>OX465088.1:87046075-92388575 GCA_949987675.1 Chymomyza fuscimana
CTGGACACATGTACAAAATGAAAATGAAATTGCTTGATTAATGAACCCGGAACAGTCGCTCACATTTAATTAATTTCAAACATCAATTAGGCTCAGTCATTGGCATTGGGACTGTCATTGGGATTGGTGAGGGGCGTTGGCATTGGGCGTTGGTGTCGGTGTTGGCCCACTCACCTGTAAAAGTTCTTTTGATTCACGGCCAGATAAATGAACTTGGTTATGCAGTGTGTAAAGAAGAGTGTCGTTATAGTATTGCCCGACAGCTCGTTCACCTCATCAGCGTTCATTGCCATATTGGCCAGAATTAAAGCGAATTGAATCAGCAGCAGAACCAAATGTACGGATGAGTAGATATTCTTGAAGAATGCGCTCCCTCCGGTGAAATTATGCATGAATAGGCCGGAGTACTTCATAGCCCGTATATTGGGCATCAGATCGGCCACAAGGCCGGTATATTTGCTAGGCTGCATGGGGGTGGTCATCTGTGTGGAATATTTTTTGTATGCATAAAATAAATTGATTTATTTTTTCATTTTGTGCCGTTTAATTTAATTAAGAGATATTGGAAATTCAATTGGTTGATTTTGTATGAGCTTAATGGCTATTTGAGGATTTGGAGTCTTTTGACGGTTTAAGTGTTAAACGAAAAGGTACAATAAGAGATTAACGACGAGCTTTGATTATAGCCATTATATATAGCTTTAAAAAGCTATTAATATTTGATTGAAAAGAGCAAATTTTTTTATTTAAAGTTTTAAATTTGAATTAAAATTAATAACATTAATTTGGCTATATCTCATTCCAACAATACAACTATCAAACAGGGTTAACAAACTATTTGTGGGTAAAAATGAGTGAAGCGAATCACTTTCAAAATATTTGCAACTTATTTTTTTCGAAAAGTTAAACTTATTGGTTAAATGAATATTTACCCAAGTCATACACCATTAGGTTGCACAACTCGTCTCTCTATCGAGCAGGTTGTACAATCGATTGCAACGTGTTTGGGTCTTTGTAAAAAGTTACGTATGGTTGTACGACAAATCCAAAAGTTGCAAATGTTTGATAAACAACCAAATTGTACAACCAATCGAATTGGGTTAGGTAGACTATTTTTTGACAAGACCTATCATTACAGCGATCATATTTGTATTCAATGAGAGATAAAATATTGAGGTTTAAAAAAATTTTATTTTTTAAAAATATTTTAAATTAACCCTCGCACCAACGGATGCTTCGATACCCTTCGAACCAACGGATGGGGTCTGGCCATACCCCTATTTGTTTACATGCATTTATATGGGAACATACGGTTTTTAATTGTGTTTTCTAACTCATTTTTTTTAAATGCCAGTCAGATATTATTAATCTCTTACTTTACCATTTGCGTTTGGAATATCCTCAACTAGCTGAAAAGGTAAAAATATGACCTGGAAATATTCGATATGTAAAAAAACACCTTTTTGTTTGGGTTTTTTTTCCCCGCTATTTTGTATGTACGAATGATATTTGAAGCATATAAAATAGGATTTCAATTGATTTTATTATGAAAGAAATACTATACGAATACTCTTATGGATTTTGAACGCAAGAAAAAATTGAACAACAAAATCGAGTTTTACGACAAAGCTTATCCTCTTCTTGTAAACAAAGTTTTCAGTCTTGTTTACAAAGAATAAAGCACAGGAAACAAAGAGTTTCAGTTGCAAAAAGCTACTTACATAGTTTCAGGAATTGTTTGGAACCCTTATCTGAGTCTAAAACCTCCCCCCTGGCAATATAAGTTGGTACGGTTTTTGCATGACATATGTTTTTAAATCGAAATTTTTGAAAATAAAATTATCAATCTTATGAGACTTAAATCAAGTTCGTTGGTTAATTGGATCAATTGCAATTACCACTCAATGTTCAAAGTTGGAAATGGTATAAAAATAAAGAATACGCATATGTGTGCGTGTGTGCGGGCTAATACATACTTATATGTGTGCTAGGTTTGCATATGTGAACATAATATTACAAATCTATATATATAAAAGAGAGTTAAAAGTTATGTTAGTTACACCATTTATAACTCAAGAACGGTTGGGCTGATTTTGATGATCGATGGTTTGTTGGATTCGTCTCCGCACTGGTTAACAGAGTAACGCATAAAATATCGGAAGAAAAATCATATATAAAGAAGTAAACCGCGAAATTCTCTTATGGAGGCTGGGGGTCAGATATCGACATAAATCGAAAATCTTCATCTGCGTTACTATTAAGGCGCATCTTTTGGTAAAATTTCAGCTCCATCGCTTTTATAGTCTCTGAGATCCTGACAGCCAGACATGGCTATATCGACTCGGCATTTCAACGTCGGATGCAAGGCGATCCGTTCCTGGTCATCTGAATGTGCGTTCTACACATGCTCTTGGTCGTATTTATACAGTTCATCCGAAGAATGATGAATGCTTCTATTTACGGTTGTTGTTGGTGAACGTTCGTGGCCCAACATCATTGAGCTAAACATATCGTGCTGCAGTCAAGAGCTAAATTTGTTTGAAATTGAAACTCATTGGGAAACGACAATCGCTGAAGCAATTATTTCCGCAACTCCACGTCAGATACGCAGTTTATTTGCTATTATAATTTCGACACGCTTCCCATCGAATCAACGTGACCTGTGGACTAAATATAAGGATAACATGCCAGAAGACATTTAATATTAAATTCGTGTCGTTTCAAGAAATCCCTATCTTGAGGCGAATGAGGAGATTAATAACCAGACCTTGCTACTGATCGAAAACATGTATTATCTCATTTGCGGCAGTTTGTAAGTCAAGTTAGGACTGCCAGCGCCAGATCGCATTAAATCGAGAATTGGAGCGTGAACATCACTCCCGTCGAGAGAGGCATTCCCCCGGGCCCGGAGTTTACTTATGGCCCGGGTGTAATTACTAAGGTGTATTAGACGGTCCGGTACATTTTCCACCAGGGCCCGGGTTTTCTTTCTACGGCCCTGGTGAACATGATTATGATCGTCATGAATCAAACCAATCAGTTCAAACGAATGTCCCTCTGTTGAACCTCAAACAGAATGAAGTCTACGACGCATTAATGAAAGCAATTGAAGATGGAAATGGTGGCTTATTTTTCCTGGATGGCCCTGTTCCACCAGACATTTCTGATGTCATTAATTTTGGCCACTGTTCGTGCGAGATCCGACATTGCGATAGCAGTTGCCTTTTGTGGAATAGCGGCCACATTGTTAGAAGGATGCCGTACGGGTCATTCAGTGTTCAGTTCTGATTCCGAGAATTCCGATGATCCCAACGGATGTCCGCTTTGAGTTTAAAATAACTCAATTTCCGATTCGCCTGACGATAAACAAATCACAAGGCCAATCCTTGAGTGTTTGTGGATGGAGTGTATGAGGCTTGTTCACGTGTCGGCAAACAATCCGCTTTATTATTATTATTCTTGCGCCTAATAAATTTTCCGTAATTGAGCGATTAAGGTTCGTTTTTTCAAATTTTTTTGAAATCGAGGAGCGTGCTTTGATGGTAAAGGACATTTTAAAATCGAGTCGGACCAACTATAGCAAATACATTATGGAAGTAAACAAACGTACAAGGGATATTATAATCAGGATGACTTGAGTTGTATAAAAAATACGGGGGTTGGCGTGCGAAGCACGCAGGGGGCAGGGCCCCCTAGTTTACAATAAAATAAAAATGAAAAAAAAAAAACAACAGGTGGAAGACTCATATTACATTTATTTTCATACAAAATATATGAGGATCTGCACAGACCCCATCCGTTGGTTTGAGGGCATAAGCATAGATCGAAGCCAATAAAATTTTAGGAAGCTACCTGAAAGGCCAAGTATCTAAGTAAGATAGAATCTTGTGAAAAAATGAAAACCAGAACCATCCGTTGGTGCGAGGGCTAAATTAATTTTTTTACTTCTATAATTAACTTGACGGTGGCGCTTTCAATGGTCACCGTAATACTTAGTGCTTTTAAATATATAAGCATAAAACCTCGGAGTAGAGAGATACTATAATAAGGTAAAATTTGCTCTAAATGCTCGATTTGACATTGCTACAACGCATATCTTAATGGCGTCTTAAGATATTTAAGGACAAAAATGCGAATTTAGAGATGTACAGTAACTCAAAAAATTCATATTCTTATCATGGAATATTTTCCAAGAAATAATTACTTCGAATACAATTTATTGAGTACAAGTAGTTGTTTTAGTAGGCCATATATGTAGGTGATGGTTTTGAAAAAGATACTTTCGTATGTTCTTATACGAAACTTTAGATTGTTTTTTTAATCATACATAATAGTTCCGGACTCTATATACCAAAATTTGGCTTTTCCAATTATTGCTTTTTGGCCGGTGTAGGGGTGCAATACACATTATCTCCGAACATATTATTTATCTAAATTTTTATTTTCAATAATTTTAATTAATTGTTAAAAATTTTAAATATTTTTTTATAATTTTTATTATTCTGAAATAATTATCAATAATTTTAAATTACTTTTAATCATGTTTAATAGTATTTTGTAGTTTTTGATAATTATTTACAGAAATACTTTTTTTATAAATTTTTAAATAAATGCGTATTATTTTTTTTGGTTTGCATTTTGTTTTGCTAAAGAGATATTTTGAACATCAAAAAACTTCTATCATTTAAAAATTAGATAGTGAATTAAATTATTAATTTTGTTTTGCAAAAGAGATATTTTGTGTTTGATCATCAAAAAATTTGAATCATGTAAAAATTAGTTTTTTTTATATAAATGAAACTTATTGCACGGATTAGCTTGTATTTTCATTTTCCTTTTTTGGGGCACTTTTTCTTGTATACATACCACTATTAATTATTATTATATATATATTATATTATATTAATTTTTTATGATTTTGAAACTTAATTCAAAGTCTTGAAATAAAAACTATCTAATACGCTGATTGATTTTTTAAAATTTTTGAATTATTTTAATTATGTATGTGCATGTGTTGATTTTAAAGTAAAGTTGTTTTAAATAATTCATATTTGTGTTCACCTTTTTTTTATATTTAAGCCAAGTTTAATTTAAACTGTTTTTATTCAAATATATGAAATTTTCTAGCCGCTAGAAAAAAGACACACTCTAATGCTTGTAAAACATTTTTGAGATACAAATTACAAGTTAAGTTTTCAAATAGAAAAACAAAAACTAAAATCTGTTAAGTTCAAGTCCAAGTACAAGAGGAACCGTACGAGGAACCGAGTAAACTGGCCGCCAACGAGTCGTCAAAGTAAATGAACACAGGAATCTCAAAACTTTATACACCTTAGTGTAAAATGTTTGACGAAAGTGGTTAGTTATTATTTGTATATATTAAATTATGAATGGATATGTACTTGGAGAGTGAAATTCCCACGCCTTGACCGCCTACGTACATTTTCCGGCCAAGTACACGTGGCAAGGACATTATTGGTCATAACTCAGCGTTGACCGTTGTTGTTAATGAAAAACGACTCTGTTGTACTGTAGTATTAAAAATTCAAGCTATACCTTCCTAGATGATATACAGGCTGAAACACTGTCACAAGATTCCCACAATTAAATTATATACCAATGCCTATTTTTTGCCTCTTAACGGGCTCTTTAGCCGGCTTAGTCACTTACTAACGGGTATTAAATATGTTAAACATACGCCGCGTATACGCAATATAAAGTGTACATACGTTTAGGTACGTTTGTGTTTGTGTGGTTCTCTTTAAGTGTAGCATCTATACATATATCAAACCTATGCAAATTTCAAAAGCATCGATTATTCGATTTTACATACATATATACCTACTTGCTATTTAAGTATCCTCTGCCTAAAATCGCTTTTCGATAGTGACCTAAAAAATTATACACACATCTGCATTTTATATACTTTATATAGATATTAAAATAGATAGGTATAAAGCTGCATGAGGTAACCGACTTTAATGCATAAAGCTGTAATAGGTTAAGGTTTCACATTGAATCCCATAAGATATGCGAAACTGTTTCGAAAGTACTCTTTGGAGCACAATTTGGACATGAACTTAAGATGCCTTTGGGCCTGCAAATGAATAAACTAGTCTACACAAAAGTTTTCATATTATTAGCTGAGCTTTGCAGTGCCAGTTGTTAAACAATTTGCAATATTAAGCACTAAGCATCAAACTTTGCCACAGCACACAGATACTTAAACTCAACAACGTGTGCACATTAAATTGCAAACTCACAGATACGGATACAGATACAGATATAGTACATATGTACCTTTTGCACAGAGATAAGCATAAATAGTAATGCTCATGTGCATGCCCAAACACGTATAGGGTGCTTTTTTTAAGCGAACGCAGTTTGATAGATGATAGTTGTTTTGTGCTTAGTTTTCTTTCCAAATAATTAGATTTATACCGTAAAAATGCTTTCTATGGCTCTTTCAAACATATTTTCATCGATAACATGGAATCGAGAGGCATTTTAGCAAGATCCCAAATCCTGAATTGATTGGCGTGTAAGTACGAGTATATTGTATTCCACTTTTTAAAACTGAATGGCCAAGACGTCTGGACTTGAGCTTGTAAGAAAATAATTTCTTCAATAACTTGAAATAGAAATAAAATTCTTATTTTTCTTTTTGTAATTAGCATTGCTTTGGAGAGTTACACCTAAAGCGGAGTTTTTTTTGAAGCCTTAAAAAACAGGTCTTAGCTTTTTTTTATTCAAAAAATTAAGAAGTTAAACTTCAAATTTAAAATATATATATTTCATTTGATTTTGGGTGGACCGAAAAATTTTAAGAAAAAAAGAAAAATAGTGCTATGAACTGACAACAGTCAATAAATAATAAATAAATAAATAACTCCTTTATTTGTGGAATTTTTTTTAAAAGATGGCTCCTTGCATGGTCTTCATAGTAAACGATTCCTCGAATAATGACAAATCAGCATAACTCTTTAGAATTGAAAGATAATCGAAAAGGTCGACCAAAAAAGTGCCCTCATCACTTATTTTCAACGATATATATTTTTCTTTCTCGCGAAATATAAAAATAATATAAAAAAAAAATAAAATATAATAATATATTGATTGAGTTTATTAAAAGTCTATCGAACCAAAAAAAATATTTTTTGTAGGCCAACTATAAATTGAAAATTTAAGAAACATACAAAATCTTATACATTTTTTTTATGAATATTTTATTTTAATTACACTCATTTAAATTGAAGGCAAGTACTTTGTTACTTATTAAAAAGTTTAAGCTTTTTATATATAAATACAAAAAAGGCTCACTTTTTGGGATGCAATGTAGGTGACCTCCACGTGGTGCATCCTGGGTAACGATAAATGACCTAGCGGCACGACTCTGCTTCCTTCACGGACTATGATTTATGCTTCCAATGTTTTGGGCTAAACGACTTGAGCTGATGAACGTAACTTCCCGACCTAGTAGCGACGGAGTGAAATCCGAAGTGAACGGCTCCGGTCCAAGGCTGCTACAGGAGGGGGACAGCTTTGCAAGCAACACTACCATTTTCTCGGATAGTCAGGCTGCAATCAAATCCCTCACTGGTTTCAACGCGAATTCTTAGCTTGTGCTTGTTTGCCAACTCGCCCGAAACCAGTTATCCCTGCTCTCTAGGGTACACCTTGTTTGGGTACCCGGACATAGGGACACACCGGGAAACTGCGTGGCGGACGAACTGGCCAAACAAGGCACCTCTCTGTCCGTTATCTATAACTGTATAGACATTGGTACACCCCTTGCCACAGTCAAACTGGCCATCAAACAAAAATATCTTGCAAGTGTCCGCACTGCTTGGTCTAATGAAGATTCTTGTCACGACTCACCTGGCCGAACATCGATGGCATCAAAACCCGAAAGTTGCTCGCACTAAATCGTAAATCCCTATCGACCACGGTGTCTATTCTAACGGGACATTGCCTTATGGGTAGGCATACCACAAGAATGCGCGCCCCCTTCAACGATTATTGCCGCGGCTGCGGATCCAAAGAGGAGGAGGAACACCTTTGAACACCTTATGTGTCAGTGCCCCTTCCTGTCCAGAAGAAGATTAAGGACCCTAGGGTCCCCATTTCTAACCGGCCTTACAGATCTCTCGAACATCTGTCCTAGGGACATAGCTAGGTTCATTGAGCTTTCAGGATGGTTCAGCAACAATATGGATACAGTTGAATAGTCGTTCCTGTTCTTCTTCAGAGCTGACCGTGTGTTGACCACGAATGCTTATATACATAGTTATAAGGGCATCTCTGGTCAGCTCTCGACCAGCGTTACCTGTGGCATCACAAAGGGCCTCCTAGTGCCTAAGTGCGTCTGGGCTGTTCCAAGACAGGCAACCACCTCAACCTAACCTAACCTATTATTATTAATGTCGTTATCATTATTTTTAAAAAACGAAGCGCCGAGATGTGCTGTATAGTGGTCACTAATGTATTCAAAAGTATTCCTCTGATTTTATTATGAAACTGTTAAATATTAAGCTTGATTTTCAATAAAAAAAGAAGGATAAAAGGATATGCCTGTTAGAAAACTTTGTATGATTTTAGTTAGGTAAGGAGGACTATTGCGTATTGCCAGTTGGAAATAAGACAACTGTGCTAGCATCCGCATCAAGTGTTGGTGCTTAGTGAATTATTCTTAATATTAGCTTGAACAATGAGGCTCTTTCTAATTCAATAAAAATAAGATCTTAGTTCGATTTGCTTAGTGGAGAATGTCTTTAATCTCAACAATTTTAGAGAAGTATGTATTGGTGAATGGTTATAATTCTACATATGAAAGGTTTATATTTTAGTCATAAACCTGGTAACACTTTCCAACGTTAAAGGCTAAATATATTGCACCTTTGCTTAACACTTTTGGTTTTAATTAAAGTTAAAAAAATTTCATAAAAAATTACCCTATTCGTACATAAACAACTATTCAACTGAACTTGCTGCTGAGATAACCTCAAATATATTGCATGCATAATTCAAACACAAATGAAACATATACTCATACAGATACAAACACACGCACTCAAAGATACACACATGCAAGTCGCATAGTTTGTTAAACCAATTAATACATTCGATTAGGGCGTGTATCTATGTCAGCATATAATGTGCGTGCGTGTGCGTGTGTGCGTGCGAGTGTGCTTTATATACAGCATTAGGCAATTCACATTAATGTTATTGATTTCACATTTAATTGCCGTAACAAGTGCGGTTAGTACCAACCTTGTTGACAGTTTTGTGCTAAAATGTATCTGCACAAGTATTCCTTAATTATTTTATGTGGTTGCATTAGTATTTTTTACATACTTACAGATAATGGATGAACATAATATCTTATTGTTCGGCAATAACAGCCAATTAAATTAGGCAAATGTGAGCAATTCCCATTTAAACGCATATCTATACATTATAATAATAGTGGAATTTTAATGCTGGAAATGTTTAATTGTAAAAATAGCTGCAAAGCGAATAAGGAATAATTTTTGCGGTCACGACTCATGAATCCTTTATGTAAATAAGTGAAATTAGTAATAAGAGCTTTAAATAACATAGCACCAGTTATGCTAATGAGCACTCATTATAAGTTGGCTGGAAAAGGGGTTTCATTTAGTATGGCTTTTAAAAGTAAAAAATAATACAAAATGTATCGAAAGACTTCACATGCTTAGGCGATTTTATATTCTAGAACTTCCCGATAGATTTAAGGCATAAATGATGTCAATATTTTTGTTACTTGCGATATTAGTTTACATATTAGTTGAAAGTATTATAAAGCTAGGGAGCCTCCTGAGTGCTTCGCACTTATTTCATTCCGGTTCTGCCCGACTTTAAAATACCCTGTACTAACGCATGTATGCCTTATCATAGTCAAAGCTTTCTTCATCTCTGATTCCCAATGCGCAGGAGAAGATCGTATGTATTGTTTTTTATATTGATCAATTCCAATTTCCCATTATTGAAAAACAATTTATCCATTGTACATCCTCTTCTATCAAAGATTCTTAGCTCTTACCGAACTATTTTTGTGTACCTCTCTGTACACTTTCTCTTAATTCCGACATAAATGGTGGAAAAAAACAATTCCTCTGAATTACAATCTAAGATAATATCCAGAGGTTGCTGTCCCTCACGCTGAGCAATAGCTACTCCTCCTCTTTTGCCTGGCCGTCCTTTTCTTACCCAGGAGCTGTATACATATCATTTAGTTTTCCAATTAACTATGTGTCTTCTGTTACTGCAATGAAGGGAACGGATTCAGAAAAAAAAGAAGATGTCTATTCCTCATTAATGTGGGGAAACTGTATTCTTCCGATTCTCCTATTAATTTTATCACTTGCCTGCTTAACTAAATTACCTATTGGGTCAGCCCTAACCTCTGTTCTTTACTTGCTCTTCTCGCCTAACATCTTCATGTGTGCTCTGAGATCTACGCATGTTCCTGCTCTGCAGTTCTTAACTCTAAGTTTTCTCTGAGCTATGTTTTAAGCAAAGTTTTCCTTACTTGCTCTTCCGGACTAACATCTTCAACGTGTCTGCTCTGCGATCTACGCAATGTAACACTCGGAGACCCCACAAAGTTGCCCACAGTATGATCAGGGTGACTAGAGAAGTCGATATATCCATGTCTGTCAGTCCGTCAGTCCGTCTGTCTGTCTGTCCGTCTGTCTGTCTGTCCGTCTGTCCGTCTGTCCGTCTGTCCGTCTGTCCGTCCGTATGAACGCCTTGATCTCAGAGATGGTAAGAGCTAGAGCAACCAAACTTTCAGGTTAGATCCCCTATTATTCCAGTTGCACTGGTGCATTTGCCTAGCACTGAAATCGCTACCTCAAAGACGCTATTTGTCCAAGAAAATCTGTATTAATTCGGCTATAAATTGCAGGTCCCTGTTCTCTTCGAGCAGTTATTAATAGAGATCCCCATGTCTGCCCAGGAGCAACTGACAAAATAGTCAGTCAGGGAAACTATTATTATTTATATCATATAGCTGCGATAGGATCGGTCAAAAAACCGTGTTTGGTGCAA
The DNA here is from genome assembly GCA_949987675.1 of Chymomyza fuscimana. Lineage (NCBI taxonomy): Eukaryota > Metazoa > Arthropoda > Insecta > Diptera > Drosophilidae > Chymomyza > Chymomyza fuscimana. Next base: position 87,057,146 of record OX465088.1, read on the forward strand.
ACTTGGTTTTGTTTCGTTTGCTTACGAAGATATAGTCCCCAAATTTGGTACCTCGAAGTTTTTAAGAGTCGACGACCGATCTATTCCGATCTAATTTGGCAAAGAAATATCTATTGGAGTTCGTAAGCAATATATCGGATTTGATTACAATGTGGTGGTACAGGGTATCCCAAAATCGACCAAAAAGGCAAACTTTTTATACTTATTAGGCTCTTTATCCTTTAAAATTATTTTCTGAAAAAGAACCGCCGGGATGTCTTGTATTGGTGGGTGTAACCTGAATCTGCTTGTACGGGGGATCAGCAAGCAGCACGTTTGGTTCAATGGACAATCCGATTCTTTGATATGATTGGATGTTAATAGGCCTTAAGCATTTAGCAATTACATATTAGTGTATTGTGCACCCAAACTATGAAAACTATTTGGCTGAAACTTAACATATTTAGACACTCATAAAATTACCACGGCTGGAAATCAAAGATGTTTTTAAAGGGAGTGTAAAGGTGTTTGTATCTATTACACGACAACAGAGGGTTATGTGCTTGAAAATATGAATATATATAGTTTATGATCACCTGTTCCCCCCTGCCTTATAAAGCGATTAACATAATTTGACAAAAAAGATATCCTTAATAATATTCAATAATATACTACATGAATAAGTGTATATATTTAATGAATACTAAGTTGTTTTGAAAAAACATTTTACATTTAAATATTTTCTTGTTCAATACTTTTCAGAGCTTGATTTTGCAGTAGTCGAGATTTAGTTTCTTGAACTTATTGTTTTTTAGATATATTTCTTTTTTAAGGCACAATATTTTTCTTAGCACAATTTCTCTAGAATTAAGTTTTTTAAGTTAGTTAATAATAAATATTATGGTCTTTTGTTAATTTTTGCCCTCTAAACTGCTCTAGTAATTGCTATATTAGCAGGGAATCCGGAAATCCTAAGCCTTTCATTTTTAATTGACTAAAGATATCAGAATTTTATTGTATTTCACTTTAAGATTAAGTGAAAATAAAAATTTTTTTAAATTAATTTCAACATAATTTACTTTTTCAAATTAACCTCTGTAATGTAATTTGATCTCATAGAAGGACATCCAAACCTGCTAAGAACATTTTCAAGAAAACTGGCCGGCTGGCAAAAATATTTTTACAGATGCCATATTTTGTAGAGTTTCTATTCACAATTTTTAAATATATCAAGACATTATGAATGCTTAGCTTTTTAGAGAAAATAGTTAAAATTATGACAATTCTGGGCATGTAACTGTAGCAAAAATATACCCTTAAACGGTTTTGTGAGGAAAGGGGGGACTATTATCAAAAACTGGGTGACAGTAAAAAAAAGAGCAAACTGGCGCCAAGTTTTTATGTATAATTTTGTGGCACTTACTGATTCCTTATGGGTGTTTCAAATTTCTCAATAGCTCGAGGCTAACACAGTAGCAGAAGTTGCTCTTAAGCAAAGTTTGTGTCAAATGGGACTTATTTAGTTTAAAGTTTAGTCTTCAAGAAATTAGTTTCAAATTTTGAAATTGAAATCATAAAAAATCCATGTTATTATTTTGCCACAATCAGCAAACAAACAAGCCGAATATTTCAATGTTGCCCAATCCATCAAAAGGGCCATAAATTATCAGATCAATACGAAACTTATCACGCACCAAATGTTGCTCAAGTCAGGGCGTAATTTTTATTAAGCCCAAAATTAGAAATCAATAGCACAAAATCTGTTGTATGACAAGGACTCACACTCAGACCCACTCACGCACACATCAAAAGGCACACACTGGCTTACAGTGGGCCACTTGATGGCCCAATATGCGTACAAGTGTTGCCCACCCAAAGAATTATTCGACCACATAAAAACAGAAATTACAACCTTTATTTTTGTAGCCCATAGTTGCCTTGTCCTTACTATCAGGAGAACAAAACTTATGCAACAAAAAACTTGAGTCTCTCGGAACTGTGGCCGACCGTTGGATACCCTGCTAACCTAACAAAAGTCCAAAGAATCAGAATCTTAACTAAAAATAAGATTCTCTACTCGGATACATTCTCTGCTTCGTCGATGCTGACCGTTTTGATAAAGTCAATTTAGAAGCCGCCACGCCTCCTTGTGTATTTAACATGCGGTCCAGAAATCTTTAATACCCTTGACCCTCGTAGTACAGAGTATACTGCAGAAATAAAAACCACCAAGAAGAAATAGCCATCAGCAGCCAGCAGCCGACAGGCAACTTCATGGGCTACGTGTGGCGTCTGATGCTTGTCGGGGCTCTGGGCTTTTCACTTGTGGTGTTGTTGTAGCTCTTGTGGTTGTTGTTGTTCAGAAACTTGGCACGCAACTGAAATTTATGGCCATACATAGAAAAAAAAGGAACATGGCAGGACGAAGGAAGGGGCTGGTAGCTACAAAAGCGCGCTGATTGAAAATACATACAAAGCTGTATCTGTGTGGGTCTATGCTAGTGTGTTTGTGTGTGTGTGTGTTAGTGTCGCCATGGCATTTGAACAGCTCGCAACTAACAAAAAGAAAAATAAATAAATACGAAAAGTTGTCACTGTCATAAGAAGAAATGTGAAAAATATCAACAAAAAAATGGCATAAAAAGCACCAAATTTATTATTATTTATTTCTGCTAGGTTGCTGGAACTGAAAGATTTCTAAAAACAGCACAACAACAACACAATGTCATAAATTGTGTCTCCTACGCTGTATCTATGTGCGTATCTACGCGCATGTGTGTGTTTGTGTGTGTCACCTCTTTTGTTGTCGCTGACACTCAGACCGGAAGTGCTCTGGCTGCCGTCGCCACACTTACACATACCCACACACCGAGACAGTGTCAAAAGTTTAACGTTAAATTTATATGCTATTTGTTGTTATAGTACTCGCATTCCCGCAGTTAAACCCCTCTCATCCACTGCTGCTCTTACACTCCAAAACTGCAGGACCTACCAAGGAATCCACTAACATCTTCTAGCATAAATTTGTTGTGTCTCATCCTGTCTGTGTGACTGTATCTGTGTGTGTGAGTGTAAGTGTAAACAGGTCAATGCTTGTGCCAATGCTTCGGGCCAACTTCTTAACAACAAAGCTCTGCTGCTTGCGGCACATTGCACATACGCCCCGTGTCCAACAACATATTGCCCACCGTTGATTGTATTTGTGGGCCCGCCACAAAGTATGCAACTAAACCAGATTCCTTCCTGAGCATGCTTATATGTATGATTTGTGCACTTCTTCTTTGAATTTTCGAATTTCGAAGTTCTTTTGTACGTCACTGCGCCGAAGTACAACACGAGAGATTAAAAGAGAGAGACCGAGAGAATAACACATGATACAATGAGAGAGTTCGAATATAAGAGCTACTGTTGAGATATCTGATGAAATGTTGCCATCTTGTTTCAGAAGTTATATAAAGCGTGTTAAAGATTTAAATTTGTTCGCATTGTGATTGCATAACGTGTTTGCCACAGTAAGTTGACATTCTTGCAAAAAACATATGGTCTCTTGCAAAAGAAATGGTCGACTGTTACGTTTGTGTGGTAGGTTTGATTTCTTTTTCATAAAGTTCCCAAAAAACCATTATTCTAAGAAACTAAAACGATTGTAAAATTATTTTTTATTTCTAAATTTAGTTTTCATTGATTTTTTTTGCGTTGCACTACAAAGGTAAAAAAAAAGATACAAAAGAATATATACAGTCACACCCTTTACATTTTCTGCATATTTTAAAATTGCAACCATAGTACTTAATGTACTGCATTACTGTAGTTTCCAATTGAAAAATAATTTTTTTAGGCAAAATGATATATAAAACGTTTCTGTTAATTTTAATCATTTCAAAAAAATAAGCATTTTAAATTATGTGCTACATGTTCTCTATCTTTACGTAAAGTTAAATAAAATACGATACGATATTTTTATAAACAAACAAAAAACAGTCGAATTTTGTACCAAACACGTTTTGTTAACCGACCGGTGTATGGGGACTATATTATATAGTCAACCGATTTGGATCAAATGTGGCACAGTGCTGGGAAAATCTAAAATACTTTTAAACACCAAATGTGGTTACGATATCTTCATAACTACACGAAAAACAAAGAATTTTGCACCAAAAAATTTTTTTGACCGATCGGTCATATGGGGGCTATATAATATAGTCAACCAATTTAGATCAAATTTGGTACAAAAATTTAAATTTGGTGTTGTTAATATTTTCCCCGCATCTTATGACTCTAATGCCATAGGTTCATCATCTTCATTACAATTTAATAACTAAGAAAAGCCTGGACTCCTAATTTTTAGAACATTAAACTACACTTGTGTTTCGTAATGCTTAAAATTAAGTGAATAAAATTCATATAATATATAAGGAGACCAATTCTAAAGTTTGGTTATTCCAGCTCATTTAATCTACAAGATACTTGTCAATCTCTTTTGGAAATGTGACCATATTGGCAGCATTTTGTGTGGGTCTCCGGTCTCTTTATTTGGCGTACGGTGTTTTGAAAATGCCAAATTGAAGCCTCTTTTATCCGTAAGGCTTAAAACAGACTAGCCCAGTTACCAGAAACAAATTTGGTTAATCTATACTAAACTTGAAATTTGAAGTTACGTCAAGAGTTTAGCATATATTAGATTCGGAGTGTTTCGACCGTAAACGGTCCGCTTGTTTATGTCTTGGCTGATCTGGCAACGCCATAGCACAACACCAGCCAACGGTTTACTCGCAAGTGCTCTCTCAATGCCTTGTTACAGCAACATGAACAGCAACAACAACCACTAAAACAACCAGCTGGTAGTATAAGATGAGCACACGATTTGACGATTCCTTCGGCGATGATACGAAAACAAAACGATGACAATGATGACGACTAAGAAGAGAGCGTGAGTGAGAGAGAGGCGTTGAATCGTCATCGGGCTATGGCGGCACACACAAAACATGCCAAATAACTTCGATTTGAACCCAGTCAAAAATGGTCCATCGACGTGACATGAACAACAGCATCCCGGTCAGGCAGCCAGTTGTGTCCGTGTGTGCGTCTGCTATGCAAAGCGTGTGCGCGTGTGTGTGTGCATTTGAGTAAAGAAACGACTAAATACAACAACAACAGCAACAACAAGCACAGCGAGCAAACCAAATGTGACCAAGTGTGTCCAAATCCAAAAGCAAAGTGAGTGCCCATGTATGTGTATGCGTGTGTGTTCGTGCGTGAGTGTGTGCGTGAGTACGGCTATGTCTCTGTGTGCGTGTCCATTTCTTTGACACTGTTTTTGTTTTTGTTCTGGCCGCTTGTTAGTGTTAAAAGCACGCAGCGTGAGTGCGCCAAAAAACCACAAAAGAAACCAAAGTAAATCTAGAAAAGTATTGCAGATATAAACAAAATAAAAAAGAGATAAAAAAGCAGTACAGAAAGTAAGAAGAACTCAAATGTTGCAGAGAACTGCAAGAAAAACCGAGAAAATGTGCTAAATCACACACATATAGCACACCCAAAATAAAAAAAAAAATAAGATAAAAATAGAAGAAATATGGAAAAGCTATTTGAATAGTTAAGCAAGAAAAAGTTTCAGCTATGCATGCGTTAGTGTATGTGCGTGCCGCGTCTACATGTGCGTGTGTGAACGTGTGCGTGCTGCTTCGTGTACGGATTTATGCAGCGTTAGTTACATAAGTTATCATCATCATCATCAGCAGCAGCAGCAATGGCGTCGACAACAACAAAACAACATCAACATTCAGTTAGCACAGAAAAGTATGCTACAATTTCTTACTCGGGCCACAGCTGTGCCGCAGCGGCAGCTGATGAGCAACAAGAAAATCGTATTAGCAGCAACAACAATATGCAATCTGTGGCATGCTACAAGCCCCCAAGCCCCTCCAAAAAAAAACACAACACATTTTGGACGCATTGCCAAGGCGACAATTGTTGTTGGAAGTTTTGCTCTATTTTCATATCACCATACGTCAAGCATACGCTCTGTTGCATGGCAGCCCAACAGCAGTGGCTTTCAGCTGCTTCTAGAAATTCAAAGTGTTATTAGCTTCTATAATGTCGAAACATTCCATTAAGTTGCTCTTGTTGTAATAACTATTGATGATAAAATTGCATTTTCACAGAAATGCTTGTTATGAAATTGTTTTGCCTCGCCAAGTGTCACAAATCAAATTGAGGCGGCAAATTGCCAAGTATCCAATGATTTAATTACAGCCTAGCTTAAGTTTGCTTTCCATGCGAATTAATTTGTAGTTTCTGTGGAACTTTGCAGCGCATATTGATACTCTTTAAACGAAGACTAGTATTATTCTGTATAACAAGAATTTTGTAACTCTAGGGGCTCTAACGTGATTTATATACATCGCGTTTATTTCTGCGTATGTCTTTGACTCAAAACATATACTTTTTTAAATTTTATCGCTTTGTTTAACTATTTTTTTTCTCTGCTGTACATAAAGATTCAAAAGCTTTCATTAAAGCATATGTTGACACACTCTGGAATCTTTTTTATTTTTGCTTTAACTCTTTGCTTTACGGTTTTACTGTAAATGTGTGGAATAATTTACTTATGGAAAAGTTATAAAGCTATCATAAGTCCAGAACCTGCTTGACTTACTTTTTGTAAAGACTTTATAAGCGGCTTTACGGTTCGCAAGAGCTGAGCTTATGTGAAAATTAACGCTTAAGATTCGAAAGCAATTGTGTTCATGCCAAAAGAATTCTTTGTAAGTGTTCTTTTTTAGTCCACTTCTAGGCAACCCAATATCAAAACCCCATGGTACCCTCTAAATGTGGTACCCTCTGGTTCAACTTAAATGGGATCTAGGTGGTTTTTGAGTTTGTCAGCTGCGCCTCTTTATATCTGTAGGGAACATTATAAATAATTAAATGTAATATAATTAAAATATTATGCAAAAAATTCGCTTAGAGAGGCGCAATCAAAGTGTAGGCGTAGTTTTTTATTTTTTTTTTTGGTTACACCACAAACACTCACTCAGACTCTTTCACACAAACACACACATTTATATACACATACTAACACACTCAAATGGAGGCAAATGCTTATGCAAGCTCATTAAAAGCAACAACAAAAGCCAGCTGAGCTTAAACTTTGCTGGCAAATCAGCAGGCACTGAAACGGCAAGGCAGGAAGCACAGCAGGGGGCTGACGCAGCTGGTAAGCTGTAGCAAGGGGCATGTCAGTAAGGGGGCGTGCCACAAACGCCAAACAAATTAAGTAGAAACGAAAAGGCAGCGAGAGAGGGAAAGAGAGTGTACCAAGTCAAAGATTGGGAGCAGCCTACGGTAGGTGGGGCGGTAAGAGCCGGCAGAGGCAAAAACAACGGCCTAGTTGACAGGCAAAGGCAGTTGAAGGCGTTGACAAGCGGCTGATGAATGTGCTCTCAGTGTGTTCGTTAATTACATATACCCAGGAGCAGCACATAAAACTTGATTAAAGCTTTAAATTTTAGCTGAAAAAGATTCAGAGCCGTAACACTCTCTCGCTCTACAGTGCTGACCACAAATGCCGCACAATTGGCAGCAGTTTGTGCAACTATCTGAGCAACATTTGAAAATTTTATAATTACGAATGTTTGAATTTTCATGGGCCCACAAAAGTATGCAATGAACATTTCGATAAATAAGCATAGCATACAATTTGTGGCGCATAAGAGGAACAAAAAATATGTAAATACTAAATGACATAGAATAAGGACCGCAATTAAATTTTAATTAAATATTCGTTAGCCCAAAAACATTTTAAGGGCCAAACTCGAACCGCAGCCCAGCTGGCCGCAGTTAAGAAAGTTGTGTGCGGTGCTTATTAAGCAGTTGGTAAATGCCACAGCAGGCACAAATTGTGATAACATAATAATCATAATAATAACAAAGTAACAAAATAAAATAATAAACATAAATGTGAAATTTTACAAGCGGTGAAAAAGCTAACACGCACATACAGAGACAAAAGCCAGCGAGACACAATGCATGCTGCAAGGCGACTATAGACAGCATATAAAATGCTTGTATATACTATATGTTCCTAACACACGCACGTGTTTGTACTCATATGTATTTAACCTTAACACATGTAGCAAACGCGAAAACCCAAGCAGCTAAACTTGTTGTAGGAAATGCATGCAGCGGCAGCAGGAAGTTAAAGCAAGTACGCCGCCATTTTGTTGCCTAAATAAAGGATATCATGTTGCTGACACCAACGACGACAACGACAACAACGACGGCCATGTTTAAAAATCCAACAACACAGCGAAAGTATAAAAAATAAACAACACGCCGAAATCAACACACAGACACAAACAAACAAATACACTCACACACACACACACACATACTCACAGCACGCCCAAGAAGCAGCGGAAGAAGCAAGCAGAGCAATAGCTATATATATAGGCAGCAACAACGACGACACCAAAAAAAAGGAAAATATTTAAGGCAAAAAACGAAAATCATAATGATGATGGATTAACTGTTTTATGTTGCGTTGTGTGTGTGTGTAGCAGCAGGCAGAGAGGCAAGCGGAAAGAGAAGAGTGCAAAGTGGAAAGTAGCAAGTGAATAGTGTGCAAGTGTAAAAGTATGCTAGTGTGCGCGTGTGAGTGAAACGGAAACGGAACTTCCAGTGCACTGAAAGTGGCAGCAACAACAGCAACAACAGCAACAACAACAACAGCAACAACATCAACAACAGCAACTACAGCAAAGGTTAGTCAAATTTATTTTTACAAGCTACCAGACATAATATACTAAATATACAATACTGTTTTCCTACTTTTTCATACCCTACACCCGTGGGATCAAGGGTATTATATATTTATGTAATTTGTGTTACGGCCTGAAGAAGGTATGCCAGACCTCAGGTAGCCATTGAACCTTGGCCGTCTGTCCTAAATCTCAGAGGCACAAATATTAACGAAAAGGTGCACATTATCGCTACACTGCTAAAGTTCTTTGATTCATGTCGATGCCTTACTCAAATGCCAAGTTATAGCACACAGGTGAAATTTGGCACGGTTATATCGAGTCGTAACTACCTGTCTGTCCTTTTTTTTTTTTATTTTTTTTTTGTAATAGACAAAGAATTTTCAGATAATGGTTTTATCAAAAAATCAACAAATTTTTATTTTAGGAAAATCTTTAGTATATAGAGTAAACAAAAAATTTTTGGACTCAATTTAATTTAAAGTACGATTTTTCGAAAGTTCAGAAATGCACTTCATTTATTAGTAATGACTTGGATGCTAAGTTAAATAGTCTTCTTTTCATTGAATCAGAAAATTCTTATTTTTTGTTGGAAAAAGTGGCTACCCTGGATATATTTTTGTCGCACTCCATTCCGACTGATTCACATTTTTTTAAATTTTTGACATTATGTTCATTACTGTGGTCTGGGCCAAGCTACATGAATCATTAGTTATGCATTAATTATTGAAGTAAGCCAGCCAAGAAAATCGTATGGCAATCATTAATCTTGCTTGAATGTGGCATTTGGTGCATTCAGATAATGCTTGTAATGCGGCTACTCCGAACAGAAAACTATTTAGCCAAAATGTCTTATATAACAAATGATGTTAGAGTAATACACAGAGAACTTGTTGAATACTTATGTAACTGAAAAATATAAAGCATAATAGGTTTTCTACTTAAGAAATCCAAGCAATCAGATACCTTGCTTAATATTACAAAGCGTGTTTAAAGATTAGAAATAAATGAAATAGTCTTTGAATTCCAAGCAGCTTTTTACTACATATTTGTCTTTAAAAATCGAAGATTCACCTGGAAAAAATTCCTAAAAAATAGGCAGGAGCAGCCACAATCCATACATTTATTGCGTGTCCGTATAGAACCGTTTGTAGTGCTAGCGGTAAGTACTCTAAAGGGGTCCGTAAATTTAAAAAAAATTGACTTTTCTTTAAGTTTTTGTAGAAAGTTAAAAAAAAATTAGAAAGCTTCAAAGGTTGCTGTGATTGTGTTTAGCTATTTATAAAAGATGGTATTAAATTGCATTGAGGAATAGATTTTTCTCGAAATTAAAATATATTAATAATTGATTGCGGAGAAGTATGGATCACGATGGATAAGTTAATCAAACTCTTCTAAGTATAGAACGTGACAATCTTTGCATTTTGAATTTTTAGCAAAGAACAAATTGAGCGTATGCAGTTTTTTATGCAAATCTAATATATTATAGTATATTTTTTATTATGTTGCGCATTAAAAAAATTTCGTGACCTCACATAAAGTAGGCATTTAGGCTTTTCAATTTTATATCATGTACTGGACGGGACTATAGTATACTCTATACACGCGACGTCCTCCTATAATTTTATTTAAATGTCACAGTAGCTATAATAAATGGTATTAGCCGAAATTTTTTGACATGTCAAAATAATTTTTACCTTTCTATATGTTTACTATTCTTCTATTAAACTAAACAATAGTGCCCATTTATGAAATGTTCTTAATCGAAAAGAATCATTATTTGAGGCGCATCGTGCAGTCCCAAATAGATACTCGTCTCCTCTTTTTTTTTAATAAGTTAAGTTTATTTCCATCATTGACTCATCTGCGATAAAGTTTGTAATACCTTCTTTTTCTTGAACGTTTGTCTCTTCGCCAAATTTAGTTCACTTTAAAAACACTTTTTAAGTAAGAAATTTATTTTTCCATTTACCAAATTTTGAAACCAAGGATATGATTTAACATGCAAATCCTTGTTTTTAGCTATTAATTCTTATGTTTTAGTCTGCAATACATGTCAAAAATGTATCTACAAAAACCTTGACAGCACTAAATAATAAAGAAACTGTCTATTTAGAAATAGAAACTTAAGCTAGAATACCCTTGATTTTAAAGCGGGCACTAAAAATACACTCAATTTAAATAAATATGTATAAATAAAAATAAATGTAAAGAAACTTCTATTATGTTTAAATAATTGAATCTAATTCAGGCAATAAATATCGCGATTCCTGCAGTTTGCTCAACTATTTGATAGATCAGAGAAAAAACACTTGTTTAAATGCAAAATATTTACTAGAGCAAATAACTATAATTGCACAGCTGTTTAATTCGGGTGAAACAAAAACAAACCAAAAATAAAAATTAACTTTTTTAAATAGTTTAATAAATATTTTTTTTATACCACAATACCTTTATAGACCAATCAATTTGGTTGTAGAAGTTTAGCTCTGTATTTAATTTAAGATATTTAAGCATATCGTTAAAAAGTTTACTTAACTGCTTAGACTCTGGAAATAAAGTTTTTGGTTTCTGAACTATTGAGTCAAGGATATTTTACATTCTTTTAAATTAAACTTTTTTTTATTATAAATTCAACTGTGAATTTTCGCAGCATTCTGAAATGAATAAATCGTATAATCGTATGATTAATATGCCAATTTTTTAGCTGGTAAATAATGAAAAATGTGGTTGGGATTAAGAAAATTGACCAAGGAATTGAAGCTTTACAGTTTATTATAAACGGATGGGATAGAAATAAATTGGGCATTTCTGATTTAAGACCTTTTTTTTGAGCTAGAAAAAATAAAGACAGATGGTATTAATTTGTTGCCTGATGATTTTAGCTGTGCAACCACTTTTATAAAAAATTCCAGTTTCATTTTCTGCTTTAACTGAGAATTAATGATGTCGAAAAGTTGGAATCATTTGAAAGATTTCAGCCAAGGCCACATAAAGTACTAAAGTGACGGATAAGACTCATTTGGCTTAAAGTTAAAGTCATTTTTATTTGAATCAAGTGTTCAGTGAATAACCAAAGTCTACCATGACCATGATGAGTCACAAGTTTGCACTTTTTTTTCCACTCGTCATTCAATTGCCAATTATAATCTTGCACTAGCAAATTGTATATAAATATTTGATCAAATCATTTGTGATTGTGTATTAAGTTTTACTTTCTTGTGTGCTTGGCTAAAACTTAGCCTCGAGATAGTAGTTACTGTGGTCTTTTGTTTTATAAAAGTTGCAAAATATTTAATTTGCAAGTCTTATCTCTTTAAAGTTCAACTTATAGATTGCTTTTGCGTGCATATACAAGTTGTCTATAGTAAGTACTTACTAGCATACAAAAGATACAAAAACTAGTACAAAAAAAATTCTTAAACTTTTGCCTAGTAAGGCGCTTGTTACAATTTATGCAGTTTGTTGCAGAAACTGCTAAAGTTACGTATACGTAGTGTTGGCACATACCCAAAGTTGGCGTATAAATTAAATTATATAAAAAAATACAATACCAATAGAAAAACCATAAGTTTTCAAGTTTTGCTTTGAAATGCATTTGTTAAACAATTTCAAATTTTAACTATTTTGATAAGAAAACTTCAATTACTTGTAAAAACTTGTATAGAGTGTACACTACTATGTATATAGCCAGCAGGCAGACTTATAAACAAAGAGACAATAGCGAAACAAGCAAAAGGAAATACACTTGAAACCGGAAAAGCACATGCTCACACACATACACTGACACACGCACACATACATACATAGACACAAAACACAGTCACGTAGGATTTGTCTCGGACATGCAAAGGCAACGGAAACGGAGCAGACAAATGCAACTGCCTGTAAAAGCAGAATTTAAATGCGGTTAAGTTGGCCAGTTTCGCAGCAGGATGTTGGAAATAAAATGGTTATAAATGCGATAGATAAAAGATACTAGATACAAGATACAAGATACTATGCTTCTGCTCAACACATAACGCTTTTAGTCACTTGTGCTCTTAACCCGTTTTAAATTGCGAACGTGCGTGCGCCTCAACGACGCCATTAATGAATTTTTCAATGAAGCCATTTTATTGCTCCAGTTGTGTGAGTGTATCATTAATTGTATGTGTGCGTGTGTCTATGTGTTCTTTATAATTGGCGTATCGGAAATTGCATCTTTTGTTGGCTTTTGTTTGGTAAACCAATTGTCAGAATTGCAAAGTATAAAAATCATATGAATGACAGTTTGAATGGTCGACTGTTTCCTACGCTTCAAAGCATTTCCTGAATTTTACTGAGCTATAGATACACTGGCATCGCTTCTTTGCCCAAGAAAATCTCTATTAATTCAAGACACCGCCGTTCGGATTCGGCTATAAACTGTAGGTCGCTGTTCTCTTCGAACAGTTATTCATAGAGATCCCCAATGATCCGCACAGGGGCGACTGACAAAATAGTCTGTCAGGGAAATTATTATTTTTTATAGATATTTTAATTTAAAAATATTATTTAAATTTGAAATTTGATGGCAATTTGTATTTCATGCAATTCATAACAGCCTCAAATTCTAATATCCAATAGATGTCTTATCTTATAAGGTTATGCAAGAAGATTTAAAAACAAAAAATCAAACTTTAAACTAAAAATTTGAATGGCTAAACAAAAACTTCACAAACTAAGACCAAAAATTCTTAATGTAGGAAAAAGATGAAAAGATTGAATGAAGATAAATTGTATCTAAAATTGGTATTTAGTGAATGAAACTTATAACGAGCTCAAATATTATTAAAGAATATATTAAAAAAGCGCGAAAATAAGATTTTGATCAGAATTTAAAGCATTTTCAGTCTTATTTTAAAATTAAATATTCAAAAATTTTTGGTGTCAAAGGCCATTTTCGGAATGTACTGTTATTTCAAGTTTTTTTAGAATCGTTAGAATCGTTTTTTTTTTTTAAATTCGTGCCACGACCTGAAAAGTATGGGGTGGGCCATCTGATGGTTTGGTTGTTAAACACTCAATTTGGAACATATGTCAAGTTCAAAACTATTTAAATTTAGCCATGGTCGTTCTGACGATTGACTATATAGGACCGACCAGTCAAAAAATCGTTCTTGGTGCCAAATTCGTTTTGTTTCGTGTGCTTATGAATATATCGTAACCAAATTTGGCAAATGAATATCTTTATGATTTCTTTAGCAATTCTCCGGATTTGATATCTACAAGTGTGCTAGTTTATGAACAATTTTGTACTTTTTTTCAATTGTTAAAACAAAAATTATTCAATTATTGACCAAAAAAACCAAACTTCTATAACACTAGTCGACAAAACTAAAACACTTTTTGTCTGCAGAGTTGTCTGTAAAATGCTTATTTTTATAAATTTCAAATGATTTGCTTATTTTGGATTATGGCTCTTTCTTTTATATTTCCAACGGTATATTTACATTGATTCCTATGTCGAGATATAGCTAAAAAAAGCTATGGTGTGTCAACTTACAAGCCTTTCCCCTACAGTTATTATGACCTCATATGTGGAACCGTATTTTGGAAAATGTCCTTTTTCACAAAAATAGCCATAAAAAAATTCAAGCCATGGCCATGCATGGGAGGATAAAACAAAAATCGGTTTTCGAATGCTGAAACATTGCCCTAACATAAAATAAAAGTCGAATTTCTAGAGATTTTTCAGCGTCGACTAGTGTAAGTATATGCCGAGTTTGCACAAGATCTATTATACTTCTAAACGCTGCTGGTTTTTATTATCTCTTACCAGGTGTGTAGTTTATCTTTCAAATACTATTTCAACTATGTTTCGGCTTAGAAGTCAAACGTTCTGTCTAAAATTTATGACATAGTCATAATTTATCTTCGCCACGCACCAAAACTTATCTTTGTTTAATGTTTAAAAACAAATTCTTAGACTTGCGGCTGATTTCTTACTATCTCAGAAAATATGTTGTTTATTAGTATCTAATTGAGTTCAAATCTAGCCTAATCTAAAAAAAAACATGTTTTTCAAAAAAATAATTTCTGCCACGTAGAAAATTAGTTACTTAATGGGTTATAATACTTAAACTAATTTACAAGCATACTAAAAACGAAAGGGAATTGAAACAGAGTCCCATTGGCTCACATATTTTTGGATCATGGTAAATATAATTTATTTATTAAAAGATTGTATATTACCAGTTTTAGTGCAAATTTGAAGCTTTATGTGAATTAAAAGTTAGAAAATGCAGCTACTGTCAAACGAGAAAAGTTTTTTAACTAGATGTGAACCGAGTTTTCAAGTTTTTTTGGACAACTCTTTTGTAGCTCAAACGGACTTGAGCAAACAAAATTTCACATTTAAAAATTTTTTGGAATTTGGATAATCGATTTTTTTCAACGTTAATTTTATTTCATGTTTTTAAAAAATGAAACATAGTTTTGAAAAGACGTGCACCTTAAATACAATATACAGTTCTACTTTTCCTATTGTAGTGTGTCGGTGATTCCAAGTCCCTTTTTATTTTCTAGCACTTTCCGTTTTTTAGAAGGACACGTGGACACATCTTTAAGTCCAAAGAGAACGAACTGGTCTAATTACGAGTAATATAAAAGGCGACCTAAAATGCGGTTTTGAATAACAGCCCATTTTTAAAACTGTAATTTAATAATTATTTTATTTATTTAATATTCAACACAATAGTAGGTTTCAGTCGAAACTTGCTATTATACTTTTATTTTATTAATTTTTATTTAGTAAATTTACTATTGTCTGTACACAGATTGTAAATAAAAATAGAAAAAAGAAAAAAATTTTATATTTTTTTTATCAAGATGTACATTTTAAAGCTACTAGGGAATCATTATTTATGACAAAGGCTAAATTTAGTTGTTTGTTTGTCAGCTATGGGTCCGAAGTTAAATTAATTACTTCTACTTCAAATATTGACACATTTACAGAAAATGGTATTTTGGAATAGTTTGTGAAGAATTTCCACACCACAATGGCAGAGGTATGGCATGTGCCAAATCGATATATTCTTTTTTCAGTATTAATATAATAGGATTGCCTTAATGCAGGGCCAGATTTACCAAGAGGCCGACGGAAAAATGGGCCAAGTTACCTTAAGTAACACTAGCTTACAAATTTTAAAAAAGTGGCATGCTAAAACCGAAATTAAAAAAAAAGTATCTTTACGGAAAAGCAAATATCTCTGGTTTTACTAAACTGATTAAGATAATTTTTTTTAGTAAACTGTAAATAATTGAATTACACATCGGTTATATATGGAACATACTTTTTTTCTCAAATTTACGGCTTGGACGCTATTTATGCATTCATATGAAATTTTTCGTAATTTTTAACAAAGTTTTGAAAATAATTCTTTTTCGAACGTAAATTTACAAATTTTAAAAAATATTTTCATTTAGTTTTTTTCATGGCTCGTAGAGTTCGTTTAGTTACGAAAAAAATGAGTGGTTGCTTATCAAAATCGGAGAAAAAATGTGCAAATAAGTGCAATTGTTGTAAAAACTCAAAAATGTTAATTTTTTTTAAAGACCAAAAGTTTTAGATGAATAATTCGTTTGCTTATAAAGATATCGCTACCAAAATCGGTTGACTATATCATACAGCACCCATAGAATCGATCGGTCAAAAAATAGCATATTTAAATCTTTGTACAATTAAAAATTGCCAAAAGAGATCAATTTAGAAAGTGTCCGTAATAATATTTGTCTTTAATAAAGGGTGCTTTTTTTAGAGTTACTCAAGTTTAAATTGAATATCAATGAAACGGACTTTATTGGATAGAAAATTTTATGTCATTAATGTTTAATTATGATTTCGGCCATGTGACCGTTACAGCTGGCGCGTACAAGCCGCACCAATTTTCACAAACTTTTCGCAGCATTTGCGGCCGTATTTCGCCAATATTTCTTCGAATGTTGATTTCCAGGTGTTCAATTGTCTCTGGTTTATCGACGTAGACAAGTGACAGTAATTTTCTGTGGATGTAATGGTGTTTCGACAAAAGCTTGTGGATTATCCTAACTCCAAATGCGACAATTCTGCTTATTAACGTACCCCTTCAACCAAAAATGGGCTTGATCGGAGAACAAAATTTTGAATTTTGAATAAGTTTGACGAACGGAACCATTATTTTGATAAAAAATTTCAACAATTTGCAAGCGATGCTCTGGTTTAAGTCTATCCATAATGAAATGCCAAACCAAAAAGAAGCAACTATCAGCTGTTAAATGCGTTGTCAGATAAAGCAGTGTTGCCAACTCAAAGTAAAACACGCTGTATATCTGTCTTATATATAGAACATGATATTAGATCAGGTTAAATTAATATTTTTATTTCATAATATATTAAAAATTCAAGTGTATTAAGTTTTATGGCAACATAAAAAATTTTGTTGCCTCACATGACGCATGTCTGCAAGTAACCTGAGAGTTCTGAATCCGGACCCGACCTGATGTATAGAGACTAATACAAGAACAAATGCATTGATATATAGACAATTGATGAATACGAGCAAGCTACAAATAAATATCTATTTTTTCATATCTCAAGTGGTGTTACTGATAAAGTAAATGTAGATTGGGCAACCCTTTAAGCGATCTAAAGTTTACACACGGGTTTAAACTGTAAACAATTTAGTTTGATTAGGCTCTTCAATATAAAACTCTTAAATACTTCATCATCATCAAGTCATCCTGACAACGATGCTCAAGGCGGAACAGCTATCATTATTAAAAAAAGTTGTCAATTGCGCAAAACTGGATGGCTATAAGACTGAGCACAGACAAGCAACATGCATTTCTCTCACCAACTGCTCTGGACCACTTAATATATTGGCAACACAAAAGACGTAAGTCACGTGGAAACCGATGGCTAGCGAAGGAGACTTTAATGCAAAACGCAGTATGTGGGGATCCAGACTAACCAGCGCAAAAAGACGACAGTACGAAACTCTGGCTTATATTAAAGGCAAAATCAAGCAACTTTAGGAAAACATGGTAACACACAAAACATCCATGAGATAAAACCAAACTTAACAAATCAGAAAGCGAACTCAATAAAATCCTCTAACAAGGTAAAGACGATAGGCTAAAGAAATACCTAAACAGCCCCGGAACAACGACGTCGACTAAGTATTCTTTGTGGAAAGCAAAAAAAAAAAAATCGACTAGAACATTTATACATAGACCACCAATAAGATCGAAGTCCAACACTTGGGCCAGAAGTAACAAAGAAAAAGCCGATACTTTGGCAGAACACTTTGAAGCAATACTCACTAACAACTTGGACAATCTAAACACTGAACTTCCTGATTCTAATGATCCAATGGCTGAAACCAGTGGCGGATCCACGGTGGCGGTTTTCGGGTCCGGAACACCAATATCAATCACCAAATCAATATTGCATTGCTGTATACTTGGATATTGCGAAAGGATTTGACAAAGTATGGCACAAAGGCCAACTATACAAACTAAAAGATGGCGTACGTTAAAGTCGGGCGCGGACGACTTTGGGATACCCTGTACCACTGCTTGCAATAAAATCCGGTAAATTGCTTACGAACACCAAAAGACATTTGATTGCCAAATTAGATTATGATACCTTCATAAACAACCAAAAACAGACGAATTTTTAATCAAAAACTTTTTTTCGACCGATCGGCCCTATGGGAGCTATATGATATAGTCAACCGATTTTGATAAAATTTGGTACAGTGTTGAAGATCTCTAAAAAACTTCGGAAGGCCAAATTTGGGTACAATATCTTCTCAAACAAACGAAACACAACCAATTTTGTACAAAAAGCGATTTTTTGACCGATTGGCCCTATGGGAGCTATATAATATAGTCAACCGATTTTGATCAAATTTGGTACAATTTTAAAAATCTCCAAAAAACTTCTTAATGTCAAATTTGGTTACAATATCTTCACAAACAAACGAAACACAACGAATTTTGTACAAAAAACAAATTTTCGACCGATCGATCCTATGGGACCTATATGATATAGTCAACCGATTTTGATAAAATTTAGTACAGTGCTTAGGAACTCTAAAAAACTATTGTGTGCCAAATTTGGTTACGATATCTTCATAAACAAACGAATTATCCATCTAAAACTTTTGGTTTTTTTCGAGGTCCTCTGAAACACCCCTATGGGAGCTATATAATGTAGTCCCGATATCAAAAAAATAAAATAAACTTGTCTCCTATGGATTAATAAGGGATCTTATCTAAAAGTTTGGTTGCTCTAGCTCTTACCATCTCTGAGATCTAGGCGTTCATACGGACAGACGGACAGACGGACATGGGTATATCGACTTCTCTAGTCACTCTGATCATACTTTAGGTAACTTTGGGGGGTCTCCGACTTCTCCTTCTGTACGTTACATACATTTTCGGCTTGCACAAACACAATATACCCTTTGTACCATACGGTACAGGGTACAAAAATATATTGCCACTTAACTGTTAAGCTATTTAACTGACAGATACTTTTATAAAAAACATGACGACGAAGGTTCCGAGATCATGCCTGCTCCGGGTATGCCTCAAAGTAGTGATCTTGGGCCCATCTTGTGCCAGACGTACTGGTCTAATGACATCTAGCATAAGTGAAAAATGGGGCATTGACTCAAAACTGACCTGGATATAACATATACATATGCACTAAACGAAATGAAAACCAAATTCCGACAACTTAATTGGCTATTGAACAAAAATTCGAACTTACCACTGCATAACAGCAAAATAATTTTTAAATCCTTAATTAAACCAATTTGGGCAATCGAAATTCCCTCCAACCCTCCAAGAACAATAATAAATGCCGACTGATAGATATGATCTTGATATAGGGAAAAGCAATAGTAGCCACACCAAAATCCAAATATGAGACGAATACCAGAAATGGAGCTTCAACCAAAAAGACTGAAGCTCAAAACACCGACTGAGATAGCTGAACCTAAGCGAGGGCACATAATTTAATCTGCATTCATTGAGAATGGCGAGGGACACTATTATTCCATCTAATGTTTTACCAATAACTTATTGTTTAATTAATAGATTGTAATTTATAACGGAAATAAAAAGAACAATCATCATAATTATCATTATCATTTTTACTATCTACAACGTACTAATGATTGATTGATGATCAACTATTTATGAGAACTCATGGAATGCCCCTCTTGCCAAATAGTTGGTTTCGTTCATGATAGACATAATTAATTTATGGAAGCTCTTTCGTGCGTAATCGGCACAATCAGCGAAACTGTTAATAAGTCGTTATCAAAATGCGACTTAACTATGCTAAATTTCTCAATCACATTTTGGCTGCAGTAGTAAATCCGTAACGTATACGTACGTTTATATATTATGATTTATACATATGGCAATGTATATGGTTATTAACCTACAGTCCCATATTAATACTATTAGGCACGCTGTTGGGGCTTATATCTGGTACATTGACTACAAAAGCATTTAATTGTAGTAAGTATACGACTTGTGTTCAATTTAAATGGAATGCTAAGCCACGTACTATCTATTATTAGAAAAACACATAGCGTAGTTGAATGAATTATAATTGCACGATTTCCGGAACAACAACAACAAAAGCAATAATAATAATAAAAAAAATACATAATAATAATAATAAGAGTAAGCGAGTTGTGGAGCAAGCGGGATAGACAGATAAGCACAAGGTTGTTTTATTATTATATTTTTCTTTTTTAATTTAATAACATTGATTTTAAAGCTTACTGAAGCGTTAACGCCGACGTCGACGTTGACGTCGTCGTGGCCGTAGCTTTTATCAAAGCGTATTCAGTACACAGTAACTTTGAAGATCTGTTTAGCTTCCATAGTTTAGTTGATTCGCGATCGTGCAATGGCTAAGGCGAAAGTGCTGCCCCAATATATTGCCGGATTTTCGGCCAGTTTTGGCGGTTTCTGTTTGGGCGCCTCGATAGGTTGGTCCGCGCCGGTTGACAAAATGATCACCGATCATGGTGCTTACGGCTTCGAAGTGTCTGCCGCACAATTCACTTGGATCTCGTCATTGGTAAATTTAGGTTCGTTTTTTGTTTGCATACCTACGGGTTTTATGCTCAACTGGATTGGACGTAAGCCCACAATGTTGTCTATAATACCATTGTATATGGTCGGATGGCTTTTGATGATTTTCGGACAGAATGTGCCCATGCTGTATTGTGGACGCTTTATTTTGGGTTTTAGTGGCGGACTCTTCTGTGTGGCAGCACCCATGTACACCACGGAGATTTCAACCACGCAGCTACGTGGCACTTTGGGCAGTTTCTTCCAGCTGCTCTTTGTACTTGGTGTGCTCTATAGCTATGTCGTGGGTGCCTACTGTTCGCTGCTCATCAATAATATACTATGTGGTATACTGCCGCTAATCTTTGGATTGGTGTTTCTATTCATGCCCGAATCGCCTGTTTATCTAATGCTCAAGGGACGTCATGAGGATGCCACTAAAGCCCTATGCTGGCTACGTGGTGATAACTATGATGCAGCCGCAGAGCTTAAGCAGATTACCAACAACGCCAAGCAGGATGAAGCCCAGCTCAGTCTTGGAGCTGCGCTATTACGCCCTGTTGCACTAAAGGGTCTGAGCATAGCCATGCTGCTGCTGGCCTTCCAGCAATGGACAGGCATCAACTCCATATTGTTCTACTCCACATCCATTTTTGATGATGTAGGCACTGGCCTAAGCTCTGCTCTGTCCACGATTATAGTTGGCACTACCATGGTGGTGGCCACTTTTGTTGCAGTTGCCATTATCGATAAGACCGGACGCCGTTTGCTACTCGCGCTCTCAGCTTTCTTCATGGCAGTCACCACCAGTCTTATGGGCGTTTACTTCCACATGAAGCAACAGGATGAGACTTCGGTTTTACAGCTAGGCTGGTTGCCCATTACCAGCATTTGTGTGTTCATTGTGTTCTTTGCCATAGGCTTTGGACCAGTACCTTGGCTAGTTGGTGCAGAGGTGTTCTCCGAGGATATTAAGACTGTAGCTGGCTCCATAGCGGGCACTTTTAACTGGCTGGCTGCATCTATGGTCACCATATTGTTTCCCATACTGAGAGAGTCCATAGGACCGGCACCAACTTTCTGGATCTTCACCGGCATAGCTGTTATTGCATTTATCTACACATTGGTATTTGTACCAGAGACTAAGGGCAAGACCATAAGTGAGATACAGCAGATGCTGGCTGGCGGCAAGAATGTCAAAAATCCAACCAATCCTTAAAGACTGTCAAGTTTATTTCCAAAGTTGTTTTAGTTTTAGGATTAGATTTATTTATGCTGCGAAAAATAAAGTTTTCCATACGGTCAAAATTGTTAGGCGTGAATTTTAGTGAAATGTAATGTAAGTAAGTTTTATATTATGTAAGATTGTCCTCTTAGCATTTGAGATCGATTCCACGAGTTTCCATTTGCTTTTTTTTTAATTTCCGTTGAACCTTTCTGTAAAAAAACCACTATTTATTATTAAAATTAAGCAATAGTTAAAGAAGTTGAATTTTGTTTCTGCATTTGTATATCTACAGAGTTAATGCTATGGTACAATTACTTAGTATTAATTATGACTTTAATGAAACGTGTAAATTTTTATGCAAAATCCAATTAATTGAATCTTGTCTCAAACAGCAACAATAACAAAAGCTTTTATCAAGTTGCAAATCAAACGGGTTACTAAAGTGTAAACATTTAATTTAACAATAAATAAAAATATGTCACAAATATTTCGTGTTAATTGTTTGGTGATAATGGTTGAACGGAATATCTTTTATATCGAAGCGGTTCCGCGTAATAATCGCCTTTTCAAAAAATTTACTATTTGATGCAGAAAGTCCATAGCTCACCACCTGATTAAGTGACGTAGATAATTGAAGTGAAATTTCAAGTTAAGTGAAAGTCATATATTGGCTAGGCTGGAAAATTTCGTATATACCATACAAAAATAGTTTTATTTGTTTTTAAATTTTATTCTCTATAGAGAAGCTCAGTCCTAGGTAATATGTCTAAAATATAAGAAGCATCTTTGGTCTTAAGAAAAAATCCAAATATTTTTGTCGGGCGTAAATGACTTTGTGATGGTAGAACAACATACAAATAAATGAACCGATTTCGATTAAATTCGGCATAGTGCTCAAATACTCCAAAATTCTTTTGATTGTCGAATTTGGTTACAATAACAATATTTTTTCCACCGATCGGTGGGTATTATACGTTATAGTTAACCGATTTTGATTAATTTTGGTTCAGAGCTTTGACACTTTTAAATTCTAAAATTTGTAACGATATTCCTTACAACTTTTTTTGTTTTTGTTCTATATGCTACATAATGGCCCCTATAGGAGATAGATAATATAATGACAATATAAAAAAAAAATAAACCTGTTTCCTTTAATATAATAGGTTGTCTCAATTCATAATTAGGTTGCTCTCAGCACTTGTTTTCTATGATATATAGGGGTTCATACAGTAATGTCTTTATCGACCTTACCACTAACCCTGATCCTACTTAGGTAACATTGAGGGGTCTCCGACGTCTCCTTTTTTGTTAAATACATTTTTGACATGCACAAATTTAATATACCTTATGTTACAGGTTGCCAAAATGGTCTGTTGAAAATTTAATTTTATTATACTTTTAAGATATATCAGCATATAAGCTGGAACACTTAAAAAAATAAATAATAATCTTGCGGTTTAAAAAAAAAAAAAAAAAAAAAAAAAAAAATTTCAAATGAATCGGAAAATCTTTATTGTCAACAGAAAGAACCGTTCTTGCCATTCACTTTTTGAAATTAATCCCTTTCAAATGTTGGCCGCAACTGCACCGTAGCTCGTCAAGCGGAGGTTCCAATTTTCGATGACGCGTTCGAACATAATCGGCAGTATCTCGCGATTAACTCGGGTAATGTGGGCCTCTAATGCTTCAATCGTAGATGGATTATCCACAAACACTTTAGACTTCACGTAGCCCCAAAGGAAAAAGGCTAACGGTGTGATATCACACGATCTTGGGGGGGGCCAATTCGCCGGTCCGGAGCGGAAATTAATTGTTCACCGAATTGGTTCCACAAGATGTCCATTGGTTCACGGGCTGTGTGGCAAGTAGCGCCGTCTTGTCGTCGAGATCTCGCACTTAAATTTCAGGTAGCAAATAATTCGTTATCATGGTGCGATAACGGTCACCATTGACGGTTACGGTCTGACTAGCGTAATTTTTTAAGAAATATGGACCGACGATTCCACCGGCCCATAAACTACGCACTGCATGAGGTCTATTCCGTCGAGTGTTATCCAATAATGAATATTGGGTCTCAAATTTGTTGATGGTATGGCGAATAGTGGTCTCAGTAGGTCGCTTATGGCGATCATAAAATGGCCTAAGCGCGCGAAACACATTCTTTACAGAACGCGAATTTTCGTAATATAATTTTACGATTTGAAAACGTTGTTCGGGTGTAAGTTTTTCCATGATGAAATGGCAATGAAAACTGAATAAAAAACACATGCCAACTTGACAGTACTCCCGCGCGGTTTATCAAAAAACCTTATTGAAAAAAAAGCCTCAAGATTGATGACCCTTTACTATAAAGAACGAAATATTGTATATTCAGTTAATTAGACCCTCAGCATGATTTATTTTTTTATTGAACAATATTTGTTTACCTTTAGCAAGTAATCCCCTTAAAACGAGTTCATGCTTTTTAACGATTCAAAACAACTTTCACGTCATCGCTGCCATTTGAGATACGACAGTAAATAATTCAATTCAATTGTTTATTACCTTTCAAAGCACATTTACGTTAAATACTCGTACATTTTTATTTAAATACATAGTACAACTAAATTAAAGCTTTAATTAAATTTGAATGAGAGCATTTTATAAGCTATAAGTATCATTTTAATACTCTTTATCCATGGCATCAAGGGTATTACAGCGTCGGGCAATTTGAGTAACAGAAATTTCTTTCAACCGAAAACCTTGTCATAATCTCTGGTAATGATTGAACCATGTACGTCATACTTCAATACCACACGGTATAGTTATACTAAGAACAATATGCTGCAAAAATTGGAACAATCGAATAAAAACTTTAATAAGTAGATGTAGACAAAAATTTAATTACTATTTTAAATCCCCTCCACATTAAACTGCGGAAATATTCCAGTTTCATTTTTAAACATACTAGAACTAGAGTCACCAAATATAGTACGTGAATCAATGTGAGCCTAACAAGCAACCTACCCTGTACCTATAGGAACAAAGGGTATTATAGATTTGCGCAATGTATGTAACGGACAGAAGAAGGCGTGAGAGATCCCAAGTCCTCTAAACCAAAATGCTTATCATAACCTCGGGTAGCGATTGATCCGTCTGTCCGTCCGTCCGTTCGTCTGTATGAACATATATATTTCGGAGACTATGAGTTAAAGACACGAAACCTTACCATTGTTGAATTATATCAATACCTTATCCCGTTTCCCCCTAGTAGAATCTCGCATCTGTGTGTCAAAAATGAACAAAATCGGACAAATACAACAAAAGTTTTAGTCAAAAACGTACCAATTTCACCCCCTCTTGCCAATAAAATCCATAAATATTTGACTAGACGTAATTATGATAAAAAAAAAATCACCTCGAAACAACAATTTGGGTAAAAACATTCATATGGACCTTATAAACAAACCCACATCCAAATTATATCCATGCCAACCCCCTCAATCGATTTACCGTGTTTTCACACACGAAATAACTTCTTTGACTTAACTTTCGTTTATCATCAAAATCGGTAATTTAAGGAACTGTTAGGTACAAATATCGGTCTGCACCAAAAAAATAAGGTTTCCAATTGGAATGTTCTTAGAAGGAATATGCGGGATAATTTTTTCGAGAAAAAGAGTATTACATTTTTTTTTCGTAAAGGCAGGTGCAGGGTATCCCACTGTCGGCCCGGAATGATTAATACTTTTTGTCATACTTTAAGTTTGTGCAGAAAAAATTCCTTAGTAAACCTCATGTGAACTTTTATTAGAATACTAAGTACCAGTTTGTACAAAATATCTTTGAAAATGTATTTTTGCTTAGTCGATTTTGATTTTAAAGTCAACGACCTTCGCATGAATGAGCAGATGAGCTGTAAGGAATTACAATTGAATAAAATTTGTATATCGTTCATGGCAGAATGCTACAAAGTCGGCCATGACTTCATTTTGTACTTTCGGCGCGGAGTCCTCAAGTTGAGGATTCATGTTTTTTTTTTGTTTTTTTTTTCTTGGCAATCAGCCTACTTAATACTATAAGGCTATAATCCAATATGTAAATTATAAGGTTAATCGCGACACACTGGTGTTATGAATGATATTAAATCTAAAAAATTATTTTACAAAATTAACTACAATTATACTAACAAAAATTATTTACATGATTTAAAAAAAATTTACAATTTTTACTGAATTTTTCGGTTCTTTAGATCCGAAGGGTGTAATCTTTTTTGTCTTTGCCTTGGTCTATGACCCGCAAGAGCACAGGCCAACGAATTTGGATGGGTTTCCAATCTAGTCTCATACCTCCCGCTCAGATTGTTTATGGTGTCCCCTGTGAAACTTATCTTAAGGTCTTTATGTAGATTCCTATTCCTAACATACCAATGAGCATCTGCTATTTGGCGTAGAGCTTTATTTTGGAGTGTTTGAATTCTCTTCAGTTTTGATTTGGATGCCGTTCCCCAAACTTGAATTCCATACGTCCACGTAGGTGTTATGATGGCTTTGTACAGAGTGATTTTGAGGATTCAGGTTTTTTTTTTTAATTTGTAGTTGTTTCCTCTATAGGGCTATTTCACTTATCTAACTAAGTCTGATATTTTTCGAATCAAGTTCTCTTCACTTTAGGATTGTAAGTGTATAGAAATTTGTGCTCTGATATTTTTTGACAGCGGCTGTGAAACTTCAAGACTCTACAACCATAGATTTACTTTGAGAAAGGTGTTCGTACAGACGAAGAGAAAGATAATTGCTACCCAAGATTCTGATAAGTATTTTCTTTTATGGTCTGCCACAAACCCAGTATGCACTTATAAAATCTCTGGGAAAGTCCTTTTCGTTTTTTACATAAGAAATATAATAGACTTGGGGATATGAATTATTGCTAAAAATTTGTCATACGTTCTGCAGCACTGAGTTGGAATCGAACTACTCGATATGTTCTTGACTCTCCAGATTGAGTTGCAGGGTCAACGATTTCGACTCTAGAAGAGGCTTTTGAAGCTTTCAAATTGCTCCTCACCCAAGTTTAAATGAGAAAAGTAATCCATAGCGAATGCTGAAATGCTTTAATTTTAATGTAGAAATGATTTGTCGCTTTTAAAGTAAGGTTTCAAATAAATTATTTCACAGGGAATATGAAAATCAGCCCTCATATATGATGATGAATATATATTAATACTAATAGTAAAATGTTGTGAGCAATATCTATCTTTAAACCAAACACACCTAAGCACCATTCTTCTGTAGAAATTAAAACCTCATTAGTTTTAGGAAAATATTAAAATTTATCACCACGTCAACGAAAAACTTGAAAGCCGACCCCAACCAGCCTTTCGATTTACTAGCAACTATCCACAGAGAGATATACTAAATAATATATTTGGGAACTTTCAACAACTGTTTCACAAATAATGTATTAGATATTTAAATTGCGCGTTACTAAAGCATAGCACGGCTTTTGTATGCCCTTGAAGTGAACTTTAGCTACAACACAAACACACCTATACACAAATAGTATATAAACACAGGAAAAAAAAATTTGGTTAAAAGTTATTAGCTAAAGGTAAAGTCTATGCAATCGAAGCAATTAATAAGAGAGAAAACTCCAAAAAAACTCCAATCAGCTTAAATGGGCTAAAACTAAAGCGTCCTTATGTCAGTCTTTGTCGTTGTTTTTATTATTGTCTTTTCCTAATCCCAGTTAGATCGACCTAAGCGAAACTTTAACAGTTACCAGCTAGACAACAAAAATGTCGGGCAATTTAGGATGACAACAAAGCAGAAGCAATTAAAAAAGGACTCCTAAAAAGATAACACTGAGAAAAAACAAAACTGTCAAATGTCAAAGTGTGCGTTGATGTGGATTTACAGTGGGCCAACAAAAGGAAAGGTGAAGTTTTTTTGACTGCTTTTTTTTTTTTTTACTTTGTTTGCGTAAATTGGTTTAATGGTAAAGCGCTTTAACAAATGTTTGTACACACACAGATACTCGCACGCATACATACACAGCTCTGTAGCAGTGGTGTAGGCATGGGGGTGAAGCTATGACATTTTTTCTTTGAATTTATTTTTTTCATCATGGACAGTATCTATTGGTTTGTAAAAATAAGCAAAACAAGCGCTCTCTTCTGGTAGAAATATATTTTTTATAAAACTAGAGAGCATCAGAGCAGAAGTGGATTCGTCACACATACCGATTGGTTTGTATAAAATTAATGGACGTATGATTTATGTCTTAAATAATTTTATCACTTGGTTTTTTCAAATTCTTAAATTATTAAGTTTTTAATACCATTACAATTTGATAAGAAAGCGTAAAATAAAAGGGCATCAAGTTTACTTTGGCTTTAAAAAAAATTAATTCAAAATAATTATTATTATACAACATAAATAAAAGATTCTTAAAGATAAATAAACTCGAAACCAGTGCAGCAAAGTGCAGGATTGATTAAGAAAAATCGAAAGTGATCTTATTCAAGGACTTCTGGACTCAGATCAATTTTTTGAGTGTTTTTTAGAACTGCTGAGCATACATACTAAAAGAAAGTAAATACATTTTCCCTACGTCAACGAATGTGAGCAAGAATCAGAACTAAAAAAAAATTTTAATTTTTGTTGTTTTTCGCAGTTAACTTACACGCACAAAATGACATTAACACTTTTTTTTTTAAGTGGGAGACCACTTTTTTTTTAAGTGGGAGATCCCTTTTGAATTTTAAAATTAAAAACTAAAAATGATAAAAAATTAAAAAAAAAACTTAAAAATAAATAAAAATTTTTTTTTTTAATGTAATATTTTATCTATTATGGAAAAAAATAGCGTTCTAAAAACGAAAAACCCAATTTTCAGTTATCGATAACTTGATAAATAATCGGAATTTTGCAATAAAATTTAACATGGTTACTATTAGCTAGTAGCTCTACCAAATCTGTAAAAATCATCAAAATCTGAGAAGGTCGGTCGAAAAATTGTCCGTTTCACTTATTTTCACCGATATATATAGGTACCTGTATTTTTTATTTATAAGTTTAGCTTAATTAATTAATTTTAATAAGCCAATTTCTTAATTAGTATTTTGCGTTTTTGTTTATAATTATCAATAAACGAAATAATAAGCGGAAAGCAGTTGGTTTTTGTATATATTCTGTATGTATATATTTTGTATTTTTTTTTGCTTTTAATCCTACCTTTGCCACCTCCATGATATACAAAATTTGTTCATTTTATATATATATATATATTATATATATATGTAGATATATTTGCATTAAGGTATTTTACAAGCCAGTTAGATTTTTCTTTATTTTTAAATATTAGATAGCCTTATACAGGGTATCTTAAAGTCGGCCGCACCCGGTATTGGCTTTCTCCATATTTTTCTCAATTTGAGTGGAGGTGGAGATCAAAGTCCCCTTTTAACTCCGCTACTGCACTGAAGCACTCTCCAAATAAATACAGGCAAACATTGTAAGGCAATTTAGAGGCCAGGCCAAAGCAGCGACGACGACGACGACGCGCTGTCTGCACGCGGCCCCCTACAAAAAAAAACAAAACAACAGCAAAAAACACAAAAACAACAAAACAGAATACAAAAAATTTACAACACAATGAGCCTAACAAAGTTTAGATAAACTTTTGTCAACTGCGGTATATCCGAGTATACGAGTAGTATTGGGGTCTTTATGTGTGTGGGTTGTTCTTTTGACTGGGCCAAGCCCCAAAGAGTCTAGAATATATGTCAATAGAATCAATATTTGAGTAGCTAAGTGTTTGCAGCATGTTTGGCTTGCGGCCGCCATTTTGTTTAAATGATCAATCGGCACATCAATCAGTACATTTTTCGATTCATCATGACTTTGGCTATTTCCTCTTCAAGGCTTAAGCTCAACCAAAAAAAAAAAAGAAAAAAATGCTTGACTAATTAATTACTTACTTGACTGTAGTCAAGCAACAAGCTTAACTGTTGTTATATACTTCCGCACTTTTTTAGTTCTACATAGAAATGTTTGGCACATGTATATGTTGGTACATATACATATATGGCCAACTCGAGCTTTAATAGACTACAATTACCGACACACAATTTTACCAATTTGAAGCATTTTTTATTTAGCTATTAAATATAGAGTAAAATGGCTTAAGTTTTTTTACCTTTATTTATGCAAATTTATATTAATTTTTAGTTTCAAATAGAACAATTTTTGTAATTATCTGAAAAAACTGTTAATTTTTGAAAACTAAATGAAAATATGAGATTGCTCTGGGTCTTGACCTACCATTCATAGGTAGGTATATTAATTTAATTTTGGCAACTTTAAATTTATTTCCTTGATATCCATTTTATGGGAACTTTCATAAAGCATTCCTTTCTTTAAGCAATTCATTTTAAATTTAAATTTTAAAATTTTATTATAATTTCTTTCTTTAAATCACAATTTTATTAATTCATTTTTATTTTTTTTTTTTTATAAATTACAAATTTTTTCTTTTATGGACGTTGAACGACTTATTAAATGAAAAATTTACTTAAATACTCAGTTATCGACAGCTCGATATTGATTCGCGGCGCTAATTATGTAAAAATACCAAAAATCGATTACATCATCCTATTCTACTAGCTTTCAAAGCAGCAAATTCTCAAAAAAAATTTCAACAATGCAGCTAAGATAAAATAAGAATTCAGTTGGCATTCATTTAAGCAAATTCATTCCATTACTTGAGTGGCGTGGAATCGTAAAGATGCATTTGCGTCAGCTGCAACGACTTAAATAAGCAATCAATCCATATGACCACGTAGGCACAAAGGATTTCTAAATGAGCCTTAATGGGCTTTTGGACCTGCTGCAGCGGACTTGGCAGACGGTTGTTTAACGTAAACATTCTACATACCCAGACCTTTATTTTTTCATTATCAATATTCACTTATTGCTCCAATTAAGAATATCTAAGTTCGGCGAGCTGCCAAAATTTCAGGGTTGCAGTAAAATCAATAATATTTAAGAATTTTTGGTACCTCTAACATTTTAATAATAAAATGGGATTTTGTTTCTATGAATTTTTTGAATTTGTGCCAAAAAAATCGGCATTCTGACCCAATGTGCACTTGCACTGTGCAGTGGACTGAAAGTTTAGATTGCAACCAGTGTAACTGAACAAAACAAAAACCAACTTATTCCACCAGTTTGGTTACTATTAAAACTTACGTTATTTGTTGTATTAAAAAATATTGTTTACAATCATTTTCGGTATTCACGCTTACTGCTGAGTTGAGGAGCTGAAAAGTTGCACAAAATCCAACTGGCTAAAGCGTGAATCCCTTTTGGTAAATATTTCATTCACATTATTTAGCGCATAAAATACACTTTGTTTGTAAATCGTTTCTTTTTACATCAAAATATGGCAAAAAACAAGCATAATGTTGCAGTGTTGAAAATCAACTACTCGACAGCTAAAAAGTATAATAGTTGAAACTAAACGCTGTACATTTTGTTGTAGCAAAAGTCCTCAACTTTTTAACTCGTTAACATAACAGCAAGCGTGAATACCCTTATAAAGGGTGTTTTACCTTATTGCACCTTCAACCACCAAATCGTCTACGTAGAGTGCGTACTGAAGAGAATGTTGCTGCTGTAGCAGCCAGTGTTAATGAAGACCGTGAAATGTCTATTCGAAGTCGTTATTGGACCACATGGAACATCTTGGTTTAAAACCAAAACAAAATACAGCTGATGCAAGAACTGAGGGCGGGCGACCTGCCACAACGCCGCGGTGAATGGGCTTTGGAAATGCTCGATGAAGATCCGCTTTTTTATCGATGAATTGTCTTTAGCCATGAAGCACATTCCGGGTTGAATTTGCCGTATTTGGAGTGAAGAGCCACCAAAAGCATTGCAAGAGCTGCTAAATATGTTCTGTTTGGTGTGGTTTATGGGCCGGTGGCATCATTGGATCGTACTTCTTCAAAGACGATGATGGCAACAACGTTGCAGTCAATGGAGCCTGCTACCATTCGATGATTTCCAACTTTTTTTTGCCCAGAATGGAAGAGCTATACCTGGTGGACATGTGGTTTCAACAAAATGCCGCGACATGCCATACAGCAGGCGAAACAATGCGCATGTTGCGAGATGAATTTGGAGAGCAATTCATATCACGTTTTGGGCCTGTGAGTTTGCCGCCTAGATCGTGCTATTTGACACCGCTCGATTATTTTTTGTGGGGATATGTAAAGTCACTTGTCTATACAGACAAGCCAGCAACTACTGCCACCTTGGAAGACAACATAACTGCTGTTATTCGTGAGATACCAGGCGATATATTAGAAAAAGTATGCTAAAATTGGACCTTCCGGATGTACCTCTTGAAGCGTAGTCGTGGCCAACATATAGGTACATGAAGTAATCTTTAAAAAGTAAATAGCAAAGATTGATTTACAACCTCAAATAAAAATTGCATACATTTTTGCACATTTTCGTTGTGTTTTTTTCAATTTAAATACCAAACGCTTAAAAAATCACCCTTTAGTTAAAACAAAAAAAAAATGTGCGCAAATATTTTTACATTTTTTATCACTTAAATGTTAATTTAAAGCAGATAAGTCGCTAAAAGTGAATGTGTCTTACTACATATTACAAAAATCAAATTTTCAGAATAAAACCCACTTTTCTGCATAATAATTTTTTATTCGTGTGATTTCATCATGGCAGAGTGGAACTCGAAGCTTTTTGCACCATTTTTAATGTCAGAAGACATGAAATTTTGCTTAAAAGCAAAAGCTCTTAGGTTTGTCCCTCTGCATGCCGTGAATAAACTAATTGACAGATGGCGGAATAATGTTGACCACATATTGTGGAAAGATGTTTCAGCACAACAAAATAAACCCGGAGTATGTCTAATAAGTCAGTGCCCTAGTCAGTGCATTGATATAAATCTTTGTCTAGTAGGTCTTAATGTCTAAATGAAAATGAAATTAATAAATCAAGGAATTAAAGCAATCTGACAACAATATTTATAGCTTTCAAAAGACCACTAAGGCTAAAATTAACAAAAACATTTACAAGAAAAAAAAATAAAATATTACATTATGCCTGGAGATACACTTGCTAATGTTACCCAAAGATGATGAAATTTACTGGTACTGGTCTCTGAGTACCATTTCACAGGAAATTTCAACACAATTATGGAAAACAAACAAGAAAAGACTAAAGCAATTTAAGAAAGTAAGGACCCGACCTTGGGATCGCTGTCATTGGTGCTCGACGTGACAATTCTGTTAATTTGGGAACTTTGAGTCTAGAAACGGCCACATTATATCCGTACGGTCGCACAGCAGCATTTCCCAATACCATAATAATACATACCCGTCCTTATATTTACAGCCTACAGCAATTCGCTGAAAGTAGTCGCCATTGGTGGTAAGTCAGATGGGCTGCGAGACCAAAATGCAATTCAGCCTGCATTACCAAAGCAATTAACTGTCCCAAGGGGTAAATCACTTAAGAGTATTGAAAACCATTACGCAAACGAAGAGCCCATCAACCCACTGAACCGGGTGCCACGGCCCTTCAATGGCCGAGGACTTTGCATTAATCATACGCCACATGTGACGGCAAGAAGTAGCTGCCGATCGAGAGTCAGGCATGAGAATCATTTGCCATGTTGACTGATTTTCAGCAGCAACAGCTGCTGATTGAGCGGAAAAACACAAAGCATAGAGAGATGATGAAGATGAAGATGGGAGGTGGTACATGGGAGTTGTGCAGATGGTAGATGCGAGATGAGAGATGGAAAACAACAGCCAAGAGACTTGCAGCCAATTCATTACACGCACAACAACAACAACAACAACTAACAAACACAAAATGGCCGCAAAGTCGTTGCTGTGAGTTATGCAATCAGCGGACAGGCAATAAAGCAGACCTTTATGCGACTAAGTGTGCGTGTGTTCGTGTGTGTATGTGTGCCTGTATGTATGTATGTGTGTGTGTATTTAAATGTGACTGCAAGGAAAATTTATGACTTCATTAAAGTGGGTGAACAGTTTTATCTTACCAAAGCTTAATATATGTTTGCGTGTCAGCGTTTGTGTGTATCTGTGATGAGGTCCTTGTATCGCAACCCAGTGTAATTAACATGCCGCTCAAGCTGGTTATTCATTGCCACTGAGATGTCTGTTGCCATAAACAAAATTAAGATAAAATGCTGTAGATGACATTTGTCGTTTGTCCTCTGTCCTTTTCAAAAAGTGTTGCATAATTTTGAGGCTTTCGTTTTGAGCTCGAATAACAAAATAATAACCATCCCATCACAACACTACGAGTTCTGCTCCTGCTAATTTTTTATATTTAGATTTTGATTTTGTTGTGCAATTTGCATAAGTAACGTGATTTTAATTATAATTAAATATCTGATATTTAAATAGCGTGCCACAGCTCAAAACATGAGCATGCAACAGCAGCAGAGCAGACCAAGCCGCAGCCTGTAATTTAATTACACAAAGCTCCCGGCAGGCGGGAGGACCTGACGCCAGCACGGCAAGGCCATGCCACGAGCAATGGCAATCAGAGCAGCCGCAGGAGCTGTAGCTGCAACAGGAGCAGGAGCAACTACAACAGCTAACCAAAATAACATAATTAATGTTATTTTAATTATACATTTGCTAGGAAAACGCTATTGGCTCTTAACTGACACGACAGCCTAATTGGAAAATTCATTTGGCACCAGTCGTTGTTTTGGACATCTAATCATACCTACCATAGCTCTCAGAGCTCTATAGCTTCACTTGAACCGTGTCTTGATAGATGAACTTAAGGCTAATTTAAAATAGTGTAAAAGCTGTAAGTTGTTATAAAAATCTAAGTAATCGAACATATGAACTTCATACTTTTTCGAACATGCGTTCGAAAATCTCTCGATCTCAACTCTCCGAATTTCACAAAACGAAATGGAATAAATTTGCGCAAATTTTGTTGTCGATAAATTATTATATTTCCCTTACTCTTTTCGATGAACTCTCATATTTACCTTGCTCTAATTCGTAAACATTTGCAACCCTGTCGCATCTATCAGTTATCGATATATGTACGTCTGACAAAAATGCGTTTTGGGTTGTGTACCTCATTTTATGAGTTTAATAATGGAAAAAAAATAATCAAAAATAATTCTGAATAAATATCTTACTTAAACTTTGCATTAATAAATTAGATATTTAAAAAATTATTTCAGCTTAAAATAATTCGTGTTGATTTCATCGGATTTTCGGATTCAAACCACATACAAAATTTGTTTGGTGAAATTCCACCAAATATGAATATTTTTTTGATTTCATTTTCCGGAGCACGCCTGGTAATGGTAATAACTCAAAGCCGAAAAGTGTGGGAATTTTGTTACCGCATCCACTAAACTTCGGAACCACAGCTAGGTATTATTTTTCGAAAGAATTGTGAATTGTGGCGCTTTTTGCGGTTAGCTACTAATAGCTAACCATTCAAAACGGATACATCACACGCTTCGCGCGGCGAGAAATTCCAAGTGAAAATCATCTGGTTAATTTGAGAATAAAAACTTCAAAATGGTCAGATAGATTGGTTAGAAATAAGTCACAAACTAAACACATACATGGATCTAGTAGGTGGTCAAAAAAAAAAAACATTTCATAACAAAAAC
Source organism: Chymomyza fuscimana (assembly GCA_949987675.1). Classification (NCBI taxonomy): domain Eukaryota; kingdom Metazoa; phylum Arthropoda; class Insecta; order Diptera; family Drosophilidae; genus Chymomyza; species Chymomyza fuscimana. Next base: position 87,092,909 of record OX465088.1, read on the forward strand.
TTATTACACAAAAAATATACACGCACTTCTTTAGTGCCTTACAAAACATTATACAATAAACATGAAAACTCTTTCCAAACAAAAGACTATAAACTATACACCCAACACCCAAGGGCCACATAAACGACGGTGCACGGATCACCGCCTTCAGTCTCTGAGTACCACAACACTTCGCGAAATTTACTTGTCGGAACACGTGCCGTGTCCGAATATCGTGGTTGGCGGACATTACCGTCTGGAAAGCTTTATTGGTAATGGCACCTTTGGTGACCTTTATCGTGCTGTCAGCATTAAGCATGGCGATGAAGCTGCCGTAAAGCTGGAAAGCTCCAATATCGAATTTCCACAGTTGTCGCGCGAAGCGAAGATCTATGCTATGCTCAACGGCAGTGTGGGTTTTCCGCGCTTGCGATACTATGGCAGCGATGGTCCATTTAATGTGCTGGTGATGGATCTGCTTGGACCCTCATTGGAAGACTGTTTTAATGTCTGTTCGCGCAAGTTTTCTTTGAAGACTACCTTAATGCTGGCGGAACAGATCATATCGCGCGTGGAATACATACATATGAATGGTTTCTTGCATCGTGACATCAAGCCTGACAATTTCCTGATGGGTATCGGCCCACAAGAGTTGCGTGTCTTTATGATTGACTTTGGTCTGGCCAAGAAGTTCTGTAGTCTACGTTCACGGCAACATATTAGCTACCACGAACGACATGATCTGATTGGCACAGCACGCTATGCCTCGTTGCATGCACACTATGCGGAACAAAGCCGTCGGGACGACCTGGAAGCTGTGGGTTACATGTTGCTCTACTTTTTATGTGGCAGACTACCCTGGCAAGGCGTCAAAGCCCGGACTCGCCGACAGAAATTTGAGAAGATAGCTCTGCTCAAGTCATGTTACCCGCTAAAATCGCTATGCAAGGGCACACCCGTTGAGTTCTATATTTATATGAAGTACTGCAAGGAGTTAAAGTTTTTCGAGATGCCCAACTATCTGTTTTTGAGACGGCTATTTAAGATTCCGTGGTGCAATAGCAATCTGCTCTATGACTTTATCTACGATTGGGAGTCAAAAAGCGATGATCTGCAAAAGCAATTGGAACGAAAGAAGCAATTTATAGCAAATAGAACATTTGAGTCTTTTGAACTGGAACATAGTCAGGATAAAAAAGCTGGAGGAGATTATAAGCGGCATAGCGATAAGATGGGTTTCTGTAACTGTTATCATAAAAAGATGCTGCAGCGATGTCCACAGTCATAATCGTATACATAATAAGTTCTCAATGGCTGATTGCAGGAGAGCGGGAGGACCAGTCAATTAATAGTTGTCATGAATATCTTTTGTGTTTGCAAAGTATCTTTTATGTATGTATGTATCTTTATGTATATCAAATCAATAGCACGTATAATTGGCGCTACAGTGCGATGAAGCCTAAGCAAACAAAAGGAAAGCATGAAACTTTTTGTTCTTGTTCTCCTTGTTGGTGTTTATATTAACGTCCAAATAGCAAACTTTGTTCTGCCTCTCTGAGCATCTAAATCTCTGGAGCAAACACAAACACACACACACACACAATCCATAGTACTATAAGATACTTTAGTGTATGTGGGGCCAAGGACCAAACCGAAGTGGGGCAAAAGTATTAGAAACCAATTTAAATCAACGTACAGTGGTCTAAATTTTCAAAACAGCTAGGTATATTAATTTTTTAAAATATTGCTTGTACTTTTTTTTTACTATATTACTAATATACCAGTGCCAAGTACAAAATTTTACTCGTACAATATGGTTGAGATACAATATCTTCATACAGAAATGGATTATGCCCTGATATATGCCCCATGGTGGCCATGTAACCAATTTTGATTTTCGAAACTTCCGAACGCCAATATAGGTTATCATAACTGCATTTACACTCATACGGGAACTATATAATATAGCCCCGATATTGCAAAAATAAAATAAACCTTTTTTTCGTAAATTACACAAGTTTACAAATTTAAGGGTCATCGAGTGAACCTTCCTAAAAAAAAGTGTTTTTTAGGGTAAAACACGAAAATGCCAACCTTTTTTTTTTTAGCATCGTTTTCGAGATATTTTCGAAAAACATGTTTTTGGGCACTTTTTCAGTTATTCCTCAATATCTCGTGAACAAAATTTTGTGTCGACCGATTACTTACTCATATAGATTAAACATAAAAATTGAGAAAAAAAAAAATTATTTAAAAAAATATTAAGTATTGAATAATACTCTAAGCTATTTTCTATATAAAACCACAGTACCAGTACATCTATATTGACCATTTTGACCACTGTGCAACAATGACTAAGATACTTGTATGTACGTTATGTGTGTTCGTGTGTTCGTGTGCGTGTATGTTTTTCTCTCTGTGTGTGTGTGTGTGTCTCAGTCGCTTAAGGATGTTAATAAAAGGGTTAATTATAAGGCAAGTCAAGGCATGTGCAGTTTACGGCTGATGTGAAGCATCCAAGTTGCAGAGCCAAATCCATTGAAGCATTCTGTGCCGTGCCGTAAAAAGAAGGTCAGCAGCAAAGTAGTTTGCTTAGTCGCGTTGCAATAATGTGAAATGTAGGAGCTTAACCAACACACACACACACGCACTCGCACTCGCACATGGGGTCTTAACTATTTGCTGCCCCAAAGCGATTTTGTCTAACGGCTTGTGACTTGACTTGCCACGGTCTGTGGCAAGCTGCGACGTGCTTACTTATATGCTTTTGCTCTACTTGTATTTATGTTCTACATACTGGTGGTATATATATGTATGTATGCGAGCATAAATCTATAAATAACTGCACGTATTTACTAGCAACTTTTGTTCGCTCTCTCTGTATGACTCGCTGCCTATCTTTGTATTAGTGCGTGGCTAAGCAGCCAACAACAACTTGCCGCATGCTGTTGCATGCTTAGTGGCTGCCACTGTCGCCTGCAAGACAGCACAAACACATAGATACGCACACACACACACACACACACACACATTGAGACATACGTAATTCGCTCCACTCAAGCGTTAAAATATTTGTGGGCATTTGGTTTTGGTTATCCAGCAAAATCTTTTAGACTCCTCTTGGTCACTGCTTAAAGAGCAACACACTGGTCTTGGCCACATTTCAAATTAGGTTTTTTATCCAACGCGTTGGCTACAAATCTGTGTTTTATTTATAAGTTGCTAATGGCATATATGTGTGTGTACTATGTACATATATTATATACTATATGAGGCTATCGCAACTTTAACTTGGACATTCATTTACAGCTTATGGGTCGGTCGGTCGGGCATTTAACTAAAATCGAGCCATTTTATGACTTTTATTATCTTTTATGAGGGTCAGCAAAAAAAATCAAGTTAAGTAGAATTTTTCAAAGTTGAGCACACATTAGAATGCTTTTAACTTTAATTTAGCGAAACTTTTGTGTTTTCTAGAGCAAATCAAATCTTTCCTATTTTTTCAAACTGTTGGCCAGGTTACTTTTGTGCCTCTTGAAGTTCAGTAAAAACTGAAGCTGAAAGAAGCAGAAAAGTGTCCTCCATATTATTTATATTAAACTTTGTTAGAAGCACGCAGTTGGGTTTCTAGTGAATTGTTAAAAAAAAATATTATTTCTCAGAAAAACGATTTATTTAGTTGACAACTGAGAAAAGTTTTTTGGCTGACATAACTTTTATCTTGATTGAAGGATTTGTTAAGAGTCGTATGGCTTTAACGAAACTAAAATATGGCCTGAAGTCTTTAGTTCGATTAAGGCTTGAAATGGTACAGTACCTGGGTTTAAGAATAATTGTTTCATTGAGATTGTAGTGAAATTCAGTTTCCATAAACATATCCGCGCATCCGTTAGTCTATCCGTCAGTATGAACGCTTACGTCACCAAGATTATAAAATTTAGGCTGACAAAACGTAAGAATTGTAATCCTTCAAGCTTACTTTTTTGCTTTTTTTAAATTTTTTATTTACTCATGCCTCAAAGTTCATCTTTTAAATTGGCTATTTTTAGTTTTTTCCAAAATTTGTGTTAAAATAAAAAATTTTTTGTTAGTTCACTTAAATTATAAAAAAATCATTTTTATTTTTAAGAAATTTTTCTGTTTTAATAAGATTGTGTGTCTTTATGGCTATTTTAAATTGTCAAATCGTTCTGGCAATATGTATTTACAAAGACCTTTAATTTAACTAAATCTTTACATCTTTACACGCAATCAAACCCAATTGATCGTACACAAAAACACTTCATAAGCTGCTTAAAAAATGGAAAAAAGAATTCAACATAAAGCGAAGCATGGTTTAATTAAAAATATTGGCATTTAAAAAAGAAATTCGCGTTCAAAAGCTATGCGAAAAAATAAATTAAATCAAAAAATGTTTAAATCTGTCGCAATGGTGGTCGACATAGTGATACCCTTAACGCTTTTTCTCAAAATGGCTATTAATACATTATATACGGTGGTCCAATAGAGGCGCAGAGAAGTAAAATTTGTTTTTGAAAGTGTCCATCTTTTTTTTCTGTCATCTTTCGTTAGTTGAAAGTCTGACATTTATTATTCGATTGAAGACTAAAGTTATTCTAGAGTATTACAAAAAGGAAGAAAAAGTCGTTAAATTGATCCAGGATAAAATATCATCTTCAGTGATGAAGCTCATTTCATTTAAAGTATCTGTGCCAACAACAATCGTCGTGAATATCAAGAGAAGCCAATGCATTCTCAAAAAGTGACTGTGTGATGTGCATTTTCGGGCCTTATTTATTTCCAGAATGATACTGGCGACACCGTTCGTACTAACTGCATATTCATTTCAATTTCTTCGAATATCACTCAATATCGCATTGGGGAAATGTCAATTGGTCACCCAAATCATTCGATTTGACACCATAAGGCTTATTTTTATATGCTTTTTTTCGTCTAGCCACCATCCCAGACCTAAAAATCAACAGCTCCGATAAGATATGAGCCATTAAAAAGTTTCTATTGGAAAATATTATCGAAAATGTAGACCATCTGAACGACGCGACGCTTGTAAAACCATATTTTTGACATTTTAAGAAATATTAGAATATAAAAGAAATTCATTTGGTTTGGAAAATTGCATTGGAAAAAATACCATAAAGCTGTGATTGTTAGGCTTGAATATAAGCCGAACAATATATAACAATTTTTATATATGCTCGAATTTTGATGTATTAGGCCTCGCATACACAAAGCGTAACTTCTTATCAGCTCAATAAAGTCAAACACACTGTGGTCTATGAGAGCGATAAGTTCATTAGTTTGCAGGCGAAGGAGTCCATTTAGTATATTTTTATTAATTTATCTTTTATTGAATTTATCTGGTTTTGTTCATTTTTAATACATAGAACCACATAAACCAAATATAGCTCTGTGAAATTGTATTTGGCTATTGTGATCTCATCCCGCCGAGCAGAAGGAAATAAATTCATCTGGCTTTTCATAAATCTAGAATACCCTTTCTTGACTCTATGGGTACAGGGTATGTTGACTAGCATTAGAGTGTTTCAAACAAAATAGATATAAAAAAAAATATTTAAATTGAATTTTACGAATTTCAAAAAGCTGGCAATCGAATGTAGAGTAAATTCAATCAATTTACAAATAATAGCAATAAATAGTTTTCCTGCCGGACGTTGAAAAAATCCAAACCAATAGGAAACCTACTGGGAGAGTTTTTAATCAAATTGAATGGCAATATAAACACTCTGACACATAAGCACAAACACAACCGCAGTTTTTTTTCGCGAGAAAACCAAACACTTTATTTTTTTAATTAACTAAAAGCTGGCTTTAAGCTGTCTCTATGTAAAAGCTACAGCGGAAATGCATTGCTCATACGCCAAGTATTCAATATTTTGAGTGACGGTATTTGCCTTTCGTTATTATCAGGTAACCGTCAATCAGGTATGGTCTTGCTCCAACCCTCTCTCACTGATACGTATGTAACTTTTATTAGAGATGTGCACGTGAGTTGTACTTAAGTCAGTGTGAAGCACAAGGACGCTTACGAAAATGTTTTTTTGGAAAAACAAAAAGGTAATCCAATGTTCAAAAGCTTGTAAAACGTAAACCAATTTGGTTCCAACTTGCAATGAACTTATTTTATAAATTTTTGGAAAGCATTTTTAGCGCCCGTTACTCATAAAGTAAAAGCGGGTCTAAAATTAGTCCAAGTGCTTCTAAGAAGAAGATATTATCCACAATGCTGAATACTCTTTTCCAATTTTGAAAGCACTGGATGCTGGACTTAATTTTGCCTTAAAAAGTTTCGAGAAAGAACAAATATGGTTGGTTTTGGCTGGTTTTGGAACACTAATGGGGTCGATTGCTGTTACGATGTCCCACAAGTGGTATGAGGTAACTCGGTTGTTCTTTTCAATTGTTTCTTTGCGCGATATGCCGTGCCCTACGGCTACAAATACGTTTGACTTTTAAATGATTGTGCAAAATTGAGTAGATGCAGTTCTCACTACTACCACAAGTTGTCTAACAGTTGTAGAACCGCATCAATATCTTCTGGCAAATTCGTCCTGGAGCAATTACTAGATCGCTAAATCTCAAACTAAGACGATTCAAGTATGTATTTCTTTTTTAATAATCCTTGTCGAAAATCATAAAAAAAATCATCATGCGAAAATGTTTAATTTTTATTTGCATGTTTCAGTCGAAATAAATATTTTAAGTAAAGTAATAGAAAAAAATGAACTACAGTCGAGACGGTGCCCGACAGTGTAATGCCCTGTACCTTCTTTCTCGAAAAAAAATATAGTCCTACATATTCCTTTTAAAAACTTCCCAATTGGACATGCTCACATTTTTTGTGAAGTTTACTTTTGCTTTTTAAATAAATGTAATTAGTAAGTAGCATTATTTTACATTAAAAAAATTCGGCTTTAAAGTTGCGAAATAATAAAAATCAAATGTAGCTTAAAATTCAATACATTATTTTATAAATAGTTTAATTGCCTAGTTTAAATTTTATACATATCTACATTATGAAAGGGCATTTTATGAAAACGTTTAAGCTACAGGGTTGCTCTCAATCACGAACAAAATTCGATTTGGGGTCCTGCCCCGGCACTACTCTGTGTATATTTCGCTCCTTTAAATGTGATTAATTTTCCAAATTTATTATGCAAGCGAACCCGACCAGGGGGCGTCATATGCTCTCCTGTCACTCACTCTGTTACCCCCACTGCCATCTCTCTTGCCTTATGCTCTGCTGCTCTGTTGATGCTTTTGGTTGCACTTTCAATTCAATTTATTTGTCCGCCGTTTTGTGGGTTCTCTTGGTTCGAGGATACCCAGTATGCACATATTTTGTTCTTGTTGTTGTTGTAATCTTTTTGTTGCTAGAATTTTCAGGCTGTACTACAAGTAATTTTCTAATAGATTTTGTAATGTGCATTTGTTTATGGGCCATTTCTTTTCAAAACGAACATATTACGATATGAATAAAATAATTACAAAATCATGAAACGTTAAAAAATTTAATAAAAAATGTTTATCTTAGTGTTTCTATAAAATGAACTCCTCACAATTAGTTGTACAAATTTAAAAAAAATATATATATTATATGTGCACAAATCTAAGCAGATATGGACAATTACTCTGCACTTCTTAGTTTATTTTAAACTAAGGAATGTCACATATGGCAAAATCAATTAAAGTGAATAAATTGTTATTTTAAAAATGCCCTATTTAATAAAAAATAAGTTGGCTGTAACAGTTCTCGTGCCATTAACTCTCCCAAAGAACGTAGCTGGAAATTAATTTCAAGTTTCTAAATTTCTATATTTTTTCTATATTTTTATAGTGAAGTGGGAAAATATTTTGGTTTGTAAGGGGGTACGGCGAGTTTAATTTAAAGAACACTCAGCTTTTTTGGTGGCAATCGAATTTTTATATCTTGGGTTTGTAAAAGAACTACCCTTATGTGTTATTGTATGTGTGTTGGGTTGTCTGAATAGTATTTTGGCTTCCGTTGTTGTCTACTCGAGTTGGCAGCATTCCCATGATGTTGTTGTTGTTGTTATTATCGTGGTTTGCGTGCTTTTAAATTTATTACATTTTCGAAATTATGACAAACTTGTTTATCAACATTTGTAATTCAATTGGCAAAGTATGCGGAGATTTCAACCAATATGTAATATATAGCAGTTGATGTTTATTAAACTCAGGCATTCCGAAAATCTCTCTGTACCGAACGGCTTTATGCAAGAAAATTTGAAACTATATTATTTTTTCACATTTAATAGTATTTTTATATGATTATGGGTGGTTTCTTTGTGTTTTTCTTTGTTTACTTTAATATCGTTTTTAAATTTAACTCTAAATAAAAAAACTTTTATTTTTTCTTGTTTGTAAGTCGGAAATTTTTCGTTTTCCTAACCGACATCAGAAAACATACTGAACTTGAAATATTTTTTCGTATGATTATGGTCAATTGGAGTAAGCAATCTTTCGGGATCGAAAGCATAATCGACTATTCCTAATTTTAATTAAAAATGTTGCCATTGCATCAATTTCTTTGATTTTTACCGCGAAGTTCTTAAACGAAGTTTAGAAAAATCGTCGTGTATGTGCGTGGGAGTATCGAGTAGACTTAAAAAAAGTGACGAAATATTATACATAAGGGTAGTTGAGTTGGTAGAGCTTTGATCTCCAAACTTTTAAGTAGTTTCTAGTCTCAGGTTCGATACTCTGTCAAACCAATTTGTTTTTACTCTTTATTATCTTTAAATATAAATTTATATATAGACTTAAAAAAAATTCAGGTATAGAATGCGATTTTTGACCGATTTAAATTTTTTCCGGCTTAATTGTTACAGGTTACTAAATAAGAAAAAAAATGTAGCCCATGAATCCTTCATAAGTTCAGCGATTTTTGTATTTTCAAAAACATTTCTTCAACAATTTTCGAAAAAGTTACTTGTTAGTATTTAACTAAACATACTCTAAGAATTTTCTGAAGAAATTTAAAAATTGGTTGTCAAATATTTTATTTTGTCTTCCTCAAAATTTATGGAAAATTATGTAGATATTGTTATGGCTGAATAATTTAAAAAATATAAGGCATCTCAAATTTTTGTTTTTATGACATTTTGATATGGTAGTTTTAAGTAAACTTTTGTATAAAAGAAATGTTCAAAAGAATTCTTGATATGTTGCGCTTGTATCTCTCAATGTTGGGAATCCTTGTATGTATATTAAGCCGCCTTAAGGGATGCGCCCAATTAATACTCATCTACATATTTTACCATTATAAACAAATTGCAATAAAATAAAATAAACTGCCGCCTCGACAGATTTAATGTATAATTTTCTCAGCGATTTACATGCAGGAAGTTGCCATTATTTATTAACTCATTGAGAAGACTGGGAGCAGACACTACAACAAAAACAACAACAACAATAAGGGCAACTGTCAAGCTTGGGAAAATCCAGCTTAACTAGAAACATAAATGCCATGTGCGCCTGTGGGGTTTTCCCTTAGTATGTTGTGTGTTTATGTACATAAACACATACGTAAAGGGTGATTTTTTTTTTTGTAAAAGTTTAAATGAAACTAAAGGAAGTAACATATCCAGGACTTGGTCTCCTAATGTGAAGGTACGAAAAAGGAGAAAGTTCGACTGTACATAGTATATTTGTTAAATTAGTAAGCGTTAAACAATGGATACAAGCATTGCCAGACTCGTTAGTTTAATCGTTTTTAAAAAAAAATGGTACCTCTAGAAAAAAAAACACCCTTTACATAGACTAATACGCATAAAAAGCAGTTTATTATGTTGCATAACAATTTCCAAAAGGCGACATTAATTTAAAGCTTATGGCGCATTAATTTTAATTAAAATGCTGCCACAGCACAGTACACGTAACAACAACAAGCAAAATGGAGTTGTGCCTATGTAAAACATAAACACACACACACATACGAACTTATACTTTCTATTTCACAAATACCAACACACACGCATAAACGGCACTTATATGCTCTTATGTGTTGAAAAACTATAGCCAAGACATAATGATTAGCAGCTCTAAAGCATTGTCACATGACAATCACACAAAATGACAGCCACAACATTTGCATGAGTGTGTATCTATGTGAGTGAGAGACAGTGAGCGCGTGTATGTGAGCGGGTTAGTCACAGACTAAAGGTGACGTCATCGACGTGTCAACAAAAACAAAAAGTATAACTAAGTTTAGGGTTTATTGTTCTTGTCCGTCCCTTTTCATCGTAAAGCCACAACTTTCATTGTGGCATACCCCAATAGTGCGGAGCAACCTGTCAGAACTTATCACAATGTGCCAAAGGTTATAACAAAATTGTCTGCACATGTTACGAATCTATCATAGTTTTCCAACACTCAAACTTATTTATGTATGCAAGCTAGTTTTTCTAACTTCTATTGGTGCTCTGTTTTTTGTTGATGCTAAATCTTAAGCATATAACCCGTGGCTTTGTTGATTAATTCACAATAGGAATAGATTTTAAGTCTACCACTTTAAAGTTTTTACGGCATTACTTATGACAATTGACGATGGATGTCTTATAGAAAAGTGTTACAAATTTGAGTTCGCATTGTTCTTTGCAGAGGATATGTGGCCCTTTTTGAATGTCAGCACGAGAATGGGACAGCACTCTGAACGAGGTAGCTGCAAAAATGAGGAGGAAAATGGAAGGCATGTTACATCTGTTACTATGTTACTATGTAGGTGTAATCTAAGAATGCAACTTCTGGAAATAAACTGAACTGTTCGCTGAGAGCTCACCTGTTCTTGTGTAGTACCTGGGCATAATATCATAACTAAACAATCTTCCCAGTCGCTATTTTTCTTCTTAGTTACAAGCTTTTCGAGTTTTTTCGTTACTTGAGTACCGTTCCCATAAATTAGAGTCCCTAGCTGCTCTTCCATTTATTCTAGAAACAGTTGGCCGATAGAGATTAATACAAAGGGCCTTAATTAAAGTCGTTCTGATAGTACCCGGCATCCGAAATTCTTCGAACTAGCAACCTAGAAAGACTTTGTATGGCGGTGTCGCTGTAACTATAGTCGCCAAGATCCATTGGGAATGATCCGACATTGCTGCCTCGCCAAAGTCCAGCAAATCTCTCATAAATAAGAGATTGGTTGCTGACAAATTTGTTTTCAATTTGTATATGTCCATCGAATGACAGACAAACACATCAACTGGAACTTGAGTTGTATGTACAGCTGCAACCCGTATCTGTATCTGAAGCTGCCAGTGCACAGCACGTTCCAATAAGCTCTTTGGCACTTGGTTTCTTTTTTTTCTCTTTTTTTTTTTTTTTTTGGCCGGGTCATGCTGATTATTTTGTAGCAGTTGCCATTTTATACACGCACAAAAACAAATACAAACACAAACGCAAGGATATGTATACTGCGCATACTATGTACGAGTAAAAGGGTAAAAATTTGTAAAGCGGATCGCTCTGAAAATCCATTTCTTCGATTTTTATGATTTTATAATAATTTTATTATTTTTATCAATCCATGTTTCTTAAACGAAAATAAAAAGGTCATGTTTCCATTTCTCAAACATCTACATTCTCTTGGCAAGAGTTGGTTCTATTGAAAACACAAAGCGATGATAATAGCCGAAATAACATTTTTTACAGAGTATTTGGCTACCTTGTAAAAGTAGGCTTCGTAGTCATCGTGAACGAACGCCAGACTCCACCGATTTTGTGTTAGTTAAGCAAAAAATAGTAGAATATTGCAAAATCCGCTCTGTGGACATTGGAGCAAAGATTCGGCTGTATTTGTTTGCAAAATAATATCAATTCAAAGTAAAAAAAATTAAACCGTCTCCGGTTTTTTACGGAATTTAACGATCATCATCTCATTTGAGTTGTCAAAATGTAAAGCAACTAAATAAATTTAATTTACATCTATCCTTATCATATCTTAACTTTAAAAAATATTTTAAAAAGCTCAAAACTAACATTTTTAGCAAGTTTTCGACTAATTTAAAATAATGGGTACTAGGATATGTCTTGCGAACTTTGTTTCTAGACCATTCATGATTTTGTGAACCTGTTGCCGCTTTTTTATAGTACAATAGTGAAAAGTGATTTAATTTAATTCTAACATTTTGGTCAGAGATGTTCCGTCCAATTCGGAAATCTTAATTGTCATTCAACAAAGGAATCACGCAAAAAAACATATTAACTGTTCGATTCCCCGATGTCCCGCTTCATGTATTTTTACCCATATGTAAGCGGGCATTTGCTCATATGCAAATTTATGGGGGCTCTTGTGTGCCTGTGTATTTCTGCCTGACAGTTCAGTGTTTGTTTTATGGTTTATGTAGCGCAGATTTGCGCATTCAACCCTATAGAACAAACACACATACACACTCACCCAAACACGCACACGCACACACTTTAACGAGCTTTGCGGTTGCTTTGGCATTTGGGTTTTTGAAAAAAAAAAAAATAAGAAAAGCTAAAAAAAAAAAACTATGAGCATGTGTTTGCAAATATGCTTAAAATTTAAATTAGTTTAATATGACTTGGTCGATTTTTAAACGCAACCGCGTTTCTGCAACTTTTCAAAGCTGTTACAATTTTTTGTGGGGCCAAAAGCCGCAGACGCAATTCTCTAGCCTCAGTCTTAAGCTGCCAGTTTAATTTTAGCCAAGTTTGCTCATTGAGCCGCGCTCGGCAAAGTCTGTCAGAACTTCTGACATGCTTTTCTCTTATTTTCCAGTCTTTTTTTCGTTTTTTTTTTTTTTGTTCGCTTATTACGCGTTGTTGTAACGTCATTTTAATTTGTAGCCTTCAACATGGCCGTAAAGTTTGCCGGTTGGAGACCCCCAACGCCACCCGTGGTCCGCCCTCGGCATTTTACATAATTTTGCTTATAATTTTTGCCATAATGAAAATTATAATCATGCTGACAATGCGGCGGCGTCGGCACTCGCAAAACTCCATCTTCTATCCAACTTGTGTCATCCGCCCATTAGGCCTGCTGCCTGATTATCAGCCCGGGCATAATGTTGACAATTTCGCTGACATTGTTGCCAACAAGTCAAGTTAAGGTTGTCTCGCGCAAATATGCAAATGCAAAGCAAAAATTCCTACACAAAAACTCATTAAAAGCACCATCATCATCATCATGCAGGCGAGTTATTTGAGCCAAACATCCACAAGATGAATGGCATCTAGAAGCTTGACGCAACCTTTTAAAAATACATCAAAAATGTATTTTGACGCATTCATTTGGCCCCAAACAATGTGAAGTTATGGCAATGAGCCATGAACACAATCTGTGTCAATTTTTGCCAGCCTTCAACATATTTCATTTTTTTTTTTTAATTAATTGTGGTTATTACACACACACACACACACACACACACACTCAAATACCAATACCAAGTATACAAACTAATTCAAATTAATTTTATAAATAGCCCCAGTGCCATGAAAATAAAAATCAACTCAAGTGTATTATTTTTAAGTCGACGCCGAATGGTATGCTACACTTTTTTTCCCTCGAATTTCCCACTCTCTCTCTCTCTCCCTCTCTTTCTCACTCTTTGTATGTATTCAATTTGAAATACTCAAGCCATTGAGAGGCACGTACAGATGGAGCATAATTTTGACGCGTTTCGGCAATTTGAACACGTTCTGGACTAGCTTCGATGCCATACCCCGCAGGTCTTCTAAACAAGTCATCCCATTGCACAGTGGTCGAAATAGGCAAATCAATGGTGTTAAACAAACAAGGCCGTCACACTCAATTAGTATGTGCTGTAGGATTTTTTTTTTCTATTATTATATTTTCTTAGATGCCCTTTCAGTCTCAGTATGCCAGTCACCAGCTTAACGATATTTTTCGAAATTTGCAAAATTTTCTTGAAGCCTTTTCAAGTAGGCCACGGAGGGTGCCTGTCTTCAGTACACAAAGACGACTTTACTAATCAAGCCTAAAAAAGTACATACAAATACTGATTCTCATGAAAAATTTTAGATTTTTCAGTACATAGTATATTAATTTGAAGTAAAACCATATATGAGCCGTAGGCCTAAGATATTGCTCTTGAAACTATAAATTAAATACCGAATAATCGAGATATTTGCATAAAAAACACAAGTAAAATAAATAAATGAACCACATTAAAGTTAAAATAAATAAATTTTCACTTAACAAATTAAAATATTTATTTATCTATTTATTTACAGCTGCTACCTTATTTGAATTACAGTACGAGCTAGGTGTAGCTCTGTCGTGAGCCTTAAGGTAGGTCCTTAAAATAATCGCTTTATAATAAAATATCAAAAGCTCAATGAGATCAGAATTGTTTTTAAGTGTTGGCAAGGAAATGGCGTAGGGACGACGTATTTGGAGTAGGGCAATCTGTATGAATTCGGCATAGGTTTCTGTTGCAAAAATTAGAAGTTGATGTTTAATCAAACATGTAATTCTGCGTGAGACACGTGGCAGAGTCTTAAAAACAGGAGAAGGAGTTTGGTAATGTCAGTTCGGGAGAGCGGGTTGTTTTTGCCAAAAGTTTTTATTTTAAATTTGTATTTTTGCAAATATGTACTTACAATATGTACTTCCTTGAAATAAAAAGCTTAAAATGTAAATTTATATTGAATTTTTTGTTTGTAAAATGTATAGTCTTTTTTTATTTTTAATTACTTATTTCCAGGGACCGTAACTCTTATAATATTTAAAATAAAAATCATGAAATAATTATTATTTTTTGATTTTTTGCATTCAAATTGAAAAGCAACTCTTATTTTTTCATATAAAAATAAAAATCATGCAATAATAATTAAATATCAATTTTTATTAAAAATCGCGAAATAGCTCTCAATTTTAAATTTTTATAATAAAAATTAAAAATACAAATTATTGGACAATTTTTATTTAAAAAAATTTAAATAAGAGTTACTCTGCAATTTTTATAATAAAAATCAAAAATAAAAGTTATGGCGTAATTTTTATTTTAAAAATTGAAAATAAAAATTGAATTTAAATATCTTTTGAACCAAGGAGCGCACAATAATGGTTTGCGCATTTATGTGTTGCACACTTCAAGACCTTTCCGTCGATGCCTTACATGTCCTTGAAGGATCCATATTAAGGATACCACATAAGAAAAATTACATTTTAATCATTTTTTGAACCAAAATAAGTATGTGTGTACACTTCAATACCCTTTCATAGATTTCCATACGCCATAACTTTTATTTTTGATTTGTATTATAAAAATTGCAGAGTAACTCTTATTTAAATTTTTTTAAATAAAAATTGTCCAATAATTTTTATTTTTAATTTTTATTATAAAAATTGAAAATTGAGAGTTATTTCGCGATTTTTAATAAAAATTGATATTTAATTATTATTGCATGATTTTTATTTTTATATGAAAAAATAAGAGTTAAAATTTGATTTTTCGATATAAATTAAAAATAAAAATTTATCCTTTTTTCGAAAGGTCCTTTCAATAAAATTATATATTGCAGCATGCACTTTCATATAAACCACTTTTTTCGCTTTGATTTTTTTTATTCCCATAACTCTTATTTGCGGTCCCTGCTTATTTCATTATCTTCCTCTTTGGACACGGCCTCCACTAGGCAGTAGAAAACTAGTTTGATATAATTGTTGAATAGAGCACATTTAAAAAAAAAGAAGGAGACAAATTAGAATTAGAATCTGCTTGAGAGATTAAAGACCTGAAATCTTTTACCTCTACTATAAGTTAGACTATTGTCTGTTGAATGTAAGGCTATATTTTTACTAAGATCAAATCATCTTATTGTGATATTTGTGTACTTCGGCATGTGGCACATACCAAGGATCGTTAACAATGTTTTCCAAAGTTTTCTATTGGTAACGGTGTAGTACTTCAAGATTTAAGATGAACGCCGTGCCCCATAGTTGAATGCCATGTGTCCAAATAGGTTTCAGAAAGGCTTTATAAAGTCTAATTTTGTTCTCGAGGCTGAGTTGCGATTTTCGGACCAGTCGCCATATTATATTTACTGGGCTAAATTTGAAGTCCAATTTTGTTCTATCATGGTCCAAGGAATTTCAGATTCGTAATTTGACTTTAAGATTGAAAACATTGGGAAGAGGTTTTACTTTTTTTTTTTTTAACATTTTTTAGCAAAAGAATCAAATTCCACAAGATCCTTTAAATAAGAACAGTTGCCAAGAGCGAAAACTATGTATTGATAAACATAATTAAATATAAAGTATAGTGCCGTTTAAAATCCAACTAAAAATATGCTAAAATTTAAAACTCCTAAAAAGCATACTTTGCCCACTGTGCATTGATGGAACACTAAGTATTTGCTATTTTTAAATTCCGTAGGCGTAACTAGAATTTAATTTCTTTGCTCAACGCATCCCAGTGCTCCTTCCACGTAGCTCCACATACTCCCAGCTAGTTTCAAGTGGTTGGCTTTTCTCGCTTTTGGGTTCTTAGTAAAGAGTAAACAAGGCTCATTGGGCGTAAGCGTAGGCGCGCCTTTTGATGACAGCTCAAGACAAGGCCATACAAGACAAGTTATGTTTTGGGACAGCTTTAATTTAAATACTCTACACGTAGTAAATGGTAGTATAGATTATTCCAAAGCTTTTGACACTTAGATGCTTCCTATATGTTTTGTTATTTTAAAGAGCCATCTGTTTTATCTCTATAGTGGGCCGCGAATTCAATAAAGGATTGTGCATTAGGAATACGTACTCCGGTATTGATATTTTTAAAATAAAAATTGTAAAAGCTTTGAAATAAATATTCACTGTTTCAAAGTGAAAGGCAACTTATTTTCGCAAACGGAAACTCCCTCAACATCTGTCGATTAAACAATAAAAGAAATGCCGAAAGAAAAATAAGTTTTGAACAATTGAGGGAAATTTGAAAAATAATTACATTTTTACAAATTTCGGAGCATATCTGAAACCTGACGTGCTGGGCTTTTTTCCATCTTTTTTCCGTTGAAAATCGTAAAAATGATGTGGGGTTTTTAGAGGTTATCTCAGAAATCTTGGATATTGACTTTTTATGGACCCATATAAGTAGCCCTCCACTACTTTTTTTTTATTAATATCACGTCGTTCCTACAAAAATTCATCCAAATCTGACATTTCGTTATTAAGACATTAACAATAAAGCTGTCTTATAAAAAAATATATAAGAAAACTTTTCTTCATTAATTATTTGTCGAAATTTTTCTGATGTTTATATACTAATTCGCTCTTCTTGACATACAAGTTTTATTTTTAAATATGCATACAAATTAGGTAAGAAACTAAATCTTACCGGAATCTTTGAATGTTAGTTTTTCGTAAAGAGTCGAATATAAATTGAAAGATTCGTCCTACCTTAAAGAGCACATCATTTCATAAAAAAGCAAATATTGTTGTGGAATTTATGTACAAGTTTTGAAAAAAGCTTGTTATACCAAAAAACTTTACACCTTGTCCGAATAATTTTGAATCATCTGGCTGGAACACACAATACTTTATTTACACAGACAAGTAAATATCGGTTAAAATATTATAACTACAATTTCAACTAAGACGCCTATAACCCCTCTTAGACACACAAGATAAAACCAATCTCATTAGCGATTTGAGTAATTTTGTATTACATCAATTAATGATGCTTCTGACTTTAAATCATCCGAAATTGTAAAAATTGATGTCTTTGTAGAGCATTCGTATGACGGGTAACCAAAGTTAAGATTGCCCACTGGTAAAGCATTGAGTTGTTTTTGTAAGTAGGAGTGTTGTTTGGTCTACGAGTCTGTTAAGCGATTCTAACCGAGTCTTTAAGGTCTTAAATTTCTTAAGCCATCTTCATAAAACATTGTATATTACTACTATCGTACTATGTGTCTGCATAAATCATTTTAAATATGTTCTAAAGCATCTCTGTAAGTATATGGGTGTGTGTGTGTGTAGGTGTTTGTTTGTTGGTGTCAAGTCATGCACATAAGAGCTTTAGAATTTTCATCTGTCTTGCATTTTAATGATTTAATTTTGCATAATCTTATTTAACATAAATTTCTTGCTTGTTTTCCTACTTGACATACACGCATACCTATACTACACATATATGGTAATATAAAGTGTAAGGTCTTCCAATAACTACGAGTATATCTATATTTTGACAGCTTATGACGCTGATATATATTATCACGAAGCGCTAAAACTTTCAAGAATGATTTCAAAATATGAAAATCTTCTTTTTGTTAGTTGCACTGTTTATACATAGGGTATTCACGCTTTGTGTTGAGTTGAGGAGTTGAAAAGTTGAGGACTTTTACAAAAACAAATACATGATGTAAATCAACCCTGCGTTTCGATTTTCAACTCAACTTTTCCTCAACCCAGACCTTAGTCTACTTTTTCGGTTGAGTTTTTGAGAAAGTGTTGCACAATGTGGTAATTCGCTGCCTTTTCAGCACTAATGCATTTGCCATTTTTTAGCCATTTTGTGGTATGAAAAGCAACGAGTTACCGTATACTCGTTGGAAAAAAGTAAGCGCCAAATTTAAAATAATCAAATTGCATTAACGCAAGTAACAAACGGTTGCGCCTTTTTTGTGCGAAATTAATTGAATTAGACATGATTACTTGTTGTTGGAGTTTACGCAAATAAAAGAGTAAAAGTAGATGTAATAGGCTTAATATATGATGGAACTGTTGGGGAGTTACCCTCAGCATTTGAACAACACGCTTGTCGCCGAAGGAACTGCAACCCCCTAGTAATAAACAAAAACTAAGTATTTCTGCAATGAATTTGTTTTAGCAGACGAACCTTTAATAAAATTAATTTCAGCCAAAGCCACTTTAGCAACAGTTTCAATCAAAGTAGACTTTACGCTCAGTCTTGGCATTTTTATTTTAATGATTATTTGCAGCAATTTATAAAAGTAAACAAACAACGTGAAGAAGCAGCACAAACTCAAATACGGTTTTTCTACAATTGTTTCGTTTTTGCAGCAATAAAATAATAAAAATCTGTGTAATCCATAGCTACTTTAGCTACAGGTTCTATAAAAGTAGATTTTATGTTCTTACTCTGGATTTTTAATTCAAGTTTTGTAATTTTAATGTCAATTGTACCAATTTACAAATGTAAACAAACTCTGGAAAGAAGAAGCAAACTCAACAACTCATCTCATGAAACTCAACAGGGCTGTTCACGCTTTGGCCTGCGGACTTTTTCCTCAACTTTTCAACTCCTCAACTCAACACAAAGCGTGAATACCCTAACAGTATTTAGATAACAGAATAACTATCAAAACATTTAAAAAAGTCACCAAAAAAACGCGCTTTATTATACAATAAATTTTGATTATATCTTATATATCTCTTAAAATTCTAACTTTCTCAACACTTTTTTAAAGTATGTATATAGGTAATTAAATTGATTGGCATTATGTCAACAAGAAGATTTTACAGCGAAATACAAAGTCTTCATGGAAGACCCATTATTTAATCAAAATTATTTTTGAACCAAATTTCTAAACATATTCGAAGTATAGGGACCGAGGAATTATCTTGTCCTTCCATAGGCCAGCCTCGCCGATACAGTCCGAACATCATCTGTATCTCTTATTTACTCTTAGCAGCTGTCTACTGGGGTGTGTACGCCGACGTCACAGGCCAAATAGGTAGTGGGTAGTTTCGTAGCACCGGTCCTCTTCATCTCGTCAGCTACCTCCTTTGCGTTGATATTCTTATGTCCTGTCTCCTAAAGTAGACTTTATTCCATTGCTTTGGTTTACTGCATCAATTTTGAATTAATCTTAAAAGACCTCAACATAGGTATAGCCAGCAGATAATTTTGGGCCAGGTTCCCCATGATTGACCGGCTATATTTCTATTTCAATTATGTGTAAAAAGCTCTTATGCATTTATTTGTCACGTTCTTTATAACAGATCTTAGATCATTAGTTTGCTGTGATGTAATCCAAGATAATTGATCTCCTTGCTCGTCACAATGCCACTAAAGCGGAGTTGTCTCGTATTCGTTGATTTGTTCCTTCAAGTAAATGGTGCTTTTAGTTGGATTCAGGCTGAGGCCTACCTTCTTGCACCAATCGTGTGTAATATTTAATCCTCTCTTTTTGCTTCGTTGTAGAGAGTGTCTTTGAACAATGTCTTCGGCAGAGCCTTGGCTTGGTATTTTCTTTTCTAACAGTCTTTCTAGTATTTCATCAATAAGAAGAATCTGTAATACTGGAGATAGTACTCCTTCTGTTTCCTAGCCTTGACTTGAGTTGATATTAAATCCATTCAGATTATGTTTAATTTACACCCCTTCTTACCAGTGCTTTGTTAACGGCATCGTGCTATGTATTGTTAAAGGTCCCTCAATATCTAGAAAGGCGCATACTGCAACTTTCTTATTATTAACTGCTATACTGTTGGTATTCCTTAGTTAATAGACCGGTTGATTAACATACTAGTTTCTCGAAATTTTAAATAGCAGTGTAGTGTGAACTAATTATTATCAGAATTCGTGATTTTTTTGTCAAAACTTAAAGTCCAAACCATCTCTATTAGTGAGGCACATTTGTACGTAATGCTTCTTGTCATGCATAAAAAAGTTTTTTTTTACCATCATTAGCCAAACTGAATATTCCTGGAGGAAAAGGTAAAAAATCCATTTGGAAGCACTTAATTGGAAAGTCCTAAAGTACCCGCCGTGTTCATCAGACTATTCGATTAGCATAAGTTCAATCATATGAAAATACCAAAAATTGGATCGATTTGGACAAAGCCGCAAAAGCGAGAAATATGAGATTTAAAATAGTTGCTAGTACCGATCAATAACTTTTAAAAAGTTTTGGTGCAGACACGCATGGTGAAAGACCCTATAAAGATTCTTAACATTTTCTCCCAATACAAAACAAAATTGTCTACAAAAAAATAATTGTGCAGACAAAGCTTTAATTCGTTTAGCCCTGAAACTAGCATAGACTGCCCATCGAGCTGCTGCTGGTTAATTAACCAGCTCCATAAGTCTAAACACTGCTTTATGGCTCTTATCCTAGAATTGGAAATCACTTCAGTGCAGTCACGCAATATCCTACAGTTGCTATTAAATGTGTCAAAGTTGACCAAAATACGACTGACTTGTCTGACAGCAGCAGCTGACTAAGACTGAGCCCAAGACCAACAGAGTGCACAAATAAACAGCACTAGGAAGGGACTAGGTTGGAGGAGCAGCTTTTGGCATATCAGTAACAATAATACGCTTAGTGACATTAAACTTTGGCTAAGCAAATGAAATTAGTCGGAGCTTTTGTCACAAGTTACAGACAAAGCTGACACGCCCTGGCAGCTGGCAATCGATGGTTAAGATTCATGTGTGCCATTTATTTTCCGCTACAATTTCTCAAAGGATATTTGTAATTTCCGATAAGGACAACTGTCACAGCTCATGTGGGTGTATTGTGGCTACACACTGAGAGAAACACAAATACACTTCAACACTTGATGACAGCTGTCGTCTGTCCTTCTGGCGCCTGCTTGCATGGAACAGTGACAAATTTGTGCACAAAAAGCGCTGCTAATGATGCCGGCAAACTACGAAAACTCATACGAGAGAGTGTGTCCTGTCAACTGTACCTTGTTTCCTGCCTACACGTGTACGTCACACACATACATGCACTCGCTTCTCCGCTCTCACTCTTGTGTGCTGATGATGAGGCTGCTGTCACATTTCGCACCTTCGAAACACGCACCACAGAGGTGTGCGGCGCGTTAGGGAAAACACAGCACAAACACGCATTCAAAATGAATCCGGCTCATCAACGTTATACTCTATACGTTCTATCAAACATCCTTAACACCGACCAAGCGCTCTCCCATTGTGTTTGGTTACTGATTTTTTCACGTCTTTTGCACGCGTCAGCGCGTGTTCATTTCGTCTTTTGCCTCAGCTTAGAGTCTGCGGGTTCTTACCAGGGATATTATCAAAGTTTACAACAACAAAAAACTGAACTATGAACTTAATAAGTGTGAAGCAAACTTAACAAAGCAAAAGAAGAAAAGGAATCGAACTTTAAAAGAGCTATTCGCTCAAAATAGATGAAACTGACCATTTTAGAATGTAATCTTTTTGTAAAAATTTCTTTTAGTTTTTCGTTTATATTGCATAGTATCGATAAATGTATACTCGTAACTTATTTTTTTGGTCATTCTTGGAATTGATTGATATGTTTCATTTCAAGCTTAAAATTTTTTATTTTAACGTTTTGTACTACTAATATAAAGATGATGATCAGAACTATCGCTAAATAATTTCGTTGATTTTTGTTGGTTAAGATCTTTTTCTTTTTTGGGCTACGCCAAACAAATTAATAGATGTATATTCAGCGACAATCCCACAAACTTTCGACTATTTTAAAATTTTTAAATCCAACGCTTCAAATCATCACTTTTAAAAATTTTGTTTATTTAGAGAATCTGGTTCTTAGTGCATTAATTGTACTTTATTTGTTTTTTTTTTTTTGGCCCAAAGATTTGATTCCATTTTCCTTTGGCAATGTAACGATAATAATGATATAACAATAAAGATTTCAGATAAAATTCAGAAAAAATCTAATGAAGCTCCGAAAATTAAGTAGGTGTATCTATTTTGTGTTGGGATCTCTAACGAACTATTGGATTGCAATTTTTTAGTGCCGGAAATTTATTATCTTAAAAAAACTATGTATTGCTCCTCCTTTTTTGTGTATTAATAAAAAATAAATTAATACTTTTTTTAAACAACATGTTTTGTATTTTTTAGATGTTAATTTGAATTGTTAATTCCATATTTAGATAATAGGAAACGTAGCTTAAATTGGGACCCCAATTTGCGATTGCCTCCTTATGCCAGTAGACTTCTCCTAATTGATCTTCCTTCATTGAAAAATCGTAGGATTGCCCATAACGCTATTTTTTTGCATATGCTTATAACGGCAGCTTTTGTTTAACATTCCTAGACGCTCCTCTAGGAATTTTGTACCCTTATCTCTTAAGAGATGCACTACCAATTATGCTTTACGTGAGCCTGTTAGAGTTTTATGTTCGAATTATAATGACTCGGCGCGTTTTGTCTCAAGTGAACTTTCTCCTTCCGGTTTGATGAGAGCTGTTTTGAATCAACTTGGATCCAACTAACATCTTCGACCACTCTGCCTGTGGGTAGGGGCACAGTTTGCCTCAGGACAATTACTAATTCCCCCAACGGGGGAAATTGCTGGTTCAACTCAACTCGTTTTGCCACTGACCACAATTGGCTGCGGATAGGGACATAGCTGGCCCTCGATCAAATAAAATTCCCCAAACGGGCCAGTGGCAAACTACCTAATATTATATTATATTATATTATATTATATTATATTATATTATATTATATTATATTATATTATATTATATTATATTATATTATATTATATTATATTATATTATATTATATTATATTATATTATATTATATTATATTATATTATATTATATTATATTATATTATATTATATTATATTATATTATATTATATTATATTATATTATATTATATTTTATATTGTAAAAGATTGTTTATAAGTTTCTTTTTGTATTATCTTAAATAAAATGAAATTATAAATTTGAAATTTTGTTTAAAAGCAGTTTTTCACTGCTCAAATCAATTTTTTCATTCACTAAAATTAACTACTTCACGTTACTCCTTGATATTTTTAAACGGTAAGAAGATGTTAAAAAAAAAAACACGAAACAAATGATCTAGTAACCTTGCTGGTATGCTTCGCAGAGGTATTTGTTTTGTTCAACAATATTCTTGCCTCAAAATAAAAAGACAACCTCAAATTTTTGGAATTTTATGAAATTGTTCAAAAGGCGAAATTTACGACGCGTTAGTTACCATACACGGTTATCGCAACTACCCCTGACCATTGGATATCACCTATTGTAACTCGTTCGCGTCACGGAACCAATAGAGGCAAAGGTCGCTAATGTTGTGCCTTTTTAGAGAAAATATATTTCGCGTAGTTCACAAATTTTATTAAATATTTTAAAAGAATTGTAGAATTTAAGTTTCTTCAAATTTGTTTCCTCCTGCAGTTTAGATTTTACCGATTTTGAAATATCATTGAATTGTTAAGTTACACGAGAACAGAGATTTCGAATTCAAAACACAGAGAAAATTATTTACCTTCAGGCAGAATTAAAAAGACACCATTTTGGAAATTGCTGTGGCCTCGACAGTTAAGAGCCCAGAGCCTTATTTCGGAGCAAGCAAAAAATAACATGTATGAAAAGAAAAGAGATCAAAAATTCAAAACGAAAACTAGAAAATTTTGCTTTACATAAAACTAAAACGGAAAAGAATAAAAATATAGCTCGCCGTCAAAAAAAGGAAGAGAAATCGAAGGAAAGAAATAAAACCAAGAAGCAAAAACTGATGTTAGGTTTGTATGCACCGAAACAGAAACTAGAGTAAATGCGAGGCAGGGTTTTGGCAAACGAAGCATGCATGGGGCGGAGCCCCCAAGTACTAAACATATATTTAAATAGTTCAAAAATGATGAAAGAGTCAAGCGGAGGAATCAAAAATTACGATTCGTTCGTAGCCCTGGTGCTCACAAAAGGCCAACAAAAGGCCACACACAGCAAGGTTTTATTTGTATTTCATATTATGGCTTTCACAGGCACAGCCGGCACTCATCAAGGTTCGCCAGTTGTCAACCTATGTAAACAACACTCACACTCGCACTCACACCCGCACTCACGCACGCACACAGCCATAGTATATCCCACACACAGATACACACAGTTGAGTGTTGTGCTATACGTGGTACAACTTTATAGTTTCATTGCGATGGTAGCCATTCGTGCGTGTTTATATTTTTACGATCTGCAATTGCTTTTGCTCCTGCTCCTGCTCCTGCTCCTGCTCCTAGTATTGTTGTTGTCAAGTTGTTTTAATAGCAGCACGTGCAGAAATATTTGCAAGAACCATATGCTCGACTATAGATATATTTGTATCTACAAGTTAATAGCTGTCACGGGGCCATTTTATTTATGATGAGACAGGTAGCAAATAATTATTATGCTAAAGTTAATGGTAGTTTGGTATTATTTTGTTTTAAAACGCAATTAACAGAAATATTCACACTATTAAATAAGTTTCCTTATTCCCAGGTGTACATCGAAACACTGCTCATAAAATATAATCACCAAAGAAATGAGTTTGACTTCAAAAAGTGGCATAGAATAAGTTTTAAGCATACAATTTTTAAGACCCATAAGCTCAACTGGCTCAAATGACGAGTCCAATTTATGTCTGCACGGAACTTAATTGAACTTATTCCATTTAGTGACTTGAATAAAAAACTTGATCCGAGTTATTTGCGCTGTTTACGGTTATGAGCAATTCATTTTTTTTTTTTTTACTTTGTAAGTAAAAATTCAAATACGATTGTTTATATCTTAATTAAAATAATTTTAAATAGAAGATAATACCCCGTATCTGAAGTCAATGGGTTTATTAAGTTTTTGCAAATACACGTGACATAAAGTAGTAGATGCCGCGAAACCCCCAAAGTTACCTCCAATATAGTCATGAGAAAAGGAGGTTCATGACATTTGGATTCCTAATGCAACCAGCCAGATTAAGTTTGTAGCTCGAGATGAACTAATAGGCGTGCAACAAAACACATCGTAAGGGCTATTTTGCCATTAGAAACGAATGCACCGCGGCGCGTGTAAGCGGCTGGAGTTAACCTCAATATTTCTGCACACCATTTCGAAGCACAATTTTCCTTTCGGTACCCGATTTTTAATTGTTGGTTACAATCGGACCACATGCAGTAACGGCTGAAAGATTTTTTGAACTAGCACTTGTGTTATAATCATCTCCACAATTTGGATCCGCTTCATCAAGCTCGGCCAATATATTCTGTCAAAGTCCCTGAAGCTTACTGAAGACAAATATATGTTATGTACTATATATTATTCCCAGTTCGAATATTTCACATTTGATCGATTTTTAAAAATACGAAAATGACAACAGCTGTCATTATTTGCATCCTATCCTTTTGCCTTAAAATTCTCAATTCAATAAGACACTCATGTATACATAAGGACAAATAAACAAGCCAGAAAAAAGAGAAAAAGCACTCGTCTTGACCAACTGCAATGCATATAATTTGACTTTCCTTAGATCGCAAAAAAAGATTTAAAAAATTATTTTTTTTTAAGCTTCTAGAAGTATTGAACCGACTTGTTTTGATAAAAAAAATTGTATTCAAGTTCCAAATGTTGCCATCCCAGAACATGAGATTTAAGTTGTTGACGTTATAAGCGTTTTAGACGTATTGTACCAGTATTGTCTACTTAACGACTTTAAAACAAGCCAATAAAGTTTTTCGCCTATTTTTCCGCCAGTTTAATCAACTTAATTTACAAACAGACAAACAAGATAATTTTTCCGCTTTACGTAATGGACATTCGAGAGTGCATCTTAAGCTGTAATACAAAATTCATAGCCTACGCTTAGGTTTAAATCCAAGTTAACATTCCAATGAATACAACAAAGGAAGCCAAAAAAACGTGCGCCCCACAAATCCTTTAGAAATTGCTAGCTACCTAACCGTAAACGAGGCTGCCACTCAAGCTCCTTCTTACTGCCAGTAAACGCAAGAAGAAGACCCCTTCCAGAGTTTGGTCCGTGCATCCAAAGCGGTTAACTCGTGCGGTTAAAGCTGCTTCCTTCCACTCAATTATATAAAGCCAGCACAGCTGCTAGCGCATAAAATACTCAAAAATACTTGCAAAACGTAAAAAATAGAAATCTCTTTCGCACTTTTCCTGCACTTTCTCGAATAGATATTGGAAAAGTTTTTGAGCTGAGCAGGAAAAGCAAACCAAAAACCAAGCAACGAATTTTTCTTTTTCCATTTTGGTTAAATATTGTCTGGCACTAAAAGTGTCGCTGAACTTCAACTTGCCAACTGCGCCAACTCTTTCAAGGAGGCGTGATCCATAATCAAGAAACATAAGTTGACTGGCTAATCCAAACAGCGGCTAATAAACTTTTAGAAAGTTAAGCACTTTAAAAGCAAAGCACTGTAGCCAGCCACCTGCTGATGTATCTCATGCTAAAATGTATCTCATTTCGCGACTGCCAAAAAAAAATTAACAATCTGAACGATGCAATGAGAAATCCGGCACAGTGAGATACCCTGCAGCAACGTTGCCAAAAAAAAAGTAATTAGTTGCGAAAACTTTTGCATTGGCTCTAGATACATATGCATATGCGATACCGATATTTTTAATATCGAACATTTAGGGGGGATTTAAAAGCGCTGAATCCGAATCCGAGGTTTCAAAAATCCTTCGTAAATTTTATTTTAGAGCTCCGACGTGTTAAGGTTTTTTTTATGTGTCACAATTATTCATTGTTTGTTGCTTTAAAACTCGCCTTTTTATTGTGTAATCTATCTCACATCCCCAAGGGAATTATTAGGGAAAACGTCAACATTTTGTTGTTGACCAGGCTTAAGTATAATTTATTGAAGAGGGTTTAAAATTAATACATTTTTAATTACATCTGTATAGATCCTATATCAAAATTAAATACAATATTAATATCAACCCTGTGGCCGTCGGTGGTCCGAATCCCCGCAGTAGCACTGGTACATTTGCCTAGCACTGGCATCGCTAGCTCAAAGACGCTATTTGCCCAAGAAAGTCTCTATTAATTAAAGACACCGCCGTTCGGATTCGGCTATAAACTGTAGGTCCCTGTTCTCTCTGAACAGTTATTAATAGAGATCCCCATGCCCCGCCCAGGGGCGACTGACAAAAATTGTCAGTCAAGGGAATTATTATTATTAAATATCAACCCTGCTTCGTTTATAGCCCCATTATTCTTTTGGTCTCTTTTTGGACTGCCACGTGCTTCATTCTGCCTCATAAATGTATAATACTCTTTACACTATGGGTACAGGGTATAAAAATGCGCCTCAGTCAATTCGAAAGGGCATGGAGCCAAGCGAATCCGCTTCAAAAACCACGGATGTCAAGTGTGGAAATGTGCGCGTACTATAGTTGCCGCGGTAGGGTTGCCACTCCCAATGAAATTGACATTGTCATTGCCGGGGTAGTCACACCAAGCATATTTGCTGAGCTCTTAAAACGCGTTCTTCAGTGGCTTAGCAGTGAGGCAGTGGAGTAACTACAACTTGCAACAGGGCACAGTGGGCCACGTGTTGTTCTGTGCAAACGTTTTTGATTCCGCAAATTATCAAAGCATTAATCGATTCGGACCAAATTTACCAAATACGATCTAGGATTGGATAGACTTTAACAAATTAAACGCTAGCTGACTTAAGAACTTTTACTAATTATTTGAAACAAATTTTATTAAAAATTTTTTAAATTATTTATTTACATTTTTGTATGTTTTGGGTGAAGGAACTTTTTTTATGTATCCATTAATTTGACGTTTTTGAATAAGTGTGCAAAAGTGATGAATGCTTATTTTCTTCAAACACAATGTCTCCGGTTTTAATAATAAAATCTATTCATATTTTTTTAAATGGCTTGCTATAACATCATTTATATTTTGGGCTTGTTTTTCAAATATGGATTTTAGAAAATTGATTTTTTCAACTCTTTTTTAAAGTACGTTATTTTTTTATATATGACATAAACATGTACATATTGTATGTACAAAAAAAAAACATGTGAATGTGATGATTTTTATTATCAGCTACAGCTGTTATCAAGCTATAGGAAGCACATCAAGTTAATGATAAAAACCTTTGGTAAGGTGTAGCTATTGGAATGGGCAATAATAATACTATACTATTGTTAACTACTTTCGAAAGAGTTTGACTGAGTTTCTATTTGAAAAGCGTCGCTTAAAAAAGCGGCCACAAAAATGACAATAAACTGATTTAAGTTCTCGTAACAGCGACGAAGTTTTAATGAAAAATGTATAAACTATTGAAGATTTAAATTATAGTCGAGATATCCCGACAGTATTCCGCTCACTTTTTATACCCTGTACCGTATGGTACAAAGGGTATATTAAGTTTGTGCAAGCCAAAAATGTATGTAACATACAGAATGAAACGTCGGAGAGCCCCCAAAATTACCTAAAGTATGATCAGGGTGACTAGAAAAGTCGATATACCCATGTCTGTCTGTCCATCTGTCTGTTTGTCCGTATGAACGCCTAGATCTCAGAGATGGTAAGAGTTAGAGCAACCAAACTTTCAGATTAGATCCCTTATTATTCCATAGGAGACAAGTTTATTTTAATTTTTTTGATATCGGGGTTACATTATATAGCTCCCATAGGGGTGTTTCAGAGGACCTCGAAAAAAAGCAAAAGTTTTAGATGGATAATTCGTTTGATTATAAAGATATCGTAACCAAATTTGATCAAAATCGGTTGACTATATCATATAGCTCCCATAGGACCAATCGGCCAAACAAATTTTTTTTAAATAAAATTCGATGTATTTCGTTTGTTTATGAAGGTATCATAACCAACGTTGGCATTCAGCAGTTTTTTGGAGTACCCAAGCACTAAACCAAATTTGATCAAACTCGGTTACCTATATCATTTAGCCCCTATAGGACCGATTGGCCAAAAAATCGATTTTTGTACAAAACTTGGTATGTTTCGTTTGTTTATAAAGATATCGTAACCAACTTTGGCGCTCAAAAGTAAGTTTTTATAAGTCCCAAGTACTGTACCAAATTTGGTCAAAATCGGTTGACTTTATCATATAGCCCACATAGGTCAAAAAAATGTGTTTAGTGCAAAATTCGTTTTGTTTCGTGTGTTAAGAAAGATGTCGTAACTATATTTGGCAAATAAATATCTTTTAGAGTTCTGAAGCAATACACCAGATTTGATTGCAATTTAGTGGTTCAGGGTATCCCAAAGTCGTCCGCGCCCGACTTTAACGTACGCCATCTTTTTTTTTTTTTATTAATTGTATAATTATTTTGGAAAGTTTTCCACTGTGCCAATTGATGAAAACTACATCTCGTCGTGGTTTTTTGTATATGTATAGAGGTATTATGGGGCAACATGAAAAGTAAATACAGGAGTGAGTACAACTTTTATGTGCACACGTAGAAAGTTGTGTTTGTCTTGGTAAACTGCTAAGTATGCGTATGCGTTTGCTTTACTTGTATTTATATATACATATATGTATGTATTTTTGTATATTTTGGCCCCCCACCAAATCAACGAAATCCAAACACATTGACAGTGCTTAAGTGTTTTGGCGGTGGCGTATACTTGATGCGAGTAGGGCAAGCAATCTACCTGCCTGGGGCGCAGTCAGGGCACAGTTGACTTGGGGTGTCGCAATCGTTAAACTGATAACAACATGCAGCACAAAAGGCAACTTAATGGGCAAAAAAAGAGAGCGTACGGAAGGAGAGAGCATGCGAGAGAGAGCGTAGCAGGAAAGACTTGACTATTCATGTGGCCCATAATAATTGTGTAACTAGACTGCGAATTTTATGCGGAAACCGACGAGAGCACAAAACTCAAAATCCCAGTCACATTAAGCGCCATCTTGGTTAATGTCCTTCTGTGTGTGTGTGTGTGTGTGTCTAGTGTTGTTCCTATTTGTAAGTGTGAGTGCGCACTTCCGCCACTGTTGAGTTGCTATTACTGTTGCTTCCGCTGCGCTGCTTTAAATAATCCAAACCTAAGCAGTTCTCACAGCACGTGCTGTTTGTATCTGTATCTGGGTGCGTGAGAGTGTATCTGTGTGTTCAAGTGTGGGTCGCCTGCTTGCATAATCAAGAGTGTTTATTAAGCTTAGATAATCGTAAAAAAATTAGCGTATATCAAAAATATGCTCGCTTTTATTTCACTCAACCAACTTTGATTAAGCTCTTTACATTATGTATGCATACATAAAGCCTAGAGTTAGAATATAAAGTATTATGCTAAATACGAGGGCAGTTTGATGAGTCAGCTTAATTTTGATGCGACGCTGCACCTTTTACCCAGCATTTGTTACTTTTTCATTGAAAGCAGACAATCTCGTAAATTTTTTACGAAAATGCAAATAAGTTTATCATCAAGCTTTATATTTGGCATAAAAAAATGCATTACCAAAACAACAGAATAGCTTAATAAATACAATGGGGTCACCATGAATTCCATCGGGTCCGAAATGGTTGACCGAATTACCCTAAGGTCGTACTGGCGCAAATGATGGCAAAAGTTAAATTTGACGGAAGAAGTCGTCACGCCCCAAAAATTGTCAATAAAGTTCATAAAGTATGGAGTTGTACGATTTGAGATTGAAAGAGAGACAGCGAGACTATGGACATCGCAACATCACAACACAACCTCGTCCAAAATGCAACTAAAATTTCAGACCGAACGCCTTCAGTCAATTTCTCATTAATACCAAGAATATGGTTTAAAAAAAGTATTTTCGGCTTATATTATTATTATAATTTTATTTTTTTTTTTAAATTTCGAAGATTTTAAGGAAACCAATTTGCTGTTAATTTATTTGGTACAAACACGAAAGTGCCACCAAAGTTATATGGTAGTTATGCAATAACTTAAGGAGCAGCTCTGCTATTGAGGAGAGCAATTTTCAATTTTCGATTAATCTTCGAGCAGCATTGCCGTTTTTAATCTTTCCAAAAGCGTTTTGCTTAAATTTGTCCATATATAATCCTATTACATTTTACGCATGGCTGTGTCCTCCGTCTTTATAATATGATATAGAGGTCTGCATGAATGCATTCAAAACGGCGAATGAATAGCTCAGCCTTAAAACATATGCATATTTTTTGGTACCCATTTGAATGAATATAAGTGAATGGTGTACTCACACAAACATGGGTTCCAAAATTGTGAGTAGAGTACTTTTATGGTGTACTACAGTAGTGTACTCTACTATACTCTAGTAAAATACGTTTGAAAAAATGAAAAAGAGCAGAGAGCGACAGAGCAGTGATCGTGAGCGTAATGAAAGAGATAAAATTAAATAAATGACATAGTAAATGCAGCAGGCATGAGCGAGAAAGCATAAATATTTTCTTTGTCAAATTGGGGTGGCTTGCGTGCTTGAGCAGTGTAAACGGGAAAATGTATACCCTTTCGAAGTAAGGTAACTGCTATGACACTTGTTAGTCGTGTTTACATTCACGCTAAGAATTGTATGTATAAAATGCGAAAAAGGGTACATTTGTATCGGCTTTCAATCTGTTCAACGATTCTTACAGCGTGCACACAAAAACAGGAATGCGTTTTATGTTGTATGTTCTTTGGTTTAACACATAATTTTTTAATATTTGAATAAATATTATTTAACAAATTTTTTGCTTCAATCAAAGTAATAGATTTATTTTAAAAAAAAATGATGGTTACACATTATTATTTGCTTTATTGATTTGCAATATGTTTTAAAGAAAAAAGTCATATAATTAGAAAAAAAAAAAATAAAAGTATATAAACGCAAACAAATAAACCAACACCTAATTTTTTAGCTCTAAAACAGATCAAATTAATGTCAATTTAACTGTCTAAGCCAATTTACTACAACAAATACACACAGTTTCCAAAATGTTCATTGCGCCGGCTTTGTTTTTTTTGCTTTCCAT
This sequence comes from Chymomyza fuscimana, assembly GCA_949987675.1. Taxonomy (NCBI): domain Eukaryota; kingdom Metazoa; phylum Arthropoda; class Insecta; order Diptera; family Drosophilidae; genus Chymomyza; species Chymomyza fuscimana. The sequence goes on from OX465088.1 coordinate 87,125,608, forward strand.
TTTTTTGCCGCAACAGCTACTCACGTACATGCATGTATGCTCGTTTTGTACACTACTATACTCAGTGTATTCATAACACTTTGCCTATGCTTATGTTAAAAGACAGCATACATAAATATTCACTGTTGGCATGTATTCTATAGTAGTATACATTTTTTCTGTGGGTACTGCAAAAATGGGGTACTGTAAATTTTTGAGTACGGCATTTGTGAGTACCACATAGTACTATATAGTACTATGTGAATAGAAGTGAATATAGCCATGCAGACCTCTAATATGATACTTTTTGAACCCAATTCTTAATTCTATAAAAATCATCTACGCACGTAAGACAGAATTTAAGAGCATTTTCCTCTAGCTTAAAGACTTGCGACTCAAAACTGCGAGTTTATAAAAAATGTATAAATTTGTGCCCATGTAGGATATGACGTCTTGAACGGGTTTTTATGAATCGGTTCAACATTTATCGAAGACCAATTTCTTTTGAAAAAACGCTAAACAACGCAATTTTCGAATAAAAGAAATCAAAAACTATCTACCAAATGCGTACATTCGTGCAAAATGTATAAAATATTATTGAGAGTACAAAACCAAAAAAAAATATAAATGCGAATCTTACTTCTCTACTTACACACAACATTATATGAAAGCTCAATAGCTGTCCTTGTGCCTTTTTCCGTTTTTGAGCCGTCTGTAAAGTTCGTTAAGTTGTCATCTTTAATGGTTGTTTCTCTCTCCCATTCCGCTTTTGCTCTTCAAATGAATTTATCGTTCCATTTCTAAGCTGTGAAGCAGCAGTCACTTTCCTTAGTACGGTTTTACCTATCTCGACTAGAAGTCTTGCAGCGCTTCTTGCCGCAACATAGTTCAAGAAAATTCCCACAGACTCCTGGCTCAGAATAACATTTAGAGCCACCGTAGAGATGGGATCCGCAGGTGTGAAATCGCACATACATCCAGATATGCCACGTAAGCCGCTCTTTGTACCTTCTTAGGGATATTTAGGTGGGATTTTGTCGGACGCCACCAAAGCTCATTTTGCAATGTTATAAGAATCCAGTGAGAGCACTCCATTTTTGCTTCGGCATGCATTTTAAGATATTTTAAAAACTTCAACTTTTCAAACTGTACTAATGGCTTATTGTTTTTAAACCGTGCTTAAACAAATACAAGAAACAATATTTTCCATCCAGGCGCATCCTGCATACCACAAACAACATATGCAAAAGTCAAGAGCAGTTTTTTTCCGAACAAGCATACTGATAATATTTGCATATGACATTGACACAGACACACACACACACACATATATATAGACACACACCCACACAAACACATGTAGGACGTCTTCAACGACAGCTGTTTGATTTGCGCCGCTGCACCATGGAATGGGTTCCTTTGCAGAACGCCAATGTGAACCCCTCCCCCAGCTGCACAAAGGAACTGCCGAGCTAAGCGAATATATACAATTTCGGCTACCAAATTAAAAACTGTCTTGGCCCTGTGCCAGCTTAGACAATATTAAAATTTATCATAGATTGCCGATCCCTTGAAATGGCCCCAAGCAGCGGATAGAACCCTTTTGATTCACAACTTAAATACAAAATAAAAAACTTTTAATTGATTGTCTAATGTTAAATGCCTAACGCACTAAATAAGGCTCCAAGGGTCTAACGCACACAGCAACAAAAAAAAAGGCAACAAAGGCTACAACAAAATGGCGCGTATTCTCGGAGGAGCAGCACAAAGAAGCAGCTGGGGAATTGTACCAAGTGGCTCTAAAAACAATAAATAAACCAATAACATTTTAGTGGCACGTAGCATAAAAAAACGGGCCAACTCAAACAGTCTACACAAAAACAAAGAAAACTGGAAAAGCGGCAGGCAAAAAAGAAAAGCACAAAGAAAATCTCAAAGACAGTTTGAAGCAAGTGTATGGACACAAAAAACAGGACTGCACGCTGCGTGATGCTTACAAGGATGATGGACAAGGACAAGGACACGTTTTACCTAAAAGGCGAACATTGTTTGTTGTTGTTACATTTTTGGTAACAAGACAAAATAAAACTTGGTTATTGCCTGAGTGGCTTAGAGTGTTACTCAAAAGCCTCCAAAATACAAGCCAAGGCAAAGTACCAGTTCGTTTTGATACTCTTTACTTAGCCAATTACTTATATCGAGGGGTTTGTACTACCACTTGTCCTTGTATGATCTAGATAAGATTGAGGTGGGACCATGGAAGTATGCTATTTATACTTTTCGCTCACTTGTAATGAGCCAACAAGTTGAAAAAATGGGAAAGCGTTAAGGTTTGGCTCCACAAGAACTTTTTGTGTCCGACAATGTGACATCCTTTATCCAATATTTCGCAAAAATTAATTTAATTTATTAATTAATTGGCTGCGGCAAATTTTTTAAAATTCGTTGAGGACTGTAGGCGTACTCCAGGTAAATGGTTTAGAAGTAATTGGTAGGTTTTGTGCAAAAATCAAACTTTTCTTGCCAATTAGGCTCACATAAGTCTGCACACGAAATATTATATTAAATATTGTTGCAGTTTAAAGCGGATCTTTATATTTTTTTTTTTCATTTTTGCCTACTTTTTTTTAATAATAACTGTATTTGTATATAATTATTCCAAAGATGGATTTTAATGTTTAGTATCTCTAGCTCTTACGGTCTCCAAGATCCAGGTGGCTTTTCACATTTCATTACAATAATTATAATGCTCCAGATTTGCATGTCAAAATTGCAACACTCATTTTTTTTAATTAATTACGGAATTTTTGATATTTTCGACGATATGTCTTTTATTTCTTAGTTAGTTTCGTTACCATCTAAAAAATTTCAAGGATATCTAGTTTTTTCCTCAACGATTCAGCTTTGCCAAGTTTAGTGCCCAAAAATTCGATATCCCTTGGCTCTTAAGTTGTCGATTCTATTGATACTTAAATAGATAAGTTACTAGAAGTAATGTCATTTAAGAAATATATGCATATGCACTTAAAAAATTAAAGATATTAATGGTACTTCTTATACTTATATAATTTACATTAAAGATTGAGCAGTTGAGTGAACTAAGACGCCTGGGAAATATTTATAAAGATATCGCCTAAGCAAAACAGTTTTTAGAAATTAAAACTAAAAATTAAAGTACTTGGAATTTCTATCATTACATACAAAAATTTAAAAAGAATTAAAACATAATTTACGAAAAAATTTATAAAATAGTTGCCTTTTTTTTTATTTTTGTTTTCATATATATAAAATGTCCCTAAGTAAAATATTCTTACATTTAATTTTCATGTAACTAATTTATTTTCTTGCAATCAATGCTAAAAAAACCTATTTAAAAGTTTCTTATGTAATACTACAATTTCTGCAACGGATCCTGAAAGTATTTCGATTCAAGTATAATTTTATTTAACCAAATTTTTAAACTTTTTTTAATAATTTACAATACATTTTTTATATGACAAAAATAAACCGAAGTGGGAGAAAAGCTTTGTTCTTAAATCCTGCTTTAAAAATAAATTATGTTTTTACCTTTTGCTACTTATACGAAAAACATTCAAAGTTCTAATTTATAATATGTAGAAAATTTTGCTGTTTTGGAAAGAATATTTATAATAAGTTTCCATAATGCATATTATGCATGGTCAATACTACATAATAAATAACTTTCCCGAAAAAAATAAATATTCTTCTCAGTTCCCACTCCTCTACTTTTAGGAATAGTTTGAAGTGTATCTAATATTCGATATGTCAGAATTAAAAATTTTTGTGGTTGTTGGTAATTTTTTGTATTTTCTGTTTTTTTTTTAGAAAAATTTTCACGTACACACTCTCATACCCATCCACACACACACACACACACACACACCCATGCACATATGTTTGCTTATCTGTAAATGTGCGGCACCTGCAACATGTTTATGATTTTGCATGAGGCATAAACGGAAATCCTAGCCTCGTTCAATAGTCAGCGTCTCGTTTCAATCAATTGTGCCACGGGGCGTATAAGCAATAACAACAATAAAACATGTGTACATCTGTGCGATGCTGTGTGTGTGTGTGTGGGTGTGTGTGGACGTGTGTGGATGTATGTTCTTATGCCTTGGGATAAGTAAAGTGAGTGTATTCTTAAGATGGTTGTCATCAGTGACTCATATTTTGTTTGTGCCCCAATTTGTTTGGGGAACAAAGATGGCTGGCATCTTATTGTGTAATGCAACCACGCCCAAGAGGGCGCTCAATCATATCAAATCAAATCACGATGGCCGTAGGCGTAGATGGCAACACGGCAGGCGACTCGATGACGCATGTTGTTAGTGGTTGTTGTCGGGATTATTGTACGTATGTCCTCCTTTTTTCCTATCGGGGTTTTTTTTTTTTTGGTCGCATTATAAATAGGCCAACATTTTTATGGCTGTCTGGGATCTTTGCGCATCGGCATCATTTTGGGGTGTATTAAATTTATTAAGTTAGCGGGTAGCTCAACGCCCATTTCACGATGATGATGATGATGGATGAAATTGTTGGCATTTTGCTGGCGCCTAATTGTGTCTAGCCATTACATGTCCAAATGTGTGTGTGTTGTTGTTGTATTTGTAAGAGTGGGTTAATTAGGCTAAACTACTTTTGAGCTCCAAATTCAAGCTGAAACCCCAAATTCCTTTTGGGCGCCAAATTTGCATGCCTCAGTGAATTTATAGCACACTTTTGGGCGCAAAAAAAACCTTAACGGATATTGCACATTTATTTTATGATTTGATTTCGTTTTAATAACATAAATATTTTGTGCCCACTAGACTCTTCTTATTTTATTTATTTTCAGTCTCACATTTTTTATACCCTCTACTTATATAGGTATAAGAGTATGATAGTTTATGTGTAACGTATGTAACAGGCAAAAGGATGCGTAGCAGACCTTGAGTTATATATAAAAAAATGAATATCTTGGCATCGAGTAGAGATTGAGAAAACCATACCTAGATTTTAGAGACCATAAGAGTTAAAGACGGGCATTCGCCAGTGCTGCGGACACCGAATTCGAATATTATACATATAGGGGAAAGGCTTGTAAGTTGCCAGTTGTCTTCGATGGCAAATACGCCGTAAACAATTTTAATGTGTTTTTGATGCGAGCAGACTCAAAAACGCAGTGTGTGTGTGTGACCAAACCTTAAAGATTGTTTTTAAAAAAATCGGAAAATAAAAAACATTATTTATGATTACGCTCAAAAAGTGATCAAATCAAAATGAAAAATCAATGAAAACATATGTGCTGGAACTGAAATTCAATGAATTTTCATAATCAAAAATGGTTTTCGGACATACAGTGAATAGACCAAAATGTTTTTCAATGCATTCCAAAATGGCTTCAAAAATGTAAGTTGCTACACTTTTTGGCTTGTAAGTTGCCGCACATCTATTTTCATTTTTTTTTTTATTACTATGCTATTTGTATGACTTTTTTATTGTGTGGAATTGAAACTAATTTGAATTGTTTTTAGTGCATTTTACTGTCATTTTGGCTGCACGTCGACCAATCACAAAAAACCACAATTTTGACTTCACTGGAAAGTTAAATTTTTCTTGTTTTTTAAATTCAATTTAATGCTGAGTTAAATTTAAAATCAATAAATTTTCATAAATCTTATCAATCATGCGTTTTTATTTCAGTTTTCTCCAATTTTCAGCGATTTTTGCAGGTGTGGCAACTTACAAGCCTTTTATTTTTGGTGGTCGTTTTCAATTGTCTATAAAATTCTTATTTTTATATAATTCAAATGATCTGCTTATTATGGATTATAGCTCTTTCTTTTCGCCGATGCCTATGTGCTTTCAATGTCGAGATATAGACAAAATAGCTATGGTATGGTAACTTTCAAGCTTTTGCCCTATATACATATATATGTATATATCCGAATATAATATATATGTATTGGTTAATGCATATAAAAAATGTCCCTTGTCATAAATAAAAAAAGTTAAATCGTGATTAGTTTTAATAAATGTTTTTACTAAAGTAATATTATTAAGCAAATTAATAGAGTACTAGCATTATTTTAATCGAACCAAAATGTAAACGATATGAAGTCATTGAGAGAGTGAGATTTCACGCAAGCAAAAATGAAAACGAACAAAATGTATTCGCTTTCGGTTTTCCTTATTCAGATTACAATTATGCCAGTTCAGAAGATACCAAATTAACTATGGCTTGTAGTAACCAGATTATATTTATTCTGTATTTTCGAGCTTTAGTTCCGTGACCTTAGGCTTTCGACACACTCAGTTTTAAAAATATCAATCCCTGAAGTGTGCTTTAGAGATAGGATTGAGACAGAATATCCGAAAGCCCGGGGTTTTTCTGACCTATCCCGATCCCGCTCTAATTATTTGCAGTTCAACTTCGCACAATGGTGTAATATGAATCTATCACTATTTATAATTAATAAAATTCTTAAGTAATATATCAGCTACATATATCCATTTTTTATTCACCAAAAACCAACAAAGTTTTAATTTTATAGTTGGAATATTTTCATTCATAAGGAGAACTCGCTTAAAAGGTTCACATAGAATTCAATACACCCTTTTACTTTATTGCTTTTTTTTAATATTTTATCAAAAAATCTTCAATAAACTCTACAAAAACGATTAGTTTAGCAGATACGGAATAAATCTTTAAAATAGACCCTTAGGTACATTCGCAGAACTCCAACATCAGCAATCGCTAATAATATTTAATAAAAATTTGTTACAAAGATTAAAATAAAAATTTAAAATACAGTCCCGATCCCATTTTTAGTATGCTTAAATTTTTTAAAAATCTATATAGTTTTATATACTGCAATAAAAATTAATACTAGTGCGGCCTTTAAAGACAGTATTCAATGCTTTTTTATCTTAACACTAAATCAAATTATAAAGTAGTAAATTTTGTAGCATGAAAACGAATAAGAAATTTGAATTTTAATCTCTAGAAAAAATTATTTGGTATGTAGACTTTTGTGAGCCTAACAAACAACAAATCGTTAACTCTTAGTCATAATACCAACCTTTACCCTGCACGCGCAAATAACATGTTTTACTTGTTCCCGTCCAAAATTTTTTTCATGGAAAGGATTTAGAGATATTTCGAAAAAACCACTTTTCGAAATTAAAAAAAAAGTGTGTCTACTTAAAAGCAAATATCTCTGTTTGTATTTAACGTATTTTGATTATTTTTTAATAACAAGTAGATAATTGAAATACCTATCGATTATACTTAGAACATATTTTTGTCAAATTTACGGTTTGGTCGTTTTTTATCCATTAATATGAAATTTTTCGTAATTATCAGCAAATATTTGAAAAAATTCTATTTCGAACGTAAATTTAAAAATTTGAAAAAAAATGTTCATTCAATTTTATTCATGGCTCGTAAAGTTTGATCGATTACGAAGAAAATGCAACCACTCATCAAAATCGGAGAAAAATTATGGAATTAACGGCAATTTTTGTAAAAAGTACAAAAACTCAATTTTTGTCAAAACCTAAAGTTTTAGATGGATAATTCGTTTATTTATTAAGATATCGTAACAAAATTTGGAATTCGAAAGTTTTTTAGAGTTCTTAAGTTTTATACCAAAATTTGATAAAAATCGGTTCACTTTTTCATATAGCACCCATAGGACCGATCGGTCAAAATAACGTGTTTGATGCAAAATTCGTTTTGTTTCCTTTGTTTATCTAGATTACGTAACCAAATTTTGTGATTGACAGTTTTTTAGAGTTTCCCACCACTAAACCCAATTTTATCAAAATCGGTTGACTATATCATGTAGCCTCTATAGGACAGATAGGTAAAAAAAAACGTTTTTTCAACAAAATTCGTTGTGTTTCGTGTGTTTTTGAAGATATCAAGACCAAATTTGGTGTTCCGAAGTTTTGTATAGCTCCCAAGCACTGTATCAAATTTGATCAAAATCGGTTGTATATATCATATACCTCCCATAGGGTCGATCGGTTAAAATATATTTTTTAGTGCCAAATTCGTTTTGATTCATTTGTTTCGGAAAATATCGTAACCAAATTTAGCAAAGATATATGTATCTGTAGAAGTTTTTGAGCAATATACCGGATTTTGCACCAAACACGTTTTTTTGAAAGATCGATCCTATGGGTGGTATATGATATAGTCAACCGATTTTGATCAAATTTGATACAGAGCTAGAGAACTCTAAAAAACTTAACATCTAAGACTTTTGGTTTTTAAAACAACATTACATTTTTCACTTTTTAAAAAATTCCTGGTATTTCCACATTTTTTCCCCGATTTTGATAAACAGCCACTCATTTTTTTCGTAATCGATCAAACTTAACGAACCATGAAAAAACCTGTGTGAAACAATTTTTTAAAATTTTTAAATTTACGTTCGAAATAGAATTTTTTTCAAAACCTTGCTAAAAATTACGAAAAATTTCGTAGGAATGCATAAACAGCGTCAAAGTTGTAATTTTGACAAAAATATGTTCCAAGTATAATCGATAGGTAATTCAATTATCTAAACGTTGGTAAAAAAAATAATCAAAATCAGTGCAATATTACCAAAGATATTTGTTTTAAAGTAGACACACTTTTTTTTAATTTCGAAAAGTGTTTTTTTTTCAAAATATCTCGAAATCCGTTACATGAAATAATTTTTGGACCTCATTTTCGGATTTAGCGTGCTATTTTACTACGGAAATGACTTACACATGTTGAGGATACCAAAATTTTTTAAAATTTGTAAAATAGTGTAATTTGCCTTGAATATGAATACCATACTTATTTGCCTCCAATATTTATTTATTTTTGTAAAAAGTGCATGCAGAGTATTCTCACGTCAGTCACCGTCCAGACTGACTCTCGTTTTTTTATAACTCCCAACATTGCCAACAATAAATTTCAAATTTCACATTTCACTTCCGCTGCACAACGGAAGTGGAAGTCTGGCCGTCAATCGCACCCTCTACCGCCACCCATGTTCAAAATGTGCAGAGTGCCCATTTTCTTATTGCCTATTTGCTTTTTTTTTGTATTTTTGGAAGGGGGTTCCTATGCGGCAACATGGGACACAGTAAGGACTGTCAGTGAGCCGTGAAAAATGTATGCCAATTTCATATTTTGTGCTTTTCGTTGTTATTTTTCGACTTTTTCATGGTTGCATATATAAAGATGATATTTTCACGCGTTCAGTTCATACTTAGTTATAATTAGAAAAGTTTTACTTCGTGGAAATTTCATTTGATTAACAAGAAATGTTGTTCTAATGATGTTTAAGATAAAATGTTTTTAGGCTGGTTTCATTTTTATTTCGGTTTAACTTTTTGTATATGTAGGTATATATATATTTTTTTTTATGTTGTATTTTTCGGAGTATAAGGCAGATAATTTAAAGAAAGCCCAGAGCTGCTTAAACTTTTTAAGATGGTCTAAATATATTTATAGTCTCTTTACACAGAATTGAACTTAATTTAAATTTAAATATAAATAGCTTGGCTTACATGCAAGAGTGTATTTATGCTTCTTTTCAAGGTAAAGGTATAATTTATATTTTATTTCGGAAACAGGAACTGAAAATGAAAGGATCATTTTTAGAACAAAGTTCTTTTACATTACAAATGGAACTTACATTATTTTTTTATTTTGTAGTTTTTATTGTATATAATTTTTAATAAATAAATTCTCCTTAAATATTAAATCAAAATTACATTACAAGGGAACTTCGTTCGTCACGATTATTTCATAAACATAAACACTCAATTTATTAAAATTTTATTCCTAAAAATAATATTTTCATTTTAGTAAAACCCAGAATTAAAAAAAAAAATAATAAATTAAAATTTGTATATGCGTGGAAAGTTCGTCAGTGTCAATGATTTTTGCCCATAACTTTCGATTAGGAAAGAATTCAGTTTTATTTTTTGTGCAGAACTTTTTTATTTATTATTAGCGGGCTCCGGCACTGGTGCCAGAAAAAGCGAGCACCCTAACATTTTTTGGGGCAATCTGACTTGGTGTGTTTAATTTCTTGGGTTTTTCTTATTTTGGATCAAGCATAAAGCAATCGAAATATATTTTATGCCCATTTTCAAAGTATTACCAGATTACAAATTTTTAATAATTTTTTTTAAAGATTTCATGCTGAGTCTTCAATTCTTATTATTGTTATAATATTAAGTTCCACCAAAATTTAAATAATTTTTCTTCTTCCATCTGTTTTGTTTATTTACAGTGCTGTCTAAGTAATTTCCTTCTCCCCAATCGTTTGTTGCAAATTAGTCAAGCTGGCGTCCTTAAAGCGAAATAACAATAACGTTAGCAATTACAATAACAATATAATGTGGAGTAGTACTATATCACCAACTAACTCAAAGAAACTATTAATCGGTAGTACACGAAGCGTCGATTATGTCGGTGATAGTGCAGCAACAGGAAACACTAACAGAGCAGCACAAGGAGCACCAGCCGGAGCAGCATTCAAGCCAACGCCAAAGGTGCACCACTTTTCCAATAAATCAACAGCAGCAGCAGCAGCAGCAACAGCCACAGGAACAAAACCAACAACAACAACAGCAACAACAACAACAACAACAACATCAAACACAACCAAGATCTCAATTGAAATGGAACTTCATATACAAAATAAGTGCATTTCGGCATAGCGCATCACTCTGGAGGGTGGTGCGGAGCCGCCATGGCTGCAGGGCCCCCTTAAAGCTGCATTTTTGGGGGCTACTGGCGTCGGCAAAACAAGTATATTACAGGTAAGTTCATCCTCCGAATGGAAGCAACTTAATAAACATTATATGCAATTAGAATAAATTTATATTGAAATAACGTACAAAATTTATCTAATTGGTTTATTATTTAATTATAAATTTATTAACAAGCGCAATAAAGCAGTCAAACCGCAACGTCATTTTATTTTAATTAAACAAGACATAATAGCATGTCGTAACTTGTTCAAACTAGCGTAAAAATTCAAATTGAAATGTTTATATACATATTTATATTCACATAAATGGCAAAACAGAAACTTTAACAGAAAAATTCTCTTATATTTTGTGAGTACGCTCTCGTATCGTATATCGGTGAAAATAAGTGAAGCGGGCCACTTTTTTTCCAAACTTCTCTGATTTTGATGATTTTTATAGTAATAGTATACATATGATAGTAACCACGTACAATTTTATTGCAAAATTCCGATTATTTATCGAGTTATCGATAACTGATTATTTATCGAGTTATCGATAACTGATTATTTATCGAGTTAACCGATTATTTATCGAGTTATCGATAACTGAAAATTGGGTTTTTAATTTTTATACTATTCTTTGACAAGCCATATCTTCTAAACGAATAAAGATACAAGATTTTTTTCCATGATAAACAAAATATTAAATTTAAAAAAAAAAAGAATTTTATTTATTTTTAAGATTTTTATTTTTTAATTTTTTATCATTTTAATTTTTTTAATTTTAAAATTAAAAAATGTGGTACAGTCGAGGCGGTGCCCGACAGTGGAATACCCTGTACCTTTTGTGTCAAAAAAATTTTTCCTGCATATTCCATCTAAGAACTTTCCAATTGGAATTTATTTTTTTTTGGTGAAAATCGATATTTATACCTATAAGTTCCGTAAATTTGTACCGATTTTTATGAAAATCGAAAGTTACGTCAAAGAAGCTATTTTAATTATATTGGGTAAGTTTCAAGTTGATATGTTGAGGGGTGTGGGAGAAAACACGGTAAATCGATTGCGGGGGGTGGGGGGACCGCATCGATAAAATTTGGATGTGGATTTGTTCATTAGAGCCACATGAATGAGCTTACCAAAAATTGTGATTCTAGGTCACTTGTAGCCATAATTGCGTAGAGTCAAATATTGACGCAGTTTATTGGCAAGGGGAGGTGAAATTTGCACATTTTTGACTATAACTTCTGTTGTATTTGTCCGATTTTGTTCATTTTTTACACATAGATGCATGTAGCTACAACGCATAGCTCTGTTAAATTTCAGGTGAAAATACTTAACGGTGTGGCTAAAAACCGCGAAACTCTACTGCGGGGGAACGGGGGAAGATATTGACATGATTCAACAAACTTCATCTGCTTAGGAAATATGCGCACCAGCTGGTAAAGTTTCGTGTCTCTAGCTCTTATAGTCTCTGAGATCTAGGCGTTCATACGGACGGACGGACGGACGGACGGACGGACATGGCTCAATCGCTACCCGAGGTTATGATAAGCATTTTGGTATAAAGGACTTGGGGTCTGCCACGCCTCCTTCTGTCCGTTACATACATTGCACAAACCTAGTATACCCTTTGTACCTATAGGTACAGGGTATAAAAAAAGTGGTGATGTCATTTTATGCGTGTAAATTCACTGCGAAAAACAAAAAAATAAAAAGTTTGTAACTCCTAGAATTTTAGAAGTTATGCTTATTGTAGTAAACAGTACCTCGAAAAATTACAAATAAGTATAACTCCTCAAAATTGAAAGATAATAAGTCCAAACTTGACATTAATGTTCATTTTGACATTTTAAGACCACTTTTAAAAGTAAGAATGAATGTTATGACCCCCTCTCCAGATATTTAATATAAATAATAAAACATAATTTTAAATAAATAATTACATGAACTAAATGGTAACGCCTTGAACAACGAAAAATGTAACAAAATTAAACCGATATATTTTTATGAAAATTACATCATTTAATATCGAAAAAATCTCAACAACGAAAGGTTCCGAGAAAAACTTCAAAAACGCTTCAATGCTTTTTAATTTACAGACGTAAATTATTCTGCCGTAACGCCCAGTGTGTGCAAAATAAGGCAAAGTAGTATTTTTATCGAATTTTTTTGATTTTTTTTTTTTTTGAGGTATTTATTGCAGTTTTTTGTAGTAGTTTAAGTTGGTAATGGGAAACGTTGACATGTTCAAACTAATAAAGAACAAGTGAATTGCCGTCAATTTCTTATTCTTGCATTTATTTTGTAATCAATGTGACATTAGTTACATACAATTTATATGAAAATGTTGTGTGCCAAATTAAGAAAATTTTCATATGACGACGACAAATAATTGATTTAATACTTTGTTTGGATTTTTAGAGCATCACTTGGTTCCTAAACAGCTCACAACAAATAATAAATAGTAAACGCCATCTTACAATTCAATTTCTTTATTTACCCTAATATTAAAACTAAACCTTACAAAAAAAAATGATCACTTTGCCGTAATTTTTCGTGTCTATTTATTTATATGAAGTTTTTTTATTACGGCCGTAAATTTTGGAACTGCATACCGGCATTAAAAAAAAAAACAGTTTGCTTTAAACTTATTCCCAAAATTCATGTCGAATCGAATAAACTTCGATTAATCGAACCTTAGCAGATGTTGATGCAGTTTTAACACATAACAATTATATATTCTGATCATATTTTTATTAAAAAACAAAAAGGCTTCGGCAGGTACAAATCCACTCCGAAAATAAAATGTTATGTTTTTTAATTTTATTCATACTCACTCTGACGAGTCCTGTGGAGTGTGTGACGACACATTTTTTGTGCAAAAATACGAATCCTTTCCAAATTCCGTATGCTTTTTTGTTTCTTTAATAACCTTATTAATGTTAATTAAGACTAAAAATAGCACATAACTAGAATGTAAAAAATTATTAAATAAAAATGAAAAACACGTTTTTAGGTTAAGAAATTTTCACCAAACTTTTTTTCGTTTTACCTATAAATTGGTTGGTATTACTTGTGTGAGACGAAACATCGAGGCATTTTGGGCAAACTATATTTTAACGTACTATTTTAGTAGTACGAAAAAGTATTATTTAAATCATTTGTAAATGGACTCTGTTTTTTTAGTATACAGCTTTGAGTATTTTACGGCATAATTATTTAGTTATTTGAAGTTTAAGAAAGAAATATTAATTTGTGGAAAGTTGTTATTTGGCAGAGATATATCAAAAGTGCTTCAAATTTTGAATTACCTCTGTGTCCAACAAATGTAGTTTTCTATTTAAAACTAGCAGGATCGGGCAAACGTTGTCCTGTCAGAATCTTGGCTTGTCTGCTTTTGGAATACAAAGTGACATTTGTTGATTAGGAACAAATGTTCCCGTAAACCTAATTTGGTAGCTCTAGTTTGCTTATAATACCAACTAATTGCAAATAATATTTTTTTAATTGAAAGAAGGCGTCAAACAGAGACTTGATGGATTTCCAATATCTTCAAAAGTTGATGTCAATAATTAGCAGCTTTCTATTTTTTAATAAAAAGAAGGCCTAAGTATTGAATTTAAAAATTTATTAATAAATTCACCATAAATTTTAAAATTTATTTAAACACTTTTTAACGGCCTTCCTGAGGCTCTAATTGAAACAACTGCTGGTTTAATTCTCACTAAGCTCTCCTCACAACTTGGCCTGCAATTTTTATTAATGGCCAATATTGCCGTAAAAGCTAAAAAGTTTCACCAGGTTAGCAGCACAAACTTTTAATAGGCCAACGGAGTTACTTGCGCCTCCCCCGCCATTTGTGGCCATTTAATGCGGTGCACTGAACTCTTCTAATTGCATTTGTTCGCAATCAGTAACTAGTATCTGTGTGAGGTTCAGCGTGTATGTGTGTGTATGTATGGATGCTATTAGTTCGAGTTGCCGCTTAATTGACTTGCAACGTTCCATATAGCATTTTATGATTTATCTTTTTTTCTTATAATTAGCTAAGGGTAAAATGCATCTGTGTCCTGACATAGTACCATCTCCCTCTCTGCCTCCTTAGAACTATCTCACTATTGTTTACTTGTTCAGTCACTTGTTGTTTTACTGTTCTACACATTTATATTGTTGCCGAGCTTCAGTTAGGTTACAGGATTCAGGATTCAATTAGCTGCAGTCTGCAGCAGATAAACCAAAGATTGAGCTACAGAAACACAAAGGACAATGGCGCTCCATTGTCGCCTGTCGCTTTATCAGCTATGACATGCATTGTGAGTGTGTGACCATGTCCAAGCAGCAGTTAAAGTGTCATCTCAGTTTGCTTTTATGTCGCTTAAGCTGGGATTTCCTTAAGCTCCCAAGTTTTGTATAGTCAAACGATGAAAGTTCATTATTAAGTTTACTTAAAGACAAAATTGTGGATATTAACTGTTTTAAGTTTAACACCACAGGATTCGCACTTGTCGTATGCAGGAAATAGTTATATTGATATCTACGGCTTACACCCACGTTATAAAATAAAATCAGTCTGAAATTGTCAGAATACACTAGTTTACAAATTATAAAAAAGTTTTGGTATCCTCAACATGTTTTAGGCATTGCCGTAGTAAAATGGCTTGCTCAAAACGAAAATGCAGTCAAAAAGTTATATTTCGAATGTAAATTTAAAAATTTGAGAAAAATGTTTCACTCAGTTTTTTTTATGGCTCGCAAAGTTCGATCGATTGCAAAAAAGTTGATTGGTTGTTTATCAAAATCGGAGACAAAATTTGGAAATAACAGGAATTTTTGTAAAAAGTGAAAAATGTAAAAAGTTTTGATGAATAATTCGTTTATTTATAAAGATATCGTTACCAAATTTGGCATTCGAAAGTTTTTTAGAGTTCTCAAGCTCTGTACCAAATTTTATCAAAATTCTCTGATTGCATACAATGCGCTTGCTCGAACGTTTAAATAGTTTAAGAGACAGGTTTAATGAAAGAGTTCTCTTGCCGCGCAGAGAAAGTTACACAGCAAAGAGAATAATTATTGATGCTGAGTTAAATGTAAACTGCTGGACCAAAAAAATGCCTTCAACGATTTTCAAAAACTAATAATCGAATACTATGTCAAAAACAAAAAAAATATTTTTCTAAAACCAATTCTGGATTTTTTTTTTTTAACCTAAGTTGCCAGTAAGGCTGCTTAAAAACAAATTTTAATTTTTTTCTAAGCAACAAACAACCAATTTTTTTAAATATGTTCCTTAAATATGTAATTCACCATTTTTTTTATTCACATCTTTTTATTCCATTCTTAATTAGTTTAAATATGGATTTAAATGTTATGTTGCTGTTACAAAAAAAAAAACAAAACGGATTTTTTTTACTTTTTTGTTTTATTTATATGAAAAATTGTTTGTCAAAAGACGCCAAAAATTATAATATATTTGAAATATTTAACAAAACATATATTTCTTGTTAACACGATGAAAAAATTTATTTATTTATATGAAGGTTAATATTAAAAAATTAATACTGCTCAGCAAAGAATTTTTTAATTATTTCCATTACGTGATGTTATTTGTGTTTTTAGTTATCCTAATAACTTTTATTTAAAATTAAGAAATTTACAAGTTTTTCACTTTATTAACACTGAATATTATCTGTAAAATAATACAAAAATGTAATATAATTTTTTTTTTTTTTATTTATAATATTTATATATCATTGTAAATAAATAAATAAATTTGTATTTATATAATGTAATATAAATTTTGTACCTTTAGGTTAAATTTGATCAAAATCAGTTGACTATATATATATAGCTACCAAGGGACCGATCTGTCAAAAAATCGTTTTTGGGGTAAAATACGTCTGAAGATATCGTAAACTTTGACAATCGAATGTCTTTTGGAGTTCTTAACCAATATACCGGATTTAAAATTTAAAAAAACTAAAATTTTCAGATACGTTTTTTATTATTCTACCTACGACTCACATCAACATAAACCATTATTTATAGCTTTCTATTATAAAAAAAAAATTCAGATTTCATTGCATTCAACAAATATGTCATAAAGTCGATTAAATTACATTCAATTTTAAGTTGATCCCGGAATTTCTCTTTGCGAATTAGACGCGTTTTGAAGACCGGCAAAGTCACGATATTTTTTTTCATCAATAGTAAAAAAAAACATTCGTGAAAATCAGAGAAATACTGAAAACGTTTTCTACCCAAAGCAGAAAGAGTATTGTAGGTTTGTTTCACAAAGAGTTCATTCGTCTTAAAATTTAATTCCCAGTTCCCAAAATTAATTTGAGGCAAATATATTTCGAATGTGCCCAATATTTTGACAAATATTATTATTCGACAAATATTATGCTAGTATTAAAAAAATGTAGACTCTGAGGAATTGTCTTTCTAATTTCGATTCAATTAGAGAAATTCCTAATTGTTTAACTTAAAGCCAAAGTGGTTCATCTTAGTACAATATTCCCTTAGTTAAATAACACTTTCGGGTTGCTAAGCCCACATGACCGCACATTTCAAGGCTGACGGAGCGGAGCATTAAATACAAGCACATGTGATATTCACAATTACTTTAAGGCACTGGAATGTCATTTTCCCCAAGCATGCGAACCGCATGAACTAGCCAAAGAAAATCGAAAGGACATAACATGGTCTCTGTTACAAAAAAAAGGAGGAAAAATAAAGGACGGGTACCAAAAGTATGAAATAAAAGAGCCAAAAAGGCAGTCAGGAAGAAAAGCTATTATAAGAATCGGATACAGTGGCAGAGCGATTGCAGTAGTGCGGGTAGGAGGGTATCCAACGGATATCAATACATGAGTCAATGAGTCGGTGCGGCGGTGATGACGATGACAGGCTCAAAGGATATTTAACGCTTGATTGCGTTTTAAAGTGATGCCTTGTCATTTTGGCAGTCAAGCCGGGCAACCATAGGAGCAATCGACCAAAGTCTGGCCACACTTTGCACAGATTTACAAATGTGTGTGTTGTGTGTGTGTGTGTGTGTGTGTGTGTGTGGGTGCGTGCAAGTGTATCTGTGTGTGAGCTGCGATAAGCAGCCAAGCAGGATAAGCAGCCTAGAAAACATTTGCTAATAATAAAGTCAAAATCATTTGGGACTTTTTGCTGGTTCTCCGGTATCCTGAATGGTGGAATGGATGGTTGAAGCCAAAATGTTTTTCATTTAATATAAATGTAAATTCTAAAAAAAGTACTGCCCAAAAAAGCCAAAGTCATGAAGGCCGTCAATCAGTTGGCCAATCAGTTAGGGCTTTGTTTGGCAAAGGGTGTTAGGACGGGGCGTGCCGGGGTGCCGTGGTTCAGGCTCTGGTTCTCGGTTAAGTTCACAATTGTAGCGCTAATAGTATCAAGTGCAATTTGAGTTTGCTTCAATTTAATTAGCTTGCATTTTGAAAATGGCGCTGGAGCAAATGACAGCTGTGTGAAGGCGGCGGCGGCGGCGCAACGGAAACGAAAGTGGCCAAGAACAGCAGAAAAAGTAAAATGGCTGCTTTGCATTAGAAATACAGAATGGAAAAAAATGCTTTTAGTATCAGGCAGCTGGCAAACCAAGCTGTCAGACCGTGTACAAATACAGGATACTTGGTAATTTTAAATTACACACTCGCACACCCAAGCAATAAAAGTGCGCAGTGTGTGTGTGTGTGTGTGCAGCACTTTTATGTCCTGCCGCCATCACGCATATCATTGAATTTTATTTTTATTGAACTCGTAATTGAATAAGAAATGACATTGATGGTCGTCGTCCTGGTCCTGGTCCTCCTCATCTTCATCTTTTTCTTTATCTTTAGCTTCGGCTTCGGCATCTTACATGCTCTCCTGCTCATTTTCAGCGTCCTTGTCGTTGTTGTTGTCATGCTCCTGCACGTCTTGGCCATTGCGCTTTGGCTTTGGCTGGCTCTGCTGCCGGCTTTGCGCCTTTTTATTATACCCTACACCGATGGGGATAAGGGACTTGAGTAATGCATTTAACACGCAGAAAAGACTTGCTCTTTCCGTATGAGCACCTAAAGGTGCACTATACGTAAGCTGTACTACAAGTTTTTTGACTCATTTCAATATTAATTATTATTATTTTATCCCTTTGTCAATGTCAGAGAACCATAGCACGACACAAATCAAACAGTCCGGCAGAAACAGCTGACTGGTTTTTTTTCCTTGGTTAGTCTGGCTTTTTTTACCTTTATGCCTCTTTGTTACTGGGGTATTCTTTTATTTCATGCATTTATGCCCGATGAAGTTTTTTTGTATCGCAGAAACCGAACTCGCAATCCCGATTCCATCAATTTTTTGAGATTGCTTTATAAATACAGATTTTTTTAGCCTTTACAGCAGCACCACTGTTTTTTGTCGTAATACTAGAGTACTCTATTATTTTTAGGATTTTGTGGAAATTAATAGTTTAGATGGTATTTCCCTCCTTGAAAATAATGAATATTCCATATTCTTTCGATACGATTTTGCGGTATAAATCGTTCAATCGTATTGATGCAATATTTTACTTGGAATTATTGGGAAAAATGTATGCAGTGTATCCGAATGTCGGTCTCCGCACCGATTCATTCACAACGGTAATGTCAGTGCCCCCCCCCCATAAAGCGAGCTATATTATATTGCACATAAATAAGCTTGAGTTGGAAATTTACTCAAATGGTTATTCAGGGCTATGCGTAATTTATAGGATATATTCTTCCTTCTATCTGTCTTTGAATCTCTGTGCGTGGGCGTAATGCACTTTTATTTGTTTTATATTGCAAGGATTAGAGTACTAAATCAAAAGCTTAAGCTCACAATGTGACAGTAGATAAAGGTTTAGCCGCAACTTTATTTGGTACTCCAAATAATTGAGAAATTTGTCAAATGAAAGTTGCGCTTAAATTCCCAGACATACGAGTATTCTTATTGTTCCGTGTATATTTAGCTTATTGAAAACCCGTAAAAAGCTTTTATCAGGCTTTTACGCCAAAAAAAAGGTCACTTTGTTGGAAATTGTTTAGCTTTGGAAGGCGCAGTAAAAATCTGTTGCGTTGGATTCCATAAATAGAAAATATTTAGCCTAAGTGATTCTACAAACCAATTTTGTTGAGTGTAGCTTTTCTAGGAGCAGGTTCAGAAATAGATTAGTATTAAATACCGCTTCCTCTTCCGAGGGTTTCAACGGACTTGAATAATAGTTTTTGAGACAAATATTGGAGTAAGGCAGGGCTGTCTTCTTTCACCTCTCTTGTTTGCTCTATTCCTCGACTATCTTCATGACACCTTAGGTGGAGGTCTAACGGTGGGAAATGAAAATATATGGCTTCTAGCTTACGCTGACGATATAGTTCTACTGGCTGACGAGGTTTGTGTACTCCAGAGAATGATAGACCGATGGGAATGCTACTGTAGAACGTGGAACATGGAAGTGAACATGGCAAAATCTGAAATTATGGTTTTTAGAAAAGGAGGACGGCTGGCAAGATCAGAAAGGTGGATGTTCCAAGGCCAAGCAATAAATATAGCAACAGACTACAAATATCTAGGTATTATCCTAACGCCTACTTTAAGCTTTAAAAAACATGTTGTATCTAGGACAGCTGCCGCCAAACAAAGCATAAATATTGCATGGAATAACATGCTAGCTAAATTTAGCATATCCAGTCAGACTAAATGGAAGATTTTCGATGCAGTGTGCAGAGCTATACAACCCTATGGAGCCCAAGTATGGGGGTATGAAAATCAGGAAGAAGTTGACAAGCTAGAAATATTTTTTATAAAGCGAATCTATCGTTTGCCAAAATCGACTCCACACTATTCTCTAGCTTTGGAAATAAGCAGGAATGCTACCCGATATTATATGGTTGAGCAGCACCTCCGTTATATTTATAAAACGCTATATAAGTACGATGAATGCAGATTACCCAAAAAGCTTTCCAAACTTGTTATGGCAAAAAATCTTTTCTGGGCCAAGGAGTTAAATAATACTGGTGCACGTTTCAACATATTCTGGAATTGGAATAATGAAAGTTTATGGAAACCAACGGTAGATGCCTTCTTAAATTGTCTCAGGTTGGACAGACACGAATCTCTGGTACAGCAGAAGATGGGAAGCGAATCGAAAATTTACAAAGATCTGGATTCCATAAACAGTACAAATTATGCAAATATGGATATGTGGGCGGTATCATAGACTCTGAAAGCACGAAGTGACATGATACTACTAAACGGAAACAGATTCGTCACAGGTCGTACTACTATGTGCGAATTATGCAACACCAACGAAGCCGAAGACCTACGCCACTTTCTAGGGAGGTGTCCAATTTTCGGAGAGCACAGTGTATTATGCTTTAGAAAACCTGTGTTAAGCCCTCACGCATGTGGACTCCAGTTTTTCAGGCAACTTGTCCCAACGATCCTGTATCTCGTGACGAGACGGGAAGCGGGGTGTGTTAAGACATTTTGACTGGCACTCTGGAAACCCACCAATAAACTAAGGATAACAACAAAAAGTACTGCATCTCAACTCCCCGACGGACGACGTATAGTCGTAGTCGCGTATATTATTTATAAAACCATTGTAATTTGTGTTGAAGAATCGTTTTGTATTTAAATACTTCTCTAAAGAATGGCTTTAAAAATAAATTTATTTTTATTATTATAATAGTTTTTGAAAAAAATGTCGTGAAACACACTCACCGCCAATATAAGCCAACATTACGTATACATATTTTTGTTTTCTTTGGGAAAAAAAAGTGCTTTTATTTTTAAATAAAATTTATTCCTTTGGCATTAAAATAGACTTTACTCGAAATATCGAGTAAAAATTAAGATTTTGTAGTTGTAAACTTTTCTTGCCTCACAATCCAGTCTAGAAGAACTTCTGACCTCCTTTAACTGTCGAGCCAAACAGGGTGACGTGACTGAACTAAATTTGTGCAAAAAACATCCAATGTACGGAGCATGGACAAAGTTGGGCAAAAAGTGTTAATTACATGTAAAAGTAAACACTTCAAAAAGCCGAAAACTAGTTTTTACTCCCACAGTACATACGTTTTTTTGCTGCTTTATATTTCGAGCAAAACTCAAAAACAGTTCACATTAAATTCATTTAAAACTTATTAAGAAATTACTTTAGTGTTTTTTTTTTGTTACTAATACCATAATCTTTTTTTTCCATGTTTTCTTAAATTTCTCAGTTCACCCGAAATCATTTTTTTTTATTAAAATTGAGCTTAAGTTTCTTGCTTTTTTTACGTAAACACCAGCTGATTCTTCATCAGAGTTTATTTTAATCTCAGGGTTGTCATTACATCACTTTTAAGAAAATACCTATATATAATAACTATAATGTAATTCTTCTCTAGTGAGGGGCAAGGTATGTCCCTCATCTTTACTGCTGTTTAGCTAGTGGCAACCGATTGAACCGTGCTCCCACTAAGAGGGCCACCTCGATGAGCAGCATATATTTAGCCTATATGCAAAGCTTAATATACACCTTACCCTTTAAGTAAAGGGTATTAAAGAATATACCATATTTGCTCAAGTCAAACTCCAGAGCTTATGAAAGGTCAATCTAGGATACGCGTCCTAGACGTGCGTGTGCCTCTCCGCACGTTTTCCAGCATAAATCTCACACAACATTCCCATAAAGATTTCGTCGCATCGCCAAAAACATTTTTGCCAAAGTTGACTTTAAATATTTGGTTTTTCGGCATCTTTATGAGTTTTGTGGCCAAGAATTTGAATGCCTGCTGCGAGGCCCATATAAAAAAAAGAAAAATTGAAAATTATTACTACTTTGCGCGTTTTTTGCTGTGGTTTTATGGCTCATAAGCGAAGCTAGACCAAATATTTTCGGATTTAAGTAATAAAAATATGAAAGAAAATGCTAATATGGCAGAATGGCTTGTAATAAACGTCAACACTTTTATTTTCATAAATGCTTTTAAATTCTCGTACTATTCTACTTTAAAAGCATCATCTTTAAAATAACAAATTTTATTAAATATATAACTTTATGATAGATTTATATAACCAATGTCGCGAATTTCTGATCTTTGGGTTGAACCATTAAATACATTTCCAAAAAAAAAAATGTAATACAGTCGAGGCGGTGCCCGACAGTGTAATACCCTGTACCTATTTTCTCAAAAGAAAAATTTATCCATATTCCTTCTAAGGACTTTCCAATTGGATTTTTTTTTTTTGGTGAAGTTCGATATTTATACCGATTTTGATGAAACTCGAAAGTTACGTCAAAGAAAAAATTTTAAGTATATGGGGTAAGTTTCAAGTTGTTATGTTGAGGGGTGTGGGTGAAAACACGGTAAATCGATTGCGGGGGGTGGGGGGACCGCATCGATAAAATTTGGATGTGGATTTGTTCATAGAGCCACATGAATCAGCTTACCAAAAATTGTGATTCTAAGTCACTTGAAACCATAATTTGACTATAACTTTTGGTGTATTTGTTCGATTTTTTACACACAGATGCATGTAACCACATCGCATCGCTCTGTTAAATTTCAGATGAAAATATTAAACGGTGTGGCTAAAAACCGCGAAACTCTACTGCGGAGGAACGGGGGAAGATATTTACATGATTCAACAAACTTCATCTTCTCAGGAATTATGCGCACCAGCTGGTAAAGTTTCGTATCTCTAACTCTTATAGTCTCCGAGATCTAGGTGTTCATACAGACGGACAGACGGACGGACGGACAGACGGACATGGCTCAATCGCTACCCGAGGTTATGATAAGCATTTTGGTATAAAGGACTTGGGGTCTGCCACGCCTCCTTCTGTCCGTTACATACATTGCACAAATCTAGTATACCCTTTGTACCTATAGGTACAGGGTATAAAAATGTATAGCAAAAGAAACGTATCACAAAATTTGTTATAATCTTATCCATAAAAATTTTAGTGATATTATTTTTCACATTTTTAATACCAAATCTTAAGTGTGTTTTTTTTTAAGAGGACTTCTGAGCAAAGGTGGTTAAAATTTTGATTTATTATAACACTAGAAAATCCGAGCGGACAGACAGATGTGGCTCAATCAATTCCTTATGGTATTCTGATCAATTTGGTACGAAGTTTGTCTAGAATCACCAATTTTGGAAATCTGATTCATGTGGCTCTAATGAATTAATCCACATCTAAATTTTATCCATGCGGCCCCAGCATTCTCCGCAATCGAGTTACCGTGTTTTCTCCCACACCCTTTCACAAATGAACTTGAAACTTGTTAGTAAATACTGAGCTTGGCTTATCAACTTTGTCGATGTGATTTTGGCCAGTTAAGCTCTGCTAAATTTTAGTACTGCTTCCCACAGTTTAGTTTCTAGTTCTGGTGTTGGTGTTGATGCATTTATGATCCCTTCTAAGATTATATAAGTTGGTTCATAAATTGGTCTTGCAACATATCAGCGCTGTATAAATTAAATATTATATTATTATTGTACAACTTAATAGTGTTGTCCATGTTGTTAAAGAAATTGTTTCGTTGTTTGTCTTCCCTTTCAACAAGCTCACAATATAATCGCATGAATGATAGAATGAAAACTTCATATATGCATACATATATACTAAATTTATGTGTTTACAACTTTAGCTTCCACATTATTAACCAGTATTAATTTTTAATTTTTTTTTTTTTACCTTTCAGCAATTTTTCTACCATGACTTTCCCAAGACTCATCAAACGACGACGCGTCGCAAAATTTACAAAAACTGTTTGGTCTGCGATACTTGCATACGGGAGCTGATGGTACTGGACGTTCCGCCCCAGGTGAGTTAACAATGTGATTTCCACCAACTTTTTTTTTTTAGTTTTTATGTTTCATTAAAACTTTAAATTGTCGCATATTACATTTAAAACTATTATTTAAAAAAAAAAAATATTCAAGCATATTTTATGTGCACAAGCTTTGGAAAAACATTTCAGGTTTTAAGGCAAACTTTTTAGTTTAATTTTTATAAATAGTTAATTTTATATAAAATGAATTAAACTATTAAATAAAATTTAAACAAATTTTAGTGACAACGTTTTTTACTCTTATATGTTGCAACAATATTAGAATAATTTTCTGAAGGTGGCCTGATAAGCATAAAAAAATCTCAAAAGGATTCAGCGTTCCAAGGTCAAACTTTTGTTGTATTAGTGATTTTTTTTAGGAATACTGTTGAACAAGATATCTTGAGTAAAAGAATTAAAAACCTTATATTATTTTTTTCGAGCATTTTTACTTAGAACTTATAACTAATGTTTTACCAGGTTTTTGTTTTAATTTTAATATTTTTATAATTTAATTGGTTTTTTTATTTTTTAACTATCAATTCTACGTACAAATAACTTATATTATGTTTTTCAAGCATTTTTACTTAGAACTTCTAACTAATGTTTTACCAGATTTTTGTTTTAATTTTAATATTTTTATAATTTAATTTGTTTTTTTATTTTTTCACTATCAATTCTACGTACAAATAGGGTATTCACCTTTTCGGACAAAAATGCATTAAGGCAAAAGTGCGCAAATAATGGCGTGGATAACCCTAACAAAGAGGCATTAAAGGCCCCTACGCAGACACGAAAAATAAACAAAACTTCATATATAAAAAATGTGGTACAGTCGAGGCGGTGCCCGACAGTGGAATACCCTGTACCTTTTGTCTCGAAAAAATTTTTCCTGCATAGTCCTTCTAACTTTCCAATTGGAATTTATTTTTTTTTGGTGAAATTCGATATTTATACCTATAAGTTCCCTAAATTTTTACCGATTTTTATGAAATTCGAATGTTACGTCAAAGAAGTTATTTAAAGTATATGGGGTAAGTTTCAAGTTGGTATGTTTAGGGGTGTGAGAGAAAACACGGTATATCGATTGCGGGGGGTGGGGGGACCGCATCGATAAAATTTGGATGTGGGTTTGTTCATTAGAGCCACATGAATAAGCTTACCAAAAAAAAATTGTGATTCTATGTCAATTGTAACTATAATTTCGGGGAGTCAAGTATTGACGCAGTTTATAGGCAAGGGTGGTGAAATTTGTATATTTTTGACACAACTTTTGCTGTATTTGTCCGATTTTGTTCATTTTTGACACACAGATGCATGTAACCACAACGCATCGCTCTGTTTCAATTGAAAATATTAAACGGTGTGACTAAAAACCGTTCCGGGGGAACGGGGGAAGATATCGACATGAATCAACAAACTTAATTTTCTCAGAAAATATGCACACCAGCTGGTAAAGTTTCGTATCTCTAGCTCTTATAGTCTCCGAGATCTAGGCGCTCATACGGACGGACGGACGGGCGGACGGACGGACATGGCTCAATCGCTACCCGAGGTTATGATAAGCATTTTGGTATAAAGGACTTGGGTTCTGCCACGCCTCCTTCTGTCCGTTACATACATTGCATAAATCTAGTATACCCTTAGTACCTATAGGTACAGGGTATAAAAACGCTCACAAACTGTTCTTGCAGGTGGTATGTAGACCAGTGTTGCTTGTTTTTTTCTTTTTTGATGCCAGTAGTAAACCATAGATGGCGCTCTCAGCAAAAACAGCTGTTCGATTTTGGCGCCATAAACAAAGGTTATGTGCAGCTTAGTTATCTTGTACGCGAAATGTATGGCTAGTCGACAAAATCGTTGCGGATCGTTGGGAAAGAATGAAAAAATTACTACCCACCCGTACTAGAGGGTAGAGACACACTGTTCCTTTCGTGACCAAAATAAGTCTGTCATTTTGCTAAGTGGCTGTTTTCGTGTCTGCGTAGGGGCCTTAAGACAAAAGTGCTAGCCTCACAACAATCAGCTGTTTACAAGTGTCTTATAGTGTGGTTTGTTTTTGTAAGAAAAATGTAATTTAAAAGAATAAAATATTAAGTTTTGGATATTTATCTGAACAATATATATTTACTGAAATTACAGCTTCAATTACTGGCGGTTGTTTTTAAACAACTGTTTAGTTTTCTTTTACACTACAAGCACCAAATAATACCAAATCAATAGTAAAAATTTAAAATATGTACACACTGGTAGAAATTGGCGATTATTATAAAATAACCTTTTATCTTTTCGATAATTGTTACCTAGAAGTTCTAGTTAAGCTATTACAAAGTTTTAATTTTTTTTATTGTAAAATTTTGTAACCCCTATAGCTTTTATTTTAATTTTTAAGATTTATTTTTTAGGAGGCGAGTTAATTGTTTGGTTTTATTTAAATATCTATTGTCTATTGTTTTACAATTTAATCACGCGCACGCAAAACACACTGCTTCAGGCCACGAGCAATCATAGACTAACTCCTTGATCTTTTGTGTATGCAGTCTGAGCGTGTGCTTGTGTGAAAGCTCGTAAGGTTGGTGTCCGCGCTTAAGCTTTACGTTGGTTCTCATAAACAATGTGTAGGTGTAAGCTTTGTGGGAGTTCTTATAAACCATAGTATCTGTTGGTAGTAGAGCCTACTACAATTTGAACAAATTTTTTTTTTGCAAAAACAAAACTTACTTTAGTTTAGTTCTAACGATATCTTATTCATCACTATAAGATAGGTGTGACCAAAGATGCAGAAAAACAAAACTTTTTATCATTCTATTAGATACTACTTACTACTTACCGCATAGCCTTACTCAAAATATTAAGCAACTATCAGTTGGCCAGCTGCTAAGCCACCAACCTGCATTTCTACAGGCTACCTAAGAAAAAAACTCAAAAAGGCCATAAGAAAGTTTTGCCCTCAGAACACAAATCCTTTTAGGGTTTAACTGTAGTCACCTGGAACTATCAGACAGATTAGGCGTCACTCCGCCCCATATTGAATATTAAGCAGTATAATCCGATACTGCTTTATGGCCACGTTAATAAGCCACCTGCCACACGCGATGAACATGCAACATGGTTTGGTTGCAGCGGTTGTTGCAAAGTCGTCTAGACGCATCTTGCTGCAGCTTTATTTAAGCCACAAATTTGGCCATGTTTTGTTTTTTTCTTTTTCTTTTTTTTTATAGTCAAAACGCGATGGAAGCATCCGCAACATGCAACACACGTACTGCAACGTCTTACCTCAAAGCTACGAAAAATGAAGACCCGCCCACAACAAAAATGTTGTTTTAGTTCCTTTCATTTTTATAATGAGCATTTTTGTAAAACTCTTTATATTCTGTAGAGTATTACGAAGCATTATGGATATTTAATGAATTCTTTAATAGGTACATTTCACTAGACAACCCAATTATTACTCAAAATATTCTTTCATTAACCAATCCAATTAATCAATCTAGCTTCTTGAAATTTTAACTAAAACAGAGTGTTGAGAAATAAAAAAAAAATGTTCAAGGAAGGGAGCACAAACACGATTTATAATTTGTACACGAAGAGAGTGATTAGCGGCAACGTCCCTGAAGGGGATATACTATACACTGTCTGCTAATTATTTCCTCTAAATTTTACCTTCACAAATTAAGTTTTGTAGGCAGGATATTTACATACATTTTTACTTTACTTGCGTCAATAATGTCAGCGGTTCGTTGTCATTTAGGCTCACATAAGACTAAATATCATTTTTGGTGGTTCAAGATTGTTTATTTATGAAACAAATCGAAATATCGTTGTAATTTATAGGAAAAGAGGTCTCAGGTTAGGTTAGGTTGTACCGGTAGACCCCATGGGGGTCACACATAGACTAAATAGTCCTTAGTGGTACCGGAAAGGTCTGGTGTACACTACACGTTAGTCGATAAGTATTCGCGTGTGCTTGGCAAACGCCAGAAGCTTTTGAGGTGCCCTGTCGGCTGCCTCTTCTAGTGAGATGAGCCACGGTTTTCCTAGATATGTTAATCTCGATGTACAGAGGGCGGGGCATCGGCAGATGAGGTGCTCCAGGGTCTCTTAGACGCCTGTCTCCCTACATTTCCTGCACTCGTCGTTGTTAGTGATGCCCAGCTTCATAGCGTGAGTTGCTGTCAGGCAGTGACCTGTGAGTATGCCCATTATAAGCCTACAATCTCTTCTTGGAAGTTGCAGAATGTACTGGGCTAGTTTGCTGTTAGTTTTCTTGCACATTGTGCGAGCCGTCTTGCAGTTCGTTGTGGTGTACCACCTAAAAAAAGAGGTCTCAAGTTTATAAATTTGTTGCCAGCATACTATTCTTGGCAGCAAGGAGACCCGGATGCTTTTATAGTGATGCACATTGGTGCAAATGGTGTTTCTAGCGGCGTAGAAGTCAATTTTAATGCTTGTTAATCCCGCCGATTTTTCAATTTTTTAATAACTAATATCAAACGAAATTATTTGGTTTTTGTGACTCTTCGAATTCGCGCAGTTTTGAGCTGTCAAGGATATCGTTATTTTTCGAAAATTTTTTGAAAAACGTTAAATTATTCGAATTTTTAATTCGAAAGAAAAGTTCAAGGCATGTACCTGGTCATATTTTTTTTGTGGATATTAAGTGGTTTTAAAGCTCCTCTTCGGTATGTTGTATTCCTCCATTCCTACTTTCAATAAAACTATAAACCTCCGTAGAGTAAATAATAAAAATGTAATATTTCTTTTGTTATTATCTTAGTGTACATAAACAGCTCTCTTGTTCAAATCTACTAAATATTATGTTGTAGTAAATTATTTAAGTAAACCAAAAATCAGAGCAATACTCATACTATCTGGGAAAAACCCAACACCCTCAGCAACGCGTTAAACGAGACTTAAAAAAAAATATATTTTGAACTACTCAAATATATAAACAATTGCCAATATAGAAAAAAGGCATAAATAGGTACAACTTAAATAATGCCATTGATATTATATTATGTTTTTTTTTTTTTATTTATTGCAAAAACTCAAAAATTCATTAATTTTTATATATTGCATTATCTCATGTGTTATTGTCGCCAATCCAGGATGCAGCTGGAGCCATCATTGGGCATGAACTGCCTTAAGGCCAAATCAGGCCGTTATATTAATGTAGGAACTAGGGAATTAAAATTTTCAACGATCGTCTTTTTAATCTTGTTACTGGGTTATCATCGAGTAAGTTTTTCGTCAGCCTGTTTGTGTGTCTGGCAAGACGCTCATTATATCGGCTAACGTGCTTGTTGATTTGGATTTCCACGGTATCCAGATTGAGGTCGTGGTGATAATAAGGCGAAATGCCCTATTTTGGAAAGTCTTAATACGTAAGCGATTCGAGCGAGCTGCCCTACCCCAGATCTGGATAGCGAACCTGCAAGTAGGTGCCACTATTGTGTTATAAAGCGCTCTTTTACACCGTAGAGGAAGAGGAGCAAAGTCCACTGTGCATTATTTTAAACGTTTGGAAAAACTCGTCAGACACATCTATCCCAATAAAATCTTTAAAATTGTAGAGAATATTACAAAAGTTAAAACCTTTGCCATTAAGGTGTAACTTAATATTTATCCATGCCAGCATCATTAATATATGTAAATGTACAAATATTTCTTATTTCAGCTTGAAGCTTGAAGCTTCCCAAATGGCTCTTTCGCATACGTGCTGGGCTAGGCCCCAAGAATAAACAGACACGCTGCTTCAAAAGGCATTTTAACCTTTAGCCAAAGCGAGTTAAGCATGTTGTGGCCATAATAAAGTATTAACCACATATGTACGTGCTGTTCCGTCTTTAAGGGATTATGCTGGACCGTTTTCGTTAACTTTATGATGGCAATTATTGTGCTCTCATGTAGATAATGGAGATATACGTTTTTCTATCAGGCCGTTTCAACGCAATTAAAAATTAATAAAATATGAAGCTAAAGTGTCCGTATTTGTCTACACACTTAGCTACTTATGTACAGTCTCGTTTATCGGTGCGTAGCAATGAATTTAATAAAGTACACGCACGGGTGGTAAAATATTGTGACCCATGTAAAACATTGCAAAGCATTTCTCGCATAAAATTCCAAAAAAAAAAAGCTTGAAAACTTTTGCTGCTTTTATGCCGACGTTTTTATACACTTTGAGTGGGGTTTATTTGTATAGTATAGTATTGGGATGTTTTTGATAGTTTTCATTTCTTTATTAGGATGCGAATTTATTTTTTTTAATTTAAGTTTTGTTTAAAATTTTAAGGAAATGTAAGAGATTATGAAATTTCATAAATTTTACTCATAGCTTGATTATGTTATTTATTTTTGAATTGGTTGCCCCCTTAAAACCTTAGCCTTTAAAAAGGAAGACTCCACCCGCAGTATGGCTAGATGGCCAGCCCCATATACAAAGGGTATACTAGATTTGTGCAATGTATGTAACGGACAAAAGGAGGCGTGTCAGACCCCAAGTCCTTCATACCAAAATGCTTATCATAACCTCGGGTATCGATTGAGCCATGTCAGTCTGTCCGTCTGTCCGTCTGTCCGTCTATCCGTCCGTCCGTCCGTCCGTCTGTCCGTCTGTATGAACACCTAGATTTCGGAGACTATAAGAGCTAGAGATACGAAACTTTACCAGCTGGTGCGCATATTTCCTGAGAAAATGAAGTTTGTTGAATCATGTCAATATCTTCCCCCGTTCCCCCGCAGCAGATTTTCGCGGTTTTTAGCTTCAAATTTAACAGAGCGATACATGTATCTATAAAAAGTTCCAATTGGAAAGTTCTTAGCAGGACTACGCAGGAATAACATTTTTTTTTAGAAAAAAGGTACAGGGTATTACACTGTCCGGCACCGCCTCGACTGTATTACATTTTTTTTAGCTATTTAGTTTATTTATTTTAAAGCCCATGTCTAAGATATTTTTCAAGATATACATACTTTTTAATTCAAAATATGATTGGTTGTATAAAAACTTTTAATTGTATGGTATTCCAGAATTCTATCTACTTGGCCATTACAACCGGCTGTCGGTCTTGGCCGCGAAAATTATTTTTTTCTCGACAGCCCCTAATATTGTCTTATTGGATGTTGACAATGTCCATGCTTAAGCGCCATAAAGAAGCACTGGTATGATAAGGGTTCTTCTGTACAGGTTTATTTTGGTATGTCTAGAGAGGGCTCTACTCTTGAACTCTTTACTGAGCCCAAAGTAACACCGGTTTGCAAGAGTTATTCGGCGACGTATCTTCTTGCTGGCGTCGTTTTTTGTATCATAGATGTTTGTTCCTAAGTAGACGAAATCCTTAACAACTTCGAAGTTGTAACTATCTAAGCCACGTGGCGTCGTGCCCTTACTTGTAGATAGGAAGTATTTCGTCTTGTCCATGTTTACCGCCAAGCCCATGTTTTTCGAGTCTTGTTCAATTTTCGAGAAAGCTCCGCTTACTGCTCGAACGTTAGTGCCTGACCTATTGACATCGGTCCGCCGTAGGATGGCTTCCAACAAAAGATTGAAAAAGTCGCATGATAGTGTACCACTCTGCCCGAATCCTCGCTTGGTATCGAATGGTTCGTAGAGGTCCTTTCCTATTAAAACAGAACTGCAAGAGTTTCTCAACGTCATCATGCAAAGCCGAACTAGCTTTGCGGAAATAGGATTTGCTTTCCACGAGTCTTCTCCAGGATTTGTCGCAATGTGAATATCTGGTCTATCGTGGATTTTCCGGCTCTGAAACCACACTGATAAGCTCCAATCAGGTTGTTTACAAAGGGTTTCAGTTTATCACACATTACGGTTGCTAGAACCTTGAATGCAATGGACAAAATGCTGATCCCTCGATAGTTGGCGCATATATCGGTATCACCCTTTTGTGGATAGGGCAGAGTACAAAAAAAATTTGACTGAGAATTGCTCCTTTAAAGTTCTGAATGTATCTATTTTGCCTACATTAACACACAGAGGCCACAATTGAGATAGTAGAAACTCCGGCAAAAAAAAAAAAAGCCCGCCAAAAAAAAGAAGTTCAGCACAGCTGAACACACAATGAAAGCTATAGAGAACCACCTCGGCAAGTTTGTTGAACAGCACGCCACCTTTGTTGCTCAACAAGTGGAGAAAAACCTTTAGAGCGCGAAAAGCTAAAAATTTAAAAAATAAAATCAAATAACAATTAGTTTCATTTTAATTTTTAGGTAAAAAATGTTTAAAAAAGTGTTCATATAATACATATAAGAGAAATACTATGAATTAAACATTTTAATTTGGATTTATAATTTAATGCGAGAGTTGAAACAAGGCTTGTGCAATCTCTTCTCTAATTGAAGCAGCATTTGGAGTTTCTTCTAATACATCTTCATCTGTATCGTCATCAAGTATAATCTCTTCGGAATTCCAGTATTCTTCTGGTAAAGTTGCTTTGCTCTTTAGGCATAGATTGTGCAAAGCGCAACACACATTAATTATTCTGCAAGCGAAAAGAGGCTCATAATTGAGGCACTGTTTCAAGCATCTAAATCTGCTTTTTAGCAACCCAATTGTGCGCTCAACGATACTCCTTGCAGCAGCATGTTTCTTATTAAATATATGCTGTGCAGTTCCGCTGACAGCACTTTTAAATGGAGTCAAGACAAAATCCTCCAACGCATACTCCGAGTCTGCCAAAATAAAATGTCCGTTGAATTTTGTTGAGAAATAATGGCGGGCCTCACTAATTTGCCAAATGAATGAATCGTGGCAGGATCCAGGGTGTGTACAATCGACAGCAATTATTTCCATTTTGTAATTGCATAACTTTGAATAAAAATGTAAATAAACTCTGTATACAAATAACATATCAGTTTAAATACGTACCACCATAACGTTCATACTAAAATAGCCTTTCCTATTATAAAAGCAGGATTCATTTTTAACCGGTTTTTTAATGCGGATGTGGGTTCCATCGACGCATGCGACAACGTTTGATAGTTGGAAGCCTTTGTAAAAATATTCTCGTCCCGCTTCGATTTCCTCGGGTGCCATTTTCATTGTGATAGCGTCATTGCATAATGACAACTCCAATTTCTGAACAATATTGTGCAACATTTTATCAAATGTGCTCCTGCCAATGTTAATACGGTGGCCCTTTGCCACTGACAGTGAGTAGGAACCAGTGGCCAGATAGCGTAGAACCGCAGCCAATTGCAACGAGTGGGGCAATCTCGAAACATTTAAGTGTGGACTGACCTTGTTCAAAATAAACTTAAATAATTCTTTATTCACTCGAAAAGACTGCATGAATCTGAAAAAGCACGCACCAACATTATTTACACATTTAATAAAAAAATTAAACGTACCGTTTCTCTGAAATATTTAAAACGTTCGAATATGTTCTCAAATGATTATTACGCCTTATTTCCATAATTTTACGCCTTCTTTTAGCTTCGAAACAAGCAATTGTGAAAATAAATGGCATGTTTGCAATGTTTACAAGTTTTTAATAAAAGACAATCAGCTGGTCACATCATATGAAAATTTATCGGAAAAAATAAGGGAAATATACGAATTTATCGAAAATAAAAGGGAAATATGCGAAGCAATCGAAAAAATTAGTTTTCTGGAGCACGCAAAAACGAATCCGAATAAAATTA
Source organism: Chymomyza fuscimana (assembly GCA_949987675.1). NCBI lineage: Eukaryota > Metazoa > Arthropoda > Insecta > Diptera > Drosophilidae > Chymomyza > Chymomyza fuscimana. The sequence continues at coordinate 87,159,854 of OX465088.1, forward strand.
TTCGTTTTGAATTTTGGATGTTACTTTATTTATTTACTTCAAAGAAAACAAATTATTTGAGGTGTTCACACTTTGTGTTGATGTGGAAGAAGTCAACAGGCCAAGGCGTGAATCCATCCTGTTGAGTTTATGTGTTGAGTTGTTGAGTTTTCTTCTTCCTTCCAGAGTTTGTTTACATTTGTAAATTGGTACAAATTACATTAAAATTAAAAAACTTGAATTAAAAATGCCGAGTCAAAGCATAAAATCTATTTTAATTAAACCTGCAGCTAAAGTAGCTATGTATTACATCGGTTTGTATTATTTTATTGCTGTGAAAATGATATAATTGCAGAAAAACCATATTTGAGTATGTGGCAGTTTTAGATAATTATGTAGAGGACATGAATGCAATAATACTCTCGCGGTAGGGCGACCACTTTCACATCCCTAAGTCGATTGACTGGCGCCAGAACGTGCTCAGTTCCTTCGACGACAAGCGATTTGTTCAAATGCTGAGGGTAACTCCACAACAGTTCCAACATATATTAAGCCCAGTACATCTATTTTTACTCTTTTATTTGCGTGAACTCCAACAACAAGTAATCATGTCTAATTCACTTAATTTCGCACAAAAAAGGCGCAACCTTTTTTTTACTTGCGTTAATGCAATTTGATTATTTAAATTTAGCGCTTACTTTTGTAACTCGTTGCTTTTCATTTCGTGATTACGAAATGGCTAAAAAATTACAAATTTTGCAGTGCTGAAAAGGCAGTGAATTGTGCAACACTTTCTCAAAAACTCAACAGGAAAAAGTAGACTAGGGTCTGAGTTGAGGAAAAGTTGAGTTGAAAGTTGAAACGCAACGTCAACAAGTCGACTCATACAGTCAGCAGCAGGGATACACGCTTTGGCCAGTTGACTTTTTCAAAAAAATTTTCATCTCCTCAAGTCAACACAAAGCGTGAATACCTCATATGTATGTTTAAAATTATAATTCACTCCAAATTTTATAAAAACTCAAATTTTAGCAAAACGTATTTTTGTGGTTTTAGTACAAAAACACCTGAAATTTCCCTTTAGCTCACAAACACGTTGAGTTGATTTGCACTCAGCTTACATTTTTTGGTAGTTTTTTTTTTTTTTTTTTGTTAGGGCAGACTGGTTCAAAGCTATTAAATTTAATTTATGACACAGGATGCAAAATGACCAACACATGAGACCAGACACCAAAACTGTCCAATCTCATGGAAAATTCAGCAAAACGTCTGTTTGTGGTTTGCTTAACTGCTAACTAAATTGTCGAAGTTTTGTGGAACAGCTGGGAACAGGGTAGAGGGAGGAGGATTTAGTCAGTCAGTCAGACAACCCACAAGTAGACCAAAGTCCTTCCGTATATGTATGGATAACATGGCATTGATTTGCATACGTGTGTGTTCGTGTGTGTGTGTTTGTGTGTAATAGGTAAGCTTAGAGTTTTGAAATCATCAAATATTTATAAGGTAGTAGTAGTAGTAGTAGTAGTAGTGCACTGGCAGTTGTGGGGTTCTTTCTGTTTTTGACTGACTTTTTGATACAGTCATTGCACAAGTAAAACCAAAATGGCGTCGTGCATTCAACGAAAGCGCATACAACGCATAGAACTTGCAAAAACTGGGCTAAGTGGACTGACAATGCTGACAGAATACAAAAACAGCGCATGCAAAAAAAAACAAGTCTGCTGGCTATAGTGGAGTCATCCCGACTTTTATATACCCTATACCAATTTTTATTGCATTTTGAGAAAAGACTTGGTACTGAACAGTATGAAATGTTTCGGCGAATTGTTGGGTAGTGTTCCCAAAAAATCGAAAAAGTTATATTTAAAAAAAACAAAACATATTTTCCAGTATAGGGTGGGCCATCAGTTGGTTTGGTTGTTAAGCATTCATAATTCGGAACATACCCGTCTAAAGTGGATGCTCTTTGACATTTGTCAAAATCAAAACTATTCAATTTGGGCGAAATTATTTTTCATACATACTTTCAAACTTGCATTTGGTATATGGGCATTTCCACAGAAATGTCAACCAGGGTCAAAAAATACAATGTTAAGAAAAGAGGGATTTTTTTCAACATTGTAAGTCAAAAATGGGTTAAATTTGATAAGACATTGGTTTTACAGCTTTCCTTATTAATTTGCATAAATAATTGGCCTGAAAACTGAAGATATTTAGGCTTTTCTTGATTTTACTACTTTTTGAGTGTTTTTAAGTCTAATTTGTTAAGGTTTCTTATTTACTTTTTTCGTTTCACACTTCTCTTGAATTATCACTTTTTGTACACATAAACATTTATATTTTCTTATTATTAATATAAATACAAGAATTTTTAAAAATTACTTGAAGAAATTCATAAAACTAAAGAGGTGGAAAAATATGTCGCGTACTGAATGGTCACGTACTTAATCAGACTTAAGCTTATAAAAAAAAACTAGTACATATATACATTTTAACAAAATAAAGTGTAAAAGAAAGCTACAATATTTCACATTTGTTAAAAATTAATTGCTTTTAAATATTTTGTATTATTTCGAAGATTTTTACATTTTTGTGGATGCAGTCGCCAAACGACTTCTATTTTTGTCGCGTACTAAATCGCAGGTTTATTGCCTATATATTGCAAACGATATATTAACAGATCCTACCTTTTACACTACATATACAGCTACAAAAAGAGTATCAAAAAATAAACACAAGAAAAAAAAAATTTTATTTTTTCTATACTTTTTTGCACTTTAAAGGCTTACGAATGTCGCGTACTGCAATCCTGGAAATGCCCATATGCATTTGCCCAAGTTTGTTGGAAAATATAAGAAGAAAATGCAATTAACAATCACACCAACCGATGGGCCACCCTATACAAAGTTCGTTTATTAGAGAGAGATTATTATTCTTAGTAAAAGGAAAAAAGAAAGATCTAAACAAACTATATGGTACTGGTTGGCAGTAAAATTTGATGAAGCAGACTGGGGGTAGTAAAATTAATAGAAATTTTCCTTTTGACTTTACACGCGTCTACTTGAATAATGGAAATAATTGACCTAGAATCACTAATTTTGGTAAGCTGATTCATGTGGCTCTAATGAACAAATTCGGATCCAAATTTTATTGATGCGACCCTCTGCCATAGAAAAAGAAAAGAATTGACCCCGACTCATTTGTCAATGAAAAATTTGTTGTAAAATTTCCCTTTAAATAAAGATGGAGTACTCGTGTAGAGGTTTTTTTATTTTTTGCACCAACTAAATATACCCTTTTACCCTATCGGTATAGGGTATAACCAAAAAAAAAAAAAACAGGAACTACACAATGGACAAGTTGAGGCTGCACTGCGCTTGACTTAAGTTACAGCTATAAATATCAATGGCAAAGAAAAAACCGCAAAGTACAAAAAAAAAAAATAAAATTTGCATTCACACGGCGCTCGGTAAAGCGATGACTGACAACAAAAACGAGAACAACAACAACAAAAGCAACAGCAAAGAGTTACTGCCAGCCAAAGAGACGCCATTGTCATATTAGCCTCGTAGCCAGAATATTGCTCCCCAAACCCCGGAAACCCCAAACTGCTCCCAATGACGCTTTCAATGCCTCGTAACTTATTCATGTCCATTTTGGCGTGAATTTGTTTTCGAGTGTATTTTATTTTTGTTCTCTTTTATGCCGCCTCTTTACGCTCCACCCTGCTCCCTCCGCACCTATAGCATAATGCTCTTTATGTTTGGACACTACAATGGCGGCTGTTCACCGTTTGAATATAAGTGTGTATGTATGCATTTGTATATGTGTGCTTATCTATGTGTGTGTGTGTGTGAGTTTATTGTGGTAAATTTTTCATAGTCAAGTGCAATGCCTGGCAGTCATAACTCAAAGTCCACCTTAATGGTTCTTCTTGTATAAACAACATTTATTTTTCAACAGATTTTTGCACTTATACACAGTCTGTTGAGTGTATTGGTGAATCTATCGCAATACGAGGGCTCACTGAAAAGTAATCGGTCTGACGCAATCTGCTAGTTTAGGCATTGGGTAGGTAGGTTGAGTTGTTCGTCCGTTCGATTTATGTAATAGACAAAATCCAACGAATTTCCCTGGATAAACTAAATATAATAAATCCGTGTGCTAAATATGTATAGTAGTATAAAGTGGGTGATTCAAAGAAAGAAGATGTTGAGTAGAAATGAGGCTTGGGATGCAGGCCAGAAAACAAGGAACAGGCAATAAAGCGGAGCCAATAATCCAATGTGGTTTTGGAAATCCTGTGCCTTATTTCTTATCGATAACCTTATGCAACGCATTACTGTAACTAGAAAATGTTATTCAAAGCCATTGGACCATGGCGATGATGATGTAATCCAAAAAGCACTTGATATGACACAACCACCAGCAAAGAAATGCTTATGTGAATTGTACTACGAGATCCATTTCTCTATCCAAACACATGCCTGTTTAAAAGTCTTGATAAATCATAATTTTTGAAAAGCATAAAAGACTTGCCAGAGTCTTAATGAAGTTTAATTATGTTTATAAATAAAATTTTTTTTCAATAAGTGTTACTTTTTTGCTTAGCCGCTTACTTTTTGTCCAACCCTCGTATGTGCCTTTTGGTTGGCTTTTTTGTCTCCCTTAAGTGGCCACAGCAATGACAGTTTGGAGAGCACATTGTTGACTCCTTGTACACAATACTTTTATATAATTAGCTTTTTAGCAACAGACAGAAAATAACATGACTCAGCTGGGTTTTATAATGGCAGCTCCTAAACTAAACAAATGCTACCATCGTACACTGGGCCAAATTGGCAAAGCTTTTGAAAAAAAATTAGACAAATGCTTGTACAGAGCTGCAACCTAATGAACTTGATAATGATAGTCTAAGAGGGCTTCTGAACTTCGAGGTCAAAAGAATCCATATATAAAACGATGTATTTTAAGGGTTTTTAACCTCAGATCTGAAGAGATCCTTCGCGATAATTCTGTTAACGGACTCAGATAAGATGCGTCGAAATACATAAGAAAGCATATACCTGGTTCCCAGATCACGACACTTTTTTTTGTGTGTCTGTTTCCATATAATAATTGGCATTATACCGTGTTTAAAAATTTTATATTTCTTTTGCACTTTTAAAAAGAATAGCAAGAAAGTTTTTAAGCCCTTAATTCTTCTAGTTTTCATCACAATTTGCTTAAGTGATTAAAGCAAATATTAGTAAAAGTGATAAGAGCAGACAATTAAAATCTTATCAGACTTTTAATTCCGTGACCGGTAATGTTTACGCCATTCCCAATTTTAAAAGACATAAGGACCAACTATTCCATTTACTCATATGCACACCAAAGAGCGATTCAAATGAATGTCAAAAAAAATTAAGTCAATTGATGATAGATTTGCCAGATCTGACTAATTTGTGACCGCTTAATCGTTATCGGAAACGTGAACATTTAAAAACAAACAGCCCAACCCGTGTACTCAAATATATCCATTTCATCAAATACACAGATATCTTGTGCAGCAACCGACTTCTACTAACTGTTGTTCATTTTCCAATTTCATTTTTAACACGCTGCTCTCTTTTCACTTCGAATAGAACCGTTAATTAACAAAGCAATAACAACAAGAAGAATAACAACAAAAGGCGAACAGAAGAGCTCAACGAAAAGTGAATAGAGCACAAAGCGCAAATTAAATGAAATTTAATCAAAAACGTAAATCTAGCTAACTGACTACCACAGCAAGCATACGAAGAAAGGGAGGAGACAAAGGACGACACGAAACTAAACAAACAGACAAACAAACGGAGAAACAGAGAAACGGACTTTCCCAGCCCTCACGCGCTCTTAAACTCGCCAACGCGTTTTTGTGGCGATTATAAACGCGTGCGCGGTATCTTGTCTGCTCTTTGACTTTTGTTTGAGCCTAAAATGCTGCTACACAAATTTAATTATAACATTTACTTACGCGCTCTGTGTATGATGTCCTTCTTGTTGTTGTTTTATCTTTTGGGTGTCGTTTTAATACCCTACATTCAAGGAGTCTAGGGTAATATAGACTTAAGCATTGTATGTAAGAGGCAAGAGGAGGCGTTCCTAGGCTATCGATGAAGCCCTGTCTGAATTTTTAAATTATTTTTTATTTAAGCGATTTATAAAATGTTGTTATTTGTTGCAGCCTACTTGGCTGGGGCTATTATCTAATGAGTTCCTGTCAAGGATTCAACACGTGGCTGAGTTGTAGCTTTTTAAATTTTTGGTTTTAGGTTTTTCAATCTTTTGATCAGATTTACATCCCAAAGATCAGTTTTAACGTCTCCGTAATCTGGAGATCAACATGCTTCAGTCTGAGGTGTTGATGGAAGAACGAATTCCTCACATACCATTCCCATCGAGAAATGAGGTGCAAGCTGTAGCTTCTGGTTCCGAGTCCGTATCTGCAGTTGGTGCCACCACTATGTTAAAAGAAAATATATATATGTATTATTATATTATTACAATCTTCAAATTTGTTTCCACTTAAGACAGCATGAACTATAACTAGGTTAAAATTATGAAACTTCGAGTGCCCGCTGTTAGGCTACTGTACAAAATATTACAAATCTTAAAAGTAATTTGTTTTTTCAATTATTTACATTTATTAACCAGATTTTAATAGTCAAACTACTACAAGTATTAAACGTTTTGATGGTAAAGTACACGTGCTTTAGAAAAAGATTTTTTTATCCGACATTTTGTTTAAACCAATTTTAAGAATGGTCTGAAAAGAGCAAGGAAAATTCCACATATTATTATATATCCTGTCTCTGAGTCGTTGATACTAATTTTTTTGTCTAAAATGCATAATGATCTGCCACGTCTCCTTCTCCTTGCGTACATTACAGAAATTTCTTGAACTCTATATTTTAATACAAATGAAAAGAATAAGTTTCATCAGAAATTGCATTAGTTCATTTGGTTTTAATTTTAATTTAACCAGCTAAAAAATTTATTTTCAGTTTTTTCAAAAGGAACACGATTTTTGGTTGGATTTAACCATTTGGTACAAATTAAAATATGTGTATACCAATTTAAATAAATGTTGTAAATGTTAATAAATAAAATTAATATTCGAAAAATATTTTGTATAACAATAACTGCTTACAAAGTCTCAGAACCTTAAACCTAAAAGTTAAAGGTGTACGAATAAATTGTGTGCTGACTGTATATAAATTATTAAAAGTAGATCAAGTTATCGGAAGTATCGCAAGCTGAATAAAGTAGAGAATGAATAAAGTACCATCGCTCTCATTTTATTGTCATTGTTCAGTAAAAATGTCGCAGAAAATTGATTTTTTTTCTCTTGAAATAAAATACTTGACAAGTATGGAATTTTTAGGAATAAATTTTTACAACAAAATAACAATTTTTTATGTATACAGCACTAAATTAGTTTAGGCTTTAATAAAAAGTTGCTGCTTTGAAGTATACAGAACTCGTTTTATTGGAAGACAAAAAAATAGGGTAACCCACTGTCGGATACCTTCTCGAATGTGTCACATTTCTCGGTTGTTCTTTCGGGTGTCGTTTCTTTTCTTGTGGCTGCTGCTCATTAGCAACAAAGCAAATTTTCGGGGCGGCCTTGTTTAGCCTCACAAACATCTGACCCAAAATTATTTAAGCCACTATAATTTACCATTATTAATCACTTTACGCACTATACAAATGTGTTAGCATAAACACAATACATTTAAAAATGAAAACATAGCGAAATTTAAAAAAAAAGTTTAAATTTAAAATTGTTTTGTTTTACAGTTTTGTGATTTACGACAGCTTTGTGTTTTTTTTAATAAGAAATTTTTTTGTAGAGGCACATGTATTTAAAATTTTCTAAAAACGTATTTAATCAATTACAATTTTTTAACTAAGCAGGCTATAACGTTAATCATTTAGGTATTTTTTTTATAATTTTATTTTTGATTAAAACTTTTTATAAAATTTTGTTTAACATAAGTTTGATATTATTAAAAAGCGCTAGTATTAAAAAAGTTTTAAGAATAAAGTGATATGTGTGTGTGTGCTGGAAAGTGTCGAGTAGACTACCAACAATTTTCCTCAAGTCAAGCAAAGGGTAGCTGCAATAGAAATTGTTTTTGGGGGAAAAAAATTTTAAAAAAATTCGTCCCCCAGAAGAAAGCTAAAATTTGTACAAAATGATAATTTAATATGATTTTACACGTATTAAGGTATCCTGTGCAATTATTAAATTATAATTAATGGTTTTTAAGTTATTGGCAATCAAAGTTGATATTTTGTATTTTATGAGCTTTCATGATAATTTACAGAAAAAAAAACCTGCATTTACTATGATACATGTAGCTACGAAATCTGCATTCACTTTCTTATTTATAAATATTACTTCAGAAAAAAAATAAAATTGAGCTTAAAAACTTTTTGGTTTTAAATATATTAGAGTAGTTATAAAGACTCGATATTTGATCGAAAAAAATTTTATAAATTTCTTTATATATTTTACAAGAAAATGTAATTCTTCACGATTTTCGGAAATTGAATTTTGTATCTAAAAGTTGAATTTTAAAAATTAACCCCCAGGAAATTTGGCTAATTTTTGAATTTCTTAGCTGCCTAAAAGTATGCTTTAATAACCATTTTTTCAAAAGTTGTACTAAAATGTAAAAAATAATTTACAATTTGAAAATTTTATAGCATAGGGTCAATGTGGGTAAATGTAAACAAATTCTTGATTTTTGAAAAATTTTGACTTTAAATTTTTATAACTTTTTTATTTCAAAACTTAACGAAAAAATGTAAATGAGAATGTGAAAGTATTGCATTTCTTTACTATAAAAGTAAAAATTTAATTTAAAAATTTTGTAACTGAGGTTAATTATAGTATGTTTACATTTACCCAAGCTTTATTTTTATTTTTTACAAGTCCTGGGGTAAAGGTTAGGTTAGGTTAAATAGGCAGCTCAGATTAAATGAGATCACCCAGAGACCATGAGGTCCATTGTGTTGCCCAATTTGAAAGAAGGAAGAAAGGAGTTGGAAAGGGGCGAGGGGGAGGGGGGGAGGTGGGTGGAGGATCAAAACTGTACTACATCACTAATCCCCTAAGACTCTCCTATTACAAAACCATTTTGAGGATTCGACAAACGCACCCAGATCCGCAATTGGCACAAAAGCCAGACTACCCAGATCCTCAAAGAACGGTTTTCCCAGAAACTGGGTTCGTCTTCTTAGAAGCGCCGGGCAGTCACAAAGCAGGTGTTGGATGCTTTCTGTCTCCTCCTCGTCTCCGCAGCTTCGGCAGAAATCGTGGTGGGGAACATGCAGCCTCTCAGCCATGTGGCCAATAGTGCAGTGCCCCGTTACGACTCCTACCACTATCCTGGTCCTGCTTTTATGAAATCGCAGGAGTTCAAATGTGCGCTTTGGGTTATACCTGGGCCAGAGTGCTCTGGAGATGCGACAACCGGACACCGTGTCCCATTCTCTTTCCGCCAGAGCTCAGGCCGTCTCCCTGATTTGCGATACGACGTCCTGTAATGGTCTTTCTATGTCTGTAACCGCAAGGTTAGCAGCCAGCGCTGATCCGTTCCTGGCGCACTCGTCAGCCTCCTCGTTACTAGGGACGCCTGAGTGTCCCGGTACCCAGCAGAGGGTGATAGAGTGACATTGGATACGGTTGAGCGCAAGTGCCGTCTTACGGATCAGTTTGCTCTTTATGGTATGCGATGACAGAGCCTTGATTGCAGCCTGACTATCGACTAGAATTACAACGTTCCTTGGACTTCCGTCCAAGGTATCAATAAGTCTAGCCGCTTGCCAGATTGCATAAATCTCGGCTTGAAAAACGCTACACCAGTCGGGAAGACGGAATGAGAGCTTCGTTGAAAGCTCTTCAGAGAAGATGCCTGCTCCTGTGCCCTCATCCATCTTCGAGCCGTCAGTATAAATTGTCAGCTCGTTCCCTTTCAAAGGGGTTTTTTGCCCCCCATCTGTCCTCTCCGGGAAAACTGCGACAAAATTGTCGTTCCATTTCTGAACCGTGGAGCAGCAATCACTATCCCCGGGCCCCCCAGTAGGTACGCCTAACTCGAGTAGGATACTACTGTGACCACAAGCTGATAACGTGAGAAGATTAAGTGCCCGGAGTCTCGCTGCGCTTCTCGCTGCTACCGACTTCAGGAAAATGCCCACTGGATCCAGGTTTTCCTTTTAACATGGAATTTGGGCTAAATGTAAACTTTACTTTTTATGCCTTTTTTCGCTGCACAGTATTAAATAGTCGCATTTATGTTTATTTACCCTATCAAAACTTTTAGTATGCTGCTTAAAAACTAAAATTGTTGTTTACTTTTACCCCCAAAGTACTGTTTACATTTCCCCACAATAAAATTTTTTCTTGGGTAAATGTAAACACAAGAATATAGATAGATTTTTCTTAAATTTCATAAATGTTTTGCTTTAACAAGAATACAAATCCAATTCTATAACTAAAATGTATTCCAATATAGACTTACCTGATAAAAGTTTTAAAAAAAAATACATTTTTCTTGAAAAAGGAACCTCTCACGAAAAATGCCGGCACCAACTGAAATCAGTGTACACACGCATAACGCACACATATGTGAAAGAACATGCACGCGTCCGTTGTTTTACCGTTATTTCACTTTTGAAAGCTTATAATTGTGTGAAATATGAGCCGTGTTTACATTTACGCCTGTTTACATTTACCCACATTGACCCTACTTACAAAGATGCAAATTAAAATATTATCAATTTGGACGAAAAAACTTAAAAATTTATATATGGATTTTTGAAATTTCTTTTTCGGAAGTTAAAAGAGCATGCCAAAAAAATTATTTCTTTTAAAGACCATATTGATTGGTGGTGTCGTCTTTTTGTAATTGGCTTGGAAAGCTGAAATTATGTGGGGCTATAACTTCAAAACCATACAATATTTTGAGTATGGGTTATTTTTTCAATGTATGTGGAGCTCATATCTACCTCTGTGTGAAATGGGGTCCAATTCCAATAAACAGTTTTTTTTTATAAAGTTAACATTTTTTTTTGGGTTTTTTTAAATATTTTCCAATTTGGGTCTAGATTATCTATATCTTAAAAAAATCAAATAGTTCAAACCTTTACGAACACATGTGTAAAATCTCGTCACTCTTAAAAAATTATTATGGAAATGCCAGATTTTTGGCCAAAATATGACAATCTGGGCCCACAGTGCAGCGTCCGAATTTAAATTTTAACTAAAACAATAAAAGTTTGATAAATCGAATGAAATTTGTATTCTCTTTGGAGGGAAATTCCATGTCATTTATATATGAAAAATGATATCTGATAAGTGGCCACCAGCACTATCTGTTTCTATTTTATTCATGGTACGTGGTATGTTCACCTCAAACTGATCAAGAGTTATTGGTTGGTCTGCATAATGTATAGACTCAAAGTCCGCTGGAGGCCAACAAACGCTTCCATTTCGTGAAATAACATTATGTATTACCAAAATATCGTTTCAATAATTCAATGGTTTCATTCCGGTTGAAGCCACAAGTTCTTGACACTTAGTTCATTGATTTTTAAACACAAAAATGCATTATACATAGTATTAGTAAACGTCGATAATGTGCACCATTCACTGTAGAGGTAAACTCCTCTCTCATTTTGAAAGAAATATGGTCCAATAATGCCGTTGGCTGATAATCCACACCAAAGAATCTAATTTTCCGGATGCAATGATAATCTGATAAGAGCTTGGATTCATCTTACTCCATATTTGGCAATTTTGCTCGTAAACGTGTTCATTAAATCAAAAATGAGGCAGATTATTGTTATATACACAATTTGGGAGTGATTCCAAACCTAACTGAATAGAAACGTCCAAACATTTAACAGTTTGCCGTTTATTCGTTAGCAATGCCTATTCAAAATGACAAGCTGAAAAAAGCACCCTTTACTTCATAAGAATCAAAATTCTAAAGTTCAAGTTTGTATTTGTTTTCAAAAAGAATTTACTACCATAAACACACAACTATGTACAAACTTTTATATTGTATTAAACGCTAAAAATTTGATATTTACTTTTCATGTGCGCCCAAAAAAATATGTAACTCTGCAAATATTGACACAATATGGAATCATTCGCTGGATGATGACGTTGATGACGATGATGACAACAATATTGTGCCACAAATTTATCGCTGTCAATAAACCAACCAACCAACCAACCATCCAACGAACGTTCACACTCCCGCACACACACACACAATTTGTACGACAATCTTGCCAGAAGCGATTTCCGGCTGATAACTTTGCTGAATGGAATAATGGACATCCGCTGGGGCTGCGAACGGTGCACGCATATGTTCTAGTCTATGACATGGGCAATTTGGAAACATTTCAGGTTAATTGAAATGCATTGTATCCAATGCACTCTACTATCTGCCATCTACTATCTAACCAAACAAATAAATCCTCTATTTCCATTGATTACAGTACTGCCGCTCGATGAGAGATCAAATATTGGATAGTTTCAGTCATCGTGATTTTAGCATAATTGTGGTTGGCAATAAATATGATAGTGTGACTGAGGCGCAAGCTAACTCCCAGGTAAATAGTTTTTGTGTATTTTGCAAAACTGTTGAAAGTATCTTGTAGATACTTGATTGTCAGTTTGCTAAGCAATAGGAGTAAGAGATTCATAGCAAAGGATATTCTCATATATTATATACTTATATAACTATTATGCGCAATGTAGTAAATTAATCTGACATTTATTCTAACAGCAAAAATTTAGGAGTTTTGAAAATATCTTATAATTTTCACATAAATGCATCAAAAGCGACAAAAACCGAAAGGAAACAAACAAATTCGAAATCGGTTAAGTACTGCTGCAGTTACGAGTATGTTATATGCAATGAAGTGAAGACACTTTTTTTTTAAATCAAAAATATGGGTATTTATATTTAGCGACGTTCTCGGATATAGCAGGCAATTTCAGTACGGAAATAAATAACAAATTTATATAAAATTTTTCACTGTCCTAGTATGATTAGATAGTAAGACAATTCATAGCAACTGAGAATTAAAAGAGCTTTTATTTTTTTCCAGAGTTTCCTTAGAATATCTAAAACATTTTTTTTTCATATTTTCAACGATCGAACTATGGTGTTTTTCCGCTTTTAACGGATTACTTGCATAAATAGAATTTTTTTGAATAAAATCTCTATGACATAATTTAATCTCTGAGAATTTATTAAATAATGACAACTTTTTGCTATTTTAGTTAAATTATGTAAATCGAAATTTTCAGACAAAAACGTTCAATTCTTAGCTTTCAACTTCATTTCAGAGATCCAAGTATTAAAATAAATTGGTATTATGCGCCAAATTAAGGAAACTCTATAGATAAGTAGCAAATCTTCAAAATGGATTGTGAATCCAAATTATAGACAAAGTACCGCATCTGTGACTGTGGTGTTCAATTCAAAACTTTCATCTTTGGCACTTTAATATTTCAAAGGAAAACTAAATGACTGCTATTCTAGTGCTTCGGATGCCAACCTCCATACGGCGTTCTTCGTTCATTTCAAGACATTCCGAGTAATTTCCATAGTGTGCAGATAAAAGAAAAAAACTATTAATTTAATGTTCCAAAATGGATCGCATATTTTTGTCAAATCTCACTAACTCAGAGAAATCCTTTTTTTTCATACTGAAGAATATATCCAGAATATATAGTTTATATATATTTATTTCCATAATGTTCATTCCATTGCCATGCTACAGTCGGTCCTGCCCGACTTTACAATATTCTGGAACAGCAGCGATCTGCATGCTGCTCTGATTCGCAACTGGAATAGGAACGTTGACAATGGCACAGTACAAATACCTAAATTTAAGCAATAGATAATTGCAATAAAGAATTAATGCCATCAATTATTGAAACAAACGTGAACAGCAAAATTGAAATAATGTCAAGCGAATTGTTGTTGAAGTGTTGCTATTGCTGCCGTTGCTATTCCCCCTTTCATGATACATTTTAATGTTTCGCATGAGTTTTCACCTGCATGATTTCAATGTATTGAGGTGAAACTTATATTGTGCACACCGTATGAGGTGTGGCTATCACATAGTGTAAGTTTCACCTCGATACATTCACGCATATGAAGACAATCGGTACCACACAGATTTTTTTGTTGACGTATTTATATATAGATGTAGAAAACCTTTCAAAAAATTTGGTTTGAATATAGTGGATAGTTCGTGAGTCTATAAGGGACATACTAACATAATTTTATTTTTATATAATGTATATAGATGCTATTATTATTATACATATTTTATGTTACTTTCCTTTGTACTTTAGGGAATTTCAAGGGAAATTTAAAACGAAATTGTACGTGCTCTTCTATGTTAGTCCATTACTATATGATGTTGATCAAGAATATATTTTTTTTTATAGGATGTACCTAGTCTTCTTTTGGCCGTTACATATATTTGCTCGAAATTAGTATACCTTTATAAGTTTGAGTACAGAAATGTTAACGATATGCTGAACTAGACAAGTTCTATGGATGAATACCATAGCATCGTCGGATTAAGCTTGTGATTTTTTGTACCTTCCTAAATTTCTACTTTTACATAATTGCACTTAAACTATTATTAAAGCTGCCCAGGCATAATATTTCCGGTTAGGACCTATACAAAAGATACCGATGAATGTCAATGAACATTTACATATTTTAATTTCTTAGGCTGCCTGAACAAGCAAAAAATGGTTACAACTCAGATGCAATCCATAAATGATTCAGGCTATGTGTATGCATTTATTTTATGTATGAATGTGTAATACAATCGAATCTCACAATAATATATGTATATGTGTGCAAAGCTGAATGAATTCTGAAAAGACGGCAGGATGTTCTGCCTTTACAAAATTTGCAAAGTTTTTATTTTCATAAAAGAAAATACGATATGCATTTTAAAACATTTTAATACAAAACAATATAGTGGGTCGAAGGTTTAAACTTGCTGTACCGAGAAACTATTCTGCTTTTTGGGAAACTTGGGTTATTTTTCGCCAAAAATATGTTTAAAAGGCATTCTTCCTCGACCAGACCATTGTTTTTCAAGGTTTTTGTAATTTGTGCCAACAATTGGTTTTAAAGCAATGAAAACTCCAAGCACTATGGAATTTTTTTGTAAAATCTATTCAATTTTAACTACTGCTTTGTAAATGCATACTAGAGATTTGCATGAACGCATTCATTTCTGGCGTTGGAATGAAACCACCAAGGAAGCAGGAGAGTAGGCCGACCAAAGTCAACCTGGCGTCGCACAGTACTCCAAGAATTCTTCCAAAACAACATCAGATGAGACACTGCAAAACGAACTGCGCCAAAAGAGTCAGATGGAAAGCTCTTGTAGAGGCCCTAAAGTCCCAAGAGGAGTAACAAAGCCAAAGAGAAGAATTAATTTCAACTGCAACCGTACAGTACAATGATGTACAGTGCTCCGATACAAGCCAAAGGGAGAGTGTAAAATTAATTGCTCCGAGTGAATATATTTCTTTCTAACCTAAATAACATCAATAAACAATACTACCCACAAAAACATTGCACTCATAGTTTTCTGTACACTGTCTGAATGAATGGGTCCACTAGTTGCTTTTAATTACTCAAAAGGGTACAGCAAAACATGCAGGTGTTTTGTAGAGTGATTCATTTGCCGCTTTGGAGCATTCATGCACTTCTCTAAAACAAACTTTTTTTCGGTTCCTTACAAAGACAGCATTCTATGGATTTTTCCACAATAAATCCAAATCCTAACGTATAGTAAGTAGTCGTAGCTTATTGTGGCCTAATGGAAAAGCAGATACAATCACCAAGACAAAATTATTTTGTATTTTTCAATTTTTTATTTAAGGTCACACGAACAGCGGATTTAGATTCAACTACGATCAAATCATTGCACGATCTGGTCAAAAGATGGTTTTCTTTTGTTTGTACATGCTCTTAAAGTATCCCTTTATTCAAATGCGTTTGCCCAAAATTCGCCAGAGGCCCCCAAAGTTAGTGGAAGTCAGAAGGACAAAGAAACTGATATAGACATGACCATTCTTGTGTTTGTCTCTCTTTAGATCTCAGAGAGATTTGGCATTTGGTAGTTGTTTTAAGTTCGCACGCATTGTAACAAGTATAATTTTAATCGAGTTTCTGAATCATACAGTCACCCTTCAGACATTACTTGGACCAGGCTATATCTGATGCTCAAGATGAATTGTTCCCGTTGAATACCGCATAACACCCCAATCGCCCAAAGAGGGTTTAAGAGCATTATGCGTTAGTTTTGCGTTTGTTTATAAAGATATCGTTAACATATTTGGCATTCGAAATTTTTTTTAAATCCCAAGACAAATGTATTTAATTTATTTAAAATATGTATGTAAAATATGTGCACCATATCACTCAGACCCATATATAATATGCATGTATATTTTTTTGCCTCTTCTTAAACAATCTTAAAATAAATACAAATGTAGCACAGACTAAAAAAAGTTTTAAAAAAAAAAAAAGCCACCCACTATTCTTCAAAATTCTTTAATATGTAGATCAAACTCGCATGTACATTTTGGAAAGTATTTATGGAAAATTATATTTCCTACTTATATGTGTGTAAAAAACTACCTATAGGTTGATGCGTTAGAATACCAATTTCAAAGAATTTCGAACTTTAGATTCTAAATAAATATTAAGTTTAAAATCAAATTTACGCCTATGTATGCTAGTACTTTGTACGAATGTTGCCGTTTATATTATCGACCATTGCTATTTTAAGTGTGACCAGATCTGATCAAAAGTTTTGAAGTTTTAAGACATTTTTTAGCGCAAACTCTTCTACGAGCGGGCCTTTTATTATTATTAATTAAAAATGTAATCTCGCGAAAATGTTCCCAAGATGATTTTTATGATTTTCGACACGGTTTACCATGAAAGGAAATCTTTAATCATCGTACCTTGCACGTAATCGCACAAAAGAATCGCCCGTTGCAAAAAAAATTATTTAAAAATACTATACACCGTAAGAAGTGACTAATAATGGATCGATCTATGCATATAAAGTTTCTTGTTTCTTGTAACTCCAGAATAGGCTGCTGATGACATCTAAGAGCTCCTTTTAGAGTTTCCCACTTCTGAGTGCTAAAAGTGTTTAAAAATTGGTTTAAGCGTGTAAGCAAAAGTGATTAAAATAAAGTTTTGAATGAAGATTAATTCGAATAGTAAATAAAAAAAATAATAAAATGTTATATGAAATTATGTTATATTCATACTCATAGTATTATTATAGTAAAAAAAAACCAGTTAAACGTTTGTTTTTTTTAATATACTTCATTGCAGGAGCTAAAGGACATTTCCACACTGGTGCGCAAACATTGGCGTTGCGGCTATGTCGAGTGTTCAGCGCAGTGAGTACAAAGTTGTGCAATTGATAAGTATAATTAGTTGTACTAATTACAATGAATGTTACTGTACTTATAGATACAACTATAAAATTGGCGACGTCTTTCGCGAGCTAATGGGTTGCACCAGCACGGGAGGCGTGGTTGGTACTGAATTCTCACAATCAACTAGAAATAAAGGACGTTGTACAATACTTTAGCAAATGCTGCATAAGTTTTTAAAGCAAACATTTTGATCTAAGCCCTATACACACACACTAAACACACACGCACACTCATACTCAGATGCGTACACCCAAAAGTATTCAAGTACGCTCCACTGGGCGTATGCGCAATTTTTATGCAAACTCTTTAAACGCCAGCACACACAAAGTAAATATGCACCAAATATGTATATACCAAAAAAAAACAAAAGAGAGCAGAAAACGCTAAAGAAATCGGCCAAAAGAAAAACCAATGTGGCGACAATGTTGGCTCAATCCAACCCAGCGAGCGACCCTCCCGCTATTGTTGGCTCATGCATATTTTTGCATATACTACATTCATTTATATACTATACATATATGTACGAGGGCAGGCTGAAAAATAAGTAGCAGAGTAAAGAAGCGAAAACGGTACATCAAATTCTCATGGCATTGCTCATGCCTCAATTTAAGGAAGCCAATTGTCCGTGTTATTAAAAAAAAAATCTTTGGCTCATTAGCTCCGAATAAAGTTTATCGATATCGAGACAACTGTAAGCTTACCCGCCACGACCTTCTATGGTGTTGAATCCCTTAAAAGAAATCCAATTGTTCCATCGTTACAAGTTATCCTTCTCAGCAATGCAGCCTAAGAAAGCTTCTTTATATTCGTTTGCTTGAACTATCTTTGGCGTCAGCCAAATATCATACATAATCACTTTTGCGAACTATTACTGGGCTGTCCAATTTAAATAACTTAAACGTTTCAAAATCACCCTGAATAGTGTTCAACTCATTTGAGATATCTGGTATTCGAAATCTTAAACCGAATATGCACAAAATATTCAATTTTATTCAATCGAATATTTCTGACTAGTTCGAATGTAGTTTTTAATTTTTAAGAGCAACCCACTTGTAACAAAATAATAAACAAAATGGTAGCTACGTCGGATTCTGAACAAAAGCAAACTTCATATTTAAAAAAAAATTTTCAAAAACTTAAGCCGGCAGGGACACTTTTGGAAGCAGTACTCAGACGTACGAACAGCGCAGTGTTGTCCCGGAAGAAATCAATGAGAATTTAAAAGAAAAAACTTTATTGTGTACTATGCTTTTTGTTCAACTAAAAGTACCAACAGCATAACAGAAATACCCTTAAAAAAGTACCACAAAAAGTCCACATTTCGGCCACTGTTCGTTACTGGAACAGTCACTTGCACTTCTTGTTCGAAAGCGTTTCAGACTGCTGCGTAAAGGCTCTAAACAGAATTCTAATGAAGGTTTTGTGTTCTAGCAAAACTTTACAGGATGGATGCTACTGTTGTTGGCTAAAACTTTATTAGAAAATTCAAAGAAAAAAGTATTAAACTAAATGGTTGCTTACTTGATTTCATTGATAAGCCAATTACTTTTTAGCCTAACCTCGTATATACTAGAATAGTTACATTTTAGTGGCAGTCACAACACTTTGGCCAACGATGTTGCAGCTGCCTTCATTGTTAGCTCTTTTGTTATTATTACAACATTTTACTGGCTGCTTTTGTTTCCTCACTCTTTGGCCCTTTGTGTTTGTTGGTTGGTTTCTTTCCTTTGTGCACTACTTCTAAGTACAGTCATTGCAAATGTTGTAAATGAGTTTCACCCCTTTTAAATGCCCCCCTGGTCGAACATTTATACAAGTCCTGTAAACGCTGTGTAAGGACACTTCTCTTGCCGCTGCTGTTGGCGCTGCACTGTCCATTTCATTGACAGCAACTTTTGGTGCATTTGAAATTCAATCCTTTTAATGCTACTTGGCGCATGAATATGCAATGACAAACAGAGAACCCCCCAAAGGAGCACTCCATACTTAAAGGGTGCAATACACTTTTCTAAGATTCAAATCTGCCAACGAATAGTTGTTATATTATTGGTTATGTTTGAACATTATAAATATTCGTTTTGTGGTACGTAAATAGGTAAATAATCCCACCATATTTTACAATACATTTTATGGAGAAAACAGTAGCATTAATAAATTAATATAAAATAAAGAGACGTTCGTTTTATATAGTTATAATAATAAATATATAGTAAGCACTTAATTTATATATACATAAAGACAATTAGTTTTAGTTCTAGTATAAGCATACTTTAACGTTGTGATCATTGCAAGAATTAGTTATAAGCACGTACTATAAAACAAAAGTTAAAATCAGGTAAAGCTTAAATGTATCTTTTTTTTGAATCTGGAATTATATAGTACATTGAATATATAGAGAGCAACAGTTATCTGCATATTTACTTTCAACTCGATTTTTTTTATTTAATTTCAACTCAGTTTGGAAAAACTTTAACAAGCAGTAGAAGGAAAATAACGAAAGTGTCATTCTTTAACAAACCAAAAGTAGCTAAAGTTTTTCCTGTTCTGAAGCTAGTCAACAACTGTATCGAAATTTTTGTTGAATAATTTTTTTGCGGTAAGGAACATGCCAAGTTTCAAAATAGTTCGTGAGAGAAAGAAAAGGCAAATATGGCGGACAGAAAATGCCTTTTGTATTAAAAAGAGATGTAAGTTTTACACAGAATATGAAAAGTGTTTAAAAAACATTCTAAATACTTAAAATTATATAGCGTTAGTCCAAGCCAACCAATTAATTCCATTTAATTTCATTTAAGAATAATTTAATTAGAAAATACTTTCAAGTACACTGTACTAAGGCATACGTATTATGTGTGTAATAATACAATTTTTTCATAAACACTCTACCAGCTCAGCTATCCTTATGTCTGGTTTTGACAATAAGGCGATTTGGATATTGGACTTCAATATGCTATATTGGATTATCTCTGGCGCTTATGGTCCGATTATAATAAAGTTTGGTATTAATCGAACGACTTTGTTTTAGTGTGCGCATCTTACAACAAAATATTTTACAACATATAGCATTTTAAAATTGTTTGGAGGTTGCAGGGGTGTGGTAGAACAAAGCAAAATAAACTTCACCTCGAATTCGGCTATTCTAGCTTTTATGATCTTCAGGATGTAGGAGTTCATACAGACAGACAGAAGACGGATTGACAGATATTTCTATATCAGTATTTTTGTCCTCCTGCCCATGCTGGAGGTAACTTTGCGGCGTCACAGGCGTCCTCTTCTCTATTTTACTTACATATGCGCATACTTTTCCGTACAGTAAGGTACAGGCAGGCCCGATGAGAGGGTGGGGGAAGGAGGGATTCCTCTCGGGCCCGGAGTTTTCTCAGGGGCCCGGTCTAATAACTGTCGTACTTACAGAACACAATGTGTAATAGAGGGCGCAGTATATTTTCCACCCGGGCCCGGATTTTTTCTCTACGGCCCTGGGAACAGGGTATAAATAATAAAGTGATTGATGACAGTCGAAGCTCATATATGAAAAACAGAATCAAATATTTAAAAAAATTGATAAAAAAGCGGGCATCCTAACTTAAATATATCCTGTACCCGACCTTTTAAATAGTTTTGTTCCGATGATGACGCGCTTTATAATTCGCTTATGTATACATTATAAATTGAAAAACTTCAAATCTACTTGACCGAAATGGCGAAATGGAGCACGACAAACAAGTTCACTATTTGGGTCAATTTTCGATCCATGAAAATTTCGATACACGTTTTAACAAGTTATTTAAAAGAGAAATTTCTCAACAAAAATTTGAAAACTTTTAAAATGCGAAAATGTCAACACCTGCAAAGAAAATGAAATTAATAAAAAGTAGAGCATACTTTATGGGGCTGCCTATGAATGCATAGAAGAGTATCTAATTTAAAAACTGAAACGAATTATCTCGAAAACGAAGCGAATATGGGGAAACTTCAATATTAACACCATTTTTTTTTTTTTTTACTTTGACGAGTAATAAGGAGTCGAAGAAACAATTATAGAATACCCAAAATTAAACCATGGCAAGGAATCCATACAGTATTCAAATATTTATTACTTGTTTTGTCACAATGTTTTTAATATTAATTACATATAAAAATAAGTAACAAAAACAAACAAATTGTTTAGACAAATATGTTATTTGCTTAAATAAAAACTTTCATACTTTTGAATTTAATTGGACAATGAAAAACTACGCTAAATACTTTAAATACATAATAATAGTATAACACTTAATTAAGCGCACAAAAACCGATTGTGTTATTAATTTTAGTGAAACTTAGTTAATGCGAATCATTGCTTCAAATATTTAAATACTGTTAAAAATAAAATAAATACATTAAATTAGGTCTAAAAAATATAGTCCACAGATAAGAAAGCGCTGGTCTAACATAATAATATAATAACATAATAATTTCTGTTTTATACGTATTTAATCCTTTTTACCTCATCAACTTGAAAAGCAATTAAGGCTGACTTTTGTAAATACAGATTTCAATAGCACTATATACTATATAGTAAAAAAAAAATATTTGTATAATAAAAAAATAGCCACCTCAAAGCAAAACTCATAATTCGAAAGAAATATTTGAATATTTTTTAATTAAAATATTTTAAAGAGAGTTTCAAATAATTCCAAAACTGTAAAATTTTTAATAATGCAAACTGAAATTAATTCAAGATAAAGAAGAGAATAAATTTCAATAAACGCCAAAGTTTTTATAAGTAGCTTCAAGCTTTGCCATTACAGATAACTTACAAATATCCTTTACTCATGTTTCAACAAAGATCTTATTTTATAATTTAACAAAGTGTGCTTGCTATATATCCGCATTATAAGCTAAAGATTCGTGAGTATCTCTTAAGACGTATTTACTGATTAAATCTCCAAATCATACACCTACTTACCAGGGTTGCCTTTTTCGATTGGGGCATCTCGCATCTGCATCGGGAAGTTACACATTTTTTAATCTGATTAACACAGGTCTGAACTCAACATGCGACTACCCTTATGGATTTTTTTGCCAACTAGGTCCAAAAAACCCCAGCATTTCAGGGCGCTGAGACCTTAAAAACCCCCATTGAACGAGGTAGACAAAGATTATTCTCGTCTAAAATAGTAGAAAGTTGAAATAAAATACAATCCTCAAAAACTAAATCTTCAAGCGTATAAAAACTTTGGCGATCAATCATTTATTAGCGAGTTTTCTATCAGGTGGCATATCAAAATACAAATATTTACTGAATTAAAGTTAGGTTAAAATTAAAAAAAAAATATAGCATACATTTTGGCGCACTGCCAATCTAATGCTGAGTGCTCTGGTACACACTTTGGGGCGCATCTTTGTATATAAGCCAACCAGATAAAAATCGACTATATTGAGATGGATATTAAACTGGGAAAAAAAATTAAGTTATAAATGAATTTAGCATTAAAAAGAAACCAGCGTACATTTTTAGAATTTATCTAAAGGGTAACATATGCAATAGAGATAATAATATTTCAAAAAAACGTAAATAAATAAACAATGTCTTGATAATATTGTTAGCAATATGGGCTTTGATAATGGAATATATGTATGTATGTATATGTATGTATGTACAATTGTATTGTACACATAGCCATAAGGAGTTCATATGTTCAAAAAAAAATAATAATATATAACAATGCGTCAAATATTGCTTACTTGTTGAAATGTTAAAAAATCAAAAACTATATAGAAAATTTAAGCAAGCAATTTGAAAATTTTTTTTTAATGTTTTCATAAAAAAATTAAAACTAGCACATAATATTAATTAAAGCTTATTGACTTGCTCAGCAATTAAAAAAATAATAAAAAATAATTAACTCATACAAAATTAAAAAAAATAATGAACGCATAACAATACTAAATTAAGCCTAGAATACTTGCTTATTTTATATACATATAAGTAGTATATATGTACTGTATTTTATTTAAGGCCTCAATCAGAGTAAACGAGTAAGCAATGTGCATGCGTCAAGTATTTATATATTATATACAATAAACTTATACTATATGCATAGTTATATACTTGTATACAATTACATATATGTATGTATTTGGTTAACATTTTTACTTATGATTTGAACATTTACGGATTCGTCAAAATGGCTGTTAATTTTTGGAAAAACAAAAAACATAAAGCTAAAACGACACATTATAATTAAATATATAATAATAAATAAATAACAAAACAAATAAAGCATCTAAAAAAAAAATTATTAAATTAAAGTTAAGCAACACGTTGCCTGCAGCAGTTAAAACCAAAAAACAAAAAACCTTTTATTGTAGGAGCATAACTAACAATTTTAAATAAAAAATAATAATTAATTATAATTAACAAATAAATTAAATGCATATACTTAAGCTGCTTATTGTTTGTTCTGAACGTTATTTAGCTACTAAGTTAAAGTGACTTAAGCTTAAGTACTTATATTTTAGTATATGTATTTTTTTTCTTTTTTATGTTAATTAGAAAACAAAGCGGCAGAATTGTAATGGCAATTAAAAAATAAAATAAAACTTATAACAATAAACATAAGTAATTAAAAAAAACTGCACACATAGAAACATATGCAACATGGCTAAATGTCGAGCAGAGCAATAGAAGAAGCCTAAAAAAAATGACTATGTAAAACATTTTGTATATGTACGTAGGAGTATATAAAAGACATACATACGTTTACTGAATATACAGGAGGCTGAGTGTTAATGACTTGAAACAACAACAAGTTCAAGTTTAAAAATGTAAAGACGTATAATCCGTTAAAAATGTAGCAAATATTTTGAAAAGCAGCCTAAATGAAAAAAAAAAAAAAGCTATAATAAATTAAAAACAAAAAAATAAAATAAAGTGATACAGAAAAATGAATAAAATCAATGTTCTTATTTAGAGTTTCCAGACATAAACACCGAGAGTCATTTATTGTCACAAATATCTTCAAAACAGAGCCAAGCATTTTTTGCTTAAAAAACGGAAAATTCTTTTCATTTTCCATGAACATAAAGAAAATGCTTGCGAAAAAGCCATTGAAATAAAAAATTAAATATTAAATTTTCATTATTAACAAAACAGAGACGATACGAAAAAGCTAATTTGGATAGCTGCAAAGGGTCTAGCTGGATACGGTGTCAAAAACTGCAACAAAAATTTTTAAAAACTAATCACGAAGATCGATTCAAAAATTTAATGATTTTTTTTCATCATATAAGCAATAAATATGTATTTAATTGAAAAAAAGTTTTATAACTTTTTACGTCAATTGAAAAAAAAATTTTTTTAAATAAGAAAATTTTATATTTTTTAAGAAAAAAAATTTGGTAAAAAAAATTAAAGCTTAAAAAAATTATTGGTTCAAAAATATTCAGTAGTAAAGTCATAATTAAGTGAAAAACACGTTTTTTTTAATTAAGCCTATGCAACAGTTCAAAGTCGAAATACTTGTTGTCTCCAATTTTCTTCTCTCCTCAAACGAATTTTTTATCAAAACGCTCTTACCCTTAGCATGATCAGCATCTACATCAAAAAGTTTATACATATATCCGTTTGCCAAATAAGCAAATATATTTATATAGTATATGTATATGTATAGTATATAGTATATAGTATATAGTATATAGTATATAGTATATAGTATATAGTATATAGTATATAGTATATAGTATATAGTATATAGTATATAGTATATAGTATATAGTATATAGTATATAGTATATAGTATATAGTATATAGTATATAGTATATAGTATATAGTATATAGTATATAGTATTTATTATATATATATATATATAGTATATAGTATAGGTATAGTGATCTAATGGAAAAAGGATACTACTAGCTATATTGAACGGGTACATATGTTTTTTTTTTTTATTATACATACTACATAAGCCTGACCGCAATGATAGAGATATTAACTGTCCGTTTTTTTAGTACACGTCAGACAGCCCAAGCATAGAAAAACAAAATAGGAATTTCGAAATTTTCGCTACCAAAAAAGCCGACCAAACCTTTTGGCACACAAACAACAATATGCCGAGAGCGCATTACTCGACCGTGCTCCGGATAATGAAAACCCAAAAACGAATAAATTTTGCTCAATTTCATTTTTGCTTGCACCCAAATCCAAATTTTTTGTTGTCGCTATCTAGTTATTTCCTTTACTCTTAGTTAGTACAGCTCTGCACCTTACCTACATGGTTAAAATTTCCGAGAAAACCTACCTGTTTTGAGATATTTGCAAATTATTCGAAGAAGACCAAACACCATTTCCAACTTTTAAATTTAAACAGGCATTGTTCTTGAACCAATTAACCTTCAATCTTGATTTAAGACTTGTTAGATACAAAAATTTTAATAAATTTAATTATTGGCAACAATTTTAAAGGTCAAAATCATGACTAATAAGTTTGATAGAAAAAAAGATATCATGCAAAAACCGTACCAACATATATTGTCAGGGTGCGGTGCCACTTGCCCTACCCACAAATACGAAAACTCGGTTTTAGACTTAGAACAAGGTCCCTTACTATCCCTGAAAGTTTCATCCAAAAAAAAGAATTTTTTTCCA
Source organism: Chymomyza fuscimana (assembly GCA_949987675.1). NCBI lineage: Eukaryota > Metazoa > Arthropoda > Insecta > Diptera > Drosophilidae > Chymomyza > Chymomyza fuscimana. The sequence goes on from OX465088.1 coordinate 87,186,024, forward strand.
GTTTACTGCACTAATTCGGTACAGGGTGTAATAATTTCAAATAATTATCAATAAATATCTAACTTGAAATTGGCATGATTATAATCTAAGAATATCAGAGAATATTTTAAAAAATTATTTCAGTTTGAAATGCGTAAACCTTTGAAACTATTTTGCCCATTCTTTGTAATTCGTCTTGCAACCAAAATAGTCGGTTTCAAACTACATAAAAAAATTCGTTTTGATGAAATTGGTAGCACCAAAAATGTGGTTTCAAAACGAATCCAAATAAAATAAAATATTCGAATTCGTTTTCCTACTGTCTATAACGATTCTTCTTTCAACGCAATTAGATATTGAAATATGTTATTTTTATTAAAATAAAATCAATTTATTTTTGTTTTTATTTCGAGATCCCTTAATTTCTAAGAATTTTAAAATTCTACAGTCGTGACTGCTCCAATGCTGTTCACAGATTTTTTAATGGATAAAAAACGAAGGTACTAACGAAGGTTGCAAGATTTAACTTGCTACATAAAACGGTTTTTGAGTAATTGGTAAAATACCTGTGGTGGATCCGATATCTTTTATCGCGAAAAACTCCTACAGGGGAATGTGGCAAAACATCGACATAAATTGAAAAACTGGATCTGCCTGACTATTCTACGTTTTTTTTGTAAAATTTTAGCTCTATACTTTTTATAGTTTTTGAGATCCTTTTCTTCATATGGACAGACTGGCAGACATGGCTATATTGACTCTGCTGTTGATGCTGATCAAGAATATATATACTTTATGGGATCTACAACGCCTCCTTCTGTCTTATTATACCTTTGTACCTTTGGTAAACGGTGCCTAACAGTTTGATAGCCCCTACCATTTTTCTGAAAAAAAAATGTTTCTGCATATTCTTTCTAAGAACTTTCCAATTGTAAATGTATACCTATAAGTTCCGCAAATTTATACCAATTTTGATGAGAATGGAAAGATTCTAAGTCGTTTTTTACCATAACTACGTAAGTCAAATATTAATGCAGCTTATATGCAAGGGGGGCCGAATTTTTGACTAAAACTTTTGTAGTATTTGTCCGTTTTTGTTAATTTTTGACAAGATGAAAGTTACCAAGACGCTTTTAAGTTTCAGATCAAAATATAATACGGGGTGAGATATTGATATAATTCAACAAACTTCATCTTCTAAGGGACTATGCGCACAAGCTGGTAAAGTTTCGTGTCTCTTGCTCTTATGGTCTTCGAAATCTTGGTGTTCATACAGACGGACGGACAGACAGACGGGCATGGGTCATGGGTACAGATTATAAAATCTCTGGATACTTTTCAATCTTTAGGTACCACATGCTATCTATTTCCATATCATCCAATTGAAGCCAAAAAAATCATTTAGCATGTCCAGTTACTGTTTGGTCTTTCTCTTTTCCGAGTTTTTTTTTACCATATCGACGAATTTCATTAAATTTTGTATAATATTTTAAAAAAGTATTAAAGATAAATGTTTATTTGGTATTTGTTATTTCATGCTCATGGTAGATTAAGTAAGTAACAACGGTTTTTGTATAACAATCAAGTTTTCTAAGACTAATCCAATTGACAAAATTCAGAGATGACGCAAAAAATTTGGATTTTTAATTTCAGTCAACGCGTCCAAAATGAAGACTTGGCATTTAGAGCAAGTTTAGTGAAAAGTTATATATATAAACAATTTTAAAATTTTTTATCATACATACAATCCTGATATTTATATTATGTACGTTTGAAAAATAGAAACAACCTTGTTTCAATGGGTACCGAATGTAAAACTAATCTTATCTCTCTCTTAAGACAGCATCTGGATAAGAGTTCAGCTTAATTCTGTCGTGTCTTATAATCTTTGTGTATAAAGCGATTGATGGCTTTTAGGATTTGAAAAAATTCTGTGTTTTCCTTTCGGCATTTGGCTTCACAGAAGCCTTTAGGTAGATAATATAACAGCATGGTAGCTACAAATAAAAACCATTTCGTTTTTTTTTTATATATTATATTTTTGCTTAATTTTTAAACCTAACTACTTCTTATAGCGTAGCACATTCGAACTACATACTTACACAAAAACACAATAACAAATTGTATAATTTCATATGCCGAAATTGTTTTGACTTAACACTACTAATTTCTAGATTAATACAATTATGTAAAATTGCTACAATTAAGTCTTATAAACAAAAGTGACTTTTGTTGTTGCTTTTGCGACTCGCAAGTGTTACAAATTAATACTAAAATATATATTAAAAAAACTAAATCAATAGATGACAACCAATTGTGACAAGAGGTAGACCAACCAGAGCTAGCCTCTAAGCTTGGCCAAAGAAAACTGCTTTCATTTAAGCAAAAGAATATATCAAAGTGCTATCTTTTGACTATCAAACTTAGTAACTAATAAAACATTAGCATTAATTCTTATTTAATTAATCGTGGTGCTGTTCGCTGCTACTAAATGTTCGACTGCGACTTAGTCTTCGTGCTGCCTCTGCCAGTGCAGCCTGCTCACTGCGCCCATCGGCAAGATGATCGGGTAAGCGGAGAATCTCTTGCAACTGCTGTTTAAGTTCCTTTGTTGGCGGTCTTTTTGACGGCTCCGTTGAGAGCATTTGCTGCAGTAAAGCAAACTCTTCCGGATAGTTTGCCATAAAATCAGCTGGATAGTGTCCATCGCGCAGCTGTCTTAATGTCTTCATGCGTTCCATTTCGGTGCTAAAGTATACATGCAGTTCAAAAAAGATAAGACCCAGCGAATAGATGTCTACTCTGTAGTCGTAGTGCTGGCCACGCAACTGCTCAGGTGACATATACAGACTAGTGCCCACTTGCTGGGTGTGACGAGCGCAAGAGGGCAAGCCTGTATGGTCGCCACACTTGTTCACTAGATTCGGTATATCCGACATGTCCGTGACTAATCCAAAGTCGCCTATTTTGATTTGACCTTCTTGCGAAAAAAAAATATTACTTGGCTTCAAATCACGATGTATGAGACCCTTAAAGTGCACATAGTCCACGGCGTCCACAATCTGATGGAAAATGTGAGCTATGTGAGCTGCGCGAGCCTCGGTGCGATTATCCCGTAGCCAATCGCGCAAGCTCTCCTTACGGCATAATTGCATTTGAATGTAAAGATATACTTTGTTTGGTTTTGCGTTGCCGTTCATTAGGGATGCAGTATGTGGCGGTGTAGCCTGCGGCGTGTAATGACCGTTTTTATGATTGTGATTAGCGGACAGGGCCAGTGTACGTGGTCTGTTTTTTAGGTTATCGTTCTCCTCGTCATCGCTATTATTACTTTTAGAACGCACAGACTCAATTTGAAATGAGTTGGACAGCGAGTAATTAATATTCTTCAGATCAAACGAAGCCGAATGTATGTCAATGGACACGGAAGACCTGTCGGTGTGCTGCTGTCTTAACTTGGACTCTGTCTTCTCAATACTCAGCTGATCATTATCTTCATTTCGTTCATCATAAGATCGCATTGCTGCAGATTGTGACTCGCTACGAAACACGATGCACGAATCCTCGTCCTCATCATCGTACTCTTCTTTAATATTATTTAAGCTCGGATCACCATTTCCATAATCATGACTGCAAGCTGTACTGCTAGCCGCGTCCGAGACCCATGAGATCAGCTGATTTCGCTTATCCAGCTGATCTTTTTGATGCCTTGCCGTGCTGTCTGCGAAAGAAGGTAGTGTACTGCCATCCGGTGTCTCAATTGCTATTGATGTAGACATCTCGTGGGCTAAAAGCTTACGATCTTCCTCTTCTTGCCAACCAACTGGTGGGGTCTCCACCCATGACTGTAAGAGAGGAATAATGGTTATTACTTAAAAACTTCTTATGGCATATACTGGGATGAGCAAACTAGTGACAGTTTATCGTACTATTTAGGTACAGGCCTATATACTCACATGAAAATATCGGACAATATTGTGATGCTCGCAGCTGGCTAGCGTGCGTGCCTCACGCAACACTCGCTGGCGCGAGGCCTCCTTGTTGGGCAGCGTAATACGCTTTACGGCGTATTTATTCTCATCCAGTTTGTTTTTAGCCTCAAACACAACACCGAATCCGCCGCGACCCAAACACTGCATTAGCTCAAAATCAGCTTGAAAACGCGAAGTGAAATGCTCGCCAGAATGTGAGGTAGATTCTGAAATGGAGCGTTGTGCTCCGCTTCCACTAAAGTTAAATCTATTGGCTTTGTGGTTACTGTTCAAAGGAACCACGGGTCCTAACAGCGCTTGGGTCGAAGCTTCTGTGGCCTCTATGGCAGTCTGCACAGGCACATGCCGTTCAATGACAAGATATTCCCGTTCGACTCGTTGATTTCGTTGTCCTATAAAAATGTTCAGCAACACCGCCGAGGTAAAGGCAATGACCACAATTTCTTTCCACCAAAACCACAACGATAGTATGACCACTTTAACGGGCGCATCGATATCGTCGAGACTAAAGCTCAAGTCTTCGTTGATAGTGCGATTAGCTGTGCCAGCGCTGCCAGTTTCATTACCTTCAGGTGCAGGCTCTATTGCAGGGTAATTACTAGGCGTCTCATTTGTACCGCATTCTAAGGCGCCCGCAGGTTTCTGCCACTGATTATCCGTGTAGAAATAAAAACCATTGCCGTTTACAAACTCCGAAGCATTTAGAACAGACTGCGCCGCCATCGAAAACTTGGTTTCATCATATGGCACGAGTTCTCTGCCAGTAGCAGAGTTTTCTAAGTTTTCAGTCACTGTAATTTTGTCATCCTGAAAAAGTACCAGCGAGTTGCTGCTGGCTGCTACGGGACGCCAAGGAATCTTAGGCATACGACTTGTGTCGCCAGTTAACTGCAAGTATAATTGCGTTTGGTCCAAAATTTCTTGTCGCAGCTGTACGGACTCTTGTATGTACAGCTGCTTCTCGTACATGCCCAGGTAAACCGAAGGAGACGTTGATGGCAGTGTGGTATCAAACATAGAATCATCTTGCTCCCACATCCAATGCGTAGTACTAAATAAATCAATTGCCTCGAGTTCATCTGCGGCATTTATGTGCCAGGCGCTGACGATAGGATGGTCAAACTGAAAAAAAAACAGAAAGATTAATTTTAAAAAATTTAAAGGTATACACTATTACTCACCTTATATTTCCAAAGCATTTGATGGGGCTCTGTCTTACTAAACGCACATATTACGCCCTCCGGTACAATTACCTTTATGTCCACATCTAAAACGGCAAGTTCTAAATCGCTACGTTGATGCACATGACATTCAGCTGGACGTATTATGTCTACTTCGTGCTGACCCACGCTAAAATTCCAACGCTCCATGCCGGTACGTGACTCCACAGCGCGCACTGTCTGTGTCTGGCGGCGCAATAACATAACATCGTCCAACAGTGGATCATGTGCAATTATATAACCTTGTGGATCACGAAGATGTTCATCGCTATTTTCCTCAAGATCTTCAATTGTATCGGGCATATCTTCATTAATGGCAGTGCCTTGGTCTGTTGCATTTATGCAGCCATGTATGGAGCACTCGTATAGCAGCTGGCCCGTGCGCACAGAAACGCCATAAGTGCGCGTTTCTTTGCCACCCGATATAACCAAATCGTCAGAAAACTTTGAGCTTGAGCTAAGCAAATGTTCGGCTGTTATAGGTATGGGATCAATGGATTCGCCATCAAATTTATAAATTCCGCCGCTTAATGAGGGTATCATACGAACGAATTGACCATTATTGGTAAGCTCCAAGCGATGTATACTTGATGAGATGAGCGGGCCTGGTCCAGTTGGAATACTCCACCGTCGTTTGCCGGTTTTGGCTATATCCAAAGCGGTAAGTCTTCCATCCAATGTGGTTACGTAAAGTAACCTGCAAAGAGTGCATACATTAAATATTTGCAAAATGCTTTCAGTAATAAACTTTAGAAAGAACTAGCCTCACCACAACAAAATAACGCTTTAATGTTTTTTTTGTAAAAGTAGTCACAGCTGGTGAGCCTCACTTCAATTTTTTCCTGAATTAAAGATGACGTATAACCTAACACGTATTACCTAGATAATACTTTGATTAATCCTTTAGTTTTTCGTATACAATTGAAAGAAAAAATATATAGTTGTTTCGAATGGTTTTTCGGTTAACACGAAATGTTATAAATGCCATTTCGACTTTAGTTTCGAACTATTGCAATTCAGGTAAAAAATTTAGAAAGTTGTAGGTCAAAAAATATAAATTTTAATTTCCAAAATCAAAGTACATACAACAGTTGCATCTTATAAGAAGACGTAGGCTTAAGATCTAAACTTGCCATATTAAAGCACCCAGCGCAACTGTGTATCCTTTTTTTAATTGAAGCAAGACGTCCGGCTACAGTCGGGACAGTCCCAATTTATAACAGGCCCACCTCGAGTCCTTACTATTTCCAAAGCAAAACTTCATGCTTTGGAAACACCAACGAAAATAAAATTTATAAAATATTTTTATTAGAATAGAGAGCAGTCCGAAGACTAATGACCCTACGGTTGGGCCTTAAGCCCAATAAATACTTGTCAACGGAAAATAAATAAGAAAATAAGGATTTACTACAAGACTTTTGAAACTTAAAAAAGGAAAGAGTTCAATTACAAAATAATACCTTTTATAAAAGCGAATATTTATTTAAGTTCATAAATTCAGGATTTTAGGCGTGATCAAGGTTAAGGGCCTGAGATACAAGTAGGGTTATGTTATGTTTTGTAAGAAGTCAACGCTTCGTTGCCGATTAAGCTCCGCTCATGTCATATACATGTACCAAATTTGAGGGCTATATATACCATGTTTTTTTATAAAACAAAGTAGAATTTTTTTTTAGTTTATGCATAAAGAAGTTACTTAAATTTATTAATTTTTGCCCTAAATTTTTAATAATAATAATGCAGTATACTTTTCTTAGTTACAATATGTAATTGTATACAATTTTGACCGTGTGGATTTTATTAATCGTTTTTCGATGTGATGGTAAATATTTTGGCATTTAAAACTTATGCTCTCCCACGGCTTCTTCTGCACACACATACATATACAAAAACATTGACCTCATAGGTACAGGGTTTCAAAAAAAAAACCTTAAGCTGCAAAGGGGAAAAAAGGTCCAGTTTTAGACCATGGGTGAAGGGTATATTATAATCGGGATATCTTGATTACATGAGTCGCCGCAAAAGGTCAACTGCGAATGGCAGAAGAACACATCAGCGTTTAATCAGCTGTTTTATATCATGCAACCAGCCGTCGCACAGCTGATTTATCAAACATAAACAAATGCGTAAGAAGCGTTAAGATAAAAGCAACAAGTGTCGCTACGAAATATTGGCGCTCTCGTTCTATCACACACACACACACACACATCTCGACTTTCGCTTATGCACGAAAAAAAAAAAGAGGGCACAAAAATATTTGCAAAGGTTGGTGCCTGTCGCTGCTAATGGTCTGCTTTGAAGATGCGTGTGAGGGCAATTCGAAAAGAATTGTGAAATTCAAATTTCTTTTAAGCACGCCTAAGAAATGAACACTGCGCTGCTTTTAATTAACCACTATGGGGTGAAAAATTCAGAATTTAGACATTAACTAACAATAAATATATAAATTTGTCGTTGTTATCAATACAAACGAACAACAAGCCGTTTTAACTATGTAGGTGTTTCATGCTAGACAATTGTTAACTTTTTTTTCCATGACTCATTGCATTTTAGATAAGCGTAGACGGAAAACTTAGTAAACTATTTGTAAGTTTCAACAATGCAGGGAATAAATTTTTGCTTAGTCTTTTTTCGATGTGCCTTTTAGTTGCATTCGACGACACACTGAGAACTTTCGAGAACATTTTCATTGCCCTTCATGCTGCTTCTTACCTACGTCCTATTCGGCGTTCCTGCTGCTCCTCACAATAGGGTATGGCGGCGGCTGCTGGCTTTGGTGTCTGGCTGGGATGCATATTTGATTCCGTATTAGCTGCATTTGTTAAAGGAGTTGCTGTGACGGCAGCTACGATGGATGTAAGCATGGTTAGCTGTAGGATGAGACGATTACGGCGTTGATGATTGATGATATTGTTTAAATCATGTTGAATGCCCATCACGACACGTGTGACGCGTTGGGGCTATGTGTTTTATTGTTTTGGAATGTTCAAATAAGCAATTTAATTAATTTGTGTGACGACGTCGACGGCAGCCGCGACGACGGCGATCTGTCTGTTTGTGTTACAAATGCAGCAGGGGCACCCATTAAAAAAGGCGCGTATTGCTGCATTACTTGACGTCACACGTTAAGTGGCGCGAACTAAACACACTGTTGTAAAAAATATTTTTGTCAAAAGGTTTTGTTTGTGTTAATATTTTACGCGTTCACGTCACGCTTCGTGTAGTAGTTTCGCAACAAATGGAACAAGTGCTGTAAAACTATTAAAGCAATTGCAGTGCTGCCAGCTGATGTTCGAACTTAATGTGGCAACTCTTAAATGTTTCCTACTAGATGGCAGGCCTGCTTTGTGCTTAAGCAGTGTTAGTAAGCGTAATACTTCTCTTGGCGCAAATTTTCGAGTCCCAATATTTTTTCTTATTGTGTACATAAGAAAATTTAAAAAAAAATATTTTCCTTTTAAGTTTCTTTATTCATACGCACCCAATTTACATATCCTATTGGTTTTTCTTAGACACATTTTGTAAAATTAACGCTAACAAAAGTACGCAATGCAAAATAATTTGTTTTTCTTTAGCATCTCTACCAGGATAATAATCAAAAATGTATTTTATGAATTAATAAATCTACTTTTTGGATTTAAGAGAAAACATGAAATTATGTTTTAAATGTTTAGATTTAAATTAGAATAATTGCCGGATCAATTAAACTGTAAGTAAATAAATACAATTAATTAAAAAAAGGAGTTATAAACAAAAATTTCTGTTGCACAGACCGCCGTGCGACAACTCAATAGTACTGTAACAGCATTGGCTTACTTTAAATTGAATAAAATGAAAAACCTAAAACATTGCAACACAATCAAAATTGTTTGTTTAAAAAAAAACACTAAATAATTGCAGTTTTCTTTGATTGGGTTTGTGTTTGACATTTTCAATTTAAACTCTCTAGTAATCCTCAATTGCTATGATTTGCGGTGGTTTAGGGCTGCCCAACGTAGAAGGCACTACCGCTGCCGCTGCTCCTCCTGCTGGCACTATTGGCGACACAATATCCTTAGTCGCTGTATTGTCGCTTATTGTTGGTGTTGTTGAAGCTGATGTTGTTGTGGTCGCTTGCGATTCCGGCGTCTGTGCGGCTAATTGTCACTTTGCACCCCCGATGCCTGCTGACGAAGAACCCGCAGACTCATTGACACGCTGATAGCGCGGTTTATTGCGCGTAAACGGTAAATACTTGTACTTTATCATATGCTTAATTTGTCGCTTCATCGTAATGCAAAACAATGTAATGAAGTACATTACTAAAATTGGCCAAAATACGGGCACGTTGAAAAAGTCGAAAAAAGTGCAGAACAGACCAATTGCCGTGCTCTTTGTCACCGACAACCAAAACTTGAACTCCGGCAAGCGACGTATGAACGGTCGAAACTCTTCGTTACTGCGTGTCGGCAGATTGGGACCATCATCCTCGTCCTCGTGTGCATAGCTATCGAACTCTGGATCAATTTTTGGCGTCAGAAATGCAATAAACAAGTTCAGGTGATATATGCCCAAAGCGTAACACACTATATACCAGCCGTGATAGATGAATATACGTAAAACAAATAGCAGCATTAAAAACCCGGAAAATCCCCAGCGCATCCGTGTGTGTGGCGTTGAACGATCGAGTGTGGATTGGTAAATCTGCAAATAAGATTTCAAGTAGCGTTTATACGTTTATAAAGTGACAACTGCAAACTGCTCACCTGTGACAAACGCTGAAAAAACTTTTTAACTCCATTCCCGCCGCCACTGGATGACGTCGTGGCACTGTTGTCCTCGTTCATCATTGCTGCCACAACGTGCTACCGTCAGCAGCAACGCCGTTGCTTTTTGTTCTTGTTGATTTTGACGTTGTTGCTGCTGCTGCTGCTGGTTTTGACTCAGCTGCGACAGTCTCGTACGCAATTTGGTTCTGTGTCTGTGTGTCGCTCTGGCTATTGATTGAAACAAACAATAAAATTTAGGTGACTGAAGCTCCAGCTCGTGTACTTTGCATTAGTTATTTCATTGCCGCGTTCCCTTGTTATTTCTTTTTAAGCATTTGATTTATTCTTCTTCTTCTCATACAACCGTCGAGCAGTTTTCAGTCTCAATAAAGCTTCGTCTTGCTTTTATTTATTGCAATGTTTGCTTTTTGATCACAATATAATAATATAAGTGTGAATGTCAATATTACTTGTTAATGTTTTGAAACTAATTTAATTATAAAATCACTAGAGTTTTTTGTCGGCAATTTTCTGTTCTTTTTTTACGTTCACTTCACCACGTCATTATGTCAAATGAGCTCTCTCATTCGCTCCATGTGTCATCCTTACATGTGTTGCCAGACCGTCAGGTTGCAGTGCTGCCACATGTTTACAAACAAAAAAGCCGCGCTCACAAGCTGTCACTTTTAAAATAATTTAACATCTCCCTGAGTGGAATTTGTGTTGATTTATTTTGCATTATACAACTCATTTTATTCAACCGTACAAGCTTATGTATAGATTAAAGTATGGGTAATTTAACTGTGGGTAATTTCTAAAGTAAAGTAAACTTATTCATTCTTCTGCATCCCTTTTCTTGGCATTTTGTATGCATTCATTTAGAATCCCAATAAACTTTTCGGCTGGTTCTTCTTTTTTGAATCGGCAAGCTAAACGTTCGAGAGTGCCCTCAGTTGACTCTGCATAATTAAAGTGGGCCCAGAGGAAACTCTTTTTATTGTTATTCATGTTCTCGACCACAAAGTCCCCTCCAATTTTCATGTTCAAAACCAATTTGTGTATTTGCTCGCGACGCATGACCATGCGATATGTTTTAAGCTCAGCGTGCTCCAATATCTTCAGTTCTCCCACGCCTTTAAACAACATATATCAGTTTTCATCGAAGTCCAAAATTAATAAAAATACATACCGCGCTCTTTCCATTGTTTCGTATCTGGATCGTAGCGGAAGAGTGTGGCACGATCTCCAAACAACTTTTTCTCATTCTCTTCTCCTGTGCTTAAAACAATCTCATCAGGCAGCGCAATTATTGGTTCATAATGTGGATCGTAATTTTCATCAGGGGTTCCATTTCCATCGTTTGTTGCGCTGTTGTTGGTATCATTGGCCCCCAGTGATTTGTTCTTAGCACTATCATTCATGCCTGGTTGCAAGAAATGCTTAAAGGCATCTTGATGGGTTAGACCAAAGAAACCGCCGGTGCTAGACTTTTGAAAGGCATTTGGATTACCTTCACTTTCAGTCGCCAAACTAGCAAAACTGGTCGTTTGTGTTCCAAACAAAAAGCCTGGTGTGGGGCTGTTTGAATTATTGTTGGCAAAAACATTGCTACCTGTGCCAGAAAACAAAGAACCACCAAAAATAGATGGTGCGGGCGACGTGGTTGCAGTTGCAGGACGAATGAGCGAGCTCTCAGTTTTCGTTTCACCGCCATTGCTAGAAGTGCTGCCAAAGATGGACGACTGTTTTGTGTTGCCGGCAAAGAGCGACGGAGTTTTTCCAAAAACGTGCTGCTTGTCTATAAATTAAATATATTTGCAACTAAATAATAGATATTGGCGCAGAATATTATGAATTTGTTATATTGATTTTAGCAAATACTCCTAGGAGGAAACGGAGGTAAAAACACAATAAAACAAACTTTGCATCTTAAAACTTGGTTATTTTAATTCTTATGCTATGCAATAAGTGCGTTCTACTGAACGATATCAATTGATATCCAAGTCAAAGTAAAAAAAACCTTAGGGTCTGTCTCGTCTTCTTTGGCCTGTCAACAATATTTAATCGCAAAAATTTGTGATACCCTCGACCCTAAACGGCCAACTTCGCAGGCCTTTTCTGATTGATTCTAATTCTTTGTTTATAGAAGCTATATGATAAATATATAGTGGTCAGAATATGAAAGGCTCCTTACAAAGTTTGATTAATATAGCCTCCCTGAAATTTAATTATGTAGTCTCTATTTGTTAAGCCAAAATTCAGTACGCCATTCAAGGGCATAAAACGCATAAATTGGTAGAGATAGATATTGCAATGACAATTAAGCAGTGCGGACCTATGGACCCAAATATGGGCCTTCGTTTACTCTGTTTCGGTAAAAGGTTATAATTTCCATAATTTACTTACCATTACATCCAAAGAGAAATCCTCCAGATATGGCTGACGGCGACTGTATGCCAGTTTGGTCATTGGCACTCTCGTTGCTGTTTTTTTTTAATGAGTCCGTTAAGGAAAATGAAACGTTATTGGCTTTGGGTGTCTCCGTCGATAAATTGCCAGAAATATTTGTATCTGAGTCAGATAGTACAGTGCTGGGTTTAATAATTAGTCGGCTGGCGGCTACAAGACCCGAAGCCTTATGTTGCTGGTCGGACAATTTTAACTTAGGCAATGTGTTAGGCAAGGCGTTAAGGTAGTTTAGCGCTTGCGATGGAAGGCCGAAATCAAATTTTTCCGGCTCACAGCCACGACAGCCAGAACATTTGGTTTCAGCAGTAAAGAACTCATAGGGCAACATAAGCTTTTCCGCCAACTCCTTAATTTCATCTGTTACAGCCGGCTGAGGTAAATCAGGCGATGTTCTGGTTTTTGCTGACGAATCCTCCACTTTGGATTTACCAGCCAGTGCAAGATTGACAGCATTAATGAATGCCTTAGAGATTTCAGCGTTTTTAAAGCGCAATGAAAAGGTGCTCTTTATACTTTCGCCCTCACTAAAGTCGTGCACAGCAAATATAAATGATTTGTCATCCTTTTCTTTATATATAACGGAGGAATCCAGCGCGTGATTAAGACAGATCTTTAACACTTGCTCCCGACGCATGACAACACGAAATTTTTTTGTTTCTTTGTGCTGTAGAATCTTGACATTGCCTAGGCCACGCTCTTTCCACTCGCCCTCTATCAGGCGATATAGCTTGGCCCTGTGCACATAAAGTAAGTGTTCGTCCTCCTCGCCGGTTTTAACTTCAATCTAAGAATGGAGTAAAATTTAAATTTTTACCAATCCAAAAAAGTGTGCAAAACTATTTCAAATAGAATAAATCTTAAATAATATTCTGTGACTAAGAAGTTAATTTGCACTTTGTGAGAACAGAATTGTAACATACACGATATACTTAATATTTTTATATTTTAATTAGAAGAACTTACTTTATCGGGTAATGGTATAACAGGTGCAAAGTACGCATTGTTCTCCTCATCCTCCTGATAGTATTCATCGCCAGTAGATTCTTCCACAACGGCAGTCGCTGAATCTGCTTGCTGTACAGCTTTAGGCATTACAAAACTGAAGGTATTTGAGCCCAATAAAGTTCCCGCAGGGGCTAAAGTCGTTGAACTGGCCGAGGGAGCAGCAAACTTGAACGATGGTGCTCCAAATATTGTACTTTCCCCACCACCAAGGACATTTGTTGTCGCTGCAGGTGCTGACTGTGTAGATGATAGCGTTGCACCAAAGCTAAATGTGGCATTGGCTGGAGGACCGCCAGAAGTAGAGATAGTGGTACCGCTACTTATTGGAACGTTACCGCTACCAAAACCAAAGCTAAATTTGTTTGTTACAGGTAAAACAAGACCGCCTTCTCCAAGTGCGTTATCCTTTTTGGCTACAGTCTCGTCTTTGGGTGCCTCACATGCGGTACAGTATAAGTTTTCGGCTCCATTGCTAACATAGCAGGTGTTACATGACCAAGCACCAGGTTTGGCTTTGAATGCATCGCCAAAACCGCCACTGGTAATAGTGGTGCTTCTTACTACGGGATTGGCGGCATTTGCTGTTGCCCCAAACGTAAAGTTCGAAGTTGTCTTGGTCGAAGCATTCGTAAAATGGCCACTAGTGTCAGTGGTGGTGCTTAAAACAGCAGTTGAATCCGGTTTGATGACATTTGCTGGCGCTCCAAAAGTAAAGCCCGAAGTTGGTTTGGTCGTAACATTTGAAGTTGCTGCGCCAGTCCCAGCAGAGGGAAAGCCAAAGTTGAACTTGCCAGTACTGACGCTTAAGTTCAGAGCATTCATTTGTTCCAGGCCAGATTGCTTGGGTGGAACTGTGTCATCTTTAGGCATTTCACAGCAAAGGCAATGTGTATCTGTTGCTTGGTTAGCTGTATAACATGCTGTACAGTTCCAAGAGCCCGTTTTCGGCTTGAAGGTATCACCAAAGCCTTTGATATCTGCTTTGAGCTTTTCCGCATCCTTTTTAGTCTCTTGATTAGCTTTACAGTTCCCGCCAATATTGGCGGTCATGGCAGCTTGGGCTGTCAGAATGGCATCCAAGAATTGCTGACATATTTCTGCCTTTTTGAAGCGCAAACACAATGTCTCCTTAGTTAGCTCCTCTTCGGAATAGTCTTGTCCCGCCCAAGTCAACGCCTCCTTAGAGTTCTTGTGGTACTGAAACTTGGTTTCCTTTAATATACGCTGATTGCAGCACAATTTGTGCACCTGCTCCCGGCGCATTACCAGTCGCACCTGATTAACATCATCTTTATTTTGTAACAGCTTAATATTGCCAATACCACGGTCTTTCCACTCGCTGGTTTCCTTTACAAAGCGGAGCAGCTTGGCGCGATGCTCAAACAATACCAATTCATTTTCCTCACCCGTGCGTACCTCTACTAATTCCGGCAGCGATATGACAGGCGTAAACTGTGCTGTTGGCACATACTCATCTTCTGCATCCGATGTGGTTGATTTGTTTTGCAGTACAGTTTTCTCTGAAGTGGTGTTACTATTACTAACAGCGCCAAAGCCAGTGGCAGTTACAAAGGCAGCAAGCGTTGTGTTGTTACTATTACTAGGTGTTACACCTGAGACATTGCCAAAAGAAAAGGGACTAAACGGTGTGGGCATGGCAATGGCATTGCCAAAAGAAAAGTTGGCAAACGGAGAGGAGTTTGATTCTGGCTTGGTTGCGTTGGCAAAAAGTGACTTGGTTACATTGCTTGAAGCCTCAGGCTGGGATTTGCTTTCTGTCTTTGCAGGGGTGGCATGTGCTGGCGTACTTGTCACGAAGCTTTTAGGTGCAACTGAGCTGATTGCCGGCTCTGCCATTCCTCCATTTAACTTAGATTTCTCTTGCAAGTCGACGGCTTTTTGGCTGGCCTCATAAAAGGCTTTCTTGAACACTGCAGCCGTTTCAGTTAGCTTAAAGCGCACAAGGAACGTTTCCAAACGCAAATCCTCATCAGCAAAATCATTGGCTGCCCAAATGAAAGATTTCTCCTCCTTATCCTTTTCGGGAACGGACAGTTCTAAGTCTGGGGTGATCTTAAAGTTGGCACAGATCTTGTGTGTTTGCTCGCGTCGCATCAAAACACGTGAATGACCCGTTTTGCTTTTAAGTATTTTTAAAGTACCAATTCCACGTTCCTTCCACTCCTTTTCGATCAAGCGGAACAACTTGGCGCGAGATTCAAACACTATTTCCTCTTCCTCTTCGCCGGTGCGCACCACAACCTCATCCGGCAAGGGAATAATGCCTTGAAAATCGGGTCTTGGATCATAATCAGGCTCTTCGCAAAAGCTTTTATTTAAATCGCTGCCTGCACTTTCATTTACCGCGGCCAATTTTGCATCAGCTTGCTCTTTTTCCTTCTGAGCTGCAGCTTCAGCTACCTGACTCTTAAACGAAAAAGTGGGGTCGCTGGCATTGCTGCGGTCAATATTAAGTCTGGTAAATAATGGGCTCTTGCCGCTATCAACTGTCGTAGTTACTGGTGCAGATGTGGTTGTTGCTGTTTTGTTGGTGCTAAACACATTAAACATATTTGTTCCTCCTCCTGTTCCAGCAAAATTAAAACTAAAACCGCCCGTTGGCAAAGCAGTGGGCACCATGGGCGTGGTGTTCGTTGGTGGTGTATCGATGGACGACTGCACTATGCTGGGCTTCATATGCTGCGGTGGTATGGTGACACTGAGCGTGGGCTGCGTAACAACTACATTGCTTCCAGCCACTGCGGGCTTAGGCAAAGGATCAGAGTTGGTAATAACCACATTGGCTGGTGGCACTTTTTCAACAGGCTGATTATTCAGGGCCTTGTTAAACATTGTAATTGATGAAGAAACTGCTGGAATTGCCTCAAATGTTGGTTTTGGCTGAGGAGCTGCAATTTGTGGAAGCGGTACAACCTGACTAGGTCCAAATGTCTGGGCATTAAAGAGCGATGTTTTGTTCTCGCCCAACAATTGAGTATTCAGCGTAGCTGGGGGAGCTGCTGCTGGCGTTGGTGCAGCAGCTGCAATTGGTGGCTGTTGTGGAATAAGTGAAGGTTGATGTTGGGGCACTATTTGATGTGGCAGACCATTGTTGTTCAACGCAGCCGTTGTCACAGGCGGCATGGGTAGTACATAATTATTTAACGCGTCCATAAATGGTGCACCGGTTGGAGGGTAAGCGTAAGAGTTGCGTGAACCTCCTGCAAATAAAGTTTAAGACGTATTAGAAACCGCACAATACGATCAACCTAGAATTTACCTCGGTGGATCCGAGCATATCGATTCTATATTTTTTTTTACCTTTGATAGCAAAAAAATATATTAAGTTCGTCAAAATATTTTCAAGTAACAGAAAAAAAACATTCCTGACTTTACAGACTTGTCCGTATATGAATTCTGAGATCTCGAAAACTATAAATACTAAAGTCACCAAATTTGTTATACGGTGTAGAATCAGATCAAGCGTATTCCAAAACTTTCCCTTTCCACTTCACTAAAAATGGAAATTTAGTTACTTCCAAAAACTTAATGCTTAATCAAAAACCCTGACCATGCTAGGAAATACCTAAATGATTTTTCTGGATAAATGTTATTGAAGTGTTGCATTACGACAAACCCTTCAACTTTAAAACTTACCAAACAAATTTGGTTGCGTCATGCCTTGCCCAGGTTGTGGCGGACGCATATACTGCGAGTAGTAGTTGAACATCTGGGGCTGGTTGTAAAGTGGACTGCCAAAAGCATTGGGTGAGTAAAAACGTTCCTGGCCTGCCGGGCCTGTTTGTGGGCTATTGAAGTATCCAGGCGTAAAAGGTAACGGCATGGTTGGCATTACAGATTGGGGTGGAGCTGGTAGGGTTGCAGTTGACTGTTGCTGTTGTTGTTGGTGCTGCTGATCAAGAGTGTCCTCCATAATGAAGAGATCATCTAAGCCAAGAGCAGCTGCGGCTGCAGCCGCATCTACATCCCGGGTGGGCGTATCTCTACTGTTGCTTATGCGACACTTTTTCATCATTTCCTCCAGAGTCGAGAACTTATCAGTAAGTGATTTAATATCCTGCCGCATGGCTTGCATGCTCGAGCATACATCTTCCTTGTACATAGTAAGAGTCTTGTTCATTTGTTTGATAAGTTGTTCCATCTCATGATTGACTACTGAAGCTGTAGCCGTATCAGTTGCGTGACGCGAACGGTTTATTTGCGCTGCATCGGCATAAAAATCACTTTCACTATCAAAATAGTTGCTAGAGTTGTTATGCAAGTCGGGACTTAAAACTCCACCATCCTGGCC
This sequence comes from Chymomyza fuscimana, assembly GCA_949987675.1. Taxonomy (NCBI): domain Eukaryota; kingdom Metazoa; phylum Arthropoda; class Insecta; order Diptera; family Drosophilidae; genus Chymomyza; species Chymomyza fuscimana. Next base: position 87,203,749 of record OX465088.1, read on the forward strand.
TATGCTATAACGTGGTTTGCATGCTAATGTGTCCTTCTCTTGATTGCAGCGCCGGAGCTCACGATGTATAACCGAGCTGAGCGGATGATCTGAATCATCGCGAAGCATTTGCTGTGTTTGTTGCAGACATTCTTGTCGCTGGTCAGAATATCGCACGCGCGATACTCGTGGAGTTTTGTTTGATTCCTCCAAATGACGGTAAGCTTCAGCCATCATATACGTAGCCATGGGTAGCTGCAAGCCGCGCACTTCATCAAGGAACTGCTCGTACTTGCCTTGCTTAAAATAACGACTGCAGAAGTATGAGACTGCATCCTCGGCGGCTCTATCCACTAGTTGCCATACGAACGTAGCGCTCGAATCGGCATATTTAAAAAATCGTGGAAAAATATCTAGTTGATTTAGATGCCGACGTTTAAGCATATTAAAACCTTGTCGATAAAGTGATTCGATTCGCGCCTGCAGGCCTGACTTATCCAAACTGTTCGGTGCGCCCTGACCACGTGCGGTTAATAACTGTCCCAGACGAAAGATTATGAAGATATCAGCCCGAGGTCCATTAATGCCACGCACAGCTTCTAAGCCGTATTGGAGCTGAGTGCGCTGCTCAGCACGATTGCCCACCATTGCGATATTAGTATGCAACTTGTATGCTAGAGTCCACCAATTCAATTGTTCATCGCTGGCCAGATGGGCAGCCACATTCACATATGGCAACATATGCGGCTTAGCAGCGGCACTACGATTTCCCACATTTTGTCTATCATACGTTTCGCGCTGAACTTGCATCTTGCGTTGCGCCTGCAGAACTACCGCATATAAAAAGGTGTCCACGTCCAGTTTACTCAATGAATCGACTCCACAGTAGCTTAGATTTTCTTTGGTGTCCTGTTTCATGCCTTCATAGTATTTGACACGAGGAGCCTCTACCAAATTGTCACTAGACATGGCTAGGTAGACATGATGTGACAGGGATTGTGGCTGCAAACCCAAAGCGAGCTGCTCATCGGTTTCAATATCCGCTATGTGCGGCCACTCGTAAAATGGCTCTTGAAGCTTTCCATAGCGTACCAGCAGCGATGTTGGATCCTTAATTTTTTGCTCTGAATGTGTAAAGAGCACTTGATAGATTTGGCGGCGCCAGTTTTTGTCCAAACATATTTGCCGCACAAACGATAGTACAGCGTCGCTGTTTTCCCAAAGCCCCTGCGGTTGATTTCCATCGCCTAAATTAAAATGTGCCAGATTCTCCTTGCCAAGCTGATATTGCTCATCCACAACACAGCCATACAAAGTGCGTCCAAGCTGTGCCCGTCGAAATGCTCCTTCCTGTTTCCAAATATCCACTTGACGCTTTTGTGCACTATCGCAGTGTTTTAACCACAAATTTGTCTTGCCTTTAAGCGCATCCAGATGACAACCAAGTAAAATCAAAGGTAAAGCATTACGCAATGTGTCTTTCCATTTGTTCTTGTTATTGAGTAATTCTCGTTTGCACAAAAACGCCACACAATGCAGCAGCAGCTGGCCAGCATAGTGTTCGAGACAATATAGATGCATTTCACGAAGTGTGTTATCATTTTGCTTGTCTAAGCTTTGGCTAAATTTATACAGATACTGGTCGAATTTGAAGAGGAATTTGCTGGACTCAGATAATGCCGGTCCACTGCTGTTATTATCCCCACCGCGTAAGCTTAAATGTACTAGGCGCTCTAGAGTCAGCAGCAATAATTGCCAGTAGGGCCAACCTTTTTTTGTGCCTTTGGCTATCTCGAACTTGCTGAGAACCTGCCAGACAATGTTATACCACTCACTGACCGCTAAAGAACTATTGTTGCTGACAATTTCCAGTTCTGTTTTGTGAGCATAGTCAAATGCTTCCTGCAGCTTGGCCTTTTCCATATAGCTTCGCAGCAGACGTACACGCGCGGCAACATCCTGTGGATTGTCTTGTATTTCTTTATGCATAAGCATTTCAAAAGTCTGGTCATCGCAAACTCGATTATCGCTCTTGTGGGCACGCTTAAGCAAGAGCTCAAGTACTACATTGGAATTTGACACGTTCTCTTTGGCAGCCAAGTCACACCAGAACCGCGCCTTATCATCGCTGTAGACACTGTTGTCGTCTAATAGTAGCTGGCAGGCATCTTTGATCACATCCACCTGCTTTCCATTCAGTAAAATGCTGCGATTGTAATGCTGCAGAGCTTTGTTGTTCTCGGGCGGCTTAACATGCTTATAGCAATAGGCAATCAATTTGTGAGAAGCGGCCTCATCTTTTACCTTAAGAAAGGCGTTTAGATATTCGATGGCTTTATGAAACTCGTTTATTTTGCAGTAGAGCTTAGCTATGGTATGGCCTTTGCTGTCTCGCTGCGAATATAAAGAAAAAAAAAATTGTTTATATTTCAGAACATAACCTCAAACTAGTTTTGCTTGTACTCTTTATATGTAATTAAAATATATATTTCGTCGAATTCCGCAATTGCATATTACGAAAGCAAAGAACGGGAATATATTATTTAATATACATATGCATTTAGCGGCTTTCTAGCATAGACAATCAAAGTGACGCCGTCACACACATCCAAGCACACGCGAGTCACACACACACAAGTAAGTAGCGGCGACTCTTTCGCAAATAGGACAAAAATTTATGTATTTACCTCTGATCCAGCGGGAAGTTTAACAAGAAGTTTGTGAACGTGTTCGTCCACCTCTTTACGTGTGGTAAACATTTGCAATTTTGTTTAGTTGTATCAACTAAATTACCAATTTTCTTGAGGATGTTCAATGCAAAAATGTGCTTGACGCTTCGTTTTTACTCGTCTGCTATTCGGCGCCTGGCGTCTGCAATTGCAAAAATTTCATATGCTTACGAAACGGTCTAATTTTATCGAAATTATTTTGCGGTTTGCTAATTAAATGTACAAAATTTTAGTTACGTTTCTAGTTATAAATCAATCTATGATCTCTTTTCTTTTTTTTAATAACAAATAAACCAAGATCTGTAAAATTGCAAACTGCATTGGAACGAAAGTATCAAGCTAGAGAAGGTAAGTCTGGTATCGATAAATCAGATAAAATATTTTTAACATGTACTCACTGGACACCCGCAAATTCCGGTAGTGATTATTAAAGACGCAGCAATAATTCAATTTAGTAACTTATCTCGGCATAAATAAATATTTACAACAACTTATTCAGCACAGCAAATTAATACAAACTTTCAACATTTTTAAAACGTCTTAGTCGATAGATTTCTGCAGAGTACTTTTAATCGATTTAAGTGGCCTGTTGAAGAATATGCCATTCTCAAATAGCTTTTATTTAATTTTAAAAAATCCATGAGAACAATACAGCCAAAGAATTATTTATTTATAACCAAAGCCTATAATACAATAATGCGTTTCAATACTGTAGGATAGTTTACAGTTTAGTGTTCAAACGTATATAGAGTAGTTTCTAACCGCGATAAAGCAACACTTCAAGGAGTATACCTTGAGGTATCCCCCCGCAGGCCAGCCATAATCGTCACTTTTCGATATCAAGCATTAGTCGCAGTAAAGCAAATGTGACATGCGCGCCTGTCGAGACTAGTAGTCGAGCATATCATTTGCTTCGAGAATTGGTTCCAAATAATCACACATCATGGCCCGATAGTGCTCTCAATTGACGGGGAACCTGTCGTCGCCTTTTAAGAAACCAAGCCAAATGACAACTACTTCTGAAAATTGCAACAGTCGGCGTTATAGCAAGGCTCGAAAACTCATATCTAGGTTTTCGTTAATGATTGGAAAACTTTCAAGCTGCAACGGACAAACCCTAACATATTACCAAGAGTATGACTCCTTCTTGCTGGTACACAACAGAAGTGTCACTAAAGCATTAATTAACAAAATCGAATCATCGAGCAGCATTTACATCGACTTTGATGCCTTTGAATAATATATGCGAAAATTTTAATCTTAGACGGTTTTCTGTTTTTCGAAAACTTTTTTGCAACATAGTTAAAAAGAGATTTACACATGCATTCTCATCGTATTCCAATAAGAACCAATCTTTTTTAAATTATGTTTGTACTCTACCCAGATATATTACGGGAAGTGTAGTATATTTAAAGTGTATTTAGCAATTATGTCAGTTGCTTGTACACACCTAGACACTTATAGACGAACGCCTGGTCTACATAAAGCCACCAGACCCAGCTCGTTTGCTCCCCTTGTCGCATGATGAGGCCTTTGGGGATTTATTTCCTTCGCAGCACAGCAACTCCTTTTGAATTTGCCACAGCCATAAAGCTAAATACCTCGTCGTACCGGTTTTGGTGCAAATAATACTTTGGCTGGCTTACACAGCTCCAACTCGCTACCCGGTCGCACAGCCAGACAAAGCTGTATCTCAACTAGAGAAGCTTCTGTCCAGACGCTATGCGATAGAAGAATTGTTGTACGTAGGCGCACATTTGACTCATGCTCCCCCTGCTCTGTCATAATGGGTTTGAAATCCGACATTTTGGGAACTACAGTGTGCATATGCTGGTCCGGATATTTGATTTTGATGCGCATGTCTGCCTTTTGCGTCTCAAGTAGGTTGTTTATTTCGGCTACAAATGGCACAGCTGCTATAAGTCCAGCTGTCACCTTAATGGCATTATCCTGCGATTGCATTGGGCTCGGGTCCAATATATTGGCCACACAGCGACGTATCTTAAGATTGGCTGGGGGAAGGGCCAAAGGCGGTGCGTGCTGTACTAGCGGTAATATTTCACGAAATACGCGGCCAGGCTTAGGATCAGTAATAGCATCTAGCTTGGAAAGCAGTGTCTTTGTAAATGTATCAGGCTGGGCACTGCTGTTGTTCTGCGACACTTTTATTTGTTGATTGTCTTCCTCGTTTATTGAGTCACGCATAAAGTTGCTTATATCGCTGGCGGTCTGCAATAGCATTTGGCAGGGACCCAATGCGCTTTGCGAGCGATCTCGCACCACCAATACTAGATGTAGCGCACACACGCGTAATCGCAATTGCTTTACTTGGAGTATATCACCATAGTTAAGACCCGAAAATGTGTGCTGCAACTTAAGGCAGTTGCTTATGAGTGCAGCTAATGTCTCCTTGAGGGGCACACGACTACGTTGCGTGCTTGTCCACAGCTGCATCTGCTCTATTTGTATCTGGGCCGAAAGAAATGTCTCCAGAAAGTTTGAGGTGCCGTACATGTCGGAATCAATTTCACCCAGACGCTGCAAGAAACACAAATGTATTGAATATCACATTTAAAATATCTTATAGATGTTTTACAGCGAAATAAGATCTCAAGGCTTTATATAAAACGATTAGAATGTACATAAAAGGAAATTTTTCCAAAGACAACTTGTGTCAATATGGAATATGCAGATTTCTAAAAAAAAACAAAATGTTTGCTCCACAATAGTACTACACCGTGTCTAAGATCATATTTCACCGAATGAATTTAAGTTTGTTTTCGAGAAAATTACTTGCAAATTAGTTTGAGCTGTCTGCAAAAGCTCTACGCGTTCGTTTGCCATTGTGTAAATCTTCTCAATGTGCGATAGTGTCATTTGCAAATACTCCGCGGAGCTGCCAGCAACTTTTAAAGTATCATCAATCCGTTTGGTTGTAGATGAGGCCCCCTCAATAGGCAGCTGTGGCACTAGTTGCGGCATCGAGTCCCGTAAATATGCATAATGACGATGAGTAGCCGTAGGTAGCAGGCTGATAATGGGCACCAGATGTTCCGCTGCGTTGAACACAAGTATAAGCACGCATAGATAGGCGGGATCCTCCACATCACGCTCAGGAGTTTCAAAGAATGGATGCACATAGAGCAAGTGCACGGCTACGGCAATGACTAAATGAGCATGTTTTTGACCAATCTTGCGCATGCATGCATAGGTAGACTGTCGATCCTGAGGATACTTGGCCAGCACATCCAGCAGTTTTTGTACAACCATCAGCAGGCAAGTCTGAGTGGACACACGACAAGCGCCCAACATGAGATGCAGGCCCTCGCGCACATCTACTGAATAGTCCTCTAGAGAGCCAAGCATAATCTCCAGTTGATCCTCGCGCAGAACTATGTGACGTGCAATAGCCGTCAAACTATAAATAGCCTTTAAGCGTACATCCTCGATCTCATCGTTAAACATGTCTACTAGAAAATCCAAGCTAGTTACTGCAAAGTCTGGTCGGGAAAGCGCTAGCTTGCACATGGAACCCACTGCTGCTGTGCGCACTTCAAGGAACTCATCCTCTAGACCATGTATTAACGCACCACAAGCGCCACTTGCAATAATTGAAACCGTACGCGCATCCAGCTGCTCCTGCGGCGCATCATCCGCCCAACGTTTACCAGATGACCATGCTCCACTTGTAACCAGACGTGCGCCACGCTCATGAGCTGTTCGCTTGCGCCTTAAATTACTCATTAGTTTTTTGTCAAGAGTTTGATGCAGGAATTCGCTGCTTACACTCGTCATGCCACCTAATAGCTCAGCAGCTAATACACGTATCTGCAACGATAGATCACACAGGGCCTCGCAAACCTTGCTAAAAGCGGCATCAATCATGCGCAGCTCTTCGTGTTGCCGCTCTGATGTAATAATAAAATCTGGATGCTTATTTCCAAGTGTATAGACCAAACGCAAGGCTTCCTTGCGCACACATTCGTAATCATCTTTCATGGCTTCCACTGCACGCTTGTACAACACGGCGGGCAGATGGGCGCCACGTTCGAATAAAGTTAGCAATGCGTGTATGGCTTGTGCACGAACTCCCGAGTCCTGTGAGTCAATGTAAAACGCTAGTTTCCAGACATAATGTCGCTCGCCTTCCATGCAGGAAGCAAAACTGCTAATCACTAGCATGGCATTCTTTTGAGTATGGGCTGAGCTCGAGCGTAGCTGCTCCTTGGCCAGATGAGCCACCTGTGTATTATAAGAAAGCGGTAGCAAATAACGTCTCCGCTGGCCAATTCGATAAAGGCACATCATGCCTTGGGCAAGCACTTTTTGCGACGTTTCCTTGCGAAGCAAAAAAATGAAATAATCTAGTATGAGTGTCAGGGCTTCCTCTGTCTCACATTCGCACCCTAAGCCGGAGAGTAACTCCAACAGCTTGACTCGCACAGAGGTATCACTATCACGATCCTGCAACTGATACAGCTGAAATATCTTAGTGGAGGCTTCTTTCAGCTCAACCAAATCCACATTTTCATATACGATTTCATCTGTTATTTTGACCAGCAACTCCAGCAGCTCTTTGGTGTTTGCAGCACTGCAAGTAATGACGTTGACCGCGGCTCCATTGGCGGTGCTGTGCGTCGCAATGCCGCTTACGCTGGCTCCATTTACTAACGTGTTGCCAGTTGCGGAAACTACTGTGCCCGAAGGTGCTACTAAATATGAATCTAGCAACTGTAATACTTGCAATTTGCAGTCAGGTGTCTTGGCAATTGTTTTTGTAGAGGCTGCTGCTGCTGCTGCAGCTAATGTTTGTAAACGTAGTTTCTTTGCTGGCGGCACGCCATCGCTCAACGTCTCAACTATGGAATAATCCTTTTTAATGGCCAATGCCATTGTTGTTAATTAATAAAAAATTAAAATTGCAAATGCATTGGACAAAAGCATAAAGCTAGAGATGGTACAATATCTGTCATCGATAAATTAGATATCAACTTTTTTTTACTTGTACTCACTGGCCGAAGAGTTCTGCCGGTAATATTTATTTGAGCCGCAACCGAGTGAGGTTTACCTACAAATTACAGATTTGCTGCTTTTAAAAATTTGAAATACTGTAGTATTGGTAATTTAAAAACATTGCCTTGCTTATCATTTGTTGACATCCTTGGTTAACATATGCAAAAATTTCGATATATTACGCAGTGTTGGAAAAAACTTTTTAACAGTCTTGACTTGACAATTGTTGGTATTTTTTAGCGCTAAACGTATGCAGTTAAGTTAGCTGCGATTTAGCTTACTTCCTTTTCCGTGTTAGCTGTGAAAGAAAAAACATGCCGGTGGGTGCAAATTTTGACTAAAAAAATGTTTTTAAACACGAATGTTTGCAAATACATTGCTTAAAACTGTATGATATAAAACCCCAAATAGTAAATTGTGTATTTGATGTGTTTTGCCAGTGCAAAAACCTGTGAAAACTACTAAACACACTATTGTCAGACAATCCACACGCTTTTCTGTGTATGTGTGCGTGGTGTGTTGGTGAGCCACGCATGGCATACGCGCTTTGAAAGAATACATCAATGGAGTGTGCATCAAAACCATTGCCGAAAATTGTGAAATTAAATAAACAATTGTTGTGAAACTATGTTTTCTGCAATTGTTTATTTTAAAGCAAATAATGCACCTAACCTAGAAACGTATTTGCAAAATTCGTCTGTTTACACTCATTACCTACATTTTGTATTTTTATTAACAACATGCTGATGGTCTTCAATTGCAGCTAGCAAAAGATTTATTGCACCCTCTACCTGCTGAGGAGAAGCGCAAGCACAAGCTGAAGCGTTTGGTCCAGCACCCAAACTCCTACTTCATGGACGTCAAATGTCCCGGTTGCTATAGAATAACAACCGTCTTCAGTCACGCTCAAGGCGTCGTGGTCTGTGCCGGATGTGCTACCATTCTGTGCCAGCCAACTGGAGGACGCGCAAAGCTGACAGAAGGTGTGTATTAACTATATTCCCGCCAAAAGATGCAAAATTATAAGCTACGTGGTCAACTCTCAACTAACACTTTTTGTATTTTGTTTATTACAGGCTGCTCGTTCCGCAAGAAGCCACAATAAATTGAATGCATCTAGATGAGCGACAATTTATTAATTTTTTAATAAAAAAAAAATTATAAACCGTAAATTAACTACAGAAAAGCCTGTTTCATTCGCACTTAAGGATTGCATATTTTTTAGTAAACAACATCGGCCAAGGTGCACGTGCCTGAACAATGCAACTGAAGTTATGAAAGTTCCCTTTTTGTGCTTTTTTGCATGTTCTGGGCAGCCGTTGTAAATGATTTTATTGAGCAACAATTGCAAAATAATATTTATGATGGCGACTTTAAAATATATACGCTAATAACACGAGTAATTGGTGTTTTTACTTAGTGCAAGTGATCATATGTTGCTACTTTTGTATCAAGCTAAATAAATGAGCAAATTTAAGGTTTGTGCTTTAGTTTAAAAATTATTGAAAATGGTTCCTGAGTTTAAATTATATGATGTAAATCAAAAAAACATGCCGTTGAATGTGAAATTTAGCCAACAAAATGTTTTTACAAGCATAGTTTGTTTTTACAAAAATATATTGGCTCATAATGTGTATTTAAGTTATGTTGCTCATGGTTGTATGTGTCACAAGTATTGCTATTGCTTGTGAAATTATTCTTAAAAGCCTGTTGTGACATAAGCACAACAATTGCTTAATTTAAAACAAATTTACTACGTCTTGAAATTTATTGCCAGTATTGTCTGCGTGGAGTTTGTCAATTGAAGTCAAAACGTCTTAATATATACAATTGCTTTATTCTCAAAGCTATAAAACAGTTTAAATTGTACATTTTTAAAATTTAAATTGCACATTGTAACATTTTTAAGCAACATGCCATGTTACAAAAATAAGTACTTCCTCTATTTGAAGATCTGTTTAAAATTTGCGCGCCACTTGATTACAACTTATTGATAACGATAACATTTGCATAACAAAAAGCTGGCTGGTACATTTATTTCCCTTGCTGGCACTTGACAGGGAGAGAATTTCCCTTGCTGGCACTTGCCAGGGAGAGAATTTTCCTTTTTTTTCTCTCTATTCTATTCGATATGCATACGTTGAAAATATAATATGCCAATAAGTTTAATTGGGTTCATAATTTTGTTTATTTCTTATTGCCTCTTATTTTTATATTAATTTATATTTTTGAACAATGCATCAATTGTTTCCATTAAAAATAATTTTATTTTAACTATATCGATATTGTCTGTAAAATATCGAATGTTGAGTGTCGGTATTGATCTAAATATTTTTAGGATCAGTACTAATTCAACAGATATTTCAACCGCGGCAGACAGCTTGGCGCCTGAAAAAGTTGTGCACTATAAGAAAAAAAAGAAAAAAACGCAGCCGTATAACTAGTTAATTTTTATAAATATGCACACTTCGTTTAAAATTAACTCGTGTAAAGCTAATGTAAAGCTTAATAAAAATATGCAAGTGGTCAATAATAAACTTCTTAATATGATGGGCTGCTGTGAGATGGAGCAGCCACAGGAAAATCCTGATTTAACTATCGTGCAAAAACAATTACGTGATTTTAATAACTTACATTTGTCTAACGATGCGCCACAATTTGAGTTCCATACCATTGGCTGTTACGAAAACCAAGCATTTGTGAATTCCGTACTACAAGAACGAAAAATAGCAGGCGCTGAAAACCATTCAAGGTCAAGCTGCGCAGACATGCAGTCTGTATCGGAGTCTGACTATCAGCTGTTAGCTACGCGCCAAACTCGGCAGCAGCAACAGCAACAAATCGTATGGAGCAACGAGTATCAGGTGCAAAGGAGCATAACTGAGGAAAATCTACGTGAACTGGGTTTAAATGGAAATTGGTTAGTTATTAAATTTATAAAATATGTAATATGCGTGTACATAATCTCGCCTGTATTTAATGTTACTAAAAATTTTCAGCCAATTCGAAGTGTTGCGTCTTATGAGCTTATTCAATTCAATGCACGACCATCTAAATACTGATTTGCCAAGTTCGCAGTCAAACGCTTTTCCATCTGGCTACTTGTTTGACTTTCCTAAGAAATATACCTTGCCCAACAACATGAATGTGCGCCATCAAGTGAACATGCTGTACAGCAAGACGGAGCGATTTCTTATGAAACAACGCCGCATATTAGTCTCTAATCAACACTTTGACTTTTGCAAGTACAGCGAATGCGACGACGCACTCAAGAATATTGAGGCTTATTTGGTATCCCTCAAAAGGTTTACCTATATCGACTTACGTCATCGTGAAGGCAAGTTTGTAAATGAAGCTGCACGGGGTAAGTACGGTGAAAACTATACAAAACAATTTAAAATAAAACAATTAAACCTATAGAAAAGGCACTGGAGCTGGAGAATTTGTTGTTGGGCTTGCAAAAGTGGATCGACACTGCATACCTTTATGTGCATGTTTTCAATTGGGAAATGGACAATGAACACCGCTTCTCTTTCAGCATGAGCCAACGTCGCGATGCTACTAAGCAATTGGCCACCCAAATTGCCGCCGCAGACATACAAGCATCAGAGCAGTCAAAAGTGCGTAGCCCAGATGAGCAAATGCTAGCTGAAACGTATGGGCTGGATAATTTGCTAAAATGCGCACAAGAGCATGATGAATTTCTCACCAATTTTATGCAACAGCCAGAGCTTTACTTTTTGCCAGAAACTGTGGCCTTGTACGATTCAAAAACTAATGCAAAGCCCGCCTTGCCTATGGAAAACGAATACGAGAATCCTGTTGCAGATTATGTTCAGTGGGGTGATATTTTGGAGCCAACATCGCCGCCTAAAACAACAATTCGCTCTCATCAGCCATTGGTTAACAGGGGTTAACATCAATGCGTATACATATGTATATACATAAATACACATGTATTACTTTAATATGAATTTGATTAGTGTCCGTCGTTTGTATAGTGTCACTTAAAAATATTTTGATATTAATTTAATTTAGAGCTGCTTGAGGCTGTTTTTTTATTTACGTAAGCCCAAATTATTTAATAAGCATAAAAGATTTTGTATATGTATTATTTACTGTATTCATTTCAAAGAATTGTGAAAGCTGTAGCACGAAGTGCAGATATAAAATATTTTTATAAGCATGTTATAAATGAAATTGGAATTGTTTTGATTGAATTTGAAATATCGCTAAATGTGCGTTAAAGAAGTGGGCTTCCTTATTTTAAATAATAAATATATGTTATTATATTATTGATTATGACTTTCATTCATTTCATTGACAAAACTTGTTCAATTCAATTCAATTGTGTATAATTTGATTATGTTAAGAGTTCAAGCTATTAGTGCCTTTTCTACTTAAATATTAACATTATTGTTATAATATTGATTTTCGAGATTATATAAAATTAATTGTTATTTGTGGAGAAAATTACAAAAAACCAAAAAAATTGGACGTAGACTAGAACCAGGGTAATTTAAAAATCATTTTGAATATTTTGTTTTGTGTTATTTGGAGTTTTATAAGATGACACTTAGCTACATCTGACCAGACTGGTGCAGCATATGAAATTACGGCTTGAAAAATAGATCTATATAAGTACAATTTGTTTTCTATACTTAATCGGGAGTTTCTGTTAATAAATGGATACGATTCGCGAGTCAGAGTACTTAAACTTTTTTTTCGTCGCACTGACGTGGTGTTTGTGTATAAGCTTTTTGTCTAGATTCATACCCAAATATTTAACTTTTGATTCCCATTTCACATCAACATTACTTAGCTTGATGATGTCCCTAGGTAGATAAATGTCTCCGTTTCCTGGTAAAAAATATTGCCTGCGTTTTCTCAGAGTTTACAAGGATTTTCCACTTCGAGAAATACTTTACTAACTATTCAAATCCTAATCGTAAATTATCTGCAATGTTATTAGGAAAAGTTCCTGAACAGAGAATTGCCGTATCGTCGGCAAATATTGATGAGGTACATCCCGGTACAGTGGGGAAATCTGATGTGAATATGTTGTAGAGAATTGGGGATAGACATGATCCCCGTGGGCACCCAGCTTTAATGCTTATTTTCGCTGATTTTGATTTGCCTATGTAGACAGAGAAACTTCGATTTTTAAGGAAGCTATAGATTATTTTCGTGAGTCCTGTTGGGAAGTTCAATCTGTTCATTTTGAAAATAAGTCCCTCATGCCAGACAGAGTCAAAATCGGCTTTTATGTCTAACAAAACCATGCCAGTGGACTTTGATTGACTAAAGTTGTTTTTAACCAGATTACTACTAAAGTAGCACATAAATCTGATCACTTCTATAAAGGTGTTTAGTTTAATCGGATAAAGATTTATACGTATGTTAGTGTATGCCAAATTTAAACCACTGACCCTATTACAGCTTATTTTGCCATTAACTTGGACAAGAGTTCTAAGTCTAATTGTTTTGCTTGTTTAGTAAATAAAAATAACAAATGGCAAATTAATTCATAGAATTATTTGATATTCACACATCTTTATACTGAACCGATTATGATGATACTTTTTTTGTGCGTTTGAGTGATTCAGGATAATTGGTTTATTTGGACCCTTTCGATTTCAAGGAAAATCGACTATATGGCAGTGCTAGAGCTACACACGTTAATTTTTTTAACCTGTTTGCTAAGATCTAAACAGCTGAACCAATTTTAATGAATTTCGTGGTCTAACAAAATTATTGGTTGACATCTGGCCTGGAGATCCCCCCAACCCTCCCCACAAAACTATGAGTTTTGTGCTTTTTTTGACTATTAAATTTTACAAATTTAATTCACATAGATTGAATATTGATGCGGATAAATAATTTCAAATTCCCGCCATAACGCAAGGTTGTAACTGTCCTTTATTTGTAAACTGTGCAAAAGCAACGAAATATCCTTGCTGTTTTTCCGGTACCCATGATATAATAACCAGAAAAATAGAACTGATATGAGACATATTATTGAAACGATTCTTTATTGTGCGGAACAGGAATAACCGTAAAGAGGCGATCATTTATCTTTAATTGCAACACGAATATAATAATTGTTGGTGTTAAAGCCACCATTACGCTTCGTGGACTTGCAAAAACCACTGTTCTTCTCGAGCATTTTTTGGCTTTTCAGATTCAGTCGTCTGAAATTCTGCCAAAAGCAGAGCTTTAGCTCGATATGTCCAAGTTGGTCAGATAAGGGTATGATGACCTCAGTTTATTCAATACGTAATTTTTTTGGGGTTGATGATGCCTTCGTTGGGATTTTTAGTATTAATCAACACTGCATGCATCACCAGATGATCATCATTAAAATAGCCAATCGAAATCATTTCTATTAACCTACACTGCATGATCTGAATACTTACCTGTATTCAAACTTTTCTCATTTAGCAATCAAAAATATTCGATAATAATATTTTTAAATTTAATATCTACAAAAATAAAAAGCTATGCACCTGACCGAACAAACACTAACTAAATATATTAACTTATTAAGCATCTGAAAATAGCAACTCCAATGGATGCTTGCGGAAAAATTTGTTCAAAACTGTTTTAAAAATTAAACCCAATGCTTCGCTGATATCGCCCTTGATTTCATTGAATATCTCCTTCCAATTTTCATTGATAAGCGCGTGCATATTTTCACTTAATTCCTTTTGTCCATTAAAGAGACCACCTAACTTGTATGATACGTGTGCAGGATCCAGCTGTAATTGAAAATGAAGCACCTCCAAAAAGGTCTGACCTTCACCCTTGGGCACGGCCCGTACCTTGAGTTTAGCACGAACATTAACATGGTCTACAACAACGAAATATTTAGAATAGTAAAAATAGGTGTATTTTGAAATGCTTACCCAATACAAATTCGGCAGACCCTTTGCCAACAATGGGCAAAATCAGCACTCTACCATTGATTGAGTAGGGGCCTTTTAAAATAAATCTTGGCGCCATCATTGTCAAGTCAATAGGCTTATCGGCGTTCTTAGAAAAGCCACTAAATGTTTAAGTGTTCTTTTTAGTATAATCTATGCAGACTTAGAGATTTATTTTTCAGACTCACCCTGCGTGTATAATTTCGGCCTGCTGCAGACCCAGCAAATCAACATCTTCAAAAGACAAGTCAATGCTTACCGGACTGTTGGGATTTTTGCCCAAACGCATTTTCTTTATATGCAGCGGATCCAACTTAACCAAGCCGAATTCCTTTATGCCACTGCTGCCATAGGTTCGAAGAACATATTCCACAGCATTCCGGAAGCAGTCATCATCGTTAATTGCGCACTGGTTAACACCGGCGGCTGTAAGATTTAAACATAAAACAAATGACTTAGGCCACGAACTTGATCCAATTAAGATCTTTTGACATACGAAAAGCTAGATCGTTGGCACTTCCCAAAACGTAGAGAGTGCTTAGTACTAGAACTATTACTGAAGCGCGCATTTTAAAATATTTTATAAAAATTATTACTACAATTTTTTTTTTTGGAAAATTAAATGATTGTTTAAAGCTCTCGCTGCTGCTGGCGACTGTTCCATTTGTCTTGCTTTGAGGCTACTTTTATAGGTTTTTTGCGCTTTAATTATAATACTTAAATGTGAAATTTAAATTTTTAAGTATATATTCCATTTTGCTGTAGATGTAAACCGCTTTTGAGTTTTTTTTTGTTTTTGAGTGCAGCTTTTATTTATGTATATAAGTATAGGTGTTGTGTATGTGCATGTCTGTACTCTGCACTTGGGCTTACTTAATAAAATTGTAAATTAAATCAAACGGAATATAAAAAAATATAATCAAAATTTTTATACGCCAAGATAATACTAATAAATCCGGCATATGGTCAAGCGTTCTCATGTACACTGAGAAAAATTTCAGAATACAAGAAGCAGAAAGTGGCAAGAACAATTTTTGTAAGTATGTGTAATTTTATGTCTAATGTTTTAATTGTTTATAGCATTGAAGGTACATTTTTATCAAATGTAATTTTTGCGTTTAATTCTCTTTAAATTGTTTGTTTAAAAAATAAATAAATAAATAATCTTCAATAATTTATTTAATAAACTCCAATTATATAATTATACTGGAATAAGGTTCTTGTGTGCTGAACAGCTGACGGGCCACGTGTGAACTCGTCGACGTTGCTGAATAATTAGCGTAGGTTAAGGCACATGGGTAATAATTTAAGATCTGATATAGTTACAAACGGAACCCCAAACCGGTATAAAACGCGTTCAACTTAAATTATCTTTAACTTCTATGCCACTATGTCAACCCGTAAAGCAGCTGCAGCTCGAGACACAAAATAAATATATTTTAGCCCACTTCCTCGCATGAGTTTTTCTTTGCTTACAACTACACTATTAAGCCTCCAGATTAAGCTCTATACCAGTGGTGTGCAAAACTCATACAAACAAACATTTCTTTGTGTGAGTAAACAGCGCAGTTAGCAAAACCGCACGTGAGAGCAAGAACCACAATCAAGCAAAAACGAGAGCGAGATTTCACACACTTGGATTGTGCATGAGCCGACTGCGTTGCGGCAGATTTTGGTGCCCTATCCTCGCGAGTTATGTAAATTGAGAGACTGCCCACCACTGCTCTATACTTACGTCCGCTGGTTTGTCAGTTCATCTACTTCTGTCTTTCATCTAACTATCATTGATCTTGTTATTCGATCTCGGATACTATAAGAACTAGGGACAGTTTTGGAAGAGTCATTTCAATACAATTTTAGCTATGGAGCAATACATTATTTAACGATTACTTGGAGCTAATTCTTAAACAAAATTATATGCTCGATTATCGGTTTCAACCAATGTTCGATAAACGTTTGGTTTCCAGATTTATCAGCTGCTGAGTATTTCCTGCGGGAATATCTCAAGGAATTCAAGGAAGAGTCGGCCACTCACCCTAAAGCAGCTTAAGGCCAGCAATTGCCGAGAAATGGCCACTATTCCCAGAGAAATGTTAGAAAAAGTAATGGTAAACGTCGAAAAAATAACAAATGAGGGTGTCGATTTTCCCGCTGTCATCTTCCAAATTGTACAGATCCTGATGCGTTTCATCAAAAGAATATTGCTTGTGTTTTTTCAAGTTATTAAAAAAAAAAATAGTATAATAAATAAAATAGTGTAATAATACAATACACTACTACTATATGCTGTCAAAGAATACCTCGCAACGAAAAAATTCAAGATAATTTATAAGCTTCAAAAGATGTTGCAATAAGGTTTTTATTTCAAGCGGTGAAGGGAACGAGAGCTTCTACATTTGAGAACAACATTAATTTTTCTTAAAATTTTTTTTCGAAAGTTTAAAAAATCCGAAGCTCACACATTATTTTAAAGCAATACATTATTATTCAGTTCCAAATTATTCAACATCTAATTTTTCATCACAAAATTAAAAAATCATGGTATGCTATGTACCGTGATCTTAAATACGTCCCAATCTCATTTTTTTGTGCAATGTATTCTGAAATTTTCTTCAAAAAAAGACTACTTGTATGTTTAATATTGTATTTTAAAGCCAGACATTTTTTAGTGCAAGACGCAGATCTATAAAACTCACAACGATATAAATTTATATACAGAAGAACCTAGTTATTTTTCTTAGTGTATCCGCCTGCACCTGTCAAATGACTTACGTTTATTCATTTGTTGTTTTGGCAACGTCTTAACTTGAATCTTGTGGAGCTTTTTTTTGTATTCTTTTTTATATTAACATGTGTGACTGAAAATCGTGTTTGTTTAACCTAAAAAAAAAAAAAAAGAATTTGCATATTATATAAGATAACTGCTTTTAAGTTAATATTAATATTTTATTAGTAGAACAAAGTGCCACATTTTGTGTGTCATGCCAATTGGCCTTCACCTTCTCCTAACCCGACAATTGCGCGACAAGCCTGACCATTTTGCACCCGTCGTAAAAAAACCAGGTCAGATACAATGTGCAGTTCCTGTTAATATTAACGAGCCGTGTAATTTTACACACTTAAGTAGATGTGCTTGAGACAAGATTTTTTATAAAATGACAAGTTCAGTATAGAACTATTTACTAAACTACTACTACTATTATATAAGGCATATAACTAAGTATCCGTCGTTTTCGATCAAAAATTAGAATGTACTATATATAAGGTACATAAAGTTTTATACAAAGTATTGCCAATTACTAGACACTACTTTTTTCTATTTTTCTGACGGCATTCGCTTACTACGACTGAAGTACTCATCATCTTTTGAGGCTATCCTCGAATCGTTGCCATTGTTGGTATCTTCATAGGACGTTAAGCGCTGCTCAGGCAGAGAAAATGCCATCGACCGCAACAAGTGATAATCGGACAGGGCAATGTTTGGTGATTACAGCAGCTGGGGTAAAACTTACGGACGGGAATTATGATATAGCAATGGGCGGAATTTCTTTGAGTTCTCGGCTCAATCTGTCGATATTAAAGCATGGTCAGGTTGTACCCATGATTTTCTCTTTTTTGGGTTATAACAGTGGATCCATTTTTCATTACCAATGAATATACCCTTCTTTTATGCCTGGCAAGCAGCGCTTTGCACTTTGGACTTCTTTTGTAATTGGCGGAAACTTATTTGTAAACCTTATAAAATTTTTAATAAATAGTTGTCGTAAAAGAGTTGGCCGAAAAAATTATTTTTCTATAATACAATGCGATGTTTTGATGTTACAATAAATCACGAACGAACAAACTTGGAAGCAACAAGTTGCTTTGGAACCATTTTTAATTTCTTATTTATTTTTGTACTACTATCTATAGCAGACGACTGTAGAAGAAATTGTAGAAACTAGAGAGCTTCAAAATTATTTGGGAGAGAATGGAATCGTGGTAGAAGAACAAAAATCGATCTGGATAGACACCAAGTTTGGGTGTCCTCGCTCTTATAGTCTAGAAGATCTGAGCATTCATACAGACTGGCAGACAGACGATGGACAGACAGCTGTCAAGCAACGGACAAAGTTATTATACGCTTGACCTTAGGGTAATCAAAACAACTCTTTTGTATTCGAATTATGCCCCTTTTTATACCCTGTACCTATAGGTACAAAGAGTATACTAGGTTTGTGCAATGTATGTAACGGACAGAAGGAGGCGTGGCAGACCCCAAGTCCTTTATACCAAAATGCTTATCATAACATCGGGTAGCGATTGAGCCATGCCCGTCCGTCTGTATGAACACCTAGATCTCGGAGACTATAAGAGCTAGAGACAAAACTATACCAGCAGGTGCGCATATTTCCTCAGAAGATGAAGTTTGTTGAACCATGTCAATATCTTCCTCCGTTCCCCCGCAGTAGAGTTTCGAGTTTTTTAGCCACACAGTTAAATATTTTCATCTGAAATTTAACAGAGCGATGCGTTGTGGTTACATGCATCTGTGTGTAAAAAATAAACAAAATCGGATGAATACAGCAAAAGTGATAGTCAAAAATATACAAATTTCACCACCCTTGCCTATAAACTGGGTCAATATTTGACTCCTCGTAATTATGGTTACAAGTGACCTAGAATCACAGCTGATTCATATGGCTCTAATGAACAAATCCACATCCAAATTGTGTCGATGCGGTCCCCCCACCCCCCGCAATCGATTTACCGTGTTTTCTCCCACACCCTTCAACATACCAACTTGAAACTTATCCCATATACTTTAAATTACTTCTTTGGCACAACATTTGAGTTTCATCAAAATCGGTAAAAATTTAGGGAACTTATAGGTATTAGGGATGGGCGATAGTGTACCTATCGATATATCGGAGTACCGATATTATTTCTTTGGCAGTCGACTATTTTGTATCGATATCCATGTTCGACAAAAAACCCGATATCGATATTTTCCTCCGATACTGGCGATATTTACGAATTCGGCGCCAAAACAAAGCGTGCAAGCGTGCAAGGTGACAAGTGTGTGTTTATGTTGAATTATTTATACGCAACGATATATCGAGATATCGATATTTTTGTCGATATATCGATATTCCACATCGGTTTCGTTCGATACGCATCTTTATAAAATATCGATATTCGAGTACGCGATACCCATCCCTAATAGGTATAAATAAAAGGTACAGGGTATTCCACTGTCGGTCACCGCCTCGACTGTACCACATTTTTTTATTTGGGTTTTGATCTATTATTGGTCTGTCATTGAATAGCAGACGCCTACTTACCTTACCCGCAATTTCGGTAGGTTTCGAATTTTAAATATAACTCTAAATTCTTTTAAATGCATCCCTCGAAATTCTTAAGCGTATTATTAAAATTTTTTTAAACATTTGTAAAAAACAAAGGTCTGTACCGGATTTTAAGTTTCTAGCTGAGATCACGCGGAAATAAATTTGAACTCGTTGAACTTAAAAACTGCAATTTTTCAGCACATTTTTGTTTTTTCAACAAGATTAAATGATTAAAAATAATTATTTTATCCTTAGCGGCTAATTCTTTTTTGCTTATTTGCTTGCATTTATTTCCATTAGCCATTATATTTTGGGGACTCTTTTACTTGTGAGTGGCATTTTAAATTAATTCCATTGCTAAAGTTTTTAAATCGAATGCCTAAAAGTATGCAACTTTTACCAATCTGTTTATAAATATTTGCTGTTAAATAAACATTGCATAATTTTGAAGCAGCACAAAGATCTTTGTAGCTGTGTCTGTCCATGTTTACTCTATATCTCTGAATATTCAAAGCCTCATGGATATCTCAAGTTTAGCAGAATTTTCTGAAGTGTGCTTAGGCTTTGATTATCGGAACTGCTACATTCGCCGTAGTTACTCCATCCTTGTTCACTCATCAATAATTTTCTTCATTATTTTAATTTCAATCAACAGTTATTATTGGAATGCTTTTTAGTACAAAAAAAAAATGTCGTGTGTAACACCTTGGAGGGAACGGAGCCCTTTATACCAAAATAACCTCGGCGACAAAAGAATTCGATTTAGCCATGTCTGTTCGTATTGCATTCAGTTTTTTAAATTGGCCCCCTTCCCCCAATAGAATTTGATGGCTTATAACTCGACACACACTTTTCGTTTTAAAATCTGCTAAGAACTTCGAGAGATCCATATGTATACACATGAAGACTCGTTTCCCTTATTGGGGATGCCGCTCTGAGTTCCCAAACAATAGTTTTTAGCTATTTACTCCATATAAACCATATATAAACGCCTTATAAACTTTTTCTTTACCCAACTGTGAATGCAAGTCTTATTAAAATCGGATGAGAAATATAATGCCTATAATGTATTTTATTAAGGCAGTTATTTCGAAATATATTTCTGAAGAAGCTACACTCACTACCGATTTTTTTTATTGTTTCGAAAAATATTCTAGGTTAAAAACAAAAATTTTAAATTTTTATTGCAGAATTCCGATTACTTATCGCGTTATCGATAAATGAATATTGGATTTTTCATTGTTGGACTTTTCTTTGGCAAGCCATATCTCCTAAACGAATAGTGATATTGACGCAAACTTTTTTTTACATCATAGATAACATTTTGGATTAAAAATAAAAAGAATTTTGGAAGTTATGCTTATTTTAGTGACGACCTCGCACCTTCGCTATGGCGTACTATGGTAAACAGTACCTCGAAAAATGACAAATAAGCATAACTCCTCGGAATTGAAAGATAATAATTTCGAACTTGACATAAACGTTAGATTTGACATTTTAAGATCAGTTTTAAAAGTAACAACGAATGTCATGACCCCGTCTCAAGATATTTAAGGTCAAAGGTCACAAATATCGGGTTTTTTTTTTTGCAAATAATATTTTATCCGCTATTCAAAATTTTTAAAATTATTTTAAGAAGCTGTGGGGCGTAAAATTCTTTACAAATATAATCAGTATCAATATCAATATACATATATAGAACAATTTTTTTGGTGGGGAAACCACTCCACAGTTTTTTACTATTTAAAGAAAATGCAGAACCAAAAATCGATATGAAGACCCATATAGATTAGCAAATAAAATTATTTTTGAGTTAACTTTGAAAAGCTGCTAAGTGGGACTGGGTAGTCCCCATTATAAAAAAAAGTATTTGTATTTTAGCCCACATGAGTCAATACAACGGTTTTGTTGTTCAAATTTTTTAAAATTATTTTAAGAAGCTGTGGGGCGTGAAATTCTCTACAAATAGAATTAATATCAATATCAATAAATAAAAATTTTTTTTTGGTGGGGAAACCACACAACAGTTTTTTACTATTTAAAGAAAATGCAGAACCAGAAATCGGTATGAGCACCCATGCAGATTAGCAAATAAAAATTATATATATAGTTTTGAGTCAAGAACAAAAAATGGCATACAATACTTAAAGACATTGCATATAACTGTGGTACCTTTGTACAGAGTATAATAATAATAGAGCTCATTGAAGATAGCCGTTCAACTAATTGGCTTAGCGGCTCTCAGAAGCTCTGGATACATACACCAGCATATTTCAAGAAGAATTATGTGCTATAGGTCGATGTGTGGACAACAACTAAGATACTAACCATCGAAGACAATAGAACGTAGTCTTCTTTAGATGGGTACCGAGACACAAGATCAGTTGCTAAGACAAAAGGAAAGGTCCAGATGTAAAACGGACTAGTCCGGTACGGCCTATGGAATGCCAAGCAACTTCTTTGTTCCTATAACCTAAATAGGTTCTAAAAAATATCCCAATCGGGCAACGGGACACTGCAGACTTAGGAAATCTTAAATTCGAGCACATTCAGGTTTTTTTGAAACTGTGAGACGCTTTTGCCACATAGAATATCGGCGGGCATAGAATATCGATGCATGATGTCACCCAACTAAACCCATGCCAAATAATTAAATTTTTCTCGGATATTGGACTAGTTGAGGAACTGTAGGACATGTAGGGAGCACAATAAATCTATAGGGTCGCAGGGCCAACAATATTATTAATTCAATTCGAGAAACGGCATTATTGTTTTTCAAAATAATCCGCATGAAGATCCATGCACTTATTTATGCATTTACATCAAATTTCGAAAGACTTTTTTCAACCTGATTGAGTTATCTCCAAAATAACGTTTTGAATTTGATTGCTTCTTCGGGGGTATAAAAACGATGGCCACGGAGCTTATTTATTTTATTTTAATTACGGGAATAAAAAGAAATCATCTCTATTGTTTGAGTCGATGTGTGAGAGCTCGTATTATATTGATGAAGATTGATTCGTCTTTAGGGGTTCGTTTTCCTTTTTTCATTGAACACTTCTTGCTAACGAGTGGTACGGTGGCGATATGGCCGGTTATGTTATTCCGAAGAAACAGGTGACCATTTGCTTTGAAATGCGTGGTCTGTCACGATCTTATTGCCACGTTTTCATTCCTTAATTTTTCTTAGCACTAATCGACACGAGTCTTCATTTGAGCAATCGTTAAGTTATGTGGTACCCAACGTGAACAAATGTATTAGACTTACGTAGGCGAAATTAAGTATCCAATTTCTTTTCAATTCCGAGAAGACGATTTTCCAGTGCTCATTGAGAAAATCGTTCATAGTATCACCCAAAAGTCTTGTCGCCATTAAAAAAAGTCAAATATGTAAGTCTGTCCATTCCTCCTAATAGGTTCAGAATGAAAGAAAGTTATATTCAATGTGTTGTTCACTGTAATTTTAAAGATGAGCATTTATATCCAATCAACTGATATAATACTTACCAAATGTCAAGTTTTTTTTTGCCAAAATTTGTATGGATAATATTAAGACCTTTGCGTTCAAGGAATAGTCACCTACAAGATTGAATAGCGGCGTAAATCCCTACAATGTGTCAGGCACTCTGCAAGATTTTTATGCTTCACACACACGTTTTATTTAAATAGTTTTATTAAAGAACTCATCAGACTTTGATACATCGAATTGATTCTACAAAAGTAAGACTGTTTTTTAGTAAGTTGAAATATACTGCGTGTAGTGGCGCTTGTAGCTGTTCAGATACTTTTTTTTTGTCAGTCCTAAAAGTATGCAATGGAATTTTTTGCTTTTTTAAATTTAAATATTAAAGCTTAGAGCTTCCATTACTTCTTAAATTGGGCATTTATTAGTAGGACTAGTAGTAGACAAAGTGGTTGGGTGTCGAATTGACTCTGTTATGAGGTCATGTCAACGAAGTCCGCCCAAAGTAGCGTCAGTCCCTTGAAAGCAATAAGAGGAGATAATTCGAAGTATTTTAACTCGCTTAACTATTTTACAGGAAAAGTTTCAAGTGCAAACATAAATATCATTAAATTCGGAAGTGCCCAAACAAATTTTAAATCAATTTTTTTTTGTACCAAGCACTATTTTTCTATTGGGAGTGGCTTCTTCCTTTTTGACTAAAATACCTAATTGGGGATTTTCCTATTTTATTCCTCATACGAGTTTCAAACCAAAATTGAATATTTTTATACCCTGTACCTATAGGTACAAAGGGTATACTAGATTTGTGCAATGTATGTAACGGACAGAAGGAGGCGTGGCAGACCCCAAGTCCTTTATAACAAAATGCTTATCATAACCTCGGGTAGCGATTGAGCCATGTCCGTCCGTCCGTCCGTCTGTCCGTCCGTATGTACGCCTAGATCTCGGAGATTATAAGAGCTAGAGACCTTTACCAGCAGGTGCGCATATTTCCTGGAAAGATGAAGTTTGTTGAATCATGTCAATATCTTCCCCCGTTCCCCCGCAGTAGAGTTTCTCGGTTTTTAGCCACACCATTTTATATTTTCATCTGAAATTTAACAGAGCGATACGTTGTGGTTACATGCATCTGTGTGTGAAAAATTAACAAAATCGGACAAATACAGAAAAAGTTATAGTCAAAAATGTACAAATTTCACTGCCCCTTGCCCATAAACTGGGTCAATATTTGACTCCTCGTACTTATGGTTACAAGTGACCTAGAATCACAATTTTTGGTAAGCTGATTCATGTGGCTCTAATAAACAAATCCACATCCAAATTTTATCGATGTGGTCCCCCCACCCCCGCAATCGATTTACCGTGTTTTCTCCCACACCCCTCTACATACCAACTTGAAACTTACCCCATATACTTTAAATAAATTCTTTGACGTAATATTTAAGTTTCATCAAAATCGGTAATAATTTAGGGAACTTATAGGTATAAATATCGAATTTTCCCAAAAAAAAAAAAATACAATTGGAAAGTTCTTAGAAGGAATATGCAGGAAAAATTTTTTCGAGACAGAAGGTACAGGGTATTCCACTGTCGGGCACCGCCTCGACTGCACCACATTTTTTTTTTGCCTGATTGCATTTTAGGCATGGCAGCTAGTATATGTATATGAATTGGCTACATCTACGCAGCCTCCTATATCTTTAATTAACCTGGATACCTTTCTTTTCTTATTTCTCTAATCTCTTTATCTCTATCCAATGCAACCTAAGTATTATTAACTTTTTCAAATGAGATTCTTGACACAACTCAAGTGCACCGTGTAATGGGGCTTAGTTTTTATCAAGAGCTTGGAGTAGTTGTTAACACGTTATATCTATTAATCAGACGTGCTCCGGAAAACGAAAAATGCAAAACGAATAATTTTATTCCGATTCGTTTTTGCGTGCTCCGGAAAACGAATTTTTTCGATATCTTCGCATATTTCCCTTTTATTTTCGATAAATTCGTATATTTCCCTTATTTTTTCCGATAAATTCTCATATGATGTAACCAGCTGACTGTCTTTTATTCAAAACTTGTAAACATTGCAAAAATGCCATTTATTTTCACAATTGCTTGTTTCGAAGCTAAAAGAAGGCGTAAAATTATGGAAATAAGGCGTAATAATCATTTGAGAACATATTCGAACGTTTTAAATATTTCAGAGAAACGGTACGTTTAATTTTTTATTAATGTTATTGTGTAAATAATGTTGGTGCGTGCTTTTTCAGATTCATGCAGTCTTTTCGAGTGAATAAAGAATTATTTAAGTTTATTTTGAACAAGGTCAGTCCACAATTAAATGTTTCGAGATTGCCCCACTCGTTGCAATTGGCTGCGGTTCTACGCTATCTGGCCACTGGTTCCTACTCACTGTCAGTGGCAAAGGGCCACCGTATTAACATTGGCAGGAGCACATTTGAGAAAATGTTGCACAATATTGTTCACAAATTGGAGTTGTCATTATGCAATGACGCTATCACAATGAAAATGACACCCGAGGAAATCGAAGCGGGACGAGAATATTTTTACAAAGGCTTCCAACTATCAAACGTTGTCGCATGCGTCGATGGAACCCACATCCGCATTAAAAAACCGGCTAAAAATGAATTTTGCTTTTATAATAGGAAAGGCTATTTTAGTATGAACGTTATGGTGGTACGTATTTAAACTGATATGTTATTTGTATACAGAGTTTATTTATATTTTTATTCAAAGTTATGCAATTACAAAATGGAAATAATTGCTGTCGATTGTACACACCCTGGATCCTGCCACGATTCATTCATTTGGCAAATTAGTGAGGCCCGCCACTATTTCTCAACAAAATTCAACGGACATTTTATTTTGGCAGACTCGGAGTATGCTTTGGAGGATTTTGTCTTGACTCCATTTCAAAGTGCTGTCAGCGGAACTGCACAGCATATATTTAATAAGAAACATTCTGCTGCAAGGAATATCGTTGAGCGCACAATTGGGTTGCTAAAAAGCAGATTTAGATGCTTGAAACAGTGCCTCAATTATGAGCCTCTTTTCGCTTGCAGAATAATTAATGTGTGTTGCGCTTTGCACAATCTATGCCTAAAGAGCAAAGCAACTTTACCAGAAGAATACTGGAATTCCGAAGAGATTATACTTGATGACGATACAGATGAAGATGTATTAGAAGAAACTCCAAATGCTGCTTCAATTAGAGAAGAGATTGCACAAGCCTTGTTTCAACTCTCCCATTAAATTATAAATCCAAATTAAAATGTTTAATTCATAGTATTTCTCTTAAATGTATTATATGAACACTTTTTTAAACATTTTTTACCTAAAAATTAAAATGAAACTAATTGTTATTTGATTTTATTTTTTAAATTTCTAGCTTTTCGCGCTCTAAAGGTTTTTCTCCACTTGTTGAGCAACAAACTTGCTGTTCAACAAACTTGCCGAGGTGGTTCGCTATAGCTTTCATTGTGTGTTCAACTGTGCTGAACTTCTTTTTTTTGGCCGGAGGTTCCACTATCTCAATTGTGGCCTCTCTGTGTTAATATAGGCAAAATAGATACATTCAGAACTTTAAAGGAGCAATTCTCAGACAAATCAGCCACCCCTCCTGCACACTTAAATTTTTAAGGTAAATTAAAGGTTTTTTTGCACAGAAGATGTCCTAACATTTTCAATGGTAAATATTGGTGTTGACATACCACCACACGACTATGTCGATATCAAGTCCGCAATACATGGGTTGAAGAACGGCAAAGCAGCAGGCGCTGATGGCGATTCACGCAAAAACGAATCCGAATGAAATTGTTCGGTTTGGTTTTTTTGTTTTCCGGAGCACGCAGGAGCCGTGTCGCAGTTATCGGCCATGTGTTCATGTATGATACGCACAACGCTTTCTATTTTTTAGGTTGAGTCAGAAAAAAATAATTAAAAATAATGTCAATGAATATCTTCCTTAAAGTTGGCATAAATATAATCTAAGAATATCAAAGAATGTTTAAAAAATTATTTCAGTATAAAATAAGTGCTTTTTTAAACCTATTTTGGCGATTCGTTTTAATTCTTCTTGCAACAAAACATTCGTTTTCAAACCATATGAAAGATTCGTTTTGGTGGAATTAAGAGCACCAAACATTCGTTTTCAAAACGAATCCCAATAAATTGTTCGGATTCGTTTTCCGGAGCACGTCTGAATATTTAATATTTGTTATTGTTCTATATGTCATTTAAGCAGAGTTTTCAATTAGAAATACTAGTTTGAATGTCTCTTAATGGGACCTAGTTCGTTATTCGTGATAAAAATGATGACGAAAATTTGGCAATTAATTTCGAAGTACCTGGTAAAAAACTATTGTGGGTGACTGAGGGGAAGTATCCCCTCAAAGTAAAAAGAACTTACGTATTTAAGTCTACATGAGTCTAGTTACCGGTTTTGGTAACTGTAACTTTTCTAGAAAAGTTTTACACATAGCTTGATTTAAGTGCGGTGTCTAAAAAGTCAAATTATTACCTAATAAGTAAAAACAACTTACGATTTACTATCCATTCTTTATAATATGTATAACTATAAATATCCCCTCAAAGTAAAAATAACGTTTTTTAAATTAAGCCGTAACGCGTTAAGTTTAAAAAGTAAAATTTTGCGAACAAATTTATTTATATTTATTTAACATTTTAACCTAGACTACACCCTTCGGTTCGGATCTAAAGAACCGAAAAGTTATTAACTTTAATAATAATTTACTTATTGGATTATAGCCTTAGTATTAAGTAGGCTGATTGCCAATAAATATAAAAAAAAATAAAAACATTGTAACTTAGAATTAATTCTAGGGAACAAAGTAGTAGATTTTTAAAACTTCTTTTTTTAAGCCTTTTTATAGGATTTTCATTTGGGAGCCCTTTTGCCAGCCTATTACGATGTCTTTTTAGCCTTTCGTTGTAGCGGCTTGTGTGCTTATTTATCTGGAGTTCGACGGTCTCCAGTCTGAGGTCGTGGTGCAAGGTCGAATTCCTTACATACCATTCACACCCAGTAATAAAGCGTAAGGCCCTGTTCTGGAGTGTCTGAATACGTGAGCGACTCGAGCGAGCCGCCATACCCCAGATCTGGATAGCGTATCTCCAGGTTGGAACCACTACCATTTTATATAAAAACTTAAATCAAGATTGTAGGTTAATTGGTTCAAGCACAATACTTGTTTAAATTTAAAAGTTGGAAATGGTGTTTGGTGTTTTTTGAATAATTTGCAAATATCTCAAAGCAGGAAGGTTTTTTCGGAAATTTTACCCATTAATTTTTTTAAAGTCATTGAAATTATCTACAAAATGAGTTTTCCAACGCTTTTCTACGCTTAATAGGTTTCCAGCAATCACGTGCGTCGACCCCGATTTCCCGCAAAGAGAGATCGGATGGCAAAAAGATTGGTATCTCGAAGCTCCAGCGATCTGATGACTCGCAGAAGGCCTCGAAGAACAAGCGGGCAAGACCAGAAAATGGTTTAGTCAACTTAAGCTCTAGGCCTGAACTCCATAGAGCCATTATCGACCGAAACGACCCGGAAGGGAAAATTTCGTCCGACAAGTGGCTCATACTGGAGAGGGTCATAATGCAGGCCATGGCTCGAAGCGTAGACCCGTTCACCGTTGAGTTTGATGGCATCAAATGGTTTAAGGGAGCTAAAGTCGTTGCCTGTGTCAACGAGGAGTCGCTTAGGTTCCTCACAGACACAGTCACTGGCATTAGCGACCCCTTGCCCGGCTCGAAGATCGAGGTCGTCACCAAAGACCGAACCATCCTTAGCATGATCAAGGATTGTTTATTTATTATATTATTTCATTTTATTTTGTACATTATTGTGTTTAGAAATCAAATCTTTTTAGCAATCAATTTTTTGCGTAGCGAAGCACGCCGGGTTACGCTAGTATTTTAGAATTTGTGCGAAAGAGTAACCCGCATTCACATGTCTATGTGCTATAATTGTTTATTTTTTATTGACAAATTCATTATATAATAATAACGTGTACGAGAGAACTAGACTTCAATATTTTATTAAACCTGTTAAATTATAAAACTAGTAAGAAGCATGTGTCTTGACGTGCCAAAGCTTACGTATGGTATTCTAAACATACTGTCTGTCAATTAAGAATCTCAATTGCTTAGTTTTTTTGTGTAAGTTCACTGATAAGAGACTATTGATGCATCTTTAGGACTAGTAAGACCACTATTCATCAGATATTCGCATTACACTAATTCAAATATCAATCACCATACCAAGACTTATTATTTCTTTCACTTTAAAATAAGTATTAATTTGCAAAGGCACTTTGAGAAATAGTCTAATCCTCTAAGACCTTTTCTAAAAGTCTTATATTTTTATTATTTTTACAACGAGCAATGATATTAGAATTGAGATCATGTAGACAGACTCTTTATTGTAGAGTATCACATATTTTAATAGATGTTTTTTTTTGTATTAATCTTACCATACCAATTTTAATCTAGAAAGATCTTATTATTCCGGTTTTGCCACTTACCTTAGGGTTAAAACTTATTTTTGTAAATAGATTAAATCCATAAATTTTTCCCTTTTTGTGAAGTTTCAAAAATATAATATATAGTGGCTTGCACATCATCTAAATCACCTTTTTCTATAAAATTTTTTGCAGGTCCGTATTTTACTATTTGCGATCCCTAGTAAAATTTTAAGATACTTCCGATATACCGATCCTCTTGCATAATGGAACGGAATTAACAGATGGAATAATCACCAACGACTCCTGGTAGGGATGTTTTAAATGCGGCAGTGTATAATGTCCGTGCCATTGTCTTTTTCTTCCAGCCTTGTTTTTTTGTCGCAACTAGCTTTTTTCTAAATTTTTTTTTTCTGACAACTACTTTTACTCGCATTTTGTCTTTTTGAAAATAACAAGAAAAGTATGGCTCTGCCTGTCAGCTTTGGTCAGATACCAAAAGTTCAAGGTTTCAAGAGTTCGAACAAAGATCGCCGTCACCTTAAGATCATTGCAAGAGCTGCAGCAGCCTAACTCGGAATCTTATTCTTCCTCAATCGACATCCGCCAGTCAAACCGTCGGACAGTTGCTACAAATAAATTTTATTTCTGGCAAAAGAAAACCTGGCAAAATAAACTTTTAAACAAAAAAATATATAAATATCCCCACAAAACCCAGCGGTCCTTACAAAATTAAATAAATATAATTAACTATATAATATAAATGGTATAAAAACTATATGTACTTATATTACATATCAGCAATCGAGCTTAAAGACATCAAAAAGTTAAATTAAAAAAATCTGAAGTCTAAAGTCTGAAACTCCAACTGGCCTTCATACAGCACTAGTAAGATAATATATTAGGGTGCCAGAATAAACCTAAAAAGGTCTGGATGTCTGATAGAACTTGGCTTTTGATTGAAGAGAGAATAAAAACTAAGAAAGAGTTGCTAAACGTTGAAAATACCGATAACTCCACAACTCCGAAGCCAGTACAAACAACTGTGTACATCAATAAAGAGATCGGTCAGGCAGGATAAAAGAGATTGGACAGAAAACCAAGCACAGATCGCAGAATCCGCAGCTAGCCTGGGTAATATGAAAGACCTATACGATGTAACAAGGAATCTTTCCGGCAAAGGTCACTACAAAAATAGGCCTATTAAGGATAAGAACGGTAAGCTTCTCTCCAACTCAGAGCATCAACTCAAGAGATGGGCTGAACATTTCAAGGAAGTGCTCAACAACCCCCTAGGGTTACAAGATAATGTAGAGCTAAACCCGCCAACGGACATTTCGCGCAACTTACAGAACATAAATACGGAACCAACTAGATCCGAGGTTATCGACTCCATAAAGTCACTTAAAAACAACAAGGCGCCCGGCATCGACAACGTTAGTCCCGAATTGTTAAAATGTGATCCAGAACTATCGGCATCTATATGGCTCCCTATTTTGCAGAAAATTTGGGAAAGGGAAATGGTACCGTACTCTTGGAATGAAGGTTTACTCGTTAAGATCCCGAAGAAAGGTGATAGCTCCCACTGCAACAATTATAGAGGTATCACGCTGCTCCCCGTGCCCAGTAAAATACTCACCTCAATATTATTATCTCGTGTCGCAACGGCCATTGAAAACCAACTTCGTGAGACTCAATACGGCTTTAGGCGGAATCAATCTTGCGTCGACCGAATTTAGATCTTCTGTTTATGCAGCATTCATAGACTTTAAAAAAGCTTTTGATAGCCTGAACAGACGGTACCTATGGGCTACTTTACGTCGTAGGGGCATAATCGAGGCTATGTACAATGAGTTTAAATGCAGAGTTTTGCATGACGGAGTGCTGTCTGAAGCGTTCGACGTAAGCACAGGAGTTCGTCAAGGCTGCCTTCTCTCACCGGTGCTCTATATTCTGATCCTAGATGAAATTTTAAGAAATTCGCTAGATGGTCGCCATGGTATCCAGTGGACGCCTTTTCTTCAACTAGAAGATTTAGAATATGCAGATGATGTTTGTCTGCTGAGTCACAGCAGCAGAGATCTCCAACATAATATAGATAGCCTTAATCGTAACGCTCGGGTAGCAGGTCTGGAAATAAACACTTCTAAGACGGATGTTATGTCCAGTGGATACTGTGCTGTTGCAGAACCTCTTATGGATGTCGAGAATATTAACATAAGTGCTGTACAATCTTGCACATATCTGGGCAGCGTAATTACAAATGTCAGCGGAGCAGATGAAGACGTATCGGCCCGCATAAATAAAGCAAAGTCCACATTTGGGCAATTACAGAACATTTGGAGATCCAGCCAACTACGCACCAAAACATAAATTCGAATATTCAACTCAAACGTCAAATCTGTACTTTTGTATATACAAGATCTATTCAGTCGCGCATCCAAGTTTTCATTAACAGATGCTTGAAACGCATCTTTAGAATTTGGTGGCCAGAACGCATCTCTAATACAGAATTATGGAGAAAGGCAAACATGCAAAACGTCGAGACCGTAATTAAAAAACGAAAATGGCAATGGATCGGTCATATGTTGCGCACGCCGAACTCATACATCGCTAAGCAAGCCCTAAAATGGAATCCATAAGGCAGCCGCCGGCCGGGCGCTCCCTCAAGAACATGGCGAAGGACTATTGATGCCGAACTTACATATGCGCGCTACTCATGGAACGACATCTGCACGGCAGCTCCCAATAGGATACGGTTCAGAGGAATTGTTGAGGCCCTATGCTCCACTAGGAGTTAATGGAACAAAGAAGAAGAAGAAGATGGACGGCACAGTTTGGACCAGCTGACCTAAAATTCGAGCGCTACATAGAGCTTTTAGCGCTCTCCCGGCATACTTGTCAAGCGTCAATTAAATTTTTTTTTTTTTTGTATCATGACATATGGGTTCCTTATAATTCTAATGTTAGTATATAGTTAAAACCTATTAAAATAATATTAATTAAAAGAAAAAATAGAAAAAATATATATGCGTGGTTATTAAAGAAGAATAGTTAGTTTCCAGTGTCGACGAGTCGCATGCGGAAATGCATTTTCCCGCTGACAATATCAAATGAAGGAACAATTGAAGCCCACGTACCATTCATTATCAGCGTTTCTTATTCGTTCAATGTATGGGAGAACAGCAAGATGAGATTTCATCAAAAATCATCTTCAGCGTTGAAGCCCATTTTTACCTCTCTGGTTACGTCAACAAGCAAAACTGCCACATATGGGGAGCTGTAAATCCAAGGGAGTATCACGAGAATCCACCTCATCTACAAAAAAAACTGTGTGGTGCGGATTATGGGCAGGAGGCCATGGGTCGTATAGGGACTCTATAATAATGTAAGTATGCTATCTGGAGGCTAAGCGTAGCAAAAACCATTCCACACGCCCTAGAGCTAGGGAATCAAAGGGTCCCGCCTCGCTATCGTCCTTATCGTCCGCCAAATATACATCCTAACCATCCGTGTATAACCTACATACATTCATATATACAAATTATTTCTTTCTTAAGAAAAATTAAATGAAAACATGATAGTGGATACAAGTGTATCCTTTCGTAGGAATATAAAAGAACTCCAGTAACGTCCTACATAGTGCCGTAATATCCTCAAATTGTATTCTACAAATATTATTGTATTTCATATTGAAATTAAATAATTAAAAGTTTTAACATAACTTCTTAAAAATACGAATAATATCTAAGTAGGAAAGGCTAGTAGCCTGATCTCTTTATTTTATGTATGTATATTAAATCTCACCATTTATATGTCAAATTTTTGAGAATAAAATAAATAAAATAAAAAAAAAAATAATTAAAAAATTAAGTCAAACACAAAATTTAATGATTATTCCTTTAAGAATACTTTTAATTATTAAGATCATAAGAGAAAACACAAAATTGTTGTAGGGAGGTTAAGCCTTTACCGTATTAAAAAGTATCACTGCAATTACTGCTCTGCAAAATACTTGGCATACGGATACTTTGAGAAAACTTCCGTGATTATGCCATCAAATACTTTTGCCATGCCGTTTTGTAAGCTCCCTTGCACTTCTGAGTATATGCTATCCCAGTTCTCATTAAGAAAAGCGTTCATATTGTCACCCAAAGCCTTTTCACCATTAAAAAGATTGGTAAAGTGGTAATACAATCTCTGGGGCTTTAGGACAATCTTTAAATTCTTCGTCTTCATAAAAGTCTCGCCATTCTTCTGAAAAGGTACGCCAGTAAATGATAATCTCATTTCGCAGTTCGCTGAAAAAGTTAAAATTTTTATTTACTTTATGTCAAGTGAAAGAATAAATAAAACTCCGATAATCACCAAGGGTCATATTACTTTTACCCGTACCGCTTATGGGTAATATCAAAACTTTGCCCTTTATGGAATAGTCACCCAAATGTGTGATTAACGGCGCCTTGGCATAAATTTCGTGAGTCGTGGCCAGGTCCTCGCCGAATCCTCTGCAAAAGTTTCATATCATCATTATAGTGTGTTGTTTAGTGAAAATGTCAACCATTTTTTGATTTATTAGGTTACGTGAGTAGTGGGCCTAGCTTGTCTGTTAATGATTTATTATGAATTATTGGGGCAGTTTGTTAGAAAGGAGGTCTAAAATTAATACATTTTCTTAAAATTTTTCTAGATTACGGCGGAAACCTTCAACTGTGTATTTAAAATGCTGATCTTTTGATCAAATTTGTCATACCGACAATCGCTACCCGCTCGAAATCGGTTCGTTAAATCACACAGGCCCCATAATACCAATTAATCAAAAGTAGCATATTTTAAGAAAAACGCCCTTAATTTCGTATTTGAAAGCCTATGGTTCAGCACACCAAAACGCTTCTCTAAACTTGGTTCAGACACTCCTGTCCGATGATACAAAATAATAGAGCCAATATAAATCTTATTGTATCTTAAAGTTCTTCTCCTTCATTGTCGCTACAGCTAAAGTTCAGCCTTGGCCTTCCTCACAACATTTCTCCATTCCGCACGGTTTCTGGCGACGTTTTCATAATCATTGACCTTAGAATTCTCAATTCTGCTATCACCGCGTCGACCCAGCGGGCTCGTGGACGACCTATCGATCGCCTTCCATTGGGATTTTGGAAGCACAGTCCACATTTAAAGTACGTTATTAGGGCGTAGAATACTTTGTGGCCGGCGATGATTCTTTCCTGGATGTCTATGTTGCAATCGTTGTATTTAAATTTATATTTATATTTTTATTTATATATTTATATATTAATTTTGCATTATTAAAGTTAGATATATATAATATCTAATCTAATAAATAGTTTAATCTAGCTTGTATTATTAAAAAACGAATTCAAAATTTTTTAAATTAAAGAGTTCAAAAAATCCGGCTTAAAAGCTAAAATTTAATTTTTTCAAGATTTGCCTAATTTAATTTGCAACTTCTTTTAATTTTTTTTTTTATAATTATATCATCACTATTTTTCCTGCAGGTGAAAAATATTCATTAAATCTATTTATGTTGAAGCCAAATTCCGTTGGGATTTTTTATATTAGATTATAACATATATATATCTATCAATCTATATATATATATAAAAAAGTAGTCTCAAAAATAGTTTGTAATAGCGTAAGTTCACAATGCGTCTACAGATTGTATCCGAACCACTTTTAAATTAAAGGTCTTTTTATTCTTTAGGTTTTTGAGAAAAAAAAAGAGCCAACTTTGCACAAAAACACGTTTCTTTACGAAAAAAATAAAAAAATACACAAAAACGCCCTCTGGTGGCTCCCAAAATCAAAATAAATGTCAAATATGGATTTCTCGACCTCAAAATCTCGCGAATACGCATTTGGGGAGAGAAAAATTAAAGCTTTGGGCCTTATGAATGGTATATCTAATTCGATTTTTTAATACTTTCAAAAAAACATATTATGACAACCCGGCCCGGGGCCCATTTGAACCGTCGAACGATTAATCGAAATAAATATATGTTTTTTAAATTTTATTTATGCGTGTTAAATTTTTTGGACCGATTTACTATCTTCGCCCACATGCACTTTTTTTTGACAAATTTCATTTTTTTTGAATATAAAAATGGTACTTACCAATGTGGTATTATTTTTAGATCAGAATATTATTTTTTTTTATAATGCCGAGAAGACGCAGCAATATTGGCCGTACGACACGCCAAAATAGGCAACTAGAGCATTTAGATCAGTGGAGTCTGATGAAAACCGGGAGCGTCGTTTAAACATTGAAAGGGACGTTCAGCAAGGTCACGTTCTGACCGTTCACGAAGAGATGAACGAGATGAAAGCAATGAAAATGTGGTAGCAACGAGACGCGAAACTGAAATTCAGCGTCCAGTTACTGGAAAAACAAAGCTACTCAAAATTGCTTTCCATTATAGTAGTCGAGATGACTACAGTTCGCATGGATCTGTTGACATTGGAGCAATGAATATTATTTGTGTGTAGTGTGGTGCGTATCAATTCAAAAAACTGGTTTTGGCAAAGCCATTGATATGTCATACTTTTCAGCGTATTCTGTAGCTGTGAGCTCCTCGAAATATCCTGCTAGATAAATCACATTTGACAAATGTCAAAATTATGCGCCAAATGACTATGCGGCACACTGGCACTTTCTTTGATCACGATTATTCTGACCGACACAAAATGAGTGCCCAGCAACGAGGGCACGGGTACGCTATAATGCATAAGCCAGAAAGAACAGACGAACAAACCCGACAAGATAACGAGAAAAAAATTTAAACAGAATAGTATCAAAGGAGCCATTGTTAACGTCCCTATTCCAGCTGCGAATCAGAGCAGCATACAGGTCGCTGCTATCCCAGAATACTGAAAAGTCGGCTAGGACCGACTGTAGCATGACAATGGTTTGAAGATTACGGAAACATTATGGTCTGCATGATCTAAATTGAAAAAAGAAGACATCACGGGGGTTGGCGTGCGAAGCCATATATGTATGTATTAGTTTATA
Source organism: Chymomyza fuscimana (assembly GCA_949987675.1). NCBI lineage: Eukaryota > Metazoa > Arthropoda > Insecta > Diptera > Drosophilidae > Chymomyza > Chymomyza fuscimana. Next base: position 87,240,720 of record OX465088.1, read on the forward strand.
GAGAATTCTCGACTATGGTATCCCCTGCACTTTCACAGTGTTCATCGGATTGAGAATGCCTACCCGACTCAAAAATACCCTATGTCAACGCTGCTTAAATTCGCTCCTAGAGTGCAAATTCTAACTCGTATCTAGGGAACAGCATGCAACTGCAATGTTTAAGATACCCTCTATGTGTGTGGTATCCCCAAAACGTGAAAAGAATTTTTGCATTTAGCCTACATGGATTTGGGTGACTGTAGCTTCTTCACAAAAAATTGTAGAAATAAGTTGTTTTTAAAAGGCAAAGGGGCTCTAATTTTGTTGTTTTGTCTACTATATCTATATAAAAAATTGTTTTTAGGGAATAAGCGAATTTGGCATTGGGAAGTTTTATAAAGTTTACAAACTTATATCATATAGCCCCACTTGGCCAGTTGGTCAAAAAACATTTTGGTGCAAAATTCGATTAATAATATAATCTAGCCATCATACGACGATTAAAAAAACGTTTTCTGGGTATATTTCGTTTGTTTTTCATTTGTAATGAAGATATTAAAAAAAAATTTATCACTCGATAGAGTTCGCAAGCAAAACACCAAATTTAATGAAAAATCAGTTTACTTTAATATATAACCCCATGGGATCGGGGTCGAAAAAATGGTTAAGGAGTATAATAAATTTTCAACTGAAGATATCGTTACTAAATATTTCTTTGGTTTATTCTAATCCTAAACGCAAAAAATCATGGGTTGATCCCCGCCAATCATCAACATCAATTGTAAGACTAAATCGCTTCGGACGGGTATCGTCTACTATGAGATGTTGAAATCGACAAAGACATGACAAGCTGATATTGCTTCACGACAAGGCACCATCGCACACGTCAAAAATGGTCGGCAACCACTTGGATACCCTCAACTGGGAGTAGCACCTCCCATTCCGCTAATTCACCAGACCTGGCCCCTTCCGACTACCACCTTTTTTCGTCGATGAGCCACGCCCTCACAGAGCAGCACTTTGATTCTTACGAAAACGTCCGGAAATGGCTTGATGAGTGGTTTGCCTCGAAAGAGAAGGAATTTTTTGTGGCGTGGTATCCACAAATTGCCCGAAAGATGGAAAAAATGTGTAGCTAGCGATGGCCTTTGAATAAATAGTACTTGGTGGCACTTTGAATAAATTTGTTTTTGCTTTCTATGAAAGAAACATGTGTTTCTTTGACTAAAAAACAGCGGATTTAAGCTTTTACACCTGGTATATTTTCACTTTGGCCTTATTGCAAGATTAAATCATTCATTTTCTTTCCATCAATCTGTTCTTTTAAGAATTTTTGTATACCGTTAACCTTTTTCTTCAATATTCTCATTTTTTTTTTTGGGTAGCGAGATTTTAACTTTTTACTTATATAGGATGAAGCCGATCAAATTATTTTTAATGAAAGATGAGAGAGAAATACGTAAAGAATTTAGTGCACTCGTGTCGCGAAATTTTTCTTAGTAACTCACTTCACTTTGGTAAATTCCATTGCTTTTAAACCAAAAAGATTGGTATTTGTAAATGTCAGCTCTATAGCCACCGGACTTTCTGCACCTTGCTTGAGATTCATTTTTGCGATATACAAAGGATCCATCTTAACAAGATTTATTGCACTATCACCAGTCGTGGCCTTTTGTCCTAAAAAGTAGTTACTGCGCTCCTTAATGCAATTGGTATCCCCAAAATTACACGGCTTTGGGTCGTTGGCTATGTATTTGAAATTTTATTGTTAAAATATTACACGGAACAGCAAAATCCGTAAAGTTAACACTTACGGAAGTGCTCCTGCCCAGCTACGACCGTGCACAGAAACAGAGCTAATATAATTTTAAACATCGTAAACGTTTTCGAATGCTCGTCTTAATAGAACTAAGGTGTGCGTGAAACATGACCAAGTTTTTATAGAAACTTTGAGAAGTTAATTATTCGCAATGTTTGTGAACTATGTATATGATACATATTTACAAACTGGACTTCCATACATATGTATGTATTGCACTATTGGAAGGTTGTTTTTTTGACAAGTACACATTATAAGACAACTAAGGTTAATGCAAGTAAAATATAAATCGTCGTGTGTGAAAAGAACTCGAAAGTAATTTGTTAAGCTACAAATTTAAAACAAATAGTTAACAAAATGAGTATTGCGCTTCAAATTGAAAAATTGGGTGAGGACAACTATGATGTGTGGTGTATGTCTATGCGGCGAACTTATTACATCAGATTTATGGAACGTTGTATGTGTCAAATCAGTAAAGCCTAAGAGGAGCCTGATGCAAAAAAATGGGTTACGGTCCCACAAGTAATTCTCGAGTAGGGCCATAAAACCATAAAGTTGCTGCGAGTCGAGCGATGGCCCACATTGTGTGTAATTTGTTATTGTAAACTCTTCGCGTCGCCGGCGATCTGCTTGTGCGTGTACACTGAACAAAATTTTGCAACACGTTCAAAGACACAGCGAAGTCATATGAGTTTATATGACAATTTTAAATTACCAAAAAAATTACTCGGTCTTACAGTTGCCAAAGTAACTATATTTCTGTGCTCAGTGTACTTGTGCGAAATTTTAGTCAGCGAGCACTAATAAAAAGCTCCGTTACGGTCGCCCAAGCATCCTCGAGTAGGGCCATAAAACGCGCACACTGTGTGTATTTTTTTTTTGTAAATTCTCGGCTTTTTGAGTGTGCGTCTGGCTGGCGCCTCTTGCAAGACATAACGGAAAGAGCACTCGGAGCAAAAAGAGCCAAGGCGTGCCCACCGCTGGTTATGGGCATCTTAATTTTGAGGATTTAATGAACCGAGGCAAGGAAAAGCTAGTAAATGGAATGAGTTTCGAAAATATTCGTGCAGAAATAAATTGTGATACCTGTAACAAGGCTAAGATATGTAAGTGTATTGCCATTCCCAAAAAAGCCGACGTGTTACAAAAAATGTACTTGACTTAATTCATACAGATGTTTGTGGACCTATGAATGTCAAATCGATGGGCGGCAATAGTTATTTTGTTACATTACTCGCGTAAAATACACATTTATTTCATGAGCGCCAAAAGCCCATTTTTCGAAAAGTTTAAAGCTTTTAAGAGCTACATTGAATGCCAGACTAATAGAAAAATAAAAGCTTTGCGAAGTGATAATGGCAAGGAATACACTAATAAGGAGTTTGATGATTTCGTGACCAAATTCGGTATAAAAAGACAATTGACGGTCCCGTATACGCCCCAGCAAAACGGGGTCGCGGAGAGAGCAAACCGTACAATAGTGAAAATGGCTAAAAACTTAATTATACATGCAAAATTGGGAGAGATCCTGTGGGCAGCAGCATATTTGAGAAATAGATCTCCAACACAAGCTTTGAACGGATGCACACCATTTGAAGTGTGGAAGAAACGCAAGCCATCGGTACAGCATTTACGAGTTTTTGGTTCAAGAGCATTTGCACTGGATAAGGCTGCAAAAAGGCAAGTTCCAGGCAAAGGGCAAGGAGTACATATTTATTGGGTTCTCATTTACAGCAAAAGCAAGCATACCATCTGTATGATAAATAGCAGAGAACAATAGTGGAGCGTAGTGATGTCAAATTTGTAAAAGGTGAGTTTTCTGCCAAAATAATTGAAAATCACCAAAATAAAGAAATTAATGACAACTTTGCAACAAACATCATTCGCCTTGAGTCTAAACCACAGGTTCAAATAGAAGAATCACCTGCAGTCACGCAGACTGACGATGAGGAGGAGCAGACAATTGACCTCAATGGGAGCAGTTTGATAGCGCAAGTGATCAAGAGCATGGAGGCAACGGAATAGATGAAGCCGACAATGCAGAGGTAGTTGACACTCACAGTAGACGCGGGGCCGGTAGACCAAAGTTAGTTCGAACAGGTCAACCAGGTAGAGCCAAAAACCAGTACCAAATACTTAACAATGTAAACATGCTGGAAGACATCGAAACACCGCAAAGTATGGGAGAGGCATTGAAGGGCCTAAATATGCAGGATTGGCAAAAGTCTATGCAATCCGAATACGACGCACTACCACTACTAGAAGTTTAAGTCACGCCTGTTTGCCAAAGGTTGTGGGCAAACATTTGGCGTAAACTATTGGGAAACGTAATCACCAGGTATACGTTATGAAACAATCAGGATGCTGTTCGGAATAGCAGCAGAAAATCAGCTTTATATGCACCATGTAGATATATCAAATGCATACCTTAATGGCAAGCTACATGAAGACGTGTATATGAGACAACCAGAAAATTTCGGTGATAAACAAAATCCAGATAAGGTCCTAGAACTGCAAAAAGCAATCTATGGTCTCAAGCAGTCTGGACGTGTTTGGAACGACACATTAAACGAAGTTCTGAGAAATATAGGCTTTAAAAGGAGCAAGAACGAGGCCTGCTTATATATTTAAGAGCAACAACAACAGTACAATTATATAGCCGTGTACGTGGGTGATTTAATAATCATATGTCCAAACGAGGAAGATATCAGAGCGATTAAACAGAAGATCGCATCGGCATTTACAATGAAAGACGAAGGTCAGCTAAGCTATTTTTTGGGTATGGAAATAGAGCGAGAAGGCAACAAAGGTTCAATACGGCTGAGCCAGAGAAAATACATCAAAGAGCTTTTGGAAATGCTTTTCGCACTGCTAACAGTGTTGAGTCGACCTGACATTTTGCATGCTGTAGGCAAATTGTCTCAGAGGAATACTGATCCACATGTAGAACATGAGGCTGCCGCAAAACATGTTTTACCTTTTCTTTCCGGAACAATGGACTTGAGCATTTGTTATCGGAAGACTGGCGATCCAGCAAGAGGTTTTGCTGATGCGGAGTGGGTAAACGATTCCTTCTGGGTAGTAGTGCGTTTTCATGGTCTTCAACTTAGCAGAGTGTTGTCGCATTGAGCAGCACGGAAGCAGAGTATATCGCTTTAGCAACAGCCGCTGAAGAAGCAGTCTACCTACGGAGGTTACTACAGGAAGTCGGATGGTCAAATTTGGAATCGATGACAATCTATGGGGACAATATCAGTGCTTAGCATATAGCACAAAATCCTGTATTTCATAAACGCACTAAGCACATTGATATAAAGTATCATTTCGTTAGAGAAAAAGTAAATTGTAATGAAATCAATTTGAAGTATGTAACCACTCAAGATAATGTCGCAGATGTATTGACAAAAAGTTTGTGTAAGCCAAAGCACTGCGGATTTGTAAAAGCAGGAGGAAAAAAATTTCGAATTTTTTTTTAAATAATTGTGTATGTTGTGAAAGAGTAAACCTCAGTCGATCTGCCTCAAAAAATCTATCTATTACTTGTTTTTTATACTTTACAATAGTGCGAGAAAAACAAAATAATTAAATTATTAAGATCTGGAACCCAGAAGAGAAATAAATACTTTTCCTGCCCAACGGATACTTTTAAAAAGATATAAAGTAAAAATACAGAACTCTATTTAAAATCATCATTTTACACTTCTGTACCTTGTGGAAGAAAGTTAAGTAAAGCTTAAACTGGGACCTCAAAATCCGTTTACCTCCTTATGCCAGTAGACTTCACCTAATTGATCTTCCTTCATTGGAAAATAATCGTAGGATGACCCTTAACGCTATTTTTTAAATAATTGGTTATTATAGATTGATTCGCCTTTTTTACTTCGGCAACTTATGTTTAGACGCTCTTAGACGCTCTTTTAGAAATTTTGTACCATTATCTCTTAAGACCCATTTCTTATGAGCCATTTCAAGTATTATGTTCTACATGTTATGATTTGAATCATTCTCAATTGAACTTTCTCCTTCCTTAACTTAACATCTTCGGCCACTCTGGCTTTGGGTAGGGGCACAGCTTGCCTCCGGCCAAATAAAAATTTACCCGAGGGGTCGCTGGCGAACTACCTATTATTTATTTTATTAGTAAATTATAAAAATTTGTAATTATTTTATGTTTTTTTTTTGACCCCGCAGTAATTTCGTTATTATATGGATGAGCATCTATTGTATTATGAAAAGTGTTAGAGGTTTTAATTACTTTTCTGATTAGAAGCCAAATTCTGGAGCATTCCCATGTACACAAGTTCGATGCACTAAGTCAATAAGGCGATTAAAAATATCTAAATAAGTCAGTTTCAAGTGCAAAGGTTTGGTAGATCTCATCGACAAAAAAATCCATGTGGTTTTATTTATACTTACAATACTTATATATAATATTTATTATTAGTTATTATACTTGTTCGATGAAGCTTTTATTTATTTTTGACAATAAATTTTTTTTGTATTTATTCGATTTTGTTATTTTTTGACACATAACCGCGAAATTCTTCTACGGGGTCTGCCTCCTTCTGCCTGTTACATTCTTTTACACATATTTAGTATACCCTTGACCCTTTGACTACAGATATAAAGTACATAAAGATAATAATATTCTTTCGTAGTTTGTCAGTTGGATAAAGATTTCGTGTTTCTGTTGCATGTTTTATTACGTAAGAAAATAAACCGAAAGAGAGTATTCCATGTTCATGATACGTTTATATAGTGTAATCTATACATATATATCGAAGTAAGCTTGTTTAATGCAACTATTTGTAATTAATTAATTTAATTGAGTTTAATTATTTAATTGAGCTACAATTGGTGATAAGACCGTTTTATAATATATCATTTAAATAATAAATTCTTATCAGTATTTAGCTATATCTAGCAAGTACCTTAATGGTATATTACATAGCAATTATTAATACATTACAATGAAGTGCTAAGTATTACCTGCCGGTCGCACATTCGTACAAGTTGCAGGGTTCCTGTTTTGGAATGCGAGAAGGACAACGGATTGTGGTGTCATCGTGTTTGTTGTTGTATTAGGAAGAGGTGTAGCAACCAATCTTTCAAATGAGATCCCTTATTAGCCTACGAAAGACAAGTTTATTTTATTTTTTTGATATCGGGGTGACATTATATAGATCCCATAGGGGTGTTTCAGAGGACCTCGAAAAAAACAAAAAGTTTTAAATAAATTATTCGTTTGTTTATGAAGATATCGTAACCACATTTGGCACTGTACCAATTATGAACAAAATCGGTTGACTATATCATATAGCTCCCATAGGACAGATCGGTCAAAAAAACGTGTTTGATGCATTATTCGTTGTTATTCGTTTGTTTATGAAGATATCGTAACCAAATTTGGTATTTGATCATTTTTTAGCGTTGCCCATCACTGTACCGAATTTAATCAAAATCAATTGACTATATCATATAGCCCCCATAGGACCGAACGGTCAAATACGTTGTTTTTCGTTTATTTATCGTATCCAAATTTTGGGTTTGATAGGTTTTTGGACTTCCCCAGCACTGTACCAATTATGAACAAAATCGGTTGACTATGTCATATAGCTCCCATAGGACCGATAGGTCAAAAAAGCGTTTTAGGTGCAAAATTCGTCTGTTTTTATGTTTATGAAAATATCGTAACTAAATGTTCTTAAGCAAAGTCGTCCGCGCTCGACTTTAACGTACGCCATCATTGTTTTTGTAATTCCATAACTAAAATGTGTCCTCGTTTTTGCTTAAAAATACAAACGATCTCATTTTATGTGCCAGAAAAAAATATGACTATTTTCCCGACTACAGCGAAACAAAACTTAAGGTTAAATGCTTGACCTATACGTATGTAAGTATGTACATCTATTTCCTCGGAATTTCTTAGCCGCTTAAAATTTATTGACAAATGTGGTATCGTTGAAAGCGTCTTGATCGTTCGCTGGTTGTAGACTATTTAATGTTCCATATTATGGCGCAATCAAGAAAACTTTAAATTATAAATAAAAAAAATATAAGCTAAAAATCAATTTAAATAAAAAAATAAGTTTAAAAATCTAAAACCGGACTATCCCACGGCTATCCTCTGAACATCACTATAAATATGTAATAAATAGATTAAAATATATAGAGGTACGAATATAATAAACATTGAATATTCCAAATTTTTGAACATAAATAGTTCAGATGAGAAAATTTTTTTGTTTCATAGTCTGGTTTTAGTTTATTGGACTTATTTTCCTTAATATGGTACCTAATATCTTTAATGAATTTCATAGTGCTCAGAAATTGGTAATTAAACATAGCGCTTCTGAAAATATATTTTTGTATTTCTTATTAAATTCATTTCTGTCCATGTCGTTCTTATTTTTTTTAACAAAACGCATTTCAATTAAAAAATCTAAAAACATACTTATAAGTTATACTTAAATATCTTTTGTTTATGATTTGTTATTGATAACTCAACACATAATCAACATTTTTCTCTAAATATTAATTTTTATTATTAATTTTATTTTGACTAACTTTAGCTTACCTTAGCATATCGATATAAAAAGTGGCTCGCTTTACATATTTTTACCCATGGGTATCAATGCAACAACATGATCAGTTTTTAAATTTATTTGATACACTACATAAACTAGTTGTGTCTGTCAGGATAATCAAGCATCAAGACTAATATGAACTAAAAACAAGTTTTTGTAACTCAATATTGCCTTGACAATGACCCAAGGCCTCAAGAGATAAAAGACCATTTCTGAAAAGTTGTTGTAAAACGTCTTAAAAGCCGCTATCTCAGCACTTTGGAACCAGCCCACTTTTATAATAATAATAATCTCTACTCATAGAACAGGTGAGACGACGAAAACGGAGCACTATGTTCATTGTACTGACTCATACGGCTGACATGGAAGATTTTGCGCATTATTTCAAGGTTAACCAGATGTGACCGAAATGAATAAAAAAAAAAAAAATGTACTTTGTTCAACTAAGTATGTATACTCTTAGTAGATTGTAAACGACTCTCTTGATACGCCCAATATGTGCAGCATGAAGTGTTATGTGATTTCAAGTAAACTTGGAAAAAAACATTTAAGAGATGTTATGGTATATATGCATATAAATATGAATATAGTAAATTAAATATTTACTCAACAAATCAGAGAGCAATGCCCCTAGTAGCATATTTTTTTTTAAATTTCCGCCATACTGCATGATTATATAAATATATAGATTAACTTGTATTTTTTATGGATTTCTTAATTTAACTTTAATAAGAAAAAGTTTATATCATTCTTAGTTTCATTTTATACACCCTATCTCAATTTATTATGAGCATTAGAAAAGTTTGGTTTCTTTGTCGAGCAAATGGCTCAATAAATTTAATGCTTTCTTTAAAAAAACGTAAAAAAGTCGATACCGATACCGTCGATATCGATCTCTTTTTTGGGCGAATCGAATAGAATCGGTATCGAGTTTTATGGAATACTCAATACTGCGATTCGATTTTTTTTTCTGGTATGAATGTAAAATACGGCCCCAGTAAAAGACAACTAGGCGGCCATATTATTCTCCCTTAGTTATTATACCATGTATTTTGTTGTTATAATTCCTCTTTTATTATACATTTTAATGTTTCGTATGAGTTTTCACCTGCATGATTTCAATGAATTGAGGTGAAACTTATATTGTGCACACCGTATGAGGTGTGGCTATCACAAAGTGTACGTTTCACTTCGATACGTTCACGCATACGAACACAATCGGTACCACACTGATTTTTATACCCTGTACTGTATGGTATAAAGGGTATATTAAGTTTGTGCAAGCCGAAAATGTATGTAACATAAAGAAGGAGCCGACGAAGTGGGGGGTCTTCGTTACCTAAGTTACCTAAAGTATGATCAGGGTGACTAGAGAAGTCGATATACCCATGTCCATCGGTCGAAAAAACCTATTTTCAACAAAATTCTTTTTGTTTCGTTTGTTTATGAAGATATCGTAACCAACTTCCGTAATTGAAAGTTTTTAGAGTAGATAAGCACTGTACCAAATTTGATCAAAATCGGTTGACTATATCATATAGCTGCCATAGGGCCGGTCGGGCAAAAAAACAGCTTTTGCACAAAATTCGTTGTGTTTCGTATGTTTATAAAAATATTGTAACCAAATTTAGCAAAGAAATATCTTTTGGAGTTCGTAAGTAATATATAGGACTTGGTTGCAATGTAGTGGTACAGGGTATCCCAAAGTCGTCCGCTCTCGACTTTAATGTGCGCCATCTTTTTGTAAACGCATTTATATTACTATTACATAAAACTAATATTACCATAAAGGGAAATAATGTGCAACTTGATGGCTGATCAACAGAAATGAATCTCCTTATATTGCTTTCAAGCGGTGGTGCTGTTAACCTGTCGTGAAGATCAAGTAATCTTCTATATATAAAATAGAGAAAACCTTGGTGGAAGTGTTGGGGACAAAAGATATAAGGTGAAACTCCCGAAAGGGGCTGGCCTTTAGGTTGACGCCCTAATGTCAGTCAAAAAATCCTAGTCTCGACAACATCAGCATCAGCCTCGGATAAGGATCGAATTTAGATATCGACCATTGCAACGTTTAAAGGATTATGATATGAAAATATGTACTTGGAATGTTTTGACTATGTTGCAAAGATGGCTGAAGTTGCAGATGAACTGATGAGATATGTTGCAAACGTATGTTCAATGCAAGAAATAAGATGGAGACAGAGCGGAGAAATCAGAAAAAGGACCTATTCAATATTTTACAGTGGGTCAGAGATGCAAAGTTCACGTGGAACGGGTTTCTATGTGGACAACAAAACTCGAAGAAGCATACTGAGTTTCGCAGCTTCACATGGACTGTTTGTAAGCTTTCAAACACAAACGCATCTATCTATAGACATGGAAAATGCCGAGCAATATTAGGGCGAACCAGATCGATCATATACTTGTTGATAAGAGACACGCCACGTCAATCATAGACGTACGATCATACAGGTGCTGTGATACAGATCACTACCTAGTGATTTCTAAATTACGTCATCGTATATCGAAAGTAAATGACAATAAAGGTCACAGAAAATTCAAATGGAATATTCAAGAAATACACAATAATGAAGTTTTAAAAGCGAAATACAATGAAGCTTTAGAAACAAAGTTAAATAATGAAAGCGGAGGAGTAAATATTTACTAACATTGGAATAAGCTGAAAAATCTTATTGTCAACACTGCAAAGGACACAATCGTAGAAAAGAGATCAGAAGCAAACGAAGCGAGAAAAAGATACGTCGATAGAAGTTCGAGAGCGAACCTTCTGGAATACCAAAAAAAAGGAAAAGAAACCAAAAAAATAATAGGGGCAAAGAAAAAATTATATATGAAACGGCAGATTGAGAAAATAGAAAAGTCTATGTACCAAAACATAAAAAAACAGACAAAAGCATTCCATCCGAGAACCAACGTGTGTAAGGACAAAGATGGAAATATACTTAGTGACAAACAACAAGTGATTGAAAGATGGAAACAACATTTCACCGACCTACTCAACGTAAACCATGACAGCGATAATACTAGTGAAATAAGACAGATTTTTACCGCTGAGATTCTTGTTGAAGAACCTAGCCTAGATGAAATAATCGCAGCAATAAATAAGTTAAAAAACAACAAGACCAGTGGCGAAGACGGAATTCCGGCATAACTCTTAAAGTATGCAGGGCAAGCCTTACACAAGCAGATACATCTTCTAGTGAGAGCTATATGGGAAAGGAATAAAATACCAAGTGAATGGCTAACAAGCGTAATAGTACCCATACATAAGAAAAGCAATAAGACCGAATGCAAAAATTATCGAAGAATATCGCTACTGAACGCCGGTTACAAAGTGTTCACAAATATTGTCTATGAGAGAATCAAAGTATATGCTGATGAAATAATAGATGAGTACCAATGCGGCTTTAGAAGCAACCGATCAACACAAGATCAAGGCTTCCTGGTAAACCAAATTATTGAGAAATTTTATGAGCATAACATTGATATCTTCTGTCTGTTTATTGATTTTAAGCAAGCGTTTGATAGTTTAGATGGAAAAGAAATCGAATACTGCTTCCAAAAACTTGGCATTCCGTTAAAATTAATTGATCTGGTTCTTTGCACGTTGGAGAATACTACTATCAAAGTACTAGCACAAGGCGAAATATCGGAACCTTTTCTGGTCCTGTCCGGTGTAAAACAAGGAGACGCATTATCTACTATGATCTTTAACCTGATTCTGCACACAGTCATAAAGGATATTAACTCGAACGGAACAATATTTGACAAAGATTTTCAAATAGTTGCGTATGCTGACGACGTTCTCATCATAGCAAAAGACAAAAACAGGCTAGTCCGCATATTCAAGCAACTTGAAGTTAAAGCAAAAGCAATAGGGCTGAGGGTCAATGCTGAAAAAACTAAGTTTATGCTTCGGTCAACACGTAATGTAGAGGTCAACAATCTAGTCATAGACAATTCTGCTTTTAAATGCGTAAATGAATTCACATACTTGGGTTTCGTTCTATCAGCAAACAAAGACTCATCGATTGCTATAGACGAAAGAATTAAAGCTGCAAACAAGGCGTATTATGCAAACATTAAGTTGTTTAGATCAAAAGTTTTATCACGCATGCAGAAAATCAAAATGTATAAAACCCTTATACGACCTGTCCTCATATATGGTGCTGAAATATGGACATTAAAAGTTAATATTTCAAACCAACTATTGCGATTCGAGAGAAGCATTATGAGAAAAATATTCGGTCCTGTTCGACTTGAAGACGGCACATATCGTATTCGTTACAGCAACGAAATTGAAAACATTATTGGTGGTGCGAATGTGATATTTTTTATTAAAGCACAGCGGATTAGATGGATTGGCCACATTATACGAATGCCAAACGAAAGGGTTCAAAAGAAGGTGTTTACTCTACGTCCAATAGGAGGAAGAAAAAGAGGCCGACCAAGAAGGAGATGGCTTGATGACGTCGAAGCAGACTTGAAGACGATGAACATTCGCAATTGGAAAGATGAAGCGAGAGAGAGAGTTAACTGGAGGAAAATTGTTGATGAAGCTATGGTCCCCATCCCGGACTGTGAAGCTAAGAAGAAGAAGAAGAAAAACTAATATAACTCATAAACAGTATTTAAAATTACAACAAAAGCTAAAAAAATAAAAGCTTGCCTCGACTGATAAACAAACTTTTTTCTCTAGCCGTCGCGACATTAAAAATTAAAAATATTATGTATGTGCTTATGTATACTTATGACTACAACTCGGCCTATCCTGACTGGAGTGCTCCTGATTTCTTAATTCTTTTCTTTGCGTTTTCTGTTTCCTAACCAAGGTTTCATGTTGGCAACTGCCCAAACTCTAGACTGTTGAAATCCGTCAACATCTTCTAGCACATACCTGACATTTTTTACAACTTTTGAAACCTTGTATGGTCCTTTATATTTTATATTCCTATATCAGTGTCAAAGTTCTTAATCATCACAAAATCTCCTTCATCTTACGTTAAAGGTTCTAGTCGCTTTGTATCTACTAACTTTTTATTGTATTCTTGTACTTTCTCTTGTTGTGACTTGGCGTTTTGCCTAATGCTTTCGATATCCCTAGCTTTTAACTTCTCCAGTTCGTCTTTAAAGGTGTCTTCGTCTTTTCCTCTTTGTGCCACTCCACACAACATTTTACTCGGGTGTTGTTTGATTGACCTTTGCACCGTATTATTCAATATATACTCAACTACGTCCCAGTGTAAGCCTTTATCCGAATCTACTAGTTTTGCTAGCATTGGTCCCAATACTCGATTCGCCCTCTCTACCTGGTCATTAGCTTGCGGTGAGCCGGTTGCTATCTTTATATGCTTGACATTATTATTTTCCATGAAAGCCTTAAAATTGTCTGACGTAAAACAGCTCCCTCTATCGGATATAATGCATCTCGGTCGACTACATAAGCCTACTACTACATAGTCTTCAAGTGCTGTAATTACCTCCTTGGTGCTTGTTGTTTTCGTTGGATACAAACGGACAAATTTTGTAAAGCCATCAATTACTAGAAAATCGTGTTTGTTGGCCCTGCCTTTATATACTGGACCATAATGATCTATGTGGACAACTTCAAACGGCACCGATTCTTTCGGGATGTTATGCAAAAACCCTTCCTCTTTACCGCTCTGTGCTGAATATGAGATGCATTTAAGACAATTAGCTATATGGCGTTTGGCTTTATCCTTAACTTTTGGAAACCAGTAGCTTTTTGATATTACTTCAGTCATTTTGTCCACTCCGATATGGTGTTCCTCCATTTCTTCCGGTACCAAAAACAAAAGGTTCCCGCTGTCCTTCTTTTTGTAAACTATTCCGTTCCTCAGTTCGTAGTGTTTGTGTTCCGATTCTTGTAACATCTCTCTCAACTTTTTAACCGAGGTGTCTTTGCTTTGGCAAATAATTAAGTTCTCCTCGAAAGTATTTGTGTCAATCGTTAGTATATCTAAACTTCTGCTAAGTGCATCAACGTGTTGCATTCTTTTCCCAGGCCTGTGCTCAGGTCTGAAGTCATAACTTTGAAGCTCAAGTACCCATCTGCTATTGCCGGGCTTAATGCTTTCTTCTTTAATGCCAGCATTAATGCGTTACAGTCTGTCACGAGTTTAAAGTGTATACCCTGTCAATATATTCTAAAACGATGCAGAGCATACACTATGACTAACATTTCTAATTTAAAACTTTCGTATCTCGCCTCTACTTCTGTCGTTCACTTTAAAAAGTAAAAGATAGGATGAAGTTTTCCATCGCCCTTAACAGGTCCTTCTATTAAATTCCTTTTCAATAACTCAAAACATTCTAATTCTGCTTGTCCGAACTTAAATTTTCTGTCTTTTTTGATGACGTCATACAGTGGCTTAGCTTTCACGAATCGTCGGAAGTAAGAGCACAAGCCTATAAAGCTTTGTACATCTCTTGCTTTTTTTGGGATTGAAAACTTCATGACTGCCTGCACTCCTTTGTCATCTGGCTTATATATCCAAAGTATTTAACTTCCGACAGTAAAAACTCAAACTTGTCCATTCTTAACTGTAATTTGTTCGCTACTAATTTTCTGAACACCTCTTTTAATATTTCCAAATGACTTTTCTCGTCCTCTGTTGCCGTTTGTGTATAATAACGCGTCGGTGCTGGCGTCCTGCTCTGCGGCGTCGGCGTCTTGACTTGTCGATGGTGTAGCGTCGCTAGCTTCTGCGTTTGTCTCGCTGCTTGTCTTAGGCGTCTTGTCGTTAACCGTTATGTCTATTTCATCATGAAACGGTGGGTGATCGCCTCGTACAGACATTGGAACTTCACTAAGACGCCAAGTAGTAGTAGTCCAAGTAGCCCTAGCCAATCTTTAAGTTGTTTAGCCGAGTATTGATTGGAGTCTATGGATTCCATTAGTGCTTACTTTAACACGGCTTTGAAAAATAAAAAAAAATTTTCTCTATGCTGCCGAGATACGAAAAGGAGTCAACGTCTTCTATGGGTTGGTCGTACAATAGAAGTGGTGTTGTGTTGTTGGAGACAATGCGCATTAATCTCCTCTAATCTCGTCTTCTTTACGTTGACTCTTAAACCAACTTTACAGGTTTTTTCAGTTAGGCAGTGCACCTTAAGCCGCAGGGTAGGTCTCGGTTTGTCTGATCCATTACACCGTCCAGCAGGATCAGAAACAGCGTAGTCGAAAGGACACACCCTTGTTTCACCCCTGTACCAGGTTCGAATCCGTCGCTTAACACGCCTTTAAAGCGGACCTTGCAATGGGCACCATTGTAAATCTCGCGGATCATTGACACAATTTTGTCGGGGATGCCTTTACTGATGAGGGTTTCCCACAGAGCCGGTGGATTGTGTCGAAAACACTCTCGAAGTCAACGAAAAGCAGGTATAGTGGGCTTTTATATTCAATTGACTATTCACTTAAGATCCGAAGCATATTAGTGTGGTCTGCACATGATTTACCGGTCCGGATACCCGCCTGTTCCTTACGCAGAATGGACTCAATGACTGGTGATAGTCGGGAGAGGATAATCGAGGATAGCAGTTTGTTAATTGAGTTTAATAATGTTATTCCTCTCCAGTTGTTGCATTGTTTTAGGTCACCTTTTTTTGGGATCGACACTATGAGACCGTCCTTCCAAACCTCAGAGATCATTTCCTCGATCCAAAACTTCCTTAAAATCGGGTGAAGCGCGCATGCTAGGTGTTCAGCATGTTGTCTGGGCCAGCGGATTTGCCATTCTTAAGTTTTGCTATGGCAGAAGCGATCTCATCAAGGCATGGTGGTTCAGTTGAGATATCGCTCCTAGGTAAACGTCTTCTCAGGAGCCACGGGCAGTTGGAGATGTTAAATGCATTTTCACCGGGGTGTCACTGATATCTGATCCATTTGAGTCCTTAATGACGTCGGTACTGCGCCCTTTTTTGCCAGCTAGCTCAACGTCGGCGCCACGTCGTGTCCCCACATCAAGCAAGCATCCCAGGAATAGCTTGCTGATAAGGACGTGATCATTCTGGTTCCGGGTACGACCATCTGGAGACTCCCACGTGTGTTTATGGGTGTCCTTGAGCAGGAATTTTGTGCCACCAATAAAAAAGCTGTGTCGAGAGCATAGATCAATTAGCCGATCGCCGTTGTTATTTTTCTCGTTGCCAAGGCCTTGGTTTTCCATGACTCTTCCGAGATTGCGGTTGTCCACTTTGGCGTTGAAATCACCGATGAAAATTTTAATATCGCCAGAAGGTAGTTGGCATAGTTCAGCTTCGAGTTGTTCGTAGAAGCTGTCTTTTGTAGTATCATCATCTGGTTCAGTGGGGGCATAGCATTGGATGACCGAAAAATTGCGAAACTTCGAGTTAAATCTGGTCAAGATTATTCTGTCGGAAATCGCCTTGGAGTGCAAAATTGATTTCGACGCGCATCTTTACAGTACCATCCCGATGCCTCTGACTTTTTGATTTGGGTGACCCGAGTACAGGAAAGTGTGCCCAGTGGCCAAGGCGGGTTCGCCAGTGTTTAGCCATCGCACCTCAGACCGAGAATGTCAATTTTGTAGGCTGCCATTTCGCTGCAAGCATGATTGATGCGCGAAGTTTTGGAGAGAGTTCTTATATTCCTGATGCTGGGGCTGCTAAAATTCGTTAAGATTTAGAGAAAAATTTTGATTATGTGTTGGTTATCATTAACAAATCATAAACAAATGATATTTGAGTAATAATTTTTGTAATGCAACATTTAAGTTTAAGCATCGAAACAATATTTGTTATAAGTTTTTAAGTTTTTTAATTGAAATGCGTTTTGTTAAAAAAAATAAGAACGACATGGACAGAAATGAATTTAATAAGAAATACAAAAATATATTTTCAGAAGCGCTATGTTATTGTGACGTTTAAAATATTAAAACCAAGCTTCCCACTTCAAGGATTAATTACCAATTTCTGAGCACTATGAAATGCATTAAAGATATTACCATATTAAGGAAAATAAGTCCAATAAACTAAAAACAGACTAGTAAAAAATCCCTGTCTGGAAAATATGAAACAAGAAAATTTTCTCATCTGAACTGTTTATGTTCAAACATTTTGAATATTCAATGTTTATTATAAAACAACTTATTCGTACCTATATATTTTAATCTATTTACATATTACATATTTATAGTGATGTTCAGAGGATAGCTGTGGCGTGATTTTTAAACTTATTTTTTTATATAAATTGATTTTTAGTTTATAATTCCGTTCTACTTTTTATTTTTAGGTTTTACTGTTTTACATTTGGTAGAATAGATAGAAGCCAAAAAACAATTTTATAACTGGCGATTCTCTTTAAAACCGAACGGATTTGGAGAAAAAAAAACGTAAAAGATGTACTAAATTATTTGGATTGAATATATCAGAGAAAAGCCACGTACAACAGCCAACAATAAACATTTTTTAAATGTGCATAGTTAAAAAATATTTTTTTTATTGATAATTCAAAGTTTTCTTGATTGCGCCATAATATGTGACATTAAATAGTCTACAACCAGCGAACGATCAAGACGCTTTCAACGATACCACATTTGTCAATAAATTTTAAGCGGCTAAGAAATTCCGAGGAAACAGATGAACATACTTGCATACTTATAGGTCAAGCATTTAAACTTACTTTTTGTTTCGCTGTAGTCGGGAAAATAGTCATATTTTTTTCTGGCACATAAAATGAGATCGTTTATATTTCTGAGCAAAAACGAGGACACATTTTAGTTATTGAATTGCAAAAACAATGATGGCGTACGTTAAAGTCGAGCGCGGACGATTTTGCCTAAGAACTCAAAAAAAATATGTTTGCCACATTTAGTTACGATATTTTCATAAACATAAAAACAGACGAATTTTGCACCAAAAACGTTTTTTTGACCGTTCGGTCCTATGGGCTATATGATATAGTCAACCGATTTTGTTCAAAATTGGTACAGTGCTGGGGAACTCTAAAAACCTATCAAACCCAAAATTTGGATACGATATGTTCATAAATAAACGAAAAACAACGAATTTGACCGTTCGGTCCTATGGGGGCTATATGATATAGTCAATTGATTTTGATCAAATTCGGTACAGTGATGGGGAATGCTAAAAAATTATCAAATACCAAATTTGGTTACGATATCTTCATAAACAAACGAATAACAACGAATAATGCATCAAACACTTTTATTTGACCGATCGGTCCTATGGGAGCTACAATATATAATATAGTCAACCAATTTTGATAAAATTTACAGTGCTTGGGAACTCTAAAAAATTTTCGAATGACATTTTGGTTACGATTCATAAACAAACGAAACATGCAGCTAAAACTTTTCTTTTTTTTTCGAGGTCCTCTGAAACACCCCTATGGGAGCTTTATAATGTCACCCCGATATCAAAACATAAAATAAACTAGTCTCCCGTAGGATAATAAGGGATCTCATGTGAAAGATTGGTTGCTACACCTCTTACCATCTCTGAGATTAGACAGACGGACAGACAGACGGACATGGGTATATCGACTTCTGTAGTCACCCTGATCATACTTTAGATAACTTTGGTGGGTCTCCGACGTCTCCTTCTGTATGTTAGATACTTACACAGCCTAAAATACCCTTTGTTCCATATGGTACATGGTATAAAAATGAACTACGTTACAGGAGGAATTGAAAGGACACCGCATTGTGTGGAATTCAGACAAAACATGACACCGGACTTTGAGACGCAGAACCAAGTAGCAGAAATATTGCTGTGAAACACAAGGGCAGATAATTTGCAGAGTTTCAGAGTTCAATGCCTGAACCTTCCGTGGCATTGGCAGGAACACTACAAATCAGCTAATACGAAAAGGGGAGACATCCAGAAGGATGGAGCCTATGGCAAGCTCACGGAAATATTCCTAAAAATTTCCTTAAAAACTGACTGGGACCCTGCGGACTCAGGAAATATCTGAGTAAGATAAGCATCTTTCTGACTCAAGTAAGCTTTGTAAGATTGATAGGGAATGCTCCCAACACATACTACTGTGACCAAAAAATAAGGTGTCATTGCATTTATTTTGAAAAATCTTTATCTTTTCGTCGCCTTCAAAATAATTTCGGGGTCGTAAGCATAGATACAAGTTTCATCTCCAGTTATCATGCATTTCGACTTCAAATAAAAATTTGTATACATTTAAATAAAAATAAAAAAATAAAATCGACTTTCGCCGACTAATGCGGATTGTGCTCTGTTCAGAGTAAAATTGGGCAATTGCATCGTGAGACGGACCACATTCTTTGAAGGTAGAGAATGCTGCAACGAAGTTTGTTTTGGATATCCAGCAGCATTCTAGCCTACAAACTGGGATGCAGGCAACGCTGCTTGAGCCCCTTCGTGGAGGATAGGATACGCTTTGTACAAATACAGATACATGACACAGGAAAGTGTCCTTGTACCACTTATGTATAGTACGTGATAGTTTATCGTAACCTCTACGCAAAGGAATGGTTCCAATAAGAAGACTGAAGAAAAGATGCTACAACCAACTGTTGCCGAAAGCTGGCTTTCTTAAATACTGACTAATACAACAACAAACACGATGACACCACAATCCGTTGTCCTTCTCGCATTCCAAAACTGGAACCCTGCAACTTGAACGAATGTGTGACCGGCAGGTAATACTTAGCACATTGTAATGCATTTTTAATTGCTATGTAATAAACCATTAAGGTACTTGCTAGATATAGTTAAATAATGATAAGAATTTATTATTTAAATGATATATTTCAAAACGGTCTTATCACCAATTGTAGCTCAATTAAATAATTAAACTCAATTAAATTAATTAATTACAAATAGTTGCATTAAACAAGCTTACTTCGATATACATATATGTATATATTACACTATATAAACGTATCATGAACATGGAATACTCTCTTTTGGTTTATTTTCTTACGTAATAAAACATGCAACAGAAACACGAAATCTTTATCCAACTGACAAACTACGAAAGAAAATTATTATCTTTATGTACTTTATATCTGTAGTCAAAGGGTCAAGGGTATACTAAAATGCCAAATGTAGAGACATGAGAGTTGAAGCATATTTTCGGGTCAAAAGTAACACCCAAATCTGTGAATAAAGAAATAAGCACCAAAGGAGGGCCATTGATAAAGTAATTAACCAAGTGAGGCTTGCCTCGATGATACGTCATAAACAATACTTATAGAGAGATAAAAATTCAAATGATTAAGAGTAAACCAGTTACGAAAAGAGTTTAAATCATCAAATTATCCTGAAGTAAAAGATGCGACGCGTCGTGGAATCGTTAAATGAGAAACAAAGTTAAACATCATCAGCAAATATCAGAACATGGGGCTGATGAGCCACATTTGGCAGACCATTTATAAAAAGTGTGAAAAACAAAGAAGCTAGGTGACTCCCCTGCGGAACACCAGATGATACATGAGCAATTTTGGAAACAGTTGACCTAACCATTACTCTTTGAGTTCCCTTAGCAAGGTAATTAGAAATCCATTTGAGAAAATAACAACCCGGGCTTAGAAATAAGAAGCTATTGGGTAACAGTTTTGACTCTGCCCTACCCTTGTCAATATAAATAAAACGAAGAATTTTTAAATTAATAGTAGGTAAGGATTCTTACTTTTGTAAGTAGTACGCAAGAACCTACGAATAGACAAACAGTACAGGTTCTTACAATGGGTCAATCGCCACCAACCGTACTGCATGGATATTTTAACGAGAAATTTGAAAATGCGTCGATAACAAATAAAATCCAAAGTCCTTACTGAGTGCCTCCAACTGCGGGATTAGCGATCAGAACTGTGTAGGCACCTCTTTTATAAGATGCAATTAATAGAAGGATGATCTACACACCATCGTAGACTTGCTCAACGGCGTCTTAAAAAGTCGTCATTTGGTAAGTTACGTAATAGAGGACTTAACAGATCAGGCCCCATCTGTCACTTCTTAACTTTCTTCCACAAGGTACAGAAGTGTAAAATGATGACTTTAAATGGAGTTCTGTATTTTTACTTTATATCTTTTTAAAAGTATCCGTTGGGCAGGAAGAGTATTTATTTCTCCTCTGGGTTCCAGATCTTAATAATTTAATTATTTTGTTTTTCTCGCACTATTGTAAAATATAAAAAACAAGTAATAGATAGATTTTTTGAGGCAGATCGACTGAGGTTTACTCTTTTAAAACATACACAATTATTTAAAAAAAAAAAAATCGAAATTTTTTTCCTCCTGCTTTTACAAATCCGCAGTGCTTTGGCTTACACAAACTTTTTGTCAATACATCTGCGACATTATCTTGAGTGGTTCCATACTTCAAGTTGACTTCATTACAATTTACTTTTTCTCTAACGAAATGATACTTTATATCAATGTGCTTAGTGCGTTTATGAAAAACAGGATTTTGTGCTATATGCTGAGCACTGATATTGTCCCCATAGAGTGTCATCGATTCCAAATTCGACCATCCGACTTCCTGTAGTAACCTCCGTAGGTAGACTGCTTCTTCAGCGGCTGTTGCTAAAGCGATATACTCTGCTTCCGTGCTGCTCAATGCGACAACACTCTGCTAATCATCCACGTACACGGCTATATAATTGTACTGTTGTTGTTGCTCTTAAATATATAAGCAGGCCTCGTTCTTGCTTCTTTTAAAGCCTATATTTCTCAGAACTTCGTTTAATGTGTCGTTCCAAACACGTACAGACTGCTTCAGACCATAGATTGCTTTTTGCAGTTCTAGGACCTTTTCTGGATTTTGTTTATCCACGAAATTTTCTAGTTGTATCATATACACGTCTTCATGTAGCTTGCCATTAAGGTATGCATTTGATATATCTACATGGTGCATATAAAGCTGATTTTCTGCTGCTAATCCGAATAGCATCCTGATTGTTTCATAACGTATACCTGGTGAATACGTTTCCCAATAGTTTACGCCAAATGTTTGCCCACAACCTTTGGCAACTAGGCGTGACTTAAACTTCTCGATTCAAGCAAGTAGCGAGGCGGGACCCTTTAATTCCCTAGCTCTTGGGTGTGTGGGGTGGGTTTGGCTACGCCTTTGCCGCCAGATATCATATTTCGATTATTGTAGAGTCCCTAGTAAAAAGAGCATCACTCTTGAAACAAAAATGTTGGTTTTGCTCTTTCGATCAAACGAAACAAAACGGGAGGAATTAATTAAAGGGTCCAGTTGTGACGAGGGCTGAGGTGGTAGTTGTTCCTCGTAGTCTATATCCAATAACCTACCATGGTTTTGGCCACAAAAGTAGTCAAAACCCCCAAAACAAAACCTTACCTACACTTTATACGCCTTTGTCATTCAGGAAATAACAAAAATTTTAGCACATCATAATTTTTTTTTATAGTTATTATTAATTTATTATTGTTATTATTTAATTTATTTAAATTTATATTCTGTGAATGCATGATCTAGATCTTAATTTATTTATATTTAAACTCCATCTAAAGATCTAAAGATTCCATTAAGGACGATTAACCACCGAGCAGAAGAAGACGCTGTAGTCAGATCTAACAGAAGGTGGCAACAACGCACTGCAAGATAGCTCGCACTATGTGCAAGAAAACCAACAACAAATTAGCCCAGTATATTCTGAAACTCCCAAGAAGAGACTGCAGACTAATATTGGGCATACTTACTGGTCACTGCCTGACCGCAGCTCACGCTAAGAAGCTAGGCGTTACCAACAGCGACGAATGCAGGAAGTGTGACACAGGTGTCAAAGAGACTCTGCATCTGCAGCTGCCCCGCCTTATGCACATCGAGACTTAAGTATCTAGGGAATCCCTGGCTTACCTCACTGGAAGAGGCAGCCGAAAGGGCACCTCAAAATCTTCTGGCGTTCGCCAAGCACTCGCGCATAATCGATAACTAACGTTTAATGCACACACGCCGCATCCTCCGGTTCCACTAAGGACTATGCAGTCTATGTGTGACTCCTCCCAGGGGTCAAAAAAAATGTAACTACTAGTAGTTTGATGGTGATGTTATTATTTAATTTTTTTTTTTTTATTAATTTAATAAAAAAAATTCGCAATCAAATCGAAAAGCTAAATCTATAAAATTGCTTAAAGTTTGAAATAGCAGCTCGACTTAAGATAATTTTTACATTTTAAAAATTTAAATGTTAAGATAACTGATGGATTACAATCTTGTGAGAGAAATTATTACTGAGCTTTGACCAAAAAATTCATATTAGGGAGCTTTGGCGAAGCACATGGCTTGAGCGAATTTTGCATAAAAGAGAGATACAACAATAATGTGTGTTAAAAACTTACATGGTTTTTGATACATCCAACGCTGGAAGGCCTTCCATCGGGAATCAATGATTATGATGTTAAGCTGAAATTTTATTTAAATTTCGCACATTTTTGTTGTTCACAGAAAAAAAAAATTTAAATAAAAAGAAAAAAAATTCGCACAATTCGGAGGGGGACTGGTGATGTGAGTTATAAAGTTATCTATTATATTTACTTCATTTTTGGAGAACTTTTATTGGGTTTTTTTATATCAACTTCTTTCTTTCTTTATTTTTTCTTTTTTTTTTCCTTTATCTATATATATCTTTATTTAATTTTTTTGCATATTTAAGGTCTGCATAGGGCCACTTTTATACTCTCACGATCACGCACTTATAGGTTATTTTTTGTAGACATTTTTTGTTTTTCCTTTTTTGAAACCACTAGATATATATTGCTTTTTTTTAAAATCTTCTAATTAAAATTTTTCCTTGTATTTATTTCTCACTTATCATAATATTATTTTCACCCTTATTTAAAAAAAAAAAATTGTTAAATCACTCTCGACGACCACGATGATGCGCCCGTCTTCAGATCACGCTTGCAACTGCTGAATCTTCTAATCGGTGGAAGCCGGGAGGGCGGCAGAGCGCTTAAAGCTCTTTCGATGGCTGGAATTTTGGATCAGCTGGTCCCCATGCAGTTCATCTAAGTAGGCAGCTTTGCAGTTGGAGGCTAATGCCCTCAGATAATGCTTTTTTTACGTTGTTATTCGTTTTAGCTCTTTTTATGCTGATTTATTTTTGGTCATCTTGAGCTTTTAGTGTCAGTCTAAAGCTAACAGGCAGAGCGAAAAAGACTGTTATAATTTTTCTAGCATGCGATATTTTGTCCCAAAAAGCCAAACAGCGAGAAAAAGTAGCTGCGAGAAAAAGGGTGCGAAATATTCTAGCTCGCGAGAAATTATAGCTGCGAGAAGCAAAAGGCTGCGAGAAATTTAAGCTGCTAGAAAAGAAAAACAATGGCACAGCCATTAAATGTCTCCTTTCGTAGGAATATAAAAGAACTCCAGTAATGTCCTACATAATGCCGTAATATCCTCAAATTGTATTCTACAAATGTTAATGTATTTCATATTGAAATTAAATAATTAAAAAATTGAGTCAAACACAAAATTTAATGATTATTCCTTTAAGAATACTTTTAATTATTAAGATAAGAGAAAAAACAAAATTGTTGTAGGGAGGTTAAGCCTTTACCGTATTATAAATTATCACAGCAATTACTGCTCTGCAAAATATTTGGCATACGGATACTTTGAGAAAACTTCCGTGATTATGCCATCATATACTTTTGCAAAGCCTTTGTGTATGCTCTCTTGCACTTCTGAGTATATGCTATCCCAGTTCTCATTAAGAAAAGCGTTCATATTGTCACCCAAAGCCTTGTCACCATTAAAAAGATTGGTAAAGTGGTAATACAATCTCTGCGGCTTTAGGACAATCTTTAAATTCTTCGTCTTCATAAAAGTCTCGCCATTCTTCTGAAAAGGTACGCCAGTAAATGATAATCTCGTTTCGCTGTTCACTGTAAAAGTTAAAATTTTCATTTACTATATGTCAAGTGTAAGAATAAATAAAACTCTGATAATCACCAAGGGTCATATTACTTTTACCCGTGCCGCTTATGGGTAATATCAAAACTTTGCCCTTTATGGAATAGTCACCCAAAAGTGTGATTAACGGCACCTTGCAATAAATTTCGTGAGTCGTGGCCAGGTCCTCGCCGAATCCTCTGCAAAAGTTTCATATCATCATTATAGTGTGTTGTTTAGTTAAACTGTCAACCACTTTGTGATTTATTAGGTTACGTGAGTAGTGGGCCTAGCTTATCTGTTAATGATTTATTATGAATTATTGGGGCAGTTTGTTGGAAAGGAGGTCTAAAATTAATACATTTTCCTAAAAAGTTTTCTAGATTACGGCGGAAACCTTCAACTGTGTATTTAAAATGCTTATCTTTTGTTCAAATTTGGCTTAGATTGTATGGCCTCTGAGATCTAGATTGTCATACCGACAATCGCTACCCGCTCGGAATCGCTTTGTTAAATCACACAGGCTCCATAATACCAATTAATCAAAAGTAGCATATTTTAAGAAAAACGCCCTTAATTTCGTATTTGAAAGCCTATGGTTCAGCACACCAAAACGCTTCTCTAAACTTGGTTCAGACACTCCTGTCCAATGATACAAAATAATAGAGCCAATATAAATCTTATTTTATCTTAAAGTTCTTCTCCTTCATTGGCGCTACAGCTAAAATTCAGCCTTGGCCTTCCTCACAACATTTCTTTATTCCTCACGGTTTCTGGCGACGTTTTCATAATCATTGACCCTAGAATTCTCAATTCTGCTTTCACCGCGTCGACCCAGCGGGCTCGTGGACGTCCTATCGGTCGCCTTCCATTGGGATTTTGGAAGCACAGTCAACATAACCAGTGCATTGAATTCTTTAATTTGGGCTTACTACGGGCCCAGTTATTCTCCGACTGAAATTTCGTTCGCTTCGTTTCTATGTCCAGATTTCGCATCCAAAGACAAGGGGATGGGACGAATTATTGTTTTATAAATGCGCAATTTAAGTTCTGTACATACAAGTCTCGATTTAAAGCGGCGATGAGTCTTGCCTGGATGTCTATGTTGCAATAGTTGTATTTAAATTTATTTTTTAATCTATATATTCATATTTTAATTTTTTATTATTAATATATGTATATAATATCTAATCTAATAAAATAGTATAATCTAGCTTGTATTATTAAAAAACGTATTCAAAATTTCTTAATTTAAACAGTTCAAAAGATGGCGTACGTTAAAGTCGGGCGCGGACGACTTTGGGATACCCTGTACCACCACATTGCAATTAAATGAGATATATTGCTTAAGAACTCAAAAAGAAATATTATTTGCCAAATTTGGTTACGATATTTTCATAAACAAATAAAACATAACGAATTTTGTTAAAAAATCGATTTTTTGACCGCTCTGTCCTATGGGAGATATATGATATGGTCAACTGATTTTGATCAAATTTGGTACAGTGATTGGGAACCATAAAACACTTCATAAACAAACGAATATGTTATCTAAAACTTTTTGTTTTTTCGAGGTCCTCTGAAACACCCCTATGGGAGCTATATAATATGTCCCCGATATCAAAAATATAAAATAAACTTGTCTCCCCTGACATAGTAAGGCATCTAATATGAAAGACAGACAGACAGACGGACATGGGTATATCGACGTCTCTAGTCATCCTGATCATATTTTGGGTAACTTTGGGGGGTCTCCGACGTTTCCTTCTGTATGTTACATACATTTTCGGCTTGCACAAACTTAATATACTCTTTGTACCATACGGTAGTAAAAAAATCCGGCTAAAAAGCTAAAAGTTAATTTTTGGCAGATTTTCCTAATTTGCAACTTCTTTTGATTTTTTTTTATAATTATAACATCATTATTTTTCCAGCAGGTGCAAAATATTCATTAAATTTATAAATGTTGAACCCAAATTTCGTTGGGATTTTTTATATTAGATTATAACATATACACTATATATATAAAAGAGAGTAAAAAGTTATGTTAGTTACACCATTTATAACTCAAGAACGGTTGGGCCGATTTTGATGATCTATGGTTTGTTGGATTCGTCTGGTTAACTGGTTAACAGAGTAACGCATAAAATATCGGGAAAAAATCATATATAAAGAAGTAAACCGCGAAATTCATAAATCGAAAATCTTCATCTGCGTCACTATTATGCGCCTCTTTTGGTAAAAATTCAGCTCTATAGCTCTTATAGTCTCTGAGATTCTTTTACTTATATGGAGGCTTAGATATCTAACCATATTAAAAATATAGGAAAGACATTTTACATCAAATTGTTGGTACTTTGTATTCATTCAAATCTATTGACTGTGTTTTAAACGAAGACGAAGCTACCAAATGTCCCATTGGTTTTTTGAAACTCCTTGGGTATGCCTGGCTTATCACCGCACAATTTACAACTAAAGGATGGCGCGGTAATCATCTTGCTTCGAAATATAAATCAACCAAAACTATGTAATGGAACACGTTTGATGGTAAGAAAAATTATGATGAATTTGATTCACGCGACAATACTCAAAGGAAAATTTAAAGGTGAGGAAGTTCTGCTTCCGAGAATGCCGATGAAACCAACGGAGGTCCCCTTTTATTTGGCATTGGGAAGTTTTATAAAGTTACCAAACTTATATCATATAGCCCCATTGGGCCAAAAAATTGGTCAAAAAATATTTTGGTGCGAAATTCGATTGATATTATAGCCATCATACGACGATTAAAAAATGTTTTCTGGGTATATTTCGTTTGATTTTCATATGTAATGAAGATATTAAAAACAAATTAGTCACTCGATAGGGTTCGCAAGCACAACACCTTTAATGAAAAATCAGTTTACATACTTTAACATATAGCCCCATGGGATCGAAGTCGAAAAAATGGTTAAGGAGTATAATTAATTTTCAACTGAACATATCGTTACTAAATATTTCTTTGGTTTATTTTGTTGTAAAGGTATTTTGTTGCAGGTAGTCCGCGCCTTTCTTTTTTTATATTTTGAGCCTTTTTAACGGATTCTTATTAATGATAATAAAAAAATTATATACCAGGTGTAGAAGCTTAAAACTGCCGTTTGTCATAGATGGCGTTAGTGGGCGTATTAAGACACTATAGGACACACCTTTTTTTTAATGAGTTCGACATCTGTCAACATTAAACAGTAACATTGTCAGTAATCAGTCATGTCCAGTTTTGTGCCAGAAAAAGAGCATATACGGAAAGCTCTGCTTTTCTGCTTCATTTTAAAGAAATCGGCTGCCGAATCGCATCGAATGCTTGTGGAGGCCTATGGCGACAGTGCTTTCGAGAATCCTAAACGCAAAAAATCATGGGTTGATCCCCGCCAACCATCAACATCATCCGTAAGACTAAATCGCTTCGGACGGAAGGCGTTGCTGTGTGTTTGGTAGGATCAGCGTGGTATCGTCTACTATGAGATGTTGAAACCTGGTGAAACTGTCAATGCCGACCGCTAACACCAACAACTGATCAAATTGCACCGTGCTCTGCATGAAAAAAGGCCGGATTATCAACAAAGACATGACAAGCTGATATTGCCCCACGACAACGCACCATCGCACACGTCAAAAATGGTCGGCAATCACTTGGAGACCCTCAACTGGGAGGTGCTACCCCATCCCGCTAATTCACCAGACCTGGACCCTTCCGACTACCACCTTTTTTCGTCGATGAGCCATGCCCTCGCTGAGCAGCACTTCGATTCTTACGAAGACGTCCGGAAATGGAAATGGCTTCATGAGTGGTTTGCCTCGAAAGAGAAGGAATTTTTTGTGGCGTGGTATCCACAAATTGCCCGAAAGATGGAAAAAATGTGTAGCTAGCGATGGCCTTTGAATAAATAGTACTTGGTGGCACTTTGAATAAATTTGTTTTTGCTTTCTATGAAAGAAACATGTGTTTCTTTGACTAAAAAACAGCGGATGTAAGCTTTTACACCTGGCATATTTTCACTTTTGCCTTATTGCAAGATTAAATCATTCATTTTCTTTCCATCAATCTGTTCTTTTAAGAATTTTTTTAACGCACTTGTTTTTTCTATTCGTTTTTATACCGTTAACCTTTTTCTTCAATGTTCTCATTTTTTTTGTGTAGCGAGATTTTAACTTTTTACTTATATAGGATGAAGCCGATCAATTATTTTTAATGAAAGATGAGAGAGAAATACGTAAAGAATTTAGTGCACTCGTTTCGCGTAATTTTTCTTAGTAACTCACTTCACTTTGGTAAATTCCATTGCTTTTAAACCAAAAAGATTGGTATCTGTAAACGTCAGATCTATAGCCACCGGACTTTCTGCACCTTGCTTGAGATTCATTTTTGCGATATACAAAGGATCAATCGTAACAAGATTTATTGCACTATCTCCAGTCGTGGCCTTTTCTCGGAAAAAGTAGTTACTGCGCTCCTTAATGCAATTGGTATCCCCAAAATTACACGGCTTTGGGTCGTTGGCTATGTATTTGAAATTTTATAGTTAAAATATGACACGGAACAGCAAAATCCGTAAAGTTAACACTTACGGAAGTGCTCCTGCCCAGCTACGACCGTGCACAGAAACAGAGCTAATATAATTTTAAACATCGTAAACGTTTTCGAATGCTCGTCTTAATAGAACTAAGGTGTGCGTGAAACATGACCAAGTTTTTATAGAAACTTTGAGAAGTTAATTATTCGCTATGTTTGTGAACTATCTATATGATACATATTTACATACGCTTTAAACTGGACTTCCATACATACGTATGTATTGCACTATTGGAAGGTTGTTTTTTTTGACAAGTACACTTTATAAGACAATTAATGTTTGTTTATAAAAAGTATATATGTATATACGATTCTCTAAATCTATTAAACATATAAGAATAAGTATATCTTGTATTAGAAATTTTTGGAAGGTTAAGCCCAGAGAGCAAATTTGAACAAAAAATTATTACGAATATATGTCACCTAATGTTTTAAATTTTATCATAAATTCGAGAATATCAAAAATAAAATATATTGATACAGATTTTCATAGATCAATTTTCAATATTATTTTTACAAAAAATTCGAAAATTTAAATCTTCATTGCAGAAAAAAATAATTGTGTATGTTATAAAAGTGTAAACATCAGTCGATCTGACTCAAAAAATCTATCTATTACTTGTTTTTTATACTTTACAAAAGTGCTAGAATAACAAAATAATTAAATTATTAAGATCTGAAACCCAGAAGAGAGATTAATACTCTTCCTGCCCAACGGATACTTTTCAAAAGATATTAAGTAAAAATACAGAACTCCATTTAAAGTCATAATTTTACACTTCAGTACCTTGTGGAAGAAAGTAAAGAAGTGACAGATGGGGCCTGATCTGGTAAGTCCTCTATTACGTAACTTACCAAATGACGACTTTTTAAGCCGCCGGTGAGCAAGTCTACGATGGTGTGTAGATCATCCTTCTATTAATTGCATCTTTTAAAAGAGGTGCCTACACAGTTCTGATCGCTAATCCCGCAGTTGGATGCACTCAGTAAGGACTTTGGATTTTATTTGTTATCGACGCATTTTTAAATTTCTCGTTAAAATATCCATGCAGTACGGCTGGTGGCGATTGACCCATTGTAAGAACCTGTACTGTTTGTCTATTCGTAGATTCTTGCGTACTACTTACAAAAGAAAAAATCTTTACCCTACTATTAATTTAAAAATTCTTCGTTTTATTTATACTGACAAGGGTAGGGCAGAGTCAAAACTGTTACCCAATAGCTTCTTATTTCTAAGCCCGGGTTGTTATTTTCTCAAATGGATTTCTAATTACCTTGCTAAGGGAACTCAAAGAGTAATGGTTAGGTCAACTGTTTCCAAAATTGTTCATGTATCATCTGGTGTTCCTCAGGGGAGTCACCTAGCTTCTTTGTTGTTCACACTTTTTATAAATGGTCTGCCAAATGTGGATCATCAGCCCCATGTTCTGATATATGCTGATGATGATAAACTTTGTTTCTCATTTAACGATTCCACGTCGCATCTTTTACTTCAGGATGATTTAAACTCTTTTCGTAACTGGTTTACTCTTAATCATTTGAATTTGTATCTCTCTATAAGTATTGTTATCAATGGCACTCCTTTGGTGCTTATTTCTTTATTCACAGATTTGGGTGTTACTTTTGACCCGAAAATATGCTTCAACTCTCATGTCTCTACATTTGGCATTTTAGTATATCCTTGACCCTTTG
Source organism: Chymomyza fuscimana (assembly GCA_949987675.1). Lineage (NCBI taxonomy): Eukaryota > Metazoa > Arthropoda > Insecta > Diptera > Drosophilidae > Chymomyza > Chymomyza fuscimana. The sequence continues at coordinate 87,272,339 of OX465088.1, forward strand.
ACTACAGATATAAAGTACATAAAGATAATAATTTTCTTTCGTAGTTTGTCAGTTGGATAAAGATTTCGTGTTTCTGTTGCATGTTTTATTACGTAAGAAAATAAACCGAAAGAGAGTATTCCATGTTCATGATACGTTTATATAGTGTAATATATACATATATGTAAATCGAAGTAAGCTTGTTTAATGCAACTATTTGTAATTAATTAATTTAATTGAGTTTAATTATTTAATTGAGCTACAATTGGTGATAAGACCGTTTTGAAATATATCATTTAAATAATAAATTCTTATCATTATTTAACTATATCTAGCAAGTACCTTAATGGTTTATTACATAGCAATTAAAAATGCATTACAATGTGCTAAGTATTACCTGCCGGTCGCACATTCGTACAAGTTGCAGCGTTCCTGTTTTGAAATGCGAGAAGGACAACGGATTGTGGTGTCATCGTGTTTGTTGTTGTATTAGTCAGTATTTAAGGGGAAGCTGGCAACAGTTGGTTGTAGCATCTTTTCTTCAGTCTTCTTATTGGAACCATTCCTTTGCGTAGAGGTTACGATAAAGTATCACGTACTATACATAAGTGGTACAAGGACACTTTCCTGTGTCATGTATCTGTATTTGTACAAAGCATATCCTATCCTCCAGGAAGGGGCTCAAGCAGCGTTGCCTGCATCCCAGTTTGTAGGCTAGAATGCTGCTGGATATCAAAAAAAAAACTTCGTTGCAGCATTCTCTACCTTCAAAGGATGTGGTCCGTCTAACGATGCAATTGCCCAATTTTACTCTGAACAGAGCATTAAACTCTGAAACTCTGCAAATTTTCTGTCCTTGTGTTTCCCAGCAATATTTCTGCTACTTGGTTCTGCGTCTCAAAGTCCGGTGCCATGTTTTGTCTGAATTCCACACAATGCGGTGTCCTTTCAATTCCTCCTGTAGCGTAGTTCATTTTTACACCATGTACCATATGGAACAAAGGCTGGCGAAAATCCTCCGGCTGAACCCTCCAAGAGGGGGCCGGCTGGGCAATGGACTGTGTACTGGCTCAAGCACCAGAGTAAATAAAAAATAATACTAAATAATAATAATAAAATCAACCAAATCCCCGCTCTGGATTCTACTACTGATCCACTACTAACACCCCTATGCGTGTCGCCAGCGGTCACATCACCTCTGTACAGTTGTATAGCTACTGCCACAACATCAACAACAACACGAGATGCCAAATTATGGCGCAGTTCTGCGGTCCTAGAAGACTCAGACTGCGAACCAATAGTCTCAATAAGTGCTGAGGCGGAGGAAGGTTCCACTTCCCCCTGCAGGGATGGGCCCAAGAAAAATAAGGAGGGCTTGAAAGCTAAATCCCAGTATAAAGCCGCTCTGAAGATCAGAGCTCGGCTCAGTAATAGCAAGAATCTCACCACTGAGGAGAGAAAGAAGCTAGACTGGGCCGAACAAATAAAAAATACTATGACAGTAGACCGGCAATGAAGGCCACTAGCAGCCAATTTGCCAACAAGGTCGAAGAGCTGTTGCTTACTGAAAGGCAGCGCTCGGCTGACCAAGACAAGGCGGATGTGCCCGTTAGTAAGCGGCCTCGCCATTAAACGGAGAGGCCACCAAGGAAGCCACGGTCGCCCTCATCGACCGCAGCGACACTAACGGCAAAATGACAGGATGCTCTCTTCCAAAAAATGGAGGATCCAGATGCTCAGCCTACCACCTTCGACGGAGCGGGGTGGCTGAACGGGGTGAAAATCCTAAGCTGTAAGGATGACCTTACCCTGAAGTGGGTCACCGACACCGTGGCCAAGATGGACTCTCCCTGGGAAGGGGCCAAGCTTGAGGTAGTCGACAGAACGCTGATTCCGTCGGTACCGAAGGCGAAGGTAGTCTTCCCGAGAGTAGTCCCAACGGAACACGCCCTTAAACTTCTCAAGTGGCAGAACCCCGACGTGCCAACCGAAGACTGGGTGGTACTGCACGAGGGCAAGCCGGAGGAAAAGGGCCAGCAGATACTTCTCCAAATTAACAAGAAGGCCGAGAATCTGCTCTATCCGAGGTTCGGGAAAATGCCGTGGGGCGTAGGTAACGTGTACCTTCGTCTCAATAAGCGCCACCAGAATGACGCAAACACGAACACGCTGGAGGCTGGTGAGGTCGAGAAGGACCTTGGCGTAGCAGCCATTACAGAAGCTGCCCACGGCCTCGATATTGATGAGGAATCAGAGGACGCCGACGACACGACCTTAGTAGTCGCCCCATCGGAGTTGAAGGAGCCTGTATACAGCCATGCAGCTGAAGGTCCTGCAGCTCAACCTACATAAAAGCAAGTTGGTGTCGGCGGAGCTCCTCATAACCTTGGAGGAGGGGTCCGTCGACGTGGCTTTAGTCCAGGAGCCTTGGATAGCTTCGGGTAACAAGGTCTCTGGACTAAAGTCAACCAACGCGCTCGAGTGTGCCGAGGATGATCCACTCAAATTGGCATCATGCTACTTGGCGCACGACAGGGAGGCACCAACAGAGGAGACGGAGCGTCTGGTCCAGGAGGTGAGCCGGAAGAGGCAACCCCTGGTAATCGGCGCCGACGCAAACGCCCATCACACAGTATGGGGATGCAGGGACGTCAACGAGAGAGGTGAGTCACTGCTAGATTTCATACTAGGGTATTATATAAGTATCTCTAACATAGGGGAGGAACCCACCTATGTGGGCCATACCTCAGATAGTGTCATTGACCTTACTCTCTCGCTTGGTATGAACACTGCGGTCACAGAATGGAAAGTTCTCAGCAAAGACTCCTTCTCTGACCACAAGTACATCCAATTTAAGGCGAGGTTAATGTGTGCAGTGACAAAAAGTGCGTACAAGAATCCCCGGAATACAAACTGGGAGATGTTTAAAGACAAGGTGGCAAGGAAACTCCCACCACCACCAATAGTAAAATCCATAGATGACATCGAGAAGTCCGTGGAGACTCTTTGCCGTCATCTAAATAAGGCATTTAAAGACTCATGCAAAACAACAGTCAATAGAAGGAGACACAGGCCACCCTGGTGGAACCCAAGACTGAAGGTACAGCGTACCGACCTACAGGATATCTTTAAGCTGGCTAAACAAGCAGATGATGATACCGTTTGGGATGAGTACAAGGTAAGGCTCCGGGTTTTTAAAAAACAAGTCCGGCTAGCCAAAAGAAACTCCTGGAGATCCTTCTGCTCTGGCATAGAGAAGGTCAAGGATACTGCAAGACTCAGGAAGCTAGTCTTGAGTCAACCCGCTATACAGAGTCAACTGAAAACGAACGACGGACATTGGACAGAAAGCAGTAAGGAAGCGACCGACGCCCTTCTAGGCGAGCACTTCCCTGGATGCCCCGACGTCCTCACACCATATACGCCTATAAGCCGCCCCAGCCAACAGATCAACGTACCTCTGGATATAATCACGCCACACAAAATCCAGTGGGCTATTGACTCCTATGCGAGCTATAAAACCCCTGGCCTAGGCGGTATAATTCCGGTCATGCTGCAGAGGACCAAAGACAACGTCACGCCATGGCTGGATGCGATATTCAAAGCATGCCTGAGATACGGAATGGTCCTGTACCCTTGGGGGACAGCACGAGTTGTGTTCCTGCCTAAAGCAGGGAAATGCAGTCACGTGCAGCCAAAAGATTACAGGCCAATAAGTCTCACCTCATTCCTGCTAAAAACTCTTGAAAAGCTTCTAGATCTACATATAAGACAGGGCATGCACCATCTTGTAGAATCCTACCAGCACGCCTACACTAAGGGTAAATCGGTTGTATCACAAGGAATACGCCATGGGAGCGATCCTGGACATCTCAGGTGCATTTAATAATGTATCTACGGAAGCCATACTGCGTAGCCTCAGAACCAAGGCACCCCAGGAGGCCATATACCTCTGGATACAGAGCCAACTGAGCAACAGAAGGATAAGTGCTGAATGGGGAACCACGACAGTGACAAAAGAGGCGCACAGAGGCACGCCGCAAGGCGGAGTACTATCGCCCTTATTGTGGAATCTAGTGGTAAACGACATTCTACATAGATTCAAACGGAAGGCCCCAAGGATAACTGCCTATGCGGATGACATAGCCATAATTATCGTGGGCAAATGTCCTATGACGCTCAGCTCGATCATGGACATTACGCTAATGGAAATACAGACGTGGGCCAAGGAAACCGGAATCAGTATCAACGCGGACAAGACGGACCTAATTCTCTTCACCAAGAGATACAAGGTACCGCGATGGACTCCGCCCTCGATAAATGGCACTCTGCTCAAGCCCAGAATGAGCGTGAAATATCTAGGAATAGCACTGGATAGCAAGCTAAGCTGGAAACCAAATGTTGAAGAAAGGGTGAAGAAAGCCACTAATGCACTATATACATCGCAGAAGATGCTAAGTAGCACGTGGGGTCTATCACCAAGACTGATGTATTGGATCTTCATCTCAGTCGTGCGGCCAGTGCTACTCTACGGAGTTCTGGTATGGTGGAAAGCCACGGAAAAAATCACATACCTACGAATAATGGAAAAGACACAACGACGTGCACTGATGTGTATAACGGGGGCTTTAAGGTCCACTCCAACCAAGGCCTTAGAAGCAATACTAGGAGTACACCCACTAGACACCCAGGCCAAACTACTGGCGCAGAAGACAGCGCAACGTCTTTGCGCAGCAGGGAATATGGCCCTTGCGAACTACGGGCACAGCAAAGTTGCAGGGGTGACATCTAATAGCACAGACTATAGGACCCCAGTAACCAACTTCTCCAGAATACGCACTCTAATGGGACCAGAAGATTGGAAAATCGGCATGGACCAACAAGCGATAACAATATTCACAGACGGATCCAAAATGGAGACCGGCGTTGGAGCCGCGATATACTGCTTAGACCCACCCACGGAGATGTCTTATAAGCTGCCGGACCACTGCAGCATCTTCCAGGCGGAGGTGGAGAAGGCTGCAGAACTAGCGCTCACCCTAGAGCAGAACCGAATAAATATATTCGTAGACAGTCAAGCGGCAATCAGATCCATGCAAGCATACAGCATCAACTCCAAAATTGTTCTGGCAAGCAGGGACGCATTAGATGAACTAAACACCCAGAAGGAGGTGTGCATCTTCTGGGTTCCCAGCCACCAGGGCATTGATGGAAATGAAACAGCTGACAGCTCGCAAAGGAAGGGGCCGAATCCACTCAACCGTCACTTGAGGATCTGGAGATTCCTCTAAGGACGATTAATCACAGGTCAGAAGAACACGCTACAGTCAGATCTGACAGAAGGTGGTATACCACAACGAACTGCAGGACGGCTCGCACAATGTGCAAGAAAATAAACAGTAAACTAGCCCAGTACATTCCGCTACTTCCAAGAAGAGATTGTGGGCTTATAATGGGTATACTCACATGTCACTGCCTGACAGCAACTCACGCTATGAAGCTGGGCATCACCAACAACGACGAGTGCAGGAAATGTAGGGAGACAGGCGTCAAAGAGACCCTGGAGCACCTCATCTGCCGATGCCCCGCCCTCTGTACATCGAGATTAACATATCTAGGAAAACCATGGCTCACCTCGCTGGAAGAGGCAGCCGACAGGGCACCTCAAAAGTTTCTGGCATTTGCCAAGTATACGCGATTACTTATTGACTAACGTGTAATGTACACCAGACCTTTCCGGTACCACTAAGGACTATTTAGTCTATGTGTGACCCCCACGGGGTCTACCGGTACAACCTAACCTAACCTATATGGAACAAAGGGTTTGTGCAAGACGAAAATGTATCTAACATACAGAAGGAGACGTCGGAGACCCACCAAAGTTATCTAAAGTATGATCAGGGTGACTACAGAAGTCGATATACCCATGTCCTTCTGTCTGTCCGTCTGTCTAATCTCAGAGATGGTAAGAGGTGTAGCAACCAATCTTTCAGATGAGATCCCTTATTATCCTACGGGAGACTAGTTTATTTTATTTTTTGATATCGGGGTGACATTATATAGCTCCCATAGGGGTGTTTCAGAGGACCTCGAAAAAAAAGACATGTTTTAGATGGATGTATCGTTTGTTTATGAATCGTAACCAAAATGTCATTCGAAAGTTTTTTAGAGTTCCCAAGCACTGTACTAAATTTTATCAAAATTAATTGACTATATTATATATTGTAGCTCCCATAGCACCGATCGGCCAAATAAACGTGTTTGGTGCATTATTCGTTGTTATTCGTTTGTTTATAAAGATATCGTAACCAAATTTGGTATTTGATCATTTTTTAGCATTCCCCATCACTGTACCGAATTTGATCAAAATCAATTGACTCATCAATTTGTTTTGAGTTCTTAAGCAAAGTCGTTCGCGCTCGACTTTAACGTACGCCATCATTGTTTTTGTAATTCCATAACTAAAATGTGTCCTCGTTTTTGCTCAGAAATACAAACGATCTCATTTTATGTGCCAGAAAAAAAATATGACTATTTTCCCGACTACAGCGAAACAAAAAGTAAGGTTAAGTGCTTGACCTATACGTATGTAAGTATGTTCATCTGTTTCCTCGGAATTTCTTAGCCGCTTAAAATTTATTGACAAATGTGGTATCGTTGAAAGCGTCTTGATCGTTCGCTGGTTGTAGACTATTTAATGTTCCATATTATGGCGGAATCAAGAAAACTTTAAATTATAAATAAAAAAAATATAAGCTAAAAATCAATTTAAATAAAAAAATAAGTTTAAAAATCTAAAACCGGACTATCCCACGGCTATCCTCTGAACATCACTAAAAATATGTAATAAATAGATTAAAATATACAGGTACGAATATAATAAACATTGAATATTCAAAATTTTTGAACATAAATATTTCAGATGAGAAAATTTTTTTGTTTCATATTTTCCAGACAGGGATTTTTTACTAGTCTGGTTTTAGTTTATTGGACTTATTTTCCTTAATATGGTAATATCTTTAATGAATTTAATAGTGCTCAGAAATTGGTTATTAAACATAGCGCTTCTGAAAATATATTTTTGTATTTCTTATTAAATTCATTTCTGTCCACGTCGTTCTTATTTTTTTTTTAACAAAACGCATTTCAATTAAAAAATCTAAAAACATACTTATAAGTTATACTTAAATATCTTTTGTTTATGATTTGTTATTGATAACTCAACACATAATCAACATTTTTCTCTAAATATTAATTTTTATTATTAATTTTATTTTGACTAACTTTAGCTTACCTTAGCATATCGATATAAAAAGTGGCTCGCTTTACATATTTTTACCCATGGGTATCAATGCAACAACATGATCAGTTTTTAAATTTATTTGATACACTACATGAACTAGTTGTGTCTGTCAGGATAATCAAGCATCAAGACTAATATGAACTAAAAACAAGTTTTTGTAACTCAATATTGCCTTGACAATGACCCAAGGCCTCAAGAGATAAAAGACCATTTCTGAAATGTTGTTGTAAAACGTCTTAAAAGCCGTTATCTCAGCACTTTGGAACCAGCCCACTTTTATAATAATTGTGGTCGTTAAATATATGAGCATTTTCATATGGGCCTGACAGTTTGCTATATTTAAAATTCTCAACTAGTTTAACTTGATCATAATGTTGTTGTATCAGACGACGGGGGAGATCTCTACTCATAGAACAGGTGAGACGCCGATAACGGAGCACAATGTTCATTTTACTGACTCATACGGCTGACAAGATTTTGCGCATTATTTCAAGGTTAACCAGATTTGATCGAAATGAATAAAAAAAAAAATAAATGTACTTTGTACCACTAAGTATACTTTTAATGGTTTGTAAACGACTCTCTTGATACGCCCAATATATGCAGCTTGAAATGTTATGTGATTTCAAGTAAAAAATAATTTTTAAGAACTTTCTTACTTACTTACTTCTTACCATGGTCAAACAAGGACTGTTCATAACCAAACACTGGCATAAGTTTAAACATAAATAGTGTAGCATCTGCAACTGCAAAAGTTATTTTCCATTTAGCCAGCGTACCTACTTATATGTAAATAACTCTTAAGCTTGATTCTTCTATTGTCTGTATTTCTTCAAGAAAAATCTGGAGATTTCCATTCTGCTATAAAACATATTAAGGAAATATTGGATACTCTCGCCAAATACGGAAAACTACAAATCAGTCTTTTGCCTAAAATTTTTTATATGCTTCTTAAAACGCTGAAGCGTTATTTGAAGTTAACTGACAGCGCTAAGAGTAGTGCATAATCGTCAGCAAAAATGATGAAACTTCTAAAAGCTACTTTTGGGATAGAAAAGATGGTTCCATTCAATGTAGATAAAGCATAATATAGGCTGACTGCCGAAAGAATCTTCTTAGTGGAAGAATTATATGCGGAATTAATTATCTTACCACAGTTTTTGCTAATCTTTCAGCATGGGAAGATCCGCTGCTATTTGACTATATTGATGGATTTTCCTAATCTATAAGACACATTTATTTTCAAAAATATAATTAAATATTGAATTATCGCGCTTACTTGATACTAATGATACATATTAACGGCGAATTAAAGGCGAATACCTTGAAATGCATTTTTATACCCTGTACCGTATGGTACAAAGGGTATATTAAGTTTGTGCAAGCTGAAAATGTATGTAACATACAGAAGGAGACGTCGCACAGTGGCACGGAAGCCACTTCTAAACCAATTGGGATATTTTTATGAATTAAATTGTAGTTGAAAGAAAAATCTTTAAGCTTTAAAATAAGTACCCAAATATTGTGATACGACATCTGAGAGCTGCGCAATATGTTGTGGAAGTTGGATTTTGTTGCCTGTGCAACATTTCCCATTGAAAAATACGTAATTATTTTTCCCATATTTTCTAAACCAATTGAGATATTTTAATGAATTAGATTGTATTTGAAAGAAAAACGTTCAGGCTTGAAAATAAGTGCTCATGTATGGTGATACGATATCTGAGAGCTGCGCAATATGTTGTGGAAGTTGGATTTTGTTGCCTGTGCCATATTTGTATATAGGTATTTGTAAAATATGTACATATTTTTTTTGAGACGTTTTGCTGTATGATCCATCAGGTCTTGAAGTTTAACCTCTGCTGAAACTTCCGTCACTATCGTGGGCTGCGGTACTGCGCTCTGCTTAGCCGATCCCATTTTATTGTATCCAGGAAGAATATTAACATTATGCCGGATTAAAGAATCCCGCAATATTATATATTTCCCCTTAGACAGATTTAAATCCATAAACAACGCCAAAGCCTCTTCAGCGCTATACTCCTTTGGTAGTGAATTTGGTGGTGTGGGGATGCTTTCCTTTATCCTATTAAGTCGCAAGGGGCTTGCATCGGCAACCGCTTTTGTAATATGCGACCTTATTTTTTCATCGTCCTTCCTGTACTTTATTGATAGAGCCTCCGATAGATGATCCGTGGCTATATCGACTGTGGCATCGGCAAGTTTTCTCTTTCGAGTAAAGTTTGAACACTCGTCCAAACATTTTGTAGGTCTTCCTTTGTTTCGGTGCGAAGAGAAATTTTCAATAAGAGTCAGTCCTTTTAGCCAGTTTTCGTGTTTCTTAGTAAATTTTTCTCGGGAGTATTTAGCGTCTAGCCACTTTGTTTTTATTTGGGCAAAAATTAGATTAAGTTTGCCTTTCTCCATATTTGTTTCCTCAACTTTTAGTTCTTTTCTGATGGCCGAAACGAATTCATTCGCGCTTTTGGAGCTTCTGAACAACTCAAATAATTTTAAGTTTTCCATAGACATCGTTACACTTATAAAATCAATGCTTGCGAATTATATTTAAAAATACTTTCACTGCAATACGTGATCTTGTAAAGTCAAAACCAGACTATGATGTTTCAGAAATATTCAGGCAAATATATACAGAGTTTAACCCTATATCCACAAGCCTAACAGGTAAAAAAGTAGTTGCATTAAATGTTTTTAGTTGATACCTAACATTATAAAGGGAAAGGTTACATCCCTATCCGTATGATTCCAGTTCAACTACCTAAACATGCAAAAAATTTGAATATGTCTTAATAATAATTAATCTACCTTTTTTGAAATGTCACAGGTAGGGGCTTTTTTATTGTCAAATACAAATATAAGCAAACATCTCTTAATTTAGTGGATACATCTACTGCGCGTTCTTCTTCTTCTACCTGCGGTAGCATTTTTTGCAGTTGGGTTTCTGCACTTCTAGTGGCTTTACAGCCAAAGGTGGATAAAGGTGGACGAAAACTTTATAGAGTAGGTAAATAAATTGATAACAAAACCATTTATGTTAAATTGAAAAAATGTAAAAATATGTAATTTAAAATATTTTCTTCCAAAGTTGAAAAAGTGGTCCAAATATAGTGGTTCAGTTAAACGGAAGTATTGAAAAACCCATAAAAGATATGAAGTCATTTTTTTTTCTTGTATGTTTAAATTTCATGTACCTTTTTATAGAAACTAAGAAAATAGGGATTGGTTGCGTAGTTTTACCACAAAACAATCTTAAACACGAATTTTTATTCCAAAAATTGCGATTTTTTTCAAAGTTGAAAATATACTCCACTTTGAGCGGCTGTAGCAACTAAACTATTCATCCGAATTGAATAAAATTTTTATTTTCTTGATCCCTGGGAAATTCTAAATCAGATGCATGTATTACATTTAGAAAATGGTTACATCGCAAAATCGATTTTTGCAACGCTTTTGCGGCTGCCGTGCCACTGTGCGTCGGAGACCCCCCCTAAGTTACCTAAAATATGATCAGGGTGACTAGAGAAGTCGATATACCCATGTCCATCTGTCCGTCCGTCCGTCTGTCTGTATGAACGCGTAGATCTCAGAGATGGTAGAGCTAGAGCAACCAAACTTTCAGATTAGATCCGTTATTATCCTACGGGTGACAAGTTTATATTAATTTTTTGATATCGGGGTTCTATTATATAGCTCCCATAGGGGTGTTTCAGCGGACCCCGAAAAAAACAAAAAGTTTTAGATGGATAATTCGTTTGTTTATGAAGTTACCGTAACCAAAACTCAAAAGTTTTTTATAGTTTCCAAACACTGTACCAAATTTGATCGAAACCCATAGGGCCGATCGGTCAAAAAAACGTTTTTTGTACAAAATGCGTTGTGTATCGTTTGTTTGTTAAGATATCGTAACCAAATTTGGCATTCAGAAGTTTGATCAAAATCGGTTGCCTATATCATATAGCGCTCCTATAGGACCAATCGGACAAAAAAAAACAATTTTTTGTACAAAACTCATTGTGTTTCGTTTGTTTGTGAAGATATTGTAACCAAATTTGGCATTCAGAAGTTTTTTATAGTACCCAAGCACTATACCAAATTTGATCAAAATCGGTTGACTATATCATATAGCTCCCATAGGACCAATCGGACAAAAAAAAACAATTTTTTGTACAAAACTCATTGTGTTTCGTTTGTTTGTGATGATATTGTAACCAAATTTGGCATTCAGAAGTTTTTATAGTACCCAAGCACTATACCAAATTTGATCAAAATCGGTTGACTATATCATATAGCTCCCATAGGACCAATCGGTCAAAAAAACGTTTTTTGTACAAAATTCGTTGTGTTTCGTTTGTTTATAAAGATATCGTAACCGAATCCGGCATTCAGAAGTTTTTTAGAGTACCCAAGCACTGTGCCAAATGTGATCAAAATCGGTTGACTATATCATATAGCTCCCATAGGAACGATCGGTCAAAAAAACAATTTTGCTCAAAATTCGTCGGTTTTATGAAGGTTCCGTAACCTAATTTTGCAATCAAATGTATGTTGGTGTTCTTAAACAATATACCGGATTTTATTGAAGGCTAGTGGTACAGTGTATCCCAAAGTCGTCCGCGTCCGACTTGAACGTATGCCATCTTTTTTGATTGTTTATGAAAATATCGTAACCAAATTTGGCAAATAAAATATTTTTTGGAGGTCTTAAGCAATATATCTGATTTAATTGCAATGTGGTACAGGGTATACCAAAGTCGTCCGCGCCCGACTTTAACGTTCGCCATCATTTTTTTTTTAAAGTACGTATCGGCGAGCAATATTTCTCAAGAACCTCTGCACCTATCGGTTTATTACATCCACTTTTTGGATTTTGTTATTGCTAACTTTAATACAACATCTTTCAATTTGAATATTTAAATGCGTCATGAACGATTTTTGATTTTTTTTTGCTTTGCAAAGAAATTTTTGAAAGGTATTAAAATTTAAAAATAGTTTATTTAAACAATTACATTCTCTTTAATTAATGAGTGTTTGACGAATTTTTAATTAAGTTATTATTTTTTAAATGCTTATAGCTATAAATTTTTTTTCTTGCAGATAAAGCAAAGAAAAATTCAATAAAACTTCTTTAACCTCTCTAAACTTCTCCAAACGAAAAAGAAAAGTCTTGAAAATATAATTTTTATACGGTATAATATAAGGAAATATAACCCCTTAAGTTTAGCCTTTTTTTAATATATTTATTTTGATAAATGTGTCATCTTCGAGTGAAAAACGTTGTGAACCCCCTTGGATAAAATGTGTTTCAGTGTCGTTATGCTCTCAAATTTTTCAAAGCGCTCAGAGAAATACAAAGATGACGCATTGCGTAACCTTCGAATAGTTGGATCACAACGCTTACTGAGTTTGAGTTGGGATTTCAAATTTAAGAAAACGAATCTTAAAAGTATGCACAATAAAAGCAAAATCTTATAGTTGAAATTAAGCTATGTACTATCTTAAAAACACACTTTGTGGGGGATATACATATGTGCTTTTGAATTACCTTTAAATTAAAGAGAAAACTAAATTCTGTTTACTGCAAGCCGCTAGATTAATTAAATTAATCAATGAAAACCTTTTTTTTGTTATTGCAAATTATTCAGAACAGGAAACTTGTATGTTAGATAGTTACGATGAAGTTTAATTGCGTCATAGCTACTTTTTAATGATGATCGGTTCAATAAACTTGAATTTGTAATAAGTTTCAATAAAATGCAAAATGACATTTAAATGATTGTAGAAATAATTTTTTTAATTGAGTTAAAATCCAGTAAGATTTAAATATTATATTTGAAACGTAATCTGTAAATAATAAATCTATGACATGATTTCTTCTTAGTTTTTCCGTAGTGTCGCTATTGCCAAAATATCTTCTAGATTTTTGTGAGAATTAATTTTTTTTTTCAATCATCCAAAACAAACTTTTTTTTTAGAACTATAAAACCATGGCGAACGTCATTTTCTGCTGTACTTTTTCTGTTACGAACCACGTTTCGCAGCCATAAAGGGGCACGGACAAGACACAGGATTTGAAGATCGAGATTTTGGCTCGGATACTATAACAATACGATGACCAGATCTTATTGGGTCGTGTAAAGGCACCGATTGATTTTTTAATTGTTGCAGTCACATCTGTCATTGTGCCTCCGCTAGATGTTATTGAGCTTCCCAAGTATTGAAATTCATCGACTCTTCCAATTTGTCGGTCGTACAATTTTATGAGCTCTTCTGACGTCGCATTAATACGCATTTCTTTTGTCTTGGTGACGTTGATTAGCAGAGCAACCTTTTGCTGATTCAAGATAGAGATCCCCCATTTTTTGCATGTCATCATGTCGATGCGAAAGTTCGCACTTGTCGTCTGCATAGTCGAGTGATTCCAGTCTTGCTGTAGGGCTCAGTGGGTTCCATATGATACCTCTAGGTTTGCAAGCGTTGCACGCCTTGTAACTGCATCAATGACTATGAGGAATATTAGCGGCGACAGTATACAGCCTTGCCTAACTCAACATAGAAATTCGAAGAAGGAAGCTCAGCTGGATAAATATCCATACACCTACATATATCTGTGCAATACAACCAGCAAGGCAATAGACGCAGAGGTCGCCCGAAAATTACCTGGAGACGATCAGTCCTGAACGAGATTAACACCAGCGTGGAAATCTCTTATATTCCCCATATGCGGCAGTTTTGCTTGTTGACGTAACCAGAGAGGTAGAAATAGGCTTCATCGCTAAAGTTGATATTTGACGAATACTAATCTGGCTGTCTTCAATTGTTGCATCATTTAAATCTTGTTAGCGTGTAAATGCAGATCCGCATGCAAAAGTGGTTTCCAGCGACTCGTCGACACTGGTCTCAACTGCAGCAATTTTATCGCGGGTACAAACAGGACGAGCATGCAAATATGGTGTAGTGCCAGCTACTGAATCAGTAGACTTCAACCATTCAATAATTTTCTTGATTCCGGTCTCGGGAAATGTTTTTTTTTTCCACAGAACGACCATTTGCATAGAACGCCAGTACCACTTTTACGCGTTGTTCGGTTGTTAAACGATCCATGACTACAATTAAGTAGTTTTTAACATGACATATGTCAAAATGAATCCATATTGGACGGGTATGTTCCGAGTTATGAGAATAATAAAACACGGGATCCAACGTGGATCCGCCTCTGATGTAGTATGTATAATCAATGGAATCAGGATGCTCTTGAGCTCCCGCGTCTCTGCCTATTGTAGCGCTTCTACGGAGACTGGTGACCTTTTAGGAGCGTTTTAAAGTAGGAGAAGTGGACAAAGTCTAAGAAGGAAAACTGGGGGCTGTAAGTTGCCTGAGTCAACGTTGCGATGGTTGTGCCGATGTCTGGCTCGGCGCCATGTCCTGAAGGAACCGCCAGCAGTTGGCGATTGCAAAGTGCATTGTGCGCCCCACAATGTGTTGTCAAGAGACATTTGAGTGCTATTCTGTGCTATGACATTTGGTCTCACGGTCATACTCAAAGTTTTGACCGCAATCGACACATTGTCCATAAAATCTTGATTTTCAAAAGACTACTCTAGCAAACTTTGCAGAGTGAGCCACTTTGCCAACTTCCCCTTTTATACCCTGTACCTATAGGTACAAAGGGTATACTAGATTTGTGCAATGTATGTAACGGACAGAAGGAGGCGTGGCAGACCCCAAGTCCTTTATACCAAAATGCTTATCATAACCTCGGGTAGCGATTAAGCCATGTCTGTCCGTCTGTATGAACACCTAGATCTCGGAGACTATAAGAGCTAAAGACACGAAACTTTACAAGCTGGTGCGCATATTTCCTGAGAAGATGAAATTTGTTGAATCATATCTATATCTTTCCCCGTTCCCCCACAGCAGATTTTCGCAGTTTTTAGTTACACCGCTTAATATTTTTAACAGAGCGATACGTTGTGGTTACATGCATCTGTGTGTAAAAAATTAACAAAATCGGACAAATACAGCAAAAGTTATAGTCAAAAATGTACAAATTTCACCACCCTTGCCTATAAACTGCGTCAATATTTGACTCTTCGTAATTATGGTTACAAGTGACCTAGAATCAATTTTTGATAAGCTGGTTCATGTGGCTCTAATGAACAAATCCACATCCAATTTTTATCGATGCGGACCCCCCACCCCCCGCAATCCATTTACCGTGTTTTTTCCCACACCCCTCAACATACCAACTTGAAACTTACCTCATATACTTTAAATAACTTCTTTGACGTAACATTCGAATTTCATAAAAAATAAAAAATTAATTCCAATTGGAAAGTTCTTAGACGGAATATGCAGGAAAATTTTTTTCGAGACACAAGGTACACAAGGTACCACATTTTTTTTTTCTCTTAGACCCCAATCTACCAATACCAAACGGAAAATCGGTGGCCATGCGTCTCGACTCGGAAAAAAATCAGCCCGACTATATTCCGGAAAGACCCTGTGCATATGTACATATACGTATATGGTATTAAGAGAAATATTGAAAAAACAAATTACTTAAAAAGTGCTTCGATTGGCAGAAGAAAAAAAATCTTAACCTGCCTGCACATAGTATCCATGAGCTAGGTGTTCATACAGACTGGTAGAGAGAAAAGGTACAGGAATTTCCTTTGCAAAAGAACCTTAATTACTTTCAGTGAATGCTACGTTGTCATTTTTGATTGGTTCGGGGTTATTTGATAAAATTTTGTACAACCCAAAGAATATATATAAATAGATACGATACAAAAATTCCAAATACATAGTTGTTTCGCCTGTGCTACTAGCGATATGGTCAAAATATCTTATGCTTACCTAGTACTTTACTACGGCTTCAGCCGAACGAATCTTTTCGACAATCAAATGAATTTGGGCACAAAAATAGAATCCTTTAAAGAGCTTCATTATCGTGAAATTTTTGACTGGCTTAAAAAACGCCATCATAAATATCACTAACAAATAAAAAACATGATAGAAATAATAAATAGCACATTATGCATAACCCACATTAAGCTATCGGGTTTGTTAGTAACTTTTTTTAAACATTGCTGCTATATAAAAGAGTATGAAAAAATTAAGATTGTTTTTAAAAGAGATGGTTTATTAAAAAGCTGTAAAGCTCAAGACTTACAAAATAGGCTTATGTTTTAAAAACAGCAAACAGTCCATAGTTGATGTATATGTATAGTATATAGTATTAGGTCAGGTTATGTTATGTGTTTACAAAAATACTCGTACACTCGTTCTTAAATGCTAATTAGGGCTAAGCTGTGTGATTTTTATGTTAAGATGGGTATCACCAAATTACTCCAAAAATAAATCTTCATAGGCAAATTGCTTGAAAAGTGTAGACAATATGTTCTTCATGACATCAGCTATGGCAACATGGACCGAAGGTTGCAACTCGCCCCAGACATCAGCCCAGTTCTCGTTAAGGAATTGATTGAGATTGGCACCCAATGCTTGATCACCGTTGAATAGATTGGTCAATCTGATGTTCATTCTATAGTGTAAGTGTTGGTAGATATTAAAATAATGTGTTTCTCTTTGGCCAGGTTTTGAGGCACTTACTTTTGTGGCTCGACCAACACCTTTAACTTGTCCACCGACAAAAATGTTTTTCCACCGCGTTGCTGTACGCCCGGCTTGAACTTAACCGAGAACTTGGGATTGTGCAGCGTGATATCAGCATCACCATCACCGCGTATGGGCAGTATCAATATGCGTCCATCAGCATTGTACTTACCACGCAGCACTATTTTCGGGAATGAGCCATACATTTCGAATTTGCTGGTAGCAGGATTAGCTTCAAAACCGCTGTATGAGCAGAGAGGTAGACCTAGTAACATGTGCAGAAAGCCAGCTCTAGGGCATGTACTTACACTGCTCTATCAAACTTGACGCCAGACAAGCCCTCCACATTCACATCACGGAAATTCAGTTTCAGACTCAAAGAACCAGTGCGCCCATCCGAAATGTCGAAACGTTTAATCAAAAATGGTTCAACCTGTGGAAATGCCGCCGCCGGATACCCCGTACGCGCATGTTGACGCACCAGCGTATGCGAGACGCTTATGATGCAATTGGTATCGCCATAATGGCAGCGTGGTATTTCGGCGGCTAACAAGAGGCAGGAATGTTAATCATCATGGTCATCCCAAAGCAAAAAAAAGCAGCCGCCAAAGAACTCACGAAAATTGGAAGCACCGCAGGCGTACATTGCGCAAAGCATCAGGCACAGCACAATGCTGAGCATTCCGCTTGGTTTGGACCCAACCTTTAAGGCTGGGGGGCACAATTTAAAGGCACGCATTGTTCACGTTAGGTCAGCAGGATAATTTATATACTTTTACACACCAACACGAAGATACACACTAACGCACACACGAATGCCAAACGCCGATGAAGTTTTTACAATTTTTTATTATTTTTTTTTTTTTTACTGCACTTGTGGAACCAGCTACGCAAAAGTTAAAATTCTTTTTCGAGTATCTCTTTAACAGATTTTGGCTACGTCGCGTCGCATGAGTCGACGCTTTTTGGCGAACTCTAGTCCAAGTTCAATGCTAAACTGTAAATTGGCTCGGGACAAACGCAGCCATTTATAAACTTTTTTGCGGTGGCATTTTATAGACGCTTCGTATATTTTTTTTTTTTTTCTTAACAACTTTAGTTTTTTCAGCCCACAGCGACGCTCTGAGACGACCGACCGGCTAGCCAGAGACCCAAACCACAGAGACAGAATCTCGTAGTAAGAATCGGAGACAGAGTACAAGTTGGAGCCAATACATTTCATAGTTTATTCATTCTTAACTTGTCTCGTTGCGGCTGTTGTTGTTGTTGCTGAACTTTTTTTTTTTTTTGCTGTGGATATTTTTTGCTACTCATCCATTCTCGTATAGTATAAATTAATTGAGCATATTGCTGGAAGCTAGTAGTATGTGAGAGTACAGGTTGAACTTGAATTAAGCGACAAATATAAATATTTTTGTTTTATATTATTTACTCTTAATTCTATTTAGTATTTTATAAATTATTTTAATTTTTTTTTATGGAATACATATGGGCAGAAATGAGTTCTTATCGATTTTAATGATTTTTATATATATGATATTGACAATAGATTTTATGACAAATTTTAAAGGAAACAAGACATATCATGACCATTTCTCAATATTAAGGTCAAAGGTTACAAAAATAGTTTTTTTTTTCAAATACATATATGTTTTCAGCTGGCACAAAGTTGATATACCTTTTGTACCCTACAGCTGCAGGGTATACAAAAAAATATCAAATTTTTTTAAATTCAAAGTTGTATCTTTCATTAAAAAAAAAGAAAATATGATTTACTTTTACCTAAATATTTCGCTATCGAAAACTGAACAGATAATCGCAATTATGCAAAAAAAACAATGATCTGGTAAAACATACTGCCAAGATCTTCTCTTCTATCATATATATAGAAATCATAAATTAGATTTGTTAAATTTTTTTTTTTTTTTGTTTAAACTGAAGGGTTTGCGTATTTCTTTATTAACTTGCATTAAGCTAGTTTATAGTTAAGAATAATGATTGTTACAATTGCTTACTTTGACACATAAAATAACTAGTAATTATTAATTTTTACACCAAAACAATATACAAACTTATAAAATATATAATACTAGGGGGCTCCGACCCCTGCGCGCTTCGCACGCCAACCCCCGTACGGTCTTCTTTATTCAATTCACAGCATCTGAGCTATTATTTCCCTCGTACATTTCTTTATTTGCATAATATTCTTGCTCGACTTTCAAATACCCTGTACCATTACAGATCGCACCACGAATTTAAAAAAATTTAAAAAAATATAAACTATGTTTAATATCTATGCGATTGGCAAACATTGAATATAAACATAAATATAATAATAATAACATAAAATAATAAGTTCCTGCAAATGTATGCAACGGGCCCCATAAAGTATATATATGTACTGTTGTACAGCATCAACCGCCGAGTCGATATAGACATGCCAGTCTGTCCATCTGTCCGTATGAGTAAAAGGATCTGAGAGACTATAATAGCTATGGATCTGAAATCTTACCAAAACATGCGCTTAATAGTCACGCTGATGAAGATTTTCGATTAAGTCGGTATCTGGCCCCCTCCCTCCGTAAGAGAATTTCGCGTTTTCCTTTTTTTATGTGATTTTTTCCAGCCGTTCTTGAGTTATAAATGGTGTAACTAACACAACTTTTTTTATTTACAGATAATTGCAATTTATTTTCAATTTGGAATATAAAAATTTAAAAATTATTGCAATATAAATATTTGATCTTACTCAAATTTTGTTTTCCGAAAATTTTCTGAAAATGTGTAGAGTGCTATGGAGCTGTTTTTAAACACGGAAGCCTGCTTATCTACGGAAAGTTATATAAATCGCTCACAACGAGGTCTTACCGTAGCACAATATCGATTCCGTAGTTTGTCGCGCTTGCAGCAACAATAATAACAATATGAGGAAAAATAACAACAAAATAAACAAAATTAAAAGAGAAAAATAGAGAGAGAGAGAGAGAGAATATTATTAATTAGTATTATTAACAGGTCCACAATAAAACAACCAAAACAACAACAGCAACAAAATCAAAAGTGATTCTATAATTTTAATGTTCGTTCCGTATCCAGTTTTGGGTGCTCTTCGAATCGGCGTCATCGTTGTCTACGTGGTGTAGTATTTTTTTCATGTACTTTTTATTTTTTATTTAATCAATATACTATATCCATATATAAATATATACATATTAATAAATACCAGTATGACCATTTTTTTCTTTTTTTTTAATATTAGATATATTTTATATCCAAGTCGCACTTGTTACCAAATGCGTTTGTGGCTCGTCGGTCCACCTTTCATTTGCTTTGTTCATTTGCATTTGTCCTGAGCATTTTGTTTTAATGAAGTGCAAATAAAAATTTAGAATTTTAGATTTATGTATACGTATGAACCTGTGCTTAATATTTACTTTGACATCAGCAGCTTTTTTAAATTATATGTATATACATATATATGTAGATACAGACTAGAGTCTTAAAGGTATTAATATTATTGGCAATCACGAAAACAGGCCTTGGAATTTCCGGCGAATTTGCAAGTGTAAAAAGCCAAATTGCAGCACGACCTTGGTAAAAAATTTCTTTTAAAATATGGATAGATGATTTTTGTCAGTTATGTGGGCAGTTAGATAAGTAAGTGACTTTTTGAAAAGGTAATACACTGAGTTGCGTTCAGGTGGCCCAAATACCTCGTTACAATGATTGCAGAATAAAAGTATCTAATAGCCGAATGCCTGAGTAGCCAGTACTATACAAACGTGGCTGTTAATTATTAGTTTAAACTATAATTATCATTATAAATAAAAAAATAAAAGTGTGTGAGGTCGCTGGGACTGTAGGCATCTCAACTGTAAAAGATCAAAGCTGACGACTATTTTCTGTTTAAAACCTAAGAGGCTTGAACCGAATACATAGTTAATAGCTGAAGAAACGACTATTTTGAAAGCCTGGAGAACCCCTATTATTTAGAAGGAATACAAAATCTTGGGCTGAATGTATAGAGCTATGTAGACGATTGACTGATAAATCACTGTAAAATGTTTGGGTTGAAGAGGTGTACACTGAAATACAACCTACTATGAGGGCATGGAGGCAACCAATTATTTGGAAGGAAAAACAGAATTGGAAAATGTTGGACTAATCGATACATTCTAGGCGAAGACTATTTTGAGGATTCACTAATAAGTCACTGATTTATAAAACTGCCCTCGTATTTGCTTGATTTTAGAAATATTGTATATTTCCGATATCAACCCACTGGGCGTACATACTAACTAGTACAGCTCAAGGTAACTACAATATGGCAGGAACATAAAATCCAATGTATTACCCATTAAATACCAGCGTCACATAATACACAAATATTGCTCCCAAGCATAAGCAATTAGTTAACTACCATATGATAAGCTCAAGCAAATCCAAAACTGGTCTGGCTTGTGTCTAAAATTTTAATGGGTTCGCTTTATAAATCAGTTGAGTTTTATGATAACCAGAGAAAACATATGACTTGGCTTCCCTATAGCTGCTTAAATTGTTGGACTGGTCAATTTTATGGCTTAGATTCACTTTCAACATTGATTAGACACAGGGGCGTATTCGGGGGGACACAGTTATTGGGCCAACCACTCCGAAAAATGTAAGTTATATATTGAACATGTTCAATACTTTAAAAGGGAAATCAGGGGGAGAAATGCAGCACTAAATAATAATAACAACAGTATTAAATGTGTGTACACACTGGTAAATATTAGCACCTTTTTGCAATACTTTAATCAGAAAATATACAAAAATGCGCATCTAACGAAGCAAGCAAACCTAACCTAATTACAAGCACTAAATTTAGCCAAAAACAGTTTAAAAATATGTACACACTGGCAAATATTAACGTTTTTTGCAACACAGTTTCGGGTAGAAGTGCCTCTTTTTTTTGGCGTTCAAAATGAAATTCTCAATTAGAGTGTTCACATTGTTGGGCAAAAATGCAAACACCTAAAAAATTTCTGCAATTCTACCCGACTCTACCACTCCCCTTCCCAACTATATTTTTTCACGTCTGATTGAACATGTTTGTTATGAGTGGCTCAGCTGGTATGTGGCGTGCAAATAGCCAAATTCCAAATAGCCAAATTCATGTGGCAAATTGGCCCAACTATTTGGTAGAAGTTTTTAGTTATGCGTCATAATACCAATTAGCATATGGTATAAAGCTAGTTGAGCAATAAACAAGACTATCTTGACCATTTGTTTGGCTTGGCATGCCGCCAACTAAGACCACATTTCAGTTTGTTTATTTACACGTCTTATTGGCGCCCCTAGCATTATGGGGCTTTGACTTTACAATTTGTAAGCTCATAGTGACTGGTTAAAAATTTGATAACAAGATTAGATGATGAGTTTGTGAATATGCATATGAGTGATTCGTTACTAAATAATAAAATCGAAATTCTCATAAAATTTATAGTGCCCACCAATTTGACCATTTTGCAGATAATATATTTTTAAATTCGTTGCTTGTTAAGAAATAACGCGGAATACATAGCTCATAAAGTTACTAATACAATTAATCAACCATTATTATATTAACTAACCACACGATTTACTCAATATATTAAATAGTAGGTACATGGAAACGTTTAAATTCTTAACTAAGCTCAAGATATAAACGATATGTGTTAAAAATCAAGGCAACTAAAACAAGGTAATCTAGAAGCTATATCATGAACGCAAAAAATTAATAAATATGCAAATATGACGATATTAAAAAGAGAACAAAATGATACAAAAAGCTTGCATACTTTTAGGCACTGATAAAACAGGGTGTTTCAGTTAAAAGTTTGTAACAAAGATTTGAGTGAAAAATGAAAATAAGTTTTAGTGTGAGTGTTGCTGCTCAAAGAACCTCAGAAAGAAAATCGGGGTCTGGGAAGAATATTAGGTGTAGCCCAACTACATAGATTTACGCCAACTTTTTATATCTCTAGAGATATTGCTTCCATTTTCGTTAGAAGTCTCAAAATTAATGCTTAAAAGTATAATGATAAATTCTAGTGAATCATCTAATTGCTTTATTGCTAAAAATTCTCTTGAATGTGAAATCTGGCCAACTAATGGATTACTGTTGGGTTTAAATTCGATTGAAAGAGATTTCTGGCACAGCGCTGATTAGAAAATAAGGAGAAGAGGACTTCAGTAAGTAAGTGTTTAAAGAAATTTTCCGAAAATTTCTATCTTTCTATTATTTTGATAGTACAATTATCTGTTAAACGGACATAAAACTCCTGGCCATAAAAATCTGCTGTTTTATCCTAAAGCTCTTATATACGTGCTATATGGTGAGTCTTAATGATACAAAATTTATATTATTCATGCCTCTTCTGACTTTCGAATCCGATTCCGGCTTGTAGATTTAAGAAAGCAATATGTAACTCTATTTTCCAAGGGCCTACTATATTCCTGTAAGTGAAACGATAAATCGACAAGTCGGAGTCAAATCCAAAAGCTGGCAATTTGATATTTTTATGTACTTATACTATATCATTCTTAAGAATGATTGAAGATTAAGCTAATCTTCTATACTACGCACCACAGACGGTGGTTGAGAATATTCTGAAGAAGTAAGTTTGTATAAATACGATATTTCATATATTGCATGAATACAGCATTTTAATGATTTTAAAGGAAACAAATATAATTGAAAAACAATTTATATGTTTTACATCCTCTTCTATCAAAGATTCTAAGCTCTGACCTTACCATTTTTGTGTAGCTCTCCGTACACTTTCTCTTAATTCCGCCATAAATCTAAGCTCATATTCAGAGGTCACTGTCCCTTACCTGGAGCAATAGCTACTCCTCCTATTTTGCCTGGACGTCTCTTTCTACTTCAGGATTTGTACATATCATTTAGTTTTCTAATTAACTACGCATCTTTTGCTGCTGCAACGACGGGAACGGATTCAGAAGAAAACTAATAATAATAAAAAATGAAAAGGTCTATTCCGCATTAACGTGGCGTGACTGTATTCTTGCACTTATCCTATAAATTGTATCTCTCGCCTGCTCAACTAGAGCTTCATAGACTTCATAGATACACATGCTCCTGAACTCCAGTCCTTAACTCTAAGTTTTCTTCGAGCTGTGTTCTATGCAAAGTGTTCCTTACTTGCTCTTCTCGCCTAATATCTTTAACGTGTCTGCTCTGCGGTCCTTGCAATGTATTACTCTCCTGCTCTGCCAAGCTAAGCTCTAAGTTTTCTCTCATATTGTTCCTGCTCTGCAATCTTAAACTCTTTGTGGTCTTAGTGCTGCGTTCATAGCTTGCTCGTGTCGCCGAACTTCGAAGTATTGGCTGATCCGCCATCTACGCCTTATGCTCCTCTCCTGCTCTGCATTTCTAATATCTAACTCTTCTCTGAGATGCTATCTTTACATATTAACTTTAAACTATCTTTAGTATTAACTATGGTCGAATAATATAAGGTGAGGACATGGCAAATAGCTCTCTGTCTCGGGGTTGCTTATTTTGCACAGTTGTGAACTAGAGCATGGTGTAATAGTACAAGGTGAGGAAATGCCAAACAGCGCTCTCTCTTTATTTTGCTTGCAGTAGTGAATTACATTTCAAAGTGGAAGGATGTGCAAATGCCATCGGCATTCGATTGTATTTATCCTCGCTCGTTTTTGTTGAAGTTCTAATGTGGGTGGTTGTTTGATTTAGAAGAAAAAGATAAATATTTCTTTTTTAAAATGCGGGTTTTCAACGCATTAAATTTCTTAATAAGCTTTTACGAATTGAAAACAATAAACAAAGATTAATCGGCAATAAAAAATATATTTTTTTTTTTATATTTTTTTTTTTATGGCAATCAACCGATACAAATTAGGTTATGATCCAATATTGATGAAAATTATTCGCCACACAAAAAATATAATTTAGTGTGTGATAAAAAATATTTTAAAATTTTACTGTAGAAAAATACATATTTTCTTATGGATGCGTATTTTTCGCTTTTGTCCTCACCTTGTATTATTACACCATGAACTAGAGTGAAAGGTTGTGCAAGTGCTCGTCGGTGAACGATCGTCTTTGTCGTCGCGTGTTTTCATTGTAGTGTTACTGTGTTTGTGTACTACACACTGGCTAATGTGTTTGTTTTTGTAGGTTATTTTTTGCCGAATGTAAAAAAATAACACATTTTTGGACAGTGCGTAGTTGTGATAAGCTGATTTTATTGTAGATTGTTAAATAACCGAGTATTTAATTTATTAAAGAAAACAATTCAATGTAAAAATTCCAGCAACAACAAACGATCAACAAGCAGCAAAAGCAAAACCAAAAAAATGTAATACAGTCGAGGCGGTGCCCGACAGTGTAATACCCTGAACCTATTTTCCCAAAAGAAAAATTTATTCCTGCATATTCCTTCTAAGAACTCTCCAATTGGAATTATTTTTATTTGGGTAAAATTCGATATTTATACCTAAAAGTTCCTTAAATTTTTACTGATTTTGATAAAACTCGAAAGTCACGTCAAAGAAAAAAATTTAAGTATATGGGGTAAGTTTCAAGTTGTTATGTTAAGGGGTGTGGGAGAAAACACGGTAAATCGATTGCGGGGGTGGGGGACCGCATCGATAAAATTTGGATGTGGATTTGTTCATTAGAGCCACATGAATCAGCTTACCAAAAATTGTGATCCTAGGTCACTTGTAACCATAATTAAGTAGAGTCAAATATTGATGCAGTGTATAGGCAAGGGTGGTGAAATTTTCACATTTTTGACTATAACTTTTACTGTATTTGTCCGATTTTGTTCGTTTTTTACACACAGATGCATGTAACCACAACACATCGCTCTGTTACATTTCAGATGAAAATATTAAACGGTGCGGCTAAAAACACTCTACTGCGGGGGAACGGGGGACGGTATTGACATGATTCAACAAACTTCATCTTCTGAGGAAATATGCGCACCAGCTGGTAAAGTTTCGTGACTCTCTTATAGTCTCCGAGATCTAGGTGTTCATACAGACGGACGGACGGACAGACGCACATGGCTCATTTTGGTATAAAGGACTTGGGGTCTGCCACGCCTCCTTCTGTCCGTTACATACATTGCACAAATCTAGTATACCCTTTGTACCTATAGGTACAGGGTATAAACAAGCACACAAGGTGTACAGCAATAAGACAGTTACAATGTTTTACTATTATATTAATTAATTATTCTTTATTCATCATAGTATTTATTCATCAGTTTATTTGTACAAATTCTAGAGATTATCTTAAAAAGAAGCTTTACAACTAAGATGTGAAAAATTGTGTCGTGTAAGCTTTTGTTTATGTAAAATTTAATTTTGAAGGAAAAAATGTGAATAAAAACCTTAACCTGAACCTTAGATGGTGAGATGTCCATATTTTTAACACGCTCTTATTAGCTTGACCTGTATGCATGTAACGGAATCTGATCAGCTTGAAAATTTGCTCAGGGGTCAAGGACTGATGCCAATACAATTATTTAATAACTTTGTTCGAATGTCCTGACTACGATGATCAGGATAAAAATAAACTATCCTGAGTTGTGCATCCACCGTACACAAAATGCAAGACTGTATGGTAGATCATGCAGTTATTTATCTGGGCTCTCGACTGTTTGCTGCTGGGCAGGCTTATTTATGTAGCTCTAAGCCGCGGAAGGTCACCTAATGGTATTCGAATAGAAGAACTTGATTGCTCGAAGTTATCAGGAAAAGTTCCATGTAATAGTGATGCGTTAGATAAAATGGAAAGGTTACGTAAACATGAATGAAATGAATTTAGATTTATTGTCAAACATAAGATATTCTAAAAATCAAGACTCTTGATTATAATTACTTTTGATATTGTTTTTTTATATTAAATTTGGTTATAGCCTGACTGATTTTTTTTTAATGTGTTAAATATACATATCTTAGTTATAAAGCTGTAAAGGCTAAACTCTATATAAGTATTGTAATTAGTTAGTAAATGAATATTTAAAATATTATAGTAAATAAATAAATTAAAAATTTGTTGCCTGCCCTTATGCTTACTCGCTCTCGCTACAGTAGCAAAAGGAATGTTTTCTCTTGCTCACACGCACACATTTTCTCATGGGTTGCTTATTTTCGTTCCTGTCCTCACCTTATATTATTCCACCATGGTATTAAGCACTTGCTCTTCTCGCAAATCCCGAAACTTAAAGACACGTCCAACACGTTAGTACTGTGCGAATGGTTTATTATTATTTATTCTTCAAACTTCAAGGCATTAGCATATAGGTCTTAGCAATAGTATTTGAAATTTAATTTCACATTAGGTAAATACTTCAATATACCTGGTTTTACTTTTAAAGTTTTCACTCGATTTTAATAATTTTTGCGGCATACTATTAACTATAAGTAATAATAATAAATTTGGATCAAGTATAGTCTCTGAGATTCTTTTACGCATACGGACAGACGGACAAACAGACATGGCTATATCGACACAACTGTTGACGCTGATCAAGAATATATATAGGTACATCCTTTATGGGATCTGCCACGGCTCCTTCTGCCTGTTAAAAAAATTTGCTCGAACTTATTATGCCCTTGGTACTTTTTGGTAAAGGGTATAAAAAATATTTACGAAAAATATTTTAGAAAATGAGTACATGATAGAAAGATGTCTTTTTATTTTATTATTATTCAAATTTATTTTTTTAAGTACTGATTATGCTGCCCTTAGGCAAATTAAACAATTTCTTGTTGCTAGAAATGGAGCCAACCAGTTGTTCAAGAACTGAATAGCTAATTTGATCCCACTATGCAAAGAATATTTGGGGACACCTGATTTCACTTACTTTAGGTCCGCTGTGGTTGCGGAAAAATTGAAAGTTAAATAAAATTATGTTCTAATTTGTATTATTACAGAAAAATATTTAAAATCTATAAGATTAAAAAGTTTTAAGCTTACCTCACAACTAAGACTGTAAGATGGCAAAATATGATATGATACAAAGCTTAAAATTCATTTTTTGGTCAGATGGGATTAGTTTTTAAAATTAAAGCCAAACTCAAGTTTTTTCTTAGTTGAAATAGTTTTAAAATAAGCGATTAATAAATAACTTATAATGGAAATTTAATTAACGTCACGCCAGATACTATGGCTAATACAAAAACTAAAAAGATTTTTTAATTTTATAACTTGCAAAATTAACTAACATTATTTCAAATCATACAAAAAATAGAATACCAAAAGACTGTTCATCATATATATTTGCAATTTTGAAAAGCCAGTAAAAACACGCTTACATTTTTTATAACGTAACGCTATGCGTAATCTTTGTTTGTGTCTGTTAATTGATAATTCCGATTGTTGTCATATTTTTAACAAATAAAGTTTTACTTTATTGCTATGTAAGCATAAAAATTTTTTTACAAAATTTTGTTTTTAACTTTTTGTGCCCTGTACTTTATGTAAAAATGTTATATTTAGTTTTTGCAAAAAAATGTGTGTAACATCTAAAAGGAAACGAATAAGACTCCACATAGCTTAAAACAAAATAATTAGGACGACAAAAGAAATCAATCAGCCATGTCTATCCATCTGTTACCTGTTTCTCGAAGACCATAAGAGCTAGGAGCATAAAATTTTACCACAAGGTGCGTCTTCACTTGCATTCAGCTTTTGATATTGGCCCTCCCGCATTTTCTAACTAACAATATTGAAACTTGCCACAGGTTTTCAAAACCGGACCCTTGTTATCGAATACATAATCTTAAGGACTGAAAGACCAGCCTTGGCCATCTTCGATAACGATTCTCTAGAAAAGTCACCTTCTTCGACTGTTTGTTAGTTTCTAATTCTTGAGATGTTACTTTCTTTGTTATTTTGTCTTTACGCTTTTCAGGTTTTTTGTTAGCATAGTATCTGAGTGAAAACCCGAGACGCGTGTCTTGTTGAAATTTTTTTAAAGAGTTCAGGAAATTGCTTAAATTCCTATTGATGATGGTCAAGGTTAAGGGGATCTCTCTCTTAATATTATGATTTTCCAAAAAAATTCGGATTAGTGTTTGCCCTAAATGTATTCATTTGTTCTTCCTCAAAGAAGTGACACACATTCTGTGACCTAAATGTAAATAATTTTAATTTATGTCAATTATTTTCACGGACTAGATAACAGCATAATGACATTACTGTGAAAAATATTTTCCAATTTCTTAATAAATTTTGCAAAAATTTCAAAAAGCACGGCGTTTTAGGCACGTGCAAAATGTTTATATTTTTGGAATTTAAAAATAGTTTCCGAACTTCTACGAAATTCTCCACGGTCTGACTTACTTACCTATCAAAGCCAATCAAAATATTTATCTTTAATTTCTTTTTTCTGGACAAAATTTTAATTTGACCGTAAATTACACATAAAACAAAATATTTTAACTGGCTTTTTATTTATTATTTATGCAATTTGGAGATTCATCGATTACGATAGAAAAAAGTCGGAATGTATCACAATGTAAAGTGTTTTGAAAAAAGTATAAAACGTAATTTTTTTCTCCTTTTTTTATGTTAAGCGCAGTTTTTATTTTTATTAATTTATTTATATAATTGTAAGGTAGATATTAATTCTAAAAAAAAGAATTTTAGAAGAATAACTTTGATCTTCAATCTGTCAATTTTTGTAGGTACCCATAATTTCAATTTTTGTATATGATTCCAACAATTATGAATAAAATATAATAGTATTATCCGATTTTCAATCCAACCGCAACATATATGAATTAAATAATATTCAGGATATTATTATAATATACAAGTAATTTACAGTCAAATTAGAATTTATTCCAAAATAAAAATTTCGAAAAATTGTATATGAAAGCATTAACCGCAACCAAACATAACTATAATTGAATACAAAAGCTCTTGTACACAGTTTACCAAAACTGGATATATTTACGATGGAGTCAAGACCTCCAGTAGGGGCACGTAGATTTGAAAAATACACTAAGCATTTAAATTCTTCGCAGATAGTCACCATGACGGCCCTAGTCTTACATATTATATGTTTGTTGTAAGTACATATATACGGCACAGTAATATTTTAAATTATATTATTATATGTATGTAAGGCCGTACTTAGCAGATGAAAAAGTGGGCGGATCCCGGGTCCAGCAAGCTGAGAGTCTTTGAACATATGACAGTTTGTTATGCAATATGCAGTCAGGACCAGGAGATTGACACCTTTTGTGTTTATTGCAACAATTTGATCTACACTCGAAAATTACTTAATTAAAAATGATCGATTTGTTCATTAACCTGACTAAAATGTTTTGTGTCTTATACCAAGCTTAATGTTCCCTGATGTTGTCACATGGGTTTACATTTTATTTAAAGCTCTTTATTGTCAAAAAGGTCCCTAATCCTATCCTATGAGGAGAATCTGAAATTTTTAAATTGGTAGATGTTGAGATGTAATGTTGCTGTAATGTTTTTGGAGTCAAATAAGTTTTGTACCAGAAGAATTTGACTAAAAAAGCGTATAGAGTACGTAAACAATATTTCCAACACGTGACGATTGAATTGTAGATACTTTATCAGCGCGGGTAAAAAAAAATTGTGTCTAAATAAAAGATTTTATTCGGTTCGGTTTCAGATTCAGCTTCAAACGGCAAGTTCAAAATAGTTCAAGTAGTTGCTGGGGCTCAAAGATTAGAAGTTGGGTGTAAAATGAAATCATCATTTTTTTTAGCGTATTTAGATTTTTTAATATTTTAATACCAATTTAAAATTAATAATTATAAAATACATTACGTTTAAGGCGTGTTGTTTTTTTTTTTTTTGTATTCTTCTGAAGCACAACTTATAAATATCACACACAAATACCACGCAAAAATTTCTAAAACTTTAGCGATTGCTACAACAATTATCGAATGTATTGCTAAATATGTATTTTACTTCTCAATTTGGATTAAGTTTAGCTCCATTGTGTCCGTATATTGAGCCCATTGTTTTTAGCATCTACGGACACTCATTATCGCTGATCTTTTGAAAATCTGTTGCAAATATATATGTGTGAATTGGATTAAAACCGGTCTTATGGCGGCAGAGTTATACAACATTTCACTCACTTGCATCCTGCAAACAGTTTTCGGTCTTCATGATGCAAAGATTGCGATATGTCTTTGTGGTACCCTTATCATCGGCGGCACAAATTGATTTAAACTCCTTCGTATCACATTCCAAAAGGCACTTAACATTGGGTTCCGGGTAGATTCTGGGTAGATTCAGACATTGCACCAACGTCAGGCTGTATAGCGCTACTATAAATAGACATAAAGTCATCGTATCATAGTTAGTTAGGCTGAAAGCGTTTTAAAAGCAATCTAATATGCTTGGCCGGGCCACATGTCCCGCATATAAAGTGGGGCGGTGATCAATAACATGATATCACCATGTACTTTGTCGCATCGTCTCTGTCTTTGTCACTGCCGAACGAGACACCATCCGAATCCGAATCGAAATCGGAATCGTTAATTGACGCCAGAGTGTCTGGCATGAGAAGAACTAGCTAGACCGAGTGTCTGAAATACTGCGTCTAGCAGCACGTCTCTGATGTGGAAACATTTTGTTGTCCTGTCTTTCTCTTCGCTTGGATGAAGGTAGGGTAGGAAATTCGAAGGTTCAGCTTTAAACAAGGAAAGGTCTTCAGAAGTTGGCCAATCGAAGTATCTTTCGTCACGAATTTCTTTCGCTAACAAAAATTACACCATCTCTAATTGTACTTTAACTTTGATAAAAATGGTCCTTTGATATTCTCCAATTTTTAAATCTAAACATTTTGTTGTTTTTCATAAGGGGTTTTCATAAGGGGTAAGTAAATTCAAAGGCTGCACGTAAAATGCGTATTT
The DNA here is from genome assembly GCA_949987675.1 of Chymomyza fuscimana. Lineage (NCBI taxonomy): Eukaryota > Metazoa > Arthropoda > Insecta > Diptera > Drosophilidae > Chymomyza > Chymomyza fuscimana. Next base: position 87,304,191 of record OX465088.1, read on the forward strand.
GTGTTAGCCCAGATTTAATTCAAATGTCTTAAAAGTTCCGTCTGTCAAAAAATGTCAGCATTAAAATAGGAAAGGTCTTCAGAAGTTGTCTAAAAAATCTTAGATTCAATTGAAGTATATTCCGCCAGTTAAAAAATATCCTGATAGGTTTCAAACGAATTACTGGAAATTCGTTGAAAAGATATTTTAATCACGATTGCGATTGCGCACAAAAAAAACTCCAATTCTGAACTTTTGAATATTTTTTAATCTAACTTCGATCTGAATGCACACTTAAATGTTCCACTTAATATTGCAATCAAGAATTTCTTTTTCAACGACCTTAACTTCGGTATCAATGATTAAATAGGTCAGTTCTGCGAACAGCTCTTATTTTCAATTATTGTTTTTGTGTGAGAGATTTCAGGAAATGTGAAAATGAAAACATTTATTTATTGTAATCAAATACAATAAATATTTCAGCTCATAAATAAATGAGTCACGATCACACACTGTCACTGTGCGCAATTTGAAGTTAAGTTATTGTCACGAGTTTGTTCACCTATGGTATTCCATCTTAGAGATTTGTGCTTTTTCAAATTTTCTATAGTTTTTTTCTTTTTTTCAAAATTTCTTTTACGTACATGCCAGGAATACTGCAAACAGCTTCATTTTGGTTGAAAATGCAAAAAACTTTGCTTTTTTGCCTTTAGTAAATTATATTCCAATTTATAGCGCACAGTTTTTGTTTATATATAATTTGATTGATGCGGCGGCGTGAACCTTAGGGGTCAAACAAATTGTTGTGAGTTGATCGAAATTCTTACGACACGATTTTTTTTGTATAGTATAGTTATAGTATGTGTATTTGTTACGAGAATTTATAAGTAGGGGGCTCAACACTGATGCAAATCAGTGGGCCTTATCAAAACGAAGATATATATCTTTTGATTTCAAAAGCAATACACTCGAGTTACGTTTTTTTTTTTTTTTGATTCGCGCACGAATTTCTCTTGCCAAAGCCCCGTATATGCACGCTTCCAAATGCGAACTGAAACTAAAGTGCCGCCGCGCAAAGATATCCTCCAGTAAGAGTAAGAGTCAGAGGCAGAGACTGAAGCAGAGACAGAGTCCGAATCCGAGTCAGAGCCAGAGCCAGAGCGTCAGAGAGTAAAAATGATTGACGACAACGACGACGATGGGTGACTGTGTCTGTCGCTAGTTAGCTGGCCGAACGACCGAACGACGGAACGTCCGACTATGCTATGATGCGACGTGACGATGAGTCTCTCGATGTAGCCTGTTGGCTCTTGGCTGCTGCTGTTAGATGCTAATACACAGATACAGATACAGATACAGATACAGATACAGATACAGATACAGATACAGATACAGATACAGATACAGATACAGATACAGAGACAGTTACAGATACAGATACAAAGCGCACTTTGGCTGTTCGATTTTGTGATTTTTCAGTTTCGAGTTTCGAGGTTTATAATCAATCAAACTGTCGTTTGTCGACTCTGGGTGTCTGTTTGGCTGTCGTCTGCTGTCGTTTCCCACACGAATGATGTTCGACCACACAGTGTTTGTTAGTTTTATACATTTTTTCACGCTAAAAAAGATTTACGTTCGTGCCGTTGTCTTAATTTTTCTTTTTATTATTTTATATATTGTTTTTTCTCTTCTTCATCTTCGTCTTCTTCTTGTGATACGAACGTATAAACTGTAGATCGATCGACCACTGGATCGATCGATGTAGCCGTCTTCGTCGATCAGTAGGCGTGTCACGTCACGTTGTCGAACTTATTATACGAATTTTAAATTAATACAATAGTTTTTATGCATTCAAAGGCAAAAAGTACAAAATTTATTGCTAAAAAATTGGCAAAAATTATACTCTTCTTTTTCTGATTCAGATTCACATTCTTTCTCTGCCACTGCTGTTTATTCACGTTAACGTTCCGTTCAATACTATCGCCGTGCTTCATCAGAAATTTCGTCAGCACCATCGTCGCGTTGTTCGAACTTACGCACGCTTATCACCCAATTGAGGAAAAACGAGACATAATACATAAAATCTCGAAATCGTCTTGAAATGAAAATTATTTTATTTACTATATATAATATATGTACATAATATGCGGCCGCCACGAGTTCACTCCACTCAACGCTTAAGAATCCATGAATTTTCACTTTGATGATCAAATATTTGTTGCTGAAAATACCATATGCTTAGTATAGTATATATGTATTATTAGTTATATGTAAGTATGTAGGTATGTTTATTCGTGATTTATGAGAACGCGACGCATTTGAATTAGTTTTTCTTTCATTTTTTTTTTACGCTGACGTTTCTCTAGTCTACGACGCTTATCAGTTTCAGCTTACATAGTATAGATTTTTATACCATAATTCATTCAATATTCCAATAAATTGCGTATAATATACACATTTTTTGTGACTAATTGCGGTTTTGTTGCCTACAATATGGATTCGTTTAAATTGTTTTGTTTGCACGGCGTTTTAAGCGGGGTTTTTACCAATGGATACACTGGTTTCAAAGCTGTTTTTGATTTGCGTAAACGCCAAACATAAACCTACATATTTTTAATTAAGCATATGTTTTTGTTTACTTTGAAAAAAATGTTTAAAAAAAAGTTTTTGCCAAAATAATTAGGGCGGCAAAAGAATTCCAATTAGTCATGCTCTGTGTGTGTGTTTTTCAAAATTGATTGTTTTTGAGGAGAACAAATTTTTCTGTTTCAAACCCAACACAGGTCCTTTTTTATAACTCAGCTAATTAAGCGGTTCTTTTAGAACTTCAAGAAAAGACATAAATTAATATCCGAAAATACCCTGTTTACACAGAAAAATTTGAGCATCTTTCAATTTTCTTCTTATAGGGGTCTACGCCAAACGCCAGCAAGAAACTCGCAGACTTGTTGAAAAGTGGTAAGCAATAAAAGAGTTGATATTTTTATTGGTAGAAAAATGTGCAATTTACACAAGATGGCGCCAGCAGTTTACACTAGATGGCGCCAGCAACAACAACGGCTGTTCTGCCGTCACTAGCCAAACTAATTTGCAGCAACTTATTTGGGAAGCAATAAGTCGTTTTGAAAAGAAAAAAAACCAGCTGGTTGCGTATTAATTCAATAGTATTATTATGTGCTCACCCAGACACTCCGCCCTCGTCACCCTATTTCTTCAAATAAAATTTAAATGCCAATGTAAGCCACCATTATAGCATTGTATACACAAAAAAATGCATGTTTTGTATTTGTTTTATGTAGCGTTTAAAAGCGTTGCAATTTATAATTATTATAACCGTTTCAATCCAAACAAATATTCCGCATAAAAATTTCGACAAAATTCACATTTCGTTCCTAGAGACACATTTTGTCTCGCTAAAAAAATTTCTCCAAAAAGCTAGCATTACAAACATATATTCGATTTAAAAAGTCGCGAAATTCTGAAGCATGTGAATTTTAAATTCCGGATTTCGATATCGAAGGCGCCTAGTTACATATATATTTTCTAAAAGACCTATTACTAAATGATTATCATGACTATAAAGCAGTCGTCGGCAAGAAATACGCTCACATTTTAGCTTGTGTTTGTGTGAGTGGCGCAGTGACGTCACAACGCTTCGACACAAGCATCAGCATTGACGCCTCGTGTCTGTTGTTGCGCACACAAGTGCATGTGACGTGTACGTGTACTCTACAATTGTCGACATCGCTGCCGCCACTAATCCCTATATACGTGAGATAGGTCCATGCCGACCAGTGCTATACAGCCATTTCAATATATGTTTCTCAAAGTCGTGTGGAAATAAAAATATAGACATTTTTTAATTTTAATTACCAAATTTAACGGAAACTCAGAAGGGTACTTAAGTCGGAATGTCCCGACTTTTTTGTTGTTAATTTTTTTAAATATAAAAAGTATTTCAATTCGAAACATTTATAATACACACTAACTAACTCTTAGTGAAATAAATAAATTTCATTGCAAATTATGCAAAAACCTTTATTTAATTTTTGCAAATGTTGATTTAAAAAGTTAATCAAAAACTGAAGAAGTTTTTTTTAATTAAAAAATGTATTTTTATACTTAAGGAACAGTGGATCTAATGAATTTTTAGCTTAAATACTAGATGTATCTTCTATCCCTGGCTTAGATCGCACTTGAAGATTTAAAGCTTTCAATGCTAAAGCAAATTTTTTCTGAGTAAAATAAAATTCTGATAAAATAAAATATATACCAAATGCAAGTTTGCAAGCCCAAGTGGCTACCGACGACTTTTTTTGACGAAAACTGTTCTCCCATTCTTGAACGAATATAAGCCACGCTGATAATGGTAATAACGTGTGGTCCTAGCAAGGTGTAATTCTTGCGAACGATAGCACGTCGATGTTTTTTCACAGAACGACCATTTTCATAATACGCCTGTGCCACTTTAACGCGTTGTTTGGTTGTTAAACGATTAAGTGGCTTTAATCTTGACATATGTCGAAGAGCATCCACTTTGGACGGGTATGTTCCGAATTATGAGTGTTAAACAACCAAAAAAAAAAACAGATGGCCCACCCTATAGGGCTCATATTAGTTAAAAAAGAAATATATTGGCGTCCGTAGAGTAAAGGAATGTCTATAATAGGATTTGCTTAATTTATGCAATAATGTGTACAAAATCGGGTGATCGCTGCAAAGTCGAATCGTAGTAATTCACAGGCATTTCCAAAGAAGGTCTTGTTTTATCGAAATGATCAGTAATAGTTTTGTTATTCGGGGAACTAAATTTTTCGTGCAAAACAAAATTAAAAACAGTCGCATAAAGGACAATGTCGTCTCTTATGTACGAGTTATATATTAAAATTATTTTATTATTGAATTTTGATAGCCGAAGACAAAACATAAAGCCCTATTTTAAAGAAATAATTTTTGTACCTTTTAATTATTCTTTTAACACTATTTAGATTATTTGATCGTTAAGTATTCAAAGGTCCTGCACCAATTATCCCAGAGTAAAGGTAATTGTAAAAAAATAATACCGTCGATCCATTGCGATATAAGGACATATTCAAGAGTAGTGATCGATAGGGAGTTGGGGGTATTGTTTAGTGAAAAAGTCTTTTGCTGCATCTAGCACAAATACCATATTTTATTAGTAATAAGTTTTATAGCAGAAAAGGTTTGACCAGGTGGATCTTAATGTGTGGATGCAAGCCGAGAAATTTTGTTACAGACAAACGAAGACAGATTACTTGGCGGCTTCCGAGTTCTAGATATTTATACTGACAGATAGACGACCGGACATAACTAAATCTATACTCAACATACAGGTGTAAAGAATCTAAAATTGTCTTGATTGCCTAAGCCTAGAGTATAAAAATGTGGCGGTGCCCGACAGTGGAATACCCTGTACCTTTTGTACCAAAAAAATTTTTCCTGCATATTCCTTCTAAGAACTTTCCAATTGGAATTTATTTTTTTTTTGGTGAAATTCGATATTTATACCTCTAAGTCCCGTAAATTTTTACCGATTTTGATGAAACTCGAATGTTACGTCAAAGAAGGCAAGGGGTGGTGAAATTTGTACATTTTTGACTATACATTTTGCTGTATTTGTCTGATTTTGTTCATTTTTTACACAGATGCAAGTAACCACAACGCATAGCTCTGTTAAATTTGAAATAAAAATATTAAACTGTGTAGCTAAAAACCGCGAAAATCTGCTGCGGGGGAACGGGGAAAGATATCGACATGATTCAACAAACTTCATCTTCTCAGGCTGATAAAGTTTCGTATCTCTAGCTCTAATAGTCTCCGAAATCTAGATGTACATACGGACGGACAGACGGACGGGCGAACATGGCTCAATCGTTACACGAGGTTATGATAAGCATTTTGGTATAAAGGACTTGTGGTCTGACACGCCTCCTTCTGTCCGTTACATATATTGCACAAATCTAATATACCCTTTGTACCTATAGGTACAGGGTATAAAAATGTTTTACGTTTTACCAAATAAAGTGACTTTATTGGACATTTCGGAACCAGTGTGCAAGGAATAAAAATGTTTTTAGCACTGAAATAAATTAATTATAAATATATTACAATATGTGTTACAAATAAAATCATAAAAACAAAATTCCAGTTAATTGAACCTACCTTATCTGTATCAGATCTGTTCCACCTTACACCACCCTAGTAATAAACACATTAATTGGCTTTTGGTTTTATTGCTAGTGCGCCTAAGGCAAATCTACGATAATGTGTTATTCATTAAAGCGAAAAAAATTGCATCCGTATTGAAAACTAACATTTGTGCTAAAGATTCAATAAACTACTATCTATAAGGAATAAAAGGAATAAACAGTTTAACAAATAGAATAAATAGAGTGTATTAATTGGCATTGCGCGCTGCTTATGTTTGCAACAGCAAAGCCACGCCGGCCAGGGTCCATTTGCCTGGTTTATCTTTGGTCTTGAGATTAAAGGTCCAAACATAGGTTGGTCCACGGGTGCGTGTCTTATAGACCGGGCACTCGTACATATTGCGTAAGTCCTGCTTATCTTGGGTAATGGCCTGCAAAAAAAGTAGATAAAACTTTGTATATAGCTAATTTAGAAGCTTGAAGGTTTTAGATTTATGCAAACATGCGCCGCTTCAGAGTCGCCACAGATCCGTTCCAAATGCAAAGCCATTGAATATACAATTGATTTCGTTAACATTTGCAACTCACTCGAATATTGATGACTGGCATTGGTGGATATAGTTCTTTGAGACGCGATTCCATGATAATGCCCTGCTGTATATCCCATCTGGCGCCTTCCATAAATATGCCATGTACGTAGGCGCCTTCGCGGGGTGCCGTACTGCAATTATGTAGATATATGGTCAGATAGTCATACAAAAAAAGTTAGATAAATTATCAAACATCAAGCACCACCCCGTCGCCTTTTAATTGTTCAATTGGTTAAGCAAAGCAATTAACCAGGCGGGTGTCTCAGACACCCATCCAAAAACACGACCAAGATCTATTGTTTACTCAAGAGCGACGCCAAAACCTCAGGCGCCATTTAATAAGAAATCGCTAAATCTACAAGACGGCAATCGTAGACAATCGTAGTAAATGAGATGCTATTAAGATGCCATTAAGGGGCTATTAATAACTGCTATTTATACTTGATGTGTTGTTTTAAAATTAACTCTTATGAAATACTACAACAGCACTGAGAGCTATTTTAAGAAAACATCCGAAGCCGTTGCCCGTTTAATGGCGCGATGTGCAGCTGTGCCATGTAACATCATGTTTACACTGTTTTAATACACTGCAACCGAAGGGTAAGAGGTATGCTAAGTTACTGCTTACATCTAGAGTCTAGAGTTGCAATCAAATCCGATATATTGCTTACGAACTCCAAAAGAAATTTCTTTGCCAAATTTGGTTACGATATTCTTACGTTGAAGTCGGGCGCGGACGACTTTGGGATACCCTGTACCACCACATTGCAAAAAGATATTTATTTGACAAATTTGGTTACGTTTTTTTCATAAACCGATTTTGATCAAATTTGAAACTATACAAAACTTTGTTTACGATATCTTCATAAACACACGAAATACAACGAATTTTGTACAAAAAACGTTTTTTAGCCGATCCGTCCTACGGGGGCTATATGATACAGTCACCCGAGTTGGATCAAACTTAGCACAGTGCTTGGGTACTCTAAAAAATGTCTGAATGCCAACTTTGGTTATGATACCTTGGATCTACGACGTCTCCTTTTGTATGTTACATACATTTTCGGCTTGCACAAACTTAATATACTCTTTGTACCATACGGTACAGGGCATAAAAATCGGGGAAGACCCCTGAAAGTATTTCGTGACGCCGACTTGAAGATACTCCATACAAATCTGGAGTGCAGCTACTGCAAAATAAATGAATGTGAATGGTGCATGAGAAACTTCACTATCCATTATGACTTGCAAGCCTGACGGCAGATTAGTTAACAGTAGAAAAGATGGCCAAGCTGGCCATTATTCTAAGATAATCCACCTATCTCCATCAATTTTGAAATATTTAAAATACACTTTGTGCGAACCGGACTACTGTACAGCGTGGTCCAAAAAGGACCTACCCCAATGTTAAATACGAAGACGTATTATTTTAATAATTTTTTTTTTTATATACTAAATATATTTTATGGAAATTTAGGCACTATATAAGATATATATAAATGTGACATCAGAAAAATGGCCACAATTTTGCTCGAATTAGAGATTGGCTCCAAACAAATTGATTTGTTATACCCTGTACCTTATGGTACAAAGGCTATATCAAGTTTATGCAAGCGGAAAATGTACGTAACATATAGAAGGAAACGTCAGAGACCCCCCAAACTTACCTAAAGTATAATCAGGGTGACTAGATAAGTCGATATACTCATGTCCGTCTATCTGTCTGTCCGTCAGTCTGTCCGTCTGTCTGTCTTTATGAATGCCTAGATCTCAGAGATTGTAAGAGCTAAAGCAGCAAAACTTTCAGATTAACAAATAAAAATAATTTAGTATACTCGAGAGCTCGATAACTGTAAGTCCCTGTTCTTTCCGAAAAGTTATTAATACATAGAGATCCCCATGTCCCAGCTAGGGGCGTCTGACAAAATAGTCAGTCAGGGAAATTATTATATATATTCGTTTGCTTATAAAGATATCGTAATCAAGTTTTTGTGCCAAATTTGATCAAAATTGGTTGACTATATCATGTAGCCCCCATAGGACCGATCCGTCAAAAAAACGTCTTTGGTGCAAAATTCGTTGCGTTTCGTCTGTTTGTGAAGATATCGTAATCAAATTTGGTGTTTGGAATTTTTTTACAGTTTAGTTTGGTAAAATTTTATCAAAATCGGTTGACTTTATCATATAGCTCCCATAGAAGCCTGTGAATTTTCATTTACTTAGTTTTTTATGTATTTCTTAATGTTTTTAAAGAAATTTCAAATGTAATTATGTTATCGGTTCATATGTTTTTTTTATAAATTTTAATCATTCTAACCATGTCGTTATTGCCTATAATACGCTCTCCCTCCACTAAACTAAGAGTCATATCTTGAGGCGTTTTATTATAAAATGAACAAAAAAAGATTTAAAATTAAAAAAAATATATATTTATGTCATCCTTGAAATAAATTTCCTTATAAAAGACTACTGTCCTATAGTTATGAAACGCCTAACCTATTACGAAAAATCGTGTGAAGCAATAATGCAAAGGTCTAATAATAGACAGTTATGTTGGCAAATAAAGCTTTGGTGGATCACCCCCACAAAAGAGATACATATTTACAATTGAACATAAAACTTCAAGGTATCCTACAGTTATGAAAAGCACTGTACGTTCTCCGATTTCTTAGGTTTTGACGATTTTTATATATAGTGATAGTGGTACTATTTTTTAACATGACATGCCCTGTAAAATTTTCTTTTTTAATGTTCAAATTAAAAAGTGATCTGTCCCAGCTTATTATCTCTTAATTCCGGGGGTTTATACTAGCAAAAAAATGATCATTGGAGGCGCTATAACAAAAAAAAGAATGCAGTGAATTCACGCGCATAAAATGTTAAAATTCTTATCTTTCAAATAAGAACAGATCAATTTTTATTTTTAAAGTAAAAGAAATGTATTTAACTCAATAATCGACTTCTCTAATGATCTGAGATGAGAGCCCCTTGAACTAGAAATTGGCAAGCATACTTATCGTTTCAATACGTTTTTTTTGTCACTACATAGAACAGATTGGCGAAGGGTCTCGTCAAAGTTGATCCCCTTCAGTGATCTTTCCGAAGTCAAACTGCCCTGACTGTAATAGTGGAACCTTAATATCCAGACGGCAGACATTAGGATCAAGGAACATGCAATTTTGTCTAATCCTTCACTTGCATTAAGTTTTTTATATTGTCTCCCCTTTATTCACCATTTGATGATGGCAAGAGTTTTTTTTCTGATTACGTATTTCCCACGTGGAAATTTGAAACATTTCGCAAAAATCGAATAAAGACTCTAAAAATAAGGAAGAATGAGGGTTATATTATTCCCAACAGTAGCCGTTTCTTTTGTTTTATGCAGGGTATGCAAAAAGTTACTACAGAAGAATGTTGGTTTTGTGATATGGCATACTTGGTATTTGAACTAGAGCTGGTATACGCCTGTGCAAACCAGATGACGAGTAACAGCTAGCAAGCAGATCGACGCGTAAATCAGTTAAAGCACATAGCACACTATATTTATACACTGTACTCACAGAGTGAGTGGTACTACAGATTTTTGCAATCTAAACAACAAGAAGGAGGGGTAACATAAGTTTTGCTCGACCAAAATGGGTATTAACATAATCTCGCGTAGCGTCGCGACGGAGCCATAAACACAGAAATCTCAGTGAGCTTAAGTGGAAAGGTATCAAAGCGTTGCCAGATTCATTTCTTATACACTGTACCTTATGTTACAAAGGGTATATTAAGTTTGTGCAAGCCGAAAATGTATGTAACATAATGAAGGAGATCCCCCAAAGTTATCTAAAGTATGATCAGGGTGACGAGAGAAGTCGATATACCGATGTCCGTCTGCCCGTCTGTCTGTCTGTCCGTCGGTTCGTCTGTATGAACGCCTAGATCTCAGAGACAGTAAGACCAGGAGCAACCCAACTTTTAGATTAGATGCCTTATTTTGTCAGGGGAGATAAGTTTATTTTATTTTTATACCCTGTACCTATAGGTACAAAGGGTATACTAGATTTGTGCAATGTATGTAACGGACAGAAGGAGGCGTGGCAGACCCCAAGTCCTTTATACCAAAATGCTTATCATAACCTCGGGTAGCGATTGAGCCATGTCCGTCCGTCCGTCCGTATGAACGCCTACAGAGCTAGAGACACGAAACTTTACCAGCTGGTGCGCATATTTCCTAAGAAGATGAAGTTTGTTGAATCATGTCAATATCTTCCCCCGTTCCCTTGCAGTAGAGTTTCGCGGTTTTTAGCCACACCGTTTAGTATTTTCACCTGAAATTTAACAGAGCGATGCGTTGTAGTTACATGCATCTATGTGTAAAAAATGAACAAAATCGGACAAATACAACAGAAGTTATAGTCAAAAATGTGCAAATTTCACCTCCCCTTGCCATAAACTGCGGCAATATTTGACTCTACGCAATTATGGCTACAAGTGACCTAGAATCACAATTTTTGGTAAGCTCATTCATGTGGCTCTAATGAACAAATCCACATCCAAATTTTATCGATGCGGTCCCCCCACCCCCCGCAATCTATTTACCGTGTTTTCTCCCACACCCCTCAACATACCAACTTAAAACTTACCCCATATACTTTAAATAAATTCTTTGACGTAACATTCGAGTTTCATCAAAATGGGTAAAAATTTAAGGAACTTATAGGTATAAATATCGATTTTCACCAAAAAAAAATAAATTCCAATTGGAAAGTTCTTAGATGGAATATGCAGGAAAAATTTTTTTGGCACAAAAGGTACAGGGTATTCCACTGTCGGGCACCGCCTCGACTGTACCACATTTTTTTGATATTGGGGCTATATAAATATATATAGCTCCTATATATGGTTGTTTCAGAGGACATCGAAAAAAAACCAAAAGTTTTAGATGATGAAGATATCGTAACCAAATTTGGGATTCGGAAGTTTTTTAGGGTTTTTCAGCACTGTACCGAATTTGATCAAAATCGATTAACTATATCATATAGCTCCCATAGGACCGATCGTTCAAAAAAAAACGTGTTTGGTGCGAAAATCGTTGAGTTTCGTTTGTTTATAAAGATATCTTAACCAAATTTAATGTTTGGCAATTTTCACCGTTCCCCAGCACTGTACCGAATTCGATCAAAATCGCATGACTATATCATATAGCCTTCATAGGAACTATCGGTCAAAAAATCATTTTTGCTGAATAATTCGTCTATTTTTTTATCTTTATGAAAATATCGTAACCAAAGGCGCTCGGAAGTTTTCTAGAGTTTCCAAGCACTGTACCATATTTAATCAAAATCACTTGACTATATTATAAAGCTCCCAAAGGACCGATCGGTCAAGAAAATGTCATTGGTGCAATATTCGTTTGTTTTTAATTTGTTTGATCAAATATCTGTTGGAGCTCTTAAGCAATACACCGGATTTGATTGCAATGTGTTGGTACAGGGTATCCCAAAGTCGTCCGCGCCCGACTTTAATGTATGCCATCTTTTTCTATATGAATACGCTACGTAAGAGCGTAGGGGTCAGAGCTAAAGTCAATTAAATTTACGGTTGTATTCTATAATATGTTCAGATTCTTTGTGCTTTAGTGCTTTGAAACTTACGTGAAGTCTTCCTTTTGTTTTTTAGTCACATCGCATTGCAGGCACATTTTGTCCAGCGGCAGTTCATTTCGACGCGCAGTGCTTTGCATAATAGCTGTTAGCAGAGATTGGGGATTAAAGAATCCGGCTAGCCAAACGCAAGATGGAAGCTAAAAGATAAATCAATATAATTGGTTAATAAAAACTGCTTTCCATAAGTTTGGTTTGCGGTTGGACGGTTGTATTTTTTTAATTCTTAATTTACAATTGTATTTAGTTTATAAAAATATTTAGAATGTGAATTAAATAAAAGAGACTAAGTGCTACACTTTTGTATTAGCAATCTTTTTATACCCCATAAAATTTGCTAAAATAGGATCAGGATGACTAGATACGTCCATGGGTTCGTCCGTCCATCTGCCTGGCAAATTTTTAATTTATGTCCTATACATACCGTATACAAACTTATTTTTTTAAATTTTGTTGATATTGTCCTTCTATTATTCAGCTAGGGGTATTATGTTGCAAACTACAAGTTTTAAAAATGAAATTCTTACATTACCCATGGTAAATTTTGTTTAATTTTTTCTGTGAAAGGTTACTTAATACATTATTTATTGAAATTCTATTATTAAATGCATATAATCTATATATATCAAAGAAAGTTATGCTAGTTACACCATTTATAACTCAAGAACGGGTGGACAGATTTTGATGATCTATGGTTTGTTGGATTCGTCTTCGCCCTGGTTAACAAAATAACTAATAAAAAATCGGAAAAATTCACATACAAAGAAGTAAACCGCGAAATTCTCTTACTGATGCAGGGGGCCAGATATCGACATAAATCGACTTCTTCTGCGTGACTATTATGCGTATCTTTTGGTAAAATTTCAGCTCTTTAGAACTTATAGTCTCTGAGATCCTTGTACTCAAACGGACAGACAGATATGGGTATATCGACTCGGCTGTTGATGCTGATCAAGAATATATATAGTTTATGGCGTCTGTCACACCTACTTCTAACCGTTACATACATTTGCACTAACTTATTATACCTTTGGTAGAGGGTATAACAAACTTGTGTTAGTTACACCATTTTTGACTCAAGAACGGCTGGACAGATTTTGATGATCTATGATTTGTTGCGATTCGGCTTCCCGGTCAATTTGTCTGTTTAGTACGAGTGTTATAATTCAATTGATTACAGCTCGCATCCTTTCGTCGGCATTGGCCCAAAGGCATTGTGGCGCATTGAAGTAATTGCAAAGTGAAATTGCCATTATTGACTCCGCTACCCAAGCCTTTGCTCATTGCTTCGTGACGGGATGCAGAAGTTTCGCGACTAGAGCAAGTTTTCAACACTATACTTAGAACGCAGCACAGAGAAGACATAGAGTTTACGATTGTAGAGAAGGAACACTATGCTTCGAAGACGATAGGTTAGGGCAGATAGGTTGAAGATGTTAGTTGAGACAGGTAAGTAAAGAATACTATGCAAAGAAGACTGCTCAGAGAATATTTAGATTTCACCATTACAGAGCAAGATCGTGAAACATTGCGTAGATAGCCAAACAGACAGGTAGGAAGATGTTAAGCAACCTGCAGACAGAGATATAGACAAGTAACAAAGCACAATACAGATTCGCTTTTTGAGAACGATAATGAAATATGTAATTAAACAGCGACTCGATAATGTTTAGTTTTGCTGTAAAGACTTGATGTTCCCTCATCAAATAGAAAGAATAAGCAGGGATTATACAGAAACTCATGTGTTTGGCCCAGATATGCTTCATCTGGCATATCTGTTTCCTTTTAATAACGGCATGTTAACATTTTTTAAAACTTACAGCCGAACCATTAAGGCATGTAGGAAGCCCAAAAATTCCATTTCAAATGGCTCAGATTTAACAGATTTACCATAATGTTAAAAAAGCTTAACATCATTAAAGGAAAGATTAATGTTAACTCGGCTACCGTTTATGATAGTTAACTCATTGGGATATAAAACAGAACAGTATCAAAGGAGCCAAAGTAAACTTTTCTATTCCAGATGTGAATCCAAGAAGCGACCTGCATTGTTTCGGGGTCTTTTAAAGTCGGACGGGATGAACATTATGGAAGAATTTTAGAGGTATATAATAGTCTGGATGATCTGAACTGATTAAAGCAGGGGGCAGAGCCCCCTAGAAATTAATAAAAACAACAAAAAGTGTTCAAAAATATTCAGTAAATTACAATTATACAAAAAGTGAAAAACTTTTTTTAATTAATTTAATGCGTGAAGTTTAAAAACTGGCATATTTCGAAAAAAAATCAGAATCATAAAATCTTAATAATCGATTTGGGCAGTTTTTTGTACCTTATCCAGCTAGACGTTTTGATCAAAATCAGTTAACTATAACAAAGGTATAATCCCCATATTCTCCATAGGTCGAAAAAATAATTCGTTTGGATGAATTTCCCCATCATTCATTGACCAGTTGTTTCGCTCATTTTTTTGGCATCCATTTAAACTTTTGAAATTAAAGGACTTCAATTGTAATGAGATTTTTTGTGGAAAGTCTTTTCAAATTTTTAATTTAAGTTTAATTTGATTCTTGAAGCGTCTAATCTTTTTTCTATTTTTGGTATGTTTTAAATATATTTAAAGCTATAGGTATATTTTTTTTAAATAATATTATATATACAAAACTTTATTATATTGGCTACTAAAATATATTTTTAGTAGCCCAGAAGTTACAGCCAATTAAAGTAATAATGCATAATAATTAAGCATACTTGCATAGAAAGAAATAAAGAGTTTCGCGATGGATCCCAAAATGAAATTATACGGATAAAAATAAACTGAATTAAAATCTTACCACAAAATCGGTTGACCAGGTCTCCAGCTCTCTCAGTCGCAAGCATAGATCGATAAACCAATTGTTGAGTCCCAATAGCGATGGATAGGCACGCGATGTCCAAATGGGCGGTACTTGATCCAAAAATAATGAATTCTCCAGCACCTCCATATCCGATGTAATTGTTAATTCACCCTTTAAGCCCAGGTCCAATTCCTTTAAGCTACGTTTCATTTCGCTGGTCAAATAATTCATTCGTTCACATTCCTGAAACGCTACGATCACATATGGAGTTCGCTCCTCTACTTTGTTCATTATTTCAACCATGTTGAACTCCTCCGGTAATTTTTCAATAATCTCATCAACGATTTGCTTAACTTTGTCCTCACGCGTGACTGTTGCACCGCCACCGGCACCTGCATCCCGTGGCTGCATTTCGAAAACTGTGCGGAATATATTTTCTGCGCGTGTGGTCAAAAATCCAATTTCCGCATTTGGGTGCAAGCCATAAAGATAGGGTGACTCGGCTGGCATCATTTCATCCACATATGTGTGATAGCCCAGGTAGTCCGTATTTGGTGGTGCCGCAAAAAAGGGAGCCAAGAAGAGTTCACCATCTACTAAGTCTGGTTGCATGTATTCCTCCAAATAGGTAATACACAAACGACGATCCCAGTCATCGGTTATGTGACCACCGTACATAATTTCACCAAACAGATAGCGCAGATCCTCCCAGGGCACCTTAGCGTTAGCCTCGAGATAGTTGTACAGCACAGAAACGCTAATATTTAAGTCGCCAACATTGAAGGGATAGATTTTGTTCCAACCTTGTGGACCAAATTTTCGACGCTCCGCCACTACGGCATGAAAGTAGCATAAGGAAAAAAGTATAGCTTTGAACTCTGCCTCCTTGCCGGACATTTCTAAGGTTTCCTGTGTAAAGTTGTCAAGAGCTTTGTGAAGATTTGCCAGCATGCCCGTCGGCGGTTCATTGGTAATTTTTATTGAAGACTCCAAGATGCCCTAAAAAATTATTAAATTTTAATGATGATATAAATTGTTTTTGTTTAAGCAGCACTCACCTGTGGTATAATATGTGCCGAAGGAGTTGAAGCTGGCTCTGCACTCAAAAACATGCGATAATCTGCATGAGAGCCTTCGGCATAGTATTCTAATTTCTTTTCTAACACTGGCAACCATTTGCGCACTAAATGTATATTTTGCAGCACTACCCAGTGGCCATTCTTTGCTGCTGTATCCATTGCCGCTTCGGCAATAGATTCCTGACCCTGACCTAGGGAAACATTATGAAAGTTGCCCAAATCCATGCTGAAGCCCATTTGTTTGCCTAAAGCTTCAACGTCTTTGAGGGGATTTACGCCTGGAGACAGTATAAAGAAAATGGGCGTTGAGGGACTCGCTTCCTCATATGATTTTGCGAATTCCAAAGCTCGACTCTCCACATACTTGGAGCCTAGTTTTTCTTCAATAAAGTCGCTGTGGAGCAAACATGACTATAAGACGACAGTCGGTTACACACTGGGTTACTACTTACGCCAAGGCATAAGTCATGCGATCGGGTCTTAAAGCTCTGATCATGCAGAGCCTTTGTAGTGGTGTCTTGTTTTTCCATTCCTGTGGAAATTTCTCTTTCTCCGGTAACTCCGATTCCACAAGTTTTTTCCAGCGTTTCGATGAAGTTTCAATATCCCGATCCAGGTTACGAAACTCATCCTTGGACGCTAGACTGCATATTCCGCCCCACGATTGGTTTGAGAGAAAGTCTACTGGACTTGTCACATGCGGTTTGATCGGGAAGCGGAGTAGGAAGTCCAGTTCCGCAGATGTCACTTCCTCGTTCATAAGCAGTATCTACAAATCCCAAAAAAAATGGACTCTATTTTCTAATAACCATTATTAGTTACCAAGCTTACCTGAAAAGTCATTTGTGAAGCAAAGATGAGTTTGTCGCATTCGAAAAGACCACGCGAAGTATACTGAAAGACCGAATAAGTTATGCAATCGATCAGGTTAGAGACACGCAAACTCAATGTTTCGCCTGGTTCAGCCTTGGCAATGGCCTTTTGGAACACCACACTGAAAGCCTGCGAAGAAAGGAAATTATAGTTAAATAATTGTACTTTATTTTACGATGCGTGCTTACCTTTAAGGAAAACTGGTAGATGGGATTTATGGTATTCAGCTCATTCAAAATAAAGTACAGTAGACTAGCTCGGGCCGCAGCAGGCCGGTAATATTCCCGAGCTTTGTCAATTTCCTTAGAAGTTATCTTTGCCTCAGCAACTTTCTCCTCAATTTCCGACGCAGTACTCTTGGTTGTCTCCAGATTCTCCACTAACGCAGTGTCACCTAAAATATTTTCACCCGCAGAAGACAAGCGTGAAAGTAGATCATCCTCCAATTTTTTTAACATAATTTTAAAATCATTCTGCTGCTTGGTAAGTTCGGCTTTTAAGTCTTCCAAGTCGGGACGTTCAGCCTTAACTACTTCCGCTAGCAGTTGATCTTCTAGACCGTCCCGAGTCACCGTAAAGTTAATCAGTGTAGTTTGTGCTTGCATCTCGGGTTTGTAGTGAGGATTCGCTAGTTTGGTGTGCAAAATTAAACGAAAGTTAGAGTTGTACTCAACCTCCTTGTCTCCGATTTTAATAGCTCTGTGTTTAAAATAAATTTATTTAAAATATTGCACATTAGTTTGATATCTCAACAAGACTTACTTGCCCTTCTTTATAAGATTGCGCCCGAGCAAAGAGTCCAAAACCGGATCCAAGTTCTCATCAATATTTTCAATCAGCACATTGCTGCCATTGTTTATAGACTTTTCTATGATATCCAAATAGCTGCGTTGACCTAAACGTATGACTTTAAGATCCTCGCCGTACTTTTGCTTAATCCACTTAACACCCTGCAACTGGGGATCAATCATAAGAGGCCAACGATCTGAATTTGACAGGATTGTAGCATTTTCTATGGACATGCGATCACTTGGCAGTCCCTCATTGGTCCAAATTGCTATTGTGGTATCATCTGTTAGCAGCGTAAGGGGATCTAGATTTTCAGTTGTGGGTATGGGCGGATCAATGCTCTTCAGAAAAGGTGTCCACATCTTCTGCATCAGATCGATGCGAAATCCTTTCGTAAAACAGCCGACATAGGAAATGAAGGCGGTAATGAGTAGAATATCGCCGGGAAGAGTAATCCCCTGCTTGACGAAGCTAAAAATCACAGAAACTTCGTTAATCATGTATTATAATTATTGAATAATTATAATATATGTGCAACCCTAAATTATTGCAACATAACCCACAAGATCTATGATAGATTTGTGCTTCGTTTGTCACGTGGACAAGGAGTCATGGCAAAAAAAAAGTTCCTTTTTACAAATTATCGACCTTACATCGTTAAAGCCATTTCTGAGCCTAACTCCAGAGACAATAAGATGCTTAAATTAAAACCATAATTCCTAAAATAACATCAAAAATTCTTGAAGTAAGATTAAAAAAGTTGAATTAAAAAAATTAAATATTACATTTTGATCAAGACTAAAAATTCCAAAGTCATAACCTAAAATTTTCTATTTTCTAGCATATTTAAAGTTTTTTTATAATCTTGTGTCAAGTTTGTAAGGACGAAATCCTCAAGATTCAAATATTGATATTTTCCATTCTTTTGACAGGGGGCGCCACAACTTGTAAAGTGTTTTTAAAAATAAAACACTTTTAGATTTGGCGGAATTAATAATACTTACTTATTGACAGCCTCAGCCCAACGCACGTTTTCACTGGCAAGGCCACCCACCAACCGGTTGGCTAATGCGATGGTCGCTTGAGTGGCATCGGCTTCCTGCTGGCAACGCAATTTATCCGCTGTTGCCTTTTCAAAGTCAGCCGTAAGTTTGGCCAGTTGTTCCTCGAGACTCTGTGGGCCAAAATATAGTTTAATATACGGAGCAAAACGCGAGGGCACTCTGAACGGTAATCGGCATAGTCAAGAACCCAAGCTAGCAACCATCTCTCTATGAGATAAATGTTGTGAAATAGTCAGACGCTTGTATCAATCTCTGAGTAGTTTCTACATGAGTTGAGAAGGAACTGTTATGAAAAAAACAAGTGGCCGGATGAATCCTGATCGTGTAACGTTCTCAAAGAAGTGTTTAATCTGACCATAGCAATAGGGAGAGCCTACTAAACTGTTTCATAACTATGGGTAAAACATGGATTCGTTGCAGCAAACAAGAAACAGACGACGGATTTGGTTTTTTCAAAAGAAGGTCACTGCGCGTGTTTTAGTTAACGAGATGATGGCAACAGTTTTCGATTCAATAATGGGTATGGATTACATTAAAATAGTGGTACAGTCATTGGAATATATTATTGGGTGCCAGTGGATTGATTCATAGCTGAGTCCTTCCTAAATTGAACAATTCGACTTGTGTGAGATAATTTTTGTAATGACTATTTAGAGGATCTTGACAAACCTAATATTTTGGAAGGAAACAAAAAATTGGTGAACTTCAGCACTAAGTGCACTACTTACAAAGAAGATTATATTGACAATTAAATAGGTTTTAATGGAAAATCTGGTCCCTTCATTGCTACACCGATTACTTATCAGCCTGCCCTCGTAGGATATACTACTTACAGCAACTTTGCGCTTTATGCCTGCAAGTTTTTCTTGGGCTGCTGCCAGCTCCGCATTGGCTGCTGCCAAAGCCTTACGCTTGGGCTCCACATCGCAGTAGACTTCATAGAATTTGATTATATTTATGACCCAAGCACAAAGACCAGCCGCTGCGCCTGATTTTGAACGCACAAATTCCGGCTCAAATTCTGGATCTTTGAGATAGGGCTGGATGGCTTTTATAATTTCTGGATGAATATTTTCTTTGTCATAATTGATTAAAGCGTCCAAGAAACTGTCGACTTTTGCCATGGCTATTTTAGCCGCCTTCCAGGAACGATCTTTGGGCAATTTGCCGCCAGGAGCTAATAGAACCATAACTGCGGCGGTTACATTAGTTACAGCGCCTGGTGGTGAACCAAAACTCTTAAGCTCAGTTAAGTTGGCTTTGTTTAATGTATTTAAAGCCTCCTGTGCCGCCATTAGAGCCGGTTCCGCCTTCAAGAGATCCTCCTCGCAATCGCGTTGTTTTTTTGTTACTTCGTCCGCTATCAAAGCAACCTTCATTTCCTCCTCATCGGCCACGGCTTTTTCCGTTTGCACTTTCTCCGTTTCAATGCCCACAATTTCAATTAAAGCATCTGCGGCTTCGTTCTTTTCCTTTA
Source organism: Chymomyza fuscimana (assembly GCA_949987675.1). Taxonomy (NCBI): domain Eukaryota; kingdom Metazoa; phylum Arthropoda; class Insecta; order Diptera; family Drosophilidae; genus Chymomyza; species Chymomyza fuscimana. The sequence goes on from OX465088.1 coordinate 87,324,700, forward strand.
GTTCGATTTCCTGCACAGCGAGCTTCACCTTTAGATCGGCGACCTGTACAGCTGTGGAACGCAGCTTCTCTAAACCGTTTTCCAAACGCACAATCTTGCTCTGCAAATCCTCATTTTTATGGTTAAGTAGCTTCAAATAAAGATTAATCTGTTCGAGATAGCTTTTAGGAGTTGTATAGTTGTAGCGACGTTCATTCTGCAAATAAACTTTTGAAGTGCTATTGACCGAGGTGTGCACATAGGCCATGAATTTGGCCACAGAATCACGATGGTTTTCGGGAAGAACTTTGTTTTGTGCTAAAAAGTTCATGGCAACTGATATGAGTGCCTCTTGAGGCCATTCGTGGAACCAATTGATAGATGTTGCATTGATAATGGCCGGGAATTTTCTCGACCGCACACGCAATGTTGAACCCACTGGTGAAAAGCACAGAACTATTTTTAGTTGTTTGCGCACACGATCAATGAAGAATTTCCAGCAGTTTTCTCGCGTATCAACCATCCCAGCACCTTTGACCTCATTGCGCACACCAGAGATTATGTTCTCGATTTCGTCATCCGGAAATAGATCTGGAATCTCGCCAGTGGCTAACATATCGTTGATTAAGACAAGAAAATCCTCGCTAGGAATTTGCGCATCTGTCATAAGGAACATGGTGCCGACATTTTTAAGTCCAGCCTTCAGGTACAAACCGGAAAATTCGTTCTGCCAACATTAATCATATTGTTAGTAAATAATTCGCCACAATTTGTTATCAATCACCTTTAAATCATTGACGCCATAGCCCTTCTTCAGCTGTATCTGCACGACCTCCAAGCTGGATATGAACGCTGCCAAGCGCGCTAGAGATTGTTTGCCACTGCCACCAACACCAACCAATAAAGCGCTGCCACGCGGTGATTCTAATATGCGATTGATTCTGTGTGGCATTGTGGGATGCAATTATAATTCATAACCGTTTTAAAGGACTGATGTGGACTCACCTGCATACATGCATCATCGCATCTTCGAATAACACCAGATTCATGGCAGCGACCAGATCATTATACGATGACATTGCTTCCTGAAGGAGTTTGTGAAGCTCAGGCCAACCCTTGATGGGCATGTACTTAGGATCACCAATTCCTCCAGCGAAATGACAATAGATATTCGGCTTGTCGAATATTACAGATTCATCTATTTCCTCGTACGATTTCTTAACAATGTCATGCTGCATTTTGATAAAGCTATCGATATCCTTATCATCGGTTAGCTTGTCAGAGTACACACGCTGTGTCTCGTGCTGCCACAAACGTATAAGATCTGTTGATCCTGTTAGACAATCAGTGGAACTGAAGAGCAGACCCTGCAAACAATTATATGAAGCGTTTGGAATAGCTCTCAAATGTTTGATTGCACATTTTGACTGTAAAAACCAATTTTTGAGTAACCGTCATACAACAGACCAGACAAAGTCCTTTATACCTAACACATTATCGTGTGGTTTTACGTAAAGCTTAAGAATGATATTGTATCAGACCCCCAGTTCACAGATCCATCGCATCCTCACTTTATCCATTAATTATATAAGAACTTAAAAAAAATTATCTTTGAATCTTATTTGACAGAAAAATAATTTTTAACAACAATTGAGTAACCGAGACATTAATTCGTTGATCAGTTGGTGAAACTGATCAATTCATTGGTAATTTAATTTTAAATGTGTCTCGACGGGGAATCGAACCTTGGTCTGTAGACGACGTTAAGTTCCAATCTACCAATTCGGTTACCCTTTTAAATACTTAAATATTGTATTGCGATTATCTTAAATATTTATTAGATTCGATTATAATCATGTTTGGTATTTATCGAATTGATTTCAATTTCCCGCAGTTTGCCAAAAGAGCGGGTTGAAATTATTTTGGGGAGGAAGAAGACGTTAAAGAATAAAAAAAATTTGATCTGGTCACATTAAACTTTAAAGCCCCAAGTGTCAAGTTACGCTTTCATACAGATGGTTAGACTGACGGACGGACATGTCTTCATCAATTTATTTTGTTCTTCTTCGCATGTGTCTAAAGAAAAGCATTTTTAGGATTATATTATAACACATAGGGCAACTTACAGTGTTCTACAATGTTATTGGTTTAAAATAATGCTTACTTGGAATACATTACTGATATCGCGCAAATTGAAGATATAATGTGACTTTATGGCTGTTGGAAGGAACACCTGTAGACACTTGTTATGTAGCGCAATAGTCGCTGCCACAATATTGGGCGTCATGCGCGTTACTATTGGAATAAACTTCTGCTCTGCATTGGCAAAGTGCTGTGATAGAATGGCCGAATACATGACCGTAATTGACTCCGCGCCCGGAAAACTAACAGCTAGGACACAAAAGTGACGCTGCAGACGTGGATTGATGGTAAAGCTGCCCGATGTGGGGTTCATGCAGGCTACATACTGACAATTGTGTATGTCCTTAAGAGTCAACTTGTTGCGATCATACCAATGGCCATAGTCCATATGCTGGCGCATTAAAGTATGCGGCTGCACAGTGCCATAACAGTCCACTTCGGGCATGTTCATGTCGTCGATAAAGTATATTAAGGTTTTGTTGCCCGGTGGTCCGTAGTTGCGACCCGCCTTTTTCTCGAGCGGCTTCTCCAAAATTTTTTGCAACATTTCGGATGTAGTATAGTAATTGAATGGTATTGTGGTGACAGCGTAATTCTCAGAAAGCGATTGGAGCTTTTCGTTGACTAGTACAGTCTTGCCGCAGCCGGCATTGCCCACTAGCATCACCGGGTGCTTCTTATCCATAAGTATGTCTAGGAAAAATCGCAGACGTATAGACTCCGAGGTGTGCACTAGTACAGCTTGCAAGGGTAGATCCGAATCAAGCTCAAACTTTGGTATCTTTTCAGTCCAGGATAGAAAAGTTTTCGTTTCGCTATCCAAAAAGTAATCAAAGACAGTGCCGCCTTGTGTTTGTGTAAAATACTACATATTGAGTTTTTTGGTCCAACGATTGGGATTATGTAATGCTACTTACCTGCTGGAAACTTAACAGTTTTGAACTCATTTACCCACCATTTGCTGAACTCCACACGATAATCAATGGCTTGATCCTGGAACATAGCGGAACCGAACGCCCAAATGCAAGCAAAAACAAAGTACAACTCATGCCATTCCTTTGGACAATCGGCTGGCGTGTTCGCTGGTACTAGAAAACAGTCCAATAGATGGCACAGCATTTGAATATGTGCCATTTCGGCGATAGGCGTGATCTTTTTAAAACGCACGCGTATGGTCTCTAAGGAGGAAGGAATGTATTTGTCGAATAACATGACCAAATTGGACTTTTCGGCTGGTATTTTTCGAGTTTCAACCCAACTTGTCACATAGCTGTGGTGCGGTTGGGGCAAAAGTCAATAGGTTTAGTTGGTTTAACTTTGATTGGTTTGCATCAACTTACGGATTCCAACCCAAGTCCTGTGGATTGATGTATAAGATTCCCGCTCTGGACACAGTAGCCGGTGTTGCTGTTTTCAGATTGGAAATCTCGAAAAGCAAACGCATGGAGGGTGTCAACGCTATGCGCTCATTACTGGCCAAAGTTAAGACTTTGTTATCATCCATGACTGTATTAAGACTCTCGATCCACATGGGATCAATGTCACCATCGAGCACAATCCATTTGGGCTGGTCACCCGTTATGTTTGCTTGATCGCGCATCAATACCGAAAACAGTCCATCCTTCCATTCACGCGTTGCCGGGTTGATAATGCCGAAAAGTTCATCATTGGTCACCGCTTTGGGATTCAAGTCATTGAAAATGGGCTTTCGCTTGATGTTCTGATAGGTGCGCAGCAGCGTCTTCCACACTTGTGTTTTACCAGTGCCAGCATTGCCAACTATGAAGACAGAATGACGTACCTCCAACAATTCCTCCAGTTGCACCACCTTAAGTATGAAATTATCTTCGGGTTGCAGTAGCAAATCGGAGGCAGCTTGTTTTACGGTGCGTTCAAAATCCTGATCACGTTTGCGAGGCACATCCAAAGCGGGAAATAGATCGCTGATGAGCCCCATGAACACCGGCATATCGTCGGTTACGATTTTTGGTATATTAAAATCGCGAAGTGCACGCATAAGCACCTCTTCCTCCGGACGGCCAGGATCGCCGCGCTGCAAATAAAAATGAGTTAAATAGAAACACGGCAGAGTAGCGCTCCTTATGCTAACCTTAAGAGAACCCGCTACTACAAGTACAGACTTGATGGCACGTAGTCCCCAATCATAATGATCTTGTTTAGAAAGCAACTCCTTGCAGAGCGTATAAAGTGTAATAAACTTGCGTGCCAGCACTCGAGCATCTTGAAAACCCTCAGCAACCAGCATGATCTCGCAGATCAACTCAAAATCTGGTACAACCATGGCGCAGGGACGAAAGAGCGCCTTGGTGTTAAAAATAGGTTATTAATTTGCTACTAATTGAATTGAGTTTATAGTACCTTGAGATTCTCCGGTAGCTCTGTACGTCCGGCATAACCCGGGTTCATGGTTATAAATATGCCTACCGTTGGTACACATGTTATCATCTCGCCCATGAAGTTGAAAGTTTCTTTTTTATCACGTATCGCATCCTGTACGGACTTCACTTGTACTGCCACCACCGATAAGACCTCGACCGTAATGCGATTAAACTCGTCAAAACAGCCCCAAGCACCCGTTTGTGCCAGACCTTTATAAATATTGCCGCACGATTGATAATCCATTTGTTCGGAACAATTAAAGACATACACCATAATGCCAATGGCACGACCTAAATCTTTGGTTGTCTCTGTTTTGCCCGTACCAGCAGGGCCGGCCGGTCCCCCGCCCATTACCAAGTGTAAACTTTGTGTTAGTGTTATGTAGCAGCGATCTGTGAGCGGCGTTATGACCAGTCGTGGCGTATTGCCTAAGTATTCGTGACAATACTGGAACTCAGCGTCGCAAATATTGGCAAAGCAATCCTTTTCTACATCATCGAATCGATGTCTAAGCTGCGATTGCCACATAAAAGCCGAACCTGAATCCAATTTGGCCTGAATCATCTTAGCGACCACGTCTCGTGAATGCACATCAATAGTGCAAATCGTCATTATTTTCTGACGATCACCCTTGGTCAGCTCGCCCAACAGCAGTGTTATGAGTAAACTGAGTTGTGAGATTTGTTTTTTGTAATAATCCTTGATGGCATTATCGTAACCCTCCTCTAAACGGCTAAAGGCAATGTTCACCTCCGTTGACCACCAGATCTGTGATCCACAGAGTGACACCTGTGCAGGATAATCGAATAACCATTGTTCACGTTGCTTTTCCTCATAAGCGACCACAGCTTCCGTAACATAATGTCTTAGCGTAGCACGCATGGCCGCTTGTATGCGATTCAGCCACACCTCGACAGGACCTCTTATGCTGGCCAGCTCATTGAACTCAACATATTCACCATCTTTGGCATACATGCCTGAAGCTGTCTCTATCTCATTGGCATTATCACGATTGAATTTCAAACGTGCTATCGAATCGAATAGTTTTGTCAAGTGCTTGGTTACCATATCGGGTTGTATGCCATTGCTTAGTACATCTAGCAAATCGGCTGATGATACAAAATAGAAGCGAGGAAAAGCCAAACGCTTTGTTTCCAAGTACTCTGCCAGTGCCTTTTCGCACAGCGTAAGCTCCTTTTGCAAATGCTCCAAACGTTCGATAAGCCCAGATCGATTAGTCGATGCCACAACGTTCGATGAGACGGACATCTCATCCATGAGTATACGAAATTCGGCATCGATTTTATCAAAACGATCGGAGTCGACGGGCAGCTGTTTGCGTATGTCTTCCGAACTCATGAAGATACTCTCAAGATGGGTCCAAGTGCGTTGCACCTCAAACCAAACGGTTATCACTTGATCGGCGATCATAAGCTTATTTTGCCAAGTAGAAACTTCTTCGAGGAAATGGGCGATGTACTTGGATGTTATTAAGTTTTGTAGACAAACCTGATTATCTTCAAGCGTCTCTATGAGTTCTTCCGATGCCTTTAGGAGATTACACCCAGTGCGCGGATGGAGTTCATGATCGAATTCCATCGCAGACCATGTTGTGTTCAAGTCTCGCAATATCTTTTCCATAGACATCTCCTTTACGGCCTTGTCAACAATATTCTTGACCTCTTCCTCGCATTCATGCAGATTTAGGCCTAACAATTCCGCCAATGTTGTCTCATGATCCATGATGAATTTAACCTGTAAGAGAGGGAGATATGTAAGTGATGCATACAAATTTGGTTGTAGCAAGATCTACTCGATTACTACTCGAGCTAAACGCTATATGCTATAAACGTTAGATGTTATGTACAAGTATGTTTTATATACAAACGACTTACGCTAACTTCCTTGGGCAATGCGGCCAAGTTCTGCAATGAAATGGTATTTACAAGTACTATACAGTTTTGTTGAGGCACAGCTTTATGGGCCTCGAATAAATTAAAGTTTTAAAAATAAAAGAGATCGTTATTTTAAATTGCTATACAATTCAGAGAGCATTTTAACCAGTCGATAGGATAAGAAAAGCTCTGGTGCTAGTAAAGTAAACAGAATTTTAAATGTATTATTTACAGTATGCCAGATGTTGGATAAATTTCCGCTATACGCTTTAAAATATGATTAGAAATTGTATAATAAAAAAGACCTTGGTGGAGTTCATTAGTTGATTCCAGTGACGTTCGCGTATGGCTGGATTTTGTAATTCTCCAACTGCGCGCAAGGAAGTCAACATATTTTTGACAGTCGATTCTAGATTTATAAATGTATCCCAAGCACGCATTTCCTTATCCAAAAGACGTATATCCTTGGCGAATTTCTTGCACTCTATATCCATATTTTCAACATCGACCTTGCGCCAAGGTGTCGTCTTCCAATCCTCAATACTGGTTTGTACAATATTCACATAGTCCCAAAGTTGCTATTTTAAGGTTTGTCAAGCAATCGTAAAATCGAAAAAAAAAAAAAGGATTAGTTTCAATAAATATTCTTGTATCTAAGCAAAAGTATAGTAAAATGAAGTAGTTTAGCTTTCCTTGTGTGGCATGCATAATATAAATTTAGTGACGGTAGATTAAAAACCCATGCAAGAAACTGGTTTGAATATGCCAAATTTTTGAAGTTCTTTACCTTGAGCATGCGCAATTCCTTGCGACATTGTTTTAGCACCTTAAACTCTGGTATATTGACTTCAAAGAGACTACCCGACTCTTGTATATCGCGCATTTCACTCTCGCACAAAAACATGTCATCATTAATGCGATCCATAAGCAAATAGGGTTTAAAGCAATCGAAGCGGAAGAAATCGTATAGTTTAAAGACCTCCCGAAATAGTTGAATATGCGTTTCGAATAGCGCAATCTTATTCCGAATGCTAACCACTTCTGTGGCTTGCAGTGGTGACACCTGTTGCTTTACGGTTGTGGCTATCTTCTTGGTATTGGCCCACTGCTCGGGCAGCTCCTGCAGCAGCACATTGACTTCTTCCGGTATGTCCATGTCGTAATACTTAAGCAGTTGTATGGTCTCCTGCATGGGCTCAAACATGTCATCTGTCTTGGCGGTGCGTTCCTTCACCTGCATTAGGTACGCCATAATGCTGACCAAGCCTTCGTAGTCACCTTCTTTCACGGTCTGCAACAGACCCTCGTCAGCTTTGCGTATGAAATTGCTTAGATCCATAAGAGTTGATGTAACTGTTGTGACCAGATGCATCTTGAACATATTGCCCCATTTGCAAACGGTATTCAAGAGAGCTTGTCGAAAAGGTCGCACATCCACTTGAAACCAGGAACTAAATACTTGAAACGGAGCTATATCCTCGATTTCATTAAACAGCGATTCATAGTTATCGATTTGCTCGCGAAATGCTTCAATAGTGGGCTTACAAGGCTGCGGCGCACCAACCGGCTCATTCATAAGTAAAAGTTCGATTTCATCGGGATCAAGCATGCGTCCATATTCCAAAAAATACTCCATGCACTCTTCACGATCATCAAGCCAGAGATAGGAGTAACGCTCAAACTGACGGCAAAAGCGCGAAGCTTCCTCCATCACCAAGTCCACGCCATTGAGTATCTCACGACGCATATCAATGATATCCTGATTTTCTTTAATAATCTCTGCATAACTGCGTTTTTCATTGCTCAATCGTTTGATAAGCGAACCCATTTTCATAATGTCGCGCATAAGCTCTATTAGCATGTTATTGAAACCCATAGGATCTTCAGGATCCAATGAAGGCACAAACACTAAGTTGGGCTCTACCAGCTCCAAGCGGGATTCGAAAAGCGGCGCATAGTTATTCTCTGGATCCATATTTTCTGCTAAATAACCCACGCTTATACCAACCGTACGTAAAATGTTCTCATAAACAATATTGTCCACAAAGTTAACATAACTTAGCCAGACCCCATCGTCCTGTTTCTGCTCCATGTCGAACTGTATCATATTGTCGTGTAAAAGATTATGTATTTCAATAGATGCGGATTGTATCTCAGCATAACGCTTGGCTGAACGATCGGGCCGTTCATCTATGGAGAGTACAGTATCTCTTTTGCAATCACGGCGCTCGAATAAGGGCTGTTTGGCCCAGACCCCCATGATTTTTCTTATTTGACGTAAATTACCCTGCGTATGATCCATGCGGTTTTGAAGTGCTGCTACGGGCTTACGCAGTTTCTCCAAATACGTTGTGATATCTAAACGAGAGAAAGTAAGAAAGTCGGAAACTAGTTGCACTGAATTTTGTTCATCCCCTTAAGCAGCGCACGGCCAGCTAATAAATCGAAATGAGATTCTGAGGCAAGAGGATACCGGTACGATTCTTCACCTTAACTAACCAGAACAACCCGTTATCGGGTAATAGTCTGACGTAAAAAGTCCCTCCCGTCGACACTGACTCGCGCACGCCATCTCCACTCCGTGATACCAAAAAAGCTAGTATGTTCACTTTCTTCCAAATGAGGAACCCCCTATGTCAATGCCGAAAACGGGTAGAATGAGCATCACTTCGTCCGGCGGTCTCTACTTCTCAATTGGCAACTGTGACGGTGTGCCAAGGTTGACGAAATCCTTGGCAACATCAAAATAATTGTTTTTAAACGCAAACCGTTCGACTGATCGCCACGTCGCTCTGCTTGAAGAAAACATTTACTACGTCTTACTCTCATTGACCATAAGACCCCCCCCTGATAAGTTCTTTTTTAATAGCGGTAAAGGCTTCGGAAAGATCTTGCTTGGTAGTAATGATGTCAACGTTATCCCCATTCTCCCTTTCAAATGCTCTCCGGCCTTCCGCCAGACACTCTCCATCACAAAGTTAAAGACGTTACAAGAAAGAGAATCGCTTTATCTAGAGCTTTGAATAGCATCAAAAGGTTTCGAGTGTTCCTACCAGTTCGGTGGTCACCGAGTCGGTTTTGTCTGGGCCAGAAATATGCAGCAAAACTACTTTCCGAGATGAAAGCACATTAGATGTATAACATGCTCACCAGAAGAGTTCCAAACAAGTTCCTCCACGCCGATTTTAACGAGATCATCAATCATTTTTATCTCTGGCTCTATAAGTTTTAGTTCTACTGGTGAACTGCCTTCCTGTATTGTGTTATACCAATCAATTGTCTTTTCCAGATTTAATGTATACGAGCGAAAAACATCGCTTTTATCAGCAAAGGCTATGGCTATTTCGGGTATTCCCTCGATTTTCATTTGCTGCATATAGTGCACCTCTCGTAATATGGAGAAGAGAGCAGCGCTAAAGTTTAATATCAATGAGTTACTATAAGGATCACGCGCTATGAGCGATCTTTTTAAATTTTCCTCGATTAGCTCGGCCAACTGCATAGTCCAGTCATCGAAATATTGTGTCTTACAGGCGCCAAGTTTCTCCATTAAGCGCTCGTAGCGTTCTACAATCTCCAGAGCTTTTTCCGTATTCACAATTCTGCAGGCGCAATTGTTTTGTAAAGTTTCTTTTGAAATCTTGCATAATACTTACTCATGTTGCAGAGCCTTGAAATTTTTAACTGGTCCAGTTATGCGTATTTCAAGCTGGTTGCACCAACGTATAAAAGCAGCCACAGGCGGACAATTATAGTCCGGGTATAGATTTTCACCCTGCTTTCTCAAGTCCATTTGAGTATCGTAAATAGTCTCACAGACCGTCATTTCTTCATCAAGCATACGCACTATTTCGGCATAACGTTGTGTAAACTCTTCTTTGATTTTGGGACGATCCAGAACACTGCCCACAATGCTTATAAGCTGTGAGCATAGTTAGCGATGTAACGAAGTAGCAGTATTAGGAAACCTATGCAAAATACCTTGAAAATGCTCTCCAAGTTGTGACAATCATCGAATGCCTGACATAAGATGGCTGCCAATTTCATGTCCAAGTCAAGAATGCGTGTTTGAAAGCCTTTAAAATCCTCATCAAACTCATGATCATCCGGATCCAGCACATCGTAACTTTTCGAAGCAAAAGCGGTAAAGTATTGATTAAACTCTACATAGACGTCGGTAATGCGAGTGCTCAGTTGACGACCGCGTAGTCCACCGATTTCGACTTTCTCTAATTTCAGGAATTCAATCACAGTAAAGAAGAACCTAAAATAATTGAAAATTTTTAGGGTGGACCATATCTGCTTATAGAATGCAACTTGAGACCTACCATTGAATGGTTGTAAGACGTTCCAGAAAAGCATTAAAGCGTTTGAAAACTGAATTTGGATGAAAAGTCCATAAAATCGGTGGCCGCTCTGCTGGCTCTGTAAAAAAATCGGCCAAACGTTCCTTGTAATAATCATAGAGCTCACGAAAGAACTTCAGTATTTGTATGGAGAGCGTCAGACGTTGCATAGCCTCGTCGATATCACTATGAAATATTGATGAAGGATCCAAATAACGTTTAGCCTATAATAAATAAAGAAATACATAAACATGCAAACACCAAGTCGATAAATAAAACCCACCTGATGTATAATCAAATTGCATATCTCCTGCAACAAAACTGTTATTTTCGAGGACTGACAATAATATCGTGAGTTTCCCCACAAAGTGCCGACAGTATTCATGAATGGTATAAGCAGTGGCTTGCATTCGGCAAAGTCAATTTCCTCCAGATGTTGAAGGGGGCGTTTAAGGGGATTCAGGTAAAGTGTTATATCCTTGGACTCAGCCAGTGCTACGAAAATTTGATAGCTAGACTTAGGTTGCATGTCAAAGAATATTTGAGTGACACAACTCACCTGTAACAACATTTTTGAAAAGCGTTTGAAAGCATGGATGATAAGCACTCTGTGAATATTCGAGTATTAGTGCCATGGCACGAATTCGTTCGTTGCGTAATTGGTCGTAGATGAAAGACAGGTTTTTGAGACGATTGTTCCAAAAGATGAATTCTGAAATAAAGTAAGTTGCAAAATATGCATTAACAGGCATTAATATGATATAAATTTCGTTATCTAGCAAATTTAATACAGTATCTGTGGCCGATATATTATATATACTATATATTATATATGTATCTGTGGCCGATTCCCAAATAAGTATATGGCATATAAAAGTTTCAATGCATGTTGACTACTTTTAATAAAAGTTTCTATACCCGGTTCTTATAAGTCAAGGGATTATGAAGTTTTGTGCAAATGCATGTAATATAGATAAGGTGACATGGGAGACCCCCCAAAGCTAACTCCAATATGGTCAGGAGCACAATAGAAATGAGTCTGTCTGTCTTTATGAACGCCTGGATATTGGAGACCATAACAAACCAAATCCAGCTTTATTTCTTTCCATCCCCCTTACTTTTTTTAAGTGCTGTTTTTGTGCTATAGGTTTATTACTATTATATAAATACATACGTATACAACCATACACACGGTTTATTAAAAAAAGGTGTAAACAAATTTTACAATTTTAATTGCTTTAAAAACGTATAACGTTTTGAAAAAAAAGGTGTAACGTATTTAAACTGTAAAAATAAGAACTTAATCGGTTTTATTTAAAATGTTAAAAAATAACACAAAAATTTAAATTTTTTCTTTATACTAAAAAAAAAATTATTTATTTTTTTCATGACAAAATATTATTTTATTAATTATTTGCAATATTTTTTAAATTTTACATATTGTACCTAATTTGTAAGTTTTAATGAAATTTTAATATTTACTAATTTCTTTTATTTAACAAAAAAAAAATTAAAATAGGGTTGTCAAAGAAACGAGTAAAAACAAAAATCTACTATTGAGTTACATATAACTCGAAAATTAATCGTAATATTGCAATAAAAATTTACGTGGTTACTATTCTCTATTCTATGTGTAAAAAGTGGACCGCTTCACTTATTTTCGCCGATATACACACATCTTAAATCGAAGTTATAGCAATACACATAAGGTTTTTTTCGATACCTAAATTCACAAATTACCTTTAAAATTATACAGCACAATTCGTTTATCTGTAAGGTTACAAAATCTGAAAAAGGACCTTAAGAATTGAAGTCATAAATAAGTCGTTTATAAAATTTTTGGACTTTGAATTTATTTTTTTATTTGTTTATGAACTGCTTTATAGTATTAAAAGATTCTGATTTTATTCTCTGTTATGGTATTTAAAAAAAAAAAATTTATTGACAACTCGCAACCGTACAAAAACAAACCAAAAAAAATAACCTTTAAAAGCTTGGAAGAGCTTTCAAGTCTTTTATAGCTTAGTTAGTGTGTTTATTAGGAGCTGCCAAAAAAAAATTTAAATGATGTAAGACCTTGTACTCTTTCAATTATTTGCAAAAATACAATAAGTGCCTCAAAGCACTATTGGACATTAGAGGGTTAAGCCAAAACGATTTAAGTTTAAAAACTAAAATTTTTAAAAATATATTTTTTTAAACTATTAGTTCTTAAAAATCGTTGAGGGCAGTTTTCAATACCTTATCCAGATAGACAGACCCCTTAGCCCCTTAACATAAAGAAACACCAAAAAAATTTTTGTAACTAAATAATAAATATGATAAATATTTTTTTATTAAAGTTGGTGGCAGACGACTTTGAGATACGCTTTACTATAGCATTGCCGTCATCCATGTGCTATAATGCTGTGTCTGAACAATTACAAATTTACCTCAAAGCTGTGGAAAATTGGGCCAAAAAGTGGAATATAACCATTAATGAAAGTAAATCAGTCAATGTAGACTTTACTTTAAAACGCCAAACTATGCCAGGTCTAACTTTTAATGGAGAAAATGTCCCACGTAAGAGAAGTCCCTGGTATCTCGGAGTCCACTTTAACAGAAATCTAACATGGGGACCTCACGTCAAAGAAACTGTCGCTAAATGCCAACAAAAACTCAAAAAGCGCCACTGTCTTATTAACCCCAAAAGCAAACTTCCCCTACGCAGCAAAGTCCTGCTCTACAAGACCGTAATCACACCCGTTTGGACGTACGCCATCCAAATCTGGGTGGTGGTGGGTCTTACCTGAACAAAATAAGAATTCTGCAAGCGAAGACCTTAAGACAATTAATGATGCGCCATGGTTTGTTCGGAACACCACTGTTGCGGATGCAGAGACCAACTGAAATATTTGAATAATTTAGCCCTGCCAACTGTTTATTGATCTTTGATGTTATCACCCCTTTTTTGTGTTGCAACTCTGCCATTGCAAAGTTATCGAAACCGAGGTTCGGCTTGGCGCGTTATCGGCTATTGCGTCACACCGAAAAAAAAATCGAAGTATTGAGTATTCCAAAAAACTCGATACCGATTCGATTCGATTCTCCCAAATAAGAAATCGATATCGACGGTATCGGTATCGACTTTTTGATGTTATTTTAAAGACAGAATTAAACAAAATGGAGGCTCGACAAAGAAACAAAAATTTTCTAATTTTCATAATAAATTGAGATAGGGGTTATAAAATCAAACTGAGAATGGTATAAACTTTTTCTTATTCAAATTTTTTTCGCATAGTTTTTTTTTATTGATTGTTTATTAGTGTAGTTCCATAAAAAGCTTATATTTAACTAACAAAATTATTATCTAAAAATAACAGTACACACTGTATCTTTAAAGATTTCTCAAGTGTTTTTACGTGTGTTACATGTCCTTGTTATGTACCAAATTTTGCAAGTGGCGACAGCCAGACCAGAAAATCGCATGGGCAACCACCATAAAGGAACTTTTTGCCAAATAAATTTCAAGCGCCAAATGTAAAACGAAATTTGGCTAGATACCGATACTAATTAAATTGTTATCGGATCGACGATTAATCGAAAACCAAAATATCGTTATCGGATATTCAGTATCGACTTCGATATTCTCGATATTCAAAATATCGGATCGGAATGATACGTTTTAATAAATTTTCTACTCTACTCCTACTTAAATTACTTAACCGTGTTTTAAATTGAAGAGTCCGTTGTATTTTTGTATCTTTTAACACCGCTTGGAGCGACAACAACACCTTGGAGCGAGATCTCAATATACCAAATATCGGTGTCAAATCAATTATCACAGTAGCCGTTATAACGATAGGCTGGCGAGGCATCCGAAGTGATCCCAGAAACTCAAAGACGCCTTAAGCGAAAACACCCTAGTTCTATATTCTTTATTCTATATTCTTTGCTATTAGTTAGTAAACAAGAAACAACAACATACAAAAAATAAGCCACTTAAAATGTTAACAATATTAGATTAAAGTTAAACAAATATGTATAACCGATTTCTAATGGAAAAAAAACAATGTGAAATCAAATTACTGCAAAAAACTTTTGATTGCCAAATTAATTGCTGTTGATTATGGCAAAGAATCTGCGAAAATTAGCACCAGCGGAATTTTTTGGTATATCAAATCTCTTACCAGGGAAAATGTTCGGTCATTGAATGAGTCAGTTTTAATATACTATTTTAAGCCTTTCTGATAAGCTCAATATCATAAAAATCTATAAATTTCTTGGCTAGCTCAGCTTTTAACATTCCATGTTCTATGCTAAAGACCAAAGGGTTCAATGCACTTCTTCAATTAGTTCAGGTAAAGAGCACATGTCACAAAAATGCCAGCTCACAACAAAAGTCATCCATTATTACAACATATAAGGAAACATTGCATGCACGTAAAGCTTCTTCATTCATAAACAGATAATAAAGGAAAAACTTTGAATCCTTTTCTAAACATGCAAATTTGACAAAACCATACGTCCTCGTTGCTAGGATATGCATATCAAACAAATGTCAACTTCAGACTTGAATTATATCAATAAATAATAAATAAAATGCTATCCAAAAATAGATATACAACATATGTAAAGGCACTTAGTACTACTTACCGGTATGAGGAGTTGGGTTCTGTCCATTGGCAAAAGCATTCGATGGACTCTCCTTAATAACCTCGTGTATCTGGGTAGCCCATTTAATCACTACGCCCTCTATGGCGCTCTTAAGATACAAATCAAACTGACAGTGTTCCGTTTCGACAAGCTCTTTGGCGGCCTTGACGATTTTCTCTACGCCCACAGGCATGGCCAAAATAGTCTCCCCACTAACTTGGCCCTTAACTTGGTGGACGGTGCTCTTTAAACTATGCACATGTTTCTGCACATCCTGTGCCACCATAGTAGGCCAAGTTCGATAGTTGTCCTCATTGGAGAGTAATGGCACTAGTACCTCCTCTACGAGTGCCGACAGTTGGTCTATGGTGCGTGTAGCCAAATCCCCATATATAATAAAATTGGCACAATCCTCGCGTGGTATGGGCTGTGCATATTTCTTTATAAAGTAAACACCTTTGCTTTTCAGTTGCGATAGTGGAAATGTGGTGGAGGGTACCAACTGTGCAGCAGGCGTAAGTATTATAATAAGCACCACCGGCACATTTCGGTCCAAAAACTCTTTGATTATGCCCTTGTGCTCCTCCACCGTTATGACACGCGTCCATTTCTCTGGCTTGAGTTTCAGTGACTTGATAACAAATGAACCCATAAGCTCCAAACGTGGATCCGGCCCACCGCCTGCAGCGGCTGCAGCCGCCTCGGCGCTTGTGGAGGGTTCCATGTTGAAATGTGCTTACCTAGTGGTGGGTTGTCACCTAGGTGCACTATTATTTTCTGTTTCAGTAGCAGCTGTTGTTGCTGTTGTTATTTGGTTGCCCTGTGTAGGTATGGAATATGTATATGTATGTACATGATTGAGTGACCTTGTTTACTGGTAACAACTATTATATTATGTATACGATTGCAGCAGAAAATCAATATTTTAACTAAATTTCTTAAAAACTTGCATAATTAAGTAATTTTTCTGTTAAAACAAATTAATTTATAATTTTTTTAAACCATTTATTTAACAACATTAAATTTTTGTAAGCAGCTGCACAATTTTCACTATTATGTAACTATCACAAATTTTCATATTTTTTTTAACTTTTATTTTTATCACATAATTTGCAATATTATAACTTTTTCAGCATAATTTGATTGCCAAATTTAAATAGTAACAAATTTCACACACTTTTTTATATTAAATTAACATTTTTTATAGTATCCCTTCTATTATTTATATATACATATATGTAATATATTTCCTTTACGCATTTAAACCTAACACTCCGTAATGGCAAATATTTGCCAACTGCATACCTTGGCTGTTGGTATGCAACTAAACCCAACAACGTTTTATGAACTGATCGCCGTCCAACTTGGTTACCATGGAGTTGTTTATATTCGCCCTAAAGAGTCATCTGCGCCTGCGCATTGCTAACAGGCTCAATATTGTGTCCACTAGTGTACCCTTGCACGTGCCCTGCCATAAACATTGTTTATACCCCGTTGCCATGTAGGTTGTTATTTTCTGCACTATCTTCTATCTGTAAGGAGTCTATTAGGCGTACGAAACCAAAAATGTAAAAATTATTGATTGCATGGAAACATGGGTATAAATAATCGTCAGCCAAGCTCTTTCGTCTAGGAACGTTTATTTAGGGCTTTGCTCTTTAAGTTCTATCAAACCATACGCATATTGAAAAAAATTTGTTACCAGAATTTATTAAAGTGTATTGTAAAGTTATGATTAGAGTCGGGACTTTCCCACAGATGCGTTTTATACCAAAGCACGCCATTTCGTGCAAAAGTTTTTGAGAATTGCTTTCGTGCCTAAGAAAATTGATTTTTGGTGGCGGATTGAACTGTGATAGATGTGGAAACGATGAAAGTGTTGATTTCATTAATCATTTTGTTAAGTGGGTAAAGTCCTGTGTATACACCACCTTCTGACTTTATTCAAAGTAACTTTGGTGAGACTCCGGTCGTACGTTCTTATGCCTTAACTTATGTTATAAACTTGAACCAAAGAATCCTATAGGCTTAAAATGTTTAACATATAGTAGTCAGCGCCGTAGAGAGATAATCCGGGCCCGGGGGGAATATGTACAGGCCCCTCTATTACACCGTTAGCTTGAATCACGAAAGTAATTACACCGGGCCCCAGAGAAAACTCCGAAAAGGACACATCGAAGATCCCCCAAAGTTAACTTAAGTATGATCAGGGTTGCCAGAGAAGTCGATAAAGGCTTGCCTGTCTGTCCGTCTTTCCGCATGAAGGCCTAGGTCTAGATCGCCTGCTCTAGCCTTTAGCGTTAATAATTTTTTTTATACCAAACTTCTTGAACTAATACTAAAATGTTTTAGACAGCACCTTTTCTCATAGTACCTAATATACCTAACCAATTTGTTCCTTAGAATTAATTCTAAGTTACAATGTTAAATAATTAAATAAACATAATATTTTAAAAGCGGATTCGACCATATCAAATGGAAAATTAACTCTATATTAAGTTTGTGCAAGACGAAAATGTATGTAACATACAGAAGGAGAAGGAGTCTATCTTAAGCTGCGATTTTTCATTTTGAGTGCTGTCGGAGAGTCATAGGTAGGGACGATATAGAAACATGGCTTCAAGACCGGGACTCTTATATTTTTTATATGGGCGTGGGTATTGCACAGTTTGCTTGTTAGTTGTTGCCAGAGATTCCTCTGACAATGACAACACACATTCGCAGCGATAACCAACGATGTCGTTTTGTAGAATCGGAATTACTAAGCTTGGACATATTTCTCCGAACAAGAAAGGTTAAGATCGACTCTGGACGAATTGTTACATAAAAATGAGAAGTTGGTTTGCCAGCTTAATAGAATGTACACCAAGTCAGTGACTGTGATCCGTGCACAATGTGTGCAGCAAAGATCCGTGTCATGCCTATATAAAAAAAGATGGCGTACGTTAAAGTCGGGCGCGGACGACTTTGGGATACCCTGTACCACTGCTTGCAATAAAATCCTGTAAATTGCTTAAGAACACCAAAAGACATTTGATTGTCAAATTAGATTACGATACCTTCATAAACAAACAAAAACAAACGAATTTTGAACCAAAAATGTTTTTTTGACCGATCGTTCCTATGGGAGCTATATGATATAGTCAACCGATTTTGATTAAATTTGGTACAGTGTTGAAGATCTCTAAAAAACTTCCGATTGCCAAATTTGGTTACGATATCTTCTTAAACAAGCGAATTATCCATCTAAAACTTTTTGTTTTTTTCTAGGTCCTCAGAAACACCCCTATGGGAGCTATATGATATAACCCCGATATCAAAAAAATAAAATAAATTTGTCTCCCCTGACATGATTGCGCAACTAATCTGAAAATTTGGTTGCTCTAGCTCTTACCATCTCTGAGATCTAGGCGTTCATACGGACAGACGGACATGGGTATATCGACTTCTCTAGTCACCCTGATCATACTTTAGGTAACTTTGGGGGGTCTCCGACGTCTCCTTCTGTATGTTGCATACATTTTCGACTTGCACAAAATTAATATACCCTTTGTACCATACGGTACAGGGTATAAAAATAGGATTTAAAGCCAAGTCCCGCTCACATTTTGTCCGTGCTGCCGGAAATCTCTCCACCTCTCCTGATATGTCGATATAGTCGCTTCTCATTAATTAAATTTATTTAAATCGTGTATCTTTATTTGCAAATAGTTGGTATCTCAATATGCATGTTGAATTGCTTGCATGTCAATCACTTATCAGAACTCAAAATTCAACAAGTTGTAGTATTTGGATGAACTTGATGAAACTTTTGCTAAACACGCTAAAAACTGTTGCATGAGCGCAACAATTCCATAGCAACTTAACGGAAGTTCATGCCTCTTTTATAGCAAGTCCAGATTTATAGGACCCACCACTAGTACAACAAGTGCCTAGCAACTGGGTCTACATGCCCATACCCAGACAATTGCTTGAATCAGCAACAGTTGGTTGCCAGACTTCCCTTTGTGAATGACTTTGGCGTTATTCAATGGATTTACTTTTTGATTGACCCAAGTGGTTCATTCAACTGTTGACTATGTTGCCATGGTTTGAACAGATTGTTTACAATTCCTGTTGCCACATTAAGTTTATGGCCAAGGCAAGTGTTAAAGCCAATATATAATATAATAGCTCACTTAGCAACCAACTAACCGCAAGTTATGCAAATTTCAGTTGCAACCAAAATCAGTGAAGCCGAAAATTGTGCAAAACTCATTGGAAGTTTGTCATATAAAATGACAAGACAGCTCAATGTGGCCAAGTAGTTTGGCTACAGCAATGTGGCAGATAGTTTTGGGTCTGATGCAGCACTTGGGTGCAACACCTGCAATAATTGTGGAAAACAACAAATTCGCCTACTACAAAGTGCCGCTTTATAAACTTGATTTGGAAGATGTAAAAAATACAAACGATACTAGTCGTTACCTTGTGCTACAGTGTCCGCCAAAAGTAAACGATACTATACCAAAGCCTAAGGACATGCAAATTTGTAATGTAGTCGATCAGTATAAGGAGATATGGAGCAGACCAAAGCCTAAAAGACGCCTACACATGATACCTTTTCGCATTATACTGCGCCCCTTGCCGCCGCCTATGTCCTTACAACTAAGTTGGAATTACGAGCGCATCAAGCGGCAGGATACTGCAGCGAATAACGAGAATGCATTAAACAAAGCATTTGTTGAAGATCAGGACACGCCACTCAAGTATTTAGGACTAAATCATCGTAAACAAAAGTTGCTCAGACTGGACTCCGATCATAGTAAATTGAAACGCGGTAGTCGTACCCAGGGCTATCAACATATGTATCATCGCGATGAAACATATAACGATCACATATTCTATGATGAACTTAAATTAAATGGCGAATTTGATAATCACGGTGAATCTATCGAAGATTACTAGAGTGATGGCCTTTAACTAATTTTATTTTATGAGCTACCTTAAAACAATAAAATACATTATATATTTTTTTAAATTGATAGAAGTTGTTGAAATATATTTGAGAAATGCGATCCTGATGATGGCGTAGCGACGAAGGGTGTCTTAATGTACGAGGTCTCGACTGGCTATATCAAAATTGAACCGCGTACAATGAAAATTCTCTTCAAACTCTGCACATAAACACCCCCTATGAAAAGTCTTGAATCCCCTTGAACCGTTTGCTAAAGGGTCTCAAAGTGTTAAACAAAAGTGCAGCAGTGATAGTATCCCTACTTATCTTTCTAACTAAACTAACTAACTGAAGGATGAAGTCAACTAAGTTAGACTTCATTTCAACTTTCTTCGTTAATATAATAGGTTTTGGGATAAAAAAATTAATCGGGTAGTAGAAGTTGAATATCGACTAAAAAATAAAACGTCTAAGTCCACACACCGATTAAAATGACTACATAAAGTTTTAAGTCAGAATGGAAACAGATTTGATCATTTTTAAATAAAAATCCCGAAGTTATCAACCAATTAAAAAAAAATAAATACCCATGGATAAGGTCTATGTCAAGTTGAAAGATTGTAACGTAAGTCTTGGTCGAAAAATAGAGATTCATAGAGCTCGTCGAACGTTCGCCCATCAACTTCAAGAGAATTTATAAAACGTGGTCAAAGTGAAGGCGGTTCGTCTGATTGTTGATCCCACATCGTAATTTTATCGATTTACCGTGTTTTATCCCACACCTCTCAGCAAATACACTTGAAACTTACCCAATATACTTGAAATAACTTCTTTGACGTAGCATTCGATTCTCATCAAGATCGGTAGAACTTTACGAATTTATTGGTATAAATATCGTACTGCATCAAAAAAAAAACAATTTTCCAAATAGAAAGTTCTTAGAAGAAGTATGAAGGAATATACCAACCCTTTTTACGAGAAAAAGGGTACAGGGTATCGCACTGCATCGACTGTATCACATTTTTTTTTATATTCTCCAAAGCAAATCGTGTTAAAAGGTTTTTTTGAGATCATGTAGGAACTGTGGAGCCTGTTTTGCTTTGGATTTTAAACGTGAATTTTGTTTCTATAAACTTGGTGTAGCCCTAAGTTTTAAATAATTGAAGTTGGAACATTTTTACAAGTATTTTTTTATTTCGTAAATATGAACAAAAATGATTTCGCATTTTTTTAACCAATAACTTATGTGCATTCAATATGATGACACTTACTACCGTACCTGACTCTAAGCTCCTCTGTTTTCGTTCACATACAAAACTTGTAATCTGTAGGAACCGTATTAGGTTTACAAGAAACATTTTTCTAAATGACACTCTCACTGTCCTAGTGTAACAGTCACTGCAATTTCTATAGACCTTTTAAACTCGTCCAACTAACAATGCGCATATTTTATAAGAACCTGTTTTTCGAAACCTACTGAGATTTTACATAAGTTACAGATTTCTATGTTGATGTTTAAAAGTATTTATCTAACAATTGCAGTTTAGCACTAGTCAGACCGCTAATATTTCTATAGTATATAACGCAGAAATTCGCACATAGTATTTAAAGTTATTTTAACTGCTGTGACTATCTATGAAATTATCTGATGCGACATATTCTAATCGGGAAGAAACATATGGAACTTTATTGAAAATGTCGTTAATGAGGCTAGAAAAACAGTAGAAAAAATTTCGAGTATTTCTGTTTCCGATTCATTCCAAAATTCCACCCAATTTGCATTAAACAAAGTGTTCACAGCAATAGTCAAGCCCGTGTTTTCAGGAAAAAAAATTATCGAGCCACAGAATCAACCTGTAAGACGTTAACTTGTTTAATAAGGTATATAGTTTTTAAAAATTTCTAGAGCTTACCGATCCAAAGTTACAACGGGTACTAGCTCATACATCTTCAGATAACATTTATTATTACGATATTCGGTTGTAATGTAAATCGTACGTTTTAGAAATCCGATATTGATTCGCCCTTGGACTCCATACCGACTAACCACATGATGGTTTCATTCATCGTGATGTCTTCGCGTGGATTTGGCACCTCCAAAATCCTTGTGCCAGCTGCCGAAGCAGGAGGATTTCTCGTAATAAGACGATAACCTCTTGGAGTAGTGTTTCCGTTGTTGTTACTTTCCATGCTTGAACATCGATTGGTGCTAAAGTCGATGGGTGATGAGGCCAAGGACGGTACGCATAACACGTTTGTAAAGCGAGCCGTTCGATCCGAGACAGACGCCCGCTTGAAGCCGCGCTTAACCTGGCGTGCAGACGCTACAAATTACGCAAAGATTGCCGTTGATTGACGATGAAATTCATCCGCCTTTCAATGTGTACTCTCTTTAGCCCTTGGACCAAGTATGTTGGAATGGCCTAAAAATGAGAGCTCCCTCTCTTGTTAGCCCTGACCAAGACTCCCACACGGGTTGGTTACCGTATCTTCATCAAGGTTGCTCAGGTTACCAGGGTGCATCACGTGTAGGTAAGAGTATCTGCCGATATTAGGATACCATCGAAGACATCAGCACCCCAGGAGCGCCCCATGAGGCCCTATGCTCCACCGGGAGTCGAGGATGACAGAAGACATGATGCGTCCATTGGCTGTATACGCTCCCTTGTTTATAAGATCCTTTGAATTTCCATCTGTGAAGCTGTTGAATCTTTGCCAAAGCCTTTTATATTTGTTATGGTTGTATTTTCAAAACCATAATTCACTTGATTCAACAGATGAAATCTAAACCAAGCAGCACCAGTCGGAGGATCGTTGACCACAAGACAGTCCATTACGTCAACAACATCGATGGGCTTCATGGCGATTTATGGTATTGAATCCTTTATGGATGTTGTATCTCCATAGTGACATTTTTTTATATCATCAGCTACGAAAACAAAGAACACTTTAAACCTTGCAGATTTCTATAAAAATCATTTCGATTTACTAAACTAAACAAAAATTCCCGCATCCCTCAATTTACGTTGCACTTTATAGGGTGTAAGTATTATATAATATTTACACTTGATATCTTAGGAAAAAAAATATACGTATTGCATTCAACAACCCATCAATGAACTCTGTTTGATTGAAACTGCTTTAGAATATTGTTAACATTTTTGTAAGGCCTGTAAGCTTAGAGAACTTGTAACTATTATCATAACCAGTATGTATCATGTTAAAAGCTCTACCAAGTTGCTTGGAATTTATGTCCCCAAAGACCGTGTATATGGGCAACATTATTTAATATGAGCTATACCTAGTACAAAATAGTTCTGTTTAATAATGCATTAAAATCGCTTTAAAAAGCTTTTCCAAATTGGCAGCTGATTTAATTGCTAATAGCACATTCGTTATTAATATGCATACACGTGTAGAAGGGGATAAGTATGCACTGAAAAAAAAAATTTCCAAATAACCGATATAAGATCTTAAAAAAAGGACTTACATTAGGTACCGAATTCAACTCCAATTTTTTTGCGAAATTCTGATTATTCATCGGATTAACTTTTACTAAATACTACGTCATCAGCTTAGCACACCTCCAACAGCTTAAAATATTATAGCTATTACTCTTCCTGTCCTCAACATACAGCAATGTTTCTTTTAGAACTTTTTGTCGTTTCTTGTTTTTTGTTGTTTTTCGACTAGAAAAGCTAGCATACGGTGGAAAGATCCTGTTATATGAACTTTTGCAACTTCTAGCATTTATGATAAAAAAAAAAATAAGCATTTTGTTGGCGTCATCAGCTAAGCACACTTAAATTTATTTTAGTAAGTATATTTAAAGTACGTAGGATGTTAAGTTTTTTTCGCTGCTCATGTGGATAATTAGCTTTGAAATGGGTAAAGGGAAATCACTTTTTATGGAAGAAAAATAAGAGAAGAAGCCAAAAAGTCTTATACGCATTTTTGCTAAACAATTCGGATTATGGTAAAAGGAGGCAATAATAGAAAGCTTTCGGATACGGATAAAAGAGCAATTTTAAGAGAAGCCTCAAACTCTCACGGCACGATCACGCAGATAAGGTTAAATGTTGGCATTGATGAAATTTTGATACAGAAAGTAGTAAAAAATTCTTTTCACTTAAGGGGACAAAAACTAAAGAAAGAAACGCCTTTTAATAAAAATCGCAAAGAAACGCTAAAGAAAGGCCCAAAGGAGGAACACATTTTGAATTGTCCATAAAATGTCAATTTATTGTTATGTCGACATACTCACCCAACATTAATATAATAGAAAACTTGAGGCCATCAATGGTTCGCAAAATTTACGGTTCTTAAAAAGAACATTTTAACAGAGCTGTAGTGGAAAGGTTTGTAAGTTGCCATGCCTTGTAAGTTGCCACCCCTGCTGGATTTTGATGTTCCAGCAATGAAAACACCAAAATTCCAGCTGTCTTCGATGGCAAATACGCCGTAGACAATGTTAGTTTGGTTTTGATGCGGACAGACTCAAAAACGCAGTGTATGTGTGACAAAATATAAAAATTGTTTTTAAAGATATTATATTTATTTTTTTTTTATTATTATTATATTTTAAAAAAACATTATTTTTGATTGCGCACAAAAAGTTATCAAATCAAAGTGAAAAATCATGGTAAATATATATGCTGGAACTGAAATTCAATGAATTTTCATAATCAAAAATTAGTGGATAGACAAATTTTTTTCAATTCCAAAATGGTTCCAAAAATGTAAGATGTCATCTTTGTTGGTTTGTAAGTTGCCACCCATCTATTTTAATTTTTTCCATTGCTATATTATTTATGACTTTTTTATTGTGTGGAATTGTCATTGAAACTAATTTGAATTGTTTTTAGTAAATTTTTCTGTCATTTTCGGATATATTTTTTCAATATTTTCCATAACAATTCATTTTCATTTTGTCTGCATGTCGACCGATCACAAAAAACCAGAATTTTGACTTCTCTGGAAAGTTGAAGTATTTTAAAATTCAATTTAATACTCAGTTAAATTTAAAATCAATAAATTTTCATTAATTTTATCAGTCATGCGTTTTTATTTCAGTTTTCACGAATTTTCACCGATTTTTGCAAGGGTGGCAACTTACATTACCTTTTTTATGGTGGTCGTTTTCAAGCTCTATGGAAAATTGTCTGTAAAATTCTTATTTTTGTTTAATTCAAATGGTCTGATTTCCAACGGCGTATTTACATCGATGCATATGTGTAATCAATGTCGAGATATAGACAAAAATACTATGGGGTGGCAACTTACAAACCTTTCCCCTACTTATTTAAGCCATCAAACATGCTTGGTCAAACATTTCTTTAAATTGTATTGAAAATTTGTATAAGTCGCTTTCTAATCGAAAATTAGAAGTCAATCTGAACAAGGCAGGGCTCAGCTCATTATTAAAGGTGATTAGAGAAGTCGCTATACCCATGTAGTCTGTCTGTCTGTAATCCGTCTGTCTGTCTCTATAAACGCCTAGATCTTAGAGATTATTATTTATTATGTCACGGGACACAAGAATATTTTATTTTTTTAATATCGGCTTATGTTAAATAGCTCCCGCTCATGCGTTTCGTTACTTTGTGAAGACATCGTAACCACTATAACAATACCAAATTTTATCAAAATCGCTTGAATATAGGAACCAATCGCTCAAAAAAAAAAGGTTTTTGCGAGTATTTCAGCAATATACATATTCTAAGTGAATTCATGCGACTTCAATGAAATCATTCTTGTTTGAAGCGAATACCACTTTTGAATTAAGGCCCATACGCAGTTCGAAAATTTTCGCACATTATAACTAAACTTCGTATAAAAAAAAAATCCCAAATGGGATATCCCCAACTTAATTTCAAAACTAGCGATTGAGTAAATAAATGACATTTTTGTAATGTTCACAAATTTTTAACAAAAGTCAGTCGGCTGGTTATACCACAGCATATGTAAATTTATTGGAAAAAATTAGGGAAATTTGCACATTTATCGAAAGTAAATCGACAAAAAATTCGGTTTGGATTTCTCGGTTTCCGGAGCACGGCTGAATATTATTCCTAAAGTCTGTACGATCATATCACCTAAATATGTATTCTACACCAGATAGAAATCATCTTATAAAGTTAGCGTCCTTTTACTTAATTATAAGACCATTCTGTTTTTTAATTTACGATTTTAAATCTTAGCTTTTATTAAAGTTTTGCAATTTTTTGTGAAAAAGTTTGTTATTGAAAGTATATTTTTGCTACCAACATGTTGCACAGAAATGTCCCTGACAGATGGATTTTGAAAATATCTCTATGGTATAAGTTAAGAATGCACCCAACCAAACTTTTCTTTATTAAAATTACGCTTAATCTTAAAAAACAAACAAAGTATTATAAGTTTTGTTTTTGCAATACACACAACAATTACATAATGGTTTTAAGATAGTGGAACATTTATTTATAGATCCGTAAGTAGTTTCTTGCCTAGTAAAAGCTTTTCAATATGCCATAAATTAAAAATCTTGTAATATGTAGGATGAGAAATTTATTTACTAACTGATCGACAATGTTAACATATGCACATACATTTATTCTATACTATTACAGTTCGATCAGTCTTATTAGAGAGCTTTCTTAACTAGACTAGGAGAACTTTTGTTTGTGAAAAGATTGCACAAACAAGTGGTACCGGTTATTTGTCATCTGGTAGAAACAAATCATCATATGGCACGTGTTTGAAAACATCTTCAAACATGTAGGTAAAAACATTGGAAAACGTTTTTAAAATGCTTGGTTCCAGATCATTCCAAAATTCTACCCAGTATTCATTATACAAACTATTTATGGCCAGCGTCAAATCGGTATTGTCACGGAAAAGCCCATCCAGGTGCAATGACCAGCTGTATAATAATAATAAAAAGGGTACATAAGTAATTAGTAAATGCATAAAGATTACTAATATGAGTAAATTACCGATCCATAGTAACAATGGGTACCAACTGGTAGATTTTCAAGTACCGCGTATTATTGCGATACTCCATAATAACCTTCAGTTTTAGATCGAAATGAAAATTCTGAAAATCTGAAGTAGCCTGCCCCGTAGTATTCATACCCACGAGCCAAAGGCGCCCAACTGTTTTAAAGTCGCCTTTGTGTATAAGACTAGGTATTTTACCATAGATCTTGACATAGGAAGTCGTTGGATCTTTATCAAAACCTTCTACTCCAGTTATGGTTGCATTCTCAAAACCATAATTCACTTGATTGACCAAATCTATATTCATCCAAAAGAAACCAAAACGTTGAGAACTCAGCAAAGAAGTGTCATTTATGTCGACTTTATCGATAGCCTTTAAACCTAGCTCAGGTATACCCTTGGGATATTTGCGTATAACCATATTCATTGTGTCCACTAAGCACTTTGCATCGCCGAAATGACATTTTTGTATATCCTTTGCTATACAAATATAATAATTACTATAAGTTATTATGTAATAAAAATTTAGTTGGGGCCTAAAGTGGAAACTCACGTAGTCCTTGACTTAATGACACTAGTAGTAATTGTAAAAGAATTATTAAAATAACAAAATACAACATTATATTACTATTATTATTTTATTTCACGACTGCTGGCACGACCGTTTAGTTACACCGACGGCTTTCTAGTACTTGGGATCTGAATTTATTGACTGTAAGAACAACTCTGGTAAACGCACAACAGTTATATACCTATTATGGAAACGATTGTAACGAAAGCTTAAACTAGTTCCGCTAGATAAATTAAGCTTAAACTAGCTGTTAATACGACTTACAACTATTATTAAACTGTTTCTAAGCTTTTTATACCCTGTACCCATTGGATCAAGCGTATACTAGGCTTGTGCACTGGAAGATCAAAAATTTTAGAGTGAATTTGAAAAATCGTCACGTAACAAAATGAGGTACGAGGTACAAAAATTATAGTAATAACATATAAAAGGCTAGTTGGCCAATTCCTTAAAAGTTTTAAACTTGGCTCGAGTTCATAGTTTGATTTTCAGTCGAAGTTTTTTTTTTTTTTTTTTTTTTTTTTCATGTCTATACCCAAAAGCGCCAAAAAAAAACAAAATAAAAACAGCCAATTTCATTAAAAAAGAGCCAAAATATATTTCTTCAGTAATACAATTAATTAATATATTACAAAACCGCTTTTCGTGACTTCAAATTATGTTCCTACATTTCTAAAATAACAAAATATATTTCAAATATTTATTTTAATATTAAAGGGGTCTACGCAGAATGCAAAAAAATTTGGTATGGAATGCCAAAACCATATAAAAAAAATCCCATTTGGGATATCCCATTAGGGATTTTTTTTTATACGGACAGTATTCAAAATTTTAATATATTTTGAGATCAATAGATTTACAGATTTTAGCAGACCACACATAATTTGGGTTTCTGCTATTAGAAACTGAATTAAATTTAAGTTTATTTCTTAATTTAGATTTTATCGAGCTGATTGCAAAAAACTTACAATCTAAAAATGTTATCAACGGGTAATAAATATAGTTCTAGCTAGGAACATTTTTAACGTCAAAATTTTTAAAATATTTGTTTGGGGTCACAAAAAATGTACTAGTTCCAGTTTTATCTTGTTATTACTTAAAAGTAGAGTAGATTACCTTCCCAAAATGCCCCCAAACACAGAAATTGGTGTCTTTAAGAAAAAACTACAATCGAAAATTTGTGCCCAAAATATTAAAAATCACAACATTTTTGCGATTTTTAATACGAATATCATGAAAAAAATTCTTAAACACTTGAAAGGTTAGCTATAACATGTTATAGAGCATGGCTTGTGGATGCGATTTCTGTGTAGTGTCGTCTTTTTATGATACAAAATGACTGATTTATTGAGTTTTAAGTAAAAATGTGATCCAATCTCTTGTATTTTGCACTGTTATGTAATGTAGGTAGAAGTTTCCCTTTTTTATGCAACTGGACTCGTCCAGTGAACACCAACAGTTCAATTAATAACCATGCGTACCCGATATCTCAAGCTTTCACCAAAAATAAAAGAATTTTTATTTATAATGGTGCTTACGTTGACAAAAAGAGATTTAAAGTAATTGAACAAAATGAAAACGATATACGAAACGTTATAATCGATCACTTAGAACATGAGTTCACCAAATTATGCAAGCTAAAAGTTAAGAAAGGAATATTCGCAGGTCCTCAAATTCGTAAAGCAATAAAAAGTAACGAATTTGAAAGAAGATTAACACCTGATCAACTGCATGCGTTGAATTACATTGAAGAAGTAGTATGAGAAAACTTCTTAGAAATACAAAAAGACCGAATCCTATATTAGTTTGCGCCCTCAGTTGCAAAGAACTGATATAGGTATTCTGGATTTCAATTCGGACAAGAGTCGAATCCTTTTGAAAAGTTCGGCTCGCAGATGTCGAAATGAAAAGTAAGTGGCTTTATTAACTTAAAAAAATGCATTTAATTTTAATTTTTTTATTTAATTTTTATCAATTTTGTATTATTTTTTGATGTTTTCAGAAAATTTAGAACTGTTCTGTTGAACGGATTATGATTAATTTTCATTCAATACTTTTATTACAAAATTTATCTATTAAAATTGTTTGTATCTCACGATTTTAATAACGCTACCCCCTAAAAAGTTTCCTTTTTACCTGCATATAGCGCCTGTAAAATTTAAAGGCGATCCGAATGTATTTGACTTAATAATTGAATAGGTCAAAGGTCATAAAAAAGTTTCACATGAATGCATAAACAGCGACCAAACTGTAAGTTTGACAAGAACATGTTCCGAATATAATCGATGGGTAATTCAATTATCTACAGTCAAGTAAAAAAATTATCGAATTCAGTTTAGTATAACCAGAGATATTTGCTGTTAAGTAGAGGCACTTTTTTTCCTAATTTCGAAAAATGGTTTTTTCAAAATATCTCGAAGCCAGTTTCATGGAAAACATTTTTCACTGCATTTTCGGTTTTAGCATGTCATTTTACTACAGGAACGACTAAAACATGTTAAGGATACAAACATTTTTTTTATTCGGAAACTAGTGTAATTAGTCAATTTAATCAATTTTAAAGCTTACCAAATTTATTCAGGCCGACTCTATATTTTTTTAAGATTATGTTTTGATAGATATGAGACTTTTTACACCATAATTTGTTTGTTTGGAAATAAGTTTTTAAAGTTTATGTAGAACAATACAATCAAAAAAGGAAAAAGTTAAAATTATGACCTTTGACCTATTTTAGGAACCATCTAATACATTCGGATCGCCATTAAATTTAACAGGCGCTTTATGTAGGTAAAAAGGAAACTTTTTAGGGGGTGGCGTTATTGATATCGACGGTTTAAAAATGCTCCATACCAGCGGCGGCCACCCTAGTGTACATGCAAAACCAAAACGAGTGGAATCAAAGTAACGTCTGGAAAAAGGGTGTTCGAAAAGTTATGTGTTGTCTTAAATTCGAAGATAATTTTATAAATGGATGGCTTAAAATATGTATATAAAATAAATTGAACAAAATTTGTGAAAAAAGAAAAAATGATTCTCTCTCAAAAAGATCTTGGAAAAAAAAAATGAAAAAATTATTTAGTTAGTGGTTCGAAAACTTGTGGCAACTCTACAATATGAACTTATCGATAGCTGGCGAGTTGGTCAGCTGGCAATTAGGCTCACTTTTTAAACAAACAACAATGGGCCGTTTTTATTGTAGTTATTTGCAATCATAAATTTTTGAAGGGGCAAAAAAGAAAGCGCCAAGCGGCTTAGGGGAATCTAAGACATGAATTTGAAAAATTCTGCCTAAAAGAATTTCTTTTCATCAAATCGGCTTAGAGTACAGAAAAAAATCCTTAGTTGATTAAACTTTCAGGGATTGTTTGGGACTCTGTTCTAAGTCAAAAACAAAGCTTTCGTATTTGTGGGACGGGGTACCTACCCAAATTTCAGGGCACAATTGGCTATCAGCGCAGCCATGGCAGAAATTTTTTCCAAGTATTCGTAGGTAAATATTTTATTTCATAAGCATAGCCCTAGTTTTCATGCTATCGATCAGCCAGAAGGGTAAGAACTACAAGTAGTGTATGGTGTTTCGATTTTTGGTGTAGGTTAGTATGATGGAACGAATCAAAATAATTCCGCATTGAGCTCCCGAATAGGGTAACTGACGCATCCAAGTTTTATCTATTTAACTTACAAATTGGCACATGTGCTCTTATTGGTGATTATAGAACAAAAGAGATATCGAATCTTATTATTTTTACTAAGAATTAATTTTAATTTTTTTTCCGTCCGTCCGTAGAGAGTTCCCAAGCACTGTATAAAATTTTATCAAAATCGGTGGTTTATATCATATAGACCCCATAGCATCGATTCGTCGAAAAAACGATTTTGATGTAAAAAACGTTTTTTTTTTTTGTTTTGTATTGCAACCAAATTTGGTAATCAAAAGTTTTCTGGACTACTTAAGCAATGTTTCGAATTTGATTGCAATGTGATGTTTCAGAGTATCTCAAAGTCGTCATTACGTACTCTATCTTTAGATTTGCAGTTTAATATTTTAATCGAAATCGTAACAGGGGTGGTATATGCATCTTAGTGTGAAAAATAAAGGAAATCGGCGAAAACTAAATTTATAGTCAAATGTGTGACAATTTCACCCCTTTTGTAATATTAGCAACGAAAACTGACGAGCAAGAGGAAGCACCTGTGGCATATACAGTGGGCACACAAATTATTTGGACACCTATAAATTTCTAGTTTAATGCGCTGTAACTTTGCACATAAAGGATATTTTTTTTTGCATATTGAAGAATAACATTTCAGGTATATGTTTCAAAAACAATAACTTAAAAAATCGTTGCTGTTTGAGATAAAAAACTTAGCAAAAAAAAAAAATCACTTTTTTACGCACATAAATTATTCGGACACTTGTTACCAAATAATGAATTCTATTAGAAAAAATTTGTTTCTTAGACTTTTTATGTTTAATAAGACTGACTTTGGATTTTATAAAGGCTTGCAAGCGATGCCTTATATTTTTTACCAATCTATTGATCTCCTCGGGATCAACCTTCCCCAGCTATATAGGAATAGATGTTTTAAATGATTCCTTGGTGCTACCTTTATATTTTTTCAATCAAATACCAATGGGATGTTATTTCGAAGACTTGAGTAGAGTTTCGATGTTTTTAAGAGTTACAAGATTTTGATGTCTTGACTGACCACTCCATTTTATCGTTAATTTGGACAGGAAGTGTTTCAGCGCAACTTTGTGCCAAATGATTTCTTTAAAGGTATTTTTTAGTGGACCTCTACAAACCCCTCCACGGGCTGTTTGTTTTGTCAAATGTCTCTTCTAGAGTCCCCAAACCGAGTATTTAATCCAATTTAAATCTTCTCCATCGATCTCCATACAATTCTCTAGGTATTTGGACATACTGTCTATGGTAAGTTTGCGTGTTTGTAGGCTAATTTAGTTTTCTGTTGCTAAGTTAGGTCAGCCAATATTACACCCTTGACCACAAACTGCCTCAAAATTTGACTATATGTGAATATTTGTATACGATACTTAGAGTCAACCAATTTGTCAAATAGCCAAAGCCCCATGACCCAGTTTGGGCGTCATGTTTTGTTTGTCTTCCTCACTTCTCAAGATTACCTCTTAAAGCTTACCACAGATAATTTTAATAAAATGTTTAACATAACTTTCAAACGGAGTCAAAATCGTTGCTAATTTTCAGAAGTTAAAACAATTTTGCCAAAAAAATTCCCCACCTAAACCGTGTCACATTTTTATTATTTATTAAATTTATCCGCAGCATAGAAATCATCGTAGGACAATTTAGCTAATACACTTCCTAATATAGTCTTCGCCACTTGATCCACAGCCGAGTTAATGCCCTTACGCATTGAATGCCAAATGTCCTGCCAATTGCTGTTGACAAGTTCATTCATGGAATCACTGAGTTCTCTGTTATTGAACAGATTCTCAAAATTCACATGTACACTGTAAGAATATATTGAGTAGTATGTCAAAGTTTTCACGGCAAACTACTTACCCCTTGACTTCAACAGCGCACTTGACTTTGGTTAACTTGATATATTGTTTTCCCTCAACGCGCCGATCATCTGCAGCCTTCACCTTGCACGTGAATTTGCAATCCTTGAGTTCCACCTGCGCCTGTCCCTTGCCTTGAATGGGCAAAAACAATACTTTACCACTCGCCTCGTATGTCCCATTCATTAATATACGCGGCGTTACGCCAGTCAACTCGAATCCACGATGCAGTTCCTTTTCAAATCCATTGGCTTGCAAGATGGTAGTATTTTCGAAACCTCGAATTATCAACGTATTGAATTTTAGGTTTAATTGCGAAGATGTATTGGGCTCCGCTTCGGTGACCAGCACATTTTCGAGATTAATAGCCTCGATGGCAGCCAGACCAATTTCGGGTATACCTTTCGGATAGGTATGTACTACGTGGGTTATAATGCTGACAATGCATCTCTTATCGCCTGCAGCACATTTCACTATCTCGGTTGCTGTGAAACAAGTTACATATAAGTTTAGCAATAATTATTTCTTATGTAACAACTCTTTTGAACTTACGTAACTCTGCTAAAGCTATAGCTCCTAGCCAGCTTATTATAATAAGAAATATTATGTTCCTGTAACTTTTCAGCATTATGTGGTTTGCATTCGCTTAACGCTTTCAAAAAACTAAGATTCACACCAACAAATTTAGTTTTTATACAGCCCATTGCGCTTGGTTGATAAACAAATACCGGAAATAATCTTAATTTGCGAATCATTAAGAAGAATTTAATTAACACTAAGTACTGGATAGTAACGCCTTTAATATACAATCTGTTTAATGCTTTAACGCCTCATTGACCAAAGCACACAATAAATGAGGCATTAAAGTGACAACATAATACGAGAATCTAGATATAATTAACGAGTATCAGATACCCTCGCTTAACATCCGTAACATATGCTTACATAAATTGAGCGATTACGGTTGGACAACCCCGAATATAATATGCTCTTCGTAATCTCCTAAGTTTTTAGGCAATTCCGACTTGTTTTGAAATTTAGGATGTCAACGACTATATTATTGTTTGCGTTAGATTGTTAAAAAACTTTTGTAAGGTACAATTTGGCACCAAAGTGTGGAAATTGTGTGTACATATGATTATTTGTTTTGAATTTTACAAGTACATATAGCCAAACTTTCATGCTATCGACCAGCCCAAAGGGTGAGAACGTTGGTCGTTTTCATGCGAAGTACACGGGGAGCAAAGCCGCCTAGGAAGTCTTTACCAAGGTATACTTATTTAAGGTAGCATACTCCCGCCGAAGGCTCTCAAAGAAAGTTACCAATTTTAAGTTTCGTTGCGACTGCGCGTGGTGAGGGTTGTTTACGCGCATCGTTTTTGTTTGTTTCCCTCTCACGCTTTTTCTTGCTCTCACTAAAATTGGTGACGACGCCGGCAGCATTACTCTACCTTAAATAAGTATACCTTGAGTCTATACCAGAGCTTGACAGCCCATAGCCCAAACGGGCACTTTCACTTCGTGCATTTACACCGTCACAAGGCCGAAACAAGCCGAATTCGTCAATTTGAGCACAGTAGAGAGCAAAGTTTTTACTCATTTCAACTTTGTACGTTGTGTGCACTGAGAGAAATAAATAATCAAATGCGTCGCTATAACCAATTGTCAGAATTATATACATATATTTAAATGTTGACAATCAACGCATTTTTTTAATTACAAAACATATTCAATATAATATATACAATGGCCAACAATTTCATTCAATGTTCTGCACATTCAACATATATGAATCAATATTTTCAATAATAAATAAAAAATAATTTAATTATTTTGACTGTCTTTATAATTACCACAATTATAGAACTGAGACTTATAACAATAGTAAGGTGAAAATAATAATAACGATGAATATTAAAAATCAATGAAAAAACCTCTTGCAACACAATTCATTTGCGCAGTGTACAGCTCACTAACACACTCTCATTTTTCGGCCGTTCTCTTTTTATGACAAATCATTGCAACTTTACTAATAAATTGCAAACTGCTTTTATGCTAGGCTATTGGAAATATCTAAATAAGAAAGTTTCAAGTGCCGAGGTGTAGTAGAAAAAACGCTAAATCGATTGTCGTTTTGTTTATTAACTTTAATTGTATTTGTCCGATATTGTTCATAGTCGAAAACCGTGGCAATAATTCAATAAACTTGATCTGAAAACGGACGGAGGTTAAAATTTTTATATAAAAAATGTTTGAGCTAACGGCGCAAATCTAACATATCTATCTATTTAAAAAAAAAAATAATATTTTAGGCAAGTTCCGCAAAAAGAAAAGGGATAGGGTAAGATTTGTGAAAATATAAACGTTTTGTTTTTGATTTTTCGAACATACATCACATACCAGATTTGGTATCACTACCAATGAACGTGAAATTATATTTCTGTAAGGAAGGTATAGACGAATTATGATTCATAATTTATGAATACATATTTTCGAGTTTTTATCTGATCCTTATCATAGCTTAGTATTCTTATGGTCCCTGAAGATCTCTGATCTTCACCTACGAATATGCCTGAGGTAATGATAAGCATCTGCTTCTGCGTGCTACATAAGTACATGGCATAAATCCATTTACTACATAATAAGTCGTCATCATCTTACCCAGATTTAGCAAACAACATTTTCTTTCTCATACTTCATATAGCCCTTACACATAAAACGCAGAGTATTTCAATGTGATGCTAAACTCGTTAATTGTTATATAACTAATAATTGTTAAATAATTAAATGTTTAATTAGCTAATTCTTTTGACTTATCGTAAAAGCTATTCAGTAACTAAATTGACAATTTAATTTATACAAGCTTAATATTCTGGATTTGATATAAATACCTTTTACTGAAGTTGTTTGAAATGTACAAACCATTGCTTATCAGAAATTTATATTTACTCGTTTTGTTCAGAGGCATAGAAAAAAATTTTGGTCTATCGAAACATTTCAAAAGTTATAGTCCCAAAGCAACAATGCTTCTCAAACTGGCTATACTCCTCCTTAAAGTTTTTCAATGAATAAAAAAAGTCAGGCACCAATTTCAAAAAACGAATGGAACTGCGAAGAAGTCGCAAAATGAACTCTATTGTTGATCGCGCATACAAAAAGTACCTTAAGTGCCGGTCTACTTAAATAAGTTTGTAAAACACTCGAATCCAAATTACCAAGACAATGATTGTTTGAAGATTTCACGAGAACACTGTTCTACATTGTCACACTTTTGGAAAAAAAGAGCTACAACTTGGATAATTTAATAATGATATCACACATTTTATTAGTAAAAAAATTTGTATGTATCTGGCCACGCCTCTCTTCACCGCCCATATAAAGCTGCAATGCGTATGTCTGAAATAGTTTCTGAACTCCTTTTCGTATCGAGCCAAACACTTTACACGGCGGCTTGAATGAGCTCAAACTTTGCTAAAACTTTATTAGTTTTGTTCACTTAACTCTAACTTAAAACTAAAATTAAACTAAAACGGACTGACGCAGGCTTTTTTTGGTTGGAGTTTGGGCTTGCGTTTGACGGTTGGGTGAGGGCTGAGACGGTTGTGGCATATTGCCGTTAAGGCGGGGGGGCGTGACGTGTGCCGATCTGTGGCAACACGGTCCGACGAAGTCCGCCTGGTATCGGCGGGAATTCCGCAGTCCCGAGCACCTAAGGTGACTACATTCCCCACACGCGGAACACTGGATAGGGGTGGCCGCGCGGGTGAATGGCCTCCTACACATACGGCATTGTGTATTCAATACTCCCTGAGGGGGGGGGCAGAAATAGGCGCCGTCTGTGCAGGAGGCACAGTCACTGGTGTCGGGAGTGCGGGATTCCTGCAGCAAAGGCCCACGTAACCTGGTTGATAAAGGTTAGAGTTACTTAGGCCTGAGCATCTTAGATGGCTGCTCCTGCCGCAAGAGGCGCAAGGGATGGGGGTCGCGGCTCTAGTGAAGCGCTTCCCACACCCCGCAAGATTGAAAATTTTGTGGCAGGGCAGCAACCTGTTCGTCGGAGGTTGCCGCAGGTTGGCGAGAGATATACGGACAGTTTGGGCAGAGGTAGTTGGTGCGTCCAGCTGCGTGTTGCAGGCCCGCGCAGGGTAGATGGATCCTGTGTCGGCATGAGGTGCACAGCACAGAGTACCTATCCCCTGCGGTATCCTGTGAGCACACCGGAACACCTTCACCCGGGGACCGGGGTTAAGCTCTACGTCTCCGGCACGTAGAATTAGAAGTCTGGCAACTCCGGCCTGTTTGCCCAGGGAGCAGAAAAATAGAAAAGAAATAAATAAAAGGCCACATACTTGGGCATCCGAGATAATCGAGGGTTGGCAGCCCTTGGGCAGGCCGTGGAAACCTGCGTCGACTCCGGTGCTGAGAACCGGCTGCCGTGGGAGTCGCCGCCGTCGCTGTTGGCTGCGCTGCTGCTTGCACTGATCGGCTTCAGGATATCAGTTGACGACGTCAAATGTTTATGGCGTCCGGCGTCCTATTTAAGTATGGGCTGATTAATCCGGGACCTTCGGCTTACTTTGATTTTGCTAACGCAGCCACATGAGTCAATCGTTTTATGACTCGAGTCAAGTTCTAGTGGTTTGTGTTGGGTTAATATGAGTGGTGAGTGCAGTGCGTGGCGTTAACTTATATTTGACATAATTACAAATTGAGCGAAATTTAAGTTTTACTCTACAGAACCCACGAAATTTTGATTTGTTTGAGAAAAGACAAAAACAATTTAAAAAATATTGAGCGATTACTTTATTTTATTTTCTTTACACACACCATCATGTTTAATTTCCATATAGGTATTTTTAAATTTTTCGGAGATTTTTTCAAAAAAAGAAAGACCAATTTGAGTTGGCAATTTAAATTTTTTAAATATTATGCTTGTTCCAGACAGAACTTCAATACAAAAGCTTTAAATTCGGATAATATCATCAATGCATACATTAAATTAAAAGATTAAAATATTTTAATATTGGAAATACAATTTGCATCAAGTAGAAAGTATTAAACGAGTCTCTATAATAATTAAAAGACTTGCCGAATTCTTTTAAAATTTATTCAATTTATATAAAAAAAAAGTTTAAAAAAGTCATGAGATTAGCAATTTAAGTTTATATTTATAACAATGTTTCAATTCATTAAGTAACTAGCTAAGTTTACAATTTGTTTTAGAAAACTTTTACAAAAATGTTCAAACTATTAAAATGTTTTTGACTCTTACAGAAAAAAAAAGTACACATATCTGTAATATTATATTAGTTAGTTAAAAGAGATAATTGTGCAGTAAAAACAGATAAAGTTAAAATTTTTAAAAACTGGTATCTCAAGCATGGCTAAATTTAAATTAAAGTTTTCAACAAAAATATTAATTTTGAAAAACGATTCCACAGTTTTTAACATGATTTTCTTCACAGCCTTAAATTACGAATATTTAACTATGTGTATAGCTGAAATAGTATGATTTTAATTCTGAGCGATTTTAGTACAATATATTAAACTATTAGTTAGTGACATTCTAACTTGGTTTTTTGATAGTCGCTTTTCTCTTTTTTGGTTTGAAAATTTAAAAAAATGAATATCTGGTTACACTGATTCGCTAGTTTTCCTGCAGGACATGACGAAAACTAAAGACTATCCGATGCAACAATAAACACAAAACATTATCAAGCTCAAATCTTGAATATGAAGAGCATGCTGCGTCTTGGCGTCTCGAAATGCTGTCACACTGTGTATATTGTTGGTTGGTTTGTTTATAGAACAATGAAGCCACTGTTAGCTAATGATG
Source organism: Chymomyza fuscimana (assembly GCA_949987675.1). Lineage (NCBI taxonomy): Eukaryota > Metazoa > Arthropoda > Insecta > Diptera > Drosophilidae > Chymomyza > Chymomyza fuscimana. The sequence goes on from OX465088.1 coordinate 87,363,963, forward strand.
ACATGGCCGTTTCCAGTTGGATGCTCGTGCTCAGGGTCGACATTGCTACTTGGACACGTAATCTCGTTGTTATTACTGAAACAAACCTCTTCACTGCCTTCGGAATCAGTGCAGCACAGTAATGGCTACGCATCCTCATCATCTTCATCATCGTCAACGGCATCGGCATTAGTTGCGATTCTGTGGAGTGGAATTAGAAATGGAACACAGAGTGAGTGCAAGTTTTGAGATGTTGTCGGTATCAAAATTTTGGCCACAACCACCACTGTGTAAGTGTATGTAAGTGTCAGTGCTGTAGCTTTGTTGTAAGGATTACCAGCTTATAGCCAGTCAGTTTTCAAAGTTCCATTAAATAAACTCAATTAAATAAAATCTATCTATCCCATCTTTCAGACAGAAAAAGCATACGAAAGCGAATTTTTACAAGCAGAATTCCTCTAGTTCACCAAAATTTTTAGCTTTTAAAAAATGTTGAAATCTAAATTTCCACAAGACTGCAAATTAGCGATAGCCACGAACATTTTTTAAAAATTTTCCAAAATTGCTTTGTGAAACATTTCGAAACGTAACGTCAACCTTGGGTCAAGGTTACGCTACTAAAATTTTATATTATGCATTCAATCGGTTAATATCGGTTAGCGGTTACGGTTCGGTTCTTTTATTTATTAGATATTTTTCAATAACATGTAGATTTCCAAAAAGAAAAAAGAGTTGGAAATATTTCGCGACTGAATAAAAAAAAAGAAACGACGCTTCTGTTTGGGATTTTAAAATAATTTCAGTAATAATAAATTATTGTATTTTTAGTTTTTGCCAATTATAACTTCAAGTCAGGATTACTAAAGCTCAAACAGAGATATGCTGAAGATCCCCTTTTGTAATAATAAATAACAACTTTTTTGGAAATGAGCCTTAAGAAAATAATTCACTGATCCACAATAACATAAGGCAAAGAACCTTGCAATAAAAACTCTGAATGTCATTTATATATTTTTTATTTAAAATTAATTAGTCGGGAAGGTGCGCGACAGTGCCAACATATAAAAAAAAAAATTATTATGTGTTTTAAACTTCTTAACTAAATTAGTGGGGATCACTGAAAAGTTTTTAAAAAAAGCTAACGTTGAGTGCTTCATTTGGCTCACACGATTCAATATTCAATATCAATACAATTGTCATTTGAATTGATGAAATAGCATTTTGTTATAAATCTACAAATTTATTATTACATGTTTTAGCCGAAGGCCTACGATGCCAGTGCTATAACCACGTTACCTTTAGTTTTTAAGCTAAATTGTAACTTTAAGTCAAATAAATAAATAAATATTATTACATGTTTAAATAATTTTTCTGTAACAGAATCCTGAATTTTATAATATTTATAAAATTTTCAAACTTATCGTATTAAGTAGTATCGGGTCACAATAATACAAATCAATCAAGAGCTCAAAAATAATAAATGCATGAATGGAATGCATAGCCAAGCTAGACTTCCCACAAATGGAACACTGCACATTCCCTAATTTTCACAGCATTCATCGCATTAAACCTCTACTCCTCCTCTCTACTATGGTCTAGTAGTTCTTACTTGCATTCAGTTTTTTGATATTATCCCTCCTTTCCGCCCAATAGCCGTTTTCCTTTTTGATACCCATTTGTTGGCTCAAATTATTATATTATTTAAATCGCGAGTTGTAGTTTAAAATAAAGAAGATACTAAAAATAACCCGTAGATAGTTGTGTTTGTAAAGAAGCTAAAAAAAAAACTAAAAAGTATAAAAATATAATAAAATGTTTGTACTTTTTGACCATAACTCATCCAACAAAGTATTTTTATACCCTGTACCTATAGGTGCAAAGGGTAAACTAGATTTGTGCAATGTAGGGAATGGACAGAAGGAGGCGTGGCAGACCTCAAGTCCTTTATACCAAAATGCTTATCATAACCTCGGGTAGCGATTGAGCCATGTCCGTCTGTTCGTCCGTCAGTCTGTCTGAACACCTAGACTTAGGAGACTATAAGAGATAGAGATACGAAACTTTACCAGATTCCCTGAGAAGATGAAGTTTGTTGAATTATGTCAATATCCTCCCACGTTCCCCGTAGTAGATTTTCGTGGTTTTTAGCTACACCGTTCATTAATTTTATCTGAAACTTCACAGAGCGATACTTCGTGTTTAAATGCATCTGTGTGTGAAAAATGAACAAAATCGGACAAATACACAAAAAGTTATAGTCAAAAATGCACAAATTTCATCACCCCTTGCCTATAACACTAATTTACAAATTTAAGGGTCATCGAGTATAAGTGTTTTTTAGGATAATTTTGGGTCGAGAAACACGAAAGTGACAACCTTTTTTTTTCTTAAGCACCGTTTTCGAGATTTTTTCATGTTTTTGGACACTTTTGTCAGTTATTCATTAATATCTCGTGAACGAAATATGTATCGACATGAAAGACAAATAGATCGAAAGGTATTGATGTGCTCTTTACAGTGATATATGATATGCACAGATTAAGTAAAAATTATTGAAGTTATAAGCAACCAAAGTCGAAAAAAAGTTCGACCATTTTTCAAAATTACAAATTTTCGGTTTACTTTTTATTAACGAAAAAAATTGTTTAAAATAATGTTAAGCTTTAAGCTAAAAGAGAATTCTTTTACGAACATATCGAGTCTAAGATCTTCGAAAACGGATAGGTACTGTAGATGTTATGAAACCATGAACGAAAAATCACGACTACAGCTGTATACAAATTCGTGAAGACGTAACTGAACGCAAATGAAAAACTTTTTTTTTTCATTCAAAAGTGTGATTGAGTGAAGATTAGATCGAAAACGGTGCTTAAGAAAAAAAAAAAAAAGGTTGTAATTTTCGTGTTTCTCGACGCAAATTACCCTAAAAAACACTTTTTTACGAATGTTCATTTTTCGTGTAAACTAGTGTAATGTGAGTCAATTTTTGACTCTACGTAATTATGGTAACAAGTGACCTAGAATCACCAATTTTGATTCATGTGGCTCTAATGAGCAAATCTACATACAAATTCTATCGATGCGGCCCCCTCACCCACCGCAATTGATTTACCGTGTTTTCTCCTACACCCCTAAACATACGAACTTAAAGCTTACCCCATACATATACTTCAAATAACATCTTTGACGTAAATTTAAAATTTCAAAATCAGTTAAAATTTATGGAACATTGGTATTAATATAACTTATATATGTTAAAATCCAATTGGAAAGTTCTTTTTTCCAAGAAAAAGGTACAGGGCAACGCCTTGACTGTACTACATTTTTTTAAAATAGGAGGGGAACTTCAGTAGCTATAACCAAATATTAAGAAGGTCCACTACTTATAGCAACCGAAATTGGTACGTAGACTTATTCAACATGCGCCTTTTGAATCTTATGAACACAGTAGAAATTAAGGAAATACAGAGTATAGTAGGTTCGAGACTTTAGCCGAGTTAAAAATTTTTTTTGCGTACTATTATTAAACGTAGCGTTTAATTGTGATAAATTTTGATCCGCGAAATTCTCCTATGGGTGGACGAGACAAGATATCGAAATGAATCAACAAAATTCATCTGCCTGCAATTTATGCGCTACTTTAAAACTTTGAGCTGTACTCTTAATAGTCTCTGATACTATTTCTCGACTCGCCTATTGAAGCTGATCAAAAATATATACATATACCTTAAGAAGTCGGCCAAGCCACCTTTCGCGCGTTAGTCAGTGGAAAGAAAAGTTTGAAAAAGACACCCTCTATATGGAAGCTTTTTCATTTGTGTAGTACAAAAATGTTGGCAAGGCACAACTGCGAAATGGCTTTAGGGTTTAAAATAGGCAGTACCTAATATTTTTAACGACCATTGTCAAAATCAATTTATAAAACGTGTGCAATACGTGTACATTCAGAACTGTATTCAGATTTACGTTCACAAATATTGTTTAATTTATTGAAATAATGGAATACTCATTGAAAAAAAAACCCAATTAAATCTTATTCATAAATAGTATTGTTTATTTTATCGAATGAATTGAATATTCATTTAAAGAAAAGAATTGGAACTCAATTCATTGCGTGTGTGTTTTTATTATGGCCAAAAATGAGCAGTTAATAGAATTCTGAATGTATTCCTATGGAACTTAATAGCTATACTTTATAAGTTAGTAAATGAATACGCCAGACAGCCTGATCAGATTTATAAGCATCACTCTTTAGTCGCGATATTGATTTCGATTGCAGAACACGGTTGCATTTCGCCTGTTTTTTAAATATCGAAAACGAATTATGGCTTCAAAATTTTCATGCGGCAATTAATAAATAAACCATGCAATTACATAATTACCACGTGCTTTGAATTTTTAAAGATTTTTGATATATAGCACCGGAAATTTTGTGTTGTAAGTGCATGACTTTCCATTATTTTGGCCGAATCTTCGAAAACTTTAGAATGATACTTGAACAAAAAAATCTTTTATCTAAAATCATTTGAAAATGAAAATCAATTAATAATTTCCCTCATAGAATTTAACAACAAACTTAAAATTGCAAATATTAATTCACCCCTATCCATTCACCAATTTACAATATGTATCATATTTTGTGAATTTATTCGGCCTGATCTAAATTTGGTTCCATAAATTTGTAACTGTGCTAGTGTTTTTTCTTAATGTATTATATTTTTGTTTGTAAAATAATTTCAAGGGAACAAAGCATAAGGTGGATCACATACATACGTAAAAACATAAAGGGGCAAGTGAAAAATTCCATGAATCTTAAATATACAAATATGTTAATACTTTTTTATAATGTTAATGTAACATGCAAAATATGTATTTTACAAATAAAACACAAGCCGAGAGAGAAAACCAAACAATTGGCTAAATAGTTTATTGCAATACTTAAAGCTAGCCATTAAATTGTTATTTTTTGAACTTTTTATTTTATTTTACATATATACAGACTAAATTATATAACAAAATTTACTAACAGCATTAACAAGACAATTAACCATACGTAAATTCTTGAATAAATACTTAAAGGATCACAAAAATACGCAGAGTGCAGAGTAGTTAGCACGAGAAACTTACAAATAAATAGGCTTTTGTTCTTTATTTATGTAGGATACATGAAAAGCTTATCAAACTTGCAGTTTAAGTTGATTTATGCAGATTTCGAATTGGGCATATGGAGACTCCATTATCATTAAGCGTCAGCTCGCTGGTTCATGGCAAACATAGTATGTATATGTAAGTATGTATAGTATAGTACATTGTTATACATTTATTGTAGCAATATCCAAATTTAGCGAGCAATGTTGTTGTTGTTTGTAGTTTTTAGCCGATCCGCAGATATTTGTTGTGATGACCAGCAATCAAAAATACAGAGAACAAAAATTTGGAGGCACGTGCGACAAGGCATTTTAATTTTTGCATGATGTAGCAACAATTTATAATTTAAATGGATTTTTTTTTGTTTTTATTGCTTTCTTTAGTAAACATAAACTGCTTAGTCTGAACAGTTTTTTGTTTAAAATAATTTTCGTTCAATCACATATTTTATTTATTTAATTTTTTTGTTTGTTTATTGTTATGTTGTATTGATGTCTTGCATATTATGCGCAATTCTTTTTTATTTTCATCATATTTATATGATTTTGAAAAATTTTGTACTCATGCCAAAAAATCCATTTGCATTGGATTGTTTAAATTTTGAACACATTAATGCGCGTTTTGTGGTTTCAATTAGCCAAATATTTGACATCAATCAATCCAAGTGCAACATTTTTTTATAGTGGAACACGAAAAGAGTGTGGTATTGGTATAAGAGTGGTACGGTGGAGTGTTTTTTAGAAATGTTGTGTTTAAGAGTGAGGCACACAGTTAAAGTACAGCGGAAACAGAGTCGATGAGCACATACATATAATAAAAAGAAAATGTTTAAGTATAGAGTTGATTTTTAATGTTAGCCACCTTATTAAATTACCAAGTTGTTTGTTAATAAAAATTTACCACGATAAGAAAACAGATAACCATTGAACATAACTGCATGCAGCCTGTTTTTTTTTTAATCCATTGTTATTCTAAAGTGCGTTTCTAAATTACTATTAAAATACTTTAAAATAATTTAAGCAAGTTATTAAATTACAAACTTAAATGATTAATAAAAGTTCCATAGAAATATTTGTAGGTCTTTGTTGTATGCTTGTACAAATTTCCAGCTTCCTCTTGCAGTTCTTGTATTTTAACTTCTTTGTTAGGCACGTCTAGGGCTTATCTTATATACTCTACTTTATTTAGCAGTATTACTTATTTTTATATGAAGGGAAACACTTTAGGAATTGTTCAGCTGCTTAGATGCATAGTTTATTTAATCAAACTAAGAAATCTAACTTATGAGTAGAATTAAAAATGTATATAGCAGTATCAAAACAAATACCACACAGACATATCGTTATGTGTAAGTATTTGTAAGCTGCCTAAGGACATGCCCATAAACCACATTATAAATTCTTAGTAGATTTAACTATATGTACATATATGCATATGTGTATGTGTTAGTTAGTTGGTGTTTCAGGTGCTTAAGTATTAGTGTTAATATCACAATTGTGAGGAGCCTTCTAAATGAGTATATATTATGCGTGTGTGTGGGTGTGTGTAATACTGTGTTAATCGCACCACAAAAACAAATAAATTATGTATATCATTGAGGCACTTTCTCCGAAACTGTAACTAGGCCTTTTGGTGTGTTAGTATCGCCTACAACTAAGGTCACATCACTGTGAAGAATTGAAAGAAGAGCATAGTAAAAAAATACATATTAAGTTTCAGTAATAAGTGTAAATAGTAATAACCAAATGAAAACGTTGTAGAAGAAGTATAGTTGTATAGTATAGTAATAGTATTGGCTGAAGTTAGAAAACTAAAGATTGTTTAGAACTGACAACCAAGGCTTAAAGACGTGCAAAGATTAAAATTTGGTTAGTTGACTTGACAGCGGTATTAAGTGTGCATATGTGTATGTATAGTAATAGTTATGTATGTATGTGAGTATATAGAGTGTGGCGCCTTTTAACATTATTCATAATAATAGAACATACCTGGCATATGTTGAATTCGCATTCTTTATCGAAAAACTGTTCTGACTTGGTAACACAAAACGTTGAACCCACTGTAAATAGATAATAGACAAAATGGTATTAATCAACATAAGTGCTTCATGCTTGAAGTATACAATGAAATTATAAAGTCTATTCACCAACTGTCTATGCCAAGTCACGTAAATAGATAATGTCGGGTGTCATATAACAACTGCACTTAAAATGTCAACATTAAAAAACATTTGCTACTTTTTTTTTTTAATGACCAAACAATGCAGCACATGCTCAAGCAGTACTCTTTGGGTCGTGGTTTCGGATTTCTCTACTCATATTAACGCAAATATTTGACTCATTTGCTTGACTGACATACAAAGTATTATGTCTTGACTCAGCTTTCGCCTAAAGATGCACGCGGAATTGCGGCAAGTTCAAAACGCTGATAGATTTTCGTACTCACCCGACTATTCATTAAGCGTTGATTGCCCATGCACGCAGCCATATGTATCACAATATAAATTATAAATAATAAATATAAAATAGCAAATATACCTGAAATAAACAAACAGCAATAAATTAACAATTTCAATATTAGACTTATACGAACAACTTACAGACTAAGGCAAGCATGCCGCCTGTTATGTTAAGTTGTTCCACTTGGACCACAACAAAGTACAAATTAACGCCTATTACCACAATAGTAAGCAGTATGGAAACAATTTTATTGCCGCTGCAAAGAGATAGTTATTTATTAGGCATAAAGTTCAGTAATGTCAATATTTTACTACTGAACTTACATTCCGTTTACGAATTCTCCCATTATGGCTGTGCAAGAAGTGAACGCAATAGTTGGTATGGCTGCGAATGGCAGCTGCAAAGACATTACAGCATTAAGAATATCATTCATATTGGTCAAATCCTCCATATTGCTAAACATGGCCAGACAAAATGTTGGTATAATAGCAATAAGACGCGTGAAGAGCACACGACGCCAACGAGGCCATTGCAAGTTAAGAAAGCCCTCCATGGTGAATTGGCCAGCATAGGTACCAGTCATGGTCGAGCTTTGACCAGCAGCCAATATTCCGACGCCCCATATATACATAGCCGCAGCACCAAATGTGCAGCCTAAAAATAGTCCGCCTTTGTAAAGATCAGCGTTGATTATATCTGTTCCATTGTGGTTGTCTGCAAACGATATTTTGGCATCCTCGTACATTGACTTGTTGACGCAAACGTCTATCTACAAATGTAAAAAAGGTTAGGTTTTACGTTTAATGAGTCAATGTTACTTTACCACTTACCACATCTGCATTTGTTTTGCCATACATGCCATGTGCAAATACGGCTACCACGAAAAGGTTTATTATAAAAGACACAAATAATGCGACAGATGCCTCTATAAAAAAATAAAAGTTCGCCTCGCTCACTTTTTTTGGCTGGCGACGATCCACATCGCGTGACTATGGGGTAAATATAACAGATGTATAGAAATTTCTGATGATATTTAGATTTGTGTAGTTTACCTTAACCAAAGCAGAGTGCAAGTATAAATTGTGAGGCATTATGACGGCACCAACCACGCCCACTGCCTGCAGTAGCACATCGGAGTTGCAGTCTGAACACCAAGGTATAAACATGCCTTCCAATACTTCCACCTGATTGGGCGCTGAAACAATGTACTGAAAAGATCAACATTAGTATTATTATTATTTTATAATAACAAAACGATGCATTTCAATATTTCACTATTCACTATTTCTTGGCTAGGTAAGTAAGAAACACTTTCAATCGCTGTCAAAACTTTTTAACCGTTTATGATTGTAAGTAGATGCTATAGAACATTTTTTAGATAAGAAAATTTGAAAACCCCTATATAGTATTATGTTTCATTATTCATTTGACAGTCATGTGCTTGTTTGCCAGATAAGCTAAATTATGAATCTGTATTTCCGGCAATACCTCTCCTACAACATTTAATGATTAACCAAAGCCAAAGCCGGCAAAGATTGTTTTTTTGTATATGTACAACTGAAATTTTCTCAGTAACACATTTGGTTGGTTAACCTAATCTAATCGCAACCAAGACACCCAAACAAGTAAAATATAATGGCATGTAAAAGCATATGACGGAAAGTGTCGCAGCTAAGAAAGCAAAAATGATTACATGCCTAAGCTGCAGAAACAGCACCAGAAAATGTACTCAATCTCTTACTGAAACAGTCATTTTATGATAAGTGAAAGATTTAAAGCGTAAGAAAGATAGCGGGAACGCCCCAGAATGCACATGACATTCAACAAAGTGCCATAACGAGACAATTGAGAAATCAAAAAAAATTAAAATGGGTAAAGTTGTATAGCAACAACAAATAGAAATATTTTCCCCCTTTTCTTGCCTGCTGTGCAATCGGCGACAATTGTTTAAATATTTTTATTTGTCCGCTTGTCAACAATTGAGTCAGATGCGTGATACTGGATGTTTTATGCCCTTTTCTTCTCAAGGGGAATTTTTTAAAATTATACTTATGTTGAGCCTGACTGCTTACAAAGCTGGGGATTTTTATTATATACATATGCAGCTTTTGTATTGACTGCTTGTATAAGGCTTACCTCATAGCCAAATGTGACGGCCATGACTGTAATTAGGAAGCCGAATAAAAACTCCAGCTTGCGCAGTCCGTACTTATCCAAAAATAGAAATGTAAACGTATCAACAATAGTTATCAGCACGCCGCCCCATAAAGGCACTCTGAAAACACAAACATAGCAAACTATGAGTCAAAACACACTACACAGTAGAGAAACCGATATACTACTTACACTTTATTGGATAACAAATATATGGCTATGGCAGTGCCAATAACTTCTTGCATATCAGATCCTATAATGGCTATCTCAATCATAATCCAAAGTATCCAGCGTGGTAAGCGTTTGTACTGCCTATAGCACATCTCGGCCAAGTGGAGACCCGTTACAACACCAAGTCTGTAAGACATAATATAGATAAGCCAACAAGTTTTGACAAATAATACTGCAACTCACCTTGCAGCCAAGCGTTGCATGAGTAAACCCAATACGGTGGCCCACAATAGCACCCAGAGTATTTTGTATTTAGCTGCTGCGCCTGATTGCAAATCCGATTCTATATTGCCGGGATCTAGATATGCAATAGACATCAGAAAACCAGGCCCCGTGAAGGCCCATAGCTTTCGAAAACTAAAGCCAACCTGCAAAATGAAAACGAGATAAATAAGATGTGCATTGTAAAGTTATGTTTTGTTCTACTTTCTTTGTAAACCATGTGAGTTCACATAAAAATTTGTTTAAATTCTGTAAGTTACTTAAAACAAAATCGTTGGCACATATAATAAAAACTTGTCTGCTTCTAATATTTGCTTACTAGATTGATGTTGATGTTACTTACATTTGTACGGTCATCTTCGGGTATAAGTACTTTCTCATCACTAAAATAAGCCTGTTTAGCAGCAGGCTTTAAATATGAATTTTCATTGAGGATTTGCTGATGTTGGCTGGTACTTGGACCGACATTGTCATTTTGTTGGCCCGAAGGCCGATTACTGTTGTCACCTTCAAATCCAGCGTCAGCACTTGGCTCATAGTTTCTGTGATACGCTTCATTTGAAGACATGCTGCAAAGCGATAAGAAAAAGCGAAAAAAATAATTAATATTTTGAATAAACATACATTTTATTTCATTTTTATAATGTGTATGCACTTTTTGATAAAAACACTCTCTTGAATTTTAAGGAATCATATCAGTGAGCGCTTTTGTTTATTCATACTATAATAATTTTTTTTATCGTGCTCCAAGAATTGTCTTTGTTTTCACCTTCCTTCCAGAGATGGAAGTGTAAGTTTTTGAATAAGTTGAATTGTTGTTCTTTGGGATACATTATTACATTACATGACATTAGGTCATAACTCGGCACCGTGTAGTTATGTCCATTCAAGAAAAGGAACAGTCGAGCAAAAGTAACAAGCCGAAATATTAAACTATTTTGAAATGCTTAGTATTCGCACCCATCCCTAGTACGAGCGTAAATTAACTTATATTATACCGCTCTTATTTACGCTGTTATAGCCCCTGCTCATATGCAATACAATGTATACTAAGAACAAAAAATTCCGTCAACAGAATTTTAAACGATGATCTGTTTACCTACTATAAAAGTTTTCTGCACAAAGTACAAGTCAACAACCTGCAATATTTGCAAAAATATAATTTTCTCACCTGTTAAGGTATAAGAAACTTTAAGTTTTGTTGCTGCTGACAAATTATGTATATAAAATGCAGGAAAACCATGATATGATATGTAATAATTTGTGCTTTAAACAGCATTTTTATTTAAATAATTTGTCTGTGTAAAGATTCTTTAAAATTATTGTTAGACCAACACAATCTATGGTGATCCCCGCATAATCAATGAGCTAGCTGAATTAATCGACATGTGGTTTACCTTGACAAACGCCACGCTTTTTACACATCACTTCATTTATGTGGTGCAAAGCTGAAGCAAAAAAAAAGAGCATATGATATGTCTACTTAATTATGCTATAGCCTCACAAAGTTGGCAATGTCGACTAGCAGATTGGCAAGTTACAGTGGTTCCAGTGCCTATTATGGCATGTCGATCGCTCAGCTATTTGTTTTTAAATTCTTACATTCAGTCATTACATTTAAGTTGAAGTAAGACAAACTAATGGGAAATAACTTCTTTTTTTTTTTTTTTGAACCAAAAATTTTGTTTGCTCAGCTGGTAGACTCTGTTTATATAAGTGCACAAGAGTACACAAATGGGTTTTGGTTTCTTTCAAATAATCATTTAAATTATTACCTGATATCGGTGTTATGTATGTTTTAAAGAAAGGCTAGAAATTGCTGTGTACTAAATCAGATTACAGGTGTTAATTCTGCACAGAAGTATAAAATAACCCTTGTTTCTTAACTAACAGCTTACTTTGCTATTAACAATATTCGATAATCGTATTTAGTATTTCTTATTAAAAATTCATAATTTTAAAAACGAACAAAAGTTTCGAGTCTTTCTTACTGGGTCATTTCATTTTATTTAAAAGTAAGATTGCATCAAACCTGTTTATCAGTGGGAGCAATGTCTTACACAAAGGTTCAAGCATTAGAACCAAATCTTTTAAACAAATATTTTACTGGTTTTCATACTTAAACTTATCTATAAATTGTATAATGCTTGCTAATGCTACTGCATTTATTTGGTACTATCTAAAGTGCTATTTGGCATTAATTAATTAAATTAAAATTGATAATGTATAGTCGCTTTTATTGATTTTGTATCAGTTGTCATAAGCTACAAAATTTAAATTATATTTAATAACATGTCTAAATAATTTGTTTTACCGGGAAATGGAAATAACTCTGAAGGCTCATAAACTAGCTTTGTAAAACTAAATAGAAATGTCGAAAAAAGCAACAAAAATAATTGCAGTGCAATCATTGCTAACAATCAACAATTCATTCATTCTTTTTTTTTTTTCGAAAACAACTCATGTTTATTAACGCCAACCTGGACAGCCTGAAAAAAAAAATGTGGGGAAATAATTCTATTGTTCAAAAAACAAATGTACCTATACATTACTTAATATTGTTTCAGGTGCTTATCAACTAGCGTATAAATTGATCCATAAATTACTAATAAGCAGAGCTACAATGGAATAGTAAACTATTGAGGAACGTCGTTTGGCATCAACGAAGCTAAATTTCGATGCTCCTAGCCAGTGGTGCTTCACGCTACACCGTGCTAACTGCCATAACCCCTAAACCACATAATTTTACAACTCAGTGAGATAAAACAAATTGCACAAACTACATTACTGGGTAATTAAGGTTATTAGGTATATTGGTTGACTTATAATTACAGGCTTACGTACTTGGGGCACCTGCAAAACTGCCTGTAGTTTAAATGTTTAAGCCACTTTTTGTTAACACTTATGTATTATATCACACAATTGCGGCTGGCACACAATTTCGAGAAATCGAACAAAATTTAGGCGCATCAGCTTTTCATTTATTATTGCCTTGTATTTACATTTATACCCGCATTACGTTGTACATATATACACATGTATGTACTTATGGAATTATATGGGTTTACTGATATTCTTTTTACTTTACTCAGTGCGTTGACCGTCCAACTGCGACTGCGACTGCCACTGCCAGCGTCAACAAATCAACTCTTTTACACTTTTAACGCGAAGCCGCAAAACTCATTCAAATCAATCAATCGCTCGTCGGAACAATAATCAAATTTCGCAGCCTTCGTTATAACAAAATATGTTTCTTTTTTGTTTGTTTGTTTCTATTATTAATTATTGTTACTACTGAAAACCATATTTTGATTGTTGCTTGTTCTTGTCATCCGTAAATGCGCGCACCAGCTGCTTTCTTTTTCTTTTGCACACACACTTTGTGCAATGTGGCAACGCCACTGCTAGTTAAAACAGCTGACGGATGTGTTTAGTTTCTTTCCACTAAGGTTTGATTATTTTTCAAACAAACCGTTGCGCATTTTATGCCGTTGTTATTAATGCGACGCAAACTGACGAGTGACTGAGCAACAGAATGTGCGCAGTGCTATATATTCAAACTGCTCGACTTTTCTCTGCCACTTTTGACGAGTTGAGCACCACAACAATATAACGATTGCTGATAGCGCGTCATGTTAAGAGCGCTTTGTGGCTACTACTATTAACCATGATATCAGCATGTTTTATTTAATCCTACTACGACGATTTGTTCTCAAATGCAAGTTGTTGCTAAGCCTTTTATTCTTAATAGCTAATTACAAAATAATGAATTTTCCAGCCATAGTCTGAACGTTTGTAAATAACTAACAACGCCCTCAGGATACATACTTACTTATGTCTAATCTTTGTCAAATGAAGTAAAGAAAGCAGCAGGCGCATTTACATAAGTGTGCAGCTTTTGACTCTCTTAGCGCATTTTATATGACGTCACATGATCAAATGTACTTCAATTGCTTTGCTTTAAGTAGGATATTGGCCACTATTCTATGTAAGTATGTACATGCATTTCCAAATATAAAGACAAATATTAAAAATGTATTAAATCGCCGAGTTTTAAGCTGCGAAGTCTGGCTGGAAGGCCAAAAGTTTCAGTTTTTGTCAGACTTGACTATTTTCCCATTATGTATGTCATTAATTATTTTTTCAACAAGTTTAAGTTATTAAGGCAAAAATATATATATGTACTAAGGCTGAGCATTGAGGCTATATGCTCTACTTAGGAGTCAAAAATAAATAGTAGTAGTAGTAGTATTCCAAAACATACAAAAAAATAAGTTATATATCAAAAGACTCGCTTAAAAATTTGCGATTTTGTAATCCACACCCAGCATTATAAGCCTCAAGGCAGTAGATATAAAGGTCGCCCTAGACGCAAAAATTTACATTTTTGAAATCCAAGTCAAAAGCCATACCTATTTTTTATAACACCACGCCAAGTATATTTTTGGCTTACATATTTTAATAAGGTACTATGTATTTGTAAAACAACTTTTAAAAAATTTACTTTTTTCTTTTTTTGCCTCATTTTTTTGGACGAATGTATGAATGCTCATATATGTTTTTGTTTGTTTCAACAAACCTTCGTTAATATGTACATTTTTCCATTACTCTAAGGATGGGCGCTATTGAATTAGAACAGGTAATTTTGAACAAATCCTCCTTTTTCGAAACAACAAATTACAACAAACTTAAAAATAGCATGATACTGTTTCCTTTCTTACGCATATTGATAAAACTAGATTGATTGATTGATTTGATCCTAAAATCATCTTTTGAAGTGAATATAGTAGAGAAGTTCCATTAAAACGTTTATAGTTTATAGTAATTCAAAAAATTGTATTTTATTTTGAAAAAAGAGCAATAAACAGCACCTCAACTTCGATCGTATGGCGTCACTCAGTATATTATTCTTCACGTCCGACTAACGAACCTGTGCAATGCGCCTCCTAAGTTTTTTACTTAACGATACAAAAGTACGTTATTCTTCCCCAAGCAGACATAGGGTTTCTCTTATCAATCTCTTACTTGACATTGACGCGCTCTTGCGCTAACACTTAATGGCATGTGTGAATTAAAGAACCACTCATAGTCATTTAAAAAACGACAATATGGATTTGTTGTTTCCAACGTTTTGAGCAGCACGCACATTTTATCTTAAGACCCTAGTCGGCTGACTACAAGAGCGGGAATACCAAAGCTTGGTCAGACTTTTCAACTAGTATGGACAATATTTCAGCCTCTTGTCGAATTATTTCTTTCAAATAAATAGACGCGGGGTTTACAACTGCTGTCTGTCAAGCTCGATTTATGTGCTGTGATAAGACCAAAAGCACAAAGCACTATGCAGAGTTTTTGTGTACGTCATTAGTGAAGTCCCACTCGGAACCGTTAGTAGAATCGCAAGGGTTCCCTAAAAAAGAATTGCATCAAAATTATCATTTGTATTAACCATATGATTCGTGCAAAACTAAGAATATAAATATGTACATACATACATATACAAGTTATGTGCCTACAGGGAAACCTGCTTAAGTACTATAAGTCATCAAAGCTTATTGACAGACACTGTGGTCCGAATATATACCGTATTTTTGACTTATTCCAATATACATATGTATGTATATATGTATACATATCAAAGAAATGCACGGAGCAAAAAGAAATGACTCAAGCATTCATACATATACGCATTTACAGTCAGACAGACGGATACAGTAAGAATATATATTGTCCTTGTTCTCTATACTAGTTGCAAAAAATAAAAGTTGAGAGTTTTGTTGGTTTTGGAAAATAGGATTTACGGTTTATACAGTTGAGGACGCAGTGCATGAGTTTGTTATCCACTTAGGAATTGACAAAACGTCAACTTGCTGTATTGATCTTTCTTGTGTATGAAGCGACCCGCTGCTTTAAAGTTTCACACAAAGAATCTTAAGTTTACTGATTAAAAAAATTTCCAAGAATTTATTAGGCCTAAAATAATAAGATAAGATATTGACATAATTTTAATGTCTTAACATTTTTATTGAAACATTTTTAAGTTTTCATATTTTAGGTTTTACTTTATTCGGTTTTTATAACTTTTATAAAAACAGACTTTCAGTATAGTTTAACGTTTATAAAGGTTTCGACCTTACTAAATAATTTTTAATAACTTGCATGAAAAGCCAAAACATATACAACAATATAAAATTAGCTGACTTTCAAACAATTTTCTATAGAAAAACATAAATAGACTGACATATTTCATGTAAAATATACACATTAAATGTAAAAAAGAATGTAATACATTATTTTTAATCGATAAAATGATATAAATATGGAATAATTTTCGTATAAACATAAATGCGCTCTTTAAATGTGAAAAGTTGCATTAAAAATACAAGCATTAAAATAATAATTTCATCGTCTGACTAACGACTGTTCGTTGCACACAAATAATATAATTAAATGTATTTGATAGTGTTAAAAAAAATCAGTTAATTGTTTTATCTTTCATTAGGAATTTAAATTATTGCTGTTGGTAAATACAAATTCATTTTCTTCTATTGTATTTTGTTGAGTTTTAAACGGAAGCATTTCGTTGCGTTTGCAAAATTATGTATACACATACATATGAATTGCAGTCGGCTTGGATTGGGTACCGAAGTAGCTCTTTCAGACTTAGGTATTTTTATTAACAACTTGCACGTAATTGGCTGGAAAGAGTCCATAACGATTTTTGCATAAGCCACGCCACCAGCCTTCATCAATCATTTCAATGTGAGTAACATCGTCATCGGGGTCAAACGAAATCTCGTCATCATCAGCCGCTTGATAATCATACAAAGCAACGGCATGTATGCCCGTGTCTTCTATGTAGTCAGCTAAGTTGTCTGAATTGGCATAGATAGCCTCCTCGCTGCCAGCATTACCAGTGCCATTTGCATCCGGATTGTTAGCAATTGCAGGTGGTGCTGGAGACTCTGCCTTGACTTCAGCCTGATTTTGATAAATGGGCTCCAACTCTGGCTCCGGCTCGGGTTGCGGGGTCTGATGCGGCTTAGTAGCGGCATGCACAGGAGACGTTTCCTCACTTGACGGTGGCGTTGCTACGGTTTCAACCTCTATTTTAGGCACCACATCTGGAGGGGGCGCGCTAGCTTTAGTCTGCGGCTGAGCAATTATTTCCTTGATCATGGCAGGCGCTGCTGTCGGCAGTGCCTCTTCGCTAAGCGGCTTAGCTAAATCCTTTGTGGTTTCCACTACTACCTCTGGCTGTGCTGGCTCCTTAGGTATTACAATTGACTCTTTAGGTATTACGATCGGCTCCTTTCGCGCAGGCGGCGTTTCAGTTGTTGGCGATTGCATTTGATTAAATGCACTAATTGCATTACCGATTCCACCAGCTCGACCTGTGTTTATGGCCGTGCGACTTCCCTTTACAGGCGGAGTGCGCGCTTCATCGGATGGTGTTCGTGGAGTATTTTCTACTACAGTCTGTTTGGCCGCCTCTTCGCGATCGCGTTTATCCTTAGCTTCACGCAAGCGTTTTTGTTCTTCCGCACGCTTACGAGACTCCTCCTCTGAGTTTTTAGCTAAGTTCTCGAACTTGGCGCGCAGATTTGAAGGCTTGGCGCCCTCAATGTTAGGCTTTACTTTTGTGTAGCTAGTGCCCACCTGCTGCTTTTCATTATCATTGTAGCCTGTGGCAGATTTATCCATGCGATCTTTTTGAACACCGAACTTGCCACCGAAACCGACTTTATGATCTAATTGACTTTCATGCTTTTGGGGTGCTTCAATATGATCCCAGCCAACAGCAGATTTGTCCTTGCGATCTTCCTGCACACCGAATTTCCCACCAAATCCCTTGGAGTAATCTGTAAGCCAAATCTATTAACACAAGCTATAGTTCAACAAGCACGCAATACATACCCTTTTGTGACTCGTGTTTTTCAACCTTTTCTACATGATCCCAGCCTACTGCTGATTTATCTACGCGATCGGACTGCACTCCAAATTTGCCACCAAATCCTGTAGCATAATCCTTTTGCGATGCGTGCTTTTCTACCTTCTCAATATGATCCCAACCGGCAGCAGATTTATCCACGCGATCCTTTTGTACTCCGAACTTGCCACCAAAACCATCGCTATAATCTTTTTGGGATGCGTGTTTCTCAACTTTGCCCTGATAATCATGACCCATTGCGGACTTATCCATACGATCCTTTTCAACGCCAAACTTGCCACCATAACCATAGCCGGCGTTTTGTTCTTTCAACAGCTGCTTCTTTTTATCCAAATCAGACTTTTCGGTCTCCTCACGTAATTTGTCCATGCTGTGCGGACAATGCATTTATCAAATTGATAGTATGAATAATGAACAGCAAGCAATGAAAAATTACAATGACTCACTCAATGGCTCCGGCAGTCCGTCCGCTGCCCTGGATGGTTTTTGAGCCCCATCGTTGCTCTTGTTCGGTAACATCATTTACAAAATCAGCATCTGTTTCCCAGTCGTCGTCTTCTTCTTCTTTGACCTGTATCTGGTGTCCAGCAGTTGCTTTCCACATCCTTATCTGTTTTTAATTGTGGTAGCCGAAAGATAAACAGTGAGAATTTTTGCTGATAATCAAGGGAGGGGCCGATTGGTGGCTATTGGCTTTTGCTACACGTGCAAGTTATTAATAGCCGAAAATGTAAAGTCTACTATCTAACATATATTTATTATTTAGACAAAGTGTTGTTTTGAAAGTTTAAACAATTAACTTTAAAATAATAAATGTTGAAAATGAAAAGCGACTACTTCTGATGTGCCGATATTTTGTAGTTGCATCTGTGCCGCAATTTGCAATCGAAAGCTAAGCATCGATTTTTCGCACTACGGTATCGATATATCATGGGAAATTATGTCCATGTTTTAGCATTGGGCTTTTGTCACAGTACAAAATCCCGACTATTGGGTTTTAAAATTATTTTCTTAAATCCGCATTGATTTCGAATGGTAAACAATATAAAACAACTTTAGTGTCATATTGACGTTTGAGTATTCGTTCAACACAGCCGCATTTTCATATAATGGTTTCATTTGTTTCCATATTTATTTACTCTCTTTATTTTAAGTGCCAGCATCTTGCTCTCGCCAAGCTATGATTCATCCTATATTTTCCGCTATGACCATGATTACGCATATAAACATCTGATTACACGGTGTTAATTACGCCCATTAGTCGTACATATTGCAACGTATGTATATTGCATTAAAAACTTGGTGCGTTCTGTGCCAATCAAGATCAACTATAACAAAGGCTTGTGAGACTTCTTAAATGCCAGGAATTTGAAATACTGGTGGCTTGCAAAAGTTTTTCGCAAGCTTTCAACAAAGTCATGGCAATATCATGACGTAAGTTTAAATAAGCCTCAATTTGAAATACTCTCTATTAGATCCAGGTGTGCGCATATACCATGCAAGTACCATATGTAACTACTAACCAGGGCTGCAATGTACAAGTTCCATTTACGAAAGCCATAAAAATTGCAAAGTATATAGTTTTGTTTATAGTGTGTTTTAAACTTTCTGTCAATCTTCAATCGACTAAATTTAAAAATGTATTCAACAAAAATATTTATTGCCCCATGCTTTTTTAAGAAAAATGCATTTTTGGAATCCTTAAATTAAATATATACCAAACGAAAGTTGTCTGTTCAAACCCAAATTTTTGGCCAGTAGTATCCCGTGGATATGCGGGGAATGAATTTGGGAGCGTTGATAAAGGTTAATTTTAACAATAATTTGACATGGTGCGCTCAGAAAAGAAGCGCAGAAAGCGAAAGAAAAAATATTAGAAAAAAAATCAGGCCCTAAACTTGTTGGTATCTTCGATCCACCTAATTTTTGAGTACGTGTTATTAGCAAAACTGTCGCATCTGGGGCACATAAATCCCACATGTCGTTGTAGAGAAGCCAATGCACCCACAACGGGTGACTATTTGGTGCGGATTTTGGTCTGGTGGCATCATCGGCCCATTTTTCTTCGAAAATGAAGAAGGAGCCGCCGTATCTGTCAATGGTGATCGCTATCGCGCAATGTTATCTAATTTTTTCTTCGAACAAATTGAAGAGGAAGACTTCGACGATGTTTGGTTCCAACAGGATGGCGCTACATGCCATACAGCCAACGCTACAATCGATGTTTTGCGCCCTATCTTCGAAAGTCGAATAATCAGCAAAAACGGTGATATGAATTGGCCTCCGAGAAGCTGCGATTCATCCAGAAACAATTCAAGATTCAAGCTGCTATTGCTGACACAAGCCCCGAAACAATCGAAAATGTACTCAAAAATTGGGTGGATTGAATTGGCTACTGACAAGTCATTTGACCGAAATTGTTTTTCATAAATAAATGTCATGAAACAACCTTTCCAATAAAAGTTGAACCATTGAAAAATATTCAGCGGTTTTTTTTTTAAAGCAAAATGAAATTCCAATTTTTAAATCGACCACCCTCATTTAATTTTATAAAATTCGCTTTAGTCGTTTTGAAGTTATTCAAAATAGAATTTACTTTTTTACACCCCTCACCCTATATTTTGCCTACTTTCTGCTACATTTTTAAAAATAGCTACAAAGAAACTCTGAAATGTTTTCTATAATATGCGTATAATAATAGGCCCTTTACACTATAATCAAAATCAATACAAAGCAATTTAACATTTAAAAGTATGTTTTAACTTTACTAAAACATTTTTCGATCATTTTCTTTTTGAATTATTAAAATATCTTTTTTATACAAAAAATACTCCAAATGAACCACTATGCGACGTCTTCTCGACTTGCACAAACGTTATACATATTCCCTTTGTACCTTTAGTATAGGTCATTCTTCAAGGTCAAAGCTTTCAGAAATACACAGATCCCTAATGTCACTTATAAATAAAAAAAAAATATATCTTACATTTACAAAACAAATAAATTTTTATTTTTTTTTTGAACTTCTGTAAGCAGCTCAATAATTCTCAGGCCCTGCTAAAGCTAAAACACAACACGGCGCTCTCGCAATGTCTCTCTTGGCTCTTGGATCCATACACCGGCATTTTTATTCTCATTTCTCTTGTCAGAGTCGCAATCAACGGCGCATATAAAACGGAATAAGCGAGCGTAATTTTTTCAGTATTTATTCATATAGTAAAGAGTGCGCAACGCTTAAACGGGAAATTTGTACGTACAGTAAGAATATCACTTGACAAATTTTTTAAATTTTTCTCTGCATATGTATTTTGTTTATTTAACTGTGTATTAAGTATATACATAAATGTATATGTACAGTGGCAATCTGTACATCAGTCAACAATGAAAAACAAGTGAAAAAGAAATCAAAAGTGTAATTAAAACTTTGAAAAAATAAAAGAGAGATTTAAATATAACATTGTGTTAGTTTGGGGCGCGGCTGCTTTAGAAAATATTTTTTGGAAAATACGTGGCACTTGAATTGAAATGAATTTTTCTAAATTAAATCGCTGTACAAACATTAATAAAAAAAGAACTGTACAGAGTAAAATTTGTTAAGTTAAAAAGTTGAAAAGATGACATCATCAAATGCTAAACAGAAGCTGTATCTGTGCCACACAAATATCGTAGTTTATGTGTTCTCTTCCGCTCAATTCTCAATTCGCAACTGCACTCTATTCTCTAGTCTTTTCATCGCGTGTGACTGTATAAATTTTCCAACAGACTTAATGGCGTTTCAATCGCTCGATGTTTAGAAGCAGGAGAAGGAAATACTTGTATATGTATAATAGTTTATCTTGATAAACTGCTAAATATTTAATATTTCAAGCGGCTTTTGTGCCAATCAGCTCAATTAGTATCAGTGTACAAGTGATACAAGTAGATACACAGTCATTTTGTTTTCATTGCCAACCTTATAAACACTTTTTTATGATAATGTTGACGTGCAAAATAATTGCATTCACTTATAAAAACTAAGTTGCCTTAGCAAAGTTTATAACAGCTATTAGCTGAGTAACTACAATAGAGTATAAGATAAAACTTTTTCAAAAATGTCATAGTACAGTCGACCATGTTTGAACAAATAAACATTTTTTTTTTTGACACTTTAAAAGTCACGAGCTTGTTTGGTGTTTTCTAGATTATGTTTAGTTAGTTATACAAATGTGTTATATTTCCAACACTGTTGTGCTAATTACTTTGTACCCTTTAAAAGATTAAGCTTAAGTTACATTAGACTATCCATATACTATGTAAGTATATGCTTGAGGACGTGATTCGTCAAAACCGCGCTTGACGTCATAGAAATGAGCGCCTCAGTTTTGAAGCTTACTAATTATGATTCATAACATGAGTCTGAGCGCTTGAGGAATTCGTTTATGAATATGTTGTCTATTTATAGATAAATCATTAACTATAGATGAGGGTGGGGCTATTACAAATCATACATTAGTTTGGTCTATTCACTTTTAGTTTTCCCATGTGTTTCCAGATTTCCAGTAAAAAAAAAAAATCTAATTTGTGGTCTTAACATTTTGATACGTCAAACACAAACACGCTTAGAACCGGTTGAGAGCACAAGTTTGGGCCATGTTAGTACAATTTTTGTTGTTTCTTTTAAAGCAACATTGGATTTGTTTATAGCTCTTTGGCCAACAAAAGCAGAGGCAATGTGTTTGTGTGTGTTTTGAGAAGTTTTTATTGTAGACAAAAGTCGATTTTTTGGAACGTTGCCACGTCATGTTTTTTGGCGTAACTTTTTATGTCTTGACTTTCTACATATAAAAAAATTTCTGTGTAATTTAGGCTTATACTAGTTATGAGATACTGTACTAGTAGTTACCGCACTTGGCAACCCATTGCGTTGTAGATACCGTCTACACTATGTTACATATGTATGTGTGACATACATTTCCCAGGTGCTTTCTCTAATGTTGTACCCAATGTGTTTATAAGCATATCGTTAAACTCATGAGCTCATCAAATTAGCTCTATTATATACATATGTGAGTAACACTTTTATCACGCATACGCGCCCATATACTGCACCCAGTACACCCACACTTCCAGGGTTATCAGCAAGTTCCGAGCCCTAAACAAGCCTACTTTCATTTTTATTCGAAAGCCTTTAAAATACAAAACTCTACTCTAACGCATGCTAACTATTTGAGTTGAGTTTTTTTTTCAATATTGTTCAACAAAAATCGATGTTCCAAGCACAGTCAAAAAAGAGTCACATTGGCTGTGGCGCCACAAATACTCAACTATGCGACATTTTCATAGCATGTTTTCCTTTTTTATATTGCCTGTTTTTCCTTGCTCTCAATGTTGGTACCGATGATGTCATACAGTTGGCTGCAGGTTCATTAGCTGCCGCCCTAAGTAGTATACGTTATGTATAGTACATTAGTTGACTGACCTTGCTGTGGCTTCAATTTGAATCACAGCGTAACCTTTGTCTAATATATAATGGCTTACGATTTATCAAAAAATATTATTTAAATTATGCTTTTTGTGTTTCCTACTTACAGATTTAAACAACTAAAAACATGAGCTCTGCTGAATATTATCCATTCAAGGTAAGTTTGTGGAATGCGCGTCTTGTTGGGCGGGCAATTATTGTCAATTGTTTGTCTTGTTTGTTTTCTTACGCAATCTCAAGCATTTAATTCTTCAAAAAAATAAAAATCTATCACAAAATTTTGGAAACATCAAGCGATTAGATTAAGAAAAGATACTAACTTATTTTGAGGTGCCGAAGTTTGAATACACTTCATTTGGTAAACAAAAAAAGAGTTCTAAAAGCAAAAATAGTTTTCGAATTAAAAAATACGAATGGTGTTAGAAACATATTAGCATTGAGTGCTACATGCTTTTCCTAGTCCATAACACTTATATAATTGTGACAGTTGGTCCTACAAAGACTTTAGACAAGCTTAAATTTTAATTCTTAACTAGTAGTATACTTTATTTAGGGTTTCAAATCTTTAAGGAGCTACAGTCAGAATCAAATTTCAACCGAATTAGAAGCTAACAGCAATTTGTTCGTAATCTAGAATTCTTTAAGCCCAACTTCAGCAAAAAATCTTCCGACTTGCACGTAATTTTACTGAGGGCATTTAAAATCTACCATTAAAGAATTAAGGCTGCGAAGAGATTTCTAAATTATGAAAAAACAGTCTAGAAATTTCTGGCATATCTCCGAAGAAGTCTCTCAAATTAAGGCAAAATAAATTAATTTCATTCATTTGGTGAAATCAATTGATGTGTTCACTTTGTCGGGCACAAAAGCATAATGGTAAAAGGGCAAATTGTCCAACAACAACTGACAATAAAAAAAAGGGTATTTATTTTATTTTGCTTGGTACATTAGTTTTTGAGTCAGCATTTGCATTCAAAATATTTGCTTATTGCTGACTAATTTCTTGATAAATTTAAAATAAACTAAAGCGGAAATTCTAAAAATTGCAATTGAGACTGCCAGTACGTGTAAAGCATTAAAACTGGTCAATTTACTCACTCTGATTACTCATGCATTATTTTTTTTTGCAGTGCACACCCACTGTGTACCCAGCTGATCCCTTCGACCCCGTCGAAGATGCTGCCATTTTGCGTAAGGCCATGAAGGGTTTTGGCACCGACGAGAAAGCCATCATTGAGATCTTGGCACGTCGCGGCATTGTGCAACGCTTGGAGATTGCTGAGGGTTTTAAGACTGCCTATGGCAAGGATTTGATTTCAGAGTTGAAATCGGAGCTGGGTGGCAAATTCGAAGATGTCATCTTGGCACTGATGACGCCGCTGCCACAATTCTATGCACAAGAACTGCATGATGCCATCTCTGGTCTGGGCACCGATGAGGAGGCCATCATTGAAATTCTCTGCACGTTGTCCAACTATGGCATCAAGACCATTGCGCAGTTCTACGAGCAAAGCTTTGGTAAACCGCTAGAATCGGACTTGAAGGGTGATACCAGCGGACACTTCAAGCGTTTGTGCGTCTCTTTGGTGCAGGGTAACCGCGATGAGAACCAAGGTGTTGATGAGGCTGCTGCTATTGCTGATGCCCAGGCGCTGCATGATGCCGGCGAGGGTCAATGGGGCACAGATGAGTCCACCTTCAATTCTATTCTGATCACACGCTCATATCAACAGCTGCGTCAAATTTTCCTGGAATACGAGAATCTGTCGGGCAACGACATTGAGAAGGCCATCAAGCGTGAGTTCAGCGGCGCCGTTGAGAAGGGTTTCCTAGCAATTGGTAAGTAAAAAAATTACTTACTTACCATATGAGGTTTTTATATAATTTATAACTTATCTGCTCAACAGTGAAATGCTGCAAATCCAAAGTTGACTACTTCGCTGAACGGTGCGGTTTAAATTCCTAAGTTTACCTTAAACCATTTATTAATTTATATGTACTATTTATTGAACAGTTTGCACGACTCCATGGCCGGCATGGGGACCAAGGATAAGACTTTGATTCGCATTGTCGTCAGCCGCTCAGAAATCGATTTGGGCGATATCAAGGAAGCATTCCAGAATAAGTACGGCAAGAGCTTGGAATCCTGGATCAAGGTAAATACCGTCTCATTCATTTTATTTGTGTTTTGGTGTTGGGCGCACATATATTAATATATCTTAATAGAACACCTTAGCTGCTAAAACACACGCAAGGCACCTAAAAAAAACTAGCTCTTCCCATAAATAAAATCATCGAATATTCTTGAATCTTTCAAAATTAACGTATACCATAGTCATTTGCCAGCGCTGCCACATTTTGTGTTCATCAAGTTTTCGCTCTTTGCAATGCTCCTTCTAATTTAACGCTGCTTAAAGAACTTTTCGTTAAACATTCACATATTGTTATATGAAAATACTTCATTGTTGTGCATAAAACATTAAATCTTGGCATATTCTATATTTTTAGGGCGATACATCTGGCGATTATAAGCGTGCCCTATTGGCTATTGTTGGATACTAAAAAAGAAAAAACCAAACTTAAGCACAACATTTTTTAAAAGCCCAACAATAACTTGTCACTGTCGTCTGTTCCATGCCTAAAGATATCAATATACATACACATATATATATTGAGATATTGTACAAAAATCCAACTATTGAATAGTTATATACTACATAAATATTTTATATACGAACTGCACAAACTGGAACAGTTTTACAAACCACGCAGTGTGCATTTAAGGCCGCCAATTCTACAAATTACATCATGTTTAAAACTATTATTATGCACTTACATACACATTTTTTAAACTCCTTATATATATTATATATATAACCTGTAACTATTTCTATACATTGATATATATTTTATTATATATTTTTTTGTTTTGTTTAATATCGATTCTCATTTAAATCAATTTAAGCCGCAACATTTTTATTTGTTATAAAAGAAAAATTCATAATAAAATCAAATCAACAAAAGATATGCAATTGGCGGCATTTTATTTATTATAAGCTTTGACGCTGCGCCTGCTGCTAACAGCTAACAGCCATTTAACAGTCCTCATGAACAGCTTACTGCTTGCAATAACAGCACGCTGTTAAAACTTAACATAACTAATTCAGGACATTGGTCAAATGTTTAACAAGCACGTAAAATACGTCATAATGTATACAAATAATAATACTTAAAAACGCGTTTAATCCTGTGCTCGTTTAATGCTTTATTTCTTTATCCTATGCGCTGTCTATTTCAACAAACACGCACACACATATGCGCGCCATCTACAGGAGGACTCAGGCTCTGAGAATGGATATGTACTTGCGACAGTCGTCGCTTGGTAGAGCGTTTTCGCGTAACCTCCTTATATTTGTCTAGAACAGCTTCTATAGAAATGCCAAAAAAAAAATTTGTTTAAAATTACATTTTGAAGCACTAAAAAGACATATTTAAATTAGGTACATGCATATATAAAATATATCTTGTATCTTTGATTTGATGCTCTAAATTCCAATTATTTGGAATTCCAAATTTTTTTGCATTTACAATACTTATTTTTTTTATTAAATTAATTATTTTTTCTACATAAAGTATTTTATTTGTATACATTATTGAATTTGTTTGAAGCTTTGTCTTTTGTACATGTACCAATTTTTTCCCAAAATGTGTGCTACTAACAAATAAAGTTATATACAAAGCCCGAGGTGCTCCGACTTTTTGCTTACAATTTAAATCAACAACACCAATTTTGTTTCCTTTGCAGGATGACTTAACCGACGAATATAGCTACGTTTTAGAATGCTTGGTTTCTTATTAAAATCATATGTTAACTATGCAAAATGAACTTGCATTCTTTTGTTAAAATAATTTGTAAATCATTGTAATTATGTATTTTTAAAGTTTTCGTCATAATATAAATTCATTTGTTGCAATTATTAAAATATCCGATTGTAAATGGAATTAAACTTTAATAAAATTTTGTATTTTTTGTGTCTTTGAGGGCACATTTAACTGAAACCGGTAATTGAAAACCATTATAAAATTCGCTTGGGTATGAATACCCGCTTTTGTCAGCATTGACAAACGAAAATATTATTGAATTTATTGACGCTTGTCAATTTTTAAAATTGTGCTTTTATAGAAGCTTTAAGTGATAATTAGCTTTTTATTCAAGCGACATTGATCTTTGAGAGCACGCCGAGCTTTTGCATTGTAACGCATTCTGCTCTACATGCTCTCAGAGGGTATACGCCATGCATTGAACAAAGAGCTGAGCTTTCGCTTTATGAAGAAAAAGTAACGTACTTTTGACAGTAGATCGTCACCATGCGTGATCTCAGCAATTCACGCTAAACATAAAAAAGATGACAAACTTGTACCTCGTTAAAGAAGTTTCGCCTTAAAATCACTTAAAAAAAATTACATTTTTTGTAGCTTAGTAATTTAACTCTAATAAGGCTTCATCAAAGTCGTAAAATAAGACCTGATAGGGTTAGTCGCCAATAACTTTTGTCTTGATTTATGACGCGTCTATTTTACAAAAACTAAAAACCATTGTAAAATCAAACGTAACTTCTGCTAATTAACAGACCTCATAAATGCACAATGCACTAACAGAACTCTGTTAAGCCTTAACATTACTAACACTGGACAGCGGAGTGTTTAATTAACAGTCACACAAAAGTTGCAAAAATGTATTACAATGAATTGCATTGAAAATTGAAAACGCGTTTAATTCTTTGCTCTCTTTACGCTTTGTTTCTCTCTTTAATGCGCTGTCATCTACAGGAGGATTCGGGCTCTGAAATTGGATATTTACTTGTGACAGTCGTCGCTTGGTAGAGCGATACCGCGTACTTTTTTTATTTGATAAAATTACAATAGAAATGCCAAAAATATGAAAAAAATTGCATTTTGAAGCACCATCAATAAAAAATATAAAGAAATTTTTGAAATTGGTTACATGCATATTTTAACTATATCTTGTATCTGTGTTGTGAAGCACTAAATTCCAATTGTCATTAGATTGTATAACTCCAGTATTCCTTGTGTTAACGTTAATGCTCATTTTCTTTGTTTCAATATTACTTTTTGTTTTTTTAAGTAAAAGTATTTAAATTGTATACATTCTTGAAAATTGTGTCTGTCTTTTGAGCTTATAAAAATTTTACATTCACTTAATGCGTGCTATTAACAAATAAAGTTTTTTTATGAAGCCCAAAGATCTGCGACTTTTTGTTTATAACATCTTTATCAAACATATATATTTTATTTCGTTTTGCAGGATGACTTGTCCGGCGACTATTGCTACGTTTTACAAAGCTTGGTTTCTTATTAAACCTAAATGTTATCTATTCAAAATGAATACCATCTTGTTTTAAATAATTTGTGAATCATTGTAAGTGTATATTTTTGAACCTTTCATTATAATACAAATTCATTTGTTGCAACCATTAGTTAATTGGATTATATATGCAATTAAACATTAAAATCATTGAAAAATTTGTCTTTATTGTGCTTAATGTAATATGTAGTCACATACTGTAGTCCAAGGCTACTTGGCCACGCGATTTGTGTAGGCCGCCCACAAGCGATCGCGATAGGTACGGGCCGCTTGTTGCACATTCTTCGCCTTTATTATGCCTCGTCCCACTACACCAATATCAGCGCCGCGTTCCTTCACCACATGCTCGGGGGTTTGATACTGCTGCCCTAGGTTATCCACGCTATCGTCGATCTTGACGCCTGGCGTAAGCTGTATTAGACCTGGTGCAGCAAAACACGTTGAGGATTGACAGACTACGCCTGCTACAAAGTCCACATCTGCGCCTTCAGTGGCAATTTTGTTGCTAGATTCTTTGTACTTTTCATCAATAAGGTTGCCACTTGAGGACATTTCCGCCAAAAGAAATACGCCGCGATCCTTGACATCACCGCCAGCTGCATTTTCACCTTGAAACGCTGCCTTTAGGCCTTGCAACACGCTGCGACCTGGCAGTGTGTGCGCCGTGACCAAGTCCGCCCAATTGGATATCTTATAAATACCCTTACTGTATTGCAGAGATACTGTGCTGCCTATGTCAGCAAATTTACGATCCTCCATAAGCAGAAAGTTGTGTTTTGTGGCCAATTTTTGTAAATTGGCAATAAAGGCATCGCTGAAATCTTCAACTATATCAATATGTGTCTTTAACAAACAAATATAGGGACCACATTTGTCTGCAATATCTAGTATTTCATCTGCTTTGGTTAGATCAGCAGCCAGACAGAGATTAGTTTGTTTCGAAGCCATAATATTGAAGAGACGCTTAGCCACCGGGCTTTTGGACAAATTGGCGCGACTTTCAAATGGTATTTTTGTGCGCACAAAATCGTTCACTGAAAAAATAAATAAAACAATCTATAAGAATAGCCACAAAAAGAAGGTATAGATGCATTTTCAGAGGACCTCGAAAAAAAACCAAAAGTTTTAGATGGATAATTCATTTGCTTATGAAGATATCTTAACCATGGAATTCGGAAGTTTTTTAGAGATCCCCAGCACTGTAACAAATTTGATCAAAATCGGTCGACTATATCTTATAGCTCCCATAGAAGCGATCGATCGGTCAAAAAAACGTGTTTGGTGCAAAATTCCTTGTGTTTCGTGTGCTTATGAAGATATCATAACTAAATTTGGTGTTTGTTAGTTTTTTAGAGTTCTCCACCAATGTACCAAATTTGATTAAAATCGGTTGACTATATCATATAGCCCTCATAGGACCGATCGGACAGAAACCCGTTTTTGGTGAAAAATTCGTCTGTTTTTGTTTGTTTATAAAAATATCGTAACCAAAACGGTTTTGAAGCAACAGATACCCAATTTCATTCGATTTAGCACGATAAAAAAAAGCTATTTGATTGAAATTTTAAAGAAAAATATTTTTATAAACAGGATGGGGTTTCTTTTCTCTTCTAAATTTTTCCCTATAATTAATAATATGTAATAACATGGCTATAAAATATTAATGTATCAAATGTACTTATATAAAAAAGCAGAAAAACCCCACTAGACTTGATCTCTAAGAAATATGTAAGTATATATATTAATAGCATAAACTTTGAATAACATATGAAGATGAAATAAATTGAATAGAATTGAATATTTTTATAAACCTAATCTTTTAGATATTTAGTTAGGGAATTCCCCTTTCTAATTTAATTTCATAGCAGCTTAGGGACTTATTTCATGTCTTTTTTTACACGTTTTTTCAAGAACGTATCTACCGTATAAAAACATAATTAGGTGTGCAAATAAATATTATTACTAGTAGGTACTATTAATGGAAACAAAATTATTTCCAAAATGAAAAACATTTTTTAGTTTTAACGCTGGCAAGTTAAAAGGATACTTTTTTAAGTTGGTATGATCAGTGTTGTGAAAAAAGTCTTTAATTCTAAATTTAAAAAAATATATATTTTAAGATTTTTCGCATTCGTTTGGTTGAGCAAATTTTTAAAACCTATAAGTCTTGATTTAATATGAAACTGATCAGATTTGACTAAGTCAGATGTAGGGCCATTTATTTAAAGTTTTTTGTAATGTAGACATGTAAAAGCCCTCTGTCCATATGCATACCTAGATCACAAAGATGGCGTACTTTAAAGTCGGGCACGGATGACTTTCGAATACCTTGTACCACCCACCAAATTGCAATTAAATCCGGTAAATTACTCAAGAACTCCAAAAGACATATGATTGCTAAATTTGGTTAGGATATCTTCATAAACAAATAAAAAACTGGCGAATTTTTCACCAAAAACGTTTTTATGACCGACCGATATGATATAGTCAACCGATTTTGATCAAATTTGGCGCAGTGCTTCGGAACTATAAAAAACTTCTGAATGCCAAATTTGGTTACGATATCTTCATAAACAGACGAATTATACACTGTGGTCGATTTGACCTATCTAGCGGAAGAAACACCAATATATAGTCCATACATCATATAGTCATCTTTCTTCCCTAGATAGGCCAGGTACAGGGTATAAAAGCGAGAAAAACAGGTGATCTGATTGCCTATACGTGGTAAATTTTGTATCGTATCGGGTATTTGTTATTTCAAAACCTTTTTGGTTATGATATTTTTATAAACAAACAAAAACAGACGAATTTTTCAGCAAAACGGGTTTCTGTCCGATCGGTCCTATGGGGGCTATATGATATATTCAACCGATTTTAATCAAATTTGGTAAATTGCTGGAGAATTCTAAAAAACTAACAAACACCAAATTTGGTTATGATATCTTCATAAGCACACGAAACACAAGGAATTTTACACCAAACACGTTTTTTTGACCGATCGCTCCTATATGAGCTATAAGATATAGTCAACCGCTTTTGATCAAATTTGGTACAGAGATTCAAAGCTCTAAAAAACTTCCGACTAAGATATCTTCAGAAACAAACGAAACACAACAAATTTTGTGCAAAAAACGATTTTTTGACCGATGTCCTATGGGAGCTATATGTTATAGTCATCCGATTTTGATCAAATTCTGTACAGAGATTAGGAACTCTAAAAAACTTTCGAGTGCCAAATTAAATTACGATAGCAAACAAATTATCTAAAACTTTTGGGGTTTTTCGAGGTCCTCTGAAACTACCCTCTGGGAGCTATATAATATATCCCCGATATCAAAAATATAAAATAAACTTGACTTCCCTGACACAATAACGCATCTAATCTGAAAATTTAGTTGCTCTAGCTCTTACCATCTCTGAGATCTAGGCGGTCATACAGACAGACGGACATGGGTATATCGACTTCTCTAATCACCCCTATCATACTTTGGGTAACTTTCTCCGACGTCTCCTTCTGTATGTTACATACATTTTCGGCTTGCACAAACTTAATACATATACCCTTTGTACCATACGGTACAGGGTACAAAAATGCCCACTTTTATTTTCTTCCCTTTTAGATACGCCTGATTTAAATCCATGCGATACAAAATTAATTGTGTAGACTCAAAGCGTAAAAAAAAAGTGTGCATCCTTTAACAGTTTCCATATTTAAAACGATAATGGAATGCACTTTTTAGGTTTGATTGGTCGCAAGTAAGAAAGATTATATTGCATTGAGATTTACTGACCTACAACCGACTAACATGAGTAGCAGTTGATAAGCAAAATAAGTTGATATTTCCTAATCACGTGCATAAGTGACTGAAATTCACCTACTTTGATAACCTGTTCAATAGAATGTATATAAAGGTTCGCTTTGAGGCGACTTGCCTGAAGTCGGTTGTTTACATTCAAGTTCAAGTGTAGATCATATATCATATTTGGCTGCCGCAAATAGAAACAAATTACCCAATTTATGACAAGCAACTGACTGGCAACAATTATTAGATATACTGTTTCAATTCCTTAATTGAGTATACGAGCAGCAGATAGACGGGGAAGTTACCCTGGTACTACTATATGATCGCTTTAATTGAGTTAAGCTAAGTTGGGCATGCACAACTGCCATGGTTTGTTTTATTATCGCACCGTATCTAAATGGCTATATACGCACCTCCAACCACATCGGGCTTATCGCCGACAAACGACCCATCACTGTTTATCTGCACCGCCGCAATATACTTGGCCACCGCGTCCACTGTGGCCTTCTCGATGCGACCAGCCTCATGCAAAGTGTTTAACAGAAATGAAAGC
This sequence comes from Chymomyza fuscimana, assembly GCA_949987675.1. Classification (NCBI taxonomy): domain Eukaryota; kingdom Metazoa; phylum Arthropoda; class Insecta; order Diptera; family Drosophilidae; genus Chymomyza; species Chymomyza fuscimana. The sequence continues at coordinate 87,397,313 of OX465088.1, forward strand.
GTAAAAAGCGAGTGCATGCGCACGCCATGCTTGGCTATGTTGACCGCACCACCCTGCTCGCGATCCACAACGATAATGGCATCGGTCACCACAATGCCCTCGCTCTGCAAATCACGCACTGTGTCCAATATACTGGAGCCAGATGTAACAACATCTTCAACAATGAGACAAGTGTCGCCGGCATGAAATATGCCCTCGATGAGCTTCTTGGTGCCATAGGCTTTTGCTTCCTTGCGGCGCACCAACATAGGCGTGTTTTGTTGCAGCGATACAATGGTGGCCAGCGGCAAGGCGGTGTACGGCACGCCACACACGTGCTTGGCGCTCAGTTGCAAGTCTTTAATGTGCGCAACAAGCAAGTCCGCAACAGTTTGCTATGTTAGTTAAGTTAGTGACACTTGGTTAGCACATAAAACTGGCAAGCTTAGCAAGTACTTACCATAACATCCGGATAGCTAACTATAACACGTAGATCAAAGTAAACAGGTGAATTAATGCCGACCTTCATTGTAAAGTCACCGAATTTAAATGCATTGATTTCAAACAATTTAAGCGCTAGCGCCTTCAGTTTATCGGCATTCGGAGCAACCATTGTCATCGACCACAAACAATTGGCAATAAAACGATAATTAATTATTTAACCTAGTCCACAACCACGTTTATTGCACACGTGCGCTAAGCAAATTACAGCAAAGCTCGAAAGTATTAAGTCAAAACAAAACCAAACACTGAGCGCCGCTAAACGAGCCAAACAATGTGCTGTTTGGTAAAATACCGAAAATGGTATTTGGTATTTTAGAATCATGCTGGTATTTAAGCACGTAAAAGAAATACTAAGCGAAAGCTTTGGTATTTGGTTTTTAGTTATTTTAGTCTTTTCTGTTAAAATTCAAAGCTGCACCAAGTGGAAGTAAGGAAGTGAGTTAATGAAAAAGCTAAGAGTTAATGAACATTTTAAACGGTCAATCGAGCGTCGGCGTTAATTCGCAAAGTGATCTTTTCTCAGATAAAAAATATTTTATCCTAATAGGAAAAGTTTTTGAAATAAGACAGACCTAATTTTGTGAGCTTACCTCAGCAATTAGACAATAAATAGCCATAGCCATCGCTTTTCAGCATTTCGGAACTACTTTATCGCTAATATTGGTATTGACAAATTATGTCATAAAGTAAAGCTGTACAATTATATTATTTCATAATTATTGATGAAGATTAATATTCCTATAACACTATAATAACACTTGTAAAAAGTAGTATAATAAGTTCGTGCAAATGTATGTAACGGGCAGAAGGAGGCATGGTAGACCCCATAAAGTATATAGATTCTTGATCAGCGTCTACTGATAAGTCGATATAGTCATATCTGTCTGTCCGTCTCACAGTGGTCGATTTGACCTATTTAGTTGAAGAAAACCCAAATTTCAAAATGTGAAAACCTTCCAATTTTTTTTGATTATCAAAACATCACTGAGTCTATCAATATGTTTTTATACCCTGTACCGTATGGTACAAAGGGTATATTAAGTTTGTGCAAGCCGAAAATGTATGTAACATACAGAAGGAAATGTCGGAGACCCCCCAAAGTTACCTATAGTATGATCAAGGTATATCCATGTCAGTCTCTCCGTCTGTCCGTCCGTCTGTATGAACGCCTAGATCTCAGAGATGGTAAGAGCTAGAGCAACCAAACAAAGATTAGATCTGTTATTAACCTACGGGAGACAAGTTTATTTTTTGATATCGGGGTTCTATTTAATAGGGGTGTTTCAGAGGACCTCGAAAAAAATCCAAAGTTTTAGATAATTCGTTTGCTTTTGAAAATTTCGTAACCAAATTTGACACTCGGAAGTTAATTAGAGTTCCCAAGCATATATGTTGTAATGTTATATTTTGTAATAGTAAATCGTGGCAGAAGCTTGCAACCGTGCTGATCTTTTTTAGTAACACACACAATATGCTTGGCCTGAATCTTTTTGTTTTTGTTAAAATGATTCGTAGTCTCTGCGACATAATTAAATTTTCCTTCCACAACTTGCCACCTTAAACAACAGACTACTTTTACGGCCCTTTGTTGGGTTGCAAGTGCACTGTTGCCAAGCATGGTGCGCTATAGCATTGATATATCAACTATATGATATAGTCATCCCTCAATTTGGAGAACATGGGTTGTATGTTGTATGGCGGAGATATGGCTAAAACAGATTTCGGGATATATGACATCTATATGATATAGTAGTGCGGTCCAGATAATTATCGGCATATACGTGTATCTTCCTAAAATATTTGTAAAAATCAGAATTGTTTCAGATAGAATAAAAATGAAAGAGATATGCCCAAAACTGATTTCGGGTTATATGGTAGCTATATAATATAGTCAAACTCGGCACGTTTATGCACTGTCGTAATAAAATTTTATGAAATTTTTTTTTTTAGTTGAATAATTTTTATTCACGCTATATCCTGGATTGTGGAAAAGATTTTCTTCTATTGAAATATGTAAACTAACTTACAATTACAGGAAATATTCAAAAATATCTTACCAACAATCAAGCGATAAAGAATACCGATACATTTTCCGCCCGGGTCCGGATTTTAACTCTACGGTCCTGCGTATATGTAACTGCCTAAAATTGTTCTTCATGCCAAATTTTGAGAAGATAAGTTGATTATTTTAGAAGATATTAGTTTAATTCCGCTAAATAGGCAAAATCGACCACAGACAGACGCGTCTGTCTGTCTGTATGATAAAAAGGATCTCAGAGATTATAAGAGCTGTGGAGCTTAAATTTTATCAAAAGATGCGCATAATAATCTGTCAGATCAATTTTTTCTATTTATTTTGATATTTTATGATCTTTTATGATCTTAAATTGTGATTCAGAGGAATTGTCTTTTTTCACCATTTATGCCGGGATTAAAAGAAAGTGTACGGAGAGCTACACAAAAACAGTTAGTAGAAAAAAACATGTTTTTTCTTCAATTATAGGAAATTGGAATTGATCGAAGTATGAAACAATACATACGCTCTTCTTCTTGCGCATTGGCAACTAGAGACGAAGAAAGTTCTGACTATGATAAGGCATACATGCGTTAGGACAGGACCGACTATAGCATTAATGCATGCATCGGAATGAACATTATGAAGATAAATTCTTTCGAAGCATAGGCTGTATTTCGCGCTAGCCAACTTTTCTATTTCGTCGACTTTTACGAACAAAATCTTTTAAATCATTTGCGCGGTTCACTTACTATTTATTTACTTTTTGCATTCGAAGTTCAACTTCGAATAAGTCTTCAGCAAGTTTAGATGCATATTGAAAAATTTCGCCAAAAAACTCATCTGAGATAACTCAATGTCCAATATTCTCTTCGCGTCATTTATAGCAGCAAGATAATGTATGGATTTTGGAGCTTTAAAATACAAAGAGACTAAACAGAAGCTTCTCTGCACTTCTGCCAGAGAGATGATAATAAAGCATTTACGATTCCTTTACGATTTTTTGAAAGATAGTAATGGCGTTGGCGAATGGTTCGTCGCTAAATCAGTAACTTGACTGACAATTCCGAAACGAAAGAAATTGTCATAGCATAAGACAAAACAAGGTTCAAACTAATTTTAATCTATTCTCATTTGAGAATAGCCACGTTTGCTGCTCCATTATATCCTTATTCGACCAGTTATCAGATTTTCAATCTTCAATTAGCATTCATTTTAGATTATTAATCTGCATCAACATTCAATGCAAGTAAATTAAATTTTGAAAATCCTAAGCTTATTGACGATAAAAAAATTGCAGAGTAATCAATATTTCCGAAATTTTCGTAGATTATAGAAACATAGAGATCCTGTGAAAATGTCGTTCATTTGGCAGTAAGGAAAAAAGTTGTCTTCGAAAACGGGGGAGAACCTATTAATTTGAGACACAAAACTAGTGAAAATTAATTTTTTACCAGACATCTATGTATATGGTTACGGGTAACGTCTATAAATAAAATTATTTGCGGTAATACATTATACGAGATCTAAATATTGTATATTGAGCAGAAGGCCATCGCAGCCAACGCTCTTAGTCCTTAAGCTTGTTTATAATTTGTAATTATAAGATAGCTGTTTGTAAATAAATAAATAAAAAAAAATATTATACCAGAATTTTTCACGAATCCCAATCGAATTGAATACAAATACAATTGTTATTAGTTTTTATTGGGTGGTTATAATTTATTTGAATTTTTATTGACTTAAGTATATATAAATAAAATAGTATTCAAGTACAAAGTTATATATAGTCGTTATTATTATGTAATTCAAGATAATATACTTTAAAGTGTGTATTTAGTTTTATATTAAGTACATTTTACTGTTCTGTTTGATCGCTATCGATTTTTTTCGTGCTAAACCGATTATTATTTTGTGTTTTTTTAAGTGTTGTTTAGCTTATGAAATAGAATTTCTGTGTACTAGTACATATGTATATATGTATATACATGTACATACTATGTACCACTGTGTATGACGTTTACTCATTGAATCACAAACAGTAAATGTGTTAAACGACTAAAATTTAGTTAAATTAAACATAAACAAAAGTTCAGCTTTGTATTTATCAAAAATATTTTAGCCGCACTTTAAAGTTTCTTGCATTCATAATTTCTATATGTTTCAATTTAATTTGTTTAGCTCGAAAATACATACACATATATGCCTAACCTTAATCAAATGAGGGGGGAGGGTGGTCACCAACCGCTTTCTAACTCTTTGTCTCTACTAACACTCGCTTGTTCAATTTTGTTTTTAAACGCTACGTTGCCTTAACTTCAGTCCTTTCGCAAGAAAACCTAACCTTAAAATGTATTGTATATAGCATTTGACGTTCGTGCTGCTTGACATTAAACATAAACATAAAGTACACAGAGTTTAATGTGTTTTTTGTTTGTTTTTTTTTTTTAGCTTTAATCCATTTATATATAAAAAACGTTTAGTTTATACGTAAATTTGCTTTTTCGTACTAATGCCAAACTTTGCTGCCTGCTTATATAAACTCGCTAGTTTCTACTCTCTCCAACTCTACAACTTTATCGTTATCTTGCATTTCTGCCCGTACTTCTAACTACAGTTTTAACTTCTTTATCTTTGGCCGCACACATTCCTCTTAAATTGTTTTTCGTTTGTAAATTCATATCATTTTTAATTCGCTAAAAGTTAAACGGACTGATTTTCTTTGTTTTAAGTATTTTTTTAATTGCCTGCTGCCTTGAGTTTTTCGTGTTATACCTTCGCTAAACCAATTTACATGTTTGTTAAATATTAAAAATAGTATTTTTTAATTAGTTATACTTTTGTTTTTTTTTTTTTTTGCTTGTTTATGCTTTGCTGTTGATTTATGTTCAGTTTTGTTCTTATAAAATGCCAAAAATTTGTGCAAATTTCTAATAATTCTTTTTTTACGCTTAAATGTGTTTACGCTTTTGCTTTACACTAAAATATTTAACTTTAAAACGTTTCCTTTTTGTTTTTGTTTTGTTTTGTTTTGTTTAAATTTAATTTGTTTTTCTTTTCATTTAAAATATTGCATATTCATTTACTTTTCTTTTTTGTTTTTGTATTTTTTTTTTTTTTTTTGGAGGCTTTATCCCTGAGTGATTTAATTTCCTTTGTTTGTCATTTATTGCGATTTTCATTTATAATCTTATTGTTTTATCATTTCTTATTTAAACATTATTACAAAAAAAAGAAAAAAAAAAAAAAAACAAAAAAATATTTGCAAAAATTAATATTTGCTGGCTATGAAGGTTTCTTAATGGTTTATTATTTGGGCTTGACTTTTGCAGTTACAGCCCAAATAGGTTTTCGCTACAATTTCAGGCGCATTCCAGTGGAGATTTGGAATCGAAATTGCGGCTCAAGCTATTGTAGCTTTTGGCTAATACTTTTTGTGGCTCACTTGCATTTTGTATAATTTGTTGTTGTATTGTGGGTGCTTTTGTATTTTTAAATTATTTGTACTTCACAAAATTTGCAAATGTTGCACAAAAAAGAGCAAACTGTCCAAAGATCGGGACAGTGGGTTTGTTTATTCACACCTAATACATATACATACATACAAGTAAATTTTATGTGTTGGAAAAATTTGCAAATTTGTTTTAAGAGTATATCGTTATATAATTAAAGAACATTGACTCTACACTTACTGAAAGAAAAGTAAAAAAAAATAATTTGTAGATACATTTTAAACAAACTATGGATAAACCAATTTTAAAGCTCGCGTTGAGCAACGAGTTAGTTTTGGCCAACTCCTAGCTCAGTGGAGCTAAAATTGTTAAAACTATTTGTATTAGTTTCAAGCTTTTGTAAACTTTATACATATATATTTATATAAATATATATATATAGTATATATGCTCGTTCATGGTAATGTATTGTATGTAAATATGCTGTTATCGTATTTTGTTTGTTAATCTCAAAAATGCTATGAATTTGAACAGTAAATTACGTTTTCACTTGCTTAAAGTGTTTGCACTTTATTTCGGTTATTGTTTTATGCCTTTTTGTTTGTCATTGTTGTTATACTATAGACTTATATAATCTTTTTTTGCATATTATACAAAAATACTTGTTTATAGTTGTTGTTTTTTTGTTTATAGATCGTTATTGTGTTAGTTGGTTAGCATTTAAATTTGTTCTGAGAGCTGTTTTAATTATTTTTTGCACATATTTGGTATTAGTTTTTATTTTATATAGTTTGTATATTGTAGTAAATTTGTTAAGCTTGGTTAGTTGACTATATAGTATATGCATATGGGGCTATATCTATATATTGTATAAATGTACTTGCTTATAGGTTATTTGGTTTGGTTTTGCAACTGGAAGTTGGGCATACAAAGATTCAAGTTTACTTATTAACTTCTTGTTTTGTTTTTTTTTTGTTTTTCGTTAGAAGTGGCGTTTTGAAATTTTTTGTTACTCTCTCTCTCTCTCTCTCTCTCTTGCAGTTTGAACAATAAATTTAAAAGCTTAAGATTACATGACATCATATTCGTTTTTCTTTTCATTTTTTTTTAAGTAACTCGTTATTACTCAAATAAAATACATACATATAAGACTAGAAATATATATACCATTTTGTTTTCTTATCAATGTTTTATAATGTAAGTTGAAATTTTTCGCACAGTTTTAAAAAATCGTATGCTCATCATTTATTAATAAATATGAAAAACTTCAACATATACTAAGTAGTTTTTTGCTTTTTTTTTAAAGAGTAGTCATTATAAAAGAAATAATAAATCAAAACTGTATTATAACACAAAGAAATGCAAAATAAGCTTGTAAAAATTGCACATAAATTGCTAAAAAATATTTGCTTATACTTAAATATATAATTATATTATTAACTATGCGCTTTAAAATTTTGGTTTTCCATTGAAACTTTTTTTGTCTTTTTGTGTAAATGTTTATTCATTTTTGCAGCAAAGATCACAGATCCCCAAAATAATTTAATGAAAACAACTAGGTTTCTCCTGTTTTATTTATGTATGCGCATTGAAATTTTTTATCAATTAATTTTTGTACATTTTTATTGCTATATGTACTTGTCTGTGTAAACTTTGCATTTGTGCGAAAAGTTCAACTGAAAGAACCAAAGCTAAAGAACCGAAATTGCCAAAAATAAAAACAAAATGTAACTTATAATTGTCTTTGTTTTTAAGTGTGTCTGTGTGTGTGTGTAGGTTTTGTGTAGTGGTTTCTTGGTGGGTGACGCTCAGCAGGACCCTTGGTTAATTCTTAACAAATTTCATAAAACGCAGCCGAATTTTAGCCAACAAGCACTTGACAATACAAGAAGTTGCTAGCAAAAACTCAACCGTGTTTCCTCGCATGAAATTTGTATAATAATTTACCAAAAGTCCTTGTACGAACCTCAGGAACCATGTAGCGAATTATTCTGCGCATTGTTGTTGCCCGAGCTGCCACTAACATTCTGAGCCGAAACCTCCGATTTGACGCGACGCGCAATATGCGAACGTGTGTGCTTGCGCAAGTGATCCTTGCGATAGAAACCTGTTGAAACAAAATAAAGTTAGTTGAATTTTTGAACTTATTATTATATCCAAACTATGCTTACCTTTGCCACACTCGATGCAAACATGCTTCTTTTCACCCGAGTGAATGACAATATGCAATGTGAGTTGCTCCTTGCGCTTGAAGGACTTCATGCAGATCTGTAAATATAGCAACAAAATTAGCAAAATTTATTTGTAAAACGGTTGCGAAAAGATTTGTGAATTCAAAAAATGTATTTTGGAAACCTAGATCAGAATGAAATACCATCCTAGGTGAACTTTAAAGAAGACAACTCATTAAGATCGCAAAAAAAAGCAACTTTCGTAAATTTCAAATTTTTATGTCAAAAAACGCAATTTCTTTATAAATATAAAAGATTTTAAACAATCTGTATTTTCACATTAGAATCATACACAATTAGGGTGTGCAACTTTATACATTTTTAATGGAATACCTATATCGGATAAAATTGTTTCGTCAAACTTCAATTGCGTATACATAATGCACCCCATTTAATCAAAATTCGATATCCCTAATTATCTTGGTTTCAGAGATATAGATATAAACAAAACCAAAAGATTAGTGTATAATACTAGTATTGGAACCATTACAATGACAAATGTTTTAAAGGATTATTTTATTTTATCATCGAATTTCATAATACGCATCTTTTGGTAAATTTTTTTGGTAACTACCACACGGTTACGGTTTTTTTAATGCTGACCATGAACATCTATATATCATTTATAGGTTCCCAGATGCTTTTTTCTGCCAGCTAAATGCATTTTTATAAACCTATAATACATTTGTCTCTTTGGTAAAGAGTATAAAAAAGCACTTGGATTAAAAATCGCTGGAAATCGCGAGATGAAGTAGCGTAGGAATGCTTTCTGTGCAGATCACGTTTTGATTGTTTTTGAGAAAGCGCTCGTTAATCGTTTTTCAAAATCTTTCAACATACAAATTTATGAGTGTCGATTAAATTATGAATTTTAGGCTTTGAGAAAAACTATAAAAAACAATAGGAATAGAAATACAGAGCAGGAATGATAAATACACTTCATAGCTACCGTAGTAACTTTCTGCATAGAGTAATTCTTTGGTTAAGACACTTATACTAAATATACTACTTATATACTAAAATCTACACTACTACTCACATTGCACACATGCGGCCTGTCGGGTATGTGGGACAGCTTGTGTCTGGTCAAGTGATCCTTTCGCTTGAGTGCCGCATTACATATGTCACAGACAAAGCGACGCTCCACCGCATGTGAGATGACATGCTGCTCGATTAGACTACGATCCGGATAGGCCATCTGACACTCCGGGCAGCAGTACAAAGTAGAGCCATCTAATGCCTTGGTCTCGCGTATTTCACCTGGCTTAGGACGTGGCTTCTTCTCCTTTGGTGGTTTCTTCTTTTTGGTTTTCTTGCCACTGGTGGTCGTAGTGCCACCTGTAGCATTCGTTGTTCCCACCGCAGCCGTGCTGGAGACAGCTGCGCCATTGGCTACCGCGCCATTTGCATTGCCATTGACACCATTAGCAGACGCCTGACCGTTGGCCAGAGCTGCACCATTTGCATCTGTCATGCTGGTCATGTGACCGCCGTGTTCCATGCCCACCAGGCCATTGTGATGTCCGCCACCGTTAGCGCCATTGTTTGTTGGCGTTAAAGCTACGCCGCCCAATGCCAGACTGGCCAAATTGGTGCCATTCTTGAGTACATCACCTTTGATGTTGAAACCCGAAGAGGCGTCTAAGTTCAAGTTACCTGAGTTGATTTGTGAGCCAATACCTGAGGATTCCTTTTTTATTGTTTCGGAGTACTTGAGGAAGTGCTGTATGGAGATTGGCAGTGTTGCGGATAGCAAATGCGATGAATAGTCGACGGTATTGGCCGTATTGGCCAATGTTTGCCATGATTGATTGACATTCTGTAAGATTTGCTGATTGAGCACTATGTGTCACAAAAAGCAACCGAGAAAAGAGAAATAAAACAGTATAAGTAGAGCAAATCGTATGTGCTGGTGGTGGTATGGACGTTAACCCAAACCCATGACACTAGCTGCTGTCAGCAGCGAAGGCCGCAAATCCAGGCTTAATTTCTATCCATCTCCCCTATGATACTTTCGCCTAGTATAGTGCGTACATTATGTACTATATGCCATGTATATTTATTTAATTTGTGCCTAACCACAAATATAAAAAGATGTTTGCCCACGCCCACAAGTTGTGGGCTGCCCAACTATAACCCAACTTGTGTACATAGACATTGTACATGGCCTCTCATACGATAACTCTTCATACATTATCTAATAGCTTCCTGGATGATTCTCTTCATAGAAAAAAGCCTACCCCAACAACAAATTACTTTGGTTTTTATGTACTCGAACACCCGCACACACACACATAGAAACAAACCCATGCATGTGTATCTAACTGTGTGAGCTCAAGTCTATTTTCTTGAAAATCCCAGGCTGCAGGCTTCTACAGCCACCCAGGCTGCCACCCAATTACTGCCAAGGACACATGGCTAACAGCGGCAGGCGGCTGTAGCCAGCAGTCAGGCGGCAGAAAGCAGGAGACAGCAGGCACAGGCACAGGCATTAAGTATGTACACAGGAAGTGCTGCCCCGCGCCGAGCTAAGCTCAACTTTTTAGCTGCCGCTTTAAAGTTTTCCTTTTTTTGACGGCATATCATGCCAAGCGCCTTTAGAGAGGGGGATTTATGTGTGTGCTCAAGTACCATAATTGAAAACATTTTCGCAAAACTTGTGCAAAATTAAATAAAAAAGTAATTCCCTTTTTTTTTTTTGGATTTTTGCAAACATATTATATTTAAAAAAAAAAAAAAAGTTGGCTAGCCCAAAAAGGTAGGCTATGAAATCATATGCGAGACCTACATTTGTTGGTTCTGTTTTTAGGCTGTGTAGAGGAGGCAGTAGGCAGTCGGTCGCAGGCACACGGCAAACAAATTCCGAAGAATAATGTGCGTCCTTGAAATAAACACATACATACACACACACAAACATACATACATACATAACCGAAAATATTTTTTCCTACCACTATACATATAACACAAATGTGGGTGTGTATATTTTATATATATGTGTGTGTGTGTGTGTGTGCGCGTGTCCCTACAAACCCGCATTGACATTAGTGCAGCGCGGACTCGACTCACCTTCTTCTCGGTCACGTTCAATTTTTGGATGGATTTTACCCTTATGATCCGCTGCAGCGGCAGCATTCAAAAAGTTTAGATCACTCTGCGGCTGTGAATAAGGTATGGATATATTTTGACCATATTGCATGTTGTTGGCCGCCGAAACTGAAAAGAGAATGTCATATTTAGTAACCGTATTCATGTATATCTATATCTATATATAACTTATATGTAAATGTAAACTTTTGGTTTTTGTTGTATATATAAAGTAAGTAAGTTACACATGTTAGCCGCCGAATGCTGCGCGTCTGCTAATCTTGATTATATACTATCACAGCCTATATGCGTGTGGCTCTACTATATACTATATAGTTTAGTATAGATTTTCTATAAGCACTTAAAAAATTTCACACTGCTGCCCTCTAGAGCTAACCAAGCGAGCTCCACAATACACGCCAACTGACTGGCTGACTAACTACAACTGCTATGCCAAGCCATGACAGCTTCTCTGCTGACTCTAGCAAGGACTCCTCGTGAGTTGGCGGCGCCCAGCTGGTAACACGAATGAGGATCGGGTGCCGGCTAAATATGTGCGTGTGTGTGCGTTTGAGTGTGTGTGTGTGTGTCTGGGCCTTTGTCGGCACAAAGTAACGGCAAAGACGAGCTCGATGATGACGACGACGACGTCGACTACAATGTGGCACGATTTATCTACATAAGCAGCGCCGCCATTACTGCCTGTCTGCCAGCGCTGTTTATATATGTAAACATACTTCTTTACATAAGTCTGCGTACAGTGAAAAAAAAATGTAAAAATCAACTTTGGCCTTAAAAGCTTTTGTAGGCTATGGACGGTACGGTATCATATGTTATAAATATTATTCTAATTAGTTTATTAGATTTGCATTTAATCCTAGGATAAAACTATATATAAGTTTTCAGAGTGAATGGACGGAATTTCGACGTCCGGGAATCAGTATTGGATTGAGATCTAAGTATCTCCACAATCTTTGGAAGTTTTTTGCTTAGAAGACTTATTCAATATGTATATTTTTATACCCTGTACCTATAGGTACAAAGGGTATACTAGATTTGTGCAATGTATGTAAATGAAGGAAGGAGGCTTGGCAGACCCCAAGTCCTTTATACCAAAATGCTTATAATAACCGGGGGGAGCGATTGAGCCATGTCCGTCCGTCTACATGAATGAACACCTATATTTTGGAGACTCTAAGAGCTAGAGACACGAAACTTTACCAGATGGTGCAAATATTTCCTCAGAAGATGAAGTTTGTTAAATTATGTCAATATCTTACCCCGCTAGTAGACTTTCACGCTTTTTAGCTAAAACGTTTAATATTTTAATTTAAACTCAACAAAGCTATGCGTCGTGGCTACTTGCACCTGAGTGTCAAAAATTAACAAAATCGGACAAATGCAACAAAAGTTATGTTCAAAATTGTACTAATTTCATATATAATATACGTAATAATGGTTAAAAAATTACGAAATTTTCAGAACTATAGGTATAAATATCAGTCTGTAGCAAAAAAAATAAATTCCAATTCGATAGTTCTTAGAAGAAATATGTAGGAATAACATTGTTTTCGAAAAAAAATTTACAGGGTATTACACTGTCGGGCACCGTCTTGAATGTATCACATTTTTTTGTTAGTCTTTTTATCTCTTTGTGGTTTGCAATTCAAAATCCCTTATATACCAAAAAACATATGCTATACTTCCCAGAGACGCTGATGGATAATATTTCAAAATTCACTGAGGTCTTTTGAAATGAAAATTTAATATTCCGAAAACTATAATAGTTGCCAAAATTCTCGCGCAAAAATCTTAGAAATGATCAGAGAACATTGGTGTCGGGATGTCTCGTAAAACGGAGGGGGCAAAGCCTTCTTGATTTTTAAATTTTTATAGGCCAGAGCTTGACTGTGACGTTGCGTGGTATATCCAAGCAGCAAACCACCAAGAGACCTTGTGATCCATTATGGTACCTAATTGTTATAAAGTGCAATACATACAAGCCAATAGGCCTTCGAACTGATGATATGTTTTAATCCAAAATTTTGTAACAATATAAAATATTTTGTAAATTATTAATACTTGACACATTTCTATGAATGAAGACTTTTATGTTGAATTTTTTATAGTTGAAATAAATATTCTCAAATTTTGTTTGCATTCTACGCAGACTTATGCAGGCAAGTGTATTTGTGTATACATAGAACATCTGAGCGAGTGTGCGTGTGTGTGTGTGGTAGTGCGTGCGCTGTATAGTTGGCAACACTGGCCGGCTGGTTTGCCTCGCGCATTCGTGCCTTGTATATACGAGCTGTTTTGTTGTTGCTTTGTCTGCCTGCTGTCGTCGTCGTCGGCAGCGGCACCGCCGGCTGCCAAGGCCAAATGCTCACAAACATATACACACGCACACACACATACACAAAGACACGCACTGACAGTGTGCTACCTCTAGGCGCTACGCATACATACATATATAGGAAAAGGAAATTAAAACTGAAAATGCCGGCCGCCACGTAGGTGCCGTCGCCATTGCACGCGCCAACAATGGCGACGACGCCTCACTGTATGCTACACATTTTTCATAGCCTAGCCTCATGCTTTATGCGCTTGTGTATATGTGTGAATTTTTTTTGGGCATACTTTGCCTGTACCTTTTAAAAAGCGTCGTGTGGGCGTTCGGGTTTTTTTTCTTTTTCTGTTTTTGTATAAATAAAATGTGTTCAACGCTGACTGTTGCCAATTGCCTTTTTTTCGGCTGTTTGTTTCCTTTTTCCTGCACCTACAGCTGCTCTCAGTCTGTTGCTGGGAGAAATTATTATAATGTGTACACATGCACACAGATGTATATATAAATATATATAAAGGAATTTCTGCAGAAGCAAAACAACGAAAACCCAACATGAGGTACAAAATGATATAATAACAACATAAAAGTAAAGCTTAAATGGACAAAATGGCTGTAGCCTGGCAGGCATTGGATTTTGCATGCTGTAAACACTTGCTGTGTGTCTGTCCTTCTCTGTATGTGTGTGTGTGTCGCTTATTGGTGTTGGTAAGCGTCTGTTCTTTTGTATAAATTAACTTGTGACCTTGAAATACAATTTAATATGTTTTTTTTATATGCTTTAATGCTTTGCGCATTGCGCTGCACACAAACATCGATGGTTTATGGGTCAAAAAGTAAGCTGCCGCAAAAAGTATGGTTTACTTTGTGGGTATCGATGTGTAAGCTCTATTAAGCTAGATATGTAAGCATTTAACTCAAAAAACGGGTGTACTACTAGTGTTCCAGATTTTAAATAACTTAATTTAATATCAACATTAAAGCATTTCACCATTGGAGTGTACCCTGTACCCGGCCTTACTGGCGGGTCGAGCTTTACTTAACTCTCGAAACGCTACATTATATCATATATCATTTACAAGCGATACAGTGGAAGCTAATAAAACGTAACAATAATTTGACAACTCTAACTCTGAGCAAGAAAAATTTAGATCTCAAATGCTGCATGTAGTCTTCTTGATGTTGGTGCAACTCCTTAGCGTATGTTTATGTGCTTCTCCTTTAATGTCTATACATTAGTTTTATATAACTAGAGGACTCCTACCTCTACTTGTTTCGTTATTCTAGCTTTAGGGTAATAAGTAAGAAACAAAAAAGTTTATACTTTTGAAGAGTAATTACAAAAGCTTACAACATTTCTTATTCATTTCTGTAGTAAACTAATTCTTCTTCTCTTCTGCTATCCTTGAATCCCAGTGGAGAATAGGGCCTCGACCACCCTCTTATACCGAACTCTATTGCGAGATGCTTGGCTGATGTCGTTCTAAAAGTAATTTGCTGCCTGCAGTTCCGCGTCAATCGACCTTCTCCACGTCCTAGCAGGTGCACTAACACGTCGTCTTCTGCCTTGCGGATTCCACCGCAGTGCTTGCCGAGCAATGTTATCGTTTGGCCTTCGGAGTGTATGCCCAATTCATTGCCATTTGCGATTGCACTCCTCTACTGGCGCAGAGATTTGATTTGCAGCGTTCCACAGATCGACGTTACTTATGCGATTTGGCCACCATATGTTCATTATTTGTCGGAGGCATTTGTTTGTAAAGGCTTGCAGATGTGCGTCTAATGCATTTGTGCGTTTCCAAGATTCGCAACCGTATATGAGTAGTTTTGTGTTTTTCGATATTTGCCAAGATCTCCAGATGGGTCTCAGCATGCCAAACGCAGCTTTTGCCTTATTAATGCGCGCTTCAATATCCTCGTCTGCACCGCTCTTTGTAGTCACCGTACTGCCTAGGTAATTAAAGGCGCCTACGCATTCAACAAACTCATTATAGATAAACAAGGATGGGGAAGCGGTGGTACCGTAGCCACCAGTCATTATCTTAGTTTCGGAAATGTTAACCTCTAGTCCAGCTGCATGAGACTCAAAATTAATAACATCAATGTTTTCCTGTAGGTGTCTTGCCACTTGACTTAAAAGACATACGTCGTCTGCATATTCTACATCCTCGAGGTGTTTGAAGAGCGTTCATTGGATGCCGTTTCTGCCGCTGAGAGCTGAGCGCATTATATCATGGACAAGAAGAATGAAAAGAATCGGCGATAAGATACATCCTTGCCTTACACCGGTAGTAACGTCAAAAGAGTCCGACAGTTTTCCGTTGTGTACATTTAAAGTCCGTATCATAGCTCGGATTAGATTCATGATTTTTGGGGGCATTCCCCGTTTCTATAGAATTCTCCACAGACAATGCCTATTGACACTATCAAAGGCTTTCATAAAATCAATAAACGCCAAGTAAATAGAGGTGCGGAGCTCGTAAAATTTCTCTAGAAGTATTCTTACTGTGTTAATGAGATCGACACAGAAGCGGTTCTCTCTAAACCCAATCTGGTTTTCCCGGAGTGTAGCGGTAACCGCATCGAATATTCGGGCTAGTATTGTACGGCTAAGTATCATGCTTGGTATTGGAAGCAGTGTTGTCCTGCTGTAATTATTACAGTCTTTGGCATGATCTTTCTTCGGAATTTTTACCAGAATACCCTCGTTCCAAGATGTTGGTAGAACTTCTTCTTCCCATATTCTTCGTATAAATGGGTGCCACAATGCTGCTGATTCTTCCACATCGCATAGAAGCATTTCTGCAGAGATGTTATCATTGTCTGGGGCCTTATTGCGTTTAAGAGCTTTAAGAGCGTCTTTTACTTCGCTTTTCATTGGCGGAGTGTCGATAATTCCAAAGAATGTGATGTTACCGTGTGCATATCTATCGGTGGTTTTAATCTAAGTGGAATGTTTACTTGAAGTGTTCCATCCAACGTAGTAAGGAGGGTTCCATCGCCGTTCAAGATGGGGCTATTGGGGTAAGTGGGTTCGCACATAACGCTCTTGAAACTTTGTATAAAG
Source organism: Chymomyza fuscimana (assembly GCA_949987675.1). NCBI lineage: Eukaryota > Metazoa > Arthropoda > Insecta > Diptera > Drosophilidae > Chymomyza > Chymomyza fuscimana. The sequence goes on from OX465088.1 coordinate 87,413,991, forward strand.
TTTTCATGTCACCTACTAAGTTAATACAGCGGAAAAATTTTTCTATAAAACTGATTGCAGATACTGAGAAAAAACATCCGTCGCTCTTTGTCCCTATAATGCTGTAGTTTAATGAATTGTACTTATTATCTGTTCTCGTACGGAAAAAAACTTTTCATATAAAACTGCAAAATTAATATCAATGCAAATGGGTTGGGGGTTGGTTTCGATAAACCGTCACACATTTCTTGTCTATTAGGATTAACTTTTTTAGCATTATCTTGTCTACAAGTAGTGGAGTTTAAGAAATAAGAAAATAACTGAGGCGCACTGGTTCTAAAATCTATCTTTACTATATTGATGATTTTAAATATGTAAAAGATGTACTAGTCAAAATTTAAAAGGATTGGTTTTATTTCGATTACTTATTGAGTTAAAGTTATCAGGTATATTTTTGAGCAAAGTTAAATAATAAATATGTAGTTAAAAATATTATTATTATTATATATTATAACCGATTTTTTTATACTATTGTATTTTGATGATTTTTAAATGTGTAAGAGAAGTATTAGATAAAAATTTGAATTGTAAATATTTTTTTTAAATTAATTTTAAATAATTGCTTATCGAGTTATTGAAAACTGAATATTTAGGTTTATTTTTGGCAAAATAATATATTATATTTTAATCCAATTTTATAATATTAAACACCTAAATCGAAATTTTTTTTTTAAATTAAAAAATTTTTTTTTTAAATACATTTTGCAAAGATTCAAAGATTTTTCTTTCCATGTGTGAATATTTTTTATAATCTCCAAGATCCATTGTATGCTTTCATACGAGTGACGACATATGACAGAGAGACGAAAACGGCTAAAACATCAAAAAAATCAATCAAATCAACTACTCTGTTTTTACAGAGTATAAAAACTTATGATGTTTATTTAAACAAAACGAAATAAAAAAAATAAAAGACATTTGGAGGACAAAATTTTAATGGTTTAATAAATAAAACATCAAATTGTTTTCCAAATGACATTTAAGTGTATTCAGAAATTCTCTTTTTAATAATAAGCATATAAGATAGGAACCTATAATAATAATTATAAGCCCTATAGCGTGATCATATCTTAAGTCGTGTTTAAGCTTCGAAATTATCGGTCAATAAAACAAACTACTGAAATAAGTAACAAAAATATTTAACCAAAAATTAACTTCGTCGCATCCTTAAAAATACAAAGCCTTCAATACGAAAAAGACTACGGCTTGGATCGTAAATAAAATAATAGATTACCCAAGAGTTCTTATCAAATTCAAATCTGGTATGGTAGTTTAGCTCATAATAAATATGATATGATATGATAAGAATGTGACCAAGGTTGAAATTCCCAATAGTCTAAAAATATTCGTTTGGAAAACCAATTCCAAAGCACAAAATATTTCCTTTAATCGACAGTTCAATCAAAGCTTATACTGTTAAATGCTCAGTAGTGAAATTCCCAATAGTCTAAAAATATTCGTTTGGAAAACCAATTCCAAAGCACAAAATATTTCCTTTAATCGACAGTTCAATCAAAGCTTATACTGTTAAATGCTCAGTAGGGCAATTAAGTGGCTTTGCAGAAGCTAAATAAAGAAAAATAACAACGAATCCCATAGATATGAAGAGTAATTAATCATGAAACCAAATTGAGCGCACAGACAAATATTGGCCCAAAAGTATGCTACAAAAAAAAGGGGAAGCCCCAAGGCCCCACATCGAAGTCGACTGGCGACAAACAACTTACAAGTTGACAAAATAAAAGCAAGCTAGACAATGGACAAAAACAACAAAAACGAAAAAAACAGAAAATAAAAACGAACGATACGGCTAAACAACAAACACGGTACCAAAACACAGACCTCAAAAAGGGGCTAGGCCGGGGACAGAATTTCGGAAGAGGATGGATGACTGCCGCACGGAAATACTGGCCTAAGCCTGAGATACTAACAATAACAACTATGTGGGCACGATGGAAGCACGCGGCGCTCTATTTTCGTATCCGTCGACAACGTTGTGCCCTGCGCCGGCGTTGTCGTTGTAACATTTCACTTTTCACATCACTTTCACACAAGGCACACGAACGAGTCCGGAGCCAGAGTCAGAGTCCACAACCAGAGCGCGGCCTCAGTTGCCACTATGGCATAGCATGACGATGGCAATAACGAGAACAACAACGACAACGACGTCGATGACGACGACTTGTTTGTGTTGCCAGCAACGAGTTAAAGTCGGTGAAACTGAAACACGGCCAGGCGAGAGTGAGAGCGCCAGAGCATGGGCATTGAAAATGTTGTTGGTTATGGTGGTGCTAATACACGATGATGCTGGTGGTCGTGGTGGCGTTGCTGTTGAGAGTGGCGCAGGCTCTCAAACTCATAGCCCGATGACGCCAAGCTGGCCTCAGTTTAGGGGTTTCATCTCATGTTTTTGGGGGGGATCGTCTCGAGCGCAGTGAGAGAGTAGCACGCGACCGACTGCGGTACGTCAAAGTGGAACAAAGTGGAAAGGAATTAGTTGGGCTTCACCCCGCCCGACCCACCTTAGGTGCTATTAATGTGGAACACTTTGGAAAACATGACGCTAAAGAGAGAGTCGAGAGTCCATGTAAGTGTGTCTGTAGTGCATACAGCCGGTATGTAAAAGAACCTGCTAGAGTATAGGCATATGTGTGAGTGCCAGTGAAAGCGGTGAGAGAGACAATGAGGCGCGCAGGAGAGAGACAATGAGCAGAGAAGAGAGAGTGCGAGCGCGTAAGAGAGTGAGCGCGTGGCTTGGCGACAGTGTGTGGTTAGGAAAAACTGCAACCCCTATTAGAGTTGGGGGTTGTTCGACGGATATTAGCAGTCAGGCCTGCGGGTGAGGCTGAGGGTGAGGGATTGGGCGCGGGTGAATGATGGCACCGCGACTCGGCGCCAGTCACCAGAGTTTGAGTCATCATAACATGAACAACAACAACAAAAAAGCGACATTGACGCAAACTTTAAGACTTAAACTGGCAAAGTGGCAAACACCCAAGCGGCGTCTGTTATTGTATCTATCGCAGTATTATATTAGACTACTTTTAATTTTGGTAGGTACAACTCTAAGCGTAGACAGGCTTAGTTTACAGTCCAAGTTCATAGTGTCATACTATATCAAAGTTGGATTCTGTGTATGTGTGTGTGTGTATTACATTATCACACCCCAGCAAATTTTTAGTGTTGCATACATTCAGGCGCACGTCGCTGTGGGGTGTAACACACTAACACCAAAGCATTCAACACACACGCACACTTACACCGCGCTATATACATATGTATATAGCTACATGTATGTACATCAAAGTGCAAATTGTTTATGGCATGGGTGTTTGCGGCACATTAGGCTCATATACTGGGGGTTGGCTGCTGTACCAAACCCCAAAGCTGTTCACCCCCAATCCCAAACGCCATGCCATTCTACTAATCAAACAGAATGTCATCATATTCTATATGCAAGTCTGCAATTTAGTATCATGAGCATCGTTATGATCAACAATAGCTTTCGTAAGAAATCGGAACATTATCAGCCGTCCATAGACTGTTTCCTCTCATACCTTCCTCCCACCATACAATGCCGTCATACTTGCTGTCTACACGAAAAATCAATGAATGAAAATGTTGTTAGGTCTTTGTTATTTCTATTTTTGTGTTACACACTGTTCACACGCATACTGTCATGTTGTCAAAATTTAATTCTTTTAACGAATATTATTGCTATGATAGACTTATGTGTGAAATATGTATACATTAAAATGATAATTTGATAGTGTTGATTTTTATATTCAGCTCTTTTCACCCATAATATACCAAAATATTACCAAGACACAGAAAAAGTGGAACTTTGATGAAATCACTAGCAAAGGATTATTCCTAAATCAAAAATTACTGATTATGTTGCGATTCCAGTTCATATATATAAGCAAGGTATGTAAGGAGAATTGGACGACCATAAGTTTTCTTTGAGGAATTTTGATAAAATCACAGGAAGGGGTTACTACTACTTCGAAAATTTACTGTTTGTGTTGCCATTCCAGTTTGCTATGAAATATAATTTTATTTTCAGTATTTCAGAGAATTGCGCCTAAAAACGATAGTGTATGCATTCTATACCCTTTTGGCCAAATAAAATAAATTGTCGAATTTTTATAATAGAAACACTAAAGAACCTCACCTTACTGTTTTCCTTATTTTAAGTGTCAATAAATGGCTTTTTACGTTCTCTCTCTGTCTAAACTTGTTCATATATTTCTAAACATCAATCTAAATTTATATGTTTTTATCAGTTTTAAACTAATTTCTACTTTTTGTAGTTATAAGCTTAACTGGCAACAAAACTTCAGCGTTCTATCAAATGAAAGGCTTCAATTCTTGTTGATCTAGAATCTCTGAAGGCACTTTATTGCTTTTCAAGCTGATGAAGACGTTGATTTTAAACCACCTTTTATGCCCTGTACCTGTACCTGTAATGTACACAGGATATATTGAGAGAGAAGGACACGTCGGGGACCTCCAAAGTTACCTAAAATACGATCAGGGTAATTAAAGAAGTTGATATACCCATTTCCAACTGTATGAACTCCTAGATCTCAGAGATGGTAAGAGCTAGAGCAACCAAACTTTCATATTAAATCTCTTATTATGTCGAGGCAGACGAGTTTATTTTATTTTTTTGATATCAGAGTTATATTATATACCTCCCTAAGGAGCATTAGAGAGCACCTCGGAAAATAAAACAAAAGATTAACATGCATAATTTGTTTGTTTCTGAAGATATCGTTTCCAGTTTTCTAGAGTTCCCAGCATTGTACCAAATTTATTAGAATCGGTTGGCTATATCATATAAGATCATTAAAAAAAATTTTCTACAAAAACTTTTTGGAGTACTTAAGCAATATACCGAATTTGGTTGAAATTTGTTGAAACTGGGCATCTCAAAGAAGTTTTGCTCCCAACTTTAGAATAGAATTTAGCAAAAATTTATAAAATCGGATGAGAACTTCCAAAGTTATATTTACGTAAAAATATGAAATTTTTAGACCCCCTCCCCAATAAACTGCACTAAAATCAACGCATGTTTAAAAGTTTTCACTCGATGTTAATTAAATTTTAAATTAATTTACTCTTCTTAGACCTGTGGTAAATTTGGACCCGATAAATCGTAAAATTCTGCTACGAGGGAATGGGGCAAAATATCGACATTAATCGAAAAATCTCATCTACCTGCACACAATTAGTATTTTTTGGTAATATTTGGCCACTATACTACTATACTTTTATAGTCTCTGAGATCTTTTTGATTGTTATCATAGGTTAGGTTGCAAATTTAATAAGCTTAATATACTTTTTTACAAATTTTCTAATTTTGTTCTGCTTTAAATGTTATTATTTGTATTGCAACCACACAGTTATTTAAGATAGAATTAGGCTTAACCCTGAAAAAAATTGCAAGTACCGTCAGTGTATTTGGTTGGTTTTAAAATAAGGCAACACTTTATGAAATTTGTGTACCATTTTATATATATATATCGGGGATATATTATATAGCTCCCATAGGGCTGTTCAAGAGGACCTCGAAAAATCCGAAAAGTTTTAGATAAATAATTCGTTTGTTTTTAAAGATATCGTAACCAAATTTGGCACTCGGACGTTTTTTATAGTTCCCAATCAATGTACCAAATTTGATCAAAATCGGTTGCCTATATCTATATATAGTATAGAACAGATCCGTAAAAAAAACGTTTTTTCCACAAAATTCGTTGTTTCGTTTGTTTGTGTAGATATCGTAGCCAAATTTGGAAGTCGGAGTTCTTTGGAGTTCCCAAGTACTGTGTCAAATTTGATCAAAATCGGTTGACTATATCATATAGCTCCCATAGGACAGATCGGTCAAAAAAAAGTTTTTGGCACAAAATTCGTTGTGTTTCGTTTGTTTGTGAAGATATCGTAACCAAATTTGGCACTCAGAAAATTTTTAGAGTTCCCAATTACTGTACCAAATTTGATCAAAATCGGTTGCCTATATCTATATATAGTATAGTACAGATCCGTCAAAAAAACGTTTTTGCACAAAATTCGTTGATTCGTTTGTTTGTGTAGATATTGTAGCCAAATTTGGAAGTCGGAGTTCTTTGGAGTTCCCAAGTACTGTGTCAAATTTGATCAAAATCGGTTGACTATATCATATAGCTCCCATAGGACAGATCGGTCAAAAAAAATTTTTGGCACAAAATTCGTTGTGTTTCGTTTGTTTGTGAAGATATCGTAACCAAATTTGGCACTCAGAAAATTTTTAGAGTTCCCAATTACTGTACTAAATTTAATAAAAATCGGTTGACTATATCATATAGCTCCCATAGGATCGATCGGTCAAAAAAACATATTTCGTACAAAATTCGTTGTGTTTCGTGTATTTATGAAGATATCGTGACCAAATTTGGTGTTCCGAAGTTTTTTATAGTTCCCAAGCACTGTACCGAATTTGATTCAAATGGGTTGGATATATTATATAGCCCCCAAAGGGCCGATCAGTCAAAAAAACGTTTTTTGTACAAGATTCGTTGTGTTTCGTGTGTTTTTGAAGATATCGTAACCAAATTTGGGGTTTGGCAGTTTTTTAGGGTTACCACATTTTATCAAAATCGGTTGATTAAATCATATAGCCCCTAAAGGAACGATCGGTCAAAAAAATATTTTTGGTGCAAAATTCGTCTGTTTTTTTGTTTGTTTATGAAGAAATCGTAGCCAAATATGGCAATCAAATGTCTTTTGGAGTTCTTAAGCAATATACTAGATTTAATTGCAATTAGTGGTACAGGTAGGGCCGTAGAGAAATAATCCGGGACCGGGGGGAAAATGTACCGGCCCCTCTATTACAACATTAGCTTGAATTACGTCAGTATGACAGTAATTTCACCGGGCCCCTAAGAAAACTCCGGGCCCGGGGGATCCCCCCATCCCCCGCCCCTCTCGTCGGATACAGGGTATCCCGAAGTCGTCCATGCCCGACTTTAACGTACGCCATCTTTTCTTCCATTAATTTTGAAATTCGAACTTATATTCTGAAAGTTAGAGTATCAGAGCAAGAATTTTTACTAAAGTGCTATGTTTTATACAATTTTAAAGTTTCCGCCGTAGTTTGTGTAGACAAAATGCGGAATAGAAAACAAAAATTTAATTTCGGATTGCGTTATAGTGCAATAGTACAGAGAACCTAGACGTCATGGGGAGGATTTATTTTAACAGATTCATAAAAAAAACGTATTCATATGGTCAACGCCTCCGTTTGTAATCTATTGGCTATTAATTGCTCTAATGATATCCACATGAGTAATATATTCAAAACCATATCTTAAAGACATCAAACATCATATACGACGAGTATATACAATTATGGAGTCATCTTATAATTTACAGCTCTACGACTGGTTCCGTATCTCCATGATCAGGAAAACTGGTCATTTTCTGTAATGTGGCAGCCAGCTAATAAGCAACAAAAGGCATGGGAAAACTTAGTAGTAGCTGCTGGGACAGTTTACCTGCGTGGCACACACAAAGTCATCCGGCTGATATAAAAGAGCAGCACACACTCACGCATATATATTGTGCTGCACACATTTTCCTGTTGCCCGAATGCAGGTAAAAAATAATAAAATTTATAACAAAAAAAAAAGAAAAAACAAACCAAACTGGAAATGTACATAATGCGTACCTAAAAAGTAGGGATCAATGAACTGCATGGACGAAGCAAACAGTGGCAGTTCAGTTCTGTTCTGTTCAGGTGAGTTTGGTTTGGTTATTTTTTCCAATATATGCGTACAAACGGTCAATGCATTTAATGTGTGTTTTAGTTGCCATGGCAAAATGAAATATAAAATGCCAAGAACCCAGTCTCAGCCTTGAGCCCTGGAAAGTTGTTGAGTTGCGGTCCATTAGAGGCCTAGAATGATGCTTGGAGAAACCCACCCACCCGAACATACGCACAAGCACAATAGGATGAGTTCTAATTATGCAAGTAAATGCAACTAATTAGAATTGATAAAGAAATAAGCTTATGTATTGTACATATGTACATATGTAAGTCTTTGGGGGTTGTAGGGAGCTGGGTTTGTTTGGTGGCGCTTTAGGCCCGCTTATATACTACTAAATAGAAGTTCTGCAGCACTTTGGGGGTGAGTTCGTTGGCAATTTGGCGTGGCGCACTTCCACCCCTGCCAATAGAAAAAGTTGCAACTTGGCAGGAAGTCAGTGCAATTAAAAAAGCAGCAGCAGCAGAGCCGCTTTGGTGTTGGGGGGTGAAAAAGTGCGCACACATACACACTAACTCACACACACATATGTACGCATTCGCGCTCGCCTGGTTGTATCTGTGTGATTTTAATTGTATTTCTGTGTTTGTGTTCGTGTTTGATGTATGTTTGAGTAGCTAACGGCAAAACCCACCCCTAGCAATACAAAATGAAATGCAGAAAATTCAAAAGTTATTAGAGTTCATTGCATTTTCAAGCGAAGTAAAACACACAGCAACAACAAGAAAAACTGGCAGCACACACACACATACATTCGCACACTCACAAATACTAACATAAAATATATAGATATTTGTATCTCGGGGGTGGGTGGTAATGACTCAAAACATAGCGCAGAAAAAAGTGAAACAGCGGCACCAACAAACTCGTTACATTCGGTTAGGAAGACAATTCTAAGCCGCTCCCACCCCAAAAATAAAAACAAAATACATTAGTGCGTCAGACAAATTGAAACATGCTTTAGGGGTTTATTTTTTAAAGGATTAACAATGCTCTTTCGCGCATCCAATAGTTTTTTGTTGCTTGTTGTTGTTTCTGCATCATTTTGATATATACAAATTTCTCATATTTAACTTGCATATATTTTGAAATATATATTTTTGATACTACTAAAAATTATAAATAACTTTTAAGAATGTTTAATTATTAAGGAATAGTACTTTGGGGAAAGATAGAAAGCCTAACAATTTGGGCCTGGTTGTGCCTCACCCAATAAGCCCAAAGGCTACTTTCTGCTTTTCCTTCAAGTTACCACCGTTACTTAATATAGTAAGTAGGAAAGACTAGAAGCATACTCTTCATATTTTAAATTATTTATTTTATTTTCAACCCAGCATGGTCTTTACTAGTTTCAAAAATAAAAGTTTTGCAAAAGTAGTACAAAATTATTTTAAAGGCCTATACATACATACGTATATGTAGTGTAGTCAATGTTAAATAGATTAAACAATATATATTTTCTAAATAATATTTCAATTTATTTTAAATATTAATTTACTAACTAATTACAATACATATATCGAGTTTAAAGAATATTTTTTAAAAAATGAAATCATTCATTTATTTTCTTTACAAATTATATTTTGATTTTTTTCATTTTTTAAATTGGAAATTTGTTTTTTTTTTAAATTTAAAGAATTACTAACTTATTTTAAAAAGTTTTCAAAGTTTGTAGTCTAAAAACCGTTTGGGTAATAACGCTTCAAGCCGCCTTCACAATAGAACAGGACTGATGCAATTAAAATCAAAATATTATTAACCACTTTATTAACTTTATATAGGTAGTGACTCTAGAAATTAGAAAAATCTGAAAAGTAATAAGGATTTTTGAAGTAGTGCATACAAATCTCAATTATCGAGTTTTTGAAACCCCTATTTCTTTACAACTCCCACATATAGGGAAAGATGTCCGTGCAATAAAATAAGTAAAATATAAAATTACTCAGTTTCTTAGCTACAAGGATATATTACTTAAGTAGCAAGTTTATCAAAAGTTAGATGTCGAAAAACCTCTTCTGTAAAAATGTCAAAAATTAAAATATTTAAATTTTATACATCTATCTTAATATGCCGTTTTCATATACAATTAGATAGATTTAACAGCATAGAAGTAGCAATATGAATAATTGTCAAGTTTCTTAATTTTATCTTATTGTAACTGCAACCTAACTACTTACGTACAGTGTAAAAATGTCTCAATAGGATAAGGACGCATCAGCTGTGTCTTATGAAACAAATAAGAAGAAGCAGCGAGCAAACTATGTAAACACATATGTATAGTATATATCACATATCACATATATCATAAATACATACATACATACATATGTACCAGCAAACATGGGCCATAAACAAACAGAGCCAGCAATTCATAAGAGCCCTAACTTACGTAGTGCATTGGAAAAACGAAATATCGTGGCAGAGCTGTTGACGCCAGCGACAAAGCCAACGCCAACGCCGACGCAGCAGCGACAGCAGGCAAAAATAAATCGATAAAAATAAAATAAATTTTTAGTGATTATGTTGTACATACAAACACACCACACGAACACACACACACACGCACACGCACACAGTAAATGTATCTGTGTGTTTTATGTGTGCTTGCACTTACCATTGGGGATATTTTGATTGAAATGATTTCCATTGCTCTGATATCGCTGCACATGATTATCAGCTGCAGCGGTCACTGCATTACCCGGCGGCGTGCCAAATGCTCCTGGCGTTTGCGTATCAAATTTAGCGGCAAACTGATGTATGCCCGAGAATGGACCGCCAAACGCGGAGAAATTCATCATGACAAAGTTAACGTAATTCACACAGATACAAGCATGCACACACACGCACAGACACTTGCGGCCCAGCAATTGCCGTCTAGTTATTGGATATTTTTCTTTTTCACTTGCTCTTCCTTTCAATTGACTTTTGCTCCTTTCTTTTTGCTGCTTTTGCTTGTTTTGTTGTCGTTTTTTGTTTAAAGCGCGTTCACCGTACGTTTAGTGCGGCCGTGGCACGCGGTGATTTAATCACAGCAAACAGCGAACAACGAACGATCGAAAAAGGCAATGACGATGACGTTAACGTTAACGTTAACGCTGCCGTTGACGTTGGCGCTGACTATATGGATGCGGCGCTTTGCGAGAGTGGGTGGTGCTTTTGTGTTTATTGTTGTTGTTGTTGTTGTTGTTAATGTTGCTCACGCGTATGGTGTTGTTTTTGTTTCTGTTAATGGTGGGGTGGTGGTTGCTTTTTCTTTGGTGTGGCGTAGCCAAAACACACACACAGACTCTTAAACTTACACACACACACGCGTACTTTAATGTATGCGCGCGCGAATGTATGCTGTGCTTTGCTTTGCTTTGGACTTCTAATTCAGCTTTTTTGGGGGTAGCAAAATGTACAACTTTCAATTTCGCTTAAACTAAACACTCACACACACACACAAACACACGCACGCACGCACGCACTCACACTCTCTCATAAAGCACACGCGACAGTGGCGCTGAGAAATGACGGCGAAACGGTAGAACTAAACGAAAGTTTACGCGTACTCAGTACGACGACGAAGAAAACAACCGGCACGCTCCGACATCAAACTAAAAGTAACGTAACGTAACGAACATTACAGCGAAAGAAAGCGGAAACACTGGGCAGGCAACAGCAGGCAACGTACAGCAGAGGCAGAGGCAGCGACTGCGGCCAAAGCAGCGACAGTCCAACAAATGACAGTGACAGCTCTCTTTTTATACACTGCACATCTAAAAAGGGCAAAAAGTTCATTGAGTTTGTGGGCTTGCATGTTACAAGCACAGGATGTTTGTTTATTTGCCTTATCTTGTGTTTCACACTTATCAAATTAAATTTAATTATTATTTTAAACTAAAACAAAAAAATATATATACAAAAATTTTAATAAGAAGTTAGAAAAATGGTTGTATGTATATTCCTATTAGGAAGTTATGAAAAAAATGCACACATGTAGAAATAGCAGGCAACAGAAAAATTCACTCCAGTGCACAGTGGGCCAACTGATCAATCTAGCGGGACATAAGTCGAAATTAACTTTTTAAAAAGTCGTTAGTTTTGTTTTTTTTCCAATTACTAACATTGGACAAAGGTTAAAAAAGCTTTCGTGAGAGCTTTTCGAGACACTCCTGATCAGGTGCGAGCTTTCAAAGTGAACAGATGTTCAGCACGTGCCATGCAAATATTTGGTTGCACTTTTTGATGTTTGTTGATTGATCTTCAACTTAAACAAATTAAAACAAACAGACCCAATAACTTTTGTTTTCTTTTAGAAAGGTATGTATTAAATAAAAAATATATGTTTGTGACCTGTCTATTCATGTGTAGCAAAATAAATGTGTTTGAAGTATGTTGTTTTATCAAGAATGGTTTTGAGCCTTATACTAACATCTCTGGACTATAACTTACGTTATTCAATCTTATTCAAGCTAGTATTAGCATTTATGTATCGTGTCAGTCTTTGTGGTGTTAACGTGTTCAAAATGGTAGCCATCTACGACCATCTGTTAAGTCTATTACACTTTTTAGGTGATATGTCGGTCCCAAAGCGCATGCTGTATACCACTTGGCTTGGCGAAAATATCGCCACAAAGAAAGTTATAGTTTTAAAAGAACTTATATTTGGTACAATTTTAAAAAACATAAACCTATCAATAAAGGAAATCGAAGAAATTACCAAAAAAATAACAAACTTTGTTAGCAGGCTTACAGAAAAATGGAAAGCATGCCATTACAACAAATCACTCTTCGAAAAAAAAAATCAGAAATGGCTTGATGATGCCCTCTTTTTGTACAGTTTTACGTCAAATTCAGACATGGGTCGACCCAAGAAGGATTTCGGGGATCTCTGCCCTAAAGTACAGACCAGAAAAGTGTCAAGTCTGGTAAAGGAAACCACTTGCGATGAATTAATGGTGGCAACCAGCACTAGCCTGTATAAATCTGGAATGCGAACTGCATCAAAAATCGTTACAGAGCTTAATGCAAACGAGACTGCAGGACATAAAATTAAAAGGTCATTGGACGCAAAAGCACAATTGCCAAATCCGTACTCACCGGAAGAAGCTCTGGCTCTATATATGGATGTAGGCTACACGAAGCACACATACAAGCTAATGCGATGTAGTGCTAAGGAGAGGAATGCTGATATATATCCGAGTTACCAAAGGTTGCATTCAGCTAAGGTTATGTGCTATCCGAGTAACTTGAAATATTCAGACTATTCAGCTGAAACAACTTTGCAAAGCTTAGTCGACCATACCGTTAGTCGAATTATACAGGCGAACTCCTCGGTTTTTGATCATCAATTATTAGAAAATAATAATAAAATAAAATTAACTGCAGTACATAAATGGGGCTGTGATGGAAGCAGTGGACACGCAACATACCGGCAAAAGTTTGAAAATGGTGAAACCAATATGCTCGATCAACACCTTTTTGCAGTTTGCCTTGTACCATTACAAATTCAGCTTGGATCAAAAGTTTTGTGGAAAAACCCTCGACCTTCCTCAACTCGCTATTGTCGGCCTTTAAAACTAATTTGCCAAAAGGAAACAAGCGAATTAATTAGATTAGAGAGCGACCATGTAAAAAACCAAGTAGAAAAAATTCAACCAACAACTACCAATTTATATTCAATTATGCACGAATTTCACATGACCATGCTGGATGGCAAAACATTTAGCGTCCTTGCAGAAGCACCTACCATGATATGTGGAATTTGTAGAGCCCTACCAAAGAATATGAATAATATTAGTTTGGTAAAAAGTTATAGAATTGATGCAGATCTATTAAAATATGGTTTATCAACATTGCATGCGTCGATACGATTTTTTGAATGCGTTCTACATATTGCTTACAGACTCCCAATAAAAAAATGGCAAGCTCGAGGTGAAGATAAGGCAAAGGTAGAAGCTAGAAAATCTGAAATCCAATTCCAACTTAGAAAGCAAATGGGCTTACTGGTGGATATTCCAGTGGGTAGTAGTGGCAATACCAACAATGGAAATACTGCCAGACGGTTTTTTAGCCAGCCAAATTTAGTAGCCGACATTACTGGAGTTAGCGAAGCTCTAATATATAGGTTTAGTGTTATATTAAGGGTAATGGCTTGTGGATATCAAGTCAATACTGATTCATTCAGCTCATATGCCATGGAAACAGCTGAAATGTATGTCGACAAATATCCATGGTTTTACATGCCGTCATCTGTACATAAAGTTTTAATACATGGAGCGGACATCATCAACAATGTAGCACTTCCTATTGGTATAATGTCCGAAGAAGCACTTGAAGCCAGGAATAAGGATTTTAGGAATATACGCTTAAACCATTCCCGTAAGGACAAGAGGAGTAATACAATGGAAGATGTTATGAATGGACTACTTGTTTCATCGGATCCACTTATAACGACTCTCTCCAAAACAACAAAAGCCAATTTGAAAGAAATTAATTTGGACAAAACCGTTTTAGGATTGCTTCATAGCTTTAAAAAATCTTTTAGTGACTCGGATTCATCTGATTCCGATTAATTTTTTTTTTTCAAATATATTATAAATATGTTAAATATCTTAAATTAAAAATTTCAATGGAATATGTCTTGATTTACGCCAGTTGCTACTAAAGTTCCGCTAGAAGGTCAGCCTGGCCCACTGTGCAGTGGCTGGATCCATAGAGTAGGAAAAGAATGACCCCATAGACAACACGTCTTTTGGAAACTGTTAAAAAAACCACAGGTAATTTTTCACAATAATAAAAATCTATTAAGCCCTTGTATATTAATAAAATATTTTATTACTCATCCTCCAATGTAAGAATATCTTTTGTATCTCATTCAAAAAAGTTGTAAAAAATTAATTTAAATGTTATTTTTACTATGCCAAATACATATTTTCAACATCGTAACATCATCATCATCCATCATCATTTCCTGTATCTCCCACTGGAGCATAGGGCCTCCATATCGTAACATTGCCATCCATAAAGAGTAGCACAGTGTCGGCGTTTTTCGATTAAAATGTTCTTACTTGTTTGTATTAGTTCACATTGTTCATGTAACTGTATAGGTGTGTGTGTGATTGTATGCATTTGTGTGCGCTCTGTTTTGAGGGTGGAAGTTTTTCTACTTCTCAGGAAAATGCGTTCGCTTGTACATTCTGTACAATGTTTTGGTTATGGCATATGACACCAACTAGCCACTGTTTTATATCTTTTGAATACAAATTTACAGGACATAGTTCCAATAAGAATATTTTTATTTAGGATGGAATTGAAAGGGAACGTAACTTCTACCGTGTTTTAAACATTATAAAGTATTCAAACTCTATCTTATAGCGAAAGCGTAACCATTTAAATTTATTAATTAAATCAATTGGTTCTTTATGAATTGGTGATAAAATTGTTTTATGCAATTGACTGTATCTGGGCCCAACCGACTATGAATTAAAAATTGGATGAACTAACTCTATTCATTGCCTATTACATTTTTGTGTGGTGTAAAAATTTAGAATTATTCCCTTTTAATTTTTAAAATTTTAGATATATTGATGAAAATTTGTCATCGGATGTTGATAGAATATAAAAAACAGTGCGAAAGAAAAACTTCTTGTTTTGATTTTCTTTTTTAGGAGGACTGGACCCATAGATTACTTGTTTCATTTTGAGAAAGCTTGTTTACAGTGAAAAATGTATTATATAATAAAATAATATATATGGGCATTTCCACGGAAAACGTCAACCGGGGCCGAAAAATACAATGATAAGAAACGAGTGAATTTTTTTTTAACATTGTGAGTCGAAATTGCCTTCAATTTTATAAGACTTTGTTATAACAGCTTTTCTTAATTATTTCCATAAATAATAGAAGTTCATAAAACTAAAGAGGGTACTTAAGATTATAAAAAATAATTAGTGTATTTTAACAAAATAAAGTGTAATAGAAAGCTACAGAATTATTTATAAATTAATCGCTTTAAAATTATTCTTTATTTCGCAGATTTTTACCTTTTTGGTTGATGCAGTCGAAAACGAGTTCTATTTTTGTCGCGTACTAAATCGGCAGATTTATTGCCGATATATTGGAAACGTCAAATAGGCAGATCCTACCTTTTGCACAAAAAGAGTACCGAAAATAAAAACAGAAAAAACAAAAATTTTAGTTTTTCTTTGCACTCTAAAGGCGTAAGAATGTCTTATTGTGTTATTTCAAGCCCTTGGAAACAAATTAAATGTAAGAGTATGTACTTAATAAAACTAAGTAGGAGGGATCCTAACCAGATCTCAGTGTTCTTGCGACAGCACCGCCTAGGCTGAAACAATTTAATTCTGCTTGCATTGTAGTTTTCCCGTGTGAAGGTTGCACTAATGGTTATTTTTTTACCCAAAGCAGAGCGCAACACAGTCGACCATTGCCCAAACTCAGACTAGACAAGTCACATACACACACAAACGCATACAAAGTGATGTCTTGTATTTTTATTTGGTTTTCCAACTTTTGGGGTTGTGTGGCATGCCTGCCGCCTGGCAGTCGCAGCATACGGCCAGTGCATTTATAAACAGACACACAGATACACACATGCATATACAAAATTTATATATACGCATATATGTATGGGTGTATGGATGTACTATGTACATACATATGTAATGTCGAGTAGTGGCCTCTGCTCAGCATACGGGCGCGTCGAGAATGCTGCTTCTATGTTTGCGTTAATGAAAGTGAGTGCAGCATAAGCACATTCGTGTGTCCGTGTGAGTGTAAAGGCCATGACAACGTCGCAGTCAGAACGCTCTAATAAGAGAGCAAGTAAGGCGTAGCAGCAGCGGCAGCGCAGTCGCAGCGCTGCGCAGCTTCAACGACAGGCAGCCAGCCGCACTCAAATGCATTTGTTGTTTGTGCTGCAAGTGTTTTATTGTTTTGCCAGATGCGCTACGATTAGATTTGTAGGGAATTACAATCTGTTTAGACATTAAATTCTAGCAGAATTTCTTGTGGTGCAACACTAAGAACCATTACAGTGCCAGTTTTTTAAAATGTACTTTTAAATCGTAAAAACAACAATCAAAATGGTCTTCGGGAACTACAACCATTTTCAACAAAAACACTTCCAAAAACATTTGGTCTTGGTTTTTTATTTTAGAAAACATTTTTTTTAGACCAATTCCTTTACTGATTTTTATACTAAGCGTAGGTAATATGACAAGAGATTTTTTGGATGTAGACTGTAGACAGATTTTCACTTCGAAGGAACCCCCTATTCAAAGCATAAAAAAATATTAAAAGATATTTTTTAAAAAATTTAAGCATAGAGTAATAATAGTAATAGTATTACTTATCAATTCAATGTCACCGCTTAATTTAAACACCCTTTAAAAAGAAAATAAATGTGTACTATTAATAGTTGCAATGCCCAGCACTTGGATCGACAATCGATTTCATCCATTTTGCAATTTATTCTATCAACTTTGGAGAAGTTTGGAGAGTGATTTTCCAAATAGTGCTAATGCATTTTTAATGTCATGACGTGTTGGCAATTTTTGCAATTCGGATATCTCGTCAGATTCCAGTTTGGTATACACTTTAAAGAAAATTGGTTTCAAAATCGACAGGTGTTCTGTACAGCTTTGTCCATCGCTCTTTTGATTAACTCATTATGTGAAGTAAATGTGACAATTGAAAAATGCGTATATATTTTTTTTATTTTTAACCCCTATTGCTGCAGCGCATTTGACATGCTTATAGCCCGAATGTTGTTAAAGTATTTTCTTCATTTTGATTTTTTGTTTTGTTGTAGTCTTCCATTCGTTGACTTATTATGAGGGTTGGAGTTTTGACTTTCCATGCATATTTTTCCTTCTACGTTTTCGCTGTTTCGCTGCCTCTCTCATTTGTACATTTCTTTAATGCTTTGTTTAACTGGATTTCCGAGTTCTTATTGTTTCATACCATACAATTACTTTTAATTTGTATTATTTCCAATTATGCGTGTTGGTTATTTGATTTATGCACAATAAGTATATGTACACAGGTATGTATATTGAATTCAAAAGCAGCATATATGTATGTATTCCAAACATTATTTTATGATCGGATTTTCACTTGACACTTAAGTCCAACTTTTTTTCTGATCCGGTCATACGTTCGTATATTAGATACTGAAATGTTTTTCAAATCGATTTATGGGCTCAAACCTTTGTACCTCCCAATGGCTTTATAAGCCTCTATGTGAGGTTCTCAAACCAAACGTGCAAACTATAGGAAATGGGAATAATTGGAAGTACTTATCGGGAGCCATTGCTCAAACCAATTGGGGCGAATAAAAATTGCAACTTTTTATGATTAGCATTATTTTTATTTGTTATTATGAGCTTTGAGTTAATGTTTTCATATTGGTAATGGCAAAAATAATAAGGTGTATGAGAAATAGTTTATGCAATAGGTGTAGATTTTAGCTTTGTTAATTGAAAATTGCAAAACTAAATTTCAAAAATTGCACCATATGCCACACAGCCGGTATACTGTTACCTCACCCAACTTTCTATCTTTTGATAAAGATATGTGGGAGGTATTTAGTACCCGCTTTTATACATAATATATTGTCTGTATAACTCTATTTGGCAAATTAAATAGTTTCCATATAAAGCTTAAAGTTAAGGCAATTGTTATCAGTAGCTACTTATTGGAGGTATGAAAACTTCATCATAATTATGTATAATATTAGCTATATGTGTGTTTATATGGCATGATCGGTTACATTTTATAAATATAAGTAAATACTTTTCATACATCAATCTCATGTCTTGCCACTTCATTACAATTATAAACCAAAAGAAGAAAAAAAGAAACCCAGTCCAATCAATCGTTCTTTTAGATTATTTTTTTATATCGTACACACATAATATATTAAATACTTAACTATATTCTAGAGCGGGTAACTGAAATCTAACAATTTTACTAGCTTATATCTTGCACTTGGTTTCGTATCTTAACGAATGCTTAGAAAATATACATACATTTGAGAAAAATCTTACAAAAAATCGATTTCACATAATAAAGCCTTGGTTTTTTTTTTGTGCATTTTTCTACACGGTGCTTATTTATATAAGACAAAAATATGAAACAAATTTTGTATTTTTTGTTTAACAAATAAATATGATTTGTTTAAAAAATATAACAATTGCAACTTAAAAATTTAATATCACAAAAAAATATATAACAGCGAAAATTAATTGCTAAGCGAATGTAAACGTTACAAATTATAATAAGTTGTATATATAAGAGAGCTAACCGTTATATATTTTGTGTATAAAGTGAGATACATATATGTATAATATATAGATACCATATGGTTGTCAGCATTGAGCTGGAGTATGTCATAACATTAGAATATCAAGCATTTGGTTATATGTTGTATATGCATTTGGAAGTTTTTTAACCAACATACTTAGTACATTAGGAGTATGTTAAGGGATTATTCTTGTTTAGAGCGGGTAGCCCAGTGCAGCGGAAAGCAGCGGTTCCCAAGCTCGATTTATGTCTAAATTTAGCACGGTGCACTGCTCGGCCAACGTTTCATCTTCATCCATTACGGTTATAGGAAATAGATCGTTCTATATATGAAACAAGAATTAAGAATATTGCATCTAATAATTAAATAAAAAAATACATACATTTTTGGCTTGCCATAATTGCTCCAACAAGCGCAGGAAACGTTGCATTTCCAAGCTGCTTGCAAAAAATATAATCAAGTCGTCCAAGCACTCCAAAGGCGCCTCCTGGCAAGAAAACTCCAATATGCACCACCAAGTCTCCCTATGTGAGGGAATCTTAATGCCTGTCATAGCTTTTATATCAGCACAAGTAAGTATTTCCAGTCCAGAGTTTCTGCCATATACGCTGCTCATATTCTGCCCATTAGATAGTATCGCACGCTGCTCGGCGTGATCAGCACTAAAAGTGCGCGATAACTTTGTTGGTGAGGAGTTAAGAGAGGAACAAGATCGTTGGGTGACACGCGTGGGCGTGCCCATTGTGGAACTCAGCTGAAATTAAGAAGTCACAGACAATATTGAGGTGTTTTCCGGCAAGGACTAGTTGATTTAAAACTAAGTATCTTACCAAGCTGCCCGTTTCAAAAACTGTTAACATGTCCTCATCACGTAACAATGGCTTTGGCTCCTCATTTGCAACTGTAGACTCCTGCTTGTCAAGCTGGCGTAACGGAGCAGCAAAGTCCTCACGTAATGTAATCAAATGATTTTCGGTGATAATTAAAGTACATCCTAAGGCCTTGTGCTTCTCTTGTAACTCAAAGAGCTATGGATTCAAATATTTCAAATAAGTGTTGCAAGTAAATTGAAAAATGCTTACACCACTGGCCGACTGCAATAAAGCCTGCAGCCATTCGGAAGCCACATACTCATCGGGTGCAGCCAATTGTAGCAGCTCACCCTTTAGCATAATCTCAAAACAATGCGGACGCGCAGATTTAACTACACGCCTAGCTCCCTGGCATTCTGCGAGTGCCATGGCCCAGCTAGGAAGCTTTTGAGCTGAATCATTGAACGTGTACAAAACGCCCGCTCTATGTGTTAAATAATATGTTTTAAACAACTACGTATTAACATATTCCAAACAAATACTCACTTTAACAAGAAGTAACCCGGCTGCCATTGTACTTTGGCCCGTGCAACTGTAGAGGCTGTTTCTTTAATGCGTCGATGCATGAGAAAACCTTTAATGTGCGGTCCCAATGGCTCCTGTTCACCAACTAAACCCAAGTTTAATGCGCCGCCAGCGGGCATATTGACCACAGCGTAAAACATCCAGCGTTCGTGCTTGCCCACACAGCTGTTGGCCCTCACAAAAGCCTGCAAGGGGGCCAAGTGTTCCATAGTCAGCTGACCTACGGCAGGCAATGTAGAACCACTGCGACGAGCGCACAGCTCCAAATTGGCCACCAGGGCATCGGCGGGATAGGGTCCACCTGCGAGCAGGACCTGCTGCATGTCACGCATGCTGTTACTTAGCAAAACTGTGTTGCCGAATGGACCCATCTGCGAGAAAATATAAAGAAGTTGACAATCAAGGACTTAATAAATATCTTTAGACTACTGCTATACTTGAACATAATTAGCATAAATCTTTCTGTTCCAAATTTAAGGATGGCTTACGTTAAAGTCAGGCGCAGACGACTTTGAGATACCCTGAACCATCACTTGCAATCAAATTCCATACATTGCTTAAGTACTCCTAAAAACTTTTGATTGCCAAATTTGGTTCAAAATCGTCATCAAACAAAAAAGAAAAGAATTTTGCACCAAAAACGTTTTTTGACCCACCGGCCCTATGGGGCTATATGATATCGTCAATTAGGTAAAGTGCGGTGGAACTCTGAAAAACTTCCGAACGCCAAACCGATTACGTTTATTATCTTCATAAACAAACAAAAAAGATGTAATACAGTTGAGGCCGTGCCCGACAGTGTAATACCCTGTACCTTTTTATTCGAAAAAATTGTATCCTACATATTCCTTCTAATACGTTTCCAATTGGATTTTTAAAAAATTTTGTTGCAGTACTATATTTATACCTATAAGTTCCGTACGTTACGTCAAAGAAGTTATTTAAAGTGTATGGGGTAAGTTTCATGTGCATATGTTGCGTGGGTGAGGAGGTCGCATTAATCAAATTTTGATGTGGATTTGTTTATAAGGGCCGCACGAATATTCTTACCAAAATTGGTGATTCTATGCCGTTTTTCTTACCATAATTATATAACCTTTGTACCACAAAGTACAGTTTATAAAAAGTCATTTCATTTTGACCTACCAATATGACATCCAAGTCCTTGTAGGCCAGAACAAACTTAGCGCATAGGCAGTTGCGTACCAGATCTGCAACATAAAGAGATTTATCCGTCAACAAAACCAGGACTGGCGTCATAAAACCCTCACGGCTATAACCGGTATACAGCTTAAAAACCTGTAGATGAAAAATACGAAATTGTTTACACATGTTCAAATTGTCTTCGTTCAATACTATACTAACCTTTAGCAATTGCTCATTTTGTTCCCTTAAAATTGTCAAACTTTTGCCATTGAATATATCAATAGAAATTTCGCCAATGCCCAATTCAAAACGCGATATATCGCCTGGCAAATCTGATTCCATGCCCAGAGCTAACTCTCGACGAGGCGAGTTCGCGCCAGACATTTCAATTTCCATTGCGATTTCCGCATTTAAATCGTCAATCAACTCAAAATTTTTAGGTCGCACACCACGAACATAGAGATCGGCAGCCAAGAGTTTCTGCTCGCCACGCAATTTGTCGGCAAAGAAGTTATTCTTTCGTATAGATGATTCTAAGATTTTCTTTTGGGTTACATTGCGCAGAAAGCGGTTAATGAGCGATGTCTTTGATGCAGCCGGTGTAGGTGGCTTGAGCAAGTGAGCGTAATCCAGGGACTGCTGTGATTCGCACATTTCCGAATAATCCAAAATAACAAGATCACTGTCCGCATTACTTTTATCATTGATTGTATCTGTAGTTGTAGTTATCGTAAGAATATCATCAAATTCCTCGCTTAGAATAGTGCTCTTTGAGTCACGTCCACTACCACCGCGTGCATTCAAATAGCTGCCAATGGCATGCACTGGAGCTCCTGTATTGCCAGCATCTGGACTATGCAAATTACGACCAGTTTGCTGTTCATTGCTGTAGTGTGTCCCATAACGTTGTGGCTGCCATAGATTAGCACCGCTGCCACGTTTCTTTAATGGTGACGCCAAGTGTCGAGGTTGACGTTCTACGCTGCTAAGGGCTAAGCTGTTGGCACAGATTTGTGGTTTGGGTAAGGAGCAGGTATTCGAATTCGAGTTTGTATTTGTGTTACTGATTGAGCTAAGCTCGGATATGGTTGATGAGGAATGGGTTGTAGGTAATTTGATGCTAGGCTGCGATTGCGATGTAGCTTGTTGTTGCTGTTGTTGTTGTGGTGTAACTGCTCCTGATTTGGACATTTTGAGAGCTGTGGGACAAAACATATATATTGGTATTTTTTTTAACTATAAATTGCAATCTTTTTTCAGTCCATTCAACCAGAACTCTATACCATTTTCGGTGAACTCTATAGAAACTTACCTAAATAGCTCTCGGTAGCCGCCTGATCCTGTTGCTGTTGCACCTCTTTTTCTACGGCCTTGCGTTCTGTTGTAGTGGGCGAGGTGGCCGTTTCTTTAAGACTGCGGAAAAAGTTGCTAAATGTCTTGGCGATGGGCACATCCATAAAACTGCTGCGCATTTGACTTGCCGCGGGCTGTGCTATTGGCGTATCGCGCTGCAACAAACTGGCCACGCTGCTGTGTTGTGCTGCTGTCAATGCTTCTGGTTCGCTAGTCTCGTACGAGACACCAGTGTGCTCAAATACTGTGCTTTCACAATTGATAATGAATTTGCTGCGGAATTCAGTTTGTGCGCTGTTAATGACCCCCACTGCAAACGCTGGAGGTTCCTTATCAAGCTCTTCTTGGCGTTTCAATACGTGTGACTGTTTGTTCTCGTTAGGTGTGACTAATGTGGGTTTTGGCTCTTCCATTTTACGCCGCAGCTGCTCGTCCACATTGTGCACAAACTTTTTGGCACATTGTGCCTGCTTGTTTCCATCTAGACTTTTACTTAGAAATGGTTTTGCTTTGAGTGGTGGTGATTCTGCTGTCGGGTATTGTGATACAGACTTTGGCTTATGCTCTGGCGTTTGCTCCAGCTCTGGGACACATTCTACCACTGCCTGCAAGTCCTCTGACCCTTCGGGGACACCCCGCTCTGGCAGAGGCATGGTAAATATGCTTTTCAACGAGCCGAAAATCATTTTGCTACTATTATCTAACAGCTGATGTTTGATATCATGCACATTAAACTTTTTGACGCGTCCATTAAGATCTTGCTCGTGTATTACATTGGTCTGTCGTTTGGTTTTCTTTAAACAACTCGATTTGGGCTTTTTCTCCTTGTTCCAAACTGATTTCTGCTTGAGATTACCTGCATTGCCTATGTTTGGCTCCGAGTAGTAGCAGTTGTCGCCTGTAGACAAAAATACGTGTTATTAATACGTTTTGCTAGATTTTAACTTTGGGATCTTACCAATCAGATTGTTGTTGGCATTGCTCATGCCTATACAGTCACAGGAGCTGCTCTTAGCCTGATCGTATTGTTTGCGATTAAAGTTTTTATCCTGTTGTTCATCGGAGTCTAAACTAGAATTAGAGCTTGAGCAGGCGCAGCGATACAGCAGCTGCTCGTCCTGTCGCTTTTCTTTAGCAGCCGTATACTCGAACACACCCGTGTTATCATATTGTAAGCCCACTGGCTCATTTGTATCATATATGTCTGCATTGCCATAGTCGAGCACATCGGAGCACGCATTGCGATAAACTAAACGACGATTACGGCCCGCACCACCATCCGCTGCTTCTTCGCCATCGTCCTTGCCTGCGCCGCTAAGCTCGTTAGGGTCCACAATACGTTCACGTTCCGCGCACCAAGAGTAACGTCCGGCTGCGCCTGCTACGCCGGCTGAGTTACCCACTTGTTGGGCTAATTTGCGCCCATTTTTATAAGTAATGAAGCCGTGTTCAATGTGTATGTTATCTGTGCGAGTGCTTTTCAATATATCTTCGTGAAAGGAAACACGTTTTTTGGGAGCCTTAGGAGTAGACGAAGCTTTGCGCACCTTGCGTCTATAGACAATATTCTCAGTGGTGTCAAAGGTTGAGCAGGTGCTTGTAGTCATGGCCTCCTCCGGCGCCACATTTGAATTATCATCAATGAGAGGTGCCTCGACTAGCGGCTGGGAGGGCGTAATTATCTTGTCCTCGTAATCTAAACCAACTTGTGAAGTGATGGACTCAATCATGACATCGCTGTTTTCGGAGTCTAACATTTGCACACCCGAGTCGCTTGGCGTTGTGTCGTCCAACGTACTATTCACGCTTGAGCTCATCTTTTCAACTGTTGGTGATGTTCTTGTTCCGGCCTTGGGATACAGTGGAGACTCCATTACGACATCGTACTCATACGTTTGTCTTGCCAATACAAGCGTCTCTATATAAGTAGAGTTTCAGCACTTTAATAGGAGTGTTTTTGGACGACTTTTTTACTTTTTAAAGAAAAATGTTTTTTTTTACTGTATGCCAATTAGTTTTGCGCTTTAAGAACATAAACAAAACAATATACAAATGTTAGCTTTTTTTTGCACTGGGTTTGTGTATATTCATTTTCTTGCAATTAATCAATATAAATTCCCTTGCATACTGCGCCGCATCACGTCACTATGTGTACTAGAAGGAGACGAGCCATTCACAACAAAGGAGTACCCTTTAACTTCCGCCCAACCCCAACGGTAGGACGACAATTTGTTGCGATTTGCGCAGTTTTTAGTTTTGTTAAGGTGTCTTACCTTCAACTTGTTGAGGAAAATCCATGTCATTCGTATGCTATAGGCTATTAATAAACGTATTAGTTAATTTTTGCTACCAAATGTGGCTTGTAACTGCTTTTTTTTACATTTTAAAATTATTTTTATTCGTGTACGTGTAGTAATCAATATGGTATCATAGCTACAATCGATATAGCCCGATATACAATTATCGATTTCACAGTAATGGGATTCATCAAGTTAAAAGAAGAGTTCAGACTGCTGTTTTTGGGATGAACTAAAAATTGCATAAAGTAATCGAAATTGTAACGAACATTATTGCAAAAGTTGGCATGCCGCAACCGTGGTGCAACGTAACCACCGTTATTTAAGTGTGAATTCAAAAATTGTTGAACAAATTATGCAAACGTTTATTGCATTTTAGCACACGCATTGTAATAAATAGCATATTTATTGATTTAATTTTACAAAGCGTGTTAGTCAATTAAATTGACATTTCAATAGTGGCATTTTGTTTTCGCCACTCACATAACCCATTGCCTTGTCAATTTAAAAAGTACAATAGCAAAACGAAAACACAAAAAGAAACGAATGCCAATGAGAATGAATGAAGCCATATAAATTAATTTATATCACTTTGAGCAGCGCACACCAATCCGTCTATATAATTCTTTAATATTTTTTCGGTTTTGTGAATAAAAAACAGAAAAATCATTTTGCATTTATTAAATTATTCAATCAGCTAGAAATGTTTGAGTTACGAGAAGCATTTCAAAAATGACATCCATTACAAAATAACGTGCCGTAAAAGTATGAAACTGAAATCCAAACGTAAAAAATATAACATTATACGCGCAAAAATAGCCAATATTCGTATTGTAGTTTCTAATATTGCCGGGTTTCAAGTATTTCACGTATTTAAAGCCGAAACGGCGTGTGTTCAAAATGCTTATGCGAATTATTTTGAGACAATTGGAACGACATCAAATTTTATTTGCAGTTGCAACATGCTTTCACCTACTAGAAAAATCGATTCTACCATGTAATTGTGTTCATGGTTTCAGGTAACATGCATATACATATATTAAATTGCTTCAATTTTAAGATTTTAAACACATTGCATCAGCACGAGTTGGCCCACTGCAAGATAACCCTAATTTTTATTCCGATACTTTGCGCAGAAACAACACGGAAAGCGCTGAGCTGGTTTCTCACTATGAGTCAAGTCTTTCTCTGCCAGATATATTGCCAATACCATCAAAAACCTATGACAAAAACCGTGCACCCAAATTACTGGGTCAGCCCACAGTGGTTTACTTTCATGTCACAGTGCTATCACTTGATTCCATCAACGAGGAATCAATGGTAAGATCTAAACAACAATACAGCACTGTATTAGTTCTAAAGTACGTCAACTTTGCAGACTTATGTGACCGATATATTCCTAGCACAAAGCTGGCGGGATCCGCGTCTTCGTTTGCCTGAAAATATGAGCGAACAGTATCGCATCCTGGATGTGGACTGGTTGCATAGCATTTGGCGGCCGGATTGTTTCTTTAAGAATGCTAAAAAGGTAACTTTTCATGAGATGAGCATACCGAATCATTATCTTTGGCTCTATCATGATAAGACATTGCTGTATATGTCCAAGTTGACTTTGGTACTGTCTTGCGCTATGAAATTTGAGTCCTATCCGCACGACACACAAATCTGCTCCATGATGATCGAGAGCTGTAAGTATTGTATCATTGTGAATTTACAATAGTAAATTAACATATTTTCAGTATCACACACTGTGGAAGATTTAGTATTCATTTGGAATATGACCGATCCATTAGTAGTAAATGCCGAAATAGAGTTGCCGCAATTGGACATATCGAATAATTATACAACGGATTGCACCATAGAGTACTCCACAGGTAATTTAAAGTCAAGCGAATGTAGTGTAATTTTTAAGTATTAAAATATTTTTTACGAGCATAGCTTATGCAAAGGAAGATTGTATTATTCCATGGGAGATAAGTTTACTTAATTTTTTTATATCGGGATTATGTTATATAGCTCCTATAAGGGTTTTTTAGAGCACCTCGAAAAAACAAAAATTTTGAGGTGCATCATTCGTTTGTTTCATAACCATATTCGGCGTATGGAAGTTTTTTAAAGTTCCCATATCGGTCAAAAAACGTTTTTGGTGGAAAATTCGTCGTTTCGTTGGTTTATGAAGATGTTGTAACCGAATTTGGCAATTAAAAGCATTTTGGA
This sequence comes from Chymomyza fuscimana, assembly GCA_949987675.1. NCBI lineage: Eukaryota > Metazoa > Arthropoda > Insecta > Diptera > Drosophilidae > Chymomyza > Chymomyza fuscimana. Next base: position 87,441,560 of record OX465088.1, read on the forward strand.
GTACTTAAACAATATAACTAATTTTATTGCAATGTGATGGTACAAGGTATCACAATGTCGTCCACACCCGACTTTAATGTACGCCATCTTTTATTTTGATTGATTGGGCTTAAGACTTTCTTAATGAGGCCAGTTTTGCAGACATCGTTGAGCTAAACTAAACCACACACTAATCCCAACCCCTTTTCAAACACACAGGCAACTTCACCTGTTTGGCCATAGTGTTTAACTTGCGGCGACGCCTGGGTTATCATCTCTTTCACACTTATATACCATCCGCATTGATTGTGGTTATGTCTTGGATTTCATTTTGGATCAAACCGGAAGCCATACCAGCACGCGTCACTTTAGGCGTTACCTCGCTACTCACTTTAGCCACACAGAATACACAATCCCAGCAATCGCTGCCACCTGTGTCCTACGTAAAGGCTATCGATGTTTGGATGTCTTCGTGCTCTATCTTTGTATTTATGTCGCTCATGGAATTTGCGGTGGTAAATAATTACATGGGACCAGTCGCTACAAAAGCTATGAAGGGCTACTCAGATGAGAACATCACAGACATGGATGATTTAAAGGTGACGCTAACTATATGAAGCCAATGAATTAAACCAAAACTTGCAAAATTTTAATTTGTCTAATAACTAATGGTAAACATTTTGTTTATGGATATTTCGGAGAATTATTAATATCCGATTTAGTTTGATGCAAATCAGCATACCTAACAAGAATAAAAAATCCTTACTCGATAAGGATTTTTAACGACGAAAAACGCTCAATTATTAAAATTGCAATTACGGGTAGCTCCAAATATATTTCAATTCGTTTACCGCTTTCAGTTATAGCTTTGGTTTGATTCCGCCTAAATAATTTTATCCAACAATTTAAAGATTCTCTTGTTTTTACAGCATCATCGAGAGTCCATTATAGAGCCACAATATGATACATTTTGCCATGGGCATGCCACCGCAGTTTATATAGACAAATTCTCTAGATTCTTTTTTCCATTTTCGTTTTTCATACTAAATATAGTGTACTGGACAACTTTTCTATGATAGCGAGTTTAATATCAACAAGATGAAAAACAAAATTAGTGAGCTAATTGCAAATATACTTACATATTAAAGAGATAGATAAAGCGCATTTGTTTAAAAATGTATATAGTTTTTAAGTCACAAATAATTGTATTAGTAAATAATATATATTATTGTATAAATAAAAAAGACAAAAATTGATAATTAAATTTAATTCAAAGGAAGAAAATAAGAAATGCATTTTAGTTGCGCAACAAAGGTGGAATTATCTTTGGTATTTTTACTATATAGTATATATACTTATATGCGTAGTTATACAAAAAATGTATATAAAAAATTGTTGCCATTTTAGTTATTGTATAATATTATCCATTATATAATAAGTGTTATTGGCATAATCACATGATATATTCTATATTGAGTTGTTTTCTTTTATCTATATATGCAAGGGAATTTTTATTTGATTTTACTAAACTGAAGCTGCGTTAGTTTAATTGCGTTAATTGTTGCTAATAGGTATGCATTTTTTATGTATTATATATATATGTGTGTGTGTATGTTTAGTATATAATGTATACTTGATATCTTTTTAAAGAACTTTTTGTCACTAAGTCAACCTAGCTAATGACATTGCTTAAATTGTAATGTTAATGGTATCTTTAGGTTATTAGGTTAAATAATACACATAGGCAACTTATAGGCGCTTTCGAGAATACATGCCTCACCGCACATATAAAAACATGAATTGATTAGACTAAAGCATACAGAGTATAAAATTAGGGTTCCAGATCTATCTAATAACAATATGGTATTAATGAGTATGCTAATTTCTGTTTCTATTGCAAACAGGCCTGCAGTTTCTCAATCCATTCCTGTGCCAGATTCGCATTTACTGCATAAAAGTTGTAGGTGCGCTTTGAAGTTTTCAACTGAAAAAAAAAAAATAATTTTTATCAACTATGTCTACAGATATAATTATACTTCAAGACATATTTTATTAGCGCTCGATTAAAGCAGCAGTTTTAACGAAATTTTATAAAATGCATCTTGAAACACCTCTGCTGCGAATATCAATTACATTCATGTTTTATTCGCACGTAATTCGGCTTTTTCTTTCGAGCTCTAATTATGGATCGAATTGTTTAACTTACATCAAAGAATCCCTTCTCATCGACTCGTTTTGTACCAATTTGTGCCGGCTGTGCGGCAGTCACCGACTGTACCTCTGCCAGTTCTGCAAGAAATTTTCAGTTATTATAGCCGATAGAATATGTTATTGTTATGGCTTAAGCACACCTATAAATCCCTTGGGTGCTGTGTCCTCCGATGTATCGTAATAGCGCAACTGATGCTTTATGGAGTCCAAAACAAACCAGCGCTGCTTCCAACCCTTTAACAAAGCACCCCGCTTATAAAGATGCCTGCAAGTGTCATACTTCAAGTTAAATTACAAAAAAACAACATAAGGTACTCTCTTACCCTTCATGAGTGCGATTCTCGGCTACATTGCTGCTAAACTGATTGTAGAAATGATGGCTAGATGTGCGCGCCGTAGTTGCCGCACTGGAAGCTATGCTGGCTGTATCTCCCTGCGACATGCTCACATTTGGTGGAACTACTGCACCATCTATGGCCTTGTACTTAGTGCAATTTTTCATAGACAGTTCTGTGCATTTTTCGTGATATGAATTACCACAGTCCATGCAGCGATAGCCCACAGGACCCCACAATAACTTATTGCAGTGGTTGCAATTTGTGGGCGTTGTATATGGATGTTTCTCAAAACGATGCGGATGAAAGAACTTGTCCTGATAGCCAGCCAAACGTCCTTTCATAATTATCTCCAAAGTGGATCGTTTGTGTTGCAAGTGACTTTGGTTCTGGACTAAAATGCTGCTAAGCGAAGACTTACGCGAGATTTGTTCCATTTTGGGCACCTTAAGATTATTCCAGACCTGCTGCCATTTTTGTGGCAAATGACCACGCTCCGTTTCCGCTTGTTTGACCTCACTTAACAGGCATACATAGGCATTGGGATTACATTTCTCAATATTATCGTAACCAGCGGTTATGACCATGCGCTTGCCTTTCACCTCAGACAAATCGATTTCATCGTCAATATTTGTAGCCTCCAAATCATAAGGAGGACCCTGGGCTAGCTCTTCGTTAGTATAGTAACTCCACAAGTCCAAAGCGGCCACACTATTTTGGGGACGCAGCACATCGGTCTTGTCGCCAGAGTGCAAGAAATTGTAGAAAATGGGCGTCTTGCTGTGCTGCCGTTCAATGTAGTCAAAGATTGAATGACCAATGCGATTAAGTTGCGTAGGCGCGCGTGAACTTCGTATATCCATTGGATAAACATTGGCCTCATCATCCGAGCCATTAGCAGAACTAGTGCCAAATATGTGCTTAGTACTCATCGAGCCACGCTTGTCTTCCGCTGTGGCAATGCCCGAGTCATAGCGCTCCAGCTCACAGTCGAAGAGGAATGTGCGAAAGCGACATGAGACCACATGGTAAGCCAAGAAGCGCAAATAAAAATCATTAAACTCAAATGCCATCGGAAATTGCCGCTGTAATTGATGCACAACATCGAGAAATTGCAGAAATGTCGGCGCAAAGGCTATGTTGGTGCTGGCATGCGAGGGCTTCAGATTGCTGCGATGAGCGAACCGGTGGCCAAAGGCCAGCCATTCCTTCTCGATGATCACACGAAAGCCATCTATGCTGCGGTAGTATGGATCCAAACATAGCTGCGCTATAGATGAAAGTTGCGCTGTTACATCAGATCCATCCTCCAATGATAACATTACGCTGGATTCTTGCAAATCTATTAAGTCCACAACGGCACCGGCGAGTTGGAGCAACGATGATATTTGCTGCAGCCAATCCGACTGTTCCACCAATTTGGCAAAGCTCTGACTTTCCGCGTCGTTGGTAGTGTGCGAGGGCATGCAGGCTCTAACTAGTTTTTTAAAAGCCGAACGGGATTGCCTAATATCCGGATAGTCAACGGCTATAAAGTCAGCACAGAAATCTGCATTCACACAGGATTTGGCTTGCGACTTTTCAGCTGTAGCAAAAATGTCAAAATTATTAATTTAAATGTTTTGGAAGCAACTGGTATTGCTTTTATTGCTTTAAAAATAAAACTTACCCAGTGCGTAGAGTCGCATCTTACGAAATCCATGAGATGAACTATTGTTTCCGCCGCCTTTCATGGTGCCGCTTTTATTGCCGCCGGCTGACTTACTGCCCTCATACATATTTAGATTGGCCTTATGTTTGCGCGAAACTTCTGGAGTTAGCGGCTGGTGATGATCATCATTACCTACGCCCCCTGTGCCACCAAGCAGTAGTGAATTCATTGAAAGATTTATGCCAGTATACTGTGTAAGCGCCAATGGAGTCAGCTTGGGCATTGTATTTATAAGTGCCATATAATACTTGTCCTGCTCATGGTAATGTGTTACATCATGCGGTGTAGTATTGGACCCTGTCGTATTTTTTAGCATTCCAATAACCGACTTGCTATTTGGCTGCGCACCTCTTATAAGCAATGCACCATTACTGTGCCGCCAGGTTGGAAGTGGTATCCGCTGACTTTTAAAGTATCGGCCCAAATGGGTCATGACTGCGTCACTGAATAGCACTGGTGCCACAATAATGGCTGGATACGAACGGCACGTTCCATAGCTGGTATTGGCATTGCTTATACGAAATCCCTTTTGTGATTCGGCATCGAAGCCTAAACGTTTCCAGTCCTTAACATAACTGCGCTCACGCATGCGCTCAATGTCCTTGATGGTAGTAAGCTGTCGAGGCAGTGTTTCGTTTTGAATTTCAAACTCGTCACCATCTTCCAGCTCATCGTCAAAAGAGTGGGTTTCTAGAATATCGGCACTGCCGCTTCCTTGTGTGGTCATGTCATAGTCTGAAATGAGCTTTCGTTTGGTTGGCACCTTTTGCCTGAAACCCGCTTTTTTTGCTGTGCGCAGCAATGTTTTTTTAGCAAACCCCTTAAGCGTTGAGTATTTTTCCTTAGTCTTGAGCGGTGCGACGCCCTGAAGCATTGTTCCATATGACTGAAAGGCAAAGTATTCAAACTCGTCAAATGGATGACGCGCCTTACTAAGTGTCTTCCGAAATGTTTCAATGTGCTCGGGAGTCACTTCTGTGTCAAAGGCAACTTTGAGCAGTTGAAAGCTGCTAGAGCGTAACTGTAAACCTTCAGGCAATGTTTGATCAAGATGGGCCAAATAGAGCACAGATATTTTCTTCTCTTTAAGCAGCGAAGATATGGGAAAAGCACGTACTATGGTCTGTTCGCAAAAGAGTGGATCACAGGGTGAGCCCTTAAATACAACTCGGTAATTAGTTAAAAAAAGAGCTCCCTCGGCGGGTATTAAACACTGGGTATCATCCTCACGTCCATCAACCATAAGATAGCAACGCAAATGTTCGGTGACGAGTTCCTCACCGGGCAAAAGACAAGGTGTTTGAATTTTAGGCTTTTGAACATGCGGATGCCTCTTGGCCTCTAGATAAACCGGCTCCAGCGATTCAATATGCATGTGCACCACACCTGGCACCATGTCGTGTAGATTACGTATGTGTTCTGATGTGACGCCACCCTCGGTACAAACGCAATCAATAAAACGTGATATAGTCTTGCCTACGGTTACACCAATTTCCAGAGCATCATTCTCTTCAAATCCCTCGTCGGAATGTTCGCTAAGGCTGTGAGAGCCCATAATACTGAAAAGAGATGTATCATTATTACTTATTAATATTATTATTTCTGTTCCATAAAAGCGAACCCGCCATGCAAATCATTTTTTAACAGCTCACCTATTTGAAACACTCTGGTTCTCTTCTAGACGGAACGCTGGCTTTGGCTTACTGGCCGCATCTACATTTACATCAAGCGGTATAAGCAATGACACCATGCGATTGGCAAAATGTATGGCTTGGCTGTAAAGCGTGGACTCTTCGGACTTGGCCAGCTCAGCCTTCTTTTCCTCCTCAATAGTGGGACTTTTACGCAGCTGTTCGGCGGTAATCTCTAAAGCCGAAGGCTCTTCCAAGGGCACCTCATCGAGCACACAATTTGACTCTTTATTGTGCTCGTTCTGACGACGATGCAGGATATACAGAGCCTTTATTTGTGCTTGAACGTCCTGATAAAACGTAGATTCCCAGAATTGCAAGTTTTTCCATATAACATGATCCTGAATTTCCGTATATGCAAACTGCACTACACCTGTTGATAACTTGCGGCAAAATATGTTCGACATTGGCAGCAATGCAGCTGCCACAGTATACTCATCAACACCCGATGAGTTTTGGAGCGTTTTGTTCATAAATCGCACAACCAGGTCAAATTGCTGATGGTCCAGAATAGCCTTGTTACCATGTACATAGCCGAACAGCTCACGGCAAAGTATAAGCCGCGCATCGCGATGCTTTAATGTGCGCATTACCGCCGGCAGCAGCTTGCGAGCATCTGCAATTTTATTCTCAAATATGTAGGCTACACAAGTTCGCAAGACCTCTAGACGACGCGCTGAATTGTGTACGTTAGGACGCACGTCTAGCACCTCGGGCAGCCGCGGCCCCATGGGTATTATGCGATTTTGATTGCGTGTAACATGAAAGCGCTGAGATAGTCCGTTTTTGCGTATTCCATCATTAATAATTAGTTCCACCTTTTCGGAGCTAATACGTGGAAAGGCCGGCTGATGAATGCGATGAAAAGAGCCTTCAGGTGGTCGTAAAACCTTCTGTGCATATGCAGAATGAGAATGGGAAGATTCATTTTCAAAAAGAGTCTTTCCCAGCTCCTGGATATGTGTTAATATCTGTAAATAAATAGTTTAATCAAGAAATTAAATTTTTACAATAAAGTAGTTTCTTTTATCTTGAATGCGCACTTACGAGATTCCGATTGTTTGCCTCAGACTTGAGCAACTCGTTCATTGAACTATAAAGCTCATCCCACGCATCTGATGCACGCCATGGTGGTCCACGCTCATTTACAAACGTTGTAAAGAACATGCTGTCTAGTACGCGAAACAAAAACTCGCTCTCGATAAGATCACGGGCGCCAAGAAAGCCAGCCTTATGAAATGTAATGACCGTCTTAGGATGTATTCGTATAATGGTCAAGCAGGAGCGATAGCCCTGTAAAAGTTGGGCAAACAAACGCATGAATATGGCTCTCAGTTCCTTATCAATTTGCGCCTCTGTTTTAGTCAGTTGGGAGGGCCGCTCAAGTGTGGGAAATGCCAGATCAGCCTGTGCCAAGTTGGGAAATAGTACCATACTAAGCAGCTCCTGAGTTTGTTCCCATAATGGCGATGGCAAAATGGGCACTGGTGGCGCCAGTGACTCTGGTATGGTAACCAAGCCACCATCTAAATCCACTACAATAACATCTAGCAGGTCTGTAATCTCAGTTTGCAACGAGCTGTGTATGCCCATGATAAAAGGCGTTGGCGTTGAAAGCACCTCTGCTAGCGGCGCTGGTAATATGGGTATATAGACGTGTGTATAACGAAATGGATACATGAGCGCGACCAAGGCTTTGCAGCTATCCGTTAAATGCCAGTAGCACTTTGAAAGAAAGAGTATTTTGTTTTCAGTCATTACAGCGCATAACAATATGAGAACGTTCTTTATGCCCAGCTGCTTGAACAGAAAGTGTACTCCGCTGCCTGTTATTGGAAGTGAGGAACTTTGCGGTGGCTGCAACGATTGCTTATCCCCAGCGCCTATGGAAAAACGAACCTGTGGCCCGCCCGCGGGCGGTACTTGAATACAGCCAAGTATATTGCCGATCAGGTTTTCCAAGGCATATGGCAAGTTTTCAATATACACCGTGTATATAGTACCCAGACAGTTCTGAAAAAGCAAATATTCGATTTAGATGATTTATTAGATAGATTAGATATTATCAGGGCTCACTTTGAAGGTTTCTGCACAATCCAGACGCGATATCAACAGTAAACACTTGGGGGAATACATCACACTGTGATGCGTAATCGGTGCGGCCACAGATGACATTCCAGGCATTGTAGCTGCTGTCGAGGCGCCGCTTGAACTTATACCCCCTACATGTTGCTGGAATCTGACGGAATTTGTGCCTATAGTCTCGTCCTCATCGTCAACGGTTTTGGTCTGTGTGATGGCTAATGTTTCATGAAAACTAAGGCACGCACAATAATGCTTGTTGGCATCGATATCAGTAAGCACAGAAATGAAAAATTTTGGCTCTTGCTTCTCGTACGATAAGCTCCAGCCCAGGGGTTGACAAAACTGCGAGCAGATAAAATAAATGAGAAGCGTGTTATGAAAGTACCTTGCTACATGCATACCCATTCGATGCCCTGGATAAAAGGCGTGTCAGGCCAGTCTTTATCGGGAAAACGTTGCACGATCTTGCCGCATCTTGGCTGACCGCTGACATTGCCGGCAGTCTCTGCAAAACCAATATCAATCATCAGCGCTGTCATGCTTTAATAACATATGTACGTATATATGTGTACTTACTTTCTTTGTCGTTATCGTAGCCAACAATTACGAAGTAATCAGCGAGTCGGGACATCACATATGCTGCACATTGCCGCCCTACAGTAGGACTGATGCTACTTCCAAGTTTAAGTTTTTTTCTGTCAACACGTCAATACGACGTCGCCTCTTCGGGAAAACAGCACAACTTGCCAAATCTACGAAATAAAGCACAAAACGCAAACCAAATTAAAGCAAATTTTAATGTACATATGTATATATATATGTAAGCATGTGTGTACATATGTATACATATACTATAAGAGCACAGAACAGGCAGCACGGCGTCATCTCATTTGCATAAAAAATTCTATCAATTAATATAGTGTGGCGATTTGTGTTAGGCATAAATGATTAGCTGAGCTCATAGAGCTTTTGACGAAGTCTTAGTTTTCTGGTCTCCAAAATATTCTCATTTTTTAGTCTTTTTTCCTTAAAAATAAAGCACATACACGTAGTCCCATTTAACCACACCCCGTATTTATTTCTTAAACGCACGTATCCGACCATTCACATGTAGCATGCGTTTGTTTTTTTTATTTATAGTTCGATTCAATTTTAGCACATTTAGTATGTTTTTAACATAAACAAATTGTTATAGCTTGAATATTTTTCATGATACGTAGAGTTGTGTCGTGCCGTTCAGAATAAGTTCAATTGAGCGGCTCATTAAAACAACTCATTTCCCCAAAATACGAACCGCATATTTTGATCCAGTTGCTCATTTGTTCATTGTTCAGCCCAATCTAAAATGTAACTGACAGCTTTTAAATCGTATTCTTTTGTCTGATAAATAATTCATATATATTCTTAAATGTTTGCTAATAATAGTTTTAAAAAAAGATCAATATCGATAAAGAAATGTCGTGTCAAGAACAAGTGAACTGCAACACCTGAAAAAAAATGTTCCGAGTCAACAGTAACAGCTGTGAGTAAATGAGCCACTATGCAAGTGAACAAAATGACCGATCAACTGAACTGTCACCATTAACGTAAATAAACTCAAATTTGTAACATGCATAAACAAGAAGTGAGAGTATAAAAATCTACACTTCAATTTTTTAATCGTTAATTTTAATTAAATTGCCAGATATTCTGGCTATTAATGAACAAATTTTGAATTGTGAATATTTGCGTTGCAGTCGGTAGTTGTAGTGTTGCTAAACGTATATTGCAAGTATTATGCAGCACTTAGTATATGTCAAGATTCGACTACGTTCAGACAGAATGAGTGTTTAAATAAATTGCAATTATTTTCCAATATATTATTGTTAACGGGGGGTTAGAAATTTTACTTGAGAAACCAAAAAAGTATGTTTTAAATGAACTTAAACTTATTATTTTCTAAATAAAGCAACATAAGAGAGAATATCATGCAAGCGTCAAGTTGTCAGTCAGAATTTTAATTTTTCGTGGCAAATCGGCTTGAACGTGTATGCTACAGCCTAGCTGACTTCATTGTTATTCCAATTTTGCAGTCAGTGTGTATTTTTTCGTACGTAGTTCACGGTTTTGTGCAATCTGTGAGTCTCAGCTATAAGAAATTATTATTATTGTTTAGTTAAATATTAGATAAAATGTTGCACATGTGTTTAATGTTAAACTATGCTTGGTACAATGTCTAAATTGCTGGAAAATTAGTTTTTTCCTAAAAGAGGATTCTTCTTGTCCGGAGCAGGTAAGCCCCACTCGGTTACTCACTCTCTATGTCGCGTTCCCTCTCTGTCTTTCTCTCATCATAAAACATGACACTCTGTCTCGTTTTGCACACAGCTGTTTTGAATATGCTGTTTTCTTATCAGGAAAATGAAAAATTCAATGAAAACTTAATATATTCAAAATTCAATTGCATACAATACTAAAACTTAATTTATATTCCTGATATTTTATTAACAAAAGTGTAAGGTTTATTCAATGTAATGGCTTCGAATTGGAAAATAATACTTACTATAGTTTTCCGTTCTCTGTCAAATTGAATATACAGGAACATACAATATACACACATATATGTATTTATTTTTGATGTGCATACACATGTTGTAACTTGTATATATTAAAAATAAAACTTTTATTTATTTTTATGAAGACACAAAAAACAAGAAAAAAAAAAAAAACCATGGACAATGATCAAGATGAACTTAGCCACAGTCACGTATCGATGCGGTATCCAGATTTGTCAGCGGTCAACAGAGACACACGTAAGTATTTCGTTTATGTGTTCGTATAAACTATGGACTTTCTATCCTTTGCTATTTCCATAGGGTCGCCTTACAATGTGTACTATGAACAATCTCTTGGCGGCATGGCGTCCCCAAATATATCAGATAATTATATATTGATGAACCCTTATATGCAGACCCAGACATCTGGCAGCCGCAACGCAAGTGCTTACGTCCCATATCTATTTTCGGATCAATCTGTAGTACACAGCACTTCATCAGGACGCGAATCGACTTCACGCTTAATCCATCCTCATATGCTAACAATGCGAGCACCGTCATCTCTCTCAAACCCAGCTCAGGCAGCGCTGGTGTCACCAAGACATAGCGCAGCTCCTCCTGTGGCCTATGCTGAACCGGCTAGCACCACAAACAACAACGAGTCTACCATGGCCCGTCGCAGATGCAGCAAGTGCAATTATATGGTATCCATGTGCCGTTGCTCTATGCCTAACATACAAGCAACAAGTTCGTTAAGGTAATTATTTAAATTGTTATACTCGCGGGGAATCATAACAAAGTATATATTAGTGAATATTATGTTTAGTGGCTTTTTAGAACTGGAAATGAATTAAAATTCTGATTTCTTGATATGGTAATAGCAAACTACGAATTTTCGGTTTTAAATTTTTTTTCTGAGGGGATATTTAGAATAACCATCTCTGAGCAGAATCTCTTGCTCTTTACAGATCCCGATACATTGCAGCCCCTAACGAACAACACATGGACCATGTACATTCCACACAACCAACGCACCAAGACGGTGGGTCTACAGCAGAATCAGAGGAAGACTTTAGCCACTTTCATTTGGCATCAACGTCAACATCCTTGGCTCTATTAACAGCGGCCATATCACAGGCCCCGACAAGCTCTGATATCATTCCAAACCCAACGTTAAATACACAACAAGAGACTGAAACACAGCGTCCAGCAGAGCCAGTTAACCTAGATGAAGCCGATAACGATAATGCTGACACCAGCGAACATCAAATGGTAGCAGCCAGCACCAGCATGGATGCCATTTGGCCGGCTGCTGTGGATGATCACGCTGTGGATGAACAGCTCCTTCAGGCTGCCAACAGAAATGATCCGCACGAGTTGGTTGTCTATGAGATGCCTTCCAGCTCGATATTGAGCAATAGTACCAATAGCTCATTCGAGGCCAACAGCAATAATGCGCCAACAACCAATGCTAGTGCCTATGATGACGTTACCTCATCAGCTTCTGATACGGAACATGTTCTATTTGCCAATACACGCACAACTAATACCACAACCACAACATCAGCGGCTCAGGCACACAAAAAGAACAAACTAAATTTACCCGCGCGATCCCGCCTTGCTTCTGGAAACAATAATAATACTAATGCAAATGCCAATGCTACTGGCGATACGTCTTCAACAAACTCATCTGTTATTGATTTAGACGCAACGCCCAGCACTAGTGGCTTACAACAACAGCGACATCCGCAAGATGAGCAACAGCCTAACGATTATGCAATGTATATGCGCCATAGCTATTTGGATGAGGATAATGACAGCAGTGACGACGGATGGGACTTGCGCATGCACAATCCAACACCACATACCAAAAATAATGATGTATCTATGCTTGACCATGCCGATCACACCTACTATAATAGTCGGTGTGCTGTAACCAGTGCTCCTCCAGATAGTAGCAGCACAGTCCCAATGTTTCGCAACTATATACCCGCTGCGTCCTGTTCCACAGCTACGCATACTACATGCAGCATGGACTATAGTAGTAGTAGTCGAGGATTAAGCAGTGGTGTGCGACGATTGCAAGCACGTCTTCGTTCTATACAAAGGGATTTGGGCACATCAACTACTACTTCATCAACGCCAAGAGGAGAGTCAGGTCAGCAAGTGGCGCAACGTGAAGAAGCAGGTGGCTGTGCTAACGTGTTGGATACTACTTATGGCCAACGACCGGCTTATCGTCTGCGTCGTGCTAGAGTTCGCTCAATGGATGAGGCGTTGCCTTCCCCTGCAACAAGCAGCAGAACATCTGAGCAAATGCAACCGTCATCGGAAAAGCGGCAGCGACTGGCAAGCGAAGCAACGAGCTCGTCAAATTCAAATCATTTGTCACCAACAAATTATAATGCATTTCTACCAGGACGACACCGACATCGCACATATGCCGATTTGCCAAGCGCTGAGCGTGAGGTAAGTCTCCTTTTTTAGCTGAAATAGGGAATCAAATCAATGTTTCCTATAGATAATGTAGCTTGTAGAAAATTAATAATAATTGTATTAATTTTGCTACTACTAATTTTACAAACTACAAAATAATGATCAGATTCGATAGCAGATTTCAATTCAAATTTTTCATCTTTTATAAAAATTTGTACAGCTCAAAACTGTATTTCCAGATCCCTCAAAAAGATACTAGGTCCCTCCAAATAAATTGTTTCATTTGTTTGTCTTTGTACTGACTTTACATACGGTAGCTTCTTTAAAAGAATGGTCTAAACGAAATTTTTAAAAGTGGGTGATGAAGTATAGTTGTTATGTCTTAGTTAAGAAAGACGTGTGTATAGGATATTCACAGCCTTCTTTTTTGTTCTCAGTCATCACGACAGAGTCAACTGCCGAGCAACGGATCATGCGTCATTGCCTATGTGGGACGCGCAAGAGAGCCTGCCCAGGATCCACTGCCATCGACTTCCAATAGCAGGCGACAAAATCGTACAAACGATGTCAATTCTGCCAATGAGCCAAATATCGTACTAACCGCGCCCGATTTGCAATTAGATGATTGGTCCTCCGATTCGAATGGCGAAGATGATGATGTAGTTTTTGTTCACTCAACACGCGAGCCAATACTCTCCATTGACCTCACATCCGATGACGATGGTTTCGGCGGCAGCAACGAAGTACAGCAGCAACAACAGCAGCTTCCTTCGGAAAATTGCTACAATAGAAACTCCAGCGACGAAACTCAGGCAACCTCTTTGCTACTACCGCGGCCCAGCTCAGCAAGCGAGTATGATGAACGAAGGCGTCGTCGTGCCTATTATAATCTGCCTTATCAACGTCATAATCTACATGAGCGCAGTGGCGGAGGAAATGGCAATGGCACCTCTTTTGCCTTCTATAGCGGCGCACTCTCTGATCGCGCCGTCATTTCGGATCATAATTACAGCTACGATCACAATCAGCATTTGGCTCATGTTCCCCGGCGTGAGGAGCCTTTTCTGGCTACGGCTGCTCACGAAACATACCCACGCACCAACCCATGTGCAACACGCTGTCCTGGCTTGGACACTTCACAACGTTATTTCCAGCCGATTACTCCACCACCTATGTGGCACTTCGCCGCACCTATACCTGAGCCAGCCGCCAACTATGGTCGTTTGACGCGTAACAACCCCTCGGTGGGAGCCCCAGCAGAGCCAGTAAATGGACGCTCCAGTCCTACTTACTATCCGCGTTATCAGCCATATTACGTGCCGCACTATACCATAACCGCATTGCCTACCAGTCGCAGCGCTGGCGCGGACAGTTACTACACAATAGAACGAGCATCACCCAATCAACCAGTGCCAGCAAGTCAGCCGCGCTCCATGCATCAGCCCGTTGCCGCCACTGGTGTCTATGCCATACCAAATCCCCATTATAACGGAGGCCTGAGCAACGCCAATGGTAGCAGTCGGTCTTCGCTAAGTGGAGCTATGAGCGCAGCAGCTGTAGCTGCAACTGTTGCCGCCGCTCAGGCTCAGTCCATCAACGATTTGCTCTCGCTGGCAAACGTGCACACTTCGCCAGTAGCCAGCATGGACAATGATGACACCTATCGTGCTCTATCGCCTATTAATCCCATGATGTTAGCCTACACGCCCCGGCGCAATCGCAGCTTGACCCCGACTGTAACTGTTTCAGATACAGTAACAGCTGCACATTCCGAAGCACCACCGCCTGTTGTATCCAATGTGGTGTCCCTTTCAGCAACATTGAGCGCACGTGATGCCGTTTCCCCACCACCTCCTCTGGAAATGTATTCAGGCCGCACTACTATGCCATATTGTGGCTCGCCGCCGTTTAGCATGCGCCGTTCGGAAGCATATAACAATAGGCAACATTACCAGCCACAGCCGCATCAAGGACACCAGGCGCCACAGAACCAAATGCATGCACATATACATCCACCTCATCGGGCATCAGCCATTGTGGCCACATCTCTAACCCCTGCCCCACCATATCCAGTGCATCAAAATTTATGGTATCGCCAGCAAAACATACAGGAATTGCATCGTCGCCATATGACACCCACGCCCATTGATCTCTCATCGAACCCGCTAAATCTGACAAGTAGCTTGCGCACACGCTATCTGCACAGCATATGTAGTTGCGTCCATGCGCGCAATGGTCCTGTGTCCAGCCTCGATCCAGCCTATTATCCACCATATGATGCCGCACAGGCACAGGTAGCAGCCGCCGCAGCTCAACAAAGTAATAGCAATAATGCACCGGCTGGCCCTAGCGCCGCTGCTTGTACGTCGGGTGGAGGTGTTGCCGAAAATAATAACACTTTAGCGATGCAACAGCACACACATCACCATCACCAGAGCGGCAGCAGCCTCACACAAGCTGAAGTTGTTGACCGTTTAAATGCTATTCATCAACAGCGTACGCATCACCTCCATCAGCAGCAAGAACAGCAAATGCAGCAGCAACACCAACACCATCGTCGAGCAGCAGCCATACATCATCATATGTTCCATCACCATTACTCGCCGTTGCATTTAGAGATTGGTTTGGCAACACCCTTGGGTCTGGGTTCATCGCGAATACTCATTGGACCACCGCGTCCAAACCGAGGTGCTACTTTGGTAAGTTATTTACTGTAAACTCGGAGTAAAAGAAGTTTTATTTAGTTTAATGATATGTGCAGGAAACCATTGAACGGAACACGCTGCCGCATAAATATCGACGAGTGCGTCGACCTAGTGAAACAGATGAGGATGCAGAAAAATGCGCCATATGCTTGTCACTGTTTGAAATCGAAAATGATGTGCGGTAAGCTATATTATTAATTAAAATTTTTAATTTTTTTTCATTGAGTCTATCTTGAAACTGTGTCTCTATTCGACATCTTTTAATCATTGTCTTTTTAGTCGCTTGCCCTGCATGCATCTATTCCATACTGATTGCGTTGATCAGTGGCTGGTCACCAACAAACACTGCCCAATTTGTCGCGTTGATATTGAAACTCACATGGCCAAGGATGCACTGGCGCCCAGCTCCAGTGGCGTTGCAGGTGCGGCAAATACCACCGCATTATGACATTGTGTGCATGGCATATTTATGTAAGCGAGTAAGGAAATGTTTTACTAGATGACTAGAGAACTGAGTTCGTGATGGTCAGTGGCCAGATGATAAAAAAAAAAGAAAAAGCCAAAAGATATTTTATATAAAGAAAATTTAACGCACGAAACTGTTAACCCACCAACAGATATAGATATATATGCTATTAGTTGCGTTACAAAAAAAAAAACAATTTAGTTTAGTGTCGTGACATAAATTATCATAAAATTTCCTAATAACAAGTGTCCACAATTTGTAAAACAAAATTCTTGTGATTGCATAACTACGTACTTTTATAGGCTACACAAAATTCGCGAAGAGTTTAATTTATTGGTATAAAAAAACAAAAATAATGCAATTGTTATTCAGGTATGTATTTGTTATTGGTCACAAAATTATAAGCAGAATAAAACAAAATTTGCCGTAGACCTGTTAAATTTAAAAAAAAAAAAAAAACAAATACAAACTAAAATGCATTTTCTTTTTACAATGTATAAGTTTAACATTTATAATTAGAACATAAGAAATTTTGTGTACTTGTACGAGTATCTTTATTTATTTCGTATTTTATATGGGTGAACCGATAATCTATGTCTTTTTTTAAACAGTTTACAAAGTTCATGAAACTTGTAAGGATCCTTCTGCATATTTCTATTTGTGTTAATTTATTAATTCGGTCGTTATAAAAAATTGTTTTGCTCTAAATGTGCCATATATACATACATATATAAAAAATAAATATTACAGCTTAAGTTCTTCCAAGCAAGCGAATAAAAAAGTTGCAACAAAATAAAGCAAAACATTTAAGCTTTGCATATTCATATGAAATTTGTGTTAATGCCATTCTAAGTAAACATAATAAATAAACGAATTTCAAAATAAAAATTATAATGTATATATTATGTATTATTTTTATTATGGTAGAGACACGTTAAAAGCTAGACAGTTAGTATTCATAGAAGGTAGTAAAACGAGTGGAATCACATTTTTTGTAATGAAGTAAATCCATGTTCGCCACGTTTTTTGTACGGGTGTTAGCTACATACATATGTATATCTACGCGGAATACGATTACTACAAGATTGCAGCCCCAAGACAATGAAATAGATGGTACAGCTTACCTTAAAACTTCCTTTTGGAAGAATTTAGGTTTGGCTTATAAGTGCTTGGACTTGGCTTGACAAAAGAATACATACGCGCGTAACGCTGAACTTTTGTTCATACTAGCGTATGATCCCTACAATTCAGAATTGTATATTTCTTTTGCTATCATTTTAATTTAAAATAAGATTAGTTTCAAGTTTAAGCCTTGATTTACATGCTAACTTTTATTTAAAAGCATTACACTGTAGAATGGATTCAAACCTATAGCTATAAAATTGTACATTTACTGCACTAACTGATCTTACAATGGACCTGCTTACTAAAATTAAATATGTGTATGACTGTGAATTATTGTTTAGGCCATATTGCTAGGACCAGGTGTGTCGTCGTCACCATCGCTCTGTCCATCATCTTCCTTGGTTAGATCAGCGAAAAAGTCTGATGCATTTGTGCACTTGGATGAGGGTAAATTGTGTCGCTTCTCCTTATAAGCGTTATGTTTTTCATTGTATTTTATATCTCCAAAGTCTTCAAAATATTTTACATTCCAGAAGCGTACATCATTATTGTGCGATGAGGAGGCCAAAAGTTCTCCATTAGTATTTATATCGAGTGATTCGATGGGCATATTGTGTTGACCCACAACACCCAAATTGCGATTGGGCGCAATATGGCAGGCACGAATGTTGCCGTCCTCACCTGCCACGCAAGCAATTCGATCAGTTATGGGTACCATCAGACTTATAGGACTTTTGATGCCTGGATACATGTCGCAGTGATAGCCGAAATAACCCCAGTTGTATGTGTACAGACGACCTTTTGATGTGCCCACCACCAGCTTGGAGTTGCCTCGATATATCCCCATACAGCTGAGTTCCTCCTCATATGGTTCTGATTGAACATACAATTTGCGAGCGCCTATGTTAAAGGTTGTTAAATAGCCATCGGCGCTGGTTGCCATTAACAGCTTATTTTGTTCGTTGCTTAGCAATTGTGTTATTTGATCCTCCAGTTCTTTGAGCTCAAATATGGGTACTTTGGTGCGTAAATCCCATAGCTTGACAGTGCCCACATCATCACCTGTGGCAAAAAGTCGTTCATCCAGAACGTGCAGCTTATTGATCGCATCCTCGTGCGCCGTTTCATAGAGCTTCTTTAGCTTTTCGGTTTCCATATCTGTTACCATGACACATTTGTCTTTTGAGCAGGTAAGTAAATTGCGGCCGTCCTCTGTGAACTCTACATCACGACAAGACTTGGAGTGAACCTCTATAGTGCGTATCAACGTATTTCTTTCATTGCCATATTCATAAAGATGCACATCACCGATTATGGTGGCCAGTGCAATTATGTCACGATCCGGATGAAAACAAATATCTGTTATGAAATCATCCAGTCTAATTTCTGGAGGTGCACTGCGTGGTTTTTTAATGGCTGCTATAATCGCACGCACCGTTTCATCTGTTTCATCATTTTCGTCTAAGTCAAAGTCATACGAAGTCGTTGCTGTTGTACCGCTGCTGGAGCCACTAGGACCATCGTCATTAGTTTGTTGTTCCTTGCGTCGTTTTGCGCTGCTTACACCGGCTGCGACATCCTCACTCTTTCTTGGAATGGCTGTGGGTGAAAGTGGGATGTTCGAATCATTTGAGTCAGAATCCTCGGCGGCGGGATCATAGCTGGCATCACTGCTAATTGACTCCGCCGAAGAGCCTGCCTCTAGGCCCTGTGGGGCTCCCATAGCAGCCAGATCATACTCGTATTCATCGCTATCCGATTCATTAAGCACCTCCTGCTCGATCTCCGCTATAACGCCAACGACTATATCATCGTCGATTTCCTCCAGCTCCTCCTCGTCTGTGGGATTTTTAAAGTTCTCGTTTCTGCACGCAAACACACAAATGTAAATACAAATTCGCCCTTTAATTAAAACAAAAACGTTTACTTACGAATGCATAGTCTTTGAAGCCCAAAATATATGATTTTATGTTGAATTTCGTACCACGCTCTAACAAAATCAAGAGTAGCAAGAAGAAGAACTCTCAAAACAAAACACATGTGCTGTTAAACACTATCAGCTGATAGAGTGGCTGCTGTGGCAAAACACACAATGGGAAAATATAATATATTTGCAGTCAAAAATAACATAATTTGCCATCCTAAAAGTAAAACTTGAAATAGCTTCAAAATTCAATGGCATTTTATGACTTCTTGATTTTAATTCATTTAGTACTTTTCGAAACAATTTCCACAACTTTTTTTTATACAAGGTTCCTACATACTTTAAAAAGAATTAAATACCATGACAAAAAAGTGTCAATGCGCCAACAAAAAGAATCAAATATATTATACGATTTTATTCACAATTAAATGCTACTTTGCATCAGGACTGATTCAATGAGTTTTTAGATTTTGTTTTAATCAATTTGCAACAAAGGTGTTATAAAGAACTGAACATAAATTTCTTCCTGATCCTCAGCATGGACCATAAAATGCATTTCCAGCAAACCACTTGCATCCGTTTTAATGGCTACCTTAGTTGCCAACTGCAGCGCCTTGTTGGTTAATTTTATTTGCTGGCTCTTGTAACGAGCCACGGTAGTTTCACGACAATTAAAGAGCATTATCATTTCGCTAGTTTTGGCCACTTCTACACTGGACTGTGCCTGCATGACACCTACCGTAGCAATTTGAAAGTGAGGACGACGTGGTGAAATCGTAAGTTCAAATTCCTCTGCTGCTTTGTCCAATTCGTTAAATATATTGAACAG
The DNA here is from genome assembly GCA_949987675.1 of Chymomyza fuscimana. Taxonomy (NCBI): domain Eukaryota; kingdom Metazoa; phylum Arthropoda; class Insecta; order Diptera; family Drosophilidae; genus Chymomyza; species Chymomyza fuscimana. The sequence goes on from OX465088.1 coordinate 87,461,591, forward strand.
GTCTGGCCCACGCATAAAGATAACATTTAAGTGGTCATTGTTTGAACCAAAATCATAGTCCATTAGCTCTTCTACTTGCATTGTCTTAATGGCAACCTCTGTCGAAAGATCCTTGTCGTCGTGTGGCTCCAGCATAATCAATAAAGGGGAACCTTCGCCCTTGTAAAACATTCTAATGCAACAATCAGACAGGCCAAAAAGACTTAAGCATTCAGATAGAACGCTAATTTTAAGACTGAAACTGGGTAAATCCTGAACATGAAACTCGGTAAAAAATTTTGGAGCTATAAACAAAGTAGCCTGTATGGATTTTCCCTGTTCCACAGTTATCCGAAGACCATCCTCACTGATTTGTACAGTTCCAATCTGCAAGTTAAAATTAAAGTAATCTGAATTCTACCTAAATAATAAATAAACCAACCTCAGCAAAGCACAACGACTTAATAGAATTATAAAACGTCTTTATGTACTCCAAACGGCCTACAAATTTGTATGATTTGTAATCGCTTTGTGTTAACATTTTCGCGAGTAAATTATTCGTAAATGTCCAAGTGGAAATAGTCAAACTCTTCCGGCTTTAATGTCTGGTCGTGCGCCTGCAGCTGTAGCAATTGATGAAGGCGCAGTGCTAAAACGTGTTCACAGGTATATGATGAGGCACAAGCGACACTCCAATCCACTGATGTACTTAATGACGACTCCTCGGTAAGTCCAAGTACGCAATTTAGGAAAAAGGGGCACTTGCAATAATTTATGCCGGGCACAATGCGTACAACATGCGCTGAGTTGCGTTTGCTACTAAACTCGGCAATGCTACGCAAATTATCCTGTGAATAGTAAATGGTCAGAGTCCATTTATCTAACAAATGTAGGGCGCGTTCCAAAAGCTCTTCACCCAGTAAAGCGGTCAGCTCCTCGAAGACCAGAGCACGTTCGGCTGCATACAGATAACAAAAGTAGGCATCATTTTGGAAATCGGGAATAATGTATTTACCCTTAGTTGGAACTGTGCCACCAACCCTAGTGTATTTCTCAAACACTTGATGGATTATTTTCGGTAAAAAGCAGGATCTTGTTACTTCAGTCGAGTTCAAAGACATTTTAGAAAACGAAACAGAGTTTCCGATTGATATCCCATTTCCTCTACGAACCAAGAGATATCCCAATTTGTACTGCCATCCTTTTCACACATAAACGCAAACAGCTGATTCAATTTCGTGCGATAATTTTGCGTTTAGCGATGTGGCTACTCCACAAAAATGTAATCAGCTGATTTTAAGCGTTGCCCGCGTTTTAGCTACCATTATTCCATTTGTTTTTATTTAACTTAATAATTTTGTAGTCGTATTTGTATTTAAATGTTAAAAAAAACAGAATGTCTAAAAGGAATACAAACAAAAGCAAACAGCTCTCGATGAGCTCGTTTCTGGGGTTAGATCAAAAGCAAAGTCAGAGCCAGTCGATGCCACCAACAAAAGGTTGTAAAATGTAAACTTTATAATATATTAAAACATTTACATTTTAAATACTTTTAGATAGAACTAATGCCAGTGAAAATATTTTAAAAACAAAGCTTTATAATCCAATATACCTGGACTCGTCCTCCGATGAGGAGCTGTGCAGCCAAAACACACAACTAAAGTCGTCGGAAAAGCAGCTAAGCGAAAATGCGCTCATTAAAAAATATAACTTTGAGAGCACCACGCAATCCCCTCTGGCCCCATTGTCATCTTCGTCAGAAGTTGCGTCGGCATCCAGCTCATCATTCAAATTGGATTTCAATAATCTTGATGAAATACTTAAGCAGGATGTTGGCTATCAGGCGACGCTCTCCAAGTTAAACGGGCATATTAATAAGCTGTCGCTATCGCCGCTTAAATCATTGTCGCCAATTAAGAATCAAACTGCCGAAACAGTCACTTTAAATTCCTCCAAAGCAAGTAGTTTTATGGATGATAGCTTCGATATGATGGTTAAACAAACATCAAAGCAGCATATGGCACCTGAGACCCAACTGTTTTCATTGGACGATATAAAACCAAGTCCAGAGAAAAATATTGACTCTAAGTGGCAAAAACAAGGAACAAGCACATATTTTTTAGAGAAAAATAAGGAAAAAGCAGCAAAACTTAGTGACTTAGAGGCAATAAAACCAAGTCCGTGGCTAAAAGACGCACCACAAGTTCCAAAACAAGAAGATGCACCTCCACTCAAAGAAATTGAGGAAGCTACAGTTAAGCCCAAAGTAAGCGTAGTATTTGACAACACACTCTCTAGTTACCTGCGCGACTTGGCACAAAATGATAATTTTAAGACTGAACCTGTCGATCAAAATGATCAAATGCTGCGTGCCTCTTTGAGTTGTTGCAAGTCAACGTATATTAAGCTCATGGAAAAGTACTGTGAGGTTATAGACCAAATACCAGCCGCTTGTTTTAATGAAGTTGACGGTTTTGAGACTGACACGTTTCTCAGGCTTAAATTTATGCGACAAAAGTTTAAAGAAAAAACGTTGAATCTTCAACAAAAAGTGAATCAGCAACAATGCAAACCAGTCGTTAAGACAAAGCCATCAGACGACTATTTTGATGTGCTGGAAGAAGAGGAACGAGAAATGCTTGAGGAGCAGCAACAACAACTAAAGCCAGCAACGCCAACAAGCTGTGACTCCGTTGAAGTTCCAAGCAATGAAGATTCCCAAAAACCAGCAAAACAACCAAGTCAACAACTACTACGTCATGAATACCTGGCGCATGATGTGGTTGAGGAACCTAGTGATGAGGAGAACAGTTACTTAGCAGAAACTGTACTGCTGGATTCTGAAGTCGATGAGTCGGAGCTTTATGGCTGTACTCAACGGCAACTTGTCAACAAAAAGGCAAATGCCAGTGCTCCAATTGTTTGCGATGACGATTTAGAAGAAGTGTTAGCTGACATAATGGACGAGCATGAGTCGTTCAAAGGTCGAAAGTCTGAGTTTAATAGTTATGCCTATAGAGATTTCGAGCAACTGCAGAAAAGTCCGCATGCGCCTCAACAACCCGCTCAGCGCATAACATTTCCAACTACTAGGCCCACTCCGGAGGCCGTTACAGATGCTGAAGGTTTTCCTGATTATGATGAAGCGCAGTTTGAGGCAGCTTTCGAATTTGCAGCATCGCAGTTAAATGCTTCTGAAGTCTTGCCAAGCTCGAGCGGCACATCTAATGTTTCTAAACCAGTTGCAGTGACTAATAAGTCGGCGCAGAAGTTGTCTGGAAATTTTCATGCAAATGTGCATAATGATGGCATAACCGGCGAATTTGATGGACAGAAATACGAACACTCTACTAGACTAATGCAGGCTCTTAGCTACAGTTTCGGACTGAAGAGTTTTAGACCCAATCAGCTGCAGGTCATCAACGCTGGTCTGCTCAACAATGATTGCTTTGTGCTGATGCCCACAGGCGGTGGCAAGTCGCTTTGTTATCAGCTTCCCGCAATTCTCACTGAAGGCGTCACAATTGTCATCAGCCCCTTAAAATCGCTTATCTTCGATCAAGTCTCTAAGTTAGGCTCCCTGGATGTAAGTTTCTTTGAAAAGTCTTTATGAGTGCAAACCATTGTTAACTTTGCACCCTTTCTTTTAGATCTGTGCCAGAAGCATGTCAGGGGAGCAAACAATGCAAGAGTCCATTGCAATTTATAACGATCTTATAAGGAAAAACGGTTCCACTATGTACCCGCCATTGATCAAGCTGCTTTACGTCACACCAGAAAAAATCTCCAGCTCACCTAGATTTCAAGATACACTGGACACCCTTTACTCGCACAACTTTATTAGTCGCTTTGTAATTGACGAGGCGCATTGTGTCTCCCAGTGGGGTCATGACTTTCGACCCGACTACAAGAAACTAGGCATTTTGCGAAAACGTTTTCCTAACGTGCCCACTATGGCTCTCACAGCCACAGCCACTCCCCGCGTGCGTCTAGACATACTGCAGCAGTTGAATCTTAAACACTGCAAATGGTTTCTTTCTAGTTTCAATCGCAGCAATCTACGCTACAAGGTGCTACCAAAAAAAGGTGTATCCACTTTGGAGGAAATGCGCAACATGATAAACTCTCAACCACGCACAGCTAGTGGCATAATCTATTGTCTTTCGCGCAAGGAATGTGATGATGTGGCTCAGAAAATGTGTGCTTTTGGTATACGCTCTGCAGCTTACCATGCGGGTCTTACGGACACAATGCGGGAGTCGCGGCAAAAAGATTGGATAACTAACAAAGTGCGAGTGATTTGTGCCACTGTTGCCTTTGGCATGGGCATTGACAAGCCCGATGTGCGTTTTGTTTTGCACTATTCGTTACCCAAGTCCATTGAAGGATACTATCAGGAGGCCGGTCGCGCTGGCCGTGATGGCGAGCAGGCAGAATGTTTACTGTACTACAACTATGGAGACATGCTACGTCTCAAGAAGATGCTGGACAGTAAGTTGCAATATAATGCTAAGATGTCTTTCTGTTTCTAGTGACTCCTTTGGGCAGATGTTGAAGTTCAATGTTTCTAAATTTACAATTGAATGTATATTACTAATTTTAAGTTACTTCTCATCCGGTTGGTAGAGGAAGCTTCTATATACTTTTTTTTTTAACTCTTCTTTTTTAACACTTTGTTAAAATTATCTCACTTTACAGTGGACAAGGCATTGGCCTACGATGTAAAAAAGATGCACATTGACAACTTGTATCGTATTGTCGGGTACTGCGAGAATATCACGGACTGTCGCCGTGCACAGCAGCTGGACTATTTTGGAGAACACTTTACTAGCGAACAATGCCTAGAGAATCGGCGCACTGCCTGCGACAACTGCATGAAAAAGCGTGACTATCAGCAAATTGATGTGCTGGAGCAGTGCCGCAAGATTGCACGAGCCGTGAAGGACATATGCAGTGGTCGATCGCGTTTTACATTGCTACACATAGCGGATGTTCTCAAAGGTTCTATGATCAAGAAAATTGTGGAATTTGGGCACAATAAAACGCAACATCATGCTGTGCTTAAGGACTGGGACAAGAGTGACATACAGAGACTGTTGCGTAGAATGGTGATTGATGGATTTCTACGCGAGGATTTAGTTTTTATAAAAGACATACCGCAGGCATATCTATATTTGGGTCCACGTATAAATCATCTAATGAATGAGACGCCTATCATTGATTTTGCCATCGTACGCAAGGAAATCTCACGTCCAGTTGGTAATGTTTCTGAGCCCACCAATACGGGCGGTAAAAATGACATCAAATCAAAGCCAGAAATGCGGCAAATACATGAACGCTGTTACTCGGCTTTGTTGGACTTGTGCCGTACCATAGCTGCAGCGCGTAATGTGACAATGGCCAGTATTATGAATATGCAGGCACTGAAGGCCATGGCCGAGGAGCTGCCCGAAACTGAAAAGGATATGTGTGCCATACCGCATGTGACCAAGGCCAATTTCGATAAATATGGTGAGAAGCTGTTGGAAATAACGAGGGAATACTCCTCGGAAAAATTATGTCTTCTTTTGGCTATGGATGATGAAGAGGAGGAAAAAGCGGCAGCAGCAGCGGCAGTCGCTGCGCCTTCCGGTATCACTAAAGCCGCGAGCAGCTCTTGGAATAACGATGACGATGATTGGGAGCAGGCAGCTTCTGCCCAAGGCGGCGGTGCACCTGGCAGTAGTTCCCGAGGCGGTAAACGAAAGCGGGCCTGGCGTGGTCGCGCTGCTGGTGGATCCAAAAGAGCTAAGAGCAATACATCAGCCAACAGTGGCACAGGATGGGGATGTACATCCCCTGTAGTTCGTAAGAAACTTCCCAGCGCGCGCGGTAGCAGAGGAAGAGGAGCGAGTACATCTAAACGTGGAACTGGATCCACTTCTGGTTCCAGTGGCTGGAAAACTAAGACGACAGGCAGTAGCGCTGGCTTTCAGCTAATGCCTATACCAGGCTCACGTTAGTTTTTTGTTTGTCCTTTTGTATGTAACGATTATATTAAGAGCCAAATATTATGCGCAAATAACAATATGATCTAACAATAACATTATGTTCTTAAGCTATACAACAGCCAGACATAGCTAGGTATCAAACATCCTCGTGTTGGCATTGACGTGCTCAAGTCATCCATTCGACTATTTTGTTGATTTTCGCAATTTTTCCGCAAAGTCAAAGGCACCCATGGACCAAATTAGGTTGCTATCGGTTTCGACTTGTACAAACTCTGTGGAATATGTGTTTGAGGTGCTAACCATGCCGCCAAACTCCATTTGTGCGTGAACTGTGTTCAAAATTTCTTACAATCAAATTATGTAATACACATTTTTAGAAAACGGACTTACACAAATTCCATTTGAGGCCTACGGTAGTCACATTGTGAGCTGATGCGCCCACTGGCATCAATGAACACCAACGCTGACTGGTTACCAAATCCAAAGGCACCTGTATTGTATGCTTGCCTGGTCTTAAAAGCCACGTTACTGAATCGCCACTCAAAAGAAAGATATTGCAGTTGTCCTTTTGCATTTTGTAGAGTGTGTTTAGATTGGCCATAATGTGATCAAGACGACCGGAACAGTCGTGGAAAACTACTATGTCCTTCACCTTTCGCTGTGTCATTACAGGCTGCAGCACAGTAATGGCTTTCGTAAAGTCCGTTGCGTCTTGATCGGGCGTGTGTATTTTGGGTATTGACTTAAAAAACTCTATAGTTTCCTCAGTTATTGAGTCGAAATCACCAGTTATTAAGTCAAGTGGCTCTAATGGTGGAAAAGCTTTGCATCCTTTACCGCTTTTGACATTGCCAAAGGTAGCTATAAAGTTGCGCCAGTGATTGGAGCCACCATCGACCGCGCATCGCACAGAAGCTACGAATAATACAGATTGATTTATATATACAAACATTTGTTTTGTTTATTTATATTACCATTCTTCCACAAATGCCTCACAACGTCTGGAGGAACCTGTATATGTCGATTTAGCACAATGCATATGTGTCCATTGCTTCCAAGTTTAAAGTTTTCATTGATCAAATTTCCCGGCATCCACTTGTACTCCTTCGGTGGTATTGTATGATCCATTTGTTGTCTAAAGCCAATCGTAGTTTTTGTACAATAATAACGTGAGCACAAGGGTGCCAACTTGTTGATTTCGAAAATGCCAACTCGTCTTAAAACACAAGATACTTTGCCAGGATGTGGCACCACTCCCATGGGCAATTTATTAAATAAAGCAGCGATTCTGATTTTGCATGATGCCGCCATATTACGGCATCGTTTGCCATACTGAACAACAATCATCTGATGTTTTGATTGATGTAGCATAGCTTGCACAATAGTTTAAAAATAAAAACTTTAAGAAAAATCTTCAGCCGTAACTGTGGTTTTGAATTTCATTGTGTTATTGACGGCGTTGCGAAAAACTATCGGCTTGAGTATCTGCGGCGCCGCAAACAAAATGGCTTTAATTTTCGCATGTAGACGAGAAAAAGTTACATTTTGAAGTAAAAAAAAATGTAATACTGAATATTTGTAATCAAAGAAACTTGAAGTGCCCGAGTGTAGTCAGCATGCAGCAGGCTTATAAACACAGAAGCTTCGGTGCGGCTTTTTCTCAGTAAAAACGGGTTAACAACATCGTGTGGCACGGGAAGAAACTAACTACTTCATATGCAAATGTACAAGATATATGTATACAATTGTTATTACTTTTTCGCAAAAATTTACACACATTGGTAGACATTATGGAGGGTATGGACTTGTGGACTTCAATGTTCTCGGCCGACTTTGTGGAGGGTGAAAATAGTTTAAACGAACAATATGATGAGCATGTCACTGCCTTGCCCCTAGACGCTGAAGAAGAAGATGAAGACAATGATGCTGTGCCGTATAAAAAAAACAAGAATAGAGTAGAGCCTGATGATGATGCCATATTTAATTTCGATTTAGAACCAATTGTGAGCATTTCCGAGGCACCACCACTACAGACAGCACCCTCGCCGCCACCGCTACGCTCAATGCCTCCTACAGTGGCCGCTGCACCAGCCCCAGTAATAGCATCGACGTCATTGCCTGTACGACCAACAACATCACAAATCAATGCCACGGATGAGCACGGAGTCCCTATTAACTACGAATTGGGAGTGATTTATATATGCCCCGCCTGCGGTATGGAGTACCGCTTGCAGGATCATTGGAAGCGTCATATGAATCAAATCCATCAGTACAATACTCGAAGGGGCTTAAACTTTGTCGCCATTGATAAGCTCTATCATCGCTGCCTCGAATGCAATAAGCACATTGCTATGCATAGCCGAGAGAATCTCTTGAAGCACAAATTCACGCATTTGCCATTTCGCTGCACCAAATGCTACATCTGCAAACGCGAGTACAAATACAGGCAAGACTTAATGGTTCATTTGCGCATGACCCACTGCGATGAGGTTGTAGCCATGATGCGGGCCGGCGATCCCAGATTGGGCAAAAAGACTCGAGTACGTGAGCCACGTACAGAGGAGCAGGAGAGGAATATTAGCAAGCACGGCCACAGTGGTAACAACGAAGAAGATGGTGTTGAAGTTAAAAACGAAATGATTGATCCAGACATGGACTCCATGTATCCTGAGCCCACTTATATAGATGATGAGCAAAGTCGCAGCTCTTCTCAAGGAGCAAAAAGGAAGCGTATGAATGCGCTTAATCCTGCAGATGGAGGAGGAAATGGCGCCGGATCAAATGCGTTAGATGTGTGCGAAGACTATATACATTATATGTGTCCAGATTGCGGCACGGACTGCGACACTAAAAGTCAATGGGATCAGCACATTGAATTCGTGCACGACTATGTCAGCCGCCGGGGACTCAATTTTCGCAGTGTGGATAAGCAAATGCAGTGTATGGAGTGTAATCAGGTAAATATACGTACATAAATATGTAGATGTTAGGTAACTTAACCAAAATTAAATTTTAAATTTCGTTGACTTTATTGCATTTACATTTAGTAAACTGCGATAGAATTTTTCACGTAAAACAAATGTGGGATTATGCACTGTATCAACTTTTACCAAAAAAAATAAAAATCGGTTTTAAGTTTGTGTGTACATTAGCAAGGCCTATAAATCAGGAAGGGTGGGAAATTGTATGAAAAAAAATGTTAGCGTCGTTTGTTTGCTGGAGTCTTTTGTACGAGATAAATGTTGGCAAGTATCTCCTTTATTGCATATCCATAAGAACGATTAAAAATTACTCCCGCCTCACGAATTTTTACCCATATGGATACAGGCGTGCATTTTTTGCAAAAAGTTGAGTTTTGTTATATAGTAGTTTTTAGTTAGAAGGGGTTGAAACTAAAACTTTTAAAGCTATAAAATTTTGATGGTTTTAGCTTACACAGGCTGTGTTAAAGGTCTTGGTAATATATATATATGTTATAGAGTTTATATTGTATATTTTGTACACGTCCAAGCAAATAGAGTTATATTATATAGATATCGTATTATAGATTGTTTTAAATTAGGTATTGTAAGCAGACGGCGCTCGTTAATCGGACTATGATATTGAATAATAAACCGAAAGGACCCAAAAGATTATGATTCTTAAATAAATAGTTACCCGGACTTATATCTCAATTCTTGGCAATTTTCATCTTAAAGACAGATATCAGCTTACCCGGTTTTTGTATTTGTAAATGAAAAACTATGATGTTTAATACCCAATATTACACCTATCCATGAAACATAGCTACAAGAATACAAACATCCTCAGCTAAAATATTTTTTTTAAGAAAAGCTTTTTTGGTATAAATTCGTTTAAATACTTTTTTCAAAAAGTAAACATATAATTATTATATTTTTCGGAAAGCACGAATATACTCCAAGGTATGTATTAGGCGGCACTTCTGAAAAGACAACATTTGGCGAAACATCATGGACATATGTGCGAAAACCAAAAAAAATTACTGAATCCATTCTTATCTTTTTCTACCAACAGTTTGTGCATTCCACCGCCATTAAAGTGTTGCGTCAGCATAAATTCAGCCATTTGCCTCAACCGGAATGGTTGCGTTGTAAGCTCTGCTATAAGGCCTTTGCAGACCATCAGGAACTGGTAGAGCATTTACTTAAACAACATCACTTGAACACTCTAGTGCAAGACACACCTAGCAGCTTGGATGAAGTCGAAGAAACTGACAATGGTAACGGCTATGATGATGACTCTGAACAGGTGCCAATTTGGGATGAAATACCGCGTCGTGGCACCGGTGGACGTCATATAGCTGTCGATGATATCTTTGAACCTCACATTGACTACGTCTGTCCACAGTGCCGCAAGGAGTTTAAGGAAAAGAAGCAGTGGCGCTTGCATGTGGTTCATGTACACGGCATGAACGACTTGGCAAAACTTAACTTTGAAGTCATAAACGATCGTCAGCTTAAATGCACAGAATGCGACAAAATCATAACTAATGCTTATGGCATTCAAAATGCTCAACAACATCGCATCACACACCTTCCACATAAGGCCTTTGCACGCTGTCGCAAGTGTCTGAAATCCTACACGGATCGAAAGGGTCTGGTTAAGCATTTAGCCACCTATCATGGGGTGGGCTATGAGACGCGCAAAGTTCATGGTGTGCTGCCACCTCCAAAGCAGCCACGCAAACAGATTGTTACTGTGGCAAATGAAACATATGAGATTATTTATCTGGATGATGAAGATTCAACTGCTCCTAATGAGGACAATGATTTTGGCGAGCAAATGCAGGAGGAAGATGAGATAATTATACCCAGCAGCAAGAATAGCAGCGGCAACTATGGACGCCCTTATACCTCTTCTGCTTCTTCGAATCGGTACAAATGTGTTGATTGCGGCTCGCTTTTTGCTACTCAGCCATCACTAAAGGCGCACATAAGCGAGGAGCATGATTTTACAGATAACCATTACAGCGCCAAGAAGTTTGACAATGCAGAGCCAATCGACTCTACGGCAAGTGTGAAGGCTGGCTCTTGTCCGACCATTGAAAAGAACTATATTTTCCTTTGTCCCTCCTGTGGCAAAGAGTATAAAACACAGTTCGAGTGGCGACGGCATATTAATGAAGCCCACAATTTTGACAAGCGGCAGTATCTAAATATGCGACAACTGGACAAGTACAGATATCAGTGCACGCAGTGTAAGGATATTGTGTGCAACTCGAAGTTAAAGGGTCTGCAGGATCATCATTTCCGTCATTTACCCTATCGCCTCTATTTAAAGTGCTTAGTTTGCGGCACCTGTTACAATCACAAGCCCAATATAGCGGCTCACTTGCGCACGCGTCATAATATATTAGAACGCGATCTTCCAGAACGCGAGCCATACTATAATCGCCAGCCTAAGGATTCGCCAGAGGCGGCTTCGTCCTCTGGTCGTTCCCTGAAACCCAATCCTGGCCAACTGCCTATGCGACCAGCTGGTTTGAACACGCTAGAGGATAGCATTAGCTATCACAATGCCGTAGACCTAGATTTCATTACCTACTACTGCCCCAAATGCAATAAGAACTTTGACTCGCACGCCTTTTGGCGCAAACACATTGTAGAACAACATAATTTTAATTGCCGTGAGGGCCTAAACTTTCGCCAGATTGACAACCATCATTATTTGTGCTTGGAGTGCTATAAACGCGTAACTGTTACCCACACCAAGGGCGCCATTGGACAATTGCAGTCGCACAAGTTCCGCCACTTGCCATATCGTTCTTTTAAATGTTTGAGCTGCAATGGTGAGTTCGTGCGCAAACAAATGTTCTTTAAGCATTTAAATAGAGACACAAATCGCTGCGATACCAAGCCTCAGAACAGTGATGGTCAAAATGATGAAGAAGAAACAGTTGCTGATGGGGAGCATTCGCAAAGGGTCGGAGTTAGTGAAGCAGATTATGCGGATGTTGATCCCAGCGCTTATACCTTGCTTTGTCCACAATGTGGTGATTCGTTTAACAATAAGGCTTCGTGGCGAGAGCACATTAATATTTACCATGCACTGGGCAAGCGTGAGTCTTTGTATCTTAACAAAGTAGGCGAATCAATGTACCAGTGCGTCGAGTGTAATGAAACGATGAATACGAACAAGGTACGCGAGTTGCAACAGCATCGTTTCAAACATTTGCCCTATGCCGCCTATATACGTTGCCAATTGTGCGTGGCGCAAGATGGCGAGGATGATTCCACAGCAGCTGGTCTGCATAGCTTAGTAGAGCTGCAGCAGCACATACGCGACCGCCATCCTGCGATGGCCGAGGATGAGCGGAAAATGAAAATGCTTCTGCAGGAAGATGAACCAGAGCCAGATGAAGACGAACAGCAGCAGCAGCAGCTGGATGGAGAGGAGGATAGCATGCCGCCTGCAAATGAGGCAAGTGGCCCTTACATGCCGTTACCTCCGCATTTGTATGAAGAAGTAGAAGACATTGATTTTGATGAACAGTATCTGCTAGGCTAATGCTGGAAATATGAATAAGAAAACACCCAGGTCGAAATGTGCTTCCTGCCATTGCGAAACTTTTCCTTACTTTGGTAAATCTTGTATTTTCTAGCAGTATAGTATCTTGTGTTAGGTATACCTTCTTGCAGCATAAAGATATAATTTTAAAATTTAATATTTTAGTTTTAAGTACTGAGATTATTTATTTACACAAGACAAGATAATATACATACTGTAATTATTTTATCGATTTGAAATGCCGTTAATGAACACATTTAGTAAATAATTTGAAAATATAATTATTATATAAAGAATTACGAATTACAATAAACTTACAAAATACTTCAAAACAATGATATTTGTTTTTAACGTCTGTGAATAGAATTTTGAATTGTATAAACCTTTTATTTTGTAATACTCATTTTTAATTCTTTGAATTTCATTATTGTATAATTTTAGCCAAGTGTAGTAAATACACCTACTTAAATAAATCAAAATATTTGCTTTAATACAAATTCTATACTGAGCTGTTTTTGTTTTTATTAATTAAAAAATCAAATGTTGCAACAATTTTAAAATTCCGATACTAAGATTCAGAGCATACCAAGTAGCCTGCTTTATAAGTTTCAAGTAAAAATTAAATGAAATGGTAGTTTGGTAGCTTTTTATTTGTCTTAAAAATTGTCTGTCAAAAGACACCGTAATTTGTGCTTCATCCATGTTTCGGCAGGAAACTTACCGGATTTCAAAGTTTAGTGGATTCGTGCGCAGTGAAATCCAAAATAGACAAAAATGATTTTTGTCCGTCAATATTACTTCGTTTCAACATTTCCATTTTAAAAAGATGGCGTACATTAATATATTTTAATAAACCAACAAAAAATAGTCGAATTCTGCACCAAAAACGTTTTCTTTTATTGACCGTTCGGTCCTTGGGGGCTATATAAAATTACGCAAATTTGGTTACGATATCTTCATAAACAAACGAATTATCCTATTTAAAACTTTCGAGGTCCTATGAACAACCCCTATGGAAAGCATTTAATACCAATATCAAAAAATATTTCTTTTTCAGAATTAACATCGGTCAAGCCGTTTAGTGAGGTTTCGCCGTGTAACTAAAAGCATATGTTTAGATAATATGTACATATGTATATAGATTTAAAAATAAAATATGGAGATTAAAGTCGGGCCAATTATACCCTTTACCATCACAACAAGCATAAATTAATGAATAAATTTTGATCAAATTCAAATGCATACTCCAAAGTAAGGGGCTTCGCACGCCAGCTCCCGTACTGTCTTCTTTATTCAATTCAGATTAAACAGACCATAATATCGCCTTCAATTTTCTTTATTTGCATAAGGTTCATTCCGTTGCATGCGTGAATGTTATAGTCGGTCCTGTTTATTGGCAAGAGGAGGTGAAATTTGTACATTTTGGCTATAACTTTTGTTGTATTTGTCCGATTTTGTGCATTTTTGACACACAGGACTTGGTGACTTGGGGTCTGCCACGCCTCCTTCCATCCGTTACATTCCTATAGGTACAGGGTATACAAATGAAGATGACAATTTCTCATTAACGTGGCGTGATTGTATTCTTGCACTTCTATTAACTGTATCTCCCTAGCCTGAATTCCTTTTTTGCTCTTCTCGCCTAAGCTGTCTACTCTCCGATCTTTGCATGTTCCTGGTTTGCGGCCTTAGGTCTAGGTTTCCTGTTTTATGCAAAGTGTTGCTTACTTGCTCTTGAGGGTGTCTGCTCTGCAATCTACGAAATGTATCACTCTCCTGCTCTGCAATCGTAAACTCAATGTTTTCTCTCAGCTGCGTTCATCGCTTGCTCTTGTCGCCGAACTTCCAAGTGTTGGCTGCTCCGCCGTCTACGCCTTAAATCCCTCTTCTGCTCTGCTTTTTCAATCTCTAAATCTTACCTAAGATGCGATCTTTGCATAGTAGTAACCACTTGCTCTTGTAGCCTGACTTCTACATTTAGGCGCTGAAGCCAATTGGCGAAAATCCCGAAACCTAAGCACACGTCGTATTTACTGTGCGAGTGATTTATTATTATTTATTCTTTAATAGTTATTACCAATAGAGTTTGCAATTTAATGTCACATTAGGCAAATACTTCAATACACCTGGTTTTACTTATATCTTTTAAAGTTTCCACTCGATCTTAAAAATTTGTACGGCGTACAATTCTTATTCTTTATTATTGCGTATAACCGTTATTAATTTAAGCCGCGAAATTCTCCTGCGAGGAAACAACAATCGAAAAACTTGATCTGCCTGACTATTATGCTCTTATAGTCTCTGAGATAGTTTTACTCAAAAGGACCAGCCCCTAACTAGTATTACGGGCACAAAGTAACAAAAGACGGGCAGGATTATAAATTCACAACAAATGATTTAAAGAATGATACCTAAATGCTATGTATTTTTTTAAATTATATTTCTGAAAAAAAGATACAGAAAATATAGTTGACCAAATCTAGTACAACGGCAGCTTACGATATTTTCGATCATTAAATTTTCTGAGAATCATGTTTATATCCAATGCATTTGTGCGACGACTTTCGAAAGCCACTTGGTACACAAGATCAGCCATGTGAGCATGGGCCATTGACAGGCGCTGTGGCCTATTGATCGCAGTCAATGTCGAAAACGTTAATTCGCAAGTTGCTGTACTATGTCTACTAATGTCTCAACAGCTGCCATTAATTCGAACATTTCTAGAAAAGCTTCACGAAATCTGAAAAGGTCCTCCAATCTCGTCCCATCGTCAGTCTTCGCTTCCCGATTCATCAAGAAGTTTTTCACAACTGTCAATTCTTCTTCACAAGGAACTTTTAAACATTAAAATATCTGAATTCGAGCATGTTAGTAAAAGGTTTAATATTTCCATGTTGACTGTTACTCATTTCAAATTACCCAGTTTTTTAAAATGGTTCAAATTATAGGTTTTTAATTCGTTTATGCTGGAAATAGTAGTAACAAACTCTTGATTATCCGAGAAGCGCCGATTAATTTCATTTATGATGAGATCAAGACATTTATTGTAAATTTGCTCAGCTTCACTTTCGATTCCTGTAGATCCCCATGAGTGGTGCGACTCATTGGGTATGTATGTAGGTAATCTAGTCTCAGTTATGTAGCTTGGATACTCACTTGCCCTGTTTGTTCGTTTGTTCATTGTTTTTTCCATGGATTTTGCGATAGGTATGAGCTTATTTGTATCTTCTAAAATCAACTCGAATTCCTTCTCGCTTGATCTCATCGCTTGAAGTTGTTGAAGAACTGACTTTACAACGTTTAGTCCGTCTTTCAAACTCGCTGTTCGTGACTGCATTACAGCATCCGCCGTATGTAAGAGCCCCAAAAACTTTTTAGCGAAAATCAAGCAAAATCGAAATTCTTCTACGGGCAAACAAGTCGCTACATACATGGCTGTATCGACTTAGCTGTTGAGGCTGATCAAGAATATATATACCACATATAGGTCTACCACACCTCCTTCTACCCGTTAAATAGATTTGCACGAACTTATTATACCCTTTGTACTTTTTAGTACTGGGTATAAGAACTTTTGGGTATGCCTATGTCGAATTCTCTAGTCACCCTGATGCATGATTGGGATAACTTTTGACGTCTCCTTTCAACTAGCTCAACTCAATGTATCTTTTAAAACTTAAGGTACAGAGTAAAAAAATTGTCAATATTTTTTTTTTGCAATAATTTTTATTTATTTTTTATATCATTAGTATATATATTTTTTTAATTTTGCCTAAAAATTCTACACGTTCCATTTCGTGTATATAAATATCAAAATTTGTTATCATTTTTTTGTAATTAATTTACTATTTTAAGTGTGGTTGATTGATTTAGTTAGTTATAAAAACAAAGTAGTTAATAAAAAATAAATCAATACTTTATTTGAGCTTTGCTTGCACTTTCCATTTCATATTTGCAGCATTAGCAGCCGATCAAACAATATAATACGATATGTATGAGTTTAAATGCTAAAATGTTTTAAAGGTAATACAATAAATAATAATTATGATAAATACTTTTGAAAAGCATTAACAAATTGCACACACATAATAATTGCAACTAAGTTTGTAGAGAATAAACGAAAAGCAAGTAAAGTTAACGTAAATTTGTATAACAAAAATTAATTTTAAAAGAAATGTTACATTTTTCTTTATGATCATTATCTTGTTATAATACATGTCGTATGTTTAGCTGTGTTTAAACTATCAGTATTTTTGTAACCTATATATAAAATGTTCTGAAAGTTAAACAAGTATATGAAAAGTAAGTGATTATTATCTGACATTTTGGCCATTGAAAAAAATTTAAACACAGCTTTATGGAATGAATGTTAATTGACTGTTTGATAACAGTAGCATTTTGCGTTCTTCGCATTATATATGTATATATTGTGCGACTTGAATGTTCTTCTAATTCCAATATCTTTTCTATGCGTAGAAACAATTTGTTGTGCATTCATAGTTGAAGTTGCCCAACTCACAGCGTGGGCATATTGCGTCTGCCATTGCTAGTGCCTGGATCACCCGAAGCTGCCTCCTGTTGAGCCTTCTGTTTGGCACGGCGCGCCTTTTGGCGTGTGTGTTCGATTTGAAAATCCTCGACACGAAGATTTAGTCGCATCATGTTATTAATTATAAATTCTTCTTCCATGATGTGTTCGGGGGGTGAGCGTAGCACTGCCAATGTTTCACATAACCCAGTGCAGGTCTTGCGAACCTTTTGGCGACTTAGCGAAGCACCGATTATGACCAGGGCCACTTTAAAAATTACGCGTATGCCCTCGGCTAAAAAACAATCCCAGACACGCAACAAAGTTTCCCAGGGTAAAGTGCGCGTCATGGCACAGAGGAACCAGTCGGTCATGTATAGCAATGGCTCGACTTTGTGCTTTTGCAAGTGTCTATAGACGGGCGGACAAGTTTTCTTGAGCAGGCCTTCTAGTATGCCTGCATCATTTTGTATCATTTCAAGGCCAGGTATAAAGTAGTCCTGCAAATAACTGAACAAAAAGTTAAGAGTGCTAATTAAAAACTCAAAGTTGAACACTTACACATCACATACGCTAACAAACACCCAAAAGGCATCCTCTGCTGGCAAATGCATCAATAGAAACGCTGCTATTGGTGCCTGAGCTTGACAGAAGCCCACTTTGGGATTGTATATCGAATAGGCTTTCAGTACATTAAAGAGCTCAATCTGACCCACTTTCTGTTCATCAAGAAACATTTCGTGAAACGGAAACTGGCGATGTTTATCCTTTTTGATTTCCTCAATAGTTGCTGCATTTCCTTGCTTTTCCAACAACTCCTTATAAACATTCGGATTCTTTTTCTTAAGCAAATAAGCACCGGATAAATAGAACCAAGCTTTGGGACGCACCGATTTGGGTATGCCTTTACGACAGCGGTCACGTATCTATGAATTCAAATTTACATTAATAAAAAATTGATTTCTTATTTGATCCCACTCACCTTTTTGTAATTTTTGGACATGTATATGGACCAATTATCTATCATATAAAGCCATTTCTTCTCGCGTGCTATTATTTGTGCTTTAGACAATGGCTCTTTGGGCTTGTCCGTACGCTGAAAACCACCATAGAAACCATTACGATCGGGGCAGCTGGAGACGGTGGAACATAATGAGATGGTGTCCAGTGAGCGCTGCTGCGTTGCCATCGCCAACTGTAAAATAAGATCAAAATCAAACAAAATTCTTGTATATAATTAAATTATTTATCGTATATGGTGCACGAACGCCCACAAATTGTAAAATATGTAAATTAAATGCTGGTTGGCACCGAAGAGCACTCGAGTCAATTTTTATTTATATATACACATACATATGTACATGCTGTGCATGTTTATATAGACACAGTGGCCGGCAGCTTATTTGATGGACAGTGCTCTTAGTAAGCCTCAAGTGCCTAAAACTTTTCTTAAGAGCTCTGTGCTCAAAGAATTGAATCTTTATCAAATTTGAAATTTAATCTTAAAATATTATATCCCACTTTTTTTAAATTAATTAAATTTTGAGCTCTAATCCAGCGTTTAAAATTAATAAGCGACAAAAACTATTGAAGACTATCTCCTAATGTCGTTTAAATAAAGCAAACGACTTTTTCTGCAACACTTAAAAATTAAAATGACTGTCTTATTTTAAGTCACTCCAAATTGCATACCATGTGATACATTACCCAGTTTACTGAGCAAATCTTATCAAAGGGTCTAGCTGGATAAAGTACTGGAAACTGCCCCCAGCGATTTTTGAACAGTACTGATTCAATTCGATGCATAGGGCAAAAAAAATGTTTCTCAAAATTTTAGTTTTTAAACTTAACGCGTTACGGCTTAATTTAAAAAAAAAAGGTTTGACTAAACTACTGAATATTTTTGAACCAATTTTTTTTTTAATTCTAAGTTAACAGGTAACAGAGTTCTTTAATTAAATATTTCATTACTATGAAATTTTTTTACCAAAAAATTTTCTTAGCAAAAAAAAATATGAAATTTTCTTCTTGTTTTTATACATTTTTTATTTGATGTGAATATGAATCAAATAGATTTGGTGGAACAATGTTGTTGTTTTTTTTTTTCATATGTATGAAAATATTTTTTTTTTGGTTAAAAGATGTCAAAAATTATAATAAATGCTTACAATATTTAACATATTTCTTATTTATTTAAGAGCTCGTAAAAAACTGTCAACCCATTTTTCCAATGCGGTCGGGTCACGACCAAAACCGAACAAACAAAACCCAAACTGAGCCGAACACTTTTTTTGTTTGGCTTTTCGGTTCTGGTCCGCGTTTTCGGCTGAGCAAAACAAACGTGTCTCTCTCTCAATAACACTAGTTCTTATATTTGCATCTTACTATTGTTGTATGCACACTTTGTACAAAGTTGAACTGAGAAAAAATTTTGCTCTCTGTAGTGCTCAAATTGACGACTTCGGCTTGCTTCGGCCTCGTGTCTGTGTACATACACGAAGTAAAACACCGGCGACTCACAAAAGCTCGCAATCATACGAAAAAGACACTTTTGCTGAAAGTCTTAGGCAAAAGTGTCTGGGGAAAAACACAGCCGAAAAAGAACCGAAAAACTTGGTCTTGCTCTGAGCAATTGAGTGTGTTTTGTCAATTGCTTTTCTCAAAGTGTTCGTAAAAGAGTGGTTTTTTTCGGATACTCTGAAAGTGTTGACAGTTTTTTACGAGCTATGAAACGAATACATACTTCCTGTTTTTATTGATTTATTTTGTAGATAAATATACAAATATTAACCTTGCTCAACAAACGATTTTATAATTTTTTGCATTAAATGGTGCCATTTAAATAAAAATGTATGGGGTTACATTCAACACAAAAAATTAAACCAAATTAACCACTCTCAATATAAGAAATTCTACATTTTTTCATGTTTGGTTTTTAGACTTCCCAAGCACTGTATCAAATTTTACTTAAGCAATATGCCAAATTTGGTTGCAATGTTAATCTACAGGGTATATCAAAGTCGACCCGCCCGACTTTAACGTACGGCGTACGACATCTTTTAAACTTTAAAGTAATTCACGAAACATTTTTAGGAACTATCATGACTAAAAAATATGATTAAATAACTGGTGATTTGTCAGACGTCACTTTACAATGTATTGAATTTTCCAAAATACCAAAAAATGATTTTTGCTGGTTTTTTGTTCCATGAACAAATTTTTTAGTTGAATTGGATTTTTTTTTTTATAATCTGAGTATTTTTTTTTTCCTTTTCCTTTGGTTTGTGTTCACTTTCCTTGGCTATACAACGACAATACACTTTCAATATTTATTCGTACTATATGAAATGATTATGTTCCAGTTGAAAAGATTATTTATCTAACTCTGTAAATTTTAATGGCTAGCTTGCTTTAAGTAAAACACATATATTTATTTTAAAAATAAAGCAAATCGTTAAACTTATAATCTGACTGAATCTGATTGACTGCAAAAAATATACTTTGAGTCACTGTGTCTATACAAATTAGTACTTGTGAAAATGGATAGCTGCGCAATTAAATGCACAGTGTGCGTCTCTTTTTGGCTAGTTTAATGCATTTATTTATTTATTTTGTTTGCTTCTTTTGGAGGGCATACATGCTCTGTAGTATGCAGGTAATAATAAATAAGCCATTTTTATTTATAATGTGCATCTTAGTTTTGGAGTTCTAGTTAGATAAATTGATAAATTTGTTTGCTTTTAAAATCCTGTCTGTTGGGTCTCTATCCGATTGTTATATACATTGCACAAATTAACAATACCCTTGATCCTACGGACAGAGGGTATAAACAATAGCTACGAAACATCATAACTTCTAATAGTGGAAGTAGAAATAGACTTGTATAATAATTTTAGCCATGAAGTCAACAGTTATGATTAGCAGAGTTTCTCGTACATTCATTCTTTTGATTTTTAAGTATAAAAAAATTACATAAATATTTTTCTCTTATCAGAGCACAAAGTTAAAAACTTAAAAGACAGATAACTAAAGTAGTTCAATACTTTAACGTAAAATTAAATGTAAACTAATTAAAACATTCAGGCTACGATTACCAAAATATAATAATAACTATGGCATAAACAGCAAGATTGAGAGCGGCAACGGTTAGTTACTGCTGCTTTTATAGGATTACTTATGTGGCTATTTGCTACTAGAATTGTTCTAAGTACATAAGACACAATTAGCTCACAGCTGTTTTGGCAAATGTTCGTGAAATTTTGTGTGCCACGTACTAAGTTATACAACTTTACAACTTTTTTTTTAAAGCTGAAAATAAAAATTGATCTCAGTCGGGACGGTGCTCGACAAAGGAATACCCTAGACTTGATATGTATTATAATATATATGGAAAATCTACAAAAATATTCCGTTACTGTGTCATAAGGGGGAGGCGTCATAGTTTATGGATGAACCCTAGTTGCAATAATAATTTATGCAGGGATATATTTCTTTCGGGAAAAAGGATACATACTATCGATTCTATCACATTTTTTATAATTTAGCTTTTACGTTAAAAAATATATTAACAAAAAAAAGTAAGCAGGTCAGGTCAGAGTAATTAAATTTTGATTATAAATCAGTGGTCGTCGGTACAGACCTATCTAAATCATAAATTGCTCTACTCACACGTACAGTGTAACATTTGCGTCGCATGTTTTAGTGTGCGTAGCAACCGACGTGAAGAGCCGAACTTTTTTTTGCTTGTGTCCACGTCGCGATATGTCGTTAAGACAGATAAAATTTCAACACAAACGCAAAAAAATGTGATTGTATTTCTTGCCGAATACTTATAAATTCTTCTGCTTTTAATTTTTTTCAGAAACAAGTAAGTAAACTTAACTCTATCGGAAATGTCTCTATTTTTATTTACTATAAAAAGCATACGTTTTCTTATAGTAGAGGCCTATTTTGATAAAAGAATTCTAGCAATTAAAGGTTACACTAAGAACAGAAGCTTTTTCTTTAAACATTATTATAGATAGGAAACCCCAAACCAATTTTGAAAAACAGTTCCGTTTGCAAAACTCTATGTTTATATACGATATTCAATATAGAAATGCCGACTAAAGTTGATTCTCCATTTAATATTGCTAATGTAATATATAATATATAAACGCTGGTTAAAAATATTAAATCAGTCTGTAATTAACATAATATGTATTTCTATTTACCTAGCCAAATTTAAATACACCAAAAAAATGTCCATATTGGTAAAAGTTTATGTGCATCTATAAAAAAATCTTCTTTGGTAATCTTTTGTGAGAAGTTAGTTACAATCTTGGCAAAAATACAAACAAACTTTAAAGAAAGAGTTGGAAATTAAAATAGAAATTGTTCATGAAAAAAAGGCATTAGTAGAACAAATTGTCAAAAAAAAAAAAAGAAATTGCTCGTGTAAATCATGTAATATAACAACGTAAAATCTAAAAACAAAAATGAATGTAAGTACTATATAATAAAGGAGAAAATTGTAAATATTTCTAGTAAACTTTTTTGAGCGTGGGACGCTTACAGTTGGGACAGTAGAATTTAATGTACGTACTCAGTACTTTTTATAGTTTTCACAGTTCCGAAGAATGAATGAGAATGCTTTCCTCAAAAAGTAAAAAAGATCTTATGTTTATCTTTAAATTTGACTACAAACCGTAACTGTATCTTACTTCTAAGCAGTTTTACTAAAAGTTTTAATTTTCATGAAAGTGCCGCAGCAAATAGTAGAACTTTGCTGCATAGAGAGGTTTGAGTGTAACATAGTCAAAATCTCCTACAGTGGAGGAGGGTGGTATTCCCAAAAAGTAATATGTATTATTTTTTATATTTTAATCTACATTGGTTTTTTAAAGCCAAGGTGAAATATTGAAGCGGTTTATATTGAACGGTTTATATAATGGATAGATTTTAGCTTTTCTTTTTATTTTATCTTTCAAAGTTCTCAATCGATGTTAATCATTTTTGTTGCATACTATGCTTATCTTGCAAATAATATCATTTGAAGTCTTCAAGATTCTTTCATACCAGCCAGGCAAGTCTATACAAGAGAAAGTCTTTATAAAGTCGGGAAAAAAAACTTTACATTAATATTGCATTTATTCTGTTATATTAGAAAACAAAAATGTAGGTGTGCTATTCAAGTGACAAGGGGTGTAGCATTGGCATGCGTATGTACGTAAACATTTTTTTAGCAAACAAAGCCACTAAGGCGTATGCTTAATAAAAACCGCCATAGATGCAACGTTAAAAAAAAGTTCGTAGGCAAAAAAAGCAACAATCATGTTATGATTGAATGAAATAAATTTGACATTTTAAATTACCTATGTATGTACACATGGATGTACTCGTATGTGTAGGGGGCAGCACATATATGATGTATGAATGAATAAGTTAAGCAAAATGCCTTGAGAATAAATACCTATACCTAATCGCTTTTAACAAAAGTTTACATCGAGTATGTATGTATGCTCGTGTGCGTGTCGTTTCATTGAGTAATGCATATACATAACACGTCACAACGGTGGGGCATACAACGGTAAAGACAACTACGTCCCTTGCCCACCACCCATTTTAACTACCATTTTGCTTAGAGCCCAAAAATAACAAGTGTCAATATATAAGTCATAGTGTATGTGTGTGTGTGTGTATGCGATTGACAACGAAAGAGAGACAATATGTAGCAATTGTTATTAAGTATTAAACGCGCTATTTGGTTCTCGTTGTTATTGCTGCTGCTATCGCCATCTACGCCGCCCCCACATACATTCATGTACTTTTCGTTGCTTACCTTTTCTATGTTGCCGTTGTTGGTGTTGGAGCTGCTGCCGTGGAATGCGCAATAATCGTTTTCATATAATAAGCTTTCTATGCATAAAGTTTTTTATATAAATTTAGTTTTACACTCCGCGACGGCCAACAATTAGAATGCATTTAACTTTTTATATTATAGAGAAAGGTTTGTTGGTTTTTTATGCGAATGGGGAGCCATTGAAAAAATCTAGTCGTTCAATTGGCTGATGTATTTTCGTTTCACATTTCTATTTAAGCTTTAAACATTTGTTGTATTAGTTTTTATAATTTTTATAACAAATTAACAAGGTGTGTTACATTTTTTGGCACTGCCACAGTTTGCGCACGATTTAATAGCAAAGTTTAGAAGTGAAAAAGTTCGCAAGTAAATAAACGTTCCCCAATCTACAATCGTGTAAGTTAACAATAACGATACTTTTTGATTATCGATTAATGGCTACCGAGAGTCAAATATGCACAAAAAAATAGGTTAGCAGTTCAGTTATCTTATCAAAAGTGGATAGTGCAACAATTGGTTGAGTGCAACATAATTTTTATTTATAAACAAATTTATTAGAAACATATACATACATATATTGATAACTGAATTTTTAAAATATAAAAATGCAGTGTGTACTAAGAAGAACTTTACAGTACGGTGAGCTTCCGACTTGTGAACTTTGAGCTCTGCATATATCTGTATACATAAGTATGTAAATATTCATGTAATTTATGTTATTTTCTAAGCATATGCAGCTCGCTTTGTGGGCTCACATCGTAGTATCGCCTCTATATCTGCGCTGCCAGACACGCATCAGATGCTTCAAAAAACCTGTAGAGATTTTGCCAACTGTGAACTTGCTCCAAATGCTGCTAAATTTGATAGAGAACATTTGTACCCAGCACAACAAATCAAGCAGATGGCCGATTTAGGTGTTATGGCAGTGTCCATTCCCGAGGAACTTGGTTAGTTTCGCATCAATAAAGAATAAATTAATATTAAATCTTTTTTTTTTGTTTTTTTTGAGCAACAGGTGGCACCGGCTTGGACTATCTTGCCTACGCAATCGCAATGGAAGAAATTTCGCGTGGCTGCGCCTCAGCCGGCGTCATTATGTCAGTTAATAACTCGCTCTATCTTGGTCCTTTGCTGGCCTTTGGAAATGCAGATCAAAAAGCAGCTTATATTACACCTTATACCACGGGACGCGTTGGCTGCTTTGCGCTTTCTGAGCCCGGTAATGGATCGGATGCAGGCGCCGCCTCGACTATTGCAATAGATAAAGGCGATCACTTTGTATTGAATGGTACTAAAGCGTGGATCACAAATGGTTATGAAGCAGAGGCGGCCGTTGTTTTTGCAACAACAAACAAACAGCTGAAACACAAAGGCATTTCTGCGTTTATTGTGCCCAAGGGACTTAAAGGGTTTTCGGTGGGCAAGAAAGAGGATAAGCTAGGCATACGTGGCTCATCTACTTGCCAACTAATATTCGAAGACTGCGAAATACCTAAGGATAGCATACTAGGAGAACCTGGACTTGGATTTAAGATTGCCATGCAAACATTAGATGCCGGACGTATTGGAATAGCTGGTCAAGCATTGGGCATTGCGCAGGCCTCTCTGGAACTGGCAGTGGACTATGCACAAAAGCGCCAGGCGTTCGGAAAACCCATTGCAAAGTTACAATCTATACAACAAAAAATAGCTGATATGTCATTGGCCGTAGAATCAGCACGCTTATTGACATGGCGCGCTGCCTGGTTGAAGGATGGTAAGCAGTCATATACGAAAGAAGCAGCCATGGCAAAGCTGGCAGCATCTGAAGCAGCCACGTTTTGTGCACATCAGTGCATACAAGTGCTTGGCGGCATGGGTTATGTGACTGATATGGCAGCAGAGCGACATTATCGAGATGCGCGTATTACCGAAATTTATGAAGGTACATCCGAAATACAACGACTGGTTATTGCAGGCGCTGTACTTAAAGAATATGCAAGTTAATAAAGATAATTGTAGGTTTAAGCATAATGTGCTCGTTTTCTAATAAATTTTTGACTTTTTTAGAATAAAAAAGTCATTGTACTGTATTAAACTTGAATTGGGCGCCTTAAAATTATATGCATTTCGAAGTCCACCACTAGGACTTGGGGAAATGAATAAATTCCTTAAAAAAATTTATTTTCGTTATCGGTTCATAACAAATTGCACAGTGACTCAACAAATGAATTAGAATGAATTAGAATTAGAATTATTTTATTAGCCTATCTATCTCCAGTTTTGCTTGAAGCTTGTATTTTGAAAAATAAAATACAGTAAAGGCGGTGCCCGACACTGTAATACCCTGCACCGTTTTTCTCGAAAAAAATTTGATTCCTGCATAATCGATTGCATGGAGTGGGGGCCGCATCGATAAAATTTGGATGTAGATTTGTTCATTAGAGCCACATGAATCAAAAAGGGTGATTCTGGGTCACTTGTTACCATAATTACGTAGTGTCAAATATTGACGCAGTTTATTGGCAAGGGGAGGTGAAATTTGTATATTTCGGACTATAACTTTTGTTGTATTTGTCCGATTTGGTTCATTTTTTACACACAGATGCATGTAACCACAACGCATCGCTCTGTTTCAGATGAAAATATTAAACGATGTGGCTAAAAACAGGAAAATCTACTGCGGGGGAACGGGGGAAGATAATGACATGATTCAACAAACTTCACCTTCTCAGGAAATATGCGCACCAGTTTTTAAAGTTTCGCATCTCTAGCTTTTATAGTTTCCGAAATCTAGGTGCTCATACAGACGGACGGTCGGACAGACGGACATGGCTCAATTGCTACCAGAGGTTATGATAAGCATTTTGGTATAAAGGACTAGGGGTCTGCCACGCTTCTTTCTGTCCGTTACATACATTGCACAAATCTAGTATACCTTTGTATTTTGTAGGTACAGGGTATAAAAATCCATTATGACCAACTTGCAAGCAGCTTCTTCATTTGAGGTTTTAAGCGTACAGCATATCCTATCAGCGGAATATCACATTTTTCATATGATTTTCGAAAAGATGCACGCGTTGTTCAACTTTTTATGAGAATGCAAATCATTATATGGTTAATTCAATTATTAATTAAAATAAATCAAACTGCGCGCCACAACATTACAGAATACCAATTCAGCAACTTAGACGAATATCTAATAAGAGATATCTAAATAAGTGTGAAAGAAGCAGCTAGATGATTTGAGTGATGAGACAAGTGGAAGTGTTGCTCAGCGATATTTTTACCACTATCGATAAGCAACACTTATTTACTATCGAGAATAACCCCCCACCAATGTTTCAGTACGTTGTTTTTTCCACAACAGAAAACCGTGAAAAATGCTCTGCAATTAAAAAAATTGACAATTTTAATACAAAATGTCAGCATAAAGTCTATTGCTTTAGCATAAAGCATTAGCAGTGTTTAAAGTGAATACAACATAAATGATATACGTGCTTAAACCTAAAGAAAATGTAGTTTTTTATAGCAAACAAATTTGGTATAAAAGAAAAGCCAAAATACAGGCAAACGCGAATGTTCATGTGAAGCGCAAGGCAAAGTAAGCAAGCTCCCCAATGGCTACATACACACACACACACAAATAGTGTACAACATTCGAGTGCAATGAAATTTAAATGGACTGAAGCTGGTGTGTGTGGTGTGTCTAGTGTGATTCGAAGTTTTAGCAATTAGCAAAAGCAAACGTAAATCCCCTGTAGAAAAAAAAAAAAAACAATGCACTGGTACTTGTGTGTCTTGTAATTTTGTTACGCAGTGGAGCGGTGCGGCAGTGAAGTGTAACCATTTCATATGTTTGTTGCCTAAAAAGAAACAAAAAAAAACTTAAAAGCTTAGCTTGCGCTTTAAGGCTGCTTTTTTGCTGTTGTTGTTGCTGCTTATGTGTATTTATTAAGTGTTGCATTGCAAGCTAGTCCGCAGTCTATCTCGTCTCTTGCCCCCTACTTTTTGGAGCAATGAAATGTGCAAGTGTGTGGTTGTTGTTTTTGTTGCTCACATATGTATGTATATGCATATAGCCAAAATAGAAAAAAAAAATAGTAACATTTATTTACATATGTCTGAATGTATGTATGTATATGAGTTTGTTGTTTATGTGTGCTTATATGCTATGCGTTTTTATAAGAAAGTGAAATGGCAAACCCAAGTGTACTTGCTATGCATAATAAGACTTATATACTACTTTGTTTAACTTGGCGTCGCTCGCTCTACGCACTTGTTGTTTAGT
Organism: Chymomyza fuscimana; assembly: GCA_949987675.1. Taxonomy (NCBI): domain Eukaryota; kingdom Metazoa; phylum Arthropoda; class Insecta; order Diptera; family Drosophilidae; genus Chymomyza; species Chymomyza fuscimana. The sequence continues at coordinate 87,489,727 of OX465088.1, forward strand.
TTTCCCACATTAGTAATTGTATTGCTCTCGTAATTTCACTTTCACATTCAATGGTGGGCAGTAGACGTGGACCCAAACCGAACAGACCCTCCCTACAAGCACAAAGCCGGCCAACCAATTACACTAGGTATGTGTGCGTGCATCAGAGGCGGATCTACAGGGGGTTACGAACGCCCTACTCTGGTATATCAGAAGAACTGATCACTATCAAAATCGTTTGCCTTTACCATATAGCTCCCATAGCACCAATAGGCCAAAAAAATGTTTTTTGTACAAAATTCGTTGCATTTCGTTTGTTTATGTTTCGTTTGTTCATAACCAGAGTTGGCAATTAGCAGTATTTTAAAGAACTTCACCAAATTTGATCACATTCGGTTGACTAAGTTGATAGAACGGATCGGTCAAAAAAGCTTTTTTTGTACAAAATTCGTTGTTTTTCGCTTGTTTATGAAAATATCGTAAACAAAATTAAACAAATAAATATCTATAAATATTTGGAAAAAGAGTATTTTTCTGTCGGTCACCGCCGCTATTGATTAACATTTTTGTATATCTCAGACGGAATCAACACTGTGTATGGAGTTTGGTGGCCCCCTGGATGCGCCCCTGTAGTGTATGCATGTTTGTGTATTCCATTCTGCTATGGGCCAAGCATTTTGAATTAGAAAGTGTTGTACATGGTACTGCGGCCGGCCAACAGAGCAATGCTCCGCTTAGCGCTACACATATGTATAAATGTGTTATATACTAGATACATACATGTATATGTCTGTTTTGAATTTGCTTAATTAGTTTATGTTGGTGACCGTTTAAATTGCCTACGTTACATCCGTCGTCTGTTCCAATTCTAATTAGTGCTTGTCAACGCTTGTTGCAGGCGTTGTCTATAGCCTCTATGTGTTTTGTTAGTTTGTCAATTTTCAAAAGGCGTGCAACGTGTGGGAACTATTTATTAAATTGACTCTGACAAAAAAGGGGACAAACATACACACACACATACATATATATACTCACAAAGCGGCATACATATTTTTCAATAATTTGCATGCCACATACAGACGCAATCAAGTTGCACTCTACATTCGGAGCAAAACGACACATGTACTTATGTACATATGGATTTACAAGTTGTATAAAAATTAGAGCGAGGCAACGGCACTCGGCAACATGTGACAGCTTGAGCAACAACAACAATAACCATAAACAGCAAGGAAGTTGTTGGCAACTAGTGTGTGTAGCATTGTTTTGTTGCAAGTCGGTTGGTTGCATACAGTGTATCACATAAGTCTTGGCATAGCTCTGTTTTCAAAGTTAACCTGTACAAAGGTATAAAAAGTGCGTGCAAACGTATGCAACGGGAAGAAGGCGTGGCGGACCACATAAAATATATAAATTCTTGATAAACATCAACCAATTTTACCAAAAGATCTGCATAATAGTCAGAAAGGTTAAGTTTTTCAATTTATGTTGATATCTTGCCTTGTTCGGATCCACTTTTACCACAGTTATACGCTATTTCTTAAACCGCATGAAAACTTTTAAAATTATATTTAAGAATGTGATTATTTTGACCCCTATTGGCCTCTAAGTTTGTTGCGTTGTTGTTTGCATTGTACTTTCAACTGCCAAACATAATCAATTACTTTAAAATGGTTTCCCGCTTGAGTCTATCTCTGGAAGCAAATAAAAATAAAATTTCTAGGTTTCCACTCGAAATGCTGTCGTATTTAGAAAGGGATGTCGATCAAAGTATCTATTATCATATATTCAAGCACACTTTTTCAGACTCAAGTTGCCTGTGTCAAGACTTTTTTTATCCACTGTATGTTTGAAAACAGCACCATTATTATCAACGTCATTAACAGATGCATTATCATTATCATTTGAGACTAACAGCAACTTAACATTTCATAAGTGCAACAAACACAAGAACGGTGGATTGAGTAGCAACAACAACAATAGAGGAGCATAATGCATATTCTTTCAAGCTGCATAAAAATTGTGCCATGTGAAAATAACAGACTTTGGAATTTGTTGTAATAATATTAATAGCAACAACAACAAGGCTGAAACTCTTCAAAAACTGGGTAATGCTTTTATAATTTATTCCACTGACTTTTAATGGCCTTATTCTGCCTATTTGCTTCTGTGTAGGTGTGCGTGTGAGCAATGTTGGGGGTAAAGTGGAAATACCCTATCCGAGAGAACGTACACTGGCAGACAAAGGATGAGCCATAATGAAAATAAGTTATGAAGTTATAAGAACTATATACAAAATTTTAATTCGTATTTGCGGTGCTTAAGATTGGGATGCACTAAGTCCATTTTTTGCAAAAAAAAAGTTTACTTTAAAAGCATTGTAGGTGAATTTAAGAAAATTGGTTTGTTGCTTAGTGTTTAGTTTACATACCAAAGTTGGTGGCTCTAACTTATACATTAATAAACTAGGAACTGCATGCTTCGGACGCCAACCCACTGGGGGCAGTAACAGTCGGGACATCGATTGTGTTGGCCAACATCGATGTTTTCGATATTTTTAACTTCAATACATCGATGTTTCGATACATCGAAGTACATGTGGCGTCCATTTTTTGAATGCTTAAATTAATTCAGAGTGGGCCATCTGTTGGTTTAGTTATATAATTATTTTCAAATAATAAAATGTAATTAACAAACAAACCAAGAGGAGAACTATATTTTCATAATATAAATTTCAAAATTAAGTACATTTCATAGAAAAATAAGCAAAGAAATAATAAATAACAATTCAAAAGGTTATACAATGAAAACAAAACAAAAGTGGTGTAAACTTAACAGGTGACAGAGGGCATCCCTTATGAATTTTCAGCAGCTGAATCCGAAGTCCAAAAAACTCCTCCACACATGGGTTATGAGATAACCACCAAAAAATCCCATAAAACGAGATAATTTGGGTATTATCTAAGAACGCTTGGATCGGGGTTTCTTCGACTTCCGATTCAGCTTCCCAAAGTACATAAGGGGTGCCTCTGTCAAGTGTAAAGTTTACACCACTTTTTTTTATGAGCCTGTGAGTTATAACAAAAAAATGTTCTGTTCCAGCCAGAATTGCAGTCTCATAATATTAAAACTATGTCAAAGTTTTTTGATTTAGGCGAACTTCGCTTGTCGCTCACTAGATTGCCAACCTTGCTAAACTTAAGAAAGTATTACCTTCCAAGTAATTCAACAAAATATTGTCGCAGTGCCAAAATTGAGTCAACCCATCTATTTCGGATCTTTTGAGATTTGTTTTTTTCTAAAAAAGCGAAAAGTGTCTGCGCGTTATGGTATTTGGTCGATAATCGAAATAAAAATATCGATGATGGAAAAAAATAAAAACATCGATGCATCGATATAACATCGATGTTACTTCCAGCACTCGTGTATGAATTTTAAAGCATATGTTGAATGAGTCTCCATATCGATTTCGGTGACTACAGGTTGTTTTTAGTGCGGTTTCTTCATTTTTTTCTATAACTACCAAAGTATTCTTTGTTGGTTGGATTATGTTAAACGAAAGGTTTGTGCCAAGCTTTAACTCCCTATGGCGAAAGACTTGGGGGGGAGGGGGGGGGGGGGGGGGGGGGGTAATTATTGAAAAGCCGTAGCGGGTAAATGGTCGTTAACATTTTCAAAAAGTAAACTAGGGGCTTTCCCCCTAAGTGCTTCGCACGCCAACCCCCGTACGGACATCTTTATTTAATTTAGATCATCGAGTCCATAATATCCCCTGTACATTTCTTTATATCCATAATGCATGCACACATGAACGCTAAAGTCGGTCCAGCCAGACTTTAAAATACCCTGTACTTTAAAACTCTATAATCTTCAACTAATTAAGTTGTCAATTTTACTTTCATTAAGTACTGTCTTGAGAGGCACAATGCTTTCGTAAGCATAAATCGTGGAATATGACAACTCCTCTGAATTAAAATCGCCGTCCCTCACCTGGCACAATAGCCACTCTTTGAATATCTAAATTCACTACTGGAATGTTATCTATCCGTGTCTTCTGCTGCTGCAACGAAGGAAACAGATTCAAAAGAAAATGAATAGATGAAGTTGCACAGTCTCTGTATTATTGACATTGCGACATTTGCAACTGGAATAAGAACGCTTATGACTTCTATCTATTTATCTTTCTAATATTCTAATTTCCATATTTTGGCTCCTTACTGATCTGTATAAAGTGTTGCGCACCTGTTTTAATCTTCTTACCAAGACTTTCAATCTTAGCTTACGTCTGCAAAGAGTATCAAGTTCCTGCTCTGTGACCCTAAACTCTAAGTTTTCTCTGTGCTGTGTTGTATGCGTATTGTTACTTACTTGCTCTTCCCGCCTTACATCTTCATTGTGTGTTCCTACTCTGCAATCCTAAACTGTATGTCTTCTCTGTGCTGCATTCTAAGTACATATAGTGTTTATAACTTGCTCTTGTCTCCGAACTTCTAAGTGTTGGCTTTGCAGACGTCCACGCCTAATATCCCTCTCCTGATCCGCATTTCTAATCTGTAAGTCTTCTCTGAGATGCGATTTTTGCATAATGCTCTTATAGCCTTACTTCTGCAACCTGTCTGTTCTGTGATCTACGACATGTATCTCTCTCTTGTTCTAAACTCTAAGTCTTCTCTAAGCTGAGTTCTAAACATAGTGTTCCTTTATTGCTCTTCTCGTTTTTCTGTATCCTGTCTGCTCTGTGATCTACGTAATGTATCACGCTCCTGCTCTGCATTCCTAAGCCGAATACTTCTTCCACGATCTGAATGCTGCCGACTATTTGCTACTTGTTCATTTATTCGGTGATTGCTATCCACCATAAGTTCTTTTTCAGACTCTCCCTCTCTACGTAATCTGCATTCTGCCTATTTGGCCTATTACTTTCCATTTATCTTTGAGAACAAGTACTGACTGCCTTTTCATTTGAGGCATTGTGGTAAATTTTTTGGGCGCTGAATAGTGTTTGCAATTTAATGTCACATTAGGTAAATATTTCATTATAAGTACATGGTTTTACTTGCATCTTTTACAGTTTTCACTGGATTTTAAATATTTTTGCTGACTACTATTCTACTCATTGCGTATAACCGTTATTAATTTGGATCCGATATCTTTTATAGTGTGAATTTAAACCCCGAAATTCTCCTGCGAGGAAAAGGGAAAGATAACGAAATAAATCGAAAAACTTGATCTGCCTGACTATTATGCTCTTATAGTGTCTGATATCGTTTTACTCATACTGACAGACAGACATGGATATATCGACTCAGCTGGTGTCACTGATCAAGAATATATAGTGTGAGCCATTTCTTATGTCGGTATTGTAACATTGAATAACTTAAACATTTGACAACCGATTGACTTGACTTTACATGTTGTGGAAACGTCAATTCAGTACAATTTGAACCATGTCTCGCTTCACCCCAAAAGAACGCGCCGAATTAGTTACTTTGTACATTGAAAGCAATACCTCATATACAGAAATCGGTTTTTTTTTTTTTTAAGGTTATGAAAAGGTTATGTTTACATGCCGACATAAGAAATAGCGCACCCGTGATATACTTTATGGGGTCTACGACGCCTCTTTCTGCCCGTTACATACATTTGTACGAACCTATACCCTTTGTACTTTTTAGTACAGGGTATACAAAATGTTCAAACAACATGTCGAATTTTTTTCCACAAAAAAGTATCGACAATAGGTCTTATATTTGAGGTATTCACGCTTTGTGTTGAGTTGAGCAGTTGAGGAGTTGACGAAAAAGTGCACAGGCCAAAGCGCGAATCCCTTCTGTTGAGTTTATGTTGTTGTGTTGAGTTGAGCAGTTTTCTTCTTCTTTCCAGAGTTTGTTTACATTTGTAAATTGGTACAATTTACATTAAAATTAAAAAAATTGAATTAAAAATGCCGAGTCAAAGCATAAAATCTATTTTAATTAAGCCTGTAGCTAAAGTAGCTATGTATTACATCGATTTGTATTATTTTATTGCTGCGAAAATGAAATAATTGCAGAAAAACCGTACTTGACTTTGTGCTTGTTGTTTCCTGTGTTTGTTTACCTTTGTAACTTGCTGCAAATTATCATTAAAATTTAAAATTTATATTTAAAAATGCCAAGAAAGAGCCTAAAGGCTTTGGATGAAATCAATTTTATTGAAGGTTCGGCTGCTAAAACAAATTCATCGTGGAAAAACTAGCTTTTGTATAATACAGATACAGATACAGGGGTTGCGTGGCGACGCAAAAATTGACGAAGTTTTAGATAATTATCATGAGGACATGAATGCAATTATACTCTCGCATCGCGGTGACCACTTCCACATCCCGAAGTCAATTGACTGGCGCATGAACGTGCTCAAATGTTTGAGGATAACTCCGCAACAATTCCAGCGTATTGTAAACCTAGTGCAGCCCCATACAAATTTTATAAATCACGGAGCCCGCCTACAAATACCTGCCGATTTGCAGGTGGCGATCGTTCTCTTTCGACTTGGTTCGTCAGGCAACAGCAGGTCTGTTAAAAAAATTGCGACGCTCTTCGGAATTGGCGATGGTGGCATCTTGGCCAAAATAAGTCTAGTTTTTAATGCCATTTTGGATAAAATGAAGCAGTCCCTATATTGGCCAGATGAGCAAGAACGGCAAAAGATTGTCTCGCATACGATGAATGAACTGCCGCACTGCATAGGATACATAGATGCCACAGAAATTAAACTCGCAGAAAAGCCTCAGTACAATCATGAAGCTTACTTCTCGAGAAAACGAAATTATGCCATTAAATTGCAGGCGGTATGCGATTACAAATTACGGATTCGCGGCTTTATTGTCGGATACCCAGGAAGCTGGCACGATGCAAAAATATTTAAAAGCGGCATCATTTATAGTCGAAGTTCAGAGTACTTCAGTGGTGAGCAATGGATGGCAGCTGATTCTGCGTACCCACTGTCAAAATTCGTCATTGTTCCGTATAGAAGCAATTCACACTATATAGTCAATACCGCGTCCGAGTAGAAAACCGCTTTGCATTATTGAAAAACAAATTTTGCAGCTTGAAGGAAATGCGCGTAAGAATAGGAAACATGGATAGTAAGAAATTTTTTTATAAATGGGTTACAGTGTGTTTATTTTACACAACATTCTGCTCACTGATGACGAAGTGGAGAATATCCAAACAGAAAGTGAAGAAGATTTTAATTTTTTGCTCCTCCATCAGGAGCCGTCTATTTTCTACGTTTTGCTGGAATTGCATCACTTCCATTTCTTATTGCAAGCGCTTTTCCTCCCGTTCCCGTTGCTGTTCCTGATTCTTGCGCCACCATTCCTCTTTCTCAGCTTCGCGCTTCAGTTTTTTCTCCTCTTTTTCAGCTTCGAGCTTCAGTTTTTTCTCCTCATGTTGCAGCTGTCGCTCCTCCTTACTGCGCCTCCACGCCTCCTCATATTTCCTGCGCAAATGGCGAATCTTTATACATGTATATATAAAGCGTTTCTTCGATTTTAAATATTATTAAATAAAAAAAAACCTTTTGTCCTTTTTTTTCGCATTAGTATCTGCTGTGATGTTACACGGCGTTACATTACTAAACTTCTCAAGAAAACGTACATTTTTCCTTCAATCTTAACAACTTTATAAATATATTTCAATTATTAAAAATTATAAAAAGAAGGTGCTCCCAAAAATGGACAAATCTGATCAAATTTGAACTTTTTGCTTTAAAGCCAGATTTCTCGCCATCGTACAGTCTTATTTGTGAGAAAAGCTTTAAACTGTTTAATTAAATAACTTTTGAATAATTTTCTTTAAAAATTCAAGTTGGCGCATATTTTTATTGAACTTTTAATTTTTCGGTCGTGGTGAACCTTTGTGTGAATTAGCCATATTTTTAAAAAACCTATGGCATCAAAAAGCTTTTTGTTTTGATTTAATTATGTATAGCTACATCTTTGGATGATAATTTTTAAACCTAGAGTTATTAAGCATTAATATTTATTTTTGTTTCTTTAACGTGTAAAAAAATCCATGGGGTTCATATGACTTTTAGATTGGCTCGATCGATACCAGATGCATCATTATCAAATTAAAATTTGTATGTGTAAAACGAAGTTGGAAGCAAAATTTGTATCATGTAATTTATTCAGTTGGCTTGTTAGGGTATTTAAAGTTTGAGGTGCACAACTCAAAATTTTCTAAGGTTGTTATTGTTTTCTTCACACACTCCGGCAACAATTGATGGTTGCTTCAGTCTAGTTACCTTGGTTTGAGCGTTTTCAAAAATATTCCAATTAGATAAAGTTTTTTCAACCGGCTCAAAAAAATTAATAATTATTAATCTAGCAATTTTTAGTAATAAAGTAAGTTTCTGTGATTTTATTTACCAAGAGGTTCAAGATTTTGAATAATATAATATAATAAATCATCATCTTCCGCCAGTTATGTCTTAAACAAACTATATTTCAGTTGTCCAAAGATATAAATAAAGTAAACTTACTTAAAAGCACAGAATAAGAAAATAAACGAACTCAACAACAGTTGGGGGCTTGGGTTACAGAACGTCATCTGCCTTAGATAAGGCAACCAGACGAGTTCGTAGCGTCTCAAGCTTATCACTAAACCAATAATGAATGCTTAATGTATACTTTCTTCTATATAATTATTGTTATTTGTTTGTGATTATGTTTCTCTCTCTTTATTGAAACAGTCAGACCAGCAAAGACACCAAAACAGCTGCTCAAGATACGCGACGACTGCAAGCCAGACGACCTATCTCAGTGCCCCACGCTGACACACCGCCGATAAGAAGCATAGAAATTAACTCAAGAAGCGACCAGAGTAATAACGACGAATACGGCAGTGTTAATCTGAATACGTGTTTTTGGAAGGTAACGCCTGCGCAGCTGCAGCAGTCACCGTGCTGACAACCAAGATTCTTTGGTGAGCATGTCGCACGGCAGCGCCGGCGGCAGTGGCGGCAGTCTGAACGCGCAAACTGTTGGAGCCGGTGGTGTCGGCGTTGCTGGTGGTGGTCTTGGTGGTGCTGCGGCAGCTGGAGGTGAATATCGTGAACTGCACTGGACAGTGTCGAGTGTTATGGACTCTTCGCGTGTGTCCACTTGTCTGATATCGATGCTGCTCATTGTCTATGGCAGTTTTCGGAGTCTAAACATTGAACAGGAAGCACGTGAGCGCGAGCAAAAGAAACGTAATGAATCAATGACGAATCTTTTAACCGGCGAACATGTTGAGAAGGAGCCAAGTTAGTAAAGATATATGCAGCATTTATTATAAAAACAAGATCCTAATGTTATTTTTCACATTTTTAACATTCAAGCAGACAAATTTGCCACCTTGGACACGATGCATGCGCTGTGTTTGCCATTAGGCGCCTCGGTGTCTCTACTCATCATGTTCTTCTTTTTTGATTCCATGCAGCTGCTATTTGCTGTATGTACAGCTAGTAAGTATTCAAGAATGTAAACGACGATTTTGTATGGGATACCAAACTCTAAATTGTGCCACAAGTTTTCAAATTGAAATTGTTTAGACTTCATTTTACAGGCACGACGCCAAATTAATGCGGGAAATGTTGTATGTTATATTAAAGTTGAGGGAAGATTAGACAGATTAGATGACATCGATTGCTATTTACTTATTCCTTACTGAACCATTTTGAGGAGACGATAAGAAGGTCACCCAGTGACAATTTTGGCACTATAATATCATACCACTCAGCAGTTTAGTTAATATTTAAAAATAGAAGAGTTTGAATTGAATCGCCAGTTAGTGTTTCACAGTATTTGCAGAGTTTCTTGCTTAAACGTTAGACTAATCGGCCTTGTCGAGTTTATTTTTGGAATTCGAAATTTACCGCTAAACTCTTTGAGGTAAAAATACAGTGGGTTCAGCTATTCAATTTGGGTATATTTTAAATTTCCGTTAAAGCTTAAAAAGGCAGTTCCGGATTTGTTTGCGGACCAATTAATCAAAAATTATCTTTTTTTTTTCAGTAATAGCAACCGTTGCTTTGGCCTTTTTACTGCTACCCATGTGCCAGTATATTATAAGGCCCTGCTCCGATGGCAAGCGATATTCCTTTGGGGTATGCGGACGTTTTACGGCAGCGGAGCTTTTTAGTTTTACTTTATCCGTATCTATTGTATGCGTTTGGGTGCTAACCGGCCACTGGTTGCTAATGGATGGTAACTGAATTAACAATCTTAAAATTTCTTAACTAATTTGGTTTTCTCTATAGCTATGGGCATGGGTCTCTGTGTCGCCTTTATTGCCTTTGTGCGTTTACCTAGCCTAAAAGTGTCCACGCTGCTTCTTACTGGCTTGCTCATCTATGACGTTTTCTGGGTTTTCTTTTCGTCCTACATCTTCAGCACAAATGTTATGGTCAAAGTGGCCACACGACCCGCCGAAAACCCAGTTGGTATTGTGGCGCGTAAGCTGAATTTGGGTGGCATTGTCAGGGATACACCAAAGCTGAACCTGCCTGGAAAGCTAGTTTTTCCCAGCATACATAATAGTGGGCACTTTTCAATGTTGGGTCTGGGCGATGTGGTTATGCCTGGGCTATTACTGTGTTTTGTATTACGTTACGATGCATATAAAAAGTCACAGGGTGTGACATCGGATCCCACGCTATCACCGCCAAAGGGTGTCGGCTCAAAGTTGACATATTTTCATTGTTCCTTATTGGGGTAAGTATTGATTAGAATTGCTCGTGTTAAAATCGATTATAATTTACGATCTAAACCTGATTAGTTACTTCTTGGGTCTGCTAACGGCTACTGTCAGCTCAGAGATATTTAAGGCCGCACAACCTGCCTTGCTATATTTAGTGCCGTTTACGTTATTGCCGCTACTCCTGATGGCCTACTTGAAGGTAAGTATCGATCTGGAATTTAACTTTGTTCATGTGCCGTTTATAAATTAGGCAGAACAGTATGTCTACTTTTTTCGACAAGGTCTACAGGTTTTTTTTTTTACGCATAAAAAAAAGTTTTTTTTTTTGGTAATTATCCGAACATCGATCAGAATATGCTTTCGTAAACAATAAAGATCTTTTGCATCACATTAAATAATTAGTATTAGGATTAATTGGTGATACATCTAATAAGAGTTTTAACACCCAATTATTTAACTTTGTATCTTAAATGAAAATTGCTTAATGAATGCATACATCTATCTATCTGTTCCATTTTTATAGGGTGACTTGCGCCGTATGTGGAGCGAGCCGTTCATCACGCATCCACCATCAAAACAAATGGAAGTCTGAGTGTACTCTATCTAAAAAGAAATCAAAAACACAAAAATCTAACACTAAAAAATTTCTCTCTCAATAACGTATGTAATTTTTTAACTATACGTATCAAGTTTTAAGTTAGGTGGTTCTTTTTTTAGTGGAGTAAACTGAATATTTCATAGCGTTCTTAGCTTAAGTGGAAAATATTTTTTAAAAACTACACATGTGCATATATACTCTTAGCATTTATATATACGCATATGTACTAAATTGGCTTTACGTTACGCAGAGCAAAACAAAAAAATAAACATAAATAATATGAAAAAAAAAATAGTAGCAATTTATGCTGGCCGTAGTATTAAAGTTGAACAAAAAAAGGAAAAAAAAGAACAGTAAGAAATTATAATAATCATGTAAAGATATTGCGCATCAAGTTTATAGAGATTTATATATACATACAACTAAATATAGCATTTTATTTTAAAACTGTTGAGATTTGATTTTGTTCGTTTAGTTTTTAATGATTTTTTATACTACTTCAATAACGCATAAAACTGAATTTTCCTATTTAAAAAGATGTCTCCTTCAGAAAATTTTGTGTTTTCCAAAACAACTAAGCCTTTATTTTATGTAAATATATATTTTAGTTAAATATCCAATATGCAACAAATAATAGTTATAAGGCCTACAATATTTAACATTCTAGCTACATACCATACATATTCAAATTATATTTTTTGTTAGCAGTTTATGTCAAAGATTTTTCGTTGTTGCATTTTCACACTTTTCCGTCCTCATTTGTCTCACTTATCGAATTTTCCGAACAAACATAAACATAAAAAAATAATTTGCCAAAATGTATGTATATGTATGTGTTCGTTTAACAATAAACATTTTTGCACTGTGGGTCACAAATTAAGTTTTAAATATTTTAATTATATATATTTAATAAAACAAAAACTAACAATAATAATTTACTAAACATATTTAAATTTAGTTACATATTAATAAGTAAATGCAATTTCGAAACGTATAGAAACAATAAAAATGTGAGATTTAAACAAAAATGTATTTTGTTTTAATTTAGGGCCGGCCATACGCAGCATGCAAAAAATCAGCACCAAAAGTCAAAACTTCATATAAAAAAAAATTCCCTTTTTTGCGTATGGGCCTTTATATCTTAGTGCCCATTTCGTATCTTGAAATTGACTTAGCTGATAAAAACTACAATTTGAAATAGTTTTTATTTGAATCGTCTTCATCCTTTTCAAATTAATAACATTAAAATTATTAAAATAAAAAAAAATGTATAAATTTCTTGTTTTTTAAATTTCGGACAAATCATGGTTAATAGCAGCATCATCATTTAATTCTTGGGGTATATCCATACCTCCATCTTCAAACATCAAATAGACGTAATTGTATTTCTTTATGAACATTCTTTACTTTTACATAATCTCAAAAGATTTTGCTTTTTAAACCTGCACTGGCTTAACAGAACTACTATTTACTTATCGATAAATTCTGCTAGTCCAGAGTTACCATATAGAATAAAAAAGAAAATTTGACAGTTGCAGTCATACGGCAACGTTGTTTTTTTTGCTGTAGTGTTTTTTTTTCCTTCTGCGTGGTGTTTCAAGCGTAGAAATGATGATTAAATATTGCAAAAAATAATTGAAAAACAGTGAAAATTCGTATATTATCAATCAACGTTAACCTATTAATATCAAATAGTACGAAAATGTAAGTTATGTGCTATCCGCCTTGTTGCAGCGCAAATAGTCATGTAGCTGGTCTCAGACTTGTAAGGCCAACGCCAAACCGATGCGCAAAATAGCATTGATGCTGCATCAACGGCAATCCGCCTATTAATTAGTGCTTATGTGCAATTTGTATAAAAATTGTGAAATAACACAACAAATTGAGCTGATTTTGCGTCTTTAACTTCCTCGGGCACACCTACCAGCTACTAGTAGCCGTAGTGCACGCAAGAGTAAAAGAGAGGCCGTAGGCGGGGGAAATTTTATGGGATATTTTCTTTTGGTACTTTATTGTTTTTGATGTTAAGCCATAATTTGTTTTTATGTTAACGTTGCAGTCAAAAACAAAACACACAACTGGGTAACTACTGCAACAAACTGAATATAAACAATCCAAATAAGCAGCGCTACCACCCACAATCATCCTCATCTGCCGGGTTCATGGGTGGCAACAGCGCTGCCGCCAATTCAAGCGCTTTTAGCGCTGGCGGCTACATTGGACCTACTACCAGCAACAGCATGGGCGCCGCTGGAGGCAGTGATTTAATACCAGCTCCGCTTGGCACCAGCTGGGAGGAGTTTTGCGAAAGACATGCGCGCGTGGCAGCATCAGACTTTGCCAAGGCCTGCATCAACTATATTAATGGCAATCTGCCACCTGAGGATGCACGCAACATACCACATCGAAGTTTTGCACAGAAATTTGTCGAATCCTTTTCCGAGCACTATGACACGGAGTTCTTTCGACGGCGCAGTAATCTGAAGACAGGCATGGGTTCGCTGTTCAATGAAAGCATCAATGAATATGATGAGGAGCACGAGGTGTCACGTATATTTCCTAAATCACTGTTACGCCGCCTGTCGTTTAAGGGTCTGCGCAAGGGCAAGGTGAGAATGCGCGCCTTAAATTATTATTAACAAACAAACACCCAAATTTAACATTAGAAACTCATTTTGCAGGCCTTCTTCCACAAGAATTCTGAAGATGTTGATGGCGTTGGCAGTAGCAAACAAAGCAAAATAAAACTGGCCAAGATTACTGTGGAGTGTCGTAAAGAGGGAATTGTCAATAATCTAACGCAAGAGAGCATTGATCAAACAACTGGCTCACAAAAGTGGGAAAAATGCCGTCTGGCGCTTGTAAGAGCGGTTGGTGGCTATATGCTGGAGTTCTACACGCCACCTAAATCCACAAAGCCACGAAGTGGCGTATTTTGTTTTCTCATCTCGGAAGCACGTGAGACTACAGCCCTAGAAATGCCTGATCGCCTGAATACATTCGTGCTAAAAGCCGACAACAATATGGAGTATGTCATCGAGGCGGAGAATGCCGATGATATGCGCAGCTGGTTGGCTACCATACGCTACTGCATGCGAACGCCGCCTACGCATCAGCCCATGCTGGAATCCGATGTCATAGCGGCTGCAATGCAAACATCACCGGTTACCACAAATCCAGCTGGTGGCAGCGCATTGGGTGGCATACAGAATCCCCAATATCAACAGCAGGGTGCCCTGGGTGGCTCCAATGGCAATATAGGTGGTGCAACGTTGCCAGGCTCTTTGTCAGCGGAAAGCTCATTGGCCACAGTAGCTGCGGGACACACTGCCGGTGCTTCCACAACAGATATGAATGCCATTAACGAACTGAGTAGCACACCGCCCAATGCGCCACCAGACATACCAACGCGACCAACGCGTGGTGCCGCTGCGCCAGGGGAGCGTGGGGAGCAGCGCTTGTCTGCCTCGAGTAACTTTGATGCTATTGAACAGGTCGAGGCAGAGTCTGACATTAATGTGGCGGATCTAACAGCGGAGATGCGTTTGTATCCTTGGTTCCATGGCACATTGCCCCGGTCGGAGGCGGCACGCATGGTGCTGCAGACAGAGGCAGCGGGTCATGGTTACTTTTTGGTCCGGCAAAGTGAAACGCGGCGCGGTGAGTTTGTGCTCACGTTCAATTTTCAAGGACGTGCCAAGCATTTGCGCCTGACCATATCCGAGAAGGGTCAGTGCCGTGTGCAGCATTTGTGGTTTCCCTCGATACAGGAAATGCTTGAGCATTTTCGACACAACCCTATACCGCTTGAATCGGGCGGCACTTCGGATGTAACGCTTACAGATTGGGTGCACAACACAAGCAGACTGAATGAATTGCCAGCAGCGCAAGATATGGGCGCCGAAAGTGCTGGCAATGGGAATGGTGGCGGTTCTGCCAGCGGTGGTGGCGGCGGCGGACATCCTTCGCCGAGACATGTGAGATAGCCAAAATTTTGGAGTCAATTCAGTGTCAGTGATGGTTTTTATTTTCCTTTATTTTGTTATATTCCTCATCATTTTCATTTACTTTTCTTTAATGATGCCTTTGTTTGCTTTTGAAAGTTAGCGTTTTATTTTTGAGTGTGTCCATACTTGTCGCATGCTCCATGTTTCATTATACATTTTAATTACCCCGGGTAATCAATTCGAAATCGAAACTTGTTATCAGGTACGATTGCCAGAACGGTGTCGCGCTTCTATAGTTGCAGTTAAGAGTAATATTCCAAACCAAGTGCAAGCGCTTTTTTTTAGAAAGCATTTTCAAATACTTACTCTAGTCAATCGTGTAAAACCGAGTTCGGGTTCTGGTTTCGATTTGATTCCCTGCCTTGCTTGTTGGGCAACCAGCTTTAACCATTGATTTTTTTTTTGTTTTTTTTTGCTGACCTACAGTGCAACGAAGTGATTACCATGAATTTAAGTGTTCGCCTAAAGACAAACGAAATCGAACTGCCGCAGGAGCCAACACACGTCTACTTTCCAGAGCAAGTCTACTTTCATTTGGACCCCACAACACTAACTGTGCACAGCTCGCCACCGGCGGCACAGAGCTTTTTGGAGCAGCAGGCCCATTTGCGCGCTTCCAACGCGTCGCTGCAAGCGGGTCAGCAGCAGCAGGTAGTTCAAAGCGCTTCGGCACGTCATGGCAGCGAAAGCAGCGCCAATGGTGGAGCCGAGTGCAGCGGACGTGCAGTCGATAATCAGTACAGCTTTACCTAGGCAGCCAGGCAGTGTTAAAAAAAAAATTAATGTTGAAATTTGTGCGTTGATTTTGGATTTCTTTGCGAAATTTATTTTTGTGCCATTGTCTTTTTCTTGTTTCTATTATTTTAAGTACCTTTTTGGAAGACATGAAGTAACTGAATATTATGTATACAATATACTTATATATATAAACTATATATATAATATTTATAGAAAAATGTGTGTGTGTTCATTTTAAGTAAATGTTGTATGTATAAAAGAAAAAACAGCACCAAAGGTGCAACACATGCGAATCCTAAAACTTCCTGCTTTACAAAAAAAAAGAAAAAAGTATATATACCAGAAAAAAAGTATATATACAATACTATACCTACACATACTTATGTATAATATTATATATGTATATTGATGAAATTATAAACTACAATAAACAAAGTTATGTAATAGAAAATAAAGCTTGGCTTGCAGCCAAGTTGAAAGCATGTGCTCAACTATAACTTATGTTCTTTGTTGTATAATAAATAAAGTTTGCTTTGAACCTAATAACCAGTTCCTATTAACAGTTGGTATTAAATTCAAATATTTACTCGTTTAGCAGCACTTTACCGCACTGCTTTTATAACAGTGTTGATATTTATCGATTTGACTAGAGTAATCGGTCGGCGTGCATCTCTAACCGGCACCGGCTGAAAAATTATATTCATATTGCAATTTTTTTGTTTAATATAAAGTTATTAATTTATTGAAAATGGAGTTGGAATTGGACATAATCGACTCGTTGCAAGCGCTCAATTACAAGGGCACTTGCTTGGAGGAAAATGTGCTTAAAAAGGCACTCGATGCTGGTATCAACAACAACGAACTGCGTAGTGTGATATTTTGGTTGGCCAATGATTTGCATTTGCTGCGTAAAACAGATGAACACATCTCAAGCAGCGAAGGTAATGACTTTGTCTTTGAGCTGTCGCTACTACTGACAGAACTGGGCTGTCCCTACCGGCAGTTCGTTGGTACCACAGCCATTTCAGAGCGTTTTCAAACACGCCCTTCATTGTTGCAGCTTTTGGATTATCTGACATCAGAATTAATGGCGAGTAAAATGGCTCTGAAACTGCAACCAACAGAGCCGCCAAGCAAGAAATCCAGGACAGATAGTAACGTAGAACTCGCTGTTTCAAAACTCACGCAGGATCTACAGCTGGGCGAGCTTGCCAAAAACGTAAACACAAAGGCATTATTTAATAGTTTATTGCCGAGTATTGAGCAGCGTTTAAAGCAAACGAATCAAGCTGTTGTCAGTGAGCCATTGTTACGCTCACAGAAACCCTTGAATGATGCACAGTGGCGTGTACTGGACGCTATGCACAAGGATCTAGATGCGGAATACAATTTGAGACGCCAGATGATGTTAACTCGCCTTGAGGCAACAATACAAAGCTTTCAATGGTCTGATACGATGAAACACCGTGAAAAGGAAATCGGAAGTCGTTTTCAACGAAAGCTGCAGGAATTGGAAAAGCTGAAATATGGAGGCGATGATACTAACATTGTGGCGCTGTTAGCAGCACGAGCGGATCTGGCAGTGATTGAGAAAACGAGCTCAGCCAATGTGCGAAAGAACACGGCATCAAAAATTCAAAAGCATGTAATCGGCAACGTTCCAGATCGCGGTGGACGTGCCAATGAGCATGCGCCGCCGCCGCCCGAGATGCCCTCATGGCAGCAGCAGCGTGCTGGTGGACCAGCTGGTCGTGGTGGTGGTGGAAACGGCAGAGGAGGTGGCGGTGGTGGTTACGGCGGCGGTCGTGGCGGTGGTGGTCACTGGCAAGGCCAACAGCAGCAGCAACAGCCACAGCATTATCAGCAGCAGCCACAGCAGCAGGGAGATCAGCAATGGGTCAGCGGAAGTGGGCGCGTGCAGGGCACTGGCTGGAATCCAGGTCATCAAGGCGGTGCTGGTGGTAGTTTCGGCGGAGGACGCGGTGGTGGTCGGGGCGGTGGACGAGGTGGCGGTGGCTATAATCAACGTGGACGCGGAGACTATCAACGTGGAGGTTTCCGTTAATATGGACTGCTTTAAGGATGCCTAACTTAACAGGATTATCTTCCCAGCATATTTCTAAAATAAAATTAACAATTAATTGGTAGTATTATTTATTTATCATTATACAAAACAAAGGAACGGACTTATGTAATTGTATGGTCAGATGTTGTATCGCTGTGCCATCAATGGATCAGATCTGTTGTAATTTACGGCATAATAATTTTCATTTTTTATACTAGCTTGTAATACTATTTTGCATTACACTTATTAAAAGGTAGCTAAAAGGCGTGATACAATCAAGAGTGTACCTAAAAGGAGTTCAATTATCATGTCTTAGATTTGAGCTGCCGTGGATATTGGATATTTACATCATAAGATAACATTTTATTGCAGTTGTTTCTGATCTATTCAAGACTCTTTTGTTGACCTGCAGCTTAGATTTAAGTTGTCGCTGCAAAGCCTTCAATAAAACACGACGCCCATGCAGCGTATCCAAGCATTACACACGCGACACTCAATTGTCATTACTGATTTACTCAATCCACACATGATCTATTGAAGCTTACTGCTACTAAGTCCATACCAGTAATTTTCAGCATTAACAATTAGCATGTTCAATCAGCATGAAAACTATGTCGAAGTCAACAAAATGACATGCTTTCTGAAACTCAGTAGTATCCCAGTATTCAGACAGTGCAGTCCAAGTAGCGCTGCTTTAAAACATTCGCAATAATTCTCAATCCTAGACAGTATTAAGCAATTATATAAAATGCTTATAAAAACAATATTGACTGTTCTCATTTTGGACTTATTTAGCTGTGCTTCATTGCGCAGTAGTGCACAAAATCTGCTCGATCGTTTGCGTCCCGCGAATGAGACCCAGTTCGATGAGGGCATTAAAATTGTTTCCGGTACGAAAGTGAAACGTTACGAGCGTTTGACAGTTCCACTGGGAGGTGTTGGTGCAGGTAATGGGCTTGGAGGCGGTCTATTAAGCCCTCTGCTGCATACTCAGCCGGCTTATTACGGTTATGCATATGTAGGTCATCATAGTTAATGGTGTTTGTACTAAGCTCAACATTTGATTACCAAAGGTGGTGCCACAATGGCAGGCTGGTGCTAAACTTATGGGCGACGGTGAGGCAACGGATGTGGCTGGCATGATCACTTTTTTGCAGCTTCCCTATAGCAGTGATGTCAAGGTTACCATTAATGTGACAGGTTTGCCGGCCGGAAAGCATGCTCTACATATACACACCTATGGGGATGTGAGCGAGGGCTGCAAGTCCACTGGAGGCCAATTCCCCAATAATTTTGTGCGCAACTTGCTAATTGTTTACCATAAGTTTGACACTAATACGCAGCTTACTTTACAGCTTGGCAATGTGGATACGAAGGAAGATGGCAGTATATCTGCGGCGTTTATGAGCATCTACATACAATTGTTTGGTTTTAATGGCATCGTTGGCCGTTCCATAGTTATACACAGCAAACCAATTGATTTGAATACTGCATTAAATGCTGAGGTCTTTTCTTCATCGCTTCAAGCAATGCCAAATGCTCTGGCTTATCAGAACGAGGAGAATTCAGTTGGTGCAGCTATTGCCTGTGGCGTCATTAGTTTAATGAGCACAGCCAATCCGGAGAAATGATTGAGATAAAGTACAACAACCATACATGCATACACATTTGCATACAGTATAAGAATAAAGCTATAACCAATAAGCCTTTGGGCGCTGAACGTTACACTTTTAATTCTCTACTATTTAGTCAGGGACCTATTAAGAAGCGCTTGAAAAAAATTAATATTAATATATAAATGTATTTGTAATTTTTTGTATCTCTCTGATTTCATGTTCCATTCAATATGGATAAGAATATAGAAAAATAAATTGAATCTTATATTTCTATCATCCCTCTAGTACGGGTGGGTAGTGCAGAACTAGTGATTTCAGTAGGCACCAGGTAATGACCAGTATTTAGCTTGCTATTTACCTCTTCATTTCCATCTTATTAACAAATGTCATAGGCGGTAGGCAATCGCCACCACCCCGTTTACCACTAGACACCAGAATCACTACTTACGCCTTCGTTTACCGGTAGACAGCGGCATCGCTACTTACACTGTTGTACACTAGTAGACAGCATAGTAGTCGCCTGAATTTTATATCTACTGAATTCATTAAAATTAAAAACACATATATTTTAATACTATTTTATATTATTCCAGAATTATTTTCATCAATATTTTAATTTTTTTTATTCAATACGCTAGTTTTTTTGAAGACGCGTTTTTTTTTGGAGCTGAAGGGTCTTTTTAAGGTCGACTTCTGACCGTCCAGCTCCACTTCCAATTGCATCTGAAATTATTAAAATGTAATTAAAGATATGAAAATATTTATGGAGAGTTAAAAAAAACTCACCGATTAATAACTCGCAAAAAGCTTTTAAATGGTTTGAATTTCTGATACCTGCAATAAAATTAAGTATTTGAAATTACAGATCTTCATAATGTGCATAAACATAAAAACATACGTATGCTGTCTTGTTTCCAGGATTAATATGTTCATTTATTGAATGGAGGTCGTCGAGATTTTTCATTGGGAATTTCCCCAGCAAATCGTTGCTATGCTTTGGTCCCCGAATCAAGGCATCTAAAGTTGCCTTCTCTTCTGCCCAGCCAAAGCGTCTGCCAAAAACTCAGTTTTCTTTTTAGTAATGCTATTTTCAACTCAAAAGGATGTATTTTTTATTATAAAATAAAAAAAGTTCTTGCCTCCATTTTACCTTTTTGTTCTTTCATTTCCACTAAAATTTTATCAACAGTTTTTTTAATATCTGTTAATAGACTTTTGCAGTTGCATTTTGGTTCATTTTCTGAAATAAAATTAAAGTAATTGAATTATTCACAAATTCCATTTTCTTTATTTTTGGTGGTATTTCGGACATATTAAATTAACTTAAGGGTAAATATTTTAGATTTAGAATTGTGATTATAATACAAATTATTATACATATGAAATAAGATTGAGGCCATTAGTTTTTGTAATGATGTAGCATAGGCAATAGCAACAAATCATTATTGTAAGGAATACCTACGGCCTTACATTCGAAATCTGACAGTGACAAAAAACTCATTTACATCACTAGGCTCGAGATCAACTAAGTAAATCCCTATATTGTATAAAAACTCCTAAGATTCCTAAATTTTTTTTTTTTTATGCAAGGATCTATTATTTTATTATTTTAGTATTTTATTTTGGGCAATTTGAAGTTTATTTAAATAACATTTAGCTGAGGTAATCCATATTTCAGCTCCGTATATGGTGATTGGTATAAATATGGACTTATATATAGTAAGTTTGTTTTTTATAGATACTTTAGATTTACGGTTTATAAATGGATATAAAGTACGTACAGTCCTATTAATTTTATCTAATGTGTTACTGATGTGACCACTAAATAGCAGTTTTTTATCTAAGTGGATTCCTAGATATTTCACAGAATCCTCCCATGGAATGTAGGAGTTATGAAGCTCGAGATTATTGTCAGGAAGGAAACATGGCCTACGCTTTTTGCTAAAGAAAATTGCTTTAGTTTTAGTTGCGTTTAGTTTAATTTTCCATTTATAGAAATACGCAGATATAGAGTTTAACGAGTGCTGCAGATTATAGTGAATATCAGAATAAGTTGTGCCCGAACAGTAGAGGGCAGTGTCATCTGCAAAAATTATTGAGTTACATCTTTCCAATCTGGGGATATCATAGGTATAAAAGTTATAGAGAATGGGTCCGAGGACAGAGCCTAGTGGGACACTAGCGCAGATAAACTTTTGGCTAGATATAGAACCATCCAATGAAACATAAAAGTGTCTGTCAGTCAAAAAACTTTTTATTATTTGAGTCAGGTAGTTTGGTGTATTGCAAGTCACCAGTTTGTGAATTAAACCATCGTGCCACACAGTGTCGAACGAGGCTTCCACATCTAGCGTAACCATGCCGACGGATTTTTTTAAATTAATATTTGCTTTGACAAAGCTTGTTACTTTGTCAAGAGGATGCATGCAATTAAAGCCGGCTCTAAATCCGTATTGCATTGGAGGTAGAATACGCTTCTCCTCTAAATAGGTACAAAGCCTGGTCTTGATTAGGCGTTTTAAAACTTTGGATATGCCGCACAAGAGGCTAATAGGGCGATAGCTCAGAGGAGAGTCAGGTGGTTTACCTGGTTTCGCAATGGGAATAATTTTTGCAGCTTTCCAATCAAGTGGAAAATAGCCGATCTTAATGCAATTGTTTAAAAGTAGCGTTAAATAGTGCAATGCGTTAACTGGAAGTTTCTTAGGGCAAATGTTTGGTATTAGGTCGACCCCTGGCGACTTTTTAACTTTAAGTGACTTGATTACTGTTGCAATTTCATTAGTAGTAAAAAGGTCAGCTGATGAATTGTATTGGGCAGAAAGTTTACCTAACGAGTTTGACACTAGCTCAGAAGTGAGCTTATCAGAGAAATTTTCTGTAATGCGGTGCTTCGACTCAAATATCTCGGCCAGTATGTTTGCCTTTTCTAAAGCTGTGAAGTATCGGTTATTTTCATAGTTAAAGCAGGGAATGTATTGCTTCTTATTTTTAATTATTTTCGCGAGCTTCCAAAAGGGCTTTGCGTTATTGCCCAGCTTAGACAATTTTTCATTCCACATTACGTTATTATAATTAAACAATTCCTGACTGATTAAATTGATTAAAAAAGTTAACTCTTGCTTAGAAAATGGGTGGTCTGGTTCTGATCCACTGTCTCTGCGTAGCATTTCTGTTAGCAATGATAGTTGTTATTCTTGCTGGAAGTTTACGGGTATGCAGCTTGACGTGATTTCTAGGTGTACTGAGCTTAATAGACTGAGTAATATTTTGACGAAGTTTTTTAGTCAAAACTTACTGTATCAGCTAAAGCATGTTACAATTTTTTCCATTTAGTTTTGGAATACTGGAGGAAAGTTTCAACATTTTTGGGATTTGCATAATTGGCTAGCTTGCATATAACTGGGAGATGATCAGATGATAGATCTGTGTGGACCATAGGTTTAGAAAAGTTTCTAGGTATATTTGTCAAAAATAAGTCGAGTATAGATGGGTTGCCTTTGTAGCTCGCCGGAACATAAGTTGGAACTTTGGGATGAATTATACTGAATTTACCCAAAAAAGAGAGATCAGCCAAGTTGTTTCCAAAACTGTTGGCCCTGGCACAGTTCCATAGTCTATTTCTGCAGTTTAAGTCGCCTCTAACAATGTATTCGCTATCAATACGAGAGATTTTAAGAAGATCGGACTTGAACAAGTCTTTTATGTGTCATGTTG
Organism: Chymomyza fuscimana; assembly: GCA_949987675.1. Classification (NCBI taxonomy): domain Eukaryota; kingdom Metazoa; phylum Arthropoda; class Insecta; order Diptera; family Drosophilidae; genus Chymomyza; species Chymomyza fuscimana. Next base: position 87,513,174 of record OX465088.1, read on the forward strand.
ATTTCAAGTTGCATCGATTCGACAGACATTTGGCTGATAGACCGGGGAAATACAAAGCAAAAATTTTAAATGATCTTTGGGAATCTATGCAAACCTCAATTCCAATATTTTCAATTAAATGGGTCTTAATGTTATAAATCTGCGTATGCTTAACAGATTTATTTACTATAATTGCAACAGCGCCACCCCTGTTGTCAGAACGGTCATTTCTGTGGACTATGTAATTGGGAATAGAGAATTTAACATTTTGCGTCAGCCATGTTTCGCTGACAAGACATATGTGAATTTTGTTTAGGTTTAAAAAGTTTATCAATTCTAATCGTTTTTTGTTAACAGCATTCCATGCCATAATATTTAGGGTGTTTGGTAAACTATTTGTTGTGGTACACATATTTAAGCGTTAGTTGTGTGATAACATGGAATTGTTCAGACTTGGTGGTGCAGTTCTTCAGTTTACTAATAAGCTCAGTGGTAAGAGCAGTTATCTCTTCATAGGTGAATAAATCATCGCTGGTCGATTGATTTGGGCCGCCATTGATGACGACTTGACTGTAGCTGGGGAACGGACTATGAAGCACATTGTACGGTGGATTTTGCGTAGGGTTCACCCTAGATGTTGCTGGAGCGGATCTGTTGTTATGATTCGGCACAACAGTAGGTTTATTAGCAGTGTAGAGTTTGCCACGTGTCGATCGCTTCGTCAGCAGGGACTTGTATGAAAGTCGGCAAGGGCAATTTATATCAGTTGAGGAGTGGTTCCCTTTGCAGTTTGCGCACTTCTTAATGGTTTTGTCGGGGCAATCAGGAGTCATGTGCTGGCCAGCACAGTAGGCACAAGCTGTTTTAACGGCACAATGATTAGCTCCATGACCATAGAGCTGACAGTTATAGCACTGCGTCAATTTGTTGTAAGTTTTGGTCTTATATTCCCAGCGAACCTTAGTATGGTTAATATGCGAATAGTCATCACGTAGTTGTTTCACTGTTATGCTCTTGGAAGCGAAATACACAATATACAGAATCAGATTATGGCTGTATCTAGTGGTTTTTTCGATAATTTTAACGTCAATATAGTTAAGGCCAAGATTTTTCAGCATTATTTTAACATCAGAAAAAGAAAGCTTGTCCAGTCCAGAAAGCACTGCCTTGTAAGGTTTAGTAATTTTTGTCTCATATGAGAAAAATTCACATTTGAGCTCTTTTAGTTTTAAGACTATAATTTTGAAGCTGTTTTCACTTTTAGCATGTATTTTATGTCCAATAGAAATAGTCAATCAATAGTCATTGATTTTCATTTTTTCACAAAGATCGTTAATAAATTTAGATGACTGTTTGATCACAGTAATTGGTGGCATTTTAACAGCCTCATCCAAAGGCACCGGCTCCGGCCCCTCATCAATATCATCCGAGTGGTCCAGGGTTTGTAGCGGACGATAGTAGTTTACGTAATTATTTCCAGAATTTTCTGGAACAATATTGTTAGCACGTGGCATTTTTGTATTGGCTTTTGCCACGGCACCACCAGGTAAGTTGTTACGGCGTTTAATTGTTGTAATTTTTTTTTTTTTTATTCAGTTTTTAAAGCAGAAACAATGTGTACACCCGGAGGACACGATTTGCTCAAAGTTTACGTCAGCGGAGTCTCAAAGCAAGAACGAAATTTTCTATTTGCAAGTTTGTACTTTGCTTGTTGGATAACGGAAAACAGTTTTGCATAAATATATCATATACATGTACACGGATAACAATAATAATAATATTAATTGCCACAGTTGTGGTCTTGTCTATTAAAATTATATTTCACTGTTTTTTTTTTTATTTTTTTTTTTCGTACACGAGAAAAATTTGACAACCGTACATGTGTTTTACGGCGACAAGAAACAGAATAAAGATTAAAGCAAATGGTTTGTGTAACTTGCCTTCCCGCCAAATTCATAAACTACTACCAAAAAGAATAGCAAAAAAAACTACGAACGTTCCATTTGCATATATGTATGTACATTTAATATATATATATACATATTTACTATCACAATAAACAAATAATCCGTTTCGATCAAATTCGGCATATATCTGGGGCTTATATGATATAATCAGCCGATTTTTATAATATATTTATATATATATTTCCGTATTAAGGCGAATTGCTTTATTTTTTTTTGTTTTTATTCGCTTTGTTCTTGTTGTTTATCATATTTCGTTCGTCGCCCGTTTACCTCGCGCATTACGAGGGGTTTGCAAAGTAGGTAGCTACCTGTGACAAACGATGTAAGTACTTACTGGAGGACAATAGCCACCAGCCGTACTAGAGGGATATTATAGATATGGCTAAATAGTATAGTATAGTCCCTTCAGTGAATGAAATCATAACTAAATTTTCTGTACCATCATATACAACGCATTCAGGCCTGTAACTTAGCCGTAAAAATCAGCCATGAAGACCGTGGCGATTGGCTTTGAAATTTTAAATTAATTTTCAATCAAAGCATGTGTGAATTCAGTGCTGATTTAATTATAAAAGTCGGAATAAATATTGTTGGAATAAATATTATTCATACATTTTTAACAAAATTTTTGTATCAATTTTTATTTTAATTAAATTACAGCGGCTTGTGTGCAGCCTTAAAATTGCGGTGATTTTCGTCAAAATAGACCCCCCTCCCCCTCCCCCTTGTGACACAGTGACGGAATAATTTTTGAAGATTTTCCATATGATCGTGAATCTTGCTTGAATCTTTTTAAGCCGGTCTTTTTTTGCACGCCCTCAATGTTGGATAAGGTTGAGGTGTTTAAGTTCGAACCCGCCTAATAATTGTATTCACCTGTGAATTAAAGAAATGTTAATTTTTAAATAAAAATGTTCATCAAAAACGCCTTACATAAATAGTTTTGTGGGCTTTTGTAATTAGTTTTAAAAAAATTTTATTGGAAACAATGTAGTTACGTCTGGCCATTATTTGTTGGTTAAGTACAGTTCATACCACATCCTTGTTTAAATCTACATACTATATCAATAAACTGCTCCTCTTTTTCCTCTACATTTTCATTATAACAAATATCGGCCATTTCCCTTTAAATTTCTATGACACTTGAATATTTGTTGTCTTTTTCACAAATACGTTTAAATTTTTGAACATAGTTCCTCTTTTTCAGTTAGTCGAACCATCACTTGCCTTTGGCTCCACATTGTTAATACCTTTAAAATTATTTATTTTATAAAGAAAAAATAATGCTTTAAATATAATAATAATATATTGTTTAATAAATACATACCTAGCAATTACAATTTTCACAGCACCTGCACGTACATAAAACTTTTACTTTGTGTAATAAAAGAAAACGTCAGATACACCTACGCACACAAACGCAAACACCAATACTAATGTAAAGTCAAATAAAAAAATCAATTGACTTTTCTTATTTCTCTTTGTTTATTCTTTTTTGCATCGCTGTCAAAAGCAAGAGTTAGAAAGATACATTTTTGTATGTGTCCTTCGCTTCCGATTCATACCTGAATTCAGTGCTGAATATTTCAGGCCTTTTTTTTTAAATCATAAATTCTTAACTTCCGAAATTCAGTCATTCAACTAAATTGGAATGGAATTGAAAAAAGAGAATGAAAATTGTAGAAAAGCTAATTAGAGCAAATTGATTTGGAAAAAATTTAAATTTTCTTCGAAATTTCAATTTCAAAAAATGGTGACACTCTCTAAACTTTTATTTATTGATTGATTGTTTATTTATCAGATCACTCTTTATATTTGGCGCCAAAGAATGAAAACATATTAACATAATTTAAGTCGAGAAGATGCTTTTTTGTTTTTTTGGTTTGTCTTTGAAAAACAATACTGCCGACTGCTTAGTTTCAGGCTCATAAGTATTTTTATAAACGACCGTCAAGTTATGTGGTATCAGACTCGAACAAATATTTTTGGCACCCAAATGTACGCCATATGTTACACGGAATCGATTTTTGTTTCCGATTGCGACCGATTTTGGACGACTGTCACGAAATTCGTCGATGAGTGATAATCGCCCACGACTGAATTCTGCAAACCAGAGTTTTAACAAAAATCACATGAAGTTGATCGTGTAACGTCGTCAGTCGCAATAAATCATTTTCATCAATCCAAGTAAAATGGTTCGGTTTGGATTTCTCGGTTTCCGGAGCACGGTTGAATAAAACAAAATGTTCATGCCACCTTAAATACTTTGTAGGCACGATTATGTAAATATAACTTTTTAATAAAATGTGGTTGCAAAAATGCTCAACATTCGAACTCATCAACTCAACAGCAAACGTGAATACCCTAATACATACCCCTGAATACCCTAATGAAGAAAGTTGTGAAAGTATAAAGTAATGAATTTTCTTCCTCTTACGGCTTGAAGAATGAAATAGACGAGAAAACACAAACACCCAATCAAGTCGTATGATCCGCTGTCGAGATTTTAAATATACATACAGTGCACGCTCGATAACGTGAACTAATTAAAACCAAGGGAGTTCACGTTAACAAAAGTGTTCACGTTTTCGAATGCCAAACAAGAATCAAGTAAATCCACACGTTTAAATTCATATTTTATTGATGTTTTGTATAGGTATGTGACCAATTGTTTATTTAAAAAAAATCAGTCATCTTTTTCTGTGTCTTCTGTTTTTCTATTAATTGAAACATAGCTTTCTCCCTTAGTCGTTTCAGTACATTCATATCATTTTGATCGACATCTTCATGGCTAGACCATTGTACCGCTTTGCTGAAAATCTTATTATTTAAGCTCAATGCAAAAGGGGAATCCCCAAGATCAGAATTATTTGAGCTCAATGCAAATTACATGCAAACATTGAAACTTTTATTGTTCATGTTATAGAGCTTTCTCGCCTTGTTCACTTTTTGGAGTAGTCAATGCACAAAAAAATTTGTTCACGTTTTGGGGTGTTCACGTTTTGGAGTATTCACGTTATCGAGCGTGCACTGTATTAAATTAAAATAAATAATAAAATAAATAAATATTGAATAATAAATCATATCCCTAAGCCATAAAAACAAACATAACATGCAAGAATGACAAAATTTTGTATTGCTTTCCTTTAGGAGCTCGAAGATTTAAATGGGCTTACGGATTAAAAGGAACATAACGATAAGCAGATATAAGAGCGCGGCTAGAGGGTGAAATTAGTTTACTTGCAAAAAACATAATCCAAAAATTGCACGCAAAGCAAGATAGAATCATCTCACGCCCATGGTCTATGGAAATCCACAAAAGTAGAGAGGTACGATAGAAGACACATCATTTAGCTTTATGATAAGGATTGTGCTGTGTTGTGTTTATTTCTTTCCAATCAAGCATTATTGATCATTTATAACTGTTTTTAGTTTATACGTATTGCATTAAGGAACTCGACCACTTATCTAATGATTAGAAAATGATAAGCCTCAAGTGGCTAAAGCAATTCTGCTACCATTTATAAATGGTGCCACCAGCAAAGTGGTCTCTGCAGTTAAACCGCAAAATGTTAAGCCGAAGCATCCATGCCGTTGCGTGTCTGTCCTTTTTTGGGGCTTGTGTATTCAGTGCAGTCATAGATCCCTACGAAGGAGTTGACTTTTATAAGCTTTTTAATAATCCTGATGCGCGTTTGAGCCTGGCCAGCCGACTAACTACGGTAAGCAAACATCATAAATGGCAGCTATGCTAGTTATGTTACCCTGTTATCAATTTAAAGGCGGATCGCATCGCTGTTCATGGTTACCCGGCTGAGCATCATAATATTGTTACAGATGATGGTTATGTAATCGGCGTTTTTCGCATACCCTACTCACACAACCTGCAAAATCAAAACGAAACTCGTCCCATTGTGCTGGTACAGCATGGACTGTTTAGCAGCTCCGATGGCTGGGTATCCAATGGTCCTGAAGATGGCCTGGCTTTTATGTTAGCCGATGCAGGCTATGACGTTTGGATAGGTAATGCTCGTGGTACTACCTATGCTCGGAATCATACGACACGTTCTCAAAATCATCCCTACTTTTGGCGCTTCAGCTGGCATGAAATTGGTTGCTATGATATGGCAGCTATAATTGATTATGCCTTGGATAAAAACGGACAGAACCAAAAGGACATACATTATGTCGGCCATTCGCAGGGTACAACAGTATTCTTTGCCTTAATGTCTTCAAGACCTGAATATAATGCAAAGATTAGAACGGCGCATATGCTGGCACCAGTTGTCTACATGAACAATGCGAATGATCTACTATTTCGCACTTTGGCTCCCTATCTGGGTCACCATAACACCTACTCGCTGCTGTTTGCTTCCCAGGAGTTTTTGCCATACAATGACTTCGTTTTGGCACTATTTTTTAATACCTGCCGACCGGAGTCGCGCTTTACAAGCTTTTGCGATGGATATCTTTATGACAGCAGCCTAGAGGGGCGCTCCAATTCGGTGAGTTTTTAATTAAATGGTCCAATAAAGCAATTTAAGACTAATCATTCCGAATGGGTATGTTTTAGACCGCTGCTGCCATCAATGCTGAAACACATCCTGGCGGCGCTTCTACCGATCAGGTGCTGCACTATATGCAAGAGCAGCAATCGGGTCATTTTCGTCGATTTGATTTTGGAGTTACAAAAAATATGGAAATTTATGGGCAAGAGCTTCCTCCGGACTATCAAACTGAAAAAATAGACTGTGAAATGCATTTGTGGTATTCGGATAACGATGAATTGGCTGCTGTTGAGGATGTCTTGCGAGTAGCTGAAACGCTGTCCAACAAAGTGATGCACCATATGGAGGATCCTTTGTGGGATCACAATGATTTTGCCATGAATTGGGAAGTGCGCAAGTATATTAACGATCCTATAGTAAAAATTATGCAGGAATATGATGCGAAGCTAGACTTGTAAGCTGTTTCTTTATAACTAGTTATAATATTTATAATAATATATTATATAATACATAAGCTCTAAGAAGCACATAAAGATAAATCAAATAAAAAGTTAGCAATGCTTCAAACCATTTGTTCGATTTATGAATTTTCAATTATCGTAAATAAGAAGAATTTTTAGTGGATCATATAAAATATCTACAATTAGCAGCGACTTTTGAAGCATTCGCTGGGGATTAACTCTAACGAAAATTGAAGTGCTTCGGGTATCACCCATTATTGATAAGTTAAGCCGCACTACAAAGTTTTAATTATGACGTACTTATGGAATTCACTTTTTATAACATCAAAATAAGATTGCGGCTAGAAGCTAACTATACCCACTTTTAAATAGAATTTGAGAGTTATAATTGGCAAGTCACTTAAAGACCTCTAACCTTTGTGCAGTTAATTCTTATAGCTCTGGAAATTCTAAAGCTTGGGAATTTCTTATCTGGACAGGCTCGATATACTTATAAATAGACGATAACTCACAATCTATTGGCGATAATCCGCTAAAAGACCCCACCCAAAGTTTTAATAGAATATTAGTTTGAAGTTAATCGTCTTGCTATGCAGACTTATTTGCTATGTTTGATGTTGGCCAGCTTGGTGAGTGGCATGCTCTCTGCATCCATAGATCCATACGAGAATGTTGATTTTTATGAACTGTACAATAATCCCGAGACGCACATAAGTCTAAAGGAGCGTCGCACGACGGTAAGTTGGAGATCTATCTCTCTAAGTGAATATTGAATTGCAGTTAATTTCTAGGCAGATCGTATTTCCAGTCATGGCTATCCAGCAGAGCACCACCATATAACCACCGAAGACGGCTATATTGTGGGTGTCTTTCGCATACCTTACTCACATAAGCTGCAGAATCAGAACCAATATCGTCCGATTGTGCTTCTACAACATGGCCTAATGAGCTGCTCCGATATATGGGTACTTGCGGGTCCCAATGATGCATTGCCATATTTGCTGGCTGATGCCGGTTTTGACGTTTGGATAGGTAATGCACGTGGAAATACCTATTCCAGAAATCATAGCTCGTATTCTACGCAACATCCTTACTTCTGGCGTTACAGCTGGCATGAGATTGCTCTTTATGATATGACGGCTGTTATGGACTATGCTCTCGCCACGAATGGACAAAATCAACAGTCCATTCACTATGTTGGCCACTCCCAGGGCACGACAGTATTTTTTGCTCTTATGTCTCTACGGCCGGAGTATAATGCCAAGATTAAGACGGCGCATATGTTAGCTCCAGTGGCTTATATGAGCAACATGCAGAATACACTGGTGCGCTCATTGGCTCTTTATCTGGGACACTATAATACCTACTCGCTGCTGTTTTCTAATCAGGAATTTGTGCCCTATAATGACCTGCTTTTGGCATTGCTATACAACACTTGCGAGCCCAGCTCACTGCTAAGACCGCTCTGCATAAAGGGCACAAATTATGCTTATTCGTCTGGTAGGGTTAATCAGGTGAGTGTTAAGCAAGGAGCTGGATATTTTAGTTGTTAATATTGCTTTTGATATTTCTTGACTTACAGACCGCCATGCCGGAACGCATGGCCACACATCCAGCTGGCTGTTCCACGGATCAAATATTGCATTATATGCAAGAGCAACAATCGGGTCATTTTAGGCAGTTCGATTATGGAACTGCGAAAAACTTGAAAGTCTATGATGCAGAGCAGCCACCAGACTATCCCATAGGAAATATAAGCGCAGAGTTGCATTTATGGTACGCAGATAATGATAATTTGGCAGCTGTGGTGGATGTCATGCGCTTGGCTGAAGCACTGCCCAAAAAAGTGTTACACCATATGAAAGATCCTTTATGGAATCATGCGGACTATGCGCTCAACTTGCATATACGCGAGTTTATTAATGAGCCTGTAATTGAAATTATGCAAAAGTTTGAGGCAGCTCTACCGGCGAGTTTAAAACAAACTAATTCTGTTCAGCTACGAGCTACTTAACTGACTGTTCTAGACAAATAATAAAAACAAGAAAAGTCTTTCAATTGTAACCAAGATTTATGCTGCTACGTTTAACTTTATAACACTTTAATGTTTTCCACTTGGTTCTCTAATGATTCAACAAGTTTTGAGTCAAAACCTTTGTATATTGTAGTTGCGTCTAAACGACAGTGACCACAAAAAGTTATGCAAACAAGAAAATGGCGCACGATAAAGTCGGGTGTGTACGACTTTGAGATATCCTGTGCCAACACAACGAACGAATAAATCAATAAATCGATACTGTTTTGCTTTTTGATATTGTAAACCGATTTTGTTCAAATTTTGCACACTACGTAGTACCGATATATTCACAAACTTACGAAAAACCAACGAATTATTCCCTGAAAGCGATTAGTACATATAGTACCTCATAGAAATAAGTATACGTGCAAAAATAATTCTTCCTTGGTTTCTTCCGTACTTACATTCGTAGTCCTATTGTTGGTATGCCAAACTCTGCTATTGTAAAACATTTTGAGAATGCCAATGCAAGATTCTTCCTTGATCACTATTTTTAGTACCTTTATTAAAGATTAAGTTGTATTCTCGGCTCTGTTATTGATTTAAGTTCTGATCACCAACCTGTAATGACATTTCTGCAAGCTAGCCATGCTCTCATTGATCGCTATCATTACGATATTAAGAATGCAAACTGGTTTGAATTCGCTAGACAAGTCAACCTTTCGCTCTCCAGAATTCCCCTTACTATTGTAGAAAGCTCCAATAGTATTGACTGCATGGTTTTAAGTTTTGCTAATGCGATTCAAATTGCCAAGCACCACAGCATTCCACGGAGAAGAATTATAAACCACTCAAAACGCCTTCCTCCTTGCATTTTAAATCTAATTAAACGTAGAAATATTATTCGCCGCAGCTGGTTAAGATACAGAAATCCTTTTCTTGAAAAAAAGGCTTAAGGCCCCTACGCAGACACGAAAACAGCCACCTAGCAAAAAGACATTTTGGTCACGAAAGGAACAGTGTGTCTCTAGTAACAAAGTGTGCATTTTATCGAAATTATTATCGATAATCAGCTGCTTTTTGTTTACAGATAGCTAATTTTTAAAAGGTGCGAAGTAAAACATAAAAACATGAATTATCGTCAACGCTTATTACTTATGTTATTTTGTGTAAACAATGCTATAATAATGACATGCATTGCCATTGAAATGTTGGATGAGAAAAAAAGCGACGAGAGGCGCCAAAACCCAGGAAAGGCAGAGTGTTTGGGTGACCCCATATTTAATGCGCAGAGATGAGTGTGGACGAATTGAATAGACAGACGTATTTTAACGCACATTAATGTTACAATTGAATTATTTTATTATTATAGCTATTTTCTCATCCTTTCCCAACGATCCGCAACGATTTTGTCGACCAGCCATAAATTTCGCGTGCAAGATAACTAGCTGCACATAAATTTTGCTTATGGCGCCAAAACCGAGCAGCTGTTTTTGCTGAGTGCGCCATCTATGGTTTACAACTGGCATCAAAAAACAAAAAAACAAGCAACACTGGTCTACATACCACCTGCAAGAACAGTTTGTGACCAAACATTTGTGAGCGTTTTTTTTATATGAAGTTTTGTTTATTTTTCGTGTCTGCGTAGGGGCCTTTAGCCTCATTATTTCCAAAATGATTTTTAATTTGCGTAATCAATCTTGGAACAATCGGTTAGCTTCGTTTGATAAAGGTTCGTCTCCGTTTTGGAAACTAACGAAAATCATAAAAAAGAAAAGTACAGATATCCCTACACTTTTAGACAATACAACTCACATTTTTACAAATCACTCGTTTTCAAATCATCTCAGTGACCCTATTACCATTAACGAAGTTAATAATTACGTTTCATTGCTTGATCAAATATTGCCCATTCCAGCAGATAACTACTATACATAGGAAGCTCACAAATTAGAAAGGGTAGTTCTAATTTCTGAAATGTTCTAATTTATGAACGTATTTTTTCAATGAAAAAAGTAAACAAAAAAATAATTTTTTATGTCAGTTTGCTTTATGGGTATATTCAAATTTGCAGTCACATTATCGTGAGGCACTGCCAATAGGTTACTTAAGTGCTTCATCGATTGTATCGTTGTTCCATTCTTCTATGGCGTCTATTGCAATTACATCATTTTGATTAGTTGCAATTTGCGATAGCAACTTTTGATTTTGTAAAAGGATGTTGTTATATGAGTTGTCTCTTATAAGTCTCGATAATGGTAAATCGTCTTCCTCATCATATTCTACAGAGTCCCAATTCAGAAGTTTCGACCAAGAATTGCGAACTACACTTTCGGCTACGTTATCCCAAGCTTCTCTCACCAAAAGAATCGCATCGCGTATAGAGTGACGTTGAAGTGCAATGTGCAGATCACAATCATTACCAATTAGCTGAGCAAGCAGTTTATTTCTATACATTAATTTGACTATCCTTATTGTATTTTGATCCATCGGCTGAACAGCTGCCGTTACGTTTGGAGGCAAGAAGACCGCAACTATGTTTCCATCTTGACTTTGGAGCTTCTCAATTGGTGCATGGGCAGAACAATTGTCAATAAGTAAAAGAGCCTTTTGTGGCAAATTATTTGCTAATGAAAAACGGGTAAGCTATAACAGAAAAAATGTTTAAACAAAACAATTCATAAAACGTAAAAGTCCCTTTACCTCAGCAATAAAAGATTTATGAAACCAATCATGAAAAATGCGCGATGTCATCCATGCGTTTTTAGAGTTCTCGTATAAAAGTGGATTATTGAATCCTTTAAAGCACCTAAGCTGATGTGCCTTTCCAATTACAAGCGGCTTAAGTTGGTGAGATCCATCTGCATTTGTGCCAAACAAAATTCATATACGCTCCTTTTGAATTTTGTGACCAGGTGCAGTTTTTTCGCAGGCTGAAACGTAGGTTTTCTCCGGCAAGCAGAGTTAAAAGAGACCTGATTCATCGGCATTATAAATTTGTTGGTTTACCAGTCCCATTTCTTCAACCTTTGCACGCAGCTTGTGTAAAAACGGAGTGATGGTCTCGACGGCACTGGACAGTAATTCTCCGGTAATTTTAAGGTTACGTATGCCATGACGCTTTTTAAATTTGGTGAACCAGCCGTCGCTGGCTTTAAACTCACTTTCGGCTTTGTTTGGATAGATTCGTTTAAAAATTTGTTTAGCCTTTTCTTTTATAAGCGGCCCCGACAAAGTGGACTTTTTTAAACGTTTATTTGAGAACCATTCCATCTCTGGGTAAAACTGTCGGTGCATCGTTTTTTTTTTGCCTACAATTGCTTCCATAATCGCGTGCTTGTTTGATTTGATATAGCTGATAGCTTGCCCACCATTTTCTAATTGTTTTAATATTTTTACTTTAGTTTCTAAGCTCAAACTATTCTTTTTGCGTTTTGTTGACATTATTTGGACATGTAAATTATTCCTTTCCGCAGCACAAAATGAATTGCTTATCCATGAAGTTGCCAATAATCAAAAACACCTGCAGAGCGTCACTTTCTTTGACAGTTCTAATTTAAAAAATCACGTTTAAATGGCTCTGCGCATGTCTAAATATTGATTCACTCTGTAGATCATATGTTCTCATATGTATTTTTGCCTATTGGCAGCCCTATCGACAAAAGTCATGCGCAAACACACAAAGGGGAACAACACGATTACGCCTGTAAGAGGCAATTTAAATTTTAAATACAACTTTAAATAACTACGCAACATCATTGTAATGTCAGTTACGAATAATTCAAAAATAAAATATGATTAAATAAGTAAATGCATTACATATTTATTTTTACAAACAACATTTTTTGGAGAAATATAAATTTGCTCACAAATTAGAACTAGCAGTTTTAATTTCAGAGCGTGCAATGCAATGAAAAGTTTGGTTCTAATTTCTTGAATTTCGAATTTGTGAGCGTTCTAATAAGTGAGCTTCCTATGTATTAACAGCGTTGAGTTAGTAGCTTCACTCCTTAAAAATCTAAAGTCAAACAAATCTCCGGGCCTGGACAATATTGAAAACATTTGCCTTAAGGCAAGGTTATTAAAAGCAAGCTTTCTCAATTTGTTGAAGATAACAAAATACTTCCACCGCAGCAATTCGGCTTTCGCCGTGAGCATTGCACTCTTCATGCTTTGACTAGAATAAAAGATGGCGTACGTTAAAGTCGCTTCGCGGACGACTTTGGGATACCCTGTACCACTGCTTGCAATCAAATCCGGTAAATTGCTTAAGAACACCAAAAGACATTTGATTGCCAAATTAGATTACGATACCTTCATAAACAACCAAAAACAGACGAATTTTTAATCAAAAACTTTTTTTCGACCGATGGCCCTATGGGAGCTATGAGATATAGTCAACCGATTTTGATAAAATTTGGTACAGTGTTGAAGATCTCCAAAAAACTTTTGAATTGGCATTCAATATCTGCACAAACAAACGAAACACAACGAATTTTGTGCAAAAAACGTTTTTTTGACCGATTGGCCCTATGTGAGCTATATAATATAGTCAAGCGATTTTGATCAAATTTGGTACAGTGCTTGGGAACTCTAAAAAACTTCTTAATGCCAAATGTGGTTACGGTATGTTCACAAATAAACGAAACACAACGAATTTTGTACAAAACACGACTTTTTGACCGATTGGTCCTATTGGAGCTATATGATATAGTCAACCGATTTTGATCAAATTTGGTATAGTGCTTGGGAACTCTAAAAAACTTCTTAATGCCAAATTTGGTTACAATATCTTCACAAACAAACGAAACACAACGAATTTTGTGCAAAAAACAAATTTTCGACCGATCGATCCTATGGGACCTATATGATATAGTCAACCGATTTTAATAAAATTTGGTACAGTGCTGGGGGTTTCTAAAAAACTTCCGATTGCCAAATTTGGTTATGATATCTTCATAAGCAAACGAATTATCCATCGAAAACTTTTGCTTTTTTTCGAGGTCCTCTGAAACACCCCTATGGGAGCTATATAATGCAGTCCCGATATCAAAAAAAAAAAATAAACTTGTCTCCTATGGATTAATAAGGGATCTTATCTGAAAGTTTGGTTGCTCTAGCTCTTACCATCTCTGAGATCTAGGCGTTCATACGGACAGACGGACAGACGGTCAGACGGACAGACGGACATGGGTATATCGACTTCTCTAGTCACTCTGATCATACTTTAGGTAACTTTGGGGGGTCTCCGACTTCTCCTTCTGTACGTTACATACATTTTCGGCTTGCACAAACACAATATACCCTTTGTACCATACGGTACAGGGTATAACAACTTGGTTTAAGCTAACTTTTCAAGTTCTAAGTCTTCAGGAATGATTCTCTTAGATATTAAAGCAGCTTATGACCCAGTCTGGCAAAAAAGGTCTAGCGTTCAAAATTTATACCCTGAACTTTCTTTCCCCCAGAACTTATAAAAATCATTCAAAGTTTCTTGGAAAATCGTAAATTTTCGGTTTACATAGGTAACATTCACTCGCAAAAGATTAACATGTCTGTCCCAAGTTCTGTATAATATATACACCTCAGATCTCCCAACATTTCGAGGCTGCACCACGTCAATTTTTGCTGATGACACTGCTATACTCTGTTCTGGCACTTTTTCAGCTGATATAACTAATAAACTTCAGGAAGCTTTTGATTCCATTGTGTCCTATTTCGCTAAATGGAAAATTCTTGTTAACCCCGAGAAAACCCAAGCAATAATATTCCTTCCTAGCAGTCACATACGATTAAATTCTGTAGATGTTAAATGGGAAACTAGCGTCAAATACCTAGGAGTTGTTCTTGATAGGAAATTAATTTTCAGTGATCATATCAATTATACAATAAAAAAAGTTAAAATGTTGATGCAAACGCTTTACCCCTTCATAAGCAGGAACTCCAGACTTAGTTTAGAAAACAAAATGTACCTATTTAGATCGGTTTTTGTAGCGGTTATTTTTTATGGGGCTCCATTATGGGCTGACGTCGCCAAATGTCATGTACACAAAATACAAGTCATACAAAATAGACTACTTAAAATGATTTTAAATTTTCCGTGGCATCATTCCACTTCCGACCTACACCACCGTTGCAACGGTTGTAGCACTGAAATGATAACTGAACGATTAGTTGCTTATTCCGTGGCTTTACAGACCGATATATTAACTCCTCATATCCGCATCTAAACAGTTTGGCACAAACCCCATAAAATTAAGTTAGTTCCTAGGTTAGTTAGTAAGTTCGGTTTTAGTTATTAATTTCTATGGGTTTTTTTTTTAAATTTTTTGCCCGCTAGAATATTTTATAAATTTTATATTTTATAAATAATATCTAAGTAGGAAAGGCTAGTAGCCTGATCTCTTTATTTTATGTATGTATATTAAATCTTACCATTTATATGTCAAATTTTTGAGAATAAAATAAATAAAAAAAATGTGGTACAGTCGAGGCGGTGCCCGACAGTGGGATACCCTGTACCTTTTGTGTCAAAAAAATTTTTTTCCTGCATATTCCATCTAAGAACTTTCCAATTGGAATTTATTTTTTTTTTAGTGAAAATCGATATTTATACCTATAAGTTCCCTAAATTTTTACCCATTTTGATGAAACTCGAATGTTACAACAAAGAACTTATTTAAAGTATACGGGGTAAGTTTCAAGTTGGTATGTTGAGGGGTGTGGGAGAAAACACGGTAAATCGATTGTGGGGGGTGGGGGGTCCGCATCGATAAAATTTGGATGTGGATTTGTTCATTAGAACCACATGAATGAGCTTACCAAAAATTGTGATTCTAGGTCACTTGTAGCCATAATTGCGTAGAGTCAAATATTGACGCAGTTTATTGGCAAGGGGAGGTGAAATTTGCACATTTTTGACTATAACTTCTGTTGTATTTGTCCGGTTTTGTTCATTTTTTACACATAGATGCATGTTACTACAACGCATCGCTCTGTTAAATTTCAGGTGAAAATACTTAACGGTGTGGCTAAAAACCGCGAAACTCTACAGCGGGGGAACGGGGGAAGATATTGACATGATTTAACAAACTTCATCTGCTTAGGAAATATGCGCACCAGCTGGTAAAGTTTCGTGTCTCTAGCTTTTATAGTCTCTGAGATCTAGGCGTTCATACGGACGGACGGACGGACGGACGGACGGACGGACTGACGGACAGACGGACGGACGGACGGACGGACGGACGGACATGGCTCAATCGCTACCCGAGGTTATGATAAGCATTTTGGTATAAAGGACTTGGGGTCTGCCACGCCTCCTTCTGTCCGTTACATACATTGCACAAACCTAGTATACCCTTTGTACCTATAGGTACAGGGTATAAAAAATAAAAAAGTTGTATTCTCTTAGGAAATATGTATATGCAAATAGGAATATTTTGAGTTTTGGACTGTGAGAAAATAAACTTAAAAATATAAATTCGACTTAATAGTTGGAAATGCCACGAACCACTATCTTTCTAAAGAAGAACAAGGAATGATTGGGATATGACTGAAAGTGGCATTAAAATTAGTTAAATCGTTTCTAAACTAAATTGACGTAAAACCACTTTCTTAAAAAGCCAGTTAGTGATGGATAAATCATGCAAATTGGCAGACCTACAAACATCAAAAATCGCTGCAAGAGTCAAATTTTTAATATGCCTTGCTCAAAAATACAAAGCCGCCGGGGACTAGCAGTATCCTGGAGACGGATGAAACAAATTTTAAATGAGACCAAACACAATAAATATGCTTCAAAGGAGCCTCTATTCCTAAGTTACAGAAGTATCATACCGTCGTACGTTCGGCTTTTGTCGAAAAATAAACTTAATTTTTTTTTGGATGAAAAAAAGTTTAATTTGGATGACCCCGACCACTGTCAGAAATATTGACAGGATATCATGCGCGGGAGACAGGCTACAAGCGAAATCGTAGTGAAGTATAGCTTCTGATTTGGGCAGCTTTAGGTATGCGGGAACATCTACGTAGACTTTTTATATAGTGTCCTTATTGATTTTGCTGAAGATTATTGTAGGGATAATTGGATTTTCCAACAAGATAATGCCCCAACCAATACGGCCCATAAGAGAAAGGCTTCTTTTCGTCTAGAAAAATATCATTATTGGAATAAGAAACATAAACCATTAATTTTAAAAAAATTGCTAACTTATTAATCTAAAATTTGAAAGTCCATTTTTTTGTGCGGCTGTGTTAAATAATTTTATTATACCCTGTACCGTATGGTACAAAGGGTATATTGTGTTTGTGCAAGCCGAAAATGTATGTAACGTACAGAAGGAGAAGTCGGAGACCCCCCAAAGTTACCTAAAGTATGATCAGAGTGACTAGAGAAGTCGATATACCCATGTCCGTCTGTCCGTCTGTCCGTCTGACCGTCTGTCCGTCTGTCCGTATGAACGCCTAGATCTCAGAGATGGTAAGAGCTAGAGCAACCAAACTTTCAGATAAGATCCGTTATTTATCCATAGGAGACAAGTTTATTTTATTTTTTTGATATCGGGACTACATTATATAGCTCCCATAGGGGTGTTTCAGAGGACCTCGAAAAAAAGAAAAAGTTTTAGATGGATAATTCGTTTGCTTATGAAGATATCATAACCAAATTTGGCAATCGGAAGTTTTTTAGAAACCTCCAGCACTGTACCAAATTTTATCAAAATCGGTTGACTATATCATATAGCTCCCATAGGACCAATCGGTCGAAAATTTGTTTTATGTACAAAATTCGTTGTGTTTCGTTTGTTTGTGAAGATATTGTAACCAAATTTGGCGTTAAGGAGTTTTTTAGAGTTCCCAAGCACTGTACCAAATTTGATCAAAATCGGTTGACTATATCATATAGCTCCTATAGGACCAATCGGTCAAAAATCCTTTTTTGTACAAAATTCGTTGCGTTTCGTTTGTTTGTGAAGATATTATAACCAAATTTGACATTTATAAGTTTTTAAGAGTTCCCAAGCACTGTACCAAATTTGATCAAAATCGGTTGACTATATCATATAGCTCCCATAGGACCAATCGGTCAAAAAATCCTTTTTTGTACAAAATTCGTTGCGTTTCGTTTGTTTGTAAAGATATTATAACCAAATTTGGCATTTATCAGTTTTTAAGAGTTCCCAAGCACTGTACCAAATTTGATCAAAATCGGTTGACTATATCATATAGCTCCCATAGGATCGATCGGTCGAAAATTTGTTTTTTGTACAAAATTCGTTGTGTTTCGTTTGTTTGTGAAGATATTGTATCCAAATTTGGCATTAAGAAGTTTTTTAGAGTTCCCAAGCATTTAACCAAATTTGATCAAAATCGGTTGACTATATCATATAGCTCCCATAGGACCAATCGGTCAAAAAATCGTGTTTTGTACAAAATTCGTTGTGTTTCGTTTATTTGTGAACAAACCGTAACCACATTTTGCATTAAGAAGTTTTTTAGAGTTCCCAAGCATTAAACCAAAATTTGATCAAAATCGGTTGACTATATCATATAGCTCCCATAGGATTGATCGGTCGAAAATTTGTTTTTTGTACAAAATTCGTTGTGAATCGTTTGTTTGTGAAGATATTGTAACCAAATTTGGCATTAAGTAGTTTTTTAGAGTTCCCACGCACTGTACCAAATTTGATCAAAATTGGTTGACTATATCATATAGCTCCCATAGGACCAATCGGTCAAAAAAACGTATTTTGAACAAAATTCGTTGTGTTTCGTTCATTTGGCAAAGAAATATCTTTTGGAGTTTGTAAGCAATATATCGGACTTGATTGCAATTTGGTGGTACAGGGTATCCCAAAGTCGTCCGCGCCCGACTTTAACGTACGCCATTTTTTTTTATTTAAGATTGATTTTCCGACAATAGATTAAAAGAAGAATAAAGAATTAAAAAAGAATAAAGAATTTTGCCAAGAAACAATTTATGTATATATGCTTGAGGAAAAGTTGGTTTTTTCTTGCGATTGCATGGCCCATACTGGGCTCAATAGCCAAGTTTTTCAAACAAAGTCGAAATTTTTTGTACCGAATATCTGAATTTTAGAAAAATAGTGGTATTTTTTTTTTTTATATGAAGTTTTGTCATTCCTAAAAAAAAACCTTAAAAAACCTTTTACATACAATACTATGAATAAAAAATAGGTCAATAGGTAAACTGCTTGGACTGCTTGGTGAGAGTAGCGGTGAAAGCGAGTCTCTGTCAATGAGTGAAAGTAAAGAGTATCAAAGTCATGCCGCAAATTTAAAGGCGTTACGCGTAAAATAAAATATAGAACAATTTTAAACGACGAAAATAAGGATATTTTTAATTAGTAGCGCAACGGGTGCGACCGCGTCGAAGTTTTTACGTTAGTAAAGGTATTAACATCTGGGTGAGCGTATCGCCACAAAAGGGCATTATATATATTATCATTCAATTTATTCAATTGCACATTGTTAAATTTAAGGTTAACTTTGTTGTCTCAAAATATTGTTTTGGTAAATAAAAATATTATTTTGTGTAAAATAGTAAGTGCGGGCTCGGATTAAGTGTGTTGTGATAATCAGTACGCAAAAGGCGGATAATATATTTTTATCAAATATCAAAACTCTTAGCAAATTATAAATTTGTTTTGACATTTATCCTGGGAAACGCGGTGTTATCCCAGCCGTTGTTTTGGCCAAACCAGGCGTTCGTTATAAAACATTATATGATCATTTTATTTTTTTTACATTCTTGCATCACATCGAATTAGTTTATATTTAAACCATAGAAAGAGAAATAAGAATGTTTATTAAAATATTTAAAGAACATACTTAAAAACTTTTTTTAAAGAAAATGTGCTGTTTCAAACAATTAAAAACATATTTTTTTAAGAGCCTTATTGACAAGAATAAAACATGGCGTACGTTAAAGTCGGGCGCGGACGACTTTGGGATACCCTGTACCACCACATTGCAATTAAATCCGATACATTGCTTACGAACTTCAAAAGATATTTTATTTTCCACATTTTGTTACGATATTTTCATTATCAAACCAAAATCTGTCGAATTTTGCAGCAAAAACTTTTTTTGACCGATCGATCGTATGGAGCTATATGATATAGTCAACCGATTTTGATAAAATTTTGTACAATGCTTGGGTACCTTAGAAAACATCCGAATGCTAAATTTGGTTACCGTGAGGATCCTGACAGGCCTCTTGACGGGTCACTGTAGGCTCCGCAGCCACTTAAACAAAATTGGCATAGCGGATAGTGGGCTTTGTCGTTTCTGTAGTATGGAGGAAGAAACTTCAGTGCATCTACTATGTGAATGCATAGCACTCGTCAACAAAAGAAGCAAGCTTTTAAGCATGCACGTCATCTCA
This sequence comes from Chymomyza fuscimana, assembly GCA_949987675.1. Classification (NCBI taxonomy): domain Eukaryota; kingdom Metazoa; phylum Arthropoda; class Insecta; order Diptera; family Drosophilidae; genus Chymomyza; species Chymomyza fuscimana. Next base: position 87,533,513 of record OX465088.1, read on the forward strand.
CCGGAGAGCATTGTTACCATAAATCCAAACAAAATACTGCAGTATATGCAGGCAATTCTGTTTTTTTTTTGCACGCTGTAAGAATCGTTGAACAGATTGAAAGCCGATACAAATGTACCCTTTTTCGCATTTTATACATACAATTCTTAGCGTGAATGTAAACACGACTAACAAGTGTCATAGCAGTTACCTTTCTTCGAAAGGGTATACATTTTCCCGTTTACACTGCTCAAGCACACAAGCCACCCCAATTTGACAAAGAAAATATTTATGCTTTCTCGCTCATGCCTGCTGCATTTACTATGTCATTTATTTAATTTTATATCTTTCATTACGCTCACGATCGCTGCTCTGTCGCTCTCTGCTCTTTTTCATTTTTTCAAACGTATTTTACTAGAGTATAGTAGAGTACACTACTGTAGTACACCATAAAAGTACTCTACTCACAATTTTGGAACCCATGTTTGTGTGAGTACACCATTCACTAATATTCATTCAAATGGGTACCAAAAAATATGCATATGTTTTAAGGCTGAGCTATTCATTCGCCGTTTTGAATGCATTCATGCAGACCTCTACTTTGTACCATAAGGTACAAGGCAGTGGCGGATCCACGGCGGGGTTTTCGGGTCCGGACCCCCTCATAAGTTGGTACCTGGTACAGGGTATAAAAAACACAATTGTTAACATAGTCATAAATTATTAAGGCCATATAAATTCCACAAATTTTCAACTCTGTGCAAGCATTTCTCGTCTTTATTCCAAAAATTTGGCAAAGTAGTCCACTGTAGATTGATAGGAAACACCTACAAACACACACACTCCCACAAAAACACCTACACACACACACGCACACAGCCAAAATACAATTTTTCAAATTGAACAACTTTTGATTATAGAAGAAGACGACCCATAAAAAACACGCCGTATTTTATTTAAATACATAATAAAGTTTTCTTTCGTGTTAAAATATTTTATCTGGCTAACTGATGTGGGTGAGCGGGTTGTCGGCATTTGGTTAATAAGAATAATGTACCGGCAATATGAAAAGCTACCAACCCAGTTTGTGGGTAAAACTTAATAAAAAAAAATTTTCAGCATTTATATAAGAATTTTTGGGTTGGCTTTATGATTTTGTCTGTGTGTGTTTCTTTATGTGTATGTGTGGGTTTGTGTTTGCAAGTTCAAGGTCGCCAGTCGTAACTTCATCATTTAGATTGGCCCAAAAATAAAGCTAACAAATTTGCTTTGCCTTGCTGCTTTATTTACAATTTGGCTGTAATGGGCTTACTTAATTGGCTGAATCCGACGTTCTAATTGGAAGCAGAAAATATGCATAAACTAGTACATATGTATAAGTATTAGTAAATGTTTTAATAACATGTACATTAGGGTGGCAATTTTTGAACATCTCACGATTTTAATAACGGATGCGCCTCAAAAGTTTACTTTTTACCTGCATATAGCGCCTGTAAAATTTAAAGACGATCCGAAAGTATTTGATGGGCGTGAAAATAGGTTGAAAAATTCATATGAATGCATAAATAGCAAGCGAACCGTAAATTCAACAAAAATATGTTCCAATTATAATCGATGGGTAATTCAATTATCTACAGTCAAGTATTATTAAAAATAAATCATAGTCAATTATCGAAATAAGTTTAGTACAACCAGAGATATGTGCTGTTAAGTAGAGGCACTTTTTTTTCCAATTTCGAAAAACGGTTTTTTCGCCATATCTCGAAACCCGTTTCATGAACAAGATGCATCTTGGCAGAGGCATGCTTGCCTTCGGTGGAGTCTCTAATAAAAGAAACTACTGCCAAACTAATTCCGAAACTACTGTGTACACCAAATCGTTGCCTTCAAATAGAGTTCCGCAAAATCACGCAAAATAGAAATTTTCGAATTCTATCTACGCTCCGTCGATGTTCAGCACTATGCAAGGAACTTAACATCATTCCACCTTTAGACAGCAGCACACCTAAACAGCCTGCATCCTTAATCCACACATTGCAGAAGTATCCAAAAAACTCCACTCCTGGCGATGTCTAAAGAAGAGCTTTTGCAAATGAATCATCCCACCTCCGGCTTAATAGTTGGAATTGGCTGTACACCGATGGAACAAAAAATGACAATGTAACTGCTTTTGCCGTCATAGACAAATGTGGTTTAAGAATATCAGCTGGTTGGCTGCCTGACTACTGCTCAGTATTTACAGCAGAAGCAACAGCCATTCTTCATGCAGTTAGATTTGCCCAACATCAAAAAGGAAAATTCGTCATTTGCACGGACAGCCTATATAGCAGTTAAAAATATTAGCAACCGTAATCAGGTTATCAACTTTATAAGAGATGCGAGCATTAAGTCTCCAGCCAAAATCAAAATTTTTTTGGGTACCGGGATAGCTGGCTATGAATTAGCAGATGAGGACGCTAAGCTTGCCTCGTAGTCACCCTTATATACCTTTACACCCTGTTCCGCAAAAGATTATCTAAATGAAATAAAATCTGACCTGAAGGACCAAGAAGCGATAGAGTGGAACTCGTTTCAACACAACTACAAGGCCTTCAACATTACACGAGAGAAGATCCACTTCCCAACTGATTGCTCCCGTACAAAGATTAGCGCATTTTTGCGGCTACGTAGCGGACACTGCTATAAAACTCACGCCCACCTATTCTCTGGGGATCAACGCCCAACGTGCCAACAATTTGGGCAGGTCTTAGCTACAGTACACCTTCTTGACATCTGCCCAAAATTTGACAATATAAGGCAATCTCTTTTCCCAAATAAATTCCATCTTCACTACTTACAATTGTAAACAAAACCAATATCGAGGCTATATTTAACTTTCTTAAGATCTGTAAAACAGACAAGGAAATCTAATAACTGCATACGATAGGGTCTAAGGTCTAGTTACTCGTTGCACTTAATCTTTATTAGTTATAGTATTATTATTGTATTATAATTAATATTTAAATAAAAATAAAATAAATACAATTTTTTGACAGCATTTTCGGTTTTAGCTTGTCATTTTACTACGGCAACGACTAAAACATGTTAAGGATACCAAATTTTTTTAAAATTTGTAAACAATTTAATCAATTTTAGAGCTTACCAAATTTATTCAGGCGGACTGTAAATTTTTGTATAATTATGTTTAGATAGATATGAGACTTTTTGAACCATCATTTGTTTGATTGGAAATAGTTTTTTAAGTTTATGTAGTAAAGTCTGTATACAGACAAACGCAAAAAGTGAAAACTATGACCTTTGACCTATTTTTGCACCCATCAAATACTTTCGGAGCGTCTTTAAATTTTACAGGCGCTATATGCAATTAAAAAGGAAAATTTTTAGGCAAATCCCTTATTAAAATCGTCGGTTTAAAAATTTGTCATACAAACGGCGGCCACCCTAATGTACGTAATCAAAGGGCAAGGGTTAGTGCACAAAAGTTTGTAGGTAATTTATAGGAAAAATGTAGCAAGAAAAAAAGTTGGAAAATAAATAAATTTATGCATGTCCGGAGAAGGAGACGTCGGATATTTCTCAAAGTTAGGAGTATCTACCTAAAGTATGATCAGAGATGATAAGGGGTAGAGCAACCAAATTACTTATTTTTTAATTATACAATTGCATATTTTTCTCATTTGTGGAAAGTCATGGCGATAGCGATTATATTTAATTCTTGTAAAGGTATAAAAAACATTATAAATACAAGTTATTGCATAAAACTTAAAAATGTTGTCCCATAAAAATATCCTATTAGGTTTCACTAAAATGGACAATCGCCATTTCGCCGAGAAACCCACTTCTGTTTTAGTCATGTGCGAATGGCGTCCATATCCAATATCTTTATACCTCAACAACGCCAGAAAAAATGTGAACTTATACAGTTTTGTGTACCACCATTAATACTTTTTAGACCTAAAACCAAGAACTCAATCAGAGCTCCGATCCACTTTAAATACGTATGTACATTTTATAATCTTTGGAAATTTTCATTGAAACTCTTTCTGTGGAATATTTTTCTATCTCCATCATAGGAGGCGCGACGTATTCGGGACCGGCTTTGGCAATTAAATTTGAAGAAAAAAACCTATTTGTGGAAAGAAATGGAGAACTCATCGAATTTGTAGATGAGGTAGCTGGGCTTTCAGAACTTGATGAAGTGGTATATGGAATAGAAAATTCCTCATTTGAAAGTAACTGTTGCTTATAATTCTTATCATACTCCTGAATATTTTTTATTTGAGTAACGCAAAAGTCTTTGATGATAGGCAATTCAATTGACTCGAAGCCTGCAGTAGGAGGGTAGAGAAAGAAGGCTGTCTTATGCCAAATTGTCAAACTGGTTTCCCAAATGTTATTAATATTGCGAACTATATTTTGTTTTAAATTTGATATGGAAATTATGTCGGTATCATTAGGGACGCAAGTGCTTTTAATTTTGTGAATCGATGGTAAAATAAGGTACCTACAAATTAACTCAATGTTCTGCACTGAATACATATACATATGAACCAGCAACTATATAAAAAATAAGCTGAAGGCCACTGATGCTACGAACAAAAAAAAATAAGTATAGGTTTCTTATAATTTTAATTATAAGTTAATCTTCTAAATAAATAAATAAAAACTATACAAAATAAACCATAATAAACAAAAACATCATTAATTGAACTTAGTCCGCTTCACCGAATATAACAATTTATTTTGTTCTTTTTTTTTCATATTATATTTACAATCTGATTTCAGACTATAAGTAAATTTACTGAATAATAATTAATAAAATAAAAGTACAATAGCAAGTTTCCACTAAAACGTACTATTGTGTTAAGTATAATATATAAAATTATAATAAATTTTGGCAGTATATAGTATAATTACAACAATTTAAAGACTGAAACAAACATTATTAGCATGTATGATTCAAAACATAAATTCAATTTTAATAAGGTATGGAAGAAAAATTTTTAACACAACTCATTTGCACAGTGTATACCTATATATAACACACCCTCATTTTTCGGCCGCTCTCTTTTTACCCAGCTCTCATTCAGACACGCAATAAACATTTTGCTCTCACCTCTCGCTCTCTCACTGCTCGAAAAGAGTGTCATTGTCACTCTTGAAATTTAAAAGTGTGTCTGCAGTTTATGAGTGTAAACAAGACTACAATCATAACAATATAGTGTATGGTAGGGATGGGCATCGCGTACTCGAATATCGATATTCAGTATCGATGTGTATCGGATGAAACCGATGTAAAAAATCGATATATCGACCAAACAATATCGATATCTCGATATATCGCCCAAAAAATTTGTATGAATAATATGAGTTTTAAAATAATAAGTCATACATAAATTCAGACACATACAAATAATCAGTTTATCTGGATTTCTTACAATTATTCCAAAAGGCTGGTTTTTAGTTTAAATTAGAAAGGGTCCAAAGAATCGTCTACACAAGCCAAAGGCCGGTTCCGTTCGTCGGGCATTATTCTCCCTGCAAGGGAAAATGGTCGCTCCGAGGTAACAGACGTCGCAACAGCCGGAACAAATATCCTTGCTAGTTTGTAAAGATTCAAGAATTGTGTCGACAGGGGCTCCCATATGGTTAGTGGATTGGAGCCCAGCGGACACTGTTGGCGTGAAAAAAAACTTTCATCTCCGTTCTCGCAATACTTTTTGGATCTTCCGTATCTAAATGCAATACAGGATTGCTCACGGCAACAATGTACTTTCCCAAAAATAATTTTTCTGATGAAATGGTAATGTGCAGCGACTTAGCCAGAATGTTGTTTCCCGACGTCTCCAATTTTTTCCCCGATGCAGTCAAATCTTTTTCTATGCCCAAAGTGGCCATTCCACCTTGCACGCTTAGTTTTGGCGCCGAATTCGTAAATATCGTCAGTATCGGATGAAAATATCGATATCGGATATATCGTCGAACATGGATATCGATACAAAATAGTCGACTTCCAAAGAAAGAATATCGATATTCCGATATATCGATACACTATCGCCCATCCCTAGTGTATGGTGCTTATGGTTAAGAGTGCGTGTGGTGCCACACCATAAGCCTAAGAGTGCAGCTGACACTGCCATTACTTTTGATGAGAGTATGATTATTGCCACAAAACAGGCACTATTGCAGATCTCTGTGGTATATCTTTGAAAATTATAATTATATAATAGAATTTTTATTACGAAAGCTCGTCTAGAGACAGTATTAATGTATGTACCAGGGGCGGATCCAGGATTTCGTTAGGATTGGCCTAAAAGACAAGACATTCTGAAGAAAGAAATTTTCAAAATGAAAAAAAGTGAGCAAAAGAAAGACAAACTGAAGTCTACTTGCCCTACAATCGTAACGTACATCGAATTGCAGCCAGCTATTATTGAGGCGTTAAAAAAAATAAAAAGTAAAAAAAAGGAATAAGTCCAGGGAAAAGCGAGAAAATCCATGTTATTTATGAACATGTTGAAATTTGTTTCACAATGAAATTGCCATCGTCGTTGGAAAGTTGAAGCAAAAAGTTTAGAAGATTATTATAGAATTGTATTCTACATTCCGTTCCTCGATACAACATTCATTACTCAGCATATAAGTCAGTTTGAAGAACACAAATCTATCTTTCAAAGTTTCGGACAATTGTTCCTCAAACAAGAATTTGATCAAAAAAAATGCGCAGACCTTTACAAATTTTATGAGGAAATATGGGATTGTTCAGAAGGGAATTTCATCTCTGAAGTCAGAATGTGGAGACAACGCATTAAGGATCTGAATATCCAAAATGCACTTGATGCTTTGTTGGTCAGTATTTCTCGATTAGAATTTTTACGAGCAGAAAAAGGTGATGATATGCCAAAGTTAAGCTCACTGTATTTTTCAGGTGATGAACAGCGGTCACTCAAAAATGTGTTACCTGTAAGCACAGCAACTCCAGAACGAATTTTCGACGTTGAGAAACATCAAAAGCTGAACTGACCGCCACTGGTATGTATCTTAACTGTTTGACAATTCTGTGCAAATATTCATATTTAAAATTGAAGCATTTTCGAAAAATAATCACGCTGCCATATACATACGATAGCATATCCGCGAGAGAAAAAATGAATATTTGGAGATCTCCTGAAATATATGTTTTTCAAAAACTTACATAGCGTTTTTGGTGGTTTATTCCAACATGATTTACAAAACGAAGGTAAAACTTTGAGATCTCAATCATAAAGCCATCGGTAGTTATTATTTAAAGAAAGTCCCGCGTCAAGTTGTAGATACATACCTTAAGAAAGTAAAAAGCAAGACTTGTCATTTAAATGAATGAAACTTAGAATAAAGAATCATCAGAAAATGTTTCATAGTCTCAACATATTTGACCAATGGGCTTTATTCTTACTCATTTGTATAAAATTGTACACACAATATTTATTTGTGCTCAAACTTAATACACAACTTTCCCTTTAGTTTGAGCGGTTAGCAATGATGATCCCAGATCAGAGGATTAGGTCATAGGGGGAGTTTTTCACTTCGAAGTGAATATATATCAGAGGTCGCAAAAAACTGTCAATCCATTTTTCCAACTTTTGGGGGGTCCGCACCGGAAAACGCCCCGTGGATCCGCCACTGTCGCAGACTCTTTTTAATATATGTATGTATGTACATAGATTATCTCTTGTTTATCCCTCAAAAGCCAATATGAATGCGGATATTGAATGTTTAAACGAATTCGTGACGGTAATGGTTATATGTATAAATCCAAATGATTTTGCGTAAGCTTTTCTTTTTATAAAATTTTATTTAATAATTGCGAGAAACTTAATTTTAAAGTAGCTTATTTAAGATTGCATGACATTGAGTTTTCTCGCATTTTTTTTGCCCACTTTTGGTCTGGCATCAAACTTAAAGTAAGTTGAGCGTGTGTGTGTGTGTTTGTTTGTTTGAGTAAGAGAGAATTAATGGCAGCAGAAACATGTGATACAGTGGTACGGTGACCGACATTGGAATACCCTAAGCACACTTTTGCTAAAATATTTTATTATGTGCCCCAAATTTTGAATTTAATGTGACTGTGTTGACGTTTGCAGAACTAGTTAAGTGGGGCATTCACTTTTTCGGTCAGTGGTCAAGAAAAAGGTGCACTAAAAAATATTAATTTACGCCCAACCAATACCCTTGACGAAAAATAGGGCATTCTGGCCCAAAGAAGTATTGTATTCTGGCTTTTAGAGCTTCTAGTGTCTTACACAGGGCCGTAGAGCGGAAATCCGGGCCCAGGGGGTAAGTGTACCCCTTTATTACACCTTTAGCTTGAATCACGACAGTACGACAGTAATTACATCGGGCCCTGAGAAAACTCCGGGCCCGTTTGGTTACAAAACTAAGCAATGTGTAGTTTGTAAACAAACACAAAAATTAAGTGCAACATGGTTTGTTTAATATAATTATTATTTTAATTATTTATTTATTGCTTAATTCCCTTAATATACAAATTTTCTTAAGCTAGTATATATGTTTAATATAATAATTCAAGCAATGATTTGTTTGTAGTGGAAAATTGTCAAATACTCAAGCACAGGAGAGAAATCCAGCACAGGAAGTGGATGGAAAAAGAGATTGTCGATATTGTATCTTTAATGTTTTTCAAAGGCGTTTTTCACACAATAACTTTTCTTGGCAAACCCAAACTAATAATATGACACTTCTAAACAGCTGATTGTTGTTGTTCACGTTGCTAGTTGGGCATTCTTGCCTTCACAACTTGTTGTTAGGGTTGCACTAACGCATTTATGCCCGACAAAGTAAACATCCTGAATGTTTTATTTTTTATTAGGCGTGACTTTGCAATGTTACATTTTGTAGCTCTGGTTTGTGTATTTATAAAAAACGTTGAAAATTGTTCCAGCTCACTGTTCACAGCTCCAATTGCCAACTTGAGGCGGCTAATGGCCTCCAAAGGTACCTTGACACACTAGTTGACTGGTGCAGGAGATGTTAAAATAAAAAAAAAAAAAAAGCTCACTATTCATACTATTGCATATTATTCTTCGCAGGACATGATATCAATAAACTTCACGCTTTTTTTTTTGGCTACAATTGTTGTCTCTAATACCAATTTAATTAGATTAATTAGATTTTGGTTATTGTCGGTAAACCAAGTTTGGTGGTTCTTGCTTACATACCTAAGTTTTCACATATCTACAGAAAGAAAGAAATTTCCTCACAGCTTACTTAAGTACATATCGGGCAGTAAATTTAAAGTTTATACCTTTAGAAAATGATATCTTTAGAAATTTTCAGTTAATCTTTATTAACTTTATTAACCACATTAATCTTAGTAATATGGTACAATTTTTTTCATACGAACAGAAGGTTAGACGGATGGCATAATCGATAAGTTGATGCTGACCATTTGGTATAAACAAGTAATGGTGTGCCATTCCTTCGTCTGTCTGTGTCAAAGATTCTACAAATCTATAATACCCTTGACCCTCTGTATGCAGAGTATAAAGAGCGTTAGCGATGCATGGCAAGCAAAGGAAACACAGAAGCGTTAAATTGACTAAAGCAAGGGTATAAAAAAAAAGAAAACATTTGGGAAAAAAGCACAAAAGTCAAACAAGAAATTTCTCAAAGAAAATCAACAACAAACAGCAGCCTTAAGTCGCTATAGAAAAAAAAAGTTCATAATGATGCCATAAAAAACGCAGCTGGAGCGTAGGTTGAAATAACTAAAGTCCTATTCGGTCTGCACTGAAACCAAGGGTTTCACATTGTGTCCAAAACGAACCAGAAATTAAGGCAAACAGGCGTTAATTGTACTGATGGATACACACAGCCGCACCACACAAATGTATTCCAAATAATACAACTACCGTGCTGCATGGGTCAAGTGTGCGCCGCAGTTCTCAGTATTTATTATTTTGCATATGCTAAGTAGCAGTTCGTATTTTCCCATAAATTTTCGCTTTTTATTTGGCTGCCGGAATTGCGTAAAAATAATTACTTTTTAAAAATTTATTTTTAAGCACTTAAAAACCTTTTTCCCTTAGCTGGTTATCGGACGACTGACAGGGTAGCTTCATATTTCTATTTTATCTTGGACTCGTTTAAAAGCCGTATTTTTTTTCAGGCTTAAGATTTATGGAATTAGGAATGTATGTGAATAGGTTTGTACTAAAGCGCTAGACAACCAAGTTAAATATTAATTTTGGGTGTAAAAGTATTCGTAGTTTTGAACAATATTTATAAACTTTAAAGTTCGGTTCAGTACGAAAATTTATCTCAAGCTCTGCATTAAATTTAATTTGGTTTTATGTGTTTAACTCTTAACATTACTTAAAAAATCCCATTCCAACAATATTTATGGTTAATTTAAAAATATGTCGGGTACTTATGACGTCAAGCCTTAAAAAAGTTGCGTGAATTCCGTGAGCCAAGGTGGTAGCCCTTGATGACTTTAAGCTTTGTCGGCAGAATTCTTTAACTCCGTACACGGAGCTTAATTTTCATAAAACTCATATGTGCTATGTACCCGATCGAAATTTTTTTTGTTTAAAAGCTATATCTTAAATCTTCCGTCCTGTCTAGTTTTTACCACCACTCGACCACCGTCTTTCGTCTTTATCAGGATTCTTCTTGTTTTGGCTATCACACAGTTCCTCAGATCGAGCACTATTGGTCGGCTTTGCCGGATTTTGGGCATTCGATCAGTGAGTGGTTCAGTGATTCTGTCTATGATCGAATCCATTGAAGATGCAGAGATATATGCACTACCGAATCGCCATTCGTGGTACAGCGTGATGATGACCACTGTTCACAAATTGACTTAACACCGCCGCAGCGAATGTATTGAAGCATTGAAAAACCAAATCTTTCAGAAAATGTGGAACCAGAGTCCATTTTCGCAAATCAATGTCCGAGATCACCTTATCTAAGAAAATCCGCAAAAACGACGATTGAGGTGTGCGATTTACCAGTGCAAAGAGTGCAATGTAGCCCTGCATGTGAAGTATTTTGAATATTATCGAGAATTCTGATTTCTTTTGCTTAATTTCATTGCTTCTAGGTGTTTTTTAATCGTTTCTCGTGATTTCATTCCAATAAAAATGTTCACATTTATCCATGATAACACTGCTACAAGGAGCTGGCCAACGATCACAATACCGTAACTAATATTTATTATCGCCTATAACAGCGTATTGCATCAGTATAAGTACGAAACTTATAAAAACTTCAAATCTGAAAACAAAAATCATTCTGAACCAACAGCAAGAGAAAACTGTAGGCTGTGTTAAAATGTATGTGTTGGTCTTTGACACCCAGAATGGGTTCAAATCAACGAGAGCCTTGTAAGTTTTCGTGTCCCCGTCGGCGATATAATTCTTATACTTGACTCCCAGAAGATTCCACCTCTATTTTGCCCGCACTGCCGGTGTGATTCGCGGTGCATTCGTCAACATGATTTTCGCTCCATTCTTCGAACTCTGGCATCCCTTGTTTCGATGCCCAATTGTGACAGGATTGGCAGTAGGAAGATTTCACAATGACATCTATAATTTTCGCGGTGTACTTGCCAATAAGCGAGACGAGACCAAAAAGCGATGAAAATCCTCGCTTTTTCCACGAACCATCACCGGAAACAGATAAGTGCGTCGGCTCGTTCCCAGACTCAGAGTTGGCTTGAATTACTTCTCGCACGGCCTTTGTTTGAACAATTTCAAAGACAGTCTTCGATGCGGCGTGCAAATTGTCCAGGAAGTTGTAGTACATGGTGTTGCTGAATGAGTTTTTTATGTCCAGCAATGAGCAAAACGTTTTGACACTTTGTACCCCACACCGGTTTATATCATACATGTTTCGCGACATCGGGGATGATAATAACTGGCGCCTATCGCACGAACAGTCCACAATGAGTTTAAACCCCAGTCTTGCAAACGAGAAACTCACTCAACGCGTTGAAAATCAACAAAAAATGGAAAATCACGTAGCTAGAGTTGGGGTATATTTCAACATCGCTATAGTCGATGTCTTTCAGTTTTTTGGCAAACGAACTAACGTGGTTCGCCTCTGCTTCTGCCGTATATCTATTTCCATGGAACTTTTTCTTCGAAGTCCGGGAAGGTGGTGGTCTGCATTTCAGCATTTTATAACAAATTGGCGAAAAAACTGTAGAGCAAACAAACTCGTGTGCGGGCAAGGCGATTTATAGGGTTAACACAGGCGATTTTTTGACGCATCGGGTATTTTTCTTATGTGCTGTCATCTATAGCGCATTCCAACATTCTGTATCGTCTGCGGTGGGCACGAAAAATAACGGAAAGAGCCCTACAATAACATCAACAAAAAAGTCCCGTTACGTTCGCACAAGTGATTCTCGAGTAGGGCAATAAAACTCGCACACTGTGTGTATTTTGTTTTTGTAAGTTGCTACGAGTCGAGCGATGGCACTCACAGCATGTATTTTGTACTGAACTAAATTTTGCAACACATTCAAAGGCACAGAAAAGTCATATGACAATTTTAATTTACCAAAAAAATCAATCGGTCTTATAGTTGGCAAATTAACTATATTTCTGTGCTCAGTGTACTTGTGCGAAATTTTAGTCAGCGAGCACTAATAAAAAGTCCCGCTACGGTCGCTCAAGCATCCTAGAGTTGAGAGAAACGCGCACACTGCGTGTATTTTGTTTTTGTAAAATTGTCGGCTTTCTGCATGTGCGTCTGGCTGGCGCCACTTATTTCTATAATTATCGATCGCATCGAAAAATCCTTTCATACACATATTTTACGAATATGTAGCTTTCATTTTTTGTAAAAAAAAGAAAAATTAATTTTCTCGACCAAATTTCAAAGAACCTCTCCTTCAAGACGCTATATTTCTATAAATATCGATCGCATCGAAAAATCCTTTCATACACATATTTTTTGTAAAAAAAAAATCGATTTTCTCGATTAAGTTTTAAAGAACCTCCCCTTCAGCTTTAATAACTTCAAGCTAATTTGAATTGAAAGAGTATGCATTTGTTCATTAGAACTACTCCATTGGATTTTTAAGTAAACAACATACATCCAAGAAAAGTGTTTTATTTGTTCTATTTTCAGTGTGTGTGGATAAGACGCCCTAGGAACCTTTTGGCGGCGACAATCACGGTGACCAAAGCAACTTGAATAATGTGGAAATAAGCATGGACGGAAAGTAAAGCAGATATTATTAAAGAAGTGGAGCTTAAGGCACTCCTTTGGGAAAAATAGTGAGCTCCCCGGTCTTTTGTTCTTCGGTTGTTATTGATTCGCGCTTTGCGTAAAAGAGGCAGAAAGAGGCGTGGCAGATCATAAATAGTTTTTACAAATATATCACCAGCTCGGGTAGCGTTTAAAAATGCTCGTTCCTCCGACAGATCACCTGAATAAACAACAAGTTTTCTGAACAGAAAACTCCACTTTCTACCGTAGGGGAATTTTGGAGTTTACAACAATACTATCTAAGACATAGGACCGAAATTTGCAACAGTTACTAAGAATATTCTTTTGCTACAATTATAACGTTCGGATGTATATATGTATATACCCTTCGTACCCTTTGAGCAAGTACCGAAAAGGCGATGGTGGGCAGTGCAAAAGAAGTATTAGGAGAGAAAGAACATAGGCGTAATGCCTCTTGATATAGGGTTTATTATTAGTTCCTTGGCAATTGAACAACAAAATTAACAATAAATGTAAATTAAATACATTTTTTTGCCGCTCTTAGGTAGAGTATAAAAGAGTATAAAGGGTGTAAAAGCACTTTACTTAGCTGTATAAATTATTTATTTTAATAAGTTTATTATTACATAAAGATGTATGGTGAGCGTTTGCTCTACAATGAGTTACTCATTTGCTGAGGTGAGATCTTGCTCTACCTTCAGAATATTATTTGAGACTAACTAATGAATTATTAATAGGCTAAGGCTAAGCCGAACTTCTCACACCCGGCAGCAGCTGCGCAGCCGCCGCTCGTGACGTCGCCGAGAGTGTAACTTCTCATAAGCGCCAATGCGTTGGACAGCTTTGTCAGCTCTTGCTTTACTGCAAGAACCCAGTGCCCAATTTGCACATTGATAGTGCCCAGTGTCAACTTATATACAAGTATTTGTTAAGGGCATAAAACCATCGAATATGCCGTCAACTTTTTAAAGTACAAAGTACAATAACCTTGCCTTAAGAATATATCGAGCAGTTACTTTTGCATCAATCTAATTCCAAAAATATTACGTATACGTTCTGTTGTTGCTTGCATTATTTGATTCAATTTAACGTCATATAGCATTTATATAAAATAGCTATTTCCAGCATTTAAATGTTTTCTCCAAAGCTCAACTCAGTTTGGCTTCCGGCTTAAATAAGCGGCAAAAACGCTTTTAAATTGCAATTATTCATACAAAAGTGTTTGATGATGTGTGGAATTGGTAGTTTTTGGAATAAAAAAAAGCATTTTATGTAAATAACTCAAATTAATTACATAAATTGAGCAGCGCATCTTATGCATTATTTGCGTGCATACTTGTAATATTTATGTACAAATATATATATGTATATGTATTTACATGGTTGTATCTATTAGGTGTAGCACAGCTATTTTAAGTGCCGCACAATACTATTGTATCCATACTATGGGCCATTGTATAATCATTAATGTGCATTAAATCATTAGTTAGTTCAATTCCATAATTCTTTCAAAATGCACACAGATACAGATGCTATGGCGTAACAAGTAAATTGTGTGCGTGTGCAGCACCTACAACTATGGTAAGGAGTGTGGCATTAAGTGGGCGGCAGGGGATTCCTTTGCCGTCAGAGGGTGGCATTGCCATTGTAATTGTGAGATACGAAATGCACTTGACATTTTTTGTTGCTTTGTTTCTTCTGTACTCTGCAAATAGTGAATAGTGCAATATTAAAGTTTTGTCAAGATGTTTGTAACACAGAAGACTTATTGTTTATGTACTAAATCATATGATTCATTCTATATTTGTTTTCGTCTTTTTGTTCTTGTGGTATAAAGACAAATTAGAAATATTAATTAAATTTCGGTTTGATTTTGGATGGTTTTAAGTTGCACGAGGACGATTTGTCAGTTTTTTCTCTCTACTAGACCTACTTCACTTGCAGGTAAAATATATAGGGTAAAGGCTTGTAAGTTGACACACCATAGCTTTATTAGCTATATCTCGACATTGAATACTCATAGGCATCAATGTCAACATACCGTTGGAAAGAGAAAAGAAAGAGCTATAATCAACAATAAGCAAAACTTTTGAAATTTATAAAAATAAGCATTTTACAGAAAATTTTCAAAAGAACTTGAAAACGACCACCAAAAAAAAAGGCTTGTAAGTTGTCACACCTGCAAAAATCGCTGAAAATTTGAGAAAACTGAAATAAAAACGCATGATTGCTAAAATTTATCAAAATTTATTGATTTTAAATTTAACTGAGCATTAAATTGAATTTAAAAAAACAAGAAAAATTTAACTTTCCAGAGAAGTCAAAATTGTGGTCGGTTTTTCTTTGTCGACATACTAAAAACGAATTGTTACGGAAAATATTGAAAAAATATATCCGAAGATGGCAGATGTGTGACAACTTACAAGCCAAAAAATTTTGTCTAATCACTGTATATCCGAAAACCTTTTTACACCCTGTACCTATGGGTACAAAGGGTATGCTAGATTTGTGCAATATATGTAACGGAGAGAAGGAGGCGTGGCAGACCCCAAGTCCTTAATACCAAAATGCTTATCATAACTCTACGTAATTATGATAACAAGTGACCTACAATCACCAATTTTGGTGAGCTGATTCATGTGGCTCTAATGAAAAAATCCACATCCAAATTTTATCGATGCGGACCCCCCACCCCCGCAATTGATTAATCGTGTTTTCTCCCACACCTCTCAACATATCAACTTGAAACTTACCCCATATACTTAAAATAGCTTCTTTGACGTAACTTTCGATTTTGATCAAAATCGGTACAAATTTACGGAAAATAGGTATAAATATCGTTTTGCACCAAAAAAAAAATTTTCCAATTGGAAAGTTCTTAGAAATATTCAGGAACAAAATTTTTTTCGTAAAAAAAGGTGCAGGGTATTACACTGTCGGGCACCGCCTCGACTGTATTACATTTTTTGATTATGAAAGTTCATTGAATTTCATTTCCAGCACATATATTTTTCTTGATTTTTTATTTTGATTTGATTACTTTTTGAGCGCAATCAAAAATAATGTTTTTTTTTCCGGTTTCTTTAAAAATAATTTTTATATTTTGTCACACACACACTGCGTCTTTGAGTCTGTTCGCATCAAAAACACATTATAAATTGTTTACGGCGTATTTGCCATCGAAGACAGGTGGAATTTTGGTGTTTTCATTGCTGGAACATCAAAATCGACCTGGTGTGGCAACGTACAAGCTGTGACAACTTACAAGCCTTTCTCCTACCTGAATCCATCTGCTCTAAGAAAAAAGAAGGCTCCCGTTGTATAGCTAGGCAGCCAACCTCTTAGCTACCAAAAGGAGCAAAATATCTTGGGATCACCTTGGGTATTCGGCTCAGTTTCAGTTCGCACATTGACAGTAGTACTAAAGTAAAGCAGTACTCTCAAAAAACAACAATTATGTATAATATATATTTGTATCCTTGAACTTACTCATTTGATCAGAAAGTTAAGGTAGTAACGTTATAAAGGTAACCGGTAATATTAACCTAGGTGTAACCATTTCTACGAGAAGTTCTACTTTTTCATTCAAAAAACTGAGAACATAATCCCAAAACACATTATTTACCATTTCCTTACCGGATTCGGCCTTTAAAAAAATGTGATTTCGAGACCACGTGCAAACCAATTAATAATGAAAAGAAGCTTATGCGGTATATCTGGAAAGGATTCGCATGATCTACTATGAGCTACTCCAACTCCAAGTTGCAAAAATAACCTTAAAAAACTTACTCGTGCACCATTTTTCAGTCAAAACCGGTAGGTTGTTCGCAGTGGATATCTTCCCAAGATCTGGCCCTCAAACAATTAAATTTCAAAATATTGGGAGTCTATAGGGCCCTACTAACCTAAATAACGCCAAGATTATTGTATACGCATATATATGGGCAGTTCTCGGAGATTATATTTCTAATCTGGTCTGAGTGTAGGATAGTATATTATGAGTTTGCATATTCTACAGATATATAACTGCGTTCCTGTCTTACTCGTGAGTTACCGAGCACTTTATTGGGAAACATTAAAGTCACACGAATTCAGTCCTGTCTTCCTGCCTGATTGAATAGCCCCTACAAACCTAGTTCTGTTCCATGCCACGGCCATTGTAAGGATACAAGAGTTGCTTTTCAACTAGAATTTACAGTTTCTTCTCTTCTTTTTTATTTCTGCCTCTGCTAAATGATATCAACTATACGCGAGATAAGCAGTTTTGTGTGAAAGATGTACCCTTTTACCCGGCTATATAATATATATGCTGCCTTATCATGGTTTTTCAGATTAAAGACTCGGAAAGAGTATTCGTGCTTCGCTTAATCCTTGGCAACGTTTTTATTTAAATTTTGTTTGTTCTGTGCGTTACATTGGTCAGTCAAGTGGAGCTTATCAAATTGCACATACGTCATGTGGCCCTGAGATGTAGCAAGCTGCGTCTCTATTCGATTAGCCTAGGCATATGACATTCTTCTATTGGACGATGCGTTCTCTATTCACGGTCATTGGACTGATAGTTTGGAAGTTCTCCTTTTGTTGATCCAAGTAGGCTCGGAAGCTTTAATTAATATCACATTTTGTAGAGAGAGAATTGAGCGTAGTTTTGAGCATTGCGCATCTAAATACGAGCACATTTAGCGTGATTGTATTTACATTTGAGAAGGCGCATCATTTATTGTCGTTTTATCAGTTAGCAGGAATCGTTGGCATGATTATATTTGGAACATTTCGCTTATCAACCAACCATAACGGGTAACCGGTAGTTACTTGAAGCTATCCAGTTTTAGCCAAAATTCAATGCCATTGACGTGGCCAAGCATTCAACCCAACGTCTGTCAAATAGATGAAAATGGGCTAATTTCATAAGTGTCAACAAAAATTAAACAAGTTCCACTGTGTTTGCATGTGGCGTCAAGCCGTAAATCCTCAGTAGCAAAGGGAAAAACCCCAGTCAGAAAAATGCGACTTTATGACTGGCCTAATA
Organism: Chymomyza fuscimana; assembly: GCA_949987675.1. Taxonomy (NCBI): domain Eukaryota; kingdom Metazoa; phylum Arthropoda; class Insecta; order Diptera; family Drosophilidae; genus Chymomyza; species Chymomyza fuscimana. The sequence continues at coordinate 87,551,763 of OX465088.1, forward strand.
AACTGGCAGACATCTTCAGGTCTTGCGCATCATAAGTGAGCGTGCCAGGGCACATCTAAACGGCATTGCGCGTCAGTACATACTATGAAATTTATGAGGCTCAAAATCTAATTCTTATGACATTTACATAGATAAACAGAAGCGTGCTTCTGTGGGGTGTGTACCCATAGCTTTGTGAAGGCAGATCGCACAACACATAAAGTGATAATGGCTCACACCCCCTCAAGCTTGTGTGAATTATGACGCCAACGTTGATGCTGATACCCATATGATTGTCATAGTTGCTCTGATAAGCTCCGAAGATTTCCAACGCATTGAAGATCCGCAGCTCGCGACTTTATTAAATTCAGTATTCTTTGCGGGTTCAAACGATTCAGTCAAGTGTGTGCCGCAAGTAAATCGTAACGGGTGGCAATTATCCTTTTAGCAAGGATATTTGGTTAGTTTAACAAATTTGCTATTTGAGTTACTTAGCTTCAATTGTGGCATTACTGTTTTACAATACGTATACTTAATATAGTTTAAATTTGTTCTACTAAGAGTTTCAATAAAACGAAAACTATAAAAAATATAAATGAAATAATGTGTCTATGAAATGACAAAAACTACAAACTGCAATATTTAATAAATAATAAAAATACAATTTATATAAAATAAACCAAAAGTTAAATAAATTTATGTAAACTACAAATTATTTAACAACATAATAAACTGAAATTAAAATTATTTATTTTTATTCATTACAATTTTGATGGAAGTTTATTATTTTTTGTTTATTTACTACAAAATTCTTGCACCTAAATTACATAATATAAATCCAAGAACATAATTTTGGCTATTTTACTATATCTTGTTCATCACTATCGGTTAAATAAAATGTTAAGAGCTACCAAGAACTTAAATTATTCTACATAAAACAATATTTTGGCCAGTTTAATGCTTTTAAAGTTGTATTATACATACTCAGCATAGCAAAAAAAAAAATAAAATAGGATATTTTAATTTTTTTAAATGGCTCATTATTGGCAATTTTTGAAATAATAAAATAAGTAACTATTTAGCTAGTTAGTTAATAAATATTAATATTAAATTAAGTCCTTAATAAAGTGTTTCTTTAAATTTACAACAAAAACGTAAAACTTTTTTCTAAATTGTAATACAATAAATGATAAGTGATAATAAGTGATATTACCATTTTAATAAATAGATATTTTAAAAATAATTATCACAACTTTAATAAAAATTTCTACAAATAAAAAAAATTATTTAAATCAGTTTTGAAAACTATTTTGTTGAATCGCAAAATGCATTTTTTTTTTTTTTAATTTTAACTTTTAATATATATAGAATAATTTATTTAAAAAACACAATAAAATAAAAATTTTAAAATCTATAATTTATTAATACTAAAAGCCTAGACTATAGTAATAACATTTTTAATAAATTAAGTTGCAAAATGACTATCGAAGCTCCCAACCGATTTTAATAAAATAGAAGAGTTTTCATAGAGGGCAATAACGTGCACGGCTAATATAAAAAAAAATTATCTTATATATATTTATTTTCAAAAAAGTATCTTGCTAGTTTCTCAAACTGACAATTTTTTTTTGTTTTTAACTAATTTTAATAAAATAGAATAGTTTTAACCAAAGTACCGCAGCAAACGCAAAAAGCACTTGCTAAAAACTTGTAAATTGATTAAAACTTAATGAACTAAGCCAAACAACAAGAGGCAATATCTTGGTCAAATACAATCTATCCGTGAGTGAGAGTGTGCGTATTTGTGTAAAAACTTACGAAAAAGTAATCAATGCTATACGCATTTAAGCAAAACAGCAGGAAGTCAATAAAAACAAATATACAAACTCGTATCTTGTGGTGCCAAGAAAATGTCATCGACGACGCCAATGATGGCTGCTACAATGTCAGAATCAGCTGGGCCAGCTTCATCAACGACCGTATCGACCACAACGACCACAACAACCATGGCCAATGCGATTGTTGAGACGGTCAAGTCAATAATTATCAGCACAACAACAAGCACAGCAAAAACTACAAATATTCCAGAAACTACCACATCGTATGCCAGCAGTTCCAGTACTAGTGAGAAACCCAGCGTGGGAGAGCTGAGCTCATCATTGCAGCACTTCGGAGTTGTTGATTATTTCGTATTCGTTTCCATGTTGGCCATTTGTGCTGTTATTGGTTTCTATTTTGGCTTTATCGAAAAGAAAAATAAGAAGAAGAAGAATTTACAACAAGGAGATGAAAAAGATGGCGCAGGAGCGGCTGGCCTTGAGGAGCGACGTGGCTCCGAGGCATTGGATTATTTAGTGGGAGGACGTAAAATGAAAGTGTTTCCGGTATCGCTTTCTCTGGTTGCTAGGTGAGTGCTTTGTACTTGTACTTGCATGTAGTTCTAGTTGATTATCTGTTAAACCAACTAAATCTAAAGACGTTTCGACATTCACTTACTAACGTTGCTAACCGTGCGTATACTTAATCAAATTAATCTCGGCAAAAGGAAATAAAAGTATTTCGCACGCTACTGTTTTTAACTGTCACATAAAGTACATAAAAAGTGGATTAAAGAGTAAAACAAAAATAAAGTGTTGAAATCGACAATCCGCAGCTCATAAAATTCAAACACCCATTTTATGTGATAAAATGATTCGGAGGAAATATTCAAATCTTATATATATATATAACACCTATAAAACTGCTTAACAAATTAAGATGGCCAAGCTCTTAAGTGCTTGACTGGTTTACGGTAGCGATTGCAATCATTTGTAATGGTAGCAATAAAACAGGAAGATAGAAAAAAATCGCAATCTACAAAATTTAATGACATTTACAAAGCTATTGTGACCTTGAGAAATAAAGCGTAAATCTTTGATTTGTTAGATAGCTACAATAATTTACATCTTGTAGCATTTACAGTAGATAAAAGAAGCACCTAACTTTAATCAGTTTTTAGCAGGGAACATAACGATTAAAATTTTTATCCCAAATGGGATTTTTTTTTACATGAAGTTTTGCGATTCCGTGCAAAATATTTCGTACTGCGTGGACCCTTTAAATTGGAAAAAAACCATTATTTTGCCCTAAAATTAAAAATTATAAAATAATTGTTAAGTACCAGTTTTTAGTTAAAAATTACAAAATTACTAATAAAAATAGGAATAAAAATTATTTCCCAATTTGAATTCTTTTTTACACAGTAAATGCGTTCCAGAAAAAAACCGTATAAAAAAAACTGTGTAAAAAAAAACATGAAGTAAATCCTTAAGCTGCTATGAAAATAAATTAAAAAATGGGCTAATAAAAATATTTTTCTTTAAAATTTCAATCAAATAGCGTTTTTTAATAGTGCTAAATGGAATGAAATTGAAAATTCTTTTTTTTGCAAGACCGTGTTATTTCAAAACTGTCTAATAAAAGACCGCTTGAAAACAGAATTGTGCATATATATTTTGAACCAAGGTGTCACATATATATACATATATATTGGACGAATATATATATAGCGGGTCCCAATTTTAGTCGATATCTTCGATTAAACGATTAAAGATGTATACAAAAATTTGAATTATTAAAAATATATATTGCATTTTTCTTCAAATTTAAAACTCGGATGTTATCTTAACTTTGCTCAAAAAAATATAATGATTTTGGTGAACGATGATGAATTCCTATAATTGAAGAAGTAATGCCTATTTTAGTGATGACACCTCCAATGGTAGCCATAGTATGGAGTACCTTGAAATATTTGTGTTTTATTTTTCAACATTAATAATATATTTAAAAGTCTTACTTTTACAAATTCAAAATGCACAATCGAAATCATGCTGTCTTTCGTAGCAATTAACTAAGATCGATAACACCGCCTTTGCATGTATCGTGATATCGATTTAAATATACTAATCAGTATTTGTCTGTGTAACAATTTGTAAATAGGCATAACTCCTCGGGATGAAAATATATAACTTCAAACTTACTGTCAATGTTTATTTTAACATTTTATGACAAATTCTTAAAGTTTCATAACCTTATCTAAAATACTATTAGGTGCGCAACTAAGTTCTCGCTGTTTGTCAATAGATGGCTTTAGCAGAAAGTTCTGGTCGATTTTGACATACCCAAAACTTCATAAACGAAGCTTAGGCATATGGTAAGCAAACTGCTATGGCACATTAGTGAATTTCTTTTTGCATTATTTACTTGTGGTTGTGTGAAAATGTCTAGTTTTGTGCCAAAAAATCATCATTTGCGGGAAGTGTTGATTTTATTGTTCTGTTCGAAAAAAACGGCAGCTGAAGCGCATCGAGAGCTCCAAAAAGTGTACGGAGATGCTGCTCCATGCGAAACAACGTGCCGTGATTGGTTCCGTCGCTTCAAAGACGGTGATTTCGATGTTGACGACCATCCACGTAAAGGAAGACCCAAAACCTTCGAAGACGCTGAATTGGAGGCATTGCTCGATGAGGATTCGTGCCAAACGCAAGAAGAGCTTGCTTCAGCATTAGGAGTTACCCGCCAAGCCATTTCCAAGCGATTGCATGCGTTGGGAATGATTTAAAAGCAAGGAACTTGGGTTCCTTATGATTTGAAACCAAGGGACGTTGAGCGTCGTTTTTTCGCCTGTGAACAACTGCTCCAGCAACAAAGAAGGAAGAGTTTTCTTCATCGCATCGTGACGGAGCACTGCGTGAAAAACGGCCACAATACCAGCAGAGGCACGAAAAAGTGATTTTACTGCATGACAACGCTCGGCCTCACATTGCCAATCCTGTTAAAACCTACTTGGGAACGCTCAAATGGGAAGTCCTACCCCACCAGCCATATTCCCCAGATATTGCGCCGTCCGATTTTTACTTGTTCCGCTCGATGGCACATGGTCTGGCCAATCAGCAGTTCCATTCATATGAAGATATCGGAAAATGGCTTGATTCGTGGATAGCCTCAAAAGACGAACACTTCTACCATCAAGGTATTCGAACTCTGCCAGAAAGATGAGAAAAAGTTGTAGCTAGCGATGGGCAATACTTTGAATGAGTCATTGATAACCACTTTTTTATAATAAAGTTACATTTTCATCAAAAAAACAGCGAGAACTTAGTTGCGCACCTAATATATAACAATATCTTTATGAACAAACGAATTATGCCCCGAAAACGTTTTTCCGACCGAAAGTTTTTATAGGTATAAACCGATTTTGATAAAATTTTGTACAGTGCTTGGGAACTTTAAAAAAACTTCCGAACGCCATTTGGTTACGATTTCTTCATAAACAAATGAATTATGCATTCAAATTATACTAGGAGTATTTATGGGAGCTACATTTTGTTTGTTTCCCGTAAGATGAAAAGTCATCTATTCTGAAAGTTTGGTTTGCCTAAGTCTCACAATCTCTGAAAACTAGGGATTCATATAGACAGAAAGACCGACGGACTGATAGACGCACATGTGTGTATTGACTTCTTTAGTCACTCTGATTATACTTTAGGTAACTTTGGGGGTTCTTCGACGTTTCCATCTGTATGTTACATACATTTTGGGCTTGCACAAACCTAATATACCATTTGTTCCCAAAGGAGTACGATAAAACAGAAACAGACGACCGGACAGATATTCAGACAAAAGCACAAGGCTATTGTATTCATCTTATTAATATTCTTTTTTTGACCCGACTTGTATATTTCTAAAATAAAATTTTTCAATCATGATAGAAAAAGTTGAAGCAGTCGAGAGTACACGACAGTAGGAGTGTAATATTTCAATATTTTTTTTTATGAGGCTCACATTAAATTTAATGGCCCTAAATTATATATTATCAAATCTAAAGGGGTGGTCTTAAATTTACTATTTACTCAACTATAATATAAGCAAGATGCACTTAAATTTTTTGTATATTGTAACAGACAAAAGAAGGCGTGGCAAGTCCCAAGTCCTTTATACCAAAATGCTTATTATAACCTCAGGATTGAGCCATGACCATCCGTCCATCTGTCCGTCTGTATGAACACCTAGATTTCGGAGGCTATAAGAGCTAGAGATACGAAAATTAGAAGATGAAGTTTGTTGAATTATGTCAATATCTTCCCCCGTAGTATATTTTCTCGGTTTATAGCTACAAAAATGTACAAATTTCACCTCCCCTTGCCCATAAACTGCGTCAATATTTGACTCTATGCAATTATGCTAACTAGTGACCTAGAATCCCCAATTTTGGTAAGCATGTAACCATATAATTTAAATAACTTCTTTGACATAAATTTAGATTTTCATCAAAATCGATTAAATTTGCAGAACTTATAGGTATTATTTCCAATTGGAAAGTTCTTAGAAGGAATATGCAGGAATGTACTTTTTTTAGAGAAAAAAGTAACAGGGTATTACACTGTCGGGCACCGCTTTGACTTTTTTACATTTTTTATTATGGTTCTAATATAAAATTTTTTTTTTTTAGTAAATGAAAATTGGGCATCCATGGTCGAAGACTGCCTTGATTAAATCAAAATAAAATTGCGTTTTAAAATATAATAAGAAATAAGCAAATATAATAAACTATCTATTATGCAAATAAAGATAGTGCCACATGGGTTGGAATTGATTGTCAAGGTTAAGTTTATGATTATGTTGATAATCTACTTTAATATGACGCTTACGGAACTTTCACGCTAAATTTCTTTAATGTACGCCCGTAAAGACAACTTATCAGACCGGTTAGACTTTTGGAGATGAAAAGCAAAAGCTCTGCCGCTGATTGCAGTTATTTAAACTTATAGCATCTTGGGGCAAGCCAAACTCAAATAATTTGTTAAATTACTTTTTTGTTTGCCGCCCAGTGAGCCATCCAGCTGCCGGTTGACCTTGCCTCAATGGATCTGGGCTTTTGTGCTGTGACACGTGTGGTGGTCATGTACCTTTCTGTTTGCTTGTTCTTACTACTCCAATGGGCAACCAATCCTCGCATACTTCTGACGCTGCCTCTCTGTCATTGTCTTTTGCTTGGGCTTAACGAAATGCATTAATGACCGGCAGTACCCGGGCGTTATTGGTCCTGAATCTCCTGGTCATTTGCGTGGCTGACAATTGTTTGTGTGCCTCTTTTATTGTTATGGTATTTTATTTGTTGTCTTGTACTCGGTCCTCTTGTAACAAATTCGGCAGACGTGCTTTGAATTACGATTATGTATCATTTTTTTTGGCCAGGTTTTTATGCCTTTTCCGTTTCTTTTTGTTTTTTTTCAATTTTTTAAATTTTTCCTTTTGTCTGAATACTTAAGCGAAGCTTGTTATCAATTTTTAACGACATTTGACAAGAAAAGTTTTCCGCGCACATTTGGTTGGAAAGCATTGAAATGATGATTCTTATAGACATTAATCATCAAAATCAGATTATGTAAAGCATATTAGAAAAGTTTTATGATAGCACTTGACAGCTGTTGGCCCCGTTTTTACCTTTGTGGAATGTACTGTGCAGGCAGTTCTTTTTTTAAGCGATGGTCTGTCTGCCTTAATATACTTGGTACTGCCAGTGAATCGTCTAGAAAAAGTATTAATTTGTATCGTATTAGAGATTAAGGGTTAGTGACAGAAGTAAGAGGTTTCTAGTCCGCTTCATTTGCAAAAAAAAAAAAATCCGCTAAATGAAAAAAATTCTGTAAAACCTTAAACTATTTTCGTATTGTAGGGTAATTTATCCATTTTGAACATGCGGACATAGGCAGCACACAGAGAATGAACTCAAAACCGGAACTTTTTTCTGGAGCCGCCAGTGCAACATAATTTTTCGAGTACCCAAAATATTTCAGAAAAGGAAGTTTCAAGCGTGCCTAATTCTTCAAGAGTTACACCGTATTCAAACTTTTATAATCTGTAGCTTAAAGGGTTGTATTTAGTTTGTGGAAATTAATGTTACATAGTGTAGGATACTCTGGAGATCCTCAAAGTTAGCTCCAATGTGGTCCGAAAGACAAAGGAAGTTGATGTAGGCAAGTCCGTTCGTCTGTCTGTCTGTCTGTATGAAAGATATCCAAACTTGACATTTCGACTCCTGATTTTTTATTTTTTTTAATTTACCATGCTCCCTTCTAGCCACAAATAATTTCAAAACTCTGATCCTTCACGGATATGTAAGGCATCGATGGAAAGGTATTGTAGTAATACGCCACTTGGTTCAAAGAGTATTTTAATTATATTTTAATTTCCAATTTTTAAAATAAAAATTGCGCATTAACTTTTGCTTTGAATTTAAAAATTATTATTGCAGAATTACTCTTATTCTTAATTTTATAAATAAAAACTGACCAATAATTTTTACTTTTAGTTTTTTAATAACAATTGAAAAAGATAAGAAGTCAATTCGCGATTTTCAACTAAAAATTTATATTGAATTCAATTTAATTTTATTTTCATGTCCGACGTTTTGATTTTATGCAGGTAAAATCATTTAAAAAGCTCTACCTAAATATTCAATTGCCAATAACTCTATAATTTAAAAAATGTACAAGGCTAAAATTGGCTAGCACCTCCGTCATAGGTATGTGTAAAAATCATAAAAATCGAAGATATCGACTTATATTGTGGCTCGCATCACTTATTGTCGACCAATAAATATATGACAACTTTTTTTATATACACCTTGGCTCAAAAGATATTTACATAGAAAATAAGAGTTTTATTTAAATTTATTGATATAAATTAAAAATATTATAAAAAGTTTGTTTATTCATCTAATTTTATATTGACCATATTTTTCAATCAATATTTGTTAGGGCATGTCCCTAGTCTAAGCGGCCGGTTTTTTTAAAGTTATGGAAAAACTACATAGAAAAAGCTTTAACTTCTTCAGGAACGCAAAAAAGTCTTGCTCATTAATATTGTCAGCACATCACAGTTTTTTACCAATCGGATATACTTTAATTTAAACTTTGACCTTTACAACCTATACGACAAAAAAAAATTGTACCTTTCCTTCGCAACGCCTTGAAGTCAAGCGTAAATATCACAAAATTTAATTTAATTTAAAGTTGATGATTTTATTTTTGGTAGCCCATAAGTTAAAAAGTTCAAATTTTTGCGTCTGCACTCAAAGTTCGGCAAGCAAAAATAAATCTTGATCAATCAAGCGTCAATTAAGGGATGGCCACAATGAAGCCATAACCGTAACCATTGGGATTGGAATTAGTGCCTCTGCCGTTGGCTATGCTTGGCAGCTCTAGTAATTAATTTGTAACTTTTTGTCTTGTTCGCCCTTCTTGCTAAGTCTACGTTGCGTATGCGTAATTTGCCATAATTGCCTGACTAATTTTTAATCTTTTTCCCAACTTTAGTTTTGTTTCGGGCATTTCGCTGCTGGGCACATCGACAGAGATATATGTATATGGCACACAATATGCCTTCATACTCGTCACACTGGCCATATCCGGCGTCATCTCCTGGTATATCTTTTTGCCCGTATTCTGTAATCTCCAGCTGACTTCTACCTATGAGGTAAGTTGAACGTTATCCAGTTGCTTGTAAGTGTGCGTATGTGTGTGTGTGTGCCTGGACTGCATGTTATGTAAAACATATTTAGCTATTTATCTTTAGCTAAATGGAAAGTTTTTTATTTTTTGGTTTCATTTTGATATATATAATTAGAGCAACTGTTTTTAGTATGTAGTACATACATACAATATAATCAGTTTTTGTGCGCAGTCACGGTGCAATGTCTTGTGATGATTATCATACTTAGTGGCTGCAAAGCGTGCAGCGACATTTTTATTTCCCAGCTATATACCATAGCATACAAATTGTAAGTCGAGACGCCCCAGCAGCAGTAAGAGAAACGGGCACTGCCACAAAAGCAGTGGAAACGGTCGCAGTTTCCTTGTTGTTGTTTCTACGTTCTGTCTGCTGCAGCTTATCAAGTGCGCGTCTATCTCACTCAGACGTTATCTGAGTGTTTATTACTTCGATGCTATGTGTTCTTGCTTTAAATAGAACTTTAAACGCGTTTTACTTTACGTATGCAATATGTATTTGCGTATAAGCTGCTATTTAAATCAAACTTTCAATATGTCAAGTGCTGGAAATTGTAAAAGGCTTTTAGTTTAACAAGCCATTGACTCAAATACTACAAAGCAATAGAAAACAGTCACTAAGGCAGTCAGTCAGTCAAACTGATTGCATATCAGCTGAATATTTTGAAGCTATTTGCATGCCATGGAGAACGCGGTGCACAGCTTGGGACCGTAAAGACTTCTGGAATACAAAAACGAAAATGCTGCAGTAAACCCACATAGACTCTTACAAACAGACACACTCACAAAGATAGTAGTAGCTGTACGAGTACGTGCAGTTGTCAGATACTGCAAGAAAACTACAAGTTTAGCCAGCATAGAAGTTTAATTTTGGGTCGCCGAAGTTGGGATACCCTTGCAGCTGAGTTTGGAGCTTATGTAATAGAGAGACAAAGTTGTGCGTCTCACTATGAGGGGATTACTTTTCGAATGTAGGATGTGATGTCCAGCATACACTTTTCCCATTTAAGAATAATGAAGAATAATGGAAAGGGGGTTATTTTGAAAAAACATCAACGCTTCCTTTTTATTAGCTTTACACAAGCCTAATTTATATAAAATATAAAATATTGTCGAAGTTTACTGGGCACGTTCAAATATTTGGATTCCTGTGCTCTTCGGAAGTGTTTGAATCCATCGATTTCACATTCAAATTGTGGATCAAGCCGCAAATTGAGAAAATGTGGAGGAGTTATACAAGTAATACCCTCGCAGCCGGTAGTGGTCCGGTCAATATTCTTTAACAGCTTCTTGCATATTACATATGTATATTTAATATATTTTAATTCCTAGGAGAAACATAGGGCTGTTACAAAAAATTTCCATTAAACCCTGTCTAGCGCTAGGTGCTTGATCTCACTCCAACTTTTCCCCCAGCTTCCCAATTCAGCTTCAACTTGCCTCCTCCAGGTGTTTCGCGGGCGACCTTGTCTACGGCTGCCTTGGGGATTCTAGTCTAAAGCCTACTTTGCTAGATCGTTTGTCAGTTTCCGCAGGGTATGGCCTAACCATTTATATTTTTGGCATAGAATTTCTTCTGCAATAGCAGCTTGCTTAGTTCTGAACCATAGGTCACTGCTTGATATAATATTCGACCAGAATAAGCGAAGAATGCGCCGTAGACAGCGATTTACGAATGCTTGTAGACGCTGAGTTTGGGTGACATTGAGACTCCAACTTTCACTGCCATAAAGCAAAAATGTCTTCACGTTAATGTTGAATTTTTGTATTGGGCGAAATGTTTGGCGATTTCCAGATGTGGTTGAGTGTGCCGAAGACTTGGTTAGCCTTAGCAAGCCTACGTCTTCAATCTGCCCACCATATGCAGTTAGAGTTGCATAAGGTGTTGAGGCGCATGAATTTCGCTTTGGCAACGTTGAATATTACACCCGCTGCATGAGCATGAAAGTTGAATGAAGTATCTTATCTTTCTATCTATCTTTCATAATGATCATTAAAAATCCTTCCTTAGCCGCCTGCAGTTTATTATTTAATAATTAATTTAATTTCGAAAGCCTTGAACACCTTGTAAATACCATAGTTTACCCTTCAAATATTGTGGGTATATAATGTTGAGGTCTACACAATGAACCAGTTATGTTCCTCATCGGACTACACGGTATTAAAGTTGTTACAGGTAGATCATTGCACCTCAGCGCCTAAATCCAGTTTTACTAACTTTGGCATTGCATCTGTTACAGCATGCTGTAATATGAAAAATTTTCTGCAAAAGCTGGAAATGTATCAGGCGAATCAATAAACCTTACCTCTGCCGCTTTTTAGCAAACTTTGTGTTACATTATTCATTCGATTTCCAAGCCGATGCAGATTATTTTTGTAAAAAAATATATTTATTGTTTGCCTCGCTTTATTCTGCGTATTACATACGAGCCACCAGTCTATAATAGTTTTGGCGCTAAGGGGATAAGTAAAGGGGAAAAAATTATGCATTCTTCAATGTAAACAACTTTAAAAGAAACAAACTTAATATTGAGAGAGCAAGCTGTTATCACCTTGTTAATTGACAGATCCGCTTTATGCTTTCTATGTATCGATTCATCAAAAGAAATCCATTCCGTTGCACAGGTTCATTGTAATATAAATTTCTTTCAATTAAACATATATTTCATTGCTCATACATACAAATATTGATGTCATGAATTTTGTCAGTTATGGATACGGATAGGGCGAGTGTGGGAAGGGCGTGCTTTGCTCATTCGCGCTTAAATTCGGTTGCATCCCTTATATTTCTTAAGTGACCAAGTTTTATTTAAAAGTCAATATACCCTCTGCAAGGGTATCATAAGCCAAGCGCAATCAACAATAAAGAATGCCAATTGGCATCAGCTCGCGTGCCGAACAAGCAATGCATACGGATATTTATTCCTTGTTGCTTTCAAGTCTAGTCTACTTTAAAGCTTCATATACTACTATTGATATATACGATAAACATGGCGTATGCGTAATATTATTGACTAAGCTCATTTGATTACGTACACGCGCCATAGCAACATAAACACACATACGCACACTGTTACAAAAGCACAGTATGCTTGTGTGTGTGAAAATGTTTACGTGAAAATTAAAAAAAAAAAAAAATGCAAGCCAAAGTCCACAAAAAATATTTACAGTATTTTGAGCTGCGCTTCAATAAAACGATACGATTCCTGGGATCGATGCTCTTCACTTTTGGCACGGTAAGAAACTTGAGATTACAAATTTCGGATAATCTAAATGCATTTTGTTACTAATATCATTACCTATGGAACATTGACTATTTGCAGATGATTTGGCTGCCCATTGTTATATATGTACCAGCATTGGCTTTCAATCAGGGTATGTGTTTATTAGAAATACATATTGGATGAGGTCTGCTTAAACTTTGCTTACAGTGACTGGCATTACTGTACACGTCATCACGCCTTTTGTTTGCATAGTGTGTATATTTTATACCACTGTGGGTGGACTTAAGGCTGTGGTCTGGACAGATGTTATACAAACCATTATTGTGGTGGGTGCCATTTTCTTTGTCATCATCAAGGGCACTATCGATGTAGGTGGCGTTGGAGTGGTGCTACAACGAAACTATGATTCCGGACGCATAGAGTGGCCTGAGTAGGTGGCTCATTTTGAAGTCTCAAATTAATTTCTTAACTGATTTCACTCAATATCTGCTTTGCCGCATATATAGAATGACTTTTGATCATAAGTCACGCATGTCCATTTTCGCCTTGTTAGTTGGCAATGTAGTCAACACTATACATATGCTGAGCGGTAATCAAGTTATCGTGCAGCGTTATCTGTCGTTGCCGGGCATGAAGGAAGTCACGAAATCTGCAATACTCTTTATAGCAGGTGTTACCCTTCTGAATGCCATTTGCCTGTACAACGGTTTATTAATCTACGCAACCTACTATGACTGTGATCCGTTGACCACAAAGGTGGGTCAATTCTATGTAATCCAGCAGCTGTATGTTACTCACGCTTGATTTTTCTTTGGCAGCTGGCCAAGGCAAAGGATCAATTGGTACCGCTACAGGTCATGGATTCAATGCGCACATTTCCTGGCGTGCGAGGTATGTTCGTGGCTGGTGTTTTTAGTGCCGCTTTGAGTTCCCTTTCCACTGGACTCAATTCTATGGCTGCTGTCATTCTAGAGGATTACATAAAGCCTTTACGCACAACGCCGCTAACAGAACGACAAACAGCCATCATTATGCGCAGTTCCACTTTTTTCATTGGCACTTTGTGTACCTTCTGGGTTTTCGTTGTGGAGCGCATGGGCATGCATATCATGCAGGTGACCATGACGTTTATTTCCGTTTCTTCAGGGCCGTTATTGGGTCTGTTTCTGATGGGTGTCTTATTTCCCAGCATCAACTCTAAAGTTCGTGTGTTAAAGCGTAAAAAAACTTAAAAGAAAATGAATTAATTTTTTCCTTAGAGTGCATTCACGGGCACTTGTATTTCCTTTGCCACAATGACTTGGATATGTGTGAAGGGGCAGTTGGCACTGAACTCTGGTGAATTGACATACCGTAAGAAGCCAATCAGCATAGAGGGTTGTACTTATGAGTTTGATTTGCCTCCGCCCATGTCAGCAAATACCACTAAAGTTGCTTCAGAGTAAGTATAAAGGCTTTTCCACGGGCTTGGTTCGCCTTAATTAATGTAAAATTTAACGCTTTATATCACAGAACCCTTACGTTTGCACAGGAGATATACCACATGTCCTTTATGTTCTATGGCGTTGTTGGCGTTACTGTAGCAATTATTGCTGGACTCCTAGCGGGCTTTATATTTGGCCGCAATAGGCCCGAAGATGTGGCTATTGAGCTGTTGGCTCCATGTGCACGACTTTTCTACAAAACGAATTATGCAAGCTTGCAGCTAAAGGAGACAATGCTAACGTCAACGAGTATAAGCCCTAAAGAGGTTTAGATCGTTAAGGCGGCACCCCTTTGGGCATTAAAAAAAATTTACATGTTAGGATGAGGGTGGGACAGTGGGCAAAATGATCGTACCTGCGAAATTTATCTTAAATTTTCAAGTTTTTTTTTCAAATGTTAATTAAATCAAAAGATTTACCAGGGTTGAGAAGTTGCACAGCTTTGGCTACAAAGTTGCAACTAATTAATAAAGAATGCCATTTGGCATTAGGCTTTGTGCAATGCATTCGGATATTTATTCCATATGGCTTTGAAGTCTAGTCTACTTTAAAGCTTTAGCAGCAACTACTTATATATACGAAAAACATAGCGTATGCGTAATATTATTGGCTAAGCGCATACTTAAACACACACACACGCACACTGTTACAACAAAACCAAGTGAAAAAAATTCAAGTCAAAGTACAAAACAAATATTTACAGTATTTTGAGCTGCGCTTCAATAAATCGGTACGACTCCTGGGTTCGACGCTCTTCACATTTGGCACGGTAAGTTGCTGGAGATAACAAATTCCGAACAAAAATAAATACGTTTTGTTACTTATCTCATTACCAATGGAATATTGACTATTTGCAGTTGATTTGGCTGCCCATTGTTATCTATGTACCAGCATTGGCTTTCAATCAGGGTATGTGGTTATCAGAAATATTGGATGCTGTATGCTTAAACTTTGCTTACAGTGACTGGCATTAATGTACACGTCATCACGCCTGTGGTATGCGTTGTATGCATATTTTACACCACTGTGGGCGGACTTAAGGCTGTGGTCTGGACAGATGTCATACAAACCATTATTATGGTGGGTGCCATTTTCTTTGTCATCATCAAGGGCACTCTTGATGTGGGTGGCGTTGGAGTGGTGCTACAACGAAACTATGATTCCGGACGCATGGAGTGGCCTGAGTAGGTGGCTCATTTTGAAATTAGTAATTATCATAGTTCTGTAACTGATTTCTCCTAATGTCTGCTATAGAATGACCTTTGATCATAAGTCACGAATGTCCATGTTCGCCTTTTTAGTTGGCAATGTGGCTTTCTATGCACAAGTACTGGGCGGGAATCAAGTTGTCGTCCAACGTTATCTGTCGTTGCCGGGCATGAAGGAAGTCAAGCAATCCGCAATCCTATTTATAGCAGGTGTAACCCTTCTGAATGCTGTTTGCCTGTACAACGGTTTGTTAATCTACGCAACATACTATGATTGCGATCCGTTGACCACAAAGGTGGGTCAATTGTGTATAGTTTAGCAGTTTTTGGTGTCTCACGTTTGATTTTTCTTTGGCAGCTGGCCAAGGCAAAGGATCAATTGGTGCCGCTACTGGTCATGGATGCACTAAGCACATTTCCTGGCGTGCCTGGCATGTTCGTGGCTGGTGTTTTCAGTGCCGCTCTGAGTTCACTTTCGACTGGCCTCAATTCTCTGGCCGCTGTCATTCTAGAGGATTACATAAAGCCTTTACGCACAACGCCGCTAACAGAACGACAGACAGCCATCATTATGCGCGGTTCCACTTTATCCCTTGGCATTTTGTGTACCCTCTTGGTTTTCGTTGTGGAACGTATGGGCTCGCATGTCATGCAACTGAGCATGACAATGGGTTCTGTATCTATAGGTCCCTTATTGGGTCTATTTCTAATGGGTGTTTTATTCCCCAGCATCAAGTCCAAAGTTCGTGTTTTTAAGTTCAACGAAAATAGCATGCAAGATTAATTTTTGTATTTTCTTAGAGTGCATTTACGGGCGCTTGCGTTTCCTTTATCACAATGACTTGGGTGTGCATGATGGGCCAGTTTGCCATAAGCTCTGGTGAATTGACTTACTCTACCAAGCCAGTCAGCATAGAGGGTTGTACTTACGAGTTTGAGCTGCCTCCGCCCATGTCTGCAAATACCACAATCGTTATGCCAGAGTAAATACAAAGTGTTGTTATTGGTTTGATCCGCCTTATTTAACCTAAGATCTAATGCTTCCTCTCGCAGAACCCTTACTTTCGCGCAGGAGATCTTTCACATGTCTTTTATGTTCTATGGCGTTGTTGGCGCTACTGTAGGAGTTATCGCTGGACTTCTAGCGGGCTTCATATTTGGCCGCAATAAACCGGATGATGTAGACATTGAGCTGTTGGCTCCTTGCATACGGCGTTTCTACAAAATGAATTATGCGAGCGTGCAGTTGGATGAGGCAGTACTTACGTCAACGGATGATTGCCCGAAAAAAGCTTAGATCGTATTGGTGTCGATGTGCGAGTATTGAGAAAAGTTAATGCAGAGATCTAATATATAATTTTCAAACGCATTTTTTTGACACTAATTTTTAAAGAACGGCTGAATGGGAGCTTTGGTATAATTTTGATTCATGATTGGTATAATCTTTTCTCAAATTTTTTTACTTTCGTTAAGATTGGTTCCACTTTGAGTAGGTGGAAATACGATAACAATATAGGTACACCCATTTAAATCCTACTGTGTCAAGAATGGCGAGATCACTTGAATTAAAAAATGATATTTATTTTGTTACCACATTTTATGTACTATGTACTTCAATAAAATATAAAATTTGTATTTATAATTTTTACCTAGGTTTTTTGCATTAAAAGTTGTTTTTTAAAATTGTGACTAAACTTTAATTTGTAAATATGGCAAACAATTAACCGCAAGATCAGTACATAAACCAACATTTATATTTATTAATTAACCAATATCTCTTATCTAAACTTTAGTACTTTGAGTTACGCTATGGTTCCAGCGTGCGTAAATTGGGATCCGTGCTCTTT
Source organism: Chymomyza fuscimana (assembly GCA_949987675.1). Classification (NCBI taxonomy): domain Eukaryota; kingdom Metazoa; phylum Arthropoda; class Insecta; order Diptera; family Drosophilidae; genus Chymomyza; species Chymomyza fuscimana. Next base: position 87,569,056 of record OX465088.1, read on the forward strand.
GTAGCGGGCATGGTAAGTGTTTAATCATATTAACCCAATTTATTTCAAGTATTCACTTTGCAGATACTTTGGCTGCCCGTAGCAATCTATATGCCAGCTATAACCTATAATCAGGGTAATGTTTAATTCAAGAAGGCACGTCTTTTATTTTGTAACTAATATTTTGACCTTTTTGCTGTTGCAGTGACTGGAACCAGCATTCATGTAATTACACCTATTGTATGCCTTATATGCACCTTTTATACGTGTGTGGTAAGCTGTTATGTAAGAGTTGCTTTGGTGTATCACTCGAATCAAAAACAAATTTAGGGCGGACTGAAAGCTGTTATTTGGACAGATGTCGTACAGAGCTTTGTTATGTATGGCTCCATTTTGGCTGTATGCATAAAGGGCACCTATGATGTGGGCGGCTTAGCCGTAGTACTCGAGCGGAATGAGCAAAGCGGTCGACTGAATGCTCCCGAGTAAGTGTTCTTGTGAAGAGCTTATGAAAAAGCTTTTAATATGCTATTCTGCAACAGGTGGACCTGGGATCCCACAGTGCGTTTGTCTATGGCAGCGGTCATAGTGGGCGGCACTTTGCACAAAGTACAGTCCTCGGCTGTTAATCAAATATCAGTGCAGCGTTTCCTTTCACTGCCCAGCTATAAGCATGCCAAGCAGTCCATGCTGTTGTTTACCATAATGCTTACCTTTTTGCTGGGCAGCTGCTGTTACATGGGCCTCGTGGCGTATGCGGTATACCACGATTGTGATCCCATCAGCACCAAGGTGTGTGGTCGCTTTTTCTAGTGGTTTCCCTCATTTACATTGTATTCTACATATCGCCAACAGCTAGCCAAGGCCAGCGATCAGATGCCTTCATTGCTGATGATGCGCACCCTGGGGGGATTTCCTGGACTGCCGGGCTTATTTGTTGCGGGTGTTTTTAGTGCAGCCTTAAGCTCACTTTCTACGGGATTGAATTCTTTGGCATGCGTAATTAGCCTGGATATAATACAGCCGCTGCGTAAGCGTCCGTTTACGGATCTGCAAACAGCGGTGCTGCTGCGCTCTATTGTCATTGTATTTGGAGTGAGTTGCATGTTTTTGGTTTCCGTAGTAGCGAAATTGGGCATGGTGGTGCAGCTGGCCTCTATGACTTCAGCTGTTTCTATGGGTCCGCTACTGGGCATATATGCCATAGGCGTGTGCCTGCCCTGGGTAAACGGCAAGGTACTTCGAGTCCCGAAAAATTTGCGAAAATATAGTTTTGTTGATTTTTACAGAGTGTGCTTGCGGGCAGCTTGGCATCCTTTATAGCACTTGGTTGGCTTTGCTTCAAGGCGCAGCTTGCCCAGATGCAAGGCGAAATTCGTTATCCCAAATTGCCCGTCTCCCTGGAAGGTTGCACGTATGTCTATGACAATGCAACTGCTTGGACTGCTGTGCATGACTACAGGTACATAAACCTCGCATCCTAAACGATAGCTTTAACTATTAATCTTTTATTTTGCAGTCCCTCCGAACGTAACATATACCACTTGTCCTTCTTGTGGTACACAGGCTTGGGTTTCTTTATCTGCACTGTTGTTTCCTTGCTGTCTGGCTTTGCATTCGGCTGGCAAGATGTGAATCAACTTAATCCGGCTTTAATAGCACCATGCATGCGACGTTTTTTGCCCAACAAAAAGCATTATAAAACCGTTGCTTTGGAGGATTTACTCAAGCCTAAGGCAGTTATTGAGGGGAAGGCTACCAAGAGGTCTGAGAGAGCCTAAATAAATACATACATTTTGGTCCCTTTCAAAAACTGACTTTTATTTTGTTCTTGTCCAAATGTTAAAATTTCTTGCTCATTTCATTAAGCTCTCGCATTTGTAAATACGCATTCCTGCATACCTATAACCCAACGATCTGTTCTTTTCATATGCAGTATTTCGAAAGACGTTTCGATCGCCGCGTTCGCATCTTTGGATCTTGCCTATTTGTGGTGATGATTGTAAGTAGTATATATGAGACTTATAAGCTTGTTCCAAACATTCTTTCATTAATAAATCTTGACAGATACTCTGGCAGCCCATATGCATCTATGTGCCAGCACTCACATTGAATCAAGGTAGGTTGGGTTTAGCACCTATGTATATTGATTAATTACACAATCGATTTCTATTAGTATCGGGCATTAGCGTTCATGTGGTTGTGCCCATCACCAGCTTGATTTGCATTGTATACACGAGCATTGTAAGTGATAGCCTTGCTCGAAAACATACATATTTTTTACTAAATGCTATTGTTTCTTTAGGGCGGCATTAAGGGCGTGGTGTGGACGGATGTCATACAGGGCTTGGTCATGATTGGTGCCATGTTGTTTGTCATCATCAAAGGCACTTTGAACTTGGGTGGTTTAAATGTGATGCTGGAACGCAATCATCAGTACAATCGCCTAGTCGGACCAGAGTAGGTTCAACAAAACATATTATTAACTGTTTACATCAATTACTCCATTATTGCACTCCGTAGTATGACTTTTGATCCCACCGTGCGTATGGGCGTATTTGCTTTATTTGTTGGTGGAGCTCTGTTCAAGCTGCAGGCAAATTGCATCAATCAAACGACCGTGCAGCGGTTTCTTACCTTACCCAACATTAAGGCGGTGAGGCAAGCTTTAGTTATATCAATGCTGGGCTTTCTGTGCGTCATGGCCATGTGCATTTACATAGGGCTGCTGGCGTTTGCTGAATACTATCACTGTGACCCCATCACCACCGGCGTAAGTCTACTCACATAACTAATGGTCAATAAAGCTTTCATGGCTATATTAATTCAACAGCTTGCTAAGGCCAAAGATCAGGTCATACCTCTCTATGTAATGCAAAGTGTGGGCATGATTCCCGGCATTGTGGGACTTTTCGTGGCTGGCGTTTTCAGCGCTGCACTAAGTTCCCTTTCCACAGCGCTCAACTCACTGTCCGCAGTAGTTCTGAAGGATTTCATCGAGCCGCATTGCAGTCGACCTTTGACGGAACGTCAGACAGCATATGTTTTGAGAGGCGTGGTGATAATTTCTGGCTTAATCTCAATGGCCAGTGTCCCAATAGTACAAAAATTGGGCATGGTCATGCAGCTATCGTCAACTGTAGCTTCAATTACCTGCGGCCCCTTGTTGGGCGCCTTTAGCGTTGGCATGCTGCTGCCTTTTGTCAATACAGAGGTACTGTTTAATTCAACTGTCCCTACACTTAGCCATATCAAAATGTATATTTGTAGAGCTTACTTACTGGCATATCGATAGCGACCAGCTTTACCAGCTATGTTGTGGTGCGCGCTCAAATTGCCATGGCTACTGGCGAAATGACCTTTCCCACCAAGCCAGTCTCGGTGGAGGAGTGTGACTACAGCTTTGAGCTGCCTGCCAGTTGGAATGTCACAAAAAGCGCGTATGTTTTTGGCTCCAATTGTGATTACAATGAAGATTGAATTAAGCTATACTACTAATTGAATTTTTACAGTGTACCCACGTCTAACGCGAGCCATAGTATTCATGAGCTTTCTTTTCTGTGGTATACAGCCATAGGCTCGGTGGGCACGGTGCTTTGCTCACTGCTGGCCACACTATATTTTGGCAAGCAGGATGTGCGTCAAGTTGATATAGAACTTGTTGCTCCTGTTTTGCGTGAATATTGGTATGGCAACTACAGCAGTGTGACCAAATATGAAGTGAGCGCCAGTGTAAGCGATACGGAAGATGATGAACCCGGATGGCATGAGTCAGAAACGGAGTTAAAGCTTGATGAGAAGGAGATGCACATCGTTAGACAGTAGCTTACTTAGTACTCTTTACCCAAATTTCTAAATAAATACATTGCTTTAGAAAAGTGTTGCCTTGTAGTTTGATATTAATTAATTGCTATTATTAATCATTTGAACAATTTTTAGCGAAAATTTGTTAAACGTCCTGATATGAAAAATCCTGGGTCTGTTAAAATTTGTTCCAATCAATACTTACACATACTCATTCTTTCAGTATTTTGAGAGACGTTTCAGTCGACGCATGCGTTTGTTCGGAGCTTCGCTATTTGTTCTTAAAGCGGTAAGCTTGGAATTTGAAAAATCTAGTCAAAATAGAATGGTCATTTATTGAGTTTTATCCTTTATAGATAATTTGGTTACCAATTGCAGTCTATGTGCCTGCCTTAACCTTTAATCAAGTCAGCGGCATTGGCATACATGCTGTTGCCCCAGTAGTCATCATAATCTGCACGTTCTATACCACGGTGGGTGGCATCAAAGGTGTTGTTTGGACTGATGTCTTGCAAGGGTTTACCATGTATGGCATGTTGGTGGTCATAATGATTAAAGGCACCATAGATCTTGGCGGCTTTGGCGTTGTCTGGCAACGTAACATGGAGGGCGGCCGTCTTAATACACCAGAGTAAGTTTCACTTCAGACAGAGCAACACAGTTTTACCCAAGAACTTGGTTTGGTTTTTATCCAGAATGACGATCGATCCCACTGTGCGCATGAGCATCCTATCCGTTTTTGTTGGCGGCACGTTCTTTAAGCTTCAAAATACCTCAATAAATCAGACAGCCATACAGCGCTTCATGTCTTTGCCTTCGATTAAGCACATTAAGCAGACCTTAATTACGTTTTCCATTGGTCTGACCCTCTTGTATCTGGGTTGCATGTATGTAGGGCTAGTGTGTTACGCCACCTACCATGACTGCGATCCTTTGACTACGGGGGTAAGTCTAGCACTAAAGACTAAAAAAAATAAAAAAAAATCAGTTTCGTTTTTCTTTAGCTTGCCAGCCGTCGGGATCAGCTGGTGCCTTTGCTGGTCATGCGAGTGCTGGGTAGTTTTCCAGGTCTTCCTGGTCTTTTCGTCTCTGCTGTATTTAGCGCAGCACTCAGCTCCCTCTCCACTTTGCTTAACTCGCTCTCCGCTGTTATACTGGAAGATTTCGTTAAGCCACGCATGAAGAAGCCCATGACCGAGCGCACGGTGGCAGTGACTATGCGCTTGGTGGTTATTATTTTTGGCATAAGCTCCATTGGTCTGGTTTATGTGGTAGGCAAGCTAGGTATGGTACTGCAGTTATCAGCTACGCTTCAGTCCACTTTATACGGACCAATGTTGGGCATATTTACTGTGGGCATGCTTATGCCCTGGGTTGGAGAAGAGGTGGGCTCGTTTTCTAACAAAATGTAATCTTTCCTATAAGAATGTGATTCATGTTTGCAGAGCATCTTTTGTGGAAGCATTGTGGCGTTTGCTACTATGGCCTGGGTATGTGTTAATTCTCAAATTGCCACAATGACTGGAAGCTTTCGTCATACCAAGCTGCCTATTTCTGTGGAACATTGCGAGTACGAATTTGACATGGGACGCTATCTGAACTCCACAGCCGAATAGTAGGTTTTTTAAGTTCACATCTAATACTAGTTAAACGTATTTTTTGTTTGTTTTTTACTGTACAGTGAACCTCGCACCGGCACCTCAATATATCACATATCATTTTTATGGTTTACCACACTGGGCGCTTCTCTGACAATTATATTCTCCAATTTGGCCACTTTGATTTTTGGGCGCCAGGACATTACCAAGGTAGATGAGAATCTGCTTGCACCCTTTGTGCAGCGTTATGTGCGAAGGATTAAGCAATATCAAATGGTGGAACTTCAGCAGCAACAGACAAAATCAAAATTGGATTACTAAACTACACTTTTACCGTTCAAAGAGACTAGAAGCAAATTTTTTACACTTTTCTCTTTCATTTTATATAGTATGTATAAACTCGCATAAAAACAGGGAAACTAGTAACAGTCCATCCTCAGAATTCTTTTTAATTCCTCTGAGGTACCTAAGATATACAAAAAAATTTAACAAGCCTAAATTTCTAAAAAATAGCTTATAGTCTTAACTATAAGTCAACTTAATCTAAATAAATAAATAATTTAAAAAAAACACTTCGATTGTTTGAGAAATACATTTTTTGTTACTTCTTTTTTAAGATGATTTTAAAATAACTACAAAGTATTTAGCTTGACGATACAACAAAAAGTTGGCAAAAATTCGGTGTTAAAGGTATAAAATAATACATTGAACGGTGCTTGGGAACTCTACAAAAATTTCGTCTTTGGTAAAAATATCTGCATAAGCAAAATAAAAACAATCGAATTATGCTCTATGCTTGTTGACCCATCTATGGTCAGTATACTGATTTAAATCAAATTTGGTGTATAGCTTTTTGTATAACTTTCGTACACCAAATAGCTCTTTTAGTGGGGTATGCGATATAGACAACTGCTTACAGTACTTGGTAACTAAAAAAAACTTCCGAATGTCAAATTTGGCAACGAAATCTTTATAAACAAAGCTGTAATGTGCTTAAAACTTTAGTTTTTTTTTTATGCGCTCTGAATTTCCTTTATGGGAGCTATGTTATAAAGGGTGAGTTTTTAAGCGTTTGGTGCTTAAATTTAAAAAAAACCACGAAAATGTGCAAAAATATATATAATTTTTTTTTAATTTTTAATTTTATTCCATGGCATTAATATTTAGTTTTAACAGATAAAAATAAATATATACAGAGTTTAGCTGACTTAGCTTTTTAACTGAGTGGTTAATCTTTAAAAACATTAAATTAAGTTTACAATAACAATATTAATTCGTTAGGAAAATTGGAAAAAACCTAAAGCTGCAAAAATATATGAAACCTTTGCCATTTACTTTTTAAAGATTATTTCATGTAAATGTTGTCCGCGACTACGCTTCAAGTGGTCCATCAGGAAGGTCCTATTTTGGCATACTTTTTCCAACATATCGGCTGGTATCTCACGAATAACAGCAGCTATGTTGTCTTCCAAGGCGGCAATAGTTGCTGGCTTGTCTGTATAGACAAGTGACTTTACATATCCCCACAAAAAATAATCGAGCGGTATCAAATCGCACGATCTTGGCGGCCAACTCACAGTCCCAAAACGTTAGATGAATTGCTCTCCAAATTCATCTCGCAATATGCCCATTGTTTCGCCTGCTGTATGGCAAGTCGCGCCATCTTGTTGAAATCACATGCCGACCAGGTGTAGCTCTTCCATTCTGGGCAAAAAAAAGTAGGAAATCATCGAACGGTAGCGAGCTCCTTTGACCGTAACGTTGTTGCCATCGTCGTCTTTGAAAAAGTACGGTCCAATGATGCCACCGGCCCATAAACCACACCAAACAGTACATTTTTGTGGATGCATTGCCAGCTCTTGAAATGCTTTTGGTTGCTCTTCACTCCAAAAACGGCAATTTTACTTATTGACATTGCCATTCAACCAGAAAGGCGCTTCATCGCTGAAGACAATTCTTCTGTAAAAAAGCGGATCTTCATCGAGCTTTTCCAAAGCCCATTCACCGAACACGTGATATTGTGGCAGGTCGCCCGGCTTTCTAAAACAATATTTTTTATGCTCCTGACCATATTGAATCCTTGCCTTAAAGTACACGGTGTAGGAAATAAAATTAATTTTTCTCTACTGGTGTTCTAACCTGGAACTTTAGCTGAATTTAAAGCTTGAGGCCAACACTGCACCATCGCAAAATGCCATGCACTGCGATTATCTCAGATATTTATGGCCCGATTATAATGATGCTCTGATGACGTATTGTATCCATACAAAATGAAGCAGTAACTTTGGAAATGTAAAAAATGTGGCAGCCGCCATTGTGCAGACATATGTCGACATGGAATGTAAAGCAAACGCTAAAAAAAGTTGCGACATATTCTTCACTCTCTGTTGTCACCGACCTCCTTCGATGTAAATCCTTGGTGAGACTCTGAAGCCTGTAAAAGTAAAATATCAACTGATTTTGGTAAAGAGGGCCACCTTCAAGGCCCATATTCAGGCCAAGGTGTTCCTATACAAAGACAGGCTGGGCCAGGTAAATTGGCTCCTCTGCAGCCAAACTATGCCGCCCTTGCATATAAAACAAGAAAATCGTAATTGCCAGGATATTTACACCAATAGGTCTGCATACCCTACAAAACGGCGAATGGTTGAGTGGCTGCAGAACTGAGACATGTGGCTGAGAAATGTTGCCTTTGATAGGTGAGTAAGAGAAACCTCAATCTGGTACCGGTGTAAGAGCCGGTGTCCTTCCTCTCCAGTCGGAATACACATCGACTGAGAAAATACGACATCAGGCATGCACGAAAACTAGTACGGTTAATATCCATCAAGCGCTTAAAGAAAAGGCAATTTGGTAACCCACTCGCCAGTCCCCCACAGCTGTCGCTATAACAACAACAATAGCCACCTCAGCTTGGACTTCCTTAGCGGCGTCTGAGGCGGCAAAGGAAACAACAACATATTACTTATGTAAACCCAACGATAAACAAGAAAAGATTGAAGAGAATTCAAATTGGTGAAAAAATATTTGAACAAAATAAACGTAAGATAAAGCAAGGCGAGACCTCGAAATTTAGTAAATATATGAAAGAATATTTTCATCCATTATTTTGAGAGAAACAATAAAAATATTACAACATAGCTTTCTCGTAGTTCCATTAGTTTATCTTTTACACAGCTTAGTTTATTAATTTTTTTTAAGTACTAGACTAGACATACAGACTATATGTATGCAGCTTCTTGACCTTTCGGTCTTATAAGGGCTATATGATATAGTCAACCGATTTTGATCATATTTGGTACAGTGCGTGGGGCTCCAAAAAAACTTCCAAATGCCAATTTGGCTACGAAATCAAACAAGCTAACAAACCAAATTACCATCTAAAACTTCGGTTTTTTCGAGGTGTTTTGAAATATCACTATGGGCGCTATATAATATAACCACGCTATCAAAAAAAAAAAAAAATAAACTTCTCTCCTTTAAGATATTAAGAGTTCTAATCTGAAAGTTTTGTTGCTGTAGCTGTTACCATCTCTCAGATCTAGACGTTCAGACTAGAGGTGGCATACTATCGATGGCACTATCGATAGTTTCGATGGCTTTGTTCGATATATCGAGAGTATGCTTTTGTATGTAAAAAACTTTTTTGACAAATCAACGGACAAAAAATTGGCAAGATGTCAAAAAGAATACAAAACCAGTGGTAACACGTCGAACCTTTTTGACCATCGGACGCTTTTAGGGTCACCAAATCCAATGGGGACCATAAAAAATTATATAAGTCAAATTTTTATAAAAATTCTTCGCATTTGGAAGGTTAGTACTTATAAACAATTAAAAAATGTAACTTTAAATTATTCCATTATAATTTCAGGGATCCAAGTGTGTTGGACTACAAAACTTAGTCAACAAATATTTATGCATTTCTGCCACTTCTACTGAAAGTGCGAGAATGGATGTTCAGTAGAAGTGGCCTTACAGAAGGACCCGACTGAAACCTAGAAATGTGGACATGTTGGTCTTCTGCCACAAAAACAAGCTACTTGAAAGATACACTTTTTTTTTGATTGTTAATTGTTGAATGGGCAGTTTTTGGTTTTTTAAGATTTAATTTTAAAAGGATCTCTTTTTACAATGCCATGAATAAAACGTTTCTGTCAAAAATTTTGAAATGCTCTTTTTGTAAGTACTAGAATTTTTCCCACATGTTCTATGGTACTTATTTAAAGAATGTGCCCCTTTTTTGTGTGCCATATTTCACTTTGTTCGATAGTACTATCGATAGTATCGATAGTTTAGACTATCGAAGTCTAAACTATCGAGTGTTGGCACTATCGATAGTATCCCACGTCTAGGTCAGACATCTAGTGTGCAATTAATTAAGTAACATGATTTTCTGTTCTGCCTTGTATTATTATTATTTGTTTTTTAAATTAATAAAATTACAACTTAAAAAATAATTAAAAATATAAGACTAGCTAAAAAAAACTGAACCTTGTAAAGATTTTCATAGCTTACAGAGCACTATTATCCACAATTGGGTATCAAATATTTTTAACAGATTTTATTAACCATATGACATACAAATTTTTTATATACAATAATCTGAAATTAATTTTAATTGGCACTCCAATATTAGGTAGTGGATTATTTAAGAGCACACAGTTGTCACTCTTTATGAATTAAATTGACAAAAAAAATTTGTTTCTACAAATAATAATTTTATACCAACAACAGAAACATCAAGTCTACAATAAGTTAGTTGATTATGACTGCAAGTTGTATTCCGTATGGGCACGAAACCCACTATGTAACACAACTGGCGGACACATTCCACTAGCTAGTCTAGTCTTATCTAATAAAAGTCTTAGATAATACGCTCAGCGGCATACATTTACATGTTCCGTACTGGGTGGCACCCTGATATGACGTACATGAACCTTACGTTGTCCACTTGAATGAGTGTGCGTATAATGCTGTTGAGGATTCCGCTGCTGGGACATACGATGCGGCGAGTGGGCAACTGGGTTTGGCCTGCTGCAAGTTGTTGCTGTTTTCCCAGAGGACGAAATTCGAGGGGACCGCTGTAAGTTGGGCATACTGGCCGTGGCTTCATTCTTGGGCGCGCGATGCGGACGTGTGTGCTGTGTTGGTTGTCGGTTTGTACAGGTTGTGTCTGGTAAGACACAGTGGTGGTTACATGAGAACAGAGCAGGATCATAGACAATGCGTTCTTGCTGCTGGCATAGCTGATGTTGCTGGCATAGATGATGTGGCGGTGCTGGGTGGCTCGCCTGATTGTCGCCTCCCGTGCAGCGTGGTGCATCGGCCAAGTTGCTGTTGCTGTCATTGTGCCTGGACCGCTTGTGTCGTTTTTGGCTGTCATAAAGAGTGCGATAGTGCACCGTTTGATTGTCGATTAGCATTTGGGCAAGAAACTTGAATTGATTGATGCTTGTCTCGTTCTGCTCCGCAATTTCTGTGTTTAAAAGTGTCAGCTGTAATGAGCTATGCAATCAATACTAATGGCTACTTACTGGCCGAAAAATCTTGATAAATCTTTGTCAGCAGTGCATCCTGGCGCGTTAGCTGCTCGGCCAATTTGTCCACCTTGTCCATGGTATCCTGAAAGTACTTGCAGGCCATGCGCTCCACGGCGCCCTGCACTGCTTCCAGCACATTGTCATGTACGACAGTAAAAAAATCGGCACAGGACTCTTGCAGCTCACGGTTAGGATCTGGCCCAGTATGGCTATCAGCAAGGCCGGCAGGCTTGCGAACATTTTTGGCGCTCTCAGCTGCCTCATGCGGCAGTTCAAAGTTAACTCTACGCTTGGTGGGCAGTGGTGAGGACTCCTTGGAGCTGGCTCGGGGCGTGCGGACTTTTCGCAATTTACGTGCTCGCTTTACACGTTTGCCACTGTACTCACGGAGCGGTTGAACCGGTTCGTTATGGCGTGGTAATGTGCGTAGCACATAAAGGCTAGATTTGTTGGTTTCCCTGGGCTGGTACGCTCGGCAGTTCGTATTATAATCTCGATTATTGGAATTTTGTGTTAGGCAACAATTTGGTAACATTGCTGAAGTAATTTGTTGAAATTCAAAATTTTAGTTGCATTTAAATTTTAGATCGGAACTTCAAAAATGAACACTCGTGTGCCTAAGTATTGTAAGGAAAGTTCTCAGAGTCATTTGTTTTTTGTCATTTTTATTTGTATTTTTTGAATATTTTTGTAATTTTGTTGATTTTATAGTTTTCCCCGAGTGAAAAGACAAAGTAAGTTTGTTGAAAAGAAACAAACGAGCAATACAGTGTGGCTTGTGGCCATTGCTTGCGTCGCTAATGACGTCACAATTATAGAGAACTTGGCAAATTAATTTCTATTTCTGGCATAATTGAATACATTTTGCAGTCAACCACACTGCAATTTCAAATGCCATTAGCAGGCCAGTGACTAATGAGGTGTACGAGTATACAACGTTTGGTTTAAAATTCGAATCCTGCTCCTCCCTAACTTCATTTGCATGCCACGTATACCAACCATTCCACGTATTATATTCCAGGTCTGACCTTAGTCAGTCAGTTACGAGAGTGCAGAGTAGTGCAATGTATCTTGATGATTTATTTCAAAGCTGTTTTGCTCTGCTGGCTTTTTCCATTAGCCTAGTGCTTAATCATGCTACTCAATGTCAGTTGAAAGTGAAGTAAAAGTCGTAAATGCTGAATCCTCATGCTATCAACCATTTGGCATTTTTGCTGGCCAAAACCCTTTGGGCCTTTGAGCTGCATGAAATACGTAAACATATTGTTTTCATATTTTATCAGACTGTGGTACAATTTAGTTTGTTGACTTTGGCCTACGCAATTTTCTTTGGGCCTGTCCGAGGTCCGAGATTGACGTCAAGCGGCAGACAAATTGAACATTTACTTTGTCATATTAACTGGGCTAACTATGTCCTCCTAGTGACATCAAATTTACTTGTTCGTCCGAGAAGGCTTTATAAAGATTTTATTTATAGGTATGTATATATTAAAGGCAGACTTACTTTGTGCTGACCAAAGTAAAAAGCAGCTTAGAGTTGAGAACATTTTAAGAATTCTTGCCTTTATATTGCATCTTTAAGTTAATTTTATATAAACATATGGTACATACACAAATAGTATATAAGCTTAACAACAAAATAAATAAATAGCTATATATATGTATAAGCTTAAGACTAAATTGACTAAAACTGTATGCTCTATTAAATTTTACATGGTATTTCGTTAAGCTTCATATGCAATTCATTAAGATAGTATTGTGAATTCCTTTAGGTTTTATGCTTGGACAGATTCTGCACAACATCTTCGTATTATATTAGTACTATATACAATATGACAGCTTTACTTATGAGTTTCATTTGAATTTTTAATAGCTCATAAGCCTTAAATTCTAAAGAATTTGGCAGAATAGACTTGAGTATAGAATCGACTAATTGGCCAAAGAAATGCAACAATCTCAGTTTGCTTAATTAAGGTTTCCATTAAATGGCACTTAGTATGCCTTAAATAATAATATCAGTCATATAGAATACAATTACATTTAGGGAGTGTGAGTTACAAGTAGACATACTAAATTGGCCTGTAGCTTTGAGATTTAGACTAAATAAATACTTACCTACATATGTTAAAATTCGCCATTTACTCGTATCTTAAACTTATGCATATCTAGTTTTTGGCTTTAATGTACCTATACAACTGAACTTATTGTCCCAGCCTCCTTAGCTGTTCTGCTGTGCTGTGCGTTTTGCCTATAAGAATTCCACATCGCTGAAGGACGTCGTCGGTCCATGGATCGTGAATGTGGAACGCTTGCGGCTAGAGTGCGCCGGCTATCATACCTCAGACATGGCTGGTATGATAATTTTGTTGGGTCGTTCGCAGATAACCACGCGTGCTGTGGCCTTGTTGGAGCGCCTGGAGACGGTGAGTGAGGTAGTCAGTGTACGCATGGAATCGCAGCTATTGTGTAGACGTCTACCGACGGTGTGGCAGCGGTTTTGTTGCGAGTTGTTGCGATAAGATTTACAGCAGCAGGTGAACCACTTAAAGGGCGGAAAGCGGCTGCAAATGCAAGTTGGGCTAAAGTAAGGCGCAACGCACTGTATACAAGACTTACCTAAGCGTTCGGAATACTTGTGAGGAGAACAAACAGTATATCAAGGGATTCGCCGCCGAGTTCAATGGCGCCAAGCTCTGTATAAAAGTGGCTATGGCTATATTTGTCTGTGAGTGTGGTATTTGACCAAAAACTTGCAAAAGATCAAATAGTATATAAGGTGACCAGCATATAATAAACGTTGCCACAATCGTAAATGTCATTTTGACGGTTTTGATTTTGGCTCGCGGTATAATTCCTCTTGAGCTGGCGCGACGTGTAGGAGCAGCTCCAAATCCAGCGCGCTCTAGAATCAAATAAAGCGACTATCAGCCAGTTGCTTGTTTAATACTTATCTTACTTAGTTTATCGTATTTTTTCAATAAAAGTTACAAGGCCGTTTATTCGACCTTTGAAGTGAACTAAGAGTCTTGGGTCTTAGCCAAAATATGCCACTTCTGTTTACAAAAAACATTTACTTCCTAACCTACTACTTAATATCTTATCAGAAAACGTCAAAAAGTGAAAAAGAAAATGTGTGACAACTCTGGCAATGGTAGTTTGAAAAATGCATCATTGCCATAAAATTGTTTGTGTCAATACTGAACCAAATTGCATCAATATAACAAAAGTTATTGTCAAAAATAAATAAATCCTAAATCAAAACTAGACTATGTGGAGGTGTTATCATATAGTACACGACCCAGAGTCACAAAATTTTGTAAGAAGCTTTATATGGCTCTAATAATCAAAACTACATCGAATAGTGATTAGATAGTCCTAATACTTTTGATTGCTAAGTTTGGTTACGATATCTTCATTAACAAAAGAATTATAATTAACACATTTCCCAACGTCGCGACGTTGGTTACGCTATCTTCCTAAACAAACGAAAACCCAATGTATTGGTATTGTATAGGGTGGGCCATCTGTTAGTTTCTTTGTTAATTGCATTTTATTCCTATATTTTGTAACGAAATTGGGCAAATGTATATACCAAATACAAATGGCCAAAGGGCGCGCGATTGGCGAACATCGTAATTTTTAATGAATTTTTTTTTTGACGAAAACTCATTTAGCTGTTCCATTGAACGAATAAGCGACGCTGATAATTGTCCGTGGGCTTCAATTTTTGGTTCGACGCAAAGTGGTCGTAGCAAGGCGACTCGTCAGTACTGACCTTAACTAGATATGTTTTTTTCACAGATCGACCCTTTTTTATAGTACGCCTGCACCACTTTTACGCGTTATTGTTAAACGATCCAAGACTAAAATTGAGTAGTTTTGAACTTGAAATATGTCGAAGAGCATCCACTTTGGACGGGTATGTTCCAAATTATATGTGTTTAACAACCAAATTTGGTAGAGTGTTTGGAAACTTTGGAAGCTTGCGAACGTCGAATATGGTTACGATATCAAACGAATTTTGCATCTTCAACTTTTTTTTACGATGTGCGTTGTAATACATATATTGGAGCTATACACCATAAAATAACACCGATATCGAGAAAATACAAAAAAACTTGTCCCGTGACATATTAGATGATTTAACTCGAAAGTTTATTGTTTAAGTTATATTGATTAGCAAAAACGTAATATACCCTTTTCCGTGACGTAATGGTTATAAGTACGTTATTGAGTTTTCATTAAGTTAATTCAAAATTAGCTCTATTCTAAATTCATATTACTTTGGTGAGTTCTCTTCTACCGACACGTAAATAACTAAACGCAGTAAATTTCCATAAACTGCAGGAAACACTAACTTAAGCTCAAAGTAAATGACATAAGTTTTCTTACCGGTTGGTACAAATATGGAGCCCTTGGCCCATATGGTCTTAACTATAATGGCATAGCAGGCAGAGATGATGAGCGCGGGCACGGCAAACAAAGTAGCCGACACCAAACTCATATAGACCTGCCAGGCCATGGGCGAGCCTAGCTCTATCCAGCACTGTGGATGCCCCTGTATAAGCTTCTCTTCGTACAAGACCAGAATGGGCAGCGAGAATACCGCCGAAGTAACCCAAGCACCGGCCACCAGATGCCTTGCTCGTTTCCCTGAAAATGACCAAATAATTTAACACACCAAAAGTGCCAAGAGTTTCCAATTAAAAAAGTTTATCATGTGATGCTTTAAAGGCAGTACTTACACGACTTTGAAAAGTTCATGGGATGTGTTATCGCATCGTATCTGTCAATGCTCATGGCCACTAGAACATAGGTGGAGGAGTAAGTGACGCACACCTGCGAAAAGCGTATAACTTTGCAGGCCAAGTTGCCTGCACGCCAGGATATCGTTGTACGCCAGATAATGTCCGTCAGCACGTTCAGCAGACCCACGCACAAATCTGAACCAAGAGCAAAAAAAACAAAACATTGGCCAAACAATGGGCGAGTGTCAACTTTGGCTGGAACTTGGGCACTTACCTGCTAGAGCCAACTGCTTTATAAAGTAGTTCATGCGCGATTTGCGATTCTTGTTTATGAACATGACAAACAGCACGGCCGAATTGCCCAGCACAATAACAATAAAGAGTATCCAGAGCACCGCGAACTGTTCCGTCTGTGGAAGAGACATTGAGTTTTTAGTAACATATTAAGCTAGAGCTGAGAAATGTGTTTAATATGGTTTTAAATTTGCAACATCCGCCCATAAAATTAAGCCAAATTGGTTGTTCCTTTTTGTTTTGTTTTTTTTTTTGGCATCCAACAAAGTGTTAAGAAAGGAAATCACGCACGAAACTCAATTTAATAATGTGGCAACTTTTTTGCTCTTTTTGCTTATTTACGGCTTCTGAAATGGCCATAAAAATGATAGACGCTTCCAGCTACGCCAAGTGACGCAGTTAACTTGAGATACATACATACATATGTATGTATACAGAGGGCGCGTGGGCAGGATGTGCCAGCGGAAGCTGACTCTGTTTATACATACATATACATTTTGTCTACGGTTTTATTGAGTCCGTGTGTGTGTGTATGTCCTGCCAGTTAAGGTAATTAGGTTTGTTGCATAGGCTGAGCAGGAAATTGTGCTTGCATTTAAGGACGACTATAAGGTAATGTCTTGCTCTCCGACAAAGCTCTGACAACTTTTATACGCCTACTGCCAAATGTTGCATACTTTTGGGTGTCGTTTGTGGCGCTAATGCTCACAACAGAAGCTCGTTGCTGCATAAATCATTTAAGCCAAGTTAGCTAACCTTGAGAAAATGAGCGGACAACAGACGGAAGCTGTCTGCTCCTGGTCTATTTTTATGTACATATTTTTTTTTCACTTTCCTTTTCCTGTTTGCTCTCTGTCTGCCATGGTTTTCTATCTTAGCCAGCTTCTCTCTTTTATTATTTAATGTGGCCACAGGCTGTCGGCATTTATGAGTGTTTTGCCACTTTTAATATACCCTGTAACCCTATGGGCCAGAGGTACTATAGATTTGTGCAATGTATGTAATAAGGGGAGCTCTCACACAGCGACTGAAAAAGAGAGTTTCAGAGCGCTGAAAACATTGATCTTTAGGACTATCTTTCAAAGAGTCCTGATTTCCTTGTTTTCCGCACATTATGATTCGAAGATAACTTATACAGAGTGGAGTAGTGTTGAGCGCATGAAAAATAGCATTAATCTTTATGGAAAATATTTGGGACAACAATAAAGCTGTTTCTCTACTTAATATAATTTACTATATTTCTATTGTTTGACGCGAAATATATGTAGGTGGGTTGTTGTTCCCACTCCCCTGCCCCCGCAAACTGTTTCCCTTGAAAATGCTTACACCATTCACCATATCGATCAAATGGTTTGTAGAGTATCCCACTGTTCATTGGTAAGCCTGAGTACCCTGTGTGGCAAACGTCTTAGCGTGGGCTTGGCGTCAAAAGAAAGTTATCGAGGAATGTTTCCAGCATTTTCCATGGGTAAGCAGTTTTGATTTTTTTTTTCCTACATGACATGGCCATTTTTGGAGTAAGGCAAGCTTTGGCTTTGTGTCCTGTAGTATTTACACATTGCCTGCAATTTTCAAGCATGACTTTGACAATTTTGTTTAAGCCAAGCATAAAGTAAAAGTCCCAGTACAACTTTTGCACTTTAACGACGAGTATAGAGCACGGCATAAGCACAAAAAAGTTGTTTACGCAACTTTTGCCATTTGTTTGCACGTGGTTGCTCGTTTTTATACCCAATACTCAAAGAGTAAAAGGTTACGTTAAGATTGTGAAAATGTCTGTAACAGGGAGAGGAAGAATTCACTACCTTTTAAAGCATCTGAGTCGGACTGACTTTTAAACGAGTGGATAGACGGACTTTCGAGGCGTTTGAGTGTGACGTTCGATCTTAGGGTCATGCTCAAAAGTCCACGTCTCGTCCCCAGTGGCCACATTGTCTAAAAACTTCAAAAAGAATGACTCAAATGACTCAAATGTCTTCGCGCTAGACTACTCATAATGCATACTCAGTCGAAAAAAAATCATTGCGACTACTATCACGACAGATGCTATAGACATTAGAGTTGATTAATCTAGTTCCTTTTGTTACCTTTGTTACCTAGTTTACTTTTAATTAACGAATGATTTCAAAGACCTCGATAATGAACTGGAAAAAAAGAGACTGAAATGCAAATCCACTCTAATGGCTCACTTCAAAGTTCATGAAGCTATTCCGTACGGACAGCAGCCAGCTAAGATATGCAAATATATAGTATAAAATCGTCTACAGGCAGAATCAGCTTTACGCGAATACTATTTGATGGGGGCTAATGGCATCAAATACACAAAACGATGACAATCTCCTTTCAATTCAACTCTCGCAGTAGATTTGTCGTGGTTAAAAACTTGGAACATGAAATATCTAAAAATATATAATACTTTATGTCTTATGACCACAGGACCACAGAAAAATCTGTTTAAATTATGGAAGATATCTGTTTGAATATAATTTTTGCCCCAATGAATTAACTTTCTAGCTCTTATTTATAAAAGTCTCATAAATCGTAAGAGCTAGGGACACAAAGTATGCGCATTATCCTTAAGCAGATTAAGCTTTATAAATTGAGTTTTTTTCTTACCATTCACCTTCAACTTCAGCAGAATTTCGAACTAGTCATGATAAGCTCCTCTGAATTCAGCCAGAGCCGCAGGACCACAGCACATTAGGTCAAAATTTATTTATTTATTTATTTATTTATTTATTTGAGGGGTACAACTACGTACAGTTGACATTATATTATAAAAAAGTACATATAAATTATTTAGAAAAGAAAATAGAGCGAGGGAATTGATATGAACTTATCCGCGTCTCTAGCCCGATGGGTGAACTTTTTAATGATATGCACCAACTCACATCAAGAACTGGCCAGAAACTTGGATTTACAATATTAAAGTTGAAAAAAGGAAGCAAGATAAAAATTAAACAGTATATCGCAAAAAAAGCCTATGGATCACCATTGACCAAGTGGGTGACTCATAATATAGGATTGGTCAAGGATGCTCGAAGTGGCAAGTCAAGGTGACTTAAGATAGAAGAAGTGATAGATTGAATAGACCGTTCGAAAGAGAGGAAATTGTAAAAGTTATTATAGTTAGAGCATAAGACACGGAAAGGGTCGTGCAAATCATAATTAGATCTACAAAATTGTAAGGCTAAGGGTCGAAAATTACGAGTTACTCTGGATGGTATGACCAAAGTAACTTTGCTAAGGAGTACATTGGAATCGATAAGACCGAGTAACAGTTTATGCAAGAATAACACGCCGTGGCATGTTCTGCGGTGATTTAAGGAAGGCAATTTTATAAGGCGAAGTCTATCAGAATATGGCGGCAGTCGGATATTTGGGTCCCAGTTTAAGCCACGAAGTGCAAAAAGGAGAAATTGCTTTTGTACGGACTCAATCATGTCCTGATAAAGGTGGTATTGAGGGCTCCAAACGCAGGAACAATATTCCAAAATTGGACGGACAAGAGAAATATAAAGAAGTTTGGTTGTGTAAGGGTCGTTAAACTCTTTAGACCAACGCTTAATAAAAGCAAGAACACCTCTAGCCTTATTCACGATGTTGCAAATATGGTTATTAAATTTAAGGTTATGATCAAACAAAACACCAAGGTCAGACACACTCTCGATGCGTTCTAAGGTAGAAGATTCTAAAGAGTAAGTGGCCAAATAAGGAGCAGAACGATAAAATGTCATAACGTTACATTTTGTCTTGTTGAGAAAGAGTTGGTTGATATTGCACCAAGATTGCATGTTATCAAAATCATGCTGAAGAAGTAAGTACTTATTATTATCGGAGTAGGACATACAGAGTTTAACATCATCCGCATACATAAGAATGTGAGAAGATGAGATTACCTGAGGGAGATCATTTAAAAATAAGTTAAAAAGAAGAGGGCCTAGATGGCTACCTTGAGGTACCCCTGACGTGACCATAATTTCTGTAGATTCGCAGCCTTTAAAAACTACCTTCTGGACTCGGTTGGATAAATAGGACGATATCCAATTTAAAAGACAAGACGGAAACCCCAGACGAGACAGTTTAACAAGTAGAAGACTATGATTTACCGAATCAAATGCTTTACTAAAGTCAGTATAAATGACATCAGTTTGTTTTTTTTCCGTAAAACCAAGATTAATAAGAGACGAAAGTTCTAAAAGGTTAGTAGAAGTGGACCGACGTTTTACAAACCCATGTTAGGACAGTAATAATTAATTGCTGCTGTACAGGATATTCCATAGTCGAGTTAGGGGTAGATCGAAGTTTTAAGCAACCGAGACTGAGAGCTTACGTTTTACATTTTTATTTTTACTCTTTATTTTAAACTTTTTGATGAACTTTTTTTTTGCGGCAAGTGTTGGATAAATATTTGAGCAGTGTATATTTATACATTGTTTTTTTCCACATAAAGTGCAACTTTTTTCTTCTTTTTGAAGTGGGCGCCATAAAAATGTATTAAATGGCATGTTGTAAGCCTTTTTTAATGAGCTTCAGGTTGAGAGTGTTCTTTTTGTGAGGTACCTTTCAACGCCTTGAAAATAAATTGGTTTTTGCCGAAGCGTTATAAATGTGAAATTTAATTTGCATGGCAGCCAAAAAAAAATGGATTAAACACGTTCAAGCTACTCCTATCTTACCAGAGTTTTAAAAGCCACCGAGAGAGCACACAAACTATAAGTCCTTATTAAAAGGCAAATGTCAACTATAAGTCGACCAGAGCACCACTTGCGCAACCTGTTGCACAAAGCGCAAAACTTTATTTGCGGCCGTAACTATTATGTCTGATTATGAAGTGCACACTGAGACAGTTGCTCCGCACGCCGCAAGCGACTTGCGCGCGACTTTAGCGCGACTTTTACAGCCGCAACAATGGCTGCCAGCAGCTACTTGAGCTAGTTGCAGCCACGTTATACGAGTAGTTAAGTGCCACGACTACGAGGCGAAAGAAAAATAGCAAAATGGCGTATGGTGCATGCTGCATGGAGTGCCCGTGCTCTGGCCCGTGTTGCGCCGCTTTACGAGTTTTTAAGTGCGCTTTATGCGGATTTGGTTTTGCTCTTTCGAGCGGATTTCTTTTAAAGCCAGATAAATCGCCATAAAATTCCACAATTGCTGACAAATTTTAACTCTTGGCCATTAAATGCAGCAGCACAACAAAAGCTTGCGTACGTGTGCAAGTGGGTTTCACTGCGAAATTAATTTCATTTTGGTAAAGTGTTGCTTTATTTTAAACTCCTGCCAGCCATAGTATTGCGTTGAAGTAGTGCTTATAAATTAGTCCCAAAATAAAGACCAGCCAAGGGCAAAACTATAGTAAGAATTACAGCTCTCACATACGCACACATATCATTTCACATGGCAACCGCCAACGGCATAAAGCTGGACAACATTGAGCACATGGCACCGTAGTCGTATAATAATGCGACCATGGCAACTCGGACATCAGTTGTTATCGCCTTTACCCTTCCCCTTCTCCACATATGTATCACAGTGTTTTTTGTGATATTTGTTATTTTTTTTCAACACAGTCATTAATATTAGGGGTTCCTTGCACTCCCATAAAGAAAAGTTTAATATGATATTACGCTAGCAAATGATCGGATAATAAGCATAAGCTGTTGCCATAAACTAAAGCAGAGTAGAGAAACTTAAATAAAGATTGAATAGTCGAGATGTCTCGACTGTAACATATACTCTTTATGGCTTTTGGAATAAATTTGGGCAACGTTAAAGTACAGAGAAAAGGGCCTTGGTGGTGCAGTGGTTGGCGTGCTGCACTCCCATCCTAGAGGGCCCTGTTTCGAACCTAAGAATCGACCAGCGCCAAAACCCCCAAAACCCAGTATTGTATTTTTTAATATTTCCTGCCTTACTACACAAATCAACCTAAACCCCGCAACTCCTCCAGCTAGCATCACTAGAGCACACAAGCTTTCCAAGAAAGAATAAAAAGTGATGCTGTAAAAAGCTCGGAAAGCTCGACGAAGGTCACTGCGATCAACGAAGACACAAGCTATCATGGTGCGGCTTTCCAAGCACATATGACACCTGCGAGCAAAAAATGTGCTAATCCAGAAGATGTGCTTCTTCCCCTTTGAGCTTGGATGGTAGCCACCCCATCAACAATCGAAACCACGCCCAGTTAACGTTAGATGGCAGCCCACCAATGGGCATCTGGCCAACCACCGGACAGAATGAAAATAAAAATGAGCTACTACATTATAAATAGACTTATTACCTGCGTATGTCATTTGATCGTAAATATAAATGGAACAAACATATAGAGGACTTACTAATTTCGCTTACAAAAAGATTAAATATTATTAAATGTTTATCTAACGTCAGATTTAAGTGTAGCACTCACACCCTAATTTTAATCATCCAGCCAATTATTATTTCTAAAATTGACTATGGACCTGCTTTCTATGGAAATACATCGGCAACACAATTAAAAAAAATTCAAATTGTTATAAACAGTGCAATAAGAACAGCCTTGGGTGCATTCAGATCGACCCCAACCAAAAACCTTTTAATGGTGTCCAATTTTAACACCGTAGTTGAACGACGAGATTACTTACAAGCTAAACTTATTAAAAACATTTCTGTATCTAAAAACTCACCTCTTGATTCAATCTCAAAAAAACTTAGAATCAACTCTCATTGCAGCAACAAATTTTCATCTGCCATACGTAACTCAATAAAACTATGTAGTCCACTTAACATTAAGCTCTTTACACCACCAGAAATAAAAGCTAAACAACCCTTTTGGAATCTACCTCAAAACTTAATCAATACTGAACTCTCATTGTTGCCAATTCACGAAACACACCCAAACATATTCTTACAAAAATTTCTGAATATTAAAAATTGTTCATCAAAACGCACCTTCATCTACACTGACGGGTCAAAAACCAAAGACTATACTTCCTTTTCAATTACAACCGAGCAGGACACCATAAAAATAGCTTTACTACCAAACTACACTTCAATTTATTCAGCCGAGATCATAGTAATTTACGAAGCAATACAAACTATCAAAATAAAACCTGGCTATTACACAATATGTTCCGACTCCTTATCTTCGCTTCAAGCTATTGGCAATACAGAAAACTCCTCCTACTACCCAAGTGCGATTAGAGCACTTCTAATGACACACCACCCAAAGTTTAAACTTTTATGGATCCCTGGCCACAAAGGCATCAAGGGAAATATACTAGCTGATCAGAAAGCCAAATCCGCACCTAACTTTCCTCTAGTTTTCACACCCAATTACAACATAACAGACATTAACAAGACTATTAAAATTAACCTTTTAAAAATAAAACTTAACCGATCAAGCCAAACCTCTAGCTGGTTCCAACTTATCAATAAAGACACTAGCCCCCCTTACACATTCATAAAAGATATTGATCACAAGTCTATCCCAAGAATTTACCAAATAAAAATAAATAGATTACGTCTAGGCCATACCAAAATTACTCATGAACACTATTTTAACCCAAACATCTCTCACAACTGTATAAACTGTCAATCTAATACACCAATCTCAATAAAACATCTACTGTTGGATTGTCAATCCCTTCTCCTTAAAAATGCGCGTATTAAATTTTTTGGAATTGAAACACCACTCTCATTCGTATAAAATCCAACAAATAAAAATGATGAAAATGTAACTTTATTATAAAAAAATGGTTATCAATGACTCATTCAAAGTATTGCCCATCGCTAGCTACAACTTTTTCCCATCTTTCTGGCAGAGTTCGAATACCTTGACGGTAGAAGTGTTCGTCTTTTGAGGCTATCCACGAATCAAGCCATTTTCCGATATCTTCATATGAATGGAATTGCTGATTGGCCAGACCATGTGCCATCGAGCGGAACAAGTAAAAATCGGACGGCGCAATATATGGGGAATATGGTGGGTGGGGTAGGACTTCCCATTTGAGCGTTCCCAAGTAGGTTTTAACAGGATTGGCAATGTGAAGCCGAGCGTTGTCATGCAGTAAAATCACTTTTTCGTGCCTCTGCTCGAATTGTGGCCGTTTTTCTCGCAGTACTCGGCTCAATCGCATCAATTGAGTTCGATACCGTTCCCCAGTGATGGTTTCGCCTTGTTTCAACAGCTCATAATAAACAACACCGACCTGGTCCCACCAAATGCACAGCATAACCTTCGCAGCGTGAGTATTCGGCCGAGCCGACGACGTGGTAGTACGACCGGGTAGTCCCCAAGAATTTTTCCTCTTTGGGTTGCTGTAATGAATCCATTTTTCATCACCCGTCACGATGCGATGAAGAAAACTCTTCCTTCTTTATTGCTGGAGGAGTTGTTCACAGGCGAAAAAACGACGCTCAACGTCCCTTGGTTTCAAATCATAAGGAACCCAAGTTCCTTGCTTTTGAATCATTCCAAACGCATGCAATCGCTTGGAAATGGCTTGGCGAGTAACTCCTAATGCAAGCTCTTCTTGCGTTTGGCACGAATCCTCATCGAGCAATGCCTCCAATTCAGCGTCTTCGAAGGTTTTGGGTCTTCCTTTACGTGGACGGTAGTCAACATCGAAATCACCGTCTTTGAAGCGACGGAACCAATCACGGCACGTTGTTTCGCTTGGAGCAGCATCTCCGTACACTTTTTGGAGCTCTCGATGCGCTTCAGCTGCCTTTTTTTTCGAACAGAACAAGAAAATCAACACTTCCCGCAAATGATGATTTTTTGGCACAAAACTAGACATTTTCACACAACCACAAGTAAATAATGCAAAAAGAAATTCACTAATGTGCCATAGCAGTTTGCTTACCATATGCCTAAGCTTTGTTTATGAAGTTTTGGGTATGTCAAAATCGACCAGAACTTTCTGCTAAAGCCGTCTATTGACAAACAGCGAGAACTTAGTTGCGCACCTAATATAAAAATAATAAATTTTCTAAAAGAAGCCAAATTATACCATTCTATTTGAAAAATAAAAATATATTAAAATAAAAATAAAATGAAAAATAAAAAAATTATATATTTAAAAAATTAAGTAATAATACACTTTCTGTTATTTTCTGTTAGAACACCCTATTCTACTCTAAAATAATTATGTAATATGTATAAAATACTCTATCTCTAAAACATAATCATAAGTCACCTTCACAACATCTTCATAATTTTATTGTTTAAACATACACGTATTACTATTATATCTAACACATAAATAACATAGCCAAAGGCCTTAGTAGCCGGCGCTATACCTTTATTCCTAAGCTAGGTTACAAATTTATTTGTAATCTTGCTGTATATAATAATAATAATAATACCTGCATATGTATAAGTATGTGTGGGCTTGATCACATAAGGAGCCCAAAGATCTAAGCGTTCAGACAATAGATCAATATCTTCTGTCCTCCTGACCTTATTGAAGGTAACTTTCGGGGAGGTCTTTAATATTCTCTATGTTACATACATTTGCACAAACTTATATGTATAACTCTTACCAGCGGTACACATTTTGAAGATAACTTTGTGCTTGCTTCTTACGCAGAGACAAAGCTAATATACACCAGCTGAAATAATTCAAGGGTAAAATGGCCGTTGGTCGGGAAATTGATTGAAAGTTGAACGAACTTGCACCAAAGCAGCCACCAAATTTGATGTAACATTTAAGCCACACCAGACCCAGAGTCTTCCACTCAATAGATGATGGGATGGTTACACACAGAGATGAGCCTGTATTACATATTGTGTATAAACATGCATTTGGGTCAAGCCTGATACATCAATCATGGTTTTTATGTTTTATACATGTTGTTGTTGTTGTTGTGGATGAGGTTTTTGTTACTGCTGATGTTTTGCTTTGGGGCAGCAGTTACTCATCGTTGTTTGTGGTCCTTGTGTTTTATTAACTGCGCGGAAAAGCCACAAAAGCCGCTCATCCACATATACATACACATA
This sequence comes from Chymomyza fuscimana, assembly GCA_949987675.1. Lineage (NCBI taxonomy): Eukaryota > Metazoa > Arthropoda > Insecta > Diptera > Drosophilidae > Chymomyza > Chymomyza fuscimana. The sequence goes on from OX465088.1 coordinate 87,595,001, forward strand.
TACGTACGTTCGTACAGAGACATACCATTATGCTAGGTTTATATCGAGTTAGTATCATCAAGCAACTAAGTGGCACGGATTGGGAGTTTCACAAGACCGATACACTACGAATTCGTTTGGTGTCACATACACACTGTGACATTAAATGGCACGCATGGTGATACTTTAAGTAAATAATTATTCTTTGTGACAAACAAATAGAAAATGTTCGCGTATATTTAGTGGTCAGAACACTTTTGCATAAACATTGCCTAAACGACCAAGCCCTCTTGTGCCGTTGCTATATGCTATATTAATTTATGGTATTTTTCATATATGTAAGGTTTTCAATTTATTACTTAATTATAAACAACTAAAAACTACAAACTATGTTTCAATTTTTCCTTTTTGCAGTAGTGCTTAACATGTGCATTAGGTGTAAGTAATAAGTTTCCGCCTTTTGCCAAATAATGGTTAGGGTTAAATTGTCAGATTTAAAATATATCTTAATTTTGGTCATTTGGTAGCAGCATAACAATGAAGTATTAGGAACTCAATATCAGCATCGCATAGTTTTTTTTGTTGTGAACATGTCAAGATTTTTGCCGAACTTTGGATATACTTCTTTAATTTAAAGAAAAGTGCAGCTGAGGCACATCAATTGCTTGGAAAAGTATATGGTGAGGCTGCTTTAAGTGAGAGAATTTTAAAAATTGTTAAACTTACAAGAAAGACAAAGAACAAAGTGACAAAGTGGAAGCCCGAAAGTGTACCAATTTGGTTTCCAAACCAAAAAAGAACTTGGAATTACATTAAAAATGACTCAACAGGCAATGCCACCACATTGTTTAAAATCTTTATAAATGATTCGAAAACAAAGTACTCTGTTTGTGCATGGGAAATAAAATCACGAAGACCATCATGCCGTGCTTTCATATCTACAGCCAAACAGAATATTCCCGGAAAATGCAATTGCGGCACAGACATTGCCATGTCCGATTATCACTTGCTCCGGTCAATGGTACATGTTTTGACTGAGCTGCGCTCATGAGTTTGGATATGAGCGCAGTCACATTTTTGGTTTAGAAACTGATTGGTATTTTACTGCTTTACTGATAAGGGAGTTGTCGATTTTTTGTGTTTTTTTTTTTTTTTTTTTTAGATTTTGAATATTGTGATATCCTTTTATCCGCTCTAGTTCAAGAACATTGTGTGCCAGTCGAATACTTAAAATCAGCTGGTTTTGATGGCTGAAAAATGTATTTATGCTACAAAAAATCCATCTTTACGACCACTGTCACTGTGCCATAGTGGGTACCAGTGTAAACGTAGCATAAGGCTGGTCGTCGGGAAAACAGGCTGGTAACATGAGTGATGCTTTTCTGCAGCAAGCCAGGACACCCAAACATAAACTCACAAAAACACTGCCAAAAAAAAAAAAAAAAACACTGTGCTTTAATTCATCTAATGGGCAAACGTTTTGTCATCAGGCGGCTTAAATCATTTCACTTGGGGCACTCTGGTGGGGCATATTCGGCATTGATGTTGACACAAATTGAAATTAATAAAGCGCACACTCTACCGCCCGCCACCGAGGGTGTACTCTGGGGTAGCTGAGTTTGGTTGACAAACTGTTGAGTGCCACTTTTGACAGTTGAGTGCACAAGTGGCACGCTTCCGTCCAAAATGTAGGCAAATGTTTTGAGAAATGTTGAAATTTGCTAACCTAATTGTGGTTGTGGCTGGTGCCTGTGGCATGGAATGCCATTTTTAATAGACCTATGAATACTATGGATATTAATTTGTGGGCCCATTGTCTTCAGCGGAAATTGACTTTCATAATTATGGTTACTTATGGCGTTATCTAATATTTTATTGCTTAAAATAGGGACTATTAGTCTATGACCAAAAGGAGTAGACATACTTCAACTATAAACAACCAATATTAATGGGCCAAAAAGCATGAATAAATAAAATATTTTGGCACTAAACAAATAAATTAAGTTGCCAAGATAAATAGACTGAAATGTAAAGTGGTATATGTACGCTTTCAATACCAGGGAAACTAAATATTTGAGTGTAGAGTGATCACAGAAGTATTGGTTTGCTATATGAGAATATTTACATACTCTTATAAATATCTATTGTATGAAGCTGATTATTATTGTAGATTAAAATGAAAGCCAAAGCACATTTTATTACTATTAAAATCCATTTAATTCTTGCAGCTTTCCTCGACCCTCTGGCTCTTTACGTCTTAGCATTAATGTGCTACGCAAGCAAACTTTATGAAGAAAATTATACTTCTATTCAATGGATAAATCAAACTACAACAAAATTCAATTCAGATCTACTGTGTTTCCTATTATTATTATTGGGTGACTTTTTTGAACCTATTCAAATCATAGATAAAGGAGGAGTTGCGAAGTGAGTCCTGTCTTGATCTATCTTTTTATCATAGTAACTGTTTTCCACAAAGGCCGTCTTAGTGGCTTAGCGGAACCGTTCGACGCCAGTTTATCCACTTCTCTGTTCCGATGGAAATTCTTATATTCTCGGATCCATCTAAAAGAGGTTTTATTCCATTATCTAGAATGGTTTAATTTATTTAATTTAATAGAATATACTTTTGCTTCAAATATACGGGTTCCTGATAGTTCCGTTTTTGCTCCTGTGACACCCAGGCTGTTGACTATCTTTTAGACTTTCAATACTGTCTTACATACACAGGATAGCCTCTGAACCTCCATAAGACCCTTTTGGACGTAGGTAATCTCCACTGTAGCTTCAAATATAATAGTGCCATAGGTAAGTCACAGGGTGCAGTCAGCAGACAGTATTGCGCGATGTTCCCCATTTCGGTTCTAATGTATTTGAGTTGAGTTTGCTTGTACAAATAACTTCCTAGGTGGTCACAGTAGCTAAGCCACAAATAAGGATGAAGTAAAATTTAGGGTAATGCTAGGGCAACTAAGATACCATTTTGGGGGGCCTGCGAAGTCTACTTTTGTATGTTATATACATTTTCGGCTGCACCCTTAACCCTATCATGCACGCTTCTTGCACAGGGCAGGTAGATTTTTTTGAAGGTTGTTTTGAACTATATTCAATTTAGTCACTCCTACTAGTTTTAATATTTCGTTATACATGTACCACATTGTGCAACAAAGGAGTAAAACTTACTTACAAAATGAAATTAAGACTATCGGGGGTGCCACAGAAATCGTTAACGCTTTTGGCAACGGTTTGAAACCAAATCGTTAAAAGGTGCCACAGAAATCTCAAAGATTTCATTTTTCGAACACTTAATTTCGAATGTTTACGCTTTTGCAAGAATGGCAGCAAAGGGTTGCTACTTTGCAAAAATTATTTTAGAACATTTACACTCATTTAAATAAATGTTTATTAACAGTGATCCAATAAAGTTTATTCTTTATTACATTAAGCGATAATTTTCTGCATGTTTTGCATCATTTTAATTTCCATTTGTACAACATAAATTTAAATAAAGTTTGAATATTTGTACCGCCCAATACAAGAGTTTGTATGGCAACCCTTCGGGTCAACAGCTGTCCTCAGCGTAGTGAATGGCAAATTTCGTTTGTTTACATTTGCAAATTTGCACGAAAATATAAAATAATTTTTAAAATGCTTGCTAGCCATTGATGCCTTAAAAAAAACACATGTGGACGAAGAAAATGTAGAGCGAAGGTGTCGAAGAGCCTCTAGATCGCTTCAAGGCTGTCATACAGTCCAGCAAAGAAACACACACACGCAAATGCTAGTGAAAATTGTAATGCTAATTGTGCCCTTGCAGTAGATGGATTTAGTATTTTCGATGCACTCGCCAATTATTTAAAACGACGCTTTTATTTATTGAATGAATTCATTTATTAAAATCATATGCTGTTGTGGCTTTTTTCTCCTTAGGTTGCGCTACTGATATTTTAATTTTAAACCTAAACTGCTAAACTATTGACATTCACAACCTTGCCTAGCAGCCGTACATTGCCACCTTAGGAGAAAAAGGTGCACAGCAATTATTTATTTAATTTTGCATTAAATTCGGCGCACTTCATAACGACAAATTAGTTAAAATAAAAAAAGCGATTTTTTAACTTTCATTTAAGATCCAAAAACATCTATTAATATGCTAAAATAATCACTTCGAATTATTATTATTTAGTACAGCAACTAGGTGGCAACTCCTTGCCACGAAAAGATTTTGCACGTTGACACAGAATGGCAAATGTACTAAGGATTTTAATAAAGATTTCGCAAAAATGAAAATCATGAATTAAAGCATTAAATTTGTCAAAACACAAAGATACAGAAAACACAGAAATTAAATACACTTTCCAAATAAGTAAATTCGTTTTTATTGGTGAATTTAATCAAATCTCAAGCAATATTGTCGAAGATTTTGAAACCGTTGCGAATCATGTCTGTGGCACCAAGAATCGGAATGGCAACGAAATTGCAACGAAATGGTTTTCTGTGGCACCCCAGTATATCTATTTTAATCAAAACAAAAATTCATATTTTGACATTTCATAGGAAATAATTCTGTAGTTTGTTGTTTTAAACTTAATTAACAAAAAATTAGTAAAAAATGTTTGACGTTTAAAGAGGAAACTTATAATTTTATTTTGTTAAGTAAATAGGGATATCCATTAAAAACAAATAATTGTATATTTTATTGTTTTTGTTTCGACTAAATAAATTAGCTTCTTTAATTTGCATGACAATTCGAAAAACAGTTTTTCTTTGGGCTAAAACCTAGACTTTTTGCGGAGCTTACAATGCGACTGCGATGTCTTGAACTGTTGTCATTACTCATCTTGAATGTTTGTGAGTTGTTTGTGCAGAACTTTTCCAGTTGCCAAAATTACTTTATACTTTCAAGCTTTTAACAAATGTATTGATGTGAACCATTATCGAAGTATACTTCAAAGTTTCGGTGGGCTAGTATATCCTTTACTAAGAATAACTATATCAGATGAAATTCATAAACCATAATTAGGGTAAGTTCTTTCTCCAACGTATAAGGCAAAGTCATATGTTATACCAGTAGTAAACAATTTAAAACACCATTTGTGTGGCTTCTTTGGATTATATTGTTTAAATTATTGTCGTCCTGGAAAAGTATAGTCTGCTCAATTTTAGACATTTTTTGCCAAAGCCTTCCCAAATAGGCCTAATATTAGGCAACTTCTCAAATACAGGTCATTTATATTTTCATTAATACTACAGAAATGTAAATATTAATTTGTTTTTTTTTTTAAATCGTCTTCCAGTCATAGCTTTATCTACTAAAGGAAAATTCCTTTAAAAAAGTTTGCTTACCTTATCATTCTTCTTTCGGAATATATGAATATGCGTATAAGAATCTAAATAACTAAATACTGTTTCATTTCATTGGGCTTACATTTAATGAGTTTCCAGTTCTCGAACTCAATAAAGATTAGTTTAATCACCAATTTTATGTATTAAATTATTATCAAAAAACATTTCCCACAATTTCTTATCCGACTGTACGAGGTCTTTTTTTCTCCATTTGTTATGTGTTAAAATCAACCTTTTGATATTTTTGAATTATTGGCTGCTTCATCCTCACATATTTTGCTTAATACATTGTATGTGGTGTAAGTATGTGATAGCTCTCCTCCAACCTGTGCTTGCGAGTCATCCTAATTAAATTCAATAATTTTTTTTATTTTCTGTATAAGTTAATCCTCTTTTTCGATCCATATCTTATATAGATACAGCTGGAAAAAATAATTAAACTTAACAAAACTACAAGCCACATAATACTCCGAAAATGCACGATGTTGTATAAGTTAAAACTGGGCGCTATCAATGTGCAAATTGGGCACTGGGTTCTTGCAGTAAGGCAAGAGCTGACAAAGCTGTCCAACGCATCGGCGCTTAAGAGAAATTACACTTCTTGTACGAAGCGCATAATCGGCGACGCGACGCGTCGTCACGAGCGGCGGCTGCGCAGCTGCTGTCAGGTGTGAGAAGTCCGGCTTGGCCTCAGACTACTCATATTTGATTAGTCAGTCTCATTTAAGATTCTGAAGGTAGAGCAAGTTCTCACCTCAGCACATGAGTTACTCATTGTAGAGCAAACGCTCACCACCATACATTATTATATTAAAATAAATAATTTATACATACAACACATCGATTTTACGTTGAATTAATACTATCAACATTAAATTTATCTGTTTCTTGTTGTAATTAGATTTTTTATAAAATATTTAAGCAGTGAAAAAATCCAGAATGCTCTGGTGTATACTTTAGTTAATAGTTTTATCAACTAAAAGATGCAAATTTTTATTGCTCAAAAAAAGTCAGACTTAAGCCAACAAATATCAAAATATGGCTAAATAACCATGCAAAATTAAAGCCAACGGATCAAAGTTTCGTTCACCAAAATATGTGGAATCAAAGTGGAATTTGGTACAGAAACAACAAATATATGAAAGGGCTAATATACCCTTTGTATCATAAGAAACAGGGTATGAAAACTGTGCCAGCATATGAATCAATTTCTTAGTAAAAACATTTGTTCATGGTCCGGCTAACAATAAAGGAAAACGTTTTGGTTCGACTAAAAACTGGTTTGCATCACTGTTAAAAATAAATGAGGAATTCAACCAAAACAGACATAACTAACACTAACACACAATCGTGTATATAGAGCTCACATTCACATTCACAAAACATGAAAAACAAAAAAAACATTTTATATATTCTATGTTGTATGTATTTTTAACATCGCCCACAAATAAACAATAAATATAGACACACGCCTTGAACTATGCAAGGAAAATTACACATGTGCCTGGAGGCATGCAGTCCGGTCCAGCTGAAAGTCGAAAGTTACGGCCTGACATGTGGCAAGCAATTTGCATAAACAACCACAGCAGTTGACTGCTGGGCGGATACTTGGTGGCCAGAGTCAAGTCAAGCATAAATTTGAATAAATTCCAGTAGTTGAGTTGGGCACGCCCTGGTTCCATTGGGTATGCGGCTTACTGCCATGTACTAATTAGCCCATAATCAGCAGACGTCTGACAGTCAGCTGTCAGTCCATGGAGCCAAATGAACTACACGAGACTCCATTAAGTGGCCATGTCAAATCGCTTTATGAGCCACACTCACAAAAATACAAGACAATTCAGCAAGTTTTCTCGAGTAATGCGCATAAAAGTAGGCCACAAAATTAATTCACATAACAGCATCATAAATTTTAGTCTTATGGATGTCATCATATTATTTAATGGTAGATAAAAAGTTCACAATACTTTATTTAGATATCTTAAATGATTGAGCATGCCTTTAACTATGTAGTCCTAGATGGTAAAGCTTCACATTGGGCATCGGCTTATTTTATGTTGCAATTATTGAAATTTAAATTAAATTTTTATATGAGCTGTTTATAAATTAATTAAAAATTAATAAAGTAATATAACTAAAATTTAACAGCAGTAGTAAGATGCCATCCTCTTTGCAAGGGCCGCAACGCCTCAACGACAAAGTTGGCAATGCGATAAACGTGCCACGTGTGTTCACACGTCTGCAGTTGAGCTAGGAGCTAGTTTGATTTCCAATCCAACTTCTTGACAACCTCTACAGACTAAATCCATGTGGACTTAAGCGTTCTTATCATTTAAATTTGTTTAATTGTCCCCATTTAAAGGAAACGTTATATACATTCATAAGAAGAACAAAAAAATATGGTAAGCAACTCATTAATGGTGAGTAAAATAAAACGTGAGAATTACGCCAACTTTTCAACTATAGAATGTCTCGAAGCCGTCTTATCTGTCATATTTTCAGCTTGGCAAAAACTTTGTTATGGTGAATACATATATTTCAAGACGCCTGTGTTTTGTTTAACGATCATCAGAAAACTAAGAACAACAACTTTAAGTTACGGAAACCAAAACTTGAGTACGCTGTAAAAGTTGGCACAAAAAGTTTGTCATACTTGTACTTAAAGCAAATGTAAAGCAGCTTAAAATCAAACAACAAATCTGAAGTTCTGACATTAAACGCATATTTTCTTAAAGCAGTTTGCTCACACTGCTTTAAGCAGTAAATATGTATTGACAAATTTAATTAATGCTCGCCATGTTTGAGGCTTTTCTAACTTGCAATTGACAGCTGTAGCTGCCGATTAACCAAAGTCAAGTGACATATTTGAGTCACTGTCACTACACATAGATACGCACACACACAACTAAATATAAACTTTAAGAATGCGCTTCAACTTGGCCTACATATAGTGCTATATAAAGGGTGTTTTTTTAAGTTTCATTTTCTAATAATAACAAAGGGCGAGGTACGAGAAAAAGAAATGCTTGATATTTATTCACTAATTTTCAGCTCGAAATTTTTCAAGCTTAATATTATTTTAACTCAGCTTAAAGTTCACATCTTAAAAAAAAACACCCTGTACTCGAGCTACTTTGTAGAGGTGGCACTACGGAAACGCAGCAAATTCTTCTAGCCAACAGAAATAGCAAAATAAACTTTTTCTTAATTTGAAATTCCACAACTGGCACTTGTCAAAGGACAGCAACAACGAAACAAACAGACCAGAAAACAAAACACACACTCACACACACAACCACTGAACCTTACCGGCGAATCCATAAAAAAAGCAGAGGCACACACACACACAAAAGCACAATGAGCACAGCGGGCAGAACCGGAACTTTCGAACACTGTCGGAAATGCAGCAGCTTTATAAGGAAGCAGCAACAACAAGTTGGAGCATTCAAGTAAAAACGAGTACTGTCCTGACTTGTTATTGTGTTTGTATGAGTATCCTCGCTGTATCTATGTGAGTATTGCTCAGCTCAGCGAGTGACAGTCGGGCGTGTCAGAGTGCCACAGTCTGGCGCTTCACTCAAGAGCTTCCTAACAAAAACCAGACGCCATAGTTGTTATTTCTGATTTTGTTGGTTTTAAGTTTTTTTGTAGCGCTGCAAAACTTGTGGCAAGGTTGAGCAATGTTTGGCTTGTTTACTTGTAGTCATTTACTTGCAGTAATTGCTGGCACTAGCTGCTTACAAAAAAAAAAACTATATAATATATACTGAACAGTGGCTTTGACGTTAAGTAACGTAAATTGCATTGTTTTGTTATTTAAACTGGAAAAGCCACAATCGGATGTATTGTGGACTGTATTTTTAAAGAAACTTAATATTTTAGAGCTTCTTTTAGGAGTTTAAGTTGTTATAATGGTATAGTTTAAAGGGAAAACAATGTGTCAAGCATTTTCACATTACACATTTATGATGCATAAATGAAGAAGTGCCCGATCAACGACTTGAGTAACCCTAACTAACATACAAGATAGAAATATAGATGTGGCAGACTCACAACGTGAGTTACAATAATCAAGTTTTTTGAAAGAATTATTTTTTGAAGCATTAAAGAAAAAGTTTTGGCTATTTAAATATTTGTATGCATTGCTTCTAAAACTATAGGACACGTTCAAGTTTTATGTTCAATCGTAAATATCTCTTTTTGTGGGGGTTATCAACCAAAGCTTTATTTGCCACAATAACAATCTATTATTGGACCTTTCGATTTACCGTTAGACCTTTGCATTATTGCTTCACACGATTTTTCGTAATAGATTATTCATTAACATGCGACTTTTTCTGCAATTCTAAGCGTTTCATAACTATAGGATAGTAGTCTATTATAAGAAAATTAAGTGTACGGATGACATATATATATACATTTTTTTTTGGCTTTTTGTTTAGAGGAGAGAGATTATAGCCAATAACGACATGGGGCTTAGAATGGTCAAGATTTATGTAAAAACATTAATTACATTTGTAATTTCTTCAAAAACATTGGCAAACGGCCAATATCATGACCGAATTATTTGAGCAAAAACACGTTCCCAAAGACCCATTTTCAGATACTACCACCAGATACTACCATCAGTCTACGATACCGCGCTGTATAGCTCCAGCAGTGGCGACAACGAACCTACAAAAAGACCTAAATACTCTTAATAGTTGATCTTTTCAATAAAAAATAAAATTACCATAAATGCTCATCAAACAACTTCTATCTAAATATATCACACGAAACCCCTTTGTGAGGATCGCAATATTAAACGCTGTAGCTAAAATGGTCGAAATTCTACTAAGGGGTCTCTAGCTCTTATAGTCTCCAAAGTGTATGTTTTCATTGTGAGGAGGCAAATTGCGTAAGCGCGATTTACTCTCACCAAATTATACAAAAGAGTGTAGAGTAGAGAATAAGGAATAGGGTACGGCGAACTCTGTCTGACACAGATAAAAGGATAGATAGATTAGCTGAGTGCCGTTTAGAATCTAAGCAGTTAGATTTGGCGGGAATTCCAAGCATTTGGCGCCAGTCTGGGCTTATATAAGGCCAGTGCGTAGACAGTAGAGAGAGTCTCTTTGCGGAGTTGAAAAGTGAAAGTTCGATAGTGAAAAACCGGGTATCAGTGAGTTAGGTGCAGGTCCTTTTGATAATAAAAAGGACACTCACAAGGCGATAAAGACTATGCCTTCCTTCGATCGGGTTATCGAGGTCAGTGACGGTGAGGCAGTGAATTCCCAATCAGTAGGATAGCGTTACCGAGACAGTACGGGATACAGTGAATCCGGCAAGTTAGTTCCGAGTGAATCCCGGCGAGGGTCGGGCGGAGCATTTCTTACAAGACCAACCATTTGTTATTGAGGCCAAAACTGAGGGCCCAACAAAAGGGCGATAATAAAAATCATACATACAAGCTTAAAAGAGACTTGCGTTATTAATTGTCACAGTGGGACTGAGTTGCCCCAGCCTTTGTTCTGGATGAAACCGGAGGTTCCTTACATCATACAGATTGATGCTCGGTTATGATAAACATTTTCGTAGAAAGGACCTCTGCTGTCTGTTACATACATTGCACAAATCTAGTATACCCTTTGTACCCAAAGTAGCAGCGTATAAAAATAGACAAAATTATTAGAACTATTGGAACACTACTTTCATTTATTAATTAAAGATCCCAGCTTTCAACTAGAATATTGTCTAATTGCCAATTTGTATTTATAGAATATATCGCAAAACTTACAAAGATTAGAACTTTTGTTTTTAATTTACAGTTAACACTAGTCAGTACTAATCCACATTCTGCATAGTTTTCAAATTTTTGGAAAAATCCCAAATTTACATGAGAAAATATCTTAATTTTAGCTAAATTATCTTAAAGAGAATACCGCCCTGAGTTCTTGGTCAGCAAACTGTTTGTTTATGCAAAAAAATGTAACCCCAGCTTTAAAATTAAAAAATTCGCCTATTATATAATTATATCAAAAAAGTCTTTATAGTGTACATTTTAATATAGTAAGTATACAATTTTGCTCACTATGTCGAGAAAAATCTACTTCAATGCTAAAGCACTAACTTTTATTGAAAATACCCTATGTTACTACACCAACTGAATTATAATAAAAAGATGGCGTACGTTAAATTCGGGCGCGGACGACTTTGGGATACCCTGTACCACCAAATTGAAATCAAGTCCGATATATTGCTTACAAACTCCAAAAGATATTTCTTTGCAAAATAAACGAAACACAACGAATTTTGTTCAAAATACGTTTTTTTGACCGATTGGTCCTATGGGAGCTATATGATATAGTCAACCGATTTTGATCAAATTTGGTACAGTGCTTGGGAACTCTAAAAAACTTCTTAATGCTAAATTTGGTTACAGTATCTTCACAAACAAACGATTCACAACGAATTTTGTACAAAAAACTAATTTTCGACCGATCGATCCTATGGGACCTGTATGATATAGTCAACCGATTTTGATAAAATTTGGTACAGTGCTGGGGGTTTCTAAAAAACTTCCGATTGCCAAATATGGTTGTGATATCTTTATAAGCAAACGAATTATCCATCTAAAACTTTTGCTTTTTTTCGAGGTCCTCTGAAACACCCCTATGGGAGCTATATAATGTAGTCCCGATATCAAAAAAATAAAATAAACTTGTCTCCTATGGATTAATAAGGGATCTTATCTGAAAGTTTGGTTGCTCTAGCTCTTACCATCTCTGAGATCTAGGCGTTCATACGGACAGACGGACATGGGTATATCGACTTCTCTAGTCACTCTGATCATACTTTAGGTAACTTTGGGGGGTCTCCGACTTCTCCTTCTGTACGATACATACATTTTCGGCTTGCACAAACACAATATACCCTTTGTACCATACGGTACAGGGTATAATAAAAAGAAATTATGTGTAACTATACAGTGGTTATGTTTGAATATATAAAAGATGGCGTACGTTAAAGTCGGGCGCGGACGACTTTGGGATACCCTGTACCACTGCTTCCAATCAAATCCGGTAAATTGCTTAAGAACACCAAAAGACATTTGATTGCCAAATTAGATTATGATACCTTCATAAACAACCAAAAACAGACGAATTTTTAATCAAAAACCTTTTTTCGACCGATCGGCCCTATGGGAGCTATATGATATAGTCAACCGATTTTGATAAAATTTGGTACAGTGTTGAAGATCTCTAAAAAACTTCTGAATGCCAAATTTGGTTACAATATCTTCACAAACAAACGAAACACAACCAATTTTGTACAAAAAGCGTATTTTTCGACCGATCGATCCTATGGGAGCTATATGATATAGTCAACCGATTTTGATCACATTTGGTACAGTGCTTGGGAACTCTAAAAAACTTCTTAATGCCAAATGTGGTTACGGTATGTTCACAAATAAAAGAAACACAACGAATTTTGTTGGTCCCATGGGAGCTATATGATATAGTCAACCGATTTTGATAAAATTTGGTACAGTGCTGGGGGTTTCTAAAAAACTTCCGGTTGCCAAATTTGGTTATGATATCTTCATAAGCAAACGAATTATCCATCTAAAACTTTTGCTTTTTTTCGAGGTCCTCTGAAACACCCCTATGGGAGCTATATAATGTAGTCCCGATATCAAAAAAATAAAATAAACTTGTCTCCTATGGATTAATAAGGGATCTTATCTGAAAGTGTGGTTACTCTAGCTCTTACCATCTCTGAGATCTAGCCGTTCATACGGACAGACGGTCAGACGGACAGACGGACAGACGGACATGGGTATATCGACTTCTCTAGTCACTCTGATCATACTTTAGGTAACTTTGGGGGGTCTCCGACGTCTCCTTCTGTACGTTACATACATTTTCGGCTTGCACAAACACAATATACCCTTTGTACCATACGGTACAGGATATAATAAAAAGAAATTATGTGTAACTATACAGTGGTTATGTTTGAATATAAAAAAAAACATAATTCCAAAATTGCAATGTTGCTTTAAATGGGCGGTAACGAACGATGAAAACGATGCTATTAAAATGAATTCCATCAGTTTCAGATTTGTAGAAGCATTTCTGGACTTAACTCAAAAACTTTTCTATAGCTCAGTGTGGAATTTTTAGTTATAGTTTTAGTAGTAATCAGCTGTTTAGCAACGAAAAAAAGACTCGTTAGGTTTTTATAATTTTCCAAATACAGTGAAACCTAATTAATTGGGATCTCAAGGGACCAAGACATATGTACCAATAATTGAGGGTCTCCAGTAATCCAGTTTTCCAATTAAGCAGGTTTGAAATTATAGTTTTCTTATTTACAGAGTCCCCCGCTTACAGAGGTCGAAATGTGCCGTTATTCCATTTTTAGAGGTGGAAATGTTAATAAAAATGCGTATTTTTGGTGTTATGAATTTAATGTAGGTATAAATGTACATACATAATGTATTGCGCCGAAAAAAAAAACAATACGGTAAAGTTTATGACTTAAAGTAATCGGTTATGTTTGTTTGTACTTGATTGCTAGTTGCTGAAACCTGTTTCTCGATAGAATAAATTTGATCAAAAATAATAGAATTATCAATATTTGAGATTTCGAAATACTTGTGTAAAGTTTTTAAAGCTTCCATTGCCTCACGCTTTGAAATTTTTACTGGAGTCTCTTCACAGTCTTCATCTTCTTCTTCAAAAAAATGTGAGTGTATTTTGTGCCGACCACTGATGAAAACAAACATGCTAAAACGTGTTAAAACCTGATTAATTTGACTCACTTATACAGGTAATTGAGCTACAGAGTCTCAATTATATAGGTAGACATCGAAAAAGTCTTAGAATTCAAATTTCATTTAACCAGGTTCAAAAAGTCCCATTAACAGAGGTAATTTAATGAAAAAGAACCGGGACCTCATTAAGACTCTCAATAATAGAGGTTTCTCACTTATCCAGGTCCCACTTAACCAGGTTTCACTATGTAATAACATTTTTATTATTTTAAACTATGTATTTATAAGATTAAATTTTAAGCAAAATCAAACAGTAGAATTGGTAAACATTCGAGAAAAGGACCGAGAGGAAAAATGAAATTTAATTAAATTGGACACATTTTTGTGGTATCCTACAGAAAACTTGGCTGGTCAAAGTCTGACAGAGTATGCTTGTTTACATTTGTTTGTCTCTATTTATTTTTAAGCAGCATTTGATAGCTCACATTTGTTATAAATGCACTCATGTTTGATTGCTCAAAAGTATGCTATGTAAAACACATATTGGCTATATATGACCAGCTATCAAATATCAATATCGTTATTGTCGTTTAATTAAGTTCAAATGACAATTAAATTGAAAATGAAACCACAATTGCAGCTATTAAGTAAGTTTAATTATTCCACAATGAAAGTGTTTGATTGAAATGCATTCATACACAAGAATATAAGGCGTGGGCAAGAGCAACAGTAGAGTCTCAATATGTTTGTCTGCAAGTGTGCGTACGAGTATCTGTGTGTGTGTGTGTGTGTGCATGTGATCGAGCATTATAAAGTGCTTTGTGTCAAAGGCAAAAATGCAATGCACGTACGTGATATGCAACTAAAATGTATGCACGCACTGAATCATTTATGCACACATACAAACTAATTCACCCACACACGCTGTGGCTCTGTCTGTGTGTGTGTGTGTGTAGGTGTGTGGGTGTATTTTTGTATCTGTGTATGTCATATTTGACATTCTGCACGTACAGACTTCATGCGTACGCGACTGTTACACGCTGGCATCATTTTCCTTTTAGCTTTTTTCAACTAAGTCCAATACCATAAAAGTAAATTATGTGACAAATGACAAATGCGCAGTTGAAAGCAACAGCAGCAGCGCAGCAGCAGAGCAGCAACTGCTGCAAAAGCAACAAAGCAGCGCAGCGGCCGCTAAACTAAGCAATAATGCATAATAAAGCAAAGTCAAAGAACAAAGTGAAAGCAAAGATGAAAAGCAAGATATTTCTACATCTCAGTCGGTTTTATATTTTAGCACTACAGTCAAACCTCTCCATAACGAACTCTACAATGAATATCGGCTTATTGGAATTTTTTTTCGTACAAGATTTAAAATTTTGATCCCCCTGCATAACGAACAAATTTTGTTGCAGAAATTTAAGCTCACAAAGCTTTTGCTTTCCGTATAACAAATTTGTTCATTAAATTTCATAAAAAAAGATGGCGTACGTTAAAGTCGGGCGCGGACGACTTTGGGATACCCTGTACCACTGCTTGCAATAAAATCCAGTAAATTGCTTAAGAACACCAAAAGACATTCGATTGCCAAATTAGATTACGATACCTTCATAAACAACCAAAAACAGACGAATTTTTAACCAAAAATGTTTTTTTGACCGATCGTTCCTATGGGAGGTATATGGTATAGTCAACCGATTTTGATCAAATTTGCTGCAGTGCTTGGCTACTCTAAAAAACTTCTGAATGCCAAATTTGGTTACAATATCTTCACAAACAAACGAAACACAGCGAATTTTGTAGAAAAAACGTTTTTTTGACCGATTGGTCCTATGGGAGCTATATGATAGAGTCAACCGATTTTGATAAAATTTAGTACAGTGCTGGGGGTTTCTAAAAAACTTCCGATTGCCAAATTTGGTTACGATATCTTCATAAACAAACGAATTATCCATCTAAAACTTTTGGTTTTTTTCGAGGTCCTCTGAAACACCCCTATATAATATAGCCCCAATATCAAAAAAATAAAATAAACTTGTCTCCCCTGACATAATAGCGCATCTAATCTGAAAATTTGGTTGCTCTAGGTCTTACCATCTCTGAGATCTAGGCGTTCATACAGACAGACGGACATGGGTATATCGACTTCTCTAGTCACCCTGATCATACTTTAGGTAACTTTGGGGGGTCTCCGACGTCTCCTTCTGTACGTTACATACATTTTCGGCTTGCACAAACTTAATATACCCTTGTGGTACAAAGGGTATAAAAAAGAAAACAATTTGGAGGATTCCCAATATAAATAACTTACCATCGCTGCAATTTGTATTGTCAGTTGCCATTGTTCAGTGAAAGTGTCGCAGAGAAGCTTTTCTCTTGAAAAATATTATTAGACTAAGGAGTAGTAAATAAGATATTGCTAAAGAGCTTTGAATTCACAACAGCATGTTATCAACATTTTTTAAAATTAAGGTTTTAATTTAAATAAATATAAGCCAATTGATCATTAAACGCAAAAACATTGAAACCATCTCTTTGATGAGATTGATGTTTTATTATCAATTTAGGTTTTTCGAACGTTTCTCTGAACGAGGCAAAGTGTTTGAAGCCTTTTAAACTGTACAAGATTTTTTTAGAAAGAATAATGGAATAGTGAGACCCAAACAAATAATACTGATAAACGTTAAAAAATTTAAAAATCATATATGCTCTACTGTATGTTCACTGAAAGGAACATAAGCCCTTTGTATATTTGTTGATGATTTTTTTTTTTTAAATTTGCTATATTTTACCTGTCTAGTCCTCATTAATTTCATACAATAGTTTGTTAGTTAAAAAACATAATAAATTCTGAGTTCATAATTCGAAGAAAGACTAACAAAAGAAACTAGTGGGCCAGTTACAGTCTGGTAATTCCGATTGATTATAATATACTATCTTGTACCCTTGACTAATGACTGTACCTTATCAAATTAAGCTGCCATATTTGTTATCTGATTTTGAAGCGCTTTGAAACATAGATTGCAAAATAGAATCATTTCGGTGCAAATAGTGAGAAATTGTTGCGGAAAATTGTGAGATGGTTTTCCAAAAAAATAAAAATAATTTGTGCATGAAGTCTGCGTAGAGATTTATATTAGTATTATATATATAATATAGTATAAAGTAGGTTTATGTCGAGTTTCAGGACATATCTTCAAAAAAGTGGGCGTAAAATCCAAAACTCGTTTAAGGCTGAGGAGAGCCAATATCAAAAAAGTGAGTGCAAGTGAAAAACGGTAACATACAACACACCTTTCTAAAAGTTTTTGCTTCTGAGTTGTAGGTTTCCAAAACATTAGCGCACCAAAACAAACAGGCAGCCTGACAATCCTGATTATTTTGTAGACTCTCACTCTAGATTACCATACGTTATTACCTTAATCTTTGGGTTCTGGTTATAGAAAGAAACATTTCATTATTATAAATGTTCTTCTGCAATGACTTTATAAATAAAAAAACCAAAAGCAATACGTACCCATGGAAGACAGTCTTTTTTAAAAAATATGCACTTGAAAATTGAATCCAGAGTCCATAATTTAAAAATGAAAACTAAATAAAATACATTTTGAAGAAAATAATTTATTTTACATGCTGCTTTAGTGAAAACTAGTTTCAGTTGAATAACAATTAATTCACAATAATAAGGCTTTCATTGCCATTCTTTTCTTTAAATATTAAATATTTGAGTTAAATTCTAATATTATTTTAACTGCTTTCTAACTAAAGAAACTCCATATGGAATTTTTTTCACATTATTTCATATGGAGCTACCAGTGTGTGCACAGTAAGACAAAGTGATATTTTTTTATCGAGTTATCGTTTTTTTTCGGTATACATCAATATTTTTTCCGATACTTTGGGTTAATGTGGCCACACTCACATTATAATCAGCTGCTTTATGTTTACAAAAATTAAGCGCAAAATAAAATAAGACAAAGAAATAAACAAAAACAAACCTGGATTTGTATCAAGTTTTGTTAAAATTACTAAATGTAAACAATGCGTGTATGACTGCCTACCTAATTGTAAAAAGGTCGGCTGCAAAATAAACCTTTATTTAACATTTTAGCAATTTCCTCCTATGCACTTTTTCTCACCAGTGCATTAAAGTGCATTTTGTGTGTTATATCCCATAACACTGGGTGAGCTTCTACTGCTTTTATAAGCGCTATTTTTTGATCTCTTGGAAATGAAAGTCAATCTTTTTTTCGCACTGTGATTCCATAAGTGTTAAAAAAATTACTTGAAAAAATTCAAAGAGGGACTTAGATAAGGGACAATTAATCCTTGAATAAATATAGAGTACTCTTATTCCTCCATACACTGTTCCACCTTCACAGATTAATACTTTATAAAATTTAAATATAAAGTTACTTTAAAATTTGTCAGCTTGATTTCAGAACCCTTTTTTGTTAAAGTTTTAAGAATAGTGAGTCCGAACCCTAAATTGAAGCGTGCTTAATCTTGAAACATTTTTAACTCTGTACACATCATGTACATGTGTTTGTATACATAATCGAAAATATATGTGGCAGTGGATGGCTTCTTTCGAACATTGAGCATCATCAAAGCCAAGAAATGGGATGTTTGTGCCAATTTGATCAAAATTGCGTAAATGAGTTGGCGCTGGCGTTGACGTTGACGTCAACGCTGGCTGAGATTGCACATGGTGGTGGCCCTTTCCTCACTTTATTTTCACTTTTTTGGCATGCTTCCGTCACTTTGATGTGGCTGCTGTAGAGGTGTTGGCAAATGAGCTTGCAGGAAAAAATATT
The DNA here is from genome assembly GCA_949987675.1 of Chymomyza fuscimana. Taxonomy (NCBI): domain Eukaryota; kingdom Metazoa; phylum Arthropoda; class Insecta; order Diptera; family Drosophilidae; genus Chymomyza; species Chymomyza fuscimana. The sequence continues at coordinate 87,613,898 of OX465088.1, forward strand.
GCACACTCTTCCCTTGTCATGTTTAAGTGACTCGCACACATACCCCCTCCTCATATACAGTACAAAAACATTCAAAAATGTGATGTTCAAAATTCATGGAATCCGACAATGAAACACCAACTTTGTTTGTAATTTTATGCTTGGTTATATAAGTGTATATAGAAGTGTTAAATGAAATGCAAAGTCAAAAAGTAGAGTGTCTTGTTTATTCAAATCAACATATATATTTGATTCTTAGGGAAAACATCTTTGTTTGAATTTTCTTGAAGATACCTAAGCCTATAATAGAATTTAACAGGATATAATTAAAAGATACTTTCATCTTGACATTCTGCTTGATATCGGCGGAACAACCAGGTGCTTGAAGCGACATGTTTGTCATGTTTTGCTAATTTGAACTAAGAAGTCGTAAAAATTTATATTTTATTTTAAAGTTACATGATTTATTAGAATATAGAGAACTTTAACTAGAAATCACAAGCCCTTTACCCAAATTTCGCATTCGCGAGTTTTTTATAGTACCCAAGCACTATATCAAATTTGATCAAAATCGGTTGACTATAATATAGTCACTATATCATATAGCACCCATAGGACCAATCGGGCAAAAAAACGTTTTTTGAAAAAAATTCGGTATGTTTCGTTTGTTTGTGAAGATATTGTAACCAAATTTGTCATTAAAAAGTTTTTTAGAGTACTGTAAAAAATTTTATCATAATCGGTTGACTATATCATATAGCTCCCAAAGGAACGATCGGTCAAAAAAACATTTTTGGTTCAAAATTCTTGGTTTTTCGTTGTTTATGAAGGTATCGTAACCTAATTTGGAAATCAAATGTATTTTGGTGTTCTTAAGCAATGTACCAGATTTAATTGCAGGCTGGTGGTACAGGGTATCCCAAACAAAATTAATTTTGTTTTTTTATTTAAAATTTTTTTTTTTAATAAAGTATAAAAATATACACCGAAAAAAAATGTTTCTATCCATTACCTTAGTTAAGGTCGCATTGTTCACCCACTTCCCCTATAAGAAATTTTTGAATGTCAGATTCCACAACATTATCATTATTGCTAAGATAAAACACATTTTTTGAAGGGCTCGTAAATAAAGGATCTGAAGACCATAAGTCCTGATCTGATTAAGTCCTCCATAGTATTTTTTTGAGACGTTTTGCGAGTGTGGTTCAATCGAAAATTTCGAAAATCTCTATTATTGGCTTCCATGGCGTCTTCCGACATCATACCAATCGTCAGAGGTATTCTTTCTATGGTATCGACTCCGTGAACCAATATTTTGTGAGCAAGGCATACAAAACCTAGGATATTCTTTAATGAAAAGCTTGGCTGTATTAAATGTATTATTTCGAAACTTTTCCAAATTAATCGCAAATCCAGAAGCCATGGATAGTAAAATAACTCCCAGTCTATGAATCACATTTTCACTTACCCCAGTTATATGTGTTGGCAATTACCAGTTTTCAAAAAACAATTGCAACTGTTTGTATTTACACTGCTCTGCATTGGAATCTCTATAGTCATTGGCAAATTGACTATTTGCGATGTGGTTCGCATTCCTGCTTTATACAAGCTAATTCTGGCCGCAAACACCAGCTCTTCTCGAGAATATGACTCCACTAATTTAGAAACTCTGGCGTTTTTTCGTTTCCCATGGTAATTGGCAAATTCTTTGGGTGGTCGGCCTATTGGTAGGTTTTTATGTTTTAGGACAATGTTGCATTCTGTCCATTTTTCGGTCACTTTACGGCAAAATCGCTCTAAAACATTATTAATTTGCTTTAACTCGTGCTTAGTGAATTTATTTTTATCCACAGCAGTTGAAAAACAAACAAAAACAAAGTTTCATTCCAGGGTTTTTCTCGGCATGCCATATCAAAAATGCTGTCCACCTGCTGACCGACATGGTGCCTATAAAGTACAATATCATGAGCAGTGGCGGTCGTGGCAGGAGATGTTGGACATTTCACATTGACAATACATCATATTAATTTAAAGAAAAATAATTTCCACGGGCAACGTTGAGCCGCATATAATTTTTTTCTACAGAAGTTGAAGTAATTATGCTGAATAGAAATCAATACAAAGGGCACAGGTCACAAAATATATATTTTTTTAAAATTACATACATTTTACTGAAAAACAGGAAAAAATCTCAATTCTTGCAACTTTGACACGATATTTTGCACAATAATAATAAACACGGCAAAGTTTTTGTTTTTAAGCTGATACAACATGTGTTCTGTTTAAAAGCTTACAGCTGACCAAATATCATCTAAAAAGCTTAATTGGCAGGAAATCAAAAATTCGACAATTTTAAGAGTTGAAATTTCTCTTTTCGTGGCTGTTTCTCTCACTGAAGCACACAAAAAATGGCATCTTATTTTCAAGAATCTTATTTCAAAATAATTTTCAAGATCGCTTGAAACAGCCAACATTTCTAATAGTGAGAGTCTAATTTTTGCAGCTTATGCCTTGAGGCTCTTCCCTTCATTTTAGAAAATTTGCATTTGATATATGCCATCAATTTGAGTGACTTTAATTCAGGATTTTGACTCTGATATTTTCAATATTTATTTATTTATTTATTTATTTATTTATTTATTTATTTATTTATTTATTTATTTATTTATTTATTTATTTATTTATTTATTTATTTATTTATTTATTCAAAGGGGTACAACAAAGCTCAGTTGACATTAGACTATAAAAACGAATTTTTGGAAAAATAGAACAGCGAAATAAAATATAAGTATATTTACTAATCCGCGTCTGAGTCATGGCGTGGGTTTCAAACCGCAGAAATTTTTATAGACGAACTCAGCTTAGAAGAAACGAAAACAGCCATACGTAAGCTTAAAATGCACAAAAGCACATGAGAAGATGGAATCGTTGCGGAATTGATAAAATTTTTAATTTTTTGAGCACATCCACAAACTTATAGGAATAAAATATGGAACTCTAACACCCTCGCCGATGAATGGCTGTCAAGCCTTATCGTTGCTAATTGTTATAACTATCGCGGCATATCATACGTCGGCTGTAAAATATTTACAAACGTGTTTTTCGATAGACTCAATATCTACGGCCTTATGACCTTAAGCGACACTATAGCAAAAGTTGCGGTTATCGGGTGTTAAACAAGGAGATGTCAATCCAAATGGCACTATCTACAACAAAAACTTCCAGATTTGTGCCTTCGCAGATGATGTACTAATAATGTCCAAAAGTAAATCTGACCTGATAAATGCATTCAAATAACTGGAACTAAACTCCAAAGCGGCGGGGCCAACTATTAACACTGATAAGACAAAATATATGATGCGATCCAACTCTAATCCTGACTCCAGCAATCTAGTCATTGGCGAATACGTTTTTGAGAGCGTAGAAGAATTCAAATAGCTGGGTATAATGCTATCTGTTAAAAAAGACTCGACAGTAGCAATTAATGAAAGAATACAGGCCGCGAACAAAGCATACTACGCTAATCTAAATATATTTTGATCAAAGATTCTATCACGCAAAACAGTAATAAGACCAGCACTTACATATGGCTGCGAGCTCTGGGTCTTGAAAAGCACAGAAGCAATTCAACTGCTGTGCTTCGAGGGAAAAATATAGCGAAAAATATATGGCCCTGTCAAACAAGGAAGGAGGAAGAAGAAGAATTTAGAATCCGATATCAGAAAAATAGGAGTCCGACACTGGAGAGATGGAGAGAAATTGTTGCGGAAGCTATGGTCCACCAAACACTGTAAAGCTAAGAAGAAGAAGAATCAGGAAGAATACAGAGACGTATTTGAAAAATCGCAAGTGAAGTGGTAGGATGTCGACTGAAAATATTGACACTTAAATTAAATAAAGAAAATATGGACGTCAGAAACGAAGTCTTTTTGGTTAACTTTTTTTCGACTGAGAGGGTTGAGGCCAACACTCTACCAACTCAGATGATTTATAGTTTTAGCTATTTATATAGCTATTAATAGTTAGTCAGTCATTACTATTATTATTATTAATATACCCTTATCTTTAATTTCGCTTGTATAGTTAATAAAAATGTGATACAGTCGAGGCGGTGCCCGACAGTGTAATACCCTGTACCTTTTTTCTAGAAAAAAATTGATTCCTTTTAAGAACTTTCCTATTGGAATTTATATATTTTTTTGGTTCAGAACGATATTTAAGTAAGTAAATTTTTTCCGATTTTGATGAAAATCGAAAGTTACGTTAAATAAGTTAATTTAAGTATATGGGGTGAGTTTCCAGTTCATATGTTGGATGGTGTGGGAGAAAACACGGTAAATCGTTTCCGGGGGGAGGGGGGTCGAATCGATGTGTGGATGTGGATTTGTTCACTAGAGTCACATGAATAATCATACCATAATTGGTGATTCAAGGTAATTTTTTACCATAATTACGCTAAGTCAAATATTGATGCAGTTTATAGGCAAGGGAGGTGAAATTAGTACATTTTTGACTATAACTTCTGTTGTATTTGTCCGATTATGTTCTTTTTTGACACACAGATGCATTAATCCATGACGCATAGCTTTGTTAAGTTTCAAATAAAAATATTAAACAGTGTAGCATAAAAAGCGCGAAATTCTACTGAGGGGGAAGGGGTTAGATATCGATATGATTTAACAAACTCTCTAGCTCTTATAGTCTCCGAAATCTAGGGGTTCGTACAGACAGACGGACATGGCTCAATCGCTAAACGAGGTTATGATAAGCGTTTTGGTATAATGGACTTGGGGTCTGCCCCGCCTCCTTCTGTCCATTACATACATTGCACAAATTCAGTATGTCCTTTGTACCCATACCTATAGGTACAGTGTATAAAAGTCGCAAAACTAACTTTATCGCAAAGCAAATGCTCATCTTGGACCTATAATTAGTTTTTAACTAGATTTTTTGACCCTTTGCCGCTGGTGCTGCTGCGTGTTTTTGATATCAAATTTAATTAACATTAAAGTGTCGCTGCAATAACAATAAAAAATAACAACAACAATGGCCTAACAACAACAAAAAAAACTTTATTAAAAAAGTTTAACGAAACATTTAAATAATTTAATTTCATTTAAAACGCCACAATTCATTGCATGCTTTTCAGCGTCAAGTTCTCTGCTGCTGCTGCTGCTGCTGTTGTCACAGGGTTGACCTACTTCACCAGGGCAGGGCACTCAAACTGAAACCAGAACAACGTCTTCTTGCTTTCAACTTCTACGTCACTCTTACGCGCTCTCTCCCTTTTCTTCGATTCTTTTTGTCTCTCTGTCCCTGTTTGGCTTAGTTGTATTTCAAGTATTTACTGAGCATAATTTCGCTGTTCGTTGTTCATTGTCGCCTTTGCATTTTCTCATTAAGCGCATTACGCGCTAGTACAAAGGAAACAGCCGCGGGGGGTAAGAGCCAAGTTAACAATAGTTGCCACTTTTTAGAGGTTTTTCCTTTATAGATAGAATCCCCTACCACAGTTCCGCTTTGGTTGCCTGCAATTTGGATTTTTGTAGTTTATGGCACTTTTTTTTTTATGGCATGTAATTAAGTAGCCGAGTCTAGCCTTAGGCGCGGACTTCAGCACTTCACCACTTCAACATTCACCACTTTGGCTATTTACATAATTTATAATTTTGCGCACAGTTGTCGCGTTTTGAGGGTTTTACGACTTTTTAAGCGGACCTCTCTGCTGTATGCAGCGTCTGCATAATTTTCAGAGTAGTTTTTTTTTTAGTTTTTTACCAAGTTAAAGCGGTGGAACTTGGTTGCAGCTGCTAGCTAGTCCGTCACTTTATTTGGCTCGACTATTTATTTAAAGTCTTACAATGACGGGTGAGTTGAGAGGAATAAACTGTTTTCAGCAAGTTTAACTCAACTAGACAACATAGCAACTAGACTGGCTGCATTTCTTTTGTTTCCCTTGAAACTTCTTGTGGAGTTTGCATACATATTTCATTTGTTATTTTCGTGTTACGTATACGCACTGTGGTTCAGCGCAGTGTAATTGACTTGCGCCATGTACAATTTATTGCTGACTTCTTATGAATGCAAATTGAAATGATGGTAGATGGTTGGCATGTTAAATTCCCTGCTTTTACAAGGGCTTAGAGTCTGTCTGTTCACTATAGGCAAGCATATTTCGTGTGGACATTAAAGTCGACAGACATCTCTCTGTTACTAATTTTTGAAAGAAAAATCCTAAGAAAGGTTTATGAACCTGTCAGATTAGAAGATGGATCGTACCGAATAAGATATAATCAAGAGCTTGAAGCAACGGTACAACAAGATTTATAAAAAGTCATGGCTAGGCCACCTTAGTAGAATGCCTAAAAACAGAGCGGTCAGCAAAGCATTTCACAGATAGCCGATTGGAAGAAGAAGACGTGGACGTCCAAAGAAAAGGTGGCTAGATGTAGTGGAAAATGATCTTCGTACTCTTGGTGTCTTGAACTGGAGGAATGCAGTGGTCGAAGAACATGGAGAGGAATAGTTGCGGAAGCTATGGTCTGCCCAAGACTGTAAAGCTAGTGATGATGAATTTGGTGTATTTGTTTCAGCCCGAATAGCAGAAATCAGCAGGATATTTGTGATAATCGTGAAAAAAAAAATTGGGCAACTTTTTTTTTTGCCTTAGAGAAAAATCAACAAAAGGTTTCTGAACATCATTGCTTAGTTCAAAAAATATAATGGGTTGAGTGAACGAACAGTTCTTGTAGTTAAAATCAAATCGTAAGTCCACTGCATTTCTTTGTTGGAGAAAAAAAGGAAGAGGACCGCCCTGGCTTGCCACAGCACAATTTACAACTTAAAGTTGGCTCCGTAGTGATGAGAGAGATGGAAGTGGTGAGAAAACTTATGGGTAATGGTATTCACGCGACGATACTCAAAGGAAAGTTCTAAGTTAAGGTAGTTTCCAATGTAAGAATTCAATGATCTCAACCGATATGTCATTTGAGTTTAAATGGTTGCAAGGCGAGACGGAGGTTGGCAGACGAAAGAAGAAGTGGGTTGAGCCCTCTATTTCGTATTATTTTAAATGATCCACTTAATATATTTGTTTTAATTTTACTTAATGCCCATTATACACACTCTGTTTTCAAATGTTCCTTAAAGAGTATTGAAACTTTGTTTGTTAGATTGATCCAGTAGTTTGTTGGTTTCCTATTGTTGGAACATTTAAGTGGCATCCACATAAATGCGCTCTACGTATATAAATGATTGAATGAGTGAGTGGCATTTTGTTCTTATAAAAATGAAATGAAATTTTTTGTTTTTTTGTGGAAAACTGCCAAGTGTACAAGGTTAAGCAAATTATAGTGGATTGAGTAGCTTATCCTAGTTTCCATTTCCGGTTCTTAGACAAATAACAAAAAAGAAAAACAAGTACCATATATGTATGTACTCAAAAGTATAAATAAACGAAGTATGTACTATATAAAATAAAAACTTGTGCGCTTATTGTTAGTATTTTATGTAGCTATTTTTGTATTTACCGTCAGTCATGCGCAACTATGTATATGGAAGAATCAAGTGGCTCCTATGACCACCGGAGGCAGTACGTCCTAAATATAAATGTCAATAATATTGAGATAGATTTGTCAACACATGCTGAGGCATATGACCCGAAGCGTTGTTTGAGCTTCACTAAGCACACCAAGTGATTACGAGCAATGAGTGCCACAAATGATTTTGATGACGTCTCAGTGAAAGGTAGAGAGAAGCGAGAGAGAGGCAGTCACACAATCAGCAGCCCATTTAGTCAAGTCTCAATGTTTGCTGAGAGACGCACGAGCATGCAAAGTACAAATCAATTAAGCGTTAAAAAGAATATACAAATGGGCTTACTTCTCACTCTCTTGCCTTCTCCTTTGCGTTCTCTCTCATTTTCTCTTACTCTTCTATGATGCTCTGGCATGAATATATTTCCATTAAACCGCAATGGCTTTGTTTACTTGAGCATACAATTTTTATTTATTCGATGGCATTAGTAAAGTTGCTCAAGATGCGAAAAGCTCTAAGAGTGTGAGTGCGTGTATGTGGGAGTGGGTGCTTGACGTATACTTAATGTTATCATTGAACGCCATTAACAAAACTCTGATTTATTGCAATTTAATTTTGTTTCAATTTCGGCATGCATTTTATTCACACAAATTATGTGCAGACATGACTGGGGCGTGTTTCTTTTGGGTTTCTAGCTTGTATTTTTGGGCGTGCTCAATAGACCCAAACTCTGATAATTTATTGCTTTGGGTGCTTGATTTAAAGATTCTAAGCTGGATAAGGTTGGAATTTAAATGTTAGGATTTGTTTACGTATTATATCTTGATATTAAACAGCCTTAGCAAGTGTACTTTGAGTTTACTCGTGTTATAATGATGCTTTTTAAATTCAATTTAATTCGGTTTTACATGATTACAACTAATTCTTATGTAAATTAGTTTCCATGAGTTTTTGTTATTTGCCATATTGAAAAACTTTTATGCCGACTTTTGGCTCACAAATGGTTTATATGCACATGTGTGGGTAAGCAGCTGACTTCAAAGGGTTAAAGCGATAGCATTTAAAATGGGTTTGAATAACAATTACATCTACCTCAATGTGCTTCAACAACTTTATGCCTCTGGTCATGGAAAATAGAACAAGCCTTTGAGCTAAAAGTTCAAGTTTTACTGCTGTATTTGCATTTATTTAACTTTATATGGATGTGTGTGTATATGAATATGTCAGTGGCGTTGTAGGGGGACGTTTCCTTTTCTTCTGTGTTTAAGTAGCTCATGATTCTATTTGAAAAAAATGCTATATGTCAGCAAACGAGAAGCATTAAATAACTCATAACCCTAGATATTGATCTATTTTTGTGCTTTTTATATAAAATATATAACTCATTTACACATCTTATATGGAAGAAGAAGAAATTCGTTGGAAAAACAGTTGTTAAGAAAGAGTTGCAAAATTCGTTGTTTGCAGCATTTTCAACAATACAACATTCGGGATTTTGTTTGCCATTTTGTGCGATCTGATATTTTTTATTAGCGAAATTTTTTATAGCGCGAGAAATAAGTTCATTCATCTGTCGCATAATAGAACGGTCTATTAAGCATAATTTTTAATATTTTATTCTGAGAAGTTTTAATTTTTTTTTAAATGAGTTCGCGCAATGCTGCCCCCTATCTTAGATCCATATAACATTATAGGTAAAAATATAGATTTATATATTATTAATTTGTTGTGCGGCGAAAGTTTATATATACGATTTATAAAAGATTAAAGAAGGCATACAGTTTTGTTAATTTTATCAATAATTTTACTAATGTGATCCGAGAAAAGAAGCTTTTTATCGAAGTACACTCCCAAAAATCGTATAAGGAACTTAGATCAGATTGAAGTTCAGAATAAGCTACACCATAAGCTTCACTAGAGCAGTATCGTCCGTAAAGATTAATGTTTGGCAACATTCAAAAATGGGAATGTCATGAGTGTAACTGGGACCAAGTACGGAGCCTTGCGGAACACCAGCCGAAACGAATTTTTTGATGGACTCGAAGTCATTCAAAGAAACATAAAAGAATCTGTCCGATAGAAAACTTAAGATGAGTTTAGTTAGATAGAGCGGAGTTTTACATTGGACTAGTTTCTATATTAGGCCATTATGCCAAACAGTATCAAACGCAGCTTCGACACCAAGTGTTACCAAGCCGATAGATCTCTTCTGAGCAAAATTTTCTTTCACAAAGTTTGCAACTATATCAAGAGGGTGCATACTGCTTAGGGAATGTCTAAAACCGAGTTAAGCTTTAGGTAAAATGTCGTTTTCTTCCAGATGATGAATACATCTGGTTTTAATAAGGTGTTCAATTTTTGAGAAGCCACAAAGAAGGCTAATTGTACGATAACTTGTAGGACAGTCAGATGGTTTTCCAGGTTTGGCAATCGGAATGATTTTTGCTATTTTCCATTCTAATGGAAAGTAGCACAGTTTCATGCAGTTGTTGAATAAAACCGATAAAAAATGTAATGCACTTTTATGCAAGTTTATTAAACAAATATGTGGAATTTAATCAATCCCCGGCGATTTATTGTTTTTAAATTAACAAAACAAAAAAAGAGTATGTCTTGTGCATTTTATGTACTAAATTAAGTAAATTAATTATTATTATTTGCAAGTGGCTGAATCAACACCTAAACGGAGTGAGGTGCTTACGCGCCAAACTTAAATAAATCATAAAACATAAGGACCAACTCAGCATCATTCATAGCATTACAACCCTAAGTGCGTTAAAGCTTCCTTCACGATGCCCCTCCATATCACTCGATCCATTGCTTGTACTTCGTAGTTTTGGATATTCATTTTCCTTAAAAATGCGCGTTTCATATTGTCGCCATTTCAGGATTATCTTTAGTATGGAACTATCTTCCATGCACAGTACATACCCGATCCACCGTAAGCGTTCGGACTTGATAAAGCGTACGATTGTTTCATAGCGTATCAATTCTTCTATAGATGTTGCCAAATAACACCGGTCCGTAAAATCTTTCTCTCAAATGCTGCTAACTGCTTAAATTCATCTTTACGGAGGACCCATATCTCGCAGCTGTATGTCAAGGCGCGTCGAACGTGCGTTTTAAACATCTGCAGTCTTGTATTTCGAGAAATTAGTTTAGATTTAAATAATTTTATGTATGAAAAATAACATTTATCTGCTGCAATGATTCTCTCTTTAATTGCGCATGTCGAGTCACCAGAGCTGGAAAACAAAACTCCTAACTATTTGAAAGAGGTGACTGATTCAAAGCTAAACGCACCTATCCTCAGTTCTTGACTTTGAGGATCTAAGCATATATATATTTTATATAGGGGCTAAATAATTCAGCAAACATTAAACATTATTTCGAATTTATTGTGGTTTTGCATATTTTTCGAATTTTCTATAATTAATTTTAATGACTAAATTTGCTTATAAGGCTCTACACAATACCTTTTATGTAACATCTTTTTGACCATCATTTCCTGAGGGTTTTCAACACCCAAAACGCCTCCCCTAGCTACACCCATTTAAGTACATATTACATATATTATTGTGGCAAATTATTTTATTTGTAATAAACACTTAGTATATGTGTGTTGGTAAAATACAACTAAATGGAAAAATAATTTATTGAAATAATGACAATAATCGCTCAAAAGGATAAGTGGTCTGAGAGAAGGTCCGTGGTAATCATAAATTTTACAGTACAGAACATATCTTTCGTTTGTTTTAGTTTCTGGATTATTGGGATTTCGCGTATCCAGAATGTTACGTACTGAATGTATTTTTACGGTGCTCTTACGCATTGAAAGTATCAGTTCGCAACTGCCAAACTTAAAAAATATTTACAATATATAATGTACTAATGCATTGTTAGAGTTAAAAGTGTCATAGATAGTTCATGTTCTAAAAATTAATTGAATTGTTAATTGTTTTGACACAATTTCCTCAAAGATATATATTTATATTATAGAAACTCAGAAAATGTATTATAATTTCATCCTAAACATTGACATCATTTTTGTTTCCCCTATCGCAAAAAAGGTATTTACGCCACTGATGTCTATTAGCTACTTCTATACCGCACATACTTATATCATAGATTTTAGATTCTTAAGGCTTTAACGAACATTGTGTACCCATGTGTGTGCTTATACACAAAGCTGCCCCTTTATGTATGCTACATTTTTAGACATCCAGATTAGGTAGCTACAATGTGGCCGCTTCAAATAAATTCCAAGGTAAAGTCAAAAATAGACAGGACAAAGATACATTGAAAACTTTTCAACCCTTTTAACACTTTTATTTTGTTTTTTTTTCGTTACTGTCAAATAGTCAAAAAATCAAATGCTCAGATTCCAACAAAGTTCAACACAGCAATTAACTTTAGCAGACAAACAAGACCTCAATTCCCCGAAAAAAAAACTCCCGTAAAAAGTGTCACAATATTTGTGAAATTAACACTTTTTATTGTTGTTGTTGTTGTTGATTTGTCACAGAGAGCAGCATTGGGAGGTGTAGATTTTAACAATTAGTTTGAGTTATTTATTGATTTTTATAATGAAGTGGCTCTTGGCGCATGGTTTGTTCCCAAATGGAACTTGGGAATTTTAATTATGTACTATTTGGGCATATACAATTCAAAATCTGCCGAACATTGAACTTGGCAACTGGAAAGTGGTTGATTGTTTGGGCCCACTTCAGTGCGTTTATTGACATTCAAATTTCATCATCATTTTGAAAGACTGCTATGATTAATTGGCTCATTATCATTTGGGCAACGATTAGAACAAACTTTTTCAATAGAAGATTCAACTTGCACAATTTTGTATATAACTTGAATATTATTTATGCGACAAAGATGGATTTAATTCGGAAGGGTAAAAATACATACTTTTTGTTACGTATATAGCTAGTGGATTTAACTCTAGACCTGTCCTAGACCAGATATATTTCAAATTTAAATTTCAAGGAAGGGTAAGATGAAGGATAGGTCTAGCGTTAAAAAAGGAAAATAAAGAAAAATAGCAAAATTCTTTGAAAAGAGTAGATTTGTGCGCTTAAATGGACCGTATATATTGCAAAACAATCTTAATAATCCATTTGTGATTCTTTACGAATCGATTTAAGCTTATTTTGGGATTTTGAGCGGAGCATCGTATATTGCGAACTGTAGAACGAAAAGTATAAAGAAAGCATCCATTTATATTCCGAGACAAAAAGACATAAAGCAAATATTGAATCTAGGCCTAAGGACAACGAGACCAAAATTAAATTAACCGGATACACTCTTTAAAATTTTTTTTGCTACGAAGATTTTGGTAAAGACGGAAAAAATTTGTCTGTATCCATTACAGAACTAACTAAATTTTCATTAGCTCCATTATCCTTAACACGAATAAATTGACATAAATCCATTTATAATCAGCTGGAATAGTTTGCAGCTAAATCAAATTCAAGGTTCGATTTAAAAATCGAGCCAATACACGGAAGTTTAATAATGTAAAAGTGCATTGAACTTTGTCAACAATAACCATGACATCCAAAAATGACCCAATGGAATACATTACATATATACTTAAATCAACTGAGCGAGCAACAAACCATAATCATAGACTTTTATTAAGACAGAGCAGCAGTCACATGGACTCACATACTCCCCCACATTATCGTTTACACAAGGAGCTAGCTACTACGAGATTTGGCTACTGGCCAAGAGTTGAAGCTAACAAATCCTTATAAATCGCAGTGTCATACTCAGACGACATCCTGTCCAACACCACATGCCAGATACGAGCAAGACTCCTGTCCAACAACAAACTGGCCAGTTAGCCAATCAGGCAGTTAGTTTGTTGGTCAGGCAGGCTATCATCAAAAGACAGTCTCAAAGACGACAAGGTACAGTGGTCGAAATAATCGATTTAGCTCCTTTTAACTAAAATTTAAAAATAATAACAAGAACATTATGGTTTTTTTTTGAAATGGTGGTAGAAGAAGGCGTTTTAGACTGTTTTTACCAAAACATTACTCGACAAACAACTTTCTGTAGATAAGTTAATATTTTTTGGGCATTTTTGGAAAACTTTAAATATGTAAATGTAACTCTCTACATTAGTGACAATTTTTTAGACCCCTTACATTCCTTCATAAAAGGATTGCTTCTCATGAAAACAAATCTTTTCAGAGAATATGTCAGGAAATTGTTCTAAGTTAAAAAATATTTTTATGCCAATATTATTACCAGAATAAATCTCAGCAAAAAGCCGTATTGCTAAGTCAGCAAAAAACTAACAAATTTCTTTGTAATACTAGCATAAAATTAAGAAAAATGTCATTGAATTCTTACTAAATATGAAACAACAACACGAGATGGTTAGATAATATTTTTTTTGGCTACAAATTGATTTGTAGGACTGGTTACATGTTGTTACTTGCATGTTCAACTTATTCTTTATTATCCGGCTTATTTAAAACTTACTTAAAAAAAATAATTGCTTTACTAAAGACATTCAGCATCAAGTTCGCACAAAAGCATTTATTGCGATGAAAAGGTGAAATAAACTTGCAAGTTTTATATACCCCGCATATAGCAATATTTTTTTGATTAAATACAGTTTTGACCACTGTGCGTAGCTCCTGAGGTTATGTCCTGCGCTGCACGTTGCCTGTCAGCCTTAATAAAATTTATGTTGTGACCATTTTTAACTATGGCCAAATAATATTGTTAACTCATTTTTGTGTCGACTTTCGATTTCTCAACTGATTATTTCCAGCCAGTAAGTCCCAATGGTCGCATTTGAAGTTTTGTTGATCCATGGTTTCTTAAATGTTTTTAATGTTAGTTAGATTGTGCCTTGCCCAAGCCACAGCGCTGTGGGAATTTTGCTTATCCGACTACTAAGCTCTATGCCTGAAAGTATGCTTTAATCTAGTCTCGCAAAACTCACTCCGAAGCTCAAGCTTCTTTGTTCGCCCACATTTGTGTATTTATAGTATAATGCCTCAAGTGTTGAACAAATACTACATCAGGCTTTACCGAGAACCAGTTTAATCGTTTTGTTGCCTTGACGTGCGTCCATGTGAGCCAAAGTGCGTTTGAGTGAGAAAGTAATTGTTCTTGTGCAAATTTACTTTAGTTTACTTTACTTTACCAGACGTTTACTGAGTTAATTTCTGCTGCCCACTAAACACATCCAATAAGTTACTTGAGGTAAATTAAAGCTCTTCCAAAATGCAGCTTAAACTCAAAGAAGCCTTGAGTTAATGACACTGCTTTGTGGCCGGCCGCCTGGTGTTTAACCTTCAGACGACGACATGTAAGTAGCATACTTTTGGGTGCCCCTTTTTATACCCTTTACTTAGACATTACTAGCCGCACATTTAGTATTAAGTTAAGTGGAGAAATTGGCTCAAAAAATTGTTTTTCCAAAATTCGTGTTTTTTTTTTCGGAACTAAATTTATATTCTATCACTAAGTCAATTGGTCGGAACTTACTCAAGTAAGTATTTACATGTCTAAATGGTTAGGATATGATTTCTTTTTTCAAAACATTTAAACGACTATTTCATCTTTTAACATATCTTGTGCTAAATCTATATATTTCATCTTAAATGTAGGCTATATTTAAGTCTTTGAGAATTATCATCATATAAACGCGTAGAAAAGGAGGATATTTAAATCCGAATCTTCAAACTGGTGTAAATTTAAACCATTTTTAATTTTTTTCTTTGAAAGATTGGATATTTCAAAATTTCAAGAACTGTCCTAGACCAAACTAGAGTTTTTAGTGGAAGTTTTTAGGAAAACGCTGTCGTGATTTATTTTGTCGTTCGGCTTTTCTATTTTAATGTCGCCATTGTGATTTTGGAAGAAAACTTTTGTGCACTTTGTTTAGCTCCATATTCAATCCGATCCAATTAAATTTCTATTCTGTTTGTGAAAATTTGAATAATTTTTTTAAGTAAATTGCTCAAACTAGCCATGAACGCGCCCAAAATTTGAAAATTTGTTTAATAAAAATCTTGATATTTTTTGTAATTTTGTTTTTTATTTGGTAGCCTTTATAATGGTGTGATTGCCTTTAAAAAGCTTACATTTTTTTTTTATGAATTTTCTTTTTATTTACTTAAAAATTTGCATTTTCCATCATTTCTTAAAAAGTTTTACAACCAAAAGGCTTTGGATATTTTTTCTTTCTAACTGTGAATGCTCACGAAAGGAAGATTTGAGCCAGATAAAATAAAATGTGAATATTTAGCTAAGAACTTTCATGGAAAACTTAATGCCATTAAATCTACATAATTTAAACACAACATTCATAATGCTAGGAACAATACAGCTCAACAATTCTTAGATTATTTTTGGAATTACATTTTTCATTTCAAATTAGTAAAAATGAAAACGCTTAATTTTCCATATAATTATTATTTATTTATTATTATTTATATAAATATAAAGTAAAAGTTAATTCTAAATTTGAAAAGATTTGTAGCCAGATCAACGGAGGCCTTCGTGTTATAATTAAATCATCAATAATTAAGAAGAAAATATGTTAACTAGTAAACGTGATGACGGAAAATAATATTTGCTTAAACTTTAATTAACCCCTTTAGTTCCAAAAACCTTGTTGATTTGATATCCCAAGTTATTTGAATTCAAGATACAAATTTGTTTAAAATTTGAAAGAGCCACCTACCACCACCTATGTTTTATTTCTATTATCTGCTTGTGCTGTTTTTTTTCGATAGTGTGCTTATAAAGAAGTTGGTTTTGAAATTCAGAATCAGAACTTTATTGCTTGTAACATTTATTCTTTCAATTTTTGGGTATACCTCATTCATTCTCTATGTCTCCCTATCCTATAGTGTGTTCGCATCTCGGCAGGGTTCGTCGTAAGGGCTCTCTTGTTATTTTTTTACACATGTTTAATTTTGTTTGGCAAATTTGCTTGTAAAGAAAGCTTAGGGCGTTCACATTTTTACGTTAGATTAATGAGTTCTTGGAAGCAACGTTTAAGCCCATTTTTTAACTTCTTATAAATATGGCTGGTTGCCTCTGCATGTGCCAGGCGGTTACGTATACGCCAGATTGGACACAGACGTCGAAGACAACGTCAACGCCAGCTTTGACGCCTTTGGGCCAAGGTTGTGACACTGAAGCCAGACAACAAATTTGCATTGCCAGAATTGCCTTTATCATTTACATACATATTTACTCATAAACATAAAAGGAAAAAAAAGTATGCTATAGAAGTATTTCTACGCACATGCTTGCAATGTTGATTTTATGAATTTATTTATGCACATTGTATTATTATTATTATTTTTATTATTATATATGCTGCACAAAGAGTCAATTAATTTAACTAAGGCCAAGAGCGCCATTGTTATTGCTAACGCTACATTTCCTTACTTACACATGCGTATCACACCCAAACACTTATATGTATACACTCACACTCAAAGACGCATTGAAAAACATTGAAAGTATATATAAGTAAGTAAATAGGTATTGTATATCGCGCAACATGACGTCGCACATGGCCAAGCTAAAAATAATAATACAGCTCAAATATAAGTATGAAAAGTAAGCCAACAAAAGTCCTTGAGGTCCAAGAGGGCGTACTGCTGCCAGTTTACTATTTACTACATGCTCCCTGAGCCTGGACTTGCATATATAGTATATATAAGTGCTGGAAATGAAATTAGTGCCAGGGTCATTAGCGCATATGTGATTATCTTCTTGCACTAAAAGCGAAATGTTGCCGATTATAGACGTTGGCGCCTTTTGTTTACAGATAAGGCTGGTACACGGAGTGCACCCAAAGGACAACACTTTAATTTTAAAGCCTCATAAGCTTTGTTTTAGATACGACGCGTCGTAGGTTATAGGCGAGTTTTTTTATACAAAACGGATATGGAAACATTAAAACCCATGCAAACAGAAAAACCAGCATAGAGCAATGGTCACCCCGGTCCCTATCAATAGCAAGCTATGAGCCCATCATTGTCCTGCCAAATGTATCTAGAACTTTGTTAAAATTGCAAACAATAGCTGCGTGTGTGTATCCGCATAATAAAGTTGGGTTTACTAACAAACAATTCAACTCACACACACAAACACACTCGTACACAAATAAACTCGTAAAATCGAGCGAGGATTTTTTTTCTTTCCTTATTCTGGCACAAGGACCAGACATCTTTGATTGTGTGCATTGCTCTCTATTTGCTGAATCCAGAACCAAAGTAACAAGTGATGGTGAATAGCGAATAGACCAACAAGTAGCCCGGAGGTGAATCCTTCAAAAGCCCTGTGCATTCTGAGAAATTCGTGGTAACATGTGCATGCAACAGACAAATGTTTAATTTGTTACATGCACTTACAGAAGATTTGGCCTAAAGGCATTTCAAAAGTATGCGGTAGAGATTGTAACAAGTACTAAAGTGGCTTCCGCCAAAGAGTCCTGCAAGTGCTCTTTATATGTTAGGTATTTTCGCTTTAAAGCAGTAAAAGCAAAATGATATGCCCAATGACGCTTTGAAACGTTGCAAGAGGATTTTTACAATACTTGAAAGTTCATGCAAATATTAAATTTGTTTGAGCTTATGGACCAGCACGTCATATCAAGAGCTATACATGTCTTTGATATTATCGACTTAAAGTGAGCTTATAGTTCTCCTGCCAGAAGAATGATTCCATCTGCAGAGCAACACAGGTGCTTGTGAAGGTAATGAACCTTTTGTCTAGAGTGCCAAGGCTTAACGACATAGTTTAAAGTAGAGTTGGAGTACGGAAAAGAACATCGTTACTATTACGGCCACCAAAAAACTATAAATGCCATGGGGAGGCATCTTTCCGCCACACCCGAATACGAAAATTCGGTTCTGAGACTTAGATAAGGGTCTGAAACAACCCCTTAAAGCTTAACTGGTAAGTATGCTTTTTAGGTAATCGAAATTTGTGAGTCTTCGTTTATTGTACTATATTGTTAGAAATAGGTAGAATTAAATGACCTATTTTAATATTTAAGATGCAACAGTAACTGTTGAAAATTTAACAGTTTGTTTTAAAACATTATTAAAAAGAAACGAAAAATATTCGGGACTTGGCAGTTATTCGGAAACCAAAAGCTTGTTCGAGATTTACCCGTAAAAAAAAAATTTTAAATAAAATTTTTGGACCCGGCTGTTGTACGTGAACTAAAAGCAATTTTGGGACCCGCTAGATTCCCGTCCCGATGTTATTTCGAGCTTTAAATTAATTTGTGTTTTTGTCAATGGCAGCTTGGCTATCAGAAAAGGTTATATCGTTTCTGTAGGAGGTTCTCATAGTGCTTAGCGTGACAGATACTTTTTCCTACTTGATTAAATTCCGAGGTCAGTGTCTACAATTCAAAGATGGATCCAATATAAGCTACAATTTCTCGTAGAGGTCATTGGGAACAGAGCTCAATTCTGTTTTGCCCGACATCATTGTCCCTCATCATTTGTTAATGAAGTGTCGCAAACTATTTCTATCTATTGGGAACGATGCAGAGATATAAGTATTCGTCTTTTCGTTGGTTACTTGCAAAATATGGATGGTGTATTTGAAAAATAAAATGTTTAATTTTTCGATATTTTTTTTTTTATTAGTGTATATTATCTATGTTAAAAATTGTTTGTACTTATTGTTGAATCATTTCAATATTTATATTAATATCTTTATTTTGTATCTATATTATAATAACATAAGCCATAAGCTGTTAACTGAATGTAAAATGTCACTAATGTTATGTTATGTTATGTTATGTTATGTTATGTTATGTTATGTTATGTTATGTTATGTTATGTTATGTTATGTTATGTTATGTTATGTTATGTTATGTTATGTTATGTTATGTTATGTTATGTTATGTTATGTTATGTTATGTTATGTTATGTTATGTTATGTTATGTTATGTTATGTTATGTTATGTTATGTTATGTTATGTTATGTTATGTTATGTTATGTTATGTTATGTTATGTTATGTTATGTTATGTTATGTTATGTTATGTTATGTTATGTTATGTTATGTTATGTTATGTTATGTTATGTTATGTTATGTTATGTTATGTTATGTTATGTTATGTTATGTTATGTTATGTTATGTTATGTTATGTTATGTTATGTTATGTTATGTTATGTTATGTTATGTTATGTTATGTTATGTTATGTTATGTTATGTTATGTTATGTTATGTTATGTTAATTATAAGTCGCTCAGCATAAAGTGACACTCAAAATTTACATAAACCAAGATTGACGTGTTTTCCTTTCCGCTCCTGTTCGGTCCACTTTAATATTTTGTACAAGTTGCATTGTGCTAACAAAGCACATCAAACTCAATTTGTTAATATAATTGAATAGTGTTTAAATAGTTAAACACTTATATTAAAAATAATTTTTATCAAATTGTTGTTTAAACCAGGTATCGCAAATAAGCGTTATGGGGTTGAAAAATATCAAAGCGAAAAAAGTGCTTTGGATAAAATTGAAAGCCACAGCGTATCATATTTTTGAAAGGACTACCCGGATTAAGGATAAAATTTTAATTTTTCTTAAAAAAATCAAGCGTAAATTAAAAGTATACAATTTTTATCATTTTATTATAAAAAAGTGAAAAATAACTTTTACTTTGCAATTTTTAAATAATAATTGGCATTAAAATATTATTTCATACTTTTTATTTTTAAATTTAAAATAAAAATAATAATTTGATGACTTTTATTAAAAAAATTATAAGAGTTGCAATACCTGGTTTAACAATTATTGCAATTTATTAAAAAATTCAAACTTATACTATACATGTACTTGGGCGATTATTTTTCAAAGTAAACAAAGTAAATTTTTTTGTAAGAATTCCTTGACGTAAAATAAATTCGAATGTTTTGTTTTTGAAAACTTCATGTTTTTTAAGTTTTTAAAAAATTGAAAAAAATATATACATATGTACACTTACATAAAGTACAATATATCTGGCTTTACCTATCCAATCGTTTTAATTTTTATATGTTGTACGAAAAATAATGTGTTTATTAAGTGAGCTTTAAAGTTCTTTCCATCTTTCCAAGTAAAAATCCACTAAAAATCAGTTATTCGCAACACTATAAAATTTACAGACAAAATTGGTAAGCCTATTACATACAATAAAATTGGAAATATTTGTTTAACCCCTTATAGCTAGATCTAGCATATTTCAAAATTGAAATGCTTAGAAATTTATAATCTAACATTTTTATACCCTGTACCGTATGGTTCAAATGGTATATTAAGTTTGTGCAAACCGAAAATGTATGTAACATATAGAAGGAGTCGGCGGAGACCCCCCAAAGTTACCTAAAGTATGATCAGGGTCACCAGAGAAGTCGATATACCGATGTCCGACTGTCCGTCTGTCCATCTCTCTGTCTGTCTGTCTGTCCGTCCGTCTGTCTGTCTGTCTGTCTGTCCGTCCGTCTGTCTGTCTGTCCGTCCGTATGAACGGATGGTAAAAGCTAGAGCAACCAAAATTTCAGATTAGATCCCTTATTATTCCATAGTAGACAAGTTTATTCTATTTTTTTGATATCGGAGTTACATTATATAGCTTCCATAGGGGTGTTTCAGACGGCCTCGAAAAAAACCAAAGTTTTAGATGGATAGTTCGTTTTTTTATGAATATATCGTAACCAAATTTGGCATTCGGAAGTTTTTTAGAGTTCCCCAGCACTGTACCAAATTTTATCAAAATCGGTTTGACTATAGTATATAGCTTCCGTAAGACCGATCTATCAAAAAATAGTTTTTAGGGCATAACCCGGTTGTTTATAAAGATATCGAAACTAAATTTGGCATTCGGAAGTCTTTTGATCAAAATCAGTTGACTATATCATATAGCCCCCATAGGACACTTGTAAGCTTGCTAAGGTACATACTCTTGAGATAACTTTTATCATTTCATAAGGGTCTCAAGGATGACTTTAAAAAATAGTATATCAAATGGATTTAATTCTTACTACTGAAAAGTTTCAAATTCGTAAAAAAAGGAGTTTTCATTTGGAAAAAACATTTATTTTGGGACCAAAAAAAAACACAAAATCGATATTTATTTTGACAAAAAATATTTTAACCACTTGCGAACTAATTCGTATTCCGTCAAATCCTTCATAAACAATATCAGCATATAAGCGAAAAAATAAAAAATTTTGTTTCTGGATTGCAGATAAAGCAATGAAAAATTCAATAAAGCATCTTTAAAGTTTAATAATTAAAAAAAAATTCTTGAAAAAATACTTATTTTTTTCGCTAGAATATAAGGATAAATAACCGCTAAAGTTTATCCTTTTTTTAGGCATATTTATTTTGACTACTAGCTTATTTTAGACACTTTTTTTTCAAAACTAGCTTATTTTGACTCATAATTTCTGACAACACTGCGTGAAACAGTTTTCCATTTTTCACCTTTTGAAGTAGAAAGTTAAAATTGGACATATCCAAGGCCTTCTGATTTCATATTAAGAGTTTAAACTTTAAAACAGATGCAATGGCTCTTAGGTGTTCAACGGATACTGATTTGTCTATGCTGGGTATTTTAGAGTCGGGCAGGCACAATTGTGGCATTCTTATTGAGAAGAATACTGTAATACTGATGCCTCGAAATTGATTAGAATGGCATACGTTGTTGTCATGTAAAGCACGCAGGGAGGGGAGCCCTATAGTTTGTTTAAAAAATATAAAATAAAGGCAATCAGGCCTAAAATAAATTTAGAAAAAAATTCTAGATTTTAAAAATTAAAGCCCAATCTAATAACTACTTTTTGAATTTCTTTTACCAAATTTAAACATTTAACTTCTTTTTGCACGTTGAAATCAAAAACTTAAAAGTTTAAGCTAAATTTCTTAAGGATATTGAAAGTGAATGTTGAGATTCGACAGCAAGCACTAAGTGTTTTAAATCCTACGAAGGGTGGAGTTCCAGTTGACAAACTCCAACTAACAATGTTAATTTCAGTGACTTAAAAAAGTTGCATTCCATTTATTCTACACATTTGGTAATAAAAACACCTGTTCCTGTTGTTGTCATACCTACCCAGAACTTCTCCCATCCTCGTGAACAAAATGTAAAAGCACACCTGCTAGTCAAGCGGACAAGGAGTTAAGCCTCTGCTTTGTGCCACAATCGAAACTTTACTGTATTGAATTTTTAAATTTTCGATTGGTCTAACCTTTTCTGTTTTTTTTTTTTTTTGTTGGCAATGGGAGGAGCCTTGCGGCCAAGCTGTCCCAGCACAGGGGTTCACTAACCTTTTTCTGCATACCATTTTTTTTCTTCTCCATCCCAGCTCCATTGATAGATTAGCCATCTATCTACGCCCAGCTAATTTTTGATATCAAGCTGCATAAATTTTCTGTCTGCTGCTGCCTTTTTTCGTGCAGTGTATAATATTTCATGTGCCCTAAAGTGTTGTTTGATTTTTTTAGTCAGTTTTATAGTCTCGATGCGATCTAGTTAGTGCCAATTCGAGTGGCAAGTTTCATTTATCGAAATTTTGGGTGCTTTAGCTGAAGTTGGAGCATGTCAAATGGCCCTAAAAACGGTCACTTTATGCAAACATGCAAATACCTACAGCTCAAATCAATGACCGTTTTGGCTCCTTAAGTTTTGCATGGGTATTGCAGTTCTCTGAGTGTAACTCAACAGCTGGAACACTCTGCTGGTTGCCTTGGTTGCCGACAGATTCTAATCAGCTCAGCTTGCCATATGTCGTCTGGGGATTGCTTGTGTCCTCAAATGCTTTTTATTTAAATAAACAAATCTTTTTGGCACGCACCCCCAACACCCCCAACATCCCAAATGCCCCAACACTATACATTCAGTTTGATCGATTGGCGCTCTTAAACTGAGCTTACACGCACACTCACACGCTCGAGTATCTGTGCGTGTTTGTGCGAGTGTGAGTTTCCGTTGCCGTTTCGACTCCTAGTACTATGGATGCTTCTTGGCGTGACTTATACGATGGGGCGTGTCAAAATTTCATTAGATTTTATGCGCCTTATATTACCAACGTCTGTTATATGTATTTTTTTTTGTTGCAACATTTACTGCCTTGTAAGCGTGTGAGGGATGCTCATTTTTTATGGCCCATCACATCTGCCCCCCACCCAGCACCGCAAACCCAACGGAAATTTAGTTTAATCGAAGTTGTTGTCACGACTTGCGGCTCTGATTGATTGCCCATTGATAAGCCAACAAACATGTGGCATGCAAATTACCAGACGTGAAAGAGCTGGATGCCAAAGAAAGTTTTACTCTCGGTTCCATTTTGGCGAATATTTTAATTTCAGCTGGCATACAAATGACATTTGCCTTTTATTGTTTGCTCTTACTTTCGAACGAAATGAAGTTGAATGCCATCCAATGCGAAAATGAAAATGAAAATTGTAGAATATTCAAATGCGTTACAAAAGCGCGGCGGCAGCTGTTGCAGAAGCTTTTCTCTTTATACTCCTTCGAAGACCTTCACAGGGTGTTTTGACTATAGCACACCGCTTGTCAGGCCATGTGGGAAAAAAGCGCCTTTATCTTAATCTTATCTGTTGTTAAGTTTTGAAGTTTTAAGCTTTGTTGCTTACTTTGTTTTACTTGCCAATTTAAAGTAAGTAATTTATTGATATTTGTTTTAATTATTTTTTTCTGATTCAAATCCAAAAATAGCATGCACAACTCAAAACGAATTTTTGGCATATGTTCACATGCACCCACATGGTTCATGTCTAGCATAAAAAAAATTACCCTTGTAATAATAATAACTAAATTGTGGTTAATTTCAATGACTATTTTTGTGACGGATTAATAAAGTACTATCAATACTTTCATCTATCGAAAATGTAAACGATACGGCTTAGAGTTATGCTAACAAGGAGTAAGGGAAACATCAGAGTATATCGATAGCAAAAGTGCACGCAAAAACTAAAACGAATAAAATTTGTTCGTTTTCTGGAGCACGGCTGATTAGATTTTTAAACTTCGTTAAAAAATTCTATATTTTCAAATATCTCACCTTAGTTGCATGAAAATTATTGCCATATTCTAGGTAGGTTTAGTCGAACTTCTGTTTAAAATTTAAGGTATCTTAAAAAAAAGCAAATTTAAATAATTATTTAAGTCCACAGACTATTAGATATTAGTTTTCAAATATGATTATCATTATTAATATATATACAGTGCTTTTCATAACTACAGGACAGTCGCAAATTTTTTTTTCAAGTGCAAATATAACGGTTAATAAGCACGATCTAGCAAAGCTTCCTTTTACAAAAACAACTACCTATTATTGGAGCTTTTAATTTAACGTAAGGTTATTGCACTGTTGCTTAACACGGTGTTTCGCTATGGCTTATGCATGGATATGCCACTTTTGGTGCTATTTTAAGCGTTTCATAACTATAGGACAGTAGTCTTTTATAAGGAAATTAAGTGTAAGGATAGCATAAATATATTTTATTTTAATTTTGATTCACTTTTTGATTATTTTATGATAAAACGCCGCAAGGTATGACTTTTAGTTTAGAGGAGAGAGACCGTATTATAGCCAAAAACGACATGGGCCTTAGAATAGTCAAAATTTATGAATTAACATATAAACCGATAACATAATTATATTCGGAACTTCTTTAAAAACACTGAAAAATACATAAAAAAATAAGTTTCTATAATACTTTATAATTAGATTAACATTATCGGACTTGAGACGTGTGCAAGTGGTACTCTTAAGTATGATATTAAGCTTGATCTGATTCCTATGTAACAGGTCGACTTTTTAACTTAAAAATATATAGCGTTAGTCAAGTCCAATATAGGTTGTTCACCAGATCGAAGATACTGATGACATGAGCTTCCCTAGAAACAGTGCAAAAATGCAAAAGTCCACAACTGATAATGTTAACAATCAGTTATTCTTCCAGTGCAAAGAATTATATTATACTACAAGCACTAAATAATACCAAATACTATATTTGTATTATATATGTATGTATATATATATATTTATATATACATATTTGTATTATATATGTATGTATCTATATATATCTATATATATACAATGTGCAAACTGGTAGATACTGATGCTCTTTATAACACAGCTTCGTGCAGAAGTGGTCAAGGGCTGGGTCACCTACAGAGTAAACACCCTAATTGATTGTGTGAATTGTGAATGTTATTATTATATAGATCGTAATTCGTAATAATAATTTCTTGCATAAGATCATTGTTATTTTATAGTTTTCATATTACATTTTGCGTTTCTTTTTTTCATTCGTTAAAAGACACCGGCTTGTGGAATTTTGGACTAGATATTTAAAAGCACATTTTATAATTTAAAAGTTATAATTATTTTAAATTTGTGAAAGCCCAAAATGTATTTATAACATCCAGAAGGACTCCTTAATTAACTTGATCTCAGAGATGGTTAAAGCTAGAGCCACCAAACTTTCGAGCTAGATCCACTATTATAACTCGGGAAACATTATAAAGCTACTATAGAGATATTGACGAGCACCTCGAAAAATATCAAAAGTTTCTTAACCAAATTTGGCGTTCGAAATTTTGTTAGAGCTCCCAAGCACTGTATCAAAAACATCCGATATCGAAAAACTAAAATAATCGGTACTTTATAATTTTGGAAATAGGTTGTTAGAAGATATATTACTAAAAGAAGCTAACTATGTCATAAAAAACTTTCTCTGGAAATCGGGAAAATCTATGCTTGTATCTTGTAAAAGAAACCTCTTGAACCAAATTTTTAACTGAAGATACATCTGCTATAAATCTTGCTGGATCGAAAATGGGAAAAATCTATATAATTTTGATGAGTTGCTTGGATAAAACCACAGATATCTTAAGGTTTTACTCTTGATTAAATACCATAATATCATAATTACATCTATAAAAATTTCGGTTTATTATTCTTCAAGTGTAAGCAATATTCGGTGCTAAGAGCTCAAATTCAAATTCATTCTCTTTTGCATGTGATTTTCAACGCCACTTGTGACTTTTTTTGATTTGCCGTCGCGCTTCTTCAAAATGCAAATAAATGGCAACAAAAATAATATAAATACGCTTTGCAATTTGTGGCAGAGACTGAAACAAACAGAGCTAAAGATGGCGACAGAGTCTGAAAATGATTCTGAGACTGAGTCTGTGATTGCAGCTAAAGTCATTCGCATGATAAGCATTGTGTGTAAACTTTTTGGCTAAGCTGTTTGGCAAATAAGTATCAGAGAATAAATTGAAATATTGAAATAATATCCAAAAGTATAAAATACCATCAGATTATTGCAAAGTGGCAGCTGGAAATCGTGACACTGTGGATGTCATCCGCTTCAGATATCAGATACCATTCCACTGATGATGGTGGCTTTACAAAGTCAATGCATAAGTTATTTTAATGGGCTTTGTTCCAAGTTGTTTTGTCGATGAGCCGTGTCGAAATGCAGTTATGAATTTTGGTTAGCATTCTCGCTTTAATGCGTAACCACCGAACCCATACCCATAATCATAGCCAGACTTACCTCGTAAAAATAAAACGAATTCAAATTGTCCAAATCACCCGCATGCTCCGATATTGTTGTCGTGTTGTTACCCGCTGACATTGGAGGCGTTTCCAAGTCGTTGGCTGGCGCAAATGCAGACATAGTTGTTGGCGCCAGTATCACGTGTGAGATCGCAGGTGTTAAGTAGGTGAGATTAACTGGGGATGCCACTGTGGCAGTGTGTGTTTGTGTTGTGGTTGTAGTTGTTGCCAACTCGCTGCCATTGGAGAAGGCTAGAAGACTCTCTGCTGCCGACGCTGCCTCAGAGTTGGAGGTGGAGGCAAGCGTATAGGAAAGCGAGCCATCGAATAGTCGTAGATGCAACATTTTGCTGATGCTTGAAGCTGATGCACTGCCGCAGTTAGAGGTAAGCTCCACACATTGCCGTGGAATGCCTGAATAGTAAAAACATTGACAAAAATTAAGCTATAATTTATGTGTATATGGTATGTATTACTTATAAACATTCTACATGCTATACACTACATATGTGTTGTTGTGCCACAATTTATGCACGCCCCTCAAAACTTGTTAGACGTCCTGACTCTTCTCTATGCAGCAGCCAACCAGCAAGTAAGTGAACAAGTGAGTATTTAAAATGGTCCTTGCCCTGGGTTAAACAATGCTCAAAAACACATAAATCCGAAACGAAAATCTGCATAATAAATACTTTAAGTACTTGCTGGAATAAAGCAAACATTTGTGTTTCAGTTGACATGGCTTTTGTGTTGTTCCAGCCATGGGCTATAGTCAGGCGCCATGTGTGCGCCAGGGGAGTAAATTTAATGACACAGGTGCAGATGCCATTGCCAGTAAATTTAATGTTGGGCTACAAGCAGGTTAGTACCCCAGCATGACTGGGTTTGTGGGTGCCCCAGTGTCTGTGGCTAAACACGCAAAGTATTGTCTACAAATTTACCTTCATTTATCAAACATATTTGCGCTCAGCTTAAATAAAAACAATAAAAACTAACAAATTTCTATTTGAGGGTTGACGAAGTGAAGTTACTCTATTTGAAATAAAGATATTTGTTGTTAAGGAATTTTTGGTTAGCTTAGCTATTTTTACTTATGTAAATAAAAAGTGTTTAAGTTTTTTGCAAGTTAAAAAATGTTAAGATAACTTTAAGTAAGACTTTAAGAAATTTTCTTTCGCAAACTTTCTAGAATTACCATCGATTTTGATTCTTCAATTTATTATGTTGATCACCCAGAAAATAAATTGTCAAGGCAGTCAGTAATTCCTTTCAGCTAATATTTGGACTAGCCCGAAAATAGGTTAGCAGTTCTTTCGACCATTCCTGGCAAGTCAATAAATCAAATTTGGCAGTAATTAGCACCAGTATGGCTAGCTTATATTTTAGAGACTTATATGAGTTTTTTACTTCATACTACATCTTAATCCAACTATAAGACTTAACCCAATTTGAGTTATTAATCGAGTTACCTAATACCATATGAGAAAAAGAATCGAAAATCGTTTAAAACTTTAATAAGATAGATATTAATTACGCAGGCTCACAAAAAAGTGATTGAAACTTTATATGTGATAGGGCTACCCATAAGGATTTTGAGTCGCTGAATCGGAATCCGAGGTCCTAAAAACCCCAACACCCATTGGTTCAGAGATAACCCGGTATTTTGGAGGTTATCTCAAAAACCTGATACAGTGGTTTAAAGTTAAAAAAAAATTTTTCGAATAAATAAATAGAAAGCAGCGTTTGATAGATCTTTGAAAGATCGCGTATATGCAGCATGGTCTGAGTTCGGTATACCTACAAAGTTAATGCGATTGTGAACACTGACGTTGAGTAAATTAAACTTTCGAAACCTGATACCTTTCGAGGTTACAGTCAGTTCTCTCTCTTGCCACCTTCAAGTAGACGCGACGATTCACAATGAGACTGAGGTTGAAGACTATTCTTTTGATGTATGATTTTTTGATGAATGATTTCTTCTATCTCGGCAGCACTGTCACAACGACCAACGGTGTCTGCAGGTAGATCAAGCAGATAATTACTCATGCCAATCAATGCTACTTTGGTAGAAACCACTCTGAACGAACGAAGTAAACACTAAACATGACGCTCCTCCTACCTGTTTAGCTTTATGAGATGCAAATATACTTGCAATGTTTGAGTGAATAGTATTCCGTAAGACCTCTGAC
Source organism: Chymomyza fuscimana (assembly GCA_949987675.1). Lineage (NCBI taxonomy): Eukaryota > Metazoa > Arthropoda > Insecta > Diptera > Drosophilidae > Chymomyza > Chymomyza fuscimana. Next base: position 87,643,200 of record OX465088.1, read on the forward strand.
CTTTTACGGGTTGGTGACGACTACTACCATGAAGATAAACATGCAGCGGCTCTGCTGGCTCGGCCATGTTGTTCGTATGGATGAAGTAGCTACAACGAATAAGGTTTTCAATGTGGTTCTTCTGCGGTCTCAACTTAGCGTTAAAAATAGACTTTGACTGCAAAAAAACATTTTTCAGCCAGTAAAGACCTCTGCTCTGCAACTTAAGGCTACAGCAAGTATATCAAATGATACCAACTAAGCACACTTAGAAACATTATCATTGCACCCTGGTAAATGAGCAATTTTTGGAATTTATAAGAACCTCAACATCAAATTTTTTGGGGGTTTGGGGTGATTGTGCTGCGTGCCACCGGCTGAAGTTTCAAAGAGCGCAAAATAGATTGCTAAAAATGATATTTGATCTACCATTCTATTTTTCCAATTCTCGTCTCCACGATAAATCACATATATGCGTGATTAATGAAATAATCAGTCAGGCTATAACCAAATTTAATATAAAAAAATATATGCACATCTCATTATCTTAGTTTCTTAACTCTAGTCTTAGCTTAGTTTCTTTTTTTTTTTTTTGCTTTAACCCTTTAAGTCATTGCGTCCAATACATTGGACATTTTTATTTTCTCGATTTTTCTTATCGAAATCACATTAATTGAAAAAACAGTTGGTGGAGATATTTTAATTAATAATTATTTATTTATCCAATAGAAAATAAAAATGAAAATACGTTATAATTGTATAAAAAAATTTTATGTATGAAATGATTCGTAAGATTACGATTAAAAATATTTTTTAAAAGGATAGCTCAAATGGTAAGGCTCAGCAGCTTCAAAACATGTGGTCCAATACATTGGACAAAAGTACCGGGAGTATGCCGCTTTACGACTCATGTAGTATTGTATTTTTTTTTTTTTTTTTTCGTTTTTTTTTTGAATTTTTTTTACAATCTGTCTTTATTAGACAATAAGTAAATTTACTAAAATAATTAATACAATATAAATATAATAGCAAGTTTCCATCGAAACCTACTACTGTGTTAATGTAGTATTGTAATTTGAATTTTTCGGCATTTTAAAGCGGGATTCTCTGAATTTTCTTGAATTGTTATAACATTAGATAATGGCGCATTCACTGAAAATAAAATTTATGCAGCTTCAGCTGATCTATCGGAATGCGATGGTAACGATTAACATGGGTCTCAAAAAAATTTTCAACTAGCGGAATGCGAAATTTTCAACGAGGATATCGCGGAGATAAAAATATTCATCCCACAAAAAAAAGGAAATAAAAGTATAAAAGATTGTTTTATGCACATATTTGCCGGTCTAAGTTCACAAAAATCGTACGCGTTGAAAACAAACATTTTTTCAAAATATGAAGCGAAATCTATTTGTTGTATAACGAAATCGTTTACATATTGTCCTTCAACATATTATTACATATATCTAAACCTATAACCTAAACTCTATAAATTGTATAACGATAAATAAAATATAATAATTAAATAAAGAATTGAATTGAAATTGAATTACACTTAAGTCAGAAACATTGGATATAATAGATTAAGAATATTACAAATAACTGAATAACTGACTAAGGTTAATAATAATAAACCTTAATACATAACGAGAATGAACTCCTTAATGCCGGCTTCAGTATAATAAATCTATTTCAAATTACTGGTGATAATACTATTCCTTGACTTTACAATTTCATCTCTTTAATGCTGCAGGCATAATTAAAAAGTTAATGTACCCTTTCCAAGCTATTCCACAGCTATTAAGAGTCAAAAGTTTTAAGAGCTTAACTCTGGGTCTGCACACTGGCCCACGTAGCCTTCTTGGCCGGTAAGTAATAACAATAACTTAATAAATTAGCTGCTAACAATAAAACCCAATGTGCCATAGAACGAACTGCAAATAAGATTAAACGCTTTTGATATTTTAGTATGCATTTTAATGTGATGTTTAAATTTATATCCCATTTACTCATTTGCTGATGCTTTGAACCAAGCTAAAAATGCCTAAAAAATGCAAATAAATTTAATTTAAAACTCAAAGCTCTTTGCAGTTCTCAATATTAATGGGCACTGTTGATGATGATAAATTTGATTCTTTTTTTTTTTTTTTTTTTTTTATCAAATCAACATCAAAACACACACACATGGAACTACTAACTAAGCATTCAACTATTTGCAAATGATTTATTTTCACACGTTGGCACACGGTGCGTGGATGTATGCAAGTTCCGACTGATGGACGGGTCCGGCGTCTGTGTCATGTATGAACCGCCTGCTTTCTTTTTGACACATTCAATTTACTTGGCTGGCTGCTGCTTTTCTTTGCCCCTTTTCTACCCCTTGCCACATGTTGTAGTCTCTGACTTTCCAAGTTATAAATTTATTGCATTTTACACGTACATAGTTTTATTTTCATTTGGCTTACAGCCAAATTCATCGCTTGCTTCACTTTGGTCTGCTCTTTCCAACAGTCTCTGTATGTCTGTCTATCTGTCTGTCTATCTTGGCTGTCGTCTGAATATATATTTTATGACGTGGCGCCACCGCGGGTGTTGACAATGCGTGTGGTTTCTGTTAGTTAACCCGCAGAATGCCACATCAAAACAATTACAAAAGTGTGAAAATATATCACAATTATATGTCGTACTTTTGAAGTGAAGCAAATTTTATGAATTCCACGAATAGGAAAAGCAGTTGTTCAGGATTTCAATCTGGCTCCAAACTGAGCAGAAAGAAAGGTTCTTTAACTATGAACTAGGTCAATGACAGTACAATATTTTGCTCCTAATTTAAAGTAGGCTGATATCACAAGAAATACGAAACCCCTATGAAATCAGTATATACAATTGTCTACCTTTCAACATGTCTTTTTGGCCACTTTGACTGTTATATCCCTCCTGGGGCAAAATAATTTGCTCAGTAACTGCTTTAATTGAATGTTTGATTTTGTGCCAAAAAGTGGTTTATTTAAAGTATTGAATAGACCATATCCACCATAGCCAAACCATAACAGATAAAATTTTGAAGTTTTTTGTGATATATTAACAGCTAATTCTCAGTTGAATAAAAAAAAAGTAATAGTACATTGTTCTAAAAAATTAAAAAAAAAAAAAGGTTTTTGAAAAATACACAAAAAATGCGTCATCAGCTTAGCACACCCTACTTTATTTAATATTTTTTTAAGATTCTAATCCATAAAGAAATTTATAAACCTAGTTTTTTTATAATAAGAACTTTTTGAAGTTAATTAAAGAATGAGTTGAGCCTCCCTTCTGATCATTAGAGGGCTTGAATAATTTCAGTTTTGTTGGAATATTGTTTTTCAGTACTGTCGGGTGAGTTAGGCGGCCACGACACTAAATTGACATTTTGGCCCACAATCATCCATTTATGCACACTGGAGCATTGTTGTGCTGAAAATTCCGTGAAAATAAAAACATACTCTTTTTTTTTATCTGGAAACACAACAAAGCGACATTCATGATTACAGGTCATGCATACTCGTACAAAATTCAAATGCATATCCTTGCGATAACCTGTCTCCTTAAGTAAGCAGCACTTTTTCCTCTCTCGTAGATAAGCTTACACCAATACCAACTTTTTTTTGAAAACGAATTTTTATCGCTTCTTTATATGGGCAAATAATATGAATCAAATCAATAAGGTGCAACAATGTTGAAAAAAACATAAATCGAAAATTTTGTAAGGAAAATAAAAATGAATAAAAACTTTCAATCTAAAGTTAAAAGTAAAGGAATTATTATATGCTGAAGTTTCAAATTGTTTCTTCGCAATACCCACTCTATAATTTTTTCATGAAAGTTCCTCATTAAAAGTGCTTCAAACAATTGCCTAAAAATGGTCTTCTCTTAAGGTTTCAATTGTGCAGATAAAGTTGTATATATAAAAAAAAAAAAAACAAATTCATTAAAATCAAATTAAAAATCAAATCTTAAAAATATGCAATGAAATGAACTGGAACCACTGAACCGAACCGAACCGAATCAAATTAATGGGCTTCCAAGCACATGCCAGTAGCAAGTAGGTGTTCCCCTTTTAATTCCAAAGAGTTCCCATAACTCGTTATTATCATTGCCCACTCATATTAAAATCAATTTAATTTTGTTGACTTTATTTGGTAGTTTGTTAAGGCAATAGATATAATTAACATAAACTTTAAGTTTGTTTGAATTTGAAAATTGTTTGGGTTTCGTTGCTCTTTGTTCGTTTGTGTTTGTATTGTACCTAGGCAGCTGTCCGGAAATTGTTTGCGAAATGTTGTTAAAATTAATTAAATGCTACACAAAATAATGAACGAATTGGGCTAACACACACGTGTGCTGTACACACCCACAAAAAGTTGGTCAGTACAGCATTTGGAAAGAGTATACGTATCTAAATATTTTCCATTCCAAACAATGCAAATTAGGCTTTGCATAAGTTGTTGGTAGCAAAGTATCTGCAAACTAAGTGTAAATGCGTATTTAATTTGCATAGAAAATGGCTTGAAGTTTTGGTCAAGTCAAAAGCTTAGTAACATTTCTACAGTCCAATAGGGGCTTATTCGCTTTAATGTGATGGCTTTGCTTATTTGTTATGCTATTTTAATACCCTGACCCCTTTGGGACTCGAGTATTATAAATTTGTGCTGCATGCAGAAAAAGGAGTATCGAACTATAGATTAATGGCACAAAAGTGACCAGCATTGGCATGGGCATGGTTCAGCTGTACTTCTATCCATCCATACGTCAGATGAACACGAAGATCTCAATGGCATCATGAGCTAAAAGTACAAAATTTCACCAACAACAGCGCATAATCCTGTAACAGGGTCTGTTAAGTCGATAATTGCTTTTTTTTTTCTTACGCAGTATGTTTTTAAGCAAGTGAAAAGTGCATCTGTTATAATAAAAACTGACTTCTGACTGACTTTTGGATACAAAAGGGTATCCCATTGTCGGTCAAAGCCTCGACTGTATCAAATTTTTTTTAATGCATATTTTATTTGCTTTTTTCTGTCATCTAGTTGATTGACATATTTTGACTAAGCTGTCAGCAATGCTGCTGTCTACAATAAGCTACAAAATACTCGGAATCTGTATAACTTTCATAAAGCTGACATTGGCATGTTCGTCCGAATAAACAGCAGTTGACCAAATTGGCAACAACTTTAAAAAAACACATTACAGTTTGATTGGAAAATGTGCCAAATTCATTGAGGCATCCGAGACTTGAGTATCTTTATCGGTATCTGTGTCAATGTGCCGCTTAAAAGTAGGCAATGAGTATTTAATTTCATCCATAGCTAACTTAAAGTACAACATATAAATAAAAATTATCAAGTCTGGGCACGTGTGCGCCTTAGATTCAACTCTCAGCATGATTCCACACATATACCCGCATTATGTATGGAGGGTGCCAGCCTATGCAGACACACTTAAGTGTAATCAATGCTACGCTTGTCACATAAATCTGACAATAAACTTGGAGCCGAATGGCAGCAATGACCCGCAAAATTTATATATTGCGTATACGCCAAATTCCTTTCAACCAGCCAGTCAGTGCGCCACTTTTACTTTCTGCACTTGTGTACAGCGGAGCGTATGTGTAATATGCTGCAATTTAAAAAAAACTGAATCTCTAACTGAGATTCCTTTCTCCCATCTAGTGCATCATATGCTGTAACGTATTTATGTTTATACATTTTTGGGTTATTTTTTTTTTTTCTGGTTTGTTTTATTTCTGGAACTTTCGACTTTTGCTACTGAGCTTACTTATTATTATTGTCCTTGCGGCGCTTTCGGGCGCCATTACGTAAGCCATTAAGTTGACTGCAATATTTTTATTTTTTGTTTTTTTTTTTTGGTATGGTTTTCTTTTTGCTGCTTTTAATATGCTTGTGACAATTGTCGAGCAGACACACATATTGCCACAGGCAGCAGTGTCACCATCGCCCTCGTGGTTCTCGTCGTCGTTGTCGTCGTCGCCATTGCTGGTCTCAAAAATGAAAAATTGATTCCACTGCAGAAATATGGCATTGCGTGACAAGGAATGGCCAGCGGGCAACATTGCATCTTTATCGGGTCACTGTCATTGCTTCTTTTACACTGAGAGAAATCATGGCAAATTTTGTCTGCATATTAAAATAATCAATTGGAAATAATTTCTTCTTTTTTTAAATAATAAATTATCAAAGAAGGTAAAAGTGTACAAAAATATGTATCGGAAATATTTTATTACAAATTTGGAGTATCTCTTTCTAGTTCTTCGAGGTATTCGTAAGAAAGACTGATGGGCTTAATCGACTTTGATCTAAATCCCGTCCTTTGTTATTTAAGATTTTATCCCCATTTTTTTTTTTTTGAAAGAAATATAACATTTATTAACTCCATTATGATTTTTCGCTTTTTCCACTTTATACTATGTAATCATTTATATTTTTTTTTACTTGAAGTTTCTCAAACTTCATAGTGCCTTACATTGAATTTTAATGCAGATATTAAATTAAATCAAAAAGTAACCCATACAAGAATAACACATAAAAAATATGTCAATATATTTGCACAGTGATGGGAAGGTGCTTTTGGATAGCTTTATTGTTAGAATGAATTATAGTTAATTGTCCAGTTTTTCTTAATATGTACTTGAACTTAAGGTCATATTACATACATTTGCATAAATAAAATAAAGTACGTAAATGTAGGGTATGACCGACTTCGTTATATCTATTACTGAATATAGTCGAGAAATGTTTGTGCTAGGCCGGAAATGTTTTGGTTTGATATTAATAATATTTTTGACCTATCACGCCTCGTCTACCTGTACCATCCATGTAAGACTGCATTGAGTATACCTAATTTTAATTAGAAGTTTTATTATTTTTGATTGCACACTCGAAATTTTTAAAATAAAAATACATTGCGTATACGTAATTTTATTTAGAAGCCTTATTATGTATTTTTGATTGAAATTTTGAAAATATATGTTTTATTACAAGTACTTATATATAAAACTAATTTAAATAAAAATTTAGTTCATTAGCATTAAGGTAGTCGATTTTTCTAGATACAGCGAAAAAAATGTATGAGCTTCTGAATTCCTTTTGTTCTCGAGCCCCACATTGAATTAGGTGGCGTAGCTTAGCTCAAACATTCTTAAATTCTATGAAACGAAGGCTCAAAAAAGAGGTCTATTGGAACAAAATACTTAATGGATGAAACTTTCAGGGATCGTTAGGGACCATGTTCTTAGTCTAAAATCGAGTTTTCGTGGGGGGGGGGGGGGGGGGGGTGTCGTGGTACCGCCCCCTGACATATATGTTGCTACGGTTTTTGCATGATATCTTTTTCTATCAAACTAAGAGTCACGATTTAAAAGTCGTCATTGTTGCAAATAGAATTATCTATTGAACAATACTTAATTCATGATTTTAGGTAAATTGGTTCAAGCACAATGCCTGTTTAATGTTAAAAGTTGGAAACGGTGTTTTTCGAATAATTTGCAAATATCTCAAAACATGTAGTTTTTTTTCGGAAATTTTAACAATATATTTTGTTAAAGTAATTGAAATTATCTACAAAATGAGTCCTACATCACTTTTCTACAAGTAATAGTTTTCCATCGAACAAATAAGTCACTCGCAAGCGCCAATTTTCATAATTTTTACATAGAAAATGCAGCTAAGCGTAAAGCAGGGGACAAAGCAGAGAACTGCTTGCTTTGCAGACTGCTTGCTTTGGTGTCGCGCACGTAGGCAGAGTAGTGTAAAAGTGGCGCTTATGAGCAACTTTTTTGTTCGATTGCTCGAAATCTGTTTATCGTAGGAAAGCGATGGGCAACTCATTTTGTAGATAATTTCAATTACTTTAACAAAATATATTGGTAAAAATTCCGAAAAAAAACTTCCAGTTTTGAGATACATATTTGCAAACTATTCGAAAAACACCAAACACGAATTCCAACTTTTAGCTTTAAATAGGCATTGTGCTTGAACCAATTAACCTATAACCTTAATTTAAGTCTTGTTTGATAGTTAATTTTATTGGCAACGTCTTTTAAATCATGACTTTAAGTTTAATAGAAAAAAAGATATCAAGCAAAAACCGTACCAACATATATTGTCAGGGGGCAGTGCCAGGCCATTACCCACAAATAAGACAACTCGGTCTTAGACTAAGACAAGGTTCCTAACGAACACTGAAACTTTCGTCCATTAAGTATTTTTTTCCAGATGAAACTCTTCGTTTACTGCACTAACATAGTATTTTTTGGTAAATTTTTCTACTTCTAAGGACAACAGAAAAAAAAATTCAGAATAAGAGCATATGTTAAGCGATTCCCACCTATACCATCATTTTTATTTTCCTTTTTTTTTGTATTTCGAGTTCAGATTCAAGAATGAGCGAATTGTTGTTTTGAGTTTGTACGATATCATATAATTGAAAATTGACAACTCAATACAATCTCTTAAACGCATATGTATATATGCAGTAATACGCAAACACTTCTATAATACGTTGATCTCGGGAGCGTAGCTTTTGCTTTCATGCTGTAACAAAAGATTTTTCCATTTATTCTTATAGTGTAGCCCTCTTTCCGCGCTCTCTAGAAGTATTTTTTTGTTGCCGTTTATGCTGCTTTCTTTATGTATATAGATGGCCATTGCATATGTGCAATTGCAGTTCATGGCAATCAGGACAATAACGACGAAAGTTTAGTATTTCATTTCAATTTTATGGAGCGTGACGCGTGCTTGCCACATAAAGGACAATTTGCCTGTGAGTGAGTGTGTCAATGGGTGGAGAGTGAGTAAGCCAATGAGTAGCAAAAGCGTTTTCTTTGTGAGCTCGTCTTGAAGTAAGATTTTAAGTAGCTGCCACTTATTAAGCCCATCCAAGTGTTGAATGCTTTTTCTTAAAAACTCTCTGACACCATTTGAAAGTCTTAGGCAGAATCCACTTTACAGCTGTGCTTAAGTTCGAAATAAGCACTGAAACCTTCTGCTGACAGCTTTGAGCACAAGACGCTAAATAAGAAAATACTTCTTAATTTTCACATTCAGGATTTTAACGCAAATACAGCAAAAGGAGCAACAAAAGCCAGCATATCCAACTGGAATAGCTTGTTAATGCACGCGACTAGACTTCAGGATCCACTAAATTTAAATTTGTATTTAAATTTAAATGACAGTTGTCTAGTGACAAAATGTTATCAATGTTGTTGTTGTTGCTGCGTAAAAAACAAAACTTTCGCTTGAATTAAAATAAAAAGCAACAAATGCCGCAGTTTAGTTGTCTTGAAAGAAGAAATTTTTCGTTATTCTTGCAATCGCAATTGGCTATATTAGTTTGTTTTTTTTCTTTGTAACGCAAATAAAAAGATGCGTACTAGCAAAGTTAGTAGATATGAAAAAGAGTCGATTCAGGCACGTCTAGACATCCCTTTATCTTCATAAGCAATATTGTGCTCTTTAGCTGCAATTCTATAGAGTTTCAGTGCCGCAAAATGCACATCTTGGAAAACTTTCATATAGTTATTTTCGGCGTAGCTTGAAAGTAGCTTATGTGGGACAAAAGGTAACTATACAAAGCCTGTTCACATGGGGGTTGCACGGTAGCTTTCTAAAAAGCTTTTTTTTCGTAAGATGAAGAATATAAAATACGCCATAAGTTGTATTCGGCTTAAATAGTTATAAAAAAATACTATTTTCCGAGCTAATAATTTTTTTTTCTTTGTTAATAAGTGGCAATTTTTTTAAAACAAATTTATTTTGTTTGCCCTAATATATACATATAATGCAGAAAAGTATCAACCTATATCGATCTTATAAAAAAGTAAATATTCTTGAGATACCAGGAACTATGAAGTTTATTTATAAAACTATCCAAGCATCCAAGACAAATAAATTTAAGTTAGTATTTTCTACTTGTCTATAAGAGCGCCTGGCAAGGTTTGAAATATTGGTGTCTGACTTGGCTAGCGTCCTAAAGCAACGGTCTGGGATTGTGCCTAATCTCCAGTCTGAGATTAACACTGCAGCGTTACAATGAACCCACTAAAGGTTCTTATCTGGAATACCAACGGCATTTCAGGCAAAGTCGGAGAAGTTGAACTCTTTGCGCACAAAAACTCCCGCTCACCCCGGCTCACAGCGGTGGAGTCGGAGCTCTCTTGGAATTCAGCTCTATCTACTGCCCGCCAAGAAAAAACATAGAAGAAAGGCACTTCACTGCGCCTGTGGCCAAAGGTACCTGGTTGATGGGGACTGGAATGCGCACCCTTGACCTTGACACAACAATGATGCAGTATAGAAAATTCTGCTTCACTCAAGAGCACCACCTATATATCTTCAATACCAAATCTCCCTACTATAGCTATTACTTATGTCTGCAAGAGCATTAAAGCCTCGAATTCCCCCAATAATAATCTCTTTATTTTCTTTATTGACGGCCAGCAACAAATACATGTTAACATGGTAAGTAAGTATTTGAAATTGTGTAGACTCAAATGGAAAATGGAAATTGCAAAGTTCGAGGAAAAACGCAGGCAAAATGAAAAAGTTTTTCAAGTCCCCGTTGGCTAAATGTCTGCATGGCGGCTTTGCTTTTAGCCCTTCTTTTTTCTCGCACTCCCATTGTATATTTATTGCTTTGTTAGTATTTTATTTTATCAAAAGTGCCCATTATACTATTTGGCGTGTGTAAGCAATTCTATTTAAATTCCCAGCACCTGTAGTATAATAGTCAAAAAACTATAAAGATGCCGCAGACAAAGCAAGATACAGATACTTAGATACAAAGATACACACCCATAAACCCAGCGTCGGCAGCTGTGTGAGCAGCGTGTGCCAGCTGTGTCTACACGTACACACATATTTTCATGCATGTGTGCATGAGTAAGTGAGTGTACGAGTGTGGGTGAGTACATTTGCAGCTGTATAAACTGCCAAAGTTGGCCAAATGAAAAAATGTGCTAAAGAAAATGCGTCAAAACATTTGCCACTTGAGATTAAGTCGTTGTCGTCGTCGTCGACGTAGGCGTCGACGCCGGCAGCATCGTTAGCATTGTTGCAGTTTGTGGGTTAGTCACTTTTGTGGTCAGGTTTTTTGGATGTGTCTGTCTGCGGAGGCCTAACTCATTGAAAAATGTGCACAAAAGCCCCAAAAGCGATAAGTTGAAAGTTTTACTTTTTATGTTATTTTTGGCTCAGCTATCACAAGGCAGACATTATGACTTGGTAAGAACTTTGGCTTACACGTGTTTGCCAAGCCCAAAGGCTAAGATGTGGCACCAAAAATAGCTCTAGAGTTTCACTGGATAAGAGGAATCTGTAGTAGGCATTTCTTTCTCAAAAGAAAACATGCTTTCGCTTTTTTCCCCTTTGCGCTTTTCTACGTCACTTGGCACTTTCCTAGCTGTCAAATGAGTACGTTGTATGTGTCCGGCCTAAATGTGTTACTTAATTTGCCAAGTTACAAGCAAAAGCAAGTGGCAAAATGCGTATACGACATGTGGCCAGCGCACATATTTTCTGTGGACGTTATTATGATTAAGGCATCGCTACAAATAGATACAAATTTCGCATATCTTTGAAAAACATAGTCCAGGGATGGCTGTTATTGGTTAAAAATGGTACAAATTTATAATTCGCGGTTGTTAAAGTAATAAGGACTGCCAGTATAATAGAAAGAATGCAATTAAAAAACTAGAGCATAATAAATTTTTCAATCTTTCTTGGTCTTTTTGAGAGGAGAGAAGAAAAGACAGACGAACATGTTTTATTCAACTTTGTTGACCTGCTCATTTTGGGTGCAGGGAACAAACATTCTAATTCTGTAATTTAAGTTTTAGTTCTAGTTTAATTAAGTTCTAACAGGACAGTCCCCAAAAATTAAAAACTGTGTCTCTGTCGTATCCTATGTAACTGTATACTTTCTATAAAACTCAATTTAATTTTCATCTTTTTGATATTTTTCACATTACAAAGTTTATAGGGCTTAGTTAAATTGTAATATATTTTAATACTAATTGTATAAATTGTTAACCATAAAAATGAGATAAAGTTAGGAAAATTAATTAATTTAAACTATAACTATCACTTTAATAATCTGCTACAGCCCTCTTAGCATTCATTTCTGAACACACATACATATTTTTTACATTAGTACTTTTTCTTACAAAGGGCTTGGCATCTTTTTTATCAGCACAGTATTTTTTGTAGAGCTATGTAGCTATAAAGTATGAACCCTAAAGTATCAGAAGGTTATTTGCCCTTTTCATTTATGTCGGTATGTAAATATAGCTTTGACATTTATCAAGCCTTTGCGCCGAAACAATCATTGGGCTATTTTCTTAAGGGAAGGCGAAATATCCCATGGGAATCGATATTGGATGGAAAACTCTGGTTTCAAAAAGACTATCGACAGTCAATCGGACAATGCAGTTTCCGCAGTGAAAATTGACTGGTCAAGTAAAAAAGTCAAGGATTCGGCCTCAAGCCTCACACCGTTGGCAATCTGAAGGCAAGCAGTGTTACCAATTTTATAGCTGAACCACCCGAGATGCTCGAAAAAGTGATGGAAAGTGCAGCAATGGAAAGTGCATTATTTTTAAAAACATATTCCAATTAAATGGTAAAGGACCAAATTACATAAAAATACTTCAGTTGAGGAAATTGTATAAACTCTTAACTTTTTTTTGTTTTAAAAATGTTTTTTTGAGTCAGAGCTAAAAATTGTTCTTCCTTTGTATACTTGATAATTTCAAGATATTTTTACTGCTAAAATGTTTAAAAATTGTTATTAAGTACCATTGCTTGAGTGAAAAATTTTATTTTTTTGGTTTAGGTTGAAAAACATAAAAGTATGGAACTTGTGTTACCTCAGCCACTTAACATACCAACTACTCTCAGTTTCCCTCTCATAATTCTGCCGTTGATTATTAACTGGTGAAAATATAAATACAAACATGTAATAAATAAATAGGTAAATTTTATTTTAGCAACGTATTTATTTCGTTAGTCAAAAAACAATTTTTTAAATATTGCACTGTTAATGAACCAGAAGTGCGAAAAAATAATTAAAGCACACATTGTAGTCTAAAGTTATTTTCATCAAATATAAAGCCAATTTTAAAGAGAGACAGAACTAAGAGTAACTGCCCAAGTCTCTCGCTCATGCTAACTTAAAATATGGCCTTAATAGAAAAAGCAATTAAAAGCAAAAGAAATGCTTACGAGCCATATAAAACGATTCCAGTTATTCGTTCAGGAACCAGCTGGGCTAAGAATGGTTTGGTATCCCTCGAGCAGACACATATTCAACATATAGGTATATGTTCACTTCCCATTTAATTTGACTCAACTTCAGCCCATTATCAGCGCCTGTCAAAATGTCAACTGTTAATGTTTTTATAAGGCAACACGTGTCCATACAATGCTGACTTTTGGTTTTGCTGAGGGCCCCTTGAATAAAAAAAGTATCCAAAATTGCCAGCTGACGTCGCACAAGGCGTATGAGTAATATTTGCTTTAAACATAAATGACAGGCCTTTCGGGTAAACTGATACATTAATAATGCGACGATCTAAACGTTTTGACTACAAACATTTATTGGCAGACATGTCTGCCACATTTGAAGAGAAATACTGGTCTGCACAGACAAACAAAGGAGAGCAGGCAACTTTAAACTTGGCAAACAAGCCAAGGACCACCCACAAACCAACCTTGGCCAGTCCAGGAGGCCAACATGCCTGAACATGGCTGCACATTTAATAGCATTTCCACTGGAGCGCCACTTAAGCGCCTTTATCGAATGTTTACATTAAAATGATTCGCACTTGAGGGCGACCAGGCGGCATTCATTCAACCTTCCACAGTTTGCACCTTCAAGTGAGGATACGCCCTGGTCTTGGATGAAGTGAAGAAAACAAAAGCATAAATTAAGTGAAATAATTAAATTCATTGGAAAAATGGAATGTTGGCGAGCGGTGCTCCAGCAGCTCCCTAGTTGCTGGCTACTGGCTTGCTTCCTGCACATTTTGTTAAAGAGTGTGTGAATGGTTAAGACTATTAAGTCAATTATAAATAAATTAAACCGCTTTCAACAATTGCTGTCAAGACCTAGCACAGCAAAACGGGCTGCTGCCCTAATTAGCACAAAGGGGGGTTCCAACTGTCTTTGGGGAAATTATTATTATTATTATTTATGTGCTTTTAAGGTAAAATACGAAATCTCGTGTAAATAATTGTTTCTTTATGTGAAACGATAAGCAGAAAATGTGGCAAGTAATCCTTGTAGCTAACCACTGGGGATTGGTACTTCATTAGACTCAAAACTTAATCAATATTATAAAATATGTGGGCTGGCATTTAATTCAATAATTCATTGAGTTATTTAACAACAGCTACTGGGTCAACTAGAAGACTGCTAATGAATACCAAAATGTTTGGCCAGAGGCGGCAAACGCCCACGTTTAAGTCTTTACAACCGCACATCATTTATTTACTATGTGTTTGTATATAGAGGAGTACATAGTACATCTGCTACATAGTATAATTTATGCGGCCCACAGTTGATTTGGTCTACACGTTTTTGTATTAAGCAGACTTTTGAACTTGACTTAATTAGACGCAAATGCAGAAAATAGAAACCGCCGCCGCCGCTGTCGCTCCCTATGGCATTTGCTCCTAACGCTGAATAATGCGTTTGGAGCACCGAATCTGCTTTATCTACAGTATCTTCGGTTTCTTCGGCATCTTCGGTGTCTGTAGCTGTCAAAAGGCCGTCGCCTGTTAATTAATCAAAAAACTGTTGAAGCTGCGTTGGCTGGAGGCGTATGAGCAGGTGGGCGGCAAGGCGAGGCTTTCCAGATTCGAGCTGGTCAACGAACCTGTCACGCTGAGTGTAAACAATTAAAGCTGTGCAAAAAGCCATTAAAAAGAGCATCACATCAATTGAAAGTATTTAATTAAAAACTGAATAATTTAGCATATATCGCCGAGACTATTATGGACATAGACTTTGTAGGAAGTCTACAAATCATGGAGTATAAATTTCAGTCAACCAAAAACTTGATTACGACTACTCAAATATACATTGTAAATTTGCCAAGCCGAGGGTTTCAATGTAAATCCATATTATGAACAACGTCGACTACTGCTGCAATTATAATGGCGCCTTGGCAAACGCATTTTAATTTGCCAGCTTGAATGACTGAATGCTTGAATGACTGAGTGAATGAATGCCTAAATGATTGAACTTGGCAGCAAAAGCCGCAACACACACCCTGGGACAACATCGTGAAATGCGGTTTTTATTTGGGTTACTGTCAGCTAGTCAGCGGCATCTGCGACAACATCAAGGAATGTCAATCACAAATCCCAGGCAGTCAGTCATTTAGCCAGGTCGTAGACATGTCACAAATCGCTCGAGTGTAAAATAATTTGTCTCGTTTTTCTTCTGCTTCACTAAAATCAATAAACGCTTGCTCCCAAAATAAAAAAAAAATACCCCCAAAAAAAGGTGCAAATAGCAGTCAAAAAAAAAATCATGCCAGCCGCTCATTAGCCGCACCTTAACACTTTCACACTCTTCATTCGCCCAATTACTCAATGACTCCCTTTTATCTTTTCATTTTTATTAAGACGATATGATTGTCAGTGTTTTATGCTCGCGTTTTTCATTATGTCAATATCAAATGATTCTTTACCTATTTATAGGGGAGACACCTAAACGGATAAAATAAATTATTCGAGGGCAGTTTAATAAGTCACAGTTGTAACTTTGAATGCAATACTGCTCTTCCCAAAGACCCTCGATAAGACGACTCCTCCTGCAAAGATTTCCCTTTACCGAATAACAAATTCACTAACAAAGTCTTTTTTGAGGGACATAAGGAAACCTTTTATTTGGCTGTCTAAATTTTTTTTGCATAGTAATAGAATGCACCATATTTTAATTTTTTTTTAATCTTTATTTACTCAAAATGTTTTTTATGCGTAATTTATTTATTATTTATTTTTTAAAATAATTTTTTATAGTCAGTTTTGTATTCAATTAACATAGATATAATAAATGTTTTATTTTTCAGCTGAAAGCTGTTATTATTGATTTTTAATTAAATAAATACCTTCAAATTTTTATTCGAATCAAAAAATTGGGCGACATTGGAATATTTAACCTTTGAAAATGCCAGAGCAAATTCTCATACGTTAAATTCACAGCTGCGTGAATTTGAAGAGTTATGCAAAACAAAAAATACCGATAAATCTTATCATGTATTAGTTATCGAAAAATTAAAAAATATCCGCGCGATTACAAAGTTTCAAAATTGACTTTCGCATCTTTGTTTGATGAAGAAGTATTTCTGAGAAAGCGAAAAAAGAATGTTTGACAAGAAAAAAGATTTTTAAATTTAAAACAAAGAGTGGAAACGAAGGAATTTAAAAACTTTATCTCGCGATAAGAAATAAATGGAGAGAATGACTTATGTGACTCGGTGCATACGAACCGAGATAGAAAATATTATAAAATATCTCGTCACAGCCGATATAAAAAGAATCTGAAGGTAGCAACAGGCGGAGCTATGGAACTACAGTCGGAAAGGATATGCCTCCTTTTGGACCTTTTTTCTATGGTGTTGTCTTGCATTTACTTCTCTTCTGCGTCTGGTTGTCACGTCTTTCAAAACAATATTCGAACTTCTACTTTAATGTTCATGATGATGATTAAAAGATTAAAGATAAAACTTAACAAACTCAAAAGGAATTGACGGGTACAGTACCTAATGAAGCCAGAGATATATAAAATGTTATGAGTTGGAACCAGACTTCTGCTGAACCCGACCAAAACATAAAAAACGAAAAAACTCTCATTGATTTAACATTTTTAGACAAAACCGAATTGGTTAAAAGTATTAAAACATATTTTTTCATATTTTTGATATTTAAAAAAAAAATATTTTAACATTTCTCTTTCATCTTTTTGTTTTGTTTGATTTTGATTGGCGCTAAGATGTACTTACTTATACATAGCAGATGTGAATTCAAAAATATCCTGTCCCATCTGCCTCTTTCAGACAACATATGAAATTTAACGCGTTTCCCTTTAGCTTTCCCATTTATTTTTTTATTTTTTTACAATGACGTATTGTAAATGCCATACACGTAACCGACGCGTACTACCAAAATTTACTCCTTTTATGTTGGCTTTAACTCAAGATGGGTTTGCATATGTCGCAGGTAAGGTAATTGTGGGCTTAGAATATGTGCCTAGAATTTGATTGCTACACTTTGTCTACAAAACATAATCAACCAAATGTAAATAAAATTGAAGGTGTTGTTAAGAAAGACGTGAATTTATTCATATTTACGGATAGTTATTTATAGAAAAGACAATATAGAGCAAAAAATTGTATAAGCTATTCGTAAATGATCAATCAAGTAATCTATTATTAAGAAAAGGCAATTTAACTTGTGCAACTATGCGTATGCGTAATAGTTTGAGAGTAAAATGTTTTACCAATTTACCAACAATTACTGCTATTGATTAAAGCTTTTTCTTGAAGCCTCCCTACTCTACAAGAATATCGACCATGCTTCAAGCATTTTTCACAACTCTTTAAGCATCTGTAGGAGCACACACACACACACACACACACACACAAAACAGACCCATCTACAATCCCTTCTTCTCTAGAAGCGTATACAAAACAAGGGCGTTTGGTAAAAGTTTTTGCATTTAAATAAGTTGCACAAAAACTTTATTTGCACTCGATTTCAGTTTGTCTGCATTACAACAACGACAACTACTTTATCCCGAATGCATATAGATACTTGGCTTCACATACAAACCGTTTTAAGCTTATTCCAAAAGATATGAATTATATGAAGAGTGTATACATATATTTACTGTGCTGATAACTATGTACTCGGTATGGAGTGCCGGGACGTGCATTTCAATTGACAATTTCACAAATCGCATTTGCAGTTCGTATCTTTCTCTATCTCTCTGTTTGGGTTCTGGCCAACTTTTGTTGCATCCATTCCAGCAATGTTTAGAAATAAATTTAATTGAAAAAATACTAATTTTTGTTTCGGCCAACAAGCACTTACATTTGTTTATACGTTTTTATGATGACTGTAATATGAATGGATTTAGGTGGAAGGCAGCCGTATGGAAATTGTCATTCTACTAAAATTTCATATTATAAAAACAGTTCTTCGGCGGATTTTCTGGTAGCGGCATGAATGAATGATTGAGTGGATGATAGACTGCATGAGTGCATAATGCTAATGAGTTGTCGTTGTTGATCAAATTTGGGAAAGTGCTTGGAAACTCTAAAAATCTTCCGAATGCCAAATTTTGGTTACGATATCTTTATAAACCAACGAATTATCCATCTAAAACTTTTTTTTTTTTTTGAGGTACTCTGAAACACCTATGCGAGCCATATAATGTAGCCCCCATATCAAAAAAAAAATAAAATAAACTTGTCTTCTATGGAATAATAAGGGATCTTATCTGAAAGTTTGGTTGGTCTAGCTCTTACCATCTCTGGTATCTAGGCGTTCATACGGACAGACAGACAGACGGACAGTCAGCCAGACAAATAAGACGTATATCTACTTCTCTAGTCACGCTGATCGATCATACTTTAGGTAATTTTGGGGGTCTCCGACGTCTCCTTCTGTATGTTTCATACATTTTCAGCTAGCATAAACTTAATAAACTCTTTGTACCATAAAGTACAGGGTATTAATATATTTTGAAAATAATTCGGTAAATATTTTTCATAAAAAAAGTCATGCTTTTTATGAAATGTTCGTAAAAGAATTCTCTTTTAAAAATTTGTTCTCGTTATAACCAAAAGTTTTCAATTTTGAAAAATGGTCGAAAATTACACTTTTTTTCGTTTTGGTTGCTTGTAACTTCAATATTCAACAATACCCTTCGATCTAATTGTCTTTCATGTCGATGTACAATTTTGTTCACGTGAAAAAGTTCAAAAACGGTGCTTAAGAAAAAAAAATTAATGCAATTTTCGTGTTTCTCGACCCATAATTACCCTAAAAAACACTTTTTTACGAAGGTTAATTTTTCGTGTAAACTAGTGTAATATACAAAAATTTATGTATTGTTCATCAGGTCAAAAATTTAAAAATCAGTCTCAAAAAATTGAGAATTTTCTGAAGGGAAAAAATATCGTCGTTAATTCAAAGGCAAATAGCTACGAAAAGCATAAAGAATTACAATAGTTTTAAAGAGAATTTGGAAAGAAGATAAAGAAATTTAAATAGAAGCAGAAAGGCGAAACCAAGTGTTTTAGAAATTAGTCGTAAAAACCGATTGAAATTAAAGAAAACGATAAAATAAGTCCCACAAACTACACGTTATTATTATTATTATTATTAGCATATTTATTACAATATCAGATTGTACAAACTTAGCCAATTCACATACATTTTTAATAAAGGCTTTCCAATTTTCTCGATCTCTCGCTATGTATCTCAATTCACTTATGGACTTCTTCGTTTCGCGTTCTATGGTTCTCCGCCAAGTATTGCGTGGACGACATTGTGGCCTTCTGCCTTGGGGGTTCCAGGAGAGTACGGCATGTGCTGCCTCGTCTATGTTTTTTCGCAGTGTATGGCCCAATCATCTTAATTTCCGAAGCCGTATTTGCTGTACAATTGGTTTCTGCGTAATAGCAATCCATAACCTTTCATTCGAGATGACTCTCGGCCACCATACCCGCAAGATGGACCGGAGACACCTATTAACAAAACATTGTAGTTTTGTGTTACCCTAGTGAAATTTAATTATTTTATTTGTAATAATGTAATTTAATCTGGGACTAAGAGTAGGGTTGTTATTAAAAAAAAATTATGAAATAAAAATAATTTTTTATTATTTTCCTTATATGTAGTATGTATACGACAAATAATTTTTTTTTTTTGAATAAAAAAACTAGATAAGAAGATAGTGAAATTTTGGAATATTGTTTAAAAATCATAAAATAAATCTCCTTTTTAAATTTGTATAACGAAAATTCCTTGACTATACAACGACAATACACCTAAAATTATAATTCATAACTTTAAAAAATATTCCTGTCTCAGGTGAAAAGAAAAATGTACAAATTTCACCTCCCCTTGCCAATAAACTGGGTCAATATTTGACTCTACGTACCTAATTATGGTAATAAGCCACCTAGAATCACCAATTTAAGCTGATTCATGTGGCTCTAATGAACAAATCCACATCCTCAATATATCAACTTGAAACTTACCCAATATACTTTAAAAGCTTCTTTGACGTAACTTTCGATTTTCATCAAAATCTGTACAAATTTATTGAACTTATATGTATAAATATCGTGCTGTACCAAAAAAATACATAAATTCCAATTGGAAAGTTCTTAGAAGGAATACAATTTTTTTTTAAGAAAAAAAGTACCTCGACTGTATTACATTTTTTCAATATTAATTTTGTTTAATTCATCTTATTTGCGATCTATAAATAAATAAAAAAGCTTAAATTTGGTCGTGCTTTTACAGTAAAAATAATAAATATATTGTCAAGAAAACGTTAATTGCTTTGAAGAAAAGCTTTCTTTTTCAAATATGCCTTTAATGTGAAACAAATATCTCCATCATCGCTAGTCAAATTTATAGCTACAACGTCGCGACGGTGGAAAATTTTTTGAGACCTAGAGACCTTAACACCATAGTTCTAATTTATAGTTGATTTGTGGGCGGCCGGATTCGGACGTTGGTCATGTTTTTTCCTAACTAACATACTTGAATGCTTTGTGAAAACGAGACGAACTGCATCTGTCTCGGTGTCGATTCGCACTTGAAAATGGAACAGGGAAATTTTAAAATGGCTTTGATTTCTAGTGCAGCATGTGCCGGAAATATGAACCTAAGCGAGTCACATACAAATGTGGTTTGGCAACCGCTGCAGCGTTAACATAGAGCACAGAATCTGATTCCTACTGGCTCATTATAAAAGTAGGGCATATTCCCCAAAATAAAAAATTTTAATTTAATTTATATAAGTCTAAAACTCTTCTGTACGGCTTTATTTTTTTTGAGTACTGCAAACGAGGGCTAAAAAATGGACATTTGTTATTTGGGATCATGTCAAATTACTGACGTACCATTCGCATTCAGAAATAAGGCGAAGAACCTTTTTCTGAATAATTTGAAACCTGTAGCGGGTTATTTTAGCAGTGGTGCCCAATTTCTAAGTATCATAGCTCCAGGTATGCGAAAAACACCGTGCGGAACACGTTACCAATTTTCTTGACTTTTGTGTTCAGAACAACATAAAAAACTTCATTAAGAAATAATTCAAAAAAAATATTATTATTATTATTATTATTCTGGGAAATTCAATTTTTGTTTATTTATTATGAAGTGTTCGAAAAAATTGAATTTACTTTACTACTAATTGAAAAGTTGATAAACCTAGAACCTAGTTGTAGAATTTTGTATAGCATTTAAAGGTAGACTTTTAATGTGAGACCTCAATTTTACGAGAATCAATGATCGTCGATGTCGTGCCGCATTCTCCTATTGGAGAGTTTTGTGGTTGGGTTGAAGCTTCAAAAGTTTATGAAAAAAAAGGTATTACATTTAGACTTTCTCCCCTATAAATTGGCAAAATTTTCAACTCTGTTTCATTACCAAACAAGCTAGAGCCACCAAATTAGGTATGCAGAAAAATTAAAAAAAAAACATCCCAACCCCTGCAATAGTTTTTCAATGTTTTTTAGCAAATAGCTAAAGCTTGATGGGAAAATTTAAAAAATCGGTATCAACATGTGCGTCAACACCGGATAAGCACTGTTAAAACTAAGAGGAGTAAAGAGTATATATAGCCGGAATGTCCTGACAGTAACCGTCCGACAAATTCTGTTCTTTTCTTGTTTTCGTGACATTTTAGTGAAATTATCAAAGTGCAGCTGTTGTTGCTGCAAGTTTTTCAATTGTTTGTTTTTTGTGGTTTGTGCTTTGTTTTGGCCAACACGGTAAAATATACACACACACGCATCACACATAGATACACAACACACACTCATACAAAGATACACAAACACGGATGCGTTAAGGTAAACAAGCAATGTTTTGTCTATGCTACTATGGGCTTGTGCTTGTCAACATGACAACAAATATTCTGTGTTAAATTGTTGTTGTTGTTGCACTTGTTAACACAAAAAGTTACAGCAAATTGGCTGTCTGACGTTTATCGGGAACAGACCTCCGCTTCATCAGCTAATTAAGCTGGTGGCAGCTGGAGATGGAAGTGGGTGAGAGTGTTTTATTGTCAACACCGATAAAAGTGAAATATGTCCAGATTTTTGGCTCATGCAGTGCGTCTGAAAGATTTATGTTGACATTTAAACTTGACTTTATGCCCATGCGGGCTAATTTGGCATTAATGAGCAGCCAATTTTTTTTTATGGAAAAGCAATTGGCTATTTACTTCACGAGCAAAGAATGTTTCCAAGAATAGAAGTCGTAAAAATACTCAATAAGTATGAATACTATCAGCTCATTATAATAATTTTATTATATGGCGCACATTACGCATACGCAACGTTGTGCAAACGACATAAAGTTAAAGATAAATGCTATATGACACGCGATTAACATGCACAGAGGCAAGCTTTAACAGTATTATCTTCTTGCAATGAAATAAAATGCTTTTGTAATTCGCGGATAACTTTACTCAGCAGCAAAGTTGCTAGCTTTTTGCGATTGGCGAAGGGATTGAACTAGTTGGTATATTTCAGACATTTTCATTATACAACAAAAGTTGTATACTCCAGGCAGTCGTTCCGACTAACTTATTGTGGTACAAAAACTAACAGAAGAATTCTTTAAATTTAAAAATATTTAAGGAAAATATTGAGTTATAACTTTAGTTGCTGTCATTTAAATACCATGACGATTTGACTGTCGTGAAACAATATGAGAAAGAATTAAAAATTGAAATTAGAGTGAGATGGTAGAAAAAGCGTCACGTAACGAGAGAGAATATTGAGTAGATTGCAATCTGTTTGTGGTAAAAGCAGACATAAGCGTAGCTGTATTGGCCACAAAACATAAAGTCGGCTTGTGTCACAGGTTCGCTTTTTAACCGAGACAAAAACGGTTTTAGCTTTTTACCGTTTGATATATACATTTCGTTAATTTTCTTATATTTTATTTTTTTCGTTATGATCATACACATAATTTTATTAATTTTGTTGTAATTTTTATACAATACATATATGTTATATATAATGAACTATTTTGTATAAAATTGTAATTAATATTTTTCATATATTAAATTTAAGTTAGTTTTGTAAACTTACTTAATATTTATTTTTTTTATTTTATTGCGAAAACTCAAAAATACATTGGTTATGAATTACAGCCATCATTGGTTATGAATTAAGGCCAAATCAGGCCGTTATAACAATGTAGGAGTTAGGGAATTAAATTTTTCAACGATCGCCTTTTAATCTTGTTACTTGGTTATCATAGAGTAAGTTTTTCGCCAGCTAGACGCTCATTATATCGGCTAACGTGCTTGTTGATGCAGGGTCGAATCCTTACTTACCATTCGAAACCAGTAATAAGGCGAAATACCTTAGTTTGGAACGTCTGTATACGTAAGCGATTCGAGCGAGCCGCCATACACAAGATCTGGATAGCGTACTGCGGGTGGAGTCTTCCTCTTTAAAGTATATAAAACCGACTGGCATTTGGCCGGATTTAAGGTTAATATTTATTAAATAAATAAATAAATTTTTCATATATGTTTTTTTTTTTTTTTTAAGTAAAATTTTTTAATTCCAATAAATAGATATTTGTATTTAAATATTAAATGAAACTTTATATATATTATATACTTTATAAAAATATTTAATGAAATTTAGTGCAAATTTTTTATACACAATTTTAAAATAACATTTTTTGTAAATAATTAAAATTTTTGCCTTAAATATTAAATGAAACATGAGTTATTTCGCTGGAAAAGAATTGGAACAGAACTTCGTTCACAAATTTTTGTCTAATCAATTTTTTTTTTTTTTTAATTTTTCAAAATTTTTTAAAGGTTAAGCCTTAATAGTATTGTATAACTCCTGTTAATGATAAGATAATCAGCAGAATCGTCGATGCAAAGAAATAAATAAAAAATATTGTGCCTGGTGGGAGGCAATTCTTAATTTGAGAAGAAATGGAGAATAATTAATTAGAGCTGAAATATTACGTTTTTAACTCATAATAGTTAAATTTACAATAAAAATGTTATAAATGCGCTCCAACGATGTCTCTCATAATTGTCAGCGGAGTATTGCGGTGGTATAAAAAAACCCTCACTTTTTGCAGGCTGTACATCTTGACTTTCTATACCCACACAAATTTCCATAAATCTCATAAGAATTTTAAGTTTTTTAAAACAAAGACTAAAAACGAATTTTGGTTCTACTTGGAAAGTTTTGTATGTGGACCGTGAAAAAATTGAACTTGGCTTTTTAAGCATATAACTCCCAAAGTCCTTAAGCGATTTTACTTTATAGATAGGTAATAAGAAAGGGAAGATCAAGATCGAAACAGCTCAAATAAAAATCATTTGTGAGAAAAAGTAAATGCAAGTGCGGAGCTAGAGCACACGACGCTCTTGAGCTCTCCTATGAACAGAAGGACATTCAGACATATGGACAGATAAGCAAAATCTGTATTATTCAAAACTCATACCAGTGTTCTTTTTAGCTATTAACATTTTCTGAGACTAAAGATGGGACCAATCCCCTAAATCAGCACCTTGACTACGTCACTGCCTTGATTCATGTATATGTGTGTGTGCGTATTAACGCGTACATCTGATTTTTACATAACTGCATTTTCATGACAATTAATAATGACGCTGCCGTTTAAATGACAATAATATTTAATTATAATTAAATGCAAAGTGCCCGGCATTATGTTTTAATTGCATTCTCCATAAATATCATATACACATTGAAGTGTCAGTAACTTATTGGCCTTTACGCTTTATACTTTTTAAATAAGTCGATAATTAAGTTGCCATTAAATATTAAGAGTTAACAATTTACTGTATATAAATAAAAAAAATTCATTACATTATGCCAAAAGTTTGCGGCAGCCATATGAAAAAAAAAAAAATATATAAGGCGTTAAATTTAAACATCGTTAAAGGAAATTGCCCCAACGAAGAGAGACAAAAAGCCCAGACTCTTGGATGTGGGGTGGGGTATGTGCGTCCAACTCAGTCTTTCAGCCGGCGGAACATTTTAGGTAATCATGGTATTTATGTGCGTTTAATGACAGAGCCAGCCAAAATTCTTGAAACAAATCATTGGCAGCTGGCGCCTTGAGGCATATACTACATAGAAGCGACAGAAGGGAATGGTACCCAGCAGAGTGGTGGGGTTAGAGGACGGCAGTCTGGTATACGAGGTGTTCTTTATATAATGTTAAACTTTTTGCTTGATTTTTTTTATTGCCTCTTTTGAGCTATTTTTGGTAAATATCTTTTCTTTTTACGAGACAGTGCCAACAATAAATCAGTTTATTTTCAGCAAGCATATAAAATATTAAACAATAATGAAATATCTGTGATAATTTTTAAAGAAATTTTCATTTCACTAACAGCGCAGTTCATTTAAATGATTATAAAATCGAATTTTCTACATCACGCCCAAAACAAATCATTTTGAATAGTTTTTAAAATTTACTTAGTCACGATCTGGCTTATTTAAACTTGTTTCCGCTGTTATTTTTAGTTTGGACATAAAATATATTTTGCTTATTTTTATTTTTATGCTAAAATTGTTGCAGATGTTGTTTTGTGTTTGTTGGCTGTTGAACAGCAATCTGCAATTAGAGCCAAAATGTTGTCATGTTTTTGCCACCAAACTGTACAAATTTGTTAAAATTGTTTGAATTTGTTGAGTTTTTGGGTTGGCTTGGTCTCTGCATGTGGGCGACCGTAATTTAATAACAGTGGATTGATTAAAATGGTATTAAATGAAAAAATGAAATCTTTATTCAATTCGTTTAATTCAAGTTGAGTCGCATTGTTGTCATGTGATTAAGCCAAAATATATACATACATACTTTTTATACTTTAATTCAACATTACAGGTACAGTACAGAGGTGTCTGCTGAGGAAATGACGACTCAAATTATTTCAAGCAAACTTTTTAAACTTAATTTATTTTGATTTTGCAAAAATATTGTATTTATTCGATGTATATGGGTTTGGTTTAAGTTTGTGCAAATGTTGAAGACTGGGTGTCTTCCAGGCTAGATCCAATATAGTTAGGAGGGCAATAGGAATTGTTTTAGATATGTCCGTCCGTCTGTACGAACATATCAATTTTGTACAATTTCAAAGATATGGCGTTAGTTTCTATCTTTCGATTGATAC
This sequence comes from Chymomyza fuscimana, assembly GCA_949987675.1. Taxonomy (NCBI): domain Eukaryota; kingdom Metazoa; phylum Arthropoda; class Insecta; order Diptera; family Drosophilidae; genus Chymomyza; species Chymomyza fuscimana. The sequence continues at coordinate 87,669,669 of OX465088.1, forward strand.
CAAAGATCATTATAATCGAAACATAAATAAAAATGTCGGAGATAATTGCATCAGAGGCTGGAGTTCAAGAGGTGTCACCAGTAAAAGCTTATAAAAGGGCAGCTGGATTGGTAGATTTAATGCCACGATGTCTGGAAACCAAGTTATGATTCCTAGTCGACCTGGTTCCTGGAAGTTCTTATTTTTAATTTATTTTGTTATATATTTTAGTTACTTAGTGAATTAAGATCTCTATGAGTCCACCAAAACGCAAGTACAAAGGAACACCATGTAAAATCATAAAGCGTAACAAATTGTAAAGCGTGTTTGGTATTTCTCAAATAACTGCCGCTCGTCTCTAGAGGAGATGGCGGAGCTGTTTTCAATCCTCCTCATATGGGTCCCAGGACATAGGGATATCGAGGGCAACTGTATAGCAGATGAACTGGCGAGACAAGGAACTACCAGCATCCTCCTTCAGGACAAGGACGACCTGAGAGTACGAAATCATTTCGCTCTCGTTGCAAGCCAAACGTGGAATCGGATAACGAACTTATGTAGTATCACACGGCAAACTTGGCCGATAAACTGCAGCAAAATAACTAAAGAACTTTGCTGTCTAAACAGAGCCCAATGCTCGATCGTAATCCGTGCTATCACCGGACACTGGCTGGTGGGAATCCACGCAGCAAGGCTTAACGCTCCCCATCACGACTTCTGTAGAAGCTGTGGTGATGAGGAGGAACTGGAAACAGTGGAGCACCTGTTCTGCCACTGCCCTGGTCTGTGCAGGATCTTAAATCTTATTTTCTAAATAATCTATCTCAGCTCTCAGAAAAGAGTCCAAAATGCCTCTTAAGGTTCATACAAGCCGCCGAATGGCTGTGACATATCTCATATAGGAGTCATTCTTGAGTGGTGTAGCGGGGTGAAGGGTCCACCGTTGCGGTACCACAACGGGCCTATTCTTGGCCTAAGTGAGTTGGGACGATTAGTCCCAACTGCCGCCCTTACCTAACCTAATCTTGGTATTTCTCGGTTTTATAATTTTAACATATTTAATAGAGTAAGACCCGATTCATTTTTGAGTCATAGATAAATGAAAACTTCGAACGTTAATATTTTATTAATTATCTTTTAAAAGAATCATAAAGTCTTTAATATTGCTTAGTTAGAGACGCAATTAACAAAATACCTCAAAAATACCTAGAAAGACTTTCTAACTATATAATCGTACTGGCAGTTAACCTACTAGAAAATATAAAAAAACAGTTTATATTTTTGACCTTCCAGATCCATTTTTGTATTACTAACAATTTATTTAATTGGTCATTGATTTTGTTACATTTTTTATAGTACATTACAATATTTGATAATTTTTTATGTAAAATAGGGCAGACCATATCAACACTACAAATAATTAAATCCCCTCAGGTCAACTGTGCAAAACAAACTCTAACCTCCCTCATCTCAGCTCACAAAAATTCTTCTCCTGTCCTTAGAATGTATAACAAAATAAAATGTTAATAATAATTATCGAAATTTAGCTACATTTGTCTTATAAAATAATTCAGGTTCAATAGAGACGAAGCATTTTGTGTGCCTCAAGTACAACCTAGTACCTAAATAAGACCTAGAACTCAAGTAAGAGTTTAGCTTCCAATTGAAACAAATACCGTAACTTAATTTGGTATGAATGCGATTGAGCCATGTCCGTCCGTCCGTCCGGCCGTCGGTCCGTCTGTATGAACACCTAGATTTCGGAGACTATAACAGCTAGAGACACCAAACTTTACCACCTGATGCGGATATTTCCTCAAAAGATGAAGTTTGTTGAATAATGTCAATATCTTCCCCCGTTCCCCCGCATTAGATTTTCGCGGTTTTTAGCCACACCGTTTAATATTTTTATCTACATACATAGCGATGCGTCGTGATTACATGCAACTGTGTGTATAAAATGAACAAAATCGGACAAATACAACAAAAGTTATAGTCAAAAAAGTACTAATTTCAGCTCCCCTTGCCAATAAACTGCGTTAATATTGGACTCTACGTAATTATGGTAAAAAATGACCTACAATCACAAATTTTGGTAAGATTATTCATGTGGCCCTAATTAACAAACGCACATCCAATCCATCAATTTTATCGATGCGCCCCCCCCCCCCCCCCCCACGCATACGATTTACCGTGTTTTATCCCTTACCCCTCAACATACCAACTTGAAACTTACACCATATTCTTTAAATAACTTTTTTGACGTAACTATCCATTTTCATCAAAATCGGTAAAAATTTACGGAATTTATTGGTATAAATATCGAATTTCACCAAAAAAAAATAAATTCCAATTGGAAAGTTCTTAGAAGGAATATGCAGAAAAAATTTTTTCGAGACAAATGGTACAGGGTATTCCACTGTCGGGCACCGTCTCGACTGTATCACATTTTTATTTATATTTTTTCTGGTGTTTGATAGTTTTTTAGAGTTCCCCAACACTGAACCAAATTTTATCAAAATCGGTGGACTATATCATATAGTTCCCATAGGACAGAAAAGTCAAAAAACTTTTTTCTACGAAATTCGTTGTGTTTCGTATGTTTTTGAAGATATCGTAACCAAATCTAGTGTTCCGAAGTTTTTTATAGTTCCCAAGCACTGTATCATATTTGATCAAAATCGGTTGTATATATCATATAGCGCCCATAGGGCCGTTCGGTCAAATAAACGTTTTTTGTGCTAAATTCGTTTTGATTCGGTTGTTTCTGGAAATATCGTAAACAAATTTTGCAAATATAAATGTATCTTTAGGAGTTTTTGAGCAATATAGCGGATTTTGCACAAAACACGTTGTTTTGACCAATCGATCGTATGGGTGCTATATGATATAGTCAACCGATTTTGATAAAATTTGGTACAGAGCTTGGGAATTCTAAAAAACTTTTGAATGCCAAATTGAATTACGATATCTTTATAAACGAATGAATTATTCATCTAAAACTTTTGGTTTTTAAAACAAATTGACATTTTACAAAAATTGAATTTTTTTCAAAACTTTGCTAAAAATTACGAAAAATTGTATATGAAATCATAAATAGCGTCCAAGCAGCAAATTTTACAAAAATATGTTTCAAGTATAATCGATGTGTAATTCAAGTAGCTAGAGTTCTCGTAAAAAAATTATTAAAATCAGTTTAGTATAACCAGAGATATTTGCTTTTAAGTAAAGAGCCTTTTTTTTTAATTTTCGAAATATCTCGAAATCCGTTCCATGAAAAAAATTATTGACTGCATTTTCAGTCTTAGAATGCCATTTTACTACGGAAATGACTAAAACATGTTGAGGATACCAACATTTTTTAAAATTTGTAAACTAGTTATTAACCAATAATACCATGTCAGTATGACCTTATAAGCAGATTGATCTGATAGAGCTAGGGACACCGAATTGGAATTGGAGGAAAAGTTTTTTGAAAAAAATTTATATCTGATCGTACACATAAGTCTTCCAGCCGGAATATACCATGTGACTGTGCCTATAAACTGCAATTAAATCCAGTTTTTCGTACATTTACCAATATACACAAAACAATAATAGAATCACGGAATTTCGTAATTAGACTTATATGAAGAACCAAAAAAATATTTTAGATTTTTTTTCCGAAAAACTATACACCCCGACCCACTGTAAACCATAATTTGTGGAAACTGGTTGCGTCCTACAACGTCAGTACGCACTGGACAAAAGAACAAATATTATTATTATACCTGCTGTAAATATTCATACGAGTGAAATAACTTTTTGACTAACTTAATTTTCTTAGAAGGCATAATAATAAATGTTAATGTTTTTAGAATATTATTGGGCAGACCTAACCAAATAAATGCTAAGCATTTTCTATGGTCGGAATATACAAATTTTGCAAATCAGCCAAGTTTTCTCTGTTCTTGCCTTTGGGTATTGATAAATGGCCGAACAATCTTCAACTTGTTACATAAATATTAAGAATGCTCGACCGAATAGTGCCCCAATTTTCCGAACGATTAAACTTGAACAAATAAATTAACCAATTTTGTATTTGATTTTTTTTTGTATCTTTTCCTCTAAGTTTATAAAAGCTTGTTACCACATAAAACCCGCCCAAACAAACATTCAATTAAGCATATTAAGGCAAGAACAACAACAACAACGTGTCTCAACACTCACCCACATAAGTCCACACACACACGTACTCTCATGCACACAATCAACGAACTTTCAAGTGCCGGGAATAATACGGAATACGGAATACGGCGCATCGATGAGCTTCAGTGGTAAACAAACCATCAGATGCACCAAGTAAAGTGGAAATGGCAACAAAATAAGCGGAAAACTGACTTAGTGAGAGAATGAATGAATGCGTGAATGAAGCACGTAGAAAAGTCAGCTTTTGGGTGTGTGGGGAGGGGTTTGTGTATGTTTAGGAGTGAGTAACAGTCAATACAAAAGATTGCTTCCTGTTATTGTCAAGCAAAACTCCGAAATCAATAGCATATCAAATTTGTCAAGTGAAGTTTTTGAGACCTTTTTGAGTTACCCCCTCCAAGTGCTCCACGAAATCGAAGCAAAGTTATGGCTTTGACACACGCCTATACAGGGGTCTGGGTCGCCAAAGGATATGCTATATTTGTTATCTTTGAAGTCGAAAGTGCCACTGATAAATGTGCGTTCGTTAGTGTTTTCCTAAAGTCCTGAGAGCATAACAAACAAACCGTCCAATTGCCACATTAGTCACAACTTCTTAACCTCAAAGTGTAATGAAAAAATAAAAAAATAAACAGGCACGTCAGTAGAACTAAATGCTGTAAGGGACATATATTTTATCTGATGCCAAGATTCTGGCTCCTTAGAAGCCGCTAGCGAAGCATAAAAACGTATAAACTTATTTGCATTCTAAGCTGTCTACTACGTACTAACAACAAAATGCATAAATAAAGCAAATAGAAACCAAGTGGGTCGTTTACATTCAGGACATACCGAAATTCAGATACCCTACCGTCTGTTCAATTTTCACTGTTTTCAGTTGAGTTAGAAAGAAATGTTTTATTGTTTGTATCGAGTTTCAACATTCTACGTAAAAGCATATTTGGGCACAAAGTGGCTAGCTAAAAAATTATGAAAAATTGTACCAGGAAGTAATATCGGCAAGGAAAGCGTGTTTTTCTTTTCCGTGTAATTTTTTACTCATTTTTTATTTTAAACCATTTTTTTTTTAACAAAGATGATATTTTTATGTGTTTCATATTTGTTTTTAAGTGTTGTTGTTGGGTGGTTTTTAGGTGAACCCAAACTGTTTATCATTTGATTTACTTGCAACAACTTCCAACTAGTTATGCAATTTTGTTCATTGAAATGTAGGGGAAAGGCTTGTAAGTTGTCACAGCTTGTAAGTTGGCAGACCTTGTCGATTTTGATGTTCCAGCAATGAAAACAGCAAAATTCCACCTGTCTTCGATGGCAAATACGCCGTAAACAATTTTAACGTGTTTTTGATGCGAACAGGCTCAAAAAAAGATCAAATCAAAAAAAAAAATAAAGAAAAATATATGTGCTGGAACTGAAATTCAATGAACTTTCATAATCAAAAAAGGTTTTCGGACAAACTGTGAATAGACAAATTTTTTTCAATGCATTCCAAAATGGCTTCAAAAATGTAAGTTGTTACACCTTTTGGCTTGTAAGTTGTCACACATCTATTTTCATTTTTTTTACATTGCTATGCTATTTATATGACTGTTTTATTGTGTGGATTAATCATTGAAACTAATTTGAATTGCTTTAAGTGCATGTTTCTGCCATCTACGGATATATTTTTTCAATAGTTTCCGTAACAATTCATTTTTAGTATGTCGACCAAGAAAAACCGATCACAAAAAAACACAATTTTGACTTCTCTGAAAAGCTAATTTTTTTTGGATTTTTTAAAGTCAATTTAATGCTCAGTTAAATTTAAAATCAATAAATTTTCATAAATTTTAGTTCAGTTTTCTCAAATTTTCAGCGATTTTTGCAGGTGTGACAACTTACAAACATTTTTTTTTTGGGGTCGTTTTCAAGCTCTTTTGAAAATTGTCTGTAAAATGCTTATTTTTATAAATTATTGGATTATATCTCTTTCTTTTCTCTTTTCAATGGTATATTTACATTGATGTCTATGTGTATTCAATGTCGAGATATAGCTAAAAAAGCTATGGTGTGTCAACTTACAAGCCTTAAATAATAACTTAAATAATTTTTAAGGGAGTCATTGAAAAACTTCTGTTTCAAGGATTCTGCTTTCCTCGCTGCCAATGATTGGGCTAAATTAAGTGCGGAATGTTTTAACAAAATTATTAGTGTTGAAGATGAGGAATCGGATGGCGATCTGCCCTTGTCATGAATGATATTTCAGATCTTCGAGTTGAAATTTCTTTGGACGTTTATAATAATGAATATGTTTTTGAGTTGCTAAACGACGATGCCGAATTTCTTGAGAATGAGTTTAATAAAGATGAAGATCACGAAGAAGAAAAAGACACGTATGTATGTTAAAAACTTCATTTCGATGATAAAAAACAAGATTTTATTGAAGAGGATATTTTAAAACTAGTAAACATGCGAGACATGGCTTCAAAAAAACTAATTTAAGCCAAGCATCGTCAGATTCAATTTTTTTTTAATCACTTAAGCCAACTATTAATTAAATTTAAAATTTGTAAATATAAATAATTGAACCAAATCAATGGAAATTCAAGAAGTTTGTAATTATATGTAAGTATAATTCTTTTGCTTATTTTACTTTATCTCGGTACTGCGAACTTGTTGATGTGCTGGACAATAGCCGAAAACTAATTGTCCGGACTGTCGAGGTTAAGCTGTGCTATGTACCTATGGCAGCTATATAACATAACTCCGATATCAAAAAAATTAAATAAACTTTTTTCACTTGAAATAGTAAAAGATCTAATCCGAAAGATTGGTTACTTTAGCTCTTATTATCATGAGATGAAGGCAGACGGGTATGTATGGTACCTATCGATTTCTTTAGTCGATGGCGCAAACTTAATGGACCCTTTGTAGCTTACAGATACAGGGTATAATTTTGCGGAAATTTGTAATAATTTTTTTTTTATAAAAACCGATATGAGGAATTGAAAATTAAAAAAAAATGTGTTTCGATTGAAATTCGCAACAACGCACGAAACCGAAATTCGAAATAATGTCAAAAATCAAGGTGAATACACGAGTGATGCTCAAAAGTTAGAGGATCATTAGATTCACATGAAACAGAAAACTTTGAAGAAGCTGTAGACGTGCAGATACATAGATGCAAATGACTGAGTCCATTCCTTTTGCTCTCCTGACCATACTTTGGGGCCATACTATTTTGCACATTTTCAACTTAATATACTCTTTATTTCTTAGAAGCAGGGTATTAAAACAGAAGCAAACATGAAATTTAAATTGAAATTGAAATCATAAAGCAAAAGCAAATCTAAAAATGCGATTTGCCATTTTGCACGCACGTGTTGCCATGTGGCAAGAACTCTTGTATATCTATAGTATATAGATTTGTGTCTCGTATAAGTATAAGTATAAGTACACATATGCAAGAAGTACTATGTATATGTACGTGATTTGGCTGCAATTTTATTCTGTTTTGATTTTTTTATTGCATACATCTAGGCGGAAGCCATTGCTATATGTAGCATTTATTAAGCTTTGCTCGGTTTACCTTGTCTTAAGATCTTACAATTGAAATCAAATCAAAACAATAAAATGAATTTCAAATACATGGTATTTGAAATATGAATTGCCACTCTATACATTTCTAGGCTGCTAAGTATTAAATTGGCTTATATACTTTTAATTGACTGAAATTCAGCAAATGTTGAATTTATTCCTTAAGGAAGTGTTCTTTGTTCTATAAGTAAGCTGCTTAGTTATTTGCAGATTTCAATTTAACACATTTGATTGAGATGATTTTTCCTATTTCGGAATTTATTTGGCAAATACTTAAAATTGTGAACATGTCGACTCGAAAGCTGTCAATAAACTTAATTACCATTTGAATCCAAATTTATTTGGCAGCATATGCGAACAAAAAATGACGTTAATCTTTTTTAACAACCGATTTAATTTCATTCTCATGGCTTTAATTGGATTTTGATTTTGCACAGGTTAAAAATTATCCTTAAATTCGTTAAATATCGAAGATATATAAAAAAGATATATGTTTTTAATCAGTAGTGGCTTTTGTGCCCATTTCAAAACAAGCGTGTCGGCTACAGTCGGCTGTATCCTGTATAATATGTATGTAATATGTTTTTTTTTTTTTTTTTTTTATTATTTATTGCGAAAGCTCAAAAATGCATGTATTTTTATATATTGCATTTATCATATGTTTTATTGTCGCCAATCCAGGATGCAGCTGGAGCCATCATTGGGCATGAACTGCCTTAAGGCCAAATCAGGCCGTTATAACAATGTTAGAGTTAGGGAATTAAATTTATCAACGATCGCCTTTTTAAGCTTGTTACTGGGTTATCATTGAATAAGTTTTTCGCCAGCCTATTTGTGTGTCTGGTTAGACGCTCATTGTATCGGCTAACGTGCTTGTTGATTTGGATCTCCACGGTATCCAGATTGAGGTCATGGTGCAGGGTCGAATTCCTTACGTACCAATCGCAACCAGTAATAAGCCGCAATGCCTTATTTCGGAACGTCTGTATACTTAAGCGATTCGAGCGATACCGCCAGCTGCTTCATACTCGCAGGATGATGTGTAAAATATTGCCAGGTCGTCAGCGTATGAAGCGATTAGCATTTTGTCGTTCACAACAGCCTGCATTAACTCCATTGGGGTAGGGATGTCGGCAGTGTACAGGTTGTAAAGAAGCGGCGCAAGAACGCTTCCTTGAGGTACTCCAGCTCTCATCAGCCTGGCAGTGGAAAGCGTGCTTTTGATTTTGACTTGGAATCTTCTGTCCTCGAGGTATGATCGCAATATGCCAAAGTACGGAGCAGGAAGCAAGGTCTTAACTTTAGCAAGAAGTCCGATCAGCCAAACTCTGTCAAACGCCTGTTTTTACGTCGAAAAATACCCCAGAACAGTATTCTTTGTCGTCGAACGCTTTAAGAATATAATTAGCCACTCTATTTACCTGCTCGACGGTGCCGTGTCCTTCCCTAAATCCAAATTGATGGTCAGGTAAAAAATTGCTGTATTCATTGATCCTCTTAGCCATCAACGTCTCCCAAACTTTGGCAAGAGTGGGGAGGAGGCTGATTGGACGGTATGATTCGGGGTCCGACTCTTCTTTTCCAGGTTTCCTGATCATAGCAATGAGAGCGATTTTCCATTGGGCAGGGTGCTGCGTTCTTATTGTTGCATTGAAAATCAACGTAATGAATAGGAGAACTTTCGTTGGCAAGGCTCGCAAAGTAACATGGCATAGTCTGTCATGAACTGGGGCTTTTGACTTAGGAAGCTTTCTTATAGTTTGCTCAATCTCATCTAATCGGATGGGTCGAACAGGCAACGTCATTTGTAGTGGTGTGTCAATGATGCTGAGAGTTTGTCTTACTTCTTCATCCGTGGCCAGGTTAAAAGGCGTAAATCTCTCTTCGAGGTGCTGAGCAAATGTATCCACTTGTTCCTCTGTATTTGAGCGGTAAGTACCATCATGACGCCTTAGAGGAACAGTTCGATAGGGTTGTCTCTTTATGTTTTTGGTCGCTTTCCATAGGTTATATCCAGTATCAAGTTTATAATCCAGAGCCTCTATTCTTCTGTCGAACGAGTTCTGTCTAAGTGTCTGAAGTGCCACTTTGAGCTCCATTTCAGGCTTTTTCCAGACTGCATTGTCTGCGGAGTGGAGGGTGGTCTGGAATTTCCTACGGAGTCGTCGATTCCTAGAGAGAAGTCGAGCTAGCTCAGGAGTTAGCTGGTTCATCCTGTCTGACAACTACTGGTTTTGGAGTGGCTACAGCTGCCGCAGAATGGATTGTTGCCGTAATTAGGTCAACCTAATCTACATCTACATCTCGACCAGAGCATATCTCCATCTCTAAGTGGACCGAGTTTTCCAATGTACTTCGGAAGACTTCTAGGTCGGTCTTCTGGCTGATGAGTCGTTGCACACCTTGGAGGAGTGTAGGTGTTGTGTGAAGGGTAATGATCAGCCCAAGGTGATCACTGGAAAGGTCCCAAGTGTCTGTAATGGTGAGTAGCTGATCCGCGACAGCTTGGTAGACCGCAAAATCCAGGCAGGAAGGAAGGCTGTTTGAGTTGCCAGGATATCTTGTAGGTGATCCAGTTGCTAAGACCTTAGCTTTTCTGGAAGTCAGACTGTTAACTGTATAATATGTACCCTCCTTAACTTCTAAAGTATTCTACCGATTTTTCGGCGTCTCGATATTTTATGGAAGTCCACATAACGACTTTGTTAAAGGCCAGTAAACAGCCTCGTAAGAATCCCTGAAAGATAAAACTGCAACTAATTTTGCATGCAAAATGAATTGTATGCGTAGAGTTTGTGACGTAACAGTGCTGCCTATATCCGGGCAATCGACATATAGATGGCGTAATTTACAATAGATGGCGCCAGAAGTTAAAACTAAAAGTAAATAAAATTTGCATCAATCTGACTACGCGACATTGTTGCTGCTTTTTAGCTCTCAAACATTCAGTTTTCTTTCAGGAGTTTTTCGTTGCTGCATAGTGGCTTTAACTTTGAAGGAACAATATTAAGGATGGAACCAAGGGGTGATTGGAATATGGTCAACCAAAAATTACCTTTCAACTAATGCTTCAGAAACCCTTAAAGAATAAAAATTAAGGATCGTACAAAATAAAAATTGAATTTAAATAACTGTTTGTGAAAAAGCTATATTCAAAACATACTTGAATTTTTAAAAACAAATTTTCAAACAATTTAAAATTTAAAAGATGGCGTACGTCGCGCACGATACCCTGTACCACCACATTGCAATCAAGTCCGGTATATTGTTATAGAACTCCAAAAGATATTTATATGCCAAATTTGCTTACGAAATTTTCATAAAAAAAAAACAGTCCAATTTTGGCCCAACACTTGTCTCCTATGGAATAATATGGGATCTAATTTGAAAGTTCGGTTGCTCTAGCTCTGAGATCTAGGCATTCATACGCACATGCAGACATCGGTAAATCGACTTCTCTAGTCACACTGATCATACTTTAGGTAACTTTGGGATCTCCGACGTCTCCTTCTGAATGTTACATACATTTTCGGCTTGCACAAACTTAATATACCCTTGTATGTATGGTATAAAAAACTTAAAAATACGTTAAAAAAAAATGTCCCCAAATCAATTATGCATTATATGCATTAAAGGAAACTTTGTGGAATAATAATTATTTAAGATACACAACTGAACTCTCCTTACCTAATTATTTATTGAATAGGCGTCACGATGTCTGCTTTTAACGAGTTTATCAAAAAAACTGACATCTGACTGTGTCGAAATTTAAGATTTATTTATACAATAAACTTTTGAATCTAAGAGGAATTTTAAATCTAAGCTTGCCAAAGTGTAACAAAATTTTTTGTAAATTTGTCCCAAATCGAAATGCTGTATGAGTTTTACCATTAAAATCAGAAAATAAAAAAAAACTTTAAGTATCCATAGGGAATGCTATCAATGCGCGCATCAACACTCTGCTCCAGTGAAGTGCAACGTTGCGTATGAGCAACCACAAAATGATTTAGTGTGCAAAAACTTGTGCCAGGAATGAAAGTAGTGCCAACAACAAAACTTTAACAACACTATAATTTCAAACACCATACATGTGAAGTTCGCTTTCTAATGCCAGTTGGCAATGGTTTATTTGTTGCCAAGACCAACTAGTCAAGAACTTTATAAATATGTTCAGCATGAGTAGCATAAAACTGGCAGGGGATCTAAATGCAGGCAGAAGGTTCAGGTTTCACTGGTAGAGATTTGTTTCCGTCATCCTTCAATGTTGACCATTTTTATGCTTCCGTCTAATAACAAAATGGCATTAAACGCAGATCAATCACAATCTATGTGTTGACCCACATAAAATAGATTTCATGGGGTAGTGGGTTCGGTTTCGACGGGTGGGGGTCTTGCTCATAACTGACATTTGAACTTCGACACGCAATTTTGGGAGCCAAAAGTTTTTCTATTTGTTCTCCATTTCTTTTGCCGACTGTTTGATTGTAGTTTTAGTCTTGTTGCCATTGCCATGTTAGTTTTTTTACACCAGTTGAGAAATGGATCCATGAACTTACACCCTCCGAACTTACTTTGGCTTAGTAACCTTCATTAGAGCAGGGATATACGCACATGTTTCGCTACTTTCAACCTAAGAGATGTGTAATTAATTGCCTCAAACATTATAGCAAAATGTTAACAAATTGTTTTTCGCCTCAGCCAACAAAATGAAAAATTAAACAGTAGCCGAAACATCGTACAATAGTTGCAAGGGCTTCACTTTTCCTCCGGAGTTCTGGCCAACGATTGTTATAGCCACTTCATGACACAGTTTGAGCGCAAAAATATAAACTATTTTGTGGTTTTTGGGCTGCACTGCCCCAAATTGAAACAAACTCGAAATAACTTTGACTTATTTATTCGTTCTCAAAATATTTGTTGTACTACAATACGATACTGTTGTGGTAAGGACGAGCATCAAGTTGCATGGAGATGGCAGAATAAGCTTTGAATTAAATCTATAAGTACTTTATGTAACCAATGTGAAATATGTATTTGAAATAGGCCTAACAGTTCTGCTGTTACATAAATAAGAGAACATTTTCAATGCAAGTCTTTTATGTATGCATGCAATCTGGTTATGTAATAGCTGAAGAAAGTCAATTTATCCAAAAGGTTGAAGAATATTTAAAGCGAAATTGTTCGTTGTATTGGAAAATCATCAGAAATCAGTTCAGAACCAGCAAAAAGCTTAATTTTCGAGTTTATTTGTAAGATGGTTCCTGGAATCCTTGCGTCATTAACATACGTTTCCAATCCATAGGTGAACGTCTGTTACTGACAAGCTACTATATAGTAATTGGAATTGTGCGTCTTTAAGCATAAATTGTTTTGTATTGTAGGAAATACAAAATTTCCGGCTTGTGGGAAAATCCGGATTTTTCTTTTCTTTATACCTGTTTGTATTTAAAGTGTTTTGAAGACTTATACAGCTTCCTTTTAACAAACCGCGGATATGCAGCAAAAGTTGTTTATAAATAGCCAGGCTTTGAATTGTTTACAAAGCATTTTAACGGCTAACTATATTCCGCGTGTTTTTTTTTTCATAAAAGCTGCCATATGGTTTTGCAATCCAAACAAACAATATTGTGTGCAGCAGTCTAGATATAATAGGTCACTTTTATGGTGCTACAATGAATCTATATTAAAGCAAAATAAACTTTTTGCTTAGGTCTAGCTAGTATGAAGCACTTTGGACCTTGTGCTATTTTTGTCTATATTTAAAAACAATTTAATTTATCCAAATTACACAAAATTAATAAATAATAATTAGTAGTTTTTTGCTAATCATTAAGTATATTTTATTTAATAATATTAACATAAATAAATAAGGAGTTTAAGAGTTTTAGATTTTTTGCATATAATGTTTAATATGTTTATCCCGTCAGTGGGATATTCTCTGAATACTTAACCATTGCAATTTTGGTTTTTAAACCCCAACCGCTTCTATGCAGTATACAAGCAGTTTGGAAAAATAATAGCTTTTAACCGATTTTAATGTGAAACGAAAGTTAACTAAAAATCGATATTTATAATATCTTTTAAACGATTGCAAAGAGTAGAAATCGAATCAAAAAAAAAACTCGATGAGGTTTTCTTTATTAGGGCCACATAGGGCCACATGAAACTTTTGCTAAGATTTTAAAACAACGTCGATTTAAAAAAATTAAATTTTTATATACAATATTTATATCAAACAAGCTTCAGGCTGCCATCATCAATCTTCCTAAGAAAGGTGATCTGTCAGAATGTAAGAAATGGCGTGGAATCACGATTATGGTGAACAAAATAATAATAATAGTAGAGCAGTCGGTAGAATGGTAGACTCTAATCGAGCCAGTCGTAGCAACGCTGGCTGGAGATCAACCAAAGGTAAAGTTAGATCAGGGTGACTAGAGAAGTCGATGTACCCATGTATACTTGTTAGGCCGGCCAATTCGGGGTTTACCCTTGCAAATTAAGTTTTTATGCAGTTATAATTATGTTCATAACAAGATCAATGGATACTTTCAGTAAAGTCAACCGATGTAAAAACCAATTTTATAATTATACCCTGTACCTATAGGTACAAAGGGTATACTAGATTTGTGCAATGTATATAACGGACAGAAGAAGGCGTGGCAGACCCCAAGTCCTTTATACCAAAATGCTTATCATAACCTCGGGTAGCGATTGAGCCATGTCCGTCTGTAATGAACTCCTAGATATCGGAGACTATAAGAGCTAGAGATACGAAACTTTACCAGCTGCTGCGCATATTTCCTGAGCAGATTAAGTTTGTTGAATCATGTCAATATCTTCCTCGTTCCCCGCAGTAGATTTTCGCGGTTTTTAGCTATACTGTTTAATATTTTCATTTGAAGAGCACAGAGTGATGCGCTGTAGTTAAATGCATTTGTGTGTAAAAAATGAAGAAGATCGGACAAATACAACAAAAGTTATAGTCAAAAATGTACAAATTTCACACCCCTTGCCTATAAACTGCGTAAATATTAGACCCTACGTAATTATGCACACCCCTCCTCAAGGAGCGGCAGGTTTGATGGACTTGAGGCTCCGAAAACTCTTTGTAGTGTTGTTCTATATAACCGCCAGATTCAAAATATTCAAACCTCAAAATCGTACCAGCTTCGCTTCTCTAGATAATCACATATATGTATCTAGATAATAGGTTCTGCAAAAACGAACATAACCAGTCTCTATTTTTACTCTCATTTGAGTTATATTTTGATTTAGAATATGCACAGTTATATATTATAAACATGTATATATTATATAGTAAAATATATATTAATATATATACATATATATTATGGAGGTATACATATAGATAATATATAGAGTGGACACACAAATTATTCGGACACCAATATATTTCTTGTTTAAAGCGCTGTAACTTTGCACATAGGTATCATAACCGAACAATTTTTTTTGCATATTTAAGAATTACATTTCAGGTATATGTTTCAAAAATAAAAACTTAAAAAATCTGAACTTTTGCAGATAAAAACTTAACATATGCAAAAAAAAGTTATTCGGACACTTGTAATCAAATAAGGAATTTGGTTAGAAAAAAATGTTTTTTTAACTAATTATGTTTAGTAAGGCTGCCTTTGGGTTTTCTAAGAGTATTCAAGCAATGCCTTAATATTTTTTTTACCAATCTATTGATATGCTGATGTCAATCTTCTCCAGCTGTGTAGGAATAGATGTTTTGAATGATTCGTTGGATGTTATTTGGTGCTACCGCCATATTGTTTCAAACAAATACCAATGAGATGTTGGTCCGAAAACTGGAGAAGAGTTTTCAGTTGATTGTAATAATGAACTGACTATTCCTGAGCTCTAATGAACAAATCCACATTCAAATTTGATCGATGCAGCCCCACTACCCCCCGCAATCGATTTACCGTGGATTCTCCCACACCCCTCAACATATCAACTTGCCCCATAACCTTAAAATAACTTCTTTGACGTAACTTTCGATTTTCATCAGAATCGGTTCATATTTACAGAACTTATAGGTTTTGCACCAAAAAAAAAATGTTCCAATTGAAAAGTTCTTAGCAGGAATTGCAGGAATAGAATTTTTTCGAGAAAAAAGGTATAGGGTACTAAACTGTCGGGCATCGCCTCGACTGTATTACCTTTTTTTAATATAATTTTTGCTTAAAACCACGAGATCTAGAACATGATGAATTAATTTAACATTTAAAATTAAGGAACACAAAATACAATACACAAAATAGTAGAGGATCGGAAAGTTTTCTCAGTTAAGCATATTTAGAGTGCATCCCAACATAATTTTTTTTTTTTATTTCCTTGATAAATTAAGAGATACACATATGCAAACTTAATTATCGTTCCTATTCGCGGTAATCTCACCATAAAAATAACAGCGTATTTATTGCTCATAGAGCAATTCAATTTTAAATACAAACTAATTGCTGACTGTACTTAAAAAAATATTTAAAAGCTAAATAATTTTTAAAGTAAAGTACGTTTCCGAGATCTGGTCGACTTTTCGCCAAACAGGATTCATCTCGGCTGTTGTTATTTTGATACAAGGAACATTTGGAGTACCACTTCGCCTTTTATGCTAATTAAATACATTTATCTTACAATTAGTGTAAAATAATTACTCGTAATAATTAATTATATTTCTATATACCGGAGCTCATTACTAAGAATAAAATAAGCGGAATGAGTTTTTGTACGCTAGTCAATCAACTAATATTACTCAGAATTATCAGCCAATCTGAGCAGCTCAAAGAGCCAATAAGTCACAGAGATTACTTCATGGATGGAATGAGAAACCTTTTGTTTGATTGAAATTCTCTTTTTTCTCATTTCGTCATTTCGTTGTCAGTGAATAATTTTTGTGCAATTTGGTTAGATAGCTATCAAAAAGAATACTTTGTGTTCATTAAAGTAACTTCTCAATAAGCTAACACATAAAAGATATGCTTTAGTAAATAATTCAGGGATTGTTTCGAAAAAGTTTTGCAACTTAATTTAAATTTTTTGTATTATTTTATTATGTGCAAGTTTATAGTTTCGAACTAAAACAGCAGCGGATGGAATAGCCAACTCTATTATTATGCACAAATTGCTTAAAACCCAAGTTTTTGCAGTTCTGTGAAAAATAAGTATTGGTTTCGACGTAAAAATACTAACAAAATATTTCCTAGAATATATGTATAAAACAGGGATGTCCAAACACTGCTTATGGAAGAGCAAAAACCAATACATATAAAGAAAAACACTAACACATTTAAAGTAAACAGTTATTACGGTTTATTGAGTGCACTGTAAGAAATTGTATGTGCATTCTTATAAGAGTGGTAAAAAATAATGAAAAAAAAGTTATGGTACATATGTATACTTATAAAGAACTTAAAAATTGGTCAATATCAATATTTATTTTAGTTAATGATAGATTTAATAATGCCTCCAAATGTTCGTTTGTTAATCGATTTCTCAGTTTATTTTTAATTAATTTTAAGCTTGAAAACGCACATTCTCAAATATATGTGCTTCCAAAAATAGATAAAACTCGCATAATTTCGCTGTGGAGTAAGGGGTATTTGAAAAATTAGGAAAATATCAGTATAAAAATGATTTAAAAAGTAAAATTAAAAGATATTACAATGTAACTCTTTACCTGCGCAGGCAGGGGCGTAAAAATTGCAAAGTTACTAAACTTGGTCAATGGATGCAAAACACCCTTTGGTACCTGTTAACATTTGTTACTACTAGAAAAAAGATAGTATACAAGTGCGAATTTCTTCCAAGGGATTTCCCGAAAAATATCTATTTATGATGGCCACGTGCAAGTTTGTTTTATTACCACCGGATTTTCCAAAAAATATATATTCCATTCATATGTTTTTACCTATAGCCACCATCTGTCTGTTATATACATTGCATAAATCTAGTATACCCTTTGTATCGAAAGGTACAGGGCCATAACTAGTTTTTGTTTGCAAGCAACGCCTTAAAAGTCCCATTTAACAAGTTTCCTAAAAAATAGCGAAAGAATCTCATACCGATTTTTGTGAGTGCATGTTCAAACGAAAAGCAACAACAAATTACATTGAAAATCTGTGGGCCAACAACAAATATACGCAAGGGTTGTTTTTGTGCACACGAGATCAGAGAGCAAAGAGAGTAACAGAGAGTAAGTGAGAGAACGCTCGAAATTGTTTTTGTAATTTGCATTGGCACTGGGTGATATACAGTTAGGGCCGTGCATGTACACGCGCATCGCTGCCTATGCCTAAGAGCCATTACAAAAACAAAAAGAGCCAGATGAGCAACGGGCCTGGACATCCCTGGTATAAAATTTAAAGTGTTCCCCAAAATTAAATTAAAAAAAAAATGACTAAAGTTATTGTTGGTTGTTTTTTATTAAGAGTTAGACTTTATTAAGCAGCATATGCGGGCCTATAAAAAATATTTGTGACACATTTTCAATATTAGACCATAATGCAACCATAAGCAGCATGTTAAATACATAAATTGTAATATTCCATATACTACTCATATCGGTAGTATTTGTTTAAAAGAAAAGAAAAAAACCAAGATAGATATGTCAGGAGCTGTACAAAACATCGTAAACTTTGCTGGTCTGTTTATTAAGAGGCGTATGGCATAATTAAGAAAATCATATTATGCAGTCATAATGTACATATGTGCTGAATGAAGCTTAGGAGTTAGACAGTCAGACAGACCTACCGACAGACATAAGATACATTTTTTTTTTTTGTTTTAGAGCAATACGGCAAATTAATTTTCAGACTGTCGCCGACTGATGCGGTTTTTCACACGCCGCTAACCCGCAACATGAATGTTGCATTCAAATGATAAGATTAATCACTGTCAAATAAAACACAAACTCGTACATGCATACACATACACATGTACATATATGTAAATTGAGTATTAAAAAGATACTTAAGAGCTAAGACATAGTCCAAGGCGCTGCTTATTGCGCAATACTTACCGATTTACTTCTCGACTTTGCCGATTCATGAAATGCAATTGCAATTGAGATTTAGATTGAAATTGAGTTTAAGTTTGCGTTTGCTTTTGCTTTTGAAGTGTTCAACATGCCAACGGGCAAATTTTCACGAATCCACTCCAGCACTAAAACAACAACAACTTTTTGATTTGCACTTTGATTAACAGTTCGATTTGCAATTTGGAAAACTGTATGGAAAATTTCACTTAATGTTGCACTTGAGCCAAACGTCAGCCAACAGTTTGACAACAAGTTTCCACAGCAAGTGTGGCAAAAAATAACCAAATAAAATGTCGTAGGTTTGGTTTTGGTTGTGAGAAACTGCGTTTTAATTAGTTGACAAATTAGCGTTTAACCTTTTTATGCAGCAGCATTTAGTTGCAGTCACCGACAGTTTGAGAGCAACTGTAACTGCAACTGACAGCATTGGCATAGATCGCATTCAGCAGAACTGTGCTGCAAGCATCTGCTTAATGACTTCTGCTGTAAGCGCGCCTATATAAGCTGCTGCACAGTTTGCTTAAAGTGTGGTAGCACTTTACCCATTTTGCAGCATTACATTAGTTAGAAAATTTACAAATAATAGTTTTTTAGTCTTTTTCCGCACAATTGTTTTATCTTTAAAGCAAACTATTTATTAAATGTCACACAGTAAAAAAAAATATAGAATTAAAGCAAAATCCTATAAATACTTTTTCAAACAAATGTTTTATCTTTCATCTTCTTTGTTTAATTTTTTTTCAATACCATTTTATTTCGTTGATAGTCTTTGGCCTAGTTTACATTTTACAAAGTTTAACCTTTCTACTCCGTGGTTTATCTTAAAAATTAATTATTAATTTTTTTTTTAAATCAAACAATGAGGTACTGCCATTGCCAAACAATCCTGCCATATTACGTAAATTTACAAAAAATTTTTAAAATTAAAATAATTTTAAATTTTTATAATTTTTATTATAAATATAAGGCTTGAAGGCTGAAGATATTATTTATATAGTCTTAAATTTTGGCTCAAATTAATATTGATTAAATTTCAAGCAAAAGATTACCAACTTTGTATAGAATCTGTTGTCTTAACCGTAATCAAATACTGAAGTTTAGCGGATTTTAGAATAATACAAAATATTTTCATAAACTTATTTGACGCGTCGACTACAAAAATTTGTTAAAATTTACTAAACGTAAGCTCGACTGAATTTTTTTACTTAGTATTTTTATTGTTTTTTTTTTGTCGCAGCAAAATTCTAATTAGGCATAATTAATGTTAAGCAGTGTTACCAATTAACACAAATAAACAGTGCTGCCAATTGAAACTTTAATATCAGCTGTGCAGCAGCAATGCAGCACTTGCACTTTCAACGCAACCATGCTTTAAGCACAGTTCTTTCTGCTGAGCACGATCATTTTTTTAAAGGTGCACGCACATTGACACGCACTTACACTAGAGCCACCTTAATTGAGCGCAATGCGGTGTCTGGTTAATAAATCTTGTTTGGCTCAGTTGTCGTACGGCCTTCTGTCCTTCTGGTTTTACGTTTTACGGGGTTTACATTTTAACTTGGCGGCGGCACGTCTTGGCTTAATTTGAGTTGCTTAGTTGGCATTGCCCTAAGTTGACTTGGAAATTAAATTGAGCCACGTCTTGGCTCAAAACTGCACTTTTCATTTACTTTTTTTTTTTTTGTATTTTTTTTTTTTGTTCACAACAGACCACGTGTGCACTAACACATATGTACCGTTAAGTAGCTGCAGTTTCGCATTATTTACGAGGTTTTGTATTTTTACTGAACTCAAGCGACGCAGCGCTTTTCGCGTCTTGTTCATTCACAATTTCGCATTGAACTAAATTCTGTGGCATCGTTGTGCGGATTTTCCTGTTTGGGCTGCTGCCGCTGCCTCTGCTGTTGCTGTTGATGGTGCTGCTTCTGATGTTGCCAAGCGTCGTGGCAGAGTCTCGTGTCTAGTCGTTGTCGTCGTCGTCGGCGTCGTTGGCGTTGGCGTCGGCGTCTTATGCCGCTGTTTTGTATCACTTCAGAAAGCTTAGCCGGCGCCTCAAACAGCTGTTTTTTGTTTATGTTGCTTAACTTGTTTCTTTTAACTCAAGCAACGTAGCAACGCACATGTTGCTGGCCCCGCAACATTTCGCACAATTACAGTCCTGGCCATTTGAATAGCTCACTTCACTATTAAGACTATAAGTCTACATGTACGCCCCCATGCTTTTGATTGCAAATATTTCAAGCTATAACTTTTGTAGCGTATAATATTCGATTTTTGATGAAAAGTATCTAACAGCCCGGTATAAATGATTTACTACACCTAGTGTCAAAAAAAAAATGTAAAAGTCCTGCTTACAAGACATTTAATGTTTTGGGTTATTAAACGGTTGTACATCTACTTAAAGTAAGGCAACTTGCCACCGATCATACGAACATTTTGTTCTCTTCTCGGCCATAGTTTCAATATATTTTTGAATTTTTTTTGGTGCATATTTTTGTTGCACCAGAATGGAAAAATTACAATTAAAGCGGCTTTCCAATTTCGTTTCACTATACGCAGAGTTATGCGTGTAAGCTTAGATAGGGGCCACCTATTAATAAGGTTTACTTTTAGAATCGCTCTCTTCGATTTACCAGAGTTTATTTTAATAAGTCATGCCTTACCCATCAAACTCAAACAATTAAATACATTTTTAATGAAACAAAACACATTGAATTTGAAAAAAAAAAATTGATTGGTAAATTTTTAAAATAATTTTTATTGTATGTTGCTGTCCAATTTTAATGTGCTTCTAAATGTTTTTGTCAATTTTGGACCAGAAATTAAAATTATTAAGTGCGCTATTCAAGTGACAAGGAGTGTCTATAAACTCGAACATGTATCTGCGTGTATGCTCAGCTGCAGCGCTCTTTGAGTGCTGAGCAAACATTTGTATTAGACATAATTTAATTAAGTCTTATCAAGTGCTTAATTGTATGTGCTTGTTTTAGCTGAGCATTAATCATGGGCTGACATTTGTTTTC
The DNA here is from genome assembly GCA_949987675.1 of Chymomyza fuscimana. Lineage (NCBI taxonomy): Eukaryota > Metazoa > Arthropoda > Insecta > Diptera > Drosophilidae > Chymomyza > Chymomyza fuscimana. Next base: position 87,691,497 of record OX465088.1, read on the forward strand.
ATATTGTTTTACATGACAAATTATTGGGTTGTAATTGATTGACTTGATTCACGCAACATTTACTATTAGCAACATGTTGCTAAAGTGAAAAAGCTCAAACAAATGATGCAGAACAGTTTTGGACAGCTTTCTTATCAGCTGGATGCTAAAACACCGGCGTAATTTGGTAAATCAAAGAAGTTAGCATTGAGACTGACTTTTTAGAACATGTTTTTAGTTATAAGGGTTTTCGAATTTAAATCATTTACTTAAGGTTTTATTAATGATATAAGCAGCCGGGAAGTAAGTCTATAAATAACATATTTTCAGGGTTATTGCTGGGTTTACATATAATAATGGAGATAGTAAAAATATAAACTTTTGATCCGCTTTATTTAATTTCATAAAGGCAAAAAACTATGAGAGACTTTTTTCGCCTTTTAAGCCGATACGATACATACAATACGGTAAACACTCACATAACGCAATACCAATTTTTTGGTGCAATTATAACTAGGGCTAACTAGGGCCTTTTTAAATCTGTTTTGTCGTTTAAATTGGACAGTGAACCGAAGAAATTAATAAATTATGCTGAATTCAAATAACCTTGAGCCCATGAGCTCCTATAAAGGAATTAAACTATGTTAGGAAACAGTGAAATATAAATAAATTTTCATTTTTAATAAATACATGTCTTTGTTTTAACCGTACGTTTAGAAAGTCGATAAGTTTTTGGGTCACGCTTGGAGAATTCAGCCAAAAACAAATTTAAATTAATACAGTTTCTTTTTCTTTCTTTTGCAATTACATTTGCACTAGCCATAATAAAAAGTGGAGGATTTTAAAGTCAAGCATGGACGGATTTGAGATACCCTTCACCATCACAACAAAAAAAATAGTGATAGAGTTGAGGCGGTGCCCGAAAGTGTGATACCCTGTACCGTTTTTCTCGGAAAAATCTACTCCTGCATATTCCTTTCAAAAACTATCCAATTCAATTTTTTTTTGTGCAATTCGATACTTATACCTTTTGAATTCCGTAAATTTTTACCGAAGTTATTTCAAGTATATGGAGTAAGTTCCAAGTGCATATGTTGAGAGTTGTGGGAGAAAACACGATGAAATTTATATATGTATATGAATACTCTTACCAAAATTGGTGATTGTAGGTAATTTTTTTTACCATAATTAGCTTACTTAGAGGTCGTTGCCCATGTCTATTTTATAAATATAATATAATATTTTTACATACAAATTTTCAAGTTAATATCTTCACTGGAAGTATTTTTGGCCACCATTTCCATAGAAAACCGACCACTGTGCACTGAGGGACGGTTACAATCGGAACATCCCGACTGTACAGTACTTGAACATCTACAGTGTTACCGATTTCGGTGACTTCAAATATTTTTTTGTTAGATGAAGAAAAGCTTGGGGATAAATATTAAAAAAAAAGTTGCAGGGAACACCCTAAAAAAGTAAAAAGAATTTATACATATATAACTGCCAGCAGGCTGTATTTAATATATCCAAGCTCGATCTTAATAAAATTTGCATCCACAGATGTGCTTTTAAAAAGGAAAGCCCAAAATTCTGCTGGGCGTTCAAAAAAACTGAATGCAAGTTGAGAACCAGGCCATGAGGCGCACCTAGTAGCAATAAGGACAGATTTCAATGTCTTTTGTCGTCCTGACCATTTTGGTAGGTTGTGGAGTCAAACTTTGTATAAAACACAAAATACAGGTTATAAAAATAAATATATTTTAATAATTATTTATTTAAAAGTAAATACTTAAAAAGAGCGAGATCAAATGTTACAAAAAAAAAACTATTTCTCCCAGAACACATACTTTTGTTGAAGTGAGCTGATTGAAATCTGTTTTCTTTTTTTTCTTCAAAAGAATATTCTGGATTTAAGACCTTGTATTTTCAAACTTTGCAGAGCACACAAATTACATTTAGTTTCAGACAACTTACTATATTACTTATTATATTATTATACGATACCGCGATTCTCAGTCGTTCCAAGTGTCCAATCCTTGCAACAACTCAATTAGCTCTTCATCTGTTGGTTTTGGAGAAGTGGCTATCAGACTGGCGAATTCAAATCAATGAAAAAACGCTCAACACTTTCAGAGTGTCCGAAAAAAAACTGCTCTCTTACGAACACTTTGAGAGAAGCTATTTACAAAACACTTTCGATTCTGTTTTTTCTTAAAAGTGTTCGGCTCAGACCAAGACCAATTTTTTCACTTCCTTTTTGGTTGTGTTATTCGCGGACACTTTTGCTTGAGACTTTTAGCAAAAGTGTCTTTTGTGTATGTATGCGTGCTTGCGCGAGTCGCCTGTGTTTTACTTCGTGCATGTTACAGACACAAGCCGGTTCGGTCACACAGGCGACTTACACAGGCACGCATACACACATGGTATAATTAACTTATTATACCATGGCATACACACGCAAAAAACGGTCTTTTGCCGAGGGTTTTTTAGTGAGCGATCGCTCAAAGTGTCTCAACATAAGTGTTATTGTGAGAGAGACACATTTGTTTTGCTCAACCGAAAACACTGACCAAAACCGAAAAGCGAAACGCAAAAAGTGTTCGGCTCAGTGAGAGACCGTTTTTGTTTTATTTTTTCTGTTTTGCTCGTGAGCCGACCGCATTGGATAAATGGGTTGACAGTTTTTTGCGAGCTCTGAAATAAATGCAAGCATGTTACGTTTACTTTGAACAGGCAAGATTGTCCTCCACTTACAATGAACAATACACAAATACCGCAAGCAAACGAAGTAATGTATCTTAGAGTCCACCTCGATAGATGTCTTACTTGGAGAAGGTACATTGAAGCTAAGAGAACGCAACTAAAGCTAAAGGCCAACAACCTTCATTGGCTTATAAACGCACGTTCTCCCCTTAGTTTGGACTACAAAGTCCTACTCTATAACTCCGTTTTGAAACCCATCTGGACTTATGGGTCCCAGCTATGGGAGAATGCGAGCAGCAGCAATATTGACATTATCTAGCGAGCTCAATCAAAGATTCTAAGAACCATCACTGGGGCACCGTGGTACGTTCGAAATGAAAGTATTCATAGAGACCTGAACATCCAACCTGTTAAAGATGAGATAGTACAACAAAAGGCAAAATATTACATGAAATTATCCTCGCACCCTAATCATCTCGCAAGAGAATTAACTCGGCTATGTAGCCGATCTCGTCTTCGACGCAATGACCTTCCAACCCAGCTATGGTTACTTAGGGCCATACAATTTAAAATACAGTCTAAAAGCTGTTAGTTAAGCTTAGCTATTAAGATTTGCAAACTTATTGTTAGTCTTCGACATCGGAAGTAGATTCAATAAATAATGCACAAGTAATTACTCACTTGAGCTTTATTTGGACAAGTAAGCTTCATATTAGCTTAATAAATAAGAACATGACGTCTTTCTTTCAGGCCCCCAACGTAGACAAGAAAAACACGTCCAAACAAAAACTGAAACTTATTTTGCTTCCAATACGAACAGTGTGTCTCTAAAAATAAAACGGGGTAATTTCTGGTCGTTTTAATTCTAATTATGGTATTTTTTTACGCGCTTGTTGTATGCATCGAAATTTTTTTTGCTGTATTTCGGGGTTTCGTAAAACGTTCGTAATGGAATAAGCAGTTTCTTGTTTACAACTGGAAAACGTTAACATGCGCTAAATCAAAAACAAAACTCATTTTTCTTAACGCCTCTTACTTGAATCATTTTATAAACAATTTTTATAAAATTAATGACAGCCAAATTATAAAAGTTCTAGAATTTTATTTAATTAATAATTTTATACTCTGACTGACGGCTTTTTAAAAAATAATTTACATAATTTAATTTATTTCCATATAAAGGCCTATACGCAGCACGAAATCCCATTCGGGATATCCTATTTGGGATATTTTTTTTATATGAAGTTTTGTCATTCCGTGCGAAATATTTCGTGCTAAGAATAGGCCATAAGACATATACTTTTCGTTAAAAAAAAAATTTGTTTTGATTGTAGCGGCGAAACAGAACAGCTGTTTATATTTTTTCACCAAAAAAGTGGTAACACTGTTTTTGCGTCACACTTTTTAACAAGTCTTTTTTCTTCAGTTTGTAAGCGTTTTTCTTGATTGAATGCAGGCCTTTCGAAACAACATTAATAGTTACACTTTGCGAGTGTTCACTGTACGCACTTAAAAGCATTTATTGTAGCTTTTGTTTAAAAATAAAATTTCCATTTGTTTTTTTTTTTTTTGTCTCAATATTTATGACTTTAATTGATTTGAATGAAGTCTTGCAGCAATTTTTTGCTGACCTAAATACCGATGCATTGTCATAGTGTCAGAACACATTAAAAAACATTAAACAAGTGCATTCAACGCCAAAGGGTGCTGAAGAGGATGATTTACTATATACATGCAAAATACATGATTAAAGTTCATCAAAATAATTGACAACTGGCAATATTTTTTTGACGCCCCCAGCTGCATATTTATATGGAACAAAAGCCATTTAAATAAATATCTGAACGCAACTTAATTCGTACATAGTTTGTATACATATCACACATAGTGGGGTTTGTCAGATCAAATAAATAAGTAATATTTATTGTATCTCAAGGAAGGCAATTTATTGCATTTATTACGCACATTTTATCACATAAAGCGTGACCAGAGGAATGAGACAATTCGCAATGATGTGTCGTTTTTTTTATTTTCATGTTTAGCCATCAAACGAAATACGTTTTCAAAATAAACATCGTATAAATTAAATAAATAAATAAATATGCATGTAAATGTATGTTTATATTTAGGCTCCCTGGCCAATTTTATATATTTTTTAATGAACTTTTCAGACGCACCGTGTGGTGGACGTTTAAACATTCATTTTATGTGTATCTCTCAGATACTTAGATACTTTTAATTGGCAGCGCGTGTGCCCAGAAAATAAACCTTAAGTCGCTTAAGCTTTTAACTTGGAACTTGTAAAATGTTGCTCATAAGAATTCCATATTAATTTGTTGCTAATGACACTTGCCACATTCATTTGATTTACATATATGTCGCGTACACTGTGTCGGAATTTATTTACAACGAGAAAGCTAAACATTTCCAACGATGTTTTTATACTCTTCAGTTTATGGACGCACGATAATCTTAATTTGTCTATTGATAATTTGTTTATGTTATTTAATGTACAACATTTGAGAATTTAGCATTAAATGGACTGTTGAGGTTTACATTTTTTTTAAGAGGTCACAAAATTCAATTTTAAAAGGGAGATCTGTAGGTCGAATGATATTTTTTTAAAACCTGAATATGATTTTCAAGAAAAGTAGTAAGTCAATAGACGGTCATACAAGAAAACTGAATCAAAAAAAACAATACGAAATAAAAAATCATCATCAGCATCGTTTAGCTCTACAACCCGGGTTGGGTTTTGGCTTTCTCTACAATCTTCCTCCATTCGTCTTGATCTTGTGCAAGGTCTTTCCAATTTCTTATACCGATTGTTCTAATGTCATCTGTTATACAATCGATTAGTCTTTTTCGCGGACGTTCCAGTTTTTCTGGTCCGAGTTGGTTTATATTCTAGTAGCAGTTTCTGCGCGCGTGTATTGTTCATTTTAAGAACGTGAGCTATCCATCTTAGCCTTTGAGATTTTATAAATTTGACAATGTCTTCGCCTTGTGATAGCTCTAGCAATTCGGCATTGTATCTTAACCTATATTCGCCTCTTTCATTACGCTTTGGTCCGAATATTTTTCTTAAGATCTTTCTTTCGAAAATTCTTAGCAGTTCTTCATCCAACGTTGTCATTGGCCATGCTTCAGATCCGTAGATGGCTATTGGTCTTATTATTGTTTTATATATTGTCAGTTTACTTTCTCTTGATAATATTTTTGATTTAAAAAGGTTGAGATGAGCGTAAAAAGAATATTCATCAACCTTTATGTCGCTTGGTATTCGCCTGTTTTGCTGCGTTGACATTATCATGTATTTTGTCTTTGATTGGTTGATGATAAGTCCAACTCGGCGTGCTGCGGTTTCTAGGTTGCTAAAGAGTTCTTCCAAGTATCGTCTGTTTCGTGCCAGAATGGCTATGTAATCAGCATACGCTATAACTAGTCCCGAACGGCTTAATATGTTACCGCTTGTCATGTAACATTTTATTGCCCAGTGTAGGGTGAGGTTAAATAAACTTGACGACAGACTGTCACCCTGTCCATCCCCTGAGCTTATTATAAAATCTTCCGAGCAGTTCTGTTGTATTGACACTTTGCCTCAGACTTATCAGACTAGTCAGACTTATCGTTTTCGCAAGAACTCCGGAGAACAATTTGTAACATACATTTAATAAAGTAATTCCCCGATAGTTCTCACATAAGCTTTTGTCGCCCTTTTTGTGGATGGGAACTATTGTTGCCATTAGCCATGCCTCCGTTATTGCCTCATCCCTCCATACTTTTAAAATTAGTTCGAGCAACATTTTCTTTACTCTTGTGTCCAGGTTTTTGAGTAGTTCTGAAGAAATATTGTTTTCTCCCGGTAATTTGTCATTTTTCATTTTGTCGATGGTTTCGCTCAGTTTGTTAAATGTTGTTTGTATTTTTTGGTAGAACTCTTTAATTCTTTTGTTGTAGAAACTTTCGTTTATACTTTCTATCATCTTTTTGAGGGCCTCTTTTTTCTTTTTTCTACACAGCTTCGTGGCTTCCTTCCTTTTTTCGTCATACGCTTCTTTATTGGTTCTTATATTGCATAGCAGCCATTTTTCTCTTGCTTTATTTTTTCTATGAATTGCTTCTACGCATAGGATATCGAACCACTCTTCATTAAATTAAGTACTTTCGTAAATATTTCGGTAAGATTAGCACCAGATTACGAACGCAGTTTATGATTAATATCCCCCATTCCCGTCTCGAGGATGTACTAGACTTGTGCAATGTATATAAAAGGCCATTAGCTGTAACCATAATAATTATCATAACCTCTAGTTAAAATTGAGCTTTATCCGTCTGTCCATTTATCTGTCTGTATAAACACTTAAAACTCTAAGACGTTTTGGATTTTCCAGAATCCGAATCTGAGACCAAAAAACAACCAGAAAGTCAGACCTCCCAGACAATCTCCTAAATACTCATTTTTTCAGTTTGTGTCAGAAACCTGACGTGATGATTTTTTTCTGATCTGGATTCAACGACCCCAGAATCGTTTAGTAAACAAGGTCTGACACACGAACTTGAAAATCATTCTTTTTATGACGTGTTATAACGCAACTTAAAAATATCCCACAAAATTTTGTTCGTTGTTGTAACTGGTTGTCCAACGATGTTTTTAATATTTTTTTGGGATCGCAGAATCCGAGACCAAGATAGCTTCCAAAATAATTCCTTTTATGTCATTTCATATTCCATGGGTGGTTGGGAGCTCGGATTCGAATACCACTTGTTTTTATGTGAGTTATTAAAGTACAGCACAGTTACATATTTTTTGGTTGGACTCAAACCGGTTTCTCTGTCATTTATTATTTTATCTCAACCAAATCAGATATTTAAAAATATTTCAAGAATAGGCACAAATGTTTTGGCCATATCTCCGCCAACTAAAAACATAACTCCATCAGATCGTACACTCGAATACTTTAGGTACATAAACATTCGAGTATATGCTATGAATAATTTAAACAAAACAAAAAGGGTTAAAGGGAATGCAGTCGAATACCAAAAGTTGCTCTCACGTGGAAAAAGTGTTTCTAAAATAAGTTTAGTATGGTTGCGAGCTACTACCATAATATACCATTACAACATAAACAGGCCAAGGCAGTTTTTTATAACTTTTTTTTTATAAATACAAGCCTTCAACTTTCAAAAAATCAAAAATACTATGACGTAAACTTTTCGAATTCGGGTTTTTATTATTTCAAATTTGGGGATCGCCATGGCAAATTTATTAATATCGGATTTCAAAAGATATAGCCAACATTGATTTCCCACAAATTGCACTTATGATTCCATATTGCACATTATTCCAACTTTTACAACGATTTTATAACTTTGTGCAGAGTATAAAAACGCGGTCATTTCTTTTTTTGTTTAACCAAAATAAATTACTTGACAAATGCTTTTTGACGACATTGTTTTACGGTTTGACATTCCAATAAACATACTTTATGCAATTAATCGCACGCATTTTAAAAACATTTATTTAAAAAATTTAAAAAAAAAATAGTTCATTAAAAAGTTTGGTAAAGTTGAAAACAACTAGTTTAACTAGAAGTTAAATTAACTGAACGAAAAGCACTCAAAGTTGCCATGGCAATGTCATTATTGTCATAGTCAGTCACTCTCCCACATGCTTAGTGGCTGATTTTCATGGAAATGCAACTGACATATAAACAAATAAGAGCCACAAGCTACGTTATGACCATGTTGCCGACCAAAGTTGACATCATTGAAATACATAATAAACCAAAGTGCAGACAAATTCATATCAGGGCCCACAATCGTACACATACACACACACCTAGACATATGAATGAACACAATTGCAGTCTATGAAGGCCAGGATACGGCAGGACAGAGCAGTCCAGCACAGTTCTGTGAGCAGCATCCATGCTGTGTCATAGAAAAATCATAAGTTATCAAAATGTTGAAAGTTGTTGGCATTTTATGGCTCGTTTATATTTATACCAAACTCGCACAGTCACATATAAGCGTACTTGTGTAAAGGGTGCTTTTTTTAGAAGTTCCACTTCACAAATTTGTTAAATCCGATGCAACGTAAATGATTCACCTTTTATTTCAATGAACGTATCAAATTTGGAGTGAAAATAATCTACGAAGGATAGTGTGCTCTATGTGCCGATGGAATCGATGTTATTGCCAATTATTTCGTATCCCAATTAGATGGAATGTAGACGGATTCCACTATATTCAACTTCAAAAACAACATAGACTAGTCAGGCAATTAATCACCAAGATCTTGTGATGTAGATGTAGATGATACCAACACACTCAAGCCAGTATTCGTAGTTCTTAAACTTAAGAGAAAAAAACACCCTATACATGTATCTGTAGCACATACTTAAACCAAATGTGTGGTTGTGCTCATCTAATGCAACAGCTTGTCAACTAAATAATATAGTTGATAATGCGAACTGAAGTTGGCATGCAATACACGTCGTATGAGCAATTTGCATAATGAGCATAAAAAAGGAACAAAATGGCGGCGTATGTGCCTGCTCTTTTTTTTCTTGTTTCATTTGTTTCAAAGCACTTCGAGGCAACTTTTATTGCCGAAATCTAGCACATCTAGCAGACACACTTTAGCTCAAGTCCAATTCACTTGTAACTTTAATGTCTGAGTAATTTGGGGTCATCCTTGCAATTGCTGGAGCAACGACTAGACTGCAATATGTTTATGATTGCGGTTCGAGCTGAGAGTCAACTTGCCAAAGTTTTCCATGTTTGCCAAAAAAAAATAATTCATCACAAAAGGCATTAAAAATTCAAACTGTGTGCAGATGTGCCCACACACAGACCAAGTTGAAAGGTAAACAATCTTGTAAATATTTGTATTTCAACTTAGATAAAAAACAGAGCATAAGAAGTCAAGTCAATTCGCAACCTACTCCCAAGTAAATATCAACTTTAAACAGCACAATCAGCTGCAACAACAGACGCAGAGCTCATTAACATTTTTATTCGAGAAATTCAAGAAAATATTTCCTCAAAATGTATTCAACCACATCGAAAAGTGCTTGAGTTCGAGAATGGCAAACATTGAACCTGTATAAAAGTCATTGGCACTGTCAGAGAGAGAGATCTTCCTGAACAAAAGTGCTGCTTAAGTTTAACTGCTTGTGTGCTTTTTTAAGGAAGCCCTAGAGATTTGAATCACATTTTCCTTGGCCTGTTCATTGTGCATAATTGATAACAATACATTGGCTTGGTTAATTATTTGGGTTTTTGTTCGTAGCCCCAATACTTTAGGTATAACCAATCCCGGCAGCCGGATAGTTTTTGTACGCACCTAGTGCCCTCACATGCTTCACGGCGGAACATCGCGACCAACACCTGATCACTGCGACTACTTAGAAATACATTTTTGCTTGCATTTTCTATTGGGCGGTTTCAAATAGCCCAACTAAAGTGCTTAAAGAGTCCATATGCACTTGGATCCCTTTTTGTGTCAATAAATTGATTGATTGATTGATTCACAAAAACAATTTTTACCGAACATAGAAAATGCGTCTTATCCTACATAATCCGTCGATTTCAACGGATCTCATTATTTTTTTACTGTTTACCATCAAACCTTTCTACGTACTCTGCATAATGGGCCAAGTAAACAAATTTTCGGAAAATGTCGATAATTTCAAGAACGAATATTTTAATTTAGCTATATTTTCTTAATATGCTTACCTGGAGTACAACAATTCCGTTAATGAAAGAAATGGTTTGACAGCCCTGAAATTTTAAAATGCTTATAAACTTTGATCAACAAAACGCTGTTTGATAAAAGAGAACGACAAAAACGAGGCTTCCTTCAGGTGGACGGAATATTTGAAGAAATTATGGAAAATAATAATTGTAGTTGTAACGAAAAATAATAATGCAAGCGTTTACTTTTTACTTTATCCATGCTCCGTACATTTGCAGGCTTTTGGAAAGTTTGGGTTAAAATGGAAAAAACTATTTAATAGTTTATACATTACCAAGCCAGCTGTATTATAATATGTTTAAATACTGTGAAACTGAACTATAGATACGATTAAAAATAAAGTTTAATTTTATGTCAGAAAATACGGGACATCGGATTTGGATTCAGCAGCATATAATACAGGGCTACTCTTTCACATGGAAAAGTTCACACCATCTTTATTTGTTGCGCTTTGCAATGGACTCCCAAACAAAAATTACGTATACGCAACGTAGCACCACACGTTTTGAATCAGGGGTGTCCAAGCGCATTGCTCATCTGGCTCTTTTTGTTTTTGCAATGGCTCTTAGGCAGAGCTGGGCAAAAAGAGAGCGGCCAAAAAATGAGCGTGTGTTAGTGAGCTGTACACTGCTCAAAGGAATTGTGTTGCAAAATGTTGTTGCATTAATTTTTCATATTCATCATTATTATTATTTGCATCTTACTATTGTTATTAGTCTCAGTTTTTTAATTGGGTTGATAATGTCTGTTAAAATAATTTAATTATTTATTATTGACAATATTGATTCATATTTGTATGTTTGAAGTGCAGAACATTAAATTCATTTTTGGCCCATTGATTATATTAAATTTAATTAGTTTTTGAATTAATAAAATGCGTTGACTGCCAATATTTAAATATATTATATCTCATTGTGAAAACTGTTCATAGCGACGCATTTAATCTTTTATTTCTCTCAGTGCAGTTTATTTCTCTCTCTGCTGTACTCAATTTGACAACTTTGGCTTGCTTCTGTGTAAATAAATGCACAAAGTAAAAGTGCCCGTTTGGGCTTTTAGGCTTCCCAGCTCTGCTCTTAGGCATAGGCAGCAATGCGCGTGTACATGCACGGCCCAAACTGTATATCACTCAATGCTAATGCAAATTACAAAAACAATTTCGCGAGTTCTCTCCCTGCTCATGAGCTCAGAGAGCAAAGAGAGTAATTTGCTCTCTGAGCTCATGAGCACAGAAACAACCCTTGTGTATATTTATTGTTGGCCCACTGATTTTCAATGTAATTTTGTTTTTCGTTTGTGCTCTCTAAACTCTGGCACTTAAAAAAAAGGTTGTAGGATTGATCGCGGACACGAAATTTTTGTACACCATGCGTTTAATGTACCATGCGTTTATAAGGTATAGCGTACAGAGAAAAAAGAGTTACAACGAAAAACAAAACATTTATATGAGCATATACTATTTTTGTCAGTGTACATAATAACATGAAAAAACGGTTTGCTTTAGATGTGTTAATGTTTTTCTTTCATATGTATTGGTGTTTGCTCTTCCATAAGCAGCCTTTGGGCACCCCTGTTTTGAATGCTACCATTATCAAATCCTACAAGTTTCATCTAGAATTTATTGAAAACTTTTTGAAACTAAGATTTTAAACATTCTTTGATTAATTCTACAAGTAAGAGCAATATTTTTTTAAAGCTAAAAAATACTTGTTAAAATATAACGAAAAAATCCCAAAATAAGGTCAAAATTCTTGTATTAAAAAATAAATAATCAAACTTCAAACAAGATAAAAGTTCTTATGGCATGACCAAAATTCTTAAATCAAGGGAATTCGTTCTTTTGTTATAATGAAACACAAAAACTTTTTTATTTTTCAAAATATCGAAATTTTGGTCACGGTTTTTTTTTTATTTGTTTCCCAGCTTATGTCAAGTTCCGAGATTTTTAATTAACGTCTTTTTGCATATTTAATTAACTCTAATCTAAAATAAAGAATTTTTGGATTTGTTTTAAAAGTCTTTACAAATACTGAAAAAAAAGTTCCATTTCTAAAAACTCTTCAATTGAATTTTGCTTTTTTTTTTTTGGTGCAGAATACCTATAAGTTCCGTATATTTTTAGCGATTTTAATGAAAATCAAAAGAAGTTATTTAATGTTGAGGGGTGTAGGAGAGAACACGGTAAATCTATTGTCGGGGGGTCGCATCGATTAAATTTGGATTAGGGTTTGTTCATTAGGACCACATGAATAATCTTACCAAAATGCATGATTCTAGCTAATTTTTTGCCATAATTACGGATAGTAAAATAAGGGGGGTGAAATAAGTACGTGTTTGACTGTAACTACGGTTGTATTTGTCCGATTCCGTTCATTTTTGACATGGAATTGTGACGCATAGCTCTGTTAAGTTTAAGATAAAAATATTAAAGAGTGTAGGTAAAAAGCGCGAAAGGGAAACGGTGTGTGATATTGACATAATTCAACTAACTTCATCTGCTCAGGAACTGCGCACCATCTGGTAAGGTTTTGTGTCTCTAGCTCTTATAGTATCCGAGATCTAGGCGTTCGTACATACGGACGGACAGACGGACGGACAGACAGAGGGACGGGCATGGCTCAATCGCTACCTGTGGTTATGATAAGCATTTCGATTTAAGGACTTGGGGTCTACCACGCCTCCTTTTGTCCGTTACAAACATTGCACAAATCTAGTATACCCTTTGTACTTATAGGTACATGGTATAAAATTATAAAATTTGGTGACTCTAGGCCGTGTATACTTCGACATAGTTAAAACTTTTGACGATAACTTTTGCTGACTCACGTATAAATTTGCCGCGCCAAAAATTTCAACATCATTCCAACATCTTGTGGAAATGTTCCTATTTTATTGCATCCCGATGACAATTAATTCGATAATTTTTTGTTCACCTCTAAATTTGTATCATTCGCTGCGAAAATGTAATCAATGTCAACGAAAAAGATTGGCAATTTTCAGTTCGAAACAAGGCGCCAGAACCTCATATGTTTATTGAACTGGCCATTTATGGCTAAGTAAACCATAAAAGGGTGAGCCAGCAGGCATTCTAGTCGGAGCTTCTAGTTTGATGAGGGAAAAAAGTAGAAGCCAATCTTATAGATTTAAATTGTATTTTTATTTTTAGCTCGTCGTCCTCATTTATACTCCCAGTTAATTAATGTTTTCAATATAAATTCATAAAACTCTGCCTTAATAATAGTTGATGTTGAAAATTCAACTCATAAAAAGATTGATATTTTAATTTTAAATAAAGTTTTTAATAAATTTTCATAATTGGCTTATTTTACCTGTCAGCCTGTCAATATAGCAACAAGATGTTAGATGCTGTCAGTGTAAACACCTTTTTCACATCTTCAAAAAATCCCATGTGTTCCGCTAATATGAGCTCAGTGTTAAAAGACATTAAGTACTGTTAAATCGACTTATCGAATTGAATATCGATAATAGCGAAATGCCTGTATATAAGAAGAAGCTAAATTGAAAAATAAATTTTTAATCTAGTAAGTCGTACAACCTTTCCAAAGCTGTCAAAACGAAAACCTTTCATTAAAACTCAGACACATTACAGTACATAATAAATTTTCATAGTCTATAGTTGAAGTTATAAAGCGCTTCTTACGCGCAAAATATATTTTTTTAATTGGCATAAATACTCGCGTGAACAGTTACATGCCAAAACTTTTGTGTTTTTACCACTTTTATTTATTGAACTATTTACGAAATCACACAAAATGATGCGTGCCAAATTCCGTAAAGGCATTGAACAGGTCTACGGGAGTAAGCTAGATCCTATACATCCAGGAAAACATCAAGCCTTTACGGTTGGAACGACCAAGACTTCTACCTTGCGCGCTGAACGTGCCATAAATGGACCTGCAACTAAGCGCGGGCCACGCACTCAGCGTAGCTTTGTGACAGCCCAGGACTACTACATTACCTCCAATGTCCCGGTGACGAGCACTGATATACGTAGTACCCACATGGCGCAACCACAGACTACCTCAACTGGCACTGGTACCACAACAACCGCCTATGGTGCTGCAACGCGTCGTGGTGGAGGCAGCGTTTCTGCTGCCCACAAGACCAGCGCTCGTCAGCCACAGGTTCATGCACGTTCGCTGTATACACGCATTGAAGGCAAGGTGGTCAATAATGTTGCACTCAACAAGCAGAAGGTTGTGAATCCACAGGTACACAATGACAATCACAGCCCTAATCAAACTCTTTGTCAAGGACATGGACATGGTCAGCACATGCATGGCAAACGATTAACACATCGCGTGGTCTACGCCAATCCCAATATCGGCAACACTACAGCCAGTGACTATTCGGAAAAGGAACCGGCGCTGCCACCAAGTGCCTCATCTCTTGAACGTCGCTCTCGTATACAGCAACAACCGACGCAGCATCAGTTGCACCAGCAGCAGCAGATGCACTATGACCCAGCACAGCATAAACAACACAAGCACGTGCATAAACATCATCACCACCATGATCTTCCGTTGAATGTTAGTCATGCCGATGAGCTGGAACACAACAAGGATACAGAAACTGAAGAGTTTTTTGAGCTTGTTCGCCGCACTGTGCAAACAGCTATAGGGGTAAGTGATTTATTGTATAATTTTGACCTAAGAAGAGGTGGCAACGTAAATGGTTTAAAACTCCTCTGGACCTCAAAACTAAATGAAAACTTGCTACATATTAATAGCCGATCTGTAAGACGGTTGACGGTATGACGCAACGCCACGCCAAGCCGAAGATTTATCCGCATTTCGTTAACCGTGGTTGCGTATTTAACCTAGGGCGGGTTTCGTGCCATAGATACTGTGCATTGAACAATGCAACTGTTACAGAAAGCAGGGGGCACAGTGATTGTAGTCTAGTCTAGTGCCACCAGCACATGGACTACTGCATTTACTCCAGTGTTTAGAAACACAGAAACAGGGTCACTGTGATGGTCATCTCGCATCTCCCAGCAATTTTCGCGTTGACTTACATCAGGTCGCAACACTGATCCCTCTCTCTGATCCTTTAATCCCAGCTGTACCAGAACCCGAGCCACCAATAACCTATAACTATATTCTGAAAGTTGGTAGCTGCTGAGATTTTTGACTAATTTTAAGAGTGGATAAGCCAAAAATCATTCATTCTTGCCAAGATTCCTCTTTTTCTGCGCTTAGTTAGTAAAATAAGAATTCACCGACATGACATACCCTCTTATTTATTAGACCTCTTTGTATGATGTACTCAATCGGAACTTCAACGATTTGGATGCCAAGATGGAACGCTTTATGAACTTAATTCAGCTGACTAACGAGAATTTAGGTAAAATAAAGGAGGATATTACAAATAGTAAGTTTTAAGATCTATCCAATAATTAGGTTTACTCCATTAATGAAACTATCTTTACAGAGGTTATTCATTATGGCGAAGAAAATTCGCGTCATTTTCGCTATCTATGCATGAAGTCTGAATACGACAAGATGTTCTATCAACATCAAACCCAGATAGCTAGCGAATCGCAAGGTAGTTCTCAACCTATTAAGATGGAACCTAAATCAAGCAACTACAGCAACATTAGTGGCCAAGGTACTGAATATAAAGTTAAATACGCTCCGAAACAGATGAAAACTAAAATGCTTAACGAGCTTCGAAAGAAGGCCAATCCCAATCACAACAAAGAAGGCGTCCCAATGCAGAGTCCTTGTGTATGCCACAGCACTTCTAACGCAAAGCACCCGAAAGCAGAACCGCATAATTTATACTCGCAGCCGAGCATTGGTGGCATCAAATCCTCGGAAATGGGCTTGCGTGAGGTGCTGGGTCATTTACAACGCTTCTGCGATCCAAATGCAGATCAGTCCAAATTGAATCCCAAGGAGATGATGACCAATTTAGAGAACATTATGTCGACAGTCGGCACAGCAAAAAGCTCTGCCACTGTACAATCCGCCGCTTCTCTTCTCTCAGAAGGCTGCACCAGTGCTCGCAAATTTACTAAAGCTCGCCAAGAGTTGGAGTCTTCAGTCGATACCGCCGATGGAGAGGAGGCAGACACAGAGACGGAAGCTTTTCAATACAGTTCGGATGGTATGACATCACGAAGTGATGATAGCGATGTAGCATATCCCACAGGTGCCATGACCGCCCGCTTGTCCAGCCAGAGCTCGCATCGTTCCAATATTGGTGCAGGCGATTGTTAGCATAAATCGAACTAATCAAAACTTTACACACTATCAGTGTTCCTGAGTACACTATCTATATTATTCTGATATATTCGTGTTCCAATCAAAATTTTGGCGTAAATTCAAAAAGTTTTAGGATACGCAAATCCTAAGAAGAATATTTCAAACCTAATATCTCGGAAAAATTTTATTCGTCAAAGGCACAAAAATTGACTTTAAGTATTTAAAAAAAAAAGTCAACTCAAGAACATAAAAAAAATTAAGAAATAAAAAAGAAAATATTCAAATTCAAATTTAAATTGAAACTGAATAAATAATGACGGTGCCTGAAAGCGGCTTTCCCTTTACGGTATGAAAGGAAAACATTTTTTTAAAACTCTTCCGAGTATTAGTAGAAATTCCTAATTCTTCTCGCTGGCGGAGTTAAGAAATGATTCACGTCTCTCACTACGCATCTCCTCGTAAATCAGAGATCAATGGCTAGCCTTGTTAGGACATGTTTTTTTTATTAAAAAATTATTCAGTGTTTTTTGTCAAGAATAGACTTGGCAGAGCTCTAGGTGTCGCCGTTTTCTTTCGTTTTGAATTATTCACAATGATTATCGAAATAAATTTACTAAGGTTGGGGACACAATCGAATGGATGGGACTGCCACAAATTTAAAAATAATTTAATTTTTTTCATGATTCGGCAAGTACGAAAAAAAATTCGACGTAGTTGGTGTGTACATGGAATAGTCATATTTATATATATTTTATAATATGAGAACCATATAAGACTTATTGTCACTTGTGAGCAGTAGCGGATCCATTTTCAAAGATGTACTTTCTTCAAAGTAAGTCTTTGATCATTGTGTTCCAATTGTTTAAAAAGTGTTTGTGAGCGAGAAATCCATTAAATAAAATTCTAAAATTAGGGTATTCTCGCTTGCTCTTGAGTTGACGAAGTGAAAAGTTGTACAAGTTCGCAACAGGATAAGTGTGAACACTCCTTTTGTAAGTTTAAGATGTTGAGTTTGTGATTTTTCTTTTTTTAATTCACTTAATTTAGTAAATCAGTCCAAGTAACTTTTACTTTGAGGCGTGGAAAATGTCCCCCAGTTACCCTTTTTGGTTTGTCGATACCGGAAGAAGATGAGGTTAAATACCTTGGCGTGTACTTGGACCGAAGGCTCACCTGGAAAAAACACGTTAGGTGTAAGCAAACCCAGCTCAAAGCTAAGACTAGGCAAATGTATTGGCTTTTAGGACCTCGGTGCCAAACTCAGCTTGGAAAATAAAATCCGTTTTTACAAAGCAATTTTAAAGCCAGTAAGGACCTATGCCTGGCAACTTTGGGGTACGGCAAGTACATCTAATATCGAGATACTTCAAAGATACCAATCAAGCACACTCAGAAATATTGTCAGGGCACCCTGGTATGTTAGTAATTATCAAATACACAAGGACCTCAACATATGTTATGTAAATGATGAAATTAAGCAACGTACAGAAACATACATAAACAGACTAAATTTTCATGAAAACTCATTAGCTATAAACTTATTAGATAATAGCGCAGATACTAGACGATTGAAGCGATATCATATCCTAGATCTTCCCCATAGATTCTAAATTAAAACTAAGTCTGCTTAATGTTATATTGGTTTAGCTCATTGGAGTCAAGCCAATCATGTAAATATTTTTTGTAAGATGTTATAAAATTTGTTGAATGTCCTTTGGGCAGAAAAAAAAAAAAACTTAATTTAGTAAAATGCACGAGACTTACTTTTTTAAATGCGTTATTAAACTTATTTAAAACTCACTCTGTTTGCTCTTTATTAACGAGTATAAGGTAACTCGTTGCTTTTTACATCGCAAAATGTCTTAATGTTGCAGTGATGAATATGCCGTAAACAGCGAATTTTGCAACAGCTAAAAAGTATAATAGGGTAAGAGTTGAGGAAAATTTAAGTTTGGAGTTGAAACTCAACAATTTACATTTTGTTGTTGTAAAAAATTTCAATTTTTCAACTCCTCAGCTCAACAGCAACCGTGAATACCCAAATTATAAAAAAATTATTATTCTTTATATTAGAGGGAAGGGCATCTGTTTAGCGTTGCCTTAAAGCTTCTACTAGGAATCATTACCGAACTGGTAATGGTCATATAGAATCTGAAAAAAATGTTGGTTATACACCCCCTTTGAGTAAAAGCTACATCAAAATTCGACTAAAACTAAATTTTGTTTTACGCTATCCAGGTCACCAAATTTGGTATGTAGCCTTATATAATCACAATAAACAAATCCACATCTTTTTGCCGATGCAACTCCTTGCTAAAATGTTAATATTGCTCCAAAAGAGTACATTTTCCAATTGGAAACAACTTGTATACTGCACTCAAATACTAGAGTGTTCATATTACAATATGCAGTAATTAGGGTATTCACGCTTGCTGTTGAGTGTGAGCAGAATATTATTACTTGCAAGTGGCTGAACGGAGTAGGATGACAACGCGCCAAATTTCAAGTTGACAAAATTTTTCAAGAAAAAGCACAAACTCAACAACTTAACTCATAAACTAACAAACGGGGTGTGCCTATGCGTTTTTGCAAAACTTTTTACTTCCTCAACTCAACAGCAAGCGTGAATATCTAAAATATATTTTTTCGTGAAGAAGGTCACTTTTCACATTTGTTACATATTCAAATCTTTTCAGAACCACAACTACAAGAACCAGTTCACAACCCATACACAATCGTTTACCTGTCTTCTGAACCACATTCAACTCGGATTGTGATAATAAGCGCCTTACACTCATTGACTGCAAACTAACAATCGCTTTAATAGGTATTTACAACGAGAAACGCTGCGGCAAAGGTGTACAAAAATAAAAAAAAATGTTTGAGTTTATTGAAAAGAATTATGAATACATGGCTCTCAAAAGAATATGACACAAAAACTTGGCCTATACAACAATGCATACTACATGTACAATGGCGATAAAAATGTAAATTATAATTGAGCGTTGAGTGAAAGAGCAACCCCTAGGGTCTTACCCCTAACCATTACCCTTAGACGACTATTGCATTTTTAAGGGCTTCCACTGCCCAGCAATGAACAACAACACGGCAGTTGAGACGCGAACGTGGACTCGGACGTATCCAAGACAATTAGTCGACCAATGTGCGCGGGTGGGTTTCTATGTGGATCTATTTGTGCCTCTACAACATATAGTGCGTGTCATTTTAAAATGCAATTTATTTGGAAATTAAAATTCACTTCACTTGTCAAATGTTGCATATCGAAAAACAAATTGAGAATTTTGCAACACCGCAACGAAATGCCAAAAATTTACCAAAAATTGTCAACAACATCTCTTTGGCAACAGTAATTGGAATAGACTGCAGATTCCAAACCCAACAAGTTTGCCTGGCTTTGCACTTCAGTGCACCAAGCAACCCATGGGTGATCCACCCCATCACATTTTGACTGGAGCTAAATTAAACTTATGCAATTCAGTGCACTAGTTACAAGTCCCTAATAGTTGGACTACGGCCAGACTGACGGACTGCCGGATGACATTAACTAAAAGTGTTATGTAGCCAAAGGTTGAACATTTAACAAAAGCAAACGCAAAAACCCGGAACACTTGAATTCTCATGTGTCCACTCTACCATTTTCTTTTAGTTTCTTGCATTGCCAATTGTCAAGGATATTTTAACTTTGCATGTTTTCAAATATTTGTTGTGCACCCATGTTGCTATGACAGACTTGAGTGTCTTTCTGGAAGTGCTCAACATGACTAAATACTTTAGTGCTATTTCATTGCATACCCTCAACTCGGTTTTAACTTAAAGATTACTTGCCATCTATACTTGTGTTTAGCTCAAATACGTGAAATGTTAACTATGATAGTGGAAATATTATTTTACTACTAAGTACAACTTCTGTATAATATAATTCGTTAAAAAGGAAGATTGCGTTTTATATTTTGGGAATAGTGACTTAATACGAAAATGTTTCAACATTTTTTCATGTTTCCCAAAATTTGCTTTACCCAATTTTGGAAACCACCTAGAATCTATTGTCTTCGAAACACGACAGAGATATTATAGGAAATTTGGCAATTTATTTGAGACAACCAGATTTAAGGTTATTGTTCAAGTCGACACAGTGACAGAAACTTTTTATGTACTATATATATGTATAGTACTATAGTACTCAGAGATATCCCAATATTCAGAAAAAGGCGATACAGAGTATTACTTCGGTTATTATTTATAGCTTGGATAAATCACTAACGAAATAAAAAAAAATTGGATACAAATAAAGCGTTTTTGAAACATAAAATTTTTCCAATATGATATATAGTCATCTCAAACTTAAAGTGAACCGTACGTTGGTCAAATATTTTCAAATTGTAACCATACTTTTCTGTTACATATTTAGTCCAAGACGAAATTTTTTTCGCCCGGGATATTAAGATTGAAAAAAATATTAAAAATACATCTAGCCAAATGGTCAGCATAGACTCGTGTAGCGATAAAGCCATATGCGTCTGTCCTTCCTTCCGTACGAACAACTAAATTCCGGAGAAATTATAAGTACATAGTAAAAGACATAAAATTAAATTGCTAAAAAAATTATAAACGTCGGCTAAAAACTGTAAGACATATAAGCAATATAGTCAAAAAATGGGCGGATTTTACTTATGAAGTATTATTTTTTTAATTAAAAAAGAAATTCAAGCGGGGGGTGCGACAGTTGAATACGCTGTGCGCTTTTTTTCAAAACTCAAAAATTAGTAAGTTTTGTAAATTTTTTTTGTTGTTTTAAAAAGTTGCTTATAAACAACAAAGTTGTACCACGTACGAAACCTTCATGTTCACACAGATGGATACCCTCCTTAAAAGTAAATGGTGCAAAATAGCGGGCACCAAATTTGCTATTTTGACGCATGTGAGCTTAATCAAAAACGAACTGTTGACTTGTTTTTAGAACATGCGCTTATTGCCCATCCACCTACAATAGGAAAGAGAACGGATAACATCTCAATATAATGTGGTTCAGTTTTGCGTCTATAGCTATTGCAGGTTTCAGAAATCTAGGTGTTCGCAGAGACAGGCGGACAAGTTTTAATCCATTTATCCATCTTTGTCCCTATTGGACAACGGACACCAAAATTAATGTTCTACCTCAAGTGAGCCTAATAAAAAACGAATTGTTGAATTAATTTTTAAACAACTCATGCTCCAGCTTCAATCCTCAACGTTACTTTTTTTTGGGAAAAGCGGATGCAGGGTATCCTACTGTCGCCCCGACCATTTCTCAGGCGCAACAATATTGAGCCCATAAAAGTAAGCTGCGTATGCGTATGAGAATTTGTTGTCACCCTCGAGTATGAAATTGAAACCTTTTTAAGTTTTGTATCAATCAGCCGGCTAATTGTAATGACCAATATTTGAACTGCACTGGCACAAGCCAAAACAAGTCAAACAACTTCGGGTAGCATAACCCTCTGATATGTTTAATATTTATTTATTTATATGATGATTATGAGTTGAAACTCAAGCTAAGGTACAACAATTGAGTGAAATGCTCATTGAGTGCATAACCATAACAACCGTGCCTCAACGCTCTTAGCCACGTTAGTCAAAACAAAAAAGAAAAAAAAACAAAAACAGGTGCAAACTGTGGCCAGATAGTAGTGTATTACAAATGGGGGTGGGTTGGTCGAAGTCAAAGCAAAACTTAAAAATAAAAGAATAAATGAATAAAAGAATAAAAAAAAACCAATACAACATAATTTCATTGTGTTGTTAACGATTTGTCTGGGCCATGCCAAATGCAGCCAAAAGCGGCTTCAGTTCGAGAGCTGCACCCGTAAGAGCTGCGCCGCGCCTGAAGCGCAGCTTTTTGTGGCAATTATTGTTGTTGTTTGATGTGACCATTGTGCGTTTATTTTATGTATAGTTAAATTAAAAATAAATACTAGCTGGTTGGGTGGGCTTACACTAGCGTGGGCAAACATTTAATTGACCCTAAATGCACTGAAGCGTTCAATTTGTGTTTTCGAGTTTGACAAATTATTACCATACTCATCTAGTATAGAGTACTATACGCAGCCCAACCAAGTGCTGTGTGTTTTGACCAATTTCTAAAGAATAAATTTACAATTTTCTACCAAAATGTGAACATTATTGATTCTTTGTGTGTATTTAATGCATTGATTTCAATATATCCATTTTGCCATTGTGTCGGGTCATGATCTTGAAAAGATTTTCCTGTAAGGACAACAAAACCAAACCAAACCGCAAAGTCATTAAGTTTTATATTGGTCGCTGACGCGTAACAATTTCCGCAGACGAACAAAAAAAAAAATAAATCTATTGATTTTTAGGCCTAAGACGCTCAACTTTTGTGCCACATTCAATGCGGTTAAAATGAAAATGAAATAAAAATAAAAATATGTCAGGAAAAAATAAATATTTTCCACATTACTGTGCAAAAAAAAAAGCAAGCGGAAATCTATGCCAAGAAAAAATGTGCCACGTAAAAAGCTAAAGTTTATATGAATGTATCTGGTATACGATAGTGAGTCCACTTTTAATGCGATTAAAGTGCAACACACTCGGCGGCAAAGGCAAAGAAAAATTGCATGCAAAAAATAAAAAATAAATAAAATAAAAAGAAACTCAGTAAATGCAAAGTGTTTTAAATAAAACAAAAAAATGGTTTACTGGGACAAACTTTAAAGAGCTGAACTGACAGAGAAGCCGGCATTAAAGAAGGCAGTGTTATTGCATATTACGTATACTAAACCAAATTACAAAACTCAAAAATAAAAATCTTATAATAAAATAATAATAAATATAGTGAAATGAAATCAAAAGCTTTTGAAAATGTCTCGATTTTTCATTTATTTTGAAATTTGTTTTTAGTGATCGAAAATAAATATGTAATATAGTGGAATTTCCATAAAACGAATATTTCTCTAAAAGGAAGTACAAGTACACTGCTTATTCGTACAGTATTTAAATTCCCATATAATGAGAAGCGAATAAATTTTATAGCACGAACTTGAAGTCACAATAGTTTAAGCTCTTCGTATAAATAAATATTTTAAATAATTCATCGTTATGCTTTTGAATTCAATTTCATGAAGATAAAAAGTAAAACCTATTTTAAGGTGTAGGAGTACCCTTAATTAATTATTAATTAATTATTATTAATTGCTGACCATAAGTAAAATCGCAAAGGGAGTTGGTGAAAGCAAGAATTTTGGAATCCCTCGCAGTATCAACCATTTAAAAGTACGATGATCGTTAAATAACACAGTCACCCAGAAAAACCAAGATCCCTTGGGATAATTGTCATAATTGTCGATTCAGTGCTTCGAAATACATAAGAAAACAAATGCCTCGACCAGGCCAGATCACAACACGTTTTATATCTTGTACCTTCAGGTACAAAGAGTATATAAATTATGTGCAAGCTGAATCTGTATAGTAGAGATAGAAGGAGACGTCGGAGACTGCCCCAAAGTCCCAAAGCCCATGTCCGTCGTTCCATTTGTATGAACGCACAGATCTCATAGATGGTACGAGCTAGAGCAACCAAACTTTCAGATTAGATGCCTTATTATCTTACGGGAGATATTATTTAATTTAATTAATTATTTAATTTTTTTGATATCGGGATTGTATTATATAATATTATATATTATATATTATATATTATATATTATATATTATATATTATATATTATATATTATATATTATATATTATATATTATATATTATATATTATATATTATATATTATATATTATATATTATATATTATATATTATATATTATATATTATATATTATATATACCCTTGGTATCTTAATATTTTCATTAACAGTTACAAGGGACAAGCGAAATAGCAGTTAGACATTTGTTCTTTAATTTATTAAAGATTAAATCCAATGTTTTAAGTTTCATCTATGACAGCAATTTTAAAAGCTGATGCAATTATTAATTAAAGACATTTTATTGAAGGCTAAATTTTGACGTTTTCCGTATAGCTTCCGCAGTTTCAACCACTTTTAAGGAAATTTATCTACAAAAAAAGTTTAAGTTTGCAATTTTATATTAAGAAACTGCTTTTTATTACTACTTGTTATTTTTTGGAACTTTCTCTTTAAATAGTGCAAACTAACAAATCAAATGCTGCGTGTTACTCATAGTTGTAAACAGGACTAAGAAACAAGACTGCAAGCTTTTTCTATTGGTAATCAAAATCTGAGCAAAATGACCCACTTACAGAAATCGACAATCCAGTCGGGTAAGATTTTATTACTTTCGAAAAGTGTTGGAAATGCATTCAATTGAAATTCTTTACAGCACTTTTATGCCTGTTCATCTCAATTTTCTTTGCCGCTCATTGCTATGGTGCGGACTCCATTTTACCAACGAAAAGATCATTGCCGCTACGCATAACCAAGCCACAGCCCACAATCCAACAACTGTCAAGTGGTACGACAAAAATGATAGCCTCTACAACTATAGCTCCAAGCAGCGTTGCCACAAGCACGGATGACGCAGCTTCCAGTACTATAGAACCATCACCACTGATATCCTCAACGACTACGGAGACCAGCGCCAGCTACACCGATAGTAGCAGCCGGAAACCTCAGATATGCTACGACAATAAAGACACGTCATTGCAGTTCCTTGAGGGTGCGGTCGTCCTAAGCGTTTTGACCAACGATCCAGCCTCTGCATTGTTTGTGATCAATCGAGCAAACCAGGCAAATATAATATCCGCTGATTTTAACATTGGTAAACCGAGGTGGCATCCAAAGATTGAATTTTAATTAATGTTGAATATATTTTGCAGGCCTGCGAGCAATTGACATAGACAACAGCAACCAGACCCTGGCCGAGAATGTACTTGAGCAGGAGGTGCGCTACTTGCAGCTGTGTGAACGGCATGCTTTGGGAATATTTGTAGATTATGATCTATACAAACAATTGGAGCAGTTAATCAAAGATTTGGAATACAATATATGGCCAATACCAGCCACACGTGCACAGCTTTTTCCCAAAGCGGCGCATTTGTTGCATCAGATGCCTTGGGGGGAGAAGGTTGCATCCGTTGAGATAGTCACCGAAGGTGAGGACATTTACAATGAATTTATGGAGGCCGTGCGGCACGAGCACATGTGTCTTATGCATTTCAAGAGTGATGAAAATATATACATACTCTTTGGCAACAAAATGGCTAACCATTTTCAAGAGAACGGCACGCTCTTTGCCGTGCCCACGGAGCGCACAGAACGTGACTTTATAGCGGGTAAGTGAAGAATGTTCCCATTAAAGTTCCAGTTTTTATTTCACTTTAAACTTTATGAACAGAATTACCCAACAAATCGTACATACTCATGGAAAATGAGATTGAACTGCGCACCACAGATCTGGATAACATGCCCACTGTGCTGGACGAGGTGCTTATTGGTAAAAGTGTTTTGCCATCGCGCATTCTGGCACTTTCCGCACCAGTTGTGGATCTGTTGAACTGGTTACGTGGCTCACTAGCCAAACATTGCCAACGTGAAAACGATCTCTATATGCTGGAAAGCTGCTTCAAGTTCCTCAACTTTGTCGAAGATTGGCGCACCTCGGAGCATCGTCAGCTATATGATAACGATGAGTTGCTGGCATTGCTGCGCATGCGCAAATTGCATCACGAAATGAATTTTCAAATGTATCAGAAACGGGTGGAAGTACTGGATGTCATTACGGGTGAATCGCGCATAGATTTGCGTGAAATAGCCTCGCAGAATTTCATCTCAAATGTGACTACCTATTATCACTACAATCGCGATAATCATACGAGTCTGGAGCTGAAGACCAAGTTCGGTCAGGTCTTCAATTGCCAGTACAGCGCTGGCGACAAGCGACGTTATCCCTTTCTCTTTGACGGTGAATCTGTCATGTTTTGGCGCATCAAAATGGAGACCTGGGTGGCAACGGGCATGACGGCGGCCATTTTGGGCGTCATTGCCACGCTCGCCATTTTGGTGTTCATTGTGGTGCGCATTTCTCTAGGCGATGTTTTTGAGGGTAATCCGGTTACCTCAATTCTTCTGCTGCTCTCACTGATATTGGTGTTTTGTTCCTTTGTGCCTTTTTCCATGGAGTACGCCAGCGAGCAACGTAATTCCCATGTAACACTCAACGATGTCCAGATACTGAATACGCTCTGCGCCGTGCGCGTTTTCATCATGACTTTGGTCTATTGCTTTGTGTTCTCATTGCTACTGAGCCGCGCCATCATGCTGGCCTCCATTGGCTCCGAGGGTGGCTTTCTGTCCCATGTCAACGGCTATGTCCAGGCAGTTATCTGCAGCTTCAGCGTATTCGTACAGCTTGGCATGTCCATACAGCTGCTGGTGGTTATGCATGTAGCCGCGGATAGCGTGTCCTGCGAGAACATTTACTATGGTCACTGGCTCTGGGGTCTGCTGGCGTATGACTTTATATTACTGTGGTGCGTTGTCAGCCTGGTGCCGTTTATATATCGCTCCCAGCGTAATTATCGCGAGGGTATACTTATTGTAATTGGCGCTATTTTGATACTGATCATTTGGGCGGCTTGGATTACACTCTCGCTATTTGGCGATGAGTGGCGTGATGCGGCCATACCACTAGGTCTACAAGCCACCGGCTGGGCAGTGCTGGTGGGGATTTTAATACCGCGCACTTTTCTGATTGTGCGTGGTATTGAGCGCTCGGATATTGCACAGGCGCTGCCTTCACTTACATCGCTCGCATTTGCGCAGAACAATCAGTACTCCTCCGACCAGGTAAGCCTTTGTTCAAACTTTTAAATGCACCTTTTATCATAATACATGTGTATCGGCAGAGTGTCTATGAGTGTGTCAATCCTGCCATGCGCCACTGCTCGCAGGACGAAATGCATCAATCGCCCAGCGAAATTCCTACTTTGCCCCTGCGAGGTGGAGGTCCACGCCGCCAACAGTTCTTTGCCAATTTACGCCAGGCCAATGCAAATATCAACCCACAGCGTCCACCACCACGTCCCCATCAGAGCCCATCACGTTCATCGGTATCGTCGTTGCCACCTTCCCCGGATAGTAACAAAATAACACGTTTTTGAAAACCCCATAATGGAGTACTTCCGTCCAAAAAATTCTAGTCGAAGCTCTAAGAACTTGAATTCATATATTTGTCAAACAACTAACATTTTAAAATATTGTATGAACCAATAATTATGTAAAATAAATCAAGCAAGACTTAATTAATACAAAATTGTCTGAAATGGCCGACTTATTTGATCTGGTGCCCGAAAGTGGAGTACCCAGCAGAAAAAAGTTGATACTTGCTGAATAACCCTAAACTACTTAACAAGCAGTTTCCAGTTTCTCATAACTTTCGCAAGATTGAAAAATGTTGTTGTAGTTTGAAAAGCAAGTCCATGATCATTCCGTAGATTATTTTTGCTATTCTCTGGTCTGGCCGACCAGAGAAGTCACAAGACCAGGTATCATTTAATAGTAATTCAGTAATAGGTTTAATTTATGATTATTTATTAGCATCTTAAAAAAACTAGGAATGTTCGTAAATGAATTCCCTTTCAACTCAAAGCTTAAATAAACAGGAGAAAAAGTTTTTTGTTTCGATCTATTAGTCTCTTTTATCGGATGTTCACGAGATATTCACGAATAACTAAAAAAAAAGTACCAAAAAACTGGTTTTTCGAAAAACTGGAAAAGCTTCTTAAGAAAAGAAGAAGTGGATGTTATTTTCATGTTTCTTGACCCAAAATTACCCTAAAAAAATTCATTTATACGCAGGCTTATTTTATGTAAACTAGTGTTAATCACTAACTAAAAAAATTTGAACAATTTTTTTTAAGAAAATTTGCCGATACCGCCGGAGACTCTGTCAATGAAGTTTCGAAGGAGGATGAAAGACATTGAGTCGTGTATTATATAAATGGTTTCTGTTGCAAGCCAATGACGACTTTTTTAATGATGTCATTTCCACGCCTCCGAACTCACTACCATATATTGCTATGATATCCCGGAAAGAAGCTTACATCCGCAATCTTTAGTTAACAAACAAATAGTTATTCTTCCGATGAATGTGTCACAAAAAACAACTGATAAGATAAATTATTTTCAACATGCTTGAAGCGTAATCTGATCCACTTGTTCATTTATTAGACCTATAAGTCCGAACAGAATGAAGTTTAAAAGATGAATATCTCACAAGATGGCCGCAGCTGCTATGGCAAATTTTTAAACCGAAGAATTTATAATAAGAAATTATTATTGCTGTGCCACTGTGCAATGCCATATCGCAAAATGGGCCCAAATATGGGTTAAAGATTGAAAGTTTATTATTTGTTGAAAGCTAACGCGAATTAAAAAAAAATTCCATCTAATCTTTTTAACAAATTTGAATTAGTCTCAATTCGGCTTTTAATATAATTAAAAATTGGCTTCCTTTTTTTACACTGTGATTTTCCATTTAGCAATGTCGCTTGACGCCCCAATTTGGGCGCAGTTATCATGTACTGCTGAAGCTTAAATATATTGGTTGTTGTGTTGGCTAAACAATAAGTGCTGAAGCTTTGACAGCAAAGCTTTTCTTAAAGCTTTTTCCGCTCGGCTTTCGAAGAAAAACTCCAATTAGCCAGCAAACACGTGATAAGTTGTCACACACATATACATACAAACACACATATATTAGACAAACAAACAGTGGGGTATATATAATTTATGTCACGCGACATTGCCGCCCACTCTTGGGTTGGCCTTGCAACATGAAGTTATGCGTGTTGTCGCACCCCTCTACCAATTGTCACACGCTGACGTCAAGCCAAAAGGCAACTATAAACTTGTGCTCTCGAGCATTGACCGTGGCACATGAAAAAATGCGCAACAAGATATGCGAATACACGAACAAAACAATGAACCGCCATGTTTCCGAGGACAATCAATATGGCGCCATTTCGCCATCTTGCCCCATTCACGCGCAACACATTAGCCGGAGCAAGAACAAAAATAAGGCTATATACTGCAGCGGTAATTTTGCTTAACTTAGGATTTGAGACCAAAATATCTAATGTAAAATAGTTTGGCAGCAAATTTGTGTTGCCTACATTTCGGGGCAAACTAAGCCTTGGGTGGGTCTCAGAAAGCCGCCACAAAGAGCTACGGCAGTTTTTTGTGTTTTGTTTTCAAACTTGTATCGTCGGCCTTTGACGTAATTTACACTTCATTTGCCGCACACACAGGCACACGCACACCCATACTTGCCACCTACAAGTCTTCCTTGCCAAGGACATTCAAGACTTCAGTGTGTTTCTGGCGTGCGCGTGTACTCGCATGTTTGTGTTGGGTTATGATATTTTTTTGCGTGGCAGATTTCTTAAGTGCCAAGGAAGCTTGCTCGGGCTTTTGCTTGTGCCTA
Source organism: Chymomyza fuscimana (assembly GCA_949987675.1). NCBI lineage: Eukaryota > Metazoa > Arthropoda > Insecta > Diptera > Drosophilidae > Chymomyza > Chymomyza fuscimana. The sequence goes on from OX465088.1 coordinate 87,721,644, forward strand.
CCTGGGTTTGCATATGCTTACGAGATACACGGATTATTTGCTGTTTGTTTTTTTTTTTATTTCATTAATTAAATTTGTATTTGCACAAAGCTCGCGCGCTAAAGGAACAACTTTAATTAAACTAAACACTTTGCATTTCTTATTTTGATATAATCCCGCATGGTAATTGCAACTGTTAGACAACGAGTGGCACATACATAATCATTTTCGACTTGAGCATCTGGCACTGCTGTCTAATACGTGATAATATTAGCAATGCAGTTGACTAGTAGGCTACGAGGCGTATGATTTATGGCTAGGACACAACTAATGATAGAGCATACATTTGCCGCAGGCGTGCTTCCAACAAAGTCAAGATCTTGAAGAGCAGATGCTGCCAACTCGTAACGACTTAAAGAAGTTTACGCATCAATGAAATGCTTTGCTTTGAACAGCTTGCCAATAAATGTTCTAAGTAGAAATCCGGCAACAGGATATTATTTAAAGCCCACGTCATTGTTGCCACAATATGTTAATGACATTAGTGACATTTAACCACACGGCACACATAGATACCCACACAAACACATACACGAACAAAAGAACTATAAAAGTTTGCTATTATTGGGTTAGGTTGTCATTTGTCACATGCCAAAACGGCAACCAATAAAAATAACCCGCCAGCACCACAATTGTGACGACACACTTTGTCAAGGCTCTGAGAGAGAGAGAGATAGAGGGAGAGAGAGTGATTGTTGCGTGGGCTAGTAGTATCTATCTACCCCCTTGGCAACCCATTTTACTGAGTATGTCGCCAAATATCTTTAAGAAATTTTGACAGCAATCAACGCTGCATCTGTTTTTTATGCGTACAGTGAAACTTTGAAAGCGGATCTCTAGCTAGGCTACTTCTAGAACAGTGATCCGCACCCATAGCCCGTGGGGCCCGAATGAAAATGAGTATTCACACAGACACGAGCCGAGCACTTGCCGAACTAAAAAGCCAAAACGGAAAAATGCTAGCGTGCACTGACAGAATAGCTGTAGTGGCGCGTAAAGCTATTTTCACTTTTCAGTTGCGCACTATACCAATACATTTACAATTTTGGCCGCTCTCTTCTTGCACATCCCTGTTCTAGAAGACCGAGTTTACAGCAAGACCACGGATGGGTTAGAGGTTAAGAAGTGTAGGTCATTCACATAGCAAGCTTCTGATGCTTTTTATTTCATTCACTCCGCAATTACGCCAAAATTCGACATTTACTTTGGATTGTACCTTGGCCAGAACGCTCGGCAGATGAGTCAACCGGTTACAGTACATCCGGAAGAGGTATTATTATGTTCGTAATAATAAACGCTGATCGTTTCGTGGCACACTCGACCGGCCTGTCGCAACGGGGTAAGTTAGTTACCAAGTAACCAGACAAGGGTGAATGAGTGCTGTTGAATATGGTTAAGCGCCATGCTACGGATAAGCTTGCTTTTTAAGGTGTACAATGGCATAGCCTTGAGTGCATCTTGGCCGTCGCGAAGCGTTAAAACTTTCCTTGGGATTTCGTTCAAGTAGTTTATCAGTCTTATAGTTAGTCGCTTATAAACTGCATTTATCGTGGTTTGGAAGACGCTACATCAGCTACAAAATGTAAATAAAAGCTGCGTCTTTTAAAGTTCCTTCCTTCAAGTGACTGAGAAGTGCATCTAGGGATCCAGTATCTTCTAGTGAACAAATACAGTTAAGTCTTATATAGATTGCAGTACTCGACGCCGTTGTTAAAATCGATGTCGAAAATGGCCTTAATCGATTCAAAATGATTTTGTAAAGCAAGCAAACATAAGTTTTTAGGGCAAAGTTGTTTAATGAAGCTACGAATAAAATGATTGATAAGTCGTCACATACCACACAAACAATTGAGTTAAAAGGGTATGTCCTATCTTTCGTTCGACCGTCTGTGCGTCCCTCCGTCCGTATAAGTCGTTACATATCGGGAACCAAAAAAACTGGCTTTCTTTTTCCAAACTTTGAGACATGAATGCGGAGTGTTTTTTGTTACCAGTTCCCTAGAATTCAACGGGCATTAAACGCTTAGATAAAATGTATATATCTAATATACATAGAAGTAAAATATTTAACTTCTCTACTCAAGTAGGCTTTTGTAGTAGACCAAAAAATTCATATTATATATATGGGATAGGCCAAAACTTTAGTATTGTAAAACATATCGCAGAGCAAACAAGTAAAAAAATTATTTCGTGCTAAAAAAAATAGCTTTCAAGCCAGTGGTGTGCTATACAGCCGCTTTTCCAAGCACTACCGCACTTTAATATTCAAAATAGTGTCGTTGCATTAAAAAGTAAAAAGAAATCTTACTATCCTGAATAAAAGACAAAAAAAATTGTCGAAACAAAAATTAATATATTTTGTAGGCTCCTATTTCATGGTCCGAAAATTAAAATCTTTTACGTTAAAACGATAGAAAATACATAAAATTTTGCTTGTAAAAAGTCTCTATTTTTCTAGGCCTTGACCTGCTGTATTGTAAATATGAGTGCAATAAACAAGTCAAAACCAAACTACAAGGGGCCCTCCGGTGATGGACGCGTAGCAAACTGTAATGGTTCTTCTGATATTACTCCGAAGCAAGAAGGAATTCCAGATCCGCAGGTAAGTTGATGACCTTTAAAAGTCCACTAAGATCTCAGCATCGCGCAACATGGGTTTCAACCTTCGCTCTCAAGGGGCGGATAGTGGATAGTTCAAACAGGTGGTAGTATTGAAAGCCTCACCACCTGTTTAGAAACTCTACAAACCCCAATGGCCGGCTCTGTTTGTAGTTGTCCCATTGTTTCATTGGTTTATGTAATGAGCGATAATAGGATAGCCGATAAATTGTCCTTCTTAGATGGTCATACTTTCGGATTCTTTCTCACCACTACTCTTTGTCGAGATTGAAATATTGGGTTATTCATTGTCCGTCTTAGATGCTTTAATAGTTTCAATTTCGGGTTTTTTTTCTCACTAGGGCTAGGGGCCGGCTCGGCCTGTAGTCTTGAATGGGTTTACTTGTAATGCCCGATAATGGGATATCCCTACTTAATTGCTATTATAGTCTTACTTTCGCAAAGCAGGAGGACGAACAAGGCTGGTGTTACGTTGGGAAAAAACAAGTTGTCTCAAAGCAGAAAGATGGTCAAAGGCAGCAGAATAGACAAAAAGAGAGTGGACAACGGGGTTGGCCCCAACAGCAGGAAAGACAGAAAAATGCACCCCAAAAGCTTCAGGTCCAAAATGCGGTTGCTAAAAATTACCATAATCAGCAACAAAGTGAACTAAATAGCTGGCAACGACAGAATGGACGAGAAGCGTCCCTCGGAGGATCACGTCATGCGCAACAACAAAAAGACGTCAGGCGTAAAGATCCCGCTTCAAAAATTGATAGCGTAGAGCGCGGCACAATTGGAATACCTGGTAAAGTCGAGGTTAACTATGTTACACTCGACTTAAGCGACATGCCAAATGTTGCTTACCATTACGATGTGCAAATAACGCCCAAGCAGCCGACGAAATTTTATCGAGCCGCATTTGAACAGTTCCAAATAGAACACTTGAATGGACTAGCAGCTGCCTTTGATGGTAAGGCATCCTGCTATACTGTCGATAAGTTGCCCGTACTTAAACAGGGTTTGGAAGTTCAAGTGGTGAGCCCTCAAGGTCGCAATCTGCAGTACACCATTGAGATTAAAGAAACCGATAACATTGAAGTCGATTTGGGTTCGCTAAAACAGTATTTAAAGGAAAGGATCTATGACAAGCCCATGCGTGCACTGCAATGTCTGGAGGTGGTGCTGGCTGCACCATGCCATGAGAAGGCTGTACGTTGCGGTCGCTCTTTTTTCAAGACCTGCCAGCAAGGTCGCATCGAATTGATTGAAGGATACGAATTACTTATCGGTCTCCATCAATCCCTTGTACTTGGCGACTGTCCAATTTTCAATGTGGATATTGCACACAAAACATTCCCGATGGCCCTAACGCTGATCGAATATTTGGAGCGTTTTGGTCTTAAGCAACCCATTAACAAGAGCACAAGATTGTGCGGTGCAATAAATATAATATTGCCATTCTTGACGGGTATTAAAGTTATATACGAGCCGCCCAAGTGCTTTTGCAGTATTCCACGTGTATACAAAGTCAATGGACTTACCGAAAATGATGCAGACACGCAACGGTTTAGTCCGGAAAACCTTACTGTTGCTACTTATTTCAAAAAACGTGGTTACAATTTAAAGTACCCGCTCCTAAATTGCCTTCATGTGGGTCCGCCGTTGCAAAACATTTACTTGCCAATGGAACTTTGTAGTATAGAACCGAATCAGATATTAAGACGCGAGGATAGTGAACAAGTAGTTTCAGGATTGGTAAAATACTCGGCCACTTCCACAAACATACGCAAATTGAAGATCCTCACACTGCTGGAGTACTTCCAGCACAATCTTCATCCGACCGTATCACGATTCGGTTTGAAAATTGGCAAGAATTTTATAACAGTGGCTACGCGCCTATTGACTCCACCGCGCCTTGAATATAAAGGTGGACGAACAGCTGCGGTACGAAATGGATCTTGGCGCATGGATCGCTTGGAATTTATAAACACCCAACCGACAGTGCATAAATGGGCTGTGCTTTATCCACAGTACGAGAAAACATTGTACTATGAGATGTTATTAAAATTGACGGAAATGGTGTTAAAAAATGCGCGCATGACACAAGTTAGCCTGGACTCAAAACCGGATATACTTGCTTTTCGTAATGGGAATGATCTGGATACTAGGTTTGCTGCTTTAAAAAGCCAAAAGTGCGATTTAGTGTTTGTGGTTATACCCAACCGTGGAGTCACATACAACGATATAAAGACAAAAGCTGAGCTCGGACATGGTATATTAACACAGTGCATTAAACAGCAAAATGTGGAGGTCAGACTGAATCCCCAGTTGATAGAGAATATTATGCTAAAACTTAATACCAAGCTAAATGGCATCAATCACAAGGTTAAGGCTGAACCAGCAATCAACCTTAATAATGTTATGTATTTGGGCGGAGATGTGGCACATCCATCGCCAGATCAACCAAACATACCAAGTGTGGTGGGTACAGTTGCCACCTGTGACCCATTTGGTTCTTGTTACAACATGCAATATCGTCTGCAGCCCGGCAAACTGGAAAACATTGAGGATATGTTGTCTATTATTGGGGAGTATTTGAACATATATAAGAAATCTCAGAAACGCTACCCGGAGCACATCATATACTATCGAGATGGTGTAAGCGAGGGTCAATTTAACATTGTGAAGCAGGTAGAGCTGCGCAGCATTAACATGGCATGCTCCAGGCTAGGTTGCAAGCCAAACATTGCCTGCGTGATTGTTGTAAAGCGTCACCATACGCGTTTCTTTCCAAAAAGCGAAGGAGATCCCAAATTTAACAAGTTTAATAATGTAGCACCTGGCACTGTAGTCGACCAGGTGATAGTACATCCAAATGAAGTTCAATTTTTTATGGTCAGCCACCAAGCGATTCAGGGTACAGCCAGGCCAACTCGTTATAACGTGATAGAAAATACGGGTAACCTTAATATAAATCTGCTACAACAGTTGACGTACAATCTCTGCCATAGCTTTCCCCGATGCAACCGGTCTGTGTCTTATCCAACTCCAGTTTATTTGGCGCACTTGGTTGCTGCACGTGGACGAGTTTACTTGGGCATTGGAAATAACATTGGGACACCAGCTAATGAGCATTCAAAACGTAGCATTAAGCCGGAGCTTCTTCATAAGAACCCCATGTTCTTCGTGTAATCAAATTATTTTCTATCCAGGCGACATAAAATTGCTGGAATATATTTTTATAATGCAATTAAAGTACATATTTCATATTTTAATTTATTATTAGTTTATAATTTAATTTATTTAATAAAACTTAAAAAATAAAATAAAATGTTGATGGCCTTAATTGTGTACTTCAAGCTAGCCAGAAGCGTAAGTAGGGAGGGTCAAAAAAGACAAGAAGCAAACCCCAAACGTGTGGGCTTAACTAGAAGAATGCTCTGGTTTATTAGCGAAGTCTCGCATATTCAAATGCTGGACAAAATAATTCAGGAAAGCAATGACATGTTGTACATCTAGTAAGCAGAGTAATGCGAATTTTACGTAAGAGGCGAAATTGCAATCCACAAATGGGCAAATTGAAAATGTGTAAGCGGTCTGGAGTCATGATGGAAAACTGTCCCTTTGATTGTGTATTATAGGGTTTTGCATTCTGCTCGGAAAGATGGTAGCGACCACTTGATATTGGTGGTGTCTAGAGTTCCTTATCAAGTAGGGAATTGTACTCGGCTTCTTCTTCTAGCGATAGCGTCACACTCGGTGTGTGTTGTCAGAATTGTTACAATTTTGCTATTTCCAGTGTCCTTTAAGGAATACAGTATCATAAGCGAATTCTTTCCGAATTGACCGATTTTATCTCCCTCATATTCTCGTTGCAGTTGATTGGTGGTGAGTCAGGCAAAGCCACAGAAGGGCGCTGGACCCTGTTTGGATTTTGAGCCGGTGGCTTCATAGGTCCGTATTTTAAAACGGTGATGATAATAATAGTGATTTTTGTTTTGCCTCAAATTGAACGATATGGTCGTAAACAGCATTTGGTTTCAGTAGAACTGCGCTACTTGCAACATAGTGCTTTTATTATCCACCCACCAGAACGCATACAAAGATCAAGCGATTCAGAAGGTCATCAGTGACTTGGACTTTTGGATTACGCAGTGAGGTTGTAAAATAAATAAAATAGATGCCAATAAAAGTAAACTAAGAAACCCAATGGACTTATATGCCAATCAAATATATTTTTTATTTGCATTTTAGTTTTAAACTCGATACAACAAGTTGCTTAAGCCAATCGAGCCAAGTTCCACTGTAAAGTATTCCTATCTATTAGTCATGCTACCAAAAAAGAGCCGCATGACGTTGTCCTGCCAGCAGCCAGCCAAACGGCTAAGGAGCCAAACCAAGCTTTTACTTACTACGCCATACAAGAACATAAATGACAGCAGTGCAGCCTCTAACCATGGCTTTTACAACTACTACAATGCTTTTTGTTAGTGTAATGACGCGCCTAGTATAAAAAGCCAAAAAGTCATGAACGTAACCAGAGATACCAAGATACAGATACAGATACGACGTCGTAATTTGTTGTTTTTAGAAGTAGCGGCAAGCAGAAGAGAAAGCTTTTCATTCATCAAAAACCAAGCAGGCGACGCCATGGCCATGACGAGCGCAAAAAATGCTTTATAGCCTAGGACGAGAGATAGAGAGAGAGAGAGACAGAGAGAGAGAGAGAGAGAGAGAGAGAGAGGGAGAGAGAGAACGACACAATGAGAGTAAGAGTAAAAGTGAAGGCTGAGGGCTTTTCTATTGCTATTTAATGCGAATTTATTCGCATTGCTATTTTTGACATTTTCAGCCATTTGTTTGTTGTATGAAACTTAACGAAGCTTTTTGCGGTTTTCTTTGGCTTCTCTTTATCGCTTGACAACTTCAATTACACTTGGATTCTCGCGTTCATTCATGAAGTTTTGACAAATTGACGCAGTACAAACAAACAAAGCGTGTTTAAGCTTTTTCTATTTCTAAAAAGCTGCTATGGGTAGCCTATTTTTAGGCGCTGATTGCGAACAAAATGAAAAGTATATTGAGAATGTAAAGGGTGATTTTTTTATAGGCGTTTGAGGAGAACAGCAGCAGATTTTTATCGGTAAAATAATAAAGTGACATTAGTTAGTTATCTCTCGCTAACATTTTCTGGTTGTGAACAATTAATATGAATGAAATAACTTTCTACTAAGACGTTATTGATGGAAAAACTGAAACCTAGCAATTATCTCGATATTAATTAGAGTTTTAAGATGAATTCTATAGTAATACCAGTAATACAAATTTGTATATAAACAGATAAATTTGATTCCCACAATGCAAATAAAGTGACAATTTGTAAAAATCACGGAGTTTAACTTTTTTTGTGGCATTTTCTTGGCATACCCAACCAAAAGTAAGCCCCATCATGAACATAATATTACGATAAAATAGTTTCAGTCAACAATTGCAGAACTTGCAACTTGGCGTTGCTAGACCTGCCAAATTTGTTACCGTTGTGACGTCTAATAAAAAAAACACCCTTTATTTGTAGTTTTTTTTTTGTCATTTTGAAGCTAGAAGCCTCATTTGCAGGTCTACAAAACAAATTGCGATTGTTTAATAAGTTGTTTATGCTTAATGCAAGATGCTGCACATATAAATATTTTTTCATGCATTTCTTCAAAATAAAGTAACAAATTTGCCGAACTCTGACTCACTTTCTACCTAACCTCACTGTCGCTATATTTATCTTGCTCTTTTTAACTACGACTCCCATTCTTTGCTACCAGTTGCCCTGCGTTTCCTTTATACAATACTATAACTCAAAACAGCTGTAAGGCTTGCTTGCTCCCTGTCGCACTCATACAATCACGCAAAGCTACATACTGAAAGCTTTCGTCAAGTTCTCTACGAAAGCTCAACGAATTGCAATCCACAGCAACATCCTTGAGCAAAAGGCTTTGTGCGCTTGCTTTCTGACAGTTCGCGACATTCACTCATGGCATACAGACACGGCAGCTTAACCAAAAGACGAACACACACACGTATATACACACAGATACAATACAAACACATACACACGCATGCAGGGCACAGTGCGTCAAGTGCCAGTGGCCTAGAAAATTATTTCAAAATTGAAAATTGAAAGTGAAAATTTATAAAGAATGAAATTGGTAAAAGTGCAAGTGAAAAGTGCCTAAGTTAACAGAAAGAAAATCACAAATACACACATCCACATCCACACACACACACTCAAACACACAAAAAGCCTTTTTAGACAAAGGCAAACGTCAAACGTCGAACGTGGAACGTCAAACGCCAGAGGCAGAGGCAGGACACGGACACACATTGAGAGGAGGAGCACTTTGTGTATCCCATTTTATGTGTGTTCTGACGCGTGGTGCTTGGCGCGGGGCAGCTGTTATGGCCCCAACGACAACAACTACATCATGTAGTTATAATGATAGATTTATAAAACGGGAATCAAGCAAATTACTTATAACACAAAAAAAAAGAAGTGCCTCCGTTTGAAATTCTAAAAATAAACGAATTTTGAATTTGCCGCAAAATCGAAGTATCCAAGTATTCAAGTAACCAATAACGCGGCAGTCGGCACTTGGTACACCCTGACTTTAAATTATGCATGCACATTGATTTTTCGATACGTCCTTCGTCCCTCCCATCGTTATTGTCATCGTCAAAAATCTTATCGAAATTGCAAGTAGCAAAGATTGGTGTGGGCGTCAGTTTTAAGGAGCAGCGTACGGGATACAGTACGGATTTTCATACAGTTCCCAGCCTACTGTTGCGCATCGCATGTTATCAACCGAATTGACGCCGTCTCCGGCGTTGCCTAATGCGAGTTATCAGCACGCAAATACAAGCCCAGAAATTGCTGTAACTAGAGGTAAGGCATCAACAATGGAATACTATATGCATATGGATACTCGTATCCAGTGTAACCATTTTATGCTTCGATATGCGAAGCGTGAATGAACTTTTGGATTAAGGTGAAAAGTGTTGCACCTTTTTATGGCAGATATTGGATTTTCGTTTGCCTAGTATCTACCGTAGAAGAATCTTTTATTCACGTTACTTTCAAATATAGCTACTAAAAACTAGATTGTGTAGTGAGCGTAGCTGCGGAATTTTGTGGTTTGTCAAATGCATCTACAGAGCTGATACAATGCTTAGTACGATTTGAAACTCCACATACATCCACATTTTTGCATACCTCGAGGTTTCAAAAATAGGCACACGTCTGCAACGCAGATACAGGTTAATTGTTTAAATTCGGATTCATTTAGCATAGGTTTATAACTTTAGGCTGAAATAAAAGAAAGAGCCTGCACAATTTCAAACTTGATATTGGCTGTAATAAGGATCTGAGAGCTACTCAGCTAATTACCGAGATAAAATTAATTATTGGGGATGCTTCTATTTTGGTGACATCGTGCATAGAGTTTCTAAATCTCTAGAAATAGTATGTGCTTGGAGGATTCATCCTCAATCTCAAGTAGTGAGTATCTCATGAAAATGTTATAGTTAGGAGCCAAGGGCCCTTTAAGCCCATCAATACAGTGATGCAGTTTGTGTTTGGTATGGACTTCTAATCTTCTAGTAGTACCTGTTTGTTGGTCTGGCTGTAAAGTGAAGAATTAGTTGGCTATCGTAGCTTTATAGTGTTCGTTGTTAAAGGCTTAATACTTACTACACTCACTTTTTAAGGTGCACGAGCCTTTAAAGCACAACAAACAGATAGTTTTTTTATGGATGTAACAAAGTCTCGCGAATATCTCGAGGATTCTTTGCACTCTAAATACGGCATAAATTAAACTCATCAGTAAACAGAATGTTGCAAGAATTTAGTGAGTTCATTTGCAGTTGATTTACTCACGATAAAATGTTCAACTAAACGCAGCACAGTTGATGATAGCGTTGCCATAGTGACTGTTTAATTGCCAATGGAGCATAGAACCTCCTAAATAACACCCTTTACCGCTCTCATACTTTCAATCTATTTGAATGGCGTGACTTAATGATCTATTGTTCCATTATTTGCAATTAATATGTAATAAAGTATATTTACAAGACACTTACTGCGCTTATTAACAGCTGCAGTCACTTATCGGTTGAATTTCCACATAAAAACCTACTCTCTTACACGCATTTATACATGGTATGGAAGTATAGTATATCATATAAAAAGCAGCCATGGTCACACTTCCACGCTTACAAAACGACAGCTGTTGGGGCTGTCTCTGTTGGGGCTTATGAAAGGCGTTGTATTGTTGCCGTTCTTCGCTTTTAATCGAATTTTCTTTATAATTGCATTTTCTTTGCACTAATTCCATAAGCCTCCAACTTTGCCGCCTGTTCGCCCTTATACCGTTTTGATTTTAAAAATTGTTTAAGTTAGGCTGAAGCGTCTATTTTCATTCAGTTACCCTAAAAGACAAGCCGAGAATTTACGAAAATTTGTATGCCGTTATATATGTTAAGAATATACATAGATACCCATCCAAATAAGTACACCTGATTCGTTTTTTACAGGGTAGAGAAAAAACCGAGCTGTTATGAAAATAAATTAAAAAGGGGAATTCCCCTTAATTAAAAGTTATGTTGGGCCGATTTTGATGATCTATGGTTTGTTGGATTCGTCTCCGCACTGGTTAACAGAGTAGCGCATAAAATTTTGGAAAAAAAATCATATTTAAAGAAGTAAACCGCGAAATTCTCTTATGGAGGCTGGGGGGTCAGATATCGACATAAATCGAAAAACTTCATCTGCGTCACTATTATGCGCAGCTTTTGGTAAAAATTCAGCTCTATGGCTCTTATAGTCTCTGAGATTCTTTTACTAATATGGAGGCTTGCCTATACCGACTCGGCTGTTGATGTTGATCAAGAATATATATACTTTATGAGGTCTGCCACGCCTCCTTCTGACTGTTAGATATCTAACTGAAGATGAATTTTTTTTTTTTTATATTTGTTTATTTGTAATCTGTCCAAAGGACATTCAACAAATTTTATAACATCTTACAAAAAATATTTACATGATTGGCTTGACTCCAATGAGCTAAACCAATATAACATTAAGCAGACTTATTTTTTATTTAGAATCTATGGGGAAGATCTAGGATATGATATTGCTTCAATCGTCTAGTATCTGCGCTATTATCTAATAAGTTTATAGCTAATGAGTTTTCATGAAAATTTAGTCTGTTTATGTATGTTTCTGTGCGTTGCTTAATTTCATCATCATTTACATAACATATGTTGAGGTCCTTGTGTATTTGATAATTAATAACATACCAGGGTGCCCTGGCAATATTTCTGAGTGTGCTTGATTGATATCTTTGAAGCATCTCGATATTAGATGTACTTGCCGTACCCCAAAGTTGCCAGGCATAGGTCCATACTGGCTTTAAAATTGCTTTGTAAAAACGGATTTTATTTTCCAAGCTGAGTTGGGACCGAGGTCCTAAAAGCCAATACATTTGCCTAGTCTTAGCTTTGAGCTGGGTTTGCTTACACCTAATGTGTTTTTTCCAGGTGAGCCTTCGGTCCAAGTACACGCCAAGGTATTTAACCTCTTCTTCTTCCGGTATCGACAAACCAAAAAGGATAACTGGGGGACATTTTCCACGCCTCAAAGTAAAAGTTACTTGGACTGATTTTTGTCTGTTTACTGCAATTCTGATTCCGAGAATTCCGATGATCCCAACGGATGTCCGCTTTGAGTTTAAAATAGTTAAATTTCCGATTCTCCTGACGATAAACAAATCACAAGGCCAATCCTTGAGTGTTTGTGGATGGAACTTAGAAAATTAATTTTTTTTTCTCTTAGTCAATTGTACGTGGCATGTTCACGTTTCGGCAAACAATCCGCTTTATTATTATTATTCTTGCGCTTATTATTCTTGAATTGTATAAAAAAGACGGGTGTTGGGGTGCGAAGCACGCAGGGGGCAGACCCCCTTAGTGAAATAATAAAATAACTATTTTTCTTTAAAATTTCAATCGAATGGCTTTTTTTAATAAAATTTTTGAATCGATTGAAATTGTGAAAAAAAAATTTTTCTTTCAACCATTCTTAAGTTAAAAGAAAGGAGCCTGGAGTAACATTATCAAAACCTAGCCTATCAGATAGTAAATGTGCAATAACTGATTTTGTTTGGACTAGATTTACTTTTTCGAGAGATAAATATTAGTTTTCATATAATATAAGGGCTGATTTTTAAGAAAGGAAAAATCAATGAATTGAAAGAAATTTTAATTCCGTTTGGAGGGGCATGTCATTTATGTTTTAAGCCACCACGACTAGTTGTCACATAGCACATCCTCTCATTGATTGTGAACTTCTGTTTTATTGGTTTGTGGGCATAGCAAATGGGCTTAGTGTATTCTCAAGAAAAATAATCAAGAGGCCTCAAATTGCACGATCTTCGAGGCCAACAAAAAGGTCCGTTTCGTAACGAAAATAATAATTCGATGGTTTCGTGAGACCATCGTGATGAAACCATAAGTTGTTTATACCCTGTACCTATAGGTACAAAGGGTATACTAGATTTGTGCAATGTATGTAACGGACAGAAGGAGGCGTGGCAGACCCCAAGTCCTTTATGCAAAAATGCTTATCATAACCTCGGGTAGCGTTTGAGCCATGTAAGAGCTAGAGGCACGAAACTTTTCCAGCAGGTTCGCATATTTCCTCAGAAGATGAAGTTTGTTGAATCATGTCAATATCTTCCCCCGTTCCCCCGCAGTAGTGTTTCGCGGTTTTTAGCCACACCTTTTAATATTTGCATCTAAAATTTAACAGAGCGATGCAATGTGATTACATGCATCTGTGTGTAAAAAATAAACAAAATCGGACAAATACAGCAAAAGTTTTAGTCAAAAATATACAAATTTCACCACCCTTGCCTATAAACTGCGTCAATATTTGACTTCTTATAATTATGGTTACAAGTGACCTAAAATTTTTGGTAAGCTAATTCATGTGGCTCTAATGAACAAATCCACATCCAAATTTTATTGATGCGGTCCCCCCACCCCCCGCAATCGATTTACCGCGTTTTCTCCCACACCCTCAACATACCAATTTGAAACTTTTAACTTTAAATAACATCGTTGACGTAACATTCGAGTTTCATCAAAATCGGTAAAAATTTAGGGAACTTGTAGGTATAAATATCGAATTTCACCAAAAACAAATTAATTCCAATTGGAAAGTTCTTAGAAGGAATATGCAGGAAAAATATTTTGCGAGACAAAAGGTACAGGATATTCCACTGTCGGGCACCGCCTCGACTGTACCACATTTTTTTTAGTTTATATTTAGTTTTTATATTCAAAAATTTATTAACCCTCGTACACGCACATAGGGGCTGGCTTAGAAGAAGGCGATAAGCTGCGTCAAATATCCGGTGTGTAGCAACATTAAAAAATGTATCATACATGTTGCACACGCCTTTCCCAAACTTCCTAAAGGTATTTTGTATCAGATTTCACCATATGACTTATTAGTATTCCATTTCTTTTGTTCTAACAACTTTTTTTTAGATCATAATAAACCATAAAAATAATCGAAAGAAAATCGTGATTTTTTCTAAATTCCGAGTTATATTTTCGTCACACAGATAGCTGATTATATGCGAAAAGGAATATTAACATATGGAATCAAAAACATTACCAAACTTGAGCTAAATGTTCGACGGCATACAAATGCATGCAAATCTATGGGGAACTGGCCAGGCCCCATGTGCGTGAAGGAAGGTTTAAGCTTTACATCCACTATTTTCGTCCTGTTTTGAGGACTTTTTTTCAATTTTTCAATGCAAAAATCGAAAGCCAATAAAATTTTAGGAGGGTATCTTGAAGCATGTGTTGGTATCAAAATTAGAAGTAGATTAAATTAACGCTCAAAATCAAAATGGGCCTGGCCAGGCTCATGTGCGTGTGCGTAACGACAGATTCTATCTTTCTTTTTTCGAAAGAGTATAAACCGATGACGCCATTGGCTATTAATCCACACAAAAAAGTCAATTTCTGTATCCTGTACAAGTACGGTACAAAGGTATGTTAGGTATGGGCGGTCTCCGCCGTATTCTTCTGTAGGTAACATACATTTTGGCTTTAATATACCTTTTGTACCTTTTTGTCTCATTTGGGACTCGACCTAGACAAACACTCTGTCACCTCAGGTGCTCTTATATATACTTCCTATTCATGGCCTATAAAATATTATATTCTGATTACTTCTGATATTAAGAAACATACATACATATAATGATGTTTAACATTGTTCAAAAAATTTTTTATTTCATGAAGTTTTGAAATCATTGCTTTCACATACAAATCACAAGTTTGGTACGGACTAATATATTTGTGTCCATATATTTTGTCCTCCTGGCCACATTGGGTGTATCTTTTGTATTACCATGTTGGTAAATTCACTGAATGTATTCTCTAAAGACAAACTATATAATGTATCAACACCAAATCTTGAAATTTTTTAATTTTTAACCAGCTTTTGTTTGTTAATTCGGCTATTTCTGGGACGGCCCTCGCACAAACCTTCTTCTTTTATTTAGGGCCTCGGTATAGCATAGAAATGGTATCTGGTTTTGTGCCAATTGATTCACTTCGCTCCAGGAACATCCTGATTCTTCAGCTTCTTTCAAAACAGTTCGGCGCCATGCTGTTCTGAGTCTCCCTCTTCTTCGGTTGCAATCCGGGTTCGAATTAAGGGCCTGACGACAAACTTTATGAGGTGGCTTTTGCAAAGTGTGCCCAATCCATTCCCATTTGCGACTAGTAATTATGTAGGATGCCGGCTTCATATTGCATCGTTGTAGCAGCTCAGAGTTGCTGATCGTGTTTGGCCACCAGATTTTCAGAATTCGCGAAGACCTCTGCCAACAAAAGCTTGTAGTTTGTTAAGAATAGCTTCTTTTATTAGCCAATACTTACTCCCATAAAGCAAAATGGATAGCACATTGGATGTGTATACGTGGATTTTCGTGATTGTCGACAGAAAATTGGAATTCCGCACAAACCTTACCCTAAGATAAACTTGTTACGTAGTCTATACGGTAACCTATACTTGAAATGACTTTTAATCTATGAGTAAATGGCATAAAAATAGTAAGAAAAAAAAGTTGACATTGTTCTGGGAATTGTTTTGTAAAAACCTTTCAAAGATTAGAAATATAACAGTGCTCCTTACGATTGCAGCCACTTAGGTATAAAAATCATTGCATACTCTACGGCGCAATGCGAATGAATCATGACAATAACCATTAAATGTACTCTCCTTCATTGCAGATGAAACTTGTTTGCCATGTTACGAAGCAACGTCAACGACTTATGAAAGAAGTCCAACAACAACAACAACAACAATAACCACAGAAGCTACAGAAACAAGCGATTTAATGACTAAGCAACTGACAACAGCAACTGCAACAAATGCAGCGTCAAGCATAACCCAAGCGTCCAATTTGGCGCCCACTGTTGTATCGCCCACAACGACAACAGACGCAGCAACAACGACGACTACGACGACAACAACAACAACAACTCCAACAACAAATGGCAATGGAACGTCAATAGCCGAGTGCAACAATGGTGCTACCAAAGCAACCACGCCCAGCACCCTCCAGCAACAAACAAAAGTTGCATCAAAAACAACAACAACAGCAACAACAAAAACCATTCCCGCCAGTGCCAACGATGCCAGCGGCCGTTCAGCAGCTCTGGAACGTGCCTACGTGCACGATGTCTATGAGCATTGCGAGGAGCCCACAGGTCCGGTACGCCCTCGTGTGGCACAGTTTCTCAGCAACTTGGATCCCGGTTCGGTTGTCTGTGATGTGGGCTGCGGCAGTGGGCGTTATCTAACCCAATGCAATCCCACCATATGCACCATTGGTGTAGATCGTTGTTATCGCTTGGGTAAAGTGGCGCACGAGAAGGGTGGAGAGGTGAGTACAACAATGGATGACCTAACTGTAATTGATGTGCACAAATTGGTGAAGCATGTTTTTGTAATGTGTGTCTGTGTGTGTGTGTGTGTGTGTGTGTGTGTGTATGTGTGGAGTCAGTATATTCTATTCTCAGCCGATGCCATACAAAATATATGTATGCATAATACACAGAGGAAAAGATACGAGCTTACAATTAGGAAAGAATAATTACCTACGCCCATTTGTTTTATTATTGGGTTCTTAAAGCGCATTGTATTCTTTTTGGTTTTTGCAATAAATAAACTAAAAGAATGGAACAAATAAAAAAAATTTAAGATCGTTACAGTCGATGGCGGGCTATTTTGAGAAACCCTGCATTCGGCATCATTCCTAAAAGCAAGATTTAGTGAAAACTATTCATAGTTTGTTTTAAAAAAAAATTGACTGCAGGATAATTTCTAATAAATAAACCAAATTTTAAATGATACTCAAGATTTTGCATAACTAAACTTTTTAATTTTTATTTGCATAATTAAAAGGTAGAAATTGATTCCAAATTATAAGAGAGAGACTATGTACATTGTAGGCTTTTTATACCCTGTACCTATAGGTACAAAGGGTATACTAGATTTGTGCAATGTATGTAACGGGCAGAAGGAGGCGTGGCAGACCCCAAGTCCTTTATACCAAAATGCTTATCATAACCTCGGGTAGCGATTGAGCCATGTCCGTCTGTCCGTCCGTCCGTCCGTCTGTAAACTTTAGTAGCTGGTGCGTATAGTTCCTGAGCAGATGAATTTTGTTGAATTATATCTATATCTTGTCCCGTTCCCCCTAGTATAAGTAACGGAGCTATACGTCGTGGTTAAACGCATCTGTGTGTCAAAAATCAACAAAAACGGACAAACACAACAAAAGTTACGGTAAAAAATTTACTTATTTGCCCTTAATCCCCAATTTTGGTAAGAATATTAATTTGGCTCTAATAAATAAATCCAGATCGAAATTTTATCGATGCGAACCTACCACCCCCCGCAATAGATTTACCGTGACTTCTCCAACACCCCTTCTTTGACACAACTTTTTTTTTTAGGTTAAAATTTTAAATAAAATGATTTTAGACATTTCTTTGAAAGAATATGCAGAAATTTAATTTTTTCGAGAAAAAAAGTTACAGGGTATCACACAGTCGGGCACCGCATCGACTGTTTTACATTTTTTTAATATATAATATTTATAGTGCTGGCCTCGTAAGAGAATTCCTGTAGTATTAAAAGGCTGTGGACTAGAAGATGAGGTAGGGTGAGGATACCGCATTGCATTATAGTCGGATCGACTATATTTAAGATGGTTATCAAGCTGTAACCTCTTACCCACCGCATTTCGTGATCCTTGATGAAAACAATTTTGTTGCCTGATGCTGAAAATATAATTATTCCGTTCGAATCAAAGCAGCTGCACCCTGGGGACGTACACAAGCTGCTCACATAGAAACGAGCCGATCGCATGGGGCTTCATCTGCTGAGAGAGAAAAAATGAGCACGCTTTCATCGATGCATGTTCCCGTCACGTACATCTCTGAGACGATATTCCATAGAAGATTATTTTCACAGTCTTTTGTTGCTAAAAAATAGACGCAACAAAAATGTTTAAGATTAATAATAAATTAGTTTTAAAGAGTGAACAATTTAAATAGGTAGACTGTATTGGAGCTTGCATCAAAATTTCGGGAAATAATTCATTTAGTTTAAAATTCACACAATTTGGTTTGATGATTCAAAAAATGTACTTAAAAACTCGTTTTAGTTTATTTGTATTTGAAAAGAAAATAAGAAAATGAAAATCAGAAGATGACTTCACCTGCGACGTCTTCAGCCGACTGTTCATATGTGTTTTTTATTTGTGGGTGATTTTTTTCTCAGCAGCAATCTTTTTCAACATTTCGAGCGTGTTCCAAAAGTGATAAAATTCTATAAGGCCCGTTTTCATGTTACATTCCAAATTATTTACATATTTAAGGACGTATATTTTCTTTAGTCCGAATTCGGTTCGTGATCCAAAAGACTCATTCGATGGAAGCTAATGTACCTGGTAAGGTTAATATACATATATTACACTATATGTACTAAGAGTTTCTACATCGTTTCTATTCCAGAATGTATTTATGGTTTCGAAAGCTTTTTTAGTACCAATGTTCTCAGGGAAATTTGGATTGATTGTGGAAACACCGGGATAAGACACGAAATTGATGAAATAGGTGATCACACTACGTCTGTGTAACCGATACACAGACTTTATATATAGCCCATACGCTTAAAAAATTTTTCAAATAAGTTTTTCATGTATGGCTGTGAAGTCAAATATTATTTTTAGTATTCACTTAGGCCCGTTCATTTTTTTTCTCCCTTTAGTTCCTAGCTGTAATACGTAATATCTCCTTGTACTCCATTAGCTATTTTAATCTGCTTTACATTAGCCCATCTTAAATAGATATTTAAGTAATTTTCATCAGTGCAATTATCTGAAAGCAAATTCCATTCAACTTAATTATAAAACTTTTTCTCTGAGTGTATAGGAAGCTGTGTGTTCGTGTGTGTGTGTGTTTGTATGACGATAATAAACTATGCATTGACCTATTTTTGCGCAACAGTAACAAGCAGAAGTACAACGTCGCTCGGGCCACATACGTTTCGTTTAAATGGCATGCTTCATGTGGCATGCAGCTGGTATTGCATTGTGGCATGATGCACCATGTACCATGCACCATTGTTGCCCCTTGAATTATTAACATGTTGCTCGTTATTGGGAGCATTAGCATGTGCTTCTGTGCCACCTAGCTCTTAATGCACCATAATTGTAATGGCTCACATTGGTGTCATCAAGTTGTCGTTTAGTTAGCATTTGAGGTCATATGGGGAAGTCTAGATGTTTTGATATGGCTCAACAACAAGGTGCTGGCCCTGTTTCTGGCTTTTCTCATCTAACGCATTGCGGTCGCCTCTTGAAAGCAGAAGCTATAAATATTCTATGCGCCCTGGGGTATGCAATACTTTTTGCAATACTCTGTCTCTCTCTCCTGTAGTATAAACGGCTGCCATTGCTTATTTATGGTGCAATTTGCGAGTACAAAATAATAAAGGAATGGCATTTTCCAAGAAAGAAATGCAAGCATCCTCTTAACTTCCCGCTGCGTTCTCCATAAGTTAGCACGCATTGTGCGCACTTAAATTGCATTTCAGCATTATTGTTAGATTACTGCGTGGGCTTGCAGCAACTACCAACCAAGAACCCTTCCCTTGTAAATATGGCTTGGAACAATAACTAATGGGCCACGTGCTGGCAAAGTGCCTACAATTTAGCTTAAATGGTTTAATTTATATAATAACCTGCCACATAAAAATGACATGACAGTAACGCTTTTCAATGCCTGATTTACTAAAGCCAATCGACAAGTCCTTGACATTTACCAATGTGGCATGTTGGTCAGGTAAAGTCATTCAAAGTGTTGCACACACACACATAAAGTATGTAAGTACAGGCGCATTGCATATGCATTGCATTTCACTGAAAGGAACAGATGGCTTCTATTGAAGTTTTCACACAGACGGTGCCGAGGGCGCTCTCAAAAGTATGCAAATAATATGAAAATGAAAAAAAAGACAGTTCACTAAGCTCTTACACAAGTATGCAAATACTGTAAAGGAGACACGGTGTCTTCTTTCTTTGATCTGGTTTTAGAGATGCCCGTAAGCTTGCATTTGTCGAATGGTTGTTACGATTAAATTATGATTGATAGTTTTAATGGATATTTGCCAAAAACAAGTTTATGGGTCTGCTGGCATTAAAAGAAATATAATTAGCCGTGGTCCGGAATGCGATTCCGAACAATTTATTCATGCCTTTATGATGAAAAAATCGGACAGATCACACCTAATTCTGTTTTTTTATATAAAAGCCAAGAGGCTAATAATTTTCCCTTGTTGGGGAATTTGGTACAAAAAAAATTATTTGGGGACTTTTTAGCCCGAATCGCGCCACATTTTTGATGTGATTTAAACACTTTGGCAGTACTCGCGGCCTATGTCCGAAATGGTTCATAAAAGCTGGATTACTGCCGGGATGAGGTTATATTAGACTTGTATGTGGCGGCAGATTGCTTCAGGGCACAAAACACAGAAACTCCACTTCGTTAAGAGAACTTCTCTTGTACTAGGCCACCATGTAATTTTACGGCAAAAGGGTTCTGGCATAGACCTCGTACAAGGTGCCAAATCTATATATAAATTTAAAAAAATAAGCACCTATACTATTTTAAAAATATATAAAATTTGTGTACTACTACCTAAAAATGACAGATTAAACAAATTATAAGAACCCTTTTTTTCGGAATGGCACCACAAAAAAATATGTCTTACAATTAATAATTTCCTTTCGGCAGTTTTTTCCCAATGAGTGTTCTAACGATCCTCAAAAAATGCGCCAAGGGTATAAAACAAAAAAATGATATATCACACTATTTTATATAGTTGTATTACACTGCACAATTTTTCTTTTTAAATAAGTTGCAATTTTTTTTTCACTGCTTGCACGACTGAACTCTATGGAGGTCACCTTGGGAAAGAACTAGGTTTAAACTAATAGATAGACAAAGATAATGGCGCTATTATACATTTTTTAAAACTACTCGCCCTCCTTAATCAGCTCATAGATGGCGAAACACAACAAATTTCTTTCTAGACAATAAAATGTAATTAATTATTGATAGAACTACAAAAAAAATAGCATAACTCATTATTTAACAAAACCCAATAAATCTCGCTATCAGACACTAAATTTTATTTTTTGTGTAGCGAATAACATTCATCAATATTGAATCATAACCTTATTTGTATCGGTTGATTGCAAATTAAAAAATAAATTTAAAAAAAAAAAAAAAAATCTCAAAAAAAAAACTAACACTTAACTAATAATTTGTATAAGCAAAAATATTAACTACTAAAAGCATTAGCTAAATAAAACCTACTAATAAAACTAAAATGAATAGATCAAAAATTCTATTGCCTTCTTTTGGTCAGTCTAGTATCGCAAAGTCTAGGAATTCTAAGAAGAATTTTTAGAAATATATTTCATATAGGGATAAACCTATAAAAATATATGTCTATAAAAAATAGACGATAGTACCGATCATCTAATCGATAACGATAACATGCTTGAATTCGATTTCTGAGTTTATAAAAGCGATGCCACATTGTTGCACTTGCATTGTTCTATATTTATAATAATTCGATTAAAAAAGATTTCCGAATAAGGGCTGTTTAATATTTTTTCGGCTGAAGCAGGAGAAGGGTGAATTGCCATCACTGATGTGAAGAGCAATGTGATGAAGAATGATTCCTCTTCGGCTGTTCGTTTTACTTATTTCACTGATCACTTCTGGCAAACAAGTGGTTGTTTACCATTTAGAATTGCTCCTTGTTTCGCATATAGCTCTCAAAAATCACAACTAATTTAAAAACAAAATGTGATACAGACGAGGCGTCATCCTCGTCATTTTCTCGAAAAAAAAATATATTATTGTATATTCCTTCTAAGAACTTTCCATTTGGTTTTTGTTTCTTTTTTTTTTTTTTGGTGCAGAACGATATTCATATCAATAAATTCTGCAAAATTTTAACGATTTCGATGAAAATCGAAGTTACGTCAAGGAAGTTATTTACAGTGTAAAGTAAAATATTGAGAAGTGCTAGAGATTTATGGGTTGCGCATATGCGTTGTGAAGTTTACAAGGAATTTTTAAAAGTTTTAAAAGACAGACAGGTAATCAAAAATTAAGCTTAATTTTATTATGTGAAAAAAAATAAACGCAAGTAATGAATTAGACTTTAATTTGTTTAGAATAGTTTTCTTCAGAGGTTTTAGGAATTTTTATGCTCTATAAGAAAAGAATACGTTACGGGAACTTTTTGACGATAAGACGACCTTTGTGTCAAAATGTTACACTCCTAGCACTAATTGCATTTGAGAAAAAGGCAATAGGAGCAGACATGGCAAAATTAATTACTTTTGGCGTTCTGACGATTTGGGTATAGAAAAATGCAAAATTCCTTGCCAATAACTTAAGTTACCCTTGTACTCAAAATTGTTGTTATAATAAGGACTGCAATAGCATGCTCGGCTTAGTTCAACAAAAATTGAAAGGATATTACCTATTCCAATTTTAGCTCTCTTCTCTTATAAGCTGCAGATAAATTTCTATCTTTTAGATATTTTAGAAGAAAGAAAACAAAAATTATAAAATAATTGTTTTGTACAATTGAGAAACTCTTTAAAGTAAGACATAATTTATAAACTTAAATTAGGTCGCATAAGAAGGCAGCCAGCAGTTAGCGAGCCTAAAATGAATTATGTTCAATCCAAAAATTGAGAATGGGCAAAGTGTTCCAGATAAAGTAATTGCAGCATTTATAGTATTCAAAGTTTCTGCAATCATATTCATCTTTATCATTTGGAATAAAAAGTTTTCACAAATAGTTTTCATTCGCTTTGTATTTTAAATACAAAATTGCAAAAAATTAAGGCTACCAATATAAAAACGCAAACTATTCTCATGGTTTAAAATGCTTTAAATACATACATTTCGGAAAAAAATGCCATAAATTTACTTTCGTTTTGGCTTATTTATTTAATAATGTGAAAAATACTTGTTTATAAATAAACTAAACACGCAGATATGGCAACGTGACATGCAAGCTAATATTTGACTTGACTGTAGTGGTAGTTCGGGGTTCTTGGTACATTTTGGTGGCTTTTGCCAACTTTTTGCAAAACCAATTTAACTTGTTTTTGTATGCTATGTGTTGTGCAACCAAGAAAAAGAAGCAACAAACAAATCCAAGTAAAAACTCCACGGCTTAAAATTGCAAATAAAACTTTGATTTCAGCAAACTTATACTAGCAGCAGGAACTACACATCTTTTTCTACAAATCCTACCAAATACGTTGGTGAATGCAATAAAATGCACGATTTTTGGGAAACTAGGGCACGTGCACAGCGAAAAGGTCTATAATAGGCGTAAACTTTTATTTTGCCTCCCTGATGCGCAATATTAGGGAGTCGCCCATAGGCACAAAAATCGGCAACAAATCCTTGGCCACAAAATACATGGGGCTTTCGCAGGCATTTTCAAGAACTCATAAATTTAAGCACCACATGCAAAACAAAATGGAGAAATGGCGCATAAAAACTGTGCAGCAACAACCGCAGTCGCAGCCAGTACATAAAAACTGCTGCCCTAAAAAAAATTTTGGTATAGTATGTATATAGTATATATATGTATTATGTACTCGTATTAAGAAAAAGCAACGGCATGAAAATCTTTGCCGGAAGCATATGAAAAGCGCACGAGCGAGTCAGGTGAAAGCCGCTCGTAATTTTACGGAGAAATTTGCAAGCCAAACGGATTTCACTTTTGTTGGGCACTCCTTTGAAACTTCTGCGCTATTTAAATAAGCCAACCGAACAAAATGGGCAAAAAACTCAAAAGAACGGATTACTTAGGGTCCGCCGAAGCTAGCATACTCTTCACTTTGCATTTTATATGAAAATAAAATAGGGTTTTGCCTTTTATGATGTGACTAGTAGTGTAAACAAAAAACTTAATCGAAATAGGCAAGAAACTTAAATATGTAGGTAGAAGGTGCTACTGACATACAGGCTTACCCCCATGCTCGTCGATATACGCTTAAAGACCATAGATAAATATTTTTGTTGCAACTGCTATTGAAAGCTTTCAATATGATTCCTATCAATCAGTTTTGTGGCACATTTTCGAGTGAGAAACGAATAAGATTAATTATAACAGATTTACATTCCTGTTAAATCACTTAAGTCCGTGCTCAACAAAATGTGCTCAACTTGCGCTTTCGCACCGTTTTGTTGCCACATCCTCGTTTCCAACTCGATAATTGGTTGTTTGTGTAGACAGCTCGGTTAGATCCAGTCAGTACGGTTCAAGAAGGAGGTCGTTGAATGGACACCTTTCTAGGGTGTCCATTCTCTGCGCCTGTTCTCCAATAGCCCAGAATCCAGTGATGACTGCCGTCAGTCTGAAGGCATCTCTTCTATTCCTCTTTATCAGAGATGTTGTTTGTTTGAGGTTGTATCTAGGCCATAGTGATCTACTAGTCCTGCATGTTACAAGACTGTTCCATCTGCGACCCGCTATTTGAAGGTATTTTGTGTTGATGTCTCTCTTGACCACGTTAAGTGGTGCTCGTCGGCTTTTTTGTTTCCCTCTAATTCTGGTGTCCCGGGACCCAGAATAGAGTAACGTTGTGCCTTTTGCTTACGGTGGTGAGGCTCCTTCTGCTTTGGTTTACCATTTTAGAGGTTGTGATGGCCGAATTCAGGACCTGAATCGCAGCCTGACTATCCGACAGAATAGCAATGTTGTTTTTAAATGTGTAGTCCGCGATTAGTATCCTACATGCCTCCCCAATAGCAAATACTTCCGCCTGGAAGACGCTGGATTAATTGGGGAGGCGCACTGACTGTTTAGTCTCTCGGAGTATATACCTGCACCAACACCACACACAAAATGTGTCCTACTTCAATTGCACAGTTGGAATTGCAAAATTGTGCGTACACCCGTAGAGGTATTTGAAAGGTATTTGTTTTTTATTTCTATGTTCATTTTGTGACATTTCGACATTCCTGCACATTTCTTAATTTCTAAGAATTTGAGAATGCTAAAGTCGTGTCGTAGTTCAAGCAGTTTTTAAAGGATCTTCTAGGCAAAAGAGATGTTAAATTTAGTTATTTTTGGATATAACTCCCGAAATTCCTATCGGATTTTAATAACAAATTGAAGGCACTTTCATATTTTAGTCTACATGAGAGTACATAGCTTGACTTAAATGTTGCATTTGTGCGGCGAAACGGGGCGAACTCAAAGAGAGCGGCAAAAGCTTTATAGGCTCCCGCTTACCCAATTCTAACTTACACTAGACTTCATAGTATGAAACCAACAATTATGAATATTAGGCTATTCGACGTAAAATGCACAACACAGTATATAAAAATGATAGCGTAAAAAAATGTTTAAGATTGGCATCTTATAAGTAAAGTCACTTGAATATTCCATACATTAAGATTTGCCGTAGATTATTTCCTTTTTGAACCAAAGGATAAGATTTAATTTTTTTGTATGAATTTTCTACTAAATTTACATTTCTACTCTTTCTGGCATATAAAAAAAGCCTTTTGACGTCGTCATACGCGTCACCTTTTTTTGCAGTATTTAGCGCAATCAAGTTATTGTAGCTAGATGGCGCAGCCAACACAAATACCACCCTTTTCATAAGGATTGCACCCATTTTCTTAACAATAACTCCAAGTACTTTCCTAACTCAGATGTTCCCAAAGCCATTTCCTACCTAACACTTTGCTTAATACATGCACATACCTCGGTAAAATTTTTGTATCTCCAGCACTCATAATCTCTAGGATCTAGAGGATAGACACACGGTAATGGCTCAATCGGTAGGCCAGTTGATCAAAAGTTTTTTTTCCACACAAATTGTTTTTTTCGTTTAATATTAAAAAAATCTATCTATCTATCGCCAAAGTTTTGATTTTCATGCTCACGTAAACTTTAGCCTTGTTAAAACTGTGTTTATAGGTAAAATAAATCCGAATTCGTTCATTTTAATAAAAAAAATAGCACAGCTAGCGAAATGAATGGGAGACATACATTTGGTTAACCCTAGTATACTCTTTTACTCCTTGATTATCAAGTATAAAATGACATAGAATCCTGCCACACTTATAAATATAAATGACGGCTATACAACATCGCTTCTTTTTTTTACTGTTCACCTGTCAGTTTGGCCTCATTAGCGTGCAACGTTGCGTATGCGTAACATTTTATGCACCTACTTGCCTTTCGTTAAGCGTTTTTTCTGCTCCTTTGGCATTGACTGTCAGCGACATTGCATTGAAATGTTGTCAGCATAAATTTTAAAAGAGTAATGTGTCCAAGCTGTGACATTACACACCCACACGCCACACTTCACCATACACTGCACCACACACAAAAACAAACACATATATGTATCCGGAAAAGCGACACTCATGTCACATAAAATGGTAGCTTGGTCATATACTAAATAAAATTTTCTAAAGCGCATACAAAATGTGAATGCGCGCATTCATGGCATGCCATAAAAATAACCACGAACTGGGCGAGTCAACTTGGACAGAATGGAAAAAAAAAAAAAGGTCAGTGCTAGGTGTCACTGCAGAAAGTGGTGCTGTCCGAGGGCGTTCTTTTGAATGTTATTGTTGCTCCTGCAACATTGCATTTAAAGGCTCTTTTTCTTAAAAGTTTCGTGTTGGTAAATATTGAATTTCTTCTTGCTATAAAACTATCAGAGGGAAATGTGAATCAGTCGTGACGGTGGCCTCCGATAGGATACGCGAAGGTGTGTTTTACCTTCTCTGTGTATAAAAGACACAATCTTTCTGTTTTCCTGTGCATCACTCCTTAGCCACTCATGCAATGAACGGCGCTTCATTTCGTGTGTATAGCGCGTACCATTAAGTCTAGGGTACACTAGATTTGTGCATTGTAAACCGCTGGCAGAAGGACTCACGTTAGCCTATTCAACAAGAAAACGTTGGTATTTTACAAAAAAATTCCCTTATCTCCGCTACCCCTTTTTTTCATTCATTGAATAATTAATAGATAATTACTTGTTTTGGGAAATGGGGTTACAGGGTATCTCACAATCTGCCACTACCCTCACCGATTGACACCCTCACAGCACGCCTTTATCGTAACTTGCCACAACAACACATCATACACAACCACCCATAGCCCCATCCCAGGAAATTATACCCGCAAAACTAGTGTTCAAATTCAGATGAGTCGTAGTTTCTGTGCAATGACATGTTGCGATTAAAGCAGTATACATATTGTACATATCGTCATACTATAAATAGAAGCTAGTTTTCCAAATGGGCACAAGTTATTGACATGAATCGACAAAATTCATCTGTGTACAAATTTTGTTAAATTTTTTATACCCTGTACTAAAAATAAAAAGCACAAAGGGTATAATATAGCGATGTCTGTCGGTCCGTCTGCCTGTCTGTCTGAAAACTGACTGTCCGTGTGATAGAAAGGATATCAGAGACTATAAGAGCTATCGATCTGGAATTTTACCAAAATATGCACATAATAGTCTTGCAAATAAAATTTTTTGATCTATTTCTTTTCCCGTTTCCTTTTAGGAGAATTTCGCGGTTTACACCCGCACTATAAAAGATATCGGATTGAAATTTATTACGCTTATACGAAGTGATTTTAAGAATAGTATGCCCTAAAAATGTTTAAAATCGAGTGAAAACAACAAAAGATTTTACTTATAACCAGGTAAACACGAGTATAAGAAACAATATAGTACATACGCTCTTCTCCTGCGCATTGGAATCAGAGACGAAGAAACTTCTGGCTATGATAAGGCACACATGCGTTAGTACAGTGCATGCCACGAAATAAATATTATAGAAATGATATATATTATGGTCTGGATGATCTGAATTGAATAAAAACGACTGTACCGGGCTGTTGAGCGAAGCATGCATGGGCAGAGCCCCTAGTTTTATCTCTAATTTAAGTTAATCTCAGCATTTTGATATAAGGCACTCATATTCTGCCACGCCTACCTAAACTGTAGGGGCAGGATGTTTGGTTGACCATTATATTAAGGATATATTTTCAGATACTATTTTAAAACCTTTATAATTTTACCGAAACCATTTTTAATGTATAGCAATGCCAACTGTCTTGGGTAGTTGCTGAAAGGCAGTGCTCCATTTTTGTTTTGTCTTTGCGGGTCAAGGACTTTGCTTCCACATCGACACACTTATTTACACACAAACTGCTGCGTGTAAAAAGTTAGTAACCTAAAAGTTTTTGCTACGGAAACCAGGTAACACTGACTAAGTGCAACGGAAATACGTACTGATGAAATGCTTACAAAGCTAACTTGACTTCAAATAAATATTTTGGCAAAAAGTGCTGCAAAGTAATCCATCAAAAAAAAATTCATCGAAAAAGCTGCTTAAACCTTGGCGACACTTTTTGCTGTTTACAAAACTGCTTGTTAGTGCTGTATCCTTATTGAGTTATTATTAGTATGGGGACACGCGTCAAATCTATAGCAATATACATATATGGTTTTATGTCCTCCATTAGGAGGACAAATGATATTTTTGTAAGATACTCTGTAAAACTGTTGAAAAATGTTTCAATTAAATATGTTGGTGAGGAGACGTGATGTTATCTGTTATGGAAACTTTTTGTAAAAACCTTGTGAATGGTTGGCTTAGGTAGTCTTAAACATCTCTAAGTTTACCAAATATAATTGTACAGAGAAAACATTCATAAACAGAGGTAAAGAACTATAGCACTAAAAGCAGATTTTGAAAGGCGCATAGGGAAGAAGAATGTGACAGACTAAGACTAACCAACTTCTATTACGTAAACCGTCAAAATC
Source organism: Chymomyza fuscimana (assembly GCA_949987675.1). Taxonomy (NCBI): domain Eukaryota; kingdom Metazoa; phylum Arthropoda; class Insecta; order Diptera; family Drosophilidae; genus Chymomyza; species Chymomyza fuscimana. The sequence continues at coordinate 87,750,842 of OX465088.1, forward strand.
GGTTGAAATTTAAAGAACCTATATGAATATATAAAGTAGTGCACCAATAAAACTGCATTTTCCAATTAGAATTCCTTCTAAGAGAATATGCAGGAGTAGATTGTTTACGAGCAAAAGGGTACAGGGTATCACACTGTCGGGCAACGCCTCGACTGTATCACATTTTTTTAATTTACGAAATATAAATGTTTCTATTTATATCCAAGAGCCCTTTAGAGATCTTGGATACCGCCCCTTGTGGAAAGGCTAATCATTATAAAAATATATTGAAGATATTAAGGTTTTGCTGAGAAAGTGTAAACTTTACTACTTTCTTCAAGTTCATGCAACTTTTGCTAGAAGTTATATCACATAAATTGCATAGTGGGAGGCGCTAAGCAGATGCAAAAGTATGCTATGTCTCCAGAGACAACAGCGGCAGCAGCAATGTTAGCCGCTCTGAAAAGCTCTAGAAGATTAAAAACAAGAACGTGGATGTTGGCCTTTGGGTTTATTTGCAGCGTGTACCCACGTGTCGTGTGCGTAATTTAATTGGCTTATCGTTTGAGTGTATCATTCCGGGTCACCAAGTTTCTAATTTCAAATGTCAATCCTTTCGCCCGCAGGTTACGCTCTGTGACAATCTAGAGTTGCCATTTCGCGACGAATGCTGCGATGCGGTTCTCTCCCTGGCCGTGGTGCATCACTTTGCCACCACGGAGCGACGTGTTCGAGCGTTGCGTGAGCTGGCGCGCATTCTGCGCGTTGGTGGCCGTGTGGTAATTACTGTCTGGGCATTGGAGCAGCGCCATCGCCGATTTGAGTCTCAAGATGTGCTGATACCCTGGCAACCGCCAAAGAATCGAAATTTGTCGTACTCGGATGAAGAGGAGGAGGATGATTTTTTGCCGCCTTACCATGCTTATACAGAGGACTCGACGAACTCGAGTCGTTCGGCTGGTGATGGCGACAGTTCCAGCTTGTCTTCATCCTCGCCAGGCGAATCATGTTACAGCTTTGTGCGGCGTGCGATACAAGTAAGTAAATGCACCAGCTCAACTGTGCATTGTAAATTAAAATTTTGTTTATTAACTACAGAAATTAGCTGGTGGACGACGTCACGCATGGTTTCTGGACTCCTGGACTTCGAAGGACACCAAAAACGATAGCAGCCTGGATTATGAAGATGCCAAAGATCTGCCCATAGAACTGCGTCGCCTAGAAGACTTTGAGGATTTTCAAGATCCTCCCTTATCAGCAGGTCTGAAGTCACGCAGCCTGGGCAGCATTTTGCAGCCACCGCCACGTCAAATCGTACGCTCTCGTTCCAGTGTGCCGAGCCTGGGCGGACCCTTGTTGGGCCCACTACATAGTGATAGCAAAGGTGGTGCAAATTTCTTAAACACTCCTGACGCCGCTGTCGCTGGCCTAAATGACCGCCAATCGCCCACCAACACCGTCAACAGCAGCACCAATGGTGGCAGTGTCAGTGCCAGCAACACGCTCAACCGCCGGCCCAAGCTCATCAAGCAAAAACAATCCCTCTGCGAGGAGGACTCTCAACAGCAACTGCCCGATGCGGCCTCGCCCGCAGCCTTCTACATGCTCAGCAGCTACAACAGCGCCAATCAGAATGTCAGCAGCAGCCTTTATATGCGCAGTGGCTGCTACGCTGCCAACTTTCATCAGCATGCCTCGGCGACAGGTGCGCCCGCAGGTCTGCCCAGCTTTCTGCGCAAGCAGAGCTCCCTGAACGAGGAGCTGATGGCCTGCAATCGCATAAGGGAGAAGGAACGTGTGCGCAAGCGTATACAGAAGCAAACCTCGTTGAACGAGGCGTTTCTGTGTCGTTCGGCTATGTTCTCGAAGCGATTACAGGTTATACGAGAGGGGTTCACCACGAAAATCAAAAGTTCCACCGGAAGCTTGGAGCGTGCGACCAAGACAGGCTTGAACAAAATAATGCAAAATCTCAAGAGCAATAACAGCAGCTCAGGCAGTGCAGCAGCAGCAGCAGCACAAAGTGCGAGTGCATCCAACCCGCAATCAATGACATCCAGCCAGACGCCAAATATTAACAACAAGCTGACAGCAGCAACTACTGGGTGCGCAACCATTGCTGCCCAACATCAGCAGCCGCCGCAGCAGCATCATCATCATCATCATATACAACAAACGCCCAACGGCAGCTTGTTTCCCGCTCATTTGTCCATGCTACACAAGCCTGCTGCAGCTGCCACCACTGGTCCGGTAACCTACTGCAGCAGCAGTGATTGCAGCGCCACCAGTGTTTGCCATTGCAGCGCCTATCATCAAGATTGCGCACCAGACAGCGAAGAGTCAAAGGCACGCCGGCATTCACGTGAATCCGGCTCTGACTCCTCCAAGGACAGCCTGCAGTCGGATACAAGCATTGAGTCGGAGGACAGTTTTGCCTCGGTTATTTTTATACCCAAGCCGGAGCAGCATCAGCAACAGCTAAACTATCAGCAGCAGCATCAAAACTCCAATTCTAGCTCGAGCAACTCTAGCTCTAGCAATGGCAAGTCTAAAGCCACAGCAACTGCACGCCTGCCCCCACATTCTGTGCCAACGTCACCCCTTATCATGCCCTGCCCGCCTACGCCAGCTCACTCACCGGCCGCCACGCAGGGCACTGTGACCTCGCCACCACAGACCATGGCGGCGGTCTCAGCGGCCATGGCTATATTAACGCCTCCCTCACGACCGGAGCGCTTCAACTTTGATGAGGCGCACATAAAACAACAGCAGACGGAGCAAACGCAGCACAAGATTACTAGACAAACCATCAAAGATCTGCCGCCCATACCAAAGTTTCGCAAGCAGCAGTCGCTGCAATTGCAGCGCCAGAGTTTTCCGATTGTGCGGCGTGCCTCGGGCTCCAGCAGCAGTGGTGGCGCACACAAGTTGCTCTCGTTGGAGCTTTTTAATCCGGCCACTGATGATCTAGATAGCGATTCTAGTGAGCCCTCCTCGCCCGATTCCATAGACAGTGTAATCAGTGCGCCCAAGTCGGCGCAGTTGCCTGCAAAGTCTGGCGAAGAACTGGCAGAGCTCATTAAAAGCAATCAGCAGCACTATCAAAAAGGCGAGCTACAGATCAACAAGTCCACGCCCAATGATATTATACTTAATACAGAAAGCGTGCAGCTACTGCCGCAAAAATATGCGCAGCAGCAGCCGCAGGACTGCGCCGAGTTTGCAGAGCAGCTGAGCGCACAGCTGCAGCGAGATCTCGAGGACAAGAGCAGCCGCAACGAATGCCGCGGCCTGGATGGCATTGGCGATCTTGCTGAGTATCTGGATGAGCAGCAGCAGCGCAGCAGCGGGAGTGGCAGCAAGAAACGTTCCAATGGTGATTTGAGCGCTTTGAGAGAAGAGCTGCGCGAGCGCCGATTAATGTTGGCGAATCTGAGCACACAACCAAGTCTGCAGCAGTCGCCGTCTTCTTCAAACTCTTCGCTCTCATTTACCATACATGAGGAGGATGAGGGCGAGGAAGAAGAAGATGAGAACGAGCGTAGCTACACACTGGGTCTCTACGAGCACTGCAAGATCTCCAAGTTTAACTACAAGCGCAACAGGCACTATAATCTTAATCCAGAGACGGCCTATTTGCTGCAGGACGATGGAGACAGTGATGTGCGCGACGATGACGACGATGTCATACCCGAAGAAGACGAGGATGCCGAGGCACTGGAGGCACGAGGCGGCGATCAGCTGGGTGAAGGCATGCATGAGTACGGTCAGCGCAGGCGCAATGTGGCCAGCATTGGTACCATTAAAACCAGCAGCAGCAACTCGTCCAACCATACGACTAACTGTAGCGATGGCGAATCTTCAGCTCAACAGACGCTACAGCAGCGCAACTCAACTGAATCCTGGGAGCACTCCAACAGTTCCACCACTTCACTAGACAGTCCCTCGCAAGGTGGTGCCACCACACATCATCGCTACTATCATGTATTCCGCGAGGGCGAGCTCGATGCGCTAATCAATCATCATGTAGCCAGCTTACATATAGTGTCCTCCTACTATGAACGGGCCAGTTGGTGCATTGTGGCCGAGAAGGTGCAAGTATGGACCATCTGAATGACTCTTAGAATTAATGTACTTATATTAAGCCAAGCACTTGAGTAAATATGAAGCCCCCAAAGGAATTGTTAAATTTAATCAACTGGAAAAAAATTAAATAACATAAATGCTAGCGCTAATTTAAAACTTAAAATAAAAACTAACGACTTTTGCTTAGAATTCTAGTATAAACCTAAAAATAAAAAAAATCAAAGAAAAATCAAGGCGCAAATCGAAAGCTGACAACGTATGTAAGTAGTATACAAAGATATATTATGGAAAATTAAACGGAAATCTGTAACATATACAACGACTTCAATTTCATTTTCATATTTTCGCTGAAATAAAGTTATATAATATTGAAAAAAAGCTCACGCTTAATTAAGCAAAATAACATTAAACATCCTCATGAAAATAAAATATAAACCGTCATCTAAAACTTTATATCGTATAACTAAGTAATACCAAATAATGAAAATTTGTTGCCCGAGCTGAAAATGCAGTACCATATCTAAACACAGTATACCAAAACCACTTATAATAAAAAATACGCAATTTACAATAAAATTTATATAAACAAAATCACCTTTAGAATATCTGTATAAAAACGTATCTACTTTTGCATTTAAAATCTATCTATGTCATACACACACACATAAAAAGGGTGATACAACAAAAACAAAAAAAAAAAAACAGCCGAAAAATAAGAAAAACTCATTCCAAATTTTCGTTTATATAAATTTTTTTTTTTTTTATAAAAATTACCCACAGTTGGCCAACATATGCAAAATATATTCATTTAAAAAAAAGCGCTGAGATATATATATATGTAGTATATATATATATATATATGTAAAATTAACAAGCATTACGTAATTTTCAATAAATATGCGACTGTTTATGTGTTTTAGATAGCTAAACTAAACTTTATACCAACTAAATACATATATGTATGCTCGAAATGCTGAATAATAAGAATGTATTTACCAATAACGAAAAAAAAAATCCTTAAAATTATTAAGTATTAATTAAATATATATACCTATTAATTATTTCCACAAGTCACATAGAGAAAACACAAAACTTAGAACAAACAAAACACATGAAATCAATAAATAATGATACTTATAACAAAAATCTTATACTTCATAATTTCACAAAAAAGGCATCATGACTTTTTAGCAGTGCTGCGAACTAGCCTCAAAAATCGGAACAGAATTCGGGGTTGTGTGTTCTAGACTTCGATTGCGACAAGGAATCTTCTGCTATAAACATTTTTTTGAGTAGTGATAAACAAAACACTCAATGCTGAAAGTTTTTTTTCAATATGTTTTGGTTTTTTTTTATATTAAAATTAAAATTAAAAAAAAAATGTAATTTAACTTCAAAGTACGGTGAAGATGATGTTCGCAAAATTTCGAAATCAATCCTACGCGTAGATTCATGGTATTTTTAAAAATAACTCAGTTGGACTACCAGTTCACGTACTTAAAGGTGCAGAAAAAAAGATGGCTTGCTTTAAAGTCGGCCGCGGACGACTTTGAGATACTCTGTATCGTCACATTGCAATCAGTTTCGGTATATTTTTCTGCGGGTTCTTGAAATATCATAGAGATCGTTTTTAAAATTCATTCAATCTTTTACTTGACCGCCACTTTTTATGCCTAAAGTGTATGAGCTAAATTTCTGTATATTATTGTCCCGATATTAGTTTTCCAAAGGAAAACCATTTATTAACAGGCTGGCCCTATCGTCCATCAATTAAATTGGTCCCTTTCCAATTTTCGTATGAATTATGTACTGAAGTAGATTTTTTGGATGCCCTGCAATAATTGCATTATTGTTACTCCCAAGTGTGGGTTAATTATTTTTGTCACACGTCGTGTAAGCTGCTTTTACTGGAATGCCTTGTAAATACTCCACATTCTGCACTGCATCACTTGGAAAAGCTTTTTGTATAGCCGCCAACAACGTTCCCACATGCTCCTCAAGCACATAGAGACACGCATTTGGCCCGGCATCGAAAGTATTAGTAAGTATAAGTATAAGTCATTAAAGGCATGTTCGAAGTTAACTATGGCATGGGATAGATACATCATTCCTATTCCAAATGAATATGAAAGGAATATAATTCATTCCATGGAATTGATTGGAATCTCTCATAGTAATTTCTGCAAACTTATTGAAATCTTTTGCATGTATTGCAGCGATTAGGACCACTTTAGCTGGCCAAAACCCATTTTTCAAAAGTCGGTAAAATAATTTCTTTTTAACCGCCATGCATCATACAAACATAAATCTGTAATGTTACGTGCCAAAAATTTTAACAGATTGCGCCGCTGTTAAGTAATCAGCTGTTAAACACTGCTGTTAATAAACAAAAGCACGTGTTTTTGAAATGAAAATTTTTTTGCATGCAACTTTAAGTAGCTCAAATAAAGTAATTAAGCAACAAAAGTGAAATTTTTATGATGCAGTTCAATGAGAGTGGTATGTTATATATGTTTGTGAATGTGAATTGCTAAAATTAATTTTGCCGTTCTCCCAATTGTGTGTAATTGCTAACCATTCAACAAGCAAAAATTTTTAACAAAAATGTGTTGTTAAATAGAGCTACAAAATGAACCCAGCTCATCCCACGAATAAAGTTTGTTGTTTGTGTTAGAATGTTCAATCATCTTTCAAACGAATGTAAAATTCAAGCGCTTTTTTGCGCATTTTTGTTCAAATTTCATTTTGTAGGTCAACACCTAATGTTCGACAATGCGAAGTTGTTTGCCACGTGGAATTTAATGACGACGAAGAACGCAAAAGAGGATGCAATTTTTAATTGCTTTAAAGCGGCAATAACGGCAATAATAATAATTATATTCTATTATTATAGCTATTTTCTCATCCTTTCCCAACGATCACCAACGATTTTGTTGACCAGCCATAAAATTCGCGTGCAAAATAAATAGCTGCACATAAGCTTTGTTTATGGCGCCAAAGCCGAACAGCTGTTTTTTGCTGAGTGCGACATCTATGGTTTGTTACTGGCATTAAAAACAAAAAAAACGAGCAACACTGGTCTAAATACCACCTGCTAGAGCAGTTTGTGACCAAACATTTGTGAGCGTTTTTTTATATGAAGTTTTGTTTATTTTTCGTGTCTGCGTAGGCTCTTAACGCTTTACAAACATTTATTTCTTTCTGTTGAAGTTATTTTATTGTTTTTTCAAATACCTTATTGTAACTAAAAAATACAACTAATTTGTTTTAATTTTTTTTTTGTAATTATAATTTAGTATAATTTTTATGCTTTTAATACCACATTTCTGGTTTTTATTATCGTTAGACTACGGTCACACTGTCAGTCAACAATTCCGGTCGCTTTTCTTTGCATCTCTTATTTAGCGAATTTTTACAATTATTACAATTTGTTTGCTATAATGAGCGCGCCCAGCAATACCACAGCATCCCAAGATGCCTGCTATATATCGCTACTCGGTCTGGCGGAGTACTTTCGCACTTCACAACCGCCCAACATCAAAAAGTGCATACAATGTTTACAGGCTTTATTTACGTTTCAACCGCCCTCAAAAGTTGAGGCAAGAACACATCTGCAAATGGGACAAATATTAATGAACTACACACGGAACATTGATCTGGCGCGCCAACATCTGGAGAAAGCATGGAACATATCGGAGCCGCTTATGAATTTTGACGATGTTAAGTTTGATACGGCGTCGCTGATGGCTCAGTTACATTTGCAAACGGAGCAGAGTTCCCAAGCCAAGGCCATGTTGCGTCGTGCCGTGGAGCTATCACAGAATAATGTTTACTGGCACTGTAAGTTGCTCTTGCAACTTTCCCAGATACACGCCAGTGATCGTGAGTACTCTCTGGCATCTGAACTTCTGGCTGTTGGGGCTGAGTCCGCAGAGGAGGCGGGCGCCACTTATTTAAAAGTGCTGTTTTTGCTCTCACGTGCAATGATTTTAATGATTGAACGCAAAACTAACGATGTACTGGCGCTGCTTAACTCTGCCGGTGCCATCATTGACAACCACATACCCAATCCACATCAGAAGGAATACTTAAAGGTCTTTTTCCTGGTGCTGCAGGTGTGCTACTATTTGGCACTAGGTCAAGTAAAAACTGTAAAACCTAGCCTCAAGCAACTGCAAATGTCCATACAAACCATAATGGCTCCAAATTGGCCCACAGACGAGGTCATCTTTGGCTCAAATCAATTGGAAATGTTCGTTTGGCTGCCAAAAGAGCAACTGTATGTGCTGGTATATCTGGTTACCGTTTCTCACTCAATGATGGCCGGCTATATGGACAAGGCCCAAAAGTACACTGAAAAAGCTCTTACCCAAATTGAAAAACTGCGCGTACAGGAGGATAACAACAAGCCCATTTTGTCGGTATTTAAAGTCATACTGCTGGAGCACATTGTTATGTGCCGTATGGTAATGGGCAATCGTGAGCTAGCGATTCGCGAAATAGCCGCCGCTCGTGATGTGTGTCTAGCGGCGCCACAGCGCAGTCTGTTGCATCGTCATTCTGCGCAGTTGCACTGTCTTATAGGGCTGTATGCCATGTCCACAAGCTTCTTCGATCATGCAGAGCGGCAGTTCTTGGTATGCGTTAGCGAGACCACGGAGCGCGATTTAAAGCTGTTTGCCAACCTAAATCTGGCTATTATCTACTTGCGCACCAAGCGAGATACAGATCTCAAGCAAATACTAGATGCCGTATCCACAGAAAATACCCACACTTATAGTAGCCAAGCGCTGATGGGCGGTTTCTACTATGTGCAGGGCCTGCACGCCTTTCACAAGAATAGCTTTCACGAGGCCAAGTAAGTGATGCACATTACCAGTGTTTCCAAACATGTAATGCAATTGTTAAAATATATTTAACTTTCTTGCAGACGCTTTTTGCGGGAAACTCTGAAGATGGCCAATGCTGAAGATCTCAATCGTTTGACTTCTTGTTCACTTGTCTTACTCTCTCATGTGTTCCTAAGCATAGGCAACTCTAAGGAGAGTATGAACATGGTCACACCCGCAATGCAGCTGGCATCAAAGATTCCCGATATTCACGTACAGCTTTGGGGTTCTGCCATATTGAAGGATCTACATCGGATGTCAAAGGATACACAACATGAGAAGGAAGCTTACTCTAACCACGTCAAGTATTCAGAGAACCTTATAGCCGATCAGCGCAAGTGCGTGCAGAGCGCCCATCATGAGCTGGTCAACTGGTTCCAGGGTGAACCACCTGTTACTACCGGTGCCTCACTCAGCCTGCCCGCTCCAGAGGTTTCCACATCGCCGCTGCAGGTATCTACCCAGCAGGTACTGCCACAAATGCCGACACAATTTGGACAATTCTATTAATTTAATATATATACGTCACTTTTATGTTAAAATTAGACACTTAGCTAAACTTAATTAAACGCTACGAAACATTTTAAAAACCGCCCAATTTATTTGTTGTGGGCTTTCCCATAGGGAAAATTAACTATATTGGAGTCTGTGCGAAAATTCTCGGATTCGAACTTAGAGTAGCCCCTCTACCGTTTCCTCGTCATTTTCTTCAAGGACGCCGTTTTCCTTGCTGCTGAGCAGTGTAAAGTGCACCAGGCGCTTGTCTTGTTGCTCGTGCACCACCAAATGCGCCCGCATTGTATCCATGGACTTGAACTCCTCGTTGCAAACCGGGCATATGTAGATCTTTTCGCCCTGGTGCGTACGTTGATGCATTTGACAATCACCGCGCTGCGTAAAGCTTTTGGAGCAATGGGGACATACAAAAGGTCTTTCCCCAGTATGGGTTCGCCTGTGATTCTTTAAAACATTCAGCGCCGTAAATCGCATGGGACACAAGTCGCACGCATATGGGCGCTCACCTGTATGTTTGCGTTTGTGTTTGGCCAGAGAACAGGATGTGGTAAACTTGGCGGAGCACACGTCACACTCGTAGGGCTTGTCGCCAGTATGAGTGCGCGCATGGGACGCCAACTCGGCCTTTGTGACAAAACTATGGGAGCACTGCTCGCACTTGAAGCTTTTGATGTCCGAGTGCCGAAGCTTATGTTGCCGCAGATTTGCATTCTGGGTGAAGCTTTTGTTGCAAATGTTGCAGACAAATGGCTTTTCACCAGTATGGATGCGCATATGATCGCGCAGCGTTGAAAGCATGGTAAAAACTGTAAAAAAGAAAAATGTGCGTTAGTCGGGAGGCAGCATTGGTAAGATTCAATATAGCATAAGCATTTTTTAAGCCCCGTCTTGCAACGAGAAGTGGCCACAGACATACATACATGCATTACGGAATTTTTAGTGGATTTAAAAATGATACAATTACGAACATTACGCTAATATAACTGATTTACCTTTCTTACACACTTCACATTGATTGCGAAGATTTCTTTTGTGCCCCTGCACCATGTGCTTGCCAAGCTGCTCCTTGGTCTCGCAAAGTTGGCCACATTCATTGCAGCTGTAGACGCCATGAGTGGCCTGATGCTCGGCTAGATGATCAGGGGACACAAAAACGCGTTCACATTCATTGCATTTAAAGTTGCGGTTGGTGCAGCCTTTTTGCCGTCGGTGGATTGCAAGGGATTTTTCTAGAGCAAATCCCGCATTGCAGCGCTCACAACGATACTTGAGCTTGATTTCAACGTCGGAGGGGGGTGTTACTGTTACACTGCCATTGCCAACTTTTTGACGCGTTGGCAGTTTTAATTGTTTGGTTGGACTTGAACTTTCTTCGGAAGGTGTCGGACCAAGTTTTGTGATAGCAATGCGTCGTCGCGGAGCTCGCTTGCTCGAATCGTACTGCTGTTGTTGGAGCAGCATTTTAGCGGCGCTTTTGCGTGTTGTTACCTGCGATGAAGGTGCAGGCGCAATTTCCGTTTCGCCATTGGCATTGTTAAATATGGTAAACTTGTACTCTTCTTGCTTGTTAGCGGGAGCATTCTCATGCAACTCTCCTGTGGACTGGTTATATATCATTTCGGTCTCATATTTCATATCGTCTTTCTCGACATGCAAAATAATATTTTCATTGTTGGCTTTAGCGGATTCCTCAAGCGGCTCATCAGCACCCAAAGCTGCAAAGTCATAATAAACATCGTCTTCATCATCAGCGCTCAAGTTGGGAGCATGTACGCTTGTTTGTTTCAGTGGTAGGGTGCTCTCATCTTCCGTAGAATAGTCTTCTGTTTGGGTTTCTTTTGTGGTTGTTGCTGCTGCAACTGGGTTGGTTTGCACGGCTTTGTCTATGCTTACCACAGTTTGTTTGGGCGGTGGCACATCCGGCTCCTCAGGTAATGCGTTAGGCAATAATTGGCGCAATGTACGATTTGACGTTTCGCATTTTTGCTTGAAGGAATAACAATGATTTATTTCGCTTATACAATTGAGGCACACCTTCTCCGGCAAGTTGTCTATGCGTCGTGGCTGTAAACAAGTTAAAAAAAATATTTGAGTACAGGCGGTTTGGCAATTATTCTGCCGCTTACCTTGGTTTTGGTGAAATCGCGCAGCATGTCTGCCAAACAGCCCGCCGTTCCACTGCCTGAACCATTATCGTATATGGAAAGAAAAGGACCAGAAAGACTCATGCAAGTTCGACAAATTTTATCAACATCCATTCTAAGCGTCCGTAGCTTCTTTTTCTGGATAAATTGTGCTCTTAAACAACAATCCAAACGCAAACACAAAACGGTGTTGCCAGAAACTTCAACGTCAATGCAGAGTTGCCGGCTTTTAAAGTGAACAGAGTGCTGCCGTTTGGTACAACTTAGCGCAGCTGATGTAGCAATAGATACTTCTACGTATGTGAAAAATAATAAATTAATTAAAATATCAATTTAAGCCCGTAACTATGAACGATATTAAAAAGTTAAAGGATCAACAGCGAGACATTCATCCCGGCTTTGATGCTTACATCGATTGTATGACACGTGCGCTCTTTACAGGACTGGCTGCGTTTTGTTTAGGTGCGCATTTTTAAATTTTAGCTTGACGTTGCATAATAAAATGTCTTCTTTAGGTTTTTCAGGCACGTACTTTCTACAAAAGGCTATTCAAAGTAAGATACGCTATCCGATTAAGTATAACGTTCTCATATCATCGTTAGCGGCCACTGGCATATCTTACCAAACGACCTCAACTCGTACCAAATCCTGTCAAGCGCGTTGGATGGCCTCTGAGGATAAACACACTATTTTAAAAGAAACCAAATTTTAGTTATAATAATGTCGTGCTTAGGGCCATTATTGCGTGCTGCACGATATGCTGGTTTACAGCGTCCAACAGTCGCATTGACCGCATTCCAGCCACGCTTTAAGTACACTCAAAATCAAGGAGTTAAGGGGATACGCAATCGAAAAAGCTATTATGAGGCTCAATTACAAGCTAACCAAGAAACAGATGATGATCAAGCCAATGCTTCTACTTCTGGTGCGGATATTCGATTTTTGGACGATAAGTAAGTGATGTACTTTACAAATAAAAAGCAAGGCTAACATTCTTTGTAATTAGCGCCTATGATGAAGTGGCCGGCGGCGCCATGCGTATAACTCGCGACACCAACTCCGCTCCGCAACATGTACTTATTCTGCAGCCTTATATTAAATGGTCCGCTAAGCGCACAACACCAAGTGATGTACAGCCGGCTGATCAACTGGCCGAGGCTGTTGCACTCGTAAATTCTCTACCCAATTGGCATGTAGCCCAGGCTCTAAAGGTTCCACTAGAGTCACTGGAGCGCAAAACTCTATTTGGCAGTGGCAAGTTAACCGAGCTTAAATCCCTGGTTGCCGATCTCCGGCAGCAGCAGCTTCTTAGCTGCCTTTTTGTTAGCAAAGGTACTTTGTCCTTTGCCCAGAAGCGATTTCTTGAAGCCGAGTTCCGTTTACCTGTCATGGATCGATATTCCATGGTCATACAAATTCTAAGACTGCATGCGACCAGTGCCGAAGCACGCTTACAAGTGGCTATGGCCGAAATACCCTATATTTGGGCGCAGGCCAAGGAAGCGAACGTTACCCAAACACGCCGGCAAGGTTATGTTTTATCGGATTTGCAAAAAGAGATTCTGCGCTCACGCGAACGCAAGCTACGTCAAGAGCTAGAACGTGTACGTAAGCAACGGCAATTGCTCAGACAGAAACGAAAGCAACAAAATTATCCCATTGTTGCAGTTGTGGGCTACACGAATGCGGGCAAGACATCGCTTATCAAGGCGCTGACTGTAGAGGATTCGATACAGCCACGGGACCAACTTTTTGCTACATTGGACGTCACAGCTCATGCTGGGCAATTGCCTTGCAATTTACAAGTCATCTATATGGATACTGTAGGTTTCATGTCCGATCTACCCACAGGCTTGTTTGAGTGCTTTGTGGCGACATTAGAGGACGCCATGTTAGCGGTAAGAGGCAGCTGTTAAGTCTAATTTAAGCTTATTGGTCTTGATTGATATATAATTTTTTCTTAATGCAGGACCTCATCATACATGTACAGGATTTGGCACATCCCTGTCATGCAGCACAAAAGCAACACGTCGAGTCCACTTTACGTTCTTTGGCTTTTAATTTAGACAATGACAATGCCAATATACCACCAATCATCAATGTCTGTAACAAAGCTGATTTGGTGCCCCAACATCCAAGGTCAGATGCTACATCCCATTTAATATCGGCGCGCTCTCAAACTGGTCTAGAGCCTCTGCTTTTGGACATTGAAACTAAAATTTTGGCTGTAACAAATCGCCGCAAGCTTCAAATGCGTGTGCGTAGCGGTGGATCCGAAATGGCATGGCTTTACAAAAATTCAGCAGTTGTGGACTTGGTAGCAGATGCAAAAAATTCTGAATTTTTGATAATGCATGTGGTTATTACCGACCGTAGCCTTGAGCAATTCAAGAGACAATTTTGCATGTAAAGAATATTTGTTTTTGAATGGAGCCCGAGAATCTGAGATTGTGAAGCTTTTTAAAGGCGCAACGGGCACCAACTCAATACTTTATTTTATGGGTATACATAGAGTTTTGTACATAAAATGTTCCTACAAAAAACATTATTTACGAAAATAATATTGCACTATTTAATTTATTATATTACTATGGTTGTAACTTTAGTACGGTGCTGTTAGTATACTTTCATATAATAATATACCCTTGCAGAGGATTCTAGATTAGACCTTCTACTTTCCAATTGTAGATAAGAGCCAGTAATATTCCTTATATTTATGTTAAATGTAATGTTAGCCAATCCCACGAGCTTAAAGTATAATCTTATATTTGCTTCTAAGATAGTGTAATCCAAATTAAACTGTGTGACGCCTAAAATGTAAATAAAGTTTTATAAACCATATGAGAAACTATTGGTTGGGATGGAAAAAAAAAGAACCTATCAATACTTGTCGATAGTAGTTGCATATGTAGACGTGCGTTAAACAGACTAAATAAAGAATTACCATGCATAAAATAGCTAATCTGCAAGAGTATGAACGTTTGGTGTACCAAAGTTTGCTTTACAGTGTACTTTTTTTTCGTGAATGACACCATAACAAATCGCTCATTAAGTGGTTTTTGCTGGTTCCCGCTATCAAACAGTTTATTGGCATTATTGAGTTATCTCTAAGGCATGTGCTTCGAGAAAGTTCAAGCTAGATTCTATATTTGGTTTATCTTTATGTTTCAGTGGCACAAAAAACACCTTATCAACATGTAGACCCCCTAAAAACATTTTTAGACACGCGAACTAACCTTGGGCAATTTAGTTTAAAGGTTAAGTGCTCATTAAAATGTTTTCTGCTTTCATAAGCAAAAACTGGAACTAACATACGGTAGGTAATTGAAAATATTGTTCGCTTCATTCCGCGGTCATATTAAAATTGACCTTTGAGTGTATATTACATGTGGTATACATTTTGTCTTTTCTGGTGTTTGTAATGCATAATAATATCAATTAGGACTACGTTAATTTATAGTTGCTTAGATTTATAAGATCCCACCCAATTCCAGACCCCATTGACCATAAAACTAAGCTACAATGAACACGCGGATGAAATATACCATATGGCAAACTGAAACAATGGCGAAATGATCACAAATACAATTAACATGAAAATGATGCGACAATTCTTGAGCAATGTTATAATGAAATGAATTAATATTGAAATTGTACTACGAGGAGGCGGTCCGGGCTTTGGCCGCATGCCATTTGCCAGTTATAACTTGGCTATGTGAAATTGCGCCTGCTGATTGACAGAGGCAGAGTACTGTTCAAATGGCATAAGCTGGCAATACAAAAGCAACTGCAGTTCCAGATCCCGCAGCCTATCTGGACAGGCTGCATGTCGCATTAGACCGCTGTCACGATCACGCTGTAAATAGCCGCGTTGAACAAAGGCTTGTATGGCAATGTTAAGATTATCCAGGGCAAGACAATACGGATGCACATGTGATGCACCTGGCTGATGCAGCAATTGTTCCACATGCTGCTGCGCACGTATTAGTAGCTCTTTATTGCTGAAGTCGACTTGAGTGGGTATCTGCAATGAAAATGGAACGATATGAACTGCTAATATCGTAAACTTAGTTTAATTTAAACTAACCTGACGCAAAGTCACAGCAAGCTGATAGTACAGGCAAAGAAAGGGTGCCAGAGCAGCGAGTATAATGCGACTGCATTCATTGTCCTGCACACTGATGCGTCCGCTTAGCTGGTCTAGCTGTAGCACACGCTCATGCTGTAGCAGCTGCAAGTGTGTTTCGAACTCGATTTGCTCACGATTGGATTCTACAATGAACTCATGCTGGAACAGCGCATCCATGGCAGCGACGTGTGTATGCAAGGCGGCTAAAGTGCTGGTATGGCAAATGTTTTGGCTGCTGCTTTGCTGCAGCTTTTGTTGCTTAAGTGCTGCTAGCACCAGATAGGCTGGTCTGGCCAACCAAAACATGCAGGGATTAATGTATAACTGCAGAGCCAGCATTGGCACCGCAATGCACATAGTGTGTGGGCTTAGAGCATGTGCCTTCAAACGTCGCAAGTCAATCTGCTGCGCCATTTGCCCGGCTGCCAATTGTGTAAACTCCAGCCGCGCCAACCGAAAGTGCACAATATTGGCGTGAACCTCCACAGCATCTATGACATCCGCTTTAATGTTGTTTTCTTTTGTGGACACGTGCGCACCAAGCTGTTCAAAAATTGTCTTCAAGTGAAGAATGCCGCGGGAAAGCTCATCAATGTTGACGCTCCGCTGCGCATATAACTGGCTGGCATAGTAAAGACTAAGCAGGTTGAAGGTATTGATGACTATGCGCCGCTGCTGCTGATATATGATCTCATTAGCTAGCTGCTTGACCAGCTCAATTTCCTGCCGATTAAGCTTTTGTAAATGTCCGGCTACACCGGCGCGTTGCATGCGCTGAGCGCTGCTATGGCCAAAGAATTTTTTTACTGATATTGGTGCGCCAAAATCTAAGAACATTTTGCCAAATCGCTCGTCAATTATTTTCAGTGCTTTGAAGAAGCCTTTGGTTGACTCTTTGGGCTTTGGCACGCCCAGCAGCTCATATACAAAAAGTTGTTCCTCCAGCACGCGTTCGTATGAAACGCTAACAGGCACAATGGTCACATCAGATACCTCGCCGGTAAAGTAAGGCAGCAGAGCCATTGATAGTAGACCTACCTTGGGCACCAGAGCCTTGAAATTCCTTGAGCGAGTGCCCTCGATGAAAAACTCGACGCCAATGTGATAACTGGCTACCAAAGCGTACATATACTCGCGAAAAATGTCCCAGTATAGCTCGTCATTGGAAAAGGTGCGGCGCATGAAAAAGGCGCCAGTCTTGCGTAACATTGTGCCCATGCCAAACATGGAGTGAAAATCTAAATAGGGATGAAAAGTTAAAGTAATGAAATGATAAAACACAATAAATAAACACACTTACCCATGCCTGCGGCTATACCAGGTATTTCTATGTCATAATAAAAGCATATATAGGACATCAATATAAAATCCATATAACTGCGATGGCTAGGCAAGTAGAGAACTGGTGTGTTACCCATACCCTGCTTCACGGTAGCCATGCTGGCTGCATTTACATAGATGCCGTCACAAATGCGTTTCCCGATGGCCGTTATGGCCATGCCACACCAGCGTATAATCGCCAAATTGCGATCCAAGCCGATTTCATCAATAATGGCACGTGCTTGCTGCTCCAACTTTGGCATTGGCTGCTGCGTCTCACGCTCATAGTGCTCCAATATAAGGCGCAGCTTGTCACTGCGCAGGACATGCTGCTTTAGCTTGCGCGGATTGAGATAGCGTTCAAACTCATAGGCCACTTGCGGTTTGTACTCTTTAGTCATGACGGGCTCCTTGCCCGGAGCTATGATATTTTCAAAATTTTGCATATAATCAGCCGCTGCTTTGGCTTGACGCTCAAAAGCTTTGGCAGCTGTTGAATCAGGCGTTACCTCTGTTTCCGATGTTGATGACTTCATTTTCAGTTGCTTGTTCACCTAAAAGTATTCAAATTTTGAGAATATGTAAATATTAGTATATCGTCTGGGCCAGATGTCAAGAGCAAACTGTCGCGCTTTTTACCAAGTAAATTTTCACGTCACACTTAAAAAGGCACACAAGCATACATAATTTAGATAACTAACTACCCCACACAGTACTGCAAATTACTACTATCACTTAAACAGTAGTTTCCAAGAGCCAAAAGCCGACTACCGCGACGTCGACGTCGCCTAATCACATATATGACTCTTTGATTGTTTGAATGAGTATAGCGAGCGTTCTGCTTTGGCAGCCATCAGGTGATTGACTTTGTGGGCGGTTGCTTAAGATAGCGCATATACCTAGTAAATGCGATTGTAGCGATTAAGAGCGAAACTTATGGAGGAGATAATAAAGCATGTTTAGTCAAGACAAACAAAAAATTTCAAATGCAATAAAAACAGTTGCTGCGTTTCTCAGCACGGGCACCCACACGCATACATACATTCACACGTCAACCTCAAAGCAGCGAGGGCCACTAGGGGCAATATCAGACTAATAAGCTAACTCAGTCACTTGGAGTCAACGCAGCTGCTGTTGTCACACACACAATCCATTCCGAACTGTTAGTAGGCAAAATTGTGAGCCGCTTGTACAAATCCGAATAGCTTCCCTTGAATTCCACGTCCCCTTAGTCCTCGATCCCGTATCAACGCACTCCACATCCTTCTGTTTTCCTTACTTTAATAGATTTTTTGCTAATTGTTTTTTCTTAGCACTCACATACACATTTATTATTTGCACTAAACCAACCATAAGGCTAACGAGGTTTATGTACGTGACTGATTGATTAAGGGTATTATGCAGTTGGGCAGGGGGCTGTGTAGAGTAGCAAAATTTTCCTCAATGACTTCATCATTTACTTTGAGACTTTGACAAACTGAACAATTCAATTGCGAAAATTTCAACGACACAATTGTCACATAATTGAAAAATTCGAATTAAAAACAAATCAAAGCAACTTTCTTTTTTACTGCTTGCTTTTTAGTTTTTTTTCACTACGTACGTTGGCACAACAAAATCCACACACACACGCACTTATTTTAGGCCTCGCGAAAATTTGTATTTTCCGTAAGTTTAAAATCAACAATTAATACATTTAAATAAATTAATGTTGAGTAATTTGCGGCTAATTTTCAAATTTAATGTTTCACACGTTAAATTAGCGGCTATCTGTGCCCGCTTTGTTGTTGTCAAATTATTGAACTGTCCGTCGTATGATAATTTCGTGTGGTTAAGTAGCGCATACACGTTACGACATGCTGTAGGAATCTTTCAATCATGCATGGCGTGAAAAGTTTGAGTTTGATTCAAACTTAAGTAAATATAAAACTATTGTGTAGGGCTGGTTGCATAAAACTAAAATTTAGTTACTAAATAATAATTATTTGAAAACCAGCTTATGCTTCTTAACATTATTTTATTAAAATAAAATAATTTCAAATAGTAAAAACCGTTTTAGTTGTACTTATAGTAAACTTAACTAAATTTTTTAAAGGAAAAAGGTTGAGTCAGAAAAAAAATAATTAAAAGTAAATGGCCATAAATATTCAACTTAAAGTTAGCATAAATAGAATCTAAGAATATCAAAGAATATTTAAAAAATTATTTCAATATAAAATGCGTGCTTTTTTAATCCTATTTAGGCGATTCGTTTTAATTCCACATGCAACATACCATTCGGTTTCAAAGCACATGAAAAATTCGGTTTGGTGAAAACGGGAGCACCAAACATTCGGTTTCAAAACTAATCCGAATAAAACATGCGGATTCGGTTTCCGGAGCACAGCTGAATAATCTTTTGCAACAGTGCTCTTTACATCGGAGTATTTTAACTCAAGCACTACAAATATATACCTTATTATATTCCTCTTGCCAATCTTTTGTTCATTTGCTGTTTTTTTTTAAAACAATTTTTGGTACTTGTCTTATTCACCGCGCTGTACAACATTGTTGTACAACAATTGCAACGTGTAAAGCTGCTTTACGTAACGTGGAGAGGGTCGTTAATTACAATGAATTTAATGCGTAAACAGCTGGTTTCTGCATTTTAAATTAATTAAATATTTATAAATGGATACGAATTGGTGGCTATTGATAATGCACAATCAGTCATGTAATTATGCAGAGTGTTGAAAACTTAAATTCATTTTGCTGCAAATCTGTCAAAAATCAATATTTCCGTTTCTGCAAGCAACCTTTTTTAAGAACCGGTCTTATATGATTTTAACAAAAATAGCTACATTTTTTTGCAAACCGACTTAAATAATACAAGTATTATGTTATTATTGTTACGGCGCCAAGTAAAAATTTAAATTACTTATGTATAACTGGCCGGCCAATCGTCAAACACACAAACTTGTTTTAGACTTTAGCTTAGAGAGCCAAGAGCCACAAACAAACGTAAAGTATGGCAACGCCTGTCTTATCGTTTCTCAACAGTTTCTTGCACTTATGGAGGAGTACAAAGTTTTATTTCGTTTTCAGCTGCGCTGTGGCTGGTCTGCATCGGCTAATTAGTTTTGATTTGATTTATTTTGAAATAAACAATTAGTTTTAGTATAGCAATATGGCTCCACTTTGGCGTAGTATTCTGGATGCTTTGCTGGTGCTAGTGCATATAATCACCAACAACTTGCTGGAATTTATTTTGGGCTGGTATTTGGGACCGCAAAAGCGAGTTTCATCACCACCAAGTCTGGAGCAACAGGTTATATTGACAAAGAGCGCTGTCGAGCTGGCACAGCAAATACGCGAACGCAAGCTAAAAAGTTACGACATTGTAAACGCATATTGCGAACGCATTGAATTAGTGAACCGCGAAATTAATGCCGTGGTCGATGGCCCCTTTATGGAAGCTCTGGAGCTGGCCAAGGAAATCGATAAGAAACTGGCAGCAGATGAGTATACAGAGGAGCAACTAAAGTCCTTGCCGTTTCTTGGCGTGCCATTTACCACCAAGGACAGCACAGAAGTTGCAGGCAAACTGCATACTTTGGGCTTGGTAGCGCGTAAATCCGTGCGTGCCTCTTCTGATGCAGAGTGTGTGCGACGAATGAAAGCTAGCGGCGCCATCATTATTGCCACCAGTAACGTACCCGAGGTAAACAAATGGATAGAATCGCGTAACATGCTTATTGGTGGCACTAACAATCCATACGACTTTCGGCGTTCGGTAGGCGGCTCTTCAGGCGGTGAAGGGGCGTTGATAACTGCTTGCTGCACTGGTTTTGGACTTGGCACTGACATTGGTGGCTCAATACGCATACCAGCCTTTAATTGTGGTGTCTTTGGCCATAAGCCCAGCAACAATGCTGTCAATACAGCTGGCTGTACTTTTCGAACTGGTAAGGAAACGGATACAATGGTGTGCGCTGGACCCATGACCCGTTATGCCAGCGATTTGCGACCCATACTAAAGGTGCTATTGGATCCCAAGATGGAGCGTGCTCTTAAATTGGATACCAAAGTAGATTTAACGCAGTTGCGTTACTTTTACGCACCCAATTTAGCCATGAAGGCTTGCAATCCCGTAAACAGTGAAACTGGACGCATGATGGATAAGGTGCGCAAACATTTTGAGTCGCTGACTCGCAGTGAAGTGCGCACTGCTAAATTGCCACACACGGAGCTGACACATAAAATGTGGCGGTACTGGATGACACAGGAGCCAGCAAACTTTAATCTGCTGCTTGGAAACGGCAATAAGTTGAATCCATTTGAAGAGCTGTTCAAAAAGCTGTTGGGCAAAAGCGACTATAGCATGGCGGCCATATACTCGCTGATTGACGGAGTGCTTCCGAAGGAGAAAGAAAAACTAATGCGTTCAGCCACTAAAAAATGCAAGCAGGCACTAGCTGATATGCTTCGTGATAATGGAGTGCTGTTCTTTCATAGCTCACCACGCACAGCGCCATTCCATTATTATCCACTGCTCAAATTTTTCGATTTCAGCTATTTCAGTTTGTTTAATGTGCTGCGCGTGCCTGTAACGCAGGTGCCCATGGGCTTGGATGCTAATGGCTTGCCAATGGGCATACAAGTTGTGGCCAGTGAAAATAACGATCATTTGTGTTTAGCTGTAGCAGAGGAGCTGGAACGCGTTTATGGCGGATGGGTAGCGCCCTTTTCCTTGAAGCAGTGATTGAGCTCTAGAAGTTGTGCTTACATGACAGTACAATAGTATGCTTGCTTTTGTGGGGTTGGTATTGACTCTTTAACGAGATTTTCATTAGAATAACTAATCGAACAAATAAATATTATTAATCAGTTACAAGTTGAACAAACTAAATCAACAAATAAAAAGTTTTAATCTTTCCATGCTTAAATAAACAGAGCGAGCACAAAGAAAAATGTTTTTTTTTATATGCTCACAAAAGCAAACATATGGTCTAATAGTGGTTTCAGTTGAACAGCTGATAAAAGCCTAAAAGCGTTGCCACACTGCTTATATAAAGTGGTGAACATCTGTAAGTTGGGCTGTGGTATTTTTGCCAATGCTAATTTCCCGCTGTTTTAAACGAGCTTGCAGTACAACAATAAACTTTATTTCAAATTTATTGTCAAAATCGTATAAGACTGTGCAAATTTTTGCACAAAAACATAAATGTAATTGTTTTATGCGGTTAGTTGATTGCATTCTGTTAGGCAACTGCGTTTATTTAAGTGTACATGTTAGTTCTTAGCAACCGCTGCCAAGTTTGCAAACACAATTGACTATATTGTTAGAAATATTATGGTATTCCAATTTTACATGTGCCTATGCACATACTTTATTGGCTCCTACTCGCACATAGAGAATTAATTAAAACTTGACGGCCACCTTTTGAACCTGGCAGAACATTGATAAATGAAGCTGTTCTGTTGCCTGCTCAGACTTAACGTCAGACCTTACGGCGTTTGGGTGAGTTTGTATCTGTTGGGATGCTGGGGCTCCTGATATTGTCACCCTGTCAACAATTAATTTGCAGCCCCCTACCGGAAAACTTACCAGCTCTCTGACATAAGCTTCCATAAAATATTGTGCGTCCATACAACTGCAGCTTTAAGGAGTTAGGTTACCGGCGTCCGCACAGTGCATTAAATGTCTGACAAGATTGTAAATACAAATTTTTATACTGATGCCAAAATTCGAAATACAAAATAGGTTTTTGAAATGCTACAATTAAACTACTTTTAAACTGCATCCAAAAAATAAAGGCTATATAACACCCAGAACTTTCTATTTTGATTACTCCAGTTGCAAAGTTTATTTTTGTGCCCTACACTTTGGGAAGCAGGGTATATTAAGTTAGAACCTAACAATTTTGTATGTAACACCCCAAACAAAACGAGTAAGAGCCCATTATCTCACCTGTACATCGAAACGCATCGAATTAGCCATGCCTGTGTGTCCGTATGGACTGTTTCTCGAAAATCAAAATAGGCTAGAAAAATGTAACTTTGAATTTAGTTTTTTGGTATTGGATAAGTTAAAGCACTGAAACCTAGATGCAATATTTTGTTTTTATTAAAATCGTTTGATAACTTCCGGATTTATAGGCCGAATGGAACAAATTCGAACTCTTTAAGCTTGGAAGCCCCATTACAAACAAGTTTAACAAAAGCTATTTGTAAATAATCAAAAAAATCATTTAGGAGTCTCATGTAGTCTTAAATATCAACATTTTTTTTAAATACTATTCCCTGCAATAGTTATACCCTGTACCGTATGGTACAAAGGGTATATTGTGTTTGTGCAAGCCGAAAATGTATGTAACGTACAGAAGGAGAAGTCGGAGACCCCCCAAAGTTACCTAAAGTATGATCAGAGTGACTAGAGAAGTCGATATACCCATGTCCGTCTATCCGTCTGTCCGTCCGACCGTCTGTCCGTCTGTCCGTATGAACGCCTAGATCTCAGAGATGGTAAGAGCTAGAGCAACCAAACTTTCAGATAAGATCCCTTATTAATCCATAGGAGACAAGTTTATTTTATTTTTTTGATATCGGGACTACATTATATAGCTCCCATAGGGGTTTTTCAGAGAACCTCGATTCGTTTGCTTATGAAGATATCATAACCAAATTTGGCAATCGGAAGTTTTTTAGAAACCCCCAGCACTGTACCAAATTTTATCAAAATCGGTTGACTATATCATATAGGTCCCATAGGATCGATCGAACCAAATTTGGCATTAAGAAGTTTTTTAGAGTTCCCAAGCACTCTACCAAATTTGATCAAAATCGGTTGACTATATCATATAGCTCTCATAGGATCGATCGGTCGAAATTGTTTTTTGTACAAAATTCGTTGTGAATCGTTTGTTTGTGAAGATATTGTAACCAAATTTTGCATTAAAAAGTTTTTTAGAGTTCCCAAGCACTGTACCAAATTTGATCAAAATCGGTTGACTATATTATATAGCTCCCATAGGGCCAATCGGTCAAAAAAACGTTTTTTGCACAAAATTCGTTGTGAATCGTTTGTTTGTGAAGATATTGTAACCAAATTTGGCATTAAGAAGTTTTTTAGAGATCTTCAAAACTGTACCAAATTTTATCAAAATTGGTTGACTATATCATATAGCTCCCATAGGACCAATCGGTCAAAAAAACGTATTTTGAACAAAATTCGTTGTGTTTCGTTTATTTGGCAAAGAAATATCTTTTGGAGTTTGTAAGCAATATATCGGACTTGATTGCAATTTGGTGGTACAGGGTATCCCAAAGCCGTTCGCGCCCGACTTTAACGTACGCCATCTTTTTTGGCTAACATTTTTTTTCACGGCAGCAGTTATATGCAAAAAATGGCATAATTTGAACAACCTATTTGTAAATCTTTTTGTCAATCATATGGACTTACGTATACAAATCCTTTTTACTTTCTCGCCCTCCTCTCTCCATTTGTTGGGCCAGCATATACTTTATCGCCCTCCTCCCATTTCTCCCCACTTGTTGGGTCCGGATATATAGTTTATTATGCCCAACAACAATAAAACATGTAAATGTGCACTTCATTGTCTTTGTTGGGTAATTTTGGACGATAATCCGATGCTGTTTATATTGAGTATTGAGTAATCACTTGGCACAGTAGTTCGTGCTGGGAAAAAAGTGCGCTACTTATCACAATCACTATATATCACTCTTACTATGTATATACAAAGGGAGTCATATTTCATTCTCTTTGCATAGCTAATTTTGAATTCTGACTGAAGCATCCAATCATATGTAAATATGGATTTTCTGTGTCGAGAAAAAGCCTCCATGGTTGATAACTTTTAACGAATGTGTCGCTTTGTATGCGAATTCCCAAATATTTGGGATACATTTTTGTAAGTGGAACGAACATTTACCAAAGTATGTTAGAGCGGATAATTCTAGGACGGCAATCGTATGTGTTATGTGTAACAAAAAAATTATCCTTAGATGAGATATGGTACGTATCGTGTCGTTGATGCCGAATATGTCATGCGTTTATTTTTCTAGGTTTGTAGGCTTGCCACTTCTGTCAGGTTTTGGTGAATGCTGGAGGTAGAGAACGTTTTCTCGTTGTAGAAACTTAATATTTTACGCTTGATAGTCGACTACCGTATCTATTTCTTATCCAATAGTCGATCACCATCGGATCGATTTGTTATTTATCGATTAAAAGGTTAGGGTCTGAAAATATATTTGAGACTTAGATAGGTGACGGTACGAGTAAAATTTGGAGGCATTATTTTTCGAAAGATTCCAAAATTTTTGTGGCCCGGAGGACCGGAAATCAACCTATAGGCCCGAAGAGATGACAAACCTGTAGTTTAGATAGGTATAATGTAATGATGCTTAAAGAGTTAAAATAAACATAATTTTTACTATAACTTTTGAAGTTTTTATTCGATTTTAAACATTTTTGGGGCATACTATTTTTAAAATCATTATATTATTTATTACTGTGGCAAATTTGGATCAGATATATTTTATATCTCCCAAAGGGGAATGGGTTAAGATATCGACAACAACCCAAAAACTTGAACTGCCTGAGTATTATACGTACATACGGACATAACATATATACTTAATGGGGTCTACCACGCCTTCTTCTGAACGTTACCCACCTTTACTAACTTATAAAAACGTTTTAAATCTGACTTTATAACTAATTTATTGCGAACACTGGAGGACGTTAAATTCGTTCGCGGACGATTTTGAGATACCAAGTACGATCACAGCATACCATATCGGCATGATTGCCGATTTTAGTTATAATATCTTCATAAACAATATGGATAATACTGTTTGCAGTATTCAAAAATATAAATAGTAAACCAATTTTGATTAAATTTTGAAAACTTCCAAACTTAAAATTTTCTTTCCTTATCATCATCGGATTTACCCGGGTCCAATTGCTGACTACCTTATTTTTTAAGTTGTTTAATTTTCAAAATTGAATATTCTCTAAAAGCCCGTCGATATTCACTATCACTATTCACTATTTTTCTCTCGAAGGCCATGGGTATGGTCCGAAATAATATTATAATATATAGGATCATATTTTAGGATTTCCGATACATAAAAGGCAACTCTCAACAATTTGAATCCACTAACAGTACACTTCAAATTTGTATACCCTGTACCGAAGGTTTTTATAGTTAAAAACCGTTTGGGAACTAGTTATAGCTAAGAATCAAAAAGTCCCAAAAAAAAAACAAAATCGGTAATGTAGACTCATTCAATATATGCTTAAAAACTCGTCGTCGATTAAACATAGTAGAATATAAGATTTTTGCAGAGTATACTATAGTCGAGATGTCCAACCCGAACGTAAGGAAGCTGCACTCTGGGGGCTGAGCACCCTGTATGCACGCATTCCTAGATACATTTTCGTATGTACTTATAAATATATTGAAGTATATATTGCCTGCTTTTACCGTTTAGCTAATTTGCTGACCAAGCGACAAATACTTCTATCTTTATACTATTTATGTTGTGCAAAAGTCAAGAGTTTTGGGTTGGAGTTGATTGTCCCTTTGTAATTGTTCCACGCAGCAATTGTCTTATACGAATGTTGTCATTGTTGTGTCTCCTGCTTTTCTGGGTGACTGTTGTGTCTCCCGGGCTCGATGTCTTCTCTTGTTTCTGTTTTTGAAATATTAACGACGCCCTTTTGCTGTTTTTGTGCACTATGCTCTCCTGCATATTATTTGTTATTGTGGTCGTGTGAGTTTTGTCTGCATTTTATGTCCTTCCCCGACTCTCACATAATCACACACATTTTTTTTTTTTTTTCTAATCGAACACTTATTTTGACTCCAGAATTTTGATTCGCATGAAATTGTTATACCCTGTACCCATAAAGATTCAAGAGTAATATAGATGTGTGCAATATACATATACTACAGACAGTTGAGGCCTCTCGAACTCCTGTCTCGAAAGTATCTTATTGCGGTTATCATTGATATTTGTCCGATTACAATGATATTTGGTATCAATCGAAAAATTTTTTTATACAAAGTTTGGTTAAAGTTGTAGTTTTTGAAATGTAGTAGGGTTTTAAGGGAGCGCAGGAGAAGATATAAAATAAACTCGATTACACTAGTTTACATAAGTGTTTTTTAGGGCAATTTTTAAGAAAAAAAAATGTGGTACAGTCGAGGCGGTGCCCGACAGTGGAATACCCTGTACCTTTTGTCTCGAAAAAATTTTTCCTGCATATTCCTTCTAAGAACTTTCCAATTGGAATTTTTTTTTTGGTGAAATTCGATATTTTTTTTAGTTCCCTAAATTATTACCGATTTTGATGAAACTCAAATATTACGTCAAAGAATTTATTTAAAGTATATGGGGTAAGTTTCAAGTTGGTATGTAGAGGTGTGTGGGAGAAAACACATAAATCGATTGCGGGGGGTGGGGCGACGACATCGATAAAATTTGGATGTGGATTTATTAGTCATCAGCTTACCAAAAATTGTGATTCTAGGTCACTTGTAACCATAATTACGAGGAGTCAAATATTGACGCAGTTTATAGGCAAGGGTGGTGAAATTTGTACATTTTTGACTATAACTTTTGCTGTATTTGTCCGATTTTGTTTGTTTTTTACACACAGATGCATGTAATTACAACGCATCGCTCTGTTAAATTTCAGATGAAAATGTTTAACGGTGTGGCTAAAAACCGCGAAACTCTACTGCGGGGGAACGGGGGAAGATATTGACATGATTCAATAAACTTCATCTTTCCAGGAAATATGCGCACCTGCTGGTAAAGTTTCGTGTCTCTAGCTCTTATAATCTCCGAGATCTAGGCGTTCATACGGACGGACGGACGGACATGGCTCAATCACTACCCGAGATTATGATAAGCATTTTGGTATAAAGGACTTGGGCTCTGACACGCCTCCTTCTGTCCATTACATACATTGCACAAATCTAGTATACCCTTTGTGCCTATAGGTACAGGGTATAAAAAGGTTGCCATTTTCGTGTTTCTCGACCTCAAATTACCCTAAAAAACACTATTTTAAGAAGGTTCACTCCTTAAATTTGGAAACAAGCGTAATCAATCTTCGGATGGATATATATAATTTGTTTCTTTTGTCCACCTGACCTTATTGGAAGACACTTCATCCTTCTCTCGTATAAACTTAATTAACTTACCTTAAGACACCGGGTATAGAATAAACAATTTTTGAAAAAAGTAAAGAAATTCTATGAAATGACAGCATCAGATTGACCCAAACTAATTCTTTCTCAATATTTAAAGCTTATGTAATATGTCGAGACATCGTTTGTGAGAACCCGATTGATGCCTTCAATAACTAATTAGCCGACTCCCATAAGATCTATTGAATTTGTATCGAAAGAGTAAGGCGACTACTGTATATACGTAGAAGTGAAATTTTGGGATGGGACCGAATGTCTATCCGCCCGTATGAACGACTAGATCCCAGGTAAGATCAAAAGGAACCAAAATTTCAAATTAGATCACTTATTATGGAATTAGAATTAATTCTAGGCAACAAAGAGCCAGAGCAACATAGGCCTTCAGGCTGAGTTTATTTATTTATTTTATTTTAAAGTATCTAATAAGACTCTCAGAAAAAAATTGTTCATCCAACATACCAAAACACATCTAAGCTATTCCTACATAGAATAAAAATAAATTTAAAAAATTTAAAAATGTGAGCTTTGTTTTCTCAAATCCGTTCGGTTTAACAATCGTACTTCCAAATATGCGTAAAAAAAATACAATATCAAACTTTTGTTAAAAAATGTTTACTTTGTTTGAAGTTTCTCGCTCTCTTGTTGGATAATTTGTGTCCCTGTTGTCTCTTTATGTCGCGTCTCAAATGTAAAATTATGAAAATGGCCAAAAGCGGCTGCAGCTTTTTGTCGCGGCTTTTCAAATCCTGCTACTAAAGAGCCATATTTTATTGCACACAAATATATATACAATGTATGTATCCCATATACCTAGGTTCAGCTCCATTGTGACAATACATATGTACTAACTTCCCTTGCACCATTTCAAAACACTTTTGCCTACACGAAAAAATAGTTTGGGTTTGTTTTTTTTTTTTCAATCTGCCTTGCCCCGACTGTTGTAAAAATGTCTACATTGTTGAAATTCCTTTTTGCAAAATTGCCACGTAGTACAAAAGGCGTCTGGAGCGCATGAATGCTCCATGCAGACTTGCCCACCCATATACGAAACCATTAGACGTTGGGGCTTTTATTGGCCTGCCCGTACAATAGGCCCGAAAATGACGTTGCAACAATTAATGTTCTGCTAAACATTTTTGCAGTTGTAGTCGTGATTTATAACGTGCATAAAATTTGCGAACTACACCTACACACACACACACACACACACACACGCACACATACTTACTGGAACACTCCCAGGGACACACAAAATGTGTTTAGTACAATAGAAATTAGTGCGCTTTGGCATGTGTCGCTTGGGGCGGGATACTTAATGCCAATAGCTCCATAATTTATACTGCTATACTATATTGAAATTTTCAAATGCTACTCAACTATTACTATTATAACATGTAATAGGTTTATGTGGCGCCAGGAGCGGATCCAGACACAAGTGTCCTCTCGCAGGATACGCTCCTGTTAGACGCTAATAATAATAACCATATGATTAGTGTGAACACGTCTAGATAAGTTTTAAAATATGTCTGGAAATGTGTAATTTTTTTATGCTACGAAAATCATGTTAGGAAATAATAATAGCCTTTTGATTAATTTTACATAAATCTACCTTTCTATAAAGCGAGACCTATTTTAAAAGCTTTGCTTTTATATCCTATGCAAAACGTATGGCGAAGCGTCACGATCATATGGAAAATCTTCAAAAATATTCCTTCACTGTGTCACAAGGGTGAGGGGGGAGTCTATTTTGACGAAAATCAGCGTCACGTAGTTTATGGATGATCCCTAGGGGCTATATTAAGTTTGTGTATTTGTGTATAAGAGAAGAAGACATTGAACACCGCCCAATTATACCTCTAAAATGGTCTGTCTGAATGCCTAGATCTTTGACAATATAAGAGCTACTCGTTATACATACATACATATGTCTAGCCTGATCAAGTTTATTCTTTTCTTCCACCCCAAGTAATTAAAATTTTATAATAAAATTGTAAAGCTACAGCTTTATTAAATTTTAGGTCGAAACGTTCCTCAAAAGGCACCCCTCAGTTCGGTTCAGGCCTGAATCAGACATGTTAGTCATAGCTGAATTTGGTGAAATGTCAAAGAAAGAATACAAGGAAAACGTCGTTGACTTTTCCTAATTCTCTTTGTTCATTTCCTTTTTGCAGTGATTTTCTGTTTAATGAAAGATACAGAGAGTCATTTCTGTAAGTGTCCTTGTTCCTCTTACAAACGCATGAGGCGTTTCCTTCGTTTTCATGCCTGAATTCAGGCCTAAAAGACAGAACTGCAGGGCATCTCCTATAGGTACCCATTTTCACTAAAAAAATTTAATTAAAATAATGTTTTTTGATCATATTTCAGAATATTTGAAAAAATTGTTAAAATTAGTTCAGGAAACCACACTTTTGCATATGTTTTCTGACTTTATTAGCTGTTAATTGGGTTTTAAATTAATTTCCCAAAAATTCACGTTCGTACAGACTTACGTTCTTTATGTAATCATTTTCATTTTATGAGTTTTCTTTTGATCCAACGACTGCCAGTTAATGTGTGTTAATGTCCAATTTAGTTTACTATCTGTTCTGCGGAGGGATCGGAAATGACTACATTTCAAAAATGGAAATATATAGTGGTATGGAGAAGTATTGCGGCAAAAGCTTAATACCCTTTAGTTGACTAGGCTCAAATGAGCCTTTTTACCAAATTTGGTGGATCTGTGGTGATTAATGATTTATTTAAAAAACGCTAATTTGGGATCTCATAGATGCAATCAAACGTTTATACATAATTATCTGTATCTTCAGGAAATCTATCTGACTTAGATGATTTATATACACATGGACGAGCTGATGATTATTATAGTATGATTGGATAACATTCATCAAAGAAACTTTACATACTAACTTATTAAATATCGAAATATATTCCGCCAATGCCAATTAAAGGTGTAAAAAACCCTAGAAACTTGCACCGTGGGTATCTCCAAGACAAGGATATAAAAGGACCCTCCATCATTATAGAGGAAAATCGACTTCCGACCTAAAAATTTAGCAAGGTGGGATTGTGCATATAATAAAAATGGTTAAAAATAATAATACAAAAGTTATAATTATAATTATAACAGTGTTTGAATTGCTTCAGCATTTCGTGCTTTGCTTTGCTTCGATAATTGTCAAATTTGAAAAATGAACTGCTGCTTCTGCTTGTGCTTTGTACAATTTAATAGAGCTGGGAAAATGTATCGATATTAACCGATACGTATCGATACGCAGCAACATCGGATAATATCGATACGCTCTTGGCGTAACCGATACGTATCGGTTATATCGGTTGCTAATAATAGTTATTAGTAAAAGCTGTAGAACGCGCCTAAATTTGGCGCGAAGTAATATAATAATAACAAATCACACATTAAAGTGTTAAAAGTCATACTTGCTTTTGGGTTTGAGTTTTTTGAGTGTGGTTTGAAATGGAAGGTACAGGTGAAAGACCAATAAGGACGTCTCCTCGAAAACAACAGAAGCAGGCAACGCTTAATTTTTGGGACCAAAATGAAGCAATTAAAATTGCTCCACCGACGAAGATCCCCTCGATTCGGAAACGTGCCAAATCGTCTATTTTCAGGGAGTTTTTTGACCAACCGAATGACGGAAAATGTGCTGTATGTGAGCAAAGGGAACACTACAAATTATATGACTCACTTGAAAAGACATCATGCTACACAATTGGCAGGTCGTTATACATTCCTCGAAACGCACAGGACTAGTAGTGGTACTCAAGTTCCAGTTGTCCCTGGAGTATCTCAAGCAATCGTTCATTCGAAAGCATTTCTGTAGGGAAAAATATTGAAACAGGACAACGCAGACGTGGTCAGGCATTGGACTGATTATACAGCTTGCGAGCCTTTCAAAAAACTGGTTTTGAAGTACCTGATCGTCCCAGCATCTTCAGTACCGTCGGAGAGGGTGAATTCTACTACCTATATTTATCGATTCTTTTCTAAAAATATCGATACATGTTCTAACCGATTTTACCCAGCTCTACAATTTAAGCAGTCGCAGTCAAAGCAGAAGTCAAAAAGCGCTACTGACCGACTGAGCTTTGCTTCAGCAGTCGTCAGATTCAAAAGTTTTAATTTTGCTTTGCTTCGACTTGCCATTGTGACGAAAGTCGAAGCAACAGCATGATTTTGCTTGCTTAAGTCGAACAAGTCGAACAAATCGCAGTCGACCAGAGTCAGTCGAACTCGACTGATTTTTGCTTTAATTGTACAAAGCACAAGCAGAAGCAAAAGCAAAGCAATGAAGTTTTTTGTAAGTTTTTAAACACTGAATTATAAATCAAATCAAAAACTAACACACTGAAAGTTTCAACATATTGCGCTAACTGCTTTAATTCGTTGTGAATTGTAAGCTCCAATAAGACAAATGTAACATTTTTGGCTTACACCAATATCCTACATAAACTAGTTGTGAATTCTAGCAAAGCTTAGCAAAATTGTCAACCGTCGCATAAAAAATTGGATATGTAAAATTTAAGAAATAATCGGTCAATTTAATACCGTTTTTTTTTATAAACTGACACAACATTGCACGTCTGACACACATAAGGTGGTCTGCTTGGAAGGTTTATTAAGTATCATGACTACTAAAAATACCTACTTCTAAAGCCAAGAAAGGAAATACAAAAGTTTCTTATATATTTGTTTTTTTGCTCCCTCTCGAGGCGAATTTTGGATCTTGGCGAGATTTCATTTTTTTTTTTCTTGGTCCCTCTCGCAAACAATTTTAAAACTTGTCATGGTTTTAGCGAATCATTTTCCATAAACCATTTATTAAACATTCTGGTTTTATTAAATAATAATAATATTCATACCAAATGGTTTGTTATTTGAATAAATAACCTATACCTGGTTAAAATATTTTCTTTTTGGTGTTATACGTAAAATCCAATTCAAAAAGAAATAAAAACATTTCCGAACCTAAGGATTAACCATACCATTCTTGTTTTGAAAATAAGGATGGGCAAATGCTAAGAGAGAAACCACAAAATGTGAACCCCAGACGTATCACCGTCAAAATGCTTCCAACTTCACAACAAATTTTAAATGCACGGATTGGGTGATCATTTTTATATACAACAAAAATAAATTTTGTATAACTTTAACGATTATGCATATAAAATAATATTGTATTTGTCTTCTAACTTGGCCAACACGTCTTCTGGCTGGTTAGAACTCTAAACATTTCATTTTGAAATTTCTTTTCCGGAAATCTTGGCTTATAGTCAATATGTAATTTTGTTGTCTGTTTTGTCGCCTTTTTATTTTGCTTGGTTTTGGCATTTTGCAGTTTTCAGTTTTTTTCAATTTACAATAAAATGCAATAAGGTGTTGGCTTAATGGAGATTGACTGACATTGGCTGCCAAATGTAATGGCCATGTGTGTGTGCGGGTGTCTGTGGCTGTGCTGTTGGGTGTGTATAAATCCAAGGCTGGGTCTTACGTGTCCGCCATCAATTCGCAGAATGGAGCTTACAGTTTCACTTTTTTGCAGCAGGTAAAGAACAGAACAAAAATTGGTAAAAAATGTATCCCTTAATTTCCACGTATATTGGCTAGTACTTTTTATTTGTATTCCATTGAAGCATTAGCAACACACATACGCACCGTTGCACCTAAAGAATCTTTTATAAAAATGAAAAATGTTAATTTTCAAAACTAACAAATGCAACAAATTGCAGTTGCAGCGACTAAAGGATGCAGCAGCACAGTTAACACCAAGTTGACGCGCTTTTATAACCTGCATTTAAAGATAACGAGTACATTAGCTTTTGCGTAATTTTTTTGTGTAGAACTAATCCATAAGACCTTCTTTCAAAATTTCATGTTCTTAGCACTTTTGGAGAAAGACAAACGATCATGGCTCAATTGATTTATTTTAACATTCTGATCATTTTGGAAATAAACAGAATGAGATGGGTAGAGGCAAGTCGTTGGGTGGGATAGCTGGTGGGTGCTCTCATAGACGGCTTAGTCACTGTCCATGCTAAACCATTTTAAGAATTCGATAAAAAAAACCAGCTCGACTATGGTTGCATTTATCTGAGAGCCAGATCTTCAAAAAAAATAACTTCTCCTGATACTGGGTGTGTTTTCAAAGTCTCATCTTATCTCCACAGCTACGACAGAAGTCGTGATGCACTCGGTTATTAGTTCAGGGCCTTAATAACACTGCTGCCACCAACATAGTCCTGTTTTTAAGGAACTGCAGGAGTTCGTATATTCGCTTTGGATTGTTTCTCGACCAGAGCTCTCAGAGGATATGACGAAAGGATATATAAATGCAAACATCTCAAAGAAGTCATTTAAAACCGTAATAAGAATTATTGCTAGCTCTGGTGCATAAAAATAAAATTTAATGGTCTTGTTTCTTAAAATAGTTTTGAAATTTAGGTTTGTTGAAATATCTTTTTCCTCTGTTAGCTGAACCGCATGGATAGTAAGGAATCACAAAATTGTTTGGAACCAAACGAAACTTAAAAACTTCTAAAAATTGGATACTGATATGCGTTTAGAACTGAAGGTAATCGCGGATTTCAAATTTTAAATTTAATGGAGTGCAAATGTTTGCATGATGCAACGAATTTTACAAGGTGGCGCAAACAAGTGCGCGAATTTGGCTGCGCAGAAAACATGCCGGATCGGGCTCACTTTTTGTATGGTAGCTATGTGAAATAGTGGACCAATTTTGATCAAACTTCACACAAATGTAAAGACTTATACTAAATTAAACTGACATAAATTTGGTTGCAATATTTTAAAAAACAGTTTTTGTATGAAAAACTTTTTTGTTTTTTTGAATACACAATTTACATTTGTGTGAAGTTTGATCAATATTGATCCACTATTTCACATAGCTGCCATACAAAAAGTGAGTTCACTCTGTTTTGAGAGAGACACGAATAACGAACCTGCGCATTACGTGACCTTTTTATTGTTGGATCATGAAACGTTTGAGTTTATTTTGGAACCCGTTATACAGAAGACTGGTTGTCTCATGTTTTTACAACGAAATAGATAGGAGCGAAGGAAAGCTATCGTCATATCTTATAGAGCCCCTACTCGGGTAGTTACTTTACGGGGACGCAAAAAAAAAGGTCTCTGAAGATGTCCTATTAAAATTCACCTTCGCCTATCGATTCTCGTGATATTGAAGACGTTCTTTGTAAGGACTATCATTAATATGTAGTTCAACGGTCTTCACTTAAGATTTCTTAGATTGCGATGCGAGATGGTGTTCCTCAACTTTTAAAAATATTGTCGACATTTACTTCTGGAAACGCTCTAAGCCCCTCTGTTGCTACCATAAGAAGCGAATTTAAACTTCGTTGCGTAAATATCTGAGCCTTTTGTCAGTTGTTTTTAAAACTGCATAAAAGTCAGCGCACAATCAGCAAAAGGCAGCCAGCTATGAACAAGTTAAACAGACAAAACAAAGTGCAAGCGTTTGATGGTTGCAGGAGGGGGTCAGTGGGTTCAGTTGGGTATGCGTTGGTTCCAGGGAAAACTTCTGGTTTAAATGTAGTGCAGACAAACGTTGATGTTGTAAATTTAACACTCAGTGCGCGTGAAATGGCGACGCCATTTTTTAAAGTTGAAACATTTACCTAATTAGCATCACTGGAGCCCTGGGTGTTGGCGAGATTGGTGGCACTAGTGGCTTCCTTTCAGTTGCTCCAGCGTAGGTTAAATAAACTTTGAAAGGTTCCAAGTGAAGCAGAAATTACGTACCAAAAAGTTAATTAAAGTGTAACTATTTTGTTTTTATTGGCGTAAGGACAGTTCTTTGTATGTTTGGTGTACCCTTTTAGATTGGCTTTAGGCCAGCTTCTAGAGGTTGAGAATAAACGCATGTTGACCACAAAACTTGGTGTTTAATGTTGCGGTTAGATTGTTTTATAAAATGGCATCCTCCAAAAGTATAAACATTTTATGTATTATAGCCCACATGATTCTACATACCAATTTTGGTGACTGTATATATATTTATGTAAAGATTGATTTTAGTGGGGCTTCTTCTATGTAACCTATTACTCGCGAAGTTCCCACCTACAGATGAGTTTTCAAAAAAGCAAAACTTGTGACAATTTTCAATATTTTTGGTTAAAAAATGCCGAAGTAAACCGCGAAATTGTTTTGGGGGGAAATAAAGAGCCAAAAATTTATTGCAAGTGAACAACTAGACGAGAGGACGCACGTTCAAGTACCAAGCTCTTTTCGTCTTCGAGAAACAGCTAATTCAATTTATTTCATATAATGGACGGATATAAATCAAAGACTACATTAAAAAACTTAAAGGCCAGTATGGATGTTATTGGGTCACAAAATCAAAAATGTATGGAACAGCTTGACTTTCACTTAGATGTTCTATCGAGGCGAGAAAATCCATTACATTTAATTTAAAAGTTTCAAAATCAAACGTTTAAGATTATTGGAAAAACTGCACTGTCACCCCTATAATCTATTGTGCTATCAGTCTATCAGTGCTTGTAGCCCTGAGCTTCTCAACTAGCCCAATATCCGAGACAAATTTAATTGTTTGTGCTGAGTATAGTCGGGTGACATCCAACATCGAAAAACAGACATATGCTCGAATTCCCGATGCCAATGCTTCTCTGGTGTTTCTTAAGTCTTCAGTGTCCCGTAAGCAACCCATTTAGTATCGTAAGGGAATTCTTGCACAACTGGGTAGTTGCTAGCCGTGCCGATCTAGTCTGTTTTTCGTCTGGACCTTTCCTCCCTTAGCAGCTGTTGGGAGATGCCTCTGCCAATGCCATGGAAGCGTTTAGTTCCTATCAGAGTCTTTCTCGACAGTTCATCAGCTGCTTCGTTCCCGGGAATATTCTTGTGGTCCGGGATCCTTCTAGGGGAGACTATGTTCCATCAATATGTATGTAAATATAATTATATATACTTATAAAAAAATAAATTAGATTTAACAATTCTTACATATTTCGATTTTTGATGCACTTATAGGCAAATGGGTGTGAAATTATTACATATTTGCACAAAGAGGGGCCCAACAAAATTGTATGGTTATACCCTGTACCTATAGGTACAAAAGGTATACTAGATTTGTGCAATGTATGTAACGGATAGAAGGAGGTGTGGCAGACCCCAAGTCCTATATACCAAAATGCTTATCATAATCTCGGGTAGCGATCCGTCCGTTTGTTGAATCCTGTCAATATTTTCTCCCGTTCCGCCGCAGTAGATTTTCGCGGTGCGCTGGGATTACATGCATCTGCGTGTCAAAAATGAACAAAATCGGACGAACGCAACAAAAGTTATAGCCAAAAATGTAAAAATTTCACCTTCCCTTGCCAATAAACTGCATCAATCTTTGACTATATGTAATTATGGTAACAAGTGACCTAGAATCACAATTCTATCAATATCTATGAATCAAGCTGATTCAAGTGGCTCTAATGAAAAAATCCACATCCAAATTTTATCGATGCGGACCCCCCACCCCCCGCAATCGATTTACCATGTTTTCTCATACACCCCTCAACATATCAACTTAAAACTTACCCCATATACTTTAAATAACTTTTTTGACGTAACTTTCGAATTTCATCAAAATCGGTAAAAATTTATGGAATTTATTGGTATAAATATCGAATTTCACCAAAAAAAATAAATTCCAATTGGAAAGTTCTTAGAAGGAAAATGCAGGAATAACATTTTTTCCAGAAAAAAGGTACAGGGTATTACACTGTCGGGCACCGCCTCGACTGTATCACATTTTTTTTATATGTATTATTATTTTTTTTTTTTTGGCTATATGTAAAGGTTTTGTATGGTGGTACCGTTCCAGAAATGGATTTTCAAGGAAACAATTTGTAACAATTTCAGTATAAATTATTTAGATTCGTCATAAAAAATTAACTAAAAGTATAAATATTTTAGATAAAAGCCGTAGAAATTCGTGCTGTGGAAATGAATCCGAATATTGCATTCGAATATTTTATTCCGATTCGTTTGGAAACCACATGTTTGGCGCTCCAAAATTTCACCAAAACTACTTTGTTTCAAGAGGAATTCAAACAAATTGGCAAAATAGGTTCAAAAGTGTACGCATTTTAAACTGAAACAATATTTTAAATATTGTTTGATATTCTTAGATTATATTTGTACGAATTTTAAGTTAGACATTTATTGATAATTATTTTTTTTCTAATTCAACCCATAAAAATAGCATAACACAAAACGAAGTTTAGGCATATGTACTTTCATGGTTCATGTCTTTCATAAAAAAATGATTCATATCTTGCATAAATGGTTCATATCTTGCATACTAAAAATGTTCTTTGTAATAACAATAGCATAGGCGTCGTTAGTTTCAAACGAAAGGTGTAGAGCTATGCTAACAAAGAGTAAGGGAAATATGTTTAGGTAGCGACAGCAAAAAATGTGGAATTGGAAGCACGCAAAAACGAAATCAAACAAAGATTACTCGTTTTCGTTTTCCGGAGCATGGCCTTTTACTTCAGGACTTAAAAATCAAAAAGGAAACACTGATTTAAAGTGTCTACTATAGAAACCTAAATCATCTTGGCAGGCTTTTGTTTTTTTGATAAAACTTTTGTCATCATTCGCATTTTAAAGTCTTTTCAACCAAAATGTGTATATTATGAGATGGCACAACACAATTTAATTCATAAAATAAAATTGAAAAATTATTTTTGTTACAAATTTTCTTATATAGTCAATAGTAAAAATAAAAAAATACAATTTATTTTGTGAGTTTTTTATTGCTAATCTATGTTTAGTTATAATATCATAATTTTTTTATATTAGGATTAAAGAACAAAATAGTTTTTTCATCGTTTACCTTTGTTCAATAAGGAAGGCATTCAAAAACAAATTCGTATACCTCACATGTGTGAAGTTTCATCCGCTATATTTAAGTAAACTTTGCCAAATTCCAAAACTTTAACATTTTTACGAATTCATTTAGGGGTAAATCATTTGTAGAATTAATCAATCAAATTTCACTTAAACATCATTATCTACGCTTCAGTGACATCATTATCAACCGAGTCAGGTTTCATTGCGCGTTAACTTCAGCGATAAGCGTCCCTTTTATTTCCTTTCACCCCATAAACTCCCTGAAACTGCCGCACAGTTTATCAATCTCTGCCATGTCATTACATATTACTCCAATTGCCAATCATCATCATCAGTGGTCCCCGGCACGTTTGTCCTTTGTCTGTGCATATCGCGTTATAGGTATCTGCATTGTCACCTTGTTGGCCATTTAGCATGCCAGCCCCAAAGAGCCCGTACTCAACTTTGGTGCTCTACGCTACTACTTCTTGCTGTCCACGCCTCTTTAGATATTTTCCGTTCGAGGTACTCATTGTAGTTATGGTGCCCTCTAGTTTTTACAGACGCCTATTTGTTGCAGTCCAACAACATGGGGGATTTTTTCTCACTGAATCCATTTAGTTTCAACGTTTTTCTGTTTTCTGCCGGCACAGTGGGCCATAATCAAATTGTAGCCGGGCCAAAGAGAAGAATTTGCTTTATAATATTTTTGTGTATGCCTTGCCATTGCCAGCTTGCTACTGATTGAAAAAAAAGCACAGAAACATCCACACATTGACAAGACACATAGACAGATACATTTATCCTAACGTGCTCATTTAAGTGGAATCACTTAATGGTTTTATGCGCTTATCATTATCATCCCGACAACGGGGAGCACATCGTCCAAGTCCAACCAACGCACAATGACAAAGCCAAAGCACACCCAGTGGCTCAGAGCAAAGTCCAGGGAGTACATATAAAGGGTGCTTTTTTTTAAGTGTTGTTTGTTGGTGATCATATTTATTTTTTGAGTGTGTGGATGAATCTGAGTATAAGCTTTATTTATAACTAGGGGGGTTTTTTGAGACTTCCATGTTCCGGTGGAAAAAAGAAGAAACGTTCAAGTCATGATAAAAAATTACCTTAACCTTGTCGCTAGCGTCATTCTCAACAAAATAAAGCCCATTGAGAACGCATCGGCTTCTTTTGAAATTCACAAGAATTCTATATATTTGAAATCAATACTTCCTTGAAAGCATTTTATGTAGAACTTTAAACTGAAATAAGTTTATGGTCTGACAAATGTCAAGGATATTTCCCTATAGGAAATAATGAATGACTTAGTTTTAAACTGAATATGGGCTTCACAAGAAAGACACCTTTATGCTATTAGTGTGGCCGCGTCGGATGTGGCCAACAAGAAAGTCATAGTTTCCATTGCTTCTTTATTAATAATTGTTGCCATCTAAGTCGTCAAATTTGCAGGTTGTCATTTCAAAGGAAGCAAGATTCAACATTTTTATTATTATTGTTCTATTGACTTATTGATACCAAAATAAAATATAATGACTATAGTCTATTCATCATGATGTGTCAAACCAAACTAAGCGTAACT
Source organism: Chymomyza fuscimana (assembly GCA_949987675.1). Taxonomy (NCBI): domain Eukaryota; kingdom Metazoa; phylum Arthropoda; class Insecta; order Diptera; family Drosophilidae; genus Chymomyza; species Chymomyza fuscimana. The sequence goes on from OX465088.1 coordinate 87,791,624, forward strand.
GCTAATATCGTTGCAAGACCCAACCGTTTAATCCTCGTCTAAAAATGGAACCCACAAAAACATACCCTATACATCATTTGGACCAGCCATTTGGCCAGCCAGTTTTGATGCAGTTGAAACAAGCACGCGATGAGCTTCAAACCCAACGAGATTCCATTTTTGTGGCCAGTCGCAGAGTTTTTATCTGCCGGATGTGTGGCTCGCTGTCAACGCAAAATGTTTGCGCTAGTCATTGTTTTTATGCACACACACACATATACACGCACACACAAACACTCTTGCAGAGTACTCACAGATACAAAGGCAGACACAGATACAAACGCAGTACGCATAATTTCAGCACAATCCCTGCGTTTAATGTTTCACTTTTCAGAGCGTGACGATGTCGCTTCTTCTCTGCGCGTGTGTGTGTTTGGGAGGGTAACAATGGCTTTAGACCAGAAACCCGAGGTCTAAAGGTCTGCCAAGCCCACACAAATAAGGAAGTAATATGTCGCTGTGCACGGCTATCAAAGTCAGACAAGGTTCGCACTTCGCTTGGGTGCCAGTTTATTGGACTTGGCTGCTCCTTTTTTCGCTTTTACGCCATTGTTAACCAATTTTTTTTTTCTTTCTGGGTTTTTGTTTTATTTTTGGGGGATTTACCCGCTGCGGCGCATCTGTCAAAAACATTGAACCGCATTTGTTTCAAAGATTGATGATCAAAGATACTAACTAGGGTATGGCGACTGCTTTTGAGTTGTGTTGATGATTCGCGCATATTTATGGCGAAATCTTTGCCACAATTTAAGTTTGATCGAGATCTATGGTGGCAACATGACCTCTGGCATGCCATCATACTTGCCAACTAGGTCCTTGGTGGGCAGCTAGAAATAACCCCACCTACAAAATAATTTCATTAATTTAATGTACAACAATGTGACTTGTCACTTGTCAACTTTGTGTCCCTGCCATGTTCCTGGGTCTCTTATATATGGCCTGTCCTGGTGTGGTGTGGTGTGGTGTGGCAAGGAGAGCAGCTCATATTAGTTTAATGCTTGTAGCGACAAGTTGAAGCATAAAACTTTGCCGTCTTTAGCTGCAAGGCATTGATTTTTATTTGCCTGCTGTTATAAAAAGGATAAAAGTATAAAAGTAGCAAACAAGCGAACAGAATGTACGACAAGCCAAGTCAAGACATTCTCAGATTGGATGGGTAGCTCTATTCCAGGCACATAGTTCGGAAGGGCAGCGGCCCACCCGAGTGCATCATAGATGTCAAAAACACTTAGCCGACTTTTAACTTGTGTCATGTGCAGTGCCAGAGTTTGCCATGGAGGGTAGCACACAAATGTGGTGCAGTTGTGCACAAGTGAGTGATTGCAGTGGTTGGGGGCTAGCATAAATTCACTTGGAAAATGGCAGCTCCCAGATATGAATTATGGCTTAAGAAGTTAAGCCTTTCGTCTTACAGGCTTAAGGTTTTTTTAAGTTTTTTTGAGTGAAGGTATTTGATTTTTTGGATTAACATAATGTTTTTAAGATCTTAATCTAAAACTTCTAAAGCATCTGTAGAAAAAATTACGTTTGGTTTTTAAGTTTTAGCTACTTTCAGAATCGTCATTTGAGCGCTAAGGAGTGATGTACGCGTTATTTTAAGTCTCTTTTACATCCCTCGAGGATCGCTCAAAAGAAAACTCAAGTCGTTCGGTGCAAAGAAAAGTTCAAGATATGTGGGGTATTGGTAGAAAGGGAATGAGGCCACGGCAGTTACAATAAAGAGCATAAAGAGCGATTACAAGGCACTCTGAGAGAATAGATACTGAGAGAGTATGTAGACAAGAGATTTATAAGGTCGTGACAGGCGACAAATCATGTCACAATCATCGTCAGTTCGTGTCATTCAAGACGAAGCACTTCAAACCAAATGGTAGCCAAGAGAGTTTTAAAGCGGTGAAAACATCGCATTGATGAAGCAACTGCTTTACAGTCTTAAGTTGGTGCCCAATGATCAAAAATAAGCTGCGTGGCCCTCGTTTTTCTACATCCTGAAAGTCGATGCCTTCAAATTGCATGTTTTAAAGATAACTCAATCAGAATCAAAAGTTTTTCGTACATGGCGACTATAAATAAAATTACCATGTTTTGATTCTTAGGTGCAAAATAAAAATAGTGACCCTCGTACTCATAAAGGGTGATCAGATTAAAATGATGAAAAATAATTGTTTTTTATATTTTATATTACTTTGTAACTAATCCCAAAACTATACCTCTCATGCCACCGTAACGTTTCAATCATTATAAATAGATAGCTAATCAACGCCCTCACAATCCGCAAAGGATTATTTAATCAAAGAGAATGGAAAAAGTTCAATGTTCTAAATTCGTGAGAGGCACATACCAAGGACTGTCGTTATACTTCTCTCTTCGGCCTCACTGATAGTGTACTTCTCCTATTGAGCACACACCTAAGCTGTAGCATTTTCTGTTGTCATTTGTGTATCCCGTATGACCCCAAATTTATATATTTGGAGTGCCCAATTAGGGACTCATGGCATTGCCTATGGTCGTCAGTTGACATATCAGGGTCTTCTTCTTCACTTTGCACCAATCTCTGTCTGGTTGCAGACTTAAGGTCCAAATGAGTGTACTGAAAAAAACTATTATTGCTATATGGACACCCTATATAATTATATATTTACTAACGTGCATGTTCAGAAATTTTTATAGTCTTGGCGAATTTACATTTGTTTACGTAAGATTACATAAGGAAAAAATTTAAAATGACATAAACGCCATTTTCGTTTGCTTTGGACCAAACTATAGAAATATACTTTTTTAGAACAAATTAATTAATTCCGATCGGGCTTACTGTATGCGGATTGTATTGGATTTTTTGTAAATAATTCGATGATTCGAAAAAAGTTTTTTAAAACTTATTTTTATTTTTCTCTTACCTGTCCATCGACTTATATAATTTTAAACGTTACCATACCTCCCTAGACAATAGTAACATGTCCTGCAATGGTCTCTATAAAAATCTTTATCAAGTTATTGTTATCATGTTAATTCTTTCGGGTAAGTGTGTAAGTGACTAGTAAGTTCTTTATTATCTTTTATAAAATATTAATCAAATAAATAAGTTTATGTCATCTTTAAATTATAGTAAACAGAGCATTTTGTAGTCGAAACAGGATTCTTTGTAATTGTTCGAATAAAATCACAGACCAAGAATCGTTAATTGAAATTCTCAACAGTTTTCTGCCATTTGGTGATAACAAATCTTTCATTTTCTTGGCTTGACGCACAGCTAATTTTCACACGACCAGACAATAAATTCACTTGGCTCTGCCACAGACCTCGGGTACGTCCGAAGGACCGCTGACTTAATGGCCAGGCTGACAGAGCGTACAACAAATTAAAAGCGATAAACCACAAAACAGACTGAAATCCTTACAACTAAACCACAGCCTAATAAACTTGCCACTTTCGGAGTATGGATAAAAAAAATGGAAACAAGGAAAAAAAGTGTCATTGTCAGCTTAACGCGCAACTTTCAGCCCTTGTTTTGGGTCGCGACAATGGTGGGTAATAAATGTTATGTGTGGTTAAGGGTTAATAACTGCAACAAAAGAAGGCAACAAGGAGCTGCTGCGCCTGGCAAAAGTGAGAACTAAAATAGACAAGGCCAAGACATTTTATAGATACTTTGCCGACGCCTGCATGGACTCACTCACTCACTCTCTTTCCATATATGGTTTGGATCTATTGTTTGGCAGACCGGCAGCCAAAGTGTGGCTGTTAATGAAAACTGTGGCAGCTATTGTGTTGCAAATAACTTGGAGGCGGAGTGGTGCGGCGCTTGTTGCTAGTAAGGAAATTTTTTTTATACCCTGTATCTGTATGGGGTTAAGGGTATTATAGACTTGTAAGCAGAAGGAGGCAAGGTTTTCTATACTTAAATGCAATATCGATTTGTCATGCCCACTAGATCTTTGCGACGGATAGAGCTAGAAACACCATATTTTTAAAATTGCTTTTACTTATGTGATATCTTGTCTTATTTTTCTATAGCAAAGAATCGCTCCTGCACCAGACAGATGAAAACTTAAAAAGACATTGGCAAGAAAGAATAAATTTGAGAACCCCTTTCCAACACCACCTGTGCAAACAGTTTTGAAACATTTTTCTAAAAGCGGAAAAATTACAAAATTTTTAAAAAAAAAAATAAAAAATTTTTGTGTGCCAGGTGCGTATAGGTCTGTACGCAGCAGCTAAAAACGCTTCAGAACAAAACCAAACTTCTTATATAAAAACGCAGCCAAACGTTTGGAAGCCGTACGCAGAGGTCAGAACAAAACGGTGTTGCTTTACGATTCTGTTGAAAAATTTAAACAGCTGTTCAATTTTGCCACCACAAGCTAAGATATAGTTGGAAAGAGAATTAAATAAAATTGTATCATAAGTACCGATTACTGCCATCCACAATTGGATTTATCCCGCCATTTAATTGGCTGTCTAATCTTCAATATATTTCACTCGTAAAATTTTGGATGTAGCCTTATATAAGTCTAACCAATCGTTGACTTTTTCACAAAAAAACCCACTCCAAAATTTGCCTCGAAGATAATATTTTTTTTTTTGGGAAAAGTGTGTGCGGTGTCGTTGGGTAACGAACAGACTGATTCACATAACTTTTTTTTTTCAATTGGGTAATCAGTAGCAGTAGCAGTAGGCTTTTTTAAGATTATCAAGGCACTGCAACCCAAAATTATAACAATATCCATTTCAATACTATATATATAGGGTTTGGGTTTAGTTTGAGTCCATTAGGCAACAGTTGCCCCAAAAAGCGAGCTATGAAAAATTTTCAGCTACTGTTTACTCATGTGCATAATGTGACAGTTTGTTCATTCATGCATTTGTATGTGTACTTACGAGTGTGTTTCTGATTCTGACTTTTGTGAAAATTAATAATTTTTCAACAACTTGCCACCGATTCGTTCCACTCTCCTCGAGCCACAAAAACTTTACTTCAACTTCTGCACTTGATGGCTAAATAATTTGTCGTCTGTGTTTGTTTCCAAATCGTTAAACCTCAAATAAATTTAGTTCTATATGTTTGTCTGCGAGTGTGTGGTTGTGCTTGTGTAGGTAGATTTGTCATGGTAGAGCAAACATTTTGAGTAGTTGACATTTTGCAGAGCCAACAATCTACTCTCGGATGCGATTACTTCATACTCTTCCCATTGGGATAAGTATTATGAGTATGTCAAGCAGTTTGAATTATTACTTGCCATTGAGGTTTGCCTTTAGTTCTTGAAGATATTCAATGAAAATTATGACATGCGAGGCCAAAAGAACTGAAGCCCAGCACGTGTCAGCAGATGGAATAGTCTTCGTCTTCTTCAGAGCCAATTCTTCTTGTTTAGTCCAATGTTTTGACTGTTCCTTTGTCTCAGGTATGAATTGATCCATTGTTATAAATCGACGCAAGATCACAGCCTTATTTTTATGAAAAATCGCCGAACACTTTACGGAAATATCCTCACGACCCCATCTTGCGCGCATCTTTTTCATTCCCAGCGTTTTATGATTAGCCCAAAAGTTTACGAAATTTTTTGTCGATGGTCATCCAATACCATTTTGTGAGTTTTTTCTCTGAATACTCTAGCGTACATCCAGTTCGGCTGTAATATTGGTTGGACGAAGACCTTTCAAATGACGATGATCAATTTATTCCAAATTGAGAGCTTACTCTATTTTTTTTTTTTTAAATCTCTTTGAACGATTCGCTCTTCTGATGCCGGAAAACTTTGCCCCGCAATTCATTGTTAATAAACGGGAAATAAAAGTATTTATTAGTTGGAAAGTGAAGACTATGGAACAGATTACATGGAGTGTCCAAAAACTCTGTTTTTTGAGTCGATGTTCGTCCTACGTTCCATAGTGTCTCAATATTTTGAAGAAACAATGAATGGCGATCTGTAGTTTGAAGGTAAATGTGAATCTTTGATCTATGTATAAAGTTTATGCCCGTTTTAATTTATGTAAGGCTACTAATTTGACTGTTCGAGTAAGTTTATTGGTTATAAAGCAGTGCGATCTACGCTCTTAAAGTAGTATTTAACATGCAATATTATTGTTGTTTCAAATTTCCAATTACGTCATTAAAAATATGTACGAAAAAAAGTGAAATGGGTTACTTTTCAACGAGGTATTAGCCAATATTGAGCTCGAAAATTTATTGTGCAAAATTAAAATTATTTATTATTTATTTTCATTTATTTACTAACGATAATTAAATATTAAGTAGACTCTTTTTTGATAAGACATACGTATGTATGCCGCATACGAATAAAGATGTTAAAATATTTAGTTTTTCACAGAAACTTTGAATTTCAAAAGTTTTAGTATTAAACTTGGGTGATCTTCGCTTATATTAACTGAAAATAAGAATACGCACAAACGTAAAAATCATTAAATTTTATAGTTGTGGAAATTATGCCTTTTTTCTGATGGCGCCTCCAAGGATCACTAGGGTGGCCACCGCTGGTATGACAGATTTTTAAACCGTCGATATCAATAAATCCACCGCCTAAAAAGTTTCCTTTTTACCTGCATATATTGCCTGTAAAATTTAAATACGATCCGAAAGTACCTAAAATAGGTCAAAGGTCATAAAAAATGTTTCTATGAATGCATAAATAGCGACCAAACCGTAAGTTTGACAAAAACATGTTCCAAATATAATCAATGGGTAATTATCTACAGTCAAGTAAAAAAATGATCGAAATCAGTTTAGTTCAGTTTGCTATTAAGACGAGGCACTTTTCGAAGCCCGTTTCATGAACAAATTTTTTGACTGCATTTTCGGTTTTAGCATGCCATTTTACTACGGAAACGACTAAAACATATTAAGGATACCAAAAATTTTTCAAATTTGTAAACTAGTGTAATTAATCAATTTAATCAATTTTAGAGCTTGCAAAATTTATGCAGGCCGGCTCAATATTTATTTAAAATTATTTTTATAGATAGGTGAGACTGTTTGATTGGAAACAAGTTTTTAAAGGATATGTAGAACAATACAGTCAGAAACGGAAAAGGTGAAAATTATGACCTTTGACCTATCCATCAAATACTTTCGGATCGTCTTTAAATTTTACAGGCGCTATATGCCGGTAAAAAGGAAACTTTTTAGGCGGTCGGGATATTGAAATCGTGAGATGTTGCAAAAATGGCCACCCTAATGATCACCTTAGTAGCCAGTTGTTTGCTATACGGTCAAATAAACATAAATCCTTGGATCCTTTATAAGCTTAAACTGGCAATAATTGTTTGATTTGACATTTTATCAAAAATTTTAGAAGATTTAATACATAAATAACAAAAAATATTAGGTAATTGCCAAACATTTTTTTAATTAACTTAAAATATTATTAATGGAAAGGAATTTTTATTTGCCCACAACCAGAGTGGTCAAAGATTTTAAGTGTATCGAATGTGGCGCAAAACGGCGGGTCGTTATATCTAGTTGTCGTCATATATTTTTGATCGTTTAAAAAGTTACTTACGTGTACTAAGCAGCGAGTTAAAAAACCTTCAAGTGAAAAAAATTTCGAATAATACATTAATTTAAATATTTTTAAAATTATTAAAATTTAAGGGTCTATATTTATTTGATATATGACTTCTACGGCTCTATTTGCTTCAAAATTCTCTTAAATAAATAATAAATAAATAAATAGGGAGTTGTCAAATATTGATAGCTAGGTCCACTAGCGCGACATATTTAACGCATTCGTAAATATTTCATATAAAGAGGCACGTTTCTAATAAAAATTATAGAAATATATATATAATAAATATGACATTTCTAAAAAGAAAGAAAAACTCGATCGAGCTCCCTGCATTGCTATCATATGACATAGTTATAAAAAAAAAAAACTAAAAACAAAAATCTCATATAGGGTGATTTTTTTGCTATCTGGGTTTTCAACCTGATTGTTCATGACATATGTCAAAGTCAAAAATACTCAGCATTGTCATTTCATCATGGAAAGACTTACGCCCGAACAACGTTTACAAATTATTGAATTTTATGACCATAAATCGTGCTCAGTAAAAAATATGTTTAGAGTACTGCGTCCATTTTACGGTGGTCATAATCGATCTTCTGAGCCGGCTATTCAAGCTCTTGTGACCAAATTTCGCACCAATTTTACTTTATTGGACTTTCAACCACCAAATCGTCTACGTAGAGTGCGTACTGTAGAGAATATTGCTGCTGTAGCTTCCAGTGTTAATGAAGATCGTGAAATGTTTATTCGTCGTCGTTCGCAGCGGTAGTGTTGAGTGTTATTCGACCACATGGAACATTTTACGCAAGGATCTTGGATTGAAAGCATACAAAATACAGCTGGTGCAAGAACTGAAGCTGGGCGACCTGCCACAATGTCGCGTGTTCGGTGAATGGGCTTTGGAAATGCTCGATGAAGATCCGCTTTTTTATCGAAGAATTGTCTTCAGCGATGAAGCGCATTTCTGGTTGAATGGCTACGTCAATAAGCAAAATTGCCGTATTTGGAAAGAAGAGCAACCAAAAGCATTGCAAGAGCTGCCAATGCATCCACAAAAATGAACTGTTTGGTGTGGCATCATAGGACCGTACTTCTTCAAAGACGATGATAGCAACAACGTTACGGTCAATGAAGCTCGCTACCGTTCGATGATTTCCAACTTGGAAGAGCTACACCTGGTCGACGTGTGGTTTCAACAAGATGAAGCGACATGCCATACAGCAGGCGAAAGAATGGGCATATTGCGAGAGCAATTCATCTAACGTTTTGGGACTGTGAGTTGGCCGCCAAGATCGTGCGATTTGATACCGCTCGATTATTTTTCGTGGGGATATGTAAAGTCACTTATCTATACAGAGAAGCCATCAAATATTGCCGCCTTCGAAGACAACATAACTGCTGTTATTCGTTGGAAAAAGTATGCCAAAATTGGACCTTCCGGATGGACCACTTGAAGCGTAGCCGCGGTCAACATTTACATGAAGTAATCTTTAAAAAGTAAATGGCAAAGATTGATTTACAACCTCAAATAAAAGCTCTGTAAGCTGCTAGGCAAATAAAGTAGAAAAAGGAATTCCCTCACTAAATTTCAAAAAAATTAGGTTAATAAAAATATTTTCTTTAAAATTTCTATCAAAAAGCTTTTTTAATCATGCTAATGAAATTGTGTTCAACAATTTTTTCCTAGATCGTGTTATTTCAAAACCGTGTAAAAAAAGACCATGTAAAAACAGAATTGGGTGTATAAGGTGTTATTTTTCAAAGAAGGTCAAGGGTGGAAGGCCACGCTCTTGGTTTCTTGATTTTTTTTCTTAATTAATAAAGGAACTGAAGCAATGGAACAGAGACTTCTTAGAGTGAACTTTGAAGTAATATATGTTACATATAATTGTTTCTACAGCTTTTGTTTGAAATAAAGCAAAATGAAGTTACTTAGTTGTTAGGAACCCCAAAAATCAAATCAAATTCAAATGTACTTACAGACAAAGTCGCTAAGCTAATTCCAAAAGTTTAAAGCTTTAATTTATATCAGACTTTATGAAGAACTCCAAAGAGTATAATAACTTCGGACAAACCAAACTAACTTTACTTTTCTGTTGTTAGTTAAATCGTGCTTGGTAGTCATTTCTGTGCTCGAAAAACAATTTCGCTGAGTGTTTTTTGATAAATGCGTCAGGCGGTGGTAACCTTAAAGCGTTTTTCTTTTCATCAAAGCCTGCTACATTTGTTGTATCTTGCAGATATTTTACACTATAATAATAATAATATACTATGCTTATTATGTTTGTGTGTGTGTGTGTGTGTGTGTGTGTGTGTGTCGCTGCTCATTTTAATTTAGTGCTACTTTTTTTTTGGCACACAAAACTCATTAAGAAAAAGAAGGAAAAAAAGAAAAACTTTCATGTCTAAATGCAATGGCGGCTGCAATTTTTAAATGTAAAATGTGAATATTTTCACTGGCGCTTTGAGGCAAAAATATGTAGCATAAATTGCGGCGCAAAAGAAAATTGTTGGCGGCTACAAAGTAGGAAAAAATGTCAAAATGCTTGCGCCAGCTTCCTATGTGTGTGTGTCCCTGCAGGAAACCAGACTAGTTTGGAATTAGTTACTAACCAATCTGAGATTTTGCAATGTGTCCCATAACAATCAGGCGAACTAGTTTGCGGCTGTTATCGGAACCAGAACTATAATAAATATGTTTGGAAAATATTACGTTGAACTGGAAAATTTTTCGAATTTGTTCTTTGTTTTATAAATGCCAATGAGTAGAAGTCATTTTTATAACGGAAAGCAGTCTTAAACTAGTCCAAAATGTACTATTCTATACAGGCTCAAATATATCACCTTTTTTTAAAATCGCCTTTAACTTTATTATTCAGACATCCCTTCTCTAGAACGAGAAGTTAGATTAAAAATGACTTATTTCGATAATTTTTGACTTAACTTTTGAACCACATCAAAATCGGTTGAAATTTACAGTACATATAGGTATCATTAGTATCATGCAGCCACAATCAAGGGAAAAACTTTTTCTTTACTTTGCGGGAATTATACTCTTTAGTTGCCCAAAAAACTCGTTTACCTTTCTTTTTTCTTTAGCCATCCTTGAAAGAAAGTTTTATTAAAATCCGTTTTAAACTTGCTCAGCTATAGCCAAAAACGTGCAAATTGTGTCCCTGTTGAACACTCGAAACTAATGAAAGTGTAGAGGATATTATAGTCGGGATGTCTCAAAATCAACATAGCAGACTTGAGTAGGTATGAGTGTTGGAGTGTAAAAATCCCTAGTTTTTTATTTTATCACTAACATTTTTTTTTAAACTGTTTTTTGGTAAAATTTTATATATTTTTTATACCTTCCTTTCAATCTACTAATTTTCAACCTTTTATTAATTAATTAGTATCTAAAGAATTTTTGCAAATACTCTAACATTTCGTGAACTCAATTTCGAAACCCAAACAAGCCCATTGAGCTTGACAGTGAGAATTTATTGCTTTACCACGAGTATTCCTTTTTGAACCAGTCCACAACCACATACGTTCGAAGTAGTTAAAGCTGGCACTAGAGCACAAATCTACTGCAAGGGTATTGGTGTTGCTGTGCATTACTTATTTAGTAGCGAAAATGAGCAGCCGCAGTGCTTAGATTTTGCATCAAGGACTTGCAGGCAACGTTTTGTTGTGTTTTGGGGCGCATTCTCTTGCTGATTTCCGTTGGCAGCAGTTGTCTGTTGTTGTCCTTCTCCACGTAGTTGTTATTGCTGCTGCTGTTGTTGTTGTTGTTGCCGATGTCATCAACAGCATCCAGCAGCCAGCAACATTATCATTGCTGACTGTGTCCTCATTATCGTTTGTCGCATGTCGAGCTCTAGTCTCTTTTTTAAGCATTTGCATTTATTTGTTGCCTTTTTCAGTTTTCCATTTTTTTTGTTTTTTTGTTTTTGTATCAAGTGGCATGCTTAGCATCTTTAATATGTACTTGGATGCACTTCTGCCAATGCAGACCAACTTTTATTTCAGATAACAACTTTTGAGTGTGTCATTTAAGCGAGAGTTTGCCACAGTTAATTATAAAAATATTGCTCATAAATTGTCAGCACCTAACCGCAAAACTCTTGCATAAATTACAAATTAGCTCAGCCAACCCTCGGCTACCACCCGCACTTGGTTACAATTGCCTTTAATGCTTAGCTAACTCTGCGCTACGCACAGTGGAAACATTGCATGAAATAGGCGGCAAAAATTTCGAGACTTATTTTCATGCCTAACATTAATTTTAATAATCTGTCATAGCTAGTGTGACCATGTGTCCCGTTTTCGGAAGCGTTGTCCCGTGTCGCGAAGAGAAGTTCCGGGACACCGGGACAACCTGAAAATGTCCCGTTTTCGAGCCAAATGTCCCGGAATTTTATGCGTTGAATTTTTTATTTTATATCAAAATACAAATTCAGCTTAAAAATCCCTCCTTCTGAATATGCATATACAGTGCTTTGCAAAACTATAGGCCAGCAATTTTAAGCGTTTCAGTAGGACATTAGGACAGTATTCTTTTATAAGGAAATCAAGTGTATGGATGGCTTAATTATATTTTATTTGAATTTTGTATGAATTTTTGATACGTTTTATGATAAAACGACGCAAGGTATGGCTTTTAGTTTAGAGAACAGAGACCGTATAATAGCCAACAACGACATGGGGCTTAAAGAATTACCAAATATAATTATGTTATCGGTTTATATGTTTTTCATCAATTTTGACCATTTTAAATAAATTCAAAATAAAATATATTTATGCCATCCTTTCACTTTATTTCCTTATAAAAGACTCAGAAAAAGAAGAAAAGTCGCATGTCAATGAGTAACCTTTTACGAAAAATCGTGTAAAGCAATAAAGCAAAGGTCTAACGGTAAATCGAAAGGTCCAATAATAGACATAGACATAGAGACATAGAGCATGAAAAGTATGATCAGGGTGACTAGCGAATTCGATATACCCATGTCCGTCTGTCCGTCTGTATGTACGCCTAGACCTCTGCGATGGTAAGAGCTAGAGCAACTTAACTTTCAGATAACATCCCTTATTATCGTACTGAAGACAAGTTTATTTTTTTTTTTTTTTGTGATATCGGGGCTATATCATATGGCTCCCATAAGGGTGTTTCAGAGGACCTCGAATTTATTTATGAAGATATCGTAACCAAATTTGGCATTCCGAATTTTTTTTATAGTTTTATCAAAATCGGATGACTATATCATATAGCCCCCCTTAGCACCGATTAGCCAAAAAATTTATTTTTGTACAAAATTCGCGGTGTTTCATTTGATTATGAAGATATCGTAATCAAACTTCATATTCGAAAGTGTTTTAGGATTCTCAAGCAAAGATCAAAATCTGTTGACTGTATCATATAGTCCCCATATGACCGCTCGGCCTAAAACACGCGTTTAGTGTACGCCATCTTTAGTTTTATTTTCCACCCATTTTTTGTAACAATCATTTATTTGTGAACGCAAAACGTTTTTTTAATATAAAAAAGTGTCCTCGAAACCGTCCCGTTTTTGGTTTCAAAATGTCCCGAAATGTCACGTTTTCAATAGTCAAATGTCCCCGAATGCTCAAAAATTTGATGGTCACACTAGTCAAGCGAATAGTTTAATAATTTAGCCAAAAATGCAATGAAAATCTGGAAAAAATCTACGAGTTTCTTAATTTAGAGTTTTATTCTGCACTTGATATTATCTTTTTCACGTTTTTTTTGTAAATTTAAAAATTTTTCTAAGCAGGAGAACGGGTACTAGTCGTATATTTCGAGATTTGGGTTGCAAGTCCAAAGCATGTGCCACAAGTTTTGAGATTTTAATGTGCGGGAAAAGGTTGCATAATTCTATTGTAGAATGAATGAAAGGGAAGTGCTAGTATGCCTCAAGACGTACGTTTTGGCCATATTTGGTAAACCTAATTATGTTAGCCTAAGAAACAAAAAGTAAAAGAGTTTTGTTCTAAAAAAGATGCACTCAACAATAAACCACTTATAATATAATACTATAATTACATCGGAATAAAACTTTGCGTTGATCATAACATTTATTGTTGAAAATGGCTACCTGCTATCACATTCGTCCACAATCGCAAATCCCCTTTTTTTAAGCATCAAAAAAACAAAAAATTGAAAAACGTGAAATGCCAAATGTTTTGGAAATCTCCTTCCCGGATGTATATATCATACTTTTGTATAGACTATATCGTTAATTTTAATTAATTGTTCTTTTGTGTGTTTAAATTATGACAAACGAAACGATTTTGAATATCTTTTGCAAATTGTAAAGCGATGAGCTGGACAAATGTACTTGACACTCTTATCGTGGCTGTTGGCACTCGAAATGTTTAAAGCAATATGTTGTTTGGTCGTTTTCTAGTCTTGGTTAGATATGTATGTCAGTTGTTGTTGTTTTTTGACAAGTTATCCCGAACGTAATATTAGATCATTCGAAAGTTAAAATTTGACTCTTTTCTGATTATACCCTGTACTAGAGGTGGGATACTAAAGATGGCACTCTCGATAGTATCGATAGTTTAATTTTTCGGATACTATCGATGGCTTTGTTCAATATATCGATAGTATACTTTTTTGACAAATCAAAATTGGAAAAGTGCCAAAAAGAATACAAATACATGTCAAAAAGAATACAAAACCAGTGGTACCACGTCGAACCTTTTTGACTATCCGACGCTTTTAGAGTCACCAAATCCGACCAAAAAATTATTTAAGTCAAATTTTTATGAAAATTCTTCGCATAAAAACCAATAACCGATGACGCATTAGCCTTAATGATTGCCACAGACTTCCTTTTTCCGGATAGCAGACGACTTTGGCTTCCGAAATTTCAAATTTCATAAAATTCGTGTTGCAAAATACAGAAAAAAACATCTCTAAAAATAAGATACTAGCTGCAATATTTGACATTCCACATAATTTGGGCAGTCAAAATTTAGGCAAAGATGCCAATCCATTGAGCTTTTGGATGGTTAGTATAAACAATTAAAAAATGTAACTAAAAATTATTCTTCTTTCAGGGATTCGACTGTGTTGGACTGCAAAACTTAGTCAACAAATATTTATGCACTCCTGCCACTTCTACTGAAAGTGAGAGGACGGATGTTCAGTAGTATCGATAGTTTCAAATATTGAAGTCTAAACTATCGAGTGGTGGCACTATCGATAGTATCCCTCCTCTATCCTGTACCTCCAGGAATACTAGATTTGTGCAATGTATGTAACGGACAGAAGGAGGCGTGGCAGACCCCAAGTCCTTTATACCAAAATGCTTATCAAAACCTCGGGTAGCGATTGAGCCATGTCCGTCTGTCCGTCTGTATGAACACTTACATTTCAAAGACTATAAGAGCTAGAGACACGAAACTTTACCAGCTGGTGCGCATATTTCCTCAGAAGATGAAGTTTGTTGAATCATGTCAATGTCTTTCCGCGTTCCCCGTAGTGGAGTCTCGCGATTTTTAGCCCCACCGTTTAGTATTTTTATCTTAAATTTTACAGTGCGATGCGTCCATATGTCAAAAATAAACAAAATCGGACAAATACAACAGAAATTATAGTCATAAATGTACGAATTTCACCTTCCATTGCCAATAAACTGCGTCAATATTTAACTCTACCTAATCATGGTAACAAATGACCTAGATTCACCAATTTTCGTAAGCGGATTCATCACACATTCAAATTTAATCAATGCGGCCCCCCACCCGCCGCAATAGATTGACCGTGTTTTATCCCACACGAGAGAAAAATTAAAACTTATCCCATATTCTAAATAGCTTCGTTGACATAAATTTGGATTTTCATCAAAATCGGTAGAAATTTTCGGAACTTATAGGTATTAATATCGTTCCGCACCAAGAAAAAAAAACAAATTGGAAAGTTCTTAGAAGGCATATGCAGGAATATACTTTTTTTTCGAGAAAAAATGCACGCGGTATCGAATAGAGAGCTGCACAAAATGTTTTAAACGTCGCACTTCACTACTGCACAGTACTTCCAAGCACTGTATTTCACTGCAGAGCTCACAGCAGAAGAAAATGTTTTGATGTTCTCTTTGCTTCAAAACAAAACCTTCAGTGCTTGAACTTGAACCTTTGCGTCAGTGCTTGACAGTGCTTGAATATTTCAAAACATTAGAACATCACACAAAATGCTTGAGTAAAGCAAATTTTCGTCAAGCAAAGCGAGTGCACTAGAATGTTTTGATTTTTTGCGCAGCAGACATAATATTAAGCCACAAGCAGATTGTTTGTTTGTGTTACTTCAGTTTGGTTCTATTTCAGTTTGGTTCTACTTCAGTTTGGCTCTAGTTCAGTTTGGTTCTACTTCCATTTTGTTTTACTTCAGGTTTGTTCTGTTTCACTTTTGTTTTGATGCTCTATTGCTTGTTGTGAACCAAGCTCTTTTGACACTGTATTTGTTTTGTTTTGTTCAAGCCAAAGACATGAAGTACTTGAAATAACAGCTGATGGCTTACAAGACATTTGTGCAGTGCTTGCGCAGCTCTCTATTATTGCACTGTCTGGCACCGCCTCGACTGTATTAGATCTTTTTTTTTATAATTTTTATTAGAACCCATTAACAAGTTTTTTCCGAGATTTTAGTCAAACAAACCTATTTTTATTTTGCCAAATTGTTTGAGTTGCCAAATTTAAAATTTGAGCACTTTTTTAATTTATTTTAAACACGTAATTCTTTCTATATAAAAATGCATTTTTGTACCGTAGAAGCCATAGCAGAGACATTTTGAATTTGGTCAATAGAAGGCAAAGTTTGGAACTGCGACTGTTACTCTGAATTTTCTATTACATTGTCAATCTGAAGTTCCACAGCACAGTGGTCACAATGACAAACAATTTTGCATTAACTAGATGAAAATTTTTACAGAGCTGGGCACATTTAATAAGAAAAGCATTCGTAAAAATTTTTTAAGAACAATCCTCCCGTCAACTTTTATCCCCCACATAAGCCGAATTGAAATATGACTCATTTTGTAAGAAAAAAATGTATAATGTATAACCCAATTAATTCCAAATCATGTTACTTTTTATGTACATACTTGTGTACAGTACTTAATCTATTACTTGAGTTTCTAAACCTATCGAAAAATACCAGTGAATTCATCGAATCCAAAACTCTCGATTTATTTTCACATTTGTTATACTTTGAAATTTAGTAACAATTTAACTTTATTAGTTGCAAGTAGCAACAAGTAGCTCTTAACTTTTACTTCATGTAAGCAATTGCGGTTAGGTTAGGATCACCTACACAAATAAAAATAATGACAAATTGCAAAAAACATAAACTTGTTTTGCTTCCTTTCTTCTACATTCCTCTTATACTAACCTTTTTCACCGCAATCTCACATTTTGTATTTTTTTTTTAACTTATGTTAAAATTTTGGCTTTTCCGACCACTGTGCACTGTGCGGCGGCGTTGTCGTGTTAAGAAAGTGAAAATAATGCAAATGATAAAATAAGTTAATGATGCGGAAGTGCGCTGATAAGCAAACGACAAATAATATGGCTAAATGCTTGCACATGGCCTTAAGTTCGTTCTTCTTCTATTTTAGTTGCCGGGATATTTTACTCTATTTTTTCTCTTTTGGTAAATACATATATGTGTATGTATAGCTATTATGTATATCTTTTGTCTTTACTTAGTGACATTTTACCATTTACCATTGTTGCGTATCATATTTGGCTTAAATAAATAACAAAAGCGAAAACTGAATTCATATTAAACTTGTGCAGTTTATTTAAGCGCTCAACAGCTGCGCCTTTGGCATATGCTACATTTTTTTTGGGTTTTTTTTTTTGGATTTTGTTCCTGCTCCACTAATTCAATTTAGTGCACTCTCGTAATCTATTAACTCTGGCAGCCAAAGTTTCTAATGATGTCGCCATTTACCAGGACTCGTATAGTCCATAGTCTCATGTGTCAGTGCCTATTGCCAGAACTTGTGCGCACATAAAATAAGGCGCAACAGTCTGGCATAATCCACAAAGATGGGGGGTTGCCCTTCCATTGCCCTATAAGACCGCTAAAATATACACACACACACATACACACACAACCAAATGACATAACTTTGCAGCAATTTACATTTTCATTATGTCGGCAGTGAGAAGGCTAAATGAAACTTTGAAACAAAATATGAGAGCAAAAAAAAAAAAAAAAGATATAATTCGAAAACAGAAATGTACATAACAAAAAGTTTAATTAAACGACTACAAATTGTCATGTTTTATTGTCTCATCAACGCGTTGGTTGTCACATCAATTCTTTGCCGCACACATGCATGCAAATACATAGTATCTTTATGTATACATATCACACTTAGCATACGCTTTATGTACAATTTATTTGTAATCCAAATTCTTTCCGCTGAAAAAAATGCTTAGTACTGAATTCCTATACATTGTTGTTAATAAGGAATAAAGTTAAACAACTGGGTTGTTTTTGATGATGGCTTTTAATGAGATGATGCTTGGTTGGTATTTAAATACTGTATATGTCAAATGTGGAGTAAATATTTACAGCTAGTAGGTACATAGTAAATCGAAAAGTCTGTGAAGGGTCTAGCTGGATAAGATTCGTAAACTAATGATGCAGACCCATCCATAGCACAATGGGCCCGCGTAGCCAGATTTTGGCCAAAAGTCCCCCAGAAGAAAGTGAAAATTTGGATAAAATGACAATTTAATATGATTTTAGACATATTAAGGACACATTATTTAGACATTTCGCGATAATTTACAGAAAAAAACCACTGCATTTACCTTGATACATGTAGCTACGAAACCTTCGTTCACTTTATCATTTATAAATATTACTTCGGAAAAAGAAATAAAATTGAGCTTAAAAACTTTTTGGTTTTGAATATATTCCAGTAGTTTTTGTTGGTTTTTTTATGATTTGGATAATTTGCTTTAAGGGTACCTCCAACTACCACTCGATATTTGATCGAACATTTTTTTATAAATTTCTTCACCTGTTTTACAACAAAATGTAATTCCTCCCGATTTGCGGAAATTGAATTTTGTATCTAAAATTTTACTATTTTTTTAATTTCTTGGCTGCCTAAAAGTATGCTTTTTTTTCAAAAGTTCTACTAAAATATAAAAAAAAATTTACAATTTGAAAATTTTATAGCATACTTACAAAGATGGAAATCAAAAAATGTAAAAATTATCAATTTTGGCGAAAAAACGTAAAAGTTTAAATATGGTATTTTACATTTTTTTTTTTTCGTAAATTAAAAGAGCATGCCAAAAAAAATTATAACTTTTAAAAACCAGATTGATTGGTGGTGTCGTCTTTTTGTAATTGGCTTGGAAAGCTGAAACTGTTTGGGGCTATAACTCCAAAGCCATTGAACATTTTATGTATGGGATATTTTTTTAATGTATGTGGTCCAATTCCAATTAACAGATCTTTTTTTTAATTAAGTTAAACATTTTTATTGGTTTTTTTTTTTAATTTTTTCCAATTTTGGTGCATAGATAAAAAAAATTAAATTTTTAAACTTAACGCCTTATAGCTTAAAATTATATTTAAAATATCGCTGGATATTTTTTAACTATCTTGTTTTAATTAAGTTGTCAATAGTTTTAAAAAAAATTGTTATAATTTTATTATATTATTATTTTTATTTAAACCATTATTATTATTTATTATTATTTTTTTAAAACAACACTTTTTTTTTAATATATTAAACTATCTCATTTATTTTGAATGTTGAAACCAATATTTTTTTTCTACAATTTTCGTTCTAATTTTTTTGTATAATACATTTTTGCACTGTTGTTTTCAATTAAATTTATATTTACACCAAATAAAGATTGAATAAATAGACGTAGTTGGAGCCTAACAACTAATTGTAATATAATTTAAGTTAAAACAATGTAAACATAGCATATAATTTTGACAGACGTGTTTCAGAACATAGGAAAAATATATTTCATTTTTTTGTATGTATTGGTTAAAAAAAAAAATTTTGTTAAGTAATAATATTTTAATATCCTTCGTGTAATAATATTCATCTTTCACTTATTTCCAGAAGCCTGTTTTGGACTAAAGCTCTACGATCTTTTTCAAAGTGATAATCAAATTTTAAATTGCGCAATATCTTTAAAAAAAAAGTAACTCGAAATCCCTATCTGACTGACAAGGAGCGGATTATGTTTCCCGCACATAATGAAATGTGCCTTTTTATACAATGGCCGTTCTGGTCGTTCGCCATTAATAGGTACTCGTAATGTGAGGAGAATAATAAAATTGGCGGTCAAATAGAATAAAAATGTCGCTTTAAATTGTTCAGAATTGGATCTTGCCATATCACCTTTATTACTATCTTGATATCAGGGCCGAAAAACAAGTAAAGGTCTCTCGAAACTTTCAAGGAGGTTTGTTGGCGGTGTTAAAAAGAGTCCTATGTGTTTCCAAAACACCAGTTAACAAAAAAAAACCTTGAAAATTAAGTAATTTTTTCGAGATTTTTTTCGAAGAACATGTTTTTGGGTACTGTTTTACCGATATAAAATATCATTATCGAAAGGTATTGATGTGGCCTTTACGGTGATATACGATATGTGACGATTGAGTCGAAACTATTGACATTTTCGACCATTTTTCAAGATTACAAATTTTGAGTTTGCTTTTTATTAACAAACAATTTTTTTTTATTTTTTTTAGCTTTGAGCTGAAAGTGATTGCTTTTACGAACATTTCGAGACTAAGATCTACATAATCGGTTAAGAACTGTAGATGCTATGGAACCATATACGAAAGTTCCAATTTTCACTCAATCACACTTTTGTTTAAAAAAAAAAATTGTTCACTGAATGCTTTTCGTTTTCACGAATTCCCATCCAGCAGTAGTCGTGATTTATTTACTTTATGATGTTCTAACTGAATTTGGAGAGACAAATTTTGAACATTCTGAGTTTTCCAACAGGATAACGCTTCCATCCATAACTTCTTTAAAACTAAAGACTTTATTGAGTACGAAATATAGGGAGATTGTGGAAAGCAAAAAATCCAAAAAAGATCATTCGATATCCTAAAGGACTATAGTCGGTAAAATAGATAAATCCGTCCGTCAAAAACTTAGACGTTTTTGTAATTCCATTATTACATTTTTGAAATCAAAAGCATACCACCTACTTCTTTTGATCTGAAGAATTTTTATTTAGTTCTTCCTTTTAAATACAATTATTTTCCATTTTTTTTTTTTATATTATTTGTTTTGTTATAAATTTGAATAAAAGAATTTTTGTGAATATTGTTCATTTATTTTACTACCTAACCTACTTATTTCGCTCACCTTATAAGTTGTACAGGGTACAAATTAGCCGGGATGTCCCAAAAGCTGTATAGTAAATTTTTGGACTGACTGAAGCCAATGTTAAATTAAATTGTTTCTGCATTAAAGGAATCTTTCGCGTAAGCTTAAATGAAAAATGTAAGTATGTAATAGGTAACGATAAAGGGTGTTTACTGTCGTAGAGCGTGTAGTTGGTGTTGACCCTTTGGTGTTGCCATATAATAAGTCAGATGCAGTAATTGCTTGGTCTAGCACCTGCTGCCTTTGTGCTCTTAACAAAAAAGCCACAAATTTACATAAATAAGCCACAAATCATAGAGCGCGATGGTTTCAGTATTTCTTCTATTTTTAAAATTTTTTTTGGTACTCTCGGAGAATATTGCCAGCCAACGTGCTGCCGGAGACTTTTATGAGCATATCCCAAAAAAGTATGCTACAAAAAAGCCGCCCAACAGAGGCAGCTGCGCTGCTCCTGGTGTGTGCTGCGGTTGTGGTCAAGTAGACATCTAGGTGGTGGTCTGTATGACACTCCATACAGAAGATGAAATGGTAGGGAGTTAATTTTTTATGCACAGTTTCATTGAAATTAAAAGTGGCTATAAAAGAATATAAAAATATAAAGAGAACAAATTTTACTCAAGCTAAATTTATGTGCACCACATGTCCTAGGCGTATTTATGCGCCAGCAACTAAATATCCTTTTTTTTTGAACTGAATGCATGCTGCATAATAATATGCAAACTGCCTGGAGCACTTAAAATTGTAGCCTATGCCAGCGCCCTGACGTCATCATTGTTTGTCGCTGCAGCTCCTGTTACTGTTGTGGGTCCAATGTTTGTCATTAGCAAATGTTGCCTTTTGTATTTTACTAGGCATTGCAAATGGCTGTAGGTGTCAGGAATTCTGTGGAATGGGTGCGACAGTCGAGGCCTGAGTTGTATGTCTGTTACTGACAGACAAAATTTGTGACTGCGACAGTTTTGGACGAAGCACGAGGAAATGAGTGGGGGGTCCTTGTGGGTGTGCTTGTGTTGTGTGTGTGTCTGACAGAGCGGGGGTGGCATGTGAGTGGAGTGTGCTGCTGTGCTCTGGCTTTTTTAACGCATCATTTGCTCATTTTATAGGTGCAACATAACATGACCTAGCAACATGTTGTTGCATTGAATGAATGCATAAACGAATGAATGAATGGTTGTTGTACAGACTAGACCGCAAACTGCGTCTGGACACGGCTGCAATTGTTGTACTAGGTTCTTCTACTTTTAGGGTGGCGGCCATAATGAGACCACAATAACTTTTCATACTTTTCAAAATATTTTTTCTCTACTATTTTCAATACAGGGTCTCACATTAGGCTAGTTGGAATGCGAGTTTTTAACTAGTCCTAAGCATAAAGAGATCAATATTTATAATAATTAATAAATTAATATTCCGTATTCTGGGGATGTGTAAAGGAAAGGCGCAAGATTACTACTCTGAAGAGGTTCAGCAGAGATTGGGTGATTATTAGACACATCAACTTTAGATGCAGCTGGAAATCAAAAACAATTTGAGGATCAAGTAATGCAGGGCAGTTAGAGCATTTTTGAATTTTTGTAAAAGCCCCTTGTGCCAGACCCGATTAGAAGCTTGTTTAACATCTAAAAAGCTCGGCTGTAGAATTTATTTTTCTCAAATGCATTAAGTAGAAATTTTGTTATACCCCTAGCATTTAGATACACTGTACCAAAGGTAAAGAGTATATTAAGTATGTTCAAATTTAAGTACCGACAATAATGTGGAGGCCTCTAATATGGTCAAGGGAACAAAAGAAATTGGCTTAGACCTGTTCCTCCGTGCGTTCGTCTGTCTGTCCGTCTTTCTAAACGCTTGGGTCTAGGATAACCAAACTTGACATTTGGACTTCTTATATATCCATTCTTCTCAAGGTCCTTAGAGAGTTGTTACTTCAGTTTTGGAAATATGAAATAGTCGCAACGAGGTAAGATTGAAAAATATGCTAGAAAGGATATCAGTTCGTATGTGATCTTAGTTTTATAATTTGCGAGGTAATACAGAGTTACGGACAAGCCATCAAGAAGCGGGCAACGCTTACGGTTTAACAGAAAAAAAAACAAAATGCAAGCGGAAGGCGGACTGAGAAAGTTATCCAGTTCAGAAAATTTTAGATACTCTAGCAGGCAATTTGTATACTACACTGAAAAAAATCAAAATGGCGGTTTTGTTTATCTGAGTTAAAAAAAAGGTATCTTATAAAAGATAATGAATCACATCAAACTAACATCTCTTTAAAGCATACTGTATACTGTTCTTGTTTTTTTTAAATTTTGTCGTGTTTTTAAATTTTTTAAGTGTGCGTGCATCCTAAAACTCTGTAGAAGCAACCTCGGAAGACACACCCACCTTGACTTTGTTTGGCGCACGTATACCCAGATATAAACTACGTTCTAATTGCGGTTAACCATCGCCAAAAAAGTGGATGGATCGGGCTTAGTTCTCCAGTTTGACGCAGAATTTAATGGCGTAACGCTGCTTCAGATCTTTCTCCATCTTTGATTTTAAAGGTACTTCACTGAAATGGACGTGCTTACTCTACCATTGCCGGCAAGCGTTAAAAAAAATATCGGATTTATCAGAAGGCATCCCACTAACACGCTCAGGTGGTCCGACCGAATATATTCAGTCCTACTAGTTTTTAATCGTAACCTGTATGGCTTCTAGGTTATTCAAGCGTCTAGGTTAATGAAGGAAAATTTTTTGTCAGAATGGGAATCTACAAAATAAATAATTCTTCACGACATATTTCTCTCGTTCTTAATTATTAGTGCAGCATAATTTTATTCTTATACATAGATATTTATATTTATAAAGTAAGCTTGAAATGCAAAATTATCTTATTAGGGAATGGGGTCAAATGTCAATACGAATCAACAAACTTTACCTACTTGCGGATAAGAAGCACTGATTTCTTTCCGAGCTCTAGAACTTCATACGAACCGACAGACGATTAAATAACTCTATGCATCACGTTAAGAGCATGAACCAAAGTTTAAACCCGTTGAACAATAAAGATAGACAAACGCCACATGCTCGAATTAGCTAATCAATGGCACAAACTGACCCCACGTGCTGCTCTGGTTTTTTTTTTTTTTTGCTGTTGTCGTTATAGCCAAGCCCAAGGCACGGGTTGACCAAAATACATAAGCGAAC
Source organism: Chymomyza fuscimana (assembly GCA_949987675.1). Lineage (NCBI taxonomy): Eukaryota > Metazoa > Arthropoda > Insecta > Diptera > Drosophilidae > Chymomyza > Chymomyza fuscimana. Next base: position 87,815,781 of record OX465088.1, read on the forward strand.
AAATTTATACAAACAGGCATCCAAACAACGCACTGCTCGCACACACGTGCACTTATGGGCAGATAGACGGACGTGGAACATGATGTCAACGTAGTGGTTGCCGTTTGCCCCCTTTGCTGTCCTTCAGACCGACATTCCGTCAGTACGTCTGTCCGTCGGTCCGCCTGACTGCCACGAACGACAGGTGTGCATGATTTATGAGATTTACATATCAGCGCACTGATGAAGCGCGTTGATGCGCTGACAACGACAGCAACAGAGCAACACACACGCATGCACAGGTACACGCAGACACAGATACACGGAGACACAGATACAGAGTTACGGACAAGCCATCAAGAAGCGGACAACGCTTACGGTTTAACAGAAAAAAAAAAACAAAATGCAAAAAGGAAATGCAAGCGGAAGGCTGACTGAAAAAGTTACCCAGTTCAGAAAAGTTTAGATACTCTAGCAGGCAATTTGTAAAATAAATGCGCATTTTTTTTTTTATACTGTATACTACACAGAAAAAAATCAAAATGGCGGTTTTGTTTATCTGAGTTAAAATAAAATGTATCTAAAGATAATGAGTCACATCAAACTAACATCTCTTTAAAGCATACTGCATACTGTATACTGTTTTTGTTTTTGTTTTTAAATTTTGACGTGTTTTTAAATTTTTTAATTTTTGGCTATAACTTCCGAAGTTCCAAACCCGTTATGAAATTTTGTACTTTTTGTGACTGTAAGAAACTACTGCGGGTGGAATGGGGCTGATATCCCCACAAACTTAACAGAATTTTTATTTTTTAGCCCAAATGAGGCTGCGTAATGGTTCCCGCCAATACAGCACTTTTTTACGTGACCCGAAAACACTTACTAGGGAACGCTTTAATACTTAAAAGTTTAAAAAGTACCTAATAAATAGTTTTAGCTTTTACTCCACATTAATGTAATTCCTTTAATTATTTTATTTATTTGTAATTAATTTGTACACGTCTCAGAAGCGGCATTTTGTCCTTGTTGGTATTCACCAAAGCCATAATATGTGAAGTGTATTCTCAATTATTAGATTTCTACACAGACAATACTTTTTCTAATCAAAGAAAATATAAAGAGTAAAGGCCTATAGGCAGTTTAAAAAATTTCGCAACGAATGACAAAACTTCATATAAAAAAATCCCACTATTATAACTTCATATAAAAAAATTCCACTATTATAACTTCATATAAAAAAATCCCAGTACATATTTGGAATTTTTAATATGAAGTTTTGTCATTCCGTGCGATATTTTTGCATGCTGCATATGGGCCCAAAAAGTTTGTTCATATATGTACATATATTGAAAAAATAGTGGTATTTTTTTTATATGAAGTTTTGGCATTCCGTGCTTATACCGCAAAATTTGACTGGAGAATGGGAAGCCAATATTAATTAAACACTTTGGGACAAGCTTTCGAGCTGCTTTACGGCGATATGTCCAAATACTATTTTCCTGTTGGCCTGATCATTTTGGTATAAAGATTATGGGGCTTTAGTCGTTTCCTTCTTGGCGTTACACACAAAATTTTTGTTGGACTATCCCAAATACGCTTTAAACCTTTTGGTATAGGGCATAGAAAACAGCTGCATTCTTTATTGGACGGAGATTGAAATGAACTGTCTGCACTTGCATCTATTTGTATATGTATAAAGTAAATACATATATATTCCTTGCTGCCTTAAAAAAGTTTAAAAAGTGCAAGAGCAAGTTAACTAAACGGTATGAATATTAAGTACTCAAGTTTACTAAGTTGCAACAAGCAAATTATGCGCTTAATAAGCGTTAAATAACTTGAATAATATGCAAACTAAGAAAATAATAAAAATAAAAGAAAAAAAAAAAACATTTGCTTAACCCTTATCCAAGGGAGACTTTCTCCCAGCAATCAAAAATAGCTGTCCTCCTGCCAGACGTCAGGCTTAGAGGCAACACATGTACTTGATATTTTTATGACATGGATAGACATGTATACAAAATTGCATCCATGTGGTAAGCAATTTCCCCACATCACATTCTAGCCCGGCTAATTGTAATGCACATCAATGTAGTCTGGAGCAACAACAACAACAAAATGGAAATGTATAGATTTGTAGGCTCAAGAACCAGGAAAATGATGACAGTGTCATTAAGGGGTTTTATACACTTGTGCTCGAGAAAAAAACGGAATTTTGAAGATTTTTTTTTGGAAAAACAACACAACTTTTTTTTAAAAAAACTAAACGTATATTTATTTATACATGTCATAAGGTCTTTCAATTTTTCAAAAGAAAGTATTTATAACTGGAGTCACTACAGCCATTGTGCCAAAACACAATTTTCCCGACATCCCTCGCGGTGAGCATGATAAAGAAGAAACTGTTTATCTGTAATACGAAAAACAAAACGAAAACTGTAGTTCTAAAAAAAAAAGTTTCGAGATAAACGCTCGTGAAGCGTGACTCGTAGTTGCAGATAGCGCGCTATCAAAAGCTGCCAAATTGGTTCTACTGCTCAGATCATTATGATTTTTTAGGAAAAGATTCTCTATGATATGTACTTTCTGAAAATGCAATAAAAAATTTTTTCGTTATATATTGTATATAACCCCTTAAGGGGAGGTTCTTTCAAATTTGGTCGAGAAAATCGATTTTTTTTTACAAAAAATGAAAGCTTCATTTTCGTAGAATATTCGTAGAATATGTATACAAAAGGATTTTTCAATGCGATCGATATTTTTAGAAATAGAGCGTCTTGAACGCACCGAACGACGAATATCGGTCGCTTCTCGAAACGCCCGCCTCGCGATTCGTCTGCAGGAGCAGGCAAATCAACTCAACTACGAAATCGAGGAAGGAATCCTGTACGGACCAGGAATAAGCGATTAAGATCCTGATGTGAGCATAATGTAGTATATTCAACAAAAAATTGTTTGGAAAATTTTGGAAATCTTAAAATTTTTTGATTTTGCAAAATTTTAAAAAAATGTCGGAATTTTATAAAATTTGTATACTTTTGACAATTTTCAAAATTTAAAATATTTTTAAACGGTTAATTATCAATTTATATTCGTCAATCAATATCCGCCATATTGGATCCACCATCTTGAATTTTGTTAATTTGACTTCACATATGTAATCACCAACACCAAAACCTAATGAAACCTTCATACTTGTCGTGATAACTGATCTAACAAGAAAATTATTCCACGGAAAACTTTCTAAAAACTTTACGCGTTTTTCTCGGAACCATCAGAATTTCAAGCACAGGTCTTGTTGATCTATTCTTCCGATTCCCTTCATTTAAAGCATGTTTGAAAGGATACAATTTTTTGTATGGCCCATACTGACAATATGCATGAAGAATTGTTAAATTGTTATTTTGAAGCAAGGTCAAATCACAAAAAAAGTGAAAAAAAAAATTTGTTTTTTCGAGCGTCCACATTTCAGTTAATTTTTCGTCCAAATTCATTCTGATTTAGTATAAGCTACAGAGAATTTCATTAATATCAATAAACAAAAAAACATTTTTCATTTCAGTTCACTACAAGAGGCTGGAGAACTGAAATTCGAGGACGATGTTCTGCGTGCAGAGGCAGACAAGGGCCGCCATTTTGAATTTCGTGGAGATAAAAATGTCCAATTATTGTACAATAAAAATCGCATTTAACAATCAAAACAGGAAGTTTGTATGTCTTTTCATCATGTCACAAATAATTCCTAAACTTCGCCTTCTTTTCGTCCGAATTTGAAAGAGCATCCCCTTAAAGTGTTTTACTCGTCCTACGCGTGGTGTATACGAATTGGTCCTGAGTATAATCCTGTACCAAAGGTATAAAGGAATGTCGCTGCCAGAAAAGGCGTGACAGACCCTATAAGGTAAACATATAATTTTAATCAGCATAAAAAACCGAGTATATAAAGCCATGTCTGTCTTTCTGTTCGTCCGTCTGTCTGTCTATAAGCAAAAGAATCTCAGAAACTTTAAAAGCTAGAGAGCCGGAAAAGACGCCCAAAGGCTGCGCATTATCTGCAGGCATTTCAATAGCATCGATTTCTGATATTAAGTCTTCATACAAATTAGTTTATGTGCATTCATAATTTGTTTAGTTAATCTATTTAAAACAAAATAAATATTTTCAAAAAGTAAGAAACAAAAAAAACAACAAAAAAATTTTTAATTTGCTTATACGTATCGAAGTAAAATCAGCCTGAAGGCCTATGTTGCTCTAGCTACATACCTTTTATAATTTAGAATTAATTTATGCTTTATAGTTTTATAATAAAAAAAAATATGTGCAAAAAACCAAATTTCAAATTAATAAGTTAGTAATTTTTTTGTATAAATACGGGTCTGCAGTCATTGTTTAAGACTTCGCGATTACAAGAGGCATCTATTTCTGACCACTCTCGTGTAAAGTCCTTCTAAAGTCAGCCATGGTCTCAAATTGAAGACCATTACGGAAAAACTTGTTGGAATATATTCCCCATAGGTGATAGTCGAGACTGATTCCCGTCTATAGCAGTAATGATATTTTTCTGGACGAAATGAATGCCTTTATCTTGTTGAACCTATGGACTGGGCTCTTGTTGGAATATCCAATTATACCCATAAAGCTCTCCAGCTTCAATAGGGATGCTACAGGGCCGCGTAGATGTCAGCATTAGTCCTGGTACGAATAAGGCACTGTAGGGACTTTCCCGCATACTCTAAAGCTGCCCAAATCATATGCGATCCTTCGCGGTTTCTTTGAACTCTTCAACCCAGGGGAATATGCTTCTTTTACACTTTTTGGGGTAACACCGCGACATGGATGAGTCGGTAAGTGTAAAATTTATTAGAGTTGATATTGCAATTTTAACGGGCATTTTATGGTGTTCCAAGGATTACGATAAGACTCTGTATAATTGAAAACAAATTCTAACATAGACCTGTGTTTTGTTTAAGTGATATATAGTGTTTATAATAAAAAAATGTCGGACATTAAAGTCGGGTGCCGACGACTTTGAGATACCCTGTATCATCACAACAATCAAATAAATAAATGAACCCATTTTGATCCAAAAAACCATTAATTGCCGAATTTGGATACGATATCTTTATTAACAAACGAATTATAACTTTTTTGGATTTTTGAAGAGCTCTGTAATGCCCCTATGGAAGCTATATGTACCTACATACAAGGTGGCGCAAAAGAAGTCATCCGATGTTGTTTGGCTCTTATTTTTTTTCTAAATGAAATTCCGAAATTGACCAAAAATGACCAAAATTCGTTGCAGGGACCGCCGGCTGAGGCCCAATTGCGTGGCACGTCGTCTGGTCAATGTTTCGGGGCTCACTTCGACGTCCTCGGCTACAGCGGCGATATTTTCGGCAGAACGGGCGCTCCGGGGCCGGCCACTCTTGGCAACGTCTCGTGTGGTCCCATACTCTTCAAGATTAGTGGCTAAACGGCGCAGTTGGTGTCGGACGGCCGGGAAATCGGCGACGGAATTCGCGCTGCGCCAACACCACAGACGAATTGTTACGCAAAAAAAATAGACACAATTATTCCGCGTTCTTGGGGAGTGTATCGCTCCATGGCTTATTCACTTGTATTCTGTATCTGTCTAGTCCACAAATGTCAAAACAGATTTGATATTGGCGGCCATTTACAAAAATGAGAGCATCTTCCAATAGGGTGATTTCTTTTGCGCCACCTTGTATAATGTAATTCCGATATCCAACAAAAATAAAATAAATTCGTTCGGATCTAATCCGAAAGATTGATTAGAGCTGTAATCATCTCTGATGTTTAGGCGACCATGCTAACTGACGGTCAGACAGACAGACGGAAGAACGGCCTTTTCTAAAGCGACTTAAGTTATCCTGCCTAACTTGAGCTAACGGTGGGAGGCTTTCCGACGTCGTCTAATTTACATACATTTTCGGATTGCATAAACTTACAGACTTAGTCTCATTACCTTACAGGTACACTTTGAACCATCACTTTATAAGGCGACTTTATATCTCTACACTAATTTAAAGGACGATTTTATTAATCGAAAGATTTTTTATTGCCGCCTACAAACTAAGCCGTAACTCTGACATTGTAGAAAATATGCCTATTTAAAAATTACAAAATAATTCCTATTTTCCATTTTGTATAGAAAAAATTGATTATACAAGTTATTTGTAAAATTATTATGTTATAATCAAATAAAAATTGATTATAAAGATAATTTGTCAATTTTGACTATAGAAATTAAAAATAAAAGTTTTAAAATTTATTTTTTAAAAAGTTCTTAACAAGGGTTAACGATGTACGATATTTCACGAGAAGCACCGATTTTTTGTTAACCTCAAATCGAGAATATGGACTTGGAGGATATAATGTTCCAGAATTGCGATTTAACGCCTTTGGATTTTTTCTTCGGGGATATGTGCAGCTGCACGCCTAAGCCAACTCAGGAGTTCAAGAACAACATTCGACGCGAAATAGCATTGGAGAGTCTTTTTGGAGAGTCCTTTTAAAAATCGAAATTTCAAATTCGTCTAAAATACCTTTTTCGCTTAGTTTTTTTCAACGCCGTAACTTCAATTTGCGACCTCAAAGGGGAGGTTCTTTCAAATTTAATAGAGAAAATCGATTTTTTTTTACAAAAAATTAAAGCTACATATTCGTAGAATATGTGTGTGAAAGGATTTTTCGATGCGATCGATAATTATAGAAATAGAGCGTCTTGAACGCACCTAAGTCGCTGAGGGACGTTCTAAAAACTTTAAACGCGTTTTTCTCGGAACCATGTTTTTCATTTTCTTGATCTATTGTTCCGATTCCCTTCATTTAAGCCATGTTTGAAAGGATATAATTTTTTGTATGCCTTATATTATTGATATACATGAAAAAGTTTTAAATTGTCATTTTAAAGCAAGCTCAAATCACAAAAAAAAAGTGAAAAAAAATTTTTTTTTCTAACGTCCGCATTTCAGTTAATTTTTCGTCAAAACTCATACTGATTTTGTTAAAGCATAGAGAATTTCATTAACTTCAATAAACAAAAAATATTTTTCATTTCGGTTCGGAGAACTGAAATGCCGGGACGATATTATGCGGGCAGAGGCAGACAAGAGCCGCCATTTTTCAGCCGCCATTTGGAATTTCGTCGAGAAATTTTTTAACAATCAAAACAGGAAGTTTGTATGTTTTTTTTCATGCCACAAATAATTCCCAAACGTTGCCTTCTTTTCGGCCAAATTTGTAAGAGCCTCCCCTTGACAATTGTGTCTCAAATTAAAATTTTGAAGAAATGAATTTTCATGCCGTTAGCATAGGAATAGCTCTAAGTTAGTTCTTTATCATTGTAGGTATAAAAGTTTTGAAATCCTCTTGCTTTGATAAGCTAAGATTTCGTCAATTCCTGACTTTTTTTGAACTTAAAGCGCCCAACAAAGCTTAGAAGAAAATCTGCCAGCAAAATAATTTGGTCCCGATTTTACCATGGAATTTTCTCAAAGGAAAATCGTAACTTTTTGTTTTTTAAAGAAATCGGAAAATAAAAAACATTATTTTTGATTGCGCTCAAAAAGTGATCAAATCAAAATACAAAATCAACGAAAATTTATGTGCTGGAACTGAAATTCAATGAACTTTCATAATCAAAAAGGTTTTCGGACATTTTTTTCAATGTATTCCAAAATGGCTTCAAAAATGTAAGTTGTCACACCTTTTGGCTTGTAAGTTGTCACACATCTATTTTCATTTTTTTCAAATTGCTGTGTTATTTATATGACTGTTTTATTGTGTGGAATTATCATTGAAACTAATTTGAATTGTTTTTAGTGCATTTTTCTGCCATCTTCGGATATATTTTCTCAATATGTTCCGTAACAATTCATTTTTAGTTTTCGACCAAGAAAACGGATGACAAAAAACCATAATTTTTACTTCTCTGGAGAGTTAAATTATTCTTGTTTTTCTAAATTCAATTTAATGCTCAGGTAAATTTAAAATCAATAAATTTTCATAAATTCTAGCAAGCATGCGTTTTTAATTCAGTAATCTCAAATTTTTAGCGATTTTTGCAGGTGTGACAACTTACAAGCCTTTTTTTTTGGTGGGCGTTTTCAAAATCTTTTGAAAATTGTCTGTAAAATGCTTATTTTTATAAATTTCAAATGATTGTATTCAATGTTGAGATATAGCTAAAAAAGCTATGGTGTTCCAACTTATAAGCCTGTCCCCTATTTATTCTTAGGACGAAGCGACGCTAAGAATGAAAATACATAAAGACCATTTGTTAAGAAACTGAAGTGGGCTAAGAATTGATTTTAATTTTCTTTTTTTTATAGCTACAGCTATCGATAAAAATCTCCTTAAATCAATTAGTTGATTGCTCAAAAAACGGTCACCATGTGGCATCAACTCAGGTTTCATAAACTGCTGCCAATTAGTAAAAGCCTTCAAATAATTGCAGGCCAATAATATATAAGCAGGTTCTTCTAATTACTTTTATGACCCAATTGCCAACAACTTGCCAGGCTTTTGTGCACCCAAAAATCAAGTGCCCTTTAAGAACATTTTTCCAACCAAATATTTCGGAGGCAAGGGTACCCTGTGCCTTCTGTGGAGCCTGCCATCATTTGCAGACGACAACTCAATGACGCCCCATCCATAACCCTGCCATAGCAAGCTAATCGAAGACGCCGAGTTTACCAACAAATTTATAGCTCTTATTGCATATGGGTGCCCCATGCTCTGGGTGGGAGCCCCTTACTGCCTACTAACTCGTTTAATGTACTTGCTTATGCCTGCGCCTTTGACCTGTCTGCGTTGTCGTCGCCCTCTAATACCCTGCGCTTTTCCCTCTCCTTTGCTGGCGGGTTTTAACTTGGTCTCGTCTTGTTGTTCCTGTTCCATTGTTATACTTTTGGGGGATCTGGCCGCTTGAGGCGCTTTTGGCAAAGCAGCAAACACGTTTTTCTGTTCTTTATTCTTTTTGTTTTACACTACAATCAATGCATAAGGAGTACATTAGTTTATAAAAAAATATTTATGTGCAACACCTAGAGGGAAACATGTGAGACGTGTGTGGAAATTTTATTAAAATCCATTTGGAACTTCGGGAGCCATTCACGAAAATTTTTAAATTTGATGCCAACAAGAAATTTGTGAAACCAGAACCAATATGCGGATTTAAATATAATATATACCTATACATGCATATATATGGGTCATTCTCCGTCAAATCAGCCCCCTGCACACTTAAATTTTTAAAATTTTCGTCATCTCGTCTACTTTTTCGAGTCGTATGGTGATTCTTGATATTTCAAAATGGCGGAGCCACAATGGCCGCCAAGCATTTATTTTTTATTTATGTAAAGTTAGTTTATAACAAAAAGAAAGCCATGGCTACCAGGGCCTTTAGCTAACTAATTCTAAAAATGTAAAGTGTAAAGATGGGTTATATTCTAAAATTAATTTTGTACTACATATGCCATTTATTTTTAAATTAAGGCCTATACGCAGCATGTAATATTTCGCACGGAATCGCAAAACTTCATATAAAAAAAATATCCCAAATGGAATATCCCAAATGGGATTTTTTTTATATGGTTTTGTCATTCCGTGCGAAATTTTTTTGCATTCTGCGTAGACCCCTTTACGTGGTAAAGTTTAGGACTTTTCCCTTTGGAAAAATCAACTTTCAGTTTCTAATTGTTGACCCAAATTCTTTTAATGTAGTTGAATTCGATAAAGACCTTCCTCGTTTTATTTCCTGGTCATGGATGTAAATTTTAATTAAATGCTTTTAAAACTTCGCGAGTCATAATAAAAAAATTCAGTTTTAGAAGCTGCTTTTGAGTAAACTTTAGTACCTAAAATCGTTTTCTAGACCATAAGCTAAAACATAAAAATTATTTTTATTTTAACAGCATTTTTGTTAAAAACTGTGCAGAGTATTTTATTGTCAGGGTGTCCTGTAACCTTATAATTGTTTTTTATACCCCGTATCTATGGTACAAAGGGTATACTAGATTGTGCAATGTATGTAACGGACAGAAGGAGGCGTGGCAGACCCCAAGTCCTTTATACCTGCAAAAACTTAATTGTACTTGTAACACCTAGATTTCGGAGACTATAAGAGCTAAAGACACAAAGTAGTCAAAAATTTGCTAATTTTACCCCCCTTGCCAATAAACTACATCAATATTTGACTCTACGTAATTATGGTAACAAGTGACCTATAACAACCAATTTTGGTAAGAGTATTCATGTGGCCCTAATAAACAAACCCACATCTAAATTTTATCAATGCGGCACTCCCGCCCCCGCAAACGATTTACCGTGTTTTCTCCCACTCCCCTCAACATATGAACTTGAAACTTACACCATATACTTTAAATAACTTCTTTAACGTAACTTTCGAATTTTTTTTCAAAATCGGTCAAAATTTACGGAAATTATAGGTATAAATATCGATTACAGGGTATTACACTGTCGGGCACCGCCTCGACTATATTACAATTTTTTTTTTTTATTTCTTTGAACAAACTCTTTTGCCGTCAGCTGCTTGGCCAGGCCTTGTTGCTTAGCTGCAGAACTTGCTGCGCTTGTTCTCGATTGTAAATTATAAAATAAAACAAAATAAAATACAAAATAAAAAAATAAGAAGATAAAAAAAAGCGCAACATGCGGCGGTCTTTGCTTTGCTCTTTGATGTTAGGCTCTAAGTAATGGGGGCCTATTTCGGAAAACTCTGAGATTTGCTTTGTTTGAATTAATTTGTGTAATTTTTTGCATTTCCATTGATTTAAAACTGTCTTTTTTTTTTATTTCTAAATCAATTTAAAAAATATTTAAGCATTATTGAAAAAAGAAAATAATCTATAATTGAAAAAACTCTCTGCAATTGGTATTTCTTTTTTTTCTCTATTTGTCATCACTAATAACACTAGTTTACAGCAAAATATATCCTCAACATGTTTTACTCGTTTCCGTAGTAAAATGGCTAGCTAAAACCGAAAATGAAGTCATACAATTTTTTGTCAAATTTACGGTTTGGTCCATTCATATGACATTTTTCGTAATTTTCTGCAAATTTTTGAAAAAATTCTATTTTGAAAGTAAATTGAAAAATTTTAAAAAATTTATTCATACAGTTTTATTTGTGGCTCTTAAAGTTCTATCGATTACGAAGAAAATGAGAGGTTGTTTATCAAAATCGGAGAAAAATTATGGAATTAACGGGAATTTTCGTAAAAAGTACAAAAAGTCAATTTTTCTCGAAACCTAAAGTTTTAAATGGATAATTCGTTTGTTAATAAGATATCGGAACCAAATTTGGCATTTGAAAGTTTTTTAGAACTCTCAAGTTCTGTACTAAATTCAATAAAAATCGGCTGACTTTTGCATATAGGACCGATTGGCCAAAATAACGTGTTTGGTGCAAAATTCGTTGTGCTTCCTTTTGTTTATGAAAATATCGTAACCAAATTTGGTGTTTGGTGACTATATCATATAGCCCCCATAGGACAAGTAGGTCAAAAAAACGTTTTTTCAACGAAATTCGTTATGTTTTACCGTGTTTTTGAAGATATCGTGACCAAATTTGGTGTTTCGAAGTTTTTTATAACTCCCAAGCACTGTATCAAATTTGATCAAAATCGGTTATAATATGTTTTTTTTGTGCCAAATTCATTTTGATTCGTTTTTTTCTGAAAATATCGTAACCAAATTTAGCACATATATTTATATATTTAGAAGTTTTTGAGCAATATACCGGATTTTGCAACAAACACGTTTTTTTGAACGATCGATTCTATGGGTGCTATATGATATAATCCACCGATTTTGATAAAATTTGGTAAAGAGCTTGAGAACTCTAAAAAACTTTCCCAAATTTGGTTGCGATATCTTCATAAACAATCGAATTATTAATCAAAAACTTTTGGTTTTTCAAACAAATTTACATTTTTCACTTTTTACAAAAATTTCTGTTATTTCCATATTCTTTCTCCGATTTTGATAAACAAAAACTCAATTTCTTCCTAATCGATCAAACTTTACGAGCCATGAATAAAACGAAATAAAATTTTTTTTTTTAGTTTTTAAATTTACGTTCGAAATAGAATTTTTATCAAAAATTTTCTGAACATGAAAAATTTAATTTGAATGGCTAAATAATGACCAAACCGTAAATTTGGTAAAAAAATATAAAAAATCAGCTTAGTACAACCAGAGATAAGTAGACTTTTTTTTTAATTTCGAAAAGTGGTTTTTTGAGGATACCAAAATTTTTTAAAATTTGTAAGCTAGCGTAATTATCGAAGCCACAGCTTAGACTAGTCGACGATGTATTTTTGTATTTCTCAGAAATTTTCTAATACTTATTCAAAGGAATTCCACGCATGCAGTTAATCAGGTGTTAACGTTCTTTCAAATTCGTTACTTTTTATTGATTTACGAATTTGAGAACCTACGAATATTCTTTCATTAACTTTCAGCTTGCTTAATTTGGGAAACTCGTGTTTTAAGTGATCGATTGGAGCATCGTTTTCATTTTTTCCAATTACTTTAAGCCTCTTTTTGTCAACGTATGCACCATTATAAATAAAATTTCTTACATTTTTGGTGAAATCTTGAGATTTTTTTTAAAAAATTATATTTTTTCATTTTTACTCAAAATTCAATAAATCAGTCATGTAAGAAAAAAAATTTGATTTTTATGTTTGGGTGCATTTTGGGAAGGTAGTCAGTCTGCTTTACTTTTGAGAAAAAACAAGATAATAAAAAATTCAAATTAATACATGTTTTGTAACACCATATGTGACCATATTTTGAAAAAATTAAAAAAAAGAAAAAATGACAGGATAAATCTGAAATCGGTTTTAGAATGCTGAAACATTTCCCTAACACAAAATATAAGTTTTATCACTGGAGAAAATAAAGTGTTTAATTTGTCGACTAGTGTTATATCTTAAGATTAAAAAATGACTTGAATATCGACTACTACTCTACCACGCAATGATACTTAAACGGATGAATTCAAAAATTCTGGATCCACTACTTGCTGTATAATATAGACCCTGATAGCACAAATCGATTAAAAAAAAGTTATTTATTTATGAAGAAATCGTAACCTAATTTACCTTTCAAGTTTGTACCTATATTTAAATAAATGTATACATAGGTATACCATTGGTTTATTTATGGTATATTTTGAAATACAAAATGGTTGGAAATTTAAAGTCCCAAGTCCTAATTTGGTTAATTCTTTTTAATGGGCAAATTTATGTTGTATTCTTGCTTTAAAGCGAATTTCACATCAATCAAACCCGGTTTTTGCTTGCGAAACTTGGCCAATTTGACTACACTTTTGGTAATATCCTGGACAAATACATTTGCTAGTTTGCCAATCATAACTGAAGCCTGGTCATCAAATTCAGCGGCAGCATCAATATTATGTACAAAACGGTTTAAATTAAATTTGGTAATTATCTAATAGATAAAATAAAGTTAACAATAACATTTAAGCCGCATTTGGGTCTGCTTACATCACAATCAGTTGCAAAGGGATAAAATGTTTCTCCATCTGAAGCGGAATTTTCCTCACGGCTAGCCTTGTTTGGGCTGTTTGCATAACTAGAGCCGGACCAATTTTTATCGGACAAAGTGTACATTTCATCAAAAGAATCTGTCGTTGACATTTTGCTAAAATATAACAATTAGATGCAAGCAAATGTCGATTAACGTTTTATATTAATTTGAAACCTACAAAACAAGCAAAATCCTAATGTCAATAATGTTAAACAGTGTGTAAACAACTTTTTGAGTTGGAAACATATTTCTTAGACTTCCAATAATCGTTAATCGTTAAAAAAAGTTTATAATTTACTTACTTAGCCAAGTTTATTGAGTTTAGTATCACAAACAGAAATATTTAACTCTTTTCACTTTTATCGAATTTTTTCATTGTTTCCTAAGTTTTAAGGAAGCTACTTAATGAACCAGTTGTGAATTTTAAACAAAGAAAATGGAATGCGAACAATCCTAACCAAATGTACTAACAATTCTAACCAACTGCTTCATGACTTCAGGTACGTACATCTCACCCTAATTTCTGGATCTTGATGCTGCTCTATGCTCGAATCATAAGTTTAGGACAGAGAACTACAATTGAAATTATCAACACATTGAATGAGAATTAGTTAATTAAAACGTTTAGAATTAATTTCAGTAACGATTTTGAAATTGTTTTATTACATAATAAGAACGACAATGAGATAATAATTAAATAATTAATTAAAAGACTTATTTTGAAATAAATTAATTTAGTTGCTAAGCAAAAAAAAACATTCTCTCTCAAAAAAAGTCAAATATTCATTTCAAATTTGAAAATATGCAACATCTAGCTATATTCCTAGATTCTATTTCCCCTAGTGGAGGGAGGGCATAGGCCGCATCTAGCTATAATCAAGCTAAAATGGCAACACTGTATATGAGTAAACAAATAATTTCCCCAACAAAACATCTTTAGGAAATATCCCGAATCAGCTGCCTTACTTAAGCTACTGCTAAGGAATTATAAGACTTTTGGTATAAGATGTTTTAAAAAGTATCCATTTTATGAGTTGTTTATCCACACCACAAGAAGCAAAAACAAAAAAAACAAACAAAACAAAACAGTTAAAAGGTAAAAGGCGTAAGTGCAAGCGAAATGGCATATTAGCACACACAAATGTGGCGCCATCTCGCACAGCGTTATCCAAAATCCAAATGGCGTTTTTTGAGCGAATTCGCCGCAAAATGCATTTGCGCGCTCTTTTTCGCTCTCTCAAAATCTCAATTGTAAGAGAAAGATATTGTAACAAACATTTTGTTTGTTTGTGGGTTGTGGGGCATGAATTGGGGGTGGTGTGCGAGCGAGCAGACAAGAGTAGTGGCACAATTTTGTAAATATATTAGTTGTTAAAAATTTTAACACAGTTATTATTAAAATATTTTTATTCTGCTTGCTGCTGCATGTGAGTTTTTATTGTTAAACAATATATATATATATGTAGGTACATATGTAAATTAATTAGCAGTTTAAGATTTTACAACCCTGCCGCTTTGGACCCCCTCTTTGATGTTTTCATTTTCTGCAACATCAGCATGCTCCAAAGCTGGGCAGAATGAGAGAGCGTGAGTGAGTGCGAGAGCGCAACCGCCGCAGCCGCCACCAACGCCATCATCTTCGCTCTTCTGTTTCGTGTTTCGGCAAGCAAGTTTTCTTTTCATTCCTTTTAGACTAGCCTCAGTTTGATTGCGACCGTTACAACATCAAGTTCTCCGTGCGGACTGTTTTGTGCGTCGATTTGAATTTGTTATCCAATCTGAATCGAGTCGAGTCGAGTAGTCGTCAAGCGCGCGTCGTTGTTTGAATGTGTATTGGTGTGATTCGTGAGATTCGTGTGATTCGAATGAGTCGTGTGTCTCGTCTGTGTTGTTGTTGTTCCTTGTCGCGTCTCGTGGCATAAATTTGAAATCTGCAAAAGCCGTTAAAGAGGCAGCGTTTTGCTGCAACGAAGTGCAATAGCGTAAAATTAAAAACAAACAAAATCAATTTGTTTGCATTTGGCGAAAAATCAAAGTAAATTTCCAGCACATTTTCAATGTTCACTATATATTAAGTGCAGCTTCAACCGCCACTGCAAAATATAATTTAGAAAAATTATATAACCAAACCAATAAAAACAACATCGCGTGCTAATGTTTATTATGTATTTTTGCAAATGTACATCTATATAATGTACGAATGCCGCTCGCAATTAAATTACGTGTTAAATTGGTAGTGTGTCTTTGGTTCGTTGTAATGCACAATGCATGCAAATTAATTCAAAGATACAATATATACATAAATATCTATAAACAACTTGTTAAAACTATATATGCTAAACGAAACTATATACATACATAAAACTGAATGCTCAAATAACGAACTAACTAGCGAATAGTTTTCATGGCTTGTTTAAAATATATTTATCTGATATGTGACCAAATATTTTCGAGATACAATCAAGCAGTGAGCGTAGTTTTTTGAAGGTTTCCGATACGCTTACGTGAAACCATAAAAGTCTTTTTATAAAACCTTGATAAACCAAAGACAAGTTTAGAAGTAAAAAAAAAAAAACAACACTTTAATTACAAAATTGGTAAAGTTGGCCCAAAAAACCTAGGCATAAGTTGCTACTGTAACACTCACGCTTCAAACTCCACTACATTTATCTATGAATTCAAGCCTGATAAGTGTCAGTTCAAGATAACGCTTGAAATATGTTTTCTAAGCAGAAAAAGATACAGACAACAACTGTAGGTAGGTAGGTAGGTAGGTAGTAGAAATTCTTAGAAACGCTTGTTTTTGGTAATTGGATATGAAACGCCAAAGTACTGCGGTAAACACTACTCAGCGGAATTTACTTTAAAAAACAATAAGTTTTGGGTTATGTGCATAGTTATATGGAAAGTTGCATTTGATATTAACTAAGAGACAGAGTAAGAGACTTGAGCTCAAGTTGAAGGAACCCAATTCTCATGCTCAGCACGCTAAATGTGAAAATTAAATTAACTGCTAAATTTAAAAATTTTTGGGGAATATCTGCGTACCGGGGGATACATACAAAATACATACATATGTATGTACATAAAACGCACATTAATCAGTCACTCGAAAAGAGACCGAAGAGGCAGGCAGGCAGTATCTCAAATCCGTATAGAAAAGGGTCTGGGACTGGGAACTGGGAAGAACGAGAATGCGACACAAACGCAATAATAAATTAAACAAAAATTATTTTTGTTGTTTTAAGCAAAGCAACGAAGAGTGAAAGAAAAGCAAAACGAGACGGCGTAGCGGCGGCTAAGGCAATAAAATCAACAAAGACGACAGACAGCTGAGCTGCTCAAGTTGAGCCGCTCTGAGCTGAGCTTTAGAGCAGAACACAAAACAAAGAAAGCTAAATAAGTGAGAAAACAAAGCAAGATATACATAAAGACAGACGCTGCTGAATGGTCGTTGGACCAAGTTGATGCTGCCGAGAGGGATTGCAGCTAGCGGGTGCGGAAGTGTGTCGTCCTTTTGTTTGAGCAACTAAATGCACGTCGGAAATGATTACAGGCAGGAGGCAGTAGATATACTAGATGTGTAGCGCGCTGTCTACGTCATTAAAAACTGAGTCATGTTGCACATGGCATCGCCGCATGTTGCACAGCTCACTACGTTGTTTATGATGTGTCTTCTTGCTACTCTCTGCAAAAGGATGGCGAAAATTGGCGCTAAAGAGCAAAGCTTCGCTCAGCTGCGGCGAAACTATGCAAATTGTGCTCTTTGCTTTTTGCTACACAATGGCGACTGGACTCGCCGCTTCAGTTGACAAAAATTCCTTGCGCTGAACGGACATAAATTCAAATACGCAAGATTTTTGTCTTATTGTCGTCACGCTTGTCGGTTTCCTCGAGTGTGTTTGTGAATGTGTGTGTTTTTCTGTGTTACTGACTCAGAATACTAGACAAAAAGCCTGCATTTTTGGTTAGTTAATAAATAATAATAAAACAAAAAATGTAAAATACAAATAAAACAAGAAAATATATCTAAAGAGCCACAAACTAGCCTGCTCTATATGGCGAAAACAGTACATATATACCTACTACTACTATATACATAGTAACTGCGGCGAATTCAATGACGTCGCAAAAAGTTAACGTGCGTATTTCATAAAGCTGTGTGCGTGTGCGTGTGCGTTTGTTTCTCTGTATAGTATCTGTGTGTATTTTGGCTGACTGCTGCGCGTCGTCTTTGGGCCCCGCAAATCGATTTAATTTATGAAAACTTAATCAACTTTTGTTCAAATAAAACCATAAAACCGGCCGCTTCTTGTTTTAATAAACAAAAAAAAAAAAAATCAAAATATATCTGAGCCTACAAATGTTGCCCTTGCTGCGCGTGCATATCTTAAATTTTAATAATAAATATGTACTCTATGTTATTTATCGCAAGTTGCGCTACACACATACATAACATACATATAGCATTTTAATTAAAAGCGGCTTGTGAAGTTTATCAAACAAAGAGCCAGAATAACAACAAAAACCAAAAAAAAAAACAAGAGTGGCAAAATTTTCAACTTTTATCATAATTTTATGGTGAAGCACATGACGTAGTAGCTCCGGCCCGGTCACTCCGTCATTTTGACAGTCAGTCACAAGCGCAAAAACACACGCACACTAATGCACTCACTCACTGTCTGTTTGTGTTTGTGTGAAAAAGCCGGCAAAGCCGACAGCTCACAAATACTTACATATGTATATGTATGTACGTACGTACACACAATGAAGCTAAGAGGAAACAAGAGCAAAACAACAACAAAAAAGAGCATATTGCAGAATGAAAGTAAAAGCAGAATCGGCAACAAAGCATAAACAGCAGCAATAACAACAACAACAATAACAATAACAATAGCAAAATGAAAAGCAGCAACTGAAATTAAACAAAATACGTTAATACAGTGCATCAAAAAAGTCATGGTACAGGAAGCCTACTATTCTCAAAGTTTCACTATAAACAATTTTTTTCAAAGTTGCGTTCTAAACATTGTTTTTTCAATTTAAATTACAATATCGACTATTTATTTATTTGTAACTGGTACAACACTGCACAGTTTACCTTATAGTATCAAATTAATTTGCTTAGGTAATAAACAAAAGCTAGAAACTAATGCCATGCCTCTCATGCGTTGGGAAAACTTTTCAGGATTTTTAGGACTTAAGAAATTGTAAAAATTGTTTTTAAATTTACTAGTTAATTTATTTTCATATTCATATGTTCTCAGCATGAGAAATAAGTTTCTTCAACAAGGTCTTGAGAGCTCAAGGATTTTCCAAAACAAATAACTTCCTTACAAATTGATAAAGACGCAAGAGGTTAGTCGTCTTCGTCACATAAAATTGCCTTCAAATAGACAATACTCAAAAGAAAGGGAATTTTAAAAATATTGTAGTTGTATTAAAGAATTCGAAAAGAGTCATGCGTAGCAGATTCTTGGCAGTCTCTTTTCGTGTTTTACGATTTATTTTATTTATTGCTGAATTCCCTTAACATACAAATTTTCTTAAGATACTATTTGAACAATATTATTTACCGTGTTTAGCTGTCGCTTTTCATCTGAGAAATTTACGTATATTGTTTTAGATTTAGTGTTGTAATATATAAAAAAAAGGGTATAATAAGGAAAATGGGAGTAAAAACAACGTAATAAAAAGCTTAATCACGCATGTTATTTTACGGTTTAAATTTACAGAGTTAAGCTTTAATTCAAACTTTTCTAACATGTGGTTTGACAAAAAAATTAATTTTATAAATAGTTACAGTAATAGAAATTTTATTATATTAGAAAAATTGCAAAATCCAATGCCTTATACCGATTCTTCGCTTAGGTCATACTTGAGTGGATTATTTGATGCCAAAAAATATCTAATAAATATTTTTTCAAAGCAATTTTCTTTTAATATATTCCAAGCGAAATATTTCGCAAAATTTAAGCAAAAGCCGCCATATTTATTTGTATAAGTATGATTATGTTAAAAATATTTATTTTTGAACATTTAAGTATACATTTATCTTAGAAAATGTTGCTAAGCGAAGACTTTTTTGATTCATTGTACAATCACTATATGTACATGGTATGTATATGCAATATACATATAATAGCTAACAATTGGCCATTACGGCATGAAGCTAAAGGGCGAACAATATTTTGATAACTGAAAAGTGTGTACATAAATATCAAATGCTACAACAGCATAAAAAAAAATAATTCATACATTAATATTAATGCCTTCAAATAAATTAAAAAATAAAATAAAAAGAAAGCAATGTTTAATTGAAAAAAAGTATAAATACTCTTGAAAATAAAAAAAAAAGAGCATACTTTTCTCTTAAAAATTAAAAAGTGAAAAACTAAATAAACATTTAAAGCAACAACCAAAAAAATATTAAAAAAAAACACTAAAAACGAAAGCATACATTAAAAATTAAACAAAAGAAATTAATTTAAAAATACAACTAAAGGCACTAAAGGAATTTTTAATCGAAAAAATAAAAGTTCTGAGAGGTTAATTGTACATTTTTGCACTCTTGAATGTACAACATAATTAAATTTGCATACAATTACAAAAAGCTTAAAATATAGTGAACAACTTAACTTTATTAAATATAATTATAATAATGCTGCATACAAAAGTTTCCAATTTCATTATTGTTTGGCTTTTGTATGAAGCATTTCGTTTGTGCAAATTTTAAAAGTATTCTTATCCATTTTAGGGAAATCCAAAACGTCTTAAAACAAGCATCTTGAGCTAAAAATGTGTACAACCTAAAGGGATACCCAAAAGTTATATAAGCCCCAAGTGACGACAGTTATCAATCTATTAGACACATATCTGTCAAATAGAAATTTGTGCAAAAAATATATATACATATATATTTATATATATCAAATTAATTTTGGCCTTGTGCGTGTTGGAATATAAACAGCCTACAAAATTTACTACAACATCAGCTTCAACAACAACACCAACCCCCCCAGCAGCAGTAGCAGCAACCAGCCGAGCAACAGCGGCAACAGAATGCTCTTCGAGAATCCAGCCGTTGCGGCCAAGCTGCCGTTTCCATACAATGTACCGCCGCCCTTACAGGCAGCGGCTGCGGCTGCCGCAGCTGTACCAAATTTAAGGTAAGAACTGAGACCTGAGACCTGAGAACTGAGAACTGGTGAATGGTGACTGTTGTGTCGGGTGACTGGAAAGGGCTAACGAACAACAACATGGCTGGAATTGTTGCCAAGTTGATGTGTCTCAAGGCCATTAAAGCGTTAATGCGCTTTGTGGTTGGATTTTGTTTTGTTTTGGCTGGGTTTTGGTTGGAGCTTTTTGTGGCCAGTTGCTTTTCACTTCGGCTTTCCATGCCATTTCCGGTCTCCACAATTTGTAGCAAGCAGCAGCAGCTCCTCTGTGCATATTTATGATAATTGTTGGCTTGCCATTTTTTAAATATTTTATCAAGGGGCACTTTGGCCTGTTTGTTGGCCTATAATTTTTATAAGCTCCATTCATTTATTATTGTAGTTGGCATATTAATATTCATTAGTGATGGGTGAGAGGGCTACGGGGCACAAAGCGGTTCCCGCTGATGTATTGTAAATGTTTAGTGTTGGTTGGGCTTTTTGGAAAATTAATGTACTTGGTGTTGGTTAAGTGACGTTCATAATAACCATCAGCGAAAGTAAACCACGCCGAACGATTAAGAGACTGCCTATTAAATCTGTCTCATGTTCCACTTGATTGTTTATATTTCTGTTGGTATACATATATAAATACTATATGTATCTGTATATACAATACATATGTATGTGTGTGTCATTTGCAATGTGTGTTATGATCGTCTGGCGCCAGCCAATTAAAAGTTTAAAGTTTTGTATTTGTTTACTAATTAACATTTATATATTTGTCTTAATTATTTGCTGTTGTTGTTATAATTCGGCGTTCAATCAATTTCGTGATTGAAGTGACAACTACTCTTTATACGAATAGTTTTCTCTGAATTATTCAGTCCAACTTACACTAGTCGCGGTACAGTTGCATTTGGAAAGCGGCTGAAATACAGCCACAGTACCAATTTATTCTCGGAAACCCACTTTTATAATCTTGAAAGATCAGCTGCAAAATCAGCCTCATGTAGAGTATTCCTGTGAGACGAGAAAGCATTAATTTGCCTCAGTAAATGGTTTTTTTTGCATATTGAAAAAAAAAAAACATTTTATTTTAAAAAAATATGAAAATGAGATATTAGATCCCTCTGTAGCTATAACTGCTTTCAATTATTCCTTGGATGCCTTATTATTATGCAATACCAATGGAAATTAAATCTGCAGACTGGAGTATTCAATTCTCTCATTTGCTGTTAAAAGCTCATTGCTGTGAAATTAGCCTTATGTTAAGTTCCCACTACAGTGTTTTTATTATGCATTTAGTTACTTCAAGTTTACATAGAGCTGTCCGAATATTTTTTGTTGTCACTGCAGTTGATGCAAAAAAGTCAAAATTACCCGAATTGCGGTTGAAAGCTCATTGCTATGAAATTACTCACGTATTAGCTTGACGTTAAGTTTCGCCTGACGCACGATGGCACCATTTACCGATCCGATCCAAAGATTGTCTTTTGCATTGTCATTACAAAAAGTTGCTAACATTATGCGTCAAAAGTTTGTGAAGTAGCGTAAAATGAATACATTTGCTTTTAACACTACTTCACATTGGAGCAGCCTGGCTTTGTGCCCTGAAGTTAAATGAACAAGTTCGTGAACAAGAACTTGTAAGAACACTGCAACAAATTGGCAGCGACTGGGTTAATATGGCCAGGGGTGATGAGAATAAATGAAACTTGAAATGTTGCACAAGTCTACGAGAAAATTAAGCTTGCCAGAATTGAATAAAGGAAAACTAAGAAAACTTAAAGTATAAGTTTTTTTATATGTATTTTAAATGCAATTTTTATACGAAAAGTAATCATTTTTTGCCCGTATGCTTTTCACAGGAGACGTTTATACCTTATTAAATGTAGGTTTTTTTTTTTTTTTTTTTTTTTTTTTTTTTTATTAGAATGCAGTTATAGTTGTTTAACTTTAATCTAATATTAGTAACAATTTCAGTGGCTTATTTTATGTATTTGGTATTAATATACTAATAATAATATTTCATATTTTGTGTTTTTAAACAATTTTTCGATTTTTAATATTAGAAGGGTGTAGTCGCTTAAGGCGTCTTGGAATTTCTGGGATCATTACGCTTCTCGCTGCTTCATTCGGATGTCTCGTCAGCCTGTCGTTATAACGGCTACTGTGGTAATTTATTTGATCACCGATTTTTGGTATATTGAGATCACGCTCTAAGATGCTGTTCCGAACAAACCATTAAATGTAGGTAAATGAACTAGTTCTTGATAAGCAAGTCCTTTTTTATTTAATACAAATCAGCAACATCATTTATTATATGGAACTAGAATTATTATTATATTATAAGTCTTTATTTTTAAAATTGACAATTTTAACATTTCTTCCCCAAATTCCCAAACTCCTCGACACTAAACTAAATTGACACTAGTCTAACGTCATGTGTTTTTTTTTTGTTTTTGTTTCCTTTAAACCTATTTTAATGTTTTCATGTCACATCCATCTAGGCAGCTAACACAATACAGCCGCACAGCTGTTTATGCTAGTACAAGCAAATTGTTAATGAACTAGTTCTAAAATCAGTTACAAATTACACTAGTTAGCAAGTTTCTTTTTAATCAATGCAAATCAAGTTTAAGACACTACAAAAATTCTTTCACGGAACTAGAGAATTTTCTTTATTATATATAATTTACAATTTAAAGGATTTTCTTTTGAGATTCTTAAAACCCAGGATACCGAACTAGACTCTGTATCTAACGTCTTGTGTGCACTCTCTCTCTCTCTTTTAATTAAACCTACGGTTACTAAGTGAATGTTTTTACCCTAAAATTTGTTGAATGACAGGGATACTCATCCATCTAGACAGCTAATTGTGTATATTGTATAAAGAAACAGCTGCAAAATTCGCTCTTGAAACTAACTTTGTTTTGGGCCATTTGCCAAAATAAATAAATCAACAATTAAGCTAATTACACTTGCAATTTCCCCGTACCGCTGCGGGAGCATATACGGACTGCGTCTAGTTCATCATGTCTCCCACCCGCGCCACACTCTTTACCCACGGACAATTAGCAGTAACATAAAAACACACTAAAACATAACAAAAAAAAAAACAAACATGTGCGTAATTTTCATTAATCATTTTACATAAAATGTGCAGAAGAAGATAATCTTAGAAGAGAATTCTTACCAGACCAAAGGAAACTAAGAAATACAACATACAAAACTCTCTATCTGTACGCTTGCAATTTGTTTGGCTTGTCATAAAGTGGGGGCGTCAATGCCTATAACACTAGGTTTTGGAAGGGACTGACTGACTGACAATGGCGTCAAAATTAACGAGAACAACGGCTGTGCGGTATCTTTTATTTTTTCTTTTTGACAGAGTGCACAGAGTTTTCATTTTCAGTTTTTCCTAGTTGGATGATTTTTTTTTTTCGTTTTGGAGCAAGTTCGAGCCCTAGCTAAAGACAACAAGAAGCCAAAAAATAAGATAATATTATTTTATGTACTCGTATATATTTTTAAACGAACCAACAGCATCAGCCATTTGTTGTCATTTATTACTGTCACTTTAAATCCAATCAACGCTTTGTCTATACTACGAGTATTCGACAAAATGCCAGAAATATTCACTTTGAGTTTTTGACGTATGGCCCTAGTGCCATGTCAGCTTTTCCACTCTGCGCCCGCGGAATGCCACCAAGCTTGGACTTGTAGCTGCTACTATTGCGTCAAGTGCTGTGCCAATGATTTTCAATAGGAAAAACAACCCAAATACCATCACAACAACAATAATAACAACAACAACAAGTGTAGCTACGCTTGGTCATGTTCTGGTATTCTGTTGATAAAAATAAAGCATTGTATTGTGGTATGGGGGCAGTTTGATAAGTCTGCGACTTTTTGAATAAGAGTTTTTTTTTTTTTTTTTTGACAACTAAGCGTTTTTTGTTTTTTTTTCTCATTCCTTCTTAATAATAGAAGAAGCTCAAAATTTGAGTTTTTTCAGAGCGAGCATACATCCAAATCTCTTACCGTGCATCCGATTCTTTAGGCTTTGAAATAGAAAATAGTTTTAGCCCAAGTTATGATTCTCACTTATTGCGGCACCTATCGCGCGGACAGCTTTTACATGCCCAAATATTCAGCTACATATAGAAAACTGATTGATCTGACTGACTGATTGTTTTATCGCGTAGGTAAGACGGGAATTTAAAATACAAGTGAGGGAAATGGTCGGTCAATATTTGTATAAGAAAAATTTTGTTTTTCATCCAACCGAGGGCTGAAATTTAGCTTGAAGTTGCTTGAAGTTATGCTGAGCACTAATATTTTTTTTGGGAATTTCGACTCCAAGTAGCTGTAATTGGTGATGATGGTGGGTCAATGTTTGTAGTGCAATGTATGTAAACGTTCCATTAAGATGGGTACAGCCCCCAGCTATCTAAGCCAGTTCACACTTTTATTCTGCGATTCTTCAGTATAATTCCATTGATTTTAACGATGATTTCTGGCTAGACGACCTGAACGTTTGGCACCGACGCGTCGGTGGCATTTTCGGGTACGACTACAATTCAAAAATTATTGGTTAAGTGTTCTTATAGTATTTATCAAGCCTAGTTTTGTTTTACCAAAAAAAAAAATGCTTAATCACCAACCGAAAATCACTTTTTTCCTTTCTCTGGCTTTCAATAGCTGTCAAATATGAACAAGATGACTCAGCTTACTCAAAATTCACTGACTTATCAAACTGCCCTCGTATGTACTAGTAGCGCCAAAATTGTTTTTCCTTGTACTTGCAGCAAATATACACAAATCTGGGAAAGTATTCATTCAAAAGAAAACTCATAAAAGTCACAACCGTCTATGGGGCTTGTATGGTACATACACAATATGATTTATATAGTATATATATTATATGCAATTTGTCCTTCGTTCAAGTTGGACAAGTAAAATTCGTATTCATAATTACATATGTGTAGTCTACATACATACAAATTTGTACTACTAAGCGCCAATGTGCATATTAATCACGATATCCAATATGGGCAATATGTTCTAACAGCAAAAATGTATATAATATGTGTACATAACATATGTATGTATTAACAAGCATATGCATATAGGTAAGCGTTTGTGTGCATAAGTTGTTACACGTGCCGTCTAAAGGTAAATCAATTACCCAAGAACCCAACCTGGCCCAGTCTTTGTAAGAAATTCATTTATTTCATTCGTGCCTTGTCATGACTGTGATTTATTCAAATTGCATGAATGACTTAAGGCCCAGAACCTTTCAAGATTTCAATTAAATACGCCTAATATCATTTAAATATGTATATTTATATAATGGTATCATGACATAATATTCAAAGTACCTGTAGCTAGTGCTTCACGGCCAGGTGTTAAGACAATTGCTCAAATTAGTGAAAGCTTCTTCAAGGAGGGCAGCAGGACTTAATACAGATAAATAAAGATAAAAAAAACAAAGTAGCTTTCCTTAGGGCACTAATTTGTAAATTAAATAAAAAAATAAAGAAGTACAGTCATAAGTCAGTTTGCACAAGCTTTTCTTTTCTTTCAATATTAATTCGTATTTTGGAGCACTTTAATCAGGGTCCTTAACAGATAATTTTTTATTGCGTATTTACTTAGAAGTGTATATAACATTTGGGGGGGTCCGGACGCAATTCTTGTGACCTCGAATATCTTCTAATTCTAACAGCAAGTTACAGGCCCGAATCGGGCAGAAGTGATAGATTTTAAAAAAGCTTCCCCTGGCTATGGAGAAAGAGATTTGAAAGACAAGATAAGTTATAATCTAAATGTGTTCTGCTGTTAGAACCAAGTTACAAAATATTCCAAAAGTCTTAAACCTTGAGTTCGATTCTTAAGCGCGTTTAATTTAAATGCATTTACTTTGAGTATTTACTGTAGCGATAATCCCTAAGAGCCGAAATTAATGCTCTTTGCAAGTGCTTCTAATGGCGCCTACGCTACAGACTTGGTTACTTGTCATAATTAATCTGCTAACCAGTAAGATTGTGCGTGAGCATCTTGGAAAAAGATTTTTCCTTTACTTTTGGTTGTATCCAAGTTCTCTAGTTTGTTATTTCTATTTAGTGGATAAGCTTATGTTGAGATAGTATAGATGCGAATAATAGGGTCCAGTGATTTATGTGCTTTCGTAGCATGATTGCCTAAATTAGAAAGTTACTATGGCATACTTATTATACGTTTCACAGTTTGTTCTATATACTATTTCTGGATTAGAAGCTTCAATATTTATCGCATAAACCGAATATTCAATCGATTGGTTTTTTTTCTTTTTCATTCTTTTTTATATCTTTCTGCTCGAATGACAAGCGAAATTCGCTACTTAAAAGTTCTTTGACTTTGGAACAGTACTGAGTATGTGGGTAGCGAACAAACGTCAAGTTGATTGTCATGCGTTTTGCTTCTGTTCTTAATGAATCGGTTATTTAAGTCAAAAAACAAGAAAAAACACCACAACATAAAATTGGAACAGCATAGAAACTGTGCTGTGCGCTCCCTTTTTGTCATATCTTTTCGTATAAGACCACAAGAAAACAAGTTAGTCGATAACAGTCGTATCATTACGACTATACTATACGCTATCTACGTGCCAATTTTTACGGTTTTCACTCGGTTTTGGGAGTGTAGCCTAAACTTTGTTCATTGAAATTTTCGAGAATAAACAGACTTGGGGGAACCGCATCGAGAATTTTTATATTTTATCAAAGTCAATATGAGTCTAAGAAGAAGATTTAAACTAAAATTTAAAATTTTTTTTTTAATTCAATATTGATATTATAGAGCGTCAATGAGAAAGCGAAAAAAAATGCAACTGTATTGCTGTATTTAATGTTTTTTGAAAAATATGCGACGAAAAGCCACATGAACATGCTTTGTCGAAAGAATGTTGACGACTGAGCTTAGTATTTCTCTCTCAGCAGTAGCAGGCCGTGAATTCGGCATGCGTTCGTCACGTGTAT
Source organism: Chymomyza fuscimana (assembly GCA_949987675.1). Classification (NCBI taxonomy): domain Eukaryota; kingdom Metazoa; phylum Arthropoda; class Insecta; order Diptera; family Drosophilidae; genus Chymomyza; species Chymomyza fuscimana. Next base: position 87,843,544 of record OX465088.1, read on the forward strand.
GTGTGAGCACCTGATGCTTTTCATAACCTTGGGTAACGATTGAGCCATGGTAAGAATATTCATGTTACCCTCATAAACAAACTCACATCTAAATTTTGTGCATTTAATATGTTTTTATAGGGAGCTACTTAATTGCTACGTAAGTTTGAAAAAAACAAATTTTTTTTTTTTTCGTATTTTTTATCGTATAAGTGTAACATCACGCCTTATACATAACACCCAAGACTGTCAATCAATTTAAAAAAAAAAAACAATTTAAACTTCTTTTTAACTTCCTTACACTTGATTTAGCCAATATCTTTTGTCATTCCGATCAATTTTATCCGATTTACTTAACCTTATATACTCCTTCACACTTTGAGTGCGGTATATAAAAGTATAAAAACCTTAGCAGAGTATCTCTTGACAGATGGTGCTGCATTTAAATTCATCCAACGAATAAATTGAGTGTTTGTGTGTGGTACTCATGCATTTGTGCATCAAGTCAGGCGTATGTGTGTTGGTGTGGGTGTATGTATCTATGTGCTGGATATTTGTCCTCGGGCTGAGCTATATGAATCTGTAAGAAATTGAGCGTGAACACGAGCGTGTATTTCAATATGCAGTTGAATTTAAGAGATAGAAATAAAAAAATATTTTAAGCCTAGACTTGGTTTACTTCTATTTGCTGTATATAAGTCGTGCATAGGTATCTGAGTATCTGAGAGTGTGTATCTGTGGCAACTTTTGATCAGACGTCATCTTTATGTGGGCGTATTTCAATTATTTGCACGAATTGCAACAAGCAACAGTCAAGCGAAAGCAAACTAGAGTGAAGGAGCTGTTGATACTATACAGATACATACTATGATGGATGCATATGTCGTCTATCTATCTATCTATCTATGATTGCTTTGCATTTGGTGAGCGTCTATTTCTATCTTTTGTCAAATACTTTTTACACAAGTTGCATGCAATTTAATTGAAATGCTTGCCTCCAAGTTGAGCTTGGAATTCTTTTGTATAGAGCATAGATATTATATTTAAATTTGTTTGAGTGTGTGTTTGTTCTGGCAGTTTAATATTGAAAACTCATTTCGAATATCAACAGTAAGTTGTATATACAATTAGAAAAGGCAATGTTATCAACTCATAGTTAAAGACTTAATGAACTGCATGTGATTTGATTACTTGGTGCTGGTAATCAATGGAAATACACATATGGCTGACAAAATTGCTTTATATTTGACTTTGTTTAGTTTTGTGCTATTTACCTCGTTGTATATAAACAAACCAACACAAAATGTTTTTTTTTATTTTGTATAAATATGCATCAAGGTAAAGCTCGATTCAGAATGCATAAAACGCATATATGCAGATTTCGAATGACAGCTCTAGCTTATGAGAGTAACTGGTTCGTATGTATCTATTAGATACTATGCGCACTTACAAGCTCAGTGCATAGAATAATTGTATATAGGGGAACATGCGCTTATTTAATTAACGTACTCAGCGTTTTACAAAAAACTCATTGAAAAAAACTTACAGGAAATGTTTAAATATGTTACTGGCATAACATATTTTTATTTTGTTAATGTTTTTTTTTAATACTATTTTTTTGCACGTTGCCGTTTACGTTGTCGGCTTATAAAATATTCGATATAAAAATAATATAAAAAAATGATATTAAAAAGCAATTACCAGTTTATTTCTAAATATGAATTGCGATACTTACACTGTGGGTGTCATAAATTGACACAAATTGTGGCCCAAAACAAGCAAAACTTGGTATGTTCAGATACATATGTATGTATCTAATACTATATGGGAAAGATACCATAACTGGGGCACACACTTTTGCTGGTGCTTGTCGCTGTCAATTTTATTAAACGATTTGAGTACATCTAAGAAATTCATAGATATAAAAACGACAGGAGGCAAATAATTTTTATGCGGCAAAACAAATTGACAATCATTTTAATGCGCGATTTTATTGCGTGGCGGAATTTACATTCGAATGAAAACTAAAAACATATGTTTTTATAGTTTTAAATAATAATAAACCTGGTAATTTCATTTTAATATTGCGAAATAATAATTAACAAAGTAATCGGATTAGACTATAAATTGAAATTTTTAAAAAAAAAGCTACTATTACCAGCTATAACTAGCACCAACTGGAATGGGTCTAAAATCTTATAAGTTGTCTTTTCTGTACTTTTTCTATAAATTGTATAACAATTGGGTGAAAATAAGTTAAACGGATCCGTTTTTAAAACGATCTCTTCGATTTTGATTGTTTTTAGCTATGTGCTAAAGAAATTTGTCCATATTTATGTCAATGAAGGAATTTGAAATAAAAAAGTTTGGTTTTTTTTTAAGAAAAACTAGTGTGCGGTCTTGGGACAGCAGCTAAGATATTTTTTTTTTTTTTTGAATATACTACGACTTATAAATTAATAAAAAAGTATTTTTTTTTAAATACGGCGTTTTCTTGCCTTACTCCGACGATGAAATTAACACAGTTAGGAATATCAGGTTTAGTTATGTGACCCGTTTTGTTCGATAACTTTTGTCCATTTAGAAGGCAATTTCATAATTCCCCGAATGAGGAAGTCTACGTCCCTATCCAGACCTGATGAGAGGGGGATCCCCTCTTCGGAGCTTCTGACGCGTCATTACAGATGTGTGCGGCCTAGTGTTGTCTTGATCCCAACACCACCAAACACACGGCCTTCTTGGCCGTAAATCCTGTCTTGGCGATCGTTTAAGTCGACTCCCAGCAATTGGACCACGATCTTTTTCGTCTGTTGTACTCTTATGTGACCTATTTCTCATTGCCAGACACAATCCGCTTCAAAAACATGTCGATTTCGTTTGTTCCCATATATCGAATTCCATGATTTTATCAACATTTTCGACGATTGGCCTACTAGAGCGTGGCCTATCTTCGACTTACACATTACCAGAACGGAATCGTTTGATGGTTCCAGCTTTGCTTTTGTATTCGATACTGTGTTGGGTCTATAATCAGCTCAAATTTTTTTGGCCGCCTGCTCCGCCTTTTCACCTTGGTCTTAGTGGTACTGAAGAATGTACCGAATTTTCTTTTTCTTTACCTCCATTTTGAAACGCTGCAGCTTCGCCAAACAAATAATGTCTTCTTTAAAATGCGTTATGGTATGACCCAATGCGATATATACATCGTGAGATATGGCTAAACTTTCTACTTTACCCAATATAATAATATTTAAATATAATACCAGAATTAAAATAAATCTTTACAAAAAATTAAAAGTGAAATTATGTTATATGAAAATAAATAAAAAAATTGATGTTCAAAATGGTAATTAAAAAAATTATATTCGAAAATAAAAATTTTTACAAAGCCAGTAAGGTACAAAAATTGCCAAATAGTAAAAAAAAAATTTTAGATTGAGAATCGAACTTTGGACTCGAGTAGACGAAAGACTAAAAAGACCCTCTACGAGCTCAGCTACCCTTGTGTATGCTTTTCCCACAATTTTTAGTATTCTACGCGGTACTCTCACGCATACATACTTTATATAATTTTTTATTTACGCTTATTTATTTTATTTATTGATTACATTTTTTTAATGATACATAGTGTTCAATTTTATATTTTTTTGCGTACGGATTCAATACTTATTTTTGTTCTAATAAAACAAAAAAAAAAAAAAAATATTTTGTATATAATTTTTAATTTGCTTGAATGTTTCACGAAATTTGTTACATGTCTTAAGAAAGCATAACCGGCAGGAACTTCGTTACTGATGCGGTAACCAAGAAAATATAAATATAATAAGATTTTTGGATTTGGAATTCTCAAAAAAATTTCTAAAGAGAAAAAAAAGGTCACAAAAATCATTTCTTTTTTATGGTAATAAAATTTTTCTTTGAAAAATAAATAAACAAGGACATTTATTTTCATTTCATTTGTTTTCGCCCATATACCTATCTATTATATTAGCAAACAACATACTAAAAACTAATAATTCAGATAAAAACAATGAATGGAACTCCAGTTGGAATGACGATAAAATTCCCAGCGATTTAAATTTGCAAAATTAGTTCCGAATTAGAGGTATTGTCACTCTTCCTCGTCCCCCCTTACAGACACTATGTGCTGTCAAAATATGACATATTCCAATCTCTTGCCAAAAATAAAACATTTAAAGCTCATAAAAACGACTTGAATTTTTGTAGCTGTAATAATTCAGAGCTGCCAGAAATAAGCGGGTTTGCATTTTAGTGAAGCATAAATTGGTCTAAGCACTGTGTATGTAAGAAAATATAAAACCTCTAAAATTAAAAAAAAAAAAACAAACAAACAAAAACAATGTAATTAAAATTAGACTTTATTTGTTGCAAAGTCGTAGGAACTTGAAAGAAATCATTAAAAGTAAAGTTTTTCAAAGCTTTAACTGACCTGCTCAATCAAATTGTTTATGACTATTTTAGTACGAAGTATTAAACCAAACTCGATCAGTTTATATAAAAACACAACAGAATTCTTTGTTAAAATTTACCTGTATACAATGTGCTTCATTTTGTCACTTCCGGCATAAAAATAATCTTTGTCACACCTTACAGCTTCGTCAACCCTTAGAGGACCAAAATTGAAAAAAACTATTTTTTTAAGTAAATCGAAATCCTCCCGTAGTTTTCTGCAGCCTAATGAAATTCAGGTGTTTTGATAATATTTAAGAATATTAAGGAATATTTCGAAATCATTTTGGAAAAACAAAAATTTCTGTCGACTTCGAAATTAATATCATAAATTTATGAAAATCGCACAATCTTGAATTAAAGTAATAGTTGCTCCCGATCTTTACTTTACTGTTCTGCAGTTATATGACATTTAATGCCCATAATAACTCGTAAAAATGTGTTTATTTATATTTGTTAAGGAATAGTTCGAAAACGTATTACAAAAAAAAATGGCTGTTGGCCTCAGAATTAAGGTTATTTAACGAGTTTACCAAAAATTGTTTGCTTAAATAAAATTATCTTCAATTAAAGTATTAGTTGATACCAATCCTACACAAGGAATTCCGTATATAATATAATATACTATAATCTTATAATTTATTTATAAATAAAAGTAAAATAATCTTCAATTAAAATTGTATTGCACAGTAGGCTCATAGTTCATCCACACATCTTACATATTTCTTTTTTGCTTACACCTTTATATGGAACTTTGCTTTCCTCATATATTGTTATAAACTTTCCAATTACTGACATTCATGAATTTCTGTAACTGAAAAGCCCGTAAAGAATTGGACAGACCAAGCCTTAACTACATGAGCGCTTACCGAACCACATAACAAAAAAAAAATTAAGATGTTGGGCTGGTTGTCGCCCCCGCACAACACTTTCAACCCACAACAAGAGGAGATACCAAGTTGAAACATGGGAGTAATGAGCTTCTCATTAACTGTAGCTTTTAGTATTTTGTTGTGGGCATTTTATGTGCATATAGTATATATACATACATATATACTTTTTTTGGACTGGTCAGTCTTAATTCTTTTGGTTGGTGGTTCTCGCGGTAGCGCTTGTAAGTTGTAGATACATTCAGATGTACATACGTCTGTAACTTTGGCCCATTGCGCATTTAGTTCATTAACCTCTGTCACTCTACAATACAATTGTTGCTGTAAACTTATTGTTGTGGCTGTGGTTGTTTGGGGTGTGGGGAGGTATAGGGCTAGATACCGTGGATGGAGTAAACTGATGTGAAGTACTGTAAAGTGGAATTGTTGCTGTTGCTGCCGAGTTCATTGTTGGCATAAGAAAGCGGGCAGTAAGAAAAATTGTTGCTCTCCAAGTACAACTCTGGGGGGGCAACAACAAGAGCACAAAACTCTGATATGCCAATTAAAGTGCGACCAGCAGCAGCAGCTAGAGAATCGTGTGGCATGGCTTGGATTGCTGGTGGAGGCGTCTGGGCATGGCATTGGCTTTTGTGGGGCTTTCTTTTCAAACTGCTTGCAGGCCGTGCCGCTTGGATAAAGTAGCGCGTGGTAATAGAGTAATAGCGGCAATTATTTAAAATTAGTTAGTTGAAGGTTGTGCGAAGAAGTCTAAGAAGTCTAAGAATAAAGTTTGTTCTTTCGCATACTACTTATAATAACAACAATTGTGTAAACGCGGGTAGGCTGAAAAGTAATTGGCCTAGGAAAAAGTGAGCTCTCTCGAAAAATATTTGTTAACACAAAGTTTTAAAATGCAATATAGTACATATAAAATGCATGATTTGTCAAGATCCGTGCAATGGGAGTTCGTTTTGTATTTTAGCATTCTTTTATAGGAGCTATGTTCTGTTGTATGTTAAGATTTTCAAAATAAGCTCTTTTATATAGATGACCTGAGCATTTAAAGGAAATCTAATTTTATTCTGAAAAAATAATTTTATAACATAAACTTTTTTAGAGCAATAAACTTTTGAAATGTTTGGTTGATCAGGATCGTCAAAATATAATCTTATTTAAGGCAATGTTCTTTAAAAAAGTATGTTTTGTTAAGATTTTTAAAATACTCCTTCTTACCATATGATGGAAATCTTAATTTTTTTTTCTGGTAAAAACACAATTTTTCAATATAGTCTTCTTGTTTTATTAAAATTCTCAAAAAAGTCATTCTTTCATGGAAATCTGTTTTTTTTTCTGGAATAATACTTTTTTTCAAAATATAGAAACCTGATTTTTTCCTAAAAATTAAAAGAAAAAACAAAAATGTTAACATTATTTTTTTTTAGATCAATGCATTTTTGAAAAGCAAGCAGTCGATCGATTAAGGAATGAACAGTTAATTTTATGCGTCCCTTTTTTTACCAAGCCATCTCTTAAAGCTTATAGAAAAATTAATGCGTGCGAAAAAATTCGCAGCACAATTCATATGGTTTTTTAATAAATACTGAGATCTTTTTGGTAGAAAAGATATTAATAAAAAATAATTTGTGTCTATCGGTATTTTACAAAACAGTTCAACCACAGACCCGCCTTGAGAAATTTACTACTTCGAGTAATGTTGTTTTATCCCCAAATACAAAATGGTGTAAAAAGTCCTTACGCTCTTTTTTTAAATAGTTATATGATCACTTTTGTTCTCGACTGTGAGGCAGTCTTCTCCAAACTACCTTTTACTGTTGATGATGCAGAGAATCGTTTTCAACTCATAATTTGTTTTCTGTTTCGAAGCAGATATGGGATGATTGAATAAAATTTAAATTTATTCTCTACTCAATCATCTCCCGTCAAAACTACACGGAGTGGTTTGAACTTTGACTGCAATCAGCTGATAGAATCAGTTGGTTTCAAAGCGACAATGTTCTTTTTGCTTCTTGCTAGCACCTTTAAACATTTTAGCCTGCCCTCGTAGTTAGCTGCGGTGTCGTTGAAATAATGTTAAGAATGTCTTAGAACTAACCGCACAGCGACATTAATTTCTCATATTATTATAATAAATAGTAAATAAAGCTATGCCCATATCAATGCCGCCCAAAGCCTTGACACTGCTCCATTTTGTTGCTCATATAGTATATGGTATGGGTACACATGTATATAGTACCCATAAACCGCAGAGGAAATTGAAATGCGGTCGGTCACATCATGCAAAATAATAAAACTGTGACAAAACAATTTTATTTAATTAATGTCAAGTCCAAAGCTGATATATATACAATATTTTGTGATTTGTTACTGTCTATATATATAGTATGCATATGTATCTGGCAACATGTAAATAAGCGTATCTATCAGTTACATTATGGCATGGCAAGACCCACAAATACATTTGCCCATAATTTATGATAACATACAGCTGCTGCTTTTTATACTATCAATATTTTTGGATACGATTGATAGTAAAGTATCTGATGCTGCTGCTGTTTTGTTTTTGCTATACTCGTACAAGATACAAAATATACATGTGTGGAATTCAGTATTATCGACAAGTTATAAATTGAAGACAATGAAATCAATTGATTGGCATTTGTCTGTCATTTTTTTTGTTGCACAGTGGAGGAACCTTGTATTCCTCCTATCGCTACCGATGCCACCAACGCCGCTTAAATATTGTTCCAAGCCCGCATTTGCCATACTTTGACCCCGTTTTCTAGCCTTACTTATATGCTTTATATTGTCTATTGAAATGCGCTCTATAAATTGTATATAACTAGCTATAGTATAATATGTATTATGTACATAGCGTAGAAATGTTGTATATATCGGGCAGCCTTTGTTGTCTACCCACAATCACAAAGAAAACTGATAATTACGCGTTAAATATCTCAATTTTCAAGACCGGTTTCTAATGAAATCAACAATAACGTCTGGAAGTAGGCTGTTAGAGCTGTTGCTTTTTTTTTCTTCTATAGATACTTTGTTTTTTTTTTTTTTGCGGTTACAGATACATTGTTTTTGAAATTTGCTTTAGAGTCGGCAATTCTAATGGTTACTCAATGTATCGCAAGTAACAAATTGTTATATACAAAAAAAAAAAGTTGCTTTAGGCAAAACTCAAAAATGTTTAACTCTAACGGGGTTATTCATAGATCAAAAGAACCGTTAGAGCCATAACTAAGTGGCGCAAAAATTATTTTTATTAAAATACAAAATTTCACTAGAAAAAATATATTAGTTGGAGTGGAATTCTAGCTAAAATTTTTATTTTGTTTGAATTTGTTTTTCAATTTCGTGCAAATTCTATAGAAAAGATAATTAAGCCAAGAAAAATAATTTTACTTACGATCATATTATGGAATGCGTCAGATTTTGTGAAATTGAACAATAAAATTTTTCGATTTGGAACGTGCAAAATTTTTGCAGTAAATTAAAAAAAAAGTTAAACACCTAATTCTGTCATCTCACATTTTAAAAAAACTTCATTTTTTTAATCGTACTAAAATATTCGATTATAATGTTAACCACCAAAGTGGCTAATAAAAAGAGGGTTCCTTTTCTTTAAACTTCAAACTTGAAGATCTTGGCATACTAACAAAAGGGTATACTAGATTTGTGCAATGTATGTAACGGACAGAAGGAGGCGTGGCAGACCCCAAGTCCTTTATACAAAAATGCTTATCATAACCTCGGGTAGCGATTGAGCCATGTCCGTCTGTCCGTCCATTCGTCTGTATGAACACCTAGATATCAGAGACTATAAGAGCTACAGACACCACACATACTGTACCACCAGATGCGCATATTTCCACAGATGAAGTTTGTTGAAACATATTTAATATTTAATAATAATTTAATAATTTAATATTTGAATCTGCAACCTAACATAGCGATGCGTCGTGATTATATGCATCTGTCAAAAATGAACAAAATCGGATAAATAGAACAGAAGTTATAGTCAAAAATGTACTAATTTTACCTCCCTGGCCTATAAACTGCATCAATATTTGAGTTTTCGTAATTATGGTAATAAATTACCTACAATCACCAATTTTGGTAAGATTAATCATGTTGCCCTAATAAACAAACGATCATCCAAATTTTATCGATACGACTCACACGCCCCCGCAATCGATCGATTTAACGTGTTTTCTCCCACTCATCAAAATCGGTCAAAATTTACGGAACTTATTGGTATAAATATCGAATTTCACCCAAAAAAATAAATCCTAACTGGAAAGTTCTTCGAAGGAACATGCAGGACTAACATTTTTTCGAGAAAAAAGGTACAGGGTATTACACTGTCGGCCACCGCCTCCACTGTATCACATTTTTTAATATTATATTGGAAAAGAGTGATTCCGCTCATGCTATGGATGGAAAATAAATCAAAAAAACATATTTCTGGGTTCGAACAGATTTGGTCGGAACATAATTTGGAGCTTTGCTTCTTCTATTACTATTCCTAAAATACGTTCAAATAAAAAATAAAGACATTTGCTAGAAAGACATTTGAAAGAAGCGAAACAAAGCAGTTATACAACACTTGGAAATAGGAGAAAAAAAGCTATATTTTGAGATTTCCGTATTGTTATATTTTTGCATGCTTTAACCACTATTAATAGTTTAAGTCTTTAGCTTTAGTTTCTGTAATATATTATTACGCCAGTTGAAATTGTATATTTTATTGAAAAAATCGGACCACATATATCAGAGTTATATTGTACTGAACCCAAAAGTCCGAAACGCTTCTACGTCAAAAGTGTGTATAAGGATGGATAGCCGAGATAGTAAGGTGTTGGACTCGAGACTTGACGTCGCCACTTTGGGAGACCAAAGTTCGTTTTCCAGTCAAAAAACAATTTTTTTTTTATATTTTTGTTATTTTAATTTAATTTTTTTAAATATTTTTTTTTTATTTTAATTAACTTTTTTAATTCTGTGATTATTTTTATTTTTAACGTTCATAAATTCTCTTCATATTTTATAAATATCTTATGAAATACAAAAACCATTTTTTTTTATTAACTATTTTGTTATTTTAATTTTCAAATTTGTTTTAAATTTTTATATTTTAAATTTTAATTTTTTTTATTTTAATTTTGTGATTATTTTTGTTTTCAACGTTCGCTATTTTTGTAACTAATTAGATCACAAATTCTCTTCATATTTTATAAATATCTTATTGTCTTTTGTTTAATTTCATTAATTATAAATAATTATTTTCATTTTTCAATCTTTATTTTGAATGTACCAGATACAAGGCGCTAAAAACCGTTTGCGTAAAGCTGCAAAGATACATCAGAAATTTGATCTCTAATGCAGCATTGAAAACCCAATTGTTAAAATTTTTTACATTTTAGAAAGTCTTAATAATTTGTATAACGCCAATTGGTAAGTTTAGTACCAAACTGGAAATCCAAATTACAAGTAATTTAAAGTTGTATGATAGCATGTAATATGGTGTGTACTAAGCTATAAAACTCATTACGCTTAATGGTCCCATCTCACATAGAGAGTGACCATAATAAATGTTTCGAATTTTTTTTTTTTGGTTTGAACATTTTTATGGCAAATTTGTGCAGTTGTTTATTGGACACTCTCTCTCTGTCTCTGGTTCATAAATGCTTGCAATTATAATTATAACTCATTTTTGAAATGATATTAAACTTATTTTGTTGCGCTGTTGCATTTTGGCATTATAAATATTTCATATTTTTTGGCAATATTTCATTTTCTGACCTTTTTGCGAGTGATTTGTCACCCACACCTTTAATTTTTTTTTTTTTTTGGCTCGCATCTCAACAGATTAAGCTAAAAGTTGTGCAAAATGTTTTGTAACTATTTTTATGGGTTTTATTTAGTCATAAACCAAAAATAGTTTAAGTATATTTTGAAATATGCATTGCCATTGAAGGCGAATGTATCGCGGCTCTTTGATGCCAGCCGTCTCTGATGCATAGGTGTAATTATTTTGAAGAATATTCTCTTGTCTGCCTCACGTTAATTGCCAAATTGACGCACAATTTAAAGAGCAACCTTTATGCCACTTTGTGCTGTAAGATACATATGTTTTTGTAAATGTATCTGCAAGATACATATAAACATTTTAGTTTAAGTGCGCACAATACAGCGTTTGACATTTGCCCCCGTCAAACTACTTACTTTAACCATAAACCAGATAACAAATTGTATCGTTGGCATTCAGTAAATTGACTTTGCTTGTCATTTGTAGGCCACAAAAATCTGCTTAGTTCTTTTGTTGTTCTTGTGGCTGGCATGCATGTCAAATGCAATGAACTGCAAAGAACCACCCAAACAAACAAACAACTCTGGCCCAGAGAACCCATAGACAATCCGTAGTTTGGTCTTTATTCTTTTTCTTTCATTTTTCATGTTGCAGATAAATTGTAATCAAACATCACGAACAGGCGATTGTCTGCTTACGTTTTTAGCTACCAACATCAACAACTTCCCCCGCCCAAATCATTAAGTGCTGCTGCTGTCTACTGAAATGTAAAGCATTTTGCAGCAGCTAAGTACAGAGCGTGCTCATACAAAGTTTTCCACAAATTGAGTATCTAAATAACCGTAAATTTGTAGAACATGTAATGCCAAAAAGTTGAACCCCAAACCACATTATAGATACAAGCTACAACGTACAACCTACAAGACACAAGATACAGCTGCATGCCTACCAAACAAAGCGCACTGAAGCCAACTAAAGGCAGTAACAAAATTGATAAAAGAAAACCAATATATAGTATCTACTAAAAAAAAATTGCAAGCCAATATGATATGCTAAATAAGTATATACATACCTGAATATGTATCTAAAGTTGTAGCCAACTCTGTCAGTTGCATGCTATATGACCTGTTTTGGTTGCATGACAATGTGTCAAGGCAGTAGGGAAGAAGTGGCAATAAATAATATTTTGATATGCTCTTTCATGACACTTGGAAATGTCCACGTTTGTGGTATCCTAGCACATCATAAACTAAACGAAATAGATTGGACAAATGGCTTCTTTGTTATTTGAAAGCATTTAACTATTGCTTTCTGAATTGAATACTTAGAAGTTCTTTTTTATCATTTGAGCTACATTTGTTGTTGATGATCGATCTGCTGATATTCTATATCTAACGTGTTTCCAATTTTAAATTTATGTTTTAAATTAGGAAAAAATCGAGGAATTAGATAAGGCTTGGCCCATTTTTTAGCCATCTAGTTCAATTAATCTTGCCATTTTCTGCAGATGCACGGTAGTAGTTTTATGCAGGCCCTCTGAGAATATTGTAGCACAGTTCTTTTGAAGAGCAATCGCCAAAGATCTACTCGATAGATATCGATTCTTTTTCAATTTCGCAACACCTACCTTTAATTTGGGGCATTCTTTTGTGAAGAATATGAAACTGAAATGAATTGGTAAGAGGCCTAATTGAGCCCTACTGCTTGGAGCTACTAAAACAAACGCAACAACAATTTTCGATGATTTTTCGAACTAATTCCTATTATTTTCAATTTCATAGTAGGACACTTGAAACCTCCTGGCCTTCGCACCATTTTGGTTTCCTTAAAAATTGGAAATCATACTACTGTCCTCATATCTAAGTCACATCATTATAAAGAACTAACAGTTGAAAACCTTTTTTTATCAGCCTTCGCCACGACAAATAATGAAGTAATATTGCCAAACTTTATCTATCCGAATTTGGTGAATCTGTTTAAAGCTTCAAAATCAAAATTCTCATACATGATTGGACGAATTTCACCTGCGCACTGACAAATTGATGGCCCATACTCTAAGGGTAGATATTGAGGAATAACTGAAAAAAGTGCCCAAAAATATGTTTTTCGAAAATATCTGGCAAACGGTGCTTAAGAAAAAAAAAAGGTTCCCATTTTCATGTTTCTCGACCCCAAATTACCCTAAAAAACACTTTTTTTAGCAAGGTTCACTCGATGACCCTTCAATTTGTAAACTAGTGTAATTAGCGAATATTCTATTGAATAAATTAAGGCTGGGCATTTATATAACGCCTTGAGATAAAGCCCATCCTTTTTTTTTAAAAAAAACAACAATAATAAAAATTCTAATATAATTCTGCCTTCCTTCTCATTTATTTTTTTCAATTCTGTAAGTCTCAAGTAATACATATATGGTATTTAATTCATTGCAAATAGCCCTCGAGTAATCTCTTCATCTCGAATCCTTATGTACGTCGATGATATATGCTAAGCCTTGACCACTTGGCCTTGCTCTTGATAGCATGTTATCTAGATGTAAAGCTACTTAGATCTTTTTTAATAAGACCAAGTGTAAGATTATGATATTTTAATAATTTTAATTTTATTTACTAACTTAATGAACTTCCCCAAAATTCAATATAAAACTAGAAGAAAGAGGGTCGTTAACCTTGTACTGCTAAACATCCGACTGCTACCTTATTTCAACAGACTGCTACTTATAAAATGTTTTTGACAAAAATGACACACACAATATATATTTGCTGATCTTCCACTGCAAAGAAATTACATCTTCAATATTTTGAAAATGAACGGCTTAATAGCTGTTTGTTAAATAATATCAAAAAGTATATAAAAAACTATGCACATTGGCAGATATTAGCGTTTTTCTCAGTACTGCTTCGGGCAGAAGTGCCCTACTTTTCAGAGGGTCATAATGGTCTGGACCGGGCAAACAATTTTGTTTGTGTAAGTTGTTGTCAGATACTTCTGCATTTCTACCTTACTGCAATTTTACTCGACAAAGTAAATGCCTTACATGTTTTAGTATTATTTTCACTTGACACTTGCCAAGAGGCCTCTTTCCCATCGGGTTCGGGACCCGGATTATAGTTTATAGCTATTTTTTGATTCTTATTTTAATACAATTTTTTTTTTACGTTTTATTTTTTTTTGTTATTTAAGCTCATTTTATGGAATATTGATCTAGACTCCTCTTGCCCATATCATATCTCCTTCTCTCACTATTTCTATTTGATGCTTAAACGCATTTAACTGAAATATTTTAGAGAGTCAATCGATAAGAGTTCAAACTTTATCCGCTTATCTTAGCTCAGTCTTGTTTATCTGCATATTAAACTATATATTTATTTACTTTTTTTTGGGTTTTTAATGTTGTCACAACATTCAGCTGTAACTCTTTGAACATCAACCGGATGCATAAATAAATGACAAGCGGCTGTTGCCATCGCAGTATTTGTTAGTTTCCGGTGTGTCAAGTCAAATACGAAAAAAAAAAAAAAAACAACATGGACGTTATTCAATTGGCTATCTGTATTGTTGTTTTCATATTTTATTTATATATTTTTTTACGTAGGTTTTATGTAAATTTTATATAACATGCCGACTACTATGACCATGAACCTGTCCTCGTGCGTGTTTGTTAACCAAGAAAGAAGTACTCGTTGCATTTGGCCTAAATTGTTATTGACTGATACGCTGATGGCTTCTTACTTTCATGTCTTAATACAAAAAACTTGTTCGAGCACACACAATCCAATCCTGGGCGCTACTGTTTGTTGGCTTAGTAAGTAGCAAGTACTGTGTTTGCACAAGACTTGGCCAACAGAAAGTGGGAAAAACGAGTTCCTGGCCACCAGCTGTAACGTCCGTTGCCAGTTGGAGGAGGCCATTGCATTTCGTTTGGGCCAATTAATTTGCAATTATGTGAAAGTGAAACTCGTTGAGCGGCTGCTGTTTGTTGTTGGCCAGCTTAGCAGTTTAATTGGCTTAAAATGGTTTAGTTGTTAATTGAATACAATTTTTTTTTTTCTTTATTTGTGTTGTTGTTGTTACTTGTTTAGTGTGAAAAGTATACGGACAGCTTATTGCAGTGCCTGGGTACGCAGGGAGGAAGGTGGCATTAAGAAGAGATCCACTACATAGAATATTGGCATTACATTTTGCTGGCCAACAACCAAATTGCGCATGGCCAATACACACATCAATAAATAACATCAAAAACTGTGCAAAAGTGTCAAATGCTTGATAAATTGTTGCTGCACCACGCCCCCTCAACGTCCTCCAATGCTACCCAAAGCTGCTATAAAATTTATAACTTCCTCAATGTCCAATGTTTTGGTTGTTGTTTTTGGATGCGGCTTTTACTTATACACCTGTCCCGAAATTGTCAATGCAAAATTTATGCAAAAACATTTGGAGCCGAACTAATTGCATTTGGTAAATTGTATTCTGTATTCTGTATTCCGTATACTTGTATTTGGCATTTTTCATTTCGCACATTCCGAATTTCGAATTTTGGCCCCGACTGTCATTTGCTATTGCACATTACAACTTGGCTAAATGTTTGTGGCGCAGATCTTTTGATTTATGCAATATTAATAAATGATGCCAACCAAAATATCGCAGGACCAATGAAGCGTGCAGTCAAAATGAGACGAAATAAAAAAAAATGCACAATATCGAAACAGCCCGACTATAATATACACTATGCCAACAAGACTGTAAAGAAAATATGAACCTTAAGCAAAAGTGAAGCTAAGGGTGCTCACTTGTCGGGCAGTAATGCAGAAGTGCCCAAAAACAGTTTGCGCTAAAATAATTTGCATTTTTGCGGCACTTGTGTCCAAAACTGTATTGTAAAGAATGCTAATATCTGTCAACGTGTAATTTTTTTTTTATAAAGCTAGTTTTTTTTTTTTGATAATAAATAATGTCGCAATACCCAAAAACTCTATATTTTGTAATTTTAACAAAAACAAAGCTCGCCATCTTCGCTCATGTCGTTAGTCGGGCACTTCTGCATCGTTGTTTGGCTTGTTCACGTTGTTATACTTATACACTATTGTATTTCTACCCGATAAAGTCCATAACCTAAAAATATTTTTTTTTTTGTTATTCACAATGATCCCCCATATAATGCACCCTATGAGCGTTTTGTCTTAGGCATTGTGGGGGCAACATTTTTAACAAATTTTTTTAATAGTTAAGGGCGTATCTGACGTATAGTTCTGCTGTGTGTCCTGTCTTGTAATCGCTTATCCGCGTAGATCAAATAATCTTACAAAATGTAAAAGCAGAGGAATTAAACAAATAATTATTATTAAGAAGCAATGTTCAGATGGTTGTATATTCTTGATGAAATATAATACTAGAAAAAAACAGCTGATAGCTGTTTGATTGGCAGTCGGCTGGCAAAATGTCTGCATATCAGCTTAAATCCAATTTTGGGCACTATGTAAAATAAATTAGTAATATCGTATTATGAAAACCGGATGCAAAGCGTAAAAATTAGATTTATGACACAAAAATTTATTCCCGTTGTTCCAGTGTGGAAGATGGGGCTTATTGGATTGGATTATTACTTAGTGCTTTCAAAAAGTGGAAGGGTTTTTTTTATATAGCTTTTACAAGAACCTTTTTTTTTTTAAAACTAGTCTCAAGACGGCAGAGTCACTTTTTGTGTGTGCATAATTGACATAGTTTCCAAACAAAATATATCTTTTTTGATTTTCAAGACTGGAAATTCTATTAGGCAAAAGCGGACTAGTGCCAAAAATCGATTTAGAAACTTTTGACTACTTTATGTTATGGTTTTTCAGTAGGTTGCCCAGACAGTAGGACAGATGGACGTGTCTAAATCGATTCTTACTTTCATGCTGGCAATTTTTATTATATAATATAGTAAGCATTATTATATGCTACTTGGTTGGGTCTTAATCGTTGCCTTTTTAGTTTTTCGAAACATTTTTTGTTTACTAATTTAATATACCCGCTCTCTTTTGGGGGCATAGTGTATAAACACAGTGTCCCATTGAGCTGCCAAAACTGGCCAAGATTTATACAGCATAAATCTTCTCACACATTTATACCAAAAACCAAACAACAACAATAACACCAACAAAGTAAAGGCAACTTAACCACAAAAGACAATCAGTAAAGCTCCACAAAGTTCTATTGTTTCATTGTGGAGCTGTAAAAATATATACTTGCATATAAAAAAACAACAAAAAAATAAAGGGAGAGCTGCGACCAAAATGAAAAACTGGTTTCTCTTTTGGCTCTTTTGTGTACTTCATAGATCGCGTTCGGCACATAGCGGGTGGATTGCTTATGGTCTGGAACCAAAGCATTGTAGAGTATTAAATTTGTTGTTTACCGAGCTATACGATACATACATACATACGTATTACCAAGCCCGGTCGAAAGCTGCGTTGATTTTACAGTTCAGTTGAGCAATATGGCAAAGTATTTTGTCTTAATACTTATTGCATAATGCTTGAGAAGATTTCAATTATGATTAGCGTGCCATATGAGTTAAGTTATGTTTGGGTTGTTGCCGTTGCCGTTGCCTTTGTCCTCATTGTCTTTGTGGTTTTGGGCATTGGAACATATTCGTGGCGCAACGGTTTTTGTCTTCTTTGGGTTGGGTGAACATAAGATTAATACTTTTTCATTTGTCTTTGCATCGATTTGATGAAAACTAGTTTATAAAATTCACGGAACTAGTTCTTATTAGTTATTTTTTTTTTGTTTTAATAAAATGATGTTTTGCAAAATATTTAAAAGTTGCAAATGGCTTACAAAATATAATTAATTAAAGGGAAAGCGAATTGGCCAGACATGGCACGGCCATTACCCTCCCCCCGGATGAGGAGGATATTCGTATGCCAATGGCTGCTTTCAAGCTGCATACAAGGGAAAACTTTAGTTTCGCAGGCATAAAGGCTGTAGGACAATACATATCCCACTTTAGAATGAGTCGCCAAATATGGCTTAAAATCGATCCAAAGCGTTTCGCCAGGCTCTGTGAACTCAACCGCTCACAGTGTTCGGCAGTTGTCAGAGCGATCACCGGTCACTGGCTTGTCGGAGCACATTCGGCCAGAATGAATGCTCCGAGCAATGACTTCTGCAGAGATGAAGAAGAAGTCGAATCAGTAGAGCACTTCTCTTGTTCCTGTGAAGCTCTTTGTAGACGCAGGAAAAAGTAATTGGGAAATGATTTCCTCAATAACCTAGAGGAGCTAGGTCCCATCTGTCCGAGAATGATTGCAAGCTACATATCGCAGCAACAGGCTGGGATTCCATTTAATAATACTTACCTGGAGAAGTGGGTTTAAACAGAGATCCGTGCGGTATCACAACGGGCCAGTCTAGGCCTAAGTGAGCTGGCTTTTCAAGCCAGCTACCGTCATAACATAACCTAACCTAGTTTTGGAAACAAAATATTTATTTTTTCAGTGATTTTGTAGCAGAGTCACTCTATAATAAAATTAAATTTTGGATAAAAACAAGTAAAGAAGAAGAGCTTAAGTAAGCAAGCTCTAAAAAAATTGCCAGCAGATAGATTGACAAACGGACAGACTTAGAATGGAATATTGATAAATCTGTTTCTTTTTTCGTCTTAAACGGAGTAAACCTAACCTAACCGAAGTTTATAATTCCCTGTCTAAAATTATTTAATGCAATCGAACTTAACACGATTCAGGATTCAGTTCACAAAAGGAACATGATTTTATTGAAAATCTTTACTTGTCTTAATTCAATTAATCTTTTCCATAATTTAATTACATTACATTTGGTATATATGACTTAAAATCTGCTAAAGTATTATTTAAATCTCTACACATTTCTTAAATAATTATAAAATACTCCTTATAATAAAATCATCACTTGCACATTATTTAAGTGAAAAATTACTCTTTTGCAGCAGTTCATTGTGAAATATGTTCAAACATCTGTTCTCATCTACAAATTCCAAAGTTAATTCTATTTAGTTCATCGCCCAACAGCAAAATTTCTTCAGCTTGTAATTGCTAAACGAACTGGTTCAGCTGGTTCACGGCAATCAGCGACAGATACCAGCTATAATAAACCATTACTTGCATATTATTAAAGTTTATATAACAGCCAAACGGCCTACTAATATTTCTTTAGCACATTTTGTATAACAGTGTGTGTTTGTGGGAGAGAGTGAGACAGCGGAGAGTGTTGAATTAAAAGCACGTGCTACGGTCGTAAACAAAGAAATTGATTAAAGAGTCTTGCAAAAAAAAAAAAAAAAAATACTCCCCTGCCGTGAAAAACAACACAGCAAATTTTTTGTTGATTTTATTTTTCCATACAAAAAAATCCATTTCACTGACTTTGATACTTAACTTATTTTTTTTCATTGCTGTTGTTTTGATTTGGTTGACAGTTGCCGCTCAGCAACCCTGCGGCAGTCTTTCCGGCTCCCAAACCAACCTCCCAACCTTGGTACACCCAATCCCCCAGGCCGTTAAATACGTTTTTATGCGAAATTACGTGTATAGCGATGGCATGGCTGCCATCGTCGACTTCGTCGACTTTGACAATTTCCGACATATCGACAGATATAACGGGGATTGCAAGTGCGCATATTTACATATACATATGCATGTATATTGTGTGTATCTGTGCTTCGTATCTGTGTATCTGTGGCTGTGACTCTTACTCAATGTTCATCTACTACGTACTAGAGGAAGTGCGAATGGAATGTTGTAATCCAGTAAACTGCGTAATATTGCGGCTTCCCCAAATAAAGTATACGCACTTATGACAATATGCGCTCTTGAATTATTTAAAGTTTTAGTAAATTTTAACATTTTTAAGAAAATAATTCGTGAATTATTTTTGTGTTACTAAAATAATAATAAATTTCAGTTGAAAGCATCTCATCATTAGCTTTAATGAAAATGTAAATACTTAAAGGGAATAAAGCACAAATAAATAAAAAAATAAGTAAAAAATAATAAATTTCATATATAAAATACTATTTTTCTTGAAAAATATTTTATGAAAGTCTTCAAAACGTAGCACTTAAGTGCCGTTTTCGACCTAAACTTTTATTTTGGGTAAGAAATATTTCTAGCGGCTAATAGGATTTGAAATAGCATTTTGTTTTAGAATTTAAAACTATGTCAGAGTTTTCCTAGTAGTGTGTTGGAAAAATCTAGAGATAACTGGTCTAAAGCGCTCTTTGTGTTACGTCTTTATATTCAGGATGTTACCATGGGGTTTTTTTTTTGTTTTCACTGACTTTTCAATTTAATTATCATCAAATGGTTCTTTGAATTTTTCATTATATTAAGTTTTATTAAATATGTGTACTTTTAGTATTTCGATAAGTTTGTTTTGTGGAAGCGTCATTTTGTATCCGGCACCATAAGCAATGCCAAGGAGCTAAATATAACTAGAGATTTCTTCAGAACTATGTTATTATAATTGTGATTACACGTTATACTGTAGTAATTTTTCCAAGTACCACATGTTAATGTAAATACTGTTACAAACTTATAATGAGAGTTTTTTCTTCGCCTGTTTGAGTAACACGTGGGCCTTAATCCTATCAGACACTGTATTAATCCGGGCTTGGTTTCAGTGTATAGGGTAACTAATCGTTAGTTATTTTAGTTTTTGTTTAATTAATCCACTTTTTCTCTCAGTGTATATAAGTTATTGCAGTCTGGCTGCAATCCAATGCAATTTCAGACGAGTTGAGTAGTTTTTTTTTGCGCTCTGCTCAACAGCTGCTGCTGCTTTGTGTGTGAATGTGTGTGTTGGTGTGTATGATGGGGGGTGTGTGAGTATGTGTGTGTTGGTTGTGCTTTAAGTACGAAAACTGTGTTGATTTTCATTTTCAGCACTTTGTGGCACGCCCACAGTTTGCAGCAGCTTAACCCCCCTACACCCATCCCTCGCTTGGACTTGCCACCTTTTGCTTTTTCGCATTGATTGCGTTACAATTTCAGGTTTTTCCTTTCTGTTTTGCTTGCACCAGTCTGCTTCTACTTTGTTTCTCTTGTTGTTTTTTTTTTTACCGGCTGTGGCTGCCACAAAACGTGTAGTTGTTTTTTTTTTTTGTTGTTTTCTGTTGCTGTTTCGCGTTTCTTGTCTTTCTGCCACAGTGTTGGAGTTGATTTTTATCTGTATCTCCGGTCGTTGGTTCGCTTGGCATGATAAAGGGTGTTTTTTTTTTTTTTTTGATGGTAACATTTTCCGATAACAATTAAACGGTCACAAACTAGTCAATGCTGGCAATGCTATTATCAGTGCTGCTCAGTTTGCATTCTTCATTAACAGTCTGTCGCTTGTACAATGGTCTGAAAATTAACTGGAATACTGCTTATCGGTACATTCCTTGCAGTGAAGAAACTCATTTTTGTTCGAATGGGCGTGTGAAAAAACATAATTCAGGAAAAGCGAATCTAGCACATGGCAATGCTTTTTATGTAAGTTGAAAGCATTTCCTGTGTATAGGGGATACTAAATGCCGAACCTTACGCTCGGAAGATGTGTTAGCACTTCTGACATGTGTTTGTACGACAGTCTGATTCGTGTGGGTTATGAGTGCTCATGCCAGATGTTTATCAACACAGCAACTCAGGGATCAAAATATAGATAATATATCCACCAAAATACACTGTTTGCTGCGAATTATGGAGCTGTGGAATAACGAGTTTAGACCAACGGGTCCATCTTGAGAACGTGCGCTATAAAGCTATGATTGTCGATTATCATTTGCGTTGGAATGTTAACTAAAGGGGCTTTTGCAATAGCTCAGGAGAACCTGCCATACGGGGGCAAGTTAATTTTCATTCCAAATCGCTTCTGTAGTATTTTCTATGGGTTAATGTGGGTTTTAGCAAGCAAACCAGCATTTTCGGACCGCAAATGACTCCGCAAATCTGAAGACCAGTTCGGAAATATTAGCTCGGCGAAAAAATGTGACCACTGTTGTGGCATACGGAATTGACCAAATTCCCAGTATTTTCCCCCAGTAGGCATAAGATACAATATAATATCTCAAATACTATATTGGCTTAATACCCATCTTTAGTTCGCAGCAACTGTAAATTACCATTTTCATAGCATTTAGCTATTTTATGCTATTGTCATAGCATTTAGCTATTTTATGCCGTCATTTTGACGTAATTTTATACAATTTAAATAATTCGAAAATTGACTACATAAGGCGTCAAAAAAAAGATTGTGCCGAGATTCGACTCTGAAAAAGTGCGCAAAAAATGGTACCTCCAGAATGCAGCGCAACTTAACCACTACCAGTCCACCTTCTTGCCCAGTTTCAGCTTAAAATTATTCAGTGGCATTATTTGATTTCAGCTTAAAGTTCTACATCTTGCTAAAAAAAACACCCTTTGGCAATTGTTTGCTGGGTTGCTTGGTTCACTGGTTACTGCTGGGCTTGTGGCTTTTGTTGACTTGTCTTGGCTGAGAGCCGCTCAGCTAGAAGACGGCTTGAATGTTGTTGGCCTGCTGTTAACCGGTTCTTCTTGGCTCTGGCTTTGTTTGGTTCATTTCGTTTCGTTTTCATTTCGATTTACGAGCGCAAAAATTAAAACGAATTGAGTAGAGTAGAGCAGTCCAAATGTATTGTGGGTTTCTTTGGACTTATAAAAGGTAGCAGCTACAGCAACAACAAAGACGAAAAACTAAAAGATTCGGCCATTAAAAGTCGCTCATTCGGTTTGTTTTTTGCAGCTGCATGAAATATTGAAATATTGAATGCTATATAAAAAGATACATATACATTTTTTTTGTTTTTTGTTTGACCGTCTATCATTAATTTATGTTACTCAGGCCGAGATTGAAAGTTATTTACATTTGACTGATTTTCTGGTAACAAAAAGAATTTCGGGTCCCTTGGGAGCAAATATTATCTTTATTTTGCTGCTGCTTTGGCAACAAACAAACCAAGCAAACAAAAAAGATACAAAAAATAATTGTGAAATGAAAAGTTAATACAATTCTGTTAAAGTCACATAAATGCCTTAATTAAGTTTTTATATGACCGGACTTGAACAATTTAGTCATAATGACTACAACGAATTGGTTCATTTTCACTCAACTATATAAACTGTGATCATAACCACTTGCCGCTGTAAATGGTCGTTTTTTTTAGGTCCCACAACTTGAGCTAATTTGGCAAAAGATAATACATAGTATTTAGGTACTTGAACTATAAATGCGAATCGACTTTCATTTCCTGTCACTCACAAAATTGCGAGTTAAGAGTTTTTCGTGGGAGTTTCTAAAACTAACAAACAAAATTTAAATTGTTGACAAAAAATTTGTTAGGCCACAAATTGACATTCTACTTACCAAAACTTAACAAAAAAAAAAAAACCTTCAGTAATATTTCAATGCATTTTGTTTTTTTATTGCATTTTTGTGTGATTCTGCCACGCCCACATTATGTAAGGCAGCGTTAGCTTTGAACTCGAATTAACCTTCAGCTAAATTAAAAAATAAACATGCTCGAAATACATATTTACTACAACTACATATGTGTATTTATTAAAATAAAAATGTATACAAAAAACTTTAGTTAAAACATGAAAATATTTTTTGTTGTTGTTTTTTGCAATCTATCATATAATCTAATCTGTAGATAATACTCATGTTACAGACTGACTAAGTGAGTGACTGACTGACTGACTGACCCACACCAAAAGATGACATGCAGCAGAGAAACTTGAAAATATTTTTGAATAACCTTTTTTTTTTTAAATTTTAGTTTTAGTTGGAATTTTTGTCATCTCGAGGTTTATGCTGCAGCTTTAAGGCCAACCTTGTCAGAATATTGGATGTTTCAATCAAGATAGGCGGACACACCTCTCTACCAAGAACAAACAATTTGTTTTTTTTTTTTAAATAATATTAAACACAGTTTAATTTTATTGCGGTCTTCTTTTGCTTTTACTTGGCTAATAAAAATAAACAAACTAAAATAAATAAAATACTAAATTTTAGAATAGCGAAATAAACAAGTCCTAAACTTTTTCATTAAAATAAACAATATCAAAAAAAAAGTAAAATTAATTTAAACTCATTTCAACACAAAAAAATTCTAAGGAATCAAAAAAAAGCAAAAAAAAAAAAAATTAATCGGAAATATCAAAGGCTTTTAGACTCGAAAAAAAATCCAATCAAAGTGCGGACGTGCTTTAATATTGAATTTATGAGACTTTTTCCTTTTCTATTATTCTAGAATTGAGTATAAAATACTCTTAATCTAATCATTAAGGCTAAACATTCTTAAAATTAGTACGAAATGCTCCTATTAACGCTTTATTATTTCATTTGTGCTGAAAAACTTCTCAAACTGATAGTTTCGTTGCTCAATTTCAAGTGCTCCTGTTCTTAAAATCGTTCTTAATATTCTGAAATTTAGAATTTCTGTCTATAGAAAAAACGCTCTTGAACTTTACTCCGAATTTTAACACCTCAAACTGCTCGCTTCTGAACTCAAAATACTTGATTTTTTTTTCAGTGTACTTGAAGTCTAATAGAACATCCATCTCATAACATCATTTTGTGAGTTATTTTTAACCCATTAGGATCCTAGTTGGAGCAAAACCCATGGTTTAACTTTTTTGTTTTAAACTGAACTCAAAAATTTTATTTTTTATTTAAAATTTTTTTTTGTTATGAACAACACATAAGTATATTTCGTCGGTGGTAAAGGGTATCTGAAATTCGGATATTCTTCCTATACTAAAAAAAAAAGGTTGGAGTTAGTTGACACTCATATCAAAAAAGATGAATTTATAGTAGGCGTGAGTTTCTTTGTTTGTTCTAAAATTCGAATTCCATCACGAGCTAGGCGAGGTGAGGTCGCCAATATCTAACTAGGCCTTTCTAAACGTTTCGAGTTTGATCATTTTTTTGCATTTACTGTAACTGTTTTTCACTACATTAAGAGCTATTTTTCTTTTTCTACACTTCCCAACTAAATCAACCGACTAGTTGTGGCTAGCTACGATTTAGATTCAATGACGTAGTATTGGTAATTAATTAAAATCGATTTGTGGAAAGCTTAATCCTTCCAAATGACCATAGTATGATATGCCATAAATTTAACACATTAATACATAATTAATAATGTAAACCGACTCGAGTGGAAAAGTCGCAAATCGTGACTTGCCTGAAAATGGAATGAGAACACCGGCTAACAACCAAGTTTCACTTGGCCAAAAAAACAAAAATAAAATGGGAAAAAAAGTAGAAAATAAGGGATTCAACGTAGGAAAAAGAGCAATGACTTTTTTTTCCCCTGTGTGAGCTACCAAAAAAGGCAAAGTCTGCTTTTGACAGCGACATGAAAATTGATTTCCACGAGTTAGTCAGTGTGAAAAAAAAAAAATATATTTATAACTGGCTACAATAACAACAACATGCCAGGCATTGCTGCTTTGGCATTTTCCAAAGGGGCGTGGGGCGTATGAGTGATATGTGAGAGATTGTGTGGGTGAGTGAATAAAATGAAAGTGAAAATCAAGCGGAAAAGTGCAAAAAAAAAGGAGAGAAAATATAAGTCAGTGAAAATCAATTCCGATGGCGGGCGCTTTTGAATGCCGCCAAAGGCATTTTGGCTTAAGCAAGTTATTTAATAAAAATGCAAAGCAACTTGACAAGATTTGCTTTGCTGGCATGGCATGTCACTAAAAATGATGAAATCTCTCTTGGATATTTTTGGCCAAAACGCAGACAAGAGAAGACCTTTTACAGTTCATTAGCACAAAGTCATAAGGCGCATGTCAACGTCTGGGCCAAATCTCACCTGAGTTGCCGTGAAATGTGGAAATCTGCTGCAACGAAATTAGAAAACTATGCCGATCCCTCACACACACATAGGCACGGAGACACAAATTTAATGCACATTGGACGGATGATTTGATGGGTTTGTTGCTGGGTTGTTGGGTTGGTGGGCCAGTGGAACAGTGTTTGGCATGAAATTAGAAACAGACACACTGTGCACGTTGGCCTGCTTTGGTCTGGTCTCTATACTCTGGCCTTTTTGCATAACACAAAATCAATTACAATTTTAATTAAATATGCAAAGCCTTAAACGACCACAACAGCAGCATCACCAGCAGCAGCAGCAGCAGCCTCATCCTCAGCCAGGTAACAGGCTGTAGATACTTATTCCTAGCGCTACCTTTACCTTCTCTTTCTCTCGTTCGCTCAAGATCTACAATATGAAGCAACTCAATCAGTAAAAACTCCCAGGCGGCACTTTGTCATAATGGGTTTTTATGTTGGCCAACAACGACAACTCACTAAAAAAAAATTAAGCAGTGCCACCAAACAACAAACGTCTTACTGTGGCAAATAAAAAGTTAATGAGTCTTGTAGCAAGATTTAATTAAAATGTGACTAAATACAATTTGAAGCTGAAGCCTGTAACTAATTGAGCATTCACCTGGGCGAATACTTAGATCTAAGCCTGTCCCCTGGCCAATCAATTACAATATGCATGTAATACGAAATATGCGGTCTCCACAAAAAAAAAAAAAAATAATACCATATATGATATAAAAAGGCTCAGATTTCATTTACAGTGTGATTTCTGACTCGGTGCTTTATAATATATACTACGTAAACTTTTTTTTTTTAATTCTATGAGGATACAAAATTTCCATGTTCCTCTGGAGTTTGAATGAACAATGTCTGTCATAAAATCTTCTCTTTTTACCTGATCCTGAAATCTCACGTAGCGACGTAAGCCCCGTTGGTGGCAAATAACTTTGTGAGATTTTATTTTTCGGACATTTGCTTCCCAATGAATGCTATAATGAGAATAGAGTTGCTTCTGTTTAAAAATAATTTTATTATATTTACATTTATTTCATTAAAAGCACATTATGCACAAATTAACAAAATTAATTTGAATGTATTTGCCGCCCAATGCTTTAGTTTGTATGACAACCCTGCGCTGCATCAGCTGTGATCAGCTTTATGAATGGCAAAATGCATTTGTTCAAAATTAAAAATCACACGCAAGTAAAATATAGATCTTAAAGTTCCTGAAAAATAGCATAAATAAAAATTTGTTGAATCTATTCAAAAATCATATTTTTACTAACATTTTGCGAACAAAAAAAAAGTTTAAAAGTTTTGAACAAACTGTCAAACTATTGACACTCACATCCATCACAAACAAACCGCACGTTGCCACCTTAAATGAAAAACAAGCAGAGCAAATATTTTTTTAAATTTTTTTTTGATTTATCAATCTAAAAACATATCGCTTAGACAATAATTAAATTGGTTGATTTATTTTTATTTAACCGTGCGTTTAAACAATGACTAAGTTAATTTAAATTATAATTTGTTAATTTGAATTTTATAACAAATACGGCGAATAATTTGTCAAATTAAAAATTCCGCGATATATTAAATTGATCCCAAAACTTGGTGGTTGGACTTGCACGTTGACAAATGCCTTACAAATTTAATACTCTTTTTTTAAAAAAAAATAATTTTTATAGGTGAATTTCAAATAACCTTTTGAGCAATGTTGAATCCTACTGAAAGGGTGACTGTGTCACTGAGAAAACTAATTCGGCGAAAGACATTTCTGAGAGTATTCATAAAGTTGACTTGAACATATTAAGTTTGCATACAGGCAAACTAAATGTGTATAAAAAAGATGGCGTACGTTAAAGTCGGGCGCAGACGACTTTGGGATACCCTGTACCACCGCACTGCATTTAAGTCCCGTATATTGCTTAAGAATTCCAAAAGATGTCTTTTGCAAAAATTGCAAACAAACGAAACACAACGAATTTTGTACAAAACACGATTTTTTGACCGATTGGTCCTATGGGAGCTATATGATATAGTCAACCGATTTTGATCAAATTTGCTACAGTGCTTGGGAACTCTAAAAAACTTCTTAATGCCAAATTTGGTTACAATATCTTCACAAACAAACGAAACACAACGAATTTTGTACAAAAAACAAATTTTCGACCGATCGGTCCTATGGGAGCTATATGATATAGTCAACCAATTTTGATCAAATTTGGTATAGTGCTTGGGAACTCTAAAAAACTTCTTATTGCCAAATTTGGTTACAATATCTTCACAAACAAACGAAACACAACGAATTTTGTACAAAAAACAAATTTTCGACCGATCGGTCCTATGGGAGCTATATGATATAGTCAACCGATTTTGATCAAATTTGGTACAGTGCTTGGGAACTCTAAAAAACTTCTTAATGCCAAATGTGGTTACGGTATCTTCACAAATAAACGAAACACAACGAATTTTGTACAAAACACGATTTTTTGACCGATTCGTTCTATGGGAGCTATATGATATAGTCAACCGATTTTGATCAAATTTGCTACAGTGGTTATGGTATGTTCACAAATAAACGAAACACAACGAATTTTGTACAAAACACGATTTTTTGACCGATTGGTCCTATGGGAGCTATATGATATAGTCAACCAATTTTGATCAAATTTGGTATAGTGCTTGGGAACTCTAAAAAACTTCTTAATGCCAATTTTGGTTACAATATCTTCACAAACAAACGAAACACAACGAATTTTGTACAAAAAACAAATTTTCGACCGATCGATCCTATGGGACCTATATGATATAGTCAACCGATTTGGATAAAATTTGGTACAGTGCTTGGGAACTCTAAAAAACTTCTTAATGCCAAATTTGGTTATGATATCTTCATAAACAAACGAATTATCCATCTAAAACTTTTGCTTTTTTTCGAGGTCCTCTGAAACACCCCTATGGGAGCTATATAATGTAGTCCCGATATCAAAAAAACAAAATAAACTTGTCTCCTATGGATTAATAAGGGATCTTATCTGAAAGTTTGGTTGCTCTAGCTCTTACCATCTCTGAGATCTAGGCGTTCATACGGACAGACGGTCAGACGGATATGGGTATATCGACTTCTCTAGTCACTCTGATCATACTTTAGGTAACTTTGGGGGGTCTCCGACTTCTCCTTCTGTACGTTACATACATTTTCGGCTTGCACAAACACAATATACCCTTTGTACCATACGGTACAGGGTATAATAACGTCTTACGCTGATAAAAAAATCGTTTGAAATAAAAATACTCAAAAATAAAAAGTTTTCTTTACACCTACACCTTATCCATTATTTAAAACTTAAAATCAGGCTAACCTTAAAAAAAAAAAGCATCTAAATTAAAAACTAGGATTCTGCAAAGATTTTTTATTAGCATATTTTTCTCTTGCCAAAATGCATGTTCAATTTTGAAGTATTCTCCCACTGTACCCGCTTGTGGCATGCAGACATTTGGTCATATATCTTTGTTATTGACTAAGCTGTCTCCGAATCATTCCGTCTAATCATGCAACAAAGCCTAAGAGCCAGCCATTGGACGCCTTGCATCTTTTATGCCCAGCTAGGACCGCAGTACAATTCGAAAACCTCAAAAATGCCAAACTAAATGGACATGCGGTCATTTGCTTTCTAACTTGGCTAGTTTAAAATGCAGCAGCTGCAGTTGCATTGGCTCAATTTGCATATCATTTGGTTGTGGCATGTTGCAATATGAGTGCAACTTGGTTTGTTATTTTGGCAGCTGCTTTTGACGCAAAGACACTTAGTACACATAAAAGCATAGCTCCCAAGTGGCAAATAATTAGCTAAGTGCTTATATTATAATTAGACTTAAACTTTAACTAAGCTAACCCGAGACATTTGATTAATTATAGTCTTTCTCTATCTCTTTCTTTGCAGGTATGTATCGTGCGTATACCGTCTATCGTTTATCGATTAAGGTCAGAACACACCTGTGCCAAGTTTTGCTGCCTGACGTTCAGATGGCGGCTCGTGAGACTTTTTTTCTGTTTATATTTTTAGTCTGAATGAATTATTAACACTTTTTTATGGCCATTTAACTTTGGCAAACAAAAACATCAAGCTGTTGGTTTTAATGATTGTTTTACGCATCGTTTGCTCATCAACACCAGCTTATCAGCCATAAATGATCACCAAACACATAGATGCCGCCTCAGGCATTGCCCAACTTTAATAGTTTACACCTCCAAGTAGATATTTTGTATATATTTTCATTTTTTCACTTTCGAACGGTGGCTACAATTTTTGTTT
This sequence comes from Chymomyza fuscimana, assembly GCA_949987675.1. Classification (NCBI taxonomy): domain Eukaryota; kingdom Metazoa; phylum Arthropoda; class Insecta; order Diptera; family Drosophilidae; genus Chymomyza; species Chymomyza fuscimana. The sequence goes on from OX465088.1 coordinate 87,873,888, forward strand.
TTCGATTTCGAGGCGCGTCATCTGTCAAAGCGTCGTCTGCACAAATATTTGCAAGCTGCGTAAGTGCAGCCAAACGACTCAATTGATTGGAAGAGTCTTCATAAATAGAGTCCGTCAAAAGTACTCATTTACTTAATGAATAGCCATTGTGTGAATAATTTGTTTGTCAAGCTGTTGGTTTTCGTATTTCCTTGAAATTTCGTATTTTCAAACTGGAAAACTTTAGAATGAAGCTAGGCACAAAGCTGTCTAGGGGATCATGGCACTTTTACCAAGTTGGTTTGCTCCAAAGTTTTCTCAATATTATTAGATATGCTCTATTCTTGGGACATAAACAAAATCTTCCTCCTCTGACTAGAACAGAAGTAATTAGTTTTTAAAATAATAAGCTAAGATTGCAACATGCTGTAAACTTGAAAAATTAAAAAGATTTAACCAAAAATGTGTGGTTTCAAAGTTATTTCCAATTTGGAAGGAATAACAAATAATTTAAAAACTTTTAGAATGCTTACTTTGTTGGGTAGAAATGCATAAGTGGCCGACCAATGAACCGAGAAACCCTAACAATTGTGCAGAAATGCAAAACTGCCAGACTAACTGCGTAAGTAACCACAATTCGTCAGCCGAATGATGTTCTCTCAGCTAAAACTTTTTTGATTAGTTGAATATATTAATTTTTAAAACTATTATAGTTTTCTTACAATTTTGACATACTTTTTTATCGACCTATTGCTGTGCCCTCTGGAGCCATAAACATTTCTTAATAAACTGCAGCCACACTCGAACGACACTCAAGCAGTGAACCACCGCAGTTTACATGACCAAGCTCTTGACAAGCTTTGGCTAGAACCAGCGCAAAGCTGCCTTATATAAGTACCAACTAGAAACTGTTTACATTGTTGTCAAGAGCTTTGGAAATTGCTTGCTTTTTTTTTCTTCTAGTTTTGGGTTCACACTTGGAACTCGGGGTTGGCTACTTGTATCTTTGTCTGCGATGCAAAGCGTACTCTCGACTGTTCTTCAATTTTGTCAACTAAGTATTTTTTAATGAGTTGTAGCAAAACTACTTGAATTTTCGTCTTAGCATTTTATGGGTATTGATACTTGAAAAACTTTTCAGAATTGGGTAGCATAAGGAACCAGAGTTGTTATGTTGCTTTAAGATGGGCATGGCATGGGTATCGATAATCGAAGATTCAGTAAATGTTTTAGTTATAAAATTTAATGAGGTAGTTGAACCAATTGAGTTGGATTTATGCGAGTTTCGGAAATCTTTGTTCTGGCTCTTATTTTGGGTTTCAAGGCCTGGTGCCCGTATATATTTGGCATAGGTTTCATATTAATACTTTACTTAATATTATGCGATACCACGGTTCTTAAGTACCACAGAGTCAGTTAATTTGATTACAATATCCAGATAACGAGAAGTTTCTAAATAATTTAGTTTAAAAATTATATTGTATACATTTTGAGTGGGCTAAACTTTAATTGAAATAGAAATGTAAAAATTAAAAATGTTTCTCTTGAGTATTTATTTAGCGATAGAACAAAAAGTACTCGGAATTTAAGTGAAAATTTGGAAAGAGAAAAAAAGGTCCCAATCGATTGAGTGTTGGCGTGTTTTATTTCTTCTTTATTGTAAGCTTTCAGAAAATCTAATAACTGATTATTTTGTTAATTTTACAAAAGTCTTTTAACATTATAAGCTTCTATTGTGTTGCCACAGTTTAACCATTTACATTGTTAAGGTTGTTCAAATGATCCACATTTTTTGTGACAAACCTATTAAAAATGGTTATTTTTCTTCACACTGTGACAACCAGATTTACATTTAAAATGTACTTAAATACTTTCGAATTAAATCTTAGCTTTTAATTCACTCTGTACCGCCAAAGTCAAACGAAATTTTTGTGAACATCTGGCACATTATCACAATATGAAGCAGTGTTTACAAAAATATTATTCATTTGATTTTTTACAACATTGTTTCACAGAATCCGTGTTGCCAACTACTCGATACAAACTAAAATTTGACTTGACTTAAGACCTTCGCATGTCCCTGCTGTTGATTTGAAAAATTCAAAACCGAAAATACGAATCGATATTGTCACAAGTTGGCCGACTAACTAAAATGCTTTAATTTAGATTCAAATTAGAAGTTAGTAGAAATTATTTTTGTCTTCGGCAAGTTAGTACCAAAAATTTAGTGTCCCAACAATATTTTCGCATTGAAATATTTCCTTTAAGATTATTTACACCAATCAAGTAAAAACGAAAAACCCTAAAACAGGAAAGATTTCGGGATAGGGGATGTTTGATATTTTTTCCGGCCAAAGTCATTGTACATTAAAAAAAAACCTATCCAAAAGACGGCAACACAGCCGCAGAATACTTGGGATCGGCTGACGTCACAATGGCGCAGTGTGAGTAAGTGTAAGAGCAGTTAGCTCATTTTTGCTTTGATTGGGCAACCTTAACTAAAGGATTTATGCCCTTAAATTACTATAGAATGAACTCTATTCGCTTTCAAGGTGAATTATCTTTGTTTGACATGTGACATGTGTTTGTAACTAATAGTATCGTATATTTTGTCATAAAATATCAACAAAAGCATAAAAAAACAAGCTACAACAATAACTAAATGAACTATTTATGTTGATTATTTCTTGTTTAGTAGTAAAAAGGAATAAATATGGCTATAATATAAAAGTCAGGTCATGTATTGCATCCGTTTGTTGGGTCTACTCGTAGTAGACTTGACAATAAACAAGCCATAAAAAGCTTGCCATGTGCACTTAAACTGACAGCGTCTGTTTGGCAGTGTCTTGGATAGACTTGTAGTTTATATATATTGTATATACATATGTATATATATATCCGGAGAGGTAAGTGAAACCCAGTAGTTAGCCGGAGTCAAGTGGTATACACATAAGCTGTATGAGTGCGGCCATCAAATTGGAGCTCTTAGTATACACTCACCTGGATATTATTTAATAATATGCTTCTCTTGGCTTTGCCTGCGGTGCATCCTTTTATGGTTTTTATTTTTGTTTAAATTTATTCTATAGATTAAGCCTTTCCAAACTTGGGTCAAACCAGTCGCACAAAGGCGTAAAATTGAGTTTGCTCTTGTTGGCCCCAGAGCACCTGTTGTGGTCTGTTTTGGACTGGTCTTCTTCTGTAGGGGATGTTGTGATTTACCGTGCTTTGTTTTTTTCCTTGTCAGTTGGTGCTTGTTAGCTGTCAGTTGTTTGTGTGCCTTGAGAGTGGAAAACTGAGAGCGATACCTTAAACGCCATTTCAGCTTTATCAATACCTTATTTTTATCCCTCACTCAAAAAAATACTAGCTATACACACACACAGTAGTACTTCCATAGACCACATTTCACATAGGCTGAAAATGGCGGTCCATAAAAGTCAGGCATGGCTAAAAACGGGAAATTCTTAAGAAAACTACATCGCAAGTCTAAATCAACGCCAAATACAGACGTGGCCATTAATTTTTATTGTATGCTCCCTGGGCACTCAACAAAATAAACTGCGCCAACTCAAGATTCAAGAAATTATTTGAATAAAAATTAGCAAGCCGTACTACGCTGCGTGTGAGGCCGTACAAAGTACGGACCGTAAAAACCCATGAACCCATAAATACCAAGCGGCAACTGTTACACCAACCAAAAAAAAAAAAAAACCTTCGAAAAACGCGGAGTAGTTTTCTGCTTCTCTTTTTTTTTTTCGAATACTCTTTATTCTAAAAGTGAAGCGTACATGGAGTTTGTGCGCAAAAATGGAACAGTACTAGATCGAATACAGATTTTGCGAAAGCGCTAAGGGGAACTAGTTCTAGTTCTATTTTCTTTTTATAATTTCAGCAGAGCTGAGGGTCCGCAAAATTTGTTAAAAATTAGGACTTGCTTTAATTTTTTTTTTTATGAATGTCCTTAGATATTTTGCGACCCCATTTTCTGTTTATTCTTATTCTTCAGAGCTTTTTTGTTGAGATATTTCAAATTTAAATTTGAACACGTACAATATTTAACTCATTAAATTAACTTTCGCATGCGAAATTGTTGCTGGGGTTAGTTTATTTCCAAAAGATAAGTAATATGAGCAAACATGATTATGTTTAATATTATAATTATAATTGTACAAATTTTAAAAAATTACAGGGGTACCAACGCTTCTTCAACTCAAATTCAGACCCAATAACAAACTAAAGAGGTTTAGGTGGGATTCCAACTGATTCCCAAATTTTATAAAGGGACAATAGATTTGGAAACATTATTTTTTTCTTAAAGTTTTTTTTTTAACATTTTATCCGAGGTCTCACATAATTTTGAAACAATGCGTTCCCACTTTTTTTGAAAAACATATTTCGCTTTAATTTTTTTTTTTTTTTTTAAATTACAGTGATACTGTAATTTTGAAACAACGCCTTTTTTTTTTTGTATTTTCTCAAAGTGCAAAAGTGCTCTTAAAGGGACCGCGCATTTGGAAAAAACATAAAGCTGATGAATTCCAAACAATGCATTCCTTTTTCCAAATTCTCATTATTGATTATCTCACTATACATATGTTTTTTAACTTGAAATAGACTTTTATTTATTCTTTGAAACTTTAATGTTGAACTTTTTTGGGAGCACATAAGCAATGTATTGTAAATATAAATGTATTTTTGCTTTATGAATAAAGTAATTTTAATTCTCCACAAAAAGGGTGTGCGCTTAGGGCCCGTTGTGAGTCACCAATGGACAGGCCTACTTTTTGGCCGTCAGGCCTCAGTATTCAGTACCTCATATTTCAGTGAAAATTTTTTAAAGATCGGTAGAAGATCCAAAAAATTTATACGAGCAGGGCGTTCCAACATTTAAAATATTTTCAGAGCTATATTGGTTCTTTGATATCTTAATTAACTGAAAATCAGCACACAAGTGCATAACTATTGATAAAGCAGAAATATAAATATTTTGAAATATTATTAAATAAATGTTTTATTCTACCGTTCAAGCTTTTTAAACGTTTTCACACACCTTACCTATTATTTCCCGTTTAGAGTTTAACTCCCTAGCCATAAATTTAGTTTAATCATTTAATGGGCAAAAATAATTCAGGGAGTTTTTTTTTATTTTTTGTGAGAAATATTTTATAGTGTAGAATAAAAGAAAGTGAATTGGAATTGAATTGATTGAAGTTGTTTAGTCGACATTTGCTGTTCTAGGTCGTCTTAGAGAACCTTTTGACCCTTTGGATGACTTCATACCCGAGGTCAGTACGATATATGTATATGTGTTGATATTCCACATAACCTTAAAAAAAATCTGTTGGTGATTTCTTACAAATTGTTTGATTCTCTATCAATATGCATTGGTACAGTATATCTTGGGCACTCTAATTATCTTTTTTTTTACGAAAATAATTGTTTTGAATTTCGATTACGATTACGAACTTTTTGTTTTCCTCTTATATAATTTTAACAGTGTATTTTCTAGTCGTTAGTTAGTTTTTGCTTGTTATCTTACTTTTTTTGGCATTTGCCCTTCAACAACCCCCAAAAAAATAAAAGTTATCGGGTAGGAGTGGGGCCAGGGCGCAAATAAAACACCCTGTATATGCTATTGCGTGTGGTTCTGCCACATTACGTGTTTGTGTTCGTGTGTGTGTGTGTGCTTTTTCTTGGCTTTTTCCATTTGTGTTTTGTTGTTTTTTTTCTCCTTCGTTCGTTGTGTGTCTTCTGTCTATTCTTCTTCTTTTTGCCTACTTTTGCCTACTTCAAGGCGCTGACAGCGACAATGGCGACGCCAGCAGCGTTGGGGGCTTCCGAGGCAGCGACGCGCTTGGGCTGACAAACAAATAAATTTGACTACTTTTGTTCGCCTCCATGACATGTCCAGACTTATTGGCGTCGTCGAAATGCTTCGGTTTACGATCCAACATGGTATCCTATACATAAAGATATTAAGGATATTTAGGCAACATCAAATCAAAAAATTGCCTAGTAAGCAGCATTTAGTAGATGAGTAGAGTAGTTATGAAGTAGTTTTGACAGTTTGTCTGTTTGTTTGATTTCCAAGTTGATTTCCTGGTTTTCAGTTTTGATTTTTCGGATGCTATATTTATGTTTATGTTTTTTTTTATTGTTGTTTTTGATAAGTTTTGGCTGAGCTGTGAGCCAACAGCAGCTGACGCTTGACAGTTTGTATAATCCGTTTCCAAGGAATTGGAATGTTCTGAATTGTGAAAATGTTGTTGTGAAAAGTTTTGGTTATTTTGTTGTAGCTGCTACTTAGCTTTTCAGCGCGAATTTGTTGAGTGGAGGAGACGCAATGCCTTAGGCTACAGCCAAGCTTGGCTTAAACGTTGGGTAGCTGCAACTTATGCGTCATGCTCCACTTCACCTTGTGTCTTTGGGGAAATACAAAAAACAAATAGCAGCAGAAGAAAAAAGTTTCACTGGCTGGTTGTAACATATAAAAAAAAACACATACACATAAACATGATGTACATATGTATATATATATCGGCATTATGTAGTATTTAAGGTGCTTAGCTCGAAATGCGCTGGATTTTCCAAGTGCTTCTTTGGGAGTCTACCAGGTAGCAGCAGCGGCGCAATCCGTAAGTATCTCTAAGGATTGCTCTTGCCAAGGCATATTGTTTTTTTTCTTCTTTTCGTTCTGGTGACACAAACGCACACAGACACATATAGAGCACACACATCCGTTTACGACTTGTAGGCAACATTTTGTGGCATGTTTCGTGGCGCCACAGCTCTAGATAGACACACACACATAGCTTGGGTATGTGTGTGTGTTTGTATTTGCAGCTTATAATTAAAACTTATGGAGAGTGTGTAGGTTCAGGTGTGTGCTTGAATGTTGAGGTTGAGTATAAGTAGCTGTCTCTAAACAACTTAAGCCGCTGTAGCATGCTTTTGGGCGGTATAAACATAAATAACGCGGGCTTGACTACACACACCTACGCAAACTTTAAAGGGTGTTCTTTTTTGGAGATGTGAAGCCTTAAACAGAAATAACATAATGAGATTACATAATGTTACGTTGAAAATTTAAAAATATCTTTATTGCAAAGGTTATTTTTAGGTAATTGGTATTTAAATATAATTTAAAGCTATAGGAGGTCGGGGCAGTATCAGATGTGGCACAATTTGGATGTTTGATATTATGAGTTATTAAAGCTATGGAGGCTGTATCCCGGCAATGGCACGCACAATTTTTCAGCTCGTCTTCACGTCTCACAGTGGCTCATTTCAACTTTGATTTTCGTATACAAAGCATAACTTTTAAACAACAATATATACTATATGTATATAAATCATTTAAAACACATATCATCGAAAATAGTTTAATAAATGTTAGTACAGAGTGTTGCAACTATAGGGTGCTTCGCAATACATTATTAAATTCGAACATATTTATAAAAATAAAAAAAAACATATTAATTGAAATTCCAATGTTCATATACTATACAGCCTGCATATGTATAGCAAAGTGGAGAAGAAGTTGTTAGGGATATTCAAAAAATTTATATGCATATTTGTTGAAAACTTTTGGAGTGCTGTCCCAGAATTATCATACTAGTGTTGGTAAATGTTCGAAAAAAGAAATTTAAATGGAGAAGTACTGTATTTTGAAATCCAAAGCTCAAAATATGATGAAAAATGGTGTTGGATGGTGTCCTGTACATCGCATATTGACCGAAAATTTGGAGATGAAAAAGCATTGTCATCATATCCGGTGTGGTCACCTTTTTTGATCGACAGCTGCGGTTTTCATCTTACTCAATCGACTTCGCCCCAACTTTGCCATCCAATATTTTACTGATGTAAATGAACGATCAGAATTACCAAAAGTGGATTCCATCTATAATTATTTTTTTGAACATTTACCAAGTTACGTCGGATAATTCTGGTACGGCCCTCGTAATTCCGAAAACTTAACAAATTTTAGGCAAATGGGTGTAATTCGAAACTTACAATAAATAAATGTAAATATTGTGTAAATCTGTGAATATGCACTACCACTCACTAAAGAAGAAGAAGCAGTATATGTCATATCCTGAAAATAATCAACATCTACTTCTGGAATTTGTTTAAATATTTGGTATTTTATTGGTGTTTTTCATACAATTCTTCTTTTGTTTCTTTATATAATTAACAAAATTAAAGTAATCTTATAAAATTAAAACTTCAGAGCAGTGTTGTTTAACTAATTCTCTTTGATTGCAAACCTTAAGGGCTCCGAAGAGGCTGCCAGCATGTCGTGAAACGCTGAACTGAGCCCAAAAATTAGTCTTATCACTAAACACAATATTGTAATAAAACTTTCTCCAAATAAAATAGGCATATGGCAATAGGCCATATCTGACCAATTTATGATGGCTTAATCGTTATTGAAAAATGAAGCCTCTTACAAAAAAAAAACACCCTTTACATGCATACTTATATACTCACATACTAAATATAAATATAGCACAACCATCTAATCATCAAAAAGCAATGTAGGCTTAATGCTTATTGAGGTTTCTCACAGCAAATTGGTCTCAACTGACGCACGGACTTGGAGCCGCCTGCTAAAGGTTAATGGTAGAGTCAGTCGTATGGTAGTAAGCCCATTTCAAGAGGCATTACGCCTGATTGATTCTGATATAAAATTAAAAATAAATACAAATGTGCGCATAAATTTTACTTCGAATTGTGCTCTGTGCTCTTTTTGCTTTATGCCTGAAGAACCTTTTTTTTTTTTTTTCGTTCGTCCCCCTCTTGGATTTCATTTTTTTTTTTTTGCAAATTCTGAAAATTACATTACTAATACGGCAGTGCCAGGTTGCATGCATCCATCCATCCCCTTGACTTGGCTAGCGACAAGCAGCTTCAATACAGCCGCATGTCACGCTCCAGCGGCTTATACCTGTTACCTTCTAACTTTTACCTGCCATCTTTTTGTGTAGCTGTGTGTATCTGTGTGCCTGGTTATGTTATTTGTATGCGTGTGTTTTACTCGTCTTATAAAGCATATCTCGAGTTAGTATATGTGTTTTTAACTTTACGTTGTGCATTTAAATTCGATGGCTAGCGGCATTGCGCACAGCCCCCTCTCTGCCCACCTAAACCCCCAAAAAGTAACTTGTATGTATATATTTATTTATTGTCCTCATCTTGTTCAACGCGCTACGTGCTTCAGCTAGCCAAGAAATTGAACAGCCTAAATAACAATCAGCCAAGTAGGAAAAAGGTTATAGGGAGCGGTGTAGCTTCTTGGGCGGCTCTTTAAAATATTCTTCAGCTGTTCAATTTTGTGACAGCTTCAATAACCCACAATTCATTTTATGTCAATTTTCAGTGTTTGTTTATTCTATTTGATATAATTTGGAAATGTTGACATTTGGCAACCATTTGGAATGCACAATTATTCCTATATACACTTATACTGCAAGTATTAGTTCAAAAGGAGATAAAAAAGAAAAACGAAAATTTCCACTTATAAGCTGTCTGACAAAATGTGGGTCTATTTGCCTCTGGCATAGAAATAATTAATTGCTTTATAAATTAAAAGTGTTGCTGATCAACCAAAAATTTGTCGGCATTTCTTTGACATATTGACCAATGGTTTTTTTTGTATTCACAATCTCAGCTCAAACTGTACTACAAACTTGCTTATGAATATTCAGAATAAATGATGATACACTGCAAATGAAGAGTATATTAGATTTTGCATGCATATGGCTACTTATTAGTACAAAATTTTAATGGATATGTAAGATGCAAGTTTCCGCCACTTTCTTTGGAAATAAGGAACTTGTTGAGAAAGAATGCTTCAATATATTGTCCACTACTAGCCAAAACTTTTTTACATAATTTTGCTAGCATTTGGAAAAACTCTTTATCTTTTGAGGTTATTCAAGAATCGACCTAATTTTTGGTATCTTCATATAATGTAAAGCGCAGCTTAGACAGACCATGTGCCATCGACCGGAACCCACCAAATACACAGCATTAGTTTTTTTTCCCAGAAGTATTTAGCTTGGCTAAATCTCCATGGTCATCCCCTTTTTTTCTCTTCTACACTTATGATAGTAGACCCATTTTTAATTACCTGTGGCTATGCAGCATTTCATTTATACGAAAAAGGCGTACAACGTCTTACAGCTTCAGATTTTAAGGAACCCAATTTTCTGGATTTCATCATTTTCAGTAATTTTAATATATAAAATAATATTATAATAATGTCTGTCTTTGGGCACTTTCGGCCTTCCGTTTTCTTTTACTTAAAGCATCTCAACCAAAAGCTATTCCAAGCAATCGATTTAACTCAGCTGCAGGTTTCTCTAAATTGAAGAAGTTGGTATGTTGCATCAAAAGTTCCCGCCTATTCAGATCAAATCGATATCGTCGCAAAATTTGATTTTTAGATACTAATATTCAAATAAAGAAATAAATTAGCCGATTTTGATCAAATTAGGAATAGTGCTTGGATACTCAAAAAGTCTTTTGATATTATGTATAGAAGGGTTGCCACTTTTACCAGGTCGCTCGCCCGGATACTTTGGTGAATTTTGGTGGTGGAGAACGTTTTTTTTTCGTGGTTTACGTTTTCACTGGTTCCTCTTTATGCAGAACTTTAAATTTTGTACATAACACTAGTTTACACGAAAAATGAACCTTTGTAAAAAAGTGTTTTTAAGGGTAATTTTGGGTCGAGAAACACGAAAATCGAGTAAGAACTGTAGATGCTATCGAACCATGTACAATCTTCACTCAATCTTTGTACACTTTAGTATTAGAAAAAAAATGTTCACTCAACGTTTTTCATTTCAGTTCTGTTACGTCTTCACGAATTTGTATGCAGCAGTAGTCGTGATTTTTCGTTCATGGTTCCACAACATCTACAGTTTCTATCCGATTTCGAAAATCGAAATGTTTGTAAAAGAATACTCTTTCAGTTTAAAGCTTAACATCATTTAAAAAACGTTTTCGTTAATAAAAAGCAAACCTAAAAATTGTAATTTTGAAAAATGGTCGAAAATGACACCTTTTCGAATTTGGTTGCTTATAACTTCAATAATTTTTTACTTAATCTGTACGTATTATATCACCGGAAGGAGCACATCAATACCTTTCTCGGCCCAAAATTACCCGAATTTGTAAACTAGTGTAATCCAGTGCATTCATCTTTTTGTTGCAACAATGTCTAATACTATACAATTAATTCATTCTTTTTTAAACTTTTTTTCTATGGAACATTTGACTCGACATAAACTTTCGGTAAATTGCACAGTTCGGTAAAATTTTGCAAAGATTTTTTATTAAATTAAAGAAAAGAGTAAAAAGGCTTGAGATTTTAAGTTCTTTAATCAAGTCGAGCGAGTGGAATGTACTATATCCATATTTCATTCAACAGTCGATCATCATCGGTTCGATTGGTTATTAATCGATTAAAAAGTTTGGGCCACAAAATTTATTTGTTACTTAGTTAGGTGACGATCGGAGACAATTTCACATATTTTGAAAAAAAATTTTTCCTCCAAAGTTTTTGACTTCCCGTAGAAATTTACTTGCAAGTTTCTAGGCAAGGGTGGTGAATTTTGTATATTTTTGACGATAACTTTTGCTGTATTTGTCCGATTTTGTTCATTTTTTACACACAGATGCATGTAACCACATCGCTCTGATAAATTTCAGATGAAAATATTAAACGGTGCGGCTAAAAACCGCGAAACTCTACTGAGGGGAAAAGGGGAAAGATATTGACATGATTCGACAAACTTCATCTTCTGAGGAAATAAGCGCACCAGCTGGTAAAGTTTCGTGTCTCTAGCTCTTATAGTCTTCGAGATCTAGGCGTTCATACGGACGGACGGACGGACGGACAGACAGACAGACGGACATGGCTCAATCGCTACCCGAGGTTATGATAAGCATTTTGGTATAAAGGACTTGGGGTCTGCCTCGCACAAATCTAGTATACCCTTTGTAGCTATAGGTACAGGGTATAAAAATCACTAAAATCTGTATCTTGAATAAAACAAGACTAATCCTAGCAATGAGATACTGATATTGATGGCATAATATACTTTTATAATCACAATTCATTACATAGCTAACTGGAACAGACAAATTTTCCTCCATAGTGAAATGTAACTATCAAAAAAATGTAAACACCTTGCTTTACACAGTTTAATAGGATCTTACTGACTTACATTAGGCCGAGTGTTCAATTATGAGCTCATGCTGGTGAAACGAAAAATATTTTCCAATAATTCACTAATTAAAAAAAAATAAATATTTTTTTAACAGATGCGTCTCTTTATAAACACAACTTCAAGATGGGGTAAATTCAATTGATATATTTTTGTTTTGGGGGTGACTAGACCATTAGTTGTAAAGATTAACCTTTCGATCGAAACTAGCAGAATTTTAATGACAGCTCAATTTATCGATACAGTTTCGGAAATTTCCAAGTTTCAAATCGTAAAACAAAAAACGGATAAAGCTTTCGCTGAATATTCGGGATTTAGCTAAAATCACTTTCCAATGATGGATCTTCGATATTTGAGCCCATAGATTTGAACGTAACTAGGGCATAACCACTTCGATCATACTTAAATATTTGTTTTCAATTTTGTTTTGTTTAATCAAATCAAAGACTATTAATCGATTTTGTTGTTATTTATTGAGAAACATTGATTGATTTTATTTGTTTTTTTCAAGTTCATCAGTATTATGTATTTAAATGAATTCATATGTACATAATGCCACAGTGGCCGTTTCTGCACAAAAAGCTAAAAAAAAAGGTGGTTCTAATTTAAATATGCTGGCACTTAAAAACTATTTTACAACCAAAGCAAACAAACCAAGATTATAAAATTAAAGAAAAATAAAATACTAAATATTACTACTGTCCAAGTTAATGGTCAAATCAACATTAGTTGGCTTTTGTTATGTTAATTTTGGGTCAAATTTTATTATTTCCCGCGCTTGTGAGTAACAAAAAAAAAAAAAAAAAACTAAACAAACATTAAAAATAATAGATGTGTTGATCTAACGTTTAAATATTTTTGTTTGGACAGTTTGACTTTAGTTGGATTGACAGACAAGCGGCGTGTAGAAAATTGCACAATCGAAAATGTTTGAATTTTATTTGGAAAAATCAAATGCGAAATGTTTCTTAATGGATGGTAGCTCAGTTTGACATTTGGACACTTGCAGCAGGTGCAGCCAAAAAAATATGCATAGATCGTGATGTGGCCAATATTTTATTGCGCACATGACAGTTAAATTGGCTAAAATGTGCATATGGCCCAAAGCATGCTTTGACTCAGTAGCGGATTTAGGCAAGTGTATTAAAATCTCTTTTAGAAACATCTGAATTTTTTCAAAATTGATCCGACTAAGCTTAAAATTAATTATTTTCTGCCTAAAGTCGTACTATGTCTCAGAATCTTTTCTTACAAATTGATCACTCTGAGAATAAATTTGAGGCGCCCAAATTTGTTGTTTGATTCCGCCACTGCCTTAAGTTGTTGTCAGCGGCGGATTTCAGCGAGTTCTACAGGTTGTCAAGATCCCCTATGGACATGTCGTTTTATTTTTTTTCAAATTGATCACACTGAGTACGGTATTTGGGCGCTTGGCGCCTTTTTCTGATTCCGCCCCTGCAAAAAGTCATTATGGTGTAATTTATGCAAAAAATCTTCAACTTTGAAGTTTGATAAATATTCATAATCTATTTCGTTGTAAAGTTCTAAGCGGCTTAGTCCTCCAGACGCAGCTACTTAATTTGTAGCTTTCACACCTTAAGATACTTTTTAAGTTACGTTTTGGACTGCAAAGTTTACATTGACTGCGCATTTAACTGTTTTTTAGTTTCAACTACTATTGTAAGGTAATTCGAGTAGAAAGTCGCTGACTGTCGCTCTATTGTTGCTCCCGTAATTGTTGTAATGGTTGTTTTTGTTTTTGTCATGTTCGCAACCGGCTGTTGACTTGTTTGTATCTTAAAGATAGTTTTTCTTAGGTGCGCTTTGTTATTATTTTTTTTTCGGTGCTGCACACGAAACTGTAGCGTGTAAACTAAGGCGTGCATTGAATTTCACTTTTGTTTCAGTTGCCGTTTTTGTATCTGACAGATACTACTTTTATTCCATGCGTGTCAGTGTGTGTGTAAGTAGTCTTATTGTACCAGGTTTTGCCAAGTTATGATTTTAAGTTTTTGTTTTACTTGTTTAGCTGATGGTTTTGTTGCTGTTTAAAAGTTGTTATTATACTTACATATGTCAGAGAGAGAGAGAGGGTGCGAGAAATCTTACAGATCAACTTAAGTCGTTAAATGTACTTATAGTGGATTAATTCAAGGTATCTTTCTTTTTAATTTTTTTAATATCTGGTTTGAATTTTAAAAACACAATAATCGTAGAACGCTAATAATATTCGACCGCTTAGAAAAATGACTTAAATAAAAAACCAAACGTTATTCTTAGAGTCATGCTTTACACTGTCATTGCAATTTTATACACAAAGTGCACTCAAATCTGAACTCAACGAATCGTTCTGCCAATTCATTTATTGGTCTAGTATCGAACTTCCCTTTACAATATAATGATTAAATATTTAACTTTGATAGAGTAGCTTAAAAAGTATAACCCTTATGTTAAGCAAGTAAACGTAACTGTTTGCAGCACTGATTGTCAGCCGTTGCCCGCAGGTGACGAGCACAATCGGCTGCAAGAGCCGAACGAATGTCGAGAAAAAAAAAATTAGCTCAGTCGTCAACAAGCTTTCAACGAAGCATGTTTAAGGTGCATGTTTTGGAAAATACACGAAGCACGCTATTGTAGTTGTACTCGTTTATGCGCTCCGTTTAATGAATATTCTTTAATATTTTTGATTTTTTTTGCTCTCGCTAGTGGACAATTTTTTAAGTTTGAAATGATTCTTTTTTTTGTCGCTTCTCTTGCTCTTAATTTTGTAACTTGCGCTGGTCTCCCGAACGAGGTGATCAAAAAATCAGAAATCTACACTGTTAGTGCGTCTTCCAACACTAGCACCCCCAGCCTAACTTCAATTGAAACAAACTAACCATTAACCCTTTCAACCATCCGTGTGTGCCCAGTTGGTCAGCGCAAAGTAACCAATTATTCATGGCTCACACGCACGCTAATCAATTCAACATGTCTCTAATACTAATAATGCCTAGGTGTACATGACAAGTGCCGGGACAGGCGAAGTGAATCAACAATCCAGCACTACCAGCACTGCCAGATACCATAAATATGTCCATTGATTTCAAGCATACGATAAACATGCCGAAAAATGACACGCGCCCACATAATTAGAACATTACCCGAACATTTACCATTAAAGGCCACAAAAAAAAAAAAAGAAAACCAACTATAAATTACGCTCTGTGCGAGCCATGCCTCATTTGGCCAAGTTTAGAAAGGTTTTGTTGTTGCTACTACAGGCTTTTAAATTTGACAGCAAAACTTTTGACAGCTTTTTGAATTGGTTTGCGTGCGAAGCGGAACAACAGACAATACAAGGTAACACCCCGCCCACTACAGCCCTCCCCCCTGGAGTCCGCATTCAGCCCTCTTTTAACGCACACAGTGTTGACCATTTTGATTTCAATTATTGTTATTATAATATATCATGTGAGCTGCTTGGCAATATTATTGTAATTATGCATTGTTTACACTTAAATATTTGGTATTTTTGAAAACGCAATCGATGCCGCCTTCTTCAAGTAGTACGCACTACAAATAACCAATACTTTTTATATTTACTTTTTTTAGACATACTACTTGTCCGTTTTTCTTGTTTTGTTTTGATTTGACAGCTGCTGTCAGGGGCTTTATCTTTATGAGTTGTTTGTTTTTGACTTGAAGTATCCGCGACTTATAGGTTGACTAACTTGCTCGAAATGCGTGCAGAGAGTGGACCCTTGACAGCGATTAATGGTTGGCGTTAGTTGAGTGTGTAAATATATTCCAAAATTTATAGAGCGGAAAGTTCAGATTCGCTTCAAATGAATGCGATTATAAATGTTTGACGTAGGTCAAGATATTTAAAAGAAAAACAATTCAAAGGTGTAGTTGTATACATAGTATGTGGGCAGTTAAAATATCAAAAATATTTTTGTATTTTAAAAAGTAGTTGATTGTAAGAAAAAATATTTTCTGGCGCCTTTTGAGTACCTGTGAGTCTTATAGTCACCAAGATTCAGGCGCTCATTCAGTCGGACGGACATGTCTATAATAATGTTCTTCTGACCATATTAATGGCAATTTTGGCAGATATCCGGCGTGTCCTTCTCTATGTTACATACATTTGCTCTAACTAAATATATCCCTAATCTTATGGTACAGTTGCGTTTGCTCTTAATCGATCTAGTGGTAAAACTCTCTCTATCGCGTGAATTTCGAAGAATTTTGCCTAGAAAACTTTTTGTAAGAAAAATTAGCTTCAAGCACTGTTCTAGAACAGTTTTTGTCCTGGAACACCTCAAGAATAAAACTTTTAATAGACTTGCTCAAAATGATAATCTTAATATTATTTCAAGTGCTGGGCTGAGGTCAACTGCACTGCTTAAGTAATTTATTTAAATTTGTATTAAAGCTTCAAGTCGTTGCATGTATATGGTCACTGTTAATATATAATGGAAATAAGTAGCTTATATGCTTTGTACCTTGTAATACCTTCTACATAATTAATCTGATTTGATTGACTTTGACACTTTAATTGGAATGTGGTCAACCCACAAAGTTTTTTGCAGCTGGAAAACAATTTGTATTTTAATTTTATAAATGCAACTAACTGAAATAGTTTATAAGCTTTTAAATAGATTGCAATTGTTAACTTTTATAATATTAACGGCCAATTGTTTAAACAAAAAAAAAAATATATCGTACATAAATAAAAAATTTAACTAATAAAAAATTACTTCCGTTTAATTAAACTGCAACAAAAAATAGCCATAATAAATGTTCACTGTTTAATTTGGAAGCACATTTATATAACTAATTCATAAATTAGTTTTTTATCTCAATTATTACAATTTATAATCTACATCGTTAAATACAAAAAATTTAACTAACTTGCTAGCAACCGGCTTTGTTTTGACATGGCCAAATTAGAGATGCATAAAAACTAATCGAATAAGCCAAACTAAGCCGAAATAATATTAAGATGTTTCTCTTTGTTGCAATAATGGGGATTTAAAAATTATGAGGTATTAAAAATGGAGCTGATTGGGGCTTACGGCGTAGTATTGATAGATAAATATTCTACGCTACAAATAAATTTTGATGCTTCCATAAGACCGCAGTTACTTTAAATAATTCTAAAATGTACTTCCAAAGTTACGGGATTGGAGGGATTTATATATCTCATTTTTTCCGAAAGTTAAACAAATTTAGTACGTTCCAAATAAAAATAAAGCACAATATTTTATTATTAACTTGTACGGTGTATGCAGCATGAAAAATTTACAAATGTAATGAAAAACTTCATATAAAAAAATAGTCGCAAAAAATTACGATCAAAAATTTTTGACAAGTGGGCGCAGATAACAAAACAAAACAGTGTTGCCTTATGATTTGCAAAAATGCTTAACGTAAGATGGCGCCACTAGTTCATTAGATGTAGGCAGCACTGTTTTGTTTTTTTCGCTACAACCAAAATTAATGTGCATGCACATTATTACATCCGTAAATAATGGCTGGTAGAAAGAAATTGTTGCGAAACATATTTTACAAAGCCGTTTACTATTTATAATTTTTTTGTAAGCTGTTTTGGAGCCAAGTGACGCTTTAGCAATCCCAACAAAGTATTAAATTAATTATTTTTCGCCGCATATGAAAATTTTCATCAAACTGGAGCACATGATGCTTTTTAAATTTTGGTGATAAATATGGGTGTAAGTCGACTCTATTCAGAAGTACACATAAAATTTATTGATACATATCTTTGGTAACCTAGGTCTTAAAAAGTATTCTCATACTCTTTCTTTTTCTTTGTGTGATCCATGGTAATTGTGACAGCTTCTGAAACAAAACAAATGAAAAAAGTATTATTGCTAGCTGGTCACACTATTTATAGCAGCGTGCTGCCCTGGAAAGAACTAGAGCTTAATAGTTTACAAGAATTTTGTACCGAAAGTCTTAGTTTTATGAAACCAGCTACATTAAGCGTTTAATAGATCTCGAAGGTTTCCAAAATTTTCTCTTTCCAGCAGAATCACATATTTTGAGCCACACCGACCGCTTTTCTACACTGTAGCTGTTTGGTTGCTCTAATAATCCCCCGGCGGACAGCTGCATCGTAACTCTTAAACTGGTTCCTAATTGATTTAGAGTGGGTTTTAGAATGAGGAGCCACCCACAAATACGCCTACAATGATTTATATTGCATAATATGGGAGTTTCGTGTGTGTGTGTGTGTGTGTGTCAGTGTGTGAATTGTTCGCAACTCTTTGGCCTTACCATAAATGTTGGCACTGAGTTATGTGCTTTAATGCATTGTAGTACTCCATGCCCAGCAACTCATTCTCATACGAGTCTAAACGGTCCACTTTGGTATTTTATAAATGGCTAAATTTGCGCAAAATGTGTTATTAATGAGCTACCGTAGTGGGCGGTAGATGACACATTAATTGAATATACCGCAGGAATATCAATGTGCAATTTATTGATGTGAAATTGGAACAGTTGCTGATGGTTTGGGAATTGAGAATGGTGGGGATTAGACTGGTTTTACTGGGTTTTGGAAAGACTTTAAATCGTATGGCAATTTATTTGCATAGAGACTTAATTAAACTTTTAAATTTAAACACAAAACCTGTCAAATTTTATATCATTTTTTCAGTCACTTTTTGCGTACAATTCGTTTCGCTGAATTCCCATGTCATATAAATTAATTGATAAATTCTTTGATTTTTTTTCTATCGTTTCAGGTAAGGAAATGTAAACACCCATCAAAATTAATCAAATAAACGAACTTAAGTGCGGAAAGTAAAAGTGTGGCTCATTTGTAGAAGCGCCAAATGTGGCGATCCACAGATCGTGATTCCCGTGCGTCACAAGGTAAGCCAGTTGTGGCTTAAACCCCATGCCTTTATAGACACTCTATCCGTTCGTATAAATTACTATAAAAGTGTGTGTCTTCGAGTTTTTATGGCCCAGTATGGCAACCAATCTGACTTTCATGCATATTTATAAGTTCAAAAACTCTTTGTGTTTCGTACGCCATAAGTTTATATTTTATTTTGTACTCTTGTTGCTTGGCGTTATCAATTTTAAATTAAAGATCAGCTTCAGCAGTAATTATAAATGTATCTATTAGTCTACATATATATTCATGGACAAGAGATATTAGACAGCTTCGTTCGTTGTCTTTGTCTATCAATTGACTGACGGCTGTTTTCAATCAAAACAAATTGAAATTAAATTGAAATCTCATGCGTGGGTTGCTTTCTTGGCTAAGCTTAGCAGCGACATGCACCATGCGTTATTTTTGGCTAAGCGGATTTGTTATACACTCTAAGCAAAAGGATAAGGGTTATATTAGTTTACCCGACCAAATCGAGTAGGTCTGCACAAAGTGAATATTTATAATTCAAATCTGATGCTATAAATGAGTTTTTTGAAAATTTAAATTTAAATCTCATTGCTAAGCGGAAGTGCAAATTACGTTTTTATTTAAAGATGAAAAATTACCGCATCCAATGGTGGATTATTCGCATTGTGTTCTTATCGGCACAGTTACGTCGTTTGGGTTTATGAATCACAACATCATATAATAGATGTAGTGCCCTGAACGTACTGAACGTGTTGATTATAAAATGTCACTATTTAAAGGCTTTTTATGATTCAGCTGGTAAACGATATTGAACACAAAACAGCTGACAGCTGTTAAAATACATTCCTGTTCAAAAACAAATTGCTTAAAAATTAACAGCACGATAAAAGCAAGCGGTTTAGCCATATCCGGCTGTTCAAAGCGACTTCTTGGCGTTTCATTAAAAAAAAAACTTTTATCAAATCACCCTATATTTAACAAAATTATCAGTATTTAATAAAGACACTGTAACGAAAGCCATATAAAATCGATAAAATACATTAAATATATATAACGCATTTTAAAAATTGTTTAAAGCAAAAATTGTAAAAAAATTATTAATTAGTAACAAAAATCGTTAAAATCGGACAAATATCGGAGATATCGCAATATTGTACTTTAGAGGTCAGATTTCGAATCGCCTCAAAGGCAACAGAAGCATAAAGAAGGGTAGCTGAGTTGGTAGAGTAGTGGCTTCAAAACTGAAAGTATGCTCGAGGCCCAGTTTCGATTCTCAGTTGAGTTGTTTAATGTGAATGCAGTGTTGTTAGAATAATACATGAAGACCTTAAAAGTTTGCATGTATTTACATATACTAGGGGGCTCCGCCACATGCGTGCTTCGCACGCCAACCCCCGATCTTGTTTGTTTAGTTCAGCTCATCCAGACTATTATATACCCTGTACAATTCTTTATTTCCATAATGTTCATCCCATTGCCATGCTTCAGTCGTTCCAGCCCGACTTTACAATACTCCGATGCGCAACTGGAATAGGAACGTTGACAATGGCTCCTTTGATACTGTTCTGTTTCATTTTTTTTCACTCTCAAAAATTCTTTTTATTGCTAACCTTAAACTCGCACTGCACAAATACCTTAATTTAAACAGTAGATAATTGCAATTTATCAATAATTTCAAACTATTCTTGAAAACAACTGTTGCAACAAAGAATTGAAATAATGGGTTGCTATTGCCGCCGTTGCTATGCCCCCTTTCATGATACATTTCAACGAGGTGAAACTTACATTGTGCACACCGTATGAGGTGTGGCTATCACATAGTGTAAGTTTCACCTCGATACGTTCACGCATACGAACACAATCGGTACCACACTTATTTTTTTGTTGACGTATTTATATATAGACACGTAATGTTAAGACGCGATTGATATTTGGTAGTGCTGACCAGATAACAAGCGTTGACAGCGAGACTTGCATTGTAACTAACTTGCGTGAATTGTAGTATCGAAATACTGACCTTTCAATCAAGGTTTAGTTATTTACTTATGCTACCTGAAATATGTGTACCTTAAGTACGAACAAAGCGAACAAGCGATAATAGAATTAATAAATGTTTATGCACTCCTGCTACGTCCATGTTATCGAGCAGAGCAGTGCTGCTGTTGTTTACATTTATTTTTGATTATGTTTACTTATTTGACAATAAAGTTGAACCATAAAATGATGGCAAAGTGTATCTGAAAGTCGGCGGTGCCCAACATAAACGTTCGCCATATTGCTTTTTTTTTTATTTTTGTGAACATTTCCATTGCTTTATATATGTGAAGGTTGCCTTAATGGTGTTAGCACTACTGCCAAAATTGTTTATTTAAGAGGCGCGCCAAATAGGGTGCACACTTAAATTCAATTTGCAGACAGCTCGACGCTGCAACAAAGTTTTTTTAACTTATTAAAATTAGTTTGGAAGCAAACCATGACAAAGAAAAATCATTTGTCTAGCTCTACTTGAAACTTCCCATAGTCTGCTGGCTACACAGCTCCACATGGCGGCTCCGGGGGCTCTGCAATGCATTGCTTTGTTCCCTGCTTGATTTTTCTTTTATTTTCTTATTTTTATTTAATATTTTAACTGCCCTGCTTGGGGCGGCTCCAACGCTGTCAAGCGCCGGCTGCACTTGAAAAAACATAAAGATAACAGAAGAATGCACTGCAATATACAATTAATAAAAAAAAAAGTACAAAATGTTACAATTTGGATTCCACCGAAGCATTGATACTCTTTAGTCTTGAAAATACTTTACTTTACAATTACTTTAATTCAAAACGTGATAAGTTTTTCATTTTTCTTTGAGCCAAGTTCTCGCATCTCAGCGATCTTGTGCAGATAAATGGTTAGACTGTTCAGAAGGTTTTTTCTAATAAATCTTAATTTGCGAAGAAACCGATTAAGAAAATATCAAAAATCGGACGAATTTTTGTTTTGTTTGTAAGTACATTCTTATAAAAGTTGAACTTTTGAAGAAACCAAATAGTAACGAAAACATTGTAGGACAATATTTTTAAAACTTTAAAAAACTTTCTATGGAAATGACTTTTATTCTATAATTATTACTGGAATTCCTACAAATACCTTCATAAAGTTATCTATATTTTTAACTATCTTTAGAAGCTTGCATAGATACACTCGACTTTTTGTTTGGCAATAATAGAGTATAAAAAAGAGTAGTGTTGCTGCAATCCCATGACGCCACACACACAAGATACGATGCCACCAACATGACCATTTATTATTATTATTTTCGCTCCATATTAATTGCTTTGTTGTCGATTGTGGGTTTGAACTGGCTCTTGGCGGCGGAAGCAAGCTGGTTCGACATATATCTGTAAGATACATTTTGATTCACATGCTCTCAACTAAAGTGTGTAATAGCCAACTGACAACAGCGCCGCACTTTAACTCGAATGACTGACAGACTTTTGAAAGAAATTTTTTTTTGTATTCGTTCAGCTTGGACGTCATCATCATCTTCGTCATCATCTTCAATGCACAGCAGCGTCATCTTCGCTGCGCTTATCTAACTAGTCATATTTTGCTGCCTCTGCACTTTTGCTTTCATTTCCAAATGTTTATTGTATCTTTCTTATGAATGCGAACAGTTGTCTGAATATGAGATACTCGTGCCGATGCGTTTTCGAATGCATTCACTCTTTCAATTGACCGCCCAAGGCGTTGTAAGACGCTTTCATTTGCGCCTTAATTATTCATATCTCGCTTGGAGTTTTGACCTGACCATCAACTTAGTTGACGTAAGTAATTTATTGGCATGCGGAAGATATTTCGTTAAAAATTATGAATACAGCAAATTTGTTGTGCATGCGATTTTTAAGTGCATTGGAAAATCGTCTTATCTTGGTTTGCATAGATAAAATATACTCAACTAGTACTGACACCTTTTCAAGTAGTGCTTTTTCACCCACGCCCATGTAACTATAATCCGCTTAATTACTTAAATGAAGAAACAGGATTACGCCTTTAGTTTAGTAAAATGCATCTTATAGTTGGTTTAGGAATATACAGAGTGGGTCTGTTGTGAGTTTGTTTGTAGATAGATGGATGATTACTTTATACATATAGTATATGTGAGCATGCTGGAAATAAAATTAGTTGAAATTTATACGGTTTCACTTAGGTACTCATGCACATATATACTCGTACTACCTATGCATCCCCTGCACTTCAACTGTGGATACACCATTAAGCAGGCGGGAAGGAAATAGTCTCTGTCTAAGCGTTTCCGAAGTGTAGCGAAAGCTTAGTTTAACGAGATTGGGGTCAAATGTGTGAGATATTTGCTATTTCACTTGCAAAAGGTCAACGAGTTTGTAAACTCTGCATTATAACCAGGGTTGCAATACATTAAAATTTATTACTTGCCCCGCACAGTGGTCCAATGTTTATTTGTTGCAAAATTCATAACTTCTAATCGAATAAAGAGATAATCGTAAAAATACTTGTATTTGAAAGAAAAATCTTGAGGCTTTGAAGTTCTGTAAAATATGTTGAAGTTTGATTTAGTTTCCAGTGCAATTTTTAACTGTGCGGATTCAAAAACATTTATTTTTTCCATAGATGAAGTACTTTTTTTTTTTGCGATAAATAATGATTGTTCGTTATAAATTATTATAATAAACATAAAATAACATTTAATCTTAAAATGGAACTCCCTAAGAATTACCAAATAATATATTGTACAGCTAGTCACCTGGAAATCATTCCAACAATATTAATTTAGCCGAAGGTCTATTAGTTTTTAAGCTACTCTAATAATATTAATAAAATAAATAAAATTATAAGTATATACATTTAATAGTAAACTATTTCTAAAGAAGAACATTTTGTTAATTCTTTTTTGAATGTCTAAGAGATAAAGTTTTTGGATCTGAAAATGCGTTGAAAATATTCCCCTTTTGCCTTTATCGTAATATTTTGCTCGAATTCTTGAATTCCTGGGCTACTTCTTATAACTCTAGTTGGCAGGCACTGATATGCAAATGAAAGTTGAACGTTTGATTAATCAGTTAACTTATTCATAAAGCTAGCATTACATAAAGCAAATATTTGCTCTCTTTCTTGAAGAAATTATTTGACCAAATATCGGTGCTGAGCAAAGGTGTTTGCTTACGCTATCGCACTATGGCGAATATTTCCGAAAAATGTTCCTTAGCAAATACCTGATAAACGTTGGCCAAAATGTATTTGCTCATTTTGTAGGGAAAACATTTGCTTTGGCGCACACTGTCCAAATATTTTCCAAAATATTATTTGTCGAAAAAATTATTTTTTTTTTTACGATAAAAACTTGTTTTTAAACATAAACCAGAAAATGCCTGATTCTGAAGAAGAAAACACGTTGCTAGTTTGCTGAGTTTTCACAAACTTTTTTTGAAGTTTATTTTGAGACAATATTTTTTAAATTTATTTGGTGCCAATTTTTTTTAACTTAACTTTTTAACTGTTTTTATTGTTTAGGTAAATTTTAATAGTTTAGATTGGTCTAGGTTATTTGGCGGTTTGGTTAAGACACAAAAAAAACAGTCAAAGAAAAAAAAATCAGGAACAGTTTTGTTTTTCTATAATTGAGATTAATATGAAAATGATTAGTGTGATTTTAAGAACAAGAGCACTTAAAATTAAGAACAAAAATTTCTAATTTGAGAATATTTAGTATCATATCAAGTAAAAGTGCTCTTAATGAAAGAAAAAACATTAATAAGAGTATTTTGTACTCATTTAAAGAATGTTAAGTCGTGATTGTGAGATTCAGAGTATTTGTTTAAGAGTTAATAATTAATAATAGGATCTAGGCTGAATCTTGTTGTGAGCAGATTTGAACTTGAAATTAGATCTGCTTTTTTCCGGTTGTACTTATGTGGTAAGGGCAATTTGTATGTGTTTAAACCTTCTTGCAGAGTCGATGAAAAGAGCTAGATCGAATAATGGCAGGTTTTAAAGCTTTCCCCATCTTCCTTATAGCTAAAGAAGTCGGCGTGTGGGACATGCATGTAGGAGTTGTGACGTCATGTCTAAATTTTGGCGTAATCTTTATTATGGCAATAAACTAAATGCGCCTTGAGCTTTATCCAATCGTTTGATTAAAATCTAGTGTTGCTTAATTCCAAATACTGCTTGAAGAAGGTTTTGTGCATATTTAAATTTGCTACCGATTTATTCAATAATCTAAAACGCTTGTTGTAACAACAAAATAGTAAGTTAATTAAAATATTCCAAAATCTTGCTCGATCTGATTGTATCTCGTTTTGAACAAAAATGGTTGACTATGTACATATGTATGTATTCATCGCATCTAGTCTTGGGTGGGAACAGGCCACGCTGCCTCTGACATGAGACACCTTGTAAAAAAAAATAACATTAAAAATTAAACAAAATACTAATTTAATTTTTGGCAAACTCATAGATCAAGCAATAATAATATTTTTCATATACTATTTTTGTGCACAAAAGCAAACACGAGTCGAAACTTTGCTCTAAATTTTGATATTTTAATCTAGATACACAATTAGATGATGCATGTACGCAAAAAGATATTGGACACATGACGTTTCCGGCAAATATAAATACTCTTAACAAAAAGACACTTATTAAGAGCCAAAAACAGACACCGGCTATGCCCCTCCCATCTCGTAGTGCTCCATAGGACGGGCAGCTGCTGCCCGCCATCAATTTTCATGGTTAACCAAAATGTGCTGAGGTGAGCTGGGAGCGAGGGGGCACACTAAACTAATGACAAGTAAAATAAATCTTGAAAAGTGCGCGGTGAAATATTTTCGACTTCGAAATTATGAAAAAAAACACGAAAAGTTCTCTACACCCCAAAAACAACGACAACAACTTGGCATATAAATTTGTTTTCAGCTTATTTTTTTAAATGCTAGGTTTTTTTTTTATTTTTTATTTTTTTTGGTTTGGGATTCTGCAGAGATTAAAGGCGTCCACAGAATCAACAAGTTTATGGGGGTCGGCCACAAAGCACATTGATCAAAAATAAGCCACATAAATCTTACTGGATGTGGTGGCACTGCAGCAACTTAATTTAAAGTCTTGGCCTTATACAAAACATTGGCCAAAACCCAAAACTATGCGTTATGTCAAACCGGCATTGCATTTCCCTCGTGATGCAATTGCGGTAGCTTTGGGTTGGGTTTGTCATGTGAGCTTTGAGCTTGTCCTGCCTCCGGCCTTCTCTTGGCCGGCCCGTATGTGGGCGGTTTGTTGCTGTTGTTGTGGCGCCACACAACGCCAACTGCAGTTTGTATCTGCTGCTAACTTGCCATTCTTGGCCACAAAACAAGTTAAGGCCAAAAAAAAAACACACTCACAGTCGCACAAAATGAAAAGTATTTGGCGCGAAACTCTGTGGTAGCCAACATTGTTTTGGGGGCCAACATACCTACTGTGCCAACTATATAACTAGAATCTGGAGTCACCAGAGACGCATTTATCATGGATATGCTTAAAAAAAAAGTACCGCATAACTTTGCTTTCAAACCGTGGAATATTTGGGTACTAATATTTTATTGCAAGTTGTGGATTTGGCAGAAAGTCGGCCAAGATGGCTAGTTTATGTAAGTTGCAAGATAAAGAGTTAATATTTAGTGGATCTGCTTGGGTCAAGCTGTAAATGTGTGTGACTTATCAATTATAAAAATCAAAGCTTTTTATTGCCCAACCACTTTACAGTAATCAACTCCTTTTTCTGAAGAACTTAAGTGTTTAATTGTTGTTTTAAATAAACAGGCGCATTTAGGGAACTTCGGGCCCGGTGTGAATTTTTAAATCAAAAAAATTGCAGTCAAAAAAATTCTGTAATCAAAAAAAAACTAAAATATTTAAATTAAAAAAATCTTGAAATTTTTTAATATAATTATATTTTTTAGTTTTTAAAATTAAAAAACAACTATTTTGATAAAAACACTGAATGCGTAGTTAACTTAACAATTTATTTATTCATCTGTTCCGTAAATGTTTTTAGAAGACGCTGTATGTTAACAGATCATATGCATTAACAGAGTGAGTATTTCCTACTACAATTTTATAATCTACAATAATTCAAGTATCTTTAATATTTGTAGCAGATGAGATACAAAGACTTGCAACTGCATATATTAAAAGACTTCGTAGGCATGATAATAAACTACCAATCGATCTTTTAGAAAATATAAGTGTAACTAGGCGCCTAAAGAAATATCATGTTTTAAATCTTTTGAAGATCGTATTTTGAGATACACAATTTGCTTATTATCCAAGAATAGAATGTAAATTTAAATTAGTCAAAAAAAAGTATCTTTAAGTGTTTATGAGATATGTCCACGCAAATATACAGTTTTCGATAAATCGATAAATAATCAAAATTTGTTGTGAAACTAATCGAAATTTTCACATCGTATTTGTAAAAATCATCGAACTCAAAGAGATCCGCAACACTATTTTCTTTCTTTTAATCTAATAGGTTTATCCTATTGAGTCAAATGGCGAAACATTAGCCAACAAAAATCTTAGAGGAAGTAACTGCATACGAACTGGTTCGCCTCGGCCCCGGCTTTACCTACTTACCTATAAATTAGCCACATTTTTTGAGCGCATTGTCACCTGCCATGTTAAAGTGGATATTCAATGCTTTCCAATATTTCAAAGATACACTTTTGATAATTCCGTCCGGTTTTCAATTCACAGTTTTGTAAATCACTTCAAACAATAGAAAACGATTTCCAGCCATAATAATAATTTTCACGCATATTTTGAGTGTATATTATTTTCGAAATTTCTCCATCAAACTTAAAAGACTTTTCAGCTTAGCTTGGTTTTTTTTCTTTTGGTAAAATATAATAACACCTTATAAAATAGGCTTAGTCAAGAGAGTCATTCAAAGATGACAACAAGATTGGGTAAATCATGTTTGAATGCTCCAAAGCCACAATACCAACAATCCAAAGGGCCACACGCATCTGTCATAAACGAAATCGAAAGATAATTTATTTTAATTTTATGCCAATTTTGTTGTAGTTTTTAATCATATTTTTTTTTAATGTTAATGACCTGCTGCCGTTTTGGGTAGTGTTATGTATATAGCAACGATGAGCCCTTATTAAATAGGTTTTTTTTGTTGCTGTAACTTGCCCGTTGACGATATTAATTAAATAATAATTTGCAGATATAAAAATAATAGTAGGTTTAATTGGCGCTGTACGCACGAGATCAAAATACAGCTTTTTGTGGTTCCGCTGGGAATTTTTCTCGAAATTATGTCTATTTTATTTCAGCAGATATAATATAAGACTTTACTCTAGATATACATATGTTTTAGTTTGGTCTTAATACCCAGTGCAGTCTACAAATCAATATGCTCCACGTTGTGAGTTATAGCGACGCAGCCAATCCAAGCAGTTCATTTACATAATTTTCAAATTTATTTTCAAGTCCGTGCCCCCGCTGTCTGTGCTTTAACAAAGCGTCACTATATAAAGTAGCTGACGATATATTTTGTTGGTATTATATTTTTATTTTTTGATTCTCTCAATGAAAAAGATGCATCTATTGGCTGCTTTATTAACACTGAGCAAACAAATCAAATAAAATCTCTGCCATATTTCTTAGGCTGCTGTCAACTAATTTGCCTAACAATGGAATTAAATATGCTTAATAAGTATAATTTGTTTTCTTTTTTTCATCTCATAGATATTTAGATATTTAGTCAAAACAAGTGGTTGATGATAACTCGAAAACATTTACCACACATTATCAAAAGCCTAAACTGTTCACATCCATCATCTGCGCTTTTTTCAAGATATCTTTTGTATTATTTTCTCGGCTAACAAAGTTTAGATACAATTTACTCGGGGAAATTACTTATTATTACATACACTACATTGCGCAATTGCTCCACAACATGAACTTTCGCTGTACATGGCTTCCGCATGCAGATACATATGTACATTTTGCATAGGTAGTAAGTATATAGTTTACAGCCAACAACATAACTGACCATATATGCAAACCATTTCAAGTCATGTTAGTTTCCATTTTCAAAGAAATGTTAGAAAAATTGCATTGCAAGCATTTTTGCCATCGTCTTCACAGTTCAGCAGTCTGCAAGACTTTGATGCATTTTATTTCAGATTTCACAAAAATTTTAATTCTTTTGAAAATCGTTTAAAGTTTATTCACTGTAGTAAGTGCATTATTTTATAAAATTTCTTTAAGCTGAATTTCTCTGTCATTGTTAAGCTGCCAATTTATGATACAAGTAAAATGGACTGACTATGTGTCAGAGACATCAACGCCAAATTTGGTTATTGTCAACGTTTTGTTGTTAACCAAAATTCAAAACATCTCAACTTATCCAATGAGCTCGTGAAACAACAGAGAAAATATCACATATAAATATCCAAAACCTAGCGATGTTTGAACACTCTGGGATAGTTCGTAAGACGATGTTTTCTCTACGATTTATTATTAAGCGTGTTCACTCTGTCGCGAAGAAATGCAAAAATGGTAGACTAACAACGTGAGCAACTCTAACAATGATGCAGAAATGCAGAAGTGCCAGACTTACAACGTGAGCACTACAAACAGTAGTGTTTACACAAGCCCCACACTTTCCATATTTCCAAGCTTTCCTCAACTTTATTTAAAAAAAAAAAAAAAAAAACTGTAAAGAAATTACAACTACAACTTTAATTATTAAAAAAAAAAAATGGTATGTAATACTATGTTGCGGTTGGGGACACAGTTTTGGGCAGAAGTGCCCAACATTTAGCAGTCAACAGTCTGGGTCTGGAAGAAATTTCTATTTGCTTAGTGCAAGCTGTTGCTGGGCACTTCTGCATTTCTGCCCGCTAAAGTAAACGCGTTGAATATATTACTTAGCGTAAAAACGAAATGGTGAATAAATTTATGTATTTTGAAGGATTAGTTACTATTTAAAGTCTTAGCATAAAAATAAGTGAAGTTGGGTCGGGGTATTTATCTCATTAAATGCCAAAACAAAAACTTAGCGTACTGTCAAACTACTATTTATTGAGTATTACTGTGTAAGTTTAATAAAAATAAACTAGCTTGAAAAATCGTAATTTAAGAGCTTATTATAATTATTATTTTACACCGAAAAAATACTTAAAACAAAAATCGTCAAACTTTAAAAAGCCGAGTCGTAAAATAAAACCGTAATTAAAGCCAAGAACCCCGTCAGCATCATTATAACGAAAAAGCAAAAGATACCTCATTAGAAAAAGCTTTATATGCCTTGCTTTAAAAAATTTTGATCTATTTTTTTTAGTCTTGTTTAAAAGCTATGAATTTTGGAAATGGATTTTGAACTTGTTTATATTAATTGAAAAATCTTAATATTTTTATCAATACAATTTATAAGCTCAAACCAATTTTCGAAGTGCGTTTTTCATTCTAAAACGAGCAATCTGTAAACTTGCAATATTTTTCTTTTATAATACAATTTAGAACATTTTTGGAATTAACATTACACAAGCGCATCCAAATATTTGTTTATCGATAGCTAGATAAATATTCGAATTTTCGAAAAATAATAACTGAATATGTTAAAATTATCGAAATCGAAGAGATCGATTCTAAAAATAGCAAAACCAAATTTAGTTGGTTTTTCATTTGAAAAGTTATACTCAATTATTCAAGAGACTAAGTGAAGCCAAGTTTAATCGAATAAAGCTTAAGTCAAAAGAGTAAAAAAAAACATAATTTAACTGTTGGCCAAAACTTGAAGATAAATTGAAACCGTTGCAGTACACGTTTGTTTTTTTGTTTTTTTTTGATTTAACAATATTAAAAAATTTTCATACTGACATATTAAGATGATAGATTGGCACACATTTAATATTTTGATTAATACCTTTCGGGGTCATACAAGCGTTTAAAATTAATGTGACCCAACCCTTATGGCTAAAGGGTATATTAAATGCTGTATAGGAGGAGTACATGCTGTACATATATATTTTTGTGTGTGCGCCGCATAATAAATATTAGCCAAAATAAATTATAAAATAAAAAAAACACGAAAATTTGATATCGAAGATTTAGTTTATTTGTGCATGTCAAGCGGCGACGAGGAAAAAACGTGTCACGATATGGTGAATCATATTGCGGATTTAGCTTATACATTGTTTTATTTTATATTATTTCCTTTATTTATTTATTTTTTTTGTTTTTTTTGTTGGTGTTTTAATTTGTTTTTGTTTGGAATTCGCTGGGTTAATGTACCTACGCAATACGTAACGAGAAATGAATTCCGAATACCGAATAACAAGTTGTTGGTAGGAGGAATTTGTTGTTGTTTGTGTTCATTGAGTTATGTGAATGCCGTGCTGCATATGGGTTAATTATAATTTTGAACTCAGTTTTAATATTTGAATTTTGATTATAGGCTCAAAATATATTTGAAATAATTTACTGACCTGGTTTTTAGGCAAACTGACAGCCCATTTTACCCAATTGGTAGTCAGTTCTAAAGTCCAAAGCTTGGAACAATTTTCAAGCTATATTAAAATGTTGGCCATAATTAATGGTAACAGCAAATACATGTATACATAAGTACACAGTTATTCTGGCTAGCTTTTCTTTGCGTCTGTTCAACCATCCAATTGCAATTATGTATAGTTGAAATGGACAAATAGGAAAAGCAAGCAAGAGAAACGCGTAGGAAAACTTAGCTGGCCAAACAATGAAGGACTGACAGACAGACAGACTCCGACTCCGACTCAGTCGTCAGTGAAATATGTAGCCGGAAATATTTAAAACGCCATCTTAGCTAAGAGTGGAAGCTAAAGAAGAGGAAGAAGAAGAGTTCGCTCTGGATTTGCTTTTAAGCTAAATTAAATAACAACCAGAGAAATAGTTATGTACTTCTACTGCTATATGGCAAAGAATTTTACTTGCTGCCATTTTTCAGGAAAGAGGATGTAAAATATAAAGCAAAATGCCGAAAACTGACAATAAAAGGACATAATGGAAATAAGTATGTCTTCAAGCTCGGCCAGCAGAAATGCTCCCTGAGTGTTCCTTTGGCAAAAATAATTGTTATGCCGTTCTCATTGTTGTCGCGAACAAAAAAAAAAAAAATACGAAGGACTTCCGTGTGCTGCCGATTTTAGTCGTGCGTAAAAATCAGATGTCCTTTGAGCAGGTAGATTTTCTACTACTATTATTATGCTCTTGCCAGCGTTCAAAAGAGTTTAGTTTTTATTGTAAGAGATACGTTCAATGTGGGCATTGCGTACGAGTCGGTTAAAAAGGTTTTGATTTTAGATTGAGCTTAAAAGCTGCGTTCAGACAGGTAGATTTTAGCGGAATACGTGTGTGCACTTAATGCTACAGGTTTTTTCA
The DNA here is from genome assembly GCA_949987675.1 of Chymomyza fuscimana. Taxonomy (NCBI): domain Eukaryota; kingdom Metazoa; phylum Arthropoda; class Insecta; order Diptera; family Drosophilidae; genus Chymomyza; species Chymomyza fuscimana. Next base: position 87,906,412 of record OX465088.1, read on the forward strand.
GACTAAAATATTTTATATTTTCGCCATCTGAACATGTCAGACGCCATCAACTAATTACATACAAATATTTTATCTAGCTTAAAATAGTACGCAGAAGCCGAAAAAGCATTTCTTGCAACTTTGGTACCGTACCCCTTGAAAAAAGCATATAAACAATACTTTTTTCTTATACATACTATCTCATCTCTTCATAGACAGGCGACACCTTTCCAAATTCATTAAGCCTATTTTTATATCGCTTCACACTGAACGATACTTAAAACCGATTTCCGTCGTGTCACGACAGACAAGCGGCCTAAAAGTCGTTCCATCTTTTTTTCCCTTTTTATACCCTGTACCGTATGGTACAAAGGGTATATTGTGTTTGTGCAAGCCGAAAATGTATGTAACGTACAGAAGGAGAAGTCGGAGACCCCCAAAGTTACCTAAAGTATGATCAGAGTGACTAGAGAAGTCGATATACCCATGTCCGTCTGTCCGTATGAACGCCTAGATCTCAGAGATGGTAAGAGCTAGAGCAACCAAACTTTCAGATAAGATCCCTTATTAATCCATAGGAGACAAGTTTATTTTATTTTTTTGATATCGGGACTACATTATATAGCTCCCATAGGGGTGTTTCAGAGGACACCGAAAAAAAGCAAAAGTTTTAGATGGATAATTCGTTTGCTTATGAAGATATCATAACCAAATTTGGCAATCGGAAGTTTTTTAGAAACCCCCAGCACTGTACCAAATTTTATCAAAATCGGTTGACTATATCATATAGGTCCCATAGGATCGATCGGTCGAAAATTTGTTTTTTGTACAAAATTCGTTGTGAATCGTTTGTTTGTAAAGATATTGTAACCAAAATTGGCATTAAGAAGTTTTTTAGAGTTCTTAAGCACTGTACCAAATTTGATCAAAATCGGTTGACTATATCATATAGCTCCCATAGGGCCAATCGGTCAAAAAAACGTTTTTTGCACAAAATTCGTTGTGTTTCGTTTGTTTGTAAAGATATTGTAACCAAATTTGACATTCAGAAATTTTTGTAGAGATCTTCAAAACTGTACAAAATTTTATCAAAATTGGTTGACTATATCATATAGCTCCCATAGGACACAATCGGTCAAAAAAACGTATTTTGAACAAAATTCGTTGTGTTTCGTTTATTTGGCAAAGAAATATCTTTTGGAGTTTGTAAGCAATATATCGGACTTGATTGCAATGTGGTGGTACAGGGTATCCCAAAGTCGTCCACGCCCGACTTTAACGTACGCCATCTTTTAAATTATAAAATAAAAAAAACTAGAGGTCTTCGCCTCCCGAGTGCATTGAAAATTGCAAAACCGTGCCTGCTCAACACTTCGGTGCATGGTATAAATATTTCCATCTTAAGGCCTATACGCAGCATGAAATATTTCGCACGGAATCGCAAAACTTCATATATAAAAAATATCCCAAATGGGATTTTTTTTGTATATGGTTTTGTCATTCCGTGCGAATTTTTTTTGCATTCTGCGTAGACCCCTTAAGTTAAGGAAAAGAACAAACAAACAGTGGTTGTCGAAACGGAAATAATCTTGAATTAAGATAAGATTTTGAAAATAATTTTATTTTTTTAATATGAAAACTCATAAAATGTGTCGTGTGAACGTAGCTTAACATTGGACACAGTAAACTTGACAAAGGTAGAAAAAAAGGCTTCATCATGTAAAAAGGTCACAGCCAAATTGTGTTGGGACAACTTGTATGGTTAACTTAAAGTTGAGTGATTAAGGTGTTCAGGTGAAATGGCCAAAGAAAATGGGGAAAAAAAACCTAAAATTTTAACCATAGCATACATTTAGGAGCTGAAAAGGATGTCAGAGTGGCAGAAATAATTCCACAGGTGTGGAATGTGGGGAGGACTCTTTCTTGTTGAAATGCTTTTTAGTATAAAAGCAAAATTGTAACTACTGATTGCTTATAAAAGTAATACATGCATATTACTGCTTAAAAATATGTACATATATATATATATATATTTATATTTTATATCAGGCACACAAGCAAAAAGCTAAAAAAAATTGTAAACAAAAGCCATTTGAACAATGCAAATGTTTATAGATATGCACAAACAAAACCTAACAAATATATATACGCACATACATATGTATATGTTTATATTATATAGTAGATACTATGTATATGGATTGTACAAGTGGAAAAATGCATTAGGAGTCTACTTATCCTAGCCAAAGCCAGCCCAGCCTTTTATTTTGTTTCTCATTTTTATACTCTGTATACTTAGAGAATAGTTTTATTTGTTTTATGGCATTATTTGCATATCAAAGGGTTTTGTTTTCTTTTAGTACGATATATATATATACTTGTACTATTTCATTACATAAGTTTATTTGACCCCGGATTTGAATTTAGCGGGTTAGGCTAACTTTTTTTTTGTGGGCCTGTGTAATTTTTCCTCCTAAAAAAGAGTATATGAAGTACTGAAGTATATATTTTCTTCAAATCTTTTTGTTGCTTCGATATGTGAATTGTGTATTTCCATTTGTGCTACTGTTTATTGTGCTAGTATTTGTGTAGATTGAGCGTCGACGTCGACGTCGTCTATTGTTTTCCATAAGCAAAATATGTGTATTGTGGCTGGCTGGCTGGCTGACTGGGCTGACTGGGCTGACTCTGGCTGGGATGGCTTTTGAGCGGCGTAATTGAAACATGCATATTCCATTGTATACAATGCAGTGGCAGTGGCTGGCGATAGTAATAGTGCGAGGGAGTAGGGATGTAGCGTGGTGGGAGGCAAACAAAATGATTGCAAAGCAAACAATGCACAGTCACAAAAGAATGGCGCCCCAAAGCCAGCTAAAGCCAACGAAGCATTCCAAGCAAACGCATTTTAAATGCTATGCGCGCCATTTGGCAACAACTTTTTTGGTTTTTTTTTTTATACCCTGTATAACCAAGGGTAAGGGGTTTATTAGGTGGGTGCAAACAGCCCGATACCGCAAATTGTATAGAAGCTCTAAACTTTTATAAAATTCATAATTTTTTTAAAAATATCGGAAAATCCTAGTAAACCCTGAGAAAACTCAAGCCACTTGAATTTTCCGCATGAAAAATTTATATCATTTCAAAATTTCACATCTTGTGGTCTAAGAGATCCATAAAACTAGCAGAGAAATATGAGTTAGTTATATAAAAAATTGATTATACAGAACTTCGTTATAAGTAGATAAAAAAGTACTTTGTGAAAATTCGTATTCGTTATAGGGGAATTATTGTAAATTTGTTTGAAAAAAAACCTAAATCCCCAAAATCTTTAAGTAGACTATAAACTATAAATACATACATAAATATACTACAACCCCCGATTTTCATGCTGCTCTAATTCGCTTTTAACTACTAAATTTAATGCGATACAATCGATTTTTTAAATCGTATCAATATCGGTTGAAAGCTTTTGAATTAAATAAGTAATAAAGTCCAAGATAAAGCGTATATTATAGTCGCGACTACTCGAGTATTAACGCCCAACTTGTATATACTTTTGCTTCCAGTGTTGCTATATACACATATACTATATTAAATATACATATAAACAAACTGTATTGTAGCTACAGTTAATATATGTATACCGTTTCAAAGTCTATTAGCTGTGTTCACACATTTCTTGCGACTAAAATGTGTGTCATTCATTTTAAAATCGTTTCTGCATTTGTCAGTTCGTCGTTTCTTTGGGGTTTTCTTCTTCTTCTCGTCATTTAATGTAATTTCCTTAAAAGCAGAAAAACGATTTGCCAGCTTTTTGATTTTGTACAAAAAGTCATGCGGGAAATATAAAAAAAATTTAAAAAAAAAAAAACAAGAAAAATCTGCTGTATGCAGCATTTGGAGTCAAAGGCGGAACAGCAGCAGTCCCACACACTCACACACACAAATATAATGGAGGGGCGCCAAATATGGCCAACGTTGACAACAAGCAAATCGAGTGGCATGCAACAAGCTGCAAATCGCGAATAACTTTATGCGCTGCATTATGCAATTGCTACATGGGATTGCAAATGTAATTTCAATTTTTGGCCATGGAGCGGGTTGGGTTTTTGCCGAGTTGCAGAGATTTCTTTAGCATTGACCAAATTTATTTCCAATACATCGTTTCGTTTGATTTTTGTGTGTTATAAATAATGCATTTGACCAAAGTAAACATTTCATAAATGTTTCATCGATTATCAACACTGGTAGAGTGCACCATATGCTGCGCGCTGTTGTGACCAGTGTTGTCAACAATCCAAAGTTGTTTAAAGCTTTAATTTGGTTTAATCAGCAGTTGAACTAACTAGTGTTTCAAAATAAATTTAATTTAATTACATTAAAAGCAGTTGTTCGGTTTAATCGATTTATTCGATAGTTAAAAAAAATTAAAACCAATAAATAGAACATTTATTTGGTCTTCTGCGTTTCGGTCGCTTTATTGAAAAATTTCTCTTTGCCTTTCAATTTGAATTGTTTATCCGAACCCGAAGTTCCCTTCCTTTCTTTTTGGTTTTATTCTGGTCAAGATTAAACTGGACAGTATTTTTTGAGAGTTTGTTCACAAAGGAGAGATGAATTTCTCTGCTTGAGATATACTACACCCAGAGATCTTCATTGTACTCTAGTATGAACAATACCATTCAATTTCCTGGACAGCTAAGGAACTGCAAAAACAGAATTCTATCAGAAGGTGCCTTTTATGGTCTAGTACTTTACACTCATCGAATACACTTTTTTGGTATTCACCCACAAACCTCTTTCGTGCTATAAACCCATTGTGACTGCAACTGCAATAAATTTTAAATGCAAATTTAAAAATAACAAATTGAAATTTATTTTTTTGATACCATTTGCAAAAAAAAAAAATGTTATAAAATGTCGTCTAGACCCTCACTTGCTTAAAAATGAGTATTTCATTTTTTCTTTAAAGTCAGATTGAAATTATTACCCGACTACGGCGAAGCAAAAATTAAAGTTATGTTTTTGACCTGTATTTATATATGTTCATCTGTTCCTTTCTACCTTGTTAAATGCTTATTATAATTTGACACGTGAGTATTGTTGGGTCTTGATTGTCCGCCATAAAGTGAATAGTGCGCAACTATAGAGGGCCTGAAGTTATGAACTAAAATATTTTTTTTACGATATACTTATAAAAAAATCGACCAATTTTATCTCAAAATTATAAATTCAAAATATATTGGCTCATTGGAGTACATCCAATCATGTTAATATTTTTTAAGATTTAATAAAATTTGTTCAATGTCAAATAAACAAATACAAAGAAAAAAAAAAAATATATATAAAAATAAAAAAAAAATAAGTTTAAAAATCTAAAGCCCGACTACCAAAGATGCTTTTTGTACAAAATTCCTACAATCCTATGGGAGCTATATGATATAGTCAACCGATTTTGATCAAATTTGGTACAGTGTTGAAAATCTCTAAAAAACTTGTTAATGCCAAATGTGGTTACGGTATGTTCACAAATAAACGAAACACAACGAATTTTGTACAAAACACGATTTTTTGACCGATTGGTCCTATGGGAGCTATATGATATAGTCAACCGATTTTGATCAAATTTGGTACAGTGCTTGGGAACTCTAAACAACTTCTTAATGCCAAATTTGGTTACAATATCTTCACAAACAAACGAAACACAACGAATTTTATACAAAAAACAAATTTTCGACCGATCGATCCTATGGGACCTATATGATATAGTCAACCGATTTTGATAAAATTTGGTACAGTGCTGGGGGTTTCTAAAAAACTTCCGATTGCCAAATTTGGTTATGATATCTCCATAAGCAAACGAATTATCCATCGAAAACTTTTGCTTTTTTTCGAGGTCCTCTGAAACACCCCTATGGGAGCTATATGTAATGTAGTCCCGATATCAAAAAAATAAAATAAACTTTTCTCCTATGGATTAATAAGGGATCTTATCTGAAAGTTTGGTTACTCTAGCTCTTACCATCTCGGAGATCTAGGCGTTCGTACGGACAGACGGACAGACGAACAGACGGTCAGACGGACAGACGGACATGGGTATATCGACTTCTCTAGTCACTCTGATCATACTTTAGGTAACTTTGGGCGGTCTCCGACTTCTCCTTCTGTACGTTACATACATTTTCGGCTTGCACAAACACAATATACCCTTTGTACCATACGGTACAGGGTATAAAAAGGCGCCGACCAGGTGTGGATCTAGGTTTTGGGAGGGGTTCTTCACTTCGAAGTGTATATATTTTAGAGCTCGCAAAAGACTTTCAACCCATTTTTCCACTGGCGCCGACCCTCTAGCTAAACGAGAATAGATTTTAATACAAAGCACATCCGCGTTGTCTTATGATGCATGCAGGAGGCGGAGCCCTCTCGTTAATTTATAAATATGTTTCTGGCGTTGCAATCTTACACAGATCAATCAAATAAAGTATTTGGAACTACAAATACTACGAAAAAGCAATACATTTTATATTGTTAAACAGCATAAATAAAGTATAAAATTTATGTGGGACTAGCTCACAAGTCTGAAAAAATATCAGGTAATGTGAAATTGATCCAACATTGACATCACATCAACTGAGCAGAGTTGAAGCAACTGATGATGTCTTCCAAATGTTAAAAACGTGGGTTAAACCAGCGCTCATAAATGTCGTATATAATTTCTGGTTCATGCACATACTTTGAGCTTAGCCTTGCCAGAGTTTTGTTTATAAGTCAGTCGGGCAGCTTTAATTCAATTTTATATGGTACTTATAATTACAAAATAAACAAAATTTTTGAATTTTTTGGCAACTTGAGCACTGTGTCATCGTTTTACAATTTGTTTGACTTTCGGTGACCTTAAGTCACCATAACCGTGCCAATAAACTGCAAATAATGCGCTTTTTCAGTCATAAGACACCCCGATGATATAATAATACACATCTAGGTATATACTATATATAATGTTCTGAGTTTAGCATAACCCAGGCATCAGCTGTGAAGAGAGATACCGGAAAAGTGTGTTTTACTTTTTACATTTCTGCTATTTCCTTTGATGGCGTTTTCATGAAGAGTTCGCCTAGTTCAGTTTTTATGGCAACTTGGGGGGGTCAGCTACCCACAAGTCAACCCAAGTTGGTGGTGGCCTTAAGGTGAATGACTGTAAGGTTGGTTACGGACAGCAGACTACAGAGACTAAAAGCAAAAACATCAACAACCTGAAGCGGCAAGTCAAGATATAAAGACAGTCAGTCGGCCAACCAGACGTGTACCATGACGTGTCCAATAAGCAAAGACTGAAATGTATCTTTAAGATGCGTTGCACGTTTTCAATTTGAAACACATTTGTGACCGGCTCGAGTCACATTGTCGGTCTGTCGCCAAGACCCTTTGGAGCACACCAGAATGGCTCGTTGGTTGAGTTGGTTGCTTGTCGTCGCCTGCCATAAAACGGAATGCATTAGGTAAATTTTTATAGCAACTCCCGCAATTATTGCAAATTAAAAACATGCCATAAAATGCCATTATCTGGTGATGCATCGTTCCGTTTGGTTCTCTTTTTTAATATACTCTTTAAAATGGCATTATATAGATATACTTTTGAAATGTGATAGGCAAAAGAAAGATCATCAAATATTGATCCATTTCCGTCCTATTGTACTTTTGCTTTAAGTGTGTCTGATCTTCTTGAAAACGTAGAAGTTTGTCGATTTTGGAAGACGGCTTTACACCGTACTATGTTGCACAAGTTTTTAAGATCGATTTCAAAAGATGTAGGCAATAATGTATCTATTAGAGAAATAAATTTGTCAATAATTGTATTTTAAGCAAGAGACATCAAATGGTGCTGTGATTCTTATAAAAAACATTTTGTTGACTGTACTTTTAAATGAATCCTTATTCTTATACTCCGAAAACGAGTTAAAAGTTGTTAAGTTGTTCTGCTTTCTACTAAAAATGCGATTTGATGCTGCAACAATTTTTAAAGATCGGCATCTATTTCAGAAATTTCATTTTCAATAATTGTAATATAAGTTGAAGTCTTTGACTTGGTACCTATGTGAATCTAGTAAACAATTTTGTTTGACTTTTTCTTTAAAGAAAATCCTTATGCTCGTACTACCAAAAAAAAGAACCGGTCGAAACTTGCAATAGTTATTTACCTTGGAAATAAATATGAGATGCAGCCAGAATTGACAAGATCGGATTAAAAATCTGTCCATCTATATCTATTTCAGAAACTTGACTTTCTGGGGATTGAATACAAATTTTAATATAAGCTAGAGTCACCAAATGGTTTGTATGCCCATGTGAGTCTAATTAAAAAAACTTGGTTTCATTTTTATTTAAACTTTTTATCCTCGTATTCGATAAAATTTTTTTTTTTGTAATTGGGTGCAGGGTATCCTATCGTCGAACCTATTCCCATTATTTTTTTTTTTAATTTGGCAGTACATATTGATAGAGGCAGAATGTGGGCTATAAAGGAGACATGGTATAAAAATGTAAAAGCATTAGGATAATGGCCAACAATTGTCACGCGATAAAAGCGTTTGCACTTTGTCTTTAATTTGGGCCACATGTGTACAATAATATCGGCCTGAGTCTGGGCCTGGTCTTTGACTTGTTCTTGTTCTTGCTCTCTGTCTCGGACAATTCACGTCAATTTAAATGTCTCCTTCAGTCAGTTTATTGTTGTTGCATATGTCAACGTGTGCGTGTGTGCGTCTCCGGTTCCAGATCCCTGCTCCACTTGGCATGTTGTCAGTCAATTTTAAACGTATGTGCGTGCCATAAATTATTCGTTGTTGCACACTGGTGTTAAATACGCGACAGGTTCTCGTGCCAATTGACAGGTTCAATGCTTTGTTAAACAAAATAAAAATTAAGATTAATATCGAAATTAAATTAAATGAATTGAATTATTTAAATTGCATACACACTGCCTACTGTTCGTGAGCAATAACAATTCGAATCTCGTTTTTGCATAATTTCGATGACTTTTTCGAAGTCATCAACTTATACAATTATGTATAACCAAGTAACCGTATAAAAAAAAAATTCAAAACCGAATTCGTCACTCACAGTCAGTCAGCTTAGTCAGTGTTGTAAATGTTTTTTTTTCTGTAGCTCAACAAACTGGGTCGGCCAGCTTGCTTTCTAACCTTGACAAGTGAAACCTAAGGGGGCCTACCGGCTTCCAAGCACAATTTCCGCAAGTGGCTGCCAACTTGAACTGAAAACCTGTTAAAACTCAAAAGCAGCAGCATGAGCAAAAAAGCAAAAAATAAAAAAATACTGAGCCTGAAAAGGAACCACGCACAAACTTTAAAATTTTCCTTTTATTTTTTTGCGCAGAATGTTTATGAAATCAGTGTGTTGAAAGTTTACGACAGGTAGTCGAATCATAAATACGCTTAAAGTCTAGGTAATCGATTGGTCAATAAAGTATTAAGTTACAGAGTATTGTTAAATAATACATATTAGAACATAAAAACATTCGATACGTAAATGTTTTAAATTGCCAATTTGCGATAAATGTTGGTTCTAAGAATGAAGCAGTTTTTTTTAATCTCAAATTTCACTTGACGGTGTCTGGATTGACAAGCCACAAACATATTTTGGTCATCTCTACGTCTACTTACTAATAAATTAAAAAAACAGGCCGTAAACGAATCGATGATGCCTGGTCGGTTACCAAAAATGCGTCCTACACTTTTTTTTTTTAAGTAATATTAAATTAACACAATTAAAAAATAAAAAGCTTAATGAAAAGCTAAATTTTAATTCTACCGAGGAAAGTCCCGAGTAATTTGTAATATGTGAATTTTTTTTTAGCAACGTTTCTAAAATATGTTAAAAGATTACAATTTAAAAATCACAAATTAATTCTAACCTTACTCATTCAGACTGAGTACAAAAGTGAAGAACAATCTTGAAACAAGATTATGGCTCACATTCGGAACAAACATTTCTGCTTCATTTTTGTATGGAAGCACTGCATTTGAGAGCAAATCGATTTTTTTTTCGGATTTGGTCTTTGAAATAAAATAATAAATAAATAGTAATATAGTTACAATAATAAAGACTACTTTTTTATACCATTTTACACTTATTTTTTATTTTATCTTAATTCAAGACGCTTAATTTAGAATTTTTGCTCTAAATTTGGGAATTTTTTGTCATTCCATTACAATTTTTGATATTATTTGAAATTTTGTTTGTTAAAACTCAAGAGTTTCAGTTTTTTTTTAAAGATTATTTAGAATTTAAAAAAGAATTAAAATCAAGAATGCTAAACGTCTCATTTAAGGATTTGATTTTTTTACCAGCAATTCGAAATTATATTAATGGAGCGTAAAAATTATTTTAAGAAAAATTCCATATGTGGCCTAAAAAGTAATCATGCAAACTTTTTATACCCTGTACCTATAGGTACAAAGGGTATACTAGGTTTGTGCAATGTATGTAACGGACAGAAGGAGGCGTGGCAGACCCCAAGTCCTTTATACCAAAATGCTTATCATAACCTCGGGTAGCGATTGAGCCATGTCCGTCCGTCCGTCCGTCCGTCCGTCCGTCCGTCCGTCCGTCCGTCCGTCCGTCCGTCCGTCCGTATGAACGCCTAGATCTCAGAGACTATAAGAGCTAGAGACACGAAACTTTACCAGCTGGTGCGCATATTTCCTAAGCAGATGAAGTTTGTTGAATCATGTCAATATCTTGCCCCGTTCCCCCGCTGTAGATTTTCGCGGTTTTTAGCCACACCGTTTAATATTTTCATTGGAAATTTAACAGAGCGATGCGTTGTGGATACATGCATCTATGTGTAAAAAATGAACAAAATCGGACAAATACAACAGAAGTTATAGTCAAAAATGTGCAAATTTCACCTCCCCTTGCCAATAAACTGCGTCAATATTTGACTCTACGCAATTATGGCTACAAGTGACCTAGAATCACAATTTTTGGTAAGCTCATTCATGTGGCTCTAATGAACAAATCCACATCCAAATTTTATCGATGCGGTCCCCCCACCCCCCGCAATCGATTTACCGTGTTTTCTCCCTCACCCCTCAACATATCAACTTGAAACTTACCCAATATAATTAAAATAGCTTCTTTGACGTAACATTCGAGTTTCATCAAAATCGGTAAAAATTTAGGGAACTTATAGGTATAAATATCGAATTTTACCAAAAAAAAAAAAATTCCAATTGGAAAGTTCGTAGAAGGAATATGCAGGAAAAATTGTTGCGAGACAAAAGGTACAGGGTATTCCACTGTCGGGCACCGCCTCGACTGTACCACATTTTTTTTTATTATAATCTAGTTGTCTAAAGTAATTTTCAAAACTAAAGAGAAAATTTCGAAAAATTTCGTAATTCTATATAATATTATTGTATAATAATCTTAGGCTTTATAATAATGTATTGTTTCAAGTGGTTTTTTTTTGCTAGATTTAATTTTATCATAGTCATTACACTTTTTGTAAGCGTATTAAAATATTAAAAAGGAAGCACTGCGTCAGGCATTGAAGCAGGCATCAGCCGAGCGTGTCCAGGCTAGGTGAGTTTGCTTAGCTGAACTCACACATTTAAGTACCTGAGCATAAAACACACACACACACTCACAAACCCCTTTATAAGCACATAACATACAGTCAGGGTAGAAATGATTCGCCTTTAAATTTGTTCTTTTGAGTTTGAGCCGCAGCTGAAATTCGGTAATCCTAATTTTAGAATTCGCCAATGCCAAGAATTGTGGTGTAATTTTCTGTGAGTCTTCTAAAGAAAAATTAAAGGATATGGTTGAAGTATCTCCTCTTCAGTCTTTCTATTGGGACCATTCCCAAAAGTTTTTCTACGTTGCGCTTACGATAGGCTATCCGCCAGTGGAATCGATTCCATTCCAGCATTCCGCAGGTATTTTGTTGAAGTGCTACCCGTATGTGAGTCACTGGTCCAAAGTAATTCCAATACATATATTTAACATTATAAACATTTACATTATGGCAACTGTCTGAGGAGCATTTGATTTTAAATTTAAAGGTGTCCAAATAATTATTGGTCTGACTGTATGTACAGCCTTGGGTGGATTCCGATTTATGAAGCTCCAACACTCAACACATACACGTACACATGTTGGCTGTAGTACATGTTACCCGGGTGTGCCTTGTATAGCCTTAAGTTCACTTTTGAGTTCAAGGTGAAGCGACTGCTTGCCCCTTCCCCGCAGTCCTTCCTGCCGCTGCCTCTTTGCCGCCTTGTCTCAGTGTCAGTGGCAGCGATGCATCGCTTATGCCATATAATGGGATAGTAAAATAAATGCCTCTCTGCTGGGTTTTTTTTTTTGTATTTGCCTGTTTGTTTGTCTGTCTGTCTCTGCGTCTGCTCGTCTGTCTGTCTGTTTGTCTCTGCGTCTCTTCATCTGTTTGTCGTCTGCTTGGCTTCGTTTTTTGCCTCTTTTGGCCTGCTGCTCCCATTCGCTTGGGTGCAGCTATTAGTGGCAGCCACACCATATAGTAGTAAATAATTACATGTAAATACCGCAATGTTGAAAAATTAAGTATTTTTAGCATTTTCAGTAATGGAGCAAGAAAAAAAGAGAGCACTGCAGTCGTTTGACTTTGAAATACGTTCTAGAAAATAGAAGAGACATTGTACATTGTTCCAATCTTTATTTTCAGTATGACCTTAAAATGTGAACGTATTGGAAACAAGAAATAATTATAATTTTTTTTAAATTTATCTGTAAATTTAAGGAAACTTCCGTTTAAGCCTCAACATCTTTAAAAACCATTTTCGTAGTGAGTTATTTGGTTAGCATTCAAAATCGGGCCTTACGCGACAGAGTTGTGGTTTTTTCTAGCGCGAAGTGTCTTAAGGACAGAAAAATATTTGTGTCTCAAAAATGTCATAAATAAAATATCAAGAAAAATACCTTAAAATGTTCCTCTAAAAACACTTTATTTTTACCATGGCCTAAATGGAATACTAGACGTAACAGTGATGCTACAAGCAATAAACAGTGCTGCCTAATTGAATATGTATCAATTAAACAATGTGTACATAAAAGGCTTTTTATGAATATAATTATTTATTTAAATTAGAAAAGATAAAAAAATTTGATTAACGCTAGAGTTGTTCTTGCCAATTGGTTATCATCTAATGCTCTGTTGTTCTGTCGGTCATTCATCACTTGAGGTTTCAAGGAAATAGCTTTTCCCAGAATTCTGCCTCATTGAATTGCTCACCACTCACAAAAACAATTTGATCTGTAATTAAAGCGTAGCTCTCCGGATAGCTGCGACGCTCCCCTGCAGCTGTGCGCAATTCACTGTCAAAAAAAAATAAGATGAGCCATCAAAAAACCATTTTCCCTATATATATATGTATATAGACTGGACTACTCACCCATTTCGCATAAAGTCATAAATAAAATTCACATAGAGCTTTACCATGCGTGCGTCCACATCACTAGGCTTAATATTATGTGGAGCCATGCGGAAGAGATACATGAGATCATCCAAATGTTCCACGCGCTCTGTAAATAAATGCAAACGCCCATAACCATAACTCACATGAAAGCCTCACAAACTCCAAACCCCAAACGATTTTTTCTCACCTTTGCCCCACTGTGACGCATAGGCCAAATTGCTATATTGCCCACGGTATTCAAATCTATAGCCATAAACCGGCGCCTGCGCAGCGTCAGCCAAGCGCGCCAAACGATGTGCACCAAAGCGTATCAGGGCGTCGGTGAACAAGTCACAAAGCCGTTCAAACTTCCAGCTCTGTTCCCCGGAGCTATTGAAATAGTGCTGTCGCAGAGCTTGGCTTTTGTCTTCATTTGGCTCGTACATGAAAATCTTGGGAGCCCAGTGGGTAAAGTTGGTTTGCAATTGCTCTAGGAGCGTAGTATTCTGCAGCACTTCTGCAGCAGAAGTGCAAAATTCACCATTGGCATAGCCTATCAGTAAAGGTTTCCGGCTAAAGTTGCCGGCACGCAGCGAGTCATAGAAATCTGCATTTAGAAAGCGGTTCTGTCCCAGAGCGTGCTCAACCATGGGTAGCCACAAGTACATGGGATTATCCTTACCAAAGTCGAAGAGACGCCGCAAGGTGGCAGCCATTTGTGTGCCATTGTGCTGATTGAAGCACTCAATTAGCTGTTCAGGACTGTGCTCCTCCTCTGATAAGTTGCAACCAAGCAACCGTGCTTGTTTTAAGGCCAGCTGATTTGGGTTTAACTGCCGCTCTGCTGCTTGTGGCGGCATAGACCCGCTCATAACAATGGCCTTTTGGAAGAGCTGACTGGTCATGGGTGAAACCACATGCAGGCCAACGCTGAGAGCACCCGCACTGTAGCCCATTAGGGTGATGTCCAAGGGATTGCCGCCAAAGCTTGCTATGTGTGTGTGCACCCAATGCAAGGCACGCGCTTGATCCTTAAAGCCAGCATTGCCGGGCACGTTGGCAGTGTCCACATTGAGATAGCCCAAAGTGCCTAGGCGATAGTTAAAGGTAACCAACACCAGCGACTTAGTCAGCAAATACTGCGGACCTAGAAAGCTGCTTAAGCCGGAACCCAAATAAAGACCGCCGGGATGTATAAAAACGAGCACAGGCACTGACTCGGTGGGTGCAAGCTAGATTGGAGCTTGTTATACTGGTTTGGGTTTGAGTCTATACGCCAACTCACCCGACTTGTGTAGACATTTAGGGTTAAACAATTCTCACTAGCGTTTGTTGCCCATATCGAAGGACAGTCGTGTCCATCATAACGCGCATCAATTATGGCAGGCAGCTGCTCCAAAGGCTTTGGATCCTAGAAACACACGTATATCATTAGGTTTATGAGCAGCCCTGACAGACACTGCTTACGCGAAATCGCAGGATGCCCACAGGCGGCTGGGCATACGGAATGCCCCTAAAGGCATAATATGGCTCTCCCAGCCAATTTTTAACCAGCGTGCCTAACACTTGGCATCTGTGTCCATCGCTTCTGGTTATATTGACCTCTACAACTCTTTGTTGTGCCACAGCGAGGCACAGTACTGCAAAGCAGGCAATATGAAGCTTCCACATCGTCAGTTGATTAGCTACTATCGCAACTGGGAACTGACAACTAGCATTGACCATAAGGCAGTCCGAAGCAAAGCATTCATATACATATATATATAAATCAATCAATCGAGTGCAAACTCAAATATTGAACTGAATTTTTAAGTGGCCATAACGAATTTATAAACAAAAATAAAGAAAATTTGAGGCAGTCCAGACGTTGAGCGACTGTGGGATGCCCTTCATAAATTAATTAAAATTATAAGTTTAGCTTTTTAGTAAAAAGAATAGAAAAAATACTGAGCAGTCTGCTGAAGTAAGGGCTGGTATTGGTTGATATCCCATAAAAGACGTAATCAGTCTTCTTTTAAGAAGGGATATATAAAATATAACATGTCCGATAATGGCTCATTAGAGCCAGTAGTAGTTTCCGAGTAGTATTTTTTTTGTATTTGTTTATTGTTTATTATTATTACTCGTATTATCCAACAAAATTGGCCATAAACTCGTGACATCGATTGTGGGGGTAGGCTGTGTCACAGTGGCGAAAAGTCGATGTCTTTTTGTAAAGTAGACTATGGCTAATATAGCTACAGAAGGTGAACCTTTTTGAAGCTCCCAGCTTTTTTGGTCTCTGCGAACAAAAGAACACCGATGTTGGAAATATTAAAACAAACAACATTCCACAAGTCCAAAATACTCCTTACAGTGTATAAGAAAATAACAAACCGTTCCATCAATTGGTTTGCCAGTTCATTGGGGCCTTTCAGCAGGAGAGTCCATCGACGTACATGTAGGGGTCTTTCCGTTTGTAAGACATTTCGTTTCACACATGCTGCAATATAATTAAATTTCAATTAAACTTTTCAACGCGTTCAGCTCATAGAGTGGCCCCCCCCCCCCATCGTCCCCCTACCATATGCCCATTCCCTCACACTTCCATAGCCAAATGCGCCAGTGTGAGTGAGTGCACAACTGTGTGTAACAATATTAATTAAAAGTGTTTAAGACCCATAAAAAATGTTGCAAGAAACCAAAGCAACAACAACAACAACAACAAATAGTCAATTAAATACAACAAAGTGTTTGTTTAACGGAGCGACTTCTTTAAGAAAAAGTTTAGAGAGTTGTTGTTGTTGTTATACCACTCATGCGAAACGAATGAAAAATATTATAAACTATTCGTTTCTGTGTCATTGATTTCTCCCAGCGAAAATTAAAAGTAATCATAGGGTACTACTTTTGGATTTCTAATGTGGGAAAATATTTTGTTTCTAGCATTTACCAATTACTGGATGTTATTTTTAGATCATTGCTTGAACATAATTTATACATTTAAGTGTATAAGTGTGTTCGGCGATGAAGTGATAAATTTTTTAAGCGATCTAGTCGAGCCACTATTTACTATGATTGGTACCAAGTATATAATAGTCTGAAATACTCTACTTAGGTATATCTACGGCAAGTTAAATGTAGATCGAGTAGAACAACTTAAGATTACTTTTAAATTTAAATTTTTTTATCATACAGATTTGGGTGACTAGAGCCCATACGCAATATTAGTAACACTTTTACAAACTTTCAAACCCCAATTTAAAAACAAATCAACTGTGACAACGTAAAGTGCATAGTTTTTCAAAATGGTAAAAGTGTAACTAACTTTATGAACTCCACTGTCAAAATATGGAGCGGCTCAACAATTTTAACAGATGATGATATTTTGGGACGGAAAATTATATTCATATCAATGCCTAATAGGTTTAACGATTTGGGATAACATAAGGCATTATATGCATTTGTCTAATCGTTGTGATTATGTATCCAAAAAGTACTTCTGAAATTCTAAAAATTTTAAGTTTGGAATCTGCACACGACAATGGAATTGTTGGTGTACGATACTTACTTACTTTTTCTCAACAGAAGACAGTTGTTCTCTCATTCTAAATCTTACGAAACCTTCGATCCTTTATTTTAGCAAATGGGGTCACAGACGACGTCTAGATTAGTGATGAGCAATATTAACGTACCTCTGATTTGTCACAAGTATTTTAATGTAACAAGTCGTATCAGTGACAAGTATTTTGTCACGGTGACAAAATAGTCGTGGGTAACACGAGCTGTTACAAAATACGCTGCAAGTATTTTCATACCAATAGCGACAAAATACTGCGAGAGCTTTTTGTCACTGCGAAAGTATTTTGTCACAGTCACAACCCACGGTGACAAAATACTTGTTGGTATATGAACTGTTACAAAATACGCGCCAAGTATTTCCATATCATTAGTAACAAAATATTGCAAGAGTAAATACTTGGCGCGTATTTTGCATTTTGTATATTATTTTATGAACGGTTACTCAATAGGTGGCTAGTATTAATGAATACAATAGCTTTGAGATATTTGTTGCAATATGAAGAAGGGTCACATGCAAAGTAAGTGTCTAATCGTTGAAGAGAAAAGTTTAAAATTCTTGTGAGTAAATAGTAGTGAACATGGACAGAAAGACAAGTAAAATTTTGAAATTATTGAGTGTTTTAGATGATAATTTTGCCTTGCAAATATTGCCAGATGCAGTTGGTACGGAAATACTTGGTGCGTATTTTGTAACAGTTCATAGGATCTTCAACAATCAATTTATCAATTATATTCATAGGAAACATCCAACGTGTGAATTACCCAAAGCTGTAAGATATTAATTTTTTATAAACTATTAATTTTATAATTTTTTTGTTTTTAAAAGCATAATATAAATTGGCGATTTTCTTTCGTAAAAATTGTATTATGTACTGTCGCTGTCACGACCTTTTGTCACTGATTTTTTTTAGTCACAGTCACAGTCACAGTTGTCGCTGTGACTTTGTGGTTTGTGTTTTTATAATGCACATTTCAGCAGTTTTATCAATTCAAAAGTTTCCAAAAAAAGCAAAAATATCTTAACATTTAACTAATAGTTGCTTAAACATCTTTTCTATATATTTTAGCTTAATTGTTCAAAGAATCTTTTTCGCAAACGTATTTGCCTTATTGCTTTGTTTGAAACATACTTGTATACAATTTATTTCAATTTTTGTTACCAATTCCAAAATACATATTTATTTAGTTTTTTTTTTTGTAGTTCTTCCTTAATTTATGCAAATAAAATATTTAAAAAAATAAACTGCACTCATGCCAGAGTCGTGGCTACGATTTTGGCTGTGGCAGCTGCGTTGGCATCCCCGCAAATATTTACAAATTTTCACACGTTTTGTTTACTCAAATTTTGACATATTTGGCCGGGGGCATTTCGTTTTTACCATCACCATGCCACATACATAACAGACCCAATACGAGCGGCATGAAAAATAAATAAATATGTAACATTAACAAATATCTTTCCGTTTTACAGTTTTATTCTATAAATATTGGAATTTCAATAATGGCAAAAAAGATAATAATTCCAGAGCTATTGAAATTATGATGTTTATTGTTTTATGCAGCTTTAAAATATATAAGCCAAAAATGCTGGGCGGTAAAGTAAATAATTTCCTTGGCATTTGTGAGCATTGGATTAAGATACTTGCAGCATAGTAACGTAACAAGCTAATTTATAGCAGCTGATAAAATTGCAATGTACGAGGGCAGTTTGAAAAGTAAGCGGCCTACGGGCTAGTTAATACAGCAGAAAAATAATTATATATGTATATTATGGATGATACAATAAAATTAGATTTGGATCTAGTTTTTAGGGATACATTCGATCTGTGAAGCTAAATTTTATAGCGAACCAACAAACATTTACGATAAGGTCTGAAAAGATGTCACCATCTCCAAACCAATTGACGAAATCGTCGTTATGGTCATAAACGAATATAAAGTAAACTTTTACGAGATTGCTGACTCCAAATTTGAATATGAGTTGGCTATCATCTGGCAGATGTCAAAATCCAAGATAAAACGTTGTCCCTAAAAATTATGCTACAAAGTGCTTCTTTAAACACTATATTCTCCGGGTTTGTTCCAGTGCGGCTATAATCTTTCTCTAAACCTAAAAATATGACTGGAAGGCAGAAGATTTTTTTTTAATTTTGTTATCAGCTGGGAAATTAGAATAGAAGAGAATATGTTAACAAATTAAAGATATACATACATATATATATAAGTTCCTATAAGTCCTACAAAGACTAGAGGGCCAAATTTAAGATATTTCGTTTTATTTTTTGGAAAAGAGTTATCTGCTTAGTTAGAGTATAAGTGTGGTAAGCGATTAGCTTGCAGGCCGCCCTCGTAGGAAGCCTGTTACAAATGTTATAAACAATTTTCATTACAACATATTTCGAAATGTAATAGTTATGATATTTATATGCAGACACAAATACAGCCATTAACATACAAACATGAATGCTACTTACATATACACATACACACACACACACACACGAATTCACAATATACAATTCTTTTGTACCATCATGAAAAGCAATTTCATGTTATGAATCCGTTTTTGGCCACATTGTAGTTGTTGTCCGGGAAGGAAAGAATTGCTACTAGTAGGACACGAGAGAGGGCAAATAAGGGATATGGGATAGGATTGCAAATGCGCCACATTTTGGGGGGCTAGCCGTTTTTGTGTTTACTGTACAATAAAATATTATATGTATTTGCAGTAAACGAAAATGTGGCCCTTTTCTTATGTGCGAGTGTGTATGTCTGTGTGTGTGTGCGTGTGTAACCCTTTGTAGGTGTGCATGCCACTAATAGCTAAAAAGTTTTTTGGCCTCTCTCTCTGTTCCCAAGCGTATCTCTTACTTTGTCTCTTTTGCACACACGCTCTCTGCTTTAACTTGAGAAACCACGCGGTTGATTCTGGCCAACTTTATACTTGGTTTGCCATTTCGTACACTTATTTTAATACCCTCTAGCCATAGTGTCAAGGGTATGCTTGATTCCTGTTACAGACAGAAAGAGGAGAGACCTACTAGTATCATTAGTTCTTTTCAAGAATTGCTTAACATAAGCCAGGCTGCCGATTTTGGCACATCCAAAACATATAGATCTTATATAATATACATAAATAAAATTTTAACAAAATATGCGCCCGGTCAAAAATTAACACGAGCTCATAATCCTTGTATCAGCATTCTACTTTTTCATTTTCATTAATAAGCAAGCTGAAGCCACCAAAATTGCTGCGTAAGCTCATGTGAACCTAATCAATAACGAAATGCTGACATTTACGCAACTACCCTACGTACACCCTTTCTCTGGCTCACATCTTCAATCCTCAACGTATCAATGAAAAACTCGTTGCAAATAATTACTCTTTTCGGGAGAAGTGGTTGCAGAGCATCCCATCGTCGAGCAGCTCCGGTAACTGCTTCCAATTTTGTTTCTCCTTTTTTTTTTTGCCGCAAACATAACGGCACAACAGCAATTCGTTACGCCTCAAATATCGCACAACCAGAACTCACCCACACTTATACATGTTCTCATATAAACACTTGCACACACACACAAACACTCCATTTCCGGTTTTTGCCTTCAACTTTGTAGCCCCAAAAAGTTTGCCATGGGGTTAGCAGCAGGTTACTTTTTTTTTGGCAAGAATATATACTACATATATATATATATATATAAATACATATAAACAAACATATATATGTATATTCACTGCTGTTGTTGCATGTTGTCTATACATGAAAAAATGAAACTATTCGTATTTGTAAGATTTTGGCATTGGATAGAGTTTTCCCGTTCACATATCTATACGAAATGGCGCAAAAAAAAAGTGAAAAGAAGAGCGCCCAAAAGCTGGCTACATGCGGATATACATATAAGTGTAAATGTGTATACATATGTGTGCACGTGTGTGTTTGTGCAGAAGTGTAACTGTATTTGCAATAAGTCCAATTTCGATTATTTGTTATTGTTGTTTGTTGTGATACGGCTCTGGGGTTTGTTGTTGTTTTTTTGTTGGCTGTGTCAGTTGGATCTGCACAAATATGTACTCTAACCTAGAAGAAGAGCATAAAAGGTTTCTTTAGGCTTCATAAAGTTCATCAAAGATCTAAAAAGGAGGTTTTGCTGGAAAAAAATACTTAGTTGATGAAACTGTCAGCGATTGTTTGGGAGCCTATTCTAAGTCTAAAACCGAGTTTTCGTATGCGGTGGGGAGCGGCAAGTTACCGATCCCTACCAAAATGTGGTTGGTGCGGTTTTCGCATAATATATTTTTTGCTCTCAAATTTAGTGTCACGTTTTCCAGATAAAAATTGTTGATAATAAAGTTATCTATCTAATAAAACTTAAATCAAGGTCATAGGTATTGGTTCAAGCACAACGATTGCTTAAAGTTAAAAAAGTTGAAATCATTTCTGGTGTTTTTCGAAAAAAAATGCTTCTACCTCAAAATCGGTATGCAGCTACTTTAAAGTATTTGAAATTATCTATAAAATGAGTCTTCTCTTGCTTTCCTACAATAAATAGTATTCAAGCAATTTTAACTTGCTTCTAGTGGGTTGCTTGAGGTTCTAGTAGACCTCTGATCTAAAACTTTGGTGCAAATATTTTGAGACTAAATAATCATAATAAAAAAAGAAGAAAAATATTTAATTAAATTTTATCTGTTGAAGTTTAGAACCTTAATATATACACACATAGCCTAGAGCAGTGATGGGCAAAACTCATACCAACAAACATTTCTTTGTGTGAGTAAACAGCGCAGTAAGCAAAAGCGCACGAGAGAGCAAGAACCGCAATTAAGCAAAAAAGAGCGAGAAATTTCACACACTTGGACCGTATATGAGCCGACTGCGCTGCGGCAGATTTTGGTGCAATAGCCTCGCGAGTTATGTAAATTGAGAGACTGCCCATCACTGGCCTAGAGCCAGCAGACGACTGATACGCTTCCAACAAAACCTTATTTGTCCAATCTTGATAGATTTAGAAGCTATGAGTGAACTGATAAACATATATGTATACTAGGGTGGGTCAAATTTTTTTCGAATTCGCGGCGCCCCCTATTAATATTCTACGGACAATACAAACCATAGGTCTATCTTGGATTTCGAGATTGCAGATTTTTAAAAATAGGTTTTTTCCCTATAACGACAAAAACATAACATTTTAAACCAAAACTTCATCTTTTTATGTGTATATTGATAGCAAGAAAGACTTTCAAATATAACTTCTTGTCGCTTCTCTACTATTACTAAAAAAAAAAAAAAATGGAATAAGAAAACAATATGCTTTGTTCTTTTGGTAGATTTTTTTTTTTTTTTTTTTGGATCAGGTCGTTAGACCCTATTTTCAACGCTGAATATTTTGGGTTAATAAAAATTTGGATTGCAATACGAGAAAGTCAAATAAAGTAAAAATAAACATAAAAAATGAATTCCTTGAAACCCAAAACCCCCATGTTATGTTTTTGTCGTTATAGGGAAAAAACCTTTTTTCAAAAATCTTCGGCAAAGTTGCTTAGAATTGTCGGTAGAAGAATCCTAGGGGGCGCCGCAAATCAACTTTTTCGGCTCTATATAAATTGACCCACCCTAATGTATACACACCTACCAAACACATAAGCCTACTTTTTGCTTCGCAGTAGTGGATTATAAAATATATTCGACTTTGTTATTTGTTTGCTACACCGTAAAGTGTATTTAAGCTTCGTTGGAGAGTACGTTCTAGTCTTTCTTGTTTCATTTCATGTACATATCAAGATGCGAATTTCATTTTATACCTATCAAAGTTTCTTAATGTGCTAAATTTTTTTTTATGTTTTTTTTTTTTTTGTTTTTGGCTTTACTGTCATATCATTCATTTCTGCTTGTTTGGCGATTATATTGTCAGATACCAGATACTTTTTGCCTGTGAAATTGTAAATGGCAAAACCATGTGTGTGTGTGTGTTTGGATGTAGCTGTGTGTATTTTTTTACATTCTGGTCCTCTTCAAGTGCTTATAAATATTTCCTTTTCAACTTGTCAATTTTTAGTATGTTGCATATAACTTTTATGCAGTTCTTCTGTACTGGCTGCCACACAGCAATTAACTTTGCTTTAACAACTTTTCAAAAAATTATCTTAAATATTTATAGACCTTTTAACGACACTTTTATATTTTTATGTGAATACCAAACACATATTAATATGATCATGTAAAATTCTGTTCTGAATTGTATGAGGGCCATAAATTGCATAATTAACGAACATTAAAATGATGTCATTAAAAATTGTTATATAAAAGGAGTACATAGTTACAACTTAATCCGGAAATAAACTGAAACTGCAAAAGTAAAACGCAGCAGGAAGTTCGCGACGTTGCATGCAAATGATTTGAATTTTTTGTTTAACTTCTCTATTTTATTTTGTATTTTTTATGCAATTATACATTTTAATTTACGTTTTTTTATCAGAGACAGTTGAGCAAATACGTAAGTATATACTATATATATGATTTATATATAAAGTACTAAGAAATTAATAAATGCGCGACTTTGATGCCAAGCGCAGACATTTTTCAGCCATGTGGTTTGTGGGACTTTTCAAGGTGAACGACAAACAGACAGACTGACAAATAGCCGGTTTGGGGTCTGGGCCTGGTTCAGATCTGGGCAGAGTGCTTTAGCCTAGTGGGCGATAGAACATGGCCAAAGCAAAAGAACACAAAACAAATCCATGCAATTAAAATGTAGTTTTATGGCATATAAAAAGAAGCTATGTATGTCTATACATATATTTAATTGCCGTAGAGCGGGTAATTATTTAGAGGCATATATAGAAAGGGTGACCAAAGTGAGTAAAACACTTGATGGTTTGCCTAGCCACACAAGTGAAAATTAGATTTATCGAATTGTTATACATGAACTTACTGAAACCGCTGAGAAAACCGCCAAAGAATGACTTTTTTGGTTTTTGCTGACAACTTGAATGTAACCGATAGCACTTTAAAATCAACCATTTAAAATCGTTTTATATCCTGAATATATGAATCGAATATATATATATATTATTGTAAAAATTTGGCAAATAAAATATCTTTTGGAGTTCTTGAGCAATATATCGGATTTAATTGCAATGTGGTGGTACAGGGTATCCCAAAGTCGTCCGCACCCGACTTTAACGTACGCCATCTTTTAATTTTTGACGCGTTTTGAGAACAAATTTCTTGTTTTCGAATTAGAATTGCTAATGAACATTTTTTAAACTTAACAACTGCAAAAACTTCTACAGTAAAGTTCAATTACATAATTTGTTGAACAAATAATAATAATAAAATGATTTAAAAATAAATTTTAAAATAAAAAAGACAAAGGTCAAAATATGAACTTTTAGCTTTGTAGACAGATAAAAGCACAAATTTAAGGGTAAGCTTTAAACTCCTTTTAGTTTCATTTTTTTTTTTTAATATTTATAATTAACTTTCTTTAAAATAAATTAAAAAATCGCCTTTGAACAAAAAATAAATGTTTAAGTGGAATTTTTCAAAACATCATGTTCGGTCAAACTCACACACTTTCAGATAACCCCTTGAAAGTTAAGCCGTACTCAATGTTAACATATAACACATAACTGTTACACATAGCCAAACAACATACTATTTCTCTCACTCTCATTATCTTTTGCACTCTAATAATCATAAGCTTACACTATGTACCCACCCTCATTTTAATAAATCTCTTGCCAATTGTCATTTCAACTGATCGGTCGTGTCGCTCTCTTTTTTGTCTTGTGCACTTTGGCCTTATTATTTGCTTAAACGTTCCAAGTTTTGCACGGCCCATCCGAGTTATTTGTCTCGGTCAAAAAAACGCTTTTGATCCTACACATCAGTTTAAAGAACAAATCAATATCTCTAGCGCTAAGCTATTCGCCTCATATAAAAATAATTCAAAGTATCGTTTTAAATTATTTAAATGTATTCATTAATGTCCTCTTGCTTTTGAACTTTTTTAAAATCGAATATCCGACTCACATTTTGCGAAAATATATTTTTATATTTAAAGTATTTAAAGGCCCCAACTGCCAACAATCCGATTAAGAGCCTTACGTGCCAGATCAAACTTTAATGACTGGAATTTAATTATGTACACATATATCGGGTGTTTTTTATTAGAAAAATACAATAAATTTTAGTGAGTTGCAGTTTTCTAAATTGTTTATTGGCGAAGCGGGTGTTTAACTGGCTCCTAATGACAGGAGGAACCCATAAAAAGCCATAACCTTTAACTATTTTGGTGACTCATTCTGCTTTCGTTGCCCCCGGTTTCCACTCTTTGGCCTCGGACCTAGTCGGAGTCGCATCCAGTAATAAGTCGCTTTTTAAGTTAAATTCAGGGCATTACGTTACATTACCAAACTGCAGCATCTGGCTAGATAAGAAACACAAGCCACCTAAGAACTACTGCTACAATCAGAGTTAGTTAAGAGTTATCGACTCACCTATAGATTAGTTTATGTTTAAAAGAAAACACGCTATAAAGTTATATGCTTACGGAAATACGTTACGCCGTCATTTGTTATATAAAAACTCAATACAACCAATAAAAATCTCTTTCAAAATGTCAGCTTAATAAAAACAATTTTATCTGTCAATTTGTTAATACACAATTTATATTAATAAAAATATTATTTTTATTTTTCATTGCAGGTAAGCGATAATTCAGACTTGGATAATTCAACGTTTTGGTACCTGGGTCCTCAAAAGCGGGTTTGTGCGTGCTGGTGTGTGTGTATGTGTGTGTTGGTAATAGTCATTTTCATTTTTGCTGCGGGCTATTAAAAACATATTAATATATATTATATATAATATATGTATATAATTATAAAGAAATTCAAATTTAACAACACACATACATAGACATGCATACCTTTTTATTATGTATGGTAGAGTCTATATAATATACTCGCATATAGACTATTTTATATTATAACTTTGTATATAGCATAGCATTTGGTTGAGCTCATAAATTACATAGCTTCATTTTGTATTTATTGTAGCTTGAATATGTCACATATACTTACACACCCCCCCCCACACACACACACACACACTAACAAACACGTATCCACCATACTCAAAACTCCAGATGTTATCCAGAACCTGCACGAATTATGCTGAGAGCATTGCAAAGTATTCCCCCACATTCAATTTTCCATAGAGACAATCAAGTAGCGCCATTTTATTTTTATCTCTAGCCACAAATCGCTATCAACTCTGGAGCCAAAAAATCTATTACAGTGGAACATACAAACATACATTCGGGTACTAGAGAGAGTAAAGACAATTTATAGCAGGAAATTAAAAATACTTTTTTGTTTGACAATTTGCCAAAACATTTTATATCCGCATTTGGAGAACATTTTATGAAATTGAAATGCAAATGCAATAAGCCAGGAAATGGCAAAGCGTTTTTTTTTTATTTTATTTTATTTTATTTAGTATAAACGTATCAGCGCATCTTTGGCTTTTGTTAGGAATATCTACTCATTATTTTATTTTAATTAGACTGGATTATATAATAAAATGAGAACATAGAAAGAACTCTCACGACATTTTTTGAATTTGTCTAGTCTAGTCGTAAATTGGAAAAGAAATATTTCTTCTATTTTTTATATATCGTATAATATATTTTTAAAAAGTTAGCTGTGATCATTTCATAAATGGTTTAGAATATACCATATGATCTATATACATATGTAATGTATCTATAAAATAAAATGAAAAAAAAAAGATGGCGTACGTTAAAGTCGGGCACGGACGACTTTGGGATACCCTTTACTACTAGCCTGTAATAAAATCCGGTATATTGATTAAGAACACCAAAATACATTTGATTCCAAAATTAGGTTACGATACCTTCATAAACAACCAAAAACTGACGTATTTTGAACCAAAAATGTTTTTTTGACCATCGTTCCTATTGGAACTATATGATATAGTCAACCAATTTTGATCACATTTGGTACATTGCTTGGGTACTCTAAAAAACTACCGAATGCCAAACTTGGTTACGATATCTTTATAAACAAACGAAACCCAAAAATTTTTTTACAAAAAACGTTTTTTTGACCGATTGGCCTTATGGGGGCTATATGATATAGTCAACCGATTTCGATCAAATTTGGTACAGTGCTTGGGAACTATAAAAAACTCGCGAATGCCAAAGTTTGTTACAATATCTGTATAAACAAACGAATTATCCATCTAAAACTTTTGGTTTTTTTCGAGGTCCTCTGAAAAACCCCTATGGGAGCTATATAATGTAACCCCGATATCAAAAAAATAAAATAATCTTGTCTCCTATGGAATAATAAGGGATCTATTCTGTAAGTTTGGTTGCTCTAGCTCTTACCATCTCTGAGACCTAGGCGTTCATACGGACGGACAGACAGACAGACAGACATCGGTATATCGACTTCTCTAGTCACTCTGATCATACTTTAGGTAACTTTGGGGGGTCTCCGACGTTTCCTTCTGTATGTTACATACATTTTCGGCTCGCACAAACTTAATATACCCTATGTACCATACGTAAACCTTGGTCTCTAGACGTCGCAAGGCCAAAACTCTACCAACTCAGCTACCCTTATACGTGCTTGTGTCATTCAGGCAACTTGAAATCCCGCCACTAAAATATATATTGCGATTGTCTTCGATACTAATGACGTTTGGTATTAATCGAGAGATTTTTCAATAATAATAAAGCTGTAGCCTTAAAATTGTAGCAAAAAAACAGTGCTTCAAAATTATTTGGGGGAGGAAGGGCGCGTAGCAGATGAAAAAATATGTAATATATATTGCGTGTCAAATAAGGTGTCCAACTGCCAAGTTTGGTTATCCTAGCTCTTATAGTCTCAAAGATCCAGGCGTTCATACAAACGGGCCGATCCGATTTTGTGCTCCTGACCGTATTAGAGATACCTTGGGAGGATCTTCGATGTCTTCATCTCCATGTACATAGACTTGCAAAAACTGACCAGGTTATTAAAGTATTTATAACTTTTTTTACCAACTTCGTGCGTAATTAAATCTTCTCTCGTAGTCGAGTCTTATTTAGATTACTAAAGAATTCAAGTTTTACTGTACCAAAGGTCGTACCAAAAATTTTTCAGCTCCAACTCACCTAAGCGTTGGCATATTTAATGATTCTTTCACTAATTCAATTGCTTGTTTTTCACGAACTAGCGATTTTAATGGTAACAGTAACAGAACAAACTACACATAAAAATGGTCGCGAAATTTTATGTCTAAAAAACGTACGGCAAGTGGACGCGGAAAAGCATACAAAACAAGCTTGTCCTATGATTTTTCTGATGCTTTGCATAAGATGATCCAGTTCACTAGATGGCGCCAGCAGTAACAACAGCTGTTCTGTTTTGCCGCTACAACCAAAACTAATTTGCAAGCATATTATATTGGTCTGATAAACACAATAGTCTAATAACGACCATGAAGATGAGTCGTAAAATGGTTTCAGGATAGGTTCAAAATCGTTTTTAATAGTTTATTTTGGCAATTTGTTTATACAAATTTATTGCTTAGAAAATTGTTTTTGGTATGAAGGAATAAAGGGTGCGAATCACGGCGTTTAATTTTTTTTTTGTGGCCTTTATATAAACTTTAAATTTAAGCCAAGTATTTAAAATTTGGGTCCCATGTAACATACCCAGTCCCTAACCTCATTTCCAAAAGTGCCCAAAAATATCTTACACCTAAAATATTATGAATTTCTGTACGACCCAGAACCTTAACTACGATAAGTAGGTTTTCTGGCACTATTAAGCAGTATATTGTTGCTACGCACGTTTGTAAGTCTGTCTCTTCAATATTTCAGCATCTACTAGTCGGGCACTTCTGCATTTCTGCTTGACAAAGTGAACAAATTGTTCTTTAAGAACCTTGCAGTACAAAAATATTATATTCATTTTTTCGTTTAAGGACAACTAGACAAATTCAAAAAGTCTGTGAATCGAGTTTTGAGTGCAAACTGTTGTAACCTAGTCTTATCATAGAGTATTTTTGTTACCAATTTTGTAATAGCCCTAAGACCAGCACGATTAATTACTCTTACTTTGCGTTGTTTTTGTAATTCCTGACAGTTTTTCCTTACGACCAGAAACTTTTGCGCTCTTAATTAAGCCAAATACCGCAGGCAATTCCGCTTTATGCTTTATGCGCTCTCATTAGCCAAGTCAAAAGAGATGAGCAACTCATTTGAGTTTGTTTGGGATCACTTGGGTATTGACAATGACATTGAAATGGCTTTGGTTGCTTGCTTTGCCTAGGGAAACAAATCCAATTGGGCAATTTAGTTGTTGCACCAAACTTAAACTAGTAGACAAATATAGACATATACTTATGTAAACAATATTTCCATTAGTTGTAGTTTATAAGTAATTGTCATAGATAAGGTCATATCACGCATACGTCATGTAGTATCTTAATTGCAAATTATAAATAGAATATTTACCCGGCTCCAAACTAAAATGTATACAGAATTGGCATATAAATAACTAAAACCGCATATCATATTACAATATTTAAATAGATGTCGCTGTGTAAATATAAATTTACATACATTTTAAAAAGTACGTATTTATGTATGTGCATATAATATATTATATAGTAATACATTATTGTTGTTGTTGTTTAATGTTGTTCCTGTTTCTATTAGAACTCTTTTAATGATTTATTGTTTCAATTTTATTATAATTGCTGCTGTTGTTGTTGTTGTTGTTTGTGTCGCGGCTACTGTTTTTATTGTTGCTGTCCAAATTTGTTAATAAAAATAACCAGAAAATGTAAAATGTAGTTACATATAACCCAGAATCGCTAAAAACTCATATAAACATACACATTCCATATACATATAAACCTAGATATAACGTTTTAATTTTAATGTATAGTTTTTTTTGTTTTTTCTATGTATCCCATTGTTTGTCTCTACGTACATACATACATAGATTGTGTTTTTGTGCGCCGAAAACTATGCTACTAAAAATACAAAATGGTGAAAAAGAATTGTATATACTGTAACAATAAACAACATTTTTTGTACATATCTATAACAAAATATCATTTAACTTATACTCATACATACATATCTACAATTGAGGACAATAAAGAAACAATATTTGAACAAAATAATGTTTTTATATCCCCACAACCCCACTCTGCGATTCCTATGAAATGTTGTTCCTTTTGTAACTGCCTTGTTTTTCTTGTCTATGTACTTGTTTCAAATAAGGGTATTAATTTAAAATCAATATTTGGTTTTCATTAGCGCAAATATCTCCAAAAAAAAATATAATCATAAATAATATTAATTATTTTATTAATGGTTTGGTTTAATTAATTCATAAATAAACAATACATAAATACATGTTAAGAGCCTTGTACCAATGCATTCACCAGCATATTTATACGAATGATATCGAACACTCGATTTGTTTGTGACAAAAGTTAAGCGTTGCAGTTGTACAGAAGTTCAAGTTGAGAGACCTCGATGCAATCACTTGCTAAAATCGAATATGTCTGAGTGAATGAATATCGATTAGTAGCACTCACTCAATCGGCTGCTCAACGCATCACGAAATCGTGGCCTAAATTTTTTGACGCTCCCTTGCTGACGTAGCTTGGAAAAGAGTGTCATGAATCAGCTGAGCGGCATTCAGTGTGACAAGTATTCGGCTAGCACTTCGGCTGTGAGCACCCGACGAAAGTTCGGCAAATGCTGCTTACAATACCTGCTCTAGAAGCAGCAGTGAGAATGTCATCACAAAAGAGACGATAGCCGGCAAATTTTCAACATGATCTAAAACCTTACCACGCTTTGTTTTCAAATAAGAAGAGACAACGACTTAAACGAGAAGCGCACGAAAAACAACGAATAGTCATGCAAGATATTCCTTTGGTGCTCTTTGCCCCACCCGTGAGTCATGCGATAAGCTCCCTTAACTCTCTACTTTATGGAGATATAAAGATTTGTATATACCAGCACATTACTCTCGCAGCTCACTTCTTCATTGTAGGAAATTTTAGCCAATGGCCGTGAAACCACATCCTACTTCACGAATGTTTTTCACTTAAGTACCTTTGAAAACAAATTTTTGCTATCAAAGAAGTCCTGTCATGCCAAAATAATTTAATCTTTAAGTAAAGCAATCATCAAGAGATATGAATTAATTTGATTTGTCTATCATACTGGCAGAAATCAAAATATAGCTCAGACGCTATAGCTTATACATGCTTATACATATACATGCTTAATCGGCAGCGATTTCTTAATGTGGTATGAATTCTCAAAATTTGTTCAGGAAACTGAAGAAAACAGCAAAGTTTATCAGTAAACTAAGTTCAAAACTTGTTCTCAACCAGCTACTCAACTGCAATATCTGATATTTGTTCTACATCTCCAATGACTTTGCATTTGACTATGAGTTTCCCTACGCACAGTGGTCGAATATTTCAATTTGCTTACATAATTATTACATTTAACACTATAAAAATAAAGTCAAATATTCCGGACCGGTAACTACACGCCTTCTCCACTTCGTGGCAACAAAGATAACTAGGTATGTTAGATGGGTACTCACAAGACATATTAAAATCCTTACTTAGCTTTTGCTTTTCGTTCCGTATGACTGAGCCATAGAAGCCTTTGAAAGTTTATCAGCTCGATGATGTCGATGTAAAGCAGTGGTCGGCACGGCCCAATCCCATGGGATTGGAGTTCACACGTACTGTGTTGTACACAAAACACATGCATGTGTGCGTGATTTTTGTACTGAACTACTCTCAGCTAATTCTCTGGCGTTGCCATGCTCTTGTTGCAAAGCAACAGACACGAAGTTGCTTGTGCATGACTTCGGCTCTTGCTTAGAGAGCGTGCTTGCTTTTTTACTCTCACAAAACTAAAGAGCTCCAGCATTAATATGCCGTGGCTTTGATGCTGTGTGGCAGAAAACACAAAATCAGTTTATGTTTAGTTGGCTGCAAGGTTAGATCGTGAAAAAAAAATTCTCCCACTCCTCTTTGAACATTTTTCCCTAGTTAAATTCAATAGTTTGCGCAGCGATCTACTTATGCAGACAACTAAACATCAAGTGATTTTGTGTTTTTTGCCACACAGCACAAAAGCGACGGCAAACTAATGCTAGAGCGCTTTAGCGTTGAGAGAGCAAGCATGCTCTCTAAGCAAGAGCCGAAGTCATGAACAAGCAACTTCGTGTCTGTTGCTTTGCGACGTCAGCGTCGAAATACGTCACAGCGGCAGAAAATGTTCAATACAAGCGCAAAAAAAAAATGCATATGTATATTTTGCCGACCACTGATGTAAAGCCATAGAGATCATACAGTTTTTCGTTCCATGGAATGCAATATGAATATCTTATTCAAATCTTCAATTGGGTAGTCCCTCAACTAAACTTTTACCTTTACATAGAAAAAAAAAAAATTGGATATACATAAAATTGAAAAAAAAATAAAAATTTTAATTTATGCCAGCAAATCGCGATTTCCGACCACTGTGCAACGGGGTAAAGCCAGCAGCCGATGTGTATTCGACATCCAAACAAAACCATAGTCTGTCCCTATTGCCTCCAACAAGATTTAAACATTCGATATCTATTTGAGAGGATTCCTATTCGATTTTGACATTTCGAATGCTTTCACACAAGGCTCTCTCTCTCTCTCTCTCTCTTACATACAAACTTTAATGCTTACTACACTTCTTTTATGCTCTTTCAATATTGTTCATAAAAATTTGAATAATAAAAAAATACAGGCTGCAATAATTTTTCTTTAATTTCTTTGTTTTTGCTATGGCCCCCAATCCTAAAAGTAGCTTTAAATGCAACTGTTGTTGATGTGTTTGAGATTTTTGGCTGGCCACCCAAAAGTATCCATTGGCGAAGACGACAAAAACAGCTTTAGATGAAAGTTTTGTATACCATATTTTATATCTTAATTCGAAATCTACTTAAGAGTCACACATCAACAACAGAACTTTGTAAATGCCGCTGAGCATCCTTTGAAAATTGTAAATTGCTCTTAGTAAAAATATTTAACTGAATTAATAATAAACTTTTCATATTTTTTAATTATATAAAATTATGCATATAACTTACATGTAGTAGACATTGAGAGAATATAACACATATTTGTAGGCTAAAGAAACTCATGTCAGTCGAATCGTCTAACTTAAATACATAATACGATAACCAACGTAAAATTTGACAAAATATTGATAAAGTAATAATAATAATAATAGTAAACATTGAGCAACATAGAGAAACGAAACTTTTTTACTAGTGGCGACATTTTCTTTTCTGGTTTTTTATATTGCAGGTTTCAGACACCAATTAAAGCGTTTGCCTGCCTGACAGCAACAAGGTAAGCTTTGAAGCTGCTCACAGACACATTTAATAATAATAATAAAAATAAATAAAATTAGTCATAAAAAAAAATTAACAAATATCATCATTACAATAATTTAATTACTAATAGTTAATCGTTTAAAATATATTTTATGTATGTGTGTGTAGTTAACATGTGCTCTTGAATTGGCCAACTCATTATTTCTGGCTTAAATTTTTTTATAGTTTGTAGTAAAAAATGTTGAGCAAGTTATATTTATTTTTTAATCTTAATAATAATTAAAATATTATCTTAGCAATGTTGTTTAGCTAATTTAAACTTATTTACTGCAATAGTCATAGTTTAATATATTTAATTTAATTTATATTTACATAAATATTACTTGACGCCACTGTGTACAGCTGCTTTGAAAGATCTTTAAATTGCGTATACGCCATGTTCAACAGTTGTATGCAAACAGCACAAAGTGCAGCTATAATACTTATATGTGTATGTAATAAAAATTATACCAACAGTACGATGGACTAGTACATGAAAAACGAATCATTAGTACCTTTTGAATCAAGGACTAGTCATCTTGCTGCTTATTAAAAATTTCAATATTCAAGGCAGGGATTAACTAACACCGCTTCATTAGATGTTCGGCAATGATCTACAGTAAATTTTTGATTAGCTTCATGCATAGGAGTGAATTTCCACCGCTTTACTACATATTCGACTACTGGGTTAAAGTTTTTTTTTGAACCATATTGCTTAGATCTAACTAAAAATGTTTATAAAAAGAGTTAAGATAAAGTCCACACAGTTAAAGTATTAAATTTCCAATATTTAATTGTTTTATGGTCAAGAAAAAAGAGTCAGTAAATTAAAATAAACACTAAAGCTCTTAATTGATTGTTGAATTGTACAATATACGCTCTTACACCTCGAGAATTGAACTGAACAATCATTTTAACACTAACTATATTATGGAGAGTGTTTGTTTTTGTGGTATAAGAGTTGGAGTTATCATCTCCAATTTTCTAATCATCATCTTTAAAAAACACAAAGAAGTCTTCAATTTTATATTTTTTAATTAACAATTAGCTGACTGCGCGATAGATGAAGTAATCAAACACGAACTATATTATGGAGAGTGTTAGTTTTATGGCATAAGAGTTGGAGTTATCATCTCCAATTTTCTAATCATCATCTTTAAAAAACACAAAGAAGTCTTCAATTTTATATTTTTTAATTAACAATTAGCTGACTGCGCGATAGATGAAGTAATCAAACACGAACTATATTATGGAGAGTGTTAGTTTTATGGCATAAGAGTTGGAGTTATCATCTCCAATTTTCTAATCATCATCTTAAAAAAACACAAAGAAGTCTTCAATTTTAGATTTTTCAATTAACAATTTGCTGACTGCGCGAGAGATGAAGTAATCAATTGTTTGATAACTAGATATTTTTTGCAGAGATTTTGTATTATAGTAATTTAATTGCTAGTTAATTTCTCATCATCTTCAATTTACAAATCATCATCTTTAAATTTTTATTTTAGCATTTTAAAGTTTTACAAGGGTTTTATATGACGTTTTCTATACTTATGCCTGATATTGGTATGTGTTATGGGTAAAAATATTGTTTTGGATACAAAATATAAACTGTCTTAGTCATTTTATCTATAGTTTTCTTAGCTGTATTTAACAGATTCTTCGCACACTTAAGCACCTATTCGAGTTTACGGCTTGTTGAGAAAAATGGCGTTCGCCTTTTGGTACAAAATATTGCCTTAGTTTTTGCAGCATCATGTTTAATTTTTCAGCGAAACAATTATAGTGTTGACAATGAGGTGCCATTACAGTCAAGGGCACTATGTCATCAACCAAGATTAGCGAGTTTCACCTATCAAGCTTATATCATAAGCATAAACGTTATAAAAAATGGGCTCAAGTACGGAACACTTTCGAACAAAATTTTTGTCACTCAACGCCAATAAGAATAAATTTATAATTGTAGAATGGTAAGTTTGAGAGCAAAAGGGGCTAACTCGAAATGTAGTGCAATTGATTTATCTGCATGCATTAAGCTACCCACAAGGTGCAAGGAGAAGAGGCGACTTTTAAATGGACTCCATCTTTATGGATACATAAGACAATTAAAGGTAAAAAGTACTGCAGTGGTGGCAATTGACTCATCTGCATCCATTTTTCTATCCGTATGAAGACATTAGAAGACTGAAAATGATAAAAGTTGTGCAGCGGTGGCAATTGACTCCTCTGCACGCATTTAGCTTTCCCTAACGAGACAATAGAAGATTTAAGCCAATAAGCAGTATGTGACCTCTGTGCATTGGTGGCAATACACACATTGTGTACTCAAGGAAGGATACAACTGCTACTGCTGCGTGTGTGTGATGAGCTTGCCTCTGTGCAAGTGTATGTATGTTTGCACTTGGCAGCAATTTGATGGCTCAGCTTTTAGACCCAAATAGGCATCCTGCTGAGCTGCTTTAAGCCTCTGGTTTTGGCCAACTGCGGCTGCAATTATTATGACTTTATGTTCTAATATTATTGTTTTTGCTGTTTTACTGCTATTGCTTTTCTTCTTCTCCTTCTTCTTCTTCTGCTTCTTCTTTTTCTTATCCATCGTGTTATTTTGTTTTTGTTATTGCAGTACAAATTGTTGAACATACTTACTTTGTTGGCAACATGTGCATGAACAGATACAAGCTTCTTGTAGCTCAGAGCTCTATGGGCGTTAGGTTTCAATCCAAAAATCTGCTATAATGTCTCGTAAATGGGCGTACGTGTTTATTACCCTGGTTCTATTTACACGCCTGTGAGTGTGTGCAAGTTGCTGTGACCTTATGATATCATTGTTGTTGTTGTTGCTAACAAAATTAAACACGTTTCGAACATTTTGCAATTAAAAGTGTTTGCGGCTTGTTTATGTATCTGATCCTGCCATTGAATTGCAATTAGTAAACTATTTAATTAATATTTGTTATTAAAGAGCGCTTCTTTTGTTAAATGCTTGTTTATTGTAGAGTGTCCCTTTAAATAGCATTATCTTTTCTTGAATTTGTGGTTGGGAAGTTGGTAAATTCTTAAAAGTCTTAGTGGGCAGCGAAGTTAAGTTTCGACAATTCACATTTCCGATTTTGGGCGAAGAATTTTAAACCAGACCTGATGCAATTTATGACGTCACAAGTTCATTTAATTTTGACACGCGGCCAAAAAAATTTGAAAGTTGCCAACCCCTGGCTTACACTATTCTAAGTAATATTGTTAACTGGAGACTGGTCTTCAGACTGTGCCTGTAATTTGTCATTTATATATTCCCGTAGAAATTTGGTTTGGTAACAAACTAAGATCTCATAAGGTTGCCATCAGGCTCTCTTCTCGAAACACTTCAAAGAGAATA
Source organism: Chymomyza fuscimana (assembly GCA_949987675.1). Classification (NCBI taxonomy): domain Eukaryota; kingdom Metazoa; phylum Arthropoda; class Insecta; order Diptera; family Drosophilidae; genus Chymomyza; species Chymomyza fuscimana. The sequence continues at coordinate 87,943,259 of OX465088.1, forward strand.
TTTCCTATTTTGGCAGAGGAATGTGTGCTTAAAAAAGAATCAAACTTTACTTTATGAAATACAAAACCCAGTGCAAGAGCCTAAAAACTTTGGTCAATTCGATGTATCAATAGTGGCTTAATAGTTAAAAAATTGTTTGAACGATAAACTTATTCTCTTTTTAAGAGTTTGTTTAAAGTTTATTTTATTTTAGATATTGTAAGGGATTTTTGGAAAAATATATAGACCTGTACAAAAGAAGCTTCTCTGTATGGATAGATTCGGAATTCCTGAGCCTTGTTATTGCGCTTCTGTTGACTGGGTGCTCGCTTTTCTTCGACGGAAATAATGCTAAATCGAAAGTTAGACCGCTTGGTTTCTGGGGTTTTACCACATATACAAAATCCAGATATTAAAACCCGTTGATATCCGTAGAAGTGGCATAAGATATTTTTAAGACTGTTTAAATTTTTGGCAATTGGCCACGTAGATACAACTCCATGAATTCAAAGTAATCATGTCTAATATTTACATTTTTGAAAATGAAGTCTTGTATATATTTAGAGTATTCACGCTTGCGGTTAAGTTGAGGTGTTGAAAAAGTGCGCAAAAACATACACAAACATACTGTCACTTAAAACGCTATAATTCCGCTTCCATAATTCCAAATTTCATGAAATTTAGACTGGAGGTCTGGAAAGGATGTATCTTTTGAACGCCTATAGCCACATATAGGTCCCTATTGACAAAGTTCTGTTTACTTTGAGACAGACTGTGTAGTTACATTTTTAACTAATTTACTTAAAAATACCATGTTAAGTAATTTGAAAACGTTTTTGCTCTCACAGCTATATAAAATCCAAGAAACGAAAGAAATCTTGAGCTGGAATTAATATTTAACAGTTTCTCGGCAAGATTTTTTCATTAACGTTGCCTTCAAAATTGTGAAGAACTGTTTTTACCTCTTTATTCTATTGTTTTGTTCCGTTTGGGTTGTCATTGCATTCCACCATTTATGAAAATGTCGTCCTTCGATATATTATAACTATTCACACTTTTCATATCCATTACAAAAAGAGCAGCAGATAAAAGCGATAAATTTAATTGCAACACTTTAGCAGCGCATTACATGTCATAAAAACTGCCATAACAACATAAATTACAGAGGCATACACACATTACACTGGGCTCACCAAAAGTATATGCAGACCAGCATGGCCGCACACAGATACAAACGCACACAGATACACACATGCATATATGGACGACATGCAATGGCCGCCTTTGGCTGTGCGTCGTGCCAACAATCGAGCAAGTTGGCGAGCATATACTCTGCAATATTTTATCTACTAATGTTTCCAATTATAGACAATTTTGTTGTTATATATAATGAAGTACAAACTGTTGTTGCCACGTTTATTGTTCGTGTTGTATTGTTGATGTTGTTGTAATTGTGCAATAATTATTCTCACAGTGGAAAGTGTGAGCGAAGGAAGAGAGTGAGGGTGTTAGATGAGGTGCCAATGCAATTTGTACAATTTGTACAAAACGAGCTGTTAGGGGCGATAAAAATCGCATGCAAATGTTTTACGCTTAGCCGTGACACAAACCCAACGTTTGGCAGGGGCGGCAAGGAAGGGGATATGCGTGCAGCTGACACATTCCACGAACTCAAACACGCTCACCTGCCGCATATGCTGGGCGATTCTTTTACAAATCGAACGGATTTGGCCAAGAAAAACGAGCATTTGAAATTTATGGTAAAATATAGTTTTTTATTACCTTTTCTAAGCTTAATTACTTTGCCTAGATCGCAATGTAGTTATTTTGAATTTTATTTATTTATTTATTTAAAAGGGGGAAAAAAAATATAGATATGAACTAATCCGCGTCAAAAGGCCGGTGGGTAAACTTTTTAGCGATGTGGCTCTCTCATTTCACAAATTGGGGAAAGAGTTGATAATGTGGCCAGACTGTTAAATTCACGTACATTTTTTCGATTCAATAAAATTTGTATTCTTTTTAATTTTATATTACAATAAATAAAGAGTTACATACTAATAAGCCTCTTATGCTTTTACTTGGTACATAAGTGAACCTATAATTAAATCCAAATTTGTTTAACATAATTCTTTAAAGAAAAATTTAAGGATATATGGATTTCAAATTAATCCAGCCAGTTGCTAATTTGAAGATGACAGAAAACTAATTGGCTTAACCCATGATGATTAAAAAAAGGCAGCATTGGAGAACGGTCCCAAGTTACATTTATTGGAAGCAGTTTTACTTATCAAATCGATTTAAATGGTTTTTTATTTGGCGGATTAAAATATTATCTTTTGAGTGGTCCGGACAGATGTTGTTCTATCCGGTTTCCGAATTATAGAACTACGATAATACGATCGATAATATGATGTTGCAAAATTAAGTGAAAAAGAATAAAATGAGTTTAATTTTAGAAAAATGCTTCAAAAATAAACGATAATTAAAACAAAATAAAAAAATTAACAAAAAATATTACAATATAAATTAAAGTTAACTTTTAATATTGAAACGATTGGAAATCAAAGGCGTAGATCTATAGTTTTTGCTTATTTTACGAGAATTTCAAATATACCTACCTATATAATTCCAAAAAAACACAAGCTCTCCAAAAAAGATTAACCAAACAGAAGTTTTTATTTAAAAAAAAAAACATTCATGCGAATTAAAAATTGTATTTGCTTTGTAAAATATTCGCCCATGTGCACATATGTCTGCCTATATGTACATAACCAAACACAGTAAATGCAGCACATGCTCATCATATTTTAAATAAAACTTTCTTGTTTTGTACTATAATTTGAAATATCATGCAAATAAAATGGCGTGAAGCACGCAAGAGCAGGAACCGCAGGAATCTAAGCACATATGTGGGTGTTGGAAAAATTAATTGCATTGAAATTTATGTATAGAAATTAAAATACCGCCAACTGGCTCTGTGGTCAGCTAATAGCTTAGGCCAACATGCAGCCGCTCAGATACTCACACACTGCACTGGTAGTCTTGACTGGCAAAGTCCACATCACCGCAAACATGTGCGCCGAAAAGTAGGCCATACTAAATTACAGCAGCCAGCAAACGAGTTGCAGCAGCATAAGCTGCAACATGCAACCTGCAACTTGCAACCAATTGCAGCAGCAGCTGTTAAACTGTTAAATTGTAAAACTGCGGCTTGTTCTCCGCTTGTTGTTTATGTCGCAACAAACGGAACCCAAAAACCCCCAAAAACAACGACGGCAACGAAAATTGCATAGTTGACATATATTATAGGAGACGGCACATTGTTGTGACACGATGATACACACCTCAGTTGAATACTCTGCCCGAGGGCATATAGAGTTAGAGAGAGGACACAGCAGCCAAAAAAATACAACTTTATGTACAAAGAAAAAAATGCAGGCAAACGCTTGGCTACAATTCCGTTTTCGTGGAAAAATTTAGTTATCAATGATTTTACTGTAACTGTTTCGTTTATCGCGACGAAATTTGAATACCACAAACGTCAAAAAACTACAAAAAGAATGAAGATTATCAAAAAAGATGCATTTTATTTATATAGAAAAACTGTTCGTCTTGCTTACAAAAAAGTTATAGTTTTTGTTTCACTCGTTTTTCACTGCTGCGTACTGGTCTATGTCGAACGCAGGGGTTCAAACAAAACAGTGTTGCCCCATTTTTTTTTGGAATGCTAATTTATGGCTGGTAGGCAGAATCATTGTGAAACATTTATCACAAAGCAATCTAATATTTATTGTGAGCAATAACAATAAAAAAAATATATATATATTTTGCATCTTCATATGAAAATTTTTATATAAAAAAACCGAAAGCCTTAACATGAACTTGAACCGAGAATTTACTACGAAATATAAATATTTGTATTAGGGGAAAGGCTTGTAATCTGACACACCTGGTCGATTTTGATGTTCCAGCAATGAAAATACCAAAATTCCACCTGTCTTCGATGGCAAATACGTAACAATTTTAATGTATTTTTGAAGCGAACAGACTCAAAAATGCAGTGTGTGAGTGACAAAATATAAAAATTGTTTTTAAGGAAATCGGAAAATAAAAAACATTATTTTTGATTGCGCTCAAAAATTGATCAAATCAAAATAAAAAATCAACGAAAATATATTTGCTGGAACTGAAATTCAATGAACTTTCATAATCAAAAAAGGTTTTTCGACATACACTGAATAGAAAAATTTTTTTCAATGCATTTCAAAATGGCTTCAAAAATGTAAGTTGTCACACCTTTTGGCCTGTAAGTTGTCACACATGTATTTTCATTTTTTTACATTGCTATGTAATTTATATGACTGTTTTATTGTGCGGAATTATCATTGAAAATAATTTGAATTGTTTTTAGTGCATTTTTCTGCCATCTTCGGATATATTTTCCGTAAAAATTCATTTTTAGTATGTCAACCAAGAAAAACTGATCACAAAAAATCACAATTTTGACTTCTCTGGAAAGTTAAATTTTTCTTATTTTTTTTAAATTCAATTTAATGCTCAGTTAAATTTAAAATTAATAAATTTTCATAAATTTTAGCAATCATGCATTTTTATTTCAGTTTTCTCAAATTTTCAGCGTTTTTTGCAGGTGTGACAACTTGCAAGCTTTTTTTTTGGTGGTCCTTTCCAACAGCGCTACCCAAAAAATGCCATCTCATAGGCCCTGAGATAAACTCCACAAATCCCATACATTTTTTTTTCATTTATAGTTTTCCACAATGTATTTTATAAGTTATAGGGCTCGATGAGTTTAAATCCGAACCTCAAAAAAACTTTTCTTGAAAAGGGTTTCAGAGGTTATTTCAAAAATCTGACATGCTGGGGTTCCAAAGCAGTAACTTTATCAAATGTAAAGTTCTTACAAATTCTATTTTTAATATACACAAAAATGCCGATTTTCCTCTGAAAAGACTTAAAGTATTACAGAAAATAATCAAGTCTTAGCAGTAAAATACAAACAGCTGTTCGGCAGTCTAAACAATACCATAAACAGTATTGAAACAAATATGTGCAAAATTTAAATTTTTAAATCTTGTTCGTTGTAATCAGGTGAAAAAAAAATTGTTAAAGCTCAATGTATATACATATGTATGTCAACATGCAATCTACGAAGTTTGTGGACTTTTTTAATTGGTTTCTTTAAAACCCGAAAACTTTGAGCTTTTTTACTTTGAATGCTGGCAAATAGAGTACTAAAAAAAGGTAGGATATCTTTCGCATTAACATTTTTTATTGAGCAACTTTTTATTTGTTTAATTTCTCTGCGCTGCAGTTGACCCACTGATTCCGGACAGAAGTCTGTCGTCCTGTCCGTCCTTTATTATTACGCAGCCAACCCAACATTTTAGCTCTAGTTTACATTTTTCGTAATTTGCAAATGTTTTCCACATTGTGATCCAAGTCTTGTCTGATTAGCTTTTATACACTTGACCAAATTTGTTGAATGTTTGTGTTTTGGTTGCGGTTTATGGCTAAGCTAATTGTTTGGATTATGCTTTAAGGAGCAACCCAAAAGATAATGACACACTATGGGTGAAGTTGAGGAGGCGGAACCAAGCCAAATAATTGCAGCAATTTAATATGCCACATTTAGCTCGTTGTCTGGCAAGCTAAAGCTTTAATAGATAAATGCATTATGCAACTTTATATGCACAGATACTTTCAAAACTGAAAAATTTATGTTGACAACGTGCTGTGTCATCGCCAGTTACTGGATGCTGGTTGCAAGTACCAACCAGTTGACCCCTGGAGTGCGCTTAATAAAACAGTCCCAAAACTAAATGCAAATGCTGCGATTCGACTGGGTTTATGTACATACTATACGTATATGAGTTTGAGTAAAGTTTACAACGTAGCCACATATGTATGCGGATACATAGTAGTATGCGTAATGTTTGAAAGTATCTTTTCATTTAAAAAGAGCAGTGTACCTTTAAAGCTGGCCAAAAAAACTTTTTGCCACAGTCAAAAGTTCTGAACTATGCGAGTTGTTACTATGTAGCAGTCAGGTGTATCTGTGGGATACGCGGTATCTGTTTCCACACGCACACTCTCAGAAAGTGAGGTCGTTTTCAATTTCCCTTGTGCAGCCCAACGAAATTGTACTCGTTCAAATAGACTCCAAAAATTATGAGCTGCAAAATGTATTTCCTCATTTGCATGTTTGTATCCATGAACATTTTGGCATTTTGAGGCCTATCCTTAGTGCTCGACAGGGTGTCCTGAGCACGGTGGCTAAGTGAGACAACAATAACAACGAGAAGAGCTTATGACTTTTGCATGGCAAATACCAAGTGAAATTTACATAAAGCTCTTTTCGCCAAATGCATTACACATGTATAAATTACCATTTTTATCCTCATCATCATCATCATCATCATCAACTGCACAGAGTACTGCACAGATATGGTAACTCTAGTACCGCGCTCGGTACAACATGGCGTATGCTTAATTTTTGGGCCAACAAATTGAACCGTTGAGCTATTCATGCCATTCAAGTGTTCAAAAACTGATTGAAAACTAACGCAATGGATTGCAAGTTAATTTGATTGATCAATGATTGAAAGGAGTCTAGTAGGCTGGTCAAATTGATTGCTCTGGACACGGAAATTTAGTGTCATTGATCGATTGTGCTTGGTTATTAGGTGTGCTAGGATATTAAGTGGTTAGCTTTGCAAAAGTGGCATTTTGAAAATCGACTTGCAATTGAAATTGATTGAAAATTATCCATGCTATGTGCATGAGTCAGTTGCAACCAAACCAAACAATAAGACACTTGTAAACAGCTGATTATTGTTGCTCGCAGTAAGTAGCCAGCACTTCCACTCTGGTTACTTTTGATACTCGTTAGTCGGGCATTCTTGCCTTTGTGCCTCGTTGTTAGGGTTGCTCACGTCGTTGCTCGGGCATTCTTGCCATTTTGCCATAAGGCCAGACAAAGTGAACACCCTACCTGTCTTTACCTTTATTTGGACAAAACTAGCCAAAAAAAAAAATGCAATTTCAAATTTCAAAAAATTTATAGATTTCGATAAAATTCTAATAACCTCACGCAATCAAGGATGACATACGGAAATTTTTTTAAATACTTGTGTTCTACGTATTGCATACCACAATGTGTAGTGGAAAGGCTTGTAAGTTGGGACACCTGGTCGATTTTGATGTTCCCGCAATAAAAACACCAAAATTTCACCTGTCTTCGATGGCAAATACAACGTAAACAATTTTAATGTGTTTTTGATGCGAACAGTGTGTGTGTGACAAAATATAAAAATTGTTCTTAAAGAAATCGGAAAATAAAAAACATTATTTCTGATTGCGCTCAAAAGTGAATAAATCAAAATAAAAAAGATCAAGGAAAATATATATTTTGGAACTGAAATTCAATGAACTTTTATAATCAAAAAAGGTTTTCGGACATACAGTGAATGGACCATTTCTTTTCAATGCATTCCAAAATGGCTTCAAAAATGTAAGTTGTCACACTTTTTAGATTGTAAGTTGCCACACATTTATTTTCTTTTTTTGCCATCGCTATGTTATTTATACTAATTTGAATTGTTTTTATTGCATTTTTCTGCCATTTTCGGATATATTTTTTCAATATTTTCCATAACAATTCATTTTTAGTATGGCGACCAAGAAAAACTGATCACAAAAAACCACAATTTTGACTTCTCTGGAAAGTTAAATTTTTCTTATTTTTTTTAAATTCAATTTAATGCTCAGTTAAATTTAAAATCAATAAGTTTTCTTAAATTTTAGCAATCATGCGTGTTTATTTCAATTTTCTCAAATTTCCAGCAATTTTTGCAGGTGACCCAACCTACAAGCCTTTTTTTTGGTGGTCGTTTTCAAGCTCTTTTGAAAATGAATCTTTTATAAATTTCCAATGATTCGCTATTTTTGGATTATAGCTCTTTATTTCCTCTTTCCAACGGTATATTTACATTGATGCCTATATGTATTCAATGTCGATATATAGCTAAAAAAAAAAGCTATGGTGTGTCAACTTACAAGCCTATCCCCTACCAATTTTTTTGGAACAATCCCAATACTTACTTTAATACTAAAATTATACATTTGAAAAAGAAGAACACTTTAAAAATGTTGGACATTTTCCCAGAAATTATGTTAGTTAACTTGGCCTTTTATTCGCCAGAATGCGAGTGAGTTACTTTTATAACGACTTTCAACACGTAACACACCCAAGTTCAAGACCACATCTCAATAAGTAGTTACAATCATTCGTATTGTAATTAAAAATGCAATCAACGCACTTGGTGAATAAAATCGATATATTCGTAACACTCGGCTCGCATGTTAAGCAACATCATTCACGTGGCCATTTAGTTGCACATAAATAGTGCAAGTTGTTAAATAAAAAGAATTTCCAATAGATATTATATTTCATAGATTCATCTGTATGTAACTGAGATATGTTCAGCACAAACTGCCAAATGGCAAGTCAATGGATTGGTAAAGTCAAATAGCGGAAGCTATGAATAAATTTACTCTACGCTCACACAGATACTCACACACACAAAAACACATTCGAATAATGCGCTTAATATGCACACAATGTAATGCCGCGGCACACAATTTCTATGGGTCAAGTGGTCTTTGTGTGTGTGTGCTGTGCATGTGTGAGTGTATTTGTGGGTGTGGTTATAGATTGCTATATAAGTGCTTCGTCGGTTGAAACGGTCAAAATGGTCAGTCAGTCCGCTCAATGTCGGTCGTCGTGGGACCAATTCATATATACTATATACAGAACTTCTTACATATACCATATATGTAGGCATTTTGTATATGAGCACGCATATGGCAAACAAATACGGACCGACCTATCGGCCTACTTTACTAACTGCCACTGGACTCCCAGTCTGAGAATACAATATTGATGGCGATAATCAAAGCGCATAATTACAGCCCATGTGGATCACTTAAAGGCAGCTTAAAGTAATATCCTCTGCCAGCTTGTCAGCTTAAAGCCATTGGGATTTAATTGCCAACAAAGCACATTTTATTTAAGTTTCACTTTGGTTTTTGTTACGGCCATAAGGAGTGTATACCTTATTCGGATACTAGGATATAAAAAATTTCCTTTGAGCGTAGAATCAATTAACAGTTTTAACATTTTAAACAATAATCGCTGTGCCAGACATTTCGTTCGAACGAATTTCAAACCAAAATCCATGCGCCCGGGTAACTGACATCTCTATTAAAATTTTGGATGTATCTAAATTTGTTGTGGTTGATTTGGTAAATGTTTGCTTTGCCATTTATTTTTCGCAATCAAAAATTAATTATTTTTAAATTCATTGAATCATCGTTGTTGCATTCAAATGTACTGCTTTTTAATTGTCTTATTATTATTATTATGCAATAAATAAGTGTTAATGAAATTATTTTACTCCAGCAGCAAACATACAAGAACTAAAAGATATAGAACTACAAAATTCTTAAAGAAAAGCTTTGTTAGTTTTGTTAGTTCACATAAAACTCAATATGTTAGTCTTTGGTATGTTTTCCTCTAATTGTTGAGCAACTTTTAACATTCAAATTTTCAAAAATTAAATACCGTGAAATTCTACTTCGGGGGAACGGGGTGAGCTATTGACAGAATTCAACTAACTTCATCTTCTGAGGAAATATGCGCACCAGCTGGTAAAGTTTCATATTTCTAGCTCGTATAGTCTCCGAAATCTAGGTGTTCATACAGACGGACGTACAGACGGGCATGGCTCAATCGCCACCCGAGGTTATGATAAGCATATTGGTATAAAGAACTTGGTGTCTGCCATGCCTCCTTCGATTTGTGCAATGTCGATAACACTAGTTTACAAATTTTACAAAATTTTTGTATCCTCAACATGTTTTACTCGTTTCCGTAGTAAAATGGCACGCTAAAACCGAAAATGAAGTCAAAATTTTTTTTCATGGAACGGATTTCGGGATATTTAAAAAAAAACACTTTTCGAAATTAAAAAAAAAGTGGCTCTACCTAAAAACAAATATCTCTGGTTGTAGTAACCTGATTTTGCCATGAATAAAACAGTATGAACATTTTTTTTTAAATTTTTAAATTTTCTTTCGAAGTAGAATTTTTTCAAAAATTTGCAGAAAATTACGAAAAGTTTCATATGAATGGATAAATAACGACCAAACCGTAAATTTGACAAAAATATGTCCCCTTTGTATTGGTAATTCCATTATCTACAGTTTGGTAAAAAAATAATCAAAATCAGTTTAGTACAAGCAGTGATATTTGCTTTTAAGTAGATAAACTTTTTTTTCAATTTCGAAAAGTGTTTTTTTCGAAATATGTATCTTGAAATCCGTTCCATGAAAAAATTTTGTGACTTCACTTTCGGTTTTAGCTTGCCATTTTACTACGGGATCGAGTAACACATGTTGAGAATACATTTTGCTGTAAACTAGTGTAATTTATAGGTGTGACAAGGTTGATGTGTTCGAAAAAAAATTTCCTTCGTATAAAAATATCTAAATTGTGGTTCATTTCATTCAATATTGTTTCTAAAGTTAATATTATTTTGGCATATCAATAAAAGCTTCAATGGATATATAAGAATTTATCAAAAAGAGTAAGGGATATGAGATATGAGATAATATGAGAAGTTATCCAAAACAAAACATGGGGAAATGAGATCACGTAGCATTTATTTATGAACACAATTTATTGGTTTTATTTATGCGTTGGTTATTTAAAAAATCAATCTGATGTGTAAAAACTTGTTATCCATAAATTTCAATCCCAATTTAATTGTTTTTATTTTTGTACTCTCTTTCTGACGATCGTTACTGAGTGAACTACTTGCTCTCAGTTTGCTCAGTCAGTATCACCCGCTTTTCGGTGCTAGTTGTTTTACAGCCGGAAGTTGCCTTAATTCTTAAAAAAGCACGTCGCAGAGACGCATCCTTATCCCTTGTGTAAGTTTTCAAATTTTGCGAAGAGTTTTAAGGTAAAAAGCGTAAGCTAAAGCCAAAACTTTTCTCTTGAAGAGGAGGCTTAGAACCGAAGAACAGGAATTTGTGCGTATTTATTAGTCAGATACGAAGGTGAAGTGTACAGTGGGTTATAAATTCGTAAGCCATTTGTTACATCAATAAATAAAAATAAACCCCTTTAAATAGCCAAGATTATATGAAGGCACTTTATGGATGTCTAAAAGACAGACACCAACACTATCGAAAGAATTGCTTATAAAGCCTATATGATATTATTTTAGGTATTATATGCTGATGACTATTATATATTATTTTTACTATCTAAAAAGCAAAATGACTGAAAAACAAAAAATTCCTATATATGAGAAATTGAACCAATACTTTTTTTAACTGTATGGAGCAAATCCCTGAAACTCTGAAAAACAAAAATGATGTGCTACACTGTAAAAGGTCACTCGGCTTAGAGCCAACTTGGATGTTGTCTTGTGTCGTGTCGTGTGCGTGACGACCAGGAGAAAGAAATTCAATTTAACTTTTACACGACCAAATCCACAACTTGTTAGTAAGCCACACCCACTTTCCTGACCGCCTGCTTCAACATTCCATACTATATAAATACAAAAATCCATCAATTTTTCAGCTTACCCACAAGCACGTTGCACTTCAATTTTATTAAGTATACGAGTACTTTTTGGTGCTCAAACATTTAGTATATTTCAAAAAGTGCAATTAGCCGCGCCTTTTGATTCGCTTGTGGATTTATATTGTCTCTATAAATTATGTACAACTTTTTAGGTAAATTTTCGAGACTAGATAAAGTTTGAAGGTCTTGCAATATTTTAAAGTGCGAGTACGCACAAACTTTTCTACCTGGCAAGTTCAATAATTAAATTATGAGAAATAAAAGTTAAGCAGGAAAATTGTTTCCTGCACTTTTTGCTAACCATTTTGCGTGTACAGTGGAAATTATTAATAAACTTGTATCTTTGAATTTTTAAATTCAGCTAATTACAAAAAGGTATTTTTATTGTAAAATTTAAAAGAGCAAAAGCAACAACACAAAGGGGCCAAATAAATATTATATTTAACAAGCTTTTACAACAAAACAAGCAAACAAAACTCACTCACGCACTCGCACACTTAAAAAGTCAAGCGCATGTATGTGTTTGCACAAAGCTACTATATACGGCTTGGATATATACATATGTATATACACACCTACGCATACACGCACTTAAATGCGATATATGGAAATAAGAGTGATAAGCTGTGCTCAGACGAGTAATTCTTCTTCCATTGCACACTGAGCCCGCATTGCCAGATTTTGGCCAAAATATATATATGAACAAAATGGCTATGCGATATGATTTAAAAAACAAATTACTATACATATAATTATTATTATTTTGAATGAAAGGATTTTTAAAAAGTTTCCATTCAGACTGGACTTTCTGTATTTATTCGAGTGATGCTATATTTTACTTATTTATCTTAAATTCACGATGATGCAGCTGCATCTTAAAGGAAGCAACCAAAAAACATATTCTATTAAAAGTTTAAAAATATTTTTTTTTTAATATTCCTATTTCTTTATATAAATCCTGCGATTTGCGTGAAAAGATAATATTTATAGTCTTTTTATCAGCTCGTTGTATCATTAAACGGTTCAATTTCGCGCGAAATATGACAATCTGGGCCCACTGTGCATTAGGCATACTATGAGTAAAACGGATCGTAGGCTAGCCTTTTGTTAAGTAGCATTTTGTTAAATTATAATTAACATTTGGAAAATAACAGCATAAAAAAATGTTCCCACTTGGAAATTTAAAATTTTTGTTGTGAAATTATAAGTAGATATGTTAATTAGATGAACTGAAAACTTGTCAACGACAATCAAGCATATCTTTTTTTTTGGGATTTTGCATTATGATCGTATCTCTAAGTTTTTCTGTCCTTCATAATAAATTCCAAATAGGTAATTTCGTTTAAAGCTAAAAAAGATCTAAACTTTTTTGAGTGACAAAATGTGCGAGAAAGAGGAATATTAAGCATTTGGCCACACTGAAAAAACAAAGCATAAGAAAAGTAGATGCTGGTGCTTGACTGTTTATAATAAATAAATCTTTGTAAAGATTCTCTTATTAAGTTAGCATACTCTCTTAATGCTTAGTTTGAATGTTATCAAATGAATGTGGGAAACTTTTGTCGTCTTTTAGGACGGGCTGACACTTGTCTAGGTAAACGTGTCATTTTCGTCCAAATTTTTATGGAAATACGAATTCCCAACTAATATTGGACAAAGAATCTAGTTAAGCAGAACCTTTCCCCGTCATCATCAATACATTTATAATTCTCAAAAGCTATACTTTTTATAACCGGATAACTAGGTTAAAATCTCAAATTGGACTGACCTATTTCTAGGGCTAGAGGATGGCACGATTGGTCACAACACTTGCAGTGTAGTAAAAAGTAAAAAGGTCTAAGGTCTAGTTACTCGTTGCCCTAATCTTTATTAGTTATAGAATTATTATTGTATTATAATTAATATTTAAATAAATCAATAAAATAAATAAAAATGGTTTGGATTTTTGTTTTAGAAATTATTTAGATACTGTGCCTCTACTCTTTTTGGAAGCATTATGAATTGAACCTGTACAAAACTCATTATTTTTCAAAACTATGACCTACAATACATCGTTAACTTTAAATATTTATCAGACTAGATGTATAGTAGTAACACCTAAATGTAAACGAGTAAGACTCCGCAACCTTCATAAAAGGACGACGAAAGAAATTGATTAACCCATGTTAGTGGACACGGCCTGTTTCTCGAAGACCATAAGAGGTAGGAGCATGAAATTTTGTCACAAGGGGCGTCTTATGGTCTCGTTTTTTTTTATTGGCATTAGGGCAAATTGTATTTAACTACTTTGAAATTTAGAAAGTTGTACCTAAGTTAAAAATAAAAAAATTAAATTTTTAACCCATTTTGAAATTTTTTTTGCTAGTACAGGCTATATGATCGGAAGTCCCGACTGATAATAACTTATGTAATAATCGCAGTATCTATCACTGCGTTCAGCCCTCTACCCCAAGGTAAAGGTTATATTATACATTTTTAAATTTCACTTTAGAAAGCTTCGGCTCACACAACAACTGCGAATTTTCGTGTGAACATAGCATTAAGACGCATCCTGGCACCCACCAAAGTACAGAGGTGGTTTTGAAAGTTAAACAAATACAAACACAATCTAATACACTTTTTTTCAAGAATGGCGAAAATTCTTCACTTCCTTGGACTACAATAAAAAGATATACTTTAGGTGACTGCCTAGCTGACGGATAGTCTGACTGATAATCATCAACTCGTCTCTTTTCTTGGACCATTTTATGACCAGTTTGGGTTGGGTGTGTTTGTGGCCATCAGGGAAGCGGCTTATCAGTCAAGCAGTGAAAGACATACAATTGACTACTGCTTCTACTTTTTGGGCTTCTTCTTTATGCTCTATCTTCCAGTTTTTGCGTACATTGCACCCTATGCAAATTGTGTGTTTCCTACTTGAGGGGAGATGGGGTGGCCATGTTTTATTGCCCATTTTTAGGCGTTGCCGCCTAGACACGCATCCAAAGTGAAGTTACAAACATTGTGTAATGCGTTAGGATGTCGGATGTTTGGGTGTTGTACAGACAACCACGACTAGACGGAAAAGTTTTCCTGTTAACAACTAGGTACATAGTGGAAACGACCCTAAAATTGCAAAATGCAACTGTCGCATGTTTGGGAGCAGTAAATGAAATTGTGGAAGAGTTCTAGGACTTGAATTGAAGCAGCCAAGCCTAAGATGGCATCGATTGGACTGGGCTGGGCTGGAATGCACGAATTAATGGCATTTTAAAAGCTTTTACTATTTTTTTTTTGACTACCACGGACTTTTGCTCAAGACAGTCATAAAAATTCAATTATGTCAAAAGAAGTGTGAAAAAAAGCGTGCCAAACCATATAAAAAGTTTAAGTATATAAAACATGGCTAACACACACACACAAAGACTAAAAGATACACAGTTATACTGACAAGGCCAAATGCATAAGTGCTTGAAATAGATACAAGTTATGAGATACAAGTTACACGCCAAAGGAAGCGACTCAAGTGCTGAAAAGTATGCTTTAATATGCATGTAAAACACAAAAGCAAAAACATGTTTAAATAACAAACACAAAAACAAAGTATATAATACCGTATACCATATATTTATAAAGCTTAGGCGCTCAAGGCGGACTAGACCAGAAAAAAAAACAGTAGTACCTAGATGGAGAGAGCTGAGTGCTGAGTACCGAGTTGTATCTTGTATCTGCAAGTTAAGCATCTTTGTTGCTACCCTTTTAAGAGTGTTGTGGTTTTGGTTCAAAAACTACTACCCGTATCTTGGACTATGTTTGTTTGTGTGCCACTGCGTACGTGTGTACATAAATATGAGAGCATACTTTTAGGCTGCTTTGTGTGCTTAGCTTTTAGGCCACACATAATTAGCCATTGGTTTTGCATTACCAGACAGAAATGCAAAATGATTGACAGGCTGTAGATTTTGACAGGCTCCGTCTGTGGGTTGCTCGCAAGGCATCAAAATATTGATACCAATCAAACTACGCATACTCCTCACATAAAAACACACATAAACTCAGTGACTGACTGTTTATACCCTATATATAAAGGGTACTATGAACAAGTAGTTCCCGAAAGCCAAAGCAGATATAGCAAATAAAAAAAAAAAAAATGCGTTTTATCAGCACGCGATTTAATCCACAGTAGGGGGTGCAATCTTTGCACAGTTACACGAACTCCCAATTCCTGCAGTTTCACAAGAATAGGATCAGGATGGTGACCTGCCTGGGGCACTGCACCATAGACCTAAGGCCCGAGAAGACAGCAGCCAACACGTGCTATGTGATTGCACTACCTGGGAAAGTCTTATATCGAAGTTAAATTTTCCCATAGAAAGCCTGGCTATCATCATCGAATCCTCAAAATAGTTGGCAAAGGGAGTAAGTAAGTCTCGGATAATGAACACCAGCCGTCCCACTTAACTACTTCACACTCTTTATGCCGTACCCTTATTAATTTACTTCCTTTCTTATCGATTTTCTTAATACTTAGCGAAATGAACCACTCCGTTTCGGGGTGTTCTCGGCCTGTTTCGAGCTGTCTTTCAAAATTATAGGCATAAAAACTTATAGATGGGAACGAAAAATAATATTCACTCAAATACCGACCAAATTTATAATTCTGTTACGATCCGGGAATTTTTAAATTTAAGCTGTCGATGAGTTACTCACTTAGAACTAATTTAATTCACAGGAATCCACGTTCATATGTTAATTGTACAAAAAGCTAGGATATAAGAACAATGCTCTGTTGGCTCGCAGGGATTATACTCAATGTCTGATAGACTTTGAAGGGAAATTTATTTTTACGATAATCTGATTCGATTTGATTACATATTCAGTACCATTCTAAGTGTCACGATACCTATTTAAAAAACCTTTGTAATTTTATTTGAGATTTGTTTCAATTTACTAATAAAAAGTTTTTAAATTAAAAAAAAAATAAAAATTATATACATGTTTCTCAGATCCCTCAGGAGCCTTTGAACTTCATCGGAGCTGACATATTCAGTACCATTCTAAGTGACACGATATACCTATTTAAAAATTCTTTGTAATTTTCTTTGAGATTTGTTTCAATTTAAGGCCTATCCCATTAGGTATTTTTTTTTTTTTAAATGGTTTTGTCATTCCATGCGAAATTTTTTTGCATTCTGCGTTGACCCCTTTACTAATAAAAAGTTTTTAAATCAAAAAAAAAAAATAAAAATTAAATACATGTTTCTCAGATCCCTCAGGAGCCTTCGAACTTCATCTGAGCTGTTGTTCGTAATAAAGCGCAGTAAATTTAAAATTGCATGGACTTGATTAAGTTCTCATGATTTTTTTATTAAAATGTTCCTTCTAAAAGGAATTTTCGGGTCACCAAAGCTATTTCGGATCACCAAAAATTCCATTCCATTCCTTACATTCTATAACCCTTTCCCAAAAATCCCATCCCGAAGAATATTCTCTAATTCGTATATAAACTAAAGCCATACATTTTTGGTATGTAAATGACTCATGTGAGCCCCTATTCCAAAAGCCGCTTTACCATTTTAGTTGAATTCAGCCTTTTCTGGAAGAGTATCCACCTGTCGGATACCGTTCCAACTGATTCAAATTTGTGGGCAATGTGCGCGTGTGTGGTGTTTAAAAGTGTCAGACACTTTTGTGTCTGTAATGCGAACCGGGCAACTAAATGCTCTGCAAGTTGCTCACATATCAGACTGCCAAAAATGGAGAATACGTCTGAGGAGGGGTGTATGCCAAATTACAGAGCAATACTCGTCAAAGTGCAGTAATACGTGGGTGTATACGCGTTTTTGAGTGAGTGTGTTTGGGTGCTCCTAAATGACATGTTTGATAAATTGTTTGATTAATGATTGCGTTGGGAGAGAGAGTGTTTGTGTGCCTGTTTGTGTGTGGGATGCGTAAATACAATTTGAGAACTAGAGCATTTAGTGCTTGTGTCTAAAAACTGTAGCACACTTTTGGGCGCCATTTGCAGTAAAAGTTCTTGAGCTGATCTCAAGGACACTTTACAGCTGTGCCTACGCCATTAAAAACGAAAATATAAAATATTATGCAGTGCCTAAAAGCACTCTACGAAAATAAAATGTACTGAAATCAAACAGACCAACTTTGATGGCTTTGCTGGTCCTGGGCTGTTCACTTGCATAAATATACTCATAAATCAAAGTGTCGCTTTCCACGAGGCCGACTCACATGCCAACCACACACTCGCCGCTCATTTCCATGCTCATTTTCACGCTCATTAAAAAATGAGCGCCATTTGGCAAAGCACGAAAGATTCACAAAAAAAAAAAAAAACATTTAATAAAAACAGTTTAGTGCCCGACAGGTGGATACTCTTCACCTACTTTTTGCAAATTTCGCAATGATACGTTGAGCAGTATTCAAAAGAAGGGGTTGTGGAAGGTAGGTGGAAAATGCGATGTTTTCTGAAAAAATCAGCGTTACGTTTTTTATTAGGCTCACATGAGTCTGCATACCACATGTAATGGTACTACAAGCTACAATTAAACAAGTGGTATACTATAACATATTTTGGGAAGGTTAGCCTTTGCCTATGCTGCTAGAGCTATAAATAAGCAAATTACCTTAGCAGTATGAAAAATCTACAATTCTCCTTCAAACTCTTTTTGCCTCTGCAATATGTTAATATTTGAGTTACATGTGGTTCACCTGGTCCGGTACAGAGATAGTTTACATCAGAGATTTAGTTTGGAACGAGTTGCGATTTACGCTTTACGCGCAGTCATCTCCCAACTCGAACATACAGTCAGGCATAACTCAATCAATTCATATCATTATTTTATGGTCTACTACGCCTCCTTTAGCATTTTCCGGAAATTGCACAAATCTATAACACCCTTCACTCTTTGGGTACAGGGCATAAAAACACACATAAAAAATATTCCACTGCCCTGCGTTGCGGCTCAAATATGCATATGCATGCAAAGAACTCCACTCGAAAAACTAACACATCATAAATCTTGCAGAAGTATCCTTAAGCGTTCCACTCTCTCTCTCTCTCACTGCCTTTGTACATATTTTCGCCACAAAAACTCATCACATGAAAGAAAAAAAAAAAAAAATAACATACTAGGCCGCATTCGTTTTTTTTTTTTAAGATTTTTCCTTTTAATTACAAAAGCCTTCAAATGGTCGGGTAGCTTGTCGCTCCCATAAATATGCAACACTATTTTTTTTCCAGTGCTTGTCTTTCACATTTTTAAAGCTTCAATGAACTCACACTCTTACACTCTCGCCCCATTCCTTATCCTTGCGCCTCAGTCCACTCTCTCTTTGGATTGCAATGAGCAAAGAGCTGGCGGGCATGGCGCACGTCGCTTGCTCTGTCTGTCAGCTGTCATCTGTCCCAGCTGTTGCGCTCTTTTTTGAAGCTACCATCTCTGTCAGCGTACATACTATATTCAAGGGCGTAGCCAGCCTCACACAAAGGGGTACAAAAAAAAGGTGGAGTACTAAAAAGTATCCAATAAATTAAAAATAAAATAAAGAATAAAAGACATTGAAAATCTAACTGCATGTTCGTATAATGATTATCTAAATGTCGGGAAAATTTTGAAAACGTGGAGCAATGTACCCCTCTTGCTTCCCAACAGTGTACGCCCTTGCCTACAAGTTTATTGTCGCTGTCTCTGTGCCTTTTTGTTGTTCTTGCTGTTGTTGTTGTCCTTACGTTCCACTCATTTGACCAAAAGTTTTTGTTGCAAGACAAATCCGTTGAAGCGTGCAATGGGCAGTCACTCTGTTAGAAATCAAATTGGTAGCAAGTTGAGTGTAGCACGTGCCACGCTATCTTTGCTTGTTAGGCATCCATTTTATTTTGGCTCCGGCAAAGTGTGATATCGATGGAGTCCAGGCGCCTTGGGGCCAACACGCCGTCTGCTCAGCTGCTAAACTAATTAAGCCAGAGAGTTCTGGGCAAGCTGGTAACTTAAGTTGCAGCAAATAGTCTCCTGAAAAATTCTTATCGTTAATTAAAGTTGGGACTATCAAAAAATCAAGAACTTTAAATAATATTAATATTAATTAAAAATGCGCCTTTCGACTTGAAGAACTTTATGTATTTTATTGACTAAAGTCGTTACACTTTTTGAAAGCTACTAACAAATGGGCAAAAACGGAAAGACATTTCAAAATAAAATATTTACAAAATCGGCCTTTGAAGACTCAAAATTGTCAACTCCGGTTGACAGCATAAATCCTACATCGGAAACATTTTCCTGACAATTTGGTATAATGTATATTTATTTCGTTATAAGATCTCCTCTACAAGGAGAGTATTCTTTTCAGGATACTGTTTATCCGATTAAAATTATGTGTGTTTTGAACTGTCTATAAAAAATGTTTCTAAACGTTGTAGAAGGTTTTGTTGAGGTAAAAAAATAAATAATTGTGTAGTCCAAACAAAAGTTTTTTTAAAAGCGCTAAAAAACTTTAGAAAAATTAATTATCTCTGTATAAAGAATTTTTTATAAACCGAAGTAATAGTCCCTATAGGAAAGTTCGACTGCAGTTAATCGTTTCTTATACCAAATCTGATTGGTAGTACCCAATGAAGCTTGATTAGATTGGCTTCGGCGTCAGAACATTCTCGCTAATAATTGCATCAGCATCATCAGTACCTTTCATGGATACGCTTTTCCATTGCCTCGTAGCATCTGCACTATTTATGGCTTTTACCTGTTTTGTTATTCCCTCTTTAACCCATTCGCAATTGTGTCAGCCACAGTCGAGAACTAGCTATAAGCATCCCCCTACGCTCTTTCTATGCCCTATACCCGTGGGGTAAAGAGTATATTAAGTTAGCAGAAAAAATGTTGCGTAATACACAAAGTTGAAAAGTATTGGAAAATGTAAAGGGCGACATAATAATATTTTAAGCTATATCTGTCTTCATATCTATTCGCAATATTTATTTACAAGTTCATATGCTAGGAAGGTAATCCTTAGCTCTAGTTCTGTACAGTTTTTTAATCGTTGTGGCAACTTCGGAATTTACTTATACAGAAAAGCTGCAATAAGAGCAACCTTTAGTGTGACCAGATAATATTATCAGAAAATTTAAATAAATGATCAGTGGATTATTATGATGGTTAAAAAAAAAATAAAAACTTAAAATATAGCGTTTGAAATTATTAATGGTTGGAAAACTACGTTCGACCCCATCGATAACACAGTTCCTTCAGACAATAAGTCTCATTTAATATTTAAGGAGAAAAATTTACTCAATAATAAAAATAATAAGCTAATCATTAACTACCAATTACGTATAAAAAAATAAATAATATTTTATATAAAAATTAAATAAAATAATATTAAATAAATGAAAAAAAGTATTATGTAAGAGTAAAAATAAATTTTCTTCGCTGAAGATCGAGCTTTGTTTTGAATCCAATACTCTACCAATAAGGTTGTCCTAGCTCTTAAAATCTGAGAGATCTAGGCGTTCATAAAGACAGACAATGATGATCATATTGATGGTATTTTCTCTCTCTCTCTCCTTTTCTATGTTACATATATTTGCGCAAACTTAAAATACTCCTTTTGATCAACCTATTTTTCAAAGCATATTAGTACGTGAGCAGTGTATATTAAAGTCGTGACGTTCCAAACTATGACTGCCTAACTGGTTTTTTTTATATTTCCTATCCTTTTGAATGTCCTTTATTGCTTATTTTGCTCGCTCTCTCTCATTTTCTGCTCACAACAAGTGCTTGGAACGCTGTAATACCATTATTATTGTCATTATCAACAGCCAGAGTCAGCCCATGGACAGTAAACTGTTGGTCTCTATGGTGGTCATGGAAGTACCAAGTATCAAGTACGTACTTGCTCCTAAAGGACAACTGCAATTTGCTGCATTAGCGCAAAATTTCATTTGCAGCTTAGCAGTGTTGTTGTTGGTACAGTCACCGCTGGCAGCAAAGGCGTCAAGCAATTCTCTCGATATCATCTATTAACCTATATTATTAGATAACATAGTATTTATGTTTATAAGTAGTTATCTGGTTTTACATAGTAGTGGTACACATAACTGTTTAAGTGCACTTTTTAATAAAATTTTTTCTCACATTTTTCCTTTCTCTTTTTTTAGGTTAGTACCTATTGCACAACAATCAACTGAAGCTTTTATGTGGTAAGAAAAAAAAAAAGTATATGCATTAGTTTTGAAAGGAACTTGCTTGGGCCTGTCGAACATAAATCATTGTCATTTCTATGCCTTAAACTCTTAGAGATCTTTTACTTGACTAAACCCGTACAGGCCTTATGACGTTAAATGATTTATTCCCAGCCCAAGGAACTTGACTCAATATTTTGCGAGTTAATTTTACACTTATTTAACTTATAAAGTCACAGTTTGCCAGAAGGATAGAAGACCGGGGCTGCGGAGGCGGAAAGTATTTGAGCAATAATTAAATTATACTTTTATGCGCTTTCATAATTCGTTGGCAGCAATCGGATTTGGTCCTTATGTAGTCCTCTGATTATACTCGTGGAAATATCAAGCATACGTAATGTCTTTAAATAGACTCTTATGTAATCTTTAGCACACAAAGTACACAAAAAGTAATTTGAATGTTGTTGGCAAAGGTGGCCACCATTTACATAAAGCAACACGACGTATACGTTACGTATTTAAAATTATGTATTTTACGTTTTTATTTCGTTATATGGCACAGCCCACGAGCACCGCATTATGAAGCAGTTTGGAACCGTAGGCATATAAGGGTTGCAACCCTCCGGTTTTTTTGATGAAATTCAGAAGCAAAGCAAATCTTCATCTTTCATTTTGTTTGCAAGTGGCGCAAAAAATTAAAAAAATCTCAAACAATGTTGCATGTCGGTTTTCTTTTTTTTTTTTTAAAGACTTAGCGAACTCGTATTAAATTAAATAAAATTTCGAGCGTATCCGAGCTGGAAACAACATGAACTTGGTTTCATTTTGGCAGTGAATATGGTCTCGTAATTGGCACACAAAGAGCTCAGTAGAGTTGAGTCGAAAGTAAAAACGTCAAGTTGAGTTTGTTTTAGTTCGAGTGTGGCACGGCAGGAAGTTAATATTTTATGTGTTTGGGCTTGTACAGCAAATGAAAAGGGCTAACAGTTGAAGTGACTTAATAAAATGCGCTTTATATGAAAGCAATAAAATTTCTGTGCTTTCGTAAATTTTTTTTTTTTTTGTTTTACAATCAAAATATTTTCCGAGAAGTCGTTAATGAAAGTTCTGATTGTTCCATTAAAAGAACACTATAAAATGAGTACTTTGATTAAGAAGCAAAATCGTTAAGAGTATTGGCGGACGTTGTGGAAAGTTAGTCAGGTTTTTATTTTTGAAGAAGGGAACTTGTAAAAGTATAACACGATATATGTATAATAAAATAAATCCTTGCAATTTTCGGCCTAGATCCTCATCGCAATCGAAGCCTCAGCATGTCACAATTCCAATTTCATGGTCCAACAGCTAGAAGTTCACTCTCAAAAAACAGCCAATGGTTCAATTTTTTTATGGTGGCTGCATAAAATAGTGGATAAATTTTGATGAAATTTATGCCAGTTGTACTTTGTTTTCAATTTAACATTTGTGTGAAGTTTGATCAATATTTGTCCACTATTTCACATAGCTACTATATAAAAATTGAATAACTTTTCTGACGCCAAAAGCAAAATCACTTAACTTCGCTCTTTAACCACTTTATACAACACATCCGTTTGAAACTTGGCGCAGTCTCTTGGCAATTTTAAAAGATTCTTTTTTTTCCATTAGATTTGTTATTATACTTTTAATTAAGGAATTTTGATTTGATTTTGATTTGATGCATACAAGCTGCATCATGATGCTCTCTCCTGTAAATGTATTTATCAATATCCATATAAGCTAGAGCCTTAAAAACCTAGGTTTCACTTTACTGAAAGTTTGATTATCCGATTTAAAAAAAAAAACGAGAATTTTTTTTTCACAATACTGATGAGCATGCCTTATATTGTATATTTGCCTTTTATATAAATGAAGCGGATCAATCTCTTTACAAACGCGAGCATCAATATTCTTGACAATACTCACCGTGTGAATTTTTTTACAAAGTTTCAACTATTTGTGGAATTATTAATAAATGAATATGGAAAAAACTTTAAATCTAAAAAAAATTTCAAATTTAAATTTGTACATTTTATGCGCGTGAACCAAGTTTAACTATTGTAACGATTCCAAAGGTGTCATAGTACTAAGTATCTAAGCATAGCTCCTCGTATTAGAAAGATAATACGATAAAACTTAATGCTCGATTTGAAATTTTAACGTTTAAATTTTAAAGAGATCAATTTAAGAGTTAATCTTTTTCGCCTATTTTCATCCATATATAAACAGAAATGGTACGTGTCATTTGCTTTTTTTTACATAAAATCCTTTTTCATACCTGCCAAAAAAAAAAAAGAGCGAGCAAATAGGCAACTCTGCAATTACCAATTCCATATAGCTGCAATCCCTTGAAAACAAAAAGATTTCCAACAAAAGAAATTCAACTTTTTGTGACCTTTCCAATTGCGCTAAGATCTTTAGCGCGTTTGCGGTATGTACAACAATTTAAAATCCATTTGGCGCAAACAATTGAGCAATTAGTGTAAATTGCCGAACACTTTTTGCAGTGACTGTAACTAAAGGGAACTCGACCCAATTCTCCATTGCTCCATTTCACCCATTCTCGTTTCTCATTTCTCCATTTTGCGACATTGAATTGCTTAATTTTTTGCGAGTTTGCCTGCATATGAGTACATCGCTGTGCATCGTTTACATACTATATGTGAGTGCTCGAGTGTGTGTGTGAGTGTAGTCGCAAAAATGAAATACAAACTCATGTTTTACAATCCAAGTAAATAAAATAAAGCAACAACTGAATGCAACAACAAAATAAAATAAAAATAAAAACAGAGACCCGGAGAACCATACGGAATACGGAATACCAGCCAGGAGAAATGCATAACAACGAAGAGTAAATATTGCGGCAGAAAGTTGGGATCTCGACGAGAGTCCGTCCGTCGTTTGACTGACTCTGACTGGCACATTTTATAGTTGTACTTGTAGTTTTTACTGTCTTTGTTTGCGTGGCTCGGGTAAAGATGGGTCTGTAGATTCGAGGAGGTTGGGAGTGTAAGGGCGTCATTGTTGTGTGGGAAGTGAATGTCATTGTTCAAAGTTGTGGGACACTCGCTTGGACGTCACTTTTTACTTTTGAAGTGTATTCATGAATACATGCATAAAAAAACTTACGCACCCTTATGTATATATATATGTATATGTGTAAGTACTTATGTACTATGTCTGTGCTACATGAAATGCCATAAATTATAAACAGCATAAAACTTGAGAGTAATGTTTAAGCACAAGGTACAAAATGACAGGTACTAACTATAACTACTCTTATCTGAAATGCTAAATGAGTAACTTTGGATGGTTCAACTTTCAATGCTCTCTTCAAGTAACTTTATGTGTTTGCTGTAGTTGTTATTGTAAAGCGTTATTCAAAATTTAAAATCCCATAATCTTTTATATTCAGAAACAATTTTTAAGTTTTTAAGTAATTTTCTTAGCTAAACCTGGTGGACTTATTTGTTTTATTAAAGCTCTAGTTATTAAGGTTTTGAATATAACAATTAATATACAGACAAGGAATTCATTTGAAAATATTGAACTAAGCGAATGAGTTGCGCTTAAAGATTGAATTGTTTAAAAATAATCCGAGGGTCACTATTTATGTACCAAAAATGTACTTGTTTGACAAAAAGCCAAGAATATAGTTGCTTTGATACAAAAGTTTGCGATATGGCAGATTCGTTTATTGCAAAATATTTATGTTCTTTCTACAATAATGTCTAAAGGACTAGGATTCTGACTGTGGTTGTTTTATTTTATTACGAATATAGCCCTTAGTTCTCTGGATAACTCGTCAGTAAAACTTCCATCATTCGAGTGTTTTCTTACAATTTATTTAGTTAGTTAGTTTGCTTTATTTTTATAATTTTTAAATTTTGCTTAAAGCTAGCCATTTAAATTTACAGACTTAGATTAATCATCTTTTCAACTGGAATATAGTAATGTATAGTATTAAATGAAAAAAAAATTTAAGTGTATTAACGTTATATAGCCAAAGGAAAGTGAACACAAAAACCTTGGTCCAAAGAAAAAAAAAAAAGTTGTATAAATTTACTGAAAACTATTTATATTGTCTTGATTTTCATTGATTTTTAGATTAAATTTTCTTGTTGTTTGTGATATAAGTTTATCAATCTTGTCAATATTAGCTTTTATATGTAAATATTTTATTTAAAAAGTTTAAATTATTCACATAATTCTAATGAATATAGTCAGTAACAAAGAGAAGATAGCATATCTGATTCTTTCTACTCTGCGATCTCGCACACTATAGCAGCTTGAGTGGCCAATACTGAAGCTTCTGGTGACTAAGCACGAAAATATCGTTGCGTCATCATCCGCTCACGTAATGATCAAATTGCATCCAACGACTTCATTGTAATAGGAACGTTTATATATGTAACAGTTTACAGTGCGATTATCTGCACCTGATCCCAAATTGTATGGCGCTGTCAAAAGCCTGTACGCAGCAGCCAAAAGTGCTTTTGAAAAAAAAGATATTCGGTCGCAAATGTTTGGATACAAACTTGTTTTATGTCGCAAATAACGAAACAGTGTTGCCCTAGTTTTTTTTGTTGACAAATTGCTGCCACAACCAAAACTTATGTGAAGCAAACTGTTCTAAAGATAAGCCGTTTATTTATTATTATGACATGTTTAGAGACTCCAAAGATCCAAGAAAGTATTAAATTAATTATTATATTATGCAACATATGAAAACAATTTTCATATTCCTATATCGTCAAAAACATTGTTTTTATCATTTGAATGTAAAAAACAGCTGATTCTGTTCTGAACTTTTTTACTTCCCCCGATACAGAAATTTGGTATTGAATACCGCAAATACAAAAAGAAAAAAAATACAACAAAATTATCAAAAAAGACCAATAAGGGCCTATTTTGTGGGGATACACTGTTCATTAGGCGTTAACACATTGTACCTAAACTGTAAAATTTACCAAAAGTGTTCGAAGGTAACAATAACACAGATGCACAGGAAAATTTGGAAAAAATCGTGTTCTGACCAGACCATGTTTATGTAATGCTTTTAGGTTAGCTAAATCCAAATTAAACAAAAAAAATTTATTTGGTACATATTTCGATTTCTCTCAAAAAATCTTTTTAAATAGTGTCTTCGTAAGAAATAATTGTAAAATATTGTTAAAGTAATAGCATATGGCTATGAATATGTGTACTTACTTTTAAAAATCGATTATTTCTAAAATTTGACAATGATGTGTTCAAACGGATTGGGAATACAATACATACATAAACATGGTCTCGCCGGAGGTAGCCTTTTTTTTGTTTTTTTTTTGTGGACTGTGTTGTTTTTTATTTTGCATATTATTGTTGATCCGCGTTTGGCATAGCTGGAGATAAAGCCAAAATAAAAAAAAATAAAAAAAAACAACCGTGATAAAGAAAACTTGTATACAATTTTTTTTTTGCTTCATAGATAGGTTAGGTACTACTTTAGCCCATTACAAACATTTTACGAAATTATGTTAAATTTGTCAAGTAGCCCTACAGCGCTTCCCATTTGGGTTATTGAAACGGCAACACATGGCGTATAAGCAATTTATTTGCTTAACCTCATTAAAAGCACACAACAGAAGAAAACAAAAACAAAAGCAACGAAAAATGCCAACATAAACGTAAACTTTAATTAAATTACGTTTACGTATACGTATAAGCCAGCCAATGCCAGTAGCCATGACGGAAACCAACGGACTAGCTTCAGGGGTTCCATAGCCCCAAAAATAAAACAAAAATTTTGTATATGGTTGTTTGTTCACGGCATGACGACGATGTTACTTTAAAGCCAACAAAGCACACATTCTTATAAACGAATATATATGTATATATAGCCTACTTCAAGGCGCAAGTCAATTAAAACCAGCGCTGCTGTTTGTTGTTTGCGCCTTGGCGGCGACGATTGATTTTTGCTGACTTTGTTGCCTGTTAACGAGTTTTTCAATCAAATTTATGCCCA
The DNA here is from genome assembly GCA_949987675.1 of Chymomyza fuscimana. Taxonomy (NCBI): domain Eukaryota; kingdom Metazoa; phylum Arthropoda; class Insecta; order Diptera; family Drosophilidae; genus Chymomyza; species Chymomyza fuscimana. Next base: position 87,971,108 of record OX465088.1, read on the forward strand.
AAACACACACACACACACACATACACACAGCCACACACACAAGTAAGTGACTCAGCCAAATTTGGGTAGATGAAAATATGAAAACTCAGATGACGCGTAAAGGGTTAATTGTCCGCAAGCTGCTCATGTCAGCAATTTATATTTATATGGCTCAAAAATTGTTTTTACTTTATAGCACGAGAGCAGGCTGTAAAATAGTGAAGAGGACAGTTTTTTTTTTTAATCTATGTATATTGTATGATAATCTCCCTGAGAACACTTAAAATTGGGTTTCTCTTCACAAGAGATCATGATGATAATATTTTCTGGGCATTGTTTCTTGATGTTATCGATGTTTTTTTACGTTTCTTTGCTTTGGAAGCAAATATCGCAACCTCACTTTGTATGCCACATACTATCACTTTTCACTTTTTTCGCATTCAATCAGTTATTCAGTAGCTCTAAATAAATTTAGAGTAGTGCCTTTTTCAATTCGATCGATGTGACTTATCCCACAGTCATTCCAAAATATTTTAGCTTTCACTTTGTTGGCTGAATGGCTTGCCAGAGGCCATTCCTTAGAAATCCTGTTCCTTGGTATCTGTCTCATCAACTGATTTCTTTTCTAAAATTAGATGTCGTATGTCGGCACTTTGTTTAATTTTCTTCTTCTTTATGATAAAGAAGTCCAATCTCGCGCCAAATCCACAGACTGACACATATGACCATCTGATAACTTTTCAGCTGGCCCTCGTATAACCAGCTATCGATTGCCCATAACTTGCTGCCGTGGTGCATTGGACATATAACACATATTTGGTATCCAACCAACGCCCTTGATATCTCTGTTGCTTTACACTTAACTTTAACACCCTTTTGCTTGCATGTAAAATATTTCTTGGCAGCATTGTTTGCTTGGCTCGTTTGTTGGCTTTTCTATATGGCTGCGGGCTGCCACTGGCTCATTACCAACATCAAGGCTATCAAGTTGGTTAAATGCCGAAAAACGGCCACAGAAGTTTGCTCAAACCGAAGCTGAAGTCTATGCGAGATGGTGGTTTATTCCTTTTGGCACCCGGTAAGGCCAACAAACTTGTCTTATGCAATGTCCACATGAATATTGAAATTAAAAGTAGTAAAGCGATTTAGTTAGGCCGCTTGTCGATAGAGGGATATCCTTCATCAATATTTTCCAAAAATAAGTAATTGTTTGCGACAAAATTTTGCAATGATATATTGAGGTTTGTTAAAGAATTCAATAGAAATGAATTGAGGAGAATCTTTTATCGGCAAGTCAAGGATTGTTTGTTGATTAGGCTCACATGAGTCTGCATACTGGTGGCTCTAGCTTTTCTATAGTGAAAGGAGCAAGAAACAGTCTTAAGTCAATCAGAAATCTGTTTTTCTGATAGCATCTGAGATATGTGTAGACTAACGCTGTCTTCTGCCTTTTACATACATTGTTCAAATCTTGAATACCCTTCATCCTACCGTGTATGTATAAAAATCACTCATACGCACCGCTGCAGCTTGAAATGTGGTACAAGTCAAAACCTGTGCATAACCTGCGTCAATATAAAATTAAATTAAAAACTAACCATAGCTCTTACATCATCGACTAATAGAGTTAAGCTTTGCTGCGGCTGCCAGGGTTAACATTTCACTCAGAATAAACCGATGCAACTTGGAGCAATAAAGTCAGCTTCGAACCATAAATTTGGCTCGGCACTTGACAGCTTCACATATTGACACTTAATTTGTGTGCCAAGGCAAAGACAAAGCAACCAAGAGCAGGTTGGCAACCCTGCCGGAATTACATGAAACTTTTGTAATTTCATAATATCCTAAAACACCCCCTTCCTTAATTTCCATCAAACAGAAATCGAGCAAAATTTCATTTAAAATTTTAAATTTAAATTGAACCAAACAGCCGCATTAGCTTCTTAGTGTGCACAAATTTTGTTGCAGAGTTTTAAGCTATGTGCCATACAAATGAAATTCTCTTGATAAAATTTCAGACCGTAATTCGGATACGTACAAGATGTCTACAAACAAACTCATTTAGCAATTGGCAAAGTGGAATCACTTGCTGTTGACCAACCGAAACAAACAAAAGTACAGTGGTACTTGGGTTGACTGTGAAATCTTGCGAATTATATTGCTTTCCTTTTCAAGAGGCTTAAAAGAAGAAGCTTTAATGAAAATCGGATCAAGATTTAGATTAGATTTTGTTTACGTATTTCTCAGATATGTGAATCACCTCCACCGAAAGTTATCAGGGTCATAAAAAAATTAGCAAGTATCTGAAGAATTTGATTGAAGCTAAATGTCTTTATCTCCAATCTAGAAAAGGGCTCACGTCTATTACTTCTTTTTTAGAAAATATTGGTTTGGAATATTCAATCATAACAGCTAAAATATACAACTCTTTTGATTTTCTTCAACATCTTATTTTCTTGTGCAATTGATCGAATCGACTTGGAGCCAAATCTAAAATGGTGTCAATTCACGGATTATATGGTAAAGCTGTTATTACTATTAGCTACTAAATACTATTGTTCGAGGATATCCTTTATTTTCAAGAGACCCCTGCGTTTCTCTTGAACAAATGCATAAAAAATTACATATAATATCATCTTCCATGGAAAAGCATGTTTTTTAACAGCCAATGTGAACATCGTCTATTTTAAACTACTCCAAAACTTTTAGCAAACATCGATAAACCCACAGAATCACACACCTTTCCACTAATAATTATGACATTTTTGGTTACCATGTTTTGCCTTGAATTAAAAATCTGCTCATCCAATTTAGTCAGTTTCTATAGATCAAGGAAATATAGAAAGTAGTATAAAATCTCGAGTTTAAAATATGAAATTTTGTTCTTCAAGCCAATGTCTACTGTAATTGATACACTTGTGGCAACCTCTTTTTAAGCGAACCACCCAAAAAACAGCAACCTACCCAGCCTTAAAACTTGTTCCCTTGGCCGCCTTTAAAGCAGTCACCGGCGTCGACATGGCTGCCAGGGAAGCGGGGAGTGAGCACTGCTCACCTGTCGCTAATACAAACACGTAATCGAATAATCCAATTTGTTTGCGCAAAAACTGAAACTTTTCGTAGGGCTTCAGTTGACGTCGCTTTCGCCCTTTGTACATGCCCGTCGCTCTCTTTAGGATACTCGCCCTCGACATTTGCCTGCTATCTAGTCTGCTCCGACTCTGACTCAGGACAGGATTATGGCACAAACAGCTAATTGTTTGAGTATGTTTGTGTTTGTGTGCTGAACAAGAACAATGGAAATTGGCTCAAGTGGTTTTTCGATGTAAAACAGTCAAAAACTGGTAGCAACGGAAACGCCTGTAAAATTGGGCCAGAATGATGTAATTGCCAACGATTTGGTTTAGAACCAAAACGAAAACAAACTTTGAGATTTTCAATTTTGATTTAGTAGCCTAGCAATAAAGTTTTAAGGTTAGTTTGAATTTAAGCAGAACATATCGTTTAAATTTTTTAAATTCACGTGCCAACTTTGTCAGCTTGCACTGTAAACGATTGAATGGATTTTCGAAATATCCATGCTGACCACAAAGACCCCCGTCGAACAGTTCATGGCAGAGCAGTTCTGGCCAACAATTGCTGCACGACCCACATGCTGTTTTCCATAGACACAGTACGTAGAGAAAAACTCAGACAATTGAGCACGCTCTTTTTCCATAGGTTTCCACACAGCTGTGACATTTGCAAACATTTTTACTCTGTCCATTCAGTCCATTTTTGCCTCCAGGTCAACAAACAAACTCAATTTTTGTTGGTTTTTATACACTATAGCCACAGTGGTAAGGGTATTATAGATTTATGCAATGTACGTAACATGCTGAAGGAGGCTTGACAGACTATAAGAACCTGTTACCAAAATTCTTATCATCGCCTGAGCTAGCGATTGAGCCTGTTTGTTAGCGCATTATTGGCATGCTGGCAAAGTTTGCACTTATTTTGACCCGTAAATCGCAGTTTTGACCAGAGTGCTGCCACGGGTAAGACGTGTCCGCTCACACTCTAGTGTGAACTGGAATTCGTTATGATAATAACGCTTCGGTTGTTTAAAAAGGAATGAAAGTTCGAATCAAAACTTCAAAATTTGAATATGATTGTGAAATTCACAACGTGAATGACGGGCGAGCAATGATTGAACATGGTATTAAGACTCATACTTGCATGATCGAAATGTTCGGTAGAGGTTGGGTTGCTCACGACACCCGAGCTCTGTTCGTGCATATGCAGGAAATTTTTCATTTTCTATTGTTTTTTCAACAAATAAGTTAATCGATTTTCATTGGCTGGGACTCGGACCAGGAGCAGTTAATAACTTGCTATTTTTAAATTCGGGTTATGTTTTCTGAAATAATATAAATTGTCTTCCTTTAAGTTGTAAATTTCTTACAGAAAAAAATTAATAATTATGTTTCCTTTTCATTTTTTGACTCTCAATTTAAGAGATGAGCACGTATACATACACATATTTTTGCGCATAACATCAGACAAGCTGCTCGATAGCGAGCACAGATTGCTGGCTCTTCCATGTTCGATCAAAAAAATTAATATCTGACAATGCTGAACTTGATCAAACATGTTGCAGCTGAAAACAAATTTGGTTTGATTGAGTTTTCTGCAAGGGTGATCGAGCATAATTGATGCAGCTCCCTGGCTTACACCCACATTACCACCACCACCACCCGTCCAAAACTTGTAGCAAAAAATTATATCGTCTGGTATAATAAAGATGAAAGAAAAACATTTATATAAAAATATTTCACCTTGTTTTTATTATTAAAAATAAATAAGCTAGAGCCACAATTGACTCATGTGATCCTAATCAGCAATAAAATGTTGACATTTTGCAAAAATTTCTCACTATGCCGAGTTCCCCGTAAGCAATGCACGCTAAAAACTTATTAAATTCCCAAATAATGGCATAGCAAATTTCGAAGCAAATTATATAATGCATTTTATTGATATAGCCACACTTGTATGTTTTTCGATATTGATATCGATAAAAATTCTGTACAGACTGTGAATAATTTTTTTAGTGTGTGCAAGGGTATCAAACTATCGGCCATTGTTCCGACTGCTTCACTTTTTTCCCCTTTAGGTTTTATGTGTTTTGTGAGTTCATGCCAGCCTTTGTCTTTGTTTTGTTCTCAACCAGCTGCTCGGATCATATGTAACCGAGGCAACATTGACAGGTGCATACACCTACTAACTCTTGCAGCATTCCAAGGTTACGTTTGAGTTGTTGGCATTTAGGGCTAATCGCTTAAGCTGTACAGCTTATTACTGCACCGAATACACTGTGAGAAAAACAAGAGACTGTTGGATGTTATGGCTGCCATAAAAACTAGGTATATTTTATGGTGGGTATGATTTTTTTGCTAAGCGCTGAACGATAGTGATGATGTTACGTTGTCGACGGGAGAGAAAGCTTTCGAGTTTGCTGGGTGCAAACTATTATGATTTTTTTCATTAAAACTTTATAGTAAATGTATCCCTTAGAAGAACCTATTTACGAGGGAGTTATTACTACTTTAAATAATTTAAGAGATTTTTGAAGCTGCAACGCCAGTCTAAGCATTTAGTAAAACAGAGCACAACTCTGGAGGAACCACTTCTGGTTAGTGTATGCTCCTTGCTTATGCAAATAACTTTTTTGCTATACATTTTATTTTAAGATTTTCATACTTAATATGCTTCGACTTCGAACACTTAAAAACACAAACAAGAACTGATGCACATGGCGTATGAGATATTTTAAGCTATGTGTGTCAAAACTGAGCAAATCCTTTAAATTCGCATAAAATGTGAATTTTTAGCAGCTCCTTTGATATGAATATTTCACGAGGAGGAGCTGCCGGCACAGTAATTTGCATTCGCATCATCGAACCCACGCTGACATTTTTTTTTAAACTTCTGAAAAAGCAATATGATCAAAAATGAATAATTTAAAATAAATTATTATGTATTTTTTTAAATATTTGTTGAAAAGCCAATTTGTAACTTTTTTGGATACAGGAAAGTAAAAAAAAATTACTAAAGCTGTTCTTGATTTGATTTAAAAGGTTCATTTGAAACTTTGGGCTAACGATTTTTTCTTATCTTTTTTTAATATTTCATTTGTTTCGTTCATGTAAAAAACACAAATGTTGGCAAATAAAAAGTCCAGATGAAGAAATCATAAAGATTAATTGTGAAATTATAAGAAAAAAATAAAATTTTTATTTTTTATGTGACTTCTTCTTACTTAATTTGCGGCTAATATTATTTTCGTTGTGTCTTTTATGTTTTCAAGGACTTTCAAATAAATTTTTGGCTTTTCTTGGTGAAATATGTTTAATGCCAGTTTGAAAATTCAGCTACTTTTTGAATGTAACATATCTTTATTCGACAAATAAGCATTTTATTTCTGAACAACGTGAGTTTAGATTTTGTATCTTTACCGCTTTAAAGCTAAGAAATGTACAAACATATTTACAAAATTATATTGGATTTTAAGTGGAATATTTAATACTTAATTAAAAAAATAGTAAGAAAAGCCAAATTATGGTTGATTAATTGTGCTTCCAAATAGTAGGTTTTCTCTATATGAAAATAGAGATTTGTTTTAGCGATGATCGTCATTCGAACGAATATCCTACGGTCAAGCCATTTTTTCAGGTTTGGAAACGGACGGATCGGGAGAGTAGAGTGGATGGAATGAAATTCGATGCCAAAATTATGAAATTACCCGATTATGGTCGGGTAACAGCAGTCGCGGCGTCCATCATTAGGATAACTTTTTCATATCAAAATATTTATGGAAAGCCTATGTTACCCTACGCACTTATGTTCTATGGTCGGGTAACAGCAGTCGCGGCATCCATCATTAGGATAACTTTTTCATATCAAAATATTTATGGAAAGCCTATGCTACCTTACGCACTTATCTTCTCCAATCGTTCAGTATTTTTATACCCTGTACCTATAGGTACAAAGGGTATACTAGGTTTGTGCAATGTATGTAACGGACAGAAGGAGGCGTGGCAGACCCCAAGTCCTTTATACCAAAATGCTTATCATAACCTCGGGTAGCGATTGAGCCATGTCCGTCCGTCCGTCCGTCCGTATGAACGCCTAGATCTCAGAGACTATAAGAGCTAGAGACACGAAACTTTACCAGCTGGTGCGCATATTTCCTAAGCAGATGAAGTTTGTTGAATCATGTCAATATCTTCCCCCGTTCCCCCGCAGTAGAGTTTCGCGGTTTTTAGCCACACCGTTAAGTATTTTCACCTGAAATTTAACAGAGCGATGCGTTGTAGCTACATGCATCTATGTGTAAAAAATGAACAAAATCGGACAAATACAACGGAAGTTATAGTCAAAAATGTGCAAATTTCACCGCCCCTTGCCAATAAACTGCGTCAATATTTGACTCTACGCAATTATGGCTACAAGTGACCTAGAATCACAATTTTTGGTAAGCTCATTCATGTGGCTCTAATGAACAAATCCACATCCAAATTTTATCGATGCGGTCCCCCCACCCCCCGCAATCTATTTACCGTGTTTTCTCCCACACCCCTTAACATATCAACTTGAAACTTACCCAATATAATTAAAATAGCTTCTTTGACGTAACTTTCGATTTTCATCAAAATCGGTACAAATTTACGGAACTTATAGGTATAATTATCGTTTTGCACCAAAACAAAATAAATTCCAATTGGAAAGTTCTTAGATGGAATATGCAGGAAAAATTTTTTTGACACAAAAGGTACAGGGTATTCCACTGTCGGGCACCGCCTCGACTGTACCACATTTTTTATACAATAACTGACAATTACTGATTAATTAACCGATTTGCACGGGAGCAGAATATTAGTTGATTATATAGAAAATTCTTTATACAGAAATTCGTTCGTTATACGATTGTTCGATTTTATTTTATTGTCAAACAATTTATTGAAGTTCGTTTTCGTTCGAAATTTGTGTTGCTAAACTCAATTTACTTAATGATGCACAGATAAAGTGTCTTGGAAACTTTTAGTCATTATCGATATATTGGCGAAGAAGGATGCTCATGTTAGGACTACAGTTGAAGCATTAACAATCGTTTAACAGCCGAGTTGTACAACCAACTGCAGCGTTTATGCATTGGTTAAAGACTATTAAAAGTTTGAATTTTAAAATTCAATACAAAAAAGACTATGTATTTACGAGATATTAATAAAAAAAATTGGCTTCTTTAAAAGTTCTATCAAAGACGAAATGCGTGAAACTCGACTTTATGCCACAACTTTTTTCACAATACTTCGCAAAAGCCGCTGGTCAGACAGTACCTTATTTTTTTCAGTGTACAAAAAACAGCTGCTAAGTTGGCAAAGTAATATGCGTTTTTTTTTGTTTAGTAGCTGAGTCTCTCCTTAGTCGATGAAACCGTAGCCGTCAAAGACAAGCTTAGGAATCTGTGCGCTACGTGGACGCCGGAAGCCATTGCGGGTTAAGCGCAACGAAAGTCACAAACAAGTATACATATATAGGTACATACAAGTATATATATGGTATATATGTATATGCAGGTAAACGGAAATACAGCACTTTATGATGCTTGTGTTGGATTTTCTTTGTTATTGTTGTTATTGTGGGAATGGGGGTTGTAGCTTGGTGGTTGGGGACAAGTGGCTTAACCAACAAATGACAAGAACGTAAAAAGGCACAAGAGAAAAATACTCAAACTTGTTTGCCACCCCTCGCCAGACTGCACGGCGAATTAGAATGCATTGTCTGTTGTCATTCAGACCATTTTTTTTTTGTACAGTTTTGTTCGTCAACTCTTTTTTTTTTTTGTATTTTTGCGCTCAAGTGCGGGGCACATTTCAAAGGCTTCTTCTCTGGCTGCCAACTGCCAAGTGAGGATTCCTATCTTACCACTTTCAGCCACGATACAAATTAGCGTTCTTGTTTCCAGTGCAGACAATTCAGTTTGGTTTATAATGTGCAAGTGGCAACAGTGCGCCAGATATCGTTAAGGGTTTTTGTTTGGTTCGTTCTTTTATACGGTTAAATATATAAATTGATAAATTGATAAATTGAAATACTTTTGGTTTTGTTTATGTGTCAATCTGCTAGAGTTGGCATAAATGTGATAAATAAAATACTAAAACAAACATGAACTATTTAGAATCTATGTTATGGTAAGCACAAACTGTTCAAAATAATTTAAAACTCTTATTCAATGGGCATGCTGGGACATGTATTCCAAAGTTCATGCATAATCGGTCTTAACTTGAAACTTTTTTTCCCAAAAACTTTGTATCTGCCGACTTACTTTAAAACAGCACAAACAATATCTCAACTTTTGTCGCCAATATTATGCTACAGCAATGAAGGATAACATTGAGTATAACATACCCATCTTTCCTGCTGCCATATTCAGGTAGTATGTAGTAGGTTTTGACTATGGGGCTCCGTCACCTGCCAGTCAACTGCCGGCATTTCCCGCCGAAGAAAGCAAGAAAAAAATAAATGATGTTCGTGGAAAAACGTTTTGATACTATAGAAACTGCATTTCGTTAAGCTTAACTAGCTGGTTTTGAGCATCGATATAACTTTGACAAAATAAATGAAACAACGAAACAACAGGAGTTTTATCAACTCGGAAGATTTTAAGATTTAGCCTTAATTGTTTGGTAAAAAATTTTATAATTTATCTTCAGAAATTCAAATTCAAAAAAACGAATGTATTTTATTCTGCAATTTATTCATCCAGAAAAAATAAATGTATTCAAAATGAAACGTGCACACCAATCTGTACCATTTATATAGACGAGCTAAAAACAAACTTATTATGTCTCACTTTCACAATTCTGGTGGTTCTCAAAAGAACCCTGAGCTTCCGAAACCCTAGATGGGTTAATCAACTTTTTCTAATACTAACTTTTTGTTAGGAATGCCACTTAAACCAATGTGATCCGAAGCTCATAAGAAAGTTCGTAGGCTTTTTATTATACTAACAGTTGTCGATTTTCTAAACGTTTTCCATAAAATATGGTAGGCAGAGAAGCCTAATTAAAATCGAAACACGAAGCATTACTTAAGGTCCCTAAAATTTCTGACTAGAAACTTAAAAAAAAAAAATAGTTTCAAATAAGCAGTTTAAAGAGCTACATTTTCGTTCCTTGGGATCACAGAATTTCTTTTTTTTTTTGATAAGACAACTTCAAAATTCTTAAAAAAATCGAAAGCGTTGATAATATATTTTTGATAAAAAAAAAGTTGGATTAAAAAAAAACCGACAAATTGCTATTATTGGATTGCAACAATTTGCTTGATCTAGCTTTCGTACTGGTTTCAAACTTTCATGTTCAGATTATTTAATACCATTTATATGACATCAAATCCCTGCTGGCGATTTCCGATTTTTTTTAATATCTTGATTCAGAAATACTTAAATGTTTAAACGGCTTAAAAATCTTAATCTTATTTTCGGAGTTAGCTCTCAGTTGTTTTTCTGTCCTGTAAAGAAGGCACAAAAATCGATAACTTTGTGCATACTATCTAGTTGATGTTCTCTTCCGCTTAGACTGTTTATAACGAACTTCAACTCCCGAAAGTATGCAACATTTCTGTTTAAATGCTAACTGAAGCGTAACTACGATAAAGTTCTTGTGTCAAATTTAGAGAGAATTTCAAATATTTGACTAGCTAAACAGCTAAGGTCCATCAAACATGCAAAGTTGCAACTTAACTTTCTTGAAAAAAGCCAAGATGAGAGAGAGAGACAGTCTTCGTCTATTATTGGCCTAACTTTGGTAGGCAACAAAATGTAGCCAAATTTTTTTCGTAGGAATTCCAAATATTTGTGCACGTAATTTTCTATTACTCACTTTTTATTCTTTTACTTAGCTGTTTGCCAAATCAAATGCTGCCTCAAATCGAGCGCAATAATCAAATTAGTGCATTGTGACGTCATTTGGCAAACAAATTTTGACTTTGCCAAAATGTTTAAAAAGCCAAAAAAAAAACAAAAAATTGTAATTTAAAACCTTTTGACAAGTAAGTGTAGCAAGTTGAACGCCATCTTTAATTTATGTGCTACGCCTACAAGTATGCAGCTTGCAATATTCATAGCCCGCTTTAGTGGGTTGAGGGGGCGCAACTTGCAACATGGAAGTGCACATGCTGCAACTTGGTGGTCTTGTGTGTAATTTATGTAGGTCTCGCGCCAAAAAGCATGCTACAAATTACAAACTCTCAGAGTTTGTGGCTCTCATGCTTTGTCGCTTTGCCAGTGAAAATGTTGTCGGAGTAGTTTTTCCGGGTATCTCTTTCCTTCTAATGCGGCAAGGCAGTGTGGCATGTACTTTTACGTGTGCAGCTTATATATGGTATGACAGTTTTTGCAAAGAGCTTTTTGAAGCGGTTTAATACGAGTAAAAGCGGAAATTAGAACATTCCGATAATTACTTTCGCTTATAATTTTAAAAATTTTGGTACTTGGTTTTTAGTTGCTATTAAAGAAGAACATATTGTTGTTGTTTTTTGTTTTAAGTCAGGGACTGACCCATTATATTAATTACATATTTCTAAGCAAATGTTTTTTAAATTCAGCTTGATTTTTTTTTGTGTGGAATTTCGTAAATATTTTTTTTTTCAAAATGGCGGCGCCAACTACTTTGGTCGTAATACTTTTTTTTACATATTTTTGTGCAAAGGGCGTTCTGCCTATTTTTTTTTCTACATTTTGCTGGCTGCATTGAGCTTGAAGCGACTGACGGGCTGACTGGCTGACTGGCATGAAAAGCATTTTACACATGGCAGCATTTTTTAATTTTCCAGCGCAGCTTTTAGAAATACACACACACATGGAAGTATTCACCACACATACACACACACACACACACACACACACATATTATATGCACTTACTAATTAGAAATAAAAGCGCGAGCTGCACATCTGCTCATTACGTTGTTCCCGCTGCCCATTGCCGCTTTGTATCCTTACACACACATACAGGCGCTCACTCACACTCGTGCACACTCACAGGACTTCATCGTTTGTTTAGCACTATAAACATGTCAACACTATAAAGTCTAAGTACCACCCATTAAATCCATTCCATAGGGAGCATTGGCATTTGTTTGAAAATAATAAATCCCTCGACGCTGCGCGAGCATCTCTAACGATACATCCCCAAGATCCCCACCCATGCTCAGTCGACGTCCAGTTTTATTTGTACACTGCCTATGCCGCGTCAATGACTGCCACTGCTCCACTTGACAGCCCTCTGCCATAAAGCACAAACCTCCGCAGCTCTGCTCCAAGCTTGCAGCAAAGAGCGCAAATGCTCTCCAATGACTGCATTCATGCCAAAAACAGCCCGGTTGCTGACTGCCCCAATTAGCATAAAAGTCCACATGACCCAGTGGTCGATCAAAGCCATAGCTGCCCACACTGGTGTGCAACACCTCGACATAGTCTGCATCGCCGTTTGCTATGCGTTCGCGTTCCTGCGCATAGTGGAAGAAGGGCAGAGCGGGATCTAAGGCGCGTATAATGCGCACACGTCCAGTCTGCACGTGTTTGCCAGCAATGCCTGCCACATGCGCGCCCATGCTGAAGCCAATCAGCTGCAGATCCTCGAAACGCATGCCTGCTTCCTGATGCAGGAAATCTATGAACTTGGCCAGCGTCTGACCAACTGGTTTGACGCGATAGCTCGCCGTTATATAGTCGGCTATGGCACCGCGTCCCCAATCAACGGTGAAAATGTTATAGTTGCCATCGCCTAGACTCAAATAGGCCGGAAGCAGTGCGCTGTAGATGTTGGCATGCGCATTACCCAGCCAGCCGTGAATGATGATGCTGTCAGGAGAAGAATGGAGAATGTTTAAATTTGAATGCCTTACATTTTAATTTTCAAGTTGTCAGTGCGAGTGGTCACGAGTCGCCAAGTGCTACTTGAGATGCAGGGCCCAGTAGAGACTATCGACGGGCCTTAAGAAGTAATATTGTGATCCATTTTTTAATAAAAATATTTATAAAATTTCAGACTCGAAGAGAACCCCTCGTTACCCTATGCGCACTCCCAACACTGACGACTAGCCCACTTAGTATTCGAGTATTTAATCTGATTCTGGCTTATTCTGGTTCACACTGTCACTAAAATTCAGTGATTACTATTTCCTAACATATTCCGATATATACTTTCAATCAAGCTTCATGATTTCACTGTTGATACTCTCGACAGGCTTTCATAATAATTATACCGATATACATTGATACAGTTCAAAGTGTTGCATCGACTCGCATGATGATCCAGGCGCTGGAATTTGAAAATAAGCCTCAAAAAGAGAACATGGTCTGTTTTAGAATTGAACTGGAGTGCGCTACTGCAGCCTGCACAGGCAATCACCTTGAATAGAAGCTGCTCACTTTCACTGATAGCGTATAGATAGTGAGCAGATTTGACGCATTGCTTTGGTGATTAGCTGTAACCGTGTCCAGGTGCTACAAAATCGGGCCCTTCAACCGACCGCTTCACGAAGGATTTAATCCGTATATTGTGAAGCAGCAGATTGGAAGGCATAGCAGTCGGTGTAATCGTATATTGAGTAGTCACCTTTGCAATCTGGCGATTACGAGACCATTTTTATTACATGTACCTTATGGTGCAAAGGGTATATTCAGTTTGTGCAAGGCGAAAATGTATGTAACATACAGAAGGAGACGTCGTAGACCCCCAAATTTACCTATAGTATGAACAGGGTGACTAGAGAAGTCGATATACCCATGTCTATCTGTCAGTATGAACGCCTAGATCTCAGAGATGGTAAGAGCTAGAGCAACCAAACTTTCAGATAATGTCCCCTATTATTCCTTAGGATACAAGTTTAGGACGTTTTTTGGAGTTTCCAAGTCAAAAAACAATTTTTGGTGCAAAATTCGTCTGTTTTATGTTTGTTTAAGAAAATATCGTAACCAAATTTGGCCATCAAATATCTTTTGAAGTACCTAAACAGTTATACCAAAATTAATTGCAATGTGGTGGTACAGAGTATCCAAAAGTCGTCCACGCCTGGCAACAGTATCTTCGCATTTACATAAACGATGCCTCATTTTGAGGTAGTTAATCACTTTAGAGAAATCTATGCTGAATATTGTTACACAGGGTCACCATTGGCAACTTGAGAGAACGTCCCATTAGCCGGTCATACATTAATGTCATACATACCGCGTAGGATTAAATGGATTATAGCGGGATTGACGCAACGATGCTGCATCATATAGCTGTACGGTTTCCACATGCACAGACGTGGAGGTGCCATCCGTTCCGGATTTGTCCATTACATTGATGCCAAAGGTTGCACTTAAGGCGTTGCTTACAATGTGCTGCAGTACTCGATGCTGTTGCGGCTGTTGTTCGTCCATCATCATTAGATTCGTGTGCAATTGGAAGTATGTCTGGCGTTCTGCATTGTAGAGCAAATTATAGTTCTGCAGTCGTAGTAATTGTTGGTCTGTCGCATTTTGGTAGCTGCCAAAGTTGTGTCTTTCCAATATTGACACTGTACTTGGGTCCAATGAGTTGTTGCTGTTTCTGCTGATGTTGTTGTAATCGATGTTGCTACCGCCCTCAGCTGCCATATCATCGTAGTCATTTGGTTGAGAGAGCACAAGGCCCCATACTTTGCCCTGCTCAATGACGATTTCCGCTTCATTTGTCACTTTTGCTTCTGCGGGCGTCCAACTACCAGCACCCGCCTCAGATCTTGCTGGCTGCATACGTTTGGGTTTGGAGCCCCGCATATCCTCCAGTTCCAAAGAAGCACTGTAATCACTGTCATAGTAGTGCGACTGCCCCTGCACCTGCACCTTCCGCCGTTTATCTGTTTCAGATTGTAGCCTGCTCATAGATTTGGGTTCTTGTTTTGCCGCAGTAGGCCACACTGGTAAACAAAGTAAAGACGACGGGGGTGCAGCGGGGTTATATAAAAGAGAGCAAATGAAAGTAGTTTTATGCATTTGAAACTAGCACAAATTTCTGTTTCTATTTCAATTTCCATGATGACACATTTTATGATAATCATCATTTACCGCCTCACCTGCATGACAAAGAAGCATAACCAAGAGACCTTGTCGCATTGTTCTCTTGCAAATTATTGAGATAATTTCAAGCGATTTAAATCACAATTTTACATAGTGTTTATATAATAATGGCTCTTTAAGAATCGTATTGCTTGCGCATTCTAAAAACTTTCACGCACCGCACTCGACTGTATAAGACCAGAGACTGAGCTCGCTTTGCGTCTGGTTTTGGACAGGTGAGAATTGCTAGCTGCTTAAAGCAGTTATCATTATGTCTTAAGTAAATTCCGAACATTCGTCAAGCTTTGTATTCTTGGAAGACCTGACTTTAAAATATTCAGCACTTTACAAATTATTTTTAGGTTTTGTGCTTACTCTCGCTGACTGGCATTGTGCTTAACAAGCTGAAATTCTTTGCCGGCCTGTTCCGAAAACGAAAAATCCGCACCCACTCTTGGTGTTAATGAGTAGATTCAACTTGCAGCTGAGAGTTTGTGCCAATGACCAAGTTTTTGATTGAGGTAGTTAACACTTGCTTTGGGATAGGTCAACTACCTTTTAGTAATGCCTCAGTAATCAATGCGTGCATTTTTTGTTACACTGAAAAAAATCGTAGTTATAATGCTCTTAAAGTCAAACTTCCCTACAACGCAATTCGTTGTAACATTTTTACCTATTACAAAAATTTTCACTCCTCGAACAGCTAATTTCTATATTTCGAAATTCAGATTTTTGCATTCTTGATTTTAATTCTTAAAGACCAAAAACTCTTAAAATAATACCGAGAAATCTTAAAAATTCTTCAAGTAAAAAGAAAAATTCTTGAACTAATAATTGAAGCATAATTCGATTTCATAACTAAAAACAATTTATTTTTGAAATGAGCCAGAAAATTCTACTTTCGCGATTATATCCGAGAAGAAGATTTTTAAGTTTGAAGATTCTTATTTTAATATTTATTTATTATTTAAAAAAAATATCGTAGCTCAAGAAAGAATTTCAAACTGACAACAAAAAAAAACTTACTTTAGTGACCATTTGACCAAAGCTCTTAAATTCAGCCTGTTTTTTTTTAACAGTGTAGCCCAAAAGACTAAATAAAAGTTTTGGAAAAGATTATAACTTCTTTTACCATTAGCTAACTTTTTTATTTTGTTTTATCTTGAAAACAATTATTGATTTTAAATGAACTTTGAAATAAAAAAACTAAAAAAAAAGTTATCGCTAAGTAGAATGGAATTTCTTATCGACATTAATCTAATGTGTTTGAATACCCAAACATTTTGAATGACCCCAATAGGAAAAGTGTAATCCGTTAGAAAATTTGAAATATATAATTTCTATTTAACGAATTTTCTACATAACGAACTAATATTCTGTTCCCGTACGTATTAGCTTTAGGGAAGTTCGACTGTATTCTGGTACCGTCCAGAAATTTTTCCCGAATTAAATTCTTTTGTTGCATTTCGGTTCGGAGACATCATTTTTAAAATAAAGCTTTATCAAGGTAGCTCTGCATGCTGGATTCCTCAAGAAAACGCCTAATATTTTTTTGCAGAATTCCAAAGATTGCAAAAAATTAAAATTAAGAATAGGTCCGATTGTTCTTGAGAAACCTTGCACACCGCAACCGTACTTTTTAAAGAATTAATTTCGAGTTATTGGAGTTCTAGAGCTCACATCTTTATGAATGAAAAGCATAAAACTTGTTTGTCTTTCTTTTCTAATTATTTGTTGGTATGTTACACTAGTTTCTTGGCAGCCACGTAGTTTAAACCATGCAGTTTCAAAATGTATTTTATGATATTTTTATGGCTATTGCTAACAAATTTTTAACACAAATTTTTTTTTTTCTTACAGGTAAGTACACTTAACCCCGCGACTGAAGTGTTCCGGATGCAAACATTGTGATATTATGACACATGCCGTGCGACATTTGAACGACTTTGGCGCATGCATTTCTTGAGATTGAGCTACGGATGACAACGTGCAACATATTTTATCGACGCAAACCGATCGGCACATCGAAAACGTGACGAAAACAAAAAAAAACCGTAAAACCCCTAAAGGTAAAATTAATAAAGAAGCAGGACAAAAGTGACAAAAAAAAAAAAGTTGATGCTTTATCTAAAATGAAAGGCGCGCGCGTTGTTGAAAAATTGAACTCAAGAGCGAGTGCTTCAGAGTGTGTGACGATTTACTGCAACGATAATTCATTTATTAAATTCATGCCGTCAAGGCAGCCCAAGCAGAATTCAATTTTAAGGCATCCACAGCAAAAGCTACCCTTCGTCCTGCGCTCATATCCTTAGGCGTTGTCAGGCAAACAAACGATGATGGCTTTGCTTTGCTAAACGGGAAGTTCAATGTACAATGTTTGTCAAACGTTGCAAACAGTTGCGTTTGCATTTCTTTTTTTTTCGTCCTTTTTATTCCTTTTTTTTTGTGCTGTTCGTAATGCAACACTCAGACGAGATTTGCCAGAAACAATAACGCGATATAATCGATTAAAAAAGCAAAAGGCAACTCAACAACTCCGATAACAATGGAGGGATTCGTAAATGCATATGTGTGTGTGAGAGAGTTCGGGAGAGTGAGAGAGTGTGTGTGCGTGTGTATGGCGGCTTTTGTTTGCCTTTTGCTTATAGCTTCAAGCTCACAAATGTCACTCGAGTGACTTTTATTACGGCTTGTTGTATCCACCCTCTCCTCTTCTTAGTAACTCTATTCCACCTCTCTCGGGCTCTCTTTTTTTATCTCCCACTTCACGTGGAAGCACTTCCGCTGCATTGCAGTCGACTATTTGCCCGCAAAATTCTTGAGTAAGCTTGGTGTCAGCATTTACCACAAGTATCTATGTGCCCCATACCCTTAACCTGATCCCATGCTCAAAAGTGGGACCCGGGTCTACGACTACTGCGACTGAAGCATTTTTCAAGCACTACTTCACTTGGTTTAGCGCTTTAGAGTCTGTGTCTACGTCCATGTCTGCCTTGGTGCTTGGTAATCTGTCATAACAAGCATACTAGCCTTTCCCGCCGTGCTGACTCAGCATAAAATCTTGCATATTTTGTCAAAAAATATTGTCTAAACATCACAAGTATTTTCTTTTTTGAATGGAATACTCGTGTGCAGTCAAAATAGCCTTTTATTTGGAATGTATTTCAAGCAAACAACATATTTGACGAAAACATCGAAAACGCAACAATAAATGATTTAATAAACTGGGGATGTGACTGGAGTCAAGGGTTTAGGCCTGTGGCATGTACTTTTAAGGAAAAGCATTCAGTACCTAGGACACCATTCTGTCCCTTTTGGAAAGACTCTAGAAATTCGTTAAAAAGAACTGGTGTCATTTTCATTCGCAAAAACAATTTCGAAAGGATCCAAATCAACTATAATATTTAATAAGTTAATACAATGTTGCTTAGTGGAATCAACGAAAGATTGATTTTATTAAGTTCGATTTGTTTTTTTTGTTTTCTTTTTACATTCAATCTCTTTTCTATATCCAGTACCTTTTTTGGAATCGAACATCCAGTTTTCGCTCTCACCCCATTCAGCGAAGAAATTTGAAAAATAAATATTCGAAATAATATTTGTCTTCAAAGTCGGATGAAAAATTTAAAGTTAAACTTTTCTCAAAAATATTTGATAATAGTACATTCCTTTCCCTTCACTTAATTGAAAGAGATAAATTGACTAAAAATCCAGTTAAAAAGTAAGACAATTAGAATATTGAGATCAAATAACAAACTATATGTGAAGGAAATGAAAAGAATAACAATTTGTACTCTTAAAAAGTCGAATTCCCATAATAACAAACAAAACGACGTTAATCACGCTCACACTCGCATCTATACCCTTACATTTGGATTTAAAAATTGGCGCAGATATTTATAAAATTATTTCATCATACGTTTCGTCATATTAAAATCACTAAAAATAATAAAAGTAGAAACAGATCCCAATTGAAAATGGAACTTCGACGTTGCCACTTTACCTAATACAGGAATTTCTTTTTTTGATATCCAACTCTTGAGCATAGCCTTTACAAGATCAAAGTTTCTTCTAGGCATGAAATAATTAGTTGAAGAAATTTACAAATTTCGCAACTCGCTCCAAAAATCTGCACCATACATTATATTTCCGTAAATCTTACCGACATACCCTCACTTCCTTAGAGCCTTTTGAATTTTCTCGACAGAGAGCTCGAAAAAATGATTTTAAAAACAACGAAATTTTCGAAATTTCAACATAAATAAATCCTTTCAAGTTCTTTTACTCCTATATTTATTTTCTTCAAGGAGATTTTTGTTTGGTAAGAAGATGTTAAAGGATTCGATACAAAGAGCGTGTGAGCTTTTCCCAGCTACTGGGTGCGTTTCCTAAGAAGTATAGGACAGCCGCATAACAGTGTTTGGATGCTTTCTATCTCCTCCTTATCTCCGTAGCTGCGACAATAGTCGTGTTGGGTAACATGCATCCTCTCGGGCATACAACTATTGTCCCAATCTTGGTTCTGTTCTTGTAAAATCACAGGATGATATTCGCTTTGGTAATACCTTTGCCAGAGTACTCGGGAGATGTTACAACCGAACGTATTGTCCTATTAATTTTCTGCATTGTTTCTGACTACCTTTGTAATTTAGAATATGACATTATGAAGAGGACTTTTTATAACCGTATTCTCGATAACCGCCCCCTCGTCACCAGGTATGCTACAGTGACCAAGAATCTTGCAGAGAGTCATCGAGTGACACTACGATCCTTGGGGTTGCCACATTGTGCACCAATTAGGAGGGCGGAATAAAAACCGCATCGTGAGCGCTTCCAAGTAAACGACCGCTCCTATGCCTTCAACCGTCTTCGAGCAGTTCGTTTGCTTGCTCTTCCTGATGTGAGTTTCTCGTTTTCAATCTTCTCTCTCCAGGAAGTCCTTGAAGAACTTGTCTTAAGGTAACAGTCTGAGATTTGAAATATCAAATCATCAAATCGGTTTGATGCTTAACGGGCATCAAACCACGAATCCTTGCGTTTATGATTCTCGAAATGGTTGTCTGCCGTCCAATATATATCGGTGTATGAGGATACAAGAGGACAGAATTTTAAGCCTACGAAGTCAAAATTGTGTTTGTTATGATAAAAAATAGTCATCATGGGCATCTACAAGCATTCCATGCGACAAGATGAAATACTAAAAAAAAAAGCATTTAAGTAATTTATATTACAATTTTTTAATTGGAAAACCCAATTTTAATATTTAATGATAAACTCTTCCCTTACCTGACATTTCTTTTATATGCAATATTCTTCAATTTAGATCTTCCAAATCATGTAAATGAGTTTGTAAGATTCCTTATAATTTGTAAGCTCCACAAAGCCAATGCTGCCAAACGGCCAACGGAAAAAATAGCCGACATGATTAAAGCTCATTTTTGAATACTTGCTATAAAAAGCATAATAAAAGCTTTTTGCACTTAGTTGAGTCAGCTACCTTGCGAGCTTATTATAAAAGCTAAATATCCTTTACACTTTTCCAACACTGCTCGCTGCAACAACTTAGCATCTACAAACGCTTTACTTAGCAGAGTCGCAAACCCCTGAAGCTTAGCATCCATCCACAATCCTTCTAGTAATTGAGAATATCCAGTCAGGTCTAAGTACAATCCAAATGAGTTACTTATAGTACCTAAGTTGACTGACTGACTGAATGACAAATGGAAATGAAATGGCGTCAGAGTGACCCCAAAAGTGTGCCCGAGTCTGGTTACTTTATAAATAAATATATAATGAACTTTAGCCTTTAGCACGGTACATTGGACATATGCATGTGTGTGTGTATGTGTACATATGTTCTCGACATGCATGTACTTTTTACTTTATGGTGACGTATGTAAAACCACAGGACTTGAGTGCTTAAGTAAAAGCGCAACGTTAAGCTGCCAATTTTCATAGTACTCGGCAATTACCATACGAGGATGTAGACTCGTTGCTCGTTTTCCGCTTTCCGCTTTCCACCCACTTTTTTAGCAAGTCCTTTAGAAATTCTGACACTTTAGCTTTTTGAGTGCCACTTGCCGTTTGCCGCTTAACCCATAAGCTTTGCCATCACAACTACTATGTTGATCCTTTCCTAAGACCCACTCGGTTTCCCATATGCACATATAAGTACGAGTACTAGTCTCATTTCCGCACTGTTGCTGTGCGCTATTCGGAGAATGGTCGAACCAGTGTTATAGGTGGGCACCCTTTGTTTGCTATTTGCTCAGAAATTTGAGCCAAGTTCGTCGTTGGTTAGCCACACCTTTAATTAAGAAATTACCCGACTTGCTTCTCTCATTGTAGTCAGCACTCACTGTATTAATACATTATTTGTTGGATTTTAAACCATTTGAATGACCGACCGACAGACCGAACGACCGACTTCTTGAATGCTTAGCGACTGCAATAAACTTCCAAGCGCTTCGGCTCCTCTGTCTGAAGAACCCTCAAGCATTTAATAAGCTCACAAAACCACCAACAATTTGTGTATGCTTTTTATGACAGGGCACTTACCGTAACCCTTGAGTTTTTCACGCACTTAAACGTGCGTCCTCCGTGGCTCCCACACCTCCCATCCCTGCTTCAATTCTTTCCATACGGGAACTCCCAACTGCCATTTACGTCATTTTTAGCTCGTTTTGTCTGTGTGAAAGTGTGTGTAAATGCGTTTACCTCTTCATCATACTTATGTATACATACATACATGCAAGTGTATCTGTATTTGTGTTTATGTGCGCATATGATGTTCAACATGGCGGCGCCGGCTACAACACCGCCTTTTTATATTTTTAGGTCAACGTAATATCCACACTTTTTATCACGTTCTTCCGCTTGTGTTTTACTTATCCATATGTACTTATACATATATATGTACTACATATATACTTTGTTGCTGTGCGACTATTGTTATTGTTGTTGCTGTTGTTGTTGTACAAAAGCAATTGTAATTAGTCTAAAAGGGTTACTAGGTTGATTTTATTTTACTATACTTTTTACATTGGTATAATATCGTATAAGCCAAACATTTTAGTTTTTTTTTGCTACTTTGAATAAGACTTTAATTGTTTGCAATTTGTTCTTATTATTAAAACTTTATTTTGATATGGTTTCAAAAGGATTACAAGGAAGAGAGCATACGCTTCGGGATGTCTACAAAACTTGTTTCATGCAACAAATTGAATCATATTTTATTTAAAAGCGATGATTTTTTTCATAAAATAAAAATAAATAATAATAATGGACAATTTTTACTATCGACTTGCATTATACAAATTGAAAAATAAAATAATTTTTAAATGAAAATTGATATTTAACTATTATAGTATAATGTCAATTTTAGTTAAAAAAAAATAAGAGATTAAAATTGTTTTTTTTTTAATGTATTTATCCCCTTTCTAAAAAACAGTAAAATATTAAACACTTTATTCGCTTTTATTTTTTTTCAAGCCCATAACTCTTTTGTATTTTAAAACTTTTTGTTTATAGTCACATATTTTGGCAAGTCCTTAAATTCAAAATGATTAAGCTGACTAAACTGAGTAGTTCCTTACCATCCAAAGACCAATCAATATAATATATTCCAATTCAAAAAAATCTATTTTGAAAAGTCTTCAGAGGGAATAATCTTATCTTATCGGCAGAGCAAAACCTATCTGTCACTTTGACATCAATATCTTTGTGCAGAAGTCTCCGATATTCGGGGAAAAAATCTTTTTTAAAATGATACATATATTTTTGTTTCGATGGGCTGGAATTATGCTGGACATCCTGGAGCTTCAGTTGGTGATAACCAATTTTTGTTAAGATTATACCTATTATAATTGAAGGATTTCGAAATTGATTAGTTCCTTTAATAGCTATTAGGAGCTCCCGATACAATTGTTACATAGAGAGTAAATTAAGTTTCGTGCTTTTAACCGATTTACGGCGGACTGTTATACTCTTTTTCATGGTTAATGGAACTGCAAAAGTCTTTTTAGAAGTTATCCAGATAACACGCTCTTTTTTTTTTGAGATAAAAGTTGGTTCTGCTGCGCTTGACACCCATGGTTAATTGAGTGAATATTATCTAAAGGAACGTTAAAACTAATAATAATTTTGTTAAAAACCGATAATAATCGGTTAATAATCACACATGGTTAATACAATAGTAGAAGTTCCATTGAGTTGTACAAATTCAAAGCATTCTTAAATTTTTTTTAAATATTTCAAAATTTACAATTCCGTTGCATATTTCGGTATAGGTACACTTAGTTTTTCCAAGTATTCAACTTTTGTTTTTTGTAATATTGTGTTAGACATTGGGAGATTATATCCATGAGTTAGAAATCCTGTTGAAGCGATTTAAGAGCTACCTCAAGCAAAGTTAAGCGTAGTTCGATTGACAAGACAACAAACGCTTAACCAATTTCGAAGTAGTGTACATCTAACAATTTTGATGTCTGCATTGTCCTTAGCAAAAAAAGAAAAAAAGATAAGTATCTATTAGATACCTTAGAAACGCATACTTCACTTAAATGCATGTAGGGCAGGAATTGCGTGTGTGTGTGTGTTACAGCGACACAACGAGCCAAGTTAGCGGCAGTTTGTCTACAACAATAGCAACGGCAACAACAACATCTAGAACAGCCACAGAACGAATATACCCTTGTCCAGATGCTAAGGCCTTAATACTGAAAAATGCCAACCCTTAACAAAGACAAACAGTGCATTAAATTTCATTTTTCAGCTGTTTCCCAAACCAACATTTTTTTTTTGTTGCAAATCTTTTGCTCTCCCTGGCGCCCCTTCACGCCCTTAGCGACAGCATACATGTTAACTTTTAAGGGTTGCTTGGATTTTTTTCTTTTCTTTTTTTTGGCAATGCTTTTGTGTTGCACTAAGAGCGCAGCATCCCCATCCATACACAGAGCTGGCAACATTTTGGCATTGGAACACATGTATTTTTTTTTTTTTTTTTGGGATACCACCACCGAAAAATTTGACAACATGAAGCACACAGCTTCATTGTGGGTGTTTGTTGAATTTTAAAACAGGGAGTGGCAGCAATTACTCCCAGTAATATTTGTGGGCGCTGTTTGGATCATAATAGATGCTAATAGTTCAGTTGCTAAGGGGAGTTGGTAGACACTGCCAAAAACTTGCAACTATTGGAAACCAATTTTGATTTCTTGTAAAATAGTTTATTGCAATTTTTAAGAATTTTTTGGCTTGCTGTTTCAGTTCTCAAAACGTTTCTTGAGTTTTGTCTATACAACAGTAGAGCGCTTTCTCGCTCATACTGCACTCCTCTCTGTATCTCTCTCGCTCTCACGCGCTCTTTTTGCTGTTGCTCCCGCTCTCGCCCTCTCTCTCAAGCGCTCTCTCTCGCACTGTGTGCCCATCTCTGTCAGGCCAAATAGGCCTAGCTGCTGATTTGCAGCATCCTGCTTATCCCTTTTGCTGATATCAAGTACACACACACACACGCACGCGAAAGCTAAGAGTGTATGTGTGTGTATAGTTTGCCGCTGCTACACGCCTTGCCGCCGCCGCCCCCTGCGTTCTGCTGCTGCTGCTTTGAATTAAAAATGGAAAATTGATTTTTCCTGTCGTATTCGTATGTATGCGTGTGCGCTTTTCTTTTTCCTTTTTTTTTTTTTTTTGTTTCGACATATACCGGAAAATTTTCTATGCTTGCGGTCAAGCTTCTTGGGTTTGAATTTTTTTTTTTTTTTTTGTGGTTGTCAGCGCCCGTTTAGCATTAGAGTAGTAGTTAGTTATTGCTTGGATGAGTCAGGAACCGCCATTACTTGGTGTTGCTAGTGACGCTCAACAATGTTAATGCCCCGGCTCAGCAGTACAATTTGTTTAAAATACAATACTGCTGTGACAGGACAATATCACTGGCAAACGTTCCATCTATACCTAATTCCAATTCGTAATATTGTGCGTAATATATAATCCAATAAAACACTGTACAACGCACGAGAACTTTAAATACCGTTAATTAGTAGTAGCAGTAGTAGTTATAGGCAGTACAGAGATCTTGGCTCTGGGCCAAGGCTAAGCGCCGTCCGTCAATTGTTTGAGAAATTGCCCGTACGAAAACCCAAAGTTGACTGAAAGGCAACCAAAGTACGTCGTATGCCAGCAGCCCTCGCTCGTCGTGCGAGGGTTGTGATATAAGGCAGCAGTACTGAGCGCGCATTCCAACTGCAAGACTGCCACGACGATGGCGATGGCGATGACGATGACGAGGACGATGGCAACGACTGAGAGCGACGCATCTAGCTCTCCCCTGCGCCATGAGGGTTGCTCACGGCGCCGAAGCAGTTATAGGCTATTTGTCGTCCCGCTACTGAATATTTAAAGCTGGGCAGATTTTTCGCTGTGTATATCTGCGTATGTAGAGTACGACGCTCTTATAGGGGGTGTTTTCGTTTTTTGCATACTTCCAGCGCTGGCTAGCTGAGCGTTTCCAGTTCAACCAATGTTTGATATATAGACATTTCCAAGCAGTCGTTGTTTGCTATGACGCCTCTCGGCAAGTGGCAACGATCGCCCGTTGCATCCCCGCCCCCGTAGAAATAAAAAGCAAATGCTAAAACAATAAGCTATCTGCATATGACCCAAGAGCCAGCCCCCTCCAAACACTTTCCACACACAGCAGAGTAAAGCGCTTTTCCATTTTGTGGCATTTTTCTCAATGAAAGCGGGCAGCATGGCGGCTGGGCGGCTGGCTAGGCATAAACCGGCACTTTGACTAAGACGCACAATTGCATTTTGTTGATAACTCTGCCATTTCTAGAGGTACTGGAGCTGTCAAAAAAAAAAAAATATGTCGCATCCTGCAATTCAGTGCTTACATTTACATAAGTAGTTACGAATGCCGCTGGCTAAAATTGGAACACATGCTGTGCTGGCAATCTTGATAATATGTTTCTCATAACTACCCCATATAGTGGCCATTACGTATACGCAGACTTTGACTGGTTATGCACACACCACAGTGAGAATATATTGACATATTGAAAATTAATAGTTACAGTAACTAATTCCATAATTATCTAATTACGCAGCTGATTCGCCCTGATCATAAAAACACTCACCCACCCACTCTTCCAAAAACAGCATATTATATTCGATTTATTTTCTGGGTCAACAGCTACCATAAAAGTGCCGAAAGCCTGCCAAATAGTTTCAAGACACAAACTACCGCCAAACTAACCACCGAAAACTCCCCATGAATAAGTTCAATAACCGTTGAACAACCATCCCCCAAGATTTACTGCTGATGCTGACAAACGCCACTAAAGTAGTATATGAACGTTTAGCATGCAATCTCCGTCGTGAGTGAGAGTTCAAAGGGCGACGACGCAACTCAGCAATTTTGATTAAATTACTTTGCAATTTATATTAATAAATTTTATATCCTTTGGCATAATTTCCTGTGCTTTGTCGCGTATGCCAGCGATGAATTTATGTCCGCATCTTTCAAAAATCAATAATGTATCAACGCATTGGCTGTTGCCTTCTGTTGGACTTTGTTGGCGTTTTCTTGTTTTGGAGTTTCTATAAAAGTGATTTGTTTTTGATTACATACACACGCAGAAACATATACCTACAGCTCAACATATTTTTTTGGTTCGCTTAAAATTTATCTCAATTTAGTTGAAATATGGTTTAGTAGCAAGGAAAATTGTCCATGTGCTAGGGATATTTTGCTCCCTTTAAAGCACTGCGCAAACGCGTTGGAAGTTTTAAGAAAGTACAGCAAGCAAATTACGAGTAAATTTTTTAACAAAAAAATAACAGTTATCTGTTTCAAAAACAAGCTTTTTGTTAAAAAAATTAGATTTTTCAAAACTTTATGTTCGTTTGCTTTTTTTTTGGATTCAATTTGAAGCAGTAATAAAAATTTCCCTTTGCACTGTAGTTTTAACAGCTTTATACTGCTTGTTGCACTAAAGCAGTTCAAGTAGTGACTCTTAAACAGTTAGGGAAATTATAAAACTGTAAAATGATTTAAAAATATGCACAAAACTTTAATTTTTATTTGATTTTAGTATTTGTATGCATATAAAGCAGCTTAATAATTTAGTATACCAAAATATTAATATACATCCTACCAGTTTATTCTATGCCTAATTTTAACACTTTTTCAAGGCCTTCTCATGCATAAAGTATAAAATCATTTCGTGTCGATTTTAAAGAGCAATTGTTTTCCAAGTATTTTCATGAGGGAAATTTGCACTAGATAATTTTCCATCCTCATCATCTAAAACAAAAAAAAAAAAATTTTAGTATTATTTTTTATTATCAGAGTCTACAGGTTCTATAATTACTTCCAAATAATCAGGCAGAGGTTTTCCATTTTCTCAACAATGGCAACCATCTCAAGTAGTTTTAGATCAACATTGCTATCCCTATAGTTAAGGCCGAAACTGCAGCATGAGCTACTATTTGCTTGACTCCAACTCCTCCTAATACTCCGCCACTGTTGCCTTGTGCATCGCCTGCAAACATTTATCATTTATAAAATTTTTTTACTTGGATTTTTACTTTAATAGACTAGTACAAATTGTTTACTTGTAAAACTTAAATGTATGTATAATATTTATTATAAAGTGGCGCTTACCATCATCTGGTTGACCCTCAGTATCTCCCTGTAAAGCCAAAAGTAGACCGCGTGGTACTTCGCACTTTTGATTAATAACTAGATTCTAAAGAGACAATTTAAAATTATTTAAACGAGTTATTAGACAACTTTGTGGATTGGCAAAACAACTACCTTCCTAATAGCCACCGGATAACCCTTACGCGTTTCAATTATATCACAATTTGCCGTTTTGGTATAACTATTAAAATTTGTAATATTTGAATCAGGTTCTCAATTTTTTTTTTTTTTTTTAATTATGTTACTTACTAAACATCATCGCGATTTCCCGCGTTATGTATCCAGTAGAGTACTTCACATGTAAAGCCTATGACAGTTATAACAACTAACGGTATGCACTGGGAAAAGACAAAAAGAAGAAAGGTTAATCAATGCGTAAGCCCAATCGAACTGCAATAAAAAAATATGTATAAAAAGTGCCAAGTTTAAAGATTATTGGAAAAATTCAAAAGAGCAAGTGGCGTTAAGAATTTTCTTTTGTAATTACAAGACATTTTGTTATTGCAAATGTTCTCAATTGTTCAATTCCTCAACTCTAAAGCAACCGTGAATACCCTAAAGTAAATAAATGTTGGGTTGGTTCGCTTGTTGGCTGGGCTTTAGGCTCTCAAATGCTTCTCAAATTCTCCCACATATGCACTCTATAAATAATTAACTAGATAGGGAGTGCCAAAAAATGTTCACCTGTTCATGATACGTTTCGAACTTAAAAATCGATATATTCAATGACTTGCATATTTAATAAATATTTTTAAAATGACATGACTTTTTATAATGAGTGTTTTATTTATTTACAATTTGCTTTATTTGCCGAAAGTGTTTCACAAATTCTTTAATGGCATGCCGGTATTTTTTTTTATTAATAACAAATAAAAACAACGTTTGTATAACCTCTGTTGCAACAAAATTTGCAATTAATTCTGTTTTTTCCCGATGTTTTTACAAGTAAATTCATTTATTTCGGGATTAGAACCCTTAGCCTTTCGAACAACTTTTAAAATTCCTTCATTTTTAATGCAATTTACTTATTATGGTGAGCCATAAATGTTTCAAACTTAATAAACACGAGTAGTTTCAATCGATACATTCGATAGCTTGCATATTATGTATTTTTTTTACTATGACAGACAACAGGGCCCCTGACAACTCTACCCTAAATTGACAAACAAGCAGTGTCAGCTTACTTACAGCTGTCTTTGTTTCCTGCTTTTGTCAGTTGCCAGTTGCCAGTTTTTCTCTTCGCATATTCCTTTGCGCACGCTCATTCGCACTATTTTTCGTTCAGCAGAGCAGCGCACATATCCTGCGCTCAAACCAAATTCTACAGTCGCGCCGCGCAGACGTATTTAGAAGCAGACGCATCAGAGCAAAAACAAAAATAAAATAAACCTATCGTGTTACGTGCATTGAACGCGCTTTATATGTTGATTAGTTATTTTTATATTCGTAACGCTTTGCTCTATTTTGACATTTGCATTAATTTTTACCATCTCAACGCGACAAAAGTTTGTTTGCTACGTCAAAACAAGAATACCAAGAAACCGAAAAACCGGCAAGCAGGCTTTGCTTAAGGCGTCGTCCTAGTCACAAATCACCATTGGCAACAAACAGAACACGGGCAAATTTTGTAGTCAATAGACGTGAAAAAAAAACGTGCAGTAAAAAAAGTGAAAATTCGTACATTCGTACAAAATTGAAAAACTTTTCGCTTAGATTTCGTTTTAACGGCCTTCAAAATTCAGCTCAAACAAGAAATGCATGCGCTGAAGGAAGGCGCTACCATGATGCAGCGTCATCATCATGCTGCCGCTGCTGCAGCAGCGGCTGCCACCCAGCTGGGAGTGGCCACTCCACTGTTGCAGGACGAACGTGATGATCTATTAACCGAAAACTATTTCTATGCACGCAGCAATCCGATTGACAATGCAGCCGCCGCCGCTGCCGCTGCCGCAGCTGGACTCATCGATCCGCATCACAATCGCGATCTGCACAATGCGCTGGTTGCCTCCATTGCCAACAGCAACGTGGCGGCCATGAATGGCACGCTGACCACAGCCGCAGTGCTAAAAAGCGCTGCTGCTGCCGCACAGCAGACACAAGGCAGCGCAGCTGGACAACAGCAGCAGGCACAGCAAACTATGGGCGATGGTGGGCAGTCCAATGGTGGAGCACAGACAAATGCGGTGAGCAATGGTGGTGCCTCAACGCCGCAGCAGCAGCAGCAGCAGGTGCAGGCACAGCAAGCTGCCTTGGCGCTGCTTAAAGCTGAAGGTGTAAATGGTGCTGGCTCACAGAATGGAGGAGGTGCTGCCAATTTGAGCGTTAACTCGGGCTCATCGGGTCGTTCCACGCCTAGCAATAGTGGTGGCAATGGCTCTGATCCTGCGCCTGGCAAACTTTTTGTTGGCGGTCTCAGCTGGCAGACATCGTCGGAGAAGCTTAAGGAGTATTTTAATATGTTTGGCACCGTTACCGATGTGCTTATCATGAAGGATCCCGTTACACAGGTAAGCAAAGAGTAGTCTATGTTGGTTTAGTTTTTATGTGGTATCTATCTATCTACTATTTATTATCTATTGTTGCTGCTTTCCTTCCACTTCCACTTCTACTTCTTCTTTTTTGCTCTATTCCACTGAGCCATTGTATATTTGCGTTTGAGTCTGCATATTTTCGTTTTACAGCTACGATCGCTGCAGTTTGTTTGTTGTTGTTGTTGTTATTGTTTTGGCATACCTTTTGCAGAGTGACAGCTGCTGCTGCAGAGAGCAAGAAGGAGAACAACAACTACAACATGAGCAGCAAGAACGACAATGTGCTGTAGCTTACCCTAGCTTAAGCTGAGCTGAGCTGAGCTGAGCTGAGCTGTGCCTTTTTCTGTCTCAGTTATCTGCTTATCTTTTGTGCTGCATCCTTTCTTTATACATACGTATTTATTACCTACGCTTTGCAGCTCTCTTTGGCCTACAGTTCGGTTTAATATTACAGTTTTTGCCTGATTACTTTATATACACTTAACTACTACGTGTGCTTAACAAAAGCAGAGCCAGCATAAAAGCAAAGCGCGCGATTCCATAAACAAAACGAAACCAATACAGTTTGTGAGCCACTGTGGGTTTGAGTAGCAGCGGAAATTGCGTCTTAGGCATGCGCATTAAGCAATTTGTTATGTTTGACAAGCAGCTCATACAGTGAACCAAAAAAGTTTTGTCGCAAATCATTTTCCTTTAACTTACTTGTATTTTGATGACGATATTAAAGGCGGGCACGGACGACTTTGGGATACCCTGTACCACTGCTTGCAATAAAATCCGGTAAATTGCTTCAGAGCACCAAAAGACATTTGATTGCCAAATTAGATTACGATACCTTCATAAACAAACAAAAACAGACGAATTTTTAACCAAAAATGTTTTTTTGACCGATCGTTCCTATGGGAGCTTTATGATATAGCCAACCGATTTTGATCAAATTTGGTACAGTGCTTGAGTACTGTAAACAACTTCTGAATGCCAAATTTGGTTACAATATCTTCACAAATAAACGAAACAACGAATTTTGTACAAAAAACGTTTATTTGACCGATTGGTCCTCTGGGAGCTATATGATATAGTCAACCGATTTTGATCAAATTTGGTGCAGTGCTTGGGAGCTCTAAACTAACTATTGTGTGCCAAATTTGGTTACGATAACTTCATAAACAACCGAATTATCCATCTAAAACTTTTTGTTTTTTTCGAGGTCTTCTGAGACACCCCTATGGGAGCTATATAATATAACCCCGATATCAAAAAAATAAAATAAACTTGTCTTCCCTGACATAATAGCGCATCTAATCTGAAAACTTGGTTGCTCTAGCTCTTACCATCTCTGAGATCTAGGCGTTCATACAGACAAACGGATATGGGTATATCGACTTCTCTAGTCACCCTAATCATACTTCAAGTAACTTTGGGGGGTCTCCAACGTCTCCTTGTGTATGTTACATACATTTTCGGCTTGCACAAACTTAATATAGCCAAGTACATTGCTGGATATTTACTTTGTCAGCGCCAAGATTTTTCGATTCACTTTATATAATATAGAGTACATACCGTATATCTGTATGTTTGTTATTGTGGCAGCGACAACTGCGCAAGCGCGCGAGCTACTATTATAAAATGTACATACACACATATACCTATGTATGTATAGTATATGTGCAGCTGCCGCAATATCCTGCCGCCACACAGCTGTGGCACAGGACAAACAACTTAGGGTAGTTTTACGGCTGCCCTCCTCTTTATTATAATAAAAGAGCTTCATAAAATTGCGCACAGTTGAATTCTATACCATATTCGCAGTTAAGGGGAAGCTAACGGAGTTAATGTGCAGACAGTAAACGCAAAAATACATCTTGCCCTGAACACATTGGATTATATGAAACAACAAAGTCTGCACCTTTTGTTTCACAACAACAAAAAATGATGAAATGAAGAAACTGGTTTTATGGCCAACTGTCTTGGCTTTGTGTGCATCTGGGCGTGTGAGTGTGTGTCCGTGTGTGCGTGTGTGCGTGAGAGAAAAATGGTATCCTGTTTTGCGATGCCAAGGCATCTTAGGGTCTAGTCCAACTAGTACTTAAGCAAACAAAAATAATATATACGACAAAAGCTAGCCAATTCTTTAACATAATGAAATAACCTACACTACTACTACTACTAAAACTTAATTATAATCTATATAAAAACTTGTAAAGTTGTAAGGACATGTCCGATGAGGCCTCTTTGTCAACGGAACCTAATACACAACAGCTGCTCTCTGTTGCTGCTAACTTCCCAACATAAATGGAACTAAGACGCGTGCGCGCCGTTTACCTGTGGCAGAGGTAACAGCTGCCTGCCCCAGGTAATGCGCCTGATGAGAACGCAAGCAAGGATACGCGCAGGCCTAGGTACATTTTGAATTGAATACTCTCTCGAAAAACATCGCCACTTGTACTTGTACTCGTACTTTCTACTTTATGTACTATGTACTACTACTACTTAAAGAAAACGTTTAGCGTATACTCTACAAATGGCGCATCGTATTTGTAATTGTAACACTCCGCTACTATGTACTTACATATACATACATAATATATAATGTAATAATGATTGTGTCCTCTTTTATACTGTACCCTGATTGTGTAATTGGTTAATTAGCGTTTTATCTAACTCCACGCATATACTATTATGTATTATAAATTTATAAATACTACCTATATATATTTATACAATGTATAATGAAACTTTTATCAGACAGAAAGCAACAAAAAAAACAAAAACGTCATATTAAACTAAGTAACTAGTTTAGAGTTAGTTAGTCTAGTGCGGAGCAAAACTTAGTCATTGTCATATATCTAAATAGTTTGCAGGCATTTACTTTCTTATAACAACTACTTATGTACTACTACTATTACTACTTGACTACCTAGTACCACCCTTGCAGTATGCCACCCACAGTTTGAGAGTCACCGTGTTGGGCGAACTGCCAACTATTGCAAATGGTTGTAAAATGAATTAAACCACACGAGCATATATGTACATACAATGTACATAGTACATACAATGTATGTATATGCTCTACATGAATCATTAACCATTATTTTGTGTGGTTTATTCTATAGTTCTAAACACAACATCCCATTTACATATACATATACTACATAGCATATATACAAACTCACTTTAAGTGCATATCTTACAATTAATACATATGTATATGTACTCTAGCTTTAGTATGGAAGTTTTATTAACTTTAGCAATTTTTTTAAAACTTTGTAAATGTTAGTAAGAAATGTATTTAATTAACCCTATGCCCCTTACACCATTTAGTTTTAAATTTTTGCTTTATAATTTTTGGCATACTTATATACTATGTACACCCCCCCCGATTATTTGTTTAAAATTTTTGTAGCATTATTAAAATTTTTGTTTTTTTTTTATGTTTACATACTTGTTGTGGGTTAGGTTTTGCTTATGTACAACTTTGGGAAGGTATATACATAAGTAGTTGACAGTTCCAAGTTCATCAATTGTAAAAAAAAAAAGTGCAAAATTGTATTTTATTACAAAGTATTTGGTTTTAAATTTAAAAATAAACTTTGGAACTTAAATGTATACTAGACTAGAATAACCCAAAAAGCCATATAACTACTACACTAAAAATCTGCAGGTTTTAGGTGCTTATATAGTAAATAGTTGACATCTTTGATTGTAATTTAAATAAATACAAATAAGTTTTACTATGTTTACTCTAGGTCATAGTTTTAAGTGATATTTAAATTGTATAATATAATATTCGTACTTTGAAGAATCGCAAATGATTGTAAAAAAAGAAATGACAAAATATCAAGCGATGTTACAAATGTAAGCCACGGAACTCATTTGTTTTGTACTATATATGTATTAACATTATGTATTAATTAGGCTTTTCGTTTTTTAAACCAACGGCTGTTGAATATTAGTGCCATATACTAAATAATAGGCAGTGCCAAAAAAAATAGCTTATTTATATAAAACATACCATATATACATAATTTATCTAGAATTGGACTAGCGTGTTTCTCAAATTCTTTCTATGCTCACATATTTAATATGTAATACATATGTATAAAACATATAGCACACATACTCTACATACTACCT
Organism: Chymomyza fuscimana; assembly: GCA_949987675.1. NCBI lineage: Eukaryota > Metazoa > Arthropoda > Insecta > Diptera > Drosophilidae > Chymomyza > Chymomyza fuscimana. The sequence goes on from OX465088.1 coordinate 88,005,581, forward strand.
ACAACTATCTACATACATTATATACATAAATATTTGTAACTCTCATGTGCATTTAAAGGTGAAATTTGAATGATACGTTGGTATAATAATTTTGAAAATATACAAGTAAATTCGTGTACATATATATATGAGAGATGATCCTAGTGAGGTTTTCCAGTTTTATATATTTATACGAGTCGAATTAAACAATGTAATTAATTAAACAGCAAAAGTAATTAGTACAAGTTTTGTTTTCTAGTTTAAAACTTATGTGTTTTAATATGCAATATTATTTGTGTTTTTTTTTTCTTTATTTAATATACTCGTATATAATATATAAATTGCAGTGGCCAAAACGGTGAAGGATTAGTCAGCCGTTTTGCACGCCCATTAGGTACCAAGTATACCACTGTACCACATGCATTAATCAAATAATCAATCAAAAAATCAGTCAATCAGCCTATTCTATCAATCAATCAAACAAAACAACGAAACTTCAGTATTTGTGTAAAACCTTAGCGCCGAACATGATGTATCTATATGTTACAATATATACTCTAAACTACTATATACTTACTACTCTATATACTTATATTTTAGACAAATCAAAGGGAAATTCGTTAAGTTGACTTGTTGATTTCATTGATAATAATTGATATTGATAATGATTGATTCTTACTTTGTTTGGACTTTTGCTAACGTTTTGTAGGACTTGAACTCTTTGAACTTGAACTAGCATATTATTTAACTAAACTTTGAAAATTAGACATACTTATATTTATACGTATATGCCGCCTCTAACCTTTGAAGCGCACTATTTGCACCAAGTACATATATATTTGTAGAGCTCCAACTAACCTATAAACAACTTTACATTTTGCTCTTTCTTCCCAATCCTACTTCATTCACAAATTACAGCGTAGTCGCGGCTTCGGTTTCATCACATTCCAAGAACCCTGCACCGTGGACAAGGTACTTAAGGTACCCATACACACACTGGACGGCAAGAAGATTGATCCCAAGCATGCCACACCCAAGAATCGACCACGACAGGCCAACAAAACCAAGAAAATATTCGTTGGTGGCGTCTCACAGGATACATCCGCTGAAGAGGTTAAGGCCTACTTTGCTCAGTTCGGACCCGTTGAGGAAACTGTCATGCTTATGGATCAACAAACCAAGCGCCATCGCGGTTTTGGCTTTGTCACCTTCGAGAACGAGGATGTCGTGGATCGCGTCTGTGAAATACACTTCCATACCATAAAAAACAAAAAGGTCGAATGCAAAAAGGCCCAACCCAAAGAGGCAGTCACACCCGCTGCACAGTTGCTTCAAAAGCGCATCATGCTGGGCACTCTAGGCGTGCAGCTGCCCACAGCACCCGGACAACTCATCAATACACGTGGCGGCGTCGCAACCATGAATCCTTTGGCCATGCTGCAGGGTCCCACACAGCTGCTGCAGTCACCAGCGGCTGCTGCGGCTGCCCAACAAGCAGCGCTTATGTCACAGAATCAATTTCAAGTACAAAATGCTGCAGCAGCCGCCTCCATGGCTGCCAACCAGTCGGGTTTCGGCAAGCTGCTGACCACATATCCACAAACGGCGCTGCATGGTGTCCGGTAAGTCTTTGTCATTATAAACATACGCGAGCGCACTAACTGAATCTATCTGTTGCAGATATGCACCCTACACCATACCCGCTAGCGCCGCCACTGCCAATGCCGCGCTCATGCAGGCCCATCAGGCTCAGAGCGCCGCAGCTGCTGCCCATCAGCAGCAGCAGTCTCACAATGCGGCAGCGGCCAATGCTCATGCCGTGGCAGCCGCTCAACAGCAGCAACAACACACTGCCGCCGTCGCTGCTGCCGCCAATCCTGCTTCACAGGCACACTCGGCTGCCGCTGCAGCCGCACTGGCCGCAAATGCAGCAAATGGACAGGCTGGACAACATTCTTTCTCCGCTGCACAGCAAGCCGCCTTGGTGGCTGGCAATAATTTGAATGCGGCTGCGGCCGCTGCAGCAGCTGCGGGCAATCCGGCTGCCTATCCTAACTATGCGCTGGCCAATGTGGATATGTCGAGCTTCCAGGGCGTCGATTGGAGCATGTACGGCATGGGCATGTATGTCTAAGTTAATGTAACACACAGGTTGCCAATTAGTTGGGTAATCCAAATCTCACAGAATACACAAAATACACAAAATACAAACATATACCCACAATACATAATGTAAGCGCTAACTATACACAACACAGTATCACACATACATACAGCATATATTTTTTTTTTGGGTTTTCTAGAGACCTAGATCACAAGAGGATCGATCGATCGATCGATCGATCGATCACACTGTACACTAGAGAACATTCGTACATGAAGGGGGATATTAAGTATTATGTATAAGACGCTAAGCAATAATGAAAACGAAAGCTTCTATATGCAGCAGCGTTCAATAAAAAAATAATAATATTAATAATAACAATAACAGAAACGAATTGAAAGCAATATAAGCAATATATCATATATATTTTGTGTGAATGACACAATTAAATACAAAATATATAAATAAAAACGTTAAACCAAAAAAGCATAAACAACATTTAAAAGATTAAACAAAAAACAAAAAAAGCAAGCAAGAAAAAAACTTAAAAAAAAACCACCGATTGTGATTGCGTTTAAATGTAGCAGTTTATATAATTTTTAGTGCATAAAATAAAACATCTAACATTATAAACAAAAAAAGAAAAAATTAAAAAAAAACAACCAACTACATTTAAATATTTATAAAAGGCCCCATTGAAAACATTGGAAACAAAAAAAAAGCTCATGTATGAACATGGGACGCTCATTTAAAATTATTATGTATAATATAATACAATTATAATGTTATTTATAAAAAAAAAAAGAAGGCTCATTTGAAGCTAGTTTTTAGGAAAAGTATTTACTTTGCTCAAGCTTTGAACGCTATTAAGATTTGTTGATAATTATTAAAAAACAAAAAATAATTGTGCATAAAAAAAGGACATTGAAAGCCAAGCCATTTATAGAAAAAAACACAAAAAAAAACACAACAACTTTCAAAAGCTCGAATTTAATTCACCCCATACCAGTTGCAGTAGTAAAAATGAGTACAGACTAACCCGAAAGAAACAAAAACAAAAAAAAACATCACCGAAAACTGAGACACACAGTACATAAGAAAACTACATAACATAACATACTACATATATATTTATAGAGTATCATGTTTTGCTTTGAAATGTTAACTAAAGACTATAAACTATTGCCTAAAAACCATCTATAATTTCTCTTTATTTTTTTTTTGTACTGTGTGTTGTTGTGTTTATATACTTATTTCACATAACCCATACTACATATAGCTGCTTTAGTTAGTTATATATATACATACATATATGCTTAATATGGATAAGTATTTGATATATAATTTGTTAAAAATAACTATCTTTCTGCTCATAAAATTTGAAAATTGTATTTATAGTTTTGTTGTTTCGGTATGTTTTGGAGTTCCGTATGAAATCCAAAGCTCATCATACTTGAAAACCTATTTTATTTTTTTTTCAACTTGTTTCTTTAAATTTTTATAATTTTTTTTTAAATTAGTATTGTATTTGCATAACCACAACCAACATCATAAGTACATTAACTTTAGTAGCTCTCTCTTGCTCTTTAATGAAAAAAAAAAAAAAAACAAAACATAGTTTTAGTCTTATTTAATAAAAAAAACATTTATTTGTAGAATTTGCATTTTAGTATCCCATATGACTATTTCATTAATAAGTTAACTTGGCTATATCATCGCCAAGTGCAAACTCTCAACATTATTCGCATGCATGTTTGAAGTTAACTTTAGTTTTTAATTTTTATTTGAGAGTTATGTTTTGCGTATGTATATACTATATATATATGCTACACATAAAAAAAAAAAAAATATACTGAAGTAATTTGTGTTTAATAAACTGGTTTACGAAAAAACTTTGCTATTGAATTGAGCGAAAACAATTTGTGTTTTTATTTTATTTTTTGATTTTGTATATATTTTAGTTTATTATTATTTTTTTTTAATACTTATTTCAACTATTTTATGCCACTTTTTGTTGTTCTTCTAAGTATTCCACACCAAATTCGTATACTCTATATTTTGTGCTCTGTTGTGTAGACGTTAACACTTGAATTTTACTAAGATTTTGCTACATTGGGGTGAGTATCTGTAGTACTACCAAAGATATTTTTATACACAAGAAAAAACCAAAAACCAAGTATTTACATTTTCAGTCTGCTGTTAAAAAATATATAAAAAAAAAGAAACAAACATAATCCATTGTATTTAAAAAAAAAATACCCTAAAACTAATTTAATTTATTTATTTGTTATGCTTAAGAGTTTTACATACATTCCATGTTAAGGTGCCATTTGCAACGTATATGGTTCGTATTTATTGTATTTATGTATACCTTAACTAATTTTTTTTTTTCTTTATATCGGTAAATGATCTCGAGATTGTGTATTTACAGTAAAACGATATTTAAACAAAAATTGCCATTATAATTGTGTGTAGTGTTTATAATTTTAATAATTTTCCAATAAAATAAACATTTCTCTTATAAGTTACATGTATATACTCTTTAATGAAGAAAAATATATATGTATAAAAATTTATTTCGTTTCTATCACGCAAGAGGTCAAAAAATGCTTCAATACGGATACATATTTTATTTCAAAGTTTCAAAATTTATGTAGTTTTGTTGTCGTGCCAGCAAGTTTTAATATTTCTATGAAATTTTGTAATCCTAGTTAGGAGATATAATGCCATCCATAGTTTTGTATGCAAAATGTAGCACTTTACTAAAATAATCATTTTTTTTATTTAAAATACATATACATTATGTATTTCCATTCCGAAATTTCTCTAGTCTTTCTTTTGTACAAATGTTGCAGTTTAAGTACACCCACAAAAAAAAAAAAACCCGCTCTATTAATTTACTCCGAATAAAATACTTAAATGTAGTAGCTTGCATTTTTAATATATACTTACAAGTCGAAATATTTTAGCGCTATATATATATATATATATCAATAAATATATGCATATGAATACATCAAGCTGACAATTGTTTAAAAACAGAAATTGATTTTTTTTTTCCCCGATTCACTTAATTGTACAACAAGTGATCATTAAAAATAATCGAATCTTAATTTGAAAGTAAAATGTTACTAAAAATTTCAACACTGATCAAATAATTAAACCAAATAATTTTCAATTTAGATGACGGTTTTAACTGTTCACAGATTCAGGATTTCACTTCTTGAAAAATGGCGTTGCCTCGGCAAGAAATACACTCACATTTTGGCTTGTGACGTCATCACAAGCAGCGCAAGTGCATGCGACGTGTACGTGTGTCGACGTCGCCACTAATACCTATTTACGTGAGATAGGGTCGTGCCGACCAGTTTAGACGAATATTCAAAGTAAGGGGTGTTCAACCAGGCGTTTAGGTTTTTTTTTCCAAATAAAGCAACCAAAAAATTGCGATTCCAGTCAAAAAAGTTTATTCGGAAAGTAGAAACTTGAGAAATTACGCTCCCAGCACACAATGCACATCAAACTGTGACTCTTTTTTTGCATGCATTGGCTTTTCCATAGCTTCTCTAGGGATTCCATAGCCACAGATGCAGCTGCCTTGAAAATGTGAAACATTTTAACTAAAATACTTGGATAACTTGGATACGTTGGTTGAATGTGTAGCTTTTCATGATTACATACATGCCAGAGAAAATGGAACATTCTTTATATAAGATGTTTATACTAAAGGAGACATTTAAGAGTTTTCAATGCAAATTGTTACTGTTAACGGTATAACGTTCCAAGATTTTTCAATTTCCATTTTCCATGTTTTTGTTACATAAACGTCAAAGAAATATGCCAAAATGTACATCCTAAAACGCTTTAGATTTTTTTTGGGGATTCCGATTCGATGTTTTGTTTCGTGTCTCAAGTATTGGCTGGATGTTCGTTCATACGCTACAAATCGGCTATTAATGCTACTCCCTCCCTCCCCCCCATTAAGGGAAGTGCACGATTCTATATTACCAGTAAAGGGCGCACGCAATGACAAACCTTTTTTTTATATGAAGTTTTGTCATTCCGTGCGAAATTTTTCGAACTGCTTATCGGCCTAAAGTGCAGAAAAAGCTAATTTCTAATTCTTTTAAAAATAGTTTTTGCTTTGAAGAGTTAAATGCTAAAGCTCTTTATATAGTATATGAAATTATGTATGATAAAGCGTTTCCGAAGACTACGACCTTTTGGAGCGTTTAAATTAAAGAAATCTTCACTTTTTTATTGTAATTGAACACGTTTAATTAGTTTTGAACAATTGAGTTACTTCTTTTAAGTAGGTTTGCCCATTTATATTATATATATATTATATATGCATATATACCTATTATTAGATCTTTTTAGCATGTATATATGTAAACATAGTAGTCAATTGAAACAAATTTCTATATACTATGTATGTATAAACTTAATAAAAACATAATGCAAACTATGTATTTGCAAATCATATCATTTTTCACAGTATTCAATTAACAAAAGAAAAAAAAAAAAAACCATCATTTAGTGGGCAGTTTTTAAACGTCTTGCATTATATAGTATATACATACATCATATGACAATAAGATCAACTGTGTTTCACCATTCAAGTGTCAGTATTCGTAAACCAAATTACCTAAAAGCTGAAAAGTTTCAGAACTCGTAATATAACAACTTGAAAAAGAAAATCAGTGTTTTTGAGGTATAAATAGCAAATTGGTGTTTTTTCCATACACAACTTAGATACATAGTACATACTTATATACTCGTATGTAGTAGTTATATATACATTGGAATAAAGTCAAGTGACGACAACTTTATAGATATTTACATAAATCGATATTTAGAAAGAACGTGATATATTCATTTAGAAAATACCAAATACAACATATATTATACATATGTATATATCTATTATATATATATATATATATATATATATACTTAAGCCAACAGTGCAAAATGTGGCAAATTACTGAGCATAGTCTTGATAGATTTCATATTTTTAGGTGCGTCATAAACTCTTGTTGTGAAGCTACAAAACGCATATCACTTATAAGGTGTCAACAATTAATAATTTAACTAAGAAATTGTTCGGATTATGGTAAAAAAAGAAAAACAAAATAAAAAAATGTTAATGATTATTAAATTGTTTTGGATGTACTTAGAGTAAAGTCAGGAAAGACCCTTAAAACAACTCCCTCTTATGTTTGAAGAATACCTTTTAACTCTGCTCAGGGTCTTTATTTATTTTTTGTAAATTTGAACGGTCACACTAAAATTTTGAGACTAGCGCTGACAACGATTTTTTATGTGGTTTACATAAAACAATAGTATATAAAACAAAGCAGTTGTTAAGTATGTATAATAGTACTTTACTTTGTGTGACTTATGAGGACCAAATTAAAGAGATATTCGATCACAAATCAGGTGAATTTTAAGCAACACTTTCAATTCTAACGAAATAAAGTAGCGTTTTTTGGCTTCTTGTGTAGTTATTTATTTTCTTTTTCGTTTTGGTTCCAAACTATGCCCAATCCAATATCTCACACTCAAAAACATCTAAAATACACTTAAAATCTAGTCAATTGAAATGCAAAAGGACATTTAACACTCAATAGTAATTACATATAATTAAATTAAATTATTATTAACACTAACGGCAAATAAAAGTTTATATTGATAAAATATAAAACTAAACTAAACTAGTTTATAAAAAAATTAAAACTTGTCATCAACTCCTGTTGTATAAGTTCAAGCTATGCCACAAATAAGCAAAGTATTTAAACTTATAAGTAAAAAAAGAATATATATTCTTATTTATGCTTAAAAATATATACAGTTTATATATAAATTGCATATTTAAAAAAAAAACGTCAATATAAAATGGAATCTTTTGCTCATTTCAAAAGAAATCAAAGACAGACAAAACGTAAACATATATATTTAGTATTAGCTTAAGTGGAAAAAAATATTTCAATAATATTAACAAAAATAAAAGTTTTATTATACCTAAGAGCTCGTAACATATCAATTATATACGGAGCTACAATATATTTTCAAAACAAAAATAAGACAACAATAAAATGTAACGCAACAAACGAATAAAACAAACACCAAGTTACATTTTTCAATATAAAAAATAAAAAATAAATTCTGTTAAAATTAAAAATTAAGCAAAGACAAATGAATTTTCAAGAGCTAAAGTATCTTAAGCTGAGGGGTGAGTAAAAAAATTAAACCAAAAGTTTTTCACACAAAAAAAAATAAATATTTACTACGGCGCGCATAATTTTTTTTTTTCAAATAAAAAATAAACTCAGACTCGTCTTCCAGTAACCAATTAAAGTGACAAAATATTGTGTACTACATATGTATATAGTATCAGTTAAATATCTTGAAGATATGCGTCACTCTCGAAACGTCAAAAGAATCTTTAAATAATACGATTTTGTTAGCTCTCATTCTCTATTTAAATTTGTTTTTTTTTAATTTGAAACTCTTTTTTAAAAATCACATAAATACAAGCAAAGGGGCTTTGGCACCTGCTGGCTTTGCAGGTTACTGTACGTTTTGGCAGGCACAAGGCATTCAAATTAGCGATGTTTTGATTCAAATTTTCCAAATTTTTGTTAGTAGAAGAATCAATCTTAAGGAGGGATTCACAAGAAATAAGAGTTATTTGATGAATTTTAAATAAAAATTAATCTTTAACTATGAATTCAAAATTTTTATTTGTACATTTTGATATTTTCAATAACTCGATACCTGGCAAAACCTTTTGGTTTTTTGAAAATGGAGGAACTCCATCTTGTATAGATTTTAGAGAAAATAAAATTGTGCCTGTGTTCATAAATTTCCGGGTTTCCCTAATGAATCTTGGTTATCAATCACTACACCACTTCTCCTAAAACCGTTTCATATTGCCTCTTCTTCGATTCTTGCCCAGAACTGTTTAAATAGAAGTTTTCCTTGACTTTATTATTGCGGTGTTTTCACTTAATCGAACTAAACTGCATTTTTCTCACAAAAACTTTTCTTAACAATCATATGACACTTGTTACCAGCTGATTGTTGCTCATGTTGATATTCGGGCACTTTTGCCTTAATGCCTCGGGCTCGGGGGGAAAATGTACCGGGCCCTCTATTACACCTTTAGCTTGAATCATTGTGTGTACGACGAACTTTTTCACTCGATCGGGACAGTAATTACACCGGGCCGCAGAGAAAACTCCGGGCCTGGTTGTAAGGGTTGTGCCCGTCATTACGCCGCGTATTCTTGCATTGCCCTCACGCTTCTCCCTTGTTAGATGCATGATATCTATATGATATCTGCCACAGCATTTCGTGGATGCTACGCGAATTCGCAAGAACCCAGTATTTATTTACAAAATTACTTCTATTAGCTCTATTAGCTCTCTCACTATGGTATCTTACTTTTTTGACGTTGATTTTATTTCTATAACCCGCTTCAAATCTGCGTTTATTTAAAAACAAAAAAAATATTTCACTAATATGTCGCAAAAAAATGAAAAACGAAAATAAAAACGACTAACTTTTGTAAATTGATTTCTGATGAAAAGCATCATTGAAACTACTTATAAACGATAAGCAAGTGCATTACACATAAAAGCAAATATTAAATTCTAATTAAAGCTATGATAAATATTTAAACTCATAGCGCTAAGTACATATATCTTCTAGCCTTAAGCTTAATAAGTACATAAGTACAGTTGAGTTTACTTTAGTTGAAGAAAAATAAAAAAAGATACGCAGCGCAAACTAACAAGAATTTGTAATTTTAAACTTTTGCGTATATGTATGCAAATATGGTACTTATTTAGTACATACTTATATATTGTACTCATATACAAATAAATTAAATTAATATATATATTGAGACAATTCGCAACCAAACTATATTGGTTATTATTTATATAGAGCGTAAAAACAAATTTATATACAAAGACCCTGTAACTGCTATCGTTTTACTTACTTACATATATCCGACTCTATAATCGTAGAGATGTAAGCTCTATCTATATACAACAAAAGTTATATGTTAACTCTGTATTTACTCTTTAGCTAACACCAAAAGCAAAAACAAACAAGCAAACAAAAATAATGCTGAACAAAAAAAGGTTAAAAAATGTGAACCCCTCATTTTCAATTTAGCAACGAAACAATGAACTTTTTGAATTGAATAAATGAAATGTGACAACAATTATAAGAAATCAAAAATTACAATTATAGTTTTGAATTTTAATATTTTGATCCAAAGTATGATTTCTTAAATCGTAACTTGTCGTAGATTGCATCTCAACAAAGGATACCAACACCATTGTGTGTCTACATACATACTTATATACAAAACAAAAAAAAAGTAAGAAGAACAAAGTAGTACTCATATACATATGTATTGTAGTGAAAAAAAAATGTATGTATACTATATGTATGTTTGTAATTTGCATAGTTAAGCAAGAGCATCTGGAAAACAGGTCTAAACAAACCTGTACATATATATGAATATATATGATATATAATAATTCGTAATTAGTACATAGTTGAATTAGAAACCACCGCCATGTTAGACTTTGTAAAATGTAATACTTTTTATAATGTACTCTTGTCTGCTATGTACTCGTAATGTAACCCAAAATTCTGTCACATCGAATACCTCTACATATATAAATAGTACACACTTTTTTTCCTAACATTCTTTTTCTAGTAGTTTTATAATTTATAAAAGTGGTAAAATGTGCAGCGCTATATTATTATTATTATTTCACTACTACTACTACTATTATTTCATAACACAAACAGATACTCATACAAGTAAAAATGTCACCTTAATTAGATTTTATCAAAATGCTTTTTAAAACTTCTTCGCTTATTATTTACAATAATTAATAATTTTTCAACTATCATTGCATGTTGATTAAAACAAAAAGAAAACAAAAGAGTTCATAAATTTAAATATGTATATTATGTGTAAAGAATTGATTTCAAAAACTTGCAAAACTTTCGAAAACATTTAAGGTCTACCAACTATACTATATATGGACAATACCCCTTGGCGAAATACAAACTCTTCTCCTCGATAGAAAGTCAAATTATTTTGACAAAACATATAAGCAATATTTAACTTTGATACTGAAACAATTTAGTACTATATACAATGCATATATACATATTTTAAAATGTGAACTTGTTTTTGGATTTAAAAGAGATCCTGAATCCAAATCTTAAATGCAAAATATTGTTGTAGTATACTACCATACAAACAGACACATACCAATGCGAAATATAAATATTTATTATACTAAATGGGTAGCCCAGAAATAATATACTCTATATACTTACTATAGCTAATAAAAATGTAGTTTTGTGTTGCAAGTTTTACAAAAAAAAAAAAAAAAAATAATAAATACGTTAAAAACAAAAGAGAGATAAATAAATATTATATAAATTTAAGCAACAATAAAAGTGTTAGCAATAACATTATTAAGCAATTATAAAGTACACAACTTGTTTACATGTAGATGCAAAAGTTTGTTGCATTCTATAGCTTATTAAATAATATATTCAGAAAATAATTACATACTATATATTTATCTAGTTGCTTAGCTCGTAGTTTACATACACACACACATTTACACACGTTATATAAACACAAATTTAAACTAACTTGGGTTGTTCTTTTTTGGTAATCTAAAACTATTTCTATTTCTGCAGAAGAGCAAAAACAAGAAACATAAACCACAAGCTCCACTTATTGTCGTTTGTACCGCAGAGTAATATTGTCATGTATAAATATATTATTATATAGATTATATATACATAACTATCATAATAAATGTTTCACATAAAATGATTTGCTGTAGTCCTCAAAAATCTTTAAAAACTTATTCCTTTTTATTTTCTTTTTAACACTGTAAGCGCAATTAATTATATTTGATTGTTTCTTTCTTTTCTTTTTTTTTTTTTTAAATAAATGTAGTGTACTTAGTTATGTATAAAATAAACATTAATTTTCTCGTATCTAGTACATAGTACGTAATAATGAAATCATAATAGTTAGTAATTTTTTTGGTCAATAGCACAAGGACAAACATTTTATTAACTTTTATTTTGTAAGCAAATAAGCAGGTTGATTACAGTCAGCACATCCCGACTAAAAGCGACTATATGAAGGTTACGATATCTTCAGAAACAAAGGAATTATGCGCCGAAAATTTTATTCGACCAATCGAACCTATGAGAGCTAAGCCGATTTCGATTTGAAATTCAAACATTGGCGTTTATACGTACGTTTTTACAGACAGACGGACGGATAGATTTGCTTCGAATCTCTAGTAGCCCGGGATCACAAAAAGTGGTCCCAATGGAGTTGAAAGACTAGTACTAGACCCAGGCCTAACGAGAGGGGATGTGAAAGGGGGGATTCCCCCACGGGCCTTCATTTTTCTCAGGGGCCCGGTGTATTACTATCGTACTGTCGTGATTCAAGCTAAAGGTGTAATAGAGGGGCCGGTACATTTTCCCCCCGGGCCCAGATTTTCTCTCTTAGGCGCTGACTAGACCATATGACGCACCTTGTTACAAAGTTCCATGGTCCTAGCTTTTTGGCAATATGAACATCGACAATCGATGACTTTTGTCGTCCCAACCCAAGCCATACCCGATGCAAAAGGTTGTACTGCTCGGCAATTTATCGAGCAGGTTGGAGCCTCGATTGCATTGTGTGTTAAAGTGTTGGGTTCTTACACACGCCCAAACACGATGCAATCGGTTGCACAATCTGATTAATAAACAGACAAGTTATACAACCAGTCGCATCGAGTATGGCTTTGACAACTCGCTTCTTTTAGATGCACTAAATTATAGGGTATTAAAAACACGAATTTTTCAAGTTAAGTAACCTAACTCAAACTTTTGGCTGAACTGGACAGTTGTTTAGATCTTAACAATGCATAGCGTAGTGCTCATGGGTTTGCCAGAGAGTTGAAAAGTTTCTCGAAGTAATCACAAATGAAAGTAAGATTCAAAAACACACCCCGGTCATATTAATTTTTCAAGAACCGATTGAAAGATATTCATGCTCAGCACGTTTGTACAGGCGACGAATCTTGCATCTATGCATATTAGCAAAAAACAAAACAACCTATCGTTAAAAAATGTACCCTATTTAACCTAAATTAAGGAAAAGGAAACGACGAACACGATATCACGACAATACGAGCTCTCTCACAGATCAACAGAGATTTTTTTGTTCGCCGTTCAGTCCTGAATGTGTCAACAAATGATATTTTGTTCCCGCCTATTTTTCAATATTTAAGTCTTCACCAGTTTTAGATTACACATTTCACACTACAATCATATCGGCTTAGTTTTGTTATGACTTTTGAGCGACTTGCAGATAAAATTCCTTACCACAAACAAAAATTTAGTATTTTTATTAAATACCACTTACCCCATAATGATGCAACAATGCTTTCTTGCAAAATAAAAATTCCCCAAGCCAAGGTACAGCAGGACCTGCAAGTTTTATATATTAGCAAAATATCATCAGGAAAATCCAATTACTTACGGGCATTAAAGCTAAAAGCGCGAGCTTCAAGCGGTTGGTTGGATTTCACATTCACCTGTTTTAATTTTTTTTAATGCAAATATTTAGTTTTATTTCGTAGATTTGAAAACTGCTTACTTTTTGGATTGGTAAAAGTAGCCTTTGTCGCATTTGTGCCGAGTTCTTCCATAGGTAGCAAGCCATTTTTCATACAAGACTCTTTTTTAGATATTATACGGAAACGCAATACTGCAAGGTTTAACCAAGAAGTTTAAATTTTTTTCTTTATAGAATTTTCGAGATGTTGTTTTTGAAAAATTTTGTTATATACTAAACAAAATTGAGCTCTACTTGTCTATATTTTTTTGATGTTTATTTTTGAATACGGCTTGCTAGTTTTAAGGAACGCTACAATGCTTGAATGGATCTCGAAGCAGCAACAATTCGCGCATTTTTTTTCTAACTCAGATGGAATACGCTTTTAATTTGTTGTTCTTTTGTATACTCAACAATTTACATTTATTTAAAAATAAATTAGTTTTTATATTTTAAAAATTCTTATACAGTTTTATTAGTATATATTTATATATGTATATGTAGAGAACGCGCAACGTTTGACGAGCTACCGTGCCGTATCTTATACAATCGAATTTTTAAGTTTCTTTTACACCAAAATTTTGAATGTTTTTGTTTCGCCTTTTAGTTGATTTGGATTGGGGATTTGGGCCGACTGGCGCTCACTTATCTGGGTAACGAGCATATGTCACAGGAGGTCAATTCACCACGATTGATAAAGGTGCAGTGTGTGCAAGTCCAGGTGTTGGTGTCCAAGTCCATGGCATCGACACCAGCAGCACCAGCTGTGGCAGACGCTCCACTTGGATAACTTGTAGTGCCACTGAAGTATAGATAAAAACATATTATTAGTATTTGCAGAAAAATTATGCAGATTGTGTACTTACCCACTGCCACTGGAGCTAGCCTGTATGAGTGACTCGAGCAGCTTCCAAACCTCTTCATCCTTGAACTCGACTGCCTTATTTGGATTCTTTGAGCGCACCGCCTCTAGCAGCGGTGTCATATGTTGGCGCAAGGGCAACATGTCCATTTTGTACAAATAGATCAACAGATGGAAATCCGATATAGCCTCAAGAAACTCCTCTTCGCCCCAGGCGGACAAGTAGCTGCTCAATGCATTAAAGTCCTGCAGATGGCCATCAATGTAGCGATTCTCAATGGGAAACGGCTGATGTTGGTCGTATTCTGTAAATGTATATTGTGGTTGCAATGGCGTCGAAGCGGGTACATCAACCAGCAGATATTCTACTGGCAATGGACGTGCCAAGCGCTGCACTTCATTGCCGTATTGATCTTTTTCCTGCAAATACACAAAAAAAAAAACCATACAAATTATTAAATAAATTTTAAAACTTGAATCCTGATTGTTTCTTTTTTGGCTATTTTACTATTTCAGCTTTGAGGTCTCTCTAATGTCCCAGTGCCTTAGTAACCTACTTTTGCCCCATTTGCAACCTGTTTGCTGTGCGCGTCATTGTGGCATGACCTTGTTGCATGCAACTCTAAACGCATCCACGTCATAGTGAGTGCAAGATGAGGCCTTATAAAGATAACAAACAGGTCAAAGACAAAAAAGTGGTTTGTGCTATCATTTTAAGAGGGGACAAAATAATTTTACGCGTATTGTTAAAAAACAATTAAATTTTAAGGAAAATGGACCCAAAATTCGCAACAAACATTTTCCACGAAAATACTATGTATCTGTATGAATCCAGCCAACAAAGAGAACTTTAATTTAAGAGAGCGCATAAAATAAAACACAAATTAAGAGCAGGCACTCTCAGGCAGTATTCCTCCTAAGCTGAAGTTATTCGCCGAATGAATTTGAGAAACCAATGAAGTTTTAAATCGTATCTTTCAGAATATGCAACAGTTTGCTCCACTGTGTGGAAAAGGATGATATTGTTTAAGGTAAGTAAGTTGCCTATATAGGCATAGTGTTGCTTGCCTTATAAAGTGATGGTACAGGATTTTCTGCCACTTTTTTTTTATATCATTTTAAGTTTACATCCGATCTTAATCAAATTCATCTACGGACCTTTTGGTAAACTTTTAGATCTTATAGTCTCCGAAATCCATATGTTCATATGGACAACCAGTTGAACGGACTGGCGGAGAGATATGATAATCAATAGCATCGCAGATGATACTTTAGTGATTATAGATTTTTCAAAATCAAATTTTATTGCTTAGTTTGTAATCTACTTCAATGTAAAATAAAAACATAGATAGAAAGGTCTGGAGATAGAAAATGTAATTTAACATTTGAGATGCTGAGTTCTCAGTCTTTTCAAAGTATAAGACTAAAATAAATCTCGTTTTCAGATTAATTTAGTATTTTAATATTTGAGTGCAGCCGTGCAGGGAAAAAGTAGAAAAGAAATCAGCTTCAACAAACGCAAACGGGCTGTACTTAGGAATTCGGTATTTTCGTGAGATAGAAACGATTTGAACGTCCAAAATGAAATGCAAAAATAAGTAGCGGTTAAATTACAGATAAATACATTTAAGATCTTTATAAGACAGAAAAGGTGAATGGGTTATCCGAAAACACGAGAAAAGAGAAGCCATCCACGAAGCTCCATCAAAGGTAGGATAAAAATCGTCTTTTAGATTGAAATATCCTTATAGCAGTAGTTTCAACATATTTCCAGATAAAAATATTTAACCGAATAAATGGTCAGATAAAAAGGTAAAGTCTTGTCGAGCCTTTTAAAAATGCAACTCCATATCTCATAACAAGTTCAAAATTGAATAAAGCGAAATTCCTTGAAATAAAATAAACCTGCACCAAGTTGCATTCAATGATGTTTGGTTGCATTTAAGGGTGGACATTGCTCTGCTGCTCTTGACGCAAATCCTGGCTCAGGGCGTTATTATTGAACTGGGTGGTCAACTGGAATTGGTTAGTAATTAAATGTGCAACACGCAAAAGGCGTCAAAGCGTGTCTATATGACGCTTTCAGTCAGTGTCAACCACGATGTGACGTTCTTGTGGTGCTAATTGAAATTAAATCAACTTGCACAACATTGACAACAGATGACAGCAGAGTATCTGTAAATTTAATCAGTTCACTAGGATCTACCACTTTTGGGTTAGATATTTTTAGACACATGGCTAGCATGTGTCCAAATAGCAGCATTAGTTTAAAATTAAAATTGTTGCCTACTTTCTAGCGTTTTTTTTCATTGTCACAAAACATTGCAATTGTATCATTACATGTGGCTGCATCATCTTGTTCCATGCTATATTAAGCCATTCAGAAAGTCTACACATAGTGAATGCCATAGAGATCTCACTTTAACGACGTTGTGACGCAAGTTGAGCTATAAATTATATATCCGATTTCATTTGGATGAATTTAGTTGTGGCTGCCATAAAAAAAATTTTTTGTGTGATGCTGCATCCGATTAGATGCTGCGTTTTCGATTTGAAATCGCGAATCGATTTGATGTCATGTCATTGCAAAAAAGTTACTTATGAACTGCTCTAAAATACTTAGACGTCGGTGGCCCACAGATGGACATCCTTTTTAAACTATGTTTTTTGAATTTTTCATCCTAGAATTATATTACAAAGATGGCATACCTTGAAGTCAGACGTGGACGGCTTTAAAGTATCCAAGCGAATTAGGCCCTGAAAACGTTTTTGTGACAGATGGGTCGGTCAATGCGTGCTTTATAAAATTTGATACAGTGTGTGCTCTAAAAATTCTCAGAACAACAAATTTATTACGAACTTATTTATCATAAACAAAAGAATCCTGAATCTAAAACTTTTGGTTTTATCAAGTTTCTTTGAATAACTCCTATGGTAGCTATCTAGTATTACCCCGATATAACAGAATAAAATAAGATTGTAATAAGAGATCTAATCTGAAGGTTTGATTGCTCCAGCTTTTGAGATCAAGGTGTTCATACAGACGAACATGGATGTATCGACTTCTCTGGACATCCTGATCATACTTTAGGTAACATTTTGAAGTCTCCGATGTTACCTTCTGTATGTTATATACATTTTCGTCTTGCACCAATTTAATATAACCTTTGTACCTTAAGGTGCACGGTGGACAGTATTAAATATTAGTAATAACAGTTGCAATAATTGCAGCGTACTGCATGTTTTTCTAACTTGTTTTTGGTGTTAACTCCGAGTGCAAACGTGTTTTGACAATTGGTTTAAGTGCATGAAAAAAGGCACTGATCTTTATGCAGAATATTTTGACTTAAGTTACTAAGCTTTAAGCACAAAAGTATAAATATTGGCCTTTGTGTAAAAATGAAGCCTTAAGGAGCATAACTTAGTACTTCAGAATTCCAAAAATCTGAACACTAATCAGCTTAAATAAAAATATCACAAGTTACTCTATTCATACTTTACTAAATGTATATGTTAATGGTTGCTTATCGATGCATACTCAATATGTAGAGAATCGAAAATTCAATATTCTTATAAATACGAACAAGATTGTGCTCAGTGTACTCATTTCTACCAATACCTTCGATGCATTATTGAGCTAAAGTCCTACTAGTTTCTTTGAAAAATACACAGACTGCATGGCCCAAAAAGTCACCAAAATTTCAGATGTCGATTTATAATGATTACCCAATATATTGTGCTAAGCTCTAACAAGAACTCACATATTTTTCCTTCTCTTACAAAATAGTTAACATAACCCAGAGTTTAATTAGGCGGCCATTCTTTTCAATCGATTCTGGCAACAGGTTAAATCTGGCGTTTTACTCACTAGGCAATCCATAGGAATCTTATAGTAAACCACTCCCTAAGAATCGGAATTGCAAATTTGGGCCTGGAAAACTCTTTTCAAACTGCCTGTCGCACACTTTTCGGTTAACTGTATCATCATAATTGATTTATTAACGCAGAACCCAAATCGAATCTTTAATTTGGCTCAAAATTTTCTTACCTTATGAACAAAACAGAAAGTCAGGTCTTTAAATTTTTTGTCTATACCATGGACAACTCAGATGCAATTGCATTTTTCTTCGAAATTTGTATCTAAACTCAACATTTCAAAAGCTGTACTGCAACAGATGAAATTATTTTGGTTGACCTGTCAATAAGCTGTAAGTAGGCATAAGCTGCAAGCAAATTCTGCGTTCACTCACAGCCTTGAGAGCCCCAATGATGTCATAACTGTGCGCCTCTCCAGTCTAAAATCACAGTAATATTTGTGCACCGTTTGGCATTGACTCTGAAAAAATGCACTCTCGCCTAGGGGTGCAACGTCTAGGCAAAAACCTGGACAGTAACCTACTGATGCCTACTGCTTGTATGGCAGTAAAGTAAAACGAAAGAGCGTCATAGAAGTGCGCATAAGCGCAGGGCTCTTTGAGTTCTCTTAAATGGCCCACCAAACAGTAATCGACTATATAAGAGTTGCCGCACTCTCTCGTCCAGTTGCATTCGCAAACTTATCCTCAAACACGGCGGACGCTTAGTTTAGCTGCTATTTATTTATTTTCCAACTTTCGCATTTCGCTTCACGCACATCTATAGTTTCCGTTGAAAAAATTCTGCACTCGGTTTATATATACATACTATATAACACTGCCTTTCAAGGAATTAATTCGAGCTTAAGCTTAAAATGTTACTTCATAGTTCACATAAACCCCACTAGAAGCCAATATGTTCTGGACAGCCGTTGCCTCGTCCACAGTTACATCAGCTGCATCGGAACCCACAGCGGCCTTGGCCAGCGCAGCGCCCAACTATCAACAACAACATATAAAACCCTCGAACTCCTTTGGAAACAGCTGGCAAATTAATAATGCTGCCTTTAAAACCAAAAGGAACGAACAGCTGCAGAAGCAACAGCAGAACCAGCTAAAGGAACAGCAGCAAAATATGAATAAGGAAATTAGTGCGAAAAGTGAAAATAAAATTTTCAAGGCTTTTTCATCATGCAAATGCATACAAAACGACTTGAACTGAGACGATTTGGTGAAAATTAAAATTTTATAAGATATATTTTACAGAACCATTTAAAATAAGTAACAAAAACTGAATTGGGCTAAAAAAAAAAAAGTGGTAACAATTTTTAAACGCAGTTTTTAATAAACGTATTGTAAAGAGTGCGTATACTTAATACGAGTAAGAGCAACATTTTAATAATTTTTTTTTATTTATTAAAACAACGTAATATACTTAAATCTAAGAACTATCCAAAGACGAAGTTCCTGCAACAATTTTGTAAACGACTTGAAATTATACAAAAGTGTGTAAAATGGGTAAGTAGCAAAAAAGCGACGATTAGTAACTATGTAAGTTTGTAATTACACTTATCTGCAAAACCACAAAATGATTAACTTTCGTAGTTATTCTTTTTTTTAAAAAAATTCATTCTTTCAATAAGTACGTTTTTAGTTATACATATACAAAGATGGCGTGCGTTAAAGTCGGGCGTGGACGACCTTGGGATACCCTGTACCACTAATTGAAATTAAGTCCAATATATTGGTTAAGCACTCTAAAGACAATTGATTCCCAAATTTGGATACGATATCTTCATAAACAAACAAAGCACAACAAATTTTGTGCAAAAAAAAAGTTTTTTTTTTACCGATTTTGATCAAATTTGGTACAATGCTGGGTAACTGTCAAAAACTTCCAAATGCCGAATTTGGTTACGCTATCTTCATAAACAAACGAAGCACAACAAATTTTGTACAAAAAACCGTTTTTTGATCGATCGGCCCTACGGGAGCTAAATGATATAGTCGACCGATTTTGAAAATTTGGTACAGTGCTGTACCTTATGGTACAAAGCGTATATTAAGTTTGTGCGAACCGAAAATGTATGTAACATACAGAACGAGTCGTCGGAGACCCCCCAAAGTTACCTAAAGTATGATCATGGCGCTCATACGGATAAACAGACCTCTTTAGTTAGCCTGATCATACTTAAGTTAACTTTTGGGGGATCTCCGACGTCTCTTTCTTCACATTTTCGACTTGCAAAATCATAATATAACATTTGTATCCAAAGGTACAGGCAGGCCTGCAACAGGAGGAAAGAATGGTGGGATTTATAGATTTGAAAAAGGCATTAAACAATTTAATTCTTAGGGAAAAAGGAGTGGCCGTACTTTTCACTCGGCGGCCCTGGGTACACGGTATAAAAATACTCTGGATACTACAAACATTTTTACTCAAAGCCAGAATACTCATACTGACAAAGAAATTTAATCTACGTATATTGCAGCATCAAAAGGATTAACCATAGTCAGCTCAAGAGACGTGAATCTGGCAAAATTCGTCGATTATCGATTCGCACGGTATTCGAAAATCACGGTAATGCAGCAAAGGCACCAGTAAATAATTCAATAGTTTTCAAAAAAGCATGGCTCAGCGGATAAGCAGACGGTGGAGCAGTACACGATGCAGAGAACAACATCTATGTACAAATTACGTCCGATATCATAATCATACGATGGTGGCAGTAAGATACTACTTTACCGAAAGCCAACATGCAACAAAAATATCGAACTATTGCGGGGTTTGATTGTGGACAGCGTGAGATGTGCATTTGATGGCAACATTAAAGAGGTACCAGTTACCTGTAGCATTGAATATTTGAATATTTTTTTATGTGATTTTCACTTTTGAGCTTGGTACTGACAACAAACCTTTTTTAAATGTATCTTAGGTCTTTGTACCAAAGTTGTAAATGTATGTCATGGCTGTTAAAGTATAACATTTGTCATTCTAACTACAAATGTGAATTTACTCAAAATTTCTAATTAAGTAAACGATTTTTAACTTGAATCACTTTTGTAGTTAGGATGCAATGCCCATGCGAATAGTATATACAACAATTTAGGGATATTTTGATAAATTCTTTACACATCAGTTGCAATAATATTTGCAAGTTGTATTGTATATTATAATGGGCTTTTTAACTTTTTATCTATAAGGTCAATAAAGAGACCGTAGTTTCGAGTACTACGATTTTACAATAAAGAAATTTACAACCTATACAGAGAATCTTTGTCTACTTATCATAATTTTAAATATGTAAACTAGGTTAAAATATGTTTTAACCAGAACTTTTTTTTGTCTTAAATTATAAGTATAGTAATTTTGTTAAAGTAACTTTTAAACAAATAAAAAAATATATATATATTATAAAACATTATTTTACAAAAAATCTTAGGGCACAAAATATTTAAAATTTTGTTGTCATTTTTTTATGAACGACGAAATACAAACAAATTGAATAACATTGTGAGTGTTCTGTATGAATAAAATTTGTTAATTTGTGTCTAAGTGTCTAAATAATAATAATATAAAATAAAACATCGATTAGGTGTTATGCGCTACAACGTTACCTGTACAATAAATCTATTTATGTCGTAATGATATTAAGATATTTGTTTAAGTAAGCATATATAAATAATAAACAAGGAAAAACAAATAAAACTCAATTAAAAGTTATTACATAAAAGAAACGAAATCCGAGAACGGCGATAAATATTTAATTTCGTTTTGAATGTAGATTTAATTAATTTTAAAAGTAAATAAAAATAAAAACTGGCAAAAACAACATTTTTTTTTAATTGCCCTGCCATAATGTATATTGTAAATATTAATTTATATTATTTCATTTTATCTATAGTGAATGCCAATCGGACTTATAGGTTTTGTGACATCATAAATTATTTAATACTTTGATTTATAAAATTTATAATTTCATCTTGAAGTTTGCTTGTGTATCAAATTCCATTTAATACACCCAGACTTATAAATCATAAAAAAAAAATTTTTGTAAGACTAGCTCTCTTTAATCAATAACACAGAAAAACCCAGTAAAAATGTGTTCCAGATTAAGAGTCTTAAGTACACCTAAGAATATATTTTAAGCGTTGTGTATATTATTAGATGGATACGACATTTCAGTATTTTGGAATACAATTTTATTTCATCAAGAATCAAAATTGTATGAAGCAAATGATTTTATTGCAACGTCATTTATATTACTCATCATGGTATAAACATTGAAATCTGAGAAACTACAGTATCAATGCAATTTAGACTATTAATGTCAAACACTTTTTATGTAGCTGATTTCTAAAATTACATAGATATAGCTCACACACTTATAATTTAATTTAATAAGTTTTGTTTTTTCCACCTAGAATTTGTATGTAATTTTTTAAAGGCACCCTTAGTAGGCATTAATATTGGTTTTCTACGTTTCAAGACGATGTATTTAAGTTAAAAAATAAAACTTTTTTTTTTAGAATCTAAGATTAAAATGCATGTATGTACGGCGTGTTGTATTTAGCTAAGTATTTCAGAGCAATGATAGCAGTACAAAAAGCAAAAATTGGAAGCGAAAATGCAATGACAGTTTTCAAACAAAAATATTTAAAGCAGACTGTACTTGAAATAAATTTGGCAGTTGTAGCTTAAGCACAGAAGAAAAGTTGAAATGGCCAAATACATCATTTTGGACCTATTCATAATGGATCATGTAGTTCCGTTTTATATAATTACAAGTGGAAAATTCACTTTCGATAGATGTAATAATAAACTAAACAAGAATGTGAGAAACCTTTAAATTAATTACATTTTTTTTGTCAATAACGATTAACTTAAAGGCTTTTTGTGAAAATTGGTATTATAAATTGCCAATCATAAAAATAATAAACCAAATTCTATGTCTATATATATATATATATGTGAATGTATATTTGCAAACCGCAATAAATGTTGTATAAAAAACACTTAAAAGATTTACAAACACTTACCTTATAAAAAACATCCGGCACATATTGTTTATCTGTAGATTCACGCACATATCCCAATTCAGGCGCATCCTTAGTTGGTATTAAACAACTATCACGTACTAAGGCCATGCATTGAGCAGAAACGGCATAACCTTCCATGTGCACTTGTTTGGCTTGATCACCTTAATGAACCAACAATAATTTCAATATGTTCAACGTTAATTTATGCTCCACTTACCCGTTACACATATTGTTACGAACTTTGAGCCGAATACACCATTTGAGGCATACTTGCAAGGATTTGGATGACGATTTTGAAGCTCTCCCGCCGTTATACACTCTTGAGCAGTCAAAAAGTGAGTTTCAATACCGCGTAGTTGCTTTACAGTGCCTGTGCTAGCATCCTCCGTGATGAGGTCAGTAAATATCCAACCAATCTGCGGCATTAAATAAAAAATAATTCGTTTAAATACGCACAACAAAATGAGCTAAGGTTAGTATAATCTTCATGTACGTATCTACAATCAATAAATATAGTAAATATGAGGTCTTTTTCAAAAAAGTTAATTTAAAAGATTTAACCATTTTCTTAGAGAGTAAATATCTGTGCCAAGTTGTACATAGTTGATTAGTAAGCAATCATTTTACTAATATTGACATACCTATAACAAATTGAATTTTGTTACAGTATCTCATATGTTTCGGAAATCTATCTACCTAAGATTGAACAGATGAACAAATTTATAACAAATTTCTGCCGAAGTTTTTGGAGTCAAACATAAGCGTTGATTATTGAAGATTTCTCATTAGTTCATCCTGTTTGTACAAAAACAGAGAAACATGCAACAATGGAAACGAATTTTGGTTCAGATCCAGTGGTACCATTACCAACAAGCTTAGGTCCAATCTTTAATTGCATATTTTAAAGGTACCAGTCTAGTGCCTACCTTCTTTAAGCCCAATGCGCTGGCTACAGCGTCTACATCGTCAGCACCCTCATCTGGATATATGTTAATCGAATCACGTGTTGATTCTTGTGGTGGTTCATAAATAGCTGCCACCTTTGCACGTATGCCTAAGGGAACATCCGTATGCTGCTCATAAGTGCCGTACAAATAGCCCATGCGCTGATTTCCTGTTGTTCGCCAATAGTTAAGAAAGCGTTCCACAATCTTAGTGTTCTCAAACATAACATTGTCCACATGACGATAGGTCTGGCGATTCAATGTGATAGCAGATGGCTGACACTTGGAACAAATGCCTTTCGGCCATGGAGGATGCTCGCGACAGCCAGGCTTAATGCGACAATTAATATCATCGAACACAAAGTATTTTCCGTGATCCATGCCAGAAGTCTGTTTGCGTATGTATGAATGAAATGACAAGTGTTTAATGTTATGCTCCTTCAAATAGTTCTCATTGTAGGGCTCCAGCGGTGAGCAGTGTACGCAGCGTCCATTGTCATTATGATGACAGCTAGTTGAGAAATATATTTCAATTAATTATAAGCAGATTAGTTAGGGAATCTTATGATTGCGACTTACAGCTTGCTATCGCGCACACGTTTAATAGTACCATCCGCTTTAAGTAGCTGTTGATCAACATCATCTACGATCACATCGATGGAAGGACGTGCGCTATTATTCTTTTCATTGACGGCAATGACACTAAAGTTTCCCACTTCTGTTGCACTTGCTCGCTGCAAGAAAATGATTCGTTGTTAATCGTATGTTTCGTATACGAGTATAAGTTTTTGTGGGCACTCACCCGAGAAGAAGTGCCAGCCATTTGTTTAAGGTATATCATATCACCATGCTTGAGCGTCTTGCCCATCAACTGAGATCCGCTGGAATACAGCTGTAAATAAAAGACGCAAAAAAATAGTAAAAGCACTTCTTATATATTATCAAAAGGTACTTTACCTCTGTGGTAAAACTGCGCTCTTTGAATAAGCCGAATCCATCAACTTTAAGCGCATTTTGTACGGTCTCGTAAAGCTGCTTCAAATTGGATTTTGGTGATACCTCTATGCGTTTGATGCCCTCCGCAGACTGCACGCGTATAAGCTGTAGTGCAAAATATATATATTAATAATAATGCAAGCAATTAGATTCAGTTTCTTCATATAAGCACACCGATTGTTTGCATAACAAAAAAAGACGATGGCGCACAAAGGCATAGACAAAATTGCGTTTTTTATAGATGATGCTTTGTATACAAAGCTGTGCACTGGCCATGTCGATGTTAGTTGGTGCACTCTATGGCACTTGTGATGTTAATAAGTGTAGCTTAAAAGCTACTTTTTAAAGCCTGAAAAGGCCTAATCTTAGCGTATTGAAGTGATCCACATGAAGGCGTGCTTTCGACTGTAGCGTTGCAAACAGGAAAACGCGCATCGAATCGGACTGACACATTTTTGGCAGTATAAACAATATACAAACATTTTTTGTTGCCAAAAGAGCAGTTAATTGAGCGTTTTTTAAAGAGACTACAGGAAATACATTGCATTGAGCATCTCCTATTTGGGTTGAAAACAGTCTGAAGAGCAAGAAAAACATTCTTTTACAATAAAATATTTATAAAGCAATCAGCCAGGCAGTTTTTTTGCGCTGTCTGCTGTCTGCGCCTATCAGCGGCCTCAGCGTTTGTTCAAATTCTACAAGTCATTGCACCTTTGTTTGTGGGGTTTTCAGTGGGTTCGACTGTGCATAGAGCACGGATAAAAAGCGTTCGCAATAGATGTGTGATTATTTTCATTAGCCAGCAGCATAATATAACTCGTTGTGGCACTGAGATGTTGCAAGTATTTACTTTGCAAGTACACAACAGAAATTAAAACACAAATTAAGTGGCATAAAGTAAGTTTAGCCGGCGTTTTGTATTCACTCATGCGTGCAGCAATTGTGGGAATACTGACGAGTATCTTCTATGTATACGCGGATGGCATTTAGCACAATGATTTTGACTCAACATTTTACACGTTATTATTAAATATTACTTACAATTTTATCGGATTTTGACATTGCAAATGTAATGGAAATGCTTTTTTCTTTGTATGGCTGCTCTTCTTCTTCCACTGGCGATGTGAGCTAGCGAAATATCGATGTTTTGCAGCACGTATATCGATAGTTTATTTTAAGTGTGTACACACTATTTATTCATCGTGCATTTTAGCGCCAGTTAATTAGTTTTAAAATATTTTTTAGCTTTTTTAAGTGACACCAAAGTGTAGTGGATTTTTTTTTAAAACGGTTTTGGATTTTAATAAAGATCAAATCAAATCAAATGTGTCAAAACAAAAGCAAAATGAATTAATAAATAAAAATAAAATACGTACAGAATTTCAAAAAATGTTTATATTTTTTATGCACAACGTAATATAGATGGGTTGATTTATTTTTAGTAAGTTCCTGATCAAATGAAATCCTAAAAAAGAAAGAGTTCGCTGAACCTAGGCTAGGCCTTATCCCTATCACCTACTCTCCAATTACACCTATGCACTAATACAACCAACCTACGCACTAATACTAAACAATAATGAGCGCACTAAGCTTAAGGCCGCTATACTTTAACTAGTATTAGTGAGAGTAGGGGCGCTTTCTTACCAAGCAGTCCAAGCAGTCTTCCTATTGCCCTATTGCCAAAATAGGAAAACTGTTGTAAGTCGGCAACTTGCCTTTTCCCAATTATAATAATTAATCAAAGTATTGGACAGCATTTCCACTACTTTTTTTTCATTTCTCAAGCAAGGCAAGGATCAAAAGAATAAGTTTACTTCGGATTCGATAAATGAATTCATCCATCTCTTAGTGCTTTTGTAACATCTCAAAAACTGATGTCATATATGTAAAGTTTTATGACTCTCACAACATGAGATTTGTTATTGTTATTGAGAAATATCCAAAATTGCGGGGCTACACCTTTAGGACTCAACTCTTACGCATTAATTGAAATCTGTACAGATTCACAATGATGCTTTGCTGGGTACGCTCAATTGGAGCAACTCAAATTCTACTTACTAGACCTAAGTCCAAATATTCAAAATAAGTATTTTGTTGGCTTTATTCTAATTCAAGATCAGTTCATTGTAGCAGTACTTTCTTTCAAAAATAAATAAAAGAACATACGCTCCTATACAAGATTTATAGAAAGCTTTGTCAACATAATCATCTGCTTAGAAGAAATTTCGAGCGAAACTTGGAGGATATCTACTACAGCATCAATATGTCTGGCAGCAGTACACAGAAGTGATTTCTAGGTAGCCCTATTGTATGTAAAAACTCTTATGTTACCTTTGTCTGTATTTCTTCAAGAAAAATCTCTAGATTTCTAGATATTTGATATTCTACGAAAAATACAAGCAATGAGAGTTAAACTGAGAATGCTAAGAGTAATGTCTAGCAAGTGAATCACACAAATCCTCAAAACTTCCTATGCTAAAAAACAAGTCGGAGCCACTTTAATAAGATATTCAACGAAGTTGTTCTTTTCAGCTTACAAGTGCTTTTTACAGGAATCGCTGTTAACAAAAAATCGACGAAAACGAAAAGTTGTCTCTCTCTTTTGAAGATACAATATCTGTATCTAATGTTAAAGTGTAACCCTTTGCCAAAAAATGAAATCAAGGATAATGCATCTTCACAAGCGTACAAGTACAAGTACAAAGATCATATGCCTAGCCATGGGAGGGCTTTTGTGAGTTCAAACCCCTAAACCAGGATTAAAAAGTTTTCGTTATAAAAAAATTATTACAGAGAACCTAACTAGCAGAATTAGTAACCAGAAATAATTGAGAGAAATATGGGTCTGCAATCGAATTTATGGGCTCTTTCTCTTAGCAATCGCGTTATATAAATTATTTAATTATTTTGTCCCTGTGTTTTATGATCCACAGCAAAACCCTTCGCGAAATATTTTCTGCTTGATCATATTCACCATGAACAGACACTTAAAGACGATATCTTATATAGGCTTTTGTTTTATGTAGAAGTAATGAAGTAACGAGTCCACTATGAATAGTTGAGTACCGCCATCTTTTGTAAAACTACGAAACATCCTTCAAAAATTCCCATAGATAACAAAAAGATGGTTTGTGATCAGTTTTTATTTTGCACTACAAAAATGTGAACTTAGGCCGGAGAATTGCTCGGGGAAAGAAGTACAATTCTGAAGAATTGAATGCAAGAGAAGAACCAAAGCATAAGAGACAGTTTATGGTCTGAAAAAAACAAGACGGAAGGATAAGGTTTAATTATTTACTTTGAGGGACCTAGTTCTGTCGTTCTGCAGCGCAAAGCTTGCAGTTCCAAAATATAAATAGCAGGGCAGTAGATTGGGTTCGAACGTGTCTATCTATCTAGCCCTATCTACTAATGGTTTTTAGCTTTATGAATGAAATGTCATGTTTCATTTTAATTGTTTAAAACCAATTCTTTAAGGCCTAGGCGTATTTATTGTATAAACTTCTCAATTGCCAAGTCATAACCTTGCTCCATAAACCGTTTTATGTCTTTTATGATGCACAGTTAACCCAATTGAAGTCCTTTCATAAAAAAAAAAAAAAAAAAACGGAAGCAAACACGCAATATTGAGTGCTTCGAGAATTAATTTTTGCGCTGTTTGTCGTTTGTGGGAGTTTGTCATTTCTCTTAATTGAAATGTATACATTCAAAAAGTAATTACTCAAAACAAACGAAACAAAAAAATTTCAAATGCCAAGACAATTAGAAACTGGCACAATACAATGCTCATATTTCTTCTAGCTTACCTTTAAAGTATGACCCTAATGAGCAAAAAGTTTACTTTAAGAAAATGCCTACATATGCTGCCCGAGATATCGGACTAGATACTAGTTGAGTAGTTAAGACAACCGCAGGAATGCTCTGTGTTCTGAATATAAAGCATCATTGATTTGCCGCATTGGTAGCATCGCGTGAACCTAAGGACTATGAGCCTAACCAGCCTCAATGCGCACATTTGACATTCTCTAAAGCGCACAAGGTCAAATAGCATTTATGCTTTATTGTTACGATATTCTTGTGCAGACCTATGCGTCACAATGGGCCCGTGTTCCAGCGCTTTATGTTGGGTATTCGCTGTCTCGGTGTCTCTGTCTGTGCGTAACGATGGCCTCTAATGATACTTTGGGTCCGGCGCCTTGTGCTTTTCTTTCTTTTGCGGTTGTCATGTCATTGTGCTTGATGAAGCAACTGATATAAGTCAAATAAAATATAATCATAAGGTTGCCCTTTGCACAATGTGTATTTATTTATGTATGTATGCGTCTGTACTATGTAAATATACTTGTCTCTAATTTGCTTATTTGAAGCCACTCTATCAATCAAGTTGCTTTGTTCCCAGACACAGCAACTGCAATCTTTAAAGTTGTATGACTTTCCGCTACAAAGTTTTTAATACATTTAATACCTATTTATGTACAATATAGGTTCGCATCTGCTAAGCCCGTCTTGGCCATAAAAAAATCTTAATTGAAAATTGTCCCATATGCAATTTACAAGCTGCAAAGACACAAGCAACTTAACATTCCCCAATCGCATCTGAACTTGAGACAGTAGCTAAATGTCATTTAAAAAAATATAAAAAAAATGTTGCATACTTATCAGCGCATGCGCCATTTTGTATATTCGTTTCTTTCAATGGATGCCAACAATGTCTGCTGCTGCTGCTGCGTTTGCTCTCTGTTTGTTGTTTGTATACAAAGCAGCAGCCGCAGCAGCTGACAACTTCGAAATTCGAACAATGTTATCAACAATCCTGTGAGAATGTATCTATGTGTGTGTGTGTGTTTGCGTGAGAGAGTGTGCGTGTGCCTGACTGTGTGGCTGCACGCTTGTTTCTGCTAGATAAACTCATCAGTTCGCGGCTGTTGCACGTTGCGTGCTGTTTAATTTGCTCGCTCTCATTTTAGCGTTTATTTTGCGTTCTCCGTCGAAACACGTTCAAAACGTCTCGAGACGTAAAAATTTAACTTGTAATTGTACGTTTTAGTGGTTCCAGTGGTCATTTGATATTCGTAGTTTGCGGCGCGAAGTTGTGCTTTTTATCAAAACACGGTAAAACTCGAACGGAAACTGAAATTTATTTAAACCAAAAAACGAATAATTGCAAAAATTATGTGAAAAACTAAATATTGGCCAAAAAATTTAAAAGTACAAAATAAATTGCTGTCCAAATCGCCATTTTTTCTGCAATAAGTTTTAAGATTTAAAACCTATTTAGGCTTTTGAGTACAGCGGTTGCATTAGCCAAAATTCCCGTCTTTTAATTTCTATATATTTTATTTTAATATTTTAAATGTTTTAATTATCAAGAACTTTAATTTAATTATAACTTTTAGTTATCTAATATTCCACCGGATGGTGGACTCGGTTCCCTGAATACAAAATTGCATTTTAAAATCGTAATTTCTGTTTTAGCAAGGACTGAATGAAACTCAGTTTTACAATAATTTTAGAGATCTACGATTTTTTAACTTTTTTGACTACTGCCAAAATGGGAAAATTTGCCAGAATATTTATTAAGCAAAGTTCAAAACATAAAGAGAACTTTTAATCAATAAACTTTCTATTCGCCTATCTTGTATTCTAAACAAACACAATATGCAGAACTTTTTAATAATACATAAATAAGTTTTAAGATCTTGAAGAGACCACATAACAATGACGAATACTCCGACACTAATAAAAGACTAAAAATATTAAGAGCTGCAATTGGTTTAAAATTTTCGACAAATTACGAATTTAAAATCGAGAAAAACTTGAATTTTTCAAACGTAGATTTTTTGAATACAGCTGACAGCCTTAAAGCATATAGGGAAAGATGCCTTATATTCTTTTTTATAATTAAAAATTAGATTTTTTATTAAATTAATATTATATATATATAAAATAAAATTTAATGTTACTTTATACTTGAATTTATCATTCGTTAAACTTAATTTTTTTCCACTGAATATAAATATTTTTGGAGTGTAGTGGATGTGACTTTGCACACCTTTGATATACAATGGTTTTCAGTGCCTGGGTCTGTTTATTACGATCCGAACTTTTTTGCACTCCACGCATTTAATTCCGATCTAATTTTGTTGTTATCACCATTAAACTGGTGGATCACCCTTAAGTGGTAACAATCGCGCCCCTGTCCTTGTAATTTGCAGAACTTTTTAAAAAGATTTATCAGCAGATTCAAGTGTCCCTTTAATCCTTTCCTGCTCTTCGTCTGACGTTTCAGTACTATAGTAGTAAGCATTTTGACCTATAACACTAGTTTACACGAAAAATGAACCTTCCTAAAAATGTATTTTTTATGGTAATTTGGGGTCGAGAAACACGAAAATGGGAACCTTTTTTTTGTTTTTTTTCCTAAGCACCGTTTTCGAGATATTTTCGAAAAACTTGTTTTTGACCACTTTTTTCAGTTATTCCCAATATCTCATGAACAAAATTTTGTACCGACATAAAAGACGATTAGATCGAAAGGTATTGATGTGCAATATAATATATAATATGTGATATATAATATGTACAGATTAAGTAAAAATTTTCGAAGTTACAGGCAAACAAAGTCGAAAAAATGTAATTTTTGACCATTTTTCAAAATTACACATTTTCGGTATACTTTTTATTAACAAAAAAAAATTTTAAAAATCATGTTAAGCTGAAAGAGAACATTTCGAGTCTAAGATCTTTAAAATCGGGTAAGAACTGTAGATGTTATGGAACCATGGACGGAAGTTCAAATCTTCAGTCAACCACACTTTTTTTGTTTCACCTAAAGTTTTGCATTTGCGTTCAGTTACGTCTTCACGAATTTGTATGCAGCTGCAGTAGTGATTTTTCGTTTATGGTTCCATAACATCTACATTTCCTATCCGATTTCGATTGTTCACGAGATATTGAGAAATAACTGAAAAAGTGCTTGTTTTTATATTTACAAATTTTTAAGCTTAACTTGCTACAGTACTCGGAGAGCAAATAACTCGCTATACACATATCTTTATTTGCTATGAAAATGAAAAATTGTACCTAAATTAGGAAAAATCTGCATACTTAATATTCATGTACCCTTATTCATAAGTGAGATATATCAAAAAGTATTTATTTATTTATTTATACTTTTTTTTAATTTTTAAAAATTAATAAGGTTTTAGGATATAAGAAGTTTTTTAATGCATATAAAGAAAGTCCGATATTTGGGTTTTTTGAAAACTGACGAATTTAAGCTCATAGGGAAAGTTCGCCGATTTTGTATTTAATCCACAAAATTAAAAAGTTGAATATTGAATTAGTATCGTCGTTTTTGATTTTTAGCCAAAAAACTCCCAATTAGTTCTAAGATCTAAGACGTATTAAGGCTTTTGAAAGCAGACAACTTTAAAGCATTACAGTATGTGCCATGATATTCATCTGTAATTAAAAAATAAAAAATAACAGACAGCATGAATTGATTGTTATGCTGGAAATACTTTGTCAGATTAATAACCTTTAACTTTTTCCCAAGTTAAACTAGCATACATACCACAAATAACTTGCATTACTTTAATCTCAAGAGCCTTCACCTTCAAAATTTTGCACAAATAATTAAAAGCCTCAAGAATTTGAAGCCGACAATGCCGCACAGCTTTTAGCCACAAAGACGCAAAGTACTTGAAAATAGATATGGCTTAAAAAGAACTGCTGTGTTTCCTGTCAACTTCAACGATGCTTAACACACTTCATCTCTTAGGCGATTTGCACGCCTTTGTAACGATTTCGCTTTCGTCAGTTTTGGGCGACCCACAAATGTGGTATTAAATAACAAATGAAACCAAAGTATTTATAAGTACCCATAAGATTATAAAAGGGATACAAATATTGTGTAACTTAAAAGAGCTACGGCTTATAGACGTCACATTTTGAAATCTCAGACCCAAACACACACACACACACATGAACGCACACACACACAGAGAGAGAGACGCCTGTCTAATTTGGCGTAACGCCTTAGAAATTATAACAAAACACATATGTATGTGGGCGTGCGTGTGTGTTGAGGGGTACAGCCAAACATCAAGCGAAAAGTGGGCAGGAAACGGAAATGAAATGAAAAAGCAAGAAAAAAATGCGAAATCAAATATCATAAAATCAGTTGGATGAATTCGACAGAAAGAACAAAATGGCGTCGGGTCTGTTTTATTGAATTCATTGCAACTTTACTGCTTTATAAATCCGCTTCCCGTTTTAGGAGGCAAACAACATAATACAAAAATGAAATATCATAAATAAAATAATCGTATAAAGCGCAAGTCGGTGTACATGCAAATACAATTTTTGTGAAAAAACCCATAAGAAAAAAACAAAACAAAAAGCGTGCCCACATTAAATATAAATACCAGAATATACTAAGTAAATGAGATTTATTCTGATTCTTGTGTGTGTGTGTGCGTCCGAAATTTAATGATATGAGAGCTGTCGGAGCGAAATCATCATTTGTTATTTTTGGCCGTAAGTATGCTCAACATTTTGTAAATATTTCAGAGATAAGACATGTAAAGTACATCTTGCAGGTAATGTTATCAAATAATTTATTTTATCTAGACCTTATTACACTTGAAGTTTTACGAGTGTTTGTGCCAAGTTTTTTGCTGTTGCTTTAAGGCAGCTTTAATATCCAGCAATTGGTAAACAAATTCCCATCACAAACTATGATAAATCCCAGTCACAACAATCACAAAGATAAACCATCACGCATGCGGCTGGCCCTTTGTTTCTCTATGGGATTTGACCCTAAATAGCGTTAAATTCGTTTATTGCATACCCTACACTTTGAGTCCTTGTGCTCGTCGCTGCTCATGATGCGGATGTTATGCAAATGACGCCGCATGGCTTAACATGACTGGCAAGTCAAAGTCCTTTCAATATTATTGTTTTCCGTTCAGGCGTTGAAGCATCAAAGTTTACTCTGTGTGTGGAAGCAAATAGGACACGGAATTCAATGGGGGAAACTGCTCGACAAAATAATAAAACAACCTTCATGCTTGTGTGCCAATATAAAATTCAATAAAGGCTTTATTTTTTTTTGTTTGGCAACAAATTGTCTGTCTTTTTTATATATACATGTATAGAGTACATACATATGTATATATTCATAAGGTAAATAGGTATGTGAAGTGCTTGTGGGTGTTACAGCTTGACAGAGGAATGTTTGATATATACTCGTATAATAGAGGCGAAAAGATTGCATTTAAGCGTCATCCTCTTACAAATCAAATATGTTTTCTTTAAATTTTGCGCATGTCTGAGGTGGCATCATAATTTAATTGAGACAAACATTTCTTTATTTTCAATGTTTCTTTCATTTTTTATTAATTTCTGTTTAAGTCAAAGTTAAGTTGACTATTTATAAAATTCATTTTTTAGAATAATATTAAATTTGGAAAGATAG
Organism: Chymomyza fuscimana; assembly: GCA_949987675.1. NCBI lineage: Eukaryota > Metazoa > Arthropoda > Insecta > Diptera > Drosophilidae > Chymomyza > Chymomyza fuscimana. The sequence goes on from OX465088.1 coordinate 88,040,518, forward strand.
AAACAGGATACGCAAATAAAAGTTATGACAAATTAAAACGAAAGAAGTGATTTATATGAAAATCAAAGCAACAATGTAACATATTTTTGAAAGGACTATCCAAACAACACTTAATTTATAATTTATTCAAAAAAAAAAAAACAAGTTTCATCATTGGTTTTTTTTGCCTAAAGTTCATATAAAAAAAATAGTCACGAAAAATTCCGATTACAAATTTTTGACAAGTGGACGCAGATAACAAAACAAAACAGTGTTGTCTTTTAATTTTAAAAATGCTTAACGTAAAATGGCGCCACAACTTCACTAGGTGTGGTGGTTCCATCTGAAATAATATACAATAATTTCCATATGGAAAGTTCCGAACTGCGTATGGGCCTTAAAAAACAAACACTTTGAACTAATAATAATTAAACATCAATTTTTATTGAAAAATCACAAAATGAAATGTTTATTTTGTGCATTGATCCTTCAAGCATATTAGATAAATTGGCCAACCATTATAATAAATATAATAATAAAAAGTCAAACATTTTTAAAGAAACGGAGTGTTTTTAAGGTATTCAAGAACCGTCATACTAAAAATTTGTTTGCAAAAATGATCAACATCAATCGTTGAGTCAATATATCTTCGTATATGTTCTTCTCTACCTAAATCTCTAGCAGATGTCTAGTAATATATCGGAATCCTTTCCCACGAGAGAGTTTTCATCATGGTAAAATCACAATGTGATAAAAGCTTTAAAGGTTAGGTTGAACCGGTTGACCCCTGGGGGGAGTCACACATAGACTAGTCCTTAGTGGAACCGGAGGATGCGGCTGGTGTACATTACACGTTAGCTGTCAATTATGCGCGTGTGCTTGGCGAACGCCAGAAGCCTTTGAGGTGCCCTTTCGGCTGCCTCTTCCAGTCAGGTAAGCCAGGGTTTTCCTAGGTACTTAAGTCTCGATGTGCATAGGGCGGGGCAGCGGCAGATGAGGTGCTTTTGGTAACGCCTAGCTTCTTAGCGTGAGCTGCGGTCAGGCAGTGACCAGTAAGTATGCCCACTATGAGTCTGCAGTCTCTTCTTGGGAGTTCCAGAATATATTGGGCTAATTTGTTGTTGGTTTTCTTGCACATAGTGCGAGCTACCTTGCAGTTCATTGTGTTGTGCCACCTTCTGTCAGATCTGACTACCGCGTCTTCTTCTGCTCGGTGGTTAATCGTCCTTAATGGAATCTTTAGATCCTCAAGTGACGGTTGTCTTGATTCGGCCCCTTTGCGAGCCTGTCAGCTATTTCATTTCCGTCAATGCCCTGTTGGCTGGGAACCCAAAAGATGGACACCTCCTTCTGGGTGCTTAGTTCATCTAGTGTGTCCCTGCTTGCCAGTACACTTTTGGAATTGATGCTGAATGCTATCATGGATTTGATCGCCGCTTGACTATCAACAGATATGTTTGTTCGGCTCTGCTCTAGGGTAAGCGCCAGTTCTGCAGCCTTCTTTATGGCGAATACCTCCGCCTGAAAGATGCTGCAGTGGTCCGGTAGCTTGAAAGATACCTCCATGGGTGGGTCTATACAGTATACGGCGGCCCCAACGCCTGATTCCATTTTGGATCCATCTGTAAAAATTTTTATGGCTCGTTGGTCCATACCAATTTTCCAGTCATCAGGTCCCATTAGAGTGAGTGTTCTGGAGAAGTTGCTTACTGGGGTCATATAGTCAGTGCTATTGGGTGTTACCCCTGCCACTTTGCTGTGCCCGTAGTTCGCAAGGGCCATGTTCCCTGCTGCACAGAGACGTTGCGCTGTTTTCTGTGCTAGCTGTCTGACCTGAATGTCTAGGGGGTGGACTCCAAGTATTGCTTCTAGGGTCTTGGTTGGAGTGGATCTCAAAGCCCCCGTTATGCACATCAGTGCACGTCGTTGGGTCTTTTCCATTATTTGTAGGTATGTGGACTTCTCTGTGGCTCTCCACCACACCAGAACTCCGTAGAGCAGTACTGGCCGCACGACTGAGATGAAGATCCAGTGCATTAGTCTTGGTGACAAACCCCACGTGCTACTTAGCATCTTCTGCGATGCATACAGTGCATTTGTGGCTTTCTTCACCCTTTCCTCAACATTGGATTTCCAGCTCAGCTTGCTGTCCAGTACTATTCCTAGGTATTTCACTCTCTTTAAAAGTCATAATTAATAATGTAATCGAATATATAATCCACTTTTTGTAGATTCATAAGCAGTACGATCAATTGTGATGTATAGACATACATATGTGAACCTAACAAACAAACATTTTGATTTTTTGTGTATACAATTCGCTCTATACATACGATGCCTATACATATCTACCCCCATGACACGCAATGCATCGGTACGTATCCTTACTCTAGGAACAGCTAAAAGCCATGCATATTTGGTAAAAAATTAAACTAATTGAAATTAATGTCCGTAATGTCTTGTAAATTTTTAAGTCTGCATGGAAATCCTTTATTTCAGTTGCAATAAATAGCATAAAAAAGTTAGAAATTAAAAAATATTTACTTAGTACAATTGGTTCATGTAGAACCTTCAAACAGTTTCTTATAATTCTCGTGCCGTTCTTTGAAACTGGCAGAACCAAATTAAATATAATGCTCAAAGTTTTAATCCGATTTGGACGCGATTTGAAGCATAGATTGGAAATAGTTTTTAGGGCCCAAGTCCGATTTCAATTCCCACAAGGAAAATCTTGCAACTGAGGAAAGAATTAAAGTTAATTTTAAGTCGCGGAAAAGTTTATAGGCTAAAAGGATTTGAATTTTGACTTTTTGCAGTGAAAATATCCATCAAGGAAACAAAACTCCAAGATAGCTAAAATTCCGTTAATAGAAAAAATAAAAAATGACGAGTCATAGATATGAAGACAATTTGGTCCATTCTCTGCTTTATAATTTTATTTCAATTGAATACTTCCCGACTTCCATTGTGAAACCAACTGTCCTCTTCAAAACACAGCTGATATAATAAATATCCCAACTTTGGGATACCCTCTACCATCATATTGCAATCAAATCCGGTATATTGCTATTACTATAGATTTTGATAAATTCTCGGCATTTTTTAAGTTGGGTGCCCTTCAAAACCTCCGACTACCAAATTTGATTGTTTATCTTCATAAACTAACGAAACACAACACGGAAATTTGGTTGCTTTTGCTGCGGATTGGCGAACAGACGGGGATGTCTAGATCAATTGATTTGTCCTTCTGACCATATTGAAGGTAACTTTGAAGGAAGGAAAAAAAAACCTCATCAATCGTGGAAATTTTGAGGTTATGCCAGAGCCATAACATAAATTTTTTTGACCTTGGATTCGGATTCAGCGACCCTAAAAACATGTACATACTATAACATTGTCGGAAGCCCGGACTCGACAAAATATTTCTATGATGTTGTTTGTGGATTTCAGAGGTTATGTCGGAATTTTCAGCAAATTTTAGTAAAAGTGAGAAAAAGAGTTTTTTTGAAGGTTACGTCAGAAGTTTTACTGCAGTAAACAATTTTTATTACCTCAAAGCCATATTCCAGCATAAAAAAGCATATTGACATAGGGTCGTGCTACACTGGAACGACGCCAATGAATATATACCTATATATGTATATATAAAAACGCTAGAGTTCTAAAGGTATAAGGGATCAAAGAAACCAACGCCATTGTTTAAGCGCTATCCAGGGAAGTTTAATTCGAGCCAAAGTGAATTCGGATTTTCATTTAAATTATTTATTAAAAGGTTTTTGAATTTACTTTCCTTGACTAAACAACGACAATACACCTAAAATTTTAATTCATAACTTTAAAAAATATTTTTGTGTCAGCCAAAAAGATTTTTACATCTAACTCTGTAATTTTTAATAGCTAGCTTTAAGCAAAACTTATATAGTATATTATAAAAATAAAGCAAATTGATAAACTTAAAAAGATTATTCATTAAAAATTGGTTTTAGTATACTCCATTGAAATTGTATCACTTTTGCGGACGCCTAAAACTATTTTTAATAAACTTTTTTTGACTTAAAAATCTGAACCTTTAAAATGAAAATTATTTTTGGAGAACATTTATAAATAAGCACTATATAAATTCTCTTTGTTTGTTAACAATATTCGCAGCATATAATTAGTGGATTGTATACAAAAAAAATAAAAATATTTACACTACCACTTATTTACTTATCCATTGTCTTCCATTCTCACATAATACTCGAGTCACGTTTCACCTTTTTTGGTTTCAATGTTCACTCGTGTATAGCGTATATTTGTTTTCTACTTACAATTGTGTTAGTATTGTAGCATTTTACTTTACACTTTATACAAGCTTCCTTCCTTTCAATTCCAAGGACACACTAACCAAAAACATTTTCCTGGAACTGGCAAAATATCACATAAAAGTATTATTGTGCATTCAACAAAAATTGCAACTATTCACTTTAAAATTTCATTAAGTTTGAATATTCCATTTCCCCCAGAAGTAGGCAACACAATTTTACATTCACCAAAAACTGTCAACTTACCGCACTGCATGTAGTTTAAATAAATTGAAAAGGACTTTTGTCTTCCTGTCTGTTCGAGACACTTCAATAAACAAGAAGCGACGAAGTGTATAAGATGTCTGTAGCACCTGTGTCACCTGTTGCCAGTTCAAGATTAAGTTGAAGTCAAAGCCCAGGGCTGAGATACACACATATACAGACTATCTGACTATCTGAAGGCAGTTGGGGGTAAGGTATGAAGCATAAAATTGGCCACTTACCCGTTTATACGATATGTTTGTAGGTAGTTCATAAAAGCCTTACTTAGTAGTGAAACCTTAAGTTCTTCGTGTGTTTGCAGTTCAGTGCTTATCCTTGGAATCTCCAATAAACAAAAACGTGCGCATGACTTTATCTGATGAGTTTGTTAACTTGGCCCAGGTTTGCCTGAATCATTATGGCAATGATAAGCGCCAGAATCTCATTTTGCGTTTATTGGTCTGATAAAAGTTAACTAACTAAGAACAGAAACTCTTCCTGCACATTTTTAATAACCAACATTATTATAAGCATACGAACATACAATACATATGTAATATGGGTATGTACCAGCATCATCATCGTTGTTGGTATGATATGATAATTATAGCCATGGTCTAAAGCAATGCCCTTTGGGCTCATTCCTTATGCGTTGCTTTAAGCATTACACAAATTGCTTTCACTTTTTTTCCAGAGTTTTTCTTGTTAACTTTTCCACTCCTTCCCATTTTTCTCTCTTTTTGGCCGTTTGATGTTGCCGTTTACTTATCAATCGATTGTTTGTTGTACGCCTTATTAACCGCTACACGGTTCTGACCATCATCAATTATTAACAGTTGACTTAGTTTTTTGGTTAAATCTATATCTTACTTAGTTATAAGCCGAAAGCTGAAATCCAACGCATAATTTGGAAAACTTGATTAAAGTAATTGTGAAAAGTGCCCAAGTGACAGCTTTGCGTTCCCCGAAACTTCTTCACTTCTGGGCTTCAAATATATTATAATCGATTTTTGAAGCTTTTAAGCTCAGTCTGAGTATCAAAACTTAGTGTACCAAAATGGACCTCGTCCGCATGAATAGTAATTGGTTCGGTTCGTAATAAGGCTTAAGAACGCAGCTTTGATTTTAATCATTATACCCTGTACCTTATGGTACAAAGGGTATATTAAGTTTGTGAAATCCAAAAATGTATATAACATACAGAAGGAGTCGTCGGAGAACCTCCAAAATTACCTAAATTGATATCAGGATAACTAGAGAAGTCGATATACCCATTTCCGTCTGAGGAGACAAGCTTACTTTATTTTTTGATGTCGGGGTTATATTATATAGCTCCCATAGCGGTGTTTCAGAAAACCTCGAAAAAAAACCTAGAGTTTTATATGTAAAATTCATTTGTTTATGAAGATATAGTCAACAAATTTGGTATTTGATAATTTTTTAGAGTTCTCCAGCACTGTATTATAGAGCCGCCATAGGACCGATCGGTTAAAAAAACGCTTTTGGGGCAAAATTCGACTGTATCTTTTGGAGTTCTTAAGCAATATTCCGGATTTGATTGCAAATTGGGGAAACAAGGTATCCCAAAGTCGTTCGCGACCGACTTTAACGTAAGCCATCTTTAATAATAAGGTTGACAATAATAAATTACTTTGCGGTTCATAGCCCATGTAGAGTTAGAAGCTTGGCTCTACATGAAATCTGATAACTTTTTGACAGTACGAGTCATATGGTCTCGTCTTGGCAACATTTTACATCAAAATGTTTTTGGTGGGATTTCATTTCTTTTTGTAAGTTGTTAGTAACAACCTAGCGTCAACATTGAAAATTGCAGGTCTCATACAAACTTCCATCCCCTAGTTTAAGGGGTTGGGGGATGAAAGTTGCAAGTTTTATAATTTTTTTGTTGTTTGTGTGCTAATACTAGCTTACATACAAAATTTCAGCTTTCTAGGACATTAGGATATACGCTAAGAATTTTGATGATCATCAGTGAGTCAGTGACGAAATCAGCGTTTTTTAGATATCAATAAAATCTAAAGTATAGGAGCTATGCAATTAAAACTTTATATGTTTAATAAGTCCGCTATTGACAACAAATCCCGAAAATTTTGTTGATCTAGCATAATCCAAACCCAAGTTATAAGGGTTCAAAATAACGACGAAGAGCTTCGAGAAAAGGTAGGTAGTGCCCTTGCGCTTCGCTTGGCTCGTCTTGGCCCCCAGATACCTTGGCTAACTTTCTTCATTATTACAATGCATAGTATATTGCATCTTATTTTCGCAGCGCACTTATATTCTGCAGACTCTAACTGCATCCCAAAGAAACAGTGTTGCCCAACAATTTGAAATCGATTATTTTTTTGTCTCGTCTGGGCATAACATTCTTAAAAATCGTAATTTTTTAAAAAAATTATTTAGGGTTTATGCCAGAAAAAGCGAGCTGAGAAACCAAATTATAAGGCTGCTCCCACCTGTTTAAATTTTTTTTACACATTTAACAAATGTAAACCGGAATGCGACAACAAATTTGTTTTTATTTAAGCCCGTTTACAAACCGATTTGGGCAAGAGTTTGTAATCCGTCTTAAGTTGTTGTCAATGGCTGCTTTTATCAATGTTTGTAAGTTTATTGTTTTGGATGATTCATTCATTTTTCATTCATTTTACTTCAATGAATGTAAAAGCTTTCGTTATAAACGACTTATTATTGAAGTCACTTAAATATAAATCTGTCGATTCTTTGACAGAAACAGGTGATGCAATACAGTGTCCTGCTGAGTTTTATTAATTTCAAAGGTTTATAAATGCACTGATCCTAATTGAATCGCGCACCAAAAACAGCGAAAATGGATTCAACGAAGCTTATTTCCAAAAAAATGTAGAGGTACTTGCATTCTTTGAGCTAAAATTAGAAAACGAAGAAGAAACACAAAAAAAAAGCAATGACAAGACACTCTCGTCGAAAAGACTAAATTTAACGGATCAAAGCACAGTGGGCTTAATTGAATTTAGCAGAGTGCATAATGCAAATAATCAAAAATACATAAATTTTTAGGAATCGCAGTTTTCTAATTTTTGATCGCCAATCTAGCCAATCCTGATTAGTCGACTAAAAATTGATTTCTTAAATTACGACCTTAAACTAAGCATATTATTTATTTATTTGAAAGAGATTGTATCGTGATAACAAATTGAGTTCAATTAAATGTATTTTAGGGTGTCTTGCTATCTATATAAGGAGGATTTTGTTAAAGGCCAGTAAAGTTTCTTTTGGATGGAGCGTAGTAATCTGATCTCGATCTTGAAAAATCATTGCATACTTTAAGGGGCGTCCTGGTTTTTGCTTAGGAATGAGTTTTAACCCAATTATCGCAAAAACCTCTCATGATGGGCTCGTACATTTTCTTTTTTCAAAGTAGTAATAATTTTAGCTAAATCTGAGACAACTCTTTAATACTTTTAATTTTTTATATAATTATTAATAAGAATTAATTCAAATTAATTATTAATTCAATTGAAAATAAGTTTAAAGCCAAAGCAACAGAGGCCTCCGATTTGGGTTAGTGATTACCAGGGACCTATTTCAACTCCATCATATCCAACATTTTGGATTTGGAAAACCTGAGCATTATACCCGAACATCAGTTTGGGTTCAGAAGAGGACATAGCACAATAGAACAATGCCATCGTATTATTAAAAAGATTGTAAATGCATTCGAAAAGCAGCAGTATTGCGCTGCTGCATTCCTTGATGTTAAACAAACATTTGATAGGGTTTGGCACTCAGGCGTCCTATATAAAATCAAGGAATGTCTTCCAGCACCGTACTTCCTGCTTTTTAAATCCTACCTTTGCAATAGAAAATTTTACGTTCAACATGCTGACGAATGCTCGGAGCTGTACCCAATAAATGCTGGTGTGCCACAAGGCAGCGTACTTGGGCCGGTGCTATACACAATTTTTACAGCAGACCTGCCGATAGCAAACAATGTTGAGGTTGCAACACATGCCGACGATATTGCAATTATTTCAAATAGTGAGAGCTCGGCTGACGCATCCCGGTATTTGCAAAATCAGCTTGGATTACTCGAAGCATGGTTAAAAAAGTGGAGAATTGCAGTAAACAGTCAAAAATCAGTCCAAGTAACTTTTACTTTGAGGCGTGGAAAATGTCCCCCAGTTACCCTTTTTGGTTTGTCGACACCGGAAGAAGAAGAGGTTAAATACCTTGGCGTGTACTTGAACCGAAGGCTCATCTGGAAAAAACACATTAGGTGTAAGCAAACCCAGCTCAAAGCTAAGACTAGGCAAATGTATTGGCTTTTAGGACCTCGATCCCAACTCAGCTAGGAAAATAAAATCCGTCTGTACAAAGCAATTTTAAAGCCAGTATGGACCTATGCCTTGCAACTTTGGGGTACGGCAAGTACATCTAATATCGAGATACTTCAAAGATCAAGCACACTCAGAAACATTGTCAGGGCACCCTGGTATGTTAGTAATTATTAAATACACAAGGACCTCAACATATGTTATGTAAATGATGAAATTAAGCAACGTACAGAAACATACAAAAACAGACTAAATTTTCATGAAAACTCATTAGCTATAAACTTATTAGATAATAGCGCAGATACCAGACGATTGAAGCGATATCATATCCTAGATCTTCCCCATAGATTCTAAATTAAAACAAAGCCTGCTTAATGTTATATTGGTTTAGCTCATTGGAGTCAAGCCAATCACGGAAATATTTTTTGTAAGATGTTATAAAATTTGTTGAATGTCCTTTGGACAGATTACAAACAAACAAATATAAAAAAAAAAATAAAAATAAAAAAATCTCCAACATTCCAGAACTTTCTTCAAGTTTCTTCAATATCTGCATATTAAAGCATTTTACTTAGTCAAGAGTGAAAACCCTGCCACAAGAAGCTCACGATGCTCGCTACCTTTGTCCATTTATGTACTATTTGTAAAGGATATAGGTATTTAATAGCATTTTTATGACATGACTTTTATTCATGCATTTAATATTGTGCTTTGATGTCAATACATATACTTACTACATGGCCACAGACAACACATAATGTTCAGCCTGAAATTGATTAAAATAAATTTTCCATTTTATGTCACATATAATGTTAAATATTCATTCAAGCGATGTCCTTGATCGCCGAGTTACTTCCGTTTCCTGCTGCCCTCTTCCAATGCCCGCCATTGTTGGCTGCAATGTTTGATAAACTCTGAGTTATTATACATATGTTTATACATAAATCACAAGCAGACAGCCAACAAACATAGCAAGGCAGCTGTGTAATCAACACTGAAACACTCAGCTATATACATGCATACGAGTTTTATACATACCCATATATACTATATACCCCATATGTGTGCTGTATATATATAGTATATATTATGCACATATGTGTACGAGTATGCGCTGTTAATACTTAAACTTGTCAAATTTGATTCATTCAATTTTCATTTGCATTTTATTAAAGAGCATTTAACAATGTCGGTTAAACAGCTACACTGAAAAAAAAACAAGTCATAACACAAAGTCTCGCAAGTCCTTAATTCTGGCCTTCACATTTATCACTCTTAGCCTGTCCGATTATCCTCAATCTCTTCCTTAGGCAGAGTAAGCAAACAGATAGCTGCACACGACTCCCGAATTCATTTTATTAAGATTTCTTTACAGATCTTTAGTAGGTAAAAAAAAACAAATAAAAAATAACTGTGGAATTCTAGTCAATAGATGCAGAATATTTACTTGTACGTTTTTGTTTCAGCGTTGGACAGAATATTTACAAACAATTTTTTTTTTTTTTTTCTGCTTCACTCAGGTGTCAATAAAAATTCATTGTCTAATTTATTTAAAAAAAATATATTCAGTTGATTAATTAAATTAAAATATAGTAATTCAAAAAAGAAACTTGTATAAAATAATTGTAAACATTTTACAATAAGCTTATAAACTAAGATATAAAGATTTATGGCACTTAAATTAATTTTCAAAACTTTTTTTACTCTTTTGAGAATATTTAGTGTTTATTTTCAATATTTTTGAAAAAAATTTTATATTTAAATTTGATTTTTCAAAACGAATCTCAGTCTAGAGCAGACCTGTTGCTATTGATACTGATCAAGAATATATATACTTTATAGGGTCTGCAACACGTTATATAATATTATGCCTTTCTACAAAAATTGCCTCCACTGGTAGTCAAGCCTTGATCCCTAGAAGTCGCGACGTCAAATTTTAAGGTTAAAAATGTAATACTTGAGTAATATATTGTAATTATTTTAGCTGTTTATGATCACATCAATGGAACGATTTCTTGTTTCCTACATTTGCACACGTTTATTTTAAACAAAGCAGTATCTTTGAAAATGTAGTGATTCGAGACTATTTTGGTGTGGTAGGGGGCGCGGTAGAATAAAAAAGATCATCAATCTGCAGAGAAAAAGTTAAAATTCGAATAAGTTAAAATTCTTGAAAATCTAATAAAGTATTTACACGTAGCTACCTTAAAAGTATTTGAATAAAGCTTAAAAAAGCCATTGAATTGCGAACCTACTTTGCTTTGGCGTCCATTGTAGCTCCGCCATTTTGTAAATATCAAAAATCACCATACGGCTTGAAAAAGAAGGCAAAATTTTGAAAAACGTTCATTTAACTTAAAAATTCAAGTGCGCAGGTTGTGGCTGATTTGACAGGGAATGAACCATTTATAATACATATGTATATAAAAAAAAATTTCGATCTTCGTCAGAATTTCGAAAGCATCAATCAGCCTGACGGGACTGATCTGAGCAGGTGAAATTCGTTATCGATTTCAGTCAATACTACAAATGACTTGCTGATCCCACCAAATGTAGATCAATTCGTGGGGTAGCCATTCATTCTCTTCTGGACTTTCCCAACGTTGTTAATTCATCTTCACCATGATGAACCTCGGCGGCGGATTTCTTCAAATCGAAATGTATCGAGTTCCGAGAAGGCAATTTTGAGCGGTCCATTAATATCATTACGAATTAATGACATAACAAAATTTAAGTGGGTAAAATGTCACTTATGTGAAGCTTTCAAGTAACCTTTTCATATACATTTGATCTGGGGTGTTGGGAACCAGTTCAGAGCTGAATTATTTTTTTCAGGGTTTATTTAACTGAAGAACGTATGAACGTATTGCCATTTATTAAAAAGATTGTTTTTGGCCACTTTTTCATCTGTTTAATTTGGAAACAGGTGATGTTTTTTGCTTAAAGTCTCAGCTGCAACTTTGGTTATACAACTGCAGTCTAAACCTACAATAACATTCAACCTGCAGCTGCAATAACAACTCATATATACCATGTTTAAAGCGCTCAGCCATGTTTTCTTCGATATAATCTCTCATAATCCTTGTAAATATAATATTATTGATGTTCATTTTATTGCTTCTAATTATAACATATTTGCTCTTTCAAGTGCATCAATCTTAGCAATAACTCCGTTTTATATTACTACCATACCCACATCTTTAAATCAATATTGCTAAATTATTTATCTAAAATTTTACGAAAATTTCTATGATAATTTGGCTACAAGCCGCCCTTTCTAATAATATTTCCAATCAATTTCAATTAAATATATGTTGAAATAAACGATGCTTGACGGCTTGGCTTTAAAGTTAAGTAATTAAGGGCGTTTAGTCTCTGGCTGTCGAATTAAATTTAATCTACGGCAAAAAATGACTGCTCTGCTTAGTAAGGCGCCTCGAATATTATATACTCTCAATTCCCTCTGTTGGACACTAATGGCTGCGAAACCAACGGAGCTCCAAACTGCCCCTCTGTATGATGCGGCTGTCGGTGTAGTTAACACCCGTAGCGGCTTTGAGGTGATCGACGAAGTCGCGCTGATCCCAATGGGACAATTTAGTTTAGGGACCCAACACCCGAGTCATAATTTCATTCTAAGTATTTCAATAAGGTTAAGATTCCATGTGCACGATCTATGCAACGGCTTTGCATTTCTACCTGCACCGATGACGTATGTCCCTCTCTTAAGCCTCTCTTAATCGTAGCTTAAACTGATGGGAATTTGATTTGAAATTTCAACAAGCTTTTAAAGCTGACAACAGCTTCCAAAAATTTTGGCATCCATTATGTTAGAGAACTATTATAAATGAATTTAGCCGGACTATTTTTTCTCTAAATCAGTTGTTGTTTTTGTGAAAAGAGATGAATTTAGGGTATACATAAAAATGTATTACAACCAAAAATGCTGCTGTACAAAATAGTCATTTTATGTTTTGCATTGGCATGAGTGGGCAAGCGCGAATTTGGTAAGTGATAAATATTTTTTTTATTTAGTATATTTAAAACAATATTTTGTACGAGTAATTTAATATTAGCAAGTTACCTATGATTTTTTATTTTCAGCATATATAAAACAAATAACTTGTTTTTTTTTTGTTTTCAGTTTTATAGGAATGTACACCAAATAACTTGAATTTTTTATTTTCAGCTTGATATGTATTTCAAATAATTGTTTTTATTTTATTTTCAGTTCTATAAGTACATATAACTCATAACTTGTCTTTTTTTCCGTTTTATAAATATAAAATAAATATTCAGGAAAATTAATAATAACGTAGTTACCTAAAATTACTTTACAATAAACATTTAAGTTAAACACATGTTTATAATCAAAAAATCTGTAAATTTTCAATCTAAGTCTATAACTTAAGAATTGCAAATGTTTGATAATAAGTTACTTATAAGTGAATAAAATGTTTAAAAATTAAATAAAATAAACTAATAATTTAATATAACAATATTTACTAGTTCAATATTTGGGTTAAATATACTAAAACGAGAGCGTACCCAAACGAATTATTATATTCTAGTACGGAAGCTAGTAGTTTTGTCCCATATGCATGCGAACCAGTTTGCTACCAGTTGAACATCATACCCAAAAATTCTGCTGGCTTCCTATGACAAGCCCATGTTAAACATACTAGTTGGCCAGTATGCAATCATACTAGGTTTCGGACATACAGTTTCACCGTCGCGACGGGGTGGTTGGGAACCAGTTCGGAACTGAATTTTTTTCCTGCGGGCGAGGCCGCAATGATGATGCTTCTGTTGACGCGTTGCTGCGCACTTACACAAACGCAAGTTAAAATGCGACCACTGCTCTAAATTCAGAAATTGTACCCCTTTTAGGATTTATTTTTCTAAACCCCTGTCCTATCACTTACATTCATTTTATGATTTAGTCCATTTTAATAGAAAATTTAAATGGAGTTTAAATTTCCTGTATATATACATCTCCTTTATGTATGTACATCTGTTCTCTTGTAACTTATAAACCGCTTATTATAATTTCACAAATAAGGTATCGTTAGATGCGTCTTGATAGATCGCTGGTTATAGGCTATGTGACGTTACGTAAAATTAAATTAAGTTCATAGGATAGCCTTGACAAGTTTAACAATCAGAAAAATTTATTTTTTTACAAATTAATGAGTTGACTTGTTCTCCTTAGCGATTTCTAGTAATTAACCATTAATGTGTATAATGAAGTTGTCCGGTGCAATCCTCAAGGGCGACTGACTTTTAACATAATTTTGGTCTCTGCTAGAATTCGCCATGGCCAAGTAATTGTAGCGCCATCTTGTGCGGAGATTAGTCTTAATCTTAATCTTAATTAAATTAAGTTTTCAAGGAGTAATGGCTTAAGCATCTTTCCCTTTAGTCATCTTACTTAGACCATTTTCGTAAGTTTCTTTACATAGCGTTTACGGTGAGCTATTAGACTATCACTGGTTTGCACTGCAAAACAAGGGATATATTTTGCCACGTACTAAGTGAATAGCTTTTTTGGCAATCATATTTTTAAAATCAACGTAATTGTCTTGGCTGGACGAAGAGGAACATCTTTTCACTCGCTTGGATCGGATATTATATATGAGCTAACTTGGTTTAAAGAACTGAATCAAGCAATGTGTTGAGAGTCGCAAAATCTATAGTAAAATGAATATAGCCTGGAAGTGCATATAAAATCTATACACGCTTTACGTCGCACTTGAAATTGTGCTTCTTCTTATATCTGACGCTTCTGCCGTTTTAATAATGGCTACTACCAGCATATATGCATGCCTATGTATTGTTGTGGATACATATATACATTGGTGTGGGTGTGTCTGTGTGTGTGTGTCTATGTGTACATGAGGGTTACTCACGTGGTATTTTTGTAATGTTGGCATGCGCGTAAAACGAATATTCGTTCGGTTGGTGTTTAGCATCTTGTTTGGTTGTCACACATGAACTGGGCCATAATTTATGCTAATTGTAAGCCGAAAGTTAACCCAGTGCCTGGGCAATTTATTATCGCAGACACCATCATTGCTGTGTCGGCATCTTTACTCTACACAGTGACATTGTTCCAAGGCAATGACTTGAGTGTGTGTGTGTGTGTCGCTGTGTGCGTAATTTAATTTGAGTAAAAATTTCATACGCTCCGTGTGCCACAACTTGAATCACTTTTCAATTATAAAAAATTCAAGGCAACAAATTACACTGCAAGGAAGCTGCTCTTAAGCCTGACTTAATAATAAATAATTTAACGGATGCTACATTTGGCCAGGCAGCGAGGACACGAAGAACCGTAACCTAAAACAACATGCTTAAGATTCCCTAGAGAATTTAAACCGCTTAACTTGATTTAAGCCTTTCATTAGCCATGATGTGTGGCAAAATTTGTCAGTCCTAAAGCTGTATGTATATAGCATATATATATACATATATACACTCGAACACACACTCAAACACTCGTAGGAACAGTGACACAGACTAATGCAAACTAATCACCGTTGACAGAAAAAGCTTTAAGCGGCTAAAAGGATGAACCGGTAAACGGTTAAGCATTTCAAACCGGCTAGAGACAATGCTCTGCCTTAATGAGAACGTGTTGACTGGAAGGACATAAAATAAACTACTTTATATGGCAGACAAACAATATATATGCAAGCAGACAGCAGCTGTTTATGTGTTTATTAACTATGCGCGAGAGTTGTTTCATAAGTTCTTCTACTGGAATCTGTTTGTACGTACGTAATAAAAATGAACGCGGATAAATACGCTTGGCTGAGATATTTCTTTTTAGTTACTACTTTTTTAAGACTGTTATCGAACCATTTAAATTTGAAAATTAATCGTTTCGTCGCGGGTGTTTTAAACATAAACTTCCAAAACTTTAAATTAAGGTAATAATTTTTTACCAGCAGTAAAGTAAAGGTGACTTTGTATCGGTTTTCTATACTTTTTGTTTTCTTTGTAGTTGAAAATCTGACACTTATCACGATTGAGTCATATTCGATTCAAGAAAACCACAAAAAGTTGTGAAGTAATCATTCAATTGATCCAGGATTTGTTTCTAAAATTATCTTCAGCATTGAAGCTCATTTCATCAACAAACAAATTTGTCGCATCTAGGCCAGCTGTCATCATAAGTATCAAGAGAAGTCGATGCCGTGTGAATTGTGCCGAAAGACATCACTATATATTTGAGAATGATGCGGGCGATATCGTTACCATTAATTCGGATCAATACATTACGATATTACTGATAACTTTTTGGTTTTACAATTAACTTGGTTATGTTTATTTCCAATTCAATTTGGATCCAAGCGTTCTTCCAAAATCGCCTAATCTTGTGTCATGGAAACGACAATTTCAAAACATGGCCAGATTATGCGATTTGATGCCACTAGATTGCATTCAATGGACCTTTTTAAAAGCAATGTGTGCGTCAATCGTATCTTTTGGAAAATCTGATCGAAAATGTTGCCCATCGAGTGGACGTATGAAAAACAGCCGTAATGGACATCGGTCGAGTACACTTTTTCACACATAAATATCATCGATGAACTCTGTTTCATAATAAATTCTTCTTAATTTTTGTTATCAAAATAAAATTTGTTATTTGATTAAAGATACATTTCTTAATCGGCAACAGTTTGTCGTGAATTTATTAAACGACCCTCGTTCTTACATGTTTGCTATTTGCTTTGCTGGTTCTGGTGCAATAAATGAAACAGATTTATAAACAGTGGCTATGATCATAATGTCACATGGCCATGACAGTGTTGTTGGCCACAAGAGCTTTTTGGGCATTCAAACTAAATAAAATATATGTACGCATTAAACACAGACGCCAGACACATGGACTCACACAGAGATACACCCATGTAACAGGCTTTGTGCAAAAATACAAACACAGAGAAACGTCAAAGGCACATATGCCGCTAAATCTTTTCTAGAATTTGGTTCTGCGGCTTTTCATTCAGTTTTATGTAAACAAAATCCAACAATTTCCGACATATAAAAATATTTACTTACTTGTTAAGCCAAACAGCATAAAAAGTGTTCTTTTCATGTTTTTTCTTTCAGTTTTCATATTTTGAATTACTTTTGAAAATATTGTTATCTAGTTTTTTTTTGCGCAGCGTTTGCTGGCCCAGTTTATGTTAAATGGTATCTAGTTAATGTTGTTGGGTCAACCCAATTGTAAATTGTTTTTACAAAATGAATTCGATTCATAGCTCAGACAGTTTTTTTTCAAAGTAAAACAGCTGCTATGGAAGAGTTATTAACTATATTGCAAGTCATCCGATAACATCGAAACTTTAAGTTTCGTTTTGACGAGTTCAAGCGGTTTTTCCTATTATTATAGGGTGGGCCATCTGTTGGTTTGATTGTCAAACATTTATAATTGGCAACATACCCGTCCAAAGTGGATGCGCTTCGATATATCTCAAGATCAAAACTACTCAATTTTAGTCATGAATCGCTTTAAAACCGAAAAACGCATAAAAGTTGTACTGGCTTACTATGAAAATGGCGGTTCTGTGAAAAAAACATAGTTGAGGCCAGTGTCGTCGAGTCGCCGGCAACATCGACGCGCCATCGTTCACAAGAATTACACTTTGCTAGGACCACTTTGCGTCGAATTTTGCATTCTAAGCTGCATTCACACGCTTACAAAATTTAAATGACACAACAATTGAAGCCCACGGACCATTATCAGCTTCCATGGATGGGATAAATGCAGATGAGTTTGCGTCAAAAAAAAAATGTATGTATTGCCAGCCGTGGCGGCCCTTTTGGGCGATATTATTTTTCATACATGGATAAGTAGTTTCAAGCTTGCATTTTGTATATACGTTTGTATGAATAAAGTGCAATTAACAAACAAACCCAACAGATGACCCACCCTGTACATGTCCTGTACATTATGATATTAGAATGCCTACTCCGAACCATTCTCTATAATTTATGCAAAGATGATTTCATGGATGACACGGTTCTTTATAGTACTGGAAACTCATGCACCGAAAATTAAAGTAAATGCCAAAACCTGGAACTGGGAGAATTTGGGCACTATTCTACATAGAGAGCTTAAGTTTTTTATTTAATAATGTTTTTATTTTGAATACTGCGAGAAGTTTTAGCGTTCTCATAAAAAAAATTAAATCCAGGTTCTCATTCTTGCTTTATGATGTTTTAATTTTTTTTGAAGTTGCTAAAACCTACTTGAACAAAGATTTGAAATATTTGCTTTAAGAGCTCGCATACTTTAAAAACGTTTAACAATAATCTTGAATTAAGCATGAAATTCATCTTATTTTCGAGTTTATTCATTCTAAATATAAGTAATTTGTACTTAAAAAAATCTACCTTAATCTGAAAATCAAATACTTTTTCTTTATATCAAGTTCGAAATGTGGCGTGGGTACTCAAGTACGGAGTGCTTGATTGTTTTTCTCAGTGTAGGTTGAGAAACGTTTTTTTTTCAATATATTCTCCATGAAAATCAATGGACATTTAAATGCGCTTAAATCAATTTTCGAAGCACATTTTCCAATCCAATTGAGTTATCTCCAAAACATGTATTTTGAAAGCATCGACTTATGTAAAGTTAATCGTCTTCGGAGACTCGTATTGCCGATTGTTGTTTAATTTCAGCCCCCTGAGCATAAATCTAAAATAAAAGGAGCATACGTAAGCGCATAGTAAAACGTCAACGTATAAAAAGACAAAAAAATCTTCTTGGCGCCCAAATATTCATGCTTTATTAAATGTAACTAACTAACTAACTAATTCCCAGGAATGCCTCAATCTCACAATATGTTACATGACAATTTTTCTTTATCATTTCGTCGACGGCATCGATGTTTTCTGCGATTGTGGCCGATTTTGAACGGCCTTAGCTAAGTTTTACGGTGAGAGATAATCGCCCGCGATTGAATTCGGTAAACCAGCATGTTACAGTGGCGAAAAGTCGAATAAAATTGGCATTGTCGAATAAGTCCACGTCGGAAATCGTAAGAAATCATTACACGAAAATCTTCGCGGCTTAATTCCATTTCTTGGCTGAGAAAAGTTCTTAAATCACATTACCCTTTAAAAGTTTTTCATTAAGGTGTCAGGTTGCATCTGGCACCATTAGAATTGCCAAGTTTTCGGATTAGGGTTACCATATGTCCGCTTTTAAGCGGACATGTACGCTTTTTCTGTCTCGGGTACGCTTGTCCGCTTTTTTGCAGAAATGTTCGCTTTTTTCGCTCCATCAGACCGATCAACTTTTGTCATACTTATTTTCATATCTTTTACCAAGTATTTAAGTATATTTTCCACAAAAGTGGATCAGAGTACGAAAACAAACCCGCAGTTGAGCGCAATTCGGAAATTTTTGAAGGTTTGAAATCATATTATATCATATAATCTTTGTCTTTAAAATTTAAAAGTATTCTCTCGAAAACCCGAAGTGAAGGCCAAAATGATGAATTTGATCATTTTGAAAAACAAGCTTTCAACGTTTATGATCAAGCATTCGCATACTTGGAGAAATGGACCCATTCACTTCAAGAATTTCGCGTGTTTCAATGGCTTAATTTCAAGCAAGGAGATCAAATTGAAATGTCGTTTGTCGAAAAAACTGTTTTGTACTTAACGACAAAAAATGTCATCATGATGACTCTCTGCTTTTCGATCGGGTCGGTTGTGGTATGTCCGCTTTTTTCACTCGGACCATCTGGTAACCCTACTTGGGATGTCTGAATACGGAAGAGCTGTCGCTTTTTCATTAAGATGACTATCAGTGTCTCCCTTTGGAGTGCTGGACCTGTAACTTTCCTGAGTAACTCTGCTGGAAGATTTTTTATTTTGTTGGTGTTTGTTTTAGCTCAAGATTTGGTTGAAGTGTGTCCATGGAGGGTGCCTTGTATGACAATATTTTTGGGGTTAAGAGGCCAATGTAGTTATCCATGCTTTGCTGGCATTTGTACTCCGAGGTAGTATTGATTATATTCTCTTCAATTAAAGTTGCATCTGCATTTGTGTACATTGCGTACATTGTGTTGTCTACTGGCCCGTTGCTCCAACTAGAAACCTAATTAGGACACTAACTAACATTGTGTCTCTAGCTTTATGATAAAGACAAAAAATTCTGGAAATTATTTTTAAGATTTTACTTTTTTTTATAAGTTAGTGGCAAACAAATCTTTAACGTCCAATTCTAAGTAGAAATATTTGACTGTCTTTTGGGAAAACTTGTTTAAACATTAGCTGGCGCTGCCCCTAATTAAATTAGTTAGTTAGACCATTTTGGTTTTCACACTCGCAAATAATTTGTGAACACGCACGACTAACACATGTGAATACATTCACAACGTTTTTGTGGTTTTTGGTACCACAGCCTGAGGGATCTGAAAACGTTAAAAATATTTGCGTTAAATGAATACGTGAACCCTTATCAAGGATGATGGTAAATGTTTTATTAGCTATTGAACAACTTTCCCAAAATCAACTCTAAGCCAGAAATGCCAACTGCTGCCCATAAAAATAAATGTGTTACAAGTTTATTTTAGCAGTTTTATGTAGTTTTTGTTTGGTTCATTTTTAAAAGTTTAACTTATTGATTTATAGCAGCCATAAATAAATAATGAAGACCACAAAATAGGATGTTAAAAAAAGACTGCTGAAGAGGGAAAATTTAACATATGTATTTATGCGTTGTGTGCTCCAATGTCAAGTAATAAAACAGCCAAGCAAAAAGGATTTAAATTTATGCTTTTGACTGCATTTGGTTTCGGGACAAACCCCAATCATGTTAGGGGATTGCCTCAAGCTTATATAGATACAACTGCGCTACGAAAAGTAAAAACGAGGTCATCATCATCTATACTACTCATAGCTATAATATACTGTCAACGCATAACTAAAATAGACTACATAGATGTTTTTTTGAATGTCACAGTTTTGTTTTCTTCCATAAACTGCAACTTAAGAAAGTGGTTGGATGCATAAATCATTAATCAGCTCTCGCCAAACAAATCAAGTTTTTTGTTGTTCCCCCTAAAGTCCCTATAAACGGGGTTTGTTGGCCGAAACAAAAGCAAACATTCAAAAAGCGTAAGCTCCTTTGATGCCATTAAGCAACTCGCCACAGCATTAAACCAAGTACAAGCAACTAAACTTGAAGCTTTTGTTGTCCACACAATGTAAGCGTTGGAACGCAGCAACATCCTGCTTAAGCTCTGCAAACTTTCATCAACTCAATTTAAAGCACTCTGTGTCCTAAGCGTCTGTATGAACTTAATTTTAAAGATTAGAGCAAAAAGTTCAAATCACTGTTTAAATAACCAGAAAGTTTTCCAGTTTAAATGGCTTGGATTTGGTCAGTCTTAGTTGGAAGCAGCTGTTGACAGAGAAGCCCACAAAAGTATGCTACGTTTTTTTTGTTTAATGTACAATGCACACTGCTTCCAAAACCAAATTTTTTTTGGCAGAAAACCAAAAAAATTAAGATGCGGACGTGCAAACTGGCACAGAATCTTCATTGAATTGCAATAAGAACATTTCGAGCAGTTAGGGTTGCTAGTTTAATAAAGCCTTTATACAGAAAATTTTTGATAAGATGCGGACAATAAAAGACTCTTCTTTACAAAAAATGATAGACCACGCAAAAACAGGTTATATTTATATATATTTATACTATGATTTCTCAGTGGCCTAGGATGCATATATTTCCTCTTTTCATGACAATGCAAAAAAAAAAAAAAGGATTCAGGACCAGTGTGTAAAGGTAAAGTTCAAAAGCTTAAGTTTAAAAGTTGGTTAGTCATATTCTAGAAAAAAAATAATTCACTTTAACTGCAGGGGTCACTGTAAGCTAATACCAATTTACAGCCACGATAATAATAATAATATACAGAATGTAATAACGATTAAAGCTACAGCAGCCTTAAAACAAATAAAATAATCTATGTATGTATGTATACAACATTTGGTAAGCAATGCCGAATAAAGTCAATAAAACATTATTGTGGACGACGCTCTCGATGATTCGTGGGGAACCACTTTATTAGCTTTTAATTGGCACTAGAAGAGCCAGACGTTGTCTATATTATAGACTTCGTAGTATACACAAAGAAACCAACCAGTTTAAGAGTTTCCCGCACACAACCAAATATATTTGTGGCTGTAATAAACGCAGAAACTCGAGAGAATTATTATTATACTATAATTTGGACATAGTATGTAATGAGTATTATTTTTGTTGAGATTATTTGTAGTCTTTTCTAACTCATATAAAGTTAACGTCCGATAAAAGTATACCCTCTACCATGCAAATAACTTTTGTTGGGGTTTGTAGATTCATTCCAGAGTAAAAATAGTCCAGGTACCTATGTATCCTTGCCCGTTGTGCCATATTGTTAAGAATAAAAATAGGAACATACGCGTTGTATGGTTTGGTAAACTGCAGTTACCCTCTCTAAAACATTCCCTAATTAACATCAGTCATTCGTGTCCTTTGTTCCACCTTGGAACTCTAGGAAATATATATAGGGGAAAGGCTTGTAAGTTGGCACAGCTTGTAAGTTGGCACACCTGGTTGATTTTGATGTTCCAGCAATGAAAATACCAAAATTCCACCTGTCTTCGATGGCAAATACGCCGTAAACAATTTATAATGTGTTTTTGATGCGAACAGATTCAAAAACGCAGAGTGTGTGTGAAAAATATAAAAATTGTTTTTTATGAAATCGGAAAATAAAAAAAACAATATTTTTGATTGCGCTCAAAAAGTGAGCAAATCAAAATAAAAACTCAAGGAAAATATATGTACTGGAACTGAAATTCAATGAACTTTCATAATCAAAAAAGGTTTCCGGACATACACTGAATAGATAAATTTATTTCAATGCATTCCAAAATGGCTTCAAAAATGTAAGTTGTCACACCTCGTGGCTTGTAAGTTGTCACACATCTATTTTCATTTTTTTACATTGCTATGCTATTTATATGACTGTTTTATTGTGTGGAATTATCATGGAAACTAAATTTGATTTGTTTTTATTGCTTTTTTTTGCCATTTTCGGATATATTTTTTCAATATTTTCCGTAACAACTCTTTTATAGTATGGCGAGCAAGAAAAACCGATCACAAAAAACCACACATTTAAATTCAATTTAATGCTCAGTTAAATTTAAAATCAATAAATTTTCATAAATTTTAGCAATCATGCGTTTTTATTTCAGTTCTCTCAAATTTTCAGCGATTTTTGCAGGTGTCCCAACTTACAAGCCTTTTTTTTGGGTCGTTTTCAAGCTCTTTTGAAAATTGTCTGTAAAATGCTTATTTTTATAAATCTCAAATGATTTGCTTATTTTTTTGATTATACCACTTTCTTTTCTCTTTCCTTTTCCCTATATATTCGTGTTCTGCCAAGGGCCCAGGAAGTACTCAATCAAGTGCGCCTGATATAGGCCATCAACCTTTTTCACCTCTCCGTCGCGTTGACAGACAACAGATAGGCCTGACTTTTTCAGTTTATCAGCCTCAATGGTCTGCAAAGCAGAGGAATATTATTTTTAGATGTCTCACTATCCGAAAGTCCGGGGATCTTACCTCTTGTTTGGGAGTTTTAGGATCTAAAAGCAAAAGTTTTTGAATTAAAACCATTTTACAAAGGGTATATTAAATTAGTTACCTAAAGTATGATCAGGGCAACTCGAGAAGTCGACATACCGATGTCCGCCTGTCCGTCCGTATGAACGCCTACATCTCAGAGATGGTATACATTATGGGCATCCCAAAAAACTGAGGTCATCATTTTGGCATTTTTCTTGGTCGATTTCTTAGAAGAAATACACTGCTGTGACTGTTTCTTGGTCATCAGTGTGCTGTGATGCATCCAAGTTTACGTTCTGCGACTTTTTAAATAGACTCCTGCAAAACAGAAAGAATTTTTTCGTATTCACCGATCTTGGCGAAACTAGCTGTTGGGAAACTAAACGTTGATTTAACGTATGCATTTAAAGTGCATGAAAGTTACAGGACTTCTCCTTTGATGCTTAAAGCTCACAACTTGTTCGTGTAGATTGTTGGTAAAAGCAAAAAGTGCAACATGTTACTCTTTGTTGCTTGTAATTCACAACTCGTTCAAGCAAAATAGTGGCTTAATGCCCAAGTTTTTTCTGCTAAGAAGTATTATTTTTTGCGAAACTAATTTATTTTTTTAATTTAATTTAATTTTTGTTCCCCTTCTCTGATCTTTAGTCCAATATTTGAAAACTGACTGAGATACAGTCAAGTCGACTAAAAAGTGATAGGCTGTAGGAAAATTGAATAATATTATGAGGAATACTATCGATAGTTTAGATCTCGACAGTTGAAACTATCTACTAGACTTACAAAAAGAATATTTCAAAATGTTTAACAAAAACGTTTTATTCATGATTTTTTAAAAAGAGATCATTTTAAAATTACGTCTCAAAAACCAAAAACAGCATCCAATTAACAATCAAAAAAAAATTATCTTTAGCTTGTTTTTGTGGCAGAAAACCCACATTTCTAAGTTTCAGTCGGGTCATTCTGTCCAAAACTATAAGGCCACTTCTACTGAACATCCATCCTCTCACTTTCAGTAGAAGTGGCAGGAGTGCATACATTTTTTTTGTCTAAGTTTTGTAGTCCAACACAGTCGGATCCCTAAAAGTAGAATTATTTTTAGTTACATTTTTTAATTGTATATACTAACCTTCCAAAAATATAATGGATTTGCATCTTGGCTTAAATTTTGACTGGCCAAATAATGTGGAATGTCAAATATTGCTGCTACCTTATTTTTAGAGCTCTTTTTTTTACTATTTTTTGCAACCGAATTTTATGAAATTCCAACTTTCAGAAGCCAAAGTCAAGTCGTCTACTATACGGAAAGGCTGGACGTCTGTGGCAATCGTTAAGGCTAATGCGGCATCGATTTTTGGTTTTTTATGCAAAGAATTTTCATCATTTGACTTACTTTAATAATTTTTTATGGTCCTCATAGGATTTGGTAATTCTAAAAGCGTCGGATGGTCAAAAAGGTTCAACGTGTTACCACTCACACACCTCCTCAAGAAGAGGCGGGTTTTTTGGACTTGACCCTCGGAAAACGGCTTAGAGAGTTCTGCTATATAGCCCCCACATTCAAAATCGTAAAACCTCTAAATCGTACCTGCTTCGCTTCTCTAGAAATCGAAATATATAGGTTCAGCAAAAAAGATTCGCACACAGTTGGCTTGTATCTGTGCTTGTTGGCCACCATTTTGACGTTTTTTGCTAATTACTTTCAAAGTCATCATGCAATTATGATTCGGTGCCATGGTGAGCGGATATAAATTCGTATTGTCGGATAAACTGCCAGACGTGATGGTTTCCTTCTTTTGTACTATGTGGTACAGAGTCTGGGGTCCGCTTCTGTTGCACACATTAGCACAATCACTATACACTTTTTTTTTAATGGACACTGAGCATAATAAAATCTACTTTTTTCCATTGTTGAAAAGCAACCACGATAACTTTTAATAACTGGTCTTTTTTATACATTGAAAACATTTGTTGACTTTGGGAGTTGCTCTTGGCTTTGATGCCAAATGTGTGTTTGCACATGATTCCCACCAATTAGGAACTGTCAGTTATGGCTGACAGAAACGTACCACGTGCTCTTAATTACTAAAGCTCGAGCTTTTGGCGCATCTTGTATTGTCAGCCAAACAATAAATCTTTAACTAGTAGAACTCTGTCAGCAACAGATGCAAAAATTAGTTTAACAAGTTGACATTGAACAAGCCACAAGAACCACACTGAAACCTGATAAATTGAGTAGGATAGAAATCTTTGCCACGTTATAGCTACTGTATAAACCAGTTTTGATGTTCTCCATGCACTTAGTACGAAGGTAAGTGTAGAAATCTGTAAAAATACATTTTTCCAAAATAAATTTAGATCGCAGAGAATTAGTGAACGAAGAAATGAATATGCATGCAAAACGCACCAGAACTTCTTCCAACTCCCTTTCATATCAGATGTTTGAATAGTGAATATAACATTCTTATTTCTTCGCCCCAAGGTCATCAAATAATACTTGACAATGCATGCCATGACCTTGAATATTATGAAAAGCGTATGCGATATTTGTTGCAACTCTTGAAAAATTACAACAACAAAAAAATGGCGTCCGTTAAAGTCGGGCGCGGACGACTTTTGGATACCCTGTACCACCGCATTGCAAAAAGATATTTATTTGTCAAATTTGGCTACGATATTTTCATAAACAAGCGAAAAACAGACGAATTTTGCACCAAAAACGTTTTTTCGACCGATCCGTCCTATGGTACATTCAACCGATTTTGATCAAATTTGGTACAGTGCTTGGGAACTATAAAAAACTTTCGAGTGCCAAATTTGTTTACGATATCTTTATAAACAAACGAATTATCCGTCCAAAATTTTTGGTTTTTTTCGAGGTCCTCTGAAACACCCCTATGGGAGTCATATAATGTAAACCCGATATAATCAAAATTAAATAAACTGGTCTCCTATAATAAGAGAAGAGAATAATAAGGGATCTTAACAGAAAGTTTGGTTGCTCTAGCTCTTACCCGCTCTGAGATCTAAGCGTTCGTACGGACGGACAGGCGGACATGGATATCTCGACTTCACTAGTCACCCTGATCATATTTTAGGTAACTTTGTGAGGTCTCCGACGAATCCTTCTATATGTTACATACATTTTTGGCTTGCACAAACTGAATATACCTTTTGTATCATACCTTATGGGGTATAAAAATTACATTTTTTTAATGAGGTACAGATAAAAATGGTTTGAAGCTTTGTCAAAATATTGTTACATATCATAATAATCTTAAAATCCGATTTCTGATAAAAACTAATGGAAAATTTCAAAATTTGAAGTGTTGACCCTGTACCTTAGGGCGAGCAGTATATTGGGTGTGAAGATGTATGTACAATAGAAAAGAAGACGCCGGTGACAAAATAAATTGATATTGACAAGTTCTTGCGTCCGTCTGTCTGTCCGTAAAATGCCTAGATCTTGAAGATTAAAAGAGGTAGAATAACCAAACTTGAGATTTGGACTCCTCATATTTGCAGGCACTTAATGTACAATTTTTTTTTTGTTCTCAACTTAAAGTCGTCTCCCATCCAACACAGATCAGAGAAATCAGAGAGCCCCTAAACTTGCCTCCTATGTTTAGGAGACAAAAAAAAATGATAACAGCTAGAGCAACCACACTTTTGGATATAACCTTATGCTATATTTTTTCCATATCGGCGTTACGATTTACAACTCCCATAGGGGTATTATTACCCAAACTAAAAGTTTTCTGGGCACAATTCGTTTATTTTGCAGATGTCTTAGCCAAATTTGGCTTTCCGAAGTATTTTAGAGTTCCCAAGTACTATTTCGAGTTTTATCAAAATCGGTTGACTATATCATATAGCCCCCATAGGGCCGATTCTTAATTTTACAATCCAAAGTTCTTTAGAGAACCTATGCACTATACAAACTTTATTGATTGGCTATGATGGAACGGGGTATCGCAAAGTCGTTCGCCTTTTTTTTTTTACCTTTTTTGTTTTTAATGCATTTCTAAGCTGAGTTACTTGAGTCTTTGCCCTAAAATTGAGAAAAGCTAGGCTGAGTCCCAGAACTGGAACTTGGAAGGTAAATGTACAAGGCATGTCAAAGTTGATCACGACAGACCTTAACGCTTGCCATATTTTTAACAATTATCGTTTGTTAAAAATAAATAAGTTGGCTCATTATTTTTTTGCGTTGGACTACGAATTTTTTACATTCTATTTGACTGCGTTTTTAAAAAAAAAAATTAATTAATGCAAGCATAACAAATATTGGCACAAAAGTCTTGGCAAATACAATAGAAATTCCATTGACTTTGAATGACCTCTGCGGCAGCCAGCTGGAAATTAAAGAATCAATTATTAAATAGCAAAGTGTATTGAGACGCAAGAAAAAGTAATTTATATACTCCAAGACGTCCACAAAATGTTGGTAACATCAATAACAAGGAAAAAATTAAGGCCAACATGAGGGACAAAACGCTCTACACGCAGCCATGAGGCAAAACAAATACTCGTACAATGTAGCGTGTACATACATAGGTACCATTTTCTTTTATTTTCGCCGGCTTTAACAGAAGCATTGGGAATAGTCCTACGCTGAACTATAAGCAAAAAACAAGACAAATAAAAAAACAAAAAAAAATAAAGACCCCCAAAAAGATGCCAACAAATTGCGTGTTGAGTTCCAAAACTGTCAAAGTCAAATATGTCAAAATATTTGGTTCAGGCTGACCAAATACTCAAACTCTTTAACTCAAGCAAAGTAATCGCTTTAAGCCCAAAATTTTGTTTCACTATTGTATGCTTTTTAACCTTTTTATTTTGGAAAGTTTTTTTTCGAAAAAGGTTGTACGTAAAAGATTAAGTGATCTCATTGAACAACGAAAGATTTCCTTGGAGATGTGCCTTCATATCCTAAGCTGACCTTAATTTAGCAGAAGTTTTAAATATTATTTTTGTTAAATAAAAATATTCAGCCGTGCTCCGGAAAACGAAACCGAACATTTTATTCGGATTCGTTTTCAATTTTGTTTGAAACCGAATGTTTTGTTGCAAGAGGAATTAAAACGAATCGGCTAAAAATGTCTAAAAATGACTTATTTTATACTGAAATAATATTTTAAATATTCTTTGATATTAGGCTTTGAAGTAGGCCTTTGCCTACCTGATTCTTTTTTTTCCCTCGGTCGACTGGTTCGTATGTGCAATGGAGAGAAATCCGATATCAGGATAGTACGCACATATCGTGAAGTTACTCTTTTTAAGGACAGGACAAAGTAGGGAAAGCTTCCCAATTAAGCATTACTGATGTCTTCGATGTCCCTATAAGCGTACTTAACGTCTCAATGAGGAAAAATCTTGATCTAGTTGATCAGGTTTTTCATGCAGATTTTTTATGGTATGCATTAGAAATCGCTCTGTAATATTCTTCTTTTTCTTAATTAACAAGAAGTTATCTAAGAAGCCCGTAAATTTTCCAAAGTTTTTTCCGAAAGTTAAAAAAATCAGATGAAGAATTCGGACTGACGTATGGCTTTACACCCGGAGCCTCTGTGTTCTGTATAGGCATCGTCCTGTAAAGTGTTAACTTTGTCGTTAGGCTAAAGAAGCATTCATGGCAAAGGATCCACATGCTGACAGTTTTATTCGTTGTGACGTTGGTGCCAAGTTGAGCGAAATCCTCGAAACATGATCAAAAGCAAAATTTTCAGCCGCAATTTGATGATCTTATCGTATCGCGTCTTTCTCTTTAATGAAAGCATATGCTTCGTTTTTGTCTTATTTAGCAAACACACAACTGCAGATTCTCTTTCAATAGCCAAAAAGTTTCCTGGCCATATCTTGTATTTGTACGTTATTTTAATATGATTTTTGAACATATATTTAATCGTAAATTTTAAAGATGATTCAACGGAATCGCCTTTGATGTCTTTATCAACTGGACACTTTAATCAAAAAAAGTCTCTTTAGATGCACTACATTTCCATTACAAAGTTAAAGAGGATTGACGGAGAGGACTCCGTCTTGTCGAAAAAAAAGTTTCTACCATCCATCATTTACTTTTTTTCGTGTTTCCTCTGGCGGGGCTTCCGGTAAATAATTTTTTTTTTTTCTACTCCCTCTATCTTTTTACACTTATAATTTATTTCTTATTTTTCAACCAGAGCCAAGCCAACCAAACAGGAATCATATTTTAAAAATAAAATATAAAAAAAACTTTAATATTTATGGGTTTTTTTTGTAGGATTTTATTTGAGATTTTATTACAAATTGAAAATATATTTATTGCATGATTGCATTGGCGTTTTTTTTTTTTTTGTTTATGTACTTGATCTTAATTTTTCAAATATTTTTACTAATTTCAAGTTTTGTTAAATATACAAATCATGTTTTAAATATAAATATTTACGATCTTGATATAATATACAAAAAAGGAACAATCTATGGCGTCGTTGTTGTTGCTGTTAGGCGAACGCTCATAAGTTACTAAGTTCTTAATTAAAATGTAAATCGTTTATATTTCTCTATACTTGCACTATATAATTAATGAGCAGATTAAACACATAAAAATAAATGATATCATACAAAAAGAAATCAATTCAAAATTAAATGAAATAAAATATGATTTTTTTATAACGGGAAGTACGCACTTTATGACAATATGGTGGTCCCGTTGTTCTGGGACCTTAAGTTTTGAAAAAATTCTGACGTTGTAGAGGATGTAATCACTACAGATTAGCTTAGTTCTAGCGCTATTCCGGATAATATGAATGTTTCAATACCAAAGCTAGTCGTTTTGGGGCCCCATTGATGCATTCGTTGTAGTTGTTGTTTTTTCTTCTATTAGTTGTTGTTGTTGTTGTTGTTACTAAATAACTCGTTATGTGTTGTTGAAGTTCGTTTTCGTTCGTTTACAAAATTGAGCGGTGTGCTGTGAAAAATGAATAAAAAACTTTATAAGAATTTTGCAGTTATACTCAATATAAACTCAAGGAAATACCCAGTAATAATATTAAGGTAGGTATTTATTTTTACAAATATCGTGCACTATTTAAAGTATTCTACAAGGTTAATTACAATTTTCCAGCTGCCAAATTTGGTTATACTTAGTTATATGCTTTTCAAATCGACACTACTTGTTTTTTTTTATAGTCTAAAATGTGCTACAAGTTGCGGAGGTATATGAAACTACGGGGTACTAAGGGATAACTTTGGTATTGCTACAAGTCAGTTTTGTAGTTTACATAAAGGATTTGTTGACATGCTTTAAAAAAATGCTCTTACCAATTTGTTTTTGCTTAACATTTCGTTACTAGTAATTTAAATTAATTAATATATATCATATATACATATATAATATATTACTATATAAAAGTTTATATGATACAGCGTCGCTTGTTATTTGATTTGATTTGATTTGATTGATATTCGAGAGAGCTAAGATGTGATTTGACTTTACTTAGAAAAAATCCTCTGCCTCAGCTGTGTTTTGCATTAAAATGTAAATAAAATAAAAAATGATATAGTATTAATTATACAGCATATGTTATTGATATTTCAAATTGGATTCAATCTAATTGCGATATTGAAAAGGTATTTCTCAAGGGGGTTTTACATAGAAACGCTTTTAAGTTATTTGTAAAGTGATATTAATTCACATGGCGAAAATAGGTGAGTAGAACGCTTCGATTTTGATCATTTTTGATTAAAGTAATATTTTTGTATTTTTCAGAAGTTCTCATAAAATATGAGCGAGTTTTATTTTATTCACAATTTCTTCCAAGGACTTTGCCTATTTGTCACTATGAGCTGTGAACTCACTCGCGTAAAATATTATCATTCGAATTTTTGAGAAAATGGCACATCACTTTTTAATTTCAAAATTAAAAAAAAAAAAGAATATACCAATGAATTAACATATTAAATTAAATTTGGAAAAAAAAAGTTGTCTTTTATTATTTGACAAGCTCTCAGGAAACCTCTATTTTTGTGACGTTTGGCTTTAAATATCTTAAGGCGTGAATAACTTTTGTCTTCTCATTTACCGATAACTCGCTAAGTAATTGGAATTTCGCAAAAAAAAGAATCCGTGTATTACATTTGAAAAAATCATAAAATTCGAAGAGATTGACTTTCGCCCTGATTCATATAAAATTAAAAAAGCTTAAATGAGTTCACTCCCTGGCAAGAACTCTGCATAGTGTGACTGCGTAGAATATAAATGTAAGATGCCAACATATGAAAGATCATTAATTTGCATCAGCTAATTCTTGGTTAAGAAAAGCCTAAAGCAGATAAATCATTTATGAAGTCGACTTATTTGAATTTGTTATCAATAACACAGGCCAACATGGTTTAGTTGTTGGAAGGCTAAGGGTCATTTCCGAAGTAATTTCCTGCGTAGAATCCGAACCCGGGGTCAGAATTGGCCCATCACGTCAGGATTTTTAGATTTTTGAGGTACCCGTAAAACGGTGTTGTTTCCTACTTTTGAGGTTATGTACAGGGTGCAAAAGGTGTGGTCTGTCACTCCAGTTACATCATTTATTACCACTCTTACCCTTTAGTTTAAAAGTTCAATCGATCATTTACATTTAAAGTTATGGGTATTCAAAGTTACGAAATATATCCCTCGACGTCATTCTGACCCCGGATTCGGATTCTACGCAGCAAGTTACTTCGGAAATGACCCTTAGCTTTCCAACAACTGACATGACCCCGGTATTTGTAGGTCCGTGTAACTCAAGATTGTCTCAAACTAATTGTGGAAATATCATATGAGTAATTCGATAATTTCTATCAGAGTCACGCTAAATCCGGTGCTCAATTTGCTATCCCGGTGACGCAGGGTCCGAGTTCACTCTCATTTTTGAGAATGCAATATGGCGGATTCATTAGTGCGCATGTGATTTACAAAAAATTCTTGAAAATGAAGGAATTTGCGTATAGCTTGAGTGATTCCAAATCCTGATAAAGTGCTGGAAACTCAATGTGGCAAATATAATAAAGCAGAGCTGATTATATAAAAATGTTTCTCTGATATAGCTAATTTACAATCCTTATTATTTTTTGAAAGCTCAGCACTACAGGGTTGATTGGAAAATTGGTTGCATTTATATATTAATCGACTAATCACAGGTGTTTGGCTTTTTCTTATCTAAATTTATGATTCGTATGAAGCTGAAAATCTTCAATTGATTTTGATTTTTCTTAACTTAAAGCCATTTTGATGGAAACAGTGCTTATGCTAGTGGGCAATATTTACACAGTGCGCTACTATGTACAAGGATTTTGGCGAAAACTTTTCAAAAATATGAGAGTTCTTTAATAAATAAATTTCTTTTTTTTTTAAATAAGCTCGATTCGAAATTAGAGGCAAATGGCGCCAAGTGAAATGGTGAAATGGAATCCATTTCACGATTACTTACGTGTCAAGGGTCTGGCTGGGTGCTTGGACCACAAGTAACGGTTCTTCACTGGTGACAAGTACGAGTCACGTGCAATGGGGCTCGAGGCACGGGGCACCGAGGAGGCACGGAAGGGCATCAAATCGTCAACATCCCACCAGAAGGGATCACGCACAATCGATGAAATGGGCAAGTTGGGGCTGGGGCTCAACAGATCCCTGAACCGGTTGCGTGGATGGAAGATTGGAAGTCCTGTTGTTGTTGTTGTTGTTGTATGACATAGCATTTGGTGTACAGTTGCAAAGTGGCATAAATATTAAAGTTGTTGTTGTTGTTTTTGTTGTAGATGATGTTGGTGTCACGATTTGTGCATTTTGAAGGGTACGAGTATACAAATAAATTTTGTAGATTGGTTTGTTGTTTTTTGTTGTATTGCAATGTATACAAGAAGAGCAGAAAGAAAAATATTTTTTGCTTTGTTTTTTTTTTTTAAACTAAAATAAAACAAAAAAAAATCAAACGAAAAAAAACGCTTTAACTTTAACAGTATTTTTGATATTTTCCATGCGTATGTAAGATTTCAATGTGGAAAAAATACCAAATAATGGGCGGATTGTTATCGATAGGTAGTAATCGATAGGTAGCTAATTCAAAGACAAAAGACCAAGCGCTACGGAAAGCAAAGTAAGGATGGCGAAAACGGGTTTGGCAACAAATAGGATCTACTTTATCTTAAATATACTAGAATAGAACTTAAAGCACGGCGCTTACTTTTGGGCTCAAACCTCATTGATGATGCTGCTGGCATATCACTCAACTCAAATAAGTACCAATTTGTTTTTGGTAAAAGCCAAAAGTATAAAATTTGGATAAACTTTAGCAACAAGTTGTTAGCACTGAGACAAACCCAAACAGCAGCCCAAACAAATATGGAACTATTAATTGGACTTGTCTGATATTGTCATCAGTGGATTACTTGTATGTGTGTCACATAAGCAACAAAGACGAACAACAACAAGAAATTACACTCTTCTTGTATATAAAAAGTTTAAGGAAATGGAAAAATTTTGATTTTACCCTCAGCATCATAGGCGACTTCAGTGGGACGTGGTCCCCAGCGACCGGCTTTAACAGGAGTGGGACTTGGCGAACCGGCGCGCTCAAAAACACTTGGTCTTGCCACAGCTGGGCCAGCTGGCGCAGCCGCAGCGGCACCGCTAATCTCGGGCAACTTACTTTCAAAGAGTTCATCCAATGGTTCCAAAGAGCTGGCACGGAAAAGTGGACGCGTGAATGGGGCCAAGCTGGTGGCACGATCAAAAACGGATGGTCCACGTGGCACGCTTCCGTCACGGTTCCAGTATGTTGGTGGTGGCACATAGGGCTCGCTGCCAGCACGCAATGAACGGTTAGGACGTGCTGGAGATGCCGAGCGACGAGCTGAAAGAGTTAGGTAGATGGTGCAAATCTAAGTAAATTTCTTTGTTATGCACTTTCTGGGAGAAAATATGTATGTCGAGGCGTTTATAACAAGCCAATGTTCCTAGTTTCGGATCTAATTTAAAGATGGGTATTGATCGATTTTGAAAACAATTTGAATTTATATATTCTTATTTTGTGGAGAAATGCCAAAGTGATCAACCCTACAGATGTTATTGATCGAGCCATAGACGACAGTACACCCATTCGTCTACCCTTAGACTGATCCTCGGAGTCCAAACAACGTTATACTAGGACCGTACTTTAAGATGATATATCATCTTCGATGATGTACCCCAAAGACTATGCGGTGTGGTACTTCAACAAGGCATTTGACGATATGTCGATCATCTCATCAAATATGACCGTCATGGATTTAAAAATTTTTTATGGTGAATCTTCGAGGACATAGGCCCTAAAATATATAACTCTCGAAATTCTAAACCGAATTTTATGAAATTCGAATTTTGCATTTTGTTCAAACATATGAAAGCGTCTGAGTAGGTTTTTAAAACCAGTCTATATTTTCAGTCAGCTCCCCAAAAAATATCGAACTAAGGCTTGTCGTAACCAGAGACTAAATCTGTACTCCGTTAAATCCCATAACGTTCGATTTTTGACATATTGAGAAATGTGTAACGAATAATTTTATCCAGATAGTATTTCTTGGTCGTTTTGTCACCCGACCTTGCACTCTCTCTGTATAATCCACAAATCTATCTTCATATGAATATAATGTCGCTCGAATTTGGATCCGATTTAAAAAAAAGGAAGGCAACGGAGTTCTACCAATCGTTTAAGAAATTTTTAAGAAAAACTTTTTAATTGTCGAATTGGGCTTCATAACAATCGAAATTTACTTTTATTGAGACAATTTTGTAAACGATCCGCCCTATGGGACTATGAGATATATTAGACCGACTTTGATTAAATTTTGGTAATAGTCTCGAATGCCGAATTTGGTTACAAAAGCTGCATAAATAGATACATATGTCCCAAAACTTTTTTTTTTTAAGTTGGTTTTAATTTATTAGAGCAACCGAGTAAAATATAACGCTGTTACCAAACAAATAAAATAAACTTGTTTACCGTGACAAGGGGGCGTAACCAGTTACGTTGTGTATGGCTTGGGTTAACATCCTTGGGATCTAGACGTTCATATGAACAGACAGTCGGACATTTCTATAGTCATCCTGATCATACTTTATGGGGTCTCCGACAAATCCATCGATATGTTTTATACATTTTGGACTTGCACAAACTTAATATAGCCTTTGTGCCTTAAGGCGCTGAGTATACTAAATTTGCTTACTTTAATTATGTATAAAATAGTGTCTTTTAGCTCGTACTTCAAGCCTTACTTCGATATTTTTTGTGTTATCATTTATCGATATGATATATCATACAAATTAGCTTTTAGTTAACAGCTGTTCTAAATAGTTTTCATAAAACCTTTTTTTTGGCTTCATAAAATATCTTTTAACAGCTTCAGGAATCCAATTAAAGATAGCTACATTATCCATGAATATTACATTTTCTCGACATGATCATATTCTACTTTAACTAATTTGTATAATTCTTCTTATTTTTTCAGTTTGCAAGCAATCCTTAAACTGAGTAAATCTTTGACTGGTAAGAGACTAAATCTATGTATTATGGTACTTACCAGAACGAACTTAAAAACTAATACAATCTAACCAACGAAGTTCTGGGAAACATTTCGAATTGAAAATTTTCTAAACAATTACATAGCACAAAATTACAATACTGTGGGGCACAAACAAAAAAAGTAAAAGTTTTACATAGGACATATTTTGTATGTTTGTGTGTGTCTTTGTATTAACTGCCACAAAAATGTTGGTAAAGAAATACATTTAAATAAGGAATATTTTTAATTGTACTATACATACATTGGAATGAACTTTTATTCTTTCGTTAAATATTTCATTTTGATTTACGGTTAAGTTTATTTTTGTTTATGTATTTGGCAGTATATATTTACAGGCGCCGCACAGTGTATGTGATTTGCTATGTATTTTGTTTTTGTTTTAGTGATGAACTTGGGTAGCGAGACATTGAGATGAAAAGCGCCAACAAAGAGAGAGGCACAGGACGAGGGACGCAAACACCAAACACGATTATTAATAATAATATTAAAGAATTAATAGAATTTTGAGTTGATTTCTTTTTTTTTCAAAAAATAGTTGGTATTTTATTTGATTTATTTTTGTTGTTTTTTTATGCATAAAATTAGATTGATTTTGTTTTATTATAGTAATAACACGCCAGATGAGCTATATAAGGATAAATATTTATCATACAGATTGTCATCTACAGTGGGCCAAAAGTAACTTTAGCAGCAGCTTTCGATATATTACATGTGGCATATAGTTTGTACTATGGTACAGCTGTTAGGAGAATTGATTAGGGCTTAAAGTAGTAATGAGGGAGTTCCATGATGGCTCGAAAGGCGAAATGCGACGAAATGTTAAAAAAATGAACGAGATTTTTTTTAATGTTTAAGTCTAAATTTAATATAAAAGTTTTTTTAAATGTTTTGTTTGGTTTTATTACTTTCGCTTTTTGGTTTTTGTTTTTTCCTTGTGTATATAATTATATAAGTTAAAAATTAAATAAAGCATTATATCATACAATGAAACATTTAACGAATTTCTTTTACTATTGATGCTCTCTTTTTGACAAACAAGCATTTTTTTCTACACTAGGAAGTATATTAATTTAACAATTCTTTGGCAATTAATTTACATTTCTCTAGGGTTTTTGAAACCAGTTGGCATTAGGCTCAGCATTTTTTAAACTTTGAGTGCTGCAAAATATTTTATATATATATATTGTATATAGATAGTATTTTTTATATATAGTACAGTTTATACAGTTTATATAGTGTGAGAAATGAATTCTTATATGCTTGTAAGTATGTTGACCAAGTTGTTGACTGAATTTGAAAAAATATCTTGTTGAGTTTTGGATAGTTCGTATCGTATGTTCTGCTGCTTTTTGCTATTTAGTGGAGAGCTTACATTTTGTAATTATGCTTTTACGGTTTTTTGTTTGTATCGTATTTGTAATTTTTTAATTTTTTTTGTTGGTTTTGTTGGATTTTTTACAAAATGTCTTAGATCTTCTTACCCTTGTTGAGCTCTGACAGCAGCTTATCCTCTGGCTCGTATTCCAATGGCACCAAAGAGTTAGGTGTCAATGGCTTATCTCTCAAGTACAGACCATAACGAGATGGGTATCTAGGTAAAAACAAAAAAAAAAATCCAATTCTTATAGTCAGCAATGCGTGCTGAGTAGTTTTTTGCACTCACCTGCGCTCAATCTCTTGCATGCGCTTCAAATGATCATTCCAGGCCTTCTCTGCATCGTAATTAGCTGGAACTGTGGGTGACAAATGGCAGGCATGATTTATATATACCTTATAAAGTGTATACTATGTATAAATTGCGCGTGCTTACATTTTTTAGGCAAACGAAATGTATGCTGTTAAATTTTGGGCTCACATGGCGTATGCGTTATATTTCAATTTAATACGTACGTATTTATAAGCAGCAGTTAAAAATTGTTTTTAGAAAAAGAAAAAGCAAGAATTTTACTTTAATAAGCTGTGGCAAAGAAAAATCAAATGAAAATGCATGAATGGTCTTGTTATGATGATGCTGTATATAAGTCACAATTTGACAACACAAACAATTTATTTATTTAATTTTTATATAGATTTTAGCTACTGCTATTATGCACTTTATTGACTATAAAGCTTTATAATATTAAAATTTCTAGTAATTTTTGCTAATTGCCTAATTAATTGATATATCGCTGCGTTGCGTTGAGTTTTGAATGAATTTTTTTTTTCGAAAAAAAAAAAAAAACATTGCTTAGACGACATTTAAGATTTATGTATATTCTGAAACAGCAATGAAAAAAAAGAGAGAGAGAAAAATTGGTTAGTTTCAAAAAACAAAACACACATACTATGCGCAATGGGAGAGGGTACCAGGAACAGGATCTAGTGTAAAAACATTAACACGCAATCGACACTGACTCACAAAAGTTATTTGATACCACGCGAGCATGAATTTAAATTTGCATAGAGCCAGAATGATAATTTATTAAACAAAAGAAAACGCTCTATACACATATATATACTATACATACTACTATAAAAGCTCTATATATATGTACATATATTTATTTATTCCAAAGAGATATTCTCTGGTATAGTTTGCAATATATTGAAGGTATACATGAAAAATCAAAGCGTTTTGTGGGCTCTTGCCAAAATATTGTATATAGCTAGTATATACTATATATGTATGAAGGAACACACACACACACATTGACGTAATATTTGCGCGCTGGCATTTTATTTTTAAAATTATGAAATCATAGAAAACAAAGCCGTAAATTGGCAACGTATTCAAGGCGCTATATACAATGTATACTAGGTACATACATACACACGCATATGCTATAACAAATGTTTTTCAAATTTATGATTGACATCTGCAATGGGTGAATTGCAATTGGCAAATGATTGTATGCATGATTGAAAAGCTGGCTAGCAAAGACAAAAAAAAAAAATTTGGCATATAGTTCATATGTAGTATATAGTTAGAAAGCATTAGATTTGCTTGGGTGCTGCGCTCTAGTAATAAGTAAGTACTCTAATAATGCACTGCTCCTGAACTTACTTGTTCGGCTGTAATGATGATCATAGATGGCACGTGGCGAGTAGCCGTAGGTATCACGGCTCACTGGCAAATATCTGTAGCCAGATGACTGCACACGCTCGTTGGCGGTAGCGGGCTCGTCGTAGATGCTCCTGTATGTGGGTGCCGAATCCAGGTAGGAGCTGTATGGCCTTGAGGCTCTTGGTGCATCATGAGCACGAATGTCCTCGGATCCTGTTGAATGCAAGATGTTTTTTTTTGTTGTTATGCAATATTAGTTGAATTTCGACCTGAGTTTATTAAGTTTGAGAATATTTCAACTATTTGGCTCAATGCCAAAAAGTTCATTTGGTTTCATTTCTTTTGTTGGCCTCAGGAACACATATTTAAAATATTTTCAATATACTCGGCACATATGTATATGATATTTTTGTTGTTATTTTTGTAGCAAGAGCTCTTATACGCGTACATATAGCTGGCATAAATAGCTGGTACGAGTATTTCCTGACACCTGACAAAATAATATGCTTACCCTTCAGGGATCTGATGTAGGACTGCCAGAATTTAGCCTTCTTGCTGGGGCTCTCATTGCGACCAATCATTTCCAAATGGCTCTTGAACATTTTGATCGATTTTTTTGTGTGTGTTTCGGGCACAGTAAATACTCGTTAAACTCGTTCGCTGCAAATCGATAAAGTTTTTAAAAACTATTAATCATTGTTACTTTAATATTTTGCAACACTTCTTCGTTGGTTTTTAGAGAGCACCATAAAAAATAGTAGCTGGCTGAGTGACGTCACACTCTATTGTCACACAACACTTGAGCGCTAAAAAAAATGTTCTTGGCTGTTTTACTAAATTTCGCCGTTCCGTTTTTGTATTTGAGTTTCAGTTTTCTTTTGGGCCGTTTTCGAAATAAACTTATGGCCAGTGCAAAGTGTAAAAATTAAAATAAATTTTATAAATACTCGTCGTACATATTTGTGCGATACAAATTCGATTTACGGAACAGCACGGCCACAATATCAATCACTAAAAATACATTTATTTTTTTTCATATAATATTATCCGTACATAAGTAGGTATCTCTCTATGGGAGCAACAAAAATTTCACACTTTTAGTCAAAATTTATATGTAAGTATCTGTGCATGAAGTATTTGTATCTGTATCTGCTGTATATGACGACGGGCCGCAAGTTCTGCAGCTAAATATAATTTATTTTTAAATGTCCTTGAGTTGAATTCTGATTTTCTTGTTGTTCGACGCTCTTGTTTTCTTTTTTTGTTTTTTTTTTTTCAATTTCAACTTTTTAATTGTAATTTTTTTTTTAATACACTTGTTTTAATTTCAACTTTAATATAGTTTGTATATATACGCATATATATGTACAAGACAAGATATCAAATGTCAAATAGTGTCAGCGCTGCTTATGTAATCATTCATTTTCAATAATTTTCATTCATAACTCATCATAATTATTATTTATTTATCATACATTAACTTCAAACGTATCAGACGTGTGTTTTGAGCACTTATTTAATTATATAGTTTTATTATTGTTCAACTATACCACACAAATGTCAATTACTTAATATTTATATACAACATATATATATTTATTTTTATTATATTTTTGCAATTTATATCAATTTATTTTTTGCTGTCTTACAATTTCTATTTACTCCTTAAAAATAGCGATCTATCCTCAACGAAGAATTTTTTCAAACTGCAAGCCGTTCAAAATTTGCCTCACCAATTTTACTCGTTTCATCAACTTGCCATTTGTTTCACAGACACCACTACACTTACAAAAAAAAAAAAAAAAAAAACAAAAACAAAACCATCAACCCCCCAAAAGCACAGACATCCATATGAAAAGCACCACACGATCGTGCCATATCCCATATACCACATACCATATGCCAATACGACGTAGGTGCAAAAAGCTTTCTATACAACCCACTCATTTTTGTAAGCTTAACTAAAAACGGTGACGGAAAGCAAAAAAAACAAAAACAACGCCTCAGAATTTATGAACAAAATTTTGCTTATTTTTTAAAAAAACGTTTTATTAATACACAATGTACCATTTCTTTTTTATTTTTTGCATTTTTTTTTATAATTAATTT
The DNA here is from genome assembly GCA_949987675.1 of Chymomyza fuscimana. Lineage (NCBI taxonomy): Eukaryota > Metazoa > Arthropoda > Insecta > Diptera > Drosophilidae > Chymomyza > Chymomyza fuscimana. The sequence goes on from OX465088.1 coordinate 88,081,747, forward strand.
GGTTGTTTTCTTTAACATTTTCTTCACAATTTGTATTTATATTCATACTTTATTTTCATCTATTTTTATGTGAAAAATTGCGCATAAAAAAATGCAACCTATTTTCTTAATAAACTCTTTCATATAGTTGGACTATATTGTATCTGAAAGACAACCATGATAATTACGTCAATTGTGGTCTTGAATTGTTCAACGACTTTTGGCTATTCCAAAAACAAGTAAGAAGCGACCTTCAGCAAATCACGACTATGCTATGCTCTATAATAGTATTACTAGTAGTTAAAAACAAAACAAAATTTACTGAGAGTTTTAATTTTCTTCCCATCCTCCAAGTAAAGGTAAAGCAGTACAACAAAAGCACAAATAGGTCATTTAGGGTGTTCACTTTGTCGGGCAAAATGCAGAAATGCAGAAGTGCCCAAGTAACGACGCAAGCAACTGTAAACGATACAGAAATTCAGAAGTGCCCAACTAACAACGTGATCAAAATCAGCTGTTTTTAAATATCATATAGAGGGTGTTTATTTAAGAGCGTCCGAACTTTAATTTGTAATAAAACAAAAAAAAAAATGACCACTACGACTAGCTGCTACATAGCGCATCCTATTAGAGCAATATTTGAACCCTGAGACTCTGATATTAATTCATTAATGATACATATTGTATTGATTTCCAAATGCTCAACAACTTGGTTTGTCAGCAAAACTCATGGGTCTACAAAAAAATCCAGATGCGTCAATTCACGCAATCTTGAAAGCCAAGAAACATATCTTGAAATAACATTTACACCAAAAGGACGTTTTACCATCGAATTAGGCTTAGTGAGATGTATGGTACTTAGCACCATCCTGATGAAACTACGATTTATTATTACATATTAGTTTTAGAAAATAAAAATCAATTAAGCCATTTAGAAAGAAATATGGACCGATTATGTTGTAGCTTGACAATCCACATCAGTCAATTTATCTTATGAAATTTTCCTAGATTGTTTTCTTTCTATATTCGGTAAGTGGTGCCACTTTTTCAACAATTCGTTGAAGGAGACGTAATCTTGTTTATAATTTTTGAAAGGGCGAACAAGCTTATACAAAACTATGAGCAAAGTTTTTGTGAGAATTAAGCCATTTAAATGCATTAAAGATAAAGTTTTGGGTATTTCTCAGTACGACACTGACCTTTCATTGCAAAGAAATTACAACTTTAATTAAAAAAAAAAGTGGTACAGTCGAGGCGGTGCCCGACAGTGGAATACCCTGTACCTTTTGTGTCAAAAAAATTTTTCCTGCATATTCCATCTAAGAACTTTCCAATTGGAATTTATTTTTTTTTTGGTGCAAAACGATATTTATACCTATAAGTTCCGTAAATTTGTACCGATTTTGATGAAAATCGAAAGTTACGTCAAAGAAGCTATTTTAATTATATTGGGTAAGTTTCAAGTTGATATGTTAAGGGGTGTGGGAGAAAACACGGTAAATCGATTGCGGGGGGTGGGGGGACCGCATCGATAAAATTTGGATGTGGATTTGTTCATTAAAGCCACATGAATGAGCTTACCAAAAATTGTGATTCTAGGTCACTTGTAGCCATAATTGCGTAGAGTCAAATATTGACGCAGTTTATTGGCGTGATGAAATTTGCACATTTTTGACTATAACTTCTGTTGTATTTGTCCGATTTTGTTCATTTTTTACACATAGATGCACGTACCCATAACGCATCTCACTGTTAAATTTCAGATGAAAATATTAAACGGTGTGGCTAAAAACCGCGAAAATCTACAGCGGGGGAACGGGGAAAGATATTGACATGATTCAACAAACTTCATCTGCTTAGGAAATATGCGCACCAGCAGGAAAAGTTCCGTGTCTGTAGCTCTTATAGTCTCCGAGATCTAGGCGTTCATACGGACGGACAGACGGACGGACGGACATGGCTCAATCGCTACCCGAGGTTATGATAAGCATTTTGGTATAAAGGACTTGGGGTCTGCCACGCCTCCTTCTGTCCGTTACATACATTGCACAAATCTAGTATACCCTTTGTACCTATAGGTACAGGGTATAAAAATAAGCTTATGTTACAGCTGGATGATTTTCCATAATAAAACATAATAAAACACTGTCAAGAGTCTGCATGGGCCACAAATGTAGTTTGGGTTATTGTTAGTCGTTGTGACTTGCTGCAATTCTGAGTAACAATTGTAAATCTAAATCTAACTTTGTATAATCGTAGTTATCATCGTTATTTCATAGAACAGCGGTGGGCAAAACTACTAATGCAATTTTTGTGCCTGTGTGCGTAAACAAAAAAGAGCTTTCGCAAAAACCGAGGTAAAATGGAGAAATCATTTTTTTTTTTGGCATAGTTGTCATTAAATTCGACAATATCATCGAGTTTTATTCTTTCGGGTCTTGCCAAGCGGCTCTGCTTTGCGTTCCATTGTAAAACTAGCTCACACGTACGAGACGAGCTTTTACGATAAAAAGCTCTTTTCTCGTACGTGTGAAAGCTCTTTGGCACGCGTGCCGTCTAAGTGCCCACCGCTGTCATAGAATGTAGGTTTTTGGAGGTTCTTACTTGTTCTTTTTAGACTCTAGAGACCTCAGTTTCGCAACGTATGACACGTTTTCTCTTAATACTATACTCTGATCCAGTCACCGAAAAGTTACGAGTTAAATTAAAGCTTAAATTAAAGCTTAAATTGGTCGTGAATTGTAAGCGTCGAAAAGTGAAATGATTAATTTAATTTTTGCTTGTACCGGAAGCCAGCTTAAACTAACTGGGAAATCTAAGCATTTATTATATTTTGAGAGACATTTCAAATTATTTCCAGCACTTAATATTTGTTGATAGATTAGCTGTTGAAAAATAAAATTAATATGTGTGACACATACTTCATTTGTTTATGAACAAAGAAGAATGGCATATCATTCGCTTATAAGACTGTGCAACAATTTTCTGGTGTCGGGATGATTCCTAAAATTTTCAAAACATTTTTGAAAAGAACGACTGCCTCCTGCAATCTAACAAACGCCCACCGAATGTTCTAAGCATTAAAATCTCTCCTCGTTTCCTTAATTAAATTATAAATTATTTCTTAGTGCTCAACTACACCATCAAACGAAACTCCAAAAATTCAACCCTCAGTGAGTCAAGTCAGTCAGGTCAAACACAGGTTTAAATAAACAAATTACACAGGCCTACAAAAAAAAAGTGATGGTATCAACTTGACATCAGACAGGCCTACCTAAATAAATTTTAAGCCGCTGAATCCAAATCCGCAAAACTCCAACGCACAAGTGTTCCGAGATAACTTCCAAAAGCCCCATACAACTTATTTTCGATTTATAGTTTTCAACGATCTTTTTGAATTCGCTGAGCCAAAAATCCCTAGCACGTCACAGTTCTGAGTTATCCTCCAAAATTTGCTCTTTTTTGAGATTATGTCAGAACCGTGACGTCATGGGGTCTTTCAGACCTCGAATTCGGATTTACCGACTCAAAAAACGTATGGACTGTGTCATGACATAACTTCCAAAAATCCCACAACACTTTTTCATGAACGGTTGTCCGACGAATACGTTGGCAAAAAGCCCCAGAACGTAAGGTTGCGGAGATTGCCTCCATAATAACAAATTTTATAGAGTTTTTGAACTTATTTCAGAATCCTTGAGTTTTGGACCTCGGTGTCGGATTCAGTCATACTTTTTTAGCAGAATTTTGTTGAATTTTTGTGAATAAATAAACAGAAAGAAACCCGATGTATTTATTATAATTTTTAGAGCGACGACTCCCAAAAAAGTTTTAGGATTCAAATGTCGTCAATTTTGAGCGGAAGTTTGGGCAAGTGTATAGGGGCTTCCCCTGAAATTGATACATTTCCCCGATAAGTTTTGATAAAGGAATGGGTATAAAATATAATATGAAAAAACAGAAGGAATCCTGAAAATTTCTTAATTTTGCTTTTACATTTTCCAATGTTTAAGTCATAACTCATGAAAAGGTTGTAAGATACCCAGCTTTTTGAGCTTGATGAGTCATATTGAATGATTCTTTGTAGGGAAAGAGAATTGCGGCCTGTGCGGTATCACATCTTACATACGTTTTTTTTTGATCATGATCAATTTCATTCTACGTCCTTACAAAAATCGAAGTGGCTGAGCTCATTTTAACACACTCTTTATGATCCGCAACTCATCTTAGATTGACGAATTTTCGAAGTATATTGAGCTGTTGGAAATAATCCGTAACTTGCCTAAATGAGATAGTGATAAATGTGGTGTGGTAGGTGATTTATTCGTGAACATCTGAAACTGAGGTCTTAAAAGAGCCGCTCCAGTTTTCGCGTTTGACCACTAAGTTTTCAAGATTTATTGCTCTATAGTCTAATAGTTTTGCTTTGTTTTTGAGAGATGTAGATACAAAATTAAACAAAAAAGATACCAGAAATCGGCTGTTTTTTGTGTGTTCGGAAAGACGTGCAAAACAAAAATATCCGAAAGCCATCAAAAATTTCTCGCTTTTGTCTTACTTCGGCGACAATAGATGCGCGAATATACTCCATATATTGAAGGGTATAAAAATATTTATATTAAGGAGGTCAAAAGTATTATTGTCTATTTAACATTAGTTTAAGATTGTTTTTGTAAAGCTTAGCCCTCTCTGTAGCGAACTTGCTAATTTGAATGGGAATGTTGATTTACTTGTGGCCTTTAAACAGACACCGGAATTATACAGAACATAGACCCCTGCGTTTGGTTAAAAAAAAATACCGCATATTAGTGATATTTGGTATGTTAAACTGAAGCTATAGTTAGTTTAATTGTTAGTAGTAGGATTTGAGTAAGCCTAATTTTGCAAAATAATCCAAAGTGTATCTTTAAGATATTTTCTTGAAAAAGCATTTTAGCACACATGTGGTCATAAATATATTTAAAGATATAAACAAAAAGGCAAATAAACAACACATCCTAAAAGTATTAATTTAAGCAATGTACGTTCCGCCAACGGTTTATAAACAAAAAACGTACAATATTATTATAGCTGGCTTTTATTTATTGTATGTATACATATGTACTACTATACTAAACGCTTCATGTTTCCGCGTGTGGGTTGCATTTACTGAAAATTCCTTATATACACATATAATACTGCATTCTTTTACTTATGTGTAAAAGATTTTATTGTTTGACCTATGAGTTTATATACTAGAAAGTACATAGTACTTTAGCAGCTACGGTTTATTACTCTATTCGAGGCCTTTGGCCAAAACAAATAAACAAGTTGTAAAAACGTCTCAGTTTTGGCAGCTACCAATGCAGCTGTAACTATTCATATGACTTTGTTTGTTTACCTTATATAATGCTCAATATGGTTCCTGCCCTAAACAAAAAAACAAAAGATAGAAATCTCATTAGATGCACGATAAACTTGAACTTGACTTTGTGCATGAAAGTGCATTAAGACAATTGGCTCTGATATAATTGCAGTGTGTTGACCCAAAATTAAAAAAGAAAAAAAAACGAGAATTCGGCTAAAAACAAAAACCGCTGCTAAAGAGCCAAAAGTATTGGGAAATATCTGGCAAAATGACACACTTAGATGTATGTAAAAGTTTAGTATCGCAAATTGTCAATACTTTTACTTTCTGGCACGCTTTTGCTTTCAATTTTTTAATGCGCCAAAAACCAATCCAAAGGTTGAAAACAAGTTATAGGCGAATTGGCTAATACAAAGTATAAAAGTCAGCACAAAGCCATTATATGTTTATAATGAACGTTTCAGTTTAGCAATCAAATATTTACTTTATTCAGAAATTGCGCTCTATATGATATTACATTTTTATAATCTTTAAATGATTCTTCAAATTCAATTCGAATGAAAGCAACTAAAGCAAAAACTGACCATTTTGTTGCTGTTCAATGTCAATGGGGCGTATGCGCAATGTCAATGTAATTTTATTAAACTTATTTTAAAAATAACGCAAAAGTAATTTTTTGATGAATTCAAATTTGCAAATTTTTTAAATTAAGATATGAACAAATTGAGTTCTATTATTAGAAACATAATTAAAATCCAATTCTTACAAGTTCTTTGTGTTATGGTGACTCAGAAAACGTCATTATTTTTATTTACAATTGGGTGAGCAGTATGAGTGTTTTGTTTTTATTAAGGCTAGGATTTTTCTGTAGACCTTAAGTAGAGCACATGTGTCAAGTTTTAAATCGCTTTCATAAAAACTGATTTCCCCATACAAACCTTGACTATTTCCAGCTTTTGGTGGCCGAATTATCCTAAATCTTTCCTCACACTCACTCACCCCATAAAACTCAACTCCATGTAGTCCTTCTCGCTAGTCAACAGTTGTGCCTCGAATACCTACTCTTTGGGGCCAAAAATATTCAAAACGGTAAAAAATTTACCAAGTTTAACGTCGATTTGATGAAAAAAAGAAAAAAGGATAAAAGATTTGATATGTCATCTGCTCCACTTGTAGGCGAATAATCCAAAATCCTTTCTTAGTACTCAACTACACCATATCACGAAACTCTGCAATATGTCATCCCCTTCCAATCAGGTTTTCCTGAATTGAATTAATCAAAATTAATAAAAAAAAATAAAAATCTAAAAAATTCAATCAAATTTTAAACATTTAAAGGCCCATACGCAGTTCGAAAAATTTCGCACGGAATGACACAACTTCATATAAAAAAAAGATTAGTCATGCGAAAATTTTCGAACTGCGTATGGGCCTTAATTCTTAAAAAAAAGACCAAAAACTTTCTTACAATAAAAATTTATTTGGGTATTTATTGATTTGTTTATTTATTTATTTATTTATTTATTTATTTATTTATTTATTTATTTATTTATTTATTTATTTATTTATTTATTTATTTATTTATTTATTTATTTATTTATTTATTTATTTATTTATTTATTTATTTATTTATTTATTTATTTATTTATTTATTTATTTATTTATTTATTTATTTATTTATTTATTTATTTATTTATTATTCTGTTTATTTATTTATTTATTTATTTATTTATTATTCTGTTTATTTATTTATCGGCTCGTCAAAGAATAAAATTATGTATGTATATTGAAATAAGATTAAACTCCTTGAATTATGAAAAAAATTATCCAAAATTAAACAAGACAAAAAATGTTTAAATTAAGACCAAAAATTGTATAAAATAATATTACAAGTATTGAATTAATATAAAAAATTAACATTTATAAAACATTATAATAAATATTATTATAATTACAAAATAATAAAAAATAGATTCTTAAATTAAGATTTTATCCTTTAATAAAGAAAAAAAAAATATCCTCAAAATGTTCTTCAGAACTATGACAAGCTCAGAAGGTCACTTTTTGCTAAAAGTCTCCCTTTACGAGTAATAACATAGAACTAACACCACAATTCCACTTATTTAATAAAACAAAATGTTTCTCTTTTAGGGCCATAGAAAAAAATTAAGACAATCGACGATTCCTAAGCGAAAATTAAAATCAGCCTTTCATAACATCGTGTTCTGTGTTTTTATAAATGTAAAAGATTCGAAATAATAATAGAAATGATGTCAAGAAAACTGCGACCCTACTATCTGTATGGCTCCTCAGCTGCTTACCCTGTCTGAGTTTCGTTTGGATCTCTCCTCTTCTCAAAGTAGCTGTTTGGTGGTGTGTCTGCTAATTCCACAAAAAGGCTCAAGCTCAGGTACTTCGTTCCCGGGGGTGTTTCTATGTCCTCACATCCATCTAAGCGGAATTTTATTCCATTGCCATGGATGGCTTAATTTGTCTAGCATGTATAGCATTTCTCTGACTCCTATACTTGCAAGGTAGCATGAGATCTACTTCTTTTGCTTGAAATATTCTAATGCGCATTCTTGCTCCCGAAATTGAGGGACAACTTTTTCTCGGTCCTTCGTCGCTTTCATTTGAAGCCACCAAAATAAAAACATAAAACTTATTTAAATATAGACCTATTGGTTCGAGTTATTTGATGTAAGAATATATAGTAGCTCGGATCCCAATACCTTCTAATTTTGTTTTTTAAATTTTGGAAAAAAAAATGCAGTCAAAAAATAAACATTTGCTCAAATCTAGGGACCCCTTAATAGACCTTTCGGCCAAGAAGGTGACCCCACTTAAATTTTTTTTAATTTTCGCAAAAAAAATCGATTTTCATGTGGATCGAAAGTTAAGTAAGTTTCAATAACACATGTAGAAAAGTGTGGTAGAGAACTTGGTAAATCTATTGCGGGAATGAATCGAAAAAATTCGATTTGTCGTTTATAACAATACTTTCGTATATTCGCATTTCAATGCAGTTTTTATTTATTTTTGTACAATAAGTTTTGTTGAATTTATCCGATTTTGTTCGCTTTCAAATTTCAGTCAAAATTATTAAATTCTCCAAAGGGGCAAAAGGGGAAAGCAATCGATATAACTTAACAAACTTGATTAGTTCTATTAGTACGGTTTTGTGTCTCTAGCTCTTGTGGTCTCCGAAGTCTAGGTTTTCATACAGACGGACAGGCGGATGGACAGACGGATGTAGCTCAATCGCTTCCCGAGGTTACGATAAGTCTTTTGGTGTAAAGATCATATGGTCTGCAACGACTCCTTCTGTCTCTTACTTATATTGCACAAATCAAGTATAGGGTACTAAAATGTATTTACAAAAATGAAACAATACGGTCTAAAATAAATAAACCCTAAAAAAAAAAAAAAAAATGTTTTTAAAAAATTTTGTACATATTTTTTGTTCATGTTTCAGCTGAAAAGATTATTATAAGTAAAGTCTGTAAATTTTAAATATAAAAATATAATTTATTAAAAATAAAGCAAATTGTTGACATTTGTTAAAATAATTTATGGGAAAATTGTATAAAATAAAAAAATTTATGGGAAAATCAAACTTTTCAAATTTCTTCACGTATTTACAAGATATGACTTGTTAAAGAAAATTCCAACCAAATATTTAGCTGTCAATAGCTTGATAATTTGTCTGAAATTTGCGAAAATAAATAAAATCAAATTCAAAGAGATCCATTAAAAAGTGGCCCACTTCATGTATTTCCGCTTATATTTTATAAAGTAGCAATATGAAAAAAAAAAAAAAATTTTCTACATATATATTCGGTTTCATGTAGGCTTAATATGTTTTATTTATCGCAGTGTAGATACATATAAGTATTCTTAAAACGAGCACAGGCGTGAGGGCCGTCACACTAATATAATATTTTTTTGATTATTATGATTGAGGCCCAGGTTATTGAGTATTTAATATATTGTTGTTGCCTATTTTATTGTAGAATTTCTTCTTTTTCTTTTTAAGAGCAGACACAGACACCTCTTTAGGTAATCGAAAATCATTTTGCTCTTAAATATCTTTATAAGATGTTTACCATGTGCCAAGAAAAGCTTAATAAATGGTGAACTACGCTTCAATGCTCAAAGTACTTGAAATGTGAAGATTCAAATTTCCAGTAAAATGTGTAGAAGAGTCAAGAAGAAAGCGGAGAATTGACAATATTACGAGTATTAGTAGAAAAGCAATATTTGCTTGGCAATTCATGCACAACCAAAAGTAAATACAAAGTGTCATACATCATATAAATTTGTTTTTCTAATGTTTTGACTCAAGCCACCACGAAATGAGCAAATTACTTATACTTTTTATTTTTTTTGTTTTTCCTTAAAGTAGAAAAGCTTTCTTTCGCTTTTGTTTATATTATGCCTTCAAGAGAAGAACAGCGCGTACATATATGTTTATCTATGTACATACAAGCACATAGGTACGAGTATATGTATATTTAACCTTAAAATATATGTTTAGCAGCCACCTTCAACGCGCATAAGTTTTCAAATACGTTTTCTCTAAATATAAAAATAAATATGTGCCTACACACGGACATACATATATAATATGCCGTGCGTATTAAATATAGAGAGCGTTATATATGTATATATGTATATACAAATATTCAGTGTATACAATGTCTGTACCTCTTTTTCACATTGGTCTCTCTCCATCTTTTCTTTTTTTTGGACGTTTCCCACGCAAATGAACTTGAAATAATTACAGTGCACACGGTATATGAAATAACAATAGTATGTACATTAGCATGCATAAGTCTGCGTGCAGTACAGAAAATTTGTAAATTAAACTTATGTCAAGTACCATTTATTTTTTTTTTTTATAGAAATATAAATTTTTTGTATCTAAAGCGCCTTGATGTACCTCTCCAATAAACAGAACTCCATTTCAACAGGCATTTGTGGGATCTGCCCCAACGCAGGATACGTCAATACAAAATTATGTCCATAAATATGTTAAGGGGAATGCCTATGAAACATAAAAATTCATAATTTTAAGAAGGAAAAATTATAAAATGAACTAGCCAATGAGCTCACAAAAATATTCAATTAAGTCCTTTAATTTAAGCAGAACTTTTCAGTTGTATTTTTTTTTTTTTAATAAGTTCAGTCTCATCCGTATCTTGGAGTTCATCTGGATAAAAAACTTTGTTGGGGACAACACATTAATCATGCGGTAATAAGATGCAGGGCCAAACTCGCCAAAATGCACTGGCTTTTGGGCAGAAAAAGTAAGCTGTCAATTTCAAACAAAATCACTCTGTACAAAGCCATCATAACACCTACGTGGACGTATGGAATTCAAGTTTGGGGAACGGCAGCCAAATCAAAACTGAAGAGAATTCAAACACTGCAAAACAAAGCTCTACGCCAAATAGCAGATGCTCCTTGGTATGTTAGGAATAGGAATCTACATAAAGACCTTAAGATAAGTTTCACAGGGGACACCATAAACAATCTGAGCGGGAGGTATGAGACTAGATTGGAAACCCATCCAAATTCGTTGGCCTGCGCTCTTGCGGGTCATAGACCAAGGCGAAGGCTAAAAAGATTACACCCTTCGGATCTTAAGAACCGAAAAATTCAGTAAAAATTTTAAATTTTTTGTAAATCATGTAAATAATTTTTGTTAGTATAATTGTAGTTAATTTTGTAAAATAATTTTTTAGATTTAATATCATTCATAACACCAGTGTGTAGCGATTAACCTTATAATTTACATATTGAATTATAGCCTTATAGTATTAAGTAGGCTAATTGCCAATAAATAAAAAAATAAAATAAAATCTTATGTAAAAAAAAAAAATATCAAAATGAACATTCATATAAAGTTTAAAAAAAATAAAAAAAAACAATTCAATACCTTAATAGACATACAATATTAAAATATGGTCCACAGACAGTCAAACGAACCTTAAAATCATGCAGATTAAATTTCCATATTTTTACGGAAATAACAGCCAAATCACTAAAAGCGAAAATTTTTACGAATGTGGAAATCACGGGCTATATTTATGTGTTCAATATTTAAGGTTCTCATATTAAATGTTGATATAGTTGGTATAATAACAAATAAAAACGTAACTAAGAAAATGCATATTAAAGCTAATTAGATTTAGTTACAACATAAAATTGGCAATTGAGCTGTGGGACAGCCTTCATATAGGCTACCTGCTACGTTAGAGAAAACCCAATATTTGATAAATCTATAATTATCGCGGTAATTTATCGATTTCTACATTTTCGTTTGCGTACTAACGCAGGCATTATCAATTGCACATAATATTGAAACGTCTTTGGACGTCTTTGGGATACCCTGTAACATTACATTGCAAAAAAGATATTTATATGTCAAATTTGGTTACGATATTTTCATAAACAAACAAAAACAGTCAAATTTTTCCCGAAAACGTTTTTTTTGACTGATCGGTCCTATGAAGGCTATATGATATAGTCAACCGATTTTTATCACATTTGGTACAGTGCAGGGGAACTCTAAAAAACTTTCAAACAGCAAATTTAATTACGATATCTTTATAAACACAAGAAACACAACGAATTTTTAAGTTTTTATTTTTTTTTTTTTTTGATATGGGGGCTTTGTGATATAGTCAACCGATTTTTATCAAATTTGGTACAGTCCAGGGGAACTCTAAAAAACTTTGAGGTCCTCTGAAACACCCCTATGGGAGCTATATAATATAACCCCGATATCAAAAAATAAAATAAAATTGTCTCCCGTAGGATAATGGCAGATCTAATCTGAAAGTTTTGTTGCTCTAGCTCTTACCATCTCTGAGATCTAGGCGTCCATACAGACAGGCAGACGGACATGGATATATCGACTTCTCTAGTCACCCTGATCCTACTTTACGTAACTTTGGGGTGTCTTCGATGACTCCTTCTACATGTTACATACATTTTCGGCTTGCACAAAGTAAATATACCCTTTGTACCATAAGGTACAGGGTATAAAAACAAAAGAAAACTTTAATAATCAGCCGTGTTCCCGATTTCGACTCGTTTTGAAAAGTCATAACGAGTGCATTTCACAATTGGTGTTCCGGATTTAGACTGAGTTCGAATCGATTTCGAATCTTTTTCGAATCGTTTTCATTCTGGCTGTGTTGTTATGTTTGTTTATGTGGCGCAAATTAAATGGCGGCGACATCATACAGCAGCCGTCTTTTAAAAATGGAAATGTAGTAAAAAATTAAGCTGCTTGAAGTTCGCATTTTAATTTTATAAGTATAAAACACAAATTTTCAAACTTTATAATGTTTATTTTATTTTCACCATTCATTTCGAATTCGACACTTTTACTCGGAATCGAAATCGGGAACACGTCTGTATATTTTATTATTCTTCCTCATCTTAATCACAGCATTCAATTTGTCCACTTCATTCTTATCAATAAATCGTTTAAAACTATTATATATAACAACATCAAGCTATACAAATTGACGCAACTGTTATTTTTCTCTTTAAACAAATTAAAATAAGTATCTTTGCATTCACTTCAACAAGTTGCCGAAAACCAATTTTCTGTAAATATTATACTTATTGTTAAGGAATATCAGCTGGTAATAAATATCAAGGAAAGAAAAAGGTTAAGTTCAACTTTTTTTTTTTTTAGAGTTTGTTTGCACTGTACGCAGACTTTTGTGCGCCAGTGTACAGATGTACTGCGTATATCGGCAAGAGCTGGCCATACTTTGCAGAATCCGTATATGTGAGTTTTCTTATTATTTTCTAGTAGGTGTTGGCTTCCATTCATATTCGTTTCTTTTCCTTTTTGGATTTTCGTTTGTTTATTTTTAAATTAATGGATTTCCCGCAGCTTTGCAAATGTTTTTATCCAATTTCTACTTCCATTTCTCTTATGTACATATTTTAACGTAATAATTTAGAAAAGTTAAAGTATGCGTTAATAGCTAATAACTGTCTACCAAATCCCTACCAAAAATAGCAAATTGCTTAAGTTTCACTTAAATTGCTTAAGTTTCACTTTGAGCCCAACTGTGTCAAGGGCATGAAGGTCATGTGGAGTGGCGACAATCCCAGCAACCAGCAACTGGCGAATTCCTAAGACATTGTACTTAATTGCCTTCGAATGACTTTCAACGCCTCTGGGCAGTGACAGCTAAATGAGCCTAATTTTTATATCCCTTAACCGGAAGATGAGAAGGAGTATGTTATGTTTGTGCTTATACATATGTATATCTAACAGACAGTTGAGTAAACCAAATATGCATCGAAAAATTAATTGCAAAAAATATAGCTACCTCTGAATACTCTACTTTACTTGGAGTATGGTTTAAAAAAATTACGTCTTGCACATACGACGCCCGCCTATAAGAGATATCCTTCATTTAAGGTCTTATTTGTAAAAACCCTTTTTGAAAATATCTTGTGCTGTCTGAGACCAGTCTTATGTATTCAATCTGTAGTTCGTTCCGAAATATTTGCTTTCCCCAAAGCCACGTAAAGAAGATATTCCAGGAAATCAAAAAATTAAAAGTTTTTACTGTCTACATCTATATAAAACGTTCTAGTTTGGTTCGATTTTGCCAATGCACAGTGGTCAAAAATTTCGATATGCTGGCATAAATTTGCAAACCTTGGAGACATTTGCTCTTTATGCAACTAAAAATAAGTAGAAAAGTTTCAGATCGATCGGTTCATGCCTTAATGCCCAAATCATATTTATTTGTGATCATAACAAACATTGTTCTCTGCATTGTATCTATTTAATTTTATCGGCATTCTATGTAGCACTAATTAAGGGACTTTGAGTTTTGAATATTTTATAATTATTTACCTTCAAACTTGTGTGTTACAGAGAGTTTTCAACATTTAGTTTTCACATCCTCAGAGTCTGCAGAACGTAAATCTAATGAGAGTTCGGAATCCATGACCAACCAAAAATCCTCTCATTTAGTCATCTATATTTTTAAGACCAAATAGTATGGTAAGTATAAAAAATACCTTTGGGTCAGAGCAGGGCCGTAGGGAGAAAATCCGGTCCCGGGGGGAAAAGTACCGGCCCCTCTATTACACCTTTAGCTTGAAGCATTGTGTTCTGTAAGTACGACAGTAATTGAGATAGCTCCGGACCCGGGCGGAACCTCCTTCTTCCACCACCCCTCTCGTCGTGCTTGGTTCAGAGATACTTTCGTATTAAAACCCTCATTTAGCCAATAATTAGTTAATTAAACTTTATTTATAAATGTTATAAGACGAAAACTTTGTATTAAGTGATGCCCAATCAATAAAATTTGAAATAATTTATTCTATGTTTTCGGATTGTATAAATAATTATGGTAAAGTTATACATAATGGTAGCTAATTTCATCACTTTAAAAGTCGGCTCTAGATTCGATTCTCAGTCGGTTCAATTTTTATTTTTTTGTTTTACTATTTGGTATATATATATGGAATATAATTTGTATATAACATCAAATTTATTTGTTTGTATGTAATTTATATTTAAATATTATTTTGTTCATAATTTATTTGTATTTAGTATTGATCAGGGGTCGTAAGTCTTATAATTCTTAAATTAAAAATCATGAATTAATTATAGTTTTGTTTAATTTTCCATTAAAATTACAAAATTATTTATTTTTTTATGTATATAATTAAGAATTAAGAAAATAGGTCTTTTGGCAGAAATTGAAAAAATGCTCGTTATTTTTTTATTTTAAAATACAAATTATGAAATAATATTAATAATACAAATTGTTATTTAAAAATTGCAGAATAACTCTTATTTTTAATTTGTAAAACAAAAATTAAACAATAATTAATAATAAATTGTACGAACTGTAGATGCTATCGAACCATATACGGAAGTTCCAATCTTCACTCAATCACACTTTTGTATGAAAAAAAAATTTTTCACTCAAAGTTTTTCACTTGCGTTCAGTCGTGATTTTTCGTTCATGGTTCCATAACATCTACAGTTCCTATCCGATTTTGAAGATCTTAGACTCGAAATGTTCGTAATTCTCTTTCCGCATAAAGTTTAACATAATTTAAAAAAAAATTTTGTCGTTAAGAAAAATTGAACCAAAAATTTTTAATTTTATAAAATGGTCAATAATTACACTCTTTTTCGACTTTGGTTGCTTGTAACTTCTATTTTTACTTAATCTGCACATAATTATATATCACTGTAAAGAGCACATCCATACCTTTCGATCTAATCGTCCTTCATGTTCACGAGATATTGACGAATAACTGAAGTAAGTGCCCAAAAACATGTTTTTCGAAAAGATCTCGAAAACGGTGCTTAAGAAAAACAAAAAAAGGTTGTCATTTTCGAGTTTCTCGACTCAAAATTACCCTAGAAAACACTTTTTTCGAAGTTTCACTCGATGACCCTTAAATTTGTAAACTAGTGTAATTTGTAATAAATAAATTTTTACACGTCAAATATTAATTGAAACTTTAATTATTTGCCTTTAAAAAGGATCAGCGAAAGGAATTTCGTTCTTGACGTTAGTCCAAAGTGTGTGACTTCAAGTTATTAAATGGGTCACTTAGTGACACACGATTTATAGGTTGTTAAACCAGATGAAAATATCAGAAAAAAGTAGGAAAACGTTTATCAAAGAGATTTCTGAAAAACGTATTTCCGCAAGAAACAATTGTTTTAAGATTCAGCAAAAATCCCTAAGCAATTTTGGTAAACACCTACTATCAAAGTTCCACAAAATATCTGAATAACGTAGGCTATTAAGACAAACCACACAATCTATTTAAAGAGCATTGACATCATCAAAAGCACATCCTGTTTATTTTATTGGCTTTAACAGAGCAAAGTTTTCGGGAACACTCAAATACTCATCCAAAGAAATAGGTATTAGAGGCGAGAGGAAATACGCAGTACAGGAATCCATTCATGGGTAGACCACAATGTTTGACCATAACGAAAATCTAATAAAAATTTATTATTTATGGCAGATGACAACGTTTTGGATAATGTTTTGATGTTTTGCACAAATGTTTTTGGTGTCTACTATTCAATGTCAAAATGCTTACAAATCGCAATGTCGAAACCGAAAGTTTTTGGTTTGTCTTGGTACTTAATTTATTTGTACATAATTACAATGTAGAAGATGTTTTATATAGACGAAAGTTCTTAAGTATTTTGCTGACAACTTGGCTTTTTCAACACTGTTGTTTGTCAATGAGTTTTGTCAATACTAAGCAAAAAGTACGTAGTGTGAGTATACATCTTCACAGATACTTTTGCTTTAGAATTTTTTTTTTTTTTGCCGACCTCTTAAAACTCTTGCAACTGTCAGGACCAGGAATAAGTTAATAATTGATTTTTTATGAGTTTAGAATATAAGTTAAACAAAACTTTGTATTACAAAATGCGCAAAAGTCATTGAGTCTTTAATTTATTTACTTTCTATGACTCTTAGAAGCTCGTTGGAAAAAAACATAAAACAAACATATTATGATAAGACCGTAATTCTGTTTAGGTCGCTGAGCTGAAGTAAACATTTGTTAACATTTATTATCTTATTTAATTTATAACATATAACAAGACAAAAGGTAAATTAGTTGGAATTTTAACCTTATAGCAGAAAGTCTAATGATTGAACTATAATATTTAAAAACTTAATCTGTAGGTAAATCTAAGATGCTTGCTCTTTTTTGTAAGTCCATAAAGTTTATGATTATGATATTAATAGTAATACGGCCCTATGCTCCTCATAGGAGTCACAGGATTTAATATATACCTACATATAATACAGTTGAATGATTTCAATATTTTTTCGGCTATCAAAAAAGATTTTTAAATAGTCTTCTAATGCCAAACTTTGTTCTACAACATAAGCTCCGAGTTTCTACCAAGCAGCTAATGTATATTTTTTATTTTTCTAATAAATAAAATAAATATTTTTGGTTTTAGGTTGAATATCTTTAATTTGCCATTAATCGGCCGTGCTCTGGAAAACGAACAATACAAATCGAACAATTTTATTCGGATTCGTTTTTGCTTGCTCCCAAATCCGAATTTTTTGCCTAAGCGATTTACTCATATTTCCCTTGCTCATTGTTAGCACAGCTTTACACCTTTCGAGGGAAATTATCCACGACTAAGCTATTCCTATTAAAAAGGGAAATTTTTTTATGCAACACATGCTGGCGTGTTCTAGATTTCGATTCCGACACTTTCGCTATGATACCAGACTCTGTCAATTGCCTGTTAAAAGTAAAAAAATACTACATATTACAAAAAGTAGTATCTTATATTATTTATTATATCCACTATTCAATTGCATTGCTCTGAATTTCCGTGACCTTTCCTAATCCCAAACGGATATTATATTTTAAAACTGAATACAAGTTTTTGAGAGAGTTTTCTTCACTTCTTGCTCTATTGTGTCGCAGCCTGGTCACTTTTAATACCCCATATCTTGAAATATAAAGGGTAAAAAAAACGTCGGAGTCCCCCAATGTTTCCTAAAGTTTGACAAGGGTGACAAACGTATTAACGCCTTGACATCAGAGATGACAAGAGCTGGAGCAACAAGACTTTCTTTCAGATAAGATCCCTTATTATGTCATGGGAGACAAGCTTTTTTTTTTTTATATCGGAATTATATTATAGAGCTCCTATAGCGGTATTTCAGAGCATTCATTGAAAATCAAAAGTTTTTTGGAGTACTTAAGAAACATACTGTAATGATGGTGCAGGGTGTGAATTCTACATCAATTTCTGATACAGTGATTCGACGAATTGCAGGCACATATGACAAGGCACGTCCAAAAACCTAATCATAATAGTATCTTTAGGCATAAGATTTGAATATAAATTATATTTAAAGTGTAAATTTTGTTCAAAATCGATAGCCGATTGAGCCGTCTTCGCTCTCGGTGATCACAAGAGCTAAAGTCACCAAACTGTCTGTATATTAACCCTTTTCAGTTACAATTTTTTGCACTAAGTCAATGAATTAATAATTGTATTAAATTGGATGTTATCTAAGAAAGCCTATACAACTTAACCTAACTGTTGTTGCGCCGCATATTTTTTGAATAAATACGATAACTTAAGTTACAGATCAACAAACTTAATAAACCAAACAATTTTTATTCGTATAAACCCAGCACATGAAATTTAAAAATTCACTTTTTTAAAAGATCTTTTGTGCCTCTAAATATAGGTAACATATAAATATAACTGAGGTAGCTACTTGAATATCCGGGCCGTGTACCGAACTTTTTATCTTCTTCAAAGCGAGCAGAAGACCGGACCACTTTTAAAGTATAATTCTCACCGCTTTAATCAGATTTTGCATATATGTAGGGGAAAGGCTTGTAAGTTGGGACACCATAGCTTTTTTATCTATATCTCGACATTGAATACATATAGGCATCAATGTAAAGAGAAAATACTGAGCTATAATCCTCAATAAGCAAATCATTTGAAATTTATAAAAATAATACAGACAATTTTCAAAAGAGCTTGAAAACGACCACCAAAAAAAAAGGCTTGTAAGTTGTCACACCTGCAAAAATCTATGAAAATTTGAGAAAACTAAAAAAGAAAAACGCATGATTGCTAAAATTTATGAAAATTTATTGATTTTAAATTTAACTGAGCATTAAATTAAATTTAAAAAAAAAAGAAAAATTTAACTTTCCAGAGAAGTCAAAATTGTGGTTTTTTGTGTTCGGTTTTTCATGGTCGCCATACTTAAAATGAGTTGTTGCCGAAAATATTGAAAAAATATTTGCGAAAATGGCAGAAAAATGCACTTAAAATAATTCAAATAAGATTCAATGACAATTCCAAAAAATTTGTCTATTCACAGTTTGTCCGCAAACCTTCTTTGATTATGAAAGTTCATTGAATTTGAGTTCCAGCACATATATTTTTCCTTGATTTTTTATTTTGATTTGATCACTTTTTGAGCGCAATCAAAAATATTGTTTTTTATTTTCCGATTTCTTTAAAAACAAATTTTATATTTTGTCACACACACTCTGCGTTTTTGCGTCTGTTCGCATCAAAAACACATTGAAATTGTTTACGGCGTATTTGCCATCGAAGACAGGTCGAATTTTAGTATTTTCATTGCTGGAACATCAAAATCGACCAGGTGTGCCAACTCACAAACTGTGTCAACTTACAAGCCATTCCCCAACATATATAAAACTACCCGACTCCGTCACCTGCTTGTTTTACTAGCTTACCCCCGCCCCGCTTTCATTTTCAGACCTTTTTTAAGGCGGTTTGCACTTCCCATTATCTATTCGATAGCATGAAAATAAATTCCCACTCTTGGTGGCCGAATTATCCAAAACGTTTAACAATTTTTTGTTTATCAAATTAAAAAGAACATATGCAAAATTTCGGGTTTATTGGATAAATAATAACCAGGGCCTCCAATAGCCCCCGTATCGCCAACTTCTACCCCATAATACGCATACAAACCGAGTATCAGGTCGATAGAATAAAAAAGATGCATAAGCCCCTTTAAAGCCAACCACTTAAAACGGTCAAAGTTATTATTCATTTATCCCCAAATAATGTATATCGATAGATGTATCGATAAAATAACAAAGCCCCCATAAAAAATATACATATGTCTTTCCAATTTCCAATTTTAGTGGCGAAAAAAAAATGCTCCCCATCACCTTGACTTGCCACTTCGAGCATCCTTGACCAATCCTATATTATGAGTCACCCACTTGGTCAACGGTGATCCATTGGCTCTTTTTGCGATATAATGTTTAATTTTTATCTTGCTTCCTTTTTTCAACTTTAATATTGTAAATCCAAGTTTCTGGCCAGTTCTTGATGTGAGTTGGTGCATATCACTAAAAAGTTCACCCATCGGGCTAGAGACGCGGATTAGTTCATATCAATACCCTCGCTCTATTTTCTTTTTTAAATAAATTATATGTACTTTTTTATAATATAAGGTCAACTGTACGTAGTTGTACCCCTCAAATAAATAAATAAATAAATAAGAATATTGACCCGATGACTTTATGGCGGAATCATCCTCTGTACTCGTCTACATCGTTGATCGCCAATTATGCCCCATCAATTTCCTTTCTTATTGGATAAATTTTTAGTCAATCTTCAAATAGATCACATGGGCCAAGTTGTAAGTCGATTTGATGAAAACTAATTCTTCCCATATATGCTTCGATCCGCCATTTGGGCCACTTAGAAGCGTAGTTATCCAAAATTCTTCCTCATCGACACCATAAAAGAAAACTCCAAGCAAATCTTCAGCTCTGTAGCTCCTACCATTTAGGCTGTGCGTGAATCGGCTATTAGATAGGTAAAAAGTTTTATATACCTATATTGGTGCAACTTTAAAAACATGTGTCTATGAGAGATTTTTAATTTTATACTTCTATTTGGTGTCCAAGACACAAGCGCCAAGGCTAAATGGACGATGATTTAAATCTCAAAAGAACATCTAAATAATGACCAAAACTTTAAAAACTGGCTCATCAAAACTTGTTCAAAATATCTAGAAAAGTCTTCAGATCAATATTTTAAATACTCACGATTTGAAAGTTCTGTGCATAGCCAAACTTAGTAAAAATTTTCTTAGATGATTCACCAGGCAATAAAGACTTTCAGTTCTTAGCTTCTTTTGTGTTGCACAATTAATATTCTCTTATATCGAATTCTACCAAATTCCAAGTGGCTATTAATTAATGACTAATCCACGCCTCCTTATGAGTAATAAGTTCATTTAAGTCAGTTGCAGTTTCTTTTGGCTTTTGATGCCCCATTTGTGGCTCATAAAAATTAAATTCAGTAATTCCAACTTTTGTGTGGGTTGTTAGTACCAGTATAAAGATTTTTGTATGTTCCTTAGATTTGCTTAATACCGACACTAATGAAATCGCATTCAAAGACTTGGCTTGGCACTTGCTAAACGACAAGTAAGTAATTGGCAAGCATTCAGGATGGCATCCTTGGAGTAACTTCGAGTCATTGCAGTCTGCATAATAAGTAGTTGTAGCTATGGCACGTTGTTGTCCATGTGTCTCAGATACATTTCTTAACCAGCAGGGGCAAGGGTTGCCTTAAGTCAGAGCGTTTTATGCCCGTGCCAAATGAATACTAATACGAGGGCTGCCACTTATATTTCATCAATATTTGTTTTCTAAAATATTGTCCATTATAAGGGTTACACTTTTCAATGCATGCGAACCAATGACCAATGCCTCCAAAAGGAGTTTTTGAATGTTTCAAGTGCCAAGTCGGGGCACTTTTTAAGTATCCAAAAACTCCGCTTTTTGAACCGATGCGTGAGATCTGTCAATGCCTTGTTGCATGGCTTTCCGCAATTCTCTGGAAACTTCTGTCAAGCAAATGGCTGCATACCTTTCAGATTTCACCGTCCGACGTTGCTCCAATCAGGCGGCCATTTGATTAAAGTGCTGCGACAGCGAACATGGTTTATTGGCTTTTGTTCGTTTTGGATACCCACACCGGGCATGGTTCCATTTATAATTACAACCACCAATATTGGATGTTTTTTAAAAAAGTATCTGTGCGATGAATATGGTAAATCTGTTTAGTCCTTGGTTCATTTGGATTTTCCTGTCGATGCCTCTCTCTATTGATTACCCTAGCTTACAAATTTAAGGGTCATCGAGTGAACCTTCGTAAAAAAGTGTTTTTTAGGGTAATTTAGGGTCGAGAAATTCGAAAATGACATTCATGTTTTTTCTGAAGAACCGTTTTCGAGTTTTTTTCAATATCTCGTGAACAAACCACCGTAAAGATACCTTTCGATCTAATTGTCTTTCATGTCGATACAAATTTTTGTGCACGAGATATTGACGAATAACTGAAAAAAGGGCCAAAAACATGTTTTTGAAAAAAATCTCGATAGCGGTTCTTAAGAAAAAAAAAATGGATATCATTATCGTGTTTCTCGATCCAAAATTACCCTAAAAAAACACATTTTTGGAAGGTTAATTTTTCGTGCAAAACTAGTGTTATAGAACAAATGTAATGAATGCTTCAGGGGGGAAAACCATTTTCAAGAGCTCTGGCCAAAGATGACTCAATATCAAGGCGTTGTCATGTAACAACAAATCTTTTTCTATCAATTCTCAAAGAGCATTATCTATCTTTAGAAAATTTCTTTCTGAAGCAAATAACGGTCGTTACTTAAATCATTGTTTAGGTGTTTCACTGCCAATGTTTTCTTGATAATCCTTTACGAAAATCACAATAGAATTATCGTGTTAATTGTTTTTCTGCCGAGATGAATTTTTAAACTGTTCAAAGAAGAAAAAGTCCTAAAAACATTTTTTCTCTAACATGCTAAATAAGAATGCTCTCGATTGCCATATGATGATGAAATAGTAGCTGTGTGTATAAAGTTGCATGCTTTAAGACAGTGGAAACTGAAATGCAATGAGATACGAATATACATAGATATATAGGTCTCTGCTGGATGCTAGCCAAGAAAATGTATATCCCATCCATTCAGTCGTAAGTCTTACAATTGCTGTAAATTACAAGGAATGAGAGGACTTCCAGCTGCCAAGGCAATTCAACGGCCATTTAAGCAGCTAGAAATGTGCCAGGCATAACAGATGGGATTGAGACTCAATTGGAAAATGCAAATTGCAACCTAGCTGCAGGTAATCCTGTGTATACAACTAAAATATGTTGTTGGCTAATTTAAGTAAATTGTTTTGCCAACGCGAATAAAACTTTTTTTTTCCAATTCTATTTACAATCTGTGCAAAAACAATCTGTAAATTATATAAAATTATTTATACAATGACAGGAGCAGCTAGTCTCCATTGATACTAGATACTATGTATATGCGAACTAGTAGTTATTATATGTATAAATACCAAAAAAAAGAAAAAAATTCTGAATTAAAATCTACTTGAGAGATCAAGTACATAAAATCTTTTATGTCTTCTATAGGTTTTAGCGATATCACTTTGGGGAATTTAAGATCCGTATAACCGAACTGATGGACAGTTGCCTTTTCTCAATGCAAATGTAGTTTGAACGGATTTCTGCGAGTTTACTACTGTTTTCCATTCGGTTAACCATTTCTCTAAAAAACTCAACTGAGACTGCAGAAATTGAGATGCTTTCACAGGAGATGCGCTAGATGCAATAGTTGCCGTGTCATCAGCGTAAGTGGCGACATCTACTCTACTTGAAATGAGCATGTCGGATGTGAATATAGTGTACACTAGTACTGGAAGTAACATCGATGTTATATCGATGCATCGACGTTTTTTATTTTTATCCGATCATCGATATTTTTATTTCAATTTTCGATTATCGACCAAAACCTATTACGGACAAAATATGGGCAAATATGGCAATCCACGTCGCAGACACTTTTCGCTTTTTTAGAAAAAAACAAATCTCAAAAGATCCGAAATAGTAGGGCTTCAAGCATGTGCCCGTTGAATTACTGGAAGGTAATACCTTTTAAAGTTTAGCAAGGCTGGCAATCTTGTGAGCGACTAGCGGAGTTCGCTTAGATCAAAAAACGCTCACATGATTTTATTTAATAACCATAATGAATGGATCTCAAATTAGTTTAAAAATTATGAGACTGCAATTCTGGCTGGAACAGAACATTTTTTTGTTATAACTCACAGGCTCACAAAAAAAAGTGGTGTAAACTTTACATGTGACAGAGCCACCCCTTATGGAGTTTGAGCAGCTGAATCCGAGGTCAAGAAAACTTTGCTTTCGTTGTATAACCTTTTGGATTGTTATTTATTAGTTCTTTGCTTATTTTTCTATGAAATGTGATTAATTTTGAAATGTATATTATGAAAATATAGTTATTTGGTTTATTTGTTAATTCCATTTTATTATTTGAAAATACTTATATAACCAAACCAAGAGATGGCCCACTCTGAATTAATTTAAGCATTCAAAAAATGTCCTACACATGTACTTCGATGTATCGAAACATCGATGTATCGAAGTTAAAAAATATCGAAAACATCGATGTTGGCCAACATCGATGTTTCTCCAGCACTAGTGTACACTACTGGAGCCAGTACACTACCTTAAGGAACTCCTGCGTTTATACATTGAAGCGAGGATGACTCATATTGTTCCTGGATGTAAAACCTACGACCCTTTAGGTATGATTTTATTAGCAGGTAGGATGGAGCAGGAAGCCAAGATTTTATCTTGTATGGCAGGACATTGTGCCCAATGCTTAATAATGTTGACTATTCGATGACATAATTCAATAGTTCCATGACCTTTCCTGAACCCACACTGAGCCGGTATGATGGCTAGTTCGTCCAGTAAAAGAAGAAGTTTTTCAAATATTTTCGAGAAAATTGCCAGCAAAGTAATCGGCCTATATGAGGAAATTACATTATCAGGTTTTTTCGGCTTTAGTATCATAATTATCTTAGCACATTTCCATTGAGTAGGGTAGTAATCCAGACGTTGCATAGCGTTGTAGATATATGTTAAAAGGCGGATGCAATTTTGGGGAAGGTTTTCAATTGTTATTATTGTTAATGCATTCTCTTCCTCCACCTCAGAAATTGTAATTTTACGAACTGGTAAGCTCATCTGACAAGGTGTGTCTCGACAACATTTTCTACATCTGAATCTCTTATTTCATTAGGCAAAAAAAAAATATTTTGCCTCAACTGGGTTTCGAAGCCACAACATTTTCGCGTCTGACAGATGCGCATCCCACTGAGCTATCGACTTATACCTAAATAAAATAAAGATGAGATTAAAATCAAGCAAATCTGAACGAAAAGTTCAAAAAGAGTTGTATAAACACTTGTACTCGTTAGAAGTAAAATGATTGATAAAGGTAAACCGTTCTTAACACGGATTGCGGACCGGTTCTGAACTAAACAGATCTTTTATTTAAGGGGAAAGACTGAAAAATCGTTGTTTTTCCTGATGTTATTTAGATAGGATAATAACAAGGGAATTGGTTGTCTTTTGCATATATTCTGGCACATCATTAAAGATATCTTTAATAGGGATCCCGCAGATCGTTTCACTGGTAATAAATTTTGCATGCGACAACCTCCTGGCCATTTTCATTGGATTAGCGAGCTTTTATGCAGTGGGTGTATAAAAATATTCGAAAAATTATGTCCTTTCACTAGTTCGCGCGTCACACGTGTCACAGTTACAAGAAAACGCGCTTCAAAGTTTTGGTAGGGGAAAGGCTTGTAAGTTGGGACACCATAGTTTTTTAGCTATATCTCGACATTGAATACATATAGGCATCAATGTAAATATACTGTTGGAAAGAGAAAATAAGAAATATATCTGAAAATGGCAGAAAAATGCACTAAAATTCAAATAAGTTTCAATGACAATTCCACACAGTAAAAAAGTCATATAAATAACATAGCAATGTAAAAAAAATAAAATTGATCTGTCCCAACTTAGATTTTTGAAGCCATTTTGGAATGCATTGAAAAAAATTTGTCTATTCACAGTTTGTCCGCAAACCTTCTTTGATTATGAAAGTTCATTGAATTTCAGTTCCAGCACATATATTTTTCCTTGATATTTATACCCTGTACTGTATGGTACAAAGGGTATATTAAGTTTGTGCAAGCCGAAAATGTATGTAAGGAGACGTCGGAGACCCCCCAAAGATACCCACAGTATGATCGGGGTGACTAGAGAAGTCGATATACCCATGTCCGTCTGTCCGTATGTCCATCTGTCTGTCTGTCTGTCTGTATGAACGCCTTGATCTCAAAGATGATATTTTGGATATCGGGGATATATTATATAGCTCCCATAGGGGTGTTTCGAGGTCCTCTGAAACACCCCAAAAGTTTTAGATAAATAATTCGTTTGTTTATGAAGATATAGTTACCAAAGTAAGTACTCAAAAGTTTTTTAGAGTTTCCAATCACTGTACTAAATTTTATCAAAATCGGTTGACTATATCATATAGCTCCCATAGGGCAGATCGACAAAAAAAAAACGTTTTTTGCACAAAATTCGTTATGTTTCGTTTGTTTGTGAAGATATTGTAACCAAATTTGGCATTCGGAAGTTTTTTAGAGATCTTCCACACTGTACTAAATTTTATCAAAATCTGTTGACTATATCATATAGCTCCCATAGGACCAATCGGTCAAAAAAACGTATTTTGAACAAAATTCGTTGTGTTTCGTTTGTTTGGCAAAGAAATATCTTTTGGAGTTTGTAAGCAATATATCGGACTTGACTGTAATGTGGTGGTACAGGGTATCCCAAAGTCGTCCGCGCCCGACTTGAACGTACGCCATCTTTTATTTTGATTTGATCATTTTTTATATTTTGTCACACACACACTGCGTTTTTGAGTCTGTTCGCATCAAAAACACATTAAAATTGTTTACGGCGTATTTGCCATCGAAGACAGGTGGAATTTTGGTGTTTTCATTGCTGGAACATCAAAATCGACCAGGTGTCCCAACTTACAAGCATTTCCCCTACAATATATGTTTATAACATGTAAGTAGATATTGCATTAATACTTTTATACCGTACCTATAGGTACAAAGGGTATACTAAATTTGTGGAATGTATGTTACGGACAGAAGGAGGCGTGGCAGAGCCCAAGTCCTATGTACCAAAATGCTTATCATAACCTCGGGTAGCGACGATTGGGCCATGTCCGTCCGTCCGTCGGTATGAACACCTAGATTTCGGAGACTATAAGAGCTAGAGACACGGAACCTTACCTGCTGGTGCGCATATTTCCTAAGCAGATGAAGTTTGTTGAATCATGTCAATATCTTTCCCCGTTCCCCCGCTGTAGATTTTCGCGGTTTTTAACCACACCGTTTAATATTTTCATTTGAAATTTAACAGAGCGATGCGTTGTGGATACATGCATCTGTGTGTAAAAAATGAATAAAATCGGACAAATACAACAAAAGTTATAGTCAAAATGTACAAATTTCACATCCCCTTGCCCATAAACTGCGTCAATATTTGACTCTACGTAATAATTGTAACAAGAGACCTAGCATCACCATTTTTGGTAAACTGATTCATGTGGCTCTAATGAACAAATCCACATTCAAATTTGATCGATGAGAACCCCTCACCACCCCCAATAAATTTACCGTGTTTTCTACCACATCCCTCCACTTATCAACTTGAAACATACCCAATATACTTTTTACTTTATCAAAATCGGTAAAAATTTACGGATCGTTTTGCACCAAAAAAAAAAATGTTCCAATTGGAAACATGCAGGCATAAAATTTTTTTCGAGAAAAAAGGTACAGCGTATTACACTGTCGGGCACCGCCTCGACTGTATTACATTTTTTTTCTTACTTTTGCCACATTTTTGCCTTTAGCAAACAATTGTTGACATAAGACGAAGGCGTTGATAGCTAAATGCTGCAAATCTTCCAAATATTGACACTTTTCGCTATATATCAGCATAGAACTTGGAACCGAATAAAAATTTTCAATGCTGTTTGAAGCTTTTTAAAATTTTATGATGTATTGAGGATTTAGTAACCATTAAGATATAAAACCAAAAGGTGCTGGGCGGGCATGTGAATAATGTCTAACCAAAGATATTTTGAATGAGACCTAAGGCACTTTAGATTTAGATTAAAAAATCTTCTGAAGTAAAATTTCAAAGTTAATTTATAAATTTTTTTGAACGTTCTTATGGCATTTCAGGACTGTCACCGAAAATTACAGCGCAATCCAATTCATATGCGCAAAATTGAAAAACTAAATTTTCATACATCTCTTAAAAATCAATCTTGACAAGATGTATGGTTTGCTGCTGGAAAATCTGTCAGAGTACATAAAGTCTGTTTATGGTGAGGAGAAATGGGAAGACATACGTCGTCAGGCGGGCATAGACTCACCTTCCTTCAGCGTGCATCAAGTATATCCCGAGAATTTGTTGCAAAAACTGGCCAAAAAGGCGCAGCAGGTAGGTTATAATCACCATATGTCATTTTATGACAAAAGTCTTAAAACAAAACAAAACGTACTTATAGGTGTTGGGCGTAACGGAACAGGAATTTATGGACCAAATGGGTGTCTACTTTGTTGGATTTGTGGGGCAATATGGCTACGACCGTGTGTTATCCGTGCTGGGTCGTCACATGAGAGATTTCCTTAATGGACTAGACAACCTGCATGAATATCTTAAATTTTCATATCCGCGCATGCGAGCGCCCAGCTTTATCTGTGAGAACGAGACCAAGCAAGGACTGACCCTGCATTATCGCTCCAAGCGGCGGGGTTTCGTCTTCTATACAATGGGTCAGATTCGCGAAGTGGCTCGCTATTTTTATCACAAGGAAATGCACATCGAACTGATGCGTGAGGAAATTCTTTTCGATACAGTTCACGTAACCTTTCAGCTGACTTTCGATAATCGTGCTTTTACGCTGGCTTCGCTGGCCATGACGCGCGAGGAGAAGCACTTGCCCATCAGCGCTCATGTGCTCTTCGAGATCTTTCCATTTTGTATTGTCTTTGGGTAAGTGCAGTCAAATTGGGAGTTCCAGCAAAAATCGCTCATTTAAAAGGAATTTAATTATAGTGCTGATATGGTGGTACGCAGCATAGGAAACTCTTTAATGGTCATATTGCCAGAGTTGCTGGGTAAAAAAATTACCGCTTGGTTCGATTTGGTGCGTCCACTGATTGCATTTAAGTTTCAAACCGTAAGTGCCACTTGAGCAGTGCTCGTAGAAGCGTTTTTTATTAATATTTCTCCACAGATTCTGAATCGCACAAATAATATATTTGAATTGGTAACGGTTGACCCTGTGACGGAACGCATGGATTCACAAAATGAGGACTTGCTGGTTCATGAGGATGGCAGCGAGCCGGAAAAGTCGTTGCGTCTTAAAGGTAAATTTGTATGATAACCCGATTATGAATTAGATAGCGATCTCAGTGATAGGATTAGTTTCAGTTTATAATAGAAATAATGGAAAAGTCAACATTTTAAACAATTTCTATATTTCTACCGCAGGTCAAATGGTTTATATGGAAAACTGGCGCATGATTATGTTTCTTGGCACACCCGTCATGCCGGATCTCACCTCACTCATAACTACTGGACTCTATATTAATGATCTCTCTATGCACGACTTTAGCAGGCAAGTAAATTAATTGCAGGTGTCTTTAGAATATATCTAAAAATTCTTTTGTAGAGATCTTATGCTGGCGGGAACACAGCAATCGGTGGAACTTAAGCTAGCACTCGATCAAGAGCAGCAAAAGTCCAAGAAACTGGAAGAATCTATGCGTAAGCTTGATGAGGAAATGCGTCGTACAGATGAATTGCTTTACCAGATGATACCCAAGCAGGTGGCCGATCGTCTGAGGCGTGGTGAAAATCCTATAGACACCTGTGAGGTAAGCAGCAACTAGTTGCTTCTAGTCATAGATAGAATTTGAACTACTTTTTTATTGTGCCCACACAGATGTTTGACAGTGTCTCCATTCTGTTCTCGGATATTGTCACATTTACTGAAATCTGTAGTCGCATAACACCAATGGAAGTGGTATCCATGCTAAATGCTATGTATTCGATTTTCGATACGCTTACCGAGCGTAATACCGTCTATAAAGTAGAAACCATTGGCGATGCTTATATGGTTGTAGCTGGGGCACCAGATAGAGATGCCAACCATCATGCTGAGAAAGTCTGTGATATGGCTCTTGACATGGTCGATGCCATTACCGATCTTAAGGATCCCTCAACAGGCCAGCATCTGCGTATACGCGTTGGCGTTCATTCCGGAGCTGTAGTGGCTGGTATCGTAGGTCTCAAGATGCCACGTTACTGTCTTTTCGGCGATACCGTCAATACCGCCTCACGTATGGAGTCGACCAGCATAGCCATGAAAGTGCACATTTCCGAGTCCACAAAACAACTTATTGGGCCCAATTATATGATACAGGAACGCGGTGAGATTGATGTAAAGGGTAAGGGCACTATGAAAACATATTGGCTGGAGGAGCGAGAGAATCGCCTGCCGCTACAACTTTCAGCTGCGTTGCATCCCATGTCGAGTGGTTTTGGTGGTGCCGGTTCCATAGCTCCATCGCCTAAAGCAATTATGCCTGCACCAAAAGCTATAATGGCCACAGCAGCACCAGCCGAATCTTCAGCAGCCGGGGGCGCAGTCGTCCTGCCTAACGAAGAGCGTAGCAGTCGCATTTACTCTCCGGTTACCTTTAAAGACGTTGCACGTCGCAGCATAGCCAACTCCCCGGTGCGCAGTAGCGCGTCTAATGAAAATCGTCGCGAATCGCGCTCCAATTCAACTGGTCACGTTTTTATGCGCTCACCCAGCGATATTTTTGGCTCACTCATACTTGACACTGAAGAGTTTCTTGAGGATTTGCAAATATCACGTAGCTCTCTGGCCAACAGCAGCAACAACCCAGGCTCATTGGCAAGCCCTACTCCACCCTTTAGGATTGGTAGCGCGCCGCCTAAGCCCAGACCCAGTAACCCCGATAAGTTTACGCCCGAGGAACTTGCAGCTATGGACCAGCTTACACCGCCGTCTACAGCACCAGCTCGAGAATCAGCGATGTGCAGCAGCCTAATACCCTCGCCTTCAAGCGGATCCTTGGATAAAGCAAAAGCAAAGTAAGTCCCATAAGTGGCTTTAATAAAAAATATCTTTTAACTTTACTCTCTAATTAGAAAAATAACCTTCTCAACTAGTACCACCAGGGAAGCGGTCTGTTCCCCCCCAGCCGTGTCCGCACATATTGCTTCAGTATCTGGTTCAGTTCCCATTATGATAGCCAAGCCTAGCAACAGCAGACAAAGCTCAATAGATTCGTCGGCATCCATATCGCTGCACTCGCCCCCTCCGATACGCACTTTATCAGCACCACCCTCAATGTCTAAAGCGGCTCGCAAAGCGTTTTTGGCTGCCAAGCAGACCAAGGCCATCGAAAAGTTGGACAAAATGATAGAGGAGGCGCAGGAAGGGGAGTCACAGCCGACCGCCAAGGCGGCCAACATGCGTCTAGCTGTTTTCGGGCATGACGGCGGTGGTTCGGATTTAGGCGCAGGCGGTTGCCCCCTGTTTTTGCCTCCGCCAGCACCAAATCGCTCCCTAATACCGGGTTCCATGTCAGACTCAAGTATTTGTAATCACGGGTAAGTATATTTTTATGTAATTGGGGAATTTACACCAGCAGCGAATATGGTATTATAATTAATAATAAAATGGGATATCCCAATCATAACGATTAGACAAGATATTTCGAAGATATTGGGTAAACTGCCACAGGAAGGATCATTACAAACTTTTCGCGCGAACAAGGCTATAATCTGTATCCATAGGATCAATGGTGTAAAGATTAATGTGATCAATATACACAATAGGAATGAGGAGATTGTCGGACCATAAATTAGTAATACTTTTTGAGTACCGTCAATACTGCTGAACTACAGTGCTAGTCCTTCTATATATGCATATGTATTTAAACCTATCTTTCTCTTATTTTTCTTTTTATAGGCACAGCCATGCTCCAAGCTGTCATCATGTTATGCATGGACATAAAATGAGCAATAGTCAAAGTTTTACGCATTCACGCAATACGGGACCCATAACGCATCAATGCTGCAGTGGATTTGGCCATTCCAATGGCCGCCATGCTCATAGGATGCACTCAAATGCCTGTCATATATTATAAGTCAGAGCTCTTTGTACCTGGCGCTTCTCAATGATTTTATCATTTATTTTATCTCTTGCTTTTGTAGTCGTCTATTGGCATCTGGCCTGAACATGGAGTGTTTTAAGTCAATATGCAAACTAGTGTGTTGTTTGTTGTAATTGCATATAATGGATTAAGTGCTTTTAAAAAATGAAAATTTTTACCTCTTGGAAATGACAATAACCAAAAGCAAAAGGAAAATTTTACATTTGAATATAAACTAGCTATTTATTGCTAGTCAAATTATGATGGAACTATCATTAGGCACCTGAGGCACTTGTAATATTTGCCCATACATAGAGTATACCAAAATATAGAAGTATTTATGTATAAAGTTTTTATTTAAATTGTTGCTAAATAGTAGTATGTATAAACATAACCTAGTGTATAAATATATAATAGCTTTAAATATTTATTTTATAAATAATGCAAGCGAAATAAGGCTCTATTAAACTATAATTTTAAATGCAATAGGTTTTAATATGTTTTAAAAGTCTTTAAAATACAGACATATAACTTAAATGCATATATATGTACTCATTATAATCATTTGGAATTATTTTAAAATGTATACTCTTTGGTGCTGCTTAAATGCACTCTTTCATATCACATCAAATTAATCGCAACATATAACATAATATTGTAACTAAAAGATAAAAGCGTATAAATATTTGTTTACATTGACTCGACAATGACTAGAATTTATTAATTGTTTCTTTGGAGGTCATAGATACGGTGGGTATTCAGGTGTTATCTATTACTGGTGGCAGCACTTGTTCATCATTCGAATAGATCATTGCGCCGTCCATTGTCTGAATGCTTTGAATTTGGCACTTGCAATAGAAACACACCTTTGAGTTCATCATGTGCTGCATAATGCAATCACTGCAGGATTGATGCTTGCAGGGTAAAAATATGGCAGTTATGGGCTTAGCGCAACAAATGGGACAAAGTGAGTCCTCCGAAGGCAGTGTTATGTCAGATAGCAAAGCTTGTTTGACTCGCAAACATTCTATAAGGCGGCGTATATCATCTACTTCCTCGTCTGACACGTGCGAGGGAACTGCAAAAAAAGTTTTATAATCAATACAACGATTCTAGGAGACACAGACGTTCCTTACAGTCACTTAAACCAAATTTTATTATTGGCGGGTCAGCGCGTATACGCTTCGTATTGCTGGGCAACGGCACACGAACATCGTTAGTCAAGGGATCAATATGCGCTCGTGTAGAGGGATCAAAATTTCCACGTGGTATATCCTTTTGCTCAATTATGGGCGTACTTATCTCCCCCAAGGCAAACTCCAGTGTGGCAAACTGAAAACTAGGATCCGTAAGAAAGGCGCGTGAAATGCGCGTCACCTTCTCTGGCGTTTGTGGGTTATCTAACTCGTTGCGCATTAGAGCCATCAATACGCCCAAAGCTGCTGTTATGATAGGAAAATGAGTCACTGCATTCAGATCAGCTGAACACATATCCACTACAAATTGAAAGCAACCTGGCGGCACCGTCACCCGCGATAACACCTGACTGATTAGCTGGCAGATGCGATTTAATAGTAAGTCGCTGTTTGTTCGTGACGCATCGGTGACGATTTCAGGTGAAACTGTGAGTATCATTTCTAAGCAACGCATCAGC
The DNA here is from genome assembly GCA_949987675.1 of Chymomyza fuscimana. Classification (NCBI taxonomy): domain Eukaryota; kingdom Metazoa; phylum Arthropoda; class Insecta; order Diptera; family Drosophilidae; genus Chymomyza; species Chymomyza fuscimana. The sequence continues at coordinate 88,115,511 of OX465088.1, forward strand.
GAAACTGTAAGCTCAAAGCACATGGAGCATATTTTTAATTGCTTGGGCTCAAAAAGTGTGTTTTCCTGACGCTGTGCCGTGTTTTGTATCTAAAGTGACAGCGATTCAGCATTTTGTCAGAGATTCAACACTAAAATATTGACGTACCTCTTGCAAGAGTAATACAAACTCCGAGAATGCCCAATTTAGCTGACTTAAAACCGAGTTTAGGAACGTAGTAGCAAATGGTTCGTCTTCTGTTAATTTTGTACCAATTAGACTTTGAAAATTCCTAGATGGATTAGCGGGCGCCACGTTATGCAATAATCCAGTATGCGTTTCATTACGTGCACGACTGCGGCAAAGACCTTGATGTAATGGATTCGAGCCACCCTGCCAAACATTCGGCTGACGAGCATCCTTATAAGCGTAACCCTCGCCTAGCCAGAAGCGCAACAATAGCCAGTTGCTCTGCCCCCAGGCACGATTCTCGTAAGGCCGCAGCAAGGCACGCACGAGCGAAGTTTGAGCACGCTTTGAACTTCGTTCTAGGGCTCGCACGCCCGGCTTGTGGCAGGTTAGTGTGCCTAAGGCCTGCAGCAAAGAGTCCTTGCAGGAGGCGAGCACAATGCGAGGATCAGCGGAGTGAAATCCCAAAAATTCAGCTGCCGCATTGATGCTGCATTCAGAATCTATTCAACAAAGTTGATTTTAGGTTTGCTTAAACCAATTTTTCACATGTTTTATATTTGAAAAATTTAATGTACTGTTCTTTTAACAAAGTATAAACTTACCTCCAACCTCAAACTGTGAGCGCAAGTCGTGATGACTGAAGTCCATAACAGCATCCAGCAATATAGGCAATGTATTTATATAAATTTCAGGCACAAAAGAAAACAACGCACCGGTAGCGGAGGCGCTCTGCGAATTTAAACAATAAATATTTTTTTTGTTTCATCTCCTAGTTCCTTACCGTCAAGGTGCGCAGCATACGCTCTAGAAGCCAAATTAGCAATGTACGCCTATAACTATTTAAGGCCACGCCACGAAGCCAAATTTGCTTGCGCGCCAATGATATGGAACGTGCCTGTTCATAAATTATAAAATAATAATAAAAATATGTGTATAAAAAAGGTATTTGTTTGCAAAGCAATTGAAATCATTTTGAAGTGCCCCTTTTATAAATTAACAATTCTAATCTCAAAAAAACTTACAGCAAACACATTTTGCCTTTGGCTAAACTTGGCACGAAGATCGCCCATGATATGAGTGTGATTTTCGTTCATACACACAGATGCATGTTGTTCCAATGCAACCAGCTTTCGTTCAATATCTTCGCGATAAAACTTTGTCTCTTTAAGGACGTCATTGAGTGCAGCAATCTCATCGCGAACAGATGCTATTTTTACAATGTACTTATGACCCGCAGAGTAGTAAAAAATAATACAAAGATCCAGCAGCTCACAAACACTTGCCTCTTCATCGGCATTACCAGGCAAGATTTCGATATTGGGAGCAACTCGTGGGTTAAGAAAATGCGTAAATGTTGTATTGGTGTTGCCCAGAGTTGGATGACCAATGACTCCCACTGCGTTGATGTTCTCACCGGTTAAAAACAGTGTGGTATCTACGGCCTGAGAATTAATAAAATGAACATGGATGCACATTAGCTGCAGGTACATACCCACTTCATTAGCTCGCAAAGCGTCGTCATATATTTGTTGTGTGCGTGTTGGTCCCACTCTAGTATCGATATCCCCGCGATGGACCTTGCGAAGATGAGAAAGCACACCGCCTACACGATCAAATTGCATGTAATCAAGAGTTCCATCAAAAAAGTAATCAGGCTTCACTTCAACTGTCTTGTTAGGAAGTTCCTCTTTAAACTGTGTGCGAACTTGATCGATAAGTATGCAAACAAAGGCCAAGGCCACAGGTGCGTCCAGAGGATGTTGAATGCTAGATTGCATGAAGAAGAAGGCGTGAAAGGGCTATGGAAAGCAAGTGCTTTAGTATAAAAGGAAAGTAAAAATTTGTCATATTTCCTACCCGCTGTTCCAGGCTTAGATCGATAACATAACGGCGCATTTTCAAGAGAAAGATTTTCCGACTAGACGGACTCACGGATGTGCCATCTGAATTAATCATAAGTGTTTTCAGAAAATCCTTTTGTGCCAAATACAAAGCTTCAGTAGCCTTCCGAACTTTGTCGCTAACGCCTAAATATTTGTCCTTGGGTCCATCAATTCCCTCCGTCCAGGCCATGTAGTCAGGCAACATCTCTTCCATAATATAAAACTCAAGTGGATGTATGTACAGAAAAAAAGCAAGACTGCAATTTGGCAGAGTTAAAGAAGTAAAAAATTGATTTTTAACTTTTCTACATCAGAGTTTCATTAAAAATAGTTAATAGTTATTGAATTGCTGTACAATTGTCTGGTAAATTTATTATAAAAACAACATGGAAAATTCCATGTGAATGAATGAAAACTCGTTTACGACAATAGTATAATTATTTGCATCGAAAAAAAGCGTCAAGTATCTACACAAGAAATTTAGCAAAATTAAAAAATCAACTCACCAATGTTTTTTGAAAAACTTGTTTTGAAGCAAGTATTTCCTAGATTGTTCATGCAAACACAAGCAATGAAGCAAGTTAAGCGCTTGTCGATGCTTTTCGTAGTCCATACCCTGTATTGTATGCGTGTAGGTGGTCAGCAAAGCATTTACCAATTTTCGTATAACAAATTTTATTTCTTCGCCTTCCATAAAGTTCCAAAATAGCGAAAGGATGCTCATAAGCACACCATTTTGATTCTCTTTCACTGCCGACAGCGAATTTATTTTAGCAATGCGATCAAGCAGCACTTCCTCTATAACATACTGATCAAACACATCCAGAGTAAAATGTTCAATGAGCATTGTTGCAAATATACAATAGACTGTTTTTTTAGTAGAGACGCGGACATCATTGTTGGACTGACTAGGTGACTTTAGGCGAGATTGCGTGTTGTAGTGTGCAAAAATTTCCGCTAAATTAGTAATATAGTCCATTAACAGACTTGAGCGACGCAATTTGATTATGGGTGGCGGCATAAATGGCTGATACCCGGCAATAGGGTAAACAAAGGGGCGGTTTCCGAAATTGGCCAATACTCCCTGGGTGTAGCCCAGAGAAATCGCCGGAAAAAAAGAAATCCCGGGTCCTCGTTCTAACTTGTTGAATGCAATACCCATTGAGCGTCCATTGCGATAGTATTCTATCGTTTCACGTTCAATGTCAATAGTTACGCCAATTATATCACCTATTTGCCACTTGTCGCCGTATCTGTGGAAAATGTAATTTCGACCAATGGTATATATTTCTATTGCATTGATTATACATACTTTTTGGTCGAAATATGCCAAATATGTTGCTTACTACCATCATAGCCGTAGCTAAACTTGGTGTCACCAACACCACTGTTATCATTAAAAGTACAAGTACTGGCAGCGAAGCCAATTTGCATCACACCCTTTGTCTGCAAGTGGACCTACATAATAATTGGGAAAAGAAAATAAGAAACTTAGTAGGGTACAAACACCTTCGTGTCATTGACCCGCCTTAGCAACCATTAATAATGATTACCTCATACATCCAACGACCGGCGTAAACGCAAGTATTTGCGCGCACCGTATTAAAACTACCCTGAGAACGCAAGGCCAATCTGTCTGTTGATACACGAACTGTTGTTGTATAGTCTACATCAAATACCGTCAATTCGGGGCCAATTCGTCCCTCCGATTCGGGATGTAGCCTACGTATTTCTTCATTGCAATCTGATTGTATTTGCTGTAATTTGTCATCAAGCCAAGATCTGACCAGAGTCATTTGCCTGTAAAATGGCCATAAATTAGCTGTTTGATAATTTAGGAATTGCATATTTAAACACACTTTGCCACAGAGAGGCCTTCAACCTTATCACGCTTTGCATCCGGATCATTGGAGCAATTCGCGACCTCCAAGTCATCCTCAAATTCGGAATTTTCATGTTCCAAGTGTTCAAATATGTCCTCGTTGAAAACTTTCACGAATAATTTTGCAATCGACATCTTCCACTTGCAAACTATATATTAAAACATTGCCTATACACAACAAATTCCCCGTATTTAATTCAAAAAAAATAAAATTTTTAAGCTTGCTTTGTAAAAAATATTCGTAAGTTTTGTTAGTGACAGTATTTACATACAAGCATTCTGATATATAAATAATCGGCATGCCAAAAAAGCTATCGGATTCGTCATATCGTAATTGAATTATCGTTATCACCAATAATAGTTTATCGTTATAAGGGCAGCACTGACACAGCTTTTGTTGACGTTTCATTTTTCCACAATACAATTTCACATTTTCTCAATTTAAAATAATAATTCAAAATGGGTAGCGATTGGGATGAAATTAAGCGCTTAGCTGCAGACTTTCAAAAGGCTCAGCTAACATCGACACTACAAAAGTAAGCCATCACGACATAAGAAACATTAACTTCTTTGTAGTAAGCACCTTAATTTAACAGGCTTTCCGAACGAAATTGCATTGAAATTGTCACGTTGCTGCTTGAAAAACAGCTTCTAGATGTGGTTTTCACTAACGATGGTAAGGAGTATATTACGCCTGACCACCTTGAACGCGAAATCTTGGATGAACTATTTATTAACGGCGGCCGTGTCAATCTTGTAGAGGTCAGCAAAACACTTAATATTGATCTATCGCGCATTGAAAAACTATCTGAACGTATTGCGAAAGATAATGCTGATGTGCACTCTATGCTTGGTCAGCTTATCAATGAGGAGTATATTCTGCACATAGCTCAGGAGATTAACGAAAAATTGGCGCAACGTGGTGAAATTTCTGTTGCCGATTTGGCGTCACAATTTGATTTACCTTCGGACTTTTTGCAACACGAAGTCGTAGAGAAGCACCTCGGCAAAATCATCAAGGGTCGTCAAGATGCAACAAATCCACGCATATTTTTTACCCAGGCCTATGTACAACGCTGCAAGGCAAAAATACGTGGCGCCCTGGCGGCTATAACGAGACCCACCAACGTAGCCGTTATATTGCAGCAAATTAATGTACAGGAAAAAATATTTCAGTCGTTGTTGGATGAAATATCACCAGCAGGCCAAATAACCTCAAAGTTGGCAAACGCTCAATATATTCCCAACATATATGCAAAAACGCAAGCGGACTGGGTTAGCTCATTCTACAAACAAAATAGTTTTCTTGAATACGACGCTATCAATAAGCTGGGCATAAGCGATGCCAAACAGTATATTCGCAAACAGTTTCCCAATGAGGAGTTTTTCTTTCTTAAACGTGTTGCATTGGGAGCCCATCTTATTGAACTGACTGTCATAGCGGCTCTCAATGAATGCAATGCCACAAAGCACTATCTTGACTTGTCTACCATACTGCCTTCAAATTTATCCGAGGAGGATATTGAAGAGGTGTTCAATACTATTGTAGCACAAAAGCATGTTAATTCCAGTAACTTTGTCTTTTTGGAGAACATTGGTAAGTAAAGATATGCAATAAATCGCAGCTTCTAGTATATTTCTTCTTCTTAGATTCCATTTCCCCTAGTGGATAGGGCCGCAACGATTCTTTTAAATCTCACTCTGTTGGGTGATTCTCTATATATGTCGTTCCATGTGTAACGTGCTTCTGCTAGTTCTTTTTCGATTGTCCTTCTCCAGATCATAGCCGATGCACCTGGCCGTCTGCTTCCTTGTGGGTTCCAGGTTAAAGCTTGTCGAGGAATAAAATTTCTTGGCTGTCTGATAGTATGCCCAATCCAATTCCATTTGCGAACACCAATCTCGCTAACAGCAACCTTCTGATCTGTTCTGAGTAGCAGGTATACATTTGAAATGTGATTTGGCCACCAAATATGCAGGATTTTGCGCAGGCATTTATTTATAAAAGTTTGGATTTTTCTTTCAACTGTTTTGACATTTGAATTAAATTAAATGATTTACAGATATTTTTCAGTTGACTGAATGTGCCTTTTTATGCGTGAAAGAACTCGCACATTCTATTTCTTCATTGTTTATCCGAAGGTGCAAATTTTGTGATACTCCATACCCGCCGTGCATACTTTTAGTTTGGTTGTGTTAATTTCAAGACCTGCTTTTTGGGCCGCTATATTTACACGGTTGAGCATATTTTGTAGTTCACTGTGTCTGTGGCTTACTAAAACGACGCCGTCGGCAAAATCCAATTCTTGAAGGTGGTCGAATAAACCCCACTGAATACCTCTAGTATCTTTAAAAGTGATATATAACTTTAATTTTTAATATAAAAGTAAAACAACGAAAACGAGACCAATCATCGGCCGTCTAAAAAGTTCATAGCACTTTGAAAAATTGCGTTAAAGTTGGGCAACTTTGATTGCGATATCTTCATAAAAAAGTAAAAATATGATATAGTCAATCGATTTTGATAAAATTGGCTACAATGCAAACGATACAAAACGAATTTTGTACCAAAATAACATCGTACTAAAGTACGATCGTCATTAAGCTTCGGAGTGTTTTTTTTTTTTTTGATCTGTTCAATGCCTTTTTAATTCAAATTTTTGTAATATTTCTTCCAGCATTTTCACAACCATACCTAACTCAGCTTATACAACCTTGCCATGAAATGGCGCAGACACTAGCCAAGACAGCCATTGATAATGGCGTATATCAACAATTTGTAATGGAAAAAACCTTAGCAAACAAAAGCAATACAAGTGCCGCTCAGGATCATGATGAAGAAAAGTTTGACAAGCGTGACGAGCGTCGCAAAAAAGCGTCGTCAGGCAAAGCCGGGGGAGGTTCCCAGGGCCGCGAAACCAAAACCAAGTCAACCAAAAAACATCAACGTGGCGGACGTGCAACTGCACACAACGAAAGCGATGACGAGGAAGAATTGCAACAATCACGTAAATCCACCAAAGCCAAATCACTTCAGTTAATTATGACCAATGATATTGCAAAACTTATTAAACCCTCTTTGGAAGAGGAGGGTCTAGAGCATTTGGCCGAGTCCATAGCTGAGCTATATTTGCTGTAAGTAATTGCCTACAAATTGTAAAATATTAAATTTTAACGCTTCATTTTCTTTAGTCCATTAAACCAAGTTGCTCTTAATAAGGCTCAGGAACTTTATGAGGCTACACCACAAATGAATCGCCGGCAAACCCACGCTGCAATACAAGAACGTCTCAATACTCTGCTAGTGGATATCCGATTATATGAAAAGGGACTAAAACTTTTTCCACACGAAACACAAGCACAGTTGGTCAAATATTTGCTCAAGTCTCTGGGTAATGATATATGCAATGAGTTGACCATATACGTGGCAAACGAGTGTAATTTGGTGGTGAAAACGCAAAGTTTAAATGTCGATCAGCGCAATAAACTGGCACAGGAGTGTGGTAAGTCAAACCTCGTAACCAGATATTAATTTCCTTAATTTCGTACATCGTCTTGTCGTATTCAGATGCTGAGTATCGCAATGTTTTGATTGAACAAAACAAGGCTCTGAACAAAACCATAGATGACTTTGAGCTGGCCACGGAGGCTGTACTGAAAGCTTGTAGTATGATTATCAAAAAGATTGACAAAAAAAAGGATCGTCAGTTGATTGTGCAACATAAGGAAAAGTTGCAGCAGCAACTTCAAGACTGTAGCGAGCCCGCCTTGGTGTTGCACCTGGCTGCTTTAATACTCTTCACTACCATCAGTGGTAGCATTTTGCACGCATCGGGAAAGTTCGTTTCTGTCATATTGCAGCATATACGCAGTGCACTAAACGAACCGCAGAACGCACTGCTTTTGCGTTATCATGGTGAGTATTCTTTTTTAATTGGGTAAATAGAAAATTAATATGCATTTTTGGAACGATAGATTTGGTACTGCAAATGCTGCAAGCCCCTGCTGATAGCTCCGAGCTAAAACTTGCTCACGAACAATTGCAAAACCTTAAATCGGATGTTGTGGACCTGGCACTGAGCTTTGAACGTTCCTCAGCCTCAAAGGCAGATTAATAACTTACAAATATTTTTTTTGCATCAAGAGTACGAGTCAGAAGTTTTTTTACCGAACTTCGAGAGATGGCCTAAAAATAATTTTTAAATTCACATTGTTGTTTTATTATATACAAAAAAATTTTAAAAACGAAAGGACACATAACTTGCATAAAAAATGTATTACTGTTAGTTTGATTTTGGAATTGGTGCCATTAAAAAATTGGTTAAAAATTGTAAATTTTTTCATTATACATAGTCTAATGGTTTATTTATCTATTGCTATGAACAGGAGTTGTCTACCCGAGTAAATTAATTATACATTATTCAAAAATATACAAAAAGGTCCAAAATTTATACAGCTTTGACATAAAACTAAATAGACATGAGCAGTAATATTTGCAAAGCCCCTTCTTCCAACAACATATTTGTACCCACAACAATTTTAATAGCCATAATTATTTTTGTTATTTAGTGATTGCTTGAGAAAGTATAAAACCCGCTGCAGCTTTTTTGCTTCTTATGGATGTAATGTTTTTTACAAGCTATGTAATCTTTGTAGAATTTGCTTGGCCTTATCGCTTATTTGTCTGCAAAGGAATAATAATTTTAATATTCGCTATCTTTTATCATATAATCATTAAGAATACTCACATAAAGAATGGATTACTTGCGTCGCAATTATCCAAAATTTGTCTTATATAACTTATGAATAATTCCAAATTTTTTAATGTTTCGTTATCGGATAGCCAGACAGTGGGCAACGTATTCACGATAATATATGCTTTACTAATGGCATCATTGGGTGTACATACCTGAAAAGAGCATAAATACGAATAAAACCATTAGTATTTCTTCTTATACATTTACATAAACCAAGGAACTAATCCGAATACAAATGATACAATATAATATAATACAATTAATAGAATAGAATAGGATATAGCTCAATCGATAACCAATGCAATTGTGATAATATCGCTAAAAATGGATTGCCACGCCCTATTCTGTCGTCATTAGTCGTTGAACAAATATATAATAAACGTTTACATACCCGCATTGCTAATAGTAAATAGCGGTTCAGCAGCGCTCCTATAGCCAGCTCGCGCAGAGGTTTATCAGACAATATGCCTTGCCAGCTAAGAAAGTTTCGAAACAATTTTAAGCCGCTGCAAAACTGACGCTGAAAAAAAGAAGTCTTCGCCTCCTGAACCCTAGAAACACAATAATACGGTAAGTATAATTTTAACGATTACTTTAACTAGCAATGACTTACTGCTTTGGAAATATCGGTATGAACACATCGTTCTCTAGAGCCAAACGCATACGTTCTATAATGGCCTCAAATAATTTCTTTAGCTGCTTATTACTACTGTTCAGTTCATATTCTCGACCAAGGCGATTAATAAATCCAATGAGACGTAATGTTTGTGTCGTAGATAAGGGATCCCAGCATTCGGTGACTAAAGCTGTTATAAAAAAAAGAAAACATTATTCTTAAGCAGTTTCATTAATTGTACTAGTGGATCCTATAAACGGAGATTAACTTTTACTACTGTTACTTTCTATAATCGAGCCAACTTACAAGTCATTTTCGGCAGCACAATTTTTTCTATTAATGACGGCACTAGGTTGACATCTGGATCTTGTTTTAATTGCTCTATGGTTTCGTTTTCGTGACAAGCATACAACATGCATGCAGTGTACCAATGCATTGTCTCAATATCCGTATACTCCTCCAACAGTGGAGACCATTGTAGCAGTTCGTAGCGCACTAACGGTGACAACAGCTTGGCCAAACATAGGCTTACAAACGCGTCCTGGTATGATTGCATATCCGTTTTACGCCATGCATAAAACTTTAAGAGTATCAATTCAATTTTGCAAAAATCATCAGTTACATCATGGAAAATTGATGCTGCTTGTGACTCGATCTGCGCGGTTGCTATATTAGATTGTTCTTGCTGTTGATCGGCAATCTCATCGTCGCTAGACATGCCATCCAGATGCGTGGCTAAGGTTTCATTGCGTTCGCGTTCGCACCGGCGTCGTGTACGTCTTCCCTCGCGCTCAGCAGCTCGGCGAACCTGCTCCTCGTACTCTTGTGTCCGGCGTTGTACAGTAGCTAGAGGCTCTGTAAGTTGAAGTAATTTTTGATTAAAAGAGTATACATAGTACCAAAGAATATAGAACTAGTAGTACTGTAGTTCTATATTCTTTGATACTACATACCAGACAGAGAACGTATTTTACCGCCAAAGACGGTTTTTCTTTTTATGTTCGCAAAAGCACACTTACTATTTGAATCTGCCATCTCCTTGGCCTGATCACGCACATCCTGACGTCGGCGATTTACCAAATATCTTTGATTTTTCCCACACAACTGAATAGCTTTCTTTTCCAGTTCATTTATAAGCGGAGTTTTTTCCACAAGACAGTCTACCAGATCGTTCATATAACATTTCACTTCTTGATAGAATTTATACTTTGCCGCGGCTGCTGGCGCATTCTGTTGGCAATCCAACTCTTGCAGCTTCAGTGTCTTAAGCTCTGTTGCCAAACGGGTTATGGTAGCACTGTGATCGTCGTTGCGTTCCTTTAATTCGGTTAGACGTGTTTGAATAGCACTGCATATCTCTTGAGGTGTGCGCAAAGCCACCGCCTTTGCCTTTTCACTCTTGGCTTTAATGCGCATCGTTGCAGCAGCGTCTAATTTGACCAGTGAATTCTTGGCATAGGCTTGCTCCAGCATTGTAGATGTTGACTGCGGCACTAATTGTTTTACTTCATCCAAATCCGCGCCTTGTAGAGCTGGTTTGATCATAAAACGCGATAGAACTGTCTCATGCTGTGCATGGACAAGTTGTGCGCCTGTTACACCTTTTCGTATTTGCTGATTTTCCCATTCATGCATTTCACGGTCAGAATCTTCATCGGATACTAAAGTAAAGTAAATAGGAATTAAGTACCGATTGGGATATGTCTTAGAGTGTAAGTGGAGCACACGAGCGGTTAAAAACTACAACTACCAGCTACATACAATCATTCTCAACAGCATAGAACTGTTCACGACGCTCTTCGCGCTCCTTGCGACCTGTTATGTCGTTCATATCCATACGTTCCTCATCGTCCGACTGGTCGCCTTCAACATCTTCGCGTGGCAAGCGAGTGCTTAGTTTGGGTGCTTCCTTCGGCTCCTCAATGGGAATATAATCGCCGGCGCCTAGTAAATTTTGTGTTACGTTATTATAGTCTTTAACTTATAATCATAGCTTACCCTGCTCCCTCGCACGTTGTCTGCGCTTACGTGCCGCATGAATCATCGCTGCATCTGGTATGGAACCGCTTTCAAGCATTTGCTTTAAATGCTCAGGTTTAGAGAAGCGATGATGCGTTTTGTCAGTGTCCCCGTTCTCGGATTGTTCTTCATCACTAATGTCATTTCGGCCAGCACAGAGGGCCGCACGTCCATTTAGTACAAGATCATCGGATTTTTTTACCACGAGCTGTATGTGACAAAAGTAGTGAAAGTAAATTTTTATGGCTGCAGTCCAGTAAATGTGTTTAGGTGCATGAAAAAAAATTTAATGAAGGCGTGCTGTTATTTAATTAATAGCAATTGATCGAAACTAAAAACAAAGGAATCAATGAATGAAAATAGATACTAGCATTAAAAAAAAATAAGCAAATGTGTTTAGGTCAATAATATTCTTCATATACTATGTACATAATAAATTTTATTTTTTTGTACATATGCAATTTTTTTTCTGGTGGTACGTATTTCGTTAAAATTTGTTGATTTTGTAGAAAAATTGAATAATAATAACCTTACCACAAAGTCGTCTGTGCGTATTTCGGTTTGGATCATATCATTATCACACTTTTTACTTTTACTCTGTACGTTTGAACCACTCGCTAACGACGTACTTTTATATCTACTACTATTAGTAGTGGTAGAATTAGTAGAACCCAATGTGTTGGCACTGGACGACCCTAAATGCTGTGCTGTACTACCATTCTCATTTCCGGTGTGTCCTCCATTGCCTCCGGAGCCGCTTGTAGATATTGTTTGCTCCGCTCGTTCTTCACGTTGCTTCTTGCGACGCTCCTTGTTTATCATGCGCATAACTTTTTTGCTATTCGAAGATTTACGCACTTGAAATACCTCGCCTTCGTCCTCTAAAAAACCACAAACGTATACAGATGCACATGGCTTATAAGAAAGTTTCTACTAGACTGCTTACCATCATCAACGAAACTGAGCAAGGCTTTTGGTTTGGTTTTAGTTCCCATGGAATTTTCTTCAAGCTGCTTTATAGATTTTAATCCTTTATCACGTTTGCCGGACACGAGATGCGATGGAGGTGGCGGTGCCTCATATTCCCCATCGACATCCATTGCCGCAACTGTCGGATTGCTGCTATATGTGGAATTTCCATCTTCGTCTTCATCAGCGTTGCTAGAGAATACACGCCGCTGTATCTTTTTCGGCTTGCGAAAAAGCGACATGATCAAAAATCAATAATTTAAACCAAATAATATTCGTGGATCTATTAAAATATTTTGCAAAAAAAATGTCTTCTTCTTTACTAGAATATTCCATTCACCACGAATGCACGCTCCGATAACTCCAGGGATACTACGACTTAATATTCTTCTTCTTACATCAACTTTGTATTCGATAACAAATTAGATATGTGCATTGTACTTTCTGTTGGGGCAAGGCTCCGCTAATGGGCGTTTGTTCGTGTTTAATTATTTGTAAACTTATTTGTACGTAAACTTTGTGCCGCAATGGGTCTTAAAGGTTGTGAAGTGCAATTGGATAATCCCTGGAACACATATTATGCTGGGCAAACTGTTAATGGTCAAGTGAAGTTAACTTTTGACTCGCCAAAAAAAGTGCGAGGTAAGTGGAGCCTGCAGACAAAAATAGAAAAAACCTGTAGTAAATTACTCATAACAATGACGACATCAGTGCTGTTTCTGTAGAACATTTTTGAGTGCTATAGCTTAGTTATTTATATATATGTATATACTTGTGTATTTTTGTATGTATATGTGTTGGGAGCCTTCAAATTACAACAAACAACAGCAAAGCAAAACGGTATTTTTTTACCATGCGAAAGCCGGTCTGTTACAGATACATATATACATACATCCATCCATACACACTATGTATTTACTTACATACATATGTATGTATGTATATGAAAAGGTATGCATACAAAAGAATTTGCTGTGCTGGGAGTACATACTAGTACTAAATAGGTATGTCCGTAGGCAGAGGCTATTGAACTACCTACATACATATGTATGTACATATATACAAAGTAAATGACATCAAAGCGAAAGTGCATGCTTTCTAGCATTTCATATGCATTCCAGATACAAGTTTAGTTGTTACTGGATATACTTATATTCAATAGATACACATGATACATTTTGAGTCTGGGTCAATTTGTTTCTCCATTATCATGAATAAAGCAAAAGATGATGTCATCAATTTGTTGTCAGCAGCAGCCACAGCCGCAAAAATGAATAGTCATAGAGCTTGGTAATGCTAATAAAATTAAAAAGTATGCGGAGTGTAAAACAGGAAAAAAATTAAAATCTCAATTATAATTCTACATGAAGGTATACATTGTGTGTGCATGGTAAATATGTATGTATGTATATTAGGGTGGGTCAATTTGTATGGGGCCGAAAAAACGTGCTGGGGCTCGCAGCGAATTTTGAGTCGCCCACTTTTTCAAAATAGGTTTTTTTTCAGAATATTGAAAAAAAACGTTTTTCTCTAGCCAGATGTGTATATTGGAGTTTTTGGGGTCGATGAAACCATTTTTGACATCTATTTTAAATTTTGAGCGCCTGGAGACTAAAATATCTAAAAACCACAAATTCTGTCGTAGTTATTTTTATAGTTTCAGGCTTTTTAACACTTTTTGAAACTAAAGTGAAATTATCACTAACTTAAAATATCAGAACCAAATATGTTATTTTAAAAATTGAATAAAAGGGAAGATTATCGTATTAGGTACCATATTTATGGATGGAATCGTTTAATATTTCTGCTTGAAAATTCATTCACGCTTGCTGTTGAGTTGAAGAATTGAAAATGGACAGTCCTGAGTTCAAACTTTAATCTCAACTCCACAAGTCATTTTATATTCATTTCGAAACATCCTGAGAGCACTTTCCTTAATTTCTAAGAAAACTCACCAACTCAATTCACGCAGTTTTTAAAGGGTTTTCTTGGCAAAGGGGTGTCAATTAGGAAACTTTTGACTATAACTCCCGAAGTTTCCATCCGGTTTTAGTAGAATTTGCATATTGGCAAGATTTAGGTTGATAAACAAAGAGGTTTTTGAGTAGTTGATGAAAAACTCTTGTTGCATTTCCACAAATAAAAAAGAATTTTTATATTTCAGCGAATGTAGCAGTTTTAAAGCACGCTATTTTCTTAAATAGCGCATAAATGTGGTAAATTTAAATACGATAGCTTTCGAGACAAGATATCGACATTTATCGAAATACGGACAGACAGACAATGGCTACATTAACTCGGTTGTTGATGTTGATCAAGAATATGTATACTTTATGGGGTCTGTCACGCCTCCTTCTGTTCGTTACACACATTTTCACAAACTTTTTTTAAACTTGGAACGGGGTATAAAAAATCGCATAAAAAGGGAACTAATCGACTTCTTATTAATTTACTAAATTAGGCAATTATTTATAACTTTTAAGTGGTAACACAAAAAATCTGACAAGAAGAAGCACAAACTCAAAAAGTCAACTAATAAACTAACAAAAAGGGCATTCACGGTAGCGTGTTGAGTTTTTGCGCAGCTTTTCAGCTCCACATCAACTTTAAATACCCCAAAAATAGCTACATTTTCCGAAGAAGTAAATTCAATTTTTATCTTAAAACAGCTTTACTCATAAATTGCACGAAAATGTATTTTTTCAATTATTATTTATTGATTTTCGATTTATGTGAGGATACCACACTACTGATACAAAATCAGTGTAATAAAAGAAAATGGTAGTATAGATTCAGAGGATTGTTGCTTGTGGGTCGGCTGCATGATAAAGGAACTAGGAATACATTTGGAGATGCACACTGGCTAATCCTTCCATCCTCCATTTACCATTTCGATTTTCCAAATATATTGTTTAATATTATATATTTTTTTTTCAGGCATTATAATACGGTTTTTGGGCGAAGCCAACACTGAATGGACCGAAGAACGGAATGTCACTACAAGTGAGGGAAAAACAGAGAATGAGACGACTTACCTGAAGGGTCATGAAGAGTACTTTAAGATACAGTACTATTTACTAGGCGGAAAGAACAGTACGTGCATTATCTGCCTTGAAATAATTTATTCTCATATGTTGTGTTTTTTTTTTATCATCATAGGCTCCGAGACAGAGCTGCCGGCCGGCACACACAGCTATCCTTTTACTTGCGCTTTGCCACCAAATTTGCCATCGTCATTCGAAGGCGAGCTTGGTCATGTACGCTACACTATTAAAGTAACTTTGGATCGTCCTTGGAAATTCGACCAGGATATGAAAATGGCATTTACTGTTATAGCACCTGTTGACTTGAATCTCAATCCACGAGTTAAGGAACCCTTCAAGCTTGACCTCGAGAAGTCATTTTGCTGTTTCTGCTGCCGATCAGGTCCTCTAGCTGTAGTCGCTACTGTACCAGTAACTGGCTATGTTTCTGGGCAAATTGTGCCCATTAACTGTGAATGCGACAATGCAAGCAACGTAGGGATCACAGCTGTAAAATTCGAGTTACGCAAACTGGTCACCTTTCATACGAATCAACCGCGTAGTGAAAAACGTGAATCAAAAGTGGTCATTGCCACACTAAGTGTTGGTCCCGTTGCTGGAGGCGAATCTCGAACATTTACACAGCAATTGGAGATACCTACACTGCCACCAACCAATTTACTCAACTGTGGAATAATTGCCGTAGATTATGACTTGCATGTGGAGTGCGAAGTTAGTGGCCCACATCGTAATCTCACTGGTAAAATACCCATAACTTTGGGTACTATACCATTGGCTTCATTTAAGCCACCTGCACCATATACTGATGTGCCAGCTCAGGTCGTACCTCAGGCGCAATTAGATGATCCATCATTGGCGCCCACACAGCCAGTAAGTCCGGCAAGCCCACCAAGCGGTGCGGGAGGTGCACTAGGTTGGAATGTGGCTGACAGCGCTGGTGGTAAACTATATCCGAATATACGTAAGCAATAATATTGTCTTTATGTTTAAAATATTAACATAAAACATAAATTATCTTTACCTTGCAGCGCCGCCGCACTTCATTGAAACAGATTATCGCGGCACTATTGCCGGACGTGAGGATTCGGAACATACTCAAATTATTGGCGATAATGCATTTGCTCCACGTTACCCAACCTTTCAGTTTAATAATGCTACGCAATTTCATCGTTAACGCAAACTCAAAGTTTTGATCGTATCTCTACGATAACTACTACTACATTTGTGGGTGCTGCACAAATCTAAACCTTTAATCTTTAATGTATACTTCCAACCAGTGTATAAGCAACTATGCCACATATTTTTTTATATTTTCTATATTTTTTTAAGCTTTCCGTCCATAAGAAAGCCCATACATTTTACGCACATAACAATTGTTAGTCAATTTTCCCAATATATATAATTATGCTACTCTTAAATGAAATTGTTCTTGCTGATCAATCGCAAAATGTTTGTAAATAAGATATACAGTGCCTAAAATAAAATATTTACAGTTTCGTGATAAAGAGTTAATTGGCTAGTAGAAGTAAAATTTAAATCGTTAGAATTCTCAAAATTTTTGATATAATAGAAGTAGTACAGTAAATGAAGTTTTAGCTGGAAAAAAATACTTAGTTGATGAAACTTTCAGGGATTGTTTTGGGACCCTGTTCTATGTTACGAGTTTTCGTATGGTGGGGGAGGGAGGTGGTAACCACACTGGCAATATAAGTTGGTACGGTTTTTGCATGATATCTTTTTTTTCTATCAAACTTAGAGTCACGATTTTCAGATCGAAATTTTAGCAAATAAAACTTAAATGTTACGCTTAACTGCATTTTCTAGGTAAAAATTATAAATATTGGCGCTAGCTAGCGATTTAATCGTTCGATTGCTGAAAAACTATTTATCATAGAAAAGTAATACAGCACTCATTTTGAAGATAATTTTAAATACATACTTTAAAACCTACCGGTTTTTACCAGCCATAGGGCCCGAATGGCCCAGCAGTGAAGCATGTTCATGAAATCGTTTTCGAGAACAACGAGAAAATGCACAAGCACCATTCAGCGAACTTTTTGGGGCAGCTAAAAAACTAATTTAGAGAATTTGGTATGAAAATCAAAGATCCAAGCTAACTCCTGTGAAGTACTATTGTTGTGATATTTTCATCCCTTGCCTCGACAAGCTAATTCAAATTTAATCAGACAAATTTCTCTATATGAAAATGCAAAGATTCTTCCGAGTATTTAAATACTTCTCCCTGAATTTGCCACAACTGAAAAAGTAGAAGATTTAAAGAATCATGCACCATATTTCAAGTGTCAGAATCCGCAGTAAAAGCTGAGTATACATTATAGTATACACAGACTCGTGTTTGGACTTTTGTGGCTCAATCAGATTCCCGAGAATCAAGTATCTTTTAACCGTTTTTTGCTAGTTACAACTGCGAGCGTCGAGAGATCATTTTCGACAATGAAGAAAATCAAAACCTACATAAGGAACGCGATAGGCGACGAAAGACTTAGTACACTTACCATATTGTCCGGGCAACGCGTGATAAGTCGTCTGAGGACATAACAAAAAATTCCCCGCCAACGCGTATTTGATGATTTCAGATAGTATTTTGTCAACAGCTACATCTCGGGCAGCTACCAAAAAAAAATTTCTGGCTACGTGCTTGCCAAAAAACGCTTCCGTTTTTGATCTTTTTGCGGTCGTTGCAATTGAACCAATTGACTGACCTATGATAGATATTTTTATTGGCAACAATTTCAATCAAAGATAAGCTAAAACCGTACCAAGTCCCGATATAGTCAACCGATTTTGATCACATTTAATATAGAGCTTGGAAAATCGATATCTTCATTAACAAACAAAACACAACGAATTTTGCCCCAAACACATTTATTTGATCGATCGGTCCTTCGGGAGTTATATCATATAGTCAACCGATTTTGATCAAATTTAATACAGTGCTTGGGAAATCTAAAAAACTACCAAATTTGCTTACGATATCTTTGTAAACAAACGAATTATGCTCGAGAAACATTTTTTGACCGATCAAATTTTGTACATGGCTGGGGAACTCTAAAAACTTCCGAGTGCCAAATTTGGTTACGATATTTTCCTAAACAAACAAAAAACAGACGAATTTCGCAACCAAAATGATTTTTTGACCGATCGGCCATATGGGGGCTATATAATATAGTCAACCGATTTTGATCAAATTTAGTACAGGGCAGGGGAACTCTAAAAACCTAACAAAAACCAAATTTGTACACGATATCTTCATACACAAACGAAACTCAACGAATTTTGCACCAAACACAGACAGACATATGTATGTAGTTGTATTGACTCAGCTGTTGACACTGATAAAGAATGTATATATGTAGGTAGGTACGTCTTATTTATTTTTTTTAAATTTAGTAGTTCGTGTGGTACGGTTTTCAGTAAGTACCAGTAAGTTGAGAATATATCCGTGTAAAAACGATATATGTATGTCCAATAATAATACGCAATAAGAATTTAAATTTTTTTTTGAATTCAAGAATTTCAAATTTTTCACTGAAGCCGCTTTGTTCCAAAACATGCGCTTTCATAAGATTTTCCAGCTCGAGCTTTGCATTTTTGGCAAATAAATGCATATTCAAGTTATGCAAATAATAAATTTTCCGCTTATCGTTTACTTTATTATTTATTTAGTAAGTACTAATCATCTTGCTTCTCTACATCTGTGTTCATACAACTTAAGCGATTGTTGTATCTGTAAATACGAAATAGAAGTACATATGTTAGTTAATATTTTGTTCTTGACCTACAAATAACCTACTTGGCCTACCAAAGGTGTTGTATTGTGTTTAACCCTCTAATGCCCAATATTGCCTGAGGCACTGCATTGTGTTTTTGCAAATAATTAAAAAAGTACAAGCTTTTACATTATTTGCATTTTTTTGGCAGTTCCTAATAAACACACTAACTAAGTTATAAAAGATTGGAAAGCCTTCAAAGCTTTTAAATGTACTTTTTTTTTATATGTACAGGTTTTTTTGTGCGGCTGCGAGTTGTAAGCAAAAATTGTTTTTTAAAGGAGCCTAACAAAAAATAAAATCAGAATCTTTTAATATCATTAAATCTGTTCAAAAATAAATAAAATCAAAGTCTAAAAATTTCATAAGCGACTTATTTTTTACTTAAATCCTGAAGGGCCTTTTTCAGATTTTCTTCCCTTACAGGTAAACAAACAATTCTACATACTTAGAATGTTTTTTTTTTCACTATTTTTTAATTTAGGAGCAGAAAAGTATCTTATAAAAAACTATTCGACCATTGTTAAACAAATATTTTCAAAATGAGCTTTAGAGGGTTAATTTTATTATCATACATAGTATATGATTCCTTATCATGTACGTCTGGTGGTCGGGTAGTGCTTTAATTTTGTGTTTAGTTAGCTTCATATTATTTATTGAATTATAAATATTTTTATGGTAGTGTATTGCTGTGTTAATCTGTAGTTGTTTGTTAGCGTACGTCAATAACCTGAATGTGACCTTATTATCTTAGATTTTGCCAACAATTCTATTTACCTAACAATTTAGCTTAAGTAAATCAATTTATTTTCTTCTACCCATTATTTTCTCATACAGATATTGCATCAGAGTTGGTTTTTTTGGTTTATTTTTAGCTGTCGATTCCGCATAAATCTTCGTCGCTGTTGGCATTTCGCTTGGATGTGTTGCTAACGTTGGTTTCTCCTTTGCTTGATGCGTAATTCTTTCAGGTTCTTTTGGACAATATAAATTTGTATTTTGCGTATCTTCTTGCCCTGTTTCACTGTATTCATTAAATTTTGCGCCAGTAGTAGATTCGCCATATACGTGAGTATCATGCATTTTTTTATCGCATGAATTTTTGTTTTCATTTTTGGCTCTCCAGGACTTGATTACTTTTTCAAGTGAGTAGAGCTCGTTTATTTCTTCGTCTGATTTACCATTCTTCCTTGAGATTTTAGCTCCAATTTTAAATTTCCAAGACTCGATTTTTTCGTCAAGGGAAACTTCAGTGCCGAATTCATCTACTCCTTTCCGTGAACTATTTTTTTTTTTGCTTTCGGCGATAGTAGTAGTCTTGGCCTCTTTATTGATCGTACTTGAAAATTTTACGGGTTTTATTTCTATGCCCTGCCCTTTAATAGCTTTTGGTTTCTTGGACTTTACCATAGCCGTATTGTCAATTTTTATGGTGCTTAGTTCTGCTCCATCCGATGTTTTTGTGCTGGTGGCTTTAATTCTTAAAGATTGTTGTTTTGATTCCGCTAGATTGGACTGTGCCTTAGTATCATTAGATGAGAAGCTCGCAATTAAATTTTTAGTTTTTTCACTTGCTATTGGGTTGAATTTGGTAGAATGTACTTGATCTGTGTCTATACTTTTAGTTTCATCACCTGCTTTGCTGCATTCCGGTTCTTGTTTTTTAGCGTCCATTGTTACCATAATAAACTCATTTTTGGTTCCAATTTTTTTTCTTTCATCTTCAGGTTTTATGAAACCCAACTTCTTATCTTTAGAAAGTTTTTCTGCAATCAGCCCTATTACCTGCTTTGTTCCAAAAACGTTTGTCTTGGTTTTTTCATCTTTTAGCATATTCTTTTTCACCTCTGTCGGGCTCTTTAAATCTGTAACACTCTCTGTCGCAATTTTGGAATCATTCACCTTGTTCCTATCCGCTGTTCCCAATTTTGTCCCAACTCCATCACATGTAATAACAGTTGGCTGTTTGGGTGGTACTTCCAGAGGTTTCTCTGGATTTCCAGGTACCTCGGGAGCTGCCTCAAATGGCAATTTAGGAAATTTTTCAAAAGGTAGTTCAGGCGGTGCAATGGGCTCTGGCGAACCCGATTGCTCGCTTGATCCCGCAAGTAACGAATCCTTTGTAGCGCTCGTTTTCTGATGGCATTTTTTTGTTTCGTTCGCCCAACCCCTTACAGCGTTGCTACATGGTACGCGCGCCGGAAGTAATTTCGATACCTTGTGCCACTCTTTGCCAACGCGAACTTTTATCGTCTTTGTATGGCGCAGACGCATGGGTCTCTCCTCATCATCATCTGTATGCTTTTGACGACTTTGAGGTGAACATGCTTTTAGAGAAATAACGTGTTCCATACGTGGAAGAGAAGTCAAACGCAAGCCATTATAAATAAAAAATCGACTTCGAAGAAGACCGAGATAGCCTAACAGAAAACTAACCATGTTATTTTAGTGCAGGTTTCAGTAAACTAATTTAAAAAATAGATTTTGGAACCGAAAAATGAGACTAAAAATTTTGTTTATTTCTAATTCGACTTTTTACACAAATACCCATTTAGAAAAAAAAGTTATTAGTAAAGTCTTTTTAAAATTTGACAGGGTTATTAGCATCCCGGGGCTGCACGTGTATCATTACTTTAATGGCACCGCCGTGACCATAGCGTGACGTTTCAAAAGCTTTGTCAGTCTCTGTGATATCAAAGTGATGGGTGACCAAGCGCTTGACGTTCACCTTTCCAGATGCGACCAAATCTAAGGCACTGGGATAACTAGAAGAAACACCATATAACAATCAGGATGTCAGGTTAATACTCTGGTAGCGATATTAACTTACTCATTGCAGTAACGGAAGACACCACGTATGTCCACCTCGCGGGACAAGGCATTGATTAAAGGCACTTTAGTTTCAGGTGCGCCCATGCCCACAATAACTACAACACCACCAGATCGTGTTGCCTAAAAATAAAAAATAAATTATATGTAAATATAAATACAACATTTTTTCGTATATTATTTACAAGGATTGCCAAACGTGTTGTGATGTCAGCGCCACAACAGTCCACGCTCTTATTGGGAGATTCGCCCATTGTCTTACGAATTTGCTCCGCCACATCTTCGGCGCTCTGCTGCGGCGTCATTAAAAGTGTATGTGTGGCACCCAGTTCCTTAGCAACATCCAAACGTTGTTGCACCAAGTCGGTTATCAAAATGTCTGTTGCACCCATAGCTTTTGCAGCCAGGAGTGTTACCAAGCCGATTGGTCCTGCGCCCAGAATTAAAACTCTCGACCCTAAGCCAATGTCAGCACGTCGGCAAGCATGAACACCCACAGACAAAGGTTCAAGCAAGGCTCCTTCCTCCATGCTCACATGATCCGGCAACTTAAAACAAAAGTCTGCGGCATGTTTGTAGTAACGCGTAAGATTTCCATCATAGGGAGGTGTTGCACAAAATACCATGTCTGCGCAGAGATTATATTTGCCATGCTTGCAGTCAGCGCACATGCGACAAGGTACACCTGGTTCAATTGCCACACGGTCGCCCACAACAAGATGTTTTACTTTCTTGCCAACTTTGGCCACAACGCCTACAAGTACAAACCATTATGCAAATGCAATGTCACAAAATATAACATTCCATGGTTAAACTTACCAGCTGCTTCATGTCCTATTATCATAGGCTTTGTAAGTATAAAATCTCCTATACGCCCCTTGGCCAAATAATGCACATCGGAGCCACAAATGCCCACACTATCCATAGCAAGCAGCACCTCTGTGTGCATCAAAGTCATTGTTACATACACGTACAGAGCAAAGCTAATTTTAACTCACCATCGTCGGCAATTTCTGGCACAGGACGCTGTTCCTATAAGACAAAGAAATTTAATTTAAACTATATCAATAAAGTTCGATAATTTTGTTTTTACAATTTACAACGTACTAGCCGTAAGTCCTCAATGCCATGTAAAACTGCAGTTAAATTATCCTTTGCCATTTTGTATGCTTTCCTTGGATTATCTTCCGTGCACTCTATTCGGTTGCTATAGCTGTCCACTTTATTCAAGCGCTCTGTTTGTACTAATTTAAAATTACAAACATTGATGTATCGCTGCCTCGCACATAATAAAGCTATATAATCTATAATATAGATTCTCTAAGCAAATCAGCTCTATAAAGAGGTGTGTTCAAGTTTATCTGCTGACTGTTATGTCGCCTCCATGAGTATACTATATTTCGCGCCCACACACAGAGAAAACTAATACACGTGAGCATATGCTCACATTTGTACAGTGGGAACCGCGAAGTTGGACAATGTCACGTGTTAGGTTTATTCAAAGTTGCGGTGTCCGACTGTGTAATACCCTGCGAATATTGCCATATGCGGATTTGTTAGGCCTGGCGTTTTATGTTGTTATTATTATTAGGGACCAACGACAGACATCACATGGCCGCCCGTACCGTTCTCACCAGGGCCCTTGGTTTTGTTTTGTTTTTAATATTTGTATATTTAAGGAGGATGATTTGAAATCGAAACACAAATAGTTCTGTTTCTACACAGTAGATACGTTCTAGGAAAAACAGCTGCTATACAAATAAATTAGAAAGGGGAATTTCCTAACTAATTTCTAAAACATTAGGTTAATAAAAATATTTTTCTTTAAAATTTCAATCAAATAGCTTTTTTAATCGTGCTAAATATCTTTGGATCATTTTAATCGTTGCTATGATTATGTCAATTTTGAAGTGCACATTCTCTGGAGTTACCTTGTGTTCCACATCTACATACCTGGCAAAGTGACAACATGCTTAAAGTTTTCATGCGCTAGTCTAAGGTATGCTAAAAACAACATACACCATATTGCAAGATTACGTAACACAAAAACTTGCTTAAATGCAAATTTGGGACAGTAAAATGATAAGTTTTGCTGAGCGACTTTTTAACCGAATAGTTTAAATGTTAAACAAGTTCGTTTTATAAAAATAGAATCTTTTATCCATACGCAGATGAAGTTGTTTAATATTGTTGGAAATCTCTACCCTTTCCATCTAGCAGAGAAAAGTACAGGTGAGCCCCGATGGGGCCATCCTCAAACGTATTTTTCGCATAGAATTTAAATCAGCGGTGTTCACTTAGAAGGCACGCGTGCCAAAGAGCTTTCACACGTACGAGATGAAAGCTTTCTATCGTAAAAGCTTAACACGTACGTGTGAGTTAGTTTTACAATGGAACGTAAAGCAGAGGCAAGTGGCAAAAATTTTGAACCAATTTAATGTGGTCCTTCAGGGAAAAAACAAAAACATTTTTAAATTGAACGGTGAAGTGCAAATTTCTAAAAGAAAATTGTTACTTCTTCATACTGAAGTGTAAGAAAATACTGTCTTGTAGTTTAGGAATACATTTATTCAGAAAAATATTCAAAAAAAGTGTATATTTTCAGGTTCTTTTCAACGTTTTAATATAAAATTAAATATAACAGAATTTGTCCCATTGTACCTCGGTCTTTGCGAAAGCTTTTTGATTTCAAAGTTTAACAAGAAAGGCCCTGTGGACAGACCTGGTTGTGAAAAATCCTCGTATTAAAATTATTATTTTACAGAATGCGACATAGTCGAATTGGTGCACCACAGTTCCACAGTTAGAAAACGATATCCTAAAAACTTAAGCCTCTCTATTACTTGTAGCATTAGGGATCGAGGATATAATCACATGACTTAATCGAAACCAGAATCAATGCTGATCATTTTGGTATAATAAACTTACATTCTGCTACAGTACATTCTGTCTGCTATTCCTTGACCCTTGACTCTCCCATGGTGGAATAATATAAGGTGGTATCGTCCGTAAAAGCTATCCCTTATTGTATGTAGCGTGTGAGTGCGAATGAGAGGTCGAAAGCTTTTCTGTTAAGAAATCTCTCTTACCATTGCTTCGTGAATGTGAAAGAGATAGATATAAATTTTGTAGATGTTTGTAAATAAATAACAAACAACAATTCAGATATGTTTTATAGTTAATAAATATAATAAATAATTTTACATAGTTTAATTTTAACAAATTTACAATTGCCCATAATGTTTTGCTTTTGTATTGCAAGTTTCGTGTTTAAAAAACAAAACACACACTGCTAAAAATTTCGTACACAACCAACCTCACTCGTTCATAGCAAGTTTTGCACTGACGATAAGGGCTCTAAACGAGAGAGTGAGCGTTCGCACGACATCACCTTATTATTCCACCATGGACTCTCCTATAATAATTAACTGACTGACTATTTTGTCACTCGCCCTTGGGCGGAGAATGGGGATCTCTATTAATAACTGCTCGAAGAGAACAGGGACCTACAGTTTATAGCCGAATCCGAACGGATGTATCTTGAATTAATAGAAATTTTCTTGGGAAAATAGCGTCTTTGAGCTAGCGATGCCAGTGCTACTGCGGGGAATCGAACCACCGACTATTGGGTTGCAAAGCGAGTACGCTACCACTGCGCTACCGACAGCCACTGACTCTCCTATGCGTAGAGTATATAAATTGCCAGTTCCCAACACATTTGTATGGATGGTTTGTACATGCATATATACAAATTGGGAATACTAACTAACAGAAACTTAATAGACTGATAAGAACTTGCGAAATACATATGCAATCACATTCAAGCATACTCGTATATGTACATACATATGTATATCCATGTATTCATGTTATTTGAATTCGCTTAATTCCGTGTTGGCGTCAAGTACGTCAAGCAAGCTTTAACCTCCAATTTGTTTTAGAGGTTTATTGCACACTTCCTTGTAATTGCCGCCCCCTTACTCGATATATTCTCTGCATACATATGTTGGCCAAATGGTTTGTGAAGTCGCCATGTCCAGCTTAGGCAATCTTCACTGTATGCCAATTTATGGTCCAAGTGTTAATTGTCTTTGTATTCATGCACGCTTCAAATGTCGCAAATCTTTTTGTGATTGTTTGGCGTCGTCTTATTGTGTAAATAAAATGCGATCAGGTTGATTTTGATGTTGTTTATGCAATAATTTACTCAATTACTTACAATGTGAATGTACGCACGGCACGAGGGCTGCTTTTGGTATTTCCGTACTTGGCTATTTCAAGTGTGACCAAATTTGATTTGCCACTTCCTTTTTAAAATGAAAATACTTTCTTAATTATTTGTCCTTACTTGGAAAATTGTTCATTGGCCATTTACGACTTACATGATTTTCGAATAAGAATGTTTCAGTAGCGGTAGTCATTCGCTGAGTGACACTTTCCGTAAATGTCGTCTTTGGACATCTAAAGAGCGAGATATCGCATAATTTTACAAAAGAAAGACTCGTGTCGACTGTTAAAAGGAAATTATTGAAATATTAAGCCGAGGTACCTCAAATCAAAAAAAAAAAAATGGCAATTGGTTGTATAGATGTTCTACAAAGACAAACTTTGACTCTTTAGTTAAGATTTAAACAGAAAAATGAATTCATTAAATATTATGTCAGAGATGAGATACAAAGACGCACAAAAATATAAATTGAAAGACTCCATATGCATGATAATCATTTAGCACTAGGTCTTTTAGAAAATACTTATGTAACCAGACGCCTTAAGCGACATCATGTTTTAGACCTTCCCGGCAGATTTTAGATATATGTACTATAATATGTTAAGATTTATCTATTTGTTTGATTATTATTTTTTGTTGTAACTAATGTAATACGTTTTTATATTGGCTGATTTTGTTGAATGTCAGTCAATCCTGTTATGTAATTTAATTATGTTAAATCATTTACTTATTACTCACGGATAGATTGTAAGAAAAAAAAAAAAAAAAAAATTAAATATTATTATAAGAAAATATTTGTTAAAATTTGTATATAAAATGGTAAATTATATATGTAAGTATACCTCAAGGCCTTCATACCAAAATGCTTATCATAACCTCGGGTCGTGCTCACATGCATCTGTGTGTCAAAGTTGAACAAGTGTTTTCTCCCACACCTCTCAACATATGCACTTGAAACTTACCCCATACACTTTAAATAACTTCTTTCACGTAATTGGATTTCTCTTAGCAGGAATATGCCGGAAAATATTTTTTTTCAAGAAAAAGAGTACAGGGTATCACACTGTCGGGCACGCCATTACTTTTTTTTTTTATTATAACACACGAAGTTCCCAACTGATTTTGATAAAATTTACAGAAAATTTTGTACAAAAAAAAGTATTTTAAATAAAATGATAGACAAAAATAGTATTTATTATATAAAAAATTATATACCAAATTGGAGTTGAAAAATAAATTATTTGAAGGAACTTGGTTACAAAAATTGGTCTTTCACTATAAGGCCGGAAACAAACAGACAGCCCTCGCATGTACGTTTTCTGTCTATAAAAAACATCTACACCACGAGCCTCCGGCCTCCGGCTCATATATAGTCTTCATGTAGTCTAATTTTAAATCATTTATTTTCTTTAATTTGGCTTACTTTATTATCCTATATATATATATAAATAAAAACTTTTTGCATACTTTTATTTGAAAAGTGTTTTACTATTAAATGCAATTTATTAGTTCTTTTGTCATTTAAATGCCTTTAAAAGTTTGGAGCTATTTATAATATTTTTGGACTGTTTCTACGTTATAAACGGATGCTTATAAACTAAAAATGCGCTTTTTTTGGTTTCTTTTTTTTTTTAGACATATGTTCTTAGGGCTTAAATTTTTAAATATTCATATATATTAAATGCTCTTACATGGCGTTTCTACATATAATTTGAAATTCTATATAAAGGAACAAGTTTGGCCAAAGGAAACTTAATACATTGAACTTTCGTTATACTGTAGATATATATATGTATATATATATTTTATTTTTGTCAATGATTCTGCATTTTATTACGTTTATCACACAAATGGTCGAAAAACGAAACCGTCAAATTATGCAGCTTTGAAAGCCAAGATTTAGGTTAGGATAAGGCTGCAGTGCGTCACTAATGGTTGGCGGCAAAACGGCGTTTTTTTATGTGAACAGCAATAGTTGCCAAGTGATGCAAGGCAAAAAGGCCATATTTTATTTGTATTTGTTTAAGTTGTGAAGTTTTAAATTTTAACACTATTTGTCTAGATATTTGATGTAACTCTTTCTGCAGCCTTTTAACCATATCAATTTGACGGTTCTTCGGTTGTAGCCACTTTAAATGGACAGCTCCTGTCTTGGCTTGTTTAAATGCAAACGTTGTGGGTCCTGTGGTGCCACGCATATATCCGTCAGTATGACAACCTCATAGGGGCTGTAAGTACAAATGTAAGTATATTTATATATACATATATGAATTTTTTTACGAGTATACAATAGCTTAATTTATTTTAGTTATTGTTTATAAAAAACAAGTCGTATGATTTAATTGAGTTGATATTATAAATAATAAATAAATATTATAATAAATACTTTAAATGTGTTTAGATAAACCGAAATATTCAACATTCCATTATTTGGAAAACATTGCTTGTACGAAGCAAGAGGGAGGCGTGCAGACCATATGTTATTTATGCACAAATGCTTATCATAAGCCGGGTATCGATTGCGAACCGTCTGTCCGACTGCCCGTCCTTATAAACAGCGATATTTGGAAGAGCTTTGCGGCGTGGTTATATGTACATGTGTGTTACGATATCTTCATAAACAAACAAATTAAGCAACTACAAATGTAATACCCCTATGGCCTATGGGATCTATAGTACAATATATAACATAACCCAGAAATCGAAAATATAAAATAAACTTGTTTTGCGTGACATAATAACGAATGTAAAGTTTATACGGACGGACGAACTGCCTGATACACCCTGATCAAACTTTAGGTAACTTGGGGGTCTCCGACGTCTCGTTCTGTATTTTAGCTACATTTTCAACTTGCACAAACTTAATATTTATAACCTTTGTACCTTAAGGTACAGGTTATAATAAATTTAATCTTAACTTACCTGCAGTCGGGCATGTGCATAAAGCCGCATAGCCAACCATAGAAACCCTTCTCAATGTCACTGATATCGTTTACCCAGCTGCTGTACTGCAAACTCAGCTGCCTAAAGCCCGAATATAAGCCCAATCCAAACGTGCATAATATTATAGCCAACGGATAGGCTAAGATCAACACCGGCGTAACGAAAATCTTATGCAGATACGACTTTTCCTCACAGAAGTAATTGAACATGTTGTACCATGTCAGGGTGCCTATGTAGAAAGAGTATATTGACGAAATGACAGTGACAAATGGCAAGCATAAGAGGGAAATCAAAAAGATGTGCAAGCCAATGCCACAGGAGCAAGTGCAGCAGATATTTTTGCTCTTCTGCGACTTATTGACCATGGCGTGGGAGTTAAGTTGTTCCAGTTCCTCGCGACTAATATTAATTTGCAAATCTATTGATTGGCCCTTCTTGCGGCCGCGTTTGATGGTGCCTAGGGACAAAGTTTACTATTAAATAAGTTAGGTTTTTAATAAGGTTTGCGCTAGCTACCTGTCATGGTTAAGTAGTTGCCAGCATCTGCGCCCTTTCGCGTTCGATAACGCTCCAAACTTTGATCATATGTGTTCAGCACACTAGTCTCGCCAGATTCCAGATCCTCGTGATTTGTAGCATTGGCTATGTCCGGTGCAGCATGTTGATTGCGCACATGTGGCAAATCACTTGTGCGTATATTGACTCGCTTCTTGGATGAAGAGGGATTACTCAGACAGTCGTGAGATTTACTTAGCTTTGCATCCAAACTACTTTCCGAGTAGCAGCAACTGCTGGGTGTAACTGTTGTGCTCTCATGACGCTGTGACGTAGACTTTGTGCATTGTGAAATGGACTCAAAATTCTGCAGCTCATTAAAATTGCTGGCGGAATGTGCAGACTTATTGCTGCGTTGCGTCGAGCTGTGCGAGTGTGTGCTGGCGATTGTGTCCTGCCCGGAACCCGAACCTGGCACGGCTAGCTCTCCTGGCAACTGTGGCAGTGGCTGTTTGTTTTTTATTATCAATTTTGATTTGAGCAGCTCCTCTTCGAGACCCGGATTCGAGGGCGAAAGCTTTGGCCGATTTTGCTGTTTGCATAATTAGAAATCTGCTGTTAGCCAATGCACAAATTAACACCATGTGCTATTCCAAACGGAAATAAAGCCAAACACACGGAGTTTATAAGCCTACTCCAAACTCACCTGCACATTGACTATATGATCCACATAGTTTTGCTTTTTTCCCTCGGCTTTTGTTTGTTGCCGTTTGCGCGGCGGTATAAAAACTGGGCGTTCCTTTGTTGCCGTATTCACTTCCGAGCTCATAACACTCTTGCTAACCATATCTATAGTTGCAGCTATTTAAAGCAATATTTTTTCACCATGCACTAAGTAATACTGAAAACTATAGCTCCATTATGGCTCTGACCGCTATATTGTTTTTTGCAACGCCCTAAAAATGCACTTCCGTATAGTTGTTATCCTGACGCTCTCGTCTCTGTCGTCGCGCTATTATTGATTTTTCTTTGGCATGTCCTTGTTCTGAATTTGCGTTCATTGGGCCCGATGCTCTTACTATGTATGTATGTAACTGAGAGAGGGAGAAGGGTCGAGATGGTATGTTTACAAATAACCGGCGCCTGCGCTTGTCTTTATTTCAAAATGCAACTTTAATCTATGTATGTATGCACTGCTATAGCTATATTGAAGTCTCTGAAAATAAGCAATCTATTATTTATACATACTTTGTTTTTTTTTCTTACAATTTTAGAAGAAACTGTGTTCCTCTTACACTGGTCAACAGCCATTTTTTGCTCTTTTGTTTATATACCCCGTACCCAAAGGGTAAGGTGTAGATTATGTTGCTTCAAAAGCGTTTGGACTGTAATTTCTCGAAGGAAACGGTTAAAACTTCTTTCATCGAAGACCAAAAGATGAAGGGTTTTAATTTTAAGTTTTAGACAATTCATTTGTTTGTAAAGATATCGTATCCAAATTTGGCGTTCGTCAGTTTTTTAGAGTTTTCAAGCGCTGTACCAAATTGTATCAATATCGTTTTACTACTTATATTACATACTATAAAACCGATCCGTCGACAAACAGTTTTTAGGCACAATTTGTTTGTTTATGAAGATATTTGAACAAAATTCAGGTATCGAACGTTTTTTTGGAGCACGTTCCCAAGTGCTGAATATGATAAAAAAAAAATTTGTATAATTTTTTGAATCAAATTAATTTTTTGCACATTATTGAGGATAATAAAAATTTGTTTAGCAAAAAAATCATATAAGTTATTATACAATGCTGTTTCAGCTCGAACCTTCTTCGCCACCGGTATCGTACCCCCTAGACAAATTGGAAACGAAACCATAAGTATAAAAGCTGCAGTCTCTAAATTGTGTATTAAAAATTAACACTTTGCTGTCTCATATCCATTCGAACGAAACTTTTGGTGTGACAATACTTAATATCCTGTAAACAGAATCAATTTTCATTTTATGCAGATTTATGTATTAGCATTAAAGCGAGAGCCACTCATGTATGCCTAACAAACAAATATATATGTAAATTTTTACAAAATATTAAAAAACCACTTTTTTGCATATATGTATTTATTTACTTTATTTTTATAGTTAATTATTTAATTATAATAGATTGCATATTAACCCAATCATAGTGAGTTCAACTAATGTGCATGGAGTCCTTTGCTTGTGTTTTGTTCTTGTTCTTGCTTTACATTACAAATGCCTACATTCTTTCTTCGTTTTAAATGCATTTAATTGTTTTTTTTTTTTTCTTTTTAGTCACTGCAATTAAAATCACAAAGTTACAAACTACTTATATATATACAGACTAAATGTTTGAACACGCAAGTTAAAACTACTTTTAAATGGGTTGCTTTTGTTTATGATATTTCAAAAGGCAACCAATAAACGATTTGACAGTGAAATATTACAGGATACTGATACAAGGTATTTGTATTTATATATTTTAATACACATTTAAGATAGTTTTCTATTCTTATTTATGAGTACATATGTATATGTCTTTTGTTGGATTTTTGAGAAGTGTAAATACTTTGGTTTGTAGAGAAAACTGTTTTTAAATAAGTATAAAAACAAGATTTGATAAAAATGGCAATGTTGTGTATAAATTCTGTATAAGTTATTTTCGCATACAAATAATTGGGTTACAATCGTACATATTCTTATATGAGTGAAAACTTAGTCTAAAACTAGACTTGCATACCACACGATTAATACTATATTGCTACACCATTACAAAAAATAATTCAAAATAAAATAGAGTATTGAACAAAACAAAAAAATTGAAGAATATTAAAAGCTTCAATTTCAACTGTTTTTAAACACATTCGAGAAACACAATTTAGAAAATATTTGAGCACTGCACATGGTGCCTTAGGACACCGTATTTAGACCAGATTCAAACTTCATTAAACGCAATCTTGGCAGCCAGGCCTTGCCTCAATAGCTGCTCATACTTCGCTCACTTCGCTTCTTCAATCTCAAGTATTGTAGTAATCATCGTATCGATACCCGTACAAAACCGGGTGCTATGGTACTCACGCAGTCCAACGCGACTTTTGCAAATCGATTTGGCCCTCCAAAGTCTTGGCCAAGTATATGACAAAGAGTTGAATAAGAGCAATTCCCAGAGCAATACCCGCAATGACGTAAAGATTACGTTCGGCCCACGAGTGAATAATTTCAATACAGCCTGATGTGAAAATTCGTTTAGTGGCCGCTGCAACGGAGTGCTCCTGAACTCCATAGCCGCACATAATATTGACTAGACCAGAGCTAATATCGGTTGCGTTGATGCAACAGCTATAGGGCACTCCGCATTTCTCCACCGACGGGGAAGAGCAATTAAAATACTCATTTTTACCTACGTAATGGTCATTAACTAATATTGGTTGTACAAATTAAGCTCATTTTTTCAGTATCCAGTTAAGCAGAGGAAGACTAGTATAATTTTTTCGATTTTAAATTCTAAAATTAGTAAAAAGTTTTTCTATTTTAAAGCAAAATCAAAGAAGTTCAATAAATTTTCAGGTTCTTAGGGTATACAACATATTGAAAATTTCCAAAGAATATATCTCTGACGCAAAGTCGGATTTTGATTTTAAAGTTTGGGCCTGTCATGGACACAGACAAAAAACTAAGTAAACTTGATTTTTACTATGAGCTGTGCAAAGCAGGTTCTACCAAAAGTTGGTTACACTTTAACTGGATATTGAAAAAAGAAACTATTAAAGGCTACTTACTCCAATCTTGATAGCCAGCATTACTTAGACCGCAACATTTGAACTCCTGCTGCGCAAAATCTATGAAATTTTGTAAATCGGGATCATCACGATACGAATGTATTATTTTATCGGTAAATTTGTCCTCCAAAAATGAATTCATGTTTTGAGGAAACACAAAACCCATAATAGCTAAAAAAAAATACCTTAATAATGCGAATACGAGATATATGTAAATTATAGCCTTACCTATAGCCATTTCCATTAAAAAGAAAATTAGCAAGCACATGGAGTAGAATTTCAGAAGGCAAGTATTTTCACGAAGCGCTCCCAAACAGCCAGCAAAGCTGACCTAAATAGAAAAAGTTTACAATATAAATAAATTAATATGGCAAAATGCAAAAGTTCATTCAACATACCACAAATATGACAATTCCGGTAATAATCATGACTAATGATATATTGAGTATAACATCATAAACGGTCTCTAGCCGAACCCAGTGCCCATTGGCCTCAAATTTATCCATAAACGCATAGATACCAATTCCCAGTAGGAGGCCTCCAAAGAGCCAGAATATAAAATTCAACA
Organism: Chymomyza fuscimana; assembly: GCA_949987675.1. Lineage (NCBI taxonomy): Eukaryota > Metazoa > Arthropoda > Insecta > Diptera > Drosophilidae > Chymomyza > Chymomyza fuscimana. The sequence continues at coordinate 88,149,497 of OX465088.1, forward strand.
TGAAAATCATGTATTTTACACAGCTGCTAACGTAAGTGAAGTGATGCGGATGAGGATGGCGCACTTCAATGCCGCAATAACCACCGCCACCTCCATGATGTCTATAGTTGCTCATTATGTGGTTTTTACTCAAAAAACTGAATGATTATATTTCGGTGTCAAATTTTTTTTGTTTTTTCTTTGTGCAAACAGTCAACGCCTCTCTTTTAGCGAATTGGATTTTTACATTGCGTTTTCAATGCGCGCTTTTAAATTAATTATTCGGTCATGCTCATCTTCAACGCACTCTTATTTATTTGAATCAATTACTGTTAGACATATTGCGAGTATTTATAATAATTTTTAATATGTTATAAATAGACAACAAAAACGACAAATGGAATCAGTGTAGCCCTTAAAGGGTGACCAGAGTGCGCAAAGAAAAAAAATCCATCTACCACAAGAACATACCATAAAAACCAGTATCTAGCAAGTTATAGTTTTAGTATTATTTTTTTCATAATGTTTGGCACTAATTAATATACTATTAGTAAGTTTTTTCCTGTAAAATAAAACATTCAAAATATCAATCAATACTTTAACTTTCATAATTAAATAAAAACAAACTTTAAAATTATACGTTCTTATATTTTGTAATTGAACCCAAAATAAAGACCAAACAAAATACTTTATACTTTTTTGATGTGGTTGGTCATCCTAAGTACGGCAGGGGGTTTTTAAATTTTGTATTTTTAAACAACGCTAGAATAAATCTCCTCCATATATGTAAGTGTCAAGAGTAATGTGGAAAGTAAAATCTTTGAATTTTTTTATATATATATTTTTTTTCCTTTTAACCAGTTAATCCGTTCTGTAAATTTTTTTGGGCCTCTCTGACAACCCTGGCCTCAAACAGCTGTAAAAAGAACAACTATTTCGACATGCATTTATTTGGTTTGCCCTTTGAGCTATGATTAAATCGGTTAAAAGCAACGACAACGAATGTAGCTATAATTATGCACAGAACTTTATTAACAACTGATAAGGTCTGCTTCTGCTGAAGAAGTGCTTTAATTGTAGCTTATTTAGCTTGATTAGTACCAGTTTTGGATTTGATACGTCAACATGAACTTCTTATTTCGATTCATAATTTTTTGCATCGATCCGTTTGGCATTGGACGTAGATTTCTAGTCCGTCCGGCATTACAAAAAGTAGGTACACTTAGGGAGCTTATACTAAGACTGGGGCTTGTAGCTTTTGCTGTTGTACTCATTATTTGGCTGGCTGTTTTTATGTATGCTGCCTTTTACTATGTATACATGCCCGCTATATCACACAATCGACCAGTACACATGCAATTCAAGTAAGTTTTATTATAATAATGCATTCGTAGTTTAAGTAGCACTTATTTATGCTATAGAACCTGCTTGGAGACCAGCACACCATGTACCTTTCCACATGCACATGTTTCATTAACCAAGAAGCAACAATTGCTTATGGTGGGACAAGCCTACAAGGTGATTGTTAACATCGACATGCCTGAATCACCACAGAACCTGGAACTGGGAATGTTTATGGTGTGCGCTGAGATGCGCGATTACGATTCCATGTTGCGTGGACATTCGTGTCGTTCGGCCATGATGCGTTATCGTTCGCCTTTAATACGTATGATATCTACGTGGGTGCTAAGTCCATTGTATGTTCTTGGCTGGAGGGAGGAATTTCAACAGGTGCCCGTTGAAATATTTTCGCGTTACTTGGAGGAGCGTCAACATCCAATAACTGATGTTTATGTGGAAATACAGTCACAAAAGATACAATTCTACACAGTAACACTGCATATTGTTGCCGATTTTACCGGTCTACGCTATATAATGTTTAATTGGCCGGTACTTTCGGCCATTGTGGGTAAGTTTCCGCTTAAACGTGTGTTAGTATGCACCCCTAAAATCTATTTGTTTCGCGCTCTTCTTTAGCAATTAGCACCAATCTATTCTTTATATTGGTCGTCTTTTTGCTCAGCTGGTACCACTGGTCAGACGCCACCTGGTTGCACCGCTTGCAAGACAAATATACACGATTTACCAACACATTGGAACGAAGCGCCAGCAGTATGATACTCTCCAGCAAAAGCAGCCTGCGTGATGAGGATGAGTTGAGCTTTCTTGATGACAAATCCGAGGTGACAGACTTTGGTGGCGTTGATCCCAATGAGCTTCTTTTAGAGAAGGATAAGGCTATGCGTAAGTCAGATGTGCAGACTTTACGCAAGCGTGCGTTGGCCAAAGACGCACAAGAATCCATGTGAATGAAGTAAAAAGACTTTAATATAATTGTAAGTTTGCACTTAGCAGTGCGTTTAGTATTGCGGTCCAACTGCCTTTTTATACAATAAACTTGTAGAACATTTTTTACTCCACTATTTAACAAATAACTATTGTAATTTTTCTTAAATCAACAAATTTACATAATAATCTAGATTAAGGTGCTTAGCTGCTACTTTGTCGCTAAACTTAAGTTTAAATTGGGTAAGTATCTGCTTGCGTTTCTCATTCAAGTCCCAGCTTCTTTTTTGCTTTGCAACAGTGTCTTCTATTTCCAAAAGTTTGAGTTTGACACGAGCGCGCAGTAATAAATCTAAATTATGAATCATTGATTGTTTTTGGGTTTGTTTGATTGAAGCTGTGTTCATTAGAGCAATCGGCTTGTCTATTGAGCTCATTATAAATGCACAAATTACATCATGTGGAGGAGATTTAAGTTCCTCACTATTAAATACCAAACTGTTGCATTCCCAAGCATTCAAAACAGCATTAGGTGGCTCCAAACGCTGATGCATTTGTTGGATAACACTATCGGGGATACCATTGCTGTCCACACGGTCGGCATTACGTTTTAGACTAGATGCTAAACTGCAGTACACATATATTTGTGCATAGTGACAACTATGCAATCGACTTAGTTGGTATAACTTAAAACGCATGCTGCGATAATAGTTGTTGTCATCGCAGACTAAAACATAATCATCGTTGTGGCTGTTGAAGGCTGAATGGTAGAACTGCGATGGTAATATGAAACTTTTGTCTTTGCTTTTAAGTGTTTTTATGAACTTTTCTAAGAGCTCAAATATAGACAAACGTTGTTGTTTATAGCTGTTCTTTGTTGTTGCGGTAAAATTCATATGTTCGTCGTAGCAAAAGTGTATTATGTTGAAATTATGCAAAGATTTTTGATGTTGTTCTAAAAGCCAATTACTTAAAGTAGACTTGCCTGCAGCTGGCAAGCCTATGAGCGCTAGCAGACAAACGCGCGGCATGATTACGATTTGTGTGCGTGTGTGGATGTTTAACAGTCTAGCATTGAAAACAGCAGCTGTGGCATAAGATACCAATCGGCCGACTGCTACATGTCCAGATTGGCTTTTGAAGCTGGTGCTAGTACTGCTGTTGCTGCAGTTTCCTTTTGGTGTTGTTCTAGTTTCTTAGCATTCTGCTCAATCTCCTCCATGCGTTTAGTATTAATGGTTGTTTGCACATCCACATAGACTTTCATCATACTTTGGTTAAAACGTGCAAATTTTGTTACGCACCTGTGCACACAAAGTTCCTGTAAAATATATAATTGCGTACAATTTTCATTTAAAATTCCATAAATACAATACTAACCTCTTCTTTGCCTAGCTCACGCTGATTTAGGCTGTCAATGCAGCGATTAAAACACAATTCCGTCACTTTGTTGTATAATGTGAGAAAATCTTTTAGCTGAATAAAAATTAATTCAATATGTATAGTGAGTTTATAACGTTTTATACAATAATACGCACATTTCGTAAATTGGGATCCATTTGTATAAAGCTAAATATTACGTCAAGAGCAAAACATATACAAAATATTGCTGAAACCGGCACAAAACACACTTTGCAACACTGAAAACTATGTAATGTGAATGGTTATTTTTCTTCTTCTTTAATACTCAGATGTTTCAACATTCACGCTAGTTTTTCATTTTTCCTCGCTGCGAAAACATATGCAATCAGGTTCGCGTGCAAACAAAGTGTTTTGTGCTAGAACGCATACGAACTAGAACAGCTGAAATATAAACAAATGCCAAAAATAGAAATTTAATACTGCTGTAAATATATGTATGTGTGTTAGCAGGTGAGCGAATTTTATTGTGTGTCGTTTTATTGCTTCTCTCAAGGACACCTCACTTGTCAGTTGTAACGATTTGTACATGTGTGTGTTTTCATTTGACTTTTGTGATTTAAGATAGTATGTTATTATGATCATATTAGGAAAAAGCATTGGGTTGATATTGTGGCAGAATTTAAAAAAAAAATTTCTTTAATTATTCGTTCAATTGAGAGTGTATGTGAGCTTTCTCTAATAAGCAAGCTGCTTTCTCCGCTTTGCTTTGACATTCGTTGGTGCAAAGTTTTTCACTAAGAACGTCAGCGCTGCGCAAAAAGATAGACAAAAAACAGTCGGAAGTGATGAAAACATTCAGAACTATTTAATACGTATTTGTGTGATTATTGCATCTAGTTATTTTGCAAAACTGATTAAATAATCGCAAAAACCAAGTGTAGTTGCTGCTGCGCCTGTCAGTGCCGTCAATTTTTTTAAAAATGTTATTTTCACTTTCTCGCTACGCACTACGGCGCACACGAATTTTCGCACCATTTTTTGGAGGCAGACAAATCGGGTTTAAACAATTTGAAGCTAGTTCAATAACCGATTGCGCCCCAGTTGGCATTGCCTTTTCTGCAATACCAATTATTATTGTTCGCTGTTTTTCGGGTGAGTGCTCTTAATTTATGTCCACGATATACTTACATATACACTATGTGTGAATGTAGCTGGAGTCCAATTAAAATCAATAGTGCACATGCTATATAAGTAATAGCATAGATACTTTATACACCTTTTATTTGACGCTATGTTTACATATTATCGCAACACAACCCAAATTCCCCATTTATCTGTGGCGAAAACTGAAAGTCACTTAATTTTAGTGCGAAGCAATTAAAAGCTTATTTTTAATCTTCTATTTGTAGCTATGTTGTTTATTTCAAGTACGTGAACAAATGGTTTCGCTTGTCTGGTTTTATTTCATCTTATTTCTTGTAAAATGGATACCCTCATTAAGAGGAAGCATGCACTCACGGCTTGCTGTCTTGCATTTATATATTTGTCGAGATCCGATTTGAGCCTGCTTCAGTTAACAATTTACTTACCTATTAAAACTAAGTTAATATAAAGACCATCTTCGCAATCAGCATTGGCTGATTAGCTGTGTCATGCATTTGATAAATCGTTGTACTTTGTTTCGGTGTTAGGGTTGAGCCTAAGTCCAATTCATTATATTGATAAACTCTTGGAATTCCACAATTGGTCAAAATTCAAAAGATTAGTGCATTATTATTGATGTGATTATGTAAATCTTCCAATAAGAAAACAACCCTTTATTTTAGAAACCTTAACAATCTTCACATATTACAGATTCATCATACCAACAAACTAGCAATTACTCAACGTCAAACAACAAAACAAATTCCGGAAACATGGAAAATAAAAACGAAAAAGTTACGGTAAACAAAGAGGAACTTCGCAAACGGCTAACACCCTTGCAATATCAAGTTACACAGGAAGCCGGCACTGAGCGCCCGTTTACAGGTTGACATAATGATAAGTTGTAACCACAAGAAAACCAATGTTTTTTTCTCTTACAGGTTGTTACAACAAGCATTATGAGAAGGGCGTCTATCAGTGCATAGTTTGTCATCAGGACTTATTTAGTTCGGATACCAAATATGATTCCGGTTGTGGCTGGCCAGCTTTTAACGATGTGCTCGACAAGGGCAAAGTGACATTACATCGTGATGCCAGTATACCAGGTATGAGTGTGTGTGTATTAGTACGTACCATAAATAGAGAGATAAATTAGTTATTTCATAAATATTAGACAATTTCCAATGTTTTGCGTTTTTACTTTAAACAGTTTTATTGTTGTGTTGCCAACTTTGTGTTAATAATTTTGCTTTAGGTTATGCTACAACAAGAATTGTTATTGTTGATATAGAATATACAGCTGGCGGTTTATCTCCTAAACACTCTAGTAATTTGAAAAAAAAACTGCAATAAGAGCCCGTTAATCAGAATTTACCTAAGCGCATTGTACCAATTTTGAATTTGACGTCATCAACTAAATTGGATTTGCGTAATAACATAATTTTTAGTACCTCTACTGAAAAACATTGAGGAATTACTTGTTAAGCTATTTACAAACTTTTTTTTTCGAATAATTCCTATGTTTGAAAAGCATTTGTTTTTTTTTTTGTCATAAAATTGCAAGCCATTTTAAAGGAATTGTCAAAAACCATTCGACCTTAGCTAGCTTTGTGTCCAGTATTGCTTTGTTTTTGTTGCGTTCGTTTTGCTTGTTTTGAATAGAAATAATGATGTACATGTTTGTACCTGTTAATGTGTCCATTGTAGTCCATATTTTGACCGACAGTATGTTATAACAGTTTTGTGCCCGTCAATTGTTTGTTGCTGTTCGCGTTTTTTTGTTCCGTTAATGAATGTGCAACTTACTAAATTATAAACCGCAAACTAAAACTTAAGTATTATTATTCTTTTATCCACATCTTTTTCCCCAACTAACTAATTCTTTCCCACAAAAAAAAATATATCTGAAAACCACACACGAAAATTGCCTTTGTTCTCTCAACTACAACTTAACAAAATACATGATTAAAAAAATAGTAGTCATTTCAAAAACGCTAGGCATGGTTCGTACCGAGGTGCGCTGTTCCAAATGCTCAGCACACATGGGCCATGTGTTCGATGACGGACCACCACCAAAACATCGGCGCTTTTGCATCAACTCGGCATCGATTGATTTTGTGCCTGGGAAAAATACAACTGCAACTACGACATCTAAAAAATAATCATATTCGTTTTTGTATGCTAGAAACCAAAAGAAAAGATGTTTTATGTGTTACGGTTGAAAGGCTTTTATGCCAAACTTATAGAAAATTTTATACCCTTTAAGTATTTATTAATTATATGTTATGATGAAATGTAGGCAAGCATATTCGCAAGTTTATATGAAATTTTCAATTAAACACAGAGGTTTTTGTAAAAAATCCAAACACATTTAAAAAATAACATTCGACTTCGGTCCGCCGTAGTGCTTATATACCTTTGCAAACGTTCATGATGAAAATATATTGTTAATCGGTTGTATTCAAGTTTCAAGCTATGATTTTTGGTACAAAAATTAAAATTGTTATTCTGATTGGAAAAAATGTATAAAAAGCAAAGACAAAGTTGGTTATAATGATTTACTGTTAATCATGGTTTCTTAAAATAAATCATAAGGTCTTAGAGACAATATCTAAAGCTTGAATCTTATTAAAAATATATTTTTTTGTTTACAGAACACGAACAAATAAGTATTAAAACTAAGCTCTAAGGTCAAAAGAAATGGTAAAGAAAAAACATGACTGTAGATACAAAATGATTAAAATCCGAAGAGTGATTTCCCAGTAATAGCTCAATTATTAAGAAAATACTGGACTGGAAATTAAGGATTATGAAAAAATTGTGTTTTGTTTGATTTAGGTTTAGTTTAGCTAGTGAAACACAATAAAGTTCCAAAATTAAAAAAATTTTTTGAGACAAAAGTTTAACTAGCATGTTGATTGATAAATGGAGAATTATCGTTTTTTCTTCTATTACTAACAGCTGGAAGATTTGTTGTAATAGTAAACAAAAATTTTGCGCGACATAGTAAAGTGCTCCTTAATAGCAAATAAATATATGTATTGTTATTCTTTTCTGAAGCATTTACTTTGACCTGAGTACTGAGATTAAAAGTCGAGTTGAATAGCAAGCAATTCGTGTATACTTTTATTGACAACTTTTGCAATGGTATTAACATGGTAAAAATTTTAAAAAAGAATGAAAGGACGAGACACACTTTATTCATATTAATAAAGTTTCGCGTAAGATGTATAATTTAAAAATAATATAAATGGTGTGGTACTTTTTGCTAATCAGATTCAAAAATGACAGATTCTTTAGCTAATTGGTTAGTATAACAAAAGTATAAAAAACTATAAAATTTCACCGCTTCAATCTTGTAACCTTAACACTATTTTTGGTTCGATTCATTTAACATAAAGAACTCCAGCTTTATTTAATTATAACCATAAAGTTTATATGCTTGCTTATTATAATCGCAAGGCAGAAATTGTATCAAGAAAAAGCTTCAATAGTATACATTTAAACGGGATAAGGGAAAGCATTCTTATGTTGCTTCAGGATAAACCGCGGCCGCTTTTATTGTTATTAACTTTTCTCACATTTATGGCATATTTTTTGGTTATTTTTTATTATTTCCATGTGAATTGAATGTATGTATGTATTTATTTCTGTTACTCATGAAAAATGTTTTTATTTATGTTAAACATATAGCAACTATAGTATCCGAACCATATGTCGAACCAAATGAATAATGTGTATTTTCGTATATTTTCTATTTTCTCTTTTTTTAACTCGCTTCAATAAAATATAAACTACATATATGTATGCCTGTACACACGTTCTTCGTTCGGGGGTTTGTTCGCTAACAACCACATACATATACTCACATACATTTACATATAAACATTTATTGTCAAAATTTTTAACATAATTTACATAACACAAAAACTTTTTTAAACTGCAATAACTTAATGTATATTACCTGCGAAATATGCGAAAACTGTTTGCTGCTATTCTATTTCAATTTCTTAAATCTTTGCTCACCTGCTCTCATATGCACTATAATCATATGATTATTTGTCTTGCTGTCCCTTCTTCTTTAACTATCAATATTATTTTGTCGTTTATCTCCATGCCTATCGTTACGTTTTCTCAATGTCACACACTATTGCATCATACGTTGCTCTTAATTAACTTTTATCTAACCTTTAAAATGTTTTGAACGGCAAAAACCGATGAATGAAAACAACAATTCTGTAAAAACCAAAACTGTATCCAATTAATCTCACAATTTGCAATATACAAATAAAAAAGGGGGAAATATTTTACTACTAATTAAACATCCAGAACGCATACGCACCGAGGTACGCTGTGCACGCTGCAATGCGCACATGGGTCATGTATTCGAGGATGGACCAAAGCCTACCCGCAAGCGTTACTGCATAAATTCAGCGTCCATAGAGTTTGTGAACGAGACGACGGATCCTACCAAGTCAACAGTTTCGCCACCGTCTTTAAGTCAGCAGCAAGGCGCTCCCATTGCGCAGCAGTAGGATGAAAACACAACAATCAACGAAACAAATGCAAAAGAGTCTAACCTCCATGTTGCTGTTAGGAGTTTTTAACTTCCTTAAATGTGGCCAATTTTAATATACATAGCTAATAAATTTGAACAAAAACCAATGTGTATGTCGTGCAGAAATAATGAAAATTGTCAATAGTTTATGTGCACTTATTTTATACATATGTATGTATTTCGGAAGCCTTTGTGTGTTTTCTGTAAATAGCTTATTTTACTTGTTTTATTCTTTTTGTTATTCTTTGTATGTATGTACCACATTTCTTAAAATAATAAGCGCGCTAAAATGTAAAATAAATATGTACTTTTTACCATTAAAAAAAATGCAATTTGTTTTCGAGTTGCCGCCACTCACACGCGCATGCGTAAATAGAAGAATGGGAATGTTCAAAACAAAAGTGCTAAACAGCTGTGCAGCGTAAAAAAAGGCTGCCAACCGTTTTTGGTTTTTTTTTTTTGAAGCAAAGTGCGCATGTCAGCTGCGGCTGACAGCTGTTGTGACGTAATTAATACCTAATCGAAATGAATTGCTCAATCAATGCATTTACTGTCGTGGTGATCGGTTATGTTGTTAAAAGAGGAATCTTGGTAAATTAATAAAAAAAAAAACAACAATTATATATATATACAATATAAAGTAAATTGACAATATCTAGCAGACGTATATTAATGAATTATTAAATTTTGCGTAGGGTATTTAAAAGGCACTCTGAGACAAACAATATAAGCAGTGCGCGTGTAATTTTAAAAACAAACATACATATGAACGTTTTTATGCATTTATTGTTTGTTTGTGTGCGTGGGGGCAAGCCGGCAACGAAATGGCAATGGAGTAGAAACGACGCGTATTAAATGATTATTGTTTAGTTCAGTCAGCTTAAATATTTATATACTATACAATACCTAATAAATGTATGATAATGACATCTCAGGTGTAAATTTAGCTTTAATAGATTAGATAGAATCGGCTAGGACCAGACATACAGTGGACACACAAATTATTCGAACACCAACAAACTTCGAGTTTAACGCACTATAATAATGGAAGAAAATTTTTAGAAAACAAATTATTTTTTGGACTTTTTATATTTAATAAGGGTGCTTTTGGGTTTTATAAAGGCTTTCAAGCGATGCCTATCAATCTATTGAGCTCCACTGGGTCAATCTTCTCCAGCTGCCTAGGAATAGATGTTTTTATGATTCCTTGGGTGTTACTATTATGTTTTTTCAATCAAAAACCAATGGGATGTTATTCCGGTTACTGGAGTAGATTTTATAAAAAGTCCACTTTTTAACTGAACAATTAAGATTTTTAAAGTTTTAATTTTGAAGCATATGTATACCTAAGGGACCGTACCCATAGTGCGTGATCGAATTTTTGTTCAGTTTTGATACCTATGTGTAAAATTATAGCGCGTTAAACTCGTAGTTTGTTGGTGTCCGAATAATTTGTGTGTCCACTGTACTTGAACGTGCATCCATAAATATACTTATATGTGTTCACACCAGGCGTGGATCCAGAAAATAAATTTGTGGGGGGTACACAAAATATGGCTCAGTGTGATTTCTGAACAGGATCAAAATATGTAATAAAACTCATATATTTTGCGGGGTATAGGAATCCCTTCTTGGATCCGCCTCTGAGTATCTGTGCATATGGCCAGCAACAAGTCACACAATATTTTTAACTTTTCAAGACGCTTAGATTGCTGAAGAAATTGCAACGGTGCAAATGAAGGTGCGATAATAACACAAATTTACAACGTAAGACAAAGCGCCATAAAAACTGCTTGAATATGAAGACTTGGCTCAAGATTTCCTGCTTGCTGTGTGTTTTTGGCTTTGTGCGCGAAATTCGTCCCTCAGAGCCATATATTACCGAATACTTGTTGGGGCCATGGCGTGATAATCTTACAGAGGCTCAGGTATTGTTGGGGAAAAAAAAAAAAAAAATATAAGCTAAAACCTACGCATTTTAGCTAACACAAGAAGTGTATCCAGTTGGAACTTACTCCAATCTAGTACAATTGGTTTTTGTATTTCTCATCACTGACTTTTTACGGTAAGCCTACAAGAAACCTATCATAGATAAATAAATCACTTGCTAATATTATATTGCAGTTATAAACCACTTATCATAACAATTGGCGCGGCAGGTGTTATAATATGGAGCATGCTGATTTGGACCAAAAGTCTTCTAGCTCTACAAATTATAGAAGTATTTTATGGTACTTATATGGCCGCAGAAGTGGCATATTATACGTATATTTATGCCAAGGTTGAAAAGAAATATTATCCTCGAGTTACCTCACATACGCGAGCGGCTTGTTTTCTGGGCAAGCTGGTCTCTGGCATTACGTCACAAACCTTGATTAATTCGGAGCTGATGGACTATAAGCAGCTTAACTACATATCATTGGGCAGTAAGATGGTTTTTGTAACCAAAGTTAATGCGTATATTAAGTTATTTTGATACATTGCAGCGCAGATCACTGCAATGCTGTGGGCCTTCGGTTTGCCCAAGGTAGAGAAAAGCGTATATTTCCATCGGAATGCCCACATAACACAGTCTACAGAATTGGCTGTGGCCAACGAAGACGTTGAATCAGTGCAAAGTCAGCAGACCAAAAAGTTGGGCGCCGCACAAGTTTTGTGGTCGCATTTTCATAATGCCTACACAAATACACGGGTGCTTCAATGGAGCATATGGTATGCTATGGGTCTGGCCGGTTATCTACAAGTAACCTATTACATGCAAATTCTTTGGAAGGCTATAGAACCTGAACCATCGGTCAGTGACGACTACCTTCTATCTCTACAGGTATTTGTAACTTGAATACTCCTTGTAGATTGCCTGGAATGGTGCTGTAGACGCTGTACTTACTGCTTTAGCTGCCTTAGCAGCCCTCTGCGCTGGCTATATACACAACAATCGGCTTAGCCAACGCGTTAGTCTACTCATTCTGGCTGTGCTTTCCGCTTTGGAAGGTGGTAGCGTTCTGCTTTGTAGTTGGACTACAAACATCTACTGGTCGTATATTGGCTTTATCCTCTTTGGCGGGCTTTATGGTTTCACAATTACTGTGGCCAGGTAAATGTTGCTGTCTATCTCTATGCAGAATTAATAACTTATTTTGTTTTCAGCGCGGAGGTGGCACGTAACTTAGAGGAAGACAGTTTTGGTCTGGTTTTCGGCTTTAACACACTTATGGCTTTGGTGTTCCAGTCATTACTAACAATTGTTGTTATTTCTGATACCGGCTTTGGTCTTAAAGTTGTAGGCCAATACACAGTCTACGCTTTTTATTTTATAAGTGTTGGAATTATTTATATGTTCTCTGTTGCTGTAGAGTACCTTTGGCTGCATGAAAATTCCAATAAGAAATTAGCTGACGATTTGGAATAGAAAAGTCAATCTCTATGTACAAGTATGATGTAATTGAATGTACAAGCTTATTACGTACCTACATGTGTTGACCGAACATAATGTAATTCATTTGTAGATATTGACTTTAAGTCGACCTATTAGCATTCTAATGATATTAATCGTGTACCGATTTCATCGAGAAATCGGTTAATTGTGTAAGCTTTTTCAGTTGTTTATATAAATACGGACTTCCGAGAATCGAGTTTGAAATAAATGTGTTTGTCACTTCAGTTTAAATCCAAATTAGGCGCATGTATAAAAATATACAAATTTCTTATGAGCTTTGTTGGAGTTTTATTTTTTACCACACAAGTAAAAATGTAATGAGAAAACTTATATTTTGAAAAGCAAACTAATGCCACGAACATTATTTGCTCAAACAAGAAGAAAATAAACGATTTTAATTTAAATGTTTCCAATATCTTATCAGTTATTATATGAGTCAGTTTCAGTGAAGGAGAGACCTGTTCCTAATTGATTGCGAATTCGTTCAAGTTGCAGTTGGGTCCATCTTGTAAAATGATTTGCTTGGCATCTTTTGAATGGTCCGGTAGCGTCGCGCAACAGCATAAAGAGTCAATTAACCTTTTTACCTTGAGTAACGCCATCTAAAAATATATAGCACACGGAAATTCATTTGGTAAGTTTGCACAAAACCGCGGTGGTAAATTATCACACTGAACTGTAGAGCAAAGTCTTTTTAGCATACTAAATTTTTGTCTTTGGCTATGCATTGATTAATTAATTCTATTTAAAATTGTATGACATCGTCTCTGCAATTTGTACCGATAACTTAACGTTTCTTAATCTTAATCTTAATCTTGTAATTAAAGCGATTTCTTAGTAGAGAGGCCAAGGGTAGCTTAAATTTATGTCTAGAGGGCTTGCAGATTCTAGTCACAAAAATGTTTTCAAGTAATTTTGTTGTCTTTCTAAAAACCGGTTTTATTTTGGTGGACTTTCCGACTTTCAAGTGGAAACTATTTTAACTCATTTGAATTTTTATTACAGAAGACTTTTATTTTTCCAGTGTAATCTTCTGCTGAGATTAACACATACTTATGAGTCTTATAATTACTTAATTGATCCCTTGTTCAATGTTCAGTTTTACACACAGGAAAAGCGTGGAACTTTTAGGTCACGTGAGGGGTCAGCTTAGACGTTTGTAGCTGCAAATTAAATCATGTGCACGATAAACTTTAACGCTGTTGCTTTTACGTTTATATTTTCGTTGTAAGCCATGTATAGTAGTGTCTAGTGTCACTGAGATAAGGTCGAAAAGTGTTTTAGCCACAGAAGAAGGTATGGAGCCTTGGCTAAAAGTTTCCTGTTTTCTGTGTGTTTTTGGATTTTTGCGAGAATTGCGACCATCAGAGCCTTACCATGCGGATATTTTATTGGATGAATCGTTTAACGTTACACAAGATCAGGTTAATCGGGAGGTGTATCCAATAGGCACATATTCATATTTAGCTCTTCTGGTCGTTGTGTTCCTCGTTACCGACTTTCTCAGGTAAGCAAAGAACTTTATGCTAAAGACAAATATGAAAAGATAAACTTAAATCGCCACAGATACAAACCAGTGATCATAGCTAACGCCTTAAGTGGCATTATTATATGGAGTTTACTATTATGGACCTCAACATTGTGTGGATTAACAATTGTAGAGATTTTTTATGGTTTCTATCAGGCTTCGGAGGTGGCATACCTTTCCTATATTTACGCAAAGGTAGCTAAAAACCATTATCCCCGTGTTACCTCTCATACCCGCGCATCTCAATTTTTTGGAAGACTAATAGCAGGCATTTTAGCCCAGGCTTTAGTCACTTTGAAAATTATGAGCTTTAAGGAATTAGCGTACATCTCAGTAAGTTGTAAGTACTCAAACGAAGCTGGATTTTTGCGCTTCCTGCTTAACACATATTTAAGTTTAAAATGCAATCTCAAAACAAACAAAATTAAGGCAACAGATTTGATTCTCATCGTATTTTTTTTCTTGCACCTGCAGCTCAAGTTATGGCCATGGTGTGGGCCTGCTGGTTACCAACCGTCCATCAGAGCCAATATTTTCATAACCAAGCCAAGGCCTTAACTACAGCAACAAATAGGGATGAACTGCAACCAGTTCAACAGAATATCAAGGCTGTGCAACTACTTTTGCTGCATTTCCGTAATGCCTACACCGATTTAAAGGTGTTACATTGGAGTCTGTGGTATGCTTTGGGTTTTGCAGGCTATTTGCAGGTTAACACGTATATGCAGGTCTTATGGAAGTCTTTTGAAAATGAACCTGAGGTGCGTACACCTTATCTGTATGCCAGTTACATTATAAACGTATGTTGATACTCCTCTTTCAGATTTCATGGAATGGTGCAGCGGATGCAGCGTCTACTGCTTTAGCTGCTCTATTTGCATTAATTTCCGGTTATTTGCATGGCAGTTGGCTTAAATCTCAAAGTAGTTTAATTTTACTGCCTGTCTTATCGATGCTTGAAGGTGCCTGCATTTTGTTGGCATGTTGGACAAACAATCTGTATGTTTCATATGCGGGCTACGTGCTCTTTGGCGGCTTTTATGGATTTACCATTACTGTGACAAGGTAAGTCAAGCCCTATATTTGCTGTTCATTCATGCTAATTCATTGCTGATTTTTATTATAGTGCCGAACTGGCCCAAAGCCTTGTTGAGGATAGTTTTGCATTAATTTTTGGTATTAATACGCTTCTAGCACTTGTTTTGCAAACGGCGTTAACTTTACTGGTCATCTCGGAATGGGGTCTGAATTATAGCACTTTCGGACAGTTTACTGTATATGGTTTCTATTTCATATTTATTGCTATTGTGTATTTCTTTGTAGCTTTTGTTTACCTATGTCTAAAAAGACGTCAAAAGAAAGTTGTTGTTATGTACAATTGAAGTTTACCTAAGTGCATTTTGAATTCGTAACCGAAGAATCACTGAAACCGTGCCAGTTCTTCTTCATGCACTCTGGCCATTCACTAAGATTGTTTGCAGTTAGTGTAACAGCTGACGAGAAATGAGTAACATTTTATGAGTACAATTTGTAATACTCATTGCTGCTCGCTGCGATTTACTGTGAATGAACGCTGTTTGTGCAGTTCCACTTAAAAATGCGCTAAACAAAGTAATTGTCGTTAATTGAAAGGCGCCGGTTTTGCGTGTGTACAAAACACTTTAATATAATTGCAAAAACATGTGAGTGGCTGCAGATTAATTTAACGTTGTTTACTGGAATGGTTTTGTTTTGCATTTCAACCGGATATGTGTGTGTGTCTATACTTCTCCATATCTTATTGTTATTTTCTATTAAGCGTTGTTTAAAATTACAATTACATGTAAAGCTTAAGCATGCGCCTGTTACGTCGCGGAGTCGTACCAAAGATTGCGATTGCAACTCTTTGTGTATTCCTGATGCTTATTACATTGTACAAGTTTAATGAAGAACACGATGTGGATAAAAGCGTCAAAATGTAAGCACAGCTGTATACATCTATTTATAAATAAGGAAATACTTATGTTCGTGTTTGTATTTTTTCAGACAAATTATTGAGCGTTCGATACGATCTGTAATGAATCAAGGCGAATGTCGGCGACCTAATCTGCCGTTGAATAATCCGGATATCATGCAATTCTACAAACCAGTTGCAAAAATCAATTGCGGCGTTGAAAGAGATTGGGTTATGTGCGAGGTCAATAACAGATAAAGCATATCTTTTTGGCTTTTAAAATGTTTTATTTATTTTTGGCTTATAGAAATCCATATGCTTTGTAAAGCCTGAAATCAGTGCTAGTCATGACGATATTGTATGTTCCTATACGGACATAATACGCAAGTCCGATTACAAAGTGCGCTATGGCCGCACAATAAAAATGAAGGAGCCTTATGTATTACAAAGAAGTGATTTTGTTAAGGTAGTTTGCCATGCCGGTAGCGGTGCAAGGTAATTTACATATGTGACATGAATTTTAATTATTTATTTTAATGCAAAAAAAATCTTCAACAGTTGGTATGGCATGGCACATGGAATACGTGACACAGTACAACGCCCCCTAATGCCAAATTTTGCGTCTAATCTGGTCATACTGCCCGCAGATTCTATGGCACAACAAGAGCAATTATTGCACGACGTTCCTACTACACCTTTTTTTAACGTCTTAATGTTGGGATTCGATTCGCTAAGCCACAATGCATTTATGCGCAAGTTGCCACGTACCTATACCTACTTAGTCAACCAACTGGGTGCTACTGTACTGCAAGGCTATAATATTGTGGGAGATGGCACACCCCAAGCCTTGGTTCCTTTGCTTACTGGCTTCACTGAACTGGAGCTGCCAGAGACGCGTAAACGCATGTCCAATGCAGGCAGCGTAGACTCTTATCCCATGATTTGGCATGACTTTGCGAGTCTTGGCTATGTGACTTCATTTAATGAGGATTTACCAAATGTAGGCACATTCACCTATCGCATGAACGGCTTTGAAAATCAGCCCGTTGATCATTATTTGCGCACGTATTACGTGCAGGCGGAGCATTTATTGAGCGGCAGTGCAGCAAACTGTATAGGTCATGAACCTGATCATATGGTCATGTTGGAGTACACCAAGAACGTATGTACAAAACCAAACAAACATTACATTATGCGAATTGCAATCAGTTTACCCTATTTATCATTAATATAACTAGACTGATTCAATTTTAAATTTATAGTTTATGCTGAAATACCGTGAAGTGCCTCGATTTGCTTTTAGCTTTCACGGCGGTCTATCGCACGATTCTATTAATCTTATCGGCGCTGCCGATGATGATGTGCATGATTGGCTGGTAGCACTCAAAGAAAAGGGTCAATTAGACGATACTATACTTGTCCTTATGTCGGATCATGGGAATCGGTATTATTATACTAATTATTTTAATTTATTAATTATTTTTATTTCTATTAAAATATTATTGTAGCTTTGCGGAAGTACGAGCCACTCTCCAGGGCAAACAAGAGGAACGTCTGCCTTTCTTTAGCTTTACCTTTCCTGATTCGTTTAAGAAACGTTTTCCAACAGAATACAGCAATTTTTTGGCCAATGAATACAGCTTATGTACACCATTTGATGTACATGCAACATTTAAACACCTAATACGTAAGTTGGCATTTATAAAATTTTAAATTGGTATGCACGTAGAGAGAGGATTAATTCTGCGTCTCTCACAGTTTTAGATTTACTGTGAATTAAGTAATTTTGTTTGATAGTTGTACACAAATAGTTGGATGTTGGTGAAAAAATTTTATTACAATATTTAAATGCATGCAATCATTTTTTTTTCTAATTTAATTCCGCAGAGTTGCAAATTTCTAACCTCGATGAAATACTCGTTCAGACTACCTATGATACCAGTACGAATGATATACGAACGTCAAAGAATCGACCAGAAATTCATATATCCGAATTAGCGCGCAGTCGGGCTATTTCGCTATTTGAGCAAATATCCAAAAATCGTTCATGCGCCGATGCCTATATTGAACCACACTGGTGCACATGCCTTAACTGGCTGCCGCTTCAACTAAACGATACAAAGAATACGGGCGTTATACTTAAGGCTGCGGATAGCATAGTATCCGCCATAAATGAGGCAACAGCAGAACAACGTCAGCATTGCGCGTCCTTACAACTGGAGCGTGTTAACTGGGCCTTACGTTTACAACCGCATAAAGAGCTTTTAAAGTTCAAAACGAACAGCGATATTGATGGATTTCTAGCTGATATGAGCGGCCAGACGAAGGTGAATGAGCAAATTTATCAGCTTCAGATCATAACCCAGCCAGGCCAGGCGCTCTTTGAGGCGAGTGTAATATATAATTTGCACACGTTTAGTTTTGCAACGAAACTATCAGATATTTCAAGGGTGAATAAATATGGAAGCCAAGCGAAATGCATATATGAGCGCGATCCGGAACTGCGCAAGTATTGCTATTGCCGTGACTAGTCAATGCACAACTGATTCTCTCTATACACTAGAATAAAGTATTTTTAGAATTAAGTCAACAGTGAAAAGAAGCAATGAAGTACCAAAGTTTTGAATATCTTAAGCTTATACTATTTATCTTACATTTAAAAAAATAACTACAAATAAGGTATTTTTATCTGTAGATTTATTTGAATATTTATTTAAACCTTGCTTATAAAGCTATTAATACATATTTTGTATGCCCCATAGCACTGACAACTGCTCTCTCTAATGACTTTAGTTTAATATTTTTTTTTTCTTGTTTTGCATTTTCATATTCATTATAATTTTGTGTGCATAAATTCGTTTGAGTATTATTTATTTAAGTCTATGGAATATTGTGTACAATCAAATATAGATAAATTGGGTCCTGAAATTAATTAAATAATTTTACGTTTAAAGAACTCATCATTATGAAATTGAAAAAAGTATCTTAAATTTTCTGTAGAATTCGAAGAAAATTGAAATGTCAGGTACCGATAAACCAGACTCTTATTTAGAAAATTGTACAAAGAGCTGTATATAGGGGCCAGACTATAGTTAATTAAAGGAATTAAAGTATTTTTTGTGTTTATTATATGTATTTATGTATGTATGTAAGGATTCTCATTTTTTTTCAACTTGAAAGAAAAGTTTATTAAAACTATGTATACATGACTAATGCCTCATAAGTTGTTGTGCCATGAGTAAAACTAATTTAATTACGGCTTTTAAGAAACAACAAGTCTATCAGCCGAATAATTTTTTATGTTTAAATTTATTCACAATAAAAAAATAAAGCGAAAACTAATTGTCGAAGAGTAAGTTTATTTACATTGCATCAAATTTGAAAATGGCGCGCCATTTGATTGAATTATCTTCACAAACCTATTTATATTTAAACTTAAATAAGAAGCATAAGAAATGGCTGTGCCATCACTGAAAAATGAAATTCGCGTTGTGGAAAATAAGTAAAAAATTTTCAATATGAGTTTAAAAAATTGTTCAATTTCGTGGCTCTCAAAAAAGTGACAAATTTTGTTTTTTTATTAAATAAAAAATTGTAAGCCTTGATGAAGTGTAAATTTGCCATAACAACTAGTGGGCTATGAAACAGTGAGAATATTGAAAAAGCCTTCGTCAAATTTCCGGGATATTCCATAGCCTTATCTATATGTTTACGATAAGTATTTTTTCATATCTGACTATGGCTTTGAGCTTATAAAAACTGTCCTTGTGTTTTTTCTTTCTGTTCGGACTTTTTTGTGTGACTAGTAGGTTATAAGCTATTGTAGAAATAAAACCCGAAGTCTAAATTTGCTTCTGTTGTGTTACATCTGCTGATTGCTGCCATAAGATGTCCTTACATTGTTATTCGAATCAACCAAAAAAAAAAATATTTTTAACTTTTTTAAATTATAAGCAAAGTAGCAATGAAGCAATGTAACGACACATTCATTCAGCACGTGCAACTTAACTTTATGAGATGATTAATAATATATACTGGATTTATTTAATTATAGATTTTTATGAAATTTATTTTCTAGACAAATTGGCACACACTGTCATCATAGAAATATCTGTTAAGCATTTGGCCTACTAGATTTCAGATTTATTTCACAAAAATCTATTTGCTTATATACGCAGTATATAGCTTATCAGGTATAATACCTGGAAAGTAATAAATAGAACAATACATCTGGATTTTCTAACTTTTTAGCTAGAAAAACTAAAATTAATTTTATTGATTTGGTTATATGCGTGAAGAAGACTTGTGCTCTGTGTACTTTTCGGTAATCTTATAAGCCATGTGCTTCAATTTTTTGTCACGACACCGAGGTAGCTAGAAACTCCTGCAAACGTTGCACGGTTCCACGATCTAATTTACATAGATCAAAATCAAATGTTTTGTGTGTAATTTCATAGCAACCCGTTGCTGCAATAAGCTCCACAATTTGCTGAAGTTCCTCGTTATCCTGCAAGGTCATGATCTTGTGTTGTAACTCCTGTAACTCGCTAAGGTATTCTGTAGGCAAAACCGATGATGGTGTGGGTATGGCCTGTGTGCCAATTGTATCAGCAGGCGAATGTCCATTGCTGTTATTATTTAAATTATGGTTGCTGTTTGTGGCTATCGCGTTGTTGACGGTATTGTTATTATTGCTGCTGGGTGAGGACATGCTATTGTTGTTTGTATTTATTAGGGCACTTGCCGGTGGTGGCAAAAAGCCGGTTGTGGCATTGGTTGCAGCGCCACTGGCCCCGCCAGCTATTACATTGGTAGTGACGTTACGCAAAGATGGCGACTTGGATTTTTCCCTAGGAGCCTTAATAAGCTCTTTTTTAATCGGCTTTGTGGGAGGTTCCATAAATGCAGCGCCACCAGTTTGTGAGTTGCGTCTGTTTCGTTTCTTTTCCTCCTTATCCACTCTGTCCAGTTTAATCTCGATGACAGGCTTTTCTGCCTTATCTCCCCTATCTGAGCCTTTCTCTGGTTTCTCGCTTGCCTTTGACTTTTCTGCATTTCGCACCTTGTGTTCTTTTCCACTTGATTTGTTGTCTTTTGCAGTGTTGGGCGAAGCACTTATACTGCTCTTGGTCATTTGTGTTGGACGCTGGCTTGATTTGGTTTGCAAATCAGGAAAGCTGCTATTAGAGCTGTCCGAATGCTGTAACGTAGCAGCAGTGGCTGCAGCCAAGGCACTTGTGGCTGCTAAATCTGGTGCTGATTGAGCTGAATCCATATCGCTGAGATCCAAATTTTTGGGTGCTTTTTGGGGATGCTTGACAATATGTTTATCATCTGTTTTATCGGCTTCATCACGCAAGCGTTTGTCCTCTTTGCTTGAGGATTTCTCCTTTGATTTCTTATGCTTCTCCTTTTTGCTGTTACTGCTACTGTTGTTATTGTTATTACTGCTGACTGTGCTGTTGGGCTTATCAGAAGTTGAGGCAGCTGTGCTAACTTCCAATTTCGTCTCACTCGCCTTCTCCGGCACTGTGGGCTGTGAAATCTTCTCTTTTTCGCGTTCCTTTAGCTTGTCTTTGTCGCGCTCTTTGTCCTTTTCACGCTCGTTGCGCTCCTTATCCTTGTCTTTGCTCTTCTCCTTTTTCTTATGCTTATGGGATTTCTTTTCCGAGCTGCCATTACTGCCGCCCGTCGGCTTATCTGTCTTCTGTTCATTTGTCTTCTCGGTGGACTTAGCTTCTCCTCCCCCTACATCCTTATCATGATTTCGCTTACCACTATTAAAAGCTGTGCTGCTGCTGTTACTGCCCACTGAAGTAGGCGTAGCTTTACCAGTCGTTTTTAATATATCATATGTGGATGCTACACTACCTGTGGCAGGTTGGTTGTTGTTGCCGCTGGCTGGACTATCATTGTAGACACGCTCGTCTTTTCCCAAGCGTTTGTCCTTGTGGTCTTCGCGTTTTTCGCGTTCGCGGTCCTTATCGCGTTTTTCCTTTTTAGACTTTTTACTTGAGTTACGCTCCTTCTCCTTAGTGTCTGATTTGCTTTGCTTGTGCTCCTCACGGTCCTTGGAGCGTGAGCCAGTCGCAGCGGTAGTTTCAAGGGTCTTTCCCTTTTTGGGACTTTGGCTGCTTATATCCATGAGAGAGCCTCTATTTGCCTTTGGGCTAAGCGAACGTTTGCCAGATGTTGGAGCAGCTGTTAAACTCGTTCCACTGCTGCCGGCTGGATCGCGTTCTCCTCGTTCACGATCCTTTTCGCGTGATTTATCCTTTTTGGTTTTTTCCTTGTCATGTTTGCCATTACTTTCACTTGTCTTGCCTGATTTACGTTCTTTGTCGCGTCCATGACGGTCCTTCTTCTCCTTGTCACGCGTCTTATCTGAACTGCTCGATTTATCGCGCTCTTTACTCAGCTTTTCCTTGGCATCATGTGAGCCGCTCTTTGTGCCGCTTCCCACCGATTTTCCTTCCGGCGAAGGCTTAGATGTTTGGGCGGGCAATTGGCTACTGCTGCTGCTGCCACTTTTAGTGATTGGTGTTCCAAAGACCATAGAGAATGAGCTTGTTTTGTCGCTATCATCATTGCGTGACTTATGTTTTTTGCTGGAATCTTGCGCATTCGCGCTGCTGCTGGCAGATTTAGATTTTCCACCGCTTTGATCAGAGGTACCTAGGTCGGCGATATTGGCACTTATATTAGCTCCAAATACTGGAACGCCGCCACCGCGTAGAAGCTTGGCTCGAAACTCTTCTGAAGGAGCTTCCAAAACGTGCGTCTTAATTTCGACCCGGTGATGTGGTGGACCAGTTTGCTGCAAATCTAAATCATATTGATACATTATGCGCTTGGGTTCATCGCGATTGCGAAAGAATATTTCGACTGGCAGAATGAAGCCTGCGTAGCCAGATTCCTGTATGAAGTATGGTGGCTCCTTAATAACTATCGACATAGGAAAATAAATTATTTTTGGTGTGAAGCAATTGCATATTGCAGCAATACTTACCACGCTTTGGCTTGGGAAACGATTCATGTAAAATAAACACAACCTTGTCCACAAATGCGCTTATGTCCGCCTTGTTGACGCCCTGAACATATATTTCCCAGTCATGTGTAAAACCCTCAGGCGTTTTTTTACTTCGTAGCTTAGATGTATGGCCAATTTCAAACTGCACTTTGACCGCCATGAGTGTGCATCCAACTCAATTGCTTTAAATACTCTAAAACAAATCCACACAATACGCGTGTTTTTCTATCAACATACAGTGGGTTTTTATGTACATAAGTGCAAACATATAAGCGCGCACTTCTGCATGCAGCGTAACTTAAAGAAGTAATGTCGTGCGGTATGTGGTCCGTCTAGATCCTAATGGGTATCATTTAAGATATTGGGTTCCGTTAAGAAGAGTATCTGCAAAGTTATGCTTATTTTCATACTGTTGATTATAGATTCTTAAATTACTGCCAACTGTGCACTAATTGGGGCTAGTTTTTAACGTGGAAAACATAAATATATTTCCCATATTTTTACCAGTTTCTTAATTGGTAACGTACTGTTGTGTAATTTTACTCACATTGTTTGTTTAACTTCTATTTAAACAATTGTATTTTATTTTTATAATTAGTTAAATAAACCAAGAGCTTTAAAACACACGAAAAAGAATAATTGGGCTGCCAACTTAACTTCCATAGCTTTGCCTATATTTGCCGGTACAAGATAAATCCTACTTAATTTCGATATCGATTTTGATAGCATTATTTATTTCTTTAAAAAGTTTAGTAGAGGTTGCTGTTGAGTTATAAGGAGTTAAAAAGTTAAAAGGACTTTTGCAACAATAAAATGACCCCTTTCTAGCTTTTAGTTGTTAAAGAGAAAGTGTTGCGAAATACGCTGTGTGCGACATTTTCAGCACTGAAAAACTTTGGGATTTTTTAGCCATGTTGTGTTATAAAATATAAACTGAGTGAATTTTAATAATTTAACTGGAATTAACGCAATTAAACAAGTAAATTTTACGCATTTTATTTACAATAGAAACAGCTGGATGATCCAACACAAAATGCCGTAGTGTGCTAACGCGCCAAATTTAAAATAATGTAATTGTAAACAAAATCAAGGAAGAAGAAGAACAAACTCAACTGATAAACTAACCAAATGGAATTCCAGCCTTAGCCAGTTGAGTTTTTGCGTAATTTTTCAACTTCCCTACTCAACCTTATTATAATCATTTAGTAATACTTGTTATATATTTTTAAAAATAGCAACTATGTATATGTATAACAATTTTGGTAACAAGCTGTTTCTAGACGAGCAGTGATTAGTATTATTGAATACTAATTGTTCGGTTTGGATTTCTCGGTTTCCGGAGCACGGCTGTAAGTATACTCATACTTTTATCTTTAAAAAGAGCTTAAGCGTAAGGAAATCTATTATAATCTCCATATATATATATATAGAAGTTCGCGTTGTTCCAAATAGGAACAGAGGGCAATCTATAGTGCGCAGACGACTTTGGGATACCCTGTACCACCACATTGAAATTACATCCGATATATTGCTTAAGAACTCCAAAAGATATTGTATTTGCCAAATTTGCTAACGATCTTTTCAGAAAGAAAAAAAAAAAGAGTCGATTTTTGCACCACACTTTTTTTTGACCGACCGGCCCAATGCGAGCCATATGATATAGTCAACCGATTTTGATCAAATTTGGCTCAGTACTTGGGAACTCTAAAAAAATATCAAATACCAGATTTGGTTACGATATCTTCACAAACAAACGAAACACAACGAATTTTGTGCAAAAAACGTTTTTTTGACCGATCTGGCCTATGAGAGCTACATGATATAGTCAACCGATTTTGATCAAATTTAGTACAGTGATTGGGAACTCTTAAAAACTTACGATGACCATATTTGGTTACGATATCTTCACAAATTTTTTTTGACCGATCTGTCCTATAAGAGGTATATGATATAGTCAACCGATTTTGATCAAATTCGGTACAGTGACTGGGAACTATAAAACCAAATTTAATTATAACATCTTCATAAACAAACGAATTATCCATCTAAAACTTTTGGGGTTTTTCGATGTTCTCTGAAACACCCCTATGGGAGCTATATAATGTAGTCCAGATATAAAAAAAAAAAACAATAAACTTGTCTACCGTAGAAGAATAAGGGATCTAATCTGAAAGTTTGGTTGCTCTAGCTCTTATCATCTCTGAGATCTAGGCGTTCATGCAGACAGACGGACATGGGTATATCGACTTCTCTAGTCACCCTGATCATACTTTAGGTAACTTAGGCGGGTCTACAACGTCTCCTTCTGTATGTTGCATACATTTTCGGCTTGCACAAACTTAATATACCCTTAGTTCCATACGGTACAGGGTATTCGTTTTCAAGATTACGAAAGCAGCGCTTCAAAATACATACAAAGACAATGTTAAATTTTAAGTTTAAAGCTAGTTAATACATTAAAATATTTGGTATAGAAAAAAAATTTGAATTCTAAGAGAAACGACGTTTTTACGAACACAAGGTCGTAAGAGGGCAATCCTCTTAAATATTAATGGGAATTAGATACGGATACTGGGGAAGAGTTTTTAGTTGCTTGCAATGATAAATTAACCATTCCTGATTAGAAAGGCGCTGTTAAAGCAAGAGGGAGCCCTAATATACAATAAAAATATAATAAATATCTTATTGTTTTAAAAGTGCTCGAATAATTTTCGAGTTTCTAAGTAAAACCATGACACGGAAACAGGTTGCTATGGGGAGCCAAAAAGACCAAGAAGACCGACGACATTATTTTTACGCATATTGAATCATATATAGTTTATATTAGTTGAATTGGAGCTACTGTGGCTTCTTGGTAATTTTATATATTGAAGTGTGTAAGCTTAAGCCAAAAGTTAATATTGTTGTTAAATCTTTTTAATAAGAACATTCTTTTGAACATAAATACATTTTTAACCCTTATGTGATATAATCTTAACAAAATTCGATATGTAGATAAAACACAGTTGAAGTCATTTTATGACATTTTTTATGGCAGCTTGTTGTGCTAATACAAAATATGTTTATGTGATCTGCATAAATCATAGGACTACATCATTGAGGGCGTAACACATATCAGACCAAAACATACTTAAAGCTACAAAAATTTGAATCTGTATAAATTTACTTTCCCTGTACACTTTATTCTATTCAAACAGTTTGAGCTCGCGTGTAATTTTTTTAATCTTGTTGTCTAAAGTCTTGTCCTCATATTCGCAAATGTAATGATGGCGTGATGTGCACTCCTGACCATAATACATATAGGTATGCTTTGCCGCATTGTAGCTCATGCGCAAACAACGCCCCTGCCCACCAATCTCAATTGTATTGTTCAATATGGCATCATCCTCAGTTGGCTCATTTCCTTCCACCAAATTACTGTCCGTTGAATTCTCTCCTTTTTGTGTCATAGCTATGGATGTAAGATTTGTGTGAGGATTAATAGGCTTGGCCGAATTCGACCAGATCCAAAGCAAGCCCGGGTTCAAGCCACCAAGCCAATAATCGCGTCCGCGATGATTCGGCTGATTAAGTAAATATGCCATTATCTCCTCGTTCTCCGAGACTCTCTCAAACTCAGCGAGGTGCGCATTGAGCGCTTTACAAGCCGAATTGGCAGTTTTCCAATTCACCTGCTGATTGCTGTTGATGTAGTAGCAATTATCGCTGATCCGCGTAAAGTTTGAAGGGCATGGATCACGCACTTCCTTTTGGTTATTCCCTGCCATAAGGTAATAAATAAGCTGCTCGCAGCGCCTTAAACGACTTTCGAGATAATCCGCTCGAAAAACCAGCTTTTCTATAGCACCCAACAAATACAAATCGTTTTCGGATACAGCGCGGAATGTAGTCGGCTGATTGTGATGCTGTGGGCCGATATGTTGCTGTGGTTTCGGCTGCTGCAGCGGTAAAGGATGCATATGGTGTGGCGGATGGGCAGCACTGCTTTCTCCACCAGTGTCATCGCCGGATCCACCTAATCCAAAGAGCTGCTGAAAAAAGCCAGGTTGCTGTCGTTGCTGCTGGGTGTACACCATTTGATTCATGGGACGAAATTGTGGATTAACCATAGGTATTTCAATAGGTTTTTGTAATTGTGGTTCTCCCTCCACAGCCTCTCCAATGCGTCGCCTTATATAGATGTTGCTGCCGGGTCGTTTATAGGCAGATGAGTGATAGCTTAAAGGCCTGGGCGGTCCCATTTGTGCTGGACCATTCATATCGCCCATATAGGGAAGATCTTTTGAGGTACGCTGGCTGGCACTTTGACTGCAAGCAAAGTTAAATGAGCAAATAAATACATAAATATGTGTATTATATAATATAGAAAAAAAATTTTAAGTACTTCTATGCTGTAGACGTACTACTTAGTATAACATACGCTGCAACTGATTTTAAAAGCCCAAAAAACACTTTCCCTGTTTTAATTTGAAGTAAAATTTAAAAATATTTAAAATTAACATGAGCTATTTGCCAAGTTTACAAATTTTCACAATGTTCGATTTTAATCAATTAACTCAATTTTAGAAGATTTAGGCTAAAAAACTGCAACAACATTTCTAATCAATAAACAAATAAATAAGATAGAGCCTCAATTTTGAGTCTCTACAACGAAACGATGATTGTTTTTCTTTAAAACAACTACTCTATCCCCTTACCACAGAAAAATCATTTTTCTCAAATACAGGAGTATAGTAGGCGCATGTAACTTTTGTTTAAGGGTATCTCACTGTCAGAAATCGCTCCAATTTATATATGTTTTTGATTTTTTCAATTATGTTGTGCCTTTTTGTCTGTCCGGTTTACCCATTTCTAGAAGATCCAACCTTTTAAACTACAGTTTAAAGCCACGGCATTCCATACTTGCCATGTTTTGTAAAATGAGGCAAAGTAGATAACCAGCAGAGGGCCTTATATTATTACAAGCTCGAAACAAATTTTTAAAATAGCTCACAAAAGTTCTCAAAAAAGGACCCCTTTCAAATAGGCTATGGAACATTTAACTATTTAATAAGCGACGGGCAGAATTTTGTAATATCCAATTTGAACCCACCTTACGACATAATCTTCAATTAACTGCGTCCAAATTGGTTGCTCTTCGTTTGTGCAAACACCGGGCAGTGATTCATTCGCGTATTTTTGCATATTTTCACCAAAATTATGATCGGACGCCTTACATAATGTATAGCACACATTATTGAACAAATTTAATAGCACTATGTAAATAAATATGTTCCGCTTTTGGCTATGACCTTGCAAGTGACGTGCAACCATTGCGGCCAAGAAACTATGTGCGCACTAATTAGGCACACGCAACAATAAATAAATAAATAAATAACAATAAAATTATAAAACTATAAACACTTTCGTGTTTCGCTTGAATCTTCCGCTTTTTTTTTTTAGCAGTTGCTATCGCGCAGCCTTCTCTTTGTCGACTAAGTGGCGCATGCGCTTTGCTTTGCTTTGCATGTAGCTTCAAGCCGACACACTTTTTATACCCTATACTCATAAATTTATAGTATCCTATTGTAGATTTGTGCAAAGTTTGTAACAGGCAGAAGAAGGTGTGTCAGACCCTAAGTTGATTGTATCAAAATGCTTAGCATCAGTTTGGGTAGCGGTAGAACAATGTTCCGTCCGTATGAATAAACGCATATCGGAGCACATCAGCTTGAGACATAAAATTTAACAAAAGATGTGCATTGCCCAAACGCAGATAAGTTTATCGTTTTACATTAATTTCAGGCCCCGTTCACCTGAGGGAGAATACCATAAAAGCCATCCTTATGTAGCCGGTTTTTGGGTGCAAATCGATATTTATACCTACAAGTTTCGTAAATTTTTAACGATTTGATGAGAATCGAAAGATACGTTAAAGAACCTATTTAAAGTATTTGAGGGGTGTGGGTGAAAACATTAGCGTGTTTAATTTTCGATTGCGGGATGCGATGAAGTCGCATCGATCAAATTTTGATGAGAGTTTGTTCATTAGGGCCACATGAATATGTTTACTAAAATTGGTGATTCTAAGTAATTTTTTACCATAATTAATAATAATAATAATAATTAATGTAGTTTATAGGCAAAGGGACTGAAATTAGTACATCAAAATGTACCGGCCCCTGTATTACACCTTTAGCTTGAATCATTGTGTTCGGCAGCAGGGGGAGTCTCGCCCCCTCCTCCCCGCCCCCTGGGCACAGTTTATAATAATTTAAGACCCCTCCCTTAAAAACCGCAAATATTTAACTTTTTTCCATAAGCAAACAAGCTATAAACTTGGAATGCAGACTCATGAGAGCCTAACAAAAAACGAAACATCGACTGTTTCTCAAAACTGTACCTTTTCTCACTGCCAGTTGCCAGCAAAAACCATTTGGCGCATATTGTAACTTTCCCTGAACAATTATTAAAGGCAAAATTAACAGAAATGTTTTAAGATTATGTAACACCAGAAAGTGACTAGATTCTATTCCACACAGCAAGTTTATTATTCGGCTAACGTAATCCGGATAGACTTTATTAGAAATCAAGTCTATGCCATAATTGCTTTTCGAACGATAAGCATAAGCATAATCTAATATCAGCAGCTTACCTTATCTTGAAGCTTAGACAAACGCGAAAGAACGAATCCCTATATTTTATCATACGTACAGTAGCGACCTCCAAGTCAAATATCCACATATTGAGTGAGTGCAGATTTTACAAAAATATGTCAAATTAAAATAAAAAAGAAGAGAACAACGTCCAAAAATTATCTGTGGGTCTGTGAGATTACTCTAAGAAAAATTTTGTAGAATTTGATATTCCCTTCCGACTGCCTTATTTTATTTATAAATCTTTAAAATCAATTACTACTTAATAAGCGCGGGTATTACACGTATATATTGCGATAAGTCGTAAAAGAAAGTTTTTAGAACGAGGTTCTTTTCGCAACTTAGAATGAAATCATTATTAAATTAAAAAAAAATCTAAATCAGCTCGAATTGATTCTTACGTATATACACTGTGTAATTAATTATTTTTTTTTATTTTGTGTACATTTTTGTTTCATTTATTAAATTATTTGTCTAGAAAACAAAAAAATTGAAATATATTAAACAGGCATTATTAAGTTTAAGCTACAAAAAATAAACAATAGCCAAAACATAAAAATATTGCTGCAGGGTATCCACTTGTCGTGCACCGCCGCGAAAGTTTCACATTTTTTTTTTTATTATTTACTTTGTTTGTTGTTTCTTATGTGAAATGCAAAATTTCACTTTCTCCGCGGCGGCACGCATATTCATTCATACTCTTGGACAATGCAGTAGATAGAAAGCAAGAGTACGCGACATGTTAATGTAAAAGTAAATATATAACTATCAAACGTATATACATAAATCTTAAACTATGTAATTCTGATGTTACAGTGTGAATACATACATATATTTCATAACAACAAAAAGTACCTATGTGCCAAGTATTA
The DNA here is from genome assembly GCA_949987675.1 of Chymomyza fuscimana. Classification (NCBI taxonomy): domain Eukaryota; kingdom Metazoa; phylum Arthropoda; class Insecta; order Diptera; family Drosophilidae; genus Chymomyza; species Chymomyza fuscimana. Next base: position 88,180,259 of record OX465088.1, read on the forward strand.
TTTTAAAGTATCTTATTTTTGCAAGAGGGGCAAACCTTATAAGCAACAAACATAACGAAAGTAAATCTATCAGTTTTTGTTTGTGTTCAAGAGTTTGTTGAGCTACTGTCTCAGTTTCTTTACTCTTCTTAATGATTTTAAATGACTTTAGTTACGCTAAAATAAAGCAATTATGTAATATTTGTTAACAATTTATTATGCTCACAACTGTTTAATTATTTAAAGAAATAATTTGCTAGTATTTTGCACGCCATTAACGCGTTATTTCTATCATCTTAATGAATACTTTTTTACACTCCGTTTTGCTTGAATAGTGGCTTCACGGTTTAGAAGCGAACTCGTTTCAGGTTGTATCTGCAGCTTGTGCCGAGTGTTGAATCTTGCCAAGCACAAAATAAGTTCTTATGACTTGCAGCACAGTTCTTGCAAAAAGATTAAGGTTCAATCGACAAGACCAAATACAAATCCAAATATTTATGTTCTATTATGTTTTAGTTAATATAATACACTACAAGTTTTTCTGCAAAAATGATCAGCATCGACGTAGGTATCCTTTGTGGAATCCCTAGGTCTAGCGCACCATATCAGCTAGAGACTGCAGATTTTAAAGAAGCACAAAAAAAAACAAGATCTGTTGAAACCATAAAAGCTATTGTCATTTAAGCATAGATTTCAGACTCACTCTCTTAAAAACGGCTACTAAATATTTGCAAGATATAACCATCAAATTTGGCTCAAAGAGCCACAAAGAGGCGATACAGACCTTATAAAGTATATCCATACATTCTTGATCAGCACGTCCGTATGTACAAAACGATCTCGGAGGATATACGAGCTGGAGAACTATCTCATTATCTGTTAACATATCATGTTTGTTGGTTTACGTCGATATCTGGCACCGGTTCCCCGTACCAGAATTTTGTGGCTTACACCCACGCTACAAAAGATACCCGGTTGAATAGTATGCTGATGACGAATATGATTATACATTCGGATAAAAACTTTGAAAGATGGAAGTAAAAATTTACCCTCGCTATAAATTGCACAAAAAATACAAATATTTTTTTTAAGCCAGCATTCTAATGTGGGCTATTCGATAAAGTCAACCGATTTTAATAAATTTTGGTACTGTGATTGGGAACTCTAAAAAACGCCAATATCAAAAATTGTAAAATTTGTACGCCTAAGTGATTAGACCTGAACTTTAGGTTCAGATTCAGGTTAAATCGATACGATTTTACATATTTATATCATTCTTTTTCCAATAATAATGTGACAAAGCCAAAAATATAAAACTTCAAAGTACTAACACTAAAATGACATTAAAAAAGTTTTTTGACTGAGTACGTTAAATTTTTTTTACGAGTTTACTTTATATAATGGTCACTATTATCCGCTATTGAAATCATTCGCCGCCAGAGTGGCTGTTGACATTTATTAAGCTACTATTATTAATTAATATTTTTTGTACGGTTAAAAATGGAATTGCCCATTTCAGGACCGAATTAAAATGAGAAGACTTAAAAAATATTTCACCTTAGAATTATCTTAACATAGCTACAAATAGTCACAGAAAAAATTTCAAGGTCCTAGTTTGACCGCACCAAATGGTACATTTTTATACTGTACGTATACGCAATTGCTAAATACAATTTTTCAGCATTTTTATATATGTTAATAAATTATTTGGATGTTTTTTTTTTATATTTTCAACAAAATTTTACAACTAATTATGTGTAAAATTAAAAAGAAGAAGAAAAGAAAAAAGAAGTTTTTGAGTGAATTTGAGCAAAGATAGAGTCGTCAAAATTTTTTTTTTTTTTTTTTTTTTAATATATTTATTTATTGGCAATCAACCGAAAAATTCAAAAGGTTTTAATCCAATATTTATACAAAAATAAATCGCTACACACTAAATATAGGTGTGTGATAGGGCTTACATTACTACATATATACATGTAATACATATATACAATATTTACAAAAAGAAAATGTGCAAAAAAAAAGATTCGACTGAATCTACAAAATACTCAGGTCTTTATAATCTGCTAGAAAAAAATTATAGTCTGATTTAGCGACATTAAACATTTCCTCATAAAATATTAATAAGACACATAGTTGCTATGTTAAAGCACGCCTTCTGAGATCACATGGGTGGAGTCGTTTCAGGCGTCTTCTTGGTCTATGACCGGCCAGGGCACATGCAAGAGAATTGGGATGGGATCGTAAGCGTTCCGCGTAACGGCCGCTAAGTTTATTTAACATGTCACCCACAAAAGGAATGCCTAGATCCTTGTGGAGGTTACGATTACGGATATACCAGGGGGCATCAGCAATTTTGCGCAATGTTTTATTTAGCAAAATTTGAATTTTTTCCATATAGGACTTAGCTGCGGTTCCCCAGACTTGGATGCCATAATACCAAGCTGGCATTATTATGCTCTTATAGAGGATGCTTTTATTTTCAAGGGACAGCTTGCTGGTTCTGCCAAGTAGCCACTCCATTTTGCCAAGTTTCGCTCTGCACCTTGCTGTTATTATTTTAATGTGCTGATTCCAGCATAGTTTTTTGTCGAGATGAATGCCAAGGTATGGGTGCGATGTTTTAATTGGAATTATCTCCCCATTTAAGGTGAGTGCAGGACTTGGGTCTTTCCTTAACGAAAATAAAACGCTGGAAGATTTGTCACCGTTAAGCTGGATGCTCCAGCGTTTTGCCCAAATTGCGATAATGTCCAACTGGTTCTGCAAGGCATCAGCTGCCATTTGGACGCTATAGGAAGACGAAAGAATAGCAGTGTCGTCAGCATATGTTGCCGTTATAAGCTCAGAACTGCCCGTCGAGCTCGGCATGTCCATAGTAAAAACGGAGAATAAAAATGGTGAGAGAACGCTACCTTGTGGCACTCCAGCTTTAATGTTCCGTCGTTCCGAGAGCTCACCTTTCACCATAACTTTGAAAGTGCGATTTCCAAGAAATGATTTTAGGACTTCATAATGGGGAGCAGGAAGGGCTGATTTTAGTTTTTGTAGCAACCCTTCGTGCCACAAAGAACCCTTATGTCAAAAGCCTGCTTGACATCCAAGAAAGCTGCCATGCAGTAGCGACGATGCTCGAAGGAGTCTAAGATGTGCTGCACCACTCTGTGAATTTGCTCAGGCGTGCCATGTTTCGGACGAAAACCGAATTGGTGCGCTGGGCGTCAAAATTTAAGGGTTTAAAGAAGGGATATCTAGTTTTTTACAGTCTACACCATTCTTTTGTGCCCCATTGAATCTAATAATTTGATTGTTGGCTGAGTCCGGAAGTGTCAAAAAGAACTGGTAATGCTGTACCAGAAGAGCATGGCGAGGAGTCAAAATAGGATATTAACTGTGATGGAAGACCTCTTTATGAGCAGAACTAATTGGCAATATCCAATTAAAAATACAATAAGGACATGGGTATGGTCTTATATTGAATATGCTTCAAATCTTCACGGAATAGAAGCCAACTATTGAGCACTGAAATGTTTATATACCAAAAAATGTGATACAGTCAAGGCGGTGCCCGACAGTGTAATACCTTGTACCTTTTATCTGGAAAAAATTTTGTTCCTCCATTTTCTTCTAAGAACTTTCCAATTGGAATTGGTTTTTTTTTTGGTGAAATTCGATATTGATACCAATAAATTCCGTAAATTTTTACTGATTTCGATGAAAATCGATAGTTACGTCAAAAAAGTTATTTGAAGTATATGGGGTAAGTTTCAAGTTGGTATGTTGAGGGGTAAGGGAGAAAACACGGTAGATCGAATGCGAAGAGCGGGGGGCCGCATCGATAAAATTTGGATGTGCGTTTGTTAATTAGGGCCACGTGAATAATCTTACCAAAATTGGTGATTATAGGTAATTTTTTACCATAATTACGTAGAGTCCAATATTAACGCAGTTTATTGGCAAGGGGAGTTGAAATTAGTACTTTTTTGACTATAACTTTTGTTGTATTTGTCCGATTTTGTTCATTTGACACACAGATGCATGTAATCACGACGCATCGCTTTGTTAGGATTGATTTAAAAATATTGAACGGTATGGTAAAAAACCGCGGGGGAACGGGGGAAGATATTGACATGATTCAACAGACTTCATCTTCTGAGGAAATATGCGCATCAGGTAGTAAAGTTTGGTGTATCTTGCTCTTATAGTCTCCGAAATCTAGGTGTTCATACAGACGGACGGACGGACGGACATGGCTCAATCGCTACCCGAGGTTATGATAAGCATTTTGGTATAAAGGACTTGGGGTCTGCCACGCCTCCTTCTGCCCTTACATACATTGCACAAATCCAGTATACCCTTTGTACCTATAGGTACAGGGTATAAAAATAATGATCACAAACGGCTTGGCCTCCCAATTCGTAAAAATTATTTGCACTATTTTGTTGTTCTGTCAGCGGCAAGCAATCAAATTTTGGGAAATCTCAACTCTCATATCTTAGGATCCTCAGCCTACTTTTGCCAGTTAGTACAAAAGTATTTTCGATTTCTATGTTACTGAATCTTCGTTAAGCTTTTCCAAGCAATTTTTTACTTATTACTACACAAGTTCTTTTTCCTCTACTTAAAACTAATTAGATTGACTTTTGAAGAAATTGTGTACACCGTTTTATTATGACGTCCGCGATTAATGTAAGGACAATCATTACACTTCATTGATTCATATTTATTACATTTTCCTGAAACAAAAACATCCAAAAATGCACCCCTAATGAAATTTTTCGAGGTGTAAGGTAATTTGAATTTCCCTGAATTTCTTTAAACAAATAAATAACCTATTCATGTGGCTCGGGGTGTATGCTTACATGGATGAGAGTTTGTTTGTTCGTGTGTGTGCTACCAAGCTCTTCAAGTCGTGTTGACCATGCAGACAGATTTCATTCGATCTTCGCATCTCAATTATTGATTTCAATCGCTGCTTACATTGGAGTTTGCAGCGAAGGCCTCATTCATCTCTTTCACATTAATATTTGTAGTCCGGTTTGAAGATGACGCATTTTTTAAATGTTGAAAGGGATTTTCCCAAAACAGAGACATAACCATGAGTTTTTCTGCGTAAGTAACTCATACTCATATTCGAGTTGAAGATTGTAGTAAACACAAAGAAATTTTTAACTAGTTGTGACAATACAATAGATGAAAGTACATATATAATGTGTCGTGCCATTTACTGACTTAAATATGGCATTTGTTTCAAGTAACTTATCAGCAGAGCAAGCTACGGGGCTCCGCCCCCTGCTTGTTTTTTTTTAGGCCTTCTATATTCATTTTGAGTCAATTTTCCTGACTTTAATAACTTCTGTACTTTCCTTAATGTCTAAGATTACTATAGTCGTGCCTGCCCGACTCTAAAATACCCACGCAGTTTTTTAAAAGATCCTCTTTTCAAAGATATGGCGAGTTTTAAATTGATACTTATTAAGGTTTAGACGAAGTTGGTAAAACAAAATGGCGTACGTTAAAGTCGGGCGCGGACGACTTTGGGATACCCTGTACCACTGCTTGCAATAAAATCCGGTAAATTGCTTACGAACACCAAAAGACATTTGATTGCCAAATTAGATTATGATACCTTCATCAACAACCAAAAACAGACGAATTTTTAATCAAAAACTTTTTTTCGACCGATCGGCCCTATGGGAGCTATATGATATAGTCAACCGATTTTGATAAAATTTGGTACAGTGTTGAAGATCTCTAAAAAACTTCTGAATGCCAAATTTGGTTACAATATCTTCACAAACTAACGAAACACAACGAAATTTGTGCAAAAAACGTTTTTTTGACCGATCGGCCCTATGGGAGCTATATGATCTAGTCAACCGATTTTGATAAAATTTGGTACAGTGTTAAAGATCTCTAAAAAACTTCTCAGTGCCAAATTTGGTTACAATATCTTCACAAACAAACGAAACACAACAAATTTTGTACAAAAAGCGATTTTTTGACCGATTGGCCCTATGGGAGCTATATAATATAGTCAACCGATTTTGATAAAATTTGGTACAGTGTTGAACATCTCCAAAAAACTTCTGAATGCCAAATTTGGTTACAATATCTTTACAAATAAACGAAACACAACGAATTTTGTACAAAACACGATTTTTTGACCGATTGGTCCTATGGGAGCTATATGATATAGTCAACCGATTTCGATCAAATTTGGTACAGTGCTTGGGAACTCTAAAAAACTTCTTAATGTCAAATTTGGTTACAATATCTTCACAAACAAACGAAACACAACGAATTTTGTACAAAAAACAAATTTTCGACCGATCGATCCTATGGGACCTATATGATATAGTCAACCGATGTTGATAAAATTTGGTACAGTGCTGGGGGTTTCTAAAAAACTTCCGATTACCAAATTTGGTTATGATATCTTCATAAACAAACGAATTATCCATCTAAAACTTTTGCTTTTTTACGAGGTCCTCTGAAACACCCCTATGGGAGCTATATAATGTAGTCCCGATATCAAAAAAATAAAAAAAACTTGTCTCCTATGGATTAATAAGGGATCTTATCTGGTTGCTCTAGCTCTTACCATTTCTGAGATCTAGGCGTTCATACGGACAGACGGACAGACGGACATGGGTATATCGACTTCTCTAGTCACTCTGATAATACTTTAGGTTACTTTGGGGGTCTCCGACTTCTCCTTCTGTACGTTACATACATTTTCGGCTTGCACAAACACAATATACCCTTTGTACCATACGGTACAGGGTATAAATATTCGGGAGACTGCAGGGTAAAAGTAAAAACAACTTTCATAGTTTAGTCCACATGAGTCTACATGCTGGTTTTGGTGATTGATTACACTAGTTTACACGAAAAATGAACTTTCCTAAAAAAAGTGTTTTTTAGGGTAATTTGTTTTTGGTCAGTTTTTTCAGTTATTCCTCAATATCTCGTGAACAAAATTTTGTAACGACATAAAAGACGATTAGATCGAAAGGTATTAATGTTCTCTTTCCAGTGATATATAATATGTAAGATTAAGATTAATTATTAAATTATCGAAGTTACAGGCAACCAAAGTCGAAAAAAAGTAATAATAATAATGTAATTTATGACAATTTTTCAAAATTACACATTCTCGGTATGCTTTTTATAAACGAAAAAAAAATTTAAAAAAATTATGTTAAGCTTTAAGCTGAAAGAGAATTCTTTTACGAATTTTTTGAGTCTAAGATCTTTAAAATCGGGTAAGAACTGTAGATGCTATCGAACCATCTCGTCTTTTATGTCGTTAGAAAAATTTTGTTCACGAGATGTTGAGGAATAACTGAAAAAAGTGCCCAAAAACATGTTTTTTGAAAATGCTTCTCGACCCCAAATTACCCTAAAAAACACTTTTTTAGGAAGGTTCACTCGATGACCCTTAAATTTGTAAACTACTGTTATTTAATTATTTATTTACCCTAATATTTGAAATACTTATTTACTGACTAATTACAAAACATATAGTTTAGCCTTTACAGCTTTACAACTGATGATTATTACAAACATTAATTATTTACAAACTGTTTCGGGGTTTAAAAAAGTCATATTTTTACCTATAACTATTGAAGACTTTATACGAATCAGTTCTAAACTATAGTTAATTTTCATTCTTTTTAGCTTCAGTAATGTGAAACTTTACTACGGTGGTAAGGAGCAAGATATCGTATTGACATGAATCGACAAACTTGATCTGACTGACAGTAAACTCTCTTATTTCGTTTCATGTTATTATTTCCTTTTTTTTTTACCATGTTCCCAAAGCTTAAGGGAGTTTTTAAGGTAAACAAGTGGATCGGTTACAATCGGCAAGGCATATGTTATAGTTCGTGAACATGGCCCGGCTACTGTCGGAAAAATCCGATTGTTCTAAACTAATAATTTAATCTCTAAAGTGTTCTTTCGATTTTGAGACGTTTTATAGCATCCCTCTAGTACGGGTGGGTAGTGCAGAACTAGTGATTTCGGAAGGCACCAGGTAATGACCAGTACTTACCTTGCTATTCACCTCTTCATTTCCATCTTATTAACAAATGTCATAGGCGGTAGGCAATCGCCACCACCCCGTTTACCAGTAGACAGCGGAATCACTACTTACGCCTTCGTTTACCAGTAGACCGCGGCATCGCTACTTACGCCTTCGATTACCAGTAGACAGCGGCATCGCTACTTACTCTTTTGTACACTAGTAGACAGCGTAGTAGTCGCCAGTATTTTATCCCTACTGAATTCATTAAAATTGAAAACATACATATTTTATATTATTTCAGAATTATTTTCATCTACATTCATTATTTTTTTATTTAAATCTTTTTTTTTTCAAAATGCGTTTGTTTTGGAGCTGGAGTGCCTTTTTAAGGTTGACTTCTGACGGTCCGGCTCCATTTCCAATTGCATCTGAAATTATAAAAATTTAATTGTAGCGCTGAAAATATTTATTTAGAGCTTTAATAAGCTTACCGATTATTGCTTCATAGACTCTTAAACTGCTTTCGTTTCCTTGCAAGCCGTCCAAACTTGACGGCGGTCCAAAAGAAAATAAACAAATTTCCAGAACATTCGGGAATTGTCATACGTTTGTTTGTGTAAATTATACTCGCAAAGAATACGCAGAATATACACAAAAAGAATAGCGAAAAATTCGCCTTACTTTATATTCCCGTATTAAGAAAACTAGGCGAATTGATTTTTTCTTCTTCTTTATTCGCTTTGTGTTTGTTGTTTGTCATATTTCGTTGGTCGAACGTGTACCTCGCGCGTTACCAGGGGCTTGCAAAGTAGGTAGCTACCTGTGACAAACGATGTAAGTACTTACTGGAGGACAATAGCCACCAGCCCTACTATAGGGATATTTTTCAATGAGTTACATATATGTATGTATATCGGCGAAAATAAGTGAAGCGGGCCACTTTTCCCCCAAACTTCTCTGATTTTGATGATTTTTACATATTTGTAAAAATTTCCGATTTCCAAAATCCGATTTATCGAGTTATCGATAACTGAAAATTGGGTTTTTCATTTTTAGACTATCCTTTGACAAGCCATATCTTCTAAACGAATAAAGATATTGACGCGATTTTTTTTGATCCATGATTCCATGATAGATAAAATATTAAATTAAAAAAAAAGAATTTTATTCAATTTCAAGATTTTTTTTTAATTTTTTATCATTTTTAGTTTTTAATTATAAAATTCAAAAGTGATCTCCCAGTTTTAAAGAAAAAAGTGTTAAGGTCATATTATGCGTGTAAAATCGATATCTTTTGTCATCTTGATCATTTTGGTATAACGGCTGTGGGTTTTCAATCGTTTGTTTTTCGGTGTTATCCACACATTTTTTTTGCTACCTTAATATATTTTTGTACCCAAAGTACAATGTTTAAAAGTTGTGAGACGCCCCGAAATGTACACCAAAATTCTCAGCACTTCAACCAAAATGGCAAGTAGGTTTAAATGCATCTTTTGATCTATATTCTTTACTTCCATTGTGCTTGACAGTTTAAGCCCAAATAGTAGCAAAATCTGAAAACTCAGGTCTCGTTGGCATAAAATTTGTCTAGAAACCTTAAGACTAAAATAAATACATAGCAATTTGTGTATTTGTAAATCGAGTTGTTGAAAAACTTACCCTCATCACCCTATCGAAATGCTCTATCGAACCTTTGGTTCGACCAACGGCTAGGATAGCTTAGCTCTGTCCAGGGTAAATGTCACATCGAAATTATATTCGCTGAGACTTCTGATATTTATACCCTGTACCGTATGGTACAAAGGGTATATTAAGTTTGTGCAAGCGGAAAATGTATGTAACATACAGAAGGAAACGTCGGAGACCCCTAATGTACCTAAAGTATGATGAAGAAGTATGATCAAGATGACTAGAGAAGTCACTGTACCAAATTTTATCACAATCGGTTGACTATATCATATAGCTCCCATAGGACCAATCGGTCAAAAAAACGTTTTTTGTACAAAATTCGTTGTGTTTCGTTTGTTTGTGAAGATATTGTAACAAAATTTGGCATTCAGAAGTTTTTTGGAGATGTTCAACACTGTACCAAATTTTATCACAATCGGTTGACTATATCATATAGCTCCCATAGGAACGATCGGTCAAAAAAACATTTTGGGTGAAAAATTGGTCTGTTTTTGGTTGTTTATGAAGGTATCGTAATCTAATTTGGCAATCAAATGTCTTTTGGTGCTCTTAAGCAATTTACCGTATTTTATTGTGTACTTATATTTTTTAGGCCTCTAACATTCTTTTCTCACCACACTCAGCTCAAAGCTTCACGCTCACTATTTAATGCAAGATATGACTAACAAAGTAGTTAACTAAGTTACCCCTGACAGAGTTCGTTCTACTCTACAATATCCCTATCCCATACCCTGCATTCGCACCTATGCCCTAACACCCCAATAGAGCCCAAAACCGAAATCTTCTACACTTTCCCCAGTATTAGTGAGAGTAAAAACCGATTAAACTACTCTCAGCAAGCTGTGTGTTCAGTACTGGTAAGAGTAAACTGCCCGTTTACTGCAATCTCATAATGCAGTTCAAGCAGTTCTCTAAAGCCCTATTGTTAGGTGACAATTTGCCTCTCCACAATGTTTTTCAGGATATATGCAAATCGGAAAAACTGTAGAATTGTGTTGTGAGATGTCAACGTTAAAGACTACATTATAGTCGGAACTTTCGGACTACAACGGATCCACTTTTTTCATTCATAATTAGAGATAAAAAAACTTAATGTCGTTTATTTAACGTTTATCTGTTAGCTACATATGTTTAAATGTACTTGAGTACTTATGTATATGTGGCATATATAATTAGGTATTATTAGAAAATAAAATAAGACACGAAACATCAACGAATCCATTAAACTGTTTCCATACTTGAAGACGTGTTCCTAACTTTTGCTTTTAATAATGTCCTTGGTGTTGTTGTTATTTATTAAGAAATATATTTTTTATAAAGATATACACAATAGTTGTTATTTTGGTATTTGTTTTTGAATATCATTTTGAGAAAACCGCTATAGTAGGGTTCCTCCCGGTTCGATTTGTGCGGTTCCGCTCAGTACCTCATTTAGTAGCCAGCCAGTTCAGCGAATGTGGAGTCCATTTCGTCGGCCAGAGACTTGTATCTATCCTTGTTGACGCCCAATTCGTCTGTGAATGAATTAAATTTGTGAATTAAATAAAGGTTTATTTTTGTTTTATAAAGCATATAACATGAAACATATTAAATAATTTTTCCACGTCACCAACAAGTGATAAAGACAATACACTGGAAGAATCGAAGTACATTGTCGTTTGTTTACCTTTTAGTTGCAAGCTGTTTTAGGAAGCGTTTGATGTTTTAATATTGCGATACTTTAGTAAAGGTTAATTTTTTTTGGCAACTAGGTTTAAAGGGATATTCTGTGTAGGAATATTGTAACAAAACTAAAGCTACAACAATTGGATCTACATAATTTCTAATAAAAAATATACAGGCATCAAACACTTTGAATTTTAAGTGTAATGGAAATCTTTAAAAATGTTTCCTTGAATCTAGGAACACCTAGATAGACTCTGTAAAAATATGTACTTGAATGAAACGCTATAATGATAGTAAATTAAGTGCAGAAGAATCTGCAGATAGTACATAAGAGCAGTAGTGGCATAGATTTGGTATATAGTTGATAAATAAAATGAAGGTGGGCTTGTGTCTGGGTTGCAAGACAATTCATCATGCCACAAAAACAAAAAGAAAGTTTATCATTAGCATACAAAATATATATCTAGTACAATATGTACCATAAAAATTTATACAAAAATATTTTCATAAACAAGACATTTAAATCACCTGATGTAAGCATAAATAACTAGAGTTGGCTTTTTCATATTGGAACTTTTAACTTAGCTAATTTTTACAGTGTATGCTTGAGGACAGGACATTGTAGTTGGGAATTTGTATAACGATGACCACAATTTGGAAGACTATTTACAGTGTAAGTTGTGACAAAAATATGGGGAATACATTGTTCAAAATACACTGTGTAACTGGGCAAAAAGGTAAGTTGTGTGTGTGTGTGTGTGTAAGTGTCTGTCGGGTGCGTGGGAAGTATCTGGAAATTCAGATTCTGATTTTGTGTTTTTTCTTTTTTTTTTGTAAAGTTTTAATATCCAGTGAGTTCGGCAAATGTCGAGTCCAAATCGTCGCAGATTGCTTTGTATTTCTCTTTTTCATGGAAGAGACGGTCTGCAAAAAGCATTAGTTATTTATTTAATTATAGTACATTAATTTCAAAAGCAGACTTCCAAAGTTAAATGATGGACATTTTTAGAAAAAAAATTTTATGTATATATAAAAACCATTGCTTGTACATATTTACAAGGTATGCGTTAGTTGAAGCTTTTGGTACATACTTTTATAAATAGTTTGTACAGCATAAATATATATGAACAAAATTTATAAATGCAGCCATGTATTTGAAATATACAGATAGATATAGATAGTTGAACTTGATAAACTTACCCTCTAGCCTGTCGACTTCCTTCTGCAAGCGTTTCACTTGCTTCTCAGCGTGTTCGGCGCGCTGTTCGGCTTCCTTCAATTTGACAGACAAGGTCTTCATTTCACGCTTGAATTCCTCAACACGCTGGTTGGCCTTCTCCTCAGAGACTTCCAAGGATTTCAACGAGTTTCCTACAACCTATTGGTTTGTATTAAAAATATACGTTAAGCTAGACTTATAGTGTGTTAAAATTTTTACAAGTGCCTGCTTACCTTCAATTCTTCCTCCAACTCCATGATCTTAGATTCACCGGAACGCACACGATCCTCAGCAACTTCCAACTCATCTTCAACGAAGGCCAGCTTGCGGGATACTTCATCGGATTTGGTATCAGCATCCTCAGCCAACATACGGGCTTCCTTCAATTGGTTGGTCAACTGATCCATACGCTCCTCATCCTGCTGGGAACGGTTCTCCAATACTTTGCACATACGGTTGTTCTCATCAGCCGATTGTGTGGCTTCCAACAATTTCTGTTGTGCGGTAGTTGAGCGCTCCTCAGATTTTTCCAGATCTTCTTCAATCTGTTGGACCTTACGGTTCAAGGTGGCTACCTCGGACTCCGTGGAGGTCAACAATTTTTCCTTCTCTTCCAATTCGTGGTTGGCCTTCTCGAGAGCTTCCTTCGATGCGACCAAGTCAACATCGACCTGCACCAATTTCTTCTCCAAATCGCGCACTTCCTCATTGAGTTTATCGGCACGGGAGTTGGCATCCTTAGCTTGATTTTCACAGGTATCAGCCTTATCAATGGCATTATCCTTCTCAAGCTTCATCGCTTGCATCTTCTTCTTGATGGCGTCCATGGTGTTTGTGTTTTTGTATTTAACTTAGAAAGGGAAAAATCTGGAAAAAACTGTTTGAAAAAGGCAAGAAAATTATTATCTTCTTTAGTTATAAATTCTTAGGTACAAAATTTGTTTTCAAGTCATTGTTAATAATATCAAAAGTTTTGCATTTCAAATGGCTTTCGATGTAGCAAACTGTGTCCCATGAAGCTTTATTTCCAAACTTAAACAATTTTTTTTCAATACTCTATTAAAAAGTTTATAAAGTATCGAAAGTTTGGAGCGCATTATTCAACTCTTCCAGGCAGTGCGGAATAGGTAGACACTACGAAGAATTAAAGGTTGGTCCTAACGTCCCGTTTTCGTCTTTCTTATAGACATATCTCCTATAAGCCTCTGCAGCTTGGGAGTTGTCAATTAACTATGCTTTCTAAAAGTTGGGCAAGTCCAGCTCTACTAAATGTTTCATCTAAAATTTCGACATTTTAATGTTCAGTAACAGACGAATACAGAAGAAGAGTGTTTTGTTTCTTCGTTAAATTATATTAAATGAACCGTATCCACACTCTTAATCATTGTAATCATTCTACCTATTAAACACATTTTTATTCGTTTATCGTATTTTAATTGTCTTATAGGTCATCTACGTTTTTCCAAAGAATATAGAACTATTCTATATTCTATTTACGAAATTCAAAGTGAAACGAGTATGTCTAAGCACACAACATATTTTCCCAAAAGCATCTGTACTTTTTCAGTAGACACCCAATTAGGTACTTATTTATGTACTCGGCTAATTAAATATGCATTCAAAAAATTTGTTTACAAAAAAAAATTATACATTGCATTTTTATACCAAACGGAAATAAATTCCAAGTAGTGGATTTCATATACATACTACATTAATTGAAAGCTGTAAATTTATTTTTTGCTGATATTGAAATTAAAAAGCCCCCGTGGATTTTTATATTTTGAAAACGCCTCTTCGTTTTTCAAATACAAGCAAATGTTCAATGCTTTGAAAAAAGTTTATAAATAAACTTGATATGCTTTTGTGTGCATGGAGACCAGATAGATACACGTACGTTTGCTTATAAGAATATCCAGCCGGTGTATATAGAGATTGAATGCCTGGTACATTATATACTAGGTACATTTTTGTGTTTAATGCTATATTCTCAAAGTAATTCTAGAGTTTCCAGTGGAAAGAATTTTATTTTTTATGCTGCTTGCTCGTCCAATACAATGATTGCAATTTTAGAAATTAAATTTTGTTTGTATCTTTTATGAGGTCAAATGTGAGTGTGTGGGTGTTTGAGTCAATGGGTTTGCTTTTATGTGTGTGTCTGTATTTGGGACAAAGCCATTAATTTTGATACCAATTATATTAAGTGATAGAAAGAGAGAGTGTAAAGAGCATGCTAACAGCAATACCTTTTGCTATTTAGATCTAAACTATAAAACTAAAGTAGTAAAAATATCTTAAAGATATGTAATGTACAAAACAAGTAAATATGTGTAACTAAGTAAAGAAGAAGTTTTAGATTCTAAATGCACTCCTATTCCTAATGAGATCCATAAAAATTTAATAAGTTTTAACTTTTCTATAGGTAGTTAAAATATCTAGAAGCTTTAGAAAATTAACCAATCTGTAAAAACTTTTCTTTGCTTCAAGTTCTGCAAAGATAAAAGTTTCGAAAACTTGCAGTACCAAAAAGAAAAATTTCGTTTTGCAATATACAAAATCAAAAATAAGCCAAAAGTTTCAGGCAAACAATTTATGAGTGGGCGCTTGCTAGACGTAGGTAGATTTGTATATACAAATAGTACATATGTATATATATCTATATATAATATACACACTATAGCTAGCCAATTGTCTACTCTTCTTGTTGTTTAATAATGGCCGCTATGTTCTGACAGTACAACAAGACGACATAGATCCAAAAACAAACTCAAGGATAAATACCAAATGCTCGACGTTTATGAGATCATAGAAAGCTAAGCAAAAAAAAACGAAAAGCTTTTTCGTATAAGTTTCAGAGTAAAGTTAAAAATAAAATGCCCCAAGTTAGGCCTTGTATTTGTGTGAGTGCGTATTGGCAAGCAGGTGTCTGTCTATAGTTAATTTTGTAAAAAGCTACAAGAAAAACAGCAAAATGCTGAGCAGATCTTGTGTGTGCGCATGTGTTAGTGTATCTGTGCGTGTGTACGTGTATCTGTGAGTTTGCTTGTGTATCTATGAGTTTACACTGTGCGTAGAATCAAACTTTTCTTGCAAGAGATCATATGCGTTTGTATGCGTGTAGCAAATTTTCACAATTTCTCATACACACAGCACACACACACACACACACAAAGCGCGCGGAACTTTTTTGTTGGTAGTTGTGCCATCAGATTTAGTTACAAAATGCCTTTTTAAGAAAGTTTTTCACAACGTCAAAATTTATCAATACTTTTTTCGACTTTTTACTTTTACTGCATATTATTAATATTAATTATTATTAATTGCAAATTTGTAATTTTGCATAATTTTCACTTTGTTTAAATTTTTTGCAGCAAACTATTTGGTTTTTTTTTTTTTTTTTATTTATTTCAAAGTTTTTTTTTTTATTTTAATAAACTTTATTAATTTATTTTTGTGCACATATTTATTTTTATACAATAGCTTTCATTTATACTATATAAGATGGTGCACTTAAAAAATTTGCCAACTATTGCCACTGTTCGCCATAAATTAAATTTATTTTAAAGACTTTGTTTTATGTCTAATGGCATAGTTATTATTATAACTTCAACCTTTTTTTAAACAGTTAAAATTATTTTTATAATTTTTTTTTGTATTATTTTTTGTAATATTATGATAATCCAATGACTTTTTTTTTTGCAAAAATCCTGGCAGCAGCCGTAACTAACCTTAGCGTTTCAAACACACTATACGCTGTCGAAACTCCGAGAACACTGATGAGGACCAAGTCGCTTTAGCTAGAATGCGACCTCAAGATATAAAGCATAAGATACACACACATACATAGTATGTATACACGGCTTTTCATATACATATAAGCACACCAACGCAATAAGCTTATATTCAAATTTTATTTGAAAAATTTCCCAATAATAAATAGAAGCGGAAAAGCACTTTCGCAACTTTCCTATACACAACAGCATAAAGCACGATCTCAATGACGCAAAAATTTCCCTCTGAATTTCCTCAATAGTCGCACACACACCACACATATGTACAATGCACCGATACCGACACTTTTCACGCACAGAGAGATTTGAATTCCTGCTCTCGTCTTATTCTTTCTCATACTCTTTCAATATTTGATAATTTCCGACTTTATTATTAGATATTTATATACTGGGTAATTATAATGTGGTGCGTACTAACAAATAAATCTATGTGCACATACCTACATGCACTATGTTTAGTAGTAAATAATATTTTTTTCATAAAACTGCAATATTTTTCTTTCTTTCAATTTCGAATCTAATACATAAATGTATCATCTTTTAAACAAAGAGTATTCAAAAATCGTACATAATAATTTGTGTTTCTTAAATTTTTATTCACCAAATATTTTTTTTTTTTTAATTTCCTTTTACTCTTTAGTCTATTTATAACGCTCTACTGTAACATATTTCGCGTACACGGCACAGATGAAAAATTTCATTAAATATTTTTTTTTTTTTTTTATATGTATATCCTACACACATTATGCATATATGTATGTACATAGAGCAAATATTTGGTTCTGTTCATTCTCAGACATGTTGAGACTAAAAATTTCCATACACTCTGTGGAATACATAAAATACATATACAGAAGAATAGTTTGGCATTGCAAATCGTGTTGTGCATGAGAAATGACCTTCCAGCCAATCATGCATCCACAGCAGCTAGGGGACTGCGCCAACTAGATCAAAAAATCTGCTCTTGTATTTATAGAGGAAATTAATCGCACCTGTTCTACGGAATCAAGTACACTACTCTTTCTGCACAAAAGCTGTCAGCAGCTGAAAAATGAATTAAGATTTGGTGTAATTTTTCTATATGAAAGTTATAATAATTAAGATCTGAATCATTTGGAATGTATGATAGTCCGTGGTTTAATCAAACACAAAAAATATATTTTGGAAAAGCAAGCTAAACGAGTTACTAATTCTATCGAATTTAGTTACGAGCTTTTATTTGATCGGAACATATTTCCCTTAAAAGTTTTGAATGTAACCAAAATAAATCTGCTGGATGAATGATTTCTTTTATCGCGCTTGTCGTTTACAAGTTTTCATATGGATGTTACACCAATTTTTTACATTAGTTGCTGTTCTTTTTGAGAAGGACCACAGCCACAAAAAAATTCGTCTATATTTGTTTCGATATATCACCGACTACAATTTCCCCTACACTTTCCTGCCTTTCCACAGCATTTGACATTTGACATACTCATAAATTGACATTTATTGGCTCTTCTGGCCTTAGCTCCTGAAGTTTCTAAACACGTATTGGTAGTAAATAAAGCAAAGTACTTGACAAGTTTTAACTTACTACATAGAAAGGTAAACGGTAAAAACCTGTTGCGGGGGACTGCGGGATGGTATCCCCACAAAGTAAAAATAACTTTTATATTTTAGTCCACTGACTCTAAAAAACGGTTAAAGTTACCTTGGTTTCTTCTCAAAATGTTTTAGCAAAAGATTTTCTTGTGTAGTTTGCAGGGGAGGTGATCTAGAAAAGACTCATTTCTAACTATAAATTTTGAAGCTTTTATCCGATTTAAACACTGTTTGTGGCATGGAAATTCAAGGCAAGATTTCGACATGAATCGAAAAACTTGATTTGCCAGCAGGAAATGCGCTTTTTACACTCTGTACCAAAGATACAAATGTATATAAGTTTCAGCAAATGTATTTAACTGCCAAAAGGAGGCGAGTCAGACCCCATAACGAATATATTCTTGATCAACAGCCGAGTCGATATAGCCGTGTCTGTCTGTGCGTATGTACAAAAGGATCTCAGAGGCTATAAAAGCTAATGATAATAGTGCGTTAAAACTTGCCACATACCTTTGTTTTATCATTGCCCATCAGCGAATATAAATTTTATGATAACCGTCTGGGAACTTCGGGAGTTATAGCCGAAAATGCTCTTTGCCAAGAAGGTCCTTTAAAAACTTCGTGAACAGCGTTGGTACAGTCGGACAGCACTCTTGAATATTAAAAAAAAATGCTCGGGATGTCTCGAAACTAATATAAAAGGCGTGGGAGAGCCCTATAGTTTTTGGTAATTTGTAGCTCTTATAATATCTAAGATATTTTTGTTCATAAGGACAGTCAGATGAACAGACATACGTGGTAATTTGTAGCTCTTATAATATCTAAGATATTTTTGTTCATAAGAACAGTCAGATGAACAGACATACGTGCAGATTGACAGCTATTCAGACAAAAATGGCTATATTGACTCGCTTGCTGATGCTGACCAATCATGTTTTCTTGGTCGATCCGAATTCGAAAAGCCCCAGCATGTGAAGGTTCTGACATAACCTCAAAAGAACCATAAAACTATATAAAAACGCATCGTCGTCGGTGTAAGTCATAAGTCTTATAAGGTATCTTTATATTTGCCGTCAGGAAGCGGAAGAACTAAAGTGAAGAGAACACTAATTTGATTTACAAAAAACATCTCAGAAATTTGGAAAATCGTCATGATCCTACCTTATTTTACTCACCGCATCTTTTGTTGACAAGCATTGTGTTACGAACTTTATGTAGGTACTTTTAAAACCTTATATCCAGCGGTGGGCACGCCTTGGCTCTTTTTGCTCCGAGTGCACTTTCCGTTATTTCTTACAAAAACAAAATACACACAGTGTGCGAGTTTTATTGCCCTACTCGATAATTGCTTGTGCGACCGTAACAGGACTTTTCTTGTAGTTGTTGTTGTAGGGCTCTTTCCGTTATTTTTCATGCCCTCCGCTGCTTATATCATATTAAATGAGATCGAAAAGATACACATGTACTATAGATTGCCACATGTATTGTCACATATATTGTCAGTAACGCGTCATATGTAAAAACATATACACTCCCGATCAACCAAATAGACTCAAGGTTTTTTCATAAAATATTATGTTTGAAAATGAAAAAGCCGACCAAAATAAACAACGAGGAATTTTTTTACTATTCAGTATTCAATAACAAATTAAACGAAACAAAAATGGGAGTTTTAAATCCAATGGTTTATTTTTAATATACATATATATTTGTTACTGAACCAAAAAACAATACTTTATTTTATCGATCAATCAAATAGACTCAATCTCTAAACACTTATAAAAATAACAACATTTTTCAAAAATGTAACGCTTATTTGAATTTTTTAATATTTCGTACTTAATTAATAAAGTCTGCATCCACCTTTATTAGAAATGACTTCAAAAATTCGACCAGGCATTGAATCATAAGGGACTGCAAATAATTCAAAGAAATTTCGTTCCAAGCGGTATTGATGGCATTTGTTAGCGATTCGATATCATCAAATTGTCTACCAGATTCATAGACTTTACGGGAAAGCCATCCCCACACGTTTTCGATAATATTAAGGTCGGGAGAATAAGGAGGCCACTCCATGAGGGTAAAATTTTGGTCCTAAATCCACTTCTTTACTTCTCGAGCTGTGTAAATTGGGGCATTATCCTGTTGGAATGTCCAAGGAATTTTGGAGCAGCTCCTTGTAGCGTTTGGCATTCATCCTAGATGAGACAAACTGCAGTTCGAATGTCCCATAGTAAGAAATGGCCCCCCACACCATTAGTCCACCGTCACGGCTATGATGACGGGTCAAATGTTGTTCTTCCTTTATTAAATTAATACGTGTTTCGTCAGAAAAAACTATTTTGTACAACTCGCTTTTCCATGTCATGTGACTCCGTGCAAAGACAAGGCGAGAATGCTTACGAATGTCGGTAAGCGGTGGTTTTTATTTTAGTTTCAATCTCTTTAGATGTTTTGCTTTGCGTATCACTCGCCGTACAGTTGCTATACTTGCATTTACTCCCAAATTCGATCGAATTTCAACTGCAGAGCACATTGAATTTGATGCTTCTCGAAGAATTCTTCGCTCTTCGTAAGCGGTAAGTGCTTTTCTTGTGGCCTTTTTCCTATTTTTCCCATAGTTTGATGGGTTTCTTAAAAAATGAGACACAACAGTCTGACTTTTAGAAATTTTTGCAGCTATCTGCCTGGTTGTAAGGTTGCACTGTCTATAAGCCAATATTTTGTCTCTTTCTTCTGATGTTAGGGCAGTACCACGCCTCATTTTGTGTTTAATTAATCAGATATTGCATTTGACAAGAAAATAAACCAATTCAAGCGCATAGCTTATCACAAACTAAAATTACAGCCTTTGAGTCTATTTGGATGATCGACTAAAAAGCTCATTTTATGGCATAACCAAAGCAAAACAGAAATAAATCATAACGGTAAAATTTTTGCATCCATCTCTTATCATCCAAATTTATCAAATAGTTTGTTCTAATAGAATCAACAAAAGCAGAGGCGAAAGCTTACTTTATGACACCGAAAATCAAAAGGTAAAAGAAAAAACATGTCTATTCGGTTGATCGGGAGTGTATATATATATATACCTACTATATATATACATTGAAAGTTAGATTACACTAGTCGACCAATTAAACACTTTTTTTTTTCTTTAGAGATGAGACTTATATTTTATGTTAGAGTAATGTTTCAGCGTTAAAAAAATGTTTTTTTTTATCCTCCCATAGCTTGTTTTTTTGGCTTGCACATATGAGGTGGTCATAAAAACTGTACTAATTCGAATTTTTTCATTATTACTCCAAAATTGGAAATCGTAAGAAAAAACTACAGCCGAAAGTGTGTGCCCAAAACCCCAGAAAACATCGCTATTTCTTTCAGAAAAACTCTTAGACACTTAAAAAGTTAGCTATTTAATGTGCGATTTCTATATAATTTCGTCTTTTTATGTAAAACAATGACTGACTTATTGAATTTTCAGTAAAAACGAAAAAATATAAATTTTTTCGAACTTTTTTTTTTTTTCTCACTTTCAACTGCATTTAACCTTTGAAAAGTGATTCACTTTTCTATATTTTAAATTTTTATAGAAAGTAGGAGTCAGTACCTTTCAAATAAGCGCTTTTTCGAAAAATTCGAACTGCCCATTGAACGCCAGTAGCTCAATATATCACTATAAGTATACGATAAATCATGATTTCACCAAAAAAATATGACATTTTTTGTTTATAATGGTGCTTTTGTTGACAAAAAGAGTCTTTTATATTTATGATCTTATTTGCGATTGGTATTTGACAAAAGAAAAGTCTGAGCTATATCTCGACTGAAGGGGTATGGATATGTTGACGAAGGTATGTTTTGTATAAATTTCTGCATTGCACAATGCAGGTACAGTGTTTCAAATCATAAAAATCGGTTTCACAGGAGTCACGGTGACATCAGTTCGAAATAGAAGCAACATTAAAAAAACTGTTCGCTAAAATGAAACAGCCATTCGATGAATCGAAATGGAGATTATTCATCGATGGCTCTAAAACTAGTATTAAAGCAGTGCTTTTAAGTAACGGAAATGAAAATCCATCTATTCCAGTTGTTTTTTTTTAGTAGAGCATATAAAGACCATTTCAAATAAGATCTATGGCCTGAAAGGATAGAATTCATTCCTGGTATATATAACGTTGTATCAAAACCACTCGTCGCAAAAGAAAACATTATTATACCTCCACTGCACATCGAATTGGGTCTAATGAAAAATTTTGTTAAGGCAATTGGGAAAAATGGAAATGATTTGGCAATCGCTTATCTAGAAAGCGAGTTCCCTAAATTAAGCAAGCTATAAGTCAAGGAAGGAATATTTGTTGGTCCTCAAATTTGCAAAACAATGAAAAGCAACGAATTTAGAAAAACGTTAGCAGTGGTAGAAAAATTTCTTGGGAATCAAAAAAGCCCAAATGCTAAACTTATTGTTGATGAAATGCTTCATTGGTATGAAAAATTGGCTCAACTTGAAGTCTGAAAGTTCATTTTTTGAAATAGCATTTTCAACATTTTCCAGAAAATTTGGGTGCGATGAGCGACCAACACGGTGAAAGATTTCATCAGTACATTTAAAATAAGGAAGATCGATTCAGTGGTCTTTTATTTTTGGAATTTTTTTTAAGATTGTTGTCGATAAATTTGTTAACGTTATATGCAATAAAAAATTATACTGTAAATCATCAATTAATGTTTTATTAAATCACCATTTTAAACAAAAAATGTCATATTTTTTTGGTGAAATCATGATTTATCGTATACTTATAGTGATATATTGAGCTACTGGCGTTCAATGGGCAGTTCGAATTTTTCGAAAAAGGGCTTATTTGAAAGGTACTGACTCCTACTTTCTATAAAAAATTAAAATATAGAAAAGTGAATCACTCTTCAAAGGTTAAATGCAGTTGAAAGTGATAAAAAAAAAATTTCGTTCGAAAAAAATTTTATTTTTTCGTTTTTACTAAAAATTCAATAAGTCAGTCATTTTTTGACATAAAAAGAGGAAATTATATAGAAATTGCATCTACATATTATGACCAATAACATCAAATAGCTAACTTATTAAGTTTCTAAGAGTTTTTCTGAAAGAAATAGCGATATTTGTACAAAAAGTCACCAAAATGTTGTGTTTTTTGGGGTTTTGGGCACACACTTTCGGCTGTACAGTTGTCTTAAGGTTTCTAATTTTTATGATTTGAGGCATTTTGGAAAGGAGGAAAAGAAAGGAAAGAGAGTAATAATGAATGAATGAATATAATAATGAAAAAATTCGAATTAGTAGAGTTTTTATGACCTCATATGTGCAACCGTATTTTGAAAAATGTAATTTTTAACTAAAATAGCCATAAAAGTATATTTACGAGTAGCTTACCAGGTAACAGAAGAAGAGGTCGACCACGTAAGAGATGGATAGACGGAATACAGGAAGATCTACGAAGAATTGGAATCACTAATTGGAAAGATAGAGCAAGAGATAGAAAAGAGTGGAATGCTGTTATACGACAAGCTTAGGTCCTACACGGACTGTCAACGCCCTGGAAGAAGAAGCCATAAAAAAAACAAGCTATGGTAGGAAAAAAAAAAAACCGGTTTTTTAACGCTGAAACATTACCCTAACATAAAATATAAGTCTCATCTCTGGAGATTTTTCACCGTCGACTAGTGTTATCATTATTTATTATTGTGACACATAACGTCATTCATAAGTCACGTCACGTAAGTTGTATATTCTTTGGTCATATCTTCAGGCATGTTCCCGATTTCGACTCGTTTTGAAAAGTCATAACGAGTGCATTCCACAACTGGTGTTCTGGATTTAGATCGATTTCGAATCATTTTCGAATCGTTTTCATTCAGACCAGAAACAGCAGTGCTGTTTATTTTTGTAGTTCGCATTTTAATTTTATAAGTATAACACACAAATTTTTGCCAATTTTATAAGTTGTTTATTTTATTTTATTCAACAAACTCTTTTGAGCAGCAGCTTCAGAGTTGCCTTCGGTTACTTCTCTGCTATATCCTCCTTTTTCCTGTGATTTTTTTTTCCCATAAGCATTTCACAATTGTTTAGGTCATGCGGTTAATTATATCATTCTGATGCAAGCAGATAACTTCCAAGTCATCGCTTGAACAGTTAGAATTCTTTCTTATAGCCGTAGTTCCTGAAGTTGACAAATTTACCAAGATTTGGAAAAGTTTTGATTGTGCTCACGCAATAAACTCTGCCGTTTAGCGCTTCCTTTTTTGCACCTTCGAAAATGTATTATTACAAATACATAACTACAAAAAAAGCGTCTCATTGTTGTTTATTTAAAAAGTGCGCCAAATTGCCAGCTGACCAACTGGCCATCTATCGTTAACAACCAACTAAATAATTTATTTTTTCTTTTTGTCAACATCTTTCTGAGAAAGAAATATGTTTTCCTTATTTACAAATTTTGTACAATTTGTTTTATATACATTTTTTTTTTAATAAATTTTGCAATGAAAATTAACGGTAATCCGTTCAATTGAACAGTTCTAAATTTTCTTAAAACATTCAAAAATAATACAAAATTAATTTCAGTGACATTAAATGCATTTATTTAAGTAAATAAAACCAATTACTTTTCATTTCGACAGCTGCGAGCCAAACTTTGCAAAACAATTTGACTCTTGTCGGATTCGAAATCCAGAGCAGTTCTGAGAACACCTTTCATTGCGATTCAGACACTTTTACTCGGAATCGAAATCGGAAACATGCCTGTATAATATTAACATGATTTAAAAGTCAACCATAATCTGCCTTCGGAAAAATGTGCATCTACGGCTAAATTGATGTTGATAATTATTACTATAAAAACTTATAGTCGGCAACGCCTCATTTCAGAACGAAAAGTATAGAAAATAAATTCTTCTAGCGCATGACTTTGATTGATGTCTATAAAATGAGGAAAAAAATAACTTAATCAGCGTATGAATAAGATACACCGCTTGGTAATATTTGGTGTCCATGCTTATCGATAACTTCCTAATAAATTGATTATGACCTTTGCATTTTTTTAACCGTTAAACAAATCTGTAGCAACCAGCAACCACTTAGTTGTTTTTTCTGGAAAATTTAAAGAAATTTTAGTTAATGCAGTGTTAATTGCAGGGTATCACAAAAATAAGCTTTTAAGCCGCACAAGCAGCTTGATTGAGGCAAAAAAGGACAAAACCTAAACCGTTCGATGCTTTAAACCAGTGGTCGGCAAAATATACATATGCATTTTTTTTTTGCGTTTGTGTTGTATATTTTCTACCGCTGTGACGTATTTCGACGCTGACGTCGCAAAGCAACAGACACGAAGTTGCTTGTGCATGACTTCGGCGCTTGCTTAGAGAGCGTGCTTGCTTTTTTACTCTCACAAATGCTTGTGTACAGTTGGCTATAGCCAACTAAACATAAACTGATTTTGTGTTTTCTGCCCCATACTAATGTTGGAGCGCTTTAGTTTTGTGAGAGTAAAAAGCAAGCACGCTCTCTAACCAAGAGCCGAAGTCATGCACAAGCAACTTCGTGTCTGTTGCTTTGAAACAAGAGCGTGGCAACGCCAGAGAATTAGCTGAGAGAATTTCAGTATAAAAATCACGCACACATGCATGCGTTTTGTGTACAACACAGTACGTGTGAACCATAGGCTCATGGGATAGGGCCGTGCCGACCACTGCTTTAAACATATTTAGTCCTTGTACTGTTGGCTATTCTACTCTGTGACGCAGTAGATTCAATTTATTAAAAAACTCCCAGTTGATGGGGCATGCATAGGCCTCCCATCGCTATTTTAAAAAAATTTTTTATAATGATTTTTTGACAAAATAAGCAACGAAAAAAATTATCACAAAAATAACTTTTCTTGTGGTATAAAGTCAGTCAATGGTAACACATTTTTTTCTGATGATAAAATCTTTGTATTGACTTATACTACTATTGTCCACTTCCCCCAGTGGGGCATAGGGCCTCGACGATTCTCTTAAATCTGACTCTGTTGGGTGCTGCAGTGCAGATGTCATTCCACGTATATCGTGCTTCAGCTAGTTCACTCTCAACAGTGCTTCGCCACCTTTTTGGCTGGTGCACCGCACCAGGTCTTCTAGTGCCTTGCGGATTCCATGTTAAAGCTTGTCTGGCGATATAACTTCTAGGCTGTCTGAGTGTGTGGCCTATCCACTTCCACTTCCTCGTTTTTATTTCGGTCTGTGCTGCTTTTTGATGAGTCTGATTTAGCAGTTGTTCCTTGATATTCTATTTGGCCACCATATTTTAAGAATTCTGCGTAGACATTTGTTAATAAAAACTTGCATCTTTTTCTCTATGTTTCTTGTACAAGACAGATTTCACATTTGTATTAAAGATTCGCAGTTTGGTCTGCCTAGTGAGCTCACTGGATCGCCATATGTTGCTTAATTTAGCAAAGGCACCCCTCGCTTCATTGATGCGAGCATGAACATCTTCATCAGCCCCACTCTTGTTCGTTACAACGCTTCCCAGGTAGGTAAAAGAGTTTACGCATTCGATTTCTTCCCCACCATTTACATATAGCATTAAATTTTGGACTGCGCTATAACCGCTGGTCATGCTTTTTGTTTTCTCAGTGCTTATCTGTAATCCAGCGGCTTCTGCTCGTTCGCTAATGGCTGATATCATTTGCTGTAGTTCACCTGGCCTGTGACTCAACAGCAGAACATCATCGGCGAACTCTAAATCCTGCAGATATTCAAATAAGCCCCATTGGATGCCTCTGGTATCACTTAAAGCTCTGCTAAGAATATCATCTAGCGCAAGAATGAAGAGCAATGGCGACAGTATGCACCCTTGTCGTACGCCTGTTTTGATGTCAAAAGGCTGTGAGAGTTGGTTTTTGTGGATCACGCAACACTTTACATTTTGGTAGACTCCCTTCAAAAGAGTTATAATCTTTTCTGGCATTCCCCTTCTGGAGAGTGCTGCCCAAATATACGTTCTTCTCAAACTATCAAAAGCTTTTTTAAAATCTAGGAAAGCCGCATATATTGGCACTCTAAATTCATTGCTTTTTTCGCAGATAATCCGGACAGTATTTATCAAATCCACGCATGATCTGTTCTTTCGGAAACCATGCTGGTTCTGTCTTAGGTTAACTTCTGCTACGGCGGAAATTCTATTTTGTATGATCGCTGCAAAGATTTTGCTTGGGATCGGCAATAAGCTTATTCCTCTAAAGTTGTTACAATCGCTTGTATCTCCTTTTTTGGGTATCTTCACTAGTAGCGCTTCATTCCAGCTGTCAGGTATAGTTTCTGACTCCCAAATCTTTTTCATAATTGGCCACCATATATCAACAGAAAGTGAGACATTGCATTTTAATAGTTCTGCGCATATGTTGTCTGCACCTGGGGCTTTATTATTCTTAAGTTTGTTTATTGCCTCTGTGACCTCAGCTCTAGTTGGGGGATTTACATTAACGCAATGAAATGGACGTGCATGTAACCGTGTACTTGGCGACTCGTCTTCGCTTGAGGTATCTGCGTCGTGGGTTGTTTCTGATGGATTATTCAGTACTTCTTTAAAGTGCTCAGCCCACCGTATGAGCTGTTTTTTGGGGTCTGTTATGATATTTCCATCTTGGTCTTTGACGGGTTTCTCCCCACTATAACTGATGCCAGACAACTCTCTTGTAATTGAGTAGAGTTTTTTCAAATCACCACTGGCAGCGGCTGACTCAGCCATTGTGGCTTTATCATCTACCCATTTTCTCTTGTCGCGTCTACAGCACTTTTTGATGGATTCACACATTTGTGTGTATTGCTGTCGCAAGTGTCTTTTCGTATCCTCACTGATGTTTTCGACAAGCATTCTGTGTTTGACTTTAGCTCTATTTTGCACCATGTCCCAAGTTTCCTGTTGCATCCACGGTTTTCTTTTGTTATTCTTGCGACCTAGCGCTCTATAGCCACTTTCTTGGTAGAGTTTTGTAGCTGTTTTCACCATCTCTTCTACATTTGATGCATTTTCAATGGTATCGGCAATAGCTTCACTTATATAGCTTGACTTATAGCCTCTTTTTATTACTCTAAATATTTCAGGTCGTTTTTTGATTGCATCATAAAATTCCTAGCACGTTTCTTTTGTATTGAAATTAATTACGATCATCGATTTGTTTCTATCCACTGTAAGCTCAGAACGGTCGCTCCTTCACATGTTCTTGATGAGTGAAAATTATCCCTCAGATGGTTGATGTTGGTACCTTTGACAAAATAAAGACCAAAACACGCAGACTCTTTTTCGAGTTTCGAACTCGGAGTTCTCTCTGGCTGTGATGCTGCTACGTTAATCCTTTTTCAACACTAAGATTCGTCGTCATTGTTGCTTGTGAAAATTAACGCATAAAAAGATAGATATTTTAATTTTAAATAACATTTTTAATATATTTTCATAAATTGCTGATTTAACGTGTCAGCCTGTCAATATGACAGCAAGATGTTAGATGTTAGATGCCAGATGTTGTCAGTGTGAACACCAATTTCACATCTTCAAAAAATCCCATGCGTTCCGCTTAAATGTGCTCAGTGTGAATGAAAAGCCTATTAGACGTTTTTTCTTTTTTGGTTTAAATTTCATAGCTGTGCGTATTGTTGAGAGATGACAACAAACAAATAGATTGACATTCGCAAATCAATACATAAAGAATTATTGGTTTTTAAAACAAATTAGAGCGAAATATATTTGTTCAATATTTCTTTACATTCCAGTTTCGTTAAATGCATTTTTTTAAATTGGTTAGTTCCTCCGAAATATGTGATGATTTCAGAATTTTTTTAATAAGTAATTGATCCAATGTAAAAAACGGGAATAAACACGAAAAAACAGGAATTCCCGTTTTCTCAAGGCTCGATGGGAGGCCTAATCATGCAGACTGCAGGGACTCGAACGATGCGACTTACTGGGAACCTTCGGGATTTTCGAAATGTAAACGAAAGATCAATACGAAATAAATATTGTCTCAGTTTACGTTTTTGTTGCTAACTAAATATAATAAAAAATTGTTATTATTAAAAAAAATAGATCGTTCATTTATATATATCAAATTAAATTTATTTACTATATTTTATAGAAATACAAAAGTTATGAATGTATTTGTAATTTTTTTTTAATATTTTTTTTTTGCATTCGCATACAAAGGCCATCAACTTTTTTTTTGTTTTTTTTTTTAATACGAAAGCAAACGCTCTTTTAAGCTAAATAATTTGATATTGAAAAATAAGAAATAATTATTTTTTTTTTAGAGCGTCAAGTAGTAGCTTGCAAGCTTTCAAATGGTGGGGTTTTTTATTTTTAAATGGAATAAGCCTATATAATTGTAAGAACTTAAAAAATGTTGTAGCAAATGATTGCTATGTACTAATGCTGGTTATTGTTTAATGTTTTGAATATATCAAAATGGGCAGTTTCAATATTATATAGCACCACAAAGAGTGCTATCATTATGCTTAAATTAATTACATTTTTAACTTTAAAAAAATTGATTTTGTAGAGTTTTTGTTTAAACACTTGGATACATTAGCTCTTTATGTATATTTATGTTTTGTGTCTTTTGTATCATTTTGTAAATTGGACGTCAGAAAGCATTCGGACTCCAATAGTAAATCGCAGGCTGCATTTTGTGTATAGCTTAAGTTTGTCTGAAGAGTGATTAGTAGTTGTTCAAATCAGCATATTCCAGCTCCTGGGCAATAGTTTTATACTTCTCTTTACCTTTGCTGACTTCGTCTGTGAATGGTACAAGTCAACAGAAAGAAAAAATTGCGACAAATATTTAATTTTTATAGTTTATTGCGTTATAAGGTTACAAAGAAAAATAAATATTTAATTGAGTTAAACAAATACAAGTTTAATAGTTCAACAAAATCTAAGACAACATTTAACTACACAAATATCTAAGTCAATTAATACAAAGGCAATTGTTTACAGTGCGCCCATAAGTATGCTACAAAATAATGTGTAGTTGGTACAGTGTTGGTAAATCTTGCTAGACATTGCTTTGTGTTTTGGCGGCGTACAGTGCTGCTTATTCCTTGAGAATAAGTTCGACGAAGGCGGTGTCGAGATCGTCGCCAATATCCTTGTATCTCTCCTTCTCCAACACAAGGTCGTCTGTTGATGGTGTGAAAATCATAAAAGAAAACAAAAACAATAAATTAAAAACAAAATTAACAAAACTTAATTACTTGAAAAACATAGACCTGAACCGTACATAAATAATTAAAATAAATTTCACTGTAACATTATACGTACACAAAAAATAATAATTTTAAAATAATCACCTTGATCGGATAAAATAAATTGGAAGCAGCAGGATTAATAGGCGCACTGCTTGATTAAGTCGCATCAGTCGATAAGGCAGTGTGCTGCTAGCTGTTAAATTTTAAATTAAAAGTAGAACGCAAACAAAAAAAGAAGCCAGCATATTTGTTTTTGAATGCTTCATAAGATTTTAATGTTTTAGCTGAAAATTATTAAAACATGCGAAAAATTAAAAAAAAAAAAAGAACAGAACAGTTGATGTGGCAGCTTTGTAATGCGGGTTTTGCAGCGCAGCAGAATGTTTCAGGAAGTTAAGGATTGCTTTTGGTTATCAGCTTAGGCTGGTGCTGATTCTGCAGGCGCAGCTTCGGCTGGTGCTGCCTCAGCAGGAGCAGCTTCGGCTGGAGCTGCTTCGGCGGGTGCTGCCTCGGCTGGTGGTGCAGCTTCGGCGGGTGCAGCTTCGGCGGCTGCAGCCTCGGCTGCAGGAGCCTCAGCTGGCGCTGGCGCAGCTGCATCAGCTGCTGGTGCAACCTCTGCTGGCGCAGCTGCCTCACCTTCAGCTGGTGGCACACTTGCCGGTGCACCTTCAGCTGGTGGAGCACCTTCAGCTGGAGGCGCACCTTCCGCCGGTGGGGCAGCCGCAGCATCGCCTTCTACAGCTGGTGCTGGCTCGGAGCCGGGTGGTGGTGGCTCATAATTCTTAACGTATGGCACTTCAGCGCCCTCTGGCGGCAAGTCGATCGAGTATTCGAAAGGTGGTGGTGGTGGCGGTGGTGGAGTTGGTTCCTTTGGTGGTGGTGTTGGTTCCTTTACTGCAGCGGGGGCGCCAGGAATAGGAACACCTTCAACAGTCTCACCTGCAGCAGCAGCTGCAGCCGCCGCTTCAGCTTCAGCTGCCGCGGCTGCCTCTGCTTCGGCTCTAGCTGCTTCTATGGCAGCAAGTTCTTCGGGTGTTGGTGTGGGCAGCTTTGGCGTTGGAGGCTTTGGATTGCGTGCTGTCCAGAATGGCTCCAAGCCCACAATTAGATCCATAAAGGCTTCATCGAGACTGTCGCTAATAAGGCAGTAACGTTCTTTTTCAACGATAAGATCGTCTGTATTTCGCAGACATGTTTAGCAAGCGATGCGTGATATTGGTGGAAAAGCGTTACAAGCATAGCGATAAAAAAGAATGTAAAGAAAGATAGGCATGAAGCGAAAAGTGCAAAATAAAAACGAAATTAAAAAAATAAAAGTATGCTGCACTTGTTAGTGGAAAGACGCGGGTAGGGTACGCCGTATGTTAGTCAGAAGAATCAACAAAGGTGAACGACGAAGCGAGCGATTCTAATACGAAACACACATGTGTGCTATGGACTTTTTAGCGGTACAAGAGATCCTCTATCTATTTCAAGAAACTTTTAAACAAATTTGTGTCTTTCAAACGATTTTTGATTGGTTTGCTCTATATATAACTAAGCTGTAGGTGCTTCAGCTGGAGCTGTTGCCTCAACGGCTGGGGCTGCTTCCACGTTGGGTGCTGCCTCGACGGCCGTAGCTGCCTCAGCAGCGGGTGCTGCTTCAGCAGCTGGTGGGACTGCACCTTCTGGAGCAGGTGCAGCACTTTCAACAGCTGCTCCTTCTGGAGCAGGTGCAGCACTTTCAACAGCTGCACCTTCTGGGGCAGGTGCAGCACCTTCAACAGCTGCACCTTCTGGGGCAGGTGCAGCGCCTTCAACAGCTGGAGCCGGTTCTGCAGGTGCATCACCTTCAACTGTTGGAGCTATAGCTCCTTCTTCTACCGGTGCAGGCGGCAACAAATCAGCTGGGTCACAATTCTTCACATATGGCACTTCAGCGCCCTCTGGTGGCAAATCCTTTGCATACTCAAATGGTGGTGGTGGCGGTGGTGGAGGTGGAGTGGCTTCTTTAATTGGCTCAACTGGTGCAGCCGCAGCTGGAACTTCCACAGCTTCACCATCAACAATAATGGTAGTTACGGCACCTGCTTCACCAGCTTGTTCAGCTTGCAAAGCTGCTAGCTCTTTAGCTTCAGCGGCGGCAGCAGCCTCCACAGCAGCAGCTTCCATTGCTGCTCTTTCCTCATCGGTTAGCTCTGGTGTGGGTGGCTTGGGGTAACGATCATTATAGAATGGCGGCATGCCCATAAGTTCGACGAATGTGAAATCCAAACTATCACCAATAAGCGCATAATGTTCTTTTTCGTTGATTATTTCGTCTAGTTTGTTAGTTGACAGTGTTAAAAATAAAAGCTTGTATTAGAAACAAAAGCTATTAAAATAATTAACTAGTATGTTTTTTTTTTACTTTAAACTCCTTCAATGTCCGATTGTGGGTATAGACGTAGACAAAATTAGGTAGTTAGTAAAAAGTCGGAGGTATAGGTACACGCGAAAGACAAACATTGTTATGATGTATTAAGCTGCTGTAGGAATTCTGAATATTTGCGTGTAGTATGTTCCAGCTTACTTATCTTTGTATCGCGGCATAAGTTCAATTAGGCTACAAGAACGAAATCTGCTATAGAAAAAACAACTGCAGTCCCGACTGAATAGATTTTTTTTTGTTAGTTTACTTTCACAGATTCTACTGGAAACTCGCTAAGAACGCTTTTTAGTTTTTAAAAAATACTTTATTTGTGCAATTGCAGCAGCATTGGATTATATAAGAATATAAATAATTATTTTATGTAAATCGTAAATAAATCAAATTTTTTAATTATTTTTCAAATTTAATGTCGTTTTGTTACGTCTTGCCAAGTTGTTCCTCTTTAAAATGGAAACATTTTCACAATATTTATAAATATATAGGCAGATAAAAAATCACTTAAAAGGACATTATGCCTTTCGTTTTAAATGATATATTGTACGCTGCATGTCATCATTTTTCATTAAATTCACCGCTTATGATTATGATTTTTTAATATTCTCTAAAAAATATGCGCCAACTAAGGGTATGCAAACAATAAAACGGTTTGCAAAAAGTTGTTTAAATTTACAAACAATGTAAATCATAGCAATTTAATACAGTAAAGCAGGCGAAAAAATACATAGTACGTGTCAGCGTAGAGTTTACATTACTTTTTTTTTTTATAAATAACATTGTCTTTTTAAATTACAAACTAAAAGCCGGCAATTTTTGTTGCAAATTGAGTTGTCATAATAATTATTGCATTTAAATTAAAAACAAAGAAAGTTTTGTAAATAAAAAATATTGCAACAGTGTCATAAAGCGCCGAAATGAAATGCAATGGATAAGCCATTCACAACGCAACGCAACGCTTTAATTTGATTTTACTCGATTATTAATCGCTCGGCCCCATTGGTGATGGTTCAAAAATGGAATGCGCTTGGTATGTTTTTGATTTTTAATTTTGTTTTGTTTTCTTTTCTTTTAGCTGCTCTTGTCTTAGCCGTTCTTATAGAGCTTATATTTGGCGACACTTCCATTAGTTTATGCATTTTTTAGTGTACATATTCTATGCCAGTGTGTGTGGTCCTGTGCGTTTGTGTGAATGTGTTTCTATTATTATTAAATGTAATATGGAAAAGCGCCAATTTTGTGTGTTGACGTCAAAGCAGGCAGTTTAATTAATTTACATAAGCAAATTATTTCCTTTACATGTTCTGTATATCATGTAAAGTGGCTTCCATTTCCTCCTGCAGCAGTTTGTTCTTGGCGCGTACGT
The DNA here is from genome assembly GCA_949987675.1 of Chymomyza fuscimana. Classification (NCBI taxonomy): domain Eukaryota; kingdom Metazoa; phylum Arthropoda; class Insecta; order Diptera; family Drosophilidae; genus Chymomyza; species Chymomyza fuscimana. The sequence goes on from OX465088.1 coordinate 88,214,249, forward strand.
TCAACAAGTCGTCTAAGTGTTTACGTTATTTGTATATATAAGTTTATAAACGCACGACACAAATTAACATGCAGCATGTTGAACAAAATATTAAACATAAGGGCGTTGGCAGGCGGGTGTACAGACGTACGGGGAGCGTACAAGCGGCACAACGAATTGGGCATTTTGTTTTGTTAAAGCACAGCAAATACATATGAAAAATAAAATAATATTGCAATAATTAAATAAAAAATAAAAACAAATAAAATATTACTATATGTACAGTACTAATAGCTTAAAAGCAATAACAAAAAAAAAATATGTGTATATTTTTTTAATGCTATACATATTTTCTCAGTACTTAGCTCACAATAAGTGAGCCAAGTTTTATTACTTAAACAATAAATAAAAATACTAAATTATTGCTTTTAAACTTTCTCTTACGAGTCGTTTTCTTAATTCTACAACAAAGGATTCTTGACTTGGGCTAAGGAACTTAATTTTGTGCCTAATTACGTATACAAATAAAAAATTAAAAAAAAAAGATGCATCAACATTTTTAATTTACTGCAACTAATTTTCATGTTTGAAAAAAGTATATCTACACCTACATTACATTATACAAGGAAATTGAATTTCTTTAAATAAATTACTTATAATCTTAATAAAATTTGGAAAAAATCAGTTATGGACATACCTTCGAGCCTGTCGACTTCCTTCTGCAATTTCTGAACGGAACGTTCAGCGAATTCAGCGCGTGCTTCAGCCTATTGCGGTTTTCAAAAGTTTTTGATTGGAGAAGAAATAAAGAAATACGATTATTTTAGTAAAAATGTTTTTAGATCATTTGTTGTAGTGGTAAGTTGCATTATGTGGACAACAAAAAGTGGCTACGAAGAGCAAGCATAAACAATTTCAGGACTAAATGTTAAAAGTGTTATATGAATTGATATTTTTATTTTATATGTATTTATTTGTTTATGCTTGCCTTTAAAATCCTGTTTAAACGCTGAGCTTAGCTCAAACCATACCAGTTTGGTTTATGCCAGATCTCAATGTGTTAACAGAACTTTATGCATTTTTTTCAGTACAACTAAAAAAGCTTCCCAAATATGCTACCAAAACCAGCGTTAAAATAGTACAAAAGTGAGTACATGATATGTATGAATGAATTAAATAATGTTTTAATATATTAAGCTAATAATGTGTAAATAAATGTTAAAATATTGTAATAAAAGCATAACAAATAAACATAGCTTAAAATGTAACCGATAGCTACCATGATGTTTATTTGCGCATACTTATTAGATATTCATTGAAGACTTTATTTTTTTCAAACTTTGGGTGTTTAGACAAAACCTAAATGACAAATTAAATATCATTATGGGAGTGTAGACATAAAACTACGATAAAAACTGTTGTACGACGCTACGCAGTCTCTGCATTAAAAGACAAAAAAGAAAAGAAAATAATAGGAACAACAGTAAATTTAATATGCTGTTAAAAAATGGTTTGACAGTTTACTTTTTATTACGCGTGCGCAACCTTTTAAAAGTTTAACAACTTTTCACTTGTGCACCGACTTACAGTTTCTACATTAGATTTGAATTGTATGAGCTCCTGTTCAAAATATTTTTGATTTTCACGTGCCTAGACGTCGAGAAATATACAACATACATTTATACATATGCTTAGTATAAGCTTTTTTTTTATCAATAACAGAGTTTCACAAATCACAGTTAGCAACATCATTGTGGTTTAAATATCGTACATTATGTGTGTGTGTGGTAGTGTATGTGCTTGAGTGTCGGAAGGCCAATTATTAGAAACATAAAATGTCTACCGACTCTTTTTAGTTATGATTTATACTTTTTTAAAATTTTACATTTCTTTTAATTATTTATTATTCGATTATGTACTCGCTGCTTGCTACAACAGTGAGCTTTTGACAACACTAACAACATAGTGCGTAACATAGCATAACAGTCCAGTGTTGGTAGACAGTTGAATGTATATGTATGTATACGGAATACGGAATGGCAATTCAATGCACAAAAAGTTGTTTTCAATTTTTAACAAATGTACACACACACTTAATGTTTTTTTTTGTTTTTTTTTTTTTTTTCGAAATACTTGCCATAATGTACGCTATAAGTTTAAATATCTGTGTTTGGGAACTTTTGTTATTATATTTTTATATTGTTGTATATCACATACACGTCTGGGCAAATGAGAATTCTACTCGTCTTTCTCTTGGGAAGAGAACATCGTATTATAAGCATATTTAACAAAAACAATTGAACAGTTGTTGTCCTCACGAATCTCTATGTACAGTTAATTTAAAATTGAGAATAACGATTTGTGCAATTCAATGATTTTTTTTTTCAAAGCAGCGCAAGGATTTTCACTTAGTTATTATTAAGATTATTATACTATAAACCGGCACCAGAGACCACAAACGTACAATGCATTATAAAAAATATATTATTATACCTCTTTCAATGAATGATCCAAAACTTTCATTTTTGTTTCAAAAGTTTCCTCTTTTTGTGTTGCCTATTTATATATATACATTTTTTTTTTCATTGATATGTTATCATTATGTGGTCATTGGTTGTTTTATTTATGCATATCCAAGAGCAGCGTTGAGGATATGTTGGGTTAACATAAACATAAAACAAACAAAATTAAAAGAAATTGTTGCATGCATAATTATGGGCGCAGCAAAGCGGGCGTTCAGTGTTGTCAAACATCCAGTGCGCAAATTATTTCCATATTTTTCAATTTTAATGAAAATAATTTGGTTTGATTTAACATATAGCAACGAGCGGGCATATTATACAAATTTAAATATATGAAAATAAAACAGAAAAAATATTAATTAGTTAAAATAAATGGTAATACAAATATATATTATAGGGGTTTCGCAGTTCATAACTTTTGCTGTGAAAAAGCCGAGGTATAATTTCTTCCGAATGCCACAGTGTGACTTAATTAAATAAATAAAAAAAAAGAAAGGAATATTTAACTTTTTTGTACATAAAACATTTAAAGGTTCTAAAAAGTTTATTTATATTCAGATTAATCACAGTGTTTCCATAGTCTTTTTGACAGCAAAAATTTGTGTGCAATCTGCGTAATCACATCAATGCATTTGTATAAAATAATAGTAATAATAGGCCGGTAGACATTTTATGGATTTGCACGACAGTTAGTAATAAATACCCAGAGAGTTTTTGTTACGTCTTTTCTTCGATTTTTTGTTACTAAAGAAAAAACGATCAAAACACTTCATGGAGTATATATATATGCAAAATATTATATATTAAACAACAACAATATAAAAAAAGAACACTGGTTTGGTTTCCATATCTTTCTGGCATTTGCCACATAGACAATCCTCAAAAAAAGTCAATTATCTGGGAAACTTTTTCGCATTTGCGTGCCACTTTTTGGTCATCTTTAAAAGCGGCAAAATATAATGGTTTTGTATCTACCTCCTTTAGGCGGGTGTTCAATGTTTTGATTTGGTTCTTGTATTCTTCCTCACGTTGGTTGGCCTATTTATTGTTGTTGTTTTTAGTGGTTGTCGATTTGTGGGAATTTGTAATATTTGTAATATAAAGCGAAAGGAAATTTTTTTTATGTTAAATTTGTTTTTTTTTTTTTTTTTTTTTCATCAAGAAAACTTTAACCTTAAAATATATTATACATATTTGACTTCTTGTATACACTTAAAGAACAGCCTCTAAGTGTTACAATTAGTCTATTAAACATTTTTAAATTATTTCTTATCGTAATCAATACTGACCTTCTCCTCTGAGACTTCAAGGGATTTCAAGTTGTTACCAACAACGCGGAGCTCTTCTTCAAGCTCAACGATTTTGCTATAATATAGATATAGTTTACATAAGTTTAATTTCATTGATACCAAATAAAAATTATTTCTTAATAGCCACAAACAAAAGCCCAAATGTTCTTGGCAACTAAGAAGTAAAAAAAATATCGGTGCAGTTAGTAAAAAAAAAATAAAAAACATCGCAACGCAGTGCAAAGCCAATTAACAAACCTTTCACTAAGTTCAACTTTTTCCTCGGAACGTTCCAGATCCTGTTCCATGAGTACTAATTTTCTGGCAACCTTTTTTCAAGTGGCAACACAGCAGGCAGGCAACAATGGTTAGCGCATGATTCAGGAACAAGGTTAGGGCAAAGAGCGGCAACAGCAATGGCATTGGTTAATTAACATATAAAAAAGGACATATTAGTCAAATATATTCGTAAATTCACAGAAATCCGGTCAAAAATTTGAATATTTGAAAGAGCATTCATTACTTTTTGCAAATTTTTGACCAAATTTTTAGCATTTATTTATACAAAAAAGCTAGCTAACTATGAAAACATTGCATTGTTATCGTTTCAACAACATGAGGTAGGGCACACATTAGTCGGCTGTTCTATTTTGTATTTTAACAGCAGCAATTAACATCAATTATCTTAACATTAGATTAGGTACAGTAAAAATATTACAAGCATTTGGCAACATTTAAACTATATTTTTAAACGTACTTTTCACCCTGTTCGGCACGTTCTTCAGCACGCTCCAAATCAGCTTCAACCATGGCCAATTTACGGGCAACCTTTTATTTATACATATTGTTGATTTTGTCGTTTTTACATATATTAATTTAATAAGTCGTCGTCAAATTACACAGAAAACAAAGAATAGGCATATTAAATATGGGTAAACAATTAGGAAAATATTGGTTAACATGCTTTTTTGAAACATTAAGGCAGTTTTGGTTAAATTTGGTAAATCGCACTATAGTACATTTTAGGAAGTGTATACTAACTAGTTGGATATTTAATTATTCAAGGAATAACATTGTAAAATGTGTGTGTAAAACTTGTGCTTCCCTGTTTGGTCTTGTTTTTAAATCCTTTATATATTATATATATATATAGTCACTTATTTTAATATCTATGCAACACATTTGAATGTAAAGTTTTCCATTTAAAAAAAAAAAAGTTTAATTTCCTCAGGAATCACAGCTGGTAGGTACGATAATTTTCGATAAAACGTGCAACGTTTTATTATTTGTATTAAATGTGGTTTACCCTTGAGATAGCGGGTATAGAACATCCACCTCAGCACCCCTCTCTATCTTATTATAGGCGACTTAACAGGAATCAAAGAAACGTGTTGTACTTTTTCCATCCAAAGCCTTAAGATGAAGTGATAAAACTGCTGTAGTAAATTTTTAACTCAGACTGTAGCTTTCTATCAATGAATTAATTCTACAAATTTATTGTACTCCCAACATCTTTCTAATCAAACTTTCAGAAATCCATATTTAAGGAAACACATCTATTATAGCAAGCAAAAACAGAGCTTTGCAACATCGAAATCTATATTATACTAAAATGGCAACATATAAAATATGCCCAAAAATCATAGCATAAAGGAAATAGCTTTAACCAAGTTTGTAACTTTTATGCAACACAATTTTAAAAATCTCTATATATGTGCATATTACATTTTTTTTAATTTTTAGACGACCGCTTATTTGTTTCCGTACGCAAAACCATCTTGCAGTAGTAATGATATAAAATGAAAGCAAATATGAATCATATGCTCGTCAAAACAATCGAAATCATTTCGAAAGTAAATAGCAGTCGTTATTTTAGCTTTTTTTTTCAAAAAATATTTCATTTTCTGAAGATGAAATATAAAGTGGCGCACATATTTTTGCAATGACTCATGCTCTCCAACTGGCTTCACAGATTGACCAACGGTGGGCGCAGCATTGCACATAAAGACAAAATAAAAAAACATTGAAGGGTAAGCAAGGTTTTCAGCCAGTTAAATTATTAATAAAACCGGTCCCATCTATTAAAAAGCCATTATATGGTTAGCTTTGTTCAGTACTCTCTAACCCATTTATGGCAATTGCGAGTTATCCAAAAATATAGTCCGCCTAAATAAAGTTTTTGATCTCTGCTGTGCTCAATGAAACTCCAAAGAAAAAACCCAATTAAATGGAAAACTTTTACATAACAAACGATAAGCAGCTCCATTATTTTTAAGTAAGATATGCTCGTGAATACATATTTAAATTTTTATAAACTTTATTGCAAAAATGTATTAAAATAGTAATTTTATAGGTATGTGTATTATAACGTTATATCCTTTTTTCTACATATGCAAGTTTTTTTACATACAACATTTTTTACTATATATGTATTTATAATATAAAGTTTTATGCATCAATATAATTTTTACAAATACAAAAAAAGTAAATTGATTAAATAAACATTGGAAGGAAACAAGACCAAATACATTTTCATTTTAAATGTTTACAAAAAATTTACAATTTCAAAATTTGATTTACTATTTACACAAATAAATCATTTAACATAAAGTATAAGCAATTTGATATGATATAATTTATATATATGTGGTGGTAAGCAGGCTGTTTATATCTCCTATTAAATGGAGCCTAACTAAAGCTGCCATAACTCAGCCCACGGCCAAGTTTTCAATATCCATCAGAACAACCTCATAGATAGCACAAGTTTTACACTCATTGTGAGTTCTTTGCCAAACTTGTTAAGATTTCAATAGTAGGTTTTTATTGCAAACCCTTTACATAAGATTCAGTTTTGGCAAAGAGAGTCACAATCAAGTGTCAGTATTATTAATAGTTGCAGTGTTCTTGGCATTATTATTAAGTTTCGTTGTTTCTGTTGTTTCAGAAGTTTCAGTTGCCGATAGTTCAAAGGTGGAGGATAAAGTAGAAGTTTCACCAACATCAGTAGCAGTTGCTTGATTGTTGTTGTTGTTGGTGTTGTTATTATTGGGATTATTTGCTTTACTGTTACTGTTGTTATTATTGCTTAAAGATATGAAATTAGTTTTAAGCTGCACCTCATCGTATTTCTTGTCAGCCTCCTCAGCAAGGAAACGTGCTTCCTTCAATTGATTCTCAAGAGCGTCCATGCGTTCTTCATCGGCAAGGGCGCGATTCTCAAGAATTTTGCGTGCACTACACGAGACGTTGCAACATGCCCATAGAAGACAGTGACCAAGTTGTAAGCGATGAGTTGTCAATTAAATTGTTGGTACAGCAGAAAAATTAGTTATCGTATTCGTGAATCATTCGACGTCATCATCCACACATCGGTTGTGAAAGTTGTAGAGTAAATAGTTGTTGTTGTTGTGGTGGTGGTTGTAGTAGATGTTTTTGTTGTTGTTGGTTATTATGGCATTCATACAAATATGGTTTTATCATTGAAACATTTCAAGTAGTAGACACAGAAGGGATTCGGTATAAAGATCATGGTTTTGGTAATTTGATTTTTTTTTTTTTTTACATTTGCGTTCCGTATTTGTTATAGAGAGAGAGAGAGTATTTGCAAAAGAAACAAAGAATTTTTGCATGTTGAGTATACAGCTTTAAAATGACAATAACAATTAAGTACAAATAACAAAGTGTACTAAGTGAAACAAGAGCTGAAACAATGTTGATCTTAAGGTGAAGTTACGTCTTTCCTTATTATTCCTGAGAATCTGTATAACCAATGAGTTTTTGGTCGTTAATCAAGTATACAACTTTGTTTTAGCTTTTGTCATACATTTTTTACAGCCATAAACTAATATACTACCATAAGCTGGTCATGCCAAATACATACACTATTTACTATTTACTTATAAACTAAAATACTTGGTCCTCCTTGGCGATGCTTTGCTGCGGTCGTTGTTGTGCTTAAAGTCTAAGAACGCTGTTTACAAAATATTGAAGCTTAAAAGAGAGCGCATTATCCACAACCTAATTGGAAAGAAATTGTTGACGCACCTAGCCTCAAAACGAATCAATGTGCTACTAAAACCCTAGTACCCTATTAATCTTGTAGTTTTTTGAATAAGAAATTTTTTGTACCTCTTCGTATTTTTTATCAGCTTCTTCTGCAATTAATTTTGCCTGTGCTAATTGATTCTCCAAAAGAGCTACTTTGTCATCCTCCATATTTGTACGATTTTCAAGCGCTTTTCGTATCCTAAATTTTTGAAAAATTTAAAGCATGATTCAACAAGTCTATATTTTTCTTTAACATTAGCTTGACTCTTAATACGTTTTGTACCTTGAACTTGACTTAAGTTATTAATTATGTGAAATAAAAGTATATAAAGTTTAACACTAAACAAAAATTACAAAAAAATGTACTAACCGTTCGCTTTCATCAGCAGCTTGAGAAGCTTCCGACAGCTTGGCGGTGGCTGAACCCAAACGCTCCTCAGAACGTTCCAAGTCTTCTTCGAGCAATTGAATGCGACGGTTTAATGCAGCGACTTCGGATTCGGCCTATAAAACAAAACGTGTGTGTTGGAATGGACCAAACCATGTACTTACTATATAACAAACTTAAATAGTATGGCTATAAATTTATCTATTTACATATAACTTAAATATACATATAACTTAGTATAATGGCAAGTTCAGCAAAAATATACTCTTTTCAAAAATTGCAATTTTTGGTATTCAAATAATAGATGTAAGGCCTAGCCTGATATAAACTATCTAACATTTTGCGCTCTCTTTGAATTGAAACCTAAAATACTGTAACTGTCGACCGCAGCTTCCACTCCATTGAATCTGAAAATAGGTATTTGTAGCGACTCCAGGACATCACCATCAAAATTTAAGACGTTACGAAAAAAAATGTTTGAGTAGGTCAGGAAGCCAAAGCAAAGACAAGGACAACTTTGAATTTGATTTATATAACTCACTAAACTATAAAGTTTTTGTGTTTTCTCACTAAGAAAATGTGATTTTTAAATTTGACCATTTAAGAGGCTCACAATTATGAAACGTTGTTATCCAATATTTGCAGCTTAGCACATGACCCAAAACTACCCCAAATAAGTCGAATAATGACCTCATGTTTGTACAACCTTGGCAATTGTCAAACAACAAGATTGCCAAGTATTAGATACAAAAATTTAATTAAAAATGTTTTGTAGTTAACTAGTAACAAATAAAAATATTATTAAAAAAAAAAATAAAAAAAAAACAACAAAACAACAAAACTAACATAAGAGAAAATGCCTATTAAAAACAAAATACATATTTGACATTGACAACGCCGTGTTGCCATTTAAAGGCGCAACGATGAAAAGCGAAAAGAATTAAATGTGCATGTCCAAAAATGGCTAAAAACATTGACCAAAAACAGCAACAATTGGACAAGGTAGTCCAGTAGTGCCCGGCCAAAGCACTATGACTGCTGACTGATATGGTTGGGGTGGCAACTTTGCCGATTTTTCTGTGAACACGTAACGGCAGCCGCATGTTCTATACAGAGATATGCCAACTGACTGACTGTGTCGGAGAGACAGTCAGACTGATGGTTAGAAAAAAAAAACACAAGCTCGTAAAAAATATTGTGCTATAGTGAATTGGAATCGCTTATGTATGTAGCATATACATATGTATGGAAAATCTTACGTCATCGCTAATAGCGACCGGCAGCATACCATCGACGCACACATATGTGTGCTTGTGCGAGTGTAAGCACACATACATATACAAGCTCGAAGATTAAAGGCATTTCAAATGGGGGAGCGCGCAAAGCAAAACGTAGCTTTCAAAACACAAAAAAAAAGTCACACAGAACCATTCGTTCGCTGATGAAGCAGCAGCTGAAGAAACTACCACAAGAGCATATCATTTCGTTCATTTCAGTGGCAAATACAGGGGGAAGCATTGAGGGGTTTAAATACCCCAGTCAAAATTCAAGTTTCTTGAACACGCTCTGTATTAATTCTTATTGGTCAGAGAATTTTAAACCCGATATGATTTTCTGCATACGCCCCTGCTTTATATGTATGTAGCGGGAGTCGTTGCTGAAGCCTTGATGGTGGTTTAATTGGCGTAAATGGGTATGCCAGAGAGAGATGGCTGAACAGCAAGCAATGTGTATGAACTCATTAATAAAAAAAACAAAAATATATTGAAATTTAAGCACTCTATTAACCAAAGTAAAAAGAAGCTCAAATCCCAGTTAAAGATAAAAACAAAAAATTCCAATGCTCATGCCAAAGATACGTCATCAACTTTAAATAAGGCTTGGAATTTTTATTTACGGCATATTGCACCGAAAATCGCTAAAAGCTTAGTCACACAAAACTTGAATTGCCGTGGTAACAGCGGAAAAAAAACAATAACAACAGCTTTGTACATGACATAGGGCAGGTGACCCCGCTCAGAAACGGCGCGCCACGATTGAGTGCGTTAAGTCCCCTCAAACAAGCAGGGTGTGTGTATTTTACTACATTGTACACACTTTTTGCTCTTTTTCTGTTCAAATTTTATAACCGAAATCGGACCTTACGTCACAGTAACGTTGAATAGAGAGAGCGCGGAGACACACACAGAATTAATAGCTTTAAATCAAAACCTAAATTTGTCACAATGAGCATTAAAATTATCAATGCTCAATTTCCCAAACTGGGGCGGCGGCGGCCCTCTCTCCCTCTCTCTCTACGTAAGTGAATGAATGACATTGAATTCATTTTACGAGTGCTGCAGATTTTGTTTTAATTTAAATGCGACAAACCGTTGAATGAATATTTATGTGTGTGCACACAACAAAAACAATGGTAGAATTGTAACAATAGGTGAACTTCTTTCAAGTGCAGAGAAAATGACGTCAACAAATTGTTGTTTTTGTTGTGGTTGTATGCCTGCTGCTAACTGCTAATAAGAATTACCATGTAAGCAATGCTAACAGAAAGTTTATTGATCTATTCCTTGAACTTAAGAACCTGATCTATCTTTCATATATGTAGTATATTTTGTTTCTTTTGTTGACTGCAGTGGTAAATAAAAAATGTAAATTACACATACATATGCTAATAATCTGCTTGCTTAGTGAAAAGAAACCGTGTTGTAGAGAATATGATGGTTGCTATGTTTAGAAGGTTAAACTTGGTCACACTCACATACACATACATACATAGTAAACAAACATACGTACATTTATATATATGTACATATATTTATACATACAGTATATGCTGTTGCCGGCTACCGGCAGCTTATACTTATTATGCAAATATTTGTTTTAAAAGATATGTATGCATGAAATAAGAAAGCACATATTGTTCAACTTTATAATAAGATAGTTACAAAATAAAAAAAAACGCACACCCATATAAACGAAACGGGCCATCCGACAGGAAAAACTTAAGAACAAAACAACAAAAATTAGAGAGAGGTAGACACCGAAATTGAGTAATTGGTCGTCTCGCTTGCGCACGCATACACACACAAACACAAAATCGAAAACGTTGGCATTAACAGAGCTCGCTCTCTACTCTAGCTTCGGCAAAGAAATATTGTATGACGGATCTGTTGTTTGCTTTGGATTTCGAGTTTTATGCAAAATGCCGAGGTAATTCCATTATTATTTGAATACCAAAATTTAGCTAATTTTCCACACTTGTCTAAGACTATAACATTTATAAATTTCGTTGTTTGGGCTTACTTCTTCGCGTCGCACAACTTCAAGCTGTAAACGCTTATGGAATTCCTCGCATTCATCTTTATACTTTTCCATTTCTTCTTTGGTTTGACGCATTTTCTTCTTGAGTACATCCAAGAGTGTACCTTGTGGAATGTTGGTCGTCATTTTTGCTATGGGTTTTTCTGTTCTAAGTGTTTACACTTGAATTACACAATATATGGGCAGGTGTTGAAACGACTGGCGGCGTTTTAAGCACTTTTGTAGTATATTATATTTTATAGAATATAATTATGGCAGCACCACCAAAAAATATATTTTTGGTTTCACGATAAAATTACAAAAATAACCAAAACTTTAACTTAACACGCACGTAAACCACTACAAAGCCGAGTGGTGGAGTGGAGTGAGTGACACACAGGCAAGAATATGCGCCCACCGGTTTTTTTTTTCTTTTCTTTTTCTTCTTTCTCTCTTATACTGCTTCTTCTTGCAACGTTGCTGCTTTTGCTGAGCTACTCTTGCAACGTTTTCTCTGTGCTGTCTGGTTTATAAAAAAACGCACAGTTTGGTTGATTTTAAAAGTTAAACAACTTTAATTTAACTATGCAAACATGTAAAATTTTTGCAAAAAACACAAAACACATACACACACACCAATAAACACACACGAAAAACGTTAAACGCGACAGCGACAATGAGCTCAACACACTCTGAAAACTCAACTCGGAATGAAAACGTTGAAGCACTTGGCATGCCTATGAAGCGCTGCTGCTGCAGTTTAACTATGCAGAAGATAGTGAGTGCGACTGAGACAACTACTTTGTTTGTGTGTGTGACGACTGGAAGTCGTGCCTCGCCTAAAACAGTCAAGTGTACCGTGTTTGGCAATGCGCGTGAGTGCGCCAACATGAGTGTTTGTACATATGCGGCTGGAAGAAGAGCAGACCTGTTAAAAGCCGCTCAATTTTTGTCATTGAAATGTTTGTAATATTTTTGCATTAATTATGAAAACATTATGTTCCTAATGCTAGTTGTTGTGTCAATAAATATAAAACTATGCAAAAACTTAATAACATGAATCATTTGATAGTTGAAACAACTTTGCTTGATATACCCCACATGCATGTCACACAACTAGATGTTGCAATGATATGTGTGCGTGCCGGTGCTTTATCAGGCTTATCAACACGCAACGAACAACACAGCAACGAAGACGACGACCACGACGGATGGATGACAAAACAACGTAATGACTAATCATCAAGTGGCTCTATAAGTAATGCTTATAAATACCCCAAGAAAATTGTGTACTTTGTTTTTGCCCATATAACATTTCTATGCTAAACCTCATTGAAAGGAAATTAAGAGTGAATGGTGTGCATAAAGATGACTGTTAGCTTGGGCGTATAGTTTGGGTCTTTATATGGTGTAGGAATTTTTGAGTTTATCAAACACACAACAATGTGCTTTTCGATGTAAAAAATAAAAAATGTTTAGACCAAATTGATGCAGCACGAGATTCAGTCAACTTTACGCCGACCCAATCACCTAATGTCACCATCACATTTATATGCAATTTTGGACGAAAAATTCCTTAATATAAAAATGAGTATAAAAAGCCACGTCTTAAAAAATTTACATAAATCAATTCACAAACTACTCGCAATTTAACCAGGCGTGCCACCTGGTTGAGGACCTGATATACTTAAGCCAAGATTTGGCCCATTGTAATACCATGAAGAGTTCAGTTCAAAAAGTTTTCTTGACTTTGCGTTAAAATTTGTTAATTTTTATCATATAAAATTAAGTTGCCAGTTTATTTGCAAAATTTAAACCACACAAACCCATTTATAAGACTTCATTTCCCCCAAACGACTTCAATGCAACAGGTGTTTGGTATTCTTTTTTTTTGACGATGTAACTGCTACATCGGAATATTATTGCGCTTTACAAATATGCCGCAACATGTTCAATGACCTTCGTGAACATAAATACCAAACTAGGTCAAGATTTGCATTAGACGACAAAAAGTAGAAGAAAGAACACACGATGGTAGAGATTAAAATTGTGGGCAACATTAAGAACAGTAGCCAAGTGAGGGTTAAAGTAGAACAATGCGAGAAAAAAAAAAAAAGGCAAAAGGCAATAACGAAGAAGACTACGTAATCGAATAGAAATGTATGTACATACATACATACACACATAGCGAATTATACGCACACAAATAGTATATAAAATATTTAAACAATCACACACATTCTAAAAGATGTATGTATGTAGATATACGTATGTGCGTACACGAACTTCGAACCTAACCAAACAAAATTTTTCCGCAAATCGTAAGTTTGGATGATGATGTCGCAGCGTCACGTCGTAGCTTAAATAAGATATAGAAATAGTTATTAGTGCAGTTCTAAACAATCGAAGTGCTGCCACACCCCACTAATTACCCGCTTCAGCTGCGTATTCATGATGTTATGCAGTTCATTACGTATAATGTTGAACTTCATCATCGTATCTGAACTAAAGATGGAACGGCCAAATGCCAGACCCGGATAGTCCGCACAACGGCCTTTGTTGCGACGCGCCTCTCGCTCGGCTACAATTTCGGCTGCCTCGCTGGTGCAGCGCAACTGTGCCCACTCAGCTGCCCCTGTGTCCTCATCATCGGCCAGCGCTATGCCCTCATCAATGGCGCCTGCGCTGAGATCTGTGGCAATGCTATCGCTGCTGGCCTCCATTGTGCTGTTGGCACTGCCGCCATGCCTTTTGCTGCGTTCCCGCTTGCCCGATGACGACGATTTCTTTTTGCGTTCTCCGTTCTTGTCCAGTTTCTCGGCCTTATCCCGCTTTTTCTTCTTACCGCTAGAGGATTTTCTGGGCTCTGCCACAGCTGCGCTAATTGGTGCAGCAGTGTTGACCTGTTCATCGACAATGCTGCTCTCATCAGTAGGCGTTGGACTATTACTGCCCAAAATTTGTGTTCCTGATTCGCTGTTTAGTGGCAAGTTAAGCGTGGACTTAGTGTCTGTTTCAGTGGGCTCGCTGTCAACTTCACCGCGCAGATTGGACAGCACAGCTTTGGAATCGCCGCGATATAGCGCAGCTAATATTTCTTGTACATTCGGCACATTTGGTCTTCGCGTGCCGGCAAAACGTGGATGATGCTGATGGCCTCGCCTTCTCAACGAACTAGGCACTGTAGGGGACGGAACAGCAGTGCTGTTGCTGCCTGCACCACTGGTGCTGGACAGTGCATCATCATCGATGCTATTGTGTGACATGACGTCGCATTCACTGCAAATATCGTCGTTCGAGTCGTACTCGTACTCGCTGCTATTGTCGTTGCTGTCTATATGCTGATACTGAAATCTTTCGTAGAGCTGTGCTATATACAAATTTGCCTCTTCATCGCAGTAGTAGAGCAGCTCATCCAGCACATTGAGTTGCGCCTCTATGGAACCCCAACGTGAAGAGAGCCCCGATTGTGCCCCGTCACTGCTGGCGCCGTCAGAGCGACGGCCACGCTTACGTTTTGTATTTGTTTTGTGTGCCTGTTGTTTGCCGTGCTTAAACTTTTGCTTATTATCTTCACTTTTTTTGCTACACAAATGTTTATTTACAAAAGGCTTGTTTGGCTGCTTTATGGTTGTCTGTGGTCCTGTGGGGGCTGCAGCTGTGCTACGTGCTTTTTTCACTGCTTTGGAATTAAAATGACAAACAGCTGTTTAGCTTTAATGTGACCAGGTGGCAGCTTTTTTGCTTACACGCGCACAATAGCCAGACAAAAGCTGCGCGCTATGTTTGCACAAGCATGCTGCAGCTGTTGTTCGTTTTGTGGCGCGTAAGCAAAAATTAATTTTTCTTTTTTTTTATTATATGGTTTTTTAATTTTTAATTTGTATATAATGTAAAACACATGTAAACGAATTACGTGTTTTACATCATATGCAAAACATTTACATAATGTACTTTTTTGTTTATTTTTACGCTGCTGCTGCTGCTGTTTATCGTTGCCACCGCTAGTCAATAAATGACGATGTGCGCGTTTTATTTGATGCGCCAACGTACTTGATTTGTACGGCCGGTTTTTTGAACTTGTTGTTGTTGTGGTTGTTGCATGTTTTGCACTATTTGTTGTTGTTGCAGCTATTGTAGCAGATCTAGAACTAGAGTTTTGCTGTCCATTGTTTGTTGCATTAATGTTTGAAGCTGCCACTTTAGTAATATTTACTTGATTTTTAGCATAATTAACTTTTTGCCAAGCATATGCATTATTCACTTTTGCAGTTCCTACTATTGTTTTTTCGTACATAGTAAGCTTTAGTTCTACTCTAACAAATATTTGTTTTTTATTCTATCTTGTAAATCTTGGCATTAAAGCTTTTTTCTTTGCTTTTCCTATGCAACACTTTTTTGGCATAGACATCAATTCCAATGTGTCTTTCTTTTTTATGTAACCAGAAATTGCTTTGGTTTATTTAAATTGTATTAAATTAAATTATATATATTGTTTTTATTTAACTAATTATGCATAGTTTATATCCAAATTATTTTCTTATAATTTTTTTATTTTTTATTTTGGCCGCTCTCGGCGGCAATCTACTGCTGCTTGCTTGCTGCCTTGACGTTATACTTGGAAATGCTGTGCGTTGCGCCAACGCTGCGTTAAGTTGTGGCGACCATGTGGTTCTCTCTCTTTTGGATCTCAGATAATTTTGCTTGCCGAGCGCATCCCCAGCGCTTCCCTCTAGTCAGATATGAATGTACATCATGTGCGAGTGAGTCAGTATTATATGTATGTATGTATGCACATGCAGTACGATCTAAACCACCCACACCCTGCTGCGCTCTCTCAGAAAACTTTCTTCTACATTAGATACGCTCAGTTCTGAGTTTTTCCTGTAAATGTTGTTTTTGTTTTTTGATTTAATTGTGCTCATTTTTTTTGTTTTCTTTAAATTTGCACGAATTACTCAGAGACCAATCGGCGTCATATTTATTTTAGCGCGCAGGGCAGGGCCATACACAAGTATACGTGTACGTATATTTGTTTGTACATAAATGTGCTCATAAAGACACAGTCAGCGTAGACAAGCGGCATAGTCAAAATTTCCAGTCTTTATCTTTTAATTTTTTGTTATTGGGCTTATGTTTTTAGATGGCATACATAATTATAAACGTGTCTCTCTGCATGCTTATCTTTTTCGTCACATTTTATAGTTGTTTTTTTTTTTTTTTGTGAACAAAGAACTGTATGTCCTTGCGAAACAAACTTATTTAAATATACTCAAAAACGAAAAACAAAACTTAAATATTTCAAATATGTGTGGAATGAACGCAACATTTTTTATTGGCAAGCACACATTTTCGAAAAGCTATGAGTAAAAACAAAAAGAATTTTTTTTGGCCTTTGTGTTATTTGATATTGCCACAAAAGCACACTTTATGTGCGTCTCTTTCGCACTAGCCGAAAGCTATTTTCCCGTTGCGTACACTGAAAACTAAAAATAGCAACTTTCTAAACTTTTCTCCACAACAGCTGGCCACAGTCAAAGAGCAGCAATCTGCCATAATTAAATGCTGCATTTAATTTAAAAAAAAAAAAAAAATACATTTTTGGAACATGACAAATATATATATAAATATGTATATAGATATCGAAGGGCATTTTTTTTATTTTTTTTGTTAAATGCATCTGAAAATTGACGACATAAAATAAAAGACGCATGAAATACTTCCCAGATGTTCACGTGTAAGAAGATTTTTGGGTTCTCTCTCTCTCGCTAAGCTTTTAAGTACTTTGACACACATTTTAAATAGAATTTTAGACAATATACTATATATTGTGTGTATACCTAACATAATACAAGAGGAACATATGTATACGGGCCATACCCAAATTACGTGACCCTATTTTTGCAATTTTTTACGCCAATCCGAAAAGTATAGTTAATTTATTTAGTATTTAAAAAAAATTACGATAGAAAAACAGTTGAAATTTTCTTCAATGAACCTAATCCTATATGATTTTTTGTCTAGTAGTTTACAGACATATGCTGTTGTCCGTATGACGAATTATTTAAACTAATTTTTCGTTACACACTTTTTAGAAGATTTTGATGAGAGAAAAAAATAGGGAAAAGTGATATTGAAACAAAAATTACTGATTTCTTTAAATAAACGTTTAAAAACTAAAAACGAAATAAATAGTTTCGGTGTAACAATATGTGAGTTCGTTACGTGGAAGTTCGACTGTATTTACTGTGTTTCAATTTTTGAGTGTATTTTTTTAATATTTCAAATGCCTCAGCTTAGTGCCATTACTTATTTTGTGATATAAAATGTAAGTGTACATTGAAATCACTATTATTTTTTGTGTCATATAATCGATTTTATATTTACGAATATTTTTATATCCTTTACTAAAAAGTACAAAGGGTATAATAACTTCGTGCAAATGTATGTAATGGGCAGAAGGAGTCCTGGTAGACCCCATAAAGTATATATATATATTCTTTATCAGCGTCAACAGCTGAGTCGTTATAGCCATGTCTGTCTGTCCGTCTGTATGTCTATCCGTATGACAAATAGGATCTCAGACACTATAAGAGCTATGGATTTATTTCAATATCTTTTCCCGTTTCCTCGTTGATGAATTTCGCGCCCACACTCGGAATTTGCGCCAATCGGCTTCAGCGCCTAAATGTAGAAGTCAGGCTACAAAAGCAAGTGGTTAATACTATGCAAAGATCGCAACTCAGTGGATATTTAGAAATGTAAATCAGGGGAGGGAAATAAGGCGTAGACAGCGGAGCTGCCAACACATATAAGTTCGGCGACAAGAGCAAGCTATGAACGCAGGACAGAGAAGACATACAGTTTAGGATTGCTGAGCAGGAAAACTATTTAAGACAGATCAGAGAAACTTGGACTTTAGCATTGCGGAGCAGGAGAGTGATACATTGCGTAGAGCACACGTTGAAGATGTTAGGCGAGAAGAGCAAAGACGGAACACAGGCTAGGGCTGACCCAACACCTAATTTAGTTGAGCAGGCAAAAGACTCAATTAATAGGAGAAGTGCAAGAATACAGTCACGACACGTTAATGAGGAATGGACATCTTCCCTTCGTTGCAGCTGCATAAGACACATAGTTAATTAGAGAGCTAAATGATATGTATGCAGCTCCTGGGAGCAAAGCCCCCTACTTTTAATATTATTTTTGATCGACTATTTTATTGAGAAAATATAATTATGTATGTATGTACATTAGGGTGGGTCAATTTTTTTCGGTATAAGGGCTCACTCGGATTTTGATTCTTTGGGTAATTCTAAGCAAATTTGCCCAAGAAACTATGGGTCTAAAATGAATTTCGAGTCGCCCACTTTTTCAAAATTTTCAAGAAAAAAAACCGAAAAAATCAAAAACCAACACTAAAGCGCCCTCTGGCGGCACCCAAAATTAAAAATAGATGTCAATAATGAATTCCTCGACCCCAAAAACCCCCAAATTCACATTTGGCTAGAGAAAAAATATCGATTTTAGGCCTTTACAATGAATTTCTAAGTCGATTTTTGAATATGTCGAAAAAAACCTATTTTGAAAAAGTGGGCGACTCGAAATTCATTTTAGACCCATAGTTTCTTGAGCAAATTTGCTTAGAATTATCCAAAGAATCAAAATCCGAGTGAGCCCCATAAGGTTTTTTCGGCCCCATACAAATTGACCCGCCCTAATGTACATATATGTTTAAACCTCGTTTTTTTTTCGTGTAATGTAAATTTAATTTTTAATCGAATACTATATAGGTATATTTTTACTGTGACTTGCCATTAATACAATAAAAATAAACTTAACCTTAATTATTCTTCGCAGTGCCGAAGTTTGTAAACTCTTCTCGTAATATAAGTTAGAGAGTTTCCTACATAATAAATCGGACATTGGTTATGTGAAGTGAGTCATGCCATTTCCGGTTTTAGCTTACAATGCTAATAACTATATTAACTAACTATACTAATTCCAATTCGGAGAATTTCAAAGTTCAATATTACTACTTTTATGCGTAAAGAGTTTTTTAATTTTATAATTAACTTAAGTTTAACCTAGTTGGATATTGAATCGGGAAAACTTTCAACTTACGTTTTGCAAGGCCTTGTTCTTCTCTTCGAGTTTACCGGTGACAAGAGTAAGAGCTTCCTGGGTCTGATCCAATTCGTTTTCAACGGTCTGGATTTTCTTTTGCAATTGGCGTGCCTCTTCCTCGGCCTATTAGAAAATAAAGCGCAATTGTTATACATATTTATATCTTGCATGTTTTTTTCGCACTTATTTTTTTTATTATAAAGTGTTAACAATTTAACTACAAATGATACCGTTAATTATATTTAAAAAACAACAAATTGACTTCATTTTTTTTTTTTTTGCCAAGCTTCAGTGCGTAGTTATAAAGATATTTTGTGCGTGTTTTTGGGGTCTTTAGACGGGGAATCTATGGTTGGCTTACCTTCTCGGCGCGAGTGTTGGCATCGCGTGCCTCTTGTTCGCAAACAAGAGCGCGTTCCAATGCTCCATCCTTGTCGATTTTCATCCCTTGCATCTTCTTCTTGATGGCATCCATGGTGGCTGGTTTTTTATTATACTGCTACACTCGAAAGAAACTGAAATGGAAATTGTAAGATCGAAAACAATAAATAAGACTTATTACCATTTTTAAATCATTTGTAAGTTGCTTGTGATTAATATATTAAAGACTTGAAAAAATGGAAACCTTCAACGAAGTAGATAGATAGATGGATAGATAGATAGTTAGATGCAACCGCTAGACTTCCTTGAGGTTGAATGATTTATTAAGGTGGACATTAATTAAATAATAATAAAAATAGTATAGATAAAACAAACCAAATCTAATCGTAATCGTTAGTTGACTGAAATTTGCAAATCTGTAATTTTATATACTCATGGCGCTCTAATTTGCTATAAACAAAAAAAAAAACGATAGATAGATAGATTTGCTGCTTAAAAATTCTCAAAGCTTTTTTTTTTTGTAGATTACTTTTTGAGAATTTTTTCCTTGTGTGCGCTGCATACCAAAATATAAAATTCATTATTACCTTTATTGTACTTAATGAATTATTTGGCACACATGACTTTATTTTTAAAACTTTTGTTTACATTGATCCGATTCATCGGATCTTCTGTTTAAAGTCATGCAACCAATCAGTCGTGTCTCAGTCAGCAAAATTGTATATTTTATATATTACATACAGTATATAGGTATTGTACGTTTAAATAATAAGATCGAGCAAGGAATCACGAGTAAAGTTTACGACTCAAAGATGCTCTGTAAATCTTTAAATCGATTTAAAGTCATTATTCTTTTACAAAAAGTTGGAGCTATTAATAGTAAAATTCGATTAAATATTCGAAGTACTTTTTTTGGCATCTCCGTCAAAGAAATATTATCATTATATTATATATTATACATATAGTGCAATTGATGCATGATCTTCAATGTTTAATTGCCATCGAAAGGCTTGTAAAAAAATGCGAGTTGTCACAAACTTATCAGGACAAAATCTCGCTTGATATTCTTGGGTTCTCTGTATTTAAATTTTTTGTATGGTAGTAAACTCGTAATTACCGCCCCATAGCCTTACAGTTTTGTAGATCCAATTTTTCTTTCTGTCTATTGTGCTTTAACAACTGTAGCCATTGTAATTTCCTCTCTTTCGAACTGTCCCCCTATCACGTCTTCTATCTTGAGACGTCTTCATTTACCGCTTCGAGCATCCTTGAACAATTCGGACTTGTGAACAGCCCATTTGGTCAACGGTGCTGTTTTGGCTTTTTCTAATATAATGTTTAATTTTTTTCCCCGTTCCTTTTTCAAACTTTGTTATTGTAAATCCTTGTCTCGTCAGAGACCCATCTCAGCCATCCGGCCTGAGGCGCCGATTGCATCAAGTTGTTTTTCCATCCTTCTTTTCTATCTAAATATTTCTTGAAATATATCTTAGCTCAACTGCACATTAATGGTACCATCATAGATCATATAGATTTACGATTGTATCCTTTAAAAATTATTAAATTATTAAAACCGATTCTTCGCATTGGCGCTTTACCTAACTTATTATCTGTTTAAGCACCATGGCAATCCGCACCTTTCAACTAACTCAAGAGCCTATTCCGAAGACGCCACTTTGACTTGATTCATGATATTAAAGCTGATTAAAAAAAAAACATTTCAAATTAAAAATGACAACCTCTGATATAAAGATGGCGTACGTTAGAGTCGGGCGCGGACGACTTTGGGATACCCTGTACCACTGCTTGCAATAAAATCTGGTAAATTGCTTAAGAACACCAAAAGACATTTGATTGCCAAATTAGATTATGATACCTTCATAAACAACCAAAAACAGACGAATTTTTAACCAAAAATGTTTTTTCGACCGATCGGCCCTATGGGAGCTATATGATATAATCAACCGATTTTGATCAAATTTGGTACAGTGTTGAAGATCTGTAAAAAACTTCTGAATGCCAAATTTGGTTATAATATTTTCACAAACAAACGAAACACAACAAATTTTGTACAAAAATCGTTTTTTTGACCGATTGGCCCTATGGGAGCTATATGATATAATCAACCGATTAGGATCAAATTTGGTACAGTGCTTGGGAACTCTAAAAAACTATTAAGTGCCAGTTACGATATCTTTATAAACAACCGAATTATCCATCAAAAACATTTTGTTTTTTTCGAGGTCCTCTGAAACACTCCTATGGGAGCAATATAATATAACCGCGATATCAAAAAAATAAAATAAACTTGTCTCCTATGGATTAATAAGGGATCTTATCTGAAAGTTTGGTTGCTCTAGCTCTTACCGTCTCTGAGATCTAGGCGTTCATACGGACAGACGGACAGACGGACATGGGTATATCTCTAGTCACTCTGATCATACTTTAGGTAACTTTGGGGGGTCTCCGACTTCTCCTTCTGTACGTTACATACATTTTCGGCTTGCACAAACACAATATACCCCTTGTACCATATGGTACAGGGTATAAAAAGGTTTATTTAGGGCTATTATTTTTAGCACTCTAAAAATGATTAGCCAGCAAACAGGAAGTTGAAGCCATAGCAGACAGGACCGTCGAGAGAAAAAAGCGGAAAGAGTTTAAATGTCTTTTCAAATCTTCGGGTCCTCTAGAAAACTTCAGGGTCGGGAAGAATCTTATGGCTTAAGGCAGACCTTAAGCTCCTTTTAAAAAATTATCAATATCATAAATAGTACCTTTTTGACTGATCTGTTTATCTAGGTTATCCGAAAATCTGATATGCAGAAAAAGTTTGTCGAAGCATATTGATAAGGGACTAAGAAAACTTCTAGCTTTTCACTTAAACTATTACAACCCCTTAGTCAAAATTTGGCTTGGTTAAGCAAAATTAAGAAATCATTAAACATCATGCTGATGGCTCAAGCGAGATACCGAAAGGAGAAATGGGAAATGTTGGATAAAATACTCTCCCTTTATGTGGTTGAGCTTTCCGTCCCTATGCTCCGACCAGGAGTGACAGACGTTATGTATTCAATTTTTCTTTACTACTAAATTGTGATATGTACTGCATGTCAAGGAATAAAAAAAAAATAATAATAATGTGATTAAGCTAACTGAAAATGAGATAAGCTTGGGATATAGATTCATAAAATAATTATCTTTTGTCAAGTAAGAATATGCCCACTACCCTTCAAATTACAAAATCGAAATATCTTAATAACTGCAGATATGTTACTTCTTCTAACAGCTAGAACAACCTAATGTAGAATCGTGTGAGCTAAATAAGCCAAAATGTTTGACACTCGCTTTTTCTAACGCATTCCATTTCGGCCGCACTACTTAACTTATCAATGCTTTACTTGCCGCAGATACAAACTTTCGTTCAGGGTGTTCCAATATCTGGCATCGCCCCTATTGATTGATTAAAATTTATATACTCTGTATACCCATATGTACATAGAGTATATTAATTTAGTGAAAAAAAATGTTGTGTGTAACACCTAATGGGAAATGAGTAAGACCACACAATTTGTATACCAGAATAATCCTGACGACAAAAGAAATCGATTTATCTATAATAATTGTTTAGATCTTTTTGGTAAAACCGTAAAACCTCCCGAATTTTGTTATCAACGATATTGAAACTCGATACAGACTTTCCTTTTTTGAAAACCCAAATGTGGGTGCTAACTAATGGTAAGACTGATAAAGCTACAGTCGTCTATGATATGAAAAATCTCTTTACTTTTTGGGAATGTCACCAAAAGGGGATGTTGGGGTGCGAAGCACGTAGGTGGCGGAGGCCTCTAGTTATATATAATTTCGGCATAAAAAACTTGTATCAATTTTTGGGATTTACTTATTTACTTTTTGGCATTTTTTGGATAGGACTATTTATTAAGCGTGTAGTGCATAATACATATTTCCAAATAAAATGCATCTTACAAATATTATGGTGATTGACTTTATATTAAATTCTAAGAGTGTTAATTTTGTGCCAATGAGCTTTT
This sequence comes from Chymomyza fuscimana, assembly GCA_949987675.1. Taxonomy (NCBI): domain Eukaryota; kingdom Metazoa; phylum Arthropoda; class Insecta; order Diptera; family Drosophilidae; genus Chymomyza; species Chymomyza fuscimana. Next base: position 88,238,331 of record OX465088.1, read on the forward strand.
TAGTGTCATTTCCTCACAAGTTACTGCAAGTTACATATACAGCCACAAATCAAATATACTCCTCTTGGTTTTTTGTAAGTGTGGAGTGTACGAAACTGCAACGGCGGCGCATTTTTATAAGAAAACATGCGGCCGTCAGGCACTTGACCAAGAAAATGTTTATATACTACATATATGTATATATATGTATGTATGTACATATATACATATGTAAGTACATATATTGGTCACATATCGAATGAGGTGACACAATGAATTATGCTTGTGTACTCAGCATAAAATCTTTTGGTGGTTTTGGTGACACGAATAATTACAATGTCAAATACACACACATTAGCATATCAGTAGATAGTATCTATAACAGGTAATATATGCATATTTATGTACTATATATGTATAACTTTATATTAAAGGGTATATGTACTTTCTTTCATAAGACCATTTTTTTATATAGATATACATATAGTATATTTTATATTTGCACAAATAAAATGTGTATTCGTTTTAATTTCTATACACTAGCCAACATCTATAAATGTTCTTGAGAGAAGCTTTTGCAATTGCGCATGTGCGAATAGCTACGAAAAGCTCGGAAGAATCTCAGGATTTCAAAACGTGCTAAAAATAACAGATTGGGCATCTGTTAAATGTTTTCTCGGATATTACTTAATTCAGCTTTTTTTTGTGTATTCTACATTCTTAGTATATATACACTTAAATATTACCTCAGTTGGATTGCGCCAACGATTGCAACATATACTTCGACACCTACGAAACATAAATTGAGGGATAAGAAAATCGTAAAATGTATCGAATTTCAAATGGAATCTGAGAACAAGCAAATGGTGATTGGCGAACTTCTAGCTTCTGCTGTCAGCTTGCTAAGGTTTTATAATTTCTTTTCAGATTACTTGGTATTTTAAAAAATCTTTAAGAAAAATAATAAAATAAAGTATATGTAGATTACTAAAGAAACATAGCATGATCGATCAATGCTGCTTAACACAAATAAGCTGTAGATCAGTAAAAGAAATCCAAAATTTTTACAGGCAATCTTTTAACTGATTTTGTGAACTTTAATTGCAGATTAAGCGAGACTAAAAGCCTATTGACTATGTTTATATATCTCATGCAATGTACTTAATTGAAATACTAGAAGCCAAGTTGTGGTTTTAATATAAATTTTTAAAAATGTTTGTTGCCATACTCTAAGACATTGATTAGCTTTGATTTAAATGTTTTAGATTTTCTTATAGAAGCGCCAACTGAAGTTGCTTAACCTAACTATGTGGTTAGATATAAAAAAGTCACATATTTGCAGCAGAGGGTCTTAAAAAGTCTTAGCACTTTTATCAGTTGAATTGAGTATTTTATTTATGATTATTATATAACTTTTTGGGATTGACATTCTTTTTTTTTTTTTTTTTGAAACAAACGCACTCGTTTTATTGACTAAACTTTTATTTAAAAAATTTTTTTAAACACTTTAACGTAACACAATATCAGTTTTTTTTTTCATAAATTTACATTTCATTTAATTTTTTCTAGAAATTTAAACAAAACGTATTCCTTTTACTTACAAAACTTTTATTAGGAGTTATCCGCGACTTGAACGGATTGTGATGTTCAACTGAAAATGTTTATTCAATATGTTGTCTTTCGATGCTCGCTATTTTTTGAATTCAAGCGCACTGCATTGGTATGTGTGCACCAGCTGCATGTGTGTTTGTGAGCAAGAGCGCATGTATCTATCAGATACATTTTGGTAAAGCCAGCTACTCGCCAGCTACTGTTCGCTTTTGAATGCTCAAAAACAACAATAACAAAAACAACAAGCTGCTGCCATGTATTTCGCTGCTCAAATTGGTTGTAAGAATTAAAAACAACATACTACTAATAGTATTTGCTCTCTTTTAATATTTTCCACCTGTGTAATGATCGAGCATGTTGAGACAGTGTGTGTGCTCAGTATGTTTATGTGTTGGTTTCTTTTTTTTTGTTCAATATTCTAAGATTCTTTGATTTTATTTTTGGAAATTTCCCTTTATTTTTATAAGTTTTACTCCCGGTATTTTGTTCACTGCAAAAATTTTTAAGTATTCGAAAAAGTTTTCTTTTGCTTAATACATAGTTACTTATAGCTTTTTGCATGTGTGTGCGTATCTATTTGTTTTGCTGTTTTGTTTTTTTTTTTCAGATCCTATTTTTAAATTTCAGTTATTGATATGCCAAAAATCTTGCTTCGTATATACATAACTATATTAGTGTGTTGGCCGCATTCGCTGGACTTTATAATGCAATTTTTTTAAAAAAAAAAATTTCGACCTCATTGTTTTTATTAGCTTAAAAGAATTATAAGTGTTTATTAAAATATTCTTTCAATGCTATCAATTTCCCTTAACAATTTTCAACCTCATTTTGTTTTATCAGCCTCAGGGATCTATAAACTACGTGATGCTGAATTTCGTCAAAATAGACCCCCCCCCCACCACCAGTGACGGAATATTTTTCAAGATTTTTCATATGATCGTGACGCTTCGCCAGAATTTTATTTTATTATTTTGCAATATTACAAGTTTGATCTTTTTATGTACCCATCTAAAGTTTTTTAGAGCGATATTCTTTTACGGAGCTTTGAATGTAATTACAGACAAATGACGAGTAAACAATTAGGATGATTCAGACACAAGGGCAGCAAAGTTGGTAGTTGGTACAAAATTTTTGTAGTTGGCTTGAACCCCATATTCGACTCTCGGTCGAGGCACATTTTATACTATACTGACATATTATTTTCGAAATTCCCCGTTTGAATATAATTTTTTACATAATAAATAATTCGTTTTTTGTTTCGTTTTTCAAGGCACGGGAAGACTTTAAAGCGTTACAACTTCGAAACTACTAGAGATACTTACACGATTAAAAACCAGTCCTGTGTACTTTTTTGAGATCTACAATTTTTTGATACACACCAAAAACAAAAAAGGGCAAGGGGTGGGTAAAAATGAGAAAAATGGCGCTGTTGTAACTTTGGCGCCCTCTACCGGCGAAAATTAGAACTTCTGGGTATACCTTCCAATACAAATAAAACTCGAAATTCAATTTTAATCATTTAAAAAAAGTTGAAAGTTTTTTTGTACGACTTATAGAATTCGAGATAAATGGGCCGACACAAATGTCAAAATAACGGTAAACCCTACGGGGGGAGAGAGGTCACCATTTTGTTTTTAGATTTTTTGGATGGTCCTTAATACATTAAGCAAGAGAAATTCCAGTGTGCAATTTTTTCCAGGTCAAAACCTATTTTTACTGTACTAATAGCGCCTGTACAATTTAAAGACGATCCGAAAGTATTTGATGGACGCGAAAATAGGTCAAAGATCATAATTTTCACTTTTTCCGTTTTTGACTGCATTGTTCTACATAAACTTTAAAAACTTGTTTCCAATCAAATAAATTATGGTTCAAACAGTTTCATATCTCTCTAAAAATAATTTTAAATAATTATTGAGCCGGCCTGCATAAATTTGGTAAGCTCTAAAATTGATTAGATCGATTGATTACACTAGTTTACAAAAAAAAAAAAATTTGGTATCCTCAACATGTTTTAGTTGTTTTCGTAGTCAAATGACATGCTATAACCGAAAATGCAGTCATGAAACGGGATTTCGAGATATTTCGAAAAAATCATTTTTCGAAATTAGAAAATAAAAAAGTGTCTGTACTTAACAGCAAATATCTCTGGTTGTATTGAACTGATTTTTTACTTAACTGTAGATAATTGAATTACCCATCGATTATATTTGGAACATGTTTTTGTCAAACTTACGGTTTGGTCGCTATTTATGCATTCATATGCAAATTTTTTATAACCTTTGACCTATTTTCGGGTCTTCAAATACTTTCGGATCGTCTTTAAATTTTATAGGCGCTATATGCAGGTAAAAATGAAACTTTTTAGGGGTAAGGTTATTAAAATCGTGAGATGTTGCAAAGATGGCCACCCTAATGTACATGTTATAACCATTTACTAATATTTGTTTACAGTGCCTTTCAAAACAATTAAAGTTTTATGTTCAATTTTAAATATTTCTTTTTGTGGGGGTGATCCACCACAATGACTGTCTATTACTGTACCTTTCGATTTACCGTTAGACCTTTGCATTATTGCTTCACACGATTTTTCGTAATAGGTTATTCATTGACATGCGAATTTTTCTGCAATTTAAATTAAGTGTAAGGATTGCATAAATATATATTTTTTTAATTTTAAATTACTTTTTCTTGATTTTATGATAAAACGCCGCAAGGTATGGCTTTTAGTTTAGAGGAGAGAGAACGAATTATAGCCAATAACGACATGGGGGCTTAGAATGGTCAAAATTTATGAAAAAACATATAAACCGATAATTTTGGAATTACTTTAAAAAAAATTGAGAAATAAATAAAAAACTAAGTAAGACATTTTTAGTAAGATTTCGGAGCGCTAATCTAAAAAAAACATCATGTTCTTCCGTTTCTTACTCAGAAGTGGTATCATTAGTGGACCATAAAGTGTCCAAAACTATATGTAATTTGCATTTGCCAAGAAGTGCTCACGCAAGATACATGTCAGGATGTTGTTACCTTAGAACATTACAGAAATGCTCGCCCTGATTTCGTTGTTGTAACTAATTTTTAATCGGCATGCTTTTGCGTAATTTTTTTTTATGCATGTTTTTTTCAAAGATTACAATATAAGGTTGTTTTTTCTTATATTTGCTAATTAACTTTTAACTAATATTTTATATATAATTCTTATGAAACTTACATTAACTGTCTTCAAATACTTAGCATAAACGGAAATCCTTTTATCTTTTACGGGGGCCCCATGACGATTTGGTGTTAATGTAGATTTTGGTGTTAATTTGAAAAGAGCAAAAGGTGCTGTGTTTATTATCAGGAACTTCGAGAGAAAAGTACGGGCCCTATGGTGACTATCGTCGGGCCCTAAGATGTGTCCCCCTGCGAAAGGCTTGAAAGAATTTTTTAGATTGTATAATACCCTTGATAGCAGACTGACTTTCAGACAACATATAGAAAGCACAGTCAAAAACTGCCGGCTAAAGATGTTTAAAATGAACTGGCTCATGAACCACCGCAGCCGTCTTCCTCTCCGATGCAAAAGAGCCTTATATAACCACTACCATGTTCCAACTTGGAGATACGCCATCCAGATCTGGGGTATGGCGGCTCGCTCGAGTCGATCTCGTATTCAGACACTTCAGAACAGGGCCTTACGCCTTATTACTGGGTGTGAATGGTATGTAAGGAATTCGACCTTGCACCACGACCTTAGACTGGAGACCGTCGAACTCCAGAGCACACAAGCCGCTATAACGAAAGGCTAAAAAGACACTGTAATGGGCTGGCAAAATGGCTCCCAAATGATAATCCTATAAAAAGGCTTAAAAAAGAAGTTTTAAAAATCTGCTCCAACAAGCGCCGAACTAAAAGAAAACGAAAAGAAGACCGAAAGAAAAGCGGACGAAATAATGGCCTCTGATTGACAGGACTCCCTAACACTCCTAAGACATCTCTAGCTAAACAAGCTGGATTGGCGATCATAAAATAAGAAACCTGCAATTCATAAAAATATATATATAATAATAAAAAAAAAATAAAAAAAATAAAAAAAAATTGTATAATGTAAAACACTTTGACCCGACTGATTCAATTATTTATTGGCGATCAACGCCAGCCCAAATGGAGGTCTTTAATTTTGCATAAAGTCTTGTTTTTTAGCGTAGTTGAGAATTAGAAAAGGATTTTGGAAAATTGTATCTACAAGTGGAAAAAATGGAAAACAAAATTTGTATAGGGAGATTATATTCTCATCGACCTACAACTTTGTACATGTGCTATTTTTGTGGATAAAATAAAATACTTTTCATATTTTTGGATAATTCGGTCTCAGAGTGGTAACTATTGGTAATATTTAGGAGCTAGAGGTCTAAAATTTTGACTGGAGATTCGTTTTATGAAGTATGTGTGCACTAAGAATTCATTTTGGATTCAGCCGTAAATGAAGAAAATTTATATTTTTGCAACTTAGCACCTACGCTCTATTAGAGGATTAAAGAATTCTTCCACCCATTTTAAATAACTCAACTGCTAAAGCGGAACTGGAAGGATATGTGAATCATTTGAGTGGGGGGCTATGCTATTTGAAACTTAAAGGTGTATATTAGGGACTATATAACTATTTTTTCAGAAATAGAATTGAAACTTGGCGTAGGTGCTTTTTATGGGCACTTAAAAAAAAAACACTCTTCAATTGGAGTCTAAGCATCTTCTTTATCCTTTCGACTAGAAATTGATATCGCATCGAACCCTCCACCTTAATAGGATGAAAAGAAGGGATTTTAATACTTAGCAATTACCCAAAGATGGTGTGGTAATTCGTTGCTGTACTTTTGTTTTCTTTGAACCTTCAAATTGATAAAAGGTTGGTTAGTAAATAGTAAACCAAAGCGTGGGTTTGTCATTTGTATTCGTACAAATAAGGTTTGGTAACTTTTAGCTATAAATCTTAAACTTCACTTGACTCAGTCATACTACCACCGTTTTCATTATTGCTCTTGAGAGTTTTTTGTTAGTGCAGTGACCGAAGCAGCAAAACGGATTAAACTTAAACCAGGTAGGAACAGGCACATCAAAACTATAGCGAACATCTCTTGACAAATTTTGTGTCTCTAGCTCTATTGGTGAAATTAAGACTCTCGACCTTAGGGTACAGAGGAGTATAAACAAACGCAATTATAGATTTGAAAGAGGTTTAGAATTGATGCATATTACCATAAGACCATTTCTTTTCGAATATGTATTGCTTAGAAAAAACCTTCAATATCCCAAAACAACATACTGTGTATATTGTTCATAATTCAAAAAGTTGCAAGTAAAAAATTATAATTCCATATTAGGTGAGAATTGTTACAACATGCAACCAATCAAGTTAAAACGATTCATGTCAACAAGTGCATCGAACAAGTTGAAGTCGTCGCAAAATATAAAGTGTGATTTTCAATTAACAGTCGTTGAGACGGATCAGCTATTGGGTGGCGCTCCCCGTGAAAATCATACCAACTAAGAGCTACATCGGTAGTTTTAGTTGCCGGCTTATCTTGTTGCACAAGTTTTCACCGGCTCATTGATGACTCAATTATTGGTGCATTGCGTTAAAACGACTCCAATTGACTGTAGCCAGTAGGGGGACTTGAGGCGATATTTTTGCCGTTTGGTAATAAAAGGAAATTTGACTAGCCAGTTGCCTTGCGATTGCAAAAATACGCTGTACATCGGTCAAGGTGGACAAGGCGGTGTAGCCTTGCGATACATATGCATCTATTTTTGTATATTTTTATGTATGAAACAAATAAGCAGTAGTAGTAGTAAGTAATTTATTTTATGGGAAAATTGTAGCTCAACGAATAACTTGAAAATAGCTTTGAAGATTTTTAACACCAACTTTTGCCCGCTAAAAAAATTGACTGCAAACATTTAAATAACCTTATTTACGATGATTCGACGCTTAGGAAACTTAGCTTTTACATCCTTATTAGCAGCGGTGGGCACGAAAAATAACGGAAAGAGCCCTACAACAACATCAAGAAAAAAAAGTCCCGTTACGGTCCCACAAGCAATTCTCGAGTAGGGCCATAAAACCATAAAACCAAGTCGCTGCGAGTCGACTGTGTGTAATTTGTTATTGTAAACTCTTGCGAGCACTAATAAAAAGCACCGTTACGGTCGCCTAAGCATCCTCGAGTAGGGCCATAAAACTCGCACATTGTGTGGTTTTTTTTTTAATTTCTCGTGTGCGTCTGCCAAGGCGTGCCCACCGCTGCTTATTAGCATGGCTCCATTGCTCTACAACTTCGCGCTTAGTTTACTCTAGCAACTGGTGATACTCTTGATAAACTGCCCTTTTTGCTTGGAGAAGAAGCAAGATTTAAAAAAAATTTCCTTAAAGTTGGGCTCGGACGATTTTGAAATAATACAAGCAAATAAATGAATGAAGCAATGGGGTTTGTATACTCTATATACCTAATATATTTTGATTTCCTAATTTGGTTACGATATCTTCATAACTGTGAAAAGTGGTACCCAAAACAAAACTGCTGCTAAGAGAAGAGGAAAGGTCCAGACGAAAGCCAAGCAACTCTTCCGTTCCTAAAACATGAAAAGGTTTAAAGAAAATATCTCAATTGGGAAAGAATTGCGTTAGAGTACTGACTGAGTTACTTATGGGACACTACCGATTCAAAAAGAACCTGTGGACCATTGGCATCGGGAATTCAAACACATGTAGGTGTTGTGAAACTGGGGAAGTCCTATAGGGCTTGGAAACTCCCAAAAAAAAATTCGCTATGATATCTATGTAATACTCCGCTGGAAGCTATTTAATACAGCCCCAATATCGAAAAAATAAAAGAAAATTGTTTCGGACAGACGGACGGACAGAAGGACCAATATTTCTAGATCAATTTTTTCAATTTGCACAAACTCAATATATCCCTTAGCCTTTTGTACAGGGTATAAAAACAAAAAAATTTGCTTAATTTGGTTTTTGGAAGCACAACGCTTCAGCAACCAAACGGTTTGCAGAAAGCAGAAATCGAAAACCAGAGTCTGACTTTAAATGTATTGAAAATAGAAGGGAATGAAAATTATAGAAATATTGAACGTTTGCTTTCAATCGCTAAATAATGGCAGTTCTTACTAATGTTGATAAATTATTTATTGCAAACGCAATAAATCGCTTGACTGCTCAAAAAAAAAAAAAAAAATATAATACAAAATTCTAAAACCGTTTTCGAACTTACACAATTGCAGCATTACCTTTTTTATACCCTGTACCGTATATTAAGTTTGTGAAGCCGAAAATGTATGTAACATACAGAAGGAGACGTCGGAGACCCCCCAAAGTTACCTAAAGTATGATCAGGGTGACTAGAGACGTCGATATACCCATGTCCGTCTGTCTGTATGAACGCCTAGATCTCAGAGATGGTAAGACCTAGAGCAACCAAATTTTCAGATTAGATGCGCTATTATGTCAGGGGAGACAAGTTTATTTTATTTTCTTGATATCGGAGTTATATTATATAGCTCCCATAAGGGTGTTTCAGAGGACCTTGGTAAAAACCAAAAGTTTTAGATGGATAATTCGTTTGTTTATGAAGATATCGTAACCAAATTTGGCACTCAATCGTTTTTTAGAGTTCCCAAGCACTGTACCAAATTTTATTAAAATCGGTTGACTATATCATATAGCTCCCATAGGACCAATCGGTCAAAAAAACCTTTTTTCTACTAAATTCGTTGTGTTTCGTTTGTTTGTGAAGATATTGTTACCAAATTTGGCATTCGGAAGTTTTTTAGGGTCCTTCAACACTGTACCAAATTTTATCAAAATCGATTGACTATATCATATAGCTCCCATAGGACCAATCGGTCAAAAAAACGTTTTTTCTACAAAATTCGCAGGTTTTCGTTTGTTTGTGAAGATATTGTAACCAAATTTGGCATTCAGAAGTTTTTTAGAGATCTTCAACACTGTACCAAATTTGATCAAAATTGGTTGACTATATCATATAGCTCCCATAGGACCAATCGCTCAAAAAATCGTTTTTTGTACAAAATTCGTTGTGTTTCGTTTGTTTGTGAATATATTATAACCAAATTTGCCATTCAGAAGTTTTTTAGAGTACCCAAGCACTGCAGCAAATTTGATCAAAATCGGTTGACTATACCATATACCTCCCATAGGAACGATCGGTCAAAAAAACATTTTTGGTTAAAAATTCGTCTGTTTTTGGTTGTTTATGAAGGTATCGTAATCTAATTTGGCAATCGAATGTCTTTTGGTGTTCTTAAGCAATTTACTGGATTTTATTGCAAGCCATGGTACAGGGTATCCCCAAGTCGTCCGCGCCCGACTTTAACGTACGCCATCTTTTGTAATTGTAAACACGAACGTAAACAACCATCAGCTGTTTCGAAATATGCATGGATGTCGCCCTCAAGCGATGCCGGTAATCGTTTGAAGTTATTTGTCTATGGCACATCTCTAGGCAATGCCACTTCTTTCATCTTCATATTCTAATATACCAATTTAATGTAATTTTAAAACCGTACTTTGATACTTTTTGAGAAAGAATAATAGTATTCGTAACAAAAAGTTAACGTTTCGCCAAACGTGTAACTTACAATTTTTTTTTTAAACAAGTGCCAACAATGATGATTGGATTTATCTGCAAAACAACCTATCGATAGTAACTTGTTGATAATTGATAATAAGCTTGCTGTGCATCAATAAACAAATCATATCAATTAAGTTCGCAATTTCGTCACAACGAAAGTTGTTAAGGACATGAATAAGAACGTTAAAAGAATTGGATATAAAAATGAAAATGTACCAACAATTTTTTTTTTAAACAAGTGCCAACAATGATGATTGGATTTATCTGCAAAACAACCTATCGATAGTAACTTGTTGATAATTGATAATAAGCTTGCTGTGCATCAATAAACAAATCATATCAATTAAGTTCGCAATTTCGTCACAACGAAAGTTGTTAAGGACATGAATAAGAACGTTAAAAGAATTGGATATAAAAATGAAAATGTACCAGATTTAAAACCCATTGTAGAAGTTCTGAACTCTCCAAAACGAAGCAGTTCTGAGGAAAATGTACCACGAAATGTTCGCGCCTCCACAGCAACTAAAAGGAAAACTAATCCTGACTATAATGAAAATAATATAAAAGCCACTGCAAATATTCTGAATTCTCTGAAACGCAATAATTCTGGAGAAAATGAAACACGAAATGTTCGAGCCACCACAGCAGCTAAAAAGAAAACTAATCCTGGCGCAATTGCCAACAACAGGGCATTGACGTCTGTGAAACGAAATACTAAAGCGAAGTTATTGCCAACTCCAGGTCAAATGCGAATAGACAGCTTCTTTAAAAGTACATCAAAAAGTTTTATGGAGGTGTCTGCATCATCGACAGTAAAAATATCACAATGTGTACAGAACCGAACACGACCCAAGGGAAGAAAAAGGCTCTTTAATGAGACATCCCCGAGATCTATACCAGAAACAGGGAAAGGGACTGCCAAGAAACAATCGTCACAAAACGATACAGCTTGTCAAACAACAACATTTCAGTCGGCAGTCATTGATCTCTGTTCGGAAGACGAAGAAGACATAAAGCCTTTGTTGATTGCATTAAACCCATTGACTCCGGTTGAAAGCATTGAAACGCCATCAAACGTCTTGATATTGTCAAATGTTCAACTTAATACGAATAACTATCCATCCAATCCAGAAAATGTTGTTAATGGAAAGAGAAAAAAATCGCGACCCTGTCCGCCATATAAAATTATCGAAGGCACAACATTTGCTGTAGATGGTTTCCAATTCGGGGATATTCCCGGTGTAACACACTATTTTCTTACCCACTATCACGCAGATCATTATATTGGGCTAACAAGAAAATTTTCGCATCCTCTTTATATGAGTCCCATAACAGCACGACTGGTGCGTGCCTTCATACCTATAGATGAGAAATACATTCACGAAATTGATACTGATGAGACCATAGTTGTAAACAATATTGAAGTCACTGCAATCGATGCTAATCAGTAAGTAACCGATGGTTTAATATTAGATCTATTTCCGAAAATAATTGTAAAAAAATTATATTTAATAGCTGTCCGGGTGCTATTATGCTCTTTTATAAGTTCAGCTCTGGCGAGTGCATTTTGCATACTGGAGATTTTCGCGCAAGCTTTGAAATGGAGTCACTTCCAATATTTTGGAACCATTTAAATATTGACATATTATATTTGGATACAACCTATTTGTCGGCAAAATACGATTTTTGCCATCAAACCGAAAGCATAGACCGTACTCTGGAACTGGTGCGAGCGTTTCGAGAGAAACATTTGGATAAGCGTATATTATTCGTTTGCGGTTCGTATGTTATTGGCAAGGAGAAGATATGGTCAGCCTTAGCCGATGAATTTGACCTTAAAGTGTGGACTGAGCCTCATCGCCGAAAAGCTGTAAGTTGTTTGCAATGGCCAGATTTGGAAAAGCGTTTATGTGAAAATGAGCATATGGCCAACCTACATGTCATAACTATGGGCAAGATAAGCTATCCGGTAAGAACTATTAAAAAAAAAAAACTATAGTCGTTACTGCAAACATTATTTTTTTTAAACAGCGTCTTGTTGAGTATTTTGATCCGTTTAAGCCAGCTTACGATATGCTGTTAGCCATACGGCCAAGTGGCTGGGAAAAAAACTCCAAACCGTCATATGGCAAACTCATCAGTGTTATTGGAGTCGAGTACTCTGAGCATTCTAGCTACAAGGAACTTGAACGCTTTGTTAGGTTTCTAAAACCCAAGCGCGTTATCAGCACTGTTCCAGTAAGCCGCGACCTTTTTGCTACTGGTCGGGTACCCAAGTGTTGGCATCAATATTCGGGACATGGAGGAACGCTCAGTAAGGGATATCAACCTTCAATATCTTCGTTTCTTAAAACGCCACAAATCAAATCGAAAACCATGGTTCAACGGACAAAGGGCAACATGCTCATAAGCCCTTTTAAGGAGATCTTTGATAAGGACAGTTCCCATGATAACGCAAGCATTACATCTAGCTTAATGCATAAAAATGGGATGGTTTCATCAAAACCCGAAGCAGAATTGCCTGAACCATCAAATCGCCAATCGCATGCACTCGATATTAAGATATTACTTAAAGAAGAGTCGCCCGAAATTAAGCGTATATTGAATTCAGATGCTTCCGATGACTGGTTATCTTAGCGTTAAATCTGTTTGTTGAAAGTTATGCGTTATGTTGTTATACTTTATTGGCGTAATATTGTGTTCTAACAAGCCCTTTAAACATACACATGTTTTCAATTTCAATATATAGAATTTATTTTCGCTAATGTTTATAATTTTTACAAGTTTTTATTATTTTAAAATAAGGATCCACATAAACATGTTGAGATGTTCCACTTACAGTGCACTCTCGGTATATATCTTGATAAAATGAATTTAGTTTTTGACTAACTGGAAAACAAAAAAGACAAATAAATAATGTTAGTGTAATTAGTAGGATTTGTATTTATGTATGTTCCCCTCATAAGATGTGTTCGATTAATTTGTGTGCATTGATGAGTAATGTTTATATTTCATTGATATGTTTGTATACAAGTAATGATAATAATAAAACTAAAATATAAAGCGGCGCTTATGCGTTAACTTTGGAATGGCGATTATACACATTAGATATACACTTACTATGAGCTTTTATGCATATAAAACTGACTATAGGAATACATCAAAAGCTTTACTTTAGCGTAAATATACATAATTAAATGTGTATGAATTGTTTAGATAAGTAAATGGGTTCAACAATTTTTTTATAAATTAAAAGAACAAAAAATATACTACAGGCAACAACAAAGCTGGTTTTAGAAACCTGCATTCATAAATACACTTGATGCGGGTAGGAAAAACAGCTATAACATATTAGGTTAGGGCTTATGTAGGATGTTATATTTGTGTGTATGTATAATATACTAAGTGTAAGTATTCCATGGTTACCGCCCAGTTACCACCAAGAGAAGAAAGGGCTTTTGTTCTGGAAGCGCTGGGTGAACGAAAAGAATCGACTTCCGCTGGATCTGAAGAAACAGAAGTTTATATTATTGACTACATTAAATCACATGTTATAGCCAATACTTACCGCTCCACAATAACCGCGGGCATTTGCACCAGCTGCACTGGAGATTTACCATCGCGTAGTGCTTGCGTTAAGTTTAATATCTGACCACGCATCACAGACATTTGACGCTCGAAAAGGCGTTTATCAAAGCCGCGATCTTGTTGAAATAAATACAACAAATCAGTACAGATTTCCTCCACAAAGTTCATGTCGGACAGTTGTGGTAGCACAAGCTCTTTAATTTCTTCACTGAATGGATACTTGGCTTGCGGCAGCCAGGCCCAATGATAAGGATAGGCGCGCCAAGAATCAGGATGTTTAAATGGAAACGCGAGACCATTGTCTATAGCAGCTATGTTAATTTGTGGCGCGTCAACCACATTCCATGTGCGCTCTTTTTGTTCTTGCTTTTTGGAACTAGTGTTTGGCCGTTCATCGTCGCTGCTACTGTAACTGCTGCTAGTTTGTTCATTTCTGTTACTTGAGCCAATATATATAGACGTCGGTGAAGGTCCACCGCCGGTGGATCGAATTAAAATATCTTCCGTGTCATTGATGTCTACAATTTGTTGCCCAGGCGGTCGTAAGGTAGTATTTGGTACAGAGGCCATGCTCTTGCCGCCTGTGCCACCTACTTCGCCTACCACTTTAGGTGCTACATATTTGATAAGCCAGTTATCATTTCCTCTGTCTGTGTTGCGTATTATGTAATCAAGAACAACTAATCGTTCAAACTGAAGCTGAAACGATTTCGCTAGTCCCGGTGAAAGTTGTTCACTTTCAAAGCGACGCAGCCAATAGTCAGCATCCTTATAACCTTCGACAAACAATTGAAATGAGCCAGTCTGAAAGAAAGGGAAGCATAAATTCACATAAACTATTTCTAAGCTTTTTAAATATAGACTCTGATCTGTAAATTATTTGACACGAAGTTTTTTTTTTATGCGTTGCAGTATGCTTGATTTGTTTAACGCATATTTTTTGTCAAATAATTTTCTGCGTTATCTGACAACCGAATAACCATACCTTTAGTGGTAAGCTCATGCGATTAAAATGTGCTGATGGATAATGTTCCTTGATGCGCTTCTTTAGCTTAGCCTTCTGCCGATCGATTCGCGCATAGTTGAAACTTTCCGCTACCAGTCTTACTACGCGTGTTTTTGGCACAACATTCAAATTCAGCTTACGATCGACTAAACTGGCGCCAGATTCCGAAAGATAACTGTAAGATGCGAGTGAAAAAAATTGCAAATAAAATTAAATGTTAATAATAATAAAATAAAAGGTATGGTGCATTACACTACACTTTTGAATCAAGTAATCGGGAACTTTCCACTTTGTATAAGCTTCTTTTGAGTTATATTTTTTGTTTGTTGAAATTTATTCGTGCTTCTAGCTTACGTATAAACAAAATAGCCTCTGACGTCTAGGTGTCGTTAGGGACAGTCAGACGGACATGGTCACTCTATTAGATTGAAAAGTATACTTTTAATGTTGACAGGGACTTTGTCTTGGCACCACTGTCACAACAAACGAAAATGTTATCCTGAAGACCAACCTTCAGCATTATGCACGATCTAAGTGCCTTGACTTTTTGGCGATGATTACCGCATTCGATGGCAGGGCAAACTTTACTAGCTCTATTGACAAAGTCAGCCAAGTTGTGCGAAAAGATAAAGAATCTCGAAGCACAAAGGAGACTAATGCATATGTTGATGGAAAACGGCGAAGGGGTAAGCCGGAAGACGGTTGAAAGGACTAGGAAGAGGGCTCACAGTTTATCCAAAGTAGTACGAAGTCTTTTTATATAAGCTTCCTTATTAAGATCAATTCGATTTTCTTTTAATAAAAGCTAGTAAGAGTGTAAATCCGCCTTCGCTGACACTTACCCTTGATTTGGTATTAAGCAAGCGCGTCCAAAACAACATGGGCAACACAGCTTATGCATCCATTTAGTCCACTTGGGGTTCAATCTACCATAGGGTTCCTCATCTTTTGGCTTAAACACAGCTAGACAACGCTAAAATTAGAAATTTTTCAATTAATACTTTCTTCAACAATAGTGGTATTCATTTTAAAGAGCGTTGTCTCAGAGTCAAACCAAAAATCTCACAGAAGTCAACTTGACTGAAAGATTTCCCCGTTTGTATGATATTTTTTATAAGCGCTATGTGATAAAGGACTTAATCGAATGCTTGACGTTTAAAGACCTCTTTGCGTAACGCTACAAAATGAAAAGAAAAAATAACTTTTTTTATACTTACACCAGTAGAGTCTTTTACAAAATAGGAGCCACTACTGCCTTGATATATTCGTTCGGGTAGAAAACCCTGCTCAATAGCATACTCAGCCTGTGCTACGATCTCAGAAAAAAGCGGGTCATCTGAAAATTAGATTTACTTAGTATAGTTTGATACGCTTGAATGAGGCGGATTGAAAGAAATAGAAGCGACGAGGCGATACTTAGCCCTTTCAAAATGCAATACATAGATTAGTATTAATTGAGCTATTGTAAAAAGTGATATGTATATTTTGTTGGTTGTCGTGTTACTTTAAATATAAAAGTATGCACTACCAATTTAGCCACACCAATGTTTCCATTTCCTTGAACTCTAAAGCTAATCAAATAAAAGAAGTGTGTCAGATAATTTTAGGTTCTCAAACAAAACGAATAGTTATATTATAGAGAAGTTTGAGATGGTCAAATTTTTAATATTTATCCTATTTATCTACTTACTCACCAAAGAGGCAGTAAAAAATGAACAATTATAAGTGCCTACAGAAGAAGCCCCACAAAGTAACACATTGGTTTAACTTAAAGAAAACGCAAGACAACATTTAAATACCCTTGCAATAAAAATTGTACATATTGTTACCAAACCATAAACCTATAAAAACATATATGAAGAAACGACAGTCTTTTTTCACGTTTATAAGCCTTTTTCTAGAAACAGCAATCGAAATACAACTGGAGAAATCCCTCTTTTGTATGGCCTGATTTTTTTTAAATATCTAAAAGTCACTAGGTTACTGTTTTTGAATTGAAAACGGGGATAGAAAAAACATGATTGGATAGCTCATTCCAGCTTTTCAGTTCAATCGTTGCATTATTACCAACAAAATCAAAACATCCATTAAATTCTACAGCCAAATTCTCCTGACAAATGGTAAACACACTTTGTATAAAATTTTCCCGACTTGTATTCAAAAACTGCGTCATTGCAATAAATGGCTTTGAATAAAGCAACCCTTTGCGTTACAAACCAGTGCCACGATGGGAATCGTCAATTTGCGTAACTAACATAATTTGATAAGGGCGCAGTAAGTGGGTTCTTACTTTATATGTAAATATATGGTTTTACTATAAACTTACACATATTCTTTAGCGGACAATTGGCGCAATGACATTTTGGACGAATAATTTTAACTGTTACTGTATCGTTAGAGTCGCTTAACATAGATGGTGCATTTATTATGTATGGGGGCTTCTCCTTGTCCTCGTCAGATTCAATAAAAGACTTGATGGAATTGTCACATTTTTCCTTAGAACAGCAACATGCATAGGAAACAGAATCAGAATCGTTGGAATCCGTTGTTTTGGACTCTGGTTCGGTATTAATGTCATAATTGTTGTCATTTTTTTTCATACTTATATTTTAAGTTAAGCCTGCGACGTGTGTTTTCATATCAACGTCCATTTTTTAAAAAAACACAACGTTTTGTCAAAAGTCGACGCAAAAAGAGCGTTTTGAATCAATAAAACAAAAATATAACGAAAAACATTTAACAAACGAGAAATAAACTTAAAATAATAAAAAAAAACATCAGTTTGATAGTCAAGTCGAATAACACTTGTGTTTTCCGAAAATTCAGCCGTTCAGCAATAGAGTTTGGTTTTGCTACAAATCTAAAGCCTTCTTTTAATCAAAGAACTGTAACAAATTTGTTAATGTATAATACAACCCAATGGAAAGTGCTGAGTTGTTTTTTTAACTAAATGTTCAACTAATTGGGAGTTGTATTTTTTTTTAAAGAAATTTTTCAATAGATCGTCCCTATGGCTGTCATAATATAAAATGACGCGGTACTGTACAAACAGACCCTGATGAATGAATTTTTGCAAACTTAATATACTTAGCTTAAGGGTAATAAAAGAGCGTAGTTAAACACATTAAACCTATACATTTACTTGTATGGCTTTACTTCGTAGGCAAACTGACGAGTGCACTTATCTTCGTTAGTATGTATGCAAATGGAATGCAAATATTTGTATGTGTATGCATGTTCACGATTTTCTACTTTTTTTCGTCGCCATGTCGTTTTATTGCTTACATTAGGCTAGATAGATATTTAACGAAATAAATCAAAATTTTCTTTTTATTACTTACCACCAAATGAATTGGATGCCAAATTGACATGATCGTGACCCCGTCCTAGGCCAAAAAGCTCACTAAACCGACTGCTGTGGCTACCTCCGAGCAACGGCTGTGATTCCCGATTGTCTATATCCGTAGGCATGCCCTCGAAATCGATTTCTGGCACCAAACAAATATCGTCAACGTCCTCTTGCAGAGCAGCGCGTTCGTGTGCGGTTTTTAGCGGTGATGAAGTTGTTGTTGCGCGTCTTGTGGGTGTTTCTATATGACTAATCGATGGCTGCGGCGGTGTGGACGAAGCTCTACCGACGCTCTCATTACATTTGTCGCTGTGCGGTGAGTTAACAGAATCGTTGGTCTCTTTATGCAACAGAACTTGTTCATCGTTGCCGTCTTCATTATGAAGAATTAGCAAATGCTGTACCTGTTGCTGTTTGGTCACAATTTGGTCGTTATCACTGCTTGATTTTGTTGCATCAAGCGCATTCGCATCGCCACCGGCGCCATAAATAAATATATCACTTTCAGCGGCTTCAGCACCACCGACATCATCGCCGTTATTGTCCACTGATAAGAGCATATGATCTCTATTAATCTTTGTGTTTTGTGTTCGGTTGACTGTCGACTTTTCATGCACGCCGACTGTATTGATCTGTGTGCACAATCGTTTTGATGAAAGAAAATCTTTTGTTTTCATTTTTGCTTACTCACCTCCACCTTGGTTGTCAGTTGATTCGCATTGTTTAGATCGTAACCATTTAAATGCTGCACTGGTAAAATTTGATTGTTTACGGATTGAGGTGTAGCTATTGGCGGCGCAATCACTGTTGCAGCAGGTTGCACATGCTCGTTTATAAAATCGCCTATAAGATCAACTTCATCTTCGAATTTCACAAGCGGAGATTTTGAATTCATAGCTAAGCGATTATTAGAGCGACTTGTGTGGGAGTCGAAATAATCTGTAGACTAAATGGGCAGCCAATACTTTGTTTAACGTTATGTATTTGTGGTGACGAATTTGGGTATGTACTTTTCAGACTTACAACAAATTGTCGTTATTCTGACACAAAGTTGCAAAGATTTTTTGGGCGTAAACTTTGTTATCTGCTGCACCTTGCATGTATGTTGTTCATTATAGAGTTGGTTTTTAAAAATAGGACAAAATTATTGAATTTTTTGCTATTTCGCACTTATACTAAGTGAGAACTATTGATTTTTGTTTTAGCGTAGAGCGGAGCCTTCCGTTTGTATCTTAATTTATTTGCTCGGCATTTATAAAGATTTTCAAGAATTTAAAAGAATACATCTCTGGCGCTCGAACAATGATGCTATGCCAGCTATTGAATGAATTCCCAACTATAAGAACACAATTCTTGTTCTCAAATTTTAATAGTTTTAAGCAAAAAATGGTGACACGCAAAACAGCTGTACGTTTGGGAGTGTCCACTTGATACCTTTTGCATTTGTTCTTTGTCGGTAATAAAGTTGGCAGCTTGGTTGAAGAAAAACATCGCATCGCATTTTACGCTTTTATTACTTTTTAATTTAATTTAAAACATTACTTTTAGGTACAATTGATATTACTCATGATTGTGTTAAACTTTTACGTAGTTTCGCTATGAAACTGATGACAGCACTTAATTCGCGTTGCAAGTTAGTGCTCTCAGTCACAAGTTCAATGCAATCCTTGAATTTAGTTGCAGCGTTTCGCAAACTCGACGGTGGCAGCACACTAAACCAATGAAGCGGATCAACATAGCCGTTCCCCTTATCAATATTATGACGTTCAATGTTTACTTCAGAATCTTTGTTGAGGCTTACAACTCGGCATAGAGCATGAAATTCTGCACTGTTTTCCGTCGGAATTTGTGCGATTGTCAAAGTATTGCCTCCTTGCTGGTACTTTGTTCTAGCCAGCAATATAGCTCCACTTGAGTTAGTCCGTTCAATGTTTACACGGCTCTGCGTATGCGCCTCTATAAGATGAAGCATGTCCAAATAAAGTAGGTCCACAAGCTGGCCAGCATTAGTATTTTCATTATTTTTAATTGTAGTCATAATTATATTTAAACTTCTTTACTTTTCAACCTTTTTTATTTTTAATAGATGCAAACACTGCTCTTGGTAAATGCATGCATATGTATGTGTGACTATATCATATGATTAAATCCAATCCATCCCTGAAATTTTTTCGCTAAAGTTGGCAACGCGAGCCATATAAAAACTGTTCTTTTTGGGGGCTATATTTGTAAACAATAATAAGTTAATTATTTTTAAAATGCTTCTAAATTAATATATATTCAACTCAAAAATATTATAGGTTACTGTAAGTTTGTTAGGTCATATTATAAAAAAGACAGAAATAGTCTGAAATTAGTTAAAACAGCTGTTTTAATATCAGCAGTAGATTTGAGTCATATGTGAGTACACATGTAGATAATTCCATAAGTACTAGCTCCTATCAACATAGTAATAAAAAATATGAATAGCAAATAATTTAAGTAAATAATAAAGAACAAGTATTTGAGTAAAGATGTCCACTATGCAAAAACGTGCAACTTACAACCGTAGAACATTAAGCGAAAGTTCGGCAGAAGATATATCCCCGGAAGTTGAAAACGAACTTAAATGTTCGAAATCTACTTGGCGAAATATATGTCTGGTTGAATCCAAACGAAAATACGAGGATGGCAAAGATTCCATAACTGAAGACAGTGATACCAGTATTCAAAATAGTCAAATAAAAAGCAGTGACATAATCGATATATTAATACGTATTGCCATTGTACTGGTTTTTATGTAAGCTAAAATTACAAAATCTTATAATAAAACAATTACATTTATTTCAATTCCTTAGTAAACTGGAATTATCAAGCGCCTTTAAGCGAGAGATACACGCAGAGCAGTTATGGTTGTATAAGAATCCCCGACGTCGAGACATAGTGTCGCCTGCTGAGTTACTAATATCTGTTATACTCGGTCCATTATTCTTGACATATATATTCTACTTATTTACCAAGGATAAGCGAGACTTCCGTGCGGCAAGCTGGGCTTGGACGCTTGCTCTTTGCATGAATGCCATACCGACCACTTTATTAAAGATAACTGTGGGCCGACCGCGTCCTGACTTTTTTTATCGATGCTTTCCCGACGGAGTTATGGTATTAAATGAAACTGCGTCAATGACATCACTTGGTCACACGTTATTAGATTTTAGCTGTACCGGCAATCCAAGTGAAATTAATGAAGGGCGTAAAAGTTTTCCGAGCGGGCACTCTTCATGTAAGTTTTAAATCGTTATACAATCTTGTTAATTACTTTAACGTACTTGTGTTTACATCCAGTTGCCTTTGCTAGCTTTGGGTTCATTGCATATTATGTAGGCGCCAAATTACATGCATTCAATGCTCAAGGACGAGGACATACATGGCGCTTGGCCATTGCAATGACACCTCTTGTCGTAGCTGGACTAGTGGCTGTTAGTCGTACCTGTGACTATCATCATCACTGGGAGGATGTCACTGTTGGAGCACTAATCGGATTGATTACTGGGTACGCATCATATAGACAATATTATCCGTCTGTATTTGCACAGGACTGCCATCAACCTCTTATGCGTTGGCCTATGCCCAAAAGAAATTTGTATGTTCAAGTTGAGTCGAACTTAGATGGTGCCGGAGACGGCGATGATCGGCCATTGCTTGTCAATGACCAAACAAATTGACCAATTTTATAACTATCCCTAGATCCTTAGAGGCTTGCATTGCAGTATGTTTATTTTTTAATTTGGTGGTTGTTCTCATAGGATAATAATTGATCTAAATACATTCTTGTTTTATCTTTAAACTAAAGCTTTTATAGGTGGATTTTGGATTATATTTAAAATTAACATGCAACCAACACATCTAATTAGTGTGGACGATATGCCCTTCTGTATTAATAATCGCTTAGAAACAGACTGTAAATAAAAAAGTACAACAAAGTTTTATTAGGTAACTCAAACAAAAAATGAGATCATTCATGTAAAAGTTTTAAAATCATGATGCAACCATTCTGACGGTAAAAAAAAAAGTATCACGCTTTGTTGAATATAATAAAAATTTGTAATATACCTTACACGCGTTTTGATGTTTGTTACTTTGACATCAAACATTTAAGTAATTTGAATCCTGCGGCCCTTAGGGTGTGTTCCAAGTACACCAAAACAGATGGCGTAACTTATTTGAACGTCCTACTCTAACTATTACTTTTCAAAGACAACATATTTTGCCGGAGGAGGTTTTTAATCAATATTCTTTTTACATCGAAATTCAAATTTATTTATATTAAATTGCGTTTCGAAAGAGTTTAAAATTAAATAGGCGCTGCAACTCATTGCATTGAGTTAAAAGCCTGCAAAAGTACTTGTTTCTCACGTTCTTTCTTCTTAACTACATCTAGGCTACGTTGCCGCCAAGTGCTCTTTCGCAATTTAATAGGTCGGCTGCCCACATAGCGTCCATCCATTTCCTTCATGGCTCGAATAAAGTCTGCTGGCTCTCGAAAGCTTACAAATCCAAATCCCTTGCTTTTGCCGGTGCGTTTGTCACGCACAACACGTGCTCGTTGGAATGATGGGAATTTGTTAAAGGTTCGAGTGAGAACCTCATCGTTGACATCATTTCCCAAGTCACCGCAAAAGATGCGAAAGTCATCATCCGGCCAATCGGCCAGTGAAGAATCTTCCCAAACACTACCGCCAGCAATACGCACAGTTTTGCGATCTTTCTTTTTACGTTCTGTGGTCTGAAACGACTGCAGCGCTGAAGAGGCTCGAGCTGCTTTAATTGCTTCCTCTGCGATGGGATTCGGACCAGATTTTTCGGCTTTGAGTTTCTTTAGCTTTTGGGTTACATCGAATTGGATAGTATTGATATCAATTTGTGGTGCAGCGGCTACTGTTGGAACGTGTACAGATTGCCTGCACTGGTAGAGTTTTGGGGCGCTACTTAACACGACGGGTGTTGTTGATACTGGTTTAAGTAAAGCAGCGGATGCATTGTTTCCAGTCGGAACAAATGTCGACATAAACGTGGGTGGAGGTGGTATGGGTGGTGGTGGCACAGTTAAACGGGGCACAGATGTGGCCGATGGATGGTTCTGCTGTAGTTTTTGCTGTACGTTGTTATACGTATTCGCAGCAATTATTGGTCGCACCTGATTTGGCACAAACAAATTCCTTGTGTGGGGTTTTGATATTTCGGCTTCAAAGCGTGATAGCTCATCTTCGATATTACGGTGTTTCGAGCCCATTTCTTTGGCTAACAATTATATTTTATTTTAGAATTTCATTTAATTGTATTTTATAACTTCAGATCATGATGTTGATGTTGTATCGACAATAAGGTTATCGATTTTTCCATATCTTACAGCTATCGAAGAGGAAGACTGCAATTAAGAAGAATAAGGGTAAACATTTTTAAATAATATGCACAAAAAAAATATAAAGTCTTTATGTGCGAAAATTGTATAAAATAGTAAAATTCCCTGAGGTCAATCTTTTTTTAGAAATCCCATTGCATTGTTACCAATGGTTACAGCACCTAGAAAAAGTATATTTATTTGTTATCATTCAAGCAGATAAGGCCCTTATTAGTAGTCACATTTTGTGCAATAACTTATAACACAAATATTATCTTTTTTTTAGAAAAAGCTTTTATAGGCAAAGAAGATTTAAAGTTCGATTTTTTATGCAGCCATATGGAGCTAACAGTTGAAATAGTATTTTGCTTCGCTTCTGCAATATTAGTTCATGTGCTTGTGTACTTGTTTGTCATGAGAAAGAAATCGCGATGCATTATTGGACGTCATGTCGTGGTTACGGGAGGATCTAAGGGTATAGGATTAAGCATTGCCGTGGAATGTACGTCGAAGGGAGCCAATGTTACTATAATTGCGCGAGATGAAAAACAACTACGTATGTAAAATAATCAAATTCACTTAATTGAATTTATATTTTCTTTATGGGCGTGTTGAAGGTGGAGCTCTTGCGCTTATGGAGAAGGTAAGACAACACCCAGATCAAAAATTGCAATATCGCAGCTTGGACATTAGCGAAGAATATGAAAAGGTAGCCAGTGCTTTGAGTGATATCGAAGATTCAATTGGCGAAATTTACATGTTAGTGAATTGCGCCGGAATGGCTATTTGTGGAGTCTTTGAAGAAGTTTCAGTGGCCGACACACATAAGCTAATGAACGTAAACTTTTTTGGAAGCTACAATTGTACTCGTTTTGTCTTGCCAAAAATGAAAAAAGCTAAGGAGGGCATAATAGTAATAACTTCATCACAGGCAGCTATGTTTGGTATATACGGTTATGGCCCCTATGCGGCCAGCAAGTATGCATTACGTGCTATGGCCGAGACCATTGCTATGGAGTCAAAGGAATATGGTGTTTCTGTTACTCTGGCATTGCCTTGTGACACAGACACACCAGGTTTTGAGGAGGAGGAAAAAACAAAGCCACATGAAACAAAAATAATTTCTGGCGGCGCTGGTCTAGTACAACCAAAACAAATGGCAAAAGCAATACTAGAGGATGCTTTGGTAAGGAGCGGCGGAATTTTCGTAAATAACTTCTACTATCCTCATTAATTTACAGAAAGGAAACTTTGTGTCCACATTGGGCGTAGAAAGCTGGATAATTACAACGCTTGGTGGTTGCCTGTTACCATGGGATGGCTTCTTTACAAATTTGTTACATGCAACCGTAATTGGACCCTTACGTTTATTTAGCTACGGTCTACACAAATACTTTAAAAGCGTTATTCATAAATGCGCTCAATCACCAGCTTGAAAGCCGCATAAGGAAAAATAACTATATACTTTATACTTATCTGAAGTAGCTAAGTACTAGTATAACATACGAGATAAGGTATTTGATGTTCCTGATAATTTTGGTACATAATTTATGAGTTTTTACCATTCTCAAACTAGGTAATGCACGTATTATTACATATTTTTTTTTGCTAAAACTTGGTACTCTAGAATCATTTCCTTTAGTGGTAAAGATAAAGTTCCTGTAATCTGCTTTTTCGTATTACGAATATTATCCGTCAAGTTAAACAAAAGAGTGACGGTCAAAATAACAATTGTTATGTACTTACATATGGGCATTTCCACGATCGTGAACGTCGATTCGTACGTCTTTAAAAAAAAAATTTCGTGTTTTTTATTTTTGATACTCTTTTTGTAGCGGTACATATAGTAGGATCTGTTAATTTAAGTTAAATTATATAACGTTATATTGGCAATAAACTTGAGATTTAGTACGCAACAAAAACAGAAGTCGTTTTCGACTGCATCTACAAAAATCTTCGATGTAATAAAAAATATTTAAAATCAATTAATTTTTAACTAATGTGATATAATGTAGCTTTCTTTTACACTTTATTTTGTTAAAATGTATACACTAGTTATTTTTTTATAAGCTTAATTCTGTTTAAGTACGTGACATTCATTACAAAAGGTGATAATTCAAGAGTAGCGTGAAACGAAGAAAGTAAATGAGAAACCTAAACAAATTAGACTGAAAATCACGCAAAAAGTAGTAAAAACACGAAAAACATAAATATCTCCAGTTTTCAGGCCAATTATTTATTCAAATAAATAAGAAAAGCTTAAAAAGATTTTTAACTTAAAATTTCTGTGGAAATGCCCATATGTATATCAGAAATAGGATAGGTCGTTTGTGTTTTACCCGAACAACTCTAAAACATACAAGTTTGATATATAAATAAGCTTTATTATAATAATAATATATAGATGACGTATAACATTTAATTAAATTAATATAATTATATACTTTCATATACTATTTGTTCGTTTTGGGACCGATATTGTTCAAATGGAGTTTTTGAAAAAACAACAACAGCAACGAATAGATCAGTCATTTTTGGTAACAAATAAAAAACTTTTCCAAAAGGGGTACTTTGTAAAAAATTTCTTTCAGGACCTACGGATATGGCTAAATTGTTGTGGGGTCTTACAAACCGTCTGAGCGTTTTTTTGCACTAACTTAATATACTCGTTACCTTTCGGGTAAAGGGTATGCAAATCAATGCCGATTTGACCATTTTTGGACGTGTCACGATTAAGTTTTAAGCGATGTTTAATGAATCAAATAGATATTTAATAGTGTTAAATATTTCCTTCAATCTTTGGTTTATTCATTTTTTCGAACAACAACGCAACTATTATTTGTAAACAAACACACAAGTACATATTTTATGTAAACATATTAATATCCATAATATTTGGACGATTTTTCTTAATCGATATCTTAAAAGCAAAACTAAGTCATCGATTACACAAATCACGACACTTAACTATCACTAATAAAAAGAATTCTGACGACGTAAGTGCTTGGTGTTCATATAAAGAACCGAAAACTAAAAATAATTTAGTTACCAATTGAATATGTGTTAATTTTTGAAATTAGTGTATACAAAACAATAGTGTTTTGGTTTAAAGTCATGCAGAATCCAAAACATGTGCTCAAGCATAAAATAGACTACTCATAATCGTCGTCGTTAATGTTCTTTTTGTGCGAATAGAATATTGCAAAAATAGAAGGGAAAATGGAAATCAATGCCAATAAAAATTAAGCATTCCGTTTCGTGTGCTACATTATTAAAATATGCACATAAATTGTCAAAACAAATATTGAATTAATTTGATCTACTTTTAATGTTATTAAATAAACAGACAAACAGGACGTCAAGACACTTTACGTAAATTCATGTGTACATACATATTTGTGCTTGTAATTAAAACATATGACAAATTGATTAATTGATTGGCAAATTTATGACTACAGTATTTTATTTTTATTCATTATCCATAAATAACTTCAACATTTCTTTGCACACGTGTCAGCGTGGATATTTTCGCGTATGTACATATTACTGCGTCTTGAGTTTTTACACACATACATAAATATGTTCCTTTTTAAGACAATGTTGTCATTTATATACTATATATGTCCTTTCATTTTCTTTTAAAATGCTATCTAAATCTCAAACCTTATGTAATTAAATATTTTATGCAAAATTGACAATGTAGAAACCACATGCATCTGAGAACCAATAGCGTCAGTAATATCAGGATATTAGGCTTGGCTTCATTTTTTATACAAAAATGGATTTTGCATGGGTTCTTTTTTTAAGAATTGGATTTTGAGTGGATATAACCCATTTGGTAGCGGCAACTTAAACCCGTTTACATTAACAAGTTTAAGATTGCAATCATTTTTTTTTTCTTTAAGCACTTTAATTTGAATTGCGCACTTAAAAATTATTTCAGATGCATATATCATATTTAAGAGCAAAATTTTAATATAAAAGAATTGTTAATCAATTAATTAATAAAAATGATAAAGCCACCGTATTTGACATGTGTATTCATACAAACCTGATAAACATTGATGATTTATTTGTTTTTTCAAAACTGACCCAAACATGCCGCTACCACATTAACCAATTTCTCGTCTACAATTTTCAACGCATCGTTACAATAAAATTCAAATATTAAAAAACTTTTTGTTGAACTGAGAAGAGTCAGTCTTCCAAGCGTGAAAAATATAGATACATGTATTATGCTAGTTATCAACTCGTTTTTGATAATATTTGTTGTTCCCAGTGTTATGGCTGGAATAGCGATACTCGAAGCAATAACGATTATTTTGATTAAAGCAACTTTTAACATAGCGTCTACAATAAAGTTAAGAAACGTTTCAAAAAATATAATTTTCGTACGAAATTCGTGAAACTTATATCAATGTATAGGTCACTATGATTTGATTATTTTCGGTATACTTTCGTTCTATCTGTCACGTATTAAGCAGTCAATTGTTGAAGGACTATCTTGAGTCAAGTGTTTTGAGCAGATGTATGTTGTTAATGCTGATAACGATAGCCATTTGATAGTTGTTACCATTCTCTTACATATACGCCTGATACTAATTATTCTCTTGAGTTTGGTTCTCACTTGTTGACCATCATTTTTAACAACGACACTTGACGCAGTGTGCTTTTATCTTGACATCATGTTCGGTGAACTGGATGTACAACTAAGCTAAAGATTGTCGTATAATATGTTATCAGTCCTACCATTTCGTTTATCTGTTTGCCGTATAAAAATAAACCCACTAGAGCACATGTTTATTATTCTAATAATTTAAGGCAGTCTACGTTATAGCAGGTTACCAAACAATCCAACGATTTCATTTCCCCACAGACGCCGAGCCCAATAGGACTTGCTAAACAAGACATTTAAGTAATGTCACAAAATCAATCATATTTCTGGCAAACGACCAGACACAACGTTTATCTAAAACGATCCGCAAAATGGCACATGATGATTGCCCTCATAGCCGTTCTTACATTTTCCACTATATGTGCTGCGGAATTTGATAAACCAAAGGTAAATGATGATATGGATGCTATAACCGGAGTACAAACAGTAAGTAAATGATTTGTATACTTTTGAAACAATATTAAAAACATATTTTTACGCAGCACATTGGCGAAGATCCAATGCTGGATAAGGACTCAGAGATAGGTGCAACGCAAATGAAACCAACGGATGAGCAGAAAGATGTCAAAGCCAAAGGGGATTTTCTCGATGCATTTACTGCATCGATCTCTGTTATTTTATTAACAGAACTTGGTGATAAGACTTTTTTTATTGCTGCCATTATGGCCATGCGTCACGCTCGTTTAATAGTCTTTGGTGGTGCTATTGCTGCATTGGCTTTAATGACCGTACTCTCATGCGTTTTTGGCATGGCAGCAAACTTTATTCCTAAGGCAAGTATTCAAATACTATTTAAATGCATAGTTGATATGGTAACGTTTACTGGTGTACTTATTTTACAGGTTTACACATATTATATCTCAACTGCTTTATTTTTAATATTTGGTTTAAAAATGTTATACGACGGTTATAAGATGAAACCAACCGACGCTCAAGAGGAAATGGAAGAAGTGCAAACTGATTTGCGTAAGCGTGAAGATGAGGTGAGTCAATTGTTTCATTTTTCCACAAAACCCTTGTACAGTGTTCATTGCTTAAGCTTCAAATTTAAATCAATGTTGAAGTATTTTACTTTTTGTAATTAGTTAATCGAATCTTTAAACTAGTAATCGTTTGATACTTTGCCTTATTTCTACCAATCAACTATCTTAATTAAGTATATTTTTTTAAATTCGTGTTTTTGTGAATATAACCGTAGTATTTTTGATAATAGTAATAATTTTAATCTTTAAACTGAAAGCAAGAAAGGGCGTCATCTAATTCTTACTTTCCCTAAGTAAACTAATCAGACTATACGTTGTTATTGTATATAAAAAAAAAAAAAAAAATGTATAGTAACAAATATAACAATTTCAAGAGTATTTTTTTAATTATTAAAGTAAATAACAATACAAATCACAAGGTTTCTCGTACGACAATAAGATGTTTTGCATATATCGTAACTTAAGCCTACTGATGTTTGGACTTTTTTTTTGTATAATTGCTGTTGTCCAAGAAGAAAATTGCAATACGAGATATTATTCTAATCAACTTCGATTTGCTGAATTATAAAGTCGCAGCCCTACTATAAAGTTCATAAATAAACCTGACAAATCGAAATTATCAAGCCGATTTGTATGGTGTCATATGGAGCACTTCCATTTTGCAATTTTCTATCGCATAAACTAGTAGATCAATGTCTCATCACAACCATACTACAAATACAACAATAAAGACATTTGTATGTATATGTAGCATGCCCACCTGCATGTTTATTATGTTAATTTATACAGGTATATATATGCTTTTTAAATAACAATATATTGTACATACATATTTATTTGCGTTCATAATAATACATGTACTAACAATTAATAATTTTGGGCTTTTAAACATTTTTTTTAAACTTTAGGGTGTTTTACTTCCGTCTCCATTTGACCGCTAACACAGGCAGCAGCTCCGCTAAGCTGACGTTTCCTTTCAATCTGATCTTCCGATAAATTGCTAAAGCGCTCATATAACTCTTGTAACTCTTTACAATTGTTTTGTAAGTTTTATATTTCTTTCGCATTTGCGCTTTGCTGCGACGTTTTTATTTTCGATTTTCGAACCACAAAAAAAACTCAATAGGAACAGATTGGAATATTGTACATACTATTACAAGAAAAATGGTAACACCTATGGTTGTGCCCCTGCGCGTTTTGCTCATTAACCGCTGCTTTTATTAAATATTGTTATTTAAAATATTAACTTTAATTATGTTTAATAAATATTAATATTATTATGACCAAAAATATGCAACTTGTTTGCGCCACCTAGCGGCCACATTAAACAGAAAACAATTATATATACATATGTAGATATGATAGAGAGACGTAAAAAAAAGCCAGGACATACTTAATTTTATGGTTTTTTTGTTTTTTGCACATTTGCGTTTTTAATTTACGCTTTGATTTTTACACTTGCCATTGTGACTAATAACACGTTCCTACTGAATAATGAATGTACATACACATATGTTACATACATATATTAGCTGAAAAAGCTGATGCAAAATCTTCTTAAAGTTGAATGGCTTTGCAAAGTTTACAACTTATTGTACTCAAGGCCAAAATATGAAACTATACCTAATGAAAAATTTATTTTTGTATGTTTTTTCTTTCATTTGGCTTCAAACCAAAAAAATGTCTACTTTTCACTATTATGTACACCATTGCCCAACGAATGAACTTAAATGTGTACATATGTATGTATGTATGTATGTACATTTGTTGGCATAGCTAATGCGTAGAGCAACACGTGGCGGCAAGTATGATGATGCCGACACAAAGCGCAAGAATAGCAATTCGGAGAAGGAGGATCCCAGCGAGCAGACGCTTATTCATGGCAGTGTGCGTAATGTTAATGCAAATGTTGATACCTCCAATACCTCTAACATGCAGCACCGTCAGCGCAAGCAACGCAGCAACAATAACAATACTACCAGTACAACTACTACTAAGCGAAATAATAGCTGTGATAAAACTGGATGCGATAGTGATTTTCATGCAGAGCATGAGTCTGAAGTTTTCAAGGATAGCGGACGCATCATGGAACAGATAAGAATGTCCACGTTCCATGGCAGTCCAGCAATTTCGGCATCAATCGCATCAAACCAAACCGAACAAACAATTTGTGATAATCCACGCAACAATATAACTTCCAATGTTGACGCAAACGCATCGTGCAACTTGTCTTCTCTTGATACTGATGTTACTGTTGGTGAAGTGGCTCCACTGGCTGATCATGAAGGCATGAATAGCCTTAATGTTAGTTGCGCATCCTCATTAGCTGGTGATATTAATGCTGCTGGAACAGGAAATGGCGCGCTTACACCACGGGTTAGGCTAGCAACAAATTACCTATTTCTTGTGTTTTCTTTTGGTCATTTCAAATGTTATTACCAATATCACAACGGCGGTACAGATGCTGAAAGAGTTGCGTTTTTGGTTATTTTCGTTTCCCGAATTTTCTTATAAAGCTTTGTAAAATGTACGCAAGGACAAAACACTTTAGTTGCTGTACCGTCAATCGGCCGTTTAATATACATACATACAAACACATGCAAAAATGTAACACAAAATCATTTATTCATTTCGACTAATTGTTTCCTATAATTTTTATTTTATCATTTATGCCATAAACTCAAAACATTAAGTTATTCAATTTATGTGTTCTATTTGTTTTAACTTGCCTTTTTATACCTCATCATTAATTAGCATAAATGTATTTATGGTGATTTTCTAACTTGTGAATACTCTGAGAAGCCCTAAAATGCATGAGCAGCTGTCAATTTTGTCCGTCGCATTTATATGTATGTCCAGTAAATTATTCGTTTATGCTTGAAATCGCTCAAACTGTGTTTACACTAATTTAGAGGCACATATTCAATTTAAGATATTTTTTTCTTGTCTTAATTGTTAAGAACTTTTCAATTTCGGAAATTCTCTTTTTTTAAGTACTGGAAGCCTGATGGTGTAAACATAGCTTAAGTAATATAATGTATTTTGTATAAAACGCACGTTTTCACTTTTTGGATTTTTATAATAAGTACATTTAAAATAATTTATTTTCCTACTATCAACCATATATTTATGTTTATTTCTGTACGATTCTATCATACATAATTCAAACAACTCTATTTGTGCTAAAACTTTTCCAGCTGGATCGTGACGTAAATGCAGCGCTTGTACAGGATCCAGAAACTGGTCGTCGTCGTAATGTACAACGTCGAACAGCCACTTATTTTACCATGCGAGTCTTTGCACAGGCCTTTACCATGACATTCCTAGCTGAATGGGGTGATCGTTCACAATTGACTACGATTATTTTGGCCGCTAGCAAGGTTAGTTTAAAGCATCCCAATATTTGATATTAAATATATAGTATGTATATATATTAAAATATTTATTCCTTGTTAGGATATTCTTGGTGTAATAGTTGGCGGCGTACTTGGTCATTGCATCTGCACTGGTTTGGCTGTGATTGGTGGTCGTCTAGTGGCTTCCAAAATCTCCGTGCGCACTGTCACCATAGTGGGTGGCATTGTATTCATTGGATTTGCTGTTTATGCACTCTTAATGCGCCCCGATGACCTTTAAACAAATGATGCGCATACTACTACTCAATGGCCTGTTGACGACCCAAAGATGAATTTAGTGTTACTTAGTTTTTGAAGAGGAGTAGACAGACATAGCTAAACTGAATTGGTTTATTATTTGAAACTTAGAAACAACTTCAATGGCATTTTAGGATGCCAAAGTGCCTTCTGTGCTTTTCGCGCTAGCCATGACAAAAAAAAAATGTATTTGAATTTGATTATTTACCGGGTATTATTATTTTTGTAGTATTCTGTTATTGCGTATTGATTTAAGTACAAAAGTTTTTGTGTATTATTCATTCTTTTTAAAAACCAATTGTAAGGCTTCGTTGGCTCCTCTAAATAGTTTTTTTTTTTGTTTGGCATTACTTAAAGGAGCTCTGTATATTATTTATGCCAATTGTGTATTAAATATAGTAAGTGTTGTACAGAAAAAAAAAAATACAGTTTAATAGAAAAGCATTAATTTATTATTACATATATAATTTATATTCTTCACTTAAGTCAACAACAGAAACCTGTTTTAAATGAAACAAATAACACACAGCACTTTACTGGACTTTACTACTCTTTAAATGTCATGGGATCGCGATAGATTCCAGTAAACAAAATAGAGCTAGATTTGTGATCGTAAATCAGGAATAAGAACGGATGATTGCATTCAAACTTTGTGGGCTCAATGGGGCGAGCCGAACGGAAACTGACCAAAACGGTTGCAGCAGCAGCAGTACTGCCTTCCTCGTCCACTTTGATTTTGGCTACATGCTTGGCATCACCAAATGAAATATTTTGCTCGGTGCTAAAGTCGGCGAAATTTGCACTGGCCTCAAATATTTTGTTAATTCCCATTTTGTTAAGTATCTACAAAAAGGAGCAAAATTACATATACAATTTTAGCTGTGAATTAATATGAGCTACTTACCGGCACGAGTTCTAAGCGCTGTTCAAACTCAAACTTTGGCAGCGACACCTCAATCTCACGAGGCATACCATCCTTCAAAGACTGTTCTAAAGTATCGGCATTCAACTTAGACAGTACATGTTCCAGTGCATCAGGAGAGACTGGTGGCAAGATGATGACCATAGAAATCTCGGAATCAGCATCCTCTTTGTCAGACGTTCGATACGGCATTTGTAGCACATGAGCGCCCAGGCGTTCATCGGTAGTCAGCAGAAAAGTGCCCTTTTGTTGCATCATGGACACAAATGAAACTTTATTGCTGGCTGTGTGGAATGGCTTTTGCTCTGTGGACTTAACGTTGAAACGACTAAGCCATTGGCCCTTAAAGTAAGCTGCATTTGCCAGAACTAATTCAGTGCGAGCATCAATATCGCCAGCAGCCAACATTTCGGGAATTTCGTTGCGCGTTACGTTTGCTATCCAGTGGTTAATTTGCAGTCGACACTGGTCTGGATCCTGGCGGAAGTTTAGTTGAACAATTTCATCTTGTAGGCGTGTGCCCAGGCACGATGACAAATGGACATGCTCGTCAAAATAGAGACGATCAGCTGAAGCGAACTCTAGTGGCATATTTAGTGCGCGAGTTGCTCTTGTTTGTTTCTCCCAGCGATAAGCAGTACGTACTGTTTCCTTAGATTTTGCCCAGTCAAGATGCAGTGCGTTTACAAGCTCTTGTTCTGTCTCACCGCCAGCACCAAAGTAAGCCAAGAGCAGAGCATGGTACGTACTGTAGGGCGAAAAGAAAATGTTCTCATTCGGCGTGGCTTGGCGTATGGCATCTAGCATTGATACAGTAAACGCTTGCTGGCCACGATACAAATTAATATGCTTTTGCACAGCATCAGGCTCGGGCGCAGTGCAAAGCTCAGCGCTCAAAAGCCCAGGAAGCACTATTAGCACTAATGCCAATAACATATGCATATTGCGTAAAAGTTATCTGAAAAAAAAATATAATTATGATCATGAGACGATAAATAAAATAATCCAGTTTTATGCTTCACTACCTAATCCAGGTTTTCGTTGCACCATATTAATAAATATAAGATATACATATGTATATGGCGTAAGTGTACATGAAATTGGTAAATCTATGGACTAAGCCCACTGCTCCGCCTTCTTTAATAATATTGGGACATATTGATAATATACATATATACCCAGTACTTTGCTGAAGTTTCACAATGGTTATCCGAGTGAGAACGCTTTATCTTCTTACTATTCTTGTATAAATAAATCTATAAATTGGCTTACGGGGCACGACATCGACAAACATAATCTACCTGCAAATATGTACTATAATTCGCATCTCTTAGTAAAGTTGAGTTACTCTATCTCTTATAGTGACCGTTACATACAAAATGTGTTTCTGTATAGCTTAGGTTAATTTAGTCTATGCCGAGAGACCATGTGGCCCATTGTGATGGCTGCATACTTTAATAATATAATTTAATAAGAATTTCTTTGAGACCTACATTAGAACATTTACGATTACAACTGTCGTTGTATTTATCCTATTTTGTTAATTTATAATACACAGATGCAAACTATCACTCGAATTATTCGTTCAGTTTCAAAATCAAAATGTCTTTAATAGCGCTTTTAATGGAGCATATATGCAGAAAGATGACCGAATTCAGTGATAACAAACCAGTGAAATGCATGAAAATGCTTTAAGTCGTACGTATCTCACCCGAACGTATCTGTCGGACAGTTTGGTGACGCGATTGCTCAACAAAGAACGTGTTTTTGGCGAAATAAGGACTTTTCGACATTTCATAAATGTTGATAAAACTTCGATCTATTACGACATACCAGATGTCAAGGAAGAGTTGAAGACACCAAATAAACCCAAGTCAGGCAGGACGACAGATGATTTAAAGTAAAAAAGATCGCCTATTGTAAACAAGGGGTCAGTGGGCTATGATACTGCCCTATCTTTATATATTATAGTTACTCGTAAGCTATAAATTACACTATGTTTAGGTTAGGTTAGGTTAGAGCAGTAGCTGAGACACGTCTCAGCTCACTTAGGCCAGCAATTTGGCCCGTTGTGATACCGCAGTGATGGACTTTCATCCACCCTTCCCCACTAGTAGGTCTTTTAGATGTCTCCATTTACAGCCATCCGGTGGCCTGAATGAACCTTGAGAGGCATTTTGGACTCTGTTCTGAGAGCTGGGAAAGGTCATGTAGAAAATAAGACTTGAGAAAGCGGAATCTTGTCCTACACAATCCCGGACAGTGACAGAAAAGGTGCTCTACCGTCTCTAGCTCTTCCTCATCGCCACAACTTCTGCAGAAATCGTGGTGAGGAGCGTTGAGCCTTGACGCGTGAGTCCCCACTAGCCAGTGTCCGGTGATCGCTCGGATAACTTTCGAGCAATGAGCTCTATTTAACCAGCAAAGTTCTTTAGTTCTTTTACTATTGTACACTGGCCATGTTTGACGTGAAATCCTGCACGTGTTGGTTATTTGGTTCCATGTTTGGTTTGTAATATGAGCGAATTGGGTCTTTATGCTTAATTTGCAGCTGGCCATAGGAATACCCAGACGCTCCTTATCCCGAAGGAGGATGCTGGTAGTTCCTTGTCTTGCCAGTTCATCCGCAATACAGTTTCCCTCAAAGTCCCTATGTCCCGGGACCCAGATGAGGTGTATCGAAAACTGTTCAGCCATGTCCCCCAGAGACGAACGACACTATGTTTATTTATGGTTAAAAAGGCAAAACTGATTAGACAACAAGCATATTATAACTACTAAGTTGAGTTGATTGTTAGTTACGTTAAGGCAAGAAAAACAAAAAAAAAAAAATGTTTTTATTTAAATAATGGGGACATTTACGAAAGTAATACCTACTCTCAGGACCTTAACAAATCATTCCCCTCTGTGGAATATTGCTCTAAAAGATTGTTTTGAGAAAGAAAATAGTTTTTTGCCTCCCCACTTATGTATGTAAGTACACATGTTTGCATGCATGTAAGCTTAGATTAAGTTTGGCTTGGATCATCTCGAAAAAAGAGACCAAAAGTGAAAGTTGTTCATGTGTGCACTCGAATTCGCAGCAACTACATACAAATATGTACACACCTATTAATACAACAAAATCCATGCATACATAAAACAATAATTGGCGTTTGTTATTTTTTAGTTACGCATTGTAAAAAATGCAATCAGCCGCAAAAACAAAAACTCTTTCTCAGCTGTTAGTCTCATATTATATACATATATTAGACTACGTCACTACTACGTAATTTTAAAAATGAATAATTTCTGCATAAAAACCCAAAATAAAATTTTTAAAACAGGTTATTACAGCTAGGCTTCTGTGACTCATGAGCCAATATTTTTTTTATTTCAACACACAGAAAGCTTTTAATTTTTTTGTATACAATTGGCAAAGCTGGTGACAACAATGAAAACCAGTTTTTTTTGGGAATTCCGGACTTAGGCACTGCGTTTGCAAAGAAAATCAAATATAATTCATAAATGATTAATATGTGTGATACGAATTTTTATTGCCGTTTCGGTATTTCTAACAACCTTGAACTTTTAGCACTACATATGTATGTATGTATATACATATGTACATACATAGATACGCACACAATGAGGGTCAGTTTTTGCAAATATTATGAAAACTTTTTTCGTGATAACAAGCATTGATTATTAAGTTTCTTGAAAGCAATTTCGTAACTTTGCCTTTTGAAAAAAAAACAATATTTTAATTAATCTTTAGTTATGAATGCTTGTACTTGCATTTATGTATGTATGGTACATATACATACATACATATGTTTACACAATAGTTCATGCGTGCACTTTACAAAATTTACTTGTACTACATAAAATGGTTAGGCCTTCGTTTTTGAAAATTTAAAACCAATAAAAAGTATACGTAAATCGGTATCCAAAAGGAAGTTAATCACATATAAAGCAATTTACCTTTTTTTAATATTAAACAAAAAAAAACACGACTGGTTACGAGTTAGCAAACCGTTGGAATGGCAGCCAAGTTACGTTCGACAAACCAGGCTTAAGCATGGAGACTAGACACGACCAAACGGCCGTTTAAACATTTTCAACAACAAAATGTTCAGTATTGTACAGCACTGTGTTTATTTCGACGTTGCGCAGCACCAATGCAGAAGATGAAGAAAAGTGTACAGAAATCGCTGCAACGCATTATTTTAGATGGAAAAATGGCTTAAACAATTGTTAAAACTAAAATTAAATACAATATAAAATGGCAAGTCAAAAGCCTGGCGAGTGGGCCACGGGTCTTTTGGCACGTTTTGAAGACCAGGTTTGTTTTTAAACATATTTTCACATTGTTGCGCTTGTAATCGTCCCAAAATGGAAAAAAAATGTACCTGCTATTGCCAGCTGTTGTTGATTATTGCAAATGTTTGGTGTGGGTGGTGGGAGGCAATCGAATGAATGAAATGAAATAATCAATTAAATGCGTTTTATTGTAGTTGCCAAATAAAATCGGACCCTATGGAACTCAGGCGCGCATGAGTCAGGACCAGTTGATAACCTGTCTAATACACATTTCACGGTATCGCTTCTCCTTAGTTATATCTGGATTGACTAAAATGCTGCAGCGCGTTAATGAACCTGTAAGTGGGAAATAGTAAAACAAATACCTTGAATACAACATAATATTCCACGCTTTTAACAGGCCCTGCAAAATCGACATGAGCCCGAACGCTATTTTGAGTCTCTGGTTATAATACTGACCACACTCGAACGTTGCCTGACTAATCAGACCAAGGACACTGCACGCTTTGAAGAGGCAATGAATGTTAAACTATTACTAAGAGAAATTTCGCAGTTTATTGATGTACAAAGTGATAGCAATCCTAATGCTGCACAACTAAGAGCCCTTGCTTCTAAAGTTCTCTTTGCTTTATCTCAAAATCATTTCTCAGCGGTATTCAACCGCATATCTGCACGTATTCAAGAGTTGACATCCTGTTCAGAGGAAAATCCCGATTACAATGATATCGAATTGATACAGCATATTGATATGGACATGATCAAGCTAACAAAGCTGTTGCAAGGTAAACTTATATATACCTTTATATAATAGTTACGCTATATTATTTTCCTATCGAAGAAACTATTACAAAATTTCGGAGTAAACGGGCGCCACCGCTTATTTTGCTGTATTCATTGGAGAAAGCCATTTGGAATTGGATTGAATATCATCCGCAAGAGTTTCAGGACTTGCAGCGGGGAACAAATCGAGACATTTCAACGTATGTGGTTATTTAAAGTAACGAAAACGCATTTGCTTATACAATTTTTTTTTAATAGTTGCTGGGAACCATTACTGGACTTTGTTGAATACTTTAAAACAGAAAACAAAAAAAGTAAAACATTGGTCTGGCCGCTGCAGATGCTGCTTCTTATACTTAACCCATCCAGTCTGGAAGCTACTGTAAATGAGTTGCAACAGTCCGAGAAAGAAAAGGAAAAGGAAAAAGTCCAATCAAAGTCAACACAGTCAACTTCGCGTGATAAGGATTTCTCTGCCAAGCAATTCATTGAGGGCATTAAACGTGGTCTGGGACCTCATTCACCATCAAAGCAAGTTACCGAATCATCAGCCATAGCATGTGTAAAACTTTGTAAAGCGTCCACCTACATCAATATCAATGACTCCAACAACGTGATTTTTAAGCTAGTGCAGTACATTATGAACGACTTAAAGGCATTGCTTTTTAATCCTGTTAAGCCATTTTCGCGCGGTCAGAGCAATAACTTCGCAGATATTGAGTTAATGATTGATTGCTGGGTTTCGTGTTTTCGCATCAATCCCCACAACATTGAAGCGCTTAAAGTGTGTCTGAATCTTTCTTCGCCACAAGCTTATCACTTTGTTATTGTCTGTTCGTTGCTACGGTTTGTAAACATTAAAAAAAATTGCACCTATTTGCCATAATATTGCTCCCTATTTTCAGTTTGGCACATATTTACGTGGATTTTCGACTCCAAAACAAAAATACCTTTCGCGTCGTAAACCAGCCTCGTCTACCTTGGTGGCCCCAAACCGATGTAGTGCACTATCGCTCAGCTGAATTGCGTGCATTGTTTACTGACACCTTAAACAAGGCAACGCAGGGTTATATTGGTAGGACATTGATTACCCAAAAATAATAAGTTTTTCAACAAGGGATTCTATTATTAATCTTAGCACATACCCCCTTGCGAATGATAACTTCACTTACTCTAAAATCGAAAGACACCCAAAAGGGACTTACTCGTCCCGAAGAAGGACCCGCTCATAAAATGTTGTTGCTATTACTCGTGCGCCTTATTCATGCCGATCCGACATTATTATTAAACGTAAGGATCTGATGTATCAAATTCACATATTCTTTTAATACTTTATTTTACTCCAGACCCAAGGCAAAGTAGCACATGAGGTACAAAGCTCCACGTTAGAACTCATTAACGGTCTTGTCAGTTTAGTCCATCAAACAACTATGCCTGATGTTGCACAAGAAGCTATGGAAGCATTGCTTGCCTTGCATGCTCCTGAAAAAATCGAAGTATGGAATCCTGAAGCTCCAATCAACACCTTTTGGGACGTCAGTTCACAGGTGCTGTTCTCAATATCGCAGAAGTTAATACAGCACCAAATTGCAAACTTTACGGATGTTTTGAAATGGCTTCGTGAGATACTAATTTGTCGCAATACCTTCTTGCAACGCCATAAGGACTACGCGCATGTTGGCAGTCAGATTGCAATTTGCAAGCAAGCACACATCAAAATGGAAGTCGTTTTCTTTATGTATCTGTGGTCGGTAGATTTGGATGTGGTACTAACATCGCTGTCATGCTTTGGTTTACTTTGTGAGGCAGCTGAAATCTGTTGCAGTTCCGACGAGTTGACCGTTGGCTTTATTATGCCAAACTATCATATTTACCAAGAGCTCGCGCAGCTTTCGTCATGTAAGTAAACTGTGATAAGTCACGAGTATCCTTTACTGAACTTCGTAACGCTTTACAGCTGGAACCGATACTCGTATTTGCTTCCTCGAAAACAATCATGGTCGCCTCACTCTGCAAAAGCGCATCATGACTCTATTACGAAAAATTGAGCACTGCGTTCATGGCGTACAACCAGCCTGGGAGGAAACATTTCGCAATTGGGAGGTGACTAGCAAAGTACTGCAGACGTATCCGAAATGCAAAAGTGAAGATGGTCAAGCCGAAATTTTTCATCGAGGCATGGGTAAACGACGTGCCAGTCATCAGAGCTCTGAACATGATCTAGAGGAGCAAATTAACGAGTGGGCCAATATGACTTGGTTTCTTTTAGCACTTGGTGGTGTATGCTTGCAGAAACGAAATTGTAGCCGTCAAACTTTGTTGCAGCAATCACAAAACAACTCGTCAGTGGGTTCTTTGGCGCAACACTCGCTATATTCCAGTTCGACAAGCTCAGGTCACGGTTCCTTGCATCCAAGTACTATATCTTTATCCGCTATACCAGCGGCACCGCCACAGGACGTAACTTATTGTCCAGTGACTCAGTAAGTATCCACATCCTTTGAATAAAGCGTGGTAAATTTGTTATTTATAATTATTATTTGTGATAACTGATAACTAAATGTACTATTATATAGGTTCGTAGGACAACTACTGCGATTGTTGGTGTGCAGTAATGAAAAGATTGGCTTAAACATACAAAAGAACGTAAAGGAACTAGTTGGGGAAAAAATGTCCACACAACTTTACCCAATACTTTTTGATCAGATACGCTCTATAGTCGAAAAGTTTTTTGATCAACAAGGTCAAGTTAACGTCACGGACATAAATACACAATTTATTGAGCACACCATTTACATAATGAAATCCATACTTGATCCGAAAGTGAACAAAGATCCGAACAATGAGCAGCCATCGTCATCGGAGCATTTGGGCGTTACAAGCATTGAAGG
Source organism: Chymomyza fuscimana (assembly GCA_949987675.1). Lineage (NCBI taxonomy): Eukaryota > Metazoa > Arthropoda > Insecta > Diptera > Drosophilidae > Chymomyza > Chymomyza fuscimana. The sequence goes on from OX465088.1 coordinate 88,280,101, forward strand.
CATGATGCTTGGTATTGTACGCTACGTACGCCACCTAGATATGACAGTCTATGCCATTCGCATTAAGACAAAACTATGCCAGTTGGTAGAAGTTATGATGAAACGTCGTGACGATTTGGCCTTTCGCCAGGAGATGAAATTTCGTAATAAACTAGTCGAATATCTTACCGATTGGGTAATGGGCACATCACATCAAATAGCGCCACCCAGCTCAGCAGATGCTTCAATACTAACCAACACTTCGCTCATTTTCCGCGACCTTGATCAAGCCTGCATGGAGGCTGTGGCTGCGCTTTTGCGCGGCTTGCCTCTGCAGCCGGAGGAATCCGATCGCGGTGATCTAATGGATGCTAAAAGCGCGCTCTTCCTAAAGTACTTCACATTGTTTATGAATTTGCTTAATGACTGCATTGACAGTTCCGAGGCGGAAAAGGAGCTCAACAGTACACCTTTACTGCCACCAAGGCCACGCATGGCTGCAGGCAAACTTACAGCATTGAGAAATGCTACCATACAAGCTATGTCGAATTTGCTTGGTGCTAATATAGATTCAGGCCTTATGCATTCCATTGATCTTGGTTATAACTCGGATTTGCAAACCCGCGCAGCGTTCATGGAGGTGCTAACACAAATTCTGCAGCAAGGTACTGAGTTTGATACACTTGCCGAAACTGTGTTGGCCGATCGCTTTGAGCAGCTAGTGCAGCTGGTCACAATGATAAGCGACAAAGGTGAGCTGCCGATAGCCATGGCATTGGCAAATGTGGTCACAACAGCGCAGATGGATGAACTGGCAAGGGTGTTGGTAACATTATTCGACGCGAAACATTTGTTGTCGCCACTTCTGTGGAATATGTTTTATCGCGAAGTTGAGGTATCGGACTGTATGCAGACCTTATTTCGAGGCAATTCCCTTGGCAGCAAGATAATGGCCTTCTGTTTTAAGATATATGGCGCCAGCTATTTGCAGATGTTACTTGAGCCACTTATCAGACCCTTGCTTGAAGATGTAGAGGGTACTTGTTTTGAGGTGGATCCTTCGAGATTAGAACCCACAGATGATATCGAACAAAATCGAAACAATTTAATAGCTTTGACCCAGAAAGTGTTTGATGCTATTATAAACTCGTCTGATCGTTTTCCGCCGCAGCTGCGTTCGATGTGTCACTGTCTGTATCAGGTGTTAAGCAAGCGTTTTCCCAATTTATTACAAAACAATATTGGCGCCGTTGGAACAGTGATCTTTTTGCGTTTTATTAATCCTGCTATAGGTAAACATGATACACTCATAAATAAGAAGCCGCACAACTTTTTACATTTATATTTATCTTCTTGTTTACTTACAGTCTCACCGCAGGAGCTTGGTATCGTAGGCAAAGAAGTGCCCAGTTCGGCAAAACGAGGACTTATGCTCATGTCAAAAATCTTGCAGAATATAGCAAACCATGTGGAGTTCTCAAAAGAGCAGCATATGCTTTGTTTTAACGACTTTCTTCGCGATCATTTTGAAGCCGGTCGTCGATTTTTTATACAAATTGCTTCTGATTGCGAGACTGTGGACCAAACGTCGCATAGCATGAGCTTCATATCCGATGCCAATGTATTGGCCTTACATCGTTTACTGTGGACACATCAAGAGAAAATTGGTGACTATCTCTCAAGCAGTCGTGACCACAAGGCTGTTGGACGCCGGCCATTTGATAAAATGGCAACATTACTGGCGTATTTGGGGCCCCCAGAACATAAACCCATTGATTCACACATGATGTTTAGCTCCTATGCACGTTGGAGCTCAATTGACATGTCCTCCACGAACTTTGAAGAAATTATGGTTAAGCATCAAATGCATGAAGAGTTTAAAACTCTAAAGTCCATGAATATATTTTATCAAGCTGGCACAAGCAAGTCGGGATATCCAGTTTTCTACTACATAGCTAGACGCTACAAGTAAGCAATAGTACATAAATCTATCTTTCAATTATTTACGCGAACCTTTTTTTTTTGGCAGAATTGGTGAAACTAACGGAGATCTGCTAATCTACCATGTCATCTTAACACTAAAACCCTTCTGCCACTCGCCATTTGAGGTGGTTATTGACTTTACGCACACCTGTTCAGATAATCGATTCCGTACTGAGTTCCTGCAAAAGTGGTTTTATGTATTACCAACAGTAGCCTATGAAAACGTCCATGCAGTTTATATATACAATTGCAATTCATGGGTGCGCGAATATACCAAATTCCATGATCGAATTCTTGCACCCCTTAAAGGAAATCGCAAGTTAGTTTTTCTTGAATCACCCAATAAGTTGAGCGATTTTATTGATGCTGAGCAGCAGAAATTGCCAGGGGCCACTCTTTCACTAGATGAAGATCTAAAGGTTTTTAGCAATGCTCTTAAGCTAAGTCACAAGGATACCAAAGTGGCGATTAAAGTTGGCCCAACAGCATTGCAAATAACTTCTGCCGAAAAAACTAAAGTTCTGGCACACTCCGTGCTACTTAATGATGTTTATTATGCTTCTGAGATTGAGGAAGTCTGTTTGGTGGATGATAACCAATTTACACTGTCTATAACCAACGAAAGTGGCCAATTAAGTTTCATACATAACGATTGCGACAACATTGTGCAGGCCATCATACACATAAGAAATCGTTGGGAGCTTAGCCAGCCGGACTCGGTGACAGTGCATCAAAAGATACGACCAAAGGACGTGCCGGGCACACTTTTGAACATGGCGTTGTTAAACTTGGGATCATCTGATCCAAATTTACGCACAGCAGCCTACAATTTGCTATGTGCACTTACTGCTACATTTGATCTAAAAATTGAGGGTCAATTATTGGAGACGCAGGGATTGTGCATACCTTCAAACAATACGATATTTATCAAGTCCGTCAGCGAAAAGCTGGCTACAAATGAACCTCACTTGACCCTAGAGTTTCTGGAGGAGTCTATACAAGGATTTCAGCGCAGTACTATAGAGCTGAAGCATTTGTGTCTCGAGTACATGACGCCATGGCTAAAAAATCTTGTAAAATTTTGCAAATCCAATGATGACGCCAAAAAGCTTAAAGTCTCACAGATTTTGGATAAGCTCATTTGCCTTACAATCGATCAAAAGGAAATGTATCCTTCAGTTCAGGCGAAAATATGGGGCTCAATTGGACAAATACCAGAATTGATTGACATGGTGCTAGATAACTTTTTGCACAAATCTATAACATATGGCTTGGGTTCACCTCAAGTAGAAATTATGGCTGACACCGCTGTAGCACTAGCTTCTGCAAACGTACAACTCGTCTCGAAGAAGGTTATCACACGAACGTGCCGAGTTATGGATAAGTCTTGCACAAACCCTACCCAGTACTTAGAGCAGCACATGATGTGGGACGACATAGCAATACTTGGTCGTTACTTACTTATGTTGTCGTTTAATAATTGTCTAGATGTGGCCACCCATTTGCCGTATCTCTTCCACACCATTACATTTTTGGTATGCTCGGGATCGCTGTCTATGCGCGCTTCCACCCATGGCCTGGTCATAAATATTATACATTCGCTTTGCACCTGCACTAAACCTTCGTTCTCGGAGGAAGCTCAGCGTGTTCTGCGCCTATCGCTTGATGAATTCTCGTTGCCAAAATTCTACTTACTTTTTGGAATAAGTAAAGTAAAGTCGGCTGCTGTTACAGCCTTTCGTTCCAGCTGCCGCCACCCGACCGACAAGTGGTTGGGCAATGAACGTGTCACACAACCTCTGCCCGCTGACCGTGAGAGGCTTTCTTTGCCTTCGCTAGAGGTGATTACTGACGCGTTGCTGGAAATCATGGAGGCTTGTATGTGCGATGTACCTGACTGTGAGTGGTTACACACGTGGACCTCGTTGGCTCGTAGTTTTGCTTTCTGCTATAACCCTGCATTGCAGCCACGAGCACTGATTGTCTACGGTTGCATAAGCAAAAGCGTGACAGATCATGAGGTCAAACAACTGTTAAGAATCTTAGTCAAAGCTTTGGAGTCGTTCAATGATATAATTTTAATTGAGGCATTGGTCATGTGCCTAACTCGGATACAACCACTGTTGCGTCCTGAATCACCAATTCACCGTGCACTGTTTTGGGTAGCCATTTCCGTTTTGCAGCTAGATGAAGTTACTTTGTATGGTGCTGGTTTGGCTTTGCTAGAGCAAAATTTACATACCTTAAAGTCACAAGGATGCTTCGACAAAAAGGAAACCATAGCCGAGGTTATGATGAAAACTCGGGAAAAACTGGAATGGCACTTTAAGCAGTTAGATCATGCTGTGGGCTTGTCATTTCGTAGCAATTTTCATTTTGCACTTGTGGGACATCTTATTAAAGTAAGTTTATAATTAATTTGTTTTAAGCGACGTGCTGTAATTTTATTTTACTTTTCATTAGGGTTTTCGGCATCCAACACCCACCACTGTGTCACGGACTTCTCGTGTTTTAACCATGTTGCTGGGCATTATAGCAAAACCTTTACATCGCGACAAGTTTGAGGTAACGCCCGATAGTGTGGCTTACTTGACAGCTCTGGTAGCAGTTTCTGAAGAAGTACGCTCCCGTTGTCATGTCAAACATGCGCTTTCACGTTGGCCAGCTGATCTTATGGGTAGTGTAGACAACGGAGAACTTCAAAATAGCGTACAAGCGGTAAAATCATATTATGCTGCTATGTAAGCATAAAACTATAAAAATAATTACGTTTATAGATGGGACAACCGTTAGCGCGCCGTCAGAAGAGTTGGGATATCTTGGATCAATCGGCTCTTCAATTTGCGCGTCATCATAAAGTTCCTACACTTCAAGTAAGTTGGCAAGCAAAGCATTAAACTGTGATTTTGTTTTTTTAATATAAACATTATTTCGATTGATTTTACAAAAGTCATTACAAACCAAGAAAAAACCTACAGTCGGTGATCCCGAATGTACTTAAATACACTGTATTTTGGAAGTGTGTCGATATCAATGAAATTTGTAAACTTTTTCTTTTCCACAGTTTACAGTAAACCTTTTTACAACGTTTAATGTTTAGGACAAGAGAGCACCAGTTTATCTTTAAAGCTATCAACAAAATTGTCTGAGAAATTCCATTTATTATGATCCGTTTAATAATCTCAAATAGCTTCTGGTCAATGGAATAACTGTCAATTATTAGCTTTACTGATCAAGAAAATGAAAAAAAAAAAAATTATGGGGTTTCTCCTAAACACAATATACATTCGCTTAAACTATAGAACAATTTAAACGCTCTTGGCTACTTTTTTTTGTATTCCTAAATATTAAAATTTATATATGTATACAGTATAGATTATTTATCTTGGCTCTGTATTATCAACTCTATCAATATACGCTTTTGCATAACTAATAATTGTTCAATCATTTTTTCTTATCTCTTTTTATGTTTGTATTATCAATAAAAACGTAACATATTTCACAATATAATCGTATATATTGCCTGCTGACTCTTACATCTGATTGGTGCTTGTAACTTTCATCAAAAAAAAAAAACTAAATTAAATATGCTAATTAATATATATTTTTATACAACTTATATTCGTAATACCTCTACAACATCACAAAATCTACTACTACTACATATTAAACGCATGAACAAATCCTTTTCTTGAAATTATTCGATTTATATATGCGAATAAAAAAATTATAATTTTTTGAAAACACGACAAAACATGAATAGAATGCGCGAGTTTTATTTAAAACTCAACGTTCCTTCTCGGTACCAACAACCAAAGATCCAAATAATGCGACTGGCATCGAAGAACGTCAGGTATATCTTGTAAAATCACTCTCTCTACTATTTATTTGCTTAGTCTAACCTACTAATCTAATACAAGGACACCGTTTAGTAGATGCATTAAAATTGAACGCTAACACAAAAAAGCATAGCTAGCAAGATAGGTCTTTAATGTGTTTTTTCTTTAAATTTTTAAAACTCAGCATGACATATAAATGTTCCTTAAACCCACTGAACAAACCCGCACTTTCTAACATTCATTTATTTAGTTTGTATATATCAGTTTAACAAAACTTTTTGTAAAAAGGATCTTGGTGTACAATTTTTTCGACTTTAAAATTTATAATATTTGAACTAATACATTTTCATGTTACTATTTTTAAACAGGAACGCGGTTCCCGTTCATCGGTGTCCAATGAGTCGAACGTTTTGCTAGATCCTGAGGTACTGCCTGATCTCTCTATACAGGCTTTGGTTCTAACAGTATTGGCGACATTAGTAAAGTATTCATCCGATGAAAATGAAACGAGAGTGCTTTATCAGTATTTGGCCGAGGGATCTGTAGTTTTCCCCAAAGTGTTTCCAGTCATGTAAGTGTTTGGTTATTTAACAATGAATTGTACACATAAATATGAACATATTTATTTTGCAGTCACTCCTTGTTGGATCAAAAAATAAATAACATACTATCAGTCTCCCATGATCAGGTTGTTCTAAACTCTGTGCAAAACATAATTCAAAATATGCTAGCTAGTGAGGATCCCTCGCAGCAGCAGTTACATTTCTTACAGAGCTGTGGTTTCGGTGGGCTTTGGCGTTTCGCAGGACCCTTTACTAAGGTAAGCGTTGCAGCTTCTTCAAAACTAACTAAAAATGTTAATTGTGTATTTTTTTTTTGTGCAGTACAATATGATGGGAGAATCCTCAGAGTTATTTGTAAACTGTTTGGAGGCTATGGTGGAAACGTGTTTGCCAGGAGACGAGACTGTTCCGGTACCACCCTCACCCCGGCCCTACAATTTAAGCTCCAGCTTAAGCAGTCTAACCTTAGGCTCACCCACTGATAAAGGTATGCCATGCGCCATTATCAAATGGCGTAAGTTGGTTTTAAAGTAGTTCATGTTTGGCACTCTTATGCAACTAACTATTGTGTCAACTAATAGTTAGACATGCCTAAATGTTCTCTTTTTCACTTTTATTCCCTTAAATGTACATTTATACAGCATTCTCATCGGAATCATTAGATTTTTATGATAACTGCGCGGGCAGCGTCAGCTCGCTACGTCGCGCATCACACAGCAAAACTCGCGTTAAGCATCGAATTAATGAGAGCCCATCACATTAAAAACATAGAAATTTTCGAAAAATATATTCACTTAGAACGATTAATGAAGTAATCGAACAAGCACAAACTAAACGTAAAACATTTTGATGTGAAAAAAACGTAATCCATTGTTGATTTTTTTTTAACAAAATACTTAGTTCATTTCATTTCAATTTTAAAGTATCTTAAACGAACAAAGTACCTACCAACATATTTGCTAAATTAAAAAAAAAAAAAAATTAAAACAAAAAGTAATACTGTTATTTTGTAATATGTATTCATTTACCAACAAATCAGTTATCATGAATGAAATAACTGTAATATTTTTACACTTTGTATTAAATTATTAATACTGTTTGTTATTTTGTTATATAAACATAACTAACGCATGTTTGATAAATTGATTCAGAAATCTTCGTTAAAAAAAGGCAAATTATAAAATAAAATGTTCACAAATTTTAAATTTAAGTAGTAGCATAATTTTCCATAGTACGCATAACCAAAGAATATTAAGTAATTCTGCTACGAAGCAACACTTCGATGACTCTGTAGCGTTAGCGTACTGTATATTCTTTGGTCCAAGTTTTTTGCATGTGAATTCTTAGTGTATAGATAAACTTGCGTAAAAAAGCTTTATCTTAATATTGGAAGCTTAGTTATTTAATCAAGCTTATACATAACAAAAGATTTCGATTGGCTATAAACGGATGAAAAATATTTTAAATACATCATCTTATAAATGTTGCTAAACTAACCACGCTTTGATAGTACGGAAAAAACACTCAAAAATTAGAATGCTTACATACATATATGTATTTCTGATGGCTAAATGTTTAAACTTTAACAATTTAAAATTTTTTGGCATTTTTTCCATTTGTTTTCTATATTTTGACAATTTGTTTTTTTTTCAGCTGCATGAATAACCACAACAGGTTCGCGCTCTAGACGTAACATGCTAAGACAAAAAGTAATATGGTTTTTTAATCTATTTAGAAAGTGTATTTAAAAACGTTAAGTATAAGTGAAAATTGCGCAAACAGAAGTGCATATTTTTCACAAAACTGTCTATAATTTAAAAAAAAAAAAACAACCAAATTCAGTGACCAGTGCTTTTATATGCATGATATATAAAATTCAAGTACGAAGGCAACAGAATTCATAAAAATATTTTGTAAATCTATCATATAGTTATAAAGACGCGGCATAGCGCAATTCTTAATCTTCAAACAATATCAGGGTCGTTTATAGACTTCAGCTTATTTATCCTATCATTTAACCCGCAAAAATGGCCATTAAAACTTGTCTTTTACACTAAATTCCTTACGTTGATTGGATGTTAGGGACGCAAGTTCTAATTCTAATTTAATAAGAAAACTATTTTCAGTGTACTGTTAAAATGTAAAAGTAAACGTAAAAAATAGTTTTAATGTAACTATTTCAACAATATAACTTACATCGAAAAATTAAGTTCTCTTCTGTACAAAGTCGCTACAATACTTTGTTTTTTTTTTTAAGTTTGAGAATTCGATTTTTACGAGAAAATTTTTATTAGAAAAAATATTGTCTCTAAAATCATTTTCGGTTTAGATTTTACGATTTACATGGTACGTAGAACAGATAATAACACATTTCACATAGAAAAGATTTTTGTCGGGGATGCCGTCCAAGCAAAGTGAGTCCGGTGCGGGAGTTGATGAGCGTAGCTAACAGCTAGCAAAATACCCTATATATTTAAAGTAATGCTGTGAAGAGTTGGAATGTAATTGTAAATGGGTTACTCTCATTTTCAAATTTCATTGATTAGTATCAAATACCGTAAATTTATTCTTTCTTTTTTAGTTTGGCACGTTCTTAGAGCGTGTTGATAACCTGTTTAACAGTTTAGTTTATTTTGCTTAAAACTTTGAAGTGAAGGTGAAGCTCACAAGTATTAAACTAAACATTATGAACAAGATCGAATTTAAATTATTTTTATATGAATTTATTTATTGCATTTTATTATTTACAAATCTCATTCAAATATGTTTTAAAAGTGGTACGAAAAAAATCATTTGGCTCAAAAAATTATTATTTTTTTGAAAGTACTTATAGTACCCAAAAAAGCTTTGAGAGAAAGAGAGCTTAATTTTTCTCCAAAATTATAGCAAAAATACGCACATTGTATTGAACACCAAAAAAAAAAACACATTATATATGTATAAAGTGTTTGTCCACTACTATCGTAAATTTAGAATTAAGTGTAGCAAAATGCTTTAAATATATTAATAATCTTAGAAACTGAAGCGTTATACATCAGTACCTCGTATTGAAATCGAACTAAACAATTTATCATCTTGAACAAGCAACGATTTATTATGTTTTCGTTTAAATAAAGCAACACAAAAGCTTCAAATTAAATAAGATATGAATGTTAAATGTATGTGAATTAAGATCAAGAATTTATTATTTCGCACAAAACTTGTTAAATGTATCTGTACTTTAAAGCTAACATATTCTAAAAGCATAGCTGTCCGCAGATGTTGCAAAAATGTAGCTTATAAATTGTATCCTGTGCTCTATAAGGACATGTAAGACGTTTCAATCGGGAAATCCCCTCGTCATACTAATATTTATAAGTATTTGAGCGATTTTTGTATAATTTGCCTGATATTAAAAATAATTCAGTGATTTATGCATATTACAGGAAATTTAGGAACGCGTTTTAAAAAGTAAACAGCGTTGAAGTTTTTGAGTCAACCGTGATTGAGTTCAGGCCTCATCTTTCAAGAAAGTGAGATCGTAAAGCATACTCTCCGAAGAATGTAACATCGCTAAATAGGCAGGTTATTCGAAGTGAACTCGAGGCCGCCAATTCTTTTGCGTCTCTCCAGCAGATAGAGGAACCCGCCGTTAAAAAAGTCAATAAATGTATCGATTTTCGAATTACTTGTTTTTTTTTTTTTTTTTTTTTTTTTTTCGAGTACAGGATATCAATATGTGTTAAACTTTTCATATATATTTTAAGCAATGTTAATGTTTTTAACTGTAATAAAATAAATCATAAAAATTTTCCGTCTTCGAATCTATAAATTTAATTTTCAGATATCGCGGTTGCTTTTTATAACCTTTACCTTTAGATACAAAGGGTATATTAAGTTTATGCAACCCGAAAATATATGCAAAGTTTCAGAGTATAATCTGTGTCACTATCGAACGTATGAACGCCTTCGGATAAGAGCTAGAGCAAGCCAACGTCCAGATTATATCACTTATTATGTCATGGGAAGTACATATGTTAATATTATTTTTTAATTTTTGGGGTTATATTATATAGCTTCCATTTTTTTTCCCAAAGTCAAACCAGTTTTTCATAAGCTTGTCTTGGCGACTTGAGGTTTAAAGATGTTTCATTGAATTTACACACCTTTTTTCCAGACATCCCTTGTGGTGAGCAAAATTTACGAAAATCATTTTGAAATCAATAAATATGGATTACTTTACTTATATTCTGATGCTGTTCGTGAACGAAGGACTTGGCGAAATAAAAATTTTTAGATTGAATGATATATCTAAAAAAATGTTAAGATCTTAGAACTCCGATTTTTTGAGCCCCAAAAACAAGGATTATTTCTTCATTCCCAAACAAGATTTTTAAAGTAGCCTGCAAAAAATTAAATCGATGGGATCTTGAGAAACCTTGCTCATCGCAACCGTACTTTGTAAAAAAATGCATTTCGAGATATTCGCATTTAAAATAATAAAGCGGACGACACGCGGTTGGCGTTTGCGAACTGTTAAGAGCTATAACATATGTTATAAATTTTATAATATTTTGATAATTAAAGAAAATGCAAGTAAAAATACAGTGCACGCTCGATAACGTGAATACTCCAAAACGTGAACACCCCAAAACGTGAACAAATTTTTTTGTGCATTGACTACTCCAAAACGTGAACAAGGCGAGAAAGCTCTATAACATGAACAATAAAAGTTTCAATGTTTGCATGTAATTTGCATTGAGCTCAAATAATTCTGATCTTGGGGATTCCCCTTTTGCATTGAGCTTAAATAATTCTAAACTTGGGGATTCCCCTAATAGTCAGTTATGTTTTTTATTTGGCAATTTTAGCCAAGCATGGAGCGTTTTGTCTTAATTTATATCTATTCAGAATAGAAATGAGTTGTAAAAAACCTGTGTGGTTGACGTTGAAAGAAAAAGCTGACGTTCTCGGTTTTTGACAAAAAGGATCGAGTGTGACGTGCTTAGCGAAAAAATACAATGTTGCTAAATCAACAATTTGTGGCATTAAAAAAGAAAAATATATTTTAAAAAGCGTAAACGACACATTTTAAACCAAGCGAAGCAATTCAGATTTTCAGCAAAGCGGTACAGTGGTCTAGCCATGAAGATGTCGATCAAAATGATATGAATGTACTGAAACGACTAAGGGAGAAAGCTATGTTTCAATTAATAGAAAAACAGAAGACACAGAAAAAGATGACTGATTTTTTTAAATAAAAATTTTTTCAAATTTTCTCAAATTAATATGTACCTATACAAAACATCAACAAAATATGAATTTAAACGTGTGAATTTACTTGATACTTGTTTGGCATTCGAAAACGTGAACACTTTTGTTAACGTGAACTCCCTTGGTTTTAATTAGTTCACGTTATCGAGCGTGTACTGTATTAAGATTTTCCTATCATCACCCTTAGTACATAAAAAAATATGTTAATCAGTTGGAGCAGTGTGCGACATTGGAACATTGCAATACCCTGAAACCACTTTCCTAAAAAAGTATTTTGTATTAAAACCATGACTCACATGAGTCTACGTTACTAGCTTGGGGGCCTTAGCAAGTTTTTCATTGAAACAAAGTAGAAAATGGTTGCAGTTTATAGGAAAGAATAGATAAATTATTATCCGTATTTTTTTTTTTTTAAAGATTTTAAGGAACTTATGGTGCGCCAAACTTTCATCTGCAAATCTATAATACCCTTGACCCAATGGTTTCAGTGTATAAATCAACCCCACTACAAACAATCTAAAATCTTTCGTATACTATGCCGAAATTTCGTCCCAAAAAACTGCAAAACCGAGCAGGTGAATTTCGTCAAAGGCCTACATAAACAAGCAAACAATCAAGTGCGCCTGTATGTACACATATACATATGTGTGTACATACTTATGCATAAAAACACAAACATATGGATGTCTGGAGCCAACAACCCTGCCGGCGTATGACCGGCACAATACTTGTGGGAATGCCTGAAGTAAACTTTCTCACGATGCGCGGGCAGTCGGCACAACGTTTGCAAGTGGACGGGAGGTCGTGGTGGTTGCTTGTGCTACTGAGCGTGCGTAAATGTAACGTAATGTCGCGTCGGAGAGGAAATGGGCTCTGGTTGAAGAGGAAGAGCAATTGTAATCTTAAAGGGGGAATAGGGCACAATCCAATGGAAGCGAGCGGGGCGCACGTGTACCATGTGTGCGCCGAGCGCTGCAGGTCGAGGTCGTGTCGGTTGCGCCGGCGATTGGTGCCACAAGAGACAAAGAGAAAGAGCGAGAGAAAGAGAGTTTCGTGCCATTGAGAGAACGTGTTATACGGTATATGTTGGGCTCTATAAGGTGCTCTTTTGGTACATTTTTATACACTTTAAAGTATCAAATAACAAGTGTAGCTATTTTGCTATGCCGTTTGTTGCGGATTGTAGTGGCGAATAGTTTCTGGCCTTTCGATTATAAGTAATTATTCCTTTTTTTAAAGAAATTTTTCAGTCAGACATCTTGACGTTCATAATTGGAATATTTTTAAAATTTTACAAAAAAGTTGTACTTTTGACTTGAGTATATTTTCTAGGAAAAAAAAACTAAGTCTTGAAATAAGAAATTAAAATTAAATTCGTGCTATTTTGAAGCAATTACAAAATATCCAAACATTTATTTGTTCTGATCGATTTTGTAAAAATAAATCTTTAAATGCTCACAAAGAGTCGGACTATTAAATTGAGATGATGCAATAAAAAAAAAAACGAAGTTTTTATACATTTTAAGTTACAAATTTTATTTTATAGGTAACTCTGATTGTTTGAAATTTCATACAATGTGATATGTTTGAAAACCCAGTCTACAAAAGTTTAAAAACTATGGGTTCAAAGTTTATCGTGTTTATTTATTTTTTATTAGTACCCTAACCAAAACACTCCAAAAAATGTTCGGTCATCATGCAACTACTGACAAAAATCGTATAACTCTTGATAACCTATATAGGTGCACTCTGCACTCTTAAATCAAAAACATTCTTGATCTTTTTATAAGTTTAAGAATAATTCAATTCAATTCCCATCGGACGAGAGAAGTGGATTAGTTCCATGCATTTTTGCATCGCTCTATTTTAAAAAAAATTCGTTTTTATAATATGTATAAGGTCAACTGGAAAACAGGCTGGGTATTCTGTTGTCGTCACTACTCGGAGTGCAACACATTTTTTATTGTAGAACACGTGCAGCAGCAGCGAGTAAATCTTTCGAACAGCAAAGAGCGAAATCATGTTGCTCTTCTTCATCAGCATTGGCCTTGTTGTTGTTACTGTTTTGGTTGACTTGCGTGTTCGAAGTTAGGGGAGGATTTTGCAAGTGTAGGGGCTATGCTACAAAAAGGATCAGTTTACCTTAGAGGAGATCATTTCTCAAGTGACTACCGTGCAGTGCAGCAGCACTTATTATCTACGCAGACGAGTTTACTTTTTAAACCATAACTAACTCGCATAATGGCTGTTGAGGGGCATCGGTTCATGACCAAAACGCAACATTATCGAAAAGTTACTAAACCTTTGTTGGAGCGCAAACGACGTGCTCGTATGAATCTTTATTTGGATGAACTTAAAGACCTGATTGTGGATACCATGGACGCACAGGGCGAGCAGGTTAATAAGCTTGAGAAGGCCGATATACTTGAGCTAACTGTCAACTACCTTAAGTCGCAGCAGCGGGTACGCGAAGTGAACGAAAGCTCTAATAATGTATCTAAGGTTGCACACGCAGATACGCCACCATTGAACATTGATAAATTTCGTGCGGGATATACACAAGCAGCCTATGAGGTCTCTCAAATTTTCTCAACCCTGCCCGATTTGAATTTCAAATTTGGCACACATCTGATGAAACAATTGGGTCAACAGTTAAAGGAGATAAAACCACACATGCCACACACTCCGACCGTATACGAGGAGCATAGCGAAGCTTTTCATCTAACAGAGCAACAAAAATTTCCAACTGTTGCGGATAAGGCGGCTGCAGAGGATATTGGCAAGAGTGAAGATGTTTGGCGTCCCTGGTAAGTGGTCAAGGAACTCACTGAAGTTGGTCGAAACCACAGAAACCCGTGCTGTACTATAATTTTATGGTACTTATTCAGCTTTATTATTGTCAGCGTAAAACATTTATATTAGTTTATAAGATGTGCAGATAAATTGTCAGCTTTAATGTTTATTTTTGACTCTTTAATAACATTTATAACTTTATTTAAGAACTTAGCTTTATCCATTCATTATGTGATGTTTCTGTGATAGTTTTTAAGTGCGTTTAATATTTATATTTTTTACCCTTAGCCATGTCCGTCTGCTTTCCATAGGTCCATTTTATATAAGACAACTTATGTATGCTTATGCATTTGAACTTACGTATCAGCTAAAATTTTGGAGTTTGTATTACGCCAAGGGTACAAAATATTTTGGCGTCGGTTTTTCCGACTGTCGACTAAAGCGTTGTTTTGATCTCCTGAAATGCATAGTTTAAAGTTTATATATACTACATACATATAATAATCATAATGAGCTTCCCTTAAAGAAAATGTATTTGTACAAATTATTTACAAATGTATTATAAGAAATAAAATTACAACAAATAAATTAATTGATTTAAAAACAAAAAAAATGTTTTTTTTTCTATCAAACACGAAATATGTAACCTTTTGTAACAGTCAGCCCTCTTCCCTCAGCATCGAAAGTATTGGAAAGACTACTCACAATGCCATTGAACAGTTGCATACGGACCACATTCTCAAAGCGCTTGAAAAGAGGAAGTGAGCCGGATGCAATTAAGGCGTATCTACTATCTGCATTACTCTGTACAGAGAATTACATACTGATTGTAGGCTTATTTGGAGATATAATATTCATATTTGGGGTACCGCTGCTAACCAATATAGGTTTTAAATCATACAAAATAAGGAACTCCTTCTTATTTCTGGATGCGAATGAGCACCTGAACCGGCAGGTGTTAGAATCTATGATGCCCATGTTGCTCAGCCCGCAATGTTCCGTAAGCTATGCAGTCAGTATCCTGAGAGAATTCTGGCCCAGCTGGGTGATTATCTAAGCCGAAGATTGTTTGGCCTGCCGTGGGCTAGTCGTAGAGATCCATTCTGAGTCTTGTCTGGTCCTTATCCTTCTAGTAGTAGCTGTCTGGTAGTGTGTTACTAATGCCACAGAAGAGGTCAGGCCCTATTAGTGGGCTCGCTACTTCGTATCCGGGGATATTCTTATATTCTGGGATCAGTGGGGGATCATTGATTTACTACACCACTTAATGATATTTAAATTGAAAAGTGAATGAAGTCAAAATTCCAAAACACCAAAACCCGCCATGGTGAATTGCTGGATATTCCACTGCTTGGGATCCATCTAAAGGACACGTTATGCCATTGTATTAGATGGTTAAGTTTGGCATTGATTTTCTGAATCAATTTTGAGTTCATTTCTTTTTATATGTTATTATATGTTGGTGTATGTCACGTTCCCTGTCACGCGACTCCCAGACAAATAGAGCATAAGATGCATTTACTGCAACAATTCCATGCTCCGAGATGCTTATGGCAGTTTGTTGCTAAAGTTCCCATACGCTCGTATAACAGTTAACCATAGTGTAACTATAAGAATATTCTACTCTGATAAGCATTTCCAAAACAACCCCTATACGATGGTGACCACAACGAACAACGTTGGGCTATCGATGATCGCGCGTGAACTGATTGAACTTGTGAAAAGTGACCTGGTTTTTAAGACAACGTTAGTGCCGGTAATAAATAGTGTACAATGGTCTTAGGAGCGGAGGAGGTCACGTAGCATGGATACTTTACCTTATGTCATTGTTTCACAATTTTCCAGCTTTTCAAATTTTTTGCTACTGTCTTAAATTTTTACGATGATCTTTTTTTTTTTAAATTTGACGGAAACGGATATAGCTTTAAGTAACTCCCAAAAAATTTTAATGACAAGTTAATTCATAACAAATTTGGCAACTTTCTTAGAAATCAAAAGATAACAAATACAAAAAAGATCCGAAAGCTTCTATGCAAATCGTAAGCACCGCACACTTCCACCCAACCATAAATTCAAAACCCTTTTATGCAGTTACAAGTACTGTGTGTTACACGAGCTGCGCTCACGATCATACAACTGAAGTGTGTGCTCCTCGCGTGACAGTAGGCTCATAAGTCGTTCCACAGACACAAATGCTATAATGAGCACAGCCAGAGGGTAAAGCATCAAGCACACTCATAACACACGATCAATTTTTCCTAAAGGATCATAGCCAACAAGTGCAAGACAACTGAGCGGACAAAAGGGCAAACAACATACAGACAGGAAGTCGTCGACACGCCCGACGCAAGCAGGGAAGTGTTCCCACGCTCTTGGCTGTTGGTATTAACTGAACTGAACTGAACTAAACTCCATACATAGTGTGGATATAGTTCATTATAAACTGAGCTATCCGACAGGGTTTTATACGCAAATCATAACACAAATCTGGAATTCGAAAACGAGCAGCTGCTCCACACACGAACAAACAGAGGGCTGAATTGCAAAATTCCCATGTTCTCATATAGAAAGACAGAGAGCGTAGACCTTTTTTCTTTAAGCAGGTGATCAAAAATATTGGTGTGAGAAACCGAGGAGGAAAGTGTTTCCCACGGTGCTGCGGAGTAACAATCCTGCAACGTCGATCGTATATCCTCGTACATGCGCCCTGGCATCTGATATAGGTGCCACGGCTTGTACGACATATAGGGGAAAATTAAGAAATCGACAAACAATAAGAATTGAAAGGCAAGAAAGGAAGGGACGTTGATGACCAACCAACCCTCTTGCCTTTACAGTGATCATACGAACTGTCGGCAGAGCTGCACGAATGCTAAGGGACTAAACGAGACTTGGGGTAGTTTTATGACCAGGCATATAAAAGCAACTGGACTGACTGGCGCACAGTACAGAACGTCTTTGGCATTCGGTGCAGCAACAGCTCGAAGAATCAACAACAAAATGTCTTTGCAAATATCAGAAATGTCCAAAACTTATCAATACCGCAAGGTTATGAAGCCTATGCTGGAACGCAAGCGACGCGCACGGATTAACAAATGCCTCGACGAGCTTAAGGATCTTATGGTGGCAACGCTAGAGTCAGAAGGTGAACATGTAACGCGCCTGGAAAAAGCTGATATATTGGAGCTTACCGTCACGCACCTTCAAAAAATGAAGCAAAGACAACAAGACAACAGCGTCAAGTCCATGACAAAAGCAGAGGGTTTTCGATCTGGTTACATACATGCTGTCAATGAGGTTTCACGATCGCTCTCCCATTTACCCGGCATGAACGTAAGTCTGGGCACCCAACTTATGACACATCTGGGTCAACGACTTAATCAGTTGCAGCCGGCGATAAAGGCGGTACTACCAGTTACAGCGCCATTATCTATCCAAGTGGCCAGTCGTGATCACTACTCTGTGCCCATCTCGCCAGTCTCAAGCTATGCTGGAAGTCCAAATTCAAGTACAGCTTGTGCATCATTACTGACTACTTGCTCAACCGCCAGCATAGATTTGAAATGTAAAATGGACGACACGGATACTGACGAAGAGGAGAACGTCTGGCGACCTTGGTAGAAAGCTTATGAATACCAAATAAGAGAAATGTATTAATATTATTGTCTTCCAAGCAACAATGGCAACAAGCCCTTGATATCTTTTAGTCTTAATCTTAATACTTAATAAGCTGAATGCTAAAAACAAAAGAGCTTTAATGTGTGCACATATACAATTATTTGTATATGTATATAGGCAAAGTCCATGTGATACTTATGTTTAATAATAAATTACATAGTAAAAATTCAAATGCTTTGCATTTTTTTTCAATATAATTAAACTGAATATGATCGAAAGTTTCAAGCTTTTGCGGTATTATAAAGTAATGAAAAAATATACAAAGGAATGGGATGGCTAGCTTACAAGAAGTTAACCCATTCAAAACAATTTGGTAATATCTTTGTTCACCCATATAGGCAAGTTTCGCTGTCAGCACAAAAACGCAGATTTTCAAATCTAAAAGGTCAGACGATGTTGTTTTTTTCATGTTTTTGGGGACGCTGAATCAGCCCCGAGGCCCGAAAATCTCCAGCACGTGTCGATACACAGTTTTCCAGCAGACGAATGGGTAACTCCGCTGGGTACGAAAGCTCTTCAATTTCTTTTAGGTAAACATGATTTTTGGGTCTTCATTTACTGTTCTATATAAGGAAAAATTCTCTGGAGACGAGTTTAACAGTGAATGCAAAAAAGACCAACAAGTCCTTAATGAAAGTTTAAGCATAATGAAATTTATGCGATCTAACAATTTCTTACTTAACTTTTAAAACTGAGTAGATAGATTTTTTAGATTAATCATCGAATTTTTAATGCTATCGGTTGAGTCACAATATTCACTGGCTAAATCACTATTTGTATAATCACATTTCCATCGGCAACTTTTGAATTTCAAAAAGGAGTAAGCGCCATTTATAGATTATAAACCAAACTAGTTATAAGAATATAAAAAAAAGAAAATATAACAGCCACTCTATTACACCTTTAGCTTGAATCACGACAGTACGACAATAGTTACACCGGGCCCCTGTGAAAACTCCGGGCACGAAAGGAATCCCCCCTTCCAACCCCCTCTCGACGGGCCTGCATGCATGAATGCTAAAACTCTACAAACTTCATCCTGTTGCAAATGTGAACAAAAAAATTGAAATAATGTCAAGTGAATTGTTGTTCAAGGGTTGCTATTGCTGCCATTGCTGTGATTCCCCCTTTCATAATACATTTTAATGTTTCGTATGAGTTTTCACCTGCATGATTTGAACGTATCGATGGGAAACTTACATTGTGCACACCGTATGAGGTGTGGCTATCACATAGTGCAAGTTTCAACTCGATACGTTCACGCGAACGAACGCAATCGGTACCACACTGATGTTGACGTATTTTTATATAGATGTTCAGAGGCCATTAACTACCACATTTTGTTTATGTATGTATCAATGGTTGGGTGATGCTTTCCTCTGATAATTTAATTGAAACAGTTTAGTACAACTTTATTTTGTTTGCCCAATTCTTTTTTTAAGACAATCTATTGCTTATGACTTAATGTCTTTTAAAGGGCGAGATAATAATATGACGTTGGAAGTCCTATAACTACCGGACGACCAAGACGCGTATAATGATACCCTATTTTTCAACATGTGATAAGCGGTTTAGAAGTTACAAGGAAACAGATGAACATTTATACATACTGATACAGTTTAAGACTGTCACAAACTTTACACAAACCATCCCGCCAATAATATAGTCTGGTAAACTTGTTAGTTTATATTTTTCGATTTAAATTTGTATCTACTTTTAAAGACTTTCTAGATTACCAGATTAAAAACAAAAACGTAACTTTTTTTTGGTATCTATCCAACTGACGATGGCAACAAGCCAGAACCTTATAGACGGAGGCATAACATTTTGCCCCGAGTAAACAACTATGTATTTATTGAATGTAAAAAGATCTGCTGCTACCTGTAAAAACAATCTCTTTACGAAGAACCCAAAACAAAACCAGTAGCTGTGGGTTACGCAACAAGAGTGGACCATTAAATTTCTTAAAACGATAAGTTAGCAGCACGCAGCACTCAGCTAACTAGTGAGAACAATATTCGGGCCATGCTGATAGTTAAGCTGATTATTAGAGGAAATACGTCAACAATTAATACTTAACCCTAACCTTTTGAATAATAAGCGAATCTGTCGCAGGTCGAGCCGCTCAAGCAACTAAGTAACCAAACTCCATATAGATACAAACTGCATAAGATGACTTCAACGAACCCATACACATAGACACACACTTAGCCACAAGCCAAGTAAAAAATATCAGAAGCAAAGATCGTGAGAAAATGCTTTGGAACGTGGTTCTCACACGATCGACACACCTGCCCTTTTTTTATATGCTGCAGCTAGTCGTCATCACCATACGGCTGACAGTCCAGTAAACCTCTCTTTGAGCCTGTTGTGGCCCATACAGAGTTTGTATGTTTTTTTTTTTATTTTTTTTTGATTTCAAGATACGAGACCACTTACGGGCAAGATCATGACCAGCCTTGTGAGCTAGGGATGGCACCATAACAAACTTAGCCGATACGTCAACATAAAAGAGAAAAAATAAAAGAGAAACGGAAATCAATTTAAACTAGCCGAACATTGTATACCGTTACATATCTAATTTTTGACCGATTTTGTAATATCTTTAAAAATTATACGACCAAAAAAAAAAAATTTAGTTCGCTTTAACTTTATGATACTATAATGCTTTTAAACCAAATTTATTTGTATCATCTAGATTTTTCTTAATAGTAATTGCCTTGGTCGCATTTGGAGTTTTCGCTCTTGAAAAGAAAATTTTTGCTTTTCCGGAAAAAAACGCAATTCCAGTAGTCACTTTTAAATAAGAAGACTCGATTGACTCACTATCGTTTATTCAATTTCACTAGTTCTTTTGTACAATTTCGTCCAATCGCAGCAATGTCTTAAGAAATGAATTTATACTTATATTAAAATCTTTTTAAGTTTTTAAATATTTTTTTAAGCAGACAATTATAATTGTATAGTAAGAAGGACATACAATGCCTTTTCAGAAGAAAGGATAAGTAAAACTTGATAGTGAATAGGTCTAAAAAAATTAAAGCACCAGAATCATTAATCATCTTAAGCCAAATCATAACCAGTTAAACGTTTAGTTCCCGAAATTATATACCCAATCGCCAGGGCGAGGGACATGACCTAAGATGATGACTGAAAAAATATGATAAATATAAAAAGTAGTTCTTTTAAACAAAAATTTTATCTTCAAGTTTATTCAGTTTCTTTTGTTATCCCCATTACGCTAATACGTATATTAAAATAATGCTAAATTAGAAAAAGATAGGTTGCTCGAACTCTTAATCGTTAGTATGTTATAAGAATTTTTCCACCATTGTGATTGAAATAAAATAAATTAAATTTAGTGTAATGTTTTATAGATGAACAGAAGAACTCCCAAACATAAGAAGTACTTATTTTTAAATAGAATTTGTATATGAACTAGTCCGATCGAATTTATGTCGACATAAACAATATTTGGGGCCCCCACATGACATACATAGGTCCCAAGGCCTCACAATTCTTCTAAATTCACTTCTGCTCATTGCATTTATTCTAGGCCATTGATGCGGCCAAGTGGATGCTTAAGCTATCCGTAGTACATACGGAAAGAGTATTGAAAAAAACCATCGTGCGCCTGCGCTGAACTGACGACCGTACATTGGCCAACTTTGTAATGATTGTGAACACACGATCGTTAAGTCTGGCTTAGACCAAAGGGTAGTGGCATTTGTGGCGGTGTGCGGTTGAAGGTGCATCGCATGCGGGGCTCATTGTTGTTTGGCTGTAAAAGTTTTGTCGAACGAACTCAATTTATGTAGTTTGTTTATGGCTGATGATGGTGGTGGGGTATGGGTCGCGCTCACTTGTATGGTGTAGTATTGGATTTGTAATATCTTTAATATAAAATGTTGTTCCACTACTTTGGCACACGCTCATGCTGCCACTGGACAGTGTTTTTGTCTCCGCCGCACGTTTACTGATTAAATGCAACTTCTAATACACTTGCTGTGGGGTATATTCGTTTTGGTATTTATAATGGTATTTGTAACATAAAGGTCGATGCAAATGTCATAATAAGGGCCAGGATTTGGTCTTAGGGGGTTTTACACTTCGAAGTGTTTATATATCAGAGCAAGCAAAAGACTTTCAACCCATTTTTGTCCAGACCCTGAGGTCTAAGGGAATCTAGTAACTTGAGTCAGATACCTTGACAAGTTCAATAAATTTTTGCAAGAGATATTTTGGAATTAAGGTGTTAAGAGCATGCGGTAAGGACAGATATTGGATCAGGCCTTAACATGCCATCTTATTATTTATGAATAGGCAACTCAAGCTATATATCATAATAATCTGCCGTAATAATGCTAAATTGGGTAAATCTTTGAAAGCGGCTTTTAGAAGGTCTGAAAGCCTGAAGGCCACAGCTTAAACTTAAAAACTTTCTCGCTATAAAGTATAATCACTATAAAATGTTTACCAAAAATTGTTCGTATTTTTGTATCAGTAGGTATTGGGGTGTTCTTTTAAAATTCTCCCCACATTTTCTGCTATCATTTTAAAGAACAAAAAAAATTTTATATATATACCTACTATTCATTAAGAATCAAAGATATTGCTAAAGTGGACGATTTGGAGATAGAATAAAATTATAATTAAGAGAAAAAAAGTGTACGAAAAAGACTATTGTATGGAACGCATGTTTGATTTTGTCGACACTCAATTGACGACACGTCAACAATTGTGTGGGCACATCACTGGCATCATCCTTCAAAGATATCAATCTGTAACTCTATAAAACATTGTAACTCTCCTTGGTATGTAAGCAACCAAGAAATACACAAAGACTTAAAGATAAAATAAGCATATAATCGCGAAGATATCTAGAGAATCTAGAGAGACTGTCTAACCATGAAAAATCATTGGTATTTAATCTACTAGACAATAGTATGGACGTTAGACGTCTGTAAAGATCTCACATTTTAGACCATCTAGATCGTTATGTGTAATATAAAAAAAAATTATTTTATTTTTTGCACTCAGCCTACATAAAACTAAGGCTATAATCCAATAGGTAAATTACAAAGTTAATCGCTACACACTCTAGTCTGTTGTTATGTATGATATTGAATCTAAAACAGATTATTTTACAAAATTAACTACAATTAAACAAGCAAAAATTATTTACATGATTTACAAAAAATTGTAAGCACCATTTCATTGGTTTCTCCTTCGCCTTGGCCTATGACCCGCAAAAGCACAGGCCAACGAATTTGGATGGGTTTCCAACCTACTCTCATATCTCCCGCTCAGATTGTTTATGGAGTTCGCTGTGTTATCTATGTTAAGGTCTTTATGTAGATTCCTATTCCTAACATACCAAGGAGCATCTGCTATTTGGCGTAGAGCTTTGTTTTGCAGTGTTCAGTTTAGCAAAAAGTATTGTTTAATATTGATTGGACTCACTGGAGCACAATTAATCCATTTTTGTATTATCTATTAAATTTACTGATTACAAATAAAAATAAGTACATGAAAAAAAAAAAAAATAAAGAAAAAAGAGTATTTTATCTTCGTCTATTTATGTTTTCTATTTTTTCTTTTGACAAGTTGTATTGGAATTGGTAGATGTAACATTAGTTGTGATTTTATTTAATTTTGAATAATAAATTATACTTTTAAAATAGCAAATGTTTTATATTTGAGTTTGCAAATAGGTCACGGAATAGTTAAGCTCTGCCTATGCGAGCTAGTCTTTTATTTATTATTATTTTATTTAAATTCGGTTTTACATTTTACCCTATGTATTTGGTATTATGTTCTTAACTATTAAATGTTAAAGTTAGCAACCGAAACAGACTTAAAAATAAAGATAAGTAACGAAATTTAAATGGTTTAAATCGTAACTGAATGTCAAATCATCTAAGGGTGTCAAAGAAATCTTCTTTAACAAAATTTTAACCGCACAAAATTCCAACAGCTTGCCAGATACAACTATACCTTGCAATAAAGTTTTAACGGATAAAGGTATTTTTCAAGTGGAAATAATAAATAATAATATTCGTCTACCGGATCCCCTTCTTACGCAGAAGATTATAGCGCCGTAATTGTCTTCATCCAGCCGAGCGGCTACTATCACACAGGATTAATTAAACTACAGGTTACATACGTAGGTACTTACTGTTTAATACAATTATGTTTTTTTTTTTTAAATTAACAATTAACAAAATTTTGATCAAAACTAATGCATTGATGATATATGGAATGAAGTACTGTCATAGTAATGGATCTAAGAAATAAAATGTATATATGACGGTTAAAGAATGCCATAATTACCTCCAACTCCTGCCTTCCCTAAATAGAGTCGTGCTATGTTGGGTACCTGGACACTCGAGTACCCCCAATACATCTCCTGCGACGGTCTGTGGTGTTGGTTGGTCCACAATCAAGACCATGGTCAACAAATGGGCGTCAGAAGAACATAGGAGATGAGGAGAAAAAGCGCTTGTCAAACCTCTAGATGTGATCAAGACAAAAGTTTTTGGCAGAGCGGACTTAAAACTCCTGGTAGCATACCTATCTGGACACCACACTGTAAGATACCACCTACAGAAAATGGGCCTACCGGATTCTTCAGAGTGTAGACTCTGTCTCGAAGACGAAGAAACCACAAGACATATCGTCTGTGACTGCCCAGCGCTGGTGTGGGTCAGAGCCTGTCACATGGGAAAGGAACGGATTAGTCCCTTTCTATCTTAGGTCAATAACAACGAAAGACCCACCGCTATTGTTACGGAAGGTACAAAAGATCTCCTGGTCGCAGTGCCCCCCCATTAGGTGCAATTCAAATATGTATACCTTGTACTTTATGTACACCGGGTATAAGGAAACAAGTACAACAGAAAGGAGTCGTTTTAACCATGTTCGTCTGTCTGTCTGTATGTCCATATTGCCTGATTCTCGAAGACCGAAGATTTAGGAGTATGAAACTTTTGACACAAGATGCGTCTTACGATCCAGTTCTACACTTGCATTCAGTTTGTTGGTATTGGCATTGGAAATCCACGTTTTACTCCCGCATTTTTTAACCAACAATATTGGAGCTTTGCACGGGTTTTCCATTTTGAAAACCCATTTGTGAGTTATAATCGAAAATGAAGAAACCCCTCAAAAAAGAACTTGTAGGTAAATATGATCGTAAAGAAGCTACTGACACAAAAATATCGACTCATGTGGGCTATAATATGATTTTAATTTTTTAGGATGCCACCCCTCGGAAGGTTTTTCAAAATAGGTTCGCTAGTGATAGAAAAAAAAAGGAACACCTTTTTTTATGATTTCTGACGGACTGGGATGAACATTAGAGTACTTCATAGATCATGTGCAAATTTGCAGAAAACTCAAATATTTCCGGGAGGACTCCTCCTCTTTATTCATCCAAACACCGATGCAAAGTAAGTAAAGTACACAAAATGAAGTAGCGGAGAAAAAGCATAAAACGTGATCCAGTTATAGACAAAGGCATTTAATGGGTGTTGAAGAAAAGCATTACTGTGAAAAGAGAGGGAATAGAAAGGATTAATTGCGAATCGGTTGCAGATGTTGATTTTAGTTGCTTTCCGTCACCCCAGGAACAAGGTAATTTTTTTATACCCTGTACCTTATGGTACAAAGGGTATATTAAGTTTCTGCAAGCCGAAAATGTATGTAACATATAGAAGGAATCGTCGCAGACCACCCAAAGTTACCTAAAGTATGATCTGGTTGACTAGATAAGTCAATATACCGATGTCCGTCTGTCTGTTCGTCTGTCCGTCGTTACCAAATTTGGCATTCGGAAATCTTTTAGAGTTTCCCAGCACTGTACCAAATTCAAAAATCGGTTAACTATACCATATAGCCCCCATAGCCCCCGATCGGCCAAAAAATGTGTTTGGTGCAAAATTCGTTTTGTTTTGTGTGTTTATAAAGATATTAATTGCAATGTGATGTTACAGGGTATACCAAAGTCGTCCGCGCCCGACTTTAACGTATGCCATCTTTTTTTATATTTATTTATTTAGATTCGAAAAAGGAAATTTTTTGAAAAAATAAATATGAACTAATACGGACTAGAGACCCGATGAGTGAATTTTTTAACGATATGTACCGACTCATATCATAAATTGAGCAGAAACTAAGATGTACTATATAATAACAAAGTTCATAAAGTGCCAATGGAACTTAAGCATTATCTTAAAAAAAAGTCAAATGAGCACCGTTAACCAATTGGGGTGACTCACAATTCAGAATAAGTCAAGGATACTCGATGAGACAAGTCAAGATGACTTAAGCTAGAAGAAGTCATAGAGGAGGACTGTTCGAAAGAGAGGAAATTATAAAGGTGAATATAATTAGAGCATAAGACACGCCAAGGGTGAGCAAATTTGAAAATATAAATTTTTTTCTGCACCTAGTTCGCTGCGTTCAACCAAAGACATCGCGAAGTTTTAAAATTGCCCGCAATAGGGCAGCAAAAACAAAAAAGGGAAACAAGAGAACAAAAAATAAATGATGGATGGAGAAAAAAAGCTTATTTAGAGTATTAAAATTACTCTAAATTTACCTATCACCAAGCCACAACTTTGTCCGCTCCACGATCAAGTTGTCGTGTGCAATACTTGCACTGTTATAATATAATCACCGCGAAATTAAATATTTATAAATGAATATAAATAAAGTTTATAAAGTCTTAAAACACGGCTTACTATGTATGTATGTATTTAATTGTAAATTACGCGAAGAGAGTAAAAGTCGATGTTTCCACTTAAAGGTGTTAATCGTCATGGCAATCTTAAGTAAATGGTTAGGAATCGTCTAGAATCTAGACTTTAGATCTTTCGCTATAGTTTTCTTAGTCATTCCATGCATACTGCCGTAATAATTGGTCAACTCGGAAAGTCATTAGACTGATCTATCTGAAGTAGGCAACAATTATCAAATTCTATTTATAATTTATTAGATTTGTTGGACACGCGATGCGAAGAACCAATTGTTTTAAGAAGTGACTGAAACTATGACATCTTTAAGCTAATAAAGCGCGGATTAAAACTAAACGTGACTAAACGCAATTCGCGGAGTCTCAGTCATCATTGTTGTCTTTATAAAAAATAAACAATTACAGAGTTCCGTAACCAAAAACCCGCAAGCCCACATTGTATCTATAGACATACATATCTGACCAATGTATATAAATGTTTAGATATAAATTCCTACACAGATTCATTGCGGTCGACTCGTATCTTAATTTTTTACTTACTATCTGTAAGCGTATTTTAGAAGCAGTGAAGCGCAGTTATTTCTCTAAGAGATTAAAGTTATAAAAAGCTATATCATTGCGAAAGATACCAAAGATTTTGTCGGTCAAGCTCAGAAATGTGTTTCTAAGAACTATAGATGTGCCTTTTTTTATTTTTATTTTTTAGCGCCGGCGCGAAAGAACATTGACCACAATGTGGTTGTTGTTGTTGCTACGGCAGAACAGTCATTATGGGTCTGGCCTAACCAGCAGGCAACGGCAACAGCAGTGACCTTAGCCGTCAGCCAAAGTGTGGGAAAATATTTAGCGACTTCCGGTTGTGGTTTTGATTTATAAAAAAAAATTCCTTTATTGCTTGTTGCTTGCGGATAAAGTCGGCTTGATATAATCAGTGAATAATGGTGTCATAAATAGTGTGTGGACGTGTTTTAGGAAAGTATTTCTTGGAAATAGTAAATAATAAAGTAATAAAATATTTTTAACTTCATTTGTAATTATATTTATTTCTTCAATTTCTTCAATTTTTCAAAATACATTTTTAACAGTTTTCACTCTTATCCACTCCAGCCAAGTAGTAGGCTCTAACGGAGCATCCAGTGTCCAGAGTTGCTGGACAGTGGCTCGGATATGCGGCTACGCAGCAAGCAATGGCTCTTGCATAAGATTGTGAAATGATGTACCAGGTTAGTTACCAGCCCCAAACTAAGGGCTAACAGTGTCAGGCGGTTCACCACGGACGCCACATTGGCCCCGAGCTGCTGCTGTTACTGGCCTCACTGGGAGCGGGACTACAGCTGCCGCTTTCCATGCTGCCACATTCTGATGGTGGCGGTGTTACCAGCACCGGGCTGTTGCCGCTTGTAGCAATGGGCACCGCAACCGTGTTGGCTTGCATAGCCATGCCAATAGGTAGCGACGGTACCACGACTTGCAAGTAGTTAAGACGATGACCCAGATGACTCATTAGCTGGGTGCCCAAGTCCACGCTGACACCAGGCACAGTGGCCAAGGTTTTGGATACCTCATTGGCAGCATGCACATAGCCTGCACGAAAACTTTCGGCAATGCTCAGCTTAGAGTCAGTGGAGGCACCAAGCCGTAGCTGCTTGTGTGCACGCAATTTCTTCATGTGCTCCACTGTCAGCTCCAAAATGTCTGCCTTTTCCAGACGCGTTATATGTTCGCCCTCCTGAGTCAAGCACTCCACCATAATGTCTTTCAGCTCATCTAAGCACTTGTTGATGCGGGCTCGTCGCTTCCGCTCCAACATAGGCTTCATTACTTTACGATATTGATAGGTCTTTGACATTTCCATGTCGAGCACCATATTAAGATCACCTTATGTGTACACACTTGACAACGACGATGACGCTAACAACGTAATCCAAAGCGCGTTTCAAACAATTTTTAGTTTATTGTATAGTTTTTTTCCCCTTAAATATTTCTCTTGCTGTGCCGTGCCGCTTGTTGTGCACGCTACAAAGTCTGAGCTACGAATGATTCAACGGGCTTGCAGAGCTGGACTTTATATAGGCTCGCCCTTGACGCAGCCGCAATAAGTGCGAGCGGGTCGCCGGTTTTTGCCTCGTGCGCGGCTGATGGTGGTGGTGGCTTCTGTTTTAGTAACCGCTGCGCCCCCTTATGTACATATGTACGTGCCATGGCAACTTTTGTGGTACGTGTGTGTGCTTGTGTGTGTGTGTGTGTGAGTGCGGGGCAATAAAACGACTGCGCCTCTGTCTGTATCTGTGTGAGCTGAGCTGAGTTGTGATTGTTATACCGTGGGAAACTGTTTCGTAGCAGATTTCCACGACGACGGCTGACGGCTGGCACGGCTTGCTTACTTGCTTTGCCTTGCCTTGCCTTGCCTTGCCTGACTTCTTCTTATTGTGCAGGCTTGGGGTCTTGTGTGTGCCTTTGTCTGTCCGTCAGTCCGTACGTCTGGCTGTCTGTGTGTCTGTGTGTCTGTCCACTCTTCGTCTGTCGGTTGGGCCGACTTAAGAGATCTGACTTCGACTCCGACTCCGACAACGACGGCAGCAAACTAAGCACATGCCTTCCATCCATAACAAGATGTTTGCATTTCAATTCATTTGTATGTATGAATGTCGGTCGTTGTGTGTATCTGTGTAAGTGTGTGTGTGTGTGTTTGTGCGTTATTCACTGGCCATTGTCGTTGGTTTGCCATGTGCCTGCCGCCTCTATGCCTGTGCCCGCGCGCATCGTTAGCTTATGGTCTGTGTCCGTCCAGTCGGACGACTGATAATTGTGGAATCGTCATCGCAAAGTATTTTTGAACGCTATATGGATCATTGATTGGATCGTGTCTTCGTGGGTCGGCCGGGGCCGTGTCAGTCTACAACTACTATACTGTCAATTTTTATTGAAACCCGGCAAAGGCGATATGCGTTTGCTTTGCGCAGTCAGTCATAGTGCCCAGTCGCATGAGCATTACGCTTTTCGTTTACATGATTATTCTTGATTGCCGGTTGCTTTGCTTGCTGCTGCTGAGCTGAGCACCGAGCAACTCAACTGCTGATGGATGACGCTGCCAGTATTCGTCGCGTTCAACGCGTCGTCGCAATCACCTTCAAAGATTGAGTTTTGGGGTACATTGATCGTTGGATGGATAATCGTTTCGGTTTTGGTTTATTCTATTTGTAGACAATTACCGGGTTGGCTTGGCAAAGTGTTTACTGTTCTTAGTTTGTGCATATATTATGTGTGTACGTTACTTAAATACATATGAATGTACTAAGATTGAGTGCGATTTTTGGTCTTCGGTTATTAGTGTCTGTTTGGCACATGCCACATACATATGTGTGTTTATAGGTACATATGTATGTATGTATGTATGTATATGTAGCAATTGACAAAGTGTCTTAGTTTTAGTACATCTGTATTTTAGCTTTGATTTTCACAAGTCAGATGCAGATGCAGAAGTAAAATGATTAAGTTTCTTCAAATATGTTCTATTGATGTTAAAAAAATTTGATCTTGTCATGAATCACTGCATAATAAGTAGGTTGTGAATCCTGAAGTAGAGTTCTGAGTTTCCTAAAAATATTGAAAACTACTTATTAGTAAGAAATCACGCTGTGATTGAAATACTGTCAAGAATCTGTACATAAAAAAATAGTAGCGTATGCAGATGTAGAGTGTCCTGTATGTCCGGACACTCCTCGAAATATCTGAGTTTCATTAAAATTTTGTTCTAAAAGTGGTATTGCTACTCAGTTAGAAATGACTTAAAAGTTTCGTAATGAAGCAAAACACAATAAGTAAAGGTCGTATGCAGAATGCGAGCCTCAGGGTTCCAGACAGTCCCTTGAAATATTTTTTTTTTCTTATACACATTAGACATGTTCTATGATTTCCTTAAATATGTTACTCAGTCAAAAATCGCAATGTGAATGGAATGTTGCTATGAATCAGTATATGATAAGGCAGAGGTGGATTTAGAGTGAAGTATGATTAAAAATTTTAAACACCCACTCAGACTATTTGATTTCCTAAGATACGCAAAACATGTTCTAAGAGCTTTTATGCTGATTAGTCAGAAGTCCCACTGCTATGAACCAGTAATGCAGACTTGGATGCAGAGTGAAGTTCTGGAGCTCCAATCGAAATATCTAAGCTTATGCTGTTCACTTCTGGAATCAATCTGTGATTGAAATTTCGCTCCCCAAAAGGTATCCGATTTCCATAAATTTGCATGTTAATTATGTTTTATGAGCGTTAATGCTACTCAGTCAAGAATCGCATCGTGAATAAAACTTGGATTCTGCTCTCGAATTTCTCGAATTCTGGAATCAATCTGTGATTGAAATTTCGCTCCCCAAAAGGTATCCGATTTCCATAAATTTGCATGTTAATTATGTTTTATGAGCGTTAATGCTACTCAGTCAAGACTCGCATCGTGAATAAAACTTGGATTCTGCTCTCGAATTTTGTTTTCTATATCTGATATACATATGTATATGTAAATCGTGTATCCACTATGACTCTTTAACATATGCATGTACCTCTCCCAGACGCTTACAACCTAAAAGGCACTCATATACGTAAATATGTATATTACATGTATGTACTTACACACGCACGCACACACACACACACTACAAAGACCTAATTTCTCCCGCTTCGGTCGTTTTATTTTATGCATTTCATTTTATATATTTATTTTTATTATATTTTTTTTTTTTTTTGCTAAACAATTTATATTTTTTTATCGATGGCATACGCACGCGCGATTTTCAGTTTCCCCGCTTTGCCAGCGGCGTTCAACTTTGGGTCTCCGCGCGATCAGACGGCACAAACTACAACAACTACAACACTGCAAAAGATAGATAGAGCGAGAGAGAGAACCAACAACAATAATAACAACAACAACGGCTTGAAAAGCACAGGCAGCCGCACTGTAGCGTGTTGTTGAATTAATTTATATCCAACTGTGCGCTTTCAACTTTATTGCGCCGCGAAAAGCAAGCAAGCCAGCAGCAGCCGCCACGGCATTGTTGTTGGTACCTTCTCCGACTGCGGCGACCGACACAGTTCCAGCCCGCACGCCCCATCCAACCCACATACACACACAGATGCACACACATACGGACTTAAAGGCACGGCCGGCCGGTCGAGCAGGCAGCCAGTCAGCCCCATGTCGTCAATGTTGTTGTTCTTGTTGTCGACTCACGTACACTGTAGTATGCACCAATACTTAAACAGCGTCGGACCGTGGGAAACAAACTCGTGCCAGTCGTTTCATTGCTGTCAAATAATATCTTGATGGGGATCAACTTGAAAAGATTGGTTGGGGCTGGCTCGTTGCCGCTGCCGTTGCCATCATGATGTTATTGTTGCTGGTCGATGGTTTGGTAGGTGTTTAGGATGCGGTCGACGATTTTGTTTTTTTGTAGGTCTTTGTTTTGCTGTATTTTTAAGTTTTTTTTTTTTTTTTTTTATAATACATTTGTTCGTCATAGCGTCGTCGCACACAATAAAATGAGCATTTAGTGTAGTATACTATATAGTATATAAGCATAACACCGTCGATCGCAGTCGCATCGGTTTTGTATAAGTATGTAAAAATTGAAACCAGTTTGCCATCCGCCAAAGCAAGGCTGTGGCTGGGCTATGAGTGCGATTGTGGCTTGGTGGTTTGGTGGCTTGGTTACTCGGCTGCTGGATGCCGACACATACTCGCAAAGATCACATGAAAGATACAGCCCCGTTGGCTCTTTAGTAATCCAGCCAGCAACTTTAGCATTGCAAATTCATTTTGGCCAGCTTCTCAACTACTACCATGCTGTGGGCCGCTTTTATGCACTATTTGTGTTAGTATGTATACGAGTTTAACACATACCACTTGAGCGCTTCCAAGTGGTATGTTGCCCATTGTCTGAGATGTTCTTTTAACTCCCGCGGCTACATCTTTACATACACACAAACATACGAGCATATCGTATTTCACATGCTGGCTTTAAAAAAAATGCCCACATACTATGATGCTGGGCGTCGAAAGTGCAAGTACCCAAATCCCCATTGTAGTGTAAACTGGTTGCTTAAATCAAATCAAATGAAATCCACAGAACTTTGCCCCCCCACTGCTAATTTTATGTACGATTGGGCTGAGCGTAGTTGTTTGATTTCTGTAAACATCGAATCGTCACAGGGGGGGACTTATAAATATCGCCCTCAAACTGACACCCTATTATAATAAGAAAACAATTTTACTAATTGGGAATGCATCTCAAGACACCCCCTAAAAAGATACACCAATGAATACGTTACATGCAGCAAATGAGGGTGCATTTAAATAAATGCTACATGCATACTACAAGTGGAAACCACATTTTATGTCTACTCGGATTTTGAGTTGCACCCTGACAAGTCTTCTACCACCACCATCATCAAAGCCGTGTGGGAAAGTCGAAATCAAAACACCAAACAAGTGCTTTGAATGCCTACACAAATATAAACCAGGACGAATGTGTGGGAATGCAGTTGCACTCGGTGTGTGTGTGTGTGTGTGTGTGTGTGTGTGTGTGTGTGTGTGTGTCGATTGGCTATTAGTATTACACTATACACTTCTTTCATCAGTCGACATCATTGTCAATTTGATCCAATGCCCAAATATTGCCCCTAGGGTCATATACTTCTCAGTTCGACTTAACGTTGTCATGGGAAATTTTTTCAAGGAACACCTGCCATTTTTTTCATATAGGTTTCTTATAACCACTTGAATACATTTCCTAAATTTCACGTCAACCAAAAATTGGTTCCCACACTTTACGCAGTTCGTTTTGGCTTGGTTAACAAACAGTTGCAGTTTTTTGTAGGGGTATGTTTCCTTAACATTCGACTTCCTAAACTCTTATTTGGCTCCTCTACCTGCTGCATGCAGTCCTTTCACGAGAGTCGTATTTCAGGTTTTCTGGACTCGGCCTCTTTAGTTTATCGTTACGATGCGTTTTCAATGAGGGTGAGGTTCGCCACGCTCAGCGTTTCGTGCCTGTCACGTACTTGGTTGGGTCTGTCAGACTGTCTCTCTCTTTGTGGGTCTTCCTTTCCCTTCGTTCGTAGTTTTTCGTGTGCACAGGAAATGCATTTCGGTTGGCATCGTCTTTCGTTGCGTTATGCTGCGTCGCCGCATCGTTCAGAGTGCCGCCTGCGCCTATAAAAGACGATGCCGTTTTGGTTGTGGAATCATTCTGAAAACGTCAGCGTTTCAAGCAAAACTCGCACTGATTCAAGCAGTTCTATTTCAAAAAGTTAATATTTTGAATCTTAAAATATGTGCAAGCAAATCACTGCAGTCGCAAACTCCAACAAAATGAAAACAACCTACAGCATCAAGCAAGCTCTGAAGATGCTCTTCAAAAAACAGCAAAAGCAAGAACAGACCCACGCTTTGAAATCAGCTGAGTCGGTGGATAATCTGAGAAATGCACAAGTCGAGGAGAACTACTATGACGAAATAGTAGAAAACGTTGCCAATGAGAAACTTTCCGTCTTGCAGCAAGAAGAGGCAAGAGACGAAGAGGAAGATGTCTATGTGCCAGTACGATTTGCGCGCACCGAAGCCGGCACCTTCTTTTGGACCACCAATCTGCAACCGGTCTTTAGCATTATAGTGCCCACCAGCGATAATGATCTGCTAGAGCCAGCATTTTGCTACACCAAACAAAATATTCCGTGTCTGCAGTACCAGGACCGTTGGGTGCAGGCCTAAGCTACAGGCTATCCTAATACAAACAAAGCTTTAAGATAACTACAAGATTGTGATAGCCGTCTGGTAATAGCTTTATCCAACAAAGCACAGCTCAGCAATCCATCGCTTCCCTAGTTTTTAAAGAATTAAGACATAAAATATTGTGATAAAACAAGAAAGCTTTAAACTACATTATAAGAAAATAAAATCTTACTTTGAATTTACTTAAACGAGTTTTAATTAATTAATTATTTTCTTACATTAATCCTTACATGGATCAATAGAATCAATTGACAATCCATTAATTTTTCTAATTAATATGCTATATGCTAAAAGAGAAGTTTTCTTTATAGTATATCTTCAGGTTGATTTGCGGCCTAACAAAATTAAAAACTACTGTCACTGATTAGACACCTTTTGGGGGTAGTCTAAAAATCTGATTTGAGGAGTGTCACAGCGTGACTAGTCCTGTAGTATTGTAAATATTCTCAAGATTTTTAAAAATGATTAAATTAATGTGAATTAAATTTACTTAAATGTGTATTGTAATTATTTTTAAATATTTTGAAATGCCAAAAAATAAATGATAATAAATTTATTAACTTATAAAAAATGAAGTTGGTCTCTTCCTTATATTTTTGTGTTTTGAGTGAATATTTGTCGCGGTAGATTGGGGGTGGTATCCTCAAGAATTAAGAATTTTAAATTTTAAGTACATATGTATACGTCCCGTTGTCGCATCTCCCAAGCACTCTGGCCACGCTATAATACAAACGGAACATCTGAACTCCTGCGCTTTCATAAGAACAGGATCAGGATGGTGGTAGGAGCTGTAACACCTGCTATGTGATTGCCCGGCGCTTTTTAGAAGACGAACCCAGTTTCTGGGTAAACCATTCTTTGAAGACCTGGGTTGTCTGTTGTCGAATCCTCAAAATGGTTCTGCAAGGAAAGGGACTTAGGTGACTACCAGCTCTTTTTTGGGTCTTGATATAATCTTCCTCTATCCCTCCTCCACTCCATCCACGTCCATACTTCTTCCTTTAGTTACGCAATTAGGTCCATTGTGAGACCCATGCTCTCAGGGTGATCTCAATTATTGATTGAGTTGCCTAATCAACCTAACCTAATCTAAGTCCATATAGGTAAGTATGTCTACTGAATTGGGCGCTTGGGAAATCTTAAAAACTTTCAAATGCCAAATTTGGTTAGTACATCTACCTATCTTACATTTTGGTGTTTGTGAGGAACCCGGAAAATTGCCGAAATTTTAATTACCCCAGCTCTTACCATCTTTGAGATCTACATACATGTCCCTGATTACAAGGTAGCTCTGGGGGTCTCCGATGAATCCTTCGGCTTGCACAAACTTAAAATACCTTTTGTACACAGGGTATACAAAAATGTAGAATGCAAAATGAGTTTACGATATCTTCATGAACAATCAAAAATCAAGTTCTTGGGGCGCCATGTGACATAGTAAACCGCTATATCTTCATAAATAAAATATTTATGGCCTTATAATTTTTTTTTTCTTTTTAGTGCACCTATGGGAGCTATAATATATAATATAATGCCGATATCAAAAAGTAACATATGTATACGTAAAATATTATGGGATCTAGTTGTGATAGTAGTTAAACAGTTTTACCCAGTCGAAGATTCTTCCCAGTGTCTGTTTTTTTATTGCATCAACCAGCAGTTGGCGCCATTGAAATAAATGCAGAATGTTTCACGCTTTCTAGATAAGGCCATCCCGTGCCCTTATTTATTGTCTTTGATCAATATTCAGCACATTCCCAAAAATCTATTTACACATCCTTACTTTTATGTTTCTTAACACATACCCTACGGCCACTTGTTGCTGCCAATGGCCAACACATTTTCCCAAAAATGGTCATGATATGCATAACTCTGTTGGTAATTCTCAGCGTATCATACCTTGTCGTACAACTTATTTATGCTATTCCTTGTCAGAAAAAAAAAAATCAAAGGGAAAACCCACAATCAAAAACATATTTAAAATGCAACGTACTGAAGCCAACATTGCCGCCTCCACGCACAAAAGACATAGCATACCAAGGCGTTTCAAGACGGACGTCGACAAAGACAGCAAGTGCTAAGAGAACAACCTCTCCTTCCAATTTCAATTACAAAATCATTTCTTTAAATAAAAAGTAAGTAGTAATAATATATAATATAATACCAATAACAAGAAGAAATGCTGGAGTCAAACAGAGTGGTCACGACTTTGGCATACCCTTACAATAGTTTCTGTTGCATAGATTTTTACTCAATTCGATGTCTTCCCAAATCTTGAGTAGTGATATTTTTAATGCTTGGAAAGCATATCCCAAAAAAGTTCCTACTAAAATTATAAGCTACCAAGTCAGCATGGACACTTTTAAATCTATGAAGAAACACAAATTGTCAAAAGATCTCTATCATGCAAGTCATTATGCAAAGTAGAACACATTTTAGAGCGTTGTTGAGCTATCAAATGTGGTATCGGTCTTATATGGGAGGTGTCTGAAGATGGCCATTTTTTCCGTAGTGTTGGATCCTCAAGAAAAGGCATGAATTTAAATTTTGAAAGTTAACATACATTATAAATCTTGTGATGAAGAAATATGAAATTCAATAATTATAAAATGGTAAATAATTGTTTGAAAATTATATGAGACCTTCTGATTTTATTCAACTTACGGAAAGCACTTAAAAAAAAACCAAAGTACGATAGTTCAAAAGTTTATTGAATTCTAAATGGCTTGCAAGTGTGTTTAAAGTTTAAAATTGGGATTCCGAAGAAAGCCGTCCATTACTTTTCCCCCTCTGGGCACAGGTCCGATTGGAAACCAAGGACGTTCATCCTGAAAGTACGAGAGTAGTGCGAAATTTAGTTTAAAAGTGTAATGTATTGTATTCTTATTGGTTTCCAAGAGTATTTCAACTTCGGATTCCCAACCAAAAACCGGCCATTACTTT
Organism: Chymomyza fuscimana; assembly: GCA_949987675.1. Lineage (NCBI taxonomy): Eukaryota > Metazoa > Arthropoda > Insecta > Diptera > Drosophilidae > Chymomyza > Chymomyza fuscimana. Next base: position 88,317,679 of record OX465088.1, read on the forward strand.
TTTATGTCAAATTGACTCTGTCAGCACATAATTAATTTTGTATGCAAAGCAATGAGACGAACCTGCAAAGAAAAGAAAAAAAAAATTGGAAGACAGAACCATATTGGTATGCTAGTGAACCACCACAAAGTCTTCAGTTATTGGACGTGTGGTGTTTGGCTATCAATTGGGTTGCTTTTAGCATACAGCGCACAGAAGCAAAGAATAAGTATCTTTGCGACCCGAAGTCTCTGTAAATGTACTGGGCTTAGCACGCGGTACTTTGGTATTAACCAATTCTTGGCATCCCCAAGGCGGCCTTCGTGTGCGTGACCAGCTTGCATTTAGCGGCCATTGATTGCTTTGGTTAGCTAGTGACGAGTGTGCAGTCAGCAACAAGTGTAAACTTAGACACGTTAATGCCCGGAGTGGCCAATTTGTCTAAGGTGATATTAAAAACAAAAACAAAATGTACTTCGATCATTGACATCATCAACAGATTAACATTACGCATTTCAGATAAGATGTACTGCCACTCTGGCTTTGCCGTTTCCATCGGATGGTTTCAAGAAATTACAGATCACGAATTACAATCCACGAGTATCATCAACAGAAATCAAAAAAGCTATAAGGTTCGATTTTGAGATGGAGATTTTGTCAAACCTATCTAAATTATAGCGACCTAGGTATATGCTCCGCCAGACTGACGAATGTCGTACAAACAAAACTTATTTCCACTTTTTTTGCTGTTTGATCAGGGTTTTAAGCTAGATTTTTATACCCTGCACCGTATGGTACAAAGGGTATAATAAGTTTGTGCAAGCCGAAAATGTATGTAACATACAGAAGGAAACGTCAGAGACCCCTCAAAGTTACCTAAAGTATGATCAGGGTGACTAGAGAAGTCGATATACCCATGTCCGTCTGTCCGTATGAACGCCTCGATCTCAGAGATGGTAAGAGCTAGAGCAACCAAACTTTCAGATAAGATCCCTTATTAATCCATAGGAGACAAGTTTATTTTATTTTTTCGATATCGGGGTTACATTATATAGCTCCCATAGGGGTGTTTCAGAGGACCTCGAAAAAAACCAAAAGTCTTAGATGGATAATTCGGTTGTTCATAAAGATATCGTAATTTGATATTTTGCATTCGGAAGTTTTTTGAAGATCTTCAACACTGTACCGAATTTGATCAAAATCGGTTGACTATATCATATAGCTCCCATTGGGCCGATCGGTCGAAAAAATGTTTTTGATTAAAAATTCGTCTGTTTTTGGTTGTTTATGATGGTATCGTAATCTAATTTGGCAATCAAATGTCTTTTTGTGTTCTTAAGCAATTTACCGGATTTTATTGCAAGCAGTGGTACAGGGTATCCCAAAGTCGTCCGCACCCGACTTTAACGTACGCCAACTTTTATCAAGGTTCCGCTGGGTGCAAAAAAAAAAAAACACCGTAAGTTTCAAGTTGATATGTTGAGGGGTGTGGGAGAAAACACGGTAAATCGAAAGCGGGGGTGGGGGGACCGCATCGATGGATTTGTTCATTAAAGCCACATGAATGAGCTTACCAAAAATTGTGATTCTAGGTCACTTGTAGCCATAATTGCATAGAGTCAAATATTGACGCAGTTTATTGGCAAGGGGAGGTAAAATTTGCACATTTTTGACTATAACTTCTGTTGTATTTGTCCGATTTTGTTCATTTTTTACACATAGATGCATGTATCCACAACGCATCGCTCTGTTTCAAATGAAAATATTAAACGGTGTGGCTAAAAACCGCGAAAATCTACAGCGGGGGAACGGGGAAAGATATTGACATGATTCAACAAACTTCATCTGCTTAGGAAATATGCGCACCAGCAGGTAAAGTTCCGTGTCTCTAGCTCTTATAGTCTCCGAGATCTAGGCGTTCATACGGACGGACGGACGGACGGGCATGGCTCAATCGCTACCCGAGGTTATGATAAGCATTTTGGTATAAAGGACTTGGGGTCTGCCACGCCTCCTTCTGTCCGTTACATACATTGCACAAATCTAGTATACCCTTTGTACCTATAGGTACAGGGTATAATCAACTAAACTTAAGATACCTTTAAGATCCAAAAAACTTTTGATTATCGAATTTGGTTTCGACCAAACTACATACATAATGTTATATTAAACCGATTTTAATCAAATGTTCCTGTGACTTATTATTATTTTATTATTATTATGTGACGATTGTGGGTGTCGTATGCAGATGCCGAGTAGCCTGCTCTGCCGCGGGGTCGTTTTTGCTCAAGGAAAGTGTGGGCTCTATTGCTACCCACAGTCTGCCCCGTCACACAACTATGAAATTGTAAACGGAATTCAAAGGTCAGATATAATCTATTTTAAATGGTCAATGGAAATCCTAGAATAGAGTACCTGCGAGTCATGATGTGAAGACTTGATCAATTTTCCACCCAACCTGTAAGGGAAAGGGATCTAACTCAAAAGTTTGTTTGCGTTCATAAGGACGGACGGACAGACGGATCTTACAGGTACACGGCATAACAATATTTTCGGCTTGTAACTTTGTGTGAAACCTACAGTCAGCAGTTAAAAATATAACAAGGCCGTTTAAAATCAGGATATTCCGACTATTTTCAACTTGGATTTTGGAAAGGTGTGGGGTCGGTCACCCAGCGACTAGCAGCTACGAGATACGTAAAATATTATCCCAAATAAGTAAAAAAATTGCTATAATTAACTTTACCAAAGGATAAACAGTGAACAAAAATCCTTTTTACCAAACAATTTACCTATGTCCGTCTGACAGTACTTTGTCTGTCCGTATTGCCTGTTTCTATGATTCGCTGGCGTTCTTTATTTCTATAAAGTAAAATTTTGTAGTTGAAATATTTTTTGTTTACGCAGAATGCGTATACAAATGACGTTGTAAATATTTTCTAGAAATAAAAAGATGAGCAGCAGTCGTTCATTAGAAACATTGTATCGTGTATTTTCCCCAATATATCAGAAGTCTGTGGCTGCTAGCAATGGTAACAAATAATACCGACATTAAGTGGTTTGTAAAATATGTGATAAACAAGATAGCACTATGATGAAAACATTTTCTTGCTAGATGTGCAGACTACACCAGAAACATCTATCTTGGCCTATACACCCCAATCAAAAAATAATAATAAATGAATCAGCCTAACAAAATGTATGAAGAACTTTCATAAACAAACCAACAAAGAACAAAACATATTGTGCTTCGATAACAAGTTTGTTATCAGTATATTGATAAGCTGCTGTTTGACTATATATACTAAAATGTATATCTAAGAATTTTATACAGTGACAGCAATTGCTACAATAAAGTTGACTATTCAACGTGCTCCAGAATTAAGATTCCAGAAGAAGAACAACCAATACAATACAAGTGTTAAGAAGTTCCAACAAACCCTAAAAGTCTAAAAAAACTATCAATATGACAAACCCAAAGTGTCAAATTGTTGCCCTCTGCGTGCTGGGACTGGTGTTCGGTCATGCTGCCAGTACGGAAACCATAAACGAGTCCGATTGCCCGCAATTCTGCAGTGCTATATATAAGCCTGTCTGCGCTACGGATGGCAAGGCGTATGAGGAGTTTGCTAATGCCTGTTTGCTGCAGTCCAGCAACTGTCGCCGGAACCGCAGCGGCATACAAAGTACGTTAAGTGTGATCATTGCATGCTGTGTCGACATGGCTAATAAATGTGGACTTTACTTTCAGCCTTTACCGAAACCGATTTAGCTTGGTGCAATTCAGAAAAGGTTGAGAACCTACAAGAGAAATTGGGCAACCTCAACTTGGAGGTGGAGGGCTGCTTGAAGCCCTGTGCCATGATCTATCAGCCCGTTTGTGTAACCAATGGCAAATATCGTGGTATAGTAAGCAACAGCTGTGTTTTGGAAACCTTTAACTGTGCCTTGAAGTCCACGGGCGCTACGGAGCTGCTGCGCATCCTGCGTACTGAAAGTTGTTAACTCTCTACAAAACAAGAAACAAAGAATTAAAAGAAACTTGTTAATAGACAAAGTCTAAAAAGTAAAACTAAAAGTTAATTTCTCAAAACAAGTTTAAATAAAAGCATGACAACTAATTTATTAAATTGGCTGAAACAATTTGTGTCATTATCTTAGTTGGATTAATCTATTGATAATGGTAATCTATCGGCAATATTTTGATTTTTACATGCGCAAAAATTTCGGAAACAAATGTGTCCCAAATGTGCACACGTTGCTTGTTAAATCAAGTACCTTGAGACATGGAATATATAAAGTTTGTGCAAATCTTTTTACGAGGGCAGTTTGATATATTAGTAACTTTTAGAATTTCACGCTTAGAACTTTGTATGCAACAATGCTCCATCTGCTAATTTACTCCTGTACTCCTTCCATTTTGCTTCAACGTAGTCGGATAATAGAAAAAAAAAGTTGGAAATATGTTGTATAGGGTGGGCCATCTGTTGGTTTGGTTGTTTAACAGTTATAATTCGGAACGTATCCGTCCAAAGTGGATGCTTTTCGACATAAATCAAGTTCAAAACTAATCAATTTGGGTTGAAAGTCTTTTGCGAGGTCTGATATGTATACACTTCGAAGTGAAGATCCCCCCCCCCCCCCCCAGGACCAAATCCTAGATGCGCACTTGGTTTTAATCATATCAAATCATATTTTCTTGGAAAAGTGGACGAGACTGATTTTCGACTTAAGCCCAAAAATTGCTAGTTACAATTATCTCCCCGTGCGGACCCTCAATAAAAGGTAAAGAACTAATTTTTGTTTACATAAGGTCAATGACAATGGTGTTTATTTACCAGTTAAAAATATGTACATACGTATATCACAATAACAAATAAAATATTGCATTAAAAGCATACAGTAAAAATGTTAATAAATTATGGGAACAAATAATGAGATCTACGAGCTTAACTTAACAACTCGGATATACAACTGTAACTTTGATCCTAGCATAGAGTGCCAGGTAATTGGTTAAAACTTTGACAAAGCCAAGCATGCAAGAGATCATCATCAACACGTTCTTGGCTATTGGCCCAGAAAAAGGTGCCGTTGTCTGTACTGATATATTGTAGTGGCAGGTTCAAGGACTCTGTAATGTTCAGATCCCAAAGTATGGGCGATGTTTGTTGGGTTGTGCTGTTGATGTTAGTATTGTGTGAGTGTTGGCAATTGCGTCCATGCTGGCAGGAATGACAACTCTGTGTACTGGCTTTCTCCACATAGACACTGTTAATCAGTGTTGGGGTGTTGGGCGGTGCACTTGTGGTTGTGGTTAAGGGCGCAGCGTTGTCCCAGCTGCTTGTCGTAGATTTATCCAATGTTTTGCTTTCCGTGGTTTTTTCAAGAGATTCATTGCTGGAACGCAGCAGCTTCTGTGTGTTATTAAGATCGACATTGTTAGGATGTGGCAGCGGTCGACCTTTACCGCCCACTGTCAACAAACGACGCAGTGGCTGCCAAACTTTACGCATCCGCTGCTTGGGTTGCTTAACCGATTCGGTGACAATTTCCGGTGTTTCTGTCAGGTTCTTGGTATCCAGATACATGGTAACAGTATCATTAACTATGAGCACAACACGAGCTTAAAAATGTTTACGTTATGTTCTTTATTAGTGGGCCAAAAAAATTAGTGGTCGCCTGCGTGTTGCATGTGCGCACGTTGCACGTTGTGAGTTTCGTTTGTGACTGATGCTAGTCCGTTTGTCTGCACTCATATTTATATATGAGCAGCTCAGTCGGCGCAGTCGTCCAACTAAGCAACCAGCCAACCAGTCAGCCACTCGGAGCCCATGGCCAGTCAAGAGTGAAATCGTATACCGGCTGATCTCACGACCAAGCTCGATACGAAATTTGAGTGTGCGCCGACAGTCTCACAACGGCTGGAGCGCAATGCACTCAATACACAACACACACACACATGTATATGTATCTTCTTTTTTTTTATTATATGTATTTCCCAAATAAATTCCAACAGGAATCCAAGTTGGTGTGTACTTTTCCCATACTTCACTGTTGCACGTACATACATAAATACATCGACAAGGGCCCAGAGTTGATGAGCTGCTGCTGCAGGTAGCAAAGGCACAGTGGTGCAGCTGTTGGGGTCGTTGCAGAGCATCTCCCAGCTCAGTGTATACAACGACGCCACTGTGTGGACCATCATTTATGCTTGGCTGACTTTGTTTTCACGTTCACACGGTCGAGCCAGTAGTTGACGGCGCTGCTGTCGGCGTCGACGACGGCATCGTAGCCACTGCGCTGCACAGCTTAGCCAGTGACGTGGTAGGCTGGGTTACGCTAGCTACCTGTTCCTGGAGCCTTTAAGTCGGCGACGCTGTGCATTTCCGTTCTGCGGGGGCACCAACAACAAATCACGTTAGCATGCAACGGCGCAGGCGCAGGCGCAGTCCGTTGTGAGTGTGGGAAAGGGCTTATAAGAATTTCACCCAGTGCATTTCGGGTTTCGGCACTCTTATTGTTGTTGCCCTTCTTGTATGTTTCAGGTTTGTTTTTTTTTTTTTATTGTCCAAAAAACGTATGTAGTTGTTGAGCAGATTTTCTTGACAATTATATTAAAGACCCTGACAATGTTGTTTAGCCTCAGTTCATTAAATGTTGACCATTACGACACTCGTAAATAGGAACTTGCAAACATACATACATATGTTTAAATTCGCCATTATATAGTATATCAGATAGAAGAAACTTCACACGGTCAATTCTATTTAGGCCACGACCTGATTTAGTTTGTACTCCTATGTACAACCAGATTCTCTTACCCTGCAATACCGATAGACAAAACTTGAGCTGTCCAGCTTTGCTAGTGCTCGTGCAAACTCGTGCCAATCGCGTGTTCACAGCACGCTTGCAACTTCCATTGGATCGTTGCCATAGCCCTAACCAACATCGTAGCCATTGCCACAACTTTGTCAGCCATTAATCTTGACTCTTTGTCTGCAGAGCTTACCCACCGCACGTTGCACAGCCGCCTGCTAGCCCGATGCCCCGCTTAGTTGCTTGCTCCCAATCAGCGTCTCGCTCTAAGCTGCACATTTGCTAAATGACAAGCGATGGACTTGGTTGCATGGACTTAGACTAAGGCTTCGACTTCAATCTTAACTCAAACAGCGGCTGAGACTACGTCCACGACTAGGGAGCGCAGTATTGTTGGTGGATTGCAAGCAAACATTGCGCTTATGTGGTTTTATATACATTGTCCTGAAAGTCATTTTGTCTGGTTTTTATATTTGCTAAGTTAATTGTCAAAGCATCGCGGTAACCCCCCCTTTAAGGTTTCCCGGATGATGATTCAGAATAAAACAATTAAGCAATTAATTAAGGCGCATAATTTCCCTGCGCCTGTATTGGGCCACCCTTTATAAAATATATCTCTTTTCGTCACAAATAATTGTCATTATTAGTACTATCTATAATATTGAACGTTCTGTTATGGTACGAACCCTTTTTGCAGATAAAAGAGTTCGTCAGTTCGTAAAAAACAAGTTATTGCAGCTTTTGTATGAATAAAGTGATGCCTCACGTGCGTCATAGTACTTAATAAAATATATTTATGTATCAAGCTCTGGGTTGGCAAAAAGACTTGAGACCCGAGATAATAAATACGATTCATTCAAAATGTTTCAAAGGCTGTTCAACATATTATGATTCAGGCGGGGCGTTACGGTCTTGATATAAATATAAACATGAAATATGTGAATCTAATAGCAACCTGCTTGTTAATGTACGCAAAAATCGTTATGTCATTAAAAGTTTCTTTGGCTAGCTTTGTGTCTCGGAATTTTTTTTTTTTGGTTCACACGGTAGGCAATCAGAGAGTTTTGTGCTAAGTGTTGACTTTAGAAATATATGACAAGCAATTAGTGCGGATTGAGGTTATTCGCAAAAGGTTGAATATTTTGCATGCGCCGTGACCATTACTAAGTTTTTTTTCTTTTGGCTTTGGATGCGCGCTTATAACTTATACGCCACGTGTAACAACAAAGTGTTATATTAAACTCCTCAAGTCGTTGCTGATGTTACGCTTGTCAGCAAAAAGTTTTTTCAACTTTAACGGCCAACGGAAGTCATGGGCAAGCCAAACAAACAAAAACACTAATTTAAATAAGCCAAATATTCTGCAGCATCATAGGAAATGCTAAGCCAGCAAGTACCAACTCCCATACATATGTATGTATGTATGTATGTACATGCGCAGAGACTCGAGCAAGAAATTATGATTGTATGTACATGGACGAGGGCTGCTTAACAAGTCTGTGGCTTTATGAAATAAAAGGGTTTAGTTTTTCTACATCGACTCCTTTTGGCAACCACAACTTAGACATCCGCAGCGCCATCTGAGGCGGCTTACGAGGAAGCAAAATATAAAATGAAGTTTCTCGATTTATGTCGATATCTTGCTCCCTCTCCCTGTAGGAGAACTTCGCGGATTACACTCACACTATTAGGACTATCTTATACAAATTTACAACAGTTATCCGCTGTGTTTTTCTATTTAGAATACTGCATAGCACTTAGCCAAGCTAGAACACAAATCTTTGAGAACGATAATCCCACTCTTTATCTTTCTGATATTAGTAATAACTTTCAAAAAATCATAAAATTCCTTAAAATTACTAATTTATATCACGTAATATAACATATCACTCCTTGAACATGGAAATTATTTTTTTAATATTAATCATCCGACACAAACACCAAAACAACGAAAACCTTAGTTGCTAGTGCTATTATATTTTATGTTAATTATTAGTTTTTTGCTATTATTATCACTGTAAATAAATAAATAATATAAGTAGAACGAGTATCACAACAACAAAACTACAATTTCAAACGGAGAAGAACTAAATGCTGTTTTGGAGAGGAATTTTTAAATAGCGCTGTGGGTCAGTGAGCAAGGCGCCCTATTTACCACTTTTTGCAGAGATGCTAGCAAGTTCGTAGCGCGTACAAATTAATTTTTTCATATTTTTTTTTATTATCATACTTTTATTATTATATTTTTATTTTATTTTATTAATTTAATCAAGAATTACAAAAATAATTACGTTTTTAATGTGACATTAAATTGCGACACTTAAGGGGCACGCTTCCTAAACAAAAACTATGGATAAGAATAAGCCTGAAGGCCTACGTTGCTCTGGCTTACAAACCATTATAATTTAGAATTAACTTCTAATTTATAATTAAATAAATAAATAAAATAAATAAGAACTAAAGGCTCTTAATGTGAGCATTGATCAAGTGGAGTTAGTGGGCAAGACGTCCTGTTTGTTAGTTTTTGCAGATGACGTGAGTTCAAATCCCGACGCAGGCAAATATTTTTTTTATTTTTAATACCAATTTATATGCAAATAACGAATTTTATTTTTATTATTTAATTTTATTAAATTAACCAAAATTCAAAAAAATAAAATAATGTGATTTAAGTGCGTACATGCCAGTTTCATTGTTACAGTTTTGGTCGAAAATCTAAAAATAACATATTGAGAGAAAGGGGCCTTTGACACTCATTGCAAATTTTGTTGGCGCTCTCATCAATCTCTTCTCTTTGCATTAAAACAACAACAAAATGTATGCAACAAAAGAGTAGTCGTTGCTTTGCTCTTCGTCAAAAATAAAACAATGATACAATAAGATTTCTGTTTATATTCAATGTGTGCCAATAGGCACAGATATTAGACATGGTTTAAACATAAGGTTCCTTTTTTTAATTTTTTTTGATTCGGGGGCGATCTGTTTATATTTTAAAGTCGGGCTAGACCGACTATAGCATTCAAATAAGAACATTATGGAAATAAAGAAATGTACGCGGGATATAATAGTCTGGATGATTTAAATTGAATAAAGAAGACCTTACGGGGGTTATTTATTATTATTTTTAATTAATTCATTTTTGATGAGAAAAACCTGAAAATCTTATATTTGGGCTATTTTTCCGACTGAATATATTTTTAATAAAGACTGAAAAACTAAAAAATATTTGATTCTTCCAGTGATGACCCTTTCATTCCATTTAAATCTTTTATTAACTTAAGATTTCTTTAGGTCGTAGGTATGAAATTTGAAAAATTTTCTAGAAAGCGTAGCTGTAGGTAGGCTTATTTATGTTTTTTTGCATGTGCGATTTCATATTGAAAAACTTGTTCATGCCCTGATTGATGACGACCCCTTTTGGGAGACCTATCCTTTCGATGTAGAGTAACAACCACTGAACCAATGTCTGTATCAAATGTTTCTTCAATTTAGTAATGTTTTTTTTACGCATTAAAAATAATGCTAGTTGAGTGGGGATGAACGGCGAGTACCGGGCCCGTAGTTACCCAAAGGGCCCGTAGATTTGAAAAAAAAAACAGTAAACATTTAAATTGTTCGTAAAAAAGCGAGTGCCCTGACGCCATGTCGATAGTTAGACCTGTGCACTCATAGTATTTATCAAGCTTTTTTACTTGATTTTAGCAATAATTTTTTACATCCAAACTAATGTCTGTTTAACAACAATACCTACTATGTGGCAACCTCAAAAAGTCGCTGACTTAGAAATCTACCCTCGTATATGTACATACATATCATAATGCTCTGGCAACATTTTACTCACACTATGTGTGGGGTACATACATCTTCCCAGTAGCGAACACAAGATCAGCAAGATCACAGTTTTGAAAGCTGAGGATAACTTATGGATTTAATGTTTAAATTAACGTTTTTTCAAGCTAGGCAAAAGTGTTTTTTAGGGTTGTGGGGAGTGTTACACTTAATCGATAAGCATGAATGAGCACACCAATGTATCTAGACAGTATTCGACTATGCAACGACGTCGTTATTGTCGTTGACGTCGTCGTCGTGGTCGTCGTCTTAGTTGTCGCAGTCATCATCATCAACCAAGCATGCGACATAATTGCGCGAGTTAGAGCCCCCAAACAACAACTAGCTAAATCAACAGCAATAGCGACAACGACAACAACAACAAAAACAGTAACAACGACAACAACAACAATAACAGCAAAGCATTTCAGCAATCCATCGGATCGCATCACAATTCAGCCATCCGTCCAACGTGTGGGAAACACACGACAAATCTGTTTCCCACGGTCTCGTAAAGTAGGCGCTCTCACACAGCCGCAGTCGCAGCCACAAAGCAGCCGTCAGTAGGCTCCATTATCTATGTTTCGTATGAGTGTATTCGTGTGTATCTGTGAACCGACGAATGGGAGCCAAAGGCAATCCAAGTGGTGGAAGCGGCAACTGTCATCATTGACAATAAGTATGACATGGTAACGGAGGAGAGACGAGGACGTCGGCACAGAGAGCCACGCGCATAAGCACTGCGCTGTGCTGCTCTGCGCTCAGTAATCAATTGAAGACGACGCGCGCCAGAGAGCAGCGAGCATTGCATGACTCTCCGTGTAGAGTTGTCGAGTTGCTTTTATTTACAAGACAACTTCATGAAATTGTGTAATATTACGACGCTTAAGATTGCCTGGCAACTCGCTCATGTTAGCTTATACAGTAGCCTCTCTTTGTGCGCCGAACAGCTACCGAGCCGAAACCGCACGAGTGCGCTATGACATGCGATGATCTTGCGGGAGCCGAACTCTTGGTAAAACGACGTCGGGGGCCCACTTCATATAAAAGTTACGTTGAAAACTTGTTTGCTGCTCATTTCACAAACGAACCGTCAGATGAACGAACGCATCGCGCGCCACGGTCACGCCACGCATGCGCTGCGCATTGATAGTGATTTAACGAAAATGTTTATTTAAATCAAGCCAAAAGAATCCGAAAAAAAAACAAACAAACAAAGACAAAACGCCAATTGCCAAAGCGTATGGGATTAACGATTTTAAAATTGCAATTTCCATAAATCGCGAAACATGGTCATGGAGATGTCTAAGACCTATCAGTACCGTAAAGTGATGAAGCCTTTGCTTGAGCGTAAACGTCGCGCTCGCATCAACAAATGTCTCGATGATCTCAAGGATTTGATGGTGGAGTGCCTGCAGCAGGAGGGGGAGCATGTTACTCGTCTGGAGAAAGCAGATATACTCGAGCTCACGGTGGACCACATGCGCAAACTAAAACAGCGTGGAGTGTTGTCCTTGCAGCCCGCCGCTACGCCAGCCACCAGTGCCGCTCATGTGGAGTCATTTCGTTCCGGATACGTGCATGCCGCCGATCAGATTACACAGGTGCTGCTGCAAACACAGCAGTCCGATGAGATTGGACGCAAAATTATGAAGTTTCTATCGACGCGTCTTATTGAAATGCAAGCACAATTGCTGCAGCAGCAACAACAAGCTGTGCCCGCCGTCGGTTATCCATCAAGTCGTGTACCCTTTCCATTACTCAGTTGCTATGGCAATGCTTCCTCCGTTAACTACGGTTCCTTTTTGGTGGACAAGGATAAGTTTGTGGATGTTACCTCAGTGGATGGCACAGCGCTGTCGGAAACAGCTTCGGTTAGTTCGCATGAGTCTGCTGTTTCGGAGCCAATGTGGCGGCCCTGGTAAAATGCCCCAGTGCGCCTAGTTACTAAGCTTTAGTATTTAAATTTCATAAATGTTGCCGATCAAAGCAAAAGCAACATATCCAACAGAATCTAATGTCTTCCGAAAAAATAATTCACCTATAGCTTTTATTGTTGGGTGTAGATAAAACTATGTGCATTACTTTTAAATACTTTTAAGCTAAATTGGATAATTTGTAAATATTCCTTAAACTGTGATATAATATTATAACATACATACATACATACATACTACATAAAAAATCAGTGTTTAAATGTCCACTTCCTTGAATATTAATACACGCTATACATTAAAAGTAGTCATTAAAAATTTATTAAGCTCATCAACTAAGCTTTAAAAAATACATATATTCAAATATATACAAAAGCGTTCAAATTTTATTTCACTATATCCCAAAATCTTTCAGAAGGCCATTACACCATATTATGTAAACTAAACCGTATGTCTTTAAGAAAACGATATAAGGGCTAGACGACCCCGACTGTCTTTCCGGGACGCTTTTTTTTCGGAGGTAAAAGAGTTTTAGCATGGAATGGTATTAAAAGAGTTATATAAATTTGCGGCAGTATATATAAAATTCATTTGCAACAAAATAATTTGCAAATTAAATGCAACATTTTTAAAAACTGTTAACCCCTTTCTCCGAATATTACCCTTGTATTTAGTTTACTAGGTTGTCGAGTTTAGAGAGTAAAGGCCATATAATAGGCCCACCTGTTGAACTAGTTCTGCGCACGATTTTGTCTCCAACTATGTGGCTGTGGAACAGGCCTGATGAGAGGGGTGGGGGAGGGGGGATTCCCCCCGGGCACGCAGTTTTCTCAGGCGGTACTTACAGAATACAATGATTCAAGCTATAGGTCCAATAGAGGGGCCGGTACATTTTCCTCCCGTGCCCGGATTTTCTCTCTACGGCCCAGCTTTATTTAATATTATTTTTGCAGTGGAAAATAAAATCACATAATTTTGTTAAATATTGAATCGACTGTTACATAAGAAAAAATTAAATTTAAAATCAAGCCAAAGATTTTATATGTAACACATAACATATGTACAAGCTAACTTTCCCGTCGGTAGGGGCCTGGACGAACGGGACTCAAGATTGTGATCCAACAATAAAAAGGTCAGACAATGCGAAGGCCCTTTATAAGCATATCTCTGAAACCAAGAGTACTGGTTCAATTTGTTTATGTAAGTGGACTGATTTTAAGAAAAATTCACCTGTGCCGCTTAATTTTCTGCACAGCCGAACTCGTAGATTTCCAAATGCATTCTCTTTCCCATGCCACCCCGTCCCACTCAAAATTTTCAAAATTGTGAGATTAAAGGATCGCGTTTTGCAGATGAAGTTTGGCCCATCAAGACAGCGTGTATTCAACATCCATCAACCTCATATTTTACGAAACAGATCAACTAGATCGCACAGCCTTGTCGTTTGCCATGCTTGGCGTTTAGAACGTCTCCATTAACCATAAGATGCGGTTTAAATAATATAAAAATTAACAAGTTTTTGTAACAAGACAATGCGTAATGCAAAATAATATTTTCTTCTCCATACTACGTGACCCATTTTTTAAAATTTATTCAAAAAAAAATTATTCCTCCTAGTCCATGGACCCAATGCTTTCGAACCGCGTAGGGGTTTTCAAAAAATTTGAATTTAACAAAAATGGCATAAGCTTAAAAACAACATTTTTTTCGTCAAAAATTTTCTTCGTGATAAATTTATTTCACGGTTTTAGGTTATAATATTTACAGTTAACGTGAATTCTTATATAGAAATTTAAAAGTAAAAATCCTACGTGGTTCACTAGAAAATTATGTTATAAAGATTGTGTCAAAATTTCGAGATTTTTTTTTTTTTTAATCACTTCAGGACCTTATTTCTAACACATTTGTCTACTAATTTAATTTTAATTTTTTCTGAAGATTCTAAACAGGTGTTACCCATTAATTATGTTTTTTATACAAGGAAAATATTAAGTTCAAAAATCTAAAACCTGAGTAATGCAAAAACTATTCAATAATAATTTTCTGAAAAATCGATCTTTGGGCAAAAAAAAATCTACCAAAGTATTTTTGAGATGTTCTAATTAAGCCCTTTCATTTGATACTCAACATAGCACCATTAAAGAAAGTTTGTTGTTTGTTTGTTGCCATATTCAATTTGATGCGACGTTACATAGCCTATAATCTACGGACGATCAATACGCTTCCAACGATAACTCATTTGTCAAATTATCGAGTAAAAATAGAGATCATTCTGTATCTGAACTGGTTTTTTATGTGAACATTTTTGTTTTTGAGTGTCAAAAACTATTCTGTTTTGAGTTAAGGATCTTAAAAAATGAATCAATTGTTATATCTGAGAGAAGTAGATGGAAACCTGAACAGCAATTGAACGGTAATTGAGGTGATCTACTGGAATTCTAAACCATTTGGTATCTTGTCGATTTCTCTTATAGCTAGTAGCAGAGTTCCTGAAATCTTTTAAGAGTCAAGGCAATAAAAATACACACAAATCAATTTGTTTTTCTTTTAAATTGTATTTCATTTGAATTTTGATTAAAAATTATCACAATTTTTTAAAGCTTTACAGTCGTTTGACTTGCTGTTATTTTTTGCGGCTTATGGATATGCAAAAGATAATGCAAGTCGTTAAAATAAAGTTTAGCCGAAGCTATGGAAGACATCTTTGCAGGTAGTTGAGTAGTGACGCATCAGTTGCAGCAGTTGTTTAGGCTTGCACCCAGCGATCCCCGAACTGGGCAACGGCGATTTCGTTGGCGGTGTTGCAGCACAGTGGTTCGATGAGATCGTTATCAGCAGGCAGATCGGAGGCGGCGGTCCAGAAGAAGGTGCCATGAGCGGTGCGCATAAAATGAACTGGTACAGTTGGCATTTGCTCCAAGTCATAGTCTTCGATTTCACAGGATGCTGAGATACGTTCGTTGGCTTCGTTCTCGTAGGACTCCAGCGAGGAGCAGATAGAAGCAGATTCTATGTCAGCATTGCGAAGGTTCTCCAAAGACTCTAGCGACTGCTCCGAGCTGGCCTTTTGCAAGTGATTGAGATTCTGGTGATGCTGCTGCTTGAACAGTTTCTGCAGCAGTTTCTTGACGCTGTAGGACAGCTTCTTGTTGCTTGAGGATGGCATGACCATTTTGTTGTTCTGGCACATTTTGATTTTTTGTAGTTTTGTAGTTGGTTTTGTGTGTTGATATTTGATGTTTACTGTATGAAGCACAGTGCTCGAATGATGTCTGATCCTCAGCAGAGTCGCTCTTATATACCCGCACAGGATCAACGTGAAGGCAAGCCGAACACGACACCGCAACAACAACATCAATAGCAGGTCACAAAGAAGAAAAAAAAAATGATACACCAGATACGGCGAGTGTGGGAAAGTACAAGGATACGTGCATGCACAAACGAGAAACGAGAAAATCCTCGAAACAAAAAAAACGGCAGGTGTGTTTTAAAAAGGACAGAAGGGCAGACAATCTTTTGGTTAACCTGCATGCGTTGGAGTGTATCGGCATGCAGTGCTGGCTTGCTCGCACTTGCTGTGTGTGCTCAGCAATTTTATCCTGCGTGAGGATCGTGAGAAGCAAGACTTTCCACAAGTTCCCACACTTTTGAACCGAACGATATTTCATTTACAAAAGCAGCAACCGAGGAGTATCCTTTTTAGAGCCCATTGCTTGTCTTATACGTTTTATTGTTGTTTTTGTTGCCTTTATGCACTTATCTTATTTGGAAAAGATTCTTTGCCGAGCTGTCTGAATCTTTGAACACGTGTGCATTTTTGGTTTCAAATCGTGGGAGAATGTTTTCAATTTTCTACGCTCGAATGACCCAAACAATTAAGGATCGACAAGGCTTGGAGTATTTAGTTCAATAGGCAAACAGTGAAACGATTAAATGCGTTGTAATTTAAAATGTATAAAACGTGTTACGGTGTAGTAGCCCAACGCAACCGTAAAGGAACCCAACAAAAAAGGGGCAACGTGTCAGGTAATTTAAGGAGACGAGTCGCCTTCCAACTTCCAACTTATTTTTTTTGTTTTTTGGTTTTCATTTTTTCTGTTGCTGATGGCACACAATTAGCAGGCATGCGTGGTAAGTTGTCTGGATCTTATTAGGGGCACCAAGTGCGGTGTGGAGCACGCACGGCGCTGCGCCAGAATTGAGCCTTGCAGTAGTTGTTCTTTTTTCGTTATGCCTTGTCCTTTTTCGGCGTATTGTGCACCGCAAGTTGGACACGTGACGTGACTCTACAATGTGCCACAATGTGCCCAACCCTCCCTGCTCTTAATGGCCAACCCATGTGTATGTCTTAAGGTGTGGATTGGCTCTGACGTGTTTATACATCCCTATACATTTAGCTACATCGTTAAGATCTGTTTTATAAGAAATGGAGCTACAGTTTTTTGTTGTTCACTCGGTGACAATGGGATACAACAAATTAAGATTAATCGTGAAGCAGTGTTGCATGGCATTGAGGCTGTTGTTAAGACTTTGTCTATAATGGTTTAAGTGCTGAGCTGATTAAAAAATTGGTTACGTTGTTGGCGGATTGGATAAAAACAAAAAACTTGCGTAGCAAAATCATTTTGGTTCTAAATTGTTGTTATAAGGAAATACTTAACTGTACTTATCTCTTGGAACAAGGATTTGATGACAAAACAAAAAAATGTTGGGCATCATAAATTTCTTTTGTGTTCAAATAAAGGTGAAGGAATTTTCAAGGCATAATAAAACCTGTTGACTGCATTTGTATACAAACATTGGGGTTGGAAATTTTATGCCATAATTGAATAAACACACACACATGCACTGTTTGGTCACTTTGTGGGTTTAACACGTAAAAACAGACTATGTAAAACTTTTTGCACCAACTGTTTAAGCTGACGACAAAATGGGGGTGGTGGGATACGGGTGCTTCGGGGGCCAATGGTTTCCAAAAGCACCCTCAGATTTGAAAAAAAAAACTAAGCATTTAAAAGTAATTATTACGGCCCGTGTTTAATGTCTTCCTCAAACTCGAAAAATTGTAAAACAAATAGTTGCAATATGTGTTAGAAAATATATGCTTAATACTTATTAGCTATTATAAATAAATTGTTTTTTAATTGTTAATTATCATTCTTCAGCAGTAATGTTTTTATGCGGCTGACACTCTTGCTAATAAGTTTATCTGGTTTGCGAACTGTCTAAGTCAATTTTAAATTTAAAATTCGCTTAAAAACTTTGTTATCGGCTGTCAGTTACCATTTCTCAGGGACCCAGAGCTCTTAAGGGGGCGCTGCTTTAGAGTAGAGTATTTAAACACAAAGCTATAATAAGTTTATGCAAATGCATGTAACGGGCAAAAGAAAGCAACGATCGTCTGACTGTCCGTCCGTCAATCCACACTTTTTCTTTTTTTTTTGCACAAACTTAATATACCCTATATTTAGATTCTCAAATTCTTTTTATAATTTTAGCAGTGTTAATATTTTCAATGTGTTACAATATTATTATTAAAATTAAGAACGGCTGCCTTTATAATGGTAGTAGGCTCATTGCAATTAAAATAAAATATTCTTTAAAAAACTAACAAAGTAAATATAGGAGGAGAACCTGGTTTTTAATTTCCCTGCTGGTGGGTATCCATGCATCAAGGCTCAACGCACCTCATAATGACTTCTGCAGAAGTTGTGGAGATGAGGAGGAGCTGGAGACGGTGGAGCACTTATTCTGTCATTACCCGGGGCTGTGTAGGAGAAGGCTCCGATTCCTTAAATCATACGTCTTAAATGACCTATCCCAGCTCTCAGAAAAGAGTCCAAGAAGCCTCTCGGGGTTTATTAAAGCCGCCGGATGGGCGTGATTCTTAGGGGACCTCCTGAGTGGGGGAAGGGTGGTGTAAGGCCCACCCAGCGGTATCACAATCGGCCAATTTTCTGGCCTAAGTGTGTTGGGGCGTTAGGTCCCAACTGCCGCCCTAACCTAACCTAACCTACGCTACGATATAGAAGAGCAGTGGGCGTTAGAAATACTATTTTGAACTTTGTACAAAAACTCCGTAAAAATAGTAGTCTCTAAGATAGTCAGAAATTCCAAAGGGCATTAATATAAAGGTGCCCCTGCAGCAGCTCAAAACAAGAAACTATTGTTCATGGAACTCTACTGTTTACTGTCTATGTTCCCTAAAACCAAATGAACACGTGCACTGATTTCTTATCGCACAATTTAAGGTTCCAAAAAAATATATCAGCTCAATAGAAACCCAACCTATTAAAACAAAAAACCAAACATTAATCCGACCTTTTTAGGCTAACATTTTCTGTTTGTGCGTGCGTGGGTAAATACAGACGATGCTTCTGAGCATGTTTGTACACGTGAATCTCAGCGGGGTGTTCCGCTGACCCAAACATTTAAAAAGAGCATCTCAGTCAACTGACACGTGTGTTTATGGATCGATCCCACTGCAAGTGCGAAGCGTTGCTTTCAACAGTGTCCCCGCCGTGCCTCTATCACTACAAGCGGCAATATTTCACTTGGTCCTCGTTAACATGTGGTGTACCCGTTGTGGAAATGCCGAGCCGCAACAATTATCGTTGCTGTCAAGGCAGGTTCCGACAGGACATACCAAAGACACACTACACTCTATTCTACGAAATCTTGGTATAGAAAGCGCTAAAGCTACCACAAGTGGAGCAGAGTCTACATCACTTGAAGTCGTCATACTATATTTAGTTACATGAAGCTATAGTACACCTAAGGATAAATAAAGACATGTGCATTGCAATTACAATAACAAAATATTCAAAACACACGAATTGTCAGCACCACAAACAAATTTTAATATTACTCTTTGAGGACCTCCTCGGCGATCTTGAGACTGTAAAATAACACAAGAAAGATGCACATGTGGGGTCCCTTGGTCGCATCATGTTACATAGATCGTACCGACAACGTTCACATTACACGAGACAACGTCGCACATGTTAAATTATCTTTTATTTTATAGTTAGTTTATAAATTAGTATGCGGGAGGCAGTTCTCGGAATGCTTTTGTTGGCTTAGACCAAAGGACAAAAAGGCGTGATCACTCAACGCACGTGCAATTCTAAAAGGGGGTTAATTACTGTTTGACTGACACGAAACACTGCCCACTTGATACGAACATGTGCATACTAGTTGCTTTAGGGTGTGTATGGTTTAAGGGTTGTTCGGGATCACTGAGAACAACAAGTACTTCCAACACTAACGGAATTAAGGCAACTCATTTATCCAAAATATCATCACAAAAGGATTCATACGTTGTTTTTTTTGGGTTTTAAACACCAGTACCCTTTGTTTGATCCCTTGAAATTATAGCATTAGCAGCGTTGTAATATGTATATTATAAAATCAGTCGAATTGAACAAGGAAGAACACAAACCAATGGAAGCTACCTTGAGACACTTTTGTTTGACATATTTATGAACGACTTGCCTTTAGTTGTCCACTCATTAAAAATCCTTAAATATGCCGATGATTTTAAACTCTTAACTCAGTAGCTGATGATGCTAACTGGAATAACTTACAGCAGGACCTGAATAAGTTCTATAAATGATGTGCAGTGATGAGTTTTTCGCGGAGAGCCATCGCCTACTATGATTATGTGCTTGACGAGTTCTCTCTTAGTTGGGTGCCTCGAAATTCTGCTCGACACTACACTCTTTTTTAATGGGCATATTGACGTAATGGTCAATAAGACGCAAGGTCTCTGGGACTTATAAAAGGCGGTCAAAATAGTTTTTGGAGCCTGACGTTACTAAGAGATTGTTTGCAACTCTTCTCCGAATTATCTTGAAATATGGATCACCTGCATGGAACCCAACGCTATAGACGCACTTAAAACTGACCACAGCCGTCTTCCTTCCATCTTATGAGATCTAACATCATTCGTTCCCACTCTGGAGTAAAATGCTACACAATGCCTCTGATATATGTAGTTATGTTTTTGTAATATTAGAATATAATGTTATATTCTATTCATTTGAAATATTTACGTTCATTGTTGTAGTTTTATTCGCAAATTAATAGATAAACATAATTTATTCAAAACGTGTCAGAATAAACGTTTATGTCATTTATGACAAAAAAGCTCCAATATCTCTATAATATTAAAAAAGTCTTGTCACATCCTTTAATTATATATAAGAATCGGTCGTAAAAAATGGAAATTGTCTAAAAAGCAAGCTTATGGGAAAAAAAAAGTCCAAAACTTAACAAAAAACGAAATTGCAAAGAAAAGAAAAAGGAGAGAAGAAATTAATGGAAAAAGCAAAACAAAAAAATTAATATAACTTATATATATGTATATATATATTATATAAGGATTAACCGATGAAGGAAAAAAAGTTACATGGTCATTTAAAAAGAAATTGTGTGTGAATTGTGTCATGTTTAGTTATCTTGGTACCAAGAAAAGACTGTTCTTCTTCACTCCAATGGGAACTGTTTTCCATAAAAATGAGTCCCTATTGATCGCAGACCACAAATAAATTAACGTTTGTTTCGGTTTTCTTTTTGTTATATTTATTTGAGTACTTAAACTATTAAAGCTTTTCGTTTTGTTAAAAATAAACAAATTATACATAAAAAAACACATGTTACAATTAAACCTAAATTCTTATATTAAAAAAATATATTATTATTTTTATATTTACTTAAACTATTAAAGCTTTTAATTTTTTTTTATCTTAAAATTAAGTAAAGCTCTTCTTATCACAGAAGCAAACCAGTAAAATGGAAGACATGGTTTGTTGTTATAGTTGTAGCGTAGTAGTGACGATTATTACCACGGACGCCATACATCCGACTTAGGCGATGACATTGCCACGGACTCACCAGCATCACTGTGGTAACCCGAAGAAGCAGGGCTCTCGGAACGAACCAACAAGGCTGATGATTTGCAGGATAAATCCAATTCGCATTGTTGCTTATCAGCACTAAGCATGCGCTGGAACTCGTAGCCCAGATGTGTCATTACTGTTTTGCCAATGTCAACACTCATGTCTTGGGTGCAGGCCATAACACGTGAAATTTCGCTGACCGCGTTCATATAGCCGTTCTTAAAACTGTCCAACGGCACAGGATTGCAGGTGATTTGCGAGCGTGGCTTGGTGAGCTCCTTGCGCATGAAAACCAGTGCAGCTTCCAGCATTTCAGCCTTGTCCAGACGCAGAATAGCATCGTCGCCTTGGAACTCGGCTACAAGTGTTTTAAGCGTGTCCAAACACTTGTTCATGCGAGCGCGACGCTTGCGCTCCAGCAAAGGTTTCTTGACTTTCAGATAGAGCTGCGTCTTCGAGACGTATTTTGTAGAAACTTGTTGTGCCATGATGATTGAGAATTTGTATTTTTGTATGTGCGATCTGAACTGTTGGAAGAGAGCAGCTTGAATGATGCTCGGTCTTGCTGCTGCAACGCCTTTTATACCTCGAGTCCTGCCAGGACCTGCTGCAGGTAGAGAACTAGAAATCTCTGTGTGCGCCTGTGCGTGTATGTATTAGTGCATGCGTGGGAAAGGAAATTGTTATACGCATCAATTGGAAATCGTAACGTAGTACAAAAGAAATGAAATCCAATGCACAAAAACACCAAATTGGTGTGATTGAAAGAACTTCTATCCAAGCCTAAGGGTCTTCGCCTTGAGCCATTGTTGCCACATCCAAAAACCCCGACAATGTTAGACATGAGCAGTTTAAGTCAAAGGTTTCTTCTGTAACCAACTGCCAGCAGTAGACTAAGTATGACGAGTATGCCAAATATGATACAAGAGATTCATACTAGAATCCAATGTAAACATCACACGCGCCACCCGAGCTCTCACGAAGACCACTGGTTTGTAGTAGCATATAGTATGTAGTATACATATGTATCCACAGCATCAACCTGGTGGCAATAATATCTTTGTACGATATGTAGCGCCTGTTGTAGTTGTAGCTGTAGCTGTAGTACTACTGGCACCCGCAGTTCGTACGTCTGTCGTATGAGCTCAATTTTCGTATCGTGAGAACCACGTCAGACGCGTCGTGTGTTTCCCACGCGATGTGCACACCTGCCATTTAAGTTGCTTATATGGTTACGATTACGTTACGAATAAGAGCAAAAACAACAACTGACAAATAAAATAAAAACAATACTAGCGTCTTAGGGCCTGTCTACGGGTTTGATCGACTGACATAAGTGCACATTTACTGCGCCGGCGCGACGCACATTATCAATGACCAACCTAACTGACTGACTGACTGACTGATTGACTGACAAACTGACGTCAAAGAGTTTACTGATTACTGTAACATCATAATGAAGTTGCTTTTGCTACCGCCGACTATTGTCGTCATCGGGTTCTTCATCGTCGTTGACGATCGTTTCATTAATCGTAAATCGTCGTTTTAGTATTGGTGGCAACTTAGGCGCTCATCAAAAGATGTGACGGGATGTTGTTTATTTTTTGTAGAACCTCGCTTTCTTTACGACCCGCACTAATTTTAAGGATACCCAAAAGCTTTTAAGCATGTGTAATAATGAGATGCTCAACTCAATTAATTATATCGCTTAAGTTTGGATTCACTCCTAACTATGGTATGCACTCATTAAGGGTGCAACTTGAAATGTCAAAATGACGTCTTATTATTATTATTTTTAATAATAGTTATTTTTCTATATTTCAGGAATCATAACATTTTTTCATTAAACTTTAATTCAAAGATATATTTATTTGAAGATTTAACTTTTTCTAAAGCTTAAAAAAATGTTTTTCAAGTGTATTATCAACGAGTATAAAATTAGATAGAGTGGAACGACTGGCCGTTAAGAACAATTTTTCAGCGAGTATTGAGCAATTATTAGGGATTGCTCGGGTCATTTAAGCAGTTGTATTTTGCATGCGTGCAAAGAGCATGGAAGAAAAACCCGAACGCCGTCGTCTGTACTGCTCTTATGTGTTAAGTTGTTGTTGGCTGCTGTGTTGCATATTTTGTTTCGGTTCTTCATTCATATTTGATTTTCGTGCAACTAGTAAAGTGTGCGTATGCATGAATATGTTATCAAGGGGCGGGCGGACATGTGAAGTTTTTTGTGTGTATTTGACCGAAAGGCAAATAGTTTTGAACAGATAATAATTTTTGTTGTTGTTTGATTCTTCGTGTACAAGAAGACAATGGACAATTTGTATACTTTTCAAAATTTATTCTTAATACAAATTTAATATTTTATTGTTGCTGAAAAAAATAAATATTGTTTCTATGAAAAATAAATGCATATGTACATTTAAACAACCAATTTTCTTTTATAATTATTAATTTTATTGTTTATGTTTCATATATAAGTACATATGTATATTTTGTTGTTGTTGTTGTTGCTCTTGCAACATATGTACATATGTATGTATACGAATCAAATTTAAATTTTTTATTTATGTGTTATGTATTTATGTATGTACAATATCAAGGCTGTGGATTAATTTTGGATTTTACTGCGGTTGTTGTTATTGTTCTTGCTGCTGTGTGTTGTTGTTAATAAAAGTGTAACAATATACATATTTATATTATTTATTGTTGCTGCAAAAAAAGATATTTTTTTTAAGAAATAAATAAAATGCCCATGTTTCCACGGAAATGTCAACCAGGGTCAAAAAATACAATATTAAGAAAAGAGGGATTTTTTTCAACATTGTAAGTCAAAAATGGGTTAAATTTGATAAGACATTGATTTTACAGCTTTTCTTATTTATTTGCATAAATAATTGGCCTGAAAACTGAAGATATTTAGGTTTTTCTTGTTTTTACTACTTTTTGAGTGATTTTCAGTCTAATTTGTTAAGGTTTCTCATTTACTTTTTTCGTTTCACACTTCTCTTGAATTATCACTTTTTGTACACATAAACATTTATATTTTCTTATTATTAAAGTAAATAAAAGAATTTTTAAAAATTACTTGAAAAAATTCATAAAACTAAAGAGGTGGAAAAATATGTCGCGTACTGAATGGTCCCGTACTTAATCAGACTTAAGCTTATAAAAAAAAAACTAGTACATACATTTTAACAAAATAAAGTGTAAAAGAAAGCTACAATGTTTCACATTAGTTAAAAATTAATTGCTTTTAAATATTTTGTATTATTTCGAAGATTTTTACATTTTTGTGGATGCAGTCGCAAAACGACTTATACTTTTGTCGCGTACTAAATCGCAGATTTATTGCCAATATATCGGAAACGATAAATTAACAGATCCTACCTTTTTCACTACATATACAGCTACAAAAGGAGTATCAAAAAATATACACAAGAAAAAAAAAATATTATTTTTTTCTTTACTTTTTGCACTTTAAAGGCTTACGAATGTCGCGTACTGCACTGCAATCCTGGAAATGCCCATATACGAATCAAATTTTAATTTTTTATTTATAATGAAAAAATCATTCAAATTCAACTTTAACTTGAATGTTATTAACAAAAAATACTTTTTTTTAATGTTTTCTTTTGTAGTATTGTTAAGGTAAGTATCAGCTATTAATACAATAAAAAAAATGGGAAAGATCGGCCAAAGCAAAGTGATATGAAGCATTAAAATTAAAAGTTTTTACTACATCCATAAATATTTGTATTCTTATTTTCCGTGGGAAAATGGTTCTCTTATTTCAGCTGACTTTAAAAAATCATTGCACCTTTTTTAGTTTTTGTGCCCCACGGCACCACATTATTTATAATAATAGAAACAGAAAACTTCAAAATCTCTGTTAATGCACCATGCTGGACAAAAACAAAGCAAGATGCATTTTTGCATGGTATAATAAGAAGGTAGCGAGAGTGAGTTAGATAGCATGAGCCTACGCATTTGGCAATTTATTATTTATTTATTTCCTATCTTAATATATTATACAATAAAATACTTAAGAACTAGAGAACAGTGGCCTAATAACTTGCAGTTACATATTAAAGACAACGCACTGACCAAAAGTCTGTATATCTGTTTTGCTTCGGCTAAAAGTTACTTGTGCTTGTGTGCGTACAATGCAAAACAGTTCAGCAGAATAGGCGGCGTAGCTAAATACTCTTCTTCGTATTTTTCGCATTTATGCATGCATTTGTTAGTGTAAGAGCAAACGCGTTTGCAAAGTGTCATAACAGCCACTTATTAAGAAAGGGTATAAATGCTCAGAAACGAAAAATTTACAAATTTAGCTGCGGCTGAATTTGTGAACATTGCCGAAAGCCAACAACGAAGTTTAGAGCCGAGTTGAATTGCAAGAGTTCGTCAAATGCTATTTTTAGATTTTCATTTTAACTCTGCCCGCCTGCACCCCACTTCACTTCTTAGAGTTTATAATATACATATGTATATTTATATTGTCTTTGTGGCGGGCAGTCTTGGCCTTACCGCATTTATTTTTCATAGAAACAATATTTATTTTTTTCAGCAACAATAAAATATTAAATTTGTATTAAGAATAAATTTTGAAAAGTATACAAATTGTCCATTGTCTTCTTGTACACGAAGAATCAAACAACAACAAAAATTACTATCTGTTCAAAACTATTTGCCTTTCGGTCAAATACACACAAAAAACCTCACATGTCCGCCCGCCCCTTAATAACATATTCATGCATACGCACACTTTACTAGTTGCACGAAAATCAAATATGAATGAAGAACCAAAACAAAATAAGCAACACAGCAGCCAACAACAACTTAACACATAAGAGCAGTACAGACGACGGCGTTCGGGTTTTTCTGCCATGCTCTTTGCACGCATGCAAAATACAACTGCTTAAATGACCCGAGCAAACCCTAATAATTGCTCAAAGGAGAAACTAGCGAGTAAACGCTAACGGCCAGTCGTTCCACTCTATCTAATTTTATACTCGTTGGTATTATTTATTTATATTTTTGTGATACAAGCATTTTTATAAAATTAGCGACTATGATAACCCAGCAAAAACAAAATTTAGCAAATCCTTTGTACCTTTTTTCGTAAAAAAGTTTTTCAATTTAATCCAATCTTGTTCTCTCAGGAGAGAATATGTGGTATATTTTATTGAATAGAATTTGTTTTAAACAAGTCGTGCCGCAGTTTATTTATGTACAGTGTTTTCGCTTGTCCGAAGGAAATTGAATTTATAATTGTAAGTAGTATTTCAATAGAAAATAGTCAATAGTTTATTAGATTTAAATTAATATCGCTTTATTACTAAAATAAACACTAGTATGTATTTTTGTTTTTTAGTTTACTCTACTAGTCCCTGATGCCCTGATGGGCGCTCAAGAATTTAAGTATCTTAGAATTAATTATAAGTTAGCTTTTTTGGCTTATGCTATTTTACAAACTACTAGCTAGTAAGTTTTAATTTTATTTGTAGGCATAATGTATTGACAAAAAAAAGGGTGGGGAAGAAGGAGCGCAATATTGTTTTGTGACAATTTTTAGTTCGAAGTTAGCCACTACAACTTTCTCCGTGTGTTAGCGGAAACCTTTTTGTCCCTATAACCTATTTTTTGGTCAAATCTAAATTCGATGTTTAGTGTATCGTTGTTCATGACTATAGATTTCGTTGTTGCTCTTCTGTATCTATGGTAGAAAATTGGAATTCCTTCATTATTTTGAATCACTCTGATCTTGTCTAGATAAACGAATGCTGCGGGAGGCACAAAACCATTGTGGATTGCGGATTCTATATACCTGTCGTCCGCTCAAAGCGGACTTTCATTAGAAAGACTACTTTCTATATGCCTGCGTATAATATTTATGATGAAATTGTCTATTCTAATTATTCCAGTGGCATTATATATTTGATCATTTGGGAAATATTTAGTGAAGTCGCTCTCTGGAGTTTTGTGCAGGGACGAACAAACTCTTAGGCAACGTCTTTCAAAAATTCTTAGTTTTTCCATATGAGATGGGGAAATATTAAACCAAATTGGGCTTGCATATGCTAGTATGGGGCCAATCAATGACTGGTACATTATTGTTTTGACTCTGCTTTGAAGGCTTCTTGCATGGAACAGGCTTTTGTGTAGATACCAGGCTTTATTTGCTTTTGTTATTTGAGCATGCATGTGGCTATTAAAGTATAAAAATCTGTCTAAATGCACTCCGAGGTATTTAACAGTTTTTGCATTACTAATAGGTAGGGATGGGCGATAGTGTATCGATATATCGGAATATCGATATTCTTTCTTTGGAAGTCGACTATTTTGTATCGATATCCATGTTCGACGATATATCCGATATCGATATTTTCATCCGATACTGATCCGATATTTATGAATTCGGCGCCAAAACTAAGCGTGCAAGGTGGAATGGCCACTTTGGGCATAGACCATTACCATTAACATTACCATTTCATCAGAAAAATTATTTTTGGGAAAGCACATTGTTGCCGTGAGCAATCCTGTATTGCATTTCGATACGAAAGATCCAAAAAGTATTGCGAGAACGGAGATGAAAGTTTTTTTTCACGCCAACAGTCTCCGCTGGACTCCAATCCACTGTGGACACAATTCTTGAATCTTTACAAACTAGCAAGGATATTTGTTCCGGCTGTTGCGACGTCTGTTATCTCGGAGCGACCATTTTCCCTTGCAGGGAGAATAATGACCGACGAACGGAACCGGTCTTTGGCTTGTGTAGACGATTCTTTGGAGCCTTTCTAATTTAAACTAAAAACCAGCCTTTTGGAATAATTGTAAGAAATCCAGATGAACTGATTATTTGTATGTGTCTGAATTTATGTATGACTTATTATTTTAAAACTCATATTATTCATAAAAATTTGTTGGGCGATATATCGAGATATCGATATTGTTTGGTCGATATATCGATTTTTTACATAGGTTTCATCCGATACACATCGATACTGAATATCGATATTCGAGTACGCGATGCCCATCCCTACTAATAGGTGTGCTGCTGTTTCTGCCTAATATTTGGAATTTTTTCCAGTTTTTTCTAATGTTTTGGTTGCATTTATTGACTGGAGGCCTAAATAATATTGTTTCGCATTTCTTTGTGTTTATTTTGAAATGCCAATCCTCAGTATATTCTGCTACTTTATTAAACATATTTTGAAAATTTTTGTTAATTTCACTTATTGTGTCGCCGCTGTGGTAGATAACTAAGTCATCTGCGAATGCTATGATTTTTCCTATTTTTTCCAATAGGTCGTTAATTGTAATATTGAACAAAATAGGCGATTAATAGAAACCATTTACTCTGGTCTTGCACTAGCTCGAAATCCTTTGGTTCATCTTATGACGAGAGGGGGGATCCCCCCGGGCCTGGACTTTCTCAAGGGCTCTGTGTAACTACTGTCGTACTGTCGTGATTCAAGCTGAAGGGTTTTTTCTCTCTACGGCCCTGTCTACGAGTCTCAATATTGATTAAAATCTTTAGATTGCTATACTCAAACCAAGAACTTAAAGTCACCCTGCTAAGTTAAATGCATATACATATGTATTATCGAGCGAGAAGAGTAGGGAACCATTTCTTGGTTCAATTCGCAAAACTGTCTGGGTTTTTTGAGGTTGAACAATATATTTATGCTTTCGATTTGTGCAGAGGGCTACAGATTATTACAAGAAGACTCCAAAAAAATCAAACCCTCAAGAAGTGCTCAGTTATATTTTTCAAAATGAGCTAAATGATCTTAGGCCCCATATGTTGTTTATCTTTTATCTTTATTTATTTTTATCTCGTCGAAAAAAAGTGCCATCAACAAATTAGGATGCTGTTTCTACGCAGAGCTAGGGAATTGCAGTAGATTTGAAACTATTGCCGGCAGCCTGCGTTGCTTACATAAAAAAAACATAAAACATTAAATAAGTGCTAATTTACTTTTAATTATTTTAACAAAATTTTTATCGATATCGAAAAAATAAAATTAACTTGTTTTCCGTGATACCTCTAAGATACCGGCGAATTTTCTAGTCATCCTTAGATAACTTTGGGGCCTCCAACGTCTTCTTAGTATTTTCCGATAAGGAAAATTTAAATATAAAACTTAACTTTTTCCAAAGGCAGTTGGTACCATGCAGATAGCAATGATCAACTGTTTCAAGTTTTTTAAAACCAGGTCGATCCTTACACCTTACCAATATGCGACTAAATTCTTTAAATTTAAAACTTTTTTGTGCAATAACGACTGGATTGCCATGCTAATCAATTACACAGCTTTTGTCTAATATATTATAGATCATAACATCCACCCCATTTCTTAGGGATGCTGGCGGCCAAAAATCATAGCAACTTATAGGAACTTTATGAATATTTGCAAAACAAGTCGATTCAGTGCCTTACCACCATGTTACTGAGTCTATCAACTTGACCACTTTATATTAACTCTAGCAATTCCTGTTCCTGAAAAGTACAATATCCACCCCTTCCCAGCAGATTTCTATGCTAATCACTTGTTCAAATTTTTCCGAAAGCATAACATCCATTCCTTGGGTGCACGCGGCCAAAATTCATAGCACGAGTGACCGGCACGCGCCAAACAAACGAGCTTTTGAATTTTGAGCACTTGTTGTGCGCATAAACATTAATCAGGTGCAACCTGAGCCACTATGCATTTGCTGTTAATTGATTGTCTGCTATCGGAAAAATAGAAAAAAAAAATATATAACTTAAAAACGCCGTGTGCCGAACGCGTGACCAACCAATTAAATAAAATACACAGCAATCCCAGCACTTGATTAGTGGGAATCGGTGGCAATTGTGGTCTGGAACCGGTGAACTAGCGGGCGACTTTCGCTTGCGAATTGTCTGCACACAAGTGCAATATGTGTCAGTCGGAGCCATTGCCAGAGCCACATTCACCACCACCGCCGCCAACAACAACACCAAGAGTAACACAATCACTGTCAGAGTAAAGGCAACTACAACAACAGCAACAACGGCCACAACGCCCTGGCCCAAATTGAGAACAGCTGCCACTAAATAACGCACTGACGACACTGGCCCTCGAACCGTGGGATATTTTTCCCCTAGTTTGTGCGCACGTCTGGCAGGCCGTCGAATCTTATCATGGGAACCACAACTGCTCAACGCTCTCAATATTTATTTTGTATATTCAGAAAAAAAGGTATGGTTAAAAAAAAATATATGTATAATGTAAAGGAAGCAGCAACAACACAGTGACTGCGTGCATACGTACAATGTGGTAAGGGGAGACAAGATTATCCTGCACGTGTTGAGCTTGCTGCCTGGGTAACGTAGTAACCGTTGGCGTGCTGAAAGCGTGGCAAGCAAGCGACTCAAAGCCGAAGCTGAGTTGCTTGCACCCCACTGGACTTGCTGGCGATGTCTTGCGGTGCTTGGATTGGCATTCGCCTGGAGAGTGACTGTGGCCGTGTGCTTGCCACATGTATAGCACGCATGCAACATTTCTAATTGCCGGCACTTCCAACTGTTGTGTTTGGGTGGTGGAGGATGGTGGGTGTTGAACCTGCTGCTGCTGTGCGCTATAAAAGCGAGACACTTGCTGCAAACACAACACAGTTGAACTTTGGAACGCGTCGCGTAAACAACCCAAAATGCTTAAAGTTAAATCTCTGATTGCCAAAATGTTGCAACATTGTCGCAAATGCAGGAGCAGCAGCAGTAGCGGCACTAAATATAACTATGCAGCCTGCAGCCAGTTAAACGAAAGTCTCGAGGAGATTGCACAAAATCAGGCTAACGAGCTCAAGCTCAAGAGTGCCACAAAACAGCTAGTGTTTTGTTTAGAAACGGCAGCTGGAAGCTTTTATTGGAGCGCATGTGCTTAAGCAGCACAGTAGCAGTAGCAGCAGGAGCCCAACACGATAGTAAAATGTTGGCAAAAACCGGTAGTTCGCAATGCGTTTGCATCAATGAGTGCGGATTCCTCAATGAACTCA
Source organism: Chymomyza fuscimana (assembly GCA_949987675.1). Classification (NCBI taxonomy): domain Eukaryota; kingdom Metazoa; phylum Arthropoda; class Insecta; order Diptera; family Drosophilidae; genus Chymomyza; species Chymomyza fuscimana. The sequence continues at coordinate 88,349,165 of OX465088.1, forward strand.
AGCTTTGGAACGACTTGGCAGTAGCAAGAAGGGACACGATGAATTTATTGATGAGGATGACGGCAATAATTCCGCCGCATAGTATCAAAGTGTGGATGAAATGCTTAGTATCTCTGATTCTAAGCTTATTAATATTTGTGATATAATATGTAGAAACTTAAGTGTTACGATCAATAAATTTAATTAAAAATATATAAAACAATGTATTTTTTTTGTCGTTGGAGCAGCATAAAGTGATTTGGGGACGCAATACATGTGGAATTCAATGCTCTCCCGCAAGCACTAATACTTGCGCACATTTAAAGCACTCAGTAGCACTCCACTTGCACTTGAAGGGGTTACTCCGTATGTATGTATGTATATGGATGTATATTGTTTACATAGTTAATGAATGCGATATATTTAATCTTTAGTGTGTGTCAATTTGCCGTAGAGTCATTTAGTTTGCATGCCACAACGACAACATCGCTATGCTGACGTCTGCGCCTGCGCCTGTCGCGACGTCACGACGTCCATACTCGTTTATAGCCATGCCAGTTAGCGTTACCCAAAGTGTTTAACAGAAGCTGCAATTCGGAACTCATAATTGACAACAACTCAGCAACAATCACAACAGCGAGAGAATATCTTTGGGCAAAACATACTCGGAGAGAAGAAAAAGGGCAGGTGGTATTTTTTTTTCTTTTGGATTTACAGTGGTTCAAGTGTTATAGTTTATAGTTATTGTACTGTTGTATCTTAATGGACATATTGTACAATAGTAATACACTCCCCGAAATTCAATTAAGAACACCTGTTTTTATTTAAAAATATTAAGTTTGGATTTATTTAAAAAGCATTTGTGACTCAAAAAATATTTTTAACGTTACTTAATTCCGATTGAACTAAAAACTTATCCTAAATAACCAAAAAAAAGCTTGAAACTTCAAATAGTATAAAAAAAATAAATTTATACTGCGAAATTCAATTAAGAACACTTTCTAAAAAGGACCAAAAAATCAATGTTTTGTAAAAAAAAGAAGCGAAAAATACTAAGTTAATGGTGAGTCCAGGCTCCCGACTTATTTATACCCTCGAAAATTCGGGTTGGGATCGAAGGAACCACCTTCTGAAAATCTGATGTGGAATTTGAGCCCATTTTTCGAGCCCAACTGTCGTGCGCAGCTCCTGCACCATATGAAATTTGGGTCCGCCAGCGTAGACATGACGGGACAGATTTCCCCACATGTTCTCAATGGGACTCAAATCCGGCTATGGATGTTTTTGCTCTACAACCAACCACAACTGGCCGTTGAGACGTGAATCGGAGCATTATCTTCCAGAAAAATAGGATTTTGGTCAGCTTGGTGCTCCAGAAAGTCAATAAAAACGTCATCCAATAATTCTATGTTTCAAGCTTTTTTTTGGTTATTTAGGATAAGTTTTTAGTTCAATCGGAATTAAGTAATGTTAAAAATATTTTTTGAGTCGCAAATGCTTTTTAAATAACTCAAAACTTAATATTTTGAAATAAAAACAAGTGTTCTTAATTGAATTTCGGGGAGTGTATGTACCTATGTATCAAGCTGCTTAATTTACAGTGCCGTTGCATTAAAATACTTTAAATATCTGAATCAGAACATACAGAATGCGATTTAAGAATTTTTGGTTGTAGGCTTTCAAATTTTTTTAATTTTTTACACGACTATGTTGAAGCAAAAAGATGGGTTATGTGTTTGACCTGTATCGTCTTGGTTGTACATTAGTTATGGGCTATATGAGGTTACTTTAAATTGAATTTGGAGTCCTCAAAAGGGAAATACGTCATTAAGTCAAAAAATATGTTTTTTCTGATGTAGGGTACCGGACCCATTTCAACTTGCGGTTGTCTGGACCCATAGCTCCGATATTCTTTATACCTCAAGGCTCAAGGGTACGTGACATAAGACTATAAATATCGAAACTGCATTTCCTAATTAATACATTGGACATTTGTTGGTAAAAACCAAAGATACTCCGAATGTTTACGATCAATGGTAACTAGTTATAGTCCTTATTAAAAGTATGGGCATTCAAAGCCATCGTGTGAAACTAAGGCTTCAAAGGCCTGACTAATAGCTTTTCTTAGAAATAGACACCTTTCGTCAAACTCAAATTACTTTGCTACGGAATTCTACACACCTTACACAACTGACCATATCAAGAAAGAAACATACCGCTGAAAGTGCACTTCAAGTACAAAACACGTACTGGTAATTCCAAATATTTTATTCAGCACCTAATGCAACATGCTAAATTTCCGAGTTTGTTGCATGTGCGAGCGGTTTTTCGATGCACTGTGCCCACTGTGCACAGTGCACTAGGTACATAAGGGCTCGAAACGATCGACCGATTATAACTTATAACACCAAAGAGCGAAAAAAATCTTGTGGGAAACTTGAGGGCAAAGTGTTTCCCACGATTGGAACGTTAAAGTAAAAGAAAACAGGAAAGAGCACAACCAAAACTAAAAAAAACCCAGAATACCAACAACAACTCGAACATGTGCAGCCACCACCACCACGGCCATCACCAACACATGCAACATCATCCCCTGCCAAGCCGAGACAAGAAATTTTATATCACTTAGGGTTCGGCACGAACTTGCGTGCCGTGAAAAACCAACCACCGGCAAGCGAGGACGAAACGATCGTTACACCCGAAGCAACTCAATGACGGAGCTGAGAAATTTACTCGGCAGGTGTGCACCCGAGTGCGGCGATTGCATTCTCTGCTGCGCACGCATTGAGCACGAGACGAAAAAGAACGAAGTAGCTGACGGCACGAGCAGCTATAAAAACGCTGGTAACTTGAGCTGCTAACATCATTTTCGTTGCAACACTCGTGCAGTGCACATGTTCATATAATCTTAACAAGAACTTCTTCAAGACATTTTTAAAAGTTAATTTACAATGGCAACGAAATACGAACTATCCAAGACTTACCAGTACCGTAAAGTAATGAAACCTTTGCTGGAACGAAAGCGGCGCGCACGCATTAACAAGTGTCTCGATGAGCTCAAAGATCTGATGGCCGAATGTATGGCGCAAAATGGTGAGCCCAATGCCAAGTTCGAAAAGGCTGATATACTGGAGGTGACAGTGCAGCATCTGAGAAAACTCAAGCAGGTCCAAAACGGTAACAACAACAGTGCTGCACCAAGCGAACAAAGTTTCCGCGCTGGTTACATTCGCGCCGCCAATGAAGTCTCACGTGCCTTGGCTGCTCTGCCCAAAGTGGATGTAACCTTTGGAACTACACTGATGACTCATCTGGGCATACGTCTCAATCAATTGGAGTGCCCTGTTGAACAGACAACGGCTGTGCACACACCGCTGAGTATAAGCTGCAGCAATAACTATGTGACACCCAGCTCTGCTTTAAGTCCTGTATCCAGCGGTTACGCCAGCGATAACGACAGTGCCTCATCAATGCGCTCAACACCCGGTAGCCAACATTTGCTGCAGGTCAGCAGCAGTGATGCCAACGTTTGGCGTCCATGGTAGACTTTTAATATCATAAGAGGTAGACGGGCAATGGCGCAATGGAACTGCAGCTTTATGGTGTACTAATCACCAGATGTACCATGTTTTACAATGATCTTCATTTGTCGCATAAGTGTTATTAATTTAAGTTTTAAGTTTTTAAGTTAAGTCTGTGATAGGGAACGCTTTATTCATTTAGTATCTCTTTACACTAATACGAAAAAATACAAACAATTTTGAAAAGAACAATTTAATGGTATTTGTTTATTTGCTTTAACAATTGTCGAAGATTATCAGTAAGTTTTCAGATACGAAGCTGCCCACAAAATCAAAACAAACAATCGGAGGAAAACAATTGGAACAATTGGAAACAATTGCTGACTTCAGAAAACCATATACACTTTAAATTTGCTCACACTTATTGGATTTTAAGTGGGATTGGATTTACCTGAACATGGAACATGGCAATTATACCTTGCATAATATTGGACAAATTTAATGTAAAAGCAGTTTCTCTAAGGAAAGAGCAGGTTTTCATTTTACACGAGACTTTTAAATTTGGAGATTGCTGTATATTTTACTTTTTATTTTAAATATAGAATAGTGGACAAGTGTTTTTGTCATGTGAATGTAGCAGCACAGAAAACACGGTCCACAAATATTGTGTTTTTATCTTCAAGAAACAGACGCCTACAAAATTAATTTTAATGCAATGTAAAAAATTGTAATACAATATGACCAAACAATTCCTTAAGTTCACTTTTTTTTTGCTTGCTTTGTGAATACCTCATAATACCGAGCGTTCCTTAATAATGGTTACCTTTAAAATTTGAGAGTTAAAAGTTTAAACACATTTAATATACATATAGTAAATAAGTCTCTTATAAATTAATTACTCCAACGAAATAATGAGAAAAATACGCGGGTGTAAATCAATGCAAAGTAGGATTCCCTGGAGTTTTCATTCATGCAAATCGGGACACAATCTGGAACGGTAACCTTGTTATACCCAGCACACAAAGGGACAAAGTTATACGGGATTTAAGCAACGTATGAAACAGCCAGAAAGAGTTGTGGAAAATCGAGGAATTCACACATAATGCACTGGTTTATAGTCTGTATGCTTGTCCACCTGCACTGTATGTTGGCCTGTTTGTTATGTAATTATGTCATTTTTGAGACCATCATATTACTCCCTCTTTACTGGGTCGACAGGTATACATAGATTACCATAAATTCTATTATACCGGAACCTATCGAAATGAGTGCTTGACACTGATATTCCTATTGTTCGCGATTGGCTCGCTCTTTATTGGGCTTGGATATGAGCCCCTGTTATAATACAAAAAGAATTAACCTTCATAATTTACAATTTATGACTATTTAATATTTAGTTTCATTTCCTGAAAGTTTCCTCCAAAAAACCTTAATGATAAAAATTGATCATTCATAAGTGACACTCAAAAAAATGTGAAGTTGATTGACTTAAGCTGAGCACGCGCCATTCACGGCCCAAACGTCCCTACACACCAGGTCGCACACTCCCAACGACTGTCGCCTTACTCTGCGCCCAATTTATAACGTTTAACCCCGCGGCAATCCATTTAAATTTACAACAATTCGTTAAACTCAAAGAACCCATGAATGTGACGCTCGCTAATTGTGTCCTATAAACACTCATCAGGAAAAGAGATGGGAACGTGAACAAGGCACAAGACTGACCGCATTTTGCCATCATGATGTGTTCGTGTGTGCGTGCATTTGTATGAGTATGCATGTAGTTTGATGAAACAATAAGCTAAAGATCACACTGTAGGATAACAATGAGACCAGCCCACGCACATTCAGACGGAGCCGAACCGAAAAGCGAGTGGCATGAGAAGTTGAGCATGGAAGTATGCATTAAGGATAATAACACCGGCCTTAAGAGCAACCCGGTAACAGTACAGCGAATGACGACAACAACAACAACAACAACGAGAGACTCAAAAACGACAGCTGCAAAAATGTGACTGATCCTTCGAAAAAGCGAAGCATGTGGCCAAAAGCAAAACAAACGAAAGAAAAAAAATGTGTGAGAAACTTACTTTCAGCTCGGTTCCCACGCCACGAGCCACAAGGATTCCGATTGTCCTCCAGAACATGCAGCTGTTCGGTTTGGTAGATGTGCGTGCAAGCGAGACAGAGTGTTAATGCGTAAAGAGGGTGGAATTGGAATCCCGTCTCGTTGGCTATAAAAGCCGAAGCCGAATTGCCTTAAATCATCATTTACGATACAGCCATCGAAGGCAACGCAACATTTTGCTAAACGCTTACACTTGTTTAAAAATTTAACAATAAATAACTAGCAATGGAAACAAGCACAAGCACGAAATATACCACAAAGACACAGATCTACCAAAAAGTTAAGAAGCCTTTGCTAGAACGTCAACGTCGTGCACGCATCAACAAATGTTTGGATACATTGAAAACACTTGTTGCCGAACTACGTGGTGATGATGGCATTCTTCGAATGGACAAAGCGGAAATGCTTGAGTCGGCGGTGCTCTTTATGCGTAAACAAAAGGCACGTGAAGAGCCGCAACAACAGGAGCCGGTAGAAAGCTTTCGTCATGGTTATATTAATGCTGTGAACGAGGTGTCACGTGTTATGGCTGCCACACCTAGTATGGATGTTGAACTGGGAAAATCTGTGATGACGCATTTGGGTCGTATTTACAAAAATCTGCAGCAATTTCATGAGGCACAAACAATTGATGCGATGACAGACAGTCCCAGCGCATTAACCATTGATTGTACAGCACCACCTAGTCCAGCCTCATCTGGTTATCACAGTGACGTAGATAGTCCGGCACCTTCACCTGCATATGAAGGTGACAAATTGTGGCGCCCTTGGTGATAAGCGTCCAATTAAATGTATTTATTGTGCAACTGTGATAACCGATAACGCCTGTGATACCATTAAATCATAAATGGAAAAAAATTATGAAATAAATTGATTTTAAAATTAAAACCAATTATGACTACTTTAATTTTTATTTAAATTTTAATAGTTAAAATGAAATGCAATACCTTAAATCGGTGCCCAGTTTCTTAGGTTGGACCTACTGATGCCTATTATGTTTATGTGCAGAACTTATAGAAGCTGTGTATCACTGGTGTAAAATAGGTGTGAAATATTGTGGTTACTGCTGGTTACTGCATCTGGTATACATGGAATTTGAGAACTGTTAATTAGGGGACTATTTTTGTACACCCAACCTCCGCATACATGCAAAAAAGTTATATGCCCCCTAAGATATCGGATATGTCCTCATTTCCCATTTCCCTCCGTTTTTGATTTGTTCAAATATTTATCGATAAAGCAGAAATTTGGGAACTCCTGCCTCTTATTCGCGGTCGAAATAAACGTTTTGTACTGAGAAATACATTTTGTTTCATTTTATATTTAAACATGTTTAGCGCTAACACAAGCAAAATTTAAATTATTGAAATTTCTACTAGTTTTTAACCGCCAATTTAATTTAACAGCCTCTTAAATGAACGACTATCGACTATGTCGCTTATATTTTTAACAGCAGCCTGCTAGCAGTTTACCAATTACCAACGTACATGTCACTTAGATTTATGTTAAGGTAATGTTACGCATTCCTGCCCTGCCAACTTAATAAGAAATCATCGGCTTTCGGCATGGAACTAATCGATATAATTGAAAAATTGACAAAGTAATAATATTTCTTACATCTCTAATGCGGCATAAATTTGCAATAGTTTAGTTAAATCGTTTTTAAGTGTTTTTAAAACAAAGTATAATGTGTACGGTTGTGCAATTAATAATAAATTATTTACAAATGTATCACAGCATGCAAAACATTGAATTAAAATAAAATAAAGCAACATTTAGTGCAAGAAGTACTTGATCAAAGCAGATGCAAAAAAAAAATATATAGAGACGAGAACGCCATTTACAAGCATTGAGAAAAGCAACGAGTGCGCGTGCAGAACTTGATAGGAGAGTAGCTAACGAGCTGAATAAACACATACACGACGACGGCAAACGGCAACGCTGTCAGAAGGAGCGAGCGAGTTGGTAGGACGGTCGGTCGGTTGAAAATCCAATCTTTAGGGGCGAATATTAAAAAAAAGATATACATATATATATTTTCGCATAAAAAAACTTGTACGGGCCGTGCTTAACGTGTGTAGTGTGTCGCACACAAAACAACAATAAAATGTGCCAGTGCGTGCTCAATTTACCGCAGTTATTAAAAATTGGTATAACCCTCACTTCGTTATTTAATTGCTTTTGTTTATTTTTTGTATGCGCCAGTATTAATTTTTTCTTTTGCGCTACATGTGTGTGTGTGTGTGTGTCTTTTACTCGCCGATTTAGCGTGCCCGCGCGTGTATATAGATTTACTTATGCATATGTGTTTGCGTGTGCGAGTGTGTGTTCGCCAACATTACTCGTAGGAAGCTGTCAGTATTGTCGCTTTATTAATGACTAAGAAATGCTTTGTTTTCTTTCATTCTTTTTAAACTAGAGTTAAATTTTTACTTAAATTAAACCAAAATTTTGTTCAAAAATGTTTTGAAAAATTTAATAGCTGACGAATTTGACTATAGAAGCATTATTTATGCATAAATTTTTTTGAAACAAACGTGGCAACCCTATTTCACTGCAGTCGTCTGTCTGTATATGTTGGTATATTGTTTGTGCAGAGCGCTGACAGCGTGCTTTATTTTATTAATTACTTTGTGAAAAATGTGCCAAAGAATTAGTAAAAGGCCCACAGACAAAAAATGTAAATATCATTTATGTGCGTAAGTGATAAACGTGAATTTGCGTAACAATTTACCTAGCACATGCAATTGTGCGCTTGATTTTTCGGCGGTAAACACTCACACTCGTACCCCATTATGTGCGATGTCTTTATGTTTGTGTGTGTGTACATATGTATACTCGTTGTTGCTGTCTTTGCGTTTGCTGGTTAGCCTGCTCGGCCATTGCTGAGATGCTCACAATTATATATATGTATGTGCATATGTGTGATTCTGCGGGCTGCCGTGTATGTGTGTGTGCGTGGAATTCTACGTATCGAAAAAATGGTGCAAACCCAGAGAATTATAACAAAATTTTTTGTAATATGTTGCACAATTCAATTCGCAGGATGCTAACAAATAAAATTTTAAACAACATGGAAACGCAATAGCCTAAACAGATAAGACCTTGTCTGCACACTTAGCAAAAGCAATAAAAAGCTTGCAAATTGTCGTCACAGTGGCAGAAGAAGTTAAAGCGGTGGCGGAGCGCCCTGACTACAGGAGCGTACAAAACAATTGAAAGGCTCATGCAGCCAACAATACGGATTATTAAACAATAAAGTAAACCATAAATAAACAGCGTAGCTAAACAATTTACGCTGGCGTCGTTACTATCATCATCATCATCCTCGTCGGCAAACTAGTTACTATTATTAGTGTGCTCAAGTGTGTGCACGATATCGATAACAACAACGATTAACCGGCACATTTGCGTAGTCGTCGTCGTTGGAGCCAGTAAATAATCAACATACAGTAATTAAAACAACATGTATCCCGCACCGGTGCGTCACCCCGCCGCTGGGGTAAGTAATATTGATAAATAGTCCTAAGTCCTGTTTTTGCTAATTCTACGTTTACTTGTCCTTGTCCTCCCCCACAGGGACCACCACCTCAGGGCCCAATCAAATTTACCATTGCCGATACCTTGGAGCGAATTAAGGAGGAGTTCAATTTTCTACAAGCGCAATATCACACGCAAGTATCTACCAAATAATAACGACAATGGGATATAGCACGACGCGCCACTGCTGGCTGCTGCATGAGAGTGCGGCAGCGTTCCGTGGTTGCTGTGTCTACTATAAACCGGTTTTAGTACTGCTCAGCGCCATATGCGACTCATGGCTACAAAATCGTTTTTACACGCACATACTTAAAGCTTATGCAGGACTAACCTGCGCGCCGCTTCCTTACCAAAGACGGAAGCTTAGCTTAGTCATATTTTCAACTAATTTGGATTTTTTCTTGTGAATTTCAGCATTAAATTGGAGTGCGAGAAGCTGGCAAATGAAAAGACCGAAATGCAACGCCATTATGTTATGGTAATATACAGAAATAACCAAACAAATTTTAAAGATTTTATAATTGTAATTATTCTTTTGTAGTACTATGAAATGTCCTATGGCCTTAATGTCGAAATGCACAAACAAACTGAAATCGCCAAGCGCTTAAACACATTGATCAATCAGCTACTTCCATTTCTACAGGCTGATCATCAGCAACAGGTACTACAAGCGGTGGAACGAGCGAAGCAAGTGACCATGCAAGAGTTAAATCTAATCATTGGGGTAAGGAAAAATCCTTTTTTAAGTCTATACATACTGTAATCATATATGTATATACATATATACGATTTTTAAGTTAGCGGTTAATTTTTTGCCTTTTATTTAAATCCTCTGTTTATATATTAAACACAAATTTAAACGACTGCGCGCGTCTTAAACATGTACATAAAAACTATACATATATTTTGTATATATGTTGGTAATAATGTGTGTGTGCGTGTGTGCGGGCAACTCAAGCAGCACCAACAGCAACATGGAATACAACAACTTTTAGTAAGTTCTTTTGTTGCAATTTTGATTTGACTCCATGCTCGTTATTTGTTTTTCGTAACGTTGTTAATGTTGTTATTGTTTATATTATTATTTCATTAAATTACATATTACATAATTGCTATAGTTAACCGCTGTTATGGCTGTTTAGCTTCTTGTTATGTCTTGCTGCTGCCCACACCATTGTTACTGATCACAAAAGCCAGTTTATCAACAACATTGAAAGCAACAATTGGTTATAACAAAAAATTCTACATAAACTCGGCAGTTATTCGCACACACACACACACACCAGCTCGCTTTGCATAGTTTTTATTGCAATATGTTTTCATTCTAATCGATTGACTTGAAAATTTCATGCGTATCCTATTTACAGCAACAAATACACGCTCAGCAGGTGCCCGGTGGTCCACCTCAACCAATTGGTGGCCTGAATCCCTTCGGCGCATTAGGGGCAACAATGGGCTTGCCGCATGGACCACAAGGTTTGCTTAAAGCACCACCTGATCATCATAGGCCAGATATTAAGCCTACCGGTTTAGAAGGACCAGCTGGCGCTGAGGAGCGCTTGGTGTGTATTAAAACAAAATTATTATTCACAATTAGTAACAATTAGTAACATAAATAATTAATTAGATACCTATGATATTACAGCGCAATTCGGTTTCCCCAGCTGATCGTGAGAAATATCGCACGCGTTCGCCATTGGACATCGAAACTGACACAAAACGCCGAAAAGATGAGAAACTACAAGTAAGTAGATAAACGCTTTCGCACAAAAACACATATATACATATATATATATATGTTTATCCGTAGTCACTTCATAACATTTTGCTTAGTGCAGCTATCTCTCAACTCACCATAGTAGTATCTCATCTAATTTTTTGTTGGTCCTGTAGCACATATCTCTTTAAATGCTACGGTAGTCATCCATTTATTGTGTAATTGCATTAAATTATATTATTGCATGCATTGTTGTTTGTTTAATACATTTTATTTGATTGTGTTTTTTTCAAAAATTATTTACAGGACGATGAAGGCGATAAAAGCGATCAAGATTTAGTCGTAGATGTTGCAAATGAAATGGTGAGTTGAGTTGCATTGCTGCTAAGTCACACTGGTGAATAATTAAAAGAATAATTTTCTAAATGTAAAAAAAAATCAAAACGATTTCGGTCGCTTTTTTAACACGTTAATCTTGTAAACATTTTAGGAGTCCCATTCTCCACGTCCCAATGGTGAGCATGTGTCCATGGAGGTACGTGATCGAGAAAGTCTAAACGGTGAACGCTTGGATAAGCCTGGCAGCAGTGGCATCAAACAGGAGCGTCCACCTTCCCGTTCCGGCTCGAGTTCATCGCGTTCCACACCCAGCCTCAAAACGAAAGATGTATGTTGTCACGAAGTACGTATTTAGTATCAGAGTATTGATATTTATTAAATTGTAGATGGAAAAACCGGGCACACCTGGCGCAAAGGCACGTACCCCGACACCAAATGCTGCGACACCAGCTCAGGGTGGTGTTAACCCTAAACAAATGATGCCACAAGGTCCACCGCCAGTTGGCTATCCAGCATCGCCCTATCAACGGCCACCTGACCCTTATCAACGGCCACCATCAGATCCTGCCTACGGACGACCGCCACCAATGCCGTATGACCCACATGCGCACGTGCGAACAAATGGCATTCCACATCCCTCTGCACTAACAGGTGGAAAGCCGTAAGTTTTGCAATAAAACTCTCAACTTAACTCTCTTTTGATCTTACGCACTTACTGATTGATGATCCACTTGCAGTGCATATTCTTTTCATATGAACGGTGAAGGCAGCTTGCAACCAGTGCCGTTTCCACCCGATGCTCTGGTCGGTGCTGGCATCCCGCGGCACGCAAGACAAATAAACACGTTATCGCATGGCGAAGTTGTGTGTGCCGTTACCATTTCAAACCCTACCAAGTACGTTTATACAGGCGGCAAGGGATGCGTCAAAGTTTGGGATATCTCACAACCGGGAAATAAGAATCCCGTTAGTCAGCTAGATTGTTTACAACGTGACAACTATATACGGTCGGTAAAACTGCTGCCCGATGGCCGCACACTGATTGTTGGTGGTGAGGCGTCGAATCTATCGATCTGGGATCTGGCCAGCCCAACGCCGCGCATAAAAGCCGAATTGACCTCAGCGGCGCCCGCTTGTTACGCGCTAGCCATTAGTCCCGATTCGAAAGTTTGCTTCTCATGTTGCAGCGATGGCAATATAGCCGTTTGGGATCTTCACAACGAGATACTCGTACGTCAATTCCAGGGACACACCGATGGTGCTTCATGCATTGACATTAGTCCAGACGGTTCACGCTTGTGGACAGGCGGTTTAGATAATACGGTGCGCTCATGGGATTTGCGAGAGGGTCGCCAGCTGCAGCAGCATGATTTCAGTTCTCAAATATTTTCGTTGGGCTATTGTCCTACAGGTGCGTGTGTCATTCAAATAAAGGTATGATAGCAGCCAAATGTAAATAATTGTTTTATCACAAAGGTGATTGGCTTGCCGTCGGCATGGAGAACTCACATGTGGAAGTATTGCATGCGTCAAAACCGGACAAGTATCAGCTGCATTTGCATGAAAGCTGTGTGCTATCACTGCGCTTCGCCACCTGTGGCAAGTGGTTCGTGTCAACCGGCAAAGATAACCTGCTTAACGCATGGAGAACACCCTATGGTGCAAGTATATTCCAGGTACGTATTTAATGCGGTTCAACTAAAGACAGGTAGTAATAAACTTGAATGCTTTGTTTTGCAGTCAAAGGAAACATCATCTGTACTTAGCTGCGACATATCAACAGACGACAAATACATAGTGACTGGATCCGGCGATAAGAAGGCTACTGTTTATGAAGTTATTTATTAAAATTATTATTTCATTTTGTAATACGCGCATATAGTTTTATTACAACACACCTAAACAACCTACAAAAAACGAAACCAACATAGGAATAAAAGCAACACAATAGCAGCTGCAAAATAATAGCAAATTGCTATAGAAAAGCAAAAAATCTATTAAATAAAATAAAAATTAAGCGTACTTTTACCTACTAAGCTTAAGCTAAGTCTAATAAACAAAAGTTAAACAAATATAAAAATAATAATGATAATAATGACGGCAAGAAACTGTTCATTAAAATGCAAAAACTGAGATCTTAAGGTGTTGCACAGATTAGTCATTGGAGGAGCGTTGAGATTATAATATGGTCATTTAAACGCTTTAAATGTTTTGCTTTTATATTTGTATACAACAAATGGCAAATAATTTTTCAATTTTTAAATAAGCAAGAAAAATGTTTTGAGTCGAAAAAATTATAAAAATTTTCCCCCTTCTCTCACCAAACACACGGACACATTAAACATCTGCATAAAGAAAAATATAAATATATAAAAATAAATGAATATAAATAGTAAGCATTTTAGTTAAGAATCTTACATTAAAAAACTCACGCGTTTAAACAAAAAAACGTATAAGTTTGCTTAATGCAAACAACTCTGAATTATATCTGTATGTAATTTTTATTGAAAAGGAAATTTTGACATATTTGTTAATATGAATTTTCGAACAAACCGTTAAATCCTAAGTTCTGTGAAACGGTTGCAACAAATACAACAACAGCAGCAAGCATCGAACGTTTGCAGCTAAACATAAGTTTAGACTTAAGTATATAAAGATTTGAATCGTATGTATATGAAAAGCGGAAAATTGAAAGATTGAATTGTCTTTGTTGGGTCACAGCTGATCAGAAAATTGTAACATGCAAAATATATAGATTGCGGCATACGCTTCGATTTTTAATTTTACAAATATTATTATTATTGTGGTTATATATGTATATAATTATATTATAAATAATTGAAGATAACGAAAAAAAAAAAATAAAAAATTATGTGTAATCAAAGTAAATGCTAATAACTGGTTGTTACAACATTTCGAAGCAAAGTAGGTATGTAATGTTTCCCGCTTTGCATTGCTTAAATATAAGTTAATTGTGGATAGGCAACAAGAGGAGTGTTTATCGTTTATAAAGACAAAGTTAGAAAACTTAGATAATAGTGTTCGACATCAGTATCGCGGTGATTGCTCAATGGTAAAGAGCCAGCAATGGAATGGCTGCTCGAGAATACTTAAATATCTTGGAACGAAAAAATAAGTTCAAGCCAACGATAGTAAAATTTTAAAAGGCCTAAAAAAGCTACATATATTTATATAAATAAAGAGCGTATAAAAAAGCTTCAACGCTTAAAACATATCTGTTGTATAAACATTGCGTTGCTTGGGCAACGGTGCTCCTTGTTGTCGTGCCAGCTTCGTTTGCAGTTCGCGCAAGGCATCGCATTGACGGCCTGACCCCTTTTGGAATTTGTCGATTGCAATTGTAAGCAGATTTTCAACCAAAAATATCTTATTTTTCATGACAAAGTTAGGCTGTAAAATAGAAATTTAGTGTAAATATTATAATAAGTCATTGCATATCAAGAGTACTAACATCTACGGCCATGTCGCTAGGCGGCTTTAACATATGCTGGGATATAAAGAGATCACGGAGTAGTAATTCCAGGCTTTGCAGCAATGTTTCGCATTTAGCTAGGCAAGCACAGTGTTCGGTAAGTTGCAGGAAATGCCTAATAAAAACCACCGTTGATTGTGTGAGATTTATCCAAGTATCGCCAGTTGTTTGACTACGCACATCTATGCCTATGCCATCCAGTTCGAGTAGCAAACGCTTTAAGTTTGATTTAGTATGCAAGTTGTAGGGCTGCCATGATTCGTCTGTTCGGCCTACACCATCTAGCAGACGCTGTTTCGATTCTTCGATGAGCGATTCGAGAGTTGTGCGAAGTAAGCCTTCCAAATAGTAGCTTATATCAAGCCCAATCTCTGTCAGCTTTGTAGAAGGCTTGCGAACACGTTCCACGCATTTTGCCACAGATTCCAGGCTAGTCCCTTTAGTCAGATAGTGCTTGATGAGTTGGCTGGCAAAGTACTGAAGCTCTGCGTTACACCAAACAACGAGCGCTGTAAAAAAATAGTGTTATATGCCTAGTAAGTCCTAGTACTTCATTCCTTTACCTACCGCTAACACACGCTGGTTGTTTTTCGAAAGCGCTTAGAAAATCACATGCCACTTGACTTAAATCACAGAAAAACAACTCCGAAATCTCACCATTGTTTCGACGTGCTTCGCGTTGTGCCACACGTAAGCTTACCGTGCAAACTTTAAGCAACATTGCACTGGCCTGTCTAGAGCAGCCCATCTCTATAAGGATTTTAAGTGGTCGTTTGACGGCACGTAACGCAATTTGTAAGTTTCGACTGCGGCAGTTTGCTAGCTCCTTTACTAGAACGCTTGATAAATTAAGCTCCTGTTCCTTTATTTTTTGCTCGATAGAGGGCAAGTTCTTTTTGGTGTCGGGGTTGGCAAATAGAAACTCCTGAGCACGTTTAATAAGGGCTTGTGCATCCTCAAAATGCCGCTGAGCAACAAGTGTTTGAATTTCTTCGCTGACCGTACCAAGCCACTCGGTGGTTCGGTTCTCAAGTGACTTTGATTCTGAGAGGGGACTTTCTAATGCAACTGAATCAGATTTCCTAGTCTGCTCCTGTTGCTGCTGTTTGGTGCGCGTTGGTGGTTGTGGCGCTGGACCCTTTTTGATTTTTTTTTGCTGATCGAAACGAAAGGCTTCCTCTAATTTTTCGATCCACTCACTTTTGCCGGCTGCTGTTATGCTCTGATATATCTTAGATCCCTCTGGGGTAATAATATTAATGGCATTTTTGACGCCATCCAAATCTTTTATATTAATAACGGCAATTTTTTTTGGATCGTAGTCCGTGACAAACTCAAGACGTCTGGAAGAATAGGCTTAAATTAGCTTTGAATAGCTGGTCAAAGTGTCAAACCGTACTTATCATGCTTCACTTTGCAAACAATGAGTACATCATTGAATAGGAAAAAGAATACCCTTTGAATGGGGCGATAATCGTTGGCGTCCAATTCGATAAGGGCGCCTTCATTAAGAAATGTTTTACCCTCCAAATTTCCATTAAAACCTTGTACCATTTCTTTAACAGCGCGTGTTGCATGACTATTCTCAACATCCTCGATAGCTGCCGTTTCGGCCTCTATTGTGTCAGCGTTTAAATTGGATGCTTTACCATCTGTTAAAGTAGCCAGAATATTGCGTTGCTCAATAAGTATGTGTGACAATTGATACATTTCCGACTCAAGATCTGAAAATTTACGGCGTTATGCGTAAGGTCTTATTAAATTCTTGCGCTAAAAGGCTTACGTGATATCTCTTTGGCTGTTTGTATAAATTGCATGTAGTTCTTTTTACACGTTTGCTTAAGAGTAGAAGATGTCTGCTCATTGTAGGCTTCAATATTTTTTTTGCGCTGCTGTAAATCGCTTCCGCCCACACATTCTCTTGTTAGTTCCTTGGTATCTGCAACAAAAACAAAACTTGTAAATAAATCCATATACACATAATATGTGGAGTAAATACTTACACTTGTCAACGCTAAAGTTAAAGTCATCAAATTCTTTCATTGTCTGCGGCATCGTTAACGTATTGTAATATAAACTATTGAAGTCAATGTTTATCTTGAATCTTAATAAATTTACAACTGGTGTAAAATCATACGCTTCAGAAAGTTTTTTCTTACATTGGCGTTGCCATATTTAGAAAATAAAGTCTTTTAGCATATTATATATATGTTACTAAATGTGTTAATTTTAGTTTTAAACTAAATTAATTTGCTTAATTAAACAAAGAATTTAATTAATTTTATAATTAATAAACATGTATTTTGTGTTTCGATAAATCGTATGTATGTATGAATGTATTTGGCCACTGTAACGAAATTTCCATCCCTGGTCGGCTCTGTTTGTGTTTTGGTTGATGAGTAATTCCCAAGTATTCAGACATTCCTTCCCAGTAAAAACGCAACATAATTAAATAATTTTAAAAATGGATTGGATATTTGGAAAAAAAATCTCCCCAGATGAAATGCTTCGCAAGAACCAACGAGCCCTTAATAAGGCAATGCGCGATTTGGATCGCGAAAAAATGAAAATGGAGCAACAAGAAAAAAAAATTATTGCCGACATTAAGAAAATGGCCAAAGAAGGTCAGATGGACGCAGTGAAGATCATGGCCAAGGATTTGGTGCGCACACGCCGTTATGCAAAGAAATTTATGCTTATGAAGGCAAATATACAGGCTGTGTCGCTTAAAATACAAACACTCAAATCTCAAAGCACAATGGCACAGGCTATGAAAGGTGGGTGCGGTGTGATTAGCACACTTTTCATATTATAACCTATGTACATATATATATTTTGTAAAATTGTTTTGTTTTTACACTTTTAATTAAAGGCGTTACGAAGGCTATGCAAAGTATGAACCGTCAGTTGAATCTCCCACAAATACAAAAGATTTTGCAAGATTTCGAAAAACAATCGGAGATGATGGACATGAAAGAGGAAATGATCAATGATGTCATTGATGACGCCATGGAAGACGAAGGCGATGAAGAAGAAACAGATGCTGTTGTTTCACAAGTACTAGACGAATTGGGCTTGCAGCTTGGCGAACAGTTAGGCGATTTACCCAATGCCTCAGGGTCACTGTCCATAGCGGGTGGTGCACAAAAAACCCCAACCGCAATAGCTGCTGGCGGCATTGGAGGTGGTGGGAGCGGCGGTGGAAACACTGGCGTAAGCACTGGCGGCAACAGTGGCCCCTCAACACCAATGTCTGATGCTGACGCCGATTTGCAGGCGCGTCTGGACAAGTTACGCAAGGACTAAAATTCGAAGCGTGCGCATTTGGAATTTGTTGTTTTAAATATTTTTTGCCTTATGTTGTACAATTTTGGGATGCCTGTAAATGTAAATTGAACCGAAAAATCAATACACTGCTTTTCAACTTTTAAATATAACAATCCTTGGTTTATTTTAAACTTAATGTCTTTAAAATAAAATATGCTATTAAATATAAATTGCTAGGGCAAATAGTTACACACACACATGAACACAACGCCTATAACAACTATGTTATAACTTAGATATGCACCTATACCGCCAAATGAGTCTAACGTAAGTATCGATTAGTCACCGCCGTTCACATCTTACAGTTTACATTTTTTAAAAGCCCGATTTCACAAAAACCCTTTCAACCTCCTCAAAGACCTTCTCAGCATCAGGACTGGCATCAATACTCTTTACCTGGCCAATGTTTTCAAAGTGCTTTATAATAGGCAACGAGTCGTTATTGTATGTCTCTATGCGCTTTGTAAGGCTTTCTATATTGTCATCCGTTCTTCCTGAGCCGCTTTGTCCTCTTCCCAAGCAGCGTTGCACACAAATATTGGCTGCACAATCAAAAAATAGAACAAATTGCATATCGACTTTATCAGCCATTTGGCGGTTCCAGCCATCCAAATTGTCTTGGTTGCGTGGAAAGCCATCAATAAGAAACCTCGACTTTCCAGTTGTTATCATTGCATTTTCTAACAGTGAACACGTTATCTCGACAGGTACAATTTTACCATTACGTATGTATTCCTCAATTAGTGCACCAAATTCGGAATCTGGACGTGATCGCTCCTCCCGTAGCAAATCGCCAGCCGATAAGTGCGCGAATTGAAATCGATCCACAATTTTTGAGCATTGGGTGCCTTTTCCCGCGCCTGGGCCACCCAAGACAAATACTACTTTTGGCTTAATAGTTGACATGTTGCGTGTTGCTAAGTGAAAGCACAGGTAAGCTTTGCTATTGGAGGAAACGTAAAGGGAATGCTTTAGATGTCGCGTCGTCTTTTGTATTGTTACACCTATGCCACACTCTTGTGCTACTGTTTTTACTCGCGTCAAAGCCCGCCACATTGGCAACTAAAACGGTTTTAATGCGTGGTATGTATCGTTTATTCCAATGGAAGCGTAAGTTGTGACGTCACACTATGTACCAGCTGTTGTCAAGGCAGTGCCAACCCTGGTTGCACTTCTTCAAAAGGCGCGCAATGATAAAATGTAATCGACAAAAGGTCGATTAACCATTGGCATTCACTCATTTTGTACGTATATACATATATTATTTTTTTATATTTATCACAAATAATTGCAACATTGTCAAATCAGTTGGGCTTGGTTTTTGTGAATTAAGTCAGCCACAAGTTGATAGGGTATTATATGCTGCGACCCTGGTGACAAATCTACTTCCTCTTCATCAACTCCAACAATAACGGCAGGCACTGAAAGAATCATACACATATGCTTATTATTAATATTGAAAATTAACAAAATTCTACAAATTTGTTACCTTCTACATTTGCTTTGAGAAAAACGTGGCTCATGAGATTTGGCACAATAATACGCTGTTCCGCCTCGCCTCGCTGCTGATTGGGTAAATATTGGGTGGCCACTTTGCTAAAGTATTCCTCTGTATGTGTTAAAAAGTCCTGAGCATATTTCGTTTCTTCTGGCGACATACGTTTGTCATCAACACTTCGATTAGAATCTTCGTTGATTAAGTATTGTGCAAAAGTCTCAATTTTTTGCAGACGGTATCGCAAATAACTGGCCAGTATATAACGAATGCGCTCCAACTCCATTTGATGTATAACAAAACGGAATTCATTTTTGTTTAGATCATTCATTTGTTCTTCCATGTGCGTGACTTGAGAAAGCATCAGCTCAAGCATATCTGTCTGGTGTTGCAGTAATTCAGGTGCACCCATCTCATTTGTCCATGCAGTTTCAAGAATTTCCAGTACCTGGTACGATAAGTTTATAAGAGCTACAGACAGATTCATGTTACTTTAGAAACTGTTTACCTTTTGTGCTGTAATTTGTTCTACGTCATCAATTTCTTCGTCGTAAACAACATCTTCGTGCCCTGGAATGTTTTCAGATTCAGACATTGCTCTTTAATATTTGTTTATCTCAATTTACAACAGCTTCTTATAAGCCCCTTTTTTATATTTTAATTGTGTTAAGGCGGTGAACAACTTTTACAGCTGCTACCGATTACCGATGATAAGTATCGGAGTTTCGCAACACTGCATAAGTGCTAAATTAAGTTTTTGAATGATTAACAACACTAAGTATCCACGCTATGTCTGCAGCACAAACACAACAAACCGATTTAAAAGAACATTTCCACTTGATTGTGGAAAGAATCTTTAACAATTGGCAGAACTTGCGTCTAGCCGTTGAACATGGCATGGGAGGACGCAATGGCCAACAAGTGAGTCGCGCTTAGTTTAATTGTGAAATCATTAACCTTACTTTGAGAAACAGGTCGCCATAGACATAATGGAATACACATACCAGTACTGCATTGGCAATGAGAATATTACAGAAGGCGAGTTGCAGGATGTTATCGAAGAACTTATGGATCAGGAGTTCAATACGCTATGCGATGACCACTCCATACCAGAAATATGCCGCAACCTTCTTCGCTACAAGCAGTTAATGCTCCAAGGGCAGTATGTACAAATTGAATCAGAGCTGAGCAAATTGCCACAAGGCAAAGTTTGGCTGCATCCTGACGTACAGATAACTTACACCCGAGTTGGTGGTGACTCATCAGACGAGGACACAGATGAAGATGATAATGGTGGTGATGATAATGCTATGGATGTGGAAAGTAGTGGCGATGAGGCAACGTCGACCTCCCGCGTTACTCGCTCTCAAACACGAAATAAAGAGTCTGAGCCATTTGTTGAGCCAGAAGAGGGCTGGACCACAGTTCGCACTGGGCGCAAAAAATAATGTTTTTGTTGTAAAGTTTTTGTAAGCTTATAAATCAAAATATGAAATCGGATCGTGCGGAACATGTAGAAGGAAGAATCATTTAAAATTCGTTCTTAGTTGTAATACGTTGAGTTTATTTCGTGCAAATCTAAAAATTGAAGAGATGCAATGGGTTTGCGTTGTAGTGGCTCGTGAGTTTTTTTACATTGAACACAGTAATGGGCGAACTGGATGTCTGTGTACTCGTCGTTTTTGGATGTCCTTTGATGTTCTTCCAGCTGGGCCCAACTGGAAAGTCTTACGCCTTTTGGTAACACTAAATTATAATCGGTTACCGACACAATAGAATCAATGTCAGGTGTTAGAGACAGATTAATGGCTGGATAGAAAAATGCTACAAAAAACCATGCACCCGTTAGAATGAGTACCGGCATGAACGCTGCGAAGTATTTATCGGGCAAGTAGGAATGCATGCCCAATTCGACGGGCAGATATGCCCAAGCTATGTAGATGATAAATAAAACCGTAGAAAGCATATAAAACGCAAATCCATAGATTGCTCTATGAGGTGTGGGTGCTGGGCTGTGCTCCGGCATTATCTGTTTGAGCTGCAGGTCCGCCGAATTGATTTATGGTATCCTGGCAAAGCAATAAAGACTCAAAGAACGATGTTATGGCTGTACGTAAATTCTTA
The DNA here is from genome assembly GCA_949987675.1 of Chymomyza fuscimana. NCBI lineage: Eukaryota > Metazoa > Arthropoda > Insecta > Diptera > Drosophilidae > Chymomyza > Chymomyza fuscimana. The sequence goes on from OX465088.1 coordinate 88,370,828, forward strand.
ACTTGGTCGGCTTTAAAAAAAACGACAAGCACATCGTTTTCTAAAGACAGTTCCTTTCTCACAAAGTTACGGCGTGGTTCTTGGTCAACGCTTAAAACGCGAAAAGCAATTTCAGCATAACGCGCCGTTTTAAAAGGCACTTTTATTGTCCTGTACAAAAAAAATCGAATTTAATCAAATGCGAACAGCATAACTATTGACTTACGATTCGTTTGGTTTACTTGAATTTGTTTGCAGTGGCATAATTTAATTTTGGTTGCAATATGATGCAAACCATTCGTATAAAATGTGAATGAGAAATTAGAAAGAAGAAGCACCGATATCTGTTTGTGACCAGTCAGCTGTTTATTGAGCGTTTATCATCTGTTTCAAAGCTTATTGATATAACATTAACAAATTGAAAAGCAAGATATGTATAAAATTATAATTTTTGTATTATCTTTTTTACAAAATATGTTTATGTCCAAATGTTATCGGAAACACAGTTTCTGGCGTTTACTTCTTGGACTTAAAAGCAGTTTTGGGCGCGGGTTTCTTGATAGCGCTTTTAACACCGGATTTTCCAGCAGTTTTGCCTGTGGGTTTCTTGGTAGCGGCAGCCTTCGTGGGTTTTTTCTCGACCACCTTCTTTACGGGCTTGACAAGTGCCTCACGTTGAGTTTTCAGTGCCTTGACAATCTTTTGTTCCTCAATGAGAAAAGCGCGTACGATGCGCTCTCGCAGGCATCCATGGCAGAGCACACCACCGTAGGTGCGCGAAACGGTCTTATGGCGCTTAGACAAACGGGTACGTTCGCTGGGACGCGATGGTGTAATACCCTTAAGCTTCTCCTTGCACTGACCGCAACGTGGAACTGTCTTGTTCTTTTTTACGTATTGGTAGACAAGACGGCCGCCAGGAGTGCGCACACTGTCAACAAAAAATGAGAAAGTTATACACCCGAAATATTTTTAGCAAATTATTTTGTTACAACACTTACATGCGCCTCTTGTTGGACCGAGTGTTGTAGGACAAACGTCTTCTTAAAGTCAAGCGTTGAACCATTTTGAGGCTGCGTTGGCATCGTCAATTAATTGTAGTATGGGATTGCCAATTAAATGCAAATATATCAAGAAAAACAAAACTTATATTAGTTGACTACCGAAATATAATATAAATATTTGGTAAGCATCCTGCTTTGTCATTTTCAACATTGTGCTTGACAATCGGAGGATGTTTACAGATTAATTGGTAACTGTGTTAATATAGTATTTACATACTTCACGTAAAAAAATCAAAAGAAGGAAAGAAGAAGCAAATCAACGTGAAGTTTGTTGCGCTGGCAACAGTGCAAGTAAACGTGTACAACTTGGCGTTCGCAACACTAACACTTAAACCGTTATCGATACATCGTAAAAAATTCCTTTTGTTTATCATCTATCTGCACAACATCGGCACGCGCACATTTTGTATACAAAAGCGAGCTATACAGACTTTTAAGTAAAATCAGACAAAAGAAGCTACCAGTAAATTTTCAACATGAGTTTTTTAAAACCTAAATCCCACATTGAAAAAGGAGATGTAGTTATACTCTATTTAAGTGTAAATTCCATGCATGCTATCGAAGCTGTGCCCACAATAGTAAACAAAAAAGGTGAAACAATACCACACATATTTCAAACTCCATACGGTTCACTTAAAGTACAAAGTCAGTAAACTCTTTTTTAAATCCAAATAATTATTATTCATTATAAGTATCGCTTGCAGGTATTATTGGTGTCGAATATGGAAGCCGCGTAGAGCTCTCCAAGGGTTGGGCCCACGTGCTGCAACCCAATCCTGAGCTTTGGACACAAACATTGCCGCATCGTACACAGATTATTTACACACCGGATATCAGCATGATATTACATCAGCTAGAGGTTTCGCCTGGTGCCGTAGTTATCGAGTCAGGCACAGGGTCAGGATCACTATCGCATGCGTTTTTGCGCGCCTTAAAACCTACTGGACACCTTCATACCTTTGACTTCCATGAGGCGCGTGCTGATCAAGCGCGCGCAGAATTTAAGCAACATGGTTTAGAATCCTTTGTAACTGTGTATCATAGAGATGTATGCAATTTGGGTTTCACCAACGAACTCGATGGCACTGCCGATTCTGTATTTTTAGATTTACCCGCACCGGATTTGGCGGTGCCTCATGCATTCAAGGCGTTGAAGTTGTCTGGTAAGCGAAATTCATTGATGGCTCGCCAGTCAACGGTGACACAAGTTTTCAGCGCCCTTTACGGTCTGCCGGCCAAACCAACGAGATCAACCAACAAGAGACTTGTTATTGCTGTTGTTGCATTTGGCTCTAGGCAGGTTGGCTGGCGGCAGCCCAACCACAGCAGTCAGTCTGCCATTTAACTTTGGTAGACATTGAATGAGCCTGTTTTTGACACTTGACGAGCTGTGCGGCTATGCTCCTATCTGCTGTTGGCCAATCTGAGTGCCCAGCAGCTCGCTGCAAGTTTGTCACTCATTAGTGTGCGGACAGTTTCAGCAGTAACTATCTTCTTATTTCAGGCGGCCGCTTTTGCTCGTTCTCACCTTGCATAGAGCAGTCACATCGCTGCATAGATGCATTGACCAAGCTTGGTTTTAACGAAATCTGCTCTATGGAGGTGCTGCAGCAGGAGAGCGTGGTCAGGACGCGAGCTGTGCCCATTATAGATTTGGAATTTCTCAAATCACCCAAGAACAACGATAACAATGAGGAAGCTAATATCACAAAAACTCCAAAGGATTTAAAAAAATATCTAACTTCCAGCAATCCACAAGTGCTACCAGGTCACACCGGATTTCTTACTTTTGCAACACTTCCACCAAATATTCCAAAACTCTTATAATCTCTAACATTAAGCTGTCTGCTCAATAAATGTTGATTTATTTTTTTTTTGCCGTACATTCCTGTTTGCAATCTTAGATCTTATTAGCTGGAGATGAACCAGCAAATGATAACATTGTTATTCGTCAAAAGAGTAATCGCTGAAAAACTTGCGCTCAACACTTTTTGCGCTACCACAGTGATAGCAACGCTGTGTTTGAGCCGACTTATTCGGCTTGCGGTTCCATGACTTCCGTGTGAGGGGCCAGGGCACGCGTTCCTCTGGTATTTGCACTATTGTGCGCTCTGGATTCCCAACACAAGTGGGACAGCGACCAACAACATTTGGCTTGGGCAGCATACCATAGAGCAAGGGACCTGGTGGTGTACCTCCATAAATTGTTACTATCTGCGGTAAGCTCGAGAACGGGCGTGCCGGAAAAAGTTTTTCCCGATTGAGAAATCTGAAAAAAATGTATATAAAATGTTTCCAGATTTAATAACTTGCTCGTTTTATACGAAGGTCTGGGTTCCAGCCATAGATTATTTAGGCGTTTCGTTTGCATTATGTCTCCAAGTTTTTGAAGAAGCCGCAGGTTTTCCCGCTGTATTTGTTGCTTGCGCTCCTTCTCGTTCTGCTTTTTCTTCCACTTGTTCTGCAAATGCTCGTGCTGTTTTGGCTGCTGTGTATCAATAGCCGGTCGTGCTGACATGACCTTCTCCCGGTGTTGTGTATATCTCAGCTGCTCCCAGGGTTGGTTAAGTAATTTGTCTCTGCGTGAAATCATGGCGGATGTTTCAATTAAACTAATGTTAAAGGTATCCTTTTAGCAGTTTGGTTTGTAATTATAAACAAACGCGCCATAACAACCTGTGGTGGTTGCACATTATCCGGTTACATGGCACCATATTACCAGGACAACACTGCAACGTACGCAACATGAACAAATACCCAGAAGACATACTAACTAATTAGTAGAGTTTGATTTTGTAATATTCCCTTTACCTCCTCCCCAGTATATGAATCCAAGACGAAAAAGCTGGCTGGTCTAAGTCCACATGGATCTACAAACCGAAATTAGTGATTGTAGCTTTTTCATAATAATAATTTCATAAAATTTTGAAAAAAGATGTTAGCAACTTCTCGACAACAATTCAGAAATGTCTGTAAGCCCATTTCGCTTAGAAGTTTAACTAAAAATGGACTACATACTTGTAAATCTTTTTTATGTGTAAAAGCTACAGAAACGTAGAGTTTTGCGGTCTACTATTTCCAATCCCTAACGATTTCTAATGTCGCAGGTTCAGTGTACATTCTAGTCCGGCTGAACCACTCTATTCTAGTTTCTAAATTATTTTTCAAACATTATTGCCGGTAGTAATTGTATACTAACTTCAGCGGATTATAGTTATTCTTCTCGTGGTTGTATGTGCAGTGTTTGTGCTCTTAAAGTTGTTCCTGGGAGTAGTTTAAGTTTATTTTTGACGTATTGCGACAAATCCGTTTTGCTGCAAACGCGATTATTGTTCAGATGTCAATAGTAGTCTTTGAGATTCTGCCACTGCCGCATAATCATCTTGATTGCCAATCGGTTTTTGGTTCTCATATGTCTCCGGTGTGTATGTTGGTAATGTATCGTAGTTTAGCATTTGATTGATGTTAAGTGTTGGCTTCGCTGTATGCATACAAAAACACAATACAAGCCAGAAATACTACGTATAAACATACGAGGGTAGGCTAGTAAGTAATCGGCCTGACAATAAAGGGCAATGAAAACCATTTAATTTCTCAACAATATTTTTTTGTTACTTACTGCAGAGGTCCTTTGCACTCTTTAACGCCTTTGAACAAATTAGTGCGTGGGACAGTTTGAATGGCAATTCATACAATTTATTTTTATGTTTTCTGGTCTAAAACCAGAAATCGATAGCAAGCACTTCTAACAATGATACACTGATTGCAAATTAATATTTTTTGCAACAACAAATTTCGAGCGGGCGTCTTTTACAAGGAATCCTTCTGCTTGTATCCCGAATCAAACCAGATGTCCTAGAATTCTCCGATTTTGTTTTTTGTTTTTTAAACACAATTTTCTTTTGAAAAACTTCATACACATACAACATATCAAGAGGCAACTGCTGTTGCCAATTTGTTTCTATTGCAGTCCAAAATAAAATTTATTAACTAATTGAAAAGAATACCGACATTACTATACTGAGAAAAATCAAGTATTTGATGCTTGAAAGTAGTAAATACAGACTTGATTTGTGGCAGGTGTGAAATTGTTAAGATAGAATTACGATCTCAGTTCAATCAAGTATTCAATTTTTCGAAATAAAATTTCTTAAAAAAATAAGATTCAAATGTAAAACAAGCCGCGGCCGACTTTGGGATACCCTGTACCACCATATTGCAATTAAATCCGATATATTACTTAAGAACTCCCAAAGATATTTTGTTTGCCAAATTTGGTTACGATATTTTAAGCAAACAAAAATAAACAGTGGAATTTTGTATCAAACACTTTTTTTTACTGATCGGTCCTATGGGGGCTATATGATATACAATGAGGTACAATGATTGAAAACTCTAAAACACTTCCGTGTGCCAAATTCGGTTACGATATCTTCACAAACAAACGAAATACAATGAATTATGTGAAAAAAACGTTTTTTTGAACGATCTGTCTAATGGCAGCTATATGATATAGTCAACCGGTTTTAATAAAATTTGGTACAGTGATTGGGAACTCTAAAAAACTTTTGAGTGCCAAATTTGGTTACGATATCTTCATAAACAAACGAATTATTTATCTAAAACTTTTGGGGTTTTTCGAGGTCCTCTGAAACACCCCTATGGGAGCTATATAATATATCCCCGATATCAAAAAATATAAAATAAACTTGCATCCCCTGATATAATAACGCATCTAATCTGATGCTAAGCTCTTACCATCTCTGAGATCTAGGCGTTCATACAGACAGACAGACAGACGGACATGGGTATATCGACTTCTCTAGTCTCCCCGATCATACTTTGGGTAACTTTGGGGGGGTCTCCGACGTCTCCTTCTGTATGTTACATACATTTTCGGCTTGCACAAACTTAATATACCCTTTGTACCATACGCAACAGGGTTTAAAAATGCAAATTTTCAAAATAAGATCCAAGATTCTTGTAGTTGTAAAAATATCAACTGTAATTTATGACACAATACTTTAATTTCATAATCATGAAAATATTTGTTTTGCTTAATTTAATTATTTTTTGCTTTATGTAAAAAATTGAATCAAAATAATCTTTAATTCTATAATAATTATTTAAACTACAGGCGTCGAGGCGTTCATTGGAAAAATTGTTGGTTTCTTGGCATGGCCGATAGTTTTTCAGACTGCCCTCGTACAGACGAAACAATTTTTTGCTTTGTCATTTAACGTGCCAACTTTATTAGCCCCCCGTGTTTGCGCGTTACAAATGCGTTCTATTGTTACCGTTGTTGTTGAGAGTGTGTTTTTTTTTGTTGTTGTTGTTGTGGCTAGTGTTGCTGTTGTTTTTATTGTTGTTGTTGCCAGTGTTGCCGTTATAGTTGGCAACATTGCGTGCTGCTAGGCATTGGCAACATTTTTGTTTTTGTTTTTGTTGCCCAGCATTTGGTGGGCGTGAGTTTGCACTATTATCAAATTAAAAGCTATGCCGCTTATTGGTCAGTTAATTGGGAGATCTGTAATTTGATATCTGCAACGTGTTGGTTATCATAGTCTTTGTTATTGCAGAGGTTGTAGTTTTTCATAGTTGTTTTTTTTAGATATTGTATCTGAGCTGTGCTTTGTTATTTGTACAATTGTCTAGTTAGCTGATCGACAACTGTAACGAATTTTCTTTCCTTCGCGTTGCCACACGCTGAGAATTGTCGCTTGAAGAGCTTGACTGGAATAGAAAGAATTACTTATGGTGTCTAACTAAACACCTGCTTATCTAAATATTCCTAACAATTCATCTCGAGCTACCCAAGACAAATAATTATATGTGCATAAATTTTTTTTTTGATATACCTCACTTAGCGGATTTATGGAGACACCCTTTGTTTCCGTTTTTCACAAAACAATCGTCCTTGTTTTGCCATAGAAAATAATTATATGTGGATAGAGAGTTATTTGCTCTTCGAGTCCCACTAGGTCTATAACGTCGCCAGAAAAGTTTAAAGAGTTGTTAATAAATGCAAAAGCAATCATTTAAAATTAAAAAAGGGCAATTATTTTTTCAGCAAGATATAGGATTATAGGATATAGCAAGGAAGAAGGATTAAAGGGATCCTAAAGTGGTCAAAATTGTTGTTATTTCAATTAGACACCGCAAATCAGTTAAAAAATCCAGAAAACTACTCAATTAACTAGGGCAAGGGTGCAATTCCTAAAAATGGCGGATGATCTAACTGCATGTATTTTTTGAAAAAGTGAGGTGGACCGAATCGTAATATACGGTCCCATAGGCCGGAAACCATCTTATATCAATAGTATGCCAAGGCGGATGAACTACATTCTATAATTGCTCAAAATATTCATAAAAAGGGACCAAAGAACACTGAATTTGATGGAATACGTCTGATTTGGATGATTCTAACAAGAATTACAAGACATAAGGTATAAATATAACATATGTTAAGAACTAATCGGTTTCGGAAAACCCCTCATAATATAGTCTGTGATTAGTGGCATGTGCAAGGGTACTACATGCTTTTCATCTGGTCACATAAATTTTTTTTTTTTTTTTTTTTTTTGTTATGATCGCCAATCCAGCTTGTTTAGTTAGAGATGTCTTAGGAGTGTTAAGGAGTCCTGTCAATCAGGAGGCCATCATTTGGTCCGCTTTTCTGTCGGTCTTCTTTTCGTTTTCTTTCAGTTCGGCGCTTGTTCGAGCAGATTTTTAAAACTTCTTTTTTTAAGCCTTTTTATAGGATTTTCATTTGGGAGCCCTTTTGCCATCCTATTATGATGTCTTTTTAGCCTTTCGTTGTAGCGGCTTGTGTGCTTATTTATCTGGAGTTCCACGGTCTCCAGTCTGAGGTCGTGGTGCAAGGTTGAATTCCTTACATACCATTCACACCCAGTAATAAGGCGTAAGGCCCTGTTCTGGAGCGTCTGAATACGTGGGCGACTTGAGCGAGCCGCCATACCCCAGATCTAGATAGCGTATCTCCAGGTTGGAACCACTACCATTTTATATAAGGCTCTTTTGCATCGGAGAGGAAGATGGCTGCGGTGGTTCATGAGCCAGTTCATTTTAGACATCTTTAGCCGCCAGTTTTTGACTGTGCTTTCTATATGTTGTCTGAAAGTCAGTCTGCTATCAAGGGTAGCTCCTAAGTATCTAGCTTGTTTTTGTAGTTTTAGTGGTTGATTGTCTAACCAGACAGCAGGTGATGATTTTTTTCTTAGGGTATATAGAACTGCCTGGCGCTTAGTTGGATTCATGGAGATGTTCCACCTGTGAGCCCATCTCTCAAGTAGGTATAGGTACTCTTGAATTCCATCTGCTGCTTCGTACTCACAGGAGGCAGAGTGAAAAATAATTGCCAAGTCATCTGCGTATGTAGCTATCATTAGCTTTCCGTTCTTAACGGTTTCTGTGAGCTCCCTAGGTGTCGGGATATCCGCCGTGAATAAATTGTATAAAAGAGGGGCCAGGACGCTTCCCGGTGGTACGCTAGCTCTCATTTTCCTTTCCGTAGATATAGATTCTTTTATTTTAACATAAAATATTCGTTCTTCTAGGTAGGTTTTTAATAGATGAAAAAATGGAGCAGGAAGTATTTTTTAATTTTAGACAGAAGACCAACTATCCAAACTCTGTCAAATGCTTGTTTGACGACTACATATACTCCGTAGCAGTATTCCTTGTCGTCAAACGCCTGAAGGATGTGGTTCGTGACTCGGTGTATCTGTTCTATTGTGGGTCACATAAATGCACAGGAATATGTTAAATTATATGAGCAACGTTTCGGTACCATATCCGAAGAATCTACTTGCCGCAACAGGATATTTCAGCCTGCCTGGCTTTAAATCTTGGAGTAGAAGCTCCAAAATCATATTTTCGGCTGCAAAATATTAACTTTATGGAGTGGCCGGCGACGAACTCGGGCCTAAATCTGATTGAAAATATATTAGAGATGCCATTTATAAACATTTTTGTTATCAACACGAAGTATGACTATTAAGAAGACCTAAAAAGTGACCTTGTCTTGGGTATTAGTATTACTTAAATTGATAGCAAATACATATACAATATTCCTAATGCAGTTGCCCCACATTCTTATAAAAATCTATTAATAAAAAATTATAATTAATTACTTTTAAAACAACAATTATTTAAATTTCTTTTTAAACGGCAACAAGCACCTTTTTGTTAGTTTATGAGTTTTACGTTTGACTCGGGTCTGGGTTGCGCAAAAGTTGAGAGCTGAGAGCTACAACTGTACATTATGCTTTTGCAAAATTCCTGAACCCATTACGGATTTGATTAAAAAAATTTTAAAATGAGGTTTCCAAGATTCCGTTTTTAACTTTTACAAACTAGACGAACAACCTCGGTGCACGAATGGAAAAGTGTTCCTAAAACTTGTTTTCTACGCGTTTTTATGATAAATTAATTTTGGAAATAAATTTTTTGAGCTCATTCGTAAGGCATCTAATATTCAAAGTTTAAATTGTCAATTTGTATACCCCTTGGATATGTATGTAAACGTGTGTCGCAAGGAGAAGGCAGATCATCAAAACTTGATCCGTCACTGTTTTCATCGCTAGCTTAACAAATATTTTCACAGATTTTAAACAAAACTTTTGTTTTTATATTCAGCGTATAGAGAGACTATTAGGGTATTCACGCTTTGTGTTGAGTTCAGGAGTTGAAAAGTTGAGGACTTTTACAAAAACAAATACATTCTGTAAATCAACCCTGCGTTTCAACTTTCAACTCAACTTTTCATCAACCCAGCCTTTTCAGCACTACAAAATTTATATTTTTTTAGCCATTTCGTGATATGAAAAGCAACGAGTTACCTTATACATACTCGTTTAAAAAAAGTAAGCACCAAAATTTAAAATAGGGTTGTTCATTTTTTGTGCAAAATTAAGTGAATTAGACATTATTACATGTTGGACTTAACGCAAATAAAAGAGTAAAAATAGATGCGAATTGGAAATTGCTGGGGCTAGACTAGGCTTAGGCATTTGAACAAATCGGGTTTCCTTGAAGGAACTGAGCACGTTCTGGCGCCAGTCAATTGACTTAGGGATGTGGAAGTGGTCGCCCCGCCCAGAGAGTATTATTGCATTCATGTCCTCTAAATTATCTAGAACTTCATCAATTTGTGCGTCGTCTCGCAACCCCATAGTCTCTGTATTAAACACAATTTAGTTTTAATACGATGAATTTGTTTTAGCAGACGAACCTTCAATAAAATCAGTTTCATCCAAAGCCACTTTAGCAACAGCTTTACTCAAAACACACTTTACGCTTAGTCTCGGCATTTTTAAATCAAAATTTTTAACTTTAATAATTATTTGCAAATGTAAACAAACACACGAGAGAAGAAGCACAAACTCAAATTTGGTTTTTCTGCAATTATTTCATTTTCAAACTCAGCAGGGCTGTTCACGCGTAATTTTCTAGTTTTCTATTATATATTAAAGATATGTATTAATGGAAATCTACACTAATTAGCTGATGTGTTCCTGAACAAAAACTGTCGCTACTTTGAATTATGTCGTTATTGTTGTAAGTCACTAGGTGACGTTGTTATTGAGAAAAAAACCGAAAGTTTTGGATTGAGACGTTTTATTTTGACAGTCTTTTGAACTTAAGATGTAATTCACAAAAAATTTAGCCGTGGAAAAACTTCATTTGTTTTTAATTTCTACTTCTATATAGAAGTATATATACGTAACGAATTAGAAGTAATTTGTTATACTTTTTGTAACTAATAGAAATAATGATGGAATATATTGTTGTACTTTCAGAATTCAGTAGCTATATCGGCCTCTTATTAAATATTTTATAAACTATTATAATAGGGCTTGTAAAAATGTGGAATAAGATTCTTTTTAATCAATTCGTTGATGTCGTCTCTTTTATTTTGTAAAATGAAAAAGATTTTTAAGAATGATCTTTGTTGGTAGTCTCGTTTTTTTAATAACAGTAACCTCCTAGAATTGATTTTCATTGTATGAAGTTTTATAAAAAACTGAATTTGGTAGTCTCTATAAATACTTCGTATGGACTTGCTTCCTTGAGTATAATTGCTGTTAATTTTTGGCATTTTATCTATGAATTGTTTAACAACAGCTTTTAATTTTGGATCAATTATTTTATGCTTACCGTGCTTGCCTCTTCTATCAGGTTCTAATATGTACTTGATTGGCAATTTTCACACGTTTATCTACCACAGTTTTGAACGGACGATCGAATATTTTCGCACGGAATGACAAAGCTTCATATAAAAAAAAAATCCCAAATGGGATATCCCAAATAAGGTCTTAAGGTGTTTTTAAAAAACACCTTTACCTTTTTTGAAAAAATATGCATTATTATGTTGGCGAGATCCGCTTCTGCCAATACGCTCGTAGCGATATTGTGGCTCGTCTATTTTAATACAATTAGCAATAAATTGTCGTTGTTTCTCAATATCTCAAAGTTCCCTATATGAGGCGAATATGAGTTTTCTTTTTTCGTCCTCGGTAATTTTGTTGAAACACTTGTGCTTACAAGTTTCGGCACATGCAGATTTCATTTGTCTCGCGGGTCTAAGTTATTTGCTTGGTGTGTGAGATTCATTCTTTTCCACTATTCCTTAATTTTTTAATACTACCTAACTTTAATTGTTCGACTTAGTAAAATTAAAGATGCACTTGTCGTATTAGAAACTGACGTGCCAGAAGTTGACGTGTCGGGTTGCAAGTCATTGAAAATAGGTTGCGTTGAAATAACCAAATCTTTTGGTATTGGTTCGTTGCTGTGATCAGTATTACTTTTTGACCATTCTGGACAGTACGAGGCATCAACGATGGAAATTGTCACAGTCTTCCGAAAGGGATAATGACCCTGACGAATATGAGTCTGCCATTTGAAAACGACCTAAAAACAATGCCAATATTATCTATGTGCTGGAGTATTATTTCCACACATTTAAAATTTTCTATCAACAATACCGTCATATTTTGAGTTACAACTTACTATTAGTAAAGACACTTTGGCACTTAATACACAACTCTGACTCCCTACCAGTGTTACAATCAGCAACGTCATAAAAACAAATAATACAATTAAAATTAATATTTTTATCATAAAGAACGTCACATTTGGTACTAATTCGAAGTTATGTCAAAATATTTATAGAAAAGTGGCATAACTCGAAATATGACTCTTTACATGAAAAATTTGTCTACTAAACTTAAATTTACCTTTTCATGAATATATATAAAATTAAACGATATTTACTCGCCGACGACTAAGGCACAACTCAGATATGACGCTCTTGTTGATAAAAATAGTTGAAATAAATGGAATGAAATAACGGCATATTCTTTTCTCACGCGGACAGTATTTATGATATCTATATGAAATTTTTATCCAATGTACAGTTTCGTATAACGGATAAATCCGCATCATTAACTCAAATAACGCATTTTTTGAGTTATGACACTCTTCTTGAAGTGATCGATATGTATTTACCACGATCACTTTTTTTTAGGGAAATTTCGATTATTTATCCTGTAATCGATGATTTTTCATTTTTTTTGTGTTGATAGATTGTAGTGTAATTCAATAAAATTCTTATTCTTGTTCTTATAAATAAAAATTCGTATATTTTTGGTGAAATCTTTAGATATCGTGTACTCATTGTGATTTATTAATCTGCTGGTGTTCAATGGACAGTTCGAATTTCATGAAAAAGGGCTTATTGATAACACTAGTTTATAAAATTTTAAAAAAATTTGGTATCCTAAACATGTTTTAGTCATTTCCGTAGTAAAATACGAAAATGAGGCCCAAAAATTTTTTCATGGAACAGATTTCGAGATATTTCGAAAAAAACACTTTTCGAAATTAAAAAAGTGTGTCTACTTAAAAACAAATATCTTTGGTAGTATTGAACTGATTTTGATTATTTTTTTTACCAACCTTTAGATAATTACCTATTGATTATATGTACTTGGAACATATTTTTGTCAAATTTACGGCTTTGACTCTGTTTATGCATTCCTACGAAATTTTTCGTAATTTTTAGCAATGTTTTGAAAAAAATTCTATTTCGAACGTAAATTTAAAAATTTTAAAAAATTGTTTCATACAGTTTTTTTCATGGTTCATTAAGTTTGATCGATTACGAGTAGTTGTTTATCAAAATCGGGGGAAAAATGTGGAAATACCAGGATTTTTTTTATAAAGTGAAAAATGTAAATTTGATTTAAAAACCAAAAGTCTTAGATAAATAATTCGTTTATTTATAAAGATATCGTTACCAAATTTGGCATTCGAAAGTTTTTTAAAGTTCTCAAGCTCTGTATCAAATTTCATCAAAATCGGTTGACTATATCATATAGCACCCATAGGATCGATCCGGTATATTGCTCAAAAACTTCTACAGATACATATATATTTGCTAAATTTGGTTACGATATTTTCAGAAACAAACGAATCAAAACGAATTTGGCACAAAAAAATATATTTTGACTGATCGACCCTATGGGAGGTATATGATATATACAACAATTAACGAATTATCCATCTAAAACTTTAGGTTTTGAGAAAAATTGAGTTTTTGTACTTTTGTACGAAAATTCCCGTTAATTCCATAATTTTTCTCCGATTTTGATAAACAACCGCTCATTTTCTTCGTAATCGATCAAACTTTACGAGCCATGAATAAAATTGAATGAAAATATTTTTTCAAATTTTTAAATTTACGTTCGAAATAGAATTTTTTCAAATATTTGCTGAAAATTACGAAAAATTTCATATTAATGGATAAATAACGACCAAACCGTAAATTTGACAAAAATATGTTCCAAGTATAATCGATAGGTAATTCAATTATCTACTTGTTATTAAAAAAATAATCAAAATACGTTAAATACAAACAGAGATATTTGCTTTTAAGTAGACACATTTTTTTTTTAATTTTGAAAAGTGGTTTTTTCGAAATATCTCGAAATCCGTTCCTTGAAAAAAATTTTGGACTCCATTTTCGGATTTAGCGTGCCATTTTACGGAAACAAGTAAAACATGTTGAGGATTCATTTTGCTGTAAACTAGTGTAATGGCAGTGACTGCTACTTTAGATAATAGTTTCAAATATAGAAGAATGAACCACTTTTCACAGCTTAAAGCAGTTGAAAGTGACTGAAAATTCAACAAAACTGCCATTTTTTATCATAAAAAGACAGCACTACACACAAATCGCATCTGCATTTCATGCCCTAACTTTTCAAGTGTCTAAGACTTTAGCTTTAAGAAATAGCGATATTTGTACAGAAAGTCACAAAAATGTTGTGATTTTCAAGGATTTGAGCAAACATTATCGACTATAGTTTTTTTTTTAAAGTTGTCCTTTTTCAAAAATATAGCCATAAAAAAAACAAGCCATGGCAGGACTAAACTGAAATCGGTTTTTGAATGCTGAAAATTGCGCTAACATAAAATATAAGTTTAATTTCTGGAGAAAAGTCATCGTCGACTAGTGTAATCTAAATTAATTTAATGTTATTTGTTTTTGCAAAATTTTAGGCAGCCAAAGTTGGGAATGAACCGAATCTCGCAACCGTATGCTTGCATAGTGCTGTGCTGTTGTTTATTGGTAGGCTGCTGCTCCCGACATACTCCCCCCTTGTGTTTCAACATCATCAGTAAGGGGCAGCAGGCACAGCTTATTTATGGCTCTTCGAGTGTTGCCCACTGCGGTCTTCAGCTCTGCAGTACGACACTCGCCATCTCCACCAGGTATGAGTGAGACTACTGTGGCCAGGGGCCACCGCAAAGGCGGCAAGTTTTCGTCCTTGACCAGCACCACATCATTGACCTTCAGTCGTCGATCAGGACTTCGCCACTTGCACCGCTGCTGCAGAAGAGTGAGGTATTCCTCGGGCCATCGTGCCCAGAAAACTTGCTGCAACTGGTAAACAGGAGATCGTGAGTTCGAATGTCGCCGTGGCCTCCAAATGTTGGATTAACTAATATTTTTTAGTTAATTGTTTTTAAATAATTGAAATAAAACGAACTTTCAAAATAACGTTATAATATTTATTTTTGTCACGCAACCGTGTATGTTAGGTTA
Organism: Chymomyza fuscimana; assembly: GCA_949987675.1. Taxonomy (NCBI): domain Eukaryota; kingdom Metazoa; phylum Arthropoda; class Insecta; order Diptera; family Drosophilidae; genus Chymomyza; species Chymomyza fuscimana. The sequence goes on from OX465088.1 coordinate 88,386,005, forward strand.
CAGCAACCGAATCTCACAACCGTATGCTTGCATAGAGAAGCAAAGACTAAAAAAAGGTGATCTTGGAACGCTGACGGCAATGCAAGGGCCAACAAGACAGAAACAGTTAAGTACAATGAGAGATACACAACCAAACTTCTTTATATTTCTCCCGTCCGTCCAATTTGGGATTATTGTTCCTGCGTTTAGAGCCCTCAATACCGCCTTTATCAGGACAGGATTCAAAAGCAATTCCTCCTCTTTGCACTTCGCGGCTTTAATTGGGATCCACTTATCCGACTGCCTCCATATTCTGACAGACTTCGCCTTATAAACCTGCCTTCCTCAAATAACCGTAGAACATGCCACGGCATTCTTTTCCAGCATAAGCTATTACTCGGCCTTATTGATTCTACTGAACTTCTTAATAAAGTTACTTTTGTTGTACCTACTAGAGTTACTCGTAATTTTCGCCCCTTAGCCTTGCAACTCTGTAGATCAAATTTTGCTCTGCATGATCCTTTCCGTGTCTTATGCACTAATTATAATAGCCTTTTTAATTTCCTCTCTTTTGAACGGTCTATTCCTTCTATCACGTCTTCTATCCTAAGTCATCTTGACTTGCCTTTTCGAGCATCCATGACCAATCCAGTATTATGAGGCACCTATTTGTTTAATTTTTTCACTTGGTTATTGTAAATCCAAGTCTCTAGCCAGTTTTTGATGTGAGTCGGTGCATATCGCTAAAAAGTTCACCCACCGGGCTAGTGACGCGGATTAGTTTATATCTATATTTTTTTTCCTCGATCTAATTCTTCAATGTTTCATTTAATTTCTTCTTATAATGTAAGGCCAACAGTACTTTGTTGTTCCCCGTTAAAATAAAATATATAAAATATGAATGTGTAAATAAATAAAGTAAGAGTTTAGGCTTGTGCTGTTGTTTATTGGGAAGCTGCTGCTCCCGACACTCATACTAGTATTTTTGGTACGAACAATTCCCAAATACCACTGTCAAACACAGGACTAATCGTTTTCTGAGCTGTTCACACTACCCCAAATGGTCTATTGATGCTATTCCTAACATTTTACTGGTATCAGCTATAAATCACGCTTTATTCTCTTTAAAATTAACTTTTTAAAGCTACTGAGACAAAGGAAAAACATTGGAAACGGTGTGTCACTTCTTCTGGAAATACTCTTTAGAATGCACCACACAGCTATCTGAAATTAGCCTTAAACGCATTGAAGATTTCCTATCTGCAGCGATTGGTCCTCCATTTGATCATAAAGAAACGAAGATGGAAAACTTTGTTCCTACGGTGTCTTAATAGTATCCTTGGCTATATAGCCGTTCTAATCTAACCTAAGATTACCTACCTTGTAGGAAAATCTGCTGGATATTGGTTTTAATCGAAAAAATAAGGGAGGGTTTGTTTTTGTTGTACTTACTGATTGGAACTGGTTCGTCTTAAACCTGGGATAAAATGTAATAAAAGGCAACTATGTTCGTCAGTTTCTTAAAATATACATTGTATGAACGCTTTCAACTGGCTAACAGTGTATTCAATATAACCACCAAGCAACACCATCATCATCAAAAAGTCAGTGGAGAGTCGGTCGATTTGGTGTCAGCTAATAATAATAATTTCGATATTGAAAATACGTTTTCTTAGTTAGGTATGACACTAAACGATTTTGCCCAGTCGTTGAACGTGGCGGCGTCGTCGTCGTCGTCGCTGGTGCTTAAAATCAGGCAACACTTACTCCAACACCAGCAACAATAACACTAGCAACACCACCAGTTGACCGTTGGTGGGGGCGTGCTGTATTTACTGCTGATTCTTGTATTCCAACAACAACAACAACACCAGCCCTGACTACAACAACTGATAGCTGGAAAGAGTCTTGCAGACAGGTGGTGTTGGTGTGCTATGGAGTGTTGTAGTCTTGTTGCCGGGTGTCGATGTTTTGGCATGGTCCGCCACCGCCACCGCCGCCGCCGCCACCGCCACCGTCGAGTAACGTTGCTGCCGAGAAGTCGTCGCCTGGTGTTCAATATGAGCCACAATTGAGGCATTTAATCGAACATCTCTTAACACGCCTTGGAATGTTGACTTATTATTGCCCCGTACTGTATGTTGTTGTAGTTGTGTTTGTAGTTGGTGCTGATGTTGTTGTTATTTTCTTTTGTCTGTACCATTTTGTGGCTTGGTTGCTCTTACCGCTTAGTTGCGTTTTGAGTCGGTGCCAAAGTCTGTAGTTACCTCACAATAAAAGCGTTTATCATCATTAGACTCAATCTAAAGACGTTTTGGCTGGGGTTATCATGTTGATTATGTTGTGTGAAAACAAATTACATTTTCGCCTTAGCCCCAGTGCTATAGTAGCTTTACCACCACTTTAACGCTCTAACTGTGACTGTTGTCGTTGTAAATTCTAAAGGAAAAAAAGGAAAACCATTTTACTGATGTAACTACACATACATACATAATTATTAAGGTCCTCAAGACTGTGTCCAGTTAAACTTGATCCAACTCAATTGTTTTATTGATAAACCAATTGTTTTGGACATGAGCGGGCCCCTGGGCCAACCGAGCTTCACATGTAAAGAAAGCTACAAATACAGCCAGCTAATTTTGTGAAAGGTTTTTTTTTCTTACTTTTGTTGTTGTTGTTGGTAAAAATCATTGACTGCCGTGAGAAAATTGCGAAAATACAATTTTTCTACTAATGGCAATAATTGATTTCAAATTTGCTCAAATGCAAAAGTTATTCAAATAACTAGTACGTCCAGTGGCGGATCAACGGGGGGTTTTTGGGTCCGGACCACCCCCAAAAGTGAAGTTCTAATTTTTTTATTGTACAACGTGTAAAAGTGGTACAGGCGTACTAAGAAAATGTTCGTTCTGTGAAAAAACATTTCGTGCATTACGCACAGTTTTAGGGCAGTTTAATAGGGCTTCCGAGCCCGGAATCAAGAAAGTTATTGATCGGTTCGAGTCTACTGATTGAGGCCAGTGTCGACGAGTCACTGGGAACCACTTTGCGCTAAGAAGATTCAAATGATGCAACATTTGAAGCTCACGGACCAATATCATTGACGCATATTCATTCGTTCAATGGATGGGAGAACAACTAATTAAGTTCTCGTCAAAAATCATCTTCCACTGTTTGGTGCGGATTATGGGCCAGGCGGTTACCGTCAACTCTGATCACTACAAAGCCATGATAACCAACTTTTTATAGCACAAAATTGATGGTATGGATGTGACCTAGCTATGGTTTCAGCAAGATGGGGCTACATGCCATACAATTCCTCACACAATCGCATGGTCGGCGAGAGGGTTATTTTGCGTAACACCGATCAAAATTGGCCGGGTAGATCGTACCATTTGACCCAGTTGGACAGTCGAAATGTATTCCAAAAAGACAATTTGCGAGCTCCAGAACAACATTCGGGACGAAATTGCAGCCATTAGACTCGTTTGACTGGGAAAAGTCATATCGAAAATTACCATGTTCGCAATTAACAAACAAACCAACAGATAGCCCACCCTATAATAGCTGTTCTGACATATATACACGTCGAAGTGAAAACCCCCTCTAAGACCAAATCCTGGATCCACGCCTAAGTACGTCTAAGAAAGTATGAAATGTACCTTTACATCTATGAAGCACATATTTGAGTGGCTAAATCTTGGTCAATAACTTATGCTTGCATGCATGTAGATGAACAGGGTCTCCCCAGCATCATAAAGATAAAAAAAATTAAATCTTCAATTAAGGTTTTGGCATTCTTGATTTTAAAACATAAAATAATAAACAAATTCTTAAAATTTTTTTAATGTATTTTTATTTCCAATCTGTCAGATGAGACAATCGGAAAATTTTGTAGATAATGGCAGGTTTGATTGTGCACCTCTTAAAAATTAAAAAAAAAAAAAAAAAATAATATTTCTTTAATCTTGACCAAAAATTTGCAAAAAAAAAGCAAGGAATTTTAATTTTTGTTGGCAAGATTTTTGAAGCCATATTGCTTTCGGCAAAATTAAGTTAGTAGGTACTTTTAGAAATAATCTAGATTTAGTACCAAATTGTAAAATTTCTGTTCAAAAGACAATTCTAGTGGCCAGTTTTGAGCAAAATAATTAATTTTGTATTATTTTGGCAAATAAAGCAAGTTATTTTAATTAATTAAATAAATTAAATTTTGAACTTGATCAGCATTTTAAAATTTTTTTGTAATTTTTGAAAACCATTCTTAAAATAATATTAAAAGTCTTGAATTATAATAATAATATATAATAAATTGATTATTAATGAAGTTTTAATTTTAAAAGCGAGATTAAAAAATCCTAAACACCATTTTCTGCATACTTAGATTACACTAGTGTACAAATTTAACACTTTTTTTTTGCCCAGAGATAAGACTTATATTTTATTTTAGGGCAATATTTAGGCATTCAAAAACCGATTTTTGTTGTATGGCTGGTTTTTTTTTGTATGGCTATTTTTGTGAAAAAGGTAATTTTCCAAATTATGGTTGCACATATGAGGTCATAAAAACTGTACTAATTCGAATTTTTTTCTCAAAAGTAGAGTAGACTACCTTTCCAAAATGCCCCCAGTCACAAAAATTGGTAGTCTTAAGAAAATACTACAGGCGAAAGTCTGTGCCCAAAGCCCCGAAAAACACAACATTTTGGTGACTTTTCATAGAAATATCGCTATTTCTTTCAGCAAAAGTCTTAGACACTTAAAAAGTAAGCTATTTTATGTTATTGGCAGCGGTGGGCACGAAAAATAACGGAAAGAGCCCTACAACAACATCAAGAAAAAAAGTCCTGTTACGGTCCCACAAGCAATTCTCGAGTACGAGTCCAAGTCGCTGCGAGTCGACTGTGTGTATTTTGTTATTGTAAACTCTTGCGAGCACTAATAAAAAGCCCCGTTGCGGTCGCCTAAGCATCCTCGAGTAGGGCCATAAAACTCGCACATTGTGTGGGTTTTTTTTTTTGTAAGTAGCTGCGAGTCGGGCTTCTTGTGCATGTTCACTGAACGAAATTTTGCAACACATTCAAAGACACAGCGAAGACATATGAGTTTATATGACAATTTCGAATTACCAAAAAAATTACTCGGTCTTACAGTTGCCAAACTAACTATATTTCTGTGCTCAGTGTACTTGTGCGAAATTTTGGTCAGCGAGGACTAATAAAAAGCCCCGTTACGGTCGCAAAGCATCCTCGAGTAGGGCCATAAAACTCGCACATTGTGTTTTTTTTTTTTAAGTTCTCGTGTGCGTCTGACATAACGGAAAGAGCACTCGGAGCAAAAAGAGCCAAGGCGTGCCCACCGCTGGTTATTGGTCATGATTTGTAGATGTGATTTCTGTATAGTGTTTTCTTTTTATGATACAAAATGACCGATTTATTAAATTTTAAGTAAAAGTTAAAAAAAAAAAATTTTTGGAAGAAATCAAGAGATTTCACTAAAAATATACGAATTTTTGTTTATGATGGTGCTTACGGCGACAAAAAGGGACTCAAAACAATCGAAAAAAATGGAAACAATGTTGCAATCGATCACTTATTCCATGGGTTCCCCAAATTAGGCAAACTAAAGGTTAACAAAGAAATATTCGTAGGAAAAGTAAATAATTTTGAAGAACATTACCACCTCTTTTTTTTTTTTGAAAAAATTAAAATAATGAAAAAATTCGAATTAGTACAGTTTTTATGACCTTGTATGTGCAACCGTAATTTGCAAAATGTCCTTATTCACAAAGATAGCTATAAAAAAAAAAACAAGCCATGGGAGGATAAAACAGAAATCGGTTTTTGAATGCTGAAACATTGCCCTAACATAAAATATAAGTCTCATCTCTGGAGATTTTTGATCGTTGACTAGTGTTATCCAATCCAAAATATTGTAGACTTGTAAGTCTGGTAACAACAAACAAATAAATACACATTTCAAACAAATTGGGCATAGTGTTTAGTACAACAAATACTTTTGTTTTTCGAATTTGGTTGCGTAAAAACTTTACGTTTTTCTTTGAGGTGCTGCAAAATACTCCCATGGGAAGTATATTTTCCGATATGGAAAACCAATATCTATAGTACATGCATTTTTTCTCTCTTTTCCAAGAGTTTTCGGACTTATCTGAGAGATGCTGTCCTTATTCTTTAGCATTACGAAAAGTCGAGTCAATATAGCCACGTCTGCCTGGCTGTTCAGTAGACTTTAAAAAAGCTATCGACATTTTTTTTAAAGTATTTCTATATCTTGCTCCGTTCTACTGTAGGTGGAAATACTGATTGTAAGATTATTGTGGTATAGGGTACCATCCCCCAGCCCCCTGAAAACGTTTTCCCGAGCTTCAAGTTGAAAACAAGATACAATCGGATAAGCACTTTCACAAATAATCAGGTTTTCCCAACTGATTTGAAGAAGATCGCTGGCAATTAGAAACTTCAAATTAAGTATATTGTGAATCGCATTTTATTTGCCAATTAAACCTTATAAGCAGTACTTCTGGTTTTAGCAATATATATATATATATATGATATAGTCAACCGATTTTGATAAAATTTGGTACAGTGCTGGGGGTTTCTAAAAAACTACCGATTGCCAAATTTGGCAATGATTGGCGTTGATTTATGATATCTTCATAAACAAACGAATTATCCATCTAAAACTTTTGCTTTTTTTCGAGGTCCTCTGAAACACCCCTATGGGAGCTATATAATGTAGTCCCGATATCAAAAAAATTAAATAAACTTGTCTCCTATGGATTAATAAGGGATCTTATCTGAAAGTTTGGTTGCTCTAGCTCTTACCATCTCTGAGATCTAGGCGTTCATACGGACAGACGGACATGGGTATATCGACTTCTCTAGTCACTCTGATCATACTTTAGGTAACTTTGGGGGGTCTCCGACTTCTCCTTCTGTACGTTACATACATTTTCGGCTTGCACAAACACAATATACCCTTTGTACCATACGGTCAGGGTATAAAAATAAAACTATTTGATTTTCGGTTTTTTTTTTTAAAAATTAAAATTTGCCCAAAAGACAATTTTTTTAAATATCGTCTTCAAAATGGTAGGATTAGCTAAGCTACAGTGAGAGTAACTATATATACTAATAAAACATAATTGCGTGTACATAAATCATATTTAATAAGTAATATTTATAATATATTTTTAATTTTTTTTTTTTTAGTTTTAATCTGTATATAGTCTAACCGGAAAAGGCAAAGCCTGTATCTATTCATTATAAATGTAAAGATTTCTCACATTGTTATATCAAATTATTATTTATTTACGTTTGCTGGAAAAAAATACTTAGTTGATGAAACTTTCAGGGATTGTTTGAAACGCTTTTCTAAGTCTAAAACCGAGTTTTCGTGTTCGGGGGAAGCGGCAAGTTACCTTTACCCGACAAAATGCAGTTGGTGCGAGTCATTATTGACAGTAGAATTATCTATTAATTTAAATTTAAATTAAGGTCATAGGTCAATTGGTTCAAGCATAATGGCTGTTTAAAGTTAAAAAAGTGGAAATCGTCTTTGAATCGTTTCGAATACGAAAACTCGGATTTAGACTTAGAACAGGGTCCCAAACGATCCCTGAAAGTTTCATCAACTAATTATTTTTTTCCAGCTTAAACTTATTATTTTCTACATAGTATAGTTTTTCATTTTTGCTTTAAGCTAGTTTGATTTTATACGTACAGAGTTTATATTGTAAAAGTTATGATCTCACACAATGTAATAGCAAATAAAAGAGAATAAAGATTTAATTGAATTTATTAAGAAAGTAAAAAGTACTAATTAGATATTTTTATTGACCCTACTTCTTTATATTTTTATCTTAAACCCTATTAGTGTAATCCTGGATATGGATTCTTTTAATTCTTCCATGAACTGAACTTTCGTATTATATAACTTTGTTTTTGAAAAGCAAAAAATTTTAAATGTACTGGCACACCCTGTATTTATGTGTTTTTTGCTGCAAGTGGCTGCCAGTAGCTGCCACAATAACAACTGCAAAAAGTATCTATGTATCTGCACAATAAAAACAATACAACTGCGGCCGCTTATGTTGCGCTTTGACTTTGGCTGTGGCTGGTCGGTCAACTTTGTTGTTATCTTCGGGCGCTACCTGAGATGCAAATACATAGATACATTTACCAGCCAATATATTTTCAAACACTTTTAAATGTTTAATATTGGTGCTGAAATATTTGCCAATGGCTTAAGATTTGTTCAAAAGCTCTTAGATTTATGTCACAGGGTCATTGTCACACCTTGTAACCTTCGCAATTTATTTTGTGCTCAAACAAAGTAAATGCATATATACGATACGAAAATGCATATGTGTTTATATACTTCTGTATGTATTGGTGATCAACCGAATAGGTGAAGAAAAGCATTTGGTGGCCATGTATATAAAAATGTGAATCAGTCGGTGCAAAGTCCGATAGTGAAATACCCTATAGTAGAGTTGGGTACCTATTTGCTTCATATATTTTGGGTGGATACATGATATAATTAAGAATCAAGAGAATTTGTAATACAGTACACGCTCGATAACGTGAACTAATTAAAACCAAGGGAGTTCACGTTTTCGAATGTCAAACAAGTATCAAGTAAATTCACCCGTTTAAATTCACATTTTATTGTTGTTTTGTATAGTTACATAATAATATGAGAAAATTTTTTATTTAAAAAAATCAGTCATCTTTTTCTGTATCTTCAGTTTTTCTATTAATTGAAACATATCTTTCTCCCTTAGTCGTTTCAGTACATTCATATCATTTTGATCGACGCCTTCATGGCTAGCCCACTGCAGCGCTTTGTTGAAAATCTGAATTGCTTCACTTGGTTTAATTTTCTGCCGTGCCTCTGAGATGCAGTCATCGTCTTTGGATTCGTCGTTAGATTCGTCCTCCTGTTCAATGTCATTATCCGCAAAGTAGAATAAGCCGGACTCATCAGCATTATAAAACTGATCGTTGCACAACTCCAATTCAGTCATTTTGAAGCCATCCATCACTAGCGTGGAAATCACCTTCGCGTTCCTTTAACTTTAAATGCAGTGTGTTTGCTTTTTCCTTCAGCATTAAAGCACTTACTGACCAATTCTTACTTCGTATACGAATAAACCAACAATAAAGAGCTTTCTCCATTTTGGGCAGCTCTGAAGTACGCAAAGTTTTTCTTTTCCAGGCCCAGAAAATGTGTCGTTTACGCTTTTTAAAATAATTTTTATTTTTTTTTTTTAACCACAAATTGTTGATTTAGCAACATTGTATTTTTTCGCTAAGCACGTCACACTCGATCCTTTTTGTAAAAAACCGAGAATTTCAGCTTTTTCTTTCAACGTCAAGCACACAGGTTTTTTACAACTCATTTCTATTCTGCATAGATATAAACTAAAACAAAACGCACTATCCTAGGCCGAAATTGCCAAATAAAAAACATAAATCACTATTAGGGGAATCCCCAAGTTCAGAATTATTTAAGCTCAATGCAAAAGGGGAATTACATGCAAACATTGAAACTTTTAATGTTCATGTTATAGAGCTTTCTCGCCTTGTTCACGTTTTGGAGTAGTCAATGCACAAAAAAATTTGTTCACGTTTTGGGGTGTTCACGTTTTGGAGTGCACTGTAATTCGATTTTAGCGATAGCTCTTACTCTATGGCTCTATAAGGAGATGCGCAATTCCTTCATAATGTTATTTCAGTGAAATAATTTCACCATCATAAATCTACAATTAATCAAACATATCACTTAAGATATGTTGAGGTATACTACCTAGATCTTTCTCTTACCACTACACTATATACTAAATTAATAAATAAAGGGAATCCTGTACCGTAAAAATAAGAGAGAAAACTGAAACCTCTAAGCCGAAATTTTATAAAGCAAAAAAAAAAAAAAAAACTACCTTAATAAATACATTTTTTTAATAAAATCAAATAATCTAAAGCTTTATCCTAAGCTCCAAAAAATCATATAGAATAAAAGAAATTTGTTTTTAGAATAAATAAGTTTACTTTTGGTACTTTTCACCTTTTTTATAATTTGCGAATGAAAATACAATCTACTTATTGATAGTCCGGTATACTTTTTTTGAAAAATAGTTTTTTTTTTATTACCCAAGTGCACTTGCCGAGTAAGGATATAATATAATATACATATATGTATAAAATCTTTGGATAAAGTTGGTACATTTTGACATTTCAGTTCACTTGTTAACCATTTACTACTTTACTGGCGTTAATTATTTTGAATTAGAGTCTTTTTACTTAAAAAACAAAATTAATTTAGTGCTTTTTACAGACTTTCCTCTAGAGGTAGAGGAACTTTTACTTTTATTTTTTTGATTTGAATAAAATTTGAAACAATTTGGTTGGTTTTTGTAGGATTTTTTTTTATATTTTAATAAAAAAGATGGCGTACGTTGAAGTCGGGAGCGGACGACTTTGGGATACCCTGTACCACCACATTGCAATCAAGTCCGATATATTGCTTACAAACTCCAAAAGATATTTCTTTGCGAAATAAACGAAACTCAACGAATTTTGTACAAAAAACGTTTTTTTGGTCCTATGGGAGCTATATGATATAGTCAACCGATTTTGATCAAATTTGGTACAGTGCTTGGGAACTCTAAAAAACTTCTTAATGCCAAATTTGGTTACAATATCTTCACAAACAAACGAAACAAAACGAATTTTGTACAAAAAACCAATTTTCGACCGATCGATCCTATGGGAGCTATATGATATAGTCAACCGATTTTGATAAAATTTGGTACAGTGTTGAAAATCTCTAAAAAACTTCTTACTGCCAAATGTGGTTACGGTATATTAACAAATAAACGAAACAAAACGAATTGTGTACAAAACACGATTTTTTGTCCGATTGGTTCCATGGGAGCTATATGATATAGTCAACCGATTTTGATCAAATTTGGTATAGTGCTTGGGAACTCTAAAAAACTTCTTAATGCCAAATTTGGTTACAATATCTTCACAAACAAACGAAACACAACGAATTTTGTACAAAAAACAAATTTTCGACCGATCGATCCTATGGGACCTATATGATATAGTCAACCGATTTTGATAAGATTTGGTACAGTGCTGGGGGTTTCTAAAAAACTTCCGATTGCCAAATTTGGTTATGATATCTTCATAAACAAACGAATTATCTATCTAAAACTTATGCTTTTTTTCGAGGTCCTCCGAAACACCACTATGGGAGCTATATAATGTAGTCCCGATATCAAAAAAATAAAATAAACTTGTCTCCTATGGATTAATAAGGGATCTTATCTGAAAGTTTGGTTGCTCTAGCTCTTACCATCTCTGAGATCTAGGCGTTCATACGGACAGACGGACAGACGGTCAGACGGACAGACGGACAGACAGACATGGGTATATCGACTTCTCTAGTCACTCTGATCATACTTTAGGTAACGTTTGGGGGGTCTCCGACTTCTCCTTCTGTACGTTACATACATTTTCGGCTTGCACAAACACAATATACCCTTTGTACCATACGGTACAGGGTATAAAAATATGATACAGTGGAGGCGGTACCCGACAGTGTAATACCCTGTACCTTTTTCTCGAAAAAAATTGTATTTATTTTTTTTTTGGGCAGAACGTTCCCTAAATTTTTACCGATTTTGATGAAAATGATAAAGTTTCGTATCTCTAGCTCTTATAGTCTCCGAAATCTAGGTGTTCATATACATGGCTCAGTCACTACCCGAGGTTATGATACGCATTTTGGTACAGGGTATAAAGAGTTATAACTATGCTAAAGTGTGGTACTGATAAGGAAGGATGACTAGTTGCTATCTGTGCTAGTATGTATGCAGCTGCTTCTTCTACAGGAGATGAAATCAAAATGTTAACACCTTCGATACAACTAGGTGTCTTCAACTGGTTGAACTTCAGAAAATTTTAATTCGGTAAAAAAAACTACTATGTTCTATTCCAACCAAACATACGTTCGCATAAAGTTAATGGAACTTATTTTAGCGCTTTAGGGTATACAAAATGGGGGAGTGCGTTTGTAACAACATCAACTTAAAAAGCCTATCAACAATGCCCAATCTTTTGCCATGTTGCAGTTAACTTATAAAACACACATCATCATCTGCACCACTACCATCATCATCATCATCATCATCATCATCATCATCATCATCACCACCATCAAGTAAAACAACAACAACAACCGGCACAAAAGTAAACCAGGCAGCAACTTAGCTAAAATTTAATTAAGAAAATCAAGTCCGAAAACCGAAAAAAAAAACTTTCGTTGGGCGAGTTGCAGACAAGGAACAACCAACATCCAACAACCAACGCCAATGACGCCAAAAATGCTAACGACGGAGACGATGGCGACGCGCTCCAGCTTTCATATCTGATGGAGCATCCATAGCAACAACAAAAACAACAACAGCATCTTAAACCGAGCACTGGGAGTACGGCTCCGTAACAAAATTTGATGATTAGCTTAGTTTGCTTTTGCTTTTAGCAGATGGATGGTATGGCGCGCGTACCGATTTGGATCAGTGCGAGAAACAATACTACCCGAGGACCACCAATGTGGGATTGTCAGTTGTGTGGTGCAGTTGTTTGTCATTTGCTTGTCAACTGCAATGACTCCGAGAGCAAGATTTTGATGTCGATGTTTATTCATTGGGTACGGTGCGCACTTGTCTGGCTGTGGCAACCAATTTCAGCAATTAGAATATCAAGGTATGGAAATCTGTGAGCTTCATAGTGATATCAACATCAGCTGCAAATGCCATTGAAGTCTTTTGTGAATGCAGAAAAAAAAGACATTTGCTTACATACACATATATCAATGTGTTTGTATGTATGTATAAGTAGTATTTAAAGTATTTTAATGACATTTCCGAAGAAACTGCAAGCAGAGCAATTTTTGCGGCTCCTAAAAAAAGTCTTCAAAGATGCTCTTTGCTATGCTGTATGCAATAGAAAGTAGAGGTCTGCATGAATGCATTCAAAACGGCGAATGAATAGTTCAGCCTTAAAACATATGCATATTTTTTGGTACCCATTTGAATGAATATAAGTGAATGGTGTACTCACACAAACATGGGTTCCAAAATTGTGAGTAGAGTACTTTTATGGTGTACTACAGTAGTGTACTCTACTATACTCTAGTAATATACGTTTGAAAAAATGAAAGAGAGCAGAGAGCGACAGAGCAGCGATCGTGAGCGTAATGAAAGAGATAAAATTAAATAAATGACATAGTAAATGCAGCAGGCATGAGCGAGAAAGCATAAATATTTTCTTTGTCAAATTGGGGTGGCTTGCGTGCTTGTTACGAGCAGAGTAAAAAGGAAAATGTATACCCTTTCGAAGTAAGGTAACTGCTATGACACTTGTTAGTCGTGTTTATATTCACACTAAGAATTGTATGTATAAAATGCGAAAAAGGGTACATTTGTATCGACTTTCAATCTGCACAACGATTCTTACAGCGTGCACACAAAAACAGAAATGCGTTTTATGTTGTATGTTCTTTGGTTTAACACATAATTTTTTAGTTTTTTTTTTTTTTTTTCAAAAGTGTTAAAACATTAAATTATGCGTTTTATCTAAATAAAAGTGGAGAAGTCGAATATTTTCGCACGTTCTCCGTTAAAGAATTTCGCGAACCAAAAAATATTATTAATAATTTTTATACCCTGTACTAGTGCTGGAGAAACATCGATGTGTTCGATATTTTTGAGCTTCGATACATCGAAGTAAATGTGGCGGCCATTTTTGGAATGCGTAAATTAATTCAGAGTGGGCCATCTGTTGGTTTGGTTGTATAATTATTTTATAATAATAAAATGGAGTTAATAAACAAACCAAGAGATAACTAACTATACATATTTTCATATATAGCTGGCCAACATCGATGTGTTCGATATTTTTTAGCTTCGATACATCGAAGTACATGTGGCGGCCTTTTTTGGAATGCGTAAATTAATTCAGAGTGGGCCATCTGTTGGTTTGGTTATATAATAATTTTATAATAATAAAATGGAATATTTTCATAATATACATTTCAAAATTACATAATTACATTTCATAGAAAAAAAGCAAAGAAATAATAAATAAGAATCCAAAAGGTTATACAACGAGAGCAAAAGATAATACAGGCCACAAAAAAATGTGGTGAAAACTTCACAGGTGACAGAGGCATCCCTTATGGATTTTGGCGCGTGCAGTTTAAATTCAAATGCCTCCTTTCTGTTTGGACATAAGTATATAAGTTTAATTCTGTAGTACCCATTGAGGTACATACATACAATCAATATAATAAAATCAAAAGGAATAGTGGCCGACAATGTTTGATTTAACCGCATTGACTGACAGCTGCAAAGCGAAATTCGAGGACTTAAGAGAATCTTTATTGAGGGTCCTCTTTTAGTTGCATCGATAATACGATAGACGATAATGAAGTGATATCGATGTGCAAACATACTTGTATACGGCTCGGTATTAAGATCGGTACTAGTCGGCTTTGGAAGTATTGTAATTCGGTTTGGGATAGCTTGGGCAGCATTAGTGCTGGAAAAACATCGATGTTAGCCAGCATCGATATAAAACGTCGATGCATCGATATATCGAACTATATATAGTGGCCACTTTTTGAAAGTTTAAACAAATATATACTACATATATTTTAACACAATAGTAGGTTTCGATGGAAACTTGCTATTATATTTGTATTGTATTAATTATTTTAGTAAATTTATTTATTGTCTAATAAAGACAGATTGTAAATAAAATGAAAAAAAAACAAAAAAAAAAAACAATATATTTTAAAAATATGTAAATTTCAAAGTTTATTACATTTTATTTTTTATATTACTGATAGAAAAATAACCAAACGCTACAAATGCAAAAATTATAATACAAAATTAGTCGTGTGACCTTATCATATCGATTTTGAGCCGCTGAATCTGAAGTCCCAAAAACCCCTTCACACAAGGGTTATGAGATAAGCACCAAAAATCCCATAAAACGAGGCATTTTGCAGGGTATCTAAGCTCCCTCGGATTGAAACAGTCACTGAACTGCTTGACGACGCCAGCAAAGCCGTCGAAGAAGGAAATGACTTTCTTTGAATCTTCTAATAATAAAACTACATCAGCAATAATGCTTTTGGAGTATTTAGCAGTACTTTATCAATGGTAATCTTTGTTAACAGAATGCGGTCAATCATATAGTAGGCACTATTTCATTGAGTGGGACACTCTTGTTTCAGACTTTATGATCTATACGTCTGCTGGGCTTCTTGAAATTTGGCGGGAAGCAAACCATACGTTTGCACTTAACCAAAATGGGTTGGATATATTTTTGTGCCAGACAGTCTTGATTTTTCCGTTCAGGTTTTAAAAAAATTCCGAATCGTAGAATGCCCATATTTAATTAAGCGGGCATATTTTATTAGACGTCTATATACAATAATATACATATATAAAAATCAAATTTCTTATGAAATAAGCTCACACATACATAATATAGATGCAAAAATAGGACTGTAACTTTTTTAAAACATTCTCCTTCTCCATTAGCCTGACAACAATAATATCCTTCTAAAAAAATTATGAATACTATTTATTTACTAAGCTATTACCTAGCGCATAGTTTGTTTGGGATCTGTTCGATAATCGAAATAAAAATATTGATAATCGGAAAAAATTAAAGAACATCGATGTGTTGATATAACATCAATGTTGTTTCTAGCACTAGGCAGCTGTATCTTTTGTCGAAATTTGATGTCTGTAAATAATGTATAATACTTAGATGTAGTCCAATTTTTAAAGCGCTTATTGTAGCCTTTTTTTTTTTTTTTTTTTATATAAATGATGTTGTGTTTGTTTGATTTGGTTTCTTTTTGGCACACAGATGCGAAAAGCTACGAGGTATAGCTGTATCAAGTTGCAGGGTCAAAATTTTTTGCAGAATAGCTAAAACTCTATTAGGAGTAAGGAATATACAGATATCGACTTACTTTAAAAAAGTTGAGGAGGGATAAGCGCATGTGTATCTCCAGTTTTTGTGGTAGACCACTAATTGGTATAAAGAATTTCCTTCTGTCTTTCATATATAATGCACTTACCTAGTATATCGTTGAACCTATGGGTAAAGCGAACATTTTCCAAATGTATCAATGCTTTGGAGTGCTTAGAAGATCGTGGTACCAACCGGGAGTCTCAGCTACTTAGTTAAAAGTTGTTGTTGTTCTGGGTTTCATTTTCATTTAGTTATTCAGAACGTGTAGCGTATGAAAAGAGTTGGGGAAACAAAGTTGCGTATTTGAGTGAATCTTAAAATAAACTCTAAGTAGCTTGACTGTCGCTCTGACTATGTACTATGACGTGTATATAGCACTTTGTTAAGGACTGATTGATTACACGGGTTTGATATTGTTATTGTTGTTGGTTTGGGTTGGCGTCACTGGGAATAGCCAACTCTATTGTGCTTGGAAAAAAGCATAGTACTTAATAATAATGATAATAATAAAAATGAAAACTTCTAGACGCCATATAAATCAGGGCAAATATGAATTGCTATTTTGTCTGGTTGCCCTTCGACTGTTTTGTTTGTTTATTTTTTTGTTTGTTGTTCCTTACTGCAAAGCTATTGACAAAAGCTACAACAACAACAACAAAAACAAAACAACAACTTTGCTGGCGGCAGACGGCGGCAAATGCAACTGCAACTGCATTGTTCAACTGCAACTGCGCATGTAATACTGTCTGCGGCGCTACAGACGACGACGATGTGGACGACGTTGTGGTCTTGGACGACGATGTGGACATGGCTAGATGGTGGTAGTCCTTGCTTTTGTGTGGCTGGGGCTCTCATATTGCACATGCCCGGGATGCCAGCAGTTGTCGATACGCCGCCACTTTCAACTGTGCCAAAAAGCTCCGACTCCATTGTTTTTGGCTTACTAGCCGACTGTGGGAAACTGGCGCGCATGCGCTTGTAACAATTTTTGACTTTTTTCTTTTCTTTTATTTGTATCTTTAATTTTTTTTTTTTGAAACTTTGGTTTTCTTTTTGGCTGTTTAACCAGAACAATGTGTGTTCGTTTCAATGTCAATGGCTTATGTGTATGGCATAAAGCATTAGGTTAGCAATCATACCCATCTACTGGTGGCTACTACTGAACACTACCAATTTTATTGCTAGGTTTACAGGGGCTTACACTGTGCCACGGTGGGGTTTACCTACAATGTTGTGGATAAGCTAATTAGTAAGGTTAAGACGATGCGGTGAGTAATAATTCCAAGTATCCGATCTTTAAAATCAATTAGTGAACTTTGTCTCTAATTCAAGCTATTTTTATCAATCATAAATAAGTTCATGTGTCAGTTATTTACTTGAAATGATTTACTACCTTGATGAAAAACTTACCGGAATCATCACCGTGTGGCGCTCTCAGTCACCCGATTTGATGACTCTTTTTTTCTTCTTAAATTAAATCTGTCATTGACTTTCTAAGAAATTTTCAGCTTGATAGCTTGACATTTGTAAAAGTGACGCCGTATTGCGTACATCTGCGGTTTTGAGTATTTTCGATTTTTTGCAATTTAAAAAAAAAATCCCATCGTTATCAGTTACCATTTGGCTAAAAACGGAACGAATACCATCCAACAACCACAGAATTCACCTGATTTGGGTCCGCGCGATTTTTTCCTATTCGGTCGACTTAAGAAACCGCTCCGTGGAACGCGCTACAGCACCCGAGATGAGGTCATGGAAAATTCGAAGATGGCACTTATGGCCATACCGCAAACGGATTATTAGCGCTGTCATAAGAATAGAATGTCAATGACATATGTGGCAATTCAAGGAAAAAAAAAGAGAAGTAAAATCGGGTGACTGAGAGCGCCACACGGTGATGATTCCGTTAAATTTTTGATCAAGGTAGTATTGGCTTCCGCATGTACACTAGGGTGGCACTTTTTGCAACATCCCCTCACTGCCTATAATGATTCCTTGTTACCTGCATATAGCGCCTGCAAAATTTTAAGACGAAAAAGTAAAAAATATCACATTTGACATATTTTCGGGCCCATCAAAAGATTTCAAAATAGTTTCAAAAGGTTCGGAGAGGTCCTTTCCAGAGAGCTGGAAAATTCACTATTTTCTTGAGATTAATCATACACCAAAATTCTTACTCAATTCCAATCACCTCACAAAACACAGCGTTGAGTGAAAATCAGCTCAGGCTGACGAACGCATCATTCGGAGCATTTTCAGCCTACGGCCCGAAAAGTTTTGCTCATGTATAAACACTCAACGAAACTCAGCGTTGAATTAAATCAACTTTATGCTGACGAACGCATGAGTCGAATCAATTTGAGTCATTTGATCGGCGCCTGTCTTCCACGAGTCATGCAAGCAAACGATTGGTGTGGGTCGCACTCTTGAAGTCAATACGAATGTGTTCCATTTTTTATATTTTAGTTTTATAATTAATAAGAATGATTTATTTGTATATGTTATATAAATACAAACATAAGTATAAAGTATATAAGTATGTTCTTTTTTTGCCATTGTGATTGATAATTGAATATGAAAAAATATACTTTGTTGTAAAATTACGTATATTGATTATTTTCTGTTTCACCTTCTTACTGCTTCTTATTCATCATGACTTCGCACATGAACACACTCATACGAGTTGATTTTTGCTTTTTGAGTTTTATTCTTGATCAAAACAATCATTGTTGAGCTGAATGAACGTACGCCCGAAGTGAATAGTTTGAATATGAGCATGAGTAAACTCAGAGAGCAAAAAAACTTGGCACATTTGAGCGATTTTAAATCAACAGTGAACACACACATGTGCGTGTGCAAGTTTGAGCGGTTGAGCGGAATGGCTCGTTTATTCGTGTGTTGATCGTGTATGAACGTTTTTGCAATCAACAGAAGCCATTCTCTGGTCCTTTCCTACTTATAGGGGTAATTCTGTACAATCACGCAATCTTTCTAGGTATACCTGTTTCCAGACGACCCCTTTTGGCAGTTACAGATTTCGTTTATCTTAACATTTTGCAATTCGAAGACATATGTTTTTGGAGCAATATTTACCTATATACATATCTATATAAATCTTTTATAAAATACAAATTCAAAGATTCTCCCCCTGGCAATGAATTTAAAAAAAGATCATTCATGGTCCAAATGGTTTTTTCAAGTAGCAAATAAATCCTCCAAGAGGTTTGAATAGGTTTGAATCAAATTATTGGCCAACCGCGAACTGACACTTAAAATTTACACTAAGTATTTCATATGTTTTTGGCTGCACCAATTTTAATAGTAAGTATTTTTTAAAAATAAAAATATACTCCTTGAAGCTGATAGTTACAGTCCCTTACTTTCCGATGTTTTAACAGTTTAACAAATTGTTTCATGGCCTTGTATGTGTTATTCTCAAAAAGTGTTAAGAATCTCAACACCTAGGTTCACATAAGTCTTTAAACCGATTTTCGTGCCCGCAGCCAGCGACTGCCCCAAAGTTTATTTAATACCAAATACATATTAAATATTTGTGCCACTGCGTTATTTGGTCACACTATGATGTGAAGCTAAATGCGCTGCAGTGTGAACCTAGCATCAAGTCCACATAAAGTTACAATTGATAAGCATTTTTGGTAAGCTGCAGTTTACAGCTACTAACCCAGTAACCAAAAAATGTGTGAACGCTTGGCGCGTTTGTGGTCAAATTGGTCTAAACCTAAACCCAATCTTTGCAATGCTTTGCCAATCATTATATTTTAACAGCTTGTTTGTAGCTTGTTTTACAAATTGAAATGGCTGTCCCAGGGTTCGATCCATGGGAGCAGCTGGAAGTGTTACAATAAATTTAAATAAAACACAAGCGTTTGGGACTAAAGCCGGCGTAGATGTTACGAATAGTAAGAGTATTGGCGACGTTGTCGTTTCGACTGTTTAGTCCTGTGCATCCCGGCCTAATCGGTGCGTTTAATTCACTTAAATTATACTAATGATCTTGAGCGCTCGTCTACGTCTACGTCCACTGCTCTGTCTATGTCTATGTTCATGTCCCTGTCCACGTACATGTCTATGTCCACGAAGAAGTTAGTTGAAGTCGGTTGGTCGCTTGGACGCTTGGTGTCGCAGATTCAGCCAAGTCATTTGTTTTGGCTCGTTTGCAAGCGGCGCAATTGATTTTCCAAAAGCCACCGCCGTCTTCAATGATGATGCCGCCGTCTTGGAAAACTTGTTTTTATGCCCAGTGCAAATGGTTGCGTGAAAATTGAAGGCGTTTAAGCCCAGATCGCCAATTTCTTTCTATAAGTGTGAGTCCGTTCGCTCGAGTGTCGCTGGTTCTTGCCTGACATTTAGATGAAGTGTCTGTGAATCTGGGCAGACTAAGTTTCCAGCTGCGTTGCTCTTTTGGAATTGCCGCAAATGTCAGTGGTTAGTGGTTATAATTCCATTTATAAATTAAATTCTAATATTGCTGCATATTCGAGCTGACTCGATTAATCAGTATTTTGTTTATTCGAAATTATTGTGCGTCTTTAGCTATTATTATACAAATTAACAGAGTGCAATTGAATTTTATAGTCAAATAAGTTTGCTTAGTGTTTTGAGTTATGCAGTAGCTGGACTGATTTTTACCGAATTGACTGGCGAAAAATTCTCCGCTTGGTACTGGTGCCGAAAAACGGCAGCTGGCTCTAAGCCGCAGCAAAGTTTAGTCGCTCGTCTCCGCAAACTTTACGAATTCCCACGTCACGCTGCGACATCAGTAGCCTTTGGGAGCTACTCGATAAAGTGCATGAAAATCATGTCTTTAGGATGAGACGTAGACCATTGAGTATGACATAGAGATCAAACGTCTAATTGCAGAACGGCAAATGTATGTGTATGTATGGGCTGCTTGCAAATGGTAGGAGAATTGATAACAGTTTTACTGTTTGCCGTTATGTCCTTCCGTCTTACTTAAAAGCTGACTTTTGATTGTCGATTCATGCTAATATCTTTTCCGACTAGGTTATAGGCGAAAATTTCTTTTATTTAGATCCCATTCACTATAAACTGCACCAAAATCAAGCTATCTGTAAAACTTTTTGAGTTATCTAAAACAATGTGTAGACTTTGCCATTTATAATATAAAAGTTCTTTTCATATGGTGGGACTACCATTGCCTCATTATTAAAATCTGATGGGAACTTCAGGAGTTATAGCCAAAAATTAGCAACATTGTAAGCTTCATAAGCTAATTTAAGTTCTATAACGAATATGAAAGTAGTTTTTGGTATTAAAGTAGTTACTTTCAGCCGTATCAATGTCATTGTCGGATGCATCGTATTCCTCTTCAGTGTTGCTTTCCTTTTCCCTTTCTTTCCCAAAAAGCTTAGACACTGAAATTTAAATCGAAGTCCCTATATTAGGCCGGTTACCATACAATTTGAGACAAATTGGATACTTTTTGGAAATATGTGCGGATGCTTTATCATAGAAAATCGTAACATGAAAACTGTGGACCACCGGGTTGGGTTTCGTTAAACGACGTATAGAGAATTCTTTGGCAATGGGGAGGTTAAGCAAACTTCAACTGGAGGGGATTGTTTTGCTAAAGTTTTGTGTCTAGTTCTTATGGCCTCTGAGAAGAGATCATTCATACAGAGCGAGTGTAAAAATTCTGTGGTTAGAAAGTCACCAAACCTAAAACCTATGTTTTATAGTATAATGAATACGAATAAGAAAGCAGGGATTTTATCTTACCAATTCGAAAAAAGACTGGACTGGTCTATGAAAATATTTTCTATTTGTTGGTTTTTTTTTTTGTTTTATCCGATCTTCGACGACTTAAATTTGGGATTCATTCAAATAAAAGATTTTGTCGTTTCTAATAATTATATTTGTTGTCCAAGTCGCTGCCAAACTCTAATTTTGTGCGAAACCTCTATCATAAAAAAGTGCCTGCCAACATCATTTACATCATCATTCACAATAAAATAAAAGTGCACACGCCCACTAAAAGGGCCCCATAAATTGTGTCGAATAATCAGTTTCAACATAATTTATTGTAATTTACGAGTTGCAGAAGAAGCAACAACCTTCCCTTTGTTGCCACAGCCTCCAAATCCGCTAGATTCGACCCGACCCGAGCCAAGCAAGCTGACATGGCCCGTACAGACCGGACTGTTCGCGTACAACTCTACTTTGGTACTTTATAGAGCGTTTAATACTTAAATGCTACAAATGAAAATTGTAACCGCCACATTGAAAGCATCTTGATAAGCTCATCTAGCAACCAGTTAAAGTGGCCAGCAGGAGCCTTAGCCTTAGTTTTAGAGAACTGTTCAGCAGCCGGGAGTGAGTCAGTTATACATAAACAATTGGTGTGCAATAATTTGGTATTGGTAAAGCGCTATTCACACTGGAAATGTGGAATTTGTAGTGTGGGTGTATAATTGTTTTGACACTTGGGTACAAATTTTGAGAAAATTTCGAATTTTTTAAGACAATTGCGTTTGTTCCTTTTAATCAACTTTACCCAATGAAATTCGTAGCCATTTTTTATAACTGAGCTCTTATGGGCTTAAACCGTAATGGGGAAATAAATTCGAAGAAAACATTCAGTGGACTCAGTGTAGTCTTGGCGCAGGGATGTAAATGATTGTTTTTTTTTTGAGATTTTTAGGCAACCGTTTCATACGTTTTATTTTTATTATTTTTTTTTTTTGATATTTATTTTTTTTTTTAGTTAGCAATCAACTGATACAAATTAGGTTATAATCCAATACTGATGAGGATGTAATTGATTTAGTCCGAAGAGCTGTTATTATAATAATCTTGCTTATAAAACACGTTTTTTTTACAAAACTTCAAAAATAAAAAAAGTTTACATTTTTCCAATTAAAAAGTTTTCAGTACCAAGAATCTTTAAATTTAATAAAAATAAATAAGACTTTCCGCACGACTTGACTTTTTGTAGCTCAACTGTACTGTACAGTACTATGCAGTATTCAAATTTACTGTACTCAAATTTATCGTACAGCACTCTGATACAGGCCAAAGAGATAAAGAGAGAGAGAGTACAGTTTTGTGTACACACTCTTAGTGAAATTATATCTGTGTATTTTCTCTCTTTAACTTAATGAAAGGGGAGAAGTAGATCCAGTTGTGGTGTGAAACGTAAAGTATGCTGGAGCATATTTGCTAAGAGAAAACTCGTAATTTGATGTATACTGTCTCGGTGAATGGGTACAATAGTGCTCCATATAGTTACAAATTCAAAATTCGCTTACATTCACTCAAAAGAGTACAGCAAGCTTGATGATGCTTTGTGTGTGTCAAAACCTTAGGCTCCACCTCTTACAATCTCCGAGATGTAGTACAAATGGAAGTGCGTATACCTAGATGGACTGACTGATTTTTGTTTTTGTTTGTTGGTTTCGCTACGACTCCATTTACCGGTTACATATATTACCCAAATCTATAATACCCTTGACCCTACGAGCATAGGGTATAATAAAACTTGTCTTGGTTATAAGCCGCACTCTTACGCTTTTGTATGCTCTGGGCAGCAGCTATTGTTTCCTTCTTGGTCTTCAATTGCTGCCAAAAAGTTTTATATCTATCACTCAATAAAAATACAATGATCAATCAATTTCAATTTTTAGCATACTCGTTTACTTGGTTACATTGGTTTATGTGCTATCCATTGTTTGGGTCGTCTCAATCAGAAGTGAAATGTCATTGTAATAAACTTCAAGTGCCAAGGCTATAAGATGTTATTGATTTGGTCTTGACAGACTGACAGTGCAAAGATTTTGCTTATTATATCCACTTGCAATCATTTCAGGAACCAAAGATGCAATTGTTGTTGATGCTATCCATGAATTTAACTAGCAGAGGGGAAATGAAAACATTTTAAAATTTATCAAGTTAACTTTGTTTCATGTTAGATTTTGCAACTGTTCTGGAGCATCCAGATATGATTTTTTTATATCAAAATCCTACAAAAAAGTGGGTGGAGAATCGAGAGGATATCGCCTGGGTGTTGTTCTAATGGATGTTTTAAAGTTTAGAGTGTGTCCCTGTTGTGACCGACGTTTTTAGGCGAATTAATAGTAATTTACTCCATATGTTCCAAGAAAAGTCCAAATTGAAAGAGAGCTGCGGGAACTAAATTTAATTTGGTACAAGGACAGTAGCTGGCCCAGTTGATTAGATTAAAAAATAATCTTTTCTTGACTCACAACAGACCGCCACCTCATTACTGGGTACACACTCTAGTGTTGGATTGAGTGTTGGATATGGTTTAGTGCGGATAAGGTTGATTTTTGAATAGATACGTTTCTTGGTCTATCGCCCAAACTGCATATATCTCGGCTTGCATGATGCTACACCAGTTATAACGAAACTAGTCTTAATCGAAGACGCTATTTAATGTGCCTTCTCGATCGTTAGTTCGTTTCCCCTGATAAGAATTTCTTGCTTCCAATCTTGTCTAGTCGCAACTTCATGAAATTTTCGTCACAGTCCTTAGCTGTGAATCAGCAGTCACTTTTCTTGGTTTCTGCTCAAATGCTTACCGAATGGGACCCTGCAGGAATCTGAATTATGTGAAGGTTCAGTGTCTTGTTTCGCTTCTCATGCTTGATATTCAGAGTTACATCTAGAAAAAAAAGCTAAAGGCACAAAATATAACCAAAATTATTATGTGCATTATTGGTTCGGAGGCCAAGTTTGCTAAATTTTGGGATATCGAGGAAAAAAGGGTATACACCTGCAGCGGCGACTGACAAGTCAGTAGGGAATATCTTACATTTTTGTTTTTCTGCACTAATCAAGTGAGCTTGTCTCTGTTGTAGACAGATTCATCCAATCTGTTTTAAAATTTGATAAATACACTTGCTCGTAATTATTAAATTTCGGCGTCTGTTAGCTTACATTTTATTTTGTTTGCACTGAAATTCTGAAGAAGCGATTCAAAAACCTGGACTTGAGGAGTTGATTTAATGCGTGCAGTTTTCGCAGTACACCCCTTGTTTGTGCAATTTGTGCAAGTTCAAAGTGCTTAGTGGCTTGCCAATTGAGGAACACTGATTGTCCAACTGAACTGCACTGACTCGGAGTGCAGTAACAAGAAACCAGGCAGAAAAGCGTCTTACAGTCAATCTGTCGTAGAGGCGGTCGGCTGTCTTCCCAACGTAATTTAAACTAAATCGGTGCGCTCTTGCAAAACTGCGTAGAGCTCTAGCCGGTTGGTTGGTCCATAATGGCATGACGGTCATACGGACAAAAATGTATGCATATGTATGGATATGTAATAGTAGTATGTACTCCTATATATATAAAAGAGAGGCATGGAGGAAGTCTTGTACTCCTGCGCCTGGGCTATGCTGCACTGTCTACTCGTAATAATCAATTATTTCTGTGTAATTTATGGTAATGTTTAGTCATGATGGATTGACTGCTCTAATGTCGCTCTAAATCTTTTTAGCTTGCTGGGGTACGCTTGTAACGGCGTTGTGCCTACACACACACACACACACACACACAGATACCAAAACACACACACACACAGATACAGATACACTCGAGTACACTAGCCAGGCAAGGCAGGTGCAATTGCTCAGCGTAAGCTCTCCCACTAAACTCAGGGCAGACAGCTAGAAAAGTAACCAACAAACCACCAACCAGCTTGGCAGCTCGACATCGGACTGCGCGTTGGGCCTTCCCGGTTAAGCGGGAAGCCTCTGAGGATGTAATATGTAGCATATGTTTTCGTAAGTTTTTCTTGTATTTTGTTTAATGGCAGCTTAGATTACATGAGTAAAGCGGTGCTGTTGCCGCATAACATTCATACACACATACATAAATACAAAGAAACACACAGATACACACACACACACACACACACCCATAACTGGGTAGTTGGTGTTGAGGTTGCGGCTTCCATTGCTTTTTCAGCCTGCTGTCCATGTAACTGATGTTCGAAATTGCTGTGTGATTTTCGTTGGGAAATTAATGTTAAGTAAGCTTTTAGTTTATGTCTCGCACGAGCATTTAACCCCTTCCCTCCTGGAATATTTTTTGTAGCTTTTGTTCTAATCTTTGTCCGGCATCCGCGTGAGATGATGCTGTAGATTTTATGGTAAATCGTCTTGTTTATGTGTAAATTATGTTTACGCACCTTTTATTTACAATTGTGTTTAAACGATGTACAAATGTTTTTCGATTCTTTAAGCATTTTGTATTGTAACGAAGCGACCCATTCCTTTGTTGTCTTTAATTTTTTATACCTGTACCTTATGGTACAAAGGGTACATTAAATTTGTGCAAGCCGAAAATGTATGTAACATACAGAAGAAGACGTCGGAGACCCCACAAAAGTTACCTAAAGTATGATCAGGGTGACTCGAGTAGTCGATATACACATGTCCGTCTGTCTGAGCCTAGATCTCAGAGATGGTAAGAGCTAGAGCAACCAAACTTTCAGATAAGATCCCATATTATCCCATGGTACACAAGTTTATTTTATTTTTTCGATATCGGAGTTATATTATATAGTTCCCATAGGGGTGTTTCAACGGACCTCGAAAAAAACAAAAAGTTTTCGATTCGTTTTTTATAGTTCCCAAGCACTGCACCAAATTTGAATAAAATCGGTTGACAATATCATATAGCT
The DNA here is from genome assembly GCA_949987675.1 of Chymomyza fuscimana. Lineage (NCBI taxonomy): Eukaryota > Metazoa > Arthropoda > Insecta > Diptera > Drosophilidae > Chymomyza > Chymomyza fuscimana. Next base: position 88,412,747 of record OX465088.1, read on the forward strand.
CCCTTAAGACCAATCGGCCAAAAAAATGTTTTTGTACAAAATTCGTTATATTTTGTTTGTTTATGAAGGTATAATATTCAAAGTTGGTGTTCAGTAGTTTTTTATAGTTCCCAAGCACTGTACCAAATTTGATCAAAATCCTATGCCCCCAAAGGACGGATCGTTCAAAAAAACATTTTGGGTGCAAAATTCGTCTTTTTTTTCGCTTGTTTATGAAAATATCGTAATCAAATTTGACAAATAAATATCTTTTTTGCAATGTGGTGGTACAGGCACGCTATCTTTTTTTTATAAGTATATGTGGTTTTATTAAATTATATTCAGTTCTGTTTCGTATTTCGTTCTCAGAATTAGCCGACCTAACATAAATGTTTGGTAAATGTTAGGATGAAAAAAACATATTTTGAAAGCTCAAGTTTAAAGTTTACATTATACACATGTTTTTTGCTGATAGTACTAAAAAACTTTCCTAGTAAATGTGTAAACATGGAAAAAATTGGTCATCGTTATTTGAGAGCCCAAAAAATATTTAAGCCAAGCTGGATTTTACTCTACGGTGGTAGAAAAATTTTGAAAAAAATCCACAAAATGGTATTGAATGACCATCGGATTGTAAGTCTGTGATCGAGGCGAATATGTTAGCGTTTGAGAAAGTGCTGTACATCGCATATTGACTTCATATGATAATAATTTCCCTGACTGACCATTTTGTCAGTCGCCCCTGGGCGGAGCATGGGCATCTCTATTAATAACTGTTCGAAGAGAACAGGGACCTACAGTTTATAGCCGAATCCGAACGGCGGTGTCCTGAATTAATTAGGATTTTCTTGGGCAAATAGCGTCTTTGCTCTAGCGATGCCAGTGCTACTAGGCAAATGCACCAGTGCTTCTGCGGGGATTCGAACCACCGACCATCGAGTTGCAAAGCGAGTACGCTACCACTACTCTACTACTACTACTGTTGTCCTCTTCTGCTCGTGGAGCATAGGGCCTCTGCCATAGATCTAAACCTAACTCTATTAGGTGCTTCGCGGCATATATCGTTCCAATTATAATTTGTATTATTGAGTTCCCTGTCTATAGTTCTGCGCCAAGTTTGTGCTGGTGCCTTCTAGAGCTTTGGGGGTTCCACCTGAGTGCTGCTCTTGCAATATGGTTTGCAGGTCTACGAAGCGTGTGGCCAATCCATCGCCATTTCCGCCGACTAATCTGAACCGGAACAGTTTATTCTTGTGTACGGCTCCACAGGTCTTCATTTCTTATGCTTTCTGGCCATCTTATGCCAACTATTCTGCGCAAACACTTGTTTATAAAGGTTTGTGTTTTTGACTCGATGCGGTTGGAGCCTTTCCAAGTTTCACAACCATAAAAGAGCACAGATTTTATATTTGATTCGAAGATGCGGAGCTTCGTTTTTCATGATATTTGGCTCGATTTCCATATGTTTCTTAGCATACCGAAGGTAGAGTTTGCTTTGTTGACGCGTGTAGTGACATCCTCATCAGCGCCACTTTTAGCTGTGAGTACACTTCCCAAGTATACAAAGTTTTGCACGCACTCTATTTTTATTTTTTTTCCTCCTATGGGTTCCTCACAAAGAGGTGGGGCACTGCGACCAGGAGATCTTTTGTACCATACCCATAAATTACAGCAAAAGACTTTTCGCTTTCCGCATGGATAGCAGTAGGTCTTTTGTTGGTATTGATCTAAGATGGAAGGGACTAATCCGTTCCTTTCCCAAGTGACAGGCTCCGTCCCATACCAGCGCTGGGCAGTCACAGAGAATATGTCTGGTGGTTTCATCGTCCTCGAGACAGAGTCTGCACTCTGAAGAGTCCGATAGGCCAATTTTCTGTAGATGGTATCTAACAGTGTGGTGGCCAGATAGATAAGCTACCAGGAGTTTCAAGTCCGCTCTGCCAAGACTTTTTGTCTTGATCATATCCAGGGGTTTGATAAGCGCTTTTGCTTGACGCAGCCCCGGTAAGGAGAACCAGTATCTCCTATGTTCTCCTGCAGCCCATTTGTTTACCATAGTTTTGATTGTGGACCAACCAATACCACAGAAGGGCGCAGGAGCAGTGGTCAGGGTGGAGGCACCCTGTCGTGCTAGATCGTCAGCGATCGTGTTACCATCCACACCTGAGTGTCCAGGTACCCAACAAAGCAGGACTTTGTTCCGGGAGGACAGGATTTGGAGGTAATAATGGCATTCTTTAACCATCCTGGAGGAGATGCTCCATGATGATAGTGCCCTAATAGCAGCTTGGCTATCTGAGTAGATACAGATGTTTGCTCCCCTAGTTTCCTTACTAAGGATACTATGGGCGCAGATCTCTATGGCATGAGTCTCTGCTTGAAAGATGCTGGGCCAGATGCCCATTGCACTAGAGATTCTGGTGTTGGGCCCAACGACTCCAACACCTACACACTGCTCAGTTTTGGACCCATCCGTGAACCATTGTTGCCACCGGAGGTTTCCACAGGGGCTGCCATCAGCCCAAGTCTCCCGACTTGGGAGAAGAGATCTAAATTTCTTGTTATGAAATAATTCCGTGATCATAAGATCTAGAGCAGATGGTTACGTCAGGAAGGGAATATATAAGTGCGGCATGACCAGTGTCGCTTGCTAAGAGTCCAGATGTGATCTGGATACGTAGTAGACTCTGCATGGCTGACTTTTGGATGAAAATGTGCAGTGGTGTAAGTCCAAGGACTGACTCCATGACAGCTGTAGGACAGGTACGCATAGCTCCCGAGAGAGACAGGCATACTAATCTTTAAAGCTTGCTGCACTTCTTAATGGCCACATTTTGCTGCGTCTTGGGCCACCACACAAAGGCTGACGATAGGCCGTACCATCATACGGTATATCCAATCTATAATATTTGGGGTGAAGCCCCAAGTGTTGCCAAAGAATTTCCTACAAGCCCAAATGGCTCGAGTAGCTTTGGAGAGCACTTGTTCTAAGTGGGAGTTCCCGTTGAGTCGTTTGTCTAGGACCACACCTAGATATTTGACCTGTTCTGAAAACTCCATCTCAGTGTTATTTGTAACGAGGTTCCGAAGCCTAATGTTGTATCTCTTCGTGAAGGGAACAATCACAGCTTTCAGGGGATTGATGTTAAGCCCTTCGCTTAGACACCAGTTCAGGGTTATCTGTAGAGCATTTTCCATCATCTCTATGATGGTGTTCTTATATTTACCCGTCACTATGATAGCCAGGTCATCTGCGTAGCCAATGACTTTATAACCAAGCACTGTCAGCTTAGTTAACAGTTCATCGATCACGAGAGACCATAGCAGGGGAGATAACACACCTCCTTGTGGACAACCTTTTACAGCTCTTATGCTGACTGCTGTGCCATCTAGAGATGCAGTTATGTCCCTCTGTCGGAGCATGGATTCGATCCATGCGATCACGTGTGGTTCTATGTTTCTACGTGCCAACGCTCTAGAGATAGAACCAAAGTCAGTGTTGTCGAAGGAAGGCGCACAAAGCTATGTTCTTGGAGTCAAAAGCGCTTTCAATCTTTCTGACTAGGTGGTGTAAGGCAACCTCTGTTGACTTCCCCTTGGAATACACGCACTCTAGGTTTTCTTCGCCCACCTTTAGCACAGGAGGCATTGTTTGGAGCAGTAGCCACTGATCATAATTTTTGTTTTCTTGGGATTAACTTACAAGCCAGCGGTTTTGCTATTGCTCACTAGTTGATTGAGGTTTGTTTCCAGACCGCTTAGTTAATGACTTAGTAAACATACATCGTCTGCGTATTCGAGATCTTCAAGATGTGTGAACGGTGTCCACTGAATTCCACGTCTTCCATTTATTGAAGCACGCATAACTTCGTCTAGGCAGAGAATGAATAAGAGCGGCGACAAAATACATCCCTGTCGCACTCCCGTATGGACTTCAAATGGCTCTAACACGGCATTTAAAGTTTTTGTACATGCCTTTGACTATATTGATTATTTTCGGTGGTAGAAATCTGCGCGATAAAGTCTTCCATACATAATTTCGATTAATGCTGTCGAACGCCCTTTTAAAATCAATAAAGAGTGTATATAATGAAGTGCGAAACTCGTTGCATTGTTCCAGTATAATGCGCATTGTATTTATAAGATCAACACATGATCGGCCGGGCCTAAATCCATATTGGTTTACACGAATGTTACTCTCTACAGCAGAGTTCATGCGGTCCAGTATGAGCTTTGTCAGAATTTTACTGGGAATTGGTAGCAGAGTTATACCTCGATAATTTTCGCAATTAAACATGTCTCCCTTCTTGGGTATTTTTATTAACAAGCCTTCATTCCATGAATCTGGGAAAGTTACTTCGGTCCATACTTTTTCCAAAATAGGGAGCCAAACTCTACCGATGGCCATATGATAATCAAAATTAAATGTCGGAATTCAAACTTTAGCCTCACTCGCCTTCAATCTGTACTAACCATTTATAGAAGGTATATATATAATTATTTTGGACCTGTATTGTGGATTGCAAGGAAGATTTTCAAGACCCTAAGTGACATGCAATCTGTTTTTTCTAGATCAAAAAAATATATTCAAACAATTGGCATTAAATTGAGGTCAGATTGATGTCAATCGTTTTTCAGATCGGGTCTTATCGGTTAAAAGTTTCCAGATTCTTGTTTAGCGACGCAAATTGTTACAGTAAAAGACCGACTTTACATTCAGCTCTGTTAAGGAAATATTTTTGATCTTAGCTTTTGAAAGAACAAAGTATATCAAGGTGGAGATGTCTTGCGATTTTGTGTTCAATTGCTTCTCGTCACTTGAATAGGACACTCTGTTCACTCTCTTTGCAATTATTGCTTATAGCTCGTATGAAAAATAATCAAAACGAACAAATTTTATTTGTGCTTGCTTTTAATTTCTATTTTTGTTGTCGATACCATCTGATATTTTCCTTAGCATAGCTCTGAACCTTTCGATTACTTTATATAGTTTTGAGTTGTGCTATTTTTAATAATAATCTAAAGATATCTGATGCGTACAGTTTTATCTGAAACTTAACAGAGCTATGTGGTATGATTACAAGTATCTGTGTGTCAATGAACAAAATCTCACAAATACAACGAAAGTTATGGTCAAGAATGTACAAATATCAGCCCCCTTTGCCTATAAACTGCATCAATATTTGACTCAACGTAATTATGGTAAAAAACGACCTAGAATCACCAAATTTGGTAAGATTATTCATGTGGCTCTAATGAACGAACCCACAAATTTTATCCATTCGGACCCCCGGTCCCTCGTAATCGATTTACTGTGTTTTCTCCCACACACCTCAACATATAATCTAGAAACTTACCCCATATACTATAAATAACTTATTTGGCGTAACTTTCGCTCTTTTCGCTCGCTTCGATCAAAATCGGTAAAAATTTACGGAAGCTTTAGGTATAAATATCGTTCTGCACCAAAAGAAAAACCTATTCTATTCCTAAAGGAGTGTATAAATAATTATGAATTGCTTCAATTGTGAAGAACCTTTTTCAGTTTTAATCAAACAGTGAAAACGGTAAGTTTATGTCAAGCCAAAGCGATTTAGTAGGTAGCAGTGAAGATGCGGCTACTAGAAGCTGCGAAGCAACTCCTGCTGTCTAAGTAAGTAATGTCAACGACATCCTGGGAAAGGTCCTGGCTTGTGTTATCGTTTGGAACATTATGCAAATACGATGCTGTGTTTAACCACAAAAATCAACATCAACCACCCTGTGTGCAGTACAATGGCTACCGTGCGCGTGCAACACCAAGAGATCCCAAAGGAACGTAGAACAAACAGCAGCTGTTTAACATTTATTTGACTATTTATTAATTTCATGTAGCATTCTTTTCCTAGAAAAAGATCCAGCCAACTACTACAATGCAGAATCACAGCCTTAGGCTACATATTTGCACATAAGTACAGCAAGCGCAACGCATTCTCTTGACGCCAGGCAGTCCCATGTCCCAAACAGACCAGGCAAAAGTGTCCAGCCGCGCCAAGTTTCCAAAACAATAAGGCACCCACAGTCCATGTCCCAGGGAATTTGCCATACTTCTCCCACTATTTTTCCATGGCTGCTGTTTTTACCAACTGCATCTGTTGTCTCTGTAGCTGCCACAAAAAGTGTCGTGACCCCGGTCAGCCCATTGCCCATTGCCCATTGCATATGGTTAGCTGAGTCGAACTTTTAAATACGCCCAACCAAACCCAGGTTTGACAAAAAAAAACCAAAACCAAAAAACAAACAAAAAATTACATGTTGTTCCTGTTGAAATGTTTTGTTCGGCATACCCATTGTCGACGTTTATTTTTAAAGTTTATAATTTTTTTGTTGTTTTTTGTTTCCTTGGCTTCTTTGTGCGCTAATAACACACAGATAGAGGCTGGAGTAAAAATGTAACAATCCTTGGACCATGTACAATGTACAACATACTCCTGCCTATGCAGCAAGGAAATGGGCTTATTGGGGACGCTATAGCTACATAAGACTTGCTAGGTCAAAGCGTATGCAAAATAAAAACTTATGGCTAAAAATGCCAAAAATCGCACAACTCAAAACCAAAACCAAATACACAAAACGATTCTGGCACCCATGAGCATGGGCACAAGTTGCAGTTTGTCGCACGTCGGGGAGGCCGCTGGCTGGCCCAGCTCGGGAGCAAGTTGGTCGTGGCACATTTGCATACAATGAGGCCAAGACTTTTGCACAGCACTCATACACACACTCACACACTCTCACACTGTCCCAGCATGTTATCTCTGACTGTGACCTACACCAATATTTCTCAGAATGCTGTTGCAACAGCGGTAGCAGGGACCCGTGTCCCGGGTCCCTCAATGGTTTGGACCCCAACCAAAGACTTCGTCGCCTGTAAGTGTGTTGTCGTCGTAGGCAGTCAGTATCTCAGACGACTGCGGCGACCAGTCATTCAATCGCATCAGCTGCTGATGTTGCCTCTGCTGCGGCCCTTTGCTTCATGTGTGTCTGTTTGTTTGTATATCCGATTCCGACGTGGAACCGCGAGACTGTAATTTCGTTAACTCCACTAGTTTGTTTACTTTTGTTTTGTTAGCCAGTCTGCTTACAATATTTGCCTGGATATCACAAGATCTCCATCCTAACCAGTCAAAAATTAAGTTGAAGAGCTCGAGTGCGAAACTTCAACTTTGAGTTACTTTTTAACTAAATCTGGCCAAATTGAAATTCTATTCGAAAACGAAGTAGTTTTGATGCTTGCATGAAGCTTGATGTATGATGGTATTTGCTGAATTTAATTACAATTTTGGTAATGACCTGGCCTAGCCCCACTAGCAACTAGTTTTAAGTAGAATAAGTAGTAAATTTCTTCAGCTGGGTTTTTGCACAATTTTCCCACAATCGTTTGTATCATAATTACAAATTTCCTGAATCCATATATATAAACGTGAAAAAAATTAATTACACTTGTTTTTATATACATACTTTAAATTGGTTGCGTTATATATTTCAGGTTTCAGCTATTAAAAGTGTGACCAGGTACACAATACTTTTTATAATTTTCTTCCAGACTATCCAAAAAGGTATGTTTCAATCGACTTATTTTGTCGTCTTTGAGCATTAGTGGGACCAGCATCTGCTGAATATTGTGGAAACTTCTGGTTTTAGTTTTTCAAAAATAAGTTTAATCTTTAAACGTATGTAATAAAGCCAGTTTCTACGATAAAATATTGCTCTTTAACTTTTAGGCTGGAAATATAAAAGGCAACTTAACCATAGTCATCTAAAAGGAACGAGCACACGTAGGTATTTCCTCGTCTTACATAAACACATATAATTTTATTACTAGCCCCTTAACCCGAATTGGACACTCATGATCTGTCTAAGGTAATTGATCAGTTTTTTTCTGGCAGAGTCTGGTGGCTTAAAAACTAACACTTCCGCCTCTTTATTCTTTCATTTGTTTTTTAAAAAGCTTGTTCTCTTCTATCTATTCGCAATTTTATCTGAAGTTCCGTCTGATTTACATTGTTTCTTACATTCTGAAATGCTAAAATTTTTTTTTTTAAATGCATAATTTTTCTTAACAAATTAAAGTCTACACTAGCAGTGACCCCAGTGTTCATGAAGAAATTTAATTTCCATCCAAGAGCAATGTAGAGCTATCATCACTGACTAAAACAGAAGATAAAGGCCTACCAGCTCGAATATTGTAAGTTCTCACTACGTGAGTACCAATAATTCTTTTATTCTAGAATACGAAACTATTTTACAAGTTATAGAATAAGACCATTAAAATCATTTGAATTGAAAATTGTATGACCACCCGTATGAACTCGGAAAGCTACATAGAATTATTGGATGACATTCTTATTGACTTTCTGGAGCAGTCGTGGTTGGTTCCAGAACAAAAACATCGATCGCAGGACTTGAAACCATTGAGAACATGTGGGGGAACCTGTCCCGTCGCGTCTACGCAAATTTCAGACGGTGCAGGAGCTGCGCACGACAGTTACCGAAGAATGGGCTCAAATCCCACTTTCAGATTTTCAGAAGGTGCTTCTTTCGATGCCAACTCGAATTTTCGAGGTTACAAATAAGTCGGGAGCCTGGACTCACTATTAAGTTACTGGTTTTCCCTTCTTTTTTACAAAACATTTATTTTTTGTTCCTTTTTAGAATTAGAATTTTTAACTGAATTTCGCAGTATAAATGTAATTTGTTAATGCTATTTAAAGTTTCAAGCTTTTTTTTTGGTTATTTAGGATAAGTTTTTAGTTCATTCGGAATAAATTAAAGCTAAAAATATTATTTTGTCCTTTGGACAGATTACAAATAAACAAATATAAAAAAAAAAAAAAAAAAAAAAAAAATGCTCTTTTGATAACTTCAAACTTAATATTTTTAAATAAAAACAGGTGTTCTTAATTGAACTTCGGGGAGTGTATACCTGTTTTCCAGGCAGAGGTCACAAAAATATGTGGCTTTTAATTTTCAATTATTCTACTAAATCATGTTTGGTTAAGCTCTTCTATGACCATAAGCATAAACTTTAGATTTTTTACGAAAGCTGCGCCAAAATATGAAAAATTCCTGAAAAATGTAAAAAAAATTTTAAATGACAAGTACAAAAAGGTGTTGTGGTGAAAAAATATTATAATTTGAAATTAATCTTTTTTTTAGACTGTAGCTCAATTTAGATAGTGTGCACACTTTGTCGGGCAGGAAATTAGAAATACAGAAGTGCCCAACAACAGCATAAACCAAGAAAATTCTGCATTTCTGGCCGATCCAGACAATTGTTGTTTTCCCAAACAAATGTTGTTAGAAGCGAAAATGTCTGTCAGAGTATAAATATTTTATAAATCTATTTTTGGTATTGCTTAATGCTTTAGTGGAATTAAACAGCTATTTGTAAACAACAGCCAAAAGTATGAAAAACCAATTTCTTTTTAACTAATTTCAATTCAAATTTCTTTGCAATGGAAGCTCATAAAATATACATATGTTGTAATAACTTAATATTTTATAATTTTAAATGCCATGTTTCTTATAGAAACTCTTCTGAACAAAAGCAAAGTGCTCATGTTGTTAGTCGGGCACTTCTGCTTTTCTTCCCAATAAAGTGAACATTCGGTAATTTGCAACAAATCATGTTTTACCAACAAGAAAAAAAATTGTGAACGCAGTTGCGTGTAATTATGTACTCTCAATATTTATTTTCTTTTTATTTTTTAACCAAAAGTAATGCATAATAATAAATAGTTTTATAAGTTACCCTTCTATTGATAAATTAAGTTAAATTATGAACCTAATTCGTATGGAGCTTGCTTACAAATAACTATATGATATGGAGCTCATAAAAAGCGCTCCAAAAAGGCATAAAAAATGCTACAAAAAGACTAAAACTAATAGCTCTCTGTTGTTTTGTTTTCATTCAGTTATCTTAAGCTAATTATTTTTTATTTTTATTTTATGTTTAACAAAATTGCACACAAAAAATAACTATGAGAAACAAAAATGTTATACGAATACTAAATTAGTCGATAAGTTGTTTAGAAAAAGTTGCTATAAAAATGTCCGACGTAAACATTCTGTTATTATTATTATTATTGTGTTATTGTTATTGTTCATTTGTGTTGTTTAGTGTAAGATAAAAATAATCTAGACGCTAAAATGACAAGTGGCAATTAATTTAAATGTGATTATCACTTGCCCAGCTGCAGCGACCGAAGGTCTCTGGGTATTTCCGAGCTTTACATAAATAATGTGCAGGTCACTAATTTTTTGGATCTGAAATTGGAAAAGCATACAGCGTAAGAGATAAAGCGAGAGGAGAGAGAGAGAGAGAGTGAGAGAGAGATCATCGTAAGCGTGGCATGTTAAAGACTATGGACTGAATTTTAGTCTACTACTATCTAAAATTGATTAGTAAATTTAGGATTTTTGTTTTCGACTTAAAACTTTTTAGCACTTGGTCGCCAATTAACTAAACGTGCTATAGAAACGTACTAACCTCTATCTTCAACCGGTTCTGCAGCATTAGCTAGGCCCGTGGCCACCGCATCGGCGGCATGCTCAGCACGCGAACCGACCAGCATACCCGTTGCAAGTCCATTATGTAGAGTCAACCCGCTGCCCAATGCCACGCGTTGTTGCTGATGCTGCTGTGCCGCCGCCAAATGCTGCGACAGGTGTTGGTGATGATCCCCTGAAGTTGTCCAATGTGGATGCGCCGCAGCTGCGCTCATCACCACGGGAATACCTTCGGGTGGCACGCAAGTGAGACAAGCATCCACCACCGGTACCAGCGGATCGGACATCCATTCAAAGGTGAAGGCAGGACCAATTGTTTGCGTGCCAAGTCCGCTTGTATTACCGCCACTGCCACCCATATGGCTGTGAGGCGGCGCACTGGTGGGTGTGGGCGGTGTTGTGGTTATGCAGGGGCTAAGCTCATGCGACGAGGAAAAGCTGTCGAGAGATGTTTTCTGCGCAGACTCAGACCAAGGTGGACTTGGATTCCATTGTTCAATGAAATCTGCAGGATCTGGCAGCAGCGGTTTGTTAAGCAGGCGTGGTCTTGTAGGCACAATGGTGGCATAAATGACTGAGGCATGTGCATCACTGCTGGCTCCTACGCCTGTGCTACCCGCATAGCCACTGGATGGATGTAGCGCATACTGCTGTGGTCCATCCGGCTCTGGCGTTCTAGCCTCCTCTTTCTGCTGCTGCTGCGAACGCTCCAAAAAGAGCGGCTCCAGTTTGCGTGCACGCTTCTTGGGTGGCGGTGTTGTTGATGCCTGTATCAGACGTTGTGTTGACTTTTGACTGGGACTCCCGTTCACTTGACTATAGTCGACCGGTTCGACTCCAGCCTGATGAAAGCTGCTGTATTGCTGACTTTCCTCCTTTGGCTCGGCCATGGATGTTGTCAAGCCACCCGCTGAGCTGTCTGCGTGATAAACACCACCATAGGTGGCACCCATCTGATGGTGATGATGATGGTAGCTGCCATGGTGGTGGTGGTGATGATGATGACTGCCATAAACGCCCGACAAGCCGTGCATCGTCATATTCCCAGGAATAGTGCTGCCACCAATGCCACTATGCTGTTGCGTGGGTGTTACGTGATGAGTTTGATGTGGGCTGTAGTAGACATTGGCGCCTCCACTGGAAGGCATACGCATGGCGCTGTCCAGTGGCATGCCAAACTGTATCTTGGACTGTACGGTGTAGTAGTGATACAACCAGGAATTGGCCACCATTATAGATGCCTCGCGTTCACTGCATAGTAAGTAGAGCAGAGCTTTTTTGTTGAAGTCGCTGGTCTGGGATTCAAAATGATTAAATCAATACTTACTCTAGCACCTGGTTGGTGCAAACAATCACTGGTTGCTGTGTGGAGTCGGGACTATCTCGAACTTGCAGCACAACATGGACCCAGGTATAATCGCCACAGCTGCGTTGCATGCGCACCAGAAGAATACAGCTGCGATCCTGCTCGGATTGGGTGACTGTAAACAAAATACGTTACTGAGCTTCCTAGACATAGATTTTTGCCGGATTCTTACTTAGGCGGTGCTTGCTTTGCGCTTCGCGCAGATTTTCACTATGTACCAAATTGTACCAGGAGGTGCCCTGTAGTTCTGCCTTGTCATAGCCCAAATGAAATTCGCCACTACAATAAAATATCCACATAGTAAATAGTTGCCTCTTTCAGCTGCTCACATTATGCACCCACTTACTTTTTATCAATATGCGCTATTTTCATATCCATTGAGTGTATGGTGGTAAACACATTGGTGGCGCCTTGCACCACACACTCCCGCGTCTCTGGCATGGCTATGGGTGTACAGGTTGCCAAGAAGACGGGCTCATTGCGACTGCAAAGCGGCAGAAATGACAAATAGTGACCCTGCACCAGAACGACCTGCGATGCCGCACGAAAAAAAAAACGGCATTAAAATAAAACTTAGATTTGGACTACACTTAAAGCATATTCCCACGAATCTGTGTCCGTCCGCATTGCCAATGCATTTTGCGTAAACCATTTTTGGAGTTGGCATGCCCAGCACGCCATCTCATAGACATTTTACTCTGATTCCATAATTAAAAACAAACAAAAAAAAAACAATCACAGAAATGTGTGCAGTGCCCAAAAGATTCAATTGCGCTACGCGATTCAACCCGGGCGCAGGCGTACATTCAAATAGTCACACAGTCGCCAAACCAGCCAGCCAGCCAGCCAGCAGCCATTGTCTTCCAATTAAAACGTGCCTGCATTTATTTTTTCCATTGCAATTGAATTGGTTGGAACTTATGGTAACATCTTCGGTTCGGTTTGGTTCCACTTAAATGCAAATAAAGTTGGGCGGGCGGTTGCCGTTGCAGTTGCAGCCGCCGTCGATGACGCAGACGCCGTTGTTGGGGGTTTTTATTCGAGTGTGTCCAAGAAATGGCTTAAAGAGTATTTCACTTTATTGTCATTTAATGTAACACAATCAAAAAATTGTATAATGTCGCTTTGCCATCCGTGGCTATGCATCGAAATAGTACAATGGTCACACTAAAGAATTTCAGTGAAAGATTAGATAACTCTGTAATGTTTCTAATAAATATCGTTTTTACGTTATAACCGTAGAAAGAAGTAAGAGAATTATTTTATTCATAGTTCTGTGGTTTTTGGGCATACTCAGTTTCTACAATGTCTTTTTATTTACCAAATACGCAAAAATCGTTTGATCTTATTTATAAATGGTAGAGTCTTCCGAGAAGACAACTTGCATGAACTAAACTCCTAATTGGAAAAAACTGACTTATCTGGTTATGCCGGAAAAACACATTATTTAATACTTGTCGAATTTTTTTTTTAAACTTTTTTATGATTTGCTGCTGTGGAAGGCAACAGTGGGAGTATTAAGAGAAGTTTAGGTCAAAGATATTTTCGAAATAAATCTGTCTTTTAGTAAATAATATGATGTATAATATTCATGTTTAGATTTTAAAATTTATTTTTGGAGCAAGATTGGATCAGTTGAAATTATCAAATGAAGCACAAGTGATCCGCGGTTTTTGGAAATGATCATCAGTGCGCTTAGAAGGTATTTTAATGTTTCTGAAATTTTAAGAAACGACTCAACAGGAATAACTTTTCGTATATAAAAATGCATTTTGGCAATCTTTAGCAACTTCCTCTCAAAAAGAATTGGAATCTTCCCAACTTATCCACTACACCTAATTTTAATGTGGTTAGAAAAATACATGGTACATTTAGAAAAACTTTAAGTCGATTAGTGTCACCACTATTCTACACTAAATCTAGTAATCAGAAATCTTTTATAATACATTAAAACAATTCTATTGGCAATACGAAAACTCCAAAATAGGATTAATATGAGGAAATATAATGATGAATAAAAGGTGTCTCATAGTCGGATTTTCCATCGAGTTCATGCTTACTTGTTTATTTTCTTTGCCTTTGTTTCGGTTTTTTTTGGGTATGTGAGGCGATCTAAGACTGGAGGGCAGGCGCCACTGGCTTACTGTCGCCGTCTGTTACTGGCATTTTTAGTGTGTTTTTTTTTTTTTTTTGGAAATCTTTTGTCTTGGAGCTCACTGAATGGCTTACTGACTATTGGTGAACTATGCTGACCTCATTCATAATTATTTATTGGTCCAGTTGGATTGCATTATAACGAGTGCTTTGAATGTGCAGTATTTTGGGTGGATTATTAAAAGTGGTTCAAGTAGGTTATAAGTGGATAGGTTTTTCTTTGTAGTTTAAAGCTTATGTTGAGTGTGCAGTGAAGTCTAACAAGTTAAATCTTAAAATAATATGTAATAAAAGTCTATAATATGTAATACGTTTTACGTTTCCTCTTTTAAGTAATCAGGCTGTCAGCCGCCGTAGAAAAGTGTGTACATTTTATATTATTGTATCGTATTATGAGTATTATTTTATATCTATAATGGTTTTAGAATTGTTACAGTTAACGTCTTTTTTTTTCCATTGAATTGTTTATATTTTCCCTCCCTTTTTTATGTTCGTATACGTAATATAGGCCTAATTCTAAAGATAAACATTTTCAAAATGGCATTCATTTAATTAAATGACGTTTTTTAAATTATTAGTGTATTCACGCAAAAGTGTGTTTGTATTGTTTAGTGTATTTGCACAAAAACTCCACTGGCTCAGCGTGAACGCCCTTTTTGGTAGATTATGAGTTCAGTTGTTGAGTTTGTGTTTCTTCTTTGCAGATTTTGTTTGCATTTGTTAATTTTACATTTGGCACGTTATCACGCTACACCGCATTGGTGTCAACTCAATTGCTCAAAATTAATAGTTGTTAACAAAATGCACAATAATTACTTGTTTAAATTAATTAAAAGTCTGCTTATTTGTAAGCATTTTTATTTTACAAATTTGCAAAATAATGCCGAAATATTGGAGTATTGAAAATGCTACAAACAACGTATTTTGCAACATTTCCTTCCTAACTCAACAACTATGAACATAAATAGAGACTGAATTGAGGAACTTACTCAAATATACTTTGCAAAAAAAAGAATGGTAAAGGGTGTATTTTTTTCATATGTTATGTTCAAGAGGCGTCAAATCGTAAGATCTTGGAGTTCAACCAATAGCTCCATTTCGTGAAATATAATTTTTTACAAAAAAAAAACCATTTCAATAATGTCTGGTACGTAGCACCATTCTGTTAAAATCACAATTTCGTTTGATTTTTGAAAACGAAAATTCACTAAGCGCACTTAGATAATGTACATTATACACTTTAATGTCTGTAATCCACGCAAAATCAAATTTTTCTTGATGCAATGGTGTCATCATGTATTCGCAATTATTCTTGTAAAACGAACAGTTAATTCACCTATCTTATTTAATCTATACATTTACGACCTTCTTGAAAAAATTGACCATATAATAACCTATGCAGACGATATCATTATTTATCATGCTGATAGTAAAGTTCAGAAAAAAAAATTCCTGTAATATAATTTAGAACCACGGTGTTGCCTGGCGTAAGAGGCCCCTAAAAGAGAACTAGTCAGATGCAGGCATACTTACCATCACATTGAGCCTGAGGCACATTTTCATCATCTTAAAGATCTTCCACAGATCAGTGTATGCGATTGGTTACCGGGTCTGGAGACAACCGCCGGTGTAAAAGGAAAGTCCATAACTAACAAATATCCATACACAAGTGCCAAAAACCTCACCTTTTAAACATAAGCAACGAATGGGTCTCAGCGACGACATGATCCAGGATCGGCATGCCTGCAGACGAATGCTGAGATCGCATACCCACACCTCAGGAGGAGCATAAGCGAGTCCAAAAAGAGGTAAACAAGGGTTTGGGAGAAGAAGAAGTAAAGTTCAGAAAATCAATACATTTCTACAACAAAAATTTGGCACTGTTTATGAATACACAAAGAATTGGCACTTAAAAGTTAACACGGAAAAATGTTAAACTATCCTATTTAGACCTCCTGTCTACAAATGCAACAATAACCTGTGAAAAAATTTGAAATCTTTCGGCATCGAACTCCGAAGGGATCCCCTACTTTTATCATGTCTACAGAAGAGCAAACAAGAAATCCATAAATATAAAAGATATTGTTAGCTATAGTAACTTGAGATTTGACAACATACATAAATCTTACGATATTGGTAATATGATTTTTTTTTTTCTCACACTTCCTTTTATAAATAACTGATATATTTAATGTTATGCTTTTATATAATTTTTTTCATTACAATCTATATTTTCTTTTCTTAAACTATATGCTATGTATATTGTCAGTATAGTTTTATTATATTATTAATTTAAAAAAAAAGTTTGAGTACCCATTGGGGTCAGTGCTTTAATAAAAAATTTTGTAACTAGTGTTTATAATAATTTAATAGTAATTAAATAATACTGTCAAAAATAATTAAACATCAAAAAAAAAAAAAAAAATTATTCTTGTTGACTTGTGAATTAAAGCAAAAATGAGGCAGATGAAATTGGTCGAACAGAGCACTGACTTTGAAAATAAATTTCTAAAAGCGTAATTTTGTTCATGATGATTTTTCAAAAGTTACTAAAGAGAAAGAGAAGTTATTTGTTAATCTGTTATTAAAAAATCTTTAGACGCCAAAATCGGACTGTAAGGCTAATGTGGCGTAAGTTACAAAATCTGATGTGAGCCCTCCTATGTATTATAGCCAACTCTAACATAATTAATGTAGACACATAAGGTGTAACCATAATCCTCTTCACCACTGAAGCAGTACAATATACATAGTTGGAATATCAGAAAACAAAACCAACTAAAAACTGTACATCCTTCCGCTTAATTAAACGACAAGGAATCGCAAGTTAATTAAAAATTTTGTGCAAAAACCTTTCAAAACGTAGTGACAACATTTTTAATTTCCAACGCAAGTTCCCACATGGCAAAGATCAGATAAAATTATGCGCACTTAAAAGCTAGCGACCGCCCACATAAGTTCCGACCACAAAAGCGACGACGACGACGACGACTACGACGACTGCGACTATGGTGATTAAGTTGGTTGACAGGAGTAGCTACCACAACCCACATCCAACTCGTCGCTTCAACGCGTTGACAGATTTGGACTTGTTAAGAGCAACCTGCTGTGGTTGTGGCTGCCGCTGCGTTTGACTGACAACTTCATACTGTATCGCATACAAGTATATTGTATCTTTTAGTTTCTTTTTTATTGTTCGCATATGAATACAAGATGCGGCCAATCAGAGCAGCAGACGTACATTCATATATGGATACATATGTATATTTGTGCATATGGCGGTGTCTGGTGGGTGCTGACTGCACGCCCGAATACGCTCGTCAACTGTCATCGTTTGTCAGCTTATAGTCAGCTGGTATATAGTGAATGTGCTCCGCTCACTTGCTCCATAAGAGGACTGTTACGAAGACGTATGACCGGCTAGCTCAGAGCCAGTTGCCGGTTGCAAGTTGCCAGTTAGCAGTGGACGGACGACGACGATGTGTGTGCCTCATGCATAATTCATTAGATGCATGTGTGTGGTGCTGGCAGCACATGCGTCTGGTGCTATTCCAAGTGTTCGAACTGGCAACACTTTCGGCACACGCATCACAGAGTTGACAACGACGACGTCGATACTGACGCCGACACCAATGGTAACCGCGTGCTTTGGTCTTGGGTGATTCATTCATCAATTTCTGTCAGACTCACACGCTTACTCATGCACTACCATACCAAACTTAAATACATATGTATGTACACAGATACATACATATATAGTTATATGCATATGCATATGGAACTCACCTTCTGATCACCGAAGCGCATTTGCCGTCTCGCATTGCGACTAACATTCATGCGGCAGAGAAACATGCGATGCTCACCCTCGAGACTTGTAATGCTGCTGGAAGTAGTTCCCCCAATGCCGCCGTTGCCGCCACCACCGCCAGTTCGATTGGCATTGCCAACTGAGTTACCATTGCTGGCTGCTTCGCTATGGCTGCCCCCTGGCTGCGGAGGCACGTTCCGATTGAGCTCGGCTTGTATGGTTGCGTGATCCTGTTTGTCAATGATATCGTAAACGGAGTCGCCATGTATCAGCAAATCCTCCTGTAGAGAGAGAGAGGTAAAGCGTACGGAACATGAAAAATGGTTCGGGAGGTGTGTTTAATGCAATTTGTTAATGATATCCCAGTTAAGTGGCTTTCGCACGCTCATCGTGCCGATTGGGGATCGCTGTCTGCCGCTTATGTCATACAATTTTATTATTGTTGACAATTATGGCCAACTGACTGACCGACCAATTTATAATGCTTCGTATGGTAACTGCATTCGTATATTAGTATACTATATACCTATAATTTATTTATGGCAATTGTCGCTACATGACACATGACAATGGCGGCGGGTTGGAGCCAGCTAGCTGTGGGTATTATATGCAAAACACCAAAAGGAATTATGATGCCCAAAAACAACAACAAGCATATGACCATACATATTCAATGGACCGCCGCCTTACCCGTTGTTGGCTCGTCTATTCTGGACCAGGTAGCCAGCAATTGACATTTTTGGCAGTTTGTTAATTAACTTTGCTTGTAATTGTTGTTGTTGTTGGTGTTGTTGGATTTTGAGTTGGTGCTGCTGTCATTTGACTTGGCATATGGGCTACAACAACTGCTTGTATGTTGCCACTAACTAAGTCAGTTGGCATAGTGACGCGTCCGATTCTTGCAACAATTTAAAAGGTTGGGCCAACCATTTATGCCGCTTCTCAGCAAGCGTTATATGTTTGTGGTTGTAATAATGTATTGCATTCATTTGGGTATTCGGGTATCCCAACAAGGTTTACCACAAAGGTTAACTGCCAAGTGTCAGGCTTGCCAAATGATTACCTATCTGGGTTGAACAACTATTGACCTCCCTTTTTTATGACATACGTCAACATAAGAGAGGCAAATTCAAGTATTAAAATAAAATCTTTTGTCTTTAACTTTTTGGCGAGTTCTTAAAGATACTATTTTTATATTTCAACTTAGAACCAGGGCTGGGCTCAGCATTCTGATGCACAGGTGTCCATGTCATATGTGGCTATGAAAATTGTGTATATCCACAAAAATTTGGAACATAACGAATAACTCAATGGCCTTGTTTGACGTCCCTTTTCTGTGCTCCCCAAATTACATACATGTTTCCAATATTTTTGGTTTCCTGCATAGAGTGATAGAAACAATGAACCAAAAAAGATCTGCGAAGTTAGACTAATCCTTTCTTTAAGTCTTTTTTTGGAATAACTATTATTTTGTTTTTGTTTGGACTTTTTACGATGACCCCTTTAATACAGAATACAATAGTGGCACCTACTTGGAGGTACGCGATCCATATCTAGGGTATGGCCGCTTGCACGAATCGATATTTTGCGTTATCACTGTCTGCGATTGGTTCGTAAGGAATTCGACCTTGCCCAATGACCTCAATCTGAATCTCCAAATGAACAAACACGTAAGCCGTTACAATGAGCGCCTAGCCTAATATTAGCCCCATAAAGGGGCTAAAAAGAATATCAACGAAAACCCTACTTACTAGCAAAAAAAAGTTAGTTTCGAATGGATTGTGGTTAGTCACTGAAATCTTGGACAAGAAAATACCTGAACATGTGCAATAGACGTTAAAAAAACAATAAAGAAAACATCGATGTTTTCGATGCTTTTAACTAGAAAGCATCGATATGTCGAAGTTTAAATTAAGATTGTATACGCTTCGATGTATTTAGGGTGGACCTGCCTACGTTGCTCACGTAAAACAGTGGCGATATGACCGGTCAGACAAAAACTTTTGTTGGATTTAGTGCGTCTTGAAAGATCCACACTGACGATTGTTGTTTAGTTTATATTTTATATTTCGTATATCGTAATATTTCTTTCACGGCAATGATGATTTCTGCGATTATGTACCGGTTTAGAACAAACCATCACGAAGTACGTCGGTGAGTGATATTCGCTCGCGACTACTTTTCGCTTACCAGCATTTTACAGTGGGTTATTGCAAGGCTTGCTCGCCAAAAATTGAAAGAAGTTGATTGTACCACTCCTGTCCATGTCAAAAGTTTTAATAAATCACGAAAATGTTCACTCAATTCCATTTTTTGGCTGACAAAAAATTTTCAAGCCACTTTAAAAAATACTGCAAATGCTCTTCGGTCAAAACGGTGTAAGTATGTATGCTTAAAAATATATAGTGACTCTCGTATTAAGCCCTGGGCCTTTGAGAGAGAAAAGGGGGGAACTATCGATGGGGGCCACTCCTTTCTTTCCAAGAACTGAGATGTTGGAGAAAAATTGAGTCCCACGCTACAGCACTGTCGATACGCCTGATTAAACCGCAATCTGAAACTTTTTTAAGATTTCATACGTGAAAACCATTTTAAATGTGCATACATTTTCAAAGTGATTGTGAATATAGAACTGTCAGACAGGTCACATGCATAAGTCTGTTGCCTACTCATACGAATATATACAAAGTACTTGGAATCATGTATATGAGTATGTACTGGTATTTATCTTACTTAAGCTAATTTATTTACAAGTACTTCAAATGCAAAGTGAAAGGCCACGTCTAAGATTGTAACCTTGCTATTTAAGCTACATAAAACTTGAAACATTTGCAGCCCAAATAAAAAAACACACACTAGAAACAACTTCTACATATTGGTAACTGATGTAGTTTAAGGAACTTTTGTTTTGAATGTATGTACTATTTATGTGTACAAAACTAAGAGTGTGTGCTTGGGCTAATACGAGGGTTGCCTTTTATATTTTCGACCTCATAGTAAAAGTTCAATTACTTATTCTCTATTAAAATGATAATACTTTAGTATACGCTTAAGCAGTTTTTTGGCGATCTGTTTCCACTCAAACGGCGATAGTCGGGAAAAAATACGTTAGGGCTGTTAAGCGAAGGCTTAATCATTCGATGTTTCGAGCGCCTAAAAACTCGGCTCACAGGAGGATTGAGAGCAAGCATTGACGTCTAAAGGATCTAGTCTGTAACACTTTGCTCTAACTAAGAGCATACCCCGGATATATACTTTAATCATTTCCTTGCACCAATTGCGATTATGCGGCGTACATCAGGAGAAACCTTTGGTCTTTAGCAGGGCCGTTGTGAGAAAGTACAGGCACAGGTCACTCCTGGGGGAGTCGGGCTCCTCCTTTTTTTTAAAAATTTGAATGCGTAATGCTTTTTATCAAAACTACGGGTCCTTTAAAAAACTCCGAACTCCGGACACACATTTTCTTTATGCTTGTCAAACGGCCTGGTCTTCAGATGGCTATGTAATATTAAATATGTGCCGGTCCCCCCAAGGTCCAAAAATAGTTCAATGTCACGGTCATCTATAAAGCATTTCTGCCTTGGAAATCCTCTTCAAAGCTCTGAGAATGTTTATGCTAAAATATGACAAATATTTTAAAGCAACAGGCAAATTGAAGCTGTTCACACTTAAAATAGGAAAGGCCGGAAATCTAAAAGGCAACCCTCGTGCTATGTAAGTGTAATGAATCGACTATACAACTCCTGAGTAACTAAAAGTAACTAAGTAAGTAGTTGACATGTCAACTCAACCAAGTGACTTGGCAACGGGAGCAGTTCCAACAACAACTCCTTGGAACAACACAAAAACTGCAACAAATATTTGTTGTTTTTTTTTTTCAAAGTTGCTATTGTTGTTGTTGGTCTGTGACTATGACATGCACAGAGAAAAACGACGAACAGCAAACAACAACCAAAGACCAACGACGGACCGGACCACGGCGGATCAACGGCAGTTGTCGCTTGTCAGAGATTTGTATCAACGGCTGTAACAATTTTCTATGTGACATTTACCGAAAAACTTTCTAGGCGCTTTTCTAATTTCTGCACAAATAGCTTGTAAGCGCCAACAAATATTTAACACGAAGTTTTTGTACTAAAGCAATTAAAAATAAAAAAAAGTTGTTGGAGCAACTACTACTTACAAGAGGTAGGAATTGCAACTGGAATTGCAATTGCAGCTCAAGAGGATACGAGGACTTACCATTGAATGGCCCAGGTATTCAGCAGCATTATCCGAGATATAGAGCAATTTGCCATTTTGTGTGAGCATCATCAGGAAGCCAGAAAGTGCCTTAAGAGATGAAAAAAGAATGCATAAATTTGATTTAATTTTTGATTTTTTTTTCGAATTTAGAAATGCAAATTTGAGTTCGCGTCTGCACACTAATAAATATTTAGCTCAAAAATACGTCTATACGTTGTACTACATACTACATACTACATACACATGCATATGTAAATATTGGTATATATGTATATGTACTTAAACACAAGTGTATTTAATGCAGTCACGAGTCTGTCCAGGTATGTAGATCAATCTGGGACTGCCACTGTCTGCCAAAAGCTGCCTGGTCTTGAGTGACTGTCTTCTGCTCCTGCAGCTTAGTCTGGCAGTTATTGTTTTTCTTTTTTGTTTCTTTTACTTTTTTTTTTTGCTGTTGTTTGTCTAAAGAGAGAGAGAGAGAGGGGGAGGAGGGCAGCAAGTGGCAGTAAGACTTGTTGGTCTGTAATATCTGGCAATGATTTCTGAATATGATATGGCACAGTTGTGCCATTAATAGAGTTGTTTCCTGGGAACTTTCATTTAGTTGACTTGTCAACATTTAAGCTTCCTGATAAACGTAAATTGAGTTGTTTTTTTTTTTTGCTGTTGTAGTTGAGGTTGGTGTTCAGTCAGTTGGATATGCTCACCTTTGAGAAGCCAATATTTGGTGTTGCTGTTTGATGCTGGAGCGCATTTTGGCGTTTAAACACTGTGAGAAAAAAGAAGAGTTATATATAGTAGATAGTACAATGATAAAATATTAACTGGAATTCTGCATTTAAATTGCACGGTTTATTCGATTTTTGAGGTTTGTGGAATCATTTTTTTAAAGAGTTAGGTTTTTTTTTAGAAAATCTTACTTTAACATAAACAGTCAAAACCTAATTCGTTGATTTACACATTGTACACTGCTCCTAAATACATTTTTTGTTTGTCAGAAATTCGAAAAAGAAGATGTCAAGAATGACCAGATTGGACCACCGTTTTTTTTATATCTGCCATAGCGACTATCGGCTCTAAAAAGACACATTTTTATTTTTTTTTAAACTTTAATAATATAATAATAATAATATAATATTTAAATTGTTTCATTTTAAAAAGATATGGTAAAGTCTCTAAAAAGACACATTTTTATTTTTTTTTAAACTTTAATAATATAATAATAATAATATAATATTTAAATTGTTTCATTTAAAAAAGATATGGTAAAGTCGGGCGCTGACGACTTCGGGATATCCTGTACCACTAATTGCATTAAATCCGCTAAAAGACATTTGATTAGAAGGACAAAATTTAGACTATCGGCCTAAAATGGAATCTTTGTTCGAAAATCCTTTTTATTTTCTTAGATGTTGTAATCAAAATCTCTAGTTTTTAACTTTGATGTATTTTGATTTATTTTGGAAAGTTTCATCCAAATCAGATTACTACATATATCATATAGCTGCCATAGGAATTATCGGCCAAAAATAGAGTCATTGTACAGGAAACTTTTTTTTAGTTTGCTGGGTTTGCTATGTTCTAAAATATTTGTACATGTTCGATCGGTACAGACTCTTTGAACCTGAAATCAATTTAAATCAAACTTATAACTTCCGTTTTTCTTGATATTTATCGACGTCAATTTTATATTCGTAAGAAATCGTTATTCAAATTATTTGAAAACTTTTTAGGAGATCCATATCCTACATAATTAATAGACTTCACAATATAATTATCTTTATCCGCTGTCCATAAAGGTATACACTGGGTTGGCGCTTACCAGTTGAATTTTGAGTCTATTGTGATTATTAGGTACATTGTACTATCGACCAACTTTATTAATTCATTGTCAATTAATAGACCATAGCCAGGTTGCTCCTGGGCCCGGTTTTTCTCTCTAAGGCGTTGGCCATAGCATTTGGGTTTTCCTATGTCTTCCAACAACTCTTCCAATAACTACATTAAAACCATCGACGACAAAGTTCTAAGAATTTGGTTACCTATTAATGAAGCACAATCTGTTCTATTTGCTAATAGTAGTCAACCATTGGTGTTTACTAGTCTTTATCTATTTATTATTACTGAAACCATTGGCAAATGAAATAATAGGGACGCACTGGAACCGCGTGGAAATTTTCGCTTGGGTTTTAACTTCTGCGATACCGATCTGTCGTTATCAATTCTCTTTGTCCATGTCGCTTGGAGATGTCTCTAAAAAATATTTGTCTTAACTTGTCCCGACCCCATGCACTATTTGGTATTGGGGTGTTTTTGTTTTATAAATGTCATGAAGTTTTAAGATGGTGAGGTTTGCTTCTTTGCTGCTTGACGGTTGAGAGGGAAGCTGAGATTTTATTACAGCTGCTCAATTTAGCGGCAGAGGGGAGGACTGACTGTATTCGCGTGGGGATTTGGCTGTATGCTTTAATTCCAGCTATTATTGAACATTTTGACTGTTCTTCTTCATTAATAGATTGATAATTTGGCCGTATGAAACTCTTCCTTCTCCATTCAGGCAGTGATCTGTCGAATTGGATTGCTGTAGTTGGTTAGTTCTATAATGTTCTTTTTTTTAGGAGTGCAGAGCGTTTTGCAGCTTGATAATGGTGCCATTACGGTAAGATATTACTGAGTCGATTTCCCTCTCTGATTTTAAAGAGACATCTGTTCTCAAAGTGTATTATTATATATTGTTGTTGTTGATGTTGTTGGGAGAGATGGTGTAGTATTTGAAGCAGGTGAGTGGAGGGTGAGCGATCGGTGCGATATAGCGGATAAGGCCTTGTAGCAGAGTTTTTGATGTACAAGGTGGCGCAAAAGAAGTCATCCGATGTTGTTTGGCTCATATTTTTTTTCTAAATGAAAAACTTCGATTCTGTTTTTTGATTATGTTTATTTAGACCTTTAGAATTAATTGTGTTAAGTTGAGAAGATGATATCGGACAAATGGGCGCCGTCACAATTGATTGCCATACGGGCTCGTTTTATGGCATTTTCCATCACTTCGGCGAGAGTTTCGGGCGATAAATTCTCGCATTCGTGTCGGATATTTTCCTTGAGGGCTTCCAAGGTCTCAGGCTTGTTGATGTAAACACGGGACTTCAAAAAACTCCATAAAAAGAAGTCCGGGACCGTTAAATCGGGCGATCTGGCGGGCCAGTGCAAATCGCCAAAACGCGAAATTAAGCGACCCGGAAACGCGGCCTTCAGAATGTCGGTTGTGGCTCGTGCAGGGTGTGCTGTTGCTCCGTCCTGTTGGAACCACATGTCCACCAGTCCTAATTCATCCAGTTCGGGCAGAAAAAACTCGGTCAACATTGCCCTATAGCGCGTACCGTCCACTGTTGTCGTTTGACCCGCGGCGTTCTCGAAAAAAAATGGCACGATGACTCCTCCAGCATGAACAGCGCACCACGCAGTCACTTTGAGCGGGTCTAATGGCTCCTCGTGCATCACTCGCGGATTTTCGGTTCCCCAGAAGCGATAATTTTGCTTGTTCACGTACCCGCTGAGGTGAAAATGAGCCTCATCGCTCATTATGATTTTGGTCGAAAAATCGTCCACTTCGGTATAGAGATTGAGGATAGCTTGGGCATAAGTTACGCGCGTTTGGCGGTCGGCAGGCAGCAGCTGATGCACGGACTGAACTTTGTAGGGGAACATGTTCAAATCTTTCACCAAAATTCGTTGCAGGGACCGCCGGCTGAGGCCCAATTGCGTGGCACGTCGTCTGGTCGATGTTTCGGGGCTCACTTCGACGTCCTCGGCTACAGCGGCGATATTTTCGGCAGAACGGGCGCTCCGGGGCCGGCCACTCTTGGCAACGTCTCGTGTGGTCCCATACTCTTCAAGATTAGTGGCTAAACGGCGCAGTGTTTGCGCAGTTGGTGTCGGACGGCCGGGAAATCGGCGACGGAATTCGCGCCAACACCACAGACGAATTGTTACGCAAAAAAATAGACACAATTATTCCGCGTTCTTGGGGAGTGTATCGCTCCATGGCTTATTCACTTGTATTCTGTATCTGTCTAGTCCACAAATGTCAAAACAGATTTGATATTGGCGGCCATTTACAAAAGCATGAGAGCATCTTCCAATAGGGTGATTTCTTTTGCGCCACCTTGTACATACTTGAAGTTGTTGTTGTTGGTGAAGTTGTGAGCGAGAGAGTTGACATAATAATTAACTGTGGTAAAAAAGATATTAAATGTATAGAAAATAAATTAGCGTCCTTTCGCTTTTTACAAATTTTTTTGTTGCTTTCCTATTTTTCTCTGGGAGCACCTTGCAAGACGTCCGTACACTTCAATGTCGCACTATAATCATTTTTGTGTTCCAAACAAATTCGCCGTTTTTTTTATTCATTGCCGTTGAATTAATAGCAACATCCGCGTAAACTTAGGATTCAACAAAATACAAATCTCTTGGAAGTTTTCCCCAATGGCGGCATTTAATTCACAATATGCAAAGTTAAGCTAATTAAAAATGTAAAAAACCACTTTTTTTTAATAATAGACCCCGCGCTTGACGGCAATTGTTAGATGCAATGATTACAATTCATTGATTATTCTATTTGCAATGAGTAGTGTATGATGCGCGCTGTTTAGCTTTTGCTGTACTATGGAAACAGGTGACTCACAATAGGAATATGTGTCATTGTCATAGATACACCAGCTACGACAGCTCCACCAGCTTCACCAGTTAAATCAACTAAATAGCTACACAACCCCAACCAAGTAACTGCATAAGCAATTGCAACGATCGTTAAATGCAATTTCTGTTTGCAGCTGCGATGCAGTCAACATCAAGATCAATTATTTTTAAAATGCTACGAGATACTCCCGCACCTGGCCACAGCCAAGAACAAAATTAATACCAAAAGCACCAATACATACTTGCAACAACTGCAACAGCAACAGCAGCAGCAGCAGCACCAGCAACAACAGCCATAGCCACATCTACCACTGTACAGGAACAATCACATTAACACACACCAATTCATTGAACTTGAACGAAAAGGCCATGAATGCTGTTAGATATTTTGTTTTACTAATAAAAAATCGTTTAAAAAGAAATCCGTTTGCATAAACAATTACTTAGCTCGGACAATTGAGATTGTTGATTTTAACGATTTTCGCACAAAATTCTGGTGAATTATACTGTTATATCAAAAAAACCTTACTGATTACCAGAGCCGTGAAGAGAAAAGTAGTAGCCCTAAGCGTACGTTTCCAGCTCCGCCACTGTAGTGAGCCTGAACCTAACAAGATTACAACCAAGCATCACCTCGGAGATCTCGGTGACCATAAAAAGCACAAAACGCATTGTCCGAACGAAGATGAAGATGAAGATAATGGATAGATCCCTCATAAGAGAATTTGGTGCTTACCCACATGCCACCTGGTCAAAATTTCTACTCTTTGCCTAAAATTTTATGCTGCAAGGTTGTCTAAAGTTATTGAAATCACATGAAAAATTCTCAATAACCAAACTTATTAATTTTTTTTATCAAAAAACTCCCAAATTTGGTTTGTAGACTAATATGAGTCTAACCAACAATGAAGTTTACTATTAAACAATTATTATATTGCCCACTTTCTACGTGGCATTGCTTTGGGGATAAGCTGTTACGAGGTGTTCGTCGGATAGACCGAGAAAGAAAAATAGTTTTTATATTTAAGTCCACATGGCTCCAAATACTAATATTGGTTGTTTTTTTTTTTTTTTCAAAAAATTGCAAATAAACAGATTTGGCCCAATGCATATAAATTAAATTCTTTTTTTTTTGCAGCTTATCAGTTTTTGTGTAATGGCAACATAAATAAATTTAGTATTTGCGAACAATGATTAAATATGATTTAATGAATATTATGTGATGATTGAAGCTGATATCAAATTCGAACATGGGCTAACATAGTATAGTATTTAATAGTCCGTTGAGTGATCGTGTATACGCCGCGTTGTCTGATTTTAGGACAACTTGGTGCGACTTTACGGAGTGACGTTGAGCATTATACGGCACTATTATTTATCAATGTAGAAAGGGCCTATCCTTTTAGATACTACGAGAGATTTCAGACACAGGGACAACCTCTTTAACTTTGTAATTTGTAAGCCCTTGCGACCATTGAAGGCTAAAACTAGGGAAAAAGTTGGCCAAAAACGATTAGATTTTGTTTAATATTCAGCAAAATGATACATTTTAATATAATAAAGCCGAATATTTCTGACTTGCAAAATTCCAGTCTTGGGTATTTATCTACCCGATGCAAAAAAAGGCAGCGCTCTTTAAATTATTTATCAATTTATAAAGCATACGAAAATCAGAGTGTAAGGTCCTAACACTATTCTATTATATTCTATTCTGCTTATAACTTTCTTGTACAACAACAATTAGGCCTGCTAAAGCCGGTGCATCGGGATATCCTGACTATAATATACTCTGCACATTCCTTAATTGGCACATTGTTCTTTTGGATCGTTTTCAGGCACAAGTTAAATGAGTCTACATGCAGACTTTTGCGACTGTATTTTCACAACAAAGCAATTTATCTATTGCAGGGGCTTCTAGGAAAAACGAGCCTAAATTTGTTTTTTGGCTTTACTTCCCGACGTTCTCAGGTGATTTTAATAAAGCTTTGGAACAAATAGTGAAATACTATTGCGGGTAACACGGTGCTAGTCCTCAAAACGTAAAAAGATTTTTCATTTCTACCCAAATAGTGTAATAGGTTGTTAGTGGGGACATTTTTGCATATAAATCCCAATAATAATTTTAGCACCCGTGAATGGATAACATAAAACGGAAAATCTACATCAAAACATGAAAATCATGAAAAAATTTAGAATTTCTTACTTCAGAAATGATTAATTTTGTAAAATTTTTTGTATTAATTGAAACCCCTATATATTTCTACGGAAAAAAATAATATTTGGAAAATATCTATAAAATATATTGATTTTTTTCCTCATATAATTTTTTAATCTTTTATTAAACTACAAAGATATATTAAAATTTCTGTCATCTTTCGACAAAAAAAAAAATGTTAATCTATTTAAAAAAAAAACATTTGAGGTATTCACGCTTTGTGTTGACTTGTGGACTTGAAAAGTTGAGGACTTTTACAAAAACAAAATGTACGGTGAAATACAACCCTGTGTTTCAACTCTCAACACAACTTTTCCTCAACCTTGACCCAAGTCTACTTTTTCGCTGTTAAGTTGTTGAGAAAGTGTTGCATAATACGGTGATTCCGACTTTTTCAGCACTGCTACATTTGTAATTTTTTAGCCATTTCGTGATATGAACAGCAACGAGTTACCTTATACTTGTTCAAAAAAAAATGAAGTAACAAATTTAAAATAATAAAATTGTATTATCGGAAGTCAAAAAAGTTTGTGCCTTTTTTGTGCGAAATTAAGTGAATTAGACACTATTACCTACTTGTTGTTGGAGTTTACGCAAATAAAAGAGTAAAAATAGTTGCGAATTGGAAAATGCTGGGGCTGTACTAGGCTTAATATATGCTGGAACTGCTGTGGAGTTACCCTCAGCATTTAGATTAGTTAGATTTCACAAAAGAAATTTTAGCAAACATCTTTATTTCCTTTGAATCGATCTGCATCAATAGTTTTTAAAAATCGCTGGGGAGCTATCGAGCTAGACTTTTTATAATTTTTAGCTGTATCTCTTGAACAAAATTGGCATATAGGCATGAGTTATCGAAAAAAAGGTCTACTATATGTTAAGTTTCAATATTGCTAATTGAAAATGTTTAATTTTACAGATAGTTTTCTTATACAGGTTGTGGGGCCTTACCCGTTTCCTTTCAAGTGTGATACAAACATTTGTTTTTGCACTAACTAAAGAAACCCTTGTACCCAAAGTACAGTGCATAAAAACAAGCCCAAATAGTTTAACCTGGGCTTAGCCCAATAAGCTAGCGCTCTATTATTAACACAATTTGCGATTATAAATGCTCTTAAACGATGTAGTACTAATAAACACAAACACACACACCCAAAAAAAAAATGGCTTTGCTTTGTCAGACAACAACACTACAACAACATGCAACTATTTCTCACACTTGGCTAAACACAAGGTACGCCTCGAGCCAGCTGATGATCCCAACAACAACAACAACAGCAACAAAAGCTAAGATCGCACAAAAAAAAAACTTCCACCGAAATTAGAGAAAAAAAAGCATACTTAAGTTTAATTTTTTGCAATTTGTAGAACACATAAATCGCACTTTTTGATTTATAGCAATATTTATAGCAATGCAACGCGCATCTCTGGCCAAGAAGTTGTTACCATTGCAATTGCGAAATTGCCAGTCTGGGCCAAAAGCAAGCGCTAAATCCTAGCAGAGCTGGGTCGGAGCTGTGAGCTTGGCTTAGAGTGCGGCAGAGCTACGAGAGGTACTTAGTTCACATGACTGCATTACATGTGAAAGATGCGAGCAGAGTTAAGAGCCCGACAGTTGTTCTTGTTATTGTTGCATTTTGTGTACGTTATCTATGGGCTTATATCCCAGTACAACGCTAATTTGAAAAACAATTTTCGTAATTATCAACAAAAAGCAAAGCAAAGAAATACCAAAAAAAACAAAAATGAGAAAAACCAGGAAAAATGAGGCTGTAGCTGCAGCTAAAGTTGAGGCTTGATCTCGTTTGGTTGCGTTGACCTGGGCTTGAGCTTGGTGGCATGAGCATTAACTGAGGACGCATCTGGAATGGATGGGGGCGCAATTTTGCAGTTATGCTCCAGTGCGTGCCTAGGCGCTGGGCACCCGCAATTTGGGAGGTCTCTAAAGCTCACATGTACATATTTACGAGGGTTGCTGATTGTATTTCGGAAAAAGGTAATCCTACTGCTGACAGCTTAGATTATCTCAACAAGAATGCGTCTATGAAATTTATTTGTTTCTTGGCAGGAAGGCGCGGCTCAAAACCACTTTATGCAGTAGCTTGCACAATCCATTTGCTGACGTCACATAACTTTATTTGTTGCCAAAATCATAATTTCTACCCGAATAATGATATTTGCATTAAAAAAATTGCGCTTAAATGAAATATCTTGGATGTTTTAAATTTAGTGCTCATGCTTGTTAAGTGTCGAATTTCGCGATTTTCCTTTTTTCCGAATCGACAGATGAGCCTTAGGAGAAAGAAAAGCTGAAGAAATTGTGTAATTATAAAATACTTTGGTAAGAACGCGACAGATGACGAATCTTGGATCTATGCGTACGTAATCTACTGCTTGGGTCAAATGCAAAAAAAGTCGCTGACGAAGCTGTTTAAAATAGAGCATTTTCGGTCAATCCTGAATGGTATTCAACAACTTCTTGGCCAGAAGGGGAAAAATATTGGCGTAGATGAAACGAGAATGCGAATCCAAACCCTTGGGCTTACGTAAGACACTTTTTTAACAATGAAACCCTTATTTTGTACCTAACGACACAATTGAGCATAATTTATTTAGTACTGTAATCGGCTAATATTACTCAGAGTTTATTGCAAAAAATATCATAATGTTAAGAATGTCAAGTTATATTCCAGAGCTTTGCCGCCTTGGAAAAAATTTTTTGAGACCGGCAACGAATTGGTTCCTAACCCACGAGAAAAAAGATAGAAAGAAATTCTTTTAAAATAATAAGGCACCTGTAAAGCGAATGCCTATGCTGAGGACCTTGATCATCAATATTTACGTCAGAATTTAGTTTAAGGAACGCTGAATTCAGTTTATTCTATTAGGAGATTGTGTTGAGAACTTAAAAAAAAAAAAGATCAATAAAAGCAAAGCAAGCACTTCGTTTGTTAATGCAAAGGAATCGAGCTTCTCAATAAACGTAGCAACTACGCGCAAATCTATCAGGAGATAGTGATAGTGTATTTAGATCTGG
The DNA here is from genome assembly GCA_949987675.1 of Chymomyza fuscimana. NCBI lineage: Eukaryota > Metazoa > Arthropoda > Insecta > Diptera > Drosophilidae > Chymomyza > Chymomyza fuscimana. Next base: position 88,444,794 of record OX465088.1, read on the forward strand.
GGTACCGCTGCTAAATCAAACCGATATAGGTTCCGAATTGTACAAAACAAAGTACTTCGCCTTATTTCTGGATGAAATTATTAATTCAGTAATTTGACATTGCATCATGACTACAATCTAAGTTACGTCAGAGGATCAGATCGTCAAATGAAGAAGAGAAACTTCAATCGTCTAAATAAGCATACCCCTCTCAGCACTAATCGTTGACCTTGGCCAGTTCTAACAAAGTCAAAACACATATATTAAAAGCAGACCCTTATACAAATTGATAACAAAGAAAAAAAGTCAAAATGTCTAGAAAAAAAAAGAAGTCAAAGTTTATTTTGCAAGGACGATAACTTTTCAGCCAACCCTCGCATATAAATGTTAGTCATGAGTCTAGCGGTTTTGGGAGTAAAACGTAAGGACAGCAACGGTTCAACGTTGATTTCGTTGCATGTCCATTTGTTTTGCGCCCCGGCCTCATACATATTCAATTAGACTCAACTAATTATCCGGTGTACATAGAGGTAGACACTGGGTTGGCGCTTACCTTGTTGAAAATAGTTGGCTTTGCGGACATAGACACAAACAAGCGCCATAAGCTGCAGCTGGGACAAACGCTGCCGCGTCGATTGTGGCAACGGCAACAGATCCCGCAGATTGGCTATCTCTGCATTTATGAGATCTCGTCGCATTTTCGAGGCGCCCTTGGTGGATTTGTTGGCATCAAATCTGCAAGTAAAAAAAAAGAAAAAAAAACTAAATTAAAATATGGCTAAATAGTTATCAGACAAAGCGACATATGCTACATATGCAGTACATACTATAGGCAACAGCTTAATAAAAGCACGGCGCGCATCCATAAGATACTCGAGCCAGTGCCAGCGCCAGCAGTCATGTAAGGCACATGGATTTTCACAGTTTGAACGCGAAGCGTTAACGATTTGAGTGTAGTATTTGTATCTTTAAGGTATGCGCATAGCAAAGTGCTTGTTGCAAGCTGCATAAATAACTCATCGCACATTTAAAAATCATGCAACAAGCAGCAAGTTGTCGTTTTTGTTGTTGTTGTTGTTGTGGTTGTGGTGGTCAGTTGGTCGGTTGTGGATGTGGGGCACACTTGCACATGCATTGTGCGAAAAATTGTGCAAGTTTGTAGGTTGCTTGCTGCAGCGTTGCATGGGTTGACTAGGTTGGGTTGGACTGGTCGCTTGGTCGGTGGGTCTGTCTGTCGGTCGGATGCCCGTCCCTCCGTTCGTCCGTCCATTCGATCGGCCAAACAAACGAAACGTATAAACGTTTACCGCTCTTGTCTGTCCGCCGTCTCTGTTGCTCCTTCTGTGTTTGTTTGTATCTGTGCATCTGTGTGTGCGTGTGTTTGTTTGTATCTGTGTGTGCAGTTTTGTGAGCATATTATTTGCAAGGTTGAATTCATAAATCATAAATTTGTCTTTTTATGCAAGAGCGCAGCGTCGTTGTTGTCGTCAGAGGCGAATGCGGCGTATGCGCATTATTTGTTGCCTTTGTTGTTGTTGTTTTATTTTTATTTATTATCTATGCAACGTCGTTGTCGCTGACTTTCGTGGCCATTGTATCTCATGGATTTAGCAACTTAGCAAGCGCTTTATAAATATTGTTAATATTGTTGTAATAACAGCAAGTGCCCGCGCCTTTATGTTGTGATTTTTTTTTTCTTTTTTTTTTCGCTTTCTTGGCCAAACCATCTGGCCAGTTTTCAGTCAGTTTTAGCCACTCAGGCAGTCAGTCAGTCAGTATGGCAGTTAGTCACTGCCATTTTGGCGCTGTTATTGCCTCTAAATGGCAATGTTAACATTTAAAACAATCACACACACGAATCTTTCAGATATACGAGTACTTTATACTAGTATTATATGAATGCGACTGTTGTTGCAAGCACATGTTGCATGCAACAAGCAGCGACTAAACACTGCCGCCGCCACACATGCTGGGGAAACAATATTGTTCGGCAGACGGCGACATTTCAACTTGGCCATATTAAAGAACTGTTTTGGTTTTTTTTTCTTTTTTTTTAGAATTGAGTGGTTATTCGAGGGGCTAACAATTAAGTCAAGGTGATTTGTTCAATTAAAATGAATATTGATTTAGAGGCTTTGATAGCCGGGTCACAAGACAACCATAAGAACGAATAACATATGCTAGATTGGCTTATGTTATGGATGAGGGGGGTGTACTATGTGTGGGGTAAGGGAGGGTTGAGCAGTGAAGGGCAACGGATTTATTATGAAAATTGAAATGTGGCGGTTTGAACTAAATAAAATAAAAATTATACTATCCAGCAGTTCATAAATGAATTCTTTATATGTACTATATCCAATATACAAATTGAAAGTTGAAATATTCCAGCAAGAAACAATTTCCTGAACAAACCTCAAAACTGGCTATAATTAAAGAAAACGAACTTTATACGAAAATATTGATTTTAAAAATGGCAAGTGTTTTTTATAAACTGTGTTCCCTCATGTGGTACAAACTTACGAAAAGTAACTAATGGGAGGCGGGTGATTTCGGGTTAAATTCTTGGTTTTTGTTTCGGTGCATAGCGTTAAAAAGTTCATATCTATTTGTTTCCTCTTTCTATTTTTCAACTGTGCTTTGTTGCACCCTTTATAATAATATTGTTTTTTTTATTTTTCTTAATATTTTATTTGCTATCTGTCTTCAGATAATAAGTAAATTTAGTCAATAATACCTAATTAATAAAATAAAAGTAATAGGAAGTTTCAGTAAAACCCACTATTGTATTATAATAATAAATGAATAAATAATTAATATAATTGAATAATTTCTCAAAGATATTTTTTTTAAAAATGGAGAAGTTGTAATAGAATGTCGTTGAATTTTCAAAGGCAGTTGATAGAATTCTTATTTTTTCATTTTCCTAAAAACTACTCTTCCAACTAAGTCTAAAACTTACTATCATAAATATTACAATCGCTAATCTCATCTGAACTATACTGAATCTCAATTACATTAAAAGGGTAAGAAACCGTGAACTAGGCTCTCCAAAAAAAACGTTGATTTGGAGTGAAACGAATTCATTGAACAGGAATTTGAAACTTTTAGAATAGTTATTTTAATGATATTTAAATATACACTTAACCATTAAAAACATAACAAAAATATGTATAAATAAAATTTGATTTTTATTATTAAAATTAAAAATTTTAAAATTGGGTACTTTTTAACTACTGGGCGCATAGCTAATGGAAAACTACAATACTCTGTTTATACCCTGTACCTATAGGTACAAAGGGTATACTAGATTTGTGCAATGTATGTAACGGACAGAAGGAGGCGTGGCAGACCCCAAGTCCTTTATGCCAAAATGCTTATCATAACCTCGGGTAGCGATTGAGCCATGTCCGTCCGTCCGATGAAGATGAAGTTTGTTGAATCATGTCAATATCTTCCCCCGTTCCCCCGCAGTAGAGTTTCGCGGTTCTTAGCCACACCGTTTAATATTTTCATCTGAAATTTAACAGAGCGATGCGTTGTGGTTCTAATAAACAAATCCACATCCAATTTTTATCGATGTGGTCCCCAAACCGCCCGCAATCGATTTACCATGTTTTCTCCCACACCCCTCTAAATACTAACTTGAAACTTACCCCATATACTTTAAATATATTCTTTGACGTAATATTTGAGTTTCATCAAAATCGGTAAAAATTTAGGGAACTTATAGGTATAAATATCGAATTTCACCAAAAAAAAAAAATTAATTCCAATTGGAAAGTTCTTAGAAGGAATATGCAGGAACAATTTTTTCGACACAAAAGGTACAGAGTATTCTACTGTCGGGCACCGCCTCGACTCGTATATATTTTAATCTGTTTCATACATACATATTTATAGCGACGTTCAGAGGATATGCCGCTTTGCCCGAAAACTAATGATTACTTGGGTGGCACATGACCACTATCCGCTATCCTCTGAACATCATATATTAAATATTGAATTAATTTTCTCTTGCTGGCGCCATATTCGATTTAATGTAATGTCATATAGCGTTCAGTCAACGGATGATCACAATACTTCCAGCAATACCTCATTTGTCAATTTATAATAAGCGATTTAGAAGACACAAGGGAACAGACATACTATATGAGGTAATACTTAGCGATGGTATCTTGAAGGGGAAGCAGGCGGTAAGTTTAGTGCATGGGGTAACAAAAGTCCCATACTTTTCCCTTTCAAACTTCCTATGCCAATATCCAAAAAAATAGACATACATACATGTTAAACACAAAACCCTCCTTATTTCTGTTTGTTGGGACTATGATAATGAGACTGGTTTTTTTCTACTTTTTATGTATCCCGCCAAATTAAGTCCATTTTTTTTTGATGTGTGTAACCAAGCTTTCATTTAATACGAAATATCCATACAATCGGACCAGAAGCATCGTTAAAAATAGCGAAATAGATGAAGCTAATTTTCAATGTTGTCCACGGGGGGTTTTTGGATCCGGAACCGCCCAAAAGTTGGAAAAATGAGCTGACAGTTTTTTGCTAGCTCTGATATATGTACATTAGGGTGGGTCAATTTTTTTCGGTATAAGGGCTCACTCGGATTTTGATTCTTTGGGTAATTCTAAGCAAATTTGCCCAAGAAACTATGGGTCTAAAATGAATTTCGAGTCGCCCACTTTTTCAAAATTTTCAAGAAAAAAAACCGAAAAAAATCAAAAACCAACACTAAAGCGCCCTCTGGCGGCACCCAAAATTAAAAATAGATGTCAATAATGAATTCCTCGACCCCAAAAACCCCCAAATTCACATTTGGCTAGAGAAAAAATATCGATTTTAGGCCTTTTCAATGAATTTCTAAGTCGATTTTTGAATATGTCGAAAAAAACCTATTTTGAAAAAGTGGGCGACTCGAAATTCATTTTAGACCCATAGTTTCTTGAGCAAATTTGCTTAGCATTATCCAAAGAATCAAAATCCGAGTGAGCCCCATAAGGTTTTTTCGGCCCCATACAAATTGACCCGCCCTAATGTACATATATACACTTCGAAGTGAAAAACATGCCCTATGACCAAATGCTGGATCCGCTCCTGAGTTATATACTGACATACTACTTATATTACTATTATTATTTTACTATTATGAAAAGACACATACTTGGTTTAAAAAATAGTTTTTATACTTTGCTGCTATATGAAAATAAGAAGAGCATCTCCATTAATATTTCTATAAATGTTCACTAATACTTGAAGACGCCCATAGGCGGTATTGAGCAATATATCTTTAATTGATTTTGACTAAATTAGATTTTTGTAGCAAAAATAGTCATATCGTTCATCATGTCCTTTTTTCTTCAAAACATTAAATTCTTCTGACTACTGATAGCTTTCGTTGATCTAAACAGCTGCTTAATTAAACGCTGAAATGACAGTTTTTGGTTTTTTTTTTTTTGTAGAATAACTCATTAGTTTTTTTTTTTACATATTTTGTTTAAAAATATTTTCATAAAAGATAGTCCATGTGCACTGATGGCTTGGTCATGACAAGCACCCATTGCATAATTCACCCTAAAACGTGCTAACGGCTGCGGCGCTAGCAACTGTCACCAGGAACAAAAAACAACAAGAGATACTATAACAACATGATCAGCAAAGTGAAGCTGAGACGTGGTGTGCTGACAAGATACATCTTTGGGTTAAGAAAACTCCCACAACTTGTAAGGGGCGCGCATCTCGAACTTGTAATCTACATCAAAATTTATCTGAACAGGAGGCACTACAGCTTGGGGTCTGAGTGAGCGAGGCATGTCAACATTTCTGTATAGTAGTATATGGTATATATGTATATCGGTACCTTGAAATCTGCCAGAGTCCCTGGCAGGCTGCCAGGCTAGCCACGTTAGCCAGGCTATCAAGCTATACAGCTAGCCAAGTTAGCTAGCCAACAGCCAAGGCTAAGCAGCGGGTAGTGGTCTCTGGCCAATAACCAACACTCCTTATAGCAGAACTAAGTAGCACTTGTTGGTAAGTTGTCGTCATAGTAGATGTTGATGCAACTACTGTAAACGTTGTTGTTGCTAATTAAAAGCATAAACACGATTCTTAGCGAGGCGTCACAACAGTCAGGCAGAGCTGTTGAAGGCGGCGTAGGAGCTACAGCTGGAGCTCAAGCCGGAGCATCAACCACAGGAGGCACATATAATCACAAAAAAAGATCTTAATCAAGAGTATCCTTTACAGCAGCTGGGATTTCGCATGGTCTGTCTGAAAAGCATATACACATACGAACGCACACACACTTTTATGCTGGATTTGTTGCTCTACAGAAATTAGGCTTAAATCTGGTTTTTGTCATCATCCATTTTATCAAGCAACTCCGAATTCCGTACAAAAAAAATCCAAGTGATAACTTCCGCTTGATAACCCAATGCAAACGCCTCTACAACTCTAAAGCCCGAACGCGCTAATTAGTACGTAAACCTTCCAGAATAATACCAAACTATTAACTTAAATGTTTTTTAAATGGGCTCTATGGTATTTTTATGAGAGCCCAGCGCCATCGTAAAGTTGAGGAGCAAATAAATCACAGCGTAAAAGCGAGCTTACTCGTAGTCCACCTCAGCCGCCGAAGCCGGGGGGGTGGGGTGGCCTCCAGAGTTGGCTGGGCTTCGACACTTGGATGCTGGTTGCTGGGCAGCACTTGGTACACGTATCAATCTAACCCAAGTTTTAATATGTTTGGGGCGTCAGTCTTGTAGCGAGGCCAACCCGTCAATAGCAATTGCAGGCCAAAAGAAACACGAAATTTTCGCAAATTTTTATTGCACTTTTTCCTGGAGCGACTGACTATTCGACGGTTTATCTGGGTCCTAAGCTAAGTTGGTCCAAAGCCAATGCTGTACGTTTTGTGAAAGAGTATGTAATTTAGGCGAGTTTATTTGCCATATTCCCACGATATAGTTTGCTCTGTATGCTCTAGGCAGCTCTAATGATTTTTCTGTGCGGAAAATGGTGCAAAATGGCACATAATGAACGTTCCCTCCAACTGACAGCCAACCAAGTTACAGATACGTAACCCTATACTGGCCACTACTTGAACCCACGATGACCGTCACTGTCCGGCTGCCAGTTCATCTGAGCCACACAATTAATTGCGAGGCGCCGCACAATGGCTTTCGAATTCCAAAATTTCTTGGAATTATTGCGCTCATCCAGACACACTTGTTAGGTTAACCCAAACGGACATCGCTGTTGTTGCTGGTGTTTTATTGTGTTTAAAACACGAATGCTTCTGCGTAAGCCGGTGGCAGTAATCGATACCTTGCTGCGTTGTCGTCATCGTTGGCCATAGATTAGCATCGGGAACGTTTAGCATGTAAAAAAGCGGTGCACAACGAAGTTGGCCATCTAATAACTATGGGGTGCTGCCGTTGACGCCGTTGCCCCGGCAATACCATTAACTAAATTATATGGCCAAGACATGGCTCTTGGGACTCGATGTGTGCTAAGGCGCTTTTTTATGGTCTGTATGCGTTTTATGGTTTTAGCGATCAGCTTGCGCGAGGGTTGGAAAGTCTAAAGAATTTGGATCCTTTAATATGGTTATCATCATAGTCTTCATAGTATTAGTATGGATACAAACAATAATCAATATGGGTGGTAGAAATACTCGCTGTTTTCTTTTTTTCCCTACCGAAAGGACTTTAGTAAAATGTTTTTTTCCCAATCTGTTCTTTAGTAAGGACTCATGGAATGAAATCAGTTGCAGTTCAGCTTGTAAATCTAATTCGCTTTAGGAATAAATGACGATCTGAAAGGTTTGCTTTAAATAGGTTATGATTACTTTGCAGCCACTTTCGATTCTTAGGTAAGTTTCTTTGGCAAAATTAATAAATCTTTAGCATTAACTCTGTATGAACACCTAGATTATGGAGACTATTAAAAAAAACAAATGTTCCCTAAGCAGTTGAAGTTTATGGATACTTTAATGATTACACCATCACTACAAAACCATTCAGTCGAAGAATGTCATCGTTTATTCTCAGGTTTGGTTTTATGTATTGTAAACAAATATGAGTACAATATTGGCATTCAAACAGGTTTCTCTGAAAATCACTTTGAGTTTCAGAAAAGATGAGATTTATTCTAAGACTCAACTTAATATACATTTTAAAAACAAGTTTAATATGAACCCAATAAATTTCTTTTCGGCTATAAATGTTATACGTAAAAATATTATGTGCATTAAAAATAGATGCTTAACTTATTTTTAATCCCATATTCAGATCCAATGCTTTCGGCGTGAAAATATGAAGTGACATTCGTGAATATCTTAAATATCGATGCGGCCCCCCCACCCCCCACAAGCGATTTACCGTGTTTTCTCCCACACCCCTCAATATATGGACTTGAAACTTACCCCATTTAGTTTAAATAACTTCTTTGACGTAAATTTCGATTTCAATCAAAATCGTTTAAAATTTATAGATCTTATAGGTATCGTTATCTTAGAAGGTCTATGCGGAAATAACATGTTTTCGTGAAAAAGGGTACAGTGCATTACACTGACGGTATTAAATTTTTTTTTTTTTTGAAAGTGTAATTGAGAGTCGTCAATTTGAGTCAAATTAACATAAAACACATATTGAAATAAGAGTGAAAGGATACAAGAAACGTCGATTCGTACTTATTTGATTTTTGTTTACAATTTTCAATTTGGGATTATTTATTTCCTATTCAGATTTACGATCTTTAAACCCAAGCCTACAAAATTCAAAATAACTTCTCCCAGCTTTTTAAACCGCACTTTGGCCCTTTAAGGGCCACAAATTGGGCTATAAAAAAATTAACGGAAGGATGGAAAAAAACAATTTTTTTTTGATTAAATATAAAGGGAACCAACAAACCCAAGGGTTCAAAGATAACCTTCGAGAAACTATAACTTTTTTTTCTTGATTTATGGTTTTCAACTATGTGTTTTATATTTTAGAAGTCGCCGAACTTTGGGTTTCTGAGACTTGTCACCGCCTCGAATGTATGATATCCCTTTTTTTATACAAATTTTAGTTAAAATAACATATTTTTTAACACAATGAATATATATATGAAGATAATGATAATATAGTAATACTCACATATATTGTCATATATGACAATCAACTATTATAGAATTTTATCATCTTTTATGGTGCACAAAGTGCAAAATTCCATGATCTCAACTCAAAGAATATGTCCGATATATTGGAAGCATTTAACAGAATCTATTCGATTTTTAGTGTAAGTGAAGCATTTTGAGTTCGACAGTCATTGATGATAGCTAACTATATGAATTCTGACTCACATAGGAAAATTTCTCCCACCAAGCACAGTCAGAACCACAAAGTTAACCTCAACCATAAGCAATACAAGAAGAGTAATTCAATCAATGGAAGCAGTAAAGTTGTATTTCATTGCCTCATTTGATCGCAAAAGAAAGAAATCAACTTAACCAACAGCAATGTCCATAGGTATACGCTACTCCCCATGTCTGATTGGAATCTTGGCAACGATGTAATGATGGACTGCCAAAAGCACACTTCGTTTGAGCATCAAGAGCAGCATCAGTCGGCGACGTCGTCATCGTCATCACCATCGCGGACGCCACCGACGCCGCCGCAAATTTTGTTTTTTTTTTTGTTTCCATATTTTATGATTTGTTGCTACCGGGTACTAAACCCGTTGTCAGACCGACTCAGAGTCCGACGAGGGGACAGACGGAGAGACGGACAACCCAGTATGACTATCGAGTGTAGCTGCTACCGTTGTTGCATTTGCTTTCGATTATCTTAATTTGCGTGCGAAACAGACTTTTTTGTTGTTGGAAATTGCTGTTGTTGTTGTTGTTGTGGGACTACTCGCCCCAAACCGATGCATAAGCCAAACCCGAAATTGTGTGTAAGAAAATTTTCCCATGACTTTGGTTCTTACTACCTTTGCTATGGGTATCACAGCCATGCATTTTGCCGGCGGTCTCTTGACCAGAAATTACCAAAGTATGCTTGGTTGGATTGATGGTTGAGTTGTTGGATTCGTTGCTTAGTTGCACGGCTGCTACACTTTACCGCCAGACAATTAGCACAAGGATACAGAAGCTAAATAATTTGAGCATAACTGCCGCAGGGCAGGCACAGCGGTAGCCAGGGTCTCTGATTTTATGCCCTGTGGTTAGTGGGAGTGCAATATACAGCTAAGACAGTTCCCAAAGCGCACGCATGGCTCAAGATACAAGATACTCGGTACTTAAATGCACACATATGTATATTACAATGTAAGCAAGTACATACCTATCTACCTAACAGATAGATACTCTACAAATATACATAATAATTAATTTGCTTACGCGGACGCGCGCCGACAAATATTGATACAAGCAATTAGGGAAACACGCATATCTAGTGCAGCAGAGCTCGAGTGCAGCTCTAGCTGCAGTTGTATCTGTATCTTAAGCCGTAGCTGTGAATGTATGATGCTGTACTTATTGTATCTGTATCTTTATCTGTTTTTGGCCAGCGTAAACATCTCGGCAGCTTGCTCTCTTGCCAAATGTGTTAATGAAATTAGCAGCATAAAATGTTTGGAGTTCGAATGCTTGCAGCGCGTTACAGATACAAATGTATCTTCGCATGCTAATTGCCAAAATTAACACTACTCAGCCGTTGACTGCTGCTATACAACAACAAAACGAAAGATACAAAATGGTATCTCATAGTTTCACTTTGTGGTATGTGTCAGGAAATTCAAATGCAACGAAGCTTGTTCCCTTTTTGTATCTGTTTCTTTTTTTTTCCTTCTGGCTTCCTTTTAGTTGTTGTTGGTTTAACGTATATTCAGAATGTGTTACATTTTCTTGGCTTTAATTAGTGTAATATAATATTTGGAGCATATTGATTTGGTTTTCATTGCCTAACGGGCTTTGAGTTTGTTTTACTGACACTTGATGTTGGTTTTGTTTTTCTTGTGCTAAATGTTGAGAATATTTTTAGAATTTATTTTTTGTTATTTTACTACACCTATACACTTGCATTGTTTAATTGAGATGTGAGTGTGAACCATGGGCGGTGTATACGCAATCAAAATGCCAACTCGAAACTAATAGCACAATGAACTTTTTTTTTTGTTTTCTTGAAAAATAAATCAATGCAAGAATTAACACAATGGTACGGAATCTGAAGAATGAGCTTTATTTACTTATTTTACTTGGATAAAGTGTGCTTTTGGAAAGCAGGGCAAACTAATGGGCAGTTAAGTTCTTTCTCTAACTATTTCAAGATAGTTAAATAAACTTAGATGACTTTAAGTTTTAAGCGGTTTAAGTTTGTTGAATTTATCTAGTAACCGGTTAGATGATGAAAAAAAGAAAAAATTTTGCCAAGAATAGTTTTAAACTTTTTTGATGTGTTCTGTCATACTTAGAAAAACTGAAATATTTTCTATGTAAGGATTTTGTATTTTCAAGTCTCAAGTAATTGACTACATTACGGGCCTTACCGACAATAGGACAGCTACGGATTAATAGTCTTAAATCAAAAAAAAAATTGATAAGGTTAATTAAAAATTAGCGAAAATGCGCGAGACCCTCCAAAGTAACCTACATTATGATCAGTGCGATCAAAAAAGTCGATATAGACATGTCCCTCCGTGCCGAAATACAATTTATTTTGTTTTTTCGATACGGCTCGCAAGCTCCCTTTGGAGTATTAAAGGGTATCCAAAGGTTTTAAGGGCGTAATTCATATATTTAGGAAGATATCTTAAGCAAATTACCTTATTTCTGTACCAAATTGGATTCAGATCGGTTTACTATATCATATAGATCCATTTCACCGATCGTCCCAAAAAATCGTTTTCATATTTTCGTTTATGAAGACATCGTAACCAAATTTGACATTCAGTTGTTTTTTGCAGTAGCTAATCAGTTGGCCGAATTTAATGGAAATTTATTTATTTTCTTATTCATACTATTTAAGTAGGAAAGAATTAAGGAAACCAATAATATTTATTTTCATTAAAACAAAACATTTTCCAAAAAATAGGAAATAGATTAATGGTAACGTATTTAATAAAAACTAAGATATAAGTTATCGAAATCCGTAAAGCAACTTTTCGTACTTTTGGGTTTCTGTAAAGAACAAAGTTACTTAAACGCGCTAAAATAAACAGAACGAACATAAAACAAAACATGGAATTTTTTAAAAGAGTTATATATTGTACTTTATTTTCCGTATTTTAGAACATTTTTTTTTGGCAGCAGAAACAACGTGTTCAAAGATAGGCTAAGTTTTTTCAACGATATGTGACAAAATCTGCAGTGTATAAAACAGCTGACTTTCAGGGCTTGTAAAACAGGCAGGACTTCATTGTAAATCGGGCAATTATAATTTATATTATACATATAAGCTTTTTTGGTAAATTTGTAAAAAAATTTGACTTTTTGCCAAAAAGCTTGGTTTCGGGAACAGTGTGTATTGAATAAAGATTTTTTTTGCGCATTTGACCGTTGTTATAAAAATATAAAAAGTAGTAGATTTCGTTTTTAATCAAAAAATTTAAATTTAGTATCGATTAAAAAACCGTAATAGATTCACAAAAATTCTAGGGTTTTTTTTAATTAAAAACAACTAGTTCTAATTAATTTACATAATAATAAATATTTTAAAAAATTTTAAAATTGGTTTAACTTGCTAAAGTTTAATAAATAAATAGACAAAACAGATATTTTAAAAAGTTTGTCGAACTACTGAGGCAAAACCGGAGTTTGCGTATGTATATTATTACTTACGGAAATTTTTTAGTATTAAAATTAATGAGTCTTTAATAAGAAAATTTTTCATTTAAAATTCCGAAACAGTTTTGTATATATATATATATTTTTTTTTTTATTTTATTTACAGTTTTGTATATGAAATTAAAAAAAAAAGATGGCGTACGTTAAAGTCGGGCGCGGACGACTTTGGGATACCCAGTACCACTGCTTGCAATAAAATCCGGTAAATTGCTTAAGAACACCAAAAGACATTTGATTGCCAAATTAGATTATGATACCTTCATAAACAACCAAAAACAGACGAATTTTTAATCAACAACTTTTTTTCGACCGATCGGCCCTATGGGAGCTATATGATATAGTCAACCGATTTTGATCAAATTTGGTACAGTGCTTGGGAACTCTAAAAAACTTCTTAATGCCAAATTTGGTTAGAATATCTTCACAAACAAACCAAAAAAGTCAATCGATTATGATAAAATTTGGTACAGTGCTGGGGGTTTCTGAAAAACTTCCGATTGCCAAATTTGGTTATGATATCTTCATAAGCAAACGAATTATCCATCTAAAACTTTTGCTTTTTTTCGAGGTCCTCTGAAACACCCCTATGGGAGCTATATAATGTAGTCCCGATATCAAAAAAATAAAATAAACTTGTCTCCTATGGATTAATAAGGGATTTTATCTGAAAGTTTGGTTGCTCTAGCTCTTACCATCTCTGAGATCTAGGCGTTCATACGGACAGACGGACATGGGTATATCCACTTCTCTAGTCACTCTGATCATACTTTAGGTAACTTTGGGGGGTCTCCGACTTCTCCTTCTGTACGTTACATACATTTTCGGCTTGTACCATACGGTACAGGGTATAAAAAGAAGACAATTCTTCAAAAATGCTGTCTTATATCTAATAAACAAAATATATAAAAACAATACTGTTTTCATTCTCATTGTTAAAATGGTTGACCACATCAATAAAGTCTAGTTTAAAAGAATCAGTTTCAACTTAATCATTGTCCATTTTTAAGTTCTATAAAAAAGTGATTGTAAATCGCGATCCAATAACAAACTATTAAATTTTAACTAATATTTTAAATAAAAAGATGTTTCTAGAAAATGTAAAAATTGAAGCTCGTAACATTTTTGGGTACGTATATTGAATGTTTTTGTTATACCCCACATTCTCACGGCTACTCCTGGTAGTAGTTTTTAATATCAGTGTACTCGGTTTCTTCATTCAAATAAAAAGAAGCACTTCTCAAATGTACTACAAATCTGTACGTTTCTTGAAAATCAGCACATAATATACAAAGACAGAAGCTACTTTATATACCATTTAAAACAAAAAAAAAAGACAGTCTGCCAAAACAATTGTATCCTACCATACAAAAAAAAAAAATAAACACCCACCTAATATTGGCAATGTGTTGCTCGTCCATACAAAGAAAATTGAAGTAGTGGGCCCAAAAGATGGAGCAACTTTGTGGCGCCTTATTTTGAATACTCTTATCGTACCCGCTACGTTTCGATATATACATTTAAAGTACTGCGAAGTTCATTCAAAGTGTATAAATGGTACCAGAACTTCGAACTGCAGCTATTAATCTTGGCTATCGGATAAAACATATAAAGACAATTGAAAAACGGGCTACGGTTTCCTATAAGTCTAAAAACTAAGAGACTCAACTTATGCATTGGGTAGAGTATCAAAATCGATGCAAACCGCATCACACGTGAGTTTAACACATTTCAGAAGCGGAGGCAACAAAAATAGCAGAAACATCAGCCAAAGCGCCAACAAAGCGCGAAGTTCCCGTCTTATTTGGATCAGCAGAAGCCCCAACCAAGTCGATTCTCAATGTGGTAATGTCAATTGGACTGTTGGGGCTTAACTTATGGCAAAACATTTGAAGCACTAATTAATTGGAGCTAAATAAAACAGCGCAAAGAAGCTGATTGCGGGTGATTTTTGAAAAATTTTTCCTCTGGCCTCTTTGTTGGTCTGTTGTTCTGGTTGGTAAGTCGTTGGTGGATCCTGGCCTGGTCAGGACTAGCTTTGGCATTGCTGGTACGCACTACATGGATGTGGCTGCTGCTGCTGCTGCTTCTTTGACTGACTAAGATTACGGGACCCAGATAAATGCGAGCTACAAGTTGCCAATACAAGAGGCCATTAAATGCCCCGCAACCAACAGAGCTTGAAAAAAATATAAACCAATAAAAAAAATAAGACTACGAAAATTAAGTTGGAAAATCCCAGCTAGCTGATACTCTATTTCTATTTTGGTGCAAATTTGTAACCATCACGTGTATGCACAAACATTGATGGTAATGTTGGAGATAGTTTATGGTTTTGGTATTGCCAGATTCAAGAAAATCAAACAATTTATTTTTTAAAGTAATTTAAATACAATCATAAAAATTGGAAAGAAACAGTACTCGAACATAAAATCACAAATGAAAACTATTTTAGTGCACAGCTAGCTCAAATGTTTTTCATTTTTGTTTTCGAACACCTTTGAATACTTAAGATTTTTGCTGATTACGGAATAAAAAATTGACCCAACGATTTTCAAAACTAAGATCGATTTTTAAACCTATTTTTTATTTTCGTTTTTTAATTTTTTATTATATTTTATTTTGTCACTAAAACTATCTTTTACTTTTTTTTATATTTTAAATCTAAAATTTTTTTATTTTTTTAAGTGTCAATCATATATTAACTTCTTTTTGAAGCTTTGCATATTGTAAATGCAAAACCAATCAATACGTAAAAAAAACTTAAAAAAAAAGAAACGAAAATAATAATAATTAATATTTTTTTTTTAATTTTATAATAATTTAGACTCATTATAAATAAACAGATTAAAGGAAACCTTGTTACACCTTAGCATTTTCGATAATACGCTGCAGCTAACTTTCAAAAATCGATATTCAGAAGCATGTTAACAATTTATTACAATCGTACAAAAATAGACACCATTTAAAATTAAAACTAGTTCGTCAAAATGCGATTAAAGTTTCTTTGTCTTGAAAGTTAACGTAATCGGATGAATTTAAAAAAAGCTATAGTCAAAAATTTAACAGTCCAGACCACTTCCGCCATAAAATTCACAAAAAACTAAATATTATGATTGAAAATAATGTTGTTACCGTACCTGTAAAAACCCTTTGTGAGAAGTTTTATACTTTCGGTACCGTACAGATCTTCCACATTCTTGGAAAAGGTCTTTATAAACTTTATGGCACTTTTACTCATGAGATACTGGGTACCAGTCCAAAAGTGTTGCTAAAGAAAATGTATGTGTTTGGCATGCACCCGTGGCAATACATTTTTTTTGTATTTTCACCTCGGGACTAACTAAGTTGAATTTCACTCGATTAAAAAGATTTGGTGCAGCAGGAGCGATGTGTGTTTTCCAAAAAATTTGAAACGTGTGGTGAAAAAGAAAAGGTCAAAATTACTTTTTGTTAGGTATGTCTATGAGGATATCCATTTGGGTTGCTCTAGCGTATGTTTTAATATACGAGTAGCCACAAGAAGAGTTGATATATAATCATTCATTTGATCTTAAAGATTTGTCTATTATACCTTTTACAATACGAGTGTAAGCTGCGGTATTTTTCTTCGGTGGAGGGTAGTCAAACTTTATTTACGTAAGGACTACTATTTATTTTTAAACATTGGATCGTTTGCTCTATTGGTCTCAGGGAAAGGATGGAGATATGATCCCAAATCAGAAACTCATGGCCTTTTTCTCTCTATCACATAGTACAGAAACTTTTTGATATGCATTCAAAAATACCCAGAAAACTATGACTTCAAATGGAGATGGGATCGGTATGGGAATGCCGCCTTGTCTTAAATTTTAAAATCGATTTCTGAACCGATTCCATTTCTAATTCCAGTTCTAAGCCATGAAATGTTGTCTTGTAAATAATGTCGGGTGATTCTTTTGTAGGGTGTTCGGATTTGTTGATGGCTTAACTATCAAGAGGTGCTTTAGAAGATGAATAAATAAAATGTATCTCAAAAATTGGCACTAATATTTACCTTGTAAACATGCTTGCTGTTTGTTGTTGCTGAGCATTTTGTTGGACCGCAGGTTGTTGTTGTTGTTGTTGCTGCTGCTGATGTTGTTGTTGTTGCAAATGTTGCTGCTGTGACAATGTGGATGCTTCATGTTGCTGCTGTTGCATATGTTGTTGCAAATTATGATGCGTTTGCAGGGTGTTTACATGATGATGATGTTGCTGCTGCTGGTGTTGGTGATGATGATGATGCTGATGATGCTGTTGTTGCAACTGTAGCTGCTGATGTTGTTGTTGTTGTTGCAGTTGCAGATGATGATGTTGCTGCTGCTGCTGTTGTTGTTGTTGTTGTTGGTGCAAGCCATGCGTTGGACGTGGCGTGGACGCTTGATGAGCCACTGCCAAATGACTTGGCAATAATGTGGCTGTTGTTGGACCCGCTGCTGTTATCACCAGACTAGGCTTCTCTAGGCCCCGTTTATCTGCGTACATTTCGATAGTTTTTGGCTCGGAACTAAAAGTAGAGTGTGACATCGTTTTTATTAGACAACGCGGGCTTAACTTAATCCATATGCTATATGCTAATAACAACGAATATCAATCAATATGAGCATCTTAATGAAAGTCTGCAGACTTGATCCGCTAATGAAATAAACCAACAACAATCGCTGATTAGCCTAGCCATATAAATCTTCAATCTTCAATCTTCAGACATTGTTGGTCTTTTTCATTTTTGAGTTTGGAGTGAGTCCAAAAAAAAAAAATCTAATTCAAAATACAAATAACTACTTTATATTGTTTTAGGATAGCCAAAGAGTTTTTAACAATTGTTTGTTGCGGGAGGTAAAGATACAATTGTAGACGCCATGCGACTGACATCATGTGTTCCCTTCAATGACATGGCATTTTTTGGGTCGATTGCATAAGAAAAATGATTTATGGCATTTTATATGTATCTGGTTGAAAAATGTTTGCTCTGCTCTATTGAGTGTATCGAAATTTGTGCAAATGTATGGATCAGGATAACTGACAAACCCGACAAAGTATATACAAATATGATTAATAAGCTTTGCTAGAGAAAGGTTGTATACATATAAGATCCAAAACCTTTGAGTTCTCTTATGCTTAATGAGAGGTATCTACGGAAAACAATATAACACTGTGGCATAGTCTACTTGATGGTACCTAAATTTTTTTTTTTAAACTATACATATACGCATTATTAAAGAATTAACTAAAATATGTTTTATTTTTGTTTGTATACTAATCGGATTTGTAACCCACTGCAAATCTTTAATTTTGTAGACCAGTCCATTATTGTAAAGTCATACTTATTTGAAACCAATCAATTCTATAATCTCCCTCTTCTAATCGAAAAATCACATTAAAAGTTATAGACATGTAGATATGTATGAGAAGAAGCTGTGTTCGCAAAAAGATAAACTTTATTCATAACACTCTTTAGCTTTCGAATACATTATATTGTATTATATCTATAATACTTATTAAGTATACCTATAGTATTAGGGACTCGTGTCTACACTACTTTCTAGTGAGTTACCAAAACTGTTTTTTTCTGATATTTTAAGTAATTCAATTAGATATGATACTCGTTATTCCCCAATTTGAGAATCGAATAGTTGTCTAATTGTTTTATTCCGAATCTATATTTATTCAAAGCAATTGGGCATATGCAACAGATTTATGTCCGTACTTATGTAACTTCCGTGACTAATTATTTTTTGTCAGTCGCCCTTGTACGAAGCATAGGGATCTCTATTAAAAACTGTTCGAAGAGAACAGGGACCTACAGTTTATAGCCGAGTCCGAACAGCGGTGTCTTGAATTAATTGAGATTTTTTTGTTCAAATCGAGTCTTTGAGCTAGCGATGCCAGCGCTACCGATGGCCACAATCCGGCTTAAATACACCTAATTCTGTTTTTGCACGATAGGTTCAGAAAAATGTAACAAAAACCGTTTAAGAAAAGACATGATCTAAATTCTTAAGCTACTATGAAAATAAATTAGAATGGGGAATTCACAAACTAAATTTCTAAAACATTAAGCTAAAAAAAATATTTTTTTCTTTCAAATTTCAATCAAATAGTTTAATAAAATTGTGTACAAAATGTTTTTTCGAGATCGTGTTGTTTCAAAACCGTGTAAAAAAAGACCGTTTCGAAACAGAATTGGGTGTAAATATAACAACAAATTTTGTTTTGTTCAATATAGCGGGTTAAAAAGTAAATGAAGACATGCAATAATGAATTATTGGTTTTTTGTTTTTATAGAAAATGCAACTACTTTACAATCAAACATCCTTCTAAAGAACTAAATCAGTATAACTTGGATTACACTTTTTCCTTTTCCTCAAAGAAATCGTCTTATACATTATGGAATTAGTTTTCTGAACAATAAACTGATTTTACTATTCTTCACTCTATTCAAACTTCTCGAGTCCCAATGGATTAGCCAATTCATTGGCTTTTTTTTTTGTGTTATTAGTGGCCTTCATATATGTAGGCAGAATTTCTTCATGAGCTTCTGTTATCTACTAAGTCATTGCCTCACCAAAGAGGCAGTTTCAAAGTCTCTTACGGCTTAATTATTCTCTGTGCAGAGAAACTTCTCCTCTATTTTTACTAAGCGATTTCCAATAAAAATGGTAATGATAGAAAGTACTTAATTTTTGGAAGTCCCACAAAATACGTATGTTGTGCTTTTTCTCATTTAATTTAACTCAAGTGAGTTACGAAAAATGATTTTAAAAAATGTTGTATATGTGGAGCAAAAACCTCTGCAAATTTACCTTTTTGCCACAAAAATTGATACAGAAAAGTTCGCAATACAGAAAATTGAGTCTGTTTGAAAAAAATCCCTTTCAGGAAAAGGTTCAATATAGAGAAGTTCGACTATTTTAATATTTCGATGCCGATATTAATTCGCTTATTACTTAAATTGTGTTCCTGATATATTATAATTGTTTAATATTGTATATTTTGATAAGTCCAATTTTATTTGTGGTTTGTAGCTATGCATTGCTTATTCGTAAAATACTAAAAAAAAAAATTGGAATCGTTTTGCACTTATCATATATAACCCTATATACAGTGCTTTTCAAAATCATAGGACACCTTAAAGTTTTATGATCAATTGCAAATATCTTTTTTTGTGGAGGTAATCCAGCAAAGATTTTCATAAATCCTGACAATTCTAAGCCTCATGCCGTTATTAGTTAGCTATAATACGGTCTCCCTCCCCTAAACTAAAGGTCATACCTTGCGGCTTTTTATCATAAAACGATCAAAAAGTGATTGAAAATTAAAATAAAATATATTTATGCCATCCTTACATTTAATTTCCTTATAAAAAACTACTGTCCTATAGCTATGAATCGCTTAAAGTTGCAGAAAAAGTCGCATGTGAATGAATAACCTATTACGAAAAATCGGGTGAACCAATAATGCAAAGGTCTAACGGTAAATCAAAAGGTCCAATAATAGACAGTAATTGTTGCAAAAAAGCTTTGCTGGATTACAATAAAAGATATTTACAATTGAAAATAAAACTTCAAGATGCCCCATAGTTTTGAAAAGCACTGTACATATACATATGTATATAATATAGTTTAGAATTCGTTAAAAACTAAACATTTTCAAAATGAGTACGAAATGCTCTTATGTCTTTATTATTTTATTAAGAACACTCGTTTATAAAATAAGAAATAAGAATTTTACCCTTAATCACAGAAAAGTTTGTCTTGGCGCACTTCTGACACTGCAATTTTTTATTTTATCGCGAAATGTTCCCTTTCAACTGAAAATTCTTGATTTTTTCTCAATGTAGTCGAAAGATTAAAGTGAATTCCTTTTTACTTTACTGTGAACAGATAAGAAAATCTAATCGTTACCTGCATTATATACATGAAAGTGACTTAAACCTACAAATCGCTGTTATACTTATTTACTAAAACTAAAAAAATTTACTAATTTTGTTTAAACCATTAAATTGGGTCATCGTTAATATTCTTGAGTCGGCTAAAATTAAAAAATAAGTTTCTTGTTAAGAAAGTTCGGACGGACAGACTCACATAGCTATACTCAAGTCTAAGATGGTCTTGTTTGCCAAAGAATCTTTTGGTCTAAAATTCCTCCTTTTTCCCTATTACATACATTGCACAAATAAAATAGATGTCCTTCAGGTATTCAGTGGGGGCGGCAACCAACCCATTTTTCCCAAAAATGGACACATCTGGGCCAAGTTTTATGTCGATGTATTAAGAAATAGCAAATAATCGTGGACGTAATGTCTTCATCAAATTTTGTTGTGTATCAACATGTGTACAAAAATTGAAGATAACGCAGGTTGTAGGGGTCAAAATTCTTTTAAAGTGTTTATCTGATTTCGATTTTTTTTTAAATTTTCCAGTTGGTTTGTCTTCTGCATCTGAATGACGAATATTGGGTAATATGGCCCTAACTCTTACGATACTTCAGATCTAGGTATCCCTTCATCGATTCTGTTTAGTTTTGAATAACTGATGTTTCACATTTTGCTTTTCTAAAACCTTTAATTAACGAAATCCTTGCAGTAACTCCTAAACCTATAGAAATATAACTTTTTGTAATAGTTATCTTTTGGTAATAGTTTTCCTATTAGCTTTAAAAAGATCTTTTGTATAGGTACATAACTCATTTTCCAACCGATGTTGATTAACTTTAAAAAAAGATTGTTTAGTTTCATTGTCAAGAAATGGGCGTAAATACCAAATCTAATAGAATTTAGTTTTTAAATTGAAGTGAAGTACGAGAGTATAAAACGCACCTTCTAAAAAAATTATATTTTCTTATTTTTGATAAAGACAAGGCTAAACACATTTGTTTTAAGATACTGATAGTTTTTGATCCACTTTGAGGGGTCTTACTCTACCCTTATAATCTTAATCTTTGGCTACAAGGAATAAACAGCTATGTTGCAAAAACCTACTTCCGAAACAATGACCAATATGGGACGACTCATTTGGGAAAAGTATTGAAATGTTTGGTAAACTAGACAAAAAAAAAAATTAACTCTACGCTCCCAACTTTGAAAACATCGATTTATTGTATGTTAAGTTTAATAGTACTCAATATTCAATTGTTATAATAAACAAGTTTATTGTAAAAAAAAAAGACATACATTCATATAAACAACAATTGGGATATCAATATAAATAATTTATTGTACAACTTACAAAAAATAAGCAATAAAAAAATTCTTAAGAGTTGCAATAAAATCACCTTATTTGAATTTAAAAATTTTGAATCTTAACTAAGAAAACGCAGATATTTGGAGTATTAAAGTAATTTAAGATATTTTGTGTTGAAAGTAAAGTAAGTAACGATACTTAGATAAAGTTGGGAATTGTAATTATCGAAATGTATTGAATTATCATACAAAATTAGTAATATAAATGTAAACCAAAATTAAATAAAAAGTAAAACTAATAATAAGTGTGTCGTTCCATACAAAGCAGACATGGAGGTAGCATCATTTATTTATGCACAGTTTTGGTTGACTTTGGTAAGAGGAGTATCTACTGACAGACTGACTGACTGGCTGTGACTTTTATTGCAACTCATTGTCAAGTGAACTTATCAGAGAAAAATTTGTTCAAGTTGACGTTTGAAGTACCATCAGGCTGATACTTGATTTGTTTGAAGCTGTTTGAATAGAGACCACCAAAAGTCATTGAATGAAATGAAGCATACTGAGATACATTTGTCTGGCTTGGATTTTTGGTTTCGCTGGTTTCGTTGGCTGCCTTAGATTGTCCCTCGATCTATAGGCAACTGTTGTTGGCCCGTTAAGTATTTTGTTATTTGATTTTTATCAAAGTTAATAATGAAATTGGTAAATTGCGTTTGTGTATATTGTTTGATTTTCGATTTTCGTTGAAATCGCTTTAATATTTATTGGGTACTGCGAGTGAGCTGGCAGGGATACTAGGCTTAGTTTACCTTTTTTTCTTTTCAGCAGATTCAATTAACGATATCCATTATGGTTTGCAGCATATTCCCAAAGCGTTTGATAAACTTTATTTTTATTTCAATTTGCATTAGCTTAATAATTACAAAGAGCACTTAAGAGAACTGAAACATGCGTAGTAACAATTTGCGATGTAACATATATAAACTATATTATGTATATAGATATTGTATTTTTATATATGTATTTAAATTGCTGTGGTTTTTGTTGCACACATACACATGTTAAATAGCTTTAATTAATACTTTAATTATTTTGTATTAATTTTTTTTTTTTGCTTATTTAAGCCTCTTACACAACACTTAAGATTGTAACCCGTCAAGAACTATGTTCTTTTCTTTGTATTTTTTTTTTTTTATAAAATTTAATTTCACTAATCCGGCTTTTTGGCAAAATTATCGCCAGACCATATATGTATACGACGCAAACTCACGACCCGGTGAAGACATACCGACGGCGTTGTCTTCGCTGTGTGCCTTACTGGCTATGAGAATCAGTTTAGTTAAGAAAACGATTTGTGCAACCAACCGTGTTGAATGCGCGCATGCACCTTTCTGAGCGGATCATCGAAGCGACACAGAAGCAACAAACTTGATTTCGAAACAGGTAAGGTAGCTTTCGTTCAGTTTCAGTTCGGCGCTCCACAAGTAAAGGTGCGCTTTGGACTGTCTCTGTGTGGGTCTGTGTTTATATGGAGGTATACTTGTGTACTTGTGCCGCTCACCAATGACGGCTGGTGATCATGCACAGAGAAAAACCGGCATGTCATGCTTAGTAAAATCAAAATTTTAAAAGAAATTCTATCTTGTGTTTCAAGGCAGTCAACATTTAAAAATTAAAAGAGTAACATGTTCTCTTGGTTCAATTAAAGATCAATCCAACAGCAGTCTGAGGAAAAAAATTTAAGTGCTCATTTTAATTTGATTTTCAAATCTTTTGTATTTCATAGATTTGGCACTAAACATTGTCAATTTTACTATTTCAATATTTAACTTTTTATTTAACTTTTTATAATATATATTGCTATACAAAAATAGAAACAATGAATTTCTAAAACAATTCTAATTTACTTTCCTTTTTATATTGTAGTTTTTGTTAAAAATAAATTTTTTAAAAAAGTTAACAATAACAGTGTGAAAATATGCTAGCAAAACTTGCTAAAATAAAAATATAAAACAAACTCTTTATATATTCTGTATATTCTTTTGCCCAAAAAGAGTTGATATCTTAACTAAAGCTTAACATAGGGTGGACATAAAGAGAATTAAAACAACACCACAAGAAATATGAAAATTTTAATTTGCAATTTGATTTTTGAACCAGCTGTAATGATTGCATTTACTTACTTTCTTCCGTTATCAATATAAATACGAAACTACGACACTACGGATCATTTAGAAATTACAGCTGATATACTATCTCGACCATGGCTTGTAATTTATGATCGATAGATCTTCTCCATGTATTATAATTTTTGAATTGAAAATATTTAATAGTTAATAATAAATAAAATAATTGTTAGTGTTACTTTACTTATTATTAACTATCAAATATTTTCATTATCCGCCGTTTCGAAAAGGAAGTATTCATCTGTTCAGGTACACCAATTATTATCACAAAAAATATGAGCCGCCCCTGAAAAACATTGGAAAACAATTCACTGTAGTAGCGTCTTCCATACATATGTAAAAGCTACATTTTTTGAATGGGTTTTATATTGAAAGTATGGACAAGTATTGTAATGTTTAAATTTGAAGTTAATCAACAAATTTTGACAATTATTAGGTCGACGCGTCGAACCGTCGCGACGGTTCATGAAACAGAAAAAGTGTACCAAAAACAAGTTTTTTAAGCTTTCACAATTCCTTACGCAAGAGACTTATTTTGTGAAAAATATTTATATTAAAGTTATAGGTATATATTTTAAGTATTTTCTACACAATATTCTATATTTACCTTAAGTCTACATGTTCGGCCAGCTTCAACTTAAATAAATTACTCGTTTTCTCGGCTGGAATTTTGCACAGTGTACTCAAACGATCATGTTGGATTACTTGCGTACACACACATACCATCATATTGTAGCAGTTTGACCAATACAAATAGCGTGACCAGAGATAGTCAACGCCCCTTCGGATACACATACTATTGTAGTACAATTTGTAATAAAAAAATATAAAGAGATATTTTATTTGCCAGCCCAGATGGCTTGTGTTAGTCATTAGTCGTTAATCTATACAAATTAGCCATAATTCAATTATCTCATTTTTCAAGCAGCAGAGAATGAGTAAAGCATCTTTATCTATATAAATAAGTACCAAAGTTGCTTATTATTTATATTGTAATTTATTTTTAATGTGTAATAAAAAAATATTAAAAGTTGAGTAAAGTTCAAT
The DNA here is from genome assembly GCA_949987675.1 of Chymomyza fuscimana. NCBI lineage: Eukaryota > Metazoa > Arthropoda > Insecta > Diptera > Drosophilidae > Chymomyza > Chymomyza fuscimana. The sequence continues at coordinate 88,470,043 of OX465088.1, forward strand.
ATGGTATATAGTGCTGGTAAACTATACACATGGTTGCCGTTTATGCTTGAGGCCAACTAAGAGAGCCATGTATTTATCGTTAGTAAATGTGTGACTGTGTGTGCGTGCTTTGATGGAGCTTTCTGATTGGCCGATTTCGTTACGCTTCGTTAAGAAAGCTATTTAGATATTATATACATTTTCTCTGTAAGTGTAGATGTCTTTTAACACCTAAGTATCTTAATGGGCTACATTTTCAATATTTTGTACATAAATTATAGAGTATATTCAAATCTATGTTTTTATTTTAAGTATGTTTTATGAGTAGATGTTGGACTTTTTGGTTTTATTTGTTTATGGTATTAGAAAATAAGCTTAAAATAATGACAATGATTATTTTTATTTTTTCATTTCAGAAGTTTGCTATTTATATATTAACTTAATATATATTTAGGGTACCCGGCAGACGTTTTCTGCACGAACGTTCCCTTGCCTGATATAACTCTGGCTGTTTGCGAATCTCAAGGCTACTCCCGTTTTCAACAGTGGCCTTCCGTCGAACATACACGGTGCATCCCGTGATTTATATATTTCGATTTTTGTGTCAAGGTTTCACAAATTACCCTTAATTCAATTTTAATCGAATAAGTGAATAATGGGTAAGATTGAAAACCTTAAATATATAAAATAAAAAAATTCTTAAATTCAATTCAATTCAATTCTTAAAATAAAAAATCCAATTAGAGCTAAATCAGGAAAAATTAAGAAAAACCCCAAAACAATACTATTTTATTTTTCTTAATGCAAAAAGCATCAATCACGTATTGAACATTTGCTTTACGATATACCGATGTTCGTCTGTCTGTCTGTCCGTCCGTCCATCCGTATGAACGCCTGGATCTCGGAGATGGTAAGAGATAGAGCAACCAAACTTTCAGATTAGTTCCCTTATTATTCCATAAGAGACAAGTTTATTTTATTTTTTTGATATCGGGGATACATTGTATAGCGCCCATAGAATGTTTTAAATGGATAATTCATTTATTTATGAAGATATTATAAAATAATTTGCTGTTTGATAGTTTTTTAAAGATCCCCACAGCATTTTACCAAATTTGATCAAAATCAGTTGACTATATAGCTCCCATAGGATCGATCGGACCTAAAAACGTATTTGGTGCAAAATTTGTTGTGTTTCGTTTGTTTATAAGGACATAGTAATCAAATTTGGCATTCGAAAGTTTTTTACAGTTTTTGGTGCAACATTCGTGTTTTTTATTTGTTTATGAATATATTGCAACCAAATTTGGCAATAAAATATTTGGATTTCTTAATCAATATACCGGATTTAATTGCAATGTAGTGACACAGGGTATCCCAACGTAGTCCGCGCCTGTCTGTAACGTACACCTTCTTTTTATTGTTAATTTCGTTTATAAATTTAATAGTAGGTACTTATTCATAATTGAGCGGGAGCGGATCCAGGATTTGGTCATAAGCGGGGTTTTCACTTCGAACTGTATATAATTGAGTAATATAATTTTGAGTTATTTATATGTATGTCAATTTACCTTAAACTCTTTACTCTCACTTTGCGGCGTTGTGTACATTGAGGTACAAACTCTTAAGCGGTCTGTTTCTAATGTTTTCTTGAATGAATGTGATATGTTGTTGAATGCAAGCATTATAATTGTTTGGATTTGAGATTGATACATAATAACATTTACTCCAGTTTTGATATTTTTAGAGTAAACTAGGGGGCTCAGTCATCTGCGTGCTGCACATGCCATCATCAGGGAAATGGTTATACACATTCCGACTGAACTTTACCGATTTTGAGGCGCATGGATTTAAATGCATATTGTTCCCGGCGTTCGCCGAAGGAGTTGAGTTCGGGTACAATAGATCATACTTTAGGTAACTTTGGGGGGGTCTCCGACGTCTCCTTCTGTATGTTACATACATTTTCGGCTTGCACAAACTTAATATAGGTACCCTTTGTACCATACGGTACAGGGTATAATAATTTGCACCCACAGATCGACTTTCGAAAAAGGAAAACATGTGGCAAATCTCAATCCCAAAAAACTAGACCGTAAGACGCACCATGTGGCAAAATGTCATGTTCTTAGGTCTTTTAGTCTTCAAAATATACGGATAGACGAACATGGCTAAATCAATTCCGTTTGTCGTAGTGAACATATTGATGCAAATTTTGTAAAGATCCTTTTAAGCAAAGCGTTTTTCCATTTTCGAAATAATAAGAAATACAATATCGTAATTTATGGTTTATTGAGTTGTGGCAAGTTTCAAATGACAAAAGATGGCTGCCATTTGCTTCCTTTATATAAATCTAAAGAAGATAAATTTATCTGACTATGTTGACTAAAATTCCTTCAGTTCGACTCAAAAAAGGGGGCAGCAGCTCTAGAATTCAATAGAAGAGACCTACGCATCCTATGCGGTGCACTTACTGGCCACTACCCATGTAGATACCACATGGCCAAGCTAGGTCTATCGGACACGGTAACTTGCAGATACTGCAATGAAGAGGAGGAAACCATGGAGCACCTTTTAGCCAACTGCCCAGCGCTAACCAAACGCGGAGCAAAGTTCTTTAACAGCTATATACTGGATGAAGAGGACTACAAAACCCTACCACTAAAGGGTATAACTGCCTTCGCCAAAACATTAAACGACGCGTCGCGACGATTAGTTATATAATGTGCACAAAAGAGCTATATGTTGGTCGCAGTGCAGAAGGAAATTAATACCCTAAACCCTATTCACATCATACATCATACATCATACATGTTGACTAAATGAGATTTGAGCCATGAACCGACATCCCAAGTTAATAATTGCAATGAGTTATAACTACCCCTCCAAATTCCACAATGTTTCCAATAAAATATGACTATACTCTGCATACCCCTAGGCTAAATGATATTTGTTGAACCTTGGTGTTGGTCGATATGTGCGTCGCTGTTCCCCCAGCGAAATTTCGGTGCCTACAGCTACGATGCTAAATCCTTTGACCTCAAATGCTTCCTAGTCAAACGGCATTTATATTTGACATTCATCAGAACAATATTGGGTTAAGGGGTCAGCATGAAAATTTCCATTTAAATTTATTCAAATTTATTCATATGGAGCCACCAGTGTGTGCACAGTAAGAGAAAGTGCTATTTTTATCGAGTTATCGTTTTTTTTTTTGGTATACATCGATATTTTTTCCGATACTTTGGGTTAATGTGGCCACACTCACATTATAATCAGCTGCTTTATGCTTACAAAAATTAAGCGCGCAAAATAAGACAAAGAAAGAAATAAAAAAAACATGGATTTGTATCAAGTATTGTTAACATTACTAAATGTAAACAATGCGTGTATGACTGCCTACCTAATTGTAAAAAGGTCGGCTGCAAAAAAAACCATCTTTATTTAACATTTTAGCAATTTCCTCCCATACACTTTTTCTCACCAGTGCATTAAAGTGCATTTTGTGTGTTATATCCCATAACACTAGGTGAGCTTGTACTGCTTTTAAAAGCTCTATTGTTTGTTCTCTTGGAAATGATTCACACCGTTTATTTTCTACCTGCCATTTCGAATAAAAAAATTGTACATATATGTATGTATATATATTAGTTAGCGCCAACGCGCAACAGATGTTGTTAGTGTTACCACATCTAGTAAAGAAGTGGCGCCATTTAATGTTAGGCATTTTTAAAATTAAAATACAACACTGTTTTGTTTTGTTGTCTGCGACCCATCGTCAAACATTTTTAATCGGAATTTTTCGCCACCATTTTTATTATATGAATTTTTTCATTTTTTTGCGTGCTGCGTATAGGGCTTTAAATATAATAATTTCGTTAGCGACGGATAGACCGACACGACTATATCGAATTCTCCAAGATCATAATTTTGTTAACTTTGGGATTTTCCGTCATCTTCTACTATATGTTACATACATTTTCGACTTGCACAAACTTAATATACCCTTTGCACCGTAATGTATGTTGCAGACTCCATACAAAAATACTTAAGGATTAAGTTTTACAAATTATTTATTTCATAAGGGCTCAACACAAAAATTCTTAAGGAAATTAAATTGTTAAATCTTTTATTTATATATCTTAATACATACTATATTAAAAAAAAACATTTATTAGGTGTACAATGTTTGAGGCTTTATTGTAAAAAAGTGGTAATATATTGATTATTGAGATTGCTGCCCGTCGTTAGCTACTACTTTTTCCCATCTTTCTGGTAGTTGCCGGATACCATCTCGAAAATCCATGAATTTGTTGAAGCGATCCACCAATCGAGTTAATTTTTTACTTTCTGCGTAACCTTGGGAAGTTTACAATATACATATAGTATATAAAATCGTACCAATAAACGGATTTCCAACAAAACTGATATTTGTGCTTGGTTCTTTTAATTTGGGTAAAGACTGGTGTCTGGTGTATCTGCAAGGTAGCGAATTTTTAAAACATCTTGTAATATAATTACCTTTTAAAATATGAATTTTTTGTTAAATAAATAACTTTACTTTTAAAAAGTTTTGAAACACAAAAATTAGTAAGCAGCTCAATCGATATGATTAAATTAAAAAATATTGCAGATGATTATATTATTATGTAAGTATATTTATAATTAATTAAAATTTATTAATAAAAAATTAACCCTACAATTGAAAAGTGCTCGTAAGACTGTATACAATCAGTTTTTAAGAAGCTACTTTATTTTTTAACTTGACTTACTTCACATAATTTTTGTTTTTATAAATTTCCATAGCAGACTATAATAATTAATATTATTTTTGAATGCTAAAAACTTTCGTGGTGTGAAATTTATTGTTTTCAAAGTAAATAACAGCTGGGTTAAAATACGTAATTTGTATATTTCTAATCTGATCAACAAATTGACAATCGAACATTTGCTGTCAATGACTTAAAAACAGGACTCATGTCTGCCACTCAACTCGAATATTCGGTAAACAGACAGTTTTATTTGGGTAAATGGCTATTATGCTTTCACGAGTTAACAAAATGAAAAATAAAATTGTAGAATTAATTAGCATTTATAATTAAGTCAAAAGAAAATCGTGCAAATGGCTGAGAGTATATGCAATGCATATTAAACGAGATGATCGATAAAGGCGTAAAGCAGAAGCAAAGTTAAGAATGAATACCTATCGATATGTTGTTAGCAATTGCGAATATAGATCATCAAGATTGAATGTACTCAATGGAAGAAGAAAAAACTTAGAATGTGTCTAGCCGGCTAATCGAAAACTTAGACACAGTTGAATGCACTCGATGACTCACAGAATAGATTCGGATTCGAAATTAATGCTAGCGGCTTTGGTCTTTGGTCTTCAAGCTAGCGCGTGGCTAGACGACGAGTCACAACTCCTTTGGGTGACTCAAACACGTTACCCTATCAGTACAACTGTGCATATTAACTAGCCATAAGTAGCATGTATTTGGCCAGAACCGAATGATCTGCAATGCGCCCACGTTGTCTGTTTGTCGCCAGTATTTAGTTTTTATATTCTGTTTTTTGTTATTCCCTCGATAAGGTTTTGGGTCAGGCACGTCATGTCATGCGGAAGTCAGGCAGCACGAGCCGACAATTAGTTAGCCATAGAGTGGTAAGCCTTTGTTCTGGCCGAATTCGGTTTGATGAATTTGATGACAATGGAAGGATTTTCAAAGTTGGGCTTCGACTGGTGGTGGTCATAAAGCCAAATGTTCTAACTTGCATCGTAAAATAAAGAAGACATCAACAACACGAAGGCACTGACACTGGCAAGTTCAAAACCCGCCTATGTTTATAGTCTTTAATTTCGGCGCATCCTTATGATGCTCCACTTTACACAAATTTGGCCAAGAGCAATCCCACGCCCATAAAAGCCAAACAAATGCGCACGAGTCAAATGTCGTATTTCATTAAGTCAAACTCTGGACAAAGCCATGTAAAAGCAGCGAATGGGTTATTGGATGCCAATAGATGTGTAACCATGCGACGAGGTCTTCATATGAGGTTCAATGTGCCCACAAAAAACAACAAGAACCGAATTGAATTGCATGAAAACGCGAGTTGCGTTGCGGAAATCGTACAAACTGGTCATGAAAAATGCATTACTAGCCATAGAACCAGACACAATAATAAAAGTTGAGGGAGACGACGATGACGGCGGTGATGGCGGTGATGGCGGTGATGGCGGTGATGGAGGTGACGGTGACGACGCACGCCGTTGTGTTATGGTTCGAATCCTGGCAGAGTGATGAAAATGTACGATTTTAGCTTAAGGCGTTAAGTGAGCATACGAAAAATGTAGCCTTTTTTTTTTTTTAGTTACAGTTCCATAGACAGCGCTTGCTTTTGCTATTGATAGATACGAAAAGCGATCTGGCTGGCCGCGTGCTTGGGGCGCCTAAACTTGACCAGGCCAAAGCCAACTTAGAGACAGACCAGACGATGATAGTAGAAGACCAGTGTCTATGGTCGACTAGCCGTCTAGGTGGTGCTGTCGGTGCCCTCCTCGCTGAAATCAATCGATTCGACATTATTATTAATTTTTCATAACTTCTGCGCAGCTGGCGGCGTCAAGGGCTTCGACGCGATGGCCAGAACTCAGTGTGCAATATGGCGCCCTTAACTCCCAGCTCCATACTTTGTGAAACTAATCTATTTGTGCGGTAAGACTCCGGCATCTGGCATCTGCGGCGGTAGCTTTGGAGCGGGTGCATGCCTCTCCGATCAAGCGCGTTATCTCCTATCTTAGCGCTTTGATCTTTTACCGCTTCTGCTTTGCATAATAAATTCGCTATTGATGAAAACTAACTTTAAGCTAACCGACCCGCCTAGTTCGTTCATCCTTCCGTCCTTCTCTGTGCATATCTCAAGGGATTTCCCGGCAATTTGTTTAAACCTTTTTTTGCGCTTGTCGCGCCTTTGGCCATGGCTGTTTAATTCGATTGCATGGCCATATCCATTGTCTGCGCTTGAGCTTTGTTTTTTAACTATTTTACTACAATAGCGTAATTTTTTTGATCATGGTTAATGAGTAATGCTTTGATTAGTTTTCCATTTGGTTGTCTACAGGTCTTTTATCATAGGGCGCAATTAAGTGCTACTTTCAAGCGTTATATGATTTTTGACAAATAATTCAAACTTTTTGATCGCTAATCGGATCTACAGTATGTTATGAGAATTGGTTTTGCCTTCTCTTCCGAATGGCTTGTTCAGGTTCCCAAATGCTACTTATCCCGTACGTTATGTATCCTTAAACTATGCTAACGATTTATAAAAGGTAATGATACAGAACTATTAAATTTTCATAAAATTTTTTATTCAAAAATAAATCTTAAGATGCATAAAAAAATTACATTTTCTAATCTTTTTTTTAAGTTTGTTTCTTAAATATTTTGAAATTATTTTAAATACTTTTCCTTGCATAATTTAAATATGTATCAAAAGGATTTGAGGCGATTTGAAAAATTTTATTAAAAAAAAATTGTGAAACAAAATTAATTTTTAATTCGTTTGTAAAAAATTTGTGTCAAGAGTATACTAGGTTTGAGCGGAGTCCGTCTATCCGTCCATATGAACATCTAGATTTCGGAGATCATAAGAATTAGATATCCAAAAATTTTCCATCAGTTGCGTATAATCCACCTTCACATCAAAATTGAATTATGTCGATATCTTGCCTCTTTCCCCATAGGAAGATTTCGTGATTTTTAGGTAAGCTGTCAAATATTTGGACTTAAATTCTATTAGTCAGTAATGAACACTCCCACACCTCTCGTTATATGCATCTGAAACTTACTAAAGATATCTAATATAAACTTCTTGACTTTTTTTTTTATCTGTATCAAAATCTGTTGACACTTCCAAAATTTATTGCTATTAATATCATAATGAAATAAAAAAATTATTTTTCCATTTGAAAATGGCTTGTGTACGCCGCAACAACAAACGCGAAAAACGTTATAGGGTGTTCCACTGTCGGACACCGAATTTAATAAACATTTTTTATGTTCTACATTGTTCATTGTTTATAAGATAAATAAAATTGTTAAATTTCGTAGACGAATATTATAAAAATAATATAGCTCAACAAAGGTATTTTTTTAAATGATGTTGATGAAATCAAAAAATAAATAAATACCATAAAATAAATTTAGCTTATTAAATAAATAGAAAACAATTCAAGAAGTAATGACATAAAAACCTTAAGTGATGGCACAATTTTATTTTAAAAATAAATTTTTTAAACGATATTGTAATTTTTAAAAACGAATATTTTTCAAAGATTCCTATATCAAAAATTTTACCTTTTAAGAACTTTTAACGGCCTGCTGAAGTGCAACTATTTTCAATTCAATTCAAAAACAAAGCTTGCCTTAAAAAAAAAAAAAACAAAGTTTGATAGTTTCTAAATCTGAATTGTATATTTACAAGGTGAAATTTTGCTTGTACGTATGTATATGTATAAATGGCACTTAGGGAGGGAAGAGCTGGCTCATTATACGAACACATTGGTAAAAAAACCAAATAACTGGTCAACTACGATTTACTAATACGTAAGTTTCATAATTTACTTTATATAATCGTACACGAAACATTTCAACGATTCGAAGTTCAGATTTATGGCAACAAATTTAGTTTAGCGCTTCCACAAAAGTTTTGATGATTGAAAAAAAACATTCGAATCATAGTAACGTCAAACCAAGCAGTGTTTTCCACTGCTTAACCATAAACTAATGACATACCAATCAGCTTCGTGTTTGCGTTCTGTTAAGCTTTCAATTTTCAAAGAGAATAAAATAGACGAGTGGAAATGAAAAAAAATTAAAGCATACTTTTAGGCAGCTAAGAAATTCAAAAAATAGTACAATTTCCTGGAGGTCAATTTTTGATATTCAACTTTTAGATACGAAATTCAATTTCCGAAAATCGGGAGGAATTACATTTTGTTGTAAAACATGTGAAGAAATTTATAAAAAATTTTTCGATCAAATTTGGAGTGGTAGTCAAAGGTACCCTTAAAGCAAAGTAACCAAATGATGAAAAACCTACAAAATCTTTATAACTACTCGAATATATTTAAAACCAAAAAGTTTTTAAGCTCAAAAAAATACAAAACGCCAACTTTGATGGCTAATTACTTAAGAACCAGTAATTAAAATTTAATATTTCTTTTTTGCACAGGATACATTAATATGTGTACAATCATATTAAATTGTCATTGTGCCCAAATTTTGAATTTCGTCTGGAGGGCTTTTGACCAAAATCTGGCCACGCGGGCCCATTGTGCACTGTATCAAATTTGATCAAAATCGGTTGACTATATCATATAGCTTCCATAGGGCCGATCGGTCGAAAAAACTTTTTTGGACAAAATTCGTTTTGTTTCGCTTGTTTATAAAGATATCGTAACCAAATTCGGCAATTGAAAGTTTTTTAGCGTAGCTAAGCACTGTACCAAATTTGATCAAAATTGGTTGACCATATCATATAGCAGCTATAGGGCCGATCGGGCAGCAAACGTGTTTTGCACAGAGTTCGTTGTGTTTCGTTTTTTTACGAGAATATCGTAAAAAATTTTACAATCAGATGTCTTTTGGAGTTGTTAAGCAATATACCGGACTTAAATGCAGTTTGGTGGTACAGGGTATCCCAAAGTCGTCTTCGCCCGACTTTAACGTACCCCATCTTTTTTGTTTTGTTTTAGAGTTGTTAGGAGCTTTCAAAAAATACAAATTTAATTTTTTATTTGAATTTCTTAATACTGAAAAATTGGATGTAGTTTTCCTCCACGGGAAATCAGTATGTGTGCATATACTCTATTTTGTTTGAAAATTGTCTATTTTTATCAAAGAGCATAAATGGTAATTTGAATTAACTTGTATTGAATTTAACTCCATACATATTTATTGAATTTGCATAATTTAATGCAAATAATTAAAAAATCGTTTGTTAAGCAATGTTAAAATTTTTATATTAACCTACAAATTTATCGATTTTTTTCATGATATAAACAAGAAGTAAGTGTTCTATTCAATATTATATAAAAGTATTATAATTTTTGACACATTTTGACGAAAACAAAAATCTTTTTTCATACCTACATAATAACGCATCTAACCTGAAAATTTGGTCGCTCTAGCAGTTACCATCTCTGAGATCTATGCGTTCATACAGACAGACAGACAGACGGACATGTGTATATCGACTTCTCTAGTCACCCTGATCATGCTTTAGGTAACTTTGGGGGGTCTCCGACGTCTCCTTCTGTACGTTACATACATTTTCGGCTTGCACAAACTTAATATACCCCTTGTACCATACAGTACAGGGTATAAAAATGCAATATAATAAATATTAATAAAACACTCTTTTCAAAAAATATATATATAGTATGTGCATAGTTTTGAAAGCTTAAGAGAGGCACAAAAAATATTCAAGATTCTTATTTAATCAGTGATTTAAAAATGAATTTACTTTTCAGCAGCAAAACCTTCAAAGTAATTTACCGTACTTATTAACTTTAAACGTTTTAGATAGGTAAATAAATTCAACTGGTTGTTTACATGAGGAGACAGAGGTATGCCTAAAAGTAGTCATACGTTTTTAAATTGTTCAAAATAAGCTACAAATATGCGTTATGGATAAAGTCAAATATTTTAATGATTCTTACAAATACTTAAAGAAAAACTTTTTAATCCTCATGTCTTTGTGTACGGAGTGCGAAAGGGTTGCAAATTAGGCTTGCAAAAAAAGTCTTCACAGAAAATAGATATTCAACCCCACAGTTGTGAAGGCGGGAGCAGACACCACCGCGTGAGACTCACACGCTGAATTCCTAGTACAAAACCCATAAAAGTAAACGAAGCACTCGTCCATAACGAAATGTTCACCACGTGCGACACACATTCATGTGGGAAAGGCGGTGGAGAAGTATTGGGGGATAACAGTCATAAAATACCGCCCATACAAATACAAGCTTTTAGTTACAAAAAGGAAGGTTGCTGCCACCAACAAAGAACGCTCTTTGTGCTCTGTCTCTCAGTTGTACTATCTGTTGGTTTCTTTGTTGACGCAACATTGTTTCGGCATTGTTGCAACATATCCACCCAACGGACAGCATCGAGCAATGTTGCCAACTCCTCTTTTTATATTATTAAATCTTGGACAACTGAAAGCGGGAATTTCATCTTTTTCGGCTTACAAAATTCTTGATGTTGAGTATATATGATGAAATTTTATAAATGAATCTTTTATATAATAAATGGTATATTTGAAAAGGTAAATTAGATATGATTCCTAGGTAACAAATAAAAATGTTTCTCAGAAAAAGCTATTTTTTAAGCGTTCGCCGTTTCTACATGAATTTCTGTAAATTTTTTTAAAAGTTCTGTGCATATTCAATTGAGCACAGTTCTTGATGCTGATAATTTTTGTATGATTTGTAATGCCTGATTCAATGCAGGATAGGAATGATAACAAAATGTATACCACTTTTAGGATAACAGTGCTGAGAGCTTGGAAAATTAAAAACGAATCTGATAGAAATTAATTGGGATAAAGGATTGATAGAACTATAAAACGCAAGAAAATCTTGAATCTTAAAATAGCCGAAAATTAAAAGATCTAAAATATATGTACAATAAAGTAAGACAAAAATCTGTCTGATTTAAAAAAAAATGTCTTCGCTTAAATATATATAAAACATTAGTAATTAATTCCGAGATGTACTCGTTAATATGTTGCCTCACTTAAAACCTAGTACGCTTGCGAATACGCTCAGAGAAAAACGTTTTTGACAATTTTGTGGGGTGTACGGCTGCTATCGTTGCGGTATTTAAGACGAAGCGCGCGAAGCATCGCGAGCTCATTCTGCGTTGTGCTTTCGTCTGGAGCGGTCAACGTTACTCGTGCAGTCTTTCGGTGCGAATTCAGAGCTCGCAAACGCTTTCTCGTAACTTTGCTCCGTTGTTTATTGTATCTGTGAGTTCGCAGCGGTATTGTATCTCATCACGGTCAATGAAAGTGAAACTTTTGTTTGCGCGCGTGTCGGCTGCCGGGGTGTAGACATACATAAATACTTACCTTATATAGTGCTATGCTACACATGCCACTACCTAGAAAAGATTAAAAGCATGTAAAAACAGCAAAATGCCTATTAGTTTCAATGAGTGTGCAACAAAATAAGTTACCATATTTGTGCCGTAGCTTTTAGAGGCTTGTGTGTATCTGGTGTGAAGACAGTGCGTTGTCGCCAAAATCATAAAATCATAAAAACAAAGAAAACAACAAATTATTAAACAAAAAAAAAAACCCAGCTGTTAAACATCAGTAGACATTTGAAGCACTCTTATTGTCAGATTTTCCTAGAACTCTTCAAAGCTATTCAGGTATGTGGCCGCCCATAAAGTAATTCGTACCTCGATTTATTTAATGTATATCGTATGTGTGTCTACAAATTTATTTAGCTGAATTTTGTTGCCAATAGCAACCGAACCGAAACGTAGTAAATCTTAATAAGCCTTTTCACACGTGTGCGTCCATTAAGTCAAACCTTCAACTGCAAACGGGGTGGCAAATACGAAAAATATTATTATAGCAGCGACTTCCGGTTTTTCCAGAGAAGCTTTCTGCTTAACACCAATATTTTCTCTTTCTCGCTTCGGCTACGACAAATCTATAGGAACGTATGTGTTATGGGTTGGCTCTTTGCTCAATATGCATGTGCATGAAACGTTTACCTTACTTTTTGAAGGACAAATTTAGGACAGGATAAAAATGTAACCTCGCGTTGGGCGTAGGGCGTACACACACACATACAAGACTGCAGAATCTTTACCTTCTGTTGGTGTGTTAGAGTTTGACATTGGGGCTCTTTGGTTTTTTGTTGATTAATACTTTTTAATGTTGAATAAAAAATATATTGTGGTCGTTTAGTTAGTAAATTAATGTACTCCAGCTTGTTTAAACTGTTAGCGGGAGAAAATCAGTCAAGAGTATTGCTTTTAACAAAAATATTGTATAGATTGAACATTGGTGTGGACCGATTTTACGGAGAATTTTGCGCCCTACACTTTTTACTAAATACTTTTGAGAAGCTCGGAAAAATATTTTATATGTATAATACTGATGTTTGTGACCTTTGACCTTGAAAAGCGCCCATTTATTGTTACTTTTTAAATTTCGCACAGCAAGTTGTAGCTTATTATGCTTACATTTTAAGGACTAATGCAATAACAATAGTAGTATCCAATAACAATATTACATACTAGTTAGTGGATACCAGTAAGTGCTTTGGAGGCGCCAAATTAAAAAAAAACGTTATTTGTGGAAATAGGTTTAGACCCGTAGGCTTTGTGCAATGCACTGCAACAGATAGAAGGAGACGTGGCAGAGCATTAGGTTATCACAACCTATGGTAGCGATTCAGAAATGTATGTCTGTCCGCCTGTCCGTCTTTATGAATACCTAGGTTTCGGAGACCCCAAGAGACACAAAACTTTGTCCAAAGTTGCGATGTCTCGATATCTTAACTCGATCTCCCGTAGGAGAATGTCGCCGTATTCATATTTTGCAATTTAATATTTTGATCTAAAAATTACCAGTTCTACCAGTTAGCATAAACAAAATCGTAAATATACAATAAAAGTCATAGCCAAAAATGTATTAATTTCACCCCCCTATAAACTGCATTAAAATTATTGCTATACACCACCTGGAGTTTGGTATGCAGCCTTTTGTGTTCCTAACAAACAAAACCAAATCGACATTTTATCGATGCGACGTTTACCAAATATGTATCTTGAATACCATTCTTAACTTAACTTTCGAACGACATCGAAATCGGTTAAATATTTTAATATAATTTTCCTCTAAAAAATGTGAAAAGATTTCGGAGACTGAAAACAGTCAAAATTTTACCTAAAGTTTTGTATTATCTGCAGTCAAAAAACTTCAAAAGTGATAGGTAAATGACCGCCTGCTTTATAAAATGCAAATAAAATCGAGATGTTTTTTAACTTTTGGCGAAGAAGCTCGGTTAAACAATTACGGCATGTAAACTCATAAAAGTGTCCGTCCCCTTCCTATGTATGGAGTAAAACCATAGAGCGAACAAACCAATTTTCCTTTTCCGATATGCTACAAAACGCTTAGATTTTGGAAAATCACTGTTGTAATTATGGAAAGTACAGGGTATATTATAGTCCAGGTATCGACTGTAACCTTCCCACTACATTTAAAATAAAAAAAGTCTAGCTGAAGTATACTTGTCTAAAGGTGAAAAAACAGTTTACGAGGTAATTATGGATGCATATATTGTATTTATGTCAGATAAATACAAAAAATATTAAAATAGATGGGGTCGATTATTATATTTTCACATTTATATTATCAACATAAAGTAGAATTTCACTGCAGTATAGAGGGGAAGAAGTCTGATTTTGAAAAGTAACTGCCTATATATTACAAATATTTTATCCGATCTATATAATTGTTGTAACATACACAGTTGCAACCAAAGAAATTCTCCGACGTGGACTAACGTGGTTTAATATCAAAATGATTCGACAAATTGACGACGCGACGGAGAGATCTGATCAAATTTTCAAACAAACATATGGTCATGTCATGCCACTTCAATGAAAAAAGAACCAAGTTTATGATATTGAAATGTGTATCTTATTTGTTTGCATGCACTGTATCCATTAATCTGTTCGTGGACACATTTTTAACGAAACAATATAAATACGTGTCGAACAGGATTTCCAAAAAGTAAGAATCGTGTCGAATATAAAATTGATTTACTTTGAAGAAACACGGAATTCCGAACAGTGGCGACTCACTTTGCTGGTCATTGATCGACGCCTCGTCGTCGACTTCAACTGGCTTCTTGATTCGTTGATAGAGAGGAGAGCGCGCCGCTTAGTTTACCAACACGTGCGCCGTTAAAGCAACAACAAGAACAACAAGACTCATTCGATGCGGAAAGAACAACAATAAAAAACAAAAACGAATGAAATAGCTTGTGTAAGCTTTTACTCTGAATTTGTATGCTCTTCTGGGAATGTATTTGTATTTGTGATTGAGGGTCGCTCTTTCTGTGCTAAAAATCCGCAGCTCGTGGCAGTAAAAATTATCGTCGCTTGTCGTGAAACTACTAAATAACGAAATGACCGACACACTTAGTAGAGACCGTATGACGAAGTCTTTTTATGCGCGGTATCTATAAAACGGGCTGAACGGGTATATTGCATTTGTGCGGATCTAATCCAAATGGAATAGGTTTATCGATAAGAATCAAGATTCTTAATCCTAAAACAAGCTAAAAAAAACTTAAAGGCTCAATCCAGACACGTTACTAATATGGTTTCAATTAGAGGTGTGAATAAAAAAGGAAATTCGATTTATACCGCATGAGGTTCGATAAATTAATTCCGTTCGTTCCGTTCCCACTTGATATTTTTTTCTTTAAAAAATATTACCAATGTCAGCAGACGGTCAAGAATGCATAAAGGCAAGACTACCTTAGTACGAGGCATAAAGGTAAAAATGTCAGACTAACAATGAGAGTAACAACAATCAGCTGTTTACAAGTGAAAGTGGTGTGGTTTGTTTTTGTTAATGAAAGCTTTGATCAGACAGAAATTATCTATCTATCTATCTTGTTTAACTATCTCTCATTAAACTTTTTTTGTTTGTTTTGATAATTCCTTTTTATACCTTAATATACTTGGGAAATAGGCGCGCCGCAATGCTCCCCAATGCAATAATAATGTATGTATAACCTAAGTTTTTTTGTGCTCCACAAAAATTACCAAATATTTTTGCGCCGACTATGTTGTGGGAAATAGTTCTCATTGCCAAATTTACATGAATTAAAAAGCTACAAAAAATTCTGCATTTACTATGTTGTAAAAAGCCTAATATCTACAAGTGTGTACATTAGGGTGGCCATTTTTGCAACATCTCACGATTTTAATAACACAACCCCCTAAAAAGTTTCCTCTTTACCTGCATATAACGCCTGTAAAATTTAAAGGCGATCCGAATGTATTTGATGGGCGCGGGAATAGGTCAAAGGTCATAAAAAAGTTTCATATGAATCCATAAATAGCGACCAAACCGTAAGTTTGACAAAAACATGTTCCATATATAATCAATGGGTAATTCAATTATCTACAGTCCAGTAAAAAAATGATCAAAATCACTTTAGTATAACCAGAGATATTTGCTGTTATGTAGAGGCACTTTTTTTTTTTCTAATTTCCAAAAATGTTTTTCCAAAATATCTCGAAACCTGTTTCAAGAAAAAAATTTTTTACTGCATTTTCGGTTTTAGCATGTCATTTTACTGCAGAAACGACTAAAACATGTTAAGGATACAAAATTTTTTTTTATTTGTAAACTGGTGTAAATAGTCAATTTAATCAATTTTAGAGCTTACCAAATTTATTCAGGGCCACTCTATATTTTTTTAAAATTTGTTTTGATAGATATGAGACCTTTTGAACCATAATTTGTCTGATTGAAAACAAGATTTTAAAGTTTATGTAGAACAATACAATCCAAAACGGAAAAAGTGCAAGCTATGACCTTTGACCTATTCCCGCGATCATCAAATACATTCGGATCGTTTTTAAATTTTACAGGCGCTATATGCAGATAAAAAGGATACTTTTTGGGGGGGCGGCGGTTTTGATATCGACGGTGTAAAAATCCTCCATACCAGCGGCGGCCACCCTAGTGTTCATATTTTTGTACTTGATTTTTGTTTTTGATATTATTTAGCTCATGTTGTGTGAAAATAAATAATTATAGTTGCGATATAGTTTGCAATGGATGTTTAATAAATATAAAATGCACTGACAAATATCCAAAATTTTATAATTATGATATTAAATGGCGTTTTACTTATAAAAACTTTTCTTAACAAAAACAAATTAAATAATAAATGAGTGTTGTTGCTCACATTGTTAGTCTGGCACCTCTGCATTTCTGCCCGAAAAAGTAAGCACCTTATATATCTTAGAGGTATAGTGCATCTCATCGTCGAAAATACCCGAGCAACTTACTTGTTAATTAATGCAGCACAAAACAAATTTATTTATATATTTATTTTGGTTGTCTTTTTTGCTTTTGGTTGTTATTTATATTTTATTATGCCTTTCTGGGTGTAGTTTTTGCAAAACGTGTAGACAAACGCGTGTGTATATGAGGGGGCTTTTCTGATGTGGTATTTTAAAATATGTATTACAAACTGCCATTTTCAATAACAATAAAAATTTAATGTACAACACAAGATTATTTTCAGGCGAATGTATACTGTGACTTCAAAAATTACATGTTTCCTTTAGAGAGTATGCATGCGACATAAACTTTTTAAATAATTTAAAAATATGAAAAATTTAACAAAATGAATCACTAAAAAAAACGATTAATTTTAATAATCTCACACAGCTAATAAATAAACAAATAAAATATAGTCTTCACAAATCATACATCAGTAAGGAAACTTAAAAAATGTTGCAAGAAAATAACAACAAAAATTAATTATCAAAAAAGCAATTAATTTTCATAATCTCTGAGCACTAATAAATCTTGAAAATAAGGTAGGCCGATTTGGTCTGGCTTAGTAAAATTATTAAATGTCCAAATACGGTAGCATATTAAAAACATTTTTTTTTTTCTGACAATTGCAGCTCACATGGCGCCCACAATATGCTTGGAAAAGAAACAGTTGCGTGCTTCAAACATGAAAGTGTCAAAACGTCGTTACAGCATGGTCACATTGTCCAACAGTCGCACCCAGAACTCATCCACACAGTCAAATGTTATCCCCAATTTCGGTGAGTATGCGACGACGATACACGAGGCGTATACTTATCATAAATTCATACAGTTTTTTAATGTTGTCGCTAGTACTGCAAGGCTCACGTTTCCCTTTCACGTTTTAATTAATTTATGTAAACTTTATTAGGATCTTCTCGACGTCTGTGTGTACTGTTATAGCATTTAACTATATAAATGCATATCTATTATTATATAAATCTTATGACTGTCCGTGCTCCAGATGTAAGGCACGTGCTTTTGTGTGTCTGTCTCACGTGCTATAGCCATGTTGTTAGGGTATGCAGTGTCACACGCGAAATTTATGACAACAATTTACGTCAGTATTTCCAAGCTGGCTTGCGAGTCTATTAGTTGTTAGGTAAGAAATGGGCCACTAAACCAGTGGAAACAAATCGAAATAATAAACACGTAGTTGAGAGGTGCTATGGCTACTTGTGATTCATACACACTGTACTTGTAGTATATCAGTCTTATAACTACACATACATATATTTTATAAAACCTGAGAATTTAGAATTATTTTATTAACTTTATATTTCTACGATCAACGCAAAAATCGTTTTATAATAGAGCTGCAAGAAAAGTTGACTGAAAATCTAATAGAACACCTCGGACTTATCTTAAGTACACCGAGGAACCAGACGCCTGCTTTGGGTAATTGATAGTAATTTGGGCATAAAATGAGAAATGAGATATCAAATATGACTTTTTTTCCTTTCGCTCGGAACTGTTTTTCTAGGAATTCCCATTTTCACTTGTTAAACGATAATACCATTATAAAAATCTTTTAGATAAGATTAAACAAATTGTGTTTACCAAATTATGTCAAAAGAATTGGATAAAGAGTATTTCACTATCATTGCTGCACGGTGTTTTTGTTTTTAGAGATGTTATTTGAGGGCAAAAATACACTTGATTTATATAGAGTTGCCAACTTTTTACAAAATCTGAGTTTACACATAGCATACAATGTGAACTATTTATTTAATTGCTGAAAACACACAACATTACGTTTTGTGACTGATAGGTTAGCTAGTTATAGTAAGAAATAAATTTAAGCACTTGGATTTTCTTATATTATATAATATAACTACTCTAAAAAGGCGATGGTTCTAAAAGTAGTTACGATTTAACTTTTCAGTGATTATTTGTTTTGAATCCACTTTGAACAAAACACTGTAAAGGCGTTGTTAATAAAAACTGTTTCTGCTTACAAAGCCCAATTTTCTTGCTAGTCTACAGATCGAGACTTTGTATTGAAAAGCTATCAGAAGTACAGCGCAGAACGCATTTCTGCAAGTTTTCTTATTAATTGTGATAACTTGCCGAAATGCTATTACATCTTTTGTGACAATAGCCTACAATTTGATATATAATAAATAAAAAACAAAAATAGGGCATAGGGTGAGTCATTCAAAGTAAACAATTTCAAAACAGTATTCAGGGTATTCAGTCACAAGAAGGTCAGGTGAGTTTAAGTACTTTTATATAACTAATTTAATTCAAATTGTCAATTTAGTCAATAATAATAGCCATCTATCCATTTATTTAAGTCAAATGATATTTTTAAATGTATCAGGGTCAAGGAGATGCTTTTATTGCATTTGAGTTTCGTAAAAACAGGCCGATCATAATATCAATTAAAAGCAAATAATTTTTTAGAACATACTATTCATTAAAAAATAGAGCTACATATTAAACGTTACAGATTTAAAAATTTAAAATTAAAAAAATATTTTTTGCATCGGCCGGGAATCGAACCCGGGCCGCCCGCGTGGCAGGCGAGCATTCTACCACTGAACCACCGATGCTTGTTGAGCATCTTTTCAAAATTGAGCACCCTATTATTTTTTTGTGAAATCAGGTTTTGGTTTGAATATTTTATAAATGTAAATCTCAGTATCACTTCCATTCATTTTTTTTCCTCAAAGCTACGACTAGTTGTCGTAATGTACTATATATGCAGCTGTGTATATATGTATATGTATTACATACGGTACGAGTCACATACATATGTATACATATAGCGGTCACATGCGGCTTTATAAGACGCACATGCCCTTTCGGTACCGCTCGCACGTGCAGCGTATCAAAATGTACACAAGCAAATCGAATGGCATCCCATGGGACACACAGTGCATGTTGCTGCCATGTGCTTTGGGTGCAGTTTGATTAGCGATGGCGGTACCTCAGCTTCTCCTGCAGCAGCGGCACCAGAAACCAGAGCGCAGGTTGACCCTGACCATAGACACAGTCATAGTCATATTTGCGGAAAAAATTATTTTTTTTTTGCTGCGGGTGTGGGTTGTGACCAGTTTTCGTTACGGGCGCAATAAAAATGTAAGAGAGCGTAACTAAAACCACGGGCAAATTCCGAATTGATGCAAAATGCGGTGAGTCTTGGCGCTTGTACAAGTGTCTGGTTGTGTGGTTGTGGGGTCTACCTTGTGGTGGTTGGCCCTGGTGTAGTCACGTTTTGCAAACACTCGCGACACACACTTATACACGTTGATAGCGGTGGTGAAGCTGATGACGACGGCGTTGGCAACAGTGGCGGTATCAGCCATTTGGATGTCTATGAACTGATTACTACTGGGTCATTGCCTTCTACTTCTATATACTATGTACCTATGCTCACTTAAACCTGCATGTAGTTTATTCTTTTTCACATTGTTTGTAATGAAACTTTCGTTGTCTGGTTTTAAGGCCTCGAAATAGGGTTTCGTTTTTTAGTTTTTTAGAGGCAGGAGTTTAAATAGAAGTGAATACTTGGATATTTTTTGCAAATTGGGTCTTCTGTAATAAAACATTTTTTTAGTATGATTTGAAATAAAGTAAGTTAATTTGTGTCTGGTGTTACGTTTGCTTGGAGCGCTCATACTTGCGTTTTGGTGGATACTATTCGAAATTTATTATTATTTTGAAACCGAATGTTTGGTGCTCCCAATTTCACCAAAACGAATTTTTTATGTGGTTTGAAACCGAATGTCTTGTTGCAAGAGGAATCACAACGAATTGGAAAAATAGGTATTTTAATTATGAAATAATTTTTTAAATGTTCTTTGATATTCTTAGATTCTATTTATGCTAATTTCAAGCTAAATAGGTATTAATAAATATTTTTAATTATTTAAAAAAAAAATTAAATTTATAGCCTGAAAAGTGTAATCAATTCAATCATAAGCATCTGTTCATCTTAACATCGTCAAAGAATTTTTTTATGTCGCTCAAGTTTTTTTTTTTGTATTGGAAGTCCGTTTTCAAAATAGAATTGTATGCTGTACAATACACAAATTTTCCAAGTTGAAATCTTGAAACTCGACTTGGTTTTAATATATTTTACTTTATACAGTATGTTGCTTTCGACATATACTCCCTGTACGCCAGGGTTCTAACCTAACTTGAAAAGACAAAAAAAAAAAGGTGGTAATTTGGAGGTTATCTCAGAAATCAAATGTGCTGTGGTTTTTTGGACCTCGAATTCGGATCCAGATCGCGGCACTTTATTTTTGTAGCTGTGTTATATTGAATAGAAGCCTCATTTAACAATGGTGTACAAAACTATAAAATTACAGAAAGTACCATAATTTTATGCATATATATGTATATATATTATAAAAAAAACCAAAGCGCAAGATGTATAACTAAGAGATTGTCTTTTTTATTTGTAGTTGGCAAACATTCCACAAACCTCTCAGCGCGGCAGCGTCGTAGTGGAAAAATGCTCAGGACAAGTCTTCACAAAAGAGTTACACAAATCTCAGGTATTGGACTATCATCTTCCATGTGCACAGAGGGTGTGAATGAGGTTGATGACAACCTTAAAAGAGAACAAAGCGCTTATCATTCTTTGCCATCTCAACATGACGATAGAAACACTGGGGAGTTGGTTCATTGTGTGGAGCACGGAGCTTGTGCGGGAGTTCCCTCAATTAAATCAGTATTAAAGTCCACTATGTCCAACAACAAATCAACAACTATAACAGCCCAGCAAAATGTGCTCTATGACAATGATGACGATGATGTGGATAGTGGTTGTGATTTTTCAACGGCCAAGTGCGCGGAGCCATGGCAACCACAGGCCGATGGTTTGCTTTCTATTGCCATCAAGACTGTTAAACTGGTGCAACGGAATAAGATTCTGCAAAAGCGACTGGCTCAGTTGCAGCTGGAGACCTCAGAGTTTATTGCTTCGGTATTGGCCAATCCAGAGAATCAGCATCTTCGTCCGAAAGTGCAGCCAAAGTCGAGTGTGTTAGATAAGTTGAGCAGCAACATGCTGCTATGGCATTGATACACTTGTTGCTGCAACAAATAAATGTTGCCAAAGTACAAAACCGTAAATATCTTTTGCATACTTTCAGGCTGCCATTGAAATATGCGAAAGGCATTTGGAAGTTTTGAGCAATTCGTACTGATTATATTTAAATGAATGTTTAACCTTTTTTACATATAAACATAAACATAAAATAATAAACTATTTATAACACTTAATTAATGTTTAAAGTTTTTATTAAAATTAGGTATGTATTATTATAAAATATAGTTACAACCTTGCTTAACCATTTCAGTTTATAAATAACGCTTACTGCTTTTTAAAAGAGTAAATAAAATAACTCTTGTGCTTTATTCAATTTTAACCAAAAAATTCAAAGCAATTTGATCCTAATATTCAATTTTTATGACCTCATATGCTATTTCTCTTTTAATGTTTTAAAACTTTTTAGAATTACTAATTAAATGAAAAAAAAAAAAAAATCATTTAAATGATTCTATGTCAAGTATAACAACAAGTGTTGTCAATGTTTATCAGCAAATAAAAAAATTTTAAAAACGTTCTTAGTTTTATTGAATGACTAATCAAGTGAGTTTTTTATTGTTGTTGATTTTGCTACCAAGTGCTAAAACTTAAACCAATAACAATTGATAAATGCAATGAAGATGAAGCTAAAAAATGCTTCAAAATATAAAATATAATATAAAAACGAAGTAAATGTCAATAGTTCATTTATCGGATAGATCTTAAAGTTCTAGCTAAAAGGCAGGAGTAAAAAAAAAAGTACCAGAATTATGTAGTATTTTGAACTTTTAATTAATCATTTATCACATTAAAAAAAACAATCGTGTCAAAAGGGGGAATGCCAGAAATATGTGAGCCAAGCGATTAGATTTAGATTTCAGATGTCCTTACGCGCACAGTTTTCCTGCTTATTATACCCAAAAAATTTTATTTTTATACCCTGTACCTATAGGTACAAAGGGTATACTAGATTTGTGCAATGTATGTAACGGACAGAAGGAGGCGTGGCAGACCCCAAGTCCTTTATACCAAAATGCTTATCATAACCTCGGGTAGCGATTGAGCCATGTCCGTCCGTCCGTCCGTCCGTCCGTCTGTCCGTCCGTATGAACACCTAGATCTCGGAGACTATAAGAGCTAGAGACACGAAACTTTACCAGCTGGTGCGCATATTTCCTAAGCAGATGAAGTTTGTTGAATCATGTCAATATCTTTCCCCGTTCCCCCGCTGTAGATTTTCGCGGTTTTTAGCCACACCGTTTAATATTTTCATTGAAATTTAACAGAGCGATGCGATGTGGATACATGCATCTATGTGTCAAAAATGAACAAAATCGGACAAATACATCAGAAGTTATAGTCAAAAATGTGCAAATTTCACCTCCCCTTGCCGATAAACTGCGTCAATATTTGACTCTACGCAATTATGGCTACAAGTGACCTAGAATCACAATTTTTGGTAAGCTCATTCATGTGGCTCTAATGAACAAATCCACATCCAAATTTTATCGATGCGGTCCACCCACCCCCCGCAATCCATTTACCGTGTTTTCTCCTACACCCCTCAACATACCAACTTGAAACTTACCCCGTATACTTTAAATAAGTTCTTTGTTGTAACATTCGAGTTTCATCAAAATGGGTAAAAATTTAAGGAACTTATAGGTATAAATATCGAATTTCACCAAAAAAAAATAAATTCCAATTGGAAAGTTCGTAGAAGGAAAATGCAGGAAAAATTGTTTGCGAGACAAAAGGTACAGGGTATTCCACTGTCGGGCACCGCCTCGACTGTACCACATTTTTTTTAATCTGAAACGGCGTTTCTATTTTCTCCTTATTTCCAAATAGTGTTCTTCAATGGATTGCGTAGACGGAAAACAAATATCTTAATTATCTTGTAAGACATTAAATGTTAATTTGCGTAGTTCTCTGGTTTTTAGTCATTTTCGGTATTTATGGCAAAATACTTTACGCATTTTTTGTATGTTTAATAAAAAGTATTGGTTATTATATGTATTGGTTAACCACGTTTTCAAAAATTTCAATTAAATTCGTCAAACATTTTTATTATCAAGCTTTTAATTTTTTTCTGACATTTATGTATTGTGTGCTCCAGACACAAAATATAAAATGCCTTATCATTGCCTAGCCGCAAGCTTAATATCTGACTCACTTTTTGAAAGCAGCCAAACATTTTATTAGGTCTGGGTTTTGGTTTTGCCCATTCCATATTGAAGCCTATCGATGTGCTTAAGTACGAATAATATCTGAAAATATCTCAGCTATTTATTTTTTCTACACATTTTATGCAAAATGAATATTTTAAATGCCTTCCATAAAGAATAGTAAATGCAAATATTTACATTTTTTATGTGTACAAATTGCTGATAGTTAATTTTAACAACTACAGTCGAACTTCCCCAAAGCGAAGTCATACAGAAGCAGAAAATTGGTTAGTTATATAGAAAATGTGTTGATCAGAAATTTTATATTTTTTAACGTAGTATATTAGGAGAAATTAATAGTTTGGTTTGGATTGCACTTTCTTTTAAGGACATGTTACGGACGTAGAACCATCTGTGTAGCATAATCATTTCGATCTTATTTATTCATAAAAATTATTTCTTTACATGAGGTTTTCAGAATTATACAGTTCATACTTCAATTTGGCAAAATTGGCTTAAAAATAAATTTTATTATTAATGCCTGTTACTAATAGCTTCTCTTTCTTCATTCTTCATTCTTCATTCTTTCATTAATGCAAGTTTTTTTGGGAATTTCCCAAAATATGTTTTACTTCCTTTTCTTACTATAATATTGAATTTAAGTGAATAAATCAATAATGATTTGAAATAATTTATTATACGTGAACTAAGACCTATTATATGAGGTAGTGTACTTGATAGAAGTTCGTTATGGGGAAGTTCGACTGTAATTAGCTCAGCGTATAGCTTATGACTTTGTTCGATATCTTCCGTGTTGTTTGCAGTGGCCGTGTCGAGCTGAAGAGCAATTGGAATAGGGCTTAATGTTCGATTACAAAGTGCTCAAGTTGAAGTTCTTGTGTTGCTGACATTTTTGGTTATGCTAAGTTCACATTACTTAATTTGCATCGAGAACGAACAGTGTGTGTCTACAAACGAAATGAGATCATTCTTTTTTGTGGTAGTCTGCCAAATTTTATTGCGGATTTTCGGCATGAACTTAAAACGGTCGTAAATAAAATCAGGGATTTTGTTTTCAAAAAAAAAAAAATACGTTTAAAATATGAATTGGCGTCAATGTCTTCTGCTGCCTTCTGGCACACATTGCACAAACTTAGTAGGCCATTGGCTCAATGGGAACAGGGTATAAAAATAAACCTTCTTGTGGATGTTTCACAACGATTATTCCTACTCGCCATATATGTATAAAAGTAGTTCCCAGTTTTGGTTGTGTTCATATTTTCCACAAAAAAAATGGGACAACACTGTATTGTCGTGACCTCTGGGTACGATTTCAAACCACTTTTCAGGCAGTATGGTACAAAGGGTATATTAAGTCTGTGCAAGCCGAAAATGTATGTAACATACAGAAGGAAACGTCCGAGACCCTCCAAAGTTACCTAAAGTATGATCTAGGCTGACTAGAGAAGTCGATATACCCATGTCCGTCTGTCCGTCCGTCCGTCTGTCCGTCTGTATGAACGCCTAGATCTCATAGATGGTAAGAGCTAGTGCAACCAAACTTGCAGATTAGATCCATTATTATCCTACGGGAGACAAGTTTATTTTATTTTTTTGATATCGGGGTTCTATTATGTAGCTCCCATAGGGGTGTTTCAGAGGACCTCGAAAAAAAAAAGTTTATATGCATAACTTGTTTGTTTATGAAGTTATCGTAACCAAATTTGGCACTCGCAAGTTTTTTATAGTTCCCAAACACTGTACCAAATTTGATCAATCGGTTGACTATATCATATAGCTCCCATAGGGCAGATCGGTCAAAAAAACGTTTTTTGAACAAATTTCGTTGTGTTTCGTTTGTTTATAAAGATATCGTACCCAAATTTGGGAATCAATTGTCTTTTATAGTGCTTAACCAATATATTGGACTTTATTGCAATTAGTGGTACAGGGTATCCCAAAGTCGTATGTATGGATGCGTACCTTTAAGAAAAGTTTCTGTACAATTTATGTTCTTTAACATCTTGTTTGACTTAACGTTTATGTTATAATTTAATATTTGTGCTTTTTAAATAAATTTTCAAACGAAATTATTTGAGTTAACTTCAATATGTATTTTTAGTTAAAAGTGAGCACTCTTAAGTAACAATCTTAAGTTATAGTCTCTCTCTTTTAATAAGTAGTTGAAGAACATTAACAGCATTAGGTTTTTCTCTTAAATTTTCCTAACGCAATGATATTTTTCTTAATGTTAGCATATTTTTAGTCAATTCTCAAAAGATCAACCTTTAAGTTGAAAAGCTAGAATTATAAAAAAACTCTGTATATATTTTACCTGTATAACACTAAAAATAATGCCATGGTAATAAAATAATAAAAATGTTATATACATTATGAATCCAGGTACATTATGAGTATAGATAAAAACTATGAATTACATGCATAATGGCGTACCTACCTTTTTTTTGGGAAAATTTAAAAAGAATAAGCTTATAGGTGGCATCCAGTGGCGGATTCATTTGGGATGGTCCCAAAATTGATGGTTTGGATGCGAAGGAGCTATGGATCCAGCAAGATGGGGCTACATGCCACACAGCTCGTGACACAATCGCAAGTTCGGCGAGAGGGTTATTTCACAATTGGCCCTATAATAGCTGTTAACTTTGGTTCTGGTATAGGCATATGCAAGTTTGAGCAGGATGCGATAATAAGTCTATGTTTGACAGCTGTTTATTTTTTATGTCCTCGCTCGACTTATGTCGCGTTTCCTGGAACGGATATTTAAGTTTCGGAAACAGAATAGAGTCACAGGATGCCAAATCTGACGCTTGTTTCATGTTTGGCCAAAAACTAGGTCACAATCAATTGGGATTGTGACGGTGCACTATCGTGGTAAAAAATCCTTTTATTGTCTGCCTAAAACTCGGCCTATTACTACGAATTGCTTCACATAGATGCTTCAAAATGGCCAACTAGTACTCGATATTGCCCGTTTGACCCTCTGGATCGCACCCCGCTTAAACTTGGCATTGATGTCAATGAAAGTTGTGCCTGCTGGCATTTCTCATCTTAAAGTAAGATTTTTTAAGGATCTGGCTCCAGCCCAGAAGATATTGCAAGGTCATCCATCTACCTCAGTACGTACTTCGAATTACAATTGATCACGTCACTTAAGTTGTGGTTGCCTTTTGCGCTCTGTTTGATCAATACACATAGGTATCTATATGATTTAACAATTTCCAAAAGCGTTTAATCTTGTTACAGTTTTCTGACATTGCAAGTATTTCCCATTGTTTTTGAAATATGAGAATCTTTGTCTTGTCTGTGTTTATGCTGAGACTTCACATGTTGCCAAAATTACGATATCTCTAAACACTTGTTGCCCAAGCATGGTTATGTCTTAATGAACAATTTTTCAGCAAAAAAGTATGTCGAACGTTAGTTACCCTGTACTCGAGTCGACGATTTACATTTCTAAGACAAAGACTCTACCAGCTTAGTTCAGTACTGCATTAAAAAAATACATAAGATAGAGGAAATTCAATAAATTGGGCCTTACTGGGAATCGAACCTGGGTATCGTTGTAACGTTGAAATTGTAGAAAATAAAGAGTTTTGAAATTATTTGGTGGCCTACACATATGAGTCCAAATGTGAAATTTGGTTATTCTAGCTTTTAAAGTCTCGAAGACCTAAGCGTTATCAATCCCAAATTAATTCCTTTTTTCATAATAAGGAATCTAACCTAAAAATTTGGTTGCTCCGGCTGTTTAAAGAGACAGACAGAGGGTACATATACTTTAATAGTCACCCTGATTTTTCGGCTTACACAAACATAGAGACACAACAAACGAAAAAACCAACCAGTTTTGGGAGCAAATTTGGGGCAAGAAGATAAAGTTAATTAGTTTAAGTAAAAATGATTGGCACCTACAACATGAAATATGTTCTTTTACATTTTGTTTGCAGTGGTGATAAGCTTAGATTGGTTATGTTTTTTTTAACATGTTCAAAATAAATTACTTTAAGTTAAAATACTTGAAGCGCAACAATAAGCATTAGATATACAAAGGCGTGTAAGCAATGAAATGCTTTAAAAACTGATTTATTTGGCTCTTGTCTTCACACTAATAAAAAAATATTTAAAGTTATTGGTATTCAAGGTCAGTCAAAAATGGCTAAAAAACAAAAGCTTATAAAAATAATATGGTTGTGAAAGTGTTTACAAAAAAAGCAAATATGCAAAATACAAAAAAATGTGCACACTTACTAAAAATCCAATGAACTGACATTTTTCATCTGATAATTAATGAAATTTAAGCCAAATAGCTTTAATTTGGTAAACCTTTGAGGTTTTTCCAAATGTTACTGTTGTAATGTAAGCACTACGTTAATTTAGTTATGCGTCATCAGAGGTATATAAAGTTTAATAACTTGGCTTATCGGTTTGAAGCAAACTTTCAATGGTCATTGACACCTCTTCAGACATGTAAATTAAAAATTGGTACAAAACGCCTTCATCAAAACTGGTGTGAGAATTAAGTTCGCTGAGCTTTGGTACACTTAATCCATAAAAAAAAAAAATCGAAAACACCGGAAGCCCTTTTGGTTTTCTCGCATGAGGTCGCTAATCAATCACGGCTACCTTTATTTTGGTGCCGATTGTCGCAAAATTGGTTTTATAACATGATTATATTTATATTGGATCGTGATGTGATAACAAAAAAGTTCATCATGATAGTGACTAATATTCCCACTTATGTGATAGATGTTGTACTCGGATGATACCGAAAGTGAGATACACTACAAACTTGTATTATTCAAAGTTCATCTTTTATTGAGATTTTTATTTGGAATCCTAAGCCATATAATTTATAAAATAAAATTTGTACTATCGACTATTTGCTGTTAAGTAGAGATACTTTTTTTTCTAATTTCGAAAAATGATTTTTTCGCAATATCTCGAAATCCGTTCCATGAAAAAATTGTTTACTACGGAAACGTCTAAAACATACAAACTTTTTTTTTAAATTTTACAAATTGAATGTAATAGTGAATCCACAAAAAAATAACTTTTGAAAAATGATTGAATTTCAAGATTTTTTTAAAAAAAATTATGTTTAACTCTTATTTCAAAAATGTTATTATTTAGGTCAAAAAATAAGAGTTAAAACTTATTTTTTTGAATAAATTTAACAAATAAATACAAAATAAAACACTTTTCGAGTGTTTGTATAAAAGAACTGCAACAGGTATCTTTTTCTTATGCGCATCGGAACATTGACTCGAACTTTTATGGTATTCGATTTGAGCTGGTTGTGTACCGGTTTCAGTTAGCAGGCCGGTTGCTTGCGGTATAGGATCGGAAGTTGATCGGCAGCCCATTTGATTGCAAAAAGGGAACACAGGTTGATGCGTTGGCATTTTGTTATTTCTATATACCTGAAATTATCGTATAATATCAAACGCAATCATACCGCCTGAATTGAAATATAAACATGTTCTCATACCTGATCGCACTCGAACACAGGTCGATTTATGTGTGATTCAAGTAAACCCAAACCTGTCGAGTGCGCATTCGAGTGGAAGCGCATTTTCGGCAAACACGAATGAACTTATTCAATCATACCCGTTGCAGGTCTCTGGTTTGTATAAAAAATAATCAGCCCTACTCCGGAAAACGAAAAATCCAAACCCAACTATTTTATCCGGATTCGTCTTTGCTTGATTCGGAAAACGAATTTTTTGTCGATAACTTCCCTTTTTATTTTCGATAAATTTGTAAATTTCCCTTATTTTTGTTTGATACAAAATAGCAGACATGGTTGCCGCAACTTTACATCTTTTTATTGCTATATGTTGTTTACTTTTTATTTTCATTAAAATATTGCTAGTACTTTTTTATTCTGTCTTTTAAATAAAATTACACAAAAATATTACTTTAGTACCAAAATTTCTTGAAATTAAACACGACTTAGATATTTTTGTTATTTGATTTATTGATTTAAATGGGGTACAACAAAGTGCAGTTGGCCTTAAATTATAAGAAAAGTTTAAAAGAAATATTTAAAATTAAACGAGGAAAATAGATAGATATAAACTAATCCGCGTCGCCAGCCCGGTGGATGAACTTTTTAGCGATATGCACCGACTCACATCAAAAACTGGCCTGAGACTTGGATTTACAATAACCAAGTGGAAAAAGGAAGTTCAAATAAAATTTAAACATTAAATATATAAAAAAAAGCCAAAAGAGCATCAATGACGAAACAAGTGCCTCATAATACAGGATTGGTCATGGATGCTCGAAGAGGCAAGTCAAGATGACTTAGGATAGAGCACGTGATAGATGGAATAGACCGTTCATAAGAGAGGAAATTAAAAAGGCTATTGTAATTAGAGCATAGAACTCGGAAAGGATCATGCAGAGCAAAATTTGATCTACAAAGTTGCAAGGCTAAGGGACGAAAATTACGAGTTACTCTGGCAGGTACAACAAAATTAACTTTATTAAGAAGTTCAGTAGAGTCAATAAGGCCGAGTAATAACTTATGCAAGAAGAGTACACCGTGGCATGTTCTACGGTTTTTTAAGGAGGGCAGCTTTATAAGGGATCTTATCGACACACATCACAAAAAAAAATCGTTTTGCACAACGCCTGCTAATTTTTGGGTTGAGTCAGAAAAACTATAATTAAAAATAATTGTTGGCATAAATATAATCTAAGAATATCAAAGAATATTTAAAAAAGTATTTTTTTTTTGTGAAATTGGGAGCACCAAAAATTCGTTTTCAAAACAAATCCGAATAAATTGTTCGGATTCGTTTTCCGGAGCAAGGCTAAATATGTTCGGATATTTGTGAAAGAAATATCATAAGTACATTTTTGAGCTTATATCGAAGCAGAGAGAGATTTATTTACAGCTTTTAAATGCTTTTATCGAAAAATGTCATCTGCAGCCGGATAGTGCCCATCTATTTCGGTATTGGTCAGTCCAGGTTATGCTAAACTTTAGTTGACTACGGGTACAGGGTTTAAAGGATTATTTTCAAGTTCTTAATGCCTTAATTTTTTAGAATCTAGCTAAAATACTGAATGGGAAGGTGGGTTCGAACCGCTGATCTTTGTTACAGAAACAAAATGTCTGATGATTAAAACATTATGAAATTAAGAGGCTCACGACTGTCTCGACTGTCTTATGCAGGCTGATTCATATATATAGGTATGCATAAGTCTACGTGCCTCTGTTTGAGCGTATCATTTATTCGCACCTACTTAGTAGAGTAGTCTCTTTCGCTAACTCTTTACAAGGTATAAAAATAGATAAGTATAAATATGAAATTGCAAGTTCGACAGCTGAACTTGAAATTATCACAACAGCTTCGCATATAAATACCACATATGTATGTATATATAAACAAAGTTACATACTACATGTGTATGGGATGTATCTATGTCGGTCGGTCGGTCACTCATACTACATGTTGCGTGATCGCCTAAACGTAGCAGATCATCAGCGGACGCACAGTTCGGGGCTATATTGGATATACTCGTTTATAGAAGCGTTTGGCGTGGATAGACTTCGTTGCGACTTGCCTCATTGCGGCGTTTCATTTGCCAAACGGACAGCAGCGGGCGCGCATGCGCGGCTCTGATCGCTAAGACAGTAGCAATTAATGAAATTGATCGATCAAATTTACACGTGAATTAAATCATTGATATATCTACATATATAGTATTTTGAATACTATACTCATCGTGTGTCCAGTAAGTGCATTTTTGGTGGTGCCGTAGTGGTGGGTCTGTCCGTATAGAAAACGTGTTTAGAATTTCAAAAGCTAATTATGTGAATTGGTATCATTCAATTTTGTCGCTGTTTTGAAGCTGGTGACGAGAGCCGAATCTGTGCGAATGTGGGTTAGAAACGATTGTGTGCAAGATCTTGCTGAAATTGTGAGCAAATTTGGAATAGTGCAATAACAACATACTTTTAAAGTACTCGTTAAAGTTTCGAAAGAATTTCTTAACTGTGTAATAGTGTTGATATATCAGTTTCTATTTTGAAACATAAAAATTTAGAATGCAGCTTTCGGTTTGCTGTTTATAAATAAAACTGAACGGTTCTGTACAGCTTATTTTTTAAGTTAACCAACAAAAATAAATACAAATTTAATTGCAAAAAAGTTTAATTTTCAAATCTGTTTTGTTTTTTGAAGCAGAAAGTTTTATTTTAATTAGACTCGTGTTAACAATCGTTTATTATAATAAAAAAATAATATGTATGTAAGTACTTATATATAAATCGCGTTTTCTAAACTTTGCAAATATTGTGCAGTATTATACAAAATTTATTGTCGTTCTTTTAAAGCAGTAAATTTTATTGTATAAAGACTCGCGAAAAAAATTGTTTGTTATAATTAAAAAAAAAATGTATACCTATAAATATATACAAATCGCGTTTTGTATTCTTGGCAATTATGATGCCATATTAAAACTATAAAAAAAAAATTATTTACAAACATATTTTCTTTTTTGAAGCCGCAAATATTATTTTAATTAGAGTCGCGTTAAAAATAATTTGTTTTATTAAAAAAAATATATATATTTACTTACATACAAATCGTGTTATTTTTAAACTTTAATATTTGATGCAACATTAAAAAAAGCTGCAATAAATTAAATTTTGTAATCTGTTTTGTTTTTTGAAGTAGAAAATTTTATTTGATCAAGACTTGCGCAAAAAAATGTTTGTTATAGTTTAAAAAAAATAAATGTGTATAAAAATCGGGTTTTCTAAAACTGTCGTAAAAATTTATTCCACAAACTATAGTCAAAAAACCGAAAAATTTTTTGTATAAATATCTTGAGCGATTTATAGCTTATTACAATTGTATTATTAATTGAAACTAAATTACTTATTAAAAAAAAAGAAGAAAATTATTTTGTTGTTTTGAAAATATGTTTTGTTTATTATTTCAAATGATGCAAAAAACCAATTTTCTGTGTAAATACATCTTTAGTGGCTTTAATAACTTTTTGAAAAGCCCTGGCTTAAAATTCAAACAATTGCGCAAGATTATCATATAACTTTACTTTAAAACTCGGACTTGTTTGCCTGTATATCAAATCAAAAATCAAGTCGTTGACAGGTTTTAATGGATTTGACAATGGATAAATTACAGATAATAAGAACCCCCTTCGCCTTTGCCGCAGTGCTTTTGTAATGCAGTAGATGTCAACGTCCAAACAGCTTGACATATGTAATTGTTTTTATTTTCATAACTTCAGCTATATCAGTAGGCTCTTCATAGTAAAACAAATTTGACTTGAGGCCTCCAAGAGCTGCACACGTAGAACGTCTTACGTGTTGTGAGTTTTATCCAAGTTTTTATTACAAAGTTGCAGACATTGACAAAGATAAGTTTGACTTATGGCCGTAGTTTTACTATACTATAATAGATTTAATAAAAAAAACCACACACTTTTTAAAAGACTCTACGCAAATTTCTTAACCTTGTATTGTGAAAAAAAATAAAAATGATTTCTACACAAATAATTTATAACATAAAAACTTGTGTTTTTTTTTACCACAAACTCAACCCCAGAGAAGACCTTTTCGTTAATAGTAATAGTCTACAATGTAGAGCACAAATATTTATGGTTAAAATTGAATTTTTCGATCATAGTCGATTTCTAAATAGCTACATTTTCTTTTTTACTAACATTTTTTTTATGAAAAATAATATTTATACCAATAAAAAATATCGGTAGAAAGTTTTGAGCACCCACGTTCTGAAAATTAACTGAGCTACCGATGGATGGTTAGGCTCACTTTAAAAATGAAACAACCAAATTCAAAGGTTCTTGCTCATATATAAGAATGATTAGAAATAGTTTATTCTGTAAAGAAAGATGAAATTAGTGAAACAGTTAATTTTCGACAACATTATGTAGATAAGACCTGGCAATGTCAAGTTTCAAATTGAGAGATCTAACAGCATGGCTGATAACAGATATCAGCTCAATGCTTCTTTAAATACCTACCGAGATCTAAGCCGATCTAGCTCAATCAAAGTTGATCTTTTTATTTCAAACGATATGTGGTCTGCCACTCCTCTTTCTGCCAGTTGCATACATTGCACAAATCTATAATACTCTAAACTCTGTGGTGGGTACAGGGTATACAACTTTTGTATATGATATGAGCAGATCGGCTTTATCCAGTCGAGTTGTTACTTTTGTGACAACATGTCAAGCCTTCTTTTCGAATGGATCCGATCCTGTGATATGAGAACACAATCATAAAAATGACTCGATTTAGTTGCCCCATCTAATCCATAATCTTGAGTTGGGTTTCCGCTAATGGTGTTGCCATTATTTACTGACATCCGTACTTTAGCGTTTATGGGTCAGCTCGCAAAACATTTTTGGTCAAGCAGGGCTTTGGTAACTTCTTCAGTTTTTGGCATTTTTGTTTTGATCGAAAACCGGTTCATTAAGCGCTCTCCTTTAGCTTTTGTCTCTTTTTGCAATCTCATTATTGATATTGGAATTTTTATAATGTGGTTGTTGCTTTTGGACCATGTAAACGTAGCGAAACCAGCTGAACTTGAGCTAAATACATGTTGGGTTCGATTATTTATGCATATGTCAGAATAATAGCCAGTCAAGCATGGAATGCTTGGACTAGAACCAAGCAACGAGAGTTTCACTTTTGCATTCAAGGTCGGACTAATTGGCAGTGTAGTGTTAATGACCGTCTCAGGCTTTGGAAGAACTTTTACTGATTATAAAATTAAATGTTAATTTACCGACAGTACTCCATAATGAAGTACTCCCTGTATAACGAGCTGCTTATCGTGCTGGTGATGCTTACAGCGTTTTCTCAGTCACAGCTGTTGGTGGATCTGGTGCGAGACTTGGAGACTTCATTTCTAAACACACGCATACCGGATACAACTCGATTCCTGCCAGAATATGATTTTATTATAGTGGGTGCCGGCACAGCGGGCTGTGTGTTGGCGAATCGTCTAAGCGAGATTTCATCAGCCAGCGTGCTTTTGTTGGAAGCCGGTGATCAGGAAACTTTTATCAGCGATGTGCCCTTGACAGCGGCATTGACTCAAATGACACGCTACAATTGGGGTTACAAGACGGAGCCAACTCCAAACGCATGTCAAGGACTCAAAGGAGGTGTGTGCAATTGGCCAAAAGGCCGTGGCATTGGTGGCACAAGTCTTATTAACTTTATGCTTTACACTCGTGGTCACCGAAGGGACTACGATGGTTGGTCAGCGGCCAACAATACGGGTTGGTCCTACGATGAGGTGCTGCCCTATTTTAAAAAATCAGAACGCATAGGCATTCCAGATCTATATAAGTCACCATATCATGGTCGCAACGGCCCATTAGATGTGCAATACACGGACTACAAGTCGCAGCTAATGAAGGCATTTTTAAAATCAGGTCAAGAGCTGGGCTATGACATTGTAGATCCTAATGGTGAACAACTAATGGGATTTGCGCGATCACAAGCCACAATTCGGAACGGGCGCAGGTGCAGTACCAGCAAAGCTTTCATAAAGCCGGTGTTGCAGCGTAAGAATCTGCACATATCGATGAAGAGCTGGGTCACAAAGCTGGTCATAAATCCAAACACAAAAACTGCGGTGGGTGTGGAGTTTACGAAGGAGAGGCAGCGTTATGTGGTGCGGGCACGCAAGGAGGTCATATTGTCGGCTGGAGCCATAGCCAGTCCGCAGCTGCTCATGCTCTCTGGAGTAGGACCACGTGTTCACCTAGAGGAGCACAACATTACAGTTGTGCAGGACTTAAAGGTGGGCTACAATCTGCAGGATCACATTACACTCAACGGGCTTGTGTTTTTAGTCAATGATTCGACGGTAAACGATGCGCGTTTGCTGAATCCTACGGATATAATTCGCTACATCTTTGCTGGCCAGGGACCCTACACTATACCAGGTGGCGCAGAAGCTTTTGCTTTTGTGCGTACACCAAGTTCAAAATTTGGCAAGTCTTAAATATATAATAGCTCCTATCCATGTCTAAAACCACTTATTTGTAACTTTTGCCCGCAGATAAAGACTATCCGGACATGGAACTTGTGCTTGGGGCTGGCTCACTAAGTGGTGATCGGTTTGGCACCATGCGAGATTTACTTGGCATTACGGATGAGTTCTATGAGAAAATGTTTGGAGATATTCAAAACAAAGAGTCTTTTGGTTTGGTACCTGTGCTGTTGCGACCCAAAAGTCGAGGTCGCATTTCCTTACGCAGTCGTAATCCTTTTCATTGGCCCCGCATGGAACCAAATTTTATGCAACACCCAGACGATGTGCGCGCTATGATTGAGGGCATTGAAATGGTAGCTATTCAGAGTATGCTAAAGATTACATTACAACACTATTCTTTTAGATCTTAAGAGTGGCGCGTTCGAAAGCGCTTCATAAATTGGGAACTCACTTACATACGCGTCCTTTCCCCGGCTGTGAACACCTGCCGTTTATGACCCATCAGTATTGGCGTTGTTGCTTGAGGCTTTACGGCTCCAGCTTGCAACATCAGTGTGGTACTTGCAAAATGGGTCCTCATAACGACGAAACGGCTGTGGTGGATGCCAAGCTCAGGGTGCATGGTATCCAACATCTCCGCGTGGTGGATGCTTCTGTCATGCCACATATCCCTGCGGGGCATACCAATGCCGTCGTTATTATGATTGCCGAGAAGGCAGCGGATATGATTAAAAATGCGTGGCGCATGAAAACGAGGCCTATGACTTTAAAGAATCCTTAAAGGACTTCTATTGCAAGTTGTTTATTTTATTGTTATTGTATTTATTTTTTCATTTATTTTTCGAGTCATTATCATAAGTTTTTACATGTATGTGATAATTTTATTGTGCAGTATGTTTAAATATAAGTTAATTAAATATTAAAATACATGTTTCGTCCACGATATCTTAAGAATCTAACAAATTAATAGAATTGTTTTATAAGAAATTTTTTATTTATATGGATTTTCCAAAGTTGCCAAGTTTCAGCCCACAATAACAACCCAGGTATATTGAAGAATTTACCTAATGTGACATTAAATTGCAAACACTATTGATAAGAACATCTCAGAGAAGATTTATAGTTTAGAAATGTAGAGAGGAGCGGGATATAAGGCGTAGACGGCGGCGCAGCCAAAACTTAGATCACAGGCATGTGCTGACCCAACACGTAATTTAGTGGAGCTGGCACGAGATAATAATAAATAAAAAGAATAATTAGCTAATAAGTATATAGAAACTCGTAATATGTTTAGCCCAGATATCATTCTTTTGGCAGATCAGTTACCTTCTATTAACGGCATATTAATATTTTTTAAAACTTGCAGCTGAACAAGCAAGGCAGGTATCATGCCCAAAAATTAAATTTCAACTGGATAAGATTTCCCTGCTTTACCAGAATGTTTAAAAAGGTTAACGTTATTAGAGGAAAGATTAGTGTCACCTCGGCTATTGGTTATGAAAGTTAAGTCTGGAAGAGAGCTTTATGGAAAACATGACATAAGGGTTGATGACGAATAGAAACCTTAATTTTCTTCTGAATCCATTCGCTTCGTTGCGGCAGCAGAATAGACAGAGGAGAAGCATCTATTGCTCCAGATGAGGGACAGCGACCTCTGGATAGTTTTCGCTTAATATTATGCAGATACACATTGACCTCAAACCGATTTTTTTTTCTCAAAAGCCGTTAAGTAAAAATTTAAATGTGTTTCAAAAATACCTACATAGAAGTATTTGATATTACAAAGAAAAAACTGCGTCCATACTATTCTTACCCCTGACCTTTTAAAGGGTATTAAAATTTCATAGCCGCGAAATAAAAAAATTGTTCTAGCGGGCTTCAGTTTGCAAAATATCTCGTTTCTGCGCAGTCGGAAAAGCTCTGAAAAGCTTTTTTACTCTCTGTAGCATTTAGCTTTTGTCTGTTAAGTTGCAGCTTTAGCTACACAAGTTTTGTAATACACAGCTGAACAGGAAATTTAAAATTTAGATCATAGGTTTTTTTTGCCGTACTACACCATTTTTTGGGAGTCACCTCATTATGAACTTTTTGTTAAATTAATTAACAAAATGTTTACCCAATGTAACAACACTATTTCACTTCTTAATAATTTTCTTCTACTGTTATTTGTATAATAAAGCGTTTTAAATAAACGGCTCTAAACACTGGAGTTATAAATGTGACATTTCAAATGTTTTAGAATTTTAATAAAGTAAAAAAGTTAGTTTCCACCTTCGTGTTTTATTTGCAATTTGATTAAAAATGGCATATCATATTCAGTAACGAGTTATTATATTAAAAACAAGTAAACCATGAGCGTATTATTAAAAATTTAATATTTAATTTTGAAATAGTTCAACTTGTGAAATAGTTCAAGATCTCTTTATAAGTTTAAGTGAAGTGCAAAAATGTTCTTTCGAAAACCGCGAGTTTTCCGATATCTATACCATTGATGACAGGAAAATAAAAAATACAATTAAAACTATATCGACATTACTTTTGATGTAATAATAATACAAATTTATTTGTAAAAATGTGGTACAGTCGAGGCGGTGCCCGACAGTGGAATACCCTGTACCTTTTGTCTCGCAAACAATTTTTCCTGCATATTCCATCTAAGAACTTTCCAATTGGAATTTATTTTTTTTTGGTGAAAATCGATATTTATACCTATAAGTTCCCTAAATTTTTACCCATTTTGATGAAGCTCGAATGTTATAACAAAGAATTTATTAAAAGTATACGGGGTAAGTTTCAAGTTGGTATGTTGAGGGGTGTGGGAGAAAACACGGTAAATGGAATGCGGGGGGTGGGGGGACCGCATTGATAAAATTTGGATGTGGATTTGTTCATTAGAGCCACATGAATGAGCTTACCATTGTGATTCTAGGTCATTTGTAGCCATAATTGCGTAGAGTCAAATATTGACGCAGTTTATTGGCAAGGGGAGGTGAAATTTGCGCATTTTTGACTATAACTTTTGCTGTATTTCTCCGATTTTGTTCATTTTTTACACATAGATGCATGTATCCACAACGCATCGCTCTGTTAAATTTCAAATGAAAATATTAAACGGTGTGGCTAAAAACCGCGAAACTCTACTGCGGGGGAACGGGGGAAGATATTGACATGATTCAACAAACTTCATCTTCTTAGGAAATATGCGCACCAGCTTGTAAAGTTTCGTGTCTCTAGCTCTTATAGTCTCCGCGATCTAGGCGTTCATACGGACGGACAGACGGACGGACGGACATGGCTCAATCGCTACCCGAGGTTATGATAAGCATTTTGGTATAAAGGACTTGGGGTCTGCCACGCCTCCTTCTGTCCGTTACATTCATTGCACAAATCTAGTATACCCTTTGTACCTATAGGTACAGGGTATAAAAATATTGGGCCAATTCAAAAAAAATAATAAACAGCAACTCAGGATACATATACCCACAAAGCTACGTTTTTTTTGGTTTTGTGAGCTATTTTTATTAAATATGATATGTTGTTAGTTCTCATTAATTTATTTAATTTATCGTTTAGGTGTTAATAGTAATAAGTTAAGGTTAAATTGAAACTTAGGTGTACGAGGTACACTAGACATTACCGCGATATACCGCGGTATTATGAATAAATTCCAAAGCAATGGGCATAGTTTGACTGGTTAAATACTAGATGCTTATGGTTTGTAGCACCACTGAAGTGTTAAATTGTTTTGATTGTGTTAGGGGCTTCTGCGCAAACTCGGCAAATGTCAAAAATAGCCGACAACAATAAAGGCGATGACGGCGATGACGGCGACTCCGCCAGTTTCAGGTAGTACGGCACAAGCATTTTCCTGTTACGCCTGATTTCGGTGTTCAGTTATTTTGCGGCTTTCGTGGACTACACAACGGCAACGAGCGGGAGTACGAATATTACTGATACGACACGTAAACGGGAACGCATGAGAAGTTTGCGTGAAATGCTACGTTAAAACAATAATAGGCGGGCAACAACTGGGAATAGTACGAGTAAAAAAAGTGTGTCATGTGTCAAAAGGAATAAATTAAAATAACAGCGATTCAGTCAATTAATAAATGATATAAACAAACACCAAACCAATGTAGTCAAAAGTTAAAAGCCAATCAAATATTGTCTTTTGTTCGAACGGATTTACAACAAGTACATATGTAGGTATGTGCATACCTGATAAATGAATAGTGTTAAATTTGAATTAAAAATATTAGAAAATACAAGACACACAAGGTATATGCATTTTTAGGGTAGTGTGTCTAAAATCTCTTTTTACTGAAATTCAAATCAACAACAATCAATTTATCGTCTCAAAAAAACTTTTGCCCAAAAAGAAAACAATATATTGCAGCTATTTATTTTTGGTTAAGTTTTTTGAAATCAATCATTAAAGTTTTTTTAAGTAAAATTTTTGATGAGATCCGAAGCCGTTTTGAGTTTTGGGTCACAACCGCTGTGAGTGACCCTTTTCAAAATGGTTAAAAGTAAAAGTAATTTCATATGCTAGTCTTTTACTTTTTATTCTAGCCAAATTAACTATTTTTATGTACTCACACTCATACTTACTTATATATGTACATACACACATACACTCACACTCATTTGCTCACATGTAAACAAGCCGTGTGCTTATTGCTTTGCGTGTTTGCCAGTTGAAGCTTTTTCTCTTTCTTTTTTTATGCTGCATAATTTTTTACGGGCACACAGTGCGTATACTTTGTTTTCTTACATATTATGTATAGCATATATAGTATATAAATAGGAATGTGCATGCATGTGTGCATGTACTTGTACGTATATACATATATGTATGTACGTGAATTTAATTGTAATTGGTGCCCCGACCCCATTTATATATAGCCGGCAACGTTTGCGCTTTAAGAGGTTTTCAACCTAAAATAAACTTGTGTTTATATTTAATCCATAGAGTACTTTTCCTGCTAGTTTTGATTTGAATTTATCGACGGGAGTGCGCTTAGCCACGTGGCTTTCGTTTCGTATGAGTAATACTTGAATTAAATACTAAAAAAACCCGTATCTTTGTTTGTTTTCAAAGTCATAAAGCGTTACAGATACAAAGTGCGTACGTCAATTATGATTTAATCAACGGAACACGACGAACACGTAAGTACTTCTTATTGGATTATAACCATAAACTCATCTCTTAATAACTGCATCATGATAGTGTCAAAATGTTCAGACTTTTTGAAAGCTCTACACTTAATATTCATTTTGTTTAAATGCAAACTGCCAATTTAATTTCAAGTCAAATGTGCCCTCTCTCTAGACTCAACAATGCAATGCAATTAAAGCAAAAGTGCCGAGCTCAGCCCCTCCATTGAAGATTTCGAGCAGTCTGGCTTCAATACGCCTTCTGGCTGCCAAACCTTCGTGTTTTCCATTTTCCGAGCATTTGCAAGCAAATCAATATGCAAATCTCAGCTATGTAAACAAAGTGAAATGGCAGCGCCTGCCAGTCAAAATGTCTGTCACTCATACAAACGCACATAGTGCTCGTATACATAGGTGTACTACATATACATACACATGTATGTATAGCTCTAAGGCTGTGTATAAATGACCGCTGTTTGAAAATTTTGGCACATTGGCATATTTAATTATCTGCAAGCTCATGGACGCCTTAATTTTTTTGTTTTTGTTTGTTTTTTTTCTTGATTTGCATATCAGAGGCGCACAAATTGTTGCTTATAATAAAAGTACAATAAGCTATAGAAAAACAATAAACAAAAAGCTAAAAAATAAAAAGGAAAAAGGAAAAAAGTGTGAGTTAGAAATAATAATAAAAGGAAAATATAAACAATAAAAAGGGCAACAAGAAAGGGCTGGAAGCTAGATAACTTTCCCATGCGAACAAGTCATATAAATGAAATGACAATGAAAGCTGTCGCTGCACGTACTACAAACAGACACGAACAAACATGTAGGGTAAAATACACACACACACACGCACGCATATGTCCACACCGAGCGGGGGTTGGCAAGGGAGTAGTGGGTTGGGGCACAAAGACCAAGCAACATTTATTGTTGTTGGCACAAATTGTCATTTATGCAGGTAGGGCTTTCCATATCCCAAAAGCAAGCGGCTAGTTGGCGCAACATTGCCTGTACTTACATGACGTATACGCAATGTTCTGGCACAAATCTAAAAAAAAAATGTTGAATCAGTTTGGGGCGGTGCCTGACATTGGGATACCCTGTAACCGATTTTAGAGTAAATGGAAATATTTATAACAAATTTTACATTGATTATACAAGGGAATAGGTCAACAGGGTTAAGGATTAGAGAGTGAATAAGTCAATGTTTTATTAATTATTGGGGTCACATGGGTCTCCACCTTGTTTGTTAGTGAAATATTGGAATATTGACGCTGTTAATACGGGATGGACTCTCAAACTGATACATTTTTCTACATATTTTGGACTTTTCATCCGATCCTAATAATAACTGCAGAAAATTTGTCTCCAAGTTTTAGCTTTTAACAACGATTTTGTAAGTCGCTAAATTTTACTATGAAGGAATGGGACAAGGCTACAGGTAACGCGCATCTTTCGGTAGATCTCCAATCTCCACCCAAGGTGTTGATAAGCCACGCCTCTGTCGGCCAGTTATATAAACAATGCACAAATCTGGAATACCCTTGACCCTTTGGGTGCAGGGTATGGAAAAAAGGAATTACCCGTAGTCACGTACCAAAGCATATTCAACATGGCGTCTGCTGTTTTTAGTGTTTATGCGTGCGTCCACGTACTTTGTGGCATGCTGGTGTAAGTGTGTGTGTTTTTCATATGTGTATGCGTGTGTATTTATAGGCGGTTAAAGCGTGTGCGTGAGTGTGCCGCTTATCAACCATCATAATAATTGTTGGGGCAATTCTCTGGCACTAAAGTTTCCCTGCTTTTCCGTAATGCCAAATGTTGTATGTAACTCTCCGGTCAAAATTTCAAGCCAAAACCGGCGCAAATGCTACGGAATAATTACATACGCATTTGGATGTAATAAAAAACACATTTGCTCAAATATAGAGCAACGAAATATATTTAAGTATGAAGCAAACGCAAAATGTGTTACAGTGGGTTGACTCCGACCCAGGCATACCCTGTTAATTACAAATCCAATAACTGACAAGTATTTATCTAAGGCTGACTGATCAATTACTTTCGATTTGGCTGCTGTTTTATTTTGTGAATTTGAATTATTTACATTGAAAGTCTGATGATAAACCAGCAGTGGGATAGACTTTATGGAAAAAGGTCAATTTAGTTTTACTTATTAAGCTCACATGTTCATATAACACATCGTCTGAAAAGTCCGTAGGACGGCATATAGAAGAGCAACATTTTAAGGAAAATCCGTGAAAATTTATGACAATCTGATATTTAGTTTATAAGTTATATTGGTTTTAGTGACGCTACTTTGCTTTATTGCAAATTCTTGTGTGGATGTATCATTGCTTTCTGATGAGAAAAATACGGTTCAAGCCAATGCTTGGCTTGCTGTTGGTTATTC
This sequence comes from Chymomyza fuscimana, assembly GCA_949987675.1. Classification (NCBI taxonomy): domain Eukaryota; kingdom Metazoa; phylum Arthropoda; class Insecta; order Diptera; family Drosophilidae; genus Chymomyza; species Chymomyza fuscimana. Next base: position 88,513,996 of record OX465088.1, read on the forward strand.
GGACACTGCTCCATTGAGACAAATGGTGGAGAAGTGGTTTGCTGACATTAAAGGTTTACGCACAGACATCGATAATGAACCACGCATTGAGCGCCCAAAATTAATGGGTACACCGAAAAACAGCTAAAAAGTTCACAAAATCGTTTTAACGAACCGAAGAGTTAAGTTGTAGGATTTAGCTGACACTCTAAAGATATCAAAGGAACTTATAGACTTCATTTTGGACCAAAAATCGCATCATGTCGATCTTTGCAAAATTTCACGGATGATACTTCGATTTCCTTCCGCAGCCACCTCATTCTTCAGATTTCACCCACAACGACTGTTAGCTCGCTAGAAAGAGATCTGGCTCGAATAACACAAAATGGCAAAAAAATCGCCTATTCTGAGGGCCTCGACAAATCGATCTTCCAAAAAGTTCTTTGAATGTTAGATATACTTTCTATTTCCCAGATTATATCGCTCTCGAAGGAAACTATATTCATGAATAAAGTAAAATTTTGCCAAAAAAAAAAATGTTTTTGTAAGTTATCCAACGGACTTTTCAGCCGATGTGTTACAAAAATATTAAATTTTTAAGTTTTACTTATAAGCCTTTGTACAGTTGTTATCCACGACTCTTAGGGTCTCTGACATGGACGGCTCAAATATGCGTATGATCGTCATGGATTTATTTTTATAATTGATGGTTTATTTTTAGGCAACCAGACGAAAAAGGATATGGATAAATAATGCAATACATTAGTATTTATACTTATATTAATGGAATAAGTTAACAAACTGATCTTCTATTTAAATCGCAAGAGTGCAATCAGCAAAAGTCATGGGCAAGTGATTAATGCGATTTCGCAAAAACCATGGAGCATTAATAGATTTTTATAATGCCTTATGTATGCTATAAGTCTATGGTGCAATATGTTGCACCACAATACTTTTGTAGAACTACTACTGTTTGAAGCTAGTACTATATTCAGAAAAGACAGTTTGCTACTGACTTTTAATATCAGGTTAAAAGCATGGACATGATTGTCCTACCACATTTTGGAATCTCAGTGTATGAGAGAATGCGGGTTTCTAGTTGGGTTATGGGGTCCTCGACCAGCCCTAAGCGTAAATGAAACGCGTGTTGATTTATTTTCAATAGTAATATTGAATTGAATATTCCAACTAAACGAGTTTAAATGCGCTGGAATAAGAAAAGTCATTGATCGCGTAATCAAGGCTTCAGTCTAAAAATTTCGGTTTACTCACCCGATTGAACTGATGTTTTTAAGCTGGCGACAAATGATCTTTAAACATTTCAGATAAACATTATATGAGTCAACAGGCCTACTTTGCCAGTTTTCCGGAAAAATCAAGCTAGATAAAAACGTAATGATCCTGTAATTGTGTCGTATATATCGATAATCATTTTTTTTCGCTAATCCGTTTCGAAAATCGTAATAAACTAACAAACTTAATCCATTGCGAGTCGATAGCCCTCGCAACACTATTTTCTCACAAGTTATTTTGTTATAATGTTTTTTTTACGTATAAGTACAGTAATTTATAATAATAATTATGAAACCATTGTAGGTTGCACAAATTGCAACCAAACAAAAAGCCTTCAGATAAGGTTATGGTAAGAAATTTCATGTTTCCAGTGAAAATGTCAGTTGACACTTTACAACAGATAGGGGCTGCTAAGCCTCAAAAAATGCTTTTAAATGTTTACACCAACACTTCTGAAAGATACGCCTGTATTCTCTTTTTGTCGGTTTGTCGGCTTTAGCCCATTTGCCATTTATCATACGTTTAAAACAGAAAAGATTTATATCTTGACTTTGCACGTTTGTCCTGGCTCGGAATATTTATGCAAGCTTCTTGACATCTTTTTAAAATGTATTGAAAAGCATCAGTCACGAAAATTATGCGAGTGAAAGGATGTTGTGACAATACACCTTACATTTAAGTAGGCATGGCTCAAAAATTATTGGCTTATTGCTACGACAAGCTACAGGACTTAAGTTTCATCTATTATATGTGACAATTTGTTACCACTTTCCAATTCATAGTAGCCTCTGCGCCAAGCCTTTCTTGTACATATATTATGTACAATATATATGTATATGGCATGTACATATATATCTTGTATGAGCGTATATGCTATGGACCTCGTTGTGCACTCGACCATTTGACATGGTGACAAACACGTGTCACTGGCTTGTGGTTTGGTTTTGAGGCAATGCCCATGTGGGGCAACCGTGTGGCACACAACTTCAGAGGCAGTCAGTATGACAGGAAACAGGCCAGGGCTGGAGGGGGTGTTGGAACACTTGGAGTGACATATGTTGGTGCTGATATGGCTATACTTTTGCAATGTGAAAATGTCAAGTTGACTCAAGTAAGGACGTCATCATCATTAAGAACAGTTGGGTGCGACGCTGACTGCAACGTCAAGGTGTGTCCTTTAAGCGGGATGCTCCTGCTGATTTTGCTGTTACCGCCAGGCGTTATAGTTCGCACGCAGTCACTCCGCGCGAAAGACATACTCGTACGTACTCGTACGTGGCTATTTTACGGTTCAATCGCAAAATAAAACTGAAAAAATCGCTTGGGAACATCTGGTGTTCTGTGTATGGTAAGCACCAACGCATAATGATGATGTTGTTTGCTCAAGGAGCGAAAGTGAGAGACATTTGCTTGCCCCACTTGGCTCAGCCTTTAAAAAAGACACTCAACTCATGTTATATGTGGTTATGTTTGTTGGCCATATGTCTCTGTATTTGTAGCAGGCGGTGCCAGCAGTGGCAAAGGAATGCCAGTCCCAGGCCCAATAGCACCAAGATACATGTCGCAATGGAGCGCATGTTGTCTTGTCTATCTGTCAGTATGCCATTTTGTCAGCTTGCCTGCTTTATGTCATGTTTATATGTGGCATGCATTGAAATTTATGTGGCATTACTCTTGCCCATCATAGTTTGAGATTTCAACAAGCTGTTTCTATTCGATCAGCTGCATTTCCAGCTAGCTAAATAAATGCTCATTTGGATAACTTGTATGGCTGGTGTGCATCATTAAGATGGCTCCCTTGTAGCTTTCTAGATATAAAAGTAACAGCTTAGATAAAGAAAGGTTTAGAATGAGTTACAACATGGCGTATGATCAATTCGACGTTACAAGAGGAATTCAATGAAAATAAAGTAAGTTACTGTACCAATAGGGAAGGCAGAATGGGGCGTGGCATGCTATAAGTTGTTTGCCTTGAGTCAGGTACCGATTTAGCTAAGTCCGTCTGTCTGGCCATCTGTAAAAGCAACAAGAACGCCAGGGGATCGCTGGAAAATAATAAATGTTACCAACAGATGCGTTTGTTGAATTGAGTCGATATCTGCTCTTACCTCTTTTTGACCTGATACCTGAAGAAGCAGTGTACCGTGGTTATGTGCGTCTATATCGCATAAATTAAAGAAATTGGGTTAATTCAATCCAAGTCAAAGTTAAAAAGGCATCAAACTAATTTAAGTATATACATGGTACCTTATTAATACCGCTAAGTTTTGTTAATTTTAATAGATATTTAATAAAACAAGATCACAAAAGCATCCAGGAACTATAACTATACTATACTATAACAGCCATACATACTTTAAGCCCGCTAAAATGACAAAAGTATTCCGGTACCACAAAGTACCAACCAAACATTTCAGATCTATCTAAAATACAATCAAAAGGTTTTTTTTTTTGTATCTATGCACCTTACCTTATTGGATCAAAATCCGTTTATATATTTATTAGTTTTTTGTGATGACATGGGGTATATTTTATCTGTTTTTAAGTATTCTTGCATTTAGGTGAAGGGACTTCGAAGACCCAATGGATATTCTCAGTGACAACAAACATGAGTAGCGCTCTCTCTAAAACCAATGCTAACTAGTATAACCACTCAAATACTAAAACTTACGCAAAACTTTGCAAACCAGACATTTCGCTTCAGGAAACAAACAAAATGAGAATAAGGATATTACATTTCGCAAACATGTTATATCCATTGCCTTACCTTCACAAGGAGAGACCAAGAGGATAGCAGGAAACGATGTAACAGATTTCGAAATTGATGTGAAATTGAAGCGAAAAATACAATTCATTTTCGGTTGTTGCTGTTACTGCCCTCATCTCGGTCCTAAAGGAAAGGAAAAGCTACCCGCCCAAAAATTCCCAACTTGCAATTGAATTCAACGCACCTGTCAGTCAGCCACAAGGAATTACGTGAATAGAGCTGGTGGGGAGCAGGGTGTGACTTTTAAAAGGATTCTCTTGCACAAGTTAAAGGCAGGTGAAGTGACTTTTTTGGCAGCTTATTTTATTTCATCTAACTTGAGCTTATTTCTTGAGTTTTGGCTAAATCTGCTTGGGCAGGAGCAAGCAGGAGCAAACACAGAGTTTTCCATATTATCAATTTACTTATATTATTCTTGTTGTGTAAGCAAGGTGAGAAATTGACATCATCGATCAGTGCCAGGATTGAATATGGAAACCTTTCACTTATATCTGCATATACTCGTATACATATACATATGTACGTACTATGTGGAGTACATACTTATGTGGCTCTACATTATGATATGCTGTTCCTTTCTGCTTACAAATTGAATTGCACTTTTACCCATTGTATCTCAGTTTTGAATGACACATTGATAGGCGGATTAAGGATTTTCGTGCGCGTGATTGTATGTTGTAAATTTCAATTGGATTCAGCTGGAGCTGCTACAATAAACGGATTTGCTGGCTAAAAGAAATGCAGACAACTAAAGCCCAGGGCAAACAGGTGTGCAAAGTATTAGCTGACATTTAGGACTTGCTTAAGGTCGCCTTTTGTTACATATTCTAAGGACCTATTAGTTTAAACTGCAAATGTAACACAAGCCTCTGCTAATCCATAATTAATACATGGCTTCGTTTTGGCCAAATTTGTGTAGGCAAACACAAAGAGCAGTTCATTAGCGTAGCCTACTTCTAGGCTTAGGTAAGCAACAACTCAATAAAGACCATGTTTTCTCTGTTAAGGCATTCAAAATCAAATCAGACCTCATCGTGGACCATGGGGGCAATCCTCACGGAGTGTAGACCAACAGACCCATTGTCATACGGATTGTCGCGGGAACTAGTGAGTCGACTGGGATGTTGACTTTAAATTGCTAACAAGCACGTTCCTGGTGCTCGGGACCCCCATGTTGTTTAAGCTAAAATTTTTGCTTTATGCTCCACGGATTGTTTTATTCCGCACGTTTTTGCTGTCCACAGGCTCCAAAGGCTCTCTACGTGAGAACTTGTTTGGCTTAGTCAGTCGCTTGTGAAATGAATGAATATCCTTACTTTGCATATTAAATATGGCTTAAAGTTGTGCCCATTGTTATATGATGATGTTGGCGATGTCTCAAGTCTCAAAGCACAGCTGATGAATAATTAATTGAATTTTAGTAGGGCGCATAAATGCAGCAGGACTTGAAAAAGTTGCTCTCATAAAAACTCGTATAATTATAATTGTAGGTTAATGTAATTGCCAAGAAAATGTGAAAAAAATAAGGCCAAGACTTGCAGTCATCACTAAATTACTTAAAAGTTATACAGTACAGAATTAATTGCTCCAATTTTTTTAAAATATGCCGTCGACAAAATTTCTAAGAGTCCATACAGACGGAAGGACAGGCAGACAGTTGGACATGGCACAATCGCTACACGAGGTTATGATAAGCACCTTGATATAAATACAAGGCACAAATCTAGAATACCCTTTGTGCTTATAGATACATAAAAAAAAAATAATTTCTGGGTTCGATGCTCCGACTATGGTTACTTATGTTTGGGTTCGCTGAATGCGAAGATAAAATAATATTATTTATAATAATGTACAAAGTTGAGGGACTTATTTATTGACTGGAATAAGTGTTTATTATTAAATTACTAACATAAGTAAAATCGGAAAATGTGTTAGTATATCCATCCCTGAATCTTTTGTAGAGATTACCCCAATTTAGTGTTCCCCATGGCGTTTAAGCCAATGGTAGAGCGATACCAGGAAGGTTAAAAATAATTTTTTCTTTGTTTTGTATTGTTATTAATATCAGACGCTGAAGTTTCTAAGCAAAGAATTTCCGTATCATCAGCAAAGATGGATGCTGTGCATATGTCGTTCTTCTGTGATTAACTAATTTTTAAAAAAGCTCTGACTAATGTGTATAATCTTTGGAGGAAAGAAATTTAAAAGTATTGCTGTTTATGCTCAAGACAAACCCTGTGAAGGAAAGCGAAAGGTTTTCAAGAATTGGATACACTAATAACACGGATTTTAATATCATTATATATGATAGATATATAGATAGAAATATGTAACAAAGCTTGTAAAGAATTATTTAATAAAACAATTTATGAATTTGAAAGACTGACGATTTAAGAATAACATTTTTTTGTTAATAATACTTATAATAACTACTAGTTCGCATATAGCACCTAGTCTCAATGGAGACTAGCTTGCTTGTCATTGTTTTAATAATTTTATGTAATTTACTGATTGTTTTTGGACAGATTGTAAACAAAATTTGGAAAAAAACAAAATCGGCATGGTAAACAAAAATCAATTTAGCAACATTAGTGGCGTTCAAAAATCCAATAAAACAACAACAAAACTACCTTGAAACACTTGAATCTGCTGCATATATAATAATATATTGGGATTCGTTTAGATTTCACATGTTTGGTGCTTCTAATTTCACCAAAACAACAAATCAAAACGAATTGGAAAAGTAGGTGCGAAAGAGAACGTTTTTTAACATGTTAGTCGAATCGACTTATACGATTTTTAATTGTTTATAACTCTTGTTCCAAATCATTTAATGGTATGCAGTTAATTCAATATCTAGCTTCATGCTTTCAAAAAAAAGGATTAAGGTTTACTTTTAGCTTTTTTCGTTTTTTAAACAATTTATTCATACAAAAGCAAAAAGCCTATTTTTGCAAAATCACAAAAAACAAAAATGATGTTAGTCGAAATAATTTTTTAAATATTCTTCGATTCTATTTATACTAATTTAAGATATTTATTCATAATTATTCTGAACATACTGGTATATTTCCATCTGATTCAACTCAAAAATGGCATGCAAAACAAAAACATTGGAAATACTTTATGTGCAACGGGTATAGACTTAAAATTATTTTCTAGTTTAGTAATTTATCCAAAAATTTTATTTCACTTTTCGTACAACCAAATGTAAAAATTTTTTTTTTCGATAAATGATTAAACTAAGAACTTAATGTAAATTAAAATATGAAAGGTGCCTCTTGGTAGAAATAGTGTTAAGTTAATGCAAAAAAGTTGTGTAACACCTAAAAGGAGACCAAAATGATCAGGACGACAATAGAAATCGATATTGCCACGTCTGTCTGTATGTTTGTCCGTCTGTCCGTATTGCTTGTTTCTCAAAAACCAAAAGGGCGAGGAGCATGCAATTTCGCCATTATTGTCTACCACTTACATTAAGTTCTTTGATGTTAGTCCCCCTTTCCGTCCGTTTCACCAAACAAATCTTAAACTTGCGTCAAATTTTCCTTTTTTTTGTATATCTATTTATTTGAACTGAAAAGTAAAGTTGAAATCCTGTCTACGCCATTGTACTAAAACGTGCGTACTCAACAGAAGATTATTATTATTGCAATTAATGTGGAACATTATATTTTTAACTAAAACTATGAAAATAAAACAATTAATTTAAAGAAAATAAGAAAGATGTCATAGTCTATAAAAAAAATGCTCTATATATAGAAAAAGTGAGTGCCCCTATTAATTTGAGGAACGCTGTAGTAGGTAGTCGGAACCGACTGTATTCCAGACGCTTGTTAGTCTCTTGTTGTCAAAGATTGTACAGGTTCCTTCGTCAGACGATCTTTTTTGAGGCAACTGTATGATTTAGTTGACGGAGCACGCATAAAACTGAATTATTTGGATCTGGAGCCGAAAGATGTTAAAAACCCTCTTATCAGAATAAAAATACTGCAGGATCCAACACAGGTCACCTGGCAAATGTCGAGTAAACTCAAGGAAAAGTATATTAGGATTTCGTTTTGCACGCTGAGCTCAGACTGGAGAATTAATGTGTTTTTTCACCAAACATATATGTTCCTTGTGTAATATTTTTGGGTTATGCAGCCCTGCACAGCGATTGCGTAGCAAAAAAAAATAAATATATATATATATACCCCCAAATAAACTGAACTTTTTATGGTGATGTTTTGTTGTTAGTTGTTGTTGTTGTTGTTGTGGTTCCCTGCATACTTTTGGGCACGTTTTTGGCGTTTTGCGGACGACTGGTGCTTTAAAGCCGGAATTAGCATTTCAATGCGGTCGAGGGCCGACGTGGGGAGCTGGTGCTGCTACACATGAGCACAGCACAATGAGCTTGATTTGGATTACTTACCTGGCAAACCATCTGACTGAGTGACTACACTTTAATTTAAATTTTTAATGCCAACTATCTGACATACAGACTGTAGTCAGCCTTTGGTAGACTTTAATGCCAAGAAGCCAAAGCAGATGCCTTTGCGAGTACTATGAAATTCACTCCGGGCTTATTGGGCTCTAGGCATGTGTGGGTGCATTTGTGTTGCCGTGTGTATTCTATAAAGGATTTTCGTATGCATAGCAGTTAGCTTCAACGAGGATATAAGATACTTTGTACTTCCATAGAGTATCAAGTGTTATTATTGCCATCTTGTTGAAAAATGTATACGACACGTAAAGAGTGCTACGCTGTATCAGTTTTGTAAATGATATTTTAAAAATTAAAATGGTTCTGCTAAAGTTTCACAAAAAAAATAATAAAATAAAAAGCAAAAATAGTCTGCTACCATTTTTTTCTTTTGTCAGTGTGCCAATTGTAAACCAAGTCATGGCAACTTTATATTTCCATAACTATTCCATACGGTTTGGGTTCCACGACTAGCCCCTTTACTATGCAACAGCTGCTTTAAGAATCTTGGACAGCAATAAAAATCTACAATGTCATATAGTAGTTGTGCAAAAAACACATTTTCAACTGTTTTTTTTCGCTTTATTGGCTGCTAAAGGTCCAAGTGGTCCTTAGGCGTGCTTGAAATGTTCAACGCCCTATCAAAAATGCAATGTACTCGGCTGCCATTTGTGTGCCATCCAAAAGTTATGGCATTTCTTTTGTTTTTGTTGTCGCTGGACTGTACTTCCCAAAAATAGTGTACTTTAGATATTCAGTAAAACTTATCTAAATCATAATCATAATATTGAGGCACATGTGGCAAAATGGCATTAAAAAATAATCGAAAATTTACAATCGCTTTTTATAGGCTGCTTGATGGGATAAATTGGTATGCAAATGTTTGAAGCATCATATACAGAAGGCAACAGTTCACAGTCACTCAGCTGAGTACTTCTAAAACAAATTAAAATAAACCAAAAAGTCATACGTATTTTGGTTAATACCTCGCGTCATTTAAAATTGAATTGGACACTTTAAACTAAAAGAAACACTTTTAACAGTTTAAAGAAATCTTTATTTCTTTTAAAATACTGCTGAAAAAATTGCGAGAAATAAGAGCACCCAATTCCTCTCTTAGAAGCAGAACTTTTCATAATACTAACAAGTTATATTTTAAATCACAAAAAACAGCAGATGTGTCAAATTTTAGATCGATATGCGTTTCAAATCAAATGGCATATTAATCTTGAAATGAGAACTTGATTACCTTTGAACTTTCCTTTGATGATCTTTGAACGATTAACGATTCTTTTAAAGCAAATCTATTGAGTTTAAAAGTTCAGTTTGATAGTTGGTTGCTTCGTTTTCGTTTGATAGCCATCGTTAGATTTCAAGGAATGCGTTGGTTTGGCTGGAAAATTTGAATATCCTGCACACACATTTTTCCAAAAAAAAGTAACATTTTTGCCTTGATTGAGAATTGACAGGGAAAAATTAAGCATTCTCTTTATGAAAAAGTCTTTCTTTTTTGGTCCGGATCACATAAGATATACAAAAATTAAGTCTCTGTATTTTGCTTATTAACGAAAAAAAAAAAAACATTTTTGCAGTAATCAGGGGGATTCACGAAAAATTTTTTTTAATTAACATATGTTTTTTTTTTTGTAAATTGCTTGTCATCTTTCGTTTGAAAGGTCTCTGACCCAACATGTACTGTACTTTCATATCTAATTTTCTCGCTCATTTGCAAATAATTTATTTCTTCCCAAAATAGCTTTTCAGGTTTTCTTTTAAACTTAAATTCTGAAGTCTCCAATAAAAAACTAATCAAAGAACTCAATGTGTTTATTGCTAACTATATAGAACATACCAATTTTGCAATATTGGGATAAGACTGGCTGAGAAAAAAATGTATAAAAAACGGCTTAATGAATAAGATTATAGCATGACTTAGCAGTAAGTCTTCTAATTGTCATTCTATGTACTAGATCTCGGTTTTATATTTTGAGTATTAATCACGATAACATTTTTTTTATATAAAATAACTTTCAGCATTTTTAAGCTAAAAAAATTTCTTTTGCTAGGAACGACTGCAAGTTTTACTTTAAAAAAATGTTAACAAACTTGTTGCTCTTTCTATGTAGGAAGTTTTTTATTGATTTTTGTATTTGATTATTTATTGTGTTACAAATTTTCGTGCGATCAAACATTTTGAAGGCCCGATGCTTAAGTGGGAGATGCAGGAAATAATGATGATGATGAAGCATCCTCCAATTACGAAACTTTATTGTTACTCGGATTTATCATCTACGTGCTGTCAGGACAACAAATAATATCAAAGTATAATACTATAATATACTGCAAGATTTGAAACAGAAAAAGTATTTGTTTGAAAAGTAAAGCAGGTTATATGTAGTAGGTTATAGGTTAAACAAAACCAGGAACTAAACAGAATGGAACAATTTTAAATATTCAAAACTATTGTGTTGTACGCATGACTCTCTTGGTAAAATGGTTTCCTATTTGTTTGAAATAGTACAAAAAAAAAATACTATGATTGCAAGTATATGTGTATCTGGGTTTTCCATGTGTACATTAAGTGCTCGAGGGTGAACCCAGCCAGGCAGTTACATGCATGAGAGCTTTTGAAAATGTTTACCAGGAGTAACAACAGAAAAACCATAAAAACTGCCAAACACTGAAGCATTAAAATGTAATTAGGATGTGTAACGTAAGCATCCTACATCCTACACATGCTTACACACAGCACATCAGAAGAAGTTTGTTCCCTTATTTAAATGGTACTTATGGCTAGTCAAGGCTATCAGATACACTTAACTTAGATAAAGTATAGAATGGTTTTCTATTGCAAATCAGTTTAGGGTAAGGTTGTTACTAGGAAATATGTCAATATGTCGTCAACCTTAACAACAAGTGGTATTTCCATAACGCACTTTCCAAATGACACTTTACTTAATCTATTTTATTTCAAAAACACTTATCCTTGAAATGTTTTCTTTGTATATTCCGATGGTTCGCAATGTTTTAAATTGTTTTTGCCCACAAAATAAAAAAAATCTTTGCTCGCCTGTAGTTTTAACTTGTTGTCCAACACTGACGTTTAACTTTTTATTTATTATATATATATCGCCTGCTTCATGTGTTCGTTCCATCGTGACATAATTAATAAGTGAATACAGCATACTCATTAAGAGATTACAGGGTATCCCACCACACTAATTTTACCCTTAAAGTATCGTGCGTCAGAAGCAGCTTAAGCACGGTTAACAGCTAATTAGCCATATTTATGATGAGTGTTTATGATGTGCTTCTGGCTGCACTGAAAATTCGCTTAAATAACTTGTAATTGAAAATGTTACGCATACGCAATGTAGTACGTTAACTCTGCTAAATAGTTAACTATAGGAAAATCCGTTCAAATTATGTTGGACAAAGATTTAAATTCCTTTTTGTAGCACTTAAAGATGCAGAGCACGTTTTCATTTCAACATTTGATGATGGCAAAAAATAAAGTTGGCGCTTAGAACCTACATAGTACGAGTGTATATGGTTATGTGTTTGTAAGTGTGTGGAAGTGTTTGTGTATGCTAGATCCCGATTTATGGGTATTTTATGCCAATGCCAAACGTTCATTGTCTGTAAATCTCTTGCCCTATGTAGTATGTGCCAGTCATTACTCTTCAGCACAATATATTTAAGAGCTGGGAAAGTTGGTCTAGCGTTAAGAGGCTGCCCACGTAACAGGATGAGACCAGGAACAAGACCTCTGACTTGAGTGCGTCCCACAAATGCTATTATTAATGATGAAATTGACATGCTCGACGAAAAGCAAGAAGTATGGCGCAACTTGGCTCAAACTTAGTACAAGTTTTAGGAGAATTCAACAGAATCTTGCATACTTATAGACGCTTTCTCAAATTGCTCAACGTCGCATACTTCTTACCCATGCACTATTGTCTTACCTATTGTTCAAATCCGACAACGCTGTTTTATCAGTACGGCTTTGTTTGTCGTAAAATTCAATATAAATGTAGCATATGTTGCTATTGTTAATCGATGTTCCATTCAATCCAATTTGCTGAATAAGCCCACAATGACTATTGAGCAAGTTACTTTCTACTTGTATACCATATATCTTGCTAATGTTCTTGGCTTGCAAATACAATTACTTACAAAGTAACGCATACGCTTGGAGAGCACCATATACTAAGTTATGTCGACAACAAAAGAAGTAGCACATGGTACATTATTATAAAAAAATATTGTCTACCAAGATTGACCTCTTTGAGTGCATTGCTTGGAAAGAAAGCACATCAAATTGCAATCTGAAGTAATGTGCATGCTCTATAAAGCATTTTTTTGCATAATTTGTCACGGAGTTGAGCCACGTGCTCTGACTTGTATATGCCAAGGCAACTCTACATAAATGAACTTAATGTTTTACTTTTTAAAAATAACACTCTACAAAAAAATTGCTTGACGGTATTTAAAAATTACGCCAAAAGAAATATTCTATATTATATAAGTAAACACACGCATGTGTATTTATAAATTATTAAAGATAAAGCTGTCTGAAACTTTCGCTATATCGTAATTCATTTATTAGAAATTTAAATTTTGCATTGGGTGCAAGGGTACATTCCGTTTGCCCAACAATTTGTTGTATGTAATACCTATAAAAGAAAGGAGTACCACCTTGAAACCATTACACAATCGGCCCGCGTAGACAGATTTTGGCCAAAAGTCCCCCAAAAGAAAGTCAAAATTTGGACAAAATGACAATTTAATATGATTTTAAACATATTAAGGTATCCGTTAAAAAAAAATTTATTAAATTATAATTAGTGGTTTTTAAGTTATTGGCAATCAAAGTTGACCGCTTTCGCGATAATTTACAGAAAAATAAAACCTGCATTTCTCTGTAAATTAAAATAGCTAGCTTTAAGCAAAACTTAAAAATTATAAAAATAAACTAACTAACTAAAACCTGTATTTACCATGATGCATGTAGCTACGAAAACTTCATTCACTTTATTATTTATTCCGCAAAGCAACTGTGTGAAGTATCTTGGATTACATCTCGATCGTAGACTCACATGGAAAAACCATATTTCAGCAAAACGTCAGCAACTTGTTACAAAAACAAAACGTATGTCCTGGTTAATAGGCCGAAATTCACAAACAAGCCTGGAAAACAAGATTCGTCTCTACAAAGCAATTCTAAAGCCTGTGTGGACTTATGCTATACAACTGTGGGGAACTGCTAGTAATTCAAATATTGAAATTCTGCAGCGGTACCAATCCAAAACATTAAGATCCATAGTTAACGCTCCTTTTTACGTGTCTAATGCATGCATTCATAAAGATTTAAATATTCCTTTTGTAAAAGAAGAAATAATCAAATTTAGCAAAAAGTACATTGACAGACTTCACAACCACGAAAATAATCTAGCCTTAAGTCTAGCCGATAACAGTACAGCAGTAAGAAGACTTAAAAGACTGCATATTCTCGATCTCATGGATAGATAAATTGGTCACATACAACATATGCTAAACACAATAGTAGGTTTCGATGGAAACTTGCTATTATATTTATATTGTATTAATTATTTTAGTACATTTTCTATTGTCTAATAAAGACAGATTGTAAATAAAATGCAAAAAAAAAAAAAAAAAAAAAAAAAAACTTTATAAATAACACTTCAGAGAAAAAATAAAATTGGGCTTAAAAACTTTTTGGTTTTAAATATATTCGAGTAGTTATAAAGATTTTGTTGGTTTTTGAAAGTTTTTTTTTCGAAAATTAAAAGAGCATGCCAAAAAAAATTATAACTTTTAAAAACCAGATTGTTTGGTGGTCATATTTTTGTAATTGGCTTAGAAAGCTCAAACTGTTTGGAGCTTCAACTCCAAAGCCATTCAATATTTTGTGTAAAGGTTTTTTTTTCAATTTATGTGGAGCTCATATCTACCTCATGGTCCAATTCTAATAAACAGTTTTTTTTTGGTTTTTTTAATTTTTTCCTGCGGAATTTTCCTTGCGGAATTTTTGCATGCTGCGTATGGGCCTTAAAACACTTTTAATTCATGACCTAATTTCCTCTTAAGGGCAGCAGATTCTATTTATTATGACCAACCATACGTAATACATTAAATTATGGTAAGCGGTTAAAAAGTAAGGGGATAACAAATAAGTTGGAGCAAATAAGCCATTCTATTTTTCGAATAGATGAAAAATATAAAATTATTCTCTTTTCGGATTCAAAAATATGATTTATGGTGACTTGTACATTTATCTAAAACACTTCTTTGCTTTTATTTAATCATTCGCATAATTATTATTTGCCATCCCAATTTCGATTCCCATTCCGACTTGCCAATTTAACCATTGAAATTATCGTAGGCTCGGGCTAAAATATACAAGTATGATTGAATGAAAAGCAGCTATAAATCGAAGTTCTAAACATTCAAGTATAACTTCATATAAAAAAAATTTTAAAAATAAATAATTTGTAATGTAATGGTATGCGAAAATTGTTTTTATAATATTTTTAAGTATTATTTAATTAGATAATATTTGTTTTAAGCGGGCGGCGCTTGTCATTAAGCAATCCTTCTTTGACTTCTTGAGTTCATTATTGTAGTGAGAGACCAATTTACAAAAATATTAGTATTGCTCCATGGCCTAAAGGAATTTTTTAGTGACGTAAGCAAATCTGACAAAAAGCTGGTATTAATATTAAAGCATTAAAAAAACAAGCTTTCGGCTGGCTTTTAACACAAACAAAACGTTACACTTGGATTTACGTTACAGTTTTTCTGATGTCTAGGTGTTTCTAAGATAACACTTATATCAAGTATAGTGCTAGGGATAGATATGATAATTTGAGTTAATGAAAAACCACATAAATGACCATTTGGTAAGTAAGTAAGTAAGTAACTTGCTTTTAATGAATGACTAATGAATTTGTGCTGTCTAGTAAGGCATTAAAGTGAATATCTCATTTAACAAATAGTCCCAAACTCAAGTCGAGTGCCAACCAACGATGTGCTAAGCTCATTAATTTTGGTCAACCAGATATGAATAATGATATGTCCAAGTAAAAAGGGGGGTCTATAAAATAAAGCATAAGTTTACTCAAGCCAAAAATCAACATTTAAAGCAACTCTGTGCACTCCGGCCAACCCCCCTCCCTACCGACACACAGATTGTAACTTAGTACATATATCATTTAAACCAAGAGAAGTGCAAAGTAAGCATTTTCAGCGAGGAACCAACATATGAAATGTTTGCCTGCTCTCTTGATTGTTGCCCTTTGTTGTTGTTTGTTGGTCGAGAATCTGTTGTGGTTGTTGTTGTTGCTGCTGTTTGTTCCGACCAGTTGTTTGTTGGCTTTGTTGCTGTTGTTTGGTAGTTGGCTGCTCATGTTTTGGGCCAGAAACCAAAACGCAGGCAAACTGCTGCAATTTTTCATTTAAGCTGCGCCCCGTTCGCTCCTCCAGACTTTTACTATGGCTGCTGCTATTGACGTTTCATTCTTCCTTTTCTAGATCTACCCAATTACAAAAGTTTGGTATTTTTTTTTACAGTCTATGTTGTTTGTTACTGTTTTGTTTGTTTTTGTTGTTGTTGTTTCATTTTGTTTGTTTATTCCTTGCTGTACTTTAGTAGTGTTGTTTTTGTTTCTTCATTTTGCTTCTTCTTTTTTCACCAGCCACTTTGGCGGATTTAAACTTTTTACGGTCAACTGGGGATGTGAGTGTGTTATGCCCCCCTCCACAAGCACCAATCTGCAGCCCCAGGCCCCCATCTCCAATTGCCCTCTTTTCATATTATTCAGTAGACGGTATTCGTCTTATAACTCTTGGCTCTTGTTGTCCGTCTCTTTTAGAGTATTTGCCTGTTAGTTAGCTGCCATTTGACCCGGCGTGCAACTTTCCACATAGTCTTTAAACTTGTTAGTATTACTATATACTCTACCCAAGAGTAAAGGGGTGTATCAAGTTATAACACATTAGATTTAGAAGGAATCGATTATTAAGTGAGACAGACACAGGACTAAGTGTATAGGCAATAATGTCAAGATATAAAACTTACTAAAGGTTACCTTATCCGAAATAAATGGGATTGTTTTAGTCGCATTTTATATAATTAAGTAGCCACCGTAACACTTTTCTGCTGTTTCGCTCAAATCCTTTTTACAAGGAAGGATACAATTTGATGCAAAATTCATAAAATACGTTCTAACCATTCTTTTATAGAAAGTCACAATCGGATTTAAATATTTGTAAATTAATGTCAGTACAGTGTAGCCAAGTTGCTTCTCAATAAATTTGTGTACCCATGCGTTAGAACATTTGTTGTGCCACCTAATTACTTATAAAGAGTCCATTATAAATTTGCGGCTTGTGGTTGTTGTATTAAAAGGCCTCATTGCGGTAGTATTATTAAAATATTGATATTTCATATTTAAGGAATGAATCGAAGTTTCTTTTACTGGACTTTGATTTCAAGCTACATGGCTGAATTAATTTTTTAGTTTTAACAGATAAAAATGTTACCAGGTATATATAGAGTGGGCCATCTGTTGGTTTGTTTGTTAATTGCATTTTATTCGTATATTTTAAAACAAAATTGTGCAAATGTATATACCAAATGCAAGTTTGAAACTACTAATTTGTGTATGAAAAATAATAACAGGCCCGTATGCGAACATCGAAAACTTTCGATGACTTTTTATTTACGAAAACTCATATGGCTGTACTCCTATCTATTATATCTACAAATAAGCGACATTGATAATGGTCCGTGGGCGTCATTTATAAATACAGATCCGCATGCAAAATTCGACGCAAAGTAGCCTAGCAAGGTGTTATTTTTGGAAACGATGGCGCTTCGATGTTCCCGGCGACTCGTCGACACTGGCCTCAACTATGTTTGTACCTGTACCACTTTTACGCGTTGTTTGGTTGGATCCATGACTAAAATGAAGTAGTTTTGAACTTGACATAAGCCGAAGAGCAGCGAATTATGAGTGTTTAACAACCAAACCAACAGATGGCCCACCCTTCATAATGTTAATTACAACGATTTGTATATGAATAGTTTAATATATCTTAAATATTGCCTGCAATATGAAAAGTGAAAAAATTTTGCACAATAATGTAGAGTTTAGCAAAAAAAAAGTTGCATGATGAGAGTATTAGCGTTTTTATGCATTTTTCTAAACTATTTAAATGAAGTAAAATTGGCTAAGTGGTATGGTTGTCTGTCATGTCACCTTTTATATAAATGGCACAAAATGATATAGTAATGAAAATAACTTCCTTTTTTTAATTTTATATTTATTTAAAAATTATTAAAAATTGTGTCAAAAATATTGGCTCCGCTTAAGACCAGTCCTAAAATCAACACTTTCGTTAGCAATTTAGCCTCCATTCTCATTGTGGCCTAAAGTGCAACACCAAGTCAATTTCGAAGAGTTTGTAATTGGAATTGGTCCAAGCTAAGAGCGTGAAACATGAAATGAACTAAACTTGACAGTTGTGAAACAAAGAAAGCCCAAAGGAAGGTTAAAGGAAAAAGGTGACTGCACAAAGTCATTTCCTAGCCTAAAGGATATGAAGCGATTTGACTTGCTGACATCCTCATTTCCTATGGACAAAAAATAATGAGTGCTTAAGCTGAGGTCATGAATAGGATGTGGTAGGCGCAGATTAGGATGAGACGCGGACATCGTCGGTACAACTTGTCAATTGAATAAGATGAGAGGCATTTTGGTAGATTTGTTAATAACTGGACATAATGCACTTGTCTAAACAACAAACCTGGTTGATTTAATAACACGCATAATATTTGCACTAAATCTAGTATCTATCTGGCCATGCCTACCTTTACTGTAAATTGCGTATACGAAATTGTATTTAGAAGTCTCATAATTTATGATGACACACACTTTTAAAACAAATGTGATTTAGAGTTTTAAAATATTTATTTCTCGACTACGGCGAATAAAAAGTTGGGTTATGTTGAATGTACATCTGTTCCCTCCTACCTTCTAAACTGCTTGTCATAATTTGGCAATTGAGGTATCAATGGACGGGTCTTGATTGTCCGCTAGTTATAGGCTTTGTAGTGTCACATCAAATTGATTATGACGCCCTCTAGAGGATGAACTAAAATAATGAGTTCATGAGGCATTATGAGTTCTTTTTGTTTAGTTATTTGCGTTTTATAATGTTGTCGCAAGTAATTTTTTTTACGATCGAGTCCGGAATGGCCTTTTTTGTCAAGCCTCACAATGAACATTGCACAGAATGGCGTGACTTAACTTAAAGTTTTCTTAAATCTATAAAATGTACGGAGCCTGGGAAAAGTGTTAATAACATATTAAATACACAGAACCGTTGTATCTTGGTTAAACTTTCTATTTTTAAGTCGACACAAAAACAATAAAAATAATATTTTTCTTAAACTTTTCTATCCACCTTAAGCCTCGTTTTTGTATTTTTGAGTTGATGCCAATATTGGTCCTTTCTTTCTTTGTGTTTGCAATCTTATCGAAATTTCAGGGTTGTCATGACATTTCTTTTATTTTTGTACGCCAGGTATGTACTTTAAGAAAATGTAGCTAAGATAATGATATTCGTTCAGGAAATTTTGGTCTTTATTCCCAAAAAAATTTATAATTTAGGCCTGTGCTGAGTGTCAAAATATGTCTTGGTTTTTTGAAAATTACAGGTATTATATTTTGTAAAACAATTTGAGCATAGTAAAAAATATAAGATACATTTACAAAACCCTATTTTAACCCAAAGAAATGAAATTACTTTTAGCGAATTTGCAATTCTAAAGCTGTTAAAAAATTTGAATAACTGACTTTCATAACGCTTCAAGAGAGCGGAAACTTTTTAACGTCCAACGAAGAAAGTAGATAAGGTTAAGAGGGAAGTAGAGGGAAGTGAAAGAGTCAGGAAACGTTCACCTTGACTAACAAATTTGCATTGTGTAAATTGCTTCCGTTGTTGTTTTGCTGGAGCTACTTAATAGGATGTACTAAATCTTCAGCCATGCCAATTTAACATATCCAAGATGGCGCAGATGAACACTACATCACACTCGCATAGATACATATATTGTCGGAGTGTGTATGTGTGTGTGTGCACACACAAACACTAGCAACCCCTTTTCATATGTTCTCATTTTTGCACGTACTTCCTTGCAATTTTAAAGATTTACAGTGATTTACGTTACGCACAAAAGGATTTACAATGCTTCTTCGCCTCACTTGCGTCTACCGCCAAACGGAAACGGAAATGGTGTTCGCAGCGATGGTGGCAATGGTAATGGCTGTCGCTGCCGTTGTCCTTGTCAGTGCCGTTGTGTGTGTAGTGCTATATTCCTTTAACTGGATACAAACGGAAGTGTCGCACAACTGAGAAAAGTCGCTCAGTTGGCTATAAAAGGGTGACCGTTGTTGACGTCACTTTTCAGTTTTTGTTTGTCGTCATCCATTTTTGTTTGGTAATTTTTTGGGGACGATGTTGATGAATTCTACGTTGAATAATTATGTAAATTTGTACACTTGTTATTGCCAGGGCTTTATTTGATTCTACAATTCGCCTTTGTTTGCTAGCCTTTCTGAGTTTTATATTGTGATTTTCATTAAATGCTAGGCCCATCTGTTTAGTGTTGATTTCCCATGATGTTTGCATGCTTTTCTATTTTTCCAGCGATTTCACATTTGTATACATAATAAATATTTTCCATTGAAGGTGGAAAAA
Organism: Chymomyza fuscimana; assembly: GCA_949987675.1. Taxonomy (NCBI): domain Eukaryota; kingdom Metazoa; phylum Arthropoda; class Insecta; order Diptera; family Drosophilidae; genus Chymomyza; species Chymomyza fuscimana. The sequence goes on from OX465088.1 coordinate 88,534,287, forward strand.
ATATTTTGTGCGGTTTGGATTTCTTCATTGACTCTTATAAACAAATTTTATTTAATGGTTTTGCGTTTAGCTAATCAAATAATCAGCTATATAAATAGTATGTGTAAAAATGTATACTTAATTGATTTACTAAAAACAAATGTTTTTTATACACAAAAATATTGTGTGTATTGTAGTGTGAAAAAAATTTTGAGCTACCCTGTACCCTTTTAATATAACATATTCGGTTGTACTAATTAATATTTTATATATTTAGGTTAGGGTGTACCGGTTGACCCCTGAGGGGAGTCATACATAGACTAGGTAGTCCTTAGTGGTTTTTATATTATTTATTTTATTTTATTAACAATGTTAATAATAGTTAAAAACTAATAATTAACACAAGATATAATAGCACTAGCAACTAATGCTTTCGGCTTAGTTTATATTAATATAAATAAAAAACATTTTCCGGAAATTTAAGCGAAAAAATTAAATCTGTCATTTGAAAAATTTAGAAAATTTTCCGTTTTGATAATTTTTGGGTGAAGGGGGCGTGGCAGATGAGAAAAAAAAAAACTTGACACACCTTAAAGTATAGTGTATAAAAATTAAATGTAATGGTGTAACTTTTTAAGATGTGAACACACAATAAATTTTAAAACATAAACCAATATTTTTATGGCATACCAAACAAGTGAGCTTTCGAGCACTTCGGCCAGTACTTCATAAAAATGGTATTTAAATACTATACGCGGCTTGGTATTCAAGAACAAAATGTTTTCAAGGCAAATATTTAAATTTTGTGCCTTTTATTAAAAAGTAGAAGAGTCTTTAGCATAAACGCACTCACAACATTTTAGCTTACATGCGCTTTTATTTATTTATTACGACTACCTATTTGGACTACTATCTTGATAAAAGTGCAACAATAAACGTTATTCTATTTTTAGTGGTCAAGTCTTACATAAAGCCACTATAAAACGCAGGTTTTAGAATGAAGTCGCATTCGATTTTGTTTCATCGACCATTTTTGTGAAGATCGTGCAAAATCGGCCGTAATCGCAATAAACATCGATGATATGTGTAGCATTCTGTCATTCATTGTCTTCGATATATTCGTAGCAGCTGGATGCAGGATATATTTACTCGAACAACTGGATATCACGCCAGGATGTTTGTGTTAGCAGGCAGCGTAGCGTGACCCTTTAATTGCCTGCGGTTTGGGGGGTTTTGCTGCTGCTAGATACTTGACTGCATGAAACTTTATTGTAGAGTCTTTACAGACCCTACATGTCAGAAATAATCAATCGATAAAATAAAACTAGTCACAATCATTAATGCGCACAATTGAAAATCATTCTTTTGAATAAAATAATTGTTGGGAAGACTAAGCACCTAGGGTTCTAGGAAAATAGTTGTTGGTAAAGAAGTCCTTAATCACATACATTAAATTATCCATCTTAAAAGATTATTTCAGAGGGAACGCCCAGACAATTAAAAAGTCATTTAAATTTCAAAATGAATTTCTTCATATGTATGTGGGAAAACAATTTGTCTATCCAACATTTGAGTTGTTCGGCAAATCTTCTGAACATAACATAAAACTGTGGCTACTGCGTTTCGACCGCTGACCTTTAATTTCCGCATGTATTAAAAATGTTTAAAACAGTAACGCTACTTTTCGGGAAAGGGTATCTATAGCCAGTATGGCCACGCAAGTTAAGGGCAATCGAATCGACAAAACACTGAGAACAACGTTTTTACGCTGAAAAATAATGAAAAACCCATATACAACAAACCCTTTTTTTTCCCGTTTGCCAGTAAGGCGAAAAGGGACATTACGCACATTTTCCAAACTGATGAAATTTTTAATTTTTTTTTTTTAATGTTTGTACATATGTATATTTAAACAAACTATATTTTGTGCAATTCAAAAATCTCACTTTTGTTCTTTTTATATTTCAATTTGCTTCACTCTTTAAATGAAATAACTTATTTGAGCTATTCTCTGCTGGACTGCACTTATAAAAATAAAAAGAATTTATCAAACGCGGCTAAGGTGTGTAGTGTCGGTCAACGGAGTTAGATTTCCGCCATTTGACACTGACATTACATGGTTCAGCAGTATAATTTTCGAGCACTTAAAGTCCGTAGAAACTCAAACAAAATATATGGTAATCTCAAAAATGCTACATTTCGTACAATAGGTGGCGCTAAAATTTACGATATTCCTGATGTAATCAATGTGGATAGAAACTTTAAACCATTCAAGAAAGATCGTCATGTAACATATTGTGAGATTTACTTGTGTACTTTTAATACTGCATGAGCATTTGGGCGCCAAAAATATTTGAGCGTGTTGAAGACTATTGTCGTTTAGTGTAAATAAAAGATAAAGAAATACAATCAAATGCAGTTTGCTCAAAAGCCACTACGATACAGTTCTTTTTTGATACAAGAATTCCATTCAAAGTCGGATAAATACTGTACAGGATTAGTTTCCTCATTTATACCGAGGAATAAATTAATAATGATGACATGGGTATTCACGCAGACTTGTAATTGCAGAAACATATAGTCATTTAATACATTGGACTAAATTAACCGAGTGTCTTTGCTTTTTATTTATTTTTTACACGATCTCTTAATTTTTTTTATTTTTTGATTTAGTCTTCACCGCTAATGTTTATTTTGATACAATCCCATATGAGGCATATTCTTCAAGATTTCACAAGACCTCTTTTGAAAGCCTAAGACAAAATTCTATTCAAGTCCTTAGCGAAATTAAATAAAAATTACATATTGAGTTAAGTGGTTCCCATCTGCCGCCGACTAATTATGTGCTTTATTTATAATTATTTTAACGTGATTGTATACTTTTCTAGCGAAAAGCAGACGGTGTGAATGTAATATTGATTTTCAATTAATTTTTTTTTTTTTTTTAATTTTTGCGGACTAGTGAGTTTATGGATTCACTTTGATTGATGGATGTTTCCGTCTGTATGCGCAGACATGGCACTACAGTACTTCCATTATAAGATGACGTCAAGTATTTTCATGCCTCTCGTGCTTTAAGTATGCGTATAATTTTGTGAATAGATATATAAAAATATGTGAAGCGGGAAAAAGTTTTAATTTGATTTCTGGCGTTTTTTAAATTTTTACATTATACTCCACACTTAATATTCGTTTTTTCAAAGTTCAATTTGATGTACTGATTTATTGATAATTTAATATCAAAGATGACTGTATAAATAAATATTTATGTGTACTCAAATAAAGCAAATAACTTTAATTTTTTTTAGAAATAAATTATTTATGTATTAAAAAAATCTGTTCGCAAAGTGTAAATGATTATTTTAGGCTGGCTTCATAGAAAAAACATGGAAGCTATTTTGTTTCTCGAGAAAATACGGTCCAGCTCTTCAATTGCTTTTTTGGTAATTATTACTCTCAATATTAAAAAAATGGGGATTTTCACTTTGTCGGGCACAAATGCAAAATGGTAAAAGGGCAAAGTGCCCAACAGAATATATATTTTGTACTGGCAAATATCCAAAACTTTATCTTTTATGCTTTTTTTTCTTACAAAAACGTTCTTTAAAAAAATCAACCCAAACATTATGACGCTTGCAAACAGCTGATTGTTGTTGCTCACGTTGTTAATCCGTCATTTTAGGCTGGCTTAAGGTCGTAACTTGGGTATTCTTGCTTTTAGACATTTTTGCCCGAAAGAGTGAACATCCCAATTTTATTTCAGAGCAATCTTTATTTTTCTTGCTTTTATGAGTCAGTGGAAGAAAATTTTAAATTCATTTCACAACTGCTTTAGAATTTCGAAAAAAGAAAGCAAAATCAAAAATTAATAATTATTTTCATGTAGAGCTAAATAAAAAAATTTCTTTTACTTTTTGGGAATGTCTTCGTCTGACATATTGTTATGAACATGAATTTTCTTAAAGACTAAAAAACTATTAGGCATAGACTACTTGAGGAAGCATGCTTGGTACGAATAAATAATACACCGAAACTCGGTACGATTGTTCTATAGATGCGTGTCAAGATACTTATGGTCACAAAAAAATACATTTTTTTTCCAAACGGTATTTTATCCAAACATTAATTAAACATTTGAAGCTTAAAAATTAAATACATCCAGAATTAAAAAAAATTATTTTTACCAAGACTTCAATATGGGATCATCCATAAACTACGTGACGCTGATTTTCGTCAAAATAGACCCCCACCCCCTCCTCCCTGTGACAAAGTGATGGAACATTTTGATATGATATATATGATCGTGACGCTTTGCCAGACCCCCTCACCCCCTGGAGCGTCACTTAGTTTATGGATGATTCCTAAGCTCAAGACCTATATAAAAAAACAACCACCTAAATAATATATATGTGTCGATTATTTATATTTAGTCGAGATTTAAAAAAAAAAACACAAAGTAAAAAGTTTGCTGCTACTTTTGTCGAACGGATCGATTTCAATAATTTCCAAAACTTCATTTAGCTTTACAATATAAAACTTCGGACTGACTTAGTCATATCAGCTGGACCTCCGATCTTAACAATTTTGTTGCCTCTGTCACATCCCTTTAAATTCTTTACACCTTTGTCTTTTTGGGGTGTAGGGTGTTTGCAAACATTTTATCAAGGATTAAGCCAGCATCCGCTAGTCATAGCGCGTTAATTCAACAGAGCTTAGCTTCTGGAAATTAATAAAAACCAATGTGTACACAGAGCACAGAATGTGGTTAAAAAAAAGGGCTAAAAATGTAAGCCGCATGCGACCGTTCCGCCTTAGGTATCTTTTCCTTGCTTCACTTTGTTTGCCCTTAAAAAAGGTCGACAGAGAGCACAGAGATGGGTTTACAGTGTGCCTGGGTGATAAGTGTATGTAAAAAACGCACAAAAGACTGTAAAATAATGAAAAAAAGAAGAGAAAAAAAAGAAAATCCCAACATTGGGGAGCCAAAAAGTATATTTACCTTTTTTCCCATTAAAACCTATAAGACCAGTAGTTGTGTGTATCTTGATTGAATTTGATAATAAATTTGAAAAATGAAGAACGATTTACCAATTCGAGCTAATTTTTCGGCAGTCCAAATTTATTGTACTTTAAGAATAAGTTACTTTGGATGGGTATATTATAAAAGTAAATATTGTTGCAAACAAATGTTGTACAAACAACAAGGACCACATGCTAATCAGTTTTGCAATTTGATTTTCTTTGGTTATACAATTTATTTTTTTATACTCATTTGGAAAGCACTTCTCTTTGACTACATCACATTCTTTTTCATCTGTTTCTTTACAGGCAGGACCCTCATTTCAAAGAAAACGCATTAAAAGCAAAATGAAAAAGTTGGTAAATATAATTTAAGAAAATTATTCCTTGAAATGTGTGAGTTGTAAGGATGAGTAGAAGGAAAGGAACAGGGCCTTGGTAAACATTACCAAATGCTAATGTTATTTTCTCATCATCCGTATATGTGTGACTTTGGTGTCAATGGCAGCAACTCAAGTGTAATAGATGACTTATGTGTACATTTGGTATATGTATGTATGTAGTGAGAAGCTAAATAGATTGTTTAGATATGCCTTTATGTTGTCCTCACAGGACACACAGCAACAGGCACTTGTTTTTGTAACTCATGTTTCATGCCGCACAAGGGCCGCCCCTGTATGCAATCAAATGCCACAAGAAGAACATATTTAGGAATCCACAACAAAATCAACAGTGTCGTATAATACCATCATTCAATTATAAATTATCGTCACTTTGTATCGTATAAATAGAAATTCGCTACCACATGTAAGTGACAGTCTCACAATTAATCGTTAATTTGCGTCCTCTTAGGCCGTATAAAAAGTATAGAATTTCCTAGATATACTTATCAAATTTTTGCAAATTTAGGCAGGGACTGCACACTATTAAGATTAGTAAAGGATTTGGCTGGAATTTCAAGCAATATGAATGTAAACTGACTTATTAAACTGAGATATTCTTATTATGAGTGCTATTAATAGAAGGTTGAGAAAAGCAATGGTCTTCAGTAATTTCGTTACATTTATCATTGATTACGAGAAGATTTCTAAGCCCATCTTTTCTGTAGAGCTTGATGTAACTTATGGCTATTATGGAAAGCATGCTCCTACTTGTTACAGTCTTTGAGAGACCATGAAAATCGATTTCTTTTTTTTCCTGGTGGAATGACAAGTTGCAACGTTTGAAGGCATCAAAAAACAGACTTTGGTACATTCTTATACACGACATAAACACGGGCAATATTATAAATTTTAAAAAAGCCAACGCAATTTACAAACGGGATATCAAAATGTCAAAGCGAAAGTCACTTGAAAATTTTACAGGCGACATTAACCGCAACTCTCCCACCACCAAAGTTTCGTCCCAAATTAAATACTTTTGCGGAACTAAGCTCTAACTTTCGCCACCACAAACATAATATCTCTCCGCTTTCATATATTCTCCCAGACGATACACAACAACTTAAGGAACCATTCTCTATCAATGGATTTTATGCCGCTTTAAAAAAACTGAAAGGAAATACCCCTGGCATTGATAGGATCTCATATCCAATGCTTCACCATCTAGACACAACAGTTTCCCATCGCTTACTCAACCTTTACGTCAATATATTTGACAGTCACATCTCCCAAAATTACAAAATCATCCCCCTCTTAAAACCCTCCTCCAACAAATTTATTATCAACGCCTATAGACCAATATCCCTCAATTCCTGTTGTTCAAAACTACTCGACAAGATGGTAGCCAACCGTCTATGGTATTTTGTATCTAATAACAAACTAATCGATAAACGACAAATAGGATTTAAAAAAGGCAAATCAATATCTGATTGTCTAGTTACTCTTGACTATTTGATATCATCTGCCCTACCATCCAAAACCAAGCATCAGTTATTTCCCTTAACTTCGCAAAAGCATTCGTCAAAATCGGACTTTGACACCATTGTGAACGAATTAAAAAGTTGGAAGATCGGACTAAAAATAATTAATTTCGTAAAAAATTTTACGACTAACAGTAAAATAGCAGTACTTATCGACAGCACTTACTCAAACTCTTTTCCACTCTCTAATGGCATACCACAAGGTTCTCCACTCTCGGTTATTCTCTTTCTTAGAGCATTTAACAAACTCAATAGAACAATTTCCGAACATAAACAATTTGACTTCTGCGCCTACGCAGACGATTAGCATAGAATTAAAAAGATGAATAAAGCCCATACCCTTGATTCCCTGGATCCTTTATTTAACGAAATAATTTCCTGGTGTGACTACTCTGGCGCAAAACTCTCAATCTCAAAATGCAAACACATTCACTTCTGCAAAAAGACGTCATGCTCATTCCAACTAACGTCAAACTCATTACCTATCATCAATGTCGACAGCCTAAGAATTCTCGGTATCATCTTTCGTAAAAGGTATACCTGGAACAAACACATCGAGAACCTTTTAATATCCCCTTCAAAAAAACTTAACATTATCAAATGCCTCTCTAACAAAAAGTACAACTGCAACCCTCTTACCCTTATACGCATAATAAACTCAATAATCATGTCCAAAATAGACTATGGCTTAAACCTTTATGGTAATGCCCCACACTCTCAGCTAAACAGAATCAAAACCATCTACTACTTTGCGCTTAGACTCACATTAGGCGCCTTCAGATCAACGCCTATTAACAATATCCTCTTTGAAACCAATATCAAACCACTCGAAATAAGATATCAGATTTCCCTCGCAAAATTAAATAAGTCAATTGTCCACGCCACTCTTGCCACCCCTACATTCAAAACATTAAGATCCAATAAAACTCCCAAGTTTACATCATCTCTCTACTGTTGATTAGAACTCTGTAAAAAACTAGGCCTACCTACAACTGCCTTTTCCCTGACCAAATCCTCTTTCCCACCTTATATTTTCATCTCGTCGACCATAGACACCAGCCTCCATCATCTCACAAAATCTGATACCACGATTTCAATAGCTTTTCAAAGAAATCACGTTTTGGCAGATGTTTGCCGAAATTTGTTAATATCCATATAATTCGGCGGTTATGTAGACTTACTTACGTTTATTTATTACATTATTTTGTTTTTCACCTCGTCGTAAATAAGGTTTATGCTACCAACATGTCTTCTTTTTTTTTTTTTGTAGTCCCTGTAAATTTCGATGTGTGGTGTGGGCTCGTCGTATCAAGCAAAGTACATAACTTAATCACATTTTTTACAGAGTTAATAAATTGTGCTTTTAAAGGGATTGCAAATATAAACGTACATAATCATATAAATATATACATACATACATATATGCTTATTTTATATGTACTTACGACCACGAATGACGCTTAGGGATTAGCTCGCTCCGTGCTCAGTTCTCCTTTGGTTTTCTCCGTTTGGCGCCTTGTTGCGGCTTGTCAGTGAAGTTGAATGATATTTATGAGTTTTGATTTATGAGGCGGTCTTATACAACGTTAACTTGAACCCCGTCGTCTGGCAACCTAATGTATCCTTGATACTTTAAAAGCCAATTTGACAAGAATGTTCACGAATACATATTATAACGAAGCAAATTTTTACGAAACGCGTATATTAAATATTGGAAATTTTATTAAATTTTATTGATAAATTTAATTGGCCTTCACTTGGATTTCTCGTGTTGCTTCGTTTGTCCTTAATCTGTTGCATGTAACTTTAATGTAATGTATTATAATATAATATTCAATATGTAGCAATTTTCATAACAAAAGGAATCTATCTCTGACCCAATAACAGATTCATGACATTTATTGATAACTGATAAAAAAATGTATTCTTTATTTTGACACTCCCTATCTAAAAGATGGAATTTGTCAGAATATCATTCCTCTTATTCGGATTACATTCGTTTGAAAAATGTTAGGGTTGTGATTCTTATAAGAATTATATTCGTTGTAAAAATGTTAGGGTGGCCCTACTCTGACAGCTGATTAAAACTTTTTCCTTCCTTTCATTACAGTATCGTTAAAAAAAATTAATGTTTTGGAGACTCTTTCGTTCTTGAACCATAAAGAAGTAGTTCGATAAGTGGTTCGTTAAGAAAAGGTTCGAATTTAGCGATGCGAAAAATGAGCTAAATCCATGCTTAAAAAAGATAAGGCTTGATGGAGTAAAGCAACTTTTAAGAACCCGGACAAATGTGCAATATTTTAACATACGGGCAATTCATGAACAAAGGAAAATTTCGAGTTCATAGTCTCATTAAAATTTTAACATAATGTGACGGTTTAGTCGGTTTTTACCTCGAAATAATATTAGCTGTTGCTCCGAAGATGTGGCCGAGCAATCATCCCGGTGGTTAAGACTAGACTTTCCTACAAAATTTTCATGATTTAGCAATGGCTGGCAATGGTAACTTTTATGGTGATCAAATCTAAAATCGATCGGCTTTTTGGTTTATATATACAAAAGTTGTAATGTGCTACAGAAAAATTATGATTGGAATACAAAATTCATACAGAGACCCATAAAATATGAAATAAACTTTCAATTGGTGAATGTTTTCCACCATTTTTATACCCTGTACCGTATGGCACAAAGGGTATATTGTGTTTGTGCAAGCCGAAAATGTATGTAACGTCGGAAGCCCCCCAAAGTTACCTAAAGTATGATCAGAGTGACTAGAGAAGTCGATATACCCATGTCCGTCTGTCCGTCTGTCCGTATGAACGCCTAGATCTCAGAGATGGTAAGAGCTAGAGCAACCAAACTTTCAGATAAGATCCCTTATTAATCCATAGGAGACAAGTTGATTTTACGTTTTTGATATCGGGACTACATTATATAGCTCCCATAAGGGTGTTTCAGAGGACCTCGAAAAAAATAAAAAGGTTTAGATGGATAATTCGTTTGCTTATGAAGATATCCTAACCAAATTTGGCAATCGGAATTTTTTTAAAAACTCCCAGCACTGTATCAAATTTTATCAAAATCGGTTGACTATATCATATAGGTCCCATAGGATCGATCGGTCGAAAATTTGTTTTTTGTACAAAATTCGTTGTGTTTCGTTTGTTTGTGAAGATATTGTAACCAAATTTGGCATTAAGAAGTTTTTTAGAGTTCCCAAGCACTGTACCAAATTTGATCAAAATCAGTTGACTATATCATAGGCTCCCATAGGACCAATCGGTCAAAAAATCGTGTTTTGTACAAAATTCGTTGTGTTTCGTTTATTTGTGAAGATACCGTAACTACATTTGGCGTTAAGAAGTTTTTTAGAGTTCCCAAGCACTGTACCAAATTTAATCAAAATCGGTTGACTATATCATATAGCTCCCATAGGATCGATCGGTCGAAATTTTTTTTTTTTTTACGAAATTCGTTGTGTTTTGTTTGTTTGTTAAGATATTGTAACCACATTTGGCATTAAGAAGTTTTTTAGAGTTCCCAAGCACTGTAGCAAATTTGATCCAAATCGGTTGACTATATCATATAGCTGCCATAGGGCCGATCGGGCATAAAACCTGTTGTGCACAAAATTCGTTGCGTTTCGTTTGTTTGCAATTTTTGCAATCAGATGTCTTTTGGAATTCTTAAGCAATTTACCGGACTTAAATGCAGTGTGGTGGTACAGGGTATCCCAAAGTCGTCTGCGCCCGACTTTAACGTACGCCATCTTTTAATTTAATTTAATTATTTTGTTAAATTGTAATTTTTTTACTGCGCTTTTAAAAAAAGTTTCCATACAATTTGGCCCCCTGTATACAAAAAGCAAACAAATTTTAAACTTTTGTCAAAATAACAAACCCACCTTTGCACCACACCAACTACTTTCCTTGGCCAATATTACATTTGGTTCAGCTATCTACCTTTAACGTAAAAATGTATCCCAGGTATCCTGTCGGTCATCGCCATGACTGATTCAACTTTCAAAAAGTAATTAAACGCTATTTGAATTACACCAACAAAAAATGTACCCAGATTGTTTTTTAAACTGAGAATAATGTGGATTTCCATCCACCTTTGATTCTCATTAGGTCATTGTTTGAAGCATGCTACATTGTCCTTTAATGAAATATGTAAAAAAGTTTTCTTTTTGCAGTAAACAACAATCGCACAAATCGGACAATAATATATGTATAATGGTTTTGAAAACTTTTGCTCCTGTTTTAAAACTCTATACTAAATTGTAAATAAAACTAGAATTCATTGTTGTGGTACTTTTTGTTAGGTACTGCCCAGGGGACCAAAGCTGATTCCAAAAGCAAAGTCAGCTAAAAATGTCAGACATGCTGCGTCCATCTTTCATTGCTCAGTTGGGAGGCACAGCGTCGAATGTTGGTTTAAAATTTGTCATAGTTTGCTTGTTTTTGATATTGTTCAACACTGAAAGCTAAATGACAGGTGTAAATGTCCTGACGGTTCTAAAACTGACACAGTCATCAAAAGTGCTTGCTTACATAATGTGACTGTACTGTACCCTACACTCCCATAAAAACTTCTACATTAGGGCATCCCCACATGCACAGTGGTTCTGATAAATGTCAATCATATAGTGTATACGTATGTATCTATATTTTACTTAACAAACTTTAAATGTGATAATTTTTAACCACAACTAGAGCCGGCCCGGCTAAGTGCACTTTATTTTTTCGATGAATTTTAATAGTTAATGTTTTTTTTTCAAAGTTTTGGGGCTCTTTAAATTACCGCAGGCACACAATTTCAAATTTCAAATTTCTTAAGTCCTTTTTGAGATACACACACTTTATGCTTAAGTTTTTTTCTTTTAAAATTCTCTTGTTAACGTTTTTGTTTTTTTTTAAAGCTAGATATTTCTTATTTTAAGTTTTTTTTTTGCTTAATTTAAGAATTTTTCTCTTATTATCAGAATTTTTAAACTCATTTTAAGTAAAAATTTTTGTTTTAAGAGAAGGTACGTATTTTGATAAAATTAAGCCGAAAAGCATTCAACTTAGTTTTTCATAGCAGTCAGGGGGCTTCGCCTCCTGCTCGCTAGTTTTCTCATTTATTTAAATAATCTTTAATGTTTTTTCTTTTTCGTTCGACTCTTTATGCACTAATTAATAACTTAAAAACTTTTTTATAAAAGTGCGATTTACATTAATATCCTTTGTGCGCTACAAGTAGAGAAACAAACATTCCATATGCCTTAAAAAATCTTCGAATAAACACAAAGTGATTAAATTAAAAACATATAAATTTTTTTTTTTTAATTATATTTATTTACAATCTATCCTTTAGACAATAAGTAAATGTTTTTGAAGTTATAAATTAACAGGAGAAATAGTTAAACGCCAATGAGTAATAACTATTGCATTAAAAAAAAAAAAAAAAAACATAAATGAATAACTTTTATCAACACTGTACTTTTGGTATACGACAATGTACTTGGTTGTTATATGTAGGGTTTTGTGGGAGAGAGCGCTTTTATGTATATTTATTTTTTTACTAAAGTTGTATTTGTCCTTCGTACCTTTTTGTTTTGACCGCTAATATCGTAATTTTGAAAGGAATATCTGACATACGCAGCATTTTAGGAATATGTGAGTGTGTTTTTGCCATTGTTATTTTTATTTACTAAAATGTGTACACTGTACATACAATGTATACATTGCTTGTACATATGTAGCATTAAGCTAGAGGACTTCGTTTCTGCTCAACTTTCCTCTCTACATAATTTTCCATTCTGTTGCAAAATGCAAATTCAAATGTAAAATACATAACAAAAGCATAACTTCCATTGGGAACTCCAGACTATTAAATACCTTGATTCCCACGTAAGTAAAGATATTAAGATAATTTTTTGAATTTTGTGCAGCTTGGTTTGGTAATTTCTTCTATTTTACGGTCTGGTACTTCTTTAACTAAAGAAATTAAATTAAATTTTAAAATTTTATTTTTTTTTTTGACAGACACTCTAAAGAATGATTCATTTTGCTGTATCTGTATTAAATTTTTGATGATATGTTTTTAAATGTTTTCTGTGAAAAATACTATTCAAACAAAATAACAAACGAAAGATTTAAAAGAAAATTAATATTTTTTGAACCGGAGTGTAAAGTCATTCTCACGTTCTTTTTGGATGTAGCCTTCGTTCCGAAGAACCAAATATACCTTTTGACCTTTTAGTGCAGTGTACAAAATTACACGTCAGCCACTTTTTGTTAAAAACGAAATAATTTTTAACATGCTCTGTTTATTAAAAACCACAAAAGCGTTACAAATTGAAATTTTATGAATACATTAATTTATTTTTGATTATGTTGTGGTACTTTTTTGTAAAATATATTTTATTATTATCTCTTTGTCCTTTTTGGTAGCCATGAACATAATTGCGCATGTAGTTATTAAGTTTATCAGTTGCAATAAATCATGCTGGCTAATTTATTTAAAATGTACAAAAATTTTCAAAATATTTTAAAACTATAGCATACTTTTTGCTGGTAAAAATTTAAAAAATAGTTGAATATACAATAGAGCTTAAAAAGTTAAAGTTTTAACCCTCGTTGACATCAAGGAGAATTTAAGCCATAAAAACCGCCAGCCACAAAACACCAAAGCTGTGAAATTTTACGCGCAGAACTTTTTGTGGCCAAAAGAAAATCGGGCTCCAACAATAAAGTTTTGTTGAACCAGTGTGGTTTATAAGACATTGACGCCTTTAATCTGGCTTGAGATTAAAGTTAACAAGTACAGAAGACAATGCCAAAAGTGCTAAGAAGTATTTAATGGGGTACCGCAAATATCAGTTATCTTTAGGTTTTGTTAAAATTAAGAAAGACACAAATCTTTTATTTTGTAATACTAAAAACCGTAAACAGCAATTTTGCCTTAAAGCGTTTCTTGTGACCAGGACCTATGAGCTTGATTTAATTTTTATTGGCAAGAAAATTTTATTGCCAACAATTTTTATCAGCACGTCTATTAGCAACAAGATATCACGGAAAAAAGCATTAAACTCATATTGCCATGGGATGTGGTAGCTTTTCAAACCAAGCCTGAATACGAAAAATCGTTTTAGATTCAGTACTAGATCCCAGGCAATCCGTAACGTAACGAAATTTTTGAAGCGGATGGTGACTGGCCATGAGAAATGTGTCACATATGCGTATAACAGCTATAAATGATCGTGGTCAAAATCGTGTGCAGAGCTTAAACGATCGCCAAGTCCGGATTAACGGCCAAGAAGGTTTTGCTGTTTGTTTGGTGGGATTAGAAGGGAATCATGCACTATGAACTGCTCCCATAGCGCCAAACACTCAATTGTGTTGACCTATATTGTCAACAACTAACCAGATAGAAGCAAGCGATCGCCCAGAAGAGGCCTGAATTGCACAATAGGAAGGGTGCTGTGTTCCATCAAGACAACGCCATGCCGCACACATCTTTAATGACGCGTCAGAAGCTCCGAGAGTTGGGATGGGATGTTCTATCGCACCCACCGTATAGGCTAGACCTGGCACCAAGCGTCTATCATCTTTTTAACCATTTGCAAAATTTTCCTGATGGTAAAGAAATGGCCGCAAGAGCCCTTCAATCGGGGAATTTTGAATTCTAAATGGACAAAAGTAATCGAAAAAAACGGCGTATATTTGAACTACTATAAATAGGATATTCCCAACTGTGTTAACTTCATCGTCGAAGTAAAGCGAAAAAACGCCGGGAACTTTTTACTTTACCTAAAATATCTTATGGATAGGAACACAAGTTTCCTATATATTTTTTTTAGCTGAAGGATTTCTTGATGATAGAAATATGTAAAAGAGCAGACTAAAGGAAATTAACTACTTGAAAAACTCTTTTAAGTGGTTCCTTCAAAAAGATTTAAAGACGTATGTAACGGGCAGAAGGAGGTGTGGTAGAACCCATAAAATATATATATTCTTGGTCAGTGTCACCAGCTGAGTCGATAAAGCCATGCCTGTCTGTCCATCTGTCTGTCTACATGTCTGTCTGTATGACAGAAAGGATCTTAGAGACTATAAGAGCTATGGAGCTGGCAGATAAAGTTTCCCATTTATTTCGACATCTTTTCCCATTTACTCGTAGGAGAATTTAGCGGCTTACATCCACACTATAAGAGAAATCGGATTCTTTATTACGCTTATATGCAAAAATGTTTAGGATCGAGTGAAAACTTTAACAGATATAAGTAAAACCAGGTATGTTGAAGTATTTTCTAAATGTGACAATTAATTGCAAATACTATTGATAAGGACTAAATGCTAATGCCTTGAAGTTTAAAGAATAAATCATTCGCACAGTACATATGTACGTGTTCGACGTGTGTTTAAGTTTCGGGATTTGCGCAAATTGGCTTCAGCGCCTAAAAGTAGAAGTCAGGCTACAAGAGCAAGTGATTAATAAATACTATGCAAAGATCGCATCTCAGAGAAGATTTAGAAATTAGAAATGCAGATCAGGAGAGGCACATAAGGCGTAGACGACGAAGCAGACAACACATAGAAGTTTGGCGACAAGAGCAAGCTATGAACGCAGCACAGAAAAGACATAGAGCTTAGGATTGCAGAGCAGGAAAACTATGCAAGGAGAAACTTGGACTGTAGCATTGCAGAGCAGGCGATTGATACATTGCGTAGATCGCAGATGTAGAAGATGTTAGTCGCGAAGAGTAAGTAAGGAACACAGGATGACCCAATATGTAATTTAGCTGAGTAGGCAAGAGATAAAATTAATAGGAGCATTGCAAGAGTACAGTCACGCCCCGTTAATGAGGAATGGACATATACATTTCATTACACATACATAGTTAGTTATAAAACTAAATGATATGTATGCAGCTCCTGGAAGGAGGAGTAGCTAATGCTCCAGGAGAGGGACAGCGACCTCTGGATATGATCTTAGACTGTTTTAGAGACTTTAGTAGAAGTCCGTAGATACATTTTTTTTCAATTTTAAGAAATTGGATTTGATAGTTTTTTATTGGAGAATGGTGAAAAAGCAAAGAGTCGTCGTAAAAATAAATTCACAACTTGGAATGTTGCACCAGAAACGTATTTTTTTCATTGTGGAGAGTTTTAATAAAATCGTATCCAATATTAAAGGGTGACCAGATAAGAAAATTCAAATTTCCGCCTCGGCTTCGCTGGCCAAAATTACGATTGGTCAACACCATTACCAACCAACACCAAAATAATAGTGATTGAGCCTCTGGCACCTCACCCTAAAATGCGCTGCAAAAATACAAATCTTGATGGAAACATTTTGTATAATGCAATCGATGAAGAATGTTCTAAGGACTCTGAAAAAAAATAATTTAACTTAGACGAAGAGTTTGGTAGCTTGAGACGCTGAAAGTTAAGTATATTTTCAGCTTGAAGCTAAAAAGCCACTGTTTTTTACATTAAAGTCGGTCGCAGATGACTTTGAGATACCCGTACTATCACATTGCAATGAAGTTCGGATTATTACTTAAGTAGTTTAAAAATAACTTCGATACGCCAAATTTTGCTACGATATCTTCATAAATAAACGAATTATGCATTTAAAATAATACGTCGGTCCACTTTTACTAACCTATTAGAACTTGCGTCTCTTATTAATCATGGTTTTACGGAAAAAAGAAAACTGATGTGACTGACTTTAGTAAAGCATTTGACTCGGTAAACCATAGTCTTCTACTTGTTAAACTGTCTCGTCTGGGGTTTCCGTCTTGTCTTTTAAATTGGATATCGTCCTATTTATCCAACCGAGTCCAGAAGGTAGTTTTTAAAGGCTGCGAATCTACAGAAATTATGGTCACGTCAGGGGTACCTCAAGGTAGCCATCTAGGCCCTCTTCTTTTCAACTTATTTTTAAATGATCTCAATCAAGTAATCTCATCTTCTCACATTCTTATGTATGCGGATGATGTTAAACTCTGTATGTCCTACTCCGATAATAATAAGTACTTACTTCTTCAGCATGATTTTGATAGCATGCAATCTTGATGCAATATCAACCAACTCTTTCTCAACAAGACAAAATGTAACGTTATGACATTTTATCGTTCTGCTCCTTATTTGGCTACTTACTCTTTAGAATCTTCTACCTTAGAACGCATGGAGAGTGTGTCTGACCTTGGTGTTTTGTTTAATCATAACCTTAAATTTAATAATCATATTTGCAACATCGTGAATAAAGCTAGAGGTGTTCTTGCTTTTATTAAGCGTTGGTCTAAAGAGTTTAACGACCCTTACACAACCAAACTTCTTTATATTTCTCTTGTCCGTCCAATTTTGGAATATTGTTCCTGCGCTTGGAGCCCTCAATACCACCTTTATCAGGACATGATTGAGTCCGTACAAAAGCAATTTCTCCTTTTTGCACTTCGTGGCTTAAACTGGGACCCAAATATCCAACTGCCGCCATATTCTGATAGACTTCGCCTTATAAAGTTCCCTTCCTTAAATCATCGTAGAACATGTCATGGCGTGTTATTCTTGCATAAACTGTTACTCTTACTTCTTAGTAAAGTTACTTTTGTCATACCAACCAGAAAAACTCGTATTTTTCGACCCTTAGCCCTTCAATTTTGTAGATCTAATTATGCTTTGCACGATCCTTTCCGTGTCTTATGCTCTAACTATAATAACTTTTACAATTTCCTCTCTTTCGAACGGTCTATTCAATCTATCACTTCTTCTATCTTAAGTCACCTTGACTTGCCACTTCGAGCATCCTTGACCAATCCTATATTATGAGTCACCCACTTGGTCAACGGTGATCCATTGGCTCTTTTTGCGATTTAATGTTTAATTTTTATCTTACTTCCTTGTTTTCAACTTTTTTATTGTAAATCCAAGTGTCTGGCCAGTACTTGATGTGAGTTGGTGCATATCATTAAAAAGTTCACCCATCGGGCTAGAGACGCGGATTAGTTCATATCAACTCCCTCGCTCTATTTTCTTTTCTAAATAAATTATACTTTTTTTATAATATAAAGTCAACTGAACTTAGTTGTACCCCTCAAATAAAATAAATAAATAAATAAATCTTTTGCCATTTTATATGTATGTATTATATTTATTATTAATTCTATACAGTATAACCCCGATATCAAAAAAAAATAGCATAGTTAGGCATCTAATCAGAAATTGAGGCTTAAGGTCCATATTGTGTGTGTATTGCACATTGTAGTATATTAATAACTTTGACAGCTTCTGAAATAAGATTTGGAAAAAATAACATTGCTGTTTGGGAATTATGAAACTTGGTGACATACATGTATGATGGTCAAATTCACCAATATATTATATATTTCCGGGTTTTTGCCTTACTTTCAACTAGTTGCTAGTTTGTTTTTCAACCAATATTTCGAAGCACGTGAAAATCGGACAAAGACTGTACCAATTAGGCAGGCTCCATTATGGTCGGGATATCCCGTGTGAGTCACCCCTTAGCAAACACCAAACTAAATCAATGCCTTCTCGTTGTCATTACTTTCATAAGACAACAACAATGACTAAACAACTTGTAAGCCGCATCAAGAACCAAGAACACTTCACCTTTTTGGTTTTGGTTCTTTGATGCCGCGTGAAATCAAACCAGAAATACGACAAATCATCAAACAGCAATCAATTTAAGCTGCTTTTCTTTTTCGATAACCGTGCCCGTATTTCCCAATCCAATACCACCCATCCGATACCATCGAGGACATCAACACTTTGCGTTTTTTTTTTAGTGCTTACGGAGCTGCTTTCGGCTCCAACAATGTTTTATTTATTTATTTCAAACCTTTCGCACGGCAGAGCAACTGGGTCGACCTTAAGGCTTGCCTTAATAAGTACGGAACTCAATATATACTCAGTAGAATTTTCCCATTTTTTTTATTTTTTATTTTCTTGTTTTTTGTGCACAGTAACCTCAACCCCGAGATTTGCTTTTTATTGCGTGCCATTACTTTTGTATATTAGTAGGTAAATGCAAATGTTTGTGGGTGTGAGTCCTTATATACACTTCTGTTTATTTCGATTTTTTTTTGCTGCATGCAATGTGAACGCAATCGAACAGGGCGGCAGTAGCCCCGTGGGCACGACCACGGCAAAGATTGACGTAGAGTGACGTACTCTGCGTTGACGACTGGAAAGTCTTTTGGGGGTTCCTTAACCTACATGCATGTTGTATGTATAGTATATATGTATACATTTATGGAAGTGTTTTTACGAACTGCTGCCAGGCCTGACATAAATATTTTTCAATTATTTTTATTGGCTTTTAATGCCTTTTGCCTTAAAAGGCCGTATTTCTTGTGCCATGTTTTCCGTATACATTACTAATGTTCAACACACACACACACACACTCACACACTGAGCTTGAACTTAAACTTGGCTCATAACTTTGACTGCTCCAAACCATTCCATTTTGGCCACATGTTGAGCATTGCTTTTGCTTTTGCCGCTTTTTGAAAAACTTTTAACTTACCCTCATCCCTTCTGGCGTCAACGTTACCGCACATTTTCTTCATCATCCTTTGCCGTGGTAAAAACTTTCAATAAAATAGCAACAACTTTACAGTGGCCCCCGGCTCCATCTCCATCCACCATTTATATTCGGCAATTTTTCATATTTTATGTTCTCAGCAGTCGGTTCTAAACTTGCACAAGTTCATTATTTTTGCGAGTATGCCTTAATTATTTTTTTTTTTTTGAGTTTTAGGCTAAGACAAATTGAAAAGTATTCCAGTTTAAATGATGCTTTCTCTGGCTCTTTGTTTTAACCAACGTCTTAACTACTTTGTACTAAAACATTTCAAAGGAACACAATCATTTTAATGGGCTTTATTATTAATATTTAAATTGAACTTTTCCACCAGCAAATTTTCGAATATTAAGGCCAAAGGATTGAAACCTTTAACTTGGGGTCGTAGCCTGCATTAACCTATTTTCTTGGTGCTTGGAAAATATTTAATTTTTATATTGCAATTTCAATAGAAATTACATAATGTATAGTTTTTTATATAACTTTTGTTAATTCTATTCACATTTAATATCAAGTTGAGAAACTCTAAACATTTTTTTTTAACCGCAGCAGCAGCAGTACGTTTGATGTCTTAACCAAAGACCTTTGCAGACTATTGATTTTTCAGACCTTAATAACTGACGTTTAAACCAAGATTCTTCAATATAATCATATAATAATATAACAAGCATTGGGTTAATGATGTATTTCAATTCTGCTGCTTTGATTGAAAATTGCTTTAATTTATATTTTTATTTTAGGGTATCCAACTCTATGATGACAAAAACTACTCCAATGTCGAAGTAAACATTTTTGCAAACGAGTCTAGTATTCAAATTTAATAAGTTTTATTATTCAACATACAATTCAATTTGTGTTCTATCTGAGTATTTTAGGTTGACGAGCAAGTTGTGGATGTTGAAAAATATCGATACTTTTCTGTTGGAAACATTTTACGGAAAACAATGATGCTGATGGTATAAAAAAATATACAGCTTATGAAGTGTTAAGATATTTAGCTTAGATTTGGCTGACCATGAAGTTTATTTTTCATGTGCGGAAACAAAAAGAAATTATTGGTCACTAAATCAGGACCGCATAGCCATTAATTCGATGTTCTGTGATTCGAATGATTCGTATTCGGCGGTTAGTTTTCCTTATTTCATTGAACAATTCTGGCAACCAAAAGGTGCCATTCAGAATTTGGTTCGTCTTAGAAGACCCATAATTTCGATTATTGTTTAGTTAGATTTGTCGCCTGCCACGATCTTACTTTTACTTTTCTTTGCATTGAACGCAACGAGTCTTTTTTTGAGCGATCGTCAAACCTTTTTGGTAGGACTTAATCACCAAAAGACGAATGAAATTGATGGTTGGGCTCTTGTCGAGATAATCCATTTTGGAAGTCTCAATAAACCATGACATGCAAATGTTCACGGTTCACTTCCATTTTTTGGTTAAGATATAATTTTAAGGCACTACATAAAACTCCATAAAGTAATCGTCGCTCGTTGTAAATCCGTTTATGCTCAAAATGTCAAACTTCTCTATGAAAGTTTCAGATTGCATCTGGCGCCATTAGTATTGCAAAGGCGTAAAAAATAAAAAATTAACCTCGTATTATTATTAATACTATTAATGAGTTTGTTCCGCTTGAAGGCATGGGAGGATCTGTAGTAGCTGTTGTAAGATATGTTTTTGCTTATACCTTATAGTGGAGTAGAGATATATTTTGATCTGGAAAAAATAGCACACTTGAATTTTTCTTGGAAAATGTATTGAAGACCACCCAAAAAGTCTAAAACAAAAAAGCTGAAATTTGTTTACCCTTATTGTGACAAATGTTTAAGTCCATTTCTCTCGACTTGTTTTGTTAACGAAAGGTAAGCTCAGAAGAAGTCATATTTTGGTTGTAAGAGGAGGCCAAAGTTACTAATAGGCAGTGTTTCGTCATTTTAGACACCACCTTGCCGATTTTTTTGGGGTATTATGTGTATAACAAAGTTCTAAAGTTGCAAAACTACTCTTAAATATTTTTCTCAGATAATCCTCGTTTGTTTAAAACGGTAATAAATTAATACTATTTTCATCGTTTCACAATCCATACAAAGACTGATATTGATATTTGGCAATAACTGTAGTACCAAGGAAAATACTAGAAGACTTGTGACAGCCAAGGTAAGACACTAATAAGACTCCTGATTTTAGGCATATTTTTGTATAAAATAATTGCCTATTTTTCGACTACTTAGCCGACCCCACCCACCGCTTCTCCTAAGGCACTATGCGGCTTTTAATTGATTAGCTTCTGACTTGCCTAGTAAAATTGATAGTAAATAAAATTATTTACATGACGTTTTTATACCCTGTACCTATAGGTACAAAGGGTATACTAGGTTTGTGCAATGTATGTAACGGACAGAAGGAGGCGTGGCAGACCCCAAGTCCTTTATACCAAAATGCTTATCATAACCTCGGGTAGCGATTGAGCCATGTCCGTCCGTCCGTCCGTCCGTCCGTCCGTCCGTCCGTCCGTCCGTCTGTCCGTCCGTATGAACGCCTAGATCTCAGAGACTACTAGAGCTAGAGACACGAAACTTTACCAGCTGGTGCGCATATTTCCTAAGCAGATGAAGTTTGTTGAATCATGTCAATATCTTCCCCCGTTCCCCCGCAGTAGAGTTTCGCGGTTTTTAGCCACACCGTTTAGTATTTTCACCTGAAATTTAACAGAGCGATGCGTTGTGGATACATGCATCTATGTGTAAAAAATGAACAAAATCGGACAAATACAACAGAAGTTATAGTCAAAAATGTGCAAATTTCACCTCCCCTTGCCAATAAACTGCGTCAATATTTGACTCTACGCAATTATGGCTACAAGTGACCTTGAATCACAATTTTTGGTAAGCTCATTCATGTGGCTCTAATGAACAAATCCACATCCAAATTTTATCGATGCGGTCCCCCCACCCCCCGCAATCCATTTACCGTGTTTTCTCCCAAACCCCTGAACATACCAACTTGAAACTTACCCCGTATACTTTTAATAAATTCTTTGTTGTAACTTTCGAGTTTCATCAAAATGGGTAAAAATTTAGGGAACTTATAGGTATAAATATCGATTTTCACCAAAAAAATAAATTCCAATTGGAAAGTTCTTAGATGGAATATGCAGGAAAAATTTTTTTGCACAAAAGGTACAGGGTATTCCACTGTCGGGCACCGCCTCGACTGTACCACATTTTTTTAAACTCGTGTTTCTGTTGAACAATTTTTCTTCTGATACGCAAACAGGCACATACTATACATATGTATACATATAACTGTACTCGCACGTCCTTATGGAAAAAGGTGTGATTCAGTCAGGGCGGTGCCCGTCGCCAATCGCTACACCCACGCCACCTTCCTCCGCCTGTTATATAGATTGCACAAATCTATAATACCCTTGACCCTATGTAAATATGATTTATTTTCCTGTTCGACTGCTCGAACTGTGCCATAAAACGGGTTAAGCACTTTTTAATTTCGTGTAAGTGCCTGGCGTATACATGCCTTAATATTGTTCCACCCCTACCCCACCGCACTTTGTGTGGAGGAGCTCTTGGCAACAACTCTGTGTATTTAGTACGCCGCATTGCATCCGAAACTCTATTACGAAACTTGGTCGTGCTTTTTGTGCAAGATTTTAATTATCACGCCATCGTCGTTGTTGCAGTTTCTTATTATTGTTCCTACAAAAAGCAGCCGCAAATGCAATTTCCGTGCAAAGTATTGGGATGAAATAGTAAAACTTCTGCAATGAAGGTTTAGCACTTTGAGAGTTTTCGTCATGGTATTTCGAAAGTTTTTAGCTTACTTTTAAACCAAGAAGAAATAAGGCTTGCACTTTTTCATCAATATGTCTGTTGCTTTGTTACATTAGTTCTTAAGTTTTTTAACTTGGAGAGTAAGTTTGGTTTAGTTTTTGGTTTGTGACGTGATGGGACTTATAGATCTGTTACTTTTATAAGTTCTGTTTCCTAGGCGGTAATAAATATTTTTAGCAAACCATATCGACTCAGATGGCGAATGACTTGAAGTTAAATTATCATCAACATTTAGAGCTTAACAAAACAATTTTTTGAAATTAGACCTTATGTGCAAGTTATTTGTAAGATATACCGAACTAAAAACCAGATTCTCTACTCAGTGCAGAGCTCGACGAGCCTTTAAAGAGAAGTTATTATCGATTAATCGCCTATAATCCGATAAAATCTTTAGAATCTAGTTATGTCTATTTTTTATTTTATTAGTTATGTGGCATTGAGGAGCTGGAAAGCTGGAGAATTCAGTTGCAAAAATCGCATTCAAATTGCTGACCCATAAATCTTCTAGATAATACTATTACTGTTACTAGGCGCCTCACTAACCTAAACGTAGTTTTAGATTCTTAGATTCTCACAGACAGGCTTTGTTTTTACTCCTAATAAGGTCTCTATTAAAGATAAAATATGATTAAAAGTGTGTCTTCTAGTCGAGTTTTTAGTTATTCTCTCAAATAGTTTCCATTACTTCTTTAAAGCTTATTAAAGGCTTGCCATGGTGGTTAACTCTAAAATATTACAATAGCATAACTCCCAACACAATTGTTAGAGATGTTTGCTATTTCAAAAGTTAAAAGAAATGCATCATAAAAGAAGGATGAAGCTTAAAAACAAGAAAATGAATTCTTCAATGTGGTACATAGTATGGTATGCTCACAGGATTGTCTAGCCAACATGGCTGTCGTTTTTGTTCCATTTGGAATGAGTTTAGTCTGTCACAAAACGAGAGAATGCACTTTGTTTGATGAGCACTTTCGACACAGTCCCAATTGAAAGACCCGTCAGACGACCAGGCATGTCTGTTGTAATAAATGGTAAATGGGTTTCACTCATCAACAAACAAACGTTTTTGTTTATTCTGTCAGTTGGCCAACTTTTGCCTGTATTTGTGGGCGTGGAGCACGACTAGGATTCGTTGTAGCCAACGGATAAACAAGAACAAAACTGCCATAGCTCGGCAACTAAATATCGTGCTACTGTTTATCTTATGTCATCCGAGTCCTCTTTCCTGCATACGCTGATCCATGGGGGTCTTTTTTTGTCGTTTACAACGAGCAGTACCTTAAAAAAAATAATAAGTAATTATTGGCGCATTGCGCTTTCGTTGGTGCTGTCGCCACTCTGGAAGGTAGAGAAAAAATAGCTGACGGTCGGAAACTTTTTAGTGGCTACCTTTTTTGCTTGATAAATGCGGAAAAGTAGCAAAAAATTCAACATTTTTGCAGCTTCAAAAATGGCAAAAAAAAAAAATAAAAAAAACGTGTTCTTGTAATTTAAATTATTCTGCATCGAGTTTGCAGTTTAGCGCTTACAAGAAATCAGCATTTATAGCCCTTTACTTTTTTTTATTTTAACAAATTGAATCTAGTATTTAATATTAAGCTTAATGTTTATTTAAAGAGCACTAGCTAAAGGGTAAGGGGTTCATTAAATTTTTGTAAATGAATGTTATGTGAAAAATTTGAAATATCACCTTATATACTATATATTCTATCTTTGTACAAGAATTTTGATGTGGTTTGAGATTTTGATCAAAAAGCCTTTTAGTACAGTAAAAATAGGTTTTGACCTGGAAAAAATAGCACCCTGGAATTTCTCTTGCTTAATGTATTAAGGACCATCGAAAGAGTCTAAAACCAAAATTGTGACCTCCTCCCCCCGTAGGGTTTACCGTTATTTTGGCATATGTGTCGGCCCATTTATCTCGAATTCCATAAGTCGTACAAAAAACTTTCAAGGCAAAAAATGATTAAAATTGAATTTCGAGTTTTATTTGTATTGGAAGGTATACCCAGAAGTTCATATTTTCGCCGGTAGAGGGCGCCGAAGTTACAACAACGCCATTTTTCGCTTTTTTACCCACCCCTTGCCCTTTTTTGTTTTTGGTGTGTATCAAAAAATTGTAGATCTCAAAAAAAATACACAGGACTGGTTTTTTAATCGTGTAAGTATCTCTAGTAGTTTCCAAGTTGTAACGCTTTAAAGGCTTCCCGCGCCTTGAAAAACGGTAAACCCTACGGAGGGAGGAGGTCACCATTTTGGTTTTAGACTCTTTGGATGGTACTTAATACATTAAGCAAGAGAAATTCCAGTGTGCAATTTTTTCCAGGTCAATCCCTTTTTTTGACTATTTTTACTGTACAATTTCTAAAATATATGTGGCTTTAATTCCACTCCCTTAAAATTTGTGGCTGTCGTTGAGCACGTCAATGTTGAAATTTTTTATTAGGCTCACATAAGGCTACATGCCAAATCTAATAGCTCTAGCTCTCATAAAGTCGAGTTTCACAATGATTTTTTTAAATTAATATTAATAATCTCTATAAAATTAGAAAAATGTATTATAATTTTGTCGTCTTAAAAAATATATACCTACATATTTATTTTTCACGTAATTTAAGAGACAATTTTTTAAGATTTTAGTCAAAATTAAATAAAATAAAACAAACACGTTTTGAAAATAATTAAAAATGTTCCTAAATTTTTTTTTTCAACTAAGAATCTATCTGCATTTTTTATTTTAAAAATTTTCAGAACGGAATCAGATAAGAAATAAGAAACTTATAGCCTGCCAAGCTAAAAGTGTACCAAGTATATAGACATACCTACAAAATTTTTAAGAACCATTTCTTAAAGAGCTGGTGCCATAATCATTAACCATAAGTAAATACCTGACAAATACCTGACAACAGCATAAAGCTTAAGAGATATGATAAAATGTGACGGAATATTTTTA
Source organism: Chymomyza fuscimana (assembly GCA_949987675.1). NCBI lineage: Eukaryota > Metazoa > Arthropoda > Insecta > Diptera > Drosophilidae > Chymomyza > Chymomyza fuscimana. The sequence goes on from OX465088.1 coordinate 88,560,605, forward strand.
CCATGTTAAAATATTTGCCCCTTGGGGGGATTGTCTTAAGTAAGTCCTTGTTGCAGTTGTTTATTCCAAAGCCTTGAGTGACATTCATAAAAGAGTTACACGCTTGTAAGCCTGAAGGATGCGCATTGCTGTGGATTCTCTAAGCAAGGCTTAAAGACTTACTTGAGGATTTAAGCATAATTTTGAAAAATAATGTTTAAAATTTTAATTTTCTTAGTTGCACACGTGCACAAGCATAACGGGTTTGTTTATAAGCTTTTTAATTAGTTTAAGTTTTTTTATTTCGCGTCTTGGCTGTTTTGTGCCCGAAAATAATGAAATGAATGCATTAAACTAATTGGATTGTTTTTTGGGTAACTGAGTTTGTGGATGGGTTCGGCGCTGATTAGTGAACAACATTGTTTTGAATTTAATTTTCCGCTTGGTCAGAATAACGCTCAATATATTTACCACACACGAATATTCAAAACTGATACAACCTTGCACTGAAAAAAACACTTTGTCGATATCAAAAAATGTTGTAATAGTATTTCTTGAAAAAAATGTATTCCTGCATACTTTATTCACACTATATTATGCGTTATACACGTAGAATAAATTTTAATTGGAAAATGAATTTTTTTTTAAGCAATGATTAATAATGAAAGTTTTGACGTCATTCGAAAGAATGTCGAAATTTTAAAGTATCATGCGGAATAAAAAATTTAAATTCAAGTCTTATAGTCTCCGAAATCTAGATGTTCATACATACGCACAGACGGACGGACGGACAGACGGACCAATGGACGGACAGACGGCTCAATCGCTACACGAGGTTATGATAAGCATTTTGGAATAAAGGACTTGGGGTCTGCCACGCCTCCATCTGTCCGTTACATGCATTGCAAATATCTAGTATACCCTTTGGTACCTATAGGTACAGGGTATACAAATTTGGGACTAAGCCTCAAAATTCTATTAGGGTATAGGAGGGCCGATATAAAATAACAAAAAATTTGTACACATAGAAAATATAATTTTAAAATGTTTTTGACGATCTTAACGTATCATTTCGGCAAAGTTTCTCCAAATCTGAAAACGGAAAAGTCTTTATCAGCTTAAAGTAAGCGCTTCGCTGTCGGCTTTGTACTAATACATTGTACAATTTATAATAGAGAGATAATATCTGTATTTATACGTTAAAAACGACATTTTATAATCGGAAATGTAGAATTCAATTCGGAAAGCCGAGCTAAAACTTTCGCTTTTGTTCAAGAAACTTTTGAATTTTCATGTTTCTATACTTTTTATCAAGCATGAAATGATTTTGTGTTTCTCAGTGTAGGCATAACCATGGCACGGCGACTCACACATGCCTCACACACTGGGATTACGGTCTCACCTTTATATGACCCTTGTGACCCCAATCACATACCTACAACTCACTCGAACTTGCCACTGCTGCATTGCCGCTATGTTGTCTTCGTCAGTCATTCAATATGTTGTGGCAACTACGACGTGTCAACTCTGTTCTGGTCCTGCCCGTTCTGTAAAAGCAAACTTTAAATTGAGTTTCTTGCTTGAACTTTTCATATACATACTACATATGTGCAAAGTGTATATATATATGTGTATAGTATGTAGTATGGAGTCAAGGATTTAACAGACAACTTTGACTTGGTTTGTATCCACACCCACTGGCAGGTTGAAGGCATATGAGTTTTGGAGACTTCGTAGATTGCTTGCTTTGTTATTCATGGAATTGCTTAAAAATTTAGATTACCACAGAACTTGCAAATGACTATTGGAGCTTTATGCGTAGATGCACACGCCAAAGTTCAAGGGACGAAAGTTCAAGTTTTTCACGGCATAGTTGTAAAAGCCAATTTTAAATAATTATTCCGTTTTTGCACCCAGCACTTTCAAAAGTGTTACAAATGTAACACCCCGAAGAAGACTCGATATCGATTAGCTTAACGCGATGAATCGATTTTTCATTTTCAGTTGCATAAATCATTTTACAATTCACCCAAAAAATTTCCTTTTCCCACAATAGAGCTGCGTTAAGTTTGAACTCACATGAGAATGCATAAAAGCCTATATCTCTGAGATTATACCTGCTACATATTAGCACAGTTGTGCTTTGTCGATTCATTTCAATATCTTGGTCCAACGAAATTTTATGTCCACCAATAATGGATCTATAGTAGGTACATCTTATGGCTAGACACTTAAAAATTATGTGTTGGAATAACTTCTCCTTGATTTCAAAAAACTTTCATGTGCTCGAATACACAATGCTCATTACTCAGGTGTTTCCAAAGTCTGCAGTGTACGTAAGAAAACCAGTCAGTATCCTATCCAATTTATTTTCTTGAACTGACCCTAGTTATAGGCTAAGTCTGCCTTAAGCCCACCGTGTGGATCAAATTTGTGCATATTTTGGATCACCTTGGGGCACATTAGTTTTTTTGCAGCAGCACTTTTTCCCAACTTGTAAGCTATTTCATTACCGCAGATATTTTTGTGTCCCAGGATCCAACTAAGGAGATTTTATTAAATTATTTAAGATGCTTTAATTTGGCTCTGTTTTTTTCGAAGCAACTTGGATTTCATTTTCGATCGAGTCACCCCGTTTCTGTCTTCTTGTATTTCCTAGCTAGGAAATTCCAGGCCAGTGCCTTCTTCTGACACATTCCTCACAATGATGTGTCTTCATAGGGTGCATCTGCTTTAACGTCTTGCATTCATTTGAATCTGTATAGGAAATAGCCGAAATTAAAAAAGGCATTCGATGGCGTAAAAATTGTCAAAGATATTCCAAAGTTCGTATCGTATGCTTTATTGGAGTATTTACTCTACCGGGTACCGCCTCCACCGATTTCAATTACTTGTTCTCATCTACTATATTGGCTGTTAGTGATGAGGTTCATCGTATGCAAACTTCATGAGGCACTTAATGTCAGGCTGCCCAAAAAAAGACTGTATGGCACCAAGATTTAATTACATAATTAAGATTGAAGTGGTTCTTAATCAATTAGTTGAAAACGCACCTAAGCAGGATAAGTGCAGAATTCATTAAACTTTGAATAGCGCGATTTATTTAGGCCATTTTTGCGTGCCAAGCACGTTTTTTTCCTCTCTCAAGATGTCCTTTCGTCACTTTTCATGCTGAGTACCGTGGAACTCACGACTCCCTGGCGTTTTCTTGGCGATAAAACTGTAAAGTTCCATTCATTAATTTTGGTAGCCAACGAACTGTGCACTGCACGACAAAATAATACTCTAATTAAATACAAGCCGACCGAATGACAAACAAAACTCCAACAACAAGTAAACGTGTTGTACCTTGGTACCAGAAGCTATATGGGAGCGGCTTCTGCTGTATGACCAAAAAGGACATCAAGTGAATAAGCGCTGTGAATAAACTCACTTGGGAGGTGGGATGACCAAAGCAAAGGGCTTTCAGACATCGAACTATGTGAGCACCAGACTAGGATACACACAGATACTGAAACAGACACTTACATAGAAACAGCTGTCGAGTGTCATCAGAGATGTACTCAGGCAATCAAGCAGGAGGTAAACCAGTCAAAGCAATGCTTTTTGCTGCAGCTTTTGTTGGGGTTTGGCCAATTGCGGTCGGATAGAGTGTCATTGAACATCTAGCAAATGGCAGTTACATAAGCAATCACACATTTGAGTACACCACTGGCCATACCAATATTGTCACCTCATGAAGCCTTCAATTGTAGTCACATGTTTCACGCTCATTAAGAGTTACTTTTATGTTGAAACAGCTGTTTATTTGCATAAGAGTCTGCAACTAGCAACGAAATGCATGAATGCCTCCGTGCAACATTTAAGCAGATTAAGAGAAGAATGTGCTTTCGCACTTACTGCTACTTCTTGGAATAATCTTTATATAAGCGTGCTTCACTCTGCCAAGTGCATCCTGACGCGCTTGGCAAAATAACAAAACTGTTCAGATTCTTATCTTTATTGCTGGAAAGGGTTTGTGTACAATGCGCTCTTTGCAGCATAAATTGTTGGGAATAATGCATGCCACATATATGTTGCTAAGAAATCTGGAGCTTTTTGTGTCGCATATTATACTTAGAGTAAAGGCACACCTGAGCGTTCGTACACGTATGTTTGCTATAGGACTAATAAACCATGGAACCGCGTTTGTGCAGATAAAGTAGAGCCACATATAGAGCTAGGACTTCCACTAAAAAACACTGCAAAGTTGCCAAAATAAAATGTTTAACGTTGTGGCATTGAGAAGTGATGTTTTTTGCATTGATAAACTACATGAGGCAATATACAAAATTTAATGTCTCAGGATCGTATATAAATTTTGGTGGTCCGATAAGTACTTAACCTCACCGTCCGATGGCGCCACTATCGCAAGATAAATGGACTATCGTGTAGTACATTACTGTACTGTACTGTACTACTATTTAAGCCAAATCGGACTCGTAGTTTTGTTTTGTCAGCGTGTGGAAGCGGATCCAAAATTTTCGTTTTTCTTTTGTAGGCTAAGTATTTATCGGACCACTCTCGTACATTAAATATTATTAGTATTTCGTTACATGCCTAATTTTTTGGTAACAATAATGCTTTTGCATTCTGCATGAGATGTTCTTATGTAACATCCACGAATGCTTTTAAATGATTAGTGTTTACCAAATAAAATCGATACTTAAAAAAATTAGGGTATTTACGATTACTGTTGCGCTGAGAAATTGAAAAGTTGCGTATTAACTCAACAGGCTACATCGTGAACGCCCTTTTTGTTAGTTTATGGTTGAGCTTTTGGGCTTGTAAATTTGTTATGGTACCCTGTATCTTATGGTACATTAAGTTTGTGCAAGCCGAAAATGTATGTAATATACAGAAGGAGACCGATCGGTCAAAGAAACGTTTTTGCAAAATTCGTGTTTTTGCTTGTTTATGCAGACATCGCAAAGAAATTTGGCAATTAAATGTCTTTTGGAGTTCTTAAGTAATATACCAGATTTAATTGCAATGTGATGGTACAGGGTATTCCATAGTCCGACTTTCATGTATCTTTATATTACAAAACGACTAAAGTTATTGTAGTTTTGGCCCATTTCCAAATACAGTATTTTGCAACAACAGCTAAAAACTAAAATAAAGTCTGGGTTGAGGAAAATCTGAAGTGAGAGTTGAAACTTAGTCCTTTCTATTTCTCTTTTTTCTCCTCAATTTAATAGTTGGAAACTAAAATGGGGTGTGGGTTGATGAAAAGTTGTGTTAAAACTCACACCTGTATATTTTGTTATTGCAAAAGTCCACAACTTTCTGAACTGAACCGCAACAGTGAATACCCTTAATTATGAAAATTATAATAAAATTGGATTTTATTTCAATTTAATTTGATTCTCTTTAATTTGGTAGTATGTATATACAATGTGGGATAACTCATAATTTAAAATAATTTAAGAGTTACATGCTTAGCCTTTTCTGCTTAAGGCCTATACGCAGTTCGAAATATTTCGCACGGAATGAGATTCATATAAAAAAAAAGTCCCAAATGGGATATCCCATAGGCCTTTAGACTATACTATGTACAAACGAAATCAAAAACAAAACAAAACTTGTAAATTTAATTTTGTGGAAAAATTTAACAAAAAACCCCTATTATAATAAAAGTTTCGACCAAAAATAAGGAGGGCATTTAATCAAAAATAACAATAAAAATAAATATTTGACGATTTTGAATTAGGTCTTATGAGACATAAGTTCCCAGGTTCATCTAAACTAGATGTTTGATAATATCTTGTTTGTGTAAATAAAACACGATTTTTTTTTTTTTAATTTTTGTTATGCAAATCTCACAAATGGGTTACGTGTAATGTAATGATGAAGTGCCCCGAACTACTCTCTCTTCTCTAAACTAAAAGTCATACCTTGCTGCGTGACCTAAAATTAAGAAAAAATATATAGTTATGCCATCCTTTCACTTAATTTCCTTATAATGGACTACTGTCCTATAGTTATGAAACGCTTAAAATTGCAGAAAAAGTTAGAACCTACTGGGGCTATCGAATCAACTAATCACTAATAGCCTTGGAGATCTACAGACAAGCGACAATCAGATGGATCTATCAATCACTTTTGGTATAAATTACTTAAAGACATCCACGTTAGCAACAGCTTGTTAAATACTACATGTAAATCGCTAATACCCTTGATCCTAGTTTATAGGGTATAAACACATATGTTTGCAACTAAATTGTTAATGGCTAGAAACAATGCTACTTACAGCAACTTAATAGAGACGATTCACAGAAATATATACATATTCGTACTCTACCCTATTCAAATTTACATTTTTAATACCTTTTAAAACTTATACGTAGTACCTTACTCAAACCTTTTGCGACTGAAGCGATCAGTTCTGTAACATATTGTTCTGATTGAAAAATTGGCTTAAGTGCTTAACTAACGGTAAGCAGGGCTATAAGCCGACCCATAAATAAACATACCCGGACCCATACACTCGTCTGCCTCTACTCACACGTACAGTCAAGCGCTTAAATAAGGCCACTTTTGAGTTAAGCTGAGGCATGACCCACGCATAAATCTATCGAGCTGCAAGTTCGTGTGGTAATATAACCATGTGTCCATGTATCCTTGTATCCATGCAACCATAAGGCACAAATCTGCTTTGTTTGCGTGTCTGACCAATATATTCGAAAGGTGTGTCCATTAAATGTGTCGGTTTTTTTTATGCGAATGCGAAACCCCACAGCAGTATAAATAGTAGTTATTGGTTGTACTGCGTAGCGTATACTTGATATCGTTTCAAAATTAGAGACGGTGTTCAACAATTTTCGCCTGAAAATAAAAATATTGTTTTCAATCGCATTTCGTAAAATCGATAATACAAGGATAATCTAATAAGCAAATTAAAACTTTTATTACCGTTTCTGATTATTTATTTATTTAAAATATAAGTAGAGCGGTTACTCCACTATAATATATAAATCTGGTAAACGTCCTAACATAAAAGTTATAGGAACTAAAAACAAAGGATGTGCGATATATAGTAAATTGCCACTCACTTTGATTTTGAGCGTTAATTTAATATACTTCTAACTTAGACACCAAAACAAGCTTCAAGGTACCCTCCTAAAATTTTATTGTCTTTCGATCTATGCATTGAAAAATGGAAAAAAGTACTCAAAACAGGACGAAATTTAAGAATGTAAAATATGCCGTTGAATATTTAACACAAGTTGGTTAAGGTTTTTGGTTCCATACTATAATATTTCGTTTTGGCATAGAATCAGCTATCTAAATATAACTCAAAAAATTTAGGAATATTGAAAAAATTAAGGTGTTCTTTCGTATATTTTTGTGGTTTATTATGAGCCAAAATAAAGCTGTTAGAAAAAAATGGCGTACGTTAAAGTCGGGCGCGGACGACTTTGGGATACCCTGTAACACTAGCCTGCAATAAAATCCGGTATATTGCTTAAGAACACCAAAATACATTTGATTGCCAAATTAGATTACGATATCTTCATAAACAACCAAAAACTGACGAATTTTGTTCAAATAACGTTTTTTTGACCGATTGGTCCTATGGGAGGACCGATTTTGATAAAATTTGGTACAGTGCTTGGGAACTATAAAAAACTGACAAATTTGGTTACGATATCTTTATAGGCAAACCAATTATCCATCTAAAACTTTTGATTTTTTTCGAGGTCCTCTGAAACACCCCTATGGGAGCTATATAATGTAACCCCGATATCAAAAAAATAAAACAAACTTGTCTCCTATGGAATAATAAGGGATCTAATCTGAAAGTTTGGTTGCTCTAGCTCTTACCATCTCTGAGATCTAGGCGTTCATACGAACGGACAGACAGACAGACAGACGGACATCGGTATATCGACTTCTCTAGTCACTCTGATCATACTTTAGGTAACTTTGGGGGTCTCCGACGTTTCCTTCTGTATGTTACATACATTTTCGGTTTGCACAAACTTAATATACCCTTTGTACCATACGGTACAGGGTATAAAAATGGAATACTGGTGAAACATGATACAAAATACCATTAGGAAGTTAGGGAAAGGCATGTGAAACTTGTATGATCAATTTTTATACCCTGTACCTATAGGTACAAAGGGTATACTAGATTTGTGCAATGTATGTAACGGCGTGGCGGACCCCAAGTCCTTTATACCAAAATGCTTATCATAACCTCGTGTAGCGATTGAGCCATGTCCGTCCGTCCGTCCGTCCGTATGAACGCCTAGATCTCGGAGATTATAAGAGTTAGAGACACTAAACTTTACCAGCTGGTGCGCATAATTCCTGAGAAGTTGAAGTTTGTTGAATCATGTCAATATCTTCCCCCGTTCCCCCGCAGTAGAGTTTCGCGGTTTTTAGCCACACCGTTTAATATTTTCATCTGAAATTTTACAGAGTGATGCGTTGTGGTTACGTGCATCTGTATGTAAAAAATTAACTAAAATTAATTAATCAATTGAAATTGGACAAATACAGCAAAAGTTATAGTCAAAAATGTACAAATTTCACCACCTTGCCTATAAATTGCGTCGTCAATATTTGACTCCTCGTAATTATGGTTACAATTGACCTAGAATCAACATTTTTGGTAAGCTGATTCATGTGGCTCTAATGAACATATCCACATTCAAATTGTATCGATGCGGTCCCCCCACCCCCCGCAATCGATTTATCGTGTTTTCTCCCACACCCCTCAACATAGCAAACTTACCCCATATACTTTAAATAAATTCTTTGACGTAACATTCGGGTTTCATCAAAATCGGTAAAAATTTAGGGCACTTATAGGTATAAATATCGAATTTCACCAAAAAAAAATAAATTCCAATTGGAAATTTCTGAAAAGGAATATGCAGGACACAAATTTTTTCGAGACAAAAGGTACAAGGTATTCCACTGTTGAGTACCGCCTCGTCTGTACGACATTTTTTAATGTTGTTGACAGCAGTATAAATAATATATAATACATAATTATAAATAATTAATTTTTATTTAATTTATTGCCAAGAGACTAAACTCACACTTTACGCATAATTAATTAATTATTTGTTCTGAATTGATTTTCCTATTGGTTGAAGTGACTGTTTCTTTAATTTTGTATAGTATAGCTTCAAAACTAGGCATATTTAAAACAATAGATATTCAAAATTCTACATAAATCATTTAAAATAAAGGAACATATAGCCAGCAATCAAATTAATGCATATTTATCATTAATCTAAATCAGAATGTTTTGGTCTGGATGGGATTAAAAATAATACTCAATAGGCTGCTTTGCTGCTGTTTTTTGTCAATCTAGAAGTAATGAAACGATTAAATATAATTTTAATTTTAATTAAAAAACATAACTCAATAAAATGTATAAATAATTTTTTTTGTCTATATAATGTAATCACAACAATGCATTTGAAAAAGTATTAAAAAAACAGCAGATTCATGGTTGAGAAAGAAATTAAATTTCTGCATCAAAATGTAAAAAAAAGGTTTTAATAAAATAGAAATTAAATACAAAAAAAAATGAGTACTACTCAAAGCTAGGAACGTGTTAATTAAAAAGCCAACAGAACTAAAAATTTTATTTAATCAAAAAACTTTAAAGAAATTTCAAATTTGATAATTTTTATAAATTTACAGCAAGCTAAAGTATTTGGTATGAGATAAGAAAGCTTTAATTTATTATTTTACAGCAAATTCAACCCATTGGAAAACTTTGATATTTTTTTTATAATGATTTATTTTGCACAATAACCGAAAAAAGTAAACTTTAAATTTTGATTCATGAATTGTGATGAATATTACGTTAATTTCAAGCAAAGTTTCGCTGAAGGAGCTTCTGAACTTTTAAAGGTATTTTGGTCTTAATCAATTCCTGTCAGATGTGAACTGGTCTTCTTTGTGGTCTTCTGAGGACTTTGAACCTTCAGTTAAAAATATCTACAGAATATTATACAAAAAAATTTAAGAAAAGTGGATCTCTGGTTGACTTTTATAAGTTTTCTCTCCTATGCAGCAAGTTTGTTCTTCTTAATAGACTTTACTACAATAATTATCTTGCCTGCTGTCGGCTGAGCTTCTATAGTGATCCTAAAAAATTTGGTTTTCTTTTGTAAACTCTTAACTTACATTTTCCATATTTCCTGCATGCTCTTCTAAGATCTTTGAGATCACAGACTTGTTGGCAAACTTTTTTCAAACCACCAATTCTGTCGATCCTTATATCAACGACCTTAACTATCCATATGACCTGCCTCACTCAATCTTTATTGCCTATCCTCAAAACTCTGAAGCTGATGTTTTACAATCCCTAGTGTCTATAAAATCATCCTTCTCTCCAGGCCCCGATGCCACTCCTTGTTGTATCTTAAAGCACAACTCCCCACTCCATGCCACTATCTGTTCTTTTTAGCCCTTTCTTGAAATATTCTTGCCTTCCGGCTATCTGGAACGAGTCCTTCATCATCCCTAACCATAAAATAAAGGGTTCCAAGTCTAATATTGAAAACTAATATTGGTATTACCAAACTTTCATCAATTGCTAAAGTTTTTGAAAGGATTGTCACTTTACAATTGCAACTTTATTGTCGTTCCCAACATGGGTTTGTGAAACGTCGGCCTACTTCTACTAACCTTTTAGAACTTTTGTCTCTTGGTGATGTCATTTATACTGAATTTAGTGAGGTATTTGGCTCCGTAAACCATAAACTTCTCCTACTTAAACTATCGCGTTTGGGATTTCCGACTTCTCTTTTAAAATGGACATCATCCTACTTATCTAATCGAGTGCAAAAGGTAGTTATAAATGGCTTCAAATCTAAAGTAATTAAGGTCTCATCAGGGGTACCTCAGGCCCTCAACTTTTTATTTAATTTATTAATGATCACCCACAAGTTATCTCTTCGTCCTGCATTCTTATGTATGCGGACGATGTAAAACTCTGTTTGCCCCACTGTTTGGCCATAAGTTTAAATTAGATATTCATATTTGCAACAGTTTAAATAAAGCTAAAACATTGTAGAAAAAATTGAAAGGTACTATCTAGAATTTCGATTAGGTGTAGGATATTAAATTCACTAATTAAGCGATATTGAGACAAAGGAGCGTCTCAAAATTTTTAAAATCCTGGCTCTTTAGACGCCAAAGAAAAGCGGCAGTAACTATCCATTATTTTAAGTTCCATAATAACTATACTATTTATTAATAATTTAGTATAGATAAATATAACTGGAAGCACATTTAACAAAAAAAAAAAGACAAAGCCGGCAAAAAACTTTAGAAATTAGTCACGCGTCAATATTTTACCAAATCTTTGGGAAACTTTGCAACTTTGATTGAATTTCACATTTTTTACTAATATTTTACTGCCGATGCCAAAAAAAATCTTAACAGGAGGCACCAACAAAAAACGTCTTTTTTTTGTCTAGATTCAGACAATATTTACGTCCAGGCCATTAGGGCTCAACCTGACACATGCGTCTTTGGAAAGCGGCAAGCCAGACTCCGACAGCTCTGGCCAAATTCGCTTGTCGGCTCCTGTCTCCTTGCTATACTATGGAGCTGCTCTTTGCATTTTTTTTTTTTGCCTTCTGCCCAATGGCTGTAGAAGTGACATCTTGAACCCTTGTCAGCTGTTGTTATCGGTGCTGCCGATAAAAACGAGTTTGTTCTTTGCCGAGTTATAGGGGGGACGCAGCACTTGCAGCGTATACTCTTTAACGTATATAAATCGAAACCATCTCATGTGCAGATTATTATTGTCAAAGCTGAAATCACAATAAATCATTTGGCACTTAAGAAGCAACAACCAGAAAACCAAAAACAAATATGCATACAAATATATTACGGTTCGCATATGCTTGTTAAAGTTTGGCTCCTCGTCCCCATAACTTACTCTAGCTGGACATATCAGTTGAACCATAATTAAGGTGATTTGTTTGGACAGTAGGTATCCTTAAATCAAGTGGCCAACTTAATGAGCAGCGCCAACAAACTGAAATTAAAGACCAAATCGTCCAAGTCGATTCGCGTGCCTTTTACAATACCAAATCATTCCGCTATGACATGCAAGGCCGGATTAAATAAATAAATGACCTACAATTGAGCGGACTACTTTATCGAGGCGTCATGCGGGGGTGTGAGTGAATACATTTTTTTTTTTACTTTTTCAAGCACTTTGTTCATTTTTCATTTTAATGGGCACAATGCCGGCGGCAGTTGGGGATGAGCTAAATTGGGTAAACAATCCGCCAGTCCAAGTGAAGCTAGCTTCCAAAAACCGATTAGTGACCTTCATAAAGGCAGTTGACAAGAAAACCAAAAAAAAAAAAAAAAAAAGACTAATGTTTGTGTGCTGGCTTAAGGCTTTGGGGCGCAGCTTTATTAAAATTTTGTGCAAAAAGCCTTGAAGAATGAAATGTTAGGGTTCGGACTCAGATAAAAGCCAAGGATTTTATGCGTCTAATTGCGAAGCTATAATTTAGTATGCACAACGAGCCCCATATGATTAGTTATTAAAACAGGCGCAGGATGTTTGGGTCTATGACAAAAAGGAATCACTCGGCCGTACATTTGGTTTTATTTGCACTTTTGGTTTTGCCATAAACGTTGACACGGTGACGAAATGACTGTCTACGTCTTTGCCATCAGCTCTGCCAACCAAATTAAATAAGTCCAGGATACCAAAACACATTCATATATACGAGTATACAAAGAGCAAGCCATGGCCATTCACATTGGCAGTCGTTAAAAGCGCACAATGGCTGACTGGCTGGGCGACAGGAACAGGATATGAAAGACAGCAATACAATTTATATACATACATACATATGTTTGTATATATGTTCGCGCTCGTCTATATATAAGGTGCAAACTTTTGCACAATGTACAACAGTTGCTGCTGTAAGCAAACAACCCAAACAAGTCCCTAACACAATGCACAAAAGGTAAACTACATTTTGGTAAAGACGAACAGCTAAGGAGCGTCAATCAAGCGGTGGGCGCGGGGCTTGGAGCCAACTTCCGTTTCCGTCAACTTTGCTGCCGCTGAATGCTGTTTCCTGCGAGTTAACTGTGCCAGTCAGCCATCTTGGCAGCCATCTCTGACGGCAAGCCGTTAGTCTGCTTAGTGGCTAATTTGCAAATAAATGAAAATGTCCCACACAATTGACGTGACGTTGTTCTTGTTTTTGTTGTTCTTGTTTTGTTGGCACTTCGAGTGAGACTGCATAACTTTAGCAATTTAATTACAACACATATTTAAGGGAGGGAGGGGTTGAGTTTATTACAACAATCCTTGGCAGAAAGACATTGAAATTTACCTAGCATACCATAAGTTTGTCAGTTGAATAGTACGTAGTTGCAGGATTGACTATTTTGGCAGTAAAAAGATTGAGTCTGGGCATACTCGGTTTGCAGTTTAATTATACACATAGTGGTCATATGGAAAATTAAAGAGATCTCTATGAGCGGACAGGATGGACTAAAAGTCATCATGGGTTGTACACTCAAAATCGATTGGGATACGATTCTTTCATGTACAAAAGAATTATGCCATGAAAACGTTTTGAGTGTACAACCCAATGTCGCCATTCTGTGGCTTATGTCTCTATAACCAGCTGACTTTTTTGACAGTTTTTGGAAACTCTAAGAACGGAATTTTGCAATTAAAAGTTTTGGATTTTTTTCAGCTCCCTATGGGAGCTACATAATATAGCTCCGATATTGAAAAAATAAAATAAAATTTTTTGCCGTGACATAAAATCGCACTTAACTCGTAAGTTTGTTTGCTTTACCATCTTACCATCTCTGAGATCCATGCGTTCATACAATCGGACAGAAATTTGAAGATCAACTTCATTTGTCATCCGGGTTATATAGGAGGTAGAAATTTTGAATTAATTTTATATGAGTCTACATACCGATTTTGGTTACTTTTAATTTTGGCGAACAAATTCTTAAAAATGGATTAATTTTTTTCAGGTTATAGGGAAGCGAATATAAAATTGATTCCATTGTTATCTTTATCCTTTAAAGTTTTCAGCCGAATCGATTGATTTATGCGAAAAACTATTCGTAGCAACAGGGCGTATCATTTTGGCTTATTTCAATTTAACTCAGCTGTTTGTGTATATACTTTATAAAGTCTGCCACGCCATTTCCTGGCCGATAAATATTTGCACTAAATTTTTATGAGAAATTGTTATACCTATGTACGTCCAGCTGTCCATCTTTCGGTATAAACGCCCAGAACTTGGAGATTACAATAGCTAGCATAATCAAATTTGAGATTTGGACTCCTTGTACGTGCAGTCAGAACAATGTTTAAGTTTTTCTTTTGCCACACCCCTTTTACTATCAAATAATTTTAGTGCGCTATATTTTCTACAATCTCAAATTAAAAGCTTCAGAATATTAAAATTAAAGTATTTTGATTATATTCTATTTAAGTGAACAAAGTTCAAATCGCCACAATGGTAAAATCATACGAGCGTTGGCCTCAAATTTTAAAGTCTTCTTGAGTTCCTGGTTCGATTCACCCGAGACAAACTTTTGATGGTTTAAACATATTCGAGACAATTTGTGTATGAATTCTTAGTTTGGTACCCATAACTTTTTCGCGAGGTAATAGTGAAAAAACAATAAAATTTCTAAAAAATTTACTTTAAAATTTTTAAATTTATATTATATCATAAGCTTTTGCTCTTTTGTTCGGTTGGTCGTGTTTCTACCGCGCTCCGGTTACTTTTTATTTTTTTATAAAAAAACCCTACGAATTTTAACCAATCTTTATTCGCAATAACTAATAACTTAGTGGTGGTTCATTTAATTAAAGTGACAAACTCAAAATAACTGCAACAGTGTTAATTTAATTGCTAAAACATTTTGCTTAAATTCTAAACAGTGCAATTTGTTGTTGCTGCTCAATTTTTGTTTGCATTTTAAGCTCAGCCTAGCCGCTCAGCTTAGTTTTTGTTGTTGTTGCTTGTTCCTCAGTGCGAGCTTTTATTTCGTGCGGCGCTTTGCGTATTCTTCTTTGTGCTGCGCTCACCAACGCTTTCTTGTTGTTGCGTGCATCTCTTCTTTGCTTTGAGCATACGTATTTGTTGTTGCTGAATAACTGCTGCGTTTATAAGCTTTGGGTCGCTTATACACCGTCAGACTCATAAACACTGTCTGTCTGCTGCATCTTTTGTAAATAATCATCGCCATGAGTGACCTAAAGATTTGTTGTTATCCATCTTGTCAATGGAGCGGTATACAAACCGAAGCCTGTGTTGCATGCTGGATGTGCGACAATATGGCTCATTTAAAATGTGCCGGTCTGACCGGCCGTGTCTTTGACTTTATACGTGAGGGCAAAGGCCTAAACTGGACCTGCCCAACTTGTCGTTCCGCTGAAGTTGAGATGAAAGCCTTTATGCGCCAGACGAAACTGGGATTTGATGACCTTTATAAGGATTTTCGTTCTCTACAAGATAAGTTTTCTTCAATTTCAAGTATGTTTGGCAATTTGCAGCTTATGAGAGTTTCACCTAAGCGCAAAAAGGCAAACCTACCAGCCATTGAACCAACTTTAATAAATTCTAACCCTACAGGGCTGGACTCGCCTATAACTCCCCGTCCGTCGCAGCTTATTTCGTTTGCTACACCTATACTAGTTCCTTCAGCCGCTGCTAGTGACACGGCTAGTGCTGTTGCTGTTGACACTGGCGCTAGTTTGACTGTAGCTTCTACAGCTCCTACCGTTTCTGTCGAGTCTGCCACTACGGACTGCGCCACTAACTGCGTGACTGATGCGCCGTCCTCTGTCATCATTTTGAGTGGAGTCCCTATACCTGCCGCCCCGCCAACTGCTGACCCCTCGGACTCATTGGTAGGAGTGGCTCCTAAAAAGACAATCTTCGTCTCCAGGCTAATGCCATCGGCTACTGAAAATTGCATTAATCAATTCATTTGCGAGAAGCTTAATATTTCTCCAAATGAAATTGAAGTATTTAAGTTCAATTTTAAATATAAGCGCGATATCTCTTCGTTTAAGATTAGTGTCCCTGATTCTCTCTTTTCTGCTATACTTAATCCTTCATTCTGGCCTACTCATACTTTAGTGCATGAGTTTATTAGAAAACCTAAAAAGACTTTAGCATCTAATGTAGCTTCCTCTACAAGTGTAGTTAACACAGCTTCAAAAAACTAAATTCTGTTCTTACCATTCAATATCAGAATGTTCGTGGTCTCCTCTCTAAACTTAGTAGACTTTTCACCAATAGCGTAAATTTCGATTCTGATATTATTGCTTTCTCTGAAACCTGGCTTAATGCGTCTGTCTATGATTTTGAGATTTTTGTTAGCTCCTATGTAACCTACAGGCTTGACCGGTCTCCCGGTCGTGGTGGTGGTGTACTCATTGCTGTAAATGTAGCCTTAGAATCTCATTTACTATCTCTAAATTTTCCAATAGGCATTGAGTTCATTGCGGTAAAAGTGTTTTTTAATAATTCCTATATCTATTTTACTTGTTCCTATATACCTCCTTGCTCCGACTTGAGTGTATATCAGAATCATCTCACTGCCATTCGTATGGTGGCTGATTCTGTTGGTACTCGGGATCAAATTGTTGTCTTAGGCGACTTTAATCTGCCTACATTATATTGGCTTAGTTCAGTCAATTCTAGTTTTCTTTTTCCATCTGGTAATCATGAGTTTGTTACAGGACTGATTGATATCTCTCTCAGCCAAATAAATTTTATACATAATTGCTCAAATAGAATGCTTGACCTCGTTTTTGTCAATGATAATTCTGATTTTGAAATTTCTAGGGTCTGTCCGCTCTCCGTACCCGAGGATCCGTACCATCCGACATTACAAATCTCTTTAAAATTTAATGGTCTCTACCGAAATCAGCCACATGCTCACGCTCTTCGGTATCGCTGCTTTCGCAAGTCTAATTTTGTCGGTCTTAATAAATTTTTGTCCGAAGTTAACTGGTTGCCTTTGTTGACTACTAATGACCTTGACTTATCCATTTCCAATTTCTATCGGGTTTTATACGCTGCTTTTGATCTCTTTGTCCCTTATTCTGTCCCGGCTCCTTCTTTAAAGCCGCCTTGGTTTACTACTAGTCTGTCCTCTTTAAAAAATCGCAAGTCTTCTTCTTACAAAAAATTTAAGAAATCTGGATCTCCTGTCGACTTTTATAAGTTTTCTATTTTACGCAGCAAGTTCGTCCTTCTTAACAGAATTTGCTACAATAATTATCTTTCCCGCTGTCGGCTTAACTTCTGTAGTGATCCTAAAAAATTTTTTTCTTTTGTTAATTCTAAACGTAAATCTTCCTTATTTCCTTCATCGCTATATTTCAAAAATGAAAGCTCTACTAACAATTCTGAAATCGCCGACCTGTTTGCGAAATTTTTTCAAACTACCTATTCTGTCAACCCTAATTGCATTGACCTTAACTATCCCTATAACCTACCACATTCAAATCTTATTGCTTATCCTGAAATCTTTGAAACCGACGTTTTACAATCCCTACTGTCCATTAAATCATCCTTCTCCCCTGGCCCAGATGCCATTCCTAGTTGCGTCTTAAAGCATTGTGCTCACTCTCTTTCTACACCATTATCTGTTCTTTTCCGCACTTCATTAAAATATTCTTATCTTCCGGCCATCTGGAATGAATCCTTTATTATCCCTATTCACAAAAAAGGTTCCAAGTCCAACATTGAGAACTACCGCGGTATTGCCAAGCTTTCATCAATTCCAAAAGTTTTTGAAAGGATTGTAACTTCACAATTGCAACACTACTGTCGTTCTTTAATGTCGGATTCCCAACATGGGTTTGTAAAACGTCGGTCCACTTCTACTAACCTTTTAGAACTTTCGTCTCTTATTAATCTTGGTTTTACGGAAAAAAAACAAACTGATGTCATTTATACTGACTTTAGTAAAGCATTTGATTCGGTAAATCATAGTCTTCTACTTGTTAAACTGTCTCGTCTGGGGTTTCCGTCTTGTCTTTTAAATTGGATATCGTCCTATTTATCCAACCGAGTCCAGAAGGTAGTTTTTAAAGGCTGCGAATCTACAGAAATTATGGTCACGTCAGGGGTACCTCAAGGTAGCCATCTAGGCCCTCTTCTTTTTAACTTATTTTTAAATGATCTCCCTCAGGTAATCTCATCTTCTCACATTCTTATGTATGCGGATGATGTTAAACTCTGTTTGTCCTACTCCGATAATAATAAGTACTTACTTCTTCAGCATGATTTTGATAACATGCAATCTTGGTGCAATATCAACCAACTCTTTCTCAACAAGACAAAATGTAACGTTATGACATTTTATCGTTCTGCTCCTTATTTGGCCACTTACTCTTTAGAATCTTCTACCTTAGAACGCATCGAGAGTGTGTCTGACCTTGGTGTTTTGTTTGATCATAACCTTAAATTTAATAACCATATTTGCAACATCGTGAATAAGGCTAGAGGTGTTCTTGCTTTTATTAAGCGTTGGTCTAAAGAGTTTAACGACCCTTACACAACCAAACTTCTTTATATTTCTCTTGTCCGTCCAATTTTGGAATATTGTTCCTGCGTTTGGAGCCCTCAATACCACCTTTATCAGGACATGATTGAGTCCGTACAAAAGCAATTTCTCCTTTTTGCACTTCGTGGCTTAAACTGGGACCCAAATATCCGACTGCCGCCATATTCTGATAGACTTCGCCTTATAAAATTGCCTTCCTTAAATCACCGCAGAACATGCCACGGCGTGTTATTCTTGCATAAACTGTTACTCGGTCTTATCGATTCCAATGTACTCCTTAGCAAAGTTACTTTGGTCATACCATCCAGAGTAACTCGTAATTTTCGACCCTTAGCCTTACAATTTTGTAGATCTAATTATGCTTTGCACGACCCTTTCCGTGTCTTATGCTCTAACTATAATAACTTTTACAATTTCCTCTCTTTCGAACGGTCTATTCAATCTATCACTTCTTCTATCTTAAGTCACCTTGACTTGCCACTTCGAGCATCCTTGACCAATCCTATATTATGAGTCACCCACTTGGTCAATGGTGATCCATTGGCTTTTTTTGCGATATAATGTTTAATTTTTATCTTGCTTCCTCTTTTCAACTTTAATATTGTAAATCCAAGTTTCTGGCCAGTTCTTGATGTGAGTTGGTGCATATCATTAAAAAGTTCACCCATCGGGCTAGAGACGCGGATTAGTTCATATCAATTCCCTCGCTCTATTTTCTTTTCTAAATAATTCATATGTACTTTTTTATAATATAATGTCAACTGTACGTAGTTGTACCCCTCAAATAAATAAATAAATAAATAAATAAATAAATAAATTTTGCGGACAGACGAAGAAAAAGAAGTACATATATGCTCTGTAGGATTCTCAAGTGTGTGCTCTCAGAAGCCACAGTACCTATATAAAAATGGCTTATATACACGGAAAATTGAAGAAACCTGCTCTTTAAAAATCCTTAAGTTTGTTATGTTAACCAAAAAAAAGGACATTCGTTTTGGTCCTTGGGAAATGCTGCTTCAGCCGCTTCCGTTTATTTTATGAGTAATATAAACTATGCATATTCGTAATATATCGCATTGAATACTATGTACACACTGATATAGATATGCAGATGTTATTTACTTTGACTGTATAGTATATGTATGTATTGTGCAAATATCGGATGTTTATAATACATTCATACATATACACAAAGTAGATACGTATGACTTTTTATTGGCTGGATGACCTTGATTGTCGTTGAGTGCAACTTGGGCGAAAACTCTTATAATACGAGTTCAGCTGGCTGATATTATAAATATTTGCTCCACTTTCGTTCTGGGTCTGTTATTGCGCCTGCGGCAAGTGAAGGGAAAACCAACAAAGCCGTTTCAGTTGTGGACTGTCAAAGGATATGGTCGCAGATTCGCTTGTTGCGTATAAAAATATATATCATGCTTCAATTGTGTCCAAAGCCAACGACGACAAGAATCATAAAAATAAAAATAAATATAAAGGAATAAAATAGAATGAAGAGCATAAGACGTCAGTCAAATAAACGATTCCCAAAAGAGCAACTGATAACGAGCACTCAGGGCACAACTTCATTCATCTTTTTTAAAGCCATGAAAATATTTTTTTTGTGCCTTCAGCTGAGTTATGACAAAAATTTAAATATCGACGGCAATAAGAAAAAGATTTTGGGGATGAGTTCAGGCCTAGAAAAAGTTGAAAGCTTAGGACATAACTCAAAATAATTTGTCATAATTTGCCACGTACTAATGCAATATAAACTTAGGGCAGAACACCTTACGTTGCGCCAGTTGACCTTTGACAGGCAAACAAATGGGGACAGCAGGGAAATATGAAGGACATTCGAAAATCGAGTTCGAAGCAATTACTTACAGTTAGGCACTAAAGGAAAAGCCATCAACTGCTACAAGCCAAAAACCCAATCATAAAAAAAAAACAACTGAACGCATCTACATACTATATTTGGGGATTTCCGAATATACGAATACACTGAATTCACTACGTTCCTATATATTGCGTGACAGAAATTTTATGAGCTTTTGGCTACTTTAGACTTTGTGCCATTCTTATATAGGTCATTTGGTTAAAGTCAAAAGTTTAAAACTTTAAGTTTTGGAAATACGCGTACTTATGCTATTGATAAAAATGGGTTAAATATCGATTTTCATCAAATTGCTACTTATACTTTTTGAACCCCTGACTTCTTTGGTCTGTAACATATCATCGTTACACTAACATCAATCCTTTATACTTTTGAATACAGGACATAAAGCAAGTACTAAAAAATCGCATTTTGTATTTTCGTATATCAAGTTAAGGCCTTCAAGCCGAAAAGCTGCACGTAAATTGTGTCAAAGGAAACACTTGTAAAATTTATTACATACATTTATTCCTTGCTTCTGACCCATTTTATTCGCATTGTTTTTGATTTTGGGTCGTGGGATGGATGGTTTGCCACAAATTATATAAATACGTATACCAGTGGCCGATACACGGAGGGTTTTCGTTTTCGGATCCGCATGAAGAACCCCCCAAGACCAAATCCTAGATCAGCATCTGACGTATACCATAATTGTATTTAGGAACGCGGAGTCGATGACGTTTTTTATGACCTCTTATCTTTGTTTGGTTAGAGGTGTGAGCTTTGGTGACTGATAGAATGGGATTTGATTTTTACGAGCCATTTTGTATACTTGACAAATTGAAAATGGGCAAATTGATATGAACTCGGACCACGAAAAATCGATTGCCTTGAAAAAATAATTATATCAGTATGTATATGGATCGATAATGATAACAGTTTGGTCTAGTATTCAGCTTGGTTGTGATTAGCAACGTTCTCTAAGCGGACTTTCATGTAAATATTATTATTGTGTTGACATGCTCGTTTAAATAAAAATATAATTTTAAGTGTTAACTAATTCTAATTTGTACTTTCATAATCAAAAAAGGTTTAGACAAATTTTTTTCAATGCATTCCAAAATGGCTTCAAAAATGTAAGTTGGCACACTTTTTAGCTTGTAAGTTTGCACACATCTATTTTAATTTTTTTTCATTGCTATGTTATTTATGTGACTGTTTAATTGTGTGGAATTGTCATTGAAACTAATTTGAATTGTTTTTAGAGCATTTTTTTCTGCCATCTTCGGATATATTTTTTCAATATTTTCCGTAACGATTCATTTTTAGTATGTCGACCAAGAAAAGCCGTTCATAAAAAACCACAATTTTGACTTCTCTGGAAAGTTACATTTTTCTTGTTTTTTTTTTAAATTCAATTTAGTGCTCAGTTAAATTTAAAATCAAAAAATTTTCATAAATTTCAATTTTCTCCAATTTTCAGCGATTTTTGCAGGTGTGGCAACTTACAAGCCTTTTTTTTGGTAATCGTTTTCAAGCTCTTTGGAAAATTGTCTGTACAATTTTTATTTTTATATAATTCAAATGATCTGCTTATTATGGATTATAGCTATTTCTTTTCTCTTTCCAACGGTGTATTTACATCGATGCCAATGTGTATTCAATGTCGAGATATAGACAAAAAAGATATGGTGTGGCAACTTACAAGCCTTTCCCCTATAAATTATGAAAATTCAATATTTTGTATGAGTCGCATCGACTAATTGCAAGTTTTACTCTGGATTGTCATCTATCGTCAGAACGACGACGCTCGATTGGTCTTCTTTTTTGTACAGTTTTAGTTGTTTTGAAACGAGGAACAGAAAGCGCAAAACGTAATTTATTTTATTTTTTTTTTCTTTGTGAAAAAATAAGTGTAGTCAAAAAGAAATTTTTAAATTTTCTAATGTTATTAAATGTGAATGACGAGTAAAAAAATCCTTAAATGATGTAAAAATTAAATAATTGTCTTGCCTTAAGCGACGATTGCGATGACTAACTTAAATAACGATCTTAGTGACGCAGATTCTGATTATGATCAGAAAAAGAGAAAAAGAGAAAAGTGAATACCACTACAATCTTTAAAATATAACAGCATCCACAGGAATAAAATAATATCTTTGCACTTGTTCCCTCCTCGAAACGAAGAATGACAAAAGTTCAAAAAAGTCTATGTGGAGTGCATAAAATATGTGTTTCTTCCTCTTGCCTTATTTAAAACATAGGATCTCTAAAGCTGTGTTACTTATGAACCAACAATATTCTCTAAAACACAAAAAAAAATAAATAAATTTTAATGATTTAATGTGCGAAAAATTGTTATGATCTGTTCTTAAAAATTTCATGCTTTAAATTTTGCGCCTGATAAGGCAGGTGTGAAATCTAATTTATCTCTTATTAAAAATCAAAAATGAAGTATATTTGCAAGACCATTTATACTTTAAATCTTTTTAGTAAAGATTTAAAACCAGCCATCGTCATTTGGACGTGCAACTATTTTGTTGGAATTATTATTTTCAAGGTATAAAGGATTCATAGAGCATTATATGAGTAAAAATAAAAAAAAATTACTAACAATTTTTAAAAACAGGTGATGCAGATCGATTCATACTTAAAAACAAAGTTACTGAGAATTTAAGTTCTTAAAATTAAATCGTTGCGGCTTTAGGCCCATACGCAGTTCAAAAATTTTCGCACGTAATGACAAAACTTCATATAAAAATAAATCCCAAATGGGATTTTAAAAGTAGGTCCGTTTCTTAAATATTAAAATCTTAAAAAAAATAAAATAAAAACAAAACTCCCTTTAAGATCTCCCTCGCATAGTGTAGATATGAGCCAAGTTGATTTTGTGCAACAATGTTTAAAAAAAACCAAATCGAAATTTAATTATTTTTTTTTATTAAAGGGCCATACGCAGCGTGCGAAAATTCCGCACCAAACGTCAAAACTCCATATAATAAAAAATTTCCTTTTTTGGGACCAGTTGCAAAACAAAATTCCTTTTATTTCCAGCGGATGACACCGAAACATGGAGGTGTCAGAACGTGTCCAATAAAATAATTTATATATAATAGATACAATAGATTAAATCCTTAACTTAACTTTAACAATCATATTGTGGAAAGGCAAAAAAATATATATATGTATGTACTCGTATTTTTTACAGATCAAAGTGTTAAAAAGTCAAAAATGTCATCGCGCCATATAACGCTTTTTATTGCTCAAAACCATCCTACATCAATGGAAAAAATCAGCACCCTGGTACTTCTGCTCACCATGTTCGTCAGCAAAGGTAAGCGGAGAATAATTTTTACCATCACTGTAAATTGTTCCATCAATAGCTTTGTTTTTCCTTTTAGGCCTTTGTATTGACTGTTTTAAGTGTGTTTCGAATAACGGTGCTAACAAAGCTTGCGACGATCCTTTTCATAATAACTATTCCACTGCTATACTTGAGTCACCCTGTATGGGTGGTCGAAAGGGAAGGGATGGACTGTTTCCAGCAACCGCTTGTATCAAAATCGCAGGATATTATGGTAAGATAAAGTCCCTCAACATTATAATTAACTCTTGAAATTCAACTGGAATCTCAATAGATGACACGGGCGATACAATAACGGTGCGAGGATGTGCACTAGACAGCGGAACTTTAACCACAGACACCGAAATTATACGTATGTCGCATTGTGGTAAATTCTATTATGATAACAGGTGGGTAAATATACAGTGGAATTTCCCAATAACGAACTTCACATTGCGCAATCAATTAATATTCTACTCTCGTAATTTCGCTAGAGGGAAGTTCAACTATGCTTATAAACTATATATATTAAACAATCTGTAGTAAAATTTGATTTGATTTCCTTAGAAGGAGGGGTATATGGTTATGGTTTGTGAAAATGTCAACTTATTATTTGTGATTAGGCTTTTATGAGTTTACATAGATTTCTGTAGATCTTATTAATAAAACATAGTGAGATATTGGTGCGGTATGTAGGGCAGGGAGCCCTATATTGATAATGAAGCTTTCTTTTCATTGAACGATTTAATGATCATGTTGTTCCTAAAACTAAAATACCATAAAAATTAAAAAAAAAAGATGGCGTACGTTAAAGTCGGGCGCGGACGACTTTGGGATACCCTGTACCACAAGCCTGCAATAAAATCCGGTATATTGCTTAAGAACACCAAAATACATTTGATTGCCAAATTAGGTTACGATACCTTCATAAACAACTAAAAACTGACGAATTTTGAACCAAAAATGTTTTTTTGACCGATTGTTCCTATTGGAGCTATATGATATAGTCAACCGTCTTTGATCAAATTTGGTACAGTGCTTGGGCACTCTAAAAAACTTCAGAATGCCAAATTTGGTTACAATATCTTCACAAACAAACGAAACACAACGAATTTTGTTCAAAAAACGTTTTTTTGACTGATAGGTCCTATGGGAGCTATATGATATAGTCAACCGATTTTGGTTACGATATCTTAATAAGCAAACGAATTATCCATCTAAAACTTTTGGTTTTTTTCGAGGTCCTCTGAAACACCCCTATGGGAGCTATATAATGTAACCCGATATCAAAAAAATAAAATAAACTTGTCTCCTGTGGAATAATAAGGGATCTAATCTGAAAGTTTGGTTGCTCTAGCTCTTACCATCTCTGAGATCTTGGCGTTCATACGGACGGACAGACGGACATGGGTATATCGACTTCTCTAGTCACCCTGATCATACTTTAGGTAACTTTGGGGGGTCTCCAACGTTTCCTTCTATATGTTACATACATTTTCGGCTTGCACAAACTTAATATACCCTTTGTACCATACGGTACAGGGTATCAATAGTAAAAATCTCAACCGCTATTTTCAAAAATTCTGAGTGAAAAAGTAATTACTCTACTAAAAATGTTTAATTATTCTAAGATCCTTGTCAGTGCAATATACCGAAAACAATTTAAAAAACGCATAATTTAAGAATTCTGAAATCCTTGTACCTTTGCAGATACGTACACGGGTGTCTACAGAGTTGCAGTGATGCGGATGCTTGCAATGGGGCCTCTACATATCTACCAAGTGGCACGACCAATACAGAGGCCCTACTGAGACATCTGCTCAAAATTGGGCTGTTGGTTTTGGTGGCGCTACAATCAAACGAATTTTCTTTGAGGTAGCAAAGTGGTCGTAACCCTGGCGTGGACATCAGATGGAGCATTTATGGGATTCGAGCAAAGTGAAAGTTAAGCCATTTAATGAATCTGCTGCACGTCTTTATATTACAGATAAATCGCATATGCTGTCACTTTGTATCTTTTATTCTCTTGATGTGTATCTCTGTATAGCATCTATTAACTTGCACCATTGCAATTCACACCCAAGCAACGATAATTACACTAGTTCACAAAAGAAAAAAGATACATAAGAAAAAGTTGCTGGAAAGAAAGATTTTGTATAGTCATTTCTTATATAATGTACACTTGCCATTGTATCATCATTTACTTAAACACACGGCAATTAAAGCAAAAAAAAACACAAAAAAATAAAAACAAAAATATTTTTATGGAATGCATCAAGCAATTATGTGATTTTTAAATTAACATTTGAGATTTAACAATAATTAATGAATTAATTAATTAGCTAATTGATTACTTGTTAAGTGAAAAAAACAAAAAACAAATCAAAATTAAAAGCAAAACCAAAAGCAAAGAAAAAAAGAGTTCAATTGCAATTGTATTGTCCTTTCTATTCCTAACTATTAAGTACTGGTTCGTTACTAACTAATAAAGCATTACGATACTTACTTGTTTCCTCTTGATGCCTCTAGAATACGACTTATGTGTATGATAATTTGTTAGAAAATGCTGAATTTTAGAATAATTTAACTAAAAACAAAAAGCGTATAAAATTAAGTTAAGTTTCATGCAGGAATTTTAAACTAAAGGACGTTCTAAGTTAACATAACATATATTAATATATATACATTAATGCTATAAGGAATTTAGTTTAACTAGCAATTTACTTGACGACGCTCTTGTTAGAATTAAAATATTACATTTTAAAATTTATACTATATATTTATAAAAAGAGGAATGAAAATCAATAGGACCAAAATCGCTTTCATAGCAAGCTAAAATCACAACAATAGCATTTAACTAATACTTACAATTTTAAACAATAGCAAACTGCATACACATGTTTATAATTCATTTGATTTCAAATTTTATACATACATTTTAATTATTATTTTGTGTGTTTTACTAAGCGAGCTTGTAATGGTTTCTGCAAAATAAATTACAAAAGTAAACCAAAATGTTTCACAAATTTTTTGATACAAGTAGTAACAAAGTACGAATATGTAAAACGGTTTTGATCTAGAAAAAAATTTATTCTAAAATCGCTTACTTACAAAAACTAGCGACTAGATTTTATCTAAATTGATCCAAACTAACGTTGAAAACTTAACTCAAGAAGCATTATCTAAAACTAGTACTATATACAATTAAAATATCTGCACCGTAATGGTTAATTCGTACTAAATATATAAAGTCCAAAATCAAAAACATAACACAAGAAAACGACCAAGCAAAATGTATAAACGTTAGTTTCATAATAGTAGCATGAAGAATTTGCTAAACTAAAATGTTTTTTAATGCAAAATGTATTTAACTGATAGGAAAACTTTATATATACATATTTAAATTTAAGCGCAAACATTAGATAAAAACTCTTTACTTGGCATGCTCCAAAACTTATCGAATTGAATTGAAATGTTTCTTTTGCATTTAAATGCGTGCGTTAAAAGAATTTCTAAATAAAAGCTGCAAACACTGAAAATCAAAAAAATCTCAAAGTTTTTACTAGCATTAAAACGAGTTTCACTCTAATAGACTTTTAACATAAGCTGCATCCTCTTGCTCAAATTTTTCCGCATTTTCACTAGAAACTTCAAGAGTTTTGTAATTGTCCAAGCCGATTTCCTCTTCCTTCCTGCAAGTGCAAAGAAACAATGCACGAGTACATTAGACTTGTATATGGCTTTTGGGAATTCAAAACTCACTTGATTAAAATATCCACAACATTCTCACAAGCCAGAATACATTCACTAAAGCGACCAACTTTGGCTTCCCATTTGTGGTATTCGCGTAGTATTTCATAGACACCTTTGGAGCGTAAAATGTCGCGCGATCGCCGCGTGGCGCACAGCTGCAGCAGGCTCTCCAGTAGCATTTTTCGCAGATCAGGATCCGTTTCGCGTGTTTTACTTTCGGGAAGGTACTGTATGGCATACAATGTAAATAAGTACATATTTAAATTTTATTATGCTTATAATTTACCTGTAGTTCTATTGGCAGTTTTTCGTTTTCTTCATCGCTAAACTCCTCTGGTCCACAAAGTGGCTGTAAAATGGCACATAATATATCGTTGCTATCATTCAATATGATATCATGGTAGACCGCATCGAAGCATATATTCTTAACGATGCCAATAGTACCACCGCGACGCACAACATTTTCCTCGTAGGAGGCAAAGGGTAACAATTTATCCAGCAGCTGATATTTTGGCTGGCAGCAGAGCTCCCGACCACGTTGAACTTGTGTCAGATTGCAGAAAATGGGCGCGAGATAATGGAGTTTGCAATTTTTCTTGTTGTAGTCCAGCTTTGCAAAAGCCTTTGCTAGTTTTGGCAAAGTATGTACATCCCGTTCCAGTGTGTCCAAAATTTCATGCACCAGGGACTCAACACGTGTCAGGTTGCTAACCACCATGGCCCAGGCGTCCGCTAGTTCCGCCTGCTCGTTGATAATGTTCTTTACAGCCACATCGACGATGGCAAAAGCCTACAATGGTCTGGGATTAGAAAGAATATTCAATGAATCAATCAACAGCTTTATTTACCGGCTGCAAATGTTTGGCCAGTTTAAACACTTTTATGGCGCCCGACTCTTCGGCTGTTAAATTTATAAGGCTAAGCACCGCATCCTTAGCCACAGTATGGTTGGCATCAAAAGTCAATCCAAAGATAGCCATTAACAAATCGTCCAGCTGAAATATTGCTGCTTTGCCATCGGTACTGCCGGTTAGACCTGCAATTATAAGTATAAACAAATGATTTACTGGTAAACACGTGCGGATTGGCTGTTGTTGTTTTTGCCAGATAACTTACCTAGAACGTGCGTCAGTGCGACTGCCTTGAGATCTAGACGCTGGTTGGGTTGCATAAATTGAACAAGTTCTTTCAAAGTGTCCATTGTGTATTGTTTTTTGTATTGTTTAATTAAAATAGCTTCCACACAACTTGCATTCTTTGGCAAATGCAAAAAGCAATTTCAAGAAGAAGAAAATTTCCCAAATAGAGATGCCAGAGCGTCATTTTAAATAAAGTGGCAACGTTGTGTTGTACAAATCAGCTTTCTACACACATTGATTATAACGTAAATTTGAAATGTATCAGGGAAGTAAATAGCTATTTATTAGCAATAAGTAAATCTAATATTTTTATTTATTTTTGTTTTTATTGAAAAATGTTTGAATTTTTGCATGCAATGATTTTCGATATCTCGGAGTTTTTTGTGTCATGGCTTATTTTCTAATTATGTATATACAAGATTATTCATTTGTTTCCAAACATTTTTAGCACAAGCGACAAATATGACCAAAATATAATATTTTATATGTTTTATTATACTTACGAAATAAATTCAGATCAATCGGCCTTACCGATTAAAAGATATAAACAAAAATACACATGGCGTGATATTACCTAAGAACTTTTCAATAATACAAATTTTGAAACTATTTAACTCAAGAAAATTATCAATTTTCGTTTCAATAAAATAATATATTAAAATTTTAATAAATATTCAAATCTGAGCAAAATATGAACTTTCAGCTATTTAGTCAAGTTTCTAGAAATCTTACATCTATAGTTGCGTGAAAAGCATTGAACTCTTTAACGTTTGAATATTTTTCTTTTATAATAGCATATCTTTTTATGCTTTATCTTGTAAGCTTTTAATTAGAAGCTTTTTATTTTCTCAGCCAGGTTCTGTGAAGTTGTTTGGTTGTCAGTTTCCTGTGTGAGGTTGGATTTATGGCTTTGCGAATGAAACTTTTCACTTGACCTATGTCCGTGAATAGTCCGGGTTTTTGTTTATCATTACATTCTGGACCCCAAGCCACTATGCCACAAAGCTCATCATTTGACGTTACCGGGCATCCAAAATCAAAAGTGCACTCCATCGGTCGGTTGTGCTCCTTGGCGCATACTAAAGTCTCCGCCAATTCAAAATCGCGGTACTCCTCCATGCATTTCCCTTTGTTCTCCACTGAAATCTGTTCCATACGCAGCTCCTCATCCGCAGCTGCTCCGCATGCAACCACTGTAAGCTTCATGTCATCGTGTAGTGGTTGTTTGCACAATTGTACAAAGTCGCTGCTGTATCCTGGTAGTGGACTCAATAGCTTTACGACAGCCACATCCATGAAGTTGCTTGGCCAACTGAACTGCTTTGGCACAATTACTGTATCAATAAGTCCGAAGGCGTTTGTTTGGTCAGCTTTGGGAGTCACTAACTCAACGCTGAGCATGTCCAAATTATTCTTATAATGATGCATACAATTAGCTGAGGTCAGCACATAAAGGCTGGAATAGTAGGAGCCTCCACAGGCAAAACGGTTGCCCGATAAGATGCGAATCAACCAGGAGCCTACATTTCCGCCGTTGGTCAATTGAAAACCATCTTGAGAAACAGTTCTAACAGCTGGCTTACGATGTAGGTACATGCCGGGACTTCTCCCCTGCGGTTCTTTATGGACATTGCCCAACACCAACTGGCTGACGCAAAGCACCAACCAGGCCAAGTGAGTAATATTCATCTTACGTTAAAACGAGAACCGACAATAGTTGAACTACAATTTATGGAAACACTTTTTATTACATCTTAGATTTTGCTATTTGTAAATGCGTGGTTAATCGGATTTTATGCCTTTTTAAACGTTGACCTGATCTAATACTATTAATATTTCAAGCTTTTGGCATAGTTTATTGTTTCAGAGTTATGTAAAGTTGTTGTTCTTCTTCAGAAAATAGAACGCCTTCTGCGTCGTCTTCTTCGGGGCAGCGCACCAGAAATGACACCTTCTTCGATCTTTTTTATAAAACTCTTGACCTTATGAATATTTGTATATATGCCCGGATGTGAGGTGTTCGTGCAGAGTGGACCAAAGGATACTACACCACACAGCTGATTTTTATAGATCAAGGGACAACCTCCATCGTAGCGGCATTGCTTACGATCCGTGGGATGCGTAACGCAGAATGATGTATCGGTTAAGTTACGAACTCCCTTGTACTTTTGACTGCAGATATTAAAATTCTCAATAGGCACAACGCCAGTTAGTGGATCCCACGAAGGCTTTTGTATGCCCAAGTTGTCTTGTAGCCAGGAAACAGCCGTCATTAGCATGCCATCTTCCAAACGCGTTGTACAAAGTTTTATAAACTCCGTCAGGTAGCCTTTTATGGGTCTCTTTAGTCGCACCACAGCTATGTCCATATGGTTTTGAAGATATACATAACTTTCCGGCGTATAAACTGTATCGATTAACGCAAAATTGTCACTTTCTGATTGGCCCAGTGCAGTACCATCGGCACTAGCACCCTCCAAGCTATAGCGATACGGCTGTATACAGTTCGCTGAGGTTATCACAAACAACGGAGCATAGTAGGATCCGCCGCAGGCAAATTTTCCATCTCCATTCATGATGCGTATAAGCCAACCGCCCAGATTCTTACCCGTATTGGTGTGCATGCCACCCCATTGTCGGCTTTCCTTAATCGTATTCTTCGTAATGCGCTGTCTGTAATTTGTGCTCCGTACTAGATTGGATCCTAGCAGGAGGAAAAGCAAAAGCAGCGCCATGGCAAGACTTGAGTGCACTACAGACATGGACTGTTTACCATAAGCTGTAAATTTCAAAAGTTATGCCAATTTGCCACACTTAAGCATCCCAAAACAAGTTAATTGCTCTTATATAAACTGCATTCCTAGAGATTTTTCCATTACTTACCCCAATCAGCATCACTCATCTTTTGTATATATAATGCACAAAGGTGGTGGTTCAACACACTTAAAAGGGGAGCAAAGTCGGCTTAAGCAAACTGGTTCGCATTTGTGACGTCATCAGCTGCGTGCGGCCCACTTGCGCACTCGCAGCTCTAGCGGTACTTTCCGCTTAAAATAACTGCAAATCGGAGATCCACAAATACAATATGCACTTATTTTGGGTAATACGTAATTTGGGTTTCAAGTGCAAAGACTGGTCGCTGAACTCACTCAGTCATTCACTTCCTGACCGTGCCGCCAAAAATATCGTAAATAAGGCGTACGCAGTATGTACATAAGTGTGCTTGGAAGGGCCAACTCTTCCGTCATGGATTATTATCGGGTGGCAGGTTCCTACATAGTAGTACGTTGTTGTTAAACCTAGTAGATTGGCTAATTGTTAGGCAGTTGGCATCTTCATCCAAACAGTTGCGCACTTGTTATGACTCGTCAAATTTAATATACTCGGAACGCACGTTTAATGTTGACTTAGTTACCCAGAGTCGGGGCGGGGCTCTCATGGAGCTGCATGCCAAATGAGGTAGGTGCGCGTGCGCGAACTGCTTTTGATGACGGCATTTGGACAATATAAGCAAATATGGAGTTAACCCTAGGTGTGGGCAAGGGGTTTTTGGGAATCCCAGTAAGACAGCATAATAAGTTCACAGAACAAAGAAATAAACGTATCGCTGCAGCTTTGTTCATGTAGTTTTGGAGTAATATTTAAAGACGTATTGCTCATACTCTTTTTTTGTATTTCTAAAGGATGCAATAATGCTCAGCGGACCTCTCATGGGTTGATGGCTACGACGGTTAACTAGCTATGATCTAATTTGAGTGTCCGTTGGATAAAGTTTTAAACGATATGCAAAATATCACATAAAATAATTACTAGGGACTGGGATTTACAAAAACAAAAATAGATGGAGTCAAAAGAGCATCTTTAATGACTTACTATAGGGTGGGCCATCTGTTTTTTTTGCTTGTAAAACACTTTTAATTCGGAACATACTCGTCCAAAGTGGATGCTCTTTGACATTTGTATGTCAAGTTCAAAACTACTCAATTTTAGTCATGGATTGTTAACCCTTATGTGAGTGACAAAAAAAACACCTTCTCCAGAGTGACAGGGGTACCCGGGTACCCACACATAAATTGTATGACAATTGCATATTTTTCCCATCGTTCTGTAATTAAAAATGACATTAAATGATTTTTTGTTATAATATAATATGCGTTTTGGCGATTTGATAGCGAAGTAACTCACTTTATTCCTTTGGAAGGGCGTGGAATATCGATATATTTTTTACACCTTTAAAAGAGTGACAGGGGTATCCGGGTACCCCAAAGTAATACATATGAAATTGCATGAAAGAATTATTTTTTTATTTTTCAAAATAAATTTGCACATTTTTGGAAGAAATATGCTCCAGAAAATGTTATAAGAAAAAAAAAATAATAATTTGTTCATGCAATTTCATATGTATTACTTTGGGGTACCCGGGTACCCCTGTCACTCTTTTAAAGGTGTAAAAAATATATCGATATTCCACGCCCTTCCAAAGGAATAAAGTGGACCCACACCAATGAAAATTTAAAAACAATTAAAAGTTAAGAGTTCCCAAGAAGTTTGAGCTTTCTAAACTATCTGCAACCATTAAATTTTCCTACTTGAAAATGAAATGGATACCCGGGTACCCTGTCACTCACATAAGGGTTAAACAACCGAACAATGAGTAAAAGTGGTAGGTACATGCGTACTATGAAAATGGTCGTTCTGTGACAAAATATAGTTGTGGCCAGTGTCGACGAGTCGCCGGGAACATCGAGGCGCCATCGTTCGCAAGAATTACACCTTGCTAGGACCACTTTGCGTCGAATTTTGCATGCGGATCAGCATTTACACGCTTACAAGATTCAAATGACGCAACAATTGAAGCCCACGGACTACTATCAGCCTCGCCAATGAGTAGTTTTAAACTTGAAGTTGGTAGATGACTTAAAATAGTAAAATATTAAAAGTCAGAGACCGTTCGAAAGAGAGGAAGGTAGTTTTGTTTTTTTGCTGTTTATAGTCAATTGATTTTCAATTAATTAAAAAAAAATTTAATATACTACTTTTGTATATTTTTTTAAAAATATTTTTCTAAAAAATAAAAAAATTAATTAAACTGGCGTGAATAGGACTATTGCCGTGCTGAGAATCACATGGCGTAGGTATGTCATAAAAAATATTTCAAATACATACAGGGAATTGCGGTTCAAGTATGTTTTCACTTACTCGTAGTTACTTTGAAATTAATTAAATTAGAATATTTAAAAAAATGATAAATACCTTAATTTCGAACATCT
The DNA here is from genome assembly GCA_949987675.1 of Chymomyza fuscimana. NCBI lineage: Eukaryota > Metazoa > Arthropoda > Insecta > Diptera > Drosophilidae > Chymomyza > Chymomyza fuscimana. The sequence goes on from OX465088.1 coordinate 88,594,577, forward strand.
TAATTATTTTTTCAACTGCAAAAAACCAATTTTTGACCAAAACTTTTTGAAGGTTCGATTTCATCTATTATATTTTATTCTTCTTGGCAGCGGATGTGACTAGTTTTCAATTAAAAATAAGAATACAAAATTTCTTTAAATTATTTGCAGTCCCTTTATGATTCAATGCCTGATCGAATTTTTGAAGTCATTTCTAATAATTAATTACGTATGAAATATTAAAAAATTCAAAAAAGCGTTACATTTTTGAAAAATGTTGTTATTTTTATAAGTTTTTAAAGCTTGAGTCTATGCGATTGATCGATAAAATGAAGTATTTTTTTTGGTTCAGTAATAAAAATATATTAAAAAAAACCATTGGATTTAAAACTTCCATTTTTGTTTCTTTTAATTTGTTATTGAATATTGAATAGTAAAAAAAAATTCCTCGTTGTTTATTTTGGTCGCCTTTTTATTTTTCAAACATAATATTTTATGAAAAAACCTTGAGTCTATTTTGTTGATCGGGAGTGTAAACTGGTCACACTTTCAAAATTTGCTTACAAAGGACTTGGTTAAGTTGGATACAATTTCCACTTTTCTACGGAAGGAGAAATACCAACGGATTGCCTAAGTAGTCGTCTGATGTGCATTTCTCGTATTGGAAGCTCTTATATTTAAAATCTGCATCTCTTTTAGTTTTAAACTAAAACCGCTGGGGATAGAGAATGTGTTAAGCTGATGACGCGCATGGAATTAATATACATACTTGTCAGACTAAACCAAGCTTATCTCAATGTTTAATAACAACTTTTACCCAATATCTTAAAAGTACACAAAACGCATTTGCCTTCTAGTGTTAAATGCAAATAAAAAAGCGTCTTAATTTTCAATTTACAGAGTATTACTTTGTTGTAACGAGAGACGCCGTCGTATTTATTGCTTTTTCATTACTTCCAAAGAAATGAAAATCTTATTTATAGTTTCATCGATAAATCGCCCAGAGGCACTTGGAATAGCAAATTGACTCGAATGTCCAGAGCGTCTATTGTGTGAATCACATTGTTGTTTTTTTAGAATCCGATTATCTTTTTTTTTTTTTTTGTGAAGCTTTGTTCCAATAAAATGTGACACTTGAAAAAATGGTGCAGCACTGTCTGGCGTAACTTGAGCTGGTTGAGTGATCTCTCAAAGCTGCACATCTGTTGCTCTGCAGCAGATCTTTCATGTAGCCTGGGTAATTGACTCTTCCTGTTGTCAGGAAACTAAAAAATACTAACAGCCCAAGACGCAGACAGATCGGAAGCAATGATGTGACTTCTTCATGCTCAGCATAAGCAGAGATCATTGATCAGCGTAATGGTCTTCCTTTGATCTTGGGTTACAGTTGGGCAGAATAGTATCGAGTTGACTGCTTAATAAAGGAAACACTTGGGTTGCTCTGACAAGCGCTTTTGTCAGCGATGATGGCTTGATAAGTTTCTTCTGATTGTGGGTGTTCCAATTTCTGATACAATTGACAGTTGCGAGAAAAGTAGCTTCTGCGAATTACACAATTTTGGTATTAGAATATTTGCAGCTGGTTTAATTTGGAGTCAACACTACTATTGCAGTGAAATCTAACAATGAAATAAAATACATTCCATTTGTTGATTGTATGCTGATGAAAAATGAAAAAACTGCCAGAAGGTTAATAACTTGGCTGGCTGCTGTGTAACCTGATATACCCAGCTTATCCCGAAAGGTACTTGACCGTGCACAGACTAAAAGCTACAAGCATCATCCATCGACATTTGACTAAAAAAAACAAGTTTTTTTCAAAATATTAATTAATATCTACCGACAGGTACAATTATAAACAGCTATAAAATTATACTTGCAACTAAGACTTGATCCAGTAGCTTCAGTAATGTTTCTTACCTAATGAAGAGAAAACCCATCATTAATTTGTGACCATAATGAACGTTCTTCAATAAATAATAAGTAAGTAGTTACTTAATGATATACGATGCTTGTTGCATGCAGCATAACTGTTAGTGCAATACTTCCAAGCGGTTATGTAAAACTGTTGCTAATTACATGGCACCTAAGGCAAAAACATCCGAGATAAGTCAAAAAGGAAAGAACTAAGAACTGGCTGCTTAATTAATACTAATACCCTAGAAACTCAAAACACCGGCAAAACCAAGCTACGTAACCAAAACTTCTACAACGGTTGGTTGGATGAGTTCGGAGAGCCAACAACCCAATCAAACCATAACCCCATAACCACAGAAATCTGCTATTCTAATGCAACATCGAACATGTTTGACTGCGCGAAAGGATTCGACCGTGTTGGGTGTTATGTTCGATTGGAGGCACGCTTAACTGTCGTTAAGGGTGCGCCACGTGGGCTCTATTTGTGGAGGGGGGGTGTTAACGCGCTGAAATGTCGGCTCAAGGCTAATTGTGCCAATAGCAAAATGAATGTCAGAGAGGACAGTTGTTTTTAGCACAGTAAATTATTTTCCTTTGGGAATTTTGGGTTCAGGTTCAAGAACCTGGTTTTAGCTGACCTTAGGATCAATGTTTTGTTTCGAAAAAAGGTTAGCAAAGGTAATCACTGGATAATAGCCATTTTGTGTGTCTTATGTATTTTGGCAGCCGAAATACTAAAATTAAATAAATTTTATAAACTTAATTTTTAAAAACTTTTTAGAACTAAGTTTTTTAACAGAGCTTAGAGTCAAATTATAGAAAATTCGTCAAGTAACGACATAAGGAATAGGAGAGTTTCGAGGAGACGAAAATAAATCATTATTTTTTATACCCTGTAACTGGATTGGCGAGACTGGTTTACGACAGTCCAAGCAGCTCCTCGGCTCCTATGATCTGAATAGGTTCAAGAAAATCTCCCACCTGGGCAAGAACTCCCTTAGGATAATTACTGGGTTACTTACGGGTCTAAGGAAACACATGAGCATAATGGGCATCGTCGATTCTAACACATGTAGGTTCTGTGAAATGAAGGAGGAATCCTCCCAACGCATACTTACGTAGTGTGACGCTCTCGCCAGAAGAATTGCATCGTTCTTCGGCGATTACAGAACATCGATGCGCGACGTAACTGGACTAGAACCATTTTAGATAATTAAATTTATCTCTGTAATTGGAGTGGCCAAGGAGCTCTAGAGCTAGTAGGGAGAGCACAATAGATCCTAAGGGTTGCAGTTTTCCCCTTACAATTATTATTATATACCCCAAGTCTTCTATACCAAAATGCTTATCATAATCTCGGGTAGCGATTGAGACATGTCCGTCTGTCCGTCCGTCTGTGCATCTGTATGAATTCCCAGATTTCGGAGACTGTAAGTGCTGGAGATAAAAAACTTTAACAGCTAATGCGCATATTTCCTGAGAAGATGAAGTTTGTAGAATTATGTCAATATCTTCCCCCGTTCCACCGTAGTAGACTTTTACGGTGAACAAAATCAGACAAATACAACAAAAGTTATAGTCAAAAATGTACAAATTTCACCTCCCCTTGCCAATAATCTACATCAATATTCGACTATACGTAATTTTGGTAATAGGTGACCTCGAATCACCAATTTTGGTAAGCTGATTCATGTGGCTCTAATGAGCAAATTTACAATCAAAATTGATCTATGCGGAACCCCATCCCCCGCAATCGATTTACCGTGTTTGCTCCAACACCCCTCAACATATCAACTTGAAACTTACCCCATATACTTTAAATACCTTCTTTGAAGTAACTTTCGATTTTCACCAAAATCGGTCCAAATTACCGAACTTATAATTATAAATATCGTTTTGCACAAAAAAAAAAAAAAAATTCCAATTGGAAAGTGCTTATAAGGAATATGCAGAAATAACATTTTTTTCGAGAAAAAAGGTACAGGGTATTACACTGTCGGGTATTAGTATTTAGTTTTATATAATATGTAATTAAGTATTTATTGTTTAATTTGTATATAAAATTAATAAGCGTTAGGTACTTTGTTCCTGACAGGGGTGCCATGATCGCACCCTAGTTTTTTTTACTTTTGATTTTCTAACCTGATTTTCTAAAGTTTATAAGTTTATACATTTATTCCATTTTCGATGTGACGTTGCAGATTAGTTCAATAAATCCAATGCTACTGAATCAACTCATTTGAAAACTGAAGATTCAAAGTTCACAAGTAATCCGAGAAAAAGAAATCGCTAAAGTGAGTTCGGATTGAATTTTTACGAAAGCAATAAATTTTTACTGTTGTTTCCATTTTTTTCTTTATTTTATGGTATTTTTTAAATTGAAACTGTTTTGGGTTTTTAGGTTCCAGGTTTTGTTCGAAATAAAAAAAGGAGAATGTATGTCTCGAAATTCGTTACGAATCCCATAAATATCCTTACATATAGCCTATATGATATAGTAGGTGTAAAAATATTAACATCAATATGAATAATTTCAGTGCTATTAAGGCGAATTAAATTTACCACATGAAATATTAGCAGTTACCTTCAAGCCCACCGCAGACCTTCTTCACAGTTGCTTAATGCAAATATGATTCGGAGACATGTGATACATTAGTTCCAAAAAAAAGTATCCCCTCTTTCATTAACTAAACCGCAAAATGTCGTCATACAGTTTATTAAACTTTGATATTTAGTCGTACTATTTCCATTAGTCCAAAACTCGTTGATACCAAAAAGACCGACAACGCCAAAAAAAAAAAAACAACAACAACGTACCAACAAGTGTCTCCGCCTCAAAACTTACGTCATTTTCAGCAGCTCCACATTTATCCAATATTTTATGTTGTGTTTACCACCCATGACAGAATACACCAAACCTTGTTGCAACTCGAACTTGTTCCCAGGAAGTTGGCAACAAACCATAGCCAACACAGTATAAGGATTTCGGGCCAACTGAAAGACGCATGGAAAAAACAGTTCCCTGCGCAGCGTCACAAAACGAGCACGCATCGAATATTTCATACAGATGCAGTCTGGTAGGCCCAGAACTGCCCGTGCCGTCGGTTTCTTTTTTCGGAATCGTCATCCTCGTTCTCGTTGCTGTTCGGTTCGGTTTGGTTCGGTTCGACCGATTGTTGCCGTCGCAGTTGCAGTTTTGAAGTTTCGACTTGGGAAGTTTCGAATCAGTCGACGCCGACTTGTTGTGTCATTTGCATTTAAGCCATCGAATCGAGAAAGCAACATAAATGTTGAAGTGCAAGTTCTGAGTTTCGGGTTCAATCAAATCGAGTTACGTGCAGAAGGAAACATAGCCCAACTTGCAAACTACTTTGAATGTAAGAAAGTTATTCATTTTTAGTAAAATTATATTTAAGTTTTAGTAGTTGTATTTAAGTTCTAAGCTATGAGTGCAGTGCTGTAAATAAAATCGTTGAAAACTTATTTTCTAAAAATTTAGAATTTCCAAAATTTATTCAAATTTGTTTAACTTAAGAATTCTTTTAAATTGGTGTGGCGATTTGATAATCGCTTTAAGATCATTATTATGTGCGCGAGTATTTTAATTTGTGCACAAAACTTTTAAATATTTGCTTATTGAGGCAAAAGGACAGTTACGGATTTTTTTGTAACATATATTGTGAAATCCAAAATTTGTTCTAGAGTTAAAGGTGTTTAAAGGTGTATAATGCTATTGCAATACGATTGTCATACATTTGGCAAGCTTAAAATTGAAAATATATTAGGGCCTGTTTAGTGTGCGGGTAGCGACACGGCAAAAACCCGACTTGCTATATTTTCTGCAAAACATACTATATACATATATATATGTATAAATGTTTTATTGAACAAGCCAAGTTCTTTATTTCATAGTTTTGATAGATTTGCGAAACTATAATTAAATGTATATGTTTTCCAATATTCAATTATTTTGATAAAATCACAAATATCCTAAAAGTTACACAAAAAGCAATCCGCGTCTCAGCTCCTAGAAATCAAAATGATACAACTGCACGGATGGCCTTCTAATTTGATTGGCGACAGATTTATCGAATAAATGTATGCCACGGAGCCATGAAATTTTAATTTAACTTTTTTTTCCTTAGTCTTATCAAGTTAACTGCTACGTGGCCCCACGTAGAGCGCGGTTGGGATTCGTATGTGTGAGTGTGTGTGTGTGTGTGTGTTTGTGACTATCTATGTGAGCAGGTCTCCGTGTGGGTCTGTGCAAAGTGTATATCCATAAAGAGCAAAGGAAATGCAAGTTTAGTGCGCCATTTCAAACCGTCAACGCCATCTTGGTAGTCTTTGGGGCAATTTATATGAGTGGCGGAGTGGGCGAGAGCTCGAAAAATTAAGCCTGCTAAATTGGCCTGGTTCTCGGTTTTAATGGCGCCTTTAAGCGAAGTTTTATTGGTTTAGTTACATTCAATTAAGCGAGCCACAAATACCCATACGAGTTCCCGCATACTATAATGTATGTGCATATGCACACAAGCGATATGCCCCATATTCTAGAAGGTTCGGCAAGGATAACAACACAGGGACTCTATACGCCAAACTTTATATCATTGTATAATACGTAACCGGAATTTTTGACGCAACGCATTCTTAAATTATTGTTTCTCTGTGGGTGTGTTTTTAAAAGGCGTATTTCAATTAGCGAATGTATACATTAGGTGTTTGGTTTTAATACCCTGTATCCAAAGGACAGAGGATATACTACATTTTGGATACTGTGCGTAACATATTTATGCTGCAACTTAAATTTTAAAGTTGCAACCGCATTGGTGTGCATTTGACATATTATGTGTTTATGTACAAAGTATCAAAAAATTGTGCATCAGAAGCTTACCCAACCATATACCCTTAGATATAGGCAAAACTGAAAATAATCATTTCTGTAATGAAAGCATAGTCAGCAGTTACGAATGTCATAAAAAAATGTAATAATATTATTACCAGCCTAGCTTCCAGTTCCTTATCTGTTTCTAAATCTCTTTAATAATTATTTCCCCCATACGGCCTTCGACATTTATTTCGAGACATCTTGTAAATAAAAAATATAATAAAAAAAAAAAAAAAATAAAAAATATTTTAGTGTACATGAGTATATATTTCGATTTAGGTGACTGTTGTTTCGAATAAAAAATTGTGTTACGTATAAGTATTTTTTCTAGACAAAAGGAATGCCAATTTTGCCATTTCACTATATCTCATTATCTATATCTCAAAGTTGTCAATATATTTTTATAGTACTGTCACCCACGAATAAAGAAAATAAAAAAAAAAAATGTTGCCTCGAGTGGAAATCGAATATTGGTCTCTATACTTCGCGAAGGTAAGTTTTGAGGCCAGCACTATACTAATTCAGTTATTCTTCTGTTATCCTTGACTCCCAGCGGAGCATAGAGCCTCAACTAAATCAGTTATAGTCTACAAGAACTAGGCGTTTAGACAGACGGACGGACAGGAGGACGGACATGTCTAAAGCGATTTCTTTTGTCCTTCTGACTATACTATGTCTTTATCTCTATGTTACATACATTTTTACAATCTTACTAAAACCCCTTTACATTTAATACAGGGTTTACAAACTTGGGAGTAAACCTCAAAATTCTTTTGGAGGAGCTGCAATGCAAGTGAGGAACTAGAAAATAAGACGCACCTGGCTAAATCGGTTTTTTTTTGACGCCCTGACTATTTCGGTATAAAGATTATGGGTTATGTTACATGCACAATTTTGTCGCATTACCTCAATATATCCATTTCTTTTGGTACAAGATAAATACAATTTATTTCAAGATCCATAAATATGGGGATCAGTCAACTATGATAATTTTAGTTGTGTGTGTACATTTCTCTTTAAAATATGATCCAAAATCCGGACAATTTCGGAATGTATAATTTAATTTGAAGCAGCATCAGTGTAGGAACTAATTTGATTGAAAAGGTTTGAAACACTAAAAAAGCTGAACAAAGGACATATAGGCAAAAAAATTCAATAGTACAGACGGGGGTTCCGCTCCCTACAACAATCACACTTTCGGTTTCTAAATTTATTAAAATTGTGATCTGATTATATTATAATATACAAGTAGAAAATAATCAGTTTTCTTGAAAATTTTTTAAAATATATTTATTTTTAATAAGGTTTAAAAAGATTTGTGAAGCGAATCATAAATTTCGGTGACCTGATATTATTATATTTTCATATTTTGCTTAAAAGTTATTGAACAAACTAAGAATCTTTGCATTCAAAATATCTGAATAGATGCACAACTTCAGCCTTTCCGGGTTCCTGAATGAATTTTTTTTTTTTTTTTACCTTTTAGCATCATCATCTAGTGCTCTCAAAGAGTCGGCTTGTGCAGTCTGCATAGTCAGAATTATCGTAAAAAATTTAAGAGGCCCTCACACATTTATGAAAGTGTAAATATTTAATGATGAATGCTTTAGATTGCTGGATTTGAAGGCGGTCTATGGGCTTTTTTTATTTTATTGTAGCTAGATGCATGTTGCCGCCGGCACTCCGGAAATGTTTTTTAAAGAGTTGGCTTTTAGTCTTTTGTAACAAACAGCCTATCCTTGTTGTATACTGCGGTTGCGTGTTGTGGTGTGGTTTCTGGGTTGTTATTTTATGCGACTAACATTGCGTATTCGTAATACGACTTTGTTTTGCCTTCATGCATGCAAAATAGTTAGTATACATTATTAACAACTTAGCTGGGTTTTAGACATGCATATTATGATGGGCGCATTATAATGGTCGTAACCATTTTGTTTGCAAATCCCATTAGAATTCTTTTTTTTTATAACAGATATACCTTATACTTACCTTTTTAAGGGGTTGAAGTTTAAAGAAGAGCTGGCACAATTATTTAAGATGACGTGGATTAAGTTCTTGCTATGAATTGTAAATCGGTTATTAGGGTGCATTTGTAAAAATAAAGTACTTGATAAAAAATTGTATTGCAGTAACACAAAAGATTTCGCGGATTAGTTTTTAAAGTGCGCCATTTTAAATTTTCAATGCAACAATATAAATAAATTTATTCATAACTCCCAAAAAAAAAAACCATCAAAAATTATATGCTTTGTGCACGCATCATTATTTCTAATTAAATTTATGATAATTTGATGTTGACGGGCCCATGCCATACATATGCATATTAGTTCTGAAAGGCTTCAGAACCCTTCTGCCAGAATTTTTACGCCTGATGAATGACTGCGCGCAAACTAAAGAGAGTAAAGTGAAAAAAGAGCAACATTGCTATGAGTACAAGCAAAGAAAAGACATTAAAATGGCCCGTTTAACAGAAAAATCGATAGATAAAGTTAGCAGGCAGTATGAAGGAGCTTCATACTTATAAGCTCAGTCACCGTTATCCACAAATACGCACACATACTAAGCCAAAGTTAAAGGGATAATAAACGCAAAAATGATAAAATGGACGACAGTTATTACTGTATTATGTACAAGATTATAGGTGAGAGAATACGAAGGGTACATTAATTTTTGTCATTAGGGTAACAAATGGATGTCTATCAGAGGGCAATGATAGAACCAGTAAGAAAATAAAAATAAATATATATATAAAAAAACAGCTTAATGCAATATAAAAGTTTTTTTCTTTATAGGTTAGAGAACATATAATTATTTTTACATTTCCTTTGTTCCTTTTTATAAATAATTATGGAAGTAAATGAAATTAAATTAAATTCAGTTGACTCGTTATTCCAAAAAAATTTCAATAAGTGGGCTCAAAAGATCACGTATTGCAAATGTGTTATTTTAAAAGACCCCGTCCTAATTTTTTGTTGGCTCCTAGAATAAGGATTTTGTGCATAGACAAAGGAATATAGAAACATATGTTTTGCATTAAATAGCTTTGCAGTCTTAATGGAATGCATTATTCCCAGTCTTTTGATCAAAACAAAACATTCATTCTGGCTATCTTGCCTTTCTGGCTGCAACTATGTCCTTGTCAAGTTTTCAGACACGCCAAATTTTTAATTGTGAGTTTGTAGCCAATATGGATGATGCACTCAATCCATGCATGCAGTGTTGAGTGACCTTGTATGACTGATCTTGTGGTACTTTTAATCGAATTGAATTCATGTTATTCATAAAAACTAAGCTGAATTTGCAAGAGTATTTAATACTATTCCGTTGATCATTGTTAAACGAAATTCGTGGTATTAGAAAGTTTTCAGCACAAAAAAAAAGAAAGTTTTTTCCAAAAATTCTTAACTTCGCATCTGATTACATCAATTGTCTTTTTTTAAAGCTTATTTTCATCGGTCTGCACAATCCAGTTGGAAACACCTGTAATTTCGCCATAGAATCAGAGGCCTACTACACACCCATACTGCAAATAAGTGCTTTCGCACTGACATCGTCCCTTAAAAACACAATAATTCGCTCATATTTTTGAGTTGCCATTCACGAATACTCAGTACTTACAAAAAAAAAGAGCCCACCAGGAAAACCTTATGTTACTTTTACTCTAAGATAATTTTTAGAACAAGAAGTAATAAAGAACAGCAAAGATTGTTTTTTTTTTTGACCGTATACTACTTTAACAAGTAAGCACAGGTTACAAGTATATAGTTTGAATTCAATGCATACCTTAAACTTTTTTCGAAATAAAAAATTTCATGAAATTCAAATAATTTTATCTTATTTCAAATTTAAAGTTTGCTTTTCGAAAAAACTAAAACAGCGGTTTTTGCCACTGAGGCCATTTGAACACCCGCCTCTAAAATAGTGTATTGTAATGGTGTTTGGAATCAATCGAAAGATTTTTTTAATTCCCGCATTTTGCATAAACAAAACTGTTGCTATATTTTTTATTATTAAATAATATTATTATTTAATCCATAAGTCAAATTTGGTTATCCTAGTTTTTGTAGTCTACACGTTCCAATCGTTTACAGACGGATGGACAAATGGACGACTATGTCTAGATCAATTTCTTCTGTCCTCCTGACCATATTGGAGGTATCTTTGGCGTGTCTACGACGTCTCTTTTTCCATGCTATACATCTTTCATAAGCATAAATTTAATATATAGTCAAACCCGTTTTTGTGCGGGAGATGAGGAAATGCAAAAAAAACTGCATAGTGTATGAAATATTTTTCGCAAAACAATTAAGAAATATCCCATGCTGAAAATAACTGAAAACCTAAATATTCTGTTTTACAAAATACATTCGCACTATGAGAATGTGCGAATTTTCTTGTGCTTAACTGCATCAAAGTCGCTGAATTGCCAAAAAAAAATATAATTGAAAAATGGAAAAAAGTGTTTTCCGCAAACAACGTGGTTTCCACTATCTATAAGGGATAAAATAAGAGAGTAAGCATACAGGCGACATTACCTTATCATTTAACCATGGGCTCCGCACAAAAAAGAAATGGCATAAAAAAGAACGAACAAAAATTTTATGTTACGCTTTGGTAAAGTTTATCGCATTCAAACGAAAAGAAAAAGCACTGAAATTCCACATGGTCATTGGCACAGTCGTTTCAAGGAAGGGAAGCCTGATAAGGGTCGCACTCTCTAAAATTTTTCGTAGCAAAAAAAAATTCTATCATCCTCTATGTCATACCGCACAGAATAGTCTTGTTCAGTCTAATATCAGCCGCACCAGTGATGGGCGAAAGTGTATTAGAACTTCGGTGTCACGATATTACACTGCCAGTATCATGCTATAACTTTTCGTTAAATATTTAGAAGGAAGCACAACATGCAACTATTTGTGCTGAGGCAGCTCCACCCATAACTATTAACAACTTGTGTTGGTTCCTGCAGCTTTGGCAAGTATTTTTTCCCTGAGCCGGAGCAGCCAACTGACTCCCACCAAGTGCATGACACAATGCATTAAATATTAATTTGCATTTTGTTTGTGTATGTGTATGTAGTATATGTATATACATACCATATACAGTATGTATATAAATGCATACGAATATACAATATATGTATACTCGTGCACAGCTAGCTCTCTTTTGTAAAGAAAAGAAAATATTTGATTACATAGTTTTTCTTTATGTAGCAGCTTCGAACCTGAAATTCAATCTGACTCCCCAAGGAGACAAGGCGCCTTTAATTGGCACAAATTTGCAGTATCCGCGCCATGCTGTGATCACGGCCGGAGTCCAATATTCCGATCACGTAACCGGCACACCAATGGAATTAAGTAAATTACTTTACGGCCGGCAGGAAATGTAGCCAATGCGTAAAAGTAAAATGTAAATTTTCAAGCTACTGGATACACCTGTCAAATTGGAAAAGTTAAACGGAAAGGTTAGTTGCATGCACAAAGTTGCCATATGGCAACTGGATAGGTTAAGCGCGCAAGTTGCATGCCATTTGGCCCATGGGATTGAATCCAGACCCGCCGCGATCCATTTGCAGCACATTTACGCTGACTAGTCTCAACTTGTTGTTTAGCTGCTGCAAATGCGTACGTGATGTTGGCGTATTTTCTTGCATACCAAATGCGAATGTCCTGGATGACAATCATCAAGTTCTCTTGGTAGTTGTTGCTATTGTTGTCGTTGTTGTTGTGGTGGCTGTACTTGAATCTAATGCACACTGGCAGTCTTAGTAAATAAGCAAAACAAATAATTGCACAAAGCTCTCTCAAGGTTCAGTGACATTTGCTACGCTTCAATTTGATTAAGTGCGGACCACACAGCGGGATGTGCTGAGACGGCAGCGCCGTGTTAGGAACCGCACCGACGACGACGACGACGACGCTACCCTGGAGGCCACGACAATGGCCAAATGCAATTATCCGCAAACTATAATAGAAAAACGACTGTCATGCACAGGCAACACGGCAACGGCTCAATGTCATCCATGTCCAGTCCAAATTGCATTAGATTGTTGACTCGAAGGAACACCAAAACATACGAATACTTTCGGACCAACTACGACGCTGGGTTATCAGCTTGAGTTGTTTATTTGCTCAACTAACCGCAATATTGTTGCTTTCTTTATGTTAATGTACAGCGGCTTTATTTGCATAAACGTAAGGACACCGCAGGATTCACTCTATGCACATGGTCATGGCCAATTCAAAGCAGAGAGAAGAATCGTTTAAGCTCAAGTAAATTCAAGCAAAGCGTTTGCCTCAAATGCTTTTGGCTCTCTACTGTCTAATATTTTTCATGGCATAGTATACCTGTGGTAAACATTTGTGCGAAGCTAAGGCACAGGACATTGTTTTTCGCTTTTGTTTAAACTTCCCACACGCCTTTTCCCCGCGCCATTGTATTTGTGTCTTATGTGTGCAACACTTTTTTAAACAAAATATGCTACTGCCGCACTCAACAAAACCCCTTTGTCCTTACACAAAGGCTACAACGGCAACAGCTACAAAAGCAACGACAATGAATATCAAAATGCCGCCGACGTCTGGACAGTCTGCAAAGCCAAAGGCTTGTTACAGCGGCTTACCCAGAGCGGGTATCTCGGGGGCTCATAAAACAAAATTCTTGAAAAAAGTGTAAATAAAATTGGGATCCAACAGCCCGCCCCTGGCTTGTGCTCAAGCCAAAGGGTAGACAGGGTGTGCCCCGTACGTCCTCTTCGCACATGTGACCAACCCAAAGTGGCTGCAAACAGCTCAAAAGTAGACTACATTTCTTGTGTTTTGCCACGCATAATTACTTAAATTTGCTTACCCAAAGTCCAGTCTGACCAACCTACACTCTATAATTTTTTTACATTTATTTTTTATTGACGCAATAATTGTTACCAATTTTTGAAGTGATATTTAAAAATTAAAAAAAACGCATTTAAAAATGTATATACTCGTAAGGAGTGTGGGAATAGTTATGGCAAATCTATTGCGAATGGCTGTTGTGTCGTTACCCTAGAAAGATGATGTCCGCGAAACGTAGATGTTCTCATTTTTACCCTCCTCTCACGATCATCGCGGAACAAAAGTATATCTTACAGTTTGAGTATCTTACGGTATCAGTAACAGAAATGCGCGAAGAGTGTGTCGGAAAGACGTATTGTTATCTTTTCTGTGATTTTATGTATATTGAGTTTTGAGGTAAACTAACTCTTATTTCTACCCTATCAAAAACCTTACCATTTAACAGTTCATTACACACATTCATAACACACATTTATTAACCAAGTTCCAGGTAAAAGCTCAAATTAACAAGCTCTTATACTGTCTTAGATATAAGACAATGATACAATGATAGTCATGCTGATGCATAACAGATATACACTTTATTTTGTTGGAAATGCCTTCTGCTCCCAGTAACAGTCATCTAGACGAACATAAAGTACACCTTTAGTCTTTAAGAAAAGTGTACAATAAGGTAGCCCACAATAATATGCAGTACGTATATTTGTAGACGTGACTGTTGCCTCATTATGCTCAAGTGCTGAGGCTTATTGTGTAGCATAAGCAAAGTGCCAGAATTTTAATTTTTTTTTTTAGCAGAGTAAATTAAAGCTTTTGAATTTGTAGTTCATTTAATCTGTGTTCTGTTCTGTTCTTCTGTGTGCTCTGCTGGGATATACATGATATACATAGCTACTCTTTTATTTGGGGCACACAATAAGCCCCAAATTACGGAAAAACTTTGACAAACTCAGAAGCTGTGATGCTGTTGTTAAACCAAAGAATTATTATTATTATATTTACTATTTTTGCTGCTGCTGTTGCTTTTTAATGCCATATAAACAAAGTTTTATGAAAACTCAAGGCCTCAAGGCCAAAAAAACTCGCTCGGCTTCACAACAAAACAAAACTGCCAACCGCCAACAGGCAACCAACAAACGAACCAACAAAATTTTTGCATGACTGCAGGCGTATTTTTGTTTTAAGCCATGTTTATTGTATATAATATATTTATTTCCTTTCGTTGACGACTGACGCTTGATGTTTATTGTAGGTATATAAGGTAAAAATTTCGGTTTCCTTGCTCTCTTTGACTTAACTTGCATTTTTTATGAGATTGTTGAGTTATTAGCTGAATGCCAATGCATACGTGTGACGTCAGAGTGAAAAATTATAATTTAATTTAGTTTGAAGGTATTTACTTTTCATTTGCTGACTACCTACGGTGTATTGCTTTCATTAAGTATACGACTAGGGGCCAAGTGACATGTAAATTGCAATGAAAATTTTACTCTCGCAGAAAGTTATTAGATTTTGCTAATTAGAGCTTAAAATGTGCTCAAAAAATTGACAACACAACTAAAATATACAAGATATTTTCATTGAAATTTTGTCAAGGACGCAGATCTATGTAATCCACTTTCTTACTTACGACATGACAATAAAAAATGATTTCATTTGAATTTCTGTTAAAAAAATGTATTTTTCAAGCACACTTAAAACCATTATTGTCGTTTCTGTCAACAGATTTATAAATATTTCACATTTCGCTCTTACTTTATATGCAAAATATATTTATATATATGTGCATGTACTTGGCTGTCAGGAAAATATGCAAATTATTATTTTTATTTGTGTCATTATGTGCACAACTTACTTAACACAATTTGTCTTTTTTTACACTCGGTTTAAATATATATACATGCATGAATTTATATATATATATACATTTATGTATTATATATCCAATTCACGTGTAAACTTTTGTATGAAACATGTGAGTATACCTTCAAAAGCATAAAAAGCAAAAACAAAAAAATAATATAAAAAAAAAAAAAAATAAAATAAAATATGAAAAACGTGAGACAGCGAGAAAAGCGTCAAGTGATTGTCAATTGTTAAAGTAGGATGTGAGAGTAAAGCGTGCCACGAGCCAATGGGATGTTGCGATGACGTCACATGTACATATAAATACTCGAACGCACTTGCACACATTTTTATATTTTTATATATATTTTCACATGTTCACGTTTATGGTGGAAAATAACTTATAGACAATATATCCGCTGTTGTGGTTTTGTGGCTTTGATTGCTTTTGCAGATTTGTGGTGCATTGTCGCGCATAATTTAAAAATAATGAATATCCTTATGAAATCATCAAAAGAAAACAACTAGTCGTGGCCTAACTTACAGTGTTAGAAGAGTTAAGCAGCCAACAACGCATTTAACAAAAAACAAAAAAAACAAAATTGTATATGAAAAAAATCACCAAAGTCGTAAACTTCTTTGGTAGCCCTACGCAGAACTCGTAAAAAACCAGTGCTGGGAAAAATATGAACAGCTGTTTTGTTTTAATGCCACAACAAAAACTAATGCGCAGCAACATATTTTGGAAACATTTATACAAAGCTACTTGTTAATTATTTTTAGCCCTTTAGGGAGCAATTGGAGCTCCAACTATTCACACTCTTCAATTATTCGTCATCATATGAAAATGTTCAAAAAAAACTGTATGTTTATGTACCGGGGCTTCGAGCTGAAAATAAAAATATTTGTATTGCAAAATTAATTTAACTGCAAATATGCTCTGCTCTGAGCAATCTTACTCTCCCTGTTCTGCCTATCAAGTATGCTGCGGAACATATGAATATTCCTTTCCAAGCTTCTTTGCAACTTTTATCTAACTGTTGCCCTTTTAAGTTAGGCTGGATTGATTAAACTGTGGTCTATGAAATTTCATATTTAAGCTTTGCCTCAATCCTGTATTGAGTAATGGGTGGGCACTTATATAACTTATATTTTTGACCCAATTTTAACTTAAAAATAAAAAAATTAACTATATCGTTTTTAAATTTAAAAATTTATTTTTATTTTTAAATGGAAACAGTTAATTCAACGTAATTTAGCTCAGTTAAAACTAAACCGCTTTCTCCCTTATCTAGATTTGAGTCAGTTTGTTTGTCCTGCGATATACATTTTTTGGTTCCCAAGCTATGATGTCGGACTGAGCTCGACTCGGTGCAGATCATTGTCGCTACGTTGCTTTCTTTCTTTTTAGTGCAGGGTATAAAGATACAATTTATAGACACACATTTCTCTCTTTTACGATTTTAGTGGCTTTTATGAAATCAACGTATGTTATTTTCCGCTAAATTAAGATTAACAATTTAAAATGCTCATTTCAAAGCACGGGTTAGTGCACTTTTTGTACCACTGTTTACCAATTGGTGCAAATGTTGCGGTTCCGGGTATCCGCTTTGCGCTCTTAAAGGAGCCGGAAACAAGTGAAGATTGGGAAATGTGTGCGAACAGAGAGTGGTTATGTATGCACAACGTGGCGTATGAGTGACAAATAAAACTTTAATGCACATTTTTGTAGTTTTTCCTTTTTGTTGACTTTTAACCACCGACAGACTGTAAATGTGGAAGTGTATTTTGTGGTTGGCTGCACAAAAATTACAGAGCTGCAACACCCTGTTGGAAATTGTTTTTGTAAACAAAGCTATTAAATGTCATAACGAAAAGTGCACAAAAAGGATGTCATTTAACTACGCAAAAAAAAAAAAAAAAAATGAGAACATGATAAAAACTGACCCGGGGTTGGGAGGCAATGTAATACAAGCAGACGTCACTTATAATGCTATACAATGCAGCCAAAGCTCTCACTAACTGCAATAATTGGCACTTAGTTAAGTAGCTCTTTAAGAGTGTCACACTCTATTTTTGAGATGGCAGCTGCCTAGGGTGTGCAAAAAGCCAGGAGATACGACTTCCGCTTACTATTAAGGCCACTCAACGCCATTGGTGACGATTTGTGAATTAATAGAGAAACGCGAAAGACGTAATGCGTAATACGGAAGTGGAATGCGAAATGCGATGTCGCCTTTGGTGCAGTGCAATCGAGCGATGTTAAAGAAAATGTCAAGCCGGAAATCCCTTTGCACAAGTACAAGTGCATTTCCCGCTTTCCCGCTTTGGCAACAACAACAATTACTTGATATAAACTAAAACGACGAGAAGCACTCAAGCAAAACGCTCCAGGCGCCATACGGTTCCTTAATTTCTAGACTGTTTCCTAGCCTTGAGCTCGTAAATGTATCTGCATCTGTAAATGTGAGAACAAAATTAAATTGCAATTTCATTTGAAAGAAATGGGGAAAACAACGAAGTGGCGGAAATTGTTGCAATTTGTACTTGCTACTTCAACAAATGGCATAGTAAAGCTATAAAATTCCTGCTTTATGCTTACCTTCTTTAAACATATTTTATCTTCTATATGTATATACTTGTTTGGTGCTCTACTAAACATATATACATGAGTTGTCAATTAATGCGAGATTTGTCAACCGTACCGAGTCATTGCTTATGCCACACCAAGTGCTGCTCTTTGCTGCATAGAAATAAGTTCATTATTCCTTAAAGTGATAAATAGCAATAAAGAGTAGTCGACACATAATGTACTCTAATAAATCACAATTTTCTATCAAATTTGATTTCCAACGCAACAAAATTGCGTGGATGCATTCTTCGCAAGATATTTCTCACTGGCAGCATTATTGGTTCATCTGAAAAACATGGATTCCATTGTACAATATATTACTCGTACCTCTTGTAGAATAAAAATTGCCGCAACACTCTTGCAAAGTATACATATATATTCAATTCAAATAAACATATACCTATACAGATTACAATTCAGCATAAAAATATTTCCATGTTTGCACCTTTTGTATCATGGAGTTGCTATAGCTACATTTGTTGTGTATACTTTTTTTTCTTGTTGTTGCTTCATCTTTTTATGATTGCGTAACTTTGTGTCCATCTTATCGGATAACATAATAAATATGTTGTCTAACACCTGTGGAAGGAAGCTCTTGATGTCTTACAATCTTATTAACTTGCAATTGATTTATTTTGTGCACTTTGACATTTGCCCTCGGTGCACAAATTTTTTGTCATAAATCTTGGTGTTATCGCATAAAAATTTGTTATTGTGTATACGCACAGAATTCACAGAACAACAGGATTTTTGAAACTAATTCTAAAGAAGCACTACATAGACGTACAAACAAAACAGTGTTGCCCAGCTGTTCTGTTTTGGACCCAAAATTATTATTTTTTTTTTAATATTTAACGAGTCCAATCTTTTGTTGATTGATATGATATAACTTGTTGAACTGCAAGCAAACTAATTTGCTGGTGCTTCTATTTGCTTTTACTATATAGTATTTTGATCCAGTTAAGAGGATATATTGGAAAAATGTTTTCGTGAGTCTAAGAAAAAAAAAATGTTTCGGGAACCATATACCTGTAAGTAAGTATTGATAAAGTTGAGCTGCTTTTTTAAAAATTTGTGGTGGCTACAAAACCAATCTTTTTTTATTATGTCTTGCATAATATTTACGAGAATTTTACATGGAGAAGCTAGTTCCAAATATATCATCAAAATAATTGGCATGGTTTTTAAAATAAATGAATCTTACGAAATAGAAAACATTTTAAGGGAGAATCCTAAAAGAATAGAGATATTTTTGCATTAAAACAGTTAAAAAATATTTATTACAAAAATAATACAAACATAGTTGTATGAAATTTATCTATAAACGTTGTCTCCGATATCAATGGCTAAAGCCCGGAATTCGTATACACCGATTTCGTTGACGAAAACGAATTCCCTTACATTAGCAACGAAAAAATTTCGAAGAATTAAGAAGAATTAGAATTATTTGCAACCAAACGTGAAATTTCATTTTATTTGTTTTTTTGTAAAAACACTTTCTTGGCTAATTGTATACAGTTTGTCAAGTAATTGTTTGCAAAATGCAAACACAAGGCGAAAAGAGAATAAAAAAAAGCTAAATGTAAATCAATTTTAAAACAAATAAAATCTGCATCTTTACTACGCATTGCCGAAAAAAGGCGGCTCGTCATTACATGTTGGCATGCCAACACCTTTTTGCGACCGCTTTTTGTACATTGTATGAACTTTTTGTCTCTTCTTTTTTGTTTTTAATGATAATAGAATTAATAATATGTATTTTTCGAATAGCCGCTGAGCCCTATTATATGCGGCTATGCGACGATTTGCATCGGCAATCTCCTCAGCACTATAATTCATATTTTTATTCAGGATTACTTTCATTCGCCACAGCAATGTACAAAATTCCATTATAGACTGAAGAAAATGTTTTTTCATAAATTCCGGTGTAGTTTCTGTTGCATGAGGCTTCTCCAGCAACAAAAACGTGCAACGAAACGGTACCGAACAACAACGTTTTTCAGTTTTCGTTTTTGTGAAGGAAAACGGTGTATGACAATTCCCGGCTCAACCTGATGTTGAACTTGAGACTTGAATTACTTCAAGTCTGATTCATAGTTAGATGTTTTATGGTAGCTAACTTGTTTGTTTCAAAAAATATTTCCTCACATTTATAGATAAACCGAATATGGACAAAACTGGGAAGCCATTTTTTTTTTCAAAGAAGTCCATGATCATCCATCAAGCCTTTCGCGATTTCGTAAATTTATTCTTCCACAATGAGGATGTTTTAATGTTAATTACTATTTTTAATCTAAAATTGTCAATTTTTAGATATTGAAAATATTGCAAATTTAATACATTTTTATCTGTTTGCTTGGGACTTATTACAAATTTATATATTTCTCTATGATTCACATTAACTTTTATTGACGAAAATCGGACATCCGAACGTATTTAGATTACTTTCTTCAATATTTTCTTTTTCAATTTCTAATAATATTAATTGCAAAGAAATTTCTTCCATTTCTCATATTAAATATTTTCCAAATTTCGTGTTTATTTCCTTTGAGTCGTATGTTATAATGTGTCTTTTACCATCTTATTCTAATAAATCTCTAAATTTCGATTTAAGTTCCTCCAATAAAAAAATCTTTAAAGAGCCTGTGTGTGGAGCATTAATGAAGAAAAATTTAGGCTGCAGCTACCGATTTTTTTTTTCTGAATGAATGAATAAGATTAATTTTAGCCTGCCACAGTACATGGTTCATGATAATCGAACTCATATGTTCTTTTTATTTTCCAATTTCTCATGATATCTACTTCACCCTGTTTTACAATTTCGGAGATATTGATATGGAGAGTGCATTACACTAAATGTTTTCAATTCTTATTGCAATCATACTTGAAAAAATACGATCTTAATTTTGCAACAATCGGATATAAGTATTACTTCAAAAACTTACGTACATTACTTGAATCAGTCAGAGCTCTGGCGTTAAGGCCGCTTATTAAAATTTGAGCATCATCATTTTATTGTACAATTTGCCTTGTTTTTAGGTTTTTGCTTTCACAAATATCTCTTCATTTTGAGTCTTAGATAGATGACTATAACAATGTTTATATTTAATAATAAAAAGCTTTATGAAAAAAACTTTTGAGAAAAATATATTATTAGAACTGACAATAATCACTAAATTGTCGATCGATTTGTTTATTGGAAAAATTAAGAGAATACCAATTTATAAGACTGCACAAAAAATTTTATGGATATACAATACATATTCTATAATTAACAAATAAATAATTATCATAGCTTTTTTTTGATCTGCAAGTGTATTAAATGAATGCTTGAAAATTATAGCTTACGGTCAAATGGTTATGGAATGCTTTTAAAAATATATTTCGAATATTTGTGACTATGTACTTATTTTGTAAAATTTTGGTTAAAAAACATTATTGGTAAAAAATAAAATATAATTTTGTGAAACTATTTTGACTTTCATTATCAGTTTAAAAAATTGAGGTTATTAGAAATTTTAAAAGCAAAAAGTCAAACTCAGTTGAAATTCAACTTTTATTTTTAATTTGGCAATATGAAAGTTCAATCTTGTCATATATTTACTTATATAACACAGAAAATCGTTGCTGTGTCTTAGCACCCTCTTTACCTTGGATCAATGTTTTGTTAGGTAGTTATATAATTGCAGACATCACCCAAATACAAAACTCGACTAGAAACAAAATCAGCTTTTTTAATAAAACTGCACTGTACAACTATGCGTATGATTATTTCAATTAATAAAAACTGTACCAAGTTAAATTTTAAAATTGTACCATAAATTTAAAGATATCAAACAAATAAAAAACTTTCAAGTTTTTTGCTAACGTTTGTTATTTTTAAACAGTAAAAATTTGTTTTTTTGTTCAATTTGTTGACTATTTTTAAATGTGTTAACAATCACCTGTTTGTAACTCGCGTGTCCATAGCACGAGATGTGTTTGTCCAAGCTATTAGCATGCATAATTATACCCTACCCATAAAGGAGGGCAATGGGGTATGTCAGATATTAGCATAGGTTCGCAACTTTTTGTTTGTGACATTTTATAATTTCGTGAGCAAAGTGGCCTTATTATGGTTCCCAAAATGACTTGATAGCAAATTATGCCTTTGGATATCATTGCCTAGTGTTTGGTTATGAGCAACATAAGATCTGCCACGCTTCTTCTAAGTCAATATGCCCTTCAATCGTATTGAATAAAAATGCGTAATATTTTTGCTAATTATTTAAGGAAACACCTTTTGCAATTTTAACAGCTCGCTTTTGTTAATATTTGACGCATAACGCCTAAATATTGAATAAATATACTAACTAATCCTACACAAGATTAGAGTAGTAAACTGCAGAGTAGTAAACCGCGTGCTATCAAACGACGGCAGGCTTAAAAGTAATTATAATTTGTTAGAAAAACTACACTGCGACTCCAAGGACCCTTTGGTTAGATTAGGTTGAACGGGCTGCTCAGTTAATAAACCGAGTTCATCCAGAGATCATAGGGGCCATTATGATGCCAAATTGTGAAAATCTCATAAATAGATATTGAAATAATTTGACTAGCAAAGAATGGAATACTTCTAAATTTGTTAACGCAAATTACTTTTCAAAAAAAATTCCTTATCCAGAAAAGTTATCGTTTGAAGCGAATCTCTATCTCTGAGATAAATTGCAAAATACCTTGTTTTATGAAGGTTTTGAGATAACCACAATAAAATGTACCCTAAACTAATTAAAGTTAACAAAAAAATAAATGAAATAATCGCTTGGTCTATGCAGACTACTTTTCTGCCTGCCCTCGAAATCCCCTGCCGGTTTATGTAAACAGAAGATTTGCAAAAATAGACTAAAAATAATTAAAGTCATTTTCGGCGCGTGGTTGTTTGTTTTCTTCTGGTTGATTTTTAGTTTTTCATAAGCTTGATAAATCTGCCCGGCCGACTATGTTGGCCAATTTGCAGCTGTCAGCTTTGACTAGCTTTCTGTATGACGTATACGCAACGTGGCTGAACCCCTTGAACTCAAAACTCAGTCGGACAGCCAATAGCTTGTCAATGTACTGACAGGGGCTACAACATTTTACCAGCCATAAAATGCCACCACAATTCCGCCCTTCAACCCAATTCTAGAAGTGCCAATGCACCCTCAGATGGGATTCTTTTGCGTGATTTTCGCTGTGCAAGAACGATCTTGAATACATCGGATACACGCTTAAATTGCACTCTCTTATTTATTATTATTGTTGTTATTTGCATACACATATATATATATAACTTTATATATGCGCGGGTGCAATGAACTGTACCCATGAAAAGCTCAACGGCAAATAGTACTAGCTGTCGTTTTGTTTTAGCTTTATTTACGGGAAATACTTGCCCCCTGCATTTGTTGCATCTCTTCAGGTTGCAGTCGGTACGATTCGTGCTCTATAACAACTATTGGAGTAAATATTTTCATATGAAAATTGACTGCTGCCAAACCTAATAAAAATGCATGCAAATACGAGTAGTAAATAAAATATGTAATTACATTTGCTTTATAAATTTTCGCTTCACTTAATTGCTTTGTGGCATTTATTTATTCACAAATGTAATGCTATTTAAATTCTTTTAAAGGAAATGCAATTTTTTTGCCCTTCCAATCAAACCGTAGACCATTAATTAAATTTGGATGCGCACAAATTGGCTTATGCAGCGTATGATTGATGTCGCATGTTGTTGCGGTACTTCGGTACAGTGGGTCGGTCAGCTGGCAATTTATGGGCCCAGAAACGGCATAATTGAATTTGTAATCAATAACGCTGGAAAAGCTCCGTAGCTCTCCTGACTGATATACTCTGCATATGCACCATACGAATATGGCCAAAAGTGACCTTTAGACCGTCCATAGTTTGTAACATACATATGTATGTGTAAAGCCTACGCTGGCAAGTGGCCCGTACTCGGGCGTTTTCAATAGTTTTGTGCCACTAACCCAGTTTGTGGCAGGTCCCCATACAAATACAACGTACATGCAACAAACGCTTTGAGAGGTTAAAGTACGGCAGGACATTAACCTAGTTAGTCAAGCTCAAAGCAACTACAAAAAAGACAACAATAAAATTAAGCAGCTTTAGCAGGTCAAAGGATTGTCTTGCAGAGATGTATGTATGTATGTATGTGCAACTGCTGCCGAACCGGTTGTAATTTAATCCTTTCTCTCGGAACTTTGGTCTGTCAAACGTTACAGCATCATCCGTCAGAAAAAGATGGCTATTCAATACGTATTGCCACGAGCCAACGCCATGTGGCTTCATCATCTATATCATCATCTGTATAACAAGTACGACTTGGGCACAAGATTTGTTTTTTTCGCTTTTTTCATTTCACTTTATTTTTGTGATTTTTTTGTTGCTACTCTTTCGTTTTGTTCCACTTTTTACGCTTTGTTTGATTGATCACGCTTGGGCGTTTTGTTCAATTATTTTGGCGTTTAGCTTTTAGCTTTTATCTGTGAATTTGTCGAAATTTATAATATTTTGGAGCATATTAGCATTGTCATACAAATGGAGCATAAATGTGACCATGAAGATAAACTGGTAAAGCAATAGATGGACTTCGTAAAAATATGTTTTTCATTAATAGAATCAGTTCAATTTTCTCACCTGTTACAATATTCAAATAGACTTAAGTAGTTTAATTGTTATTTGACTCTCTACTGGTTTATTACACATATGGCCATTTCTTTGGCTTGATGAAGAAAAAGAAGGTGCTCTTAAAAATTGCCAATATATTTCTAGCCAGATTTCTCGCATTCTTACAACCTTAGTTATGATTAAAGCTTTAAGCTCTTTAGCCTAATAACTTTTGAACATTTTTATTTAATTTCATCTTTTGGAAAATATGTTATTTGACGTTTAGCGTTACGTCAATGGTGAACTTTTCTGTGCTTTGCAGCTTCTTTAATTCTTTATAAAGAATATTATAATTTTTGTTCCTCTTATTCCCGAAACCCTGATACCAGAAAAATTTTGTAGGGAATCAAATTTAACCTTGCAACAATTTGACGACTTATTCTGACATAGAAGCTACAGAACTCGTACCAGCCATTAGATATAAAACCTTCTAGTTTTTCTGGTGTTCCAACAACAATTTTTGGGGGACTTAAAAGGGCAATACTAGGAAATTAAAAAAAAAAATAAGTATGAATATTTTTTTCAACAAATATCAAATAATTTATTGGTTTAGCTCATTGGAGTCAAGCCAATCATAGAAATATTTTTTTTGTAAGATGTTATAAAATTTGTTGAATGTCCTTTGGACAGATTACAAATAAACAAATATAAAAAAAAAAAAAAAAAAAAAAATAAAAAAAATAAAAAAAATATCAAATAATAATTATTGAGGTCCCTAGGTTTTTATAACATAAACTGTACTGCAATTCTTTGTATCTATGGTGACCACTTCTAGCCTTAAAGCTCTTAAGCGAAGTTCAACTTTGAAAACTTTACGCTCATTAAACAAAATTCTTTGAGAGAAACAACGCCTCTCTTTTTTTGCCTTTCTCTCTTAAGCAGTCACAGTTTTTATGGGAAATAAGTACAGATTCGTCGGACTCCACTATCTTTGTGATTTTTTATGAAATCCATTTATACTATAGCCAATAATGGCGAAATCGGGCGTATCCTGTCCATCCGGACCAGCTTAAGCCAGTGCACGGTCCACCTCAATTGAAGTTAATTTCTTATAATTATGATTACAAAAACTGTTATACTTCAACAAGCCCACAAGACAAAAACTGCATTCTTAGAAAATTACACCGATTGGGCCAAAAAGTTGGGTATTTTATTTCAAAAGAAAATAATTTTTCTAAATAATTCTTATCTTTCGTAACACTAAAATTTCACAACTTTTTTAAATTTTCAAAGCAATAATAACTACTATAAAATTTTAATTGTATTTAGCATTTTTCTTTAAAGTCAAGCCCTTCAATTGGTTTTCACTTATTCTCACCACAGAAAGTAAGAAGATGAATCTTGAAACTTATGTTGAACTGCTTGGAATTTTCCCATTGTCGGTGGGCTATATTAAATATTTTATACGTATTTGGTAAATAGTATCAGCTTAAGAGAAAACGTATGTTGACAAATAGAAACCAGGCCTTACTGCGTTTTGTTGTCGATACAGAGCATCTTATAGTCGCAGTATCTGTAGTTCTACAGATACACTGAGATACCATGGCTTATATTTGTTACCGTTTCTCGAATTTGTTAATCCTCTTAATATATGCTTACTCATATTCAGCTATAAAAGCCATTAACACCTTGA
Organism: Chymomyza fuscimana; assembly: GCA_949987675.1. Lineage (NCBI taxonomy): Eukaryota > Metazoa > Arthropoda > Insecta > Diptera > Drosophilidae > Chymomyza > Chymomyza fuscimana. The sequence continues at coordinate 88,621,009 of OX465088.1, forward strand.
ATATGCTTGCAAACCGATATTACCCTAAATTTTCGCTTTCGATACATATGTCGTTTATGGACTAAGGTGGTTTGCAATATACTCAGTATATCTCTTACCTTATTAAATTTTTCCATAATTTTTCCGCTTGCACAAACTGCAAAAAAATCAAATACACCTGAAAAAACTGGAAACACATGCCTGGCCTAATGACTATGTGGGCAGCATTTGCTGAGCAATTAATTTTTAAAAATTACCCAAAATTAGCATATATTAGCGATATTAAAAATTTGTTTATATATTTTAGATCACACTTCGCTATCGTTATCATAAATGTTACTAATTGCTTTGCGTGATCGATCTTATATTAAGTTTTAAGCTCAGCGGCTCTGTAGATCTATCATTGCCTTGGCGCATGGTCAAAAATTGAAAGAGTATCGAGAAAAATACCTCAAATGAAATTGATTTTCAATATTCAAATAAAGAATTCTATACATTTCTCTTTGGTGAAATTCCAAATTGGCTTATATAAAATAAAAGCCAATTTATATGGAGATATGTTTGTCAGCTGACAAACAGACTAATAATTGACAATTAAGGTGATATCGGCGAGATATACGACTATGCAATACCCTATACCTTACTTGTGTATCGACAACAGTAACTTAATTAAAAAACCAAGGAGACTTAATTAAGAAACCCCTTTAAAACGAAGAATCTCATTTACTTGGCCTTTGCGAATTCTTTATAAAGAAAAACATTTTGTTAAATCCGCAGTGAAGCTTTTACAAATTTTCAACATAAACGAAAAAAGTGTTTTTAACAAAAAAAAAATATTTGGTAAAAAATTAGAAACAAAAATGGTGCTGATAGTTAGGTACAAAAAAATTAAAAAAGAATCAAAATTCTAAAGTCAGGCATCAAAGGTATCGATTTGCAAAAGGGTCATTCATGCAACACGCTCCATCTTAACTAAATCAAGTGTATTTTCTGGCTCTGATGCTTTTGTTGTGTCCCAATGAATGTTTGCCGAAATGCACCATTTATCTATAAAGTAATAAAAATCAATTTTAACTGTTATCAATTAAATGACCCGACACGCCATTCTATTAAATCATAATAAAAAGTACAAACTTTAGCCCCAAAAGAAATTGTGCACATTAAGAATCTAAGAGTCACTTAATATTATTGTTTTTCAAGGTCTGTAGCTGTACGTTGTTTTCTGAGAGCTCTTCTGCAAAAATAAGTCAAATTTCAAGTTCAAGTATGATTTAATTAGCTAATTGCTTGACTTGGTCACAAGAAATGTGAAATTCGCGTGCAGCGAATTTTAGACTTCAAAAATGATGGCCGAAAACGTTAGGGAAATTAGTCAACAAAAGATATGGCGGCACTTGGAACTTGGACACAAACCCAACAATAAACATTAAGCTGTCAATCTTCATCCAACACAAAACGAACACAAATATTTCCCAGTTTAAAAGCACTTGGGTGTAACAGAGATGGAGTGAGTGTGAGAGCAGTACGAGTGTAGTATACACAGTGTAATCCTCTCTCTCACTCCTGTGGCTATAGGTGGAAGGCAATGTCAGTTGAAACGAAGCCGCTTAGTGGCACTTTTGAACTTTACTTGAGCGGACGGATGACAGTGAAAAAGGCAAAAATAATGTTTCTAAGGTAGTTTTTCAGTTGTATTATTGCGATATCGAAAAACTGAGATTAAGAGCAGAGTAGGTTTAAGAGATCAACCTTAGGCCTTATGATTAATTGTCTGTGGTGAGGAAATGGTAAGGGGTTTCGGGTGAAACGTGTGTTCGTTTTCTGACTAGGCGGCTTACACTGTCCTTCCAAGAATGCCTTTCCTAGGTACTGCGGGAGTATTCACTAAGACACTCACATATCAGGTGTTAGGTGCTTCTTTCATTTCTTTTAAGTGAAGTTTTCTTGCAGTTAATAGAAGATTATCGCATGGAAGATTTGCTAAAGTTTTAAGCGAATCTAAATAATAATTATGGGGCGAAATGATAAAATTATTGTTTGCGAGAAATTTTGGATTTACGGAGAGATGAAGAGAAAGACATAAAATAAAAGCTAATAATTATTAAAAAAAAAAAATAATTCTTCTTCTGCTTTTTACCTTCATTCCACAAATATACAGTAACCTTGTATAAACTGTAAAATATATTTGGAACAAAGAAGGTAATGTGTTTGATAATAGAGGTACACAAGTCTTTGCAAACGATTATCATGAGTTGAGATACCGTGTAAACCCGGTAAAAGAAACTGGTGTTAGCAATTGATTTTTGCGGCTGTTGCTGTCATTGATTCAGACGGGCGACCATACGACCGGAGAGGCGCTTTCTCAAGTGTTGGGATGTCTGTCTCTTGAGGCCTTTTTTACCCGCTTTTATTCTGTTTGAGTTTTTTCTCATTGTTAACTTAAGTCCACTTGAATGTATTCTAAATGGTGTCGTTCCTTAGTTATTTGTTTATTTATTTATATACTTTGAGCAAGTAAATAATATAAAATGAAAAATGAAAATATAGCTATCACTTATCCGCATTTCTGGTCGAGCTCTTTAGCGATATGTACAGAAACACTTTAAGAAGTGGTCTGAGGCAAAAGATTTAAAAATTCAAAACGAGAGTACATAAAGGAAAAAAAATAATAGATAAATCAGCATATAAGGCCTTTTGATTGTGTTGTTCTTTTATCAGGATAGCGACAAAAGTTACTTTTCCCACATTTGTATACGCAAAAACAAAAAGTAAATAGGCCAGCCCTCTTCGAGGTGCCGATGGTTTTTTTTTTCGAAGTTTATCTCAAGGACATTAATAATATGTAAACAAGAACAGATTCCTTTTTTCTGGGCTCTGTTTTTTTTTTTTCTGATAGTTTTTAGAGATGTTGGTTCATATTTTCTGGGTTGTTAAAAAATTAAAACCAATGGCTTGAGACTAATTCAATTCTTTAATTATAAATTAAATATATGCGTAATGTATTATACTACCTTAATATTTTGTGCTAGCCTGCATATATTTGGGATTCAAGATTCAAAGTTTCATGAAGGGGAGATTATTGGTTGGGCTGTTTCCTATTGAAAACCTATACTGTCACATTTTTAATCAACTTATAAAAAAAAAATTGTCTCGGCTGGGTAATCGAACCTTGGTCTTTAGATTTCACTATGTTAAGTTCTAAGGCCAATACTCTACAAATTAAGCTACCATTTTATATGCTTCTGTCACTAGGCCATTCGAACAACAGCAACTAAAATGTTACATAAACTTAATCAGGCTGGCGACATAAGGGATCTTAGTGTCGAGCCCTTATTGTGTCCAATATTCAGGACTTCATACAGACAGACAGATCGACGGACGGATATGTCTTACTCAGTTACTCTTGTCCTCCTGATCATATTGGAGGTTATTTCAAAAAGGTCTGCTGCGTCTTCATCTCTAGGTTACATACATCGGCACAAACTAGGTATTAAAATATCCTTATTATAAAATAAATGAAAATTGCAATGTTTATAAATTAATAATTATATTTTAGACATTTTAAAAAGATTTACTTAAAGCCAAAACTATTTCCCCAACCATATGCTGCCCTTTGGCCTTCTCCCTACTTTTTTGTTTGCGATTCAATAACGTTTGTGGAAAATTATCCATCCTCTTCGAATTACTGAGTAGTTACTCTGAGTCCAACAAAATCCCAACCATGGGAGCAATATTTCAAGAGTGCATATCGAGCACAGATTGCATATTTACGACTGTCGCCCACTTTAAAAGTCGACACTCGAAGATACATTTAAGTTTTATGAACAAATAGCTCTTATTTCGGGCAATAAATTTAATGTTGATATATTAATGTTCTGGCCAAATAAACGCTGCCATAAAAGCCATGAGCCATCGAATATGATGTGCCACAGCATCAGGGCAATAATAAAAAACTTTCGATAAATGAAACGACTCTATAAACAACATTAGAAGCACTGCCAATATTGGTTCCACCATATGTGGCATATAGTATCTACAAGTAATACGAATAAATAGCTATTTTAGCCATACATTGCATACTTAGTTTGTTGCCACTTAACACTTGGTTTAATTTATTTTGCTTTCTCAGTGCCTCAGCAAAAATTGTTTATTTTCGAATAAATTTTGTTGGGAAGCTTCCCATAAATCTCGAGCAGCTTGTGCTGCCAAACCAAGTGGCAAAAAAAAAAAATAGAAAGACGGATGACTGTTTAATCTGTAGCACAACACTCGTCATTTTGAGGGGCATAATCCTACTAACGTCATCCGAGGAAAGAAATCCTCTAAAATTCAGTCAAGTGTGCTGAGTGCTATTTGTACTTAGTGTGTTTTGGTGCACATATTGCGACTTTCCAGCTCTTTAAAAATTTTTTTTTCCTTCGTATACTGCCCCAAGGTGCCATTACGACTACGGCATACATATATTGCAAAGTTCGGTAAGTTCTTTGCCTCCTACTTACTTACACATTAAAACATTCGAAAAATATATGCAGAGTAATTGATGGAGAATATATGTATCTGGTGACGTTGTTTGAGTTGTTCAACCTAACAAATGTAAATTCATTAAGAATTGCTTTTACAACAAATTGAAAACTAATCGCATACGTCAGCAAACGCACGAAATTAAATTGTTTTATAAGTTTATCACGCATACGCCGCATATACTAAGAACCGTGAAAAATATTCCCACATTGTTTCCTGCTCAAACACACACGCACTGTCAATATGTGTAGGTACATATATATATGTATATATACATATAGGTACTATTCTACATAAAACATTCATTCATAAGAAACACAAAAAATCAAATTTCATTGTAAAAGAGCAAAAAGACCGCAAGAATTTGTTGGCTTTAAGCCAAAAGCCAAAGCTAAAAAAAAGTGCAGCGCTAAATGGAAAACACCGAGGTTTAGATGCTCTTTAATGCAGAAAAAAAATGTTGTTGCTTGTGGCTTTTTAAGAACTTTTGAAAGTCTTTACATTTTTTAAAGGAACAAATCAATTAAATTTATTTTTAATTTAATAAATTAAAGACAATGTATTGTATGGAGAAAATGCTGGATAATGGGTTACTCGCACATCATGTCAATACTTAAGGGCTGTAAGCATATTCAATGGAAATGATTTATGATGGTAAGTCGAAAAAGGAAGGACATGACTCCCAGAGTGTTGAGTTTGGTTTCTGTTAATAAGGAAGAGTGTGTAATTTTTTTTTTTACATTTTCATTTTTTTTTTTTTTTCTTTGCAATAATTAATAACTATTTATTAATTGTATGGGCCTTAAGATTGCTTCGGTGGAAGGTCATTCCGTTGTAATCTTGTACGATTGGGTGAGTTTGCTGAGGGATTGGGATATTCGGCATTTTTTTCATATTATTTTACTTTATATTCTTCTGTTTTATTTCTTATATTTTTGATGTTCGAATCCTTTAGAAGGTTTTCGTTTTTCAAGAACCAAGTTGCCAATATAATTGTTTGTACGATTGGGCCCATAACTATGTCTTCCGTCGCCCCAAAATATGAAGCCATATGTCCATATTGGCTTAAGAACGGAATAACATAAGGGAATCTGGTACTCCCGACCAAGAGAGGAGTGTGCTTGCTCTCATTTAAAGCTGCATTCTCTTTGCTTCAATGTGTTTTCGCAAGGTCAGTGTCCAGTCTAGGTGAGCATCTAGATAGATGGTCACTTTCTCAGTTTGTAGTAAGCGTGGTAAGGTATTTAGGATTAGGGAGTCTAATTGTTGGCCAAATGGTTAAAAAGTATAAAGAGCATATCTACATTTTGAAACGCTTAGTGTAAAATATTTTGCACATTTCATTATTTTTCTAACATTCCCAAATTAAGCTAGTTTTAGAATAATACAAATTGGCAGCTGGCGAAGCCGATTTTGATATTGCTGACGATAACTCAGATACAAGGATCGTAGCTCTTATAATCTAAAAAATGAAATTTTAAAAAAATTTAAACATAAAATAATTTTTATTTTGCATTAAAATTGAAAAATAAATCATAATTTATTTTTATACAAAATAAAAGTTATGAAATAATTGCTACATATTTATTTATTATTTTATTTATTAAAATAAAAATCGTGTAATAACTCTGGCACATTTATGTGATGTACACTCGAATACTATTTCATCGGTGCCTAGCGTGTTCTTGAATGATCAATATTAAGGATCCCTCTAATAAATTGAACCTCAATATCTCTTGAAACAGTTGTTTATAACTTTAAAAAACCATAGTCACTTAAATCGGTATTTTGATTTATGAGTGATATACGTTTTTTTCGACCGACCGGTTCCTTGAGAAACTTAAATATAGTAGACACTTAGGAACTCTTAAAAACTTCCACACGCCAAATTTGGGCAAATAAAATGAATTTGTTTCCCGTGATACAGGGGTCTTAATTCGGAGTGTAGTTTCTCTAGCTCTTTGCATTTTTAAGATCTAAAAAATTAATAATAATAATAATAATTGGTTTTTTCGCTTAGAATTTAATATGTATTATCTTTAAAAGTACACGGAAAACGTATTCCATATTATTATATCTATAACGGTCCAGTGAAATGTAGGGTCCGAAGATGACTATCGACGGTCTCCTATCGATAGCTTCAAGCCTGGGATAATGCCTACGTTAACCACCAACATCCCCCTTGCCGATAGGCCTGCATATTCCATTGCACATTTTCCTTACACAGCAACAGTGATGACAAAGTACTGCACAAAGTGAAAATACTCTTTACTGAGGAAAGAGCATAATATAGTGGCTTCCACATAATTTCCGCAGTTCAAGTGTGTTTAGCACCTCAATAACTTCTAATCAATTGTAAGGTCTTACATATTTGAGTGGCCATTAATAGATCAAACAATTACAAGTAAAGGTACATATATAGAAAAACAAGTCAAAAGTTACCTTTTATTTACTGTGACACATTACAGGAGTAAGTGACTTGGGTGAAAAGCCTTAACTTTAATTTCTTGTGTAAACAAGGTAAAGTCACAAAGTGTACTTTATTTACTCATGTACATAGTATAAATGTATGTCGGCTGGTTCCTGATATATTCATTTTTTTAAGAATATTTTTTTTTTTTTTTTGTTTAATGTCATATCGATTTTCAACTTTGTCCAAGTGTTACGAATTGGACACGAACAAGTGTCATTTGACAGACAGAACTCGTGTTCGCGAAATTGTTTTTTTTTTATGAACTCCCGTGCCGGCTTAAGGGTATTACTTTATCAAATGTCTTCGTGATAATTTTCATGTTTTTGTGATTTTGTGAGCGTTATGAAAACAGTTTTTTTAGCTTTAAGTCCATTCGCCGAAAAAGCATTTGATACGCAAAATGAAGCAAAATAAATATAAAACTGCACACTTTAAAGAAAATATGATTTGTAAAAATTGTTGTATCTTTAAACTCACACATCTAGGGAATTCTTATGCCATGGGGTTTATCAACCTTTTTAGTTGTTATTTTTCCGAGAAAGATGTTTATCAAAATGTACTGTATCAAATTAAAGTAAAAAAATGCTGTGATATACTTTATTATTTTGTTCTTTAAGAGATTCTTGTTACGCTTTAAAACAACATCTTCTGTAAACTTTGTACAAAAAGTACTTGAATTAGTTTCTTACCATTTTGTTTACAACTGCAAGTGCTTTCAAAATAAACATAAAATATAGTACTTTCAATGGAATTGCTTTATATTGTAAACTAGCATACCCCATACTGGCTATCGGCAGAAGAGTTTAATAATTGAAGCTTGTCAAGAGCAGGAATGCGGCCATTCACATAGCCATTGTAAATACTTAGTTATAAATTCTTGATACACTTGATGTAGTAATATGGGGTTTCCATCAGTAATACAATAATTACATCCGGCACAAACGTTTTATGTCTATTATAAAAACTATTGCTCATTTTACATAAATTAAGATATGGGCAACAATTTAATCGGGCCATAAAGTCTAAACTTGAAAAATAATCTGCATTTATTTACATAGCTTAGAGTTGGTATAAAGTATATACATAGATAATTTTAACTCTTTTGATTTGTTTCGCTATAAAAAGTTACTTTCAATTTTCTACTTGATTGCATTCTACTTTGAAACCAAAGGTAATTATATTAACAAAGCAAATAACCGACTTTTTTGCATTGAACAAAGTGCATTGAACCCAAATATGAGTCTTTGATTACAAAACGAGTAACTATTAGAACCCAATTGATAGGTATGTACGTTTAAAGCAGTTCCAAACATTACACAGTGCAAAAATGTTTAAATTTTTTTTTGAATGGAATAAATTTTTTTAATTATTGAATCAGACCTATGCTAAAATTAAAGAAAACTTCAAAAACAATAAACAAGCATATCTTTTGGATTTTTTGTGCATAGCTTTGGTGGTAGAAATTAAATCATTATCACTAATATCGTGTCGTTCTGGACAGTGTATACTAACCTTATTGGATATATATATAATACAGTTCCTTTTGATGCCTGATCCAAAAGCTAGTTTTTAATGAAAATGTTTTAAAGTGCTTCAAAAATAAAATCGAATAGTTCAAAAATAATTACTTTTTGTTATAGCAGTGTATATTTTAATCTATGCCGTGCTCTCCATCTATAAAATGTTGTATTCGGTGTTACAGTCAATATGTATGGTTTTTTAGAATTCGAATAGAAACTTCTTTAAACTTTGTTAAACCTGGTGCGACTAGTAGTTTTAATATTCAAATAATATCACGGTACCAAAAGTACTCCTACTTGTCAGCTCTATGTTCAGAATTTTATCTAAATATCTTCGTTATACTTTTGTTTTAACGAACCGAAACAACTATACGCAGTTCCAAGATAGTTAAGTTATTAAAAGTCATTTACTTATGATGGTAGCGTCATACTCTCCATTAATACGACCTTCTTATTTACCTCTGGCTTTAATCAATACTTATAAATTATTTGAATTAAACCAATCAGACAAAAACAAAATTTATTGTTAGTTGAAGCTTAAATGTTAATAATATTTTTGTTTACCAATTAATAATATAAAATTAAACTCGCTACTTTATTGATTCACTTGATTCAGGTAAACAATTTCAACTATTTGTAAGCATTGTTCGGGGGTTTCTCTATTTTGGTTGAATAATAAAAAAAAATCGAAGCATAAAATATTAACTACTCGAATGAAAGTCAGTTCTCAGAAAAATAATTTGCATAAAAAAATAATGATAAAGCTGGACTTTGAGATACCCTGTACTGACTGAGGTAACTTTATATATACTAATGCTAAAAAATCACAAAAAAAAAAAAAAATAAACTTGATTTGACTGTCCAAATCTCAAGTTTAGTTGTCCTGGCTTTATACTTTTTAAAATGTAGGTGGTCATACAGATGACAGACATGCGAACATGACTATATAAATTTCTCATTTTTTTCTGGTCATCTTCTTCTCCATGTTACACTCATTTACAAAAACTTTATTGACCCCTTATCTTAAGGTACTTAATGGATATATACACTTTTTTTTTGCACCTATTTTTTAATTGTGGTTTTCACTATGTCTGTCATAAATGCAAAATGGTAAAAAGGAAAAGTGCAAAACAAAAATTTACGCTAAGAAAAAAGTGTGTATTAACGACCGATCCAGACCCTTGGCTACCAAAATTAGGGCATTCTTAACCAAAAGAGTGTTTTTGCATTGTTTTTGGTATTATTTAGTTGCTCTTGTTTGTTACAAAACTAAACTGCTGTCTATAAATAATCGCTAAAGTAAAGTTGTAATTTCTTTTCAGTTGAAGATCAAAATATATACTTGGTACTGACAAATATCAAAAACATTCATCTTTTATGCACTTTTCTCACAAAAAGCTATTCTGACAAAACCCAAACCAAACAATATGATACTTGAAATCAGTCGAGTGTTAACGAGTGTGAGAAGTAACGAGTGCTTCCAATCTGGTTACTTTTCATACTCGTTGGTCGTGTATTATTGCCTTCATTCGCCGCTACACGGGCATTCTTGCCTTTAGACACTTATGACCTACAAAAACGTAAAAGGTATTTTCGACACAGTCTATAATGTTTCTTTCAGTGCCTAAAAGTCGTTTAGTTACTTAACTAATAATCAATTTTCTTGTTAAAAGCTAACGTAATTAATATGGAATTTTTTCTGTTGTCTAAAAACTGTCCGTCACTGTGCAGATGTATGATGAAATATAAAAGATACAAAAATAGTTTTAATCACTTGTACCTATATGATAATAATAAATAATACAATAAATTATTGCAACAAACTAAAAACTTCAGTGCGGTCACTTATAAATTGGGTCCATGTCAAACACTATATTTATTAGACCCGGCTGTCCAGATCGATTAATATTTAGTTTTAATTGCTCCAAGAGTAATTACATTATATAATTGCGCACAAAGGGCGAACTTAGACTTGTTTGTATGACAATTATTGAAGCAGCACAATTAAGTGATTCGATAGTGTCGTCATACGAAAGTTCCAGAACTTGCAAAATTTCGTAGCCATTTGCGATCTACTTCTAGTTAAGTAGAGTGTTACCTTACTTTATAGGGCTTGTATGGTAATGCCAGAAAGTATCTAAAAAATTCATAAGATTTTACAAAATATTTTTTTTTCATTAAATTCCATTTGTTCCAAGTAAACTATACACTTAATAAACACTCAAAAACAAAAGCTCCAGAAATCTATTATAGTCGGTCAGCAGCTGTGAGTGGGACTGAGGGTACATCAAGTGTTTCATTGTATGTAAATAATTCTCTTATATTTAGGCCAATAAACCTTTTGCTAAGTATGAAGCAATATAAATGTAAATGGCTATTAATTAAAGACCAGACCGTATTATTTTTATTTGGAAGTTTTATTGCAACACTTTTGAATTTAATTGATGTAGGTAGGAATCCATAGATTAAAGTACTGCTTAAAGGCAATAGGCATGTAAAAACTTACAGTACACCTCAATTACAACTCGAGACCTCAAATATTATTAAACCCTGTGTGCCCAGAGTTTAAGGAGAATATAAACTTTGGAAAAAAAAAGGTCAATTATTATCCTCTGGCTATTAATCTGTTCGTTCCTCTTGGAGATTTTTTTCATTTTGTGTTAAAATATGGGTCATATGCTTTTTTAATTTGATTTAAACTTTGAGAATTATATAATATGTAAAAATGCCTTTGTGTGACAACCATTGCACGCAAATTAACGTAAGTTAATTTGATTTTGGCAACAATCTTTATAAGAAACAGTGTTCCAAGTAATTAAGGTTGCATAATCTTCAATAAACAAATATGTTAATTCTATAAATAGGTAGGTAGGTTAGGTTACAATATCTGCCCATATTAAAGTCATAAGCCAGAAGATTGTCAGGATTTGTGCGATCAGTGAAAGTTAAGGATTAAGTCCCCTGCTCATGATAAGTTTGACAAAGGAATTCGATGAATAAAGTTAAAACCATTTATTTCAATCAATTCATAACAAACTAAATGCATAATTCTCAAGTCACATTAAAATCTTGCATAGTCTATCAGCCAAGGGTACATTTAGAACATGTCTGTTCAAACCCTGCAAGGACATGACGGGACGTAGTTGGTATACATTAACTTGCAATGCTAGGAATATATAAAATTCCATAACCTTTAAATTCATTTTAAAATACATTAAGTTTAATGCAAACTTGTCAATCAACTCAAGCAGTGGCATTTGGCCGCAATATCTTCAGTTTCTCTAAGGTCAAAAAAAAAATATTCAAAATATTTTCAATAAATTATTATTCAGTCATGTTCTTCTTTTTTTTTTGTTTTGGAAGGGAGGCCTACAATTTTGAACACGAGCATCTAGAACGATGTAGGTCAGTTTGCATGTTTATCTAAAAATAAATGCATTTTCTTTTTTGTTTACTTATTTATTTGTTTTTTTTTTTGTTTTTAGAAAAGTTTGCTTTATAAACATATGCGTTTGATTAGTTTTGGCCTTGTGGCGAAAATATTTTCGGGTCAGGTCAAATTTGTCGTGTTTTTTATTAATTTGGAAATCCACACCACTTGGTAAGAAATGAAATAGTTAGTAGCAAAAACCACATGAATGATGCTCAAATGGACAAAACTTTGTAACTGATAAGATGATGATGATCTATTACTACTATTGACAACATGTTAAGTGTGAAAAAAAAAATTTGGACCCAATTAAGATATTATACCTCCAAAATGTTTCAAAATATTTTTTATTTTTGTAGTGTGTCGAATTTAGGGTTTTTTTTTCCATTGACATCACATTTCGTGGATTGTACACGTTTGCAGGTGCACCATGGGACAAAACAATTATTCTTGGATTTAATTTTAAATCCAAAGATGTTGGCTTATGTTATTTCATAGAGAGTACGATTTCAAAAAGAGATTCATCAAAATATTTAACAAAAAAATATAAAGCATATTTTTTAAAAAAATTTTTTTTTTAAATATTTGTATTTTCATTAAATGTTTTTCTGGATTTTACAGAACAAACAAAAATATTCAGTTTTATGGAAATGTAAACATTGTTGTTGTTCTTGTATAAAAAATTCAACACATCTAATTTATACTAAGTACTTATCAAATAATAATGTTATTTATAGCTTAACTAGCCGCTAGGGCCTTCAACTGAATTCATCGACGAATTTGTAAACAATAATAGCTCATTTTACTCTATTAGCCATATTTATTAACTCTGAGAAACCCTGCACCGTCACATTATATGTTAATATAATGTCTGCATTTAAATAAGTTATCAATTCTGCATAAAAACAGCAGTGAAAAAATTAAAAATTTAAAATTAATAAAACAAAATTTACTTTAACTGGTTGTCAACCTTTGTTCTGGAGATTTTAAGGCATTTGAGAGGAAAACTATCTATAAACTTGTTCTAGTTAACTGAGTTACTGAGTATAAAAATTAAAACAAGCCGTAACGTGTTCAGTTTAAAATATTAATTTTGTCCACATCATTATATCATCGCTGGAGGCTTAAATGGGTAGATAGTTTTTAAGAGAACAAGTAATGCATGTTGATACTAGAATCAGTAAACGATTTTATCATTAGGAACATTGTTCTGTTCAAATTTATTTTGTCCCCCTGACTACATTTGAGTTAGCTTTCAGATGTCTCCTTAGCTATGTTGCATACGTTTGCTCAAATTAAATACATCCTATATAAAAACTATCCAAATTCACTCCACCAAAGAAACTGCTTTTTGTAACCGCAAACATTTTGATAAGAAGTCGCTTGGTCTATAGTATTAATTGTGGCTAAAAATTATCCCATTTTGATGCACACCCTCCTTTAAATATTAACTCTGCATTAAGAAGTTGAAGAAGTTGATATTATTTGCGGGAACACTGGACTCAGACAACACGGTGTCTCCAGCGCTTTTCTTATCATTATCAAAAAACAAAATGAAAAAAAAAAGAATTCTAATTTATATGTATCCCTGAAATACAAAAGCTTTTTTATCGGCATTAGAAAGGTATTCTTATGGTAGGTAAGATCTTTGTCCTTTTACCCGTTGGTGACGACATAAGGAAGAGCTTTAAGGCTTAAAGTAGCTCAAGCTAAAAAAGGCCTGGACGCTCTAGTTACCACTGGTATCACAAAAGGGAGTAAGTGTGTCCGAAGCAAAGTTTTCACTAGACAAGTATTTTCAAAAAGCTGTACCATAATTTTTGTCAAGAAATGCACTCACCTTTCCCATTGTGCTTTTGCAGGTGCACTGAACTTCACTGTGCACATGCATTCCAGTTCAATGCATGACCAGTACCAGAGTACTACAACTCATAGTGTAGTGGGTCCAATAGTGCCATACTGACAGTCGCTTAATGAGCTCGGCAATGTAATTATAAAGCTACGTCAGGGCCATAGTTAGAAACCTGATGTTGTGGGTCTGGCTGTCACCAACAGTAACATTAGCAAACTATCGATATGGTTATTGGTTATTGTCATCGGGTAATGTGTTAACGTCACTTCAAGATGTTATTAGTGCTGACAGGTGCATCAACGGCTCTGGGGGGCAGAGAGTTTGGAATATAGAAATTGCGTTTGCTTAATGAGGAAACTTTAGACTAAGCGGAGCTTCTACTGAGTTAACTTAAAAAAAGAATAATAGTGGACAACAATTCATAATATCATGCATGGAATCTTCATCTAGACCAAAAGTCTTTGTCTTACTGTACGTCTGAACAAGACCTGGTGGCTTTTGTTTGTTTGAGCACGACGAATGGACTTACACTTCTAGACGTCTTTGAGCGACAAGATTCTATGAAAGCTGCTTGCAGAATTAGTAATACTGGAGTCTGCAACAAATTCGCCGAGTCCCACACATATAGTAAGATCTTTGTGCCAAATAAACACAGATCCACACAAGAGAAATCAAGTGATTCTGAAGTTTTACTGAGGGGTATGCGCAAATGTTCTGTACGGACGGTTCCTGATACCTTTCTAAATGCTGCAATCTGGATCTTTGCGGGATGACTTTGATAAGCAGTAGTAACGATTCGACAAAAGAAAGGAGAAAAAACTAAAAGCTCAAGTGGGGGTTGTGAAACTTGCTGGTTTTTATACCCTGTACCGTATGATACAAAGGGTATATTAAGTTTGTGCAAGCCGAAAATGTATGTAACATACAGAAGGAGACGTCGGAGACCCCCAAAGTTACCTAAAGTATGATCAGGGTGACTAGAGAAGTCGATATACCCATGTCCGTCTGTCTGTATGAACGCCTAGATCTCAAAGATGGTAAGAGCTAGAGCAACCAAATTTTCAGATTAGATGCGGTATTATATCAGGGGAGACAAGTTTATTTTATTTTTTTGATATCGGGGTTATATTATATAGCTCCCATAGGGGTGTTTCAGAGGACCTCGAAAAAAGTAAAAAGTTTTAGATGGATAATTCGTTTGTTTATGAAGATATCGTAACCAATTGCCACTCATACTTTTTTAGAGTTCCCAAGCACTGTACCAAATTTGGTCCAAATCAGTTGACTATATCATATAGTTCCCCCCCATAGGACCAATCGGTCAAAATTTGTTGTGTTTCGTTTGTTTGTAAAGATATTGTAACCAAATTTGGCATTCCGAAGTTTTTTAAGAGATCTTCAAGACTATACCAAATTTTATCAAAATCGGTTGACTATATCATATAGCTCCCATAGGAACGATCGGTCAAAAAAACATTTTTGGTTAAAAATTCGTCTGTTTTTGGTTGTTTATGAAGGTATCGTAATCTAATTTGGCAATCAAATGTCTTTTGGTGTTCTTAAGCAATTTACCGGATTTTATTGCAAGCAGTGGTACAGGGTATCCCAAAGTCGTCCGCGCCCGACTTTAACGTACGCCATCTTTATGAAGTCGATTAGTGATTATGGCCGTCTGCAAGATTATGTATCCACTTAACTTCCCTGCTTTGTCATTTCCTCTGTTGGATTAGGCACAGCCTCAAGTCTAGCTATCAACAGATTTGTCATCACCGTTTGTTTTTACAAAGTTTACCGACCGAACTCAGGATGTTTAACAGACAAGCGTTGGAAAAAAACCTGGGAGTTCTATGTACTTTATTTTCCAAAGGTGTTGTAAGCAATGATAGCTAATGAAATGGGCTTAAAACCGAGTATAGTGCATTAAAGTTTAACAAAACACGCGATTGGGCGGCGGGCAATAAAAGCTTACAACAACAACAAAATTCATAAAGGTAACAACAAAACAATTGTCAAACATTAGCATACTAATTTATGCGAACATTCATTTTCCATGCAATATTTTTCCACTAGTCATTGGGAAAATAAGTTGAGCTGTACGATAGGAAAAACACGACTTGTATGTACCCTAACGTGGTAGAGTTTAATTTTTGTACCATTGTCAACTGTCAAATTCGAATATTTGCGGGAAAAATTTAACAATCTCACTTATTCACTATCACTCTTTGCCGTACAATACTTCCGGTTATAGAATTGTAGAGTAGATGCGTTGAAAAAAGTTCGACAAACGAACTACTTACATATATTGTAAAAAGCTCAAATGAATCATCATTTTATTATCATATAGGGCAACATTTAGTTTGGCCTAAATAAAACATTATAGCTTACTGAACTAAGAGGTTTATTAAAATATTACAAATTATTTACATAATATGATTTTAAGTAAGACCGTAAGTGGTTTCTTGTTTTCGGGCGCAACAGAAGCCATAATTATTGGAACTAAATGATCAAAAAGATTTTTTTTAACGAACCGTCAATAAATTGCAAAACACATTAAAGAAACTATTTTTGAACCGTGTTTAATAACGTCAATGGGCTATAGTTAGATTATCCTGTAAAAATGCTGTATCGAAATTGAAAAATCGGTGTTAAATTTACTACGCATACAAAGACAGACTTATCGATCACGCAAATAAAAAAATCGAGCAAGAAGGGACTCCCCAGCTTTTATGACGAAATCGCAAACTGTTACAAAGTATAACAAAGCTATTAAATTCAAATTTATTTTTTTGCATAAACTTAATTTAATGCATATACCCTACCGATAGGGTACAGGGCATAAAAGTGTCGCGTCACCATGTCTAGATTTGCGTGAGAATCAATGACTTGCAAAAGGCGGCAATATTTTTGTTGTCAATTGACTTTGCTCTATGGCTTGTTACGAGCTAACGAGTTAATGGAAAAGTTTTTACCATAAACTTTTATATAAACAATATAAGACATATGTACTTACATATATATATGTATATAAACAGTGCGTGCGGTGAATCTGAAAAAGTTTCTATATCATTTTTATTACAACGTATATTTAATTTAAATGTGTTTTATTAAATTTTGCTTTATTTTTACGATTTGTTGTCCGCAACAGTGAACTCTATCTATCTTTCCGTTCTTCCCCTTCCTGGGACTAGGTTTGGGTCTATGTGTATCTTTGTAATTGTTGCGGTAAGCATTTAATGGAATTTTTTTCCTTATTGGCCAGGTGGAGCGTGCGAAGATAGGACCAACAAAGTTGCAACGCGCAGATAAAAAGTTATTCCAATATTTGCCTTTTTTCTGTTTTTTTTTTTCCTTCAGCTTTTTCCTTTGATTCTGTTGAAGATGGGGCTTTTTATTATTTTGCCGCATTTTATTCAATTATAAGCGGATGGAGTGTAATAAATAGTGTACATAAGTATGTGCATCAATGTAATGGAAAGCAAAACTTTTGCCTTGGGCTGGTTACACTGAGTAGTACTAAGAACTAATTTAATTGGATTTATATTAATAGTGTTTGGCAGCATTTACGTGGTGGACATAGGTTAGTTTATTATTGAAGTTATAAGAAACATATGGCATCTTGTCTAATATAATTCACATTTTATTATAGAGATTTGTAAAAGTTGCTATCAACTTGGGCTGAGATTTATTACTTTTTGGGGATTGAACGCCTATAGGTATATAGGCATTTACTGTTCCTATATATAGTAAAAAAGCCAGATATGCTGCGATTATTGAAAATATTAATGATATCAAATAATAAGAAAAATTATTTTTATTGAGCGTTTGTTTGCCTACTGTGTCAAACTTTGCTTATCAGACTAGGTGGCACTTGAATAGCTAATAAAACCAAGTCAATTTACAAGAGTTGGTTATTGGAGAGATCAAAACTTTATTTATTAATAGACCCAAAGTGCACTGCGACCAGAGCTCTTGTTATTGCTGGTACCTGGAAGATAAAGATGACAAAATATCCTTTAAAGAATATCTGCAACATTTTGTGTAGCCATTCTAAAATGGCGCCAACAATTCGCAGTGATTGTGATTTCTAATGTGGAACTGAAACAGGCCTGACGAGAGGGGGTGGGAAAGAGGGGTTCCCCCCAGGCCCGGATTTTCTCTCTATGGCCCTGAACTTAAATATTTATACATATAATTCATCAGACACGTAAAACTTATCTGTCACTGTTGACCTTGTCAATTGATCTAACCTTACTAAAGCCTGTAAAGTTCTGCCATTAGCGAGACTATGGAGCTTTTATATGATCAATCGCTAGATCGATGCTTTGCTTCTGTCACAGAACCGTTTTGGGTCTAGCTTGAATAATTTAAGTAATAAACTTAGACCCTAAGAAAAGCGATATATTAAGTTTTTTTTTAAATTTTTTAGGAAAACCAAACTTGAGATTTGGACTCCTTGTATGTGCAGACAGATATAGGAAATATGCTAGGTTTATAATACTATGTAGCATTTTAGAAGCCAAAGGTCGGATCGCCTTTGTGGCATAGCTATTTGGTAAGCTTGAAGCTTCCCAGTCGAGGGAAATTTTTATTATTTCATACATTATATTAATGTGTGTAACACCTAAAAGGAAACGGGTAAGATCCCAGATGATAAGATGCACTTTATGATCTATTAGTCACTTGCATTCAGGTTTTTCATATTGGCTCTCTTTTTTCCCTCCAATAGTTTTCTCCCGAATTTTTTTTCTACTAAAAACAGTCACATACTTTGCTTTTTCGAAAACTTCACGAGTTACAGGAAAACTTAACAATGCCCACTAAAAATAATTGGTATGTATTTCAATATGTTTGCCAAGACTATCAGACTTTCATATGAAATATCTTTTTGCTTTTTGGAGATGGCCATCCCAATCCATTTTTTCCATTTTAGCAGATTTACTGACGTTACACTTTCTTTGTTAACAATCAAATTATCCATTTAAAACTTTTGGTTT
Source organism: Chymomyza fuscimana (assembly GCA_949987675.1). Taxonomy (NCBI): domain Eukaryota; kingdom Metazoa; phylum Arthropoda; class Insecta; order Diptera; family Drosophilidae; genus Chymomyza; species Chymomyza fuscimana. Next base: position 88,639,778 of record OX465088.1, read on the forward strand.
TTTTCGAGGTCTTCCACCCCGATTATGCAAAAAAAAAATAAAGTTGTCTCCCATGGAACAATAAGCGATATAATCTGAAAGTTTGGTTGCTCTAGCTCTTATCATCTCTGGGATCTAAGTATAATAATAAACTACACAATATAATAAAACCAAACTTTGAACTTAAGCTTTCAAAATACAGTATGTATGGACGCTTCAAAGTGGGATAAACTTCCCGTGACTAACGACTGTAAGCACGCAGGGGTCAGAAGCACCCTAGTCGCTCTAAACTTACAGCAAATGGTACTAATAATAATTATTAATTAAAGATTATTCAGCTATTGACATCCACTAGTAAAAGTTCCAGCTGGAAATCATAACAAAAGTCGTTATCACAATTAGGTTAAAGGAGTATTAAAAATCTATATATTTTATAAAATATTGTATTTTAACACTGTAAAACCATCTTAATTTTTTGGAGTTCTGAGCTCTCTCAGCAAATAGTTTTACTGATAATCCCAATTAAGCGGCATGCTTTGTTTTCGTATACTACGCCAAATCTTTTGTTGTGCCACGCGAACGGAAGCTTTGTCTTTGGGAGTAAACATGCTATATAAGCAACTATATTCTACGTTCTATTATTGTTCCATTGTTCATCCGAACTAATGTACTTGAATCGCAGTCTAATTACACCAATATTTAATCAAGTTCAAATAGGCTTAGTTTATTTTGTTATCTCCCTTTCGTCTTCACTGTCTGTATTATATATTTACATATGTACATATATGTATTGTAAATAAGTGGGCCAATATTTAATAACTATCAGTTTTTGTAATAGTTGAATCTGTGCACATCATTCTATAGACAACTAAAGCAACAAACCCTGCTGATAAGGAAGCGTTAAACAATTAATCTATAACCATACCTATGTACATTTACGAGGTACCATGTCATTGCCTTGATTTAATTTCTGTAAAAATATTTGCCATATAGAGAGCACTATATGTGGGTACATTTTGGTACATTCAAAAAAAAAAAAAAAAGACAACCCTATAGTACCCTAAAATAATCGAAAATGTTCAATACATTTGTGTTTTGATTCTTAATAAGGTAATAAATACTAGAGGAAAAGCAAAGTACAGTCAGGAAATTACGGAACTACATTGGCTGGACCTGAAAATTTTATAGTTTATAATTTACTCTAAAAAATATGTATAACAATTTTTTTGAATTTATATTTTACACTTAATTTTTTTAATTTGTCTTTATTTTAATGTTATACATACAAATTTTAATGAATATTCAATTATTTGTCACACCTTTTACAACACTTTTTTCGTGAAAAACAGAACCTTTGTTAACAGATTTGTAGCTCTGTAAAAGGTCTTAGAATCATTTGGAAGATGATGATATTTTTATACTTATAATGACTTTTTCAAAATTTTTATACTTATGTTCTTATACTTCAATCGGATTACGTTGGGAATAAATAGTAACTTGTGACGTTTGTTATCAAATGCTGTAACAGGTAAATGTGGGCGTGGTAAGCCACTTACTGCCTACAAAGTTGATAACGTCTGCCCTTCTGTGTATGTATGTATGTATGCAAATTAGTCTTTCGTAAATGAGTTAAAGACAAAAGTTTGCACGAAGATTTTGGTTGTTGGATTGAGCTGAGCTTTTATAAAAACCGGTTCCAACCAATTACTTAAAGGGGGAGACAGCACTCAAACTCAGGGCCTCGAATTAAATTTTTGTATTTAAAAGTTGTTTTAATTTAATGTCAACTCTAAACTTCTTGTGCGTTCATTAGAATACGAAAATCATTATATATTAAATAATTATTCAGATAATTATGTAACTATGTAAGCAAGAAAACAATTTTTTTTTGCATAAAAGTGAGAATATACTCACTTCGTTGTTTAATTTTATAATTAAATAAACGCTAAATTTTTGCATTTCACAATACCTTTTTGTCAATATTCACGCACACTTCTTGAACTTTTTGGCAACTTTAAAAATTCAACAACGAATCTTTTGTGATCACAAATATTCTTTCTAAGTAAACTCAACTATTCTCACATAGCAGTAAGTAGCACATCCATTTAACACTGAGGCCGGAACTCACGCACCTTCCACATGCCTCAGCAATGGGTCGCGTGTTCAGTGCTCCCAAGACCGTTGATCGTTGATCTTGTTTTATTTTGAGAGCCACGCACTTTGGCACACCAATTTAGTATTTGACTTTTTGTGTTTTTTTTTTTTTTGTTTTGGTTTGCTTTGTTTGTTGCCTCTGTTGACGAACTTACGATGAGCTCATGTCTGGTCATGTCTGCTTATGTTCATGTTGTAAGCGGCTGATCAGTGATCACCATGTGCAGCTTTCATGGTTTCAAATTGGAAGCCAAGCGTGTAGTTACTTAATTTAAAGTTATGCTCAGCTTGAGGCGAACCTGCATGAGAAGCGAGAGAAGCTTGTTCCCAAGACGGGTCAAGTCAGTTTTAGTCGCTGGCATTGGTAGCTAAATATAGACCGTAATTGATGAGAACTACTTTTAGGTTCAGTAAGTAGGTGAAACTACTAAAACTGTGCACATGCTTAGATAAAGGGCTGGTGAAATACACTAGCAGAGGCCCCGAAAACTATTCGGCTTTTGTTTGTTATCAATCTTATTTTTTTTGCTGATCATTGTGTGAAAAAGATTAGACAGCAATTATTTGCTCAGACACTTGGAAATGAGATAAGCGACATGCAAATTCTACAATATCTTATGACTCACTCACTATCGCTTGCACTTATGCGGCAAATTGACAATATGAAATAAAAAGATTCATGTAGTATATATCACGTTTCTTTTCTAAACAAAGAAATATATGTCCCGCACCGCATGACTATGCTGTTTGGCAAGTAGAGCTAAACATAGGCATAAAAACGTTTATACTTATAAATAAATTCATAGATACGAGGGGTCGTCTAACAAGTTAGCGAAGATCCTCCCTTTCAGCATAGACTTTATTACATTTATAAAGATATCCAAAAAATATCTTAATACAAAACCAATATGAAGTGCAATTCACGTCTTTGTAGCATCAGTCTATCTTGCTTCATATCAGTCAGTATCCCATCGGTCCGACAGTATCAAACAGTATATCACAGCCATCATGCAGCCCTGTTGAAGGTTTACTGCTCCAACTGTTCTGTTGGTCTGTGGTGTATTGGGAAGAATACAAGTTTAATGCGTTACAAATTGATGTAAAAATCCCCCTTATTGCGATTAAACATTGCCAAGCCCTTTTTGCCCACGTTCAACTGTGGGTCGACTTTAAGTAATCGAAAACTTTCTCATATCTCGTTCGTCCCCATCATAACGTTTGTTCATCGACGCTTAAATTCAGGTGTCTTTGAGATGATATTAACAGTGCAGACTCCCTACAAACAACGTCCAATTCATTTTTGTTCGCAGTTTTTGTTTTAGAAACGCAAGTCAAATAACCATACGATAGTGAATTTTATTAATTTTTGCAAACATGTGAATGTTGTTTTAAAAACTACGCAACTTTGACAGCAATCAGCTGATAGAAAACGTTAGCAAAACACAAAATGACAAAATCAATGCAAAATTTTTGGTTTCTCGTCTAGGTCTTAAACTTTACAGCCTGCCCTCGAATTTGCAAGCAAAAGAATTCATTTAATTGTATGTTTTATTGCAATAAACTCGAATATGCATTGAAAAATATTAACTCAAGCACTAAATCACATTCTTTTATTTATATTTTCTCTTCAGATGCTTACAACAGCTACCGCAGAAATGTTGAAAATGGAAAAATATCAAAAGATACTTTTTGCCTAAGAAACAAAGAAAATTGGTGAAAAATTGCTAAATATAAACTCATTCGGATGGTAAAGAAAATAGAGCGTAGCACGCATTTCTCAACGAAGCGCGAATTGAAGAAAATAAGTTGACTTTGGAACTCAGATACTTTAGTATGATGTAATGTATGATTGAGCGAAAAGAGCACAAGAGCCAAAAGTGTAGCGGAATGAAATTGCAATTGCAAACATTATACAATTTGAGTTAAGGCGAACTAGAACAACAACAACAACGATAATACAACAATTTTCAGACCGGCTGGCAACAAACTGTAGCAACAACAAGGTTTGCAACAACAACAACAACGACGAAGACACTAGACATCGGACAGAGAATTAATTGAGCAGCAGAGGCAAAGAGCGTGGGAACAACAAATCACAAATCACAGTTAACGAAAAAGACAGAGAGCTCAATGCGCTCAATTTGCTCACAGCACTCTGAACTGTCGCTCTTGCTCTCTTGGTACTTTACATTTTTAAGGCACACACAGATACAGTCACACACATCTACAGCTGCAGTCATTCGCTGAGCGCAGCCGCGTATATTTTGAGGCGTTTGTTGATTTCCGCTCACATTGTGCTTGAAACGCTTCGAGTGAAGATCGTCGGAAAAATATCGAAAAATTAAAAATGAAACAGCGAGCGTACCGAAATACATGTTGTGTGTGTTAAAGTTGTAAATATGTACGTACGAAAATTGAAAGAAATTTAGAAATTTTGTTTGTATAACGATAATCAAGACGAACTTTACGCGTAAATTAGCAAGCGTTTTAAAGAAACAAACAAGTGAAACAAAAAGTTGAATTGAATTGGCTGTTTAATCGAATGAAAACAGATGCATGCTATATACACTATATATATATAAAGGAAAATTGTGAAAAAGTGAAAATTGTAATGGTGTCATATGCAAAAAAATAAAACAGATGTTTAACTGCACCTAGTGCAAAAAAAAAAAAGAAAAAACAAAAAGAAAAGTTATTACACGCCTTATATAGGGCGCCCGAAATGACTGTCAATTTAATAAAGTAATGAACGTGCAACATCCACTCGAGCACCCACAACAACAACACCAATACCAATACCAACAACAACCACAACAAGCAGTAGCAGTTGTACACACCCTAACCAAATCAAAAGCCAAAGGCACATAAAAGTATGGCCATAGATTTCCTTATTTTGGCATTGCTGACCATCTCATTCATCATCAATCTGCTAGCGCTCTGTGCCTTCTGGATAACTCCAACTCTTCGCACTACCGCCAATCGCTTCACCATTAATCTGCTCATCATTAACCTGATTGGATGCTGCATACTTGCCCCCACTTTGTTTTTAAGCGGCACACAGCAGTTAAATGCCTCCGAAAACAACTTACTTGACCGCAAATCCAGTTCAGCTAATAGCATTGAGTTCTTCTCAAAACCAGGCAACCATCAAATGATCATACGCCACAACGGTCAGCTGGTCGAACAAGATGGCATCATCATCCAAAAGTCACACAATAACAGCAAAAGTCCCAATGCGCGTGACGCTGCTGAAACCATCGAAACCTTCTACAATTGCAATACTACCTACTGCCGCGAGCTGACCATTGATCAGCGTAGAAATGGCTTTGTCATCACGGAAACGGAAACCGAGGAGGATAACCTCAGTGAGGTGTCGGACAATGAGTCGGTGAACATTATAAAAGAGCCACTACTATTTGAGCCAGTGCATCTGCGCTCCTGGTCAATCGATATGACCGCTGCGCTTGGCGCTCTCGCCGTGCTGCTGGTAGTGGGTGACACTTGGTGCGCCGTCACCGATCCACTACGTTATCACAGTCGCATCTCAGGCGTTAAAACCTGGATTTTTATTGCACTTACCTGGGCTATGGGCATAATATTTGGTGCCTTGTCCGCTTTTCGCACATTGGACTTTTACGAAGACACAACGCTGTCCAAGCCATATTACTTTCCTGCGACCTACTTCAACATCAGCTCCACGAATAGCATCTTTGACATCATCTATGCTAGCGCCTACTTCATTGTTATAATACTACTGCCCTTTGGCTTTGTATGCGGCATGTACTGGCGCATCTTCAGTGAAGCGCGTGGTAACGGACTGCGCATGAGACAAAATGGCTCCTCGCCGCTTTTGCAGAGTGCTCTCAATCTTACACACCAACCCCAGCCGGGTAGCCTACAGTACTCCAACAGTCTATGTGTGCATCGTCACTCCATCTCCTCGGCCTCGTCCCATGGCGGCTGCAGTAGCAGCGGAGCTTTCAGTGGTGGCCTTCAAATGCAGATTGACCAGCGCAGAAGCTCGCCAAGCTGTATGCGTCGTGACTCAGCGGCTAAGGTACTGCTGCCAACCATCTCGGACGATGGCGTCTCCGATGATGTCGATGTGGAAAGTGGCATGGGTCACTTGGTACCCGTACCAGAGCACTCGCTATCCGACCGCAACCAAAACGTTCTGCTTACCCTTCAAACAGCAAGTGGTGAGATTAAGCGCAATTACTCGGCGCGCCAACTACCATTGCTGGGCACATCATCGCAGGATTTCCGCGAGACGAATCGCCTGCAGGGCATACGTCAAGTGCATTCATCGCCCAATCTACAGAAATATACTCAGCTGCGCCAAGACTCGCTGTCCGAGGAAAGCGGGTCGCCTCATCTGCTGGGCCATGCTCAACATCACATGCAGCACTCAAGCCGGCATCAGGCTCATCACCCGCACTTCAATTCACCGCGTCACCATCAGCAACAGGTGCATGCCGCCGGAGCCGCTGGCCATCACTCACATGCTCTGCAAATACCTGCCATACATGCCTCGCCCAAGGCGCTCAGCTATATGTCCTCTCTGCGTCATCGTCTCTCAAATGCTTCTTCGCTGTTCAAATATCGCGAAGAGTCGCGTGCTGCACGCATCAGTATTCTAGTCGTCATCATGTTCCTTGTCTCGTATCTGCCCTTTGGATTTTTGGTGTTGCTACAATCTCGCCTCTCGGCAGCCAATTTTGAGGGTTCCACGCAGATGGCTATATTTATGATACTGCTGGCCAACCTTAGCTCGCCCTTCATATTTGCTTACCGCAACAAGCGCGTGCGTCGCGGCGTCAAGCGTTTGTTCGGCCTCGAAGCGCGAAGCACCCTGAAGCGGCAGTGCAGCAGCAGCGTTAAGACAAATGGCACCAGTGCTGGTGGACCAGGTGGAGCTCAGCTAAAGCGCAATAGTAGCAAGCTGTCACAGTACTCCAGCAACTCCTGCAAATATTTAACGCCACAAAGTTCTCTGGTCAGCAGCGGCGCTGGAGGCGCGGCAACACCAACGCCTGTGCATACAACGCTGACCTTGAGGCCTAATAGCAGCTGTAGCACAATCATTAATTTTGGCGCTTCAAGAGACGCTAAATCATCGGCAGAATCAGATGAGCTGCCGGCGGAGTGCACAGTAACGCCACCAGTACGCCCGCCCAGACCAAAGCTGCAACGTGGAATTACAATTGTGGAGCATATACCTGTGGCCATAACGCCGACAAAGTTTCAAGCCAGACGTGGCTTGTTCGATATGCTCTTTCGTGGATCCAAAAAGTTGCAGTCCTATACGCAAAGCGCCAAGGAGGCAAGTGAGCCAGCGGAGGTTTAAAGCCGCAATCCTAATTGCTTGCTGAAGAATTCTAAACAGTATTCGTAGTGTTAGTAAGTTTAAGTAAAGACAAGTTAGTTGTATAGAAACGCTGTGTTAGAAGCTTCTCATGTGAATTAAAAGCCAAAAATAAGAAAAAAAAAAAAAAAGGAAAAAAAAACAAATTTATGAGTGCTTGCCAAACTGTAACTCTTCAAGTGTTTGATAGTGAAGCAGCAAAGTTTGATAGGCACACACACTCAAACGACACACACTCGTACACACATCATACAAATCAAAACTGAGTACCTTGTTAAACAATTTTAAGTATAAACAAAAAAGAAAAATAGAACTGTGTGCAACTCTCAAAGTGAAATGTTTTAAAAGTTAAGTAACAAATATTCACAACAATTTTTAATGAAAATGCAAATATGTATTAAACAAATTATTATACTTACAAGTGTATTTAAGTCATGTAAACAGGAACCAGACAGCCACGTTTGAAAGTAATCAATGTACCTAAAAAAACACATATGTATGTATGTAAACAATTATAGTTCATTGCACGCAGTTTTAGACTCAGATAAAAAAAAAAAAAAACAGAAAATGCCATAAAAGTCATCAAGACAAAGTCAATTTTTGAGCTAAAAACAAAAAACACTATTACTCATATAATATTTATTTATTATAGCTTTTAAAAACTCTAAGTTGATATTTTCGTATACAATTTTATAAATACTTACTATTAAAACAAAAACAAAAAGCATATTTATTAGAAAAAAACTTGAAACATTAAAAGCTTTAATTTAACTTTAAAACATTCTTGCTAGTAGTAACAAAAACTAGAAATAAGTAACCAACAAAAAAAAAACAAAAACCCCCAAACCCAACTGCGCAAAGCATATACATAGTATACAGGGGCGGATCTAGAATTATATGAATTTCTTAAAATTTTGATTGCACTACGTATTAGTCAGAAAACATACACCCAAAATTATTTTTCCTAAATACGCCCCTGATAATATTTATACTATACAAAAAAAAAAACTAAAGTATTGAGACTATGTAATTTATATAAACCAAGCAAGCCTGCACATAAGTAGTATCTATGTATCTATGTACATTGTTAGGCTTAGCTTCTTTGTAGTATTAGATACAATGCTTCTTAAACTGTGCCTAGCTATTTATGTATGTATTTTGCTTTGCAATTGGACCAATGGACAACACTGGTTTTCATATTGAAAACTTGTATCTGTCGTCATGTCAATGGGTTAGTAAAACAGTCAGTCTATCTATAAGAGAGCGCTCGGTGCTATTGAACTTTCTCTAGATCTGACTATATCTGTCTGTCTATAAGTCTGTCAAACAGTCCATCAGTCAGACAAGTCATTGCAGCCAATCGGCATTAAACTTAATTTGCCATTAGAATTTCAAGCCTTGCGTGCGGCACAGTATACCTCATTAGTTTTAATTTAAACAAACTGTCTATAGCCCAAGCGGTAAATGCACTTACTATGTGCATACTTACAGATGCTTACATAAAGATATAGATACCTACATATGTGCATGTCTATGTCGTTGTCAAAAGGCTACGCAAGCCCGGCTAAAGCTCAATGAAGCAAAATTAATAACTGACCTTAGCGAGATTTGCCAATTAAAAGCATATACTTATATAAATATACTTAATGCTACTAAATAAGAATAATTATATAAGTATACGCACATTTAAATATGTACATAAGCGTTTATGTAAGTGTGTCACACGATCTGTGCCCAAACCGTTATTAGTTCTTTACTCATCATCTGCTGATTGCCTAAAGGCCTTTATTTAAGTAACATAATAATAATAAAAAAAAAACCTCGAATTTATATATTTCTTCTAATTATACATGATTAATTAATTTATGTTTATTGTGGTCAGTTTAGACAAATCATTGTGATGCTGCACAAAACAGACAGTAAAAAATAATTAAGCATTTTCAAAATGTGTATTAAAAATTAAAAATTGACAAATTAAATTTTAACTTTTAACACTAAATAAAATCAACCAAAACAAATAATTGTACAAATAGACTTTAACAGTTGTTAGCTGCTTAAAGTTAAAACATAGACATATACTATCTAGTATATAATAATATAATAATAATAACAATAACAAGTATTTTCTAGAAATGTTAGACAAAAACCCACGGCCAAACAAACAAGAATTCAAGCAACTAAAAATAAACGAATATGTGTCTTAAAAATTAATTATTATGACTTTTTATTGCCATATTCTTGTGGCTTGAACTTTATTTTCGATTTTGCAGTTAAACCCGTTTAACGTTTGTTGGGGGTACCCACGCATAACATATAAACGCATACATAGTACATACCTATGTACATATGTATGTATTTGGAATCAACCCGTGCACGTTGCTCCAACAAGCTGCTGAAGCAGTTATCTATCTTGTAGATACATATGTACCTACATATCGTACATCTGTATGTAATAATCTTCTATTTTCTAAACTACCCTCGCCCGCTCATTTCGACTCCACACTCCACCTCCGACGACAACAATGGACACACTCGAACACGCTGCTCCAATTGGGAAACAAAGTCAATTTCATTTATATGAAGTGCTCATGTCGCTGCCATTTTAATATTAATTGATTCATTTGGCATGTGGTCATAATGTGGCATTACACATCGTACGAGGGTAGCCTTTAATGTTTCGAAAATAGACAAGATACTTTTGCCGTTCCGAATGAAATACTTTCAAAACATGCTTTGCGAGCACATTAAACGCTTCTTCAAGGGATGTCAAACGTTGACCTCGCAATTCGTTTTTGTTATGTGCGGAAATAAAAAAAAAAGTCGTTGTGTGCCAAATTTGGACTATACGTAGGATGACCCATCAATTTGACGTTTTACGTGCTCAAAAAGTCATTTGAATGATCCTATGTGTGAGATCTCACATTGTCTTGATGTAATATGACTCGTTTTCAAAGGTTCGTTTTTCGCAATTCATCAAACACATCTGGCCAACATATGGATGGGTACCATCAACAATTGACTGTCACGATTTGCGATTGCCTTTTAAAACAATATTCCTCAAGTTTCCTATTCCTCGGACAGGAGTTCGTAAATTTAAATCAAGCATTAAATATTTAGGCTAGGCGGTAAGTGAGTATCGTACATCTAGATCTCAGAGACCATAAAGTACAAAATTTTACCAAAAAAAAGGGGATGGGAAGTTTTTGATCCATTGGGACTAAAATAGCGAAAATAGTCGAAACTTGCGGCATTAGTTCTGCAAAAATATCGAGAAACTATCGATAATTGAAAATGTTAATTCCGTAATTTCAGGGAGATTTATAAATAATTTATATTTTCATTAAATTATTTTAGATTACATTTTTGCAGAGATGCTTCGATTGATCATATTTTTAAATCGTGCACGGCAATATATTTTTGCATCCCTGCAACTTCCACAAACAACATGTTTCGCATCTGCATGAATTTTATATGCAAAAGAAGATCAACGTCGCGAAGCCGTAGAAATTTTTATATTTTCAATTAGAAGTTCATGGATCTCATAATTTCACCTGGTATACAAAAGTGTGTATGTATATATTTGTTTTGACACTTTTATTTTATTTTTTTATTTTTTATTTGCTTTTCCATTTCCATTTAAAGTTATTTTAATAAATTTGACTTCAATATTAATAAAATTAATTAGTGCCTATATTTATTCAAAAAATAATGATTATATAATAATAAAATATTAAAGAAAAAAATATGCTCTTAATTATAAATGCAAAATAATAGCTTTTAAAAATATTTCTTATTTATTTTTGAATGAAGTTTCAAATTTATTTAATATTTTTTTCGGTTTTATTTGATCCAATATTAAGAATTGTTTTAAAATATTTACAAAAAAATTGTAAGTAGGTAGTTTTTCATAGGTACACACTTTTTATGAAGTTCAACTGATTTTTTTTCTTTTAAGATTTTAACGCAAAAATAACAGGCAACCCTCGTATATCTTTTTCTTTTTAACGATAAATTGAAGTGACTTGTTCTTGTAGTACTTCCAGATAGATATATGCATATCTATAAACTTTGATTGTCACAAATGGAATATCAACATATGTATAAGTATGTGTGAATATGCTCCATAAGTTGGCGGTTAACCAAATGGTGCCAAGCACCGCATTTGAGCGGCAACAAGATTATGAATGAAAACTCAACTCACCTCGACTCTAGTTCTATACAACTCAGAGACTCATTCACTTTTACAGCTGGTGCAAGTGTTTGGTCAAAGTGCCAAAAAATTGTTTTTAATGGCTTTAGATATAACAATTAACTTTGTTAAGTGGCGCAAATGAATAATTTTATATACAAAGCTTGGAAAGCTTATAGTTTTAAAATCCTTTTGTTGATGACTAAGTACTTGTTAATCTGTGTGCAAAATGGCAGTCTTAAACATGATCGCTCGATGAGATGAAATAATAACAGCTGCTTTTGAATAGGGACACACTTAAAAAGTGTTGACACGCTGCTTTTTAAATGGAAACAACTGTTCAACAAAAAACACTTAGTTTCTTCAATTCAGACCTTTGTTACTCTCCCATTTTCTTCAAACACCAAAAGAAAAGAAAGAAGAAAAATTGAATCTCTAAATTCTCCAAAATATACCCTTTCTGACAAGCAGTTTAAATTGGAGCAGAGCTTTTTAGCGATGAACTTTGAAACAAAAGTCGGTAATGATAATTAAATCGACTGAGTCAAGTTTCAAGACCTGCTTGAAAAGGTGCGGTTTAAATATGTGAAAATCTGTAACTGTCTGCAGTTATTTAAATTTGTGCTCCAGATAAGTCCACACCCCTTATTAGTGAGAAGACGAATTTTAATTCTGAAACCAACATGAGGGGAGTCAAGAGGTCAAAATTCACATATATATGGTCGAAAATAAGAAATGTGGGCTTGCTTTATAAATTGATCTTTTCGATTTTGATAATTTATTCAAGTATGGTAGACTTGCCAATATTAATCACTTCAATTGTTATTGAGTGATCGATAAATTTAATTATGCTTACTTGTCATATTTACAAGTACTAAGTACTATGGTCACCACAAAAATAATCACAACATTCGGAACGATAGCAAAACAGCCACCTAAATCAAGATACAGACACTGTCCAGTCTTTGCCATCAAGTCCTCATAACTGAAAGTTGAAGCTCTACCTACATATGGCACTTATTAATTGAGTAAAACTGTCAGAACTAATTCATTTTAGTACAGTGAGTTGGAGAGTGTAGAGTGTGTATTATCTCGGTCATTTCTGCTTCCAATGTAGTAGTTCCTCCTATCGATCTTAACTTTCTTACATCAAACAGTGGCATATTTAGATTAAGAAAACTTAATGCATTCAACCTTACTCGACTAAGGGATAGAGAATAGGGAAAGAGTTCATAACTGAGAAAGTTTTGTGTCCTTCCGCTTCGAGGGCGTATTTAAGGGAAATTTCATCAAATTTTTCCAAAGTTCGTCAATTTCTCCTACTGGCGATTGGACTCAAATTTCTAGGTAAATCTTTAAATTTGACCTGCATACGGATACAGCTATTACATAAGCGAGTCCGAGTGGCAATTGTAAGGTTTACAAGGTCTCTTTCAGCCTGTTTTATACTTTGCACAAGTCTATAATATCCGTGTCAGTATTCGTACAGAGTATACAAATATTCTTAGTTTTAGAAATATTTTTAGATAATTAAAGTTTCCGCATATCCATATACTATGTATATTTTGCTTATGTATTCACATTAAATAAGTAACTAAGATATTTTGTTAGAATAATTTATGGGGCCTTTAACAAAATGAAAATAAATTGGATTATAATGCTTAGCATTGACAACAGACCGAGTTCAACAATGCAAAAGATCAGGTGTGCCACACATGTGGGGCTGTTCGCATTTTTGCGGACAAGAGCTTGTCATTTTTGGCAAATTTTTCAATTAGGAGACCAAACCGAAATAGCAAAACGATCTTATTTTTTTAAATGAAATTTGTGGAACATGCGTATTATATACATATAGTATACAGGGCCATACTAGTTTACTCAATAGATATAAGACTTCTGGGGGATATGACAATGAACCCAATCTGCAGCTATGACAGCTAAGCCTCCTAAGCTAACTTAAGAACCAAAAATCTAATTATTGATGCGCCCATATCGTTAATCTTTAACTCTTATTTTGGACTTTCAATTAGCATTTGAACTTGAGTAAGTCAGGTGCATTGACTTTGAGTACTGCATAGTCATTAAACGATGCCAACCTTGGGCGGTTATTGCACTAAATGTTTTGTTTTGATACCGATACCGATACCGATATCTATCGAAACGATGTACACCCACAACATTAAATAGTTAATAAGCAGTATGTAATATTTATGAATGTAACAATATGTTTTTTTTTTTTTTTTTTTTTGGCGTGGTTACCAAAAATAGCCGAGTTAGGTGACAGCTGGTCTAAATCAACAAACAGGCTAAAAAAGTCGTAGTGTGTTTTGATTTTTTGTACCAAAATAGATTATATCTGGCCTTTAAGTGGAAAGCTACAACAGGTATGATAAAAACATATTACAAAGATACAACTACAATACACAGAGTGTAAATATGTACCATGCCACAAAAACAGATCTTGATAGATAGTGTCTATCAAATTATTACGTGGATTAACAAATCTTTCAAGTTGTTTGTCTATATAGCTGCTTTTTTGATTAACCCAAAAACCCAGGCTGTGCCATTCTCACGCAGCTTAAGCCCCACATGCCGATGCACCCCTTTTATTTTTATCTCTGCGCTAAGGCCAAGGGATTTACTTTTAAGAGTACCCATAAAAATGAAGCCCGCCTACTAACAAGCACTAAGTACCTACTTAGTAGGTCGCCTCGTTGACAGTTCTATATATCTCCACTGATTGTGAACAGTAGATTCTAGTGTTGCTGCTGAAATAGAAACATATGCAAAATATATACTTGAGCAATTCAGAGCAAGTCTAGTACTATACAGTACCTATGTAAAAAAGTATTAGCGAGCTGCCAATATTTGAACTTGTTCAACAGATTCCAAGTGCTCTGCATTCTGTATCCAATCCGATTCCTAAAGTGCTTGCTGGTGCTGATGCTGCTGTTGTTCTCTCCGCCGTCTGTGCTCGAACTGCTGATGTGTCAACTTACTGCACGGAATATTCCATGACACGCTTCAAATATTTTCCCAGAGTAAGCAGAGCAGCAACCGCCTGTTGTTTATCAGCGGCGCAGAAGTTGCTTGTCAGCCATGGTTAGATGACGCCAAAACTTAAAAACTTTTGAACTACAGTCTCTTATCGGTTGACATCTGTTCTGGTTATTTGTGCGCATAGAGCAGGATGAGTAACGCTATGTCTGTCTTGGGCAATATTTTTGCTTGTTAGCAAAATGCAAGGCAATTTGCCAATCTGCGCTTCGACCCACAGATGCATAGCATAGTGAATATATTTTTATTTTGACACTTTCTATTTATTTGATTTTACATTTTCAGTCAAAATTTATTTGCATTCTCATTGAGATATATACTACACTTGAATAGTCCATATTAATTACGTCCAAATATTTGCAAAGGGCTCGTATGTCGTATAAGCTCCACAGCTTGATATATTTTTATACGCCGCTGCTAATAATGCGAATAATCCCAGCTTACAAAATTATTTAAGACTTTTTAAAGTACCTCTTCTAATAATTCTGCTTTTTTAGCTTTTTGAAAGTCCCGAATTTTCAGAAGATACCTGTTTTGATTTTAAAAAGCTCTCAAATTAACGATAACAACGACCCTCAAGTACTTTCTTAGATTTTATTGAGATTTGTTAGTAAGGTAAGGAAAGTTAGGCTGCTTAATCTATTGCGAGATCACCCACAGACCATGTGCTGCCTAAATATTATTGAAAAATTAAAAAAAAAGTTTTTTTTTTGTTTTATAACTATTGTAATTTTATAATTTTTTTTGTTACATTTTAAGCCAAAGAGAAACTTTTAGGTATTCCTGATATCTTAAAGTTGGGCCAAATCGTTCAAATGAAAATCGAGTTAATATTAATAGCCTCTAACAAAAACTATAACAAAAAAAAAAAAAAAATTATAAAAAAATATCCTTGACGTACTGTCGCTACTTACAGATTAAAACGATGAAAACTGTACGGTATATTATTATTTATTTATTGTTAAGTAAATAAGGGTTGGAGGTGTGTTAGTGATGTATGTGAATATAAATTACAATCAAAATTATAAAATCAGTTCAAGGACAAAAAAAGGCACCACTCGTTTTAAAAAAAATTTTCAAAATCAAATTGTATACTTTGTTTCTGTTCAGCTCTTATTTTTTAAGGACTCAATAATTAGTTATCATACAAACTAATGTGTTGGGCGGAATAAATATTCAAATTATTGGAACAAATAAGTGTCAAAATAAGCTACAAGTTATAACTTTCTTAAATCGACTGTATGGCACTCGCCATTAAAAGAAATAAGCTCCTGAGCATGTACGTTCTCCCACCGGAGATCGTTGTTACCCTTTGTCCAAACAAGATACTGGAATATATACAGGCAATAGGACTTTTGGAAGAGCTCTAAGCCGTGAAGGGGGTACAATAGATCCACTTGGGTTACAGTACATCTTACACCCAGTCCAAATAATAAATACACTTAACAATTATATAATCCATTAAGTGTCTAAAGGTACTGAAATTATTTTTCAACAGTAGCATCTCTTTTCTGTCATTCTCGTAAAGCGTCAACATTCGGAGACACTCAAAGTTACTAGAGATTTAAAAAAAAACGATTTTTTTTCACAAAATTTAGGGACTAGTTTAAAAAAACGTGTTATCTGTTTTTTTTTGTGACTCAACTACTGAATACTTTTCAGCCATTTTTTTTTACTTTATTAATCCAAATAATGTTTATTTAGCTTTAATTTTTTCTTAAAAAAGAATATGAAATTTTGTTCTGTATACATACATTTTTATAATATTCAGCCGTGCTCCGGAAAACGAATCCGACCAATTAATTTGGATTCGTTTTGAAAACGAATGTTTAGTGCTCCCAATTCCACCAAAACGAATTTTTCATGTGGTTTGAAAACGAATGTTTTGTTGCAAGAGAAATTAAAACGAATCGCCAATATAGGTTTAAAAAAGAAATAATTTTTTAATTATTAGTTGATATTCTTAGATTATACTTATGCCAACTTTAAGGTAGATATTCATTGACAATTATTTTAATTATTTTTTTTTCTGATTCAACCCAAAAATTAGCATGCGTTGTGCAAAACGAATTTTTTTTTTTGTTTGTGTTCCCTCGTTACACAAAGAAAATTTCATTTGTATCAAAAATCGCTAAGTCGTGTTTAATTTTAATAAATATTGTTGCTAAAGTAATATTATTTAAAAGATAGAATAATAAAGAAGTAGCAATATTTTAATGAAAATGAAATGTAAACAATATATAGGGGGAAGGCTTGTAAGTTGCCAACCCTGGTCGATTTTGGTGTTCCAGCAATGAAAACACCAAAATTCCACCTTTCATCGATGATGGTAAATACGCGGTAGACAATTTTAATGTGTTTTTGATGCGAACGCAGTGTGTGGGTGACAAAATATAAAAATTGTTTTTAAAGAAGTCGAAAAATAAAAAACATCATTTTTGATTGCGCTCAAAAAGAGATCAAATCAAAATGAAAAATCAAGGAAAATATATGTGCTGGAACTGAAATCCAATGAACTTTCATAATCAAAAATGGTCTTCGGACATACAGTGAATAGACAAATTTTTTTAAATGCATTCCAAAGTACCTTCAAAAATGTAAGTTGTCATACATTTTGGCTTGTAAGTTGTCATACATCTATTTTCATTTTTTTTCCATTGCTATGTTATTTATATGACTGTTTTATTGTGTGGAATTGTCATTGAAACTAATTTGAATTGTTTTTAGTGCATTTTTCTGCCATCTTCGGATACATTTTTATATATTAGGAAAATTTATCGAAATAGTGAGGGAAACTTACGAATTTATCGAAAATAAGGAGAAGTTGTTGACAAAAAAATTCGTTTTCCGGAGTACGCAAAAAACGAATCCGAATGAAAATGTTAACGTATTCAAAATTGTTAAATTTTATAAGTAAATACTGAAAAATTAATATTGCTCTTCAATAGTTTTTTTTTTTATCGGCTTACCTTTTACACAAAAAACTAAACAAAGTAAGTATATAAAATAAAATCAATTCGATTAAATAAAAAAAATATTCAACTTTTAAATTCTTCGGAAAAAGGATAGTTAAAAGCGGGCTCGAACTTTTCTCTTAACTGAGCAAGGGTATTTAAGTTTTGGAATGCCAAAATATTTTTCAATTTTCTTTTGCTTTTTCTTTGAAGATTTGGTTAATGATTTTGAGCCACAAATTGCCAAAGAAATTTGAGTTTTCATGAGACCCATACAAATTTGCTTGCACAGATTTGTATGCATACTATACAACAAGGTAGAACAAGTTAGTAAAAGTCTTTTTCTTAAGAAATTATTTGGTAAATGCAATTTTTATCGTTTATTATTATTTAGTTTATTATTCATCAGTTGCCAGATAAATTGCTCATACGTAAATGTACATAAATTGTAAATATATAATTATATTTTGTGAAAGCGGCAAAAACCTAAATACTATAATATCACCCAACTCGTAAGAGTCGACATAAATCATTTGTTTTTCTACAGATTTTTGTCATCACCAATTCTTTGTTTGATGTGAGAAGCCTAACGCCTCCGCCACAGTTTTCGTATGGTCTAGAGTCTAGAGTCTCGACTAATCAGCATCAGCATTCGACAATCTATCAAAAAACTGCTGTTTCTGTACTTTTATACAATTCATTTTAAATTTTCACAATAATAACACAGCAGCCCCCACCAGACAACATTTGTCCTAAAAAAAAAATATTATTTTTGCTGATTTTAGATTTGAGGCTTAGCGTTACCGAGTGCTCCACTTGAGGGAGCTCTAAAATATTTTTAGCTTTTTACAATGTTTGTTTGCAATCGGTATGCATGATTGTACTATATTTACAAAATTCTATTAAAACTCTCAAATTTTTATGTTTAACATGACAAGAGACAAATTCAAATAAAACTTTGTATGGAAAGTGTTTTAGCTTGAGCTTTCCATATTGCTCTTCTATTGTTGTATTCTTCCTATGAAACTGTCATAGACACTGCTCCTACAAACTAAGAAGTAGCAGTCCAAATTCAAGAAGAGAAGCATGATACTTTGATGGTTATTTAGTTTCAAAATACAATTTTGAGTGCGATATGTGCGACAAGCACCTTTAAAAAATTGAATGAGTAAAACAACGTTCCGAGCAATTAATTATTGCTCGCAATTTCAGCGAAAACATCTTGTTATTCCGATCTATTTTACGAAATTTGCAACATCCACTACAAATTATTTGCAAAACATTTCGAAAACGATCAACATCAACAAAATATTTGTAAAAATGTGGTACAGTCGAGGCGGTGCCCGACAGTGGAATACCCTGTACCTTTTGTCTCGCAAAAAATGTTTCCTGCATATTCCTTCTAAGAACTTTCCAATTGGAATTTATTTTTTTTTGGTGAAGTTCGATATTTATACCTATAAGTTGCCTAAATTTTTACCGATTTTGATGAAACTCGAATGTTACGTCAAAGAAGTTATTTAAAGTATATTGGGTAAGTTTCAAGTTGGTATGTTGAGGGGTGTGGGAGAAAAAACGGTAAATCGATTGCGGGGGGTGGGGTGACCGCATCGATAAAATTTGGATGTGGATTTGTTCAATAGAGCCACATGAATCAGCTTACCAAAAATTGTGATTCTAGGTCACTTATAATCATAATTACGAGGAGTCAAATATTGATGCACTTTATGGGCAAGGGTGGTGAAATTTGAACATTTTTGACTATAACTTTTGCTGTATTTGTCCGATTTTGTTTATTTTTTACAAACAGATGCATGTAACCACAACGCATCGCTCTGTTAGAAATTTAACGATGAAAATATTAAACGGTGTGGCTAAAAACCGCGAAACTCTACTGCGGGGGAACGGGAAAAGATAATGACAAAATTCAACAAACTTCATCTTCTGAGAAAATATGCGCACCTGCTGGTAAAGTTTTGTGTCTCTAGCTCTTATAGTCTCCGAGATCTAGGTGTTCATACAGACGGATAGACGGACAGACGGACATGGCTCAATCGCTACCCGAGGTTATGATAAGCATTTTGGTATAAAGGACTTGGGGTCTGCCACGCCTCCTTCTGTCCGTTACATACATTGCACAAATCTAGTATACCTTTTGTACCTATAGGTACAGGGTATAAAAATATTATGGTTGAATGCATTAACGAAATAGACAAAATATTTCCTGAGTGGTTTGCGTTTGAAAATTCATGCTGCATTCATAGGAAGGCAATACTAAAGAGACTAGTTGTCATATTGCCTCGAAAAAAATCAAGATGGCTTTTAGAAGAAATGCGCGAGGCTAAAAAGCCCTATTCAAATAATAAACCGTCCACTGCAGCACCATGCACGTATTTATATGCGTTGTATTTTGAAGACTACCTCCCACCTGAACGGGTCAAGTACTATAGTATGGGTACGTCCCTTATTTCTAGAAAGTAGACTTTTGTTTATAAATAGGTAAAAAAATACGCTTAAAACGGTAGACACTTCAAAAATAAACAGACATATAGAAAACGTAAATAAAAAGTAAATAATAAAATCTTCGCACTGGAACAGTTGATGTTACAATTTGATTTGGTTCCACACAAAAAGGTGTTCAGGTTGTTAGTTCAACTTGTGGCAAGCTTAAAAGGCATTATTCACAAAGATATAGTCGAAAGAATAGCAGCTAATCAAATATTAGTTAACAAAGATACTAAACGCCAGCAGCTCGGAGTCAACCTGTGTTTGCGTCAACAAGTCAGGCGATAAACTCGGGAAATATCGACTTTTAGACACCCTGCAAAAAATAACAATAAATTCACGAGCCGACGTTGAATTGTTCAATTGTGCATTGTCCAAGGTAAAGTGTAAAATGTATACTATAAAGCTTTATACACAACATCAAATATCTTAATTAAAATTTATAAAAATAAAATTTGCACTATTTAAATATCTATTGGCGAAACTACGTAAAACGAATAACATTTCAAAGCTATCTCTCCGATTTTGATGATTTTTATCGATGTACTTCCACTAAGGACTATCTAGTCTATGTGTGACTACCCCAGGGGTCAACCGGTACAACCTAACCTAATGGAGCTACTTGGCAATATTCAACACGTAACCTATTTTTGGCAAGTTTCGATTACTTATCGAGTTGACTAAATCTTATTTTTTTAACAATTTTTTTTCAATTTAAATGTAGAAATTGTAGAAAAATAATATTGATAACAAATGTGTGCGTCAAATCACTTCGAAAATTAAGATTAGTTAAGTCTTATCATTGAGAAAGTTATGCTTATTATTGTGATGGCTCCTCCAATGGTCACTAAAGTACTTAGTACTTTTTAATACCGCAAAATAAGCCTAAATTCTCGGATTAAAAAGATTATAAGGCAAAACTCGCCACAATGCTCAATTTGAAATTTCTTAAGATACAATGATTATTATGAGTGCGTTTCGAGATGAACAGATCACATTTTAGTTTTAAAATTAGTTATTATAATAACTATTATTGTAAAACAGATTTATTTAAGACCCAAAAGTATTCCCAAAAATATTCAATTATTCGTTAAATAATCGGAATTATTGAAAAAAAATTTACCATCAGGTTTAAAAATCCTCAAAGTCGAAGCGATCGATTTTAAAAGTAGCACTCCTACTACTACATAACTTATTCTCACATCTATATTTTTGCAGCTTTCAACCGCTTCAAGAGTGCCTCACTCTGTTAAATTTAAAAAACCCATTAACCAGTGCAAATAAAAAATAACAAAGTGGAAAGTTTTTTTAGTTGTCGCAAACCTCTGCACCTATGAGACATACTCTTTACCTGTTGAAAAGACACTGCATTTCGAGCATATAATTGTTTAGCAAAACAATCTATTTACTCAAGTAGCACAGTTTACGTTGTTTTTAACTCTGTACTCTTTTTTTTTTTTAATGTTAACCTGCTTCTGTTGTTAGCGCAAACTGTACATACAAAGTTTTATGCCTCGGCCTAGGCTTGTCGATACAAAAAAAAATTAATTAAATAAAGAGTTCCAAACATGAGATCCTGAAAGTAACATATAAGGGATTTGTTATTATTTGAATGGAAAGGGAATGACTTCGCAATGAAGAGACTACATTTTTGGCAAAAAATATGTAATTGCTTTACCTTTAGAGCACAACACATCATTTAATCTAGTTCAAAGAACCTGCTAGGTGGGAAACCAAATCCTAAGGGCAATTCATAAAGTTCTGCCATGGCGACTAATCTCTTCAGTGCCGATCAAGATTCGTCATACATAAATTCATTTTGCAATTTTTTTTAAGGTAATTTATTTTAAACAAGTCGTTACTTAGTTAATTTTAATCAACAATTTGTTTAATTGTAAAAACTGCAAAGCCTTGAATTAGATACAATTTACACTGCTCTCGCAATAATTTAACTTCTTTTAAAGAAACGCCACCAATTAAAATAGGTTAACAACATTTTGGTTGCAAATTTCAATTCTAGCAATGTCAAAAGCTATGAAAATCTTTCGATTTCCATCCGCGAGAGTTGATAATCACTCCTGTTAACATCCAAAATCAATCGATTCATGGTGTTTTTTGAGGTTATGTCAGAACCTTGAATTACCATCCCGGATTTTTGTCTAGTACAGTATTTTTTTGGGGTCGCCAATTCTGACTCTGAGAACCTGCGAAATACCTCGTTTCAAGACGTTCTTTGAGATTATCTCAGAATGACTGGAACTGACGCACTGGAACTTTTTAGACCTTCGATTTTCATATATGTTCCGCCCTCTTGATCCCATAGTGGGATTTTTTTTTGTGGGGATGTGTTTTTCAAGCTTTTTAAATTTAATATTCATGAAAATTTAGAATTGGAGCTTTTATCCATTGAGCAGGATGTCGCGCGTAATATCAATGTAAATGATATTAAAACTTCTTTTTTTTAATCTTCAGGCACCAAAAATAAAGATGACTGATTCAGCGATACTTCAACCGAAGAATCGGTTTTTGTTAATTTGGACTATGGAAGAAGTTGTTCTAGTATTATGATGTAAGCGTCGATGCCTTCGTAATGATTGAAACTTATACCTCGAATTATATTAATAAAATATGTATTCAATAATTTGAAAAACGTTTTGGCATATATTGGAAAACCACCAGATATTCCTTAAACTAATAAATATAAAAAAAATATTTAAGGCATTGTTGCATCGAGTAAACATTGCCAACTCCTTTAAAATGGTTACCCGATTACATTTGTTGCCTACTGAGAACAATCGCGGTAGCCTTCTGGTAGACGGCTTCGACGCACAGTGGCACGGCAGCCGCAAAAGCGTTGCAAAAATCGATTTTGCGATGTAACCATTTTTTGAATGTAATACATGCATCTGATTTAGAATTTCCCAGGGATCAAGAAAATAAAAATTTTATTCAATTCGGATGAATAGTTTAGTTGCTACAGCCGCTCAAAGTGGAGTATATTTTCAACTTTGAAAAAAATCGCAATTTTTGGAATAAAAATTCGTGTTTAACATTGTTTTGCGGAAAAACTACGCAACAAATCCCTATTTTCTTAGTTTCTATAAAAAGGTACATGAAATTTAAACATATAAGAAAACAAAATGACTTCATATCTTTTCTGGGTTTTTCAATACTTCCGTTTACCTGAACTGCTAAATTTGGATCACTTTTTCAACTTTGGAAGAAAAGAAAAAAAATATTCCCAGACATTCCCTTTTTTTTAACATTAATGCTTTTATTATCAATTTATTTACCTACTCTTTAAAGATTATAGCCATTTGTAGCCATAGCTGGCTGTAAGGTCAATAAAATTGCAGAAACCTCACTCAAAAAAATGATGCCGCAGGTAAAGAAGAAGAACACGCACCAGATGCATTTACTAAATTAAGAGTTGTTTGCTTATATTTTTGCTTGACAACAAAATAAAGCTTACCTGTGACATTTGGAAAAAGACTAATTATTATTAAAGCAAATGCAAATTTTTTTTTTGTATTTTCAGGTAGTTTATATATAGTAGGTATGCAACCTTTTCCTTTATAATGAAATATTAGGTACCAACTAAAAACATTTAATGCAACTACATTTTTACCTGTTAGCCTTGTGGATGTAGGGTTAAACTCTGTATATATTTGCCTGAATATTTCTAAAATATTATAGTCTGGTTTTGACTTTACAAGATCACGTATTGCAGTGAAAGTATTTTTAAATATAATTCGCAAGCATTGATTTTGTTCAGAAACTCCAATTGCGCGAATGAATTCGTTTTGGCCATCAGAGAAGAACTTAACGTTGGGGAAGCAAATATGGAGAAGTTTGATACCTTAAAAGGCAAACTCAATTTAACTTACGCCAAAATCAAAAAAAAGTGGCAAGACTCTCATCACTGCCGAGAAAATTTTATTAAGAAACAGGAAAACTGGCTGAAAGGACTTAGCTTCCTCTTCAGATCGATTAGTTGCATCCCTTAGACAAGTGAAATCCAATACAGAATTTACAAGTAGTTATTCAAAAGAAATGTGAAGTCTTATAGATATTCCTTGAAATGTAAATGTGGATGTTTATTTTAAAAAAAACTACTGATAAGACTCATTATGTAAGATATTATAATAAAAAATCATTGTTAAATTAAATTTATTTACTGAAACATAAAATTATGAACGAAAAAACATATCATTAAAATTTCTTTATAAATGAAAAAATATGTACTTACATATTTTCAATGGGAAATGTTGCACAGGCAACAAAATCCAACTTTGGCAACATATTGCGCAGCTCTCGGATATCATATCACCATGTATGAGTACTTATTTTAAAGCCTGAACATTTTTCTTTCAACTACAATTTAATTCATTAAAATATCTCAATTGGTCTAGAAAATATGATAAAAATATGTACATTTTTTTCAATAGGAAATGTTGCACTGGCAACAAAATCCAACTTCCGCAACATATTGCGCAGCTATTATATAACATATCACCATGTATAAAGACTTATTTTAAAGCCTGAACATTTTTCTTTCAAATACAATTTAATTCATTAAAATATCTCAATTTGTTTAAAAAATATGATTTTTGCAACGCTTTTTCGGCTTCCGTGCCACTGTGCGACGTATACAAATATTATGTATTAGATGTGATACCAAAGCATCAACAAACTCGATGATGAGATCATCATCTCAGAATTTATATATTTAAAGGATACCATTATGTAAGTAGATCTTAGATTATAAAAATGAATATCAAATTTGACAGTAAAGAAAAATGGACGAATAACTATGATCTAATTCGCGTCACTAATACGATGGGCAAAACAAGATTATTAAAGACAGGGACAAAGAGGAAATCAAAAAGGCTATTGTAGTTTGAGAATTACACAGAAAAACGATCATATCTACAAAATTTTAAGGCTACGGGGTAAAAATTATGAGTTGGTCTAGAAGGCAAAACAGAAGTAACTTTATTAAGAAATTCGATGGCATGTTCTTATAATTATATCTCATGTCCACCAATTTCGCGTCCTGCAGCTGAACTTTGGCTTGGAATAGAGCTTATTATACTCCTGCCAAAAATTTTCCAGAAAAATACATTGTATTTAAAGCTTTACTAAAGCAAGTGGCTTTAGGTCCTCAGGCTGTATTTAGATTGCATGTAGGTAAACAGTGGCTGCCACGTGAACAAACAGTTCAACACTAGCCAGACCATTGGCCCGTTGTCAACCAGCACCTTAGCTAAGGAAAATTGCAAAGTTTTCCACGTCACGCCACTTTTTGTTGCACATAAAGTGGTGCAGAAAACACCCAGTTTTGCCAGGCCAGTGAACACAACAACACTTAGGGTTAACCATGGCAGCCACCAGTCGCCAGAGGAGCGACT
This sequence comes from Chymomyza fuscimana, assembly GCA_949987675.1. Taxonomy (NCBI): domain Eukaryota; kingdom Metazoa; phylum Arthropoda; class Insecta; order Diptera; family Drosophilidae; genus Chymomyza; species Chymomyza fuscimana. The sequence continues at coordinate 88,665,392 of OX465088.1, forward strand.
AGAACAAACTTGCAGCAACACTGCTCCACTTTGAGCAAAATGTAGTTCCTCGGACTAGGATTGAACCCGATAGATTTTGTGTGCTTTTTGCTTCATAGGTTTTTTTTTTGTTGGCTGGGAGCAGAGTTCATTGAGGCAAAAATCATATTGTGTGTGTGAGTGTGGGCGTGTGACTGTATATGTGTGTAAACGGAAATGAAGACCGACAATGATTATGCAACGCTTCGTCCGACGCTCACGAGGATATTGTTTTAAAAATGGGGCACAAAACTCAATTTGTGCACCTGTCCCTCTATGTTCGTGTCTTGATTGGAAATGAATGTCGGTACCATCATAGTCTTGCAATCGATAGTTGCACATATGTACACAAGCATGTGCACAAGAATATACGAGGGCTGCTATATACAAACAATGAGAAAATTTTGAGCTAAAACACACTCAGAACCGTCAGGTCCTAAATTTGGTTTTTGGCAATAAAGCACCATGCTGAGTGGTAACTTAGTGGGGCAGAAAGGTAGAAATGCAAAAATGCCCCATATTTAACTTGAACAACAAAAATCTGTTGTTTGCAGTGTTTTTTGAGAAAAATCACATTTACAAGATTTACAAGATACTTGCTATATACATATATTCGTACATACTTTGCAGGTGTCTTTAATACTGCATACATATAACACTGGTAGATATTGGCCCTTTTTTCAACACAGTTTTGAGCACAAGTGGCCTTTTTATGCGTAGCCAACGTCCATGTCGGGCAAAAATGCAGAATTTATTTAGTGTTAAGTTATTGTTGGTCACTTCTCCATTTCTGCGCTTCTGCCTGACAAGATGGGAACCCTGAACGATTTCAGTAGTTGCTGTCATTCGTTTAAGCACTATTTTTTTTTGCGAAAAACCAATGTTGTGTCAGCAACTTTTGATGGTGTTAAAGAACGGATAGAGAAAGATTTATCATCGAGCATAAAGTAAAATTGCTAATGCCTAAACATGAAAAGATCAAGAAGATTTGTTCTCGTTGGATCAAGCATAGTGTGACAATAGCCCAAAAAAGGGCTGCTGTGGATGAGCATGCAAGCAAGCAGTGGCGTGTGGCAACTGCTCTGGAGTTGGAGCGTGAGTCTTGAATGGTGTATAGCCCTAATGCAGGGAAACCAGTCGCTGAAAATGTATTTCCCTTTACCACGACAATACCTGTTCACAAGCATTGGCTCGAGCAGGGTTTTTTGACACTTAAATCATTGAACTTATGCGTCTTCCGACTTACGGTTCAGTTTTGATACTTAATAACTGCTTTTTGTTCCCGATACTCCGAAATAAAACGAGAGATTAAGGTTTTCCGGCTCCAGAAGAGACTGTTAAGGAGCGCAGGATTAAAACCATTTTCAATGAAGTATTATGGTTCCTTTTTAAACAAGCAGCAGGTGTCACAAAATAAAATCCTGAAAATGATGTTCAACCTACCCTGGTTCCATGCAACGATCGACTTACACAATAAAGCAAAAATATAACTTATTGCAGACAGACTAGAACATCTTTCTTACAACTTTTCATTTAGATGTTGCATACCCTCATTTAAATGAACTGGCCTAGCCCGCCTATCTTTAGCTTTAAATTAGTTTTTTAAGTAGGTTAAGTAGATAATCTCTTCAGTTGGTTTTTTGAATTTTTTCCGCAATATTCTATATCAAAATCGTATCATTGTACATTTTTTTTTTTTTATCACAATATTATAACTAAGTAGAAGAGGTTTTAGAACTCTTAAATTTGTTTATTAGAAATCACGTTAACTATAAATATTATAAATTAAAACCGTGAAATAAATTGAAATTGAAATTATGGTTTCTTTAATACGTATTAGGCTTGAGCAGCCCTCGTAGTATACGATATACAGTGCACGCTCGATAACGTGAACTAATTATAACCAAGGGAACTCACATTAACAAAAGTGTTCACGTTTTCGAAGGCCAAACAAGTATCAAGTAAATTCACACGTTTAAATTCATATTTTATTGATGTTTTGTATAGGTACATATTAATTTGACAAATTTTTTATTTAAAAAAATCAGTCATCTTTTTCTATGTCTTCTGTTTTTCTATTAATTGAAACATTGCTTTGTCCCTTAGTCGTTTCAGTACATTCATATCATTTTGATCGACATCTTCATGGCTAGACCACTGTACCGCTTTGCTGAAAATCTGAATTGCTTCGCTTGGTTTAAAATGTGTCGTTTACGCTTTTTAAAATAATTTTTTATTTTTTAATGCCACAAATTGTTGATTTAGCAACATTGTATTTTTTCGCTAAGCACGTCGCACTCGATCCTTTTTGTCAAAAACCGAGAATGTCAGCTTTTTCTTTCAACGTCAAGCACACAGGTTTTTTACAACTCATTTCTATTCTGAATAGATATAAACTAAGACAAAACGCTCCATGCTAGGCTAAAATTGCCAAATAAAAAACATAACTCACTATTAGGTGAATCCCCAAGTTTAGAATTATTTAAGCTCAATGCAAAAGGTGAATCCCCAAGTTTAGAATTATTTAAGCTCAATGCAAACATTGAAACTTTTATTGTTCATGTTATAGAGCTTTCTCGCCTTGTTCACGTTTTGGAGTAGTCAATGCACAAAAAAATTTGTTCACGTTTTGGAGTGTTCACGTTTTGGAGTATTCACGTTATCGAGCGTGCACTGTACTCGTAGCAAATTGTAAGAAGTACACAAATAGAAAAAAAAATATCTTCAGTTTTCTAGTTTGTGCTTATTCGATTTCCAACTTTCTCACACTTCCTCATAGGAGCGACCCTTTTGCGTGCCAACCATGAGCCAAGCGCATTGTACTGCGGCTGCAAATGAAAAATCGAATGTAGACTATATACTAGACCAAAGTCAAGGTCAGCTATGGACTATGGTGTTGTAAAGTGCTTTTGTTGTGTGTGTTTGTTCCATTATTGCGTGTGTGTATATATGTGTGTATTTACAGTTCCCTGTTGGCAACTTGCCTTACTTAGGATGGTTATATGTACACGTATTTGTTTTTGGATTCCCCTTTCTAGACCCAGCTGGGTCACAGTTTTGTTGCATTGCCATGAGACCGGGGCGTTCCACATACATTTGAATTGAATTTACGGCTGCACTAAAACCAGCAGGAGTAGCATACAAACATGCAACAAAACAATTTGTGGTTAAATGCAACATGCAAGCCAAACCTAACAAAATAGTTATAATTTTATCTACTAGTATGAGTTTTGTGAGCTCAGGGGACCACGGAGCGTATGAAAAATCGAACGGATGTGTCTGGTATGTGAGTCAACGGAAAACCTGACAGAGTTGACTTTGACAGCTGATAGAGCCCATCAACTGTTCGATCAGCTGATACATACAGTGCTGCTGAAGAGTCTGCGTCCAGGCATCGCTCACAAGCCACTTTCAATGCCAAGCAATATCTCTGAAAGCCATTTCCGCTGCCGCTGAGTTTTGCCATTAGGCACACGTTTTTTTCCACACGGCAAAACACATTAAAAGCTGATTAATATTTAATTATTTATAAAGCTGTCAGAACAGTGCCGGCCAGAACAGTTGACCAGCTGTTCCGATTTGGACTGGGGTCAATTGCTTTGCCGTTGGTGATGTACTATTTTGTTTTTGCATAATTGTGTTCTGTTTTGTGAAAATTAAAATTAAGTTTTCTCTAATTTTTTAACAATTCTCTTTTTTTAATGCTCTGTTGTTGCTGCTGTTTGCCAATTTGTTTATGAATAATTATAAATCATAATGGAATTTTGTTTACAAGTAAGTTTAGAGCTAAATTGTACTGGGCCATATGGAAACTTGCTCTAATTTATATTTAATTTCCCTTTTATTGCGCTAGACTATGATTGCGTTCAAAGCGGTAGGAAAATTTAAACTCGTTTTAGATGTTTAGTTTTTTAGATACTGGGCTCCTATGTACAGTAAATTCTCTTATGCTTAACAGAAACGACAGAAAATATAGAAGTGATCCGGATGGATTACAGAGAGCTCGACTGGGAAATTCTTTCAAAATACCTCGTGGAATGATAACCAGTTAAATCTGTATAATGTATTATATGAGTGTATGAGGGTGATGATCTTGTCATTAGTAAATCACCGATTATCAGAGAGATGTAGCCCAGTCAGAACCAATTCAGATAACGCTGTACCGAAGGAACAAAGTTAAAATAAGGCCATGGCATATATATATTCTTGATCAGCATGACCAGACGACTCGTTATAGCTATATATGTCTGTCCGTCTGACAATATAAACAAAAGGATTTGAGAGACTTTGAGAAGAAATTATATCAATAAATGCGCATTATCAGCAGACAGATAAAGTTTTTCGATTCATGTCGTTATCTGGACCCGTTCCCAGAAGTATTCCGTGGCTTACATCAACTCTATTAGCGCTACGCGGTCAATTGACACAATTAAATGCAAGGTTTGTACCTATTTTTTCAAATTCAATGAAAACTTCAAACGTTTTCCTTAAAAATGTTTCGTTTTAGACTTCTTTCCCAATAAACTGACCAAAAAAAGTCTACTCCGAAATATTTCTTTGCTCCAAATTTCAATTCGTCTCTAGATTTTTCATTCTCATTTGACTCAAAATTTTATTTCGCGAATTATAGCTAGAAGTTTTTTTCAAAACGAATTATTTTTAAAGCTTTTTTAAAAAAGCTTCAGCCACCTTCGGTTAGAGTAAAATGCAAAATTAATTTTAATGAAATCTAAATGTGTACCATTAAGGAGACCTTTTAACATTTTAGCCAATAGCTGGATATCAATTGGACTTGGCTTAATCGGGTACGAAATCGAGCGGCGCCTGTGTTTGTGCAGGATATGCGATGTACGCAATATTCTCAAGCCGATGAGCATGTGGGAAATTAAAAAGAGAGCAGGGGATATTTTAGTCATATTAAAGTGAATGTAGAACGAAGTACTAAGCACGCAAAGGCCCATCGTGTTTTAGAATTATTGCTTACAAGCTCATCGATCCAATTTACAGTTTGGATAATTATTAAATTAATGAGTTTACTTAAGAACAATGACTTTATTACTTCGACAATAACATAAAAGAATACTGAGTCAAAACGGATTATAAAATACTCTATATATTTTCCATAATTTTATTCTTAGCATATAGTATCAACACCGTAACCCGTATACATTGTCATTAAAGAAAAAATAATAATTAATTTTTAAAGCGTATTCGACATTCATTCAATTGACAACACGGCTAATTCTGTATTGTGGGCGTCGTCCTCTTTGCTGAAATAACAGCAGATGGACGCTTTTGCTATTCCCTCAAAGGAAACATCTAGAATGGTGACAAGTGCAAACAATTGGCTATTTAGAAAGCCGCTTGATATTGTCAATGTAGTCATCAAGTTTGTAGAGTTCATAATCTATAGATACATAATAAAGAAAACCTGACTATTTTACAATTCGAACGAGTTTTTCTTGCCAAAATCTAAATATAGTATTTTAAATACTATTTTAATGAAATGTTCTGTTGTATATATATATTTCCATTTCCGTTAACCGCACAGGTCCCATTCCTTAAACGTCAAAAAATGACAGCTGTTAATTTGACACATGACATAGAGAGCCAAAATTTAATACTATGTATGTCATTTGTTAATGGAAATGGTATTAGAGGAATTAGTATTAAAGAATTAGGTCAGGCCATGGGTTATCTCTAATGTATTTTAGGTTTTAACTAAGCACATTTGAAATTGGTTTTTATATAAATTATATGATTTTTTTAGGTAAAACTAACATATGCATTTGGTATTTGTTGTCATTTTTTTTTATATTTTGAATCCACTTTGCGAACAATCCATATACGGAGCGGAAAAGTACAAAACCAAAATTGTTGTTATATGATAGTGTTAAAAACAAAAAAAGGTAAATCATGTTTTTTAATCTTGTCCAAAAGAGATATTTGGATTTGGTATTTGTGCTTTTTATATTTGGCGTGCATAATTTAGTGTGTATGTGTTTATATAGTGTACAGCAGACAGTGTTGGCATTTATTTAAGGTATACATATTCTCATTGTTTAGCAAATTAATTAATTAATTGCTATTAATTTTAAGATCAATTAAACACTTTATTATTTAAAAGTTCTTAAGTACACTGTGGCTTAGTACTAATTGTTTGAGTTTTGGAATTGTCAAGTAGCTCTATAAAATATGTTTACCTTAGATATCAACCTCAGTTCCCCGAAAATAACTTTTTAATACTAAACTGCAATCTTTTATAACGTCGAGCACAAATTTGACACAAACATTTCCTTCCTTTTATCAAACTTTTGATATGTATACCATCTGATGAAGATTGAAGAAATTCGCTGGTATATAGTATGTACCTATGTATGTATGTAGTACATGTAAACAAACTCTCTGTCTCTCATTTTGAGCAATGTTTAGGAAATAGGTGTAGTACATACATATATCAAAACAAGTATGTCTCAGCTGTTTTTAATTTATATCTAAAGTAGACTTCTTGGAAAATTTGCACGACATAGAAAAGCTATCACATGATATAGTTTCTGTTTGCGAAAAATTCTTGAAATACTAGCTTAAAATCGTCTTTTATTGTCCCACTTCACAAATAGGGTAATAGATCCGATGTTTCCAATTATCGTGGCATCGCCAAATTGTCATCAATTCCCAAAGTGTTTGAAAAAATGTTAGTGGCTCATTTGCAGCATCTTTGTAAGTCCCTTATTTCCCCGTGCCAGCATGGATTTATGAAAGGTCGATCTACCTCTACAAACCTTCTGTAGTTTACATCCTTAGCATTTAAAGGATTTTCAAATAAACTTCAAACAGATGTCATTTATACTGATTTTAGTAAGGCCTTTGACTCTGTTAATCACAAGCTCCTTATTTTCAAGCTTGGGCTCTTAGGATTTCCGACCAACTTTCTCAATTGGATTTCATCTTACCTTGCTGATAGAACCCAAAGAGTTATAGTTAGGTCTACTGTTTCCAAAATTGTTCAAGTATCTTCCGGTGTTCCGCAAGGTAGTCATCTAGGTCCTCTGTTTTTTACCCCTTTTATAAATGATCTGCCAAATGTGGTAAATCATGCCCGTGTTCTTATGTTCGCTGATGATGTTAAACTTTGTTTCTCGTTTAATGATTCTACGTCACATCTTTTACTTCAGGAACCATTTGAACTTAAACTTTTCTAAATGTATGTTTATGACATTTCATCGGCACAAACCTCACTTGGTTAATAACTCCATAAATGGTTCTCTTTTGGTGCGTATCTCTTTATGTACTGATTTAGGTGTTACTTTTGAGCCTAAAATTACCTTCAACACCCATGTTTCTACAGTTGTGAATAAAGCCAGGTGTGTTTTAGGGTACATTAAACGCAGGTCAAAAGAATTTAATGATCCGTATACGACCTTCTTTATTCTTTATTCTGCTCTTGTTCGCCCAGGACTTGAGTACTGTCCTGTGTTTGGTGCCCTCAATAAAAAAAATATCAAGCACGAATTGAATCTGTTCAGAAACAGTTTCTCCTTTTTTCTCTACGAAGCTTCAATTGAGACCCCAATATCCGATTGCCTCCTTATGCCAGTAGACTTCTTCTAATTGATCTACCTTCTTTGAAAAATCGTAGGATTGCCCTTAATGCTATTTTTTTTGCATAAACTCATTACTGGTTCCATTGATACCCCTTTCCTACTTCGGCAGCTTTTGTTTAACATTCCTAGACGCTCCTCTAGAAATTTTGTACCCTTATCTCTTAAGAGATGCACTACAAATTATGCTTTACATGAGCCTTTTAGAGTTTTATGTTCGAATTTTAATGACTTGGCGCGTATCCTCTCAAGTGAACTTTCGCTCCAGTTAAAAATTCACCCAACGGGTCGGAGTCCGATTTTTTCTGGATTGCTGGTTCAACTTGTTTGCTACTGACCACAATTGGCTGTGGGTAGGGGCATAGCTGGCCACCAGGCAAATAAAATTCCCCCAACGGGTCAGTGGCAAACTACCTAATATTAATTATATTATGTTATATATTATAAAAATTGGTTTATAAGTTTATTTTTGTATAATCTAATTTAAATTAATCAACTGATCATATTATATGTTGATCTTACAAATAAATAAATAAAACTCTTCTAAAGATCTAAAGATCTTTTACCATACAAAATAAATGTGCTTGGAGCACAAGTTTCTCAACGGTTATTATTGAATATGAATAACATTTTTGAAAAACTTGTGATTGAGAACACCAACTGCATAATTCTTTTTATATTATTAGAGTATATCAGATCTTGCCAGGCACTAAGTTTTTTATACCAAAAAACCCATTATGATCTCGAAGAGCGAGAATATCATATCTTCTTATCATCTGGGACTTAATGAGCTAGAGACAATAAAAAATTTATCAAAAGTCGCGCATTTTTCGTACGTAAGTTTGTCCGAATCTTTTTCTGTATCCTTGAGAATTTAATTTATCGATCGACTAGATGGAGACAAAAATTCATTAATTCTTCTTTTCATTGATAAACAATTTGATTTGAGCGGCCAAATTCGGTATGTAGACTTACATAAACCTAATAAAAGTAAAAAAGCTATTTTCTCAGAACATTTCTCCGTCGCAGATTCTCTGGACATGGTATCAATGGTATATATCTACCTAAGAAAAATAATAAAAAGAATTTTTATACACATTTCAAATCTTCCTGCCATCAGATTGTCTTACAGATTTCTTTAAGGGGGCCCATAAGTTTATATTGCAATAAAGAACTTGGACTGGGGGTATCATTATTGGGGCCCCCCCCACAAACTATTGCCCCTGAATACAATGAAATCATGCAACATATCGGCTCAAAATTTGCCGCTTATGTTTAGTACAATTATTTTGTTAAAATGGGTGCAAGGTGCAATTCCTCTCTTGGGCACCAGCCCGACTAACCCATGTTCAACCGTTGAAACAACAGCGCATCAAATCATTGCTAAAAGAATATTTAAATATTTGAATTCATTTCGGTCGAATGTGTAAAGTATTTAAACTTTTTATTTTTATTGCAGCATATATCCTACGTAATAGTTTCTATTGCCAAACAAAATGATTTTAGCCGCCACATGTGCATCGCCAGATGCCAATGTCAATGACAATGACAGAAACCGAACAAATTTGCATACAGTATCGTGGGGCTGTGCCGGCTGGTCCACAAACACTATTATTTGTCAGTGACACTACATTTAGCGCACTATTATATACATATCTGTCTCATATTCTAAATTTGTTTCAAAGATACAATTAAAAAGCACAGATAAAGTGCATGAAAAAGTTGGCACACTTTGTAAATATAATCCAGTTATTGGTAATGCATCGATTGTTGGGAAACACGCCACGTTCCAAATATTTCTTTTGTGGCAAAGGGGTTAAATCTGAAACATAAATAATAATAAAATATTAATTATGAAATTTTTATTTTTCTATATCTCTACAAGTTTGATTTTTAAAAAGTTTACTTCTTGTCTTCAACATCAATTTGATTATTCCAATCTTTATTCCCAAATGATGAAGACGACAACTGTATTCGATTTTTCAATGTCTACCTGCCTGTCCAATTTATCATTTCTCTGAAACTCAAAAAAAAAAGAGCATGAAATTTGACCACAGGGTGCTTTTTATGGTCAAGATGTTCAATTTTATATTGAAAAGGCCACAATGGAATTTAACGGTTTACCACACACAATCTACACAGATATTTTTTATTTTCTAACTATAGATACAAATTTCAGTTTTTGTTTGGCAGCTACACTAAAAACTACCTGTTGTAAAACTCTTTTAAAAGTGGCTAGAGAAGTCGATATACCCATGTCCATGACAGTCTGTCCGTCCGTATGAACACTTATATCTCAAAGATGGTAAGAGCTAGACAACCAGACTTTCAAATTAGATCCCCTGTTATTCCATAGGAGACAAGTTTATTTTATTTCCTTGATGTCAGGGTTATATTATATAGTTCCCATAGGGGCGTTTCAGGGGACCTCAAAAAAAAACCAAAAGTTTTAGATGGATAATTCGGTTGTTTACAAAGATATCGAGACCAAATTTGGCATTTGGAAGTCATTTAGAATTTCCCAGCACTGTAACAAATTTGATCAAAATCGGTGGACTATATAACATGCCCCATAGCACCGATCGGTCAAAAAAAAAACGTGTGCGGTGCAAAATTCGATTTGTTTCGTGTGCTTATGAAGATATCGTAACCAAATTTAGCAACTAAATATCTCTTAGAGTTCTAAAGAAATATACTGGATTTGATTGAAATGTGGTGGTACAGGGTATTCCAAAGTCGTCCGCGCTCAACTTAAACGTACGCCATCTTTCGTTATGATTTTGTGAAAATCGGAGCACGCCTGATAGTTCCGTTTTATTTGGCCATGCTCCGTGTTGCAAGAGGAAATAAAACGAATTGGCAAAATAGGTTCAAAAGTGTACGTAATGTTTCAAATTATATTTCTGCCAATTTCAAGATAGATATTGGTTGATAATTATTTTTTTTCTGACTAGTTGGAATTATTTAAGTTAAACTACCATAAAAAAATAATTGGTTTAAAGAACTTTACTCAGGTAAATATTTTCAAAATCTTTTGTCCTTTAAAATATTTCAATTTTTTGTTGGAACTAAACTATTTTTTTTAAGAAAACGAATATGTTTTTGGCATTTACTGTGATATGCCATACTTAGATTAGATACAATGTTTGCAGCTTATATTATAATAAGAGACTCCAAATGTACACCGCCAAAACAAAGCTCCAAAGAGAATTCACGCACTATGTTTGATCTTCTAAACCTGGGGTGTCCAGGCCCATTGCTCATCTGGCTCTTTTTGTTTTTGTAATGGCTCTTAGGCATAGGCGAGTTCTCTCTGAGCTCATGAGCACAGAAACAACCCTTGTGTATATTTGTTGTTGGCCCACTGATTTTCACTGCAATTTTGTTGTTGTTATTCGTTTGTGCTCTCTGAACTCTTGCACTTAAAAAAAGATGGCGTACGTTAAAGTGGGGCGCGGACGACTTTGAGATACTCTGTACCACTGCTTGCAAGAAAATCCGGTTAATTGCTTAAGAAAACCAAAAGACATTTGATTGCCAAATTAGGTTACGATACCTTCACAAACAACCAAAAACAGACGAATTTTGAACCAAAAATGTTTTTTTGACCGATCGTTCTTATGGGAGCTATATGATATAGTCAACCGATTTTGATAAAATTTGGTACAGTGCTGGGTAACCCTAAAAAACTTACGATTGCCAAATTTGGGTACAATATCTTTACAAACAAACAAAACACAACGAATTTTGTACAAAAAACGTTTTTTTGACCGATTGGTCTTATGGGAGCTATATGATATAGTCAACCGATTTTGATCAAATTTGGTTCAGTATTGAAGATTTGGTTACAATATCTTAACAAATAAACGAAACACAACGAATTGTGTACAAAAAAGGTTTTTTTAACCGTTGGTCCTATGTGAGCTATATGATGTAGTCAACCGATTTTGATTAAATTTGGTACAGTGCTTCAGTACTCTAAAAAACTTCTGAATCCCAAATTTGGTTACGATATCTTCATAAACAAACGAAACGCGGTGAATTTTGTACAAAAAACGTTTTTTTGACCGATTGGTCCTATGGGAGCTATATGATATAGTCAACTGATTTTGATCAAATTTGGTACAGTGCTTTGGAACTCTAAAAAACTATTGATTGCCAAATTTGGTTACGATATCTTCATAAACAACTGAATTATCCAAAACTTTTGGTTTTTTTCGAGGTCCTCTGAAACACCCCTATGGGAGCTATATAATATAACCCCGATATCAAAAAAATAAAATAAACTTGTCTCCCCTGACATAATAGCGCATCTAATCTGAAAATTTGGCTGCTCTAGCTCTTACCATCTCTGAGATCTAGGCGTTCATACAGACAGACGGACAGACGGACATGGGTATATCGACTTCTCTAGTCACCCTGATCATACTTTAGGTAACTTTGGGGGGTCTCCGACGGCTCCTTCTGTATGTTACATACATTTTCGGCTTGCACAAACTTAATATACCCTTTGTACCATACGGTACAGGGTATAAAAAGGGTGTAGGATTGATCTCGGACACGAAATTTTTGTACACCAAGTGTTAAATGTGAGTATTAAGGCATAGCTTGCAAAGAAAAAAGAGTTACAACGAAAAACAAAACATTTATATGATTATATACTATTTTTGTCAGTGTACATAATATCATGAAAAAACTGTTTGCTTTAGATGTGTTAGTGTTTTTCTTTCATATGTATTGGTGTTTGCTCTTCCATAAGCAGCCCCTGTTCTAAACATTAGAATACTTAATCAGCAGTCAAGAAATAAAATTTAAAAATTGGCTTTCAAGTTCCAAAAGTGAAACTGCCGAAGCGCAGTGATCGATAACAGCCTTATTCCATAATAATCCATATTTGTCAATATTTGACAATTATGTTGTACATATAACTAAAATTTTAGCATAAATGGTGCCTTTGTCAGCCGTGTTCGTTGCCAAGATTGCTGGCAAATAGCGTGGACACAAACCAAGAATGCATTTGCATTTATTCATCCTTGCCGATAGATGGCGCCCACACTTGTTGGATACTTAATATATCAAATTGGCGCATATAACAAAAAATAGCGTTTCGAAAAAAATAAACTGAAACCCGCACTGGTTAGTAAGTTTTCTGTTAGTGTTTAGGACCAATGTACTTCCAGTCCATGCTGAGCAACTGGTTTATGCAAAATAATTATTATAATGATTGGTTGCTTAAATATGCGTAAAAACACAGAAAATAAAATATTTTATGTATAACCTAGCTGACCGAACTGGAAAAAGAGACCCTAGCCAGTCTGTAACCTTCGCCAAGCCAAAATTGTTTGCTATATCTTATTTTAAAGTTTTAGTAACAGTACAAAATCAATTGCATTTGTTAAAACGGAATTCCCCAAATAAAAAATAAATTTTTTGACTTTTTATGAGCTGATACCTAGAATGACACTAAAAGAGAAATTATATCTTTAGTGTTTATTTAATAGTTGGGGAGAAATACAACTTAAGATCAAAAGTTATACTGACATCACTTAAATATTTGAACTAAAGAAACACATAAGTGTGTGAAAAAATACACATATATATTTTTAAAGTACGTATTTAGTACAAACTCAACTATATATAGGTATATATGTATATGTAAATGGCCGAGCTGATGTCATGCTCCAGTCCAATGCAGAAAAACAAAAGCCATTCAAAGCTGAGGTCAGTGGCTAGTCAGCCGAAATAAAAAAAAATAAACAAGTAACCAAATCTGTTGATTAGTTACTCGACACAGTTTCAGAGTCATTGCAGGTTTTTCATGACGACAAACACACAAAAAGAGGCTTTTTTTTTATTTTTATTATTGTTTCAGTTTCTTTCAGGTCTCCTCTGACGATGTCAAGCTATTGGGGATTCCCCAAACAGCTGGTGGCGTACAATGTAAAAATAACTTGATTTCTTCTTGTGGCACGTTTGCCACAATTTTGTATAGAAACTTGATTATGTTATAATGGTTTGACGTAATTGTGAATCTATCCAAATAAAGGGGCTTGGACTTTGAACTATTGTTATACTATTTTCAAGAATAATTGTTATGTATTAGCACAAGTAAAACCTTTGAACTTATTTACTAATATTTACAAATGCCGGGTAACAAATAGCTAAAAATAGCTATAGAGTAAAAAATATTTCAACCTATTAAATTGCGCGGGCAAAATGATATTTATTTTTTAGTTGGCGGAGACGACGACAATTAAGAAATAAAAAATTCGAAATTGTCACGTCATTGAAAAATATTTTTTAGACATGCTTACAACACCGGTAGCTGAGCGTGGCAAAAGTTACAATGTTTACAAGTCAGCTCAACTCGTGATATCATATCACGAAATGACATCAAAATGTGCATATTACAGAAGGCAGATAAATTGTCTATCAATGTTGGATCTTATCCGATCTGCCAGATGCACTAGACTTTAACTTTACAAAGAACCAAAGTTTCTACTAATACATTATTTGTAATTCCAACCAGACACTAAACTGGGGTTTTTTACAACAAGCCCAGTTTATATTCCAATTTATCGACTGAATTATCTAAAATTTTGTAATTTGTTTTTTAAGTGAAATTATGTGAGCATCTGTTTCTGCAATTTGGCTTTTATGATTTGTTTAATGCGTCTTGTTTCATTGACTGTCTTTTTGTAATGGCCTTTTCACACTGAGCACATCATAGCGGAACGCGGGGGATTTTTTGAAGATGTGAAATTGCGATTCACACTGACAACAGGCTGGTGAAATGAGCAAATTATGAAAATTTATTAAAAATGCTTTTTAATCTTAAGATATCAATCTTTTTATGAGTTGATTTACAACATCAACTATTATTAGGGAATGGTTTTATGAATTTATGCTAAAAACATTAATTAATTAGGAATATTAATGGAGACGACACGCGTGCTCCGGAAAACGAATTTTCTTGTCGATAAATTTATTATTTTTATTTTCGATAAATTCGTAAGTTTCCCTAATTTTTTCAATAAATTCTCCTATTGTGTTGACATGGTTGCCGCAGCTCTGCACCTTTTTATTAGTATATATATATATAGTTATTTATCATTCTATCTTTTAATTAAAATTACACAAAAATATTATTTAGCAACAATATTTATTAAAATTTTACACGATTTAGCTATTTTTGTTACAAGGGTAATTTTCCCCGTGTAACGCGGGAACCTTAGCGGGCTTATCGGCCATGTGTTCAAGTATGATACTCACACATACACAAAAAAAAAATTGTTTTCCACAACGCATGCTAATGCATGCATTTGGGTTGAGTCAGAAAAAAAAGAATTAAAAATAATTGGTTTTAAAAAATTATTTCAGTATAAAATAAGTGCTTTTTAAACCCTATTTTGGCGATTCGTTTTAATTCCTCTTGCAACAAAACATTCGTTTTCAAACTACATGCAAAATTTGTTTTGGTGGAATTGGAAGTACTAAACATTCGTTTTCAAAACGAATCCGAATAAATTGTTCGGATGCGTTTTCCGGAGCACGGCTGTTTATGTAGTTTTTTAACTATTTGTTCAATTCAATGGATGCTACATTAAAATAAAGTCACCAGCAGCAGGAGCTATTTTAATTATGGTGTTATTAAGTTAGTTTTTTAACAAAATTAAAACTTGAGCTACAGATTTACTTATGTTAATCAACGCCCAAGGTATACTTACTTAAGGTAGAGTAATGCTGCCGGCATCGTCACCAATTTTACTGAGAGCGAGAAAAAGTGAGAGACAGAGAACGCAAACATATTAAAATAATATGCGTGAAAACAAGCCTCCTCACGCGCAGTCGTAACGAAACTAAAAATTGGTAACTTTCGTTGAGAGCCTTTGGCGGGAGTATGCTACCTTAAATAAGTATATCTTGATCAACGCCGAATCGTCGCTGGTGGTGGCAGAATAATAAGTCAAAAAACAATATGCTGATTTTTTATGAGTCACAATTTATTTTTGTTTACTAAAATGTAATGAATAAAATACAAAATAAATCTATAAAATCGTTTTTTACTTTTTTCCTCCTATCAAACTAGAAGCTCCGACTGGAATGCCAGTTCCATAAACATATGAAATTTTGGCGCCTTGTTTCGTATTGAAAGTTGCCAGTCTTTTTCGTTAAGGCCCCTACGTAGTACGAAAATTTTCGCACGGAATGACAAAACTTCATATAGAAGACACACTATCCTCAAAGAAGATAAGGCGCATACAAGTGAAATTGTTTCAAAGAATTGACTTTATTTTTTAAGCTCATATGAGGTGCATATATCGGAGATACATTGTAAATTTTTGAATTGTTGTTGCAATTTTTAGGTGTGAAACTGATTAGTTTCATATGACTTTTGAACTTTCCATCTATCAAGTTATAAAGCTTTGCTAAATTAATACAAATTAATAAATACAGCAAGAAAGAAAGAAACCTATATCTCTTATAAGTCATTCTTAGAGTCTCCGAAGTATATCGGCGAACATAAAGCTGGTGATTTTTCAGGTCGAAGACAGGACTGATGATTTTTACATATTGGATAGAGCTGCTACCCAATTTATAATTTGCGACGTTTGACCTTAAATATCTGAAGACGAGGTTACGATATTCAGTGTTACTTTTAAAATAGTTATATCATAAAATGTTAAAACAAAAATTCATATCATGTTTGAAGTTATTATCTTTCCATTCCTAAGAATTATGTGTGTTTGTCATTATATGAGGTGCCATCACTAAACTACATATTATAACTAATATATTATTTATAAACCTTAATTATATAATATTTCGTTTAATTAAATTAATAATTAAAAATAAATATGTGATTTAAAATTATTTCGTGATAAATAATTACTATTTAATTACTTACATTTTTTTGGATTGAAAATTGTTATCATTTAATATTTTTTAAAACAAAATATTATAAAAATAATAATAATAAATTTATCCTTTTATTGGATTGCCCTGTCATAATTATGATATTATTAGCTGGTTTTATAAGCCTTGGGTCGCTTATACACCGTCAGTCCGTCTGCTACTTGTTTTTATTTTGATCTTTGTATTTGTGTATAAAGTCATGTGTGACACTAAAACTTGCTGCTACCCATTATGCAAATGGAGTGGTATCCAAACGGAGACTTACGCTGCATGCTGGATGTGCGACAATATGGCACACCTTAAATGTGCGGGTCTTACCCGCTTGGATTCAAAGATCTATATAAGGATTTTCGATCGTTGCAGGATAAACTCTCATCTCTTGCAAGTATGTTTGCTAATTTACAGCTAATGAGAGTTTCTCCCAAGCGTAAAAAGCCACTGAAGCAAATCTAATCGTTTCTTTCAACTTATCAGGGTTGGATTCGCCCTTAACTCCTAATCCGACGCAACTGATATCATTTGCAACTCCAGTTCCAGTTTAGTACGCTCTTGGTGAGGATTCGACTGGTGTCGTTGCTGTCGATTCTGGCGATATCATACCGGTTACTGCCCAGCCGCACAGGTAGCCCTGCTGCAGTCTTTATAGATGCTATGACGACTGAAACATCTTCTTCGGCCACTGTTCTTCTGTTGCTCCCTCTATTGTGAGTAACTACTTTGGATTATTTGTGTATAAAGTCATGTGTGACACTAAAACTTGCTGCTACCCATTATGCAAATGGAGTGGTATCCAAACGGAGACTTACGCTGCATGCTGGATGTGCGACAATATGGCACACCTTAAATGTGCGGGTCTTACCCGCTTGGATTCAAAGATCTATATAAGGATTTTCGATCGTTGCAGGATAAACTCTCATCTCTTGCAAGTATGTTTGCTAATTTACAGCTAATGAGAGTTTCTCCCAAGCGTAAAAAGCCACTGAAGCAAATCTAATCGTTTCTTTCAACTTATCAGGGTTGGATTCGCCCTTAACTCCTAATCCGACGCAACTGATATCATTTGCAACTCCAGTTCCAGTTTAGTACGCTCTTGGTGAGGATTCGACTGGTGTCGTTGCTGTCGATTCTGGCGATATCATACCGGTTACTGCCCAGCCGCACAGGTAGCCCTGCTGCAGTCTCTATAGATGCTATGACGACTGAAACATCTTCTTCGGCCACTGTTCTTCTGTTGCTCCCTCTATTGTGAGTAACTACTTTGGATAAATTGATATCTCTCTGAGCCAAATTAACTTCATACATAATTGCTCTAATAGAATGCTTGATCTTGTATTCTTAAGTGATTCCTTGGATTTCTAAATTTCAAGAGTCTGTCCGATTTCCTTACCTGAGGATCCGTATCATCCGATTTTGCAAATCACACTAACACTTCATTTTCGCTATAGTGGTTTGCCCATGTTCGTGCTCTCGGTCTTAACCAATTTCTTGCTGATGTTAACTGGTCCTCTTTGTGGTCTGCTGAGAACTTTGAGCTATGCATTAATAATTCCTATCGGATATTATATGCCGCTTTTGATATTTTTGTTACCTACTCTGTCCTGAGTCTTTGAGTCTTGGTTAAAGCCTTGGTTTACGTAAGTCTTCTTCATATAAAAGATTTAAAAAAAGTGGTTCTACAGTCGACATTTATAAGTTTTGTATCTTACACAGCAAGTTTATTCTCCTTAATAGAATATGCTACAATAATTATCTTGCCTCTTGTGACCCTAAGAAATTTTTCTCTTTTGTTAATTCTAAACGTAAATCTTCCTTATTTCCTGCTTCGCTTTATTTAAAAAATGTATGCTCTACTAACAATTCTGAAATCGCCGACTTGTTAGTGAACCTAGCGAACAACCTATTCTGTCAACCCTAATAGCATTGACCTTAACTTTCCCTATAAACTGCCTCACTCAAATCTTATTGCCTACCCAGAAATCTTTGAATCCGACGTTTTACAATCCCTACTGTCCATTAAATCATCCTTCTCCCCTGGCCGCGATGCCATTCCTAGTTGCGTTTTAAAGCATTGTGCTCGCTCTTTGCCATTATCTGCTCTTTTCCGCACTTCATTAAAATATTCTTGTCTTCCGGCCATCTGGAATGAATCCTTTAGTATCCCTATTTATAAAAATGGTTCCAAGACGAATATTGAGAACTACCGTGGTATTGGCAAGCTTTCATCAATTCCAAAAGTTTTTAAAAGGATTGTCGCTTCACAATACCAACACTACAGTCGTTCTTTAATATCGGACTCTCAACATGGGTTTGTAAAACTTCGGTCCACTTTTACTAACCTATTAGAACTTGCGTCTCTTATTAATCATGGATTTACGGAAAAAAGAAAACTTATGTGATTTATACTGGCTTTAGTAAAGCATTTGACTCGGTAAACCATAGTCTTCTCCTTGTTAAACTGTCTCGTCTGGGGTTTCCGTCTTGTCTTTTAAATTGGATATCGTCCTATTTATCCAACCGAGTCCAGAAGGTAGTTTTTAAAGGCTGTGAGTCTAAATAAATTAAGATCACGCCAGGGGTACCACAAGGTAGCCATCTAGGCCCTCTTCTATTTAACTTATTTTTAAATGATCTCCCTCAGGTAATCTCATCTTCTCGCATTCTCATGTATGCGGATGATGTTAAACTCTGTATGTCCTACTCCGATAATAATAAGTACTTACTTCTTCAGCATGATTTTGATAATATGCAATCTTGGTGCAATATCAACCAACTCTCTCTCAACAAGACAAAATGTAACGTTATGACATTTTATCGTTCTGCTCCTTATTTGGCTACTTACTCCTTAGAATCTTCTACCTTAGAACGCATCGAGAGTGTGTCTGAGCTTGGTGTTTTGTTTAATCACAACCTTAAATTTAATAATCATATTTGCAACATCGTGAATAAAGCTAGAGGTGTTCTTGCTTTTATTAAGCGTTGGTCTAAAGAGTTTAACGACCCTTACACAACCAAACTTCTTTATATTTCTCTCGTCAGTCCATTTTTGGAATATTGTTCCTGCGTTTGGAGCCTTCAATAACACCTTTATCAGGACATGATTGAGTCCGTACAAAAGCAATTTCTCCTTTTTGCACTTCGTGGCTTAAACTGGGACCCAAATATCCAACTGCCGCCATATTCTGATAGACTTCGCCTTATAAAGTTGCCTTCCTTAAATCATCGTAGAACATGCCACGGCGTGGGATGTAATGTAGGTCGCCTCCACGCGGTGCATCCTGGGTAACGCTAAATGACCTACCGGCACGACCCTGCTTCCTTCACGGACAATGATTTTTGCTTCCAATGTTTGGGCTTGACGATTTGAGCTGGTGATCGTAACTTCCGGACCTAGTAGCGACGGAGTGAAATCTGAAGCGAACGGCTCCGGTCCAAGGTTGCGTTTGCCCCCCGTCCCGTTAAAACTTTGGCAGGTCTCAAAGTACGTTCGACGTTCGTCACCGTTAAGTTGGTGGTGTGGGTTCGGTTGAGTTTACTCCCGATTTGCGCTGGTCTGGCTCTGAGTATCATCACCCATAAGGTATGATGCCAACCCTCGCATGGCCTCCCTGCTATTCAAAGATAACCATGGGACCATTTTCAAAGCGACAACACTTTTACGAACCGAGATAGCGGCCTTGAGCTGGGACTCTTTTCGCATGGACAATTCGTTCTCTATTAACAACAAAACCCCCAAAGCACTCAACCCCACGGTAGAGCGCAAAACGCTGGTACGCCAAGCGCCAGCCACAGGATCCCCGGGCCCCGCGCCCTTTCTAGCTCGCTCAGCTGCTGCCAGCTGCTTCTTGCGGTCCTCGCCTCCTAGGACGGCCGCACTACCCTCTAGTCCGTTGAATCTGGCACCTTCAACGAGCGCTGCGGCTGCGCGGGCGGGTGCCGCCAGCAAGGCCGTCTCTACGGCTAAACCCACCCCTGCAGCATTGCCAGCTAAACCGCCGGCAACTGCCCCGCACCCCAACCCTCGCACTGATGCACCTGGTCAGGTTAGCGCCAGCACCAAGGCATACAGAACGAGGAGGGCCGCACACCGCATCATCGCCAAAATCGGCGATATCGACCCCTCCAAACTTTCGGCAGAGGAGAAGGAAAAATTGGCGTGGGCGAAAGCCAACTTGGGCGCCCGTCCACCCACTTCCTCCTCCTCGGCCCCCCCCGCTCAAAAGAGGCAGCGGTCCTCTGAGCAACAACCCTTCCTACCCGTTGTGCAAGTCCCCAAGAGACAAAGACGTGTCCCACCGCTCAACCCCACGAGGCCGTTGAGCGAGATAGTCAAGGAGAGCTTGACATGGGCCGTCGTTGATCTCAGCAACGTGGATGGGACCATCTCCTCCGCAAACTGGAGGCTTGTGGAACTTGCCCTGCTACGGACCTTCCTCGAAGTCATGCTTCTTTTCCCCGGCCCCTCCCCTAGTTGTCGGGATGCCGGATGGTATCAAGGCCATGTTAAAATCATTGCTTGTGCTGATCAACGCTCTGCGGATCTTTACAAGATGGCCGTTGAAAAAGTAGGCGAGGTTTGGCCCGGAGCTCTGCTCAAAGCGGTCCCTGTGGACCAAATCCCCAGCCGCCCCCGTTCCAAGGCCCGTATCCCAACGGAGCCCTCCAAACCAGAGGACATTCTAAGGGTCCTCCAACTCAGCAACAGTGAGTTGCCAACCCAGGACTGGAAAGTCGCACGAGTGGGCGACCCAGTCTCCAGCTTCCGGTAGGCCACGATTGTCCTCAACGAGCAATCCGTGGCGCTCATCGAGGCTCGTAAGGGTGTGGTGAACTACGGGTTCGGCTCGATCACCCTCCACATTTACCGCGGCGACAAACCACCGCCAAGCGCGGAGCAGCCTAGCGCTGAACCCCCAAGCGCTGAACCGCCAATCACTGTAGCGGTTCCCCAGGTGGAAGTTACCGATCAGGTGCTTGCCGACACCCCTAGTAGGGAAATCGACAATGCAAGCATCTGCTCTTCTGATAGCAGAAGTAGCTGCTTGTCTGCAGCCGACATGACCAGACACTTCTTAGGCCGGGTAGAACCGGGCGAAGACTCTATGGATGTCGATGCCACTAGCCTGCCCTCACTGCTTTCAGAAGAGGAAGAGGCCGATAGAACAATTGTACCGAGCGGAGATGCTGAGAGTGGTCCAAATTAACCTCCAGCACTCTAAAACCGCTTCGGCTAACCTGCTCCTCCGGATATCTAGCCATAAGGAGGAGCTCTTTCTGATCCAAGAACCATGGCTCGTTAACGGCAAGGTTTGCGGACTCAATACCAGCGGCTATAGGACCATCTACGTTGCAGACCAAGGTAAACCCAGATCCTGCATTCTAGTAAAAAACAGCATCAACGCTCTCTTACTCACAAATTTCAGCAACAGTGACAACACTGCAGTAGCCATTGAATACAAGGCTACTGCCATATGGATCGCCTCTTGCTACATGGCCCATGATCATGGGGACAACCCCCCACAGGACATCACCAGGCACATGGCAAGAGAGGCCAATCAGAGAAAGATCCCCGTAATCATCGGTGCTGATGCCAATGCTCACCACGAAATATGGGGGAGCACGGACACCAACATTCGAGGTGAGTGTCTTTTAGACTTCATTCTTGCCCATGACCTAGTTATCGCTAACAGGGGCAACGAACCCACCTTCCTGACGCAAAGTAGAAGAGAAGTTCTTGATGTTACCCTTATTAGCGATAGCTACTCCCATTCCATTGAGAATTGGTTCGTTGCCGACGAGTGTTCCTTCTCGGACCACCGGTACATTACCTTTAGTATAAACGCGGGACAACCACCGAATTCCGACAGTTGCCCTAAACGCAGAAATAGAAGGCATACCGATTGGGCCATCTTTAGGCAGAAGTTAGAGGAAAGCCTCCCAACTGACATTCCGCCCATTGCAGGCAACCATGACATTGATCTGGCTGCCGACACCCTAACGCTAGCCCTACAAACTGCGGCTATCCTCGCTTGCCCTTCCGCAGTCCCCAGAGGCAAACCAAGGCCCGATTGGTGGACTCCGGAGATCGCAAGTTTGCGCAGTACGGCTAGAACTCTATACAATAGGGCCAAATCTCACAATGATTGGACCCCCTACAGAAATAAGCAACGGGAACTAAAATACGCTATACGACGGGCCAAACGGTCAGCATGGAGGGTTTTCTGTGAAAACATCGAATCCACATCGGACACGAGCCGTCTGCGTAAGATCCTTAATGCCTCCAAGTCCAACTTGGACTGCATCCAGAAATCGGATGGTAGCTGGTCCACCTCCCACACAGAAACACTTGAACAGCTTCTCGATACGCACTTTCCGGGCAACATCAGTTACTCAGAAATGGCACTTTATCAGGTCAAACCTGCTCAAAATGCAGACTTCATGCCTTTCAGGGTCACCTCTGCTCAGACTTCATGGGCCATTCATACTTTCGAACCCTTCAAATCCCCTGGACCCGATGGTATTATCCCACTCGATATCCAGAAGGGTGAAGACTTAATCTTACCATGGCTTCAGCTAATCTATAACGCCTGTTTAAGTAAGCAATACATACCGCTTTGCTGGAGAACTTCTTGTGTTGTCTTTATCCCCAAGGCTGGGAAAGCATCACACACAAAGGCCAAGGACTACAGGCCAATTAGCCTATCGTCCTTCCTCCTAAAGGTCCTTGAAAGGGTTCTGGACTTGCACATCAGAACCACAATCGACCCAAAACTCATCTCAGCGTCGCAGCATGCCTACACGAAAGGGTTATCAGTGGAAACGGCCCTGCACTCCCTTGTAACGCAGGTTGAAAGATCCCTCGCCGTTAAAGAATTCACACTTGCGGCCTTTATTGATGTAGAGGGCGCTTTCAACAACGTGTGCCCCAATGCGGTTATCACCGCCCTCTCAGCGCTCAATATTGACCCTAATTTAGTAGGTTTTATCGAGACGCTCCTGAAATCCAGGACAATCACCTCTACTTTGGGAGATGTCCTTATTCGGAAGCTAGTGAGTCGCGGCACACCTCAGGGGGGCGTGCTATCTCCTCTCATATGGAACCTTGCGGTTAATTCTATGCTTACCGATCTACGATCTAATGGTTGTTCAGTTATTGCCTACGCTGACGACATTGCCATAGCAGCTTCTGGGAAATTCCCTCAGACTCTATCCGACAATCTAAACTACGCACTGAACACTATTTTATGCTGGTGCAGGAAGTTTGGGTTAAGCATTAACCCACTGAAAACGGAAGTAGTACTCTTCACAAGGAAGTACAAAATACCCCACTTTAACCTTCCACAAATCAACGGAACACGACTGACCCTCAGTAGGGAGGTCAAGTATCTCGGACTCATCATCGACTCCAAACTGACCTGGAGAGCAAACGTTGCCGAGCGCGTGCGCAAAGCTACATGTGCTCTATACTGCTGTAAAAGAGCAGTTGGGGGCAGATGGGGCCTCAAACCACATATCGTAAATTGGATGTACACGGCCATCGTGGAACCAAATCTCCTCTATGGGGCGGTCATATGGTGGCAAGCCCTTGACAAATCACAAAATCTTAAAACCTTTGACAAAATCAGAAGACAAGCGGCGATTCGTATAACCGGCGCCCTCAGGTCAACCCCCACTAAGGCCCTGTTTGCGTTGCTTTGCTGGCTCCCTTCGGGACTTCTGGTTAGGCAATCCGCCAAGATTGCAGCAACGCGACTACACACCACTTCTCAGTGGCGTTCCCTATATGGCCACGCCAGCATCCTCAACATGGACCCACCAGTCCCCAATTCCATTGACTACGTCACTAAGTACCCTAGTCTACACAGGGGTTTTGACTTATCTATCCCGAGCAGGGAGGAATGGAGTCATAACCAAGTCACCTCCGAAAGCTCCACCGAGATATATACCGACGGATCCAAACTTAATGGTAGGGTCGGCAGCGGAATATTCTCGGAAAAGCTTAACTGGAGGGTTTCCCTTAGACTACCAGACCATTGCAGCGTCTTTCAGGCAGAAGTCCTTGCAATCTATTACGCAGCGAAATCACTACAGGAGGGGGAAAGTCTTGCAACCAACACTACCATTTTCTCGGATAGTCAGGCTGCAATCAAATCCCTAACTGGATTCAACGCCAACTCTAAGCTTGTGCTTGTTTGCCAACTCGCCCTAAACCAGTTATCCCTGCTCTCTAGGGTACATCTCGTTTGGGTTCCCGGACATAGGGACATTCCGGGAAACTGTGTGGCGGACGAACTGGCCAAACAAGGCACCACCCTGTCCGCTATCTATAACGGTATAGACATTGGTACACCCCTTGCCACAGTCAAACTGGCCATTAAACAAAAATATCTTGCAATTGCCTGCACTGCCTGGTCCAATGAAGGTTCTTGCCGCATCTCTAGACTCACCTGGCCAAACATTGATGGCAACAAAACCAGAAAGTTGCTTACACTAAATCGCAAATCCCTATCGACCACAGTGTCTATCCTAACGGGACATTGCCTTATGGGTAGTCATGCCGAAAGAATGCGCGTCCCCTTCAACGATTATTGCCGCGGCTGTGGATCCGAA
Source organism: Chymomyza fuscimana (assembly GCA_949987675.1). NCBI lineage: Eukaryota > Metazoa > Arthropoda > Insecta > Diptera > Drosophilidae > Chymomyza > Chymomyza fuscimana. The sequence continues at coordinate 88,690,534 of OX465088.1, forward strand.
GAAGAGGAGGAAACCGTTGTGCATTTTATGTGTCAATGCCCCTCCCTGTCCAGAAGAAGACTAAGGACCCTAGGGTCCCCATTTCTGACCGACCTTACAGACCTCTCGAACCGATGTCCTAGGGACATAGCAAGGTTTATTGAGCTTTCAGGCTGGTTCAGCAACAATATGGATACAGTTGAATAGTCGTGCCTGTTCTTCTTCAGAGCTGACCGTGTGCTGACCACGAATGCTCATATACAGAGTTATAAGAGCATCCCTGGTCAGCTCTCGACCAGCGTTACCTGTGGCATCACAAAGGGCCTTTTTGTTCCTAAGTGCGTCTGGGCTCTTCCAAGACAGGCAACCACCTCAACCTAACCTAACCTATGCCACGGCGTGTTATACTTGCATAAACTGTTACTCGGTCTTATCGATTCCAATGTACTTCTTAGCAAAGTTACTTTTGTCATACCATCCAGAGTAACTCGTAATTTTCGACCCTTACAATTTTGTAAATCAAATTATGCTTTGCACGATCCTTTCCGTGTCTTATGCTCCAACTACAATAGCTGTAACGATTTCCTCTCTTTCGAACGGTCTATTCAATCTATCACTTCTTCTATCTTAAGTCATCTTGACTTGCCAATTCGAGCATCCTTGACAACCCTATATTATGAGTCAACCACTTGGTCAACGATGATCTTTTGGCTCTTTTTGTGATATAATGTTTAATTTTTATCTTACTTCCTTGTTTTCAACTTTTTTGTTATAAATCCAAGTGTCTGGCCAGTACTTGATGTGAGTCGGTGCATATCATTAAAAAGTTCACCCATCGGGGTAGAGACGCGGATTAGGTCATATGTGTTTTCTCCCTCTATTTTCATTACTCCAAATTATACTATTTTTATAATATAAGGTCAACTGAGCTTAGTTGTACTAATTAAATAAATAAATAATACTTGATTCTTTTGAAAAAAATAATTATTATATAGTCTTAGCTTTTTTGGTTTTTTAACAATTTATTTATACAAAAAGAAAAAGTCTATTCATTGCACAATCAAAAAAAGGAGGAATAATGTAAGTCGATTTGACCAAAATTGTGTCTCTGAGGTTAATATTTTGCTTGCCATTTGAGAAGAAGAAAGATTAACTGAAAATGCTTCTACAAGGATAATATTGATGTAATTTTTTGTATATTTTTGTATTCGTGTTGTATTGTTTGAAAATTTTACTTTTGATTTAGCAGTTCTATATCTATTTCTAAAACTCAAGAGTCACTACGAAATCGTCTGACGATATACCATAACGACAGAACACGACAGTCGTAAGATATTTCGGAATACCTTATCATGTCAGGCGACTAAAGTCTTCGAAGTTCGAAAGTTGACATATTATTACCTAACTCGTGTTTGTTGTCGTCACGTGTTGGAGAATAAAGATAACTAAGTGCTGTTTGTTGATTTTGAGCAACGTTGTGTAGGGAACTTATAAGGAATTCTAATATGTGCTGCATCGTAAACTTAATAGTAACAATACGTCTGAGAATAAAGCCAAAACTTTCATAGTTGAGTGTTTTCCACAGATTTTGCAGTGTGAAGGTTAAAAACCGCAAATTGCATTCTAAAATATTTAATAAATGCAGCAAAAAAAAACCAAGTAAGTTTAAGCGAATCAAGATTTCCGAGCGGCGACAGACTGGTGAGAGGGGTCTCTGGAGACTGGCGACTTTCTTGCATATTTCTCCTGACTTAAGCGACAACTTGGAATTCAATGAAATTTATGCGTCGCTTGTCTTATTGAATTCAATTCAATTGCACATTGTCTACTTTAATTGAAAACGAGTCGTGATAGCGACCTACGGCGCGCCGCGGCGCCTCAACGTGTTCGCTTTTCAGGGAACCAGGGAACATCCATGCCCGATATGAAATAACTTGATACTTGGCTATACTATGTATAAGCAATTTTCACACTTTATGCTAAGTATTCTGAGTGCAAGCACTCGTAATATAAATCAGCGCACATCAATCAAATTTAAATGCCAGTCCCATAGAAACATAGATACTCGTAGATAGATAAATATGTACTATCTTTACATACCCATGCGCCATGTGCAAACATAGATAGATACAAAGACCGAGAAAGCAAGTCGTCAGCCAGAAAGTCATTCAGCACTCTAAGTTGTGACGTCAGAGGTTGAATGCTTTGATTGAAGGCGCACATAAATGAACAACGCATCTAAAACTGTGTGTGCAAATGCATTTTTGAGATTGCATTGACAATGGCAATGAAAAAGTTTTTTATTTTATTTTTTCTTTTTTCAAACTGTCATTCTATCTGTCGGTCTGTCAGTTTGCCAGTCTCTTACTTGGGCACTTGACGGCGGAAATGACGTTGTGGGCATTGTTGTCAATGCGCTTTGACGTGCTCCACAAGTGCAGTATTCGGATTTGCCATTGTTCGGGACCATTACAATCCGGCAGCTTTATAAAATCTGGTCGCCGAGTTTATTGAACATTTCACTCAAGGTTCAAATTCGTGAATAATTTTTACATTGCAATAGAGTTCAAGAAGATACTATTGTTTTATTGGTAGTTTTTTAGATTGTCAAAAACTTTGAGTAATTGTCACAAAGAACAAAGCCAAGCCAAAGGTTAAATCATTTCTGTTCACTTTCAATGTCAAGACAAAAGGCTAAAGAGCTTTTACTTTCGTAGCTATACATAAAAATGGCTACTCTCTCATTTGTAGAGCTGTGCATATCCTTCAAATTGTCTATCTAGCCTTGGATAAATTTTTGTTTGCCAAAGACAAATAATTTTAATCAAATCCCAGCAGAATGCAAACTGAGGGTCTTTTAAAAATATTTTGCTTTGCATATAGCTGGAATAATTGTCCAAAACAAGATAACTTTAAAAAATTAAATTGTAAAAGAAACGACTTCATATTAGCAAAATTTGTAACTTAAACTCTGCTATCAATAAATCAATAATCATCTTAGCTATTCGAAGTGATTTACTATAATTGACATCATATATGGAACTTACCTGTCCGTAATTAGAATAATCTGAAGTAACAAGGTCGAGGGAGTTGCTCTGTAAAGGAGCTATATATATGTATATTTAGCTTTAAAATTTTATAAAAGGCTAAACTTGTTGGAGAAAGATAGGTTTATAAATGTCGGAGATATGGAAAAAAGCGATTTCGGGTTATATGGCAACTATATGATATAGAAATCTGATTCAGATCAAACACGGCACATGTATACCTTTCTAAAATATTCCAAATTGCCGCATTACCGACAAAAGTGTAATAATTTTAAAAGATATTTATTACCCGCCGCTAGATTGTCCATTTCTTTCATGGTTTCGATTTTAAAGATCTTAGACTCGAAATGTTCGTAAAAGAATTCTCTTTCAGCTTAAAGCTTATAATAATTTTTAAAAAAAAATTCTCGTTAATGGCCGAAAACTACACTTTTTTTCGACTTTGATTGGTTGTAACCTCAATAATTTTTACTCATTCTGTATATATCGTATATCACCGTAAAGAAAAAAATTTTGTTCACGAGATATTGACGAATAAATGAAAAAAGTGTCCAAAAACAAGAAAGAAAAGAGAAAGAAGAAAAGAAAGAAAGAAAAAAAAATTAATGTCATTTTCGTGTTTCTCGACACAAAATTCCCCTCAAAAACACTTTTTTACGAAGGTTCACTCGATGACCCTTAAATTTGTAAAATAGTGTAATTGATGCAACACCTTTTAGATATGTCGACCTTGTCTTCCAAAGCTGCAGTCTACTTATACCGGATATTTCCCATTAAAATAATGCACCGAACTCGCTGCTCTATAAATTCAATTATTGGATTGGATATTTCGCGAGCAATGGCGCCATCCTATTGGAACCAAATGTTTTAACCATTCTCATACACTTTTGGAAGCAAAGATTCGCTTAATCTGAGTCCACACTTAAGTTCATTGACGGAGGCATTTAGGCCTTCTTCAAGTTCTTCACAATTAAACAATTCATTTTTCGGGGCGCTTCTCGTCACACCATAACACTTATAAGTTTAAAATATTTGAAATTCTTGATTAAAAAGTTAATGTAACCATAATGTAATTGTCACGAATTTCAATATTTACAATTTTTGCATATTTTTTTGGAACAAGATAATAAAAATTACAATTTCACGATTTATTTATTTCACACCAGAGATTTAATAACTTTATTTTCGATGTTAAGGCCCATACGCAGTTCGAAAAATTTCGCAAATGGGAATTTTTTTTATATGAAGTTTTGTCATTTTGTGCGAAAATTTTCGAACTGCGTATGAGTCTTTATCCAAGAAAAGCATTATTGAATAAAACCAGTAAAATTATTAGTCAAGTTGAAACTGTTCTTTGATCCAGACTCTATTCGAGTTTTTGGCTTCTCTAGTAACCCTGATCTTACTTTAGATAACTTTAATTTTAATACGTTCTGGGCTTGTACCACAGGACGTAAAAAGTGGAGTTTCATAGGTTGTAGTATATTTAAAAGAAGTACGTTGCGCAGAACCGAAGAGGGCGACATTGTTCGGCTTCTTCTGGTACAATTTCATCTCCTTCGAAACCCCAGTAATGGTAGAATTCATTTTATTCACTAAGATGATTCCTGCATGCAATAATTAAGAGTAAGTAGAAAATTTGAGATTTAGACATACGTGGACCCATAAAATTATGCCAAAAACAAAATATTGTGTGCGCTTTTAAAAAAAGATGGCGTACGTTAAAGTCGGGCGCGGACGACTTTGTATACCCTGGGTATATCGACTTCTCTAGTCACCCTGATCATACTTTAAGTAACTTTGGGGGGTCTCCGACGTCTCCTTCTGTATGTTACATACATTTTCGGCTTGCACAAACTTAATATACCCTTTGTACCATACGGTACAGAGTATAAAAAATGTATCGAAAAGGAAAGTTTTATACACTCGGGAAGGATCGGTTTTGCGGACGGGGAGTTTTTTTCATTTTCTTAAGACACAACGGGTTGTTGAAAATGTATTCATATGGAGAAGTTGACGTTGGAGACCCCGCAAAGTTACATAATCCCCTATGATCGTCGATATAGACATATCCGTCTTTCTTTCTGTTCGTCTGTCCGTTCGTTAGTCCTTATGAGCTCATATATCTCAATGATGATAATACTCCTTATTATGTCATGGAAAATAAGTTTATTTAATTTTTTTGATATCGCAATAAAATTATATGGTTCGCATAAGATTATTATACAGCACCTCTGAAATACCAAAATTTAAGGGCATTATTCCATTATTTAGGAAAAAGAATAATAAGCCAATTTGGCTTTTAGAAGTTAACTTTGCCATAAATAGTTACATCCCATACGATTTATCAGTTTGCAATCCATAGTTGTTTGAAGTACCTCCGAACTACACCGAACTTGCCGATTGGTCGTGTCTGACTTTAACGATCGCATTTTTTGTTTAATGAGGAGCCCTGATAATTATGCGAAATTATTAAAATATTTTATCTGCTTTATGTGTTACAATCACATTGCTAGCACAAACGTTGACCAGATAGCGATGATAACATGCCAATGGCATTGCATTAACCAGAGTAACCTATTTCGGACATTAAGCAGGCCCAGAAATGTCGCTTCGACAGCGCCAGAGTATTAAGCCGCCTTAGACTTTAGATAACCATAGTTTGCTAATTGGGCGCTGAAAATGCCGTATCTAGCGTTGTTGTTTTATTTAAATTTCTCTTCCTTTCGTTCGTAGCTGGCTACACTGTAAAAAAAAATTCATTTTGCAGTAGGTGCTTTAAGTTCCTCTTTAATCCCCTTTTGCGCTTTTAATAGTGTTGAAATCTCTTTTTGGATACTTTTTTATCGTACTGATTAATTCAATATTTACATTCTAACCGAAAACAATTCAAAGGGAATGAATGTGAATGCTTACTTGAAAGCTTACTTTTTAAATCTCAGCATACCAGAGTCATGTCTGTCACTACTTTCACTTGCTCTTGTTACCATCCCATTCAAGCTTTCCATGGCAAAGCGTTTTTTGTTCCAACAAAGTTAGATTAAAAAGCATTAATTCCTTTTCATTGCTCATTACAAAATATTTGTGCATAAAATTAAAAGCACTTTGTGTATACGAAGTATGTAAGATTTCAAAACCCCCCATTTCCCCAACCAAAGGCGCCAAGTGCGGCGGCGACATTATGCAATCTTAGAAGTCTACAGACTAACGCGATTTCATTGAGTCACATTGCGAAGCGTTTTTCACTTGTATCTTACAGATACTGCACAGATTTCCAACTTTTGCACATGAAGCACGCAGATTGCATTTCAAAGGCATTTTAATTGCATGCCACTTGCACTGCAGACGGCTTTAATTTGTCTGTGTGTGTGTATCTGTGTGCATATATATTTGTAGTTGCATTTGTGTGTATCTGGAAATGTCAAAGCATTGGGAAAGTTCTATGTGAAAACCCAACCAGTACAAACTCACGCAGTGAAAGTCTTTATAATTATGCACACTCACTAAATGGATAAAATCTTTGCGCCGTTCATTAACCTGCCCGATTTTAATTTATGAATGAGAAGTTCCACGCACAGGCTTCCCACATTTTATAGCTCAGACATTTTAAATTAAAAGGTCTTAGAGAAGGAAACGTCAACGTTGTACATAATTTGTATTAAAGATATTTTAAGTATTTATTACATTTGGAACTCTTTAAGCAGTGCTTTTCTGCCAGAAATAAATAACGAACGCCAAAATATAGTAGGAAAAAAAATGTTATGCACCAAAAAAATTCATAATCTTGATTATTAAGCTCGCAGGAGTCAAATATGGTTTTCTTTAGCTTAAATAAGTAGTAATATATGGGCATTTACATTTAGGCGTGACTTTACATTAGTACGAAAAAAAAAAATTCGCAAAATTTTCAAATTGGGCAGGTCTTTTGATATAAAGCATTTTTTAGTATTTATGATTTTTCATATCATAAAGCCTTTTATGTGTTTTTATACCCTGTACCTTATGGTACAAAGGGTATAATAAGTTTGTGCAGCCGAAAATGTATGTAACATATAGAAGGAGTCGTCGGAGTCCCCCCAAATTTACCTAAAGTATGATCAGGGTGACTAGAGAAGTCGATGTACCCATGTCCGTCCGTGTGAACGCCTAAATCTCAGAGATGGTAAGAGCTAGAGCTACCAAACTTTCACATTAGATCCCTTATTATTCCATAGAAGACAAGTGTATTTTATTTTTTTGATATCGGGGTTATAGGATATAGCTTCCATAGGTGTGTTTCAAAGGATCTCGAAAAAAAACCAAAAGTTTTTTAGAGTTCTCAAGCACTGTACCAGTGCAAAATCGGTTGACTATATCACATAGCTTCCATAGGACCGAACGTTCAAAAAACGTGTTTGTTGCAATCTTCGCTGTGTTTCGTTTTTTATGAAGGTATCGTATGTTAATTTGATTTTTGGGAGTTTGTTAGAGTTTCCCTATATCAAATTTGATCAAAATAGGATGACAATATCATATAGTCCCCATAGGACCGATAGTTAAAAAAAATTTTGTTGGTCCCAAATTCTAGTGGTTTTTTTTTTTATGAAAGTATCATAACCAAATTTGGCAATAAAATATCTTTTGGAGTTCTTAAGCAATGTACAGGATTACTTTTATTAGTCGTTTTATGATATCTGGCGTTACGTTACATGGCATGATGATTTTGCCTTCAATATTAATAACTTTAATAAATATATTTGACTTGTTGAAAAATGATTAATAATATTAATAATGATAAAAGGAAGTTGTTCCCAAAAATGGAAAAATCTGACCAAAAGATTAACTTTAAGCATTGTTGCCAGATTTCTCGCAATCTTTCAATCCTTAAACTTTGTGTGGAAATGGCCATAACTAATGAAAGCTTATTTTATTACAGTCCTAGCTCCACCTGATGTGTTTTTAGGTATAACATTGGAAGTTTTCCAAGAATTTTCAAAAAGTACAGCATACCAGTCTTGCTTGCCTGAACTATTCAAAGAGCTTGATAATATATTTATTTATTAGTTATTCTATTTTAGCAATTTAAAGTTGCATGCCGAAAATGCACATTTCAAAAACATGTGCTTTTGTTTATTTACAGCAGTGTTAAGCAGCTGATTTTTGGTACTTAACATTACAGATTTATGTTTTTACAATGCATGGCAGTTAAAAAAAAAAACATTAAAACGACTTTTAAAATATGGGTTTTGGCCAGCTAAAGTGGTCGTTGGCCTCATAGTGCACTGGTGCATTTGCCAAGCACTGGCATCGCTAGCTCAAAAACGCTCTTTGCCCAAGAAAATCTCTATTAATTCAAGACACCTCCGTTCGGATTCGGCTATAAACTGTAGGGCCCTGTTCTCTTCGATATTCGTTATTAATAGAGATCCCCAATGCTCCGCCCAGGGGCGACTGACAAAATAGTCAGTCAGGGAAATTATTATGTCTATACTAGCCAGTTCACCCACAGGAGCATCTTATGATTTTTAGCTATGCGGTTCAATATCATGAACTGAAACTTCACACACCTATTTGTCGTGGTTGCAAGCATCTGTGTGTCAAAAATGAGCAAATCGGAGAAATACATTTATAGTCAAATATGTAGTACCCTTTTCTACAACACTTAGAGTCACAAAATTTGAAGTAATGTGGCTGGACAAAGATCAAACTTCAATCTGTGAAGCCTCGTTTTTAACAAAATGTGGGTAAAACTGTTTTTGAAAACGCTTCAGTTTCAAAAATTCGCACCGCAATAGATTTTTATTATTTATCAACAAACCTTTACATGCAGCAAGTTAAAACTCAATAAATAGTTTTCTGTTTTCCTTTATCCTAATGTTGCAGAGCTTTAGTCATGTATTATAAATCATCGCAAAAACGTTTAAAATTTGGGGGACTAGTCAAAATCAAACGAATTCTGGGAAAATTAATTGCAGTGCAGAGTATATTAAATTCGGTCTATTCCAAATGTAAGCAGCCCACGTTTTTAATTGTTAGATTTGTTGCATATTAAAAACATTGTTTTTCAAATTGGTTAACTGAAAGTTTTTAAAAAATAATTTTCGTAACATTTTTGGCAGAGTTCCACTCTGCAATACTTTCAGAAACAGTGACGGCGCTCACAAGTGGGACACAGTCGATCGATGGGCCTTCACATTGACCGCTTCCGACTGTGACACTGGCTGACCCATTCGACCCAAACTTCATGCAAACAGACATACATATAAAAAGTTTAAATGGGACAGACCAAGACCAGATTACCCCAATGCATGCGGGAAGTTCTTTTACCGGACTGTCTGTCACCTGTCATTGGTTGGTGGGTGTTTTTTTTATGAGACCCTCGAGAAACATTTGTTTTTAATTAAAAATTTCACCACATACACTCATATATGCCATATCATGTAGGTGAATGCATTCAAGGTGACTGCAATTGTAGTCACAGGACGATTTGCAAATAATGGACAATTTAGTTAATAATAGCATTTGGAGCAGTAAAGCCACTTCATGCGTGCAGTAAATTGGCAATCCATCGATTTTTACTTATGGAATTAGTCAGCGTTTGACTTAAGCAATTTCCTACAAGGTCTGAGAAATCGTCAAGGTATCGTCAGTTAAATTATAATAAGCTCAATTAAATGCCTTTGCCTCGAATCTAATCCAGAGTCTGCTCTTGACGACATTTACCACTGCAACATGGTTTCAATTTCCGCCGCAGCATTGTCGACGACGACAATGTTCTCTTGTGGAAATGTCATGGAATGTAATCAGTAATCTGGCAGCAAGATTCACGCCCGCATTGTTTCACAGGAAGCAAGAGCACACGACGATGTGCACCCCAACAGGGTTGGGGTATATTCGGAAAACTGTCAAAGCCTTTTCACAGGTGACAAAGCTGCAGATGCCTTTGTTCGTTCTGGATTGTTCCCTGATTGCAGAGTGTCGAACGTTCCATGGTTTAACTGCTGCAACGTAATGATGTTTGCATGCTATGTGAATACAATTATATCTACGTTTGTGGGCAAGTCTGCAGCAGTGGACAATAGAAAATAGCATTTAAAGCCCACTATAGTATTTGCACTCGCTTGTGACGATCCCCAGACAATGAGCTAGATATAGCTTTTTAGTAAATATGCTTTAACGGTGTCATGCTTGGTACTTATTCTAGAAAGGAGTTACTGTGCCAAATTGAGTAAGGTTTGATTTTGAAAAAAAGTTTTCGCGATGGTCGACAAGGAAATAGACTATAAAATATAACGATTTTGAAGCAAAATTCTCCTGATGCCAAAATATCCGCGAGGTCCATAAATTTTTTGTATTTCCTTTTTTTTGGATAACTTTTTGGATATATCTGATTGAAGATGTTCTGATAATGAACCCTCATGGAGGCATTTTGTGATATAAAAAACTATTTAATAAATACTCATAAAAAGGATTTACTATGGAAGTAAGCAAGAATAGAAGAATCTGTAACAGCTGAGATAAGAAGTTCCTCTTAAAGAACTGAACTGCTGACACTCATGTTTGCGAATTTCAACATTGAAAACTATTTAAATCTGTGTGGTTCAATTAAGTAAGAAAAAAACTACACTTCTGTACCGATCTTCTTTCTCATTTTTTTGAAGATCCTTTTTACGATATGAAAAATCCCAAGTGTTTAGATCCAAAATCTTTAAAAAAAAAAAAAAACCGGGATGGGATAAAAGTATAACTTTTAGCATTTGTTTAAATCGAATCCGTTGAAGAAAACCCGACATTACATAGGTTGCGATTAGTGTTGTGTTCAAGACCCTTAGATGCGTTTAATCGGGTTGAATAATTACACTTCTTTCTGAAGTGGCCGACGCGTCGATGAACGAGGGTTTAAATCCGAATGAGAATGTCTTAAAAAAACAATCTACAAGCAAGCATATGTGCAAATATAATGCAATTTAAATCTTTAAAATAACTCAAAAAGGATTTGGATTTATTTTGCTTAATTGGAATAAAATATCACAACAATATTATTTTATTTTGTGAAAAAGAGTTATATCTTATTTTTTTAAGGAAAAATTAATTATGTAGAAAAACTATTACCAATGCACAAAATATTGATGTTCAATAAAATATCTGCGAATTAAAATAGCAACTAAAAGTATGCTACAGAATTATTTGCTTTACTTCTTTTTTCTTTTTTTTTTTTTTGATTTTGTATATTTATTTATTGGGAATCAACCGATAAGTACAAAAGCTTATAGTCCAATATTGACAGAAGAAATAAATCGCTTAAACATAACTTAGTGTGTGATAGGGCTTATTTTACGACATATAGACATTTATACAATATTTACAAAAAGAAAATGTAGAAAAAAATCTACAAAATACTCAGGTCTTTATAATCTGCTAGAAAAACGTATAGTGAGATTTAGCGAGGTTAAACATTAACTCATAAAATATAAATAAGATGCACAGCTGCTATATTAAAGAACGCCTTCTGAGATCACATGGGTGGGGTCGTTTCAGGCGTCTTCTTGGTAGGGATGGGCGATAGTGTATCGATATATCGGAATATCGATATTCTTTCTTTGGAAGTCGACTATTTTGTATCGATATCCATGTTCGACGATATATCCGATATCGATATTTTCATCCGATACTGACGATATTTACGAATTCGACGCCAAAACTAAGCGTGTAAGGTGGAATGGCCACTTTGGGCATAGAAAAAGTTTTGACTGCATCGGGGAAAAAATTGGAGACGTCGGGAAACAACATTCTGGCTAAGTCGCTGCATATTACCATTTCATCAGAAAAATTATTTTTGGGAAAGCACATTGTTGCCGTGAGCAATCCTGTATTGCATTTAGATACGGAAGATCCAAAAAATATTGCGAGAACGGAGATGCAAGTTTTTTTTCACGCCAACAGTCTCCGCTGGACTCCAATCCACTAACCATATGTTAGCCCCTGCCGACACAATTCTTGAATCTTTACAAACTAGCAAGGATATTTGTTCCGGCTGTTGCGACGTCTGTTACCTCGGAGCGACCATTTTCTCTTGCAGGGAGAATAATGACCGACGAACGGAACCGGCCTTTGGCTTGTGAAGACGATTCTTTGGAGCCTTTCTAATTTAAACTAAAAACCAGCCTTTTGGAATAATTGTAAGAAATCCAGATAAACTGATTATTTGTATGTGTCTGAATTTATGTATGACTTATTATTTTAAAACTGATATTATTCATACAAATTTTTTGGGCGAGATATCGATATTGTTTGGTCGATATATCGGTTTTTTACATCGATACTGAATATATATATATATTCGAGTACGCGATGCCCATCCCTACTTCTTGGTCTATGACCGGCCCGCGCACATGCAAAAGAATTGGGGCGGGATCGTAAGCGATCTACCTAAATCTGCGATAAGCGCTTCGAAAATTTTTTTTTTTTAATACGAATATTGCAAATAAAAATTATATAGCAATTAATTGCATTAAAGCTCGATTAATTGTTAAACTGCTTGTTATACTAAATACAAGCAGTTTAGATTGGTAAAAAAAAAAAAATTACAATAAATTTTTTGGAAAAGAGGGCGGCTAGTCTATCCTTATCAATGCTCCTCATTTAGTGTATCACGTCAAATCACACATCACATAAAAGCGTTTACATTCAGAGGTGTGTCGTCTAGATCGTCATCGTTAAGATACTCATTTTATATTTAAATACAAAACATTTTAAAAATCTCAGCTAGCACACATCCCAACGACACTTTAGAGATTGCATCGATGCATTCAGTCATTAATTCAGTTGGAGTCTGCAAAAGTTGGCATGCAACAGCTATGAGCAACATTAGATAAGCTGTTTCGATAAGGTTTGTTTATCTTAAAAGTATTCTATAAAATAAATTATAAAGACTTTATGCATGCAGACGACCTCAGAATATTTCCCAACTTCATTATAACTTACACAATTTGTTTAATAAAGTTAATTTTATTCCATCACTGCAATGCGCATTAGAAGATACAATAATCCTATTATTGATTCAATTAAAGTCTCCCAATCGCAATGTTCAAGGACAGAATACGAGCAAATGCTGCTGCAGTTGTCTTTGTAATTGTCCCAATTCCATTTTTATTATAATAAAAATATTTAACAGACTTTAATCAATATTAAAAATCAAAACAATACATCTTAAGGATTGAAGTTTAAAACTTCCCCCACAACATTATTAGCTACTTTTTAATAACAAAAAGCATACCAAATACAATTAGGTTTATTTTCATTCAAACGATTTCTCGACCATCCGTATGGAAAGAAGAAGTAACCCAGGTTCACTTGTGAAAAAACCAGAGTGCTCCGAAACGGGCTCTTTTCGTTCGCCAGCTTCATTCATTTCAGTAAATCCCCTCTATAATATAATATGTACTTTTCATAATTTGTACTACAAAAACTTACAAGAAGACAGGCTTCCACGCAAAGTCTAATTAGTATCCAAGAAACACAGCACGAGAACATTGCATTTAAGATGTTTAAGCGTTTCTTTAATGGGACACCTTCATATACCTGTGGTGCACCAGTCCGGAATTTCCATTTTGGAAACTGTAGCCTCTTTATGAAAAGATTTACAAATAGATTTACATATCTGTCTTAATTATATTTGCATTGTACTATTTATTTCCGAAAACTATAAAATAGTAATAAGCTTCGACCGGGTAGAGTGTGGGTGTAAGCTCTTAATCGAGGTGAGTCCTAAAACTTGATCTGTTGGCATAATAATGCGCATAATTTAGACAAGCTTAGGATCTCTAGATTTTATAGTCTCGGAGATGCATTTGTTCATACGAACAGTTAGAAATAGCTATAAAGATTACATATACAGGGTATTTATTTATTTTTTATTTGTTAAAGACTTACACTTGATTAAAAACGACAACTCGTTTTATCATTAAATTGAAGCATATATTAATGTACATACACATATGTATATGCACATAAATAAAAACATACCTATATATACAGTGCCATAAACAGCTGTTCAATATAATAACAAATATTGAACCCAACCCCCGATGCTTCAGTAAGTGTGATTTTGTTTACAAACTTCAATGAGAGAGCAAACAACCCCCAATTTTCGCTCAATTATCCGGCGTCTGCGCTCTACGTTAGATGAGATGCTGCGCAGGCAGAAATCTCAGTGTCATTGATTTTATCCAGAATCCAGAAGTAGAGTTCTTAATCCGCACCCAAACTGCCAGAGGAAAACTTGTACAATTTTAGCAGCGCTAAGGAAAGTTGGCATAAATTCTCAAAAAGACAATTTACTAAATAAATTGTATTGGATTATTGGCCAGCTTCAAGGATTTATACAAAGTGTTTGTGTTAATTAACAATAAGAATGATGACAAGAATTGAGCCCTTTTAATAATCAAATTTTCTTAGCAGTGCGGGGCGTTGACAAAGGAGAGAAGTTAATCAATTTTAAAAATGACTGACTTGTATGCCGAGTAAGTTACAACGACCTAACCGAAAATATTGTTACACTGCATCCATAATATGAGGATACAGCGGAGCAGCATCTGGATGTGGCTGTGCAGCGGCTTGCTGGTTTTGTTATCGATTGCTTCAGGTACGTAACGTGCAAAGTCGCAAAACTCTTTAGCTGGTTATGTAATATAATTTACTACTATGTGATCATATCTGCTAATAACTTCTACCCCATATATATACTACTATTTACTATATGCATATATGTACATATATATGTATAGTATGTATATATAGTATGCCGCCAAGCAACAAAAGCTCTAAAGCTCTGGTTAAATTCACAGAAATGATTTGATTTTTTTCTTAAGTTTAAAGAAATGTGCAAGCAGCGCCGCTTTGACAAAATCTTCAAGTTTCATATTACAACTACAACAACAACAGCAACAACAACCAGAACAACAACAACTACACCTATTATGCCAACGCCTCCACCTCCAACAACAACAGCAGCTGTGGACCTGCGTATCAATACCCGAATCCCCCAGTCAAAAGCAATCCAACCAAACAATTGAAAATTAGCAAACAAAAAAAAAAAAATGAAATGAAAATGAATCTTGAAGTATTTGACAAAACGACGCTGCTGCAGCACTGCCAAAATATTTAGTAACAAACAACGACTACAATGATTATAATGTATCAGTAATGTATGCATACTACGATTATATAAATCTAAAATTTGTAGCATTAGCGTAATTATGGCTAGCTGCCATTGTCCTAGATTTGAGAGTATCCTTTGAAAACGCTAATGCTTAAAAATTTCTATTTTTTTCCATTTCTAATTACTAGTTAGCATAGGTAGTCCTTGCTACTATGTAAAATGCTTGAAAATTTAACTATACCATAAACTACTCTTCCAATTCCACTAATACTACAAACAATCTACTACTACTACTACTACCACTACTACTATTACTTCTACTATGTTACCTACCATATAACTATGTACTTTTGCCTTCAACTTTTTCGCTCTTGTAATTAACAACCAGACAATTTAAGCCTTACTATCCCAGCTAAACCAACTAGTAGCTACTCGAAAAACACCAAACGAAATATTGGAAAACGAACCTAAGATTATTTTTCGAAATGCATAAGATTTCTGTATCAACTGCCGAATCTTAACTCATACTCCTTCTAAACTCAGCCGTCCCAAATCATCGTCATCGTCATCGTCATCGTCCAGTAAGGAATCATCATCTTTGGTATTATAATAAAATATTTGTGCATACTACTATATAGTACTCCACTGCAGCTACTACTCGCAGTGTGAGCCTTAAATATTTAGGTGAAAAGTAACGCGTTTTACGCTCTACATATCAAAACACTCGGCAGGGTTTAACTCGGTCATAGTAGGGCGTAGGAGCATCAGCCAGCACCAAGCAGCGCTCCACTTTCGAAGTACCCTTCTCCACTCTCTCTCTCTCACTCTCTCTTTTGAGCGCTCTCTGTGCGTGGGATAAGCGAGCTTGGATTGTCGGATAATATTTTGGAATGACAAGCTCAGCTGTCAAACTCACCAAAATCAGAGAGATTTTTTACGTGTGCACGTGGTATGTAGTACTACATGCTCTGGACACTGGTTACACTGAAATCTTTCAGCTGATAATCTGCTTGGATTATTCCCATACTTACTGTACTACATCCAAACTGTATCCGGTATCATCTATGCGCATTTACAGAAACCAGGGTCTTTAAGGAGACGCGTTTGCATTAAAGCGTCGGCTGTGCATGTTAATAGCATGCTCAACTTTGCGGTTGAGGGCACAGCCCTTTAATACAAACGCGCTCAACGCGACGTATACTTAACGTAGGCTTTAGCAAAATTCATTAGTCGTCTATTTTAAGTTTTTAAATTTTGAAAGGCTTAACTTATTGAAATGCTACTGAAAACTCTCATTGTGCAGCCTGTCGTAAACTCTATCTCTATAACTGTATCCATACATATATTTTTGAAAATAACAAAGCAACTTAAAGTTACCCTAACAACAATGCTCATTTTTCATCTTTACTCATCTGTATTCCAAATTTCTTTTACTTGTTTTTTAATTTTATTTCTTCTTTTTGGGTCTCTGACTTTCGAATTGGCTTTTGCCGACCATTTTTTGTTTTTGGTTACTTTTGCATTTTGATTTTAGTAAGTGCATCCGAAGATGAAGAGCGCCTGGTGCGTGACCTCTTTAGAGGCTACAATAAACTCATTCGACCCGTACAGAATATGACACAAAAAGTTGGAGTAAGATTTGGTTTGGCGTTCGTACAGCTAATCAATGTCGTAAGTGTTCAACAAAATTTGTCAAAACAGTAAAGAATTACAAAAAAAAAAAAAAAAAGACACTAGCCGCAAAAACAAAAAAATAATAATAACATTTAAAATATAGTATTGTGTATTAGTACTTTCGAGTTTTGTTCTTAAGTTAGTTGCTGTCATGCACCGTCCAGCCGGCACACACAGGTTGTGTCCGTATGGATGGACGTGGCAGCATGTGACGACATTGCGTTGTCCAAAATAAATTTTCAGTTCGATTTTGCTTTGTAAATAATTACACTTTGTCTGACTTGTCTTTGTATGTTTGTAGTGAAATATGATTCTTGATATAATTTAAACGTGCTAGAAAATACCCAATACCCAATACCCAATACCAATACGATACAAAAAATACTATGTACTAAGTACTCTTAACTCAAGCTTCTTACATATGCAAATAATGACTTAACTCCCTTCCTACCCTTCAATCTCAAACAAATGCAAATGCGTACGTACACACTCGTTTCGATTCGTTTGTTTCAATCAAACGTCCCCAACAATATCGTACCGTACGAACTACCATATACAAAAAACAAAAAAAAAATACTGAAAAAATACTGAAAAAATGTTACCAAGAATGAGAAAAATCAAATTATGAAATCAAACGTTTGGTTACGTTTGGTTTGGTACGACTATCAGCTGCAATGGGATGAGGCTGATTACGGCGGCATCGGCGTGCTGCGTTTGCCGCCCGATAAGGTTTGGAAGCCGGACATTGTTCTTTTTAATAAGTGAGTAAATGGCTTTTGACATACTCTACTCTCCACACTAGACTTTGTAGTTGTTGACGCAACTGTTTCTCACTTAACTTGGCCCCAATTGCTTGGATTACTAACGATTGCACTTCTCTGCTCTCTGTATGCAACCAGTGCCGATGGTAACTACGAGGTACGCTACAAGTCCAACGTGCTTATCTATCCTACGGGTGAAGTGCTCTGGGTTCCGCCGGCTATCTACCAGAGCTCCTGCACCATTGATGTCACATACTTTCCATTCGATCAGCAGACGTGTATTATGAAGTTTGGCTCGTGGACCTTTAACGGAGATCAAGTGTCCCTAGCGCTTTACAACAACAAAAACTTTGTGGATCTATCGGATTACTGGAAGTCCGGCACCTGGGACATCATCGAAGTGCCAGCCTATCTAAATGTCTACGAGGGTGACAGCATGCATCCCACAGAAACCGATATAACCTTTTATATTATCATTCGCCGGAAGACACTATTCTACACGGTGAATTTGATACTGCCCACGGTGCTCATCTCATTCCTTTGTGTGCTCGTCTTCTATCTGCCCGCCGAGGCTGGAGAAAAGGTAATTCGCATCGCTCACTAATATTTATTTATTTTCGTTTATCGAATGGTTTCCATCTTGGTTTGTAGGTCACGCTGGGTATTAGCATTTTACTGTCACTGGTTGTGTTTCTGTTGCTCGTATCAAAGATTCTTCCGCCCACTTCGCTGGTACTGCCGCTTATAGCCAAGTATCTGCTTTTTACCTTCATCATGAACACGGTGTCCATTTTGGTGACTGTGGTCATTATCAACTTAAACTTCCGTGGTCCACGCACGCACCGCATGCCCATGTGGATACGCAAAACATTTTTACACTACTTACCCGCACTACTGTTCATGAAGCGCCCACGCAAGACACGCCTACGTTGGATGATGGAAATGCCGGGCATGAGCATGCCAGCGCATCCGCATCCCTCATATGGCTCTCCCGCCGAGTTGCCCAAGCATATCAGTGCAATTGGCGGCAAACAATCAAAAATGGAAGTCATGGAGCTCTCGGACCTGCATCATCCGAATTGCAAGATAAATCGCAAAGTTAACAGCGGTGGAGAACTGGGTCTTGGCGATGGATGTCGTCGTGAAAGCGAGTCATCCGACTCGATTTTGTTGTCGCCAGAGGCTAGCAAAGCCACCGAGGCAGTGGAGTTTATTGCAGAGCACTTGCGCAATGAGGATCTCTACATACAGGTGAGTTTTGTGAAGACATACATTGACGAAAATGAATTTGAATTCTTCTTTTCTGCACTAGACCCGCGAGGATTGGAAATATGTGGCCATGGTCATTGATCGCTTGCAGCTATACATTTTCTTCATTGTCACCACGGCGGGCACGGTTGGCATTCTAATGGATGCCCCACATATCTTTGAGTATGTCGATCAGGATCGCATAATTGAAATTTATCGTGGAAAGTAAGGATATCAAATGCGAGTGAGCAAAGTAGGAAAGTTAATAAAAAGGTTCAACATTGCAAATGCAACAATAAAAAGTAAACAAAAAGCAAATGCAAAAAACACACGATCTAAATCGATTTTTCACTACTATTCGATACAATTGCCAAGTTAAAAATGGCAATAATTATACAAATAATACGAATTCATGTAGGCAATTAGAAAATTTATTGGCTTAACGTTATTTATAAGAAGCAAGTGAAATTAACGAACGAACGAATAATTGTTTAATAAGAAAAACGTAAATTGAAACAATAAAAACATAGCAACATAAAAAAAAAAAAAACAGCACAAGCTTCATTTTAAAAATCAAATGTGTTCACAAAAATAAAATAAACTATTGAAACAAGTGAAAGGACCGATTCGAAACAATCTGAATTGTTATGCAGCCAACTAATTGTACTACATACAACAAAGTCACTTTTTCAACTTGCATTATGTTAGATTTAAGTAATCAAATTTTAATATTTAAGCAACATCATGACACTATTTGAAAGAAATGAACAACTCCACAAACGCTTAAACCACAAAAAGTCTAGAGTCCGAACACCAAAACAGCGAAAACCCCAATAAAATTAATGTTACTAAAAATAATGCGCCCAATTTTGAATAACCAAAGAAGAAATATGTTAAATTTCAGATGGCTGAAGTTGGAATAACCGTGTCCATGCACACTGAATATATCTCTGTCTTACATATATAAAAAAAAAATTTTCTGCGTTGTCGTCGTCGTTCATTAATTATTTTTATGTTTAATATGACCGATAGATGGCGTAAGCAAGATGCTGTCGCTAGATGGCGCAAGCAAGTTGTTGCACATTTCTCTTCACAATAATAAAAAAACAATTTAAAGTTAATAAAGTCGACCTTCCCTGAGTTTTTATCGTTTATTTCAAGAAATTAGATATGTACTTCCATTCTTTCTTTAAAAAATGATCAACAACTTTAAGATGATAACAGCTAGCGATTCGTTCGAATACCCCATTGGGGTATTACACAGCACCTCGAAAAACCCAAAAGTCCAAGATGCATAATTCGTTTGCTTATGAACCAAATCCGCTTTCGTAAGTTTTTTAGAGTCAAGCACTGTACCGAATTTGATAAAAATCGATTCATTATATCATTAGCTTACATAAGAACTCTCGATTGTATCCGAATTCGGCAATGAAATTTTTTGGAGTATCGATATCGGTTCATTTGTTTATTAGTTTACTGTGATGGTTCAAATTTATTTGAGTTATTAGTTTTTATTCCCAAAATATGTTTTACTTTCCCTATTATGAAGTTCAATTCAAATGAGTACCGAAATCAATAACCCTTGTGAGTTTAACTATCGGTTACAAAATTTGTTTTTTTGTTTTTTTATGAAGAAAAATTCCATATACACAAATTTAAATCTTTTATTAGGTGTTATGAAAAATTCTTTGTAGAGGAGTTTGTTTTAGGGAGGTTTGACTGTAGAAGTGTCACAAATCGATTCATATTTGATTAAATTTTGGAAGATCATTAAAAACAGGTAAAATGGGTTATTACCAATTTAATCTTGAAAGACTAAATACTGTGGACAAAATCTGAATATAAAAGTTAATAACAGATCAAGGGAAACAACAAACACAATTTCATGAACTACAAATAATTTCAAAAAAATACTTTTTTTTCATTAAGATAGCTTAAAACTGACAAGTTTTACAACAAAGAGAGAGAGAGTGTGTCATAGCTTATCAGATTCGTTACAGAGTTTTTAGTATAACTTATGTACCCTAGGAAGGTATTGGAAAACTTTGGTCATGTCGAACCAAAGATGTCTGAACTTGCCAATCATACGCCAAAAAACTAAAAAGCATAAATTATAAAAAAAAAGTAGAACGCGATGTTAATGACTTACATAAAGTGTCGTTTCCGAAATGAAGCTGCAGAAAAAAAAGAAGTTACAACAATGTAGTATCTCCACTGAGAAAAACTCGTCGTCAACTTGGTCGGTCATGTTCAAAACGTAGCTAAGAACTTGCATTTTCATTTGAGAAACTTCTGCTGTCATATAAAGGCGGCAAGAGAATCCATTAAGGTACCATTCGATTTTTTAATTTTGGTACGTGAACATCGTTGGCGTCTACGGATAAAGTTTCATAGAATTTTTTAACATTGTTTAACTCTTTGTGGTAATTTGGCGCAATGGTAAGTTGCAGAAGATATTCCAAGTTTATATATGAGAATTTTGAACAATTGTTGTTAGTTCCTTAATCTCCTTGAGGAGCATAGGGCCTAGTAGCAATTATAATACTCTTGAACTCTTTGCAGCAATTTTTATTTTGTTTGGTAGCTGTGTTTAGTGTGGCTGGGGCAAAAGCAGATGTTTCTCATTTGAAATTGGATTCATATGGGAATGGCTACGA
This sequence comes from Chymomyza fuscimana, assembly GCA_949987675.1. Lineage (NCBI taxonomy): Eukaryota > Metazoa > Arthropoda > Insecta > Diptera > Drosophilidae > Chymomyza > Chymomyza fuscimana. The sequence goes on from OX465088.1 coordinate 88,712,039, forward strand.
ATATAAAGAGCCATCCTTGGCGTTTGCGCCAGTGCCTCAAGGTAATATCAATGCAGACTCAGCCCTTAATACTGCATACAGACCAGACGAACCGACCCTGAAAACAGAACCGTCCGCGTCGTATGGAGAGGTTCAAACACAGGCTCCAGCACAGGAACAACCAAGGGATTTACACGAAGAAGCCTCAAGAAACCAGCTTCCAGAGCAGTCTTCATATGGCCCTAAGGAAAGATCAGAGTCAGTTCATACTGATTCAACGTCATCATTTCAACCCAACCAATTCCAACCGAGAGCCACTCCACCTTCACTTTTATATGAATCGCCACAAACCGAACTTAAGTTACCGAACTACAGTCCATCTCAAAATGAGCTATCTGCACAATCTCTAGAAACACACCCGCAACCCGGGCCAAGTAACGTCAGCGCGTTATATGAACCACCTTACACTGGATCAGATGCTGATAAACCCACACAACGACCGCAAGTAGGTGCAGAATATCTCCCACCAGATCAGCCGAAAAAACGTTTATTGTCTTCATCGAGAGGTCAGCTTTTACCAACTCAGTCAATCCCTCCTAATGACTTAACTCAACACTCCAAATTTTCTGGACCACCACAACCTCAACCACACTATTTACCAGCAATAGGTTCAAATGCAGAAAGGGACTCTCAATCACAATATGCAAATCAAGGTTTGGGATTTGCTTCATCTCCTGGTAGTATTGCATCTACAGTTCCAACTTATCAGGCTGGACCAAAACAGTTCAAAACTTCAAGTGCTGATGGATATAATTATAAGCAACCGCAGCCATCGTTTTCCTTTTAAACATGCAAGTCCTTACGTGTTAAAACTAGATATGTTATGTATGTTATGACAAAAAGAAAACCATAATTATTTTAATTAAATAGATTCTGGCTAAGATTTTAATATAAAAAAAAAAGATTAACCACCTTTAAAAAATTGCGAACGCTTTTTTTACTATAATTGAATTATTTCATTAATAATTTAATTTCTAATTTAATCTTATACCAAATTAATTAGTCGTAACTGATTGTCGAAATTTTCTATTGCTGTAACAAAAACTCTTTATACATCGAAATTATTTTCTACTTTTTAGTTCGGTTTGCTATTAAAGCGTGTTTTTTTTAGCTTTTTAAATTATAATTTTTTATTTTAAGACAAAAAACCAACATGGATTTTTGTCAACAAGCCTACTAAATATTTTGAAAAACTGTTGCATACTTTTAGTGTACATTTAATTTTTTAAATCCTGATGATCCTAGTCAGGACATTAGAACAAAGTTATTAAATAATTGTATTGTCATCAGTCCTTGACCCCTTTGCAAATTTTCAAGATGATCAGACTTCTTGAAATAGGTGAAAATTAATATTAAAGAATTTTCAAATAAACTTCAAACAGATGTCATTTATAGTGATTTTAGTAAGGTTACTCAATTGGATTTCCTCTTAACTTTCAGAGAGAACCCAAAGAGTTATGGTTAGGTCCACTTTTTCAAAAATTCTTCAAGTATCTTCCGGTGTTCCGCAAGGTAGTCATCTAGGTCCTCTATTTTTTACACTTTTTATAAATGATCTGCCAAATGTGGTTAAACATGCCCATGTTCTTATGTTGGCTGATGATGTTAAACTTTGTTTCTCGTTTAATGATTCCACGTCGCATCTTTAACTTCAGGATGATTTAAACTCTCTTCATAACTGGTGTACTATTAACCATTTGAACTTAAACCTTTCTTGTCCGCCATCAATCCCATACCCTTTTTCGTAAGTGCAAGAGTTCAGAGAGCACAAACGAAAAACAACAACAAAATATCAGTGAAAATCAGTGGGCCAACAACAAATATACGCAAGGGTTGTTTCTGTGCTCGTGAGATTAGAGAGCGAAGAGAGTAACAGAGAGAACGGAAAGAACCGTGCATGTATACGCTCATTCCAGCCTATACACACCTAAGAGCAATTACAAAAACAGAAAGAGCTACAGGAGCAATGGGCCTGGGCACCCCTGGATTAAAATGTAAAGCAGTTTGTACAATTAAAAAAACTCTGTAAAATTAAAAAAGAATAACTAACACAATTGTTTAGTTGTGCGTGCGGGCGCCCATATCCTAGGACATTGAATAAAACAAAAGGTGGTCTGCTTGGGAGTAACCTTATAAGCACTCGCGAACCAGTGCGCAGTACTGAAGTCGCGTAGCTATCATACGAAAATGGAACCAGTTTTCTGCGCAGGTAAACTCGCGCACTTCTTTGTGGCCTCTGTGTATGAAATTTTTCCCGACAATCTGCTCGTGTGTGGCTTCGTCAACTTCGTGTCTGTACCAACAAACACTAAATCCACATTTAAGGCTATCCAGTTGTTCTGATGGTGGCAAAGGGTCACCTTTTACTGGAGAAGTGACGCAACACGGGTCGTTAGACAATTCGCTGAAAAAATTGAACAAAAAAAAAACATTTATGCTAACGACCTATGCATAACCGGTCGCCAGTGTAGTCGTTAGTACTTGTTGTTCCATCGCCTGTTCTCTTGGGCGAATAGAAAAAGCAAAAAGAAATTTAAAAATAATTAACAACAACCAATTCTCGGTATTACACGTAAGCGCGATTCGTTGCCATAGAAGCGCATATAGGTATGTTGTTGTTGTTTTTTTTTTCGCTAGTCTGTTTTAGCCTGGTAAAGAATTTTCGTTGGGCGAGTAGCAACATCGGAGTAGCGCGCGCCATTTAATTTGCAGTTCTACAGTGTCAGTTAGAAATATAAGTTCATTTCGTGTCTACAATTATAAAATTTCTATGAAACTAATTATTACAAACGTACCTAATAATAATTTTAGTAAAATAAAATACTTTAAGTGCTTTCAAAAGTTGTGCTTATTATTATTATTATTATTAGTAGTAGTGGGTGTAAAGATATACTAGATCTATTGTACCCCTATTGCCGCGGCTCAGAGCTCTCCCAAAAGTCCAATGGCCATCCACATAGTAGATGCACTGAAGTTTCTTCGTTCATCCTACAGAAGCGACATAGTCCACTGTCCGCCATGCCAATTTTATTAAGGTAACTGACGGATCCTACAGTGTCGCGTCAATAGGCCGATCTGGATCATGAGATTGAACTTCTTACGTTTGTATTTAGAGAGGAGGGTTTTTGATTGCTTAAGTCCTGGTATCAGTGTCCAGTGAAGCAGCCGTTTATTTTCCTCCTTCGTTCTCAGTAGATCCCGTGCCACATGGTTACCAAAAGTTGTGCTTATAAAAATAAGTTTGCTTATTCTTCAGAGCAATTATAAATATGCAAAACTGTAGTGTCATGATTTGATGAACTTGTTTTTATAAATACTTATATTTTAATATGGTTAAGGTCACGGTGAGCAAAAGGAATTTAAAGCGTTTGATAAAAAGAGAGAGAGAAAAAATATAAATATAGTATCATAATATCATAAAAATTTAGAATCGCAATTGTGGGCAAATTATTTCCGCACTAATTCCGCCAGAAGCCTCATTAGAGTTTGGGAAATACCAGTCACGATGTAGTTGAGGAAATGTAAATAAAAGAATGTGGCAACTTTTCAGATGACAAAAATAAGGCCATTATATATTATTGCGAAAAGATTGTATTGTAATAGCGATACTATTGTCCGTAGAAACGATGGGTTTATACGTATAGCGGTTCGACTTAGGTTAGGTTATAGCGGTAGCTGGCTTAACAAGCCAGCACACTTAGGCCTACACTGGCCCGTTGTGATACCGCGCGAATCTCTAATTAAAACCCGTCTCCAGAAAATATGCTTAAAGGGAGTCCCAGCCTGTTGCTGCAATATAGCTTGCAATCATTCTCGGACAAATAGGACCTAGCTCCTCTAGGTTGTGGAGGAAATAATTTCCCAGATATTTTTTCCTGCGTCTACATAGAGCTTCACAGGAGCAGAAGAAGTGCTCTACTGATTCTACCTCTTCCTCGTCTCTGCAACTTCTGCAGAAGTCATTGCTCGGGGCATTCATTCTGGTCGCATGTGCTCCAACAAGCCAGTGACCCGTGATCGCCCTAACAACAGCCGAACACTGTGACCGGTTAAGTTCACAGAGTCTGGCAGAACGTTTGGGGTCTATTCTAGGCCATATTTGGCGACTGATTCTACAGTGGGATGTGTTGTTCCACATCCTTTGAGCTTGGGAACTAAATTTTTCCCTTGTATATAGCTTAAAAGTAGCCATTGGCATACGGATATCCTCCTTATCCGGGAGGAGGGTAATGGTCGTGCCATGTCTGGCTAATTCATCGGCTATTTCGTTGCCTGTTATATTTTGGTGCCCTGGCACCCAAATGAGGCTTATAACAAACTGCTGTGCCATCTCTTGGATAGATTGGCGGCAGTTGTTGACTGTCAGCGAGTTTGAAGACAACGCTCTCAATGACTTTATAGCTGCCTGGCTATCGGAATATATATGTATCTCGCCGGTTTCCAGGCCGGTGTTGCGTAAGCAGATTAAAGCCTCATTTATGGCTAGGATCTCCGCCTGAAAAACGCTGCAGTGGTCCGGTAGTCGAAAAGACTGCCGGACGTTCAATTGTTCCGAGAAGACCCCGCCCCCAACCTGGTTGTTGAGTTTGGAGCCATCTGTAAAGAAATTTATGCGGTCGCTTTGACCTGGTTGGTTTTCCGACCACGATTCCCTAGAGGGGATGATGGTGGTAAAATGCGTAGAGGAATACTCTAAAGGTATACAATAATCTGTACCTGACACGTTTGTGTCCTCGTTTATGATGGACGAGTGCCCATATCTTGAAACACCCCAGCAATTGGCATCCTTGAGGCGCCTGGCTGTTAAGGTGGCAATTTCTTTTGCCATTAAAAGGATGGGATATATATTAGTGATGGCATTGAGCGCTTCACTAGATGTAGTTCTTAGGGCACCTGTAATGCAAAGTTGTGCCGTTCTTTGTACTTTGTTTAGTACCTTAAGTTTAGATTTAAAGTTTAGGGCTGGCCACCAGGTAGATACCCCGTATAAAAGTATTGGTCTTACTATGGCTGTGTAAATCCATCTAACTACTTGAGGGGACATACCCCATTTGAGTCCTATGGTCCTCTTACAGGCAAAAAGCGCTGTGTTCGCTTTTTGCACTCTCTCTGCGATATTGAGATTCCAGCTCAATTTCTTATCTAGTACAATCCCCAAGTATCTTGCACTATTACTAAAAGATAAGATGGAATCGTTTATTCTGGGGGGGGAAAGATTTGGAATCTTATACTTTCTCGAAAAGAGTATAAGTTCAGTTTTTTCCGGGTTAACACTTAGACCATTCTCAAGTGCCCAGAGTGACATTTCCCTAAGTTTTACAGTCATGCGGTCGCAAAGGGATTGTGGGAATTTTCCGTTCAGCATAATAACAACATCGTCCGCATAGGCAACAACTTTACAGCCACCTCCTTCTATGCGACGTAGCAGCATGTTGACAGCTACGTTCCATAGAAGAGGCGAAAGCACCCCCCCTTGAGGAGTACCCCTACTTACGTACCTACATAGAGAAGATGTACCAAGTGAGGAAATCACCGTTCTGCTCAGTAGCAGCTGGCTGATTAGTCTCACTAGCCGGTCATCTACTTGTAGGTACAGAAGTGCATTGGTTATTGCCTTGGGGTCGATATTGTTGAAAGCACCTTCTATGTCCAAGAAGGCAGCAATAGTGTATTCCTTGTTATGCAAAGATTTTTCTATATTAGATGTGACGCAATGAAGTGCGGTTTCCGTCGATTTGCCCTTGCAGTAAGCGTGTTGCGACTCTGATAATAACCCTGGATCGATCGACGTTCTTAGGTATAGACCGATCAACCTTTCCAAAGTCTTTAACAGGAACGACGACAAGCTTATGGGTCTGAGGTCTTTTGGGACTGTATGTGATGCTTTACCCGCCTTGGGTATAAAGACCACTTTAGACGTAAGCCAAGAAGATGGAATTTGGCCTAACGCAATGATATTAGTGAAAATGACTTTTATCCACGAAACTGCCAGGTCCCCCCCGTGCTGCAACTGGGCTGGTATAAGCCCGTCGGGACCTGGAGATTTGTACGGGTCAAAGCTGTTTATAGCCCATTTTATGTTGGACTCTGTCATTACATCCTCCAATACTTTTACCGGAAGATAAGAAGAGTTATTCTGAGGAGCAACTGTAGTATTGCCCGGAAAGTGCGTATCCAGGAGTAATTTTAAAGACTCCTCGCTAGAGTTTGTCCAGGAGCCATCTGGTTTTTTGAGGTAGCCTAGATTAGTGGGCGATTTTGAAAGTATTTTGCGGAGTCTTGCAGCTTCTGATGAGGATTCGATTTCCGAGCAGAATCTCCTCCACTCATCTCGCTTTGCTCTCCTGATTAGTTTTTTATAGCGAGCTAAACTTTGTTTGTAGTCTGACCAACTTTGGTCACAGCTTAGTCTTTTTGCTTTGTTGAAGAGTGTCCGACAGCTCGACCTAAGAGCATCCATTTCAGGTTTCCACCAAGGTGGTCTCCTTTTGCCTCTCGGCTTGCTTGTTGGACAAGATGATTTAAAAGACTTGTTACACATTTCAGTGAAAGTTTTAACGAGATACTCAAGTTCGTCCTTAGCAGGAGGAGTCATCTCAGGGGGGGTTGGGAGGGCTTTCGCCAGTTTTGTTTGCGGTTCGACTTAACTAAGTTAGGAATTTAGGAAACTGTTTATAGTCCGAAATTGAATGTGAATGGATCCTTACCACTTATGAGAAAAATAACGCCCATGCTTCATTTATATTATATATGTATTATAATACTAATCCAAGTTATGCAAAATTATTTTACCATTTTTTATTACTTTAGATTAATACAAAAATTAAAAAAATGGAGGGCCCTAGTCCAAATAAAATAAAAAAAGAAAATACCAAAAATTGCTGTGCATCATGTGGCGGAAATGTTGCGGCAATTGTGGAGAGTAAGTTTTATTTTTTTTTTTGGCCCATCAAAATTTTATTGATATTTTTATTTAATATTACTTTTTTAGGAGTGATTGACAAAAAAATGGCAGTAATAATGGGGGAGCTCGCCGAGGTCAAGGTGCTTATGAAGCAATTTGTGGAGAATCGTTCAAGTATTCCCTTTCAGGAAAACAATTTTCCAATAAAATCAAAGGAGGCATTGGTATTGTTTAATGACGAAATTAATAGAGGCGATAAAAGCTCATTTGTAAGTAATGAAACTTTAAAGATTTATATAGATTTAAAATAATTATGATTATTACAATGTAATTCCATTACAGGTTAATGTTATGACCCAGCTACTTCAGCCAGCAGGAGTTATTAAAAATTTAAGGAATATTGTAGCTGACGAAGTTACAATGCAATATAATATTGATGGGGTTATGGGCAAGGAGCCCCTCAAAAATCTTACTCATTTTTATGAAGCATTACTTGGTAAGAACACATATTTTTGTAACATATAGTATTTTTGTATTATTCATTTTATATAAATCAAATAATTGTTACTTTCAGACTCAATCGAAACATATGGGCCAGGGTCGACAGAGGAGAAACTGCGCAAAGCGATGCAGCTGCAAAAGAAGCGAGTTATAAAAAATTCCAAAAAAAAACCATAATAAATATAAATAAAAGTATTTGCAAACCAGTTTATTGTCTTTATTCACCATGATGGGTACGGTACTAGCCAAAATGCAAGACACTCTAACTTAAATAAACCGCCTATTAACTTGTAATAGCGAAAGCATTAGCAAAATTGTTCGGTAGGACATGCCCTTGTAAAAATCCTTAGGCGGTCGTTAGAGTATTCGTTAGTAGTCGTCACTGAGGTTCGACGAAATCATTATTACTGCTGCAACCATGCTGGAATATGTGGAATGTATTATTCCACATCGGCTGCAACAGTGCAGCAGAACTCTCTCTTTGCACACACACAAAAGTAAAACAACGAGTTACGACTCTCTTTAATAATATTAACGAGTGAGTGTCTTATAATCGGAGCTGGGCAACCCATAGCCGCGGGCCGACCTCTCTCCATTTGCCCAGCTCAGCTTATAATATGCGAATTTTAAGAGCACAGGCATGTTCTAGATCCGACAAAAAGTGTCGGAAACGAAATGAAAGGTGTTCTGGATTTCGATTCCGATAAAGGCGGAATCGTTTTGAAAAGTTTGGCTCTCAGCTGTCGAAATGAAAAGTATTTTGCTTTGTTTAGTTAAATAAACACATTAATGTCACTAAAATTAATATTGTATTATTTTGTAATGTTTTAAGAACATTTAGGTGTGCTCAGTTGAACGAATCAATGTTAATTTTCATTATAAATTTTTATTCCAAAAAGAGTCTATTGAAATGGTGTGTACATGCAAAACCAAAACGAGTGGAATGAAAGTAAGGTGTTCTGGATTTAGAGTCAACAAAACAGGTCTTTGAAAAGTGATGTGCCATCGCGTTGCACAAGCAAATTCGAATATAATTTTACTGATGGATGGCTTAAAATATAAATTGTATAAAATGTGTAAGTAAAGAAAAATATATTCCTCGTCTTTAAAGTTGTTGGCAAAAAGAAAAAATAAATTATTTTAGTGAAAAACTTGTGGCAACTCAGCTGCTTGGTCAGTTATGATTTTGGCGCAAATTTTTATTAAACAGCAATATGTAAGTAACAATTAAATGCTTTATTTGCATTTGCAATCAATAATATTTTTTTTAAGGGGCAAAAACGCAGCACGTAACAGGAAAGTGTAATGGTGAAGTTCATGAATGCTGTTGGTTCACCTTGTAAGGATGCCAGGGAATGAAGGAAGGTACATTTTGAAATTATTTTGATGTATTTCAAATTAAAAGTTAATTCAATTGCAGTCATGGGTTGATTAAAAGGCCTCTATCAGGAAAAGACTTGCGAACAATCGCAAAGAAAGTATATAAATATATATATTTTTTTCTTTTTTAATTAAAGAAATCATATAAAAATTAAATCGAATTTGTTTTACACTTTTAAATTACATGCTAGCAACTTTGTTTCTTACAGTTTTTGTAATTTGCAAATGTTGTGCAACTTTGGAACATAATGAAGGGTTCTTTGGATACACATTAATACGCCGATCGTTTTTTCAACAATGTTGCGAGCTGCAGCATGCTTTATATTAAATAAGTGCTGAATCGTCCCTTGCTGTGGATTCCTTTAAGGCGTGAGAAGAAATGGCTATGGCGGATATCCAGAATCACCTAGGACCCATGAATTCACCTCCATGTTGCTGTCTTAGAAGTGTTTCGCATGACTGTTATTCCAAATTAATGAATCATGTGAAGATCCTGGGTGACTTGCATCCACTGACATAAGTTCCATATTAAAGTTGAAAATCTGTGAATAATCAAAATTGTTATTTTTAAAATAAATATAGAATTTCGTATTTTATCACCAGCGGTGGGCACGAAAAATAATGGAAAGACCCCTAACAAACATCACCAAGAAAAAAAGTCCAGTTACGGTCCCACAAGCAATTCTCGAGTAGGGCCATAAAACTCGCACACAGTGTATATTTTGTTTTTGTAAGTTTTTGCGAGTCGAGCAATGGCCCACACTGTGTGTATTTTTTTTTGTAAACTCGGCGCGTCGCGGCGATCTGCTTGTGCGTGTACACTGAACGAAATTTTGCAACACATTCAGATAAACAGAAAAGTCATATGAGTTTATATGACAATTTAAATTTACCAAACAAATTACTCGGTCTTTGGCAACTGCCAAAGTAACTATATTTCTGTGCTCAGTGTACTTGTGTGAAATTTTAAAAAATAAAATAAAAAGCCCCGTTACGGTCGCCCAAGCATCGTCGAATAGGGCCATAAAACGCGCACACTGCGTATATTTTGTTTTTGTAAATTCTCTGCGTGTGCGTCTGGCTGGCGCCACTTGCAAGACATAACGGCAAGAGCACTCGGGGCAAAAAGAGCCAAGGTGTGCTGCTTATCACCATTGTTCCACCCATACGGGTTTTGCAATTTTAATATGGGTTCCGTCAACGCACCCAATAACACCCGGAATATTGTAAAGACTATAAAAATGCGCCTTAGACAAAATAAGTCTTCGTTCATTAGACATTGTTTGTCTTCCATGACATCGTGAAGAACTTTTGAAAAAGTGCTTCTGACCATATTGATGTCATGGTCTTTTGAACCACTGGCAAGGAATCGTAATGTTGCTGCAATTTGCGCATACGGCGATAAAAAGCGATGATTGTCAGCTAATTGTCTCCACACTTTCTTGACAAGCATTTCATGAGTGTCCTTGTCCACTGGATATGACTCTATAAACCTAAAATATGATGGCTTAACAAATCAAACTTATATATTTACATTTTTATATATTACAAACTTATGTGGAATTTAACTGTTTTGTTAAAATTGCTCTTGCTCTCAACTTTCGATTTTGCCACTTCGCTCTCGCCTTCTCTCTTCGCCTTCTTGCCTCCGCACATCCAATTATTGCGACCTCTGCCATTTTTCACTTTTTATTATGTATTTTAATTTTAAATACGAATTAAAAAAAAAAGACAAACTCAGCTGAAATCTGGAACACCATTGGTGGGAATGCCCTCGCTATGACGTTTCAAAATGAGTCGAAATCTAGAACAGGCCTGATAGACTTAGTAAATTGCACTTAATCAAACGATTAAAAGTACGGGATTCCCGTACTCTATTTAAAGTAACAAAGAAAATAGTCGATAAAAGCATGAGCATTGAACACCCTATCAAAGATACTAATGGTAATCCTTTAATCTCCGAAGATGAGCAGTTGATCCGTTGGAGAGAGCATTTTTCGACCGTGCTTAATTGTGTTCTGGATCCATCAAACAATGCATACCCCTTCACCTTCAATCGCAATAAACTCTCGGAATAAGACTACACCACCAAGCGCGACAGACATCGCAGCGGCGATAAGATAATTACCGAATGGTTAATATGGGCTGCGCTGCGGAAAAGAGGTATACCAGAAAAACTTGTTGGCCTGATTAAGGAAAGCTATAACGACGCGAGCTGCCGCGTTCTCCACAAGGGGAAATTGTTCTTTCCATGTGCTGAGCGGAGTACGGCAGGGTTGCATACTGTCGCCAATTCTTTTCCTGCTAGTCATTGAGGACATCGCTAGTGCAGCTTTCGCCGGTGTAAGCCAAAATCGTGTTATCCAGTGGCAGATTAATAATACCTATCTCAACTACCTAGCATATGCTGACGACATCTGCCTGCTTTCTTACAAGTTGTGCGACCTGAAACTTGTGACTCATGCAACGCAAAGTGAACTAAAACCAACCGGACTCATGATCAACGAAGGCAAAACTAAAGCGCTCTGTCTCCGTGCACCTACTCCGAATCCTTTGATAGTAGGATCGCAGAAATTTGAAAATGTCGAAAAATTCTGCTACCATGGATATATGATCACCACGGCTGGCGGAAGTGAGCTTGAAGTTGAATGCAGAATTAACAAAAATAACGCTGGCACCACTTGGGCAAAACAATAGCATAAGCCTCAACACTAAGCTTCGAATATTTAATGCTAACGTTAAGTCTGTCCTGCTCTATTGCTGCACCACCTGGAAAATTACATCAGCAATAGCAAAACGACTCCAAGTTTTCATCAACCGTTTTTTGCGCCGCATCATGAGAGTCTTTTGGCCTCGCATGATATCAAACTCCAAGCTGCTCAGAAAGGCAAACCAGTTAGATGTGGCTACAGAAATCAGGAAGAGGAAATGGCAATGGATTAGCCACACGCTAAGGAAGAGCGTTGACAGCGTTGCAAAACAGGCGTAGCGATGGAATCCTTTCCAGCAAACAGGTCGCAGCATTGGTAGACCGCGAATCACCTGCCGACGCTCAACAGAGGCCGAAATGAAATCTCTCAATCTATCATGGAGTGTACTCAGAGTCCTTGCACAAAACCGGGTCCGCTGGCGAAGAGGAGTAGTTGACGTCCTATGCTCCAATTAGGAGTTAAAGGAACATATACATACATATGTATATAAACGATTTTGATCAAATTTACTACAGTTCTCACACTTAACAGAGAGCTTACGTATTACATTAGGCTCACTCACGGTTAATAAAATTGGCTCAAATAAATATTCGAACTTAATTGCAAACGAGTTTTTACATTTCATCAATCAACATCTAATGCACGTTTCATTAAAATTCATTGCGCTCACATATATTGTTGGGAAAAATGAAACAAAAAGTTTACATGGATACACAATTGCTTCAGAACACAAATTTGCATGAATATAGAGTGGGTCACAGCTTAAATGAACCAAGTCAGAAGAGGTATTTGTAATGTCATGTGCTAACACAAATTATTACAAAAAAATTTTAAATGCACATTAATAGATCCATATTTAAACTTTTATCAACTTGATATATTTTTTCAAAATTATTTAACAATGATATAAAAAAAAAAAAAGTTCTGACTAATTTCATGTCACTGCTTATTTGAACCAAAAACTCAAAAAAACAAATTTTATTATTTTTTTTTGTATTGTCACCTTTTTTAATATTTAGTATGGCCCCCCTTTGATCTAATACACCGTTAAGCCGTTTTGATACGGAATTTATTGATTTAGAGGTGACTTCTTGTGTTATTTTGCCCCACTCTGTACTGATGGCTAATTTAAGGTCGTTTTTGGACGAAATATTATGACTTCTAATATTCCATTCAAAATAGCCCATAAATTTAGAATCCCGTATAACTTCTGACGATTGGGAGGGTAGTGCCATAACGTTGGATTTATTCCAGATCAACTGGGACTGCACTGTGCCTGATATGTGCTTTTGATCATTATCGTGGTAAAATCTTAAATTGTCCTTTACTCCAAGTTTATCTGTATTTTAATTTTTTACCATCTTCAAACATACAGGCCCAAACCATCACACTGACACCTCCATGTTTAAAAATTGGTTTAAATTTCATTTTTGCAGCTCAGTGTTGGGCTATCTAGATGCATATGTCATCCCGTCAAAGCCGCATTTCGACTCGTCTGCAAATATCAATGTATTCCAAATGGTTGCATCCTTATTTATGTGGTCCTTAGCGCACGAAAGCCGGCTTTGCTGATCACATTTTCTTATGTGCGGTTTTTTTCTGGCTACTCGCCCATTGTATTCATGAGGTCTAAGGACTCTGGGTACTGACTCTGGGCTGCACTGTATTGCCAAATCTTTACTCAGCTCAGCAGCAATTTTTGGAGCCAAATTTTTTGGTTATCCTTCATTTTGCGTAAAAATTATGTTTGGGGCCTTTCGGCCTTTATTATACACTCTGTTGTCATGAACGAAACGTATTATAATATACAGAACGGTGGAGTTTCCGTTATTTTTCGGCGTGCATGACCATTCTTAAAATGCGTAATAACAAGTCCACGCTGCTCTGTTGTAGTTCGTATAAAAATTCGAGAAAGTTAGAAAGTTGAAAAATCAAAGAGAATTACCGCCATATGACACGATAATCGCAAGGAAAATGTGAAAAAAAGCTTGGTACAAATAAGCTGTCAGCTAATTTCTTATACACAATTGATGTTTTCCCTCTGCTTCTTTCAAGGAAGAAAAATATGATGATTTTTTTTTGAAATCTCTTACTTTATTTATTACAGTCTCCTAAAGTTTTAAAAATAGGTTGGTTCATTTAAGCTGTGAGCCACTGTACATCCATATTTTTTTCATGAACAAATTTACAGCTATTACACTCATAATTTATAAGTTATAAATCTAACATATACACTAACACGGTAAATACAGTACGGAAACTGTAAAAATTAGACCATCAGATCCGTTACCCGCTTTAACCACAGCCATATACAATTATCACTTACGCCATCTTTGCTATTTAGTCTGCTGATATTCTTGTTGTCGTGTTGCCACTTCCCAATTCGTAGTGCGTTAGTACAGTGGTACGAAACCGATTTTGTGATATAAATACATAGTGACCTCTAACATTGAAAAGCGTTGATTTTTTTTGTAGACTTTCGCAATTGATTAACAAAACTCCTAAAATTAGCAATCGTAGTTCATCCGCGAAAAGTGCTGCAAGTCCAGTTAATGATAATTTAATAAAACTCAGAGCTCAACGCTCTACTATCGACAAATATATCAACAATCTGAAAGCAGGAGTCCTCAATACTGGTAACAATCTACCTGTACTTGAATGCATCCTTCAAATACTAGAATCACATTTCCAATTAATATGCAAAACACAAACCCAAATTGAAGAACTAGAACCAAGCGACAATGGCCGAAGTAACATAGAAGAGCTATTTATCGAAACGAAATCAATTCTACTCACACTCATTAACAAAAACATTAACATTAGAAATGTGGGATTGAAGTCATCTACACAAGTGCATTAAAAGCATGCTTCATATTTTTAAAGTTTTGACTTACAATTCACAAACAGTTTTAGCACTTCATGAATCAATATGCACATGTTTAGTTGTTAAGCTTACGAATATTGTTTTATTTTTAAGTTTTATTTGTTTTATTTTATTATTGGTTCTATCGCTTTCTGTTACAATCGTTTTCGAATATCGATATTCAGTATCGATGTGTATCGGATGAAACCGATGTAATAATCGATATATCGACAAAAACAATATCGATATCTCGATATATTGCCCAAAAAAATTGTATGAATGATATCAGTTTTAAAATAATAAGTCATACATAAATTCAGACACATACAAATAATCAGTATATCTGGATTTCTTACAATTATTTCAAAAGGCTGGTTTTTAGTTTAAATTAGAAAGGCTCCAAAGAATCGTCTACACATGCCAAAGGCTTTGTGTCGACAGGGGCTCCCATATGGTTAGTGATTGGAGTCCAGCGGAGACTGTTGGCGTGAAAAAAAACTTTCATCTCCGTTCTCGCAAAACTTTTTGGATCTTCCGTATTTAAATGCAATACAGGATTGCTCACGGCAACAATGTGCTTTCCCAAAAATAATTTAAAATTTGCAGCGACTTAGCCAGAAAGTTTTTTCCCGACGTCTCCAATTTTTTCCCCGATGCAGTCAAATCTTTTTCTATGCCCAAAGTGGCCATTCCACCTTACACGCTTAGTTTTGGCGCCGAATTCGTAAATATCGTCAATATCGGATGAAAATATCGATATCGGATATATCGTCGAACATGGATATCGATACAAAATAGTCGACTTCCAAAGAAAGAATATCGATATTCCGATATATCGATACACTCGCCCATCCCTAATAAACGTGGTTCGTAAAGTAAATATAGGTTTTGACCAGGAAAAAATTGCATGCTGGAACTTCTCTTGCTAAATGTACTAAGAACCATCCAAAAACTCTAAAACTGAAAAGGTGACCTCCTCCCCCCATAGGGTTTTCCGTTATTTTGACATATGTTTGAGCCCATTTATCTTGAATTCTATAAGTCGTACACAAAAACTTCCAAGGCAAAAATGTTCAAAATTGAATTTGTGTTTAATGTTTTTTCAAGGCACGGGCAGACTTTAAAGAGTTCGAACTTGGAAACTACTAGAGATACTTACATGATTCAAAATACAGTTTTATGTATTTTTTTGAGATCTACAATTTTTTTTATACACACCAAAACAAAAAAGGGCAAGGTTGTGGTTAAAACTATATAAAACTGCGTTTTGGTAATAAAATATGAGCTTCTGTGTATACCTTCCATTACAAATAAAAATTTAAATTCAATTAAAATATTAACCTTTAAACCGTGAGTCTAAGTTTGATAGAAAAAAAGATATCATGCAAAAACCGTAGCAACATATATTGTCAGGGTGCGGTGCCACTCCCCATTCCCACAAATACGAAAACTCGGTTTTAGACTTAGAATAAGGTCCCTGAAAGTTTCATCCATTAAGTATTTTTTCCAGATGAAACTAGATTTACTGTACTAAACGGCTAGTAGATCTCTAACAAATGTAAAAATCAGGGACCGCTAATAAGAGTTATGGGGATAAAAAAATCAAAGCCAAAAAAGTGGTTTATATGAAAGTGCTGCTGCAATATATAATTTTATTGAAAGGACCTTACGAAAAAAGGATAAATTTTTATTTTTAATTTACATCGAAAAATCCAATTTTAACTCTTATTTTTTCACATAAAAATAAAAATCATGCAATAATAATTAAATATCAATTTTTATTAAAAATCGCGAAATAACTCTCAATTTTCAATTTTTATAATAAAAATTATTGGACAATTTTTATTTAAAAAATTTTAAATAAAAATCTGCAATTTTTATAATAAAAATCAAAAATAAAAGTTATGGCGTAATTTTTATTTTAAAAATTGATTTTAAATATCTTTTGAACCAAGGAGCGCACAATAATGGTTTGCGCATTTATGCCTTACTTGTCCTTGAAGGATCAATAATAAGGCTACCACATAAGAAAAATTACATTTTAATCATTTTTTGAACCAAAATAAGTATGTATGTACACTTCAATACCCTTTCATTGATATCCTTACACGTCCGTGGTAGCGATACCACAAAATAAACTAAATTTAAAATATTTTTTCAGTCAACAGCGCATTGACAAAATTTTATTTATTTTAATTTTTTCAAATGATTATTTATTTAACTTGAGAATAAAAGTTTTTTAATTGACTCCGATGAAAGATTGCATCTTAGATCGGATAGCACCAGTTTTAAGGCAGAAAATGCCCTTTCTACTGATACTTGTGTTGCCGGTTCACAATGTATTATTTTCGCCAATTCGTACAGGCGTGGATAAATGCATTTTTTTTCTTCCCAATATTTCATTACATCCAGACCAGTATTAATTGGCTTCGGGGAGTACTCATTTATTTCGGCTATTGCCAATCTTAATTCAGGATCATCATTATCGGACTCCTCATTCCCGGAGCTTACCTCAATTGAATTGAGATATTGGTTGAGAAGGGAGCAAGTACTTTGTAATGTATATTCATCCTGAACTATCGAAGGCTGCGAACTTTGGGACGAAACTGGTTCTTCTTCCGTTGCCTGATTCTGATAATATAAAAAACATAAATATGGTAAAAAAAATTATTGTGTGTTTTTAAGAAAAACTTGCCTTTTTATTCTCATTTACTGCAAATATTTGTCGCATAAGCTGTGTCAAATGGTTTTTCGCATACATAAGATGAATTGGGTTTTCCAGTAAAACCCTGCGGATTCTCGGGTCAAGGTATATTGCAGCGAGACCAACTGCATTCGTCGTGAGATTTTTTTCTCTTTCTTTTAAACATTTGGCGAGGACCTCACTATGGTTATTTTTAAGTGACTGGACGGTCAATTTTACCTCGAGCCAAAGTTTGTAAAAGTCACCGAAATATAGTTGTTGAGTTTGTAACTTTTGGGTTGCCTCAAAAACTGGTTGCAATACATTTACAAGCAACCTAACTTCGTCCCATTCCGAACTTGACAGTTGCAAATTTGCACTTAAGTGCTCTTCCGAGAAATCCTTATATACACAAACATTTTTTAGCATTAGGTAAGTTGAATTCCACCTTGTGGGAACATCGATCAGTAGCTGCGGCAAAGTGCTTGTAGAAATTGTCAATCTGAAAAAATGTTATAAACGAATCAGACATTTATGTAATTTAAATATTATTTATTTTATCTGTTTACCTGTATGTTGGAGTTCTCAACACCTTTACCACTTTGCAAACCTTATCAATAATAGCTTCGCGACAAGCATCCTTCAAGAAATCCTTGACTGCAAGTTGCAACGAATGAGCGGCACATTTTATGGAAGCAATTGAGTGAATTCTCACATCCCTTTATATATCATCATCATCACCATCTTCACTTTCAGTCGACTCGGCATTATTGTTCAAGAGTTCAATTGCTTTAATAACGCTTTTCCCATTATCCGACGTAAGTGAAAAAATTTGTTGCTTGGATATACCAAATTCTGGCAAAATTCTTTCAGTTTCTACGCTCAGATTAGCTCCAGTGTGTTCCTTGTGTAGCTCTACAATGCCCAGCGTTTTTACCTCGATCTGTTGATCCCGATAATATTGGGCATTAACTCCCAATACACCTTGGCTGTGCCTTGATGCAATATCAGTTTTTAAGTGAACAATTTTGTTTTTCAATATTCGCGTTATATTTTCTTTCACCAATTTATATTTGTCTCCCACATGTTCCATAAAATTGCGTGATGTAATGGGGTTCATGTCCAATCCAGTAAAAATTTGTTCAGTCAATTTTTTTAATGGCAACGAGTCGAATATTGAAAAAGGTATTTTCTCCTCCGTGACTAGTTGCACACACGCTTCCTTTACTTCCATCGCAGTCAACTGCAATTTTTTTTTTTTGCCACTGCTCCTCCTGCAAAGTTTGCACTTTGAGACATTTTCTTCTAAAGTAAACTTATAAAAATTGAACACAATTAAATCACGTTTTGTACCCATCGTGTTTGACACTCTAATGAAGTTAACAAATTTTCGCAGATGGTGTTTCTAATTATAGAATTACCGTTTGTTTCAAAAGCATAAATCGTTTCAGAAAACTGACATCTAACGCACCGTGCACAGTGGCGGATCTTAGATTTTATTAAGGGGGATTTTGGGTTTTTGGATAAATTTACTTTTATTATTAAACTTTCCTTAACCCTTGTAAAAAGGTGATGGAAATGGGTGGAAACTGAAAATCGGTAACCCTCCAACCCCTCATTACCCGCCACTGACTTTGCACAATGGTAATAATAACTCGTTAGCACAGTGGCGGATCTTAGATTTTATTGAGGGGGATTTTGGATTTTTACTTTTATTACAAATCTCTCCTTAACATATGTAAAAACGAAGTGGAAATGGGTGGTAACTGAAAATCGGTAAACCCCTTCCCATTCGCTAATCACCTATTAGCCGCCACTGACTTTTGCACAATGGCAATAATAAAAAGTTAGCAAAAGAAAAAGTATGCTGCTTAAAGAGGAATGCACAATACAGAATAACTGTGCCAATATGTTTTGGGATTAATTTATTGTTTTTCTGTAATAACAAGTTTGACGGGGATAATCTGGACATCCGAACTATAATATACCCTTAATTTGTTGCGTTCCGATTTTGAGGCGCCTCTTCTAGCGATATGATGAATAAGTCTCTAAACCGATTTAGTGACTTTGGGTTCTTCATAAATACTTTTCAATCTGTTCCAAAGATATTTTGAATTTATTTTGTGGTATCGTTAATATTTATCCTTCAAGGACGTGTAAGGATATCTATGAAAGGGTATTGAAGTGTACACACATACTTATTTTGTTTCAAAAAATGATTGAAATGTAATTTTTCTTATATGGTATCCTTAATATTGATCCTTCAAGGACACGTAAGGCATCGACGGAAAGGTCTTGAAGTGTGCAACTTATAAATGCACAAACCATTATTATGAGCTTCTTGGTTCAAAAGATATTTAAAATCAATTTTTATTTTCAATTTTTCAAATAAAAATAACGCAATAACTTTTATTTTTGATTTTTATTATAAAAATTGCAGATTTTAATTTAAAATTTTTTAAATAAAAAATGTCCAATAGTTTTTATTTTTTATTATAAAAATGGAAAATTGAGATTTATTCGCGATAAATACGACAGGGTTCCCGCGTTACACAAAGCTAATTTCCCTTGTAACAAAAATAGCTAAGTCGTGTTTAATTTCAATAAATATATATATTATATATATATATATATTTTTTTTTCTATGTAATTCATTAATTATCAAAAAGTCGCTGAAAAGCTGATTGCTGGAAAACTATATATCGTAGAAAAGCTATGGAGGATAGATAATTCTAGATAATTTAAAATTCTTCAAAAAAATATATTTATATATTTTCGAAAAATCCTATCGATTTTAGGTAGAAGTAAATTTTTGGAAAATCGCCAAAAACGATTTACACTTTTTTAACTTTAAACAGTCATTGTGATTGAACCAATTGATCAATCGAGGTAATTTAAGTTTTATTTGATAGATAACACTAGTTTACACGAAAAATGAACCTTCTTAAAAAAGTGTTTTTTTGGGTAATTTGGGGTCGAGAAACACGAAAATGGCAACCTTTTTTTTTTTTCTTAAGCACCGTTTTCGAGATATTTTCGAAAAACATGTTTTTGGGCACTTTTTTCGTTATTCCTCAAAATTACCTTAAAAAACACTTTTTTAGGAAGGTTCACTCAATGACTCTTAAATTTGTAGACTAGTGTAATTTTACTGCCAATAATTCTTATACCAAACAAGATATGCAAAAACCGCCACAACCACATTTTGGTGGAAAAGGGTAATACAAAAACTCGGTTTTAGAATTAGAAAAGGGTCCAAAATAACCCCTGAAAGTTTCATCATCTAAGTAATTTTTCCAGCTCAAACTCTTCGTTTGCTTTACTAATATTTTTATTTTTTTTCTTAGAAAATTAGTATCAATTAGTGAAGCGAAATATCTTGGGGTGATACTCGACAAGCGGCACACGATCAAAAGTTCTCGCTTTAAAATGACCAAAATGTATTGGCTGCTAAATAAAAAAAGTCCTCTTCCTCTACGGTACAAAAGAGCGCTTTATAACACAATAGTGGCACCTACTTGGAGGTACTCTATCCAGATCTGGGGTATGGCGGCTCGCTCGAATCGCTTACGTATACAGACGTTCCAAAATAAGGCATTGCGCCTTATTACTGGTTGCGATAGGTACGTAAGGAATTCGACCCTGCACCACGACCTCAATCTGGATACCGTGGAAATCCGAATCAACAAGCACGTTAGCCGATATAATGAGCGTCTAACCAGACACACAAACAGGCTGGCGAAAAACTTACTCAATGATAACCCAGTAACAAGATTAAAAAGGCGATCGTTGAAAAATTGAATTCCCTAACTCCTACATTGTTATAACGGCCTGATTTGGCCTTAAGGCAGTTCATGCCCAATGATGGCTCCAGCTGCATCCTGGATTGGCGACAATGAAACATATGATAAATGCAATATATAAAAATACATGAATTTTTGAGTTTTCGCAATAAATAAAAAAAAAAAAAAATGGTATCGATTGTATCAAATTTTAATTGTCTCAATTATTATACCAAAACCTATATTAAGCCTATATTAGCTCAAGTGTTTGGCCAAATCGAGTAAGAGAACTTGAAATATCCTCAACAATCTCTTGAGAGATACGAAAAGTAAAAATAAACCAAATTTATTATTATTAATAAACCATTACATGCCTTATAAGCCCAGCTTTTGTTTAATACCGAAACGTGCACAAAAAAATTCTATCATATTAATCATAAGGACTTGTATATGACAATATTAATGACGGATGTGTGATCTTAGAATTACTTACATAATCCTTTTGATTTCTAGGACGATTATAACGAAGGCCAAATCAGGTAAGAATGCAAATTCATTTGGTTCACGACAGTTTTGAATATGTAGGGGAAAGGCTTGTAAGTTGACACATCATTGCTTTTTTAGCTATATCTCGACATTGAATTTAAAAAAATAAGAAAAATTTAACTTTCCAGAGAAGGCAAAATTTTGGTTTTTTGTGATCGGTTTTTCTTGGTCGCCCATATATTTTCCTTGATTTTTCATTTTGATTTGATCACTTTTTGAGCCCAATCAAAAATAATGTTTTTTTATTTTAAGATTTCTTTAAAAACATTTTTATATTTTGAGTCTGTTCGCATCAAAAACACATTAAAATTGTTTACGGCGTATTTGCCATCGAAGACATGTGAAATTTTGGTATTTTCATTGCTGGAACATCAAAATCGATCAGGCGTGCCAACTTACAAGCTGTGTCAACTTACAAGCCTTTCCCCTATAAGTAGACAATCCACTTTGGTAACGCATATATGCTTATAAAGAATATCCTTTCAATTTACTGCTTCCACTTTTGGACTGCAGGGATTTTGGTGAGTATAGCTTTTTATACCCTGTACCTATAGGTACAAAGGGTATACTAGGTTTGTGCAATGTATGTAACGGACAGAAGGAGGCGTGGCAGACCCCAAGTCCTTTATACCAAAATGCTTATCATAACCTCGGGTAGCGATTGAGCCATGTCCGTCCGTCCGTCCGTCCGTCCGTCCGTCCGTCCGTCCGTCCGTCCGTCCGTCCGTCCGTCCGTCCGTCCGTATGAACGCCTAGATCTCAGAGACTATAAGAGCTAGAGACACGAAACTTTACCAGCTGGTGCGCATATTTCCTAAGCAGATGAAGTTTGTTGAATCATGTCAATATCTTGCCCCGTTCCCCCGCTATAGATTTTCGCCGTTTTTAGCCACACCGTTTAATATTTTCATTTGAAATTTAACAGAGCGATGCGTTGTGGATACATGCATCTATGTATAAAAAATGAACAAAATCGGACAAATACAACAGAAGTTATAGTCAAAAATGTGCAAATTTCACCTCCCCTTGCCAATAAACTGCGTCAATATTTGACTCTACGCAATTATGGCTACAAGTGACCTAGAATCACAATTTTTGGTAAGCTCATTCATGTGGCTCTAATGAACAAATCCACATCCAAATTTTATCGATGCGGTCCCCCCACCCCCCGCAATCCATTTACCGTGTTTTCTCCCACACCCCTTAACATACCAACTTGAAACTTACCCCATATATTTTAAATAACTTCTTTGACGTAACATTCGAGTTTCATCAAAATCGGTAAAAATTTAGGGAACTTATAGGTATAAATATCGAATTTCACCAAAAAAAAAAAAATTCCAATTGGAAAGTTCGTAGAAGGAATATGCAGGAAAAATTGTTTGCGGGACAAAAGGTACAGGGTATTCCACTGTCGGGCACCGCCTCGACTGTACCACATTTTTTACAATCAGCATTTGCTAAGGCCTCACTTACAAAAATCGCTAAAATAAGCTGAACTTATCAGCGCTGATTTTCTTTTATACGCGCTCTTATAGACCACAGTGTGCTTGACATTAATATGCTTATAAGTTCATGTCATGCCAGCTCATGCCAGCGCTCCCGCAGTTCTCAACAGATTTCAATAGAATATACTTATACCAATAAGTGGATAATAATATCTATTTCAGTATCTATATCAGTAAATAATATACACCAGTCTAAAGTTGCTCTTAACGGGTTTTTTTTATTGAATAGTGTTGGTTAAACACTTATATTTGTTTTGTTGTTCTTATTGTTGTTTATTATTTCTTGTATTGCACAGAATTTAAAGTGAAACTTTTTTTTGTTGTTCTTATTGTTGTTGATATTATACAAATGTTTCGCTTTTCGGAAAATAAATAAATGAGAAATGTACTTAGGTAACATTGGTAAAAATAAAAAAAATTCGTGATTTGTTGACAATAACGATATGCAGGAATATAAATTTGATCAACGTATATATTTTATATATTGACATTTTTAATGTTAGTTTTAATGGGTTAGTTTTCTTGTATGTTTGCTTCTCTTCTTCTATAGAGTTCATGCCTCAAACAACGAAGTATTTAATAAAAATGTTAATTAATAATAATAGCATAATAACAATTGTTTGCAACAACTATGGATATAATAATATGCTTCATAGAGTTTTGTTTTAGTTTTTGATTTTTTATACAATAAGTATGTATGCTTATTATACATATTTAGGTAAATATGTATATATGCGTTTTTTTAGTAATAACAATGTTATTTCATATTTGTGTATATAGTTTTATATACTTTTAAACATATATTTTTGTATTTATATATATATATAAGTATTGTTGTTGTTGGTTTGTTTGTTTGTTTATTTGCGTCATTTGATACTTATAATTATAATCATAATCAT
This sequence comes from Chymomyza fuscimana, assembly GCA_949987675.1. Classification (NCBI taxonomy): domain Eukaryota; kingdom Metazoa; phylum Arthropoda; class Insecta; order Diptera; family Drosophilidae; genus Chymomyza; species Chymomyza fuscimana. The sequence continues at coordinate 88,735,855 of OX465088.1, forward strand.
AGTTTGTAATAGTAATAATAATAATTATAGAAAAACATTTTGTATACATTTTTTGTTGTAAACGTTTTAAAAGATAATAATAAACACGAAAATTCAATGTTTAAAAGTAAATTGTTGTTGTTTTTACGTGCTTTTTGATGTTGTTGTTGCATTTTGATGTTATTTGTGCTTTTTTATGTTTGCGAAATATTCTCACATCTAAACATTGAATTTTTTTTTTTTTTTTAAATAAGATAAATTGCATAACTTCAACATTTTGTGCTTACAACTACAATTAAATTTTCATCTCAATAAAACATATTTTCATTTCTTAATTTTTTTTTTTGTTATTTTTTAATATGCTTTTTAGCTTTTTGCTTGCTTGTAACTTAAAAAATAAATAATCAAAACTGCCAAGCTCAATTGGCTAGCGCAGTTAATCCAATTGATTGTGATCGTAGCTGCTTTCATTTAGTAGGCGTGGTTGGCCACGAACAGGGAACCGGAACCGTCTCCAGCACTGCCGGCAACGTATTTGCCCACGGCAGCTTCACCGTTGGCCTATTTGACAAATAGAATAATTAATTAGTAATAATAGTTTATAAAATTTAACAAATATATTTAACTTAAGTAATCTGCTTATCTGGCTGAGCAAAGTACGGAGACCAGTCTTACAAAATTTCATTACTTCTTAAGTTCTAATTCTTATAAATTCATATAAGGTTCGATTTTAAATTGGCAAATCTTCAGTAAAGTATATTACTTGGCTTAAGTACTGACTGAAATCTTTGGTGCTTAAAAGCTTATTTTATAAAAAATCATTTAAAAATTAAATATAATTTAAAAAAAAATAGAGTAATTTTTCGTCATGTGTATGTTTATGCATAATTTATTTATAAAATTAAATGTAAATTTAGGAAAAAATTTCATGTGTGTTCGTTCAATGGTGGCCAATTCCAGTCAGCTGGTTCTTGGGTCACTCATTCCACTGCATTCTCTGTGGAAATTTTTTTCCAGTGTACGCAAAGCAGTGTTAGTGAGCCGCTTTAGTATTTGTGCGAGGCAACAAACAGACTGGCATTTGCCGCGTAGGAAGGTATCGAACCGGCCACATATTTGCCTTGGCAAGCGAGCGCATTAGCCTGGTTTTGCAGAGCGTGTTCGAGAGTGCGTTGGTAAGGAAAAGACAAACGAAAAGGAGCAAGGATTGGTTGGGATTAATTTAAAAACGTGCAAAAGTTAAAGGAGAAAACTTAAAAGAAGAAGCAGGAAGCAGGTTAGCGGTAGTACTAGTAAAGCATGCATTTTTTTTTTTTTTAGCAGTTCTACTGGATTTGGGTTTGTTGCTCAAGATTTCTAAGATGCGGATGATGTTAGGTGCGATATTGCGATTTTTAGTTGCAGTGGCTTACAAAGTGCGAATTAGTCCATGCCAATTTCATCATTAATCTGCGGTTTTACTAAACAATTTGTCACCAGAGGCAGGTCCCTCCACAGAGCCCTTCACATATTTACCAATGCTTGCCAAACCATGAGCCTATTTAGACATTATTATTATAATGATATGTAACTAAGTATGAGTTGGTTTAATGGAATTTTAAGGCTTGGGATTTGATTAGGATTATTAGGTTTAATATAAGACTGTATGTATATCAACTGCACCCATTATTACTTAAAATCTAAATAACTTAATCCAAACCAAACTTAGATTTAAAATATAAAACTAAAAAATAGCCTTGAGCTTACCTTGGCGCGTTTAAGCAATTCATTTTGACCAGCGCCAATGTTGTCCTTCTTGCCACCCCAGGCACGCAAGACGGAGGCCTGCAGGGCACGACCGTAAGAGAAGGTCAGAGCCCATGGCTTGCATAGAGCCACCTTGTTAATAGCGCTCAAGTTGACGGAGGCCTCTTCCTCAGACTGGCCACCAGACAAGAAGGTGATGCCTATATAGTTCGCATTAGTTAGAAATTTTGCTGTGATTATCAAACATCATAGCCAACTTACCGGGAACAGCAGCGGGAACAGTACGACGCAGAGCAAGTACGGTGGCCAAAGCAATTTCCTCGGGTGTGTTCTTCTTGGGGCACGACTGACCAGCAGTAACCATGTTGGGCTTCAGGAGTGTGCCCTCCAAGTAGACATGGTGGTCATTCAATGCCTTGTAGCAGGCAGCCAATACAGTCTCGGTGACCTTCTGGGCGCGATCCAAGTCATGGTCACCATCGGGCAACACCTCAGGTTCAACAATGGGTACAATGCGCTGCGACTGGCAAATGGAGGCATAACGAGCCAACACATTGGCATTCTCCAAGATGGATTGGTAAGATGGGGTGTTCTTGCCAATCTTCAAGACGCAACGCCACTTGGCAAAATCACAGCCATCCTTCTTGTATTGAGCGCAACGAGCGGCCAAATCATCCAGACCCTGTGTGGTCGACTCATCCTCAGAGCCGAACAATGGCACAACACCCTTATCGACCTTGATGCCGGCAATGATGCCCTTCTTCTTCAAGACCTCAACGAAAGGTGTACCATCATCGGTCTTCTGGTACAGAGTTTCGTGGAAAAGAATCACACCAGAAATGTTCTCAGAGACCTTGGGGTCAGAGCTGAACAACAGCTGACGGTAAGCACGGCGGTTCTCATCACTGTTTTCCACACCAATGTCCTGCAGACGCTTGCCCATGGTTGACACGGACTCATCGGCGGCGAGAATGCCCTTGCCGGGCGCAACAATGGCCTTGGCAATGCAGCTCAGCTCTTCCTGGAGCTCCTTGCTGGGATAGTTGAAGTATGTAGTCATTTTTGAGATTCACGTGTAGTTCTGCCAAAAAAAGAGAGCGAATTTTTATGTTAGTAAAAACAAAATTTTGATAGAAATTAAACAATTTTTTTTTAATTTTAAAACCAGACACAAAAGTCAGCTCAGTTTTTAAAGTTAAAAAAATATGTCGTGTACTGTACACACAGCTGTTTTCACTTTTGAGAGGATTGAGCACCACCATGTACTAAGAGAACGTGAGAAGAGAGGGCGCTTGGTGGCAGAACTTGGCGTACATACAAAATGTTGCTCGCAACACTGTATTTTATTTTTCTCACCAAAAATACACTTCTTCTTTCAAGATAAGTTAAACTAATTAATAAATGTTGTATATATCTCTGGCCATATGGAATTAGTATTAAGCAGCAGAGTTAAAGACTGACTGTGGCATAAGAGTCTAAAAATTCCATTTTGTATTTTCAATATTTATGAACCAAAGTCAGAGTGTGTATAATGTTGCACTAAATATGTAGTTTAAAAACTTTTGCACCTTTGAGAAATAATTAAAATCAACCAACTTTTTTTTTGAATTTTAATTTGTCGCGTATCACCAACTATTTTTGTCGACGGTTTTTTCACACTGAACCCTTGAACCAGATCTCCGTAATTGACAGCGCCCGAGCTGTGTGTTGCTAAAGCGTCGTCTGATGTAAGCAAACTAGTAGACATTGAAAGTCTTATATACATATGTATATATGTAGGTAATAGCTTTTGACGATGTAAAATGGGCCGGACAGCACGCAATTTACATAAGTATGTGTGTATCTACGATACTTGTGACGTCGACTTTTACTTTCACTCAACGCGTTGGAACGCACGATGACACCGGCGTAGGTGTGTAGATACAATATTCAAAGATACATATGTATCTATACATATATGTATGTATAAACGGCGCATGTCAAATAACTGAGCAATCAAAGAGAGCAACGTCTGCTTAGCTGCTGACATTGAACAAGGTCAGCACGACAGAATGTTGGGCAACATTTTTTGTTGAGCTTGTGGCATTTGTTGAATAACTTTTCTCTCATGTTGCTAGCAAATTGTTTATGAAATAAACTACGGAAATTTTGTAATCCAAGTAGTATACGAATCTTAGCACACTTGCACTTAGGGTGCAATGTGTAAGTTTGAAGATAAAGATTAATCGACAAAAAAAAAAAAATTCCAAGAATTGTTTAACGCATTTGACTTAATTGACATTGGCAAATCTTTATATACATACACATATAAACAACTATAAACGTATAAAAAGCAATCAGTAGTAGTATTGATAATGTTGCCAAAGATTATAAGATAACCACTATAAAAAATGCATAATACACTAATAACACAAAATAATTTGCAATAATTAACACTTTAAATTTAAAAATGCACCCAAGTATCTATAGATACTCTTAACAAACCTACCTAATCCGCTGGCAATCAACCAAAGACTGAGATATTTCCCGAAATTTAGCCTATATTTGTATTAGGAACTAAACAGAGAATGACAACAAATTTATTTTTGACGCTATCAATTGTGTGTTTCATGTCCAAATACATATAGACACACACATGATGCTGTACATATGTATGTAAGTATTCATGAGCTACAAGTCAGCAAAACAAGCTGATAAAACCAAACAAAAAAAAAAAAAAAATTGTTTTAATATTTGAGAAGCGATTTCAAAACAAGTTTTCGACTTTTGGGTCTGTTGTCAAGCTGCAGGCAGCCACAGTCCCTAAATACATGTTTTGTTATCACGCAGAAAAGAATGAAAACATTTAAGACGTAATAGTACAGAACAAGCCCCCTTTAAAGTTTAAATATTCAAATTAATTCTTGTTGTTTTCTATATTTTAATTTTGTACAAATTTGTATATATGTATACGACCAGCCTCCAAGGCAGTAGTAGGTCACAAATACGCCCAAGAGATTATCAGTTTTGTGCTTCTGATATTTTTGGATCACATAAAACATTATGTGCGGCACGTGGCTACTTGCACCAAAAAAAAAAAATACATCATTTCTGATTTTCATCTTTGCACTACTAAAACTGCTCAGATACTTTTGGTTTTCAATGAGATTTTTGTGTTTATGCGTGTAACCTTGACTAACCTTTCGAGAGCGACCTCTTCTTCTTGCCAGAGAAATGTTTGCTCTTTTTTATAACAGCCGTTTAAGGGCTCGGAGAGAGAGCATTTAAAATGCGGCCTCTTAATTGTTTATAATTTTTTCTTGATATCGAGTTAAAAAAAAATATACAGTGAAGGCAAGAGAACTGCGGGAACGGTCAAAAAAGTTCCCATAGCACCAAGACATGTTGTCTTATTTAAATGAACAATATCGCAGCAAACGTATTTTCAATAGAAAACCCCAGTTCTGATAGTTAATTCTTGGAACGAGGTATAAACCTTTAAAAGCGAACAAACGATAAAGTCAACAAACGACCCAATTGAAAAGAGAGAGAGTAACTGAAACGATGACGTAGGCAACTGATAAAAATTAATTAAGTATGCACAAAGAATAAAACCAGAGAGAGATAAACGAAAGCAGTATCCAAACAAAAATAAAACAATTCTATCGCAACTATTTTTAAACATAAAAAAAGTCAAGTCAATTTGCAGATTGCAATTGAAACGCTGCCAACAAATTTGCTTCAACTATGGATTCCCATTGTTAGGAGGTCTTAGATGCTATAATACTATGTCTACGGGCGGGGTCGCCTCCAAATCCAATGGCAAAGCTCTGCCGGCAGCAAACTGTATGTACATACATATGTAAATATGTATAGCTTATCAGCAAAAGTTACCCCCGCCTTATGTAGATACATAAGCATTTACACTTTACAACTATGAAGTTTTTTTTTAATTGGCATTCCAAAACGAATCCAAAATTTTCATTGAGTTAATTAATACAGCACGCGCTCACACACACATACATACAAGCATACACTTGTACATAATATACTTTCTTTCACACGCGTAAAGATAAAAAAATTAAAACATGCTGTAACAGTTGGCTCAAGTTGATTACGAAACCAATAAATCAAAACGATTCTCAAATGCCTACAAAAAGCACTAGACTATTTTCACAGCTTAAAATATAATTTGAACATTTTTATTTTTTATTTAATTTACTATCACGAGCTCTGCGCTGGAACTAAAAAAACGCACAAAGACCGCAACTCACCGATTTGGAAACTGAATCTGCGGATCTGAATTTGATTGAATGTTGCTTCAACTGTATTGACTGCTGCACTGGAGTGAACTCACCGCGGAATTTATTTTAGATACCGCGACGGAGTGAAATTCCAAAGCGAAATAAGTAAAAACAGCCGAAAGTAGGCAAACGAAACGTCAAAAGGTTGTTTGGAGGTCGTTGGTGTTGTTAAAGTTGCTGCCGTGTTGTAGCTACAAAAAAATGCCAAATTTTTGGTATTTAAGAGCTTTCCATTAAAAGCTGCATTTGCGAGCTTTCGGGTGCCCAGCCCACTGTGACGCGTACAAAAGCTGGCTGATGCGTGAGTGCCGTAAGTTAATTCAAACAGCTTTTTTCTTCAAAAGCGAAACAAATTTGAATTACATATCTGCAATGGCGCTTTAGGCCTTCAATGGAACAGTTTACACCAAGAATTTTTGATCAATTTTGTGATTAGTTTCAATAATAATAATAACTGTTGCCACTTGGCAAATTTTAAATAAAAACGTTAAAACGAAATTTTTAAAAATTGATTTATTATATTATTTATAATTGTATTAATCTATAATTAAAAAGCGAACAATATTTTACATCTGACTTTAGTGTGTAAAAAAGAATGAATAAGTAAAATCCCTAGCCCTCAGAACATGTATTGGGCCTAAATAATAATAATAAAACAAAGTTTACTCTTTATACATACATCAAAAAGTATATATTTTTTCCAAAAAAATGGAAATGCCCCTTTATTTTATCGACATAAATCGAAAATCGTCATCTGCGTTACTCTCTTAGATCCTCTTACTCATACGGACAGACGGACAGACAGATACAGGTATATCGAATCGGCTGCTGATGCTGATCAAGAATATATATAGTTTATGTGGTCTGCCACGCCTCCGTCTGACCGTTACATACATTCGCAGGAACTTATTATACCTTTGGTACAGGGTATAATAAAGTTGTGTTAGTTACACCATTTTTGACTCAAGAACGGCTGGAGAGATTTCGATGATCTATGATTTTTTGCGATTCGGCTTCGCCCCGAGCTAAAAAATTAGAAATCATGACCATACATCACACAATTTCAAATTTAAAGCAAGCACAAATGTTTTTAATAGAAGACCAAAAAATTTGAAATTAAGACCAAACATTCTCAAATTAATAAAGAAAACAAAATTTGAAGTTGCAGCATTTTTAAATTTCTTCTTGGTTGCTTACATACCAAGGGGCGCCTAAGATCCTTCTTTGAGTAATAGATTGATATCTTTAAAGCATTTTAGCTGCTTTTGTCTCGCTTTCATGAGGGCCATCCAAATCAGTCTTCTGTTTAAAGTACCCCGAGGTATTTTACGGTTTCACTTTCGGGAATGATAGAGCCATTTAATGATGCGGAGGGACATTTGCTGCGTCTTAATGAGAAAGTCATTTGAACAGATTTCTGCGTATTTACTTCTATCCTCCATTTCTTTAGTTCATATCCTCTTATGTTAATATGTATATGATTTGTTGTTAAAGGCCCATACGCAGTTCCAAAAATTTCGCACGGAATGACTAAACTTCATATAAAAAAAAATCCCATTTGGGATATCCCATTTAACAACAAATCATATATTAACATAAGAGGATATGAACTTATTAGAGCTTTTTCGTTTGTAACTTAAGGCCTATACGCAGTTCGAAATATTTCGCACAAAATGACAAAACTTCATATGAAACAAAAGTGTTTTGGATGAAAGTGCAAGCCACTATATATCATATTTTTGAAAGGACTATCCGAAATAAGGATACATTTTTATTCTTAATTTTTATCAAAAAAATCAAGCTTAACTCTTATTTTTTGACTTAAAAAATACAAATTATGAAATAATATTTAAATGCCAATTTTTATTTAACAATTGCAAAATAACTCTTATTTTTATAATAAAAATTTAAAATAAAAAATAAAGGATCCCACACGGAAATTTAAAACATTTAAATTCCATTTTTTTTTGTAAGATCCTTAATATTGATCCTTGAAGGACATGGAAAGCGTCGATGGAAATGTGTTAATGTGTGCATCAAAAAAAACACGTCAATCATTGTAATACACCCTTTGTTCAAAAGGTGTCCAAATTCTTTATACTGATCCTTCAAGGACATTTTTGGCATCGATGGAAAGGTGTTGAAGTGTACATCAGAAAAACACGTCAACCATTGTAATACACCCCGTTGTTCAAAAGATATTAAAATTCCATTTTTATTTTCAATTTTTAAAATAAAAATTGCTCAATAACTTTTATTTTCAATTTATATAATAAAAATTGCAGAATAACTCTTATCCTCAATTTATAAAATAAAAATTGGACAATAATTTTTTCTCAAAAATAAGAGTTATTTTGCAATTTTTAAATAAAAATTGGCATTTAAATATTATTTCATAATTTTTATTTTTAAAGTCAAAAATTAAGAATTATTATGCAATTTTGATGAAAAAAATCAAAAAATAATAATTATTTGATGATTTTTATTTTAAAAATTATAAGAGTTACGATCCCTGCTTTAGACAAAAGAATGCTGAAATATATTTTTTCTCCAAAATAAGGGTGGAGGGTAACCCATCGCCGTGACTGGATAACATTTTTATGTAGGCTCTATTTTTTTTAGAACCTCTTGAATAGATGCAGAGAGTTATTATTTCAATATCCTTGTTCCAAGCTTTTTTAGCCTTGTTCATTCTTTCTATTTCTAAAAAAATACTATGGTTTTAAAATTACTTAAATATTATACTAGTAACAAAGAATGATTTTCTTTTTTTTAATAATTCAAATCTCCATTTTGTTAACTGCTTAGCACGAATTTTATACTGAAATAATTTTTTTGAATATTCTTTGATATTCTTAGATTCTATTTATGGCCACTTCAAGTTGAATATTTATGGACAATTATTTTAAATTATTTCTTTTCTGACTCAACCGAAAAATTAGCATGCGTTATTCAAAAAAATTTTTTTTTTGTATCATACATGAACACATGGCCTATAAGTGCGACAGGGTTCCCGCATTACATAAAGAAAATTTCCCTTGTAACAAAAATAGCTAAGTCGTGTTTCATTTTCATAAATATTGTTGTTAAAGTAATATTTTTGTGCAATTTTATTTAAAAGATAGAATAAAGATAGAATAATAAAGAACTAGCAATACTTATAAAAAGGTGCAGAGCTGTGGCAACCATATCAGCTGTTTTGTATCAAACAAAAATAATTTCGCGCCAACTACTACTACTGCCATCCTGAACTTCCAGTGGAGCATAGGTCGTCTACAATCTTTGTAAGACGATTTCTATTCGGAGCTTCACGTCACATATCATTCCAAATGTAATTCATTTCTCTCATTTCATTGCTCCAGGTCGCCGCGTTTCTTTTGGATTCCAACGTAGCGCCTATCTTGCAATGTTGTTATTTGGTCTACGTAAAGTATGGCCAATCCGTCGCCAATTACAGGATTTGATTTCTGTTATTGCACTTATTTGTTGTGCTCTCTCACATAGGTGCTGGAAAAGGGGAAGAAGGGAAGTTATCGACAAAAAATTCGTTTTGCGGGTCACGCAAAACCGAATCCGGATAAAATTGTTCGGTTTGGATTTTTCGTTTTCCGGAGCATTATCCCAAATCACACTAAAAAAAATGTAGATAAAAAGTCTTGTCCAATTCTAAGATTTTTAAGATTTTATTTTATTTTATATAGCACCACGTCAACCAATTTTTGTACTCTGTACCTATAGGTACAAAGGGTATACTAGATTTGTGCAATGTATGTATCGGACAGAAGGAGGCGTGGCAGACCCCAAGTCCTTTATACCAAAATCCTTATTATAACCTCGGGTAGCGATTGAGCCATGTCCGTCCTCGGAAACTATACGAGCTAGAGACACGAAACTTTACCAGCTGGTGCGCATATTTCCTGAGAAGATGAAGTTTGTTGAATCATGTCAATATCTTCCCCCGTTTTTAACCACACCGTTTAATATTTTCGTCTGAAATTTAACAGAGCGATGCGTTGTAGTTTTATGCATCTGTGTGTAAAAAATGAACAAAATCGGACAAATACAGCAAAAGTTGTAGTCAAAAATGTACAAATTTCACCACCCTTTTCTATAAACTGCATCAATATTTGACTTTACGTTATTATGGAACAAGAGACCTAGAATCACAAATACACACGTAACATTCGAGTTTCACCAAAATCGGTATAAATTTAGGGAACTTATAGGCATAAATATCGAATTTCACCTAAAAAAATAAATTCCAATTGGAAAGTTCTTAGAAGGAATATGCAGGAAAAATGTTTTCGATACAAAAGGTACAGGGTCTTCCACTGTCTCCCAAACCCTTGTTTACCTCTTTTCGGACTCGCTTATGCTCCTCCTGAGGTGTGGGTACCACATTTTATATAAATTATGAAGTTGGAGTTGATCGGGATTGTGAACAATTTAAAAAGGAGTTTGTGTTAATTTTCCAAATTTTCTCAATTGCAAGTCAAAACATGTAATGGGCTCTTTTACAGATTTCATGTGTCTAAATTTAGTGCACTTTCTACTTAGCATTTTTAAATTGTTCACAATCCCGACCTACTCCAACATAAACCAAGATAAATCTGGCAAATAGGACAAACAGCTGACTCAGAGCATGCCAGAATTTCCCACTTTTTATTCGGCTTCTGAGTGAATTGTATTGGCATAAAGAGAGGTGCATTCTCTTAAAGAATTGTCTCGGCCAAAGAAAAACTTCAAACAAAGACCAAATGTCTTTGAAGTTAAGATTTTTAGCTATTAAGTAATGCTGTAAGGATTTAATTTAATTAAGAGTAGATATTAAGCAAGGCTTGTCATACCACGTCCAAATGACTCTCTTTTGTTTTTACAAAAATTTACCATTCGATTTGTGTCACTTTTTGCCTTTTCGCACTTATTGTTGTTTCTATTGTTGCTCTTAAGTGCTACACGGTCGCTCTTCGCTTAGCCTTGCCTTCGTTTCTCTTCGTAAACACACGGCTCAAAGGGAGCCGAGCACATTTTGCATAACATACTTTCAGGCTGAGCCACGGCGAACTTAGTTCGTGCTTGTCGCCGTCAGTTTGATTTCGTGGGTCGACCGGTTGAGTTGGGAAGCGCACAGACGCCAAACGTATTGCGGTCCCATATTCCACACGTGTTGCGTTGTCGTTGTCGTTGTTTGGATTCCGTGACTTCCGCGTCGCGTTGCGTCTCGCCTTGACACGCGTGTCCTTTGCTAAGGCCCTGAGCGGCATCTAGTGTTACTTTAAGCTTTTATTTGAAGAAGCTACTATGAAATCCAAGCAAATATGTGAAACACAAGTGAAGTGGAGATCAAATTAAATGCATGTACATAAGGTACACATGTATGTACAAATATCTGTATGTGAGTGTAATAAATGGCTACCTTAAGCTGTTTTCCAAAAAGCGTACACTAGAAACGAGATCATGTTAAATAAAACCCAAAGTACTGGTAAGTTTGTAAAAATTCTTTGAATTTCTAAAATATTTTTATGGCATACTTTAAGACAGGCGAACATGTCATATTCTTTGTACACTAGCTATGTAGCATTGAGGAATTGATGAGTTCTCTGTTTCTGGTAGTTGTTCGGATTCGCTTGGCAAGTCGCTTCATTAATATGCGACAGGCAACATGCGAATGCTGTGAGTTGTTGTTACTGTCGTCCTCGAAGATACGCAAATTTGGAGATACACATACAATGACAATTTTGTGATGCCTTCTTGTGGGTTACCGACCTTCCTGCTGTGGCAGCCAACAGTCTCATCATTCAAATAAATGCGTATCCTATAACTGTCAGCCTAGGTTGCTCCTTGATGCTCTCGTCCCACTACCTTCATGCTGATGATAATGTTGATTTTTGCCTTCCGCAATAATTTGCTTTGAACTTCTTGTGCTCCACATAACCCACATTTCACACGCAAAACCCCTCAGGAATTTTTTCGCTCCCTTGCTCTTGTATCATTTTAAGCATGCGTGCTTTTACCCAAAGACCTATGTACATCTATGACAAAGGGTAATTAAAACAAGTCAAGGAGCCTTTACTAGCTTTTGGCACTAATTAGTTAAAATTTAAATTTTTGGCCAAAAGCATGCTTACCGTAGTTCGGCCGGTTTCGACTACATTTAGGTTCAAGTGTAGTCGGCACTGAAGGGCACTTGAGCGTCGAGTGTGGATTTATCTAGTTCCTACAAATCCGTGTAAACACTCTATGAAACTTGATCGAAAATCAAACAAAAAATCATTAAAATTCCTTTTTTTTGATACAGACGCCACTTAAACACCGTCCCTAAATCCATTATGTGTATGTGCTACATATGTATGTATGTATGTAGTACTTTGTAAACGTCATCTTTATGTACATGTGCTTACAGCAGTGTGTTATGTTTTTCTGTTATTTATTGCCAACAAAAATAAAGTGAAAAAAAAAAAGTATAAGTAAAAAGCACATCGCAAATACATACATATGTACACACGCACATTAACTCGTAAATTTGAACTAACTCAGTTCATTTTGTTTAAGTTTCCTCGTCCTTTTTTACTCCACTCTTTCGTTTACTCTTTGTTCCATTAAATTAATTTATGCTATGCGAAAAAGTTTCATTTTGGTTATAATTTTATTGAATTTGTGCAAAAATTCCCACTGTATACGTTCAAAAATTCTATCTTCTCCAATCTGCATGGAAGGGTGGTATTTACAATAAAAATTTCCAGCTGCATAAACATTAGTTGCTTACCAAAAGTTCAAATTTATTTAGGTCACAACTTTTCTAATATGGAAATGCGACACGTGGTTAAAGCAAAACACAATCAAAAATGTTTCATTAAATAAAGCCCAGAGATAATCAAGCAAAGTGACTGGTACTGAAGATTCATCGCTTATCGATGTTTGACAATACCTTTTTTTATTGAAAATTGAAAAACTTCGTAAAATGATATGATCCAGTTACAATTACTTTAATTTGGTTTACTCTTCCCTAATATCCAAAATACATGCAAATAAGTATTCGCCGTTTCCATTCATTAGTCACAGTCATTCATAATCATACTCATATCTACATGCTCCTCTCATCATTAAGATAAATTAAAGTCAAGTCTTGTTTGGAAAAGTATATGCCAAAAAAATTAATATGATCTTAAATCCCGTTGAAAAATAAATGTTTTCTGGGTAACACCGTGCTGCATTTGCTACTCTACAATACAAAGGATATTTTAAGTTTGTGCAAGCCGAAAATGTATGTGACGAGAACGTCGGAAGAAATCGAAACCAAACTTGGCTTTCGAAAGTTTTTTTTTCAGTTTCCATTCACTCTACCAAACTTTATCAAAATCGGTTTACTATACTACATAACCCCCGAAGGACCGATCGGTCAAAAAAACTTTTTTGGTAAAAAATTTGTTTGTGTTTCGTTTGTTTAAATTTTAAAGAGATATTTAGAGTTCCCAAATTTGATAAAGATCGGTTTACACTATATCATATAATAAAACGTTTTCACAGCCTAATTCGTTAGTTTATGAAAATGTCGAAACCAGATTTAACAGTTACATGTTTTTCTATCATTGAACTTAAACATCTGGAGACGTGGTATTTATATGATATGTCAAATTTGAAGTTATTATCTTTCCATTACGAGGAATTAAGCTTATTTGCCATTATTCGAGATATTGTTTATTATGGCGACCATGCGTTGAATTTACGCGTATAAAATGGCATCATTTTTGAATCTGAAAAATAAAAAAAAAAATTGTTAAGAAACTTAAAAAAAATATTGATTGTTTCAAAATTTTAAAAATAATTTAGATTTTTTTCCCAAATTCAAATTTTATCTTTCATTGAAAAAAACTGAGTAGATATCTTTATTCGTTAAGGAGATATGACATGTCAAAGAAAAGTCGAATAATAATAAATCCAATATTCAGTTATCGATAACTCGATAAGTAATCGGAATTATGAAATAAAGATTTCCGGGGTTACTACTATAAAAATCATCAAAATCGAAGAGGTCGAGCTAAAAAATGGCCTGCTTCACCAATTATCCCATGGTCGGCCACCGTTTCATTATTTTAGATTTTACTCCATACCCCATTTTTTTGGCTTTCTCGCATGTATTTTGTATGCTCTCTGCTATACTTACTCAACGGCTTAATTTATAAAAATTTATACCCTGTACCTTATGGTACAAAGTTTGTGCAAGCCGAAAATGTATATAACATACAGAAAGACACCCCCAAAGTTACCTAATATATGAACGGGGCGACTCTAGAAGTCGATATGCCGACATCCGTCTGTATGTCTGCCCGTCCGTCCGTCTCTCCGTGCGTATGAACGCATAGGACCGATTGGTCAAAAAAAGTTTTTGGTGCAAAGTTCGATTGTTTTTTTTCGTTTATGAAAATATCGTAACCAAATTTGGCAATCAAATGTCTTTTGGAGTTCTTCGCCAATATACCGGATTTAATTCCAATATGGTGGCGACTTTAACGTACGCCATTTTGATTTGATTGCTTTGAAACCAGGTATAGCAAATAAGGTTAGGTGGTTGAAAAAGTAAATGGGACTACCCCAAAGAAAAGATAAAATTTTATTTTCATATTACAACTAACAAATTAAGTGATAACACTTTTTATTATGTAATAAAGAAAAAGTTAACTATCAATAATTATTTCAAAATCTCAAAATTATAATATGTTTATTATATAAATGAGACTTATTCTCCAGTTCTTATTTTAAAAATTGAAAATAAAAAATTAAAACAAATAAACATAAAGTTTGCCACATTTATATGGTAGGCTAACTGCCACTTTTGTGGCATATGACTACGAATTAAAATTTCTTTTCTTTTTAGGTTTAATTCCTTTGCATGTACCTATCTACTTACCTACCGATCCTCCTAAATATCAACTGCAAATATATATTTAAAACATGCTTATTAAACTCTTGCATATGATACTCAAGACAGCATTGAGGTGAAAATAATAAAAAATTAATTTAAGTGAAAAAAAATCGATTAAACTTAGTGAAATAAGTCAATTACTTTTCATTTAGACTAAACGATATTATATCGTAGGTTCCTGTTCTCTTCCAACAGTTATTAAATAGAGATCCCCATGCTCCACCTAGGGGCGACTGACTAAACAGTCAAGTCAGGGCGTTGTTATTGTTATAACTGCGAAAATCTATATATATAAAAGAGAGTTAAAAGTTATGTTAGTTACACCATTTATAACTCAAGAACGGTTGTGCCGATTTTGATGATCTATGGTTTGTTGGATTCGTCTCCGCACTGGTTAACAGAGTAACGCATAAAATATCGGAAAAAAAATCATATATAAAGAAGTAAACCGCGAAATTCTCTTATGGAGGCTGAGGGTCAGATATCGACATAAATCGAAAATCTTCATCTGCGTTACTATTATGCGCATCTTTTGGTAAAATTTCAGCTCCATCGCTTTTATAGTCTCTGAGATCCTGACAGCCAGACATGGCTATATCGACTCGGCATTTCAACGTCGGAAGCAAGGCGATCCGTTCCTGGTCATCCGAATGTGCGTTCTACACATGCTCTTGGTCGTATTTATACAGTTAATCCGAAGAATGCTTCTATTTACGGTTGTTGTTGGTGAACGTTCGTGGCCCAACATCATAAAAATCAATACGAACTGTTAATTTTATAGTGAGCCAAACATATCCTGCTGCAGTCAAGAGTTAAATTTGTTTGAAAATGTTACTTATTGGGAAACGACAATCGCTGAAGCAATTATTTCCGCAACTCCACGTCAGATACGCAGTTTATTTGCTATTATAATTTCGACATGCTTCCCCTCGAATCCACGTGACCTGTGGACTAAATATAAGGATAACATGCCAGAAGACATTTCATATCAAATTCGTGTCATTTCAAGAAATCCCTGTCTTGAGGCGAATGAGGAGATTCATAACCAGACCTTCCTACTGATCGAAAAAATGTATTATCTCATTTGCGGCAGTTTATAATTCAAGTTAGGGCTGCCAGATCGTGGAATATAGACGCATTAAATCGAAAATTGGAGCGTGAACATCACTCCCGTCGAGAGAGGCATTCCCCCCGGGCTCGAAGTTTCCTCATGGCCCGGGTGTAATTACTAAGGTGCATTTTCCACACGGGCCCGGATTTTCTTTCTACGGCCCTGGTGAACATGGTTATGATCGTCATGAATCAAACCAATCAGTTCAAACGAATGTCCCTCTGTTGAACCTCAAACAGAAGGAAGTCTATGACACTTTAATGAAAGCAATTGAAGATGGAAATGGTGGTTTATTTTTCCTGGATGGCCCTGGTGGAACAGTGAAGACATTTCTGATGTCATTAATTTTGGCCACTGTTCGTGCGAGATCCGACTTTGCGGTAGCAGTTGCCTTTTGTGGAATAGCGGCCACATTGTTAGAAGGATGCCGTACGGCTCATTCAGTGTTCAGTTCTGATTCCGAGAATTCCGATGATCCCAACGGATGTCCGCTTTGAGTTTAAAATTACTCAATTTCCGATTGTGACGATAAACAAATCACAAGGCCAATCCTTGAGTGTTTGTGGATGGAACTTAAAAAATGAATGTTTTCTCATAGTCAATTGTATGAGGCATGTTCACGTGTCGGCAAACAATCCGCTTTATTATTATTATCTTGCGCCTAATAAATTTTGCGTAATTGAGCGATTAAGGTTCGTTTTTTCTAATTTTATTGAAGTCGAGGAGCGTGCTTTGATGGTAAAGGGCATTTTAAAATCGAGTCGGACCAACTATAGCAAATACATTATGGAACTAAACAAACGAACAAGGGATATTATAATCAGGATGATTTGAATTGTATAAAAAATACGGGGGTTGGCGTGCGAAGCAAATTCAGAATTAAATTATCGCAGGTACTGTTTAAAATATATTTTCTGAAGCCGAATAATTAATAATAGTTTATATTATATCTGTTCCTTAATTACCTTGTAGTTAGCATCCCGCTTTGTGCTCCTAGAATACGCTTATATTTATATTATATTATATTTTGTATTATATTTTAAAAATTCTTATAAGCTCGCTTAGCTGAGTTCTCATATTTCGACTACTTGGGCCTATGTTATAGCAAAAAACATAAAAAGCAAGATATTTTTAAAGGTTCATGAAGGGATCTTTAAGGTATATTGCAGTTTACTATTCAGTATCTTTGTACCAAGAACTCAAGTTGAAGATACTACATGAAATGTGGCTCAAACCCAATTGCACGTGTTGCGCAAAAAGTTCAGGAAAATCTCGTCTATCATCAATTTTTATATAAGGTGCGAATTCTTATGTCGATTTATTTAAACTTATTTAAAAAAAAAATTTATTGTTTTGTCCAAAACAATATCCATTAAATGATTTTCGTCGGTCTGGCCCCTTAATATAGCTTCGTTTTTTGTGATAAATTAAAAAATTGAGCGATATTTTTGAAAAATTTACAATCTCAACAAGTATACATTTCGCCTTGATTCCTTTAAATTAGCACTGTGTATGAGCTCTGAGAGAGCAGCTACCCAATTTTACAAGCAGCTTGAACATTTCGTTGAATAAAATTTATTGGACATTGCTTTTATTGCCAAAGTTTATTAAGCTTTACGATCAAAATCTAGAGTATATCAAAGTTGAGGATTTTAATTGCACAAAGCTTATATGGGATTCCCTTTGTTTGAATCAAATAAGTATATAAATTTTACTACTTGTCAGTGGGAAGGAAGGGGGCGGAACGAACCAACAGAGACACTCACACAAGTGCGAATCGTGAGGCAATATGGGAAGAAAAATATCGGCGAACATCGCGAAGTACATCCCGACATGCCATACCAGACCAGACCATAGAGTAGACTGCGTATGTATGTGCGTATGTGTTGGCAGTTTGAGTGGCGTGTAGTGGGCACAGCGGGGGAGAGTCATGTGCGAGTCGTACATTTATTGCAGCATAAAACATTATTTTGCATGGCCTCAAAATAAAAAATATATATGTATGTATGTATGTATATGGTATAAAAAAAAGAGCACACAGAAGCCGACAAACCGCCATTTTAAATAGTCCGTGGAGTGATGGCGGAGGAATTTGTGTTGGAAAATTGCAGCAAGGAAATGCGACGTTCTCGTTCTCGTAGCTCTCTTGTCGCCGTTGAGTTCGTTGGCAACAGTAAAAGGCATTTTTATACAAAGTAGCAGGGAAATAAATAAAAATGCTTTTCTTTTCTACATTAGCGCACCATTAAAGGAAGTTGCTGCTCCCACGGCTTCGGTTTGTCGTCTTTTGGCATTGCATTCCATTTCCATTTACTTGGCAGGCCCAACCGAACAGAACAGAGCCAGCTCCAAGTCAGACTCAAAACCATCGAGCGAAGGAAACGTGCCGTAAACTTCAGTAGACAATCAAAATGCATTCATGTGCGCGTACTTTACTTTATTTTTATGCCCTGCCCACTAACTCTCTACTACTCTTCACTCTGTCCACCATCCGACCATGCAGTGCGACTTTCATTCCGCCATTTATTCAATGTTAAATTCCATTCAATGCGGAATTGTTGCAAAAACGTCAATTCTACTACGCCACTTGCTTTACTATCCCTGATAAGTATTTTCGCCCCGAGCTGGGTAGCCATTACTGGAGGAGCACAACTCTCAAGTATGCCTTGGCATTCTTTAGCACGTCCCTAATCTATAAGCTCATGGATATTTGTTGCATTGCATGCTTATGCGGGATGGGCTGCAATTCGCGAACAGAATGCTTTAAATGGGAATTAGGTCGAATAGGTCGTTTGAAGGATTTGCATGTCTTACTAAATCATTAGCAATACATAGATGTTAGATTGTGTCACACGACTTGAAGCTATTTTTGATAGCTACAGAATTCAATTTGAAGTTATTTCCTATGGTAAACCAGCTTTAGGAAACCACAGATTGCAAAAGTTTCGCTAAAAAGATTGGCATGCTATAAGAACTTTTCAAATTCTATGCTCAACTTACAAAATATGTTCCATATCAAAATTTTTGATTATTCATTGATTATTCACATTTGTGATTTAGTTCTGACTAATCTTCAAATACGGATTTTTTATGGTTATATCGTAGCGGTTGTTATTGCTGACTATTTGGTTTTTAAATAAAATAACAGATTCCCAACACAGCGTTTTCAGTGGTTTTTCCATTTTTGAGCCTTCAAAGTCATTTGAATCTTTTCATTTTCCATTACATTTTTTTGTACAATGCATTCAATGCTCTTTTTATACGAAAACGAATAAACTATTTCAATAATGTAATAATGGAACATAATTTCCATCAAAAATCGTATTGCAGAAGTGTAGAATGGCCCAACAACAACTTACAAAAAGATTCTCAATCTCGGTAGAAAATTAAACAGACGTTTTTAAACATTCGCCAAAAGCATGTGAAACAATTTTTCTTTCTTTCTTTCGTAATTTCTTCGCATTGCACGGAAAGAAAAGAAAACTTTTTACATTGTGCGTTTAAGTCCGTCTGTCCACCCGTATGAACAGCTTGATTTCGAGGACCACAAGATCTAGAGGCCAGCAAATGCGCATAATCCATCTTCAGGTCAAGCTTGTTATATTGTGGCATCAATTGGCCACTACATCCGATTTTTAATTCGACCATCGACTAAACTTTCCATTTTTTAATTTATCTCGACCAGGAATCAAAGGAACCTGACCGATTTCCAACCAATTCAGCTTAGAAATATGTGCAGCATTAAATTATTCAGGCATATATTTTTTTTTCGGGAAAAAGTGTTGGCCACTACCACTACATACCCATTATGGTCGACATCGACGTTTCCATAGTAGTGTTATATAGCAACATCGCAATATAGCGTTTCAAGGTATGCTGAATTGGTTGGAAATCGGTCAAGTTCCTATGATTCCTGGTCGAGATAAATTACGAAAATTTTATTTTTTAAATGTTTTTGTGCTTTATTGAGCAGAGTTTTAAAGTTTTCCGACTTAACATTCGCTGTACCTTTTATTAATTTCGCGGTTCTCGAAGATGTGTAAAATGCGAAGAAAACTTAGCGAACTACGCGTGCTTTTGGGTGCAACAACTAAAGAGGACACTGAACTTAATATACATTATGCAAGGATACAAAAGTAAAATGACAAAAGCTAGATGAATAGACAGAGAAAGCAAGAGAGATGCTACAAAGCTAGAGGCGTGTAAAATTTAATTAAAGATCAAATGTCTGTAAAGTCTTGGATGTTGTATACAATTTTAATGAAGCGGCAAACGTTTTCGATTTCACCGACGACCCCCTTTGCCATCCCTTATTCTGTGGCATGTTTGTATTCATGTTGTTAACCCAAAGCCGCTCTCGGGCCTATTTAGTGTTACACGGTTAGACAGTTAGGGTCCTGCCATTTTGAGTATTAATAATTTGTGTCACGTTTTGCATGTCAAAATTTGTAGTCTCCACAAATTGTCAACATTGTCGATGTTCCCAATTCTGTTGCTTTCTACTTTTTTGCAAAATTCTTGTTAAAGTTACACAAAACATCGTATAAGGATAAAATGTAAAGCAGAAAATTGCGTAAAATAACAAGGCAAAGAGCAGAGAGCAGAGAGATGGAATAATAAGATAGAATTCTGTATATAACATGTATGTAGTACATACAGTACATTGGAATGTTTTCATTTTGTTTGCAGGCAGCAAAGCATGAAAATCTACATGAGACCCGTTTACATTTGCATTTTTTTGTACCCTATGTAAATCAGGAGCTACTACGTCAAGTGCATACTGCCAGCTGGACATGGAGTTTGCTGGATTGACAATAAATCTATTTCTAGTAAATAGGTATTGCTTGAGTTGTAGTCGATGTAGTATGTGTTCAAGTGATGTATCGGTTTTAAAAAGCAAGTGCAATGAGAGCAAATATGTGTTTTTTTTTTTTTTTATATGTATATAATATTTTAAGCTTGACGCATATAAACAAATCTAGGTAATAAATGATTTATTAGAAAAATGTTGACATGAGGCTAGGAAATGTGGGCCTGCTAAATAATATTCATACATTTTTTTGACAACATATTTTGATTGATTATGGCTGAAAAGTTAATTTTTAATAATCTGAAACCCAGCCTATACATATTCCCGACCTATTTTTGTCGTTTTTTTTTTTCACATTTTATTTGCTGAGCAGCTTACCCGTGTGACTTTTCCGTTGCAAAACTATTAGAGTAGTTTAGTTTAGTTTTACTTGCCCGAAAACTTTAATTCGACTTTTATGACAATAAAAAGAAAGAAACAAACGAAAAGAATAAAAATCCAGCTAGAAATCTGGCTTAAAAAGGATACGAGTACTTGTACACACACCCACACACCTGCAAACTAGGATACACACAACAACATACAAAAAAAAAAACTTGCATCCACTGGCGCCTGTCAGCAGCATTTGGTTTACCCATACAACTATACAAGTAGCCAAAAGATATTCTAGGCCAGCCAGCGTCCCTTTCTTGGGAAACATTTGGAAGTCAGGCCTTGCCTCTGCGTAAACTATCCACACTACAGCAGAGAAAACTTCTGCATATCAAACAGATAAGGTATAAAAAAAAATTAAAGTAGAGAAGGAGAGTAGGAAAGAGGTGAATCAAAACTAGTCAAAACTATTTATATACTATACTATACTTTTCTTCTTTTTTTTTTACTACCTAAAGTTAGATATAAATAATTTTTGCATTTTTATTGTGCATTTTATGCATTTTATATGCGATTTCGATTTCAAGTTGGCTCTGAAATAAATATGAAAAGTTTTATTTATGCTTAGGTTGCACGATGCCATGATATTTATGGCATCTGTTTGTCCAACAATTTTCAATAGCTCAATCACGCAATCAGATGGCTCTACGCATACAAACAGAACTACACTCACGTAGCTGTGTTTTGATATATAGATACAGATATAGACATAGATATATACATATATAGATAGACAAGCGTGGTGCCTAATGGCGAATTGATATTGATTCCTGGCTATTTACAGATATACCCACAACGCCACCCCGAAACGTCATCAATGTGAGTGCTGCGCTTCTTGTGTACTTCTTCTTTTAGCTGGGGGCAATGAAATCACGGAAGCTGCCAAAAGGCTTCGTGCTTTGTGGCTTGAACTGTTTGACGTTTGTCTATTTTCCGTTGGTTTTGCCCATTTTAAGATGCTCGGCCAGTGCAGGCGACTTCGATTATCGCATGCAGCGCGTCAAGAATGTACTCAAAGAGGTGCCATTGATCGACGGTCACAACGACTTGCCCTGGAACATACGCAAGTTTCTCAAGAACCAACTGAAAGACTTTCATTTTGGCGGAGATCTGCGCGATCTGGCACCCTGGGCGAGCAGTGCCTGGAGTCATACGGATCTGCGTCGGCTCAAGGAGGGCATGGTGTCGGCACAGTTTTGGTCTGCCTACGCACCCTGTTCGTCACAGCATCTGGATGCAGTGCAGCTAACACTGGAGCAAATCGATTTGATCAGACGTCTGGTGCAATTGTATCCACATCACATGACACTGGTCACGACGGCAACGGGCATCGAGCAGACACATCGCACTGGCAAAATAGCCAGTCTGATTGGAGTCGAGGGTGGTCATGCCATCGGTACCAGCTTAAGCGTGCTGCGCATGTTTTATCAGCTGGGCGCCAGGTATCTGACGCTAACGCACACCTGCAATACACCCTGGTAAGCTCTTTTGGCTAGTTTAAGTTATTTTGACAGTGTGCTCAAATCTTGTGCTTTTTGACTAGGGCGGATTGCTGCAAAGTTGACGAACCGGGTAAATATCCGCACATAGGCGGACTATCGAAGTTCGGCAAGGTAGGCAAGACATCAACATGTCCACATAAGTCCAAGATATTTAGCTCTTACATATTACAGCTAGTTGTGCAGGAAATGAATCGCCTGGGCATGATTGTCGATCTCTCACATGTCTCTGTGCCAACCATGCTGGACGCCTTGGCTTCCTCGCGTGCGCCCGTCATTTTCTCGCACTCCTCGGCGCATGCCATTTGCAATAGTTCCAGAAATGTGCCTGATCATGTGCTGCAGCGTATTGTAAGTGGAACTTGTCTTTATAAAATACCATTAAGTATTTACTTCATTATGCTTGTTTGCAGGCCATCAATGGTGGTCTGGTAATGGTTGCCTTTTATCCACATTTCGTAAGCTGCTCGGGTCAGGCAACGCTCCACGATGTTGTTGGTGAGTCATATACAATACTTGGTGTCCCTTCACATTAAGAAGTTGCACACATTTTACAGCACATATCAACCACATACGCGATGTGGCAGGCATCGATCATGTGGGCATTGGAGCAGGCTATGATGGTGTCAACCTGTGAGTATCGTGAAAGCAGCACTTAAATGACTGTATACTCATTAGTTCGGCTTTAATGGGCCAATATTTTGTGTACTTATCTTGCAGAGTGCCCAAAGGATTGGAGGACGTGTCAAAGTATCCTCATCTTTTTGCCGCCTTGCTTGAGTCTGATAAATGGTCAGAAACGGATATTGGCAAGCTGGCTGGTAAAAATCTAATCCGCGTATTTAAGGAAGTCGAAGCGGTAAGTCCTACAAGTTATTTTTCCGAACAAAATACATGGCTACGTATCTAATGTTTGCTTTGGCATTGGCATCCTAGTTGCGATTTAGCCTTTGTTATGCCAAAGACTAAGTGCTCCACATTCGAGAGGTGACGGTCGATATGGAAGCCCATCGATTGTCGGCACTCGACAACCGAAATTCAAGTGTGGGAAAGGAAACATTTTTCAATGGTCTTCAACGAATACCTGTGGCACTCAACGCCATTGGGATTAAGCAGTCAGAGCACAAAACTAAAAACATTTTTAACAACTGGAAAAAAAAAATCCAAAGAAAAAAGCAAAATACACACACAGTATATAAGGACATGAGGGTATTGTGCTCATTGTGCACCATGCGGTTGCTTTATCCACTCTGCCACTTGAGCCACTGCGCATATGCCTGCCTCTGTGTAGGATTTGGTTTTGGGTGTGTGTGTGTGTGTATGTGTGTGAATGTGTTTGCCTGATTTCAGATATTGCATGAGCAGAAGCAGTCTGGTCTGGTCCGGTTCGGTTCGGAGCTAAACTATTGCATTCCACGACATGGTTGCATTTTGTTGTCCGCTTGTTATTGCAGTTGCACAAATTCCTTTCAAAGGATAAAAGGAATAATGTGGCTTTGCCAGGCATTTGCACATACTTTGCTTCGTGGGAAAGCAGCGGAAGCCCTAGCGACAAAGACTTGGACTTGGCGTCAAAAAGAAGCAAGTTTCACTAATACTTATAAAAGGATTTTCCAGTGGTTATTCCGATATTTATTCCGCCTTCTTTCATATGCCAGTATGTGTACATGGTCACGTCCCGCAGCATCAGCTGCTTGACCATCATCATCTGTCTCCGCCGTAGCCGCAGTCTTCCTCTCAGACTCTCTCTTGTCCGGGTTAAGTGTTCGCCCGTTCGTCCTTTTGCAGCAGCAGCAGCAGCAACAGCAACAGCAACAGCAACAGCAGTTGTTTGCGAATGTGGTTTGCTTGTTTGCAGTCTGGTTATTTGGCCTTGTTGTTGGGATTGAAGTTTGCTCTTCCCTAAAAGCGCCCAAGTGTAGCTAGGTTTATCAAAGAGTTCTCTATTTAAATCAATAAGCAGTAAATTTTACGGCCACTCAAATGGATACTACTCACAAGAGAACAACTTGAGATGATTGTTTGCAAATGGAATGAACATTAAGAGAAGCAATAGTTAATAGCCCAAAAAACCGAGACTTTTCATCAGCCGAGATTTAATTTTATTTTGAACAACTAAATCGCTCCCTTGAAAAACAATGAAAATATATGTATGTATGGAAACTAGTTTTGAGCTTACAACTAAAAGCTTTACTTCACTATTGTTTTTTTCCGATTTTGCTTTGGATTAAACCTTAGTGCCAAATTGTAAAAATATCTGTGGCAAGTCCACACGATGGGGAACGTAAAAGTAAACACTGCAAATCTGTTCCAGGGATAAGGGAACTATATGAACAAAAGATTGACATCGTTTTTTATATTTTGCTCGTATAGTAAGAGTGCTTGTATTAAATTAATGCTTTTAATTAAATTAAATTATAGTTGAACATCCCAATAACGAATTGGGCCTTATTACGAATTTCGTTCAATGGCATAGCGAATAAATGGTGTAGTACAAAGTTCTTTCAAACTTTTTGTCATGCCTTTGAACATATCCATATTGAGAAACAA
Organism: Chymomyza fuscimana; assembly: GCA_949987675.1. Classification (NCBI taxonomy): domain Eukaryota; kingdom Metazoa; phylum Arthropoda; class Insecta; order Diptera; family Drosophilidae; genus Chymomyza; species Chymomyza fuscimana. Next base: position 88,761,188 of record OX465088.1, read on the forward strand.
AACATATTTAAGGCGATTTTGAAAAATTTTAAAAAGGGTATCACTAACTAACTTTCCATTATACCCTGTACCTAAAGTCAAGGGGTATATAATGAATGCGAGCAGGGGCCCCCAAAGTTACTTCCAATCTGGTAAGGAGAACAAAACAAATTGATCTTGACTTGCCCGTCCGTCTGTTCTTATGTAAGAACGCCTGGATCTTTGAGAGTTTAAGAACTAGGATAACCTAATTATCGAAACTTGGACGCCTTACTATATGTGACCAAATGGATCTAGTTTACAATTTCACAGCTACAGCTTTTGTTTGAACAAATATGCGGAATATAAAAAAATTTCAGCCTAAAGGCCTACGTTGCTCTGGCTACAAACCTTTTATAAATTAGAATTAACTTCTTCTTCTTCTCCCAAACCCTTGTTTACCTCTTTTCGGACTCGCTTATGCTCCTCCTGAGGTGTGGGTATGCGATATCAGCATTCGTCTGCAGGCATTCCGATCCTGGATCATGTCGTCGCTGAGACCCATTCGTTGTTGATGTTAAAAAGGTGAGGTTTTTGACACTTGTGTATGTATATTCGTTAGTTATGGACTTTCCTTTTAAATTAGAATTAACTGCTACTTTATAATTATATAAATAAATAAATAAATAAATAAAAAAATTTATTTCGATTAATAATCATTTTAACTGGACCATAAATAGTTGAGTTGTTCGTTATTGCCTCAGTGCACTATGGGCCCAGATTCTCACATTTTGGCCAAAACCCTGTCATTTCCATTATAATCGTTTTAGAGTGATGAAATTTTACACACGAGTTCGTAAAGAAAGGATTGAACTATTTTTCTGGGAAGTTTGAGCATCCTTAGATTCTTTTAAGATATAGATAATCTAGATCAAAATCGGAATAAATTTAAAAAAAAACACAAAAAAATTGTTATCTTAATTAAAAAAAAAAACTGATAATTGGAATTGGACCACATTTTTTTTAACATTTTAGTAATAGTATTTCCTGGGGTTCAATTTTTAAAAATAAAATTTCCGAAAATCGGGAGGAATTACATCTTGTTGTAAAACATGTGAAGAAATTTATAACATTTTTTTCGATCAAATATCGAGTGGTAGTCGGAGGTACACTTAAAGCAAAGTAGCCAAATGATATTATTATTAATGATGGGTGTAAAGATGTACTGCGACCCAAATGGATCTATTGTACCCCCTTCGCGGCTCAGAGCTCTCCCAACAGTCCAATGGCCTGCATATATTCCAGTATTTTGATTGTACTTAGGGTAACAACGATCTCCGGTGGGAGAACGTACATGCCCAGAAACTTGTTTCTTTTGCTGATGAGGGCCATGCATTCACATAGTAAATATATTCTCCCTCCATTCTGCAGAATCGACATAGTCCGCTATCCGCTATGCCAATTTTGTTCAAGTGACTGCGGAGCCTACAATGTCCCGTAAAGAGGCCCGTCAGGATCCGCACGGTCCAAATGATAAAAAAACCAACAAAATCTTTATAACTACTCGAATATATTCAAAACCAAAAAGTTTTTAAGCTCAATTTTATTTTTTTTCAGAAGTAATGTTTAAAAAATAATAAAGTGAATGAAGATTTGGTAGCTATATGTATCATGGTAAATGCAGTTTTTTTTTCTGTAACTTATCGCGAAAGCTCATAAAATACAAAATGTCAACTTTGATTGCCAATAACTTAAAAACCACTAATTATAATTTAATAATTTTTTTTTCACATGATACCTTAATATGTGTAATATCATATTAAATTGTCCTTTTGTCCAAATTTTGACTTTCTTCTGGGGGATTTTTGGCCAAAATCTGGCTACGCATACAATAGGGTAGCTGAGTTGGTAAAGTGCTGGCTTCGAAACTTAAAATCGCGACGTCTAGGACTAAGTTTGGATTCCTAGTCGATGCAAATTTTTGTTATTTATTTTAATTTTATTTTAAATGCTGTTTTTGTGGAATATGCAGATAATTAGTTTCACTATAATTCGCTGGGACAGGGTTTTTCAAAGTTAGCCGCATTGTTCAGTGAAAATGTAGCAAGGAAAGAGATTGTCTTTTATTTTTGAACGTTTCTAAATACGATATGGATTTCTCAAAAAAAAATAAAAAACTTAATAAGCTTTACACTTTCTGTATAACGAAATTTTTATACGAAGAAACCATTTTCTGCAGCAGTGCGAAGGATGATTGACTCATATTCTTCATTTAAGATTCTATATATTTGGATCCTTAAGTTACTTTTTACATATTTTTTTAAACAGAGGCATCATAAGGCTGGCGCAACGTTGTCTGGAATTACTAAGTTAAAGTGAATAATGCGTTTACTGCAATATGGCTAGAAGAAGCAGCACCAACCAAAAAACGAGTCGATCCTAGGAAAAAAATTAAAGAGCTGTTTCAAGAGAAAAATAAACTAAAGGAAAGAAACCGTTTCTTGATAAGGGATAACAGAAATAATTCGTTCCTAAGAAAAACCCATAAAGGGAACATTATTGTCAAACATATTTACAATTACTTGGCCCATTAAGTATTTTCTAGTTGATTCATTTTATTTTTGATTAAACAGATGAACATAATCACGACGCATACCTCTGTCAACTTTTATATCAAAATATGCAATAGCATGTTAGTAAATTGCAAAATTGCATACTCCTTCTCATGCTGATTTACTTGGTATATTGTTTATATGGAACTGCTTTCTGGGTAATTATTACACAACTCAATTTTAAAAGGTCTTTTACTTTTCGAGCTGTATCAAAATCGGCGTAAAATTACGGAAGTTATGGGTACAAAAGCAATTTTGGGCCCAATTTAAAATAAACCTCAAAATTGCTTTTTAGACTACAAACAAACACCATTTTATCATGTGCAGAATTTATTCTTTTGGGGGTAAAGCCGTAACTGGTGTCCTGCTATCGGTCACCTTCTCGACTGTATCACATAGTAAGTGAGAAATCATGAAAGAAAAGCAAAAAATCACAAAATCACGGCAACTCAGCGAACTGTTGGTGGCTCGCCTTCTGGCCGCCCTTGATCTAAATCTATTCACAATATCATGCATAACAGATATAAATCCCTGTTTCGGACTCTCTGGTGTGCTTCCAAGCCAGTCAGCCGGTAACTAAATTGCTTTAGTTGCAAATTTAATCTAAATTGCAGCCTCATTGTACGCCAAGTGGAAAACTCACAGGGCCGCAGTTTATCATAATAAAAAAATATAAATCAAACGCCCCTGCTTTATGCGCATATTTTATTGCTTCTGCTCATTATAAAATGTTGCCCCAGAGCACCCATCGAAGCACAGTGGGAGAAATGGCCAATCTGGCGGAGATTAATTCAAATATTAAAATGCACGTTGGCGCCAAAAATTATTTTGAATTCAAATACTAATCTATCAGAGATTTTTTCGTTTTGTGTTGCTATCTCTATAAGTTTTCAAATGCTTTGTATGTTGTACAGAAGCCTCAAGCTTCTTCTTCTTTAATAAAATTTGTATTAAATTTAAAGGAATGTATTAGAAATAAAAAAATTTACATATGTGAGAAATTTAACGGAGATAGGTTAATTTTTTTTAGAAGATAATTACTAGCTTAGTAAATGAAGAACTGATTAAAGCATGAACGTCCTTTTTCTAGTTTATAAGTTGTGTCGTTGAGCTTATGTTTTTTCTGTCCAGATTTTGTTGGCATTTGTTAATATTTATTTGTGTTAATTTCATATGAAATTACTAAGGAAAATTGTGAGAAAAACTTTGATTGTAACTTATAAAGCGCCGTATTTGTATTAACTCTACCATATAAAAGTAATAATTACTTAATGCAGCAAACTTAAAAATTAAAATACACAATGCTGACTTGTTTCATCCAGTTAAATTTAATAAAACTCTCTTTTTTTTTTTTTTTTTTTCGTTTTTTGCACGCATTCATATCACACCTCGAAATATTGGAGTGTGTAAAAGCCTTGAACAGCGTATTTTGCAACACTTTCTCTTAAACACAACGAAAAAAAAACTAGAAAGTTGATTTGAGAGTTAAAGTTCAGGCTTGTACGTATTTTTGTTGCAAAAGTACTCAACTTTTTAACTCCTCAACGCAACAGCAACCGTGAATACCCTAATTAATTTTTTATTGCGACCACTGTGCCATGGCGTCTCGGTTAGCGGCCATTTGAGCGGTCATAGCGCGTATGCTTCAAATCTAATGTAGTGTAGTATACATAGTATATACAATACAGTATATATAAATAAAAGTACTATGTATGTACACATGAATGTAAATATATACTACATTTTTAATTTAGCGCCTGTCTTTCAAAGAGAGCAGTCAACTTTAATAATTCTCCCTTTACTTCGGTGCCCCTTACTTTGGGTAAGAGTGTGCCCCCCAGTCGAGCCGACGTTCAAACAGTGTAATTAGTTTTATCTATCCCTCTTTCACACTTGCATATATGTGAGCGTGTGTGGGTGTGTAAGTGTGGGTTGGTTAACGTATGCATTGTAGAAAGTTCTACTACTCGGGGTATTACTAGAAAATTACATGCACATTTGTAGCATGTAATGAGTAAATGCGCAAAAAGTGTTGCATACTTTTGCGCGCAGCTGATTAAAATCTCGCTTTTTATTGCGTTTTGCACTCAGCACGGCAGACATTTTATTTGTTATAGTATTTTTGTTTTATTTTTTTATGCAAAAACAAAGACAAAGACTCATAATAATATCTGTAACAGCTCGCGCCTGTTTTTTTTTTTATTATTTTTTTTACTTTATATAAAAAATTAAAAAATTGTATTGTAATGGTGTGCTGGATATTATTTTTCTGCGCGGAAGTAATTAAAAATGCTGGTCGCTTGCATATGTATCAGAGGGTGGGTTCTCATCTTGTGTTTGTCAAGGCGGTAGGGTGTGACAAATAAAAATGCAAATGGAGAGATAGTTTACATGGTGTAGTCAGACTGACAAGACTTGCTTTGTTTGTGTTATATAACACATACTAAATACATATTATCTGTTTATTTATCAACCAAATAAATGGCAGTAAGCCCCACTAGCAAAAGCACTACGTCCCTTGCATACAATTAAATAATGCGGACCAATTGCTCAATTATTAAGCGCTTAAGTGTCGCCTCTTCTGCTGCGAAGTATCTTCAATTTCTGATGACTTTTGGAGACTAGCTCTACGGAGAGCAGCTTAGTGCCGCTGCTAATTAAGCAAGTCATAGAAATTAGGCAGAAAACGATTTTAATGATTTCTATCACTCTTTCTCCATGGTATACTACATGTCCTTCCTTGCTGGACATTCATGGGCTTACGGCCATAAAATGCGCCAAAAACCAAAACGGCGCCTACATTTTGTACTGCCATAGTTAATACATACATATAAGTAGTAGCAAGTGTGTGTGTGTGTGTGTGTATAATGCCCTCTAGGCGCCTTTTTAAATGCGTCTTAACAACAACCACAAATAGCTGGCAAAAGGCATCCAGCAAAATGGCCGAGTATCAAGCTTGTCTTAGTGTTGGTGTAGCAAAATCCATGAACATGATAATTTTCTTGACGCCAATTTTTATCTACACGAAAGCAGCAGCCAATCCCCTACCAAAGTCATCTCCTAACAGAGCCATGCTTATGTGTGTGTTTTGGTATGTGTATCTCTGTTACTGCCGCTGCTAGTATCTGTGTGGGTTTGCCTAAATGTATCTTTTATTTTAGCCTTTTTCTCTCTGTGACGCGCCAGTTCGCATTTGGCACGACATATAGCCCAAGTGCCAGGGCCATTCCACCATCGTTGTAGTTGTTGTTGTTGAGCCAAAGTCACCACCTCACTCCTCTCCGCAATCATCGCCTTTCGACCCTCTAGTCCTTGTGCTTGTCAAATGGCAGCAATTTGTGTGAGACAAATTCATTTAAATATCTTTTACTCAATGGCTCGAGTTGAGCCAAAACCCAAAGCGCTAGTTCACAGCTTACCCTCTGCTTGTTTTTGTATCTGTGTGTGTGTGTGTGTGTGTGTGTGTGTGTGTGCTGTATTCGTGTGTGTGTCTGTGTTCGTTTGTATGAGCGATGACCTTTTCAACGCTCAGCTGCCGCTGCTCTTTCACAATTGATTTGACTTAACTAAAACAAAAAGTGGCACTGTTCTTTAAAAGCCTTTGCTTTGAACTTTTCACTCACACGCCTAAAAGTGAAAATATAACTGGTTTTTCATTTAATGTTCATCTCAAAGGCCGGAAAAGCACTGCTAAAGGCAAAAGTGTATGACGTTGCGATGCCCTTTCCCCCCTGCTCACTCTCTCTCTCTCTCAAACGCTATTTCACTCTCCCACTCTTTTCAAAACGTCATCTCACTCTTTTAACCATTATAGTTTTTTGTCGGCGGAAGGTGCATGCAACGTTTGCGGTCTGCCTCTTAAAAGAGTGCATTGACTGCCTGGCTGCCTGTTTGCAGTTTATTTGTTATTGTTCTTTTTAAAGGAGGTGCACATAAAGCCCCATAAAGTCGTAAATTTGATTGTATGCCAGACAAAACATAGAAAATGGGGCGACTTTAGGCTTGGAACACAAACTACCGCAGCTGAGCCACCTTATGTGGTGATTTTTGTTTCTCTAATTTTTTGGTTTCTCTCTTTGTTGACGCTAAAAACTTTTGCTTAAGTACGTACAAAAATGGTCCAATGGAACGGATTGGGTAGATTGGATTTAGAAATGGCTGTGTGCCTAAAAAGTTTGAAAACGTTTGCGACGCAACGGTTGTTTCTGGAGCTCTTCAAGTAAAAAATAGTTTGGTTTGCTTATATACACACTTCATTGGGGTCAAAACTCTACTAACTTTTCAGTATGTGGAATTATTATTGGCTCTACACATTAGCATTACTGTGTACTAAACATTTTTACTAATGATCGACCAGTTCATTTTAATTAGATCTGTCGATGGTGGTCATTGAGCAAGTATCCAATATCAGATGTTAAGCAAATCCTTCATCTTTTAAACATGAGATAACCTTTAAGGCTCAGTCAAGTCAAGCGAGTAGTTGATTTCATTAAGACTTTAGTTTTTTTTAAGGTTATTTATTTGCTCGATTAGCACGTAAAAATATAATATATTTTTTTTTAATTTTACTTAACCCTTTCATGCACGCTTTTTGCACAGGACAGTTAGATTTTTTTTGACGGTTGTTTTTTATTATATTGTGGTCAAATAACAAAATTAAATCAAATTTTTAAAAATTTAGTCACTCCTACTATTTTTAGTACTTTGTTGTACATGTACCACATCGTGCATTAAAGGGGTAAAACTGCGTAGCAAAATGGAATTAAAACCATATTTTTTTTAAATCAAAACAAACAATGTTAAAATATATTTAACATTTCATAGCAAATAATTCTTCAGTTTATTGCTTTAAACTCAATTTAAAACTAAATAATAAAAAAAAAATATATTTTCTTGATTTTTACTGAGGAACTTATAATTATATAAGTATTATAAAAGCTAAAAAAGATATCCATTTTCAAAAACAAATAATTTTGCATTCATTGAATTAAAGTAACTAAATTATAAACTAATAGTAGAAAATTAATTGTTTTAGCAAATTAAAATAAATTATATTTCGAATTCATTAGGTAACTTTTTTTTGTAAATAAAAAGGAACATTCATAATATATTTCTTTTGGTTTGAATAGATGACTTAGCCCACTTTAATTTAAATGATAATTTGTAAAACAGTTTTTCTTTGGGGTAAAACACAAACTTAAATTACACTTAGTGCAAATCACTGTCGTGTAGCCGCTTTTGCAGAGTTTACAGCGCGACTGCGATGGTTTGTAATCGGGAAAATGCCATATTCCATCAAATCGGATCTCTTGAACTGTTTTTATTGCTCCACGTCGTGATGATGATGGTGTTGTTTGTAGAGAACACGATGGGCGGCCTCGTTTTTTTAGGATAAAGACATTTTTGTGTATTAATCCAATTGCAATTTGTTTTTGGAATTGAATTAAAGTAAGCGTTTCTTTTTCGTTAAGTTTGTTTAGCTCACAATGACGTCTATACAAAAGCCAGCTATTCGTAACTGCTGAGTTGAGGATCCAAAAGAAAATTCGCATATAGTATTCTCGGGATCGATGATTTATTCTGTATAATTCACAGAGCATGTCGGCCAGGTCTACGCCTCCCATAAAGCGATTGTATTGCTGAACAATTCTAAGTATTGTAATGTCAATTGACTTTTTATCTTTCTGGCACCATCGCTGGCATGCAGATATTGGTTCAATACCATAGTCTGTTGATAAAAATTGCACCGGTTTATTATCATACCATTTTACAGCAACAATGTCATAATTTGTTTCTACTCTATTGTCATGAGCCACGACCTTTTTTCTTTAATGTTGCTTCAGAGTCCAAATTACATTTTCCCAAACGATTGCTACGAACTGTTCCAGTTGCCGAAATTCCTTTTTCTTTTAAAGCTTTTAACAAATGTATAGATGTGAACCAATTGTCGAAAAATACTTCAAAGTTCCGATGAGCTGGTATATCCTTTACCAAGTGAATAACTATATCAGACGAAATGCCTAAACCATAATTAGGGCAAGTTCCTTCTCCTACGTACATGGCGAAGTCATATTTTATACCAGACTTTCCACATCTTGTAAACATTTTAAAACCCCATTTGTGCGGCTTTTTTGGGTTGTATTGTTTAAATTGTTGTCGTCCTCGAAAAGGTATAGTTTGCTCATCTACGCAGTTATGTTGCTCTGGAGGAATCTTTAGACAATTTTAGCGGAAGCCTTCTAAAATGGGCCTAATCTTATGTAACTTATCATATTTATTATTTTCGAGCTCATGATCACAGAAACAACCCTTGCGTATATTTCTTGTTGGCCCACTGATTTTCGGTGTACACAAAATACTCTGTTAATGCACGATGTTGTATACATACAACATATCAATTTTACGTTGTATTAATACTATGTGCATTAAATTTACCTGTTTCTTATTATAATTCGCTTTTTTATAAAGTATTTAAGCAGTAAAAAAATTACCAATGCTCTGGTGTATTGTTAAGTTAATAATTTTATCATCTAAAAGTTGGATTTTTTCGCTGCTCAAAAAAAGTCCGACTCAAGTCAACAAAAGCCAAAATATGACACTCAAACTCTGAAAAATCGGGCTAAATAATAATGCGAAGTTAAACTCAGGAGATCCAAGTTTCGTTTTTGTTCTAATTCACCAAAAAATTCGCAGTAGTTTAGAAGATATACGCTTCCAAAGTGGAATGTTGTACAGAAACAACAAGTGCATGAAAGGGTTAATCGATCCCATATTCCGTATTTCATCTTCTATAGGTTAGGTTAGGTTGCACCGGTTGACTGCTGGGGGGGAGTCACACAAAGACTAGATAGTCCTTAGTGGTACCGGCAGATGCGACTGGTGTAGTCGTCAAGTATGCGCTTATGCTTGGGGAACGCCAGAAGCTTTTGAGGTGCCCTGTCGGCTGCCTCTTCTAGTGAGGTAAGCCAGGGTTTTCGTAGATGTTTAAGTCTCCGTGTACATAGGGCGGGGCAGTGGAAGGTGAGGGGCTCGAGAGTCTCTTTGACATCTGTCTACCTACACTTCCTGCATTCATCGTTATTGGTAATGACTAGCTTCTTAGCGTGAACTGCTGTTAGGCAGTGACTAAGAGTCGGCAATCTCTTCTTGCGAGTTCCAGAATATACTGGGCTAGTTTGTTGTTTATTTTCCTGCACATAGTGCAAGCCGTCCTGCAGTTTGTTATATTGTACCACCTTCTGTCAGATCTGACTGCAGCGTCTTCTTCTGATTTGTGGTTAATCGTCCTTAGAAAAATCTTCAGATCCTCGAGTGGCGGTTGTCTCGATCAGGCTCCTTCCTTTGCAAGCCTGTCAGCTATTTCACTTCCATCAATGCCCTGGTGTCTGGGAACCCAGTAGATGCACACCTCCTTCTGGGCGTTTAGTGCATCTAATGCGTCCCTGCTTGCCGGTACACTTTTGGAGTTGATGCTGAATGAAAAATATTTGTTCGGTTCTGTTCTAGGGTGAGCGCTAATTCTGCAGCTTTCTTTATGGCGAATATGTACCTCCGCCTGGAAAATGCCGCAGTGGACCGGCAACTTAAAAGACGCCTCCATGGGTGGGTCTATACAGTATAACGCGGCCCCGACGCCGGATTCCATCTTGGATCCGTCCGTTAAAATTTTCGTGGCACGTTGGTCCATACCGATTTTCCAGTCCTCAGGTCCCGTTAGAGTGAGCGTTCTGGAGAAGTTGCTTACTGGGGTTATATAGTTCGTGCTATTGTATGTCACCCCTTCAACTTTGCTGTGCCCGTAGTTCGTAAGGGCCATATATCCTGCTGCACAGATACATTGGCCTGAATGTTTAGGGGGTGGACTGCAACTATTGCTTCTAAGTCCTCGGTTGGAGTGGACCTCAAAGCCCCCGTTATGCACATCAGTGCACGTCGTTGCGTCTTTTCCATTATTTGCAGGTATGTGGACTTCTCTTTGGCTTTCCACCATACCAGAACTCCGTAGAGTAGCTGTGGCCGCACGACTGAGATGAAGATCCAATGCATTAGTCTTGGTGACAGACCCCACGTGCTACTTAACATCTTCTGCGATGCCTACAGTGCATACGTGGCTTTCTTCACGCTTTTCTCAACATTGAGTTTCCAGCTCAGCTTGCTGTCCAAGAGTAGTCCTAGATATTTCACGCTCATTTTAGGCCTGAGCGGAGTGCCAAACGCTTCATCTTCTATAAGCAGTATACAATTTTTTGAGTAAAAATACTGAAAAAGTTAAAGTTGTTTCCATGATATTAAAATGGCCACCCTACAGTTTATTAAAAGCGAGCTCAACCGATAGAACCTTAATGGCTGTATGACATTTCTCCTAAATGTGAAATTTAAAAATGTGTTGTTGAAAAATGTTCAATTACATCTATTCGGAGAGCCAAAACACCAAAGGTTTTACAATCGATGTTCAATAAATAGCGAAATGTCTGAATAGATGTTTGATTTACAATATAAAAGATTACAAACAATTGTATTTGGCATATTCAAAATACCGTAACCGATTTAATCGCCTTAAATACCATGTTAGTTTAAAGTTGTATTATATTTCACTCAGAATTTTTTTGTATACATTTTAAGAGTTATTATTACTTAAATAAATAAATTAAATAGTAAAAAATGTACTAACCTTTTGGTAAGAATATTCAAATTTTTATCGATGCACCCCCCCATCTGTTTTTTCCCATTCCACTCAACATATGCACCTAAAACTTACTCCATAAACATATACCCCATATATAAATAATTTCGATTCTCAAATAAATCGGTATAAATTTGCAAATATCGTACTTCACAAAAAAAAAAACATTTTCCAATTGGAAAGTTCATAAAAGGAATATGCAGGAAAAAATATATCTTTTCAGAAAAAGAGTGCAGGGTATCATACTGTCGTATCACATTTTTTTAAACTATCATTTCAGTTTTTGCATTAAACATTTTTTGTATTAAAATGTTGGGGCAAACAGTGAAAAATTCAATAAAAAGTACTTTTTATGCCGAAATTTTCTTTTACTGACCGAATTTAGTGATTTTTCACGTGACTTCTAGTCGATAAGGCTTTTAAATTGGCATTTTTGCAACCGGCTTTAATGAAATAAATATTTGATGGTTCCTAAAATAGGTCAAAGGTCATAAAAAATGTTCATATGAATGCATAAATAGCGACCAAACCGTAAGTTTGACAAAAATATGTTCCAAATATAATCGATGGGTAATTCAATTATCTACAGTCAAGTAAAAATTATCGAAATCAGTTTAGAATAACCAGAGATATTTGCTGTTAAGTAGAGACACTTTTTTTTTCTAATTTCGAAAAATAGTTTTTTCAAAATATCTCAAAGCTCGTGTCATGAAAAAAATTGCTAAACGACTAAAACATGTCAAGGATACCAAATTTTTTTATTACATTGTAGTCAATTTAATCAATTTTAGAGCTTACCAAATTTATTCAGGCCATCTCTATATTTTTTTTAAAATTATGTTTTGATAGAAATGAGACTTTTTGAACCATAATTTGTTTGTTTAGAAATAAGTTTTTAAAGTTTATGTAGAACAATACAGTCAAAAACGTAAAAAGTGAAAATTATGACCTTTGACCTATTTTAGGAACCATCAAATACATTCGGATCGCCCTTAAATTTTACAGGCGCTATATGCAGGTAAAAAGGAAACTGGTTAGGGGGTGGCGTTATTAATATCGACGGTTTAAAAATCCTCCATACCAGCGGCGGCCACCCTAATAAATACCCTTTATAAGAAAAGAAAACATTTATTAAAATTGTTTCTTGGAGAATGTATGCAAACAAATACTATAAGTGGGATTGGAACCGATATAAAAAAATTTGCAAACTTACTCTTACCTTCTGTGTGCTACAGAAAAAAATTTGTTTTTTTTAACCTCCAACTTTTGTGCACTTGGCTTAAAAGAAACGATTGTTTTTTCAAATTGAAGATAAAGTACCTACCATTAACAAAGAAATGCGATGGACAGCACAAAAAAACATATTTTGTAATACATACCTAAACGGATTTGATCAGCCGTGCTCCGGAAAACGAAAAAAAACGAACAATTTTATTCGGATTAGTTTTTGCATGCTCCCAAATCAGAATTTTTTGCTGTCGCCATCTATTCATATTTCCCGTACTTGTTGTTGGCACAGCTCTACACCTTCCGAAGGAAATTTTCCACGACAATGCTGATTCCTATTACCAGGGAAATTTTTTTTATGCTAGACATGAACTATTTGATCAAGACATGATCATTTTTTTATGCAAGCTTGGAAAGCATTTAAAAATGCGGTTTGAGTTGTGCATACTAATTTTTGGGTTGATTCAGAAAAAAAATAACTCAAAATATTTATGAATAACTATATAACTTGAAGTTGGCATAAATGGAATTTAAGAATATCAAAGAATGTATTAAAAATTATTTCAGTTTAAAATGCGTACACTTTTCAACGAATTTTGCTAATTCGTTTTAATTCCTCTGAAAACAAAACACTCAGTTTCAAACTAAATTAAAAATTCGTTTTGGTAAAATTGGGAGCACCAAATATTCGGTTTCAAAACAAATCCGGATAAATCATTTTATTTATTATTGTTGAACCAACGAGCTTTTTCGTTGGCCGTAAAAAATTAAGCGATGCGTTTTTAATTTATAACAATGTTTATTTGCTAATGCGGCTTAAGCGTTCATAAGGCCGATTGATACGCGCTGGGCGTGGTTGAGCTGACTCGAACTAAATGCACCGGGCATACAGTAAGAACTGATCTTAGCCTAGAACAAAGCAAGAGCCGATAGCGGCTGCGCTTAGCTTGCAGATGGCAAGCGACAAAGCGACAAATGAGATAAAGATAATTGAGATTAAGTGATAAGCAATTAACTTTTTACAATAGTTACTCTTATTATCGCTACGCAGAGCGATTTACATGATTATGATTTGACATGGGCGGGGATTTAATTCTGCTTGCTTATTATTGAACGAATTACTTAATGTCCTTGTCATTATTTGGCCCATTGCAACTTCAATCAATATGCAATAGGAATAATCGTTTATGTTTTTATTATTTATTTATTATTAGTAACACTTAATTATAATGAACGGATTCGGCTGATTAAGGTACCAAAAACTGCCCCAACAATTTTGAAAAACTAATGATGCAGATTGAACCATGAATCGAACAGCATTATTAGTTTTTAAAAATCGTTGGCAGAGTTTTTGGCATCTTATCCAGCTAGAGCAACAATTTAGAAATTTGTAAAAAAGGTAAAATAATTTTAAAAAAAACAGTGGAATAGAATAAATATTTATTTTCAATGCCATTCTTCTAGTGACTAACACCATCAAAATAGTAGAGAATAGTTCTCGAACTAATTAGTCTGAACTCTGATGATTTTTACCCAAGTAGCTTTGTCGAATTTGAGTTTAATCTTTTTATTAAAGGGTCCATAAGTTCAAAAGAGCAACAATTAATGTTTAGTTTCAGTTTCGGTCGATTTCACCGCAATAAAGATTTAAACTTTTATTAAGTTCGACATAGTAAAACTTATTTTGACAGTTACTTAATCAAATTTAAAAATTGGCGCATGAAATAGTGCTACATAGTTCTGAAAGAATATCGAAACCAATTTGGTGAGCTGGAACGCTATATTTGGCTGGCTTAAATCTAATAAAACCAATTTGAGTATTTTCAAACAAAATCTGTATATAGTACACAAAATATCCATTAAGAATCAAATGCAAATGAAATATTAAGCAAAACTTTGCCCATTATAAATAACTTCAAGAATCATTTGTATATGTGGAAAACGGATTGCATGTGCAATCAATTTTCATTTATTTCCAAGAATTTTCATCAATGTTTGCAGCTGAGCAGGCAACAAATATCCAACAAAAGTTTGCGCTGCATATGCAATAATTCAGTCTCAAATGAATGCAGGAAGTATTACGTTAAATGAAGTTGATATAATTTACTTTCATTAAAGTTACTGCCTCAGATTCTAAACTAGTCAGTTAAAGCTTCACGCCTAATTAGAATACATGAGAGAACCAGATAACGTCAATAGTCTTAATGCAGCTGTTGATCCATATATGAAGTAGATGTACATATGTATAAAGAAAAGGCAAGTCCTTGTCAATTTATGACAGCTCTGAGAATTTTTCTAAATATTGGTCTGTATTATTACCGTGGACAATGTTTTTTTTATTTTATTACAAATTATTTTTTATTTAATTTATTTATTATTATTTATTATTAAATAGTTAGAATTTAGCTTAAAAAGAAAAAGTCTAAAATTTTATTAATATTAGTTAAAGTTAAATTGTTTAAAAAATCTTTTGGTTGCACATTTTTAAATATCAAATTTCTATTATTTAAATGAGTTGTGCAGTCCCTTCAAATATGGTTTAGATTTAGTGGGTTAGTGTTACAGAAAGGACATGTTGGAGGGGATGTATTGGTTTTCATGTAGTGGGAGTGAGTGAGCTTGGTGTGGCCTAGACGATGACGTATTAATTTAATTTCATCTAGCCTGGTTAGTGGAGACGTTATTGGGAGTTGAGCTAATATTTGCGTGATATTTGATTTTGATGTGTTATTGGCTTGATACCAGTTTGATGTTTTTAAAAAGTTTAGATATTCTTTGGAATCAAAAACATTTTTAATATACTTTTGGGTGTCTGAATGGTTTAGATTGGTTGAGACTATGACAGGGAATTTACAAGGCATTTTTGCTGCTTTATTAGCAAACTCGTTGCCCATTATGCCTATATGGCCTGGAATCCATACTAGTTTGAGTTTTTGTTGATATTTTGTTAGCAGGTTTCTTATGATGGAGGGGTAATAGTCGATATTATAGATTGAATCTAAGGATGAAAATGAGTCTGAACAGATTAAAAGTTTTCCGGGTTGGGTTTTAAGTAATGGTATAGCTTCAAACATAGCAATGATTTCTGTTTCGATACATCGAAGTACATGTGGCGTCCATTTTTTGAATGCTTAAATTAATTCAGAGTGGGCTATCTGTTGGTTTGGTTATATATGGACATATTTTCAAATAATAAATGGAAATAACAAACAAATCGAGAGATAACTATATTTTCATAATATACATTTCAAAATTAATTACATTTCATAGACAAATAAGCAAAGAAATAATAAATAATAATCCAAAAGGTTATATAACGAATGAAAAAAATAATACAGGCCACAAAAAAGTGGTGTAAACTTAACAGGTGACAGAAGCATCCCTTATGGATTTTGAGCAGCCGAAACCGAAGTTCAAAAAACTCCTTCACACATGGGTTATGGATAACCACCAAAAAACATAAATCGCGATAATTTGGACATTATCTACGAACCCTTATATCGGGGTTTTTTGGGCTTTGGATTCAGCTGCCCAAAGTCCAGAAGGAGGGCCCCAGTTTACAGCACTTTTTTTGTGAGCCTGTGAGTTATAACAAAAAATGTTCTGTTCCAGCCACAATTGCAGTCTCATAATCTTTAAACTAATTTGAGATCCATTCATTATGGTTATTAAATAAAATCATGTCAATGTTTTTGATTTAAGCGAACTCCGCTTGTCGCTCACTAGATTGCCAGCCTTGCCCAACTTTAAAATATATTACCTTCCAGTAATTCAACGGGCACATGCTTGAATCTAAGTTTTCGACATTAAAATATTGTGGAAGTGCCAAAATTGAGTCAACCCTACTATTTCGAGTCTTTTGAGATTTGTTTTTTTCTAAAAAAGCGAAAAGTGTCTGCGACGTAGATGCCGTTGATTGCCCATATTTTGTCCGTAAAAGGATTTAGTCGATAATCTAAAATCGAAATTTAAATATCGATGATCGGAAAAAAATAAAAAACATCGATGCATCGATATAACATCAATGTTACTTCCAGCACTAGGGGGAAGTTATCTACCAGTGTTCTCTTATGCGGCATAATGTAGGTGTTAAAGCTTTGGACATTTTTTATTTATATTTAGAATTAGAGGCGGCTCAAACTTGCTGCAGATAAAATTCAATCTTTTAAGAATATGGGGGTGCCGAATTAGCCGTCATAACAACTTAATAACAAAATTTTAGAATTTTTATTTTATTTCTCAACGTGATGTCCAATTGTGTCAATAAACTTGTTCAATAGATTTGATATCCTTTTAATGATTAGAACCGTGAAGCTCCTCAAAATAAGCATTGTCAAATCCCTTACTATCGTGCCATTTTTCTAAGTTTGGAAAAAAAAAATAATCGGAGGATGCTAAGTATGGCGAATAGGGTGAGTGAGGAAACTATTCGAATTTTAGTTCATGGATTTTTGCCATTGCGAAAGCGGATGTGTGAACTGGATCATTGTCATGATGGAACAAAACTTCTTTTTTCCTCAAATTCGGCCGTTTATCATTGATTTTCTCACTCAAAGGCTCTAAAAAGTTCGAATATTATTCACCATTGATAGTTTTCCATTCTGAAGATAATCTATGAAAATTATTCCATGCACGTCCCAAAAAACTGAAGCCTTCACCATGTCAGCAGATGAAACTGTCTTCGCCCTCGTTTGTGCCGATTCTTCATTGTTTTGACTGTTCCTTCATCTCAGCTATAAAGTAATGTTCCCGTGACGAACTTTGAGTCGACGGTCTTTCAATACCTTTTTGTTGAATTTTTCCACCATTTTTGAAGTTGTCACCTCTTTTGTTCGAGCACTGCGATTTTCATCTTGGCAGCTCAATCGACCTCGTTTAAGCTCTGTCACCCAATATTTTACTTTTGGAAATGAAACAGCAGAATTCCTTAGAATAGAAGTCAGCTCGCCGTTAATATATCTTGTTTAGACTAAGAGCTTTTAAATGAAATTTATCTATCATTTTTCCCATATTTGGAAATTCACTGAGAGCTTTCGTTACTAATAGCAAAAAAAAAAACTACTCAAAATATGATACTTCATCTTTTTTTTTCCAAAATTTACTTACACTAGTATGTTAGGTAGGGTAATTCTGGGACGGCACTCGTATGTGCGCAAAATGACAGAATTTTCGTCAAAATGTGACAATCTAGGCAATTGCAAATAAAATTTTATCTAGTTTCAGTCATACCAAAGCTGACATTTTTCATTCCGTTCCGTTCCACATCGTGTCCAGGGGTTTTCAAATACTTAAATATAAATTATTGTAGTACCCATCATTCTCATGCTATCAAGCTATCTATATCAATAATTAATTACAAAATTACTTTAATTCAAATTGCACAAAAAAAAATCAGTAATTCATTGACAAATATAGGCATTTTTTTTTTGTTTTAAAAATTCATATTCACCAAAAAGGCAAATTTGACCCTATTGTAGTACTTTACTGTAAGTAGTAAACACTCAAACTACTCCACACTGGGTTAATTTTACAATTTTATGCAATGAACTCGAGAAATGGTTGTGCAGGGTTGAAACTTGATGGATTTGATAATAATAGAAGGCGTTTAACATCCATATAAGGGTACATAGCGTATACGCAATTTTATTTCAATGTTTCATAATTTTTGTACTTTTACTACTTACTTAAATTACATATTAATGTGACTATAATAAAATTCGTGTAGTAATTATATTAATTTAAATAAAAGTACATCTTTAGCGTTGAGGAAGATTTTTTCAGTATGGTAGTAAAATATTATATTTTTTTTGGGTTATATAGGTTTCAGATCAACATGTACGTTGTCGTAAAATATTTGCTGTACAGTAAAGTCGGAAATGGCCTCTTAACTCCATTCGTTATCAAGCCAAACGTGTTACAGAATTTAAATCTTTATTAATATGTGCAAAAAATGTTAATAATATATTAAAGGAAGCACTTTAAAATGATATTTTGACATTAATTACATTTTGGGCGAAAGTAGGTTTGTACTCCACAGAACCCTAACATTTAAGTTGAGTTTTATATTTCAAAGGACAACACAAAAACATTTCACAAAAAACACTTGACAAATATTAAGCAATTCTTTTTCTCCTCTTCTTCTTTGACAAAACCCCTATGTGCCATTACAGCGTAGGGGGGACCACGGTGAACTTTCTCCATTCCAATCTATTATTAGCCATCCTCTTCAATTCGCCAATAGATCTTCCTCTTTTCCTCCATATTTCTTCAATACACTCCGCATACGTGATGCGAGGACGCCCTACCGGCCTTCTTCCTCCTGGCTTTGTTTCCATGTGACGCTTAGGTAATCGAAGACGGCGGCATTCGCGTAATGTGACCGAACCATTTTAATTGTCTAGCCTCCAGTCTGTTGGTAATAGATGGTTGTTCAAGGTCGTCTTGTATTCTGTCATTTTATTTTATTAAACAATTGCCAATTATTATTTTATTTATTTACTTTAATTTTTCACCCGAAGCTACGTTTCCATTTTTGGAAGTTTAAAATTGTGTAAAAAAAAACGTGTCATCAACTTTGTTTTATTTATGAAATTGAATTACTCCAGTTATAACCTTTAAGGAAATATTGCTAAAAAGATGACACTCTTTCGACTTTTTCCAAAAATTATTATTCTTTTTTAGGGCTCTTATATTGCCATGGCCACATGGTAGTATGAATTTAAATATGAAATGCTCTAATGACGTTTCTATAAAAATGTCGCTAAAAAAATAAATATTTTAAGGTGAAAGTAATTTTAGGACCCACGGAAATTCGACGTTCTGTCGATATGCCAGCTCTTGTATGTATATCGAAATCGATAGAATCCGATAGGCTCACAATCGTTCTTCTTGCACAGTATCTACTTATAATGGAATGGTTGCAAGCTACTAAAATAAAAGTTTAAATACTAAAAATAATTACGCATCATTTTAATATTATTAAGTTTTAAATAAACTATGTTTAATTTATACAAAGTGTCTCAAAAAAGAGTATCCATTTATTTAGCTGACTGCATGAACGTCTCGAATCTGAGGGGTGTGTGGGGTATGCCAGTAGGTAGTCTGGCTGTTGGGAATACAGGCGCTATGGAGCGTTTCTCGGGTGCCAGCCGCGTCCTGTGCGTGAGTTTTCCTCACTTAAATGATGCATCAAGCATAACTCTCACTCGAAAATGGGTCAACAAATTTTAAGAAACCGGTTCTACATTAGAAAAATCAAAATCTGGACGGTCGAGGTCATCAAGAACGGCAGAAAATGTGGAGAGTTTAAGCCAGTCTGTTTGTCAGGATACAAGAGGACATGCGCTAACAGTAAATTCAGAGCGTTATGTGGAAATGTTAGACAATTTCATGGCGCCAGAACTGCACCTGCTGAGCCTTCATTGAAAATTTTACCATTCGACTAAATGAAAGCTGTGAACGCGAAGGTTTACATTAAGAATATATTTTTTTTTAAGATATAAATTCCCAAATAATAATAATTAATAAACATTTGTTTTATAGACATCTCTACTGAAATATATTGAGATATTCATATTAAATTAAAAACTTTTCTCTCTTTTGTTTTTTCTTTTTAGGTACGCGATCAAATGGAGCTTCTTAGAGTGCCACCTATTGATCAGTCAATTCCAGCCGAAGACATTATGGGCAGATCCTACTGTCGCTATCAAGGACCAAGAACGTGATAATTTGTTTATTAATATGTAAAGTTCATCAATTCACATTATACATACATACATAAGTTATAAGCCAAATAATCCCTTGTTGTACAGCAGCAACATTTGCAACAAAAACAACAAAAACAAAAACATAAAAAAGGAGAGCCAGAGCCAAGGAATTAAGTATGTCAAGCGAATGTTTCAAAACTTGTTTTAGGTTAATTGACCAAGTTTTTAGTCCTTCATTTTGGGTTTGCGATGCTCTATTGTTGGTTTTTATGGTTATTCATAAAAAATGTTGTTATGCAGAAGCTGCAGCAAAGCTGCTTAACACTAAACCAGTTGCAAACACACAAACACACACACACACACACACATAAATATATAGTAAGTACATATATACTTTTTGGGAACTGTGTGTGTGTTTTTGTATGAAATTTCAATCGTTCATTCCGTATCCTGCAACATCTGCTCTTCTATGCTTCCCGATGTTCGGTTGTAACTTTATGAGCAGCTGGCGGCACTTATAAACAAATACAATGTGACAAAGCAAGGGGCTTCTCTACCCGCCCCAACAGTTACTCATCTACCCACCCACACATAAACACCAGCTCAAAAGTACAGTCCCAAACACACACACACACACACACACATACACGGATAACAAGTATCTGACCAACCAGCCATACATAGTTACCATTGGTTGTATCCAGCATTGTATAAACTTCATAGCCATGTATATTTTTATCTCTAGCTTTAAGTAAGTTACTGTCAGCAAAAGCAGGCACCTCCAACACAAACAACCTATAAGATAAATGTCCTAAACAAAAAAAAAAAAAATAACTGTGCACAGAACAAACGAAAATAAAAAATACTATGACAAATTGCGAAACATAAGCTAGCAGAATAGTGGAAATAATAGACGAAATTTCAGCATTGTTAGTCTCAAATTAATGAAGATACGGAAATCGGAAAAATGCTGAAAAATTGTTTAAAACATAATTTTCGTTCAAAAAGCTTTTAATGAAATAACTTAATTATATAATTACAAATATATTTTAATATGCGTACAAATCGTTTAAAATTAGAGGCAAACAAGAAGAACTCCCAACTTTATTATACCAAGTACCATCCCTAATTTCTACAGTTTCAACTTTTTAAAAAAAAGTAAGTTTTTAGTGGAGCTTCTTTTTTGGGGTCTTGATATCTTTTAGGTTTGTACCGACTAAAATCAACCCTTGACTTGGGGTACATTGAAAAAAATTAGCCCAAATAAGGAATTTGGGATTTATTGAGTGATATTTGATTGAATTTCGAGAATATTGCAGTGTTTTTTCTTGTTTGCCGCAAAAATTAGATTTTTATAAAATATACTTAATTTAAAAAAATATATATATTGAAATGTTACATTTTTAATTACTTTTGAATATTAAAGCAGAATATTGTTGGCTTACTTAGTTTTAAAAAGTTGTTTAAAAATGGTTATATAAACTCCTTTAAATAGATTTCAAAGCACATCAGGACACATCAATTTTCAATTTGTAAAATACATAAAAAGCATAATATTACTAATAACAACATTAATAAAAAACAAAAACCAAATAAATTTAAATAAAGTTAAAACATACTATTACACATTTAATCATAATCAACAAATCCAAACAAAAGTCAACCCGCCAAAATTGAATATAAGTTTATATAAACTTAAACACATAAAAGAAACATTATAACATATGTGCATATGAGAAAAAACAAAATAATACTATTTATTAAAGTTAATTAAACTACGGCAACCAACAACATGCATACAAACATAAAAACCTATATACATACATATAAACATACTTATATTGTTGTATTTGATATTATATTTTTGTTCAGTCATTAAATATACATACATAACAAAATATTTTCATTTAAAAAGTATTTCAACTCGCAACCCCAAAAACCTCGAAATGGTTTGCCTGTTTATTAAAAGTGCAAAAGTAAACTCGAATTGATTTGGTAAAATATATGAACAGGCCATATGCAGCTGAAATATAGAAAATAAATACCTACATTAAAAAAAAAATACTTTTTTTTTGTAACTCAATATAGATATTTCTATTAACTGCAAACAGATTTAAAAGTTATCAATACAAAGACAAAACTAAGGGGACGAGGGCAAACAAACGAAGTAAAGTTGGGCGAAAAACACATGTGATCAAAAATTAAAATTTAAATACTTATATATAATATATTATTACACACTATTATTATGATAAAATATTAGTTAAAAATTTTTGTATTCTTTCAATAACAAAACAAACGAAACAAAACAAATATAAATAAAATAAACAAATATTTAAAGCATTTTTACTAGAAACCGATGTGTAAAAAAAAAAACAAAGCAAAACAAAACTCGATGGACAAGCGTACAATTTGCCATATAAAATATAGAAATACATTATATATTTATTAGTTTAATGATACTTATGCATTGTACGGAATGATTATACTATACATAACGGCAACGCAAATGAACTTAACTGTAATCGTGTAATAAAATATAAAAAAAAAATTTATGCAGATGTTTACCGAAGATTTTGAGATATGGCATGGAACAGAGCAGCACATTATACCAAAACTTGTAAATATTTGTATGAATAAAAAATAAATATAAAAACAGTACTAAATATAAATATATAAAAATGTGTAGTACATAAGTAAAGCAACATTAACATAAAACGTTGTGGATAATAACATGGAGATAACAACAGAAAAAAAAAAAAACTCTGTTTATGGGGAAGGATGATGTGTACAAGCAAATTAAAAGTTGAAAAAATACAAAAACAAAAATAAGAGTTTTCGTTTCATTTCTTAGCCTTTACTGCTGCGTTAAAAGCTTTTAGAAAAAAAAAGCTATAAACTATTAATCTAAACTTGGTTGCACATTCGAAGCAGGAAGCATTGGTTAACAAGACGACTTAGAGGTGCACTGCTGAGTTGCTTCAAACTATTTACATTTCGATCGAAACATTCCATAATCGTCTTGGTACTAAAAGGATTTAAGGATATAGTGCTATTGCTGTCTTAGAATTTTTGGAATGTACATAATTCTGATTTTTTATATTTTTCTTTTATTTCGTTTATTTTTCATAATTACTAAAATTGCAGAAATTATTTTTGATACATGAGCATTCCCATAAAAAGGTCCAACATGACCGAAAAATTAAAAGTTGAAGCTCTAACCACGTATAAGGTTGTAAGATGGCGGGAAACCTGGCGGCAAAGCCAAAAGATCATATTTTAGTCCAATTTTCCTAATTCTAATATCATTTTTGTTTGTCATTATATTATCTTTATTTTTTCATTAAAAGTAAGAATATTTAAGCAAAATTAATGTTTTTCTTGAGTTAAATAGTTTTAAAAAAAATTATTTATAAAAAACGGTTTATGCAAATTTTAATAACATCGTGCAGTGTAATGTAACACTAGATACTAGAGCTAATAAATAAACGTGAAAAATTTGCGATCTAATACATAGCTTGCTATGTAGCTAATATTACTATAAATCATACTAAAAAAACGACGTACGTTAAAGTCGGGCACGGAGGACTTTGGTATACCCTGTACCACCACATTGCAATCACCCGTTTGTACGGGTAAGTCTAATGGTACATGACTTTTTTTACTTATGGTAGAAGTGGGATTCTATCGGTAGTGCCACCACTCGATAGTTTAGACTTCGATAGTCGAAACTATCGAACCGAGTGAAATATGGCACATTCTTTAACTAAATACCATAGAGCAAGTGTGGAAAATTCTAATACTTACAAAAAAGGGTATTTCAAAATGATTAACAGAAACGTTTTATTCATAACATTTATAAAAAAGTGTCCATTCATCAATTAAAAACCAAAAAAAAAATTATCCTTCAAGTAGCCTGTTTTTGTGGCAGAAGGCCAACATGTCCACATTTCTAGGTTTTAGTCGGGTCCTTATGTCCAAAAGTATAAGGCCACTTCTACTGAACATCCTCCTCTCACTTTAAGTAGAAGTGCAGAAGTGCATAAATATTTGTTGACTAAGTTTTGTAGTCCAACACAGTCGGATCCCTAAAAGTAGAATAATTTTTAGTTACATTTTTTAATTGTTTACACGAATTGTATAAAAATCGAAATTTCGGAAGCCAAATTCGTCAACTATCCGGAAATGCTGGACGTCTGTGGCAATCATTAAGGCTAATATATATATAAATGTTCCTTTAACTCCTATTTGGAGCATAGGGCGTCAACAACTCCTCTTCGCCAGCGGACCCGGTTTTGTGCAAGGAGTCTGAGTTCACTGTAGGATAGATTGACAGATATCATTTCGGCCTCTGTTGAGCGTCGCCAGGTAATACGCGGCCAACCAATGCTGCGACCTGTTTGCTGGAAATCATCGCAACGCCTGTTTTGCAACGCTGCCATCGCTCTTTCTTAGTGTGTGGCTAATCCATTGCCATTTCCTTTTCCTGATTTCTGTCGCAGCATCTATCTGGTTTGCCTTTCTCAGCAGTTCGGAGATTGATATGGTGCGAGGCCAAAAGACTCTCATGATGCGGCGCAAAGAGCGGTTGATGAAAACTTGGAGTCGTTTTGTGATTGCTGAGGTAACTTTCCGGGTGGTGCATTGAATATTCGAAGCATAGCGTTTAGACTTATGCTGTTTTTTTGCCAAAGTGTGCCAGAATGCCGAAGGCGGCCTTAGCTTTGTTAATTCTGCATTCAACATCAAGCTCACTTCCGCCATCCGCGGTGATCATATATCCAAGGTAGCAGAATTTTGCGACATTTTCAAAATGCTGCGACCCTACTGTCAAGGGATTCGGTGTAGATGCACGGAGATAAAGCACTTTAATTTTGCCTTCGTTGATCTTGAGTCCGGTTGGTTTAAGTTAGCTTTGCGTTGCCTGCGTCATAAGTTTCAGGGACACAACTTGTAAGAAAGCAGGCAGATGTCGTCAGCATATGCTAGGTAGTTGAGATAGGTATTATTAATCTGCCACTGCATACCATCGTTTTGGCTTAAATCGGCGAAAGCTGCACTAGCGACGTCCTCAATAACTAGCAGGAAAAGAATGCACGACAGCACTTAAATAATTTTTTTTGTGGTCCCCATCGGATTTGGTGACTCTGAATGCGTCGGGTAGCCAAAAGGTTCGACGTGTTACCACTGGTTTTGTATTCTTTTTGACATGTTGCCAATTTTTTGTCCGTTGATTTGTCAAAAAAGTTTTTTACATACAAAAGTATACTATCGATATATCGCACAAAACCATCGATAGTATCCGTAAAAAGAAACTATCGATAACTATCCCACCTCTACCATAAGTAAAAAAAAGTCATGTACCAATAGACTTACCCGTACAAAAGTAACGTTACGCCAAAATGGAAGTGCTTATATCTCACTTATAATTAATTCTGAGTGTGTAGAAATGTAGGGATACATGCACACTATTTCTACCAATTTTGTTTGTCTTTTGGTATTAAAGCAATATATAGTTGTACGAAAAAGCAAAAAAAATTTTTTTTGGACAAATGATTAAGCTAAGAGAATAATTTTAAGTTAAGTCTTTTGACACACCACGGTAATAATAGTGTTAAATGGGTGCTTGGATTTCGCTTCGTGATTGTCAAAAATTTTGTAATTTCAAAAAAGTAACGAAAACTTTTTAAAAAGTCGAAAAAATACTCGCAGAAGGACAATCACTACACTGGAAATTGAGAATATGATGATTTACAGTAAAACTAAGTCGGAATCAAGGAAAACAAAAAAGGCTCCGTCCCCCTGCGTGCTTCGAACGCTAACCCCCGTACGATGTTATTTATTCAATTCAGATCATCCAGACCATAATATCCCCTGTAATTTTCTTTATTTTCATTATGTTCTTTCGGTTGCATCCATGAATGCTATAGTTTGTACTGCCCGACTTTAAAATACCCTGTACTAACGCATGCATGCCTTATCATAGCCAGAACTTTCTTCTTCTCTGATTCCCAATGCGCAGCAAAACTATTATATTTACTATTTTTGTGTAGTTCTCAGTACATTTTCTCTTAGTCCCGACAAAAGACAATTCCTCTGAATCACAATCTAAGATTATATCGATATATATATGCCAAAAGATATAGCAAAAATGATTTTATTTTGACCCCTCTTCTCTATAAACTGCATCAGATTGAAGCTTCTTGAAAAACTGTTTGAAATAAGCTATAGTCCCTAAAACCGGCGTAATGAGCTTGTGTAGGTGTCTTTTTACCGATTACTCAAAAACCATGGATGCAAATTTTTATTTAAATCGGTTGGAAATTTCGGGAGTTACAGCCAAAGGCTACCAAATTAAAACGCCTTTGCCTTTGGTACAGAGTATTTTAAAGACGGGCAGTCATGACTGTAACATTCTCAAATATTTAGAAATTAAGGACATTTAACAGGATGTCTCGAAATGAATTTAATTGGCCTTGGGATGGCTGGCTTGCAAAACACGCAGGGGCGGAGCCCCTACTTTTATTTAGATTTAGCATGTAGACTCTTGTGAGCCTTAAATCAACGAAACTTAGATTTTTTCTCAAAACCCAATACCCATCCCACCTGCTATCGATTAGAGCGAATAAGAGCCTGACTCAAAAACTGTTTATTTTATCAGAGTAACAAACGCAACAATGTCGTGAGGCTATCTAAATACTTTATGAAACCCATAATCACTCTATATACCCTTTGTTTTTGCTATATTGTTGCTATTGCTATACTTTTCCAGCACTTGTTGTTGCAATATTTGCTGTCTTTGTTGTAGTTGTTTTTCTGATTGCTCTCGAAACACACTCCACAAACACTTTAGCCACACTTCTTTTAGCTGGAGCTTTAACATTCCACTTGTCTGTCTGTATGTCTGTTCACGGTGATCCATGTGCTCACTTTGGTTGTCAATTTGCTATTACAAAAAAAAAAACCAGCAAAAACAAAAAGGATTTGGTGCGGGGTCTGAGGTTGTTTGGTAAGAGCAACCCACCAGTAAACATTCCAACGATCCCAACAACGTTTGTTTTATCTGTGTGCATTTTGATTTTATTTATTTCAAAAGGAATCATTTTATTTTATTTTTATACAAACACCCCCCCCCCCCCCCACTCGATGTATATATGTATGTATATCCACATTCACACCAATACAAAGACACCAAATCGTATACATAGTTGCAATGGGATTTTCTCATGCGATAAAATTCGCCAAGGGTGATTTTATTTTATAAATGAAAAGCATCGCCTCTATAAGAAACGTAAAACGCTCTCCGCTATCGCGTAATTTATGTTTGCATTGTGGCAAAAGTTCAAACATTGAAAAATCATGAAATTTATCTCATTTTGGTTCGAGCATTGTGTGCTGGGTTAAAACGAAGGTCAAGCAGCTTTCATGTCCGACTGCTCCAAAGCCATAAACTCTCTGGCAAAACTTGAGTACTTGCACTGTATGCCAACCAAATTGAGATTGCTTTAAAAAGTTGCTGGATATTGATAGTTAAGCTATGCCTTAAGCGAAAAAGTATTTGCTTAGCATAAATATTCAATTAAATGATGGGCCAGTTTTTTGATCTAAAAGAAAGCGAAAACATGTGCGTCCTTTAATATCATCTTTGTCGACAGTCAAAATGAAAATGCCGGCAACAAAGTTCTCTTCTTTTTCTATACCATTTGCCACCAAAAACCAGAGCAATCAGTTTGAGCTTCAAATAATTTCAAAGTATCGAAAAAAAATGAAATGAAATAAATAAAGCAACAGCAAAGTAGAAACGCAACTTAAGCCAAATGTGGCGGCAACACACGCACTCTGACATAAATAAAATGAAATACAAAACATAGAAATAATAAAAAATACCCAAAAACCAGAAATAATAAATAAATATAAAAAACGACCATGGAAACTAAACATTTCGTTTAGTTCAATTCTCCAATGACGATTGCGCTATTGGGGAAGGAGGTACACGCTTTATTTTTTTTTTATACTCTATATACCTTAGGGTTATTCCTAGAGGCAAATCAAGTTTGCGCAAGTTAGCAATATGAGCTTCAAAATTAAAACTATATAAAAATTGTATAAGTACATATAGGTATGTGTCTAAAGAATACTAAAATTAATAATATTTTGTTACATAATAGACGTACCAGTTAAAATTCTGAATATTTCAAATATATATAGCGAAATGCTTGGCAATGTTGATAACGTAATTTTTTTTCTCAAGATTGCAATTATTTATCGAGTTATTGAAAACTGAATACTTACGCAGAGTTTTTCTTGATAAAACAAATCTCGTAAGCGAACAAAGATTTTGGAATCATTTTTTGTTAATCACAGATAAAACTTGTATTACATAAAAAAATTTGGAATTTTTTGTAACATTTTTAGAACAATGTCTACAGTTGAAGATCCCTCACTGAATATTGTGTAAAGCATGTCTATAACATTTTCCTTACTTAGCACTTCTCACTACAGCTTTATATTACAAAAAAAATATTGTCTATAGAAAATACTAATGCAGACCGATGTGATTGAAAAGCTAATAAAGCATAGGAAATATTGTTTTTGTTATTGAGACAATGTTTTCTTAATGAAATTAGAGTCGAAATTTGTTTTCGATAAACAATCAATTTACGAGACTTATAGCCTATTCACACTGGAGCACATCTAAAATCTAACATCTTTTGTCAAAGATGTTACGTATGAATTTGCCGTTCCGAAAATTTCTACATCATTCCAACATCTTGTGGAAATGTTCCTATCTTATTGTGTCCCGATGAGAAATTACTCGATTACTTTTCTGTGCACCTCTAAATTTTGTCATTCGCTGCAAAAATGTAAACAATGTCAACGAAAAAGACTGGCAATTTTCAATTCGAAACAAGGCGCCAAAACCTCATATGTTTATGGAACTTGCACAGAATTTAAAATGTGCGGCAATTTATGGCTAACTAAACCATAAAAGTGTGAGCCAACAGGCATTCCAGTCGGAGCTTCTAGTTTGATGAGGGAAAAAAGTAGAAACCAATTTTATAGATTTAATTTGTATTTTTATTTATTACATTTTAATAAACAAAGGCAAATTGTGGCTCATTAAAACATCAGCATATTGTTTTTTGACTTCTCATCCTATGTCAGCACGGTGATGATTGACATAATTAAATCTGCAGCTCAAGTTCTAATTTTGTTAAAAAACCAACTTAATAATTATGGTGGTTAATAACTCCTACTGCGGGTGACCTTATTTTAATGTAGCACCCATCGAATTGAACAAATAGTTAAAAGAAACTACATATACATACAAACATTTTTTAAATAATGAATTTACAATTAATTGTAACCGAGTGGCTTTTAGTCGAGTCCAATGGACTCGAAGCACTTAAGCACAACACCAACAAACATCCAAACAGCTCGTGGCTCTTGCATATAAGTATGTGTGTATGCATGTACAAAAAACGTTTTTTTGGTCCTATGGGAGCTATATGATATAGTCAACCGATTTTGATCAAATTTGGTACAGTGCTTGGGAACTCTAAAAAACTTCTTAATGCCAAATGTGGTTACGGTATGTTCACAAATAAACGAAACACAACGAATTTTGTACAAAACACGATTTTTTGACCGATTGGTCCTATGGGAGCTATATGATATAGTCAACTGATTTTGATAAAATTTGGTATAGTGCTTGGGAACTCTAAAAAACTTCTTAATGCCAAATTTGGTTACAATATCTTCACAAACAAATGAAACACAACGAATTTTGAACAAAAAACAAATTTTCGACCGATCGATCCTATGGGACCTATATGATATAGTCAACCGATTTTGATAAGATTTGGTACAGTGCTGGGGGTTTCTAAAAAAACTTCCGATTGCCAAATTTGGTTATGATATCTTCATAAGCAAACGAATTATCCATCTAAAACTTTTGCTTTTTTTCGAGGTCGTCTGAAACACCCCTATGGGAGCTATATAATGTAGTCCCGATATCAAAAAAATAAAATAAACTTGTCTCCTATGGATTAATAAGGGATCTTATCTGAAAGTTTGGTTGCTCTAGCTCGTACCATCTCTGAGATCTAGGCGTTCATACGGACAGACGGTCAGACGGACAGTTGGACATGGGTATATCGACTTCTCTAGTCACTCTGATCATACTTTAGGTAACTTTGGGCGGTCTCCGACTTCTCCTTCTGTACGTTACATACATTTTCGGCTTGCACAAACACAATATACCCTTTGTACCATACGGTACAGGGTATAAAAATCGTCCAAATCGTAAAGATCGAAAAAGTGATTCATTTCACAACTTTCTTGGTGTGCACATCATCTCACCTTAAAAAAGAAACACATAAACAACATATAGTTTTAAAAAAAGTTACCAAAGTTGCTGCACTGGTCTGCATATTCGCTCTTAGCAACAAGATTGTCATCCAGGATGACACTAATAAATTAGGTCAATTAATTTTTCCGCATTTCTACAGTTCTGCTTTGCTTCGTAAAAGTCCATTTTACAAAAATTCACAAACAAATTGACCAAAAGTTTTACGAAGAGTATAGCCCCAACTGCAGAAACTAACAGGAGCCCAACCATTATCCTGTCCAGAAATCGAGCAAACATTTCATTTAATCTCTAAATATTGCCTTATTCTGTGGCAAAAGCATTGTAAACAGTACTTGAATTAAAAGTAAACTAAATAAAAATAAAATCTACACTTTATAGACTATGATTTTACTTAAAGAACTACTCTTGAAATCATATTCTTCGATTTAAGTTAAATTTTACTTACGAAATGTTGCCGATTTCCGATTATTTATTGAGTTATCGATGTTTGAATATTTTGGTAGTCTTTTAAATCAATTCTCATACGCAATTTAGGATGCTTAATTATTTTTCTTTACAGTTGCATACAACTTATCATTGGTCTTACCAAGAGAGATTTCTTTATTCCCCTTTTTAAAGACAATCTGGCAAGGTGGGCTCTTTGGCGAAGGAGAGCAGGACGAGATGTATGTTTTCTTGAAGTACTAGAACGCGATGAATAGACAATCAAAGACTTCGTTTACCTTGGTTGGAATTAACCATGCCAATCGATGCTTCTGTGGTATCCAGTAGGCAATCGAGGAGAAGAGATCGAGCCAAATTAATATTATACAGGACGCTCCATCTACTCGTTTTGCGTTATGGCTCTGAAGCATGACTGATGATCCAATCTGATGCAAATATTCTTAAAGTCTTTAAGAGGAAAGTAAAGTCAGCAAATAAGTAAGTGACAAATAGCTCTACGACGGCATTGATACAGTCAAGCGAATATGGTTTTCAATGTGCATATTGTGGGAAGCTGGTGAAGGGCTACATCTAGGGCTAGATCTAGGACCAGTGGTATGCGGGAAGAAGGTGTGGAGAGGCGCCTTGAGAATCGCTTAACGCCAGGCTGTATGTGCCCGATATGTGCTTAAAAAGAAGCATAAAGTAAATTTATATTTTTTTGTATATTGCAGTTTTACACAGAAATAATTACAGAAAATGAAAAACAAAAAAAAAATCGGTTGCTCCTATAAATGATGAGGTCACCAAAGTTTTTTTGGTGTTGCGTTAAAAACTTCCTTGTATCTACTTCCTTGTAGCACTCTCAAATAATATTTAACATATATATATATATATATTTGTCGCGTTAAGATATTTGCATATATTTTATTATTTTTATATTCTCAGTAAACTCATGCGCGTAATATTTAATTAGTAACATTATGGATTAAATCTTAGACTCACATTTACAGCGAAATTAAAAAAAATAAATTAACAGCAAACAATTTTTAAAAGTAATTATATTATATTTTATAATATACAATTTTGTGTAAAAAATAAGAACTAATTGATAACTAACAGGGTGAATTTTGGCTTGAAGTCACTCTAGTATGAACAAATTTTAATAGTCTAAGAAATCTAAGTCAAAAAAGTGTTCCTAATATCATGCAAAATTTCAACTTCAAAAAATATTCACTCTTTAACATTCTCTAGCTTTCGTTGACATTTCAATAGAAAGCCCTCCGAATTATGATGTTTCACTTATAGGGTATGCAATAGTCGCACTTTACTGACTATGGCGTCACACTGGTTTACTTTGTCCTTTACACCGCCCATTGCCCACACCGCAACATTGTTACGTGCCTTAGTTGTTACTTGTCCAATGCCTTCTGCGACTTTTGGTGCTCATTTTGCCGGCCATGCCCTACGATGGCCAAGCGGCTGTAAAGTGCCACCAAAAAGGATTGTTGTGTGCTATAAATTCTTGTATTTTATTGTCCAATTCCTTTTTATTATATTTTTTCGAATATTTTTCGCGTTGTTTCTTTCATCTACTGTTTTCAGTTGGTCGCAAGTTTTGTTTCCTCGCACTTTGTGCCACATGCCACATGCTGCGTTAGACTGCCGGTTCCCGCTCGTTGTTGTTGTCATTTTCGTCTGTTGTTTGTTCGAATTCTGTTGTTAAAAAAGAAACCAAGTTGAATTATTAAATGGTGACCCACAAGAATGGCAACAACGACAATGCCAAGAAAAGAAACATCTACAGAGAGTGCTTGGCAATGGCCACTGGCATTGAATGCCTTACACAGGATTTTTGCAATGGACATCGGGGAGAGGAGGCTGCTGTGTGTGTATAACAATTAAGAAATTCCTTAAAAATGCAGAATGTCACTTGTTCAACCTGCTACAGAGCTAAACTCTGCTTTTGCATTGACAAGGTTGACTTCTTCTTATGGACGTATGTCAAAAACAACATGGTCTTTGATACGTTGTCTACATGTGAGTAGCAAAAGTGTGGGGCAACTCTGCCGCAGGCTACAAGCTGGAGAATTATGAATGGCAGAGTATTTTGTTAACCTTCATTAATTATACAAGATTATGCTCGACGAATGCCAAGCATTTCTTTATTTTCTACTACCTTTAAAATTTTTTTTTAAAAATTTGTCATTTATATGCATTTGACTACAAAGATGGGACTGCTATGCCAGGTAACTCTTTTCTTTTAAGAGCTTTAAAGAAAAAGTTTCGAACGTTCTAGAGTAGAGCCTTTACCTATAATATGAAAGAAAAAAATGAGTTTTTTTGGTTCTCTTAAATTGACAAGAATAACATCTTTGAACATCCAGAGACCGATTAGGGATCTTATTATTATCAAGCTTTAATTCTTTGGTCAGCTGAGTCTTATGCGGATGTAGGTCTAAGTCCAACCTAAAAAAAACCGGAATGACATCGCCCAATTGCGCTGATCGGCAGCTAAGTTTTCTTCACTTCTTCAGCTTCACAATCTCCATCTTACTTACGATTTCTTTGGTAACTTTGACAGATTTTGAAACACAATAATTGGAAAACAATTATTGGCATTTTATCAATATTTAAATAAAAGACGACTAAACAGGACGTGGATTTACAATAACTCTAACGCAGTCGGTCAAGAGATTACCAAAATATCTCTGCTGGTCTTCTAATAAGAATATCCCGGAAAAGCGTTCTGGCTCTCCTGTTCTGATGTGCCAAGATAGAATCTCTATTCAAAATTAACAATGCGTAATATCTGATTTGGGCAGGACCTCTTATAGTTTAATGTTTTAAGAGAGTGAACAAACAAAGACACCAGAAGGAATTTTCTATGTAAACGGCAAGTTTGGTCAAGTTAAGGAATTTCTAAAAGCAAAAAATTTATTGCAAACTATCAGTTTAGGTATCTTTGCTTGTTGCTGCTTAAATGGTTGATTCCATCGAGATGATTTACTTAGATAGATTGTACTCTTTTCGAGAAGAGCATAAGTAATTGGGGATTAGTTATAGTTGGTCAACTGTACGTATGTGTAACGTATTATATGTTGAACTGATGGCTTTCATTACAATGCGTTTGAGATAATTTAAAATCAAATTCGTCTCATGTTATAAGGAACCTACACAAAGCTTTGCCAGAAAAATTAAAAAAATAAAATAAAGATCCTTTTGATACTCTACCAAAATGCTTACGATCCGATTTGCTTGAAATTGGCTTGATTTTGATTATCCTTTCCTGTGGCTAGCAGAACGAAATTTTGACAGTCTAGTCTAAGCAATCTACTAAATCTACTAACTGAGAGTTAAGATAGTCGCTAGATTGTATTTGATCATACATCTAAGTATTAAATTATTTAAGCTTATTCACCTTGGCAAGAATATTACTTTTGAATTTATAAATTGAACCTTTTGCCTATTGTTTTAAGACATATTGGAAATTAAAATATAATAAATTTATAATGAAAAAACCATGCACCATAAATAAGGTTCGTATTTTTTTTATTTTAAGAATTTTTTGAATTTATAAAATATTTTGGTATACAAAAATTGTTTTTACATATTCAAATTCAGGCCTTTTAAGTCTAAGCCCAAAATATTTATACAATTCAATATGCTTTGAATCAGCGTATGAAAGCATACATTCATAAACTTTAGAGAAAATGAAAATCAATCGCCAGGCGGTATATAAGCTTATGTAACCAAAATTTATTGCATACTTTCGGGCGCTGGTTTAAAGTGTTCCGACCCCACCGCAAGGCAATTACCGCAAAACACCGAAAATCCTTCCCGTGGCATCTTAAAATATTTTCTAAAGCAAAGATTAAGCAGCGCACATACTCAAAAAAAAAAGTGGAAAATAAATATATATTGGGTGCGTTGGTGTGTGTGTTTGTGTGTGTTGTGTGTAGGTTGAGTATAAGCGGATCACAGGAAGCACTGGCATCGTCTGGAATGAATCCAATTATATGCTTAATCACTGGGAAGACATAAAGACAGCCCAAAAATGCTCTTATCACAGAAACAGCGTGTAAATGTGACAAATGCTCTAACACACGCATACGTTCACATATGTTGCATTGGGAAACAACCCAGTAGGGCCTTGCGGAAATCAAGAGTCCGTGCGAAATTTCGACTCAATCGATAATCAAAGTGAGTGGCTGGGTTGTTTAAACAAATTTCTTTTAATCTTATCTCTGTGAAATTACCTTTTTTGGGTTTTTTGTTTTCAAATAGCAATAATAATGAAGTTTGGTGAGATCTTTTAATTATATAGTTTACAAATCTTTGAAAATGAAATCGATGAGCTGATGAGTGGCTCGTTTATGAAATAAAATATTATTTTATTTTTTCACTCAGTTTACAGTAATTAAAATTCTAGATTTCAGCTACTTGATTCAAAAGTTTTCATAGGCATTATATGTATATTATAGCTATCGAGATATTTTATATTCGAAGTAAAAAACAAAATATCGTAAAAAATTTGTTTGATTTTGACAAACGTTTATTATTATAAGTACGAGGAAATAAACAACTTTTAGCAGCATATCCAGTCCCAGTTCAATTATGTACTAGCTTTACAGCAGCAGCAGCAATTATAATAAATAATAATTTAAACCCTCCAGAGTTTAATTTGTGTACCCTGTACCGTATATTAAGTTTGTGCAATCCGAAAATGTATATAACATACAGAAGGAAACGTCGGAGACACCCCCAAGTTACCTAAAGTATGATCAGGGTGTCTAGAGAAGTCGATAAACCGATGTCCGTCTGCCTATCTGTCTGCCAGTCTCTCTGTCCGTCCGTATGAACGCCTAGATCTCAGAGATGGTAATAGCTAGAGCAACCAAACTTTCAGATTAGATCCCTTGTTATTCCACAGGAGGCAAGTTTATTTTTTTTTTTTTTGATATCGGTGTTATATTTATTATATAGCTCCCATAGGGGTGTTTCAGAGGACTTCGAAAAAAACTAAAAGTTTTTTGTACAAAATTTGTTGTGCTTCGTTTGTTTATGAAGATATCGTTACCAAATTTGGCTGCCGGAAGTTTGTAATAGTTCACAAATTTGTGAACAAATGTGGCAAATAAAATATCTTTTGGAGTTCGGATTTAATTGCAATGTGGCGGTACAGGGTATCCCAAAGTTGTCCGCGCCCGAGTTTAACGTATGCCATATTTTAATTTTGTAGTATATTTTATTTGTACCAAAGGGGTATGGAGGGAATAATAACATGTATTATGTTTCATTGAAAATTTAATTAAACAAAGTTTTCCGCAATTATCGTACAAAACCCAAAAATATTTGTTTTTTTTAATATTTTCTTGTAAAGTAATATCGATTGATGATCAAAATTGTTTGAGGCACAAAAAAACTTCGATTTCTTTCAAAGACCAAATTCCAAAAAAACTTAATAGCTTATAAGAAATACGAAATAATTAAATTTGTACTTCTAATAAGATAGAGGTCATCATGATGACAGAGTCATACATTAATCCGATTATTTTATTTAACAACAAAGTTTCATTAAAGAGTATAGTACACAGGGGTGGATAGCATCACAAAGGAAAAGGAAAGCGATCGGAGAGTGCTACATCCACAATGGCACGCCATGTAAGTTTGAAAGGAAACTTGGCAACAGATCGACGACATATGTATGTATGCAGCCTACAAGATGTCCTTCAGTTCTGACTTCCGTCAGTTTATATGCAAAAATGTTCTACTGGGTAGTTTTAAGGCAATCGCTTTGCCCGGATAAAAAACTTGGGCTTGGGTATTGCTCAATCTCCCACTTGACGCTTGGCCGGCTTGAGCTTTTAAGTATTAAATACTTTAACACAGAAGCGCTGTTAAAATTTATTCATGGCAGTTTTTAATGCTCGTAGAGGTAGGGTGGCGGGTGTGTTGGGCTAGTGCCGGTCCTGACATGCGTATATCTGCATATGTATGTCATATGTAAGGGAGCGTGTCCTTTAGGTTTATTTGTGAAGAGCTATTGAATGTGTTAGACGAATGCAGCACTTTGGTCCCTTTCTATGCGGGATTTTATACTCTCATTTAGTACAGTTTTATCGCCTGAAGCGAGGTCCTGGCCTGCTGTGATTCAATAATGTGTTAAATGGTGAGTAAAGTGCAAGCCATCAGCGGGCCAACGGGACTCCAAAGCTGTAGCTTTCATTAGTACACAGTTGGCAGGAGACGTCATTCCGGGCGCGTATATATCAATGAATACGCTCATTGACGTTTTGTCCAAAACGGCAATTTAACACTTTTACAGTCCACTGCATATGCTCGTTCACTCTGCCAGAGCTAAGGAGTTTGGGTTTCTCAAAAAACAAATATTTGAACATTTAATTTTAATTTTCAACTTTTGGTAGATGTACACATACACATTCACACACACACACACACACAGTCACAGTCTGAGGATGGGAGAGGTTGAGGGCAAGTGTGTGACACATGCGCCAAATATTTGTCACTGCCGGCAATGTTTGCTTGGCATGCCTCGGGGCTTAACTTTTTACGAGTTGGGGGTACCTCTACCCAGGCCACCAACACAAACAGGGTTCCGTAACAGCAGCAAAGCCTTTTCTCTGGGTTTCGAGTAAATTACTCTGTCGTCATTTGATTTGCTTTAAGGTTAAGTGACTGTGACATGCGAGCAATTCGAGTGTACTTCAAGTGCCAGCCAAAAGGAAATTTTCACAGATTGAAGTGTAGACACCGGCATTCAGGCGGGAAGTCGGGCAGTCAGTGCGTATGGGTAACATCAAGAGTTACTTTGTACTGTGTCTGTTTGCATTTTACATTTGTTAAATAATTAAGACTCACATAGTTTTTGATAAATATTCTCCGAAAGTTGGTGAATGTGTGCTTAAGGCAAATGAAATAAATTTGAAAACCAAACTGGGTTTCTTGTTTTTTGTACAGTCCAAATGACTTTTGGCATTTGCATGTATTTGATAATGGTATTGGTTACTCCTTCTTAGCAGAGAACCGGCAAGAGAGGAAAATCTTGCTTCATTTTACTTTTACTTGACTTACAGCTAGCGGCAGTTTCCAGTTAACTGTTAATAGCAAACTACAACTCTTCTACTTCTGTTCTGCTTTGTTGGTCTTATTCTTGGTAGCAACTTTTATTGTAAAGCATTTACTGTAAAGATTTCAGTTTCATTGCACCCACTCTCTTTCGCTTTTCTTTTTTTTTTTGCTTTTCATCTCGCTCTCTTCGCCTCGTAATCTCTTTGCGGCGTTTTCTGCGTTGCGGCTACTTTTGTGCAATTCACTGTTATTCTTGCCAGTGTTGCCTTTGCTGCCGCAACTGCACTTAAAATGTTTATAAAGTTTTTATTTGCTTTATTTGTTTCCTACACTCGTTTGTGCCCTGCTTTGTCTCTTGTCTGTCGTCCGTTGTCCTTTGTCTCTTGTCCGTTGTCTGTGTGCCAGTTCTCGATGTGACTTGAATTCTATTTTTATTGTTGTTGTTACGTGCGCTCCTTAGTTACTGGAATTGGTGCGGTTTTTGTTGTTGTCTGAGCTGCTATTGCCATTTACATTTTGTTCTTGTTATACTACTATCATTTATAGGAGGATATATTGAGTTTGGTCGAATGACTATCCAAAAGTATTATTCAATTTGTGAGCTATTCCAGGGAAACTTTACAAATAAGTTTCGATACAATCGCACCCACGCATAGTACCTACTATTAAAATCGATTTTTGTTCGAAGTAAATGTGCACTTTTGAAGTGCACAATATTGGGGCTAACCGGTGAACTACTATTGGGGGGGAGCAGTAAGTGGAATTCCCAAAAAGTAAAAGAAATTTTTTATCTAAGTCTTCATAACGATTTTTGCACGAGTAGATGTTTACTATAAGTTTTTACAAACACATATTTAGCAATGGGTTGTATTCGTTTTGGTTTTACTTCTAGGCAAAAGCGTCTCAATTTTGGTAATATATAAATATTAATAACTCCCAAGGTCCAATCGAAGTTTATAACATTTGCACTCAGGCATGGACAATAAAAAGGAAGGTCTGTGTCTAGTTTCAATATTTCAAATTGAAAAAAATTACAGTTAACAGCAGAATTCTAATGGCGAAAAGGGGGTCTCTTTTGTTTTTAGAGAGATAGAGAATACGGACAGATGCAAAAGCATACAGACGGACAGTGATGCATTTGATTAATTTTACTTCCTTTATAGCGTTGATCGTTTCGATAAAACTTTTGCGTGGTCTTCTTTGTAAGGTGTTACTCAGTATTTTTTTTTTTTTTTTATTAGCCTAACATAGCGCTTACCCAAAAGGCAAGAGATTGTCAAATTCTCAAGCTAAAGGGGCAAAAACACAAGGTTTAAAGTCCTTATGTCGTTGTTTTCGGGAACAACATACTAGACGACATGAGTTCCCTGTACTTTGTGCAAAGTTATGCCGTAAAAGAGCACTCAAAGTGGGCTGGTTGCAGTCGGAACCTCACGACTATAATATACCCCGTAATTTACTAAGGAATCTTAATTAGAATTTTTAAATAAATTTGTTCACTTATGATATGATATCGATATACTATATTTAAAAATAATAGTTTAGGTCTACCAATTCAATAAAAATCATATGTTGAAGGCTAGAGGCTGTAGTATGCGTGCGGTGTAGTAGCGAAATGATATACACAAATACAAATGTATATCTATATGAGTATGGGTGAAATCTCGGGTGTTGTTATAGTCCCACTGTATTGGTATTATTTGGCTGTAAAAGTATCTTTGTTCCTCTTAGATGTAGAATGAGGGGGGCTCTAAGGTCTACTAACGACAGAAATCGGACAAACGTGCCTAGCATACAAAATACATACAGCCTTAAACTCATAATCCTACTCTTCTACCAGGGATTTCGAGGCGTTCACCTCTAGCTATGCTCTAACTAGCTCGCCGGATTGTCGGGGTCCTTTCTAATCTCCCAAAAGGTAGACACATACGTGCAATATTTTAGGTGCACTCAGCAAACAGTACTAAAATAAAATGAAATCAATTAATAAATCTATATATATCAGATATTACACTCCCGACAGAGGAGAATACTATGCTCACGCTACACAATAATTAACATGGTTGAGGAAATTAGCTGGTGATTATTCCTGTTCATATGGAGACACTCGCATGTTAATGGTCTCTCTTTCTTTACCCTCCCATCCTAAGCAATCCTAAAATCAGAATTGACCCTTAAACCATGTCAAGATGTTTTCATGCATGCGTGATACCGCCATGCTCTACTGTGGACAACAGAAATAATATTTAAACCATTATTTAAAATATATTTATAACTATAATATTTATTAGAGAAAATATACTAAGGTATTTCATGTTT
Source organism: Chymomyza fuscimana (assembly GCA_949987675.1). Classification (NCBI taxonomy): domain Eukaryota; kingdom Metazoa; phylum Arthropoda; class Insecta; order Diptera; family Drosophilidae; genus Chymomyza; species Chymomyza fuscimana. Next base: position 88,801,580 of record OX465088.1, read on the forward strand.
TATGCCAATTGAATCAATAGAAAAATAAGATTAATTAAATAATAATATATAAAAAAAATATAAATGTTATATAAAAAAAATTTACAACAATCTTTATATATTTGTTTTTGCAAAGACAATTTTAAACGCTTTATATGGTTACTCACTCCGGCAAAAGTGGCAGGAAAGTGTCGCAAAAGTAATTTTGGGCCAAGTATAACCAAAAAGTTACAATATGTTTCATTTTTAATCAAAAACACTGATGTATATGTATTATATATATATATATACCTTGAATTTTGTTGGTATAAACCAAAAATAATAAGAAAATAATCCAACGCCAGTAATAGTTGTAATTGTTTTCGTGTTAATAGCTATAATTTTTTAATAATGTTAAACACGAACGATTTATTACCAAGCACAATTCAACTATACTGCACTTTGCACTTGAAATAATTAGAAGACCACTAGCACACGTCTTGCTTATCGCACTTGTTTTCGTATAATGTAAGCTGAACTCTAATCAAAGCTGCGTGCAGCTTGCATTGACTTAGCCTAAGCCGAAAGATACAAAAACAATTAGATGCTTATCGCTTCGGGTCACCTAAGCTAAGCGTGGGTGAGCTGATCTAACAGCATAATCGTATGATTATTGCTGGCGCCACAAATAACACGATCGTTATCCAAAGTGACCTAAGAGTAAGCTAATTACTGAGCAAGCGAGTGCGTAGCGTAAGTAGCTGACCTCATAGATAGTTAGACCAATTTGAATGATACGACCCTGTTGGAAATTTTGTTTACTATTGCGGCAATTTATTATACGAATTTTGCAAGTCTTAATATATGTACGACTGGCCACTACAAGGCTTGGAAAGATGCAAAACTTCTTACATTACATGGAATTAAAAAAACAAAAAGAATTGCTAAGTAAAAAAAAATTATAAGCTCGAAGACTGGTTTCTTAGTACATACATATATAGATATTAATTTGGTATATAGTTAATTGAAAATAGATGTGTGGGATCACTTTTTGAATCGATCTCTTCGATTTTGATGATATTTACATATATGATACAGGTAGTAGCCAATATTAAATCTGTAGTATTTTTTTCAAAATTGAGATTATTTATCGAGTTATCAACTGAGTATCTAGATAGTATTTTCTTTGACAAGACATATCTCGTAAATAAAACTTTGAATTTAAAAACCAAGGTTTTATGTTTTTATTGTAATTTTATTTTTCAAAACTTTTTTTTTAAATTTGAAAGCTTGAAACTAGCATGAGCTTGAATTCGCTGCACAAAGAAACAACAGAAGTGGTCTTATAATAATGAAAAACAAGTTATCTCCTCGGAATGAAACGATAATAACTTCAAACTTTTTAAGAATCTTTTAATATTTTTGGACGAATTTTAAAAATAACAAAAAAGTAATTAGATTCAAGGTTAAAAGTAACGAAAATCGTTTTTTTGCACAAACAATTTTCTACAAAGTCAGAGGTAGAAAACTGCAAATTTTAAAAGTTGATAATCTTTTTAAATTTTTGGGGTCACCACCCACATGGAGGTGTCTTAACGTGTCATATTAAAGAAACATTTAAGCATCTCGGGAATTTTCGAACATTTTTAAATTAACAAAAGATTTATTAAAAACTTTATCAGAACTATTAAATAATTCGTAATTATTATGAGATTTATTTCAATTAAAGTTTAATAAAATTAGAATATAATAATGTGGGCTTATCGCAAGTTTCGCTGACTTTGAATTTTTTTTTTTTTGTAAGATAAGATTTAAACTACTTCTGCAAGACTAATGTGTTTCTCGCTGTCTGCCTTTTGAAAGGAATCATTTGTTACGCACTATGTTTTTTTTTGTAGTAAGGTAGACTTTATTAAAATGCTAGCTCAACTGTCATTTACCTTCTTACTTCCAGCCTTCTTAGCTTCCCCATCGAGCGTAGAGCTATTAGTAGAAATGCTTCAAGGTATTCCCAATCTGCCGACTTGGGCTTGTAAATTCATACGAACAAGCATGGAAACAATCTGCTTAGAGAAAAGAGATCTACTTTTATATTTTTAAGCTTTTAATGCTTAGACTCTAAGAATTAAATAAAAACACGTCATATCACATTAAGTATACGCATACGAAAATGATCACATCTATCTAAAGCTTATCTGTCTTTTTGTTAAGCAAAATTACTTTTATTGATTGTAGAACAAATCAAAGATATACTTTTGATTTGGTTCTGCATATTCGAAAAAAATAATATGGTATGCTCGGTAGCTACCTAGCATCAACTTTGTAACAAGTGTTGCAAGTCTGTCCCGAGGAACACACATAGTCTGGACGAATAACCTTACAGGTGACTGTTGTAAGTTAACACTATTAGCCTGGTCACATCGTCGCCGTTGGGTTCCATCATCAACTTTACTATTACCTTTCCCCGTGCTGCTCAGATTTTATGCATTTTATTATCAGACTTAGTCACGTTTCAATTTACGGCCCATTGGCGGTTACAATTTGCAATCACGTTTTGTATTCCAGCGCCAGTCCTCCAAACCCTTACCCCTAAGCAAAGTGAGCAAAGGTCATTGTGCGCCTTTTATTGTGTATACGTTTTGTATACCCATGTGGGTGTATCTCTGTGCGGGGGTATCTGTGTGCTCGAGTGTGTCTACCTTGCCACAACTTTCTACGTGAACGAACAGCGAATCTTTTGCGCAACTTCAATGACACCTTCATTATTGTGCTGTACTCCACCCTCTGAAGAGCACACCAACAATTCCGCTCCTTACCGAGTTTATCATATGCTCGTCTGTGAGTTCTCACTTGGCTTGTTTTTGTCTTTTTTTTTATACTCTTTACCGAGTGAATTGTTTTGTATTTTCACACAGCCGATGATTGTTTGGTTTTCCCATATATTAACGTTAAAGTACAATTTTAAAAAATGGATATGTCTGTTTTATTGTTATTGTGTCATTGAATCTGTTATTTTAAAGATACACTCGTTTAGAAATCGTCAAAACTTTTTCACATTATTTTTTGGTTAAGCTGCTGTGGCATGTCTTTAGTTTTTGATCAGAAGTGATCTTGGCAATTTATTTATAAATTTCAAATTTTTTATATACTAAGCTTAGTTTTAGTTTATTTAAGCGTTAAGGCCAAAAAGATTAAATTGGTAGAATTGATTTTAAAACCCTAAACCTGAAAGAAATTCATTTAAAAAATTTTTTTAAAAAAGTTAATTTAGCATTCCCCACTTTTTGGACAAACCTTGTACCATCTGATTTATATACATGTTTTTTAATGCACTTCTCGCAACTTAAGTAGGAGACCCAGTATTTTCCTGCATTTTCCTATTGCTGGAAAGCAGAATGAAGATATAACGATATTTTGGCCATGGTATCTCCGTGACAAAATGCAAGTCGTAAAAAATACTGTTGTATAGTTTTTACACTTTATCGGGGGTGCCACAGAAATCGTTAACGCTTTTGGCAACGGTTTGAAACCAAATCGTTAAAAGGTGCCACAGAAATCTCAAAGATTTCATTTTTCGAACAATTAATTTCGAATGTTTACGCTTTTGCAAGAATGGCACCAAAGGGTTGCTACTTTGCAAAAATTATTTTAGAACATTTAGACACTCATTTAAAAAAATGTTTATTAACAGTGATCCAATAAAGTTTATTCTTTATTACATTAAGCGATAATTGTCAGCATATTTTGCATCATTTTAATTTCCATTTGTACGAAATAAATTTAAATAAAGTTTGAATATTTGTACCGCCCAATACAAGAGTTTGTATGGCAACCCTACGGGTCAACAGCTGTCCTCAGCGTAGTGAATGGCAAATTTCGTTTGTTTACATTTGCAAATTTGCACGAAAATAGAAAATAATTTTTAAAATGCCACTTGCAGGATTGCTAGCCATTGATGCCTTAAAAAAACACACGCACACATATGGACGAAGAAAAGGTCGAGCGAAGGTGTCGAAGAACCTCTAGATCGCTTCAAGGCTGTCATACAGTCCAGCAAAGGTTGCAACAATTATGTATGCTGTGCACTGCGTTTAACAAATGAAGTGAAATTTGGATACAAAACACACACACGCAAATGCTATTGAAAATTGTAATGCTAATTGTGCCCTTGCAGTAGATGGATTTAGTATTTTCGATGCACTCGCCAATTATTTAAAACGACGCTTTTATTTATTGAATATGTTACTTCATTTATTAAAATCATATGCTGTTGTGGCTTTTTTCTCCTTAGGTTGCGCTACTGATATTTTAATTTTAAACCTTAACTGCTTAACTATTGACATTCAAAACCTTGCCTAACAGCCCTACATTGCCACCTTAGGAGAAAAAGGTGCATAGCAATTATTTATTCAATTATGCATTAAATTCGGCGCACTTCATAACGACAAATTAGTTTAAATAAAAAAAGCGATTTTTTAACTTTCATTTAACATCAAAAACATCTATTAGTATGCTAAAATAATCACTTCGAATTATTATTATTTAGTACAGCAACTAGGTGGCAACTCCTTGCAACGAAAAGATTTTGCACGTTGACACAGAATGGCAAATGTACCAAAGATTTTAATAAAGATTTCGAAAAAATAAAAATCATGAATTAAAACATTAAATTTGTCAAAACATAAAGGTACAGAAAACTCAGAAATTAAACACACTTTCCAAATAAGTAATACTTTCATTGAATAAATTAGTTTTTATTGGTGAATTTAATCAAATCTCAAGCAATTTTGTCGAAGATTTTGAAACCGTTGCGAATCATGTCTGTGGCACCAAGAATCGGAATGGCAACGAAATTGCAACGAAATGGTTTTCTGTGGCACCCCCGTATGTAAGCATTCGTTGAATAGAACATTCTTTTAGTCGAATCATTTTTTTGAAACATGGACTCATATTCTTCAATAATACAAATTTAAAATGTTTTTTTTGATTTTAAATTGCGACGAAAAGAGGGCAAATCAAAGCTTGCAAAGGATACTGGCCAATCTATCACAAATAGTCAAGAAACTTGAGAAAATCCGACACGTTATATCCCAATTTTCGATTAATGAGTCTAAATACAGGGAAAAAATGATTGCACACACTAATGCGAAAAATTGGGTTATATTTAGAAATTCGTCAAATTTATATTCGACTCTTTGACAAAGTGTGCGTCGTATTATTTTGAATGCTAAGCCTATAAAAAGACTAAAATGAAAACTCATTGAGAGGCCATTCCTTAACCCCGACCCAAAAGCGCAACGCTTTAGTTTCTATCGCGCAAATGTAATCGGCCTCCGGAGTGGCATTTCGTGGTTTTCTCTAACGAAAAGATATAATTTTGAAAAATCGAATAGTTATAGTTTTCGTAAAGAAACTCATTTGAAGGGTTGGAAAAAAATACAATACGGACTTATCAAACTGCCCTTGCAGACATAATTCAAGATGCTTTCCCTACTTACATTATGGAATTGCTGAATCGGGTAAGAAATCGTCTATGCCATTTTCTAATTTATAGGGTTATCAGAGAGCAATGATTGTTATATTTCCGAATTACAAAATTTTGAGCATAAGTACATTCTTTTGGACTTTAAGCCATCAACATGAAAGAAATTGCTGTGAAAGAAATGTTAATTCGTTTTTGATCATCTGAATCGAGAGTCAAGGAATCGTTCAAGATATGCCTAATGACATGTATAAATTATAGCCTCAAAATAAAGCCAACATCTCCACTAAGGACTATGCAGTCTATGTGTGACTCCCCCCAGGGGTCAACCGGTATAACATAACCTATAACCTAAAGCCAGCATCATTTTGATATCTCCAATTGTTGCTGTAAATTTTTTTCTTAGCATTATTTTCGGACAAACCTGTGTAAAGAGAATAAGACATGAGATATGAGACTTTGAGTTCGACTAAAAATTTATTAGCATTTGGAAAACAGTTTTATGTTAGGTTTTTCTTAACAAATTACCAGAGTAATATTTCAATATGTATACAATATATGAAATTCCCATCGAATTCGATCAAATTTTTTTTAAATTTATTTTTTTGCGCGAATATGTAGATACATTGTCAAAGCGAGACAGCCTAAAAAAACGTTCCGATCGCGCTTTTATAATAACAAGTAGATATAGCGATTATTCCCTTTAGACTAAAATATGCACTTAGTCGAAAAAAGTTTACATTAAAATCTTACAAAAAGCTGTAAAATATTTCGACTCAATCTTAAAAATATTTTGTGTCCCAATTTATTTGTGAAATTAGTTCCTTTTTGACTATAACTTTCGTTGTAATTGTCCGATTATGCTCTTTTTTTGGCAAACAGATGTCGGTAACCAGGAAAGAAAGGAAAGTAAAGTTTCAAATCAAAACTTTAGCAGCATTTTGGTATAAAGGACTTGGTGTCCGCTACAAACATTGCTCAAATCTAGAATACCCTTTGTTCCTATTGGTTCAGGGTATAAAAATATGTACACACTGGTAAATATTGGTGCTTTTAATAACACTCTATTGGACAGAAGAAATGCTGAATTTTTTATTGAAAGTAATATACTTGTGTATTTCTGTTTGACAAAACAGACGTTTATTAATTGGGGTGTTCACTTTGTCCGGTGTAAGTGCATAAAAGCAAGAATCCCCGAGTAATGACGTCAGCAACCCTTACAAAAAATCATCTGTTTACAAGCTCCATATGGCGCCTAAAAAAGTTTTTGTGTGAAAGTTTCAGATTTTTTTTATGGAAGGTACATAGTCTTTGCGGTTGCCATCAAAAAGCTGATTAGTTTTCTATCGCACTACAAGGAAGTACACACTGGAAGATATTGGTACTTTGAACAAATTGTTAAATAATAATACAATTATTAGTCATCTAAGAGTTAAACCCAAGTATGATCATACAAATTCCACCCTATGCTCTATATAAGAGCGGCAATAATATTTAATTTATTTTATATTCATTGTAAGTTATTTTATGCAATTGCAAAGGAACTAATATAAGAGCATACAAACGTCATCGCTCCCTCAAATTTCTTTGTCTCTTTCGCTTTCTATTTAGCTTGTTTTAGTCTTGAATTTATTGCCATTTTGTAATTTCTCCCATCAACATTCGCCTTTGTCTCTTGCGTTTTGTTTTCTTTTACAACTTATTTTATTCTTTTCCAGGTGCCTGGTCTACACGGAGTTTGTCTGCCGGGTGGTCCGCTCTTGCTTCCAACCCGTAACTTTGTCGTACTGCTCGACTGCCTCGCTTTCATTATTATATCTATTGTCTGTGCGGTTCATCGGATGTCTTTTTTGTGTTGGGTTCTTCCAACAACTCGGGCAAGTTTACCACGGCTTACACCTGTAGCTGTCTGCAGGTAGCTGGCTTTGTCTGGTCACGTGGCCAGATGCCAGCCGTGAACACGTGCCAACGTTCTGGCCCGCCTCTGCCGAAGTTGTGCGCTGTGCACATTCTCAGGTCCTACGGTTAATGGCAGCTCCAACTCCTAATTCGGCGCTTAAACATGCCAAGCGGTAATCATAAATTGTAACTTTTTATTACATAATTTCTGTCATTACCAGAGCGCCCAATGTCTTTAACTTGCGCTCAGAAAGTCTACAATATACGTTATGCCTTCAATACATTTTGTCTGACTCTCTCGACCTCGACATCATCTTACCATAAGTTTAACCGCCATTTTGTACTGCGTGTCTTGCATGCACACGACCCTACGGAGACTACTTTTCCGCCAACCCATCTGTGGGGCCACCCTTGGGAGATTTGTTTTATTGGACATTTTTTTTTTTACTTCTGCCAACTACCTGCCGACTGCTGGCTGTAAGTAATGTTAACTTAAAATGTAATTAGTTTAGGTAATGAACCTACTTTTGAGCATCTTTCCATTTAGCCTTAAGTTTCATTCTTATGCAATAGCATCTTGCAATTTTTACAATTTCCTGCCCTATTTAGGGGCAGACAGTTGTCCATCTTTGCCATTTTAAATTAGTTTCTTAGTTGTTGCCAACTACGTGTCTGCATAATTTTCTCATTCAGAGGAAACTTGTGCTCTTTTCCTGCTTTGTCCATCATAAATCAAACAGCCTTTTGATCAGCGTCAATCTGCAAAAGTACAGCACCTCCTATGCTTCAGCGCCCTGCCCAAACACCCTCTAATTAACTCATCGTTGTCCTTGTCTTGGCCGTGTCGTAACGTTCATGGTTGTTGGCTTTGTTAGTCGGCGTTATCCTTTGGCCATGGCTAGTTAGCTTTCGCTTTGGCCTGCACTTTCTATATATTTTTGCTTCATTAAACCAATTTCCGTGTCGCTGTCAAAACAACAATTGATTTCCGCGTCAATCGCTCGAAACTGCCCCCGCCTTTTAGGAAAGTCCACTTGGATTTTATTTTTTATCTGCCATCTTTTTATGCTCTGTAGATTTGAAGGCATACAATACTTTGCTCACGATTCGCATCAATAACTATGTAATACATAGCAGTCACGTAGAATGTTTGCTTTTTGGTTGTAGCTATACGCTATATCCTTACAGTCCCTTAGCAATTAAGAGTTGCAGCTGCTCTTTTTTTTCATACTTAGTATATACTTTGAAGTTAATCAAGTATCCGCAGTGTATATAAAAGTCGAGACATATCCACTGTACCCAGTTTTATGTCCTCTACTCGATTTTTTTTTTTTTTTGTGTTGAATTGCCTGTGGCTTGTACGCTTGAACTAGGTTCCTTGGTGTCCGGCAACACTGGCCACTTGTGTTTACATTGGCAGATGCTGACAGTAACGAGTTGTTCTACACACGTTACTTCCACTAACACTATCTTATATTTAGATGAAAATGGATACGAGTATATATGTATATATATATACTATACGATCTGAAAGCCCGCACATACTTTGTCAGCGCTTGTCCTGTTTGTCTATCACTCGGCGCTGTCTGCCAGCAATTGTGACAGAAGTATATAGGCACATATGTATGTACATGTGTACATAATACGTACATGACGTACATATCAGAAAAGTATATTTTTTGTAGTCATCATCGGAACTACTCAAACTATGGCCAGCACGCGTCTGTGCTTTAAGTAATCGATTCTGTTATGGATGATGTTTGCAATAACGCTTACTGCAACTATCAGACCCTTAGCCAGGAACTTACTTGGTTTCGGCTTGCCATGACTCTTGTACTGGATACGTGTAATGCATTGGGAATATTTTGCATTTTTCTTTGGCAGCCATTTTTTGCGCGTTATAGCCTTTCCATCGCACAGTGGTCAAAATAGTAAATCATGCGGTATTATTTAATTAAAATTTTTTTAAATTTTTGACTTATTTTATGTCTGCCATATTATTTTTGTATTTTAATAAAAAGTTAAATGCAATAAATAAATATGAAAAATCGGTAGCGTCCACATTGATATTTTATTACATTATAAATCATATGTATATTTGCATATGAACACCTCTATATGGTAGATAAACAATACTTAAAATATGGCAAAAAGTATTGTCACTCAAAGTGTCGAGTGTTATTTATCAAATAAATTTTAAATCGAGTTCATAGGTTAATTAGGTCAACCGCAATAAACGCAAAAAGCAAAAACATTTTAGGGATGGTTTTTCTTGTTTTACAAAGAAACTTCAAATTCCGTAAGCTCGGTAGGTTTTTTTTTTTTTGCATAGACACAAAAAACCCTGTTTAAATATTTTATGTAATCTAAAAAGAATTCTCCATGGATTTTCAATTTCCATCTGCGAAACTTGACTCTACGAATGAGAGCGATAAATATATCAAATAAATACAGCACCAACCAAGGCAGGACCCCAAAAAATGCATTAAAGTATAAACCATTAGCTATTTGAAAGAAATACAATATTGCTTTTTTCCCCGATATTTATGGTCCAATAATAAAGATGCTTGGTATCAATATTAGGAGCCAAAACAAGAGAGACGGCCGTGTTCAAGTCAATCTCAGGTAATTCTGGGTCTCCGGGGTTTTCTTTTATATTTTACATAGATTAACTTAATACACTCTTACCACAAAGTACAGGGTGTAAATATTTAAATTGAGAAAAGTAAAAAAAAGTAAAAAAAATTTATTGTTTCTTATCTAATAATCATAGGTGCTATTATCTTAACTGGATCCCTCTCTATCGTAGTTTTCAAACTACTCTTTCTAAAGCAATTATGATTTTTGCTGTTAAACGAACACAGGGGTACGAGTATTAAATCTTTCAAAGAGTTTTTCCTTGACTCTTTCGACGTTTGGCCTTTGTCAAACAGTTCTTGCGTCTTCCGACTGGAAATGGCTCATCTTTTAATATAGAGGGTCACTATTTTATGTTCTCGCCTAACAATGAAAACTCTGTACGCCTAAACCAATTATTGATATTTTTTCTGTTTGAAGCAGGGGGTGGAGTGTTACGCGACACCAAATACGAATAATTCTTGTTGGTGCGAAAATGTTAATGCAATATAGAATGTAAACTGGGGGCATAAATGGCAAGGAATGACTCATTTCCCTAGTATATATCATGACGATCTTTCCCTATAATTTTGATTTTGTAATTGTAAATTTTGGACAACCTGATCGTTGCACTCTTGCCTGAAAGTCCACGTCAGATGGCGTTGTTAATCATGGATGAACAATTTTACTATTCAATTTCATTTTTTGGCTGAGACAAAATTTTTAAGTCGCTGTAAACTACTCAAACTTAAAGCCGCTTCTAAATCCAAATCTTGTATGCTTAAATATGTCAGACTTTTCAATGAAAGTGTCCGGTTGCATCTGGATCCATTAGTATTTTCTAGGCGTGAAATATAAATAGTAAACTTCGCATGTTGGCTATATGCAAGCACCCCTTGTCTTGGCACCTGCTTGCTGTTTAGTTTTACTTATATAATGGAAGGCTGGGCATCTAAGAAGTTGTCACTACCAAAAGCTTGTCGCAGTATGCTCTTTGTCGATTCCACAAATTCCTTTTTTGTATTGTTTCTTCTTTTGAAGTCGTGTAGTCCGTCACCTGTCATATATCTGCAATAAATCTTTAGCACGTTCATTCAACGCCCTTCACATGTTACCAATTTTTTCTTTTAATAAAATAATTATCATACGAATCGCTTCTACATGGTACCACACATGATCATAAAGGCACGCCATGAATGTCCAACTAGATTGCCTCCTAGGACCACTGTGCCTTGTCTTGACTATTTGCGCATTTGCCAAGGCAGGCAGACCGTTAAGCAGGCAACGACTGCGTGTTGCACAATTTAAATAAATACATTTCATGCAAAAATATATGCATGTCTGTATGTATAAAAAAAGTATTGGCAAGGAATAGGCAAACAAAACAAACAAATGGGGCGACGCCTGTAAGTATGCAGCATAAAATGGCAGCTCAAACGCAATCCTAAAGATACTCTTGACTAGAAGGGAAACTGTTGGCGCATAAAGAGCAAACGCGACGGCTCGCATAATCTATCATTGGGAAACATATATACATAGGAAGCTCCGTGCCATGTTTTGAAGTTATTTGTTTACCTCTGTATGCTCGTTTCACAGTCAATAGCTACGGCCACGTCTGTGTTATATAAGCATTACGTATACGTTACGTACGCGGCACATATGAATGCACATTTGGCCAGTCAAGCATATGCAATGCAAAATATGTTTGATATGGCTTTTTGGAATGATTTTGGGTATGAAAAGTTGTCTTGTTGCGTTATGCACGTTGTAAGCACGTGAGTCTAGTCGTATGGTTGGTTGACAGGAGCTGCGCTGACTTTAGGGTTTCCATACAATGATTTGTTTTGAAAGTGTAAAACGTCATCTTTAATCAAAAACTTGATTGGACTGTTTGTAGCTCTCAGCTATAAGCACCAAAGTGCAAGTAAAACTTTTGTATACCTTTTCGTCATTTAATATAAATAAGTGCTAATGGAATTTGTAAATATGACGTAGACCAAGCCTAAAAGATTCTTTCATTATATAAATATTATACCCTCTAGGCGAAAACAATCGCTGCCAGGTGCAAAGCACTTCAATTAATATTTAATGTGGCCAGCAGCAAATTGCTCGTATTTGGGGCAGTTTTAAATCAAATGGCATAAAAGTGACCCAACCAATAAACTAAAATGCCGCATAGATTGCAAATTATGCGCATTAATACGCTTTGAAAATGTATGAAAAGCTGTTTGAATTATTGCTCAACATGCCTAGAGTGTGAAGTTCATTTTATGTATTAATTCATTAAAATTCATAGCTCAATATTCAAAGTGACACACACTCCACCCTCACCGCACCGCCCAAACGGGCATACAAACCCTTAAAACTAGTAATAGCATAAGCTACATAATTAAATCCCCAAACAGCTGCGCCGCTCTGTAATCTAACCTCAGACCCAATATGATGAAGCCCAAGCTCTAATTCAAATATGCAACTGCGTATACACACATAGAAAGGATGTGTGCGTGTGTGTGCGTGTGCGTGTGTGAGAGGGGTCATTTACTGTCCATATGTAATTTATTTTACTAATTTAGTACATTCGCACCTCTTCAAGTTGATTGGACATGCCGTCCCTGTAGATAGTAGGTAGAGCTCTGCCACTCTACAACTATTTGGTACCATAAGAAATATATGAGGCATGCCACAAACAAAGCTAACACCAACTGCTCAGGGGAGCAGCACATTAATGGTCATCGAAATAATCAAAAAGTAAATTTTGTATGTGTGTGGCAACGCTGCCTGCCCATTGGGTGTTGCCACCCTCCATCGGTATTATATAAGCTGATGCTTTCATTTTGTCATACGATACCATCTCAAGTTGTGCAAGCTGGTGGTTACCATTTGAAAAAGAAAGATGGCAAATTGATGGCGAACTAGTTGTTGTGGGAGCTGCAAACGGAACTGGTACGGATCGCACTTACAATGCTTCCCAATTCATGAATTCATTCATAAATTATGGGTCCCAGCACAGCCATAAAGTGACCAAGCAGCCACCAAATATCGCTCGATTCCAAAGCCAAAAGCTGTTTTTGTTGCTTTAGTTGCTGTTGTCGGTGGCACAGTGGGCGTTGCACAGTGGGCTGTGCAGGTGCATGGCATTTGATGTTTGGCTTGTTTCCTTCCGTGCGCTGTTAATTTATAACTGCTTAAAATAATTGCTTTGATTTGTTGCCAAGGGTTTTTGCAATATAAATTGCTATAGTTCTGGGTTAGGTTGTAATCAAAAATCGATGGCACATGTACCCAGCTAGCCAGACAGCCAGCCAGCCAGCCAGCCAGAGCAACAGCATTGTATTTGGTTGTGCTGAGCCTGCAACAGCTGTGACGGAATTTCAATTGTTCCATAAAGTACATACCAAACAAGTTCCCCATAGACCAGGCGACAACAACCCACCCACAAATGCACAAATACTATGTCCAAAAGCTGGCATGACAAATGAATTGGTCAACAAACAGACAAAATGTTGGCCAACCCGGTTGCTCATCGGTTAGTTGGGATGAAATAAGTTTCTGACATTGTCAACGACAGCCAAACGACAGCTGACTGTGTTAGAGTGTATGGACTATGTACTCGTATATAAGCATTCATATACATACATATGTATAGTACGAATATGTGTTGCATGTGTGTGCGGTCAATATTGCGCTTGCCTCGGTCATTGTGGCAATTGCGTATTGACATACAGTTGCGTCATTTTTGTGGCAGGTCAACTGCCTACTATCTGGACTTTTGCTTAATATGCATCCAATCAAACTGTGGAGACTGGAGAAAAATTATGCACAAAATTGCCGCATTGTAGATATGCGTGTTCCTTTATAACCAAATTTTTGAAGTGAAACCTCGAAAGGAAATCGTACGCACTGCGCCTTATAGCCTATTCACACTGAGTACATTTAAGCGGAACGCATGGGATTTTTAGAAGATGTGAAACAGCTATTCACACTCACAACATCCAACATCTAACATCAAATATCTTGCTGCCATATTGAAGGGCTGGTAAAAAAAGCAAATTGTGAAAATTTATTAAAAATGCTTTTTAAAATTAAAATATCAATATTTTTATGAGTTTTTATGAGCAGCATTAATAAGGAAGACGAGCTGTTGCTATACAATAATTATATATGTAATTATATACATACATATACATATGTATATGGAAGCGCCACGAACTATTTGGATGTTTGTTGGTGTTGCGCATAAGTGCTCCACCATGACTAAGAAGTTAGTTTATTAATAAAATTAAAACTTGAGCTACAGATTTACTTATGTCAAAAAACAATATGCTGATTTTTTAATGAGCCACAATTTGTTTTTCTTTTGTTTGTTTTAAAAAGAAATTGAAGAATCAGGGAAACCATGAGGCGAAATCAAATTAATTGCAAGAAACAGAACGAGATGGAAATGTTTTGTGGATGCCCTATGCTCCAACAGGAGTTAAAGGAACCTAATCATCCTCATCATCATCAAGTGTAATAAATAAAAATGTGGTACAGTCGAGGCGGTGCCAGACAGTGGAGTACCCTGTACCTTTTGTCTCGAAAAAATTTTTCCTGCATATTCCTTCTAGAAACTTTCCAATTGGAATTAATTTTTTTTTTGGTGAAATTCGATAGTTATACCTATAAGTCCCGTAAATTTGTACCGATTTTGATGAAAATCGAAAGTTACGTCAAAGAAGTTATTTAAAGTATATGGTTACAAGTTGATATGTTGAGGTGTGTGGGAGAAAACACAGTAAATCGATTGCGGCGGGTGGGGGGACCGCATCAATAAAATTTGGATGTGCATTTGTTCATCATCATCATTATCATGTAATCACGACGCATCGCTATGTTAAGTTTCATATCAAAATATTAAACGGTGTAGCTAAAAACCGCGAAAATCTACTGCGGGGAAATGGGGGATGATATTGACATGATTCAACAAACTTCATCTTCTGAGGAAATATGCGCACCAGCTGGTAAAGTTTGGTATCTTTAGGTCCCATGGTCTCCGAAATCTAGGTGTTCATACAGGCGGACGGACGGACGGACATGGGTCAATCGCTACCCGAGGTTATGATAAGCATTTTGGTATAAAGGACTTGGGGTCTGCCACGCCTCGTTCTGTCCGATACATAAATTGCACAAATCTAGTATACCCTTTTGTACAGGGTATAAAAATATAAAATATATCTATAAAATTGGTTTCTACTTTTTTCCCTCATCAAACTATAAGCTCCGCACTATTTAAATTCTGTGCCAGTTCCATAAACTGGCATAACCATAATAGGTTTTTGGCGCCTGCTTTCGAATTGAAAATTGTCAATCATTTTTATTAACATTAATTATTCGGATTCGTTTTGAAAACAAATGTCTGGTACTCCCAATTCCGCCAAAACGAAATTTACATGTGGTTTGAAAACGAATGTTTTGTTGCAAGAGGAATTAACACGAATCGTCAAAATAGGTTTAAAAAAGCACTTATTTTAACCCTAGGATGTGCGACTGGGCTTTTCCAGGCCCATTTTGACTTTGAGTAGTCGCCAAAATTTTTTCTTGGCCCTGAGAGCCGAAATATTTTATGCCAACTACCGCTCATGTTTTCTAGACGTAACGAAACCATCTACAGATTATTTGCATTGATTTCGTAGAACAAACCTGATCTGTTTATGTATGAAGGTGCTAAGTGTACCTACTGGGCCTCACAAGGCCCGCACGTTTGATGTATGGGAAATGTATGTAAGCTGCAAGACAAAACATGTACGCTAGCTTCACATGAGATTTTGGTGAGATCTATGCAGTTTTCTTTTAGCATTGATCGGGTAAGCATCGTTTGTGTTGCGTTTTACTGTGTTTCTTTTTGCGCTCTTCGGTTTTTTGCTTTGCAATTACGGGAATAAGTGACGAAGTGTGGGAAGGCATTGATATGGTCCTAAATAGGCGTCAACGGTTTTATAGGCTGCCGACAGACCGGCAGCAGCTCACTGAGGACAGACTTGCCACACTTTTTGCGAGCGAGAATATCGAGGATGAAGAAGACGATCCATTCGGAGGTGACGATGATGCTGATGAGGACTATATCCCGTCTGGTGAAGCGGCGTCGGATGCTGAAGAAGAAGAGTTGAACATTGAGACGAATGTTTCGGTAGGCGGATGCTGCGAACGATTCACAATTGCCCATTGACGAATTTTACGCATCCAAAACTGGTCGTTATTTGGATGAAAAATCCACCAGCCAGATACCGCCCGCACGCGCACTGTGTTCCAGTTGTTGCCAGAAGTGGCCTCACACAAGTTATGCAGCAATATTTTGCCAGTCCAATTAACATATTCAAACAATTTTTTACTCCAGAGATGGTTGATTTGATTGTTCGCGAAATAAACCGCAAGGCATCAAGCATCATGCGCGATTGGAATATTGCCCGTCCTGGCTCGCCTGTAAGAGTTTCGACAGAAACAAACGAGATTGAGATGTATGCGTTCTTCGGATTATTATTATACACAGCCAGCTAAAGAACTTTGGAAACCGTACCACCATAACATCTACAAAGCCACGATGTCCTTCAACCGCTTCAAGCTAATCTTACGTTAGATTGGCTTTGACGACGGAAACACGCGACCGGCTCGTACGGCATTAAATCTGTAGCGATCGTGTGAAAAATGTTAAAAATTCATGTGCCTTGAACAAGGCTCTGTGAAGAAAATTTCTCTGTGCCATGGCTGTGCTACTGAAGAATCATAAATTCAGCACAAAGCCATTCAACAGTCACCATTACTTCAATCATTATATACCTCACTATTAATTTATGTTAATAAATTAGTCAAAAGTTGACTTGTGCCACACAGACACAGTAATTTCACTTTTTAAGGCATTCCAACCCCCCACCCTCTTAAGATACCACCCTATTAAAGACACCCACACATAGTTATACTATCATACAATACTTCTACCCAATAACAGCTTTCGATGGGATACTTAGCTGGACGAAAATCGTAAGGACAGCTGACTATGGCTTATGGGCCTCGCGAGGCCCAGTAGTACCACTTACCGCATCCCAGGTTGTTGCACATCCTAGGGTTAAACTGAAATAATTTTTTAAATATTCTTTGTTATTTTTAGATTATATTTATGCACACAGTTGGCGTATCATATATGAACACATTGCCGATAAGTCCGACAGGGTTCCCACATTTTAAAAAAAAACAAACGCCGTTTTTCGGGTACATGACCTCAAATATCTCAAAATCCTGACGTGATGGGCCAATTCTAACCCCGGATTCGGATTCTTCGCATGTTGGCCTGTGTTATCGAGCAAATTCTTTTCGAAATTCAACAAGATATTGGAATGATGTTGAAATTTTCGGAACGGTAATCTATGAATCAGCTGTTTATTTTCAAGACTGTATTTCAATTGGTTTAAGTTGATAAAAAATTGTCAAATATTTTCTATTTATTAATTTCACTCTTGGCTTACATGTCTCAACTCTTCTCTCTTCAGTGCTGCCAACTGCTCTAACTGCTACTAGCAGTCAACCCTGCTCATCCTCTGCCAACGTCCATTTCTACATAGATAGTGAAAACAGAAGCAGTTTCTATAGTGTTTTGGATTAATACAAGCGCTGCAGCTTAAAATATTTTATTTTATGTTTTTTAGTGAAAGACCATTTTTTAAAAGATGCTTCAAATATTATAATTTTTTGGCCTAGCTGCTTTCTTTCTTCTTAACCAGTTTGTCTCATTCTAATTTTTAATTTTTTTTTACAATTGATTTTTTAAATTCCGATTTTTTTAATAGCACCTTTTGTTTTTAAATTTGTACTACATAATTTGATAAACTACTAGTGCATTAATTTGGCTTTGTCAGCAAAAGCTACAATCCGGTTGGGACTCCGAAATGACGGTTCAAAAGTAATTACCAATATGTTTAAGCCTTTAAGCTAATGTTTACTTTTTTGTATACTTTCTTAACGTACATAAAATGATTAAAATTCGATTAATAAAAGTCATGTGATGACAACCCTAAAAAGTTGATAAGCCTGCAAACTTTTATCTACGTTTTTCACGAAACTGAACCCGAAAACTGAACGAAACAATTTATGAAATTATGATAACTAAAGATTGTGTATGTAACGAAAATGATGCTAAAATAAATATTTGTCAAATGCATTCAATTTGAATTGTTTATTATTATGCCCAATTTTGCCAAGCTTCATATATTTGTATAATTTCAGGAAAGCTTTAATTCTGTTTCGCATTGCTTTAAAATGTTTGGAACGATATCAAAAGAAATTCAGAAGCCATTTTAGACTGGATTATAAAGCATATTACTTGCAACATCATTATGTTTCATCAAAATCTACAATGTATATATAATCACTCGATGTATCTAGAAAAATATGGCTCACTGTAAGTCTAATTTTTGTTTAAATTAATACACATAGTGTTATGATGTAAATTTATTAGTGCCAAATAAACTAATATAATTAATTAATATTTAATAGTGTTTAAATATAAAAACATATTAGTTTTTAAAAGTTCGAGTGTGTAATCAACAAATTTAAGACTTGTAATTAAAATTACGTATACGCAACGAAGTTTTATATGGACCATGAAGGTCGTATCGGTATTTTGTGCTTCTTATCGAATAGAATCATTATTAGTTTTCAAAAATTTCGCAATTTAGCCCCTTGGCATTTTAGTTTTAAAGTGGTTCTGTGAAGATGTCCTCGCTTATAGATTTTGGGCAGGAAGGACAATGCACTGATGATTTTTGTTCAAACTAATCAATTAATTAAATTTATGTTTGTCGGTAAGTTATATTAGGTACCGAAAGTATGGAGAATAAAGAAAGCCTGATACTTTAAGCATCCTGTATTCCACTCATGCAGAATCAAAATTACTCACTACCTATTGAAGAATCTAATAAACTTACCGATGAAGCAAAGGCGAATGTCTACCTAGGTGCAAGTAAGTCCTCTACGTCCGCATATATGGGGTAAAGTTGTGGGACAATGAGGTCGAGAGCTTGCACTACGACTTGCAAAACAGTGATTAACTTTGCATATAAATTTATTATACTTTAAATGAAAACATCAATATATTATTATAAAAATTCATTTTATAATATGACTTTATCAAGGGCTAGGCAAAAGTCTATTCTACTATTTGCCTTAGTAACTAAGCAGTACAAGATCTGAATAGAACAAATTTAAACATTTCCGATTAAGAACGAAAACTTCGTTTGAAAAAGCAAATGAAAATATAAATAAAATCCTTTACTTTGATGTTAACCTCATCAATGAGTGTTATGAATCGGTATAACTTGCTCTATATGATAAGAGCACTTTCAAATTTTCTATATATAAATAATGTTCTTGTACAATACAAATTTTTTTTAAGTAAATTGACAGCAGTTACCACAACCACTGCAAATAAATCATTTGAGAAGTTATTTTTCTGATTTTCTCAAAAGTACAGCAAAATTTGATTTAATGTAAATGCTTCGTCACTCCTGAGAAAAAAAATTACCTTAAAATGCACCTACTCACATTACGTATACGCACTGTAAGGCAAGTTTGATTTTGTGATTTACTCTCTGACCGGTTTGTCTGGTTGCTTTCATCGAGTTTTCCTTTTTTAGTGCCAATTAAAGTGACACGCATTTTGTTTGTCTTGTCTTTTCCTGTCAACAGCATGTCTATTCACCCATCTCTCTCTGGGATACCCTGTCCGTGGCTTTGCCTCTCACTCTGGCATGCACTTGGCCATTTATTGTCATTTCTAATTTATTTTGCTTGACATTCATTGTCCATTTAAGATTTATATGCAACACACGGCACTTGCTACACCTCCCCACTCAGCTCCTTCCTGCCATGCTTGTATAGTTCACTTGAGTATGAGTGTTGGTGATAGTAGTATATTATGTAGTCCTGCGTTGTTGTCTTGTGGTTTATTGACTAACTGCTGTAAAATTGATAAAGTTGACTTTCAACATAATCAAAAGTAATAAATATTGTAACCGCTGTGTTTGGATGCAACATATGGCGGCGGCTCATGTTTCTGGGCAGACCCTTTACCATTGTTTTTCTGTCCACCTTGTCTACCTCCTGACACACCCTCACACCCTCTAGGCAAATCGTTTTGCTCTGTTGACCAAGCGAATTTATTTTATTTGATTCTATTTGGCAAGCTTCAACGCATATTGTCTTCAATGAATCAACGACTACGTGCGAAATGCAACAAAAATTGGGTCAGTTAAATATGCCGATTTTATGGCCCCATGTTTCAAATGGCACACTCAAACGTCAATATCACACAAATTTTCCACTTAGTTCTCTTTCCTCATATCCGGACTGTTCCACTTCCTTTTTGTTTCGTGCTTCTTTTATTTCCGTTCGTTTGCAATAGAACTGTAATTTTCATTAACTAAAATAAATACTTTTCACTGCCTGGGTGTTCTTTCCCCTTTCGTCAACTGAATGTTTTGGTTTACTTAAGACGTCTACGATGATATTTTTCCGACATTCATTCAAACTATTTTCCGCACTTTAATTTTCTTTTTATACTCTGTATTCACAAGGACTAAGGTTTCATGGACTTGTGCAGTGTATACTGACAAGCAGAAGGAGGCATGTCAGACAATATGTTCAAATTACAGAAATAATTACGATCGAGAACCAAGATTTTTGAGATTGTTGGAGTTAGAGAACAGTTGTATACCCTGATATTTAGAATACTATGGCGCAAAGATCTAGTTGTTTAAATTCAAAAAAACATCAGTATAAAAAAATTGGGTGCAGGGTATTTCGGGGTCGGTCGTCGTCTAGAGCAATCCGCATTTTTTTTTCTGTTATAAAAGCCGATTGGTAAATTTATTGCAAGTGCTTGCTCTACCTAGTTGCAAAAGTCGATTGTTCCAGTCACTATCTCTATGTAAATAAGTGTACGTATATGTGTGTGTGCGTATATTTAAATGGCTGTGTGTATGTGTACTGCCGTATTCTTGATTTGCCATGCTCATATCACGGAAAATATCAAATTTCAATAAATCAAATTCAATTTGTTCACAAATACGAACACATACGCACAAATATGTATACAACTCCCACACATACACACATACAGTTACAGAAACAGTGACAGTAATTTGTCTTTGTATTTGACGTTTCGAAAATACATATTTGCACAGAGTACTAGTTCTATGTGCTACTATGTAGTTCCAGCTTTCGGGCTCTTTTTATTTGCCAATGTTACTTATGTCCTTATGGGAGAGAGTATATAACACATTTGTAATTGTATTTGTATGTGTTTCATTTACTTCATTTTGATACGCATACATATGTGCTTGCCATTGCCCGTATATCGTACTATGGGCTAAATTAAAATTTTTTGCGAATAACTAACCTAATTGAAGGGATTTGTTAAATGCCATGAAAAGTAAAATTTAAGCCGTTTATGGGGTGTGTTTTTTCATTAATATTATAGCGACCCATTTTTGATGAACAATGAATGATTAAGTATTTGGATATTTTAAATCCAGAATATGAATGTACAACGCTGATTTGGTGGCTTACAATACAAAATAAATAAAATAAAATAAAATATAAAAAAATAAACAAAATCAAAAAATAAAATGAAGTGATATAAAATGAAAACAGATGAAATGAAATACAAGGTAATGAATTGAAATGAAGTGAAAAGAAATGAAATGAAATGAAATGGAAAAAATGGTTCAAAAATTATCAGGAGCTAGTCACAAGGAAATAAATAGTGAAAGCCATAAACCAATAAGTCTAAAAACTTTAATTTTTAGGTTTATTTTTTTTCCTACATACCTATACGCATCCTTACTTTATAAAAATCACTAGAGGCAACGCTTGGTCTTTATTTAGCTAAACTCTTCGATGGTTTTTAACTATAAAAAAAATCAGAGAAGTCTATACAAAATTTTGGTTAAATCTTGCTGCCATAGTCGCCATTCGCCATTGTACCCACCGTCTTATGCCATCTTGACGATTTGTAACCAACCTCTCATACTTCGATCGTCTCATTCCCTTAAGAACTGTAATTTATCTGAGGCTGCATTTTATTGTTTGTTTGGTTTGATGTCAATGGCAATGAGTACCTACAACACCGACCCTCCTTCTGAAATGTACCAAAAACATATTTCCGGCTAGCTGGTATTATGCAAAAAATTATTATTATTATTATAATAAATGCGTACACACTTATGTATTTGGAAGTATAAATGTTCATATATGGCTTTCATTGTAGCCAACCTAATTGAAACAGCTTGCCAGTTCAGCATTCCGCATTTGTGGTTCGATTTCCCCTCTGCATTCGTCGATTTGGCAATTTACTTTATAAATAAAATATTTGTACATACACAAAGTATATACAAGTTATATTATTGCTTATTATTGAGTAGTTGCCATTAAGTTTTATTTCTCGACGTTTAGTTACAATAACAATCTCGCGTTATCCTTGACTCTTTATATATATTTTTCTATCGCAGCCCAAGCCAAAATCCATTCCCTAGCAGCATATTTATTTGTAAGGGAGGGAACCAAACCACTTAAGAGTCTACAAAGTATGTTGTAGATTCAAAAAATGTTTCAAGCAGAAGCTACAAAAAGGATGTAAATTGATTAGTTTTCTTGTCTAAAAAAGTGAAAGTTTATGGTATGGCAGATTTTTAAACCGTCGATACCAATAACTCCAGCGCCTAAAAAGTTTCCTTTTTACCTTCATATTGCGGTCTTCATATAAAGGTCATAAAAACTTATCATATGAATGCATAAATAGCGACCAAACCGTAAGTTTGACAAAAACATGTTCCAAACATAATCGATGGGTAATTCAATTATCTACAATCAAGTAAAAGATAGAGATATTTGCTGTTAAGAAGAGGGACTTTTTTTTTAAATATCGAAAAAAGTTTTTTCGAAATTCTCGAAGCCCATTTCATGTTAAAAATTTTTGACTGCATTTTCGGTTTTAGCATCCATTTTATTACGGAAACGACTAAAACATGCTAGGGATACCAACATTTTTTAAAATTTGTAACTAGTGTAATTAATCAATTTAATGAATTTTAGAGCTTACCAATTTTATGCAGGCCAGCTCACTATTTATTTAAAATTATTTTCATAGATACGTGGGACTGTTTGCACCATAATTTGTTTGATTGGAAACAAGTTTTTAAGGGTTATGTAGAGCAATAAAGTCAAAAACGGAAAAGTGAAAATTATGACCTTTGACTTATTTTAGTGTCCATCAAATACTCTCGGATCGTCTTTAAATTTTACAGGCGCTATATGCAGGTAAAAAGGAAACTTTTTAGGCGGTGGAATTATTAAAATCGTGCGATGTTGCAAAAATGGCCACCCTAATGTTTATGCATAATACCTATAATGTATATGGTATGCATTGTCGTAGGGGAAAGTACATATTTCTAAATGAATTGTATCCTGACTTTTTAATAAGATCTATGAGAGGTGTTTGTACAGAAAGACATGGCTCAATCGCTATCCGAGGTCACGCTAAACATTTTGGCATAAATGCCATACTATATCACTATACCACAAGGGCATAAAAAATATAGCAAATAATTAAAAGAACATTTTTTTTAATTTTATTTCAACATTTATTCCAAAAATAATTATGAATTTCAAGGAGCTTGGTTACCATTGGGAACATTTCAATATTGTCAGATTTTCTTGAGATTTCGTTGCAAATTCTGAATTTATCTCTTCTATTGCATAGATCAAGCAGCTAAATTTATAATACTATGCTATTTGGAATTTATAATTCATTTATCATCTGGCTCAATTGGAATAATCGGCATCCACGCCTCTTTAAAAAAAATGTTTTCAAGCTAAATAACTTTGTTTTGACGAATTCTAAAATATACATAGTTGTACATTTTTCAGAAATGCTCATCCTGATCCATTCTTATAATTGGATTTAATGACAATCTATTAGATTTTTCTTTTGAAGAACTCCTCTAGGAAGCTTAGGGCTTCTACAAGAACTTTCCACCGGACTCTTTTTGGCGCAGTTTGCTTTGCTGTGTCCCAGCTGATGTTGTATAGGAACAATTCGTTTAGTATTGTACGTCGCCAGACTGCCTTTGGTCTTCTCACTCGTCTGTTTCCTTGTGGATTCCATTCCAGAGACATCCGGACCATGCTGCTTCAATGTTTTCTGAGAGCATGGCCGATCCAACGCCACTTGTGTGTTCTTATCTCAGTGCAGATAGGAACTTCACTTGTACAGTGCCATAGTTCTGCGTTTGATATCCAGTTGGGCCAGAATATTGCGCATATAATCCTTAGGTACTTGTTGACGAATAACTACAGTTTCGACATCATTCTTGGCGGGTTCAGCCACGTCTCGCTGCCGTACAACAGGATGGATTTGACGCACGCATTGAAAATTCGTGCTTTGTTCTTCTGCTTATTGGCTGGTTTCTCCATATACGGAACAGTCGTCCAAAAGCTGATTGTGCTTTGTTGAGACGATTCTCTATATCCTCATCCACCCCACCACTGGTGGATATTGCGGTTCCGAGGTATGAGAAGCTATCGACAAAGTCGATAGTATTCCCGCAGATAGTTACGCCACCTTGGCTGGTGTGTTTGAGGCGCAACGCTTTGGTTTTGGATGCGTTTATTAAGAGTTCAACTTCTCAAGGTCATTCGCTTTAGCTTGGATATCACTAAGTGTATGAGAGATGAGACATATGTCGTTCGCGTAGTCCAGGTGTTCCAAATGACGGGTGTGACTCCACGTAATCCCACGCCTAGACCTGCATACCTCTCTCATAACCTCGTCAACTACTATATTGAATAGTAGTGGTGATAGGAGGCATCCTTGCCTGACATCAGTGTTTATTTGGAAGGGTGCACTAATTTTCCCATTGTGAAGCCAAGTCAGCAACATCATACATCGCTTATATTATCGATACGATGTTGACTGGCACTCCTTGCCTCGCCAATGCCCGCCATATCCCCGCTCTGTCTACTGAATCGAAGGCCTTCTTGAAGGCCACTCCACAGCTTGTTCGGCTATTATGCGTAGTGTGTTTGCCTGGTCTACGCAGCTCCTGTGTGGTCGGAAACCTGCCTGTTTGATTTTTTCTTGAAGGCGGTCGTTCAGTAGGGTTGCTGGTATCTTGTAGCTAGTGTTTAGCAGCGATATTTCTCGCAAGTTGTTGCAGTCGCTATTGAGGAATCATCATGGTTAAAATTTATTTCAGCAGACTCTTCACACTGCTAGTGTTACGTTTGGAGCCTTATGGACAACATAATCAATATAATGTAATAATTGTGCATCAATCAAGCCTTTGTCTATGGGTACAGGATGATGATCCATATAGCGAATGGGCAATGCCCGTTCATCCGTCCGTCCGTACACCAATATCCAAAAGAATTGAAGTTCTATATATAGTACAAATCTGAATGCGTTTGAAATTTATTGACTTTCCAGTGGGAGTATTTCGCGGTATACATCCACATTATGAAATACACATTCCCTATAAATTGCGACAATGTTTGACTTTGTTTTAACTATAGACAAGCTGGTACCACAAAATTTGGGATATATAGGTATTCTATTCAAAAAACGTTCATAAAGTATGTTCCTACAAAATATTTCATTTCCTTATGACAGTTTCATCGGTTTTTCGTTCAAGAATTGTCTGTTACTGAGTTGTAATTCTATTGCAATATAACATTATGAGAAATTGAAAGCAATGAACATTTTTGTTATTTCAATAAAATCCGTGGGTGGATCTAAAAGCTTACTTTTTTTTGCCTTTTAAAGTCTCGGCTTTGTAAAAATTAAAATAACTTAATCTGAATTTAAGTAATTTCAACTATCTTAGTGAGTGTTTCGATGAATTCAGGTGTGAGTATTGGATAAAAACTAAAACCTTCACAGGGTTCTCATTCAGATTACATACAGATTAAAGTATGTTTGGCTTTTTCATGCTTGGAGAATTTCAATTATTTTGTTAGCCACATGAGCGAACCACTCAGCAAACTAAGAAAAAAATACGGCGAATGTTAAAGTCGGGTAAGGCCGTTTTCGAGATACCCTAAGTCATCATAATATTTATTTATAAAATTGTATCGTTAGGGATTCAAAGCAACAATTTCAAGTTTTCAGGCAAAGACTCTACCAAGAATTGCATATACAAACAAAGCTTGAAATAAACAGAAAAGTTAAAAAATATTGTCTTGACTAGGACTTTAGGTTTTAAAATAATATTTGTCGATTATCTCCAATATTAATAGTCCGATTGTAATGGACAAATTTTTTATTTTATTCATTTTAACCATACAAACTAAAATTTTGAAATAATGGAAAAAAGCAAACCATACCTGAAAGTTTCATCAACTAAGTAATTTTTTCCAGCTGAAACTCTTCGTTCGTTTACTGTACTACATGTTATAGATATCGAAATAGATAATTGAAATATATCTTGGTAGTGATTTTTAACTCTCGGGGTTTTTTTTTTCCTTAAATCCAAAATGTTTTTTATTTGAACAAGAAATAAGTAATGAATCCGTAAGCATAATGTACCATAACAATATCAGAAATAATATTAGAAAATAAAGCCAAACTTCGTGCGCTAAGCACGAGGATTAATTATACGGTGGAGAATCATCATGACTGAATCGTTTTAGCGAAACCTTGTTTTTTGAGCCGCCTAAGAGGCCTAGCTGGCAGTAGATTCCTGGCAAGTTCACTGCTGTGACACCTGAGTTAACTC
The DNA here is from genome assembly GCA_949987675.1 of Chymomyza fuscimana. NCBI lineage: Eukaryota > Metazoa > Arthropoda > Insecta > Diptera > Drosophilidae > Chymomyza > Chymomyza fuscimana. The sequence continues at coordinate 88,828,334 of OX465088.1, forward strand.
TCGGGTATTTTCTGGGCTGAAAAATTGAAATGTAAACAGACAAAATCTGTTGCGACCATATTTGAGAGACTGGGTATGTAATTCGAAAAGGTCATTTTTGTATTGTTAGATTTCACAAGATTAATGGTAACAAACGGGAAAACCAGCCTATATATTATATTGACATGGAAAGACAACAACCACTTCTTAGTCTTTGACAGTGATGGTACAGAGTCGCCAAAGTATTTATCAAGCCTTTCCTTCATTTCGGTGGTTTTTCATTATTACGTAAAAATTTCTTTTTATCATTCTCATTAATATTCTAGAGGTTGTTTATTTAAAACTAAGCTTCGCAGTTTGCTTTAAATCCTACAGGATTCTGTTAAGAGATGGAACTGGAAAATAACAGTGTTAGATTCCTACATGGCTAATCAAACTGCCATCTTGTATTGCGAAAATCTGGTACACCGTTAATCCTATTGGTACTGATCAAAAAAAAAAACTGGGTCATAAAAAAAGTGTAAGGAACTAAGGGAATAAGACGAATCCTCTGAAAAATTTTCATGCTCGTAGCGTTTTTTCTTTTCGAAAAGCAGGTGCTTCGAGAATGGATAGACATGAATTTTATTTTGTCTCGTGTACTCGTTAGACTCGTTTAGATTTTGCTTACAACATTTTTGCACAATAACTTAATATACCCATAACCCTTTTGTGTACAGAACAAAAAACCTGAGCTATTTATTTTCCAAAAGAAAAATTCAATATTTAAGGGTTGCACTTTGTTGCCGGGTGTATCGTTCCAAGCCAACACCCAGGTAACATGGAAGGGAAATCATTGTTGTCTCCTTCATAAGCTGTAACGATAACTATAATGTAAGCTGTATGGTCTCAGAAGCATGTATGAGTGGGGGAAGGGTTAGGAGTAGCTACTTATATCAAAGTAAATTTAAGCCTTTGCATAAATCTTTCATGTCGCCTGAAAAAGCATATTTGCTAATAACGCCCTAAATGGAATGCCCCAAGTACATAGTCCGCATCCTTATTGTGGCCAATTTCCAAAAAGGAAGGACATTACCTAACATGCTTTCAAATTTTGTTGAGTGCTTTGGGTAAACAAATTCGGTCCAAAATCGACACTATACATATATGCGCAATCTTTATCTTTGCTGGGCATTTAATTAAAACACAGAACCTGAAAACCCAAGGACAATGCTGAAAGTACTACGAAACAGGAGCGGGGTCAAAATAAATAAAATATTTATTAACAACCAGCGTATATTTTTATCAGCTTAAGCTGTATTTTTTATACGAAAAAAAAAACGAAAAAGAGCAAACGAATCCATAAATGAATTCAATTACATTAAGTTATTTTGCACCGGACGGCGCAGAGTGCTACAAAGTGGTTTGGTTCCAGGGAGTAGTAGTAGTTCCATAACTAGCCCAATATCACATCACACTTGTGCTGCCGAAGCGTGAAATGCTTTATTTAGCACACAACCCACGAATAGTACTTCACTTAATTGTAGTTTTTCGGATGGAGGGGAGCAAGGTGTAGTAATGGAACAAATGAAAACCGGGAATTTACTGTATTTGTGGGCCAGAAATAAATTGTAAAAAATGCAGATTCAGAGAATGCAGACCGCAAAAATTTAAACAATGTTGCGATATATGCAGTTGAAGTGCTTTTAAAGTGGTCAGTTTGATTGAACACAAAAAGCCGGCAGATAACTAATAATGATTTTTAAACCATATAGATGAAAAAAATAAAATGTTTGCGTGGAGCACGGGGAAGCGAATGACGTCACTCTAAAGGTATAGAGAAGGTTGCAATCAGCGGAACTTATTAAAACAAAACAAACATTCTTTGTGTAAATTAATACAAAAAGTTTTTTACCCAAGACATTTAATTTTTTTAATCAATTATACTAGTATACTCGTTTGAAAAACAATTAGTTTGCAATAAAGCGATAAATCTTAATCTTATCCAAGTTTTTTTTGCTAATTACAATTGAATTGGTCCACCAAAGTATGTTCAGTTATCAAAATAACATAATTGGACAAACTAGGCGAGAATAGGAACGGATAATCACGTGCTAAGGAGCCAATTTCCAAGTTTGAATAAAGTTTACTCCTTGAGTCAAATCGCAATTAAGTTCATCCGAAGGTGTATAACAAAGGCAGGTGGGACTGTTTCCGAATGTCAATATTGAAGCGTCCATATGTCTGCATGAAGAGAGAGAGAGAGAGAGAGAGAGAGAGAGAGAACTCGGCGATCTCGGATTATAAATTTAATTTATAAAACCGAATGACAAACAGTTTGTTCGAATTGGTCTTTTTCTATCTATCTGTTGATCTCCGCATTTCGCTAATCACAATATTATATAGGGGAAAGGCTTGTAAGTTGACAAACCATAGCTTTTTCAGCTATATCTCGACATTGAATACACATAGGCATCAATGTAAGTATACCGTTGGAAAGAGAAAAGAAAGAGCTATAATCCAAAATAAGCAAATCATTTGAAATTTATAAAAATAAGCATTTTACATACAATTTTCCAAAGAGCTTGAAAACGACTACCAAACAAAAAAGGCTTGTAAGTTGTCACACCTGCAAAATTCGCTGAAAATTTGAGAAAATTGAAATAAAAACGCATGATTGCTAAAATTTATGAAAATTTATTGATTTTAAATTTAACTGAGCATTAAATTGAATTTAAAAAAAACAAGAAAAATTTAACTTTCCAGAGAAGTCAAAATTTTGTTTTTTTGTGATCGGTTTTTCTTGGTCGACATACTAAAAATGAATTGTTGCGGAAAATATTGAAAAAATATATTCGAAGACACTGACGGATCTAAAACTGCCGATGCAACTACCTGCGCCGTCGTCGACAGCGAAAACACAATTATCGCCAGTGTAACGCTTCCGCCATACAACTAAATTTTCACCGCTGAAGCATACGCCGTGCTAAAATCCTGCAAGTTCGCTACTAAAAACTCGGGATCCTTTGTAATCTGCACCGAAAGTCTATCCACAATATCTGCAGTATGTAACTGGGAACATAGCGATTTCACTATCAAAGAAATAAGAAAGCTCGCTACAGTTCATAAAAACAAAATCATCATTTTCTGGGCCCCCAGCCACCAAGGGATCCCGGGCAACGAGAACGCCGTCACGGCCGCTCAATATATGAGGACCACAGCATCCAGCCTTTTTACTCCTATCAGCTCCAAGGACATAAAAAATCGAGCCCTACATCACTTTAAAGAAAAGAAAATGGCAAATTGGAGACTATTTATTCATAGATATTCAGCAATCAATCTCAGCTGCTCAAAAATCATTCTGCCTGCTAACCTCAACAAACCTGCCTTCCGAACGTCTTCGAATAGGACATATACAAGGCACACATGAATATCTTTTAACTGGAACTACACGGCCCCTTTGCATACTATGTGGAGACAATCTTACCGTGGATCATCTTCTGGCCTCTTGTCCTTATCTTCAGAGCATTAGAGCTACCTTCTTCGGATCTCAGACCCCATATCAATTACTAGAAACACCCACAGAATCTAACATTTTAAAAATATACAACTTTACGAAAGCAGCAAAATTAAATATATAGTAAATCGGTTTAGAAGCCGATATTGCGAGTCGAAGGCCCCAGTAGCTAGTGCTCGTTAAATTAATATTAAGTTTAGTATTAAATACTAGATTTAATTTGTTAAAATAAAACAAAAATATTCGAAGATGGCAGAAATATGCACTTAAAACAATTCAAATTAGTTTCAATGATAATTCCACACAATAAAACAGTCATATAAATAACATAGCAATTGAAAAAAATGAAAACAGATGTGTGACAACTAACACGCCCAAAAGGCGTGACAACTTACATTTTTGAAGCCATTTTGGAATGCATTGAAAAAAATTTGTCTATTCACTGTATGTCCGAAACCCTTTTTTGATTATGAAAGTTCATTGAATTTCAGTTCCAGCACATATATTTTCCTTGATTTTTAATTTTGATTTGATCCCTTTTTGAGCGCAATCAAAAATAATGTTTTTTATTTTCCGATTTCTTTAAAAACATTTCGCATCAAAAACACGCTAAAAATGTTTACTGCGTATTTGCCATCGAAGACAGGTGGAATTTGGGTGTTTTCATTGCTGGAATATCAAAATCGACCAGGTTAGGCAACTTACAAGATGTTACAACTTACAAGCCTTTCCCCTACTATACTATTCTTTTGGTGAAATTTGAGGGAGCTGAATTTAAGTTCTTTATAGTCCAACAATGTAAAACTTTGTTATATATATATTGTTTGCTCCGTGATTACTCAAAAATTCTCTGAAATATTGGTTTAAAAATAACGTGTGTAGAGGCGTAATCCTCTAAGTGTCGTGCACCTTTTTTGAGTTTAGTTAGGTTATGCAGTTTTGTATGTTAATTGTATTTGTGATATTTATTTATTTATTTCGGAAGTTAATTAGTAGATATGTAGTTTTATGTAATTTTAAAAATGAAAAGAAAAACTAAAAAACTTGTGCAAACACGCGCCTATCCGCAGCAGCAGCCATTCCTTTATGTTTATTTCGCTTAACACGAGGCAAAGTCGCTGTCGTTATCGATGTCGATTCTTGCGCTATATCGGTATTCTTACTATCGATGTGTCGGGTACTCAATTGGTTGCCACTTAACTGGTGGTTGCCACTGCGGCGGATTGCATGTCAATTTGCGCGCCAACATTCCGCCCCTTGCAAACTTCATGCACCGTCGTGATGTTTGCACCATTCCTCTTGACTTGCAGCTTAGCCAATTTGACAATCGGTCGTTTAAATTGGCCACTTGCTGTCCGTACAACTGCGCTGCGTGCTTGTCCATCCTTTGCTAGGCAGAGATCCATCACGATTCCCTTTCTCCAGTTGGTTTTCAGGTTCGTCTCGTCGACTATAACAACCACATCACCTATCTCGATCGGGTCTTCAGGTCGTCCAAACCATTTAGCTCGCCGTGTCAAATACGGCAAGTATTCCCGTGTCCACTGCTTACGAAATCTCTCGGCCACCTGTTGTGCAACTCGAAAACTCTTGCCTAGCTGCACGCCGTTGTACTCATCATTTGTCGTTGCGCTTGCTGCGCAAGTTGCTACACGCAGAAAGTGATTTGGCGTCAGCACATCTGCGTCTACTGATTCCAGCGGTATGTACGTTAAAGGCCTTGAGTTTAAGGCGTTCTCAATCCTCACCAGCGCTGAACGTAGCACTGGTTCACGTACATGTGTCTCATCCAGTATGTCTGTCAACACAGACTTGATTGATCGAATCATCCGCTCCCACGCGCCACCCATATGCGGTGCGCCCGGCGGTATAAACGACCATTCAATCTCCGGGTATTTTTGTTCAAGCTCGTCTGCCGAAACTCTACTTATTTCGGCTTGTAACAGTCTGCTTGCGCCTCGAAAATTTGTGCCGTTGTCGGACACGATTTTCCTCACAGGTCCACGACGAGCCAGGAACATATCCAGCACCAGCATGAATGCGTCTGTTGATAATGAGTCTGCCAGCTCTATATGCACTGCGCGTACTGTCAAACAGGTGAAAAGTACGCCCCATCGTTTCTCACGTCTTCTGCCAACTATGACCTCCAAAGGTCCAAAATAGTCGACACCTGAGCAGGAAAACGGTGGCTCATTTATCTTCAGCCGCTCAATTGGCAGACTACCCATTTCTGGAGCCTGCGGAATTGCCCTTTTGTTGCAGCACCTTTGGCATGCCTTGATTGCTGCTCTCACCAACGCTCTAAGGCAGATGATACAAAAGCGCTGCCTCATCTCGTTGACCACCACCTCGCTTAGATGATGGTGAAACTTGCGATGATAGTAATCGACCAATAGCCTTGTGATCGCGTGCCGTCCAGGTAATATAACAGGCCTCTTTACTTGCACTGCGATGCCTTCAATTGCGTCTATACGCCCTCGTACTCGTAACACGCCAGCATTGTCTAAGTATGGAGACAGTTTAAAAATCTGACTTTTACGACATACTTGCCCATCATTCTCTAAACGCTTTATCTCTTTATAGAACGTTTCAGCCTGGCACACCCTGTAGATCACGTTGTTAATATCATCCAGGTTTGCATCACGTACTGCTACTTTGGCGCACTCAGCGGTCATCTCTCGTCTACATACAATGCGCAGAAAACGCATTACGTACTTCAAAGCGCCTCGTAGCTTTTCAAACTTGCTGAAGCGAGTAACATCTGGCATTATAGCTGTCAAAGCTGATTTCGATCCCTCCTCCAGTTGGTTTATGTGTACGCTCTCTAAGCCCACGTCACTGTAATTTAGTTCAGTAACAGGCCAACTTGCTTCTGCCGCAGTCAAAAATTGCGGTCCCACGAACCATCTCGAACCGCCTTCAAAGCGCAGTTCCTTGGTCCATTTTGTACCATCATCAGCTACATTGAAAGCGGATGGCACCCATCTCCACTCGTTTACATCTGATTCCTCTAGAATTTCGCCGATACGTAGTGCCACAAATTGATGATATTTTCTGGCGTCTGATCGTATCCAGTGTAAAACATTTTTGGAGTCTGTCCAAAACACCCGACGCTGAGCAGATATGGACATCTCGGTTTGTATGAAACTAGCCAGGCGCAACCCTAGTATTGCTGCCGTCAATTCCATACGAGGTATCGATATCGGTTTCAGTGGTGCCACACGTGTTTTTGATGCCACGAGTGAACAGCGCACTACACCGTCACGTTCAGCCCTCACATATGCCACTGCTGCATATGCGTTCACGCTTGCATCTGAAAATATATGTAATTGTAAATTATCAGCGCAGCTCACCAACGGCAAACAGCGAGGCACCCGAATATCTCGGATTCGATAGAGCTTGCGTATCCACGCCCACCATTGTTTCCGTTCGTCTTCTTTTATAGGCTCATCCCAGCCTACTGCCGATCTCCATATGTTTTGCATTATCATTTTAGCTTGTACAACGTAGAAGCCCAGCAGGCCAAGCGGGTCAAAAATTGTCATTACAACACGTAATACGTGCCGCTTGGTTGGGACCACCTTCTCGTTGAATATGGAATCATCTAATTTCTGGACAAATGTGAATTCGTCAGTCATCGGTGCATGCCTTCGATGCATTTCTCGTGGTGGTTTGTTGCTCCCGTGAGTGCGTTCCTAACTTCGGCTGAGTTTGACACCCAGCCTCTCATCTCGAAGCCGCCATCCCCATGTATGGCGCGAACACGCACTGCCATTTGAGCCAGATCATCTTCAGAATCAGCGCTTTGCAGCCAGTCGTCTACGAAGGTGTTTCGTATAATAGCACCCACAGCGTCTGGATACTTTCCCACAAAGCGCCTTGCATTCTTGTTCTTTATATAGTTTGCCACTGATGGTGAACAAGTAGCCCCGAAAGTCATTACTTGCATGACGTATCTATCCGGTTCTCGAGCAGTTTCGCCATACCGCCAAAGAAACTGCTGCGCTGCTTGGTCATCTTGCCTCACTCTTACTTGGTGGAACATTTCTCGAATATCGCCGCACACAGCTACTGGCTTCTCCCTGAAACGTATAAGAATACCGACCAAATTTGGTAACAAATCAGGACCCTTGAGAAGTACTGTATTTAGGGCGACCACGTCTACCCTTGCTGCTGCGTCCCACACAAGCCTCGATTTCCCCTTGTTTGTATTTGTGACTACAAACATGGGCAAATACCATGAGCGTTTGGCATTTGTCATCTCGTGCGCCTCCAGTTTACGCACATATCCTTGTTGTTCATATCGTCGAAGTTGGTTGTTTACAAATTCGCACAACTTCTTATCACGTGCCATGCGTGATTCCAGGCATTTTAGTCGTTGCGTTGCCATACCATATGAATCTGGTAGAGCAATGTCATCCTGTCTCCAGAGCAATCCGGTTTCCCAACGTTTTTCCAAGCTGAGGTACTTTGTTGTATTCTCGAGTATTGTCTGCGACCTTTGATCCTCTTTAGACTGCAGTGCATTATTTGTTATGCATACACCTACAGCTTCCAAAGCGAAGTTAGCCTTTACAATATTGTCGATACGTCTGTCGTCTGTGCAATCGCACACATGCATCACTCTTACGCCTTCACGATAGCTTCCACGGCCGTATACTGACCAGCCGAGTCTTGATTTGGTAGCTATCAGCTGAGTGCCTTACACTCTCTCACAGTTAATGGCACTCCAAGCTTTGCGTTGTCTAGGCCTATTATAATCGAAGCGCATACATCCGTATACGTACTTATTGGCAGCTTCTGCAGATGTGGATTTGCATGCAGAACTGAAGCATCCAACGTTTGGACTGGCAAGTCCAGATTAGCTATAGTTCGTACATTCTGCAGCGTGTAGCGATGTGCTGTTGCCTCACGCGCTGCTATGCTAAGTTTCACTCTTTTCGATTTAGGCTCATTCTGCGTGATGTCATTGGTCCAGCGCAAACAAAGTTCCTCAGATGGGCCATCAATACCCAAGTCGTCGGCTACGCTGCTCTCTAATAGTGTACACGCCGACCCTTCGTCTATTAGTGCAAAAGTCTGCACCGATTTTGTAGGACCATACAAAGTCACTGGTACATAGCGAAACAACGCCTTGTTATTTTGCCCTGTATGCAATATGACTGCGCTTGGTGCTGCCGTCTCAGACTTGTGTACACCATTTCTTCCATAGTTATGCAATAATGGATGATGAGCTCTATTGCACCCATCTACGTTGCATCGGTCCGATCCTCGACAATGATTTGCAAAGTGATTGCCAAAACATTGCCAACATCTTTTGCTCTCTTTAATAAAACGCCGTCTGTCTTGCCCGCTCAGGGACAAGAAGCTTTCACATAACTTCAGCTCATGGTTGCCTGCACATTTAATGCAGCCCTCGTGATTAGATGCCCTCTCGTTGTGCACCATCAGCCTCTGCCGTGGGTTTCTGTGGTTTGATTTTGCTTCGATTGATTCTGCTGTCGCCACTACAGGCATTACTGTACTTGCGCACGTCGCTAATTTAAATAGCCAGTCATCGAAAACGCCAATATCTAGTCGCCCCATAGTTGCGCTGTATCGTGCCCAATCCAGTCTTAGATCACACGGCAATTTCTCAAGTAAATTGCGCATAAGCATTGGGTCGTTCAGGTACTCTGATAGGCCTATTGCTTGTACGGTCGATCGATAGTTTTGCACAGCCAGCGCTAATTGGACCAGAGTTTCCAAGCGTTCGGGTTTCACGGCCGGTTCCTGTCGCAGTCTCGTCTGGAGCGCCTGATGTATAGCATCTGGGCGCCCATACAGCATTCTTAATGAAGCAATCGCCTGTGCTACGGTCGCAGGCACCATCAGCTTGCCACGCACTGCTTCTAATGCAGCACCCTTTAAGCTTTTCTGAAGTCGTATGAGGTTCTCCTGATCGCTGAATCCACACCTCTCTGTAGATTGTTCATAGTTTACAATGAACATTGGCCATTCTTCTGGTTTACCTGAGAAGTGTGGCAGATCCTTGCTAATCACCTGCCTCGTTGCTATTTGCGACGCTGTAAGCGTTATGTCTTGCGTCGAGCTAGACATCGCAGGAAAAGTTGTTGCTGCTGCATGTGGCCACATGTTGCCACATGCGTATGCTGTGGTTGTTGTTGGCAGCAAAGTTGGGTTATACATTGATGCCTTCGATCCCGCATAAGCCGCTCCATTTTGAGCCATTTCATATGCGAACCTTTGCGCTCCAGTATACATCACAGATCCGTTGCCAGCCAATCCTCCATATATTGCGCCAGTTGCGCCCAAAGAACTGCTTGCCTGTGATGAATTTGCGCCTATGTGCATCACTCGATCATCCCACTTGACGCCGTTGCTGCCATAGTCCACTGTCGAGTTCAGCATACCCCCGTTTGCAGCTATTTTTAACGAGCTCGATGTCATTGCCATCGCCTCTGCTCCTCTTATAGGTGAGAGTCCCTGATGGGCCCACATAACACCTTCTTGCGGAGCCCTACCAGCCATCTGGTTTGCAGCCACGATGCTAGTTGGTAGCATACCGCTGCCTGTTGCTTGCATAAAGGTTCTCGAGCTAATATCGCCCACGCCTATTGGCGCGGTAGCACGTTGACAACTAATACTTTGATGTGACCACGTGACTCCGCCCCTAGTAGACACATTAGTAGTGGCCATGGAATCCACTGAGATCACGCCATTTTGCGTATCACTAACATGAGACGACTCTACTGGGCAATTTGCGCACACCAACGATCGCGGCATAGCAATGCTGTCTGCACTTGCTGCCGCACCAGAATGTGAGCTTGTATGTTCACTAATCGATCCACTCAAAGGCAACGTGCTTTCTTGCTCCATAACTGCTATAAGCGTTGTAATCCTCGGTATTAACAACGACACTGTCTTATAGCACGTTTCTTATGGCTGCTGATTTTAGGTTATGTTACTCCAGACTCGGCGCTCTCACTCGCTTTCTCAGTAGTAAATCGGCTTTAATGTTTTGTGTTCGTGTACCAAACTAAAGGAAATTTATAATTTAATACGCGAACCAAAACTAATACGAAGTTTTTTAGAATGTTGAGGCGTAATCCTCTAAGTGTCGTGCACCTTTTTTGAGTTTAGTTAGGTTATGCAGTTTTGTATGTTAATTGTATTTGTGATATTTATTTATTTATTTATTTATTTCGGAAGTTAATTAGTAGATATGTAGTTTTATGTAATTTTATGTACAAATGAGAAAAAGAAGATAAAGTAAGAAAAGAAAAACTAAAAAACTTGTGCAAACACGCGCCTATCCGCAGCAGCAGCCATTCCTTTATGTTTATTTCGCTTAACACGAGGCAAAGTCGCTGTCGTTATCGATGTCGATTCTTGCGCTATATCGGTATTCTTACTATCGATGTGTCGGGTAGTCAATTGGTTGCCACTTAACTGGTGGGTGCCACTGCGGCGGATTGCATGTCAATTTGCGCGCCAACAACGTGGATCCCACGTAACTCAAACCAGCTAAATCGGTTTCAATTAAAGGCCCATAGGCAGTTCAAAAAATTTTCCCAAATGGGATTTTTTTTATATGAAGTTTTGTCTCTCCATGCGAAAATTTTAGAACTGTTTATGGACCTATGGAGCCATAAAAATTAAACTTTCCACTTACTATTTGCGTCTAAAATTCCCGAAGTACACTGCTTTGTGTTTTGATCACTTATAAATTTCAAAGCAGAAAGCGAAATGGTTTCTGCCCTCCCTAAAACTTGTATTCAATTCCATAATGAGAAAAGGGCAAAACATGTTTCTTGGGATTTCCAATTCCATCATTAACACTGTGAGTTCGAAACTGTCTTGACTTGGCGACATTGATGAAGCAATGCTTAAATGGACAAGAGCCGCGGGTAAAATATTTACCTATATCTTGGCCACTAGTAGGAGACAATAGGCCTAAGAGTTTTCGGATGCATTGAGACATGAAGAGTTTGAAAATTTAAGATGGTATTGTTATGAATACCTTATGTCATAAAGGTGCTGAACGGACCGTTTTCTTTATCAAGTGACGTTTTTTGAACCTTTTAAAGACATGGAGAATAATGAAAATTTCTTTAAGAAAACTTTAAAAAACATAAAAAATATGTAATTTCTGTATTACCAAAATTATATAAGACATATTATTATTTGACTCGCTTGCGAATTCGTCATAGGAAGTACTACTGATTAATTTGATGAGGAAATATTCCAACTGCAGCCAATTCAAATGCCTTCGAGCACCTTCCCCTTCTAAACTTCTCTCAGCTGGTAGACTTTCTTAATAAATTCTACTTACCACAACTTTTAATGTGAAGACCCGCTTTTAAATTTTTCCATGGGATATTTAAAGTTATAGCTAAAAATATTCTGCGCCCTAAACTCAAAATGTAAACTTTCACCTAATCCGAAAAATTAGACTAGTTAACAAATTTTAAAAAATGTGTGTATCCTCAACATGTTTTAGTCGTTTGCATGCTAAAACCGAAAACGCAGTCAAAAAATTTTTTCATGGAACGCATTTGGAGATTTTGTCAAAAAAACATTTTTCGAAATTAGAAAAAAAGTGTCTCTACTTAAGGCCTATACGCAGAATGCAAAAATATTTCGCACGCAATGACAAAACGATATAAAAAAAAAATTCCCTTAGTAGCAAATATCTCTGACTGTACTAAACTGATTTTGAAAATTTCTATACTAAACTGTATATAACACTAGTCTACACGAAAAATTAACCTTCCTAAAAAAGTGTTTTTTAGGGTAATTTGGGGTCGAGAAACACGAAAATGGCAACCTTTTTTTTTATCTTAAGCACCGTTTTCGAGATATTTTCGAAAAATATGTTTTTGGTCACTTATTTCAGTTATTGCTCAATGAGGCATAGCTCTGTTAAATTTATAAAAATATTAAACAGTGTAGTTAAAAAACGCGAAATTTTACTAGGGGGGAGCGGGGTAAGAACTCGACATGATTCTACAAACTTCAACTGCTCATAGGTACAAATTTAGGCCATATACAACATTTCAGATTGTTACAATTATTTTCTTAAAGGCATTAAATTTTAGTTGATTACAAAATATCACAGATCACAGCGCCACACTTCCAGGCCTTAAATCTTAAAGCAAAGATGTTTAATGTTTATTTTATTTATTCTCCAATTTCACCTTTCAATATTTCTTCTACTATTTTTAAGAATTTTTTATACGCTCTTCAACTCTGATTTTACAACTTGGCAAGCAACTCACTTCTTCAACTAATATTGTATTAGGGCAGACCTACGCCACAAGGTATCGTTGGCATAAAATAAACAAGCATAATGGAGCATCTTAAATGCAACTTATTTTCCATAGTTAAGCATTTGAGTGGCATCAGCAACAATGACGCGACGAACAGTGGGTTTTCGCTATTTTAAAGTAATGAAAATTTGTCATCTTTTAAACCTATGAAAGAAAAGGATTAAAATGTTCAAATTTTAAATTTAGATTGTCTATCGATGCTGAAAAGAAGCTGTCAGCCTTAATCAATAAGCTGGAGGCTTCAATCCTTTTTGAATTCATAAAATATTTTTTAAATTTCTTTTTTAGTATCTGTCTTAATATGCGTATTGAATAGGAGATACTTTTAACTTTTGTCTTTGTTCGAATTCACCAAAGGCAAGTAATTACTGTGTCATATTGTGTGGAGGGTTTTATTAATTACTCAATTTTTGACGGGAAGTTAACAGGTTGAAGCATCTCTTAAGTGTCCTTATTGGGACCTACCTGGCTTGAAAGAAAGGAGAACTGGTTCCTTAAGGCACTGAGATTGAAGTCACGATGCAAGGTCAAATTACTGACATACCATTTATGTGTACCTGATTCTATGACAATTGCAACCTTCCACACAAAAAACAGTGGCCAGTGATGTGGAGTTAGTTGCATCGTGAAAATCAAAAAAAAGTAATGAATTCAGGGTAGAATAAAATTGGAATTAAAATTTAATTGCTTTCCTTAATATTTATGTATCTGTCCATAAGTATGGACTCTTTGATACACGAATCCATGCTGATAATTTGGGTTAAGCCAAGCTTGTTAGACAATTTTCACAAATTGACAATATCCTGCGCTGACATTTTTAAACCAGAAATATGCATTCGGATCCACTGTGCCACGGTAGTAACGATACCGACAACAACAGCGTTAGCTACTTCACCAACTTTGATGTTTCCATCCGACTTGACTGGGGCAAACAGGAAACTAAATGAAAGTATCTAACGTTGGCGGGTGAAGTGTAGACTAGAACCGCCACAAACCATGCCTCGATGCTTGGAATATTGCCACAACTACCGTGGCCCTGAAAAGTGTGCCCGCAGGGAAGCTGGAGCAGAGTTCAGTTAAAAAAGCGCGAACTGTGTGTGTGGGAGCTACTAGATGGGTTTCCATTTTTTCTATTCACTTGCTTTGTTTACAGCAAGGCAGACAACCCATTTTTTTTTTGTCTTGGCTCGTATTTGAGCCCCAAAAACAAGGAGAAGAGCTGTCGGTTCCTGTTAAGCTAAAAGATATAATGCAGTGGGTTTCTTTTCCGTTTTTCTGTTGCTTTCTACTAGCCTACATAATCACTAGCTTCATTTAATGGTTTAAATATAATGCTTGAGTTTTGGCATCAAAAAATTTTATGATACAGCTGCACTTGTAAAGCCTTCCAAATTTTGAAAATCTGCTTGAATACAATTTTAATATAATTTCTGCTTCCACAGAAAAAGTATCGCATTTAAGTTTCATACCTTGTACCGTATGGAACAAAGAGTATGTTAAGTTTGTGCAAGCTGAAAATGTATGTAACATACAGAAAGAGTCTTCGGAGACCCCCCAAAGTTATCTAAAGTATGATCAGGGTGACTAGAGAAGTTCGTCTGTCCGTCCGTCTGTCTGTCTGTCCGTCCGTTTGAACGCCTAGATCTCTGAGATGGTAAGAACTGGAGCAACCACACTTTCAGATTAGATCCCTTATTATTCCATAGGTGACAACATTATATAGCTCCCATAGGGGTGTTTCAGATGACCTCGAAAAAAACCAAAAGTTTTAGATGGATAGTTTTCAGTTCAATAGTTTATGAAGATATCGTAACCATTTGGCATTCGGAAGTTTTTTAGAGTTCTCCAGCACTGTACCAAATTTTATCAAAATCGGTTGACTATATCATATAGCTCCCGTAAGGTCGATCGATCATGAAACCGTGTTTGGTGGAAACTTCGTTCGGTTTTTAGACATATAAGAGTCTTTTAGACTTACCAAAGATCCAAATCGTGTCACTATATTATATGGCCCCCATAGGACCAATCGGTCAAAAAAAAGTGTTTGTTGCAAAATTCGAAATTTTTTTGAGCCATGTCCGTCCATCCGTCCGTCCGTCCGTATGAACACCTAGATTTCGGAGACTGTAAGAGCTAGAGATACGAAACTTTACCAGCTGGTGCGCATATTTCCTGAGAAGATGAAGTTTGTAGAATCATGTCGATATCTTCCCCCGTTCCCCCGCAGCAGTTTTTAGCTACAACATTTTATATTTTTATTTCAAATTTAACAGAGCGATGCGTTATGGTTATATGCAGATGCATGTGTGTAAAAAATGAACAAAATCTGAATAATAATTTGGATTTTGTTGATCACTTAGAACCAATGGCAAACCTTGTTTCTTTATCGCTACTTTGTTGTTCGAAGATTATTTATTTCAGTGAACAACTTGCGAAGCCTGTAACCTCAAGCCTCATATACCTTATAAGCTGTCAAAATTTATTTTTCCAGCTCAGGAAGTATGATTGATACCAATGATTTTGCTTAGCATCTGTTTTATTTTCTCAACTAGAACCATATGCATTTAGAAAACATATGGGAAAAAAATAAATTTCCGATTGGTTGAATTGGACTCTCCATCTTATTTCGTAAGTGAAAATTTGTGTAATAAATGTATTCCAATAATTTAATTTAATTTCTATACCATGCGTGATATTTCAAAATCTGAAGCTAATAAAACGAAACAAGTGTCAGATATTATAGCATTTACCAAAACTCGTATATTTCAACTCATGCTAGTTTTGGCCATAAATTTAACTAAGCCGTTTTGCTGACCATTTTCACCATTTTTGGACGTTATCAGCATCGCAAATAAGCCAAAAGTTCATTGGTGCATGAAATTTGGGATATCTACGTAATAATTAAAGTGCTTGTCTGGGTTTCAGCGCTTTTAATTGATTTTGTGAACATAGTCCAACAGGTCGTGGTTGATACAATGTCCACGAGCGAGGCTTACGTGCTTAGTATGTGTTATTCAATTGTAGTTATGTATAAATAAAAGCTGGAAACTATTTTATGCATGCGTAATCCAGACCGGAATGGCTTTTTAGTTCAGCTAATTGGTGTTCCCTCAGAAACAACTGTGGAGCCTATATTTCATAGCTCACATCATGTTAGAATTTCGTAATGGGAAGGTGATTTCAAGACATACTTGCTTTATAGAATTCTGTGTTAAGCAAATCTAAAAGAGACCCCTAACGGACTTTACCATTGGTTTTATATGATGAAGGTAATGAAAGGCGCCAAGGTTACAAAATGTCTAAGATACAGGCATTTAGCACTCGAAGATGCAAAATTTGAGTTTGTCAGGGTTTTATCCGAATGTGGGATACTCTGCACCCACTCTTTCCGTACAAGTTATTATCTACTTTAAATTTTATATTCGAGTGTTGGTGAATTCATGAAAAGGGGTAATAAGTGCTTAATTGGTATATGGTTCATATAAGTCTGCACACTAAATTGAGCGGCTTCAGATTAAAAACTAAGTGATCCAAATACGTTAAATTTTTGTTAGACGCGAAACTCCCTAACCGGGGAAATGGACGGGACATAGATCTGGGATAATATAAAACCTAGAAGTATTTTCCCAAAGAAGCCCTATTTTTTTGTTTTTTTTTTATATATTATTCTCCAAGTAGGATTAAGATCGAATATAAAGGAAAAAAAAGAGTGAGTTCCTGGAACTTCGCGCAAGAACGAAGTTCATTGCGCTAATTCTATTCATTTACTATTCAAATTTTTGTTTATTACAGTTATATTAAAATAATCCAATTCTTTTAATATTGAAAAATTTTGTATTTTTTTATGTATTTTATTTTTTTTACATTGTTTCCCCAAATCGATTTGAATGATATTCACTGTTGGTATTTAATAATGTTTGATTGTGCTTGTAATTAATGATAGTGTGTATTATTAGATGTTTTTTTAAACTTATATGCGAAGTAGTGTTGTGTAAACATGACTCACTTTGAAGAGTTAGCTCAGTTGCTCATTTTGAAATGAGTGAGCAGTCTTGCTCAGTTGCTCACTTGCTCACTTGCTCAGTTGCTCACTCAGTGAGCAGTCTTGCTGAGTTACTCACTCAGCTCAGATGTTTATTCTCAGCAGTTAAATTATCGATAAATTCAAATATTCCCCAGTTACTTTGAACACAGTTTTTGTTTATAGAGAAATAAACTTAAAAAATAAATAAAAAATGCTGTCGTTTGGTAAAGTTTTTCAATGACTTTTATAATAAGAAAATGTTGATTTTCGCTGGTGCAATATGTGTCGTTCTGGAACCTTACAAGGACAAATTTTTAATTAAATTATAAGACAAATTATGTATTCTGTTCGTTTGAAAACAAAAATGAATGTGGCAACTTCACAGAGCAAGTGAGTAGTGAGCAAGTGAGTAGTGAGCAACTGAGCCAAAAAGAACAACTTTGCTGAGTTGACTCACTTGCTCACTTTAGTAAGTTGCTCATTTTTGCTCACTCACTCATGAGCAACCCAACTCTAATGCGAAGTGACGCGAGTTACAATATCGAAGGAGTGCCGGGAGACTATTATCGTTATCGATGTCGATGGCGAGGTTGCCAACTGATTTATTATATTTATATTTTATATATTTATATAATTTATAGAGATTAGCTTGAAGAAAAGTTTTACAACTAAGGTGTGAAAAATTGTGTTGTGTCAATTTGTGTTTATGTAAAATTGAATTTTGAAGGAAAAATTTGAATAACCCTAAAAAAAAAAAAAAAATAAAAAGAGATTAAACAACTGATTTACTGCGTTGTTGGTTACCAGATGTATCTCTAACATTCACATCAAATAAAAAAGGTATAAAATTACGTGTTTCAAAAAAAAAAATTAAATATCTTTTTCAAAGGGCCCTGTTGCTAACTTAGATTTAAAAAAAATTGGGTCAAAAATATTCAGTTGTTTAGTCACATTAAATAAAAAGTGAAAACTCGTCTTTTAAATAAAGCCGTAAGTTTAAAAACTGAAATTTTGCAAAATTTTTTTTTTTCTTTTTCCCTGCGGATCGAAATGCGTCATTACTCTCCAGTACCTTATCCAGATAGACCCTTTATTTACAAAATATTAATTGATAATAAAAAGTGTAAATATTATTTAAAAAAAATACTAAATAAAAGGTATAATAAAAAATTTAATATTTTTTTGTGTTTATTAAAACAACAATAAGGAAATAGTAATATAAAATTAATATACCTACCTATTTATATTCAAATAATTTAACATTGCATTAAATATTAAATTATATACCACAAAAAAAAAAAAAACTAAACAAATACAATTATTTGAAAAAAATAAAATATTTAGAGAGCAACTAGAGGGTTGAGTATTTTTCAGGAAGAGTTGGCTGCGTATCTATGTATTGGTAAACCAAATTGTAGTTTGGAAATCAGGATTGCCTTAACTATACACGAAAATTTGGGTATGAAGAGACATTTTATAATACAATATATAAAATTGTTGTTCTTAATGGAAGCTTATTCAGAGAAACATTTAATGTAAAATTTCGTTAGAAAGAAGACGAAAACAATAAAACAATAACATATTATAATTATTATTATTCGACTTGCGGCAATCCGATTAGGAATATTTCCAGGAACCGGTTCTTTGAAGTGAACTAAATAACTATATTTCTTTTTCTTTTTCCCGTATTAATTGTCATCAAAATTCTAAAAAAAAATCAATTTAAATATTTCATACCGCTTAAAATTGTTTTGTCTGCAATCAAAATTAGTTTTATATTCAAAACATAAAAAGAAATTATTCTGAAGAAGTCAAAATGAATAGCCGGGGAGGTATGTACCCCATGTTGGCCACAAAATCTATCGGAGAATCTTCTACGAAGTGAAGTGAGAGTGATTTTAGTGCTGTATCCAAATAAGTGGCATGCTTCCTGCGACTAAACCGATGACAGTTTAAGTTTATATGTATTTGCTCTGGTATTGCTTTTTGTTTTTGGTTGAAAGAACTGTAAGAACACTAACATATTTTGATATGCCAAAAATACAAAAAAAAAGAAGAAAAAAAATTGGCAAAGTATCTGACAGAACATGGTGCTTATGGCTTGTGCACACATTTGACTATTTCTCTATCATTTTATGTAAGCGGATCATTTTGGCGCATTTGAGCATGAGTTTTTTTTTATTTTATTTTTACTTCTCTTGTTTCTGGAAACTTGGAGCACAATATTTTTGGTCTCTGATGTGTTAGGTTTGGGTTGCGTAAGAGTACATAGTACATAGTAAACAAATGTGCCTAAATAATGTCAATGCATGCATATACGTATGTATGTTTGTGTACACAATTTTGTACTCTCATATACCAAGGACACAATAAGGCTTATAGTATTCCATGTCCCCAAAGTTATTTAATTATCATTATGCCTCTGCTAACTATTATAATGTGGTCACATGTATACTGCTCATTTTCACTAAAATGTACTTAGTTTTGCACTAAAGCGTCAACAGAGCCACACACAAAATATAGACATAAAACTTAAGCACGCACAGAGAGAAGCCCAGATCCACAGACAGGGACAGGGTAAGACCGAAATTGTAGGCCCAAATTGAGTGTGCCGCTGGCCAAATGCAGATGAGATGAGGCAACACATGTCAGCAGGGCCTCTGCAGTAGTGGATTGAGACTGCTTCTGGCTTCTGGCCATGAAACCAGTTACATGTTAACTTAAGCGTTAATGTCAAACGCTGTGCACATGTCGTCCGCAGGGCAGCCCATACCATTCCATTTCATAATCAAACGATTCCAAGTGCCATAATCATTTCAAAATTCAGCAACAAGAATAAATTCTGAGGCAAACCTTAGTAAGCATGCCAAGCATTACCATTGTAGCCCGAAACCCAAGCAAAGACTACAATGGCAATGAGTTTAGTTAACGACAGTTTCATGCAACAGCAACCAACATCCAGAGCATTCCCAACTCCCTCCTCCTCCAGTTATGGTTCTGACACCCAATGGAAATTTCAAATGTAAGTGTCCATTTCAATTAAATAACATTTTTGGCAACAACAATCGTTTCATTGCGTTTCATTTGTGATGCTTGTCATAAAACACACAAATGGATACGAGGAAAAGTGTGGGCGGGTGGGTTGGAGGACCCATTTCGTATCATTGGGACAATATTTGATCATTCAGTCATGTGTTTATTCATAATTTTGTTAGACATTTATTAAACCCCTGGGCTAATGTTTTCCTTGCAATAATATTACTTTTGATTTGGCCTACTTGAGAGTTATATGTTTACCTAAGATATTCCATTGTTTATTTAACAAAATTGTACAAAGGTTTAGGCGTTGTCAAGCAGGAATACTTAAGGAAAATTCGCATTAGTCTACATGATTAAATAAAATCAATTAATGCAAGTTAAGTTTAAAGAGGGCATTACAAAACGATTAAATTAAAACAATCGGGCGGTACCCTAAAATTACTTTTGCTTAAATTTGAGAAAAATTCAAGGGAGTGGGTATAGAGGTAGTTTTGTGAGAGTGCCTCAAGTAAGTTTTAGCGTCTCTTTGGATTTACGCACAAAAGGTAACTATGGCATATTAACATTAGGAAAAGATTAGTTTTAATAAACCTACATCTTCAACCACTCTACTTTGAAGCTTGAAAACGAGTCGAAATTTAGGACATGCTATTTAATATTCTATTGAACAATAAAAGTACGATCCTATGGACGTTAAATTATCTTTTTGAAGAGCAATTTTTTTAAAATCGTAAAAAACTACTAATGTAAAATAATGTTTAAACGAGCCAATTGAAGGTATCGTATCGATGAGTTGTCAAGATTATTCTTAAGGTGCAAGTAACAAGTAAGTGCTAATCGTTATTTTTATTATATAGAGACTAGTAGACCCGACAGAGGTTGTCCTGAACGGACGATGGCTTGCCTACTAGCAGCGGGCTTAGGCAAAGTTTTTTGTTATGCAAAATTTCGAGATACCATCAAAAAAGCTTTTTCATAGGAAATACATGAGAAAATGAATTTCGTATGTATATTAAGGGCAGAATTTTAAAGTTGTCGATAAGATTAAGATGATATTTTTTAATGGAATAAATAAATAAATATATTAAATCTTGAAATTATATAGTGTAAAGATCTTCGGTGATGCATTTATAAATGATAGAACTCTACCTACAGCAATCCCGAACTTTCATTTATTTTCCAAAAATTAATTTTTATAGTTAATCATATATATGGTAAAAACACCATATAAGTGTTTGTACTATAGTATATGTATACTTAAAATCTAGTTTTTGTACATATATTGTCCGCAACGAAAAACATGGCGTACGTCAAGGTCGGGATCGGACGACTTTGAGATATTCTCTACATTCGCTCTATTCTCTCTCTCTAAAAAAAAACTTTTGATTGCCAATAAAAACGTTTTTTGACCCATCGATTCTTTCGGGGCTATATGATATAGACAACCGATTTTGATAAAATTTGTTACGGCTCTTGGGAAATCCATAAACCTTTCTAACGTTATTTTTTTCGAGGTGCTCAGAAATAGCACAGCGGAAGCATATTATGTAACGCTGATATCAAAAAAATATAGTAAACTGGTTTCGCGTCATATAAAAAGAAAACTGATGCGAAAGTTCGGTTACTCTAGTTCTTACCATCTTTAAGATCTAGGCGTTCATACTGACAGACAGGCAGACATTGGTGTGTATACCCTGATCATACTTTATATTACTTTGTAGGATCTCGGACGTCTCCTTTTATATGTAAGGAGACATATTTATATGAAAAATATATTTCTTCTATATTAATAGAGATCCCCATGCTACACCTAGGGATTATTATTTATATGTACAAATGTGACGTCCGAATGTCATTTATCAGATCAAGAAATTGAAATCCCGTATTTTAATTTTACTTGCCCTTAATCTTTTATTTCCGCATCATTATTACTATATTTTCAACTTCTTGCGACATGATCGTCTTTTGAAATCTGTACGAAAGTTAGTGCCTTCAGTGCACAAAATTATCAATTAAATATTTGTTGCAATGAACATTTACTCGTATAAATAAACACGGCAAACCAACTCGACCGCAAATTAAACTTTGACTTCACATCGCTTGAAGCTTAAGCTCAAAAGACTTTGTACAGTTTCTTCAGCAGAAAATGCGCAAAACAAGACAAGACCCCCAATGTATTCGGTTGTCTCTGGCGACCATTGTGCAGCAATATTTGATGCCAGAGATGCACAGCCGAAAATATTATGCTACGCTGGGTAAGATGAATACGGCAGCCATTTTATATTGTGCATAGTATATACGAGTGTGTGCGAGTGTGCATGAGTGTTGGAGTGTATGAGTGCAAAATGGCGGCAACTGCAAAAACCCATAGTGAAGAAAATGAAAGCCGAGCGCAGAACGCAGAAAGGAGAACGGAGAACGCAGCAAGACATTGAAATGAATTTCAAGTAAACGAAATGAAATGAAACAAGGGAAATTACAAAGTTTTAATTCAAACATTCGCATTCGTTGAAAATACTTAAGCTTCAGCTTTACTAACGGCAGAGGGAGGGTGTTTTGTGGCATGCCTGGGTCATAAGGAGCTCCGGAGGAGCGGGGCCAAGTGTCGGAGATGCACTGAAACTAAACGAAATATTTTACTTTTGCTTTGTTGATGCTACTGAAGCCGCTGCAGCCGCTGCATTTGGAAGCATTCACACACCTGCCTCTGAGGCACTACTTCTTCTTTCAGAATGTATCTTGACTCTTGTCCTTTCATCTCAAGCCAAACTGTTTGCACATTTGGATGCAAAGCTGCTTGTGGGTTGCATTTAATTGCAAATTAAAATTCTGCGCTGAAGACTTTGTATGTAAAAGGCTGACAGACTCCACAGCAATTACAACGACTGGGGCGCAAAGACTTTGGGGAAAACGCTACTTTAGGAGCGGAAACATAAATAAATTTTCCGACTTTTGCAAAAAACAAATTATGTTGGTGTGTGTGTACGCATATTTTTGTAACTGTGTGTGCAATTTTCGCTTTTGTTTTTTTTTCTTTCGTTGTTCTCAAAACAACTTGACACATCTTTAAGAGCTTAGGGTTTACACGATTTTTTATTAACATTCATAATTAATACGTATATGTATCAAAAACCGTCTTAACATTGTAATGAAAAGTTTTAAAATCCCAACTCTCTATTGTTTTCAATTTTTCGTGCACTCAAGGAATAAGGGTCGAAAACTTGGATTGTCATGATATATAAAGCAATAAATACTTAAGACAACTTTTATTGCGTCACATGTAGTTAATAAAATAAAAGTAAGTACTTTTCATTTAAGTTTATACCCATAAAGTTTGGACTACAAAAAGGGTGCGGACGACTTAGAGATGCCCTGTACCACAACGACAAAAAAGTCAACCGATGACGATCACAGTCGGCATAGTGCTTAGGTATTCCAGAAAATTGTGATTCCCGAATTGGGTTATACTATTAACGTCGTTCCAGGTATGATTAGCCTTTCGCATTTCTTCTTCAATTGTACGCCTCCATGTCCTAGGTGGCGCCTCAGGACGTCTAGAACCTTGTGTGTTCCAGCGGAGAGCCTGTCCGGCGATGTTATTATCCGATCCGATCCAGTTCCCGTACAATACTCTATATTTACCATACCGGGGAAGCTATTGCTATATTGCAAGCTATGAAGTATGCTTTAGAAGTTAAACGAAATTATGCCATCTGAAGCGAAAGTTTATCTACCATGTAAGATATACATGTGGGAAAAACACTACATGGTGGTATATGTTTTCCTGATTGTTTATTATTATAAGAACTTTACATGTATTTAATGATAACAATAAAGCGTTCAATTTAGTTTATTATAATATGCGCAAAACAATATGAAACATCCCTTAATAAAAATACGTCCGATGCGCAGCTTGCGAGATCACACACTGAGAGCATTTGCTGCGCAGCCTTTACTTCTGCACTTAACATTTATGCTAACCAACATTTGAGCTGTTCTGCAAATGTTCTGGGCATAACATAAAACTGTGGCCACTGCGTGTCGACCGCTGACCTTCAATTCCCGCATACATACATAAATAATACATGTAAGAAGTAGAAGTTGGCAGTTCGAAGGCAACAGCGATGAGCGTAAGCAAGAAGCAGAGTTAGCCACGAAAAGCCGTCGTAAGCAGCAGTCGAGTCGGGTCGTACGTTTAAGTTGCAAGTTATCAGTGGTTCGCATAAATATAGGTTCTTACTTTTAATTTTCTATAATATAAATAAACATCATCATAATAATCAATCTTACATACATACAACAATAACACTTTATTTGCAAAATCCGACATCCGAAAAAATTCGAACATTTTTTTAGTCCCAGTTCACGTGGTTACGAGCTCGCAGATGCACCTGCTAAACATGAATGACGATCATCTAGACAAAAATGGATTTAAGCAAAGCAGCCCATAAAAGATACCTTACGTCTCCCACCTTCATCCGGTAGAAGATACTGCAGCTCTACCACTGGCAACAAGGCACTAAATGGCAACAATCTGTTAAAAAGAAAAAACCTGTCCAAAATGCGTGAAAGTATTAACGATCAGACATATACTCGTTTATAGCCCACAACTCCAAAACACAAAAATGTGTTTTTTCGCTGAGCTTTGACCATCGCAAAAACGTTTATTCTTTTTATTCCTAATCCATACAACAATCAACTAGGAGTAATTAAGCTTAAGCCTATTAAGGTACATTTAGTTCGATATAGTCGAGATATTGTGTATATGTATATGTTTAAATAATTACTCAATTGGACCGACCTTATACGTATCGTAACATATTATTTTTTTTTTTTTTTTTTAACCGCTCCCAGTCTGCAACATCTATTTACTATTATATCGTCCTTACCTTCTGCACACGTTTAAGTTCTACTCGTGTGTTTACTTTTACACTTCTTAAAGAATAGACCTAAAATTTACCATAGGTAATATAGTAATGGCTTAAAAGATCACATTAACTCAAAAAATAAATTTTGCAACTTAATACTGCTTGTGTACTCCAAAAAGATGCGGACAGACATTGAACTAAATACTGAAGTTCCAATAGCTGTAGATTAAAGTTATAAGTTTGCAAAAATAAAGTGTTTTTCGGGGAATGGCTAGACGATACAGTACCCCATATAGCGCTTCCGTTTTATGCTTATGCAGTTAATTACCTCGTTTATTTTTATACGCATTTTTTTTTTTAAATAAAATTTCATTAATGAACTAACACATTTGCATATTTGGAAACTATTCCGGCTCGATAAAGATTGTTTTATATGTGTGGAACAACTGAAACTAAACCAGACCAACAGTCCGGCCACATAAATGCCACTGGCCGATGCAAAAACCCAAAATATGAATTGAGGCTTAGCAGTGAGAAGGCCACCAGATTGCATAGAACCGCTTAAGTTTTGATTCAGCGAACTGTGAAAATGAATTTGAATGATGTGTGCACAAAAATGCAAATCCCAATAAAATCCAACTATGTGAAAAAAATATTTTTTATTGTCAATGTCGGTCTACACTTTATCTAACTTAAGCTGTCCGAATTTATAGAAAAAAATCCGTCAACTTGTCACATATTTAGTGAACTGCCTATATAAAACAAGAGCGCTTCAATTGTTTATACCCTGTACTTTTTGAGAAAAGGGATACACTGAATAACTGAATATTTTTGGGCATCAGCGCTAGTTAGCGGCTAGTTTTGACATTTTGCGAATAGTTTTCCGAATTTTAATACCAATATATAACGCCAATGAAGTTCCTAGGTCCGCAAAACTCAACGCGGAACTTGAAAACCGCCAGGATATTTTTTAATTGTTTTGTTATTTATTTTCTTGGGCAAAGGTTATGATGGCATTTTCCTTTGAAAAGATAACAACAATAACTTTTACATAAACCATATGATATTATTTCAGTCTAAATGATAAGTTCTCTGCAAAATTTAAGTCAAATATCTAATATTTATTTATTTATTTAACATTGTAACTTGGACCTAATTCTAGGGAACAAAGTACTTAAAAGACAGAGCAACATAGGCCTTCTGGCTGAAATATCTAATATATTATGGAGAATAAAACAAATTGTTTCAACTTAAACTTAAAGTTGGCACACCGGGTCGATTTCGATGTTCCAGCAATGAAAATACCAAAATTCCAAAAAATACGCCGTAATCAATTTTGATGTGTTTTTGATGCGAACAGACTCAAAAACATTATTTTTGATTGCGCTCAAAAAGTAATCAAATCAAAATAAAAAATCAAGGAAAATATATGTGCTGGAACTGAAATCCAATGAACTTTCATAATCAAAAATGGTCTTCGGACATACAGTGAATAGACAAATTTTTTTCAACGCATTCCAAAATGGCTTCAAAAATGTAAGTTGGCACACATTTTAGCTTTTAAGTTGCCACACATCTATTTTCATTTTTTTCCATTGCATATTTATACAAATTTGAATTGGTTTTTTATTTTTTCAATATTTTCCGTAACAATTCTGTGGACATTTGACAAAACAACTTATCTCGAGATAGGAAAATTTTCCAGGATTTTTGTTATAAATAAAACTTTGAAACTCGATATTTCTGTCTTATCGGTATCTTTCTAGGCGTTCTGGGTTAAAACTTATCGAGTGCGTCAAATCAACTTATCTCGTTTTTTTTTCCAATTGCGTATGACAAAACAACTTATCTCAACTAAGTTGGCCTTTTTTCAAAAAATCAATACAACGTCCACATGACAAAAGAACTTATTTCACTTTAAGCTTCTAATTTTTTCCCAAAAACGCTTTTGACAAAGCAACTTATTTCGAAGTTATGCAGTATAACTATTTGTATCGAAATCGGCTCAGATCTTTACGACACAGACTCAGATGATTAAAAATATTATTTCCTAATGATACCTTTAAGTTTTATTATATTTTATTATATGTGCTGAAGTGTTTTTCTCTTAATTTCCTTCTACAAAAGAACCTATTTCTACTTTTTCCTCAAATTTCGGTTTGGCAAAAGAACTTATTTCGACATAGGATGCGATATTTACTTTTTTCTTACTTAAACAAAATTTGGCAAAAGAACTTATTCGAGACAGGTTGATTTTTTAAACTAAAATCCTTTTGCCAAAACAACTTATTTTATTTTTTTTGATTTTTATACCCTGTACCTATAGGTACAAAGGGTATACTAGGTTTGTGCAATGTATGTAACGGACAGAAGGAGGCGTGGCAGACCCCAAGTCCTTTATACCAAAATGCTTATCATAACCTCGGGTAGCGATTGAGCCATGTCCGTCCGTCCGTCCGTCCGTCTGTCCGTCCGTATGAACACCTAGATCTCGGAGACTATAAGAGCTAGAGACACGAAACTTTACCAGCTGGTGCGCATATTTCCTAAGCAGATTAAGTTTGTTGAATCATGTCAATATCTTCCCCCGTTCCCCCGCCGTAGAGTTTCGCGGTTTTTAGCCACACCGTTAAGTATTTTCATCTGAAATTTAACAGAGCGATGCGTTGTAGTTACATGCATCTATGTGTAAAAAATGAACAAAATCGGACAAATAAACTGCGTCAATATTTGACTCTACGCAATTATGGCTACAAGTGACCTAGAATCACAATTTTTGGTAAGCCCATTCATGTGGCTCTAATGAACAAATCCACATCCAAATTTTATCGATGCGGTCCCCCCACCCCCCGCAATCCATTTACCGTGTTTTCTCCCACACCCCTCAACATACCAACTTGAAACTTACCCCGTATACTTTAAATAAGTTCTTTGTTGTAACATTCGAGTTTCATCAAAATGGGGAAAAGTTTAGGGAACTTATAGGTATAAATATCGATTTTCACCAAAAAAAAATAAATTCCAATTGGAAAGTTCTTAGATGGCATATGCAGGAAAAATTTTTTTGACACAAAAGGAACAGGGTAATCCACTGTCGGGCACCGCCTCGACTGTACCACATTTTTTTTAAAAACGATTATGGCCACAGTAAAGAAATCAGGCGTAAAATATGAATTAAATATTACTTTATTATATTCAGTATTCAGGTTCTGCAAAACCGAATTTTAAGGCAAATAACAAATTGCCCCTGGTACGTGCGCAATTCGACGCTGCATCGTGACCTTAATCTGCATACCATAGAAGAGCAGATAGGAAGGCACACGAGTGGATACAGAGACAGACTCAGGTGTCACAGCAGTGAACTTGCCAGGAATCTACTGCCAGCTAGGCCTCTTAGGCGGCTCAAAAAACAAGGTTTCGCTAAAACGATTCAGTCATGATGATTCTCCACCGTATAATTAATCCTCGTGCTTAGCGCACGAAGTTTGGCTTTATTTTCTAATATTATTTCTGTTATTGTTATGGTACATTATGCGTACGAATTCATTACTTATTTGTTGTTCAAATAAAAAAAAAAAAAAACAAAAAAAAAATTATATTAGCTCTTAACATTCCATTAAATTTGTACACAAAATGTTTTGGCCAACATTTAAGGTGTTTTTTCGCTCTCCTCTAAAATTTGTATTTTAGAGATAAGTTGTTTTGTCAAATGTCCACAGTATTCCTTTTTAGTATGGCGACAAAGAAAAACCGATCAAAAATACCACAATTTTGACATCTCTGCAAAGTTAAATTTTTTTAAATTCGTTTTAATGCTTAGTTTAATTTAAAATCAATAAATTTTCATAAATTTTAGCAATTATGCGTTTTTTTTTCAGTTTTCTCCAATGTTCATTCATTTTTGTTGGTGTGACAATTCATGCTGTTTTGAAAATTGTCTGTAAAATGCTTATTTTTATAAATTTCAAATTAAATACGAAGGAATAAAAACTTAAAAAGATTCTTATTTCTTTTACTACATACACGAAATTTATACAGAAGAACTTGGTGGCAGACTTTTCATGTAATATATGTGGGAATGGCGTTTGGCAGCTTACAGCTGACCATTACGTAAAGTAGTTGGCAGCACTAGAAAACTAAGAAAGACAGGAGTTGGCAGCACAAAAGCAGGAGTGCGTAGTTTTTGAGAGAGCAGCCACAGTATTAAGACGTGATTTTGAAGATTAAGAAAGTTAAACGCAAGTTAAGATGCTTTAATAATGTTCCAATAAACTTAATAAACATTTGTGAACCGAGTTAAACCTGTGAAACCTAAGAAGTGTGCATATTATTTCAGCGGACTCGAGCTTGGATAGCTTCAGTCCTACATATATTTTGCGGAGATGAGAATATTAGTAGCACCACTGTGCGATGTAAAAACTGGGTTTAGTATTCATTAAATTTTCTCGCGTGTCATATTTTAACCATATAAAAATTGACCTTTTGCAAATATATTTCACCACTTTAAAATAATATATTGTTGGCTTGATCTTGTTTTCAAACAGCCCATCTTTTGAAACAAAAATAGCACCGACCATTTCTTAGGCGTATTCAAGTTTATCCTTTTTTTCAGAATCTAAATTAGGTTCCAAATGATTTAAGATTTTCTTTCGGCGAATATTATTTATTAACATAAGAGTTGGCCAGATCAGACAAAATTTTTCGAAAAATGTTATGGCTCTATTATTTTTAAATCCACCAAGCTTTAGCCCTCTTATTTCTCTACAAACATTTCTCATTTTAAACTTCTTCACCCAAACCCCAAACCCAAACTTGTTTACCTCTTCTCGGACTCCCTTTTGCTCCTCCTGAGGTGTGGGTATGCGATCTCAGCATTCGTCTGCCGGCATTCCGATCCTGGATCATGTCGTCGCTGAGACCCATTCGTTGCTGATGTTAAAAAGGTGAGGTTTTTGGCACTTGCGTATGGATATTCGTTAGTTACGGACTTTCCTTTTACACCGGCGGTTGTCTCCAGACCCGGTAACCAATCGTATACACTGATCTTTGGAAGATCTTTAAGATGTTAAAAATGTGCCTCAAGCTCTCATTTTATTCATTTTTTAAATTTTGCTATTTAGCCCATTGTAGGGCCCACTAGGGGGCTTCCTAGTTTAAAACTACCCTACTTTTAAACTCAATAAACGTCATCTTAACGAATTAAGCTGTTACTTTCACTTTCATTAATGCTCTTCGAGCTGTTATGTCTTGAGAGGCACTATGCTTTCGCAAGCATAAATGGTGGAAAAAGACCACTCTTCTGAATCACAATCGCCGTTCCTCACATGGCACAATAGCTACTCTTTGAACATCTAAATTCTCTACTGGAATGTTTTGTTTTTTTTTTTTTTTTGTTGATCGTTTATTAGTGTAATTCTATAAAAAGCTTATATTTAACAAAGAAAATAATTATTAATTAACAGTAAAATTACACACTGCCTCTTTAGAGAGTTCTCAAGTGTTTAGTAAAAAAAATATATCTTAGTGTCATATGTGTATTACATGTCTTTGTTATGTTACAAATGAATATAGTGTGATTGTAACCAAAAAATGTACAAAAATGTTACATATATATTGTATAGTTTAATATAAAAAAAGGAGTGGATGGGATGAGCGGGGGATGGGATTATGGATTATGGTAGGTCAACTCCTTTGATGCTCTTCAGCCTTTCATATCCTATCGACTTACCTGTGACTAATTCTATCTATCTATTTCTCTTTCTAATATTCTAATTTCCATATTTTGTGTCCTTGCTGATCTGTATAAAGTGTTGTGCACCTGTTGTAATCTTCTTACCATGACATTCAATCTTAGCCTACGTGTATCACGTTCCTGCTCTGCTACCCTAAACTCAAAATTTTCTCTGAGCTATGCATAGTGTTACTTCCTTGCTCTTCTCGCCTAACATCTTCATTGTGTGTTCTTACTCTGAAGTCCTAAACTCTATTTCTTCTCTGTGCTGCATTCTAAGTATAGTGTTCATAACTTGCGCTAGTCGCCGAACTTCTAAGTGTTGTCTTCGCAGTCATCCACGCCTTATACCCCTTTCCTGATGTGCATTTCTAATCTGTAAGTCTTCTCTAAAATGGGATTTTTGCATAACATTAACCACTTGTTTTTGTTGCCTGACTTCTACATTTAGGCGCTGAGGCCAATTGGTTAGTTAGTACTATTTATTCTTTAAACGGGGAAAGATATCGAAATAAATCGAAGAACTTGATCTGCCTCAATATTATGCGCATCTTTTGGTAAAATTTCAGCTCCATAGCTCTAATAGTCTCTGCGAACCTTTTTTTTGGAACAGTTACAATTACCTTTACCTTGTCTAATTGATAATTTTCACAATTTTTTGGAATTGTGCTATCGTTATTGAAAACATATGTAACTCCCTTAAGAGTATTATAAAGCTATGCGAGCCCGACCAAAGCGTACGCCTTGTTTTCCTTTAGGTCGTTTAGATTTTTTAGATTATATTTTGATGCAACACAAATATGTTGCCATAGTGCTCTGCTGTAGGTGCTGCTGCTGCTGCTGCTTCTGTTGATGATGATGATTTTTCAGACTGCCAAATGGCAGCTGGCGTTCCACATGTTATCGCTGCCAAATTTTCGCGGTTCACGAAAAATCAACACAATATATAGACTCACATACATATGCATATACCTATGTACTATAGATAGGCATTAACATACACACTGACGAGTATACGGAGAGCGAGCGCCAAACGTTGCCAACTGCTCGCCATATCTATATGGCCAGCGGCAGGAAAATAGACTGAAACTAACATGGAAAATTGCTGACTGCAGGAAATAAAAGTAACGCCCGAAGCGGCAGCAATAAAAAAGACACCAGCAACAACAACAACCACAAGCGCTGTTGGGGCAAATAAAAAATGGTGGTCATGTGTTATGGACAGTATGAGTGTGTGTGAGTGAGTGTTTGAATGAGTGAATGAGTGAGTGAATGAGTGTGCGAGTGAGTGAGTGAGTGTGAAAAACGTGCTGAATGATGTGCGGAGAGTGAATTTTCTGCTGATGAAATAGGCACAACCGAAAACCTAAGCTAAATTTGATACGAAAAAAAAGGGGGGTATAAAAAAAAGTGCAATACTGCTGGAAAAACGACAAAATCCTTTACAAAAAAGAACACAAAAAAAAAGTAATACCAAGTTCACAACTGCAGCGAAAGTTAGTTAGGCGGTGTGCTACAAGAAATGTAAATCAAAATTCTGGCTGGACAGGTAGGTGAGCACAGCGGGTCTGTTAACGTGGCCAAAACCGCGCGCAAGTTGAACGCGCGTATAAATAAATATTTACAACTCGTTTGCCGCAGCCAAAAGCAAACAAAACTGGCGCGGTTTCCTGGGCAGCGGGCGCCATGGAGCTGCATGTGCGGATGTGGTTGGTTGGCTTTGGTTGGTTTAAGGACTAAACCAGTCAGCCACTGCGCGATTCTTGAGTCAGCACAGAGGCTTAAACACCTAGGCCACAGCTGCCACACCGGTTGAAGTGCAAGCACCTTTAACAATGAAAACTCATTGTCAGTTTTTTCTCTTAACAATGGTGGAAAGGTGCAAGTAGGGAAATTCGTTTGAGCGCACTTAAGAGCAATCGCATTTGAAAATAAATAAAGTAATGGAAATACTTCAGCTTTTTATGCTAAGTGGCTTCTGTGGAATTATTATAACTCTGCAAGTATTTCTGGAACTGCAAGATTTTAGATTGTGATATGCATTAAATTGCAAATTTGTGGAATACTTTTCAGACCACTATTAAAATCGAACAATATATACGTTACAATGACCTGGATCTACTGAACTGAGATTTTTGGTTTTATGATGTTCTTTGGTTGCGTAGCAGTTGTCTTTTTGTACTCAAAACGCACCTAGCGCTATAATCTGGAAAAGCGATCCAATTGTAGCAAGAAATTAAGCTCTTTATTTCAATATTAGAGTTTTCGACGGAATCCCTAAATCAGAATATCGCAGTAATATTAAAGATGGGTATTTTTGAGCAAAGTTTGAGATTTTTCTCTTTAATTTTTGACCGACACATTTATATTCGTGGCTATAAAATTTTACTTTTCACCAAAACTACTTTCTTACATGTACTTACCCTTGGGACACTTCAACATGGTCTTACTTAACCCAAAGCAGCACTAAACAACGCTTTGCCTATTTTGCAAGGCTCTCCATACGTTCCACACACATAAACCGCTTTTAAATCATCAGTTTTTGCTGGTCCTCCAAAATGCAGACAACAAAAAAACCCAGAATCATGAATTAAACATGACTGCGTCACGCGTTCGCCTTCGTGCCGCGCTAGAGTTAGCAGCCCTGACTGTGGGCGTCCGTCAATGCCGCCCTGCTGCGCGACAACAACTAAGACAATGATGATGATGGTGATGGTGATGAAAACGAGGACGTGTGTGAGATCGAGGACAATGCGAGGTGTAAGTGCACGACCGAGAGTGGCCCAACCCAGGCCAGTAACAGTTCCAACCGCATAGCTCCATCACTTCAAAGCAATAAGAGTTTCGTGGCAGCATACATACTGCTGGTACATACTGTAGGTGCCCAAACTGAAGACGCGCTGTTTAATGCAGGATGAGAAAAAAGGAACGCAATCAAAATGCGACACTTTTTCAAGCACTTGGGGGAAAAAAAACAATGAAAATTTTATTCCTTCATTTCGACGCATGTTGGTTGGTTTATAGTACTGGTATTCTTGTTGGTTTCTCTACTCCTGGCTTCCTTGGCAGCTAACACCGAAAAGTAGCGTTACATGGGCAGTCATTCGTCACCAAGGAACAATCCTTAAATAAACTATTTATTGTGCTGCCGCTGCTGCTCCAGCTGAGGGCCTCAAATTGTCTATGTACCCTACAAGGACGACGAAAAGAATGACGGGAACATCGAGACAGACAACGATGACGACGACGACGACGAAGACTTGGCGCAAAGCAAACGCAATTAAGTTGGTGTAGTATGTATAAATAAATTTTAAGTGGGAGTTTTGGGATTTCCGTACTCTTAAGCAGAGCCGAATAGCCAGAGACAACTCATGTTTTGCGACTTAGTTTTTACGATGGACTTACAAGTTTTAAATATTGAAAACTCAAGCGACGCAAACAGGACTTTACTCTGGGCTTAGATCACAAAAGAAATTCTTGTGTAAATTGCTATTTATTAGCTTTTGTGCCTTGACAACACTTGAAGTTAGGTAAATCAATATATGAGTAATTAAATGTGTACCTAGCATATAAATATTTCAAATATTTGATGCATGTACTTGAATATTTCATATTATACATTTTCGTTTGCTTGTAGTCCTTAAATAATTAACACTACAAATTTTAGTACCAACAAAAAAAAAAAAAAACATTTCTGCAGTTTTTATTAAAAATTTAACAGGGACATCACTTTAAATACAAATGCATTCAGTTTGAGTGCAAAGTTATATTTGTGCACTTGCTTTACCAGCTTGGAATGCATAAATTTAATTTTTCAAAAAATATACTTTTCTGCATGAGCACCACCTAAAACAAATAACGCACAATAAAACTCTGACGTATGCAAATGTGACAGCCATAGGGATGTGTGTGAGAATGAAAATCAGTTCGTATATATTATATGTGTACAGTACACATGCAAATAGGCCAGGTTTACAGGGATTGCTAAGTGTCGTAAAAAAGGAAGCGACATGACATCACCACAACAAAACACCCTCTAACCTGTCTACGCCATAAAGGTTGCAAAGGATTACTCTTCCCCAGACATTAGGGAAAGACTTGTACGCTCTTCAATCTCCAAATGGGGGGCCATTTTAAAAAAAGCCGTTGTTCATCGGACGGGCACAATATTGAACAACAGATGTTGACATCAACGATGTGAATGGTGGTTTTGGAGCTACTGAAAAAGAATCATCTCAGGTCTAGAGGTAAACGAGGGCAAGATCAAGTTAATGGTGTGATCCACTGGTTACTGCTGGTAGCTATAACTTCGGGACTCTCAAGGATTTTGTTTATCTTGATTGCGCTACTGCGCCTATCAGCCCGGAGATCAAGCGATGAATAACTCTTGTAAGCATGTGCTACTTTGGGCTCAGTAGCGCTCTCTCTCGTCAGACAATACTTACACTCCTCATTTTAGTGCGAAGTAGTTGGCGTTCAGCGGATAAGAGGAAGACCATGGCTGCATTGGCAGGACCAATCGATTAAAGAGTGAGGATAGCTTTTTGAGTGCAAGCATATTTCAAGACCACGTCATGACGAACACTTTTGAACAAACTGGTGAACATACAGAAATTGATCCGTATTTTTTTTATACAAGGTTATTACGATGACGTTTCGTGGTCATTTAAGAACGAGTTATGCCAAATTGGCGAATGTTTTTTTTTTACAATTCTTTATTTATTTATTGCATCTCCGCTTTTCAATAAGGGTCTAACAATAATTAATCAAATCTTATTCTTATAATACCCGAGCATCAGTTCGGGTATTACTATTGTTAAAGTGGATTCGAAAAGAAACTGTTCCTGCTCCATTTTTCTTGCTGCTTAAATCGTATTTAAGCAATCGACACTTTTATGTTCAAATGGATGGAGAAACATCACAACTATACAGGAAGTGTTTTGGGTCCTGTCCATTACACGATATTTACTGCGGATCTTCCTGTTGATGAAAATGTTCTGTGTTGGAAGTATCCCAAGGTATTCAAAATTAAATTTTTGAAATAGAGCGATGGCTTAGGAAATGAAAGATAAAGATTAATACTAAGAAGTCGAATCATGTAACATTTGCGTTGAGATGAGGAGATTGTCCGCCAGTATATCTAAATAATATACTAATACCGCATAGAGATTCAGCCAATTACCTTGGACTCGATTTAAATCGCAGAATCACCTGGAAAAGTCATATTAAAAGCAAAGTAAGGAAACTTAACAGAAAAACAAAGCAAATGCATTGGTTGCTTGGTAAAAGTTCGCAGCTAAGTTTAGAGAACAAAGTCCGTCTTTACAAAGCCATTTTGAAGCCTGTATTGACTTATGGTATCCAATTATGGGGCACAGCAAGTCACTCAAACATTGAAATCATTCAACGGTATCAGTCCAAGACACTAAGACTTATTGTTGACTCCCCATGGTTTGTATCTAATGAGCAAATTCATAAAGACCTACATATTCCATACGTTAAAGACGAAATACGAAGACTAAGCACTAGTTACGTGGAAAAGCTACGAAACACTAGTTTATGGCAAACCTTTTTTTTTTTCTTAAGCACCGTTTTCGAGATATTTTCGAAAAACATGTATTGACGTGAAAGATGATTAGATCGAAAGGTATTGATGTGCTCTTTACAGTGATATATAATTATGTACAGATTAATTAAAAATTATAGAAGTTAGAAGCAACCAAAGTCGAAAAAATTTTAATTTTTGACCATTTTTCAAAATTACAAAATTTTGGTTTGCTTTTTATTAACGAAAAAAATTTTTTAAAAATTATGTTAAGCTTCAAGCTGAAAGAGAATTCTTTTACGAACATTTCAAGACCAAGATTTACGAAATCGGATAGGATCAACCAGCCTTGTTGGTACATCCTTCGTGTTGATGCCGGTAAGGCATTATGTTAACAATCACTTTTTTAACCAGTTTGATTGTAAACTCCTCCAGCCTTTTTATATTTGATAATCATTTTGGAAAGTATACAAAGGTCGTTAAGTCTGTTATTGAGTAACGGAGCACCCTGCCGTGTATTATATTTCATAATGTGAGGTTTACGACCGATCCTTCTTATAGGATGTATTTTGCTGTTTTCGCTCAGAAGAGGTGTCCTTTTTGAATATTGTACTCGACGTTATAAATTTTCTTTGGGAACAGTTGCGTGAAGGTTATCCCACTGTTGAGCATCTACAAGACGGATTTGCATGTATTTTGGTATTGTAGGTTCTATACTTACTTGTTTTACTCAATGCACTTTTGGGTAAAGGGTATAAGAAAGTTGGCAAGAACAAGAACATAACCCAGTAAACAGCCCTTCCCATACAGATATACAGACAAATTTATTCGTGTCCCAGCAATGAATGTCTAACTGCAAAATGCATGCATAAGTTATAGGTTGCACTAATCAAAAACATAAATTCACATAAAAATATCAAAGCGGCAAGAAAAGGTGTGAAAACACGGTCCTAGAGAGCCTCCTGCGACTAAAGTTGAAGGTTTATAAGCTGCACATGGAAATTGTCTTTTCTCTTGGTTATGTAGGCCCATTGTTGTCGTTGTTTTTGGTGGTTATGGTGTTGTTGTAGCAGAGGTGGTGACATAAGAGTACAGTGACAGCTTGCCACTTGACTCGACTGCTCCAAATGGGTCTCTCTAGCTCACTTGGCACCGTCATTCGGTCTAGTTGTATGTATACATATAATGGTATTATAAGCATAACAACACTAAATAGCTGCTTATGCATGCAAAGACATAGATACACTCGCACACATACACACCAAGATACACTCACACTTCTAAACAAATGTCATTCTGACAAAAATTGAGTGCATACTTTAGACAAAGTGCAGCAGCTCTGGCACTTTAGCCATGACAGAACCAATTTCCGACCTAGGCACAGACAGAGTGCTGCCACTTTATGGCTCATTCACTAAATGTTGCAGCACACCATCATGGGACAAGGCCTAGATCCTCATTAAACTAAACGAGCATCGAGCACCGAGGGCCGGATGGGCACGAAAAAGATCCAATGCAACAGTCAGTGGAGAGTTTAGTGCCCATGAATGCAGATGTAATGTGATGCCTGCTGCAAATGGTAGCCCCCACTAGACTTTAATAGCCTGGGCTGGCTAATTTGGGGCTAAAAATTTTATTCGTGTAGCACTTTGTAAACGAGTGTAATAAGCTAAAAAGAAGAAGACCACGTAGCTCTGTCAAATTTCAGATTAAATTGTCAAACAGTGAAATTCACCTGCGAAGAAATGGGGCAAGATATGGACAAATTTCAACCTTGATATTTTATGCAACTTATTGGTGAGATTCATATGAGGATGTTTGTGAATTAGTCTAATTACGGAACTATGATGTGGTCTTACTCGTTTCCTTCTTAATTTAAAACACATTTGAATTGATATTGCTTTTATTATCTATTTTTGTATCCGATCGTGATAATTCACCACATATCTATATGTAGTAACGAAGATTCTGACCTTTCTTAGTATGGGTACAAACCGCGTAGTTTTCGTCAGAATGTTCGGGTATACATTAAGTGGGGAGGGGGTGGTGATATAACAATCGATAAGTCGATAAAAAGAATCAGGTCCCCTTGTGGTAAATTTATCAAACTGCCAAGAATGATTATCCAAGATACTGGCTGCGTTCTCCAAACATCCACAGCGCGTTTCCATTTTAACATACCCACATCTTTTTTATTTTTTAAATCTTTTAAGCCATTTATTTTTAAGATTATATAGAGTGCAATTTATAAAAATTTGAAACAAAAGTCGATGTTGATTTTTTCTCTGTAAGTAGGACTTTATATATATATATGTATATCCTATGGCAAAGCGACTTATTAAGATCAAGTTCTGCCTAGGTGGGTTGATGTTGTGTGGTAAGCTGTTATCTATAATGGTATATGCGAGTTTCAGACTATGAATCTTGGCCAGTGCGCAGAAGAAACGTGACTTTCAGGTTCATTGCTGTACTTTCGCCCTATCTTTCTAATATTCAACGAGAATTCAGTATATCCATGACAACTTATGGTGGTTGGACTGACACTACATAGAATGCCAAAACTTGTTGTGTCCCCATAAGACCGAAGTTTATTTATTTAAGTTATTTATTTATTCTCAAAAGATATAAACTAATCATAACAAAAGTAAGCCATAGCTAACAGCGCCTTTAGCTAGACCGATGTTTAATACTTTGTTTTAAATACATAAGAAAGAGCTTTAAAAGGCTCTAGATCTCGTCCAATAGAGATCATTCTACTTTAGTTTTATACATAAATACATTTCAAAGCCAACTGGTATAAACGTAGCAACAGATAAATAAATATTCAAGCTTTTCTCACATTGCCATTTCTGTTTGCAGTAAATCCGACGCCTAAAGGAGCATATGACGCCACCGTGGAACGCGACACCCTTGGCTATGCACCCGAATTTCCCCGTTTCTCCTGTGCATGTGCAGTCCTAGCTACACATTACCTGAGAGTGCTACACAATCAGCTTACATGTGCACGTTTTTGGATTCGAAAAATGTTGAAATGAATTGCCGCTTTTGTTAAGATTGCTTACATGCTCGCATGGTATTGCATCTGCTTTCTTCATCTTTTTCAACTTGCACTCTTTTGGCTGGCTCCGTCTCCTTGAATGCATGTAGCAAGTTCCATATAGCATGTTTTCAACAATGTCGCCATTGCCGTTTCCGCTTCCGGCGTCGACTCTGCTTGGACGCCCCGCTTCGTATCCTACCATAGAAATGCAAAACAATATCGTTGCTATCTTTCAACTTCTTGCTGTATGCCTTTTCTGCCCCTTTCTTTAGAATTCTCTTAGTTGTTTTTTTTTTTTTTGTTTTCCCAGGAATGTTGTAGATAAGTTGTTGCAAACTTTGTTTCAAATGGCTTCATATACAACC
This sequence comes from Chymomyza fuscimana, assembly GCA_949987675.1. Taxonomy (NCBI): domain Eukaryota; kingdom Metazoa; phylum Arthropoda; class Insecta; order Diptera; family Drosophilidae; genus Chymomyza; species Chymomyza fuscimana. The sequence goes on from OX465088.1 coordinate 88,867,753, forward strand.
CCGCCAACGCTCACACATGAACCTGGACATAAACATTATTATAATATTTGAGCATCATATTAACCCAGTTAAGTGCAGCAAATGGAGAAAGCAATTCAACAAATTTGTTAGTTCAGATTCCTTGCCAACATCGACAGAGTCCACTAATGAACTGGAGAACGGAAATCAGAGCTGATGTACAGCATGTGTAAACACTGTAAGTATTCTGACACCAAATTTATATGTAGAATTTAAGTAATAATTTTTGATAATTGTACATCATATTTTCTCGGTTTTGGTAATTAATACATTACATGAAACTTGTTTTTGTGGTGGACGATACTGCTTGGTGCTAACTCCGCCATAGGAATGAAGCAAGACTTCTTATATTGTTTTTACTCTTGGTGTTAGTCTTATACTAAAAGAAATAGTTGAAAAGGAATTCCATAATCTGTATTAAGCTCTTGGATAATTTTTACAATTAATACTTGCAATGAGTGGTATTTTTTTTACATGCAAAATATTGAATATTTATTGAGGTACTTTTTTAAATTAATATCTTTTTTTTTTTTGTTTTATAGAAAAATTTACAACACTTAAATTATATCATCCATCTAAATAAAAAATTGTAAGGTTTATTGTAGTTTATTCAATTTTCATATCAACGAAATATTGCTCATCACTATCAGATGGTTTTTATCACAAATAAAGTAAACTAGGGGGATCCGCCCCCTGTATGTAAATTTTCCATACGGCATTTTATATTCAATTTGATACGTTCCGACCATAATATCCCTTACACTTGCCTTTATTCTCGCAGCGTTCATCGGATTAAGAATTCTACGGTTGCACATGTCCCATTCTTAAATACCCTGCTCCAATATAGGTAGACACTCCAGTTTGCAACAAACAGCAATCGATATACAAGAAATACATATTTAATAAAGGCAACTGCAATGTCGACTTGAGATGTTTAAAATTCTGTTTAATTCGAGAAGTTGTTATTTTCTAGGCTACGAACCGCTTATGGTAGCTTCAAACACCCTGCCTTATAAACTGCAGTTCCTCCAGTAATATTTTTTATACATTTTTCTGGGTTCGCCAACCCACCAATAATAGGGACAAAGGAAAATACAGGGTACACAGTGATATTCCAATTGTTGAAATGTATGTATAACAAAGCTAAAGACTCGTCACCAATTTGTCCTTAAATGCTATCAGAAAAGCTTAAAATCCAATCAGCTACAGATTCTCATTGTTCCACGCTTTTTGCGCAAAAACTAAGACCATAAAAAGTGTTGACCCGCTTGTTAGGTCACTTTGATCATTTTCAATTTTAGGTTACTTATAGGGGAAATGGCCAAAATGTCTTTATTGAGTTTGATTTTCAATTCGATTGCATTCAACCGACGACAACTATGACGGCGACTGGAACAGTCAGTTTGGGCAACGCCAAAGCGTTTCTTGCGTTTATAAGTTTTTTGTGGACGGGGTTTGACTTGACGATATACTCGTGTACCATAGAATTGTGTCTTTGTGAGGAGGGCTGTGACAATTTATGGCTTGATTGATGATTGCAGCTGTCATAATGTTTTGTTACCTTGCCAGCACGGTGGCTTATCGCTTGACATACAAACTATTCCAAAATGATTCCTAACCATTTTTATATGCCTTTACTGCACGTGGCATTATTAGTCATACACGCATTCCTTTTAAGGACACATTGACAGCTGAAATCAGTTTAGCAACCAAAATCTCTAACCGACAATAGTACAATAATGGTAACTTTCTTCAATCGCACAATCAATCATTATTTATGAAGGAAGTTACTCTTGTGTAGGTGGGAAACTATACAAATGGGTACTTATGCAAGCATTTATGTCTATCCAGAGCTAAAAATAATCGTTCCACTGTCATCTCAAGGGAGCAGCACATTACAAAACTTTGATCATTTAAACTGCACAGATTTATATATTTATCCTGCGAAGCACTCTGATGATACTTTTTGTCATTGATTGTGTGCATGTCTCTGCCTGTCATGGTAGTGTTTAGATTTCTCGATGTTTAAGCAAAGTTAATTACTTGTTGGACAACTTTGTACACACAAATAAAAAAGAACTACCCTTGAAATAGGCAATTAATTGATTTTCACAGGAGATTCAAAGATATTTCTTGATACTCGCGGCGGCCAACAAGAAGGCACTTCATGGGGATGCTCAACTTAAAATAACAATAACAAAAGATGCCATCATAATTATTATAATGTTGTTGATTTTGTTGGCCTTGTTGGCGTTTTTGGCATTGTTGGTAGTGGTGTTGGTGGTGTTGGCCTTGTTGGCGTTGCTCCCAGGCGTTGCTACAGATTACGCATTAAATAAATCATCAGAGGCGATGTGGCAGGCGTCTGCTTCAAATGCGTTCGTGTTCCAGCGCTTCACTTCGCTTCTGTTGAGTACCAGATCTTGAGTTGAGATTTATTGTAAATAAGCATGATTATCATAGCATCACGTATACGCCACGTTAAACTTGGCAGGGCGGTTCGCAAGACCCCAGTTTCATGTTAGCCAATAGGCAAAAATAGCCTGGCTGATAGCTGTTTTGGCCTTCGGGCTGTTGCCTAATCAGACGCTTTACTCGTGTAGCCAATAAACGGCTTATTCGCATAATCAAGCCATTTTTTCTGCAAGCATTAAAGCTGTAGAGCTTAGAGTTAATGCATGAGCCACCACTGACTAATAGGTGCTTAACAGATCTGGAACACACATATTAGCTTCCTTTGGCTTTTATGAGTACTAGAGATGAATTCTTAAACAAACCGAAAAACTAGACAACAAATAGCAAATAAATTTTTTAAAAAAAGCGATAAAATGTTCGATATAAAAATGTGAATAAATCGGGACGCTGGCAAATTGGGAACACCCTGCAAACGCATTCTTCTTAGAAAAATGTACCTATATATTGTATAGAAATCATTTTCGGCGTTTATTTTGAGAAAGGTAAAGAAGAATTTATACATATATATTATTAACTAAAACTTTATCTCATCTTTTTGTAAAATCTTGAGTCTCTCGCTCTGGAAATCTCTAAAATCTATGTGTTCATACAGACGAACTACCGGAAATGGCTTAATCACTTCCTGAGGTGTAAAGTATGGGTTGTTTATTATTTATGATACATAAAATACATTGGAAAAATCTGTAATATCTTGTCTTCAAAGGTTCATGGTATAAATACTAAGATAAGTATCGCTTCGGGGTAGCTGTTTTATTATCTCGTATATTTTTCTGGTTTTTTGCTAAAAAAGATATAGATTTGGCGCATAATTCAAACAAAGCAGAATGAAGCAATATAAACATTATAGTATGTTCTTGTCCCTCAACAGAAATTCAACAGAAAAAAACTCATCCCGAATAATTTAAATCAAACTAAATTCTTCTTTGAAGGAAAAGATAGGCGAGAACAAAGGCAATTTACAAAAGATTTTTACATCAACATCTCAATATTCCCTTGAACCAATTTTGAAAACAACTAGATACCTCAAAAAATACCAATCAACCGATGTTTTAGAACTAAAAGTAGGTTATTGGATGGTAAATCAGGATTATATTGCGCATGATCTATTTATTCGAAGTTTAAGATGCTTAAAATGTCTCTTTTGTGATCAGAATCATTCGTCTTCGGCGGTTTGTTTTTCTCAATTGCTCAAGCTCAACCATTTTTAATAAACAAATCGATTGGTTCCATTCAGAATTATCCGAACTACATTGCTTTTATGTCCGCTTTTGTTAAAAAAAACTGAAGTACATTTGCATGCAAATTTTTTTTGTTTTAAGACCCAGTAGACCCCCTGGAATGTAGACAAGCTTTAGATTAATTATTTAAACTACTTGTATACTTAGTCCTTGATGGTGCCTCACCGCTGAATCTCGAATAAAGTCCTTCGAAAAATTTTATTGGAATAAAAAATGTTAAAGCTAAAGAATAAATAATAGGAGAGCTCACTTTGTCTATCGAACAACAGCCCGAGCTAGACTTTTGACTACGAAAAGTAGAGCATTATTTTTTACACGGTTTTTAGTATTATTTAGGGCTTCTAAACCGTTTAGAAAAACAACCTGTAAACAATCCACATAGTATATTTATTCGCTAAGGTTGCCCACGTTAATAAAATGCTGCCGTGAAAATTCCACTTTTTGGAGCATATAATAAAACACTTGAAACCCTTGTAACACAACACATTGTTAACCTTAAAAGCAATGCGGTAGAATAATCTCAAGAAATCTGGGGTTAGTACTCGTAGATAGAGGCCCCAACTCAAGGAGCTCTACCCTTTAGGTTGTTTGGATGTTATTGACACTTTGTCTAAGCCAAGAAGGTTTATGAATTTGCTCAACAGAGAAGTTACTCCAAGCACAAAGCAGCCGCGCAGGCTGACAAATGAAAATGACGAAAGGACGAAACAAGTGGTCCTACAATGTGTAAGTGCGCGTGCTTATGTTCATGCGTCTGTATGTGTAAAAATGTATAAGGCCACTCACAAATGGGAGAGTCGTAGAATAGCAGGAGCAGCTTTTCATTGGGACTCCAGAACTTCAAGCAAATAACGAGAGAAAAAAAATATAAGACGGGATATGGAAGTTAAATAGAACGGGATGAAATAAGGATACCATGCCACAAAGTTAGACTATGGAAGGAACACAATTCTTGTGAATGACAATGCAGAATAGAATTTTAATTCCTGCAAAATCTGTTATGTCTACAATAACTGGACTAGGAAAACATGAAGCAAAGATGAAGTTGCGAGGAGTTGACATATCCTTGAACATAGTCTGAAAAAATTGAAGAAAATTAGCTGCAAAGTTTTGTAACCAAAATATTTATATATTAAAGTGTAAGGAAAGAGATTTCTTGGTCCCAGCGTAGCGAGGCTGTTTTTCAGTTTTCCATCATAAAAAAAAAATGTTGTGTTCGTAGTAGTTTTCGACCTTTATAAATTAATTAGTGATACCAAATCGCAAAGTGAGAGTGATACTATAAAGAAGTGCTTAATCGATAAGTATTTTATAAACTCATGAACATCAAGTTTTCGTAAAAAGCATTTAAGAAAAGGAAAATCTATATAATTTTAGCAAATACCTCGAAATTGTTTTATTTTATTTTTTCAAAATACCCCTAGAATTGAGTTTGTTGCTTTAAGAATACCAAGAATGACAAATCTTGGAACCTTATGCTATCTAACAGTGTGCTAGATAGATAGTCTTTCTTACTTCTTCTGTCTGAATATTGATAATAATAAATAAAATATGTGAGGATAAAAATATTGCCGAATTGTCGGATTAAATAACTTTTTAAAAATTATAATAATCGCCAAGAATTATTAAATTTTTTTCGACTACACTCAACACTATAAAACTATAAATCCATCCCGTAACCCAATACAATTGCAAATAACCATTAACGGAAAAGACGCCATTATGTACACGAGATTCCGCCTGGGTCAAATAAATCTGATACTCCAGCACTTACTCAATAAAACACCACAGCCGATCTGTACATTTTTTTTTTTTTTTTTTTGCATGTTTATTTTTATTAAACAAGTTTTGTATAAACATAAATAAACAAATGTAGTGGTATTACATAAAACTAATCACAGTCTCTAGTCGAGCGCTCGTGACAAAAATTCTTATATATTATTCTAATTTTTAAAGATATATAACAATGGTAATTAAATGATTAAAATATGTACATAAGTGTTTAAGTGTGGTTTGCCGATCTGTACATATTGCAACACAAGTACCCTTACTATAAAGACATTCCTTTCTTCTTACAATGCAACCACACTTAAACACTTATGTACATATTTTAATCATTTAATTACCATTGTTATATATCTTTAAAAATTAGAATAATATATAAGAATTTTTGTCACGAGCGCTCGACTAGAGACTGTGATTAGTTTTATGTAATACGACTACATTTGTTTATTTATGTTTATACCAAACTTGTTTAATAAAAATAAACATGCAAAAAAAAAAAAAAAAAAGACATTCATTTCTTCCATTGCCACTTCATCCTCAACCTATGCACCTCCTAACAAATCCGAAATCCCACTGAAATGCTCGCAGAGACCAACGCCGTTAATATAAAAAACTTCATAAAGCTCACCTCTAGAATTCATATAAGCACATAATGTATAATAATACAAAATTAATATAATGAATAATAATAATTTTTTAACCAGATTGAAGGCCTATGTTGCATCCTTTCTATAAGAAACACTGTACTTTCGTAAATTTCTACAGTGTTAATACCAAGTTAAGGTATTTCTAAGCATATATTGAATGAGTCTTCTCTTTCTCTCTGAGCCTATGTAGATGATATCAAATGTAAAGAAAAATGGGTAGAAAACTCAGGGACCGGACTTTCTATAAAATAGAATTAATAATATGATCTATTAATACAAAATATAAATATGAAAAACAATTCAACCCACTATCCCTCCACATTATCCCCACACATTGTTTCTAAGAAAAAGCCAAATCATACTATGTCTTATGTACCACCCCAATCAACAACAAGCTACTCGAAGCAAAGCTCAACCCAATTCAAGCCAAGAGTCAAAACATGCATAGTCAAGCCAACAAAACATTTCTGAGCTCTTCACACCTATATATACGATCGCCAAATCAAGAAAAAAGAATAAAAAATTCACCTGCCACTGCTATCGCACTGGCTCCTACAAACTACCGCACTCCTAAAATTTTACAAAGACTCGTACCCTCAATTTATAAAAACTTCTTTATACTATTTACCAAACAAGGTACTATTCAATCTTTAACTTCACTTCATTATTATAAAATCATCTGCCCAAACGGCTCCAAGTCTCAATCGGATATTCATTTAGCACAACTACAAATTCTATTATCAAGCAGCTATAAGGAAAGACCCTTCTATACAACAGTATACATATGTATCCTAAATCATAGCACAAACTATTGCGATTGTTTCAATTCTAAATATGTATTTAAAAAGCCTGCTTGATCACTACGAAAACCTGCGAGCCTTCAACATTCTCACACTTTCCTGTGCAGATTGCACTTCCTAATGCCAACACCAAATACTTCCGTAACCCTAATCCTCTAATCTATAGGTTGAATTTATTAGGGCTACTGGGCAAGAGAGTTTTCAAAATGTCTATTAGACACTTGGGCCAAAATTCAAAGCTGCTAGCTCTTGTGGTCTTCGAGGAACAGGCTATACTGAGAGATTGACATAAATGTTAGATGTTAAAATCGATTCCCTTTGTCGTTCTGCTTATTCTGGCATAAAGTTGGTGGGTCTTACTCTTTTCCTTTTAGGTTAAAAAATTTTCTTGCATTAATTTAATAAACAATATGTGTGTAAGGCGCTGTCCGTTTATATTTTAAATATATTTGTGGAAGACTTTTATTCTTAAATAGAATTAAGTAAAGTGAAGAGGGAAAAAGAGGCTTATATTTCAAGATCTACCCCAGTAGAGCATTCCAAATAGACAAACAAAACCCGTCGGTGCTCACAAATGTACGCAAAACAAAATGACCCCAGAGACCAAGACGTGGACGACAAGGCAGATGTTGATGACGCGTCAAGGAGATTTTTGTGACGACTGCTGCTGCCTCCTCATTCAGAAGCAAAGCGCAGATTTAGCCAGAATACTAATGAACAATGTCAAGGTGTTGTCAACTCAATTTTTTTTCAAGATGCATCTAGCAGCACGGCGGACAGCTGGCAGTTAAATGCAAACGCCAAATAGTCAAGGGGCCAAGTGACCCCGATTCGAAGTTGCCCATTAAATAGCTAAATAGAGTAACAAAAACCTAAAGCAACCAAGCAGCCAGTCATCCGCCTAGCACAAGTGGCCATAATCACTGAGGTGCAATTTGGCCAGCATAATAAACGAAGGTGAAGGAGCATCGATCCAGCCCAGTTGTATAAACAGGGTGACCCCCATACCCAGTACGCGCAACGAGCAGCTGCATTGCAAAAGGATAACACTTAGCTCGACTTGATGTATCGTCGAGTCGACATGGCCATTGCAAGCATCTCCGCATCCCGGCAATCGCATCTCCTGCTTGGGCGAGCGCCTCAAGATGCCAGTGCAAAGAATACAGCAAGAACAAAAATAAATTTTCGCGCAAAGTGCGAAACACAAACTAAAGACGAAACAACAACAAAAGGAATACTATAATACAATGGAGGAAAAACAAGAATGTGCAAACGGCAGGGGAAAAGCTAAGGAAAAATAGTTGGAAAAGTAAAATTAAACTTTTTTTTTGTTGAGCGAACAAGGTGGAAGCTGAGCAGGAGCTGGAGCAGATGCAGACGCCGGAGCTGCGCTTGTTAGTTTGTTAGTGGGAGGGGAGCTGCTGCTGTGCTGGTGCTCTAGTTTTTTAATATAATTTTTTCGACGCCGCCACGCCCACTTGCCCATTTTTTTTAAGCAGGATCCTCAGACACCATTTTGAGTACGCTAAGTTCAAGGTGGTTCGGGGGGCTTTTGAGTGTTTAAAAAACAACTTGAGATTGTAATTAGTTTTTCTTGCTGCTGGGTTAAGCCGTCGTTGTTGTTGTTGGTGTCGTTGGTGTTGGTGTTGTTGTTGTTGTCAGAGTAAAACGGAAACTTTAAAATTGAACTGGTGTAGCCTTCAGGCTCCCTCTTAAAACCATACCCACACACACACAGTGTAAAAATAAAAATGAAAAAAAACCCTGAGCAAGCAAAACAAAATATTTTGCGGTTTCAACTTTTACACGGTCTGCCACCCCTGTCCAACGTCCAACGTCCAACGTCCCTCGTTCCACACCCTGTATGTAGCCACAGCGCTCACAAAATTGCAAATATGTCTGCGAAAAATCTCATTAAGTATACGAAATGTAGCACGCCTGAATAAGAAAAACACAGCAAAGTCGTCGTCCTGGTCTCGTCTCCGGCGTCACAGTGGCAATATAAAAATGTAAAATGCCGACATTAAACGAATGAAATGAAAAAAAATCACTGTACAAGGCGGAATGTAAATAAAAGTAAAAATTATGAATGTCGCCCAGAAAATATTTGCGTAAATTTCAGAGCTTCTCAGCAAGGAAGGGTATGCAAAATGGATGGGCTGAGGACCAAGAGGTCGCAATAGTTGCCATAAAAGAAATGCTTGCAAATATAACTTTAATGATGAGGAAGGAAGCTGCTCTGAATGTAACCCAACAAACAGCAATATGAAACTGTTAATATGGCCATAACTGAAAGTTACTGGGTCAAGTTGAAGTGGAGTTTTGTGTTCAAAACGGAACTTTCACAAAAGTGTTTAACAAAAGACCATCAGCTCAGTAGCTAGTAGTCCATTATGCGGTTGTAAGTTACTGGAATAAGGGGGTCGGGCACAATTTAAATCAACAGTTTCAAATAGCTTTGAAGGGTGAATTTAATAAAAGCCAACCTTTGAAAACATTTTGAAATGCAATCCAAAAAAAATTGAAATTGTTTCAAATGTTATACTGGACTGCAGGGTGCCTCCAATAATTCCATTAACCTAAACTGAGACTACAATTACGAATTTCGCAATTTTAAAATGATTATTACCCGCCTTGGCTATTTTTTGCTCCGAGTGTTCTTTCTGTTATGTCTTGGAAGTGGCGCCAGCCAAACGCACACGCAAAAAGCCGAGAATTTACAAAAACAAAATACACGCAGTGTATTCGAGGATGCTCGCTGACTAAAATTTCGCACAAGTACACTGAGCACAGAAATATAGTTAATTTGGCAACTATAAGACCGAGTAATTTTTTTGGTAAATTAAAATTGTCATATGACCTTTCTGTTTCTTTGAATGTCTTGCAAAATTTCGTTCAGTGTACATGCACAAGCAGATTGCCGGCGACGCGCCGAGTTTACAACAGTGTGCGAGTTTTATGGCCCTACTCGAGAATTGCTTGTGGGACCGTAACTGGACTATTTGTCTTGTTGTGGTAGGGCTCTTTCCGTTATTTTTCGTGCCCACCGCTGATTTTTACCATTCATTTACCATTACTTAACATCTTATTTATGGATCGATTTAAATTGAGTTTGGTATTATTTGAAAGGTTATTTATATACCAAATTTTGTCTAAATAAGTTAAAGCCAAATTTTGGATTTGGAAGAGAAAGTGAAAAAAAAAAAAATTGATCTGCTTTCTTATATAAAGAGTCCAAATCTCAAGTTGGTTATTCTAGCTTTTATTCTTTCCAAGATCTTGAGTTTCATACAGATACATATATCAACTTTGAGAATATATGATGTGTACGTCTTTCTGTTACCTCTTACCTTACTTAATGTACATTATATACAAATAAGTACACCATATGAGCGCATACTATTTTCAAAATTTAAATTCAACATTGTAAATATGTATACATATTATTTACATATTTGTAAACTACGTTTTTTGACGAAAACAATCTGACTGTTCTCCTATCCATTGAACGAATAAGCGACGCTGACCCAACTAGGTACCACTTTTATGCGATTAGTACTCAACTTTAGGAGTAGTCTTCAACTTGGCATGTGTCGAAGAGCATCAACTTTGGACGGATATGTCCGAATTATGAGTGCTTAAAGTCTTAAAATTACAATAACATACAACTAATCTTGAGTCTACAACGATCCGTTTTTGCTCGGTTGCTTGTTATCTCAAAAAGTATCGTAGACTTCGTCTTATTGTTTTATTCACTTCTGGCATAAGGGACTTGTAAAATTGAATAAAAAAAGGTAACAATTCGGGAAGATACAGACAGGGTTTATTTTTGTCGTAGTGTTATAAGATATCGAGTGAACACATTTCTCGCGTTTCGGACATGGGTGTATAGTGCTGGTGAAAATTTATTTTCGATTGCGTTCGTTCTTTTCATTTTTTCCCTTTTTGTAAGTGCGTTTCATATTCCATATCCGGACGACCACAATAGATTCAAAGAGACGCAGTTCATCCTTTCAAATAAAAACCGATAAAAAATGTGGTATAGTCGAGGAAGTGTCTGGACAGCCCGATACCCTGATACTTATTTGTTTTCTAAATATATTAGAAAAGTAGCGCGATTTAAAAGGCTCAATATCGTTTTGCTTACAACACTCAAATGGAGATATATTCCAAAGGATACCATTCGAATATTTTGAATTTATTCAATTTTTTTTCGATGTAATTATTAATAAAAGTCTTCAACTCAATATTTAAAAATATTAATTTATGTTCTTAGGAAATTCTCACTGACTCTTTTTATTGTGTGCAAAACTCCGCAAACTTAATAAAAAAAACAAGTTTTAAATGTTGACAGCAAGTAATGCCCCAAGGAAGAAGACTTAATATAAAATTTTAAAGTTTTGTTTCCTGCTAATTGTGCCATAAGCGTGTTTTTAAACTTTTTGCATCCTCTCTTTGGGTGAATTGTTTAAAATAGTTTAAACCAACACGGCTAAAAACAATCAGTTTAAAACATATTCTCATTTATTACAATAACAAACAAAAATCTCCTTAATAACAATTCCGTGAATGATAACAAAAACATAAAATTCCAAATGACAGTAACGCTTATGGACGGAATATTTTATTATATGAACTGATGTGCATTCAACACGCAAATCACTAATAATAATAATAATGCATAAAACACATGGCACAGGGCAGTATATAGTATGAGTATGTATGTACATACATACTATATGCTTATATACATAAATCGATTATTTATAAACTTTTATGTATTTAATGGGGCACACAGATAAATCCCAGCAAACCAATGCGGCTGCTGCTGCAAAATGTGTCGAAAAGATAAGCTTCCACAATTAGCACTAAATAACATAGCTAAAAAAACAAACAATCTATGTTTTATTTGCAAAATGTTTGTCATTATTTAAATAAATTGATGGGCCTATTGTTTTGACCTACTTGTATTGTGAAATATTGGTAAACTCATCCTATAAACAAGAAATGGCGTCCAAAACTGCTGCGTAATGCACTCCAAAGTTGTCAAATTGGAAGCTTCATTAAATCTATGAAAATTTCAAAATGGAGGCATAATGGAGTATTATAAAGCTATTTACTTTCTTTAATACATAAAAATAAATAAATAAAAAAATTCGAACAAAAAGTCGTTAGTCAGCAGTAAAGTCATTAGAACTTTTTTAGATGTTCAGTCAATTCGCTATCCAACGACGGTGATTTTCATAAGTTTTAAAAAATAATTTTGAAGTAATTCTACTACTACTACTACACTACTTTTTTAAAGTACCACTTTGAAGTATGTTTGGGGCCTCAAATGCGAAGCATTTTGAAGTTCCCTGAAGGATCTGTTTGTGTACCATCACATTGCAATTTAATCCGGTATATTTCTTAAGAACAAGACATATGATTGCCAAATTTGGTTACAACATCTTCATAAAGACACGAAACCGCACGAATTTTGCACATTCCTCCTCGAGTTTAAATGATGTTTTCCCAATGATGAATTTTCGCACATTCCTCCTGGATGGTTGCTGAAAGATGATCCATTGCAGGCTTGTTGGCTAATGGTACTCGTAACTTATATTTCCGAGCTTCCCGAGTCTAGGGAGTATGAAATATTTCCCAAAAAGCAGTGAAATGTCTGTGAATACGGATCGGTCCTATGGGAGCTACATGATATTGTCAACCGATTTTGATAAAATTTGGTACAGTGTTTAGGAACTATAACTATAACTATACTACTAAAAAACTTCAGAGTGCCAAATTTGGTAGCGATAACATCATAAACAAACGAAACACAACGAATTTTGTGCAAAAAACGTTTTTTTGACCGATCTGCCCTATTGGAGCTATATGATATAGTCAATCGATTTTGAACAAATTTGGTGCAGTACTGGGGAACTCTAAAAAACTGCCAAACACCAAATTTGGTTAGAATATCTTCACAAAAAATATGAAAAACAACGAATTTCGCACCAAACACGTTTTATGACAAAACGGTCCTATGGGGCCGTATGATATTGTTAACCGATTTTCATAAAATTTGGTTCAGTGCTTGAAAACTCTAAAAAAACTTCCGAATGCAAAATTTGTTTACGATATCTTCATAAACAAACGAATTATCCATGTAGAACTTTTATTTTTTTTCAAGTCCTCTGAAACAACCCTGTGGGAGCTATATAATATAACTCCGATATAAAAAAATAACTCGTCTCCCGTAGCATAATAAGGGATCTAATCTGAAAGTTTGGATACTCTAGCTCTTACCAACTCTGAGATCTAGGCGTTTATACGGACGGACAGACGGAAAGCCAGATAGACGGATATGGGTATATCGACTTCTCTAGTCACTCTGACCATTTTAAGGTGGTTTTAGGAAGTCTCCGACGACTCCTTCTATATGTAACATACATTTTCGGCTTGCACAAACTTAATATACCCTTTGTACAGGGTATAAAAACATAAACACCGCTTTAAAAAATAATAGGTGCGAAACCAAAATGTCGAAAATAACAAGTAAAGTAAAACAGTCCTCAAATTAAGCTGGAAATTAGCATCAGTTAAAATTTAAAATGATTGATGTTTACCTAGGGGGCTCCGCCCACTGCATGCTTCGCACGCCAAACCCTTGCGGGTTTCATTATTCAATTGAGATCGTCCAGACCATAATATCTCCTATGATATTCTTTACTTCCATATTGTTCATTCCGTTCCTCGCATGAATGCTATAGTCGGTACTGCCTGACTTTAAAATACCCTGTACTAACGCTTTATCATAGCCAGAACTTTCTTCTTCTCTGATTCCCGTTGCACCTATAATTCAAAAACAATTTATCTGTTCTACATCCTCTTCTATCGAAGTTTCCTAACTCTGACCTATTTATTTTTGTGTAGCTCTCCGTACACTTTCTCTTAATCCTGGCATAAATGGAGTAAAAAGACAATTCCCTTTCTAACTCAGGAGCTGTATACCTATTATTAAGTTTTTTAATTAACTATGTGTATTCTGCTGCTGCAACGAAATAATCGGACTCAGAAGAAAAAAAATGAAGATTCCCATTCCTCATTAACGTGGCGGGAGTGTATTTTTGCACTTCTCCTTTCATATATCTTGCTTCCTTTTATATCTTGCTTCCTTTTTTCAACTTTAATATTGTAAATCCAAGTTTCTGGCCAGTTCTTGATGTGAGTTGGTGCATATCATTAAAAAGTTCACCCATCGGGCTAGAGACGCGGATTAGTTCATATCAATTCCCTCGCTCTATTTTCTTTTCTAAATAAATTATATGTACTTTTTTATAATATTATGTCAACTGTACGTAGTTGTACCCCTCAAATAAATAAATAAATAAATAAATAAATAAATAAATATGTATCCCTTGCCTGCTGAACTAAATTACGTGCTGGGTCAATCGTAGCCTGTATTCCTTACTTGCTCTTCTCGCCTAACTTGTCTGCTCTGCGATCTACGCATGCTTCTGCTCTGCCGTCCTTAACTCTAAGTTTTCTCTGAGCTGTGTTCTGTGCAAAGTGTTCCTTACTTATCTGCTCTACGATCCACGCATTGTAGCACTTTCCTGCTCTGAAATTCTAAGCTCTAAGTTTTCTCTGTTCCGTCTTCTATGCATACTGCTCTTTGTATAGTGTTCTTGCTCTCCAATCCTAAAATCTATGTCTTCTCAGTGCTGCGTTCATAGCTTGCTGTGTCGTCTCTTGTGGCCGAACTTCTACGTCTACAAGTTATATCCCTCTCCTGCTCCACATTTCTAATCTATAAATCTCCTCTGAGATGCGATCTTTGCATAGTATTAACCACTTGCTCTTGTAGCGTGACTTCTACGTCTAGGCTCTGTAGCTAATTGGCGTAAATCACGAAACCTAAACACACGTCGAACACTTATGTACTGTGCGAATGACTTATTATAACTTATTCTTTAAAATTCAAGGCATTGGCATTTAGTTCTCATCAATATTGTTTGCCATTTAATGCCACATTAGGTTAATACTTCTATATACCTGGTATAATAATCATTTAAAGTTTAGAGTCTTCCATAGTATGGGTGTAACCGCGAAATTCTCTTGCGAGGAAATGGGAAAAGATATCGAAATAAATCGTAAAGTTGATCTGCTAGACTATTATGTGCATCTTTTGCTAAAATTTCAGCTCTTATAGTTTTTGAGATCCTTTGTATCATACGGACAGTCAGACAGACGGAGAGACAGACATGGCTCTATCGACTCAGCTGTTGACGCTGATCAAGAATATATATATATACATTGTGGGGTCTACCACGCCTCCTTCTGCCCGTTGCATACATTTGCACGAACTTATTATACCCTTTGTACTTTTTCATACAGGGTATATAGAAATGGCGCTGTTCGCAGTGGACTAATGAATCAAAGATATATTTGTTTATATAAGTATGTGAGAAAAACCTCTTTTTTTTTCAACCGTAAAGCCTTCTATATTCATCTCGTAATATCCTGAGCATAATATCATCTGCACTTTCCGAAATTCCTAAGAACCTGCGAATGCTACAGTTTTTCACCATGACTAAAATATCCGAAGTCCTAACGGATTTATATGAAACTTAGATCCATGGATAGCTTATGAAAAAAGGAAGGTATGTGTTTGTTTAGCTTGCTACTTACATAGGTTTATACATTAATTAACAAACTTGATCTGTTAATGCGCGTCTTCTGGTAAAAGATAACTTTTATAGCATATGAGATCTTTTTGTTCTTATAGATGGACTGATAGACATGTCTATATCGTCTCGGCTGTTGTATCTGATCAAGAACATACATACTCTATACTCTGTCTGCCACACCTTTCGCATAATATGGACGTTCTTGAGTGGCCACGCCAATAGAGGTGAGAACATCTAGTGCGAACTTTAACGACAACAGTTTAAGATGTTTGGGCAAAACTAAACGCAGTAATGGATAAATATTCGAAGTGTTTGGAGAGCTATAGAGAGTTGCCGGAAGTTGTTACCGTCCATGCCATGAAACAATGACAAAAAAAATAATAAAGCCGATCTTCTGGAGAAATTAAGATTTTCTTTGAGGTTTGTAAGCCATTTTATAACAAAAATACAATAAACACCAAGCTTGATTGAAATAAAAAGTTGACTCCTATTATATTCTCCCGTAGTGTATCTTTCTAAAACATCAGTTAAATGAAAGTACAAACGCCTCTAAGAAAGTCCTCCACAGGCTGATCAGCTCAACAAGTGAATGATATCGCATGATACCTATTTGATTAAATAAGTGCGAACATGCAGGCAGCTTAATTAAATCCACAAATGGCTTAAACGAACTTAATCTTAGCCAAGTCTCGAACCAGCCTAAAAAAGCTTAGCTCTAAGATTGAGCCGAGCTTTATTTGTCAGTGCTTTGCCTCTCACTCGCACGCATTGTTAGCACTTTGTTGATAGCTTCAGCTTAGCTTTGACAGGTTTCAATGAATCCGCCGATTAAGCTCCTCCTAAGTACGCAGAGGCAGCAGCAGCAGCAGCAGCAGAAGGTAGACCACTTAATGCTACATGATCTTTTAGACGGCTTGTTTAGACAACTCTAAAGACGACGCGACAGCTCAGCTGGCGTCGACTGCACTCAAAGCTAACGTTGTCGATGACTCCGACTGGGCAAGATCGCGACTCAAGCGTTGAGTTCATTTTAGTCGCTGTCTTGAACAGCACACGGCACGCGGTCCAATCGAGAACTTAAACGAACGTGGAACCGAGAATCAAGCTGAGCGGTCTTTGGAAACGAAACCAAAACCAAACCACAAAAGCGAAACAAAGTGCAAAAGTTGGCAAAAATAATTAGAACGCGGCAAAGTTTTTTGCCATTCTATTTGTTATTACATTAAATTGTTTACAAGGTATGCTTGCTGTGAATACGTATCTGTACATACATATATGTACAAGTGTGTGCAAAAAAAAAAAATCTTTCAAAGTTGTGTCTCTAAATGTAACCTTAGCTTGATAAATTTTGCTATGTTGGTTAATTGCGCGACTAAAAGATATAAAGAAGCGCCAGCAGATACATACATACATATATATTTATGTACATGAGTGTGTAAATACGTGCATATGAATCAGTAAGACACAACATACTCGCACATATTTATGTATATAGTATATAACGCATGCGCGCCTTTGGTCTCAAAGTAAACTTTTTGTCTATTTTAGTTTGAGCTTAGATTCGTGTGCTCCGTGTGTGTTTGTGTGTGTGTTTATGCGTTTAACAGTTTGTGTAATTATTACGTGGTATGCGTGTGTATCTGTGTGTGTGAGTGTTCAATCTTTGCTCAATCTTTGCACATTTTAGTTTCTTGCGTTGTTTTTGTTGTGGCGGTTTTTTTTTTTGTTGTTGCCGCCGCAATTAAACTGGTTAAAAAAAGTAAACGTGTTCTTTATGTCTGTGTCTTTGCAAAAACAAAATAACACAAGAAATAAATAAATAAAAATAGGAAAAACGTTAGTCAGCTAAATTGCTAAAACACACCAAATGAATTCATCATAAATTTGGTTTACATTTTTCGACCAGGCCTATAACAACAAGAAATTAAATTATTCAATAAATAAAGTGAAAAACTAAAAGTTCTACCAAATATATAAGCAAAAAGAAACCATAAACACAAACTACAGGTAATTGGAAATTATGTTATAACTTCAAGGTTGATAGGTATATGCATGCTATGTATATTAAGAAACAAAAAAAAAAATACATTCTACTTAATTGTCTACCGGTTTGCGCAGATGCATCCAGAAGTTTGTGCAACCAAAGCTGAGCAGCTACCACAACTTCGTCAACAGCTTCGGCAACGACCTGCTCCAATTCGTTTTATGCAGCTCAAGGTCAGCTGCTTATTAAAACCACAAATAAATGCAAACTCAGCAGAGCTCTGCTGCGCTGCCAACGTCGGCGTCAGCGTCAACCGCGCTTGCCATTGCCTCTTCATTTTTTTTAAATTTTTATTGCTTGCCTTTGTTTATTGTGATTGGTAGCAAAAAAGTTTTCTGATTCGGCATAAGATGCACTAAAAGCGCTTCAACTTTTTAAAGATTCAACTAAATGCTAACTGGAACAAGTAGAGTGGCTATGGTAGGGAAAATCCAACTATAAAATATCCTGCATTCTTGAGTAAAACCCTTACACCTTTATGTGTGGAAAAATTTGGTTATAAATATATCCACCGGCAATGCTTAAGTAAATTATATTTTCCAATCAACATTTATCAATAATTTTGATAACCGCTGCTTTTTTCGTAGAGCTCATAAATTTGAATGAGATTAAAAGTTGTTCTTGATGGAGCCTCTACTGAGCTGAATGGACAAATTTTTGAAGTAAATTTGAGAAATGTTTGAGAAAAGCTAAAATTTGGTGGATTTGATAAAAATAATATGTACAACATTTACACAAATTTTTTACCAATCTGGTTTAAAACACGTATACGTAATAGTACATATGTTAACAAGAAAAAAAATTTTACTTTTAGAAATAGTTTGCCAAAAATAATGAATTATCTTCTACTCCTTATTCAAAAGAAAAAGGGTTAACAGAATTGGAATTGGTTTTTGTATTTGAAGGGTCATTAGTTTTATGAATGAGACGCTTTCAAGGATGAATGATGTCTTTTGGCAATAATAATTTTTTCATTTGAACCGATGCAACCGAGTTAAACCGAAATTTTTTTTAATATAAGTTTCGTATGCAACGCTTATGAAGTCTCGTTTTCCTTATGAATATTGTAAATGAAATGGCTTCTGAGCACCGGGTGAAAGACGAGGTCTTTAGTGAGTACAAATCAGCTCTCAATATTTTGTAGACAACTATCTTCGAACTAATCGTTTTGGCACCTACTTTATAAGGCGTCATAAAAAAAATACTTACCCAATATACCCCTTTGGGTATAGACTAAAAAATCGGATATATTCAAAATAAATATACAAATAAACTCTTAACAAGCTGGGCCGCAGATACAAATCTGTGCTTCTTCAGTGGAACTTAATTAAAGAATTCCTACAAAAAAAAAAAAAAAATCTTGCAAAAATTTCCCAAGCGCATTGGGGCTAACGAGGTAGCGGGTACATATATTTCACAAAACATACCACTGTCTCCTTTGTACTATTACTGGCTCATAATGATTTAATTTGCTGCACAAAAAGCACTTAACCTTTTAGTTTACATAGACCACAACAATAAGAACAACTAGAACAACAACACCAACAATGGGCCAACAAAAAGTGCGACCGCATTACTTTGCACAATTAAAACCGCAACACGACCTACCTCCTCTCCTACCTTCAAACCACCAAACTATTTCTCTTTGGTTGTATATTAGTTACTCGGCTACCTTTTGGTTTGCTTTTGTTATTTAATGCCAGTTTGCCTCTGGTTTATGACCTTTGAAAAGGTTTATTCAAAAAAAAAAAAAAAAATGAAAGAAAAACAGGTGGAGGCCAGAGAGGGGGATGATGGAGATAAATGCAATGAGGTTGCAAATAAATGTTGGGACAGTTATAATTTAAACATTAAATCAGACTAATTTAATTAATAAATTATTCAATGATTATAAAGCATTTAAGCATATCACACAAACTGCATTCATTGTGGTCGGTCAAGGTGGCTAACAAATTGGTTCACCAACTTGCACGCATATTTATGTATAGTATATAAGCTTATTTTATAAACAATTTTAATTATTGTATTTATAATGCGATACTTACTATTGAAATAAATAATACCTGTTTCAATATTGCTTAAAGTTTACATTTTTATAAAACGAGATGACAAAAATATTTGAGGTTGAGTTTTAAGTGCTTCTAACCGATTCTCGTTATGCCCTGTGTCTTAGAAAGATACTTCTTAATAAAATAAAAATATTTTTAGCGATAACAACTAGAAGTTAGTTTTTTTATATTCATAATATATATTTATATATGTGAGATTGTTTTGGGGAATAATGGTTTTCCATTCTATCCAAATATAAAGTTTGAGGATTTATAGAGGCGTCAAAAGTTTTGTTCGCAATCGAGACTTTAAAACGCTTTAATTGTTTAACATGAATTGCAAAAAAAAAAATAAAATATATATATATAAAGCACAAGCATCAGTACATTAATAATTTTTCTAATTTTAAGTTTTTTGCTTGTCAATGAATTGCATTTTTTATTTAAAGTCAGATAATGATATATTTTTGGCTTAATCAATTAGCACAAAATGAAGCTTGAAGAGCAGACCTGTGGGCTACACAATCATTTCAAAACTTTTTTTATTTTTTATACAAAATTGTAGTATTCTTAAATTTAAAAAATTAAAGAGAGGCATTTTATTTGCCAAAACATGAGTATGGTAATTCACCATTCTTAACTTGTCTTAAAAAATACCAATTATCAAAAAAGGATTTAAATCAGACAACTGTAAAAAATTAAACTTTGCTTTATTATTATTATTGTAAAAAAAATCACTTATATAGGACTCATGTGATTACATAGTTATTTTCTTGTAGAAGACACAGATTCCTTCTTTATTCGATTTTGATTGATTTTTTGTGGTTTGGATCTGATTACTAAATATAGGTATGTAGTAACTAGTACATCTATTTGTTTGTCTGGAGATCATGAGATATCTTGTTGCAAATTTTTTTAAAATCGTTTAGGAAATTTGATGCGTTTTTTAGGCAAAAAGTATCAAGTTTAAACTAGGAATGTGCGATACTGATCCGATATTTCAAAAATCAAACATTTGGGGTTTTATATTAAACTTCGATATCGATATTATGATTCCAATATATTGTCGATCTGCTACAAATTTCGATACAATTTTTTTTTTATTTAAAAGACTTTACCTAAGTTTTTCATTAGAAACAATTAGTTGAACAGCTTTTTGTGGCGAAGCATTTGTCGCCAAAATTAATATTTAGATTCATGCTGACTAGAGTATAAAAAAAAATATTTTACTTTTAATTATTTTCTTGGAGATGCCAAAGTCCCTGTTAAAAGCATCTAACAATCATTGTGAATATACCCATTGTAAATTAGTCAAAAATAAATTTAAAACATTTTGGCTCAAATTATAAAAAGTTAACGAATCAATATTTTATTAAATTATTTGTAAAATTGTCACAGTAGTTAAAGTGCAATTAATGTCACATGGCAACAAAGCTTCTACCCGATAAAAAATTGATTTATTTTATTTATAATTTTACTGCACAACTGAATCTATGAGATTTTTATCGAGTTTGTCAAGGCGGCTTTCCATTTTAGCCATTTGTTATATGCATTAATTCGTGTATTTGCAATACTTTCCACAAACGGAAACCGCTGTTAGTGCAATTGATTTATAAGCTATGTGAAATATTTTCACTAAAAAAAATTTTAAATAAAATGTATGATTTTTTATACAGCGATTTAATTATTCAATTAAATGACCACACATACAAAATTGTTGCCAACGTCGAGATTGACGGCAGCACAAAAAAATCGTAAATAACTCCAATAATAAAACAGCAATTTTTTTTTTAACAAAGTACATACAATATGAAAAGCTTTATTTTTGATGTTTTAAACAAAAATAAATACAACTTCCTATTTGCATAGAAACGTGCAAATGTTTTCAATACCATACTGTTAGCACACCCAAGGCTAAATTTCAACTTAATTATATTATTAATAATTTCAAACAACAACAATTTTTTAATGTAATATTTTATTTATAGCAAATAGTGCAAACAACAAATGTAATTTTTGGGGTCTTTTTTTATTTATTGTTTTTTTTTTTTTATGAGAAAAAGATTTTTCTACGTCTTTGCTTTTTGTGACATTTTTTTCAAAGCGAAGTTTCGATTTTTATATCCTGAGTGCTTAGAGCTAAATTTAAAAATAAATTAAATTCGATGGTAGGGTATGCTAAGTTTTCAAGATCTTCCGATAGCGGTTTCTTTCAACTTGAAAAAACTTCGTTAGCTAGCTTTATTTTAAACAGCTTATAGAATAGTATTTCTATTTTATAGTTCAAAAAAGGCAATCAAATATTGTTTTTTAATAACTAATCACCACAACGTATCCATGGAAATCGATTTAGCAAATTACGTCGGCTTCCTACATCTTTTTTGAGCCACAGTTTTTTGTGCTCTTCCTGCTCCACATTACTTGATCCTCAAACCAAGTTCAATCCTTATCGTATTGGAAAGATCATGTCCAAGCAATTATCTTCAGATGACCTGGAAATATAAGGAAAGTGGAGTGGCTACTAAGAAAAAGTTCTGCTCTACAAAATCATTCTGGAGCCTACTTGGTCATATAGCATCCAGCTGGGTCTCCGCTACCAATGCCATACAGGGCTTTAAAAAAATTTTCATAATAGATCATTTCTATGGAGACCATGGATTGCAGATCCAAAGTTGTGAACAACATTTATGATGTCATTATTGCCAGAGAACGAAAATTTCAAATCTCAGTGTTGCAAAACGACAGTTTCACAATGGTTTCAGAAGCTACTTTATAGGCTGTGGAATGTCCTTACTTGTGCCCGCTGTAAAGACTGCTTGTGAGAGCCTGCAAACCATAATGTCGAAATAAAAGGCAAGTGACAGTAAACAAATAAAATAGATTAGCCCTAAAATAAAAGCCGTAATCATAGAAGAATTGTGAATGAAAACATGCAAAGTTTTTGTGCATTTTAGCTTACTTTAAGGAAGCCCTAGGACATGACAGCCCAATGACAACTACTAAGAGTAATAAGCCACTTGTAAGGAGCTATACAGAAGCCCTCTGCAGTCGCCACTTATTTGACACATTTGCATAATCTTGAGCAAATCTTTGGTAACAAGTAATCGAAAATAAATTTGCATAACAAATGCCACCAAAAGCTGGCGGCGTAGTACCAACAGCCGCTGAAAATGAGCCATAATATCTATCCATGAAGTAGTCGACTATGTCGGAGTCAAGAACGCTTGTAAAAAGTCTGCACTTGATTTTCAAGCGTTTCAAAATCAATAAAAAATGTTTATAAAAGCAAGGCAATATCTTGAGTTCAATATGCAGGAAAACATGAGGAAAACTCACGCCTCCTTGAGTTGTCTATTTTCTATTTCTTATTTCTCTATATTGATGCGTATAAAATTTAATCACAATTTAAATTGAAAATCAGCGAAAAATGGAAAACAAGTGACGCCCTTTTTTGCATATTCCATTCGGGATAAAAAAAAAAGAAAAACAATGGCAACAACAATGGAACCCTCAACAATATGACGCACATTTTTAAAAACTCCAAAATAAGCATAAAGTAATTGTCACATATTTACATATATACATATAGGTACATATGTATTTTATATAAAACGCCATAAGTAACTGATTTTTTGATGTTGCGTTTTTTTTTTTTTTTTTTTTTTTTGGGTTGAACTTATTTGTCCTTATTTACATGCGATTTAAAAAATTTCAAATTTTGCTCTTTATTCGACAACCCTTAAGGGTTACATAAAGCATCAATAGATGAATGATGCCATTTTAGGGATTAAACTTGTGGAGAAACCCAACCCTGGCAGCAGGATTGATGATTTGCGATTAGGTATTTTTGTGGTTTCTGTATAACTTATGATGAGCTTAAAATTTTGATACATTGGCCAGAAGCATAGACGTGGCCCTGAAAAAGTATTTGTATTTAAATTTTTCACATTATGCAACACTATAACTAAAGAGTGACTTAAGAGATTTCTTTAGTTCTTTTTATTATTATTTGTTTAAATAATGCCGGGAGCGAATTCTTTCAAGGTATTGATATTTGCTTCTGAGTTATCTGGCGCACCGCTTGATGTTTGTTAGTTTGTATTTCAGTCGAGAGAGATTTCTGGCATATCAATGAATTGTTTTGAAACCAAATACATAGTTGACAGAAAAAAAAAATGCATCAGCAATAACTATATATGTAAGCTGAGAGTTCCGAACGAACATGCTTTCAAGTATATTTATGACTCACTCAAGATACTTTGTCTACTTTAAAGCGTTTAAACTTATACAATTTTAAGATAAGTTAATACCAAGCTGTTGGAGTTCTCGTTAAATTAAATCCTAAACCGGCTTAAAAGCTGCTTGTGAAAAAAAATATCTTCACAATATTGCACAAACGGCTTATTCCAAGCTGATGACTCTTTCAAGTGGCACTTCAATGAGCAGTCAGTCCGGACAGACCATCACCCCGACAGCCTCCCTAACTTGAAAAAGCGGCTTATGGACCAGACAAACGTGTGGATGCCACCTTCGTTTACAGTTTTTACAAAAAAATAAAAATTAATCTTTTTGGAAATAAAATTCTTATGAGACAATATGAGCTTCAGCTAGCAATTAATGGACACTCAAAAGAACGTAGACTACTTCAAATCACTTAAAAGTTGCAACTTTATTTTGGCTTCAAAATTTTTGGAGCAAGCTCATAGCTCCTACTTGAATATATATACTTCTTTTATAATACAAGCTCAACTGAACTTAGTTGTACCCCTCAAATAAATAAATAAATAAATAGTATACGGAACACGCAGAATAATGTTCTCCGCCTTATATCTGAATACGATTATTATGTCATTAATTTGCCTTTGCATCTGACTTCAATCTAACTACCGTAAAGGAACAGATCTCCTACCTCTCCAGCAGCTTCAATACAAAAGTGATAACCCATCGCAACCGCTACTAAAAGCGACTTGTGGGAATGGTTCCTAAAACTAAAACTATCTCTTGCCAACTTTTCCTCGAAGCTGAATCATTAAGACTACCCTTCGCTAACGATGACGTCACAGCTTCGCGAATACTTGAAAAAAATTCTAAGAGCCAATTAGTGTCTAATAAATTGATGCAGTTTTTAAATTAAAAGAAATATTGATGGTGTGAATCCAGATCTAAAACATTATTTTTAAGAAACAATTTTTTTATGTTGAACTAACATTTTCTGTCGTGTATCCGCTTATCATATCGTTAAATGGAAATTCTGCCAAGTGCTTTGACTGGATTGTCTGTGTGTCATGCCTTAGGTTTTCCCAAGCACCGGAAAGGTTTACCCCCCACGCAGCTTCATCTTTCGAAAAACATACTGAGAGAGACTCACATAAATACGATAGCTATTTTAACAATATTTATGAGAGATTCTGCTAAGCCGTCTCTTTACGCCTCCAGTTCCATTTATCAGCACTATTTCCGTAAGAATAATAATTTAGCATTTATAATTAAATGCCGCATAGGAAAAACAAAAATTTAGACGAATCTAGTACGTGCTGGAAAAAACAATACTCTATAAACATTTTGCACTAATCAATATTAAATTAAAATTGAATTTATATTAAAAATAGTTTAAGCAGGCTGAAAAATTAAGTTTGCTAGAAAAAAAAATAGTTAGTCGCTAAAACTTTAAGACATTTTTTGGGACCCTGTTCTAAATTAAAAATTCGAGTTTTCGTATTCGAAGGAGAGCGGCAAGTTAAAGCTCGAAAACAGGTTATCGTAGGAAAGTGATAGAGGACTTGTTTTGTAGGTTATTTCAAATACTTAAAATACGTATTCGCATATGTTTGCGAAAAAGTTACCGATTTTACGGTATTTACTGATTTTTAGAAATACATCAAAAACTATTTCCACCTTCTGCAATTTAAACAGTCAAACCTATGAACTCTACGATAGCAATAAAGGTATCACGCAAAAACTCCATCATGATAAATAATCCCTTCAAGTTCCAGTAGCTAATAATTTTTTTCCGGCTGAACTGTATTATACTATTTAAATTATTCGGACATTTGTTTCGATAAAAGGTCTTAATTGTTTTGTATAATAGGATAACTTTAGCCGTAGATGTTTCACGCAATATATAGCTTTTTTAATGGTTACACTATGTCGTTGGAAAACGTTTATTCTTCTGAGGATTTTGTTGGCTTCATCCTAATTTAAGATCAGTCGCCTGAAAATCTCAGAAAAGTCATACTTCAATTTTGAGGAGAGGTGCAGCTCGATATGTCCAAGTTAGTCGCATATGAATGTTCATTTGACTGGAGTTTAAATGGGAATAAAAGAAATTACCAGAATGCAAGATTTATTTACCATTTTTTTTGTAATGCTTTGATAATTTCTTAAATTGGGCACCATTTGAACGCCAGTACTCTTTGTTAAAAAATTCATAAAACATGATACAGAAGGTTGAAAAAAAAAACGATTTCTTGGGCTCTGTGAGAGATGATTTGTAGAAAGATGTGACAGCATTATTACATTTGTTCTGTTCGCATTTCTTCAAGAAAGATATCTAGTTTACGTTTGCGCTATAAACTATAATACGATAATATTTGATGTACCACGCAAAGTACGAGAAATTTCCGATGAGTTTTAAAATTTTGCATTATGCATCTGAAATTTCATAAGAAAAGAAGTAAATGCCCCGCAATGTGGTTCACTATTTTCACCTATTTTCACCTATTTAAGAATATTTCAGTTTCACGATACTCATTCTTTGCATCGACTGTACTATTCTAAGTGCTTCATCCAGAATTTGTTCATAATAAGACAGTCGTTTAAATAGAAAAGTTGGTCCTACCTTTAAGATCAAACGTCTGCCACTGCGGCTAAATGAAGAGCAGGTAATTCTTCTACTGAGGAAGAAAAATTTATCTTCTCCCACTTTTAGCTGAGACAAGGTTTAAAGTTGAAAGATCGTTTTCGACTCGTAAGCGAACTCAATTTTTTCCTCGAAGCTTAATGGGCCACGCAAGCTCTATTCCGCTTGCTATGATTTCCAAGCTAAGCTAGCTTAAAGACTTTGAATATTAATTAATCCAAATAAAAATATTAAATTTGAGCTTCCATGTATCTGGGCTTATATCGATTGTGAAAGCAACCGATTCATGGTTTATGTATAAGAAAATGTTTTTAATTGGTTGCATATGTTTTGTAAAATGTGGCTTTTATATAGTACCATCACTTTAATTGTTTTATTTATAAATAAAATTTAATATATAAATTAAATGCATATTGAATGCTGCCAACAATATAAAGTGAGTTATGAGCGTTCAATTATTAAGTGATATTTCCACCTATCTCCCCTGCAAACGTGAATTAAATCATAGTTGGCAATTCGGTTTCAGTCAATTGCAGATATTCTAAGCAAACAAACTATATAAAGGCGGCAAAAATAAATAAATACATATATATGTATGTATTCATATATATTGATAAATCAATATATGCGTAAACATATTGTTTTCCTTTTGCAGCTATATAGAGAGTATATTAAGTTTTTAATGGTTTTTGCTATGCAAAAAAATTGGGTAATTTAGAATATCATAAATTTTAGAATGAAATTTTATATGATTGTCATTACTAACATTATTCTCTATGACAGTTTGCGAGTTATATCAGACAGTTTTAAGA
Organism: Chymomyza fuscimana; assembly: GCA_949987675.1. NCBI lineage: Eukaryota > Metazoa > Arthropoda > Insecta > Diptera > Drosophilidae > Chymomyza > Chymomyza fuscimana. The sequence continues at coordinate 88,895,151 of OX465088.1, forward strand.
GCTTTCGTACTTAATATGGTAGTAAAATGTTCATGCCAGGTAATTAAGTACTTAAGTGCCGTAGAAATTGTCATAAAAAAAATTATTTTCCTTAAAAGCTGTTTAAAAAAAAAACGAACTGTGAAACGGCTTTATTGTGCTGTGCAAAGTAAAAATTATGAGTATATACTATAGACCCATTAGAGAGATGGACCCTAATCCTAAAGGTAGAAGGAATCGTCTTCTGTAAAGACGATTTTTGGTGGCTTGAACCCCTAAAGCCCCTCATCTCGCTACACCCATGCTTTTATGACAGTTATTTAAACTTCTTCGTATATTCCTTTAGGCTTAAAAACTATACATGAGTTCTTGAGCGTAGATTCAAAAATTTGTATTCATTTTTAAGGGGTAAATGAAAATTCGTTATAATTTTTATTTGAATGATTAATTGCATATTAATTAAAAGTAATTACAATCTTTAATTTCCTTTTGGGGCTAAACAAATCTTTCTTCAGACAAACGTATCGTTTAAAAAAATATAATCTTTCCAAAGCAAAGTTTTTTTGAAGTAAAATTTTTGGGGCGGCATTGTGACTTTTGTAGGGAGTAATTTTGAAATTTTGATAGTTCAGGAAAAATGTTAGTTTTTTGCGTTGTATTGACTATTCTCTGCTGCAATGAAGTATTGCAATCTGATGTTGCAAAGCAACAGATTTATAAAGAACTTGCTTTGCTTATAAAGAACAATTGCCATTAAAGAGCTATGTGAGCACCTGTGCAGGTGTATGTTGTGTATAAATATATATTATTGAAATAATATATTAAATGAAAAAATATTAAATGTACAATTTTAATTTTGAAAGGGTATGAAAAATTCGACTCCGAGATGTAAGTTGCCTTTTGTTTTTCCATTGAGCAAATCGTTTGTCATGGCAAGTTAGTGATACTGCCAGTTCAGTCATAAAATTCGTTATATATGTATGTATATTTTTATTTCCTAGCAAAATGGCTTCCTGTTCTCGCTAGGTCTGCCATAGTGAGATGAAAAAGGCATTGCCTTTGACTCTTTTTCTGGATGCGGGGATTCGGCAACAAGCAAACAATTTGAGCGTGAAATTTTGACCAATATAATTGCCGCGTTTTATGCTTGTCTTGTTTCAATTATTTCTATAAATGGCAATTGTGTATAAATATATTTTATTGAAGTAATACAATATATTAAATGAAAAAATATTAAATGTAAAATTTCGATTTTAAAATCAACCATTTTAAATTGTACTATATGTAATCTAATGCTCAGCCTGAGAGGAGCTTCAAAAACACCATTGAGAATTGAAAAAGTCATGCAGACAAACACGAACAAACCAAACCCGTAGAGACTCGTGTACTCACAGAAGCTTACCAACCATCCAATACATACAACAATCCTGACAACCTCCAACGCAAATAAATTCTGGAAACCACTCTTTCGGAGTGTGGCGGGAGGTGTTATTTGTGTGTTGCTTGTGCTTCTGAGAAACTATTGTGTATTTCAAATGAGTTTTATGGTATACTTGATCGATTTCAGAGAAAGTTCAATGTATGCAAATGCGCGGATTGCATTCGTCTGGCTTGCTGGCTTCAAAGTGATTGCTGGTGTCACAGAGATTTGCCAGATACAAGCAGCTGTCAAGTCAGCCAACCGAAACATACATAACCTAACACTATATCTATAGTACACTCGTATGGACATACGTACGTGTGTATGGTATATACGTAGTGTGTTTGTGTGCGCTGTGTATCGTATGTGAAACAGCTGTTCGGTTCTTGCGCCTGTCATGCAACTCACTGTAAACACTTTTGTATGTCTGCGTCTGTTAGTTTGTTGTGGCCTCGTCCCCGCCACAGACCGCACACACACAACCTGACCAAAACTCATGACGCGCCTACCACTGACGCTCCCTTGGGGGTATCATGTTGCTGGCAACATTTGCTGCTCCCGGCAAGAAGCTCTCTTAGCGCCGCTTGTTGCTGCACTGATTGTCAACGTTATCATTTGCATCATCTTTATCATCATCTCTGTCATCATCATCATCATCATCATCATCTTCAACTACTCTCCGATATGCCCACGCTAATGCTTGTCATGGCTCTTCTTCTATTGCTCCTGCTGTTGCTGCCGTTGCTGCTGCTGCTTCTGCTTCTGTTGCTCTTGTTCTTCTTGTTATTGTCAAGTGCAAATGTGTTTGTGAAATATGCAAAGACATAAATATTTCACCGTATATCCTTCCCTATGTAAGTCTCTGTCTGTGTGTGTATCTCTGTGCCTCTAAAAAGAAACAAACGAACTGTACTGCAAGTACTTGAAAGAAATTTAAGCAGCCATCTTTTCTGCATCTCCATGTATTATTGTATTCCAGTCTATCCAAGCTTTTTGCCAGTCGGTCAACTATCGTTTCATATCGCTAACTGACCTTAGCCAACTTTTTCTCAATTGCGTATCAAAGATTGAATTCCAATTTATGAACCATGCTGTATAAACGTAATATGCTTAAATTTCTTGATTTTATAGCTTTATACTAAAAATATCTTACTATTTAGATAATAAGTTTAGTTGTATATAAATAATGCTTATGTATGTGTATGAATTATACGCACTGCTATATAGCAGTCACTAGCAATCATTTACATAAAAAAGCTGTTCTACTAGATACTTTTAATAATTCGTCATTGCATGATGGCTACAACTACGCCCCTATAGGTAGAAATTGCCAGTACTAAGATTACAAGCACAAATACAAAAAAAAAAAAAAATATAAAACAAAATCAGGGCATTCCGACTATTATGTACCCTGTACTCGCTCAACTTCTAGTGTTCATCTAATTTTGAAAACGAGTGACTGTAGCTTTTATTAAAACAGAAGTTTTTTAGTGACAATTTTAGGCAAAATATGTTGAAATTTTTGTAATTTTTTTTATTGTTACTAATAAAGTTTGAATCCATAGATGGATTGTCATAAATACCATACTTTTGCAGAGGACTAAATAGTTACTTATGAGTGACTGAGTTGGTGGAGTATTGACCTCAAAACTTTTTAAGTAGGCTAAAGTCTTAGGATCGATTCTCAGCTGAGACATATTTCCTTTTACTTTTGTACCATTTGGTATATAATATTTTTTTTTTAATTCTCGTTTTGTTATAATTCGCATAGTATATAATATTTTGTACACATTTTTTTTTTTTTTGATGAAGTATATAATTAACTATTTTGTGTATAATTTTTAATTAATATTTTTTGTATATAATTTTTAATAAATATCCTTCTGCGACTGACGTGACCAAATTTTCACAATTCTACTGACATGGTAGTATATCAGACACGATTTCTCCAGCTAATATTGGTCAAGTACCATTTTGTATACCTTCAGAAATGATTTTTATTTTTAGTTTACACCATTAAACTTATTTATAATTATAAAGATTATTCGATTCAAAACTACATTTCATGTTAAACAGTATTTATTGTCATGGCACAAATTGGTCCTCCAAAAGGTTTATCTATAGAAAAACATAAAAAAATATTCCATATTGTAATTTTTTAAACAAACGTTTTGCATAAATTCAAGTTCAAACTTAAAGTAATCAGCCTTAAAAATAATGAGAACCATTCAATGGTTAAATAAAAAGTTATTGCTTGTTTTGGCATGTCTCACAAAGTGGCTTAGAGCACTGGAGGCAAATTGGCTTAAGGCAATTGCAGCAACAACATCTAGTTACCCTTTGTATTTTTGTGAGGCAAATAGAGCAAAGTTTTCTTCTACTTGGTGGAACAGATCGAATAGTTGGTGGCGGAGAGATAGATCTTTTCCAAGAACTTCGGTGATCATTATTCTTACTTCTCTAAGCAATCTTTCGTTGCATACCCGGACTTTCATGTGAGCACTAATTCTCTTGCTATATTGCGTATGTAAGTTTTTCTCCTCATTTTTTCATCACTGTTAGCACACATTTGAAACAATACAAGGCTATTAATTCCTATCATATCTATTATTCTTTGGAATATTTCCATAGGCCAACGGCGAGTTTTACGGCTGCAAGAATATATCGAACATTTTTTGTCAATTTCGTCAACTCCTCCCTTAGTACGATTCTTGATTTGATTCTTCATTTGAAATTTCGTCATCATCAAAGAATTCACTTTCTGGCTGAAAATTCGGGTCATCGCCTTCATTATCAAGAGCGCTGAAGTTGTCCTCGCTTTCTTTTTCTTACCACTGTTGAATCTGCTCCTCGCGGCTCTGAAAAGTTCAAGACGATGTTCTCTTAGGACCGTGAGAGCCTTGACTTGAAGGTACTAAGAGCGCGAGAGTCGATGTTTTAAAGGTAACAGTACCTTACTATCTTGTCAGCCGCAGAAGGATATATACAATTTATAAAGTGTTAAAGTAAACTTATTTTTTATTTTATTGATTATACATAATATATAAGTACTATTTTATTAAAATTTACATTATTTGTCTTGAAAATGTCTTGAAGGGGGTACCAAATTTTTTGTTAATTACCCTACATACCGAATTTCGTAACTCTGTGAATATTTCATATATGTATAAAGGGAAGTAAAATTAGTTAGATGTGGTTCATAACTTTTGTTAGATTTATGGGATTTTCTTTATTTTTCTTCCATAGTTACATAAGTCTCAGGACAGAACATTAAATCGCGAGCTGCTAATTCATCGTTTTCATCTTCATTTTGGTTTCTCTGTCTAGTAGTCTCTGAGATCCAGGTTGGTAGGACAGTCTTTGTCATCCATACCAAGTTACATGTCAAAATATTCATTAGTGTTTGAGTACGCTTCGTTTTTGTGAGCTGCTAAAAGTGAATTTTTCGATTTTCACAATATCTAAATTTGTTGAGCAGAGAATCTGCATTAAATTTTATTTGCGTAATGAATTTTCTGCTGCTGATTTGTTGAAGGTAGTTCAGAAAGCCTTCGGTGATCAGGCTATGTCGAAAAAAAATGGCCGATAACGTGTCGAAGACGAAGAGCGTCCTGGACGACTATCAACCTCAACCGACGAGGTTCACGTCCAAAAAATAAAAGATTTGGTGTTTGAAAACCAGTCGATTAACGATCAGAGACCTGGCTGATGATGTTGGCATATCAAAAGGGTCAGTCAATACCATTTTGATTGATATTTTGAGGCTCAAACGCGTCAAATCTCGAGTCCAAAAACATTGAATTTTTCGGAAAAAATGCGTCGCGTTGAAGTGTGTGAAACAATGCTCTCTGACTACATTGACAAGACGAAATGCATAATAACTGGAGATGAGATTTGGATCTATGCTTACGACCCCGAAACAACCGATCAATCGAGCGAATATCGTCCCAAAGGTGAGCAAGACCAAAAAACCGCGCCAAAGTCGCTCAAAAATCAAGGTCATGTTGACTGTTTTCTTCGATTATCGTGGTGTTGTGCATTATGAGTTCCTTCCGCCGGGTCAAACAGTCAACAAGGAATATTATATGAATAATAATGCTATTATTCTGGCTATTCAACAAAATCAAAAGACCACTCCGGAGACACCGTTTTGAGTCGATAGAGGAGAGAGCTGAAGGCCATCCCGGAAATCGATTTTAACAACTGTTCAAAGATTGGAAAATCCGTTGGCATAAGTGCATTGTATCAGGTATTTGGACGAATAAATAAAGATTTTTCAAAATAAATGCAATGTCACCTTATAGACACAGTAGTACTATATATATTTTTTTTTTTTTGGTTTATTTTATTTACAATCTATCCGTGAATAATAAGTAAATGATTTGACATAATTAAATTACATAACAGGATTGACTGAGATTCAACAAAATCAGCCAATATAAATACTATATATATGTATTAAGGATGTATGAACCTCGTTCAGCCTGTTGCATACGTTGCATAATATTAATATACCCTTATTCATATGGACGTAGGGTATAAAAATAAAAAGTAGTAAGTAAATGTAAAGTAAAATTCCAGACATTTGCTTAATTACACTATTAGCAAATAGTGGAAATGTATTCCTCACAAATGCCGATCTATTACCCAAGTCATAAGTACACAGCTTTGTTAGTTGAGTCAATCAAAGTGTGACCTTTGGCAGCATTCGATAATGACAGTTCTATAATAGCAGTTGCCCACTCAAAACCTGTTCCAAAGCTAACTACAAAAATCTAAGCTGTGACCAACTGCAATCCAATTGAAGTTTGCCCTTTTCCAAACAAGTACATGAAGCTGCAATTGCTACCGATTCTGCTGTTCCTGATTGGAATGTGTCAAATATGCTGAGCATGCAAAATCTTTAAGTGGTTCTTTTGCCCACTTGACTCAAGATCTAAGCACGTCATTGTTTTGAATTATAAATTAAAAGAGCAAAAGCTGAGAAGGCGTTGAGATGGGGCCTCAATAACAGATTGCCCCAAGATGATTTGACTGCTTACTCACCTATAATTAAGAAAACCTTGCTAAGTCTAAAGAAAACATGTTAATTTCCCGGTTCAAAGTACGTAACACCGACATGTTGGTCTATAGGTCTCGGAATCATTTACAACGACAACAACGACTATTTTGTTGTTGCAGTTATCGCAATTGCAGTATTAAGCAAGTTCAAAAAAGGTTACAAACTGCATTATACTAGTATTTATTTATTCTCTGTATAATTAGTTTTTTAGTCACAATGTGGTATATTAATTTAACCTTAATTTTTGTAATGCATTAAATGATCGGCACCAATAATTGATTCGATATAGTCTCGCACTGGCGTATTGCTTTTTACCCTAATGAAGTTGTGATTTTAAAAATACATATTTTACTTCTATAGACACCATCGGAAACAGAAAAAAATGCCTTTTATTTAAATGAGGTTTCAGTAAAGCAAAATCGGATCATAATAATCTTAAGATGCTTTAAGAACACCTGATAGAGTATGTGAGCTTCAGCGCTATACATTTAAGCCGTCATACTGTTTTTGCTTTTCACTCCAAAGCTACTGGAGGTACTGGAGTTTTTATATATTATAAAATATTGTAACTATGTATTATTCCTCTATACACTTATTTTTTGTGTTAATCTGGGGTTGCAATGGTGAACAGCGGTCAAGGGGCCCGACACTTTTGTTCGATATTTAATGAAGCAAAGTATTACAAAAAAACAGTTTTCAAGTATTGCGTCTATAGTGGAGAATTTGTAATAAAAAAGTCATCACGTTTTACAAATAAAGTAGAAAAGGCTGGAGTGTCAAGCTATAAATCTTATAATATGTAAATGACTTAAAAATAAATATTAAAATATTTGTTTGGGTTTTCCTTCGATTCCTTTCTTTTTGACGCGGTATCCGAAATTAGCAAAAAATTTGTGAAGCAGTCTGAACTGGATTGGATCTAAAGTCAGCAGTAAGACTCAGCTCATATGAATGAAATCGGCCTATTATTTTTAGGATTTATTATTTTGCTTTTGTTTAAATAAATTTATCTTTTACCAAATTATATTATTTGGACTAATAATTAGCTTTAGGACCTTATATAAATGCTTCGGTAACTCTTGTTGGTACCAATTAAATCCTACATTTTTTGTTCATCTTGTAACACTAGAAATTTCAAATCAAGCCCTTCACGATCCGGACGAGGATTATTTCATCATAACTAACACTTTCCTCGCCTTCGAAAGGTTTCTATGGTGGCTTCGTGATTTATTCGAATATCGCCTGGTATGGGTTTCAATCTGCTCCTCCACATAATGCAGCCTTAAACTGCTGATGCTCGTCCTTATTTGGTGCAGCCTCGAATAACGTTCAAACCAGGGATAGTCGTCAATGCGCCTGAAGGCTCGATTTTGTAGCACGACTTCTGCAGTAGTACCCCATATCCAAACAATGCTTCTGTTCACTCAATCCTAATTCAAATACAATTTTTGTGAATAGAGTTGGGAATGGAGCTTTCAATTTCAAATTAAGACTATTCAACTTTTTGAAAAAACTGAAAGACCATTGCTATTTAGAGTAAACCTTGTTTCTTCTAATTTTATTCGAATAACCTTACATACCCACACAGTGTGACTTTTACAGTAGTGCAGATAAGTATGCTATGCACAACCTGTGCACAATACAGGATTCATGTAATGGAACGAGTTTGGTTGCGTATGGTTACTATTACTACGTCTGCGGAGATCTGTATGTGAGATCCCATGTGGGACTTGGAATTGCACAAAAATGTTCACATAGCGTGTCAATATTATTGCATACATGCACTTGAAAGCCAAAATGGGTTCAAACCCAATCACAGACATATGTGTGTGTGTTTGTGTATGAGTGTGTGTTTGTGAGTAATGCCAGCTGTGTGCGAGCCTGTTTTATACATAAACTGCTAACTAATGGTTCGTAATAATTGCGGTTCATGTTGGAAAAATAGGCTTCATTAAATACAAATACGCTAAGAGGCCGCAAACGACCAACGAACCAGGCAACCAGCCAAGCTGCCAAGCTGCCCTCCAACAAACGACTACAAATGCCGCTAACAAGTGTTGTGTGCGAGTGTGAGTATCTGTGTGTGTGTGAGTATCTATGAGTCGTTGCTGTTATCTTGTAGCAATAACAAAGTGCTTTGGTGTGTGTGTGCGTGTGTGTGTGTGGTATTGAGCTTCATGCACTCTATACATTTTTGTGGCTACACCCTGAAAATGGTTTGTTGAATTTTAGAATTATATTTTGCAATGTGTGTAACTGTTTGTGTGTTTTTGTGGTCTGTTTGTGTGTGTGTATGTGTGTGTGTGTCTTTGTTTGTGATTAAGTTATATGCATAGTGTATCAGTATTCTTTTCAATTTGTAGCAAACATTTCTCTTTCCAAACTCTCTTTGCCTTAAACTGCCACAGTATGTGGCATAAATGTGTATGTGTTCTTTTTTCTTGTTATTTTTATTGATGTACTATTAGTGTGTGTGTCGAAAAATTGAAATTGAAACCCAAACATTTTTATGAAAATTATATGTTTGATGCCTGGCATATTTCATGTGCAATACGGGGCGTATACACAACAATGGCTGACTGCCACAGCTCATGCATTTTAAGCCAAAGACGCGCCCATTTCCTTTCTTGTAAAACCTTTGTGCAAAATTATGTTAAATGCCCATTGGGGCTGGAAAAAGCAATAACAACAACAACAAAAACGCCAACAACAAAAACGCCAACAACACCGGCAACTCCAACAACACAAAGCTCCATTTAACTTTCAAGTCTTATTAAATTTTTTGCAAATTTTTCTATTTAGCTTTGTGGCCTAAAAGCAACTACATAGCAAATTAGTTGGCAACTATTTGAAAGCTGCTTATATTTTTAGCTCCAATTGTTGTAGTTGTATTCATTTTGTTGTTGTTGTTATTTTTGTTGTTGTTTATCATCATCGAATTAAGAGCACATGAGCGCGTTTTTTGATCCTACCCCCACTTGTTTCTGAAATTTATTGAGCGTAAAATCTTGACTTGGTCATACATACTGTCTATGCATTTATATATTTTGTTTTTATTTTTTTTTTAACTTAAACCTTACTTAACAAGTTTTCCAGGATAACCCAGAATAAATATAAATATTTATTACTCGCCGGGCTTAAGTAGATAATATAATCTCTCGGTCCTTATTCGCTTACTTGTGTGTCTAATGACCAAATGTGAAATCAAATTTGGATATTCAAGTGATTTTTTTGCATGTTAATAAGTGAGTATTGAGCAAAGCACTAAAGGAGCAATTGCTGGCAGAGCCAATAAGTGTTATTGGCCCATTTCAATGAATAGGAAGGAAGTTACTCTTGAGGTCAATTTAGTCAACGAATTCCAGCAATCAATTGGTGCGCTCAACCGGAAAAAAGCTAACCATTTTTCGGAAATTACTCCACAAACTAAATGCTTTAGTTATTCCTGAAGTCTTTTGCGTAGTAATAAACCAATTTGCAGAGTAAATGAAATTTGAAAACTCAAACTAAGCTAAACTAACTAAATAAGTTGTTAACATGAAATTGACTATCTTTGCTATAAATTTTTGGAGAGGACCTCTGAAACAGATACAATGACGCTTTAAATATTTACAATAAGCCCCAAAATCGAAAACTAACAAAACAACATTATGCTTATGAAAATTTTAAATTTTTTTCAATACCTAACTAACATTTACAATCTTCTAACGCATTGTGGTCGGTATTCATACGCAGATAATATGATTTATATCGCGCTATGCCAACCAAATAAAATGCAAATAAAAGTTTTATATATACGAGGGTGCTCCGATAAGTACTTAGCCTACAAAAGAAAAAGTTTAGTTCGATGCACTTGATCCAGCGATGTTCCAACTTTTTTTAACCCGTCTGAAAAATACGTTTTCTCGAGGTCTGCAAAGTATTCCTCCGTTGCGGCAATGACCTCTTCATTCGACTCAAATTTTTGCCCGGAGTGTGACTTTTTTAAATTTTAAAACAAAAAGAAGCCAATTCGACCAATTTGGCCGTGAGGGCGGCGGTGTGAGCCGATCCGTTGTCATGGTGGAAGAGCATTTTCCTCCCCAAATGGGGCCGTTTTTTCTTCATTTCGGCGTCGAATCGGCCCAATAATTCGGCATAGTACAGTCCTGTGACCGTTTTGCCCTTTTCCAGGTAGTCGATGTATACCACACCATGTGAATACCGGAAAACGGTGGCCATCACATTTCCCGTCGATAGGACAGTCGTGATCCATGTTTCGTCGACGGTAACGAATCGACGCAGAAACTCCTTCGGATTGCGCTCAAACAGCGTCAAATACTGCTCCTAAGTGGTCTCACGGTTGCGCTTGTAGTCCGGAGTGAGCAATCGCGGCACCCATCGCGCCGACAGCTTTCTCATGCCCAAAATGATATGCAGGATATGACCCACGCGGTCTTTTGAGACCTGTAATCGGCGGTCTGCCACGAGATCGTGGATTTTTGTCACGTTATCCTCCGTGGTAGCCATTTTCGGGGCACCTGGGCGTGGCTCATCAAAAACTAACGTGCGACCACGTTAAAACTCGTTAAACCAATTTTTGACGGACTTCATCGAAGGAGAAAATGTACCGTACACAGCATTCAAGCGCCCTTCCAAAAACAAGAATCGAATCATCGAACGATATTACTCTTTTTCCATTTTTCTAAAATCCGCAGACACTCCCGCTTCCACACGCGGTCAAAAAAAACTACGAGTCCTATTCGGCTGAAATTTCGACAGTAGCCGTATACGAGAATGTACTACCCGATAGTGAATTTCTCTTGCGATACTTATCGAACCACCCTCGTACTAGTGCAAGTGCCATCATAAATTCATTTTTTTACGCTTATTATTACAACCTTTAATATTTTATGTACGTTTTCATGCAACGGTTTCGGTTTTATTCAAAAAGCAAAAGTTATAGTTAATATCCACAAATGAAATTATGATTTTTTAATTAGTTTTGCATTTAGCAACTTGTTGAATTTAGTAAATGGCGATCTAAATTAGTTTGAAATATTGATGCTCGCCTGACATCAATAATGCGTGATCATTTTTTGACAAATATTAGATAAAAGCATTCTTAGCATTACATTAACTCATTAACTGGCTAATTTAAAATTTTCATCATCGCCATATAAAAGTTTGTATAATCGTTCAAATCTAAACGACTCACAGTGGCACGGAAGCCGAAAAAGCGTTGCAAAAATCATATTTTGTTAACCAATTAAGATATTTTAATGAATTAAATTGTATTTGAAAGAAAAATGTTCAGGCTTTAAAATAAGTTCTCATACATGGTGATATGATATCCGAGAACTGCGCAATATGTGGCGGAAGTTGGATTTCGTTGCCAGTGCAACATTTCCCATTGAAAAATATGTACATATTTTTATCATATTTTCTAAACCAATTGAGATATTTTAATGAATTAAATTGTATTTGAAAGAAAAATGTTCAGGCTTTAAAAAAAGTACTCATACATGGTGATATGTTTTATGAGAGCTGCGCAATATGTTGCGGAAGTTGGATTTTGTTGCCTGTGCAACATTGCCCATTGAAAATATGTAAGTACATATTTTTTCATATATAAAGAAATTTTGATGATATGTTTTTTTGTTCATAATTATATGTTTCAGTAAATATATTTAATTTAACAATGATTTTTTATTATAATATGTTACATAATGTGTCTTATCAGTAGTGTTTTGTAAAATAAACATCCACATTTACATATCAAGGAATATCTAAAAGACTTCACATTTCTTTTGAATAACTACTTGTAAATTCTGTATTGGATTTCACTTGTCTAAGGGATGCAACTAGTGGATCTGAAGAGGAAGCTAAGTCCTTTTAGCCAGTTTTCGTGTTTCTCAATAAAATTTTCTCGGCAGCGATGAGAGTCTTGCCACTTTTTTTTTTATTTGGGCGTAAATTAGATTAAGTTTGCCTTTTAAGGTATCAAACTGCTCTATATTTCCTTCCTCAACGTTAAGTTATTTTCTGATGGCCGAAACGAATTCATTCGCGCTTTTGGAGTTTCTGAACAATTCAAATAATTTTACGTTTACCAAAGACATCGTTACACTTATAAAATCAATATATTATATTTAAAAATACGTTTCACTGCAATGTGTGTTCTTATAAAGTCAAAACAAAACTATGATGTTTATGAAGTATTCAATATATACAAATTTTAAGCCTATAGCCAGAAAACATGTAACAGGTACAAATTAAATTACATTAAATGTTTTAAAACTACCTGGACACAAAAAAAAAAAAAAATGGGATGATTAATCCTTTTTTTTATGTCACAGGTAGGCTTTATTTTATTGTAAAGTGAAAATATAAGCAATCAGTTCTAAATTTAGTGGCTGCATCTACTGCATGTTCTTCTTCTTATACCTGCGACAGCATATTTTGGAGTTGGGTTTCTGGGCTTTTACTGGCCTTACAGCCAAATATGCAAATTCATGCAGACAATTTTGATAGAGCAGGTAAATAAATTAATAACAAAAGCATTTATGTTAAAACCTAAATTGTAATGCGATGTATTTTTTTTTTCTATTCTTCCAAAGTTGAAAAAGTGGTCCAAATATAGTGGTTCAGGTAAACGGAAGTATTGAAAAAACCAGACAAGTTACGAAGTCATTTTTTGTCTCTTTTATATTTCAGTTTCATACACCTTTTAATAGAAACCAAGAAAATAGGGATTGGTTGCGTAGTTTTTCCACAAAACAATCTTAAACACGAATTTTTATTCCAAAAATTGCGATTTTTTTCAAAGTTGAAAATATACTCCACTTTGAGCGGCTGTAGCAACTAAACTATTCATCCGAATTGAATAAAATTTTTATTTTCTTGATCCCTGGGAAATTCTAAATCAGATGCATGTATTACCTTTACAAAATGATGTCATCGTAAAATCGATTTTTGCAACGCTTTTGAGGCTGCCGTGCCACTGTGCGACTCAACAAAAGTGACTTTAATTGGAATGAAATGTTTTGGCCTTATTAAGTGCGTCTAGTGTGTTAGAAAACTGAACAGCTAAAAATATAATTTAATGAGCTATATTTTGTAGTAAAAGATCTACTGACAAATTAGAAAACAACCCGATGGTCGGTGGTTCGATTCCCCGCAGAAGCACAGGAGTATTTGCCTAGCACTGACATCGCTAGCAAAAAGACGCTATTTGCCCAAGAAAATCTCTATTTAATTCAAGACGGCGCCGTTCGGATTTGGCTATAAACTGTAGGTCCCTGTTCTCTTCGAACTGTTATTAATAGAGATCCCCATGCTCGACTTAGGGGCGACTGTCTTTTGTCAGTCACTCAGGCAAATTATTCTTATTATCTTGTATGCTTTTGTATGGAATTTTTCTCACAAAATATGAGTGTTGCTAATAGTCGATCAACGAGCGACTCTTCATACTCGTTGGTCGGGTATTCTCGCCCTCATATGCCTCCTTGTGATGTGTTAGTGTTGCTCATATCGCTTCCCGGCAGGCCAGGGGTGCCCAAACTCTGCTTATGGCAGAGCAAACACCAATACATATGAAAGAAAAACACTAGGACATCTAAAGTAAACAGTTTTTTCATGTAATTATGTGCACTGCAAAAATAGTATATACTCTTATAAATGTTAGGTTTTTCGTGTAACTATTTTTTGTTTGCAAGCTGTGCCTTAATACTCACATTTAACACTTGGTGCACAAAAATTTCATGTCCACGATCAATCCCATACCCTTTTTTTTTGAAGTGCAAGTGATCAGAGAGCACAAACGAAAAACAACAACAAAATAGCAATGAAAATCAGTGGGCCAACAACAAACATACGCAAGAGTTGTTGCCGTGCTCATGAGCTCAGTGAGCGAGGAGAGTAAGACAGAGAACGCGCAAAATTGTTTTTGTAATTTGCATTGGCATATTGAATGATCCTTGCATGTATACGCACATTGCCTGCCTATGCCTAAGAGCAATTACAAAAACAAAATTAACTAGGAGAGCAATGGGCCTGGACACCTCTGATTCAGGCATTAGTGCCCGATAAAATGAATACTCTAATAGTTTTATAAAGAATTTGTAGAAAATAAGTTTGTAACGCTGCGCCATGTGAGGCTTTGAGAAGAAAGCAAAAAAACAAAGAAAAAGTAATGTATTGGGAAGAAGATAAAAATTATTATTATTATGCACATAAATATGCGTATGTGAAACTTTTTTGGGAATAAGCCATAGAGACTACAGCCTACAGGTCCCATGTGTTTGTACTTTTTGTAATGTACCCAGTTTTATCTATATACAAAGATAATATGTATAGTGTTGTGACTGTAACAAGTTAAACAAGGGCAAAGAATTTTATTTAATGGACTTGCTATTTACCTGCTGAGAAGATTTGGCGAACATTTTACTTGCCTGACTACGTATACTTATTGCACATACAGTATATGTATACAGTATAGACACTAGATAATCATTTCATTTTATTGCTTTATTTTGTTTTGTTTTTCTTTTTTGGCAGACCAAATCTACGCCTGGTTTCACCTTATTGTGGCATTTATGTATTTGTTGGCAGGAACACCTCAGCTGCAGATACACACACACACACAGTTACCTACTATTTCGATAGATACAATCGCAGCACGCAACAATTTGCACTTCTTTATGTTGTTGAACTTCAAACTTTCCTTTGGGGTTTTGTCCATTTATTTTTGTATTGTACGAACGTTTTTGTTGCAAAGCAAACATATTTTACTTTTCATGCATACGAACTGTTGCCAATGGATGGCACTGGAGTGTGTGTGCGAGTGTTTAAGTGTGTTTTTGCGGATTGCCTGTGATTTTATTTATTTCCCTTTGCCTGCCAACTTGGCACCTGTGCACACTGTCACCCAATCGAGCATGGTTGCCCTCAAATGCCCCGTCAACCCATCAACCCCAACAGGCAACTGTTTTGCAAATTGTTACAAAAACCCATAAAGATTTCAAAAAGAAGATACAAATCTGTGCAGCCGACACTTGGCAATAACACATGTAGACGATAGGTATCTCACGTATACGCGCAGACAGACGTGAGGCACGCGCATTTTCAGCAAATGCCACTTTAAAGATTTACACCAAACAGTAAACACTGCCGAGGCTGCTCCTCCTGCTGCTTCTGTATAAAGTTCCTATATACATACATACATTGCTTTTGCTTTATTACAATAAAAGATACTTTTGTCGGTTTTTTTGCAACAACACCTCCATAAAGGCAGTTCAACTTTATGGTCAAGTTCTCGGAGCCCCCTTTTTTGTACTAAAATGATTGCGCAAAAACTTCTCCTAATTTTTGTTGTTTTTCTTTTCCCTTTTTATACACTATACTTTGGATGTACAGGTATATTAAGTTGGTACAAAAAGAGACTCCATAGCCTTTATATCAAAGACAACAAAAAAATCTATCTACCCTGTCTGCCCGTGTTGCCTGTTTCTTGAAGATTAAAGAGCTAGGAGCAAAGGTTCTGCACTTGACCATTCCACGAACTTCGGGAGCTAAGTAGCACCAAAATCGGTTTATTTATTTATTTAAACCAAGTTTGAACTTAATATACTCTAAACCGCGTTTGATGAGAGTAAAGGGTATATTATAGTCGCTATTCCCGACTGTCAACGGCTTACTTTTCTTTTGTTTTTTGTTTGTTGTAAATTGGCAGCAAAACAAAGGTGAAGTAAAGAAAAGCAAAGATTCTTGTGTAATTCGTATTTATCTTTATGTGTTATGGCCACTCTAAGTTTTACTGTTCTTTGATTAAATTTGTGGATCTTGCGGTTTTTAGTGTGGCTGTAGGTGTTGTTTGTTGGGCCAGGCAATCAGGAGACCAGTGGTTCTGTCATGGTCAAGCGTATAAAGATAAATAAAGTTTTAATTAGACGCATTAGAACGCACGCATGGTCACAGCAAACTTTTCTTTAGGATATTTTCACACTCGCTTTTCCGGCAGGCATAGCGGTCAAGCGTTAAACATACATACTTTACATGTGAATGTAAATTAAGTTGGCTTATATACCAAACTATCGATGATACCGTTTTAAAGCCAAGTTTAGTATACCCAAACCTAATGACTTCTCAGAGCCAATCAACTAAGAGCACAATCTTCATAGCCAAAGACAAAATGGCCGCAATCAGACCCCTGACATTGCTCATAAGTAGTGTACAACAGCAGCAATGACACCAAGACTCCGAGACCAAACCGAACCGAGCCAAACCAACCAAAACCCTCCAATTTTAGATAGCCCCCACCAACAAACCGAGCCGCTTCCTCTGCTCAGTTGCGCTTAACATTTGCCAAGTTGCTTGCCGAGTAAGCGAACTGAGCTGAAATTAATTACATTGAAGTCATTTATCAAGAAAGTTTATTTCTTGCAGCAGCTCGGTCAAATAAAAAAAGAGCAAAACCTACAGAGTTGCTACCGAGTCTCAACCACATGCCCCCACCAATTGTTGTGTTTTATTGTTGTTGTTTCTGGCACAAACCAAAAAAAAAGTGGTTTATTTGTTATATGTTTATTCTTATTTATTTACCAAGCCTTCGAGTAAATCAATAAATTAAACAGAGCTTAACTTTGTTTGTTTTTGGCCATTTTCATTGGAGCTATTACTAAAAAATAATTGCAAAACTTTTTCGCGAATTCGAAATTGTTTTCAGCATTTTCGATTAGCGAAATGTCAATTTCGAGTAGAAAACTAGAAAAAAAAAGACTGTTAGAGTGGCACTTGGCAAAATGGCGGCAACAAAATTAACGTAGAACTGGTAACTGTTTGGCCATTTTGAAAATTTGATTTCAGTTACGCCAAAATTGGCAAAACGCTTGGCCAGTTGGGCGACGCTTAAGTGCAGTTGGTGGGTGGGTTCGTTCGCCTTGGAGCGTGGGCTTGGAGCAGGATATTGGCCACTGTTCATGGCAGCAATATCAATCACAGATACTTCAGCTGGCTGCCAGTTCGTTGCGTTCTTGCCAAGCGATATACAAAAATTGGTTTAATCAACTGTGAAACAACTACAGCAATAGCAAAACGGGGGTCAATGCGGGTTGAGGGGTTTGGCTGGGTCACAAAACCGTGTCACAGTAAACTATACTGGAACAAAAATAGCCATAACAACAACAAGGCAAACATTTAGAAGTTAGCTGGCTAGCTGGCTTACATTGACATCAGCAGATACTCGAAAATATTGTACTAGGAAAAATGCAGAGAGAGAGTCAAGGAGTCGGGGAGTCATTTGCGCGAATTGCGTCGAGGTCGACGATATCGATTCACTTTTCTTGTCACTGCACGACAACAATAACAACAAAAACTACAACAACAGAAGAAAACATAAAATGTTTTAAAACGTTTGCAATTTTCATTGGTTTTTGTTTTTCTATTTTCTTTTTTTTTCATTCATTCTTTTCAAGTGTTTCGCCTCTATATGTACTAGCCAAATATTCATATCGATTTGTCCAACATTTCAGTGAAGCAACAACAACAACATCAGCAACACTAGACCAAGATGGACGCCGAAACCGATGGAGTGCCACCGACCGCGCCCACTGCAGCAGCCACAACGGCCAACAGTGATCTGGATTTGGCGGCACGCAGGCGTCTCTTCATGTCCCAGCCGTCGACATTGGCGACGCGACGCCAGCAGGCGGTTTGTGTGCGTCGAGCCCACAAGATGTATGGCGGCGGCAAGAATCCAAATGTTGTGCTCGATGGTATGAATATGACAGTGGCCAAGGGCTCCATGTAAGTACACGCCATTATGTTGCTCTATTGCAATTTAAATTATATCTTAAATCCATGCAAATTATGTTAATACGGAGTACACACAAATATGTTAAGTGGACGCAAAATTGAACGAAACAATTATGCATTAAGATGACCCTCACAAAGTTAGTGACCGCAATTATCTCTTAAATTGTTCCAAAAAGCAGACCATGCACAAGTTACCAAGCGTCAAATGAGACACAATAAAAACCGAGACGACTTTGTAACTCAAGCGTCAGCGTCAGCCGAAATCTATCTGGGTCAATGTCAGCGGCGTCGGCGGTGGTAACAACCGAATAAAACTGCCAAATTAACACTATGGTAACATCGGCAGCAGCAAGTCAACGCCACCATCATCGCAGCATCCAAAAACAAGTTTCTAGCAAAGACACAAACCAGATAATAATTAACATGGCGTTGCCAGATCGCTAGTTGGGAAACATTACCCAAATCTTTTTTTATGAATGAAGTGTAAACATTAAACTTTTTATTCACAACTTGACCATGAATTTACCAACATTTTGGTTTTTGTTATTGTTGGATTTGTCGCTGCAGCCGTCTTAAGTTATGAGTGTGTTTATTTTTTATATCTTTTTTTGTGTTTTTTTTTATTTTTTTTTTTTTGGCCACTTAGCGTCACGCAAGATATTTCACACACAATTATTCAATGCGTTGACTAGCTGCCTAGCTGAGTGAATGACTGAATGAGTGACTGAGTGAGTGAGTGACTAACTGACAGACTGTCAAATGAAATCCGTGAAAAAAACAACAAAAGCAGTTCAAGCCTAAAGCCCGACAAAGATTTCTACAAACCAAAAAAAAAAAAAAAGAACATGTGCCCGACAGTGGGATACTCTGCATTAATACGTTGAGGATTGCAAATGTTGACAAGTGGTGTAGGGGATGTTTTACGAAGATACCAACTTTTGTTTGTTTGTTATGAGTCTTTGCAACAATTTGATAGCTGCAATTATATATTATATATTTTTTTATTGCAGTGAAAACGGGATGGTTTTTGGCATTCTTCATTTAAATTCTTTAGGAATAAGAGATAATAAATCTCAAGTATTTTTGAATTAGGATAGTTAAAAAAAAAATGACCAAACTTTAAGTAGAACCATAAATTCTGATGACATGACCTATTATTCTCAATTTAAGACAAAAAATTCTTAAAATAAGATTTCAAATCTTGCATAAAGATGAAATAATTCGATTTTTAGCTAAGTAAAATTTCGAACATTAAATATTATTTATAATGAAAAAATATAAAAATTTAATTCAAATGAAACAACTCTTAATTTGCGACTTTTAGCAAAATCAAATTCTATCTTAAAACATTAAAAAAAAATGTTATTTAAATTCTATTTTAATTAATTCTTAAAATGAGCCACAAAGATTATATTCAAGATTTTGTTCCTGATTATAAAAATTTTATATTCTTATTTTAATTTTATTTCCTTCTTACTTAAAAAAAAAATTTTAATTCAAGAACAGCATCCTTATAAGACTTCCTAAAACTAACAACGTATCCTATTGAAAAATATTCCGAAACTCATTGTTTGGACCATCTCGCCTTATGGCACCTACCTTTGGTTCTCTAGGAAACAGACTTACGGGGAGTGTATCATTAAAATTTGATGTCACTAGATCTAATGTTCGTACATAAAAGGGAACAAAGGATGAGCTTATGGTCTGCCACACCTTATTCTGCCTGTTACATACTACATTGCTAAAAACTATAATACCCTCGACTTTATGGTTGCAGGGTATCAAAAACAAACAACAACAAATTTTGGGAAAAAGAAGTAACAACTGTCAGCGACGCGTTAGTGTGAATAAGAAGATTTAGCACAAAATATGTCGTGTCTGTCTCTCTGTCTCTACGTCTCTCCGGCAGCCTGTCGGCCTATCTGTCTCCAGTGTCTCCCTCTGTCAGTCACACACCACACGACTGCCCTAACAGAAGATTTGTAAACAAAAACAAAAACAAACACAAAAAGAAAAAAAAAAATACAAAAACAAAAACAAAGACAACATGCATAGAGAACGAAACCCCAAACAAAGCATTCACCATTCTCCATTGAGAGCATTGAGGAGCATTGAGAGCCGGGTTTTATGGAAGTACGCGCGACAGGCGCAGGGCTCAATGACAATGCCCGTTAGTCACGCCTGTCTCTTCTCTTCGCCACTGGCCTCATCTCTCCTCTCTTCAGAGGGCTGACTGACATTTGTTTTGTTGAATTTGTTTGTTTGTTTGTTTCTTTGTTCCGTTGGTTATTTGGTTGGGTTGCCTCTTGGCGGCGTCCTTACTCTACCCTCTCATCCCGCTCTTCATGGCCTTCTCTCGTTCAATGTTTGCGCCGTTTGATGGCCATGCGGTAATAAATAATTGTGATTTTCTTGCTTTATTTGCAATAAATTATACGAGTAGTTTTTTTTATTGCCTGCCCCGTACAAAAAACATACACACGAAAATTATATACACAAACAAGACAAGTGTAGACAGTGAAAACACTCTGGGAGGATGTCATCTGAAGTGTTGTTTGTGGTTTCATGTAAATAAATCACACACACCATTGATGCAAAAAAATAAAGCGCAGAAATATTTTGAACTGTGAAAGAAAATTTATGGTACGCACTGTGCTTGATTTATCCAATTGAAAAATTTAGTGTTTTTTCCCAAAAACAAAAAAACCAAAACTTAATTTATTTTTGTTGGCCCCCAACCTTGCAGGGAGCCCTCTTTTAATTATTTTTTTTTGTGGACACTATTTTTTTTTCGACAAAGCTTTGTTTTTTACTACTTACTTACTACTTCATTATTCCAATTTTTAACTAGAACTGGAATTTCTAAAGGGATAAATGTAAAAAAAAAGTATCTTTGTCAAAAAATGTCGCAATAAAATATTATATAATAGTTTTGAGAATTTAAAAGTATAGCCATTTTGCTTCAAAGCGTTTCCCAATCAGTGTAAAAGTGTCCAAAACAAACTTAATTAAAGATGGCCCACCCTATACTTCTGTTAGTATTATAGTTGGACTACTTTACGACTTTAAATTTTAATTCTTAGGAACATTTATGATTCTATGAATTGACTTTTTTTTATTAATTTCCCTTGGTTTTTATATTGGTTTTTAAACGAATTGCCAGCCCACTGTTCATGGTTGAATAAAATATGCATTCATTCTGACATTTCTCTAATAAAATTTTCATTACTAAAATCAGTAGAAAAGTTTTGATTATAAATGATTGTGGTAATATGGTTAATATTTAAACTTGTTTGTTTGTTTAAACCACGTATACGACACGTTGCCATTTAATTTATAATACTTTGTTATTAAAACGGCAATTAATTTGTCAATTGTCATCTCATCAACCAGAATGCAAACTGATACAATAAATAAAACTTAACAAATGCAAGATTGAAGGGCAAAGGGCAAATTGCAATCAATTTTTAATATCGACTTAAAAGGAAATTAAAAGACGGTTTAAAATTCAGTGTGCACCATGGGGTACTATTTTATTATGCAATCTTTACTCTGTCAGTTGATTAGAAATACTCCAATGGAAATTACAATATGAAACTTTGAACTTTGGCAAAACTCATTATTTGTGGTCAAACTTACTTAATTAAGGCAATAAATATATTTCAAGTAAAAATGCCATAAATTCTGTGATTTTCCTAAGACAAAGTCGTTGTATGAAGCAGAAACCCATATTGGTAGCCAAACGACAAGAATTCTAAAATGAAATTTTATATGAAATTCCAAGGCAAATTGAATTAGAGATAATTAAGTGAATGTTAAAATAAAATACTCATTTTGAAAATTCAAAATTAAATTAATGTACAACAAAGTGTTTTTGAATTTATCAACCTAATGGGCTCGAGCTCTTACTGACTGTCTAACGTGATGGACGGTCATGTAAAAATCTGGAAGGCATAAATCCCATCAGGTTGTTGGATATTACTTCTAAGACAAAAGATCTAATTTCATTTTGTGGTGCATTAAGGCCTCTTAAAATAAGTTTATATTATTATAGAGAAAAAATAAAAATGTTGAAAATATTGTTTTCCCTTAAACTATTTTTTGTTTTTCATCCGAGCCGATATTTCGAGGGATCATTGCAATTTTTACATATAAAAGATTGCCTTTAAAATATACAAAATAAAATAAGTAGAGTTCACATTTCATCTTATCGACTAAGTCCTATTATTCCTGAGAAATTGATTTTTGTTTGATCGATTATCAAAAAATATATTTGACAGGTTTTTTTAAGGGGGGCTCCAAGAAGAACTTTTTACAGTTTAGGGTTATTG
The DNA here is from genome assembly GCA_949987675.1 of Chymomyza fuscimana. NCBI lineage: Eukaryota > Metazoa > Arthropoda > Insecta > Diptera > Drosophilidae > Chymomyza > Chymomyza fuscimana. The sequence goes on from OX465088.1 coordinate 88,917,736, forward strand.
GAATTGAGGTTAATATGTTTTATTTATTTGGAGGAAATTCGGTAAGAGCTAGAGATCTCAGATTGATTTTATTTTTTTTTGAACGTTTCACCCCAAATTTACGGCCCTAGAAGGTGAATAAATGGATCAGCCTGGTCAGCTGAGTAAAACAATTTTATATTTTATAATATTTATATAACCCATAAAAAAAAGAAAAATGATCCGGGCGAGTACGATTGTATACCGAAACCGATTGGCTCGGAACGAATTCGATCTATACTTTGGTACAGCGATATCTTAAAAGAAATTAAAATATAAGACCGTATCGTAAAAGTTTATCAAGTCGACTAGATAGTGGTTGCCTATAGCAAAATGTTTGCGGCATCAGAGTGGTATTCAACCAAAGCTCGAAATTACCTTTATGACAGCTTGGGAAACCATCATCACCAGTATCCTTATGAGTCTTCATAATTTAATGATACCTCGAATAAAAATGGTTGCTAATGACTAATGATTTTTTTTTTTTATTTTACATTCCAATGTACTTTTGTACTGTAATTTTTAAACTTAATTCCAACGTTTAAAGCTTTATTACATACATGTATGAATATTTTTATTCAACTCATCTTAATTGTAGATATTCCCACATAATCGTCTAAAATAATTAACATGAAAATAAATCTCTAATGGTTTCTATGGCACTGAAAAAAAGAATATAGTACACGAAAAAGGATTATGGTGTGGCTGCAGAGTGGGATACTTGGAAAGGGTGTTACAAGAACTCAGCAGGTAATTCAACTGCCGACAACAACAATGGCAAACAGACGTGCTCCTGACCGCACAAGGGACAGTCGTTATTTTGACATACGATGGCAGAGCTGCCAAACAAAAGCGAAAACACGTTGGTGCACATTTTACACAGTCGTCCAAGGGGACGAAGGGTGGAGAGGCGTGGCTGTTGTTGGCAGTCGCGACGCGGTAACATTACAATGTTGGGAACACAACACGGCCACACTGGCAACATCGAGAACATGGAGAACACGGAGAATATGGAGTACATAGGCAACGTAGACAGCGTAGGCAACATGAAGAAACATAATGGCTGCTTACAATTTGTGAACGAGCATAATGCGAACATTACATCCGAGCTATTGTTCTTACCAACGCTTGGACCCAAAGGAACGGAATGACCCAAAGAGAACACGGAGCAATGCCAGAAGGGGGTAAAGTGCTCGGATGGTGACTGCTTGGGTTGGCAAAATTAAATTAAAGCTGTTTAGCTGTAATTGGTCGTTGAGCGAAGAGCCGGGGCAGGTTGGAAAGGGCATTGTAGTGGACTTGGCTAAATGGCAGTAAACCTTTTTGGCGCTATCCGCTTAATATAATATGGCACCTACCGTGAAAATGGTCAATTAAATTGAGTTCAGGAACTGATGCTCCTTTTTTTTCATGGACTACAAGTCGAGATTTCGGCTCACAGGAGCACCCCTCTAAGTAACTTTTGAGACCATTGCAATTTATAAGACCCTCATACACATACTATACTATGTGGATGTACATATGTACTAGACTTAATGACTAATGAGCGCATTTCTGATAGTGAATAAGGGCGTATGGGGTTTAGTGAATTTCTAAGTACCTTCATTAGTGATTTGTGTGCCTTGAACCTATGAAGACAGTCCAAATTGCAGCTATATACACTGTGCACTATACTTACCCTGCTTACAAATTATGGTTTATTAACTTCAGACATTCACACAATACACGTATAGCAATCATAAGCTGATTACTTGATAGTGCAGTAGTACATGGTTGCTAAAAAAAATATACTAATATATGTGTATGTTATTTGCCTATAAGATTACCAGCTATTAAGTACTAAATCAATTATATTATGCGATTACATAAAACTTTATAATTTTTTTTTTCCAATACCTGTCGCTCTATATTAATTTGAACAAACTCGTTAATGCTCGACATGAGAATCAAGCTTCATAAAAACTCGGATAATTACACTTATTACAATTATTTTCGCCTTTTACATGTACAATGCCCTAGCATGTCCGGCACATGTCGTCTTTTTAAGAATTGCTTATAAGTAGACAGCTTCCAATACCTTCTAACATCGGCCAATTATTCTTTGTATACTTCTTTTCTTTTCTTCTTTTTTTCTTTACTTTCCCAACGCTAACGTTGATTACTGGTCAGTTCCACAAGTTTTAAAAATTAACCTGAACTCTGTGTTTTTATTTCAATCCGATTGCGTACATAATAAAATTTATAACATTTTGAAAAAAAAATCATATAATTTTATTTAAAAACAATTCCAACAATTTTTTTTTTTAAATAGGTGAATTTTTTTTAAACAATAATAAAAACTTGTTTCCTAGAGGAGGCAGCTTTGGTAGCTAAAATGCTTTTCAGAATTTTCTTCTTAGCGCAATTAATATTTCTTAAAATTCAACTATTTACAATAGGTAAATAATCGTCAACTAAAATCATATTCGAAGATTGTTTTTATTTCTGAATCCCGAAAATTTGGGTTTGTTACAATCGTTTTTCGCATTTAAACAATTTTTAAGTACCCTATATTTTTATACCCTGTGCCTATACGGTATACTAGATTTGTGCAGTGTATGTAACGTACAGAAGGAGGCGTGGCAGACCCCAACCTTTATACCAAAATACTTATCATAACCTCAGATAGCGATTGAGCCATGTCCCCCCGCAGTAGATTTTCGTGGTTTTTAGCCACACCGTTTAATATTTCCATCTGAAATTTAACAGAGGGAAAATCAGTTTTTCAAGATTAAACCGACTTGAAAAATAGATGATTTTAAAAATTAAAATAAATATTATTATTAAATTTTCTTTCTAATTTCAAAGCCGTTAAGATTCATATTATTGAAATAAATAAAATTTTAATTATTTAATATACAAAAATCATGCAATGTCAGATTTATATATACCTTTAAACTGGCTTTGGCGATTTTTAAAATAACGATGATAAAGGAATAGAAAAAAAATGTATATAATATATGTATGTAGTTTAAGGCAATTGCAACGCTATAATTAATATAGAAAATTGAGAGAGGAAATTAAATTAATTAAAATGATTCACTAAATTAAAAAATTGATTTCTAATTAACTATATAAATCTAATTCACTTTAATAGCCCGTAAATACTATAGAGTATATTATCGCATAGTATTGTCACTATTAGCCTATGTGAAGCTTTTTTAACGAAATATATTTGGATTTTATTTCAAAATTTTTCGAGTCTAGCCAATCTGATAAAAACTTTTTGTTAGGCAATCAAAAATCGTTAGTTTATAAAAAAGCATTGGAATATTACAGCAAAATTGTTTTTATAATTTGTTTAAGTTTAAAATGCCATAGAAAGTTAATTTTAGATTTCAGAAAATAAAGTGGTTGATATGGGTAAAAAGATTTTAAATGTAATAGTTTCAAACCACTTTATTAAACTGTTTTGGCTGGCACAATTTGAATCCTTTGTATCAACTACAACTTGTTCCTTTCTACCATATTGCTAATAGCACGACCCTCCTTCCGACTAGAGTTCTGAATGGTACGCCAAAGTCGATATTTCGATATCTTATCGTAGAATTTTCCATTTAATACAAATTGCTCTCAATTGCGTTCACGTGTAGCAGCTGTCCGTGTGTTTATTTGAGGTCAAAACCAAAGGCATTAGTTGCTAATTACAGCTCAATACAGCACTATTCATGCATTAAGTACATACTATATGCAATCATACATGTGTATATATCGTGTAGGTACATTAGTTTAGTGCAGTAAATATACATATATTTGGGTGAAAATATGAGAAGCGAATTACATTTGCAATTGGTATTTTTTTTCTTTTTGCCTGGTGCATTTTTTATGTATAAAAGATAAAACTTTGAATTTGAGTTATCAACAAGTTTTGTTTAAATTTTTTTTTGTTTCAAAACTTAAATTTTTATATTTATATATAAATATTAATAAAATACGAATTTGTTTCAATATTCTTATATTTTTGTTTTCCACAAAATAAAGTCTTAAGTTTCTTATGCACAAGCTTGGCCCAAAGGGTCTAGGTGTTTTTTTTAGGTGATTGTTGATGTTTTGATATGATTTTATGGCCGTTGCATTCAAATCCGAGGTCCGAGAACGTTTGAGATTCCTGAGATAACATCAACAATTCGTCTTTTTAGGTTTTTTAGGTTATGTCAAAACCCTGACGTGTTGGAGTGGCTTTTAGAACACAAGTTCTGGCTTCCAAACCTAAAATTTTGTTTTTTCTTTATGCAACTGTGCTTTAACATAATCTTACAGACCACAGAATGAATGTTTTTCGAGTCGTAATGTGCATACAAATCCAAAATCCAAATCCAGCACGTTTTATAGGGGTTTTTGAGGTTTTCCTGACGTGCTAGGGCTTATTGACCTCGGATTTGGAGTCAACGACCCTAAAAATTACTAAGAAAACATGGTCTAAAGTGTGGATCCGGAAGTCCTTTTTTTGTGTGTATGTAAAATAAGGTCCTTGCTTAATTTACCATTTTATGTGCTTCTAAAGGTTCATTAAATATCATCAAAAGTCACAAAAATCTGTTTTTTGCACAATATCGATAGCGAAATAAATAGTCGGAGTTTCGCAAATAAAACAACGTGGTTAATTTTTGCGCATATATAAAAAACCATCAAAATCAAAGAGGTATATTTTAAAAGGGTTCCGTTTCTTTTATTTTCACCCATATAGATATATTTATAAAGTTATGCATGGACTAGTACTGTACATGGTTAGTGCCAAGTGCGACTTGTGTGGAAATAGCAATCATTTGCAATAATCGACTTTAACTACTAGCAAGAGCAAATCAATAATTTCATTGTAATGTTGTTGTCTGTAATGTTGTTGTTTTTGGCTATTATTGTATAAATATACATATATACTAAATAAGTTAGTAAGTTGCTAGTTACTTTTGCACCGCCTTTTAAATTAGCTTTATTTGCGTAACTAAATTCTCTATCCCAATAACAAATTTATAGTTACATGAGTATGTATGTACTTATAGTTATGCATGTAGTAGATACGACATACATTCCCAGACCAATATTTAAGTGTCGATGACAGAGCGCATCGATTTGCCTTGATTGCTTCAAGTTCTACTGGATTCTATTCACAAAAACATTCGTAAATTATTAAGTGACTCTCAATAGCAGTTGTAGCTTATTCTGTTGGCTTATCAATCAACGGCTGAATGACCGAACTCTGGCTATATTTGCCCATGTAGTAGTAAATTGATGTGTTTGTTTGCCGAACACAAGCTTGTGTGTGTGTGTGTGCCTGTAACTATGAGATACTATTGGGGCGGTTCATTTGATGTTCAAATGGCTGCAACTCGGGCATTTGATAAACAAATGACAAACTACCATTTGCCAATGGTAATCATAACACTCAGTAATTTGTGCTTCAATAGAACTGACTATTGTATGGAATTGTCAAAGTTTGTCCTCGAAAGTGAATAGGCATTAAGGGATCCAAGGACGTTACATTTTCGTTCGAAAATAGTGTTAAATATACTAAATGATGCTGAATAAATCTCTACTCAATAACTATGTACATATAATTAAAAATATTTGTATTTAAGCACAAGATGATAAACATTTTACACTTTCTTTCTAGATTAAAATTCAACTTTTTTATAATTTTTATATTTTAAGTTTCCGTCGAGTCCTGTCAAATTGAAGAATTTCAAGTTTATTAAATAAACCAATTTATTTAAAGTTTTAAATTTTAAGATTCAGTTTAAAATTTTGAGCCTTTGCGTAAGTGACAGTTGGTTTTTATATTCAAAAATGCCGCATAGCCCAATTTATTTAAAAATTAGCAATAAATTTCCTATAATTTAAATAATTCTAAAGCTTATTCCTACTGACAGTTTTGCTCAGGCGAAGAGGTTATCGCTCTTTATTTAAAGGTTGATTTAACAAGTTTCGTTGCATTTATATTTGAATTGGAACGTTCCTATAGAAATAAAATTTTCTTGTTTAATTTCCGCTCAAAAATTCAGTCAAATTTAAATTTGACGGTTCTGTTCCACACTAAGAGAACGTAAAACCTACCAGGCGTATACGCATTTAATTGACTTAGACTTTATAAGATACAACTAAACAAACCAAAAAGTCTCAATTTTCATACAGGAAGTAAAGTTACGTAAACAGGATTGCTTACTCATTTAATTCAAAATTAATTTTGGGTCTGTTAGCACTGGAAGCCATGCCCCGTATGGTTGTAAAATATAAAATTTTTTATTTTTTGGTAGTAGTGTCAGCAGTTTCTGTTAATTTTAAATCGATTTTAATACATCTTAGGAGAGCGTGTCTTTAGTTAGTTTACATTAAACAATGCTCAAACAAATGCTCATTTTAACTCAATTATCATACACTAAAGTAAAAAAATATACGATTTTTTCTATCAAGTTTAAGATGCGAATTTTTAAGTAATAAAAAGAAATGTTCCAATATGAAGTATTCGTCCCAATATTATACTTATGCTTTCAAAGACAACATCTGGACAGTTTTGCCTATGTACAGTCCAAGAAAATAATCGAAATAGATGCAGCTCTTGGGCAACATATAATAAAAAAATTTGTTTTCTTAAATAAAATCAATCTTAGAAAAAAAAACTCGTTGCTTATGTGAATATTTTAACTAAAAGGATACTTTTAGTATTTTTTAGTTTTTTTTACCTTTGCAAATCTTCCAAACACTGCCAAATATTTGCTCAAAAATTGATTGTTTGGTACAAAAATATATTCAGTTCTGTAACATACTAAATAAGTAAAATTTTTCCTTATGTTTAAACGTAGTTAAACATTTTCTACGCATCAAGATATAATCTAGTCGGAGTACTATATAACATTAAAATAAGATTTATCCAGGGCGTTGAAGCTATTAACTAAAAGCGGAAATTAAAATCTTTATGGCAAATGATTAGCCAATAATTGGAACATGAAACATAAAAATGGTCAAGGGAAACCACAACGGCACAGGGCCCAATTACAAAAAAAATAATAAAATAAAATACAAATAAAAAAAAAATGGAAACAGGCCAAGAAAATGAAGCAGAGTACCGTTTTGGCATATAATTACAAAAGAGGCGGACAACATGGTCGAGATTGAAATGAGCATAGCTCGGAGCACGGTGGCTTGGAGTGCGGTGTACGGTGCGAGTTGGTAGCCGGAAGTTCAACAGCCGTTGCAATGGCCGGCTTATTAGTCAAATTACGCGGCATGGCGGCTGAATGTAGCCTGAGTTGAGTTTGTTTGCCCATTTAGACGAGGCCAATTGAAACGTCAAGTGAGTGACGCACTGCCGGACAACTTGACTCCGTCCTTTTTTGCTAATGAAAATCGATGCTGGAACAACAACAAGAATAGAAGTCTGGTGTAATGGCAAATTAATTGTAAAGTGCGCGGCCATTTTGTTTTGGTTTTTGCCTTCGTTGCGCGTGGATTTCAGTTTGGACTTTTTATTTCATTTACTTCTTTGAAGGATTGAAGTGGCATAAAACAATAATTAATTGATTGAAATAAGCCCAAAGACGTTGGGCGGAACGAGTAGTAGAGTATGGCTTGGAGTTGTGAAGCAACCACACTTTAGCTAAGTGGCATAGAAAATTAGTTTGCCTTGGCTGAGGTAAAATGTTAATTTTCTATGCCATTCTTTCGAAATTAAATTTTCCTAGACATTATTGTTGTGGGCTGCGTCATTTGGTTGTGACAATTGTTGGATAACTTGAAGGCGGCATAGGCAGTAATGGAGGTCACAAAATGTACGTGCGAAGGCACTGCAAGTTGCAGGAATACACTAAGAAATTGAATTGAAATTCAAGCAGCAATTACGACCAAAGGCAAGAAATTAAAAGGAAAACGGGCAACGACCCAAAACTGCCGAGGTTCCAAGGATACGAATACTACGTGCAAGCACAACTCTGACGACGATGATGACGACGACGCGACGATGGCAATTTCGTTGATGAGAAGAGCTAAAGCTACTTGAGACTTGGCCGCAATTAGGCAGCAAAGAATTCAATTTGCTTAAGCCGCAGCCCTAGTTGCATTTGTTATATGGTAAATGTGTAATTGTTGTTGTTGATGTTGATGTTGTAGTTGCTGTTGACGGCAATGTTTAAATAATTATATAATGCACTACCTTGGAATTGTTTCTAGCTGGGCTGACGCTAGTTTCCTGACTGTATTTAATTGCCACATCATGTGAACCTTTTGGCTATACCCATCCATCCATCCGTCTATCCGTCCGACAATCCGTATAGCAAACCATTCAGCGCGCTGCCTGTCCCTGTCATTGCTCTGATTTTGCGCTTAATTTGGTTAAGCTGTACTTCATTTTTAGCGGCATCCCCGACAGCAGGGAACAGGGGGAAGACCATTTGTCAATGTTTATCCTTGTTGGCGTTTTTACTTCTTGCGACGGTGCATTTAAAATGTTGTTAATTTGCAACGCAGCATATTAAACGGAGTTGTTGTTGTTGTTTGCATTTTACCGCTGCCGTAGCGTTGTTCTTGTTGACATAACAGCTGTGCCATGCAGGCAGCAGCGCTGCTAAGCGAGTCGAGGCCAGGCAGCGCCAAGCATCCATCAGTTAGTCCGTCCGTCCCGGACCCTCCCTTAGTCAGGACGTCAGTTTGCCAGTTTGTCGGTTCATCATTCAAAGTGAGCGTAGCCAGCCAGCGTAGTTGAAATTAACAATTACGTACCGCAAAATGCAGAAAGGGGTGCAGAGGGTGTTAGAAATAACTATGGCGCAGGCATTACAGCGGAAACGGAAGTGCGCATTAAATGCAAGCGCGCTAGTGTGCATGTGTGGATATAAGCAAGAGCGTGTGTGTGTGTGTGTGTGGCCGCAATTAGCAGCCCACCAAAGTATGTGCGTATGTGTGTGTGTGTACCATCATTTTTTTGTTTTTTTTTTTTTCTTTCTGTGTGAGTAATTAAAATTGAGTGTGTGCGTTTAATAAGTTAAGCGTCGCTCACACATACACATACAGGTAAATCCTCGCCACATACGCACCACACACACACACACACCACACTCGTTTATAACCGCTGCGTTGCAGTCTTCAACTTCCGCCACAAAATACTGCAGTTGCATGACATTTCAGTTTTTTTTTTTACTTCCCCTCAACAGTTCATTTTATTTATATAGTATATGTATTTTACTTAAATAATGTATGTATATACTATAGACATACATATACACTTAAAGGATACGCCACGTAGTTGGTTTGATTTTATGAGATTGTTGGAATACACAACTTTAAGATCATTAATCACAAACAGGCGAAAGCTAAAAATGACTTTAATCGCATTTTAAAAATTCATCTCTTGAAAATTATGCCAAAGTACTAAATACAGATCAAAAAAATAACTAGCTCAACTTGATAATTAATCAAGCTTACTGAAAATGGGCATGTTTTTTTGCTATAGCGTATTAACCATTTCGCCAGCATGGCGCATTTAATTCAATTGGTCACAAGCACTCGCACACAGGACATTCTTGCAGGCAATTGTGTCTCTCCCTGTGTACGCTGTAAAAGCTGCCCTAGGCGTTAAAACGCGCTCCCTCTCCTTCATGCTTCCTCTCCACACACACACAGACGTCATTATGTAAGCATAACTGCCGCTGGATATTGAGTGACCTTTCTTAAGAAAAATGTATGAAGCTGGCATACGGGTCGAATGCGCAACGTCTGCCTCAGTGCCATTTTATAGTGTTTAAGGCAAAACAGAAACGCAAATTGCGAATTTTATACGAAAACTCACATGATATCCTGTGTACCCATTTTACCACATCCGGGTAGGGATACTGTATGAGCATTAGGGTGCATTAAATGAACAATTATAAACGCGTGCAGAGTATGCCTTTAAATGGAGCTACGAATGAGCATTTCATGATATTTATTAGCTGCAGCCCCTCAGGTATTCGATGTGGCTAATTTATTTCACATTTTTAATTTCAATTTAAATTAAATAGAAATTATGTGCTTCAAATAAATTTAAATTAATGTAACATTACCTTTTTTTTGTTGTGTTCAAACCAACATCGACAGTAGCTGCAACCAGGCTTTATTAGTTCAGTTCTGTGCAGTTCTGTATAGTTTTATGTTTGTATGCTTTATTTAATAACAAAATGGCTGCTGTTGTTGTTGTCGTAGCTACGCTAAATTGTTAATTACATTGAAAATACGCAAATACGTGCGATTGCCTAGAAATGTTTGCTTTATTACCGAACTCATTCACTAACGCCCATTTGTAAATATCAATTGATCACAGATACATACATATATACACGTGCAGTCATTAAATTCTCACACACACGCGCACACGCACGTAGTCCAACTCACGCGATATATTTAAATAAATTTATTAAACAATACGTCAGTACACTCCGGGGAGCTACTCTCTATACACTCTAGCCTTTTTGGCCAACTCTTATTATTTGAATTTCAGACATGGCATGCGCATAACTAACAGTTTAGCATGTCAATACAACGAAAAGCAACAACAATTTAGATATCAAAATCTGTAATTGACATATGGCTGATGCTAGAGCTGCAGCGCGCTATTTGAATAATTGTGTCTGCGTTTGTACCAAATGTATCTGAATCTCTGCGTGCGCGTACAATTTGCAATTTACAACGTATGATTGTCATTTTGCCATTAGGCACATGGTATGTGCGTGTGTGTGCAACTGTATTTGTGTTTGCATATGTATGTATCTGTGTACACACATATGTTGCTGATTTTGTTGATTCATGCGGCTGGCGTTGCCCTCGATGCCGTCATGATTTTATTTTACTTGTAAACAAAAGCAAAAATAAAACTTTTCCACTGTGATTTTTGCATTTTAGTCAGAATGTAAATAATATATTTAAAAATAAGAACAACATTTATGGGTTTTTAAACAAGTCACTTGCAGGGCTCTGCCAACTGCCGGCCTGGCTAGCCAACCAGCTTGCCCTTTTATGCACTGTATTATATTAATATACTCACATTTGCCCATAATTGCTTGGATCGGCTTGTGTCGCCTGATATGAAGATGAAGAATGAAGAATGTTTGGGGTGCTCAACATTGCACGCATAATTTATCTTCTTTTTTTTGTATGCATCAAGATTTAATTAATATTTCAAACCTGGTATTGACTCCTCTACTTAATTATTTTGTATTTCGTTTTTTTTTTTGTAGTTAAATACAATTATGTTTGTACAATGTACATTTATGCATGCAAATTTTCAATTCACATTTCGAAATTTTTATTTTTAAATTGGAAAAACCCATATTATATTTAAATCACTTAATATTAGGATGCAAATTTTGTCACGCATGGAGACCAATAATAGTAATAATTATAATAACCACATTTTCGCAAATTTATTATAAAATAATTTAAAGTTTTATTGCAATTGACATTTTGAAAATACATTTTGGTGGAATGTTAAATATCTCAGCAATAGTAGTTTTTGAAAAACGTTTTCCTTGAAAATCCGAAGTGTAAATTCTCTTTGGCAATATTATGACGTTTATAAAGCAAAAGATGCTTTCAGGGGTTTTTATCGAAATACTTTTACTGGACACCTCTAGAGCCGTGGGTTTTGTTCCTTTAAACCAATATTCTGCTCAAAAACATTGACGGCTCAAACAGCAATATAAGATTAGAACGTCTGGGTTAGACGCTCTAGTAAATTTTTTCAAACTAAGATTATTTTTATGCCTTTTCTTTACAAAATTAAGCAAATAAAAGTATTTTTTTTAATTTTAGTATTTATAAATTTAATTCATACAAGCTAAAAGAAACAAATTGAATATGGCACCGAGTACATAAAAACTAATAAGCAATTTTTTTACAATTACACATTCTGTATACACAATACTATTAACCATAAGTTATTTTATCTATTAACAAGATCAGCAGGCTTTGTGCGTTTAAGTCTACGCATTATCTGGTCAGTCTGAAGAGTCTGTTTTGATGTGACTTTGCACAGCGCGTGATATCTTCATCGACGGTTGTGATATTGTGATCTCTATGCAATGCTTTGAAATCTTTGAATGATCTGCCGATTGTTTGTTGAAGTGCAACCCCATAGTTGGGGTCCATATGACCAGATAGGCGAAAGGACTTGCTTGTATAGCATGATTTTGTTAGGAATTGAGAGCGTGGACCTTCTCCCAATTAACCACTTCATTGTGTGAAATTTCTGGCTGAGTTCATTTGTTTTTTTCTTTACATGCTAAACCCACCGGAGCTTGGCGTCTAATGTCATTCCAAGATATTTCGCTGTATCGGAGTAGGGAATTTCTATACCATCTATATATAACGCAAATATCTGATTTTTTTGTTCGTGAAGTCCACATGCAAAGATTCAAGATTACTCAGTTTAATTCCTCATTCTCCATGGTCCAAGTACGCTGCCTTGGGGGACACCAGCCTTTATTGGATTTAATTCAGAATAACTGCTGCCTTGTTTTGTTCTAAAGAATCTGTTGCTCAAATAGGACTGAAGTATCTCTGAGTAACTCTCCGGTAATATCGTTTTTATTTTATGTATTAGACCTTCAAGCCAAACCTTGTCGAATGCCTGTGCTACATCGTGGAATACTACTGAGCAGACTTCCTTTTTCTCCAGAGAGTTTTCAATTATATTATTTATTCGGGGAACCTGGTCAATAGTAGTGTGATTAGCTCTGAATCCAAACTGATGATTAGGTATCAGACTACTCCGCTCTATTTTTAACATTATCTTTCTGATTGGCAATTTTTCAATTATTTTTGTCATCATAGGAAGCAGAGATATAGGTCTGTCTGATTTTACATCGCTTGAGTTTTTGCCTGGCTTAAGGATCACAATTACTTCGGAGTCTTTCCAAGAGAGAGGTACATATTTCAATTTAAAAGAAGCATTGATCACAACTAGTTTTAGTTTTTAGTTTTAGTTTCTTAATCCCTTTTTTTTTTTTTTTTTTTAAGGTTTTTATTTAAATTTTTCCTTCAAAATTCAATTTTACATAAACACAAATTTACACAACACAATTTTTCACACCTTAGTTGTAAAGCTTTTCTTTAAGCTAATCTCTATAAATTGTATAAATAAACTAATGTATAAATATGATGATGAATAAAATTAAATTAAGAAGCATTGATAATTTGAGCTTATTAAGCAATACCTCTAACAGGTAGTTCTTTCAGTACTTCAGTTGTTATGACATGGTCATATCCTGGTGATTTGTTCAAGCAGCATTTAAGACGTCTTCCAAGTAGTTGCTAAACAATGCGGTTTTTTCTGCCTCTTCTCTTAGCCATACTCCATCTGGTATTTTTTAACGAACAGTTTTGTTGAACCCGCCTTTTCAGTTTTTTGGTGCATTTCCAAAGCGAATAGTTTGTGGAGCTGTCATATGTTAGGTTATGCAAATAATTCTGGAATGCTTCATTGTTGAATTTCTTTATTTCTTGAGATAATTGCTCTGTTAACTGATTTAGTTTAGAATAAAAGTATTTAAATACTTTTTTTTAATTCTTATAATTTTATAATTCAATTATAGTAAAAAAAAGTGGGGTGCTTAATATTAAATGTTACAATTATTTCAGTTGTAGCTGTTTAAAAAATTAAGGTCATCATAAAAGTATAGTAACTTGCACCCCACGCTTTTTTTTACTATAATTGAATTATTTTATTAATAATTTAATTTCTAATTTAATCTTATTCCAAATTAATTAGTCGTAATTGATTGTCGGATATTTCTATTGCTGTACTACAAACTTTTGATACATCCAAATTATTTTCTGCTTTTTAGTTCAGTTTACTATTAAAGCGTGTTTTTCTAGTTTTTTTAAACTATAATTTTTTATTTTATGACTAAAAACTGTTGCATACTTTTAATGTACATTAAGATTAAGCTGAAAGATTTCGTTACATACATACATACATACATACATACAGGTCAAGCTAATAAAAGCATCTTAAAAAGGTTGGATTTTCTTAATATTTTTTAATTTTGTTGTAATTAATAATTTTTCTGGCGTTTTCTTAAAAGTACAAAATTTTCAATTTGTATAACGCGTGAATTCATTGAAAAAAATAATTCCGACCTCACTTTAGTTCACAGTACCTTGCAGCAAAGACAAAAAACATGGAAATCCTCTACATAAAAGAAACCGGACTTTAACTTGTAATAAATATATGTATTTAATTTCTTATGAGAAATTGTAAAAGTAAAAACGAGAATCATAATCTGCTGTCAAGGTTTTATTTCAAAGGACTAAAAACTCGGTTTTTAGCAAACTAAAGTTTTCCTGTGCTCTAATAACTTCATTGTTGATATTCACAATAAAAATGAAACGAAAATATTGGTAGGTCTGTATTTATATCATAGTTGCGGTGGACTTAGAGTGGGGCTTTAAGGTTCAAGTACCCTGGGGACACCGTTCTTCTATCATTTCATTTAACTTTTACAAAGATATATGCTAGAAAAAAAATACTCATCGAAATACTAAACGTAAACATTTTAAATTAAACGGAAAAATGTTCATTTATTTACTCTATCACGTAATTGTACTGGAAAGTATATGAAATTAAACCAATTTACTACCAGGGATTCCTAAAAACTTTTCGGAATTTTTAAAAAAAAAATTTAATCTTTGGGATTTTTAAAAACAAACATACTCTCTTCACAATACAACTTTTGCTTAGTATCTGCACAAAAATAAATAGGGTTTATCTTCATTTATATGTTAATCATAGTGATCACAAGAAACTACAATGGATTCAACTGCTCATGAGAAAGTAAAATTAATCAATTAAAATCATTGAACTATTCCAAATGTCATTTCAATGGGACTGAATACTGAATAATTTTCGCTGATCTTTGGAGTTTTTTAGATGATTTTGCGTCAAGTAAATGGGCAAATAGATAAACAAACTGACTTGCGGTAACTAACTAAATTGTCAGATGTGTAGATTCAGCATTTTTGATTAGTTTGCTTTTTTACTTTCTAGCTCTTACTGGTTATGTAATAAACACACCTTTGGTATTTAACAGTGTTTTATATTTTTTCGTATTACATATTTTCAAGTGGGTTAAAGTTTACGCCATAATATTGCCCTTGAGTTTATCATAAACTAGCAATTCAATGGAAAGTTGGCACAAGTGTGCAACGAGGGTTACAGCAATATGGACAACAAGCTACCCAAACACACCCAGTCGCAGACCCTTGGCCGAACACATGCTCATAAAGTTTAGCAAAAGTTGATTTTCTGTGGCAATAACAAGAAGAAAATGTTACTAGCAGCAACTTCTTTTAAAAAGTGTCTTAATCAGCAGTAAATTCACAACTAATCAGCGGCGCCATTGTCTGACCAGAGTCTCCACCCCTAGAACCGACTACCCCATGGACAGTGCTTGGAATTGAAGTGCCAGCTCATACATTTGTAACACGCGTATTAACGCCACAGAGAGTCTGGCCATTGAGCCATGGCCAACTTATTGCAACATAATTACAAGTTGTGAACTCCTGCAAATGCCGCGTAGCGCATAATAAATTCGTACAGCGGGGCGTATGAGTGATGCAGAGCAGTTGAACAGTTGCTGCCTGCTGTCCGCCATTGTTTTCTCGCTAGAGTCAGCGCCATTACGTCGAACTTACTTTTAATTATGGAAGGAGCGAAAGATAAATAGAGAAAGAGAGAGAGGGAGAGAGATGGAGACAGAGTGCTGTATATATATACATATGTTTAAAGAGTGAGTAAGAGAGGCAGGACATTGTTTGTCTTACTTTGCCTCTGTTCTGTCTGCTCAAGTTGGCAGCCTGTTTGGCTTAATAAATTGCAATTGTTTGCAATGTCGCAACGCATAACATTTCCCAGGCGCATCGAGTTCCGCCGAATAGTCACCATTCCAGCTTCGTATCCTACTCCTGCTGCTGCTCCCGGTAACAATGTTTCAGTTTGGTTCGACTGCTTTGTGTTGCTTGAACATTTTTGTAATTGGTTTGGAAATGCGTTTGGGTGTTGGTCAGCTGAAACTTCGCTTCGTTCTGCATTTGACAAAAGTGCCAGAAACTTTAGCATAATGCGAAGGGACACTGCTCAAACTTTTGCAAACAAAATTCCAAAACAAAAATTTTTTTTTGCTTTTGTCAGATATATAAAATTGCGGTTAACGAAGCAAATGATAGAAGTAAAAAAGTACACATGTATATGTAAACGTATATTTTTTTTTGCAAACAAACTAATGTTTGACTTTAGTTTACGAGCCGCTTGCGATTTTTAAATTGTTTAAATTGAATTTCTGTTGGGAACAGCTTTTTGCTTCAGCCATAAAGATATGCAAGTTTCAATTAGTACATACTTGTTTTTTGTTGGATTTTTTGATTTAAATACTTGTACAAGATAAGCTGAGATGGTTATACATATATATTTATATATATGGCCTTTTTGTTACAATTGAGGATACAAACTTAATTAAAAGCAAAATAACATGCCAGAAAGCAAAGGCGAAACTATTAAAATATTACTGAACAATGCCAAGCCAACAATGCTAAGCCAAACAGACGCACAGACATTTTGGCTAAAAGCCGAAGAAGAAGAGTTGAACAGTCAGTGAGAAAGATAGCGTAGATAGCAGACCAAATTGTTAAAATAATAATATAAGCAAAAAACATTCCTCTTGTGCAGTGACTCCTGTGCAACCAACACACATGCAACTTGCCACATGCCACAGGCCACTGCCACTGATATGTGTAGTAACAGACACGCGGCCAAAACAACAAAATCAACATCAAACTAACAGCCATTGGACCGGGTGGCAACTCCTTTGGCATGCCTAAAAGTATGCAGCACATATATGTTGTTGCACATACCATCATCGCATACATACATACATACATACGAGTATATAAGTACAACATACAAATAGTTCACTTGACTAGCAAAAATATTTGCTTTTGTTTGTTGATGTTGTTTTTCTTCTTGTTGTTGTTGTTGTTGTTGTTGTTATTGTTATTGTTTTCGTAGTTGTTGCTGTTGTTGCTGTTTTTGCGGACTTGCCAACTGACCGCATACAGAAACACAAAAACGCTGACCTTTTGGCCACAATGTTATAGGCAAAATAAGAACAATAAATAAAAGCATTTTTTCATCATCCATTTTCTTCTGTTTTTCATTTCATACAGAAATTTGTTTAAATTATTTAAAAAACATGCTCATGCCTGAAAATTAAAATGGACATCTGTTGTGGCAACTCTTTCACTTACGCAAACAATAACTGCCACAACCACTGCCAGTGCCACAGCTAAACTCAGATCTCACTCAAGTTCTAGAGTTATATGGGGTTATGAAATGGGTCGTCTACTGTCCAAGTTTTGTGTTTATTAGATGCAGTTATTACCGGACAGCACGTATTACGGCCCAAGGGTATACTGCGCATATACTTACGCATATATTTCATAAATGGGATGAACTTCATACTTCCTTTTAGTTGGCAGTTTTAATTATTAGCATAGGATCAGGCGTTTTACTGACGCCGCCTGAGTTTTATGTGCTTTTATTTAGTATAACGTACAGCATACATTGCGTATGCGTAATGCGTGCGTCTGTGACTAATTGAAAAAAATCAAGTATCCGCCCAGTCAGTGCTATTAATATTTTTAGATCAGCCTAGGCGCAGGCCAATTCAGTGTTAAGCCGTCCAATTACTTTTTCTCGTACTCTATACAACTCAGTTAAGCCTGAACTTTTGCATTCTTACAGAACTTATGCCGTGCACAAGTTCAGCTTTTAATTAGCCGAGAACCAACTTGGCCAGGTATTCTGGCCTGGTATTCAGAGCAGTTAGACACTTCACAACTCAACTGGCAACGGGTGCCTCAATCACTTGGTTTGTTGCACTTGCCAACAATGTGCTTAATTTTCCATGGCAAACAACTAGTTAAGCTTGTTAATTAAATACGCATTACCGCGCCTCTAATTGCCGGAGACGGGTTGCTTAGCAACAGCAACAGCAACAACAATATAGTCTAAAGTACAAAACTTTTGCAACGACTTTGTGGGCGGTTACCTTTTAGTCGATAATATTACATAGTTGTATACACAGCTCTAGAAAATTCAACAACAAAAATTTAATTACCCGCTGTCGTTTTGACCAGGCTTAAAAATAAAAATGTTGCTACTTTTGAGATGATATATTCAACTTATTAATGGCAACTAGCACGGACGGACGTAGGTCCAATGTCAAAATGCTGACTGCAATATGCTCAACAACAATTAATAAGCCTACATTTCATTGCAATTTAAATCAGTGTTTATGGGGCGACAAATGCTGCTGTTGGTGCTGCTGGTTGCAAGGATTGGCATGCCACAAAACTATTTGCGCGTACAAATCATCAATCACTGCGGCAAAAAAACTTTGATATGAACCCATCGACCTCTTGCGGCCTGGGGACTGTAGAGATGCTTGATGGGGAAAAAAAGGCTTAATGGGTTAAAAAAAATCAACTAGTTCGTCGACATTGTCGTCTTTCTAGAAGTCAACGTCGTCTGCCATTTGATGTCCTATATTGTTTTGTTGGTTAATGCAATTCCCCAGAGGGGAATACAAATGAAAAAAGGAATCATCAAAAATATGTCACACCAAAGCTGGTATACTCTTAACATTTTTCTGAAAAAAAAACTTCTGGATAATACGATGTTTTGAAAAATGCAAATACCTTATGAAGGGTCAATCTTGAGGTTTTTTTTTTTTAAATATGTTTAAAATGTTTGCCATTTGCAAACACTTAAGACTTCACGTAGCCCCAAAGATAAAAGTCTAACGGTGTGATATCACACGATTTTGGTGGGCAATTCACTGGTCCGGAGCCTGAAATTAATTGTTCACCGAATTGGTTCCACAATATGTCCATTTTTTCACGGGCTGTGTGGCAAGTAGCGCCGTCTTGTTGAAACCAAATGTCGTCGAGATCTCGGGCTTCAATTTCAGCTAGCAAATAATTCGTTATCATGGTGCGATAACGGTTGCCATTAACGGTTACAGTCTGACCAGCGTCATTTTTGAAGAAACATGGACCGATGATTCCACCGGGCCATAAACTATGCGCGGGACGAGGTCTCTTCGGTCGGTCGAGTGTCATCCAATAATGAATATTGGGTCTCAAATTTGTTGATGATATGGCCAATAGTGGTCTCAGTACGTCGATTATGGCGACCATAAAATGACCTAAGCGCTGTAAGGAAGTTCTGGTGCTGGGGTATAACTCAGTCTACACCAGGGCCGACGTACAACTAATTTGTAAATTCTTTGAGACGCTGGGCTGCGTAGGGGGCTTAGAATCCGTCCTCGAAATACCTGCATACATACATACCACACCGCCAAATCTATTCTCCTCGTGTTAACTTTTAGTATCGCCCACGCCGGCTCATACCACAGTCTGCCGATATCCGTCTATCGTTATTGGCGATAGCTGGCTATCGGCGATCTCCTACTTATCGATGTTTAATCTTTTAACAATTAATACTAACTACATTATATTGTGACTTAATACTAGGATCTATATTATGTGTACATAAAATTCAAACTGTATTGTGGCGAGGCTAGGTAGCTTCTTTACAGAACGCGAATTTTCGTAATATAACAACCTTGAAAGAAGATTTTTCTAGATTAATTTACGAACAAATGGATTTCATTTCTACAGTTAAAGGACTGACAGCAGCTAAGATTTTTTGCCTTCTTGATGCACTGTCAAGAAGCATCCTTAAATCTAGCATATGAGGTAGTAAAATTTAAGAAGAAAGCTGCATTCTAAATTTCATATTCTTTATTAAGACTTTTAATCATATTTTAAGAATGTTTGGTCTTATTTTAATAATTGTTCTTTTTTTCTCTGGAAAAGTGCCGTCAAAAATATCGTGCATAGATAAAAAACGTTACAACATTTTTTGGAAAGTTTGTTCGAAGAAAAATACAATATTTTTGGAAAATCCGGAAAAGTCAGGGCAGTTACCATGAAGTTACTAGTATTCGGAATGAAACTAAACTTTAAAAAATGTACTAATGAAAAAGCGGAATTCACCCAATTTTGACTATACATAAATAGACTCTAGTGAGCCTAATAAGTGCTTAATAAGTTTTAGATAAAAACTTTGTATGTAAAGTACAAATAAAGCTACATCTTCTCGACCGTTCATACTCAAACATTTAATTTAACAAACTTTATGAAAAACTTAAATTACTTTTAACAAAATATAGAGTATAAATATGCGCATACCGCAGGTAAATGATGGCAATTTGTGGCTAAAAATGTTTTTGCAGTTGCTCTGGCTTCTCTCGTTGAGTCCCATGCAGTCGAATGGCGTTTTTTCCTTTGAATCCTTAACATGCACACGACTATGGCACGAGAGGCGTCCATTTGCGTACTTGACGCTTTTCGCTTTACGGTTTTTGCTTTTATGCTAAAATGTTGTGTGCTGTGGCAGGAAAATCAAATTGCGCTAAAATTTGGAATCCGCCTTAAATCGAGAATGAAATTAAAGTGTAGTCCTGCAGTTGCTATTTGTCTTTATAGTCAAAGCTACGCTGCATTCAAATCTCGACAAGGGTTTAATGCTCGAACAATTCAAATGGGTTCTTTGAGAGTAAGCATAACAAAAAAAAAAAGCTTCCAAATATTTTATATTTTTTTTATTAATGAATTTAAATTAAGGAAACGTCGATAGAATATGACTAGACAGAGCCGGTTAAGAGTGAGGGGAGACCAATATGGGTCGACTTTAAGTGTTCAACCAACTTCTCTAAGCGAACCAAACGCTCCGTTTTACCAAGCTTAAAGCATTAGCTTAAGAGTCAAAAGAAGCTTTAAAAGATTTAAATTGATCCACAGTCGTTAGCATACTAAAAATGTTGATATATATAAATAAATAATAAATGATAAATATTTCTAATATGGCTTCCACTAGAACCCTTGCGGCAAACGTAATCTTTATAAATGTACCTAGTGTAATTTAACAATGACAATATTAAAAATAATAATAGGTTAGTTGAACTTTTTTTTATAAAAATTACTTGCATTAGTAATTTATTCCATGTTGATAAACAAGCTATAGTCGAAACCAAATTAAATAAAAATTAAACAGCTAACATTCGCATTTTTATGAGATTCGCATCCTCATTTGAAATGTTCAAAGTCGGACTATTTAGTTATATTTCAAACGATATATTATTTATGGACATTAGTGTGTCCAAAGGCAAAGAAAAAACATCAGGCTTCAGTATAAAATCATAAAAAAGAAAATATATAAAACACCAGTTCGGTATTAGGACGTTTTACTAAACTCACCAGGCAGTATGTCAAGATTCCAATCACAGATTCAAGGCCATTTAAATAATTTAATCTGCACTATGAAATGAGTTTAAATTGGTAACTAAATAAACAAATACATTCAACTGTTTTTGACATAAAGTAGTTCATTTTCAGCATACACAACTGTACTAAACTTTAACTAATTCTTGTTCACTGTGTAGGTAAAGAACAGGTGTGACAACAAAATTTTATATTAAATATTTTGAGTTTACTAAATGCAGAAATGGTTCAGTATGGAAGAAAAGAAACTCCCATACTCTTATGCCGATGCATGGAAAAAATAAGTTGGCATCAATCCTGTGGATTGGCACCTATCATTTATTAAAACAAATTTTAATTTAAGATATCAGGCAGCATGGATAAATGAAATTCTTAATACGAACTTGATTATTCATACAATTCAGATTAATATAATCAAGATTGGTGGAAATCCATTTTTGAGGAATATCGATTACACCAAAAAATGCAAAAATTTCCTCCAATAATATTAAAATTCAATGTTCAACATTATTTTGATCGCTAGTTATTTGGTAAAATTAGGTTACTTCAGCTCACACGTGTAGCCTTAACTATTTTACTATTTATCTTGACTAAAAATTGGATTTTCATATATTTCACTTAGTTTAATTTAATGAAGTAGAGTTAAGGTTTAGTTCTACATCTTTCCACACATTACTACACTGCCCTTTAGCGCTGCCAACTCTGCTACTCTTAAGAAAATTCTGGCGACTGTAAGTTGGCCAGCCGACAGACTGCCAACTGCCATTTCTAAACAGTTTACTGCATCTAGGAAGTAGTGAAGTTTTTGAAGTTCGACTGACATGGTAACTATGTGGATCTGCTGGAGTATCGTTGGTTTTCGTTTTTGCGAAGGGAAATTATGCACTAACTGCTGTCTGTTATGTATATTGCACAGGAGTTTCAAAATAAAGATATCAATTTTAAATAGAATAGCAGTCTATGCAAAAGTTATAAAATGCTTTAATATTTGAATATAATTTTTCAAGACTAGGGTAAAAACTTTGCTGCTTTTACTAATCCCGGTTATACTCTAATGGTAATCCAGATTATCCTTGTCATTCGTTAAGATACAGAATATTGCATGTTTTTTGTAAAACAAATTGTTTTACATGCCAATTAATGGTTGTCTGATTATATTACTTGTTTATTGTCTAAACTTTTCATTGACTTTTAGACATCGTTGTGGCTTTGTATTTCTTGCAAACATTCTTTCTTTCCGGCATCATTCCTACAAGAATCGTATATACTCGTATGCAAAAAGGAGTTACTTTGACCTGCATGTTGTTCATTGCTAAATACACATCTACCCGCCCTCACATACTACAAACCATTTACCATATAGCATATATACATATACTATATAGCTTCTCGGCTGAGCACACACTTCTCCCCAGACTGCCAGTCGAACAAATATCTAAACTCGCGTTCTCTGCAGTGCAAAGTGGATAGATGAGAATGTCGGAAGGGCGGGGAGTCTGGAGGATGCCTGAAGCACGTTTGGCGCGCTAAGCTGTACTAAACATTCCCTAAATATATTTTGCAACAGCTACACATGAGATAAGCGGCGCACATACCACAACGACAGTGACTGTGCCACGGGTTCTGGGGGAGGTTTTAGAGTTGAGGGTATGTTGGGTACGGTGGCATGCCAGCAAGAAATAAAAGTTTTGTGCCTGGAATATTTTCACAAAACTATTCACAGTTGATTTTTCACCTGATGCTTTAGATAGTCTCTGCGTAGTCTAGGAGTATGTGGGGAGGATGTGTGTGTGTGTGTATGTTGGAGTGTGGATGAATGCTTGTGTTTAAAATATTTGCCTGAATGCTTGTGCGGCTGGATTGGGCTGAAGCTGGGGTTTGGGCTTGGGCCTGGTCATAAGACTAGTCCTGGTTCAACACTCAAGTTAAATGCAGCTGGTTGCATTGCTCGCCTGGCTGTCAAGTGGCAAATGTATACCTATATATACATACGTATGCATATTACCTGTTTTCTTTTATCTATATACATTTTATTACATAACAAACTTTCAACTGATGTGTTCTCACTTCCAGCTATGGTCTACTCGGCGCTTCTGGCTGTGGAAAAACAACACTGCTTTCCTGCATTGTCGGTCGGCGGCGTCTCAATTTGGGTGAAATTTGGGTGCTGGGCGGAAGGCCAGGCTCTCCGGGTTCCGGTGTGCCTGGTCCGCGAATTGGCTACATGCCACAGGTGAGTTTGCCTGTTCGTTGAATTTTTTATATGCTTTTTATTGCCCGTTGCCGCTGCCATTGATGCTGTACTGGAGTCGGCACTGGCACTGGCACTGGGTAGTTGCTGCTGCTGCTGCTCCTTTTGCCAACACTTGACTTTAACGCTTTTGGCCACGTAACTAAATTAAATAAACGTAATAAAATGAACAAGCATGAAAGAAGAAAACATAGCGCCCTCTCGCTGGGCCCAAAAACAATTGCCCACGCTGCAGAGCAACAGGAAACTTTTTATTTCGACAAAGCGCAATAATATTTTAAGTCCCAATGGTCATAAAAAAATGTGCATGCAATAATTTCTCATGCATGTCTGCTAAATGGAGTCTATAGTTAAACCCCTTTTGTTCTCGCTCATACGTTTAATCCTTTTCTACCCCCCTATATGATCCGGCACTGGCAATCCACAGGAGACAGCTTTGTATGGCGAGTTTACAATGCGCGAAACTTTAATCTATTTTGGTCTTATTGCGGCCCTGTCACGAAGTGACATTGAGGATCGTACGGAGTTTCTGTTAAAGCTACTCAATCTGCCAAATGGTTCCAAATTTGTCAAAAACTTGAGTGGTGGTCAGCAGCGACGCATGAGTCTGGCTGTGGCGCTGCTGCATGAGCCCGAGCTGCTCATATTGGATGAGCCCACAGTGGGTGTGGATCCTGTGCTGCGTCAGAGGTACGTACGCCATTTATCATTGAATCCAATAAAATTCAGCACACAAATCATGTCATATCATTTTCGTTACAGCATTTGGGATCATTTAGTGGATATCACAAAAAATGGACACACAACTGTGATAATCACCACGCATTATATCGACGAATGTGCCCAGGCGCATATGGTAAGTGCGATTGACATTTAGCAAGTATAGAGAATACTGGGACGTCATGATTTCAATTAATCTGACCAAATCGACATTGTCTATTATTTTCGTTACGTGATTTATTGTCGTCGCCTTTCACTTTTATGCATACTGCCAGGCGTATGAGTAATATTTCGCACTCACATTCGCTGGCGAAGGTGGCAAAGGTTTGACTTCAGTATGCGAAGGGAACTCAAGCCAAGTCTCACCGGATAAGCCAAAAGCGCCGGCGTGCTTATCAGCTTAAGTGTGCGCTGTCAACAAGCGTGCTAAGTGCTTCCCACTACGGGCACACAATGGTTATGCCTTGGCAAATTTGTATCCTGAGAGTTGCAACAAATCTGTCGCTCTGCCAGGACAGAACTACAATATTGCAACCCAGCTGGCTGTCTGTTGACCTATGACCATGGCACGATTTACGAGCCATTTCCGAGCGAGACACATTGCAAAAATGCTCTTCAGATTTATTTATGCTGCCAACGCGAGCGCACAACTGAGCGACAATACGCTACGAAGATGTATTGTTGTATCTGTGTGTGAGTGTGTATCTGTGTGTGTAAGTGTGTGTAATAGCTTGTATGTATTGGTCGTTAATGCCTCTGCTTCAATAGCCAAGGCATAGAGGCAACAATGAACTCTGTTACTTACCACTCTCAGTTAGAAGAATGGAAGTAAAAGAATGCAAGATGAAAAAACAAAACGAAAATCAATGGGTAGAGATAGAGATACTTGTATATAGAGCCGTCATCACTGACATAATATGTAGTCGTTTGCCATAGGTCGTACTCCCACATGGCACCAAAGCTAGGCGTACACTGAAAAAAATTAGTGTCATGTCCTGTTCGGTTGTGGTGAAAATTTTACATTATGCATTTTAAGGAGGAAGACTAACTCGAATTTCTTTTCTGATTTTATCAAATTTTACCAAGAGATAGTTTTTGTTTGTTGTTGATATCTGGCCCATTTAAGAGAATTTGACTTAGAACTTTATCAATATTATAAGAAACTTTCGGAATTTGGCAAAAAATAATTTATGTGGTAAATATTGGAAATTGCTTCTATCAAATATGCAATAAAAATCATCAAATTTGACCAGATCGATTCAAAAAGTGATCCATGATATGATATGCATTCGTGAACATTTTATATACTTTAGGCTTAATGAGTTATAGACACATATGATCCTATTGAATAAAAAAAATGTTGTTGTTTAAAAAATCAAAAACTAGGGCTCCGTCACCTCGAAACGCCTTCTATAATATTCAATTCACTTTCCTTGATTTCTAACAATTTAATAATGGTAACGTAATTTGTAATTTTTAGCTATTACTGTCGAAGTTCCTATCCGATTTTAATAAAATTGCAAAATGCAGTAAATATATAAATACTTAACAATAAGAGAAATTACAATATTCTAAATAAATTGCAATTACCTATAATTATTTTATATGGGACTAATTAAGATAGCTTACTCTAACTAAGCTTACTTAAAGCTTCAAAGCACTATTCATCATCATTCATATGTGGTATGGAATGCTTATTGGGAAAATCCAATAAAACTAGTTTACAAATTTTAGGGTAATCGAGTCAACCTTGAAAATTAGGATTTTGCTACAGTGAGGTTGTGTTAAGGAACACGAAAACAACATACATTTTTTTTCTTTAGAACTGTTTTTGTGATTTTTCGAAAAACCAGTTGTTGGGTACTTTTTATAGTTATTCGTGAATATCTCGTGAACACATTGACCGACATAAGAGACTAAAGGGTATTTTACGTGCCCTTTACGGTGATATACGATATGTGCAGATTAAATAAAATTTTAGTGAGTTTACAAGCGACCAAATTCAAAAATAGTGGCATTTGCGAACAACAAAATTGCAAATTTTTAGTTTTTATACGCAGGTTCATTTTTTGTGTAAACTGCTCACTGGGTTATGCATTAATTGTTTTAATTTATTTATTATAATCAAAATTATAACTTCAATCACTCAATCACATTTAAAAATCTTTTTATACGAAAATTTCTTTGAAGAGATATTTAATTATTTTTTTACATTTTTAACACTTCTTATGATGAAGTTCTTCTTTAAATACATCAAAAAAGTGTGATACTTTTTGCTACAGTATTAATTATATTTGTATATTTTCTATTGTATGCGTATTCATATGAATATATTTTTAAAAATCAATTTTAAGCAGAGTTTAGTACTTAAATAAAATCCAAAAATATCGGTAAAATGTCACATAATTCAAAGCCCCTCAAGAGATATTTTCACTTCATAACGTTTTTGAAACAAATTGATCCAAAATAAATCTAGGATTATTTAAAGAAATCTTAGGCTTTGATCTAATAAATCATTTTTTATCTAATCCCAACCGGTCTCGCTTGATTATAATGCTTCAAATTGCTGAGTTAGAGGTCAAGCCCAATTACAATAATGAAATTATTAAAAGCTTTTTCTGCCGATATCGATTCATATACAAGTTTTAATGGCTAAAAAGTTGTTGGCCAACAGTTGGTACTGCCAATTGATTAACTTAATTAACTTTATTCTTATTAGATATTTCACTATCAGCCTTTATTTGACACAAAGCTTTTCTAAGTCACGCATTGAATGCTTTTTTTACAGTGTACGTTGTTCCTCACCCACTCCTCTTTAACACCAAATAATCTGTCATTAAAACGGGACCACCAAAAGGGACAACTTCTTGGAAGACTTGGAAATTTTACTACAACCACCCTGTGCTCCGCGCCTTACCACAATCCGAAATCTTTCAACACCCTCGTTTTAACCTATTTTCTGCACCCTTGTCAAAAGACGCGAAGCACTTATTGATTGGGGTAAAGAGTTATGGCCAATAAAAAAACATCACTGTCAGTAAATCTAGGGCTGCTTCGGTCCCCAAAATATTCAACTCAGCTTTAAAAGAAAAAAAATTGAGCTAGGTTCGGTTTGCCGAAGGCTGCGATGGCAAACTTTAAAATAATATTAAATTCAAGAACAATTGCAGTAAAAATATTATATCGGTCTGTCGGTTCTGTTTGACGAAGTGTATTGACAGAGTTTAATTGTTTATATTTTTCAAGAAAATATTCCAAATTGCATACTCACAACAGGGAACACTCTTTAGGGTATTCACGCTTGCTGTTGAGTTGAGCAGTTGAAAAGTTAAGGACTTTTGCAACAAAAAAATGTACACGGATGAGTTGCGACTTTGAACTTAACTTTTCCTTAGCCCAGGCCCTCTTCAACTTTTTAGCTGTTGAGTTGTTGAGACAGTGTTGCAAAATACGCTTCTTGAGGCATTTTAAACACTGCAATATTCGCAATTTTTTAGCCATTTTGTGAAGTAAAAAGCAACTAGTTGTTTGTGTTTAATTGTTTATATTTTTCAAAAAAATATTCCTAATTTTATACTTTTTTTATCTCCTTCAAGTTGCTCATAGTGCTCATAACAGGGAACACTCTTTAGGGTATTCACACTTGCTGTTGAGTTGAGCAGTTGAAAAGTTAAGGACTTTTGCAACAACAAAATGTACACGGATGAGTTGCGATTTTGAACTTAACTTTTCCTTAGCCCAGGCCCTGTTCTACTTTTTAGCTGTTGAGACAGTGTTGCAAAATACGCTTCTTGGGGCCATTTTGTAAAGTAAAAAGCAACTAGTTGCCTTATAAATAGAGATAAAGATCGGCTAAATAAAAGTAAATAATAAAAGTGAGTTTTAATTAAATTTAATTGAATTAAAGCAATTAAAAGAGCAAGTCTTGTGCATTTTTATTTACTAAAATTAAGTAAATTAAATAGTTTTACTTGTAGCTGAATCAACACATCAACGCACTAAATTGGCAACGCGCCGTGTTAAAATTTATTAAATTTGAAAAAGAAGAAGCAAAAACTCAAAAAATCAAGTCATATGCTATCCAAAAGGGATTCACGCCTTAAACTGTTGAGTAGTGCTCTACTTGTCAGCTCGTCAACTCAATCGCAAGGGTGAATACCCTAATTTTTTATTTAATTTATAAATGACTATTCATTTCAAGCAACTAATAGGTCTATAATTTCCTGCTTATAATTATAATAGACATACTTGCAAAAAATTGTATTAAATGTTATCTTATTTTTAAAGTAATAAAAACGTGAGAGTTTTTACATGATTCTAGCTGTTATGCCCAGGTCAAGACGTGCTTATATATGAGCCCCTTACAGTGTAAAGAGAATAAACGGAAAGTTCCAAGTTCAACATCTTTCTTGATTTTCTTGTTTTCTTTACCACTGTCCATGTCCAAGTCATTTACTATTCCCTTTTCATTTTTTTCTCTCTATCTTTTATGTTGACTCAACAAAATTGCTAAAATGGGCGATATGAAAAAAATAGTGTTCAACACTTTATCCCATAAATGGAGATTCTATGCAGTCACATAAATTTTACTAGCAGCTCTCGACTTTGAGTTCCTACTTGATTGAGTAGGACGCTTCAATCGTAACCTAGCAGGCACTTCGTCTATGTCCTTATGCTCGATTTGTTGCGACCTTTCCTAAAGTAAAATAAAAATCTCTTTCGGACACCCGTTGCCACGTACATAGCATGCACTGAAAATTTATATGATCTGGTACTTACCATAAAGTCGTTAAGGTTAGTTAGTTTTAAAGCAAAAGCATAGATATTCTTTTAATATGAGTATAAAATGCAGCCGACCAGACACTCTGGTGTTTTATTTATAGATTGATTTATAGTCAGTGCCTTAATTGTTATTAACGCCTTTTGGCTTAATTTAAAAAAACGTGTTTTTCCTTTTTATTTAATTGTGTATAAACTAATGAATATTTTTGAACTAATTTTTCTTTGTAGTCTAATTTGTATAAAAAAAATTTGTATTTTTTTTAACCAACACGTTTTAAAAAAAAATATTTAAGGAACATACTTAAAAAAAAATATGAAATGTGGTTAAAAATAAAGGCAAAACTTTAAACGTGTTCATTAAATATGTGAATCATCATTTTTTTTTTAATTTTTTAATATGAATAAAATGGATTTTGTGCAACAATGCTAAAAAAAAAGAAATGAAAAACTCTTCTATTACATACTTATATATCGGTAATTATGGTAATTAACTCACTTTCAAAACCACCCGGTTGAAACTCGAATAGTTAGTTGGGATATTGGTAAAATGTATTACATTTAGTTAGTTTCTTAAATTTCGTTTCTCCAGCGCTTATGGTCTCTCTCGAATACATTATATTTAAAGTACATGTGCTTTTTTTTTGTTTAAAATTTAAGTTTATTTTTTGTTCATACATCATTTTACATTCCTAAGTCTCAGGTAAAATGATGAAAAGTTAATTAGAAGAGCAAATGTTGGTTCGACAAGTATATAGTATATATATAAAACTATATAGTCGTATTGCTGATTATATACTTTATAAATGAATAAATAAATAAAATAGTCAAATAATGGTAATGGACTTCTAAGTAACTTGTGTAAATTAATTGTAACTGTCGCGGAACATTTGGGAATAGCAAATTTTTTTACAAACTCTTTTCCGAAGTTCTTTTACGATTATTATAGTGCGTAAGAAGAGTTTATTGTTGCCATCAATTTGGCGCAATGAATTATGTAGGTGGTAAGATAAGCTTAAAATGTTCACTTGTTGCCAATCAATATTTACAGTGTAAGGCATAAAAAGCAAAACCGTTGAAATCTTTAAAGCCATGCCATATAAATAAAATGCATATTGTGCATTTGTATGTGCAAATATAATATAAATGTAGCTTACGTTGCGTATCAGCAATATGTAATATATAGTGTTAATACTTTTATGCGGTGCCATATAAAAGATTAACCCGGGGCTCACATCACGTGCAATGTCAGATTAAAACGTCAATCAAAGCGAATCGGGATGCATCAACACTCAAAGAAATACTACACACACATTTACACACTTGCCTACACACACACTTCAACGCATTTCATTTTGATTCTGATTGGCTTTGACTCTGGCTTTAATCCGGAAGTACATATTTTTATCCTATTCTTTTATCATTCATCAGCATTCGGCAATGGGAGCAATTATTTAACTGTCCATTTGCATTTTTGGCTTGACTTTTACCATTAAAAAGCAACATGCGGAAAATTACGCGACAAAAAAAGAATTGCAAGAGCGACAAAATCAACTATTAAAACCGAAACCAAAAGTACCCTGCAAAAGTAGCAAACGTAAAGAGGGTAACATAGCAATAGAAAAAAAAAAAAAACAAGTAAAGGAGCATGTCACACAAGTGTCATGGCGAGGGCGAGATGTGGCAATATATCCATCACATAATGTTACGGTCCCTGATTTCATTTATTAGAGCAGAAAGTGCTGCATTCAGCCGGGAGCGGACACAAACCCTAGATCCTCGGCAATGTTGGTTGCTGTATACTAGACAAAGAGTTTTGCTTTTTTTTTTTGGATTTTGTCCATGTGTGTGCGAGTGTGAGTCCTCGACAAATGCGCGACTTGATTCTTTTTTTTTCTGTTCTCTGTGCAATTCTGTCCGAACGAATTCCCAGCGCAACGCTGACATTAAATTTAGGGAGCTGTGTCTATCAAAGAACAGCTAAAGCGGTGCACTGCGACACACTCACACAATCATACACACCCAAACACACAGATACATATACATATGTATCCCACACCGTTCGGAAAACCACAACAAAATGGCGTTCGGTTTTTCTAGTTTATATACCCTACGGTTATTTGAGGTTTGGGTATACTATATATGTTGTATTACACTATGACAAAAAATTAAATTTTTCTTAACTCTTCAAAAATGAAATCCTGCTCTTGAGCTAGTCATATGCTTTTTAGAAATGAAAGCATTTTCATTTGACGTGAGGATTAAAATAATTTACGTCAGTGCGACGGCAAACCATTTTCATTAGTTTTTAGCCAAAATATACACTCGAAAAATAAGATAGACAAATGAGACAGACAATAGCTGCCTGCTATATCGATATCATAATAATAACTGACCCTGACTGACTATTTTGTCAGTCGGCCCTGGGCGGAGCATGGAGATCTCTATTAATAAGTGTTCTAAACAGGGACCTACAGGGCCGAATCCGAACGGCGGTGTCTTGAATTAATAGAGATTTTCTTGGGCAAATAGCCTTTTTATTGCAGTTCTAGGCAAATGCTCCAGTGCTTCTGCGGGGAATCGAACCACCGACCATCGGGTTGCAAAGTGAGTACGCTACCACTACGCTACCGATGGCCATAATAGACGATAACGAAGTGATATCGATATGCACTCATGTCGGCTTGGAACGTATGGGACAGCAGTGTGTACACATTTTCATAAATTAAACATTATTCAGTTGAAAAATACATGAAGAGTTTTAGTTCATTTCACAAACTTCACTAGGGGGCTTCTTATTTAATATTCAAAAGTGTTCTACGGTGAAGAACAACTTGTTCAAGCGGTCGTAGGGTAGGCGGAAGGGTCGATGCTTCACATTATTTCATAAGCACTTAATGGTCTGCTGCACTTCCCTCGGCCTATAACATACATTGGCCATATCTAAAAAACTCTCAGTATACCTATCCATAGAGAGTTTAAGGCGAAATTCCTTGTTTTTTACGAAATAGTTTGTGTTCAAATACTGTGTGTACAGATAGGTACCAATTTTTTTTTTAAATTTAATCTGTTATCAACTTTCATGTAACTCTTTCTCTACAAGACGAAATGTATAATCATGACATTTAATCGTTCTGTTCTTCATTAGTCTATCTACACTATGAATTCCTTTATCTTAGAAGGCATCCTGAGTGTTTCTAACCTTGGTGTTCTGTTTGATCATAAGCTTATATTTGATATTCATATTTGCAACATTGTAAATGAACCTATAGTGATCTAATGAGTTTAACGAACGTTTTACAACCAAAGTTATTTTGGACTACTGTTCCTGCTTTTGAAGCGCTCCTAATATCCGACTGTCACCTTATTCTGGCAGACTTCGCCTTATAAAGTTGCTACTCTTGCATAAACTTTTACTCGGTCTACTTGATTTCACTAAACTTCTTAATAAAGATACTTTTGTCGTACCTTCCAGAGCAACTTTAAATTTTCACCCTTTAGCCTTGCGTTTTTGTAGATCCAATAACTAAAAACATGTATCTACTTTTTCATCGTTCTATTTTTTCAAAAAATTCCTCTTTTATAATCTAAGATCAACTGAGATTTGTCGTACCCTTAGGGCATAAATTGTACTTATATATACTAATTTATATTTCCATTTAGTAAAAACTACTTCATAATTCAATTACCTTATCCTTATATTGTTGTAAATGATCTTAAGTCAATAAATTTTTAACAATCCGCTCTTGACCATTACGAGTGCAAATAAAAACTGCAGAGGATATTGATATGATACCATTCATTGCAATCTAATCGTCGTTCTACCGTATGCAAGGAGAAAAGGTTAATCTTTAAAAATGAAGCAGGAACTGGATAAAAGTCGATATATAGCCGCAGATTCTAGTCTTTGAAATTAAATTCCGAGTGTTAATGTCTTCGCTTCCGGACATTTTCGATGCGAAGCGTATCAATATCAAAAAAAAAATTTACCAATGATGCCATGGATATGGCAAACCTAAAGAAGACTTAAAAGATTTCATGTCCTTGATCACTCAAGTAGATTTTAATTCAGAATTTTCTTCTTTTTTTTTTGTTATTTATATTTATAATAACTACTAGTTCGCATATAGCACCTAGTCTCAATGGAGACTAGTTGCTCCGGTCATTATTTAAAAAATTTTATATATTTACTGATTGTTTTCGGACAGATTGTAAATAAAATTGGGAAAAAAATATATTTATATATCCACATGATGTCACGTAATAGTATTTAGTAGAGAAGTTGCGTAGGGTATGACGCAGTCCCAGTAACTCCAACTTAAAAATATATATATTTATTTTTCCGTTTTAGTGAGTGTAGTTTGTTGACCTCAGTTGATAAAGAGTATTTTCTATAATAATACCACTAAAGCCGGGTGTGTTGGCTGTAATGTGTATGGCATTGAAGTGGTTTTTTCCTTGGTCATCATCAGCTCGTATATTGGCTCTGGCGCTAGGTGGCAATATATTGGTGATCTAAAAAGATATATTTTCAACGTGTCCTTTTATGCGCAATTTCTGCAGCAAATGAACCGATTTAAGCTACAACCATTTTTAATGTTTAAATGAAATGGCTTAATCTATTTTGGGAACTTCGAAGCATGTTTACCCTTTTTGTAACTGAGTAGTCAAATGGAAATAAACTTCCACAGATAAGTTAAAATTAGCACACGAAGGAATCTTTTCATTTTCCTAGAAGCAGATATACATATTTATGTGTTTTGCAAAAACACTAAAGGCTATGTATGTTTGTGTATCAATATTTTTTAATTTTCATTCAACAATTTAGGTAGAAAAACTTAAATTTATAATACTTGGGAACCATCCTTCCCAATATTAGCGCTTCAGACATCTGTTATGAACTCCGATATACATTTTTTGGTCTTCTCTTTTAAATTACAAAGGAAAAACGTATGAAAATCAAATTAAATAAATTTTCAATTTTGAAAAAATTTATAATTTTTGTAACCTTATGTATAAAACTTTTTGGGTAAATATTCAAGTTAATTTGATTTTTGAGAAGATAAAAAATATTTTGAAATAAATTAGCGACGCCTAAGTATTCCTCAGTATTATATATTAAATATATTATAAATGCTCATAATATTTCCAAAAAAGTTGTTTTTATAAAATTATGCTGCAGAAATCACATTTTTGGGCCAACCAAATAAGTCAGCAAGAAATTTCATATTTCCATTGAGAATCAAATTTTTTATAGTAAATTTAACTAGGAAGAAATTTCGAACTATAGACAAATATGCAAAATGTTCAGAATATAAATGTCCCTTAAATAGTTGCAAAACAAAATATATTCTTTCATCGTTCTAATATTTTCAAATTTTTTTTCACTATTTTTCTTTAATGAGGTATTTATTAATAATAAAATAAATTAATTTTTATTGTGCTTATTGTGCAAACGCAAGAACTCACGAAAAGTAAACTTTGTTTGGTATTTAAAACAAATAATACTAACTTTTTTAATGCCTTAAAATAAAACATATATATTTTGTGGAAATTTTGACCAAAATGTGGCAATATGGGCCCATAGTGCAATGATCGAATTAAATTAAAATTTTTAGTTTCGTAAGTTTTTAGTGCAAACAACAAATGATACTCTTCTAAGTGACAGGATTTTTATTATATTTCTATCTACCCAAGGAAGGGTATGGAAATTGAAATGCAAACTATGAAATATACATGCAGACAATTTTTTCCAATACACTTACGCCTAGTACGACCTTTCCTTTTCTACATAGTATATCATGCAAATTTTTCAATTTCCTGTCTTTAATGCACTGCAGTAGAAAAAAAAAATAAAATCAAAAAAGGCAGAATGAAAATGTATTGCAGATACATGGGCGCAAACGAAATACGGATTGCTCTACAAAATAAAAGTTTTCGAAGGCAAGTAGCCATGGAACTGCAATTGATACATAGCGCAGTAAACTTTTTATATAACATTTTTTTCCCCCATTGATATTCAATTAAGCAGCCGTTAATTGGCTTTTGCGTACGTTTCACATCCCATCCAACTAAATGAATACAATCGAAAAAAAAAAACAAAAGTGCTCTGTAGGATCATACCCAAGCGAACAGAACAAAACGAAACCCCCCTCACTAAAGGAAATGCTTGATTTCCTTGCGCGAACTAAACCAAATCAAGCACGAAAAGTTTCCAAAATAGACTTGAAATCCCCTCGAATTTCCATTTGCAAACGCAGACAGTTCCACAATGCCATCTCCACTCGTGTGCATGGCTAATGAAGCCAACCACAGACGGCACACAAAACTGATGAACCAACAGGATATGACTGAAGACTGAAGATGATGGCAAGATTTCGTGTGGGAAAAGGAAAAGTTTGTCAGTCACCCGGTCGGCCAGACACTTAATATGTTGCTCACTATGCCTGGTCATGTGCTGCACAGAAATCAATTAAGTTAATTTCCGCACGTTTCGGGAGCGACAACGACAAGGGATTAGCAATGTGGCAAAGTGGTTCCCGACTGATAGATCAAAACAAAGCCAGCCAACGCTGGCAACGAGGGCAACGCAGGCAACGATAGTCAATAAAAGTTTTCGTCGCAACCAGTCGACGTGGCCCAGTAACAGGATGTGCATAATTTTGCTATTGACCAAAAACGCAAACTTGAGCTCAATGTTTGTATAGCGACCAAACTAAAGTTTTGCAGTCTACAAAACTTGTGACGGTGCTCGGGGCACAGTCTGGGATATGAGTTTTGTTTGGGCGGTATAAGCTGGGTTTGTTTTGGGTGGGTAGTAGTACTAGCGCCATAGAGGACGCCATCAAAGTCAAAAGTTTAATTGACTTGGCGACACTTGAGCGCACGCACGCTCCAAATCAATTTGGCCAACTGACAAACACTTTGCCTTTTACTTTCGTCTCTTTTTTTTGTTCCAATCTAGATTGGATTGCTGCGTGGCGGCAAGATGCTGGCCGAGGAGTCACCTAGCTATTTGCGACAGCAGTACAATGCTGACTCGCTGGAGGATGTATTCTTAAAGCTGTCGGTGATGCAGAACATGGGCAAACGTCGACGCTCGTCGATAGCACAGGAAATAGTGGAACAGGTAACCGTGCCGTCCATTTCGAATCCAGCGCTAGATATGTCCGATGAACAGCATGCGGCCGAGATCTCTGGTGAATTTGGTGATAACATTTCAATGTCATCAGCTGCTCGTGATCCAATAAGCAATACCTCGCCGGCTGCACCACCATTACCACCGGCACAGGAGACTCCCACATCGTTCTGGTACAACTTACATGTCATGCAGTCGCATCATTTGCACGCTCTAATTTGGAAAAACTTTCTTTGGATGATGCGCAATGTGGGGTAAGTCAAATAATAACATGGATGGACTAAAGCCAATTGTATGTTATTAACCACTTGGCTACTTGAATCCTTTTAGTATAATGCTATTCATTGTGGGTCTGCCTGTGGTGCAAATATTACTCTTCTGCTATGCCATTGGCCATGATCCGACTGGCTTGAAATTGGCCGTTGCAAATCACGAGATGTCCGAGGAAATGATTATGCAACAATTTTGTCCAGTGCACACAGGATGCAATCAGACCATGTTGAGCTGTCGTTATCTCGATATGTTGGTCAAGAACAAGAGCATGGTTGTGGTAAGTACACACACAGTATGTAAATTACCTTTATCGGGGCATACAGAGGTGAAGGTGGGATGTAGTATATAGTGTATCCACTGTCATTGGCTTTTGGGGTAAACTGTGCAGTGAAAGTTTACAATAGCCCTTCGCCCACCCATGCATGTTGCTTATTCAAGGCCAAATCGGCCAGCTAGTCCGTATAACCGACCCTGCCTGGACATTTGTGTAATTTATTTCAATTTGTGTGCATTTGACAGCAGCAGCGTCCAAAACAGCTTCCAGGCCCGGTCTTAAATCTATTGCCCACACACACATGGCTAACACTAGCACCGACGCTTTATCGACTTGGCTTTGTCTTGGCTGGATGCTGCACCGGTTACTGCCTCTGCTGCTTGCCACATACACAAATTACAGCGGATTATCTCTGGCTGCTCTCAGGCACACCTACAACAACAACAACAGCAGAAACAACAACAAGAACTTTGGTCGAGATCATCAATAAATTCAGTTGCTTTTGGGGAAAGAATAGTTGGAAGGCGCACAAGCCAGTTGAAGCAAGTGATCCATAGAGCCAGGAGCAGCTACACTTTGCCGCAGTCGGCCTCAGTGGCGTATGCTTGTTGTTGTTGTCCTGGTTCTTGTTATTGTTATTGTTGTTGTTGTTGTTTTGGTAGTATCCTGCCAAACAGTTAGCCAACACGGCCTTGTGGCAATTTATTGCAAATTACGCTTCAAAAGCAAAACCTTTTGTTGCCTAATTTGGCAGGCGAGGTGGATAGACGGCAGGTGCCTGTGGGGCTTTACTGCTTAGTTGTTAAATTTTCATGAATTTTACATTACATACTCTACTTCTCCATGCCACAAAAAAAAAAAAAAAACCAAAAAGGAGAATGAAAAAACTTGATAAATTAATAAGCAAGAGGGAATTTGAAAGTACTTGAGACACAATGCCATTTCAGAAATATATTTCAAACTTCAGTTAATAAGAATTTTTGTATTTTGGTTCACATAAGCCAAAAAATCGATTGTGGTAAGTGCAGCTTTCTTACAAACTGTAAAAACAGTGCTGAAGGATTTAAATTTGTTAATTTTTGCCACAACCCACAGATAGATTACGCAAAATAAAATATCCCTTTTGAATACCAATTTCCAACGCCTAAATAAGAAACTTCATATATCTCCACAAGAAGTAATCCAATGGTCCATTGACAGTAATCCTTCTGCAGTTCACCCGGCTTCAATTCTTGAACGAGCTGTAATGCATACTTTCCATAGGAGATGCCCAAAGCTTGAGAACGGCGATGAATCGATTGATCACGGTCTTCACCAACACTCTCTGCTGCTTCAGCAATATTCTCATTACTACGGGCCGCACGAACTCTGGTTGATGGGTGAATGTCTATTAGAGTAAAATTCTTTTCACGAATAGTGCGTTCAGCGGAACGATCATAAAGACCAAAATTCCATAATGAATAAAATTCATAAAGATAAGACAGTCGACGCATAAGAACTGCCAAAATAACTCAATTGGGTCACCCTTCAGAACGGTGCAGTATATGTATGTTACCCGAAGAAACAGGCAATGGGGAAGTTCCTTTAGAAGCTACGAAGTTAGAATCATAGTTCCTGGTATTCAAATCATCAAGATCAGACTTTGACTGTTAAAGCTTTAGTCAAAAATTTGAGTTGCATGCGTAGTCCCAAACTTTCCGCACAGAAACTATAGGTAATATTAAAAGTTTCATCGCATTCTTTGACTTCGCACACAACTCTCAATTCATTGTTATACAATATGGCACAAATGGAAACGGAGGGGATGCTATTTGTCAAATTTCTGCTACGCATTGGTCTAATGGAATACCTCTACGAATGTCCATTGTCATATCACTACCCGAACCGAAGCGGATCTTGTACAAAGATCTTATGGTCGGAAACTCTAAACAGCCTGGTTCACGTACTATGTATTATACATTATTTTTAAATTTTTTTTTTTTGAATACAAATAGAAGGCCAATTTGTAAGCAACCGAAATGTAATGTTGCACGTTCCTAACTGAGAGGCAGTTTGGGCAAGCAGCTCTCCTTTGGGCCTTAATTTGTGCAAATTTAAACTACAATAAGATAAAGAAAAGTAAATAAAAATACGAAGAAATGGCCGTCGGTATCAGCAGACTGCATCTACCTCCATTATGGAACAGCGCTTTCATTTACTTCCTTATTGTATCTTACCTTGTTGGCCGGCTAAAGTTAAATTTTGGTCAATGAACAGCGTATCAAGGACCCATCAGCTGGTCGCCTTTTAAGGCAAAAGGGATGGGGGGAGTTTACTTCACTAACACAAATGAAACGCTGAAGGCGGCGGGCGTTGAAATTTGAATTTTGTTGTTGTTTTCCGTTGTTGGCGATTCTGTCCGTTGTGTCCATTATATTGGCGCGCTTGGAGCTTTTGTATATTTTTTTTCAATAGTAGTCTTCATGTTTTTTTTTTTTTTTCATTTTTTGGTTACTTCCTTTTTCCTGTCAGTAGCCCAAACAACAACAACAACATCAACCAATATGCATGTTCGCTTTTTACCGCAGGTTACGAAAAACCAAAAGATGAAAATAAAAGCAAATAAAACGCTTCAGTTTTGGTTCCTTTATATGTAGCTTTTGATGACAGTCGGCCGGACCTGGTTCGGCAGGGTCAAAGAAAACTTTTCGCAACCGCTTGCGTGCCTCGTCGTAGGTCTTTGCTAGCTGCTAGATCAAACGCATATAGTCATCGTAATGATATAAAAATTGGCTTTTGTTTTTAACCGCAAAGGGATGTTGCGAAAGTCTTAAAAAGCAGTGTCAAGGGAAACAAACCGTGGCGGACGGCTCCTTTTTAAGTAAGCAAGTACGAGGCACTTACCCCAGGCTTTATTTTAGAGAGCTGCCTAAAAGTCTGCTATAATATTTTTCATTAGCCCGCCTGCCTTAGCGCTTTGCCTTTCAATTTATGTGCAAATTGAAAACGTATTGTGGTCACGCTATTGCTGTCTCTCTCGCTGTCGCTGTCACCATCTCTGTTAATATTGTTGTCTCTGTCAAATTGTTGTTGTTGGGGATGGTGTGTTGTTTTGAAGGTGGCTTACTTTTAATTAAAAGTTCATTAGGCGTGACAACGTGCGCCGGTTGCTGTAACCGGAGTGAGCTCATTAGTCAGGATTTTATGCTGCTTAAAGTTTAGTGGAAATTTTATGCGGAGCTGTGGGTGTTCTAGGGGGGAAAAGTGCAACGACCAACCCGCAATTGTTGCAGTTGATTAGAGGCAAGACTTTGATTATGGTGATGGCTTTTGTTTTGTTCACTTTGCTTCCTATAAGTGGCTCCCTGGCATGATTGCTCGTCGTCAGTCTACCATGTTTTGCTTAATTTTATGCATTTTATGGGCAAAGTTGGCAAACGAGCGGAAACCTTGAACGAAAATAGTTCAGTTAGCAGCATTTACAGAGCTTGTTATTTATATCATAACTTATAAGAGTATTGGAAAACATAAAGCTAATGAAACGTGCCACACGCTGAAACTAATTGGATGTGTTTATCCAAATTAATTTGCCAAATGCAAAAAATAACATCTGATTCCTTATAGTTTTTTAAGCCCCTTAATAGCTTAAGCTTAACCTAAATACAAATGCAAATACACGCAGCCATAAGATACTTTGGAACAGTGGAGTATGTAGTTTTTTTTTCTAGGGGGATATTTCAACTTGAAAACTATCTTTTATGTAGTACAAAAACAAGTAGATCTTTTTTTTGCATTTCATTTCATCAATCGGAAAATTCTTAGAAGGCCTAAGCAGAAATAAATTTTTTTTTTCGAGTAGAAAGGTACAGGGTACCGCCTCTACTATATCACTTTTTTTCTTTATTAACCTGCTTAGAACTAAGGCTCTAAACTACAAAATAAGTCGCTACACAATTGTAGTAGTGTGATGTATGGCTATTTTTGATACTAATTGTAACAGAATTATCTCCAATGAAAGCTATGTTAGGATCTTTATGCAGATTTCTGTTCCTGACATGCAAAGGAGCATTTGCTTTTTGGCGTAGAACTTTGGCTTGGAGTGTTTGGATTCTCTTCATTTTTTGCTTTTGCTGCCGTTCCCCAAACTTGAATTCCATACGTCCACGTAGGTGTTGTAATGGTTAATTTTATCAAAATCGGGTTACTATATTATATAACCACAAAACGAAAAATTTTCTGTATGTTTTTATATTACTTACCTATTTGTTTTGATGGTACAGGGCATCTCAAAGTCGGCTGCGTCCGACCGTTATGCCCGCCATTTTGTTTTATATATTTTTTTAATAAATTCGAATTGGACTGTTTTGTTAAAGTCATTTAATTTAATAGCGAAAACGCTTATAGGAACTGGACTTTAATGTCATATAAAGTTAGTAACGGAATTATAAAAAAAAAACATTTCATCTTATTAGAAACTATTTCAATGTTTTTTTAAGACTTAAATTTTTTGTTTTACTCTATAATAACTTTCTTAAGCTCCTGGATGATCCATCTACAAATTCCCCCCTAGGTACACCACTGCTTATGGGCGATGGGCGATTAGACAACTATTGTTTTTGCCACAATTCTATAGTTGGCTTGAATGTAGGCAGTAGAGATCTATGACTTTATAACTTTTGTTAATCCTTAAGCCAAGTAGGTAAAGCAACATAGTAGCTTATTGTGGTTGCCAAATACAGTAGGCGCCAAATATATTTGGTAATAGAGCTGGGATAATATGAGGTAATGAGGTTGCCGACACATAAGTTGTGCCAGTTGTTTTCTACTCATATCCTGGCAGCTTTCACTTCATTATTTACTTGCCTATACACAAGGAAACGAAAACAGATGTGAAGACAGAAAACGCGACGGAAATGTGCGCAATGAAATCGTGAAAGATAAAATAAACATATTGTTGACAATGGTGGAAGATACAAAATGGTGGCCCACAAAAGTATGCAATGCATATTTTGTTGCTAGGCTGAGCTTTTTTTTGTTGTTGTTGTTACTTTTGTTGTTTGGCGTTGAATTTATCGTTTTGCGCAAAGTACGCACATTAATTACAGGGAGTTACTTTTATTGTTGTTACAACGCCAACATGCAACATTCTGCGTCAGCAGCATCATCCAAAGCAACAGCAACAGAAACAGACACAGAAACAAACAATGCTAGAGGAAATGGAGTGAGCAGACAGACAAACAATACGCAAAGCTTTGTACACCATGTTATATAATGACAAAAGGCAAGGAAGTGCCTGTGGATGGATGTATGGGTAGGGGGCAGGGCGGCCAAACAGGGCTGCAATGGGGATGGACAGTTTCATTACATTACATAACATTGACAGGCTTTGCTCAATAATTCAGAAGCGCTTTTAATTGCACAACAACAGAACAGGAACAACAAACAGACAAACAAACAAAACTCGAAACAAGTTGCCTTAAAGAGAGCAAGTCATTCAGGTGCAATGACTTTTTAGGCTAATTGAATGGGAATTTGATTGACTGTTAAGAGCTGCGCTATGTGCCAAACACCGAATAATTATATACTGTACCTGAGGCAAGACTGAACGGCAATGCGTTATCGTCATACCTTTCAAACTCACTGAACGAGCTACAAAAGAAGATGAGCCTGACAACACCTACACCTTCATAAAAGCTGGATAAGGATAACGATAGGAGTTCTAGCAGGGCACTGCACTGCACTGACTGGCACTATAAGCCAAATGAGCATCATTATCCATTTCCCATACTTTGTTTTCTGGATATTCACCCAGTACTTGTGAAGTTTTATCGAACATTGGCAGCTCTTTAATATCGGTCTACCGAAATGGTTTTGTTAAATTATTATACGCTTTTATTAATCTTCAAGAATTTTATTTTATTATTTGTGATTTTATAAAAAAAAAGCAAACTATCATCACTTGCACTTCGTAGAATAATATTTCCAATTCCGTGCCGTCGGCCTTCTTCCGCGTTGATTGTCTAATTCACCGCACCTTCTTCACGTAAAGCAGATTCACCATAGCCTTGTACACGCAATCGATGAGCCCGACTACAGATTTCTTTAAGTTGAAAGATGGCGTGCGTTAAAATCGGGCGCGGACAACTTTGGGATACCCTGTACCACCACATTGCAAAAAGATATTTATTTGTTAAAATAGATAGAGATATATAAAAATAAGATAAAGATATCTTCAAAAACAAACGAATTATCCATCTAAAACTTTTGGTTTTTTTCGAGGTCTTCTGAAACACCCCTATGAGAGCTATATAATATAGCACCGATATCGAAATAATAAAATAAACTTATCTCCCCTGATATAATAACGCATCTAATCTAAAAATTTGGTGGCTCTAGCTCTTACCATCTCTGAGATCTGGGCATTCATACGGACGGATAGACGGACATAGGTATATCGACTTCTCTAGTCACCCTGATCATACTTTAGGTAACTTTGGGGGGTCTCCGACGTCTCCTACTGTATGTTAAATACATTTTCGGCTTGCACATACTTAATATACCCTTTGCACCATACGGTACAGGGTATAAAAAGTATTTTCAGCACAAATCATCGAATTTTCGTACGACATTTATGCAGACCCACAAAGATAGTTATATTTTTATCAGAAGACCAAACTTACGGTATTATATTTTAAGGCTGAATATTTCCTCTTATTTTTTATTTCATTTTTAAATTACATATACCCGCAAAAAAAAAGTGGTGTGAGCTTCAGAGTGATGATGCTATTCTTATAGATTTTAATAAGCTGTATTTAAATTCGTAGTCCCAAAATCCCTATGGCTCTGAGATAACGATATTTAACAATATTTTTATATATTTTTGGAATCGCTGAACTTATATATTAACTTCAGAGTGATGATGCTATTCTTATAGAT
Organism: Chymomyza fuscimana; assembly: GCA_949987675.1. NCBI lineage: Eukaryota > Metazoa > Arthropoda > Insecta > Diptera > Drosophilidae > Chymomyza > Chymomyza fuscimana. The sequence goes on from OX465088.1 coordinate 88,961,506, forward strand.
TTTAATAAGGTGTATTTGAATTCGTAGTCCCAAAATCCCTATGGCTCTGAGATAACGATATTTAACAATATTTTTATATATTTTTGGAATCGCTGAACTTATATCCAACGTTCAAAATCACCTAGCTCGTCAGAGTTCTGAGATAAGCTCCAGAATATTTTACTTAATAGAAGTTTCACGTTATCTCAGAACCCTGGGGTGCTCAGGATTTTTGGACCTCGGATTCACAGTAGCTCACACTTCTTTTTTTCTATCTGTGGGAATGTTGAAAAACTTTGTATGTTCTACTCCGGTAATGATACTACATTTACTACAACTGGCGAATCTTAAAAGCATTTAATTTTTTTGTTTTTAATGAACTCTTTCTTGACAAGACCAAAGGTAAAATGCCCACCCTCTACCTTCTACTTCCCCTTGAATACATCTTAATTGTTTCTGGCCTAAGGAATTGATCATGGGCATTTTCTATCTTGACTTGGCCCTTCGATCATCCTTTTCTGAAATGTTAACCACTCTATGTCCTACTGTGCAATTTTTATACGCATTCCTTTTTTAATCCAATTTTGTTTTATAAATCCTAGCCTATGACATTCCGCTGACATCATGAGATTCGGTGCCTTTTATAAAAAAGTATAACCAACGGCTTAGATGCTCGAAATATTTCATAGCTATTTATATTAATTCACGTTATATCCAAAATTTTCTTAACATTGCACTATGGGGCAATTACCACTTTTAGTCCAATTAATTAACAACTTAAAATAAAAATTCATTTTTTGTTTTTTTTTTTTGGTTTTATAATAATCAAATAAATGTATTTTCTTAAAAAAAAAAAGTCCTCAAATATAAAAAAAAAATGCAATTTTATTGTAAATAATATGTCTACTACACGCACCTATTGTTATTCCTCATGCTCTTCGTTGTCAAGCTCTATGTTGCATTGAAATTTAAGTTGATCCATATCAATACCAACATATTGATTCCAAGACATGCCACTTGAACTATTCAAAGAGCTTGATAATAAATTCAAAACTTCAGAAGTAAAGCTCAGTCTTTTTTGTATTTGTATACGTCTGTCTAGGTTGATTGAAGAAATAATGGGATCTATCTATTGCTCTCGGGGAACACGTCAGTAATATTTTCTTGCGTAATGCAGTCGATACATTTTATCTCGAGATTCAGGCTCCCTTCTCTCCAATGCACCCTACTGGAAGAACAGTATTCTCAATGAAATCTCATGAATGCACAAGAATTTTGTGTACTGTCGCAGTCATGGGCAACCTATGATATTTGTTAATAATAATTTCTGCAATACTAAAGCAGATGCTTTGAAATCTTACCACATTGATTGACTTGAAAGAGATATTAAAATAGTCCTCAAATTTGTAATAAGGCTTATGTCAATGCCATTGATATATACAAAGATTTTGGGCTCACTAAAGGCACGGTGAGCAAATTTAGCCAACCTGTATGTTTTCTTTCAAATTGTTTGAAATTTCTTTTGCAATTTGTCCAATGCGAAAGCAAGCGGTGGCAAAAGCATTTACTTTTATCAGCTAAAATTCGACTATCGTCTTTAGAACAGGAGCCAGTTATTGCCGCTTTAAAGCAATTGAAAATGGCATCCTCTTTTGCTTTCTTCGACGTCATTGACTTCCACATGGCATACAACGCCGCATTGTCGAACCTTAGGTGTTGACCTACAAAATGAAATTTTCACAAAAGTGCGCAAAAGAGCGCTTTAATATGACATGCATTTGAAAAATGATTCAACATTCTAAAACATTCAACAAATTTTATTAGTGGAATGAGGTGGGATCACAAAATTTGGCTTGTCGAATGGCTAGCAATTACAGACAATTTGGAGAACAACATAATCAATTTTTTTTTTTTTTTTGTATTTTTTTATTTTAATTATTGGCAATCAGCCTACTTAATACTATAAGGCTATAATCCAATATGTAAATTATAAGGTTAATCGCTACACACTGGTGTTATGAATGATTCAATTTTAGCAATTCACATTCATAAACATATATTACAAACCACTCTGATTGAACTGCATCTTAAAATTTGTACTTCTGTTGTCTGGTGCAAAAAAATTGACATATTAAACACACTTGCTTTTGTCTTTTAACAGCAGTGTTTAACAGCTGATAACTGTTAAAATTTATGTTATTCTGATGCATGGCGGTTAAAAAAAAACTTATTTTAACGACTTTTAAAATATGGGTTTTGGCCAGCCAAAGTTTGCCCCATAGTGCATTGTCATAAGCTTTTTCAAAATATAATAATTTCCCAGACTGACTACTTTATCAGTCGCCCCTAGGCAGAGCATGGGGATCTCTACTAATAACTGTTTGAAGAAAACAGGGACCTACAGTTTATAGACGAATCCGAACGGCGGTGTCTTGAATTAATAGAGAGCGAGCGATGCCAGTGCTAGGCAAATGCACCAGTGGTTCCGCAAGGAATCGAACCACCGACCCTCGGGTTGCAAAGCGAGTACGCTACCACTTTTTTAATAATAATTAAATCCCATGTGTTTATTTCCTGGATGGGTTGAAAGCTTCACAGCATAAAGGCAATTATATTGCAATAAATTGGCATAAAATTTAACTTTCTTTAAACTTTATGCTTTAACTTTAACTTTGACTGGTATAAATTTATTTTATTATACCTCTATTTCTATTTTTCTCCTCTCTGCGCCTTAGGAATATGTGGACAACGACGACGCAGCCTATGAGGAAGTGCGACGTGGTCGGGCTTGGGCTGCATTGGTATTTCAACCAAATTACACTGATGCTTTGGTAGAGCGCACAGAGAACGGGCGCTTTACAGAGCCTGAAACCATAGAAGCCTCCGATCTTGGCGTCAGAATGGACTGGTCAAGTAAGTTTTACATAATAGTAAAATATATCTACGAATCCAATCTAATGTGCTGCAATTTTAGATCAACAAATATCAACGCTGCTCTACCGCGATCTTCAGTATACGTTCTTTAGCTTTGTCGAGGATGTGCTGACCGACTGTGAAGTCAATCCTAAGCTTGGACGTGTGCCTGTGGATTGGCAGGATCCCATCTATGGCTACCGGAATCCCAATTTCACTGACTTTGCTGCACCAGGCGTTATACTTACCATTATTTTTTTCCTCTCCGTTGCCATTACATCGGGCGCCATGTTAATTGAACGAAACGAGGGTATGCTGGAGCGTTGTTTGGTGGCGGGCATTACTGGGCCGGAGATCCTGCTCTCTCAGGTGGTCACACAATTCACAGTTATGTTTAGTCAAACCGTGTTTGTGCTCATTTGCAGCTTCTATTTCTTTGAGCTGACATTGGTCGGTGACATTTGGTTGGTGGTCGGACTATGTATACTCAACGGACTCTGCGGCATGAGTTTTGGCTTTGTTATAGCCTGCGCCGTGGACACTGAGCGTACGGCCACCTACGTGGCCATGGGTTCATTTCTACCTATTGTCATGCTGTGCGGCATAATTTGGCCCATTGAAGGCATGTATCCACTATTGCAGTTTATCACTGCCTTCTTGCCGCTGACCAAGCCCACGGAGTCACTGCGCTCTATATTGCAACGAGGCTGGGGCATGGAACAACCAGCTGTCTACTATGGATTCATTTCGATTTCTTCCTGGGTTCTATTCTTCCTGGTGCTCACCATACTGTTGCTCAAGTTCAAGAAGGGATAAATAAACGAGTTCTTGTCTTGTCCGAGTTGCTTATGATTTTACTAGGTTTTAAGGGTAGCCTAAGAATTTTGTTAGTTTTAGCCTAGAGAGTGTATGTCTCTTGTACAATGACTTAGAGTAAGGTTCCGGATGTCACATAAGCATGTTACTATTGTGCCTTATAATTAAGTAGTTATTCCAAATCTATCAGCAATGTGTCTATTGCTCATAAACATGGCCAGGCGCTTACTTAAGATTGTTAATATGCAGTACAACGAAAATCAAATGTAAGTTCCATAAAATTTATTTATATTCAAACTCAATAAAAGTTCAAGAAAATTGATATTTTGAAAACTTTACTTTAATTGTATTTTTAAACCAAGAAAAACAGAAAGGTATAAAACAAAATGGCTCTTTAATTAAAAGTTTCAAAATATAGATATAGATAATAAAGAAGTCAAAAAACTAAGATTGTTAACACACAATTGTAAATATCACTGTACAACAGGCAATCTGGAGGCGGGATGATTGTGGGATTATATATTTTCGGCCAATGCCTCTCGTATGTTTGTTGTAGTGCTTCAAAAGTAGTGGTGACCAAGATGTCACCAAATACCCTAAATTATATTATCAAATTTCATACTTGATACTGCTCTTAAGGTTATATCTATTTTGTGCAAACATATTTAATATAGAAAAGGAGACGCCGCAAAAATCCAAAGTAACCACCAAAAATGGTCAAAGGGACAAAAGAAATTGATCTAGAAAGTATGTCCATTTAGGCGTCTTCCATCTCCACCTTGACGGTAATTGGATAAGCAAACTTTAGATTTGAACTCCTAAGATGTGTAGTCAGATCCAGCTTGTTTTTTTCCAGATGTCCCAATTTTCTTTTATGCAGCAGCAGTATCTTGTGACTATCATGTGACAGGGTATATGGTGCTTCCAGCATTTTTCAACTTAAAGTAAAGGTTCAATAACTTTTTACTTTGTGCAAAAAAAAAAACTACAAAATTGCTTTCAGTTGCTCTAATTTTGGAGTAGATTGACGGGACTTAAAGGCAATTTTTATCCGATAACATTTATAATGCAAATAATACAAATTTTATCACTGTTTGTAAAATTTGGCACTCTAGCTGATAAATTTTTAATTTTTGTTGAATGACCCGGACCCCCTCCAAAAGTGAAGTGCAAAGTTTTTTACTCTACAGGGTGGGCCATCTATTAAGTTGGTTGTTAAACACTCCCAATGCGGAACTTACTCGTCCATAGTGGATGCTTTTCGGCATATGTCAAGTTGAAAACTACTCAATTTTAGTCATGGATCTTTTAACAACGTGGTAAAGGCGTACTAAGAAAATTGTCGTTCTGTTTAAAAAGATACACCATATTTGCATGCTCGTCCGGTTCGTACACGCGATAATAATGCTGCAGTTGAGGACAGTGTGGACGAGTCGTCGCACAGTGGCACGGCAGCCGCAAGAGCGTTGCAAAAATCGATTTTGCGATGTAACCATTTTTTAAATGTAATACATGCATCTGATTTAGAATTTCCCAGGGATCAAGAAAATAAAAATTTTATTCAATTCGGATGAATAGTTTAGTTGCTACAGCCGCTCAAAGTGGAGTATATTTTCAACTTTGAAAAAAATCGCAATTTTTGGAATAAAAATTCGTGTTTAAGATTGTTTTGCGGAAAAACTACGCAACAAATCTCTATTTCTTAGTTTCTATAAAAAGGTACATGAAATTTAAACATATAAGAAAAAAAAATGACTTATGAAGTTCTTCTTCTTATCTTTTCTGGATTTTTCAATACTTCCGTTTACCTGAACTGCTAAATTTGGATCACTTTTTCAACTTTGGAAGAAAAGAAAAAAAGTACTCCCAGACATTCCCTTTTTGTTTTAACATTAATGCTTTTATTATCAAATTATTTACCTACTCTATAAAGATTATAGCCATCTGTATCAATAGCTGGCTGTAAGGTCAATAAAAGTGCAGAAGCCTGCCTCACTCAAAAAAATGATACCGCAGGTATAAGAAGAAGAACACGCAGCAGATGCATTAAACTAAATTAAGAATTGTTTGCTTATATTTTTGCTTGACAACAAAATAAAGCTTACCTGTGACATTTGGAAAAAGACTAATTATTATTAAAGCAAATGCAAATTTTTTTTTTTTATGTTCAGGTAGTTTATCGGTTATATACTAGGTATGAAACCTTTCCCTTTATAATGAAATATTAGGTACCAACTAAAAACATTTAATGCAACTACATTTTTACCTGTTAGGCTTGTGGATGTAGGGTTAAACTCTGTATATATTTGCCTGAATATTTCTAAAATATTATAGTTTGTTTTGACTTTATAAGAACACACATTGCAGTGAAACGTATTTTTAAATATAATTCGCAAGCATTGATTTTATAAGTGTAACGATGTCTTTGGTACACGTAAAATTATTTGAATTGTTCAGAAAGTCCAAAAGCGCGAATGAATTCATTTCGGCCATCAGAAAATAACTTAATGTTGAGGAGGCAAATATGGAGAAGTTTGATACCTTAAAAGGCAAACTTAATCTAATTCACTCCCGAATAAAAAAAAAGTGGCAAGACTCTTCCTTCCCCAAATATGGATATGGTAACACAAACGATGGAAACTCATCCCGAAAATTCTTTGCAGAAAACAAAGTTACATCAGAAATAACTGGAGTGGATGATGAAATTATCAAAAGATTGGGTGTTATTTTGAATATTTTGAACTGCAAGGAAAAAATTAACGGCAGCAAATTTGGTGAATATGCCACTAAGACTGCAGAGCTGTTAATGGAAAAATATCCAGGAAAAAAATTGACTCCCACGCTTCACAAAATTTTGGCACATGACCAAACTATAATTGAATATCATTGCCTACCCATTGGGCAGATGTCAGAAGAAGCCCAGGAATCGAGAAACAAGGATTATAAAAAATTCAGAGCTATGAATACATGTAAAATATCACGATCAAGGGAAAACGAGGATCTTTTTAATATGTTGGCAGCCTCTTCAGATCCACTAGTTGCATCCCTTAGACATGTGAAATCCAATACAGAATTAACAAGTACTAGTTATTCAAATGAAATGTTAAGTCTTTTAGATATTCCTTCAAATGTAAATGTGGATGATTATTTTACAAAAAACTACTGATAAGACAAATTATATAATATATTATAATAAAAAAGCATTGTTACATTAAATTTATTGACTGAAATATAAAATTATGAACAAAAATATATCATCAAAATTTCTTCATAAATAAAAAAAAAATTTGATGTGTACCTACATATTTTTCAATGGGAAATACTGCACAGGCAACAAAATCCAACTTCCACAACATATTGCGCAGCTTTCAGATATTGTATCACCATGTATGAGTACTTATTTTAAAGCCTAAACAGTTTTCTTTCAACTACAATTTAATTCATCAAAATATCACTATTTTTTAGAAAATATGATAAAAATATGTACTTATTTTTTAATGGGAAATGTTGCACAGACAACAAAATCCAACTTCCACAACATATTGCGCAGCTCTCAGATATCGTATCATCATACATGAGCACTTATTTTCAAGCCTGAACGTTTTTCTTTCAAATACAATCTAATTCATCAAAATATCTCAATTGGCTTAGAAAATATGGAAAAAATAATTACGTATTTTTCAATGGGAAATGTTGCACAGGCAACAAAATCCAACTTCCACAACATATTGCGCAGCTCTCAGATGTCGTTTCACTATATGGGTACTTATTTTAAAGCTTAAAGATTTTTCTTTCAACTACAATTTAATTCATAAAAATATCTCAATTGGTTTAGAAAATATGATTTTTGCAACGTTTTTTTGGCTTCCGTGCCACTGTGCGTCGTTCGCAAGAATTACACCTTGCTATGACAATTTTGCGTCGAATTTGACATATGTAGTGTGCACATATATACTGGTATCGAAACGCCGAAGATGTTTCTCGGACGCTCGAGAGGGTATTTAGGGACGGTGCACCTCTAGCTTTGCTCTGACTCAGCTCGCCGGACTGGGGGGGGGGGTTTTCCTAAACACTATCTCTCGATACACACTGAACATAAATTGTAGGTGCACATTGGACAAATAAAAAAAAATAAAATATAAACTAAATTAAAATCAAATCAATAACTACAAGGTAACGCATTTTAATGTAAAACATTTACACGGACGGCTGCTAATAATTATATACATGGAACTATGCTGGTAGTAAGTCCCGTCTATACCCACCCAACCTATGTCGAATGATAAACGGCTTGGCCGTCTATTTGACCCTAAAACAACCTATTGGGTTTTCATGTTACAATAAGTCTAATCATATCCTACTCAGAGTGAATACACAGAACGTTTAGCAATTCATATTAGGGACGATATAATTTCAAAAATAAAAATGACTTCATAAATTTGGACATAAAACGGCTTAATATTAATCCTTAAAATATAAATAAGATTTACAATTTTTAGCGCTTACTTATATACATAGGTTACTTTTTTATAAGTATTATAATTTCATAGTTTTTAGGTTTCTTTTCTTTTTTTTTCTTTTACAGGGGCCATACAAAGTATTAAATCATACACATATATATATATTTAAATGGTTTCAAACAATTCTACTGGCCGTTTTCGGCACATATACACTCACTCATACAACGCCGAATCCTTGAGCTCAATGATTTTTGGTGTGTTGAGAACCTTTTTAGGAAAATCAAATTGATTAGTAAAAAAAATAATAATCAATACTACTATATATGTATATGTATGTATATAAACATTGCAGCACACGGCTTTTCAATAATTCCTCATACTTAGATACAATTTTCTTTATAATTTAAAACTACAAAAGAAGGAGAACTACATTATGAGCAAAACGACAAAAAAAAGATCATAAGTTTTTTTCGCGTTATTAAGAGAAATCAAATTAACAAAAAATGACCAAAACAATATTTGCGCGCAAGAGAATCTTTACAGACTCGAACAGAGCTTATGCTCCAGATAAAGATTGTGAGTGCGTTTATCAAAGCTTACATGGCGTGTCTTTTTCTGGCCGTACGTAAACAAATCAATTAACTAATAAAGCCTAACACAGCTGATTTTTGTTTATATTAACACAACTTCTGTTGTTACTTGCGGTTGTTTTTATATTTTTTTTTTTTTTGTTTACGACCATATGATCGTAACCAAATTAATAAGTCGTTGTTGTTGTTACTGGCGGGCGTGCAGTCGCTGTTAGTTACAGCCGCAGATATTATTGTTGTAACTGTTGGTGCTAAAGTTGTTGGGGACACAATAGTTACGGCCACTGCTCTCTTGGTGGTTGTCGCTCAGATGGTCGTTGTTGTTGGATGAACGATTGTTGTTGTAAGGGCAGCTCTTATTTAAGCTGCTGTTGCTTTAGTTGAGGTGTTGTATTTACGCCGGCACTGCTAATGTAGTTGTTGTTGCTGGTGACGGAAGTCTTGTCCGTGTTATGCGTTACTGGCCTTTTGGCTTTCGTAATTATCACCTCCACAAGAAAAAATCCAACAATTTCCGCCAAAACACACTTCGTAAGCACTAAGCCTTAAAGACTTGCAGATATATACCTATATATATATATATAAATATAGATATACTACTGCTTTACGGCAACAATAGAAATTTTTCCACGCACTCAACTGCACAATTGTACTGCCAAACTTGGACTCACCTCTACCTTTCGAATCACTTCTAGCGGGAGCGCTTAAGCTGAGCTTTGAAAAGCATTAGAAACACTCTAGGTGCATGAAGAGCGCAAGTCATATGCACTTTTCTTTTCTCGCTCTATCCTATGCTCAAACCTACTCATTACTGTTAGCGCCAAAATTACTAACAGCATAATCACATGATCTAAGAGTGTCATTGACCCCCTAAAGAGCGTACTACGCGAGCTTTTACGGTTCTTTAAGCTCGCTAAAGCTCAACTCTTATGCCTATTTTAAAAATATCAACTTGTAACGACTTTTTGGATCGTATTATTGCATGTTATTATGGCCACTACAGCACAGATAATGGAACGATAGTAATACTGTCGAGCCATTAACTGAAGAAAGGCCGTTCATATCTTGCTTTGAATATCCTTTAAATGAAATATCCCTAAATTCTTCCCCTGGTCATTTTCCAGTTGGTAATATGCTGTACCAACTTTTCGTGTTACTTTGGCTGGTATAAAAACTGGAGCGAATTTGGAGTTGAACTTCTTAGCTGCATCACTTTGACAAAAATTTCGGGCGAAAACTGGGTCACCAACCTTCAGCGTGATAGTCCGACTACGTAAATTGTAGGTCTTTGCATTGCTTATATGAGACTCGGCAATTTTAGTTTTGGCCGCTTGCCTAATAACTTGAATAGCGTCTGGAGGCTGTATTAAGGTATCATCTGACAGCAGTTTTAAACTACGGAGCAATTCGTAATCTTTTCCGTTAAGGATCATGTTTTGGCCAAACGCTAGAAAGTAAGGAGAATATCCGGTACTACGATGAATGTTCGCTCTGAGCGCAGTACTGATTTCGGGCAGTTTTTGATCCCAACTGGTATGATCCTTATCAATATAAGCCCTTATAGCAGCCAACACGGACCTATTCAACCGCTCACTGGCATTTGCTTGTGGCGAATATATAGCTGTGCACATATGTTTAACTCCAAATCGTGTAAGAAAAGCTTTAAAAGTACATGAACAAAATTGGGAACCATTATCAGTTAAAATGGTCTCTGGGACCCCAAAAGTACAAAATAAGACCTGTTCCAAGTAATGACAAATCCTGTCAGAAGTAAACTTTTTCAGTGGTGATAAGAAATGGAACTTGGTGTGGTGATCCACAATAATCAACAGACCTATGTTACCACTTTTTGATCTAGGATATGGACCTAACAAATCCATATACAGTTTTTGAAATGGGCGTTCTGAGATCATTGGCTTTCCCATTGGTGGCTTCAAGACTACATTTGGGCTTTTTGTCTGACGACAAACACCACATTTTGAGACATAACTACGTATTTGGGTAACCATTTTTGGCCAAAATAAATATCTTTTTAATCTTTCTGTTGTTTTACTTATACCACAATGTGAGGCATTAGGTGGGTCATGAGCTCTGGAGATTATGTTCTGAGTAAGTCCTGCCGGAACCCATAACTTCCAATTAAGGTTATCTTGTACCACATCCCCAATTGCATGTTCTGTTCTTTTGTATACATAGCCATTATTTATTTTCAAATCTGGTAGTTTAACCTGATTTGATTGAATCCTATCTATTATATCCAAATATTCTGCAGACTTAAATTCTACTGATGTTAAATCTACAATGGGTCCTTGCTCTTCTAACTCCTCAATATCATTTTGGCGTGAAAGAGCATCAGCTACCACATTTTGAGACCCACTTCTGTGAATTATTTTAAAATCGAAACCCTGCAATTTTATTGCCCACCGAGCCAATCGGCCAGACAGGTCTTTTTGCCTCATGAGCCATTGTAACGATGCATGGTCGGTCACGACTTGAAAGTCTTGCCCTTCCACATAAGCTCGAAACTTCTTAATACCTTTTAAAACAGCCAAACATTCTAGTTCGGTTACTGAATAATTTCTCTGAGCCTTCGACAACTTTTCCGACATGAATGCTATGGGCAACTCTACTCCATCTTCGTTCTGTTGGGCTAAAACACAACCTAGACCAAACGTGCTAGCGTCACACAGTAGAGTAAAAGGCTTGGCAAAGTCTGGTACGGATAATACCGGAGCTGAAGTTAAACGTAATTTGAGATCTTTGAATGCTTCATCAGCAGCAGGATTCCACTTCAGGGACTTATTTTTCTTTAACAATTCAGTTAAAGGAAAACTTATTGTGGCGTAATTATCAACGAATCGTCGGTACCACCCGGCCATTCCTAGGAAGCGTCTGAGCTGTTTAACCGATTTGGGTATTGGAAAATCAATAATGGCTTGTATTTTCCCAGGATCTGTTTTTAATTGGCCATATCCAATTAAAAACCCTAAGTACTTAATCTCCCGCATACAAAAGTTAGATTTAGCAATATTTATCGTCAGATTTGCTTTTCGTAAATGAATTGCCACCTCCTGTAATAGAAGCATGTGTGGTTCAAAGTCATCGGATAATATTAACAAATCGTCTAAGTATACGAATACACGGGTACGTAGGTTAACTGGTATCACGTTGTCCATGAGCCTGCAAAGCGTTTGGGCTGCATTAGTGAGACCGAATGGCATTACTTTATATTGGAATAACCCACGATTTGGCACCGTGAAGGCTGTGTACGGACGAGAAGCCTCGTCTAAAGGTATTTGCCAATAGGCGTGTTTCATATCAAGGCCTGTAATGAATTTTGCTGGTGGTAGCCTACTCAAAATGCCGTCTATTTGTGGTAATGGATATGCATCCTTACGAGTATATTGGTTAATCACTCTAGAATCTAAGCAAAGGCGTTTTTTATTGACTTTCTCAACCAGTACAGGAAACGTATTTATTACGGCTTGCAGTCTGAGTTTTTGCTCAGGACTAAGACTATGCATTTTTGGTGAGTTTTCATTCTCATTACCCACATCTAACTCATTGACCACTACGCTTTCCGTCATTAAGTTTTTTAAAAGACCAAACTTTTTCCAAAAATCTATACCTAAGTATACATCTTGTGATAATCCCGGGACTATATACAATTTCATATCAATACTCTGATTCCGAAATTTAATAGGTACAACTAAAAAAGCCTTTACGGCACATCGTTCATTGCTAGCCGTTTTAACACGACCTGAACACTTTCGCGTGTTTGGATGTTTGATTAAAATGTTCGCAGCTGTTCCGCCTAAGCAACTGATTGTGGCACCTGAATCTAATAAGGCCTTAAAATTATGCCCTGAAACTAACTTTTTTCGAACTCCGCGAACTTTGTTCCAAAATAGTTTTAAACGTCTTGTGGAGCGCTTTGGCCGTCTCCCTAAACAGACACTTTTGAGTTCCTTCTCTATATCTGGCATAATACTTTCTAATAGCTGGGTTTGTTTTGGGGTATTGCAACCCGAAATGGTTTTGTCAATTTCCCTATCCGTGAGTTGCTCGAGTTCTTGCACTAAAGAGTCTCTCGAGTTTACTTTTCTTTGATGTTTTATTTCTGATGTGGCTCCGGATGCGTCAAACTGGTGTTCGTTTGCGCATCCCTCTTTGGGTTTTCCGACACGTTACATTTACTGCAACGAGGCTTATACGTATTTTTAGCGCCACATCCGTAGCAAAAAACTCTTCTTTCACCCATGCACTCATCGAAACGGTGTCCTGGCTTATCGCAGTTCCAACACACCAGTCTGTTTCGACGTATTTCTGAAACGCTGGCCTCTTCTGATTCCTCTTCTTCTGACAAAATCTCGGACACATTAGGCCTAACAAATTTTGGACGGGATAAATTGGTGTTCGTTTCCCTACAGAAATTCTCATGCTTCCTAACTTCTTCACTTAGCTCTCGAACACTGTTGATTTTAAGATGCAAAAGTTCGTATCTAAGCGTGGTTTTAGCGTTTCTCTTTAGAATGTCAATCAGTTTCTGTTCGCCTATTTCCTCAGGAAGTCTTGATACAAGTTCCTCAATTCCAGATTGGAAATCATCAAAAGACTCGGTATCCCTCTGTTTTCGTTTTCTAATAAGCTCCCATAAATCAAAGTCGTCTTTAGCATCATCAAACCTTTCCCTAAATGCGGTGCAAAAAGACTGCCAAGAAAATTGAAAATTTCTCCTATGGAAATTCCAAAACCAGTCATTTGCTTTTCCCACGAATAATAAATGTAAATTATCGCATAACAGATTATAGTCGTGGTTTAAGGTTTGTGCCGTAAGCGAACGTATTCGGTAAAGAAACTCTTCTACATACATTGAGTCCTTGGTGCCGTCGTACTTAAGACGCCAACTGGCTAAAATACCTGCGGCTTTTTCTGGGTGTATACTTGATGTAGAAGGCATATTTCTCTCATACTCTACTCTGTCAAATTCAAATGGCTGTGGCGCCTCTGACAAGCGTGATGGTGCTCGAGATCTTTCTTTAATGTTCCCTAGGTTAATCCGGTCAACATTTAAGTTTCTCATTTGGGACTCCAAAGCCTGCTCTATCGAATTCTTAATAAAAGAGCCTAGCTCGTCCATCATAGTTTTCTGTTTAGCTTGAATTATTGTCTGTATGTAACTGGTAACATTCTCTTGGATTTCGGCCTCGCTAGCCCTGCTGCCTGACTGATCCCTCGTTTCAAAGTTATCTCTATTTTGGCCCTGAGACCTAGTCTGCATGCCTCTTCTCGGTGTTGCCCCACGCCCATTTCTGGGTCTATACTGTGACTTTCCTCTTAAATTGGGACCTGCGTCAGTACTTGGAACACTCGGTATATTTATTGCCGTTTCGCCTGCATTAACTCGAAGTTGTTCTGGGTGGCACTCAACCTTACAGATTGGGCATAGTTTAGCACTTTCAAGGGATTTCCTAATGCACTCATCGTGAAAAAGATGCCTACACACAGTCGAAGCCATCAACTGATTTCTTTTTATGTCTTCGCGACAAACTCCACATGGAATACCATTGGCATTACTTCCTGCGGCTATGTCCTCGCTACTGTGACGGACGGACATTTTCAACTCAATTTTGGTTCTACTAAATAAATAAATAATTAATTTGTTTGTACTCCAACTAAGGATTTAAAAGAACTACCTCTGCCGCGTTTGATAGTTCAATTTCAAGTGGCTTCATGCCAACATATTTATTCAATATGTATATGTGTTTACAAAAAAGCTTAAATTGTGGAATATATTAGTGCACTGAGAGCGCAGAGTGCACTTCCAGTGAGCTACACTGATCCAAAACAGTTTACTTATTATAGTATAAAATTCAATAATAATATCTTTTAGTTTAGTTCTACGTATTCTATTCTCCCCGACCATCCTCCGCCCGTTGAAAGGACCCTTTCAAGTTATTCGTTAAAAGGAAGTGGGGCGAGTTTATGTATGGGGCGTCTGAGCACGCCTTTAGTGGTCTTCACATCAGCTACTCGAACTCGGCCATCAGTTCCCGCTATTGGTGTTAAGATCCTGCCTAGTTGCCAATATTGGGGCGGTAGATTATCTTCATACATAAGTACCAGCTGTCCGCTCTTGATGTTGGCTTCTGGTTTAAGCCATTTGGAGCGAAGTTGTAGTTCATGAAGATAGTCTCGGCGCCATAGTTCCCAGAGTCTCTGTTTCAAATAAGTTATGCGTTGGTAATGTGTCAGACTTGACACCTTGTTTTCATCAATCTGCTGATCTGGAAGGGAAAGCAGTGATGTACCGATAAGAAGGTGGGCTGGTGTGAGTGCCTCCCCATCGTTAGGATCCTCGGACAGTGCAGTGAGAGGCCTTGAGTTTAAGATAGCTTCGACCTCGATCATCACTGTCTGCAACTCTTCGTATGTTAAGTTTGATTGTGCCATATTCTTCAGCAAAAGCGTCTTCATAGATTTGACTGCGGACTCCCACAGCCCACCAAAATGAGGTGCGCGAGGCGGTATAAAGTGGAATTCACAGCCTAACGCTGCGCATGTTGACGTAGTAGAATCCATTGATTGTTTGCTGAAGAATTGTCTCTTAAATTCATCGAGTTGGCCCTTTGCGCCAACAAAATTGGTGGCATTGTCACAAAATATGCGTTGTGGAATGCCACGGCGGCCTATAAATCGTTTTAAACATAAAATAAAATTATTAGTAGAAAGATCAGAAAGTAGTTCTGCATGTACAGCTTTGCTAGCAAAACACACGAATATAGCTATGTATGTTTTATAAGGTGTTTTGCTGCGTATTCGATATGTGGTAAAAAACGGTCCACAAAGATCTACTCCTGTCACCAGGAAGGGTCTTTGAGCACGTAAACGGTCAGCTGGAAGAGATCCCATGATCTGCTGCTGCAGCCTTGGCTTGTAGTGAAAACAATGAATGCAGTTTCTTACTATCTTCCTCACCAACTCTCGAGCGTTCACAATCCACACGTGTAATCGAAGAATTCCAACCAAAGCTTTCGGGCCTGCATGCGAATGCTTCCTATGTAAGTGTTCAACGAAAAGTCTTGTGAACCTGTGATTTTTTGGTAAAAGAGGTGGGAATTTGGCTTCATAGTTGATTGGTGCGTGTGAGAGTCTGCCTCCAACTCGCAGAATAGTCAAAATTCCAGACTCAGTCGTTAACTCCTGCAAAAATGGAGTTAGTTTTTGCATTTCTGGTTGTAAAAATTTATTGGATTTCAGTAGCACGATTTCTTTTGCATAGGCTTGATGCTGTATAAATGATACTACTCGAAGAAATGATTCCTGATTCTCAACAGCAGACACAGCATTTACATTGTCTTGTGTTAGTTTTCTATCAGTCTTAACGTGGTTGAAAACTCGTAAGATATATGCTACTACATGGATTATGGCTTGGTATGATGACCTCTTTTCAATTAAATGGTCTAAAAACGTTTCACTATTATCTTTGCTATTACATTTCAGTACAACTTTTCTTCGCTGCTCGAGCGTTTCTTTATCAATAGATTGACAAATTATGGGTTCAGGCCAATGTGATGGTGCTAACGATAAAAAGGTAGGACCAGTAAACCAAATTGTGTTTGCAAGTTCGTGAGCCTGGCATCCACGCGAAACAATATCTGCAGGATTTTCCTTGCCTGGCACATGTCGCCAAGTAATGCCTACTGAGTTTTCCTGCAGATCAGCTACGCGATTGGCTACAAAACAATTTAAGGTGGCGGAGTGCATTGTTATCCACTGCAACACGATGCGAGAATCCGTCCAGAAATATATCTTACTACAGCCTTTTTCGAAAAGATGTTTGATTTTACTCCAAGTTCGGGCAAGCAACACTGCAGCGCAGAGTTCCAATCTTGGCAATGATACAGCCTTTAATGGCGCAACCTTTGATTTGGCCAAGAGTAACGTTGTTGTATTGTTTCCATTTAAGGTCGTACGTAGGTAAAAGCAACACCCGTAAGCACGCTGCGATGCGTCTGAAAATCCGTGAACTTCGAAAGAATGATTGGGTGAGAAATTTACGTATCGATGTATTTGTATATCTTTTAACTGAGCCAAGTCAGTTTCAATTTGTCTCCATATAGATTCCCATTGTGTTGGCAACGGATCATCCCATCCTAAGCGCTGCATCCATAATTCCTGAACCAGAATTTTACACCGTATGATTACTGGACTAAGAATTCCAAGCAGGTCATAAATTCTTGCAATAACTGACAATATGGAACGTTTAGTTGCCACGTTAATTACCGGTAAATCATACCTGAAGCAGAACAAATCGTTTTTTGGTATCCATGACATTCCCAATGCCTTTTTAATTTGCTGGTCATCTTGTTTGATGTGCACCTCATGTGATTCATCTTGCCAATCATTATGGTTGCTGCTCCACTTTGCCAAAGTCAACCCTGCTCTTGCTAAGATTTGTTTTACTTCTTTTGCCTTTGTGTTCAGCTCTTCTAAAGTATAAGCGCCTGTAAGTAAGTCATCTACATACATCTCTTGACGCAGCATGTTTGCTGCCATCGGGTAGTCTTCTTCAAATGTGTCTGCAATGAACTTTAAACTTCTTATTGCCAAAAACGGTGCGCTTGAAAGCCCATAAGTTACAGTATTGAGTTTAAAAAGTTGCAATGGTTCATGTGAATGATTTCGCCAAAGAATTAATTGAAAACAACGATCGTCTGGGTGAAGCATAAACTGCCTATACATTTTTGTTATATCAGCAGTCAACGCATAGCGATGCAACCGAAAAGACAAAAGCGTTAATAACAAATCTGGTTGAATTTTTGACCCAGTGAAAAGCAGTTCGTTCAGAGAAATGTTTGAGGATGTTTTAGCCGATGCGTCGAAAACAACGCGTAGCTTTGTAGTTGTACTTTGTGGTCGAATAACGCAGTGATGAGGTATCACATAATGAGGTTTTGAAAAGTCTACATTCTTTGCGGGGCTCATATGCTGTAGTTGTATATACTCTTCCATAAATGAAGTGTATTGCTCCTTCAATAATGCGTTTCGCTCTAGCCTACGTTCAAGCATATAGAATCTACGTTTTGCTATTTCTATTGATTGTCCTAGAACCAATGGTGGTGTCTTGAACGGCAAGCGTACTTGAATGCGGCCTGTTTCTAGTATGATTGAGTTCTGCTGAAAATGCATTTCGCAGTCAATCTCTTCCTTAGATTGTGTGAGTTGTTTTACACTTCGGATGTTGATTTCCTCTACTTCCCAAAATCTTTGTAATGCCTTATCTAAGTCCTGAGAAAGTGCAACGTTACATGTAAAAATGTTCGATTGGCAAGGTTCATCTAATCTACCTCCTACAATCCAACCAAGTTTTGTATTTGCCAAATATGGCAATCCTGCTCCTAACGAGAGTTTTCCTTCTTGAAGTAGCTCGAAGAAATGTACAGAACTTATTAAAATGTCGATGTGCTGTGGCTTATTGAAAAGCGGATCAGCCAATTCAATTCCAGCTGGGATTCTAAGTTTTGAAACGTCAATGCTACTTTTAGGCTGGTTCAATGATATAGTTTTCGTAACAGCCAATTGAGATGACCAATTATAGTTTGAGATACGAGATTTCATTGTTGCGTTTACTGAAAATCTCAGTGCTGTTCTTATATCCTCTATTCCTGATATTTCCTGATGTGCGTGTTCAAATTTCAGTTGTAATCGTTTTGCGAGTTCCTCTGTTATGAAATTTACTTCCGAACACGAGTCTAATAAGGCGCGTGCTGGCTGATAAAGGCCATACTTGTCTTTGATTAGTACAACTGCAGTTGGCAGAATGGCACGCCCTGATGTTTTGCATATAAGTGATGTAGCAGTACTCTTGGATGTACTGGGCTGAAAGGTTTGCTGCTGATTAGCTTGCGAAAAACCTTGCTCCTGATTTGGTATAAATTTGTGTAACAAACTGTGATGTCTGCCATTACATATTCTGCACCGGAATTTAGATAAGCATTTTCCTACTATGTGCCCTTTCCGCAGGCAGTTTAGACATAGTGAATTTTGTTTAGCTACATTGTAACGCTCTTCTAATGGTAGCGAGCTAAATGACGGACAAGCAAATAAACCATGATCTGTCCCTTGGCAATGAATACAATTTGATTGCGTATGAACGAATGTGCTTGAAGATTTCTTTACAATACTAACTGCCTTTAGGTCTTTAGGTTTTTCTCCTCCTGAACGCCTAACATTTGTTTCCAAAAATTGACAATGTCTACTTAGAGTATTGTAGCAGTGCTCCCATTTGGGCAATGTTTCAAAATCTTGCCTTGAGTCGTATATCATTTTGGTATCTAAGTCAACCTTTGATAGCACGAGGTGGATGATAATTGCATTAAATATTTCTGATTCTGTGCCAAGTGAACACAAAGAGCTACGAAGTGCTGAAACCGTATCGATGATTGTGCGTAGTGACGATGCATCCGATTTAGCCATAGCCTGGACATTAAATAAATTGTTAATATGCTCAAGAAATATTAGCACCTTTTTATCATACCTGTCTTTTAGTTGCTTAAGCGCTTTGGGGTAATTTTGATCTGTGACTTGAAATGGTTCAACCACTTTTAATGCTCCACCTGAGAGACAACTCAACAAATAATTAAATTTGTCAATATCAGAGAGCGACGAGTCATTATGCACAAGATTATTGAAAGCTGCCATAAACCTTTTGTATTCGCCGTATTTGCCATCAAACTTTGGTAGCTTTAATGCTGGCAGTCTATTTTGACTTATCGAAGTATTTGCACTGCACGTAGTTGCATGGAAAAAACTATTCTCATCAGTTTTCTGTACCTTGGTTTCATTTATACACTTTAATAGTTTTGATTTCACGCCAATAAATTGGTCTTCTAATTCACTTCTGGTATCATCGCCAGGTTCTAATTCTTCAATTTGGGCTTGGATTTGACAAACTTGTTTAAAGTAAGACTCTAAAATTTGTAACCGGCATTCAAATACTGCAACATCTAATTTTTCTCGATCTTGTTCTATCTTGTTTTGAATGTTAGTAATGTGACGACTTAGAGAACTTCGTTGCTGTCTGAGTGAAACTAGTTGCTCTTCCCCGACAGATGGACTCATATTGGAATGAAAATAGCTCAAAATCACCAGACAAAGAAAATAACGAAATGCAACAGCAATAAGTGAAACGAATAATTGAGTAGTTTTAACTCAAGCTTACAATCTTAAGACTTGAGTGATATGGGATGCTGTAACAGTAAATCGCAAGAGAGAAGTGCTCAGATAATCGTTTGAATAAGCTTTGAGATTAGATAATTAGATCTCTCTCACTCTTGATGTACCAATAGCCAATACCAAGTTGTGTGTGTGTGTATGGAATAAAATGTACAGTTGTCCACGTTTTTTATATGAACAGTTCTTTCTCTAGTACTTCTACTTACAGTGTCACCATGTGTATTTGTTTTGCTGCCAAATTTAATAGCTCACTTGTTTTTGTATAATATACTTAGGTGTCCAACGTTGGCTCGGTTTGGTGAGGGGTAGATCTGGATTTAGATATTGAATTCCGGATTTGCTGATTTCCAGAGAATCCCACTAAGATGGCTAAATGTAGTGATTCAGACGGCTCTAAGTTGAATATGCGCTGCTCCACTGCAACGCCGTTGTTTATGATAAATAGCTAATATGTTTGATTAATAGCTTCGATGAGTTTGTGCCGCTGTGTCCAATATTAAGTTGCCATATTATAGGGAAGTCTCTGTCCTGTCGCGGTCGCCAATGTTTGTACTCCAACTAAGGATTTAAAAGAACTACCTCTGCCGCGTTTGATAGTTCAATTTCAAGTGGCTTCATGCCAACATATTTATTCAATATGTATATGTGTTTACAAAAAAGCTTAAATTGTGGAATATATTAGTGCACTGAGAGCGCAGAGTGCACTTCCAGTGAGCTACACTGATCCAAAACAGTTTACTTATTATAGTATAAAATTCAATAATAATATCTTTTAGTTTAGTTCTACGTATTCTATTCTCCCCGACCAT
Organism: Chymomyza fuscimana; assembly: GCA_949987675.1. NCBI lineage: Eukaryota > Metazoa > Arthropoda > Insecta > Diptera > Drosophilidae > Chymomyza > Chymomyza fuscimana. The sequence continues at coordinate 88,982,311 of OX465088.1, forward strand.
AATTAATAATAATTATCAATTATTAATATTAATTTAATAGATAAATAATTATATCCGAAAAACTATTAACAATAACAAAGAATATAATATATGATTAATTAATTATTATTTGAAATAATCTTAATCACGAAAATTGTTTTTACTATCTAATTCAAAATAAATCTCTCAAACAAACAAAATATCATGAATCTTGACAAGTTCAATATCAAGGAAAGTATTCAATTAACGCAAAAAAAATGTATCAAAATTCTTCAAAAAAAATTATTATTCACTCCTTTCAAACATGAATAGACAAAAAGGTACATGAAAACACAAAAGGTTGGTATTAATATTTAGCAGCATACTAACTATGAAATCTATATCTATTCTATTGCTGTTTATAGTATGGTCTAAGTCTAAGTAATTGGTCTACCTCTAAATCACGTTGTCTAGCAGGTAGCAATTCCGGAAAAACTGATCACAGTCAACTATAAACAAATTTTGTAAACTTACAACTTTGGCTAAACTTACTGAATATAGTCTGGTCGTCCTATCAAAATATAATCAATAGTGATCGCAAGTTCCGAAACTAACATCAGCGGTCTAGGCCAAGAGATGATTTGTTATTTTTGAACCTGGCTAAACTTCAATATTATCCCCCTTAACATTCGCACACAAACCATCCGATTAAACTTGAGTCGACTTACGTGTATGATGTTTTTAAATGGATAAAAACCATAAGTTGTCGCTTATTCTCCAAGCAGCCTCAGAATTGGTGGCGGATAAGGAACGGATTTGTACTATTAAAGTTATTTATAAAAATTCTATTGTTTTGGATGGATTTATTTTGAGCTATTGTTTTTGGGGCCTGGCAAATTTGCCTAAAAGGTGTTCTGTTTTAAAGGCTTTTGAAAAGCCTGTCGAGCCCCACACGTTGGGCGCCAATTATGTAGTGTGCACATATATACTGGTATCGAAACGCCGAAGATGTTTCTCGGACGCTCGAGAGGGTATTTAGGGACGGTGCACCTCTAGCTTTGCTCTGACTCAGCTCGCCGGACTGGGGGGGGGGGGGGTTTTCCTAAACACTATCTCTCGATACACACTGAACATAAATTGTAGGTGCACATTGGACAAATAAAAAAAAATAAAATATAAACTAAATTAAAATCAAATCAATAACTACAAGGTAACGCATTTTAATGTAAAACATTTACACGGACGGCTGCTAATAATTATATACATGGAACTATGCTGGTAGTAAGTCCCGTCTATACCCACCCAACCTATGTCGAATGATAAACGGCTTGGCCGTCTATTTGACCCTAAAACAACCTATTGGGTTTTCATGTTACAATAAGTCTAATCATATCCTACTCAGAGTGAATACACAGAACGTTTAGCAATTCATATTAGGGACGATATAATTTCAAAAATAAAAATGACTTCATAAATTTGGACATAAAACTTCTTAATATTAATCCTTAAAATATAAATAAGATTTACAATTTTTAGCGCTTACTTATATACATAGGTTACTTTTTTATAAGTATTATAATTTCATAGTTTTTAGGTTTCTTTTCTTTTTTTTTCTTTTACAGGGGCCATACAAAGTATTAAATCATACACATATATATATATTTAAATGGTTTCAAACAATTCTACTGGCCGTTTTTGGCACATATACACTCACTCATACAACGCCGAATCCTTGAGCTCAATGATTTTTGGTGTGTTGAGAACCTTTTTAGGAAAATCAAATTGATTAGTAAAAAAAATAATAATCAATACTACTATATATGTATATGTATGTATATAAACATTGCAGCACACGGCTTTTCAATAATTCCTCATACTTAGATACAATTTTCTTTATAATTTAAAACTACAAAAGAAGGAGAACTACATTATGAGCAAAACGACAAAAAAAAGATTATAAGTTTTTTTCGCGTTATTAAGAGAAATCAAATTAACAAAAAATGACCAAAACAATATTTGCGCGCAAGAGAATCTTTACAGACTCGAACAGAGCTTATGCTCCAGATAAAGATTGTGAGTGCGTTTATCAAAGCTTACATGGCGTGTCTTTTTCTGGCCGTACGTAAACAAATCAATTAACTAATAAAGCCTAACACAGCTGATTTTTGTTTATATTAACACAACTTCTGTTGTTACTTGCGGTTGTTTTTAGATTTTTTTTTTTTTTGTTTACGACCATATGATCGTAACCAAATTAATAAGTCGTTGTTGTTGTTACTGGCGGGCGTGCAGTCGCTGTTAGTTACAGCCGCAGATATTATTGTTGTAACTGTTGGTGCTAAAGTTGTTGGGGACACAATAGTTACGGCCACTGCTCTCTTGGTGGTTGTCGCTCAGATGGTCGTTGTTGTTGGATGAACGATTGTTGTTGTAAGGGCAGCTCTTATTTAAGCTGCTGTTGCTTTAGTTGAGGTGTTGTATTTACGCCGGCACTGCTAATGTAGTTGTTGTTGCTGGTGACGGAAATCTTGTCCGTGTTATGCGTTACTGGCCTTTTGGCTTTCGTAATTATCACCTCCACAAGAAAAAATCCAACAATTTCCGCCAAAACACACTTCGTAAGCACTAAGCCTTAAAGACTTGCAGATATATACCTATATATATATATATAAATATAGATATACTACTGCTTTACGGCAACAATAGAAATTTTTCCACGCACTCAACTGCACAATTGTACTGCCAAACTTGGACTCACCTCTACCTTTCGAATCACTTCTAGCGGGAGCGCTTAAGCTGAGCTTTGAAAAGCATTAGAAACACTCTAGGTGCATGAAGAGCGCAAGTCATATGCACTTTTCTTTTCTCGCTCTATCCTATGCTCAAACCTACTCATTACTGTTAGCGCCAAAATTACTAACAGCATAATCACATGATCTAAGAGTGTCATTGACCCCCTAAAGAGCGTACTACGCGAGCTTTTACGGTTCTTTAAGCTCGCTAAAGCTCAACTCTTATGCCTATTTTAAAAATATCAACTTGTAACGACTTTTTGGATCGTATTATTGCATGTTATTATGGCCACTACACATACGGAGTCGGGGTTTTTTAAAAAGCAAAGTGTTTTCCAATTAACCACTAACAATTCGCGAGCTGCAGAACAACATTCGGGCCGAAATTTTAGCCATTGGACTCGTTTTACTGGGAAAAGTCATCGAAAATTGCGATGTTCGCATACGGACCTGTAGAGCCTGCTACGGCGGCCATTTGCGCGATATTATTTTTCATACATAAATGAGTAGTTTTAAACTTGCATTTGGTATATACATATATACATTTTCCCAATTTTGTTGTGATAAGATGTTAACTCGGCTTGGAATACTTTATCCCCTACAATCGATTTCTTACTTGCTTTTATTCATTTTTTTACAAGTGTGTACACCCAAAAGCAAAAAATTAATTTTAAACAAATCGAAAACCCAACATTATCGTCTGGACGTAACATAAGGTTATGACTATTTGTACCGAACGGCCCGTGATTCCCTTCTGTATAGACAATTTTCCACATACCATAACCATTTGCATAATTCAATAATCATACAATCAATTGCTCACACATAATAATCGAACAGTCACATTCAAGCGTACGGTCCTCTTATGTGCCTGTATCCTAGTTTTTATATAATGTGGACTATATACTCGTAGTATGTAGGCATATTCAAATTCAATCAATAGCAACGAAAGTCTACAGCAACGCGATATATAAATGAGCGCTGGCCAACTAAACTGGTCCTGGCGCTCTTCCTTAAAAGAAAAACCAAAAAAAACCGTTGTTGTTGGAATATCTCGACTTTAATACCCTGTAATACTATTATAATTTCACCAGTTTGCATTATATTTTTACGTTTGTATCAGGGAACTGTTTAATATTAGAATCATGTAAAAAATATATTTTTCATTAAAATAAAAAAAAAACACTTATTTTTATGATAAAAGATGGCGTACGTTAAAGTCGGGCGCGGACGACTTTGGGAAACCCTGTACCACTACTTGCAATAAAATCCGGTAAATGGGAGCTATATGAATAGTCAACCGATTTTGATAAAATTTGGTACAGTGTTGAAGATCTCTAAAAAACTTACAAATGCCAAATTTGGTTACAATATCTTCATAAACAATCGAAACACAACGAATTTTGTACAAAAAACAAATTTTCGACCGATCGATCCTATGGGAGCTATATGATATAGTCAACCGATTTTGATCAAATTTGGCACAGTGCTTGGGAACTCTAAAAAACTTCATAATGCCAAATGTGGTTACGGTATGTTCACAAATAAACGAAACACAACGAATTTTGTACAAAACATAATTTTTTGACCGATTGGTCCTATGGGAGCTATATGATATAGTCAACCGATTTTGATCAAATTTTGTATAGTGCTTGGGAACTCTAAAAAACTTCTTAGTGCCAAATTTGGTTACAATATCTTCACAAACAAACGAAACACAACGAATTTGGTACAAAAAACAAATTTTCGACCGATCGATCCTGTGGGACCTATATGATATAGTCAACCGATTTTGATAAAATTTGGTACAGTGCTGGGGGTTTCTAAAAAACTCCCGATTGCCCAACTTGGATATGATATCTTTATAAGCAAACGAAACAATAATTAGGCATGTTGTGCATTTCGATTCCAACAAAAATGGAATCTTTTTGAAAAGTTTGGCTCGCAGCTGTCGAAATGAAAAGTAATTGGCTTTATTTACTTAAATATATGCATTTAATGTCACTGAAATTCATTTTGTATTATCTTTTAATGTTTTAAGAAAATTAAGAAATGTTCAGTTAAACGTATTATGGTTAATTTTCATGTCATCATGTCATCATGTCATTTATGACCATTTTTCAAAATTACACATTATCGGTATTCTTTTTATTAACGAAAAAAAATTTCTAAAAATTATGTTAATTTCCAAAAAAATTTTCACGTTAATAAAAAGCACACCGAAAATTTTTAATTTGAAAAATTGTCGAAATTGTCACTTTTTTTCGACTTTGGTTGCCTGTTACTTCGATAATTTTTACTTAATCTGTATATATTATATAACAGTGGAAAGAGCACATCAATACCTTTCGATCTAATCGTCTTTCATGTCGATACAAAATTTTGTTCAATAATAGGAATAACTGAAAAAAATATCTCGAAAACGGTGCTTAAGAAAAAAAAAAGGTTGACATTTTCGTGCTTCTCGACCCCAAATTACCCTAAAAAACACGTTTTTAGGTAGGTTCATTTATCGTGTAAACAAGTGTTATTTAAGGGGCAAACAAGGAAAAAAAACCAATACAATCCTAACAATGCCAAATGTTGGTAAATGACTTTGAAGTCATCTACTTGCATCAGAATGATATAATAATAATAACAAATGTGAAAAACTTATGGGGGAAAAAAAAAAACAGGAAAAAGGAGGATATAGCAGAAAAGTAACTGAAGGCGACTCTGAAGCTGCTGCTCAAAATAGTTTGAAAAAAATAAACACTATTAAAACATTGTTTAAATATAATTGAATTAAATAATACTAACAACTTATAAAGTTGGCTAAATTTTGTGTGTTATAAAAAAATAATAATAATACCTAATACTAATATAATATAATAATAAAAATTTTGATTTAACAAATAATAATAAAAAATTAAACAAATTATTTTAAAAAACTTACCGCCTCCAGCAGTGATCCCATTTTGCCAACAGGGCAATAGTGATACTGCTTGAACTGCTTGGCGAGAGTTGTTAATCCAAGGGGCTTACAGGAATGATTGACGCATTAGAATCGTACAGACTTACTGCATATTGATTTTGAGTGACTGTAGTTAGGGAAATAGGGAAATGGAGGTTCAAGCTACATACATTTTTTTATAACTCACAAAACTTTCTACCGAAACAGTTTATAACGAAACAATGAAAGTCTGTGACGAGTTTCAAAATTGTTACCTAAAAAGGTTGAAAGCTCCGAGAAAATTGTGGATAATTTAAAAAAAAAACTGATGCTAGTAAAATACAAAGCCATCCTAGCTCTTTGGCCAAAAACACAGACATGACATATACGATTTTTTTTTTTCATACTGATTATTTTGTACAGATGGTGTTACTTACCAGGTGTACCACACAAAATTTCTTTACACTGACTTAACATCCAATACTATCCTAATTGCAGGGTATTAGAAATGGGGAACAGCTTAGGGAAACGTATTCTATTCAAGCAATTTGGTGCGATTAACTGCTCAATTATTTAGGCCTCCCGTAGCGCATTCGGAGAGTAAAAGCATTTGAACAAAAAAAAAAATCAGCTCAAGGACTCTGACACCGCAGACACACGGTTGGTTTGCTCTGAAATGAATTCCATGTTGGTGGACTGAAATGCACCCTCTTTGATTTAATACAAAACACATGATATCAGAGAATGGCGTGGGAACCAAGGTCCCATCATAAAGCGGTTGCTGCTGTTGCTGATGCTGGGGTTCAAGGGTTAACCGACATCTGAGTTGCAATCAATTGACATTGATGTGTGCCAGACCAAAAAGTATTTCCATGCCCAGTGGGGTCGGTTGGTTCAGTTGGAACCAGAACTGTTGAAAAGCCATTAGTTTTTGTGTGTTGCTTTTTTTTGTTTTTTAGAATAAAAACTAACATTTATGGCTCGTGACTTGACTTGTCTACATTCCAAAGCGCCTTCTCGAGTAGTTTGACATACTTTTTAGGGTCTCCGCCAAGAGAGTGTGTGTGCGTGCGTTTGTCATTATAATCCGTGCCTATTTAGTGGCGCTATTTGTCGTAGACATGACTCCCTTTATGGGCTACATCTTTGCCTGCATGCAAACCAAGCACTCGGCCGAGATCGTAAAAATTCGTTTTATTGCCCAGACCTGCCGCTCCTCAAGAGACGACGACAGCTCCAATGTTCCAAACATTAATGTTCCGTGTGTGTGTGTGTGTGTGTGTGTGTGTACGACGCAACTTATTTATATTGATTGGAATGAGAGAATGTGCTGGGGAGGTAGTGGGTGTGGGGCCGGAATGGTGCGTGACGTGTGAGGCGTACCCGTTAATTCGTAACATGAAAACTAAAGTGCAAAAGTATTTGGAACGATGCCAACAACATGGAAACGTATAAAATTTAATGTTTATGTCAACACTTACGATTGCTTGAAAAGTGAACGTTGCGCCCTTGTCGTTTACCAACACTGACCAGGCGAACCAGTCCAACCATTCACCACCACTAGTTGATGACCCTTTAAAGTTGCTAGGTAATCCTGTTGGCTGTTTCTTTAAAAAATTTTATTTCAATTTTCACTATACTCGTAGTACATAACGTCTTCATGCATATGTATATACATATACAAACACGTACTCATTTACGCACACACACACACACACACACACACACACACACACACACACACACACACACATGTATATAGCTGGGTCTTATCACGGTCCTCTGCGCTTTATTGCCACGTCAGTTGAGTTTACATAATGCGTATACATAATATTTGATTTTTATTATCATTTTGCAGTGTCCTTGTTGTTGTTTGATAGCTTCCGCTATTTCTGTGTGGTTGTTGTTGTTGTTTTTGTTATTTTTGTTGCTTTAACTGCTGTTACAAGGACTACAACAAAACGATTTTTATATTAAATTTTTAATGCATTTATGCGCGTTAATTGAGTTAATTTTTGATTACATTTTAATAATCAGAGTTTTGTAAGTGGCTGCACACGCGACAGCTCGTTAGGGTCCTTGATTTTGTATATACTCATCTATATATATATGTACTCTTACGAGTTTATATATAAGTGTGTGAACTTTTATTAATTTCAGATGATAATATAAAAACGCTTAACATGCGAGTCATGTGCATTGATAAGCACGTCATCGCAATTTTTACATTTTTGCGGCCTATTCAAGGCAATTAAATTCCAACTAAAATCAATGCATAAAAAAAATTTTATTAAAAACTAGACCGTTTTAATTTAATCCAGGTTTGAACAAATAAATTATTCAATTCGCGCCATCATGGTAATAAATAGATTTGTTCAAGTTCGAGATTTATTGTTGAAATATACAGATACTTAAATGTTTTGCACAAAATTTAAAGCCCTTGATTCAAAGGATTATTTTATACTCTTAAACCTAGACAATCAACTGCAAAATAGCACCTGAGTGATTTCTCTATTTCGGTAATTTTCGCTGCACTTGTTATTATAATATTATTTTTCTAAAGAGGGACGATACGCAATAATATTCCTTCCTGCCATTTTCGCTGTTTTCGCGAAAAAAATTTTATTTGAATGAAATCAATGTTGAGGCGCTACATTTGCCTTAGACAAGTTATTTGCAAAATTTTAAAATTTAGGATGGCTGTGACGTCATGTTGCGTGTACGCAACGCTGGCGTATTGCTCGGCAAATAGAATAGTCTCGAATGAGTAAAGTATCTAATTAAATCGTATCATTTTGATAATTTATTTTGTCAGAAATTATTAAAAATACATGAAAGCAATAAAATTAAACAATAGAAAATAAAATATTAGGAAATATTTTTCATCCTGTAAAAGCCCCAAATCTTGTCTCAACTGCTCCGCTGAGCAACACATAACCGAAGAAGAACGTTGCCTAAACGAAAAAGCTTGCATAAACTGCAAAAATAAACCTTTCAGCACCGCCAAACACAGCCCTTTAGACAAGTCATGCCCAGCCTTTATTAAACAAAAAGAAATAACTGCGATTAAAATTTTAGATAAAGTTGACTACAAAACTGCTCTTGGGATCTATCATTCCCGTCATACCCACCAATCAACAACTTACGCACATGCAGCAGCCACCACATCTATAAAATCCTCCCACCAAACCACACCAACTAATACCCAGGACTTCTCAAACAATTCAATTTCAAAGCCTTTATCAATTATTATGCAAACAAATCATGATCTACATAAATCAACCCCCAATCATCAAAGAAAAATAACTTCTTATGAAGACACCTCAAGCGAATCAGATACCTTCCTAAGCCCTAAATCACCACATATTCAAAGTGAAACAGCCAATTCCAGTGGAAACAACGTTATGGACTCTACATTATCTGATGAACATCCATCCTGCTCTCACGCCAAATCCTCTAAAGATGTTAAAACCAACTCCAATAAGTCAAAAAAATTAACTATACCACTTAAGTCTAAAATCAAAATAGATCAAAATCACATATCCAAACACTCTGTGAATAATTTATACAAAGATAAGACAATCCACTAGTTATGAGACACTCGCATTCAACTCATTTTCTTCACTCCATCAACTTTAATTTTATTTAATTTTAACTCTTTTTATTGTTAAATGCTTAAGATTATTCAATGGAATATAAGAGGCTACAGAAATAATTTTAGTGAGTTGCAAATGCTTATGAAGCAATACAACCCACATATTGTTGCTCTCCAAGAAACTCACCTTTCAACTAAAATCCCCCTTCCCATCCCTATTAACTTTTCGCTTTTGGAACTCAATAGCTCCAACTCCTTCGGTGGTGTTGCTCTGTTGATTCATAACTCAATTAGTTTCCAACAATTAAACCTTAACTCTGACTTTGAAGCTATCGGCATCTCAGCAGAATCAAATGTTAAACTAAATATCATTTCATCGTATATACCTCCGAACAAACATTTTAACAATAATAACCTCAATAATATGCTTAGTCCTCAAAATATTCCCACCCTTATTCTGGGTGATTTTAATAGCTGGCACCCACTTTGGGGTTCCCCCAACAGTAATGCAAGAGGTAATATATTACACAACTTCATAGCCAGATCGGACTATGTGTTACTTAATGATAAATCTCCGACACATTATTCTACCCACCACTCCTTCACACATATTGACCTCTCTCTTATTTCAGCCAACCTAGCCCCTGTAGCTCGATGGGAAGTTATTGACGACCTTTTTGGTAGTGACCATTTCCCCATTCTTATAACGCTCTTCCCCAATCCTAACCCCTCAAGGCACATTGCTAAGCCGTCTTTCAAACTTACTGCTGCCAAGTGGGACATGTTTGCAGACTTAGTTAGTAAATTTGCTAACTCTTACCCTGTAAGTAACAATATTAACAAAGAAGCAGCATTAATCAAAAAAACTATTATTCAAAGCGCCCACTTTTCCATCCCGCAAAACTCAACTTTCTGCCTCCATCATACTGTTCCGTGGTGGAACAAACACCTTTCGTCATTAAAAAAGGTCAAAAATAAAAAATGGTCCCTTTTAAAGAGGCAAATAAATTCCACAAACATAATTGAATTCAAAAAAGCCAATGCCATATTCAGAAGAGCAATTAGAGACGCTAAAAGAAAATCATTTACCGAATTTACTTCTGAAATCCGACACGGCTCCGACTCTGCTAAATTATGGTCAAACATAAAAAGACTTAGCGGTCAATTCCCAATAAAAAACATCCACAGCATAATACTTCCCACCACACAGTCACTCACAACAGATCCCAACAAAATTGCCAATTCATTTGCTACAATCTGGTCAGAAGAAGCCAATGACTGCAATTTCTCCCCTCAATTCTGTTTAAACAAACAAAATGTTATTAACTCTCACTCTTATCCCCAACCATCGACATCAGCCCTTGAAATAGAAAAAGACATATCACTGCTGGAACTACTCTCATCGCTTAATTCCCTTAAAGGCTTTTCACCGGGTATAGATCGTATCTCCTATCCCATGATTAGGAACACACCCCTTTCATTCAAATACCGTATTCTTCAACACTTTAATACTATTTTCAAATCAGTAATTCCCCAAGTATATAAAGCAAGCTTAATCATTCCTATCCTTAAGCCAAACAAATGTAAAACAGACCCTAAATCTTACAGGCCAATTTCCCTAAACCCGTGCTTAGCTAAAGTACTGGACAAAATAATTGCTAAGCGGCTATGGTGGTTTGTTACTTCTAACAATCTTATCCATAAAAATCAATTTGGCTTCAAGAAGGGTAAGTCAGTCTTTGATAGTCTGCTTTTTATAGACCATCTTGCAACTAGAGCCTTATCTACAAAGCGTCACCTATCAATAATCTCTCTTGATTTTGCGAAAGCGTATGATAAAATTGGCATCCACTCCATAATCCACCAACTTCGAGAATGGAAAGTAGGTCCATATATTCTTTCTTATGTTCTCCACTTTATGTCCAACCGAAAAATAGTTGTCAAAAATGGCAAAACTATTTCTAACTATTTCCCTCTTCAGAACGGCATCCCTCAAGGCTCCCCTATCTCTGTTATCCTTTTTCTTATTTCCTACAATAAACTTGCCAGTGCAATTGCCATCCACAAAGAAATAAAATTCTGTGCATATGCAGACGACTTCCAAATTATTTTAGACCTCAATAAGCAAAAGAATCCCATAGTTCACTTGGACCAATTGTTTGCTGATATTAATAACTGGTGTGCATATTCTGGCGCATCCCTTTCTTCTTCTAAATCAGAACACATGCACATCTGCCGCAAACGTAACTGTTCATGCACAATATATACTGGTTCCTTCAGTATTCCGTCCGTGACCTCACTTCGTATCCTAGGTCTCACTCTCAACAGCAAATACAACTGGAGTGCTCATATAGCTAAGCTGGCTACTGACCTTACTAAGCCACTTAACATCATTAAACTCCTTTCTAATATTAAACACAACTGCAGCTCATGCACACTAACTCAAATAGTTAAATCAATACTTATATCTAAAATAGACTTTTGCCTTCCAATCTATGGTCGCGCCCCTATGTCCCTACTTAATAAACTAAATACAATCCAAAACTCTGCAATCCGATCAGCACTCGGTGCATTCCGAACTTCACCGATTAATAATATGCTTATTGAATCTAATATTCACACAATCCACAATAGATGCATCTTTTTAACAGGTAAACTGTCTAAGACCCTTATTAACTCCTTTGACTCCCCATTGAGATACCTTATTAAGCCCAACAAACGAGAGTATAAGTACCCAAGCACAATTGACAGAATAATTCATCTCTGCAAGTATCTGAACCTTCCCTACCTCCCATCCAAAACTATCAAAATGAAAGTGTTCAGATGGCAAAATATAACCGAGTCTATTGATCTATCTCTTTCAATCTACAATAAACCAAATACCTCCTTAAATATCTACCATTAACTCTTTCTCAACTATAAAATCATCAACAACAGCTACAATTTTGTTTATACTGACGGATCTAAAAAAGATAACATTACTGCGTATTCTATCACTTCTGACACTGAAATTTACAAACTAGGTCTTCTTCCTCTTCACTCCTCAGTTTTTGCAGCAGAAATAATAGCTATCCACGAAGCTATGAAAATAGTTTCAAATAAACGTGGCAATTTTATCATCTGCTCTGACTCACTCTCAGCAATCAAAGCTATTGCTAATGAATTCAATAGCAACTTTTACGCCGTTTCAATCAGATACTTTATTATGAACAAATTCCCTAAATTTAAATTACTTTGGGTTCCTAGCCATTCTGGCATTTCAGGCAACGAATTAGCTGATAGATCAGCGAAGTCTGCTACTAATCTTCCCCTAATATATACTTCAAACCTTTCTTATAACGACGTCTCTTCATTCCTAAAAAAATATTCCAATAATAATCATAAAACTCTACTTCAGCACTCTTCGAACTGGTATAGACTATTAAACAACAGCCATAGCACTTACCCCATTAATTATAATAATCTTTCAAGACTTGACCAAGCAAAACTTACAAGAATCCGGCTTGGTCATACAAAATTAACTAATGCTCACTACATAGATTCAACACTTAGTAACACCTGTCCACTATGTAACAACTCCCCCATAAACATTACGCATATAATAGCATCCTGCCCAGCCTTATCCCATCACCGTTCTTCCATTTTCCTAAACCAGAACCCCCTCTCTGTTATCGCATACCCAAACCCAAGCAACTCTAAACTAATATTAGATTTCATCAAAAAATGTAAAATTTACCACATAATTTAGAATTAAATAGCATTAATTACAATATTACACATTTAATTTTAGTAAAAGAGCATTTAACAATAATACAATTTTACACCCTACACTTTTAAAATTAGTTAGCTAAAGGCCCCGGTAGCCATGGCTTTCTATTTTTGTAACTGTTAGTTTATATATTTTTAAGTATAAGCTAGCTTTATATAAAATAAAAATAAAATAAGTTGCAGACAGCTTGTGAAGCAAACCTACTCTTCCCATGTGTTGTTGTATCCACATATTATTCTAGGTAGAGTAATCGTAGGCTTCTTTTCTTTTTCTTTCTTCTTGCAAATATATGGAGGCTTTTCGTTGGTTCCGCTGCAATGAAGTTTGAAGCGGCTGTCACTTTGGCATTGTTCTGCCACACGACAGATATCGAGTTAGTTCTTTCGAAACACTTATCGCACGAAGTTAACAGTTCGCTTCTCTTAGCCCGTTTTATCCCACAGTACCGATTGCCCGAACCTTTATTTCATTCAGCAAGCAGTGCAAACAACATGACGTGAGGAAGTTGTCATTATAGAACGCATGTATCTCTGATTCTTCGATTCGAGAGATACTTTTACGCACCGAACCCAATGGTTTTGTCAAATGAACTTCCTTTGCCAGCGTTGCGAATTGGCTTCGCTCTAATTAACTATGTCGGGCGAAAAATGGAGTAATACGTTCATCAATTGATAAATGCGTGACGAAAATCCCAACTAGCTTGAACTTCTTTTTCAAAGCTGGAAGCTCAAGATCCGGTTGAACCTACTAAAAGTACTCTATCTGACGATGTTTGTGATAGCCGGAAAGAAAAAGAATCTCGATAAAGCGAGACACTTGTTGTCGAGTGGTGGTGAAGATTGCAGAGTAGATTTTTCAGTTAGAAACGATAATGCCGATGGTTTCGTCTCTCTCACAATTAATTATGGATACGTCATAAACAAATTTAAATTTAATCGTTTCGTTTTGTCAACATGTTTTGATTTTGAAAAGACAAAGAATTTACATTCAACAATTTTTAGTGTACAGTTCAAAATTTGTCCAAAAAAGGTGTGTACACATAAGCAAGTGTGTGTTTTGCAGGGTGTCAGAATATGGAGAGGAAGAAAGATAAAAGATATACCTTTAAAACAAAAACAAAAAATTCTATCGATATCTCACACACAGGGCGAATAAGAATTTTTTGAAAATGGTGTTGCGTGTACGCGACAGAGGAAGAAAATGGGTTAAAGCAAAAGGAATAGGAAAAAAATGCAAAGAATGATAACGGTAAATTTTTGGGTTTCCTTTACTGCCACGTTCGGCATCAAAAACGATCATGTGCCAAATGTAAAGCCAAAAAAATGATGACCGATGGTTCAAACGATGGAGAAAAGAATTGAAGGAAGACCCAACAAATTTAAAATGATATGATATGAAAATTATTGAAAGAATAAAGGCCACAAGAAAAAAGTGGAAAGCATTGGTCAAAAGAAATGAAAACATGATTGAAGACAAAAGGGAAAAAGATTGTGTAAGAAAAATAAATAGTCCGGAGCAAAAATTAAATTTGGAAGTTAAGTTCAAAGATCAAACACGAACATGTGCAATTTTGCATGTATCACGCCAACTTTGACTAAAACCACTTAAAAAGTTAACTTATGCACTATTATTCATTAATCCTTAATGAATAGGACTACTTTATGATTTTGATTAAAATTAGTAAAAAAGGAAACTATGAAAAAATTAATGAATATTGCCAGATTATTTTCGTTTAACTTAAAACCTATATGTTATTTAATAAATACGAAAGGATAAAACAAAATAAATACAAAATTTTTTGTTTCAATAATTGTGAAGTTAAGATAATTTAATTTGTTAAGACTTGTAAACTTATTGTTAATTCTAACAACGAGAAGATTCAATAAGAAAGCACAGTTAAATAAAAAAATTAAAAAATAATAATAATTGTGAAAAAATGTCACGTTCGACATGCCACGTTTGACAGCGCACTATGGGCCCAGATTCTCATATTTTGGCCAAAACCCTGGCATTTCCATAATAATTTTTTTAGAGTGATGAAATTTTACACACGTGTTCGTAAAGGGTTGAGCTATTTTATATTACTTAAGTTTGAGCCTCCTCAGATTTTTTTAAGATATAAATAATCTAAGCCAAAATTGGAAAAAAATTTAAAAAAATGTTTAACTTAATTAAAAAAAAAAGCGGTTTAATGGAATTGGACCATATTTCACACAGAGGTAGATATGAGCGCCTCATACATTGAAAAAATAGCCTATACCCAAAATATTGAATGGTTTTGAAGTTACAGCCCCAAATAGTTACAAGCAAATTACTAAAAGACGACATCACTAATCCATATGTTTTTTAACTGTCATAATTTTTTTTTTGCATGCTCTTTTAATTTCCGAAACAAAATTTCTAAAATCGATATTTACATTTTGAAGTTTTTTCTCCAAAATTGATCAATTTTACAATTTTTGATTTGCGCCTTTGTAAGTATGCTATAAAATTTTCAAATTGTACTTTTTTCTTTCATTTAAGTACAACTTTTGAAATAAAAAAAATTAAAGCATATTTTTAGGCAGCTAAGAAATTCAAAAAAATAGTTCAACTTCCAGGAGGTCAATTTTTAATATTCAACTTTTATATGCAAAATTCAATTTCCGAAAATCGGGAGGAATTACATTTTGTTGTAAAACATGTGAAGAAATTTATAAAATTTTTTTTGGTCAAATATCGAGTGGTAGTCGGCTGTACCCTTAAAGCAAAGTAGCCAAATGATGAAAAACCTACAAAATCTTTAAAACTACTCGAATATATTTAAAACTAAAAAGTATTTAAGCTCAATTTTATTTTTTCTCTGAAGTAACATTTATGAATAACAAAGTGAATAAAGATTTCGTAGCTGCATGTATCATGGTAAATGCAATTTTTTTTTCTGTAAATTATCGCGATAGTTAAAAAAATACAAAATGCCAACTTTGATGGCTAATTAGTTAAGAACCAGTAATTAAAATTGAATATTTCTTTTTTACACAGGATACATTAATATGTGTAAAATCATATTAAATTGTCATTGTGTCCAAATTTTGAATTTCGTCTGGAGGGCTTTTGGCCAAAACCTGGCCACGCGGGCCCATTGTGCAAAAATAAATTTAAAAAAAAGTACTAAGGATTTTCTAATCAAATAAACAGAAAAATAAAACGACTTTATTTCATAACATTTTAAAAATTCTTTCCTTAAAATATTAAAATAGATGTTCTTAATGTTCGCCACAAAAACCAGTTCCATTTACCAGGACATTGGCTAAAAATCCTAAAAATTAGATAAAAATTTATTTAACAACAAAAAATATTTGAGCCGAGGCTTTATTTCACTTTGAATTCGTATGACGGTCATTTTAAAGCCATAAAAGAATAAGTATTTCTCAGTAAAATATTTATTTGCTGACCTTACACTCAAATAAATGTTATTTGTAGTTTAATTATCAAGCTTAAAAAGTGGCTTACATTCTTCTGGCGGCTATGTACAACAGCTGTTTGTAGCGCTAAACAATAATAAAAACTATCAAAAATATGTACACTCCGATAGATATTGGCGTTATCTACAGCACAGTTTTTGCCAGAAGTGCGCTATTTTCGTAACCAAGGCCCTGCGCCTGGCAGAAAAGCAGCATTTTATTAGTGTAAGGAGTTGATTCTGCATTTCTGCCCGACGAAGTGAATACCATAATGGCAAATACAATTATAAAGCAATTTTTTTTTTGCAGCAATATTTGATTTTTGATAGAAGTTAACCGGTAAGTTTGGGAACTCGCTTAAGAAATTGGTTTTCCATAGTTAATATATTTAATCATATAATTGTAGAAAAAAACGTTGGGAACGTTAAGGTGCAATGTACAACAATTCTTTAGAATCTCGTTACTTAGATTCATTTTGAATTTTAGCCATTTGCCCCTGACTGTCGTTATTCATAGATGTAAAAGCTTTAGATGTTTGTCCCTCACGATTTTTTGAAAGAATTGCATTTTTTGTAAGCTATTAAATTAAAAAAAACCTGCTATCTATGGCTTTAAGACACCTTTGATAAGCTTTATATCGTGAAATAAAATGAAAAAAGTAGGAAGAAAATGAGAAAATCCAATGTAGTTAATTGTAGGGAGAAAAAGAATCTAAATGACCCATGTCCCTTATCTCTACATTAGAAGAATTGGTAATTGAATAAAAATGAAGGATATGAATTAGCTGTAGGTTTTATTTTTAAACACACATGCAGAGCTGTCTGAAAGAAAATAAGTATTAAAAACTTTGAAAGCGTTAAAATCAAAAAAAAAGTAGAAAACTCATAGCGATCTCGTAATACACAAAGAATGGATCTTCGAATCAGTAACAGTTCAATCAATTTTTCAAATAATGGAAGTTCCTTAGAAAGTTAAGCGTCGATCAATTGGCCATGGCTTTCAAAAGGCGGTCATAAAATCAGTCTATTTTACGATGGGACCCTCGTTGCACCTGGCCTTTTTGTTATAAATTAAAGCAAGCTTCATTACCATAACTGGAAAAATTCGTGAAAAAATCAGTGAAAAAAATATATAGATTCATGGCCCATATTTGCGATCTTAGTACCAACGACAATAAATAAAATATTGCCAAGTGTCCAGGATTTTGTTTGGACCCATTGTTTTCGGTTATCGCTGTTGGTAAAGACATTTAACACTTTCGATGAAACGATTATATATCGATTCCATAGTCTTCTGTGGTTTCCTGGCTGCTTGTTATGTAGTTATTGGTTAGTGGTCATTTCGATGTTCGATTGATAAATGGGAATTGCTTGATTTGATTACACCAATATGTTAAGTGGACGCATTAAAAAATCCCTTAAACACATAAAAATAAAAAAAGGGACCGCAATGCGCTTTTATTTAATTTGTATGCTTATTTATTGTTAAGCTGGATTTGTGTGGACCGATAAATGAGCTGGGCGCGTACCACTTGGCGTATGTGGTATGTGACATGACTGACAATTGGAATTTATTGATTTTTGGTGCACTTAACATTGTTAATATTATCATTAGGCCCCGACCTCTTGCAATTTGGGAACTTAAGTGAAATAAATAAAAATATTTTGGTGTCTATTAGCAGGACTTAGCGCAAGTCAACATAGCAGCAGCAACAACAACAACAAGAACATCAAAAACCATGATAAAAAGCATAAGTAAAATAAATAGTACTAAGCAAAGGACCCTGGAATTCCAAAGAAAGGAATGCCAATAACAATGATAGACAAAACCATTCCAAGTGTGCCAAGTGCGAGCCTGATGGAATTTCAAAAATCATAAATATCAAGGAAAAAAGAACTAGAAGAAGAAGAAGATGGAAAAAAACTGATAATGAGCAAAGTCAAGGCATGTTGGCCTGGTGCTAAGCTTGGCAACCAACTGGAGCTGGCATTTTATTGAAGCAACTTGAGCATACAATATACTTACTTACATATATGTATGTGCGCGCACAAAAGAAGCATTAGTTCGGATAGGCAATCCTGGCAAGAACCTACCCAAGTGCCTGCCTCCCGCTCTATATATTTTTTACTGGGCCAAATGTCGCACGCCACGAATGTTGCTCTTGCAGCTCCCTCAGTAACAACTAACGATACTAACAAAAGCCATATAAGAAACAGCCGGCAGCGTTTATTAGTATAAGGCGTGCCGAACCATCTAACACACACACACACACACACAGATACTAATACAAATACACAGTGCAAAATATAGAAGTATCTATGTGTGAGTAGTAGTATCTATGGGTGTCAGTCTGCTCATTCCGGCTGACTTTTGGCGCATTTTATGGCTGGGTTTTGTGTCATTTGCTTTTGAGCCATTAGCACGTACTCGCTGACTGGCTGACTGGCTGGTAGGGAACAGCATAACGGATATATCCGCATAGACACAGCAAGCATATACATACATATATATGTGTAATGATATACATATAGTATATGTACATAGTTGTATAAGCTAAAACCATAGCCAACTGCATAGGAATGCGACCAAAAGCCTGCGGCAATGGAATTGGCTTCATTGTTGTCATGTTTGCCTACAGGCGCCGGGAGGACGCTCCTCTCTACCCATTATAACTAAGTAAGTAGTTCATTTTAAGGTAACAGCCTTTTGTTGTGTATCCCAAGTAGAGCTAAATAAAAAGCTGCCAGCAAAATTGTCGCCATCTTCTTTGTAGCCATTATTGTGCTTATTCGCAAAACAAAAGACTAAAGAGCATTGTAAAGCGGCTAAAAATGTATCTTAAATTAAAAGCAACAAAGCTGTAACAAGTTGTCTTGGCATAAATAGGTTTTCGCCCTAAATCCTTAATATTGCTTCAAGGCGACTAAGTGATGCCTCTGAAAACGAAATGATACAAAAAAAAAGCAAGCACCGATGGAACGCTATGGCCTCCAGTTTGAATTTGAGTGTGACGCCTACGGCTGAAGGATACAATACTTTATGATTACTTTGGCACAAGGAATTATCAAAAATAATAGGAAACCAAATTGTAAATGGCTTATTAGCCGGAGCGTTAATGCACACAGATAATGCTTCAATATTCTCTATTAATAAATATAAAGAGTTTACGTAAGCAGAATCTTCAATATCTTATCTGAAATTGAAATACGGGATGAAAATTTTGCTTCTTTTTGTAGGGGAAATGAGTGTTAAAGTGTACAACTATAATTGCATTTCCTGCGGAATTCGACGAATTCACGTATTCTTGGAAACTCACTATCCGTAATTGAATTCGATTTCGACACGACTTTCAAAATATTTCAATATACCCGTTGAGCTAACAATATTTTTTGCTAGCATTTATTTTAAACCGGCTGAACTGAAGCTGAATATTAAATAATAAAAGTAACTAATAGATTTAGGTGCGATTTATTACAAGTTTCAATATTTATGCCGCGATAATGTATTGTGTTAAGGTATGTATATAAAGCGATTAGTGATGAGCGATACTGTGAATTTGCAGTCACAGCGACAACTGTGACTGTGACAAAAAATATCAGTGACAAAAGGTCGTGACAGTGACACCGAGTACATAATAAAATTTTTACAAAAGAATATCGCGAATTTTTATTATGCTTTTAAAAACAAAAAAATTTATAGTTTATAAAATATTAATATCATACAGCTTTGCGTAATTCACACGTTGGATGTTTCCTCTGAATATGTTTTGATAAATTTATTGTTGGAGATCTTATGAACTGTTACAAAATACGCGCCAAGTATTTCCGTACCAATTGCATCTTGCAATATTTTCAAAGCAAAATTATCATCTAAAACACTCAATAATTTCCAAATTTCACTTGTCTTTCTGTCCATGTTATTGTTCACTATTATTTACTCACAAAAATTTTAAAGGCACTTGTCTCTTCAACGACTAGACACTTACTTTGCATGTGACCCTTCTTCATATTGCAACAAAAATCTCAAAACTATTGTATTCATTAATATTATATTAATATATTTAGTTACTATTGGTAGGGAAATACTTGGCGCGTATTTTACAGAGGTAAATACTCGTGAGAGTATTTACTGTTACAAAGGGTTGTGAATGTGACAAAATACTCTCGCAGTATTTTGTCGCTATTGGTGCGAAAGTACTTGGAGCGTATTTTGTCACAGTTCATATACCCATAAGTATTTTGTTACCGTGGGTTGTGACTGGGACAAAGTACTCTCGCAGTGACAAAATACTCTCGCAGCATTTTGTCGCTATTGGTATGAAAATACTTGCAGCGTATTTTGTGACAGCTCATGTTACCCACGAGTACTTTGTCACCGTGACAAAATACTTGTCACTGATACGACTCGTTACATTAAAATACTTGTGACAAATCACAGGTACGCAAATATTGCTCTTCACTAAAAGCGAGAGAGGTCGGCAGCGCAGCAGCCGACGTATACAATGCGCTTGTGCGAACGTTTACATGTTTAAGAGAGAGGTTTATCAAGAGAGTTATCTTGCCGCGCAGGGCAAGTTACAGTATAAAGAGAATAATTATTGATGCCTAGTCAAGTTATAGCTGCTTGACCAAACAATACCTCTATTTTCTAGCTTTTCTGAGTGATGTACTCAAAAGTTGAAAAATAAATTATATTTTTATAGTCTGTGCCCGTAGGGTCAAGGGAACCTCAAGCGCTAGACACCCAGATGTACATAATCACTTTAAAGATCAAGTTTATTGCAAGAGAATTTTGCGCAATAATTGCCGAAGATTGTTTCAATCCTTGTTTTTCCATCACTATAATGTGAGCTCTCATACATCGACTGAAACAAGAAAGTTTTAGAGAGGTTTTTGTTTCCGCACATCAAAAAAAAGCTGCGTTTTTCTACCCCCAAAGAATCACTTGCTGCAAAATGCATGTGTTGGATATACCTGAATCGAAGTGGAAAAAAGTTCAAGAAAAATTGGTTCACGCGCATGAAAAATTGCGTTTCAAAAACCATATAGCTATTTTTCGACTTGAATTACTTAAATAGTGAGCCTCGTATAATCAAACTTGCCGATTAAAGGCTTAAGCTTTGAGTGACTTAAAAAAATAAAATTGGGTTGTTAGAGCAGCAGCACTTTACAAATGACGAAAACAATTTAAATGTAACAAAAAATACAAAATGTAAAAAGTGTTCTAAAGCTTAAGGTCTGTCAAAAGCTGACTGATAATACACACAAAATATGCAAGCCTTCTACAACACTAAAATGTAAATGATAACACTACGTAACATAGGCTTAGCTCAAATTGCACATTTAACAATAATTCTTCACTTAGTTTACAACATCGCATATTTCTGCGAATGGAGCAAGACTTTCTGCATAAAACTTATTTTAGTCATGATTTGATATTAAAAAGGGTCATCAATCTTGAGGGTTTTTTTCGCCCACCGAGATCGTGTGATATCACACCGTTAGACTTTTTCCTTTGGGGCTACCTGAAGTCTAAAGTGTTTCTTCATTTGAAATTTTTCTGTTTTTTTATTTAAAAAAAAAACCTCAAGATTGATGACCCTTTATAAGTTAATTTTTCAAGTAATTTAATTAAACAAAAGAAACATCTCTCGTTGTTTCTATAAGCCTTAGTATCTAGCGTAATATTACTTGAATTTTATATTTTTATTCAAATTTGATTATGGCATCAATATAAATATTACACTTTTAATGAATATAGGTATTTCACTTGATAAAAACATAATATTAAAAATAGACTAAACTGACCTAAACAATCTCATCATCTTATAGCTTTAAATGTAAAAAAACATGTAACTCTTCAATTTTAAAACTATTGAAAAATTTTTTTTAATAACGAAGAGTAAGGTCCGTTTTTATTATCTTTCTTTTTTTGTCCATCTACTTGACATTTCCATTAAAAGGCTTAAAAAATTCTGGTATGACAATTGCAATACTGCTTGAGCCAAGGAATTGGCATATAAAATTTGGTTTTTCATCAAGGTCCATCCTCTTAAAGCAGCTTAGGTTTTGCACAAAGGGTGCATATGGTTTTTTCAAGACAATTTTCTCCATAGCAACTCGAAATTATGCCACAGCTTCTAAATATATAAAACGATAGCAGCCATTCCTGAGCAGGGTCCTAGGATCTTACGAGCTCTTTTGTTACTACCATTTTATTATTGTTACTTATACAGTATACAGTACGCAGCAGGCAAGCTGCAAAACACATTACAATAAAATATTTATCGCTATTATCCATTTAAAGTGCTTTTCAATTGAGGGGATGGACAGCAAAAGCAGCAACAAACTGCGGAAACTCTACGGCTAAAGAGATACGGCTGCATGACGAGCAGTCAACCAGGGAGCAGGTCCGCTCAGACTGTCTGTCATTGCCTTTGCCTTTTCGACATTTAAGCGCACTTATACGCTCATATGCTCATACATACATATGTATATAAATATATATGTGTTATTCTGGTCTGGAGTGGTCTGGCATGTGTGGTGAGTGGTGTCTGGTGTCCATGCGTGCATGTATGCCGAAGTATGATTGATGGCGGTGCGTGGCGTGCTGACAACATTATCTGTCCGGCTGCACAACCTAACCAGAAGAATCCAATACCAAGGCCAACAACAAGGATACCAACAACAACAAGCATATTTATTAATTTTTGGCCACATGTTTGCCTGAAGCTGAAGCGATGGCGTATGCGTAATGTGAAATCTGTAAGGCGGCTGCCACGCCCATCTTAATAATATCCCTTTGCCTAGGCACTCCTCCACTTATCATAACAAGAGCAGCCAGCAGTCCATGTTATTGATAGGAGCAGACCTTGCTCTGATTTTCGCTGATAATATCTATTTAAATTTTACCAAATACATATTTGCATGTGAATTGCTTCAATGTGTGTGCGTGTGTGTTAGTTTGTGTGTGTGTGTGTGTGTGTTACTAGTGTAGTGGGTGTGGAGCACTTAGCGTCGCTCACACTCACACAGACACAACCCATAAGAGTGAGATGTCGACAAGGACAAGAAAGCAAGGACAACTTACATGCTAAAGCTTCATACGACAACTTTATATATTTGATTTCATTTCCCCTTTCTAAATTAATATGTCATTTTTGTCACCTACATATACGAGGGAAGGATGAAAAGTAATCGGACCAGCAAAGAGAAGGTGACTGGCGCGAAAATATATATACTTTTGCGTCCTAACACGAACGAAAAAAAAAAATAGTTCCATACGCTTGCAAAAGCCGTACGCAGGCGTCTAATACAAACAAACAAAACAGTGTTGCCATATGATTTTGTGGGAAAAAGAACTGAACAGTTGTTTAATTTAGCCAAAACTAAATTTTTGAATTCAAAATGTATGGCAAGTAGGAAAAATTGTTTGGAAACATTTTAATATGCATATCGCCAATATATGTAAATTTTGAATGAAAAAAAAATTTTGTAACTAGTGTTTATAACATAAAAAAAAATAAAATCGTTTGGAAGCATTTTTTACAGAGCCGTTTAGAGATCTAGTGACGCTGCAACAATGCGAAGAAAGTTTTAAATTCAGTAATATCTGTCATTATATGAAAATTTTCATAACGCACCTTTAACGTGCTGACTGGTACATTTCCCTGAAGTGAAAACTTCAAACTTCATGATAAATCTCCTTCTAAAACTAATACATCATAATTCAGGGTTTCCTTGCCAATACTCGCTTTAAATTCCAATTTAATTTTGCACATACATATGTTTATATCATACATATATCAACTATATCTAAACTCTATTCTGTCTAAGAAAAGCTTGCTTTAAGCAATATTTGTAGGCTTCAAGGCAAATAATGCGAACTAAATAAATAAATAACAATTAATTAAACGTTATGCGTTAAAAGGCACACACTGTGTTTTGAGGAGAGACACAAATTGCCCACCTTTTGCGCGAAATAAAGCAAATATATATAAGTAAAAAACACTCGATGCGCTTTTGCTCTAATACGTTTATTCCACGGCGATCGTAGTTACAGAAGTGAAAAAAAAGATAATTACATATGCAGGCGCTAGGCTGCTGCGTTAACAGAAAGCTCAGCGGAGCTTTCGTTATAATAGCAAAAAGAGCTTGTTAACATATCATATGTTCTAGCGCTATTATGAACTATGATATTATGGTAGTTACAATATATGAACAATTTAGGCAAAACAAAACATGAGCCGTAATGGCATTTACAATTAATAATACGCGTTTTAGTTCTGCTCCGGACACACATTTTAATCTTAAAGCAGTTAAGTTGGGGTTCTATAACGATAACCATATAATTTGTATTGTAGTGCGTTGACTTGGGTTAATATGACTTTATGGTCAACTCTGCCCTAAAGCATACGAATAACATTTTCCGATTATCGTAAAGTCATTTTCAAGAGAATTGATGTCAATCATACTACGAATATCCAAAATAGACTAAATTACCAATTTTTTGGAATAATATTCAAATTTTCATGGACGATTATCGTCATGGTAGCTACATATGTTTTCTTTAAGTGAACACCTGAAGCTCCACAATTAAACAAATAAAACTAATGGCACGAAACCAAAAGGGCTCCAGAAGCCATTTCAGAGTGGGTTGGAAAGCAAATAACATGCGATAACAGAAGCGCTTAAGAAAAAGACTTATAAATTAGGAAGTCTATAGTTATACTTGCTGAATCGAGAAAAATATAACTCAATGCCAAAGCGCAAACTTTTATTTAAATGACTCTGAATTACAACGCCAAGTATAATAAAAATTCCTTGACTGACTATTTTGTCAGTCGCCCCTAGGTGTGGCTAGCAATTACACACAATTTGGAGAACAGCGCAATCAATTTTAGCAATTCACATTCATAAACATATATTAAAAACCATTCTGATTGAACTGCATCTTCAAATTTTGATGTCAAAAATTTGACATATCAAAATCACTTGCTGTTGTCTTTTAACAGCAGTGTTTAACAGCTGATAACTGTTAAAATTTTTATTGCTTTACATTACAGATTTATGTTATTCTGATGCATGGCGGTTAAAAAAAAAACTTATTTTAACGACTTTTAAAATATGGGTTTTGGCCAGCCAAAGTTTGCCCCATAGTGCATTGTCATAAGCTTTTTCAAAATATAATAATTTCCCAGACTGACTACTTTATCAGTCGCCCCTAGGCAGAGCATGGGGATCTCTATAAATAACTGTTCGAAGAGAACAGGAACCTACAATTTATAGCCGAATTCGAACAGCGGTGTCTTGAATTAATAGAGATTTTCTTGGGGAAATACCGTCTTTTAGCTAGCGTTGCCAGCGCTAGGCAAATGCACCAGTGCTTTTGCAAGGAATCGAACAACCACGCTATCGATGGCCAAGTATGGAATAATTATAATAATATTAGATATTGTGATTTTGTCAAATTACGTATACGCAATGTTGCATTCTTTATTAAAAATTGTTCAAAATGTTACGCATGTTATCATTAGCAATTCCACCAAGTTCCAGCTCTATAAAATTTATCCTAGTTTGCAGGCTAGGAGGAGCTGTTCAATATTTAATAGTTGATATCGACTGTGCAGAGTACCCATTAAAATGGTGCAGTTCATTTTTAATCGCATCAGAAGAGCATTTTAATAAATGATATTAAATATTATTAAATTTTGCAAGCGTGCGAAATTTTTGCATCCGAAAATAATGCACAAGGTGGCACAGGTGGCTGATAGAAAATGCTTAAAAAAAATGCTGGTTAACGTGGTCCTTTGGCTAAGCCGATTACTTTTGAGCCTGCTCTCGTATATGGTATAAGGAGGCTATAGGACGAGCCAGACACGCACACACGCAAATACAGACACACACACACACACACACTATGTCAGAGGCAGTGAGAGCAAAACCACAAACCAAACTCAAAAGAGGAGTTTAGCTTAAAGAAGTGTTGGTGGAACGAAAGATGACGCTCACACACACACACAAATTATGGGGGAAAAAATTGAAACGAGAGGCCAATAAAGACAGAGAGAGATAGAGAGAGAGAGTAAAATAAAAAATTCAAATAAAACAAAATAAAAATGTGTCTGTCATGTCAATATTTGCCGCCAGCAGATGAACTCAATTTGCAATTGGCATTGAGTGTGACAACCATGATAGAGTAGCTGTATGTGTGCGTATCTGTGTGCGTGTATCTGTGTATTGGTGTTGCTGTGGGCGCGACTTAAGCACATGGCATACACTTTAGCAGCAAATCGTGGGAAAATTGATTGACATTTTCATTATACACTCTTCCTTGTGCGAAATCCAAGCAAAAAAAAAAAAACACAAGCAACTTTCATGCTTCCTGGGCTTCCTGAGTTGCTGTTGATGCTGTTGTTGTTTTTGTTGCTTGTTTGATGTGCAAATTATATTTAAAATGCGCATAATAAACAACAAACAGCGTAATTAATTCATATCATTAAAATAATAGAGCAACACATACACACACACACACATGCAGTTCTTTAGAACCCCCCAAACGACAGCGCCATGAATCAATAATTGAGCAAATGATGTGTGCCCAGCAATTGCTTAGACTCTGCCATTTGACTAATTGATGTTGGCATACAAAATGATTGCTCCTTTTGCCAACTATACTTCATGCATTACATAAAGTACACCTTTAAGACAAGAGAAAAATGCGCAACAATTTACTTTTAATTTGGATGTCATTTGCAGCTGTTTCATTCCCTGTCGGCATGAAATTAAGAGCAATAAAATTAAAGAACATTTTTGCCGCAGTCAAGTGGTAATTAATGCACATAAATTATGCAAGTATTTCCATTTAAAAAGGCAGCTGAAAGATCCAACTTCTCTCTACAGGAGACAATTACAAAACGATAGTGTGGTCGACAAAGTTGTCGAACCATAGAAATGCCGTCTGATATTTGCAAATTTATTCTCAGCTTTAACAAATGTCCTTTGCTATATAAAAATGTTGAAGTTAAATCAAAGTTCTTTCAATTCTAATTTGTATTTGTTGAGCTGGATCAAAAGGCTCTTATTCAAAGAGGGAATGACAGAACTGTGGTTCATGCTCATTTAAATATCATGCATTAAAGTGCTTTGGATATTATTATCAGTTGTTTTTCTTTGAAGGGATCTGGAAAAAATTTTAAAGCCTGCTTAAAAAGTAATTAGTCTAGTTTGAAATTATCTAGTTGTCAGCCAAAAAAAAAAATATATGCAAATAAAGATAGGGTTACCAAGTGTCCGCTGTCTGTCTGTCTCGTGTTCGCTTTTTTGCAGAAATGTTCGCTTTTTCGCTCGATTATACAGATTAAATTTTGTCATACATATTTTCATATCTTTTACCAAGTATTTAAGTATATTTTCCACAAAAGTGGATCAGACTACGGCACAGGTATATTAGACCTCCAGAACGGGGGCTTAGCGTGGTGTTCACAACCCAACACTGTAAAAATGCTATTGTGACGTATTCTCTACAAAGTCCATTAGAAGGGCCTCGGATAACAAACAGAGATACTGGCAACGGAACGGAACGAAAACGGATTAATGATTTAATACTCGGAACCTCGAATATTAGAACAATGCGAAAAACAGGTGTTATGCAAAAACTGGCATTACATACGATAGAAAAAAAAATAGATATCTGAGCAATCCAAGAAATTCGCCGGAGAGGCACTGGTGAGATTCAAAAACACAACTTTCGACTCTACTATAGCTGCTCAGATGAACGACGGGGACTGTATGGTACCGGTTTCATGATATCGAGAAAAATGTTCCCATCGGTAATAAGCTTCACGCCTATTAATGATAGGCTATTTAATGATAGGCTAATAGTATTGGTTCCTATGGCACAACAATCATACTCGGGGACTGCATTGCCAAGGTTGGCAGAGAAAGTTTTACAAGCCGGGTAGCTGGAGCTCATTCTTTGCATGAGAGCACCTCGCGCAATGGGAAAAGATTGTGTCACTGTGCAGTACATGCTTCCCCCACAAGAAGATTCATAAGCATATATGGAGAATGCCTGGATGAAGTTTGGCTAACCAAATTGATCATGTACTGATAACAGCAAAAAGAAAGACCTCTATAATAGATGTTCGCACATTTAGAGGGGCAAACATTGACAGCGACCTTTGTTTAGTGATCTTCAGGCAAAGATTGTCAACGATAGAGAAGAAAACAGAAATAAAAAGAATTAAATGGAATGAAGGCAGAATACCAAGCAAAATTTAATGAGAATCTAAGTACGCTACAAGATGGAGAAATTGTGGAGGACATTGATAGGCACTTGAAAATGATTGAAAAAACACTAATCCGGACAGCTAAAGAGTGTATAGGAGAAAAAAGGTTCCAGCAAAACGAAGATTGGTTTGATGACGACTGTAAACTAATGCTGCAAATCAAAAATAACGCCAGAGAAAAAATGATGCAGTCCAATACAACGGCTTAGAGTCGGAAATAAGGGGCTTTCAGCCTAGCTGTAATATATGCACGGCAAGTGATGAGGTGCTAACTGAAAAAAAATGCAATATGTACTTAATCGTTGGAAAGAATACTTCCAAGGTGTTTGCAATGTAGAAGGACTGGAAGCTGTGAATGGCTCGGAGGTGGATTTGCAAGATGATGACAACAGCGACACCGCAGAGGTGAACAGAATTCATCCTAAAAATGAAGAACAATGAGTCGCCTGGAGAGGATAACATAACGGCGGAACTACTGAAAAATCTGGGCGATTGTGAACAGGAGAGCATATAATCACTCATTAGGAAAGCAGGGGGATCGGAAATGCTACCGAAGGCGTGGCTTATAGGAACCATTATTTCTGTACATAAGAAAGGAGATAAGCGGTTATGTACAAATTATAGAGGTATTACACTATTAAATGTATGCTACAAAATATTTTCAGGAATATTGGCTCATCGTCTTCGACCATATTGGGCGAATACCAAGGTGGTTTGAGACCGGGCAGATCAGTAGTAGATCAAATATTCTTGCTACATCACAACTTAGAGAAATGTTATGAATATGATTATAATTTTAAGCAATCGTTCGATTTGCAAGCAATTGCGCAAGATTGCACTGAAGTTTTCCAAATTTAAGTTTTTAAGCAGGACGCCAGTTTGTCGATGTGATTAATGCGGCTAAGAAAGTGAGCCTAACTATTAATGAAGATAAAACTAAATATATGAGCAGCAGCAGAAGACAGCCCAGAAATCTAAGCATAATGGATTATTGCTTTAGGGTAGCAGAAAGCTTTATCTACCTTGGGGTCCACGTCAGTAATAACGATTGCACGCGACAGAGCATCCAAAACCGCATCTAAGCAGCAAACAGAGCGTTCCCACCAAAAAAAAATCTTAAATCAAATCTAATTACGAGATACTACAAGCTGCGAGTTTAAAAAACCATTATAAGACCGATAGCAACATATGGCGCAGAAATATGTGCAATGACATCCTCAGATGAAGAGGCGCTTCGCTTATTTGAAAGGAAAAATCTGCCCAAAATCTTTGGTGCAAATTGTGATGAATATGGGAACTATATGGTCAAAAGCAATGACGAGCAACAAATGGAGAGGACATTGCAAAATACGGCGCCCACAAAAAAAGATACTAGAGTACAACCTTAAGCATACACGATACAGAGGGCGCCCAAAAATACTTATTAATCGAATGTATCGAAAAAGACTTGCGAACATATGGAATTACTAACTGGAAGTTGCTGGCCAGAGACAGAGGCGAATGGAACAACATAGTAGAGGAAGCCAAAACCCACCACGGGTTGTAGTGCTAACAGATGATGATGATTTTTGATAAATAAATGCATGTAACCGCGAAGCATTGCTCTGTCAACTTCTAGATCAAAATATTAAACGGTGTAGTCAAAAACCGCGAATTTCTACTTTAGAGGAACGGGGAAGATATTGGCATAATTCAAAAAACTTCATCTTCTGAGGAAATATTTGCACCTGCTAGTAAAGTTCCGTGTCTCTAGCTCCTAAAGTCTCCGAAATATATGTGTTCATAATACGGATGGACGAACGGACAAACGGACATAGCTCAATCGCTACCCGAGGTTATGATAAGCATTTTGGTATAAAGGACTTGGGGTGTGCCACGCCTTCTGTCCGTTACATACATTGCACAAATCTAGTATACACTTTGAACCCATAGGTACAGGGTATAAAAACCAATTGGATAGTTCTTAGAAGGAATATGCAGGAGTGTACTTTTTGTCGAGAAAAATGGTACAGGGTATATAGACACAACAAAATTTTATGATGCCACTAAATAAGAGATTTTCCAGTTTAAAACAAGCGTCACATAAAACAAACTTTAACTAAAACAACCATAAAATATAAAGAATGTACTTCAATGCAAATATAAAGCAGACACGCTCCAAATAAATAGGAGTTTCGTTTTGAATTACGTTTTTGTAACTTTTTTTGTTGTA
The DNA here is from genome assembly GCA_949987675.1 of Chymomyza fuscimana. NCBI lineage: Eukaryota > Metazoa > Arthropoda > Insecta > Diptera > Drosophilidae > Chymomyza > Chymomyza fuscimana. The sequence continues at coordinate 89,013,301 of OX465088.1, forward strand.
TTGCTATTATTTTTGTGTACCACTTTAGGAAACCGCCTTTTTCTTCCTGTTCTTTTACGGTATACATACACACACACACACACACTTAGTTTGTCACTTTTGACCCCAGTAATTTTTCATTCAAATTCTGCACAAAATATGCATAATGGAAGGCTATTAATTTAAATGGTTATGAAACGGTCACTGGCCGATTTATTTAAACAGCAAACACTTGTACATTGACATTTGTAAAGCCGACACCCAACACCGACACGCATATACCCTTGCCACACCTCGAAACTTTTCTCCTAACCACTCAACCGACAGACGACATCAAACAATTGACTTTTTGAGCTGCCTGGCAACGCCTTTCAAGTGGCTCGGTGGGCTTTGTTTGTTTGTGTATGTGTGCATGTGTATCTGTGTGAAGTATCTGTGTATCCAATGTAGAGCAGATGCTGAACATTAAATTAATTGAGCAATTAATTAACACGCCATTGAGATGAAGCAGCAGACGAGTTACCAACTGAACACAAGAGTCGAGCAAAAGGAGCTCAGCAAACAAATAGCCATTGAAGACAGCTGTTTAACTGCCATTTCCCCCGTCAAGAAGGGATAGCGTGTATCTCTTATCTGGGGTGCAAGGATAGTATTGCAACGCTTTGAGAGAAACTCATGAAACTATAAGCTAAAATGAAATATTAATGCAAGTTTTGAGCTTTCAATTATTTAGAGAGTATGCAAACGACTAGCAGGAACAAGAGCAACAGTTCAGCAGATTTCATGATTATAAACGGCAAAATATTCCAATTTATATTGTGACTGACATGTGCCTTCAGCTACAGACATCTCTCAGAGCTGTTCGTTGGCTGAGATGAAGTAATCAAAATAACAGTGATGAGAAAAATCATTGCAACAAACAATCAGTTGGAAATCAGAAAAAAGAAAAAAAGAAGGAAAACGAATCCGAGAAACAAGTAATAATAACAAATGCAGCACGCCTCTGAAGATAGACTGCTCCGATGTTATCGATTGCTCATGCTGAAGGATATCTAATTGTAAAGTACACACGTCTTCGTCGTTGGCATGTGGAGTTAGTTTCCACCATCTCAGCAGTGTCGGCAGTGTCAGCATTGACAACGGCAACGACATCGACATCCAAGTCTATGATGAGGACATGGACAATCTGACTGATTTGTGACAGCAGCTCATACAAAAGCAATGATGTGCGAGACTGTACCCAGAGTTGTCAACTGGGAACTGCCATTGGCACAGCAGTTGTAACTTGTAAAAACAAACGCAGCAGGCCATATTCATCATCGTCATCACCCTGATGATGATGATGATGATGATGATGATGATTATCAATAGGAAATTGAAGGCATGTGGACCAAGTTACATAAGTAAAGTGGAGCATTTTGCTAGCTATTGACCAAACAACCAACCAACCACCAGGAGGCAATGCAATCGAATCTAAAGTCTCGTTCAATGACGGAAACACAAGCGACATGCTCATTGCTCATAAGTCCGTCTGTCCCTGGAACGTATATAACATGTAGCAAGTGCCACGCCCCGGCCAGCTGACCTACATATGCATATGTAACACCTAATTGTAAGTGTGAGAGCAAGCTGAGTTTACTTTTCGCTTTGGATTTGTTCTTTTCCTGGCTGCCACTCCTCCAGCGTTTACCTAGTCCCTTTTCCAATGGTTCCCAGTCAAATGCCGTTGGCAAGCAATGTCAACTTTGAAGACTTTTTAGTTGATTTTTCATGTTAAGCAGCTTGTGAAGGTCCATGGACTACATGCATTTCCGGTTTAATTGATTTTACCACAAAACGTTGAAAGTGTCTTCAACGAGTGCAGAGAAAGTCTGCTTAGGTGGCAACAGCTAAATGGTATAGGCAGCTAAGTAAATAAATATTGAAAAGCAGTGGTCTAATTAAAATGAGTCTCAAAAGTCCCATGGTAGTCCATTAGAAGACGAAGTTTGTTGAATTATGTCGATATTTTACCCCGGGGAAAGGGTAATTTAGAATTAGGATTTCGTGCTTTGTAGTTATACCGTTGAAATATGCCGTTTTGATCTGTAACTTAAAAGAGTAATGCGTCTTGGTTACTTGCATCCTTGTGTCAAAAATGGATACTTGACTAAACATAATTATGGAAAAAAAAGACCTAGAATCATAAATTTTGGTAAGGATATTCATCTGGCCCAAAAAACCAAATCCACAACGAAATTTTATTCATACGACCATCTTACCCCACATCCTTTAAATAACTTCTTTGGCGTAACTTTTGATTCTAATCAAAATTGGTACTACACAAAAAAAAAAAAATACATTTCGAGAAATGTTGGGTATCCCACAGTCGGATACCAGTGCCAGACTGATTTACATTTTTACTAGTGTTATTTTTTTTGGCGTAACAATAGCAGCTGCATTATGAATTTCTTCAGTTTGAGTAGCTTAACCCACAACATATGTACCCTTAGAGTTCTTCTTGCAGAAGATGCAGCTCCTTACGCACTCAACAAGGCCAATCACGTTTTATTTGCTAAATCCGAAAATGCGCTCCTTTCTTCCCGACACAACAACAGGAGTAGCAGCATCGAAAATTGAATGAGATCCGCTGAGCACGCAATACTTGCGCGTATTTGTTTTCAATGATGGCTGATTATTGAAAATCTAAATTCCAAACGCCACCATCGATGATGATGACGTTCATGATGATGACGACTTGTACGCGAACATAGACTGCAAATGCGTTTAAGCTGCAACTGTGTGCGTTGCGTTTTTGTTTTATTATTTTTTAGTCATAAAGCTGAGCTCTGATCCAATGGAGGGGATTTTCGGAACACGACAACGATTTCTATACCGGGGACGCACACGTTGATTGCAAAATGGCTGCAGGTGATTGTTTCATGTACATGTGAGTTGAATTCGGCAGCAACAAGCAGTAAATGAAATGAAAATAAAAACAATAAACCAAAAACAAATACAAATACAAAATCAAAAACAGCAAAAACAAAAGTGCCATTTTTTTCGTATATTTTGTACTTGCTAAAAGTTCATTGAGTAAATGGCACACACGCAATGGGTGTAAATACAATGTGCAGGTACATACATACATGCACATAAGCGTTGCATATGACAGCATTAAGCTTTTTAATTGATGCTTTAAGCACAAAAAAGTCCTTGTAGGATATTTGCGTATTAGCATTACTTAAAACTACTTCGAAAGTAAGTAGTGGCAAACTGGTTCAAAAAGGAAGAAACGTATATGCCCATAAAATTTCCCAAATCGGTTCTTCATATTTTAAGGCGACAAATCGAACGATAGCCACTTTTGTGTACATTTATTTAATGAAAAGCTTTATTACTATTCCTTTTAACTAAAAATGTTATAGTAATAATAGAAACTATTTGATTCAGACGAATCTGTTATGCTGTTTTACTTCGAATCGAAATCGAATTCAAGTTATCCGTGATATTTTCGTTTCTGACATCCTATCAATTTGTTTAAAGTCTGCATTAATATTAATTTTTAGATCGAAGTGGCAATGTGTCAAGGCATTGCATAATATCGTTCGGGCCCCATTTTTAAACCCAAATATACAAAAATATAAATGTATAATTACATTTTGGGCGTTTAAAGTTGAATATATTTATATAGGCAATGATAACAAGAAAATTATTATGATCACAGTCAGAATAAAAAAAAATGAAGTCTACGCGAACATAAGGTATTTTGTTAATTGAAATTTTGAAAATAAAAAACCCGAAGCTAAGAATATAGAAAAAAACAAAATTTGTATTTTTATTTTATACTTTAAATTATCATAAACAAGTAATTTTTATATCTTATAGGCAGTTAGAACTTTAAGTGCGACAATGCGAGAACATAGAGCAGCGGCTGCATAAAACACATAACAGATTATATTCTGAGCTCTGTTATTCCTGCAATAAAGTTAAGTTCATGGAGAGCTGGTAAGTTAGTCATTTAATCGCGTCGATCTGTCCGTAAATCCGCATAAACCTTTCAGATGGAGTTTTTAAAATTACATCCATCTTTTACTCTATTTCCCTTTATGAAAATCGGACAAACACATTAATGAAGTGCATTAAAATACGACTTTTGACTTTTCCTAAATGTTGTTATATACAATCTAGAGTCACCAAGTTTTATATGTAGCGTCATGTAGGCCCTATAAACCAAGCCACATCATGGTGTTTTCTCCCGCAATTCTCAGCAAATGCACCTTAAGCCTAAGCCTAGTATTTTATCTATTGAACGACAACAAAAGCAATTTAAACATTTTGGTAATTATAGTTCTTCATAATCCTTACCCTAAAACAAAAAAAAAAATCCATTGGAAATTGTTGACGCCCTTTCATTTTCATATCAAAGCATGCAGGAATATTATTTTTCCACCAAAAAGGATAAACGTTATCCCACTGTGGGGCAGAGAGTTGACTGTATTAAAAGTTTTTCCGATATGCTTGTTATCCGGATTCTTCTGTTTTTAAGCAGGTTTTATTAACGGGAGAACGTCGAAAAGTGCAACTATATTAGTGAGCTTGCTGTACTTGGTAAAGCACGTTAACGACTGAGCTGTCTCAGCAGCAGCAGGCCACGATTTCGGTATGCATTCGGCTCGTGTCTGTGGGAGCAGCCGAGTGTGGTCGTCCCCTGCGTGCATCGGCAGACAATCATTGCCTTACCTCGCTTTCCAATCAATTGAAATTGAAAAGTTTTAACAATATACAGAATGACAAAAAAAAAAAATTTTATTTAAAATGACAAATTATGATAATTTATTTTATTATCAGCAAAGTTGGGTTCTATTCGTTATTTCACAACTGGAGAATGGAGTGCCCGATTTGTTTGAGGATTTTTTGTTGTGTTTACGAGTGTGAAAAACCTGAATTATGATTGTTTTATTGTTTTTAATTATTTTTTTCTAAATTAAAGTTGTATGAGTATATCCTATCTAAATTATTTCAACGGTTATCGACCAATAATGCCGCTAGTAAAAAACATTCATCATTGCGGGCTTAGACCGTGTATATGCGACCAAGGGCATCAATTGAATATACTCCTGACTAGTCTAGAACAATCCAAACTGCAGCGGGTCTGAAAAAGTTGTAGCCAAATTGACTAATTACTAATATATTTTGTACAAAATTCGAATATTAAGAAATCTTCTCTGTATAAGGAACAAGAAAGTGTGCGAAAAATTTGTTTTCGAAAAATTTAAGCTTTTAAAATTAAACGTGTTTTTTTTTTTAAATATTTATCTAATTGTTAATTTTTTTTTTTATATTTTTCATTTTTTTTCAGTATATTCGTTAAATATGCAAATCAACATCTTTTAAAGCACGTTTTTTTTATACCTTCTTTATATAGTGTAAATACAAACTAAATAAACTTTGTGCAACAATGTAAAAAAATAAATAATAAAATAATTTTTTAATGTCTATTTTTAAAATGTTTCAGAAAATATATTTATTTTATTTGTCAAAAGATTAAAAAAAATAAAATACATTTTTGTAACACCTAATGGAAAATAAATTCAGTGTTTATATAATGTAGAATGAAACGGATTGTTCAGTTTTGCAGCTAAATATTTAAAAAAATAAATATTTTGATTTTTCAATATAATTGCATTAACCACTAGCAAGAAAACTTTTTCATTTTTCCATGTACTATATTAATTCATGATATTTACTGGAGCCACGACTTTTTTTTAAGCTTGTAAGCTTAATAATATGCTGCATATATATAGAAGAGAAAGAAGAAAATATAATGTTAAATCTATATTCCAAACGCCGATTCGAATAATTCATTTGAAACTTAATGTTTAAAATAGTTTAAATGGTATCGGGCATCAATCCCCTGCTCTTTTTGCTTACCAGTCAGCAAACTCTTTTGGGTTATATGTGAGTACTCGTGTATTTCATTGGCAAGATGCACTAATTGGCATCCCCGTACCAAACTGAATTTGGTTGCTATACAATATACACTGAACCAGTCACAAGATTGTTCCAATGCTTCACACTACATTTTGATTCCTGTGACAGTCCTTTTAGAAGCTCATTGAGAGTAGAAAGAAATTAATTCCGAACTAGTATGGATTCCTGTAGGATCGCCTAAGCTTCAGCTTGAAGCTCATCGCTTTTGCTAAAAGACCTCACTCTCTCATTCCCATACTCGGACGGACTCTTACTCTAACGCATTTAAATTTTTGATACGCACACAAGGAGACACTTTTTGGTTGCATTGTCGTACGCTGATTAGATTTTTCTCTTCATGTTTTGCTTCTTTTTTTTTTTTGGTTTTTTGCTTTTTGGGTATGATTATTTTTTTAATTCAACGCCTTTTGTTGGGTCCCAACCCGCGTATAGTAGTACAAAGGTTTGTTATTGTTTCATCTGTAGCAGCGTCAAGTGTGTGCCTCACCCTGGCATATAATTTAAAATTCGTGTCATTTACGTGGCAGCAGCACAACGCAATGCCACGCTCCAAGACACGAGTGCTTGTTGAGTTGCAAAGCCACACATACACACACAAGGACCCATCACACACGGATACAAGTCGAGTGCAGGAGGCAGGAGGCAGTAGTAGGTTTTAAAGGCTGCTCCTTGGGCACCACTACTTCACTGTCAAAATTTTTGTTGGCCCTGGGTCTTAATGTTGTCAGCATAGTCTCATATATGTCTTTATATGAGTACAATGTGTGCAAGTGCGTGCGTATGTGTGTGTGTGTGTGTGTGTGTGTGAATGTACATGATGAACTGCACAAGACAATGTTGGAATTTTTATTAACCATCAAAAATCCGCGTTACGCTGTCGGGCAATACACTAGTATCCATATCCAGACCCTTTTCAACTTGGTGGTGGCTGGCAGAAACGCGCAGCACGCACTTTGCAAGAGATTATCTTATGCAACGCGCATTCCAAATACTCGGTACTAGACGCCGCTCTGCTGCAATCAGCGTGCTTTCCTAGTCATCATAATGTGGCAGGCGGCTGTAGTCTTAGAGAGAGAGAGAGAGAGAGAGGCTGAAAGTCTCCCTTGCGTGAGGCTGGGATCTGTGGCATAAACTGAGGCACTTGTGGTCTTAATATAAAAATCACTTTGTGTGTTAAGCTTGCTGGGCTCAGTTATGGTACGAGTAGATGGTAGTTCTTCATGTAACTCCAGTTGTTGTTGTTGTTACAGCTTGTAGGGCGCTGCTTTGCATTTCTAAACAAGTTAAGCGGCAGGCAACCTGACAGACTGACAGGACTGACAGGCAGAGACAGTCAGACTATCGGACAGACAAACAGAAAGCACATTGTTGACGTTGTAGAAAATGTTCAGAGGAAGCGCGTTTATTTCAGCAGAAGTAGCAGCTACAGCAAAAAGTGCAACGCAGTGCGTTCGTTGCCTTTGTTTCATGCCACAACCACACAGGAAACGGAAGTGGTGTAAAGTAACATACAACGTTGCACGAGCACAAGTTTATTATACAGTTAGTCGTCAGTCCGTCAGACTGTCAGTTGTATGCATATTTCAAAGTTGAAGTCTTTAACTGGCCAACAGTTTAAGCGCTTTGTGACTATGCCAGAGATCAACTAGGCGTATGCGTTATGTCACAAACAGTCACTGCAATCGCAGAACAATCGAGCAATTTTGGAGAGATTGTTCTGCAGCAAACTGGTAAATGGTGAATGGAAACACAAGTACTGCACTTTAACTTTGATTTTATGCCGCTTTCTTTTCGCTCTGTTGATGTCTTAAACGGATAAGACTTAAGCGGCTTTGAAGTCGGCAAGATTAGCGCCCACATCGTATACGTTTAAAACAGAACAGCAAAACTGCTAAAGGACCAAATGGAAGTGTATGTGTGTGAGTGTGAGTGTAAGTGAGTGTGAGTGTAGTTATAAAGACATTGTATATGTATGTATGTGAAAACATAAAACCTTTCTTTTTACAACAACAAACATAAAGTTTTAAGCAACAAAACCCCACTGTAAACTGGCAAGTGGCAAGGATAATGGAAGTGAGGCAATGACTCTACCATTTAGTCAGTTAGTCACTTTGTCAAATCTTTTGTTTGCCTTGTTGTCGCATGCTTTCAACATTTTCCAACTTATATTTCACTGTAAAATTTTCATGAGCCACAAAAGTTTTTCATAAGGCAGCCAACAACGAACAATAAACAATGCCAGTGTAAAAACTAACTGAATTTTTAATATTTCGATATTTCCACTCAATGAAATGAATAGAACGCGCTGTGTTGCGCAAAAACAACTAAAGTGGTAAGAAAAACTAAGTAAGATTTTTTTTCTATTCCATTTTTTATAAACCAACAACCCACTTGCTAGGACAATGCCTGGCTACTCCATTCTAATTGGCAGCACCAAAGTTTGCTGTCGGCTTTGGCATTAAAGCAATGCGGCGGATACGCAACGCGCCTGACAAAAAACAAAAAAAAAAACAATATCACAAAATGGCAACAACAGGATGAAGGAGCTCAGGCAACAAATCAAAGCTATGTTACTTGATTTTAGTTGTCGACAACAAAAACACATAAACAACAACATTTAGAAGAAACAAGCAAGGCAATATAATCTAAAATTTATCAGTTGTCCCGGAAACAGGCGAATGTGCAAACGAAAGTCATATACGAAAAACCCCAATGGGGTCCAGTTACTGTTGGCATATCTCGAATTAAATTTACCCTATAACTTTCTTCATCTTTATGTGTTTTCTATATGCTCCGAAAAACATAGTTCGGAAGACATATTAAAAAACTGTGACGGGTATCCCCAATAAATTGTCGTTTTTGAAAAAGACTTCCGCAGTTCCACTAAATTTAAAAAAATTTATTGTAACGTAAAAAAAAAAAAAAATTAAAAATCTATTATACAAAACTAATTGCTAAAGGCAGGTACCCTTGATATATTTATCTGCTATAAGCAAAAAATTTGTACCACCTGAAGCTTTCTTGTTACACTAGTTTAAAAATTTTAAAAAATTTTGGTATCCTCAACATGTTTTAGTCGTTTCCATAGTAAAATGTCATTCTAAAACCGAAAACGAAGTCAAAAAATAATATCATTGAACGGATTTCGACATATTTCGAAGAGAAAAAAAGGCGTATGCATAACCGTACATATATCTGATTGTACTAAACTGATTTTGGTAATTTTTTATTACTAAGCTGTTGATAATTGAATTATATTTATATTATATATAAAATTATTTATACAAATGTACGGTTTGGTCGCAATATATGCTTTTATATGAAATTTTTCGTAATTTTCTTAAAATTTTTGAGAAAAATTCTATGTCGAAGGTAAATTTGAAAATGAAAAAAAAATAAAATTTCACACAGTTTTATTCATGGATCTTAAAGTTGGATTGTTTACGAAAAAAAACCATCTAAATCGGAGAAGAAATATGTAAATAATGGGAATTTTTAAAAAAGGACTAAAAGTGCAACCCAACTTTTAGATTAGATGCCTTATTATGCCAGGGGAGACAAGTTTATTTTATTTCTTTTCATCGGGCTTACATTGTATAGCTCTCATAGAGGTGTTTCAGAAGACCTCGAAAAAAACCAAAAGGTTTAGATGGATAATTCGTTCTTGTTTTTGGCTATAAATTTTGTTGTATTTGTCCGATTTTATAAATTTTTGACACACAAATACACGAAAAAAGGACGCATAGCTCTGTTAAGTTTCAAACAAAAATATTGAACGGTGTAGCTAAAAAGCGTGAAATTCTACTAGGGGGGAACGGGGTAAGATATCGATATAATTTAACAAACTTCATCTACTCAGGAAATATGCGCACCAGATGGTAAAGTTTCGTTTCTCTAGCTCTTATAGTCTCCGAACTCTAGGCGTTCATACAGACGGACTGACGGACAGACGGACATGACTCAATCGATACCCTAGATTATGATAAACATTTTGGTATAAAGGACTTGGGGTCTTCCACGCCCCCTTCTGTCCGTTACATACATTGCACAAATCTAGTATACCCTTTGTACCTATAGGTACAGGGTATAAAAATGTGGTAATTGTTTGTGCCACAAACGCACACACACATGCACGCACACTTGTATCGCCTATTTGACTATTTATCAGCTTAGTATACAAAATGGAGTCTTGCTGCCAAATGATAAAAGTTAGTTTCCTTTGTTTGCTCCCATTAATTCATATATGTTGGGAAAAATTCGAATTTTAACTCGTTGAAATGCAAATATGCATTTATATTTATTTAGGAGAGCTTTTCCATTGTCAACCCACAGTCAGAAACTTTTAGTGCGTCATGGTTTTGGTGTTTTTGTCGCAGTTGGAGCTGCAGCTTCTGCCTGTCATGTGTGTGGGATTTTCAATGGATGGCTAATTGCACAAATAAATAAATTGTCACTAATTTGTGCCAAATCATCGCCATCAAAACAATGCAAACAAAAATATTTTCACACATTCAAAAAAATAAACTCATTGGCGCACTTTTTGCAGCACTCTTTGCAATGGAATTCATATGCGAGTGAGCCAATATATTTTAATTTGTTCACATTAATGATCATATAAATTTATGTGTTGTGAAGAGTTTTGCCAATTTAGAAAGATAATGACTCTCCACCCTCTTATTCATCCTCGTGCTTAGCGCACGAAGTTTGGCTTTTTTGGATTGTGATTCAACGCTTATTTTTTTTTATTTATTATAAAATATATAAATATATAAAAAATAAAGAAAAAAATACTACAAAAGTCTCGTCCGGGAACTACTGTCTACGATTTGTTACAAAAATTTTCAACATTTTATATTTAACTTAAATTTTTGTGAATAATCTTTGCATATTAATGAAGCATGCTGTCAAACGCATTATAGAGCAATTGATTCCCAGTTCCATTAAAAATAAAACGTTAAATAATCCTTATTATTTTTGATTAAATCGTAATAATTAAAAATACATGAAGAGAACTGTACTAATGATGAGTTTGAATCAAAGTTAAGGATGAGATTGACTTTATAATAATATCCGCTCTAATTCCGCCGAATTTGGTTTTAAAATTTAAAAAAAAAAAAATAAACGAAAATATGCAAGAATGTATGAAATTTTTATTTTAGGTTGTAAATCAATCTTTGCCATTTACTTTTTAAAGATTACTTCATGTAAATGTTGGCCGCGACTACGCTTTAAGTGGTCCATCCAATTTTGGCATACTTTTTCCAACATATCGGCTGGTATCTCACGAATAAAAGCAGTTCTGCTGTCTTCAAGGCGACAATATTTGCTGGCTTGTCTATACAGACAAGTGACTTTACATATCCCCACAAAAAATAATCGAGCGGTGTCAAATCGCACGATCTAGGCGGCCAACTCTCAAGCCCAAAACGTGAGATGAATTGCTCTCGAAATTCATCTCGCAATATGCCCATTGTTTCGCCTGCTGTATGGCACGTCGCGCCATCTTATTAAATAGCTCTTCCATTCTGGGCAAAAAAAAGATGGAAATCATCGAACGGTTGCGAGCAATAAAATTACCTTTTAGTTAATTTAATCTAAGTATTCTAGATAGTCAGACAACATACATAACAAACACTTTACGAAGCGGCTGTATAATTATCTCTAAAGTGCAGACCACTTTTTAAATCGAAGGAGGTACTACTACTGGCTCTTTTATTTTTATTTTTTTTTTTTTTTAATTCCACCTGGCTTCTCCTAGTTAGCTGCTTAAATGCCATTCGGTGTTACCGGTTCCCACCAAATTAAAAAAAGAAACACCAAAGAAAGACGGGAATGTAGACTCGGAAGCGGATCCACCCGGATGTCTCCCGATCAAATTACACACAATTACACGATTGTTTTCGCCTGGCCATGACGAGTCTGGGTTGATAGTCAACAAAGCTGCCGTCATTGGTGGTTTGCCTGCAGAAATGTTTAAGATTGGTGGCAATTAGGCGGTAACGTGTATGCACCCACTCATTTCTTCGTGTGCTCTGTCCTATCCTCAAAAACCTCTATTTGGCATTATCAGTGCGCCTTTAAGCCTGGCAAGTCCACCATTTTCGAGATATTTACATTACGCCAAAGCCTGAAAAGGACACACGATGATCAGGGTGACTAGAAAAGTCGAAATATATATGTCCGTTCGCCTAGATATAAGAGATTGTAAGAGCTAGAGCAACCAAACTTGTAGATTAGATGCCTCTCTCACGGGATATAAGTTTATTTTATTTTTTTGACACCGGCGTTATATTATATAGCTCCTATAGGGGTCAGTCAGCACGCTATTATTCTCATTACGTAAAGAGTCAACTTTGCTTTCATTAGGCTCACATACCAAATTAGCTTGTTTATTAATAAGACAATTACATTCTATATCTTTTAAAAGTTGTAATCTACTAATAGTAATTAACAATTGCAGCATACTTCTTGGTAACAAGTTGCATAACTGTCTTAAATTTTGACAGGATATTTTGAAAACTTTTGTGTTTGTAGCCGTTACGGTTTTGAAAACTAGATAGAAATACATGCCCATACTAAGCATTCCGGGTATTGAAATGTCTGAAAAAAATACATTATATTAACATATAAATGCTAACTGATCACTTTACAAAGAGTGGTTTTAATTTATTTCTATAATTGATTATCGAACTATGAAACTATGTTAATTGAATACAAAATAATTGTTACATACTTTGAAAAAGCTTTTAAATATAATTATTTGCTGTTTGTTTAAAATAGCTCGCGAACACCTGCTGCGAGAGTACTCATGTGTTTGCACTGAATTTTTATTTGGCACCCTCGTTAAATGATTAAAATTTTTGAAATCATATAATAGTAGATAAAAATATATTTACATTTGCCTCCTCTTTTTTTTGTGTATTCAAACATATTTAGTTTTGCAAATTTCACTCAAGTTAATTGACGCATTTTTTTGTACATTGAAACATGTACACTGCACACAAATAAAAATAACAAATTCATTTTTTGATGAATTGTTGGTAAAACTGTGAATGCTTTGCCTTAATGAAGTCACCGGAAAAACCAATGCCGTAAGGTATGCTAAGCAAAAAAAAAAAACAAAAATGAAAAGGCAAAGGCAAAACGGAAGCATTTTTTTGGGGAGACGCATTAAGCGGAAATGTTTAATCCAAAGGCTGTCTGCCAACTAAATATTTTTTATAAATTATGTCCTTAATTAAGAGACTTTGTTACGCTGTTTGTCCATGGCGCTAAACAAACTCATGTAGCTAAGCGCCCAAAGCAGGGCTACAGATATTTCATTTGGCGCCCAACACAAACAACTGAACGCACGTGAGAATGTGCAACGCATGACAACGGCACAAAGCTCACGAAATGGAAATAAAAACTACAGCCAGTTGGACAGACGAAAAGATAGACAGACAGACAGACGGACAGACAGATAGACAGACGAACATTTTTGTTCTTCTATAAAACTGTAGAAAAGGCGGAAGAGTACGCAAGAGATTTCGACATACAATGACAACAATTCGTGAAATGCGGACTCAGAGTACATACTACATATGAAAACGTAGCAGGATGGTTGTGTCCAGTAGCAATCCTACGTTCAGGTAATGACACGGTGGGCCATTGGCCCAGTTCGTGTTGGTAACCTCCAATTAAGCTCATCAGTTTAATGTGTTCTCTGTCGCTTGCGCACATTAATATGTGTCACTTCGACACTGGGTCCATCCAAGTCAATGGCGAGGTGGTCGGTACGTGCTCCTGAAATTTACCTTATACATGAGCGGCAGTGGAAGTAGCTTACAATTTCGTGCAGCTGCACCCTAGTTGCAACGGACTTGGCCACTTATCACACGTTTAGTTGTAAACTCTGGTAGTCCGAGTACCTGACTTTGTTAGGGGATCGGCAAATGGTGGCAAGTAAGCGCTGTCTACTGCTCATAAGCCGGCTAGCTCACAGTACAAGCATAATCCTTGTCCATCCTGGCGCACACATTTGCTTATGATTCGACCCAACACACACGCGCACACATACAATATCGACAGCTTTGTCCGACACTATGAACACTGGTGGTGGGTTGGTGGGTGTTTGAGGGGGCACTGCAGCAGCCGGCTGGCTAACTAGACGTATGTGCAACGTACAACGCTCTGACGCCTAATAGTTTGCTTGCCGTTTATTTGCTTTATTTTAGTTGCTTTAAATTTGTAGCTTAATGCCAATGCTACGCTTGGGTAACCCGAGCACTGTGCTACTCCGGACTCGATCCTCAACTTCTCCTTCCGGTGCTTGACTTGTTTATGCTGTGCCATTGAATGGCTACCAGAAAGGCAGACTTTCAGACGGTCAGCAGGTAGTCCGCTCCTCCGTTTTTGCGTTGCACTGTTGCTCCGTTGGCCATTGACATTGACTGCCAGTGTGACCGTCTCGCTTGTTGGGTTTGGCAGTTCTATGAGCTTAGAGTGGCTGTATTCGATGTCTGTGTCTTGTTGTTGTCATGTTGATTGAAGTAAGTAGAAAAGCCACAGCAAGCAACTTAAATTTAATGCTTGGCTTTTTGACTTCACTCCTATAGGGTTTAACTAGCTGTATCATGATTCCATTCAAATTCGAGTGCAAGCTATTATAAGGTATTGTCTAATCAGTGGCTATTAATTATGAAATGTAGACTTTTATTTTGGAAAGCAAGCAGCAATGCAATCAACGATATAATTAAATAGTTTGCTTTCAATTATTTCTTTCATCAAATACTTTAATACCAATAGTTCAGTATATAAAAATTGCTCAAATGTTCGCATAAACAAATTTTTTTTTTTTTAAGTTTTTAATGAATGAATTGGACAGCCCCAGCCAATGCGGGCTACGAATTGATAACTATGAGAATTCGAAACTGATAAATGTACTTTGTCCGAGAATAAATGCATGTTATCGGTCGGAGTTGGCAGCGCTAACACGTGTGTGGACATGAGAAATTTTTCTTCGATTGTGAAAAGTTAAATTTTACAAAAATCTTAATTTATGGACAAGTCCACATTAGTGGCATAATCTATTTCATTCCCGAAGACCAATATTTATGTGGGTCAAAAAGTTTTAACAATTAAAACACAAAAAACAAAACTAAAAGTTGTGCAGTGACAGTGCAAATTTATTAAGACTCCGCTGGCACTTTTTATTTTCTCCTAGAGTTGTGTGTACACACTGTCCGCGTGTGTACATAAATACCGTGTGTGTACACATTGTGCATGTGTGTACTCTCTTTTCGTGTTTGTACACACTGTATTTCAAAATCGAACTAAACGGTGATTGCGTGCTCTCACTATAGGGCAAGACTATACCCCTCGGACTGCGCGCAGTCGCAACGAGGGGAAAGAGAATCTCGTGTTCTTATGTTTGTATCATTCAATTTAATTTGCTGATTGCTCAAAAATGGATTTGGATCCATTGCCCTATTCCCAGAAGAGTAAAAAGCTAACTGACTTAGAGAAGATGAAACTGATAGCTGGTCAATGTTCTTCGGAACTTCGTACTCAACTCTTAAGGGATTTTCAGCTGTCTTCAGTCAGTGCACAGGCGACAACTACGACGACAACTTGCACGTCGTCTACTGTAAGTTCTTTTTTAACTTACACAACTTCAAGCGCAACAACGGCTAGTATATGCTCGTTTGCAGCCTCTGTATCAAAGGTCAAGCCTATTAATGAGGCTTCAGTAAAGGACTCGTGCTCCTTCCAATTGCCTCTGGTTTCTGTTCGCAGAAAGCAGAAAAGGGAAGTGAAGGCGACAAAAACTATAGCTAAAGCTAAGCCAACACCAGTAAATATTAATCATAGGCGCCCTAATGTCAGCAATGCTGCAGCGACACTTCAGAATAATCGTTTTGCAGCATTAGCTGAGGAAACTGAAGCGGTTATGGAGATGGGCGAATATGAAGATTCCATTGGCACTTCAGAGGGTCCTCATCCCAATGTCATGCAACCCGAAAAGGCAGCTTGCCCTAAGCCTCCGGCAATCTGCGTGCCTCGTGTCGATAATTTGGATCAACTGGAAGAAGCGCTTAATGCAGTCACTCGAGATAATGAATGCGACATTCGTACCTCGAAATTTGGAGTTATTTACGCGAGCAATGCTGAAGCGTTTAGGGCTGTTACAAAACTCCTTTCTGAGCGAAATTGTGAGTTTTGGTCCCACCAGCTGAGGGAAAGCAAACCCTTTAAAATAATTTTAAAAGATATACATCCTAATGTACCGAAAGAGCTAATTGAACGCAGCTTTTCAGAAAGAGGTTTCGAAGTGTTGAATATTTACTGCCCGCGAAAGAGAGATTGGCGTAATATTTCAATTAACGAGGAAGATGGTGAACAGGTAAACAATGCCAAAACGAGGCAAAACATGTTTTACGTCAACCTTAAACATACTCCAAATATTAAAGAATCACTGAAATTAACCCACATCGGTAGACACAGGGTTACTGTTGAAAAGGCGAACCGAAATAAAGATTTGGTGCAGTGTTTTAGGTGCCAAGATTATGGGCACACCAAAAATTACTGCCTTAAAATGCCAGTATGTGGAAAGTGTTCAGGCGACCACGACACTAAATCCACGCTATGTCAGCTTCGTATGAGCGAGCGCAGCATATGTGCAAACTGCGGTGATGACCATATCTCCAGCTATAGTGGATGTAAAGTAAGAATTAATTTGATTAAAAAGCTCAAACCGGCACCTAGGCTTCCAAAAGACGGTCTCTCGAATAACAACAAAAATACAAATCGAGAAAATTCCCGGCCACAGTTTATTTCAGAGACGATTACAAGAAGCCGTTACCAGCAGTACATACCAGATTATGGCAACTGGAAGGCCTACATTCTATTCATACAACACTCGGCATACACCCGCTGCACTGGATTTCTTTATTGTCAATGGTATAGATTGTAGAAGACTCTTTATTGACACATTGTATGATCTCTCCTCGGATCACCTCCCTATTGTGACGACACTTCATCGCTCACCTATGTTCAAGCCTCAAAGGAAACGCTTGCTCGCTCCAGGCTCTTCTGTTGAAGCTTTTAAAGCCGAGTTAGACAGAAACATTAACATCAACATTGAACTAAATTCTTCTGAAGACGTCGACGATGCGGTTTCAGTTTTCATGCAAAATATAAAACAAGCAGCTATGTGTGCTGCCCCCAAAAATCTGCGAACGCCCAACGAACAACGCCCAGTCCAGTTACCTCCAACTGCTGCTGCTCTTTTTTGCCTCAAAAGGAGGGTCAGAAGAGAATACGCCAGAACAGGGGATGTAAGACTGCATGCGATGCATAAAAGATTAGCCAACCGTCTGCACAAGGTACTCAATAAACATAGGCAAGCTGGAATAGACTAAATTCTTGCCAACGTAAGTCCTGATGAATCTACGAATTACTCTCTGTGGAAGCTCACAAACAAATACAAAAGGCAGGTAATTCCGAAAAGCCCAATTCGAGATCCAGCAGGAGGTTGGTGCCTTTCAAGCCAGCGCCAAGCTGACGTTTTTGCAGACAATCTGGAAGACAGATTTAAGCCACTCAATCTTACCTCTGAAGAAACTCGTGGAGTGATAAGTACAGCTTTACAAGAACCTTTCCAAATGTCTCTGCCGTCTAGTCCAGTCACATTACAAGAAGTGGTGCTACAAGTCAGGAAACTAAAACCCAAAAAAACACCGGGAGAGGACCTTCTAGATAATCGAACTCTAAAGCTACTTCCTACCAAGGCGCTTTTATTCATAGTCCTACTTTTTAACACTGCTCTAAGACTGGGATACTTTCCACGTGCTTGGACAACTGCTTTGATCACCATGATCCCGAAACCGGAAAAGCAGCCCACAAATGTGGATGCATATCGTCCAATTAGTCTGCTACCATCACTAGGAAAAATGTTGGAGAGGGTCATTCTTGACAGAATTCTACAGTTGACGAGCGTGACTGAAGCTATACCTAAATGGCAGTTTGGTTTTCGAAAAAGTCACGGCACGCCAGAACAACTTCATCGAGTTGTTAACTTCGCCTTGGAGGCCATGGAGCACAAAGAGTACGCTGTCGCAGTGTTTATGGATATACAGCAAGCTTTCGATCGAGTGTGGCATTGTGGCCTTTTGTATAAATTGAAGCGTTTACTTACTCCACAACTTTTTCAAATAACAAGTAGCTTTCTAAGTAATAGGACTTTTTGTGTAGCAGTTGACGGCGCAAAATCAGTCAACAGAAGCATTTGTGCTGGTGTCCCGCAAGGTAGTGTACTTGGTCCCACACTTTATTCAATTTACACTGCCGATATGCCAACATCAGAGTCGGTATCTGCCGTAGAGGAGAGTGATGTCCTCATTGCAACCTATGCTGACGATACAGCTGTGCTGACCAGATGCTCCTGTCTTGATGTGGCCACAGAAGCCCTGCAAGAATATGTAGACAGCTTCGAGAAGTGGGCGCTAATGTGGAATATTGGCATCAACACCAGCAAGTGCGCCAATGTCACCTTTACGAACAGACGAAATTCGTCTCGTATATCAATGCTCGGCTCTGCATTGCGTCATGAAACTGCGCACAAATATCTTGGCGTTATTCTGGACAGGAGGCTAACCTTCTCGAGGCACATTACAATGGTGCAAAAAACTGTGCAATCCAAAGCAAGGAAAATGTCATGGTTGCTGGCTCCCAGAAATAAGCTTTCCTTATTTAATAAAGTTTCGATTTACAAATCTATTCTAAGCCCAATATGGAAGTACGCGCTTCAAATTTACGGAATTGCAGCGAAATCGAACTTAAATAAAATCAGAGTTGTCCAGAGCAAAATATTAAGAAATTTGTGCGGCGCTCCCTGGTATATGCGTACTAGGGATATAGAAAAAGATTTGAGGGTGCCTAAAATAGGAGATGTTATCCAATTGCAGGCCAAAAAGTATCT
The DNA here is from genome assembly GCA_949987675.1 of Chymomyza fuscimana. Lineage (NCBI taxonomy): Eukaryota > Metazoa > Arthropoda > Insecta > Diptera > Drosophilidae > Chymomyza > Chymomyza fuscimana. The sequence continues at coordinate 89,032,214 of OX465088.1, forward strand.
AGAGCGTCTTGGATCTCATCCAAATTTGCTAGCACGACTGCTAAATTCAGAAAGACCGTCTTGCAGAGCAAGAATGAGACGATTAAAACGGTGCCACCCAAAGGATCTCCCAAGGAGAATCCTTTAGTAAATTTATGTAAAACCTTCAATAATAATAATGTTTAATCTTTAGTAATTAAAGAATATTGTAATGTTAAGTTTTGTTGTATATATATTAATGTTTCTTTTTAGTCATTAATTATCTTTGTTTTTTATATAACTTATAATTTGTTTAAGCTGTCATTTTTAGGTAGTAGTACACAAATTTTATATTATTGTTTAATAAAATATACACATTTTTTAACAAAAAAAAAAAAAAAAAAAAAAAAGAGAATAAATGCATATCTATTCCAAGTCTGGGAACGAGAATCTTTTACTGGCGAATGAAAGGATCGAATTATTGTCAAACTTCCCAAGAAAGGTGATTTAAAGAACTGCAACAACTGGAGAGGAATTTGCGTTCTACTGGCGATAGCAAAGATCATTGCACGAATTATTCTCGGTCGCCTAAAGGAACATCTTGATATGGCCATAGGAGAGTACCATCAATATCAACACGCTCAGATTAATTATCGAGCAGAGTGTGGAGTATCAATCAAAACTTCACATTCTGTTTGTTGATTTTGCAAAAGCGTTTGATAGCGTTAATCGGGAGTTTATTTGGATAGCCCTGCGCAGAAGAGGAATGCCGTGTAAATTAATTGCACTGATCAAGGAGAACTACAACAGCGCTAATTGTTTTGTTCTGCATGAAGGCAAATTGTCTGATCCGTTTGCTGTGCAGAGAGGCGTCAAGCCAAGGATGCATGTTGTCACCCATACTGTTCCTTATTGTCATCGGTAATGTCATCAAGGATTCTTTCAATGACGACCGCGCTGCAAGGGTATACAGTGGTAAATTAACAACAGGTACCTTAACCATTTGGCGTACGCTGATGATATTGCTTGCTGTCGGGCAACATCACTGACCTGATGATAATGGCGCAGTCACTCAGTGCTTGCTCTAAACCTGCCGGACTTAAAATCAAATCAATTCTGCTAAATCGCAAGTATTGAGCCTGCGTGACGACATCCCACCGTGTGTTACAAGTGATGAACAGTTCGAAGTGGTCGATAAGTTCTGCTATCTCGGCTGCATGGTCATGGAAGATGGAGGTGCTGAGTTGGATGTTGAAAACCGAATCAAAAAGACTAGAGCTGCTTACGGCATCCTCGCCCCTATATGGCAAAGCAACATCATCGGTTGCACACTAAAATCAGCATCTGCAACTCTAACGTGAAATCGGTTCTCCTTTACGGTTACAATACGTGGAACGTAACTGTTACACTCACTAAACGATTGCAAACGTTTGTTAACCGCTGCCTAAGGTGTATTTTATGCATTTTTTGGCCGCACGCCATCTCTAACGAGGAATTGCTGTCCAGAACAAGTCAAATCGATATTGCGACCGAAATAAGAAGAAGCAAGTGGAAGTGGATTGGCCACACGCTCCACAAAAACGATAGCAACATAGCAAAGCAAGCAATGCGCTGGAATCCCTTTCAGCAAGCAGGGCGCAGAGTTGGAAGACCTCGTACCACCTGGAGAAGATCCACGGAAGCTGAAATGAAATCTCTGGGGTTAAGCTGGAACGAATTAAGAAAGATATGCTCCAATAGGAGATAATGGAAATCATATATATATTCCAACAAACGCACATTGTAACATACAAATTAAGTTATGCAAATATCAAATAAAATGATATATAAAATCCAAGTATAATTCGTTTTATTTAAAAACTAGTGGGCCGATTGTATATATCGGGATATCCCGATCATAAATTACTCTATAAATACGACTTTGACGTATCTGTCGAATGTTTAACTTTTCCCCAAAAACACTTTTTTCTTTAATTTGGCTCTACTTAAGTCCTTACACCGAGTTTGTTTATCGAAACAAAGTCACATAATTTCGCAATTGATGTAAAGGAAAAATAAATGTGGTTTCGATTTTAATCAATTTTTTCAACCCATCTATATTATCTATATATATAAAAACGAATGTATGTTTGTACGTGTCTTATAGAATCCACTATATTGCAGTGTGATTGTGTTCATATTTACAGGCTATGTTCGGTATGTTGTCGAGAAGGTTTACAACATAAGTATGGACACCTTTCGATAGGTGGCGCTGAGTACTGAGCATAGTTTTCAAATGCAACGAAAAAAACACAGTGTTCACTCAGTTTCCATTCAATTCAAATTTGACAGACGAACATTTCGAATTGGAAATGAAAATTGAACAATATCATCGAAGCAACCATTTTGAATGGCAAATTCAAAGGAGAAAATGTGCTGTTACTACGCATTCCAATGATATCAACAGATATGCCTTTTGTGATGAACAGGAATTATTCAACTTTTATATTTATACTTTAGGCAACCAAATTTAGTTTGGTAAAAATAAATAAAGAAATTTAGCTTGTATGAAATTGTCCATTTAATTAAAATTACTTATTAGATAACAAGAACAGAAAAAATACTATTTGGTGTTGCAAAACTTAAACTATGAGTACATATTTGGAATTTGAATAATTGAAATAAAGTATTCGATTGTTTCGTAACGTACCCAAAATGAGCTTTTAGGTTGTATTTTGCACCAATAATCTGGCAGCCCCAAATTAGATTATTAGTATTTTAATACTGAAAATTCTAATGTCAAATTGACATTACATCAGGAAGAAGCAGAGAACTGCATTCCCGGCAATTTTTTGGCTATATATACCAGAGATCTAACCTCGGTCTAGATCGTGCTATACAGTTGCATATACGTATATATATATAGCTATCCATCCAGAAATTGCGTGTAAGGTGAATTTTTCTGTTGCCAAATGGCATTAATTTCATATTTGCCTAAACAGGTGCAAATAAACGCAAGTCATAACTGTTAAAATATTGTAAAACTAGTTGTTTTACCTCCGACTTCGTGTGACGTTAGTCACCATTGGACAACTCGATCACCATTGGCAAGACCAAAATGTAAGTAGAAGTGTTGTTAGTTTTCTCCTGCTAATTTTCCTATCCAAACCATCAATAGCCAAATATCTTTAAAAATTATATTACGTGCAGTCTCAGCTGCAGCCACCGTCGACGTCGCCGTCGTGATCTGCAAAGCAGCGCCGCGCGCATGGCAATAAAAGTGCCATCAGATCATAATAACTAATAACTAAACCTATCGAAATTTAGCAACAACAACTGACGTGAGGAAGGCCTTCGCCACGGATGGAATTGTGGGTGAGTGCAAGATAGTTAAATAGTTATTTATAATGATCTGATCTTGTAAATCTATTTTTATTATTATATTATTAATGATGGGTGTAAAGATGTACTGCGACCCAAATGGATCTATTGTACCCCCTTCGCGGCTCAGAGCTCTCCCAACAGTCCAATGGCCTGCATATATTCCAGTATTTTGTTTGGACTTAGGGTAACAACGATCTCCGGTGGGAGAACGTACATGCCCAGAAACTTGTTTCTTTTGCTGATGAGGGCCATGCATTCACATAGTAAATGTATTGAAGTTTCTCCCTCCATTCTGCAGAATCGACATAGTCCGCTATCCGCTATGCAAATTTTGTTCAAGTGACTGCGGAGCCTACAATGTCCCGTAAAGAGGCCCGTCAGGATCCGCACGGTATTTTTCCCGTGAGTTATCATGAGTTTGAACCTCTTGCGGTTGTAGTTAGAGAGAAGGGCTTTTGCCTGCTTAAGTCCTGGTGTCTGTGCCCAGTGAAGCAGCCGTTTATTTTCCTCATCCATTCTCAACAGGTCCCGTACCACGTGGTTACCAATCCCACAGTATGGTTCGGGTCCGATTAGCGGTGTTGCTGCTCCGGTCCTTGCTAGTCTATCCGCCATCTCGTTCCCAGGTATATTGTTATGTCCTGGAACCCATCTTATCGTGAGCGTATTCCTAGCACCTAATTTGTCTAGTGAAGTTCTCACTTCTTTGACCAGCCTTGATGTAATCTTGGCTCTACTTAATGCCCTTATCGCTGCTTGACTGTCCGACAGGATGGATATATCCTTGTCGTGATAGTTATTTTGCAGATTGAACTCTGCACACCTTCCAATAACACAGACTTCAGCTTGGAAAATGCTGGTGTGTCTGCCTAATGATTCGTAGTATTTTGTCTTGTGTCCTACTACCCCCAGGCCACTTCCTTCATCAGTGAGGGATCCGTCTGTATACCACTTTATTGTTTGTGGTTTCATTGGGTGAACTGCCGAAAGAGATGTCCAGGCCTCTTTCGTGCTGAGTTTAATATCAAAGTTCTGTTTGAACTTGTACTCAGCTAGCATTTCATCCCTTGGTTGCAGAAGCATAGGTATATCCTTTGCTAAGTCTGCAGCATCTTTCCCGGTGAGGCTGAAGTCAACTCCTTCCCTCCCAATTCTTATTAACGTAGCTTTCCGCTGCATATCGATAACGATATGAAGCGGAGTGACATCCATTAATATTTCAAGGGCCGCAGTAGGACAGGTGCGCATTGCTCCTGTCATACATATGCAGGCCATTCTTTGTAGATTCTGCAATCTTGTTTTGGTCGTGCTAAGGCGCGCCCTGCTGCCCCAGGCTATTGCCCCATACGTGAGCATGGGTCTGACAACCATTAGGTAGAGCCATCTTATTATTCGTGGTGAAGTACCCCACGATTTCCCGGCAATGCTTCTACACGTATATAGAGCCCTTGAGCACTTATTTGTTGTGTTGTCTACATGGGTCCTGAAGTTAAGCTTGGAGTCAAAGGTGACTCAAAGGTACTTGACTTCATTACTCGCCTCTATGCTGCATCCTGATAGGGTTATATTCCTCATCCTTCCAAGTTTATATCTCCTTGTGAAGGGTACTATGACTGTCTTGGCAGGATTGAGACTCAGGCCTGCCTTTTTACACCAGTCATTAGTCTCCTTGAGACCTAGCTGGATAATATCGCAGAGTGTATCCTCATACTTGCCTCTCAGCGTAGCCTTGACATAGTATGCCTCTGCCAGCTAGTCTCTCCAGTAGTTCATCTACTAGCAGACTCCATAAGAGGGGAGATAGTACTCCACCCTGAGGGCAGCCTCTTGTCGTCATTACTGTGGTGGATTGCCCACCTATAGTTGCTGTGGCTAGTCTAGATGCCAGCAGTGAATTTATCCATCTGCTGGTTGTTGCATCTAGGCCCCTTCTGGCCAGTGATGCTTTGACGGCCTCATGAGAGGCGTTGTCAAAAGCACCCTGTATATCCAGGAAAGCGCATAGTGCCACTTCCTTATGAGTTATAGATTCCTCAATAAGGGTTCTCAGCTGATACAGTGCGGTATCCGTAGACCTTCCCGCTCTGTATGCATGTTGCATCCTTTGTAGAGGTCGCTGCACTAGCAGTGTGCTTCTAATTCTGAAGTCTACTAGCTTTTCCAACGTTTTCAGCAAAAACGAAGTAAAGCTGATAGGTCTGTATGCCTTTGGATTAGTGATGTCTTTCTTCCCGGCTTTCGGGATGAAGACCACTCTAGCTATACTCCATGCTGTAGGTATATGCCCTAGCGCAAGGCTGCTAACCAGTACTCTCCTGATAGGGGTCAAGAGGCTGTTCAGTCCTTTCTGTAAAAGGACTGGATGTACACCATCCACGCCCGGAGATTTGTAGGGCTGGAACGTTCTAATTGCCCATTTTAATCTCTCTGGCGTTACCGTAGACTTGGCAATGGCCCAGTCAGTGGCGCATTATCTGCTTCCACCTATTGACATGATTCTACCTTCCACCTGTTTGGTGCTTCCAGGGAAGTGCATGTCCAGGAGGAGTTCAAGTTTCTCCTTATTATTATTTGTAAAGGAGTTATCCGATTTCTGGAGTGCAAGATTAACGTCTGGCATTCTTTTCGAAATCGCTTTGTGAAGTCTAGCTCCTTCACTCGTGTTCTTAATGGCTTCGCAGAAGGTTCTGTAGTTCCTTCGCTTGGCCTTTCTAATCTCTCTGTTATACAGAGTTAGGCTATCCCGGTAAGCGTACCACTCTCCACAGCGCTTTGCTGTATTGAAGAGATGTCGGGTAACTTTCCATAGCTTCTCGAGTTGGGCGTTCCACCATGGCGCGTCTTTCTCCTTCTTTGCATTGCTAAATGGGCAACTTTCATTGAAGGCGCTCACTATACGCGTGTTCAACTCCTCCACTGCGCATTCCAAACCAACAGGGTTTCTGGGCTTTCCAGGGGCTCTGCTGGCTGTGTTTTGCGCAAGGGAGAGATTGAACTTATCCCAGTCTGTATTCCTGGGGTTGCGCTTGCGTTCGCAACTCTTGAGATTTATCCCTAGGTTAAATCTAAAAATCCTGTGGTCTGACATAGACTCTTCAGGAGATACATGCCAATTACTTATGTGCGAGTTCAGTGCCCTACTGGCCAAGGTTATATCGAACACCTCGGATCTAACCCTAGTTACGAAAGTCGGAACACTGCCGACGTTTATAATTTCTAGATTACTACTTGAAATAAACTCTAAGAGAGACTCACCTCTAGTGTTTATGTCTGTGCTACCCCATACCACGTGATGCGCATTTGCATCGCATCCAATGATGATGGGTAGATGCTGTCTGCTGCAGTGCTCCACAAGTGCTTGGACCTCGGGAGGCGGGCAGGATTCATCTCCCGCAAAGTATGCGGAGGCTACAACAATATTCCTTACACCACCAGCTTCTTCGACCATGATGGGGACACAGTCTCCGGTGAGGAATTCTGTAAGTACGTTATGATTTATACTTCTACTTGCCAAGATACAGGCTCTAGGGAGTGGGTCCCTATGATCCCAAATTACCTTGGTGTCTTTCGCGTACAGTCCTTTTATGCCCTGGTTATACCAGGGTTCCTGTACTAGGGCTAGCCCGAGGTGTTGTTTGGTGAACATCCTTGCCAGTACGGCCGACGCCGCCTTGGCACGGTGGATGTTCACCTGGGCTATCCCTATACTTCCGATCATAAGATCGGCTCCACCACGGGCGTCTGAGGTCTGGAGGTCGTCTCCAGATACTCTTCTTCTTCCTCGCCTAGCTCCATGGCTAGTTCCTGCGAGGACATTGGAGGTTGGTCCTCAATGTCGCAGTTCGCCTCGACTACTGTAACATTAAGTTCATCTTCGTCTTCCGCCACATCTACTATGGAATCGGAGGTGTTCAGTCCCTCCTTTTCCGCAGTAGATTGGGGAAGTGGTGCCGGCTTATGCAGCTCCTTAGCAGCTTTGCCCTTTCTTAAACCGCTTACCGGTATGCTGCCGGACCTGAAGTTAAGCTTGTAGCCCTTCTGGATGATTTCAGCACAGGAGCTATCGTCGATGCCGAGGACGAGGAGTAAGCCACCTCCTTCGCTCTTCCTCGACAACAACCTCCAGTGCTCTGTATCCAGAAGGTTCTGCTTTCGGATCAGTTCTAAGATCCATTCAGTCGGCTTTTCCGTTCTAGGGCAGAAGATGGTGATGTTGTGCGCCGACGGTATGTCGTCACCCATCCTTGCCTCTAGAGGGACTCCTTTTCACATACGTAGGGTGGGGACCGCTAGCCGCAACCACTCAGACGAACTTTCGTCCGAGCAGTCCACAACTAGACGGCCGACCCTAAAGTGGATCCCATCGAATACTATTGGGGAGTCCCAGCCTGATGAGACTAGCTCCTCCAATACCGCTTCCTCAAGCAGTGTTAACTCCTCACTGCTGAGGATCACCTGAGGATACTCCTCAGGCACTATCGCAACCTTTAGCTTTTTAGCTACGGCCGCGTACGTTGGCCTCTCCTCGGTCGCCCTCGATGTCGAGGGTTGGTTCCTGACTTCCAGTGCAGCCGCGGAGGTGCTCGCAACTACTGCAGGCCCCTCATTGGTTATCCTGGATGTCGAGGGTTGGTCCTCGACCTCCAGAGCAACCTTGGGGGTGCTCGCTACTTCCACAGACAGTGACACTTCTGCGGTCCTTCCTACACGCACTCTCTTAGGAGTGTCGGAAGGTGGCGTGAGCGTGCTGCTCAGCCTCTTTGGAGCAGGGATAAAGCCCTGCTCTTGCTGTGCACGTGGCTGTTTTACCAGTGCTAGCGCTTCATCAGGTGTTTAACCCTGTTGTAGGTTCCTGATGTACCATTTCACCTTGGCGCCACTCAGCCCCCTGCGGTTCGGGTCATCCCGAGCCCCAGGTTTTCCAAGTTCAGGCCGTGGGGGCTTCGCTTTACCGGTCTGCCTTGGGTTGGCATTGCTGCCAGTTACAGTTTCAGTTGCCGAGTGTGGTTTAACTCCCACTACACGGCCTTCCGAACTTTGCTGTTTATTCTCGATTCTCCTAGTAGCAGCTGCTGTTGGTGATTTCACCAACGAGGGCCGCTCCCTGTCAAGGTCACGGTCCTCAAACTGCTTTGCAACAGTTCCCGCAGTTACACCCTGCGGTATTTTTCTCAATGTTTCTTTATTCATACTCATATTATGATCCCACGAGTAGCGGAGAAATATACGGTCCACCCGGGCAGAGATCCGCAATACCCGGGTAAGGCTCACCAGACTAGGCGGTCGCCACTTGCCTAGACTCTCCGTTAAAGACTGGGACTCTCTGACTGACTCTCGGCACGGGTCGAATGACACCTTAGTCCGGCCCGGAATGTGGAAATTTTAAGGAGTTTCCAGCAGTGTTGTTCCACTACGCGTCGTTTTTAATTGTCGACAGTGTGACGTCGACAATCGCGTCGTCAATGTCGACAATGTCGACAACACGTCGACAATGTCGACAACGTAGACAATTGTGTCGTTTATGCGGTTATTTTAAATCACCTGATTCAGGTTAGTTATGTGATTCTGGTTAGTGATGTGAATTTGAAAAATAATGCTTTTGATGAACTCGGCTATGTGTTAGTCAAAGTAAATAACAAACATGCCGCCTTTTGCAAGAATTGCAACAACAATTTACTAAACACAGCCGAAGCCCGACTTATTTTGTGCGTGTATGTGTGAACTTTCATAATATTGTTTCTTTACTGTTTTTAAAGAAATGTGTTCAAGATTGTAGACAATGATAATGCGAGCTCATCAAATCTTGGTGGAAGTAATCACAGTGACAGAAGTATCACATATTTCGTGGATGAAGAAAGTGATCTTTTGCATTTAGATGCTGAAAGACTTGATATCAGCGTAAGTTTTAAGTGTTTTTAATGAATCGTAACTCTATGTAATGACTGGTGTCTTATACATAGATGGAAAATAACCCGATTGATACTCAACAAAATAGTCAACCTATCAATAATAACGCTGAATTAATAAGGGCAGAATCTTTGGAGTCCACGGGAACAAGCTCATTAACTTCTTTATTTTCGAGCAGTGAACAATTACCAACAATAGGTTCCAGTAATAGGAAACGATTAAATGATAAAAGAAGCAGCCCTTCCATTTCTAACTTTATAGATCGACTGACATAAAAAGAAAAAGATGAAATTAACGAATCCTTGGCACAGTTTTTCTTTGGGTGCAATATTTCCCTGAGCGAAGTAGATTCTGTCTATTTTAAAAATTTCGTGAAAAAATTGAGACCTGCTTATGGAAACAATATTCCTGGTAGAAAATTGTTATCAACAAAATTGTTGGATAATGCATACGAAAAACTTTTAACTTCTGCAAAAGCTTCAATGAGTTCCGATTCAGTTTTGTTGATTGACGGATGGAAAAATTCAGCAAGCAACACCAAAACAGTCGTTTCAATGTTACAGAACGCGAATAGAGAAGAAGCATTTTTAGAAGCATGGGATCTAACGGGAGAAAGTGAGACCACAGAAAAACTGGCTGAGATCGTATCGGAGTCTGTTGATTTGGCAGAAAAAATGTATTCTACCCGACATGGGCAGCAGTTTCAGATAATGCAAGCGCGATGAAAAAATGGGAAATATAACGAAACATTTTGTTTGGAAAAGTAATTGTAATAGTCATACTGGAAACCTCCTCGCCAAAGACATTTTAAATAGAGAATTGAATCTGAAAGTCACATCTGTTCTAAAGGAATTCAAACAACCGGATTTGGAAAAAAAAATTATTGAGAAAGGTGGAAATTAGCATGTGAAACTCGATGGTGTTCACATCTCAACGCGTACAATTGTTTAATAGAGAGTGAGCAGCTTATGAAGCAAATAGCAGCCGATTCAAAAGTGTAATCAAATATCGTTGCATTGCCTTTTGATACTAAATTTATAGATGACGTTAAGAGCAGCATACTTTTATTGGACCCAATTTGTAATCTAATTAACAAATGTCAGTCCACAAAATGTTCAGTAGCAGAAGCAGTCGACTTGTGGCTGGATCTTCAGTTACCTGATAAATTTTGTATGCATCTCAAAGCGCTGGCCTTAAACAAATATGCTTATGCTTATTATGCTTAATAATATGAAACTATCCAGTGAGCATAACAACATTGTTTTGGATTTTTTGTTCAACAATCTGGATGGAACTGGCCTTGTGGAGCTGGATAGTTTCAAAAACAAATCTGGTTTTTTTAAAAGGCTTTTTGAGAAAGAAATAAAGAACCCGTTTGTTTTCTGGAGCTTGTCAGAAATAAAATACCCAAAACTAGCAAAACTCGCTATAAAGCTTCCAAAAATACCAGCTTCTTCTGCTCAAATTGAACGGGTGTTTTCGAGCTGGGATCATGTCCATTCATCTGCAAGAAATTGCCTAACTTTTCAAAGATCAAAAGAACTTTTATACTTGTACTATTCATTAAGAATTAAGGATGTTGCTGAAGTGGATGAATTTGAGATAAAATAAATAGTATAAAATTATAATTTAGACAAAAAAGTGTACAAAACAAGACTATGGTATGCAGCTCATGTTTTTTTTTTTCATTTAATAAAATTTTAAGTTTAATTTATATGACTTTAATTCTTAAAGTAAATTGTCGACATTGTCGACGTGTCGACATGAAGCATTGTCGACACTCAATTGTCGACACGTCGACAATTGTGTAGTCTACACTGTGTAGTCTACGCGGCACATCACTGGTTTCCAGCTCCAGCCCGACTACTATTAGCCAGCCTCCTTAGCAGTACAAGCCTAACTAAGGGGCTGTTTCCAGCCGCCCTCGCGTGGAGAGTGTAGTCGCACTTCCGAGTCAGCAACAGTTACGGCACGCCCTTTACGGTGCATGTTATTCCCCCTGTTGCAGTCCTCGGCAGGCGGCCCTTGTAAATCTAAGAACCAAAACAAAATTGAAAAAAAAAAAAATAACAATTGCAAAATAATTAAGTAAAAAGTATATCCACAAAAGATATTAAATAGCTCAGTAAACTATTGTAAAACAAATGTGAGCAATGACACCTACGAAATTGTAAAATTATCAAAATTGAAATAAGGCACAGTTAAGCAAATGTAAAACAAACAGAAAAAAAAAGAGAGCAAAAACAAAAAATGTGATAACAAAAACATTGTTAAAGTAAAAAGAAAAAGAATTATTGTTATCATGCAAATAATTAATCAAAACAAAGCAAAGAATCCAACAGGGTTATAAAACAAAACATTTGTAAACACGGATTCTCATATGTTAAAACATTTTGAAATAGTCGACCATGCTCCTCTTTATAATTTCTTATGCTTGATATAAACCACTTGTGAAATTTGCTATTATATGAAAATTTGCCATCTTAAAACTAAAATGCAATTATTAAGTATCTTAGTTGGGTTCTACACCTAAAGCCCTAAATCAAAATTGCAATAATCGAAAGAAAAATTACAAGCAAAGAAATGATATCACGCATAAATAATATGTACACATTTAAGCCTTTTTAGAAAAGGAAAAGAGGAAACGACGTTCATCAATTTATATTTTTATTATTAATATGAATAAATAAGCTGTAAAATTATGGAATAGAAATTTTTGTTAAGTTTTTTAAAGGGAGAGGATAGGGTAACACACGGTTGGGAGTCTTTTATTAATATATGCGCGCAAAAGACTAATAGGTAGGGTGGGTTGAAACGTGCCATGTTGCACTACATCAATGCCGCAGTCATAGTGGAATGATATTGTCCGATTTGGTCTATTTGTGTAAGTCTATACATCTATCTGTAATGGCAGGGGCCTCCACAAATTTTCTTTAAATTGTTTGTAAGTATGAAATCTTCCAATCATCATCAACGAACCCCCCCACAGGCTGCTTTTGCTAGCTGTTTAGGAGCCCAAGGGATGAGGGATTTTGAAGCTGTTGAATGTTGTTGGGTGTTTCGATATTCCTTTTTTTTTATAGACCACCAAGATCGTCGGTGTTAAACCAATTCAACATTAGTCGAATACACTCAGCACAACAACATCAGTCAACACCACTATCTACACCATGATTTCATCGTTACACTTATGAATTTAAACGTTTGCAGTTTCCAATACGACTCGCATTTGCAATGACCATCAACAAAGATTAAGGACAATCGCTACAAGTATGTGGATTGAATTTAGAGAATCCATGCTTCCCCCGTGGACAATTAATTATATGTAGCCTGCTCACGTGTTAGAAAACCATCTGACTTATACGTATATGCACCAGATGGAACAACTAAAAACATTGTGTATCCAAATGCACGTCAATATATAGTATTCAATTGAAAACTTGAATTGTCATTCTTTTCTCGATAAAACAAATTAAAATCCATAATGATCCAAAATAAAAATTGAATATTGTTGTAACGATATTAGTATTTCTTTAAATTTAGTAAACGGCACAGCCAGGCGTGACGGGTATAGTTAGTATTTATATAAAAATTAAATGATGTCCGTGTGTCCTTTATAGACTCATGAACTATCCACTATATTCAAACCAAATTTTTGTGTGTGTGTTCCTAATGCTGTGTGGAAGGATCTTAGAATAGTTTTGTTAAATCCTGGTAGGTGCTCATGGGGCATATGAAAGGTTTTCTACATCTATCTATAAATACGTGAACAAAAATCAGTGTGGTACCGATTGTGTTCGTATGCGTGCACTTATCGATGTAAAACTTACACTATGTGGTAGCCACATCTCATACGGTGTGCACAATGTATTTGTTTCAATATTTGATGGCATCAATTCTTTGTTGCAACAGTTGTTATCATGGATAGTTTTGAAATTTTGGATAAATTGCAATTATCTATTGTTTAAATTATGGCATTTGTGCAGTGCGAATTTAAGGAAGCATTACAATAGTGAAAAGAATTTTTAAGAGTGAATAAAACAAAAAAACAATTGAAAAGATGGCGTACGTTAAAGTCGGGCGCGGACGACTTTGGGATACCCTGTACAACCATATTGCAATCAAGGCCGATATATTGATTACGAACTCCAAAAGATATTTCTTTTCCAAATTTGGTTACGATATTTTTATAAACAAACTAAACACAATGAATTTTGTTCAAAAAACGTTTTTTTGCCCGATGCACATTGGAGCTCTACGATATAGTAAACCGATTTTGATCAAATTTGGTACTGTGCTTAGGAACTCTAAAAAGCTTCGAATTGCCTAATTTAGTTACGATGTCTTCATAAACAATCGAAACAAAACAAATTTTGTTGAAAATACGTTTTTTCGACCCTATGGGAGCTATATGATATAGTCAACCAAATTTTGATCAAATTTGGTACAGTGCTGGGTAACCCTATAAAACTGACAAACACCAAATTTGGTTACCATATATTCACAAACAAACGAAACACAACGAATTTTGTGCAAAAAAACGTTTTTTTTACCGATCTGACCTATGGGATCTGTACTATATAGTCAACCGATTTCGATCAAATTTGGTACAGAGATTCGGAGCTCTAAAGAATTTCCGACTGCCAAATTTGGTTACGTTACTTCACAAACAAACGAAACACACTAATAGTTGGTTCTGATTAGAGTACCAGCAGGTCAAGTGCCAATTTTTATTTTTGTTTCTATAACTATTATTTAAGAAAATACTGGAAAGTATGGGATCCGAAGAGTCAATTGCGCGAAAACTCATATCCATCATGTTGTCTAACTCAACCGAAATTACAGAAATTTGTTTTTGATATTTATGAAAATAAATCGGAAAAAAATTTGAACCTCAAAATTAAAATTAAAAAAAAATTGCTCGTTGCTCTCTTTAGCTCATTTTCTTGGAATGAACTATTTTCTGCAGATCAACCGAAGCCACAGCTAACAATTAATTTAACCATAACCATATTCTAGAATTGACTAAACACTTCTTTTTTGAAAGTAAGTGACCTTAGATTTCATATAAGACTTTTAAATTGTGGCAATGATCCTTCAAGCACCTTTATATAGTACACCACTTGGTTTAAAAGATATTGGAATTAATTTAATAATCTTAAAAATGTTTATTTCCTATTTATTAAAAAAAATTGGCCAATAGTTTTGTATATTCAATTTACATAACAATTAAAAAATAAGTATTATATTACGATTTGCAAAAGTTAAAAATTTACTTTTTTGGAATAAATTAAGAACAAAAAATGTGATACAGTCGCAGTGCCCGACAGTGTTATACCCTGTACCTTTGTCTCGAAAAAATTTTATTCCTGCATTTTCCTTCTAAGAACTTTCCAATTGGAATTTATTTTTTTTGGGGAAGTTCGGTATTTATACCAATTAATTCCGTAAATTTTTACCGATTTTGATGAAAATCAAAAGTTACGTCAAAAACGTTATTTAAAGTATACGGGGCAAGTTTCAAATATTGACTTAGTTTATAGGCAAGGGGGGTGAAATTAGTAGATTCTTATACCCTGTACCGTATGGTACAAAGGGTATATTGTGTTTGTGCAAGCCGAAAATGTATGTAACGTACAGAAGGAGAAGTCGGAGACCCCCCAAAGTTACCTAAAGTATGATCAGAGTGACTAGAGAAGTCGATATACCCATGTCCGTCTGTCCGTCTGTCCGTCTGACCGTCTGTCCGTCTGTCCGTCTGTCCGTATGAACGCCTAGATCTCAGAGATGGTAAGAGCTACAGCAACCAAACTTTCAGATAAGATCCGTTATTTATCCATAGGAGACAAGTTTATTTTATTTTTTTGATATCGGGACTACATTATATAGCTCCCATAGGGGTGTTTCAGAGGACCTCGAAAAAAAGCAAAAGTTTTAGATGGATAATTCGTTTGCTTATGAAGATATCATAACCAAATTTGGCAATCGGAAGTTTTTTAGAAACCCCCAGCACTGTACCAAATTTTATCAAAATCGGTTGACTATATCATATAGGTCCCATAGGATCGATCGGTCGAAAATTAGTTTTTTGTACAAAATTCGTTGTGTTTTGTTTGTTTGTGAAGATATTGTAACCAAATTTGACATTAAGAAGTTTTTTAGAGTTCCCAAGCACTGTACCAAATTTGATCAAAATCGGTTGACTATATCATATAGCTCCCATAGGACCAATCGGTCAAAAAATCGTGTTTTGTACAAAATTCGTTGTGTTTCGTTTATTTGTAAAGATATTGTAACCAAATTTGGCATTCAGAAGTTTTTTGGAGTTGTTCAACACTGTACCAAATTTGATCAAAATCGGTTGACTATATTATATAGCTCCCATAGGGCCGATCGGTCAAAAAAACGCTTTTTGTACAAAATTTGTTGTGTTTCGTTTGTTTGTGAAGATATTGTAACCAAATTTGGCATTCAGAAGTTTTTTAGAGATTTTCAACACTGTACCAAATTTTATCAAAATCGGTTGACTATATCATATAGCTCCCATAGCCGATCGGTCGAAAAAAAGTTTTTGATTAAAAATTCGTCTGTTTTTGGTTGTTTATGAAGGTATCATAATCTAATTTGGCAATCAAATGTCTTTTGGTGTTCGTAAGCAATTTACCGGATTTTATTGCAAGCAGTGGTACAGGGTATCCCAAAGTCGTCCGCGCCCGACTTTAACGTACGCCATCTTTGACTATACCTTCTGTTGTATTCGTCCGATTTTTCCCATTTTTGACACACAGATGCATGTAATCACGACGCATCGGTATGTTAAGTTTGAGGTAACAATATTAAACGGTGTGGCTAAAAACCGCGAAAATCAACTGCGGGGGAACGGGGGAAGATAATGACATGATTCAACAAACTTCATCTTCTTAGGAAATATGCGAATCAGGTGGTAAAGGTGGTGTCTCTAGCTCTTATAGTCTCCGAAATCTAGGTATTCATACAGACGGACGGACGGAGGAATGGACGAACGGACATGGGTCAATCGCTACCCGAGGTTATGATAAGCATTTTGGTATAAATGCACAAATCTAGTATACCCTTTGTACCTATAGGTACAGGGTATAAAAATGCAGCCATTCAAAAATACTTTTCGGTTTGATTTTTATCAAGCCCATAGCTCTCTCTCTCATAAGGTATGTCCAAAGTAAGAACAAAAGTTCCGTAGTTTTTAATTAGTTTAATTAGTAATTCAGCGTGACTGAACTCCAAATAAACTGCAACGTTAAGAAATTTTTAGAAAGGAGCAAAGCGCTAATGATGCAATTAATTTTAATATATGTATACTATAGAATATATATTGAACAAAATTGCATGATTAGTTGCAAGTAAGAAAGAGTAGCTGTCAACATTCGCGATATATACATGACAACACATAAAAACATAAACTTGGTTTGTATACTATATTGTACCAACTCATTTGCTTTCCATTGATAATTATTGCTCAAATTGTGTGTGTCTGGATACATGTTCTATGTCGTCAATTAAGCTTTTCCCCATATACTTTTTTTGTCTTTCTTGTGCAAAATTTTTGATTTTATTAAATTTCCAACTAATTACATTTGAACAGTGTACATTGTTTCCCAAATCCACACCGAGATTCATTTTGGCGGACATACCGGTTCCTCTGCGACATTGTTAGGTGGCCAACTGGACTGACTCCAGGGAATGTGCTCCTCACTTCACTGCTGCTCTAACACTACTATCACTGTATTAGTTGAACCGGAAGCACCTACCAGACAAAATTCACTCTTTCAAATCCTCCTCCTTTTTGAAACTTGTTTTCACTAATATTGTTTCAGAATTTAAAAAATGTTCGTAGAGCAAATTCGACGTGTCGTTGAATTTTAAATGAATATGTTAAATTTTGGTTACTTTTTAGAAGAAAAAGACGGTTCAAAGTTAATTATTAATAATATTATAGGGAAAGGCTGAACTACCTCTTAGCCCTGGAGCACCTCAACTAGCCCAATATCGGAGACAAACTTAATAATTTGGCTGGTAGGAAAAAATGATATTCTTCTTCTGGCTGAAGCATCACACTCTGCAAGTATTTGTTGGGAGGTTCCCTCCTCATTTTCACAGAACTTGCAAGTGCTCGAAATCCCGATGCTAAGTTCCATAGGTGATTCCTAAGCCTGCAGTGCCACGTAAGTAACCCAGTCAGTATCCTTAGAAAGATCTTGCCCAATCGTGATATTTTCTTGAACCTTTTGAAGTTATAGGCACAAAAGACTTTCTTGGCTGGCGTAAGCCAGACGTGCTGATCCAGTGTCTTTCTCGTCGAGATCTTTGCTCTTCTTTTAGGAGCTGTTTGGTCCATCCATCTAAGAGAGGCTTTGTTCCATTAGCCCTAGGTGATTTTGGCTCCGGTTTCCCGCACCAATTTCGAATTAGTCTTCTTTAGTCCATGAAGCGTCCGTATAACACACAACGGTGTGTCTTTCCATAGGATGCATCTTACCTAACGTGCTCCTATTCTTTTAGTTACTCATAACAGTGTTACAATTTCGTTCGAAGTAATACTCTGTTGTTATCTCATCTCTGGGTAGCAGGGGATCACTAGGGCGTCTCTAGCACATATTTTGTGTCCTTTACCAGTTCCCTCTTTTGGTATAGTATAGTGTCTCATATGATTCAAGAAAGCTACAGCCCTCTTCCCTTCTCCTATAACATCCTTTACCTCAACCTTATACAGCATTGATTTCAGGTAAAAATTATAAATAAATTGAGGGACCTTAAGAAAGAAGAAACTGGAAAGTTATAATAATAATTGCAGTACCTTTGGTCCTTACCTACCTTGAAGAGCGTTTAATGGAACAACAATGAATAATGTCATATAAACGTGATCTTTTTGCTTGTTCTACATTTATGACGAGTCGCTTCAACTCTTAATCAGCTTTCAGTTACCAAAGGCTTAGGGCTGCCAAAAACAGGACGATGAGCAACTGTCGCACATTCTCGCTTTGACTTTGTTTTTATCGTAGCCATTATTGTTGTTGTTGCTAATGTAACCGCTGTGCCAAATATATACATATGTAGATATGTGTCTGTATGTACTGTGTGAATACATATGTACAAGTACATATATACCATTGTGTGGCTCTTATACAATAGAGTAGCCAACTCGAGCACACCCCACTAGCCCCATTTTGGCAAGGGGCCCGAGGCTTCAAGGACAACAAATCCAATGATGGCAAAAGCAGCCGACGAGCCGCGTGCGAAAACAGCTTTAAAGCCGCGTAATTTGTTTGTTTAGCGCAGGGCGGCGCTTGTATCGGTAAATATATCTAACAGTACGACTGTTTACTTGTGTGTATCTGTGTGTGTGCGTGTGTACGTCCATTTCGTGCAAAGTACCAAAAGTGCGGCAGCAATTGGCCGCTAATGCCACAGACTCATTCTTCTTTGTTGCAGGAGGGCAGCTGGAGGGCAAGTGACATGATGCTGCGTTTGCTCCCTTTGTTTTAGTTTCGACACTGCCGGACGACAGGTTGGTGGCACCCACTGGACCACTGTTTGCACGAGGTAAAGCAATGTTTTTAACCTAATTATACCGCAGTTATTATGTTCGGCAATGGACTTTAACCAGCTTGACCAACGCAGCTAAAAGCAGCAGCACATTGTCATCTTCTGTATCTTTGTTTGCAATTCACATAGCGACTATTTATGCAATACATAAATTTGCTACATAGTATATAAGTACATATGTATAGAGTAATATCTTCAAAATGTAATTTTTAGTCCCGGCGTGACTGCACGTCTACTGTATAAATTTTATGCCCTCGTACGACACAGCTACTCAAAAAATTCCACGAAAATTTAAATTTGCTCAAGCAATGAGAATTTATGCCACTTCATGTTCCATCTTCGTAGGACTTGGTATGCCTTTCTTTGGGTTTATTTTTATTTTTTGTGTGTTTCATCTAATTGTTATCTATGTAATGTGTGGGCTTTCATCTCTTTGTGCTCTTTCAAAGGCTGGTTGCTATAATGGTGCCCCATTGTAAGCCACGAGCGAAAACATTTGCTTTGCTCTGATTACAATTTTAAATATTGTTTCTGTAGAAAATGTTGATTAAATTTTAATGAAGGTAATGTATGCAGTAGGGGCATGTAGATTTCTAAGTCGCTAACGAGCCAAAAATAGAAACGAAGATAAACAAGAAAATACTCCATTAATACCTTTTGGAGCCACATGGAGTATTATTGTTCTTGTTACGTGCAAGATTTGTTCTATTTTAAAATTATTTTAATCAAGCAAATCAATTTAGCTATGGGTATTGGTAACCTTATCAACAGATTTCTAACCAATTTTCTTCAAGTCGGCTACGAAAACATAATAATAATAGCGGTATTTCCTCGTTAAAGACACAATCATTTTATTTTACAAATGGAAGCATATATTTTTTAACAACAGCGTTCACTTCCAAAAATCTTCTAAAAACGTCTAATAATGGATCTCTACAACTAGATCGTCTAGAGACAAGATTATTAAAAAAGTAAATAACTAGCAGAAATAAACACGTGAAGCTACCTTACCCGGCGATGGGAGATGAGGACCTATAAAAGACTATAACGCTTTTATGGGTTTCATTGTAAAAAGTGATCGTTTCTGGGGTTTCAAGCAGTCACTCCAAGAAAACAAAGAGCGCAAACTAACACCCAAACAACAGTAGGAGGGTTAGAATTTTTCTTAAACTCCACATTTTTAAATTGCTTTGAAAAGCTTAAGAAAATTGATTCATAAAGGGTCATCAATCTTGAGGGTTTTTTTCAATAAGGTTTTTTTGATAGGCCACGCGGGAGTACTGTCAAGTTGCCATGTGTTTTAGTAAGTTTTCATTGCCATTTCATCATGGAAAAACTTACACCCGAACAACTTTTACAAAGAAAGCGTTCTGTAAAAAATATTTTTCGCGCGCTTAGGCCATTTTAAGACCACTAAGACCATTATTTGCCATACCATCAACAAATTTGAGACCCTATTTTCATTATTGGATGACACTCGACCGAATAGACCTCGTCCAGCGCGTAGTTTATGGGCCGGTGGAATCATCGGTCCATATTTCTTCAAAAATGACGCTGGTCAGACCGTAACCGCTAATAGTGACCATTTTCGCACCATGATAACGAATTATTTGCTACATGAAATTGAAGCCCGAGATCTCGACGACATTTGATTTCAACAAGACGGCGCTACTTGCCACACAGCCCGTGAAACAATGGACATATTGAGGAACCAATTCGGTGAACAATTAATTTCACGCTCCGGACCGGTGAAGTCTAAAGTGTTTGTGGATAATCCAGCTACGATTGAAGCATTAGAGGCCAAAATTACCCATGTTATTCGCGACATACCGCTGATTATGCTCGAACGCGTCATCGAAAATTGGAACCTCTGCTTGGACGAGCTACGGCGCAGATGCGGCCAACATTTGAAAGGGATTATTTTTAAAAAGTGAATGGCAAGAACGGTTCTATCTATTGATAATAAAGATTTTCCAATTCATTCGAAATTTTTGTGATTTTTTTTTATTTAAAAAAAAACCTCAAGATTGATGACCCTTTATAAACTTCATTATTTGGTGAAGCATTGAATTTTAAATAGTTTTAAATAGCCAAATCAATATGTATGACATTTTGGAAGTCGATCTTTTTTTGGGTATGCTTTTGCCTAGATTGAGCTCAATAAGCCAATTCCCATTTGCTAGAATGGTACCCACTACACAGCTTTCTGTGTAACTTTTTATGAACATTCAAAAAATCCGCAACTCTCAACTCTCTATTTTTTGCGAAAATAGCTGTTGTTCCCAAAGATCAAAACACTGAGTAATTGACCGTGCTCCGGAAAACCAAAACGAATAAGTTTTGTTCCACATATTTTGCTGTCGATATCTTTTCATATTTCCCTAAATCTTCGTTAGTGCAACTCTACACTTTTCGATTGAAATTGAAAACGACTATGCTAATCTTATTACAAGGGAAATTTTCGTTATGCATTTTATGAAAGAGATATACCATGTGAACTTGTCCAAAAATTCGTTTTGAGTTGTGCATGCATCAGAAATCAAACAATTAAAAATAATCATCAATAAATATCTAACTCGTAGTTGGTATAAATATAATTTAAGAATTTTTACCTATTTTGTAAATTTTTTTTAATTCCTCTTGCAACAAAGTAGTCAGATTCAAAACACATAAAAGTATTCGTTTTAGTGCAACTAGGAGCACCAAACATGTGGTTTCAAAACGAATCCGAATATTTTATACCGGAGCGTGGCCGAATAGCAAATGCAATTGTAGATTTTTTAATAGCCTTGCTTATTTACGCACAATTTCAAAATGTTTTCTGCCAAAGTATCCCTTGCCACTCATTTTGGCACCTTCCAAATGTTTTAGTTTTCGATGACAAGACAAATACAAAAAAACTTAATCAGTCCGGACGGTGCCCCACAAAAATTTTACGTTTAGTACTGTAGGCGTATTTTAACTGCGGAAAACTCAACTGGGTGGTTTTTATACTTTGGATGTAAAGTTTCAGGATGAAACAACAAACATGTCCTGCGTCTACGACTCTATACTGGTTTCTGAGACGGACATGGTTCAGTCGCTACTCGATGTTGATGTTTTCCTATAAACAACTTTCACGTCTTCTTTTACCTCTTACATTCTTTCGACATATCCTTAATATCAATGATCCTATGAGTACAGAGTATAAAAACAAATTATGCGGCGACTCAACACTGTTTTTATTTTGTTGAATTTTCCTCTTCGTTTTCCAAGAGTAGATTTACTGTGGTAAGAGTATACTCAGCTTTTATATCGTATTTTTTTCATTTGCGCCCTTTGGTTTATTTACTTTTACGCCATCAGGAGCAATGTCCGCTCTTTTGACGACGCGACGGGCAGACTGACCCAAGTAACCCACGCTAGTTGGCATTTCCTGTAATCCTCTGAGTTTAGAATCGAGGCAAAGTCAAAGCGAGAAAACAAAAAATTATGGTGTCCCACATAAAGCATGAAGGCCCCAAGCGTATAAGGCAGCCTACGCTGAGAACTATGTAGACTCCACACATACACACACAAACACAATTGGAGAATCCAAAAAAAAAAGGAAGTAAATTAGTGTTTTGGCACTTTCGGCAAACACGGCGTGCACAGCATCTACAACTCCGTACTCCGGAGCCCCAACTGCGGCAACAAGAGCTATCCAGGTGCTAGTTTATATTGTCGGGCCAAGCCCCGAACTGAGTTATCGTCAAAGCGTCCTGGTTTTGCTGCCCCAGTCCCCTTTACACTCAACACTATGATGGCCCCGCGTCTATTTAGTTAGTTAGTTTTGTGTCCTTCACTTTTTTGACGTCGTTGTTGTTGTTTCTTGGCGTTGCCGTTGTCGTTGTTTGCTTTGTTGGTGTTCTTTATACCCTATACCCATAGAAAAAGGGGCATATTCTAGATTTGTGCGCGATTTGTAACACACGGAAGGAGGCGAGGTAAGGTCTTTATACAATAATGCTAAGCACTACCTAGCGGCCGATTGAGACATGGGCATCCAACAATCTGTCCGCAAGACATAGATTTATGAAACCATAGGAGCTAGAGACAAAACCTTTTAAAATGTGTTTTCTATTAACAGCCATCGCATAAATAAACTAAGAGGCCCCGCCCCCCTGCGTGCTTCTCACGCCAACGCCCGTACGGTCCTGCCCGACTTTAAAATACCCTGTACTAACGCATGTATGCCTTATCATAGCCAGAAGTTTCTTCGTCTCTGATTCTCAATGCGCAGGAGAAGAACGAATGTATTGCTTCTCATTTCGATCAATTCCAATTTCCTATAATTGAAAAACAATTTATCTATTCTACATCATTTTCTATCAAAGTTTCTTAGCTCTGACCTAACTATTTTTGTATAGCTGTCCGTACGACATTTTCTAAACCAGGAGGTGCATACCTAACTATGTGTCTTCTGCTGATGCAACGAACGGAACGGATTCAGAAGAAAAATAAAAATGAAGACATACATTCCTCATTAACGTGGCGTGACTGTATTCTTGTACTTCTCCTATTAATTGTATATCTTGCCTGGTCAACTAAATTACATATTACACTGGGTCAGCCCTACCCTGTTATCCTTACATACTCTTCCCGCCTTCCCTGACTGATCTGCGATGTACGCACCTGCTCTGCATGTCTTCAACGAATCTGTTCTGCGATCTTCTTCTCTGCAATGCTAAACTCTAATTTTCCTCTGATCTGTCGTATATGCATATACATATATGCGCATCTTTAGGTAAATTTCAGCTCCAAAGCACTTAAGGTCTCTGATATCCTTTCTTTTATAGAGTCAAACAGATGGACAGACAGGCAGACGAACAGACAGACATGGCAATATCGACTCAGCTGTTGACGCTAATCAAGAATAGCAGCTGAAATTTTACCAAAAGATGCGCATAATAGTCTCGCAGATCAAGTTTTTCGCTTCGTTTCGATATCTTTCCCCGTTACCTTGTAGAAGAATGTCGCGCTTTACACTCACACAATAATAGATATCGGATTCAAATTTATTAAGCATATAGGTACGCCATGATTTTAAGAACAGTATGACGTAAACATTTTTAAAATCGAGTGAAAACTTTTAAAAAATATAAGAATCAGGTATATTAAAGTATTTACCTAATGTGATATTATATGGCAAACCCTATTGATAAGAACTAATTGTAAATGCCTTGAAGTTTAAAGAATAAATAATAATAGATCACTCGCACAGAATATACGGGTTCGACGTGTGTTTAAGTTTTGGTATTTGCGCCAATCAGCCCCCTAAAATTTGGAAAAATGGGTTGACAAGATCAAATTCTGGATCCGCACTTGCTGCAGGGTATCCCACTATCGGACATTGACCCAACTGTTTGCATTTTTTGCTGTTGTTGATGTTGTTTTTGTGTCCGTTTGTTGTTCGGCCCTTGCGTTAACTTTTGTTTTTATTTGCCTTTTGGCGCCTTCATGATTTTGTTGCACTCTCTAAACAAGCCAAAAAACAAAAAAACAAAAAAAAAACCAAGTGACCTCAGTACCAACAACACCACAATATTAAGAGCCAAAGCCAACAACCAATTCCAGCCCTAATGACACAAAAGCTGAAACTCGTCGCGACGGCAGTCAAATTAAATAAGTTTAAATTTGGAAGCGTCTTAAGGCCGCGGACTTAGTTGAGTAAAGTGGAAAACAGACAAGAAAAAGGTGAACGCAGTACACGGAATACAAGGAGAATACAACGTATACTACACGGCGTATGCGTAACCTTAATGCAAAAGTTATGAATTTATAACTAATACGCATTAGCGACCCATTTGCGAAGAGTCAGCCAAGTTTTTCGGCACCAAAGAACTCGGCGCAAAAGTTTTACATAAATTAATTAGCAAGCACATTGCACAGAGCAGACAGCAGACAGTAGACATTAGACGCGATAGAATTAATTTCAAATTAGGCAGGGCACCAATGCCAAACAAAATTTGCCAAAATGAAGGGAGAAAAAAAATCCAATGAAGCCAACAAAAGGGCCAAGGCAAAAGATTCAACAAATTACAATTATTTTAGCCGCAGGCAATGTAAAATTACTTATATACAAACTCACAAACACACAGCTATGTACTTAAGGATGCGCAAAGCAATTAAGATGAAAGGTCCAGGACGCTTTTAGGCGTTACAATTAGCGAAAAGAACAAGTGCGCTCGATGTTCGCTGTGGCTGCCGCGATAAGTCACGGTCAGCTGGAATAAAAGGGACAGTTATTGGTTAAAACAACCGCAAAAATAAATCCTTTAAATGTTTCCCAATCAAATATGCCACACAGCTGCTGAAGTGGCATAACTGGCTGCGTTTGTTTATCCAGGGCTGCATAACATGTTTGAACTGAGCCAGTTCCAAACAAGATATGCGGATTTCTTAACGATGCGAACTATGAACGCAACTAAATGCTAAACATAATCAACTACATGAAATCCTGTTTAACTTGGGGGTAAAATATTCCCTATACCAATTTAGTACATATGACCATATAGCGATTTTAATAAGCATTTTAACAATAGGTTAGTTCTTAGTAGCTCAAGCAGGAAAACGATTTTTCGTATATTACGTTTATGAAATAGATACACATAGATGGGTTTTAAGAAACGGAAGGCCCATATCACAAAATCTATTGATGGGAAAGGTGCTTCTTTTGATTACTTGGGAAGAACGTTAGTTAGAACCGAAACCTAATTAGCGATCCGCAACTCACATGAAAGTTGTACGGCTTGCAGCCCTGGTTCATATACTTCAATATAACTTATCTAAACAAAAACACTTTAAACTGGACGTTATTTTAAATCTGTACCCAGCAAATAAAATACAAATATGCATGTTCATAAATCCATGTATGACAAATCTGTGCACCACACAACTGTCAGCCGCCAACCAACTACTGAATGTGGGTTCCCGCTCCCTACCCCTTGGTGCGAGTATCTGTCTATTTGTATGCCTGTCTGCGTTTGATAAGCAAATGACACACTTATGCGATATAGTAGCATATACCATATAGGATGTATGTATATAAGTTGGTTTTTTTGCAGCCTCTGTCTCTGTTCGCATTGTGTGTATGGCATGTGTGGCAAGTGTGGCATGTGTTTATACAAATAGTGTGGTTTGGCGACTGTATGACAGACTGTTAAAATGTCAAAATGACACATTTGCCTAACATGTCATTAATATGCCCCAACCCTGGTTCTAGGCCGGCCTACTACTAGCAGACACAGCTGGCGTTGTTGCTGCCGGAACGACTGACGACAGTCGACTGGCGGCTTTAATTTAACCGACTGACACAGAAACCAAAAAGCCAGCCATATGCCAAGAAAACAAACAACAACAAAAAGCAGAAAATGGCGAAAATAACTCTTTGTGCGTGCGCTCGCACTCTCTCTCTCTCGCGCGCGCTCTCTTAATAAAATATCCCAGTATTTTTATGCTCACTGCTCAAAATTAAAGAGCACGCCAAATATCCTTTAAGTTAAACCTACCAAAATTTATAGTTATTTTATTTTTTTATTTTTTTTGTTATGACTTCGTCGGTATCAGTATTGGAAAATATGCCAGTTGAGTGAAGAGAAAGAATTTTAAAGCAGCGCCCAAAAGTATGCAACAAAAATTTACACAACAGCTGTTTTAAGTGTTGGGTTGGAATGCTGCAAGTCACTGTTGCATCCTCATGATTAAAATACGAGTATCTGGAAGATTTTTATTTGTTTTGTTTATTGCTTGCTTAATGCTAAGGCAATAACAGACAAGTTCATATACATCAAATACATATGTATTGGTATTCGGTATAAATACATATATTTTCAAGTGCACAAAATTTTGTCTGAATATGGAAATATGACAGAACTTTTGTCAGCATTGAGCAACAGATATCAAAATGTCTGCAACACGAGAAATGGTATGCACAACATGTACATAAATATACGTGAGTATAAGCTGGTCACATAAACACACACCCACACACACTCACATACATACGGCATTTTGTTAAAATTCAATTTGGTAAATGACATCATCAGTATTTTCATTTGTTTCTGTCAAAAAATTCATACACCACAGTACGCAAAATAATGCTACAGAACAAAAGGAACTTTTTTGTTTTTGCGTACGCTACAACAAATCGAATTAAATGAGGCATCGGTTGTGGATTTTCATGAAGTTGTCTGGATCATGAATGGAATAGATAATGTTTCAGTATTATGGCTTACAGACGTTTAAATTTCGCAAAACAAATATTTAAAGACATCTTTAAAAGTACATATTTACAAGTGTAGTAGTCTTTATAAAAGATTTTAAACAAAAGGTATTTGTCGTTTTGACAGATATGTCTCTAACATTATTAAAAGACTATATTCTTATGTACTTTAATCTCTATAGTCTACATTTAAACAATAAACAAAATTTCAATCAATTTTTGTTATCTATAAGCTGTCTTTTAAGAGTGTACAATCAATCATTTTTAAACTACTTTACCTAAGCTATTTGGATAAATTAATTGTAATTGTTAGTTTGTGGTTAAGATGATTGGATTAGGTAGTCAAGATGATAGAAACGATTCAGCCAAAGCATAGTCGTTCATTTGAACTTTTTTAACAAAGCTGCTGGTCTAGACGGGCTCCAAACTGAACTTATTAGCGCCAATAATACGAAGAGTTTGGGACGCATGCGAAGTACAGCGTACGTGGACAGAGGGAATAATGGTCCCTATCCTGAAGAAGGGCAACCTAAGTCAGTGTACAAAAGTCTGAACGTTATCCAAAAAGTTTTGGCGTCAATAATTTTAAGCAGAATTTAAGATCCAATAGACATACTTCTCTGGCGAAAACAAAATGGATTCCGATCACAAAGGTCGTGCACAGATCACATTAGCACTCTAAGAATAATAGTGTAACAATTCGAAGCATGGCAGTCTGCCCTATATCTCCTATTTGTGGACTTCGAAAGGGCATGCGACACGATCAATCGTGATGCTATTTGGAAGTCCTTAGCTCGATTAGGACTTCCACAATCTGATTTGCCTTATAAGAGCCATATACGCGTAAGCTGATTGCTCAGTTCGCTTTAAAGGCAAGAAGAGTTCACCTTTTAAAATTAAGGATGTGTCCTGTCCCCACTTCTGTTCCGAAGAGGATTGCCATGTGGGAATACAATGGCGACCTTTTGAGCTGCTAGATGGCCTGGATTACGCTGATGACATCTGCCTGATGACGCAGGACATAACAAGCATGATAAACAAATTTCTAGCTCTCATCCAGAACGTAGAGCGTGTGGGACTTAGAGTCAATATGAAAAAGACCAAAATAATGCGCATGTCAACCACAAGCACGTCGCCTTTGGTTGACATTGATCATGAAGGCGAAACATTATAATTGATGAGGTCGATGAGTTTTGCTATTTAGGCAGCAAGATTACGAAGAACGGTGCCGCTGATTCAGACGAAGATGCCAGAATCTACAAACTCAACAAAACTTGGCCTGCGCGCAACATCGCAAGATGCACCAAGCTGCGAGTATTTAACTGCAGCGTTCTGTATGGTAGCAGCACTTGGAAGGTTACTGACAGAATCACAGCAAAACTACAAATATTTTTTAGCCGCTGCCTACGCAGAATGCTCAAAATCTAAGCAAAGATGCGCTACTGCAGAGAGCAGAAACTAAGCCAATCGTGATGGAGATAAAGCTGTTAAAATGGCGCTGGATAGGTCATACTTTTCGTAAGGAACTCTTCCAACTAACCAAAATGACCTTACAGTGGAACCCACAAGGAAACCGATGACAGAAACTGATGGAAAGAATTTGTATCCGCCCTATGCTCTGACTAAGAGCGGCAACTTTTAAGGAATTAAGGAACTTTATTTCTTTTTTGTTAATAAACGCCAAGGAAATAATAATAATGTAAGTACTTTTTTTTTGTAAAATGTAGACATTTTTACCTTCAAACCAATATCTTATCCAAATATTGCAACAATTATATATTAATGTATCGCAACATTACAAAAGTATTCCAAGCAATTATTTCAAGATTAGAAGGGAATTACTACGACAATCTGGCTGAAAGTGTCGAATGTAGTCTGACCCGGTAAGATCACACTCCCTTTATACCAAAATGATCAGGACGACACAAGAACTCGATTAAGCCATGTCCGTCTAAATGTCTGTCTCTCCGTGCGGCTGCCATTTTTCTCGAGAACCAAAAACACTTCTTTTTTAACCAACAATATTGAAAACCGACACAGACCTTTGTTTTTTGAAAACCCATCGATGGATGCCAATTGTAATCGCTTGGGAACTTCAGGAGTTATAGGCAAAAATTACAAAAAAAAAAAACATCAAACATAACTTGTAGGTAAACGTATTTATAAAGAAGCTATAGTCACCAAAATGGGGTTGTAGACTCATTCTACATATGCTTTCAAATTCATACGCCTCAAAATCGCAGAAACACTATGGAAATTAAGGAAGTTTCAGCGGGTGTGCGAGCACTTAGTGGGCAGGGCCACCTAAAATGTATATAGACTATATAAGTGTTTAATCCGGAATACATAAATAATGGATTTTTCAAGACAAAAAACTGTCCGACGATTTCTGCTACTTCTCTGAATGTCAGTAATAAATCCCTTGGAATACATAAATTGAGAAGAAAACTTTTATTTACTAATTCACACTTTAGAGCTCAAATTAGACGGTTTGCTTTTGTACACTACGGAGTATCTGTCCAATTTCAAGAGCCGTCGCTAACTTTCCGTTTCGCACTGTCATAATTTTAACAAAAGAAAAAAATAAAAGAAAAGCAGCATTAAATAAAAAGGTTGCTGGCGCAATTTTCCAAAAACGACCGACGGGCAAAACATTTCTCGTATGTTGAGCGCTAATAATTCATTTTTAGCGCAATTCGGAGGAGCTGGGACAAGGATATAAAAGGAAAGTCTAAGCACTCAGTAAACCGTCCGGCTGTCTGGTCTTTGATCTGCTGCTCCTTTTCGACTTGGCACAAAACAGGATTACCACCAAATTGCGCATATAACTACAGCGGAGCTAATGTGATGCCTTTTTTCGTATTCTGTCTTTATCTCTCACGCTGCTTATGATTTCATGAGAATTTTAAGTTTTCCTACATGGAAAAACTTAACAACAAAAGCAAAAACAAAAAAAAAAAAACAATGCGTGAGTTTTGCCAGGCACATAAGTAACATAAAGCTTAAGTTTAATGTATGAACATAAGTGTGCGTGCCATTGGCATAAGATGTATATATACATATATACTATGTTTGTAGGCGTAAACGCTGGAAGAGGGTATAAAGACGTGCATGGCGGAAAAGATTTCGACAAAGGTACAAATTGCTTTTGTGTTGTTGTTGTCGTTAGTTTCCCATTTTTATGTAGGGGTAAGTGCATTAGAATTTTCATAACAGTGCCTGTCATTATTAAGATTATATTTCAAATTCACAAACACACACACATACAGACACACACACACGCATGTTCTGAGAACACATTTTGGGTTTTCGAGGCTGGTGGCACTAATCAACAATTTAAATCCATTTTGTTAGCAACTTTTGCGCCGACGTCGCCATTACGGCCGCCATTGTTGTAGCTTTGCTCATCATTCAAACACACACACGCTCACACATATAAGCACTCAGCTGTGCTTATGTGTGCGTGCATCTGTGTGTCTCTCTCTCTCGTCCTCTCTCTTTCGTAGCGAGCGGATATGCCGCTTAAATGGCTGCAAAAGGAAGTCACGCGTATTTTGTTTATAACTTGAGCATTTGGCCTACTACGTCTAATGTTAAACTTAATAACAACGTTGTTGTTGTTGTTGTCGTTGTTATTGTTGTTGCTCCCATGTAGTGTCTTGGCACCTGTGCGCCAAAAGCGGATGTGTACAACCCCATACCTTACCGCTGGCATCCCTTTGCTTTTGGTGCGTAAATCACGAACGGATGTACGACGTGCCTAAGATACGGATGAAGGCTTTCCTTTGGTTTACTCTGCTCAGCTAGCTCTATTGGGCATAATTAGTTTCAAATATTTGCACACAGGAAATTTAATTTTTCCAACGCACTTTGCTAATCTTGAACATTCATATGTACATCTACCATCTACATGGAACCACATCATTGTCTTGAGACACTAGAATTTCAATTATATACAAAGCAATTTTCAAAACGCATACAAGTGAAATTAAGTAAATGCGTGAATCGTTAAGCCCTCCCACCCGCACTCTCACACTCTCATGCACATTTTCGCAAATAAATATTTAATCAAAACCATGCCAAGATACACTAACTTCACTTAGTGGATACCCTTAATTGCAAAGAACAATAAAAACTCTATTAAATACGCATAAATTAAGAGCAAATATGTGTGTGCCCGCCCAGGCACATCTAAGCTGGCTGGAAGTCTACGGCACGGCTTTATGGCTGGCTAGACTTTTTAATACGTCGTCTCCCTTCCAGAAACCTCTACACCACGGTACACCTCATATATTCGCACCGCAGTCCACAAAGTTCATGTGCGAACTTTTATACCTTTTTGGGGTTGTCTATGGCTCATTCACATTCAAATCAAATGAACATTTTACAACACTGGCTCACTCAATCCAGCCAACCATCCAGCCTGCCCGCCACAAAATGAAAATGAATTCAATGCTAAAGTTTTCGAGGCTTACCGCAGTCTAAAACAACAGCAACAACAACAACACCAAAAAGGACAACTTCCCCAACGACAACTCCGAACGAATCCTGGCCAAGCCACGAAAATCTGATAGTTTTACTTTTAGTTACGGGTGTTAAGCTCTTAACCTCACCAAGCATATAAAAGTTCAGACAAATTATGCATTAGATTGTTAGTTCGACTGAGCTCTTGATACGGAGTTCGCCTTGGCGTATGCAACAAATTTTGCAAATTGTGTCAAAAAAAAAAAAGAAGAAGCTCATGCTTCCATAAAAACCTGTACATATATGTATATCGTATATATACATTTTTTTTTTAATAATATTTTCTTTTCTAGCTTCAAAGTACGCAAATTGCATATGCCATGCTCCTCTCAGGCACCTGACGGCCTGCCTGTTTACTCTGACTGGCAGCTGTAAGGCCCCGAGCTCCTGGGCGCAGTGCGTCGAGTGAAATTGGCAGCTCACAGATAGTTGCATTAGTTACCGACAAGTTGGCAAAGTGTATGGGGTTTCTACGGGGACGTAACAGATTGCTGGGCGTTTGAAAAATGGCAGAAATAATATAAATATTTTCATTAGAAATTTATTCAAACGTTTATTTTTGCAACGATTAGGTTCGGTTCAATTCGATTGAGTTTGATGCAATTTGCTAAGCGATAAAGTTTAGCAAAAGTTTTATTTGGCTAAAATATTTGATGTTGGAAATGATTCGTTTTGAAAACGTTTATTGCTTTTTATAGCCTGTAGCCATAAAATAAATTAAGAATAAAAAAGGAAGATAAACAAAGTTGTATCTAAGTGTAATACGTATTGAGAGTCTTAAGTTAATCGGATCGATAAACGTATTTGTATTCTAATTTTTGCAATTGAAGTTTCTAATAAGACTATGTGTTGTATATATAAGCAAATCTTTCTTTATGGGAGTGTTACTTCTAGCCAAGGTTTTTGCGATTTTTTTGATACTCTGCACCTTAAGGTTTGGGGTAGGTTAAGACGCCAAAGACCGCTGAAAGTTACCTCCACGTTACCATGGTCAGGAGAACAACCAATTTTGAGATTTGAACTCCTCATATAAGCTGACAAAACAAGTGAGTCTGAGGGTTGCTCAGTTGGTAAAGTGTTGGCCTCTGAACTCAGCGTCGCGACGTCTGCAAGGAACCAAGGTTCGATTCCCAGTCAAGGTAGTTTTTTATTTTTATTTTTCATTAAATGGATGTAGATATGTACCTCCGTTTGTCAACATTCACACCTTGGACTTACTGTTTAAAAGATCCGGATTAACCAAATTTGACGTTCCTTTTATGTGCAGAATTAGTTCTATGTAGTTCTATGCTAGTCTTTAAAATATGTAAGTAACGTGCGGCTTCCACAGCCTAAAATGGCCATTGAATAGTGATAGGTATCGGAGGTTTCATGCATCGCCTTATGCTTAGCTCGTCGGATCGGCTGGGATCTTTTCCTTACCCTATTCCGTAACACCTAACAAAATAATTTAGTTTAAAATAATAATATTGTTGCAAGTGAACTAGAAATGCCGATACGGTTTGATTGCTGAAATAAAATGCTGTTCTCCGACATATGTATGTGGTTCAAGATGGTAAACATACACAGTGATGTTATCAACTGCCCCTGAATTGGTCGGCTAAAAGCTGTTAATTTCGATAAACCTGAGTCAAGACGATATCTGACATTATTTATTTGGTAACGGTATCTTCATAAACAAACGAGTTATCTATCTAAAACTTTTTGTTTTTTTTCGAGGTCCTCTTACCATTTCTGAGATCTTGGCGTTCATACAGACAGACGGACAGACTGACAGACGGACAGACGGACATGGGTATATCGACTTCTCTAGTCACTCTGATCATACTTTAGGTAACTTTGGGGGGTCTCCGACTTCTCCTTCTGTACGTTACATACATTTTCGGCTTGCACAAACACAATATACCCTTTGTACCATACGGTACAGGGTATAAAAATACAATATGTATTGTAAATGTTTTTAATATCATTTTTTTTTTTTTTTTTTTTATTTATTGCAAAAACTCAAAAATTCATATATGTATTTTTATATATTGCATTTATCACATGTTTTATTGTCGCCAATCCAGGTTGCAGCTGGAGCCATCATTGGGCATGAACTGCTTTAAGTCCAAATCAGGCCGTTATAACAATGTAGGAGTTAAGAAATTAAACTTTTCAACGATCGCCTTTTTAATCTTGTTACTGGGTTATCATTGAGTAAGTTTTTCGCCAGCCTGTTTCTGTGTCTGGTTAGACGCTCATTATATCGGCTAACGTGCTTGTTGATTTGGATTTCCACGGCATCCAGATTGAGGTCGTGGTGCAGGGTCGAATTCCTTACGTACCAATCGCAACCAGTAATAAGGCGCAATGCCTTATTTTGGAACGTCTGTATACGTAAGCGATTCGAGCGAGCCGCCATACCCCAGATCTGGATAGCGTACCTCCAAGTAGGTGCCACTATTGTGTTACAAGGCGCTCCTTTACACCGTAGAGGAAGAGGACTTTTTTTATTTAGCAGCCAATACATTTTGGTCATTTTAAAGCGACAACTTTTGATCGTGTGCGTATTGCGCTTCACTTTGAATGATGAGGGGCTGGCCATCTAGCCATACTGCGGGTGGAGTCTTCCTTTTTAAAGTATATAAAACCGACTGACATTTGGACGGACTTAAGGTAAGATTCCACCTGCGAGTCCAGTTCTCAAGCAGGTGGATCTACTCTTGTATCCCGTCAGCTGCTTCATACTCGCAGGATGATGTGTAAAATATTGCCAGGTCGTCAGCATATGAAGTGATTAGCCTTTTTTTCGTTCACAACAGCCTGCATTAACTCCATTGGGGTAGGGATGTCGGCAGTGTATAGGTTGTAAAGAAGCGGCGCAAGAACGCTTCCTTGAGATACTCCAGCTCTCATCAGCCTGGCAGTGGAAAGCGTGCTTTTGATTTTGACTTGGAATATTCTGTCCTCGAGGTACGATCGCAATATGCCAAAGTACGGAGCAGGAAGCAAGGTCTTAATTTTAGCCAGAAGAAAATAATTTTATAGAAAAAGAAATTAATTTTTGAATTGAAAAATGCTTGTATGGTGTATATGAATAGTTTCGATTCAAATACTTAATTAGGCTGAAATAAAGATGTTGGGTATAAATGAATAAAGGCAAGAATACCCGACTCACGACGTGAGCAACCGTAGAAAGATAAATATGCCAGACAACGTGAACAACAATAAACAGCTGTTTATAGCGCACTTTTTTTTTAAAAAAAAAAAGTTGTTGGGAGAAAAAGGGCATTTACAAGCATAGAAGATTAAGTTTTGGATATTTTTTTTTATAATACATTATTTATGATCTTCAACTGCAAAAAAAATACAATTTCAATTAGATTTAAAAAAAAAAAAACATAATTTGGCGGTTGTTTACAAGTAGCCGTTTAGTTTTCAATCCCCGTACAAGCATTAAATAATACAAAAAATTGTATGTAAAATATGTTCAGCCTCATAGATATTCGAGCATTTTACAACAATCATTTTGGCAAAAATACCCTACTTTTCGTTATCATGAGTCTGGGTCGGGCATAAGTGCCCATTCTATTTCTGGATAATTTGTCATTAAACACTTTTCACTCTTACCTTTATGCATTTATGCCCGACTGAATGAGCAGCCCATATGTTATTTTCTTGAAAAAAGCCATGACAGTATTATTGAATTAGCTACAAATTGTCACAGATGCTCTACTTAAAATAGAATACTTGCAAACTGTCGGTGAAGAGACTGCGGTTACCAAATTCTGCAAGTAGACTAATGTATATACTATAAGCAATCTAATTATTTACGGTTTGTCCTACGTCCGCTTGTATCTCGAAGATGACAAAAGCTCCAAACACACAATTTCATGAAATTTGAGTTAATAAGCTGCAATTCTTCGAAACCGAAACTTGGCAGATCCATACTTACCGCTGTAAAAATTTACAAAATCGGGTTTGTGCATCACAACCTTTCTTAGCATGCAACAGCTTGTCATCAATTTTTTTACGTAGTCTCATGTAATCCTAATGATCAAAATAACGTTAACCCTTTACCGATGTAGACAACCACCCATCAATCCATTTTATGTTTTTTCTCCCAAACTATTAATTTAACATTACATATTCAAATTATAATTGTAAAGGGTTAATTTGGAACCTTATTATAATATATTAACTTTAATAATTTACTTTACTCACTTTACTATATTAAGAGAAACTTTTTTTAAAATTTTCATAATTAGTTTTGCGTTAAAAGCAACATTTGCATTCATTAGTTGAAGTGAAAAAAGACTCTATTAAATAGAGAACAAATTAATTACACAGCCACAAAAAAAAAACTAAAAAACACTACTGTTATTGTCACCTTTTGAGATTGAAAAAAAGATATCCTGAAGGTGTGCAATAAATTTTCAAACTAATTTTTTTTTCAGCACCTGCATCGTGGCTAACCCGCGGTGGGAGTGTGACTATTTAAACAATTTTGTGCGCTGTATCCATATATGTAGTCGAGATACAATTTAATACATTTTTTTATAGAAAAAATTCCAAAATATTATGTTTTTTTCTAAGGTTTTGTCAATGACAGTTTGTAGCGAAATGGACTTAAAATACCATTTGATTCCCATGAGAAAAAACGAGTTAATTTTGTATGGCTTGGTTATTAATGTAAATTGAATATGTCTAATTAATGGTTTTTTTTTTTTTAAATGTTTTTTGACAAGCACGTCTGTATTTGAATAAATATACTTGTATATAAAATGCGCAGTTCATTGCCTAAGGACTAAATTATTGTTATAATGAGTCTTAAATTTATCGTTGAAAATTTATGAGCTTATTAAAACCATTGTAATATTATTGTTTGTCTTATTTTACTGTCAAAACAGTAACTAATTAAATAAGAAATGTTTGACTTCATAAATTAATATTTACCTATGCATGTAGTTGGGTGGTGCGTTGCTTAAGTATGTAAAACACACCCACATATACGCACACACCCTCATCATCCACATACATGTAGCAAAAGATAAAGATCTTTATCACCTACACATGTTAACGTCAATTCTGTACAATATGTAAAGATTTATTTCTTCACATTCCTCAAAATGGAAGTCGCACTCTCACTCATATCTACATTACTCAAATCAAATTTCATAACCGTTTTGAATTCATAACAAGCCTCAACAAATAACTTGCCATACAAATTGCATTTTTAAAAAGCGGCAGCGACTCATTTCCGAATTTGGAGTAACCTAAAAGCCTAACAACAGTGGCACACACCTAAGTGTATGTACATGGTACTATATGTACATATATACATAAGAACGATGGCAAGACTTAAAGCTATAAAAAAAAGCATACCTTTGAAAGGATTTATTAGGGTTGTCCTTTTAACAAATTTTATGCATTACTTTCGGAGCTGTTTTTTTTTTTTTTTTATGTTCATGTTACTGTTTTTTTTTGGAAAGCTTAAACAATTTTTTAAACGCCACCAACACACACGCATTTGTCAATCTTTATCAAAAGTGATCAAAATCGACAAAAACGAAAAAAAAAAAAAAAAAAAGTAACGAAAATAACCGGCAATCGACAACCGACCAAGTTTAAAGCCAGACAGGCTTAAGCCAGACATCATGCTCAATGCCAATCCTTATTGACAGCAGCACTTCCGCTTTGGCAGCCAAAATGGCTGCGAGCGCCATAAATTAAACTCATGTGCCACAACATTTTTTTTTTATTCGCACACAGACAACAGGCGACAGGTTGCTTATTGGAGAGTGTATATGTGTGTTTGTGTGTGTGTGTGTGTGTGTGTGTGTGTGAGCGATAACTTCAATAAGGAAGGACTATAATATTGAATCGAAAAGTAAAGCCCTAACAACAACTACTTGGCTTAGATTGGACTCCTAAATGGCATACACGCCGCACTTGGCATAAGCGCTCTTACATTTTAGTATACGGTAATTGACATGTAATGCGGTTGCGATTGACAACAGCAACAACGACAACAACAAGAACAACTAGAACAACAACCACAAAGCGACCAGCAATAATGTTGCCCGCTTCCGGTCGCCATTTTGACTTGACTTTGCCGCGTTGTGAGACAAATTTCCAAGCCGTTCAGACCAACTTTGACCGCAAAAATGTACGCCCCGTAAAACTTGGCTAAACTTGGCTCAACAATCGGTTTGACTGACTCAGTGACGGACTGACTGACTGGCTGACTGGCTGACGTAGTGACGGTCTAATCGACTGCTCGACTTTCTTCCAATAAAAAGCAACTCAAATGAAATGAACTCCATGAAAAATGGCTGAGTATTTGCGCTGTGCCAAGAAATGTTTGGTTAGGTTTTTGCCTGCCATTCATGCCGAGACAGGAGACGCAGTCAGAGAGGAACTACCAACCACCTGACCATTCAGCCGTGCAACTGGCTTGGCAATCGAATGCCAACAGCAACAACAACAACAACTGCACGTCCACATAAATCAAAAGGCAAGGCAAATAACAAACACACAAGAGTAACTTGTTCCAGCTCTATACCACACTACCCCAATTGACTCCACTCTAAGCACTTCCCCTTTCCTAAACATAGAACTAACCATAAGGAATCATTTCTAATCCCCAAAAGTTTTGTCAGCGTTCGTAGACATGCACAAGGCCAAAAACCAAAGCCATCAGCTCCAAGCTTCTTCAACGCCCTCTATTCTCTCCATCTACGACACTCCCAACATCATCCCTATTACATAGTCGCTGTAACTTTGACTTGGCACTTGGTCTTGAAAAATGCTGCTTACTTGTTACAAATTCCAAAAACAAAAAAAAAAACAAAAAATTAAACCAAAAAATTCGGAGCAAGCCGGCCAAAAACACAACAACAACAATAAGCACATGTTTCCAGCTACCATGGTACTTTGTAGTGTTGCCGGTTCCTTTCACCCGAGGGAGCGCATAAATTGGACAGCCAATTTAAGGCCTAAAAACCACTTTTGCGTTTATATTCATGCGCTCAACTTTTTAGACCAACTTAAAAGCAGGACACCATTTGTAGTACTGGTAAGGGTTTCAGTTGCGGTTTCGGTTCAGTTTCAGGTCTCTCTCTCTCTGTTTCGGTTCGGTTGGATTTTCTTTTGCTTTCGCAGTTTGTGCGTCTTGTCTGGTTTATGGCCAAAAGGTAAGCACGTGCTAACATTTGTCGTGGTTATTTTGTTTGGATTTGAATCGTTCTCTCGTAGTTTACAACCTAATGATGTGCTCTGTCTGCTGATAATGATAACAGTCACCCAAGCAACCAGCCAAGTTAATACTTGTAAGTTCACTTCGGCTTTAGGTTGGCTTTTTGGATTGTTGCGTTAATAGCTGGCGATAAGGCTTAGTCCGAGGTAGCTACCTTTTTGGCCATTATTATTGCTTTGGCATTTGTTAACACAGCCGTGACAATGTTTGACTTAGCTCTCTTAAGAAATAAGGTTGATTCTCTTTTCTATTGCAGATATGTCACGTTTATACAGCATTCCGATTTAATGGAATACGATCAAGATTCCAACTGAACTGCTATTTCCTATGGGATATCAGCTTTCTAATTTATTTTGTTTTTACGTCTAACCCAAAGAAAAAGATGGCGTACGTTAAAGTCGTGCGTGGACAACTTTGGGATACCCGGTGCCACCCACCACAATGCAATTAAATCCGGTATGTTTCTGAAGAACTCCAAAAGACATATGGTTGCTAAATTTGGTTAGGATATCTTCATAAACAAACAAAAAACAGACGAATTTTGCACCCAAAACGTTTTTGTACCCGATCGGTCCTATGGGAGCTATATGATATAGTCAACTGATTTTGATCAAAATTGGTACAGTGCTGGGAAACTATAACTTCCGAACGCCAAATTTGGTTACGATATCTTCATAAACAAACAATACACTACGAATTTTATACATAAAACCGTTTTTTGACCGATCGGTCCTATGGGAGCTATATGAGACAGTCAACCGATTTTTATCAAATTTGGCACAGTGCATGGGAGCATTATAAAACTTTTTTATGCCAAATTTAGTTTCGAAATCTCTAAAAACAAACGAATTATCCAACTAAGTCTTTTGGTTTTTTTCGTTGGTCCTCTGAAACATCCCCATGGGAGCTATATAATATAACCCCGATATCAGAAAAATAAAATAAACTTGTCTCCCGTAGAAAAATAAGGGATCTATTCTGAAAGTTTGGTTTCTCTAGCTCTTACCATTCTGAAATCTAGGCGCTCATACGGAGGGCCGGACAGACAGACAGAATGCTATAGTCGTGCTTGCCTGACTCTAAAATACCCTGTACCAAGTCGAATTCTCTTTCGATTTTGCAAAATCTTATCGATGAAACAGGACTGCAGAACTAGTTCAAAACTATCCGTAAAAAAAGCTGCGATTAAACGCGACTCTTACTGCCGAGAAGGAGTCGAGGCATCATAAACCGGTAGAGCTACCACTTGGTCAACAGGGCGATCGTGACGATCCCATTATGATAAGCATGAACGGCTCGGAAGCCAAGTGGTAACTCCGGTATCTTACCTAAGGAAACTCCCTGTGGAGTACCACAGGAGGCGCTTACCACAGAGGATCTGGCCACGATAAGGGTGGCCATTCTATTGAAAGCTGCAATAAATTACCCGCTGGTTCCTGGTAGTGGACTAACTGGTCGGGGCGAGAGCAGAATAGTCCATCACCAACTAATTGTCCACACCTCTCTTGTTATACCCTGTACCGTATGGTACAAAGGGTATATTAAGTTTGTGCAACCCGAAAATGTATGTAACATACAGAAGGAGACGTCGCAGACCCTCCAAAGTTACCCAAAGTATGATCATGGTGACTAGAGAAGTCGAGATACCCATATCCGTCTGTCCGTCTGTCTGTCTGTCTGTATAAACGCCTAGATCTCAGAAATGGTAAGAGCTAGAGCAACCAAATTCTCAGATTAGATGCGTTATTATGTCAGGGGATGGAAGTTTATTTTGTATCTATAAAGCCTATGCCCCTATGTGTAGGCAATAGAAAAGATAAAAATCGATAAACTACAACTTTTTTAAATATCGAAATTTCCTTACTATAGAAGTGATTCCTATATAAAAATCTTTTTTTCGATAATTTTTTTTCAGCAAAAATTAAAATTAAGGGGACATTTTAAAACAAAAAATTTCGAATTATTGTGCTTCAATACCTTTTACCTTTACTGGCCAGGATGCCATTATTATGCCCAATTATTTAACTTTTCTTATAATACTTTTAATTTAATCCCCATGGACCCATACGATAGCTAGTCTAAGAACGTTAGCCAAACGCATTTGCAGCCAACTCTGTATGCCACTGACACTGTCTCGAGTACCAAGGCTGCAAACCTAACTGCATGCATATCGTTTTTATATACATATATGCATACATACTCTTACCGTATATAAATGCATAATTTCTAAGACATAAATTTTAGCAACGCCTTGCATTTTTCATAAGGCGGGTGAAGTGTTGGCCGTTGGCACTGAACAGCTGATGATTACGCCTGCAAATAAAATGCATTGCATTTTTTTTGTTGTTTCATTTTTTTGTACATTTTATTGTGTTTGTTTTTTGCACTTTGCACACTTAACAATGTTAGTTGGAAATTCAAATGTTTGTTGTTGTTGCTGTTTTTATTTATAGAGATGGTGCTGCTTTTGGGCAACCTTCATCAACATATTCATATGGCAAGCAGAAAACTACGCGGAGCTCCTTAATTTGAGTATAATAAGAGGTTGACGTTGTGCACGATGGCGTATGATGAATATTTATAATGCAAACAACAACAACGCAGGCTTGCGAAGAAGTACGTTACGTGAAACACAAAAACGCAAAAGCAAAAACAAAAACAAAAAATGGAAAACAAAAAGCAAGAACAGCGCCAACTAAAGCCAAGCTTTGCTTCCTACTCTTCTTCTTCGGCTGCTGCTTCTTCTTCGTCTTGGCAGAAATTTGAGCAAACAAATGAAAAATGAATTTCCTGCTTATGTTTATGCTTGGCATATGTTGAATGGCTCTACAATGTGCTCGAATGTATCTATGAGTATGTGTGAGTGTGTATGTGTATGTGTATCTATGAGAATTTATGCGTATCTGTGTGAGTTGCAGACAAAAGCAAAGCGTAAATAAATATTACTCATACAAACAGTTTGAAGGTACGGGAGGTGTTGCAACATTGGCAAATGCCTGCAGCAAATATTTACACCTACAATATACGTATGTGTACATAGAAGCGTGTGTATGCGTGTGTGTGTCAGACACTCGAGCGCAGGCTGTAAGTCTGTCAGGTAGCATATATCTACATATGCACGCGACACACACACACACATAAAGATACTAAGCGCTCAGATACATTTGTTAAAAAGGTATAATAAGTATAAATACATGTGTGTGTGCGCTACTATAAAATGGCTGCAGTAACAACAACAATAATGGCTGCAAGTGCCGTCTGGAACTTTGTTCAGCTTCGGCTCCTGCTTCGTCCTCATTTTCTTACACAATGATTATCCATTGAAATGGAAATAAAAGCGTAACGTTCTATTCTATTTATAATATGACGATTCCCAATGCGTAATGTGCTGCTGTTAAAAACTTTCACACTTGCATCTTGCAGTTAGTTGCTGTAGGATGTGAGTAGCTTCTTCAGCATGAATTGCATGCCCAAGAAAAGAATTCAATTTAAATAGATTTCCGCTTAGAGGAAATTTAAAAAGTGCACGAAAAGGAATCAATTGTTAACAGACACAGATAGAGAAGGACTATCCGTGTGTGTGTGTGTTTGTATGTGACTGTGCGTGGTCCGTCCCTGCAGTACTACGCACTAGTTCGGAAGTGCTGAAATGGGCACCCACTAGCAGACCATCACTACCCACTTTACAACCCACCACCCATGCATTGCTTCATTTCGTTTTTTCCACACAATTTCCTAGGACATGGGGATGACGCCACCTGGTGGGTAGTGCAAATGGGGACCCATGTGGTGCATCAAGCAAAGGTTACCCATCTGTTTAATTCGCTCCCAAAGCTGTTAATTTGAGCCACACAAAATAAAAACAATTGAAAATACTTTTAATTTTTTTAAATGATATGGGTGTTATATTTTTTACCCCGGTCTTTCATTTTACAGATGCAGTGCATCTTGAAAGGTAATATTCAAATATATATATATATAAAGCAAATATTGGTAAAAATTAAAAAAAAAAACTTACCAAGTGATTCGACATAAAAATGTATTCAATTTTTACAAGTGC
Organism: Chymomyza fuscimana; assembly: GCA_949987675.1. Lineage (NCBI taxonomy): Eukaryota > Metazoa > Arthropoda > Insecta > Diptera > Drosophilidae > Chymomyza > Chymomyza fuscimana. The sequence goes on from OX465088.1 coordinate 89,075,090, forward strand.
TTCTATGTTCTAAAGTATAAAACATAAACAATTGATATTATTAAATAAATTTATATTTTTTACACCACGTTTTCTGATACTTAGAGCTGATAGGTTGTTGTGACTTCTGCTTGAAGTTGGTCAAAAGTCAAAGATGAGTATATGTTCACTACTCAGGGGTTATTTAATTCAATAACTATAACTTAATTTTACTATTTGACAGTTGGTGTGTGTGTATGAACTTATATATACAGTAGGTCAAGAAAGTGTTTTTACACGGGGAAAAACATCAAATTTTATGTTTGTTTGCAAAAATATATATTTGTTGATCATTTTTTCATAAAACAAAGTATTCAGTATGGTTAATTAAGTAATTTTAAAGAATATAATAACATAAAAATGTAGCATTCAATGCATTAAACTAATAAAAAAGACTAAAAACTAAAATCACACATTTTCAAGCGTGTCAAGAAAGTGTTTTTACAACCCTTTGGAATTTGCTTGTGGTCGATCCCGCTACTTTTTTTACCGTTTATTTTGCATTCCTTGTTTCTGTAAACTGTTTGCTACTGTCCTAACAACTTTGCTAGCCATTAGCCGATCGACTGTACTTGCAGTTAGTGTGTTTTATGCAAGAAAAGTATGCCCGGAAAAAGAGTTTCATTTGATGTCGCCCAACTGGTATAATATAATCACCAGATTGGAAAAACAGTTCCAGAATTGTCCGAAATGTTTTGCTTAACAAGGCAAACCATTTATAACATTTTAAATCGTGCCAACAAGGAGCATAGGCTGGAAGCAAAGGTAGCATGTGGGCGGCCGCGAAAAATTACGGACAGGGATGAGAGAATAATAATGAGAAAGGTGGGAACAAATCCTCAAATTTCCGCTAGAGCTATAGCTGCGGAACTTAAGGACGAGAGTGGGGTTTTTGTTTCCCACGAAGCCGTGAGACAACTGCTCCACCGCAACGAGTACACATCTAGAGTAGCTCGTAAAAAACCCCTGCTTTCCAATTTAAATGTAGAAAAGCGGCTATTATTCGCACAGGAGCATTTGGAGAAGGGATCCGATTATTGGGATGACGTCATATTTTGTGACGAAACAAAAATTATGATGTCCTATAACGATGGACCACCGAGAGTCTGGCGAAAGCCCCTTGCAGCGCTGGAAAATAAAAACATAATTCCAACCATAAAATTTGGCAAACTGTCGGTGATGGTGTGGGCATGCATATCTCGCCAAGGGGTTGGAGAATTGGTGTTTATCGAAAATACAATGGATGCCCCACAATATTTGGAGATATTAAAATCACATTTGCCAAGTAGTGCCCGCAAATTTGGATTTTATTATGACAACAGGCCTACTTTTAAATTTTATCAAGACAACGACCCAAAGCATAAAGCCCATATGGTGAGGATGTGGCTCCTCTACAACTGCAAAAAGGTGATAAATACTCCAGCCCAGAGTCCAGACATTAACCCAATTGAAAATTTGTGGTCGTATTTAAAGAAAAAAGTGGCAAAACGGAGCCTCAAAAATCGTGTCGAGCTAAAAGCAGCAATACTAGAAGAGTGGCACAAAATTCCTGAGACATACGACATGGGAAATTTAATTGATTAGATGAAACGTCGACTGGAAGCTGTTCGTGATGCCAATGGCAGGCACACAAAATATTAAAACATTATATTTTCCTTAGTATTACTTTGTAATTTTAGTTAAACAAGAAGTGTAAAAACACTTTTTTGACACCCTTGAAAATGTGTGATTTTAGTTTTTAGTGTTTTTTTATTAGTTTAATGCATTGAATGCTACATTTTTATGTTATTATATTGTTTAAAATTACTTAATTAACCATACTGAATACTTTGTTTTATGAAAAAATGATCAACAAATAAATATTTTTGCGAACAAACATAAAATTTGATGTTTTTTCCCCGTGTAAAAACACTTTCTTGACCTACTGTATGTATTAATTTAAGAAACGGTTTTAAGTGCGACCAGAGTGCAGTGCGTGTGTAATGTGCTCAGCCAAAGATCAAAAGGTAATGCGTAATAAGAGCGTTTAATCAGCGCTTTCATTCTTTTGATGGTGCTGCTAACTCTTGCAGGTTGTTAGTAGTGCGAACTCTTGTCAGTAATTTAACGATAACGATAAACGTTCGAACATAGGTAATGCAGCACTCTTGGTACTTTGTGTATTCATCTTACGAACATGCCTTTCGAAATACATTTTTATATATATTGTCAACTTGTTTTTTATTTTACTTGGTATTTGACATTTTAATGTTATATGTTTTAAATTTGTGCACTTTTTATTTTTTTAATTGTAAATTGTTGCAATTTTCGCCACGGCGTTACCAGCAGTTGTCACCAACAAGCGTCAGAACCAAAAAAACAACAAAAATCTAATTTACTTCGCTCTGTCTCTCTAACAAAAGTAAACGGACCAAAATCTATTTCGCATACCTGCGAACTAGTGCATTGGGTGGTGGGCATAGGGTTACGAAAGTAGACGGGACTTAGATCATTTTTTTCTGTTTTGCTAGTTCGTTCTGCGAAGGGCTAGTTCGTTGTGTACCCATACGCGGACCACCCGAGTAGGTAGTTCGAAGCTTGCAATCGCCACCATCAGTACTGCAGGGTTGTCTTAGGGTTAGCATGCTGATTGAAAAACTGTTAGCTGCACTCATACAAATACACAACACACACACACAATCTTTGGCACAAAGGCAATGCCTGAGTCACGCATTGAATTGAAAAGCTTTTGAAAATTAAGTGTCGAAAAATTTGATACTCTATAGTTGATCCTATTGGAAATGATAAGCTTATGTATTGCATGCCGTAGAGTACCTATGTTTCCAAGTTGTACATGTTTTTCTTACACAAGTACTAAATATACTCTCTGGATTACATTTTTTTAAACATCAACTTTCTGAAGGACATAAACACTAGTGCACTTTTTTTTACAAATGTCACGAAGTTCCTGCACAGATCTATAACAAGTCAATTACTTTTCAAAGTGTATTAAAAAGGATGCCAAGTAAAATCCTAAGCAAACGTGCGTGTTAAAAAGGTAATTGAAAAATAGTTCAAGTTGCCTTTGCAGTTTCCTTTACTTTTTCCAGTGCATTCCTAATTTGGTTTCTTCTCCTGGCTTTTGCTTGCAAACACGAAGACTGCCAATTTGGAATTCAACTCTTGCAATCAGTTTTTAATAAAGTTGTTTGAATTCCAATTATTTTGAAGGAATCGCAACTGGCACTCACGAAAACGGACAAATGGCTGTTTGTAAAAAATACATAAATATTTTATGAAGAAAGCACTAAGGAATGTCAAATGGATGAGATTTAATATTGCATAAGGCTTTAAGCCAAGTCTCCTGCTGAGCGCATATTTCAGTGTCATTCAAATCACAATAAGTATACTCGTCGTATGGCAGGCAGCAAATGAAAATCTCTAGCCACCTAAAGGCAATAAAACATAATAATTAACATTTGCGGAATGGACGGCAGGTCCTTGCCGGCGTTTTGATAAATGACCTTCAGTCGTTCATTAAAGTGTGGCAGGGTACAGGATACTTTTAAACAGTGCTTAAAAAATCACCCAACATTATGCTAATGGCTAGAGAGGAAACCTAACCTAACCGCAAACTTGCATGCCAAGTTTTAATTACATTTTTGTAAGTAGTATATACCCAAACATAGCAGTATATAGCTGAGTAACTGTAAAGATATATATTTTAGCTGCAGTTGAATGCATGCTTATGACGGACACAAAGCCTCTGACAGTTGAAGGGGCTAAGGTGTGAGCATGGGACAGAGCAATGGGGGGAGTGGTGGTGGGGCGGTGTACATTATGTAAGTAATGACTAAATGCGCACTCTGGCAGTTTAACATAACAAAAATGGTCCCTTTTTGAGCTTGATAAATGATACGAACTACACAAAAAAATAATAAAAAATAAAAAAAATATACAAAGCAGTAACAGCAACAAAGTTTAAAGCATTATTTTGTGTTTTTTTTTTTTCTTCCTGGGGTCCTGAAAAGTTATGCCACATACCTACCACACTTATACATATATATACGTGTACATAACGCAACATGGTGTAAACATTGTTGCCAAGCTTTTCTACTCTACCAAAACCATTGCTTTCAATTTAACACTTTGTATCAAAGCATTTAAGTGAATAAAGGGGATATCCGTCAAAAATACGCCAGGACCATACGAATGCACAATGTGAATGAATTCATAGAAATGTGTTAAAGTTGAAAGTCAAGCAGGTCCTAAGCGAGAACAGTAAGAAATCAAATGGAATGGAAATTCCAAGCTAAAGAAAATGTGTATGAAAATAAAAACACGTTTATTATTTATGACTTTGTGGTCACGACAACATGAGCGGCATCTGCGAACGCCTCAAGGTTCCGTCACGCATCAAAAGCGGAGACCACTTTGTTAAATGTCCAGCAATTTGCTAAATTGGAGCGAAGAAATCAAAAAATTCAAAGCTTCATAACAAATCGCATACCCCTTAAAATTTTAAGTTACTTGGTATAAAAACCCTAAGTTTTTAGAGGTAAATTTCATTTATTAATGCAGATGACACAGACAGTGGGGCTGCTCTGCGCAGACCAAGATCACTTAGACACCGTGCGATAGTGATACTTAACAAAACAAAAAGAGGAAGAAATGAGAATGGTGGAGAAGGGGGGAAAGCTGGGCGTAATAATGTGGACTATCTGTTAGGTTCCCTCAATACTGAGTAATCTTTCTCCTTACTTGGTTCCTTAAATGGCTGATTTAAAGATGCGTCAAAAAGAGCCTGAAGCACTATGTGGCTCTCCAAATCTTCAAAGAAGATACTATGTGCTTTTTCTAAGGAGTGCAGGGCAATCGTATAGCAGATGTTAGCTATTAATCATCTGCTTAGATTAAAGGTGCAGATCCCCATCATAACCCAATCATCATGTGGACAGGACGTTCTTGTGAAATGGCGGAAATTCGCTTTGGATTTACATAGACTAGAGTACTCGGTGGATGTCACAGCCGGTCGCAGCGTGCCATTCTCATTCCACATTGGTTCTGACTATCTCTGTAATTTTAAATATGACATCTTGCAGGGGCCTTTTTTTTTATCCGTAAATGACTTTCTGGCACACTCGTCTGTCCCCTCTTTCCCTGGTGTGACTGCCCACCCAGCAGAGGGTGATTGAGTGATGTTAGATACAGTTTTGGTTGCAGCTTAGCTGTTGACAAGATGTCTATCAGTCTTTCCACTTGTCAAACCGCGTATACATCGGCTTGAAATACACTGCAAAATGAAAGATGCGTTGCTCTCCTCACTCCAAAAAGTATGTGACAAACTTGTCATTCCATTTTGAAGCCGTGAATCAGCAATCACTTTTCGCGTCCCAGCTGTAAGCCTAACTCAAATGGGACACACACCCGAAGAAGATGCTGTGAGAAGGTTCAGAATAAGACTACCCTCTGAAGTTTATTTAGATGGGATTGGGGGATTTTCGTCTTCAACAAGACCAACGGTAAGGATAGACCTAAAGGTAACCAGTGAGCACACTACCTGGTCCTTCCAACGAGGGCAAGTACTTAACAGCTTCAAAAGTATAGTAAGTATAACATACACTCCGTCATGCTCTCATTTACAACCAGAGCCACCTCGGCGACTTCTTTCTCAATAGACGCAAAAGCTCCGGTACTGTCTCGACTAATGATGTCTTTATCATCTACAAACACAAGCAAATGGAAATTTTTATGAAATAGCGTCATTGGTCTGATCTAGTATATCGTAGACCCCATGGCTACAAGGTATAACAAGCTAGATACACATCAAGATCACTTTGTAGACTCGTATGGACTTAAATAAAAAAATTCCGAAGTAGTGTAATTCGGCATAGTGCATAGCTACTCCAAAAAACTTTTTGTTGCCGAATTCGGTTACGATATCTTCATTAACAGTAGTGCCTCAAAATCAACTGATTTTAATAGAATTTGATACAGTGCTTTGGAGTGATATCTTCAAAAAAAATGAGTTATGCCACTAAAACATTTGACTTTTTCAAGGTGCTCCGTAGTGACCGGAAGGGAACTCATCCGAAATTTTCATTGCGCAGCTCTTACCATCTCTGAGATCTATGCGCTCATACGGATGTAGGGCATAAAAAGGTACAGGGAATAAAAATCCAGTAGTTCTTGAGAACTTGGACAGTACAGGGTATATTATAGTCGAGAAATCACGAATTCTATATAATCAGTAAAGATTTATAACATTTTCTCAATCAATTTAACAAATATAACCCGAAGTACATATGACAACATTTTGTCAATTTATGTTGTTGGACTGGACGCCCTATGTGCTTTTTAGAATTTACCCGAAATGCACTTTCATCCGTAATTATCACCTTAAATTAGCAAGTTGAACGTAACCGAATCCACCATTCCGAAACTTTTAAATTATTCTTTTATATTAGAGTTTGAAAGGATACAACATTCCTTGGTTTTCTTCTTTGTACTAACTGTCTGAAAGGATATTCACCCAATCTAATTATCCAATTAAAAAAAAAATAAATTTAATTGTTGCTTTGTCAATAGGAAGTCCAGGAAACTTTCTTACTTCTTATTCTTATTACTATTCTTCTTCTTCATCATCTGGTGTGATGTGGCGCGCCATTAATTAACCTTTATGTGGCCATCCAAAAGGCCTAAAAGGAACAAAATTTCTTTTCTTTTGGAGCTTTGCGCTTTGTTCTGTGGACTCGGTAAATTTTTAAAACATTGTGACTTGGCAAGGAAATGGAAACTCTTATTAAATTTGCAGTGTTTAAAATAAGCCAAGTGCCAAATGGCAAATGAAACCGGAGAGACATTGATACTCGGTTCACATTGGCTGGCCAGGCGATTTGTGTAGTTCATTGATTTTTGTTGCACACTTTTAGGGAACGGCGAAGCATGCAATATCCTTGCCAGCGTAGTCATACGGATGCATATAACATGGCTGATGCGGCTCCGGCCATTGCTGCTGTAGCTGCATTTTTAATGCGCATTGCAGTGTCGGCTTGAATGTCCTCTTGGCCTGTTAGCCTCCTGGCCTCCTGGCCGCACTGAGCCTACTCAGTGAACTAAGTGACCTGACTGACCTGCCAGCCGTAGTGCAAATATTTAATAAAATTTTTAAATTGCGCATACGCTCCGAGCACCAGTCTCTGTGCCAGCCAAGACATGCGCCATACACTTGCTTGCCATAATTTGCAATACCATAAACTACAATATCCAACTGGCAGGCGACCAATTACACATGACTTGACCATTTTCACGCACGCTGCGGCGCCTGGCGGCGCTTCTTGGTCATGGTGTTGACGGCGCGGAGAGTAAAAAAGTAGACAAACTCTATGGCACTCAGTATGCTGGCGCCCAGGAACAGGCCCAGTATGCCGCCCATAGTGACGACAACATCGAGCCGCGTGCGCAAAGCCTGGCGGCGATATTGGTCCGTGGGCCAAACTGGCATTGTGAGTGTTATGTTGCGTGCCTGGCTGCTCCTGTTAAAGCTGCAGCAGGGGAAGAGGAAAGAAATTTAAGTAAACTTCTTTTGTAGCCGCACATGATGGCACTTACTTAGACACGGACTCGTAGACGGTACGAATATCAGCCTCATTGCACGAAGGTAAACAGTTGCAGCTAAGTTTGTTGCTCTTGAAGGATAGCAACATTTTGGCGTCCGGCTTAACCATTGAGAGGCCTTCTAAACACTTGTATCCCGCGAGATCACAGTCGCCATAACGTGGGTCATTGAATGGGTTAAGCGTATACGGCGTACAATTGCACAGCTGCAGTTGGAATTCGCGGGCACAGTCGCTGATGCATGTGCTGAAACTGTAGGCCTTATAGAGAGTCCAGGGCAGCAACTCTTCAGGAAAATAGCACTTGCGTGCCTCACCGGATACTTCGTGCACATCAGGATCGTTCTCCATGGCCTCCTTGTAAAACTGCAGCGTCTTATGTTGTCCAGGTTCCGTGATGGCCATGCCTACGCCAGTAAGCGCTGTATGCGGTATATCCTCTTCGTTCATCAAGTTAACCTGCATAGGCCTATGGGTTAACAGTTGCAATATGGCAAGCTGGGTGTCCGGGTCGAGCAGTGTGGGCAGCCAGTGCTCTGAGCTCCTATAGGTGTACAAACAAAAATGTTCAACGATTGGATGGTTCAGATATACTTACGGCTTGTTGTTCTGCAGCGAGTTGAGCATAAAACATCGTCCGTAGGGCGTTATTAGAGGCTGAAAATACTTGCAGCAGTCAAAGACAGTGCCGGATAACTTGCACTCAATAAACATGTCCGTGCAGTTGGCGCCAAACTAAAAAAAAAAAGTTTGCATTAATTAAAGATTGAAATTTTTGAAATTTCAATATTCTTTACCCTAATCAACATTTCACGATAATTGTGGGCTGGGCATTTGGCACACTCCTCACATGCTTCATAGGGCTGACAGTGCGAGTTTATGGTGCCCTCGTGATATAGATAGGGAAAGAGTATGAAAGAAATATGCGTTTCTACATCATAGTTGTAATCCTCGCTTAGACCTGTACCCAAGCTGTGAGAAAAAAAACTTGCTGATGGTAGATCTAATCCATACAAGTCGCGGCTTACCTGCGCACATGCTCCTCCAGCTCTGGACCCAAGTCGGACTTGTGGACGATATCGCACACGCTGACCGTGGGAAATTTAACTTTTGCAAAGGGCGGCAAACTTTCATAGACAATGCTCACCGCACGAGTGGGAAAGTCTCGTTGATATTGACTGATCAGATGATAGCAGCCCATGGCCGAGAGCAGCACACAAATGAGCCAAAAGACTCGCTCCGTTGGATGCAAACTATTGGTGCAATGAGAAGGGAAATGTACTTGTACTTATACACGAGTATATAGCATACAAAAAATGGAAGTGGTTGGAGCTTAAGTTTGAGGTTGTATGGAACTTGTTTATCTCGGGTGCCCAACCGGCCGTGACTGTCGCCGTAAACATAAACTTACTGGTGATTGGCAATGTAGGCGAAGCCCGCCAAGGTACAATTGGCGCAGTAATCCTTTAAGTAGGTTACAAATTTCCACGCCATGCTGCGCTGCTGTGTGTTGGCCCCATCGGTCGCATCATCCCGGTCCATGCTCTTTGTTCTTTGTCCGGTCTTGGCCCTCTTACACTCTGCTCGTTCAATAAGCCGTTGGCACACGCTACTCTCGACTGTTGGCCAGTCTCGGGGAGACTGTTTGGGGCTTTTGCAATGTGCAGCCCATATAAATAGTCGGCCAGCACCAACTACTACTAGTGCTCTGACTGTTCCATAGTGTAAATTTGTTTGTCGCAGCTCCAAAGTGTTTGTAGGCAACTTACTATATACTATGTATAGGTATATGTATATAGCATGTGAAAGCGGTTCTTTGGGCAGGCATTCACATTGTCCCACAATATATTCAAATGTCTGCGTATGTGTGTGTATCGATGTGGTCGGCTTCTGAAGGGTGGGAATCTCCATGGTGGCAACAAACGTGGAGCTGCATGCGAAAAGCCTTTAATTGGTATTTGCTTTGTGCAGGTGTTGCAATAAGGATTTAAATGCACACTTACAAACACATGCACAATGTACTCAGAGTATAGAGAGCAGCATATTATATGCATATGTACATATGTATGTATGTTTGGTACAGGAGACGGAAATTCCCAATTTGTTTTTGAAAGCTTGAACAAGTGTTACCTGTAATAAGCTGTTTTGTATGTCCACAATCTATTCTTGATGTACTTGTGGAATTTTTGTTTAAAAATGTCAGTGGCGCAGACAAGGGCGATTAGGAGGATCAGCCGAGTTACAAAATATTTATATTTTAATTCAAAATAACAATTTATAATTGTCAAATTCATTGGTTTAGTTTTGGTATAAAACGTTTGTGCCGGACCGCAATACAGAAATTGGTGGAAAAATTCGAGCTGTTGGGACAAGTAAGTGATGTGAAGAATAAAACCCGTGCACGTCGCTCAAGAACAACGGAGAATATTGCTGCTGTAGCCCAAAGTGTTGAAGAAAACCCAGGTTTGTTCATTCCTTGTCGTTCTTTGGAATTGGGCATTCCACAAACGTCATTACACCGTATTTTGCATAAAGACTTTGTTCTTAAGGCTTATAAAGTTCAGTTAACACAAGAACTCAAGCCGGCCGATCATCAACAACGTTGAGTCTTTGCTGATTGGGTCCTTGAAATGCATGAAAATGATCCGGAACAGCTCGAATTTTTCCACCAATTTCTGTATTGCGGTCCGACAAGGAACTTCACGACGACCCAAAAATGCTTTACTTTTGCGAACTGTGACTGCAAGATTTTCACCATTTTTGTAGTGCATTTTAATAATTTCAATGCGTTGTTGAAGCGTGCATGGTTCCATTTTTAGTAATGGCGTAGTTTCTACTTGTCAAATGTCAAAGAATAAAAGCTTCAAAAGTGACAGCTACCGAAATACCGGGTGATTCAAAATAACACCTCTTGTTGGAAAACCCTATATAAAGTTTTTGATATTTCTGAATTCAATATATTGGGGATCGGGTTCATTTTGTATGACATAAATGCATAATGGTAAAAGCGCATTGTGTTCAGCAACAACTGGTACTAAAATAAATCTGCATTAATGCCCGACCCATTCATTCAATCAGGTTTATCTGTATAAACTGTGAAAAGCTCTTAAGAAGGTACAGTTTATAAAAAGACTAAAATATTACGGGATTGTCAAAAAAATCTATATTCTTCTTTAATTTTTGCGAGAATTTGCCACTTACTTAATGAAAACTTAGCAGAAATGTAATCGATTCTTCTGCTTGTTTTTTACCAATTAAATATAGATTATTTGATGGAGAAAAATATAACTTCCAAAGATAAATTTTAGTAATTCGAACTTAATAATTTACTAAGCCATTTATACCACTGCTTTTGGGAATGCTATACTCGTCTACCTCGTTCATATTAAACGTATACTATCTTCTACGTATACGTATAATATCTTCTAATATCTTCAATTCGTTAAGTTTTCCTCAGTGCAGTGAAAGACTTCTTCATCTTTGCTGATTTAATCAATCTTGTAGCTCTTTTTGCAAGCGCTCAAATTTCAATATACTTAACTAAAAACGTTTTCGCACTTTGTGCCACCTGTGCTACCTGCTACCATCAACAAGGCCTTGTTGCTTCTGTCTCTTGTTTCGCTTTTAGCCCCTTCTACCCCCAGCCCCTGCTCATGCTCAATTACCACAGTTAGGCTACTAGCAGACAGGCAGCAGGGGTGGCAAGGAGGCAGAGAAGCAGAGAGACAAGCCAAAGCCAGGACTTGCAGTGTAGTGAGTTATTAAGTAAAATGAGTAAATGGCCGACCCGCTGTCTACGCGTACTGTACTCATACATACACACACGCACAAGCACTCATTCATTCACACACACACTCGCACACACCCAGTGTACCCAAATTGCAGTCAACATGTTTTTGGTGCTAAGAACTCGACGCTGAAATAGAATTATGCAATTACGACTCATTTGCGCTGAACATTTGCGCTGTTTGCTGGTTGAAAAAACACTTAAAAACAATTAGAGTGCTTATTGAAATTTTCAAAAACTGTCTAACACACAACTATACTCGTATACATCGAAAAACGAAAAACGTGCACATACTACCTCATGGTAGTGCATGATGGTTGCATTTGCAACGTGCCATGAAAAACTAATGTCAGCATTTTAATAATTTATTTCCCTAAACATGCATGGAAATTGTTTTTCCTTACATTGCCATTTCATGTCATATTCGAGTGTTGAGATTTACTTATGTACTTGTACATATATCACAGATCGGTCCTATGACAGCTTTACATATGATTTTGACCAAATGACCAAAACAATGGAGAAGGCGAGCAGGAACGTAATTTGTGACAAGTTCGATTATGATATCGTTCTAACCAAAAAAATTATTGTCACCAACAGTGCTTTAATTAACCGATTGTTTTTATTCATGTGATTAATGTACTCGTATATCTATGTATGTGTGGCTTGATGGGCTGATTCATTCACTGAGATAGGGGTCTGAAACTTTAAAGTTTGTATGGGTAGAATTTCTTTGCATCAAATCGACTTGATTCACCAAAAGAGGGGGGAAGAAACACAACAAATTCTCTACCCCAATGGTGGTGAATAAGCGGGGTTCAAATTAAATACTCATTAAATCCGCGTGGAAGAGGGGCGGGGGATTTTTCGTTCCTCCGGAAGAGGCTCTCTCCAACTACACTATGAAAGCCACCCTTTCGAAACGTACTTATACACCTTGTTACTAAAACTAAAGGAGTAGGCCGCAAAAATTCTTCAAATATACAAACTTTTGCAATTCCCAAAAACTGCACAGAAAACAAAATATATTTCTAAAATTTTTTGTGAAAAATAACTAGCCACTAAAATCGGTCATGCATGACTACAATATTTACAATTTTTTAACTGCTGAAATACCCAACAATAGTTTCTTCTAAGTACTACCCTGTTTCATTACACTTCCATGGGTGCAGATTATGTTCAATTCCAAAAACGATTTCTAAAAAAAAAAAAAAAAAAAAATGGATTCCTGCAACAGTAAAGTTAAAACTTAAATAATTAAACCCAATAGTATAGTAGTATAATTTACCAGAAATTTTCAATCGAATCAAAATTTAAAAGGGTACCATTTAAATTGATAATCAAGCGATTGACCAGTAATAAAATATTAATATAAAATTAATAAAATTATAAAATTATTACTGAAAACTTTAATTTCATGGGGATCTTACAGATCTAAAAAAGCGGCTAAAAGAGTTGCACTCTTTTTGAGCTACTTCTATAAAAAATCACAACTTTTCGAAAAATAGGAAATATTTAATTTAAAAAGTTAAGATTTTTTGCTAATTTTCATTTTGATATAGTTAGGTCAGAGTTAATAAACTTTTATACAAGAGGATGTAGAAAACATAAATTGCTTTTTAATTATAGGAAATTGGAATTGATCCATATAAGAAACAATACATACATACGTTCTTCTCCTGCACATTGGCAGTCGGAGAAGAAGAAAGTTATGGCTATGATAAGGCATACATGCGTTAATACAGGGTATTTTAAAGCCGGGCAGGACCGACTATAGCATTCATGCATGCAACGGTGTGAACATTACGAAAATATAGAAAGTTACAGGGGATATTATGGTCTTTATGATCTGAATTGAATAAAGAAGATAGTACGGGGGTTTGCGTGTGAAGCATGCAGGGGGCGGGCCCACTAGTTTATACTTCCTTTTTCTAATGTTAGCGAAACCAATTAATCAAATTCGTATGCTCCTATAGCACATATTCAAATGAAAAAAAAATTTGTCGAATTTCATTATTTGCTTACGAGATATAACTCTTTAAAAAGGAAATTCACATAAATATAAAAATAATAATAAGACGATAAATAATTGGAGCTCTAAATATTGACTAACACATACATATGTAAATCTCGTCAAAATCGAAAAATATTAATTTAAAATATGGCTCGATTCACGAATTTTCATCCAAATGCATATTATTCTCGGCTTTAAAAGTTTGCGCTCTACAAAATATTGTCGCTTATTGTTGTAGGAGATATTTATTAAATATTTAATATTTTAGATATGTTGTTAATATTTCAAGTTCTATGACATTAAAGGACTCAACAATAATACGACGAGTAGTCCGAACAATGGAACAAGAGATAAACCAGTTGAAATATAATACAACAAAGTTTTTAATAAACTAGTTTTGATGATGGAAGGAGAAGGATATGAGGCGGCAGAGAAAATCATTTGCAGGCAGGTATTCTCATCTTCATAAACATCGAAATACAATTAATTCTAAAACACTCTAAACCATGTTAAGTGTCAATTAGCAGCTATTTATATTGTATGAAAATAATCGTATTCCAAACTATGATGCGTTATTTGAATAACTAGGTTAGCTGGTGTGAATTACTAAAAGTATAAAAATGTGATTCAGTCGAGGCAGTGCCCCTATACACTTTTTCCCTAAAGAAGTATATTCTTGCACACTTTCATTGGAACACTCTTGTTTTTAAAAGAAAAATGCTTGCAAGCAGTATCCAATTTCTTTTATTTATAGCTTATGAATTCATATATTTTAACCGATTTGTTCCAAATTTAAGACAAAAACGCTTTTTTGCCTGTAAGTGTAAATGTTAAGAAGTATGGTGAAAACATATAATACAAGAATAAAATATTATATTATAGAATAAGAAGGTGGATTCACCATTCAACCGTGTCATCTCAAGTCAAAGAAATATTCCTTCTTATATGTTGGAACGGCTGCCCGGTCAAGGGCCATGGCTAGGCCTCCCATCGCTATTTTTGTTAAAAACGGGAATTTCAAGTCACAAAATGTGGGAAAAGCGGGAATTTCAAAATTCAAAAGCGGGAAAAAAACGAGAATTTTTAAAAAATGATTTTTGATAACATAACTATGTATTTTATTTATTCAAAGTAAAACAAAAAAAATTATCACAAAATAACTATTCTTGTGATATAAAATCAGTCAACGGTAACACATTAATTTCTAATGATAAAATCTTTGTGTTGTATTTATTGCCTTTTTTTATTGCTCTTAATATGTCAGGTCGTTTTTTGATTGCATCATAAAATTCCTTGTATGTTTGGTTTGTATTGAATTTAATTACGATGATCGATTTGATTCTATCCTATTCTCATATTTTGGCCAAAACCCTGGCATTTCCATAATAATTTTTTTAGAGTGATGAAATTTTACACACGTGTTCGTAAAGGATTGAGCTATTTTTTATTATTTAGTTTGAGCCTCCTCAGATTTTTTTAAGATATAGATAATCTAAACCAAAATTGGAAAAAATTGAAAAAAAAAAATGTTTAACTTAATTAAAAAAAAAAGCGGTTTATTGGAATTGGACCATATTTCACACAGAGGTAGATATGAGCTCCTCATACATTGAAAAAATAGCCTATACCCAAAATATTGAATGGTTTTGAAGTTATAGCCCCAAATAGTTTCAGCTTTCCAAGCAAATTACTAAAAGACGACATAACTAATCCATGAGTTTTTTAACTGTTGTAATTTTTTCTTTGCATGCTCTTGCAATTTCCGAAAAAAAATTTCAAAAATCAAGATTTACATTTTTACGTTTTTTCTTCAAAATTTATCAATTTTACAATTTTTGATTTGCGCCTTTGTAAGTATGCTATAAAATTTTCAATTTGTAAATTTTTCTTACATTTAAGTACAACTTTTGAAATGAAAAAAAAAAAGTCGGAGGTACCCTTAAAGCAAAGTAGCCAAATGATGAAAAACCTACAAAATCTTTACAACTACTCGAATATATTTAAAACCAAAAAGTTTTTAAGCTCAATTTTATTTTTTCTCTGAAGTAACATTTATGAATAACAAAGTGAATAAAGATTTCGTAGCTGCATGTATCATGGTAAATGCAAGTTTTTTTTCTGTAAATTATCGCGAAAGTTAAAAAAATACAAAATGTCATCTTTGATGGCTAATAGCTTAAGAACCAGTAATTAAAATTTAATATTTCTTTTTTGCACAGGATACATACATAAAATCATATGAAATTGTCATTGTGTCCAACTTTTGAATTTCGTCTGGAGGGCTTTTGGCCAAAATCTGGCCACATCTCCCACATGTTGTTGATAAGTGAAAATGACAGCTCAAATGGTGTGCTGGTACCTTTGACTAAATAAAGCCCAAGTCACGCAGAATCTTTTTCGAGTTTCGAACTCGGAGAGAATTTTCCACTCTGTCTATTTTTGTTCTGTGTGGCTGTGATGCTGTTTGAACAATTTAGTTTCTCCGAAGTATGTGATGATTTCAGAATTTTTATAATAAGTAATTGAGACAAAAAATCATGCAATTTATTATTTATTTATTCCCGTTTTTCCAAGACTCGATGGGAGGCCTAGCCATGGCTGATGCTAGAACCTTTGTAATAGAATTTCTTTAAAACATTCTACCTTGCTTTTACCTATAGAATTTCGCCTCTCTTTAATAACAAATTAAAACTAAAAAAATGTCGTGTGTTTGTTTCTTAATCCTAATCTCAAAAAACACGGTTGTCCGGCGTTCTTTTGAGGCTATGTCAGAACTCTGGCATGCTATGGGATAGGTTTTTGCATTCCTTTTACTTAATAAAAATTCACAAGTATCAGGCATATTTTAAACAAATACAACTCGTGTCATGATTATAGCCAACCTATTGACACTTTAGCACGCAATTAAAAAAGAATTAATGATTAGCAAGAAAATTCTATTATTGTTAATCAACTATTTAGAAAATCAAATAAGGAAACAACTTTTGATTAAATTGAAAGTCTTGAAGCCATTTATTTTTTATGGTTACCACAATGCCCCCAACCATTGAACTCACATAGTTTGAAACAATTTTTCTTATGTATATTTCAAATTTTGTTTGTGGCCAAACAAGCCAAAATTGGCAGGCCACAATAAATAAATCTAAAATCAATAAAACTCTAAATGATATAGGTAAAACATGAAATGCCCAAATATAATATGCAACCACAAACAACAAAAGCGGCTAACAAATGCCTAACAACAAAAAATCAAAATAAAATATATATAAAAAAAAAAAAGTTTAAAAACAACAAAAAATCGTGTTCAAGTGACACGTTTTGGCTAAGCCCCGCATGTCACGGAGCCGCCCGAAATATTGTAGCAGTTTGATGACAGCCGGAGCCAAATCTGTGGCAGGACTGTGCCTGAACTCAGCTCTACTCAGCTCTGTAGGGCCATGCCCCACAACTCTGCCTCGCACGACGCTTATGCAAACAAAATGTTTTTGTTTGTGTTTACATGCGCTGACAATATTGCAACAATGTCGCCGACGTGGTTGACATCAAACAACAGAAACTACAAAGGACATGGACAGTTTTTTACAAAGGGGGCAACACTTCCTATAATCGTGAAGGCAGGAGGGGGCATGACGGATAGCGATCTAGAGACCAATAGGGAGCGTTAGAGCTTAGACGCCGTATTTCCCACATAGGAAAGAAAACTTAAAAAGGAAATGTAATCAAAACTACCTATTAATTGCATTGCATTATTTAATAGACTATAGCCACCAAAATTTTGGATATAGACTCATGTGATTCTTATCAACAACGAAACGTTGACTTTACCCCCTACGCCCTTAAGCAATTTCCCTCAGTCAAAAATTATGGCCAAATACATACTATTTTTGGTGGTTGCAGATCATTCCACTATCGAGTGCCACCCCTGACTGACTCTTGGATCTCTTGCGAGCTTTACTCAATTACTCTTAGAAAAGTAAATCTCAATAAGTAACACTCTCTATAAAGGCAAGCCCCCTGTCCCACCGTGGCTACGCCCTTGGCAAAAACCTAAGAACACAAGTGACGCAAAAAAAAAATCAAATCAACAAGACAAAAACCAAAATGCAAACAAAATCTATGATGAAAATTTGTTGGGTCTGACTGGAGAGACATGAGGCAGGCTGTCAGCGACACGTAAACAATTGACGGCATATCGTTGCCGTCTCCCCCGCCACTAATGGTAATAGAATATATGGATCCAGAACGTTTAGCAAAAGCTTTTTGGAAACATTTTTTGGCAGAAGTTGGTCTTTAAAAACTTCCACGTCAACTATCTCATACATATACTATAGAGTACATGTATGTACTATGTATATACATACTTGTAATGGCAGCAGCTGCACCCTTGGCTCTCTTGAGGCATGACACTCCAAAGAGAAGAAACAATTGCGTATAATATAAAAAGCCAATAACAATACAATAAAAGTCATAACAATAACAACAACAACAGCAACATGACAACCAAAAGTGGGCACCAACAACAACAACGGCTGCAATAATAGTGGCAACAGTTGGAGGCAATATCAGCGATAAAAGTTATAACAATTATCATTTGAAAGTGCATTGTACCACTTATGTATGTAATAAGTACCAGTTGTCCGAGGGTTGGCTGAAAAATTATCGGTACAGCAAAGAAGGGGACAATTTTTAAAATTTAAAAAAAATTTCTCTGCATAATCTACTTTAGATTTTCCAGAGTTAGTACAGTAAACGAAGGCTCAAATAAGGCGTTTATTGGAAAAAAAAAATACTTAATAAATGAAACTTTCAGAAATCCTTAGGGACCTTGTTCTTAGTCTAAAACCGATTTTTCGTATTTGTAGGTAGGGAGTGTGGCACCGCCACCTGACAATGTATGTTGGTACGGTTGTTGCATGATATCTTTTTTTCTATCAAACTTAGAGTCACGAAATTGTTGCCAATAAAATAATCTACCAAACAAGACTTAAATCAAGGTTGTAGGTTTGTTAGTTCAAGCACAATGCCTGTTTAAAATTAAAAGTTGGAAATCGTGTTTGGTGTTTTTCGAATAATTTGCAAATATCTCATAATACATAGGTTGGCTTGTTCGGAAATTTATTCCATATATTTCGTTAAAGTAATTGAAATTATCTACAAAATGAGTCCTCCAACAATTTCGTACGATAACGATACGAAAACTCGGTTTTAGAATTAGAACCTGAAAGTTTCATCCATTAAGTATTTTTTTCCAGATGAAACTCTTCAATTACTATACTAGGTTGACTTATGTGTTTCGGCTTGGCTATGTTAAGATCTGATTCAGCACTTTCTTCAAAAAGTTTGACATTTTTCACCAAAAACATGTTCAAAACTATCCCTACTTCGATCCATTTTTGTATTTTTTGTCGGCACTTCAAAAATTCATCTGGGTAGGAGCGTGCAATTAACACGGGACATTCAGGAGAGGAATTCTAGAATCTTGTTGACTTTCCCGATGAAGCACAATGTCTAATCACTGTTAAAGCTTGGTACAATGATTTGAGTCGTGGCTTTTATTTTCAGCATGGCAAATCCCATAAAATTCGACCTTAAACTTTGATGTACCACCAAAACTTGATGCTGTTTGAGAATTTATCTAGAAATGATACATACCGTTAAATTGGACATCTTGGATCATTAGTGGGACTAGCGCATTATCAATTTTGCATGAACATCTAAACCTGATCTGATCAAAAGGATTTGTTCCTAACTATCCAAAAGGAAGCTCGTGTCAAACGACGTAAGGAAATGATTAAAACATAGGTTCAACCGAACTACCTAACAGAACGTATATGCAAATTTATTCACTATCTAATCAATTTAGAGCTATTCAATCTGAAACGCTGCATTATTCGCCAGAAGCTATCGAATATGATAACAAATTATTATTCAAAATGAAATAAAATAGTTAAATATATAGCCAAAAACGAATTCTTTTTCACAACAGAGCTCTTGTGCACTCAAAACATGGATAAAATCCGAATAGCCCTGACTTTATCATCTAATGACTTCTTCCTGTGCCCGACTATCAACAATAAATAGCGAGTTGAATGGTTTCCGACGCTAGGAGAGGCTGTTAAGTACTTCAAAAAATACTGTTTAGATATACTTACTTCTGAGTTAAAAAAGTTGTTTGATTTGGTTGGCTAAATTGCTATTCCTCTAATAGGCGGAAATTAAAGAGGCAACCCTCGAACTCCAACTGTCCTGCAGTTTTATTATATATTCAATAAAGTATGATTTATCAAGACCAACAAAGAAATCATTTGTTTCACAGAGGACCATATCACTTACCAGAAAAATCTGTTAATTTTGCCATTTCTTCATGAAACTAGAATCGAATATTTGTTTTCAAAAACTTATCCTAGCCAGACTTGGCGGTCTCCATCGATAATGTTTAAATATTGAATTGCTGACATATTGGATGCAGTATCGCATTAATCATTGTACAGTTCGTGTTAGATGTCGTAATTTGTTTTCTTTTTTCAAAACCAAAATCAAATGATCGTTTGATATTCAATTTAATGCGAATATGTAAAAATTGTTGTTCAACTCCGGCCTATAGTACACGAGGGGCCGACCAGAGGTAGCTAAATCTTTGACATCAAGCACATATAAGAAAATGTCACAGTCGAGGCGATGCCTGTGCTGTTTTTCTCGCATAAAATATATTCCTGATTAAGGAAGTATATTGTTACTATCACAACTTTAGTACATAAGTTTTAAATGCTTATGTTGAAATTTGTACGGTGTCGGTACAGACGAACGGACGTTAGAATAGAGGGACCCTGCTCAATCGCTACCCAAGGTTATGATAAACATATTAAAGAACTATATTACACAAACCGAGCATATCCTTGGCTCTATGGGTAGAGAGTACTTAGATCAATGAAATGGTTGCTAACGTGGCATCTTGGTTCGGTCACTTACTTTTCACTCTGCCCTCGTTGTATGCAGCAGCAACAACAACGTCACTGCCTGAAGTAGCTGACGTTGCATTTGTACGGTACACGAACAACAAATACAACAACAACAATGCAAACGGCAGTAGCGCAGCGAGGCGCGTGCCTATAACAACAACAACCACAACAACAATATGAACGACGACGTTGTCACGGACGACAACGAAGACGACAAAGGCTAAGTCGACGACGATAATGATGAAGATGATGATGACGTTGGCTATGACGACAAGCGACAATTGTAGAGGTTGAAATTAATATGCAGAAACTGCTGCAATTGCAATTTGTTGTAAGCACTTGAAAAAACAACAACGATGGTAACAATGGTAGAAACAATAACAACAATTGGAACAACGCAGACTGCCATGATAGAAGAAGTTTTATGAATTGTTTTAAATAGTACACTATAAATTTATTGATAATCGCTGTGGAATATCAATCAGATTTCACTTGGCTATTTTAAAAACCTTTTTTTTTAAATAGAGCATGTAATGATTAATGGATATTTTTTTTATTTTGAGTTTCTCTCGTGCCATAGAATATTATTATTTATTTAAAGTTGTCAACTAACCCTATAAATTGTATAAAAATTACCAATATAAATCTATTACATGAGCGCCAAGGAAAACGTGTCTAAAAAAGAATACTATTTTGGGCCCCGTCTTCATGTTTGTTAGATAGAAATATTTAAAAAACCAAGTAGATTTTTTTTTGTGTTTGATTTTCTCAATAGTGCTAGAGAAACATCGATGTTATATCGATGCATCGATGTATCGAAGCTAAAAATATCTATATATATATATGTTGGCCAACATCGATGTTTCTCCACCACTACTAAGCACCCATTTGGCCAAAATCGATGTTTTCGCCATTTTTAATTTCGATACATCGATGCATCGATACTTCCAGCACTATTTCTCAAGTAGTGACTAATGTGGAGCAAGGGTGGCATTGCTATCATCATCATTGTTGGCTGTACAAACCGTGCTGGGACTTTTGCCTGCTTTAGAATTTGCCTCCATTCGGCCTTTCTTTTCGGGACCGTTCACCAATTTCTCACGTTTGCATAGTATATTTTGTGCTGGATGACCGCTGTCCGCTCCTGTGAAGTCTTAACCTTTCGATTTGTATTTTGGTTACAATATCTTTATTCAGCGCCATTTATTGAATGCTCCATTTATTTTGCGTAGCCCTTTCCTTTCAAATATTCTCAGTTTTTCCATGTCATTTTTGTTGATAGCCCAGGTTCCACTGCCGTATGTCAATACTGGCGCGTTTAGGGTTTGGTATATTCTAATTTTTGTCCGAGTGTTAAGTACTTGACTTTTTAGGTGCTTGGAAAGGCAATAGTAGCATTTGTTTGCAAGTATCAACTTCCAACCTTTGAGCCCAGATATGGGAACTCTTTTACCACATTAAAATTGTACGGGCCAGTTGAACCAAATCGGTTTCTTCCTCTTTGCATTCTTGTGAACATCATTAGTTTTGTCTTTGTTTCATTGACTCTCAGGTCGACCTTTTTAGCTGCTTCATCCAATTTCGGAAAGCTTTCTTGTTAATATGCCGCCGATCTGGCAATAAGTTCTTTGTCATCAGCGTAGTATGCAAGCTATTGAACCGACTTGTTAAGGATGTTAGCTCCGGTGTTTATACCAGAATCCCGGACAGCGCTTTCGAGTGCTAAGTTGAAGAGGGCGCACGAGAGTCCATCGCCTTGTCGTAGGCCCCTTGGAGCTTCGAACTCGTCGGTGCGAGCCCCGCGTATGCGTACTTTATTTCTTATTCGTTTCATGCTGCACCTCTAAAGATTTAGTAGCTTCGTGGGGACATCAAACTTTCGCATAGCTTCGTAAAAAGCATTCCTGTCTATGCTGTCACATGGAATGTTGTGATTTTATGCTCTCATGTTTTCTGTAGTATGTGTCTTACTGCAAAGATTTGGTCCAGCGTTGACTTTCCTTGTTGAAACCCGCCTGATAGTTGCCTATGATGGATTCTACATAGGATGTTGAAGAGTAGCTTGTACACTACGTTGAGCAGTGATATTCCCCGATAGTTGTTGCAGTTGGGGTGGTCTCCTTTCTTGTGGATGAGGATGATTATTCCCAATTCCCATTGTTGAGGAATTGTCTCTTTCTCCCAAATTTTTCTATATAAGATTATATAACAGCTGATTCGGCTGATTCAGTTTGTGGTATGTTGTTACCATCAACCTTAATTCAGCATTGCATCAAAGAAATTTTTCCATCTTTTTTTTTAGTATGCCTCTGTGTCTCTAATATACGAAGTCAGTAACGCTATGATTGTATAGTAGATAAAAAGCTCGCGGAATAGTTTGATAAATTGAATTTAATCTCTTATACTGTTTTTTTTTAATCTTAAAACCCATATACCTTTCAGTAAAAATTGTATCAGAATTGGTTTAGAATTTCGGATTGTCTTATTAATGAAGGAGCGTATCCATCGATTTCTCCAAGCTTTCCCAAATGGGTACACATTTTGTATGTACATTAGTATACATTTTTGAGAAAACTATATTATATGTATATAAATGAAATATATATGTACAAAATATACTATAAGAGGACGAATCATAATACTTTCAAATTGCATCTCGAGATACTGCATTCACCTCTATACAATAAAAAAAACCGAACAAAAAGAATGGACAAAATAACTAAAGGTGCTGCCTCCAAGTTATCTCCAAAATCTATGTACATTGACTAACAATAATACATAATCAAAGTCCTAATAAGAATAATTGTTGTTGGTGGCTTAAGTTCTATCAATTTATAATAAGCCACAACAAGTCACAAATCGCTTAATTGAAGAGAAGTTTTCCAATTTCGTTATTAAGTCCTTGCTCTCACCAAACCACAATCAGCCAAAAAGCCTTGGATATTAGCCAACACCAACAGAACCAGTGCTAGCAATTTTCCTTTAACCAAAATTGAGTCTGTTGTTTGGGTTTTAATAATGCAGCCGCATAAATCTTTTCATTAAAGTTCAATTAATCAAAAGCTTCCTGTCAATGTTCATAACTCTTCTTGGATGCAAGTACCATACTCAGATGCACACACACACACACACACACACACACACACACACACACTCACATGTACACGATGCAGATAAATTATTTGTTGCAAGCTTACAAGCAACATTTGCCAAGCCTGCAAGTACAACTACAACTACGTCAACGCCTACAAGTGCAAGAACAAAAGGATTCCAGGCGACTGTCGTTACTGCTCCAAATCCCCCAGCAGGAAATAACCAACATTTACACAAAATGTGGACAGATAGCAGCAGGTAAAACCAATAGGAGGAGCCAACTGACCACAAAGTGCTCCAGTCTGATTACATTTTCAACGACAACAAAAGTGGCAAGGTGGCATAAGCCACCAGGCGTAGCCAGGGGGATACTAGATTTCCATATTGGTTTTTCATTTTTACATTTACTTTTTGGTTTTTCAAAATAAGTGATTTTAAATAAATTTATTTTTGGCATGGGGTTTTTTTTTTCTTTCCTCCTTGCGGACCACTTTTGGAACTTGGTGTCATCGAGCGACAGAAAATTCAAAAGAAAGTGCAAAAAATTTACCGTCAGGTAAAATTGAACAGAAAAAAGAAGAGAAGAAAAAAACTAAAACGGGTTCTTTTACTACAAGGAAATCCAAGAAACAAAAACTACTGTTAGGATTCTATAAACCGGTACAGAAAGCTTTAGTAGTAGTGGTGGTCGAGATAAGAAATACGGACCAGAAATTGGCGAGCAAAGCGATCAGAGTGTGGAGCCCCTTAGTGTGTAAAATAAATAATTTTTATAATTTGATTGCCCCCTTTGTGAGTAGCTGGCTACGCCCTTGTTCACACATACACCCACATTTTGTTTGTTCACACCAGCTTGGTTAAAAGCACAGGTGCATATCGTATGTGCGTATGCGTGTGAGTATCTGTGAGATGTCGTGTTTGTGTGGGTGTGTCTGCATCTGTGTGTATCTGCTGGGCAATTAACAAGCAATAAAGGAAAGCAACCCAACCGCAATGCGGAGGAGCAGCGTATTACATAGTATCCTCATCATTATTATTGTCTTTGTCATCATCCTGGATAGCAATGATAAATGTTTGCTCCTTAAACAAAAGCACCCAGCAGGCCAATTACCAAAAAACGAGGAAAATTGAGTAAAAGTATAAAATCAAAAAATTCGTCTTGCCGGTAAACTTAGCATAATTGAATTTAATGGCTTAATATCTGCGCCAAGTGCAATTTTAATAGATTTTCAGTCACGTAACTCCGTGCATACACGTATACCAAAACCAAGAGCTCTAATCCCTCCCCCACCGTCTCTAACGTATAACCTAAAATACTACAAAGACCTTTATTGACTTGCACTTGGCGTCTGCAGTTTGCATGCAAAATGAGGCTGTCACCTGTGACTGTGACTGACTGGATTGGATTTTTTCTCTTCTTATGAATGAAACTGAATCAGTGCTGCAGTAGAGTGTGGGTGGTCAGCACGCCAACGCAGAAGCACGACCAGAGCAGCCGTAGCTGGAACTAAGTCGAGTCAAGTTAGGTCGCGTTACGTACACTAAATGCAAATGAAAAAAAATGTAATAAAATTTGAATCAGTCGAAGCGTTGACCGAAATTTGGATACCCTGCAATGCACTAAAGCAAAACTAATATCTGCGCCAAGAGAGTGTCTGGGTGTCGCGACAGAAAGATGACGGCTTATCAATTTTTTTTCCTCTAAGGCTCACAAGAAAACTACGTTACAATTAACTATTGGCGTTTTATATTGATAGTCCATTCAGAGTTGACTTTTAAAATTTTTTTTTTAATAAATCTATAATCTATTAAATAGTCACCTCAATGTGGCATCCAAATGACTTATGATTGCAATTTATTTTTAGATACAATTTATTCATAACTAAATGGTTAGTAATGCTGTCAGATCTCAGAATAAATTTAGTCTGTCAGAAACGGAGCTTTAAGGCAGGTCTTAAGATAAGTGGTAGTTGAAAGGAAAACCGGTCAAGATTTTATTTCGGTAGCTGAAAGTTCGGTTTCCGGTAGTTCAGAATTAAGAATAAAAACAGAATTTTATGCTGGAGATGAATGCAGTTAAAAAAGCGTTCAGAGCAATGGTAGATGATGAAAATGGCGATGAATTTATCAGGACTGTTTTTCGTAGGACATCATCATTGTGTACGGACGGTAACCATTAGAACATTGGTGAAAAAAATGGTTTATGGGCATTAATTGGAAATTAAATGAGAGCGGCTGATTCTGCAATTCCGTTAACGAAAATTTGGTTGCAGCCCACCGAGCTGAACTAGCGTGGAAAAGTGTAACCAAATCAACTATTGAGATATCAAAAGTTTCGAGGACTTTATCATCGATGTTGTCATATTTCCACTTCTCAGCTCTACACACTGCAGTGTTGAAAAAAATTGCTTCTGATCAAGGCTTGCGTCTCTTACTGTTACCAAAAATTTACGAAATTCATTGGAGCCAGTTCACATTCACTCTGCTTAGAAATGTGCTTGTTCCATTGGAATGTCTTGTTACTTATTTCGAGGAGAAAGAAATTCAGAATGTGTTGGGTTTCTCAATTATTTCAAAGCAATTTATCAAAGCTGTTGGTGCGCGAAGACGAAAACAAAATCTTCTTCAAAAGTATGGAACTGCACGGCGGCAATGCATTCATGCATTCTGAATGGGCTTCGTACTTTTTTAAAGGAAAGATTCGACATCGATAAAAGACTGCTGGAAAAAATTGTTCCGTTCATCGCCTTCGATCCAGTTACTGATGTCGAGGCAATCCATTCAATGCTTGCACTAGACCAATCATTGTCAAATCTGTATATTCGAATTAAAGATTTTGCCGGAACTGATGCGTTTAAAGACATGAATATCAGAGATATCATTTTGAAGTTATCAAAAACAGAAGAAAGTCGGATTGCATAGAGTGAATTAATTACAGTTCTCGCCAGAATCGCTGCATGCACACCACATTCAAGCGATGTGGAACGATTGATTAGCGTAAACCAAATTGCGATCGAACATATTAATTGATACTGAAAACAAATACATGTACATTCACATGAATAGGCCCGATCTTGCTCAGTGGAATCCGACCGAAGCAGCAAAATTGTTTTCCCAAGAAAAGGTACGTCGATCACGGAGTGTGACGTCAACAAGTGAAACAACCCGCCGACAAGTTGTTTTCAAAGGAGTTTTTCCGGAAGCGCGAGGATTTCAAAGGTGAAGAAGATTGTGACGACGAAAGTGCCGCACTTTCGAATTGTAAACTTTTTCCGTTCACACAATTAATTTTAATACATTTTTTTGAATAACCAAGAATAAATGAATAAAGCATGCAAAAAGAAATCCGGTGGTTGAAAATTTTTTTCCGGTTGTCAAGAAAAATCCTTTTTTTACGCCCTGCTTTAAGGTAGAGAGAAACTACACAAAAATATTTACGTAAAAGTCGAAATAAAACTTTGCCATTTTTAATTATCAAAAATTGCAAAGCAATATTTAAGTTAGTTCAACTAATCTTTGTCGGATAATTAAGCTATATTACGAGTACATATATTGCTTCACACACAAGTAACGAACCAAAATTAAGAAACTATTGATTCCATCATGACAGATACGGCCAAAACTCGAAAATTTTGACTATAAGTTATATTTGTCGAAAAATTTAGAATGGTCCAGTTGGCAGGGTATGCAAATTTGGGGGAAGCAGAACCAATTCAAAGCTAACAAGTTATAGATGTATAAAAAAAGTGTTACACGATTTACATTCATTGACTGCAAATCGAAACGTGCAACGTCGAACAACAAGAACAACACCAACGCCAATGGCAATTATCTGAGTGGGCCTGGCTTGGTGTTGGAGGTTAGAGAACCAACGTAAATATTTGGCATGACTGGCATAGTAGTATGTTTGTATGCCATATGTATTACGCGTCGTATGAGTATTTCCAAAGTGCAGAACAGTCAAAAGCAATGCTTTGGCATTACCCAATAGCGATGCTAAATTATTAAGTGTGAAAAATAAATTAATATTTGCACAGCAAGGAGTCCCAAGATGGAATCTCATTCCATTTAGTGTACAGCTCCATTACGCGGCGTATACGTAACGTGGCATATAAAAGTGAACGCACGAGTACACACACACACACACACACACTCAAAAACGCACACATTCGCACAAAATTTTTATAATCATACTGGCCCAAACAGTTTAAAATAATTGACGCTTGGCATCGTAAATATTCTGGCGGTGCTGCTGATAAAAATCTTATTTGCCCTGCAGTACGCCAAGTATCGCCAGGATCGTCATCCTGCTAAATGTCAGGAGCGCATAAGCGAAATTATGACAAGAATTTTAACGACTGATGTGTGCAAAGTGATATGCGATACGAGGGTGGCTTTTAAGATTTCCGGATATTCCCTGGATATTTTTAGTGGGACCATGTTCTGTCGTGCCAAACAAATCAATTGCCAAAAGCGGCTTTGGGTTGAAGATCGCGGCTCATAACATCGGCTCATAACATCGAATAAACCCAATTTTAATGAATAATAATTTGCTCTTTCATTAATAGGCCGGAAACTTAAGTGACAACCCTCGTATAAGTACGTACGTTTGTATAATATGTATGTAAGGTCGCTTACAAGCTGTAAAACCATGAGGAGCAACAACAACAACAACAATAAGAGAGCAGCAGCGTTAAATTGAATCCCCAAATCTGGAGCTGGGCAAACGCATGGCCGATGTACGTGAGATTGTAAGGCAGTTAATTGGCAAAAATTGAGTGCGCCTATAGACGTACATGCTCTTCCTGGAAAACATACACATTTGTTTATATTTTATAAAGTTTTAAAATACCAAAAAAAAAAAAAATGTTATTTGCTTTGCGGCTCGTAAACTTTTGGCCACCATGTTGCGTTCTTTATGCCAAAACGAAGTCTGTGCCCAATAGCCCGAAAGTTGATTTAATGAAGATTTTACAAAATTGCGTCGCCGTTAAATTTTATCATTTGAAGGCAACAAAAAATGGAGCACACGTGCACATCTGCCTGTCTACAGATCCGTCTAGTCGCCCCCTATGTGCCATACACTCAATGCCTTTGATGTGGAATATTAAATTTATCATATTGTCACTTGAAGATTGAAGATTCAAGTATCAAACCACGTAAAATGTTTTTTCAGCGGCTGCTTGACGACTGTACAATGTCTCCAAGTGTGTATGCAGTCATGGAAATCCGGAAATGATTTGCAAAACTAATTGAATTGTATATCTCAGTAAGTTCATTGGCGTGAGTCCAACATGAGCCAAATGCAAAAAAAAAAAAAAAATCGTTCACCAAATGGAAATGTTTTAAGAAACAAAGTGATATCTAATAAAGCCCAAAAATATAAGAATTTAAGTAGTATGCAAGTCTATCAAATAACATGTAAATTGTATTCAGCTTATGCTAATATATTACAGCGAGCTTTCCCATAACAAACTCCGATTTTTTTTAAGGTTCACTGCTTTTTCGTGCTACATTTTGTTTATTTCATCTTTATTATCTTTATTACGAATTTCTATAACGAACAAATTTTATATTTCGCTCCTTGTTGGAGTTGCAACAGGAAAAAAAAATTAAGCATTCGGGGGGATTACCAAAATATAAATAAACTATCAAACAAAAAACACAGAGTACCTATATAAAGTGAGTGAGCTTGAAAAAAAAATTATCGACAAAAAGTAAATATAATTTATAGTTATAATTTAATTAAAAAAAAAGTGAAGTTAAGCCGATTTAAATACTATCGCAGCGCATTACATTTAAAAAAAAATAACCAGAACAATAACGAAGAATTAAGCAGAATATTTGGGCATTTTTTAAGGAATGCTGAAGTGGGTGACAGTCGGTCTTGACCACAATCTGAAGCGAGTATAGGATGATAACGTTACGAAAGTTTAAAAAAAAAATTAAAAAAACATATAATAGCGTTTTAACAAATTTTTTATAAAACTAACAAATTTTAAATTTTAAGTTCGATCATACCTAATGTATTGTAATGTATATTAATGTATTAATTTACCCCATTAAATACGTGGATATGCCTAACCAGACTAGACAGACGAAAACTTAGCAATACCAACATACATAGATATAAACTACATTATAACATATCGCCGTGTTCCAATGCT
This sequence comes from Chymomyza fuscimana, assembly GCA_949987675.1. NCBI lineage: Eukaryota > Metazoa > Arthropoda > Insecta > Diptera > Drosophilidae > Chymomyza > Chymomyza fuscimana. Next base: position 89,104,723 of record OX465088.1, read on the forward strand.
GTTCTTTAATCTTCCAAAACCAAAGCCCCCTCTCACCCATCACAACCCCAAGCAACACAAAATTAATAATATGGGCGAAAATAAGTAAAGCGGTTTTTTTTACATATGTGATAGAGCTACTAAAGAATACAAGGAGTATCAAATCAAAATCCTTGCAGAGAATAGTAACCATTATGGAATGAAAGAAAGTGTGTATTGTCAGCTGTTGGATGCTGTTTTTGTATTTATCTTGTCTGCTTATTCTTATTCGCAAATGTGTGCAGTTGTTAATGTGTGTGTTGCGTATGCAACTATGAAAAAAATGCAGTAGCATCGCAGGCAACATATGTATTTTGGCTGTTAATAAAAGGGTTAGAAGGGGGTTGGAGGAGGGCCAACAATGGTTATATTTGACCTTGGTCTTGGTAACGAAAACGTTGCCATGATTTTGTTCTACCTACTTTAAAAAATTAAAACAGTGTATAACAAATGAATTTATGGTTATATAAAAAATATTTAAAATTTTGATTGAAAAAAAATCAAACAATTGACATTCAGTGAAAAACCCAAACCGAACAATTTTATTCGGATTCGTTTTCACGTGCTCCGGAAAATGAATTTTTTTGTAGATATTTCCCTTATTTTTCCGATAAATTCTCTTGTTGTGTTGCTGCGAAATTATTTTTGTTTGATATAAAACAGCTGACATGGTTGCCGCAGCCCTGCACCATTTCATTACTATATCGGTCACTCACCAGAAGAAAAATCGTTCTTTGAGCTAATAATGCAGATTTATTCGTTATAAAAATAAGAAGAGAATATGGCGTTACTTCACTTCGTTTATTTCAACTATTTTGATCAACAAGAGCGTCATATCTCAGTTGTGCCTTAGTCGTCGGAGAGTAAATACATATTTTTAGCATATAATAGAGAACTAGTAAAATACGGATTAATTATGTTTATCTTTTTTTGTTTGAGGGGCGGGTAGTCGCCCCTAGGAGGAGCATAGGGCGGAAAGGAGCATAGGGCGGAATTCATTCATTCAAATATTGCTAGTTGTTTATAATTCTATCTTTTGAATTAAATAGTACAAAAATATTTCTTAAGCAGAAAAAAAATAATTAAAAATAATTGTCAATAAATATATAACTTTAAGTTACCATATAATCTAAGAATATAAAAAAAAATATTTCAGTATAAAATGTTTACTTTTTTAAACCCATTTTGCTGATTCGTTTTAATTCCTCTTGCAACAAAACATTCGGTTTCAAACCACATGAAAAATTCGGTTGGGTGAAATTGGGAGCAGCAAACATTCGGTTTCAAAACGAATCCGAATAAAATGTTCGGATTCGTTTTCCGGAACACGTCCGATTGTGTTTGTATAGTATAAATAGTAGACATTGTTGCAGAAAGTCTGAACATAAAATTAATTTAGTCGGATTTTTATAAAACTATTCATAATTTTGTATTGCTTCTGCTGCATATGCAATGCCCCATACATACATATATACCTAGCAGAAGCAAACGCGCAATGTTGACAAAGTTCTTATATGACGCTTTGTTGTTGTTAAACGAAGCAAAGCAAACAAGCAAGGTTGCCAAATTTCTGTTGTGCACATATCGTTACAATGAAGCGTTATTGGCGAAGATGTTGCCATGACTTTTTTTTAATTTGCTTTAAAAAACTGAAATAAAATAAAACACATGAATTTTTATTTTCATAAATTTATTTAAAAATTGTCATTGGAAGTTATTGAAAACTCTACTCCAGTCTTCGGACTAACATCACAATGGTATTTGATTGAAAAAATACAAAGGTAGCACCAAATAACACCTAAGGAATTATTAAGCGCTTTTATTTCTATACAGCTGGAGAAGATTGACCCCCAGGTAAACAAAGGCATTGCTTGAAAGACTTTATAAAACCCGAAGGCAGCGTTATTAAACACAAGTCAAAAAAAAAAAACATTTTTTCTAACAAAATTCCATATTTGGCAACAAGAGTCCGAATTATTTTTGTGCGTAAAAAAGATTCTTTTTTTTTGGTTTTGTTAAGTTTTTATCTGTAAAAATTAAGATATTTTATTTTTATATTTTTGAAAAATATGCCTGAAATGTTATTCTTTAATAAGTTCGAGTTGAGTATGCAAATATGGGTTTTCAGGGTCGTTAATCGCGAATCTGGGATTAGAATTTAAAAATTACAAAATGTCGTACCTAAGAATGATTTTTTTTGTTTTCGGCGGCCATCTTAGGTCCGCCATTTTGTAATTTTGAAATTCTAACCCCATCGCTTTACAATTTTCGCCCATATACATAGATTCTCTAAAAAAAAATGTATCTAGCGTTATATATGTAGTATTCACTGGTTATGTAAACATGAAAAATATTAACAATTAAATAAGGAAATAAAAAAAAAAATAATTACAATAATTTTAATATTTTTCTGTATTTATGAAATATGTAGGTACATATATTTTTGTATTAATAAAGAAAAAAAAAAATATTAATATATCCACAATAATATTATTTAAATTATTCTGAAGTTCTTAAATGCTATGGCTTTTGAAAAATCTATCTCTAAGTTAATTTTATGTAAGTAAATGAAAAAAATTCGATTGATTGATTCTTTGCTGGCTTTATCTATTTATACATTCATCCGATCTTGATCCACCAAATTATCATTATGCAGGCAAGTTTGGCGTTGATACAACGATCCCAAAAATATCTGTGGAAATCGGAACTCGAAAAAGACACTTTAGGGTATGTTTTCAAGTTATCTAGTCACACAGCTTTACAAAAAAAAACCAAATACAGGTTCAGAGGACAGACTATGTCTTCCATATATTTTTGAGGGTACCCAGCAAGTCAGGGTTGTAACATAACCTCGAAAAACCCCACAAAACGAGTTATTTTGTAGGTTTTTAACCGGACGTGCTCGGGTCTTTTCGACTCGGATTCGAGTTCAAAAACATAAAAAAAAATTTTATGCACCAATATACTAAAGCATATGCCTTGTCCCCAAAACGCGACACCTTATTATACCCTGTGACGCATCGCTCTCATCGCTCAGATCAAAATATTAAACGGTGTAGCAAAGAACCGCGAAATTCTACTATGGGGGAATGGGGGAAGATATTGACATAATTCAACAAACTTCATCTTCTAAAGAAATATGCGCATCAGGTTGTACATTTTGGTAGCTCTAGCTCTTATAATCTGCGAAATCTAGGTGTTCATACAGACGGACGGACGACCACTGCTAAATCGGTACCCGAGGTTATGATAAGCTTATTGGTATAAGGGACCTCCTTCTGTCCGTTACATAAATTTCACAGATCTAGTATACCCTTTGTACCTATAGGTACAGGGTATAAAAAAGAGCCTATTATAAACAGATGAATAACCATATAAGCTTATAGGATTTCTTCGCAGACTTTTGTACAATTACTTGTAATTAAATAACAGTAAAAATGGAAAGACGTCCTGTGATTTCCTCCGTGAACTTAAGCTGCTTACTAATTATGCTTGCCCCGCACAATCTTACCAAACCATGAGACATTCGGTCGAAGGAACAAAGCATTATGTAACTTCGTAGATAACTTGTTGTCATTTGATTAAAACGATGTCAACCTGCTGCGATACAACTATTAACGCCATCATCTAACAACTAACTCATCTGCATATTACCCAAAACCAACAACGAAGACAATGGTCTGTTACAACATGACCACACACAACCATTTTCGCGCCATGTCAAACACTTCTTCATCAACACTTTTTCTTCTTCCCTTCATCTTTACTCTTTTCGTGGCCAGTCTTGCCAGATTATGCAATAATATTGTGCCTCTTGCCTACTACTGACTGTGCCATTGTTGTTCATGCACCATGCTACGCCTCCAAAAACACCATGAAAACAACCAACCAGACAAACACGACAATTTGGTTGCTTTCGACATTTAGCCAACTTTAGCCCCCATACGAATATGCGCATATCCTTTTTTAGTCAAATTAACAACAAAAGAATCGCATTTAAAAAAATATGATTGAAAAACAACAGCATGCAACACTAACAACAGCACAAGCAACAAATGCAACACGACTAAAATTATGAACATGATTAATTCATAGATGGTGGCGCTTAGTCTTTGTTTTGGTCATGCTGCAGCCGCCATAGTTTGCATCGTTCCCGGCACCCGTGGCTCAGATGGCTCATGGTTATTTCATGCCGCGTGGCCGCCGCTGTTGATTCAATGCCTGGTCTGATGTTGTCATCCACGAAAATGTTGGCTTAAAGCTAAATATGATTATGTACGGGCGATTTAATCTCAACCGATTTATAAGCACCTCCCTCACCAAATAACCCCAGTCAGCAACGTCATCCGATTCTGGTTGCTTCTTTGTACATAGTTTTTTTTATTGATTTTGGCCACGACGCAAGAGCCAACATATGGGACCAGTTAGTGTGACAGCCAAGCACATTAAAAATGAAGAGATTTTCCTTGAAGTGATGACCAATATCCAAGCGAGCCGTAGGTGATTTTTTTTTTGTTTGTGTTGTTGCTTTTTTTTTGGTCAAAACGACTTGAGCTCCAAATTGAAAACCAAAATCTAAAAAAAAAAACGCAGCCACCACAAAAGTAAGTCACGCAGCCAGACCTAATGGACAGACACATTTTCATGATACTCTCAACTCGCGGCTCCAAGTTGTTGCCAAATTGTGTTTGAACGCAGCCAAGTGGCAGCATGGTAGTAGCTACTGCAGGAAAAAAAAGCAGATATTCAGATAAAGACTCAAGTAAAGATTGGCTACTTAATTTGGTAATAACAATAATTACGCCTCACTGCCTAATCGTGTGACCAATGACGCAGTGACTAAACGACTAACGAGGCGACTTTGAAATGAGTTTAAAGCAATAAAAACTAAACTTACTGGAAAAGTTCGAAATTTTTTGTGGACCTTCCATTTTGACTGTTTGAACCTTTGGGCAAAATTCATATGGGGCTGAAAGTTTTGGGCTGCAAAACGTTGAAAATAACTTTTAAGTCAAAGGCGTTTCTGTTTTTAAAATATGAGGGAAATTTCATTTAAATTTTATTGTTTTGTAAATAAAAAAATTATATTTTCACAAAAGTTTAGTGAAATTGAGAGTTTGAGTTGCCGACGTTCGCATTTAAATGTAAAAACTGATCGTTCTATAGGACACTTTAATGCTTATTTGGCAGTTCAGGGTAAGCCGACCTAACATAGTAAGTGCCTACTAGTGTTAGTAAATGTTCAAAAATAAAATAAATTCAAAGTTTCATTTGAAAGATCTTAGACCAAGCCATTTCAAACCGAACTGGATTCAACTCTAGGGGATTCTGCTCCTTTGTTTACAATAGTAAAATATTGGTTGGCAAAATTTAAACGAGGTCACTTGAGCTGGCAAGATGGAAATCGTAGTAGTCGGCCAAAAGAGGGCACATGGCATTATGACCGTCGACTAAAAGTCATTTACAAAAGTGTTGTACATCACATATTGACGAAGAATGTTGAGATGGGAATGATGCCGTTTTTGCTGGCAATGCACTCAGAAGTTTGTTAGAGTTCCCAGTCACTGTACCAAATTTTATGAAAATCGATGGTCTATATCATATAGCTCCCACAGTACCGATCGGTCAAAAAAGCCGGTTGTGTGCAAAATTCGTTGTGTTTCGTTTGTTTATGAAGATGTCGAAACCAAATTTGGCGCTCTGAAGTACTGTACCAAATTTTATCAAAATCGGTTGACTATATATATATAGCATAATTCGTTTGTTCATAAAGTTATCGAAATCAAATTTGACATTTGGAAGTTTCTTAGAGTTTCCACGCAATTTAACCATATCGGTGGTCTATATCATAAAGCCCCCCATAGGAGCGGTCGGCCCAACAAACATGTTTGGTGCAAAATTCGTCTGATTTTTTGTGTTTGAGCAACCTAAGATGAAGCTTTTTTCTTATGAATTCGATGTTTTAGATTCGTACTTTGTTAAAATTTACAAAAATCACATAAAAATAAAAATTTTTCCTATTATAGGGTCAGAAACTTTTGTCGTTAGTTTTTGGGGTAAGTGTTCCAAATTGTACTCTTCCAGCAAACATTTTTCGAATTCATGCCAGCAATATGGGATGTCCGACCACTGTGCACCGCAGAAACATCTATATGTATTTAGATTCCACTCATCATTATGTAATAGGACATCCTGGCAAGTTAAAAATTTTGGGAAGCATAAAGACCTCAACATATGGTTTGCTAGTAAAAAAAAATAAGAACCGAACTGAAAAGCATCTAGCTGAGAGAATTTCCATAAAAGCCCATTAACAATCAAATTATTAGATAATAGCACAGATGCTAGACGTCTTAAGAGATACTAATTTTTAAATTAAAAAACAAAATCATTCGACATAAGAAAATTTTTGTGAATTCTCAGCAATGAAGTTGTGCTCTATTATTTTAAGGGCATTTCAAATTCGTTACAATTGGCTTGGCTTCAAGCTGCCCATATTCGTCCAGCGCTTTTCAATTAAAACGTTTAAAGATAATCAATTAATAATTTTAAAGCCACTTTGACAGCGCTGCGCTGACTCAGAGCTCAGTTCAATTAGGTGCAAAGACATTTTCGGCTGGCAACTGCTATGGTGCTGCAGTTTCTCGAAGTAGCTCCGAGAATTAGCAGTAGATCATATTTATTGGTTGTAAGATTTACTTAACTACTTGCTACCATAGTAGTTGTTAACGTTGTTGTTGTTGGTGTTGTTGGTATTTTTGTTGTGACTGGCCTAATTGGCCAACAAAAACAACAACAACGAGGTATAATAAACTCGGACTAAAAGTCTATGTGAAACTTGAAAATTGATGCTGATGCCATCGCAAGGCCAAAACTCGCTCTTCTTAAGCTGCGGTCAGACGCGCTACATATTTGGTCCATATTTTTGTACCTAGTGAAAATATGGCCATTATTGCGTTATGTAAAATAAGAAGCCATAGGCAGATGCAAAAATATTTTGCTTCGAATTGTGTAGAACTAAGCAATGGTACTTCGGCTCTCCATTAGAGTGGCCCCCGCTAGAATTGTACATTTTTAATCCCATATCAATAACATCACTTCCTTTTTTAGTTTTTTGACTATTTCTTGTCTTTCAAACTGACAAAATAGTTTTCTTCCTATCCAATATACAAATGGTACATATATGAACCGATTTGAGAAAATTCGGTGGCCATTAAAATGTATCAAATTGGAAAAAAATGTGAATATTTGTCTTAATACATATTTTTTTGAGTTTATCTAATTTTCAATTTAACCTTTATCCAGGTCCGTTGAGAGGGGGGTGGGGAGATTCCCCCGGACCCGGAGTTTTCTCAGGGGCCCGGTGTAATTACTGTCGTACTGTCGTGATTCAAACTAAAGGGGGCCCGAGCCCACTCTACGGCCCTGCCTTTATATTATAATACATTTAGAGCAGGACTGATCGAGATACATAAACTCGACCAATATAAAACTTAATTTTAGATGTAACAAAAAATTTTAACAATATGTATACTTTCAAGGAGATCTAGTATATTTAATCGCTTTAGGAGCCTGTATCATTTCTTTTTTCCCGAAAACTTCATGACCTTATTGATCTTACACTTATAAAATGTTTTCAAAAAATTATTTTGATTGAGGTATGGCAATAGCTTATAATATGTAGTCTTGGCAGGGAATTCAATTATTATCGATATCAGTGGATTGATACTCAGTCAATCAATTGAAGTGAATACTGTAAGGATAGTGTTGAAACTCCCTTGCATACTATTAAAAACAGGTCCTTAAAGCCCTTCGATATATACATTTTTTTCATGAATTTTTCCATGATAGAGGCGTTTTGGTAGAGTAAATATTTTGGACTTATGGGGTCCACAAGTCAAAAGTCTTTGCTTTATATCTTAAGCTTTAATGACCTCTATAGTTTTAATTTAATTCCAGCACTGGCCGTTATATTACTTATATTTGAGATCGAGTCGCCATTGTTGAAAATATGTTTGAACTTTTGCAGCTTTGATTTTCCAACAGAAAGAAAAAAGCAGAACCCCAAGATTTGTTGGATTATGGACACAAAGAGAAATAATATTAGTACTGGAGAAATAATATTAGTAAGGCACACAATATAAAAAAAATGAAAACGACTATAATGCAATAAATATCATTAATCATTATGATTAACTAATGGAAAACATATTTATTTCGAAAAAGTCCAAATTTGTGGGTTAATGAAACAAACGCATAAATTTTCGAGTTTCTATAGTTTCTTATTAGTTCTAATGTTTACAATATTTTCTCGATGGTTATAAATGAAATAAATTTAATGCCTTCTGGTTGAGAAGCTATGGCTCTTTAAAATTAAAAGTACATACTGCATAAAAAAAGTTATATGCCGCAGCTTTCATCTGTTCATCTGTTCACTTATAACTTCCAAACTGCTTATCATATTTTGACAAATGAGGAATTTTTGAAACCGTCTTGATCGTCCGCTGGTTATGCTAGGTCACATTAAAATTAATATGTCGCCCTGTAGAGGATGTAATGTCCAAAACTAAGACCCGATTGCTGAATTATGACGCTCTTTAAAATATAAAACCAGAAAATATTGACTTTGAAATTGTTACGCAACATTAAACATTTTATAAACAATATATTTTAATATATTTAATTCACTTTTATAGTGATGTCCAGAGGATAGGCGTGGTACCAAAACCAAAACAATACATTCTAACATTAGTATGGCAGTGTCGTATATAACAAAAATGATTTGAAATTACGCAAAATGCACAACGAACTTTTTAAAATGAGAACAGTCCTGAGTGTCAAGATATTATGTGTAGAATGATACGGCAAAACATTCGTGACTCTTTGAGTGATTCAAACGATAGTATAGACTCCAATTTGGTGGTCAGACAATGCTCATTGTCTTTGTGCAAATAATTTGCTAGTCTGACCTAGTCTTAATTCTACAAGCATGTGTCTCAATATCCATATCCACATCTACCACATCCACATTGTTAATGCAATACACGTAAGTTGTTCTTTTTACGGTTGCTTGATATTTATCGCGTCTAATATATATATGTATTTTTTTTTTTTTTGATATAGCTACTGGAGCTGGCTGTGACTATTTTTGGCAAATTTCACGTACCAGACTCATAATTCGTGCGATAATTTACACAGAATTAGACAAGTGTCTCGCCAGCGATCCTTATAAAGTTGTTTAAAAATTAACAAACTCCAATATAATATCAAAATAAAAGTAAGTATATATAAACACATTGGCTGTTTCTCACGCCAATTAGTATTATGTGCCATGAGTATTTAGGGAGGGTAGTTTCGTTTGTTTCGACAACAATTGCTTTGTGAAAAATTTTCCAAAAATCTTTTTAAAATTCAATTTATGCACCGAGAACTGCCGCTCCATATTTCGCTTTTATGATGTGATTTTTTTCACTCGTTTTTATGACAAAGTCAAGCAGGACGGCCTGTAGCAGATTGTACTGTGTTTTGGATTGGCAGTTGGGAAACAAACTTCTAATTTGTGTTAACAAAAAACTTTGGCCATAAAATGTGAGCACAAGAGCCATAAACAAGAACGGAGCAAATGGCGAAGGCTGTGAGAAATTGTTGTTCCGAGGTTTTTGCTGTGAAAATATAATTAATGTGACTGCCATGTTACGTATTATATGTCCTGAATTTGGCTTGGCCTGGATTATGGTCACGCCCAAAAGGCGCTAATCAGTCCCTATCAAAAAGTGTTTTAAACATGAATCTTAGAGTGGAGTAGCCCTCAAACAAAAAGAGCAATTAAAAGTCCAATTAGAAACTCATTATGCTGAATTTGCTGGTCTTTTTCGAGGAGAGAGGGATTGGGTCAGCCATAAAAAGATAAGTGTTAAGCGTGCAGGTGAAGTAGTAACTGCGCAGACATTAAATTTATTTGTTTAACAAAATAATGAGGATTAATAATCTCAGTTTGGTTAAAGGTCAAAGTAACTTGTAAAAAGGGGTTCAAAAGCTTATAATTGAAAAGAGAAAAATCAGAGTAAGTTATGGCAATGCGGGGCAAAGGGATACTTTGTATTTTTATAACCAACAAAATGCGCAAACGTTGCAAGCCGTAGCTTAGGATCCATTACAATTTTTATACACAACATTTTTTGAAATTGTATATTATTTCGAAATCTTTATCCTTGCCGAATTTCAGGCAGATGCAAACCTTAAAAAATCTCTTATTTTGGAATTTCACGTTCTTAGTATTCCCCTACCAGTTGTCTTTTTGCAAAATTATCGATACTCGTGAAATGCTAATTAAGAAATTTACGATATCCGACACCTCCTTGTTCGTTTCATCTGCGTAGATAGCTCTTCACCTTATCCGCCTGAAGTATAATACGTAAGGGGATATAATCGTTTGGTCTTCGCAAAATAGGCACACCGAACCAGCGACAGATACACGAATTTAGGTAAAACGATTTATTTGTAATGCTTTTCACTATATGATCATATTCGGTTCCTTGTAAATGTTATTCCCAATATAAATTCGTTTCACGATTTTAATGTACACGGGCCTATATTGATACAAGAATAAGAAAAATAAAGAAGAATAAAGTTGATTCCTTTAGATATTTGGAAATATATTTTCCTCCTGCTAAAAACTCGAATATCCTCTATTTGCTCTATTCTTTTTTGGAAGTTCAGTTTAATAATTCTCAAGATTCCTACTCAGAACTACAGTCGACGGCATAAGTATTTTGACAAAACTCTGCACTGTGTTTTGGTGATGCTTTGAAGAACTGTATTATTTAACGGAACTTATATGCTTTACAAAGCGTAGTGTATGTAAGCGTAAAGTAACGGGTAAAGTATTTTTCCCAATTCCGTTATTCCTCTTTTTGGTTTACGCATTCTTCTTCTTTGCGATCTGATGTTTGGTGGACAAAAGTATTTTGACACTTTCTCTTTTTAGTGTGCATTGATCTGACTTTGAGCTTTAACGATCGTTTTATTCTGCGACAATTTAAAAATAATCCATTAGAAACTCCTAAGAGAGTTGCCCATGAGCTTAATAAATACACTGACATTAATATAAGCGAAAAAACAATTCGTAGACGTCTTAAAGAAGCAGATTTCGGCACCTACGTAGCTAGAGTTATACCCCAAATTTCAATGAGAAATAAAGTCAAGCGCTTGGAATTTGCTAAAAAATATATTGACAAGCCAACTTCTTTTTGGCATAATGTTATTCCATCTAAGAACTTTCCAATTGGAATTTATTTTTTTTTTGGTGCAAAACGATATTTATACCTATAAGTTCCGTAAATTTGTACCGATTTTGATGAAAATCGAAAGTTACGTCAAAGAAGCTATTTTAATTATATTGGGTAAGTTTCAAGTTGATATGTTGAGGGGTGTGGGAGAAAACACGGTAAATCGATTGCGGGGGGTGGGGGGACCGCATCGATAAAATTTGGATGTGGATTTGTTCATTAGAGCCACATGAATGAGCTTACCAAAAATTCTAGGTGATTCTAGGTCACTTGTAGCCATAATTGCGTAGAGTCAAATATTGACGCAGTTTATTGGCAAGGGGATGTGAAATTTGCGCATTTTTGACTATAACTTCTGTTGTATTTGTCCGATTTTGTTCATTTTTTACACATAGATGCATGTATCCACAACGCATCGCTCTGTTAAATTTCAAATGAAAATATTAAACGGTGTGGCTAAGAACCGCGAAAATCTACAGCGGGGGAACGGGGAAAGATTTTGACATGATTCAACAAACTTCATCTGCTTAGGAAATATGCGCACCAGCTGGTAAAAATTCGTGTCTCTAGCTCTTATAGTCTCCGAGATCTAGGCGTTCATACAGACGGACAGACGGACGGACGGACGGACATGGCTCAATCGCTACCCGAGGTTATGATAAGCATTTTGGTATAAAGGACTTGGGGTCTGCCACGCCTCCTTCTGTCCGTTACATACATTGCACAAATCTAGTATACCCTTTGTACCTATAGGTACAGGGTATAAAAATTACCTGTTTGTGAAAGAGTAAGTCATGGAGGTGGATCAATAATGTTTTGGGGATGCGTTTCTTTTAATGGGGTAGGAGATTTAGTTCCCATTAACGGAACCATGGATAAAGGAAAATATTTAAACATTTTGAATGATCACGCATTTCCTTCTGGGGTCAAACTGATTGGAGAGTCCTTTATTTTCCAACAGGACGACGCACCGTGCCATAAAGCCAAATTAGTTTCAAATTTTTTGAATGATGTTGGGGTTAACATGCTGGATTGGCCACCGCAAAGTCCCGATTTGAACGTAATTGAAAATTTATGGGCCTATATTAAACAAAAGCGGTGTGCAGATTTGACCAGGACGCGCGAGGAGACTATTTCTGAGGTGGGAGAGCTCTGGAAGGATATTCCATTGGATTACATTCAAAAATTGGTCGACTCAGTTCCTAAACGGTTGAAAAAGGTTATAAGTTCTAAGGGGGGATATATTTTTTATTAATATTTAATAATAATACGCTGAGCCATTACATTTGTTAATTTTTCCTTAAAAAAAATGGATGTCAAAATACTTATGCCACCTTACATTTTTGAAATACAGTTTTTTACTTTGCTATCTTTACCTCTATATAATCTTTTGTAAATTCATTTTATAGTAAATATATATACCTTTACTCCAATTTATTTTTAATTTTTTCTATGCGAATTTAAAAAGTGATAAATGAAATAAAATAAAATTTACTTTGTCAAAATACTTATGACGTCGACTGTACGTAAATATGTAGTGGTCAGCAGAAAACGGTGGATTTTATAGGGTTAATTTGTTCTGCAGATGTCATTGTCTTTGGTGCGTACACTGTTTATGTCTCGCTTTACGTTCACCAATGTAAAGAACGCGCTCTCTTTCTCTCATAACAGCGACAAGCGACAGGCAAGAAGAGCATTTAAAAAGACAGCTTGTGGTGTACGGACGTGCTCGCGCTAAATTTTCTTATGTGCGTTTGAGTGTTTAACTTTATGTAAAATATTTAAAAAGTATATTTTGCCAATAATTTTGTGTGCATACGTGTACTTTTATTGTTATTGGCACAAAACAGGCTAAAATGTGAGTTAAAAGTGAATGGTTGGTTGTGACTTTACGGCTTTTTGATTTAAATTATTACATACAGAATCAAGCCCCCTCCCTGGCTAAGTGGGATCGGCCGCTGCGTTCGTATGGTTGCTTTACTGGGCACCGTTGGTTGTGATATTGTCCTCAAGTGTCTCAAGGCCAAAGTAGCGGAGTCGCAACCAAAGGCGCACACAATTTCACAACAGCGGATCGCATTTCGTCACACAGCTACAAACATTAACGTCACGTCGAGAGAGAGCAGAAGCAAAGGTGCCTTCGTTGCCGCGCTCAGTAGATCTGCTCTCCCGCTCTCAGCGATTTGGGTGGCATTGCCAGTTTTGAAAACTGATAGAGCAACGAAAGGGAATACACAAAATTTCTTATATCTAACTGGACCTACATAAACACACACGGACTTTATACATATATAACTGCTTTATATATGTATAACTGCTAACATCTACATATTTTTGACAACAACTGAGTAACATATACACTTGAATTTTAAACATAATTTACTTTGAAAAATAATTGTTTGTTTTTATTAAATAATGTAATATTTAATTTGTATTAGACGATAAACGGAGAAAAAAGAAAACAAAAAAAAAATCCTATATGAAATAAGTAATACGCTAAATGAATTAGTTACATTTATTTTTAAGTTCTTATATATAACAAAATTTAAAACAGAGTTACATCCAGCTACGTCATTGGGCCCAACGAACGCGCAGGATGAACGTGAGTTGAATCATTTTATTTTATTTAATCAATATCTATTTAAAAAGAATATTAATATGTAACTGAACCGTTTGAATTTGACGAGTTTTGAATTGGATAATTTAAATTTTTCTTCCTTCTTATAAATACCTTATTTTGAAATCATATAATCATATATAATCGTAAACTATGGAACAAAGCGAAACCATGAATTTTGAATTTCTATATTAATTTCGTCGAAGATCTTTTATATATTATTATTATGTTAGTTTAAATAAATAGTATCAAAATCATCATGACTCAGGCGTATCGAGTTTAACAGCTTTTAGCTGACGTGTTAAGGGGCAATTGCTAACATCGCTCCGCCAATTGCCAAGGTTGGGTGGGTACAGAGATGTGGATAAATACCATCTTAATCCACATCGATAAGTCGGAGTACAGCAAATTTTTTTATTTAGCAATCTAACCGAATCGGCAATAACTGGCTTCATTGATTTTATCGTATCATTTTAGTTTCTGATATCGTGCACTTTAATTATTATGTTAGGTGTCACGGAATAGGGTAAGGAAAAGAACCCCGCCGATCCGACGAGCTAGGCATAGAGCGATGCATAGTGCACGAGACTTCCGATCCCTATCCGATGCAATGGCCATTTTAGGCCTTGGCAGCCGCACGTTACAAATATTACTGCGAGAGTAGGTTTTGTTTTTATGCGGCTAAATACTCGGAAACGAATATTACTCAAACAAACTGCAGTCGCCAACACTATAATATTTTGTGGTTGGCATATTACTTATTTCACATTCTTTTTCGTCTCCGTCACTATCGGTGCGATTTCTGTCTCGCTTTTAATATCATCGGCGGATGGATCTTCATGCTTGTAATAATCGTCTTCACCATTATTTCCACCTTGTATGTCATTTATCAAGGCGGAAGACCAACGCGAATAAAAATTAACTGAAACTTTTGCTGCGTAAACTTAACTTCACAAAAAGCGAATTGTATAATATTAGTTCACGATTATGTTGTTAACAAATGTCGGCTGTACGGAGCTAACTCACAGCTCTGGCGTTCCTGCTCCTGTCCTAACGGACGGATGTCATAAAATTCTTTCTGACTTACTCGAATTCTCTAGCATTGGACTATGTGTCCGTTAAAAGGTGATTTTTTTCCACTTTGTTTAGGTATTCAGTCGTGCTCCGAAAAACGAAAATACCAAACCCAACAATTTTATTCGAGTTAAAACTGAATTCTTTTTGGAATCCAAACACTCGATTGCCATATTAAATTGCGTGCCCTTAGCAATAGCAGAAATGTTTATTATGAAAATATAGTTATCTCTTGGTTTGTTTGTTAATTTCATTTTATTATTTGAAAATACTTATATAACCAAACCAACAGATCGCCCACTCTGAATTAATTTAAGCATTCAAAAAATGGCCTCCACATGTACTCCGATGTATCGAAATATCGATGTATTGAAGTTAAAATATATCGAAAACATCGATTTTGGCCAACATCGATGTTTCTCCAGCACTACTGGATACCGGTTAAACACAGCGAACAGTTGGAGTCATCTTCACTTAGTCAAGGATAAAATTTTACTCGGATGACATATGACTGATGAAGTATTAATGATTAATGATGAATGATGAATGATGAATGATGAATGATGAATGATGAATGATGAATGATGAATGATGAATGATGAATGATGAATGATGATTGATGAATGATGAATGATGAATGATGAATGATGACATATGTGTGATGTATGATGTATGATGTATGATGTATGATGTATGATGTATGATTTATGATTTATGATTTATGATTTATGATGTATGATGTATGATGTATGATGTATGATGGATGATGTATGATGGATGATGGATGATGTATTATGGATGATGTATGATAAATGCTTATAGCTATAAATCTATCATTTCTCAAATTGCATTCAGCTTGTTTTGGCTTTAGAGACATACACATTTTGTTTTATCGAAGTTTTAAAGCCACAGCAAACAGTTGGAGTCTTCTTCACTTAGTCAAGGATAAGAGATAAGATTATACCACTGTATATCTGAATTCACATTTTTAAAGGCGAGTTCCAACAAGCTCCAGAAATTTGGAAGATACATTTTACTAAGAAGTTAACAAGGCAACCCAGGTCAAGCTGAATTTAATATTAATATGTACTCTTTTATTTCAGATTACCCAATATTGAAACACTAAAGAAAAAAATCACCGAAAGTTACTGAATGAGATCTCAAAAAAATTATTACTAAATTTTTTTTTTTGTACTAAATTCGTCAATTTCTTCTTAACAAGAATCATTACTTTAGCGAAAAAATTTTGTTTCTTGATTGCAAAGAAAGTAAAGAAAAATTCAATAAAATTTCTTAAAAATATCCTTTTTATTCGGTATAATATGAGGATATACATATATCCCCTTAAGTTTAGCCTTTTTTTAGTATATTTTTTTCGATTATTAACTAACACTAGTCGACAAATTTAACACTTGTGTGTGCCTAAAACCCCAAAAAAACACACCATTTTGGTGACTTTTTGTACAAATATCGATATTTCTTTCAGAAAAACTCTTAGACACTTAAGAAGTTAGCTATTTAATGTTATTGGTCACGATATGTAGATGCGATTTCTATACAACTTCGTCTTTTTATGTAAAAAAATGACTGACTTAATGCATTTTTAACAAAAACGAAAAAATATAATTTTTTTCGAACGATTTTTTTATTTGTCAATTTTAACTGCATTTAACCTTTGAAAAGTGATTGACTATTCTATATTTTAATTTGTTATAGACACTGATGACTGGTGACTGATGAATGATGAATATATGGCCGTGCTCCGGAAAAGAATCCAAACATTTTACTCGGATTCGGATGAATGATGACTCAGACCAGTGTTGCCATTTTAGCTTATAATGAATTCCTTATAAGTTTTTCTAAATGCTTATAGCTATAAATCTATCATTTTTCAAATTGCATTCAGCTTGTTTTAGCTTTAAAGACATACACATTTTTTTTTATCGAAGTTTTAAAGCCACAGCAAACAGTTGGAGTCTTCTTCACTTAGTCAAGGATAAGATTATAGCACTATATATCTAAATTCACATTTTTAAAGGCGAGTTCCCCACATATGTAATTGGTTCTGCCTTTCGTTTCAGCAACAAGCTCCAGAAATTTGGAAGATGCATTCTACTAAGGAGTTAACAAGGCAACCAAGGTCAAGCTGAATTTAATGTTAATATGTGCTGTTTGATTTCAGATTGCCCAATATTGAAACACTAAAGAAAAAAATAACCGAAAGTTACTGAATGAATGAATGAGATCTCAAAAAAATTATTAATCACTTTTTTTTTTTTTTTACTAAATTTGTCAATTTCTTCCTAAACAGAATCATTACTTTAGCGAAAAAAATTTGTTTCGTGATTGCAGATAAAGTAAAGAAAAATTCAATAAAACTTCATTAACCTCTTTAAACTTGTCCAAGCAACAAGAAGAGAAAATTCTTAAAAATATTCTTTTTATTCGGTATAATATAAGGCTATATAATCCCTTAAGTTTATCGATTATTAGTTTAGTTTTTCGATTATTAACTTCTTGGTCTTCTCTGTGGCGTTCCACCATACCAGAACTCCGTAGAGTAGCACTGGCCGCACGACTGAGATGAAGATCCAATGCACCCTTTCCTCAACATTGGATTTCCAGCTCAGCTTGCTATCCAATACTATTCCTAGATATTTCACGATCATTTTGGTCTGAAGTGCCGTTTATCGAAGGCGGAGTATCTCTTGGTGAAGAGAATTAGGTCCGTCTTACTACAGTCTTGGATTCCACCAAGGTGGCCTGTGTCTCTTTCTGTTAACCGTCGTTTTGCACGAGTCGTTGAACGCCTTCTTCAGAAGATGGCAGAGTGTCTCAACGGACTTCTCGATGTCATCTGTCGAATTTGTTATTGGTGGTGGTGGGAGTTTCCTTGCCACCTTGTATTTAAACATCTCCCAGTTGGTGTTGCGGGGATTCTTGTACTCACTTATGGTCATTACACACGTAAACCTCGCCTTAAATTGGATGTACTTGTGGTCAGAGAAGGATTGTTTGCTAAGAACTTTCCACTCTGTGACCGCAGTGTTCATACTATGCGAGAGAGTTAGGTCAATGACACTTGATGAGGTGGGGCCCACATAGGTGGGTTCCTCCCCTGTATTAGAGATTCTTAAGTTGTACCTTAGTATGAAGTGTAACAGTGACTCACCCCTCTCGTTGACGTCCCTGCATCCCCATACCGTGTGATGGTCGTTCGCATCAGCGCCGATTAACAGAGGTTCCGGCTCACCTCCTGGACCAGACGCTCCGTCTCCTCTGTTGTTGTTGACCTTGTTGCCACGTCGACGGACTCCTCATCCAGGGTTATAAGGAGCTCCGCCGACGCCAACTTACATTTGTGGAGGTTTAGCTTCATGGCTGTGTTCTGGTTCCTGCTGCTCCGATGGGTCGACTACCAGGGTCGCATCACCATGGTCCTCCGTGGTGAGATCCTTCTCCACCTCTCCGGCCTCAAGCGTATTGGTGTTGTCGTCGTTCGGGTGGCGCTTTTTGAGACGAAGGTAGACATTACCTACACCCCACGCCATCTTACCGAACCTTGGGTACAGCAGATTCTCGTCCTCCTTGTTGATATGGAGTACCATCTGCTGGCCCTTGTCATCCGGCTTGCCCACGTGCAGCACAACCCAGTTTTTGGCTGGCACATCTGGGTTTTGCCACTTTAGTAGTTTAAGAGCATGTTCCGTGGGCATAACTCTCGGGAAAAGTACCTTCGCTTTTGGTACCGACGGAATCAGTGTTCTGTCGACCACCTCCAGCTTGGCCCCCTCCCAGGGAGCGTCCATCTTGACCACAGTCTCGGTGACCCACTTCAGGGTGAGGTCATCCTTACAGCTCAGGATTTTTACGCCACTGAGCCACCCCGCTCAGTCGAACGTGGTAGGCTGAGCCTCTGGATCCTCCATCCTTTTGAACAAGGCATCCAGGAGCTTCAACTCCACCATTTTACCGTTTGGGTCGCTGCTCCCTTGGCTGGGGAGCGCAGGAGTTCTTCCCCCGCCTCAGCACTAATTGAGCCATGTGGTTCGCCGTCTGAGTCTTCAAGGACTACAGAACCGCAAAACAATTTGGCTTCACTTGTCGTTGTGGCAGTCGCTTTACAACTGTCCTGGCCTGCTCCAACCAGTTCATAGGTGTGACCGCTCGCGCCAGCCCGAGTTGCGTCCTTCATTGACTCCATCGCGGGGGTTTTGGCTAATTTTGTTCTTGGGAACCATCCCATAGCATTTTATGCCTGCTGCCAGGCACCTCTGGCCATGGCTCCAACGCAGCAGCAACAGACTTGAGAATCCGTATACTGCTGCGCTGTTGCCTCAGCTAGACCGTGCACTGGCCCAAGCAGCGAGGGAGGACGAATGCCAGACTCTGTTACTTGAGCCAGTGGATTTTCAAACCCATAAAAATGTACCAAAAATTTAAAACAATCGGCCGTGTTTCGGAAAACGATAAAAACAAAACGAACAATTTTATTCGGATTCGTTTTTGACCTGCTGATTAGGCAAAGTCTAACCGGTATCCAGGGAGCACCACAAGGCACCATTACAAATGCAATGTCGACTGCTGTCGCCATCTACTCATATTTCCCTTGCTCATTGTTAGCACAGCTTTACATCTTTCGAAGAATATTAACCACGAATATGCTTTTCCTATACAAAGGAATTTTTTTAAGCAAGGCATGAACATTTTTTTATGCACAACATTGACCATATAAAAATTCGTATTTATCTTAAAATTGACATAAATAGAACCTAAGAATATCAAAGAATATTTCACAAATTATTTCAGATTAAATTTCATAAAATGTTCAACCTATTTTGCCAATTCTTTTTCATTCCTCTTGCAACAAAACATTCGGTTTCAAACCACATAAGCAATTCGTTTTGGTGAAATTGGGAGCAGAATATGGAAAATAAAATGTTCGGATTCGTTTTCCATAGCACGGCAACTTTTTTTTTTTTTGTTCCTTCGCTTTTCTTATCATAATTTGTTTTTCATCTTCATAACAAATTTACAGTTAATAGTATTACAATTTTTTCCGATTAAAATTTTTCAAAATTCACTGTCTAAAGAACACCGCAAAAGCTTGCAACTTGTTGCAAGTATTCCGTAAATATGGAATCCAACAATCAGCTGTGGAAGTTCATACAAGCACAGTTGCTAATGGACGCGAACACTATAACTACGCACAAAATGCCAAAATGACCACTTATTTTAGCTTTCCGCCTTCTGATCTTCAGAAGGAACTGAACTGCATAGCCAAAGCCATTGTAACTCCCGGTAAAGGTATTCTAGCTGCCGATGAGTCTGTAGCAACCTTGGGAAAGCGGCTGAAGGAAATCGGTGTGGAGAACAGTGAACCAAACCGACGCGCCTATCGGCAATTGTTATTTACTGCAGACTCGGTGATTTCCGAATATATCTCTGGAGTTATTCTTTTCCATGAGACTCTTTATCAAAAAACCGATGATGGTAAGCCCTTTGCAAAAGTTTTGAGAAGTCTGGGTATTATACCAGGCATCAAGGTCGATTTGGGCGTGGTGCCACTATTTGGTTCAGAGGATGAGGTCACTACACAGGGCCTTGATAACTTGGCAGCACGCTGTGCTGTTTATAAAAAGGATGGTTGTGACTTTGCCAAGTGGCGCTGTGTTCTGAAAATTGGCAAGAACATACCATCCTATCAGGCCATTCTGGAGAACGCAAATGTACTGGCACGCTATGCTGCCATCTGTCAGTCTCAGGGCATTGTGCCCATTGTGGAGCCGGAAGTTTTGCCCGATGGTGATCATGACTTGGATCGCGCCCAAAAAGTCACTGAGGTGGTACTAGCAGCTGTCTATAAGGCACTTAGTGACCATCATGTTTTCTTGGAGGGCACACTTTTAAAGCCAAATATGGTAACAGCGGGACAGTCTAGCAAAAAGAAAAATAAGCCAGAGGTAATAGCTAAAGCCACTGTAGAAGCTTTGCGTCGTACTGTGCCCGCTGCGGTGCCAGGTAATTTAAAAACTTTAAAAAGCTATTGTACTTACTCTGCTCCAATGCAGGTGTCACTTTTTTGTCTGGTGGACAATCTGAGGAGGACGCTTCTGTGAATTTAAGCGCCATAAACCAGGTTAAGCTCTGCAGACCTTGGGCGCTGACGTTTTCCTATGGTCGTGCCTTGCAAGCTTCTGTTATGAAAGCATGGGGTGGCAAAGAAGACAAAATTGCTGAAGCGCAACAGGAGCTGCTTAAACGAGCCAAAGTGAGTTGTTTTCGATAACACATCAGTAGATTAGTAATCGATTTTTAATATAGGCCAACAGCTTGGCCAGTCTGGGCAAGTACAAGGGTGGATCAATTAAAGGCGCGGCTGGCGGTGAAACACAACACGTGGATGATCATCGTTACTGACGTCACAAAAACTATATGTGGTTGCTGGAATAAAAGTAAATTTTCGAAGTAACCTTTTTAGCCTTTAGCTCAATTAATTAAACTAAAGCTGATTCGGCAGTTGCGGAGTCAGTGTCAGTGGTAGTGTCACTGGCTCCAGGACAACAGTGCTCCAGCGTTGACATTTGGCCACAAACCGCATGTACGCTCGTCAGGCAACAAGTCGAAATATTGTTAACAAGCGTGCAAAATACATGCTACAAAAAAGCAACAACAACAACAAATAAGTTTGGTAGCAGCAAAAGTGTCGTATTAATCCGCGGAGATTACCAGACAGCCGCATTACCGACACGAACCAAAAGCCTCCGTTGTGCGGAGCTGGATGCAGCGCATGGCCAGCTTCGCTTAATTAACGCAAACGCATGGCGAACCAACCAGATGGAGAGTCAGTGAGTCAGTGAGTCAATCGACAACCGCGACAGCTACAACAGCAACAACAACAATGACAAGGCCGTTTTTTAGCAAGGGGAGTGTAACATGTGGAGCAAGCGGCGGCTCCAAGTGGCAAGTGCCAAGCGGCAAGCACCAACAAGCCAAGTATTTTGACTTAATCAAGCGCGTCCAAGGAGTCGTCGTCGGCGTCGTCGACGTCGTTGTCGTGCTTGAATGTCGAATCTACATGTCATGTTGCTGGCAAATTAGTCGCGTGCGTAACGCAATGCGTCAGACTTGGTGGCCAGCTGCGGTCGGAGCATGGATTGGCACACGGCCAGTCGGTCGGCATACAAATCGTCGTAATTAAAATTAAAGCAAAAGGCTAAAATATGGCACCATTCCCCTGTTGCCCATAACACTGTCACGCACACAGGTCGAACATAATCATGCGTACATAAAAGTACTTTATATACGAGCATACCGATACCTGTGTATATACATACATGCAAACAGAACAGTTATATTTCCCATTTTCTTTTTTAATTTTCACTTTCGCAGCAAAGTGAATTGTGTGGTCTGAGGCTTTATAACATTTCCATCTCGCGGAGAGAAGACCAATCATCAGAAGACGAGTCCGCTGGAGACAAAATGTTATGTTAATTGCACATACCATACCCAACAAACATATTTATAGCGAAGTTGATATAGGGTGCAAAGAAGGTGTCCTACAGCGGATCATTGCCAAAAGTAAATGCAAATAAATTAATGAAATGAATCGACGGAAAAGTTTGAGACGGAAAACATAAGTGTATTGACGGCCCGAACTTATTTTTGACACATGTATATTAAAAGTTAAATTTTATATCAGTTTAAAGGGAAGATCTTCCAAACTTAACACAAGTACTAGCTTGGCTCTTATAGCCTCAGAGATCTAGGGTTTCATACGAGCCAGGCAGGCAATTCTGCATTAACCCCAACACATTGCTCACTGTAAAGGTTTTTCAGTAGCAAAGTCAATACATTGACAGTTCCCAAGTAATTTATAAAGTCGTATGGAAAGCAATTCAAACCCGTGTATTCTATTTCACCGAAAACCTGTCGAAAATTTTAAAATTTTTGGCTAAAAGATTTTGTAAGTAAGCAAAGAATTTACAGGCATGTTCTAGATTTAGATTCCGACAAAAAGTTGCGGAATCGAAATGAAAACTGTTCTAGATGTCGATTCCGACAAAAGTGGAATCGTTTTGAAATGTTTGGCTCGCAGCTGTCGAAATGAAAAGTAATTGGCTTTATTTACTTGAATAAATGCATTTAATGTCACTGAAATTAATTTTGTATTATTTTTTATAGTTTTAAGAAAATTTAGAACTGTTCAGTTGAACGGATTATGGTTAATTTTCATTAAATATTTGTGTTACAAAATTTGTCTATTAAAATTGTGTGTACATGCAAAACCAAAACAAGTGGAATGAAAGTAAATAATGGATTTAGACAAAACAGGTCCTCGAAAAATTATTTTTTGTCGTGTTGCACGAGTAAATTCGATGATAATTTTATAAATGGATGGCTTAAAACACAGTGCTTCTCAAAACTATAGGACACCTTGAAGTTTTATGTTCAATTGTAAATATCTCTTTTTGTAGGGGTGATCCACCAAAGCTTTATTTACCACAATAACTGTCTATTATTAGACCTTTCGATTTACCGTTAGACCTTTGCATTATTGCTTCACACGATTTTTCGCAATAGGTTATTCATTGAAATGTGACTTTTTCTGCAATTTTAAGCCTTTCATAACCATAGGACAGTAGTCTATTATAAGGAAATTAAGTGTAAGGCTGGCTATATTTATATTTTATTTTAATTTTCAGTCACTTTTTGATCGTTTTATGATAATAACATTTCTTAAATAATGCTAATATTACTAACCTACATCTGTTATTTTCCAGTTGTAATGATTATTTAAAATCTAATCTCTGTTTTTTTGTAATTGCTAGCTTTAAGCAAATCTTTACTTTATTGACAATAAAACAATCCTTTGAAATTTAATTATGATAAAACGCAGCAAGGTATGGCTTTTAGTTTAGAGGAGAGAGACCGAAATTTAAAACATTGAGAAATAAAAAAAAACGTAAGTGTATACGAATCTTTCACACTTGTGAACTATAAGTAACTTTTTTACTACGTTTACATTTTTAAAAGATGGCTGCTGCATGATGTCGGTGCCTTTTAAATTTTGAGCCAAGTAAACAAACATAAATAACAAACAGCTGTTCCTGGCCGGAATGAAAACGATACGAACTCAGTTTAAATCTAGAACACAAATTGTTGGAATGCACTCGTTTTGACTTTTCAGCACGATTCGAAATCTAGAACATGCCTGTTAATTCAATTTAAAGATTCTACAGTGCACCAGGATACGCTCACTGTTTTTTGTAGAATTTTGTCTGGCGCTTTCATGGGTGGTTTACACAACATTTTGAAATTATGGTTGCCTAATCTTGCTAAACAAAGGAAGCATTTGTACTATGGAACTGGGGTAAATGCTTATCTCTAGGGTTTCGTCTAGTTGTAGTCTAGTGAATTATCTCACTATATTTTTAACTTAGTTAATAGATAAATAAAAAATCTTACACTACTGATTAGGGAACTCACGAAGCTAATTATTGATGCAGAAATGCAGAAGTGTCTGTCTAAGCAAACTTTGAACAATCTTTATGAATAAAATTTTGCACAATCAGCTGCTTACAACTCTCATATTTAGATTTTATTAACTTATTTGTTCGATTTCTGGAAAGAAGACTTAAAGAGATTTTGTAGATAATTTCAAATACTTTCATAAAGTACATGCGTAAAATTTCTGAAAAAACCTACCGGTTTTGAGACATTTGTAAAGTATTCGAAAAACACCAAACACGATTTCCAACTTTTAACTCTAAACAGGCATTGTGCTCGAACCAATTAACCCAGAACCTTAAGTCTTGTTTGATAGATAATTTAACTTCAACCTTCAAATCATGACTCTAAGTTTGATAGAAAAATTATATCATGCAAAAACCGTACCAATATGTATTGCCAGGGGGCGGTGCCACGCCTCCTACCCACAAATACGAAAGATCGGCTTTAGACTTTGAACAAGATCCCTCACGATCCCTGAAAGTTTCGTCACTTAAGTATTTTTTTGCAGCAGACGTCGTACAGAAAGTACAGAACTTTTCATAGTCAAGCATTATAATGCTTTTTCATTGAAGGTTTTTGGGCACTTTTGCATTTTTGCATGGATACACAAACTCTTGACCACTCCAATCGAAACCCTTTTTATGAAGACTGTAGGTCAGCATTCCTCGTAATTAGTTTTTCAGACACTTTTCTATATATGGAACTTTACTAATCAAGAAATTATATGGAGTTGTATAATTTGATTAAGGGGAATATCGAAAAATATTTGCAAATGAACTTTAAATATAACAAATTAGAAACTATACAGATGTAAAATTTTTTGATGGCTGTGTCTTGATGTTTCTTTTCAAACTGCTTGCTGGGTAGTTTCGAGTAAAAAATGTTGGCTGGGCATGTGCAAATTGTCATTTCGCTCATGTTTTTATAGCAGCTATATGCCAACCCAATTAAAACCAAATTATAGCAGATTGTCACAAAAGGCGTTTTAATGATAGCCTGCAACTCCTTCATTATCATTGCAGAAACTCACGCGTAATTCGACTTTTTCAATTTATTGCAAAAGATACATGAAATATATTTACATGCACTTAAAATGTATAATTTTTATTTTTATAAGAGTTTACCACTAAGCCAAGTTGAAACCTTCTTGACAGGCTTCTCCAATTTGATGTGTGGCCAACTAATGAGCCCAGAAACCCCATGAAAAAAACCTTGACTAGACAAGTCTATGCAACTTTGTCGGCACGCGTTTAAACACACTCAACATCAAAGACAAGAAACCGGCAGCTCTTTAATAGACCCAACTTTAACGAGGTCTATAGCTTACCCACTGGTCATAAACGAATCCGTTCACCATATGAAGCCTGTATTTAAAATGCAAACAAAGCAACTTGCCAACTTAATAAGTGGGCGTGATCTCGTCACGCGGCAGGGGAGTGTCTTATACAGTTAGACGACATAATTCGCAATTGGTGGACGTGGCGCCAAAGTTTAATTTGAAACTTGGCAGCACAAATCACTCAACCGTCAAATGCTTGTTGATTAATTTGGTGTTAATAACACTGGCTACAAAATCCTGCATGCCCGACCAACAGACTTTGACAAAAACTTTCTAGCTGGCATGACGGCGGCGCCAATTAATGTCATGATGCAATGCTTCATACGAGGGCAGTCTAAATAGTATGCGACTTAGCAAGCCCCTGCCTTTCAAGAAATAGGATGTGTTACGGGCTGTACTGTACCCATATGTTCAATTTGTGCAATGTATTTATGTATGTTCGTTGAACACCTAGATCTTAGAGACACCAAGTTTTATCGAAATATACGCAATTGAAATTGGTTGATTCGTGTCTGTAGGAGGATTTCAGGCTTATACCCAAATAGAAATATTATGCTCCAAAAATGATTGAGATCAAAGCCCCTCCACTATAACCATATTCGACTTTGTTTCAAGCTACAGCCACCAAATTGGTTATGGAATCTAATGAGAGCCCATTAAAAAAAAACTTTTGCATTTACGCAAAGCAACTCTTTTCTGTAAAAACTCACTGTCGGAATGTTCACATAATTGGTTAAATTTATGAAACGTTGGTTCAAAGAATTTAAAGACCCTTATAAAGGGTGATTTTTTAAGAGCTTTCGGAATTTATTAAAAAAACACGTAAAATTCCGAAAAATGTATGAAATCATTATTTGAGTCGATAGAACGATCTATATAATTTAAAGTTTAAAGATGATTTCATGTAAATGTTGACCGCGGCTGCGCCTCAAATGTTTCATACGCTGGGTCCAATTTTGACATACGGTCCAATGATGCCACCTGCCCATAATCTACACCATTGACAGTTCTTGCAATGCTTCTGGCTGCTCTTCACACCAAATACAGCAATTTTGCTTGTTCACGCATCCATTCAACCAGAAATGAGCTTTGTCCATAAAATGGAAAAAGTGCACGATGCAATTCCTTAACCGAGCATATATTTTGATAATAAAATTCAATAAACTGCAAGCGTTGTTCGTTTGTAAGTCGATTCATGGTTAAATTATAGATCAAACTGAACATGTTTGACAGTAATACAAGCCACAAAAACAGTGTTGCCAAAAAGAAAGTTGCTAAAAAATCACCCTTTACAACAAACCTTTTTATACCTCGTACCTACAGTTAGATTAGTGCAATCAATGTAATGGATAGAAGGAGGTGGACAGACCCCAAGTTCTTTACACTAAAATTCTTATCATAACCTCGGGAAGCGATTGAGCCATGTCCGTCAGTCTGTTCGTCTGTATGAACACCCAGATTTCGGAGACATCTTTATGTCAAAAATGAATTAAATCGGGGAAATACAACAAACGTTATTGTCATAAATGTACTAGTTTCAAAAAATCCAATTGGAAAATTCTTTGAAGGAATATGCAAAAATATATTTTTTTCTCGAGAAAAAGGTACAGGTTATCACACTGTCGGGCACCGCCTCGACTGTATCACATTTTGTATATTTCGCTCATCCGCCCAATTTGGGGTTACTGTTTATCAGGACAATGTTGAAACGGTACAAATCCAATTCCCGCTTTTTACCTCGCGTTAAGCCAAAGCAGAAAGTGATATCATAAACGAATGGCTGAGGAGACTTTACGCTTCTTTCTTTAACCACCTTATTCTGACAGACTTCTCCCTTTAAAGCTGGCTTTCTTAAATAACCGTAGAACAGTATTATTAATTCAACAACGAACAACGAAAGCACACAATTGCCTCCTTGGGCGATATCATGTATGTATATATTAGACAATATTGCCGTTTCGCGGATTGAGTACCATCCAAATCAATGAAAAATCAATATCTAGTGTAACCAATCCGACTGATTGCTTATTTTGAAAAATATCTTTTACAAAAGTTTTAAGTTTTAGTAAAGGATATGTGGAGTTAAGTTCAGGTCGAAAGCATATTGTACATTTGGCCAAATGCTGTGTAAATATTAATAATTAACAAGTCGAGTTTTACTTAATTTCTCCAGCATCTTAGATAAGCCACTTAACAAACTAATGGGTCTAAAGCTCTCTGGTCTATCAAGAGGTTTACCATGGATACTTGGCTAATTGTTTCCGAACTAGGATATGACGTTGTAAGATTATGCTTCTATTGAAAGACATTTGCAAGAGCATTCGATTTTTCTTCTCTAGACGCACAAGTTACGACGTCTTTAGATAGGAAGGAACTAGTGATGAGCAATATTTACGTAGCTGTGATTTGTCACAAGTATTTTAATGTAACGAGTCGTATCAGTGACAAGTATTTTGTCACGGTGACAAAATACTCGTGGGTAGCATGAGCTGTCACAAAATACGCTGCAAGTATTTTCATACCAATAGCGACAAAATACTGCGAGAGTATTTTGTCACTGCGAGAGTATTTTGTCACATTCACAACCCAAGGTGACAAAATACTCGTGAGAGTATTTACTGTTACAAAATACGCGCCAAGTATTTCCGTACCAATAGTAACAAAATATTGCAAGAGTAAATACTGCAGGTAAATACTTGGCGCGTATTTTGCATTTAGTATTAATGAATACAATAGTTTTGAGATATTTGTTGCAATATGAAGAAGGGTCACATGCAAAGTAAGTGTCTAGTCGTTGAAGAGACAAGTGCCTTTAAAAAAAAATGTGGTACAGTCGAGGCGGTGCCCGACAGTGGAATACCCTGTACCTTTTGTGTCAAAAAAATTTTTCCTGCATATTCCATCTAAGAACTTTCCAATTGGAATTTATTTTTTTTTGGTGAAAATCGATATTTATACCTATAAGTTCCCTAAATTTTTACCCATTTTGATGAAACTCGAATGTAACAACAAAGAATTTATTAAAAGTATACGGGGTAAGTTTCAAGTTGGTATGTTGAGGGGTGTGGGAGAAAACACGGTAAATCGATTGCGGGGGGTGGGGGGACCGCATCGATAAAATTTGGATGTGGATTTGTTCATTAGAGCCACATGAATGAGCTTACCAAAAATTGTGATTCTTGGTCACTTGAAGCCATAATTGCGTAGAGTCAAATATTGACGCAGTTTATTGGCAAGGGGAGGTGAAATTTGCACATTTTCGACTATAACTTCTGTTATATTTGTCCGATTTTGTTCATTTTCTACACATAGATGCATGTAACTACAACGCATCGCTCTGTTAAATTGGTGAATCAGGTGAAAATACTAAACGGTGTGGCTAAAAACCGCGAAACTCTACTGCGGGGGAACGGGGGAAGATATTGATATGATTCAACAAACTTCATCTGCTTAGGAAATATGCGCACCAGCTGGTAAAGTTTCGTGTCTCTAGCTCTTATAGTCTTCGAGATCTAGGCGTTCATACGGACGGACGGACGGACGGACGGACGGACATGGCTCAATCGCTACCCGAGGTTATGATAAGCATTTTGGTATAAAGGACTTGGGGTCTGCCACGCCTCCTTCTGTCCGTTACATACATTGCACAAATCTAGTATACCCTTTGTACCTATAGGTACAGGGTATAAAAATAGTGTTTCCCAGCTATCGTATTGCCTTTAACAGCCGTTGCCATCGCCTACTCGTCTAACAGATCAGCATGGCCCCTCTTCTGTGTCGAGAAGAATAAATCCCTAGTCCAAATATCGACCATATTTGCTTTCTCATACCCAAATTTTATGTATATTGCCTAAAAACTCTTTCTATTAAAATGCCTTCAGTTGTATATATAAAATTATAAAAATGGGCTGACAGATTTTTGCGAGCTCTGATATACTTATGTATATATATACTTCGAAGTGAAATCCCCACTATCACTATCGTGCATATTCCGAGTCTTTCTCGTCTGATTGATCACTTCTTTTAAACGTTCTTGGCGGTATCGCCAAATATGTTTTTTAAGTCGTGCTTCGATGCAGCTCTCGGATATTTAAAAGTTAATATCGACGGTGCTGTGTACCTTAAACATCGTATATTTCCATCTTGAACTCATCATAGGCTTTCAGCTAAAAAAAAAATTAAACAGTGCAGTATTTGCGAACATGCAAAGGTTCACTATCAACTCCCGCTAAAACTGCATATGTTGACAAAACCAAATAAAAATACCAAAAAAAAAATTATTGATAAAGTGTTTTTTGGCAAGTCCATCTACTTTTGAGCCTACCCTCGTAGAGGCATACAAATAAATTGGCCAACTTGCAGCACAATGCCAAAATTGGACACAGAGCATGAAAAACGTCGTCTGCAGCTGGAGGATGTGCATTTTGTTAATTGAAAGTTTGATTGACCATATTTGTCAGCAGTGGTTTTTGGCGACTTGTCTCAGCGCTGGAGCATTTAATTCATTTGCACCTCAAATAGGCATCAGAAGAGTCGGTCAGACTCCAGCATATATACACATGCACACGATTTAACTGCTGCTGATAGCCAAAAGTGGTTTTGGCCAATCCCAAAAAAGGCAACTCACGCGCTGCCAACTCGATGCAAGTCTTACGTCCAGCTTCTGGATACTGCAGCAATCCAAATGGGCTAACAACGCAGCAATAGCGTTGATTTCCATGCAGCCAAATCATTTGCTCTATGTATTGTCTACTTTGATGCTAATTATGGACATTTAAGCGGCGCTACCAAGCTTATCTTCCATGATCCACTGCCGTCTCCAATCGTGTGAATTTGACTTTTGTTTTGTTTGAGAAACTGAGGTGACACACAAAGCGTTGAAACGTTGAACAGTTGGGTTCGTTTAAAAAGAGTCAGGCTTTTGACACAAAAGAATGCAGGACAGAATTCCATCCTGATGAAATTTTGAAATCTAAAATCCGCCGGAAGTCGGAGGGCTCTACTGCTTTCTTCCTTTTGTACTACATAGAGTTCAGTGGCGATTTAAGAGGCCGTAGTTCCATTTATTATTGGTTTTCGTGCCCAATTTCCATTAAGTCCAAACTTTTTATACCCTCTACCTATAGGTACAAAGGTATACTAGATTTGTGCAATGTATGTAACGGACAGAAGGAGGCGTGACAGACCCCATGTCCTTTATACCAAAATGCTTATCATAACTTCGGGTACCGATTGAGCCATGTCCGTGTGTTCGTCCGTCCGTCTGTATGAACACCTAGATTTCGGAGACTATAAGAGCTAGGGATACGAAACTCTATCAGCTGCTGCGCAAATTTCCTTAGAAGATGAAGTGATGAAGATGATGATTGACTCTACGTAATTATGGTACAAGTGACCTAGAATCACAATTTTTGGTAAGCACTGTACCAAAATTTCATCAAAATAGGTTTACAATATCACATAGCTCCCATAGGATCGATCGGCCAAAAAACTTTTTTGTACAAAATTCGTTGTATTTCGTTTGTTTATGAAGGTATTATAAACCAATTTGGCATTCAGAAGTTTTTACAAATATTTTTATATAAGAGACGACATGGGAAGTTTTTGAAGTTCCCAAGCACTGTACCAAATTAGATCATAATCGGTTGACTATATCATATGGCTCCCATAGGACCAATTGGTCAAAAAAATACATGTTTTGTACAAAATTCGTTTTTTTTTTTCGTTTGTTTGTTAAGATATCGTAACCAAATTTGGCACTTGGGAGTTTTTTATAGGCCCCAAGCACTGAACCAAATTTGATCAAAATCGGTTGCCTATGTCTTATAGCTCCCATAGGAACGATCGGTAAAAAAAATTTTTTGGTTCAAAATTCGTCTGTTTTTTGTTTGTTTTTGAAGGTTGTTAAGGTGGGTGGATTCCTGGATGGTTCTTGTATGGATGTAGTTGTCTTTCCGTGGCCCTCAGTGTGACCCTTGCCCAGATGATAAGATGTTGGTCTTGTGATTGTGGTTGAAAGTGTTGATCTTTATTGTAGAATGTGTGTTCGTTTATTTGTGTATATTAAATGTAAAAATAGAGCAAACGGGGAATGGGCTCTTTGAGCGTGGCTAAGCACGGAGCTAGGCTTAACCCACTCATGCCGTTTTGTCATGATCAAAGGTATCGTAGCCTAATTTGTCAATCAAATGTCTTTTGGTGTTCTTAGGCAATATACATACCGGATTTTATTGCAATCTAGTGGTACAGAGTATCCCGAATTCGTCCGCGCCCGACTTTAACGTACGCCATCTGTCCTAAAAACAACCAGTAAATTCTATAAAATTTATTTAACAATAACAGGAGCATCTATTCTCTAATGAGACTAGGTGCTATATGCAAACTATTGTTTATTATAATATTATAAGTAGTATAAAAAAAAAATTGTAAATTAAAATATGCTTTACAGATCTTTTGAGTCTTCTATAACTTTGAATATAATCCGTTAAATTTATGGCTAAATTATTACTATGTCCTAATAATCTTTCTATGTACCTATTGCTGAATTTGCTGACTTCTTCTTTAAAAAAAAAAAAAATATTTAGAACTTTGTGAATTTCACATTTGACACATACCATGGAGCGTTAACAATGTTTCTCAAAGTTTTGGATTGGTAGCGCTATAGAACTTCAAGATTTGATACACTCGCCGTGCCCCATAACTGCAATGCCATATGTCCAAATAGGTTTTAGAACAGCCTTGTAAAGTCTTACTTTGTTCACGAGTGTTTCAAATTTAAAATTGTTTGTTGCTAAGAAGACTAGTTGCTAACTGCAAGAATATCCCACTTAGTTGTATAATTAAATAAGCTATATCCACTAGATTTATTTTGTAGACTAATACATATGAACCGAATACACAAAAAAACCTTGACTGTGCCACAAAACATTCCTCTATCTCCCACGCCTAAAATTATCGCCTTATTAACTACTTCAACTACCATCTAATCTTACATGAATTTATCAAATAATTTAGTCAAAATCAATTGGGAAGCTTAACACACGAAGCTCATTTTGTCCTTAACTAACCGTTGACCAATTGCAACCGCCATTAGTTTATGATTTGAGCTATGGTTATGCTCTTGGCATCATGACCAAGTTCTTAAATGGCTTTTAATATAGTTGAGCGCCAGATGAGCACCACATGTATTCAAATTTGAGTTGCCTCACTTTCGTTGCTTGTCATCAGCGCATGTCCAGCTGTCACCACCGCCCAGATGGTTCGGCAATTTTGCTTCTGTGTACAAAATGTCAAAATGTCAATTCGAAAACGTTTAACAAAAACGGTTGCCATGGCTGGAAAACATTTGTTGCTTGTTTGCCAAAGAAATAAAACAAAATTTAAATAAAAGAAAAGGCAACAGAAAAAAAAAAATGTCTTGGCTAGTCGAACGGGGCGTGTCCGGCAGTCACAAAGTCCGATTATGGTCCATTCGCTGGTCTTCTGGTCAGGTGTAATCCGTTACACATGGCCGTATGCCTGGCTGCCTTTCCTTTATGTAAATGCAAGTATGTGCATGTACGAGGGCAGAATGAAAAGTAATTGACCAAGCCAAGAAATTACATATTACAAATCAATAGATCAAAATGAATTGGACGTTGTTTCTGGGGTCTCGGCACTGCCGATAAAACAAATATTCGTTTTGATTTCACATACTTGGGGACTCCAATTTCACTGAAACGAATTTTTTATCCAGCTTGAATCTGCTGTATTGTTGGTTAGGCTCACCGACAGCTGCGAGTGCCAGTTAAATGGCTTTATTTGTTTAAATAAATGCAATTAATGTCACTTAAATTAATTTTGTATTATTTTTTTAAGTTTTAAGAAAATTACGATTCGAAATTTGTCTATTAAAATTGTGTGTACATCCAAAATCAAAATGAGTACACTGAAACTAAGGTGTTCTGCACGAGTAAATTCGAAGATAATTTTATGAATAGATTGGCTTAAAATATATACATAAAATATATTGTACAAAATTTGTAAATAGAGCAAAAATTTTTCTGTTTTTGAAAGATGTTGGCGAAAAGAAAAAAAAAAATTATTCATTTAGTTGTTCGAAAACTTTTGGCAACTCTACAACGTGAACTTATCGATAGCTGGCCGTACTTTTTAAACAAACCCCAATATGGAAGTCACAACGAGACGTTTTTATTTTAAGAATTAATTTTTGAAGCGGCAAGCAGCTGCTGCTCAAAATTGTTTAAAAAGCACAAATGCAAATAAAACTAAAGGACTGTAAAACATTGTTCAAATATACTTGGAGGAAATAAAATATATATTATAATATAACTTATAAAGTTGGCGAAATTTAATAATTAATCAATTACATCATTTTTAAAAGACGACTGCTGCATAATGTCGCTGTTATTTGAACTTTGCACTTTAAAGAACACAGCTGTTTTTGCCGGAATGAAAACGATTTGAAAACGGATCGAATTGTCGGAATTCACTCGTTATGGCGTTTTAATCGAGTCGAAATCTAGAAGATGCCTAAATAAGTTTATTAAAAAGACAGAATAATAAAGTGCTAGAAATATTTTAATCATACCAAATAGTAAGCGATATGAAGTAACTGAAAAGTGCAGAGCTGTGGCAACAATGTTAAGGGAAATGAATTTGAGGGAAACATAGAATTTATCGAAAAGTGTTAGGGAAACATGACAAGTTATCGACAACAAAAACTAACGTACTTGCATGTCAATATTGTATGTTTTGAGCCGCTGATCGTATGCTCCAGACTTTGCTGCTCTTCCAACTTGAAGAAGGCGCTTGGTATAAAAAGGATTACTCTAAGATACTCAGTTCGATCCTCCTTTCATATTCAGCTATAGCGATATGACCCAGCTGCCGTATCCCATAACTGAATATTATATAGTTGCAGCAAAGGATTCGATTAGGAGGACGAGATATTTGGCTGAATGATTATTTTATTTTTTTTTTAAATTGATTCCTTTGTTTTGCTTAAGCGTTTACTTTTCACCCTGCCTTCGTATGATGCAGCTTTTCAAGCTCTTATGTAAGCACGAGTATATATATAATTGCTAAGTGTTGAAAGTGAGGCGTGGTTGACATGGGCTCATTAGGAAAATGACAAGCAACTTAAAAGACAATCGAAACTTTTGTTTTTTGCTGTCAAGCACATTAAAGAGCTTGACTATAGCCTCAGGATCTTCTGTAGCTGCGTCTGACAATCGCCTGGCATTTGTGACAAATGCTGCTGAGTTCCATTGACAAGCTCAGACATGGATAGGCAAAACATGCATATGCCACATCGGGATATGTTGACAACCCTGCTGAAGTGGAGTTGAAAGGCTTGTTTTTTTTTATTTTTATTTTTATTTTTTTGTATATAACTTTTCATTTCTGTTTAAATCGTATACAACTTCGATGTTGTTGGTAGTACATTGTTTGGCAGACAAAATAAATTATACACGCAAAAGATTTCGACAAATTCGCTGCTGTAAGAAAAATCTGCAATTTAAATAATGTTAACTGGCATTTCTTGGCTAACAGCTTAAAGCGTCGGGTCGCTCGTCTTGTCCAGCCAAAAATGGCCATTTATTTAGACAGTCAATTGTCAGTCTTTGTTGTGGGATGTGGCAGTTGCGTCACAAATTCACAAATATTGCAAGTGGGCGTGGTAAATCCTTGCCCAGTTATTTAAATTACTTCATATTAAAATGCAGCCTGCGCAACGCGGCGTATACATAATGCAGCTCATAATTAAGGGAATCAAATACGCAAAAGAAAACATATATAAATTGAAGGGAAATATTGTGAATTAATCGGGGCGGTGTCCGACGGTGGGATACTCAGCAATTCCATAAACTTTTTATTTGCACAAAGTGCACAGAGATATAGTAAACTTTTCGGTCGTCGACATACCGAATTGTGGTGGCTAGAGCTTACTTATTTATAAAAACAATGAGAATCAAATAAATTTATACATATATCACCTTAATTATTTTTTCATTATTGTGATTGTAATTGAGCCCGGTTGCTTTTACCAGGTTTATTCAAACGTTCAGTTGATTTCTGAGTTTATTTTAATTTTTTATTATTCTACGTGGAAACCCAGCCAGATGTAGACATGTACTAACGAACTTCACTCTGTGTACGGGTAATGCTCATCGTATAGGTCCTATGGTGTCTGAGATGTAGGTAGTCATCCAAGGTGACGCCAAGCATTTTAGTATAAAGAGCTTATGGTCTGACGCCTCCTTCACATTGAAGAAATCTATAATATCCTTGACGCTATTGGTCTATAGGGTATAAAAAGACGGCAGTGGTAAATACACGCCAAAAGACAGTAAATAAATTCAATTTCCAATGAAAAATGGCGTCTGTTGTGAAGACGGTGAATGAATAGCAATGTGGCATGGCGCCCCGCAGGTGTGTGGTAAAGGGCATTGGGCGATGGACGAGCGGGAAGTGTTGTGACAGTCGCTGAAAAACTTTATTAACATTTTACGCATGTTGCACGTGCGCCTCGTCGAATGCGCGTATTTCTTGCGCATTTGCTTTTTTCTTCCTTTTTTTTCATTTTTAATAAAGTTTCATAAATTGTAAAAATGGAATGTTAATCAAATAAGGCAATATGCCTTAAATGGGAGACGCACTGAAGCGATCTGGCGCTCGCTGTCGCTGCCGTCAATTGGGAAAATCCGTCAATAAATCAATTAATGGAAAATATAAATCAAAAACAGACTCCGCTAGATGGTCACCTCATATTTCTATTTGCAGATGTTTAGCTCGTCATTGTTGGTATTTGTTGTTGTGTGGTTTCAATTAAGTGAAACAAATTTATTGTTCATGGTTTCGTGATATGTCTGTCAAAAATGGCCTAAAGGCACAATTAGCCAAATGACAAAGGCTGCACACAGCGTCCATAACTCATGTCCACTTGTGGTTTGGCTGTCCCCGCAGCACTTCGGGCCAGCCAGAGTTTTACACTTTTCCAGCTTTCAGTTCCAATTGTTCGATGCATAGGCGAAAAATATAGCGAAAATGCATTTCCTTAGCATTTTCCGGCATTTGCGTGTTGTTCTGACAGCTTTACCGTAGCATCAGGCAATTAGCACAAATCGCAAAAGCAACGGGGCGTATGAGCATTCTGGCAACCATAAAAGGACCAAAAGCAAAGTTTGGGCTGATTTTAACGTGCTACGGTTACGAATTTATCAATATTTATGTGCAAGGTTTTCAGTTTTAGTTCCTGAAAAATGAACTATTTGCGCCGTAAGCTCAGCTAGTTTGACAGTTGACTAATGCGGCACATTAGTTCTGCCAAAAAAAATTTCTTAATTTACCAACATTCGAAGTAGTGAGTCTGGGACGGTGTTGTTGAGGTAGAAGCTGCTTGCTTGTAGCTTTATTTGCCCACAAATCCAGGCAGAAGTTTTCATTTCAGTTTTATCTGCTCAAAATTTGTCACAGCAAATAAAAACTTTTCCGTGCACCATGCACTGCACTCCGCCTTGGCGCTGTTTTTATTTTTTGCCATTTTTTTTAATCCACAGCACAAGAAATAGAGATAAAAACTTACCCCAAATAAGTTTCCATAAGAGTACGGACACGGACGGAGTAACAAACAAAACAAAACAAACGGAACAGTTTTGAAGAGCTGCAAACTGCACAAAATAATAAAATAACAGAAAAGCAATTAAAAAGCAGCTGTTAGTGATTTTCTGGTTTTAGGTGGAACTAAGGTTCGTTCTTCTTCTCTCTTCGCTCTTCGCTCTTCACAAATAAACTGCTCAGAATGCTGTCAAACCCAAAACGGTAAACATTGTATACACTGTTAAAAGTTGCAAAGGGCGACAACCCTGGGTGCAGTGCATAACGAACGGTACGAGTATAAAGTGCAAGGGCAAAACAAAACGGTGAGAAATGGCGCAACTTAACGAAAGTCATTTACGCTTACTTTGTACGTCATTACGTAGTTACCCCCAAAAGACTAGAGAGTCAAATGTTTGGGGTTAAAATAAGAATTAGGTGGCTTTTGTTTTTCTTTTCATAAACTAAAAAAAATGTTTATAAGTTCTTCGAGTTTGGTTTTCAGATGCAAGTTGCTGACGATTATAATTCGTAGTCGCAAGCTCGCTGAAATGATAGATATTGAAGTGCCATGTCATTCGGCAACCCCAACTTAGTTCACTAAAAGTTTTGAGTTCTCTCTGACAAAAAAAAAAATGCATATAAACGAAATCTTGAAAAAGTCAAAAATAGCTCTAGTTCATAAACTGACTAAAGATCTTCAAAACTTTTCGTATTTTCATATTTTTATTAAAAAAGTACGATGACGTTTGGTGGTGGAAAATTATTATTTCAAATTTCGTAAATTATTATTTTTCATAGGAAAACAAAAACCATTAAGATGTCTGCGCAGCGAACTTTGGCCCAATTTTTGAAAAAAAATTTCAAATTTTCAATTGCGAATAGCTTTTTAGGCATTTTTAGTTATATTTTCTTATAGCGCATACCTGAAGTGCAATAATTCCATAAATAAAAGCTTTGTGATGACAACTTTGAAACTTTTATAAGCATGACAACTCTGATCAACAACTAACTGGTGGTTCACTCTATACTTAACCTCAACTTTAAAATAGAGAAACATGACTTCGGGTGGACGGAATAATTAAAACATAGAATAAAAAGATAATGGTAGTAGTAACGAAAGTATTATAATAAAAAGTAATCGCTTATTATTTGTTTCATGTTTTTACTGTGAATTATTTCTGTATTGTCCTTAGAAAATAAAGCAAAAATACGAGTGTTCTCTGGAGTAAAATCTGTCTTTCGCCAAATTATATTTATATATTAAAAATATTATTATATATAAACCAGCCCGGACAACTAAAGGAGTTCAGAAGCTCTTTCGGTTAGCGTTGGTTAAAAAACGCATGCAACTAAAAAAAATTTACAATGTTAAACGCTATTTTGAGACAAAAATCTATCTCGGTCCTATAAGTTATTAGTTCTTAATATAAAAACATATTTTTTTTTAAGAATTTCAATTTTCTATTAATTAAAAATTTTGAGACGTGAAACACGAAATACGTATACGTAACGTAGCCTTATACTATGGTCGGTAATATATGGCGATAAAAATATAGTGTGAATGTTATCCGTGCTATCATTATTAAATCCCTCAAGTTTTAGCTCTGTAAAAGCATTTCTCGAATTAATTCCAAAAATTTTGCAATTTTGCCATTTTGCACATTTATGCAGTGCCCGAAAAAACTTTATAAGTAGAATAGAATACAGATCGAAGCATTTAAATTACATAGAAAAGATTTACGTGATAAGCAGTCTCTAAAAAAAGAGCCAGCTAGAGCATAAAGTATATTTTTTTAATGGTTTTCCTAATCAAAAGGGGTTTCAATTTGCAGAACTAGGCCTTTACACGTCAAAAACTCAAAGCTTCTAGCTCTTTTGATCTTTAAGAAACAGTCAACACGGCCATATAGCTAAACCGTTGAACATGGCCTAATCGGCTTTTTTTTATATCGTCTTAATCATTTTGGTATAAAAAAAAGGTGTTACACAAAAATTTTAAAAGAGTTCCCTACAATAGCTACTGGAACCTTCCTTTGTATAAGGTCAGGTCACCCTACTGCAGTATTGGAATAGCATCACTTGTCACTTATCACTTATTTCACTTATCACAGAAGTTCTTATAACAGCACATACTTCCTCGCCCATTGAAGCTTATTATATCTTATTATTGTCTGTTAATGAATTGAATAATCTCTTTGAAACCCATAGAAATAATAATTTTGCATACCACAAGACATTTAGCGACTTATTAAAGCAGGAGCCAATACAAAGAGCCAATTTACAATTTCCTCGTAAGCTTGAACGTAATCTCAAACCGCAAACTCAAAAGCAGATACATCGATTTTGCATTCATGAAACATATGTTGGTTGGTTGGTTAGATGGTTTGATTTGAATATTTTGTTTTTGGCTGCCATTGCGAAAGTTTTTGCCATTTTGCGTCACATTAAAAGCATTTGCCAAACATAGCGAAGGAGAGACACTCCCTAAGCCGCCACTGTCATCCGTATCTCTCGCTCTCTTGCACTCTTTCTCTCTCTCTCTATCCTTCGTGCTTTCTGTGGCTATGAGAAAGTTTTTGTTTTTTGGGCATGTTGGTAAAATTATAATAAAATTTCAACTACTCATGCAAATAACTAAAATTAAAGTTTTTGTGCCTTAGGGGCACAAACACAAACACACACACACATAGAAAGAGCTCAAAACCGCCATCTTGTTTTTACTTTTCTCCATTTTGTCGTTCCCGTTGCTTTAGCGAAAAGTTGAATGCACGCACAAAACAAGCAGACATGGCCGGAAGGTTTGGCGACATAGACAAGCGTATGTAATTAGAAAGTGCCACCCTGTGGCTGGCTAGCTACCCCCCGACTAAACGAGGGTTGCCATTTATTTTTACTCGGCCTTGGCTATTTAAAGTATAACCCGGTCTGATTTGCCACTTCTATCAAAAAGCACAAACATATTCAGAACATTCTCTGCTGTATATATTTTTAAAAAAAAAAACTACATCGTCCAAAAACGATCAAAAAAACCGGACACTGTCCAAGATACTGCTGGAACAACTAAAGGTCAAAGGGATTTGTCGCTTATATTTTGAAAACGATCCAAAAAAAAAATCTTCTGGATTTTCGACCGCGAAAAAAAAAAGTAGTGTTACTTTCTAAGTTAAAGTGCCGGAGATATAAATGATTTGGTTATGGAAATTCAGCTATTTTTACTAGATTTTTCAATATTTGTGTGAACCCACTCCGGTTGACATTATTTCCCTATAGGCTTATTTGAAAAAAGAAGAGGATATTTTATTATTTTCTGAAAATATAGTGAAAGTTGGAAAAGGGTTGAATAACGATGTATTCGTTATGTTATAAATATAAACTTGAATATAAATATTCAAAATATGAGATTTTTTTAAATATGGTTTCAGAACATAATTTTAGCTCTTGAAATAATTTTTTTTTAAGAACTAAACGAATTCCTAAAAAAAAAACATATTTTGGCTGTTTTTTCATGAAATTGATTAATCTTTTTTTTTTCTTGACTTAGAATCGGAATTGACCGTATGAGTGTTCCAAAACGAACTATACGAAACAA
The DNA here is from genome assembly GCA_949987675.1 of Chymomyza fuscimana. Taxonomy (NCBI): domain Eukaryota; kingdom Metazoa; phylum Arthropoda; class Insecta; order Diptera; family Drosophilidae; genus Chymomyza; species Chymomyza fuscimana. The sequence continues at coordinate 89,145,759 of OX465088.1, forward strand.
AAGGATTACGCTGTCGCAGTACTTTAATGGATCTGGTCTGGATCGGAAAAGCTCCTCATGTGGCAACTATTCCGATAAAGAAGTCAATTCTGAATGGGATAAAACTACTCGCCGAAATTTCAATTGGCCTTCACCGTGAGAACGCAAAACTTCCTCACAAAAAAAAAAGTTGGGATAATAATAATAATTTTCCCTGACTTGACTATTTTTGTCACTCGCCCCTATTCGAAGAGAACAGGAACCTACAGTTTATAGCCGAATCCGAATGGCGCTGTCTTGAATTAATAGAGATTTTCTTGAGCAACTAGCGTCTTTTTGCTAGCGATACCAGTGCTAGGCAAATGAACCTGTGCCTCTGGGAATTGAACCACCGATCATCGGGATACAAAGCGAGTAAGCTACCACTACGCTATCGATACAAAAATTTTGTTTTGTCAGACCTGCCGCTTGTTTTTACGAACATGTTTGGGCCAGAATAGAAAAATAACTTCCAGTTTTGAACAAAAAAACAGACTTGATTTGGGTGCAAAAATATATAAATATGTAATAAATAAAAATGTAAATTGTCAAAACAAGATCGAAGATTCTTTAACTCAGTAAATTTTTCCGGTATAATAACTTATAGCATAGCTTTTATAGTTAAATGTCGCTCTAAAATTCAAGGTTCACATTCCATTATTTTTTTATTTTAATATGATATAGACAAACGATTTTGATAAAATTTGGTACTGAGCTTGAGAACTCTTAAAAACTTTCAAATACCAAATTCGATAACGATATCTTTATAAAAAAAACGAATTATTCATCTAAAATTTTTGGTTTTTTAAACAAATTGACATTTTTTACTTTTTACAAAAACTTCTGTTATTTTCATATTTTTTCTCGGATTTTGATAAACAATCACTCATTTTTTTCACAATCGATCGAACTCTACGTGCCATGGAAAAAAATGTATGAAAAAGATTTTTCAAATTTTTAAATTAACGTTCAAAATATAATTTTTTCAAAACTTTGCTAAAAATGACGAAAAATTTCATATGAATGCATAAATAGCGACCAAACAGTAAGTTTGACAAAAACATGTTCCAAATATAATCGATATATCTACAGTCAAAGTACAAAAATTATTGAAATCAGTTTAGTACAACCAGAGATTTTTGCTGTTAAGTAGAGGCACTTTTTTCTACTAATTTCGAAAAACGGTTTTTTTGCAGTATATCGAAACCAGTTCCATGAAAAAATTTGTTGACTGCATTTTCAGTTTAAGCATCTCAGTTTACTACGGAAACGACTAAAACATGTTGGGGATACCAATATTTTTTAAAAAACTGTATATTTTTTTAAAATTACGTTTAGATAGATATGAGGCTTTTTGAAACATAATTGGTATGATTGGAATTAACTGTTTAAAGTTTATGTAGAACAATACAGTCAAAAACGGAGAAGTGAAAAATATGACCTTTGAACTATTTTCGCGCCCATCAAATACTTTCGGATCGTTTTTAAATTTTACAGGCGCTATATGCAGGTAAAAAGGAAACTTTTTAGACGGTGCCGTTATTCATATCGTAATAATTTGTACTTATCGTATGTATAGGGTGGGCCATCTGATGGTTTGTTTGTTAATTGCGTTTTTTCGTATTTTTTCCAACAAAATTGGGCATATGTATATACCAAATGCAAGTTTGAAACTACTCATTTATGTTTGAAAAATAATATTGCCCGAATGCCCGCAAATGTATAATTCTTGCGACCGATGACGAATCCATGTTCCCCTCGACTCGTCGTAACTGGCCTCAACTATGTTTTTTTAACAGAAAGACCATTTTCATAGTAACCCATTACCACTTTTTCGCGTTGTTCGGTTGTTAATCGGTCCATGACTTAAATTGAGTAGTTTTGAACTTGACATATGTCGGAAGAGCATCCACTTTGGATGGGTATGTTCCGAATTATGTGTGTTTTAAAACCAAACTAACAGATGGCCCACCCTATACTATCATGTGCATGTGCATTATAACATTTTCAAACGAGTTTTATTCTTTGAGAACTGGCACTGGATGTAAACTAGGATACTAAATTTTATATAGATTTGTTTTTCTAGTTGCATTCTAAAGTTTTCAATATACAAAAGAAACAATCATCGCTAAAATAAAGTTCGTTCCTCCATATCGGCAAACTCTCGACATACTGCCTAGCTTACTATCTTGATCAAAAATTAATCGAAATCATCACCGTGTGGCGATTGCCAGATTGCCACATCAATATAGTATATATATTAGGGTGGCCACCGCTGGTATGGAGGATTTTTAAACCGTCGATATCAATAACGCCACCCCCTAAAAAGTTTCCTTTTTACTTGCATATAGCGCCTGTAAAATTTAAAAACGATCCGAATGTATTTGATGGGTCCGGCAATAGGTCAAAGGTCATAACTTGCACTTTTCCCGTTTTTGACTGTATTGTTCTACATAAACTTTAAAATCTTGTTACCAATCAGACAAATTATGGTTCAAAAGGTCTCATATCTATCAAAACATAATTTTAAAAAAATATAGAGTCGGCCTAAATAAATTTGGTAAGCTCTAAAATTGATTAAATTGACTAATTACACCAGTTTACAAATAAAAAAAAATGTTCGTATCCTTAACATTTTTGAATCGTTTCTGTAGTAAAATGACATGCTAAAACCGAAAATGCAGTCAAAATTTTTTTTCATGAAACGGGCTTCGAGATATTTTGAAAAAACCATTTTTTCGAAATTAAAAACAAAAAAAAAAAAAAAGTGCCTTTACTTAACAGTAAGTATCTCTGGTTATACTAAACTGATTTCGATAATTTTTTTTCTCGACTGTAGATAATTGAATTACCCATTGATTATATTTGGAACATGTTTTTGTCAAACTTACGATTTGGTCGCTATTTATGCATTCATATGAAACTTTTTTATGACCTTTGACCTATTGCCGGACCCATCAAATACATTCGGATCGTTTTTAAATTTTACAGGCGCTATATGCAGGTAAAAAGGAAACTTTCTAGGGGGTGGCGTTAGTAAAATCGTGAGATGTTGCAAAAATGGCCACCCTAATATATATGCACTACAGACAAACATTTTCTAAACAGAAATTAATTAACTAATCAATTGTTATGTTTAAAAAAATATCAAATTATAGTGAATTAAACGAAATATTTCACACTGACAGACGTGTAGAGAAAAACTTAAAGTGGTAGAAGAAAAAAGAGCTCCAAAATTGAACTCAACACCAATTAGTTTCTAAATTATTCATTGCTTTTTCAACTAATAGGTCGGAAATATAAGAAGCGACCCTCGTACTAACATACGTATAATTCATACGACGCATTGGCTTTAACTTGAGCTAAGTGAAGGAGATTTCGAAAAAGAAAACCGCCTTTAGGCAGCGTTTAAGTACAACTATTTAAGTTATTTGCAACACTTTGCTGACTCCCGACTGCAACTATAAGTTTTTGCACAGACGAGAGTACAGGAATCAGGAAACTAGCAGCAGAATTATGGCCACACTTTCGTTTTTCTTGAAATAGTGCTGTACAGGACAATGGTGCACCTCTTACGATAAGAAACTCTGCAACATTCTTAAAATGCAGCCAACAACAATAACAACAACTACAACTACAACTACAATAACGTGAGGCATAAAGTTGTGCACTCAGAGCACTGAACAGTGCTGAGGGACCGAGGAGCTGCGGAGTACTGACAAAACGTTCGCCTTGGGAAAACTTTTGGCCGGCAGCAGTCTTTACTAAGGCGGCAGCAGTGGCTATCAGTTGGCCAAAACTTTACTGCTTGCGTTCGTCATATTTACGCGTGAGTTGCAACATGCCATAAGCCCATGGCGACCGTGGGTTGCATGGTGGCGCCCCCTCCACCAGCGCCAGCCGCATTCCCCGCTGTCCAGTAACTTGGCCACAAAGCCGCCAAAGCACTGTTATCGCCATGCAGCACAAAAACATGCGGCAACGTCAACGACAACGACAACTGCAGCGGTTGTCAGTTGCAATAACTTGCGACAGTTTAAAAATTGTAAAACAGGACACCCTTTGCCCAACCGAGGCACAACAACTACAACAACTGACTGATAAATGTCGCTGCTGAGGCAACAAATATATACATACTGCAGAAACATTTCCATATTTCCTGCCGCCATGACAGGAAACTTTTAGGCCAAAGGAAACCCCCAGCGTCGGAAGCGTCGCTTCGTTTTTCTTTTTCCCCTTTCTGAATTTTTTTTTTTTTTCATCAGACTGTAGTTTTGTCCTCAAGTCATAGAGAATTTACAAGCCCTGTGACAAGACAGCCGATGTATTTTATGGCCAGTCCTAGGTGGGTGCAGTGCGGTGCGGTGCGGTTCGGTTTGGTTAGGTTCGGTTAGCTTCGGTTTGGTTGTTTGTAAGCTTTCTTCCTTTACATTGGCATATGCAATTGAGTTTGCTGCACATCCTGGCAACAGCTTGGACTTTGCCAACTTTTTTACTGCTTTTAAATGTTGCACATTTTTTAGGCCTTTTACTGGCAATACATAGAACGACTAAAGTTGGCAAAAGTTTTTAATGAATTTTAGAGGAGCCGCTGGCCATTGGCCATTCCTACAACCAAACAATGCAGCGCATTCAATGCAGCTTACGTCACAAACTCTGCTGCCAAATCGCACAGCAATACACAGTGCAGCCAGTCAGCAGCACATCACGCTAATCATGTCAGGCAGTTGGACATTTGGAGAGTCAGATAGTCAGACAGTGGTACCGTGGTACAGTGGTACAGTGGGACCAAAGAAAGACCAAACCGCTTTGACTTTGATGTGCTGCTGGTGTCAGACGCTGGAGCTTGGCGTTTGGAGTTAGCTGAACTGACACCTCAGACAAGCGTTGAGTCAATTACATGGTAATAAACTAATGGCCATGTTGCAGTGCTTCAGCCGCAGCAGCAGCAGCAGCAACTCGAAACAACCCGTCCATCACTTGGGCTCGTGACATGTTCGGTAATTTTAGCACTTGTTGAACTTTTTCGCTAGCGTTTTTGAGTACCAGTAATTGGCTACATAATTTGCTGTCATTTTTTATACCCTGCATCCAAAGGATTGGAGGTATACGAAATTGTTGTGTCAAACACCTAAGACCTCACAATAAAAGGGATCAATTTAGTGATTTACGTATATATAGACTTGATACTCGTTACAGACTGGCGCTTAACAAATTTTTGGAACTTCTTCTACTAAATTCTAAGGAAGGCATGATCCACCCTTACTCGCTGGATCTTCTTTAAGCAAACGCTCATCATGACCAAGCCAGTACAGTCGCTTGGTTAGTATATGTATGTATCAATGTTGTCGTAGGGCTCTTAAAGTTCGTTGTTCCATCAAAGCGTAAAGGGCCTAGGATCTTATGGAGTAAGTTCCTCTCAAACATACTTCAACGCCATTATGCAAAATGAGTGAGATTAGCGTATTAACTTCTTTTGGCGAGAGTGGTCTCTACTTCCATGCTGTGTAATACGGTGTATAGGTATTCGTAGTCCTTGACAAAATCTATCTCAATCTGATCGTCTCATCCCTCTTCTCAAACAAAAGCTTAACTTAACCTTTTCCAAACTGTTTGAAAACCGTGGGAATAATTTTTATTAAGGCGCAGAGATTAGTCGAGAATGAAGGGTATATTATAGTCGGGATATAATTGTTGATTGTAACCAGCCGATTTGTTTATTATTGTTGGATTAATCTGAGATATCTGATCTTAGACGTGCACACACTTGTTGATACTCAGCTGATAGTCAGAGCCCGGTGGACAGGTGCCATGTACTGGACGATCCTTGATACAACGATTGTTGTCGGCGGCAAAGCCGGCGGGGCAAGAACCGGCTCCCAGCACAGCTGCCACAAGTGACAACAGCATTAATCCAAGCCAAATGCACTTCATTTTAATTTTTATATATTCTATATACGTATATAACTGTAATAATAAGTACATAGTTGCCAGTTTACCATCTTTTGGTGTTCTAAAAAATAATACCTCACTTACCTAAGCCAAGTCCCAATGCAAGTGTGCATAAAGTTGCAACAATTTGAGCGCTTTTATAGACTGTGCATTTGCTTATCAGCTCCGGGAGCTTATAATCTGCATTCTAATTAGAAAATTCTACTTAATAGTTTTGTTTATGAGGTCAGTACAGTTTGAAGGCCATGCACACAGATTGATAATAGGCGAAGATTGAGCAAAATCACGACACGACACGACAGTTTCTTGGCGATAGCCGCATCCGTTGATTAGCTTTTGACAGCCTCAAGACTTTGACTTTGGTGTAGCTCAACATTCAAAACACAGCTGTATTATTTATTATTATTTTCACAATTTATTGACATTTAACATTGCAAATTTTTCGTTAATTTTTGTAGACACACTTATTGACGTTTACTTTGTAGTCGGAGCCTTCTGGACACTCGCCTCTGATGGTACGTTCAGCGGTGCAGAGTTTGTTGCTGTCGGTCTTAAAGGGTGCAGGGCATTTGCCAGCCGAAACAACTACGGCAAATAGGGCAAAGATCAGTGCAATAAAATATGAGAAATTCATTTCGATTAACCTGTAACGAAATAAGCTCAAGATGTAAATCATTTTTAGATACTTTTCGTTTTACAAGTGATGATACTTTTATCAACTAGAATTTTTTTTCAATTTCATGGGTGCAAATCAAATTTAAAGTTCAAGCTCAATCAAACATAGTTATTTTTGCTTAATATAAAAACAATAAATTGAGAAGACCTGCGAAAAATAAATTCAATCAGCGATTTATTTTTATTGGTGCAGCATTTGGACAGCCCGTGCTGATGGCATGTGACGCATATGATCCAAGTGTACTACAGGCGAAGTAACAAAGCATACGATTTTTGATAGATCTTTCCAGGAGCCTTAGCAAGCTTAGAGCAGACTTGTTGTCAGTGGAAACCATTGACGTCATATCAACTCGGTGAAAAAGACCGGCAAATGGGCTATACCCATTATATGCATTTTATAATTTTCCAAGAAAAACTCGGGAGAAACTAACTTTTCTTGGAGGAAAAATATATTCTTTAAAAAAAATGGACTTTTTGGTGTGCGTAGTGGTCTGCAGCACTTATTCATCGTAACCATATGGTAAGTGTAACCTGGTACAGTTTTTCCCCAATGCTTATTGTAGCTATTTTGTGAAAAGTGTAGCTATAAAGATAAACTGCATTGTAAAAATGACAACTTGGTATCGGAATCGAAATTTACAACAGGCATGATAATGTATTTTAAATAAATGTATATAGGAGCAACGTCTTGTAAAACGAGTTTTTGGTATGCATATTAATCTAAAGGAGATTTTGCTTTCCTTTATTTTAGTCTAAGCAAGCAACTGCCAACTGAACAATAATTGTTATACAAACACAACATGAAAAACCTATTCACTTTTTCAAGAGATTTCTGTGCAATACCGAGATTTGAACAACTTATTTATTACCCAAGCTATAATACACTTTTATTCTATGGGGTTTTGTGCATTAAAGTAGTACAATAGCATCTCTAAAACAGATTTGATCCCTAACCATATCTTAGGTAGTACCGGTTAAACCCTGGGGGGAGTCACACATAGACTAGGTAGTCCTTAGTGGTTAACCATATCATAAGTATTCAAAAAATTGATTGTATTAAAGTAGTTCAAAAGATTCTTCTTTTAGTCATTTTAAAAACATTGCACATTCCAAAAAAAAACACTCACGAAAAAAAACAAAACATTCACTTACTTCTTGCTGTTGGCTATCACTTTCAAAAACTAAAACAATTTTTCAATTTTCAGCCACTTTTATAGCCGCTCAGACACCAAAGCCGATCACATGCTTTGCACCTTTGACATCGCTCAACACTATGCCCATCCATGCTGATAAGATTTCCAAAAATTTCGACAACGCTAAAGCGCCATAAAGAAGGCTTGACACAAGTGCAGCTCGGCTTATCAATGTCAGCTGAAATTTGGCAACAATGCAAAGAAGAAAAAAAGAATCCTCCACAAAAAAAAGGGAATCCGACACAAAAGGCATTTACAGAGCTTTGCAGAAATTCGTGTAACTGTGAAAATCAGCGCCTCTCCAAAATTCCAATGATGTCGGCAACCACCAGAGCGACAAAATTCACGCGGAATACAGGTGAAACGGGTAGCTATGATGATGATGATGATGATGATGATGATGACAATGATGATGATGCTGGTAGGCCGGATTGTTGCCTGGTTGTGCATTGTCCAAAACGGAACAATGGGCCAACGTCTGTCACGAACACAATGACACGCCACAATGGGCGCACATTCGATGTCGCATATGTCATTCAAATACAATTACGCCTACAATTTCGAGAGTCGAATCGCGAGATACAATTTGGTAGCTGCCAAATACATAATTTCGCTTCTTTTCCTACGATGCGATACCATTATCCAAGCAGGTCGAATAAATCAACGTATAAATCAAATAGTAAAGACCGATAAAGTTTCATTGTCAGACATTGTCAGGCATGCAATTCAATATTTGTATCTTATAGTTTGATTTTGATATACAACAAACAATTTGAAATGTTTAACACGCATACATCGTTTACTATACAACAACTTGTACAACCTTAAGTTATACCATGTTATAATTCACTCAACACTTCAAGTCATGTACCCAATGTACATTGGGCCAGAAAGACAATTTTTATGTTAAAAATTCGAAATATAAAATTTTTTAAAGCCGTATGGTGCTTTTTGATATTTCAAAATGGCCGCCAAAGTAAAGCAACTGCAAAATTTCATCACTGTTTTTAATCTTATTATCAGAAAAACTCTATTGCAACCCTTGTTTTATGTTATTTAGATAGTTTTGAGATAGAGGATTATAAGTACCTTAATAGTTTTTCAGAATTTCAAAATGGAGGATCTAAGATGACCGCTGAAAAGCTAAAAAATCGTTTTATTGTTTATAATTTGAGTTGAGTATGCAAATACGGGTTTTCGGGGTAGCTAATCACCAATCTGATATTAAAATTTCAAAATTACAAAATGACGGTTTTAAGATGGCTGCCGTAAACCTAAAAAATTCTTTATTTGCCTATAATTTGAGTTGAGTATGCAAATACGGGTTTTCGGTTTTCGGGGTCGCTAATCACGAATCTGATATTAAAATTACAAAACGCCGCAGACTAAACTGCCAATACGTATACTGTACAAAAAATTTTAATTAAATTGAAGAATTACGAAAAAATTACTTACGTGGAGATAAACGTACTTTAAAAAAGATGAGGTACGTTAAAGTCGGGCGCGGACGACTTTGGGATACCCTGTACCACTGCTTGCAATCAAATCCGGTAAATTGCTTAAGAACACCAAAAGACATTTGATTGCCAAATTAGATTATGATACCTTCATAAACAACCAAAAACAGACGAATTTTTAATCAAAAACTTTTTTTCGACCGATCGGCCCTATGGGAGCTATATGATATAGTCAACCGATTTTGATAAAATTTGGTACAGTGTTGAAGATCTCTAAAAAACTTCTGAATGCCAAATTTGGTTACAATATCTACACAAACAAACGAAACACAACCAATTTTGTACAAAAAGCATTTTTTTCGACCGATCGATCCTATGGGAGCTATATGATATAGTCAACCGATTTTGATCAAATTTGGTACAGTGCTGGGGGTATCTAAAAAACTTCCGATTGCCAAATTTGATTATGATATCTTCATAAGCAAACGAATTATCCATCGAAAACTTTTGCTTTTTTTCGAGGTCCTCTGAAACACCCCTATGGGAGCTATATAATGTAGTCCCGATATCAAAAAAATAAAATAAACTTGACTCCTATGGATTAATAAGGGATCTTATCTGAAAGTTTGGTTACTCTAGCTCTTACCATCTCTGAGATCTAGGCGTTCATACGGACAGACGGACAGACGGTCAGACCGACATGGGTACATCGACTTCTATAGTCACTCTGATCATACTTTAGGTAACTTTGGGAGGTCTCCGACTTCTCCTTCTGTACGTTACATACATTTTCGGCTTGCACAAACACAATATACCCTTTGTACCATACGGTACAGGGTATAAATATACCCTTTGTACCATACGGTACAGGGTATAATAAATTTCAGGTTGCAAACTTAGTTTATCATAAGGACGGTTTCAATATTGGACCGCTCATGGTGTTGGTGCAAGCTTTAAAAGCGCAGCTTAATAAGCAACTCTTACTACAAAGCTAAATAATTCTATTCTTACAGCTGAAGCACTTTTTAAATGGAGTAAAACTCATTTCAAAAAAATCAACGTCTTTTACTATGACAAGAAATACAACGAAAATATGAGAAGAAAACTAAAAAGAAGATTTGGAAATGACTTCGCTGTACCTTAAATTTCAAAATGTCATGGGTTGACTTTTTATACCCTGTACCTATAGGTACAAAGGTATACTAGATTTGGGGTCTGCCACGCCTCCTTCTGTCCGTAACATACATTACACAAATCTAGTATACCCTATACAGGGTACAAAAATGTTGGAGAGGGTCATTCTTGACAGAATTCTACAGTTGACGAGCGTGACTGGAGCAATACCTAAATGGCAGTTCGGTTTTCGAAAAAGTCACGGCACGCCAGAACAACTTCATCGAGTTGTTAACTTCGCCTTGGAGGCCATGGAGCACAAAGAGTACGCTGTCGCAGTGTTTATGGATATACAGCAAGGATATACAGCAAGCTTTCGATCGAGTGTGGCACTGTGGCCTTTCGTATAAATTGAAGCGTATATTTACTCCACAACTTTTTCAAATAACAAGCAGCTTTCTAAGTAGTAGGACTTTTTGTGTAGCAGTTGACGGCGCAAAATCCACCAACAGAAGCATTTGTGCTGGTGTCCCGCAAGGTAGTGTACTTGGTCCCACACTTTATTCAATTTACACTGCCGATATGCCAACATCAGATTCGGTATCTGCCGTAGAGGACGATACAGCTGTGCTGACCAGATGCTCCTGTCTTGGTGTGGCCACAGAAGCCCTGCAAGAATATGTAGATAGCTTCGAGAAGTGGGCGCTAATGAGGAATATCGGCATCAACACCAGCAAGTGCGCCAATGTCACCTTTACGAACAGGCGAAATTCGGGTCGTATATCAATGCTCGGCTCTGCATTACGTCATGAAACTGCGCACAAATAACTTGGCGCTATTCTGGACAGGAGGCTAACCTTCTCGAGGCACATTACAATGGTGCAAAAAAACTGTGCAATCCAAAGCGAGGAAAATGTCATGGTTGCTGGCTTCCAGAAATAAACTTTCCTTATTTAATAAAGTTTCGATCAACAAATCTATTTTAAGCCCAATATGGAAGTACGCGCTTCAAATTTACGGAATCGCAGCGAAATCGAACTTAAATAAAATCAGAGTTGTCCAGAGCAAAATATTAAGAAATTTGTGCGGCGTCCCCTGGTACATGCGTACTAGGGATATAGAAAAAGATTTGAGGGTGCCTAAAATTGGGAGAAAGTCTCTATTAATTAAAGACACCGCCGTTCGGATTCGGCTATAAACTGTAGGTCCCTGTTCTCTTTGAACAGTTATTAATAGAGATCCCCATGTCCCGCCAAGGGGCGACTGACAAAAAAAAAAAAAAAAAAAAAAAATCAGTCAGGGAATTATTATTATATTAAATTGGGTACGTTATCTAATTGCAGGCCAAAAAGTATTTAGAGCGTCTTTGATAACATCCAAATTTACTAGCACGACTGCTAAATTCAGAAAGACCGTCTTCCAGAGCAGGAATGAGAAGATTAAAACGGTGCCACCCACAGGATCTCCCAAGGAGAATCCTTAAGTAAATGTATATAAAATCTTCAATAATAATAATGTTTAATCAATAGTAATTAAATAATATTGTAATGTTAAGTTTTGTTGTATATACATTAGGGCGGGTCAATTTGTATGGGGCCGAAAAAACCTTATGGGGCTCACTCGGATTTTGATTCTTTGGATAATTCTAAGCAAATTTGCCCAAAAAACTATGGGTCTAAAATGAATTTCGAGTCGCCCACTTTTTCAAAATAGGTTTTTTTCGACATATTCAAAAATCGACTTAGAAATTCATTAGAAGGCCAAAAATCGATATTTTTCTCTAGCCAAATGTGAATTAGGGGGTTTTTGGGGTCGAGGAATTCATTTTTGACATCTATTTTTAATTTTGGGTGCCGCCAGAGGGCGCTTTAGTGTTGGTTTTTGATTTTTTTTCGGTTTTTTTTCTTCAAAAATTTTGAAAAAGTGGGCGACTCGAAATTCATTTTAGACCCATAGTTTCTTGGGCAAATTTGCTTAGAATTACCCAAAGAATCAAAATCCGAGTGAGCCCTTATACCGAAAAAAATTGACCCACCCTAATATACATATATTAATGTTTCTTTTTAGTCATTAATTATCTTTTGTTTTTTTATATAACTTATAATTTGGTTAAGCTGCCTTCTTTAGGTAGTAGTACACAAATTGGATATTATTGTTTAATAAAATATACACATTTTTTAACAAAAAAAAAAAATATTTTACTACTCATATAAAATATCTGATTTTGAAGGACGGCCAAAATTTCAGGGTTCATGCTTTAAATATTTATATAAAAAAAAATGTAACACAGACGAGGCAGTGTAATACCCTGTACCTTTTTCTCGAAAAAAATTTTCTTCCTGCATATTTCTTCTAAGAACTTTCCAATTGGAACAATTTTTGTTCGTGCAAAACAATATTTATACCTATAAGTTCCGTAAATTTATACCGATTTTGATGAAAATCGAAAGTTACGGCAAAGAAGCAATTTTAACTATATGGGATAAGTTGATATGTTGAGGGGTGTGGGAGAAAACACGGTAAATCGATTGCCGTGGGTTGGGGCCCGCATCGATAAAATTTGGATGTGGATTTGTTCATTGGAGCCACATGAATCAGCTTACCAAAAATTTTGATTCTAGGTTTGTTACCATAGTAATGTATAGTCAAAGATTGATGCAGTTTGTTGGCAAGGGGAGGTGAAATTTATACATTTTTGAAACACAGATGCTTGTAACCACAAAACAAAGCTCTTTTAAATTTCAAATGAAAATATTAAACCGTGTGGCTAAAAACCGCGAAAATCTACTGCGGGGGAACGGGGGAAGATATTGGACATGATTCAACAAAGTTCATCTTCTGAGGAAATATGCGCATCAGCTGGTAAAGTTTCGTATCTCCAGCTCTTATAGTCTCCGAAATCTAGGTGTTCATACAGACGGACATATGGACGGACGGACAGACGGACATGGCTCAATCGCTACCCGAGGTTATGATAAGCATTTTGGTATAAAGGACTTGGGTTCTGCCACGCCTCCTTCTGTCCGTTACATACATTGCACAAATCCGTACCTATAGGTACAGGGTATAATAAAATATAAAGAGAATATATTGTTTCTATGAAACTTTCGAATGAATGCCTCAAAAATCGGCCTTCTAGCCCAATGTTCAATGATTCAAAAGTTGACTTAGGTTTTCGTTTTTGTTGTTGTGGCTACGATAGTCGTAGTTGTTGGGCGCAAATGCGATTTTTGATTTGGTCATACTTTACTTCTTCACATGGACTTGGCTACTTTAAGTAGGTTGATGTTTGGTTAGTCGTTCGGTTGATTGGACGGTGGATGAGTTGGTGCTTTGGTTGGTGGAGGGGTCATGCCTCGACTTTGAATTATTGATGGGCGTATTAAGAAGATTAATGTGATGGGCAGCGGCAAAGCATTTTGTCGTCATCGTTGCTCATGTTAATGTCTTCATTGTCGGCTTAAAGCATTACCTTTACTGTTAGTGCCTCGATATACATAGGAGTTGACGCTGTGGCTGATGGTGGCCAATGTTAGCAAGGCACCTTTCTTGCACCATTTGGAATTGGTTCTATTATATGCCACACACACAAGAGCAATAACGTTCATCACAGATGTTTAAGGGCCGATTGACCATTTGGTTGCCCGGTTTTTTGGTCACTGCCCATAAATGCTTGGCGTCTATGGCCAATATTTCTTTAGCACTTTAGTTTAATGCTGTGAGTATGGAGCTTCTTTTTGAGTTTTTTTTGGTGCCAAGTAACTAAACTATTGAGTGAAAAATACATGAGGACCACAAATATTTATATTTTTTATCGCTTTTTAAAAGATATCTATCACAATTTTACACCGAAATTAATGACAATAAGTATTTTTTTTTAAAACAGCAATTATTTTCGCAAAAAAAAAATTAATTTTCCTTTGAACAAATTACTTAAAAAAACATAATATTAATGACCTCTGCTGTATACACTCACGACATTCTATTACTTGAAAACTGCAATACTCTAATTTTTGCAGATCACACAGCTCCTTATACTACTGGTGATACATGCACGGATATACATAACATATTAGAAAATTCATTGGATTCAATTTCATCATATTTTTACAAGTGGAAAATTAAAATTAACCCAACAAAAACCCAAGCGATATTTTTTTCAAGGAAAGGAAAACTATGTTTTTTACCTATTGTTGAGCTTCATCTTAACAACTCTTATATTAAATAGGAAAACTCTTTGAGATATCTGGGCATTATTTTGGATAAAAAACTTATTTTCAATAATCATATCAGCATGATATTAAACAAAATCAATATTACAATACGAATTCTTTATCCATTCATTAACCGCAAATCTAAACATTCTATGGACAACAAACTTATTATCTTTAAAACAATTTTCTTACCTTTTATATTATATGGCTGTGAAGTATGGGGAAGCAGTTCCAAAACTCATTTAAAAAAACTGCAAACAGCGCAAAACAAAATATTGAAGAGGATATTCAACCTCCCTCATTACTATCCAACAAAATATTTACATATAAAACCTAATATTGACATGATTGATAAACTTATATCTCAAGCAACAAGAAAATTTAATCTAAAAATCAATGAAAATCAAGACATTATAAATAGTTTTTAGTAAATTTATACAGCTTTTTTTTTTCTTTAGACCAAGGTTTTTCTGTTCACTTTCCTTTGGCTACATAACGTTAATACACTTAAAATTATTTTTCATATAACTATACCTTACTATATTCCAGTTGAAAAGATGATTAATGTAACTCTGTAAAACAAAAAACTTAAAAATTATAAAAATAAAGCATACTAACTAACTAACTAATGACTTATGCCACATAAAATTTGAATTTTGAGGAATTAAAACAAAGCCTTGGAGTGAAAACGAAGAGGACTACCTCAATTTTTTATTCAAGTTTTTAATGCCTAAAAATCCAACAATGACGACGACGGCACATGTATGAAAAGGTTTGCGAAAAGTTGGTACTTAAAACGCCTCAAACATTTTTATGACGAATTAGACTAATTACCTGTGTGTAGCTGAATTATAATGTAGACGCCCACTCCCTAAGGTAGCACCATAGTTTTGTCTTTCAAATAGAAGCTTCGAAAACATTGGGAATTTGCGACAAAATATTTGGTTTTAAAAGAAAAATTTTGGCAATCCCAAAAATTATTTTTCGGTATCTTGGAGTTACTCTAGATAGTACTACTTAGCTCGCTTGCACTTTCGAGCTTATAAATAAACTATTATTAAGCTAGGGGGATCCGCCCACTGCGTGCTTCGCAAGTCAACCCTCATACGGTCATCTTTATTGAATTTAGACCATCCTGGCCATAATATCGCCTATACATTTCTTTATATCCATAATGCATGCATGCATGAATACTATAGTCAGTCCTTCATCCTGACGTATTAAGTTGTCAATTTCACTTTCATGAAGTGTTGTTTGAGCTGTTATGTCTTGGGAGGCACTATGCATTCGCAAGCATAAATGGTAGAAAAAGATTGAATCACAATCGCTGTCCCTCACCTATCGCAATAACTACTCTTTGAACATCTAAATTCTCTACTGGAATGTTATCTATTAAGTAACTCCGTGTCTTCTGCTGCTGCAACGAAGGAAATAGATTCAGAAGAAAATGAAGAGATGAAGTTGCACATACTCTGTATTATTAAAATCTCTTGGAAAGGAAGTTACGACATTTGCAACTGGAATAAGAACGCTTAAGCCAGCTTCTTTGATGCTCTTCTGCCTTTCATATATTATCGACTTAACTATCATCAACGGTACGGTCAGCCCTAGCCTGTGACCAATTACTTCTACCTATTTCTCTTTCTAATATTCTACTTTCCATATTTGGCACCTTGCTGACCTGTATGAAGTTAAGTAGAAGCGGACATCGCCTTGTATGAAACTTCGACAAGTATCAAAGAAAGGTCATTGGGCATAATCTTATCAGCTTGGTAGGTAAACCGAACTCAGGAAATGGGATATGTACTCGATCTCCCAAAGGGCTTTCAAACACTGCTTTATTATCGGGAAAAAGATGGTGGGTGTTTTTGTTTCAATATAAATTGGATCAGCGTAAAGCACGGAAGACAATGGTAGGTCCAGCGATACACAGCTGTGTAAGACCATATTACAGAAACCTTATGCATTTTGTCAAAGGTGGAGTAACCATGAGAAGAACAGCATTCAAGAACATCGAGATAAAAGTACGGTCGGCGTAGTGCATCCCCCTTTGGAAATCCCCGGGCCATTGGGAATCTAAGCTTAAAATTCAAACTCTTTTCACAAGTAATTTCTTGTTAACTACAAGTATATAAGTACTCCATTAAAGTGATCCAACAAACCACCTTTAATGTGCTTTGAACAATAAATAATGTACTAATGACTTTGGGAAAATGAATGGGTAAAAGCATGAATGGATATATGTATATGTAAGTACTGTGTATAGGTAACTACTAGTACATCGAAAAACTCTTATTTTGTAATTATTACAGTTGCTCATTGTCAAGCATCCAACTGGGACATGACTCGAAGTCCCCTGCCTCCGGTGCTACCCAGGAATCCTTCTATTTTGCGCTATTGATACATTTTTCATTACGTTGCCTTTGGTCTTGCTGTTGCAAGCGGTTTCTATCTAACCCCAGGCATTGACTTTGGGCAAAATTGTGGCACAACATGCAGTGCTCATCAGTAATACACACTAACACAGTTACGTAGCCATGGCCATTACCCATAGTTACCCTTCTGCCGTTGAAAGCCGCTTCCAACTGGGCGCCAAGACCGTTCCTCCTCCTCGTACTGTTCCCCCTTGTCCGTTGCGCGACAATTCCTGCCAAAGCCAAAAGCAATGTTGTTTTTATTGCTGCCGCAATGTTTTAACTTTGGTGGCACCCTCCTCAACCAAAGCGTTGCCATGTTGCTGCTATTACTGCAGCATTTAACCACTCAGGCAACCACAGCACGGCATAGTAAAACGTGCTGAGTTTTCGTAATTAGTGCACAAGAGTGCAACAAGCCCACGTGCAGTGCGGTGCAGTTCAGTGCAGTGGCAACCAAGGGCGTAGTCAGCTACTCATGAAAAGGAGAGTTGTGGCAAAACGACCTGTGCTTTAAGTGAATGGCAATTTTAATGTCGCGCAGTAGACAAAGAAAATCTTTTAGTATCTGGCGTGTCAGACACATAAGATTTGTAAAAAAATGTGTGCGGTACAACTTCAAAGAACCAAAGAATTTAGGACGAAGACGTCCTACGGCCCCAGCATGAACAACACGCCTTTGATTGCCGCGTCAGGCGCGGATCCAGGATTTAGTCTTAGGGGGGTTCCACTTCAACAGCAGTTTAAAGCTATTATAAGGTGGACCATCTGTTGGTTGGTTTGTTAATTGCATTTTATTCGTATATTTTGCAACAATAATGGGCTAGTATATATACCAAATGCGGTTTTGAAAGTAGTCATTTGTCTATGAAAAATCATGGTAATTTTCGATGACTTTTCCCAGTTAAACGAATCCAATGGCTGCAATTTCGAATGTTGTTCTGGAGCTCGCGAATTGTCACTGGCTGGGAATACACTTTGCCTTTCAAAAAACCCAAAAGTAATAGCACGATCTAGCCGGCGATCGGTATGATCAGTGTGACGTAAAGTAACCCTCTCGCCGCGAAATAATGCGATTGTGTCAGGAGTTGTGTGGCATGTAGCCCCATCTTGCTGGAACCATAACCAGCTCGTTCGCATCCATACCATCATTTTTGGGCTATAAAAGTTGGTTATCATGGCTTTGTAGAACTACGGCCCAATGATGCCTCCTGCCCATAACACCAAACAGTGTTTTTTTTGTGGATGAAGTGTATCGTGATACTCCCTTGGATTTTCAGCTCTCCATATGCGGCAGTTTTGCTTGCTGATGAAACTAGATAAACGGAAATGGGACCCGAAAAACCCCCGTGGATCCGCCACTGGTAGCAGTAGTGGCAGTTCCCCTCAAAGACCGCACGTTTATGTTGCTTTTGTTGCCACTACTGCTAAGAAGCTCAGAGTCGCATTGAGGCCTCTGAGTGTGTGACACGGCTGTCTGTGGCAAGTCTGTGCACGTCTATACACGTGTCTGTGCGTGTGTTGGGCTAAGTAAGTTGTCAGTTGCGCCTAGTATGACAGACAAGTTAGCGCCTGCACTGCAATCCACTTTAAGCCAAGTTAGTACTGGTCTTGTTGCTTCAAAATTCTTAAGCTATTAATGCCGCATTTATACTGCATCACAGGATGGCACAAATGAACTACATACCGGCACAGTTCACTGTAAGCAGCCACTCACAGAGGTCCAATACGAAATAAATTAAATGCACCATAGTGCTGGCGAAAGAAAAAGGGAAATACATTTTAAAAAGTTGGCGTACATTAAAGTCGCTCGCGGACTCCTTTGGAATACCCTGTACCACTCTACAGGGATTAAATCTGGTGTATTGCTTAAGAACTTAAAAAGATATTTGTTTACTAAATATAGTTACGATACTTTCCTAAAAAAACGAAGAACAGACGAATATATTTTTTTCGAAATCCTCTGAAACACCCCTATGGGAGCCATATATTATATTTACTTTATTTCTACTTATAAAAATTCATTTTTTAAATATATAAATAATAGTATAGAGAACTTGAGCCCTCGACTTCTTCGTCTAATTGGTCAAATATTTTCATAATTTACTGGTATTAATATTACCACCAAGCTACCTGTTTCACCATATTTATCATACTTTTAAAGCTTATCAAAAGATTCCAAACGGCTGGTGATCAAGGACCACATTAAGCCACTGTAAAACTCAACCACTGTATTTTGGTTGTCCAAAATCGGCTGCAAAATTGCACTTAAAATACGAAAAGGCAAAACCACCGTACAAAGGATTCTAAACGATCTGGAAAATAGCCGTTTTGGTCGTTCGCCCTTAGAAGATAATCGTGATGTTATGAAAATACAAAAATTGGCGAGAATTTTGCATTCCAGTGAGTTCGTCTCATTAGGAAATAAAAACTCTGTAAATGCCAGCTCCTTTC
The DNA here is from genome assembly GCA_949987675.1 of Chymomyza fuscimana. Classification (NCBI taxonomy): domain Eukaryota; kingdom Metazoa; phylum Arthropoda; class Insecta; order Diptera; family Drosophilidae; genus Chymomyza; species Chymomyza fuscimana. Next base: position 89,165,249 of record OX465088.1, read on the forward strand.
TCGTCATAAGGCATCATAATTTAGCACTTAGAGTGGCAAAATATCATTTTTAGTGATGAACAAAATGTAATCTTGATGATCTAGAGAATTTCCTGTATTACTATCGTGATATGTCTCGAAGCTTTCAAGGAGGTTCTTTGATCGTATGTGTGCACTTGGCGGTGTTGAAAAGACTCTAATTCTAGAGATTATATAAATGTTTTTATTAAATGTTAAGAACAAAATTTTAAGATTCTGATTTTTTCAACAGAATAACGCTCTCATCTATATCGTCCTCGTTTTGTTACAAATTTCAAATAAAAAATTAATCTGAATGTAAGTTATATTTACTTTTCTACGAAACAAAATTAGGTGTACCTCCTACTTATGTCGCGCACCTTATTTTAAGATTGAAGCATCCCTGGCCATAGAACATCGTATTTCATTAATACTACCTTAATCAAAAATTTACCGGAATCATCACCGATTTTATATCTCTTTTTTTTTCTTAAATTGCCACATTGACATTCTAATCTTACAGCGCTTGATCCAATCCTCGAAACAATTTTTATAATCGGTTTGCGGTAGGACCATCAGAGCCATCTTCGAATTTTTCAAGACCTCATCTCAGGTGCTGTAACGCGTTCCACGGAGCGGTTTTTTAAAAAATCGATAACATGCACAATCGTCAATTTTACAAATGTCAAGCTTTCAAGCTGAAAATTTCATAGAATGTCAATGACAGATTTAATTTATAATTTTAATTGATTTGGAACAATTCAATTCAAGAAGATTTACCGTGTAACCATGTAAGTAAATTTTATTTAAAAACCGGCGTGACCAAAAATTGCGATGATCACTTTCAGTAAAGTCGAATTCGAATTTTCCAGTATGTACTTCTCTTTAGATCAGTGGTGTACAGTCTCTCACACACGAGGATAGGGCACAAAATTCTGCCGCAGTGCAGTCGGCTCACGCACGGTGTAAGTGTATCAAATCACTCTCTCTTTTTTGCTCGATTGCGGTTCTTGCTCACTCGAGCGCTTTTGCTTACTGCGCTGCTTACTCACACAAAGAAATGTTTGTTTGTATGAGTTTTGCCCACAACTGCTTTAGATGATCGACACACGTATTGAAATTCTAAAATGTAATAAATAGTCCCTTGGTTCCTTGTGATTTGCGTGACTGGTATATGGCGAGTTTAAAATCAGAACCAGAACAAGAATCGAATTTGGCGATCATGTCCCGAGTAATTAGCACAGATGTGCTATTCACAGTGTGGCCTCTCACATCAAAAACTCTCGGTGTCGCCAATATAATAAGCACACTGTGGCCCAGTGTAAACTTAGCACATTATATGCAGATATCAGCTGATATCAATGTCACAGCGCCGCTTAATTTATAGCTCATAGTTATATGACAAGTTTTGGGTGCAAATTTTATCATGCCCCCTGGCCGACAATGGCATCGAACAGCCGGCTGCTCCATTCCCAGCCAGGCCACTCGCCGTTGCACTCGCATTGTTGCTGGAACTATGGCGTTAATTTTACTGATTATGACCAAGCGAAAAAGTTTGGTCATTAAAAAAGATTCGTTTTAATGAGCTTTCGTGTTCATGTTGCAGCCACCACGGGTGGCAGACAGCAAACAAGGTCGACCCGTTGACCTGCCAAATAGTGTATCGGACAATAATATCTTGCTAGTTTTATCCTATGGCCAGACCATAATGATAAATATTTTGGCAGGCCAAAAGCTTTGAACTGTACTTTATGTATGTCATATACACACACATTGTATAGTATGTTTATGATGCTCTGGAAAATCTACATTTTGGTGCAATTAACATTTGAAGCAACATTTATTTACCTGGCCATTGTGCTGTCTGCAAGCGATCCAGTTGGAATTGTTATCAGGTGCATAAATCAAAGTTGGCCAGTCGACTGGCCAGGTAAATAAAGTAATTGTCCAATTCTGCTACCTCTACATGGTGGTGACAGTACTTGGGGGACTTGTCTTGGTGCTGGCGTTGTCCTTTTATGGCAAATAAAGCAATTCGGCAAGTAGCCGGTTAATTTCTGGGCCAACACCCAGTTGGCTTTTTGCTTGACTTTTACCGATAATTTCCCACATTTGGCAAATACTTAACAGCCTGCGAATGCACTTGATTAATGCGCATAGTTAAGGAGTTCCAGTTTCATGTTGCAAGTTCCAAGTTCCAGGCGCTATAAAATCACTTGTATGGCTAATTGAAAAGCAACACAATTAAAGGTACTACAAAAAAAAAACAAGAAGACTGCAACTTTCTCGTGACTGCAGTACGAATATATGAACTTTTTTGGTGCTTTACGTAAGATTCAGATTGATTGACAGCTGTCATGGCGATATCTGCCACAATCCAATTGTTTTATGAAAGCAAATGCAGCTCCAGCAGTGCCCCATTGCCCCATTGCTCATTTTCTCGCGGAAACTCAAACTGCAGCAGAGCGGCGTCAAACACAATGTTGTACCTAAAAGTTTTATACCCTGTAGCCAAATGGTAAGGAGTACATACATATGATAAGTCGATTGGAATTAAAATACATTAATCGTATCATTGCAATCAAATTCGGTATATTGCTTAAGTACTCAAAAAAAATGAATTGTAAAAAATTGGTTTACCGCCTTACCGCATATGGGTGCTGTATGATATAGTCGATCTATTTTGATCAAATTTTTTACAGCGCTTGGGAACTTCAAAAACTTCCCATGTCGTCTCTTATATTTAAATATTTGTGAATTACTTAGTTACTTACAAACCAAGGAGCGCCTGGTATCTCTGGAGAATTTCGTTGTTAGATGCAGAGCTGCAAAGCATACGTCCCTACTGGCTTAAGTGCTGTCTTGTATATATTTCTTTGCTGAGTTCCGACCGTCGGCTTTTTTTTATCTTTTTCCACTGCGAACAGACGATCTTTTGTACCATACCCATAAATTAATGCAAAAGACTTTCCGCATGAATAGCTGAAGGTCTTTTGTTGGTATTGACCTAAGATGGAAAGGACTGATCCGTTCCTTTCCCATGTGATAGGCTCTGTCCCACACCAGCGCTGTGCAGTCACAGAGAATATGTCTGGTGGTTTCATCGTCGTTGAGACAGAGTCTACACTCTGAGGAATCTGATACGCCCATTTTCTGTAGATGGTATATTACAGTGTAGTGCCCAGATAGGTATGCTACCAGGAGTTTTATGTCCGCTCTTGTCAAGCGCTTTTGCTTGTCGCAGCGCCGGTAAGGAGAGACAGTATCTCCTATGTTCTCTACTGCACGTTTGTTTACCATGGTCTTAATTGTGGACCAATCAATGCCACAGAAGGGCGTAGGCGACGTAGCTGGGTGCAGGCACCTTGTCGTGCTAGATCATCAGCGATCGCGTTTCCATCCACTCCTGTTTGCGACCCTAGTTCGCTTGTGAAGGATACTGTGGGCGCAGATCTCTATAGCATGAATCTCTGCTTCAAAGACGCTGGGCCAAAAACCCATTGCAATAGAGATTGTGGTGTTGGGTCCAGCGACTCCAACACCTACACCCTGTGCAGTTTTGGACGCATCCGTCAAGCATTGTTGCCACCGTAGGTTTTCACAGGGGCTGCCTTGAGCCTTGAAAAGAGATCTAAAATTCTTGTTGTGAAATGATTCCGTGAACATAAGATCTGATCTAACGCAGATCGATGCGAAGGGGCCGAAGAATTTCCTACAAACCCACATAGCTCGAGTAGCTATGGAGAGCACTTGCTCTAAATGGGAGTTCCAGTTGAGTCGTTTGTCTAGGACCACTCCTAGATATTTGAGCTGGTCTGAATACTCCACCTTAGTGATATTTATAACTAGGTTCCGAAGCTTCATGTTGGATCTCTTCGTGACGGGAACAATCACAGCTTTCTGGGGGTTGATGCTAAGCCCTTCGTTTAGACACTAATTCAGGGTTGTAGACTATGATAGCCAGGTCATCTGCGTAGCCAATGACTTTATAACCAAGCACCGGCAGCTTAGTTAATAGTTCATCAATCACGAGAGATCATAGCAGGGGAGATAACGCACCTCCTTGTGGACAACCTTTTACAGCTGTTATGCTGACTGTTGTACCATCTAGAGATAAAGTTATGTCCCTCTGTCGGAGCATGGATTGGATCCATGCGATTTTTTTTTTTTTTTTGTAATTAGCTATTTTTGTTTCGCCTTTATCGGGTTCTAAATAAGTCTCCTGTCTAGAAAATAATTCCTAATAGTTTCTTTTAAAAATCAGTCAGGCTATAACCAAATTTAATATCAAAAATATGGACATCTCACATATCTTAGGTTCACAACTAAAGTTTTAGTTTCTTAGTTTTAATTTTTTTTTTTTTGTCTTAAGGTTTCTTTTTTAAGCTAATCTCTATAAATTGCACCTACATATGTATATAACAGATATATAAATATTATGATGATTAAAGAATACAGTTTCTTTTGGGCAGTTTGTAATTATCTAATATAGCACTTGGCAACATTTTTCAACACTGGAGTCTATAATATGGATATGAACAAGTACAATTTATTTTTGATTTAAAGTTGATTTAAAAGTTGTAAGCAATGAAATTTTTTTCGAAACAGAAGAAAGCAATCAGATAATTTGAATTTCGATAATCGTTCCAACATGTATAGGACACAACGACGATACCGTGATTTCGATAAGAATTGCGTCAGAATTATCGATTTTTTGCACTTTCGCCATTTTTTAATCTTTCAATATCTCAAACTGAGGTTTTTGAAGTAAATGTGTCAAATGTGGGGTGCAATTAATTTAAATCATTTCATGAGACCATTGTTCATCAAAAAAATTGACTGTTTGGCATGGATTAATTATCGGCCCATATTTCCTTCAAAAAGAGGAAGGAGCTTCAGTTATAGTGAATGGTACGTTATCTATGTATGCTAAATTAATTTTTGTTTTCAAAAGTCAAGGAGCAAAACGTCAACAACTCATCTCACGAAACCATCGAATTATTTCACGTAATAGTCCTGTTCAACCCCAAGAGCGTGTGATTAGACGCTACTTCATTACTTTCCTTGGGGTTCGTGGAATCCATTTTTAATGCTGACAAACCAATAACTCACGAAAATTTTGAGATCAACAAAACTCGCCCCATTAATGAAACAACCCAAGAAGTTCTTGAAAAAGTGATCAATCAATGATTGTAATCAAAAAATCTACAACAATTGTACATATCAGTGAACATAAGTGGAAATTTTTCCCCCGACCTTCTTTTTTACAGATTTGGTAGAGCTACCAGCCATTAGTAACCACATTACTATGGCGAGCATGCAAGGTGCATAACTTCTACAATTCTAGGAGTTACAAACTTTTTATTTTTTTGTTTTTTGCAATTAACTTACACGCATAAAATGACATTAACACTTTTTTTTTAAAGTGGGAGATCACTTTTGAATTTTAAAATTAAAAACTAAAAATGATAAAAAATTACAAAAAAAAATCTTAAAAATTAATAAAATTTTTTTTTTTAGTTTTATATTTTATCTATTATGGAAAAAAAAATCGCGTCAATATCTTTATTTGTTTAGAAGATATGGCTTGTCAAAGAATAGTCTAAAAACGAAAAACCCAATTTTCAGTTATCGATAACTCAATAAATAATCGGAATTTTGCAATAAAATTTTACGTGGTTACTATTGGCTAGTATCTCTACCAAATATGTAAAAATCATCAAAATCGGAGAAGGTCGGGGGAAAAATAGTCCGTTTCACTTACTTTCACCGATATATATATAGTTTAATATAAAAGAAAATGGGATGGGATTATGGGAGATCAGGGTTCTTCTGATAGCCACTAGAACTTATAGAGTTTTGGATGTGAGTCCTTTTCAGGGATGCTCATATTGAAACGCCAGTTTGCCAATTGGAATAAATTTTCTGGTATGGACCTGTTATTAGCTCGTCAGAACATATGGAACGCCTCTTTCGTTCTGAATAAATTTTTTTTTTATCTAGTAAAACAAATGCTTTTTCAACCGGCTAGTTTTCATTAAATCATAAATCATGAAGCTCAGCTACGGTCGAACGGGACAAGATATCGATATGAATCGATAAACATGAGATGCAGCATACTTACGTATCATGACCTTTAATTATAGAATTTCGCCTTTAGCATTTAAAGTCTGTAATCGCTATCTCAGTCATCAATGAAAGTCAAGATGAATACCTCATTGTCTTCCAAAATTTCTTTTACCAATCGTCTACCTTCTACTTAATCCTTTAAGTACCTGTTCATCTGTCTGTTTCTTCTGAGTTGACTGTTTGGAAGACCGAATGAGTTGGGAGCACGACATTCTGACACAAACCAGCTCTTTCTTGTACCTATCGCTTAGTAGAAATTTTATTCAAATGAGATGACAATTCTGGGAGCTATAAAATGAGCAAGTTTGAACACCCTTTTGCCTAATTATAAAGCTGTTTGTACATAAGTAGAAGAGAACAAATAATGGAGACATAAATATTAAAAATCTTTTTACTTTGTGAGAATACCACCAAGTCCTCCCAACTTCTCGCAAGGTAGAAACTTGACACAAACAATATTAAAAAAGTTTGCAGCCCATGTTTCAAAGCACTTTAAAATTATTAAGGTGTATTATAGTCGGGTTGCCCCGACTGTAGCCAAGCAACTTGTTCCACTCTGTCCATCTCTTTTTTTTGCATTTTTTTCCTGGCTTGTATAATTTCAATATTTCACAATAAATCCAGACTCCAACGCCAACGCAGAAACTTTCTCTGCGACTGATATCGCATAACGGCTTGACAATTTGCAATGCACCCGTTGCCCCCATATCATTCATTCTGCTCCGGAATTGGTTAGGGAGGAGTCGTCGGTGTCAGGGAGCACCAGTCAGAGGATGGTTGCCGCGACGCGTTGCTCATTGGAAGTGCATTAAAAATGCATGTGTCAAAGAAAAAACAAAAGCAAACGAAAGACAAAGTAAAACAGTGATTTAAAAAATAAAACTGGGTTACGATACTGATGACCGATTTAGCCATATATGGGAATTGTTTACTCCTCATGTTTATTATGCTGCTGAGTTGGACGAGATGAAGTCATTTTCCATACAATGGAAGGATGGTAAATGCAGCCAAGTCTTCTGTCATGAAGAGTTTTGATTATATATTTTGGAAGTTAAATATCACAGAAAATGCACGCTCATTACGATCAATTTTTTTCAACAGGTGGTCTTTCTTTTCAAAAGAAACACTTTCTGAAAGTTTTCTTTTACTTTGGGTACAAAGGTGTATTGATTATGGACAGGACTAGAAAAGAAATCGATCTGGCCGTGTCTGTTATCGTGCCCGGCTATCGAAGACTTACAATGATAGGAGCATAAAATTTTGCCCGTCTGTATGAACACCCATATTTCAGGGATGGTATGAGCTAGAGTAACCAATTGTTTATTTGTCAGCATTACATGGTATTGTCACTATGGCGATCATTGGGGGTGCCATCAGAATGAATTCCATAAGTATAGGAGTTACCAATTGATGGTAACTGATACTATTTTTGAAGAAAGTTTAGGTCTCTTTTTAATTTAAAAAAAAATTGTTAAAAGATGTTTAAAAATCAATATTTGTTTTTACTCAAATATTTTCATTCGCTTAGGAGATACGGCTTGTCATGAAGACAAAAATCTAAATATTCAGTTATCGATAGGTCGATAAATAAAAGGTATTATGCAATAAATATTGACGTAGTTAAAGGCCCCTACGCAGACACGAAAAATAAACAAAACTTCATATAAAAAAAACGCTCACAAACGTTTGGTCACAAACTGTTCTTGCAGGTGGGATGTAGACCAGTGTCGCGTGTTTTTTTTGCTTTTTGGTGCCAGTAGTAAACCATAGATGGCGCACTATGCAAAAACAGCTGTTCGGTTTTGGCGCCATAAACAAAACTTATGTGCAACTATTTATTTTGGACGCGAAATTTTTGGTTGGTCGACAAAATCGTTGCGGATCGTTGGGAAAGGATGAGAAAATAGCTATAATAAAAAAATAATTCATTTGTAACATTAATGTGAGTTAAAATACGTCTATGCAATTCGTCCACACTCAGTTCTGCGCGTTAAATATGGGGTCACCCAAACACTCCGCCTTTCCGTGTGTATTGCCTCCTGTCGTCGCTTTTTTTCCTCATCCAACAATTCAATTGCAATGCATGTCATTATTATTGCATTGTTTACACACAATAGCAAAAGTAATAAACGTTGACGATAATTCATGTTTTATTTCGCGCCTTTTGAAAATTAGCTATTTTTAAACAAAAAGCAGCTGATTATTGATAATAATTCCGATAATATGCACATTTTGCTACTAGAGACACACTGTTCCTTTCGTGACCACAATAAGTCTGTCTTTTTGCTAGGTGGCTGTTTTCGTGTCTCCGTAGGGGCCTTAATATTGGCTATCTGTTTAGTATATTACTTATGTACAAATTATTAAAATCGAAAAGATGGAAAAAGTGAAAGAGATTAAAAAGTGGCCCGCTATTTATACTTTCCTTTTTGATACTAATTAAACGATTGTGGGCTACACAAACCATAGTTTACGATGACTATGTAATCGGAAACAAATTTACAACTTAAAAAGTTTTCCATTTTGAATTTAAAGATAATCTTCAATGGTCAATTAATTAAAGATTGCGCCATTAACGCACCTGAAGGTAAACTCACATTACAAGGGTTATTTTTTTCTTTTTGAAAACAAAGATGTTCACTTTCTAAAACTCTTCTCACTATTATTATAATTTTTAAATCAAAGCTTGCAACTTTGCTGGCCAACCTGCCAGCAAATTCAAGTTTCTATCAGTGACATAGCTGAGCAGCGCAACTTTGTTTAATTTTCCGACTCCTCCCTAAGCTCCGAACCACCAAACCCTATCCTAACCAGACTACTTTGTGGCTGCTTTGCTATTTGAAGCGTAATTGTTGACCCATACGCGTACAACATGCTCTACATTTGTAAAATTTCATTTGCGGTTTAAACTAAACATTGTCAACCACAGCCAGGACAACTGGGACCAAGGACTGGGTCATGATGACAAGACCACCGGCTTCGCTGAACATATCATAGCTAATTGACAAGGCAATGCCACTTTTGTATAACCAAACATTTAATGGCTTTAAGTAATCGGAAAATGTGATTTTCTGTAACGACATCAAAGTAGTCGACATTGTTGTTGTTCTTGTTGTTGTTGAGTAATACGACTATTTTACCTGGAAGGCATTACATCGACATGGATTTATGGAGCACATATAATCAATAATTACAACAATCATGTGAGAACGCTAATTTCTGTGCCAAGGCAATTAATGAAAATGAGAATGGTCGATATGCCCCGCGTCGTATGAGACGTCTTAAATTAAGATGGAGTATGTGCATGGGGGAGTGTGAGTTGCTGCGATGGTGAGGTGGTTGGTTGGACCCACTTCTATTTGAAACATTGCTTTGATATAACAACTATGCTCCGAGTCTGGAGCTCTGTACTGAGTTAATTAATGCCTTTAATTTAATAAAAGCATAAGCGATATATTTCGTCGCTGAACTCACACACAAACCTCCAAAAGTGTACAAGTCATAAAATTAATCAAATAATTGCCGTAAGCTTCGGAAGGACCAAGGAAAAATCTAACATGGATTGAAAAGAAAGGAACATAAAATTGCTCTTGACTTATCAGCGACCATAAACGGGACATTAGAAGTGGCCAAGAGAATGGTCCAACGATTTGGTAAGAACAACAACAACATATTGGTTACAAAATAAAACTTGGCTTGTGACTTGCTCCTTGCTCCTTATTATTATTTTTATTATTATATTTTTTTTCGTTATGTTTATTTTTTCTTGAAAGCAACAAGGCATTTATCATTTTTAATCGAATGCGGAAACAATGAAGCGCGTCTGTATAGAGTATTTGGGGAGGATTAGTAATGGCTGAGCAGGAGCAGCAGTTTGGAAAAGTTCGTACTCACTGGCGACCAAATTCTAAATTTTGATTAAAAGCAGTAGTAGTTTGCTTTAAGGGCTCAATGCAAGATAGAAAACTTTTGATAATTTGCTAAAGAAAATGGAGTATACACTCTTTAGATAGGGACGACAAAGGACGAAGGACGAGAGTGTAAAAACAAAATATTTTCGTAACACATTTTTATTATACCCTATACTCAAAGATTAAAAAGGTCAATTAGTTTAGCACAAAAAGTTGGCGTACATTAAAATCGGGAACGAACGACTCTGAGATACACTATACATACCATCGCATTGCAATCAAAGCCGGTACTTTGTTTATCAACTCCAAAAGGTATTTATGTATTAGCAAAATTTGTTTACGATATCTTCATTCTTCTTCTCCTAAACCCTTGTTTACCTCTTTTCGGACTCGCTTATGAGCCTCCTGAGGTGTGGGTATGCGATCTCAGCATTCGTCTGAAGGCATACCGATCCTGGATCATGTGATCGCTTAGACCCATTCGTTGCTGATGCTTTTGCATTTAACCGATCCACGTATTTTTCGGTCTGCCTGCCCTACGGCCGTTAACTGGAACTACGGTAAGTATTGCCTTCTTAGCGGGGTTCTCCGGCGGTCGCTTTTGAACATGGCAATACCAACGCATCTGACCAACTTTGAGCGTCAGATAGGCTTTTTAACAAACAGGCTGCCTCGGATGTGTTTGCTCTTAATGTGATCAAGCTTGGTCACCCCCGCCGTCATCCTTAGCATTTTCATCTCAGTCGCAGATAATTTACTCTCGTATGTTTTGTACATCGTCCAACATTCGGACGCATACAAGAGTGCGGGTCTAACGACTGTCGCATACAGCTTGCCTTTCAATTTCCGTGGCATTTTCTTTTCGCAGAAAATGCTAGAGTTTTCTCGCCACTTCATTCACCCAACACTGGTGCGATTTTTGATGTCATCATCGCATGTAGCTTCACTATTTACAACTAACCCTAGGTACTTAAATTTGCTGCCTATAATCAATTTTTCCCCGATATTTTTTGCGATATCTTCATAAACACACAAAATGCAACGAATTTTGTACCAAACTCGTTTTTTTGACCGATCGATCCTATCGGGGCTATATGATATAGTCAACCGATTTTGACCAAATTTGGTGCAGTGCTGGGAAACTCTACAAAACTACCAAGCACCAAATTTGGTTATGATGTTTTCATAAACAAACGAATCTTCTAAGATTTTTAGTTTTTTTCGAGGTTCTCTGAAACACCCCTATGGGATCTATATCATATAATGCCGACATAAAAAAAATTAAATAAACTTGTCTCCTATGAAATAACAAGGGATCCAATCTGAAAGTTTGGTGGCTCTAGCTCTTACCATTTCCGAGAAGTAGGTGGTCATACAGACTGACAGTCGGACATTTATACATATATCGACTTTTCTAGTCACCCTGATCATACTTTAAGTTACTTTGGTGGTTCTCCTTCTGTATGTTACGTAGTTTTCGTTTATGGCTTCTTTTGACCCAATAGCATATTGCACTCCACTTTTCAAGTAAAGTTTCTAATAAAACTCGACACTGACCTATTTATAGCATCTATCTACTCACAGGTGGACATTTTATTAACATCGGATAGTAATTTCGAAAAATTAGCACATTCAAATACCTTTTGCCGTAAAAACCCCCATTAATAAAGGCCCACGTGCATGTTATATGGGCTTAACAATGAAAATTCATTTTATTTTTTCGGGAAACAACCTTCTATTACCGCGCAACAGGTATTCACAGCTTGATTCTCTCATCGTAAAAAGAACAATAGAAAGATCGTCTGAAATCTTAATTAGGCTAGATTTCTTTGTTGGTTTTTTTTAGGATTTTTGAACAAATTATACCGATCGGAATGAGAATAAATACATTATAAAACGAGAGACAACCTCAAGAAGGTATCTGTTTTTTTTTTTACAATGAATTAAAAATCAAATAGTGTATAAGGCATATAGGATGGATAAATTCACTGCTGGCATCTAGACTAGCCACAGCAACTATAGGTGGGCAATCCACCACAGTAATGACGACAAAAGGCTGTCCTCAGGGCGGAGTACTATCTCCCCTCTTATGGAGTCTGCTAGTAGATGAGCTACTGGAGAGACTAGCTGGCAGAGCTAGTCATCATTATAGCTAAAAGGCAAGTATGAGGAAACACTCTGCGACATTATCCAGCTAGATCTCAAGGAGACTCATGACTGGTGTAAAAAGGCAGGCCTGAGTCTCAATCCTGCCAAGACAGTCATTGTACCCTTCACAAGGAGATATAAACTTGGAAGAATGAGGAATACAATTCTATCAGGATGCAGCATAGAAGCGAGTAATGAAGTCAAGTACCTTGGAGTCACCTTTGACTCCAAGCTTAACTTCAGGACCCATGTAGACAACACGATAAATAAGTGCTCAAGGGCTCTATTTACGTATAGAAGCATTGCCGGGAAATCGTGGGGTACTTCACCACGAATAATAAGATGGCTCTACCTAATGGTTGTCAGACCCATGCTCACGTATGGGGCAATAGCCTGGGGCAGGAGGGCGCGCCTTAGCACGACCAAAACAAAATTGCGGAGACTACAAAGAATGGCCTGCATATGTATGACAGGAGCAATGCGCACCTGTCCTACTGCGGCCCTTGAAATATTAATGGATGTCACTCCGCTTCATATCGTTATCGATATGCGGCGGAAAGCTACGTTAATAAGAATTGGGAGGGAAGGAGTTGACTTCAGCCTCACCGGGAAAGATGTTGCAGACTTAGCAAAGGATATACCTATGCTTCTGCAACCAAGGGATGAAATGCTAGCTGAGTACAAGTTCAAACCGAACTTTGATATTAAACTCAGGACTGCACTAGACAAATTAGGTGCTAGGAATACGCTCACGATTAGATGGGTTCCAGGACATAACAATATACCTGGAAACGAGCTGGTGGATAGACTAGCAAGGACCGGAGCAACAACACCGCTAATCGGACCCGAACTATACTGTGGGATTGGTAACCACGTGGTATGGGACCTGTTGAGAATGGAGGAGGAAAATAAACGGCTGCTTCACGGGGCACAGACACCAGGACTTAAGCAGACAAAAGCCCTTCTCTCTAACTACAACCGCAAGAGGTTCAAACTCATGATAACTCACGGGAAAAATACCGTGAGGATCCTGACGGGCCTCTTTACGGGACATTGTAGGCTCCGCAGCCACTTAAATAAAATTGGCATAGCGGATAGCGGACTATGTCGATTCTGTAGAATGGAGGAAGAAACTTCAATACATTTACTATGTGAATGCATGGCCCTCATCAGCAAAAGAAACAAGTTTCTGGGCATGTACGTTCTCCCACCGGAGATCGTTGTTACCCTAAGTCCAATCAAAATACTGGATCCATTTGGGTCGCAGTAAATCTTTATACCCATTAATAATAATAATAATAATGCATATATTTTTTTTTTTGCACTAGTGTAATTGGATCTAGTAAGTTTGCAACAGGACCTTTATGAACTTTTGCCATAACACTATAAGCAATGTTTTAATAAACGTCACTACAAGCATGATGAGTTTATTTACTGTATTTAGAGCATTTGCATTTTATAATCTTTGCAGAGTGAATGTCATTAGCTGGTCAATAAAAGGATTTCTGTATAAGATACAGCAAAGTAGAATTGTTGGACCAACATGTCATCTTAATTCATGCTACACATTTCAAGCTAAAAAATAAGTCAGCATGACATAATGTAAGTCGCCATTGACAGTCACACACACCCCTCCCATTTTTCAAAGCTGAACATTTTGGGAATCTTCAAGCCATTTTATTCTTTGAGACACTGGCAAAACGCACAGACAGACGTACCAACGGATTCGACTGATTTGTTTTTCCATCCTGATTGTTTTAATGCCTTGAACCAAAAGTCAAGAGTGTAATAAACTCGTATTATTGAAGAGAGCATCGATTTCAGGCTTTCTTCTCATTTCACATTTTGCATAAGTAGTAGGCACTCAATTAAACCTGCTATGTGGGTCATTATTAAAAGAAAAACAATCTTAATCCACTCGAATCCTTTATCCGAATATACATATTTTAAGGTTTTGTTACGCTTCTTGAGTTTACTGATATCGCCTGCAATAATATTCAGTATTTATGAAAAGTAATGCTGATAAGAAATCTAATTTTATTTTTTAAGCAACTTACTAGTATTTACTTATCAAATGAAATATTGCACTAAATTGAGTTCTCTCATAAAATACTACAACTAGTGAATAAAAAATGTATTTTTTTTATTTATAATATATATTTTTAAGTGTATTTTAATTATTGTCTTTCTATTTAAATTGATTTTATGAGTAATTCGAAGCTATTTTAATAACATTTCAATTGACTTTCAAGCGTTTGATAAACGATTTCTGGCCATAATAGCAATCAATTTCAAAGTTAACAATTAAAAATATTTTACATTTTTGTTTGTTGTAACATTTAATTTAGCATTTAATTGATGGGTGTCAAACAATTTTCCGTAATTTTAATATCGGATAACCGATTTTGATATGACCATAGGTGCATGAAATGGGAATTGAGTATAGGCAATAATTAAATGGGTAAAGGTCATTAGGCGCATTACAAAAGGATAACAACTTTTTCATGTTTTCACCACCATTAATTATTAAGGATTTTTTATTTATTTATTTACAAACAGCTATCTTATAATTAAAAATTATAAACTAGCTTAAGGACTAAGAGCGGTGGCTGCGATGGCCTTCTGCTCAGTGCATGATAAATATATGTTATGTTAAATTTTAAATTAGGTGGTAAAAATTGGCCGATTTAAGGAATTCAATTAGATTAAGGATTATTTATTGTTAAGGCAAAGGAGTTGTTGTCGTCATCCGAGTAATAATATATTACGGGCAAAAGTAATGGCTGATAGAAAAAAATCGTTGCAAAACATTTTTTACAAAACCGTTTACTAATTATTATATGTTGTGAGCTGTTTAGGAGCCAAGTGACGCTCTAACAATCCAAACAAAGTATTAAATTTATTATTTCTCGCTGCATTTGAAAATTTTCATATTTTGGCACACAACATTTTCATATAAATTGTATGTAAGTAATGTCGCGTTGGTTACAAAAATGAAATGTTTTATTAGTTTGATATAGCACATGTCAACGTTTTCAACCATTAGCACCTCAACCGAACAAAATTGCGATGAATTCTTCTTAAATGGCCAATACAACCCTAACGGGTGTCAGCCGGGTCAACATTTCCCTCCAGGCAGTTGATAAGACCAAGGGCTGACAGAGCTTCAGCACTTGGTCCTGCCAACGTAGCCGCGGTCTTCCCCTTCTCCGCTGACCGCCAACAACCGCATCGAACACCTTAAGAGTTGAAGTTTCCGCATCCATACGAACTGGGTGCTGAGTGCTTAATCGTTTCACTACGTCAATATAGCCGTATAGCTCATATAGCTCATCGTTCCATCGATAATTATAGCCAATCTTTCTTTGAACTTGGTATTGCCCTCGTTTACCGCTAAACCCACTTTAGCTGTTTCTCTTTCAATAGCTCCAAAGGCACCAGTGACATCACGATTGGAGTTGGACAGATCTGTTCGTTAATATTGTGCCCGTCCGATGCGAACCATCCTTTCTTACAATGCTACCCGATAGAAGATTAAAGAGCGTACAAGAAAGCGAGTCGCGTTGTCTGAGGCCTCGTTTGGTATCTAAGGTGTTAGAGAGGTAATTTCCTACCTTGACGGAGCTGAACGTATTGCTCAACGTCATTCGGCAAAGTCGTGCTAAATTTACAAGGGACACCAAGTTCAGACATGGCGGCATACAGGCGATCTCGCGGTGGACTATCAAAAGCAGCCTTTCAGTCGACAAAAAGGTGGTATGTGTCGATCAAATATTCATGGGTCTCTCCAGGACTTGGCGCAGTGTGAAAAGCCGGTCGATGGTGGATGTACCAGTTCTGTCCTGTTACTCCTAGTGGAGAATAGGGCCATCATGATGGTTTTCGTTATATTGGTATTTCTTAAACATGTGGTTTGCACCTCCAAATCCGTCGTGCATGCTGCCGAAGCAGGTGGATTAGCCGCCACCACTTGGAGATTGAATATTCCTCGGGTTTACTCTCATGTTTATGAAGAAATATGTGAAGGAGCAGGGTTCTGATAGTGAGTCCAAAGTCAGTCCTGACAACTCTGGAGAACAGACACCTTTTGCAGCCGCTCAATCTGAGTACAGACGCTACGTTGTGGATCGCTCTTCGCTTCACTGCCCCTCATAGACCTTACCGGCAAGGGTAGCCCTACCAGTAGCTATGCTACCGCCGCCATTGCTCTTAGAGTCACTGCAGCTACTGAGCCCCCTCACCACGTCAAGGTGACGATCGCCGAGAGGGGGAAAGCGATAAGACACAATCAGTGCTTCGGCAAGTGGCTTCAATCTTTCAAAAAGTACGCTCGAGAGAACCTTGTAAGCGATGGGAAGAAGACTAATGCCACGATAATTAGCGCGCATTGTGGCATCACCCTTCTTCAGGATAGGACAGATCGTACTGAGATTCCATCCTGCGGGCATGCATTCCCTAAGCCATATCTTGCAGATAAGTTGGTGCATGTACTTTGCCATCTCATCGCCACGAGCCTTAAACAATTCTGCAGGCATTCCGTCAGAGCCTGGACCTTTTCTTCATTACAGCTTGGAACCGGTACGTCGATGCCATAGTTGTTGATAAGGTTAGGCCGCGCGTACACAGAGTTCTGACATGACATGAACTTATCGGCGCGGTCAACTGCATGATACGCGATCTCATAGACCACAGTGTGTTTGACTTTTTTGCGATAATGTCATACAAGCTCATGTCAGCGCTATGTGTACGCGCGGCCTTAGTGAATCATCTTCCCCGAGGACGTATTGATGTCCTTCTGCCAAAAGAATTGAGAAATGATCCCTACATAATCTCAGCACATTTTCCACGTCCGTGACCAGATTCCCTTCGTCATCTTTGCAGGCAAAACTCCGGTGTTGCAACCCTGGCTCAGACGTTTCACCCTTGCTATATTAATCCTTCTCATACTTCCGCCTTTCATGCTTTCAAGCCTTGTATTCTGTATGAACAACCAGCGTAGATCCAGCTTGCAGGGTCCTGCGATAAGTGGCGTCTTTTCCAGATGCAACTTCACGGCACTCCTCATCGTAACATAGGCTCCTTGAGGCCGGGCTCTGAAACCCAAGCACTTCCTCCGCAGTAGCTTGTAAGGAGCGAGATATTTTCGTCCGCATATCGTTGGTATTTTCAAGGATTGGAGAAGTCTCACTGCGCTGGTCGGCGAGTCGAGTGGAGTACACATTCGCTGTCTGTTGTGATTGCAGCTTACCGTTGTTCAGCTTTCTCGGCATACTTCGACGCGACGTTTTTGTAACGCACAGCTGTTTGCGAACCTTAGCTCCAACAAAGTAGGGTTCGAAGTCGATATTGGGACCCCGAATAGTTCACACGTCGAGTATGCTAGACGGATGCCTTGGATCGATTACAAAATGATCACCAGTCAATCGATCAGGTGACCGGCAGGATGTTAAGATGACGAAATCTGGTACATACTACTACTTGTGCGCAGCAGCAAAGTCAATTAATCTGATTACACGAAGTAGTCTCTGGCAGACTAAATCGCGCGACAGTGTCACCGAAAAGACCTTCATTCCCAATCTTGGCATTAAAACCATCGAGAACGATCTTGATGTCGTGAGAGGGGCATAAGCATGGTTGAGTTCCGCATATAAGGCATCCTTTGCCACGTCATCTTTTTCTTCAGTGGGGCGTGCGCACAAATCAAGCTGATGTTGCAAAATCTCGTTTATTGGCGCGAAGTGAGAGACACGTCTTCTCAGCTTAGCGCCAATAACGAAGCTATAACGAATTTCATGCCGATCTGAATGGCAGCTGTAGTATATGTCACAGTTTTTCTTCTTAGCGCAACCCTGTCCTATCCATCGCATTTCCTGAATAGCGGTAATGTCAGCCTTGCATTTAGCGATCGTACATTCCATGTACATACTCTCAAATCCTTGTCCTTTAAACGTCATCCGAGGCTTTTTTTGAACCTTTCACAACCCAATTAAAGTGTTAGGAATCCGCCGCGCACTGTAGTTTGCCTTCCAATAGGTGTAAGGCGGCAATCCAGAGAGAATCACGAGGAGGTAGTGCTTCGGCTTGAGAAGACTAGGGAAGCAAGGAAGCAAGAAAAAAATTAAACATTATATCACAAAAAGAGCCAATGGATCACCGTTGACCAAGTGGGTGACTTAAGAAAGAAGAAGTGATAGATTGAATAGACCGTTCGAAAGAGAGGAAATTGTAAAGGTTATTATAGTTCAAGCATAAGACACGGAAAGGATCGTGCAAAGCATAATTAGATCTACAAAATTGTAAGGCTAAGAGTCGAAAATTACGAGTTACTCTGGATAGTATGACAAAAGTAACTTTGCTAAGAAGTACATTGGAATCGATAAGACCGAGTAACAGTTTATGCAAGAATAAAACACCGTCGCATGTTCTGCGATGATTTAAGGAAGGCAACTTTATAAGGCGAAGTCTATCAGAATATAGCGGCAGTCGGATATTTGGGTCCCGGTTTAAGCCACGAAGTGCAAAAAGGAGAAATTGCTTTTGTACGGACTCAATCATGTCCTGATAAATGTGGTATTGAGGGCTCCAAACGCAGGAACAATATTCCAAAATTGGACGGACGAGAGAAATATAAAGAAGTTTGGTTGTGTAAGGTTCGTTAAACTCTTTAGACCAACGCTTAATAAAAGCAAGAACACCTCTAGCTGTATTCACGATATTGCAAATATGATTATTAAATTTAAGGTTATGATTAAACAAAGCAAAAAATGTTAATCTTATTTTTTCAACAATGTTTCACCAAATCGACTTGGTTAATATTAAAAACATATAAGGAAGAAATAAAAACGAAAAAAAAATTATGATAAACATATTTAAGGAACAAACAAAACCTTCAAAAAAAATGTGGAGTGTGTTTTTTAAGTGCGTTCTTGGTAACTTAGATGGATAAGGTTAGGCTTAGTAACAATTAAAGAAAAGATTGTGTACGTTAAAGTCGGGCGCAGACGACTTTGGGATACCCTGTACCACTAATTGCAATTAAGTCCGATATATTGCTTAAGCACTCTAAAAGACAATTGATTCCCAAATTTTGGTACGATATCTTCACAAACAAATGAAACAATTAGAATTTTGTGAAAAAAACGTTTTTTATAAAATTATGCACAGTGTTTGGGAACTATAAAAAACTTTGGAATACCAAATTTGGTTACGATAACTTCATAAACAAACGAATTATCCATCTAAAACTTTTGCTTTTTTTCGAGGTCCTCTTAAACACCCCTATGGGAGCTACATATATAACATAATCCCGATATCAAAAAAATAAAATAAACTTGTCTCCTATAGAATAATAAGGGATCTAATCTGAAAGTTTGGTTGCTCTAGCTCTTACCATCTCTGAGATGGGTACAGGGCATTATGAATTAAATAATATTTTTCTCTTACATGTAACAAAATATTACAAATGGAGAGTCCCTAGTTCTACTAATCTAATCCTGCCAATGTAACTGACCACAACGCTGAAACATTTAACAAGGCGCTTAGCCATATCGACTTAAGCAATTTCTCTTCTTTTACTATACCCTGCAATCAAATGGTCAGAGGTACTTTAAGTTAATGCAAAATAAATCGAGCTATGTATGTCTAAGACCTCACAATGCACACTGGATTAAAAAATCAATTTTGCGGAAAAAAAAGTTTTTCATAACGATAGGACGTATTTTATATTTTTTCCTATCTGGTCACTCCTTCCTTTATCGCCCATATAAGGCAACCTTGCGTATACGTAATTTTTTAAATGCCATAATTTTTGATTGCACATAAATTCGTCGGAGACGTCTGCTTCTCAAACATTTTGTCAGAAGTCTAGCTCTTGACTTGATAAAAGAAAAACTCTTAAAACTAATAATAAAAAGGGTATTTTATAGTCAGGATATCTCGACCATAACCAGTGCACTTTGTTTTTATAGTAAATGAAAGCAAAAGCCTAATGTAGTAGAAAATTACTTTATGTGCACATGGCAGCAGTGCCAATAGCTGCACGAGCTACCTCTGAAACCGTCTACCCCTGGGTCCCGGTCTTTCACGCTTCTCCTCCTCCCTCTCCCTGTTCAATTTCCTTGCGCACGCGCCCGTAAAACACGCCTATCGGCAACCAATAATCGCTGCTGTGACTGAACAAAATTTAATTTGCCTTAAATTGTTTTAAATGCGAGCAATTGAAATTTATGCAAACCAACAAATAGCTAAGCAAACTGCGATTATCTCCTTCGCCGACGACGACGTTGTGTCGTCATCATCATCATCACCATCATCATAACCATCATCATCGTCATCATCATCATCATCATCATCATGATCAATTTAGGCAGCAATCGAGTTAAGCGACGACTTGCCGGCGCCGTCTGTATCTGCGTCTGCGTTTTGTATCTGTATCTGACTCTGCATATGGAGCTCCTACTACAGCATTTGAAGTTGCGCGCATGCGCCAATGTCCTTGTGTGCTAATTCAGGTTGTTTTTAACATAATAATTTTTGTGAAAAGAAAATCAACAACAAACAACTTAAATTGCATTGGCTGCCCATCTGTCTGACTGTCTGTTTGCCTGTGTGAGTATCTATGTAAGTCTTTTTGAAATTGAAGTTGTGTGTGTGTCTGTGTGTGATCAAGTAGTGGCTTAATATGGCATGAAATGTCGATTGGGCTGATTTTCTAGCTGGTTGGTTGGTTCATTGGTTGGTTGGTTGGTCTACTATGTTTTTGACAGGCAACTTGAAAGGCCCAAAATGCACAAAATCAAATCCAAAACAAATTTGTGCACTAGTTTGTTCTACTAACTATGATTAATACGAGAGTAGGCTGAAAAGTTGTCGGCCTATTAGAGAAGGAAACATTATTATATATAATATTTCGCAAAACATCATCCTTTTGAAGCAATACATTTATTATTATTATAACTATTATAAATAGCAAACTTATAATTAAAATTGTAAGCTAGCTTATATTCGAGCACTGGCTGCTAAGGCAAAACATTCAAGGTTGTAAAAATAAAAATATAAACACGGAGTGATATAAAATTAGCCAACTTGTTTTTATAAAATAATATGCATAACATAATTTTCTTTCAAAGCTCATATTTATTCAAAATCGATTAAACTCAATACAACTAATTTATCCATCGACTTTTAAAATGAGTTTTTGGAATGCTCCTTAGCACCTGTATCACGGTTGCTTGAATCTTTGTAAACAATACCCATGGAATCATAAAAAGTTATTACCATTGTCTTGATTTGTAACTTCGCAAACACAATTGTTGAGGTTTTGCCTGGCCTTCCGACCTCCATTCCGCAGATTGTCGATTAGTTTTAGGATCATATTTAAAGAAACATGTTCCATCTCCAGTTATAATGAAATCAAGAAGATCTTGGTAGTTTTTAGCTGTTGAGATGATGTCCATGGAATGCTCTTCATGAAATAAAGTATCTAGAAAGCGGCATATTCCATTGGAATTCCAGGAAAACTTTGTTAATTGACAAATCAAAAGCTGGGGCAAGTAAAACTTCTGACAACGGAAAATTATAAGGACAATGTTTCGGTTATCCAGATTTAATGGCAACAATTACAGGACTTGATGGTTGTGCAACACTATGACCGGGATAGATTAATAGATTCAGGATAGATT
Organism: Chymomyza fuscimana; assembly: GCA_949987675.1. Taxonomy (NCBI): domain Eukaryota; kingdom Metazoa; phylum Arthropoda; class Insecta; order Diptera; family Drosophilidae; genus Chymomyza; species Chymomyza fuscimana. The sequence goes on from OX465088.1 coordinate 89,187,114, forward strand.
AAATTAATTAATTTGTAAATTTGTGGAATAATTTAGTGCTTTTGGCACTGCCAATGGTCTCATTAAAAAGTATCCATGGTACTACCCTCCAGTTTCTGTGTCAAAATACAGATTCAAGTATCTGACATTGTTAACAATCTTCTAGTGCCGATTAAAAATTAATATTTTTATACCCTGTACAAAGGGTATACTAGATTTGTGCAATGTATGTAACGGAAAGAAGGAGGCGTGACAGACCCCAAGTCCTTTATACCAAAATGCTTATCATAACCTCGGTTGGCGATGAAGTTTGTTGAATTATTTCAATATTTTCCCCCGTTCCCCCGTAGTAGATAATCTCCTTTAAGATCAATGGAGTTCATATATCGATCCTCAGTTTTTTTATGCCTCCCAAAAATTATGATTTGTCAAGTTGCTCAAACTAGTCATTCAATTTACAGATGATTGTATCATTTGTAGGATATCTCTTTATACCGAGTGATTTCATTGAATTCGAAAAAATGTATTGCATGAAGGATAAGAAATCAATCCTTAGTGCAATTTATGCAACTTTGCAGCTGAGCTATCGAATATAAGCAGGTCGCTTCCATTCATCATATACACTTTGTTTTCTTCCTTCTATCGCGTCAAATTTTGGATTTGAAGTGGATCTGTACCTTAACGTAAGGGTTTTACTAAGTTTGTGCAAATATACAAATATATATCACATTAAAAAGGACGCCCCAAAAAACCAACAAAACAAAATGGACAGGGATCTTAAAACCTCACATATAAGGCCTAGGATAACCAAAAATAAAATTTTTAGTTCCCGCTAAATCAAGCTCAGAAAACTTAAAGCCATCTCGAGAGTAAAGTTGGTTTATACAGGGTATCCCAAGCCCGACTTTAACGATCAACTGTTGCTTGTTGTCTGATGAGTCGCGGCAAACCCAACGTTCATCGGCAGTTTCGAAATCCTAACAATTGTTTTTTATCGACGGTATCGATTGGATATTCCGCATACTTCTCAGACTGCCCTCGTACATGTGAAAAACTTAGGCGATTGAAAAGCGCTGTTTACATTGCTTCACAAACTAAACGCAGGAATAAACTATTTTTTCGAGTTGTAAATGTCATGCATGAAAATGTCTCAGTTCAGTTCCCATTGGAGTTTGAATAAGTTTGCAAGTGTCGGAAAATTCTATGAGCTATATACTGCTCCGGGCTTAACCAACAGTGAGCCACAACAACAACAGCAACATCAACTTGCAACAAGGCTCGAAGTAGTAAACTGGTTTAAAGTTATTGTCCATCTTTTGATTTCTTTGGTTGACTGCTGCGACAATGTCTCTGTCTGTCCGTTGGAACTTGTCGCTGTTGTAGTTGTTGTAGAGGCTCGTTGTTGACTCTTATTGGCTTTTTGGCTCGGTGATTAGTAGGTCAGAGTTTTTCATTTCCAATTGGATATGTTGCAAGTAACACACACTGATACACAGATAGACAGACACAACAACTAGTATACACAATCTCAATTACATGAACAAGTGTACAAGTGTGCGTTAGCCATATTAGGAAAGGGTATAACAACTTAAAAACATACATCTACTTTATATACAAGGTCGCAAGAACTGGCCAGAACGCAGCGTCAAATACTTAATTCGTCTGAAACGTTTTGAATTGTGGGAAAGTATAGCTGCCAAGGCTGACATCCGATATCGGATGTATCTACGCGTACTATAAATGTGCAGAATAACAAATTTAATAAAGCACTCTCATAATGCTACCAAGTTTTGGTTTAATAAGCGACTTGAAATTCTTTGCAAGACTTTAGCTAAACTTTTATACCCTGTATCTATAGCATTCATGTTGATTACTGAGACTCTGTATCTTTGTAGGATAAATCGAGATTTGATAAATGATGATCTGTTACTTTAAATGTTTAGCAACATTTTTTTTTTATGTTGGTAGGACTGTTGATCTTGCTGGTGACACAAAGAGTTCAAGTAAAAATTCGAAAATCTCGATATTCAGACAGTCGAACGGACATATCTAAATCCATTTATTTTGTTCTCATTGACATATTGGATGTAACTTTGGGGTGCGACGCCAATGCACATCATACTCAGTGGGGAAGCACTGACATAAACGCACAGGGTGAGTTACTTTTCGACTATATCCTGTCCACAAGGAGGTTCAGACACTACCTTCATTATTAAGAATAGGAAGGAAGTCCTAGACCTTACCTTGGCATCAAAACCTCTGCACCATAGGGTCCAGATCTGGAGGATCCTCAGCGACCACTCCTTTTCGTATCACCGTTATATCGAGATGATGATATCCCTAAACCCATCCACCTTAGGAAAATTCAGGAACCCCCGCTCAGCGAACTGGGATCTAAATGCAAAGATTTTGTCTCTTCTTGGCGGCTTTTCTGCTCTGATATCGAAAGCACCACGGATGCCGCAAGGCTGAGAAAGGTTCTGTCCACATGTCCATCCACACTTGGTTACCTACAAGAATCCGATGGTATATGGACCTCGTCAAGCAATGAATCGCTTAAATTACTCACACATACCCACTGTCGCGGTTGCTCTGTTACCAAGCCAGAGATGATCAACCCTATGTTAGACACGACTTCCGTTCGCACAAACCTGTTTACCTTCGACAAGGCCATACATAGCTTTAAACCATATAAATCGCCGGGACCAAACAAGATAATCCCAGCACAACTGCAAAATGGTGGGAAATCTGTCATACGATGGCTGATAGATATTTTCACCAGAACTCTCGCCACAGGGATCATCCCGGATGCCTGGCATATATCTAAAGTGGTGTTCATTCCCAAAGCAGTTTCTCCTTAAAACGATTGAGAGACTGCTAGGCCTCTCCACCTTAAGAATACCAATCCTAAATCCCAAATGTCAGACTCTCAACATGCTTATAAAAAAGGCAGCTCCACTGAGACAGCCCTACATTTGGTAATCTCGAGAGTCGAAAAATCACTCCAATTCTTAGACCTAAGTGAGTTGGGACACAAAGCCCAAACTACTGCACTAACCTAACCTAACCTTGGGGTATAAAATGAAAATATCTTCAGCCGTTCTCTGGGCAAAATTGTATCATGGTTTGATGCAGTTTTGATGAGGAAGCAAGCTTAATACACCCTGTACATAGGTACAAAGGGTATACTAGCTTTGATGCAATTTATGTAACAAACAGAAGAAGGCGTGGCATACCCCAAGTCCTTCATGCCAAAATGCTTATCGTATCTCTAATTCCGAACGACTGTCTGTCTATATAAACCCCTAGATTTCGGGACTATAAGAGCCAGAGACTCGCTTGTCCGCCTAATCCCTTTAAAGATGAAGTTTGTTAAATTATGTCAATGTCTTACACCGTTGCAGCCTGTTAGAATTTTGCGCTTTTTAGCTACATTGTTCAATATTTTCAAATCAGACAAATACAACAAAAGTAATAACTATCGTTTTGCGCCAGTTTCCAGTTGGAACATGAAGAAAAATTAGAAGAAAAATTTAGAAATATATTTTTGAGAAAAAGAGTACAGGGTAACTCACTGTCGGGCGCCGCCTCGACTATATCACATTTTTAAAAATGGAACTTTTGACTTGTCACGCCTTCTTCTGCCTTATTACGCGTAAATCATGAATACTGAATACCCTTGGCCTTTTGGATGTCTTAAAGTTAACAATGCTCTAAAAACTTTTATTTAAGTGACCAAGCATATTATTTGTTAACTTTGAGTACGCTTGCTTCTAAGTTACTTCAGAAAATAAAAATAAATCAAACACTTTTAAAAAATCGTGCCACACCGAGGGGGTGGCGCCAAGTAGTATAATAATTTTGGTGACCTCCACAACCAAAAATTCGCACGAGTATTTAACACCAACTGAATGCCAACAAAAACAAATTGAACAAAAAATTTTAAAGCAATAAGAAGTAAATAATAAAAAAAAAAACAAACAATCAATTTGAAATTGAAACGCGCTTTAATGGTGAGTAGGTGTTTGTATATACCATATACTTGTATATGTATATAGTATTTATATACACATATGTAGTTGTGCTTAATCGTATTGGTGCGTAGGCCACTTTATACCAAGCAAACTATTGTTTACTTAACTGCGCCTGACTCTTGAGCCACTTGGTCGGTGAAGTAGATGGTCTGACTGCCTTTGCGGGGTCGCAGAGACTCTGTCGTCGATTTGGCCAACTCAATTGAGGCTTATTATTTGCAATTACAGCTGAAACCCAATGCGGCATTCAGTCAGCACCCGCTCAATATAATCGTTCTCTGAATACTTTTAGCTGCTAAAAATAGCTGCTGGCACAATTCTTTATAAAAAAGTATTTAATCAAATTATACTTGTCAATGGTATACTTGATTGGAATTAAATGTGCGTATCTGTAAATGGATCGTGACATCAAAGACCACACAATTTGTCAAGCAAAAGATTTAATTGAAAAACACTTTTATGAGGAATTGAATTTGCCTATTCTGGCAGTTAATAAGTTCAATCGGATACATGCAGCATTCAAATTGACTGCAGCTGACTGGACATATCCTGTACCCACAGGGTCAAGGCTATAGTATGTTTGTGTAATAAATATAGGCGTGGCTGTTCTTTATACCAAAATAATTTTGTAAGTTGCCTGGCTCGTGTTTTCTTTCATACTCCTCAATATATCCAGTGGAAACTTACCACAGAAATTTTAAATGGCCATTTTCAAATTGAAAACTGCTTGTATACTGCATTAAAGCAGTTTGGAATTAGATACTACAGTTGCAATGATGAGTTATGCAGGAATATACTATTTTTTGTTGAAAAGACAAAAATTGGCCTCTAGATGTCGAGACGTTACGTTCTGAGACATTTTTTTAATCATTTTATTTAATAAAAGTTTTTACCAAATTGCACTCATTTTAACCAATACATACTCCTAAATTTAGGCCAACGCGCTGCAACGCGTAAAAGGTACCAAATAGTAGAAGGTCACACCATGTATGCTTTTTTTAGCAGAAATCAAAACATGGCCGGTCAAATGTTGGCCATAAGCATTTAAACCATTAAGCATTATGGGTCACCTGTGCCGTATGCTGACATTACTGGTTGTTAGCATATTACACTTTCTCGGGGTATGCTGAGTTTAATATGGTGTTTGTATCCTTAACATGTTTTAGTCGTTTCTGTAGTAAAATGACATGCTAAAACCGAAAATGCAGTAAACTATTTTTTTCATGAAACAGGTTTCGAGATATTTTGAAAAAAACATTTTTCGAAATTAGAAAAAAAAAAAGTGCCTCTAGATAATTGAATTACCCATTGATTATATTTGGGACATGTTTTTGTAAAACTTACGGTTTGGTCGCTATTTATGCATTCATATGAAACTTTTTTATGACCTTTCCTATTCCCGCGCCCATCAAATACATTCGGATCGCCTTTAAATTTTACAGGCGCTATATGCTGGTAAAGAGGAAACTTTTTAGGGGGTTGTGTTATTAAAATCGTGAGACGTTGCAAAAATGGCCACCCTAATGGCCACCCTAGTGTTCATACATACTTGCCAGTCCGTTTATTTTAGTATAGCTATAGCCGTTTAAATAGACCGCCAAAGTATATTCCGGTATTTTTTTTCGAGTAAGTACTACTATTTGAATAGCTTAACAAAGTTTGTTGATCCTTCTATTTTCCTATAAAATGCTACTTCTCTTTTCCTTAGCTTGATGTGAAAAATTTCAATATCAATCGCGAAGAAAAGATTTTGATACTTAAAACTATTCTAGTGATGTTAATTGTCAGATACCATTAACTAGTAAATAATTAAACATAATTTAGTATACTGGAGATCTCGCATGAGAAACTGTATAAATAATATCGTTAATATCAAGCTTCTTGTTTGTTAGAATTAAGGGAAAAAGGGAAAAATAAAAAAAAAAATACTTAATCCCAAGACTCCTAGTTTATAAACTTAGCCCTTGAGGCATACGTGACGCTTAATATATTGCTTCAATAATAAATTAACATTAAGATTTAATTCAATGACTTTGTAATAAGGAAGGCCTTTGACTTGGTGTTAAATTAATCTTCGAAAGTTACAGTAGTCTTCGAATAGTTGGTTACACTTTCACGAAGTTTAATCTTGCGAGAAGAGTACAAAAAATTTTAGAGTTTTTAGATTTTTTGAAAAATTATTTATGATTGAAATTTTAATGTTTGTTTGCCTGACAAGTCGGATCTATACTCGATGCTCTAAGAAAACAAAAATTAATAATGTAAAAAGAAACTATTTCTAGGGGAAAGGCTTGTAAGTTGCCAGGGCTAGTAAGTTACCAGCCCTGGTCGATTTTTCCTTTGTTCCAGCAATGAAAATACCAAAACGCCACCTGTCTTCGATGGGAAATACGCCGTAGACAATAACAATGTGTTTTTGATGCGAACAGACGCAAAACGCAGTGTGTGTCAAAAAATATAAATTGTTTTAAAAGAAAAACATTATTTTTGATTACGCTCAAAAAGTGATCAAATCAAAATGAAAAATCAAGGTAAATATATATGCTGGAACTGAAATTCAATGAATTTTCATAATCAAAAATGGTTTTCGGACATACAGTGAGTAGACAAATTTTTACAATGCATTCCAAAATGGCTACAAAAATATAAGATGCCACCTTTTATGGCTTGTAAGTTGCCACCCATCTATTTTCATTTTTTTTTTCCATTGCTATATTATTTACATGTCTTTTTATTGTATGGAATTGTCATTGAAACTAATTTGAATTGTTTTTAGTGCATTTTTTCTGCCATTTTCGGATATATTTTTTTAATATTTTTTATAATAATTCATTTTAAGAATGGCTGCACTTCGACCGATCACAAAAAACACAATTTTGACTTCTCTGGAAAATTAAATTTTTCTTATTTTTTTTAATTCAATTTAATGCTCAGTTAAATTTAAAATCAATAAATTTTCATAAATTTTAGCAATCATGCGTTTTATTTCAGTTTTCTCCAATTTTCAGCGATTTTTGCAGGTATGACAACTTACAAGCCTTTTTTTGGTGGTCGTTTTCAAGCTCTTTGGGAAAATTGTCTGTAAAGTTCTTATTTTTATATAATTCAAATGATCTGCCTATTGTGGATTATAGCTTTTTCTTTTCTCTTTCCAACGGTGTATTCACATCGATGCCTATGTGTATTCAATGTCGAGATATAGACAAAAAAACTATGGAGTGGCAACTTACAAGTCGTTCCCCTATTTATTTTATTTTTTTAAATCATCTTGAATATATTGTATTTTTTAGCTGCTTTCCCATAATCGTCAATTATCCTCCTAACTGATCAATAAATTGTTTACCAAGATCCACGATGTAGAGTTCTAGTCACACGAAAGTAATCTGTTGAACTTTAATCTTCATGACTTACAGACAACGACTGAATCGTAATCCAATCAAAATTACCAAAGTATTGAACTTAACATTTTCTTTAATTTTTAACAGTCATTCCAAAAAAGTTGATATTTAAAATGTTTCCCACGAGTGGTTTATGTAATATGTTTTTAAAGGTTTTTAATTTTGATCACTATATCGTCTTATTAAAGTTTTTTAAGTTATTATCTCTATACAAAAGGAATGTAATTTTTTATGTGTTTTCTTAATGGTGGTTTTATGGTGTGGATGAGCAATAAGAATTTTAAAAAATTCCGAAAATCACCTTGCAACTTCGGTATTTATTGGAATTAAAGAAAGCACTTTTAATTGATTTAAGTAATTCGTGGTAGGAGCTTGAAGTGTGAATTCTTGCTTTACTCTACATTTCGTTTTATGGTGTAGCTAAGATTTTGGATAGTTGCACCCGAAGTGGAGTCATTGGCGTGTCAAAGTATGTGTAGCAACAATTTTTTCATCAAATCGATTTACAACACTTTTCAATCTTTCGCCTTCCAAAAGGGAATTTGGGGATCATATATTTTATTTGTATTGGGCCCAGCTTTCAACTAGAAACTCCGTTTTTGTGGGGATTTTGAAAAGCCTCATTCACAATTTTGAGGTTGGTGGCCCCTAAAGGAAATATTGGGAAAACTTGGTATGTGCGCCTAATGAACAAACAAACGTTGACTTTTCAAAACACCACTCTATTAGATTTTGTTAAATTTTTTCGCTCATTTAATTTCAAGCAAATTAATTATGCTTCATATCCTTTATGTCATATCTTTTCCTATGCGTTATAAATGAACCGGACGCAACCTAAAAACTTATTGCACGTACCATATATTGTTTTATTTTTAAGAACAAATTATATATAAGTAGGGTATGTATCTTTCGGATATTTGCCTGGCTTGTGTTATTTTTTTGGAATTTTTTGCTTAATTAATTACGCTTCAATTTGTCAACAAATCAGAATCAACGAGTCCTTACAAATCCTGCAACACGTAAATAATGCAGTGCAAATCTCTGCAGACAGCAACAAGAACAAAACGCAGCTGGTGCTCCATTTAATAGCGTTTAAGCCCCATGTGATTATGTATATGTGTTTGAGTATCTGTGAGATACTTCCGTTTATGATTGTTGGCAGCATTAACTTATCAACGGCAATGCACATTAAAAAAAAAAAGGCAGTCAATACATGACACACTCTTGCTCGTGGTGCAGGTAACCACATAAACCTATAAATATTGATTTTGATCCGTGTAGATAAACTTGGCCTGCCCAGCTGCCAATTATAATTGGTGCACAAAAGACCAGACAGACACCAACACGACATAGCCTGCAGCCAAGTGACAGACAGACGGATGGACAGACGGACAGTGAGCTAAAAAATAAATATTCAAACTGACAGGCGGCAATAATTTCAACAACATGTCAATGTTGATGTTCATCAAAGTGATTTCTATTCTACGTGCAGCGTCAACAGTACCCGGGGGCGCCCCCAATTGACAAAGCGCCAACGCATTGCTTCCGATGGCATCGCTGACGACGTTGACGACGCGTCGTCGGTGGCGTCGGTAGCTTCGCTGGCGACTGGTATGTTGGCCAACATTTTATTTTTATACCCAGTGCGTGGCTGTATTAAAAATAATATATAGTAAATGAAAGAGGTAAAAGTTGTGACAGGTGAGGTGAGGTGACCAACACTTTGCAGGGGAGATGGCGGAAGAATCAAGGTGTAGCGAATTGGGTTAAGTTGGCAGAAGCTATGAATTTTATATATTTAGACCATCACATTGGATGATATGAGAATCATATTTTTAAAAACAAACTAATTATGAAATTTGACATACATTTATTAAAAAGATTATAGTATGGCGAATCAAACACATAAATCTAATCAGAACTACAAACGTAATCCCAAAGTTTGTCTTGTGCTTTGTCTAAAGGACCCGATAATTGCAAAAAAAATATAAGTTTTCACCCACACTTTTCTTCGAGTTCTTAAAATTTTTCCACGGATTTTATATAGAAAAAAAAACACATACAAATCTTGAGCTTAAATTTTGACAATGCATTCAAACAACAATTGTTTGAATCGTTAAGTGTTCTGTTGTTCCAGCACCCCAACTATTTTCGCAAATTCGTGAATTTCTTGACAAATCTCCAAGGAAACAATATTTATGGTATCACCCTAACAAAGTAAGTTATTTTTTCGGCTTTTGTACAAACATCTTGGATTTCTTACCTTTACCTTTTTAAAGATTTCAACTGGAATTTTTAATGCTAAAACAACGGTGGCACTCAAATGAAAAAGTGTTGGAAAAAGCTTAAATTTAAAGTCCGCTAATTATAAAAATAAAGTTTTTCATATCAATTCCTTTACTTACCTTTAAACTTTTTGTCTGGCAAGTAATCAGTGGCGGATCCACGGGCGTTTACGGGTCCGAACCCCTTCGCTAAAGTGCAAAAATCCCCTCACCGGCAAGTTATATTAAATGAACAACGTCCGAAGCCCTATGCTCTAGTGGGAGATACAGGTAATGATGATGAATGTCCAAAATTTTTATCAAATGATTTTTATTATTTAAAGAAATCATTTTTTTTTTTTTTTTTGAATTGAATATTTTGATATTGTATGATGTCAAGTTGACAAAAGATCAACTTTGGCATGTAAAAATATCCGTAAAAAAGAATTCGTTGATGTATGGCGACTAGAATTTAACTATAATTTTTAAAAATGTGCACTTTAAAAAGATTCTCTCTAACCAACAACTTATTTTCAAATACTAAGTTATCAGACTTAAGAAGATTTTAATAGAAAATCCCACCATAACCCGTCGCAGCATGCCTACACGAAAGGGTTATCAGTGGAAACGGCCCTGCACTCCTAATTTGGTAGGTTTTATCGAGACGCTCCTGAAATCCAGGACAATCACCTCCACTCTGGGAGATGTCCTTATTCGCAAGCTAGTTAGTCGTGGCACACCTCAGGGGGGCGTGCTATCTCCTCTCATATGGAACCTTGCGGTTAATTCTATGCTTACCGATCTACGATCTAATGGTTGTTCAGTTATTGCTTACGCTGACGACATTGCCATAGCAGCTTCTGGGAAATGCCCTCAGACTCTATCCGACAATCTAAACTACGCAATGCACACTATTTTATGCTGGTGCAGGAAGTTTGGGTTAAGAATTAACCCACTGAAAACGGAAGTAGTACTCTTCACAAGGAAGTACAAAATACCCCACTTTACCCTTCCACAAATCAAAGGAACACGACTGATCCTCGACTCCAAACTAACCTGGAGAGCAAACGTTGCCGAGCGCGTGCGCAAAGCTACATGTGCTCTATACTGCTGTAAAAGAGCAGCTGGTGTCAGATGGGGCCTCAAATCACAGATCGTAAATTGGATGTACACGGCCATCGTGGAATCCAATCTCCTCTATGGGGCGGTCATATGGTGGCCAGCCCTTGACAAAGCACAAAACCTTAAAATCTTTTACAAAATCAGAAGACTCAGGTCAACCTGAGTTGCTTTGCTGGCTTCCCTCGGGACTTCTGGTTAGGCAATCCGCCAAGATTGCAGCAACGCGACTACACACCACTTCTCAGTGGCGTTCCCTATATGGCCACGCCAGCATCCTCAACATGAACCCACCAGTCCCCAATTCTATCGACTACGTCACTAAATGCCCTAGTCTACACAGGGGTTTTGACTTATCTATCCCGAGCAGGGAGGAATGGAGTCATAACAAAGTCACTTCCGAAAGCTCTACCGAGATATATACGGACGGATCCAAACTTAATGGTAGGGTCGGCAGCGGAATATTCTCGGAAAAGCTTAACTGGAGGGTTTCCCTTAGACTATCAGACCATTGCAGCGTCTTTCAAGCAGAAGTCCTTGCAATCTATTATGCAGTGAAATCACTACAGAAGGGGGAAAGTCTTGCAACCAACACTACCATTTTCTCGGATAGTCAGGCTGCAATCAAATCCCTCACTGGATTCAACGCCAACTCTAAGCTTGTGCTTGTTTGCCAACTCGCCCTAAACCAGTTATCCCTGCTCTCTAGGGTACATCTTGTTAGGGTTCCCGGACATAGGGACATACCGGGAAACTGTGTGGCGGACGAACTGGCCAAACAAGGCACCACCCTGTCCGCTATCTATAACTGTATAGACATTGGTATACCCCTTGCCACAGTCAAACTGGCCATTAAACAAAAATATCTTGCAAATGCCCGCACTGCCTGGTCCAATGAAGATTCTTGCCGCATCTCAAGACTCACCTGGCCAAACATTGATGGCAACAAAACCAGAAAGTTGCTTACACTAAATCGCAAATCCCTATCGACCACAGTGTCTATCCTAACGGGACATTGCCTTATTACTTTTATTTGTCAATGCCCCTCCCTGTCCAGAAGAAGATTAGGGACCCTAGGGTCCCCATTTCTGACCGACCATACAGACCTCTCGAACCTATGTCCTAGGGACATAGCAGGGTTTATTGAGCTTTCAGGCTGGTTCAGCAACAATATGGTTACAGTTGAATAGTCATGCCTGTTCTTCTTCAGAGCTGACCGTGTGCTGACCACGAATGCCCATATACATAGTTATAAGAGCATCCCTGGTCAGCTCTCGACCAGCGTTACCTGTGGCATCACAAAGGGCCTTTTTGTGCCTAAGTGCGTCTGGGCTCTTCCAAGACCAAGGCAACCACCTCAACCTAACCTAACCTAACCACCATAACCTGCCGTGATAAGCATTTTAAATAAATATATCCTATATTAAGGAGAATTCGTGATAAAAGTTTCTTTAAAAAAAGATTTTCAATTTCTGCATTATTGCAGTAAATCGTTTTTTTACATCCTGTATCTGAACAAAGGGCATATTAAGTTTGTACCTAAACTAAGATTATGGTGACTAAAGAAGTCAATACACCATCTCAGAGATGGTAAGATCTAAAGTTATCAAACATCCAAATTTGATCCCGCACTATGTGACGGGAAAAATATTATTTTAGTTTTTTTTTATATTTATTATATAGATCGGATATGGGTATTAGGTTGCACCCAAAACAAAACCAGATATCTTAACCAAGTTTTTCAAAGCACTGTTCAAGTCGGTTGATCGGTTTATTTCAGATAATTGTATTAGGGCAAATGTATTATCAACCAAAACATATGTTATCAGGACACTAATCCGGTACATATTTTCACATAAAGATGAAAAAACAAAATTTCGCATATCACAATTTTTTATTAAGATTATTTTTTAACAACTCAAACGAATCATTGGGTTTTTAATATATAGCATGCATTATTTATTAACACCTTGTCTGTGCTTCAGTCTTGAGTCCTGTCTTCAGTAATCGGGTTTTTAAACTTATCAAGACAAATTTCTTTAAGAAACGTTTAAAGTTGGACGATCATAAGCACGATCCATCTATTGTGAACTCATTTTGACAAATGCTATTAAGAAAATTTGGGGAAATCCAAATGAGAGACAAAATCCGAATTATTTCCAGAAAAAGAAAGATATTAATTAAAAACTCATTGTTATGCAAGCTACTGAAACTTGTCAACGTGGTCGGTCGCACAATGAACTTAAAAATCTGCTGGATTTGTTGTGCCATTCATAAATATCCAACTATACTGTGTATGTGTTAATATAATAACACCCACGCGGCATGGCGTATGCGCAATGTCACTTCCCTCGACAAGTCTCTCTATACAAACATAAACAATATTAATACATGCAAATATCTACACATATATGTATAAATATACGTGCTAGAAATGGAAAAGCGTATAAACTTAAAATTAAAATTAACTTGTTCATTTAGCATTTCCGCTCGTTGGAATGCAAATAGCTTTGCTAGCTGTGGCCAAAAGACAAACTGGAAGCTGGTTCCACTTCCACTTCCCCAAAGCAAACAGAAAAAAAAAGACACAATAACCAAAGCCAATCAGAATGAGGGCAAAGCATATACCAAACGCAGGTGGCAACATTGTACTCTTGTTTATTTCGTGTATTTCGTGTGGGTGGCAACTCTACACGCCATTTAGTTAACATTTCGAGTGTATTTCCGCTTTTAAGCGGCAACAATAATATTTTTAATAATAAATTTATGTAAAATAAAAATAAAATCACCAGCGCAGCGGACGTCTTACCAACACCCACACAAAGGTATCGCCAACGCAAAAGCAGTTAACAGCTCCACCAACACGTTAACAAAGCTCAACTGGCCTGGCCCAAAGCTCCAGTGCCAGCACCAGCACCAGCACAAAACAAAAACAACGATGCTCACAATTAGCAACTGAGTGGGTAACCAACCATTTGAGTGACGAACTCTTTGCTTTCTCACTGCTTTCTCAAAGCGGCCCATAAAAGGCCAACGGCTGTCTGGAATTGTTATACATACTTTGCAAGCCAACTCAGTCTCGGACGATAGTCATGCAGTCACTCAGTCATTTAGTCATTTAGTCACTTAGCCAATGCCAATAGCCGGCAATTTGTGCTTTGACCATATTAAGCCAAATGCGATTTGGCAAGCTGGCTGGCAATTAAAAGCCAGAGCAACTAGGAAAAATTCTAATCCCGTAGCACCAAGAACATTTGCATAAGCAATTTTGGAACAGTGGCTTAGTTGAAGGGGATTAGCTAAAGCGTTCATAAAGTCAAGAATATCATAAATCATGGACTCCATGGATTCTTTCTACTAACTTATCTCAGTTCATCACTTCTACCAGCGTAAAAGGTGACAGCTTATTAGCTCACCTGTTGCCACAGACTCATTGCAATACAGTTCTTTTTGTTTAACTACCAAGGAGAAATGTCTTTACTAAGAGCTACAGCTATTCCCGTCTGGGTAAGGACCTTTGCGCAGCCGTCCAAAACGCTTCCGAACAAGAACTGCAATTTAATTGCTTGTCCCTATTTACAGAATGTGATATTTTTCTTTATGGGTTTTGTGGTACTCTACTTAACTTTTTGCAGTATTTCGGGTTGAATTGAAAACGGTAACAATAAAAAAGATGGCGTACGTTAAAGTCGGGCGGGACGACTTTGGGATACCCTGTACCACCACATTGCAATCAAGTCCGATTTATTGCTTACAAACTCCAAAAGATATTTCTTTGCCAAACAAATGAAACACAACGAATTTTGTTCAAAATACGTTTTTTTGACCGATTGTTCCTATGGGAGCTATATGATATAGTCAACTGATTTTGATAAAATATTGTACAGTGTTGAAGATCTCTAAAAAACAAGTTTATTTTATTTTTTTGATATCGGGGCTACATTATATAGCTCCCTCCCATAGGGGTGTTTCAGAGGACCTCGAAAAAAACCCAAAAGTTTTAGATGGATAATTCGGTTGTTTATAAAGATATCGTAACCAAATTTTGCATTCGGAAGTTTTTTAGAGATCTTCAACACTATACCGAATTTGATCAAAATCGGTTGACTATATCATATAGCTCCCATCGGACCAATCGGCCAAAAATTGTTTTTTATATATCATTCGATGTATTTCGTTTGTTTATAAAGGTATCATAACCAAAGTTGGCATTCAGCAGTTTTTTAAAGTACCCAAGCACTAAACCAAATTTGATCAAAATCGGTTGCCTATATCATATAGCCCCCATAGGACCGATCGGCCAAAAAATCGATTTTTGTACAAAATTAAGCATGTTTCGCTTGTGTATAAAGATATCGTAGTAAAACCTCACATTCAAAAGTTTTTTATAGATCCCAAGCACTGTACCAAATTTGATCAAAATCGGTTGACTTTATCATATAGCCCCAATAGAACCGATCGGTCAAAAAAATTTGTTTAGTACAAAATTCGATTTGTTTCGTGTGTTTATTAAAATATTGAAACCAAATTTGGCAAATAACTATCTTTTAGAGTTCTGAAGCAATATACCGGATTTAATTGCAATGTGGTGGTACAGGGTATCCCAAAGTCGTCCGCGCCCGACTTAAACGTTCGCCATCTTTTTTATGGTAATTTTGGGTCAAGAAATACGAATTTGACAAATTTTTTTTTTTTTAAGCACCGTTTTCGAGATTTTTTAAAAAAACATGTTTTTGGGCATTTTTTTCAGTTTTTCGTTAATATTTCGTGAACAAAAGGTGAAAGGTGTTGGTTGATGTGCTCTTTACAGTGATATATGATAAGTACAGATTAAGTAAAAATTATTATATAGAAAAAAAATTTTTCAAAATTATGTTAAGCTTTAAGCTGAAAGAATATTCTTTAACGAACATTTCTTTAAAATCGGGTAAGAATTGTAGATGCCATGTCCGGAAGTTCCAATCCTAAATCAATCACACTTTTGTATGAAAAAAAAATGTTTCACTCAAAGTTTTTCATTTGCGTTCAGTTACGTCTTCACGAATTTGTATGCAGCTGTAGTCGTGATTTTTCGTTCATGGTTCTATAACATCTACGGTTCCTATCCGAATTCAAAGATCTTAGACTCAAATTGTTCGTGAAAGAATTACCTTTCAGCTTAAAGCTTAACATAAATTTTTTTTCGTTAATAAAAAAAAACTGTAAAGAGCACATCAATACCTTTCGATCTAATCGCCTTTCATGTCGATACAAAATTTTGTTCACGAGATATTAACGAATAATTGAAAAAAGTGCCCCAAAATATTTTTTTGGAAAAAATCTCGAAAACGGAACTTAAGCAAAAAAAAAGGTTGTCATTTTCGTGTTTCTCTCAAATTGACCCTTAAATTTGTAAACTACTTACATTATTTTGGCTCAAAAGCACGAGTTTTTGACAGTCACAAAAAAAACTGCGCCGAAAAACTAAACAGCTTTGTATTGTACCAAAAAATAATGGGGCAACACTGTTTTGTTAGTTTTGTTGTGTCCTCTGCGTACTTCTTCCGTACGTGTTCGAAAATTAACTTAAATTTGATAATTTGTAAGCAAAAACAAAAATTATAAAAGTTTCTTTGCATTTGGTTCACTGAGAAAAAAAAAACCAGGAATGTCGAGTTCAAAAACGAGCGTTTTAACCTTAAAACAAGAATTTGTCAAAAGCACGACAAAGGGTTTTTCTATTACTGGGAGTAAAATTCATATCTCAGAGCGTATTTTTGTAGACAGAAATTCTTTACATGAAAATATTTAGAAAGATTTTAAGAACAATGGTGCTGGATTGTAGATAACTTCAATGAAAGATACTCTTAGTTTGATGTAAGAATGTATAGTTTTATAGTTAGTTTTATCAGTTTTTTATTTTTAATTTGAGAAAAATAGAGCACTCTTTTTTCTTAGTGTAGATCTTTTTATTTAAGAGATAAGTGGATCAAGATGAAATTTTATCGGCCTCATTTTTAAAACTTACTTCTACACCACTGTAGTACATCAGCTCATACATAAAAACTTGAGCAAGAAAGACTTCGCCAAATTTTAAACAGTCCCTAATTAGCACCGAGTAACTTTTGGCTGTGCTCAAGACAAAAAATTGTTCTATACGAACCGGCGGGCTTAACGAAACAAGGACGAATTAAAAAAGACATCTGACGAGCCATTCCTAGCATACTGGCCCAACGGAACATATGATTATTTTTTAATATTTTTTTATTTTATTTAATAATAATTAATATTATCTAACTACCTTTTTTAATAATATCAACAGTTTTGTGACTATAGAACTAGTGCCCAGTGGCAAAATCGTATCAGGAATCAGAGCAGCCATATGAAAAAATACTGCTGCATATTCCAGTTGTATGGATTAGCGTTACTTCATTGGTTGTCAAGGGGTAATTCTTTGACATGGCAGGCAGGGATGCCTTCGCACCTCAGAAGTTTTAAACTGGCATCTGGCTGGAAACGGTTTGAAAATCTTCCGAGATTGCCGAGACAAAGAAGACACGCAATCTGCTGAATTGAACGGAAGGATATGAATCCTGATCCGTTTAGTGTTGACGAGTTCATTGAATATTGGGTGACCATATGCTGTGATAGTTTTTCGAATTGTTACGTTACCAAAGTCCTCGCATCGTGACAAAGTTTGCGAAAGATTATACTTTTTCAGACCTGAATACAACCAGATTGTAATTGCTGCGAAGTAAAGAGAACATAACCACTGTAGCGGCCAACATCGAAGATTTCCCAGAAATGACAATTCACTCCGGTCACCAGAGATTTGGTCGAACATAAGATTGGCAAGAGCCGAGAGCTCGCTAGGAGAGCGCTAAAAACATCGTTCAAAGATCTGGAGTTTGGGCAGAAAAATTTTCTCCTCGAACTAACTGCGAATGATTCGCAATACTCATTAATATATTTTCAAAATAAAGCCAAAATCAATATGATATCTCCCACCTATGTGGATTTATTTTAATTTCTCTGCCAATCGTTTTTATCTGGTCACCCTGTATAACAAGATGATGACATTTTTAATTTACGCCAGAGTGTTAATCGATGTCTTATAAGCATCGTTCCATAAAGCTGCATTTGTTTTTCAAAGAATATTTTTATATGCTAGATACTTAATGCTCTTGAGTCGAATCTCAACTGATTAAGTTGTCAGCAAAGCATAGCAACAAAATCTTTAGAATTACCTAATTTTTTAATTGGAATCTATTGAAGATTTTTGAATAAAAGACAAAAAAAAATAAAAATAAAAAACACTTCGCACGCAAATCAAATTAATGTTGCATGCGCTAATTTTCACTACATTCAACATAATTCTCTGACCTTGCATCATAAAATAAATTTATACTTTAGATGTTGAAAAATGATTATTAAATTTAATTGTTGTCATCATGATTTATTATATACAAAGTTACACACACGAAAAACAATGGCAAGCAAAAGTATCTCAAAATTGTTTCAACTTCCAGTTAACAAATTATCTTAAAGATTTGCTTGATTTGAGCTTAATTTAACTCCGGGGAGGTTTATGTCGTCATATAGCTCGTTTAATTGCCTGCAGGAGCCAATTTTGATTCAAAGTGAACAATTGTTATTTTGATCATAATGTTAGCAATTATGTGTTATTATTAATATTTGTTTTACATACTGCTAACAAAGTAGAATGTACGAGGTGTGTTTAAAAAGTGGCGAGAATTTCTTGATCTTTTAATACCATTTCAATACCTTTTCATAGCTACCTGATATTTTCTTGAATGATCAGCATTAAGTAAATATTTTTAGGTATTCATTGGAAGATCATATAAATGCGCCAACTATTGTAATGCACACCTTGATTAAAAATATATTTTTTATTATTATTATTATTTTTCATACATGAATCAGTAGTTTCAAACTTGCATATGGTATATACATACATTTGCCCAATTTTGTTGCAAAATATACGAATAAAATGCAATTAACAAACAAACCAACAGATGGCCCACCTTTTATATAATGAATTTATTAGTAATTCATAATTTTTATTTTAAGCTTAAAAATAATATTTACAATTTGATTCTGAAAAATAAAATTTAAAATATATATATTATTATAAATTATATTAACTGCGATCCCTTTTGAGCCGTCGACAATGTCAGCCATTCCCTAGCCCAATGTAAAATCTTCAAGTTTTGCAACCATTTCTGTAAAGGTCGATAGCTGAGCAAATATTACGTATCCGTCTTTTGCAGGAATTTACTAGTTATGTGTTGTCCGTTTTTCCAAAGAACTTAAATCTTTATTTTTCCCCTGTTATCACCAACCTGTAAATTTTGTTTTAATAGCAAAAAAAGTCCTATAAAAAGTTTCAAGATTATGGATTACATGAGGAGCTATAAATTGCCTAAGATGCACCTTGGGCAAAATATTCCTAGCTTTTTAATATTAACCGATTTAGCATGTTGGTACTACGAAAAGATTCGCTTCAAAAATAGTAATTTTTCGGTTTTTAAATTGACTTCTGTCTGCTCCAGGTGATATCTAAAATAAAACTAAACTCCCACAAAATCGAAAGAGGCAAGTTTCATTATTATCATTAGATCACTTGATCATCAACAGAGCGGCTACAATATGTCGACTATCTTGACTTTTAAAGTATCATCTCTTTGCAGGAGGAATGAAAATTTAGTGGAAATGAGTTGAGCATCGGTAAGCTCACTCAAACATAGACACCACCAACTCAATCGCACTTCATGAGTATATATTATTTTGAATTAACCATATATATACATTGTTTGACTTATACAAATGAATGTCAAACGACACACAGCAACATAAATAAAAAATTAGCAATAAATTTAAATAAGATACTTGCTTGGCAATATTAGATCACGTTCGTCGTCGTCGTCGTCGTCACTTTGAGCTCAAAAATTTTTGAGTAAAATCAAATGACAAACAAATCTCAGCCAAAAATGCAAATGACTCAAACGAAAACGAAATTCAAATCAAACAAATAATGAAGCTAGAAGTCGGTCTTTTATACACCGGAGTTTGCATACACTTACAGTCTAAATATTTGACTTGCCGTTTTTGAACGTTTTTGAATAATAAAATTATGATTCACGACTATTAGAAAAATAAATATTTCAAGCATTTATTTCACTTTATATGCTTTGTTTTTCTTTTCGACTCTAATAGAGTTCGACTTTATTTGCGCCATCTACATAAAAAATATTAAATTTTTTATTTTTTATAGAAACTATATCTATTATAATTATTATATATTAAAAATAAATATCTGTCCAATATCTAATTCGAAATGCAAATTTGTACCTTCAAATTATAATAGTCATAATTTTTTATACAATGTTTCCACTTTTTATTTTTGTTACTAATTGAGCTAGTTCTTGACTTTGTCGATCGAGTTCATAATCACACTGATTATTTACTTTGTATAGACAATGGCGGCAATAAATTCTATAATTACAAGTATAAGCAAAACATATTGGTTCATTTTGAAACAATCTTATTCAATATTGACCCCATAGAGGGCGGCTCTGTCGAGTGATGAATATATTCAGATGTTTATATTTCCATTACATTAAGCATCCAATCGTGTGCGAATTTATAGTACCAAGGAATTTGAAGAGTTTGAGTTAACGATTTTTGGTAAATTTGAAAGAAAGTAATTGGATTTTGAAATAAATTTGAATCACATTTATTACTTAAGAATAGTTTTTGTAATACTATAAGAAAACATTATTATATCTATTCGAATTAATTTTTAAACAAATAATTCCATTTATTTTAACTCTTTTCAATAAAAATAAATAATGTGGAAATATTTTAATGAATTACTTTAAGCAGTGCTGTAGACAGACAAAATCCGGGCCCGGGCGGAAAATGTACTGGCCCCTCTATTACATCCCTCTCTTCCCCCACCCTCTCGTTAAGCCTGACTGTAAGCATTCAATTTTGTGCCAGAAAATCCGCATATTAAATAATTATTGTTAGCGTAAACTTTCATATCAGAAAATGCTTTTATGTGTTTTTATCCGTTTAAAGGCCCATACGAAAATTTTCGCAAGGAATGACAAAACTTCATATAAAAAAAAATCCCATTTGAGATATCCCATTTATCCCTTTAAAAAGTTTTTTTCATTATGATTCTGTTCACTTTATGAAAGAATCTAATAAAACACAAATTTAATATTGATAATAACATAACTTATCGTAAAAACAATGTAGAAATATTTAAATTATACAAATTTTTGAAGATTACCAAATAATTTAAGGATTACTGGCAGATTAAATTTTCATTGAAAATATTGTAATATGTAAATATACTATAAATATTATGTAAGTATAAGTATCTATTAATTAACAAATTGTTAAAGAATAATGATTATATTTTTTTTATAACTATTATTTTTATACTTACTTTTATGTTATAGCACTAAATGTACATATGTTGACTTATTTTAAATGAAAATATACGTTAATGTTATTCCAATAAAGTTGAATTGAATTGAATAACTATTAAATTAGAAATTGGGTATTCGTATAACACTGAGGCATTTATTGACTAATATTTACGATCTTTTTGTATGCATAACAAATTAAAGCACAAACCAAAGTAACCATTTGTAAGGGTATTCAAACTCACTCAAGAGCAAGCCGGCATAGAGGGCAGCAATAAAATGCTCAAAACAATCAACCGAGCACCCACACAAATTGAGTGGGTGAGAGCTCTGCTCTGGGAGAGCGCTGAGAACTGGTTTGGTGTTTTGCGGTATTGTTGGTGTTGTTGTTGTTGTGTGCTCGGAGCACTTTCAATGACGTTATGCCCAGTGTGTTGGCGTTGCAAACGATCGTTGGAGCAGTGGGTTTCTCGGTTTATTGGTTAACTTCAAGTTGTATCTTAGAGATACACGTAGTAGTGCTTTTTAATGCCGCATTTCATTCATTGATCGTTTCAATAGCGCGACGCACGCTCAGCGCAACAGTTCATGCCGTCACCTTAGCTTAGCTTAACTCGGTTCAACTTGGCTCACGTCAGAGACAAGTGCGGCCGTGTCCAAGAATCGTGTGTGTGGGCAAGCAAGCACCAGCAGCCGCAGCAGCAGCAGCCGCAGCAGCAGCAGCAGCAAAATAAGCCTACTCACTTGGCTGCTGGAGGTGCTGCTGGCCAGCAACAGTTTTGGAATTTGGCTAACGGAGTCAAAGTCAGTTGAGTGCCGCTGCCGGCAAAGGTAACAGAGCAACGCCAACATATCCAACATAGCAAAACACATCAAACCGACAGTTGACGGCATTGACGACCAAGGCGGTGACGGTGACGGCAACGACAACGTCGACGACGGCATCTCCGACGTTGGCGTTGTATCTATTGCTGATCAGCTGCCGCAGTGCAAAGTAGACAAGCGCAGCAGGCGGACGCATGCCTGCCTAGCAGAGCGACGACGACGACGACTACCACGACAAGTTCTAGTGGCACAACGCACTTTTCTCCAAGTAGCAACGACGGGCAGTATATTTTTGTACGCCAACTCGGGTTATTGGATACAGATATAGAGATACTGATACAGCTACAGCTACAGATACAAAAAGAAGCAGAGCCGTATGCGGCGCGTACTCGTGGATATTTTTAGCAGCCGGCCTGCAAACGGATAGCAAGGCGCATGCATAAGATACATGCCCACGGCACACGTTTTGGAATCGTTTGGCCATAAAATCTTCTAGCAAGTTTTCGTGCTTTCTCTGCATTGTTGTCGAGTGCGTTTTATGTACTGGTACTAGCCATGTACAGAGTAGTATAACAGCGCCGGTAGCGCTAACAGTTCCGATTCCGTTTTTATCTTTCGGATACACGGATTCTATTTACGTGCAGTACAAATTCCAAACGTGATTAATTTAAATACAAAATTAAATTGATACTAGAATACACATAATAATAACAGAAACAAATTAAAAACAAGTTTAATTATGAATATACATATATAGTATGTGTGTATATTGTTCTCTACGAATTCAAGGAAATAAAAGCAAAATAGTTCTGTCTTGTGTTAATCCGCCAAATTTATGCATGAAGCAAGCGTAAATTAAAAATAGAGTCACAAAATCCAAACAAAACAACAACAAAAACAGCAATTTTAATTCAACTCAAAAAATATATATATGTATCTATAAAAAAAAAAAACAAAAATCTGTGAGCAATACGACGGCGCCCAAGTTTTGCCCGTTGAGTGACTAATTAGTTAATTCTGGGGAATTTAAATTTGAAATACTTCAAGTTATCCACACTCATGCAGAATATATGCAAGAATTAAAAAAAATAAAAATATAAATTTATATAGAAAAAATTTAATATATCAACAAATCTCAAATGGAGTAGTGAAAATTCAAAACAAAGGCATCAACAAAGAATTTAAAAAATCAACACCCCAATCAACCTATCATATACGCACCCCAACCATACTATACACAAGTGCTAAGGATTTATGAAATCGAAAAGGTATTTATAAAAATCTCTTTGTTTTTTTTTTTGTATCTTAACATTATAAATAAACTAGCGATCAACCAAGTCTACCAGCATTTATCAAAATGAAAAGATGAAAATGTAAAGATTTATGATAGAACCTCAAATTTCCAATTGCAAATGATATTTTACAGTCAAAGCTCCCTATAACGATTTTTTTAGCTTTCTTTTAAACAAAATTTGATCTTCTTACAGCAAATTTTTCTATCTAACAAAAAACTTTTTTCGCAACGCATTTGAATTAATTTAAAATTCAAAAAAAGCAAAACATATTTATTTTGAGGAATTCCCTTAAACAAAATATAGTTGCAGTAAACACTATTAGCTCTAACATTTGTACTGTGAAAAATAGGAAAATGTCTCAGGGAAGTAGCTTTCAATCGGAAAAGAAGATAATGCTATTCCGTTGACGTTTTTCGAACAATTCTAGAGTGACTTCCTAGACTCCCTAAGCGTTGTTTTTATTTGCTTAGGAAGAAAAACGTAAAGTGTAATTAAAAAAAAATTACAGATTTCTTTAAATAATATTCAAAAACATATAATTTTTAATAATAGGTAATATTCTGCTGCCGTGCGAATTCATTATAGGAAAATTTAAGTGTATTTTAAATTTTTGTTAATTTAATATTTATTTTTGGCCAACTATATGCAGGAATCTAAACATTAACTTGGACCTATTATATATAAGTCCCTAAGTTCCAGTGGGAGATATAGGAAATGATGATGATAAATTATATTAAAAAACAACAACACAGCCCAAATAATTCATTTTAGGTTTGAAGGGGGAAAGCGCAAAAAGTTTCAAGCCCATTTGAACTAATTTGGGTATAATTATTGATAATGGGTGTAATTATTGATAGAATACAAAGGTAAAAATTTAAAAAAAAAAATATTAAATTCAATTTCAAAGTTCACCGATATCCAAATTAAATATTTAATGCTAAAGCAAATAGATTTGAAAAGATTTTGAAATATAAGCATTTTTGTCATGTATTTTGATGCTTATGAATGATATACCAACCTCTTAAAACATCTTACTCAACCATTTTTTTTTAAATTTTATCATTATATTTTATTAACTCTTACTTAAATTAAAAGTTAAATACTAGATACGGTTATAGTAAAAGTCTTATAAAAATTCTTAATTCGACTTCAATTCTTATAGAGTGGGTAGAGTGAGAGATTATTTTTTTGGTATTATTTATAAAGAGTCGAATTATTAAGAGTAGGTATTATGTTGAAAATTGAACTTCTTAAAAAAAAGACTGATTTGTACTACAAATATTTGGGAAATAAAGAAAATTGAAAATAAAATAAAATACAATGTTACAAAAGGTTTTGTATTTTTTATCCAGCCGATGCTTCTGGCTTTTACGGAGACATGAATTTTCCAAGCTTATTTAGTTATACAGTATATTACTTTGAAATACAGGAATTACAATTTAAATAATTGCATTATAAAAACTTTATTCTTTTAAATATATATATAGAGAGTTGCGTATACAATAGGCTGGTCCCAAATGTTGTAAAGAATCTGAGAAGAATAAGATTGCGTTTGGCTTAATAAACTTTATCAGTTTCTTTTTAGCATTTGCAGGAGCCTAATCTTTCCTTAAAAACAACTACTATGATTAGATCTTCTACATTATTATTTGTTGTTGTCGATATTGCGATTCATATCGATTTAAGATATTTTAAAAAACACAAATTTCCAAAATGTGCTCAGTGAAAGTCAGTTGGAGATTTGAAGTTCGCTCCAAAACTTAATACTTGAGTACGCATACTATTTGCACTACGTCTGAAACTTTTACGAAAGCATATTCACGTACTGTAAGTAAATTAAACGACTAAAATCTATCATTTGTTGTTCGAGAATCCGGCCTGGGCTATGTGGACTTATTTTAAAGAGCTCCTCGTTAAGTTTATTCACTTTCCAAGGTAAAAACAAATGAAGTAGCAAGCATTTTTTAGATAAGAACATCATATAAAGTCATTAAAAATTTGGTTTCAATTTTGTTGACTGCTGGTCTTAAAGTTACCTGATATTTCTCAACTGGTCCACAAAGCCCTTAAAAACTTGAATTTCAAAAAAATTGCTAAAAACCAAAAACAAATTAGCCAAACGCAAACGACAAAAACCTGTCAAAAGTCAAGCAAATCAAAACCCAAATGGGTAATACAAAACCACACAGATACATTGCTAACAAAATGTTCACACACAGATACACACGCACACCACTTGCTTGATTCAAATGTAAACACAAACATATATCACACATACGTACCGTGTGCCAATTTTAATAAACAAACTCAACGTAAATGGAAAATCAAACAAATTCATTTAGTGAAAGACAAAAAGTAATTGCAAAAAGAAGAATATATATCTACAAGTACAACAAAATTTAGCAACAGCAACATTGTATAAAAGATACAAAAAAAAACAAAAACCAAATAAATAAAACTAAAAGATAAATACAAAATGTTAAAAACTAAAGCAGAATTTTAGCGCATTTCATTGCTAAAAATAAAAGGCAGCCGCCAGCAGCAGCAGCAACACACGAGACCAAATGATGCTACAACAACAACAAGAGCTCGTGTGGCAACGTGCAACACGAGACAACAACAACTGTGCAACAACAACAATATCTCTATATATATTTGACGCTTTTCCTTAGTTAAAAACAAATTAAAAAATCACAAATCGAGAAAACTTCATAGTACTATAAAAACTAATTTTAGACCGATAGCAAACAAAAACTTGAGTCAACAGATACATTGCATAGTTTTCATATTCTACAAAAGCAGAAGCTTTATTTTTCCATTTAACTGCAGGTTTTTCCTTTTGGCGTCAGAAAATGCTGCCTGCCTTTCTCTCAGTGTTTTGTTTGTGTCTCTTGCCATATGTTGGTGAGTGAGTATGTCTGTGTGTGAGTGTCTGTGTTTGTAAGTATCTGTGTGCGCAACTGTATATCTGTGTATGTGTGTGGCGTGCAGACAAGCGTGATATGGTATGCCGGCTAACTGACTGGCAAAAAGCAAGAAAGCAGCACAAACACTAAGAGAAAAGTTCTAAATTTAATGACTTTACCTAAAAATGCAACGATTGCAACAAAAAAAAAAAAAAAACAACAACAGAAACAATCACAAAAACAATGCTGTTGTTGTTGTTGGCAGTTTCAAGTGCACTTTTGGTATAGGCTCCAAAAGAATGTGATGCAGTCAGTCGCATCGGTGCATGACAGTGGGATACCCTTTACTGGAGATGGACGACCAAATAAGAACCTCAGATTTTCTTTTTCCATTCATTTCAATAATAAAATTTTTTGAAGCAATTAGTTAACTATTTTCATTTTTTCAAAGAACTCTCTGAAAACTGCAGTTCTGAAAATAGACCAACCATAAACTAATACATAAAAGAAAATTAATTGAACATTTAATGCAATATAATTTTTTTTTTTAATTCGCGTGTTTTCATCTTAGTAAGTACTTAAAGAATTATAGTCAAGAATAAAATAATTTTATTTAAATAATTTTTTAGCAGTGTTTTTTATGGAAAATATTTTAAATTGCTCGACTAAAAAAAAAAAAAATAAAAGCAAAGAAAATAACAGTCATGTAATTTCAGAGATTTTGTTAAAGAATTTTTGGGCCATGAAGATACATTCTCCAGTTCTAATTTGGCATCAAAAAAAATTGCTAGGCAAATATAAAACGTGGAAACTTCGTCAGTTAGTATCTGTGAGAGCATTTTTTCTTCTATTTATTAAGCTATTAATTTTTTTATTTAGTTATTCAGCCAAATAGTGGGAAAAAGTTTAAAATTTTGCACAAAAAACTTTATTAAATTATTATTTTTTTTGACTAAAACAATATTTTATTTATATCCATTTTTGCGAATTGTTAAATTTATTTCTTCTTGCTTATTGATACCAGCTTCATATTGTACCAATGTCACAACTAAGTTGAGATACTCTTAAAATCTGATACAGGACGGGACGGAATAAATTTTCTTTTCTGATCCAAAATATACCGCGTACTCTGAAGGTTTTTTTATTAATTTATTATTACTTAGTATGTTCATCTTTCAATTATCTTTCGTAGCCTTATAGTTGCCGAACGAGACATTGTTAGGTTGTACTTAATTTGACCCAAAGACATTTTAAAAATAAAATTTATTTAAAAAAAAATAAAATTGTCCAACTATTGACACCACTGTTATATATTAATTGTTTTGTTTTAAACTTTTTCTTAAGCACCGTTTTCGAGATTTCTTTGAAAAACATGTTTTTGGGCACTTATTTCAGTTATTCGTTAATATCTCGTGAACAAATTTTGTCTTGACATAAAAGACGATTAGATCGAATGGTATTGATGTGCTCTTTACAGTGATATATAATTATGTATAGATTAAGTAAAAATTATTAAAGTTACAAGAAACCAAAGTCGTAAAAATGTATAATTTTAGACAATTTTTCAAAATTACAAATTTTTGATTTGCTTTTTATTAAGGAAAAAATTTTTTTTGAATTTATGTTAAGCTTTAGGAAAGAGAATTCTTTTAAGAAAATTTCGAGTCTAAGATCTTTAAAATCGAGTAAGAATTGTAGATGCTATGAAAAGAATTCTCTTTCAGCCTAAAGCTTAACTCCTATATGAGATAAAAGTCACAGCCATCCGGCGGCCTAAATGAACCTCGTGAGGCTTTTTAGAGTCTGTTCTGAGTGCTGAGATAAGTCAGTAAAAAAGTGGGACTTGAGAAAGCGAAACCATAGTCCAGGGCAGTGACAGAAAAGGTGCTGCTCCGTCACCAGCTCCTCCTCCTCATGGCCACAGCTACTGCAGAAGTCGTGGTGGGGAGCGTTAAGCCTGGATGCGTGGATTCCCATCAGTCGAGCATTGAGCTCTGTTTAGACAGCAAAGTTCCTTAGTTCTTTGGCCTGCAGTATGTCGGCCAAGTTTGCCGTGAGATCCTGCACGTGTTCGATATCCGATTCCACATTTGGTTTGCAGTGAGAGCGAAATTTAAAAACATTTACTACATTGTTTGTTACTTCAACAGTCTCAGATGGGCGCTCTAGTATTAAAACTAAAAATTAAAATTAGTTTTTACTAATTTCATTAATTTAATTATTATGTTATACAACTATAGAAGGTAAAGCGTTAACTGCCAGCGGCCTTTCAATTTAAGTTTACTTAACTTAGTTTCAAGCCATGTGAAAAGAATTGTATTTTAAAGATTATTATTATTATTAAAAAATAATAAAAAAAAAAACTAAGTGATAAGATTAAAATACAAATTTTTGTTTTGTCTACTTAGCTTCAGATTATGTCTGATATTATTTTTTTAAAAAAATACTAGTTAAATCTTTTTTTTTTTTTTTTTTTAAAGATGTTTATTTATTTTAGACAGTATTATTTGATTACTGCTATAAACATTAGTTACAAATTTATTATTTAAAGCACTGACCCCGATGGGTACTCCAACTTTGGCCTATAAAATTTACATTTTTTTAAAATAATAATATTTTATACATTTTTTACATTTTTTTAAAATAATAATATAAAAAAATTTGAATTTATATTGTATCTTTATATTATATGTATAACTATTGATTTTGTAATCGCTCTGCCATAGTTCCGATAAAGCGAAGAAAGTGTTTCGGACCATCATAAATTAAATTTCAGTTAAAAAATATTCAAGTCGTCGCTCTTATATTTAAACATAAATTTTTAAATGCCTCATTTTATATTTTAAAAATAAATATTGCATTTAAATATCTTTCACATTTATGAGATCTCATTTTTTCCCATTTTATTAATATATATAAAATGTTCAAGAATCTATAATACCCTTGACCCTATCAAAAGGGTATAGGGTATACAAATTCCGTAGCGCTACATGCCTCACCGCGCACACACTCACACACCACAGATACAAACACATACACACCCACGCACACACACACACAACAAAAAGAGAGAGAAATAACCGTTGCGTGCCCGTGTTCATATCGTTGGCGCGCCTTTTGTCTACTCGGAAATGTTTGTTTTTGGCCATTTCAATTGGTTTTGTATTGTGCATCCGCTTACAGCAACAAACCATGCGTTCCGCCCACCTCATGGGTAATTGAAAAATTAAGCAGCTGAAACTGTTACGAGTAGAGCTCGGCAGCGCGGTTGTGCTTCAAAATTCATTTTCAAATTTTCCAATCAACCCAAAACAACAACAACCCGACGCTGATAAGCATGGGTGCTACTGCGCTTGTTTCCTGCCACGCTTCCTTTTTGCTATATCCTGGCACAGGCCACACGACCCATACACGCCATTTTGCCGCTTGTTGCGATATTTATTAGCCGCGAATACAGTTAATCACATGCAATTTGTTGCAACAAGCTACGAAACAAAAAAAAAAAAAAAAAGAACCTACGGAACTTGGTAATTTTCACGTCATTTTGAACGCAACAAGTAACGCAGGCGCTTCTTGGCCGCCACATCCTTATTCCTCTTCCTTTTCCTGTTGCTGTTCTTCGTGTCGGACTTTGGTGCTTAACACGGCCTTCTGCAGACGGAGACCCAACATTTTTCTGCACTTAATTGCGACTTATTTGTTGCACGTTGTTGCGCGCATTGTGAAGTCTTTCTTTCGACTTTTGCGTGCTTTGGGAAATTTAATTGTTATGAAGAATAACAAAAAGGTTAAAAAATTTGGTCAGGCACGTAAACACAAACTGAATATTTTTTTGAACGTGCTACAAATTTGAATGCTGGCTTTTTAAAAAGGATTTGTGCAAACATACTTTAAACGTGGCCTTAGGTTATTAACATAAATTAACCAAAATTAGCTACTGTTTTGAATACCTTTTGTATATAAAGTTTTAAAAAAATCCACCCCTTATGCTTCTTTATTAATAAGTAACGATGTATAAATTTGTATATTTAAAAAATAAAAAAGTAAACTAAAAAAACTTTGGATTTTTCAAATAGAAGACATTCTAATGGTTGTTTAAAATTTTGGCTTAACATTTCTCCGTCTTAAATGCAAAGAACTCAAATTTTTAAGCAAAAATTTCTTAGAGTGAGGAGTATAACTTGTATCTTCTGGGTCCTTTTTGTTTTTAGTGGTTTAGTTCAATACCATACCTGTACTTTATCAAGAAAAGTTATAATATAGTATATCTTAAGTACTAAAGAGTTCAACAAAGCACCATTGTACAATTTAAATTTAAATTTTTTAACTAGTATAAATATTTTATAGATAATAATAAAATTCAATAAAAAAAATTGTTTGGGAATACCAATTAATTTCAAAAAAAAAACGACACTAATTTCTATAAAAAAATAACATTAAAAAGTGCCAAATATCTTAATTAGAGATACAACAAAATTTTTGCAATTTACAGATTTAAATTATCTTGACCAAAAAAAAGTTTCCCTAAACGATAAAATAGTGTAACAATTTTTTGCGCCCATTAATTTAAATTAATTTTATTCATAAACAAGATGGCGTACATTAAAGTCGCACGCGTTTGACTTTGAGATACCCTGTACATTACAATCAAATCCAAAAAACTTGTAATTCCCAAATTTGGTTCCAATATCTTCATAAATAATCGAAAAACAAATTAATTACGTCATAGAATATTTCACCAAAAACTTTTTTTTCACCGATCCTATGGGGGCTACATGACACAGTAATACGATTTCAATAAAATTTGGTAGAGTGATTGAAAACTCTATAAAACTTCCAAACGCAAAATTTGCTAACGATATTTTTATAAACAAACGAATTTATGTATGGGAGCTCAAAAAAATATCTTATCTTATCGGACGGACATTGATCATACTTTGCGTAACTTTGGGTCTCGCTATTCGATATTTTAGACTTCGATAGTTGAAACTATCGATACTATCGATAGTACTATCGAACAAGGTGAAATATGGCACACAAAAGAGGGCACATTCTTTAAATAAGTACTATCGAACAAAGTGGAGAAAATTCTAATACTTACAAAAAGATTATTTCAAAATTTTTAACAGAAACGTTTTACTCATGACATTTTAAAAAGAGATCCTTTTAAAATTACATCTTAAAAAACCCAAAAACTGTCCATTCAACAATTAACAATCATAAAAAAATTATCTTGCAAGTAACTTGTTTTTGTGGCAGAAGACCACATTTCTAGGTTTCCGTCGGGTCCTTCTGTAAAAAACCATAAGGCCACTTCAACTGAACATCCATCCTCTCACTTCCAGTAGAAGTGGCAGGAGTGCATAAACATAAAACAAAAACACAGTCGGATCCCTGAAAGTAGAATAATTTTTAGTTACATTTAATAATTGTTTATACTAAACTTCCAATGGATTTGCATTTTGGCTTAAATTTTGACTGGCCAAATAATGTGGAATGTCAAATATTGCTGCTATCTAATTTTTAGAGATCTTTTTTTTGCAACACGACTTTTATGAAATTCGAAATTTCGGAAGCCAAAATCGTCTACTATCCGGAAATGCTAGACATCTTTGGCAATCATTAAGGCTAATGCGCCATCGATTTTTGGTTTTTTATGCGAAGAATTTTTATCAAAATTTGACTTACTTTAGTAATTTTCTATGGTCCCCATGGGATTTGGTGACTCTAAAAGCGTTGGATGGTCAAAAAGGTTCGACCTGTTACCATTGGTTTTGTATTCTTTTTGACATGTTGCCAATTTTTTGTCCGTTGATTTGTCAAAAAAGTTTTTTACATACAAAAGTATACTATCGATATATCGAACAAAACCATCGATAGTATCCGTAAAATGAAACTATCAATAGTGACATCGATAGTATCCCACATCTCTGCACAAATTTAATATCTTACCTTAAGGCCCCTACGCAGACACGAAAAATAAACAAAACTTCATATAAAAAAACGCTCACAAACGTTTGGTCACAAACTGTTCTTGCAGGTGGTATGTAGACCAGTGTCGCTTGTTTTTTTGTTTTTTGATGCCAGTAGTAAACCATAGATGGCGCACTCAACAAAAACAGCTGTTCGGTTTTGCCGCCATAAACAAAACTTATGTGCAACTATTTATTTTGGACGCGAAACTTATGGTTGGTCGACAAAATCGTTGCGGATCGTTGGGAAAGGATGAGAAAATAGCTATAATAAGAAAATAATTCATTTGTAACATTAATGTGCGTTAAAATACGTCTGTTCAATTCGTCCACACTCAGTTCTGCGCGTTAAATATGGGGTCACCCAAACACTCTGCCTTTTCCTGGGTTTTGCCTCCTATCGTCGCTTTTTTTCCTCATCCAACATTTCAATGGCAATGCATGTCATTATTATAGCATTGTTTACACAAAATAGCATAAGTAATAAGCGTTGACGATAATTTATGTTTTTATGTTTAACTTCGCGCCTTTTAAAAACTTGCTATTTGTAAACAAAAAGCAGCTGGTTATCGATAATAATTGCGATAAATTGCACATTTTGTTACTAGAGACACACTGTTCCTTTCGTGACCAAAATAAGTCTGTCTTTTTGCTAGGTGGCTGTTTTCGTGTCTGCGTAGGGGCCTTTACATGGTATAAAAATGTATTTTTTTTGGGGTGAGCCATAAAATTAATATTTAATATAAACCTTAAATGGTTTTCAAAATATTTTTAATAGTAAATATAAATTAATATATAGAGAAGTAGTTAGGCTCATGGGTCAATCCATCTGGAATAACCCAGTGAATTGTACACTTCAAATAAATGTAATAAATATTTTGTGGAATTTTTAAAATACTTTTAAATAAGGCTGGGAGCGATTTTAGCCTCATTTATGGCCTTTTTTGGACTCCATCCGCTCATAAACATGAAATCACATGTGGGAACTTTTTGTAATGTCATTGATTTATTTTACTTTTTAATCAAAGATAACCGCAATTGTTTATTCCAGACACATTGTAAAAATTAAGGCAAAAATATATTTTTATAAAATGTTCACAATTGTCCACAGTCTTTAAGAGAGTAAAATAAAAAAGGTCGAAAATAAGTGAAGTGCATGAATTTTCAAAACGATTCACCACATCTAGTTCTTCTTTGCAAAATTCCGATTGCTTATCAAATTATCCATAGCTAAATATTTTCGTAAACTTTTTTATGACGAGACATATCTCATAAACAAATACAGATATTTTCATCGTGACTTCAATCTGAGTAGCGTAGAGAAAGAGATCTCCTTTTTTTCAAGCAGAAACTGTGATAGCCTATCGTAACCGCTGCGAAAAAAGGTACAAGCTGAAGCGGACTTGCTTTTACCACAAAGTAGAACTGATTCTGAATACGCTTGGAAAAAGATTATACTGCATTTTCTTTGCATTGGCAAATATTTACTAAAAAAATTATTCTAAAAGCATAATAATAATAACAATGATCAAATTTTATCAACCCCCCATAATACTGCTTAGTACCTGGTAATAGTGTTAAGTAATGCAAAAAGAACAAGCTAAAAAACGCTTTTAATACTCTATGTGAAATTGTATGGGTAATTTCCAAAGACATAGCAAATATTATTGATAAAAACAAGATATAACCAACAAACTTCGATGCCCCGAAGAACTCCAAGCCGCACTGCTAGCCTGCTAAAAAAGTTTTCTGTTCTTAGTAAAATCAATATTTTAAATATATTTATTAGATTTCCACAAAGTTATGTTCTCATTATTATTTTGTATTAACTTTCGTTGCACTTCAGAAGGGTTACAAAGTAATTGAAAAAAAATCACCATGAAATGAACTTCAAATTTCCGAAAACTATCTTGAAAATATAAGTTGTATTTAAAGAAAAGTTATTTTTGTATTCATGAACATATAACAACACCAATTGCTAAGCTTTATTTTACTTGTAAGTACTTTAAAAATTGTGGAACAACGAGAAAGTTTTCCAACAATTACAACAACTCCAACTTGTGCTAGGTCGACTGTACCAAATATTTTGCATTACTTTTTCCTCACTGTGGTTTCTGTGGTTGCAACCGAGTGAAACTGCCCCAGCAACAACAATTCGAAACGAGCTCCAGCCAACAATAAAAACTATCTATTAATGAATGCATTTAATGCAAGAATTAAGTTACCTGAAATTTAAAACGAATCCGTCTCAACGTCAATAGAGGCGTCTACAACAACAACAGCAGCAGCAACAACAAAGACATAGAGTAGAGATTGGTGCAAATTGTTTCTGCAACGTTGGTAACGCCCTTGCCAAGTTGCAATGTGCCTTGGCCTCATAAATGTGTTGCCCCAGATGCGTTGTGAGAAGAGATTGATCCGATGCAGTTAAGATGTTCACATAAATGGTCAATTTAGTGCACCAACTGCCCAAATTGGCAATAGATTCTTGCACTGGGTCTTGCCCCCCCTGACACTTGTTGCATAGCTTTAACCATTCACGTACTTGCGGCAAAAACACGTTATGTGGCATTTATACCAAGTTGTTGTTTTTGAGCATTGTGAACTTTTCTTTGGTTATTGTAAAATATTTCAAAAATTTTGAATTTCTCAGATAAACATATTATGTACTCGTACTTCAAGATATAAGTCGGAATTTGTAATAATTGAGTAGTAATATGCAAGAGTATTTAGCACAAAGTTGCATATCCATTGCTACTGTAGTTTTTATCACCTGCACCTTTAGATAACGGGTGGGTGTGTTAAGTTTGTCCAAAAAGTATGAAAAATATAGAAGGAGACACCCGTTAGTTACCTCCAATACAGTCAGAAGGAAAAAACAAATTGATCTAGAAATGTCCGTCCGTCTATCCGTCTGTAGGAACTCTTGGATCTTGGAGTCTATAAGAGCTAGTAAAACCAAATTAAATGTGAAATTCTCTCTTTATATGACCAGCCAGATCAAGTTTATTATACATATTATTTCTGCCACGCCTACTGTTTTAATGCGGGAAATAAAAAAATTATTCGAAGAATGCAAAATATCATTAAAATCGAACAATAAATTTTGGAGATAATCGAATAAAACTATTTTAACGAGCGACTTAAACGTTCGCCATTTTTTTTTCCACACTCCTTTCCACTACGACTAATGCTATATCATTATAATCAGACCATAAGTATCGCATATATGACAAGATCATCTTTCAACGTGACAACGCTCCGCCCCTTGTTGCATGAGTCGTATGCACTTTAATGGGATTTCTCCACCTTGGCAATAGATGTAGATGCTTCACCAATAATAAATTCTGTTGAAGAAAACTTTAATCAATTAAAGAGGTCAATTAGATCAATCACAAGACAGTCAAGTTCAATATTGGGAATGGTTAGGTAGGTAGGTTTTATTTTAGATACAAAGCCAAATGCTTGTTTAAATTTTCTAAAAAAAAATGTATCGGTTTTTTATGATAAAACAATTTTGAAAGATCAAGTTTCTCGATAGATTAACAATATTGATCTATAAATTAGAAAAGATTTTATTGAAATAATTGATACTGTATTTCTTGAGCGCCCACTATTTGAATATTTTTATTGTATATATGATTAACTAGTATTTATTATAGTTTTAAGTTATATTAATTTACAAAAAAAAAGTAAACAAAAAAAATAATAATTTTTACTCAAATGTCTCAAATGTTGGCCATATTTTTGTATTGTTTCAAGAACGTGTTTATGGTTTCAGAAAATATTTATCGATACAAAATAAGAGTTTTGTGTGGCCGACAGATAGTCGAGTATGTGTTTGAAACTTCGAGCCTTAATATGAAAGGTTCGCACGCCAACCCCGTAAAGTTTTCTTTATTAATTTTAGATCATCCACCCCTAATATCTCCTCTACATTTCTTTATACCCACAATCCAGCCCAACTTTAAAATATCCTGTACTTTAAAACTCTATAGCCCTCATCTTGACGAATTAAGTTGTCAATTTCACTTTCATTAAGTGCTTTCGCAAGCATAAATGGTGGAAAACGACAATTTCTCTGAATCACAGTCTAAGATCATACCAAGAGGTCGCTGTCCCTCACCTGGCGCAATAGTTACTGGAACGTCTTCTGTTGCTGCAACGAAGGGATTATTAAAATCTCTTGGAAACGACATTTGCAACAGGAATAGAAACTCTTACAATAGCTCCTTTGATGCTCTTCTGGCTTTCATATCCTTACGGCCCTAGCCTGTGACCAATTAATTCTATTTTATTTCTCTTTCAAATATTCTAATTTCCATATTTTGCCTCCTTGCTGATCTGTATAAAGTGTTGCGCACCTGTAATCTTCTTACCAACATTCAATCTTAGCCTAAATCTGCGAAGTGTATTACGTTCCTGCTCTGCTACTTACTTGCCCTTTTCGCCGAACTTCTAACTGTTGGCTTCGTCGCCGTCTACGCCTTACTATATATCCCTCTCCTGCTGTGCATTTCTAAACTCTAAATCTTCTTTGAAATGCTGTCTTTGTATAACATTAGCCACTTGCTCTTGTAGCCTGACTTGTGCAATCTGCCTGGTCTATCTCTTGTTCTGCAGTTCTTAACTCTAAGTCATCTCTATGCTGCGCCCTAAGCATAGTGTTCCTTTCTTGCTCTTCTCGCCTAACTTCTGTAGCCTGTCTGCTCTGTGATCTACGAATGCTCTGCATTCCTAAGCCGAATATTTCTTCTACGATGTGAATGCTGCCGACTATTTATTTATTCTTTAATCTTCAAGACAGTTCTCATCAATAGTGCTTGCAATTTAATGTCACATTTGGTAAACACTTCAATATACCTGGTTTTACTTAAAGGCGCATATGCAGTTCGAAAATTTCCATATGGAAATTATTGCATATTATTTCAGATGGAACCAACACTCCTATTGAAGTAGTGGCGCCATCTAACGTTAAGCGTTTTTAAAATTAAAAGACAACACTGTTTTGTTTTGTTATCTGCGACCCCTTGTCAAAAATTTGTAATCGGAATTTATCGCTACTATTTTTTTTATATGAATATATAAACATAATAAATTTGGATCCGAAATCTTTTATATATAGCTAAATTCTCCTAAGAGGGCACGAGGAAACTTATAGAAATAAATCGAAAAACTTGATCTGCCTGACTATTATGCGTTATTATTATTATTATTGGTAAAAATTCAGCTCCATAGCTCTTATAGTCTCTTAGATCCTTTTACTCATATGAACAGACGGACAGACAGACATGGCTATATCGACTCAGCTGGTAACGCTGATCAAGAATATATATACTTCATGGTGTCTACCACGCCTCCTTCTGCCCGTTACATGTATTTGCAAGAACTTGCAAGAATGGTAAATAATTGTGAATCAGTTGAGCTGTGTTTAAAAAAAATTCTTCTGTATTTGCTTTCTTTTTAGAATAGTAACAAGATTTGTGTGGATATTTTAATTGGTTCAGACAAAATGTAGGAAATGTTGCAACAAAAGTTGATGATAAGGGTAGCTTGTGTAACAATCGGCCGTTCTCTGGAAAACAAATCCGAACATTTTATTCGGATTCATTTTGAAACCACTTGTTTCTTCTTCTTCTTATGTCTTGTTACTCCTAGTGGAGCATGTCTGCATATTTCGATTGGCTGTTTACGAAGGGTATGGCCATTTCCTAAGTTTATTTTCATTCATTTCAAGATTCTTCGCAGACAGTTATTAATAAAGACTTGAATCTTGTGGGTTAGACCCTCTGTTGTAAACCAAGTTTCGCATCCGTACAAGAGAACAAAATTAACTTTTGAGCGAAACATACGTAGTTTAGTGTTGAACGAGAACATGGTAGACCTCCAGGTTTTACTAAGCTGCGCAAACACTGCTTTTGCTTTGCCGATTCTGGCCTCAACATCCACGCTGGTACCTCATTCTTCCGCGATTATACTACCAAGGTACGTAAAATTGGCAACCTCTTCAATCGGACATGTTTGGTGCTCCCAATTTTAGCAAATCGAATTTTTTATGTGGTTCGAAACCAACTACTTTGTTGCAAGAGGAATCAAAACGAATTGACAATATAGGTTCAAAATTGTAGGCATTCGAAACTGATACAATTTTTTAAATATTCTTTCATATTCTTAGATTATATTTATGCCAATTTCAAGTTAGATATTTACTATTTTATTGTTATTTTTTTCTGATTTAACCCAAAACAGATTTTTGCTTCACGTTCATGGTGCATGTCTTGCATAAAACGAGGTTAATAATGTTTTGCATAATTTCAAAATTCCGATTTGGGAGCATGAAAAAACGAAAACGAACAAAATATATTCGTTTTCCGGAGCACGGCCGTCTTCGGTATTTGATGAGGAGATATTTGTGCTGTACTCACATATTTATTTAGGTGTTCTTTTTTCTTATAATATTCTTATACATTTTTACAAGGGTAATTTATGTTGAATGTTTCTTTTTCCGGTAACATAATCTTTAATAATATGCTTTATCTGCATTTTTATGCTTAGAATAAAAGTATCTATAGAAGACTATGAGACTTGCGTTATGAAATTATTAATAATTATATTTGTAACAATAACTGGCATTCCAGAGTTGAATTGAATGGTAAAACTTTAAGCATGATACTAAAATTTCTAATTTACTCTTCCTCTCAATAATTTGTATTGATTCTGTGCATTAGAAAATTCAGGGCTGTTTCGGTTCCCACTTTATTATATATTTTTATGCCATAATGCCGTAATGAGGACTTGCTCAGAGTCGGATTGGTTGGATATCTTTCAAGAATACTGTCACTCATCTTTCTAGCAACCCCACACCGATTGCGCAATGCAACCATAAAGTCAATTAAATCGTTTGCCAGCTGGAAAATTATTTGGTTAATGGTTAATGACTCTGGTTTTTCGTTTTTCGGCTTCAGTAGTTTTTATGACTCTGCTGCAAAGTCTAGAGCCCATTCCGATGGCAACGGAAGTGCCAGCACCCAAACCCAGTCACTTCTGCTTGACTCCATACAGCGCATGCGTGGAGCTTGTTTTTTCCGTTTACGGAAGCCAGCGGGTTAACTCTTGTTACGCTTCACTGAGATACAGACATTGTCGCTCAGATATGTCCCATATTTTTCGAGTATTTGTATTGGACAAATCGAACCATTTGTTAATTGCCTATTATTGCTAAGGCGGCGCAGCCTACGCAACTGCTCAATGACTGGGAACTTTTCCAGACGACGAAAAAAGAAACCGGAATGAAATTAAACAATTTAATAAAATGAAAATATACTAGATAGACTTGTAGATACATACATATATGTTTCAGTTGCCGCATAGACTAAACGATATTTTCGTTTGAATTTCTTGCAGATGAAATCCAACACTTATGAGCTGCACAACTATGCGGATCTGAGCATGTCCACGCCAACGGCTGCACAGGATTCGCGCAAATGCAAGGCCAACAACGCATCCAACAGTCACCGCAATGAGAAGTATTCGCTGCGCCAGAAACGACGCCTTGCCTCCGAAGCAGTACCATCAGCTGATCTATCCACAAAGCCAACTCCTGCAACCGTAGCCGCCAGCGAGGCGCTTATAGTCCCAGAGCGTGCTGCACGTAGCAAAAAAAGTCCCAAGGCCAAGACGAAAGCGGCACCACTTAGCAAATATCGCAGAAAGACAGCCAATGCTCGAGAGCGTACGCGTATGCGCGAGATCAATTCAGCCTTTGAGCATTTGCGACACTGCGTCCCCCAGGCAATCACAGGTGAAGATGCAGCCAATACAAATGAGAAGCTAACCAAGATAACCACATTGCGCATGGCTATGAAGTACATAAGCATGCTGAGCGATTCACTCAAAAATCCGAGCTACGAGAGCGATTTGATTGTGGAGTGTTTGCATGAGAGCGCCACAAGGGAGGCACACGACAGCATGCAGCCTTTGGTAGAGCCAGAGCCAACGCCGGCGCCTGCACGAGTTAAGGCCAGGAAAACGACGCCAACGACGAAGAAAGCGACAACGAAACGCCAAAGTAAACAGCAGAAACTACAGACAGCTGGCAGCCTGCTAGACTCTCCGGAATCTTGTTACGCCTCGTCGAGCATAGGCTCGCCGGTTTCCAGTGCAGCTGCTAGCTCACCCAGCTCCGCCTATGCCTCGCTTTCCTCGGCCAACTCGACTAGCAGCGATAATGGCAGCTCAATAGTCGATGCGGATAACTTACTGGGCATGCACGGGCTCTGCGAGCTTAACAGCTTGCTGCTGGAATCAGATGGCGAATCGCTGCCACTATCTGATCACTGCCTAAATCCCAGCTACTATGGCCTGCTGTTGCAACGTGATACTGTGCTGCCAACGCGCGGCGATATGCCCATGTCAGTGAGCTCGCTAGATAAGGCTGATGTGGAACTTAGCCTACGGCTAATGGATTCCTCGGCAGATTCCTTTGATTTTAGCAGTGACCAGCAACCTTCGGCCTGCATAAGCCCGCTCGCTACACTGGACAGCTTAAATCCATTTAGTGATCTTTTGCACGCTGACTTTCCGGAGGCCAATGCTTTGGATCTGTTTTTAACGTGACTCCAGAGTCTTCTCAGTTTATTTATTAATATATTTTGTTACTCCTTACGTTACCTTAAGCTTAAGCTTGACCTAACCTCACTTTAGTTCTAGGATACAGCGTACAGAATTCATTGTGTCATATATTGAATTGAAAGTTGCACACTCTCTTAATGCTCAGACAGTCCATGTACCATGTTTTTTATCTTCAAATAACCTTAGTCTTCTAACTAGATCTAAGCTTAATATAATAGACATTTTATTTTGGAAAAAATAAATCACCAAGTGTTGTTCAATAGCAATACATTTTGGTACTTAACTCCTAAATAGAGCTCCGAGCAAAAGTTTTCATTTTATTTTATACAAAAACGGCAATTTAACTTCTAGACACGATGGCGGTAAAAATGATGGGAGCAGATTTTCCCGATGCATACAAGCTGTGCAAGCAATTTATCATCACGGAGGATGACATGGTCAAGATATCACAGATGATGCTACGCGAAATGAATTTGGGTTTAGCCAGCGAATCACATTCGCGCTCCTCCATACCTTGTCACATGTCTTATGTGCAGGATTTACCCTGTGGTAAGGAGCGTGGACGCTTCTTGGCGCTCGAAATGTGGCCCACCAATTGTCGCCTTATGCTAGTCAAATTCGGCAATGAAAAAGATGTTTACATGTCCTCCAAATCCATTATATTGCCCCACACTGTAGCCGGCGGACGCGGCGATGAATTGATGACTTTTCTGGCCGAAAATATTGCAACATTTGTTAAGGATAAGAAAGTGGAAAAGGATAATTTGCCTATGGGTGTTGCCTTTGCATTTCCACTGAAAAAAAAAGCGCTGGATATTGGTATTTTAGTGTCCTGGACTAAGGGTTTCGGCGCACAAGGTGTTGTGGGCCATGATGTGGTGCATTTGCTGCGCAATGCCGTGGCAAAGCACACGGACATTAAGGTTAACATTGTGGGCATATTGAACCATGCTGTTGGTACTATGATAGGCACAGCTTGGTCCCATACCGATTGCAAAATCGGCCTGGTGGTGGGCACCGATACAAATGCAGCCTACGTAGAAGAAACAGAAAACTGCGAGAGCTACGAGGGTGATACAGACAAACCCTTCATGATTATTAATACAGAGTGGTCCAGGTTTGGCGAGAATGGCCATCTGGATTTTATTCGCAATGACTTCGACAAAGCAGTTGATCAGGATAGCAGCAATCCAGGCATGCAATTGTATGAGAAATGCGTGACTACGCTATACCTGGGTGAGCTGGTGCGTAGAGTAATTGTAAAGCTGATGAAGCAGGGCGTCATCTTTACGGAGCATAACCTGGACTACATAGGCATACGTTGGAAAATGGAAATGAAGTCACTCATGGCCATTGAAAGCGATGCCCCTGGTGAATATACCAAGTGCCAGGAAGTCATGGACAAGTTTCGCATGCGCAACTGTAAGCCCAAGGATTTGGCCACGGTGCGTTACATATCCGAGACGGTCACTGAGCGCTCTGCAAAGCTAATCGCCTGCGGCTTAGCCTGTCTGGTCAACAAAATGAAGTATCCCGAAGTATCGATTGCAGTCGATGGTGGCATCTATCGCCTGCACGCCCGCTATGCAGCCTTGCTGAATAAGCATTCAAATACTTTAACGAACCCCAAATATAAGTTCCAGATAGTCATAGCCGAGGACAGTGCGGGTGTGGGAGCAGCCATAGTAGCCGGATTAGTTCAAGAGGAATTAGACAGAAAGCAGTCATTGACGAACCATTCAAAGTGACATTCACATAAAAAGTGTTCTTGATTTTATTTTCTCGGCTGTTCAAAAATTTGGAGTCCATTTCAACACGAAATTTTTTTTGGAAATAATATGATGGCTGAAAAATCTTTTCCTGAGGCCTATGCCCTGTGCAAGAAGTTTGAAATTAGCGATGACCAGATGCGAGAGATTATGCAACGCATGTCCAAGGAAATAAGAATGGGCTTGTCGAAGGAAACCAACCCGCGTGCTGTTATCAAGTGTTTTGTTACTTATGTCCAAGATCTGCCCACAGGACAGGAGCGAGGCCAGTTTTTAGCACTCGACTTGGGTGGCTCCAATTTTCGAGTTTTGCTGGTCACGCTAAAAAGTGAAACTGATGTTGAGATACAGTCAAAAAGCTATGAAATGTCCAATGCCTTGCAAACAGGTACCGGCACTGAATTGTTCGATTTTATAGCCAGTTGCCTGGCGAGTTTCGTAAAGGAGCATAACGTGGACAAGAGTGAATTGGCTTTGGGGTTCACCTTTTCATTTCCATTGCAGCAAATAGGTTTGGCCAAAGGTCTCCTGGTCACCTGGACTAAGGGCTTCAATTGTAGTGGCGTGGTTGGTAAAAATGTGGTCGACC
This sequence comes from Chymomyza fuscimana, assembly GCA_949987675.1. Classification (NCBI taxonomy): domain Eukaryota; kingdom Metazoa; phylum Arthropoda; class Insecta; order Diptera; family Drosophilidae; genus Chymomyza; species Chymomyza fuscimana. The sequence goes on from OX465088.1 coordinate 89,230,334, forward strand.
TCTTGAACGATGCTATAGCACGTCGTGGCGATGTCAACATTAAAATTGTGGCCATACTCAACGATACAACTGGCACTCTTATGTCCTGTGCCTACAAGCATCGTAATTGTCGCATTGGTCTCATTGTGGGCACTGGTTGTAATGCCTGCTATGTGGAAAAGACTGGAAATGCTGAGACTTTTGAGGCATCTAGCTCAAGTTCGAATCCCAACATGATTATTAACACTGAATGGGGCGCCTTTGGTGACAATGGTGTGCTCGACTTTGTTCGTACACCATATGACAGGGTTGTGGATAAACAAACTCCCAACGTGGGTAAACAGACATATGAGAAATGTATATCCGGCATGTACCTGGGTGAACTGGTGCGGCTGATTATTGTGGATCTGATGCATCAAGGTGTACTTTTCCATGGCCAGGAATCTCAGATTATTAACCAAAAGTGGAAGTTCCTGACAAGATATATTTCTGAAATAGAATCCGATCCACCCGGGAACTACAGAAACTGCAGACAAATTTTGGATATTTGTGGTTTAAGAGTTTCTAACGAAACGGATGCGGCCTGCGTACGCTATATATGCGAATCCATATCCCGCCGCTCAGCCAAGTTCGTATCCTGTGGCTTATGCTGCTTGATTAATAAGATGAACATAAACGATGTAGCGGTGGGCATTGATGGAAGTGTCTACCGCTTTCATCCTACATATCATAATATGCTGATGGAAAACATGTCCAAATTGCTAAAACCAAGCATAAAGTTTGAGCTACTCCTTTCTGAAGATGGATCTGGTCGTGGTGCTGCCTTGATTGCTGCAGTGGCTTCACATACAAAATCCAAGTCAACATAAACGTCCCTTTAATTTCAAAATAAAAATTATGAGTGTTTGTAAATTTTTAAAGAGCAAATATATTTCAAAATGCATTAAGGTTAAAAAAAAAGATACCTATATTCTTTCCATTCCATCTATTTTAAAATACAAACTTATAAAATACATTCAAAAACAGCAAAATTGAAACTTATTTCTAACAGAACTATCATTTTGTAAGTAGAAACTTGTTTGATACGTTTTTTATCTGGGACTTTGTATTTTACTTATTTGTATCTTACAACTTTTAATATGAAACACTATTGATAGTTCTAGGAATCGAGACACGCCGCATCTAAAATTGTTAATCCGATGCAAACGTTTTTATTATACAAACTGAACTTTAATGCGTTTAAACAAATCTTACTTTAGTTTTCCAAATCTCTTGTCTTGTATATCTTAGTATGTTTGCAAGCATGAGTACATACACCTTTTTTTTCATACAAAGTTTTTATCAATATTTGTTGTGATTATGGGTACGATATATAAGTATAAAATTGACTCTATGTATGTTTCCTAATATTAACAAATCTGTTATTACCAGAAGGATTTTTACATCAAATTTGTCCTACTGTATAGCGTAGCAAAAAATCGTTACATGAGTTTCGTAGCAGCCAGTCTTTGTACGGCTAGATGTTACCAGCTGGCAAACCGCATGCAGCACTGTAAGCAAAAATTGTACAACACTGCAAAGCGCTGAACAGCTGTTCAGCTGACTCATTTCTCAACATGGAGGAACTAGCTAAAGCAAAATCCAATGATGAAGCAAGCCAGGACGAAGTCAAATCTCCCTTTCTTATTGGTGTTGCCGGTGGCACGGCCAGCGGCAAATCAACTGTGTGCAAAAAGATTATGGAACAACTTGGGCAAGCCGAAATGGATCACACGCAGCGCCAAGTCGTATCGATTAGCCAGGACAGTTTCTATCGAGAGCTAACGCCAGCTGAGAAGGCCAAGGCTCAAAAGGGTCTTTTCAACTTTGACCATCCAGCCGCCTTTGACGAGGAACTTATGTACGAGACGCTGCAATGCATATCAAATGGGCACAAAGTGGAAATAGCTAGCTACGATTATCGTACCAATTCGCTGTAAGTGCACGCTGTGCCTGCTTAATAGTTGATGTATAAATCAAAATTACTCCACAGCGATCATGTAAATAAGTTAGTTATATACCCCGCGGATGTTGTGCTATTCGAAGGTATACTGGTATTTTATTTTCCAAAAATACGCGATTTGTTTCATATGAAGCTCTTTGTCGATACCGATTCAGATACGCGCCTGGCCCGTCGTGGTAAGTTCGCTATTAGAATCCTAATCTAATCTCTCTCTTTCATCGTTATTTATAAATACAATAAATATATTTTTTATAGTGCCACGTGATATCAACGAACGTGGTCGTGATTTGGATGCCGTGCTCACGCAGTACATGACATTTGTTAAGCCCGCGTTTGAAGAGTTTTGTTCGCCTGTAAGTTTACACATAAATTTAAAAAAAAAAAAAACTTACTTTGCTCATAATTATAAACACTCTGTCAACAGACCAAAAAATTTGCTGATGTTATCATACCAAGAGGAGCTGACAATACAGGTCAGTGATCATATGAACTTCTCTATGCTACTCTTTGCTTTAGTTGATTTTTCGTTTTAATACCTTAGCACACAATTTCGTAGGAATGTAGTGTTTTTATTCCATACACTAAATGTATTTGTATATATATTTGGGTTAGTTTTAGTTCCATAGCTTTGAGTTCACTAATAAAGGCAATTATTTTTGAAAACTTGCCATAAAAGTAACCCAACTAACTTAACAAAAAATAACCAAAATATCTTGTTTAATGAAATTGGATAGTGCTTGACGTGTTATATTTTCCACATTCCTTTCTTTCGTTTTTGTTTCTGTTGTTTTATTGTATCTCTTACAGTTGCCATTGATCTCATTGTTCACCATATTGGGGAAATACTCGCCGCAACCAACAACGCACAACATAAAAACACAATAAGAACCACGTCGTCCAGCATGAAGCGCGATCACTAAATTTTACGTTTTTCAATTGAAAGCTAGCTAAAGTTATATCCAATGTTTCAACTAAAATCTAATTTAGAGCAAAATGTTGCAGAGCAACATTTAAAACTAATTAGTATTTATACTAATTAAGTATAACTTAATTCAGTTAATTTAAATTGGCGGCGCTCTAAACTGCAACCTTAATCGTTTAACTTAAGCTTAAGTTTAAAAAGTATCTTAAAATTCATTTTACTATTGTAATGTAAAAATGATGTTTATATTAATCCAAGCTAATAGTTCTAACTTTTCTTTTGTAATGCTATAATTATAAATTTAACCATAACTAACTAGATGTTAAATCGCAAAATGTCAATAATTTAACGTTTGAGTTTATGTTTTTACTTAACACCAATTATGCGGTTATATATTTTCAGATTTATATTCCTTTTCAAATTATGGGCATTAAAAATCTTTAACAATTAACATGGTTTAACCTCAATTCAAACTATATTAAATTCACGTTTCTGATTACTTATTCAATTTCTAATAAATTAGGTCGCTATACACAAAAGCTATGTAGATTAATCTGTAACTTAAGTTTTAATGTTTTGTAAATCGTTTTTGATAAAAGGGAAAAAATTAAATAACTTTTTAAGCAATATGTTATATAGTGTTAATAGCAATATTTAACGCTTAACCCTAAAGATCCAACACGCTTCTTTTAAGATTTAAGTAACCCATATTCGAAAGCAAAGGACTACTTAAGTAATTCTTGGTTTTTAATGGCAAGTAGCTAACGAAGCACACATGCAGACAAAAACACAGAACCAGAGTTGGAAATTCTTCCTCAGAATTTCAACAAGACATCAGTCCACATATCGCTTTAAGTCGTAAGTGCTTGAGACAAGTGAGTATCCCGCAATCGCAATTAGATGCTTGCGCGAGTATTGCACAGAACACAAACCAGGTAAAGTTGGTCTACATTTTATCGCTTAATTGATTTAGTTGCCATGTTAAATATAATTTACAAAAAAAAATCAAACATACCCAACTGAAATATTTTCAACATTCCTTATCACTTGCAGTGGCCATTGATTTGATTGTGCAGCATATACGCGATTTTCTTAACAATCGTTCGCGTGATGAAGGATCAACTAGCAACATTGCGCTTTACATGAATTTGGATATGGGCAGCCAAGTAGCAGGAGGTAAGGCCCTTCATGGCAACTTTTTATGCAAAGCCCGTCCACACTGATATAACACCCGACCCACGACTAACCGAGCGCTGCGTGGGAGCAACAACTTAAAAAACTACTACCACTCACCCCAACTATGCATGCAGCTTAAAGCTTCGCTTAAGCCTCCACTGTATTTGAACTTTATGTTTCTGTATAAAAGATCCCAGCACCTACTCCGCCATTCGACGTTTTTCCACGCTCTGCAAGGAGTTGACCATGCAATGCAATCTCTTCTTCGAGTCGAACACGAATTTGCCGTACCACTAAAACACCGGACACCCTGCAGGCAATGAAAGATGGAGAACAACCCTAAGGTAGAATAAATTTGCGTAGAATTTTATTGTATGCGAATTAACCTGTATATTTGTAATAAATGTGCGAAATTTCAAACCGTGCACTTATACATAGCATTGATCTTGCGAACATCTCCCTTGGAGAAACCGCTGCGTTGGCCCATTAACTTGGCTTCACCGCTGTTCCGCAAAGCCTTTAATGTGGGCTGACCATTTTTTGAAAAACTGGTAGGTGAGTAGTGCATGACACTGGTATAGTCGTACTCTACTCCAAACCCGAACTGTACCTTCGGACTGGACTTGTCAAAATTGGTTTTCATTTCTGGTTTGATGTTTTCGTTCAGGATCTTCACATAATTGTCGCGCTCGTGCCGGTTCTGCTCATGAAAGAATCCCAGAGCGTGCATCAGCTCGTGTATCGGTGTACCATAGGTACGCAGGCAATTGGGTGACTGCAAATTTAATTCTTGGCGACCACCCAAGCGACCTATGCTCGACCAGCAGCCCGTCTTGCCACTAACAATCGAAATGTAATCACGTTCGTTGGTTCGTGGCTTGAAACGCACACAGGTCTTTGTATGGTACTCATTAAAGGCATGCTTTATGTTGGCCAAATCTTGAGCTGTAAATTTGCCCTCAATTGTATAGGGTACCACTGCACCTGGCCAGCGTGAGCTTAGTGCCAGCATGCCATTTCGTGTGCCATTTGTGCGCCCTTCACGATGACTAAACGGTATGAGTATGTCGCCCTCATAGTAAGTGCCCAGCTCTTCAGGATTTTGCTTGGAGTCCTCTTTGTGCGCGTCGACAAGTGCACCTGTATTTTCGCTATCTGGATTGCCAAAAATTGCCTCGCTCAGATCAGTCAAGTCTATTACATACTCAACGTTGTCATGGTCAAGCTCCTCGCTAAGTAGGGGATTGCCCAGGCTGTTGGAGCTAATGAGCAGCAAACAAGTTGCAAATATTTGTTGTAACTTAGACATTTTCACTTGAGGAATGTTGACTGTTGTTGATTCCCCAATGCGTGCAACCATTTATAGTTGGCTCACCTAGACCTCCAAATGGCTGACATCGGCGGTGTTTTTTACATCGTTGTTGCTATTGTTGCTGATAAGCCATTTGGCGCGTGTCTTATCGTACACTATTGTAGGCGTCTAATTTGCATGAGAGCATATCCATCAGTAAGCTCTGATTTATGGATAGTTATGTAGAGCCGCTTTATGCTCATGTGCATATTTGTGTCAAATGCATAAACTCAAAACACTAATACATATGTAATTCAAAATAATACTATGGCGAATAAGTTAGGTAAGTTTATTTTTTGAGTTGATGAACATTTTTTAAAAGGTAAGAGCAAGAATTCTATTTCAAAGAAATTGTTTAAATAAATAATCAGTGGTTTCTGTTAAAGGCCAGTACGCAGCATCGAAGAACGCGTCGGGACAAGAACTGAAACTTTTTTTGCGAGCAAAACGAATAGTGTGCCCGTACAAATAGTATTCGGTATTTTTTTTTTTTTTGGAAGATGCTGCGACTGGCCCTAAAACTAAATTAAAGTTATTTATCGTAAGCATACTATCTGTTGGAACTTTATTTTTATACATTTTTTTTTTAATTTTACAAATTAATTTTATTCCTGGACCCATTACTATATACTTGAATATATTGTTACTCCGGCTCTCGGGGCGAACACAAAATTTCTCCGGTCCTCAAAGTTTTTCTAGATTTCAAATGTCGTTTTTTAGAAGACAAAAGAGGGACGAGGTGACATTTTCTTTTTTTGTTTGTCAATGTTGTCCTACACTCGACGCCATCAAATGTCAACTAGGGATGTACTCTCTACATCTGAATCAGTTAAAATTCACTTACAAAAAATATACAACATAAGAAATATAAAATTCTCTGAATTTTCAGATTACATAGACGCAAACAAAAGAATTAGCCAAACCGGCCTTGGTTCTACCCTAAGATCTTATCTTAGAACTTATCTAAATCAACCTAACCTAATAGATTCTTGTAAACTGCCGGCCGGCACAAGTTCGTCCAAAAAAAGAATGTTAGCGCAGACGAAACCTGACACTAACTAGTCAATTCTTACCTTAACAATTGTTTGCTTATTGCGAAAAGAAATAGATAAAGACGTAAAAAGACTATATGAAAACTGTTTCAGTTGTTTCTCTTCTTCTCGCATCCTTATGTATGCGGGTGATGTAAAACCCTTTGTCCTACTCCTATAATGATAATGATAAGCATTTAATTCTTCAGCATTGTTTTGATAGCATGCAAACTTGTTGTAAAGTCAACCAACTCCATCTCAATAAGACAAAATGTTAAATCATCCAAGCCGCATTTGACTATCTACTCTATAGACTCATCACTCTTAGAACGCATCCTAAGAGTTTCGGAACTAGGTGTTCTGTTTGACCATAAGCTTAAATTTGATATTCATATTTGCAGCATTGTACATAAAGCGTTGGTCTAAACACTTTAACGACCCGTACTATATACAACAAAACTTTTTTATATTTCTCTAGTCCACCCAATTCTGGAATACTGTTCCTGTGTTTGTAGCCCTCAGTCTTTATTAGGACAAGATTGAATCAGTGCAAAATCAATTCCTCCTTTTGCACTTCCTTAAACAACCGTACAACATGCCACGACGTGCTATTCGTGCATAAACTGGTACTTAGTCTTGTAGATTCTGTCGAACTGTCTTTATCCTCCATCACTTCGAGCAATTCTGAAATGTGAATCACCCAATTGATCAATAGTGCTCTTTTGGGTTTTTTTCTAAGATAATGTTTAACTTCTTTTCCTTTTTTCATCTTTCTTATTGTAAATTCTAGTTTCTGGCTAATTTATGATGGGATTCGGTGCATACACTTCGGGCTAGAGATGCGGATTAGAAAATATATATTTTTTCACTGTTCTATCTTTCTAAAAGTTCTTTTCTATTATCAAGGTCAACTGAGCTTTTTTGGACCCCTTTGCTTGAATACATAAATTAATAAATTGTTGCACCAAGAAAAAAATTGAGTTACACACATCAGACAGATGTTGTATCGTTCAAAAAATTCGTAAATCCAAAAATATCACAAAATTTCTGTACGGAAGAAACAACTTTTCTTGCATACTTTTGTGATTTTTCCGAATTTTTTGAGGTAAGGGTCTAATTCTTTAAGCAGATTCGTATTCAACGCATCAAAATACATGGGAAACATAGGCCTCATCCTTAGATCACGTTATTTTTATCAGCCAAGCAATAAAACGCAGTTTTATGTTTTTAGTTTTAAAAAGTACAGTAGTAAAAGTGCGCTAAAAAGTGGCACACACTTAAATTTGAATAAAAGTATATTTAAAATTAATTTTAAACAAGCTTTCAACGGCCCTTGTTATTTAAGTAAAATTTCAATTTTTTTAAATATTTATATACTTTCTAACGTACTCTATGATCGTTAACTGGCATTACAAATACTGCCTTACTAACCATAATTCTGCAAAGTTGGCAGCTCACCTGTCAAAACCGCGATGCTACCTGTTGTGCTCACACGTCGCACGTAACAAACATAGTTAAGTGAGCAGTAGCCGTCTCGCTTACTCACACACACTGTCAGCCTAGTCTAGTCTGCATTGCAGAGCTTGCGACTGCTGACTCAAAAGTCTACCTTCAACACAGCGCGCATTCCGCATTTTGTTTTTGTTCTTGCCGTCGAACTGACGTTGTTTGCCGCGCTCTCGCGTTCGTGCCACTGTCAGCCGAAAGTGTTGTTGTTTTTCATTCTATGCTTTCATTTGTGAGTGTATATGTGCTAGTGTATTTGTGTCTGTGTTAGCCAATGCAAGCAAGCGCCAATGTATTGGTGCGCCCAATGCTGCCTGCAGTTCAAAAGGGCAGCTCAATAATACAAGTAGAAAGCAACTGCCGCGGCAGCGTTTAAGCCAACTCGTAGAGTACATACATATGAGTTTCTATGTACACATGTGCTTATGTACATACGTACATAGTATTTTTAGCTATTTAAATGTATAATTTGTAAATTAAAACCCGAAAGTTGCGCATGCGAAAGTGTTCAAGTAAAAGCTGCTCACATTTTATGGTTAGATGAGACTAAAAACCTGTTCTATACCAAGTGCAAGTCAAATACATAGTATGCATGAAAAAGTACATACTACAAATGCAAATAGTAAATCGTGTGTGTATACAATAATACAATAGAAATAGTAGTGAGCCAAAGTTAAAAAATCCACTACCAACGAGTATATAGCTTAATACATTGTGCAACGATACTTATTTTCAATTTAACAAAATCAAATCATATACTTACGTACGTACACAAAGCCCTTTTTTCCAACGATTTCCACTACGAGTTAACAATATGACCGCGACGTATGCGTCAGCAGCGACGCTTGCCTACGTCACACATCGACAACTACAAAAACAACACCAACAGCAACAACAACATCAGTCAACAACAAAACAAAAGTCGAACCATCGAAAGCAAAGTCGTGCGCGCACAAAAAGTGCAACTCAGATGATGCCGGCAGCGACGTTGGCGTTGGCGTTCACGTCGTCGACGCCACTGCTCAAGCGCGCCATTTCATCGCCTCAATGGATATTTCTCCTTATATTAATTTATTTTGCAACAGGTGAGTACACATGCCGCATATGTACCTAGGCAGAGTTGTATCTGCTTTCAGTATGCTTTGAAAGTAGGCACGGGGGGGTCAGAGCTGCAACAAAATCCAAAACAAAAGGAACAGCCAAACAATAAACATAAGTCACAATTCAGTTTTAAAATTTTGCTGAGCCATTGCATTTTTGCGCAACGCTACAATGTTACAGAAGAAAATAAAGTTTTAATTTTAATTGGGAGTGTGCCTGAAATCTCTAAAAGTTTTTGAATTACAATCCGCAGAATATAAGGAAACAATTTTTCGAATATTTATGAACAGAATGCTTTGCTGCTAAAATGTTCTTTAGTTATGGTAATACTTTTTAATTTATAATTTTGTAATTTAGTAACAAAATTTATTTTTTCCCATCCGCTTGCCCAAATAATTTCATTGACCTCATCCAAACTTTTCGATCAGTCCCGACTGATTTAAATTTTTTCTATTTAACATTTTTTTCAATTTCAAATATAGTAAAAAGAAGTTTCAAATAACAACTCATACTTAAAAAAAAAAGGGCGTACATATTTTTTTATGTATTCAGTGTTTGATATATAATGTGATAAAAAGCTAAACAGCTGTTTGTACACAACCGCAAAAAGCAGGTAGAACCAGTTCATTTTTTTTTAATAATTGTAGTTGAAATTTCTTTGCAGTGGAAATCAGGAAATATATATTGTACGAACAAATATATAAAAATCTACCTTTTATGCTTTTAAATGACATTTTTTTCACAATAACTTTTCTAAACAAAAACAAAGCATGCCATATATCCCTTGTAAACAATTGTGGTAATTGTTGTTGCTCACGTTGTCATTCTGGCACATCTGCATTGTTGTAAGGTTTGCTTTAGTCGGGCATTTCTGCCCGACAAAATGGGCATCGTAATTGTAGTTATTATGACGTTTTAAGTGTAACAATCAGAATGCCTCAAATAAGTACATACTAATAGAATTTGAAGGATTAAAAAATTTGTGATTTCGATCAACGGAAAAGTGTTCCGAAATCTTGATTCCTCACCATTTTATGCTGGATTACACTATTTTGGGCAAACAAAGAAAACGATACGTATACGAACTTAAATATATAACCCGTAGGAATACGAGGTGAGCAAACCATTAGACATCGAACATATGAAAGAACAATGCAGAAAGATGCATATAAGCACCAAGTTGTTGTAATGTAATGTAATGTAATTGTGGGCTAGACATAGGCCTATATGCACTGCGACCAGCCTGATCTATTGTGCACCCCTTTGTATTTGGACATTTAGAATGTCGAGGAAGCGAACCAGCTCTTGGAGGGAGCTTTTGAAGGTCTTCATCTTGTAGTAGGGATGCACCTAAAATTTTGTGTCTCCTGTGGCGTAGTGCCTTACAGTTTGTGATCAGGTGTTCCATAGACTCTTCCTCATCACAGCAGAATCTGCAAGTATTCGAATCGGATATACCTATTCTGTGTAGGTGTTTATTGCAGGCGAAGTGGCCTTTTAGTGCTCTAGACAGTGTCTTTAGACTTTTCCTGTTTAGAATGAGATTGTTGTTTTCTCTTTTGGCGTCGAACTTCAAGAATTTTTCGGAGTGATTTAGGCCATTAATGCCGTTCCAGTACTCTGAGATTTTTTGTTGAGTCCATTTTTTGTTTTTGTTGAAGCCAAAGAAGTTAGTTGGGCCTTTAAATGTCTTTTCCGCCCCCTTTTTAGCTTAAAGTTCCGCCTTTTCATTGCCTCCGTGTCCATCATGTCCGGGCACCCAAATCAAAGAGACTTGGTTTTGGGTGGCCAGTTGGTTGAGTGCGTTGTTACACTTTTTAGGACTTTTGAAGTGAATGTGTAGCTTTTTAGTGCTTTGAGGACTGATTGACTGTCTAAGAGTAGTTTAATTTTAACTCTCTTGAGTCCTCTTTTGGATAAGATTTTCACTGTTTCCATTATAGCATATAGTTCAGCATGGAAAATTGCGGTGTCAGTGCTTAGTGTAATTGATTTGTGTGCTCTGGAGTCCACTATTCCCGCTCCTACACCGTGAAGCGTTTTGGATCCATCTGTATAGCAATTTTGCGAGTCGTCATGTAACCACAATGGGTTATCATTCCATTCCTCTCTCGATTGGAACATTTGACTTTGTGTCTCTTGGTGAAGTTGAGTAGTGGATCTGTCATTTGCCTGGGTCATATATGTAGCGTTTCCGACCCTGGTAAGGATGTGTAGATGGCCAGTGAAATTTCCTGGTTAGAATTTTTCTTTTATGTGGATTGAGAGTGCTTGCATTGCAGCTTCTTCTTGTATTGCTAGCTGTAGCGGTGGTAAATTTAGCAGTGCTTCCATGCCAGCAGTTGGGGTAGTTCTCATAGCCCCTTGATGCTTGGGCACGCCAGCCGTAGTAATTTCCTCAGTTTTGATGCAGCTGTGGTTTGTTTAGTTTTTTCCCAACATACCAATGCCCCATATTGTACGATGGGTCTAACCATTTGGGTGTAGATGCAGAAGGTCATTTTGGGGCTCAGACCCCAGGATTTTCCGAGAAGTTGTTTTGTTGTACAGAGGTTTTTCTTGGCCTTTGTGATTACAGAATTGTGTGTGCTTCCCAGGTGAGTTTTTTATCCAGGTTAATTCCTAAATATTTTACCTCTACCGGGTAGCTGTTGTTAGTATGGGGATATGAAACGCCCTTTTTCTAGTAAATGGGATAATAGTGGTTTTTGTATGATTGATTGACAATGCCTCTTTTCTGCACCACTCCCATGTTGTATCTAAGGCGTCCTGTATTAAGTTCCTAATAGTCCTTTCATGGTTACCTGTGATAATTACTCATATGTCATCTGCATATCTAGTAGTTTTATACCCTTTTCTGTTGAGGGTTTGAATTAGTTTGTCAGCTTAAAGATCATAGCAGTGCTGAGAGTACCCCCTCCCATCATTTTACTGCTTTGACACTAAGATCGACTTGTCTTAAAGAGGCTGTGATCTTCCTTTGGTTTAGCATATTGCTTACCCATTTTATTATTGCTTGATCTGCTCCTCTGCTGGAGAGTGCCAGTTCTATTGATTGAAAGTTGGCGTTATCGAAAGCCCCCTTAATGTCCATAAATGGACAGAGGGCAACTTCCTTTATGTTTAGTGCCTTTACCATAACTCGAACAATTATGTGAAGTGCTGTGACCGTAGATTTGTCTTTTTGATAGGCAAATTACAGATTGTTTAGCGGAGTGTTGGAGATAAACTCTTCTCTTAGGTAGCAATCTAGAATCTTTTCCATGGTTATTAGCATGAAAGACGTTAGAATGATTGGTCTATAGGATTTGGGAGATTCAGGGGGTTTATTCCCTCCCTTTGATAAAAACAATTACCTTAACCACCTTGGAACATATCCCAATGTTAGACTAGATCTGAAGACTTGGACCAGAATACGTACATAAATGGAAATCATTGAGATCAGATAAACGCTTAAAAAAAAATTAGAGCAATTACGAGCAATCTTAACATGCTGCAGCAAAATTCTTAGAAATTTACGATTTTTTTTATGATTGTGCAACCTAAAACCTTTTCAAGTTTGCAAAACTTTTTTCTTCGTTTTTCGCGGTGATACGGATGCGGCAATCTTATCTCAAAATGGAAAACAAATAAGCAATATGGCCCAGCGAAGACTAAATCAAATATGCGAAATTTTTTATTTGATAAGCACTTAAACTAGACGCTGGATGACTACTTAAAGTGGTTATTGTTCGGAAAATCCCTAATAAACATTCAGAATACGTAAAAATCTAGAAGAAAACAAAACTGGTTTTCCATCATAAAATGTAGTCGGAAGCATTGTGCCTTTCCAATGAAATCTCTCTAAACGAAATTATGCTTTATACTGAAATTCATGGAAAATCCGTGGTTGCTTTGCAGGTAGAGCCCATCGCGGCTTGAACTACCTGCGGGCTTGCCACAAATACACAAACTCACACAACTTTAATGATAACGACACGTGACCCCTAATGGGAAATCAGTTTTCAGGTGGGTTTTTATATGAGGCCAAGTTAACTGCAGAGGGTATGTGTATGCGTGTGTGTATGTACTGTTGTTGTACTCGCGGGCCAAGTGTTAAAGTGCAATCGGCTGTAACGACCCAACCACGCTACCGGACCAGACCAATGACCATGCCATGACGCAAGCCATTAGTGCAAGTCTTTAGTTAGCCATTGAAACATTATAGTATGTATAAAGCACATGCAAACTATGTATGTTGAAGGTAAATTTAGCAGCTTGCTCGAGCGCATAGTATATTCCAAATAACATTTTTGTTATGTTTAGCGTATGGGTACATACACACTATATATAGGTAAGTGTATTGATTTCTCGGATAACTGCAACGTTGTCAACACTTTCAGTGCTTGCATCGATTTCCAAGTACCTTGAAAATGCTTACAAAACCGCAAAAACTTTTGCCAGCTGATGCTTTTGTCGTTTTAATTAAAAAATATTTATACGACAACTTTTCGAATACATAACACATTATTTAGTTTGTGGGCGTTTTAGTTCCCCGTATTCACATACAAGTTTATCACGTACTGATTTGAGCTTTATCTCTTGCTATTTGAATAAACAGCGATATATGGGCAACTCAGTTAAGCACAAAATACAATTGTTAACTCTTGAGTCATAACCAATGCACGCCCCTTCCCCGCACACACACACACACACACGAAAACCACAAACAAACGTTTTCATTTACTAGAAGTGAGTGAATGGAAAAGAATCTCAAACTCGCTTAAAGATTATCAGAGATTTTAACATTTCCCAGTTCCCGCTTGAATTTGTGTCTAATAAAGAAGGGCTACATTTAAAGTGAATTGTGCTATTGCCTTTAAAACTGGTTCCCAGACTCGCAACAGACAGATTTAGTGCCCAGTTCTCAACATTTGGAGATTACTACTATTCCTATAAACATAGAGTCCAAGTTGTCGAAAACGCACTCTGAAGTGGGAAATGTTTGCTTTCAAAGCGCATTTAAGAAGTTATCGTTAATTTATTGCTAACAACTTGTTGCTGTTCATGTTCTATGTCAATTTATTGAAACTAATTAGCTTCATGTGTATTGTTAAAACTTGTGCTCTCGTTATATATACATAGACATAGTATACACAGTTGTTTGTATACATATGTGTTTGCGAAGACATTGTATATTTTTCGCTTTTGTTGTGGGTACAACCAACCCATCGTATTTATTTAAATATTTTAAACGCTTTTACCAAATTCCCAGAAGCACGGAAATGAGTGTGGGAACTTCTTATTGAATCTAATACAATGCATATTTGTTGTTGTAGGCGACACAAGCACCCAAAATTTTTAATGGGTTTTAAAATTTAAAATAATGTTTTAGATCATAAGACATTTTATGGTATACCTTTTGACCGCGGAGCAGTCACGAATCCAAACAATGCTAGTCACAGTGTCACCCATCAACCACCAATGGGAGAATCCCAGAAACATTTTTTACGCTAATCGGTTTTTGTATCCTGTCCCTATAAAACAGACGGACACTTTGGTTAGCGATTGAGCACCTAGAGCTAGAAACAGATCAAATTTGTTCGTCTTGCTGGACTTCATGCTTTTTAGCTAAGCTGTTAAATCTTTTGATCCGACTTCTGCATATCGATAATCAACAAAATCGGTAAATAATACAAAAGTCTTAGCAACCCCCTTCGCTTATAAACTTAATTGAAGTTCGGCTAGAGTAAAAAATTTTGGTATGTAGACCCATGTAAGTCTAATACGTAAATTGAAAACTTTTTGTTGTAACGTAAAAACAGTTTGAACTTGCTAAAAAAGGCCAAGATATAAATCCCAATTTAGCTATTTTTTGGCGAAAAGAAGGTAACGATTAAATTATCTTATTATCTTTAAACTATCATTAAAAATGTTTCCGACATGTTTTCACTTTCCGAAGAAGTAAAACTGTAGGGAAGATAAAAAAATTAAAATATAAAACTAATCAATTATACAACAATTAAAAAATATTAATTCATTAAGACGAAAAAAACGTTGGTTACACTGTGTGCACAATAAACTAAAAAATCATATACACGCAACTAAAAATGGTGGAGGCTGATTCCGGAACGCTGAATTTACGTACCATGCTCTCAGCGTCAGAGTAACATACATATAAACTCTAAAATAAATAAATAACTTTAATTGGTATTACCATCTTTTCTGAAATCTACGAAATCCGATAAATGCAACGTATAATAAAAAAAGTACTGATTCTAGCCACCCCCCACAATTGATTTTTCGGCTTAAGTTATTTAGTAAAAAAAAATATATATTTTCAAAAATAAGATCTGATTGGGACCAGTATCAATATAGCCATGTTACGATACAAATATTTATTAATACTTTTCGGGAGATAGGATACAGGATTAAAAAACCAGGCAATAACTTGGACCCTACATGAGCCAGATGTTGTGAAAATGTAAAAAATGGCTGCAAAGCTGGTTTATAAAAAAATAGAAACTAGACACAGTAAGCAAGGGCGGAAACGTAAAAGTTGAAAATAGCAGTGATGCCAAAAATTGGGAGACAAAATAAGCTAGATTTGAAAAAAAATAGCTAAAATAAGCTAAAAAACAAAATAAATATGCTAAAAAAAGGCTAAACTTATCATATGCATATATTCTACTGAAAAAAGGGATACTTTCAAGATTTTTTTCCTAATTGCTTTAGTATCTGCAATCAAGAAACGAATTTGACGATTTTAGTCAAAAAAAAAAAATCAATTTTTTATTCAGTCCCAAGATTAATGTTTTTTTCGAATGAAAGTTCATTTGTTCACGAACAAGATATGGGACTTTTAAGTAGCCTGTAAAGAATTAAATAAATATAGTCTCAAGAGTATGTACTTAGCAAAATGGAAAACAAAAATTTGTATATTATAAGTGCATAAAACCCCCCAAATGCTGCCAAGAAACATACATTTTTGAGCTGTCATTCACATGGAAAATTTTTGACGGATGACACTACTTTTTTAAAATATTTCAATTTTATCGGGAAATCTGAAACTAGACAGCATATTAATTAATTCAGTTTGCTCTAGCTTCCTTGGCTGGAACTTGTTGCTGAAATGAATGGCATAACCCAATTACATATGTGGGGAAATCGCCTTTAAAAATGTAAATTTAGATATCCAGTGGTATAATCTTATCCTTGAGTAAGTGAAGAAGACTCCAACAGTTTGCTTTGAAAAATTGTTTTTAGTATGGCGGCTTTAAAATTTCGAAAAAACGAAATATGCCTTTAAACCTAAAACAAGCTGTACGGAAAATTGCTAGATTTATTGCTTAATTTAATTTATAATTTGCTTTATTTTGCCGAAATAATATAAAAATATTACTTAAAGCTAGCTTTACATATTCAATCAGAGTTTAGATATTTTATCTTTACAACTGAGAATTTAAGAGAATAAATTTATAAATATAAAAGAGTTTGACTCGAAAATGTAATGCTAAGGAAAACAATGGCAAGAAAATAACCTTAATTATGATGGAAATAGAAAAGTTGAAAGATTTATAAATTAAGCAGATACTTAACTGATGCTAGTACCCGTCAGCACGAAACTTGCGCGATATGTGATTTATTAATAGCGAAATTGTTGATAGCGAGAGAAATAAGTTCATTAATTCTGTTAATAATAGATTCCTCATGGTCTATTAAGAATCATTTTTAACTTTTTATTCTGGGAAATTTTACTTTTATGTAAATGACTTCGAGCACTTCTGCTCCCTATCTCACCATATAACATTATAGGAAAAAATTTAGATTTATTTAATTTGTTGTGTAATGAAAGTTTAGATTTACGATTTATAAAAGGGTAAAGAAGGCATATAGTTTTGTTAATTTTATTAATAATTTTACTAAAGTGATCCGCAAAAACGAAGCTTTTTATCGATGCAAAATCCCAAATAGCGAACGGAATTATCCCATTTTATATTCAATGTATTTAATTTAAGTTCTGTGTTTTGAAGAAAGCATTGCTTTCGCTTTTTCGTAAAATATATGGCTTTAGTTTTTGCAGCATTAAGCTTTAGCTTCCACCGATAAAAATAATCGGATAAGAAACTTAGAGCAAATTTAAGTTCAGAATAAACTACACTATAAGCTTCACTAGAGCAGTATAAGGCAGTATCGCACAGTGGTGCTAATGAAATTCCTAGCGCCGCAAAAGTCCATTTTCTAACTTGCTAATTAAGCCGATATTTTTTACTTTTTCGATAGCTAATAGAACACCAGATTTTTTGGTATTTTTGTTTTTGGATGACTCTTCAAATTCACGCAGTTGTGAGCTGTCAAAGTTGGCATTTGTAGTAACACGTCTGAGAATTTATTCTATCAATTTCAAATAGTAAACTTTAAATTTAAAAAAAATTTCAAATATTTGAATTTTAATATAAATTGGTGTTGCTCAATGGAGCGTAACCAATCCTGTTAAATTTACAATATTATTACCAAATTTGTTAAATGTCAAGAGACAGCTTGCAAATAAAAAAAATACGAAAAAAAAAAAAAAAATATATTTGAATATCGTCCGATCTTTTGATTAAAAAAAAAAATTAATTACTAGATAATTACTAGTTTAAAAACCCTCTTCGATATGCTATATTTTCTCATGTACTATAAACTTCTTTAGAGTAAAAGTAACATAATGCTGGCTAGGTCCGGCTTGATTCTTGGTTTTTTTGTTAGTACTGTCCATCTTGAATGTAAATTATCAACATCAGCTGCCACTTTTTATCGGTATTCAAATAATTTAGCTTTTTAAGAAACATGTCGGTGCAAAAGCAAGTGCTGTTTGAAGTTTAGCACGCGGGATTAATCAAAGTAAAAAGAATTTAACTGTTGAAAATTATGTGTTTACTCATATAATTGATAGAAAAGAGTATGGTAATGATGAACACAAAAAAATTAAAAATCAATTGGAAAATTGCATCAAAAATGGTGAAGTTGTAATAGAATGGCTGGATGAAATTGGGTTTTTGGTTGATATTCCGGTGATAGGTTCAGGGAATGCAAATAGTGGAAATCCTGCAGAAGATTTTTCCAACAACCCATATTAGTTGGACTATAACTATGGAAGACTTGTTTCATATATAATATCGTCGGACCCATTAATAACATTAAAGAGCAAATCAAGGTTTTGCAAAAATAATACTGATACACAATAAAAACAAATTTAAAAAAAAAAATTACATAAAAAAAAAATGAATATTAAAAAAAAAGTTTACGAAAAAAAATAAAACCAATGAAAATTACTTTGACAAAATAAAAAACAAATTAAAAAAAAAACATTTAAGATTGGGTGTTTTCTATTACTATACAAAAAATATAGACAACCGACCTAAGTGCCATACTTTTCAAGTTATTAATTTCGCGGCGCGAGGAACTTCATTAGCACTACTGTGTATCGTCCGCAAACATTTATGTGATAGATTTATTATATGCATTTAAATTTTGAAATATTCTATATCTAGCTATAAACAAGCTAAAAAGCCAACACTGAATAGCAATAACGTTATCTATCGCGAATTAAACTACTATATATTTATTTATCCATACGAATAAAGATACGGAGACCCGATATCGAATTCAGTCAGCAAATCGCTTAAGTTTAATAGGTAAGCAAGTCAAACAGAATACTTTTCCTAAATGCTGGATAAGAAACAATAAACTGCAATTAAAAAATTTTTAAAAACTAATAATTCAGTTCGATCGTGGGTCATGAAAAAAAAAATTTTTTCTAATAATTTTAATTTTTAGGCCTAGCCATGTTACTGCTTAGTTAAAAAAACTGTTTTTAATTATAATATGATTTTGACTTAACTACTGAATATGTTTGAAAATATTTTATTACCTTTTACCAAAACCCAACAATCCAAAAAAAAAAAAAAAAAAACATATTTGAATACAAAAGCTCTTTTAAGTGTTAAATTGGCTATACAATAAAAATTAGTTGAAGATTAACTTATAAATGAAAAAATTATAAGAAACCTAAGTTTTTTTGCCTTTTCGTTTTTATTTCACTTTCTATTGCAATTATGTTGCTAAATAGAAGAAAAACTTTTCTCTTAAAACACATGGTTTCTACATCACGAAGTACAGAAAAGTAAAATCTTTTGCTCAATTTTGCTCGACTGCATCTGGATTTCAGGAGTCATTACCAAATTGTATTAGAAAATTTCCATCTAACTTATACCTTTTGAAAGTGGAATATAAATTTAATGCAAAATAATTTTGGTAAACACAGAGAAGAGGGCCGTTGAGAGAAAAGTGGAATTTAAATGTTTAACGTTTTTTTCCATTCACGGGGGTCCGGATGAAAATCTAGACTCCTTTTAGGGTGTATGTAAATCTTCATATGTGAAGATAATTCAGGGTATCATAGATATCGGCAATGTACTTATGTACCAGGAAGAATATATAGTGGCCATATGCGCAACTAATTTTATGAGAAAAAAGCATGATAGGTGATTTTTTTCAATGGAGCATGATGGATGAAGACGTAACTGAACGCAATGAAAAAACTTTGAGTGGAAATTTTTTTTTCGACCAAAAGTGTGCTTGAGTGAAACTTGCAACTTTCACATTTTTCATTCAGGGTTTCATAAAATCTATACTTCTTACCCGATTTTGAGGGTAATTTGGGGTCGAGAAACACGAAAATGGCAACCTTTTCGAGATATTTTCGAAAAACATGTATTTGGGCACTTATTTCAGTTATTCGTCAATTTCTCGTAAACAAAAGATCTTAGACTCGAAATGTTGGTAAAAGAATTCTCTTTCAGCCTAAAGCTTAACATAATTTAAAAAAAAAAATTTTCGCTAATAAAAAGAAAAAACAAAAAATTTGTAATTTTGAAAAATTCCCCTTTTTTCGACTTTGGTTGCTTGTAACTTCTATTATTTTGATTAATCTATACATAATTATATACCACTGTAAAGAGCACATCAATACCTTTCGATCTAATCATCTTTCATGTGTTTACGAGACATTGACGAATAACTGAAATAAGTGCCATATTTACGAATAAACGCCCATACGCAGTTCGAAAAATTTTGCACGGAATGACAAATGTTCATATAAAAAAAAATCCCATTTGATTAATAAAAAAAAAATTAATGTAATTTTCGTGTTTCTTGACCCAAAATTACCGCAATAAACTCTTTTATACGCGGGTTTATTTTTTGTGTAAACCAGTGTAATCGGTTTTGACTTGGATTGAAAAAATCGCAAATTTCTACGTATTGGGCCACGCATTTGTAAAAGACCTTTTAGTATGATTTTAAGTTAATTTTTCAAAAACCTTTTCTGTTTCTTTTTTAATAGTTGCAGTATCTGGCGCCAAATTACTTAATCCTCAATGAACAATTTTTTAGTAATTAAAATAAAACTACTTAATTCAAATAAACATAAGCTTTGGCTTTAATATAAACAGCCTTATTGAAAAGATAATGGTAATGTAACCGAAAATAAAATAAAGATGCTCTTCGCAATAGACTATACTGTGGAAAAAATGAACCTATAGCCAGATTTTTCGCCATTCTACAGCCTCAGTTGTAAGAAAAGCTTTGAATTATTTAATTATTGTTTTATCCATTTTTTTTTACTCGCATGGGTTGCTCACAAAGAGGTGGGGCACTGCTATCAGAAGATCTTTTGTACCGCAATTGTTTTATACTTTGAATGATTAAAGATTTTTTCAAATTCACATTGAAATTTGGTTGACACAGTTTGTATTGTCTTTAAACGAAATCACAGCAAAATGCAAGAACCAGAATCTAACATAACAGCAGGTAGATAGAGTATGCACGTGGACACATAGTAGATAGTAGTAGTAGTATGTGCAGACATGTTTTCATAGTTTTGCATACTACCATGGATGGATGAATGAGTGTTGCATAAAGTTGTTGAATGTGAGTCTCTTCATACCGCTTTTTACTATCTCATGCCCTCCTTTTTGTGGGCGTTCCAGGAGTCTGAGTTTGAGCTCGTTTTCACGTGTAGCTGTTTGGCGTTCTTAACTGGGGCAAGTAGGTCTATTTAGATATACGTATGTACAAAGTTTCGATATCTTACAAGATGTGAACGTTAGTTTTGCGGCAACATATGATCCAAGTGTAAACATAACTAAATGTTTATATATTTGGTTTCTAACAGTATATATTAGTGTTTTTTTTCTACGACATTCTTACCAACAACTTTTTGTCGCTATATTTTGCCCAAAAGCTATTAACAACTGTTTTTTTTTGAGTCTGTTATTTTTTTTATTATTGCCCCGCTAAGAAATAAACAAGTCGCCGAAAGACCAGTCATTCACGAGTTGAACAAAAAATTCTATTTTTTTTTTGCGGACCGTAGAAACATTTATGATTATGAAATTTGCGTTTGGTTCGCTTACGACTAACTACAAAAGTCAATGCTGTGTGTTGTACAAAAGTATACATATAAATATATAAATCTTTCACTAAAAAACCTGGAACTAGTGTTTGTATGTGTTTATAATGTATATGTGTTTGCTTAAATGACATTTTTGTCGTCGTTGTTAAATACTTTTCTGCACAGTTTCGTACGTGAGTATAATATAATTATGAGCTACTTTACTTACAGCTTACTTACTGACTTACCACTGCGAGTCATGACGCTGGCGTACGTACATACATATGCACAAATAGGCAAAGAAAAATATAAATATAAACGTATGCATACAGTCTTATCCATAATTATTCGCACACATTTAGTATAACTTTAAAGTTAAATATTTTTTAGTCCACATAACTTTGGCTAGCTCCCAGCACTATTCAGATTTGGCTAAAAGTTCTAGTGCTTAGACGTCTATGGGATTTGCAGTCTTAACGCAATAATAATAATAATAACTGGGAAGAAGTCAACTTAAGAAATTATTGTTTTATACCAATTTTGTATAGAATTCTACCTTCTACTATTCTTCTGATTGTTTAAAAGTCTAAAAAGCTTAGGAAAATTGTACTTGAAAAAAAAATGCCAAAACGAACGAAGTTTTACCTTATTCATTTTTGTTTCACACTGAATTAAAGCGCATCAAATGTGTTCATCCTTGTTTTTCCCATATTACTTTTTAATTTTATAATTAAAAAAAAAAATCATTTTAAAAATTGTGAAAAACGAATTTATAAAAAAAAGATGGCGTACGTTAAAGTCGGACGCGGACGACTTTGGGATACCCTGTACCACTGCTTGCAATAAAATCCGGTAAATTGCTTACGAACACCAAAAGACATTTGATTGCCAAATTAGATTATGATACCTTCATAAACAACCAAAAACAGACGAATTTTTAATCAAAAACGTTTTTTTGACCGATTGGTCCTATGGGAGCTATATGATATATTCAACCGATTTTGATCAAATT
Organism: Chymomyza fuscimana; assembly: GCA_949987675.1. Classification (NCBI taxonomy): domain Eukaryota; kingdom Metazoa; phylum Arthropoda; class Insecta; order Diptera; family Drosophilidae; genus Chymomyza; species Chymomyza fuscimana. Next base: position 89,252,832 of record OX465088.1, read on the forward strand.
TGGTACAGTGTTGAAAATCTTTAAAAAACTTCTGAATGCCAAATTTGGTTACAATATCTTCACAAACAAACGAAACACAACAAATTTTGTACAAAAAGCGTTTTTTTGACCGATTGGCCCTATGGGAGCTATATAATATAGTCAACCGATTTTGATCAAATTTGGTACAGTGTTGAACATCTCCAAAAAACTTCTGAATGCCAAATTTGGTTACAATATCTTTACAAATAAACGAAACACAACGAATTTTGTACAAAACACGATTTTTTGACCGATTGGTCCTATGGGAGCTATATGATATAGTCAACCGATTTTGATAAAATTTGGAACAGTGCTGGGGGTTTCTAAAAAACTTCCGATTACCAAATTTGAATTATCCATCTAAAATTTTTGCTTTTTTTCGAGGTCCTCTGAAACACCCCTATATAATGTAGTCCCGATATCAAAAAAATAAAATAAACTTGTCTCCTATGGATTAATAAGGGATCTTATCTGAAAGTTTGGTTGCTCTAGCTCTTACCATCTCTGAGATCTAGGCGTTCATACGGACAGACGGACATGGGTATATCGACTTCTCTAGTCACTCTGATCATACTTTAGGTAACTTTGAGGGGTCTCCGACTTCTCCTTCTGTACGTTACATACATTTTCGGCTTGCACAAACACAATATACCCTTTGTACCATACGGTACAGGGTATAAATACCAATTCAGATTTACTTCCAGTAAAAAAAAAAATATTGAAAAATCTTTATTCGTGTCTTCTCAAAGTAAGGAGTACCCAAACATGCAGTTATTAATGACTCGATGAGTAATCGAACTTTTGACGTTATGAATGTTGATAAGTAATTTATCACAAACTTGTAAAAATTAAAAAAATCAAAGGGATCGATTTTGTATCTAGTTTGAAACCTTATTATTATTTCGATGTCGGGCTTATTTTATATAACTCCCAAAAAGTATTCTGTAATAAAAAAAAAAAAAAATTTAAGAGCATAATTCGTTTCAGTAAGAAAATCGCGTATCTCAAAGACATCCCACTAGACTTTAACGAACAAAATTATATATGTATATATATCTTAATAATCAATCATTGGAATTTTCTTCAAAAAAATTTAGTTTCTGAATATTCCCAAGAAATTCTATCACGTTGTAAACGAATAAATAAATTTTAAAAGTGTTTCTCTCATTTTCGCCCATGTATTTCGATGATCAGCATGAACATGCCTGTCTACCCGGCTGATAGTCCGTATGAACGTATTTCATAGATTATAAGAATTAGAGAGCCCACATTATTTCATAACATATGTATTATCCATAGGCCGGTCGAGTTTGTCAATTCAATATTTATTCATCATCAAAAAAACAATCGGTAGGCGTATCTAATTATTGAAGTTTTACAATGGTTCGTTAAATAATTATTACAAATAATTCCTTAAACTTCCAATACGGCAAACTCTTTTCCAGACATCACTTGCGGTGAGCATGATTTATGAGAAGGCTTCCTTAGATCTGAAATTAATAAACAGTAAATTTTTATTTTTCGTGAACAAAGAATCAGATGGTGTTGATTTTTAAGAAAAAAATTTTTGGAGTGCCCAGAAATCAATTTTTATATTTATAAAAAAGTGTTGTTCCAAATGAAAAACCAAACAAGATTTTAAAGTACACTGCAAAAAATTAAGGTGATTTAAAAAAAAAAAAATTTCGAGATATTCGCGTTTAAAGTAATGAAGCAGGCGACACGCACTTAGAGGTGATTTGCTTTTAATAGCTATGACATAGGTTCTAAAATAATCTTAATCTAAGCAAATAAGTTTTGCTAGCTTTGCTGTTCCAACTATGGATTCGAGTTTGCAATAAACTGCATAATATCAGAAAGATCATAACTCGAAAGTTAAAAGTGTACGAATAATATTTGGCCTGACTGTACAGATAGCTAATTTACAATACAGAAGCAAAGTGCAGTCCATTGTTGTTTGTCCGCCACCCACTCAACAAAGCAAACCAAATCGCCTTAAAACACAAATAAAATGTTTTATTTTTTGTTTTTTTTACGGCACGAGAAAATCGATGGCCTCGTAATGTTTTATCTGTTTGACGTTGATGTACACACATATGTATATATGAATGTACTCGAGGTCTAACTGATTTACACGCGCTGTCTAAGACTGACCCCACAGTCAAAAGGGCAGCTCGGGTCGCAGTCAGTGGTTTAACGCAACGAAAGAGTATACAAATGTTTAATGTTTAGAAATGCCCAAGCATGAGATTTATGACAAAAACACGCTCATTAGCGCCACCGCCGACAGTGCCACTTAACACAAATTCTTTACCAAATTTTTAGATTGGATTTTGGCACATGAACTGTGCCATATAAACAAAAAAAAACACGAACCTCTTTTTAGACATTAGAAGTTTTTTATGTAAAACTCTCGATGATTTCAATTGGCTGGAAAAGGAAGGGTATTCCAAGAACTTGTTTGATGTTGTTTGTTAAGTATTTCCAGATTGACGATGACGTCATGTGCAACCATAGACCGCACGTACTGAAGTTGCGCAAGGATTCCTTTATTGCTTGTTAAAGACATAAAGTAAAGTATGGTACATACTTACAGCATTTAAGTTTAGACAGGAACTTATGGCCTGCAACACTTTTTGTTCCAACCATGCATTTAGTGTACAACTTGCAGTGTACCTTAAAATCGTCTAGACTCTAAAGACATCTACTTGCTTTAACATTTTTACGCTTTTTGCACTTAATAAAGGCCATAACCAGCAGTTTGCCCACTTACTTCTACTCTTTTTAGCTGGTTGCTTTTTTAAATGAAAAAAAAAAAAAAAACAGGAACGTTAAGAAAAAGAAAAACACTTGAAAGCTGATCATTGGTTTGGCTTAAGCCAAAACACGCACATAAAGAGACGGTATCGTCGGTAGCTGATTCTGCAAATGAAAGTTGTAAACACTCACTCAGAGTCAAAGCCCACTGATTACCGCTTGGTGAACGCTTGGTACCCGTTTAATTTGGTCAAATCTGGCTCAAACACATTTTTGAACACGCAAAAACAACCAAACTTAAACGTACACGTATTGTAAGCCAAAGTAAACCAATTGTCATTGTGCTCAATAAGTCACTGAGAAGAACATGAAATGAGGGGCAGTTTACGGGTAACAAGCTTCTACAGTATGCCCTTGAATAGTACGGTAGTCTTCATAGGGTTTCTGGTATTTAAAATAGATGTGTATATTTTTTAATGAAGTCACATAAGTATTATAGCATTATTTAATCAGCAAACTTTTATAATTAGCTTTTTATTCGAGATAATCCTAGCTAACGCTTTAAAAATAGAATATAAATACGGCAGGGCAAGTCATTTAAGTGTTTACTGTGATTGAGTGTGTGAAACGGCGTCTCTGGGGGCGTTGTTAAACGAATCACTATCAAATGCGATTAGCGAAACTACTCACTCAGGTGGTTACTTTTGGCCTTGTCAACCTTTTGAGTGCATTGGGGTCAGCCTCTTTGGCTTTTGGTGTTCAGCTTACCATGCAAATGATTAACTTTTACCACCTTGTCGTGCTTACAGATGTCTCATCGGTCGAAGTGCACACAAAAGAGGCCTATTTTAATGGATCCGCTTATCTCCGTCTACTAACGCCCATGCCCATTTGGGATCATTCGGCCATAAGCTTTCGCTCATGTCGAGGCGGAGAAATACTTGCTCAGCAATACAACAAAAACTCAATTGTAATCTCTGTGCTCAATGATTTCCTGCAAATATCGCTGGCCGGCCCTGCTGTGATTGGGCCCAATAATCGCTTGGATGTCAAGTTACCATACCAGCTACTTAACAATCGATGGCATACACTGCAATTCAAATATGAATATGGAAACTTATATTTGCATGTGGATCGCGCGGCAACGATATTTGGTAAGTTGTAGACTATCGACGGAGCTTCTAGCAGTCATTAATCATTGTTTTCGAATTTTCCATAGCAAACTCTACATACAACAGCCAGTTCTTGACAAATCAAGACATTGGCAATGAGGCCGCCATTCTGATATTGGGAAATTCCTTCTCAGGCTGTCTGCTTGATGGACCTGGCCTGCAATTCGTGAACGGCTCCATGACCGTTCAAAATGCCGTTTTCGGACCCTGCCCACTGTCTCATGGTCCATGCACTGAGCACGAAGTGTTTACACGCACTCAGGAAAACAACTACTGTTTAAATGACCCCTGCATGGGTCATGGCACCTGTACATCCAATTCTGATGGCTATGAGTGCCACTGCACAGCTCGTTACTCAGGCAAAAATTGCCAAAAAGATAATGGCTCGCCATGTGCCAAAAATCCATGCGCCAATGGCGGTAGTTGTATGGAAAACTCACGCGGTGACTATCAATGCATTTGCGACTCCAATCACAGCGGTCAGCACTGTGAAACTGAGGTCAACATACATCCTCTTTGCCAAAGTAGTCCCTGCAAAAACAATGGCGCCTGCGTTGTGCTTTCCGGCAGTTCTAGCATATCCTGTGAATGCCCAAAAGGCTTTTCGGGTCCACTTTGCGAATTCGACACGGACGAGTGCGCCTCACAACCCTGTCAGAACAACGGCAGCTGTACAGATCGTATCAATGGCTTCACGTGCGACTGTTCCGATACCGGCTATACTGGCGCCTTCTGTCAATCCAATATAGATGAATGCGAGAAAAATCCATGCCTGAATGGTGGGCGTTGCTTTGATACCTATGGCTGGTACACTTGCCAGTGCCTAGATGGCTGGGGCGGCGAGATGTGTGAAAAGCCCATTAGTTGCCAAACGCAGCAGTGTCTTAATGGCGGCACCTGTGTCGATAAGACCATTGGCTTCCAATGCAACTGCCCACCCGAATACAGCGGAGAACTGTGCCAGCTCGGTCCCAATTGTTCACAACAGTGTCCCATCGACTCCGAATGCATAGGCGGAAAATGCGTGTGTAAGCCAGGCACAACGGGTGAGTAGTTATCCATAGAAGATATAAATTTATTATACTTTTGGTAGTGGTTCATTGTTTGGAGCATGATTTGCTTTAGCGGTTTAATGGTTACATGGGTTTTTTAATCTAACAAAAAACAAAACCAAAAGCTACCATTACGGAGCTGCCATTTGCATTATTACTGGAGTCTGGATTTGCAGCTGCATTATGTGCCGGGGAGAAGAAAAAACGTTATATTTCACCGGAATGGTTGAAGCGCAAACGTTGTGAGCTTAAACTGAGTAGGTCGCTTTGGTCTTAGGGGTTTTTTCAATTGTATGTACCTGCTTTTAAGTCCCTGCGTGCATATACTCCATTAATCACCAACATACTTATCTAGATGTATTAAACTAATCCCTAATAAAAACTATGTACTCTACTTACATTTAAATACTCTCTTGATTTGCAAATGTATTGGCTATTGGCTATATGCGTGGCTGTAACTAGGCCCTATTGGCCATTGTGTACCAACAACCACACCAACACCTGAACTACCTAGAACAACCACAATACCAACAACAAAGCTAACCACTACCTCAATAATTACAACAACAATTTCAACTGCTACCACATCAACAACCAAAAAAACTCCAATAACAACAGTCAGTACCCCAAACAAACAACAACTACAGCAGCCACCACGATCGGCTACATTGAGTGCATGTCCCCCAGAAAACTGCTTGAACGGTGGCACCTGTATAGGATATAGTACCAATTATACTTGTATATGTGCTAGTGGATACACAGGTTTGGTATATTCCTACCCGTAGCTGTAGATACTAAATGCGTAGCTTAATTATTTTTGCTTGGAACCAATAGTTGCACTAGACCTCTAGTCACAATCTACACAATATGCTATACCTACATGAATACTATAATAATATAATAAATATAATGACTTCTTTCACCCGCTTAGGTTACAATTGCCAGCAGAGTACAGGCGGTGATGGTGGCGCTGCCCTAGCACTCACGCCAATTAACTGCAATGCCACCAATGGCAAGTGCCTAAATGGAGGAACATGCTCCATGAATGGCACTCATTGTTACTGTGCCGTCGGCTATTTTGGCGATCGCTGTGAAAAAGCCGAGAATTGTACTCCGCTCAACTGCCAGGAGCCCATGCTATGTATACAGAATCAATGCATTTGTCCGGAGAACAAGGTGTGCAACCAGTGCGCCACACAACCATGCCAAAACGGCGGAGAGTGTGTTGATCTATCAAATGGGGACTACAAATGCAAGTGTGCCCGTGGCTGGAAGGGTAGAAATTGTGCTAACGATGTTGATGAATGCGAACTGCAGCCAAATATCTGTGGAAATGGCATTTGCAAAAATGAAAAGGGCTCCTACAAGTGCTATTGTACGCCAGGCTTCACGGGAATACATTGTGACTCCGATGTTGATGAATGCTTAAGTCATCCGTGCTTAAATGGTGCTACTTGTCACAATAAGGTAGGTCTGTCGACAGGCTAGCATATGAGTAACCCAGTTACTAAAGTGTAATTAGTTATTTTTCTTTAAATACGGAAAGCATCGGATATTGCGACAAGTGAGTTGGCGAGTACCAAATAGCAAATACCCAACAAACTGTCCTCGCTTGAATACTGTTGTAGATTTGTTGTCCCAAACAATCAGTTGTTTGCTTTAGAAACCACCTTTTAACACATTTACTCTCTTTTTTTATCGAATAGATAAATGCTTATGAGTGCGTGTGCCACCCAGGTTACCAAGGCGACAACTGCGAAATCGACATTGACGAATGTATAAGCAATCCCTGCTCGAATGGATCCACATGTATTGATATGATCAATAATTTCACCTGCTCTTGCATACCAGGCATGACAGGTCGTGTTTGTGATATTGACATAGATGATTGCATATCGGCACCTTGCCTGAACAATGGTAAATGCATCGACGAGCTGGGTGGCTTCCACTGTGATTGCAGCGGCACTGGCTATGAGGGCAACAATTGTGAGCTTAACATTGATGAGTGTGCGTCTAATCCATGCACCAATGGTGCAGAGTGTATTGATCGAGTGAAAGACTATTTTTGTGAATGCCATCCGGGCTACAAAGGCAAAAATTGTGAACAGGATATTAACGAATGCGACAGTAATCCATGTCAATATAATAGCAATTGTCTGGAGCGTTCCAATATGACGCTATATCAACTGAGCAAGGTCATGGATTTGCCCAAGGTGTTTAGCCAACCGTTTAACTATGCAGAAGCCAGCGGGTAAGCCAACTCTTAACAGTTGTAAGCTCCAAAGCCTAACCATTTTTTTGCAGCTATGAGTGTGTTTGTGTTCCTGGCATTATTGGAAAAAATTGTGAGATCAATATCAATGAATGTGAGAGCAATCCATGCAGCAAGCACGGCACATGCAACGATGGTGTAAGTAACACAACACGAAATGTAACTAGATGCTTTTAAAAATTAAGATAGAAATTGGATAAAGAAAACTACCTACTTCTCAAATTTTCGGAAATGAATGATAAACTTTTAAAATTTATAATATTTCAGCAATGCCTATCGGTCTTTATTAATGGGCAATTAGATTTAATCTAAGGATTGGATTAAAAATCTGATTTTACTTGAATTTATTGATATCTAAACTTTCACATTAAACTCTACTCATTTTCAGATTGGCACCTACACCTGCGAGTGTGATCCAGGCTTCGAGGGCATTCACTGCGACAAAAACATTGACGAATGCGATCGTTACTATCCCTGCCAGAATGGCACATGCATTGATCAAATCAATGACTATGACTGTGACTGCGATGCCAACTTTGGAGGCAAAAACTGCTCTGTGCCTCTGATCGGATGCACCAGTGTACCTTGTCTAAATAATGGCACATGTCGACCCTTTTTGGTCAACGAGACTATACATCTTTTTAACTGTTCCTGTGAGCATGGTTTTCAAGGTGATACCTGCGAAAAAACGACTACCTTATCTATGGTAGTCAGCAGCTTAATAAGCGTAGAAACGCAACGTGAGGAAGGATATGATATTAATTTACAGTTTAAGACTACATTACCCAATGGAGTTTTGGCATTTGGCACCTCTGGAGGTCAAAACGAACCAGTCAGCTATATCTTAGAACTTATAAATGGACGTCTGAACTTGCACTCCTCATTGCTTAACAAATGGGAGGGTGTATTTATCGGTTCTAAACTGAACGACAGCAATTGGCATAAGGTATTTGTAGCCATTAACACATCGCACTTAGTGCTTTCTGCAAATGATGAGCAAGCAATTTTTCCGGTTGGCTCCTATGAGACCGCCAACAACAGTCAACCATCGTTTCCATTAACATATTTGGGTGGTACCATACCCAATTTACAGTCCTATTTGCGGCACCTGACGCATCAGCCTTCAAGTTTTGTGGGCTGTATGCAGGATGTAGTTGTAAATGGCAAATGGATCTTTCCCCAAGAACAAAATGAGTTGAACACGGATCCAGACACAAATTTATCCTTTGTGCAAAAGGGCTGTCCTCGTACGGAGCAATGTAAACCTAATCCCTGTCATTCCAATGGCGAATGTACCGACTTGTGGCACACCTTTGCTTGCCACTGTCCACGACCTTTCTTCGGACATACTTGCCAGCACAGTAAGTTGAAAAAAGTTAAAAAGATGCAGCAAACCATAAAGTCTAAAAAATTTTACTATTTCAGATATGACAGCAGCTACTTTTGGCCATGAGAACACAACACACTCAGCTGTCATTGTCGAAACCACTGACGTGGCAAGGCGTGCTATACGTTCTATCTTGGATATATCTATGTTTATACGTACACGTGAACCAACCGGCCAAGTCTTTTACCTAGGCAGTGATCCACGAAAGATACCAACAAAGAGTAATAATTGCAAAATGGTTTTGTTGGTCTACATATATTCACTCGATAAATTCTCTTTCCAGACATAGGCGATTCCTATGTGGCTGCCAAGTTGCATGGCGGCGAGCTGCTTGTCAAAATGCAATTTAACGGAACGCCTGAAGCGTACACTGTTGGTGGTCAAAAACTTGACAACGGCTATAATCATCTCATTGAAGTAGTGCGCAATCAAACGCTAGTTCAAGTCAAGCTGAATGGTACCGAGTTCTTTCGTAAAACCTTATCCACAACGGGTCTGCTGGATGCACAAGTACTATATCTAGGAGGGCCGGCACCAACACGTGAATCCCTACTACCGGCCAGTACAGAGCCTAGTGTAGCCGCTATCGATGATAACCTGAGCAGCACTGCCGCTAAAGAAGACGACAGCAAAGACTACTTTAAAGGCATCATACAAGATGTAAAAGTCAGCAATGGTTCGCTAAATATGATTGTCGAAATGTATCCATTAAATGTAACTGATGTGAATGTAAATGCCAAGCCATTTGGCGCCGTCAGCATTGATCGTACGTCCGTTCTACCCGGCGAGGTCTCTGACGATTTGTGTCGCAAAAATCCGTGTAAGCACAACGCCGAGTGTCGCAACACCTGGAATGACTATACATGCAAGTGCCCCAATGGGTATAAGGGCAAAGACTGCCAGGAAATTGAGTTCTGTCAGTTGGTCACCTGTCCTGGGGACAGCGTTTGTCAGAATTTGGACGATGGCTACGAGTGTCTTACCAATATAACATTCACAGGACAAGAGAGTGCACCGCTGGCGTTTTCCTATTTCAAGGAAACCGATGAAACTGGCGTTCCCATTGTAACAAAGCCGATCATAGAGATTGCCTACCGCACGCGTGCCGGAGGTACGCTATTGTTTGTTGACAAAAACGAAAGTTTCTTTGAGATTGGCGTTAATGGTGGTCGTGTCACTGTAACCTGGAAGTTGACAAAGCTGCATATAGGTGAATCGTCGCGATTCGAAAAGGAGAACACAGACGGCGAATGGAGTCGTATCTATTTACGAGCACACAATGGCAAACTGGAGGGTGGCTGGAAAGGCTGGGAATCCATGGTTGATCCAACGCCTGGCTTCTCGGTGGATATTGATCAAGCAGCTTTTCAGGAATTGCTCTCAAGCAGTACCCAGGTCTATCTGGGTGGCATGCCGGAATTTCGTCTTGCTCGTGGCAGCACAGTTTCGGCTCAGCAAGGGTCCCAATTTAAGGGGTGCCTGGGTGAGGCACGCGTTGGCGACTTGTTGCTACCTTATTTCTCAAATACCGAGCTGTATCCGCCCACCGAAAATGTGTCCATCCACCTGCAGTCTCAATTTCGCCTAAATTCTACAAGACCTGAAGAGGGATGTATTTTGTGCTTCCAAACCGACTGTAAAAATGAGGGCTACTGCAACGCTCCCTCGGAAGAATATGCATGCACCTGCCAGGCAGGCTACGAAGGCGACGATTGTGGCACAGATATCGATGAATGCCTCAACACGCACTGTGAGAACAACGGTACTTGCCGCGACCGTGTAGCCGACTTTTTCTGCGATTGCCAGGATGGGTTCCGTGGTCGCTATTGTGAACAAAACATAGACGAGTGCGCATCCCAGCCGTGCCACAATGGCGGCAACTGCACAGATCTTATAGCAGCCTATCATTGTGATTGCACCGATGACTACATGGGACTGCAGTGCGACGTGCTGAAGCAAATGACTTGCGAGAACCAGCCATGTCGCAATGGCTCCACTTGTGAGAACGGCTACAGTAAGTGAAAAATAAGACTTGATTTGAGTTTGTTATTAATCAATACATTTTTCAATAGATTCTCAAACTGGAAACAACTTTACGTGCACATGTTCTCCAGGCTTTGAAGGTCCCTTGTGCGACATTCCATTCTGTGAGCTAACGCCTTGCGAAAATGGTGGGTTATGCTTAACCACCGACCTGGTAAGATTCCAAAGAAAATGTTGTTTATACAATGTTAAACACTTACTATGTGTGCTTTCTCCTAGCTACCGGCATGTAAATGTAGCTTGGGCTATGCAGGAAGATTGTGCAGTGAGGAGATTGACGAGTGTTCCTCGAGTCCCTGTCTTAATGGTGGCACATGCAATGATTTGATTGGAGGCTATGAGTGTAACTGTTTGCGAACTGGCTTCAAGGGCGTACATTGCGAAATTGATATTGATGAATGCGACCTTGGTATAGAGTATTGTGGTGACTTGGGCCTCTGTATAAATTTACCCGGCACATTCCATTGCATCTGTCAAAAACCTAATTGCGGTGCGTATTGCAATTTTACCGATCCATGCAATAATGTCAATATCTGCGCTAATGGAGGGCATTGCACTGAGAATTGTGGGGAAGAAATAGACTACAATTGCACTTGCACAGAAGGATTTTTTGGGAAAAATTGTACGATACCGGTAAGCTTACATACATTCATATAAATGCAATTGGTTTATGTATGGGAACTTTGTTATATTCGACAGATCACTGCCAAAGATGAAGGACCCTCAACTACAGATATAGCCATTATAGTTATACCCGTTGTTGTAGTGCTACTGCTTATTGCTGGCGCTTTGTTAGGAACGTTTTTGGTTATGGCACGAAACAAACGTGCAACACGTGGCACGTATAGTCCCAGTGCTCAAGAGTATTGCAATCCGCGTCTGGAAATGGACAATGTGCTCAAGCCACCGCCCGAAGAGCGACTTATTTAGTTAACGAGCGAATAGTTTAGCTAAGCAAAAACGATATTTTGTCATCCGCCCATATAATATTTAGCAATTTTTCTTATAATTTTAATTTAGATACAGTATATTATTTTTAAGGCGCTCAAAAGCAGTAAAAAGGCTTCCATCAGACTGCCTTATTTTAACCCACTCAGTCGACTCTGTCTGAATATGACGCCCTTTGATAGTTACTTATTACATAGAAGTATGTGTATTAATACTGTTGTCTATTTATTTAAGTGATTCGTGTGACAATCACTATATAGTCGTTATTTAGTTTCAGTTGTACAATGCACTTCAGGCTAATTAAGACTTAGTATTTGTGCAAACCGGTCCTATTAATATTTTCATCTATCTATTTCTAAGTTATTTTTATATACTATCTAAAAGTTTGCGAACAAAGTAAATTATTGCACACATTACAATGAAACACAACAAAATATCCGAATATGGACGATTATACACACGAGTATTTTGTAAATAAATTTGTATGCCTTTCAAAATCGATTAGCTGAGCTAAAAAAAATTTCCTATATGCATAAAATTAAAACGTACTATATACATAAAAAAAATACCTTGTTACAGTTTAAAGGCCTTACAAGAAACGATGTAATTTATTTGTGTGCATTAACTTATTTAATAAGTAATTTAAATATTTTGCTCTTTAACCGTTAAGTGTAAACTTAGGAGACTGTAGTATTTAATAAACTTTTCGACTTTTTTTCGGAAAACCTGTGTCTTATCTAAGCCAATGGTATTTAGAACTTTATTTCACTTTACCTTTTCGATAAAGGCCAAGGTTATCCGAGTTTGCAATTTTGTTAAAAGCGGATGGCGTTCCTAGTAAAAAATTGGAAATTAAGATTCTTGTTGCTTTATCTTGATGAAAAAGTTGAATAACTTTATAAATAATAATAAACAGTAAAATTAAACGAAATTTTTTGAGGATGTAAAAATTGTTAATGTGAACTTAATGATTTAAGCTGTAGGTGAATATCTTCAAAATTGATAGAAATACAAATTGTTGCTAAGAGCATTAAAATAACTTTTAGGGGATCATTCATAAACAACGCGACGCTCAAGGGGGTGGGGGGGTCTGTCGAAGCGTCACGATGTGTCACTATGGAATGGGGGGGGGGGGGTGGGTGAGAAATGTCACGTGACACAAAAATCATATGGAAAATCTTCATTTGAAAAATCGCAATTCCACTTTGATTTTTCAATCCAAACCCACAAATAAAATGCTACTTGATTCCAGAACTAAGATATCCTTTTTAAGGATATTAGTCTCAATAAATTCGTTTTTCATCCTGAAAAATTTCATAGATATATGTTTTCGGTAAAATCAAACCGATTTTTATTTTCCCTGTTGATAGGGGTTCAGATGAAGCCCCGAGGTACAAGAAAGTAATTCAAACAGCTATTCATCACTTCGTGAAACATGATTTGGACGCAATTTTCATCGCAATTTCAAGCGCATATATTCGAGTTGAAAGGCGAATGGCTGCATTAAGCAGAGAATTAGCAGGTGTGATTCTTCCACACTAAAGGAACTGGAAAATTTTGGTTTGGTCTAGAAATGTCACACTGTGTCACAAAAAATCAGCGTCACGTAATTTATGGATGATCCCTAAAGAGTATGAATTGAATTATTAAATTTTCTTATTAACATCTTATTCATAACTATCAGACAGTTATTTTTTATTTTTTTATTGCAAAAACTCAAAAATTCATATTTTTTTATATATTGCATTTATCTCATGTGTAATTGTCGCCAATCCAGGGTGCAGGTGGAGCCATCATTGGTCATGCCATAAGGCCACATCAGGCCGTTATATTAATGCTGAATTAAATTTTTTAACGATCGTCTTTTCAATATTTTTATTGGGTTTTCATTCAGTATGTTTTTCGCCAGCCTGTTTTTGTGTCTGGCTAGACGCTCATTATATCGGCTAACGTGTTTGTTTATTTGAAGGTCCACGGCATCCAGTTTGAGGTCTTAATTCCTTACGTACCAATCGCAACCAGTAATAAGGCGCAATGCCTTATTTTGGAACGTCTGTATACGTAAGCGATTCGAGCGAGCCGCCATACCCCAGATCTGGATAGCGTACCTCCAAGTAGGTGCCACTATTATGTTATAAAGCGATCAGACAGTTATAAACAAAAATTTAACACATCCTATGTAAAACCCAAAATCCATTTATGGATTTACTTTACTTAACATCCACCACCAATTTGATTGTTGCACAATGTTATAACGATTTTGGAGATTTGGCCGCCTTATCAAAACATGTGTGTACACGCTCTTGATGATTTCGATTAACATTTGAGAGTTGCGTCATAAAGCCGTTGACCAACAAAAAACCACATCACGATGATCAGTGCATTATTTTCGCAATATTCACTGTATTTTAAATTACAATTCACAGTAAGTTTTGTGTTTTGCTAATTTTGTTTACCGACTGTTGTCTCATGTCGTGTTTATTAAAGTTAAGCTGCAAATCATATGCATAATTTTTAGCTGCCTTTCAATAACAATTTAATGCTTGTAATAGGCAATCCACTAAAATCTAATTAAAATATTAAATATATAGGTGTTTATACGCATATATCGCTGCATATTGAAAACATGATTTGTATTAACTTAGCTAAGTATGTAAACAGAACCCAAAACGCTTGAACATATGTCATAATAATAGTTTAGTTAAAATGGATGCTATTCGCTAGATAGTATTTCTTAAAAATTCATTGTTCATCCTACTTAGAGTCGTCGGTACAGTCCGCTCAACCCAATGATGCAACCCATTTAAATTTGCTTTGCATTTCCGGATGATAAAAAATGCACTCCAACTTATTGATGCAGTTTTTGCCATAGCGACATGGCTTCGGATGATAGAAGGTGCAACCCACCTTAGTACAATTTGGATAATACTTGCACATGGTTGTCGCAGTGGTTGTGGTAATCGGAGCCGAAATGGATTTGTAGTTTTGCACGGGTATTACATGCGAAGCTGAAATGGATTAAAAAACCACAATGATGTAAAAAAACAATAGAATTTTATCGGATGATACACGGATGTGTACAACATACATAATGGTGGCGCCGAAAGCTGCACATGAGTTAGATCGCGTGCTCCACTGTGCGCAAAATTGCAGTCAATGCTCATGCAAGCCATGTCGAATTTGCATTTCGGATGCGAGTACATGCACTTATCGGCAAACTTGCAGTTGGGAAAGGATTTACATGGCGCCGATGGATGATAGTAATCGCAGAATTGTTTGGTGCAATTAGGATGATATTTGCACCTCTCCTTTGGCTTAGATACCTTCAAGACTGTCGAGTCCACGCTAACAGCACTTACTGAAAAAATTAGCAATTGATAAAGATGGTAAAGAATATTGCAAGGATACTACTTACATGCTGGCAAATTATCGTACTTCTTATCCTCCACTGTGCGTATTGAGATTTTACGAAGCTCCGTTGAAGAATCGCGTACATATGTAGTTGGTTCTTGGCTACTTGAACGTCGTTTTTTTATTGGTACCACCAGCGGTTCCTCTTCACTTTTTAGTGTGTATTTTATAGGAGTATGCTTGCTCTTAGTTGGTTGCAAGGGCTCGGCCGCTACTGTTGCTTTTTCATTGCTCGTTGCACGTTTTTCAGTACTTTGTGCCTGCTTCTTAAGCGGTAGCGGTGGAGTGGTGGAGCGCTCCACTTCCTTGATTTTCGACACACTTTCCTCAACTTTTTTATAGCCATTGTTAGATATTGGCGCACCCCCAACAGACTGTTCTAATCGCTTTACAATTTTACGCTTTACTTCGTGCAAGGCCGGCTCATCGTCCTCATCGGTATCATTCTTTATAATAATCTTCTTTATTTCCGTCGGCAGACGCAAAACTTCGCTTCGATGTAAACTACGCGACACCAAAGAAGGCGGCGTATTACTCGATGTGGGCGATTTCGAAGAAGTGCGCTCCCTAATCTTTAAGTCGCATTTTGTACGCCGACTGATGCACATTGTCGTCGAAGAAGGTTCCGTGTTGTTGCTTGCTGATGACGACGACACTTGTGCTGTTGTGGGCGAAGGAGTGCGCTTCCGCAAGGCACTTGAACGTTTGTTGAATGTTCCCAAAGACTTGTCACCTTTAAAAATAATTATAAATGAGTGAAATTGTGTAATAGCAAAGCTTATCTTAGAGACTTACCGTTCAAAGTTACAACAAACTGGGTCTTTGGACCTGATGAACTTTGACTGGTTTCATCATTAGAACCAATATGCAAGTCAATTTCGTTATTGTCGACGAGTTTTGGTACATATGGTTGGTACTCGCCGCTATAACGTTTATTGATACCGCTTAACTCGGGCACGTACTCTTCTTCGTCAAGCTTGGCTTCTACGTGCGTTTCTACTTGTTCACGACTGCCAACAGCCCGCCTGGAGCGCTTCGCATCATGCTGCAAAACATTCACAACCAACTCACGGGTGGTGCGACGAAAGAGCTCATTGCTTGGAGCACTGCGTTTGGCACGTTCACGTTCACGATCGCGAAAAGATTTCGAGCCAGCATCACTCGATTTTCGCTTTCCCATTGTTAAGCTAATAAGTTCCGGCTCGTCGCTATCCTTCTTGGCCACTGGCTTAGCCAGTATCGTTGAGCGCTGAGCATCAGCTACTGCACGCAACAGCAGATTCTTGCAAGCTTGCCTGCGAGGTGACACGTGAGGTCGTGGCTTTATCTTGATGATAGAATTGACAGGCTTCTCGAGCAGATCTTCATCATCAGACGGTTCGGGCGGTTTATTGGGTGCAACAATTACGCGAGAACCAATGCGATGCTTAGTAACGCCATCGAGACTGCGAGATCGCCTGGAGGATCGATCATCTCTTGGGGATCGCCGAGTTTTTGAGGCGTCCCGATCTCTATCACGCTCACGTGATCGCTCGCGTTGTGTACGTTCTCTGCTGCGGTCGGTTTGTCTGTCTGATTCCTGTTCACCACGGCGCCTATGAGTCGGAACATAAAGCTCCTTTTGCGCACGTTGAGTGCGCTCCAGTACCTGAGGTTTGCACCCAAGACGATCGTGTACTGAGCGACGGTCGGAATGCTCTTCAGTGGCCTTATCGGGTTCAATGCGCCTTTCATGTTGCTTCTCGATTTGCTTGTCACGTGCAGTCTGTGTTGGTTCTGGTGTCACAGTTCGTCGATTGAAAATTATAGGACTTTTGGTCTTTCTTGTGGCAGCTTCTTGTGAAGGTTTGTAAACGTCTTCGGAGTCGTTACCCACAGAATCATCCTTCTCATTAAGATTTAAAAAATCGTCATCTTCGCTGTGATCACCATCTTCGAGTTCACCAATCTTGCGAAGATGTTGTTTGGCGGCATAAATTTTCTTTTGAATTTCGGCCAGCTCGGCAAGGTCTTTCTCACGATTGCCGCTAGTTGCACTAATATCTTTGGCTATGGCATTACCGCTAGTCGTCGAGCTTATCTCTGACATGGTTGGGATATCGAAGTCCTTGGTGGGCGCCGCCTCCAATGTAGGTATTGGGTGCTCTTCGCCTGATTTACGCTTTTTCTTTTTTTGAAGAATCTCGTTTTTCATATTTATATTCATGTCCAAAGTCTTCTTGGCCTTCTCTAAGAGCTCTTCAGCAAATACATCGGTTATGGAACCGATGATCGGCGCAGAGTCTGCTGAGGTTGTTGATGGCTCAGCCACGGATGATTGCACATCGTCGCCGGATTTCCTGTTGCCCTTTTTATCTTTTTTACCAATTTTTTTCTCTTTTGCTTTGGGCACTTCTATTTGGCGTGTCTTACGTTTTTTGTTGGCAGCTGTTTAAAAAAAAAAGATTATTAAAGACAAATAAATTACAATTAGCTTATTTACCACTTGAAGCGGGCAGCGTGACTTCCTGAAGCTTCTGTAGCACTTCATGCAACCAGGTAACAAACAAATCTGTTTGGTCGCCCAAGAAGAGATTAAGTTCGGCATTCATTTGTTGTTTAGTGCGCTTATTTGCAACCATGACCATCACGTAGTCTGGCAACTCATCATCTATAAAGCCTGCAGAGCCGCCAGTGCCTAACTCCAACAATTTTGCCTTGACAGCGCTCTACATTAAAAATAGGATATCATTTATTTTTATATCATAAAGCAATGCAGATTATGAGTTCATTGATTTTCCGCATTGCCGCTACTTACGCGCATCTTCAGGCCTATTTCGCTGCCCAAATTGCACTCCATCTTTGCGAGTTTTTCACTAGCTTTTGTAATTATGAGTTCGTGAATACATTGATTTCAATATTGGCGCTATTATTTAGTATTCAGCAAGGAATTACATGTGGAACACGTATAACTTTAAGTGCAGAAGAAATTGGAAACAGAAAATGTACTTAATTAGGTTGTCCAGATGTGATTTTCAACAAGACTAGCACAAAAATGTACTAATAAACACTACACGTATATATCGAAAAAAAAACGATATCAAGTTAACTATCGAAAATTTGTCTAGTTGTTTGAATGGCAATTTGTAGAAGAAGAAGCTGAAAAAAATTATTTTTTTTGTGGTGAAGAAAGTACCAAGGCTTTTTTGTAATAAGTTGAAGTGTAATTCGACATGAATAATGGAAAATAGGCAACGCAACATAAATGATGCGATAGTGCCAGGTAAATTAGAGTGTTCACATAGTGTAGTATATGAATGTGGCTGCTGCTTGCTGGGCTTAGCAGTGCAGTAGTAGCTATGGCTGTTTCAACGCCTGCCTGTAACTACAAAAACTTTTACAGCTAATAGCTAACAAAAATAATGCTTTTTATCATAGCTTTATGCAATTGCAATATAACTTGTTGCATTTAAATTATTCACAATGGTTTTTATTCCAGAATTATACTTCCTGATATCCAAATTTTTAACAGCGGGACCTCTAAAGGAGACAGCAAAGGTCGGTAGTCGGATGCTTGTTGAAAAGCCCAAAAGAGCGCAATTTTTAACGTTTGAATTCGTTTTGTTTACAAACATTTACTAACCGAATCCCAATTTTAAAATATTACAGGTACTGGTACAGGAACTAGAGCAAAAGAAGGTAAGCTACTCAGAGTGTACTATGATGTCTGGGGGTATATCAAGCGACGCACCAAACTGCAAGTTCGAGGATAAAAAGTCTTGGTTTATGTTTAACTCCGTGACGTTTGTTTATTTTATTTTTTGTTTTGGTCTCACATTTGTTGCTGTTGTATCACAGCCGGCAACGAATGAAATCCCATTATGTTTGTCATACGCCCTTATAATAGTGACGCGGAGCCTATACGGAATATGCGTTTGTCCGTGTGTTGTCTTTTAATTTATTACTTAAAGTATTTGGTAAAAAATAATTCTGCATTAGGCCGCCTCTTTCGCTATAAGAATGCTGGAAGACGTCATAGTTGCGTTGCTAGTGAGAGTTTAATTGATAACACAATTTATGTTCCCTTCTTGTTTCCTTGCTATAGGTACTGCCCAGACGTATTGACTGGCTAGGCAATGAGCACGATCAAACCTTTGCTGAATTGGTAAGTAATTAAATTTATGGCTTGTGCATTTGCATGGGTCTATGGTGTGTGTTTTAAAGAGTTACTTGCATAAGTGAGATTGTGTACTGCAGTTTTAGTGTTTCTTTGTTCGTTCGATTTCGTGACGTCAAGTCATTAATCGATTGATTGAAAGTTTAGTGAGAGTGTTCTTTTGATATGTTAATAAAAAAAAATTTGTGATAGTAAATTAAAAGTTTTAATTGTTTTTAACAATGCATAAAAAAAAATAAAAATATTTAAAAAAAAATTAATTTACTTAAACTTTAAAACTAAAAGTCGAAAGTGAACGTAATAAATGAGGCGCTGATTATTTCTAAAAGAAATTATGAAAAATCATATAAAAGAAAAAAAATTACATATAACAATTTTTGTGCTGTGGACGACATCTTTATTTCTATATACACGCAAGCACATACTCGCATTAACAAGGTAATTTATTGTTACATGCGAGTGAGCGAGTACAGTATACTTTTTAGCGTGCTGTAGGCAACTCTTATCGATATTAAAATTTATCGATTTATAAATAGCTGTCGGTATGCACAATTTGACATTTGTATCGTTTTTTAGGAACAAAAATACGCGCACATTAGCGCTAATCATCTGTTGGAAATATGCAGTCGTCTGGGACCACTTGTAGACCAGGAGCTACCACCAAGCGTCCAAGGTGTGAACTCCTTGCTGGGTACTGGCCGGCAAAGTCTGTTACGCACAAAAGACACAGTTTACCGCTATCGGTCTCAGCGGGACTATTGTACTCGCCTACATGGGTTGTCACTGCCAGATTCATCTGTAACCAAGCCCATACACAATTTAAGTACGTATAAAAAAGCGTTAATCCCTATAATGATATGGTATTCAATGTAAAAATATAAAAAAATCTGCTTTAGCTAAAGTAATAACTGGCCGCGAATATGGAGGAGCCGTACGCCGTAAATTGTTGGTGCCCACAGGATTGTACGGTAAAACTAAACTATTGCGCCGTACCGTTGGACATCTGTCTTCGGTATACTGTGTTTTGTTTGATCGAACTGGTCGTTACATAATTACTGGTGCCGATGATTTGCTCATTAAAATATGGTCCGCTTCAGACGGTCGTCTGCTTGCCACATTGCGTGGCGCATCTGCGGAAATTACCGACATTGCCATTAATTTGGACAATACAATGTTAGCGGCTGGATCTGTAGATCGAATTTTGCGAGTCTGGGACATGCAAACTACATCACCCATTGCTGTGCTTGCCGCACATACAGGAATGGTAACCTCTGTGAACTTCTGCCCATCGCCGCGAAGCGATCTTAAGTATTTAGTCACGACAAGCACTGATGGCTCCATTGCTTTTTGGCAATATTCCACACCGCGAGGTCAGAAAATTACCTTCGCTCCAAAGCCAACACAATACCACGAAAAATTGCGCCCCGGTCAAGCACAAATGATGTGCACAACATTTTCTCCAGGTGGCATGTTTCTGGCCGCCGGATCGGCTGATCATCATGTGCGTGTATATATGATGGGAGAGGATGGACCAAAGCGTATTTTAGAAACAGAGGCATATACCGACGCTGTCGATTCGGTACAATGGTCTCATCGCGGCTTACGTTTTATATCGGGAAGCAAAGACGGCACGGCGCATATTTGGACATTTGAGTCGCAACAGTGGAAGAGTGTCAAGCTATCTATGACGGAACGTTTGCCAAGGTAAGAAACAAAAAACCATTCCAAGCGTCTTAATTTTGAAGTTATTTAGTGCAGAGTAGGATTTTCTACATAGTCTAAGAGATTTAACGCTAAAACTTTTTTCACATATTTATAATTATTCTAGTTGTCCTGAGCCAGAGGAGGGCAAAAAATTAAAAGTCACAATGGTTGCATGGGATGCCTCAGACAGATATGTTATCACCGCTGTCAATGACTTCACGGTGAGTGTTAAATTGGTTTACGCATGATTTGAAACTTTAATCACGCTTTCATTTTCAGATAAAAATTTGGGATTCGAAAACGGCTAAGCTTCACCGTGTGTTACGCGGCCACAAAGATGAGTTGTATGTTCTCGAATCGAATCCCAAGGATGAGCATGTTCTACTCTCCGCCGGCCACGATGGGCAGGTTTTCTTGTGGGACATTGAGCAAGGCACAAGCATTGCTCGATTTTTCAACGATATTGATGGCCAGGGACACGGAAGTGTGTTCGATGCTAAGTGGTCCCCTGATGGTACAATGATTGCCGCTACAGACTCGCATGGACATATTTTGATCTTTGGTCTCGGAATAGGCTCGGATAAGTACAAAATGGTTAGTTTTCATTTACATTTATCACATTGTTTTACATAATTTTTTTTTTACTTTAGCTGCCTACCGAGCTATTTTTCCATACGGACTTTAGACCACTGCTGCGCGATGGACAACATCATGTTATCGATGAACAGACACAGATAATGCCTCATCTGATGCCGCCGCCTTTTCTTGTCGACGCCGATGGAAATCCACACCCAGCCAAATACCAGCGCTTTGTACCAGGACGGGAAAGTTGCAACACGGATCAGTTAATACCAAATCTAACAGTCGGAGCTGATGGCATTGTTATCGAAGACAATGTTAATCCTCCCTCGAACCGAAATGCGGCAGTGCTTGCAGCGAACGCTCTAAATTTCTCACACATTGATCGCATGATCGCCGCTTTGGCCAACCGGCAAAGTAATTCGAGTGCCAATGAATCGGTTAATAATATAAATCAGTCGGTTGAACGGATGATAATGCGACAGGGTCAAGACCAGTTGCCCGACACAAATAGTCGTAACTCTCGATCAAGTCTTAGTGGTGCAGGAAATGTGCTCGGTGGCGCCGCACCTGGCAGCGCATTCGTGAGACGTTCAATAACAGAAGGCTCGAGCACGCCACGCCAGGGCACTGCTGGATGGGGTCGTCCAGCAGAGGCCCAGCAACAGCAGCAGCAATCGTCCCCACAACAATCACCACAGCAAGCCCTTCCGATTAAGTTTGTGCGTCGCACATATGTGCGACCGATGAAGTATGCCCAGCTCCAGAATCTTAAACAAACCATTTACTCAGCTGGACAGTACGAAACGCAGGAGTACAAACGAGAAATGCGCCGTCGTCCCATTATGATAAATACTGCCAGTGCAGCCTCTTCATTACTAGCAGGTTCCGGAAGACCCCGAAACACGCGGTCAAATGGTGGGTCGGGACGACCTGGGCGTAGACGTGGTGCTCAAGGTAGCCAGAATCAGCCCGCTTACCGCACTCGTGCTGTCCGTGATCAAGAGGAGCAATTAGATGATGCCGTTCCTGTACATGAAGAAGAAGAAGAAGAAGACACATCAAATTCATCTGGCGACACGAGTTATTCGAATGTGGAAGAGAACTTAGAAGATTCTAGTGATGAATCGGATACAGATAGCTCAGACTACTCTGACTGGGTAGCCGATACTCCCGGTCCAAACCTAGAGCCTCCAAAACGTTCAAAGCGCAAGCCGCTATCACGTCGACGTACCATTAGCGAAGATAGTAGTGACGATGAAGCTGCGGCAGCCGCGGGCCAGACGCCGGATGTTGGCCGTAGCCAAGCTAAAAAACGAGGACGGAAGCGTGTGCTGATTCCACCCACGGCACCAAATGGTGAAATACCCGAGCTCTACAGACCAGCTGAGTGGCTGTCAGAGGTAATACCTCGGAAGGCTCCATACTATCCACAAATGGGCGATGAAATCGTATATTTTCGTCAAGGTCATCAGCGGTACTTAGAAGCTGTGCGCCTAAAAAAGGTTTACAAGTTATCGCACAGCTCTGAGCCATGGAACTTTCACACGCTGCGCGACCATGAACTGGTACGTGTCATTGGCATCAAGTATGAGATTCGACCACCGCGGCTTTGCTGCCTTAAGTTGGCTATGATTGACGACGAGGGCAATATGAACGGCACTACTTTCAAAATCAAATACCATGATATGCCTGACGTGCTGGACTTTCTGGTTCTTCGACAAACCTTTGACCTGGCAGTTCAGCGTAACTGGAGCATTAGTGATCGTTTTCGTTGCATGATTGGCGATGGCTGGTGGATGGGCCAAATCGAGTCAAGGCGTCCACTTTCTTCCGATTTTCCCGAATCTTGCTTTATGTGTTTCCGTGTACGCTGGGACAATGGTGAGTATGAGTACATGAGTCCCTGGGATATGGAGCCCATTGATGAGGAACGCTTACCCGAGGAGGTGGGTGGTGCTGTGCCAGTTTTGCCTGAAGAAATACGCGCCACCTTGTATCAACCTAAGTCAGAAGAGTGGCACCGTGGCGACCGCGATGGCACCTGCCGCCGAATTATTAATGGCTTAGAGCAGGTTAGTTTACCAACTATCCGACTTACATTTTTTAGTGTGTGTTTGTGAAATTTTCTTTGATTTGCATTTTTGATTTTGTTTTGCAGGTCATGCGACTCTCTATAGCCGAACATTTTTTGGCGCCTGTGGACTTAAACATCTATCCGGACTACGCATATCTGATTGAGTACCCCATTGATTTGACAACAGTAAAGTCGCGCTTTGAAAATCACTTTTATCGTCGTATAACTTCGGCGCAGTTTGATGTTCGTTATTTGGCCACCAACGCAGAGCAATATAATCGCCGGCACACAAGCATAGTCAAACATGCTCGAATTGTAACTGACTTGTGTCTGCGTATTATTAGGTAAATTCATAGTTAAGAAGCTAGAAATATACATATGTAACTCTTGTCCACATACAATAGGGATGCTGATGAAATAGATGTCGCCGCTGTTTACCATCAGCTTGTGGACGTTTATCATTCGTCCGAGTCGGAAAACGAAGTTGACTCAGATGTTGTGCCGTCGACCAGCACAGGTCCAACTACATCGGCAGCTGCAGCACGACAGCGCGTTTCCTCGACGCGTCGGTATGTGAAAGAAACATTATCCTTTAAAAAAAATGTATCCTTAATCTGTTTTTGTATTTATTAAATAAAGCTCAAGTCGAATACGCTTGGACGGCGATTGGCGGTCCGATTGTCGTAAGTTGCTGGATTTAATGTGTCAGCGTCCAGACTCAATGCCGTTCCGAGAGCCCGTCGATACAATTGAGTTTCCCGACTACTTGGAAATTATTGCCACACCAATGGATCTCCGAACGGTGAAAGAGGATTTGCTGGGTGGCAATTACGATGATCCTTTGGATTTTGCGAAAGATGTGCGATTAATATTCCAGAATTCAAAGAACTATAACACCAACAAACGTTCGCGGGTGAGTGTGTGAATCAGTTGCATTTAGTGCAGATCGTCATTCTATACATCCTTAGTAAATTTATAAAAGACAGCGTGCGCTTTTATTTAGCTTTTTATTGTTTAGTTCTGCTTTTCATTTAAACACATTCTCATCTCTACTTTACAATTCTTTTGCCTTTTGAACATGCCTTCAAACTTCAAATTAACCATCCACTTCATAAACAACCATCAATCTATCAAAATATGTGTGTGTTAACAATTAACCCCATCATACAAACATTTTGAACTAAACCATATGAATGACGATCCGTGCGTGACCATCAACCTAAATAGGATAACATTGCGGTAAGGTTGAACTTGGCCTATTAAAAAAAATACTTACGGAACCACACACTTAGGGTCGTTTTTACAAAACTTTTTTTTACTATAATTTAATAATAAGCTTAATAAGAGTTGATTATGTTCGTTTTTGCAATATGTATTTAGCTCAGACTGTCGATTTTTACACTATATTGATCCAGGCATTGTAGCAAAAGAAAAGTTCATAAATTACGTCATTTAAATCCAAATGGTAAAATAACGGAGAAAAATATATTTTAAAAGTACAGTACGTTAAATTGACACTTCCGTCTGTCTGTGTATACTTTGAGGTATCTCAAATGTGCCTACAAATTATTGTCGCGGTTAAGGCACGTAAGAAATTTTTGAACTTTAAATTTTCGACTCGGCTTTAACTTGTATTAATATCGCATTGTGAAAACGAAATCGATAGTTTACTGCTTAAGTTTACCTCCGATTGTAAAAACGGTCCTTAGCCTAAGAACTCACCTATTAGAAAAACTAATATGCGCATATGTGTCTACTCTTGCAGATCTATTCAATGACTCTGCGTCTCAGCGCACTTTTTGAGTCACACATCAAAACGGTGGTTACCAGTTGGAAAACCGCCCGTAGACGTGCTAATAAAAACAAATCGGGAAGCAGCGGACGTGGCTCTAGTAGTCCGGCAAAGCGAACTGATCGCAGCACTCGTGGTGCAGGAACTTCAACGCGGCGCACACATAAGCCGCCTATGGGTTCCAGACGCCAGCGTAGCGTCGAGGACGATGATGACGATGACGATGATGAGGAGGAGCCGATGACTTCAACGCGCGCCAATCAACGTAGTCGCCGGCGCAATGGCGCACCTGTATCCGCCACCACTTCTGGGTCGAATCGCGTTACATCATCCTCATCGACAGCTCATCACCGTCGTAACGTACCCAGCAGTAACTCGGAAAGCGAAGAGGAAGAGTCCAGTGCCCAAGCCACTTCGGATGCAAGCAGCGACGATGACGATGAGGAAGAGGCTCACTCCAATGCTGCCTCACCGGCACAAGTCAGACGCCGTCCTGCCCCCCGTCGTAGACACAACACTGATGAAGAGGAGGACTCGCAGAATGACTCAGAGGACAGCTACAATCCCAATGATCGTCGCCGCAATAAGCGTGCCGGTGGCACAAGCAACGCCTTGAACAGAAAGCGTAAGCGAAATAGCTCAAGTCGAGCTAATAAGCGACGGCGTGTAAACGAACATTCTGCCGTCACCGTTCAAGCCGGCACAAGACCAGCCCCAGCGCCAACGCGTCGGACAAGGAGAATGCCAGGAACCTCTGACGAAGACCGTCAAGAGGCAAGTACCCCAGCCACTTTTTCGCAAGCGGATGAGAGCACACAAGACACGTTAAGTCACACGCCACGCAAAAAGGGTCGACCTACCAAGTCAAGAGCCACTTCCGGTAATGGTTCAAGCACCTATGCAGTGGTAGCCAATGCCGCAGCAATCCCCAGTCTCGAGAGTCCTTCCCGAAACACTCGTGCTAATGGTGGCAATGTTGCTAGTGGAAGTAATAGCCGACGTCCGCAGCATGCTGCAGAAAACGATCACAGCTATCACCTGCCTGTACGTAACGGTCGGATAATTGAGTCTGACACTGACTCGCATGGTCCAGTTGGCAGACCCACTCGACAGAGCGCAAAGCGGGCTATTATGGATTGGGGTCGAGGAAGTGATATCGAGGAGGAAGAAAGCGAGGAGGCTGAAGAGGTAGATTTTACAAAAGATACTTATAAGAACATTGTTATAATGATCATTTTATTTAGATTCTGCCCACCCCAACGAAGGATGACTTGCCCTCAACAAGCCGCGCTGCCTTAGGATTGATAGGTGAACCAGCCACATCGCGGCAGTTGCGTACTAACCGAAATATAATTGTTGAAACGCACGTAGACAGAGAAGAAGAAGACAATGATGACAGCGACAGTGATAACGAGCCCCTGGCAAACAATCAGCATAGTAAGTTTCATACGTTTTAATCATCTGGCATTTTTGTATTCGGACGGAGTCAATTCAATTATTTATTTTGTACAGAAGCTGCCTCCTCACCTGCAAAAACGAGCATCCCAGCACCTCACCCACTTGCATTGAGGCGACGCGTGCCCACACCCACTCGTAGCATACACATGACACGCTCTCATGCCACCTCAACGACTTCCTTGACGAATTTGCCAACAACTTTGTCATCCACAAGCCAGCCCACCGTTGCAACGCATGATCATAACTATTTGGGAAACGTTACTGGAACTGCTAGGGCACCGCGTCGGGTTCTCTCAAGGCACCAACGCAATGCCGATGAGCTAGACGATAGTTTGGATCCGATGGAGAACTCACTTGTGCTATCTTCCATGTTGAACCACAGACGGCCTACGTCGACTACAACGACCACTACAACGAATGCCTCAACGTTGCCCAGCTCACGTACGCGACGTCTGCGAGTTCGCAGTAGTCAGGAAGCTACCGAAGAGGACGACGAGGATGAAGTGGCCCCATCTGATGAAGGCACCGACGGTGGATCTAGCACTCAAGCTACAGAAGATGACGAGGAAGCGTCGGCAACTGACTCTGAAGACAATCAGCCCTTGACATCTTACGTGCCGACCAGCAACGGCCGTCTATCCCGCAAACCAAAAGCATCACTCGCTCGTCAATCGCGCAATTCACAAAAACCACGACGCGCGTTGTCGGGCCAGAAACAACGCAGCAGCGATCGTGGCCAAAGCGCAACCTCTGATAATTCTTACATTAATGACGATGACGACGCGGATTATGAAATACCGAGCCGTCCGCGACAAAATGTTAATCGGCGTCGTGGAAGCCAGCGTAACGGTCGTAATCAAAAACGACCGCGTTACAATGAACAGTCCGATGAGGAGGATCAAGCCAACGCTCTGAGTCGCAGGCGCATTCGCAATGGGCCTGAGCACACAAGCACTGCAAATGGCGTTCCAATTAATGAAAACGATGAAGATTTTGATAACAACGACGGGGAAGATCCCGGCGCCAGCAGCGCCATTGACAGTGATGAGCAGTTGGTTAGCGTAAGCAGTCGTGGTAGAGTGCGCAAGATATCGGCCAAGGCTCGTGGAATTTTCAAGGAATGAAATTGGGCGCTTGGCAATGCGCCCACGACTGTTTTATGTATAAATTAAATTGTAACAAACAAGCGACAGAAAATTGAAGGCGTATAACATTTTTCCAAACTTGCTTCTTATTATTGATTAATGTGTAAGAGAAAACTCATTGTATGTCCTATTTGTATCATGCTACCCACATCCAAAATCGTCATATAATGCTCTCAAAAAAGGTAAACTACAACAGCATTAGTGTTAAAAAAACGTGTTCTCATTTTAATCATATCTATGCATACTACATCTTATACTATACATATGTACTTTTTATTTAACTATTTAAATGGTATGAAGTATGATATTGAATGTGTTTATAAGGGGGCTGGGTGTACTGACTTAGCTCCGTTGTATTGCATGACAGAACCGCCAGTCAATATTCAGCATCATTTATACACATATATTTCAGTATAGTAGAGCATTAAAAAAAAATCACTTCATTTAATATAGTTTTTATAGAATAAAGTATCAAAATTATAACTTTACTTTGTTATAAATTAAAATTATGTATTGTGAATTGTATTACAGCTTTCGACATACTGCTTTGCCAATTTCTTCACTTTGGCCGTGGTTTCTTCGGTGCCATGCTTTTCTTCAAAGTCTAAAAACTTTTTAAAAATGCTACGCATTTTGTTGGGTTTAAGTTCTTGCAGAGTAGCACGCTCCAGTACATTCCTGCAACGAAATTATAAGTAACACGGCAAGAATATACAAAAAAGGTAAAAGACGCACCGCGCCGATTCGAAACATCCTGCTTTGATCAACATGTCCACATATAGTATCCAAATATCAAGGCGTTTTGGATATGATGTAACAATACCGTCGAGCAGTGTCTGAGCCACGGCATTGTCATCATATTTGGCGAAAAGTTTTGCAAACGCCACAATACATTCGATATCTGGAAGGGATATGCATAACAAAATAAGTTGAATGAGTGCTTGTTTAGGATTAGGTCAACTACTTACGCTGGTTATTGGGCAAACTTTCAAGAGCACGCTGCAGTGTCGGTTGAACAGTATCTTTCTTGCCTATACAAAAGTAAGCGTCGGCGGCCACACACCAAACTTTAAGTTCTGTCTTAAATTTGCGCAGCATAGTCTTTATCATGTCCAATAGGCGATCTTTACGTTCTGCTTTTTTGAAAATATCCACACAACGCATATAAATGTCCATTTTATTGTTACTGGTTAGCGCCTCCTTAAGCACATCATCAAAGTTATTTGTGTTGTATATGAGCTCAAGATTAAGTAGTGCACTCCATACGTTCAATAGTTCGCCGGACTCAAGGAACCCAATCGTCTTAATAGCACGTCTAGCTACAGCACGCGCCTTCTCAACTTCCGTGTTGGAAAGCAAAAATGCCATATACTCAATCCAACATTTACTGCTGTTTGGCTCTGAAAGGACAAGGCGTTCGAATTGATCGATTGTTTCGGGACGTTGCGAGGGATCCGCATTACGATCCTCAATAGCACGCAATCGTTGTTCTTCCTTAATCTGAACATTAGCTTTTTCCTTAGCACTCAATCGTTTCTTTTTTCCCGAAATATCTACAAGCTGCTGCTGTTCATCATCCTCCTCGTCACTGGACGGCACCCCATTGCTTCCATTTAATGTGTTAACGTCGGTCTGCCAAAAGTTCGAAACCCCTGGCAAGCGCGTCTTAGCTGTATCCGTTTCCTTATGTTTTTCTGTGGGTATGGCAGACTTATTTGGCGTTTTGTCCTCGAAAAATAACTGTTTATTTTGCTTTGGTTCCACCCTTCCGTTCTCTAGTTTGGCTTTCTTTGGACTTTCCCCTTTTATTCCCTTTGCTCTCTTTTTAGAAATAATCGAAGGTGGTTCAGGAAGCGCATTACTTGTCGGATCCTCTAATTTGGGTTTCTTTGAGTCAGTGGGAGGCACTGCTGTATCAGATGCTGCTGCGGAGCGTTTAACTTGCTTCCATAGCTTCCATATTGCTTCTGGCACAGCTATGGGCAATTTGTTGTGTATAAATGCCAAATGGCAGAATTCTCCCTCTTTCAACACGACACTAGCCGAGTCTTCCAAATCGTTGTAGTGCAAACGATTGGGGCATATGACTAAGGGATTGGTGCCATTTTTGAGCGAGCAAATTGTTATAGTTTCTAATTTCAGCAAGACCTTCGCTTTCATGCCCACTTTGGCTATCAGATTATCGGGCAGTTGCTTGATAGGGGTTATGTGTTTATGGTCCAATTGTTTGTTGCTTATAAACAAAACATCACTAATATAATCGATCCACAAAATGACGGCCTGTTGATTAGTGCCTACAGAAGGCGCCTTTACTGAGCCCGTGGTACTGGATTTGACCACCGCCATAACTTTTTGCCCTTGATCCACTGAGTAAATCCAGTCGTTGTTGTCAGGATTTACACCTTGAAAAGTGGCTGTCACCATCTGGCCTATTTCATATTTGCTTATTGGTTCTTTAATTTTTTTCAATGATTTTCTGATACCTGAAACTTCATTAAGATAGCTATGGGTAAGAAACAGTAAAATGTAAACAAATGTAAATAAAAATCAGATTTTCTATTTTACTCTTTTTAGAGCAATAGTAACCGCATACATACCGCTCCACATACTGTGCAGTCTCACTGAGCCGTCCATCCCAGACATCAGTCAGCTTGGCCGATACTGTCAGAGTTTTGGTTTGCACTTCTTTGCTGAGTACTTTTACATAGATCACTTGCTCAGGCGCAAGAGTTATAGACGCATCATGGACAACATTCTGCCGTAGCATTTTTACATGTACCTTGACCACTTTATTGTAGTTACGTACAGGCACCATAATATCAACCACCGTTTCACTGGCCTGCTTAACATATGCTCGCAGAACATCGCCTTGCTGTACTGTGTGCCAGTCCTTGGATGGACTCTGACTAAAGTAGGAAACATCGCGCAAGCTGAATATGTTTTGACCCAAGCAGACGGCATTCGTGTGCTCGCCTGGTATATGCACACGCTTTTGGGCTTCTAGTAGATCCAAGTGCTCCGACAGCATGCGCAGAGGTAACAATCCTACAAACGTTTCAGCCTCCAGCTCCTCTTGCTCGTCCTCATTGCCAGCAGGTTGGGAAATTTTAATTTCAAACCCATCGATTAGTTTGTTTGTTATTTCGATGGGACATATCTCACCCAACTTGAACTTCTCCTCTGGCAGCGTTAGTGTAAGCTGCTCTTTGCTTTTGCCATTAATTCTGAATTTTATCGTCTGACCTTCGAAGAATGAACTAGCTGAGCTTCCCATAAGCCCGTTTAGGCGTTCCCTGTGCAAGACGGCTTTGATGCTGTTAAAGAACTTGACGAGCACATAGGCGGTCTCACATTTTACCACAGTTCCAGTGTACAGGTTACCAATTTGGGCTGCATCTAGCGTCGTTAGCACTTGGACATTCTTACCTAAGTATTCTGAGCGATTGGTGAGATAGCAGGTTTTACGTTCCAAATTTATGTCTACCACGCGACAGCGCAGTCGTAAGCCAACTTCATATTTTATGTTGGGTGCTAGGTAAAGATGTTCGATTAGGCCGTTTACTTTACCAATTTTTAGTTTATAACCCTGAATCTTGTCATCCTGTTTGACTATGCGTGCCGATACAATGTCGCCGATTTTAATGTCTTCCAGAGTGTACAACTTTTCGTTAAGCACGTTTTCATTGTCGGTACAGTAGTAGAGGTCATCGATAACGTCGAAGCCCAAGATGCGTACCTTGTGCTTAGTTTTACGAGCATATTTTGCAATTACTTGGTCCTGATCGTAATTACTTTTATAATTGGACTTGATGGAAGCATACGAAATGAGACCCTTGTATTTTTTATCCAGAGATAAGATAACTCCACCAGTCCCCAAGCGTAAAACTTTAGCCTTTTCAATAATGCTGCCTTGTTTCAGCTTTTCCTCAGTATCTGGCACCGAAGTGCATTCTTCTTCCTTGCCAGTTACTTTCAGATTGAGATTAAGTGTTAAATAGATAAGTTTGGTTAATGGCATCACATAAAGAACGCGTGCGTCAAGTTCTGTTTTTAGATCATAGTCCTCTGGCGTATGCAAAGCCTCGGCAAAATGATGCTCGTTAACGTATGCTGTAAAAACCTCATTCATAATTGTACCCTGTAATCCGTTCTTCAAATGCTTGACTACGTTGAATTTAACTATGCTGGCCGGCAATATGTAGTCTAGATTGGGATCGTTTTGGCTGGGTACTTTTAATTTGTTTTGATCCAACAGCACACAAGTGCATGTACTCTGATTCTCATTATGTTGTACACTTTTTACTTTAAAAAATGCCAGCTCTCCTACACGCCGTGTCTGTACCTTTTGCTCTTGCGATAGAAAAGCCTGCAATCCTTGTATGCCAGTCTCAAGAACGTAACCGTGCTCCTGAATTTCAGCTACAGCTCCCGTAAAGATGAAACCTTTTTTAACGTTTGTATGTGTTAAGCCGGCATGCACGTCCGCTGGTTTTAGCGTTAATTGTATTCTAGTGCGATTGTTTTGTAGTTTTTGTGATTTAATCACGCGACCATATACAATTCGACCTATGTTGAACAGAACAGATAAATCGTTGTATTCATTTGTATCGCCATCCATGGCTGATTTTGCGACTCTCGTATACGAATCCGATATATCCGAAACAAGTGCTCGAGCACTCATGCGACCGGGCAACGCAATTTCAAGAGAAGTTGCAGTGACTCCTTTTACTACTCCCATAAGAAGCATGTCATCTTGCAACGTGTCAAATGTAAGAGTCTCCGCGGAAACGGCCTCAAGTTGTTCTCCAACATTTTCACTTATATCTTTGAGGATGTTTTCCTTTGGCTTTGCGACTTTTTTATTTTTTCGTTGAGTGGCTCCAAAAACCTGCAAACGCATATAAATTGGTATGGATTATTGTTAAGGCGTATTGAAGGAAACGCTTACGATATTTGATGTAGGGTCTTCGGAGTTTTGGTCTGTATACGCGATGCCACCTCGCGGGAAACTCTTTTCATTCGAAATCATTATTTAAAATTTGATAAGCTTCTCCCAATATTTAACACGCTAACACGTGCTGAATCCAATGCAAACTAGTAGCAGTGTTGTGTAGTGTTGAACATTAGGTAGTGCAGGTGTGGAAAAACGCTCAAAAGCGTACGATTATCGATTATAAACAAACCATAAATGCATGACAAAAATAGTTAATTATTTTTAAAAATAATTAAGTTAATTTTTACTTTTGAAAATTGCCCCACAGTTGCAATGTATGTTTAACGTTTAACTATGTTGTATCTTTAGTACATTCTGCTGCAGCCGTCTTGCCGTTATATTATTTATGTTTGCAATTATGCGCAATGTTTCATGCAGGCTTGAACGTGTGTGCCACCCCTTATTCTTGCATACATGTGGGCCCACAGATTTACACTGGTCAAGTTTTAAATTTTTAAACACAAACAAATAATGCAAACTTTGCGTGAATTTACGCGTAAAACAAAACGTGGGAACATTCTTAAAATAGTACGAGAGCATTACCTTCGTGATGATATTGGTTGCGGCTCGGATCTCTGTCTTCAATGCTTTCAAAATGAAATTTGCCCATTGACATCTCAATACGAAATAAATAGCACCATTTTTAAATTTCCGCACTATATAGTCGTGGACACAAATGTGGTACTGGACCAGATCGATGTTCTAGAGGAGAACGTGCTTCACAATGTAGTCGTATTGACTACTGTGCTTAACGAAGTGAAGCACAAAAGTTCATCCATCTATAAGCGTTTTAATGAAGTTATTCACGATCGTAGTCGCAATTTCTACGTTTTTGTGAATGAACACCACAGGCAAGTAGTATAAATGCATTGTTATAAGGAAATCACAATTTTCATGTGTATAATTTATTTTCCAACAGAGATACCTACGCTGATCGTGAGCCGGATGAGACTGCCAACGATCGAAATGATCGCGCCATACGCTTGGCCACCAAATGGTATGACAGCCATTTGCAGATCTCTCAACAGTCAAAAACCTTTCAGCGCTCAGGACGAGCTGTAACACGCGTTGTGCTTTTGACGGACGACGTGGGTAATCAAGCCAAAGCAAGGGCCGACGGAATTTTGATATGCACTGCAGAAGAATATGTAAAATCGCTAACCGATTTTCCAATGCTAGTGGATAAGCTATCGCATAAGAATTTTGAAAATGAGAAACCTGGGATGCCACAATATCCACCTCATTTAAGCATGAAAGAGATACTCGAGGGCTTAAGGCTAAAAACTTTGCTTCAAGGTTCTTTTCAGGCCTCTAGAGAGAACTATCTAGAGGGTAACGTTAATGTGGAACAGTTCGAAAAGGGTGTAAGTAAAAGTTACGTTATTTACCATTCTATAGCCAATTGCCTGTTTGTTTTGCTTAGATCTTAATTCAAGGTCGCGAATCTCTTAATCGCGCTGTAGATGGCGATATTGTGGCCATTGAACTTCTGCCTGAGGTAGAATGGTCAGCTCCTAGTGAAATTGTGTTGGAGGAAAACAATGTCTATGCTGATGATATGCCAGCCGAAGATCGGCTTGCGGAGGAAAAGGACATGCTGCGACAAGTGCGTGCCGCTGGTAGTGCAGAACGCACGCCCACCGGCCGCATTGTGGGCATTGTACGGCGCAAGTGGCGGCAATATTGCGGCATATTGCAACCCAGCCTAATTGAGGACACCAATAGGCACATATTTGTGCCTGCCGATCGGAAAATACCGCGTATACGCATTGAGACACGCCAGGCAGATAAATTGAAAAACCAACGCATTATTGTAACCATTGACTCGTGGCCGCGTAACTCGCGTTATCCGCAGGGACACTTTGTGCGCTCGCTAGGTCCATTGGGCGACGTAAATACTGAGAATGAAGTCATACTTTTAGAGCATGATGTCCCACATACTAAATTCTCCGAGGAAGTGCTGAGCTTTTTGCCAAAAATGCCTTGGGTAATTACACCTGAGGACTATGCAAAGCGAGTTGACTTACGTGAGCTACACATTTGCTCGGTAGATCCACCGGGCTGCACAGATATAGACGACGCCCTGCATTGCCGTGATTTAGCAAACGGCAACTTAGAGGTAGGCGTGCACATAGCCGATGTCAGCCATTTTATACGGCCTGGCAATGCGCTAGACAAAGAAGCCGCAGCACGTGGTACAACTGTGTATTTGGTGGGTAAGCGCATTGACATGGTGCCTGAGCTTCTGAGCTCTAATTTGTGTTCGCTTGTTGGCGGCGTGGAGCGCTTTGCTTTCTCCTGCATTTGGGAGTTGGATAAAAATGCGAATGTGATTGCCAAACGCTTTCACAAGAGTGTCATCAAGTCGAAGCGAGCAATGACGTACGAGGAGGCACAAGTCTTAATTGATGACGTTGCACAAAATTCGGAAATCGCACAGTCGTTGCGTAATCTAAATCGGCTTGCTAAAATACTTAAAAAAAGACGTATGGATAATGGGTATGTACATAGGTCTTGA
The DNA here is from genome assembly GCA_949987675.1 of Chymomyza fuscimana. Lineage (NCBI taxonomy): Eukaryota > Metazoa > Arthropoda > Insecta > Diptera > Drosophilidae > Chymomyza > Chymomyza fuscimana. The sequence goes on from OX465088.1 coordinate 89,288,317, forward strand.
AGTTGTTTGTATTTTAATAATGTACATATTTTTTTTATAAGGGCTCTGGTACTAGCATCTCCGGAAATACGTTTCCAGGTGGACAGTGAAACTCATGAACCTCTTGAAGTAGAAGTCAAGCAGTTGCGGGATACAAATTCTATGGTCGAGGAGTTTATGTTGTTGGCAAATATAACTGTGGCGCAACATATTTCCGAGGAGTTTACTGAGTGTGCTGTTCTGCGTCGACATCCCAAGCCTCCACCTACAAATTTCGATCCACTGGTAAAGGCAGCGCGGTATCAGGGCTTTGAAGTGGAAACTGATACCGGTCTTGCACTATCGCATTCGCTAGATAAATGCGTCAAGGACGATAATCCCTACTTTAACACAATGATACGAATACTGACGACACGCTGCATGATGCAAGCTGTGTATTTTATAAGCGGGAGCTTGCAGAAGGAGGAATTTTTCCACTATGGTCTGGCTGCGCCTATTTACACACACTTTACCTCGCCCATACGTCGCTACTCAGACATTATGGTACACCGTCTGTTGGCCGCTTCAATTGGAGCCGATAGTACATATGCAGAGTTACTTGAGCGCAAATCTAACGAAGAATTGTGTAACAATTTGAACTATCGTCATAAGATGGCCCAATATGCAGGTCGTGCCTCGGTTGCTCTTAATACACATTTGTTTTTCCGCGGGAAGGAACAGAACGAAGATGGGTAAGCCAATGTTAAGAGTGCATTTGAATAATATTTTAATATTAATTAATAATTGGCATTTATTATTTTGTAGTTACGTACTCTTTGTGCGCAAGAATGCTCTGCAAGTTCTCATACCTAAGTATGGCTTAGAGGGGACCATCTTTTTGAAGACCGACAAGGATAGTAAAGAAGGCAACGAGCGGTGCAAAAAGGAAATTGTCTTTACATTTAACGAGGAGGATCACACACAGCGATGTGGCAATGTTATATTCCATTCTTTTGACCCGGTTACTGTACGTTTAAGCCTCGATTCGAGCAATGTACAGCACGAAAAATTGGTATTTCGTTTGGTCAAGCCATATATAGCCGGCTTTAGTGTTGACGTGACATCAGAAGATGTGGCGCCTCCTACAAAGAAAAACAAAAAAGATAAAAAAAAGAAATAACTATACTTATCTAACAAGTATATACGTAAAATTAACAACCCAGTTAAGTAAGGATAAGCTGAAAGTAACATTTTTTTATATGAGTACACATATGTACCGAACCAATCTTTTCTGGTTTCAAAAATAAAGCGACTTTAAAAAATAAACAATTTTTATCTGTACTTTTAGGTAAGCTTATATTTTTGGTAGTTCATTTAACGTAGAATTGAATCATATCTTTGCGAATATTTGTCTTCACGTGAGAGAAATTATATGTCTGGTTCTTCTAGTAGTCTTACATGATTGCACTTATCTTACAAAATTTAATGGCTCTAGCTTATAAAATAATATATCTACAGAAAGTACCCCTACCCTTTTTGATCATTAATTAAACACCTTCACATAATAAAATCGAGGGTTTACGGTAATCGGACAATGTTTAGGGGTCCTAAATACAAATCCGAGTTCCTTTCTACATGAGTGAACGCCTACATCTTAGTGAGTATAAGAGCTAAATTATAGATTTTTTCATGTTCACTTCCACCTCAAAACATTTTCAATGTGCTATATTTTCTACAATTTTTAATAGATAAAATATTTCGACAAAATGTGTTGGTTTTGACATCTTTGCTTACAAAATAAAAAATAAATAATAAAAACAAACAAATTATAAACCCATTTGGATTCCAAAAATCTTTTGATTGTCGAATTTGGGTACGGTATATTACAAACTAATTATGCCTCCGAAACTTTTTGCTTTGAGGGGCTCTGTAATGCCCCTATGGGGTTTATATAATTCAACATGGTATAAATAAACTTGTTTCCCGTAATATAATAAAATTATATTTTAAAATTTGATTTAAAATTTTGTTCTAAATTAAAATTTTGGCTGTTGCATTTTTTTGTGGCGAGACTACTTTGAGCAAAGAAATGTGATTCAAACCCTTAACAAATAGCCGAGAAATAGAATATAAGCGAAGTTCCTGGGGATGCCACGTAATTTTTTTTTTAATGTTTTGGGCATAAATCCTGCATTACAGAAGCATCGCTTAGTAGATGTTGAATTTGTCAAAAGCTATCTAAAAAGCAAAAACAATCTTCCAAAGCATTTGCAAGGCAGACCTTGAAACTATGATTTTTGTAAAAACTTAAAAATTTTCGTAAATGCATATCTTTTGTAGACCCCAACAAAGATACTGTTCTATATACTTTTTGACATCAAATATTACTTATATAATATGCATATAAAAAGTACACAAAGCATTTGTGTGGGAAAAGGGCCAAGAATTCATCTCAGGACAAAATTTGATTTCAATTTTTTGTGGCTATGTCGAAGTCTGGCATGATGAGGGCAAGCCGAACTAAAAAATTTTGTAACATAAAGAAATTTTACCTAAGTTTAATAAGCGTCAAAACTTAAATAACACAAAAAAAAGTTCGGGCTGAGAACGCTATATCTTTTATGGATTTACTACACTCACCGAGTACCATCATCCACAGTTGGAAACACAACACCAGAACATTTTTCCAAAATTGTTGCGCAATTTAATTTCTCGTAAGCTTTTAAAATTGATTCAGATTTTTCCATTCACAAAACTTGTGCGGCTAAAAATTAATTCTTGCAATACATAATGTCATTTCACTAGAAATGGTTTATTCCCAAGATCTCAGGCTCGTCCAAATGCATATGTATTAAGCAAGCACTGTTAAAAGTTCTGTGTTTTTTTTATGATGATCTCTAATTTAGTAATTTAATTGATTGTAAATGATTATTGAACTATACAAATCTATATATAGGCATTTCCACAGAATTAAATTTGAAAAAACTATTTATTTTTTTTAAATTTTATTTTAAAAATGTCCAATATTTAATAAAATAATGTCATTACGGTTTTGCTGTCTTATTGTTTTATAAAAATTGGCCTCAAAGGTGAAGATATTGTTTTCTCGCGTTTATTTACTTTTAGAGAGGCTTGCTACTAAAGATGGTAAGGCTGTTTAACAACTGTTTACGTTTCTCTCATCACTTGAATATTTTTAACAACATCAAATAAGCATTAAAAAAAACAATTGAGCTTAAGCAAAGCCCGATTAGCGGTTATTTTTTTATTTTAAACTCCTCGATTTTTGAATGTCGCGTACTTGTCCAAAAATTTTAATTTGCTATCCGTGCTTGGCGGTCGGTGTAAGCAAGTGAACGCAAATTTAAATCAAGATTAGTGACTTGAAATAAAAAAAAAATATAGTGTGTAAAAAGGATACCAATATTTTTTTATTAATTTTCAAAGTTTGTCGCGTACGTTGCACTAAACACTTTATTGATCGCTCGGTCCTATGGAGACTATTTGATACAGCCAACCGATTCCGATCAAATTTGGAACACTTATTGGAAGCCCCAAAAAACTTCCGAATGACAAATTTGGTTTCGATATCTTTATAAACAAACGAATTATGCCCTGACAGATCAATCCCATGGAGGCTATATGATATAATCAATCGATTTTGATAAAATTTGGCAAATTGCTTCGGAACTTTAAAAAACTTTCGAATGCCAAATTTTGTTACGATATCTGCATAAACAAACGAAATACAATTTAGTTTTTTTACAAAAAAACGTTTGTTTGACCCATCGGTCCTTTGGGAGCTATACAGTATAGTCAACTGATTTTGATCAATTTCGGTACAGTGCTTGGGAGCTTCGGAACGCTAAATTTTACGTATATTACATACTTTTTCGGCTTGCAAACACTTAGTATACCTTTTTGTATCACATTTACAGGATATAAATTTGTCGCGTACTGAATGTCACGTTCTTAATCAGTCTTTAGCCTGTAATAAAATAACTATTGTATATATTTTAACCTAATAAATTTTAATAGGAAGCTACAATATTCCACTTTAGTTATAAATTAAACGCTTTTAAATATTCTTTTATATTTCGCAGATTTTTGTAGATGCAGTTGAAATCGACTTATATTTTTATCACGTACTAAATCGTAGGTTTATTGCCGATATATTGCAAACGGTAAATTAACAGACCCTACCTTTTACACTACATATATACTACTACAAAAACAATATCCAAAAATAAAAACAAGGAACAAAAAATTTCACTTTTTCTTTACTTTTTTGCACTTTAAAGGCGTACGAATGTCGCGCACTGCGATCCTGGAAATGCTCATATGTACATAAAAAAGATGGCGTACGTTAATGTCGGGCGCGGACGACTTTGGGATACCCTGTACCACTGCTTGCAATCAAATCCGGTAAATTGCCTAAGAACACCAAAAGACATTTGATTGCCAAATTAGATTATGATACCTTCATAAACAACCAAAAACAGACGAACTTTCAATCAACAACTTTTTTTCGACCGATCGGCCCTATGGGAGCTATATGATATAGTCAACCGATTTTGATAAAATTTGGTACAGTGTTGAAGATCTCTAAAAAACTTCTGAATGCCAAATTTGGTTACAATATCTTCACAAACAAACGAAACACAACAAATTTTATACAAAAATCGTTTTTTTACCGATCTGCCCTATGGGAGCTATATGATATAGTCAACCGATTTTGATCAAATTTGGTATAGTGCTTGGGAACTCTAAAAAACTTTTTAATGCCAAATGTGGTTACGGTATGTTCACAAATAAACGAAACACAACGAATTTTGTACAAAAAACAAATTTTCGACCGATCGATCCTATGGGAGCTATATCGTATAGTCAACCGATTTTGATCAAATTTGGTACAGTGCTTGGGAACTCTAAAAAACTTCTTAATGCCAAATGTGGTTACGGTATGTTCACAAATAAACGAAACACAACGAATTTGGTACAAAAAACAAATTTTCGACCGATCGATCCTATGGGACCTATATGATATAGTCAACCGATTTTGATAAAATTTGGTACAGTGCTGGGGGTTTCTAAAAAACTTCCGACTGCCAAATTTGGTTATGATATCTTCATAAGCAAACGAATTATCCATCTAAAACTTTTGCTTTTTTTCGAGGTCCTCTGAAACACCCCTATGGGAGCTATATAATGTAGTCCCGATATCAAAAAAATAAAATAAACTTGTCTCCTATGGATTAATAAGGGATCTTATCTGAAAGTTTGGTTGCTCTAGCTCTTACCATCTCTGAGATCTAGGCGTTCATACGGACAGACGGTCAGACGGACATGGGTATATCGACTTCTCTAGTCACTCTGATCATACTTTAGGTAACTTTGGGGGGTCTCCGACTTCTCCTTCTGTACGTTACATACATTTTCGGCTTGCACAAACACAATACATACCTTTGTACCATACGGTACAGGGTATAATAAAATGATGTTCGTATGTCCTTTATAGACTCACTCACTATATTCAAACCAAATTTTTGTGCGTGTGTTCCGGTAGGTGCTCATGGGGCATTTGAAAGGTTTTGGAAAATGTTAACCGCCAAAATTGACGAAAAATTGAGCATTAAAAACAAAAAAAAAAAAAAAAACAAAAAAGGTCTATATTAGGGTAATTTGTTGCGTAGATTACGAAAATGCTATCTAGTTCATGATGCAACATGGGTATATTGGCCATATAGGCAAATTTTGTCAAAAAAAATCTACTGAAATGTGCGAATAAAAAAATTTTTTTAAATCAATTTCGTATTGGGTATTTCATTTATTTTCATTTCATTTTATTATTCTTGGGCGTATCAAGGCACGACGGGTACCCGCAAGTATTTTCTATTTTCCAATACTTCTGTTGTTTACGATAAGACTAAATTTGTTAAACAATTTTTTATTTATTTTGTCTTGCTAGTCACTGTCTAAAAGAACAGAGTACACTTGATTATTCATTTCAGGTTTTATACAACGCTTGGTCAAATTGTTCTGTACAGATCATATTTTGCTTTGCAGCATAAATCCTTTTTGGCATCTTATTTAATAGTAATCAGAAGTTTGTATTATAAAATAACTTGGTCTCTAGATGTCGCGACGTTCAGTTAATCTTTGCTTTCGCCTTTGAGCAATTCGATCTCTCACCTCTTAATAGTATTGTATTATTAGTAGAGGTCATTATCTGCGATATAATGATGATCAACGGTGGGCACGAAACACAACGGAAAGAGCCCTACAACAACATCAATAAAAAAAGTCCTGTTACGGTCCCACAAGCAATTCTCGAGTAGGGCCATAAAACCATAAAGTCGTCGAGCGATGGCCCACATTGTGTGTAATTTGTTATTGTAAACTATTCGCGTGGCCGGCGACCTGCTTGTGCGATACACTGAACGAAATTTTGCAACACATTCAAAGACACAGCGAAGACATATGAGTTTATATGACAATTTTAAATTACCAAAAAAATTACTCGGTTTTACAGTAGCCAAAGTAACTATATTTCTGTGCTCAGTGTACTTGTGCGAAATTTTCGACAGCGAGCATTAATAAAAAGCCCCGTTCCGGTCGCCTAAGTATCCTCGAGTAGGGCCATAAAACTCGCACATTGTTTTTTTTTTTTAAATTCTCGTGTGCGTCTGACATAACGGAAAGAGCACTCGGAGCAAAAAGAGCCAAGGCGTGCCCACCGCTGATTATAATGATGATTGGTATCGATCGAAAGATTTTATTTTTTTTATTTTGGAAGTGGAAGAGGGCGAGGCAGAAAAAAAGAAACTTGGTTACATTAGGGTACAACGGTCTAGTTTGGTTATTCTAGCTCTTATAATCTCCAATTTCAAGACGATTATACGGACAGGCAGAAAGTTAGACAGACGGACGGACGAACTGGCGTATCTAGATCAATTTCTTTTGACCTCTTGACCATATTGAAAGCAACTTTTGGGGATCTCCATCGTCAGGAGTGTAAATATCAAGTTTGGTTATTCTAGCTCTTATAATCTCCAATATCAAGACGATTATACGGATAGACAGAAAGACAGTCAAAAAGACAGACGGACGGACAGGTGCACTGACATATCTAGATAAATTTCTTTTGGCCTTCTGACCATATTGAAAACAACTCTTGGGATAACCCCTTTCCATAACATGTTACATATATTACACAAACATAATATTCATTTCACCTTAAGGTGCAGAGTAGTGCTGGAAGTAACATCGATGTTATATCGATGCATCGATGTTTTTTATTTTTTTCCGATCATCGATATTTTTATTTCGATTTTCGATTATCGACCAAATCCTATTACGGACAAAATATGGGCAATCAACGGCATCCACGTCGCAGACACTTTTCGTTTTTTTAGAAAAAAAAAAAACAAATCGCAAAAGATCCGAAGTAGTAGGGTTGTCTCAATTTTGGCACTTCGACAATATTTTAATGTCGAAAACTTAGATTCAAGCATGTGCCCGTTGAATTACTGGAAGGTAATACCTTTTAAAGTTTAGCAAGGCTGGCAATCTTGTGAGCGACAAGCGGAGTTCGCTTAAATCAAAAAACGTTGACATGATTTTATTTAATAACCATAATGAATGGATATTAGTTTAAAGATTGCAACCACACTTAAACACTTATGTACATCTTTAATCATTTAATTATCATTGTTATATATCTTTAAAAATAAGAGTTATATATAAGAATTTTTGTCACGAGCGCTCGACTAGAGACTGTGATTATTTTTTATGTAATACCGCTTCATTTGTTTATTAATGTTTATACCACACTTATTTAAAAAAAATAAAAAAAATAAAAAAAAAAAATTAAGTAAAGATTATGAGACTGCAATTCTGGCTGGAACAGAACATTTTTTTGTTATAACTCACAGGCTCATAAAAAAAAGTGGTGTAAACTTTACACGTGACAGAGGCACCCCTTATGTACTTTGGCCAGCTGAATCCGAAGTCCAAAAAACCCCGATTCAAGCGTTCTTAGATAATATCCAAATTATCTTGTTGGGATTTGGGGATTTTTTGGTGGTTATCTCATAACCCATGTGTGAAGGAGTTTTTTGGACTTCGGATTCAGCTGCTCAAAATCCATAAGGGATGCCTCTGTCACCAGTTCAGTTTACACCACTTTTCTTTGTGGCCTGTATTATCTTTTGTTCTCGTTGTATAATATATATGTTGGATTATTATTTATTATTTCTTTGCTTATTTTTCTATGAAATGTACTTAATTTTGAAATGTATATTATGAAAATATAGTTTGTTATGTAGTTTGTTTGTTAATTCATTTTTATTATTTGAAAATACTTATATAACCAAACCAACAGATAGCCCACTCTGAATTAATTTAGGCATTCAAAAAATGGCCGCCAAATGCACTTCGATGTATCGAAACATCGATGTATCTATGTTAAAAATATCGAAAACATCGATGTTAGCTAACATCTCTCCAGCACTAGTACAGGGTAGACGTGGGATACTATCGATAGTGCCACCACTCGATAGTTTAGACTTCGTATAGTATCGATAGTACTATCGAACAAAGTGGGGAAAATTCTAATACTGACAAAAAGAGTATTTTAAAATTTTTAACAGAAACGTTTTATTGATGACATTGTAAAAATAGATCCTTTTAAAATTACATCTTAAAAAACCCAAAAACTGTCCATTCAACAATTAACAATCATAAAAAAATTATCTTTCAAGTAGCTTGTTTTTGTGGCAGAAGACCAACATGTCGACATTTCTAGGTTTCAGTAGAAGTGGCAGGAGTGCATAAACATTTGTTGACTAAGTTTTATAGTCCAACACAGTCGGATCCCTGAAAGTAGAATCATTTTTAGTTACATTTTTTAATTGTTTATACTTAACTTCCAAAAGCTCAATGGATTTGCATTTTGGCTTAAATTTTGACTGGCCAAATAATGTGGAATGTTAAATATTGCTGCTATCTAATTTTTAGAGATCTTTTTTTTGCAACACGAATTCGTAATTTCGGAAGCCAAAATCGTCTACTATCCGGAAATGCTGGACATCTTTGGCAATCATTAAGGCTAATGCGCCATCGATTTTTGGTTTTTTATGCGAAGAATTTTTATCAAAATTTGACTTACCTACTTTAATAATTTTCTATGGTCCCCATGGGATTTGGTGACTCTAAAAGCGTTGGATGGTCAAAAAGGTTCGACGTGTTACCATTGGTTTTGTATTCTTTTTGACATGATGCCAATTTTTTGTCCATTGATTTGTCAAAAAAGTTTTTTACATACAAAGTATACTATCGATATATCGAGCAAAACCATCGATAGTATCCGTAAAATGAAACTATCGATACTATCGATAGTGCCATCGATAGTATCCCACCTCTAGTACAGGGTATAATTGCGGGAACAATCAATTTGTCGAACAAAACTGATCACAGGTAAATTTGGGGCCGCCTATTCCCAATGTGGCAAACATTTCTTTCCTTCTAGCAAATTATCTTTTTATACCCTGTACCGTAAGGTACAAAGGGTATATTGTGTTTGTGCAAGCCGAAAATGTATGTAACGTACAGAAGGAGACGTCGGAGACCCCCCAAAGTTACTAAAGTATGATCAGAGTGACTAGAGAAGTCGATATACCCATGTCCGTCTGTCCGTCTGTCCGTATGAACGCCTAGATCTCAGAGATGGTAAGAGCTAGAGCAACCAAACTTTCAGATAAGATCCCTTATTAATCCATAGGAGACAAGTTTATTTTATTTTTTTGATATCGGGACTACATTATATAGCTCCCATAGGGGTGTTTCAGAGGACCTCGAAAAAAAGCAAAAGTTTTAGATGGATAATTCGTTTGCTTATGAAGATATCATAACCAAATTTGGCAGTCGGAAGTTTTTTAGAAACCCCCAGCACTGTACCAAATTTTATCAAAATCGGTTGACTATATCATATAGCTCCCATAGGATCGATCGGTCGACAAAAACGCTTTTTGTACAAAATTGGTTGTGTTTCGTTTGTTTGTGAAGATATTGTAACCAAATTTGGCATTCAGAAGTTTTTTAGAGATCTTCAACACTGTACCAAATTTTATCAAAATCGGTTGACTATATCATATAGCTCCCATAGGGCCGATCGGTCTAAAAAAAGTTTTTGATTAAAAATTCGTCTGTTTTTGGTTGTTTATGAAGGTATCATAATCTAATTTGGCAATCAAATGTCTTTTGGTGTTCTTAAGCAATTTACCGGATTTGATTGCAAGCAGTGGTACAGGGTATCCCAAAGTCGTCCGCGCCCGACTTTAACGTACGCCATCTTTTAAAATGGCATTCTTCAAATATCATCTGAACATAATCAATTGCTTTCCTTCAAAAACTCTCTCTTTTTTTTAACAAAATCGGTCAAATATTTCGTGGATAAGAGTTTCATTTAGATTAAAACGAGTTAATTTAAGCATTCAATTTTGATAGCAAGAATGAAAGAATTGATTTGATTAGTATGCCTGCAAAATTAACATATTACAATTTTTTGTATAACCCGTACTTTGTACATTCAATATGCCAAAAAAATAGTGATATACGAAAGACAATTAAAAATTATGAAACAAATTATGATCTAATATTTTTTTTTATAATGATATTATAAAAAGTAATATTTGGTATTGGTTATGTTTGTGTCTTTTCTTTAGATTAAGTGATTTTTAAAATTTAAAGCAATATTTAATTTGTTTATGTAAAGCATTTTGTATCTTTCTTTTTATCTTGCTTATAAGATTTTCAATTATATGAAGATTATGTACATCATTGTATAAAAAATCGTGTACAAATTAATAAAACGTAATCACTCTTAATGGTTTTAGATTGAGAGCGTCTCTCTTTCAGCGAATGAGTCCAAAAAAAACCTTTGAACCAACGTTGCGTATACAAAATACTTTCAAGTAGGGTTTTTATATGCTGGACTTCATTTCTTTAACTCATTGCAAAGTTTCGATTTCAGTTCGTCGGTTGTGTCGCGCGGTAATTTTTTCAAATACCACAAAAAAAAAATATAATATAGAATACTTATATATATATATATATTATGTATATGTATGTGCTTTATTTATAATTTTGAGTATAATAGAAAAAAATTATAAAAGACACAGCGTAAAATGGAGTTGGGTGCAGCAAATAGATTTAATGCTGAACGTTGTAAGTTTCAGAATAAAAACAAAAAAAAAAATGTGCCTCGTATACAATATATACTTACATATGTATAAAAATTAAACTTGAGTGTTAAAAATATTATGTGCAGATTATCGATTTGTACTGTTTACAACGCCAAGCATATAATTTTTCAACTTGAAATAAACTTAAAAAAAAATAACCCCAAAAAAGAGCTATATACAGAATTTTAGCTTGTGTATTATAGTACATAGGCAAACAGTACTGCTTATAATATTTACCACGCCATAGAGAGCGTTCTCACAGTTTTATTCCTCAAAAAGTGTGTCTAGTGGTGTCCAACACTTTTACTTCTGAGTACTTACGCAAATATCGGGTGATATAATGCCAAACCACTTTAAATGCAACTAAACGATCTAACACAAGGACACAATAATGTCAAGCTATTCTATATACTACATACATATGTATAAATACATATACGAGTATACAACTTGCCGATAGTTTCGCACCGGAAACTTGAAAGTTCAATTACGAATTTTTGCAAAACTTAATAGTTCGTATTATAATGTCAATGGCGCCCTAATTATGCTGCCCATACGATAGACCGAAAACCGAGACGTCTAGAGAGTAATTTTAAATTCAAGCTTTATTGCGTCGCAGAGCCGCTCCGAAAGTGTTAATTAGTTTGGCGATTTGAAACACTGCGATTTAATGAGGGCTTCTCGCGATCTTTTCTTTTGAAGGCTAATGAACCTGCAAGCGGAAACTATTATTTTGCATACTATTCACAATATATACCACGCTTTATGTACAATCATAGGTGATTCCATAGGTGGCATGCCTTTTGATGCTCACGATGCGAGCTATTTGGATGCATATAGGCTTTCTGTGCAAAACCCCGTAGAATTCTGGGAAGAATTGGGTCAGCTACTGGACTGGGATCGGCCATGGCAGCAGGTGATGGACAATAGTAATCCTCCATTTACCAAGTGGTATGTGGGCGGCTATCTAAATGCATGCTATAATGCAATTGATCGTCATATCTTGGCCGGCAAGGGTGCACAAGTGGCACTTATACATGACAGTCCTCTAACGCAGACGGTTCGGCATGTGACCTATCAGGAACTGTATGATCATATCATACTGCTTGCCGGTGGTTTGGTTAAGCTTGGTGTGCAGAAAGGCGATCGTGTTGTCATCTACATGCCTCTGATTCCAGAAACTATCATTGCTATGCTGGCTGTTGTGCGTCTAGGCGCCATACACTCCGTTGTCTTTGGAGGCTTTGCAGCACGGGAACTGTGTTCGCGCATGGAGCACGTGGAGCCTAAATTGGTTATAGCAGCTAATGCGGGTGTAGAGCCTGGCAAGGTGGTGCCTTACTTAGATATATTAAACTCGGCCATTAATATGTCACGCTGGAAGCCCGAGCGAAGTATTATTTTTATGAGAGAGAAGGTGCCAGTGGGCAATTTGGATGGACACACTGACATGCTGACATGGTCCTCTGTGCTTAGCATGGGCGGTCAACCAGTGCCCTGTGTGCCCATTGAGGCCAACGAACCATTGTATGTACTTTATACCTCAGGTACTACAGATAAGCCCAAGGGTGTTTTACGTACCATTGGCGGACATTTGGTTGCCTTGATGTACACATTAAACAAAATCTATGGTGTCAATGCTGGCGACACCTGGTGGGCGGCATCAGATATGGGCTGGGTGGTTGGACATTCGTATATTTGCTACGGACCATTATGCCTGGGTGCTACAAGCGTTATGTATGAAGGCAAGCCAGATCGCACACCAGATCCTGGACAGTACTTCAGGTGAGTACTTATAGTAGCTGTGTTAACCCATTTTTAAAGTTAACTCAACAAACCCCGAATTGATTGTTTTCGTAAAATAAAAATTAAGCACTACTATTGCATTTTTTTGGAATCAGAAATATATTTTAAAATTATTGATCCAAATTAACTTGGTACGTAAAAATAAGCTCCTCTAATGAATACTGCTTTTTTTCCGGGAAAATGCTCTGCGAATTCGAAGGGGGATTCCTTCGATTACGACCTAATATGTATACTAGTGTAAAATCTTCGTTGGTTAACTTTTTTCGAGAATATTAGAAAAATAAAAATGTGTACTTTGAACTTTGGAATACTCACAACATTCCCCACTATTTATTTGTGTAAATTGAATTTTTAGTTTTTACATAAATTTTTGGCAAGTATGCAGTACTAGCTATGTATAAACAAAAAACTCTAAAAATTCCAAAGTAACAAATATAAATGTTCTTTTATGTCCTGTACATTAAGCCAAGGGGTGTTTAAGTTTATGCGAATGTATGTACATATAGAAGGAGGTGTGGCAGACCCCAATTCCTTTGTACCAAAATGCTTATCATAACCTCGGGTAGCGAGGGTCTTACACTGTCGGGCACCGCCTCGAGTGTATTACTACCACCCTATAATTTTAAGGCATTAATGGGTAAAAATATTGATTTATAGATAACGAGTGTGTTTATAGTGGGTAAAATCCCTATCAATTTGGGACACCTAATTTTTAACACAAATCTTTCGACATATTCGGTATATGGGTTACGAACTCCAAAAGACGTTTGGTAGGCGAATTTGGTTACGATATCTTCAAAAACAAAAACCAAAAACGAATTTTGAACAAAAACGTTTTTTTTTACAAATCGTTGCTATGGAGGTTGTATGATATGGGAACTAAAAAAATGTTTCCAAATGCCAAATTTAGTTACGATATCTTTATAAACCGAGTTATCCATCTGAAACATTTGGTTTTTTTTCGAGATGGTAACATCTTTTTTACAAAAAAAAAAAAATTATGAAATATAAAAAAATGTAAATTTTATTGTAAATAATAAGTCTACTACACGCACCTATTGTTATTCCTCATGATCTTCGTTGTCAAGCTCTATGTTGTATTGGAATTCGAGTTCATCCATATCAAGCTCACTATATTGATTCTTAGACATGCTGCCTGAACTACTCCAAGAGCTTGATAATTCTGTTTTTACTCGGTAGATACGTTCCAATAAAAACCGTGTAAAAAAACAGTGTAAAAAAAGACATGAAGTTAATCCTTAAGCAGCTATGAAAATAAATTCGAAGTTTTAGTTTTCCTAACTAAATTTCTAAAAGATTAGGTTAATAAAAATATGTTTCTTTAAAATGTTAAATAGCTTTTTTTAATCGTGCTAAATCGAATAAAATTTTGTAAAAAATGTTTTTTCTAGACCGTGTTATTTCAAAACCGTGTAAAAAAACACCGTGTAAAAACAGAATTGGGTGTATTTAAAACTTCAGATGGAAGACACAGTCTTTTTTGTCTTTGAATACGTCTGTCTTGGTTAATTGATGATATAATGGAATCTGATGTATCTATTGCTCTCAGGAATACGTCAGTAAAATTATTTAATCGCCTGCTTTTCCTTGCATGATGCAATCGATCAGACTTATATATTTTATTGCGAGATTCGGCACTTTCCTCTCCAAAGTACCCTACTGAAAGAACAGTATTTTCTATGACATCACACGAATGCACGAAAATTTTGTATACTTTTGGAAATATATGGCACCCTAGGCCGTCCTGTAAGTAATTGTTTCCGAATTTAACCAATTTGCGTGTCTTCTTTCAAATTGCTTGAAAATTCTTTTGAAATTTGTCCAATTCGAAGACAAACCGGTGGCAAAAGCGCTTACTTTTATCAGCTAAAATTCTCGATTCGTCTTCAGAACAGGTGCCAGTTATTGCCGCTTTAAAGCAATTAAAAATGGCATCCTCTTTTGCGTTCTTCGTCGTCATTGACTTCCACGTGGCAAACAACTTCGCCTTTTCGAAACTTAGGTGTTAACCTACAAAATGAAATTTGCGCAAAAAAGCGCAAAAGAGCGCTTTAATATGACATGCATTTGAAAGATGATTGAACATTCTAACACAAACAATAAACTTTATTGGTGGGATGAGCTGGATTCATTTTGTAGCTCTATTTAAAAACACATTTTAGCAAGTTAGCAATTACATACAATTGGGAGAACGGCACAATTAATTTTAGCAATTCACATTCACAAACATATATTACAAACCACTCTCATTGAACTGCATCCTAAAAATTGCACTTGTGTTGCTTAATTATTCTATTTTAGCAATTCAAAGTTGCATGCAAAAAATTTACATTTCTAAAACACGTGCTTTTGTTTATTAACAGCAGTGTTTAACAGCTGGCTGATAACTAAACAGCGGCGCGATCTGTTAAAATTTTTGATACTTAACATTACAGATTTATATTTTTATGATGCATGGCAGTTAAAAAAAAAATATTTTAACGACTTTTAAAATATGGGTTTTGGCCAGCTAAAGTGGTCGTTTGCCCCATAGTGCTATGGTAGCTATACAATATAATCCCGATATAAAAAAATTAAAACAAACTTGTCTGCTATGCAATAATAAGGGATCTAATCTGAAAGTTTGGTTGCTCTAGCTTTGACCATATCTGAGATCTAGGCGCTCATAGGGACGGACAGACGGACATGGGCTTCTTCTTCTATATGTTACATAGAATAATAGACTTAATATATTTGGTCATTTATATACTAATCTTTAGGAAGACCAAAAAACAAAAGACTTGTAAGTTAAAATTTGTATTTACCTTTTTAATTTCAGAATTATTGATCAGCATAAGGTTTGCTCCATATTTTCGGTGCCAACATCTTTTCGTGTCATAAGACGTGCCGATCCCGACATCAGCTTTGGTCGTCAGTATTCCACGAAATCTTTGCGTGCCATTTTCATTGCTGGCGAACATTGTGACTATGAAACAAAATCATGGATTGAGAAAACTTTCAAAGTGCCAGTTTTGAATCATTGGTGGCAAACGGAAACTGGGTCAGCAATAACAGCAACATGCTTAGGGTTTCAGCAAAGTCTCAGTCCTCCTTGCTATTCAACAGGTCTTCCTCTGGTTGGCTATGACAGTAAGTGATATGTATTCTTTGTTAATTGGTTATTCTTAATCTATTTGTTTAATTTCAAGTTAAAATACTCAACTCGGAGGGAAAAGAAGCACAGCCTTTAGAGCTGGGTCGCATTGTACTGAAACTACCACTGCCACCTGGGAATATGGCTACTTTGTATAGAAATGATGAGCTCTACTGTAAGCTGTACTTTCAAAAGTTTTCTGTAAGTTTGCAAAACTTTGCATTTAAGTAAGTTTACAATCCCAAAAGCACAAATAAAAACTGTTGCAGGGCTACTACGACACTATGGACGCTGGCTATAAGGATGAACGTGGTTATATCTTTGTTACGGCACGCGATGATGATGTCATCAATGTGGCAGGTCATCGTTTGTCTACTTCAAGCCTGGAAGATGCCGTACTACGTCATCCAGATGTGGTCGATGTGGCGGTCTTTGGTGTTCCCGAGCCCACAAAGGGCCAAGTGCCGCTGTGCCTGTACATACCAGTTGAAGATTGCAAAAAAACTGATGCCAAGCTGTCAGCTGAGGTTATAAAGCTTATACGCGATGTTGTTGGCCCCATAGCAGCCTTCCGGCTAATCACCTCGGTCAACAACTTGCCACGCACCCGATCCGGCAAAACCTTACGCAAGGCAATGGCTGATTTCGCCAGGAGCGAGCGTGTCATCTTGCCAGCGACTATTGACGATGCCGGCGTTTTTACTGAAATCCGACGTGCACTGAATCAGCTTGGCTATGCCATGAATGCACCCGAACCCATTGTAGCCAAACTGCTTGACTGAGCAGCTCTTGATGCATGTACGAGTATGTGCCTCTATTTACTTCACCTTTTTACTTGTTGTTAGTTTTAAATTCGCCAACAATAAATCCAAATTTTAGTCTTTTGCACATTAAAGATTTTTTCACTTGCCTTATACATAGAGGGTTTAGGGGATTTCCCCAATTTAAATGTTAATGGTACTGATTGAAATGTGCAAAAATGTCTATAACCGGGACATATGCATGCTGATTACTCCAGCTCATGTCTGCACTGCGGAAACTCAATCAGTTTATTCAAATTATGTGCAAATTTTGTTAAACAAAACGGCCTTCACTGAGAGATTGTACCATTTAGTGTCGGAATGGTAGGCACTGACTTTGTTAGCACTTTAACATTGTCAACGCCTACATAATATAGAGTGACCAGATGGCAATAACAGTTTCTTCAGTTGATATGTTTTCGAAGCTAGTTACCAATGTCATTACACAGTGAGAAAGTTTGAGAAAGAGTACACTCTTTTGAACTTTAAGCAGGGACCGCACTTAGGGTCTGTCGTTAGTCACCACTGGGCTCCAGCTTTTCCCTCGACAACCTTCACTTTAATGCACATAGCTATCATAGCAGCCAGTATCGAAGAAGACATGCCTATTCGGTGCCGGTGTGCTAAATTGAACATTGTAAGATTGTGCTGGCAAAAGAATTAAAAGCCAACGAAAAAAGACATCGGTCGCTGGAAATGTCAGTCATGGATTCAGATTTTTTCGGAAAAACTGTCTACCAGAATCAATTTGATATCTACCACCCTTGTTGTGTTATTAAAATATATTTTTCTAGTGTTCTCATCTGGTCACCCTATAGTTGCACTCATTACGTACACATCTCTGACCATATGTAATGCTTTATTAACTTATTGTCTTTTCCCTCAAAGTACTCGCATTTGACCTCAAGTTGGTAATCTCATTACCAGTAATGAACTTGTGTAAGTAATGTTGCACTGGATAAACCTATTAGCTTTATAGTGTTCATTTGAACTTAAAGAGCTATATATGAAATTAAGTACACTGAGAAAAAAAATCAAGTATTCCGTACTTAAAACGCCACATTTCGAACTTGATATCTAGCCAAGTACGGATTTGTTAAAATTAAGAACTTGATACTTAGATTAAGTATGATTTTTATTAAGTACGTAATACTGCTATTTAGAATGAATAAACTCGAAAATAGCACGAAACTCGTACTTAATTCAAGATCACTTTTAAACTTAGTTCGAGTATTAGAGCTCTTGAAGGAAGTATCGCAGATCTTAGTTCATGTATGTTTTAACATGAATTAAGTTGTTTAAATTACTTAAAATGAGTTTAAAATATCTTAAAGCAAGATAAGAAAATCTGGATTTAAGACGATTCCATCTTGCATCAAGTTTCGCTACGGTCTAAAACTGAGTTTCAATATTCTTTTTATGAGAACGTTGAAACTTAAATTAAGAATACACAATTTTGATTCTAGTTCGTTTGTACTTCATTTATTTTTTGCTTTTCTTATAAATATTTACTTATAGCTATTTACACTTATAAATACTTTCTTTTTTATTAAATACATTTGGATACACTTAAATATACTTAATTCTAACATATGTTTTGTTGTTATTTAATGGATACAAATGCATTGGTAGGCTTATAAACTCCGAAATTTTCTTTAACTCGTATTTCTCAATTAAATTACCAATTTCAAATGAGTGGAAATGGCGATCAAATTGTTTAAAATTAATTTTTTGGCACATAACAAGCAATATTTGTTGTAACAATAAATAATTTCAATTTGTATAACTCAAGAATCGAAGACTTAGTAGCAAGATAATAATTACATTTATAGAGTTTTCCTTTAAATCTTAATTCTTTAAACACTTTGCAAGTTTTGAAATCTATATTTAGTACATTTTGAATGTTTACAACAATTTCCTTTGGTACATTTTTTATTTCCGTTGCTGTATATTCAATAACTGGGCTCAACCATTCTTCATGGTCGTTAAGAAACTTAGAAAACTTTAAACAAGATTTAATAGCTAATGTTAAAGGCGGATTGACTCTAGATGTAATATTGTGGTACTGAGCTGCTTGTTTCAAGCCATCCTTGCACCTTACTAGCAGTAGATATGGTTTCGTCATCTACTTGAAACTATAAAAGGGAAATTGATATATAACGGAAAAGACTGCTATATTTATCAGCGCCTTACCTTAAGTTTTTTCCACGTGAGAAGCTTTTCCCGTAACTCGGCTCTTAGGCCAATGGGAGGCACTGCCTCAGATAAGTCTTCCTTTTCAATATATCGCAAGCTCCTGAATGTTATATTTGAATCTATACATATTTTAGAAAAATTAATAAACTTGTTTATGAATGCGAAAATCAAAAAAAAAAAAAAACAAAAAAAAACACAAATGTGCATATGAACACATAAAAACCACACAATATACGCAGTGTTTTGTAGTTGTTGTATTGCTTTGACACGATGATCATGTGTATGTACATATGTATATATGTCTTTTTTTTTTTATTTTTTTAATTAATATGACTTAAAACTATAATAAACACTAGTTAATATATATATATATACATTAAAAAAATATTCAAATAGTAACAAATGGGCGCTCAAGAATTACAGTATCAATTATTGAAATAATTTATTTATTTATTTATTTATTTATTTAGGATCAACATATAATATAATCAGTTGATTACTTAAAAACAAAAAACAAGGTTAATTTAAAAAGGATAATACAAAAAGAAACTTATAAACAAATTTTTAAAATATTTAATATTATATAATATAATTAATATTAGGTAGTTTGCCACTGACCCGTTGGGGGAATTTTATTTGCCTGGTGGCCAGCTATGCCCCTACCCACAGCCAATTGTGGTCAGTAGCAAACAAGTAGAACCAGCAATCCAGAAAATAATCGGACTCCTGCCCGTTGGGGTAATTTTTAACTGGAGCTAAGGTGGTTCAAGACAGCTCTCATCAAACTGGAAGGCGAAAGTTCACTTGAGAGGATACGTGCCAAGTCATTAAAATTCGAACATAAAACTCTAAAAGGCTCATGTAAAGCATAATTTGTAGTGCATCTCTTAAGAGATAAGGGTACAAAATTTCTAGAGGAGCGTCTAGGAATGTTAAACAAAAGCTGCCGAAGTAGGAAAGGGGAATCAATGGAACCAGTTATGAGTTTATGCAAAAAAATAGCATTAAGGGCAATCCTACGATTTTTCAAAGAAGGTAGATCAATTAGAAGAAGTCTACTGGCATAAGGAGGCAAACGGATATTGGGGTCCCAATTTAAGCTTCGTAGAGCAAAAAGGAGAAACTGTTTCTGAACAGATTCAATTCGTGCTTGATATTTTTTGTATTGAGGGCACCAAACACAGGAACAGTACTCAAGTCCTGGGCGAACGAGAGCAGAATAAAGAACCTTGGTCGTATACGGATCATTAAATTCTTTTGACCAGCGTTTAATGTACCCTAAAACACACCTAGCTTTATTCACAACTGTAGAAACATGGGTGTTGAAGGTAATTTTAGGCTCAAAAGTAACACCTAAATCAGTACATAAAGAGATACGCACCAAAAGAGAACCATTTATGGAGTAATTAACCAAGTGAGGTTTGTGTCGATGAAATGTCATAAACATACATTTGGAAAGGTTTAAGTTCAAATGGTTAACCGTACACCAGTTATAAAGAGAGTTTAAATCATCTTGAAGTAAAAGATGTGACGTGAAATCATTAAACGAGAAACAAAGTTTAACATCGTCAGCGAACATAAGAACACGGGCATGATTTACCACATTTGGCAGATCATTTATAAAAAGGGTAAAAAAAAGAGGACCTAGATGACTACCTTGCGGAACACCGGAAGATACTTGAACAATTTTGGAAACAGTAGACCTAACTATAACTCTTTGGGTTCTATCAGCAAGGTAAGATGAAATCCAATTGAGAAAGTTGGTCGGTAATCCTAAGAGCCCAAGCTTGAAAAGAAGGAGTTTGTGATTAACAGAGTCAAAGGCCTTACTAAAATCAGTATAAATGACATCTGTTTGAAGTTTATTTGAAAATCCTTTAAATGCAAAGGATGTAAACTCCAGAAGGTTTGTAGAGGTCGATCGACCTTTCATAAATCCATGCTGGCACGGGGAAATAAGGGACTTACAAAGATGCTGCAAATGAGCCACTAAAATTTTTTCAAACAATTTGGGAATTGATGACAATTTGGCGATGACACGATAATTGGAAACATCGGATCTATTACCCTTTTTGTGAAGGGGGATAATAAAAGACGATTTCCAAATGGTAGGGAAAGAGGCCGATTCAAGTGACAAATTAAATAGTTTCAGCAAGGGTTCATGAAGCGCAAGTGCACAAGCTTTGATAACACAGGTAGGAACATTATCAGGGCCTGGCGAGTAAGACATTTTAAGCGAACAAATACCAGAATTGAGGTCATCATTGCTAATAAATGGAACATATAGACCGCTACCAGACGAAATATTGAAAGGATAAGAATTAGGAGAGTAAGACTTTGAAGAGTAAGTAGATTGAAAAAAACTAGCAAATAAGTTAGATATACCTGCGTCAGTAGAGGCTACTACACCATTATACATGAGTGTAGAAGGAAATAGATCAGATTTACGTTTAGAATTTACAAAATTAAAGAACTGTTTCGGATCAACAGAAAATTGTTCACGGCAACGGGATAAATAATTTTGATAGCAATTTCTGTTTAAAAGGATAAATTCAGATCGAGCATACGAATAATTAGAGAAATCACGATTAGAGCCTGTCCTTTTAAATTTCTTGTAATATCTAGATTTCAAATTTTTTAAATGTGACAAATTCCGAGTAAACCAGGGAGGTTTGAGCGAAAAACAAGCATTTGTCGAAGGGACACACGCATCAAATATAATGTTTAGCGTATCATAGAAAAATGATGCAGCTACATTCACGTCATCACAATTCATCAAGCGGGACCAGTCAGTGGAGGTTAAAAGTTCGTTTAACATAGTAAAATTAGCCTTACGAAAACAGCGGCGACGGACAATAGCAGGAGAAGAAAAAGCCAAAAACATTCTTTTTCGAATAGAAAAGTTGTTGACAATGCCAACAAAACGCTGTGTTCCCAAGCGGTCCTCAATCTAAGTACTAACCGCGTCCGATGCTGCTTAATTTCGGTGAACGGATATGTATGCAGATATGTATGTATTCCTATGTCTCGTGTGCTGGCCTACTGCATTACATACACAAATATCACTTGCTCACACCGTTATATTTTTCAAGTGGCGCCAACCAAACGAGTACATTTTAAAGGCCAACAACAACAATAAACGCATAATGGGTGTTGTATTCTGTTTTGTTGTTGTTGTAAACTGTTTTTGCTTATTCATACATACATACATACATACATATATATGTACGTATGTATGTAAATACATTTATTTAGACACTTTTTTTTTTGCATATATACGTTAATATATTAATATGTGTCACACAAACAGAAAATTTAGGATCAAAGGTCCCTCAAATCAAAGCAATACAATACTTTGGTTATTTTCTTGATTTTGTCCGTCTGGCGTCACTTGAAAAAAATACCGGTGCTGGCCCAGAGCTGATGCATATACATACATAGGTACATACATAAATTGTACATACATATAAGATTATTTTAAACTCACCTTTTAAATATGGTAAAACCTCAGGTATCCCAAATTCGTCCATTAAATTTTGGAGGGCTCTTTCGTCTTCACATTGTTCCAACTGCTCCATTTCACAAGAGCCCGGCATCATAATTTTTTTTCAACCGTTCACTACAGACGCGCAACACAAATGATGAAATGCTTTTGCACAAGCATTTTACATTAAAACACACAAAAAACTCTAATGTGTTGCTTTCTCTTTCTAGCTCACAGTCGTATGCGCCACGCACTGCATCGATCTGCTCTCACACTCACATATTCTAACGAACTTTATGGTTGGAGAGCACATTTATTATACAGAGAGCCAGTGAGAGAGTGCAAAAGAGCGTGTATGGGACCTTAAGAATTTTATTACTTCTTTCAAGATGCTTTATACTTGCATTAAGAATATTTTTCTTGTATTAAGTACAATTTTCTTGTTGCAAGTATTTTTGAACAAGATTGAAATTTCTAAAATCAAGCTCATTCGAACTTAATTTTAGCATGCCTTATTTTTCTCTGTGTAAGCTCACAAAAATAAAACAACATGGGTGGTCCTCGGCTGAGGAATAACCTTTGGCCTCTAAGTTCCGAAAATTGGCATAAATCCCCCACAAGGTGACTTTTTTGGGTCTTAAGAGTCATACTGTAATAAGTTTGAAAACATTTTGGTAAATGGTATCTGCAAAATCTTTATTAATTCAAGACACCGCCGTTCGGATGCGGCTACAAACTGTAGGTCCCTGTTCTCTTCAAACAGTTATTAATAGAGATCCCCATGCTCTACCTAGGGGCGACTGACTAAATAGTCAAGTCTGGGAATATCTCCAAGATCGGATTTTGGCCCGGGTAAGTTGTGGGCCACTCCAGAAAGTAAATATTTTGGCATGATTTTGGAAATTCCCGTGCACAATTACAGATTTTTGTACAGAGGCGAAACTAGGTGGATTTAATAATGATAGCACGCATAGCATTTGTACATATAAGGCTGCACTGCGTATACGTAATTTTTTTTTTCAAAGTATCAATTTTCAACGAAATTTGAAAAAAAAAGTGTTTTAATATTCAAATGTAACTATAATATAGTTTAATAATAGTTATTAATAATATTAGCGTTGTAATATACCATTTTTCAAAAAAGTGCCTGGAATTTGTAATTCAAAAGTACCGCGGAAGATTTGTATACCCTGTACCGTATGGTACAAAGTTTATGCAAGACGAAAATGTATGTTACATACAGAAGGAGACGTCGGAGACCCCGAAAGTTACCCAAAGTATGATCAGGGTGCCTAGAGAAGTCGATATACCCATGTCCGTCGGTATGAACACCTAGAGATGGTAAGAGCTAGAGCAACTATACTTTCAGATAAGATCCCTTATTATCCAACGAGAGACAAGTTTATTTTCTTTTTCTGATATCGGGGTTACATTATACACCTCCCATAGGGGTGTGTCAGAGGATAAAAAGTTTTAGATGGACAATTTGTTTGTTTATGAAGGTGTTATAACCAAATTTGGCATTCAGAAGAGTACTCAAGCACTGTACCAAATTTGATCAAATTCGGTTGACTGTACCATATAGCCCCCATAAGACGGATCGGTCAAAAAAACGTTTTTTGTTCAAAATTCGTTGTATAGTATTTCGTTTGTTTATAAAGATATCGTAATCAATCTTCACATTCGAAAGTTTTTTATAGTTCCCAAGTACTGTATCAAATTTGATCAAAATCATATAGCCCCTATAGGACGGATCGGCCAAAAAAACGTTTTTGGTGCAAAATTCGTCTGTTTTTCGCGTTTGCTTATGAAAATATCGTAACCAAGTTTGACAAATAAATATCTTTTTGCAGTGTGGTGGTACAGGGTATCCCAATGTCGTCCGCCCCCGACTTTAACTTACGCCATCTTTTTCTTATATTGGTACATCCTTCCTCCGTCCACAAGCCAAATTTGAGAGCCATCTGTCAACTGGTTGTTGATCAGAGTTTGCATGATCATCTATATTCCAGGGTTTGTACTCCAGGTATGCACTTTAAGAAAATGCTAGGAGGCTCCGCCCCCTGCGTGCTTAACACGTACGGTCTTCTTTATTCAATTTAGTTCGTCCAGCCCATAATATCCATTTCTTGACATCCATAATACATGCATGAATGCTATAGTCGGTCCAGCACGACTTTAAAATACCCTGTACTTTAAAAATCTGCGATGTGCGTGTAGTGTTTTCATCTGGCTCTTCTCGCCTAACTTCGGCAACCTCTCTCCTCTGGCATCTACGCAATGTACGCCATGTATCCCGCTCTTGCTCTGCACTTCTAAACTCTAAATCTTCTCCGAGTTGCTATCTATGTGTAGTGAGAAATACGGCAATACTAGTCGAAGTAGTGTAAATACACTGAAATCAATATTTTTTTTGTTTTATTCACTCTCAATTTTTACTATTGTAATGCTTACCATAAATTCGCATTGCAAAAATACCTTAATTTAAACAATAGATAGTTGCAATGTATGCAAAATTTCAAATAATTCTAGAAAACAACTGTTGCAACAAAGAATTAATGCCATCAAATATTGAAACAAATGTGAACAACAAAATTGAAATAATTTCAAGTGAATTGTTGTTCAAGGGTTCCTATTGCTGCCGTTGTTATTCCCCTTCAATGATATGTTTCAATATTTCGTATGAGTTTTCACATGAATGATGACTTCAACGTGTCGAGGTGAAACTTATATTGTGCACAGCGTATGAGGTGTGGCTATCATATAGTTCAGTTTCAAACTGATTTTTTTTGTTGACGTATTTATATATGGATAAATGAAAATAGGGCCCATCGGATAGATTACAGAATCGTTTAAATATAAATTAATATATTCCTGCGCATTTATTTGACCGGATAAAAAGCATGTAGGGGCAAGCACTTGCCACCTCTAATTGCAGATTATATCAGGAGGGATTTTCGGCAACTGATT
This sequence comes from Chymomyza fuscimana, assembly GCA_949987675.1. Taxonomy (NCBI): domain Eukaryota; kingdom Metazoa; phylum Arthropoda; class Insecta; order Diptera; family Drosophilidae; genus Chymomyza; species Chymomyza fuscimana. The sequence goes on from OX465088.1 coordinate 89,313,928, forward strand.
CGGTTTTAGTAAGTGTTAGAATTATGCCAATGTCTCGAGATTCTTTTATGATATCTTCAGGATGATCCAAATTAGAAGCTTTCCATCAAAAAGTGTTTTCCCCTCTAAATATATGTGCTTGCTCACACCATTGATATAAAATGGTTTTCAATCCCTGGGACTGTTTATTACAAACCGTTCTGCCTCACTTTTTAGCACTCCAAGCAGTTTTGTGACAATGAGAATGTATTTCGACCTGGTTTTTTTTGTAAGTCAGCATTTCTTCATCCGTAAATGGTAGGAATTGCACTTCTGGCCTTATGAAGTAATTTTCTGAATTTTTTAAAAAGTTTGCAAGAATTTCAAACACTTTTATCGTCAACTGAGGCATCCCTTAAATCTTTCCTTGCTCGGTACCTTAATTAGCAAAAACAAAAAATTTTGTTTTGTCGACACAACAGACACAAAGGATATCTCCAAAAGCCTACATGTTCACAATTAATGGTTCCTTATTCATAAGTGAGATATATGAAAAAGTATCTATGTGCATAAAATTATTATTAACTATACAAATTGATTGTTTGTACTTTTTACATTTCGAAGAAACAATATCTTCCCAGATTAAAATTTTTTTAAAAATTAGTTTAATTAAAAAAAATAAAAACTTTAAAGTAGTGGAAGACAATTAAAATATATTTGGATAGTTTTGGCAAGCCATTTAATTACGGAAATAAATAAGAAGATGTTATGACTTAACACTATATAGCATTGCAGAGCAGGAGAGTGATACATTGCGTAGATTCCAGAGCAGAGACGTTGATGAACATGTAATTAAGTTGAGCAGGCAAGAGATACTATTGATAGGAGAATTACAAGAATACAGTCACGCCACGTTAATGAGAAATGGACATCTTTATTTTTTTTTCTTCTGAATCCGTTCCCTTCGTTGCAGCAGCAGACACATAGTTAGAAAACGAAATGATATATATGCAGCTCCTGATTTAAAAGGGGACGTCCAGGCAAAAGAGTTGGAGTAGCTATTGCTCCAGGAGAGGGACGGCAACCTCTGGATATGATCTTAGAATGTGATTCAGAGGAATTCAATTACGATTTTTTTTCGCAAAGTTATGGCTATTCGAAGTTACGAAATCTATCCCTTCGATGTCATTTAGCATTTGCATTAAGCCTTTGAGACAATAACACAGGTCAACAAGGTTTAGTTGTTGGAAAGTAATATGCTGCGTAGAATACGAATCCGGTGACAGAATCGGTCCAGCACGTCAGGATTTTGAGATATTTGATGTACCCGAAGAACGGCGTAACTTCGAATAGCTATAAATTTGCGAAAAAAAAACGTAATTGATTTCTTAAACTTTTAAATTAAAGAGTAAGAGTGCTACTAAATGATGTAACTGGAGAGACAGAACACAAAAATTTTTTGCACCCTGTACATAACCTCAAAAGTAGTAAAAAACGCCGTTTTATGGGTACATAAACATAACCTCAAATATCTCAAAATCCTGACGCGATGGGCCAATTCGGATTCTACGCATCAAATTACTTCGAAAATTACCCTTAGCTTTCCAACAACTGACATGACCCCGGTATTTGTAGACATGTGTTATAGAAATAGAGATATGTACAGGGATATTATAGTCTGGATGATCTAAATTGAAAAAAAAAGATCGCACTGGGGTTGGCGTGGGGCTATTACAATGAAATAAATTAATACTATTGGAATCATGAGCGGATCCACGGAGGTGGTTTTCGGGTCCGGACCCCACCCACAAAAGTTGGAAAAATGGGTTGAAAGTCTTTTGCGAGCTCTGATATATATATAATTCGAAGTGAAAAACCCTCCCCAAGAACAAATCCTAGATACGCACCTGATTGGAACAATAGATGTTCAGCAAGAAATATAAGATTTAGACTTTCTAAACATAAGACCACATAGTTCCATTCCAATTTCAATATTAAGCATTTCGTTATGCCAGTTTGTATGGCAATCACGCTCCAATGCAAATAAATTGCAACGTTTCGGTGACAAATCCCAGCATCATAAAATAAAGATTACTTTACTTACGATATTTGCATCAACTACAACACGCTGAAGTTTAAACAGCAAACAGCAAACAGCAAAACGCTAAGATGACCTTAAAGTATCTCAATTTAAAGAAGTGCTACCGACATTACCTAACCAACTGTCTATGGTAGGTAGGCCACGTTAAATTACGGCCCATTAAAATGACGCCCCTCAATGCAACATTAATAACTACTTATAAATATTAGCGTAAATATTCTTATACAACGTCATCGTCATTGTTCATAAAAAGTTTACTTTTACAGCATAATTAAAAGCTGATAAACTTCAATAATAGATAAACATATTGCAAACAATGTGCATGTGCATTAGTATGTGTGTGTGTGTGTGAGTGTATCTGTATGTTTGGTCCTTACTAAACAAGTTTAAAGCAACTGCAAAGTACTTACTTACTTACTTACTTACTTACTTACTTGCCACATGCCACCTTACTTATGTAGTTCTCGTACTTATTGACGTATACGTAATATGTATTTGATCACGCCCACCGACCTTAAGGCCATACTGTGGATACGTGTAAAGGAGCAACATGTGGTCCATCCGGTCTACGTCTGTATGTGTGCCAATGGCCAATGGAAAACGCGCATTTGGTTGTGTATGTGCCACAACAGAAGTAAATAAAAGCGGATGCTCGGTCCTTGTGACTATCATTCGAGTGTTGGCGTTCAACAAGTACCAACAGTTCCATAGTGCCAAGAAGGAACAAGCGTTCTTCAAATATCTAGCGAGTTCTTTACTTACAATATATACTAAAAATAATATATTATCAGGTAAACATAGTGAATTATTTATAAAAAAAAAACAAACAGTATGTAAGTACTTGTAGTGTGTATCAAAATTGAGAAGTGGTGCTCATGGTGTGTTATATGAAAAAGTCAGTTAATTATAGGGTACTAGTGGATTCGGCAGACGCTCTCCTGGTCATACGATGACTTGCCTGCTATTTAGGAATTTTTGCAGTTTTTTTTTATCAAATAATCTATCTATCAAAAACATAACGTTGGGGCGTTTTTAACCAAAAGACTAGTGATAACTAACTATAATTAAGAGCATATTTGACCAAAAGTGGCATCAAAGTCTAAGAAATGTATATTTCCAAGTTTTTGAAGATAGTATTGATGTACCTCTGGAAAACTGGTATCTTTGGTAATCTCTTCTAAGCACAAAGCTTTGCCGCAAGTCTTCTTTCTAGTTTGGCTAAGGAAGTACATTTTCCCATTAGATAGATGAATACATCGTTAAGCCTAGTTTTCTTAGAAATTTATAAAAAACTTTACTTTTGTTTCCTGATGTACGGAAGTTAATAAGAGACGAAATTCCAGTCTGTAGACAGTTGGGAACTCTTTACTTCTCTATATAATTATTAAAGCACATTTAATATTTTTATATGCATTTCTTCAAATACAAAAATTTACCCTAATCGTGATATCAAGGTATTTACAAAAAAAGCAACAAAACAGGCAGCAAAAAGCTACAGAAACTCTTGAGCGACACGTACGTGAGTGCAGCACTTGCATGAGGGAAGGTCTTCAGCTTGTTGTTAAGCTCTTACGCTCGCACCACCGCATCAGTTATAAATAACAAAAGTAATCGGTCATACAGTGCGTATGAGTGCACGTACATCTTCATCAGCGCGTTAGTCCTGCACAACCTGCCCGAATGATGTGCAGCCTGCAGGCTAATGGAAACAAATTGGCCGTCGCTTAAATATATTAGAGCACATTAAAGCCGCGTGCTTTTCCGCTGGCAGCTATGGCTGACTGTGTAATATGGTCCTGAGATGGGATTAGAACTGCTGAAGGATACTTTGCAGTTGGCAAATTGAACAAACAGTGGCAAGCTGTTTGCAAATCCTTGTCTAAATCTGGCTTATGCATATTGTCATGCCAGCATTTATCAACTGTGACAAATTGCGTGCGCTGATATGCTTTTAATGCTGCAGCGAAGCAGGAATATTAATTCAATATGGTTGACTTGGATCATCTAACAATTGTCATAAATATATATGTTTGCTTTCCTATTGTTGCAGCATGTCTTTAGTACAACTATTTGTGGTTTTCTGTCTGCTCGTTGTTTTGCTGGTCATGTGCATGCACCCAGCAGAAGCTGCGCCACAGGCTCCTTTATGCCAGCCGGGAATTGTTGAGGAGATGCCCAATCATATAAAAAAGGTTTGTCTGGCTTTGGAAAACTCAGATCAATTGACAACGGCTCTTAAATCGTATATCAACAATGAAGCATCTGGTAAGATTTAAAAAACTTTATTATTAGTATTTTTTTTTTAATATTATTTTTACAGCGTTGGTGGCCAACTCTGATGACCTGCTGAAAAATATGAATAAACGTACAGACGTGGATCATGTTTTCTTGAGATTTGGTAAACGGCGCTAAACGGAATTTGATACCAATGGCAAAACAATTTCGATTACTTCCCCTCAAAAGACGATTCTACGACAAGAAATTTCTGTAATATAAGCCATAACGAAGAAATTTATATGTAATCACGGCATATTGATGTTAAAAAAATGTGTAATCTTTTTGTGCAAGTTAATTACTTGTTGGAAGCTCTCTAGTTCAATAATAACGAATTATAAAATATTTTTCTTAATTGTACATAGTACTTGAAGACCCCCGAAATATTCTGCACAAGCTGATCTCTTTTGTTGTATTCGAATTTCATTATGAACACTTTATTTGTAAATGTATTTAGAATAAATCTTTATAAACAATATTTGATATTCCTTAATGGTTTTCGAAAATTGAATAATCCAATATACATAGATTTAAGCTAATCTACCAAGTATAACGTATACCAAATACTTAAAGCATATTTCCTTAACATGAAGCACACTGAATTTTCTTACTTAATAAACACATCCCAAAATTTATTGTGAAATATTTGCAGAGAACCTTTTCACAAGGTCACATATAAAAAAAAGTGTGCTAAAAATTCATTACAGCTGGGTCTATGGTTATAATCCAATTATATAGATGGGCACAAACGAAATCGTTCTGATTTGGTCAATCAAGTCATATACTACTAGTGCCATGACCAAGTTTCCAAGACTAGGTCGTAACATACAAGTTATCCTAAAATACACTAGCTTACAAATTTTAGGGTCATCGTAATTTTGTCTCAAGGCACACGAAAATGAAATCCATTTTGTTTTCTTAAGAAGCGTTTTCAAGATTTTTTCAAAAAAGCAGTTTTAAGGTGCTTATTTCAGTTACAGTATCAACTTTTCTTTCAAGGTCCCATATAAAAAAGTCAGTCGGTATCAGCAGCTTTTCGATGGTAGTTCTCCTATAGCGGTGTGTTGTCTTAAATCTTAGAAATTAATAAAATGTACGTCGCAGAGACGTATCGTTATATTTTGTGTAAGTTTTAACATTTTTTTTTTTTTTTTAAATAATGTGAGTGAAAGCGATAATGAATGAATAATGAAGATGACAAGCTTAGTACCAAAGAAGATGAACTTATGGGTATTTATATGCGAGACGGAGACATACCTTCGTTACATGACTGACAGAAGCTGGAGTGGGCACATTCATCTGCCTAAATTGATTAATAGTAACCTAAGGGTATTGCTGAAGCCTAAAAAATGCATTACTTTTAGGTTTAAGAGCCAATTATTATTTTTAGTCAAATAATTAATTGTTTATTAAAAAGATGTCGCTTCATGCATAAAAAGGAGCTGAGCGGCCATCTACCAGTCACTAAGGGAGTTCGCCAAGGCTGCGTGCTATCACCTCTACTCTTTAACATTGTTTTGGACGTTGTGATGAGTAAAGCTACGCGCGAAACTAAAGGAATAACTTGGGAACTAAATGGACGGCTTGAAGATCTTGATTACGTTGACGATATTTGTCTCATGGTGCACACTTTTGCAGACATGTCAAAAAAATTAACACTAGTGGCACAAATCGCCGCAGAAGTAGGTCTGAAAATAAACATTGGCAAGACAAAGGTAATGCGTGTTAGCACCAACTACACGCAAAAATTCCAAATCAGCAACGTAGAGCTCGAAGACGTGGACTCCTTTTGCTATTTGGGGAGTATTATATATTCGGTGCGCTGTGTGGAACTCCACGATCGTCACACGACGCACCAAAATAAAAATATTTAGCTCCAACGTGAAGTCCACTCTTTTGTATGGTTGCGAAACCAGGAACCTTGCAGCCTCTGACATCCAAACGTTGCAAGTTGTCGCCGAGAAATCTTGAGAATTTTCTGGCTTAATACGATCTCAAATGCTGACCTGTGGACTCCCTGCAACCAGATACCGATTCCTGAAAAGGAAACCAACAAAACCTGGAGCGAAGTCATGGCGCATGACAGAGGAAAATGGAGGAACCTCGCTGCGGCCCTTTGCTCCCCCGTGGAGCCATAGGATCATATATATAAAAAGATGGTGTACGTTACAATTGGGCGAGGACAACTTTCGGATACCCTATACCACCACATTGCAATTAAATCCGGTATATTGCTTAAGAACTCCATTTGATTGCCAAATTTGGTTACAATACCTTCATAAACAAACGAATTATCCATCTTAAACTTTTGGTTTTGTTCTAGGTCCTCTGAAACACCGCTATGGGTGGTGCCGCATTGACAAAATTTGGATGTGGGTTTGTTTATTAGGATCACATAAATAATCTTATCAAAATTGGTGATTCTTGCTCATTTTTTACCATGATTGCGTAGAGTCAAATATTGATACATTTTATTGGCAAAGGGGGGTGAAATTATTACATTTTTGACCACATTTTGTTCATTTGACACACAGATGCATGAAACCATGAAGCATGGCTCTGTTAAGTTTCAAAATAAAATATTAAGCGGTGTAGCTAAAAAGCGCGAAATTCTACTAGGGGGGAACGGGGTAAGATATCGTTATGATTTAACAAACTTCATCTGCTCAGTAAATATGCGCACCAGCTGGTAAAGTTTTGTGTTTCAAGCTAGTCTCCGAAATCCAGGCGTGCATACAGACGGACGGACGGACATACGGACATGTCTCAATCGCTACCCGAGGTTATGATAAGCATTTTGGCATAAAAGACTTGGAGTTTCCCAAATGGACAAATCTAGTTCTAATCTAAGCTAATCCCTTTGTACCCATAGGTACAGGCTATAAAAATGATCTAGAATCACAAATTTTGATAAGATTATTTATGTGGCCCCCCGCAATTGATTTACCGCGTTTTTTTCCCACACCCCTCAACATATTAATTTGAAACTTACCCCATATACTTTAAATAAATTCTTTGACAAACTTTCGATTTTCAAAATTTTAAAAATGTACGGTATAATTACACAGGCCGCCAATTCAGAATTGGCCCATCACGTCAGAATTTTGAGATATTTGAGGCTATGTACTCGTAAACATAACACATTTTTTTTTTTACGATTCCGGATGTCTGACGATGTTTTTTATAAATATGTCCCAAAAATCCAAATCCAAGGTCAAAAAAATCCCAGCATGTTTTATGCGGTTTTTGAGCTATGTGTAATAGCAATTAAAAGCAGAGTAACGATAGATACTTAACAAGTTTGAGTCTTATCTACATTGGAGTCTTCTCTGGTTACCGTTTCCATCTCCTTGAAAAACGTGGCTAAAAGCATTTTTGAGCAACGAATCGAAAAGCCATTAGCAAGGTACTTAGGACGAAACCAAATTTCATTCGCTTGTGAAATATCATAGAAGCTAGACGCCCCCTTCAGGAAACGATTTTACTATATACACAGCCATGAAAGAGTCCCAGCAGCGGGCATCCAGTCTAGAAAAGCTACCTAATCCTAAGTCGTAAACCATTAAACAGTACTTAACCACTATTGTATATAAAAACCAACTTTAAGATATTCGGAATCATATTTCGATGATAACCAGGACCAAAGATGAACGACGTTGTTATATTGTGTCAAGCTCCCTGGTCAAGATTCAAACCAAGTAAAACTTCCGTAATCCTACACTTCAGCAAGAATAGAGTTAGAATAACGAAAGGAGGTCTGACCAACCAATACACCATGGGCCTCATGGTCAGCAGGAAAAAATGTACCAAACCCCAACTACGAACCATCCCTCACCTACTCTAAGGGAACTTGCGCTAGTTGCCAATCCTTGTGTTGACCATTCCACATTTTAGAAGTGTTACTCTCTGATTTATTAATGCAATAATATTTTAACTGTTGGTAGCTTTGTCTTTGAAAGAACTTAATAAAAAATCATTAAAGAATCCCGACATCTGAAAGCAGTAGTCTTCAATAGATTTGGTTGAACCGTTGAGGACGTGTTTATAACTTTTAATCAGAGTCAACTTTTCTTCTAGCCAAATCGCAGACGATGAACTGATATAACATATAGATAATTAAACTGATAAAATCTTGAAGTATTAGACTTACCACCTGAATCCTCATCTGCGGGATCTGCTCTTGCCAGAAAGACAATGACGAAACATAAAGCCGCAAATATCCTACCTGAGAACATGCTTTAATTGAAGGAAAAGATTATTAAATAATATTAATATTTATTCTCCTAAGTATGAATAACTAGAAAATAAATCAGGAAATGTTTGCTTCTACCTCGTTTGGTGTTTGAGAAATTAGTTCATCCTTTAGCTAAGTACTTTGTACGGTAGCACGCGTTTCTTCATGATACAGGGTATACAAATTGTAAATAGATATCCAGAGCCACTTTTTCAATCGACATATTGACGATTATAATAAGGAAATTGACAAAGTGATATGTATAACAAATCATTTTGAAAAATTAATTTATTATCTACTTCGCCGTCTAGTTTTTTGTTTTTTTTTTTTTTTGTGGGGGGGTCAAAAAGTGCAAAATTTGGGTCACATTATTTGGGTACGGCCCCTTACTATTACAGAGGCCCACAAAAAATAGTGGTGTGACAAGGCCTTTGAGCCGCTGAATCTTAACTCAAAAAAATTTTTTTTTTCGATTTATGGCTTGCAACGATGCGTTTTTAATGGTTTTTGGCGTCGCAGAACGTACGATTTCTGAGGTAACCTTCAAAATATCTCGTTTTATGATGGATTCAACGGCAAAAAATCGATAAGGAAAAACCTATCACATATAAATTTCACAGCATTTTTTTTTTTGGCCCGTGTTATTTTTGACTTAATCATTTTTTTTACCATGTCACAAACAATTTACCTGAATGTATTTGATGCGAATATGCTTCGATAAAAATAATTAAATCTTACTTGTAGAAAGCGAGCACTCGAATTGCAATAAATGGAACAGAATATCCGCTTTTATATAATTTTGCTGCATTCCAAACAAAGAAAATAATATCGTCTTTTGGGCTTTTGACACGCGTGCCATAATCAGTTCACCATATGACACGCCTTAATACGGCGTTTTAGTAATAATTATGAAAATATTTTAATTTTTCAACTCTATTTTTAAGGTTATGTAATAAGGGGTGTTTTTTGTCGAGTTACACAAGTTTAAATCATAATAAAACAAAGAATAATATTTTTAATATCAATGAAACGGGCTTTATTGGATAGCAAATTTTATAACATTAATGTTTAAATATTGATTTCGGCCATGTGGAACACAAATTTTCACAAACTTTCCGCAGCATTTCCGGCCGTATTTCGCCAATGTTCGATTTCGAATGTTGATTTCCAGGTGTTCAATTGTCTCTAGTTTATAAACGTAGACAAGTGACAGTAATTTTCTGTAGATGTAATGGTGTTTCGACAAAAGCTTATGGATTATCCTCACTCCAAATGCGACAATTCTGCTTATTTACGTTCAACCAAAAATGGGCTTCATCGGAGAACAATATTTTGAATTTTGAATAAGTTTGACGAACGGAACCATTATTTTTATAAAAAATTTCAACAATTTGCAAGCGTTGCTCTGGTGTATCCATAATGAAATGTCAAACCAAACTCAACAAAAAGCAACTATCAGCTGTTAAATGTAGTGTGACCATGTCGCGTTTTCCGAAGCGTTGCCCCGTGTCCCGAAGAGAAGCTCCGGGACGACCTGAAAATGTCCCGTTTTCGAGCCAAAGTCCCGAAATTTTATGCGTTGAATTTTTTATTTTATATCAATAAAATCCTTTTGAATATGCATAAACAGCGCTTTGCAAAACTATAGGACTGCAATTTTGAGCGTTTAATAACTATAGGACAGTAGTCTTTTTTAAGGAAATTAAGTGTATGGATGAATTATCCATCTAAAACTTTTATTTTTTTTCGAGGTCCTCTGAAACACCCCTATTGGAGCTATATAATGTAGCCCCGATATCAAAAAAAAATAAAATAAATTTGTCTCCTATGGAATAATAAGGGATCTAATCTGAAAGTTGGGTTGCTCTAGCTCTTACCATCTCTGAGATCTAGAAGTTCATACGGACGGACGGACGGACATGGGTATATCGACTTCTCTAGACACCCTGATCATACTTTAGTAACTTTGGGGGGTCTCCGACGTCTCCTTCTGTATGTTACATACATTTTCGGCTTGCACAAACTTAATATACCCTTTGTACCATACGGTACAGGGTATAAAAATTAATGTAAATATATATGCTGGAACTGAAATTCAATTAATTTTCATAATCGGAAATGGTTTTCGGACATACAGTGAATAGACAAATTTTTTTCAATGCATGCCAAAATGGCTTCAAAATTGCCACTTTTTTGGCTTGTAAGTTGCCACCCATCTATTTTCATGTTTTCCCATTTTTGCCTTCGATGTGGAACATGGACGAAACAGGTTTCTCCACCGTTCCAACAAAAATGAGAAAAATCATATCCATCAAAGGACTGAAACGTGTTGGCCAGGTCACCTCCGCCGAACGTGGAGGTATGGTAGCCTTAGCGTTTGCTGTTAATGGAATTGGCAATCTTTCCACAAAGGAAAATAATCCCCATGTATTTGACGCATGCAGCATGGTTGGATGATGCAGCCTGATTTTGTTAAATTGATGAATCATTTCATTAAGTACAGCCACAGTTCGAAAGAGAATCCAACATTGCTTTTATTGGACAACCATTCGTCTCATATGTCAGTCGAAGCTATCGATATGGCGGTAGAATATGGTGTAACCATTTTAACGTTCCCTCCTCATTGTTCGCACTGACTACACCATTAAATGTGTGTCTGTCTTTGGTCCGGTCACGGAAGATACACTGCTCTTCACAACGCTTGCATGAAAGATAACGTCGGGAGAATGACTGGTATCAGTCTTATACCAAAGTTCTTCAAAGAGGCACTCATGCGGGGTGCTACCGCAGAAAATATTACAGCCGGTTTTCAAGTATCTGGTATTTCGCCATACGATCCTGGCATATTCAGCGTAAACAAATTCGTTACTTTCGACATCGAGGAAGTGAATTCTCAAGTATCTGCAATCGAGGACGAATGTGGCGAAGATGAGCAGCGACGTATTTTAATCGATGCATCCGGTGGAAGCTTGGAAGTGGCCGTGCATGAGGCTGTGTCAATGTCAGAGCCTGGCATGTCTCGTGCGATCAGCTTATCTCCGGTACTTTCTTCCGTTGCACAATGGGCCCGCGTAGCCAGATTTTGGCCAATAGTCCCCCAGAAGAAAATCAAAATTTGAACAAAATGACAATTTAATAAGATTTTACACATATTAAGGTGTCCTGTAAAAAAAAATTATTAAATTATAATTAGTGGTTTTTATTTTATGTATTAGCAAATGAAAGTTGACATTTTGTATTTTATGAGCTTTCGCGATAATTTACAGAAAAAAACCTGCATTTACCATGATACATGTAGCTACGAAATCTTCTTTGACTTTATCATTTATAAATATTACTACAGAGAAAAAATAAAATTGAGCTTTAAAACTTTTTGGTTTGAAATACTTATATTCGAGTAGTTATAAAGATTTTGTTGGGTTTTTTATCATTTGGCTACTTTGCTTTAAGGGTACCTCCGACTACCCCTCGATATTTGATCGAAAAAATGTTTATAATTTTCATCACATGTTTTACATCAAAATGTAATTCCTCCCGATTTTCGGAAATTGAATTTTGTATCCAAACTATTTAGACTATTTTCTTGAACTTCTTACCTGCCTAAAACTATGTTTTAATAACCACTTTTTAAAAATTTGTACTATAATGTAAAAAAAAAATACAATTTGAAAATTTTATAGCATACTTACAAAGATGCAAATCAAAAAATGTAAAAATTATCAATTTTGACGAAAAAATGTAAAAATTTAAAAATGGATTATTGAAACTACCGGCAACAAAGCAAACTGAAAAAAAAACTGTCTCCAGATCGGTTGACCCGAAACCAAATCGACCATTTTGTGATTGGGAGAAGGCCAAGTATCTTATATGTACGCACGATTCGGGGAGCCAATATCGACTTGGATAACTACATTGGTGCAGCTAAGATTCGCATGCGGCTCTGTACGAAAAAAAGCGTGCAATCTAAGACACTTAAAAAGCTTGACGTCATTAAGCTGAAATCACAAAAGACAGCCAGAGACTTTGCTACTCGACTCTCGGAGCTGCTTTCGCAGAACGAATCTGAACTCGACGATATACATATGTGCGGAGTGGAAAAATATCTTCAATTTGTTGCGTACCGCTGCCGATCACATTCTTGGCCCCTGTCGTCCGATTCGCAACCCCTGGTATTTACAATGACGAGTGTCTCACGGCAACCGCAGAGAAGAACGCGACCTACCAGGCAACACTGCAAGCAATTGCTACCCGGACTCTTGTGCAGCGCTACAAAGAGAAGAAGCGAGCAAAGAAACGTATCTTCAGGCGCAAGAAAGAGGGACGGAAAGGCGCGAATGTGAAGAAATGGGAGAAATGCTTGATAGAAACATGGCTCGAAAATTCTCCCAAAAAGAATCGCGTCTTACTCAAGGTTGGAAAGAGTATGGAGAGATCGCTTTTCGAATCTGCTTAACGGTGACAGCAGTGCAGCCGACACAGAAAGTGGTCAAGAAGAAGCAATCACTGACCATGGAGTTGTCGTCTCATCTCTCTACTTAACATCGCATACAAGGTCGTTGCCAGTATACTGTGTAAAAGACTGAAGCCAACCATCAACCAACTGATTGCACCTTATTAGTGTGGCTTCAAACCTGGCAAGTCCACCATTGACCAGCTATTCGCAGTACGACAAATACTGGAGAAGACCCAGGAAAAGCTAATCGATCCCCCTGCTTGTCGATTTCAAGGCCGCCTTAGCATTATTAAGTGTTAGCTGTACGCGGCTGTGTCTGAACTTGGTATCCCTACAAAGTTAATGAGGCTTTGCAAAATGACGCTTGAAAGCACTTCCAGCTCGGTGCGAATCGGAAAGGACCTCTCCCAGCCATTTGATACCAAAAGAGCTTTTAGATTAGGTGACATCCTATCTTGCGACTTCTTCAACATTATGCTGGAAAAAATTATACGCGCAGCAGAAATCCATCGCACTAGCACGATACTGGGGCAAAAAAGTGTCATGCTACTGTCGTACGCGGATGATATTGACATCATCGCTGGCAACAACCGCTTCGTAGGTGCTGCCTTTTCCAAGCTCAATGCAGAAGCAAGGCGAGTGGGTCTTGCGGTAAACAAGGATAAAACAAAATATGTACCTCTTGTCGTCACAGAAGCCCTCTCAGTGTCTTATTACTCTTGCCAACCGGTGCTACTTTGGGCTAAGTAGCGAGCCTTAGGAGTTTTCGATAGAAAAATTTTACCTAAGATCTTTGGTCCCTCTTGCGTTGACGGTGAGTTGCGTTTACGATGGAACGATACGAGCTCTACCGCGACATAGCCGTAGTTAAGCGCATAAAATTGCAGCGGCTGCGTTGGCTAGGTCATTTGGCGAGAATAGATGATGATGCTCCAGCGAAGAAAGCCTTCGAAACGATGCCCACTGGTGGTAAGCGCGGAAGATGGAGACCCCTTCTGAGATGGAAAGATCAGGTTGACGTTCATTTTTTTTCTTAAGCACAGTTTACGAGATTTTTTTGAAAAACATGTTTTTGGCCACTTTTTTCGGTTATTCGTCATCTCTTGAACCAAATTTTTCAAAATCATCTTTGGCTGGATCCTTTCTGGGTCGTGCGGCCGTTAGTCAGCTACAGCAAGCAGTCGGCTAAGCCCACATCCTCTTCCAACTACCGATCCTTTTGCAACTAAGTGTTGCAAGGGGGGCGGTATGTTCATGCCAAACTGCATCTGTGGGCTTAGGTGTGTGAATATGTAAAGTTCGGACAATTTTTATAGCCTTTGTACCTAGATTTGACGGAAGATCCAAAAAGTATTGCGAGAACGGAGATGAAATTTTTTTTTCACGCCAACAGTCTCCGCTGGACTCCAATCCACTAACCATATGCGAGCCCCTGTCGACACAATTCTTGAATCTTTACAAACTAGCAAGGATATTTGTTCCGGCTGTTGCGACGTCTGACCGACGAACGGAACCGGCCTTCGGCTTGTGTAGACGATTCTTAGGAGCCTTTCTAATTTAAACTAAAAACCAGCCTTTTTGAATAATTGTAAGAAATCCAGATAAACTGATTATTTGTATGTGTCTGAATTTATGAATGACTTATTATTTTAAAACTGATATCATTCATACAAATTTTTGGGCGATATATCGAGATATCAATATTGTTCGGTCGATATATCGATTTTTTACATCGGCTTCATCCGATACACATCGATACTGAATATCGATATTCGAGTACGCGATGCCCATCCCTAGTTTCTATTATATAGCTTCCATTTTACTTTACGAGTAACTGCTTAATTGTGGGTACTCAATGAGGTCGAAATAGGAGGAGTGTGGACTGCACACGCATGTTAGAGGCCCAATTTAATGAAAGTAGTACTGGGGCCACAACTGTGCCTGCGAGTCGCCAAAGCGAGCGCCATTTAGCCGAGCCTGTTGCTGCCCTCCGAGCCGATGCTGATATGCATCCCTGTGCTATGCGCACATAGGAATTGGAGGCAATTCACCTCACTTCATACAAAATATTCACAAGTTCACAAATTAGGCGGCACAATAGCACTTCAATCGATTTCCTTTAATACAGCACCTTGTGACAATAAACGTTTTGTTGTCAAGTGGGAAAAATAACAAAGAGGAGAGATTCCCGACACGTGAAGATGGTCCGTTTAATTGCCTGTGGAAGAAACGTTCAAGGCCTTGTGATTGGCGAATGTAACATGAATCTTGAATTGATACTTTGCATATCTGTTGGGATCATGGGAGTCGTCCGAATTAGAACTTTACTTTAAGAATCGTCGCAACAATCGGATTGTCCAGGAGTGGCAGGGCAGACAAAGTCGAAGATTAGAAAGGGTATACTAGATTTGTACAATGTATGTAACGGACAAAAGGAGGCGTGGCAGACCCCAAGTCCTTTATACCAAAATGCTTATCATAACCTCGGGTAGCGATTGAGCCATGTCCGTCCGTCTGTATGAACACCTAGATCTCGAAGCCTATAAGAGCTAGAGACACGAAACTTTACCACCTGATGCGCATATTTCCTGAGCAGATGAAGTTTGTTGAATCATATCGATATCTTACCCCGTTCCCCGCCGTTTCGCGCTTTTTAGCTGCACCGAATCCAAATTTTTTCGATGCGGACCCCCTACCCCCCGCAATCGATTTACCGTGCTTCCTCCCATACCCCTCAACATACTAACTTGATACTTACCCCATATACTTTAAATAGCTTCTTTGACGTAATTTTCGTTTTTCATCAAAATCGGTACAAATTTACAGAACTTATAGGTATAAATATCGTTATGCACCAAAAAAGAAATGTTCCAATTCGAAAGTTCTTAGAATTAACATGCAGGAATAATATTTTTTTTCGAGATAAAAGGTACAGGGTATTACACTGTCGGGCACCGCCTCGACTGTACTAAATTTTTTTTTGTTTTTTTTTTTTTAAATTTTGGCTTTTCATGATTGTCACACTGTTTCAGCTGAATTTTCCGATGTCTTAATATTTATTCTGCTATTCGGGGCGGAGATAAATCCAACAAATTAAAGTTCATAATAATCAGCCTAGCCGTCCTTGAGTTATAAATCACGACTTTATATTCTGTACATAGAGAGTTATTGATGAACAATGAGTAAACAAAAATAAATGACATAATATGGGATCCAGTCTGAAAGTTTGTAATTATGGGAAAACCCCAAACGTCTCCATCTATTTGTTACATATACTTTCGGCTTGCACAAACTTAGTCTACCCTTCATATTCCACGGACTTTGCGTATATGTGGTAATGATAAATTGTGGTGAAAGATTGCAAACGTACTGATAGAGTGCATCTTTTGAATTTTACCTAATTTCTATTCCTTTTTCTGTATCGGTTTGAGGTTGATATATGGCGGGGATATTGACAAAACTGATTTGGTTATACGGCAGTTATATAATATTGAGGTCCAATCCAGATCAAATTCGGCATATATATGTATCTTGGTCGTGGTTGAGATTCAATTATGAAATTTTCCAAAAACCAGCTATTTAATATAGTCCTCCGATTCCGAACAAACTCGATGCGTACATATAGTATGTAATTTACATAACTATATTTTTAAATGCCAAATTTGATGAAAATAGTTTGATTATTTTATATTAAATTTCTTGTGCGGCCCTACTTAATTGTTCTTGGAAATTGCTCTGCTCGCATGTACAGTATAACAAACGCGTCGAATGCATTAGTGTGTGCGTTTTGTATTGAAATTTTCTCTGCCGCAGCGATGCACCATCATCTTCGTGACTGTTGCTTAGCAAAGTTAAAGTAGCGACGAGTCTTTTCGGCGGAGAACATTCCAACACAAATTCAAATGGTGAAACAGGTGCAACGTCTGAGCTGTACTCTATTAGTCGTGGAGTTCCTCAAGGGAACGTACCATAGGACCGGTTGAAAAATGGCTAAAGAAATGGAGGATAGAAGTAAACACGCATTAATCTGCTCAAGCGACGCGGCAAGTGTCCCTCGAATCTTTAAACGGTTCTCTCATTTTCGAAAGTGAAACCGTAAAATACCTCGGGGTACATTTAGACAGAAAACTAACTTGGAAGGCTAACATAATAGCGAAAGAAATGCAACTAAAATTAAAAAAAAAAATGGCTGTTAGGCCCACGGTCGCAACAGCCTAGAAAATAAAGTACGGCTTTATAAGGCAGTCATTAAGCCAGTCTGGACGTATGTCATGCAGCTCTGAAGGACGGCGAGCACCTCCAACATCGAAATCCTTCAAAGATATCAATCTGTAACTCTAAGAAACATTACAGTCGCTCCTTGGTATGTAAGCAACCAAAAAATCTGAAAAGATTTCATATTTTGGACTTTCCAGACCGTTTCGTCATTTTTGCTTTACTTAAAAAAGACAGATTCACATTTAAAATTTAACTTCTTCGATATTTTCCAAATATGGTCAGGTATAGATCCAGTTCTCACCTTCATTTTCTTAGTCACCAACCGATTTTGACAAGTCTTTAAGCATCAGTTTAAAACAATTTGTTCACACTAAAAATAAATCGACTTCCTTTAATTAACCGCTTTATTTTCGATATTACTCATCTCCATTAAGAAGTTAGCCACTTTATACTTAAAACAATTTGTTGGCCAATTGTGACGCATATCCCAATAATATTCAGATTTTATCATATCAGTTATTAATATTTTATCATAGCAAGTATTACTATACACTAAACAAACAGAATTGAGGCTTGGAGACAGTAGGTGTAAATTTGAAAAGGGTAAATATTTTTGGTATTTTTTAAATATTGATACACTTTATCTTAGAGACAAAATAGTAGGGGAAAGGCTTGTAAGTTGACACACCTTAGCTTTTTCAGCTATATCTCGACATTGAATACACATAGGCATCGATGTAAATACACAGTTGGAAAGAGAAAAGAAAGGGATAAGAACTTTACAGACAATTTTCCAAAGAGCTTGAAAACGACCACCAAAAAAAAAAAAAAGTCTTGTAAGTTGTCACACCTGCAAAGATCGCTGAAAATTTGAGAAAACTGAAATAAAAACGCACGATTGCTAAAATTTTTGAAAATTTATTGATTTTAAATTTAACTCAGCATTAAATTGAATTAAAAAAAAAAAAAGCCAACTTACAAGCCTTTCCCTTAATTATATGTTTTTGCAATGCGTGCACAAGTTTTATCCATCCAAATTAAATACATATTGTTAAAACAATTCCACCTTCGCCTTATGATCCGATTAGGAGCGACACCGTAATAAATGGTACCAAGGCATTAAAAAAAAAACAATTCCAAGCATCCCGCAATCTATTTGCTCTTAACAAAACGATATTGGCTGGCACCCCATCCTAGGTAAAGAAAATATATCCGTGAAACTTCGGATTCTGGGTGAGCGCAGAAAAAAGTTTCTGAATTATTTTCAGAAATCATTAGTCTACTTAGTACTAAACATATCGTTCTTTTCACCCATATTGTACTTTATTCGTTTAAAATACGTTTTAGATATATCGAATGTCGATTCGTTCCATTTAAATTTAAGTGTGAAATTCGCTAAATCTTGTTTACATTTACGATTTAGCTGTAAAAAAAAAGGTTTATTAAAGAATTCATTGCGTAATTTTTTTTATTTATATTAATGTTGCGTTTTTGCAACTTATAGAAATTTTATTAACATTTGTAAATAAATAGAAAAATAAATAAAATAATACAAAAAGTAACATAAAACATATATCTGTATAGTTTTTTTTAATGCAAAAACATAAAAAATAAAACAGATAATTAAATATTTTTGAGGTTTGGTTTTTTTGTCTTGTTTGTTTTGCTTTTTCTTTTTTGTTTCATTTATTAGCATTTGCTATTGTACTTCTTTTCTTTTATTGAACTTGGCTTTAATAATTGAGGCGATTTTGGTTTATTTTGAGTATTGATATTTTTATATGAGCAGTGCTCCTCTATATAGGAGTGAGACCAATAAATTGGGTTGTGATTGTCACAATACATCCTTCTAAAAAATTCTTTTAATTTTATGTATTAAATATTGAAAAATATGTGTATATTTTTTTTTTGCAATTTTCTTGTACTACTACTCATGTAGTATATTCAAATACTTAATTATTTTAATTTTTTGCAAGCGAAGGCTTTCTATGATAAAAAACTAATTTAAACCAAGAATTTAATTCTGGTAATTTGCCTTGAAACGAATATTATTGCTCGCTTATTTATACTATATATATATGTTACTTTAACTCCTATTTGGAGCATAGGGCGTAGTAGTTTATACTAGATGTATATATATACATTTTTTAATCTTTTAAAAAGTATTTAAAATTTTTCAGTCTTGTTTTTTGCTTATCACTTTTAGTTTTTTTTTTTTTAATATATCATTTGCTTTCCTCGCTTTTGACTAAAGCAATGCATGAATAATTATTGAATGCAAGTATAAAGTATAACAAATCAAATTAGTTTAATACATAAACAAAAATGTAATTAACAAAAAAGTGCAACATTTACAAGAAAATAATATTTTTGTTTTTTGTTTTGCATTTTTGGTTTGGTTTCATAAGTTTTTGTTATTACCATCATTTTCATAATCCATTAAAGTATGTTCCTTCAGATATGATAAACGTTTAAAACGTTTTTATATTGCTTTTTAAGTTTTCTCACGCCTGTAAAAAGATAACTAAATGCTACATGAGATTTATATTGAAAATACGGGCAAAGACCGTATTTGACATTGGAAAATTCAACAGCTTTAGGTTTGATGCATAATAGGGATTGGGAATAGTTAATTAAGTAATAATAAATTAGTCAAACTGAAAATGATTCAATCGGATATCGGACAACAGAAATAGAAAAGTTTTATATACATACATCAAATGCTAAGCTAAGCCAGTTTTGGCCTGCTGAGTTTTCGTCAAAATAATGTTTATGTAATATCGTAATATTTGGTTGTTTTTAAACAATCGATGGTTTGCAACTTAACTTACCAACGTTATTAATAGCTTTGTAATTCTTTTTTTTTTGTAAATATTTTTATATAACTATTTTTTCTACAACTGTCTATAGCTGTTTATATAAATTATTTTTTTTTGTGGTTTCCTTTTTTTCTGGGTTTATCAGCTGATAATTTATATTTGTATATTAATATTTTGAGCTGCGCGTAAAATAAGTTTGTTTAAAAATAAATATCGTTGCAAAATTTGAAACTTTTTGTAAGTTTATCAGGTACTCTTGGTTTTTAAATGCATTTAACTTTTAGTATTGATTTTTAGTTATTTGTTTTTAATAAAACTTTGTTTTTTTCTTAGTTTTTTGTTTTCAATATGCTGCTGCTTCAGAAATGCTTTCAGTCTTATTTGTGTTGCACTCATTTATTGCGTTTGGCTTAAATAGCTTTTGTTTTGATTTCTTTTTTTTTTTTTGTTTTTTGAAACTTTTATAAACAAAATATTTGAAATAATAATATTACGGTTTAAATAAATTTAATGCATTACACACATTTTGAACATTATTTTATTGACTTTGATAATTGTTATTTTTATTTTTGCTAATAAATTTATGTGGTTTTCCTTTTTGTTTCAGCTTAACTTATCTATAAGAGTTACATTTTTACGAACTTTATAATATATATATAATTTTTTTTTTTTTTATTAATTTGCCGCTATATTGTATAAAAACAAAAATGTGGTTCATATCAAAATAAAGAAATTAACAATGAGTTCCAGATATTCATAAAAAAAAAGTATCTTCGTTTGGATTTAAGTAGGAGTAGGGTTTTTGCTTATAAACTAAAAATTATACATTGCAGATTTGTATACAACACGACATCATTTACGATATAAATTTTAGCTTTTTTGCAGTCATTATTCTATATAAGTTGTTACAAAAATGGATTTTAGTTAACTTTGGTCACATTCGAAATATAATAGTAAAAGAAATAATAATAATGAAAAGTGCATACATAGTCATTGTTGGCTGGAGCATAACATTAAGCTAATAAGTGCCAGCTCCACTTGTCCGCTAACAAAACATTAAATAACAGGCAATGCAATCTTGAAAATTGTATACTTTTAAGGACAAAACAAAGACAACGCGAATAGGTAAAGGTAAATACGCAGCAGTACGGTTTAACTTAAACACTAGGAAAAAATAGAACTTTATTCTTAATTCTAATTTTGTTTTTTTGAGTGTATGTTCGTGGATGTGTGTATATGTCGGATAGCAAGCAATATTCTGCATTAAACATTTTAATTTAAAAATTTTTTGGGCATACGTGTTGTTTCTTTATGTAGTTGGAGTACGCGCAGCGTTCCTTTATCTGTTTATATAATGTCTCGTTTAATAGTAAGCAGCCGCGTTTGAATAATTCTGCGAATACGCCTGTGAATCTGCGAGGCAAATAAATGTTTATTTAAGGTATCAAAAATGTTTTGTACTTTTGTACTGAATAAAGGAATTTACAAAAAAAATATATCGAATGTCGATTTTTAATATGTAATTAGATATTTTTTAAAGCATATTTTTAATTAATTTAAGTAAATGCAATTAATATTTATATGTACATTCCTCGTTTGATTGACCGCATTCCAAACATATTCTTATAAATTTGTGTGATGTTATATGAATATATCCACATGTCCGAATATGAAAACCGAAATTGAGGAATATAATAAAAAGTATTACTTACCATAACCTGCGTATGCCCGCTCATCATAGCCAGTGGTTTGTTGTCCATGTTGGCTGTAGTCAGCCTGTCCACCCGTATTGTAATCAACCGCAGTCGTACCATACTGTTGGGTATAATCCTGGCTGTAGGGCTGATAGCGTGTATCTTGCTGTGTGGCATATCCTGCTGAACTGTTTTGCACAAACACATTAAGAAAATACTTATTGGGTTTTTGAATTACTTATACTGCTACATACTTATAGCCCTGGTACTGGCTGGTATCATATTCGGCGCTATGGTGTGTAGCATAGCCACTGCTGGCCGGCGCACTTGTCTGCGATGTGTGCGTTGCGTAGCTGCCACCCTGACCATAGCCATTATAACCCTGGGATGCGGCTTGTGTGTTATACCCGGTTTGTGCGTATGGGTCGACTTGTTGTGATTGGTCATGGGTTTGGTAGCCGTGATGGCTGTAAAAATCGTATTATATAACATAAAAGGTTGCCTGTATTTAGCTGGGATAATATCAGTACCTCTGCGCTGGTGCATGATGGTGACTTGGTGGCGAACCATAAGCCGTTTGGGGCGGCATACCAGCTCCACTTCCGCTACCCATATGCTGAGGTTGTGTGTGATACTTTGGTGTCATGGGCCTCTGACCATAGGGTCCACCATCATAGCGTCCACGCTTGGGACCAGGACCACCTGGAGCGCCTCGTTTGATAGCTGGTACCGGTGCAATTTGTGTATTGACATTATGTGTCTGATGCATGGGTGGCCGACTCATACCTTGATTATACCCGCCACGTCCACGCGGTGCGCCGCGTCGCGGCATTTGGCCATGCTCGCTTCCTGGTCCGCCCATAGAGTTGCCATAGGCTTGTGATCCGTACATCCCGTTACCGCCACTGCCGTTCATATGAGGGTTGTAACCGCCGCGTCCGCCACGTCCACCATAAAGGCCGCCACGTCCACGACCACGAACATACGGGGGCGGACCACCATTATTATTGCCAACTGGGCTGCTAGCTGTATGGGTACTCGCCGTCGTGCTGCTTGCCGTAGTGCTTGTTGCGGCAGTAGCGGCTGTTGCAGAAGCATCTGTAGTCTCGTCACCGACTGCCTCATTGCCTTGTTGCTCACTAGTCGTCGTTGCAGTCGGCACAGGAGATACAGTCTTGTTGTTGTCAGCGCCTGTATGTTGCTTAGGCGCTGATAGATGTGCATTTATTCAAGATGAACACAAAAAATAAATGATTATACTCACGTTGCTGGTACATGAGCGGGCGTCCTCCTCTCATACCCATTGGAGCACCTCGTGGTTGAAAGCCGCCGCGACTTTGAAATCCGCCAGGTCCACCTCTAGGACGCATGCCACGTGGCATTCCTTGCATCATACCTTGCATTGGAGGCCCACCACCCATGCCCCCGCGCATACCGCCCATAAAGTGACCACGACCCACACCGCGTCCGCGGCCACGATCGAATCCCCCACGCATTGGAACACCACTTCCTCGTCCTCGAAAGCCACCACCACGTGGCCCACCCACAGGTGGGGATGATACTTGTGTGGGTCCTTCCATTCTCTAGAACTCTAGGTGTATCAAAAGGCAATACAACTTTTGTTAATTTACACAACACCAAACCGCGATAGAGACACGCTCACTCACACACTCACGACGCTTCACACACGAACGCCGATTTGCATAAAACAGTTATAAAACGTAACGCCAACAATTTCAACAATGTTGTTTATATGCTTTAAAACCTCTTAAACGCTTTTAATGTTATTTTAGCTTGTTTTAAGTTTATCTACACATTTTATTAAATCAATTTTTACCACTTTACTAGGAGTGCAGCGTTCGAGAGAAAAAATATGGCGGCGATTATTGATTTTTTTTTTATGAGATTGGCAGTACTTTTAAAAATGTGTTGCTGCTAACTTGCTTCGAATGTATTGATAAGTTATTTATCGATATATGCGAAAAAGTTATCTGTATGTGGCACCCAGAAATAACAACAAATTTACGTTATAAATATTATTATTTACATTATCATCCCACTCGAAATGTCGTCTTGGATAACAGGGCTTGCGGATAAAGCAGAAACAATTTTGAATAAAATTGACCAAAACGCAGCTACAGCTTTGCATATTGATGCAGCTCAAGTTTCCTTGGACACCATGAAAAAAAGTTTAACTGTCAGTACTCAGTCGTTAAGGCCCACAAACTCTCCAGCAAAACGCAATAGCACGCCGATGTCAATTGGAGCAAATAGTGCCTCCAGTGCCAAGAGCGAAGGTGGTAATGCTGTGACAACAGAACTTATTAAGAAATTGCCAACTTCAAACAGCTTTTCAACGACTCCTGAATCGTATTCAAACAATATGGATACGCATGAGTTAGCGGCATTTAAGATTGCCTTAAGCGAAATAAGCGCTGAGCGCGATGAGCTACGGCTTCATCTCAACGAGCTTAAGAATGACACAGAACACTTTGCACTGCAGCAACGTGCTGGGGAACTCGAAATATTAGTACAAAGCCTTTCCGAAGAACGTGACAAGGCAGTATACGCACTTAACGAAACACAGACAGCTCAAATGGCTTATGTCCATTCAATATCAGAGTTGGAAACAAACCTTGCCAAGCTGCAACAAGAATACATGAGTACCGTACAAAAGTTGCAAATGCAAACCAAAGAGACAGAACAGCACCGTCAGGATTTACAGGAATATCGTGCTAAAGCGCAACGTGCCCTACAGTCGAAGGATGCATTAATAGCTGAACTCAAAGCCAACCCTGCAGAATGCGGTGATTACAAACTTGCAGCAAAAGATAGTGAAACCAGATTTTTTCAAGTCGAGCACGACTCTTTAAAAGAGGAGTTGCAACAAGCTCTAGATGAACAACAGAAACAGCGCTTACAACTTGATGATTTCATTACTTTGGAAAAGCAACGTCAGCTCGAGTTGGCCACCGCACGCCAAAGAGAAGAGACTCTAAGTAAGGAGTTACGCTCAGCCCGTAAGCATAATGTAGCCATTGAAGCTGAACATCGAATGCTTTCGCAAGAGCTTGCGTCGCTGCGCCAACAAATGAGTAATCATATGGCGGCAGCTTCAACACGGCTTCAAGAAAAAGAACAACAGCTTCAGCAATTCCGTCAGGAACAGAACTTTGGCTATGGTGACGTAAATGTCAAAAATGACTACGAAAATAGGCTTAAGGCGTTAACACAATCGTTGGTGGAACGACAAAGCCATGTTGAGCGCATCACGGCAGAAAGAAATGCGTTGAGATTACAATACGAGAACACGAAGAGACAGCTGCAGGTGCAGCAAACCTTGCACTTGGGAGAAATTGAGAGTCAGCGCGGCAGCGGCCGCAACGCCTTGCTTTCCAATACCACGGACGATGGTAAGTAAAAAATGTTGTTTATTCAAAATATAATGATCACTCGTTTCTTATTTTCTTATGACATTTAGTTAAAGCTCAGTTTCCTCTGCTTATGCATCCCAGCCCTTTTGATAATCGCGTAGCACGCCGTGTAAAACGCGCCTATTCTTCGCTGGACTCAGCGGGAATACGCTTAGGTGCTTTTCTTCGTCGCTATCCACTGATGCGCATAAGTGTTATTGTCTATGTCGCACTTTTACATCTTTGGGTCATGTTTGTGTTGCTCTCAACAACACCAAATTAAAACTCGTGACTTTGGGAATAATAAATGTATTTTCTTTTTCAAAATCGTTTGTCTTGTAATGTTTAACATTACATTCTCTTTGTGTTTCCAAACTGTATATATATATATACACAAATGTAGACAATTTTTGAAATTGTTAGTGTGCTGTAAACTTATTTTTAACTCAATAAACATCAACTATGTACAAACTACGGAGCAAACAAATAACAAGACCGACATGATGGGATTTCGCTTAATGCTACAGAATTTGTTGAAAGTTAAGTCACAGTCACAGTATTGCAAATTTTGCGGCCTTTTCGTAAATTATTTCAATAAATATTTTGTGTGTAAGTAAACATGTTTTAAAGTACGCATCTGTTGCCATTAAGAACCTAATAAAGGATTATAGTAAGGGCCACAACTATAGAGAGAGCATTGCATCGTTTCAAACTTTGAAATATAAGGTCAAAAAAGAAAGTTGGCGAATAGAGAGCATGTTTCTTTTAATAGCAGAGACTTTTGGGACGGTTCGCATAGAATAAGCGCTAGATGCCCCGCATTCGCTTATATCAGTCATCGGTATAATAGGAGACGTAGACCGCATCGCCCCCAATGCTGATTAGACACTGACCCTGTGAATAACAAAAAAATTTTATTTTCTTATTAATTTAAAGGTCGTTCAAGTCCCCTTACCTGGTTCTTATGTTGATTATCAAATAATATTAACTCTGTCATGTTAAAAGAAACCATGGCGTTCCCGCCCAATGATGCGATGTGTGCGCGCACTACGGCCAAGAGCTCTGTTATAAAACCATGCACAAATCCACTAATGCCTCCATTTTCGCGGATCGACGTACTTTCGCGTATAAAAAAAAAGTTCAGGTTTCCCAAATATTTTTCTATGCGGCCACCAGGTATAAAGCTGAGTGGCGTCAAATCCACACCATACCGATCGCGTAGCGGAAACTGTGTAGCAAATGAGATTTTTTAACAAAACAATATTCGTTAGTTGAATATTTTAATTTGCTTACAAAGCGGTTACGGGAAGCAATTGTCTTGGAAGTTGGAGCTGTCAGGTTTCCAAGACGCGATGGTGAAGTTTTACGTATCTTAAAAGAGCTCATACCAAAGGGTGGTATAGCGGTGCTCGTGGGTGTTGGCGTGTCAATCATGTGATCCTCCTCATCGAGAGGGAAAATATAATCCTCCTCTTGCAGTGTGCGCTTGCCATTTAACTCAGGCTGTGATTGCGATGATAGCGAATGCGGCGGTTGTGATGCAGGTTCATTGGGACCATTTTGATAGATAAGCGGCTGCCTACGCCTATACTTAATCTTGTTAGCATCACTTAGGCCCATTGCCATCCCAGTCACCAGCAATTGTATTTGATCCTAAGAAAAAAAAAGCGGGTGAATAAGTTACCACAATCATAAAAATCTGAACTGTCTTACTGTCTCGGGTAAATCCAACCTGAAACGCAAATCACAAATGGCGCAGGGTATCATAGTACGTAACTTAAAGTAGATTGTTTGCAGCAAGCTGTAAAAGATAACATGTAAATATAAAAGGATACAGAAAATTCTTTAAAGCTGTACCGTTGAAAATGTTTGGGAAAACCGTTCACACTCTGGCCCACTTCCAGGCGGGCACGCCACACTTGTGTAAACATTTGCAAATTCTTAACCGTATCCATTTCAACCATACCAGGCACCTGTTGGGTATTTACAACATGGAAGCCTTCGGGCGGATAAGGTTCCATTAGAAGCGAAATAATTTCCAAGTCCTCTATATCATCCACTTCGAGCACGCAAAGTTCCTTGCCACAATTGAAATCAATGTCATTCATTTCCTCATCATCCGAGTCATCACTATCCGAGTGCTTCTCCGTTGCCGTGACAGCCGTTGCTGCCAAGTCTGGGTCCAAGCTTTTTAGCTGATATATTTCCTGATTACGCTCAAAAGTTTCTTGCAGCTTCTTTTGCAACTCGTTGAGCTTTTGCTTGTCAGTCCACGAGTTGCCAGCCACAATTTTAGGCACCTGTGGCACGGGAAGAGCACTCAGAAACAGCGCTGTCCCAGTTGCTATTAATGCAATCATGCGTTCGCCAATGGCCACTTGCGTGCGTAGTCCGAATATTGCATTCATGCCCTTCGCCTTAAGTTTATTAATAAGAACACGATGAAGCTCATACTCGAGAAATGGCAACCCATCAGATATTTCTTTGGCATTCAGTTCTGTGCGTAGATCACGCTTGGCGCGCACCACCTGTGCTTGCATAAAACAACCGCGTCCAGTCACTTGAATGTACTCGGGTACCTCTAGGGTGGCGAGCAAAACATCTGGTACACGTCCTTTTCGACAAATGGCGCATCTCTTCATTTTTGCGTTAAAAGGTACAGAACTGAAGTTATAAGGTATATGACAAATGCCACACGCGTTACGGGCTCCATTCATATTTAGCCCGTACCGCTTGCCGGACGAATTATTTCCTGTTCCCAGCGAACTGGAATCTTTACCAGTTGAATCTCCAACGCTGCAATTACCCTCACGTTCTTCCAGTGAATTGGACATGCCTGCCTTTGTCATGGTAAACAAGTCAGTTTGTGACACTGAGCGGTTGAAGACCATATTGATGACTGCAGCGGTGCCCGTGGCCGACAAGACGCAGACGTCGTCGCTAGACGTGAAAATAACTATTAATAGAGTTCTTTCTGCGTCGCCAGTTAAGCCCAATGTACTTACGAAATTGCTGTAGTCTCTGCATAACCAAGCACAACATTACAGCCCAACGAACGGGCATGTGAGCGAATCTCCATTCGAATTTCTGTCCACCAGGAGTCGCGGACTTCGGGCTCATCTGGGTTCGGAACTCGTTCGAGTAGTTTAACCGATCGAGCAGCAACTGTCGCACCCAGATGCAGTATAAAGCCCGAAGGATATTTCGTCATGGTCAAGAAAGGATATTCCAGCATGTCTAAACTGTCTGTGGCAGTTGCTGGCTTGCTGCTAACATTTGGTTGAGTCAAGCGCATCATAGCTGTAGCAGCAACCAGTCTATCACTGGCCACGCATATGGAGTTGCCTGTGAATTGAATATTACATGTAAATAAAGTGCTGAAGTTTGGAATGTATAGCGAGGTTAATAAAGGTAAACAGTTTGAAGAAGGTGTGGTTTATGTACAGCATAAAGTTTTTGCATTCCAGTAACTATAACTTTATGAAAATTACATAATAGATTTCGAATGATATTGTGTGGCGAAAGAAAATCCAATAAAGATTAAATATATTATATTTAAGGTATAGAAATGCTTTTATTTTACGGAAATACCATAATTTTGCTTTTAAGAGCATATCCGAATATTTTAACGCAAACTTTTTAACGAATTCGAAATCGGGTTTCAAGTCCTTTAAGCTGCTTTGTGTTAAAACTAATTAGAAGAATAATAGTTTATTTCAAAAACAAAAAAAAATCTTTTCAGGTTAGCGTTTGGTTCTATCTATCCATTAATTTAGTTTATTTTTAGCATGCTAGAAAATTCATGTTTTTCAGAGGCGCTGCCATTTAATAGATACTGAGAAAACCAAGTAATTTAAGTGACTCCACTCCACTATTAAGCATAGCTTTATAAGAATTTTGATAAACATTTTTTGTTTTTGTATTTGCAATACGTTGGATGAGACAATCAGCAAATTTTATAAATACTACAAAAATGACATGATTGATTGTACTCCAGTGAGTCCAATCAATATAAAACAATACTTTTGCTAAAAGTTTAAGTTACATAAATCGATATGGAAGGTCCAAAATATGAAGATCTTTTCAGACGTCTAACGTCCATACTATTGACTAGCAGGTTGATTGCCAGTGAATTTTCATGGATAGACAGTCTCTCTAAATATCTGCACGAGAATAATAACACGGTCAAACACAAATCACGGTCGCATAAAAATACTGTATCTCATTAAAAGATAATATGTTACAGAAAAATATAAGGATATAAAAAGAAAAAAAAAGTTTATTACAAGGTTAAAATGACTGAGACAGATTTTATGTTTGGCAGTTGAAGTATTAAAGACAGACAGTTAAATGGGAGAGTTTAGTACAACATTCACCCAGTAAAGAGTCTGGTTCGGTTCTCATAAACACGAATACACTATACACATTACATCGAGACTGGACAGTTAGCAGCAGCAACTACTTACGCTTACGATGATATGTAAAAGCTACGCCTGGAAGCACGAGCGTTGCAGCAGGCACAAAAAGAAAACGTTAGAAGAACAGTTTGTAGTTACTCATAAAGACACTGCACGCTTACGCACGCCACATGAGAGCATCAGAAAGGGTGACGGGACCAACGAATAACTTAAATCCTAACCCTTAAACATGAGTAGCCTACAAAGTCTTAACATAATCTAAGCTGCGTAGGATACCCAGCGCTACGTACCTTTCGGTGTAACACTCAAATCCGAATCAGATGAACGGCGGCAAATCTCACCAGCTTCTTTTGGCACCATGGTAGTGGCCGTCGATGTGGTCGATGTCGATGCGCTATCCGCATTTGTAGCCGAAATGCCGCTTTTGGATGGGCTGGGTGTTAGCTTCAACCGGCTGCTTCCCACTGGGGAGGGGGAGGCGAAACGCTTTAAGCTAGGACTGCCCTCAATTGCTGTGTGGGCATTAGCTGTTGTGTTGCTGGTGCTGACACTGTTGGCTGGCGCTTGAAGCTCGCTGCTGGATCTAATTTGTCGTAGTTTTCGTTGTTTTTGTATGGTAAATGGCGAAACAGAATAGCATGGAGCAAGCAATGATTCATTATTGTTGTTACTATGGTTAGTACTATTAAGAATATTTACAACATGGTCAGGGTCATGGTCTTGTTTGAACATGGATTTCTTGGGTTCTTCGAGTGCACTCAAATTAAAAGCACTCCCACTGCATTGGGCGCTGCAATCTAAATCTGTCATTGGTAAAAATTGTGGCTTATCGGAATCAGTTGGAGTAGGCGTCGAAGGACAAACGCGTAAAATGGGAGTACTAAGCAGCAACGTGTTCGGTGGCGCTGTAAGTTCTACTGGCATTTGATCGTTTGACTGTGATATATGAGTCGCGCAATTATCGTTAGCGAAGCAATTCAGTGAGATACTACGGCGCATGCTTGGAGAATAATTAAGTTGCAGAGTTGAGCTTTGCAGTGAATCGTTGCAAGTCGGCAGCTCGGGCTGGGAGGAGTAATAGGATTTTCGTTCTATTGTCTGCAGAGCCAACATGCAATGTGGCGATGTGCAAGTGACATGTTTAGAATGTTTGGGCCTAAGGTGCATAAGCTGTTGCAATCGACGTGAAAAGTTTTTTAGGTCCTGCAACAGTGTGTGTTTTGGTGCCAAATCATTTTGGCTTTGCTCTCCGCTGCACGTCTCTCCGGGCTTAATCCAATTATCCTGTAAACTACCATCATCATTATCATCTAAGACTTGGGTCTCAACCAGATCGTCTTCGCTTTCGCTCTCACTGGCAGCTGCTTCTGTTTCCAGCCCTAAGGCAAGTGTATCAGTTAGCGACAAGGTGGTGCCCGAGCTGCTTGAGGAATAAGACTTACGTCTGAACATTGCTGTTTGTCGACCTTGTGAGTGTATATTTGGCGTAGAGCGTGTATTGTCCTGATAGTCTGCCAATGTAGGCACAGCTAACTGCATTCTATTCGGCGAAGATGTCTGCCTTACTGCAGTATCATCGCTGATAGAGCGTACTATGCCCGGTGAGGTTTTGCTAAGCGAAAAATGGGATTTACGAAATGTGCGCATGCTGCCGCTGCGGCGGCGACGTCGCATATTGTTGGTGCTGCCAGCGCCGATTATGCTGATAAGTGAGTGAGTGCCATGCTCTGGTATTCTCGGCTCTAGACGGCGTAAGAGTGTGGCATATTTCTCCGTGAAGACGTTTCGCGAGGAAAGGGTAAGACGACGCATGCGGTGCCGTAGCTTTTTCTCACGTGTTCTCTCACCCCTTTCGTCCTCTTGGCGAATAAGATTTTGCATGATATCTGCATCCTCAGTATCGCTGCTAGCACTTTCCAAATGGAACAACGTTGCTGCTGCTGCAGCTGGCTGCGGGACAGCTGGCAAAATGTTTGCCTGCTTGTAGATGTTAAGACGATACTGTGGAATGCGGCCGGATAATGGCAAGCTACTGCTACTACCGTTTACACCGGCACAGTTTAAAAAGTCTAGGTATTTTCTAGTAAGACTGGTGTATAGTAAAGTATGCAGGAGAGTGAGTGGCGTATATGTGTTAAACACACGAGCGCGAATAGCACACAACAACGATTAGGACGTGCAATAATATCGATACAATACGACGATACGAAACAACAGAAAATAGTTTATACAGATATGAGTATATAACAATAGTTTTGGTTGGGTTTGTTGCGCACGAGCGATATGATGTGTGGGGAAAAAAGACATTCGAGAGAAAAGAAGAAATGTTTTAGAAAATATTTGTCGGTGCACGCGTCTGTTTACCTAGCATACAAGAGCCCTACATAATCTAAAATAATTATAAACCTTGATTCACGACAAAGTACTCACTCTTCAATAAGCGCCACATCTGCGCTGCTAGGCTGGCTACTTGTATCCTTGATCAGGGATACAGCTGTTCCAACGCCTCGTGCGACTACGCCGACATCACCCTCTAAGTCGAAGCATTGCGTGTAGCCGATGACAGCATTAGCGCCCATGTTAATTGCCTTTAATCCCATTTTGCGCTGCACCTGACCGGATAGTTTCAGGAAGACCACCTGGCGTGCTTCGTTGGAAGCTCGTGGTGTGCGTATTTTATCAATCCATTGATATTCAGGATCATCGTTTACTACTAGTTCCTCTACAAAACCGTGAATGACTTGTGCACGATATCCAAATGGAACACATTGAGCTGTTAGCGCAGGTATAAAACCTTTTAGATGTTGCATTTAGTATAAGAAAATTCTACTTACAGTGAAAGAAAGGTATGCCGCAAGAGCTTTGTCTAAACTTATTCACATCGGAGAATAAATCCACCTTAACGATGACATTAATCTCACCGCGTATCCCGTGCATTGTATCAAAGACAGGAATCCAGCCCGAGAGCACGGTGCCTTTGACGGCTTGACTAGAACTCTCCAGGCACAAGGGATTGAGGCTTATATTTACTTTACCTATTGCATCGTTGGCCGAATATGTATCGTAGTCCATGAGACGAATCTGCAACGGTTCATCTTGCAATTCTGCATCGTCAACTTCAAAACGATACCTGCAATGAAATTGTATAGACACGGCCTTGTAAACGCAAAAAAAAAAGGGAATATTTGTTATCTAAAGATAACCCACATACCAGTCTGTGTTCCACGTTGGATTTAGACTTTTTCTAAACACGTCCGTCTTTTGCGTTACCGTGCCCAATTTGATTTCAACAAAAGCGTCGGTTGTATCCGAAACTATGACAGAGTTGAGTAAATAAATGTTATTTAATAAGTTGCAGCTAGAGGTTTTTTTTCCTTACTTTTGTCCATCACGGGCAGGTTCCGAGCAGCTTTAATTTTTACACCAACTTTGCCAGGCATCTTGTCGGGTGTGTTTTATACTTAATTTCAACGCACAATCACACTCTCAAGACAAGACGCACACAATTAAACAAGTTAATTTGTTTTTATTTCTTTTAATTCCACTATTTATTTTCTTTTATTACTTGCAAAACAAAAATCTGTGTCCATTTTCAGCTTTGCGCTTATTTGCCATTCACAGAACAAAGTTTCAGTTCATTCCATTGGTTCTTTTGAGCCAATTCGAAAATAAATGAATCAAACGAAGCAGTTCTATTATGCTTTTCTGTTTTTGAAAAATTCAACCGTCGAAATCGGTTTTAAAAAGTGATGAGAGAAGTTAACCTTTTTGAGGCAACATTGACCATGATGTAGATAGTCTTTTTTGTGCCCTAATAGGAAGCTCTTAAACTTTTTTTGTCATTTGCGTTGATAGTTACACACTTATGTAATTATAATAAATGGTTATACTTATTTAGTTTTTATTAGGATTCAATTTGTCCTTTGCCATTTTATTGTGTTCAATAAAATATTTACCTAAGCCTAATGGGTTAACTAATATAATTCTTACAATTTACCAAGATTATTAGATGAAGATACACAAATAAATACATACTATATATGACACAATATTGCAATTTGCTAGTACATATCAAACACAAATCATTTTCCAATGCAAAAGTCTTTGAAAACAACATCGAGAATATCCTCGCAACTTACGTGTCCTGTAATACGTTCAATAGACCGTACAGCAGCACGCAGTTTTTGCGCGGCAATGGCAATATCGGGATACACATCCGGCTTATAGTCCTGCAAAAAAATTTCAATGTGATCTATGCAACGTAGTAATTGTTGCCGATAACGTGTGTGCGTTATCCGAGGGTGCTCTGCCCTTGGGATGCCGCAAAGTTCCTGTAGTAATTGCTCGAGCGATGAAAGAAAGTTGGGCAGTGTATCTTCCTTATGACAGGATATTGTCAGTACATTGTTAAGTGTGCAGAGACGTTCATGCTCTTCTGAAGATATGGTGTCAGTTTTATTTGCAACAAGCTGCAAACGTTTTCCACTGCACAAATCCAGCGGTATATCCAACTCTTGCAAATAGTTTTCAATGTAATGTGCCACAGCCTCATTGCTGTCTAGCTTAAGCAACAGTGTGGCATCGGTTAATAATAGTATCAAGTCTGACTGAGCCAAACATTGTTTGGCACGCGACATGCCCTCTAACTCAATACGGTCATCGGTGTGTTTGCGTAACCCGGCAGTATCTGAAAATAGCACTGGATAGCCACCGAAATTGTGCATTGTCTCAACTATGTCGCGTGTTGTTCCGGCTTGATCTGTCACAATGGAAACACTACGTTGGCACAACAGATTAAGCAGGCTGCTTTTTCCTACGTTGGGTGCACCTATAATAGCTGCACGAACGCCATCCCTTAACAATTCACCCTGGCGTTGATCACTTAAGTGATCACGTATTTCACGTTGTACCGTCTGCAGTTCCTTGGTTAGTTGAACGATTATCCCTGCTTCTATTTGCTCTTCTTCAGCAAAATCAATGTAAGCTTCCAAGTGTGCAGCGCAGCGTATAAGACGCTTCCGCCAGCTGTCATATAGACGTGACAACGATCCCGTGCTTTGGAGTAAAGCCTGTGCATAGAAAATTAGTTAAACTGATACGAATCTTTTAGCGAATTACCAATTTCACACCTGCTTGCGTTGCGCTTCCGTCTCAGCGTGTATTAAATCAGCCAGGCCTTCTACTTCTGTTAAATCCAGTTTGCCACCGAAAAATGCACGTTTCGTAAATTCTCCCGGTTTTGCTGGCCTGAGCCCCTTCACTTCGCCGAGTGCGTTTAGCATTGCAGCTACAACTGCCAACGAACCATGTACTTGAAATTCGCATGAGTCTTCTCCGGTAAACGATGCTGGGCCAGGAAACCACAGCAACAATCCACGATCGATCATTTCCTTTGTACAAGGATTATAGAATGACTTTAGATAGGCGTGCCGATTTTTTGGCTCGTACTCATTGTTGCCTACAAGGGCTCTGAGAGCTTGCTTTGTTTGTGGGCCGGAAACACGTATTACTGACACTCCGCACTTAACGTTGCCTGAGCTGAGGCTGTATATGGTGCACGCAGAGCTGGCATATCGACGAATAAAACTCGCATAATTATTAAAAACGTTTTTAAAAAGGGCCATCAATAAAAATATAGCGCGTACAAAAACAAATGCATAAATTACAAAGGCCAGGTGTTCATATGGGCAAACAGCTGCGCGTGAGCCTTGCCAGATCAATGAAAAGCTGCGTTAAATGTATTGGTGACAGGGTGGCAATCTGAGCAGTGTACGTTAAGTTTTAAGTATTTTAAATTTATTTCTATAATGCACTCCAAAAAGTATCGTAGATGTGAAAATTGACACATTTCATAGCCATGGCTTATAAATAAACAGTTAATCTTAACTCAATCCAACCACGCCCATCCTCATCCCCTATATAACTCCCATTGTACACTTGGCTCACATCACCAGGTTTTGCCCAAATTTTTTAAAAAAAAGTGCAAATTTGGGCAAAACGGCTTTTGGATATGATTATAAACATGTTAAGGCATCAAAAAATTAATACATTGCTATTAATGGATTTTTAGTAGTTGGCAATCAAAGTTGACTTTTGTATTTATTTGAGTTTCTTGATAAAACTAGTTTACAAATTTTAGAGTCATCGAGGGAACGTTGAAAAGTTTTTTTTAGGGTAATTTTGAGTTAAGAAACACGAAAATTACATTTATTTTTTTTTTCTCTTAAGAACCGTTTTTTTTTGTTAACGAGATATTCACGAATAACTGAAAACAGTAACCAAAAAACATGTTTTTCGAAAACAGTTCTTAAGAAAAAATATTGATTGTCATTTTCGTGTTTCTCGACCCTTTTATACGAAGGTTAATTTTTCGTGTAAGCTAGTGTAATTTACAGAAAAATAATTCCTGCATTTACCAAGAAACATTGGTGGAGCTACGAAATCTTCGTTCACTTGATTATTTATAAAAATTACTTTAAAGACGTTATACAACTGGGATTAAAAGCTTGTGTTTCAAATGTTTTAGAATATTTATTAAAATTTTATAAATTGCTTTGCATGTTTTACAACAAAATGTATGGAAATTGGAAATCTATAGAAATTAGGGAATATGCAGGAAACCGTTCAGGGCGGAGGCCCCTAGTTTTTTTTTTTTTTTAATCAGGGCCCAGCATCTGAATAATTAAGTCTTGGGTGACTACCATGTGGGACTCTTGTCTTATCTTTTTCTAATATAATTTTAAGACATCAACTAATCCATTCTGAGTTATTATGCATAATCCTTTGTAGCATGCGGTGCCATTTTAGTAAACACTTATTAATATATTTTTTAAATCTTCTTACTTTTTCTTTTACTTCCTGCACATTTGTCTTTCTGCAATGATCATAAAAGGTTAAATTAATATTAATTTAATTTTATTCATCATCATATTTATATATTAGTTTATTTATACAATTTATAGAGATTAGCTTAAAGAAAAGCTTCACAACTAAGGTGCGAAAAATTGTGTTGTGTAAATTTGTGGTTATGTAAAATTGAATTTTGAAGGAAAAATTTGAATAAAAACCTTAAAAATAAAAAAAAAAAAAATAAAAAAGAGATTAAGCAACTAAAACTAAAAACTAAAACTCATAAAAGGTTAATAACACAAAAATCTGTACATTTTTGTGTAGCTTTTAAATTGACGCTTTTATTTTTATGTCTAATATGTCCTTAATAATTTTGATAGAAAATTGGTTTGCAATTTTTAACTTAATTTTTTATATATGCTGACCTTAATTACTTGGAGTTCTTCAACGTGCAGGAATATTTCTAGTACGAAATATGTTTGTGGAAGGCGGAAATGTATGTAACATAAAAAAAGAAACGTCGGAGACACCCCAAAGTTGTCTAAAGTACACTCAGGGTGACTAGAGAAGTCTATGTAACCATGTACGTCTGTCTGTCCGTATGAACGTCTAGATCTGCACGGGCAGCATCTCTTCTTTAGGGGCACGAGTGCGCCAATGCAGCTGCTAGAGCTATGGCCAAAGCTACTTTAATAGCTCTTAACCCTCAGGAAGATGAAAACTTGAGGACCGTACAACTTTCCACCACAAATACGAGGCATTTAACCAGGATGGCTTTTGGGATATCTAGTAGATACTATCTACTAAGCTGCGAAGCTCCCTCCTCTATCGAACAAAACATGAACTGATGCCCAGATTAGAGATTACTTTTATTTACAAACATATCATCTAACGTTCGAAAAGTAACTTCTCTTAACCTATAAGTATCTTAATCTGGTACTCCCTACACGCATGGAATTAACATAGAATTCCAGGTTTTACTTTGATCCCTATGCCAATTATTTTATAATTGACCCCCCCAGGTGTCAACCTACCTAAATTAATAAAACAAAGCTTACCCAGACGATTGGTCTTCACATTCCTTGGTCAAATGACCCTTCAGCTATTCACCAAGTACAGTCCGTTGTGCAGGCGATTTACCAGCTTGATAGAGCGACTTATGGCCATTGTTGGGATACCTTGCATATTGAAAGTTTATTGAATCTAATAAATTAGTATGATTATTATGCTTTAAATGTAAATGTGTAATACTAAAAAACAAAATCCCGTGACAAGAATACTAATTTATTTTACGGGTATTCTTAAACCTAAAGTTGCCCAGCCCGTCTTGTAATTGGTTTAAAAGATTGTCATATGGTACCCGTAATCAATTAGCGCTTTTGCGTTAGTAGCTAACCCCAAGCTCACATGGCTTAAGATCAGTTCTAATTCATGTTTTGTGAGCGCAAGTATGGAGCACATAACGCTATTTCTGTGCGCTTTACTGTGTCTCACTGCTGCATGTTCTAGTCAAAGTCGCGAATTGAATCAATCTCTTGTAGCTGTCCCTAAGGAATTATTGCAAACCCGTCGAGTGCGTGCACTTATTTTTCCGAATAAGGCTTCAGTTCTACTAACAGCCGCCATGACAAAAATTGTTGTAGGCGGACGTCCAAGTGGGTTACAGTATAGTATAGAGTTTGATATGTATGTTCCACTGCCGGACACGATTGAAGGCTGGCGACCAAACGTGTTGCTTAAAAAGCCCAAGAGCAAACCATCGCTGCGCGTAGACAACTTTAATTCGACTTACTCTTATAATCCAGATCAGTACTATTACCTGAACGGAATAGATACAAATAACCAACTTTATTCTGGGTATGCGAAAGACAGAATAAGCATTTTAAAGACTCCAAGTGTATTCATTATATGTATTATACTTTTAAGCTATGTCAAGCCGCAGGTATCTTCCTTCTACAGAAGTCCACAACGTTTTACAAAACCTTGGAAATATGAGCAAAACTATCAACTGGCCAGCCATTCAACTGACAAAGAGGTCTATGACTCTTTGCCGCATGTGGCCAGTTGGGAGCACAATCATGGCTATAGAGAGCGGCGTCAGATCTATGATCAATTTGAAGCCTTGGGGAAAGTGTGAGTCAATAAATACATACATATGTTAACTTTTAATGAATCGTTGCCTTCGCCATATCTTCAGTTTTCAGATAAACTTAAGAGCCTGCATAAAGCGCGCCATGTGCGAGCTTAGAGCACAACTGAACGCCCAAACACTTAAGGGCCTGCTTATGGAGGATCTAATGCGAATTGTATTGACGCAAGTTGACCTAATTACATTTTTCTGATCCTCTGACTTACAGTTGCTATCTTACAGGGTGCCCGATGAGGTGACAGACCAAAAATATAGACATCCTGTAAAATACAGTGATTGTGCGCGTTTCTATGCATCTACGTGCCCCTACAAAGTTTTGGATTTTCTAACACAAAACATGAGCAAACTTAAACCAAGTAGTCTATAAAATACTTGCTAATAAAATTTAATATACATATTTTTTTAGATATAAAATTGCTTTCGTCATCTTTAAAATTTTTTTTTATTTAATTTTCGAATTTCATATAGTCTAAATTCTGTGCCAATCTTGCGAAAATGTTTGGCTTTACGAATTATTTTTATCGTGCAGCGCGCTCGCTGCAGTGCACCCGTCTGCCCAATACAGCGTCTAAGCGTATGGTATGTTCAAAGGGAATTGGCTTCCAAAAAGCTAACAAACCCTGCAAGAAACTTAGAGGGAGTCCGTGCGGTGAGCCTGAATTACAGTTTAAAAAGAAAACAAATAAACCAAAACAGCGAAAGTCAATGTGGTTAAACCCATTTTGTGATGAAACTGATCCGACTTGCCCAATCAATGCGCGGTTTGATGAACTCTACTACACAGAGTCGGATAAGGCTAATCGCAAGTATTGGCAAACTTGGGTGTCGTGTCCTCCTTTACAAATGAAAAAGAAAAAGATCTGCTGCTTTCCGAAGTCACAAGCTCCAGTGATGAGAAGACGTGGAAGAAAACCTCAAACGGCCTGCCCACAACCACCCAGATGCGTTACCCAGCCAGAGTGCCCACGTTTTAAGCGTCGCTGCGACAGAGCTGGACGCATACCGCCCAGCTGCCCCAATGAACGACCACCAAAAGACTGCGTCAAGCCGCAAACACCTTATCCAGCGTTTTCCGAATGTCATCGTCTTACACCCAATGCACCAGCCTTGAGTGAGTGCCTCTGCTGGCAGAAGCCAATGCTTTGCGAAGCTTGGGTAGAGTTTCGTAAACGCAACATGAACAACAGTAAAAAGTAGACCAAAGATCTACATCTAAAATCGAGCAAGATATGGAGTTCCTTTTTGTTATCCAATATTTTTCAAAATTTGAATTGCAGAATCTTTTAGATAAACTATTCATTTATGAGAAACTAAATTGTCGTTTTTGTTACATGAGTTAACCAGCTCCAAAGCTTCTTGCTGCAATTCATGTAGCTCCGCGTACAGTCAGCGCCTGCGCGGCCTGCATCACGAGCGTCAAGATACTTTTGGCCAACATTGTCCAGTTTTGGTCTATGATATGGATGAGTTTTTGATACAAATATATAGTGGTTTTTCCAATATCAAAACTTACACCAATACTGCATTAAGTAGTTCACTGAATACATGATTCTCTTCAAATGGTAATTGTGATACCTCACATATGGCTCGTAGCAGACAATTGGGGCCATTATCCGTGCCATCAAGTCTTAAGTAATTAGTTAAAGCATGTAATCTTGGGCTTAATTTTTTGTTGCAAGACTTACAGTTCCATGGTTGCTTCGATGACATCGTAGACCCAGGTGCGTGCATCATCTGTTAAGGTTGTTTGTATATCCTTGCGCCACTCACGTGCCGTGCTAACAAATGTTGAGGTATTCCAAAAACTCCAGTAGTATATTGGTATAGTCGTTGGTGTATAAATGCCTTGTAGGACGTAGAACCACCAAAATGATTGCTCCTTGTCCCTCTGTTTTACTGGATGCGCAACGCCAACCACTATCTATGCATAACACTTGATACTTAATAAATATTAATTTTGAGATAATTTATATTCCAACCTTGGATACGCCCTGACCATCAAATATGG
The DNA here is from genome assembly GCA_949987675.1 of Chymomyza fuscimana. Taxonomy (NCBI): domain Eukaryota; kingdom Metazoa; phylum Arthropoda; class Insecta; order Diptera; family Drosophilidae; genus Chymomyza; species Chymomyza fuscimana. The sequence goes on from OX465088.1 coordinate 89,354,516, forward strand.
CCACACGCTTGGTGCGGCTTAGTTTTGTCGATTCCCCTGGATTTGTTCTGTTGGTATAGCCGGCTACAGACGTTATGCTCCATATGGACAGCATCAAAATAGTTAACTGTTGAGGTTTCATGTTCTTGGCATTGGGTGTAACGGCAAACTAATTTATGTTGCTCCTAAAATATCTTCAAAACAGCAATATCTCTGACTAATTGTTTGGTTTGCTTAAAAAATTTACAGCTTCAATACACGTAGGTAGAGTATTGACGTTCCAGCGGCTGCTTGCAAAAGTTTGTCAGTCGAAAATATGACTTGAATAATTTTACTCGAAATTACAAAAATGTCTAAAAAAGTTGAAACTTTTTAAAAGGAAATTTGAACCAAGCTATAACATTTTGGCTATATTAGTATAAAATAAAATATGCGATTCTTAAATAAATTTGGAATCGCTTGGGTTGTATTGGTATTTCTTTCAAGTTTCTCAGGTCTGACACTTTGTCGGGCAAAAGTGCATAAAGGCAAGAATACCCGAGTAACAACGTGAAAAGCATAACAGCGAGGCAGGCACAAAGGTAAAAACGGCAGATTAACAATGTGAGCAGCAAAAAAAGACAATTTTTTGTGGGAAAGGCATCATTTAAAAGCATGAAATATAAATGTAAATAAAATTCAAGAGTGAAAGATCTTTACATTCTTCTTAAATTTTCTCGCAAGTTTATAACTTTTTTACTTGTATGAGTGTCACAATATAAAAAATGAATCATATTTATTAAAAATAAAATTAGTATTGATTGAATAGAATTAAAAAATTGTATTTTTTGATATTTATTAGTTAGCTGAATTTTCAATTTATCGTTGGATAAAAAGTGTTATATAGTTTGTGTCACTTATAATATATTGCTAACAGGGTTCAGTAAACAAATATTTATCAGGGCGGTCTTGTATATAAAATCGTTTGAGTCGTGGCTATTGTCTAGACTCTAGAATTATTGCTTTTAAAGTCAATCTACTCCCCAGCAAATATACTAGAGAGTCGTGGACCTAATAATACCTCTGCAATATTTCAATATTTATTGCGTTTGTGCGAACAAATATGACAAAAAAAAATAAACAAAGCTATATATTTTAATATTTTTTTTATACTTAATTTGTAATGAAGTAGCACTGTGCTTAGTAAAAAAAATACAACAATAGGTCTTACTCATTAAAAGATATAATCAAAAATACGCTTTACCTAACGTTACCTGAAATACAAAATCTCAAAATAAATTGTGCTAGATTTTTTGTGTACAGCTTTTTAAGAGAGTTATAAGAAAATATTTAATTTTCTAGATTATAAAGCAAAATAACTTACTCTCTTTTTTATTGTTAGAGTTGGCGTGACGTTATTTAAATTTCCATTAAGAATTTTTGAGTAATAACGTAAATTTTGTTCTTAATTTAATATGCCACTTTTTGAAAAAATCATAAATAGATTATTCTCTTGGAAATAGTTAAATCTGATCAAAATATGAACTTTTAGATTTTTGGTCATATTTCTCGCCGTCTTATTATTTTGTTGGTCATGGTGGACATTTCTGTGCAAATTCGCATATGTCCATATCAGGTTCCAGAAATGCTTTATATTGCCGAACCTTGTTGTTGAAACTATGATGAGACTTTGCCCACAAGAACCAATATGTACTCCTTGCGGGTTAAAAAAGTAAATCTCTTGTCACCAAATGATAAATGTAGGGTATTTAAAATGCGACTTAAACAAATGCTTTTCTTTTTAAAATTAAAACAACAATTTTCTAGCTCACGTTTGTGCATAATATTTATTATATTATAATATCATCAGCAAAGCACATGCTTTTAAACAATGTCTTGGTTGCGCATGCGCTCCAGTTCTGGCATTTTACTGCTCTAATTGATACTCACACATGGCGAGTGTTCCACTCATTAACATAATGAAACCATATGCGACCTAATTAAAAACTCAAATCAAAACAAAAACCAATCTGCTATGAACTGGCATTTGTTCTAGTCACTGAAACAGTTTATTTCGGAATGCTTCGGACACTGCAAGGCAACGCCATCCTGCTAATCGCCTCTGTTGGCGTTCTCTACACAGGCTACACACATGGCATGTTGCTGTTTCCTACCTCAACAGTGCTACAATTGACGTCAACACTGTCGATACCGATAGAGTTGGCCGATCCGCGTAAACTCTTTATGGATATTGGCTTTCAGATGAACTACAATCTGCCATTCAATCTCGTCTCATTTTATAACTCGACGATTTGGGCCGATGAGTTGGCACGCGGTAAACGAGACGTGACCAATGGCACGGCCAAGTATGGGCTATACAGAGAACAGAGCAGCGGGGTTCATGCAAATGATTTCACCGCCTGTGAGCTGTATTCCAGCCTGGAGGGCATGCTGCAGCAGAATGGTTACCACAAATCGTGCTTGCTGCGCAGCGTATGTGAGCTGGCGCTACATCCTTTTGATGAGGATCATAGCTACACTTATAGCTTGATTGTAAAGCTTTTGACTTTTGTGCTAACGTAAGTGTTTGTGTCTTTGGGAGATTTCGGTGATTTGAGCTAATCCAGAATAATCTTGCAGACCCTCACAGCATGAAGGATTCGCGGAAACAGAAGAGATTTGTCGAGATAGATACGAACGTGCGGAACTGTTGGGATTTGCTGGCGGCAATTGTAAGAGTGCTTTTCCCAAATGCAAAATGGATTTATTAAATGTTATTACTAGACTAGTTATATAAAATAATTAAAAACCAAAAAAAAAAAAAATTAAATCACAAGTTTACTTATGGTATTTAAAAAGTCGATTTTACAATCGGGGTATAGCTGGGAACAGTCTGCACCCAGAAATCCCAGCTGCTCGGCTTCCATATAGATTGAACGATATAAATGCTCATGGCGACCAAATGCTGCATGCATCGTGGGACTGTAAACATATTGTATGTATAAGTTGCTACCTTCTATATAGACACCCATGGTGGAGAAGGAGCAAGTTACTTACGTTAGTGTAAAGGTCAGTAATGCGGTCAAAATGTTCTCATTTTGTTTGTCGAAAGGATGACGCGCCAATTCGCAAACACTTCGAAGTAGACAGCTCTCGTCAAAGCCATAACGCACCAGCATGTTCTCTAGACTTTCGTACAGCTCACCAGCTGTCAAATCGGATGGGTGCATTTCTGGTGTTCTATGTTGCATGTATTTCGTGGTTTCATTCATTAACCCACGTTTGTGACGATGTGCCAGTTCATCGGGCCAAATGGCAGCATTGTAGAACGCCGAGGGCTTAGCTGGCAGCGCATAGTTCATTTGAAGACCCCAATCCCAAAATAACTTACGTCCTGGTATTTCTACCGGCACAGACATTGAGGATGTAATCTGTAGTACCGATGCAGCGGGATAGTACAGTGGACCCATTGTGGCCTTGACTGTGTAAGCCAACAGGCTAATCGTGGCCACTAGTATACACTGAGCTCGCTGAAAAGACATTTTGGTATGATCGAACGTTCTACTGGCAAGATAATTTGTCACCAGTGATAATTAAGAACTTGGAACAGTTGCTAATTAAATACACAAACTTTACAATTTACATAATTTATTTATTTGAAGTTTTTTTTTGTAAGAGGGAAACGTTTTAAATTTTTTTTTTAAAATATAACTTTAGTTATGACACTTAAAATATCTTGATTGCAATGCCTGTATAAAAGGGCACAATCTTTGCCCAGAAACCCATTTAGCTCCGCCTGTTCATAGGCCTGCCTATATACATGTTCGCTCTCCAAGAATCCTTCGTGTTGTGAAGGACTGTGTAAAAAACAAATATACTCGTAAGTTTGTTTTTTTTTTTTGTTTTTTAGGCAAAATGGGCTTTATTTACCTTAAGATGAAAGTGAGCAGATCACTGGCCAAATGATGCTGATTATTACCGAAAGGATGGCGTGCCAGCTCACAAACGCTACGAAGCACACAAGTTTCATGAAAGCCATATGACGTCAGCATATCCTCCATAGCCTCGTATAGTTCACCGGCAGAAAAATCCTTAGGATGTATGTGTGCTAAAGGATTGTAGCCGTACTTTGAATACATATTAAGTTGTGTTTGATTATGCGGCAAATCGCGTTTAGTTTTTAAATTTGCAAAGCCTGGCCATATGGGTATATTATAGAAGGATGATAGTTGGCTGGGCAAATCGTAAGACACTGTAAAGCACCAATCAATGATTATGCGACGCTCCGGAAGGAACTCCGATAAAGGAACGGAAACTGATGAAACGACCTGCAAAGAAAAAAGGATTCAAGCAAAGTAATTATTGCTGCTTAAAAAGTGAGTCTTCTGATATCAGAGCGTTTCTGCGAACCTACCAAATATTCTCTAATATCACTAGTTTACAAATTGTACAACATTTTTGTATCCTCAATATTTCTTAATCATTTCCGTAGTAAAATTGTATCGAATATGTAGTTGATATAAAAAACCACTTTCGCATTAAGAAAAAAAGTGTCTTCTTTACAGCAAATATGTCTGGGTGTACTAAACTGATAGTGCCTGTGTAGAAAAAATATAAAAATAACGCTCATTTTGTAAAAACTACAAAAGTCAATTTTTCTTAGCTTCATGATGTACTGGGTTCTTATTAATATTGTGAAATATAGTAAATATAGGATGCGAGTACCTTAAGACTCCATTGTCGGGAATTCACTTATTCTAAGTGATGGAAAAACGAATCTACGGAGGTACAATGCCCTTCGATGAACTCGTATTCGGAGATATTGGCATCGCGGTTGCAAGAACGGAATCTATTGGCTTCCAACGTGAAGGTATAGATTTCGACATTAGCGATTTACTGAATAATTATTTAAGAAAAGTTAATCATCACTAGTATGTTACTTGACTTGACTAACTACAAACACCATGAGTGGAAAATTTGTGCGGACCAGAAAGTTGTTGCCCTGGTAAGTGGTTTGCAGAAAGGATACACAAAATACTGCTGTTGTTTTTGTGCAAATCGGGCAACAGATAAAAAAAAGAGCATTTTGTTAAAATTAGCCGAAACAAATAAACTACAACATAGGTCAAGACGGTGTGAAATCCAATCCACTAGTCCACAAAGTGAAAATTATACTTCCACCTTTGCATATCAAACTTGGACTCTTCAAGAACTTTGTAAAAACATACCGAAATGTTGGCGATTCTTTTCATTATTTGAAATCCGCGTTCCCGTATTTGTTTGATGCCAAGATAAAAGAAGGCGTACCAAGCGAATAAAAAAGGGCGTGGTGACTCCAAATTCATTCCAATATAGACGGTGGATGAGGTAAAGGCGTGAAATTCGTTCCAATCTGTTGTCAAATTTTCAACTTTCTTAATATTTATCACTTTTCTTCAGAAACAGGTGCGAACACCACTTTGAAAATACATTTTCTGCATTCGCATTTGAATTTTTTCCCGGAATATCTTGGGGACGAAAGCGATGAACTTGACGAGCGCTTTCATCAGTAAATGAAAATCATGGAAAGGCGCTACCAAGAATTTTGTGATGAAGCAATGATGGGCGACTATTGCTGGTTCCTAACTCGAGAAAGCGATGACATAGGGATCATCCATAAACTACGTGACGCTCCAGGGGGAAGGGGGTCTATTTTGACGAAAATCAGCATCGCGTAGTTTATGGATGATCCCGTACACAATACATCTTCAAACGGATTGAAATTCATTTTACGTAGCACTATTTTATACATAAAATTTTAACATCGCATTAAGCTGAGAAAAAATGACTTTTTGCAATTTATACAAAAATTCTCCGATTTTGATAAAAAAACACTAATTTTTTTCGTATTCGATCCAACTTTAAGAGCCATGAATCAAACTGTAAAATAGATCTCAGAGATGGTAAGAGCTAGAGCAAACAAACTTTCATATTAGATACCTTATTATCCAGTATATTTTATTTTGTAATATAATATAATATAATTTATTTTTTTTATTTATTTAGAGTTCTCAAGCACTATCTTAAATTTGATCATTATATCTTGTATGGTAGTTTTTATAAGTTTTTTGTATATAGCAGAGCTCGTAAATAACAGTCGCCCGTTTTTTCCTTTGCGGTCTACTCGCAACCATAACCGAAAAAACCATTCACGCTTGCTCTCTCTCTGAGCATAACACTTCGCTTCGCTTTATTTCGGTTTTCAGCTACTATATAGGTACAATTTTTTTTTCTCAGTGTTTTTATACCCTGTACCGTATGGTACATAGGGTATATTGTGTTTGTGCAAGGAGAAGTCGGAGACCCCCCAAAATTACCTAAAGTATGATCACAGTGACTAGAGAAGTCGATATACCCATGTCCGTCTGTCCGTCTGTCCGTCTGACCGTCTGTCCGTATGAACGCCTAGATCTCAGAGATGGTAAGAGCTAGAGCAATCAAACTTTCAGATAAGATCCCTTATTAATCCATAGGAGACAAGTTTATTTTATTTTTTTGATATCGGGACTACATTATATAGCTCCCATAGGGGTGTTTCAGAGGACCTCGAAAAAAAGCAAAAGTTTTAGATGGATAATTCGTTTGCTTATGAAGATATCATAACCAAATTTGGCGATCGGAAGTTTTTTAGAAACCCCCAGCACTGAACCAAATTTTATCAAAATCGGTTGACTATATCATATAGGTCCCATAGGATCGATCGGTCGAAAATTTGTTTTTTGTACAAAATTCGTTGTGTTTCGTTTATTTGGGAACATACCGTAACCACATTTGGCATTAAGAAGTTTTTTAGAGTTCCCAAGCACTATACCTAATTTGATCAAAATCAGTTGACTATATTATATAGCTCCCATAGGGCCAATCGGTCAAAAAAACGTTTTTTGCACAAAATTCGTTGTGTTTCGTTTGTTTGTGCAGATATTGTAACCAAATTTGGCATTCAGAAGTTTTTTGGAGATTTTCAACACTGTTCCAAATTTTATCAAAAACGGTTGACTATATCATATAGCTCCCATAGGGCCGATCGGTCGAAAAAAAGTTTTTGATTAAAAATTCGTCTGTTTTTGGTTGTTTATGAAGGTATCGTAATCTAATTTGGCAATCAAATGTCTTTTGGTGTTTTTAAGCAATTTACCGGATTTTATTGCAAGCAGTGGTACAGGGTATCCCAAAGTCGTCCGCGCCCGACTTTAACGTACGCCATCTTTTTTTTTTAATTTAAGTACCCCCAAATACGAAAACTCGGTTTTAGACTAAGAACAAGGTCCCTTACGATCCCTGAAAGACTTATCCATTAAATATTTTTTTCCAGCTGAAACTCTTCGTTTACTGTACTGTATATTATAGGGTACAAGTGAGCCGGGTACAATCGGCACATCCCAGCTATATTATACCCAAAAGGAATTAAAATAAATTGGATAATTTTTTCCGAAGTTCCCACATGATTATTACAAAATTTATAACTACGGGTATGTAATGAAATAAAAAAACTGTTGTGGGGACTGATGGTAGTATATACAAAAAGTAAAAAGTTTTTTTATATTTCAGTCTACATGAGTCAAAACCTAATACTGAAAGACGGACATAGCTAAAATCGATATCTTTGTCGTCCTGATCATTTTGTTGCCAAGAATAGGTCTTACATTTTTCCAAAGATTTACTTACTCACCCAAAGTACTGAGTATAACAATTTATCAGACTTATTGGTTTATAAATTGCAAATTATTTATAATATATAATTATACATTTAATATTGTTGCGTTTATAAACAATCTAGAGCCATAATATGTTATTTATTTGAATCAAAATTAAACAGAATTTGTAGTAAATAATTAATTATTTTTATGAAAACCAAAACACTCGAGTAAAATTCTAACACAAGCCATACACAATGCGACTGGTTGTACAATATGGTTGGTTATCGAAAAATTAAAGGCTTGGGTAACACTTACCGATAAACCTGAAGATGCTGGCGATAGTAAGGAATTTGTACTCCTAATATGGTTAAGTACTACTAATAAAATGGTCAAGATCCAGCACACTGATCTGCACATGTCGAATTAAAGGTTTTAACTGACTTCATTGTAAGTAGTACAGATATCCAAAGCACTCCAGTTGGTAAACTGGGTTAAGTACCTACCAAACGTACCAGATAAATGGAGACATCAATCAATTTAAAGTAAATATTGATGTTATCAATTTGCAGTTCAAAGAAAGTACTTTTAAGTAACAGGGGCCATATGCTGATTAAGTTAATTTAAAGAGTTGGAAGCTACCCATTGGCGCATGCTGTTCGATCACAGCTCATTCAGTGTTCAGTTGTTGGAAATGCTCTCAGTTAAACTCTTTTTGTTGCTGCTGCTTTGCGGCATCTTCTGGGTTTTGGGGCAAGCTGAGTCTTTACCAAACAATACACAACTAAAGTTGCCCTTTGAGCGAGTTTTTACACGCAAAAGACGCGCCCTACTTTTCCCGCCGGGATCATTTTTGAAATTTACTTGCGCCTTGGGCAAGGGTTTGCTATCGACATATCCGCGTGGCTTGACGTTCAATTTGGAAGAAGCAGTATATTTTCCAATGCCGGGCACAAGAGCTGACCTCTATCCAAAAAAGTTTAAGCCCAAGACTACGACAATGAAGCCAAAGACTACCACACCGTCAGCTAAGGTATATATGAATGATCCACGTTGGCGTGTTAAAGTGCCATTCCCTCCTAAGACACACCGGATCGATATGGGTGCTGCGAACTATAAAAACCCATTCAAGTGGCAGCAATGGGCAAAGTATGGTGCACAGCAGGCTGAAAGGTATGAGCAGCGTCCCTGGCAGGCCGCATCCAAAGCCAAGTGGTCTAAGTGGACCACACCATCTCCCAAGTGGTCTGATTGGGCTTGGCGTGAAACTCACAGTGGACGCAATTATTTGAAGCCCGACCAAACTAGACATATACAGTATTTTCATGGTTATCGAGATCGCAGGCAACTGTTTGATCATTTTAGCGGACTCAATTCGCTGTAGGTAATCTTCACTTTAGTTTTCTAATTAGATATAATATTTATTTGTTTCTTGTTATATGTTTTAAAAGTCTGGGAGTTGACGTAAAGTCATGTATAATGCGTGTCATATGCGATTCCAAACGCCTTTTGCTGCCACCGGGATACTCAATGCTACAGGATATGCTTCGAGTGATCTTTTCGTAAGTATTTATAATTCCTATTTTGTTTGATGTGGTTTATAACTTTTTTTTTTTTTTCAGTATGCCGACTTTGAATGGTCGGGATGACGAGTATAGCCGACTCTTGCGCATGGATTCTAAAGCGTGTTCTCTACAATTAAAGTCGAAGTGCAATATAAATTTTTTGATATGGCTTTTGAGTGGAAAGTATAACTGAGTAAGATTATTAGCGATTATGCGCTCCGCAATAAAAAAAAACTTTGCTGTTTTTGAAATCAGTTTGTTGCGCATCCCTAAGCCTTTTTCTAATTAGTATTCCCGAATTCCCTTGCCCACTAATCTCTTTTTTTTTTTTTTTTTTGCACGATATTTTTTTGTTTTTAATTTAAAATGATGTATTATGGCCAACTTAAATCGAACCGAAGCCGTCACGACGTTAAGTTCTCTATATCATTTTGTCACTGAGGCCTTTCGTATTGCCGCCTTTAACATACATATTGGATTGCGATTATCTCCAATATTTATACACCGATTATAATAAAATTTGGTAAAAGCTGTATAGTACAGTAAAAGTTGGCTCAAACAACGCGCCTATTGGAAAAAAATACTTATTGGGTGAAACTTTCAGGGACCGTTAGGGACCTTGTTCTAAGTCTAAAATCGAGTTTTCGTATTTGTGGGTAGGGGGCGTGGCACCGCCACCTGACAATGTATGTTGGTACGGATTTTGTATGATATCTTTTTTTCTTACAAACTTATACTCATGGTTTATAGGTCAATATTGTTGTAAATAAAATTATCTATCAAACAAGACTTAAATAAAGGTTTTAGATTTATTGGTTCAAGCCCAATGCCTGTTGAAAGTTGGAAATCGTGTTTGGTGTTTTTCGAATAACTTGCAAAGTTTAGAACAAGGTGCCTGACGATCCCTGAAAGTTTCATCCATTAAGTATTTTTTTCCAGATGAAACTCTAGATTTACTGTACTAGTAGTTTTGGAAAATAAATTATTTTCCGGAGTAAGGGGGCGTGGCAGAAAAAATAAACTTGATCTGACTGCTCAGATAAGAAGTCCAACTATCAAGTTTGGTTATCCTGGCTCTTATAGTCTCCAAGCTCCAGGTGTTCATACATACGGACAGACATACACCTTACTTTAAGGTTCAGGGTATAAAAATGTGAATAAGTCGGGGGGTTACTCGATAGAGGAATACACTGCACCCACTTTTCCATTTATACGTCGAGGATGCCAACGATACTTTATTTTTTGAGGCGAGATCCTTGTCCGCCGCTAACCATAAGTGGGGCCACAATCCCATTTAAGAACTCTCATCCGTATCTTGGAGTCCATCTGGTCAAAAAACTTTGTTGGGGATAATACATTAATCATGCGGTAACAAGATGAAGGGCCAAACTCGCCAAAATGCACTGGCTTTTGGGCAGAAAAAGTAAGCTGTCAATTTCAATCAAAATCACTCAACGGCAGCAAAATCAAAACTAAAGAGAATACAAACGCTACAAAATAAAGCTCTACGCCAAATAGCAGATGCTCCTTGGTATGTTAAGAATAGGAGTCTACATAAAGACCTTAACATAGGTTACTCAGGGGACACCATAAACAATCTGAGCGGGAGATATGAGAGAAGATTGGACCCATCCAAAATGAATCTGTAAATTGCGAATTTCTCCTAGGTTTGAACGATATGAATTGTCGAACTCTTATTGTCACTGAGATTTAGGTTTTTATACGAACGGACGGAAATAGCTCACCTTATCCGAGGTTATGATAGAGGTGGTAGTGTGGGAAATGAAGTAGAGGTGATAGAGGATGTAGTGGTCTTAGAGCAGGTAGATTTGGTAATTGTAAAGTGTGGTACTGGGGATAGAGCGGGTGCATGGGTTAAAAGCGCATACAACATTTTTCAGACTTTTTTTTTCCGATTCTTAAAAATAATAAAAAATATAATAATGATTTATTTGGCTTTAAAATAACAAATTGTTACGAATTGATCAAAGTCGTCAACATTGCCCCACTGAAGGGTATTAAAAGACTGATTTAAAAGCTAATTCTGTTAGACTTCAAAAACTTTTGAACGTTTTCGTGTTTGTATCTGTTAAATATTTGCTTAATAATTTACACCCTCCTAAAATGGATTAATCGTAAACAGAAAAATTGAAATTTAACTGCCTACGATGGGTACTCTTGATGGTAATTGATCTTTCAATCAAAGCTAGACAACGATGCGTGGCGGTGTTCCTAATCTGTTGTTCCATTTAGTGGTTTTGCTTACGCTCGTTGGAGTCAATGGTCAAAATGAGCGCACCGAGCTCAAGAGTGTTGTGGAGCGTGTTTTTTCACGACAAAGACGATTTTTGTTGTTTCCAAAAGGATCTAATTTAAAGTTTACCGGTTCGATTGCCAAAAACTTACTCTCAAAAAGTCCAAAGGGTGTTGGGTTTACGTTGGAGCAAGCGCTTTATTATCCAGTGCCCACTGCACGCATAGATGTTTATCCAAAGCGATTTAGACCAAGAACTACGACAACAGTTGCTCCAAACACCAGCACGGCGGCTACGTATGTTTGGATACCCGGGACACACTGGCGTTACAAGGCACAACATGTGGCACGTCCCAAGCCGTTTAAGCTAAAACCACGCATTGATAATGAATTGGCACTTAGGCCTATGCAGTGGAGCGATGTTGCACAGCAAAATAACACCAGTCCCGAGCAGTGGCGTCACTGGGCCAAGCATAAGCCGTCTTACAAAAATTGGAAACATAAACAATGGTCGAAATGGACCACCAATGCACCTAAGTGGTCAAGTTACGGTAAGCGTTGGCACCAGCCGATTGAAGACTTGGAGCTGGAACAGTATCGGGATTGGAAATATTATCATGGGCACCGCGATCGTCGGCAGCTTTTTGATCATTTTGGCGGATTCAGTCAACTGTAAGTTCTTTCAATTTTGTATCGTAAGCGTAAAAACTGTTCATATGGCTTTGTAGATTGGGCTTTGATATCAAGGCATGCATCTTGCGAGCCATTTGCGAGAGTAAACGCCTTTTGCTGCCGCCTGGATATTCAATGTTTCAGGATATTGTACGATTGATATTTACGTGAGTTCTGACCACATACGCACTTTTCTACGTACTTGCAAGGAAGATCTTTTATTTTACAGCATACCTACCATCTCCGGAGTTGAAGATGCATATAGTCAGACCATGCATTCAGGTGTAAAAAATTGCTCCCAACATTTTCAAAAGCAGTGCAGCTGGAATATAATAGCCTGGATTTTTGCTGGTCAACGGCATTAAATAAAAAAAAGCTTATGCATATTAAGAGTTTTGTTTTATTGAATGAAATCGGCTTGCCACATGGATTGCTTACACATGGGATAAAGCTTCGCACAATTGCCACTATAGGCATGGGCTTTATCATAGCGAGCATCCTGATAAGCTATTGGCACATTTTCTAAAGCCTCTGGTATGGTAAATATGGCGCGCATAAGTTCTCCCAAAAAACTACCTGGTTCTTGCTCATGCGACTTTTGGCCTGTTTCGCAAAGAGTTCGCAACACGCAGTGCTGACCATGGTGACCTCGTCTGAAATGGGTTAAGTAAAAAGAAAATGAGTAGACAAAAATTTGAAGAGGTACCGAAGTCCCAAAAGTAAGGAAAGTAAGTCTTAAAATTGTATTATTATAGAAGTTTAACTTAAAATCATAAACGAACTATGCATGCCACCTTAACCGGGATGGTGTGAGGGAAAATATTAGCAAGTCTCAAAAAGTTAAATGGAAGTCAAGGCGTAGGACTTCAAATTGCGCAAGTAGTTTCATTGAAAACCTTTTTTGAAGCAACATCAAAAAAACCCCGTTCCCAATCTGCATATAGAGAACACCACAGATTTTTATTTCTATAAATCGAAAACACCCTGTATCGAATGTTCTTGGTTTAGAAAGACTTAATTTCTATTTATCCCATAAAAGCACTTACTTATCCAGATATCTCTCGATTCTTTCGTATAGTTGCTGTCTGCTATTGCGATGATATTTTATTTGTAAGCGATCCAATTTGCTCATTGCAGATTCACTGTGGCCCGAAATACCGCTACGTCTTTGCCGATGATGTGGATCTGCTGCGTCCGAAATACTACGCTTGCCAAACACAGGATAAATTCGATGATGACGTACTGGGGTTTGCGGTGCGACAGGCTCTGGTGCTTGTCCTTGCCGTCTCTGAGCAACAGGTGGAGCATATTGCTGAGATTTAATGCGAGCACTGCTATAATGACGCTTACTATTCCGAAAGGTGTCCCGAAGCCTAGTTATTTAGAATTATTTAGAATTGAAAATTTGTCTTTAAAACTTTACGCACCGGGATGGTAAGGACCAATATGGATAACGCGACTTATGGTTAACTGCTGCAGCGCTGAAAGGCTTAGTCCATTTCACAAACGGATTACGGATGCTACCTTTTGGTCTGTAGTAGGAGTAATAGTGACTGTCTTTACGTCGCCAGCCCGGCGGTGGTGTGGGTCTTTTGTAGTAGCTGTCAACATATTGATGCACTGGATGCATAGGTGTACGAAAGGCGGGCTGCATGCTGTAGTAGGAATTAATATTGCCGGCTGGCTTCCCAGTTGCATACAAGTTGATATAATTGGGTTTATAAGCAGTTGAATTATTTTGTGTCGTCTGCTGGCTTTGTTTGGCATCATCCACGTAGGTTATATTGGACGAGGTGTCATTACGACTTATATCCAATGTGCCATCACTGAGCTTAGTCTGCAAATCTTCGAGTATTTCGCTAGGTGGCTTGCTTGGCAACTCCCAAGCCAGGGCAACCGTAATGCCCAATATCAGATAGTTCGTGTGATCCACAACGCCCACAATTTCATCATAAACTGCGCATAGTTGGCAAGTTATACTATCCACAGACTAAGAGACCACTAAACAACAGCAATTACTTACCCATTTGGAAGGAGCTGCCTTCCGGAAACAGTAAATAGCGTCGTTTTCTGGACAACAGATCCTGTGCATGCATCTGCTTGGCTGACTCATTAAGCCTCGCTTCAACGAGCTGCTCAAAATCCGAATCGCTTACTTGCAAGTCCAACGCGGATCCAACAGTTGCCAGCTCGACAGCCACGTCTGCACCCAGGCCCGTTTTGACATCACCATGGCAATACCTTACGCTGCAGAGAAGCATCCCCAGCAGCGATACAATACGCAGCGGTAAGCAATTATTGCCGTTGAATCTCGTGATTGTTTTCTTGTTGACGCACATTTCCTGCACTTGCGTTCCATGCGTGGTTCATTTGCCAACTGCCAGCCAAAGTTCTGCGCCTGCCAAACGACCCATAGAAGAAGACATACAAGGTGCCAGACCATAGCTGGTGGCTGTTAATTGTGGACTGTGCGCTACATTGGCCCTAGTCGGGCTTGTCAGTCGGCGTCTTGGCAACAGAAATTCATAGAGTAACTTTCATCTTTAACTTTGATGCTCGTGTAGGGTCTTTCATGTGTCTATGATGCTTTTTACTCTTTATTACTTTTCACACATTTCACACATCTTAAGTTTTATTTCGTTAGACAGCTTGTGTTACACTTTAGCTCTGGTATATTTAAAGGTTCAAATTACTTTTGCACGTTCCTAAACTTTTCTAAGAATGCGGGATGCATTGAGCTTGCTGTGCTTCAAGAAGTGCTGATGCTCATTGCTCAAGTAAGATGATTGGTAGCAATGCAATGGATAGAATGCATCACTGAAGTTTCCCATAAAGCCAAACAAAGAAATTAAAAAGTTTCAAAAAAACAAAAAAAAAAAAAACTTAAACAGTGAAATCGGAAACTTTCCAATGTTGCCAACCCTCTTGGTACCGTTCGTACCAGAAGTTTGATAAGAGTTTCCTCATTTCGATTTGTGAATGGTTTTTTTTGCTTTTTTACCAGTACACATAGGATCAAGTATTTGATAGAGTTGTGCAATATATGTAATCATCAAAAGGTAGTTGGGCAGATGATATATATACAACGATACTTATCATCTTTTCGAGTACCGATTAAGCCATGTACGCGTCAAACCGGCTCTCTATCCGTCGTGTCCTCTAAGGAAACAAAAATTCTTAACCGATTTCAGATGTGAGTAATGTAGAATCGATTTTAAACTAAAATTTTGTCATAATATGAAAAATCGCCTAAATCCACGAAGTTTACATCCTGATACCGCTGCTGTCTGGACTATTTGCCTGGTTATAGTTATTCCACGAGACAGCCCTTTTTACGAAACAAATGTTAAAAGATGGCGTACGTTAAAGTCGGGCGCTGACGACTTTGGGATACCCTGTACCAACACAATGTTATTAAATCCGATGTGTTTTAGTTTCTTAGTCTCTTTTTTCTTTTTCTTTTTACCTTAAGGTTTTTATTCACAGTTTTTCCTTTAAAGTTCAATTTTACATAAACAAAAATTTACACAAAACTATTTTTCACATCTTAGTTGTATAGCTTCTTTTTAAGCTAATCTCTATTAGTTTGCCAAATTTGGTGATCATACTTTAGTTAACTTTGGGGGTCTCCGATGTCTCCTTCTGTATGTTGCACATATTTTCGGCTTGCACAAACTTAATATACTCTTTTTACCATAAGGTACAGGGTATAAAAACAAAACCAAAAAGGAACGTTTATAACCAGATTTGTCTTATTGTCGTTTCGTTCTGAGGTTCATTCGACTTTATTACCATCAACTGGTTACTATAAAATGCATTTTTTGTGTTAGGGCAATGTCTCAGCATTCAAAACCCGTTTTGTGTTTTATCCTTTACATTTTTCAAAATACGGTTGCACATATGAGGTCATAAAAATAGTACTAATTGGAAAGGTAGTCTACTCTAGTTTTGAGAAAAATAAAAATAGTGAAAAAAACCGAAATAATAGTTAAACTGTAGCCGAAAGTAAAAAACTAGTCGATTTTTCAAAATTAATTGGAACAGCAATTTATATACTTTACGTAAATAGTCGAAATACTTTTATAGTTTTTTGTCTACCCAAAATCAAATTACTTCCAAAAATGGGAAAATATGTATATCCAAATAATGTTACACCTTCTGGTAAAAATTTAAGTAAAGTAAGGATGACAACAACAATTGAAGCACGAAATGTTTTTATACCAGTCAGTATTCTTAGATTTTTAGTGTCGTGAAACAAACATTTTCGGGTGCTCCTCTGGTTGACTCCAGCGCGAAACGCATTTCCTTTTGACGTGAGATTCCGGGGTGCTCCACTGAGCTGGCACGGTTTTGTTTACTGACCTTTACTGATCTGGGCGAATCCTCCGATTTCGGGTAGGTACTCTGCTGGCACAGCTTCAGTGCGTTTAGCGTTCTTTTATTATCGCGTGATTCCGTGCGTGACTTGGTCGTTTACTATAAAGCCAACGTCTTTTAGTCGCACGGGCCGCAAAAAGTGCTTCACAAATAATTTCATAATAATAATAATTAACTGCCTCAGCCGAGATACGAACTCCGAATTTGTATTTTTTATAGTTTGGTATTCTCTTGGGCCTCCAAAATTACAGTTTGTGACCAAACATATTTATAATTAAATTCATCGGCTATCTATCATCATGACCTCTTTCCAAATTCAATGAATCTGTCGGTCAATCAGTAGCCGAACAGCCTAAGAAGCCAATGATGCCATCCTGGTAAATTGTGCCAGTTAAAAATAAGCCTGTCACCGGCAGCAGAGCTGCCTCTCGCTCTCCGAAGCAACACGTAAGACCTTCACAGACCTAACCAACAATCTGCGAGTCCTACTGTAAACCGTGCAAACCGTTTTGCATCCACGAGCTGTTCGAAGATTTGTCCGAGATTTGAAGCCATAACCACAGGCGAATCTCTGCGAATTAGTGCTACTGATGTTCTGACGTTTAGAGCTATTGCGAGCAGCCTTGAATCCCTTGGTGTGGAATTCACGTAAACCAGCTAGCTAGCGAACGGGTTTATAGAGTGGTGCTCCAGGGCCTTCTTTACTCTACAAACCCTGACTTCATTAAGGGATGGCTCAAGCTTGAATTTGTTTTTCGTAGATCTAGAGCAGTAGTCGGCACGGTACTATTTCACGTTTATAGGGTTAGTGACGGCTGCGACATCGACACACGTACAGGCCACGTACACGGAGCGTGCATTTGTGCGTGCAGCAACAGACACGAGGCCGCAATGCCGATGCATGTGTTGACGCGTTGCTGCGCACTCACACAAACGCAAATTAAAATGGGATGAATCTCGTTATCCTGTGCCTCACAGATTATAAGCACCTGAGTATTTAGTAGATTCAGTCGAATCTATTTCTAAATTTTCTTTTTGTAAATATTTTGTAAATTTTATAATAAAACTATATAAGCCCTTTTTAGTGTGCAGTGATTAATGCTCTTTCCTCAATATTGTATTATAGCCATGTACGTATCAGTTGATTGCCAAAAAAGGAGTTACAAAAAAAAAAAAAACACAAATTCTAAAATGTAATTTTAATTATTTTTATCAAACCAAAAGCCATGCTTGCATTCACTGAACAATTGACTACAGTTTCCGCTGCTGCTGTGTGCAGCCAAATAGAGTGGTGAAATGTGCTCCAACATATCGATGGCTTCCGTGCCCCGTATTGGCAGCTGGAATATAACAGAAAGAAGCTCCATAATAAAACTTTGTGGGCGTTGTAACGTAGACGATGCTTTGCCATGGCGCTGGCCAGATTCGCATAGTGCACGCAACACACAGGACGTGCCGTTAAGTCCTTGTCTGTAAAGTGAAAACACAGCATGGAGCCAACGATTATGACGTGTGAGTAGCAAGCACTACTTACGCCTGGTAAAGCCGCTCAATCTTACGAAAGAGTAGCTGCCGCGAACTCAAGTGCAGGCGTTGATGCAGCTGCTCAAATGCACTGTCCTTGTCAAGGCTGCGTCTTCTTCGTCGTCGACGCTTGCCAAACACGGGATAAATATAATGCCTGGGTGGCTGTTTAAGAAGCTTGCGTTGACGTCCAGTGAGTTGTGCGTACCTATTGGTATGTGTACTATTGTAGATGGTGTGGATGGCTAAAGTGGATATACCATAGTTACCGTACAGCGGGAACCTGCAACCCCTGCCATATGCGTTGTTTTTCACGCCAATTTTGCTCAACTTGCGCTTTGTTACGCTCCCACCAGTTGTTGCCAGCCGACCAATGCTCAGGCTGCTCTAGTGGCATCCCAGACTGCCGCATATGCCAATTAGCTGCCACCATCGGCTGTTGTTCATTTGCATTTGTGTAGACGGATGAGAGAGCTTCGCGCTGCCCATTTGTGTAGTAACCATTCGACGGTGGTAAAGTCTGCAACCGGGAGCCTTTTGTCTGTTGATTTGGATGCACTGGAAATGCCTGCCAATTAGCGGCGGGCACACTGTCATTGCGCCGCACTACGCCCAGTGTACCATCATTGAGACGAGTACGCACATTTTCAATCAACTCACTGGGCGGCTTGCTAGGCAATTCCCAGGCCACAGCACATGTAATGCCCATGATGGCGAAATTCGTATAGTCCACAATTGGTATGATTAGGTCAAACACTATCTGGAATGAGCTACCCTCGGGAAAGAGCAAATAGCGTTTCTGTCGATGCAATCGCAACAGCTTCTGCCGTTGCAAATGGCTGACATTTTTTGCAGTCATTCCAGCGCCATTTTTATTTAATTTAGGCAGAGCTCCAACATTTTTGCCATTTTGTTGCTTGGTATCCGTGTCATCGACCAGGCCGCATGACACTAGTAGTAGTAACAAACCAAGCAGTGTCACTGTGACAATTACTTTGATTGTTTTTGCCATTTGGCGTTGTGCCTTTAACTTATTCAACGCACAAATTTCACTTTGGTAATTAAGTAATTGGGCAGTCTGGCTTGGGTTCACCATTTTTTTATTTTTTATTTATGCAGTCTCTTACAAATTTGCATAATTTGATTTTGCACTGCACACGTCGCACCCTGCGTCCTGAAGCCAATCTTGCGTTAAATTAATACAATTTTCAATGAGCTACCCATTAAATGTTGTTCGATGTACAAAAAAAAACCAGAACACATTCAGAAATGTTTTGTGAGAACCTGCGGCAAAAATCCAACCGCTTTGCTCTACGAAATTTTTACAATAAAAACGCGTCCATTGCCAACGCCTCGAGCGCAATTGAACACAAATTTATGATGCAGATAATTACCATTAGACCGGGACGTATACTTTATATTTTCCTTTGTGTGCGCTCGTTATGTTGATGCTATTAAGTGTCAGAGTGAAACTGATATGGTGTCTATGGACACGGATGGACTGTGGTCATTGTTGTTGTCTCACTTCCGCAGAAGCTGTGGTCAGCATCGTTTAATTGTACAATTAGCACCCAATTGAGTGTCGTTAACTCGTTTTGTATCATTTCGAGGAGCTTTTAAAGGTGCTAAACACTTACAATGCTAATTCGGTGGAAAAGCAATGTAACATGGGTTTAATGTTTAATAATGTGATTAGTTTGGTATCCATTAGGTGTTTTCTATTAGAATCTTAGTTAGTCAGTTGGTTTGTTGAGCAGAACAGGCGATTCTTCTACTTCCGACACATTATCTAAGCAAAATATTTGACCTCCTGAAGGTGACAATTCAGTACTTTGTACTGCCATTACTTTTCTAAGTAACTATCGAAGCTGATGAAACTATACTGATGATGAATGCTATTCGATTAGTTTCGGCTATTTTAAGTGATTTTCCAACAAAATATTAAATTTTAAGTTCTAAAAATGTCTTAATCGTAAAACAAAAATTGAAGTTATTGATTTTTATAAACGGTAAACTTTATTTTTTTTTGTATTTTTGAAAATTTTTTTTTTTTCGTAGTTTTGCAAAATAATAAGGTGTGATTTTTTTAAAATTAAAAAAAAAAAAAAGAAAATGTGCCAAAATATATGAAATTTGTATTTAAAAGTTTATTATCAAATACTTTTTAAAGATTACTTCATGTAAATGGTGATCGCGACTATGCTTTTAAGTGGTCTATCCGGAAGGTCCAATTTTGGCATACTTTTCCAATATATCGGCTGGTATCTCACGAATAACAGCAGTTATGTTGTCTTCCAAGGCGGCAATAGTTGCTGGCTTGTCTGTATAGACAAGTGACTTTACAAATCCCCAGAAAAAATAATCGAGCGGTGTCAAATCGCTCGATCTAGGCATGACCAAAACGATTACACTCGAAATTCATCTCGCAATTTGCCCATTGTTTCGCCTGCTGTATGGCATGTCGCGCCATCTTGTTGAAACCACATGTCGAGCAGGTGTAGCTCTTCCATTCTGGGCAAAAAAAAGTTGGAAATCATGGAACGGTAGCGAGCTCCATTGACCGTAACGTTGTTGCCATCATCGTCTTTGAAGAAGTACGTTCCAATGATGCCACCGGCCCATAAACCACACCAAACAGTACATCATTGTGGATGCATTGACAGCTCTTGCAATGCTTTTGGTTGCTCTTCACTCCAAATATGACAATTTTGCTTATTGACGATAAGCTTCGATAAAAAAGCGGATCTTCATCGAGCATTTCCAAAGCCCATTCACCGAACACGCGACGTTGTGGCAGGTCGCCCGGCTTCAGTTCTTGCACCAGCTATATTTTGTACGGTTTTAAAACAAGATCCTTGCGTAAAATATTCCATATGGTCGAATAACACATACCCAACTGCGGCGAACGATGCCGAATAGACATTTCACGGTCTTTATTAACACTAGCTGCTATAGCAGCAATATTCTCTTCAGTACGCACTCTACGTAGACGATTGGTGCGAAATTTAGTCACAAGAGCTTGAATAGCCAGAAGATCCCGATTTTCGGTAAAAAAAATTCAATAATTTTTAAACGTTGTTCGGGCGTATGAAATGGCAATGCCAACTGAGTATTTTTGACTTTGACATACATAAGTCATGAATCACGCATGAGTTCTCAGAACAATCGGGTTGAAAAACCAAATAGCAAAAAAATCACCTTTTATATACAAGGTTATTATCACAAATGTTAAAATCAGATTAAGTGCTCAGAAGCATGCAAAAAGAAACTGAAGAATCTCGAAAATCATGGGGAGAAACAGGACGATCCTCCACCTAGGGGCGACTGACTAAATAGTCAGTCGAGAAAATAATTAAATTGAATTTTTATACAGGCTAGTTTTAAATGCGGCTACACTTATTTTCTCTGTATGAATAAAGAATTTTGAATTTTTCGGAAAAAATAGTGTCCCCTGATTGTCACCTCCTAAACAGTTCTGACAGCAAGTAGAGTTACTTTTTACATGCCATCTAGTTGCCTTTTCTTCTATTAACTTTACAGTGTTCACAATTTGTAAAACACAAACAAACTGTGAAGTTGTCAAATACTCCACAGAGACTCACAAATCTGCGCCCAGACTGGATTGATAGTGACACAAAGGATATGGAATAACAAGAAAGCTAGTTTATTTTGGGGAAATAAAAATGTATCTTAAGAGAAAAAAATTGTTTTAAACTTATGCTTTCTGCTGTTATGATAATTTCGTTAAAATTCCCTTCTGGTTTTGTTGAGGTATGACCTTCGAGTACAAATGGTATATAAAGATGGTGCCTATATTATTTATTTAGGCAGATCTCATAGCGGTCGAAAGTTTTATAGAGTTCGATTTTCGTGTTCTGAGGTTAGACTTAGTTTACTAAAGTAATTGGGGTCGCTGAGTCCAAGGTCTAAAAAATCCTAGCCCGTCATGGTTGGTGTTTTGCAAGTCAAGTCGCACCCACATTATCTAAACTTTCGGCATTTTGACTTAAAATTTCTCATCTGAAATTGAATTGCAACTAGTCTGTTGACGAGCACCATTAACACCATTCAAATGAACTCAAAACTTCGCTTTTCTTACTTTTGCATAAAAACTCCTAAAAAGCTGGCAAAAAATAAGGTAATTTTTTAAAATAAATTCTAAACTAATGAGAGATATGAGGCCAGTTAATTAAATAAATAATGACTGCTAAGCAAGCTTAATCTAAATCGAGAGAATATTCACTTGAAAACACTCGGGACGTGCACACGTACAAGAGGTTTCTTTTTACATAACAAATGCACATGGTAAATAAGCACGCACACAGTACCCATAGTAACAATCACCGAATGCAAATTGCTCATACGCAATGTGGTCCTACTCGTACACACACGTGTTTAGTACATGCAGTATATATATGTACTTATATATGTTAGTAAGAGATGTTGCGCTTATTAAAGTTTGACTTGTACTTTTAGAAAGTTGTGGCAGTTTTTTGGAAACATAAAATTCTGTCCTTAGAGGTGGGTGGTAAGGAGGATGCGGAAAAATGTTATTACTAAAAGTTCTAACATAAAAATTAAACGTTCATTTGTCTATGTGTGTGTGTGATAATTGAACACAATAGAAGACGAAATTGTGTGGTATGGGGGTATGTAAATACTTTCGCATTTGCATTCAACTGCAACATCTCCACATAGTATAGTACATATAACACAAACACTACACTGGGTTTTTTTTTTTTTTTTAATGGGCGATTCTTTTGTAAACAGATTGGGGTAAGCTTTCATATTTTCGCAAATCCCTAGGAGGCCCTGCTAGCTTCGCTCCTCAAACATCACAGCTTCCGATGAAAAAAAAAAGTATATAGAAAAAATAAATGATGAAGATGAGCACGATGACGCCGATCATTTTTTGTGCAATAGTGAGATGAAGATAATGAAGAGATGCGCAACAGTCAAAATAATTTTGAGCATTTATAGTAGTTTGTTTGGCTGGCGAAAATCCTCTGGCTGAACCCTCCACGAGGGTGCCGGCTGGGCAATGGACGGTGCACTGGCTCAAGCATCAGAGTCAGGCACTTGTCCCCCCTCGATGCTTGGGCCAGTGCACGGTCTAGCTGAGGCAACAGCGCAGCAGTATCCGGATTCCCAAATCTGGTGCTGCTGCGTTGGAGCCATGGCCAGAGGTGCCTGGCAGCAGGCATAAAATGCTATGGGGTGGTTCCCACGAACAAAATCAACCAAAACCCCCGCGCTGGAGTCATTGAAGGACGCAACTCGGGCTGGGATGTCAGCCCAAACGTCGGTGGAATGCGTGACTGCTACCACCGGCGGGCACGGTGGGGTTAATACCCCTCTACGTGTCGCCAGCGGTTGAACTGGTTGGAGCAGGCC
This sequence comes from Chymomyza fuscimana, assembly GCA_949987675.1. Classification (NCBI taxonomy): domain Eukaryota; kingdom Metazoa; phylum Arthropoda; class Insecta; order Diptera; family Drosophilidae; genus Chymomyza; species Chymomyza fuscimana. The sequence continues at coordinate 89,377,933 of OX465088.1, forward strand.
AGGACAGTTGTAAAGCGACTGCCAAAACAACGAGAGAAGCCAAATTGTGGCGCGGTTCTGTAGTCCTTGAAGACTCAGACGGCGAACCACATGGCTCAATTAGTGCTGAGGCGGAGGAAGAACTCCTGCGCTCCCCAGCCAAGGTGTCCACTTCCCCCTGCAGGGATGGCCCTAAAAAGACAAAGGATGGACTGAGGGCTAAAGCTCAATACAAGGCCGCTCTAAAGATCCGAGCCCGGCTTGGTGACAGCAAAAATCTCACCCCTGAGGAGAGAAACAAGCTGGACTGGGCCGAGCAAAAGATCAAGGAGGGCCGAAAGTATTATGAGAGCAAGCCGGCGATGAAGGCTACAAGTAGCCAATACGCAAACAAGGTCGAGGAGCTGCTGCTATCCAAAAGGCAGCGCTAATCGTCGCCCTCATCGACCGCAGCGACCCAAACGGCAAAATGACACCTGATCAGTGGAAGGTGGTGGAGCTGAAGCTCCTGGATGCCTTATTCCAAAGGATGGAGGATCCAGAGGCTCAGCCTACCACGTTTGACGGTGCGGGGTGGCTAAGTGGAGTCAAGATATTGAGTTGCAAGGATGACCTCACCCTGAAGTGGGTCACCGAGACCGTGGCCAAGATGGACGCTCCCTGGGAGGGGGCCAAGCTGGAGGTAGTCGACAGAACTATGATTCCGTCGGTACCAAAGGCGAAGGTACTCTTCCCGAGAGTCGTACCCACGGAACATGCACTCAAACTGCTTAAGTGGCAAAACCCAGATGTGCCAACCAAAGACTGGGTTGTGCTGCACGTGGGAAAGCCGGAAGACAAGGGTCAGCAGATGGTACTCCAGATCAACAAGGAGGCCGAAAATCTGCTGTACCCAAGGTTCGGGAAGATGGCGTGGGGTGTGGGTAATGTTTACCTTCGCCTCAAAAAGCGCCACCCGAACGACGATAACACTAACACGCTTAAGGCCGGAGAGGTGGAGAAGGACCTTGGCGTAGCAGCCATAACCGAAGCCGCTCACAGCCTCGAACTTAACGAGGACGAGGACGATGGTGATACGACCCTGGTAGTCGACCCATCGGAGCAGGAGGAACCTGAACACAGCCATGCAGCTGAGGGTCCTTCAGCTAAACCTCCACAAATGTAAGTTGGCGTCGGCGGAGCTCCTTATAACCCTGGATGAGGAGTCCGTCGACGTGGCTTTAGTTCAGGAACCTTGGATTGCATCGGGTAACAAGGTCTCTGGACTAAAGTCAACCAACTACAGTACTTTCTACCCGACAACCGTAAGTAAAGCAAGAACTGCAATTCTGGTGAGAAAGGGCATCTATGCTTATCTTATGTCTAATTACAGCACTGACGATCTCACGGTGGTAGCGCTCGAGGGCCTTAGGGACGAGCCACTTATAATGGCATCCTCCTACCTGGCGCACGATAGGGAGGCACCTACAGAGGAGACGGAGCGTCTGGTCCAGGAGGTGAGCCGGAAGAGGCAACCCCTGTTAATCGGCGCTGACGCGAACGCCCATCACACAATATGGGGATGCAGGGACGTCAACGAGAGGGGTGAGTCACTGCTAGATTTCATACTAAGGTATAACTTAAGAATCGCTAATACAGGGGAGGAACCCACCTATGTGGGCCCCACCTCATCAAGTGTCATTGACCTAACTCTCTCGCTTGGTATGAATACTGCGGTCACAGAGTGGAAAGTTCTTAGCAAACAATCCTTCTCTGACCACAAGTACATCCAATTTAAGGCGAGGTTTTCGTGTGTAGTGACTAAAAGTGAGTACAAAAATCCCCGGAACACCAACTGGGAGATGTTTAAAGACAAGGTGGCAAGGAAACTCCCACCACCACCAATAATAAATTCGACAGATGACATCGAGAAGTCCGTTGAGACACTCTGCCACCATCTGAAGAAGGCATTCAATGACTCGTGCAAAATGACGGTTAATAAAAGGAGACACAGGCCACCCTGGTGGAATCCAAGACTGAAGGCACAACGTACCGACCTACAGGATATCTTCAAACTGGCTAAACAAGCGGGTGATGATACTGTATGGGACGAGTACAAGGTAAGACTCCGTGACTTTAAAAAACAAGTCCGGCTGGCTAAAAGAGACTCCTGGAGATCCTTCTGCTCTGGCATGGAGAAGATCAAGGAAACCGCAAGACTCAGGAAGCTACTCTCGAGTCAACCCGTTATACAGAGTCAATTGAAAATGAGCGACGGACACTGGACAGAGAGCAGTAAGGAAGCGACTGACGCCCTGCTAAGCGAGCACTTCCCCGGCTGCACGGACGTCCTCACTCCTGACACGCCAACAAATCGTTTCAGCCAACAGGCCAACGTACCTGGGGACGTTATTACGACACACAAAATCCAGTGGGCCCTAGACTCCTTCGCGAGCTATAAATCCCCTGGCCTAGATGGTGTAATCCCGGCCATGCTGCAGAAGACCAAAGATAAGGTTACGCCATGGCTGGATAACATATACAAAGCATGTTTGAGGTACGGACACGTTCCCGTATCCTGGAGGACAGCACGAGTTGTGTTCCTGCCAAAAGCAGGGAAATGCAGCCACGTGCAGCCAAAGGATTACAGGCCAATAAGCCTCACCTCATTCCTACTCAAAACTCTTGAGAAACTGCTGGATCTACATATAAGGCAGGGCATGAGCCAACTTGTAGAACACAACCAACATGCCTACACAAAAGGGAAATCGGTGGAAACAGCGCTGCACTCCCTAGTAGCTACCATTGAAAAAGCCCTACACCACAAGGAATACGCCATGGGAGCGTTCCTAGACATCTCAGGTGCATTTAATAATGTTTCTACGGAAGCCATAATGCGAAGCCTAAGACCCAAGGCACCCCAGGAGGCCATAAACTCCTGGATACAAAGCCTATTGAGCTGCAGACGAATTAGAGCAGAATGGGGAACCACGACAGTGACAAAAGAGGCACACAGAGGCACGCCGCAAGGCGGAGTACTATCGCCCTTATTGTGGAATCTAGTGGTAAACGACATTCTACATAGATTTAAACGGAAGGCCCCAAGGATAACTGCCTATGCGGACGACATAGCCATAATTATCGTGGGCAAATGTCCCATGACACTTAGCTCGGTCATGGACATTACGCTAAAGGAAATACTGATGTGGGCCACAGAAGCCGGACTCAGTATTAACGCGGACAAGACGGACCTAATTCTCTTCACCAAGAGATACAAGGTACCGCGTTGGACTCCGCCATCGATAAACGGCACTCCGCTCAAGCCCAAAATGAGCGTGAAATATCTAGGAATAGTACTGGATAGCAAGCTGAGCTGGAAACCCAATGTCGAGGAAAGGGTGAAAAAAGCCACAAATGCACTTTATGCATCCCAGAAGATGTTGAGTAGCACGTGGGGCTTATCACCAAGACTTATGCATTGGATCTTCATCTCAGTAGTGCGGCCAGTGCTACTCTACGGAGTTCTGGTATGGTGGAAAGCCACAGAGAAGACCACATACCTACGAATGATGGAGAGGACGCAACGACGTGCACTGATGTGCATAACGGGGGCGCTAAGGTCCACTCCAACCAAGGCCTTAGAAGCTATACTTGGAGTACACCCCCTTGACATACAGGCCAAACTACTGGCGCAGAAGACAGCGCAACGTCTTTGTGCAGCAGGGAACATGGCCCTAACGAACTACGGGCACAGCAAAGTTGAAGGGGTGACACACAATAGCACGGACTACATGACCCCAGTAAATAACTTCTCCAGAACGCCCACTCTAATGGGACCAGAGGACTGGAAAATCGGCATGGACCAACAAGCGACAAAAATTTTCACGGACGGTTCCAAAATGGAGTCCGGTGTTGGGGCCGCAATATACTGTACCGACCCACCCACGGAGGTGTCTTACAAGTTGCCGGACCACTGTAGCATCTTCCAGGCGGAGGTATTCGCCATAAAGAAGGCTGCAGAGCTAGCGCTCACCCTAGAGCAGAATCGAATAAACATATTTGTTGACAGCCAAGCGGCAATCAGATCCATGCAAGCGTTCACCATCAATTCCAAAAGTGTACTGGCAAGCAGGGACGCTTTAGATGCACTAAATACCCAGAAGGAGGTGTGCATCTTCTGGGTACCCAGCCACCAGGGCATTGAAGGAAATGAAACTGCTGACAGGCTCGCAAAGGAAGGAGCCGCATTGAGTCAACCGTCACTTGAGGATCTAAAGATTCCTCTAAGGACAATCAACCACAAATCAGAAGAGGACGCTGTAGTAAGATCTGATAGAAGGTGGTACACCACAACGAACTGCAGAACGGCTCGCACAATGTGCAAGAGAATAAACAGCAAATTAGCCCAGTATACTCTGCAACTCCCAAGAAGAGATTGCAGGCTTATAGTGGGCATACTCACCGGTCATTGCCTGACAGCAACCCACGCTAAGAAGCTAGGCATTACCAACAACGATGAATGCAGGAAATGTAGGGAGACAGACGTCAAAGAGACTCTGGAGCACCTCATATGCAGCTGCCCTGCCCTCTGTACATCGAGACTCAAATACCTAGGAAAACCATGGCTTACCTCACTGGAAGAGGCAGCCGATAGGGCACCTCAAAGGCTTCTGGCGTTTGCCAAGCACACGCATATAATTGACGACTAGCGTGCTTTGTACACCAGCCGCACCTTCCGGTATCACTAAGGACTACCTAGTCTATGTGTGACTCCCCCCAGGGGTCAACCGGCACTACCTAAAGACCTAAAGTAGTTTGTTTGTTTACCATATACATACGTATGATGTAAGTTTTACATCCGTCCCTGAATCATAGATGCATTCTGTGCTGCTGCTGATAAGAAGATCCAATTATTTTTTGGGAATGGGCTACATTCACCTTTAAATTCTATGTAATTCAATGTTTCTGGAATTTGGTTGTAGACATTTTTTGAGTGTTATATTTATTTAAATTTTCGAAAAATGCTCCTTACCCTTACAACTTTCTAGATCCAATTTCGCCTTGCATGATCCTTTTTTTGTCTTCAAACTACAACTCTATCTAATTTTCTATATTATTTAATCTTGACTTGCCTCTTCGACCATCCTTGGCAATTTTTGAATTGTGAGTCAAGCATTTAATACAATTTAAAATAAGGTTTTCTTTTTCGAACTTGCATTTTTTCTGAGCAATGTTTCGGTTTCGGTGCATAAACAACAAGCACCCGTTTCCCCGTAGTAGAGTTTCGCGGTTTTTAGCTACTCCATTTTTTATTTCCGTCTGAAACTCAAAAGAGTTAGAATCACCAATTTTGGTAAGTACATATATATTTATGTGACCCTAATGGGCAAGCCTACAATCAAATTTTATCGGTCCGCCCACAATCGATTTACCGTGATTTCTCCCACACCCCTCAACTCATTCCATATACATACTTTAAAAAGGTTCCTTGACTTTTTCGATTCTCATCAAAATCGGTAAAAATTTACGGAACTTTTAGTATAAATATAGTTTAGGAAAAAAATAGTTTTCAAGAAAAAAGGTACAGGGTATTACATTGTCGAGCATCGCCTCGACTGTATCAAATTTTTATTCCCTTTATCCGGTACAGGTACAAAGGGTATACTAGATTTGTGCAATGTATGTAACGGACAGAAGGAGGCGTGGCAGACCCCAAGACCTTTGTACCAAAATGCTTATCATAACCTCGTGTAGCGATTGAGCCATGTCCGTCTGTCCGTCCATCCGTCCGTCTGTCCGTAATATTATTACAATAACATTTTAAAAATTTTGTAGTTTTGAAGGGACTCTTGCTAGTGTTTATGTAAATAATTATTTTGTAACGATATTATTTGTCAGTAGTAGGATAATAGTCTATTTTTAGCTAATTGATTATGGAATAAAAATATTTAAGTGAAAAAAAACCAACAAATCAAATATATTTGGTATTTGATTCTAGGTCTACTGCGAAAACTGTACCATCTTTTGCTATTGAGGCCTCTAAAATATAATAGTATAATACATTTATCCCCGATATTTATTATCCGATTATAGTGATGTCTATATAAATTTATTTCGTTTTGCCGAATCTTTTGCGCCTCCATCTCTACTATGTTAAATACATTTCCACACACATCCAAACTGAAACGATTTGATAGGTAAAATCAAAGAACTCTCTCAAAAAAAGTGATTCCTTTATATACTTTCTAATGCAAATTGTAATGTATGTCAAGGTTTGGTTTATGATTTGTCAAAGAATCGCCCATAAATCCTACATAGTAGTGATACTCGTACATATGTAGACTTTTACTTGCCGCCGACATTCACGCCTCGTTGCACTTTTTGCATACTGCCGCCTGCGGGCATTAAGTGTGATTTTATACGTTATGTAGCTTGGGCTGCCCACAAACAAGTGCAACCACTGTGCCTCTCCTCGCCGCTTGCACCGCCATCTAACCAACCAACAACTGCCATGTGGTATCTAGAGAAGAAAAAACCACAATTGCAATGCCACACAATGGCAGCACCCGCGAGCTTCCCCTCAAACGTTTTGCTAATTTACATTTGACAAATGTTTGCATGCTACAAAAATTTGCCACTACTGCGACGTCTGGAACTTCTGCTCCTCTGCTGTTCGTTAGTGTAGTTTGTTTCCTCCCCTCCCAAACCCTTCCGAACCGACATCCCAACATTTTCCTCACGCGACTAGCGTCGTGTTGTTTGCTGCATTTGTTTTCATTTGGTTTGTATGTTGACATTGTTTACAGTTCAAGTTGCTGAAAATTAGCAAAAATGTCACACAACATAAAAACGAACTGTAAAACTGTACCATTTTTGTGATCCTAAAATTTAAATTTATGTCTGGAAGGTACGTGGTCGGATGAGTGGGTGCAGGTTCGTGGCATGCATGAGGGATTTGGTGCTAGCATGTTCCTAGGTGTTTTTGCCATAAGAGAAAGCTACTCTAACCTCCCACTTGAAGTGATTAAACCTCATGAAAGTAGAGTGGCTGACAAACTTTTCGTTACCCTTTTATTTTTTCACACACCTTTCTAGGGTTTAATCGCTTTGCTTGTGTTTTTTAAATGATACCAATCTACCATAGCACAGTTGCATTCAAAATGAAGTTTTCTTTCGATTTGAAGACGCAATGCTGGGGAATTGTCAACGGGAACATTTGAGAAAAGCTTCCGTCATTAACTTCTTGATACCACAATACTTATCCACATCACATATTTCGGTGATTATATCACTCTATCCGTATGAAGAAACACCCAGAACTCAGAGACAATAGGAGCTACAGAAACAAAATTGAAACAAAAGGGGACTTCTGGTAAAGTTATATATCTTGATATAGGAAAAAAAGTATCAATTTATAACCCTATTCCCATCTAACTGCACTAACATACAATTTGTTTCAAATTTGGAAATCTTGAGTGAGCCTAATAAGAGGAAATCATTGACATTTTTAAAAAACATTGCCATTGCGAAATTTGTTGTAAAATATTACTATTTTGGTAAAATGGGTGCAGAGTATCTCACTGACAAGAGGGACGCTGGACACATCTGTTTGTTAATATTATGCCCGTGCGATGTACACTCGCCTTTCTTATAATACTCTCCGTCAAGCGATTGAACATAAGAGCGAGTCACCTTGTCTGAGACCTCGCTTGATGTTAAAGGTTTCGGATTGGTCATTTCCTACCATGACAGAGCTGGCGGTTTCGCTCAACGTCATTCTGCAAAGTCGCGTTAACTTTGCAGTAACACCAAGTTCAGACATGGAACTTTATAGGCGACGGGTAGAAGACTTATGCCACGGTAGTTGATGCGTAACGTGGCATCACCCTTCTTCAGGATGGGACAGATCAGACTGAGGTTCGAATCGTCGGGCATACTTTCCATGAGCCACACCTTACAGATGAGTTGATGCATGCACCCTACCAACTCATCGCCACCAGCCTTGAACAGTTCAGCCGGCAGGCTATCAGCCCCTGGTTCTTTGTTGTTCTTAAGTCGCTTGATTGCGACCTCGACTTCGGTGTGGCTTGGTACCGGTAATTCGATGTCATCATCGCCGACTGGGGTTAGTGGATTATCTTCTCCTAAGTCAATTGGCGGATCATCGCTGGCTAACAAACTTAAGAAGTGATCCCTCTATAACCTCAGGCCTGCAGGCGATTTCTCCAGTCTTCAAATCTTGGGTCAGACGCTTAACTCTCTGGTAAAAGTCTCGAGCCTCATTCCTGCTTCTACTACACTCAATGTTTTTACACTCACGCCTTTCGCGTTCTTGTTTTTTGCGTCTGAAAAGGCGCTTCTCATCGCTTCTCCTTTTCCTGTAAACATCCACAACAGCTCGGGTAGCTCCAGCTTGCAGTGTTCTTTGATAGGCGGCGTCTTTTGCAGCTGTTGCTTCACGACACTCCTGGTCGTACCATGGGTTCCTTGCGGGTGGGCGCTGCAATCCAATCACTTCTTCCGCAGAAACTTGCAAGGAGTGAGATATGTGCGCCCACATATCGTTAGGATTTTCAGGCATTGGAGTAGTTTGTCTCAGTAAGCCAGAGAGTCGAGTGGAGAATGCGTCCAGTGTCCGTTGTGACTGCAGCTTTCCGATGTGAATGTTTAGATGGTGGAATCCCGTACTACGTACTACCATATTGTGCGCTGCTGCAAAGCCAATTAATCTGAGGCCATTGCTCGAAATGGACTCATGTAGGCGATGTCGCCCGACAGTTGCACCAAAGATCCCTTCGCGCCCAACCTTGGCATTATAATCTTATTAAATAAATTTGTTTATTTACAACTTGATATATTTACGTGGACAAAGAAAATAGGGCGAGCAAAATAATGGAGAAAAACTAAAAATAAATCTTAAAACTGCAGGAAATTCAGGGAATACTACTAGATTTTTAGCCTCATCTATTATTAGGACTGGGTGTAAAATGTTCTGCGACCCAAGTGGATCAATTGTACCCCCTTCGCGGCTCAGAGCTCTCCCAAAAGTCCTATTGCCTGTATGCACTCCAGTATCTTGTTTAGACTTAGGGTAACAACGATCTCCGGTTGGAGAACGTACATGCCCAGGAGCTTGTTTCTTTTACTGACGAGTGCCATATCAATACATAGGAAATGTACTGAGGTTTCTTCCTCCATGCTGCAGAAGCGACATAGTCCTTTCATCCGACTTTGGAGAGTTGGATTTATCATGATGAAGGGCAATCCATCTTCGGTGATTGGTTTTCCTCAAATCTCTGAAAACTTATGGCAATCATATGGGGTTGTATAAAACACAGAATTCACCATCCTCTTAGTGAGTTTGTAAGCCGCTGCCAATAATGCGCGACGTTGCCTCGATTTCACGCTATTAGAAATAATCAATCTTTTGAATGCCTCAATACCTCAAAGCGAGCCGATTAATTAAGTACTTGGAGCTCGCTGCTTTTTAGCTATTTCCGGTGAATTTTATACATAAAAATTTCGAGGAAAAGATTATATTTCCGTATTAAGGCAGTATGGAATCAAATGACGAAGGTATTTAAGATTTTTTAACGGTAAAACATTTGAATTTGTATGTGCTTTAAAATATTTACTCTTTTTTAAAAAAGTTTGAGTATTAAAGAGGTAGAATAAGGCGTAAGAATATATGCCAGTTTCATAAATAAGTTTTTATAAAAACCGAATGATAGAAAGGTTTGAGCATAGACACACCAAATGGCTTGCAAGAAGTCAAACCCGCAAAGGACAAACTTGCCGAAGAAGACACTTTAAAGTTCACCAACTGTTTGTCAGAAGATTTTAGTCCATAGCTTGGAACATTGAAGTACGGAAACTGTTCACTTCACACCCAATTGCTTTATTATGCAAATATTCGATAAATATTAAAAACCCATGTAATGGATCTTTTAAATACATTAACATTAATTAATCGATACTATTGACGCGATGTACTTATCTGTAGTCTCTGATGTTGAAGAAATTTCTTTTAAGAGTTTCTGTAAACTATGGGAAGCAGACGAACTTGACAATTTAATTTTATTACGTTTTTTTAACGATATTTAATTAAAATAATAATAATATTTTATAAACTACATACGAATTTTTTTTAATCTCTATCTTTAATCAGGGTTATATTGTTGATGTTATTTTCAGACCTGTACAAACAGTTTTGGTGTTAATGCCAAAAAAAAAGTTGAAGTAACTTAATCGAAGCAGTTCTATATAACAACGCAAAAAATCGCAAAAAATAATTACGCGGAAATTTTGACGACCTTATTCCATTTTTGTCCGAGAAGATTTTTACAGATTGTTTGCAATAAACAGTGTCATCGTGGTACCTTATAAAATAAAAAGGCCTCAGCTAGAAATACTATATAAAAGACTGAATAATCGTTTTTAAAATAATATCTGTACTATTTGCTCATTGAAGAAATCAACTCCATATGGTTATACATAATAATAAATGCCTTCGACCTTTTGAAGTAACTCTTCCATGCTTTGGTATTGAGAGCAATATTCTTGAATAAACCCAGGCAAAGATGTTCTAGTTCAGATGTTCTTGCTTCAGCTGTTTCACTCCATGATTTATTAATTAGCATCATTGGTTCCAATCAGGTTGTAACCTAGACTTCTAAATGCTCTCGGCGCTTAATCATTCATAAGCCGAAAGTCGCAACCAAGTGTGAAACTCTTCGTTCAACGAACTCATTAACAATTTGTTTACGCCTAACGGTATTTCATCATAAGTTTGGACCAATTTGAAAAAAGTGGAACAGTTTATTCAACAATTTAGCACATTGGGACTTTAGCGTACTTGACTTAATCATAACTCAAAAAGTAATCAAATGTATTTACGTTCTAAATGTTTTAATAAATTTGGAGTGAAGAGGATGGGCTGAGCAGGAGGACTTGACTTGGCATAGATTTCATTACCAAACGTTGCTGCTCTTTTCGTAGATCTGACTTGTATTTTTAATTATGTCAAATTTATGTTGTTTTGCTGTTGTTTTTGTTTTTCTTAGCTCTTGTGAGCAACATTTGAACAGAGCTAAATGTCAGCAAGCAGCGAATTAGAGGATGAGAGCCGGCGACAGGGACAGACTCGGGGGCAGCAGCGCCAAGTCACTCAATGTCACTCTTGGTGAGCTGCACACTAGATGGCAAACAAGAAGCCAGGGCCGCACAACATCATCAATGTCATCGTCATCATCATCATCATCATCATCATCATCATCATCATTATCATCGTTACAGGTTGCTGGTCCCAAGCTCCCAGTGCTATATGCCACTTCAGCGCCCGTTGCGCCAGTCGACAGCTGTTAAAGCTTCAACGCGCGCTTCCCAGAGATATTTTGTTGCTTCTACATAGTTGTAGCTGTTACTTGGCCTTGTCATCATTTGCATAAGAAATTTATCTCAATGAGTAGCTAATTGGGAAATGGCAACATGCTTTGGGTCTACAGCCAAGTTAGCCCATACCCTTTCCCCTCAAGCCCACAAGCGCAGTATCCAAACTCAATCCAGGTGCTGACAAGCAGCAAAAGAGCCAACAAAAGAGTTTGTCTGTAGAAAGGACTACGCAAATCTGCGTTGAGCACGTTAGTTTTGCTTTAATTGCACTAATCCTTGAACCAATTTAGGACGACGCTGCCTTTGGATTTTAAAATGAAGTGTAGGCATATTGGGTTTTATTTGTTGCAATCAGCGTATGCGTAACTAATTACGTATACTCCACGACCAAGACAAGATGAAGTGGGGTTTTTCAGTTAGTAGTAAATGCTTTGGCAGAGACCATTTAAATTTATCCAACACATAAACATATGAACGCTCATGGCTCTTGCCACATAGCCATGGCCACAAACTGATTTGGCTAACTGAGCTCATTAGCAAGGTTTGTTACAGTGGTGTAGACAGGGAGGAGGATGTAGCGATTGAAAGCCCCTAAACTACAGATTTCGAAAAGTAAGTTCAAAACTAGTTTTCATATTTAATATTTTGTGGAATGCGTCACTTCAGAATTTCAACAAAATTTTGAAATAAAAACTATTTCGATTAATGAGCAAAAACCATCTTATCAAGATTTTCTGCATTCGAGCTATGAATTCGTCTTAAGATTGAGCTTATGCCAGCTGATGTGGGGAGGATTTGAGCAAATCATGCTCTGCTGAACTCTCTTATAAACTACAAAATATAACTGTCTCTTGACGATATCTAGGCTATATCTAAAAATTATGTCTATTTATTAACCCTTTTCAAGACAAATAAAATATTTTTTTTTTTAATGTAAGGAAAAAATGTAATCGTTAAAAAAAATTATATAGACAATATATACATATCATATACAACGGTGGGCACGCAGCGGGTCATTTTGCTCCGAGTGCTCACTCAAATTTACAAAAACAAAACTTACACAGTGAGCGCGTTTTGCTTAACTCGAGGATAGCTTTTGCGACCCTCGCGAACGAAAATTCCGTGTAACTACACTGAGCTCAAAAATATAGTTAACTAGGTAACTATAGACCGAATAATTTTTTTGGTTAATCATATGATTTTTCAGTGTCTTTGAATGTGTTGCAAATTTTTTGTCAGTGTACACGCACAAACAGATCGCCTAGGATTGACAAAATCAATAGAAAAAATTTCATGGGTTTCTACCAACTCTATCCACTGTCCCAAATTGTATGTAGTATATAGTTATATATAAATATATACGTATATAAATTAAAAATTCATTTTAACTTTTTGAAGCAATATGTGTATTACAATTAGTTCAAGGGCATATAATATTTGAATGGAAAAGTATTGTTACGTATATGTGTCAACTATTTTAGTACTTACCTTGGTTCAAAAGATGTTTAAAATCAATCAAAAAATTTTCAAACAAAAATTTAAGAATAATTTTTATTATCAATTACAAAAAAATTTTATTTCGTGTTTATTTTTAGGTTTCAAAATGTAAAAGTATGTTTTTATTATTTTATTTTTATTAATTTATTTGTGCTTTATTCCCTTTAAGTATTTACATTTTCATTAAAGCTAATGGTTCATTATTATAATTATACCGAGTTTAAGAAATTGCTTTCAACTGAAATTTTTATAATTGTGTCATTTTTGACTTTACATACATGTATGTATTGATGTTTGCGTTAATTAATATGAAATTTATAAGGAAAAACTGGGAAAAACCTTAATTTAAGTATGTTTTTGAATTGCTCATTCTAAAATCTAGTGTACTTATGTTGGCTTGCATCCTTCATCTAAATCACTTTCTTTGCTGTAACTTATTATAACCCCATAAAGTTATTTGCGATCTGTTTAAAATATAACTTTATTTACTAATCACATGAACCCGCGGCATACCAAAATTTATATTAGGGATATGAAAGAAAAATTCAAATGTGGGGACCTAAACACAGCAACTTGCAACCCAACAAAAAAAATGTTGAGAATGATCCTGTCCCAAAAATCAAAATGCTCTCGACACCACTGTTCACCATAACATTGACACCTCTTTCGTTAAAATTAGTTAGTACAAATGTTTTTGATAGGGCCTACAAACCAAATTAAATTAATTGCACATTTTAATTGACAGCACATCAAATCAATCTCGATGGGGGTCTGGATGCGGGCGTGAGTGTGGACGTGCATGTTTTGGCAAATTGCAGCGATTAATGAATGCATACAACAACACCCGATTGGAACATTTGAATATGCTTATGTCTAACCGGTGGTCAAATTTGTATGCCAGGCACTATACCTACTGCATCCCTTTTGGCATGCACAATGAACCAGTATTTTGCGTGTGCATGTGCATGAATATGTATTTCACACCGTCCAGCTGTGTAGTAGCTTTTATTGGCAATAAATTGTCCTAAAATTTATTTTCTGCACTCTTCTGGCAACAAGGTGCAATTGCCGCCTTTAAAAAGGCGCAAATTAGCTATTAAAGGGACTATTTGACAGATTTCTATAAAAAGAGTTATTTGCGCCAAATATTGCATCTGGTATGCCTATGTTATGGATTGTAGATGTATCAAAGGATAGAGAGCTGTTTTGTGAAAAAGCTAAAGTAACGTTGTTGATACATACATAGGGCGAACAGGGCCAAATTTTGACATGGTTTTACTACTAGTCTCTTATAAGAACTTGGGCTGCTGGCGGATACTCCGACGGACATGACCCAATCGCTAACTGAGGTAATTCTAATTAAGTTAATATACGTATTAGTAATCATTTGTAGTATAATTTGTGTATACCAAACAATGTGCCAGGAACTTCAACTACGGCGAACGAGTAAAAACTTCTGATAAATCTTGTTGTCCTTTCATATTTGTTAAGGCCTCTGAGGCCCAGTGAACGATGCGGACTGCACTTTAAGGGATCTGCTACGTCGCCATCTAGTATATAGGGTGTAAAAATTAATTTTAATTGCTGTTGAAATGAAAAGCAACTCTAAATGAGAAAATTCAGCTCAAGCAACTGCTGTAACAATAACAATTATAAAACTGCAGTTACGAAAACTAATTGTTGTTTTAAAATCAGCAACAAGAACAACAATACCAAAGCAACAAATGACATTTCAGTCTACTTTGTTGGCAGCCCGAGAGCATAGCTCAAGGTGCTAGATGCAAGTTTCCAGGTGGAAGGCCTTGTCATTGTATTGCAGCTGCTGCAATTTCTCACTCGGCAGCATAATTAATACTTGATTGAGGTTGAGTGTGTCTACGTGCGTATAGGTATATGTGCAGGTCGATGTGTGTGTGTGTGTCCCTAGCTGTCGCCGCCATTGCAAACGGCAAAAAGCGTAAGCTCAGTGAGAAGCAAACTTGCAACAACAACAAAGAAGAAGAAGAAAAAAAAACAAAAACATCAGCAGTAACAAAATGGCGGCTGCAAGTGCATGCTTATGCTTGTGTGCGTGTGCGTGAGCGTGTAATTTATGTTTTCAACTTAATTAAAGTTAATTTTTAATGCACTTGCACGTATTGCAGCGAGTTGTTGGTAGAGGGAGTGTGACAGAGAGAGAGGGAGAGAGCGCGGCAGAACGCGAGAGAGTGCCTGAGAAAGAGAACCGCGCAAACATTTTAACAACACTTGGCATTTCATGTTGATGACATTAACAGCAACCTTTGTTATGCAATGAGGTCAACAAGTAAGCCAAGTACAGTTTTTTCGATAATTGCAAACATATATTCATGGAAGTTCACTGGGCCAGATTTACCGAGGGGCCAGCGAGGCTTCGTCCCGGACGATGGCTTATACAAAATAGTTTAATACAATAGTGAAAATGGCAAACGTTAAAGTCGGTTGCTGCCGACTTTGAGAAAACCTGTATCATAACTTTATAAAATATGTTTTTACTTATTATAATTGTTACATAAAAATTTGCTTCGGCTCGTAATCGAAAGGCCTTGGTAGGGCCAATCGGTCAAAAAACTTTTTTTGCACAACATTCGTTGTGTTTCGTTTGTTTCTGAAGATATTGTAACCAAATTTGGCATTCAGAAGTTTTTTAGAGATTTTCAACACTGTACCAAATTTTATCAAAATCGGTTGACTACATCATATAGCTCCCATAGGGCCAATCGGTCAAAAAACCGTTTTTTGCATAAAATTCGTTGTGTTTCGTTTGTTTGTGAAGATATTGTAACCAAATTTGGCATTCAGAAGTTTTGTAGAGATCTTCAACACTGCACCAAATTTTATCAAAATCGGTTGACTATATCATACAGCTCCCATAGGGCCGATCGGTCGAAAAAAAGTTTTTGATTAAAAATTCGTCTGTTTTTGGTTGTTTATGAAGGTATCATAATCTAATTTAGCAATCAAATGTCTTTTGGTGTTCTTAAGCAATTTACCGGATTTGATTGCAAGCAGTGGTACAGGGTATCCCAAAGTCGTCCGCGCCCGACTTTAACGTACGCCATCTTTTTTTTTAATGTTTAACGTGTCGTTATTTATTATTATTATTAAACAGTATTTATGAGGAAAGATCTAACATTAATACATTTTTGTCTGCATTATTTTAAAGATTTCATCAGATCGTATGCAACAAAGTGTACAATTGCTTAGTTTTTGATCAAGTGGCTTATTAATCGTAGGGAAACGACGCGGGATGTTGTTATTTTAAAATTTGGTATCTTTAGCTCTGATGGCCTCTGAGATCGAGGTGTTTATACGGACGCAGTGACGGATATGACTTAATTCCTACATAGGTGATGCGAAGCAGTTTTAGCCAACACTATGCAAAAATGTTTTATACTCTTCAATCTATGGGCTATAGGGCATATTAATTAACAGTCAGAAATAAAAACAAAAGTTGCAATTTTTATTGATTTTATATATGAGTTTTATTTGTA
This sequence comes from Chymomyza fuscimana, assembly GCA_949987675.1. Taxonomy (NCBI): domain Eukaryota; kingdom Metazoa; phylum Arthropoda; class Insecta; order Diptera; family Drosophilidae; genus Chymomyza; species Chymomyza fuscimana. Next base: position 89,394,291 of record OX465088.1, read on the forward strand.
TTTGATTACCATCATCATTATCGTCATCATAATTGGCAGCGTGTTATACGTCATCGGTGTATGGCGAAATGCTATCAAAGCTCAAGGGGCAATGGCTGTGCATAAGTTGTTGACAATTCTCGGCCCGCAAATGGGGCAGATGATGTTTCTCATGCTCCTCAAGGCTATACAAAAGGCATAATGTCCAATTAATTTACCAACTTTTAATAAACCCACATGATTATAGGTTATGTACTAGGTACGAGCATATACCCCCGTAGGTACTTGTATGTAATCTAACTTACGTAAATATATACTTGAGTAGCTTAAACAGAAACCCCTGGCCAATGCCGCCTGCATGAGCCGTGCAATACACCTTTAAGGCACAGGCTTGGCCATCGAAACCGCTGCGTTCCATAAGCTCATGCACTAGGGCATACGTGTCCCTTCGAAAAGGGCGATTCTCATGCTTCACCAGTATGGGCGTGTTTGCACGAAACCCAAAGCCGTGCGCCCAAATCGTTGGGGAGGCAATCACATTGTTTTTGGCATTGACGCGAACCTTTGAAAACGAAAAGCAGGTCAGTCAAACGGTATTTGCACGCACTGTGTCCAGTGTGTGTCTGGGCGAGAGTTACCCACAAATATGCGACTGGTCTCTATGATGTCCAAATAACGTTTGGATCGTTTGTGCGTTGTGGTTGAATTTCCAATACAGCTCACTGTGACAGTCAAGAGGCACAAAAACACAGTGGGCAACAATAGTTTGGTCATTGTTATGACTGGAGTGTTCAAATGGAACTAAAAGTTAAGAGCACCAAAGTGCTGGACAATGTTGTTGGTATATGTATATATACCGTATATGTCAATAGATGGTTTACGCATGAAACAGTTTTGTACCAATGTGCTAATTGTAATTAGGTAAGTTTCAAGTCGAGCTGACCAGCATTTGCGAAATACTTAAGAAATATATACATATATGTTACAGATCTAACACCAGACTCTGACTCCGGAGAGCTTGACAACTTTACTCACCTGAATATCAGCTTAAGCATCTTGAACAGCATGCCGCTTTTCTGATGCGTATCTACATCTAAGAGAGCGGTACAGAAGGATTTAAGCAAACAAGCCTTTCCATCAAAGCCATGTCTATGTTCAAAATAAATTAGAAGCTTATAATTGTTTGCTTAGAAACTTTGTTGCCTACCCATCCAATGCTGTTTCTAAGTTTTGAAAGAGATCTCGCTTGAACAAAATTCGATTCATTCGACGCTGCTCCTTGGGATCTGGAAACGGATAGTTGGCACGAAATCCAAAACCATATGAGATCAGTGTATTGATGCTTAGCAAATTATTACGACAATTCAAACGCCACTAAAAATATTCATGTCTCTAATTTCTCTACAGGTAAAAAAAAGGTTATATGGGATTTAATTACCGACATACGCGCTCCCTTTGAAAACTCCAAATATCGTTTTCCACGTCGCAGTATTAAAGCTCCACTTGTATTATTGTTGCCCAAATTGTCATCATTTCGCTGAGGTAGCATGTCAACATTGTTATTTTTGTTGTTGCTGGTGGTCATGTGCAGTGCGGTTAGACCATCAGCAACCACATCGAAATTGTCATCACTATGGGAGATATGAGAAATGGAGCTACATGTCGGCAGCAGCATCATCAGCAGCGGGAGCAGCAGTAACAGCAGGGGCTTCTGTAAGCCCCGCATAGATGTTAACTCATTGAAATGTGCGGGTGGCATGCCACAAATGTTTTTTGACCTCCTTGTTGTTTTTATTGTTGTTTCCATTGTTGCTATTGTTGCTTCTGTTGCAAGTTTTCTATGATGCTGAAGTGGCAACATAATTAACAAAAAATTCACTGAGCTGCTCAATTTATGATAAATGACTTCAATTTGTCGCACGTAATTAACAATTTTAATTACTATAGTACACTATATATGGACTTTGGTGTATGGTGTTTTTCCAACATAGTTTTCAGCTGCTGTTAAACACATCCAGCTTCCCGAAGAGTCGATTTGCTTTTGACATGAGCACAAACTTTAAAATTTTTCCAGCCCAGTCGAAAGAGTTTTGTTTGTATTTGTTCTTTGATACATTTAATCTGCTCCACATAAATACAAAGGCAAACAGAGAGCACAGCTTTAATTTTTTGTTTACCTGTAGTTAAGCTCATAAAGAGTATATCAATTTTATGACTGCATTTGAAATTACCTTAACAAAACATACGAAATTCATAAAACTTAATCAATTTAAGAGAATGTTCGTTTCAAATGGATTTTTTATTTTTTTGTAGTACTATTGTGTTTAAAGGCAATCAGAAGACCATTGTATCTACCTTGAAAATATGAAAACTTTTTTTTTTACAATTTACGAATTTTAATTAAATTTTGATAGACTCTTCAATGGGTATATTAAGTGAGAGTCTTAGCCAGAAAAGCATAAAGCGTTGTCGTAGTATTTGCTAAAATATTATTATTATATATTTTAATTGTGGAAAGGCTTGGGGGTGAATAGTGAACAGTTGCGAAGTACTCGCACTCGAATAGTCCACACAACTCTACATACCAATTTTGGTGACTGTAGCTTCTATACTAACATATGTATTTAGTATCTATTGGTTATTTTTAGTCTCCTAACCGCTTTTGATAAAATTTGCACTCACAGATGCATTTTCAAAAAGGTAGCAATATTGCTGGGTAAAAAATTTAATACAGTCGAGGCGGTGCCCGACAGTGGAATACCCTGTACCTTTTGCCTCGAAAAAATGTTTCCTGCATATTCCTTCTAAGAACTTTCCAATTGAAATTTTTTTTATTTTGGTGAAATTCGTTATTTATACCTATAAGTTCCCTAAATTTTTACCGATTTTGATGAAACTCGAATGTTACGTCAAAGAATTTATTTAAAGTATATGGGGTAAGTTTCAGGTTGGTATGTAGAGGGGTGTGGGAGAAAATACGGTAAATCGATTACGGGGGCTGGGGAACCGCGTCGATAAAATTTGGATGTGGATTTGTTCATTAGAGCCACATGAATCAGCTTACCAAAAATTGTAATTCTAGGTCACTTGTAACCATAATTACGTAGAGTCAAATATTGACGAAGTTGATAGGCAAGGGTGGTGAGATTTTTACATTTTTGACTATAACTTTTGCTGTATTTGTCCGATTTTGTTAATTTTTTACACACAGATGCATGTAACCACAACGCATCGCTCTGTTAAATTTCAGATGAAAATATTAAACGGTGTGGCTAAAATCCGAAACTCTACTGCGGGGGAACGGTCAGAGATAATGACATGATTCAACAAACTTCATCTTTCCAGGAAATATTCGCACCTGCTGGTAAAGTTTCGTGTCTCTAGCTCTTATAGCCTCCGAGATCTACCCGAGGTTATGATAAGCATTTTGGTATAAAGGACTTGGGGTCTGCCACGCCTCCTTCTGTCCGTTACATACATTGCACAAATCTAGTATACCTTTTGTACCTATAGGTACAGGGTATTAAAATAAGGGTGAAAGGGGGAATCCACATCCAATATGCAATGCAAGTGAAGAACTTGACCCAACGACGCACCTTTTGGCGAAATTTGATGTTTCTTGGTCTTTTGGCAATACGACAGACGGATGGACAGACAGTCGGACATGGCTAATCGATTCCATTTGTCATCCTTATTATTTTGGTTGTGGTGTCTTGAACGTGTTATTTTATGTGCTACACACATTTTAACATAACATAAAGATATAAATATACATACCATCTACCTGTTGAATTTAAATAAACAATTGTCATTAATAAATTAAATTAATTTAAACTATTCCATCATTCTTTTTTTTTTTTTAATTTATTTATATCTTAAAAAATGTAACTTTTGCGATATTTTGGGTCTCTAACTCTTTATATTCAAACTTTGGTGTTTGGTGTTTTTAAAAAAGGCAAACTATAAACTTATTCGTTTATAGAAAGTATATATAGGTACATTCCTTCAGAGAGGTATTTTTTGTTTATTTAGCCTACATGATGTTTCATAACGAATTTTGTGACTCTTAGCTTGTGTATTACAATCCATACATATAGTCGAATTTTGATACAGTTTTTGCCAAGGTGGGTGAAATAAATAAATTTTCGCCTATAATTTTTGTTGTATTTGTTCGATTTGCTTCATTGTTGACAACCAGGTGCATGAAACTAGCAGGGCTGAAAAGCACGAAACTTGTCTATGGGGGAACGGGGCATGATCTCGCCGTAACTCAACAAACTTGATCTGCAGGTAAATTTTGGGTCTCTAGCTCTTATGGTTTCTTCAATTTAGGTGTTCATACGGACGGACGGACATAGCTCAATCGCTTCCCAAGGTTATGATAAACACTATATAATATAACTCCGATATCGAAAAATATAATAAACGTGTATCCCATGAAAAATCTCTGGGATCTAGGCGTTCATACAAACGGATAGACGTAAGTGTTTATATCGACTTCTCTAGTCACCCTGATTATACGTGAGGAAATTTGGCGGAGTCTCTTACGTCTAATACTCTACGTTACATGCATATTCGGCTTGCACAAATCTAGTGTACCTTTGACCCTATGGGTACAGGCTATACTGGTGGGGGATGGCTGGCAGCGACCTTGGATTTTTTGACTACATTCTCTGGCTTAAACTTCAAATAATTTTTTTTTAAATTTTTTTTTGTTTTTTTTTTTTAAATAACCAAATTAGGCAAGAAAGTAATTGATTCAAAGTTTAGATTCAACCCTGTTTTGTTAGGGTGCAGTCAAAGACAGCTGAGCTGATTTTGTTTTTTTTTTGGATTTGGAGCAGCAACAATCGCTTACAAGACCCAATTACACAGCTTATAATTCTTGAAATCAAAAGAAGGAGCTTAGACGAACATCATTTTAAGCTGATTTTACGAAAAGTAAAAAGCCTTTGACGAATATGGAACATTCGAATTAATATATAAAAAACAAAAAAATTGTTGGTGCAAGTCAGCTAGATCGTTTATATGACACCTATATGATAGAGTGTACAGGTGGCTCAAAATAATCAAAGGAAACAAATTTAAGTTTATGCCAAAAAATGTGTTTGGAAAAACCTGAGTCTGGTTCATAGACAGCATTCAAATGTTAACGAAGAGTAAAGGAAAGTTTCTTACTTGTATTTTCTCTTTTGCGGACACATTTATCAATATACTAGTTACTTATGAGTATCTATCTAACTATCTACCTAGTATGAAATGTCTATATACAAATTTTAACCTCATGGTTTCGCAGCCTCAATATGCGTTCGTTCAGTGATATTCTAGAGCACTTTAAAGTCGGGATGTTCCGCCTATAGTATGACACCTTGTTGACAGCTATTTTGATGTCTTTATCCGATAATGTTAGTTGTTAATAGTTAAGATGGATATAACACGATTCATGTCATTGATGTTATCACCAAGGTTAAGTCATTGCCCTCAGCCCGATGTTTTTCTCTAATTGCGCAAGATGTTTAAAAACAATTTTAATATAATAATAATATGTTTCTTAAAAAGAAGAAAAGTTGAATAATATCAGAAGGTCTCACATAATGTTTAATTTTTGGGTTGATTCAGAAAATAATAATAATAAAAAAAATAATTATCAATGAATATCTAACTTAAAATTTGCATAAATAGAATCTAAACATATCAAAGAATTTTTTAAAAATTATTTCTGTTTGAAACGCGTACACTTTTGAACGTATTTTGCCAATTAATTTTGATTCCTATTGCAACAAAACATTCAGTATTAAAGGACATAAAAAGTTAATTTAGGTGAAATTGGGAGCACCAAGCATTCGGTATCAAAACGAAACCGAATAAAATGTTCGGATTCGTTTGCCAGAGCACGGCCCATTGAAATAAAATGAAAATATAAAATTATGCGTTTAGGGCCCTGGGCTGCAACTACAAAACTCAGCTGGTTGTAAATGATTGCAGATGTGCTTAAATTAATAAGCTAAATCTTTATTAAATACTCACTTGGCATTTCATGCTGTAATTACTTAAAGCACAAAATGACTGCCAACTTGTTTTTATGCCGTCGCAATGATCATAGGCATTTCCAAAGGTTTGCAGCCCAAGTTGACAGTGTATGCAGTCTTCGGTGCGTGAAATCTTAATTCCGATATGTTTGTTATTTGGTTTTATACTATGAAGTTGTCGTCTTCTTAGCCACGAGAATTGAGATATTGTGAACACCTTGTTTTATAATTTTTAAGAATTTTTTCGTGATGATTTTTATTGAATATGAAAAATCTGTCTAAGCAAGTACCAGTTAAATTTAAAGATGTGAAAACGTAAATGCATGGTGAAAGTTAAATCAAATAAATTTAGGGTGTTTTTTTGGAAATCAGTATTTTTCACAAGGTAGGCAATTACAATTTAGGAAATTACTATGCAAGGAATTTTATGGATTTTTTTTTGAGTCTTGTAGTTTTTTAACTTAGTTTTAAGTTGACAGAGTATTATTGCTGTTTCATCCTACTTATTTAGATATGTATATCTCTGTCAAATTTATATACAACTGGCCACACACACACACTCATGAAATTGATCAAAGTCAATACCTATATCATACAAACCACACTTCTTTTGGCCAAGTTGGCAGTCATCTTTTTTAACACAATTTTTTTTTGTTCTATATTTCGTTGAACAAACAGTTCCAACTCCGCTGTTATGCGGAACAATTTGAGTCTGTTGTGGATTAAATTAAATTTGCAAAACTTTGCCAAATATATTTTTATTTCTTTTAAATTAAATAATGTTGAAGCTTTTGTGCCAAGTTGAGGCAAACGGAAACTGACACACATCACTCAGCGTCTCAGTCAACGTCACATCTCGGGGGCGCCTCTGGAACATCGTTTCTGGGTGGCTGTTTGTGAGATTGTTCTACTATGTGTGTGTCTGGGGAGGCTAAACGAGACGCAAGAAGACAAATGGAGCGCCATTTATAATGACAAAAGCGGCGGGGGGAAGGTCAGGGTATGACACAGTGCATGCAACAAGTAAACAACACGAGGTAAGTTGACATAAAAACGATTTTATATAGATTTTTTAGCATAGCAAATTTATTGAGAATAATAATTTTTAGGTGGGGTGGAATATTTTCCAAATGCCAGCTCCAACAAGGAGAATGGGCAATTGTATTGATGTGCACAATTCTCCACGTCATGGGCGTGGCGATAGGCTTTATCGTAATGCAGAATGTCCGAGTTTTCGTGTATTTCCCGAGTGAAAACACGTTGCTTGGGTAGGCTGTTGAATACACAAATAAAAGGACAAAAATTATTAGAATTATGTACTATTTATTGTGTTTAGTGTTAATAATAACGCTGCTCTATAGTTGGATATCCTGTCACATTTTTTTAGTTTTGTCACTTTTGTTTACAAACCCAAACTACAGTCCAGCAAGAAATCTAGCGAGCAGCTTACAATTGGAATAAATTTGAATTTGAGGAAAAACGTGGGTACAAGTTACATAACATTCGTATGATTAATATATAAGGAACAAAAAAGTACCATCAATAATGTCCTTTAAACACATATTTTTGGCTATCCATTTTTCATAAAAACATGTCAAAATATTGTTTATATATTTTTTGAATATGGTCCTAAACATGTCAGCCTACTTTTTTATTGTTAAAATGTATATCAACTTTTTCGTAGGAGCCAAATCAATTTGAGTTTAATATTAAAAAAAAAGAATAATTTGTTTAAAAAAATTTGTTTTTTTTTCCAAAAGTCATAACATAATTTTTAAAAAAATTTGTTCGTTAATTAAAAGCATACCGATAATGTGTAATTTTGAAAAATGGTTCGACTTTGGTTGCCTGTAACTTCGATAATTTTTACTTAATCTGTACATATTTATATATTTATATATCACACATCAATACTTTTCGATCTAATCGTCTTTCCTGTCGATAAAAAATTTTGTTCACGAGATATTGACAAATAACTGAAAAAAGTGCCCAAAAACATGTTTTTCGAAAATATGTCGAAAACGATGCTTAAAAAAAAAAAAAATTGCCATTTACCTGTTTTTCGACGCCAAATTACCCTAAAAAACAATTTTTCAGGAAGGTTCATTTTTCATTTTATTAATTTTTGATTCTTTTTGCCATGTTTGGGCTTTTTAAAATATCTAAAAAAAAGTTTAAAATATATATCCACCAAATTTTAAAATTGTTTCCCATGAGTTTCGTTACTTCTTTTCTGTTATATTAATTATTATGTTTTCTTTCAAAATATATATTAACATGTCGGAAAGATATCGGTTCACTTCACTTCACTTCAAAGAGTTTAGTCTGTACCTTGGCATTGCATTTCTCTTTTCTGTGTCCCTAACTCTTGTGGCATGGCTATATATTGCCTAGGTTATACATTTAAACTTACCTGAAGATTGCGCGCAGCATTTCACCAACCATGCTCATTTTGGTGCGTTGAAAATATTGACGACTTTCGCATAGAGTGCGGAGAATACAGTCACGTCCATCATAGCCCATGCTGCAAAAAAGTATAACACTTTAATTGGATTTTTTTAAAAAAAAAAACACAGTGGTGCTTTTATGATAGGAATCGATTCTTGAACAAATGCACATGACAAATGACGTCATTAGAACTTGAAACGCTTAAACTGTTCCTCAGTTCCGCGCGAAATCTTGCTCTAAAATCCAAACCCTTAAAAACATTGCAAAAAATGTATTTAATTACTTATTCATAATTATTTCAATATCATTAAAGAGCGCACGTCGTGAGCGACGTCGCAGAACCGCGGGCACCACTGGATGCTGCGCAAACCCATGCAAATGATTCAATACCCATGTGGTATTGGGTAAATCATAGGCTACTCCCCAATTGAGACCGAAACTATTGTAAGCATAGTATGGATTTCCTATAATGCCTACAGTGAAGCACACAGCCACCTAAGTACACACAAATGGCAGAGCATTACAAATGTAGTCTGCTTCCGAGTAGAGAGTAGACAACTCTTAATATGATACATACAGAAAACGATGAACCCTCGGGAAAACTTAGATAACGCTTGGGTCGTCGCAACAGCCTGTGCCCGTGACGTAGTACTGCGGGGTCGCAAACATTTTGTTCAACATGTGAACAAAGCTTGATAGCTTTTGTCTTTTTTTCCGATTTTCTTGCTGTAGTTGTTGCTGTTGTCTCTGGCATAGGACCTGCACGTTCTATGAGAGCCATCAATGTTGGCAGCTGCATGTTTGGCCATAAATCATTTAAAGCGCTGGACGTTATCCCAACAATGTGCCCATTTTGACGAAGAGCCGCATCAGTTTTATTGCCGCCATTGCTGCTAAAAATTGCCAACTCTGCATCGGCCATTTTCGCGTTTACAGCACTTTTCATTGCAATTAAATCGTAAATCAAAAACTTTACGACAATTAAACGATAATTAAACAATACGAAATACGCGTAAATCATGGCGCTACGTGGACGCGACTTCTGACTGGGATGCCTTGGATGCGGCAAGCGACTAAGTTGCGAGCTTACCAAAGATGCAGCTCCAACTGCTGCAGCAAAAGAAAATGGCCAACGTGCAAATGTGTCAATTGCCAGTACACCTGAAAATGCCACAACGTTTAGGAGTCACGTTTAAACGTTCAACATGTGGCACACAAAGCATATATATGGCGAAGCATTGCACCACAAAACAACTAGAGCAGACAAATCGTGTGGCACGTTGCGATCAATTGAAGTGTCTACACCTGAAACTGCAACAAACAATTAATGCAATTTGTTCTTGCCTCAAACTTGAGAGTGGTCGATACATGTTAGTTATTACAGGCAAATAAAGCGATACTATCTACTTTATGTACTTACTACATACGAGTATTTTACATTCTGGTTGCACTATGTGACGTCACTTTAGCAAAAACGTTTTGAAGAATACGAGTGATATTCGAAAACCCTTATACCGAAATGACTAGGGCAGCAGAAGAAAACGATTTAGCCATGACAATCTGACAGTTCAAAAAACAAGTAGTTACAATTTTGCAATGAAAAAACTTTTATGCTACAGTTCTTTACTTGCATTCACATTTCCTATATTTGCACACCCTTATCCCCCATCGAATTTTGCGACTTAACCCTAAGTATTCCCTCAATCATTCGTGAGTGAAAATTTTATTAGATTCATTTGGGAGTCATACACGTCGCCCAAATAGGAATGAAATGTAAAATATCACTACAGTTTGTTGTATAATATTTTTTTGATTTCAAAAGTGTCATAATCCCTCCAACACAAAATTCGGTTACGAATTGTACAAATAAACAAACGAATTATGCTCTCAAAACGTTTGCTTTTAGCTGCGCTCTAATACCCCTATGGAAGCTATATAATATAACCCCAACATAATAAGGCATCTAGCTCAAAAATTTGGTTTGTCTAGCACTTACCATCTTTGAGATGTAGATGTTCATACGGACGGACAGACATACTCTAGTCATCCTAATCATACTATCGGTAACTTTGCGGGTCTCTCTCTGCACAAACTTAACAAACCCTTTATACCTTAAGGAAGAGGGTATACAAATAAATGATTCTTTTAAATTTATTTAAAATCGAAAATTAAACATAAACTGGTTCAAAATATGTATACCATTTTATTTAGGGAACTCGAAAAATGTTTATTTTTCCTCACATAAGCTTTTAAACAATAATCTGAGTTTGCTTACAATAAGTAGGGGAAAGGCTTGTAAGTTGACACACCATAGCTTTTTCAGCTATATCTCGACATTGAATACACATAGGCATCAATGTTAATATACCGTTGGAAAGGGAAAAGAAAGAGCTATACTCCACAATCAGCAAATCATTCGAAATTTATAAAAATAAGCATTTTACAGACAATTTTCAAAAGAGCTTGAAAACGACCACCAAAAAAAGGCTTGTAAGTTGGGACACCTGCAAAAATCGCTGAAAATTTGAGAAAACTGAAATTAAAACGCATGATTGCTAAAATTTATGAAAATTTATTGATTTTAAATATAACTGAGCATTAAATTGAATTTAAAAAACAAGAAAAATTTAATTTTCCAGAGAAATCAAAATTGTGGTTTTTTGTGATCGGTTTTTCTTGGTCGACATACTAAAAATGACTTGTTACGGAAAATAGAAAAAAAATATTTTTTGAGCGCACTCAAAAATAATGCTTTTTATTTCCCGATTTCATTAAAAACAATTTTTATATTTTATTACATCAAAAACACATTAAAATTGTTTACGGCGTATTTGTCATCGAAGACAGGTGGAATTTTGGTATTTTCATTGCTGGAACATCAAAATCAACCAGGTGTCCCAACTTACAAGCCTTTCCCCTATATTATTTCATTAAGCTCAATTTTGTGTTTTAACGCCTCCTAACATCTGAAAAGCTTACAACTTTTCGAAGAGCTTACAATGGGACTAAAGATCACGGCTTAGGTTGTCGATTGGCATTGGTAGCTTGGGGTAGAATCTTCAGTGTTCTTATTTATGGAGTTAGGATTCGGCACCTTGCGGTGTTATCGTTCTTAATAAGTGAATGGTTAGTTGTTCTCGACAAAATTGGGTCAGAAATAAAAATGAGTCTCGTCGGTTAATAGAATTTAGTGTTTTTTCTAGATCTAATTATCCATACCTTGAGACAGGCGGGTATTAATAAATTGATACTCGAGTCTATACCGACGGCCTATGCAGTAGATCTTTAAAGGCATAGTAAAAAACAAAAAAATTACAAAATTTTTCATCGTCTCAAGACCCTAGGGCTTTAAAAAAAATGTGAAAAGTTTGCTTGATTGTTCATACTCTGTGCCGAAGGTATAAAGGTACAACAGTTCGTGCAAAAGTATGTAACGATCAGCTGGAAACCTAGAAAGGGGGATGAATACATGAATAGGCAAAAATAAAGTGAATCCTTTTTAAATCGATCTCTTTAATATTTATGCTTACTCATATCGGATACAGGTACTTGTCAATATTCACCCCGAAAATTTGTCGTCTCCAATGTTCACCATATAATTAAATAAATAAATCCTCCGTTTTTAAAGTTAATTTGATAAGACTCTCTAAATTCAAGAAGAATCTCTTAAATTTCTAGAGAAACAATAAAGATAGGACCACTGTGGAAATTAAGGAAAGTACAGCGTATGTGATAGTGGGAATATGCCGACTGTAGCCATCCGACTAGTTATTAAATTGAATTTATACAAAAACTATTGCCCTGAGCTTTAACTAACTCTTAATTGCCGTTCTTAATACCAACTGACTTAGATAACTAAGCCTTAAAGCGTACGGCCTATAATGAGCTTGCGTGGAGAAGCCACTCCAGTATCGTTTTCTTGGTGTATATAATGTTGTCTAACTATTCAAGCCATCCATGCGTATAAGAACAAGGCTCACAATCCAATCCTTGGCCCCAGTGTTCGCGTTTGTGTGTAGTAGACTGTTGTCTTGTCATGGTATCCATGTAGAGACACGCAAACAAACAAACAACTTCATTAACCCCATAGGGCATACAAGGCACATATCTGCTCTCTTAGTTGGTAACACAAACAAGGCTAGAACATACACACATGCACGCAGATAGCCACTTATGTACTATAGAAATACAAATACTATCAGCTCAAAAGGCTAGTTGGATGACTGGAACTTCCCAAAACTTGAACTCAATCATATGAAATGAAGATAATAAAACAGAAACATTTACAAACTTATACATATGTATATACTTATGTAGGTGTGCTATATACTATATACAATAATATTGTTGCGGTGTGGGCAAAAGCCAACGGTTTAATTGTCTGAAAATTATGAAAGGTTAACGGAAGTTTTTGATAGTCAATAAAAACCGTTGCAAGGAACTGAGACTGGTATTTTAGAAAAGTAAACTTAACTTTATACCTATATACCGATTTGGTTGGCTTTTAGGCAGAAGGAGCTCACGTTTGTTATTTTTTGGCACTACCTCCCAAAGTTGCCATCCTTTGTATTGAATAAAAATTATTTCAAAAGATAGGACATAAAAACAATAAAAACAAAATGGTTGCTATGTTAAGTTGCAAAATTCTATTGGTGGATACTGCAAACTTATGGAAGTGAAAAATATAAAATAGAATGCATCTAATGAATTTCGTGCATTAAGTTCTTTTTATTAAAGACCACATAAATAGACGCCTCAGTCAGATGGATAGAATATGTACGGATGCGCCTAGCTTGAATTCTTTTGTGGTTCTCGGCCTTTTTTCGCTTTATTTCAACGATGAAATTAACACAGTTCGGATTGTCCGAAATAGATCAAATATGCCCCGTATTGCTCGATAACTTATGACCATTTAGATGGCAATCATAGAATTCCCCGATTGAAGTAGGCCTCGTCCCTATCGGTAAAAAACCTGAGCAGCTCATTTTCACAAGCTTTGAGTCGATTTTTTTACCATCAAGAAAATTTTGCAAATGGTGAAATACGTGATATTTGGTCAGGACTATATGCTGGGTGCGATAGAACATCCTATCTAAACTCTCGGAGCTTCTAACGCGTTATTAAAGCTGCGTGCGACGTGGCGTTGTCTTGATGGAACACAACAACCTGTTGGCCAATTCTGGCCGTTGTCGATCGATCGCTTGTTTTAATCTACAATAGTTGTTGTCAGTAGGGGTCGTGTGTTTGGCCCGATAAGAGCAGTTCGTAGTGGATGGTATCCCACCAAACACACAGCAAATCCTTGTTGGCCGCTTTTCCGGGCTTGGCGATCATTTCGTCACGTTTCATCAAAAATTCGCAAGCATCAATTCGGTCCAAAAGGTTCTTTTGCGTCAATTCGTGTGCCACCCAAGCATGCAGTCCGAGATGTAGCTATTGACAAAATATCAAAATTGACACGGACCGGTTAAAAAAATTAAAATTTTATTATCGCCTTCAAAATAGGCTCCTTTTGAGTTAATACAAGCATGCCAACGGTGAATCCCATTTTCCATACACTTATTACACGCCTCGGTCGGGATAGCCTTTAGTTCCTTCAGCGAATTTTTTTGTATATCCTCAATCGACCAATGACGCGTTCCCCGGGGCGGATACTTAAGTTTCGGATACACAATAAAGTCACAGAGTGCCAAATCTGGTGAATACGGTGGTTGACTTTTGTTTCATGTTTGGCGAAAAATTACGTCACAATCAAGCTGGAGTGCACCGTCACGCATTATCGTGATGAAAAATTCATGAATTGTCCGCCCACAAATCCGGCCGTTTTTGACGAATTGCTTTACGTAGACGCTTCAAAATGTCCAAGTAGTACTCCTTATTGACCGATTGACCCTCTGGAACGAATTCATGGTGAACCACACCACGGCAATCGAAGAAAACGATCAGCATCACCTTAATTTTCGACCGCCTTTGACGTGTTTTTTTTCGGTTTCGGCTCATTTTTTGGTGTGCTAGTTTGTTGGGCAGTCTCGACGTGATATTGACGGTCTCCAGGTCTCGTCACCAGTAATGATGAGTTTGATGAATGTAGGGTCGTTAGCTTCGTTGACAAGCATCTCTTCATTCAGGTCTTTTGGTACGAGTCTCGCGGGAACGCGTTTCATACCAATAACATCAACCAAACTGTGTTGATTCGATCTATAAGAGATGTTGAGTAACTTTGTTGTCTCTCTAATGCAAACGCGACGATGTTCCAGCACCATTTCCATCACGTGAAAACTTAGAAAAAAAATTACCGATTCGGTTTACGCGCGCAGTTTAAATCCATCACTCCGGGTCAATTTTGATCAGATGTTTGAATAAAATCTTTGAATTTAAATCTGTATCTCAAAATTAGTATTTCAGCTGTATGAACGCCTAGATCTCAGAGATGGTAAGAGCTAGAGCAACTTAATTTTCAGATTAGATGCGTTATTATGTCAGGGGAGTCAAGTTTATTTTATATTTTTGATATCGGGGATATATTATATATTATATATATTTTCGAGGTCCTCTAAAAACCCCAAAAGTTTTAGATAAATAATTCGTTTGTTTATGAAGATATCAAATTTGGCACTCAAAAGTTTTTTAGAGCTCCGAATCTCTGTACCAAATTTGATCAAAATCGGTTGACTATGTCATATAGCTCTCATAGGACAGATTGGTCAAAAAAACGTTTTTTGGACAAAATTCATTGCGTTTCGTTTGTTTGTAAAGATATCGCACCCAAATTTGTGACTTGGAAGTTTTTTACAGTTGCCAATCACTGTACTAAATTTGATCAAATCGGTTGACTGTATCATATAGCCCCCATAGGACGGATCGGTCAAAACAATTTTTGGTGCAAAATTCGACTGTTATATCGGATTTAATTGCAATGTGGTGGTACAGGGTATCCCAAAGTCGTCCGCGCCCGACTTTAACGTATGCCATCTTTTATACATCTGCAAGTAGGAAGTCGGCTATTTTCCAGCTTCTTTACTTGCTTCTCCTTTACTTGCTTTCTGGGGTATGTTCTTAAATCAAATTGGGTTAGGCTTTAAAGATGGCTTCAACAGTGTACGCAGAGCATTAATGGATATAAATTCTTCATCCGTGATTGGACGCCACTGACAGTACCCGGCACGCTCCGTCATAACCTTGCCCAATACAATGCTTCATGTTCAGATTCAACTTCGCGCAATTCAGCCAATTCAGTATAATTCCTACGAAATCTTCTCGAATAATCATCTTCTGTAGCTCTTCGTGCAATTCTATATATAAGAGCGAGTAGAGTGTATTTTATATGTTGTGTTGCCAAAAAATTACCATATGTTGGACAGAATCAATGTTTCCGAGTTGTTTAGAATTTCAGGGGACCCGAAATGGTCCTTGGTGCCACACATATATCGAGCTTCTTCTTGGGACCAGCCTAGCTAATCTTTAGTTCCTGGGCAATAGAATAAGTGCTCACTTGCCGGTTCGACTCGATGATTTCCATGATTTTATCAACATTTTCGACGATTGGCCTACCAGAGCGTGGCCTTTCTTCGACATCAACATTGTCAGAACGGAATAGTTGGAACCACAGCTTTGTTTTTGCATTCGATGTTGTGTTGGGTCCGTAAACAGTACAATTTTTTTGGCCGCCTGCTCTGTCTTTTCCCCTGGTCGTAGTGATAGGAAGAATCTATCGAGTTTTCTCTTTTTTAACCTCCATTTTAAAACGCTGTAGCACAAAACTGGCTTCACCAAACCAAAACTGACCCAGATATTGTTTTTAAACGTAATGTCGCCTTTAAATCGCGGTATGGTAAGACCGGAGCGATACATACATCGTTAGATATGGCTCACTAAAGACATCTAGCAAAAATCACTGCAGCTAATTGTATGCCAATAAAGACATAAGTTAGTTTTTATGGACCTTATAGGCGTAGCCACCAAGGTCTACCAAAAGAAAAATTTTGTAACCCCCTATTAAAAAGTTCGGAGTTTATTAGTGTATTATTTTCCCTCTACGTTTTATGTACTACAGTTTGGTGCACTAACTTAATAATATTCTTAAAAGTAAAAGGATTAAATCGTCACGCTCAATAAAATCATGAAACTTTATGTAGTTTGAAATAAAATTCTTAAAAAAAAAAATGTGGTACAGTCGAGGCGGTGCCCGACAGTGGAATACACTGTACCTTTTGTCTCGAAAAAATTTTTCCTGCATATTCCATCTAAGAACTTTCCAATTGGAATTTATTTTTTTTGGTGAAATTCGATATTTATACCTATAAGTTCCCTAAATTATTACCGATTTTGATGAAACTCAAATATTACGTCAAAGAATTTATTTAAAGTATATGGGGTAAGTTTCAAGTTGGTATGTAGAGGGGTGTGGGAGAAAACACGGTAAATCGATTGCGGGGGGTGGGGGGACCACATCGATAAAATTTGGATGTGGATTTGTTTATTAGAGCCACATGTATCAGCTTACCAAAAATTGTGATTCTAGGTAGCTTGTAACCATAATTATGAGGAGTCAAATATTAACGCAGTTTATAGGCAAGGGTGGTTAAATTTGTACATTTTAGACTACAATTTTTGCTATATTTGTCCGATTTTGTTAATTTTTTACAAACAGATGCATGTAACCACAACGCATCGCTCTGTTAAATTTCAGATGAAAATATTAAACAATGTGGCTAAAAACCGCGAAACTCTACTGCGTGGGAAGGGGGGAAGATATTGACACGATTCAACAAACTTCATCTTTCCAGGAAATATGCGCACCTGCTGGTAAAGTTTCGTGTCTCTAGCTCTTATAATCTCCGAGATCTAGGCGTTCATACGGACGGACAGACGGACGGACATGGCTCAATCGCTACCCGATGTTATGATAAGCATTTTGGTATAAAGGACTTGGGGTCTGCCTCCTTCTGTCCGTTACAGACATTGCACAAATCTAGTATACCCTTTGTACCTATACGTAAAGGGTATAAAAATGTACCCTTTTGGTCAATGAACATTCACAGTAGTTTTGAGAATGAGAAACCCGAAATGAGAAGGTGAAAATAACATGAGATAATGCAAAAATGTCGAGAGACTTAGTTTTTTGAACTTACCTTTGAATATGAATAAACTAAGATCTACATGTGCAAAATACAGCAGAATTGACTTGGTGCAGCAGTTAAACAAGGAAATTTTTTTGTAAAACTGTTAAACCGTATAACACTTAAGTAAACGTAAGTTAGAGTAAATGTAAGATTTCGATATGCTGAATTTAACAAGCTCTTAACGAAAAATAAATGCTGACGATGTTTAAAAAAATGTTCCACAATGTCGGAAAAATTTAAAGTTGAATTAAAAAATAACTTAACTTGCATTCAAATGTTATTAAATTAATTTTTTAAGAAATCTGGCTACAAAGCTAAAAGTTCAAATTTTGCTGCGACTTGTTTATTTTTACGGGCATATTCTGGTTTAGTACAGTGTATGATATTTATGTTGCTACCACCCTAGCAGTCATATTTTATCTATCAAATAAAACTTATATCAAGGTCATACGTCAATTAGTTCAGGTACAATGACTGCTTAAAGGTAAAGCATTAGGAATAGTTTTTGATGTAATATGAAAAAACGGTGGATAACGTAATATCGGTAGGATTTTAAGCAAACACATTCAAATACTTTTTAAAGCATTTACAATTATCTACAAAATTATCTCTAAGTCCTTTATTACTTTTCTACGATAAATAGTTTTTCAGCAATCTGACGAACAATTCGCTGTTCACAGGTAAATGGTAAGTTCCTGACACACCTTATAAGCAAAGGCTGACATGTATTTGATAAGGCAAATGGAGCCTAATGTATAGATGGGCATCAAATTTAAATGTTTTCATTGTGATGCACATTAGCTAAAATATTTTGACTGCGTGCGTGTGTATAGGTGGCATGCCCCAAATAGCTCTACAAAATATTAACAATTATGAAGCAATTTGTTATTCAATTTTTTTTCGGCCCACTTGGCAGCAGCAGGTCAAAGTTGAAGTTGTGCGATAGAGACTACAGACTTTTCGGATATTACACTATTTCCGAAGCACACAAAAAGCCAATTTAAATGCTAATATAAAATACCAACGTTTTATTATTATGCCAGGCGCACTCACGCATAGACGCACATTCTGAAGCCATGCTGAGAGGGCGGCCAAGATGCCAGAATGCCAGTTTGCCAACAACAACCGCAGGGGGGCTAAAGAGCTCTACTAAGCCTAGCCAGAAGATACACATATGAGGAAACACGACGTTCACATACTCGTAGGATGTCGGCACTATGGCAGGCAATGCTCCTTCCAGGCAAGTCAAGTGACTTAAAGCAACTAAGTTATTAAACTAATGGCATATACTATATATATGTACATAAGTATAGACAGACAGACTTACATATGTACATAGATAGTATGTATCCAAATGGCAAAATCATTTAAACAATTTAAATGGGAAACTTAGCTCACCTGTTCATCATAGCCTCCAGGCGTCCATAGAGATCACGACGATGTCTGCGTTTAATTTGCGACGCTATTCCTTTTTTTGTGCCAAATCCATGCACGTTTTTCAACACCCAAGTGATGTTTGGCAATTCATAGGCGATACCCCAATTCAGTCCAAAACTGAGATACAGCAGATTGGGATTACCTATGACACCCGTTGTTAAGCAAACAGCTGTCTAGTTGTGTTGTTCAAGATTACATTGGTTAGACTTAAAGTCAAGTTTCTCATATTTAAATGTACTTTTGCTGACTTACCGAAAACGACGATCCCACCGGAAAGGCCACAAAACGTTTGCCCCTGGAGAGTTTATGTTGCCCGGGCGTCAATGAAGCAGCAGCCGATGCTGCCAGTGGGTCCTCATTTACAGCCATAACAGTTGCCAATGTGCCATTGACGTGGCTTTTGTCAACGTAGGACGTACTCTGACTCGTCAATATCTGGGCTGGTGCAAAGATATCCAGCGCCACGCTTTTGTCCCAAACAGCTTGGGCCTGCTCCATACAGCCATAGAGCACAAGCAAGGGCAGCCACCAGAGCACAGTTATGGACATTGTGTAAGAAGGCTCTTTGTCACTTTATGACCAAACTGAACTCAGCTGAACTAAATTGAAGTGAACTGACAGTGACAGTGATGGAAACTTGTGCGTAGCAGCTGCTTTGTAAACTGGAGGCATTGGCAAAGTCTTCGATTTGATGAACCTCAAATTGAAGCTTTAAATTTGGCTATAACAAGTTTATTGGGCCGTCACTTTTGTTTTAGTTCTCTCTAAACAATACGGAATACAAGTTGTTAATTGAATAAGTAACGTAAGCCAGCATATCTGGCTCTTAACCCAATTCCATGTATAGCAACTAATAGTTTAACCAAACAAACTTTGAATGCGGTCAAGCATGGCCCGAGCCAAATTAAATTGCCACGCCGTTCCCTGATTTCTCGTCTAGGCCGAGCTAAGAGCTCAGTAATTGCATTTGCCTGGATTTAGTTGCTCAGTGGTTGCAGTCGCTATTGGACAACATGAGAGTCTTTAACGCCAAAAATGTAGTTTCCTGCTGGCTGATGGTATTATTTTTATCGTATTTCTGTAGTGAAACGTTTGCCATAAATACCAAAAATATCACGGGTAGCAATCGCAGCATTCCGGAGTTCAGTCATCTACGTGAAAGTTCAACCGCGTTTTCACCTTTACTTCAGCGACAGAAGCGTTGGCTGGTCTACGAGCTCGGTACGGCCGTAACGGTAGGTGTACTTGGACAAGGAATTCCAAGTAAGATTTTTAAGTTATGTATACCCTGCAGATGACAGCTAACTGTGCCAAATCAATTCTTCAAAATATACCCAGAGCTCTGTATTGGTTGGCTGAGGCTACTCTAATTTATAGTTTACCAGCTGGTGTTGAAGATTGGCTGCCACGTAGAAAACCAAAAACTACAAAGCCTCCACTGCCACCTCCGCCGCCGCCTCCACCACCACAACCGCCGGTAGTTCTATCAACGCAGCCCATCATTGTGCCACTCAGCCCTAGCGATCCCGTGCAACCCTTCTATTTTGATTTTCCCCAAGGCGTGCCATTTGGGCGCAGGTCCTATGTCAACCATGTACAACGCGGTTGTCCAGCATCAAATTTGGTTAAGGATGAGTACGGCACCTACTTTTGCCGCCCTTGGCCCAGCCAGATTACACAAAGTCGTCGACTGCGACGGGAGCTTGAAAGTAAAGGCACCAAGTTGTTAAATGATGTCGATCAGAATACACATAAAATGTTGTTCGATTTGTTGTCTTTACTCTCCGCTGTGTAAGTAGTTGATCTTGACAAATAATTTATGTAACCATCTCCTTTAAATGAAATCTTACAGTCACAACTACAAGCCACGGTATTGCATCATGCGTACGCTTTGTGAGTCTCGCCATTTATTAGCCCCACCTGGAAAGTCGCTATTCCATGACATGATCCGCATTCTGTTGCGACATGTTCATCCAGAGATTGCCCATAAGGTGGCGTATCGTGAGGCATTTACATCTGCGCACACTTTGGGTGAATGTGCATCGTTGTATGGAGTCCAGTGTCCTCATAGTTTTTTGTTGGAGTTCAGTAAAATGTTTCATCGAAAATCTTCGGGTAGAATAAAATAGATTCTCCTCAAAACATGCCATTACAAATATAATAACCAGCACTTAAGTACTAGATGATATTAAGCAAGTTTATCTTAAGCTAAAAAAAATATAAAGTCAGCGGCTAATAAACAAACAGACGTTGACCTTTTGTCTAGGCAACCACGCTTTCTGCTACTCTTAACGTATCGATATAAAGCTAGACAAATATATTGTAGTACTTCAGTTTGTGAAAACTGAGTGTGTGGTGCATACCACTGATAATTGTTTTGGCCTATATTTGAACAACAAGACATAACAATATATACCACAATGTTAAGTACCTACGGAAAAAGTTTTCCTACGGGGAACCTAAGCGTACAGAATATTAAAGGGTGGCTCTTAAATGTAATATCTCTGGTAATATTCATTGCATCGGACAAAGCTATAGCTTGTTTGAAAGGTGACATTTTATGCTTCGTTTTGTTAAAAGACATTTTTAAAATCGCATTGTTCTGTGAAAAGTTATCTACGTTCAAAAATGAGTGAAAATTCTGAACATTATCGTCATATTTTGCTTTTCTTTTATAGAAATGGTAAGAATGCGTCTCAGGCTGTTGAAAAAATTTGTGAAGTTTACTAGGACGATGTTGTAACTAAAAAACAGCAGCGAAGTGGTTTGCTAGCTTTCGATCTGATAATTTTGATGTTAAAGATGCACCTCGCTCTGGTCGACCAATCACTGAAAAAGTCGATGAAATCTTGGAAAAAATTGAGCAAGACCGGCACATAAGCAGAGTGGACTTTGCCAGGGAACTAGGTATTCATTACCAAACAATTATCAACCATTTGAAGAAAGCTGGATACTCAAAGAAGCTTGATGTTTAATAACCCGAATGTCGATTTGCGAATCACTGCTAAAACGGAACGAAATTGAACCATTTCTGAAGCGAATGATTGAGCAATTCAATTAATACGGCCAGAATTGATCAAGGTGTTGTGTTCCATCATGACAACGAAAAACAACACTCATCTTTGATGACCCGGCAGAAACTGAGAGAGCTTGGCTGGGAAGTTTTGATGCATCCACCATATAGCCCGGACCTTGCACCTTCAGACTATCATTTGTTTCGGTCTCTGCAGAACTCTCTTAATGGTGTAAATTTAAATTCCGTGGAGGCCTGCAAAACACACTTGGATCAGTTTTTCGCTCAGAATATCCGCCAGATCTACACATATGGAATAAAGGCTTAAGCCCAAGAATGGCTAAAGGTTATCGATCAAAACGGCTCATATTTGGTTTAATAAAGCTTGTCTCAAATATAAGAAAAATGTGTTTAATTTTTGGTCATATTTGTAACCGAACTTTTTCGAATACCTAATATATAAAGGGATAAACTTTAGGAATGAAATGTTTTCTAAGTTCGTAGTCAAAACTACACTTAAGTAAGCGGATCCTATCAAAAATTTCGTGAGCTCATCCAAAACCATAGCGCTTACCCTAATATATTGAGCACTTAGACTAAATGTTAAGTATGTTAGTAGAGATCTTTTTTAAATCAGTAGGTATATTAATACTAATGCCAGGTTTTAGTTTTGTCTTCAATAATTTTTAACAACAAAATTTTATATATTTCTTATTTAAAAATTTGTTAGATTGTTATTTTATCTTTAATATTAAATACCTGGGCTACCGTTCTCTATCATTACAGATTTTATTTTGCTTCTGGTTTTCACAGAGTACGTGCATAAACTTTGTTGATTTTTCCCGCCAAAAGTGCAAGCAAAACGACTCACAATCAGCTGACTTTGACTGCAGCCCAAAGAAACAGGGTTGCCCCAAAATTTAAAATTTGATTTTTTTATCATCTAATTGAAGTATTTAAATATTAAAAAACGAAAAAAATTTGGAATTTGGCAAAAAAAAATGTTCAGGTTTATGCCAAAAAAGTGGCCAAAAAACCCATAGTGCAATGCTCCGCCCAGGGGCGACTGACTAAATAGTCAGTCAGGGAAATTATTATTTATAAAATCCACAAATTTGTCAGAAAATTGGAAATTTTATCCCAGTGTGCATTAATTGATTGGGGGCGTTTACCCCCAGTCGTTTTGGAAGGTCCAAAATATCTCTGAAGTCCAAGAAATATACATTTCGCTTAATCATGCATTTGTTCAACAAAGCTAGAGGGAATGATAGGGTGTAGTGGCCAATAGTACTTTTTACATAAATAACAAACTTTTCAAGTCGCCCACGCAAAAGCGCATGTAGATCCGTTATCAAAGTTCTGATCAGCTGCTGGATCATACGATTATACCGACAGTCCCAAAATATATGTACATTGCGGTTAAGCGGAGCTTAATAAACGTATGTTAAAACAGTTAGGACTGTAGATAAAAGCTTAAATCAGATGTGATATAAAGCTCTCTGTCAGGCCACGTGAGATTATTATTTTGAGATCTGTTGTCTATTGCACAAGACAAACTTAAAGTGAAGCAAATATAACATAACCTTTTTGGAAATTCAATTAACTTAAATATATTAACTGTTACATTTAATAAACGTGTTTGGAGGTAATTGTGTGTGATCAAGTCGAAAACTTAAGAGAATTATAATTATTTCGTGTGCTTCAAGATTTTATTTAAAAAAAGGTACGAATTCTCAGAAGTGGTGGGCAATTTCTCTAAAAATCCATATTTTCAGCCGGCAACTCATGCGGTTGGCCCGCTTTTATAAATAGTGTCTTGTGGACATGATAATCTTTCCCATTTTGTCAGATGACCCTTATATATATTTGGCATACAAGGAAACCTATAAATTCTTGGTGTGATTGGACGACCACACTGCTGGAATGTCGCAGGCACTTCAACACCGTCAACCAAATTAATCTAAGGAAAATGCATAATTAAAACCATTAAGAAAATACCAAGCTTATATATTCATGTTGGCCAAGAAAATATAGTGAACCGACTCTAGCAGTATAAATTTTTATTCAGCCATGCGTGAATGATTTTTGGCATCTCTTCTTCTTGATCAAGCTCAAGCTTTACCATGAGCTTTATAACAAAAACAATTTGAGCCGAATGATCGGAAAACAGCTGATGCTGATTTACATTGTTAACAATTATTATCATTTGTTTACTGCTGCTTTGCTTTGAACTGCATCATATGAATACTTATTAGATACTTTGTTTATCTATTATAATATATAAATATATCTATTGTTAAATCTCACTTAGAAATTAATATTATTTTTTTTTATATTGAATTGATGGCTTAAAAATATAAATGCTAGGCGTGGTATAAAATAATGTGTGTGTATATATATATACATATCTGTGTGTCTCATAAAACTAACTAATTTTGATTCAAGCAATAGCACATCATTCTACGTCTGCTTGGGCCCAAGGATTCCGATGATGATTATAAAAGCTATGTGAAATATTGTGAGTACTTAAAAAAAACCAGACATCACAAAATCACCTTTTTTTTTTAGAGGTTTTGGATATCTATTTGAATGACTAGATATATAAATATATACACGCCCATACCTTGAATTATTTCTTTTGTAAAACCACGTGCGACCACGTATATATATATATATATATATATTTCTTAGTTTAGTAAGCAATAACGTTTTGGAGGTACATGATTCCAATATAAAATTAAATGTTTGATTATGACGATTTATACTACAATTAAGGTTAAATTTTCCTTCCCATTGTAATCATATATGATACTCTTTATAATTGTTTTAAATTTTTTTTTTGTAATCTAATACTATTATGAATTTCAATAAACTACTGAAGTTTTTATAACGTATTGTAAAATGAATAAGTAAGCCTTTAATTTAAATTCTCCGTAGTAAAGCATGACTGTGTCCTAGCTAGAATGAAAACGTAATACGTTTATACATATTATGTATAAGGGTGAATCCAGACAGTCTATTTGTTTGGTTTTGCAAGGGTTGGATGGGTAAAGAAGGGGCTTCCTAAGATCAAGTCCTATTTCAGTCAGATTTGCATAACAGTACCCAGTGTAAAGTAACATATTTGGTAGACCTTCCCATAACATTTACAAATCTCTATATATTTTCTTTAAATATTCGTTTCTTTTGTTGATCTTTACATATTTTGATATAATTATCTAAAATGTGCACCTTATTATTATGCTAGTGTTTGCATATGAAATTTTATAGAAAGTAGGAAAGAACCCCGACAATCCGGCGAGCTGGCAAGAGCACAGCTAGAGGTGCACACTCCGAAATCTTTTCATATATTGCTTGCAATAAAATCATGCAAGAGCAACCTGCACGCTACAAGGGTTACCAGCTGCCTAAGAGCGAAGTTTAAGTGCAACTTTTTTTTTATTATTTTCACTGAAATTAAGCAGCACCTTACACGGAAAACGAGTCCAAATATTTTATTTGTTATATTTTATATTCGAAATCGTTTCGAAACGATCTGTTTGGTGCGCCGAATTTCACCAAAACGAATTTTTTATGTGGTTTGAAACCGACTCCATTGTTGCAAGAAAACGAATTGGCAAAAAGGTTTCAAAAGTTTAGGCATTTTAAATTGAAATAGTTATTAAAATATTTTTTAATATTCCTAGATTTTTTCTAATGCAACCTTAAAAATACCATGCATAACTCAAAACCTTAAAAATACCATGCAGAACTCAAAACGTAAAATTTCGTTGTGGTTTTTCGTTTTCCGGAGCAAGACCGATTACAATACGATAGTATCGGAAGCTTAAAACATTTTAATTTTTTAATAAAAACTTGTAATTTACCAAAAAAATAAAATAATTAGCCTTTATATGGAGAAAAATTATAAACTTGTTGCTTAAAAATATTATTTTCTTTGGAATTGAAAAACTTGTAGTAGTATTGGTTTTTTTTTTGGCTTTCTGTCCCAAGTATGCTGGGAGATTATTTTTTTTTAATTTTGCATTTTAAAGAAATATATAATAATTTGGACCCGAACCCCCTCCCCCACCCCGTGGGTCCGCCAGTGGTCAAGGGTATTTTGCATTTTAAAGAAATATATAATAATTTGGACCCGAACCCCCTCCCCCACCCCGTGGATCCGCCAGTGGTCAAGGGTATACTTGATTTATGCAACGCATATCCTCTAAAAAGGCTTAACATAACCTAGATTCGTGTATAAGAGGGATCACAAAAATTTTAAATATTATTTTTCAACAAAAGATAAGTTATTCACTATTTAAAGTCCAAAGAAACATGACAGCCAATTCTAATTCAAAACGATAACTGATTAGCCTGCCCTCGTAAGTTCTCTGTTGAGGAATGAATTTGTGTACTTTACTTAACATATTTTTTTAATCTGGTGCTTATAGCATTGTATTGGGAGTCGGGTTAACACTTAGTAAGTTAGTAGAAAGCCGCTAATTAGTAGACAGTACTTAAGCCAATAAGCAGTAAAAGATGTTTACAAAGCAGGGCCAAGTGGAGCTAATTGACAAGCCATATCTTCCAATCTCAATAGCATTTGTAATCTTTGGCAGTAGTAAGCTACAAGTGGTTGTGACGAAATGTTATATCTGCTGAAATTTGTACTGCTCTTTAATATGGCTATCGCCGGTGTCTTTGCTGCAGCTGCCGCGGGTGCCCATAATACATCTCTTGTTGATGGAGCAGAGACCACTCGGGCCGTTCCCAAAGTGCTTAGCCGACATAAGCGTTATCTAGCATTTCCGGAGGGCTCTTCGGTTTCGGTGTGAATGAGTCATTGCAGCATCTACTTCTCAAAAAGCTTGGTTTTTTTTAATGCTTGTGATTCCATAGGCGGCCATTTGCTTGACTGTTGGCGTAATCGGCA
Organism: Chymomyza fuscimana; assembly: GCA_949987675.1. Lineage (NCBI taxonomy): Eukaryota > Metazoa > Arthropoda > Insecta > Diptera > Drosophilidae > Chymomyza > Chymomyza fuscimana. The sequence goes on from OX465088.1 coordinate 89,421,234, forward strand.
ATCCTGACACGGACTGGCTGAGCTGGGCGGTGAATTGGGGTGTTGCTTACGATTTGCCCAATCATAACTGGGTGCGGCAGCACGTTAATGGATTTGCCAATCTGACCAAGGCCATGCTGCAACGTCGCTCGAGACGCAGCTTCTACAGTCAAGTGCACACGGCTTTTGAGCAGTATGTGATTTGAAATCTGGTTTTGCAGCTTTGTGAAAATTCTCTTCCAATAGCATGGGATTCAATGGTCAAGCCTGTGTGGAACGTGCGCTCTGCGAAAGTGCTATGTATTTGCAAGGTAATCTCGATGGACAACGTCAGCGTGGTAATATGGTAGAGGAGCTTTTGCGCGTTGTACTTACACTTCCAGCGGAAAGAGTTGCGGAACATGAGCCGGAGCAACATCATCACTACGATGGCATATATCGACGTTCGCGGCGTGGATTAAGTGATTGCAAGGTAGCCTATCCGGGCTGTCAGTTCTCGTTGCTGGATCTGGCTTTGGGAAAATACGCAATGTCGCCAACTAAGTTAACTGCTTTTAATTTTATGTGAGATGCATGTAGCTGAATAATAAAGATCTATGCTCGTATGGCGATCAGTGGCAACCATTGCCCTTTTCTTTTTCAAGCTGTGTCCTTATATTCGGATCCTCAGGTGTGTTTTGTGTTGAATCTTTTAAATATGACCCTATAAGGTGTTTACCATAAGGATTGGCATAATAAATAAATCGAATTGGTGCCCGTCTGTCTATCAGTTGTTTGTTTAGTTTTTTTGTTTCTTAAAGAAGATGTGTGTCTTGTTCCTTAGTTTTTCTAAATTCTTCAGTTTTTTGATATGGACCTTCTATACCATGAAATATAAAATATGGAAAATATAGGATGAGCCATCGTTGGTTTGTTTGTTAATAGTATTTTATTTTTACCAAATGCAAGTTTGGAACTATTCATTTATGTATGAAAAATAATATCGCCAAAATATGCCAGTATTTTCGATGCCTTTTTTTTGACGAAAACTTATCTTGTAAGCGTCTAAATGCAGATCCAGATGCAAAATTCGATGTAAAGTGGTCCTAGCAAGGTGTAACTCTACGAACCTTGGCGCGTCGATGTTCCCGGCGGTTGTTAAACGATCCATGACTAAAATTGAGTAGTTTTGAACTCGACATACTGTATGTCGAAGAGCATCCACTTTGGACGGGTATGTTCCGAATTATGAGTGTTTAACAACCAAACCAACATTTGGCCCACCCTATATAACATTAGGTATGAAATGAGTAAAACCCCACAACCTGCATCGATCAAGCCATGTCCGTCTGCTTGAGCATCTCACCGTACTGCCTGTCCAAAATAGTTAGAGTTGTAACCTATTGTCTAGTTTAGTGGTGGGCAGTCTCTCATTTTACATAACTCGCGAGGCAGTCGGCTCATGCTCGGTACAATCTCTCTCTCGTTTTTGCTTGATTGCGGTTCTTGCTCTCTCGTGCGATTCTGCTTACTGCGCTGTTTACTCACACAAAGAAATGTTTGCTTGTATTAGTTTTGCCCACCTTTGGTCTAGTTCATCATCAGAATTTTTTACAGACTATGTTTAAGAGTTATAGAGGCCAAGTTTTACGAAAAGATGGGCATCAACTGTAGCCAGATGAAGTTTGTCAAAATTCCCACGTAGAAGAATTTCGCGGTTTACAGCAATACTATAAAAGCAACTGGATCCTAAAACCAAAGTTATTCGATATAGTTTTTAGAATAGTATGCCGTAGAATTATTTAAAATCGGATGAAAGCTTCAAAAGTTAAAGTTACTAGTTGGCTCCGCCTCTTGAGTGCTTTACACGTTAACCCACTTATCCGGTGCCCTTTCTGTAATTGAAGAATTTGAGAATGCTACAGTTCTGCCTGACCGAATACCTCACTACATCCGATAAGTTCGGTAGTTCGGCTTCGTCGACTGAATTAGATTTTTATATCGATAGCTTGGTAGCCTATGCTTGGGTCGACACTTGCCATCCATCCCAGTGAAAAAAAAAGAAATTTTTGAATTTTTTTTTAAAACAAATTATTTTCATTCTTCTTTATTTAATAACGCGTAACATTTATTTATATAGTAATTAGTGTTTTGTTTTTATAATTTTGTTTTTAGTACGTTTTTTTTTATTTACTTCCTTTATACTTGCAGTTTATTTATTTACTTATTCTCCGGGTTGTTAAGTTCCGAACTCGTCTTTTTTTTAGTGCCTTAAATGTAAAGTTCAATTGTATTTCTGCTTCGTGTTTTAATTTTTTGCACATGCAATTTTGTGTTAATTCAAAATGTTTAATGCTAGATTATAAATATTTTGTATTTATGGATTAGTTCGCATTCATATTATAATATTTAGTTGTTTTTTATTTCTGAATTGCAATTTTCTCATTATTATGTTTTCTCTCAGTGTAGAGTATGTTTTGTTATACTGTTGTTTCAAAAGAGTTAGACTATATTTCATATACGTATGTTTTTGTATGGGTTTTGTTTTTTTTATTTATTCCGTACTTTTAATTATTTTGTTTTTATTTATTTTTAATGTAAATGCAAGTTTTGCAATGCATGTAATTATTTATGACATTTACTTTAAATATTTATGCGCAAATATTTCTTGCTTCTTCTTGATTTGCAGTGTAGTTTTCTTTCGTGTTCTTTTTTGTTTAGCCTAGACTTAATTCTATTTTTTTGTTAGTTAATTTATTTATTAGCTGCAAATATTTTACAAACATTTTGTGTTTTAATTTATATACCTTTAACTAAATTTTTAATTTAGTTAAAATTTGTTTTTATTTTTTTTTTGTATGTATAGTGTTGGTAATGTTTTTATTATTTAGTGAGCGCAACACACGCCTAACTAAAATTTAGTATTATAAATTGCGACCTTTCTTTTTGGCGTCTATTACAGCAATTTTTTTTCGAATTATTTTATATATATTTTTTAAGTAGTTGAGCTCGAGGCCAGTGCATTCGATTTTGCATTTTTATCTTTAACTTTAATTTATGGTGTTGTTTTCTCCAGTGAGTTACAAGATTTTCATATGGTATTATTTATTTTGTTTTTTTTTTGTTTTTGCTAGATTTAGTTAAGTTAAAAATCTTGTTGCTAAAATTTTTTTTTAAAATAAATTACAATACTTATTACGAATAATGGAAATGATGCTTGTAAAATGTACACAAAAACTGAACTGAAGCTCCTAAAACTAACCGCATCTAACAGTTAATACAAAAAGTATACATACACATTTGAACATGCATATGCACTCACATATATTTGACTTACACATTATATGTATATTTATTTAATTTAAAATTATTAACTATCATTATTTACTTTACACCTTTGATTTTTTTTTTTGTTTAATGCTGTTTTTTGTTTTTTTTTTTTGTTTTTGTTTTTGAAATGGACACATACAAATGCCACTTAATGCACATACACATAGTGAACGTAGTACCTAAAAGTACGTACATAATAGCATATGTGAGTATGTTTGAAAACTTATGGTAAGCACTGTTTTAAAAAATACGTAATGTCATGGAGAGTCTGTCTCTGTGTGAGTACCATTCTGTGTTAGTTAATGTGAGATCATATTCTTTCAAAATTGTTAAATGCTTACACTCTCTAAAAGTGTTTGGACATCTCTAATGGACCACAAAAGAAATGTGAATTTATCTTGCACCCCTAGCCCGTACGGGCCGAACAAATGGTCATCCGAAATGTTAGCCGAAGGCCTAACTAACTGTCTGTGTACAAGACTTTTTTGATTGTTCTCTCTCAGCGTTCTGCTCGCAGTAAATCGAAGTAAGTGACGTCACGATCATGTCGTCTAGTCGCTGGCATACACTGAAAACAATGATTGCTAACAGCGATGATGAATTTGGACTTAGCTGATACACTGAGAGCTGTACTCTGGTCGCATTAATGGAACTAAAGCTGAAATATAATGTTGTTTTTTTTTTTTTGGTTGGTTCGGTGCAATTGGAAATATTTTACAAAAGTTAGTGGATACCATTTCTTTTTGAAGTCTAATTGTACAGTTAATATTCTGTATATATAAATCGTACATACAGTATGTACTACGTAAAACTTTTCAAATTCGTTTAATTGCATTTGTTGCTGTTGATGCGGAGAAGTGATGTAGTAAGCTATGATAAATTGGCTCTTCTAGGTGTTTGAATGTATTTTGGGTCGTACTTCCCATTTCGTTGCTGCCCTAAAGGATTTTAATCTTATTTCGTAATGCTCGTAATGTTCGTTTGTTGAAACCGTTTTATTCATACATTGAACAGATGAGGCTCTATGCAAAATAATGCGCATAATGAAATTTTGTATGTACAAGACGTAGTAGTAGTGGTAGAAGTAGTAGAGTAAGATGCAAATGGATCGAACTGCGGATTGAGATTTAAGTCTTTTGTAGCTGGCAGATAATGTTGAAAGAAGTTAGAAAAAAATTCGGAACTAAATTGCTTCTATTGTCAGGTACTTGATAAGTTTTCATTACACTTACTATTAAGAAGTGGAGTAACGTGAGAGTTGGAGTGGCATGACAGAGAGAGGCAGCGAGAAAGTCTTGACGAAGAGAGTTGGAGTTGGGAAAAAAATGCTACATCATTTTGCATAAAGGTTTTCGTTTTTGCTGATTGAAATTTATGAATTGAATTTGTAGTGCAGTGTAAGCGTTTTCTGTTCAGTGAGTTCCGAGTTGCTTGTTTATTTTGTTATAGTCTCCTAGGATCTATGTAGTGCGTGTGTATGTGAGTGTTTGTGTGTGTTGAATTATACCAGCCTTCACGTGCTTCCAAGTTATATCCTTATGTTAGCAATACGCAGACTTTGTTTCTTCTTGTGTTTTGCTACAAAAGACGACCTTTGATTGGAAGACATACGATTTTATGTTTTTTGAATCTCAGGGTCAAGCCGCATATATATCAAATAGTTTTTTTTGTTTTTTTTTTTGTTTTTGCTTGTCATAAAATTTTAATTATTTAATATATATTTTGTTTTAATAGCTATTATTTTTTAGTTTTAACTAATTAACATTACTATAAGTGCTAAGTGTGGCTCTTAAATTGAATCAAAATGAAACACGTTGTGGTTTGCTTATGCCCTTAACAAATGGAAAACGAGGAATTGTTTAAAGTAGAGAAATTTCCAAAAATGTATCAAAATTTTGAGCTTTTTTTTTTGAAAAGGGCATTTACAATTCGAATTGCCGATAAGTCGCAGTTGCATTTAAGTCATACGAATTGCGTAAATCTGTTTTTTTGATTTGTTTCGGCACTGTACGTGTGCTTATGGATTTGTGCTTCTAACTGTGTGTGTGTGGGTGTGTGTTTCTAGCAACTTTTACACATTAGATTTTCGTTGTCTGCTGTAAGTGTACTGACTTTACAGACTGTACTCAAAACTCAATTGTACCTGAAAATTATGTATCTTAAATTATGCTCGTGTTAAACGTTACGCATACGCAATGTGTGCCTCTATTACTTATGTACAGTGTTCAAGTCGCTTGATTGTTTGCGTGCTTTGCTTTTTTTTTTTTTTGTCATTTTAGCTGCTTTGCTTAACTAGTTTGCTGTGTCTCACTTAACTGTATTTTTTTGTTTTAGTTTTTCATGTTAGTATGTATGTACTTATGTATTGCTAAATGCATATGTTATGTTTGTTATTTACAGTTTGCATAGTATGTGTTTAGTACGTTGCTATGTGGTATAAGGTATTTGGTATATGGTATTGGTATATATATATATCTTTAGAGTTACAACTTAACCAAAATGTTAACTTCGAGCCCCGTTTTGTGTGTTCTAAATAATCGTAGCTTACAATTAAAGGTAAGTTGATTTCTGTTGCTGTTGACAGTTGACTTGACTTGAGTGAGGTCCGAAGCTAAAAACTTGGACATTCTCAAAATGTATACATATAACTCTATGTTTTCTATTATATGTATTTTTTGCATTTGCTTTTTGCATTTCGTCTTATTTGTGGCAGTATTAAAATTACAATTTTACTCTTCTTCTTTTTTTTTTTTGGTTTATTTCATTATTTTTTTGCTGTAGTTTTTTTGCGCCTTAAACTATGCTGCATTTCTTCGGCTTCTTCTATAATTGAAGCACATTCTATTTTAATTAATATGTTGTTTTTTTTTTTTTTTTAATTTAAACCTTAAACGTACAAAATTAAACGCATTTTAAAAAGGCAAATTCAAAATGTTTGACATTATAAGCAGAATTTTATGGTTTAACACGATTTTCGTAATTAATTGTAATTATTTAACATTTAAGTTTTAAATGTTCAATGTGCAAATGAACTGTACAATTATTATTTATTTTTTTAGTTTTTAATGTTGGAATGAATGAACGATCATTTGATTGTGTGTATGTGTGCACACTCACACACGCACGCACACACACGTTCAAATGTTTCTTTTAATTATAACCTAAAAACACAACCAATGAGAGCATATACACGTCTATGTATTTGACTTATCGAATTGCCTTCGATTTGCATAAAGGTAATATATATGTATTGGTTTTTAATTATATAATTTTTTGTTTTTTGTTTTTTTCACTATTTATCTTGCATTAGCGTGTCGATTTTCCCAAGTGAACAAATTTACAAAAATTGGTACTTAAAAATTGATCGTTTGTCATTGATTTTTTTTCATTAACTTAAAATCTTCATTTTATTATAGCTTTTGTGTACACATTTTATAATATCATTTAATTTATTTGCTTTCATTTTTTTGTATTAATTATATTTGGTATTTGTTTTTGTTTTTTATTTTAATTATTCACAGAATAGTTACGCCATTTACTTGTCATTAGTTTTTCGTCTTTTTTGTCCTATTTCATTATACGTTAGTAGTTGATTGTCTAAAACTATAACAAAAATTTGTTTAGCTTGTGATTCTTAAAAATAAAACCAAATTTAAGAGCTCTGAGCCCGATTTGAAGCCTAGATGTATGTAAGCCAACATAAAAAGGAAATCTTCACACAAAGCAAATAAGGCTAAAACGTACTCAAATATGCTAATTTTTGATGATATTGCCAATATCGTAGATTTAAAAAATGTCCAGTTCTCGTAAAGCTGAAAACTACGCCATATTTACGATTTCAACGATTACATCGATTAAATGTAGGTATTTATTTCTCATGTACTACATATATTAAAGAGAAAGGAGTTGCTAGTGTTTGTTAGTGTGGGCATGTGTGTTGGTAAACGGAGTTCAAGTGGGGTGAGCTTAGTGGGTGTGGTTGTTGTTGGTTTTGTTATACACATTTTTTTTGTTTTTTTTTCGTGCTTCAGCCGATTTGACAGCATTATTAACATTGATTTTAATTTCAAAATGTTTCTCTAAATGCTTTATGAGTTGAGTGTGTGTGCTTTTTTCTTCATATACTTACTGGTATGTATGTATATATAATTTTTCAGACTTTTTATTTATGCCTTTTATAACGGAAGTCGAGACAGTTGTTGTCAACAGTTTTTGCTCTTTCAGTTTAGCAATATTAATTAAATTATGTATTTCGTTTTTTATGTTGTTGTATTAATTATATAAGCTCAGTTAAATACTTTAAATATTTGATGTTATATTCCAATGTACAATTATAATTTTTTTTCGTTTTTTTTTTTTTTTTCGTTTTTGGTTGGGCTATTCTGTGTATCTGTGTGTGTATAGGTTTATTATTTGGTTGCTAAATGTCATTAAGTATTTAATGTGTTTATTATGTTCGCTTCCTTATTAATCAATTTATAAATTTTTTTTATTTATATATATATATATATATATATTTTCTTTGTCTTTATTAAATTTACTTTTAATAGCTAAATATTAAAAAATGTTAACTGTTGATTTTTATGCACTTTACAATTTAATACACCACAAAATGGCTTTGCTATTTAAGTTTTTATATATTAATAATTCCTTTTAATTTTATCGATTTATGTTTGATTTTGTTCTTGCTCTGAATAATGTCTATGAATGTATAAGTGTATGTGTTGAGTGTTGGTGTGAAAGTTTGTGAGCTTGAAAGTTTGTGAATGAACGCTTTTCGTTTTTTGCAATTTAAACAATTTGTTATTTACACTTGGCAGCATATATGTATATACTATATAAATACATATATATATATGTGAGCACAGTCCTGAGCTTAAACACCCGACTTCCGTTTAAATGCAACTGACGCATTTCCGGACACACGGATGCACGTGCTCCTGACACTGTAGATTCATACATATATACACACACACGCACAGACAAATTTACTAATTTGTAAAATTCAAATGTAGACAAAATTTATGCAGCTGTTGCACTGGATATCACATTAAACTCAAACTAACAAAAAACAAGGGACACCTTAAAATAATCTGAACAGTGAATATTTTCAAAAAAAACTTGGTTAAAGTAAGCTGCAGAAAAAGATCTGGGGATAACAGTAGAAGCGGACCTAAAATTGCAGATCTCCAAATTTTATTTTTGAGTAAAGGATTTTTATGCTTTCGGCATCATTTGGTAAATATTTCCAAAAATAAAGTAAACTTCATAAACAAAAAAAATTTTTAGAACATTTTTACACTTTAAAATACTTTTTTATTTATTTTTTTTTTTTAAATTTCCGACTATGAAATAGCTACGCCAAAGTACTACAACAAACTGTCTTCACACAAATTTCGGCTGCGCCGTAGGGATCGTCCACCCCAGCAACAATTATAAGGGGCATCATAACTTATAATTAAAATAATTTGTTAAGATTTGTAAACATATTGTTAGTTCCCACAACGAGAAGATTCAATATATATAGCGCAGTTAAATAAAAAAAAAATTTACCGAACTTTTAGGCTTTTCTTAAACACGGCGTATCTCTTAAGCAAAATTTATATATTGAAAGTGTTTGACAAAGTCAGATAACAGATACGAAGTATATTTCCTGAGTAAAATAAAAAATTAGCTTAGTTAACTTGTTTAATAAATTTTGACTATATTTGTTAAAACGCCTTTAATGCAGTTTACAGTACATACTCAGAGAAATATCATTTTAGAACAAGAGCTCTTTATGAGAGAAAAAGAATGGTTAATAATAAAAGAGAATACAAATTTTTTGCAAGTTCCAAACCAAAACAATCTTATTTTGAGCACATTTAAACATGAAATACACAGATAGCCTTTTAATAAATATTAATTCTCGGAAAAATAATATGAAACGTTAAAACTTTCTATGGTTCTTCCTTATGTCATTTAATGAGATTTATTGTTGCATTAAAATTTTTTTTTTTTGCTCAATCAATTTTTGCTGTTTTCTAAAAACATTTTGAATATTTCAAAATCTATCTACGTAAGCCACTTAATATTTTTTTTATTTATTTGTTATAGTATAGGCTTTAAGTAAACTTAAAACTAATACAGGAGAGTGAAGCGCTGGCTGCTGGGGCCTTCGGCTTAAGCCACTTAATAATTTTTTCTTATATTTGATCTATATTCATGTAGCTCTGACGTTGTGTAAAACTTAAGTTCATAGCTTTTGTACCACTGTGCTTTTAGCTGCTGCTTGCCGTGAGGAGTGCAACAGTATACAACGTGTATGCTGGCCTCTCTTTCTTGCTCTATGTACGTCATTGGTTTGGAAAACTATTTTCATTAATTCACACTCACAATTGTTGAATATTTTCGATTAGGAATTTTAATTAAACTTTTGCCACTTTGCACACACACACACAAACACACACACAAACCTCAGGCCTCAGTCGAAACCAAAGCCAAATAGCAGCAGCAGCAACAACAACAAAAATAACAACAACCATTACCATTACCATAATAAGAACATTTACAGCAACAAAAACAACAAGGAATGCAAGGACTTGCAGGAGGTTGCAAGAAAAGTCATCGCAACATCGTTGAATTCTTTGCTAATAGTTTTCAACATTTTGCAGCAAGTTATACCCGATTTTTTTTTACTTTTTTATTTTGGGCGGTTTTTTTTTTTTTTTAAACTTATCAAATATTTTATTAACTACGCAAATACGAGTCTATTAATTGCATTTCTCTACCAATTTGTGGAGTGTTCAAAATTGTTAGCATTATGGCACAACTTCTTGCAAAATCAATTTAAATAACCTTGTAGCAATTTGCATTGAACTTTGCATTTAATTGTAGTTTTGAATTAAATCGTAATTGGTTTATTATTGTTAAAGGCGAGAAAAATTCACACAGACTGCATATAGGGGTTTTTTTTTTAATATTGGCTTTTTGGTGTACTGAATAAAAAGGTTAGGGGCTTATTTCTGATCTTCTATTGCAAAGGCTGCGTTCTTAAGAATTTAAAGCATAAGAGCTTCTAACCTTAGTTAAATCTTTGGTATTACGGATGAAGTAGCTTTCAAGTTGTTGCCGTACAGACTCTTTCACCTTAACTGCGGTAAGAGTCATGCTGCCTTCGAACTGGCATCAAATCAGCGTTGAAGTGCATTCTTGCTTGCATCCCCTTAAACAAGGTCGAGACAAAGATTTTTAACTGAACAGCTTTTGTTACGGCTGGCGCCATCTAGTGAACTTTTGTTTGTTTATCTGCTACTTTTATCTACTTTTCGCACGCTTTTTGGATATGAAATTTAACGAGTAAGATAACAAAACAGTAGCCATCTAAATGTACACTGGCAAAAAATGTCACTCAAGGGAAAATATTATATATCATCAAAGGAAAGTTTTTCCTTAAAAAAGGTAACTGGATATATAAATTAAGAGACTTGTGGTCAATTTTAAAAGTAGTTGAACTCTATAGAAAACATTTATTTTTTTCCTTAATTAACAATTTTCGAACTGCGTGAGGGCCTTTAAGTGAAAAAATTGCAAATTTTTTTGTTAAAACATTAAAAGTTTTTATTTTAACTAAAATAAACTTAAAACAATTTGTAAATAGAATAGCAACAAATACTTCTGAATCCTGGCAATTAATGCCACTCAATTTGATTTCGATTTATTTTTTTTTATTCGTGAATTATATGGGATAATATTGCATAACCAGCGTTGATAAATTTCCCCTTTGAATTCATCGTAAATAATTTAATTGTTCATTTTACACAAACGAAAAACGCACAAAAACAAAATGGTTTCGATTTTGTTATGATTCGTTTTGGAACAGTGTTGGGTTTCAATTGAATTGTTAGTGTTGAGTTAGCAATTGTGAGTATGAATTGAGATTGATTTTTTCATTGTATGATTTAACCGCATATATGTATAATACTATGTATGTATATTGCATTGTTAGGTTGTATATGTAGTTTTTGGGCATATACGATATTTAGCTCCTTATATGTGTACGTGTGCGTGTGTGTATATATATATATATATTTTGTTTCAGTAAAAATCTGTGTTTTGTTGAGCTTTCGTTTAAAAGTTTGAATTTTTTCTTTGTGAACATTTAACTAAATTTATTTCAGAATTTCGCGCTTTCTTTAACCAAGTTGCTGTTTTGCAAACTTTTTTGGTTAATGTTTATAAATATTTTGTTAAATAAATAAATTAATATGAATTTTTTTTTTTGTAATATTTTGCTTAGCTAAAACTAATTACGACTTAGTTGCTAATTAAATATACGCGTAGTTTACCATATAATTTAATTAATTACATTGAGACGTAACGTGTTATGCTAAAATAGTTTTGAATTTTATGCAATACTGAAAATGTTATTGCATAAATTTGCATTGGTTTCGATAAAAACAATTTGGATATTATGCACAAACAAAGACAATTAAAATTTATTAATACACGCACATTTCACACGCGTTCTCATACACTCGCCCATATAAGTATATTCACATGAACACATACAGTCATATTTAAATTTAAAATGCTAGTTTAAAACATTGTTGTTTTAAGTTTTCTGAAGTTCAAAAATAAAAATCAACAAGGAACTTTTTTTGGCACTCAAAAATACCCATATAACTTAAATAATTTTGCATTGTTTCCGTCTACTAACAACACAGACAGCTCGCCGCCAGTTTTCTAACACGCTTCCACGCTATCACCAAATCAAACATGAAGCTTACTTAAAGGATAACTTACAACCTAACTTGCTGATGGCCACCAAATGCAACGGATCTTGGTTTTTATTTTATAGTATTATATAAACGTGTGTATTAGTTGTGTTGTGCAACACTGGTGTCCAACACTAGAAATACTTGTTCATATTATTTTTACTTTTATTTTGATCAACTGCTCCAAAAACTTGCACTTTCGATTTGTTCATTTCGCAATGTTCGCTTCGCTACGCATTCTACAAGGGATTCCATAAAGAGATCGCCATTCCGTTCTCGGTGTTTGATGAGTTGCCAACACTGCTATTAGTAAAACTGCTACTATTGCCAGTGTTGGACAACGGCGACGATATGCTTATGGTGCTCCTCATTGTATATTATCCACGACCATCATCGCGTGCGGCGAACAGGGTTCGCAACGAGCTGATGATTAGATTCCACCAGCCTGCTGCGAACCCAAGTGGTCGCTATAAGGTGTTCTCACTACCCATCTTAAGCAGCTCGAATTTCTTTTTGGCAATTTTCGAGTATAATATATCAATCGGCTGCGATTGATCGTACAAACTTGGCGCTTGCAATATGATAAGCGCTGTGCCGACCACGCAAGCGATTGCGAAAATCCAAAGAAATAAGCGATCCAAGACCATGGCAACGTATTTCCAATCTTCCTCCACCTGTGTAATAAATAAATTGTATACATTGGATATAAGTTGGATAAGTTGTAATATGCTAAAACACAATTCTTATATTATGTTAAAATTAAAACTGAAAAATATAATTCTAATTCCAATCTTTATTCAAAATCAATTAATAAGTTCAAAAATATTTTTTGGCGTCGTACGAACTTAGTGTTTGACGTCATTTATTCTAAATTGGAATTTAATAATCCTGATGTATCTTTTCTCACTGGCAGCATATTATTGTGTCACATTTGGTTAGCATATAGATATATCCTTACAGTTGTCGTTTTAGTGAAAATTAGTGAAAATGAGTTTTCCTTAACTTTTTGCTAATATTTAAAATATAATTTTGAACAATATTCCCCAATGTTTCAAAAACGTAACTGCAAGGTCTGAAAGTTTGACGGCATCAACCATAAGAGTTCTATCCTGAAGGAACTAGCATTGCCATTAATGATAGAGAATATTGATCCTATTCCTTACAGTAGTGCATTTATCGAACTTACTTGCCATCAAAATTTATAAAAATCTACATGAGCAGCGGTGGGCACGAAAAATAACGGAAAGAGCCCTACAACAACATCTACATCAAAAGTCCTGTTACGGTCGCACCAGCAATTCTCGAGTAGGCAATAAAACTCGCACAATGTGTGCATTTTGTTTTTGTAAGTTGCTGCGAGTCGAGTGATGGCACACACAGCATGTATTTTGTAAATTCAGCGCGCCGCAGGCAATCTGCTTGTGCGTGTACACTGAACGAAATTTTGCAACACTCTCAAAGATACAGAAAAGTCATATGAGTTTTAATTTATCAAAAAAAGACCCGTTACGGTCACCCAAGCATCGTCGCGTTGGGCGCACACTGCGTGTATTTTGTTTTTGTAAAATGGTCGGCTTTCTGCTTGTGCGTCTGGCTGGCGCCACTTGCAAGACATAACGGAAAGAGCACTCGGAGCAAAAAGAGCCAATGCGTGACCACCGAGTCATGAGTTTGGTGACTTTAGCTTATTTGTCGAATAATGTCGCCGTTTATATGGGATAGATCTAAAAGTGATACGCTTTTTCTACATCCTTCGAATTTTCAGTCGAATTTCTATGCACTGTGCAAGTTGCCAAGCTATGAGTGTTAATTTGGAGGCGTGCTTTGAAAGTCGATTAATGTCACTTGACCATCCAAATCATGTGATTTGACATCATTAAAAGTGTACGACCTAAAAAACAACATCACCATCGATATTGGAAAATGTCATCGGAAATTTGCATCATGTAAACGAATACAATTTTTCATACATAAATCGTCATCGATGAAAGTTCAAAATAAAGTATACTTGGTTTCAAAATAAATTTTTCTTGTTCTATTATACCTTGGTTCCTTCGGTATACCGCATAGAAAGCTGCAAATTGCTAAGGAAAATCCGCATTTTATCAAGGAGAATGTCTCGTTCATATAGGCTCCTGGTCATGCTAACTCCACCAGAAAATAACTTGCTCTCAAGCCAGCAAGAGAAGTTTCTGCAAGCCTCATAATAGGGCTTTGGAAAATACATAGCCGAAAATCATTAAGTTAAGTTGTGGCCATGGTGCAGCACTCTCCCCTAGCATGAGCATTACTTTTTGCTTATTTATTATTATTATATTATTACTACCTTTAGCTTCTTCAACTGAAACAAAAACACAATTGCCCTAGTAATCTACCAATTTGGATAGAAATAGGTGGCAATGCGACTAGCTCTGATTATTGCCAAACACCCAGACCCATTCAATCTAACACCCACATAAAGGTTCAATACTGTGCATTGGAAACCGCATGCAACCGAACAATTTCAGCAAAAACAACTCAATCACTCAACTTAACGAGATGACGCCAATACGAATCAGGACGATGCTTAGTGTTGGCATTGGGAACTGATGGATGCTGACTCGTCATGTTTGCTGCTGCAGAACCTCCGGCAGCATTTCGTTTACATTTTTTGATTAGAGGAAACCGAACTAGAAAGATTTAACTTTGTGCAGTTTGACTGCTCGGTTAGCTGATGCGGTTTATTGCGAGGAGAACAGGGCTAGGATTTCAGTACATGTGCTCAAAGTGCAGTGAAAAATTGTGTGAAATTGAAATACTAGCTATGATGTACCAATAGTTATTGGATAAAAGGCGTAATGCGAAAATAACAAAAAACTATGCAACTAAAACTTATCGACATATATTCCCTTTTACGTAGGTTCTAGTTTACAGAATTGTTACCCAAGCCATACGCGATGCGACAGATTGTACAATTTGATTAAAAGATTTTGATTTTCGTACAACCAACAAAATTTCATACGACGAACTCACATACAATGCAATCGAAATACAACCTGCTCGATAAACAGTCCTGCCTTGGGTAATAATGAAACCTGGACTTGACAGATGTTGTCCAGCCTAAACGTTGGCTTGTCAGCTTTAAGTGGGTTTAGGCAAATTTTCAATATGCTATGTTTGCATTTTGTCCATTTCAAAAGAACAAATTCCAGTGAGGGCAAG
Source organism: Chymomyza fuscimana (assembly GCA_949987675.1). Taxonomy (NCBI): domain Eukaryota; kingdom Metazoa; phylum Arthropoda; class Insecta; order Diptera; family Drosophilidae; genus Chymomyza; species Chymomyza fuscimana. The sequence goes on from OX465088.1 coordinate 89,436,479, forward strand.
TGTCGATCAAAAAAACCAAGAATTGTTGACGAATTGAAGCAATTCACTTCAATAAAATATTCACATTTTTAATACAATTGGAATTGAATTGGATCGATTTAAATATATAACCTAACTTATCGCAATATTCGACGAGATTATAAAAATCTCATTATGCTTGAGACCAAGAAAAAATTCTAAATTTATAAAAAATATATACATTATCCCAAAACGGGGATAATTTAACGATTTCTATTCTGTACCAACTATTTAAAACAAGTCGTTTCTAAAAACCCTTTGAAACCTGCCAATATATTATATATATATGTATATAATAAATAAATAATATAAATATCATCAGAATAGAAAAATACAAATTTTTTGTTTACATGATTAACATTAAGGGGTACAAATATTGGTGTTAGCCGTGAAATTTATTTAGAGGGAAATGGGAAGAAATTACCAAGACGATAAAACGCAGCTTTGTATAAAACGTTCATGGTCCTGGCAATTCTTTACCCAATGAGTAGAATGCCTTACTCCTTGGATTCGGATTCAGCGACCCCAAAATCACGATACAGATTAGCTTAGCCCACTTTTTTATCTGAATCTTTGTTTGGGCCAATAAAGCTTTATAAGTAAATGCAATACTTACGCTCTCGAACTTGTCCTTGTTCTTTACGTGCTGCGCTATAAATCGCGAGCCTTCAATAGTCTTTTCCATTTCGCGAGCATAGGGCTTCTCGAATGTGGGACTGAGATCGGCGGCGGCTGCTGCAGCTGGACAGCAGCCCGGACTTAGGTCACCGTTAAGACCCGATGGACTGAAGAGATCGTCATCAGCACCCGGCAGTGGAAGGGAGGATGGCAGCGGTGGTTCGGCGAAGCAATGCGCAGCAATGCCGCCAGCTGCAGCCAAATCAAATCGATGTGAGGCAGGTAGTGCTAAAAAAATATAAAAGATCATAAATTCTTATGTGTCAATAAGAACATGATAAAAAGATGGCGTACACTAAAGTCGGGCTTAAGTTCTGATATATGATATATGGTATATACATATAAACAAACCAAAAATAAACGAATTATAAACTTTTTTTGACCGATTTAGTAAACCGACGCCTATGGCAGCTATAAAATTGAACTCTGATATCAAAAAAAATTAAATAAATTTGTCAAGCGTGACATAATAAGGCATATAATCTGAAAGTTTGAGAGAATGCTCTTGCCATCTGAGATCTAGGCGCCGGACGGACCGCCGGACATGGGCATATCGATTTCTCTAGTCATCCTGGAGGGGTCGCCGACGTCACTTCCTGTATATACATTTTTTTTGGGCTTGCGCAAGCTCGATAGGAGCTATACCCAAACTACGTGACCCACATTTTGCACTTTTTGCGTGTAAAAATTTGGACCATTTTGACCAAGCGTAGTATTTTCAAGACCCCCCCCCCCCCACCATGACCTAAACGGGTCACGTAGTTTGGGTATGGCCCCATATACCCTTTGCGTCTTAAGGTACAGGATATAAATAGTTGGAAAACTTAACAACTAATTATTTTAAAGCTTTACTGAAGTCCCATGCTAATTTGCTTAAGAAACCAATTTGTAGCTTTTTTTCCTTTGTGTTTTGCCTGGATGGACTTTTTTTTTTTCAAATATTGTAAAAGAGCAAAGGACCAAAGTAAGGACAAAAAATACAACTTAGGAAGTGCACAATAAATGGCAACTAAAAATACGCAAAGGAGGGAGCGATAGTAGGGAGGAACTTTTTGTTCTATAAAAGCTGCTATGGGAACTATCTTCATTTTCATATTAATATTATTGAATTAGATTTACAGACACTGAGCCAGTGCATTTACATAGCATCAAGTACTTGTCAATTGTATTTAAAACTTGGTCAAGAGAGCAAAAACACTGATAAAAAATAAAATCTTAAATCAAGATTGATGCATTCTTTATTTTTTTTTTAATTATTAAAATGAGAGCAAAAATCTTTAAATATGACCAAAAAGTCTTGAAATACGATTAAAATTCTTGAATTTAGAAATATAAATATTAAATTTCAAATAACACTAAAAATTCTAGATTCATGATGAAAAATTCTCAAATTTAGACAAAGAGTTTTTAAAACAAGATTAAATTAAGATGATAGTACAGTAAACTAAGAGTTTCAGCTGGAAAAAAATACTTAATAGATGAAACTCTCAGGGATCGTTAGGGACATTGTTCTAAGTCGAAAACCGAGTTTTCGTATTTGTGGGTACGGGGCCCTGGCAATACATGTTGGTACGGTTTAGAGAGACTTAGAGTCATGATTTAAAGATTGAAATTGTTGTTATTAAAATTATCTATCAAACAAGACCTAAATCAATCTTGTAGATTTGTTGTTCAAGAACAATGCCTGTTTAAAGTTAACAGTTGGAAATGGTGTTTGGTGTTTTTCGAATAATTGGCAAATATTTAAAAACAGGTAGGTTTTTTCTGAAATATTACCCGTATATTTTGTTAAAGTAATTGAAATTATCTACAGAATGCTTTGAAAAAGGTAACAAACTTCTAAACTACATTACAACTACAATAACATTGACTAACAGCTTAAAATAAACTGTAAGGTCCGCAAATAATACAAGCTTATAATAATTATAAATTTTAGAATATACGGTCATTATTAAATGAATCAAATACAGGAGAGTCTATTTTTGAACATGGACAACAATCAAATGCATTAAAAAATATCATAGAAATAAAATTATTCGAATAATTGTTGAAGAAACTGTCTGCAAGGACATAAGTTTACAGCCAAAGGATTTTTTGCAACTTGTTAATAAAATATGCGTAATATTTCCGAGCGATATAGTGGTAAAGGTAGTTAATTTTATAATTATACCAAAAAATAATTTTACTATTTCATATTTTTGACAGGATTACTACTAGATCCCGCGTAAAAAAAAAGTCAAATCCAAGTGGAAAACTGTTTGCCAAAAATAGCAAGCTCACAAAGTATGAGCCATCTCATCATAATTAGCCTAGAGTTGAAGAATCTGGCGTAGACCAAACTGATGAGTCAGTTACTGTACCGATTTAAACGAATTAGAGCAAACGTGGAGGAAAACTTTTTCATTAACGGACGCTAGAGCAGCGAATTTGATAAAATAAATTCTATAATATTATATTTATACCCTGTAACCAGGGCCGTAGAGAGAAAATCCAGGCCCCTCTGTTACACGTTTAGCTTGAATCACGACAGTAATTACACCGGGCCCCTGAGAAAACTCGAAAGTTTTTTAGAGTTCCCAATCACTGTATCAAATTTGATCAAAATCCGATGACTATATGATATAGCCCCCATAGAACCAATCGGCCAAAAAATGGATTTTTGAACGAAATTCGGTATGTTTCGTTTCTTTGTGAAGATATCGTAACCAAATATTGCACTCGGAAGTTTCATGTAGCCCCCATAGGACGGATCGGTCCAAAAAAACTTTTTTGGTGCAAAATATCGTAACCAAATTTGACAAATAAATATTTTTTGCAATGTGGTGGTACATGTATTCCAAAGTCTTCCGCACCCGTACGTACGCCATCTTTTTTATATTGGCTTAACAAAATACATTTCTTGCTTTTCAGATACAGATTTTGATATTTTGTACCAGGGGAAAACAATTTGTTGTTGTGAATATCAGAAGGATTCCAAAAGAGAATAACAATTTTTTTTGAAAACAACATTCTCAACGAGCGCTGCAAAGATCAATTTGGCAACGCCAAATGAATCAGGATGCCAGCAATTGTTGACAGCCAGGAAAGCTTTGCCTTAGCGTATTCAACAGACATTATTCAGCTGGGCTGACAATTCAGCCATTCAAAATTAAGAATTTGGTCGCGATTTTAGATTTTTTCCCGGCTTATTTTAAGATTAAAGATTCGCATTTGAAGGCATTCTTGAACTGACAACAACAAAAGCTTGCGTTATTTTCGTAACCATTTGGTCACGATGTTATGACCAAAAATCTAGAAATCAGATTTTTTTATCAGCGAATGTAATGCAGTCGAGGTGACGCCCTGACAGTGAAATACACTACGCTGTTTTTCTTGAATATATACATATATTGTGCAGGGGTGACACCGAAATTTCTTTTGTATGTATCCTGAATTCCAATTGTTGGTAACACCCACGTTCCTTTCGGTTGGATATTTTCTAACTATACTAGAGATTTGTTTGAATTCATCAATAAAGAAATTTTAATCAAAATTCTTATTTATATAAAAAGGTTAACAAACTATATAAAATGTTATAATTCATATGAGCGATTAATAACCAAGCCGAAGCCAAAATCTCGAGAGGTTTCCGTTTGACCGAAGATAAAGTCTAATCTTCTTAAAAGCCGTCAAACAAACAAAACAAAACAAAAAAATATGGTATACTCGTATGGTGACTGACAGTGGAATTCCCTGAACCCTCTTTTTTGGAAAGAAATATATATTTTAGCATTGCAGTTTTAGTATTTATGTTATACGATGGTGTTGGTAAAGTTCTTGTCGTCTCCGATATCTAGACGGACATAGGCCAATCGCTATCAGGGGTTACGATAAGCATTTCGGTATAAGGGATTTATAGTCTGCAAAGTCTCATCATGAAGAGCTGCCATGATACTCCTCCCTGCTTTTAAAAACAACTCTAGCTAATACATCACCCAAATTAGTTCTATCAAAAAGTTGGGATACGATGAGATGATATAGACCAGTTCATGTCAGTTAAGTGACGAATTGCTCTTAAATTAAAGGTATGATAGGTATCAGAATATGAAATATATAAAAATTGTAGATATTCCTTCTGTAAACTACATAGTATATTGTTTTATTCACCACCCTTGTGCAGTATCCATCTTAAAAATCTTATAGCATTCTATTAGAGCAACGCGATACTTCTCTCAAAGCTTGGGAGAACACAAGAGATTTGCACAAGTTTGTAAAGAACCTTTAAGCAAGTCATCTTTCATTGTGCATAAAAGTGTCATCCACAAGTCTTAGTCTTAAAACTCATTAAATCTTTAGCTCACTGTCGCGATTGTGTTAACATTTTCATGAATGTCTTCAACTGTGATGAGATTCTGCTTGAAGTATCCAAAATCAATTTGAAGAACGCAAAAATCTTGTCGCAAAAGTTTTAAACTTGGCCTGTTGACTGCTCCTGCTGCTTCGCTGTCAGATAATTGGCTTAAATAAGCTCCATAGCAAAAAAATATGGCGTACATTAAAGTCGGGCGCGGAAGACTTTGGGATACCCTGTACCACCACATTGCAAGCAAATCCGATATATTGCTTACGAACTCCATAAGATATTTATTTGTCAAAATTATATTATTATGAATATTATATTTTATATTATTGTAAAATATTAAAATTATGTTTTTATAAACAAAAAAACAGTCAAATTTTGCACCAAATACGATTTTTTGACCGATTTTGTTCCAATTTGATAAAGTGCTGGGGAACTCTAAAAAAACTACCAAATATCAATTTCGATTACGATATCTTTATAGAAAAACGAATTATCCATCTAAAACTTTTGGTTTTTTTCGAGGTCCTTTGGAACACCCCTATGGGAGCCATATCATATAACCCCGATATAAAAAAAATAAAATGAACTTGCCTGTTTTGGAAATATAAGGCATCTAATCTGAAAGTTTGGTTGCTAGCTCTTATCATCTCTGAGATCCAGGCGTTCATACAGACGGATAGGCAGGCAGACAGAAGGACATGGGTATATGGAATTTGCTAGTCACCCTGATCATAATTTAGGTGAATTTGGGGGTCTCCGACGTCTCCTTCTGTATGTTACATACATTTTCGACTTCTACAAACTTAATATACCCTTTGTACCATAAGGTACAGAGTATAAAAATGCGGTATAAATAAACTGCATATATTTTCAATGTTGCAGCAAATATATATATCCATATATATAGGCGTATATAAACTACATAACAGTCTAGTTATACACAGTTAGTTGCAACTACAAGCCGCTGCAACTTAATTCGCTGCTAAAGCAAGTTGCAAACATGCATAAATTGTCAGAAGTTGCAACAAAAGCTGGAAATGCAGCAAAGTTTTGTATAGAAGTTGGAATAGGAACTCTGGTAAGCAATGTGAAAAGAAAAGCAACAGAAGGAACCCCCCGTACTCAGAAAGTAAACATTGTTTGACTTGGAACTGGCAAAGCCGAGTGAAAGGATTTAAAGTGCTAATGAAGTTACCTGGTATGCCATAGTCACCACTGAAGCGTTTCGTATCGTAGTTGACAAACTTGTCCACATCTGGCGGCAAATGAAACACATCGGTGAGTACTTCTGGCGGCTGATCATCTTCGGGCTCCTCTTTTTTGGGCCGCTCAATGCAGAGCAGCTTCGGCAGGATTTGTATAAAGACGCGCTGTACCCAGGGCGACATGCGATGCGTCACAGGTGATCTAGAACAAGAATATTAACATTAGATAAGCCTTAGAAATTTCCGTTTACTTTACTCACCTAAAGTTGACATTGAGTACCGCAATGGTCACCACAACCGACAACGTGACCAACATCATGGTAAAGAGTAGATATTTTCCCAGCAGCGGCACTGTCAGCGATGTCGGCGGAATAATCTCGGCCAGCAGCAGAAAAAACACAGTCAACGATAGCAAAATGCTAATACACAGCGAGATCTTTTCGCCAGAGTCACTGGGCAGATAGAAGACCAGCACGGACAGAAATGAAATTCCCACACAGGGTATAATCAGATTGACAGTGTAGAAAAGCGTCTTGCGGCGCAGCGTAAGATTGAACACAATGTCCAGATAGGGTTCCTCGCAGCAGCTGTAAAACTTTTCATTGCGCACGGCTGGCACCCGCATAATATCCCATTCGACGGAGATGTAGTAGTCCTGCAAATCGATGCCCACCTCAATGTTGTCAGAGTCGGCGGTTTGCTTTAAATGCCGCAAGTCAACCTGTGGGTTCATAGAAAGAAGCATATACAATTTTTTTTTTAGTTTTCGTGGATTTTACTGCTCCCAGCCACCCAAAATTCCCAAATAGCCTTGGCAGCTGCTGCTGTTGGTTTTAAAGTTTTTGATTTATCGTTTAACATTTTGATTTGTGTACAAAGTTCAAGGGAACACCTCACGGAAGAAGTGTACCCACCACGTATGCATGTATATCACGGCGGCTGTGTCAGAAAACAATGTGAGCAGACTCCTAATGTAGGTTATAAATCTATATATGCAGTGCACCCAACCCTTAGCTAAGGGTTGAGTTTTTGGCAAGCCCTTCTACCTGATCTCGACGACATTAACATCATCTGTAACATGTAACATATAACATGTGCCATGTGCAGTGCGTTCAATGAATTGCTGGAGTAAATCAAAAGCGTCTTTTGACAATTTGTAACACTCATCAATTGGGAATGGTATCCCTGTTTCATAAGGTAATGTAGTACGTACTTTGCGTGACAGACGCCAATCGTGATAAAGGTGATAAGTTTTATTCAAGTAGCGGGTATACCTATGATACGTTTTAGCTATTAATTTACTTTTATTTAAGCTATTTTTATTTTATTTATCTCGATTTAAAATCACTTTTTAGAACAATATTTATAAAATTTCGATTGATAATTTTGCAAAGACGTAACGCAACGTAAAATTTAACGTGTCACCCATGGTGTGGGCTGGTCTGACTTTTAACTTTTGATTTTAAAAATTATTTTGATAAAAATAAAAATAGGAAGCATAAATTTGTTAAAAGACCGTGGCTTAAAAGTATTTATATTTTGATTTTGGTTTTTAGGTTGACCTACTATAAAACTATAAAAACAATAATACCTACCACTATATTTAGCAATCATTAATTTTGTTAATATTTTGTGTTATTACAATAGAACATCAAAAAGACGACAAGCAATCACTTAACAAAGTTATATAAATAAAATAATACAAATAGTTAAACTTCTGTTGTTTATGATAGGAAGATTAATGGAAGTGTTAATGCATATGCTTCTTTAAAAACAGATAATCCGAAACAAAATGGATTCCACGTTTATGCCCCGTACGTAAACGGCCATGGCATGGCAAACAATAAGTTCTTTATATAATAACGCTTATCGCAAAGCATGTCCATTAAGCCATGTTCGTTCGTCACAGAATGACAGAATGAAAAACTAGATTTCAGGGACCATAAGAACTACAAGGACTAAATAATATGATGCGCTATAAACGTTCGCAGGTGAAGTTTTTTAAAACAAGTCGTTATCCTACCCTATTCGCAGTTTCCCTTATTCCAACAAAATTGGGCAAATGCAAGTTTAAAACTCTTTATTTATGTATAAAATAATAAAAATTCATAAATAAAATAAGCGCCCAAATGCGTGTTGCGTCATTTGAATCTTGTAAGCGTGTAAGTTCATATCCGCATGCAAAATTCGACGCAAAGTGGTTCTAGAAAGGTGATATTTTTGCGAACGATGGCGCGTCGATGTTCCCGGCGACTCATCGACATTGGCCTCAACTATGTTTTTTTTCACAAATCGACCATTTTCAAAATACGCCTGTACCAGTTTTACGCGTTGTTCGGTTGTTAAACGATCCATGACTGAAATTGAGTAGTTTTGAACTTGACATATGTCGAAGGGCATCCATCGAATTATGAGTGTTTAACAACCAAATCAACAGATGGCTCACCCTGTATTTCACTCAACTGAATTAATAAACAACCTAATAACAAATCAATTCTAAAGACGCGTTAATTCTTTTCCTTGGATAATGAATATAGAATACTTAACATATCAATAAAAAAAAAAGCAGCAGTGTGCGGTATAGTCGATTCAAAACAAAATATTAAAATAATAAAAAACAAAATTTTGATTTGCGATTTATCGCAAAAAACCAAGAAGGATAAGAAAAAGTTTGAAGATATTAGAAAAAAATTAAATTTTTGCTAGAAAGGTACCGAAAATTACCCCCACGATTTTTAAATCTAATGATGTGTATTTGTGAAGGGAGAGTATTTCCAAAAACAATGAAGCTGTTTTTGATGTTAAATTTATTTGTTTTTCTTCATATTTCATTTATATCTGTCTTCAGACAATAAGTAAATTTACTAAATAACAATTAATAAAATACAAGTATAACAGCAAGTTTCCGATGTTAAATAATTGTGTTTTTTTTTGTATTCCCGAAATATATGGATCAGTCGATGTGCAAGGTAAAAAAAGTAAAAAAAAAATTCAGATTTATTTTTAAGAAAAAGTGTTGGTCAAAAATAAATGAATTTTTTTTTTAAATATTCCTATTGACAACTTAGATTAAAAAAATGTTTTAAAGTAGTTTAGTCACAATTAAAAAAATATTAGAACCACGCCAAGTTTAAAAATTGAAATTTTGTGAAAATAGCATTATAAGTTTCGTTCGGGGTTTCGTTGGTCTCTCATCTAGTTACAAGTTGATAAGAATAAATTTTAATTTGATTAAAAAATTGTTTTCATTAAAAATAAACACAGCATAAGTTTTACATGGTTTTCAAAAGACTTCTTTCTTAGATTCTTCTTTAAAGATTAAAAACGGAGTTAGCTTAAAAAGAAAATATTATTTATATGGAAGGAATCATTTCGCCACCTATATATTTGCCTTTTATGTGCTAAAATGTCAAATTTAATAATGATTGGATGATATGTTAAATGACGTAGACATGGCCAAAACTTATTTTGGGCAAACTCTCCACATCTTTCCTAAAATATTTCCAAATGTCTAATTTAATAGAGACACAAACCTTGTAGGTTAGTTGTAAAATAAAATATTTTTTTTTGTCTTGTGTACAGTCCATATTGACCACTGCTCATTGAACTAAATTGTAAAATAATTTTTTTTTTTAAATTTTCAACAGCCAACTACGCTAAAAAAGTATGAAATTTAAACTGAACACTAAAATAGAAAAAACACGGATTCGGGTGGACGGAAAAATGAATGAAATATGGAAAAAATTATGATTGTATTAGTTACAAAAATAAGAGAAAGTAATTTTATTTATTTAATTTAATATTTATTGTGTTTTTTTTTTGTATTGTAAATACTTACAAATAGAAAACTTAGCAAAAATAATATATATTTTATATATATATATATATATTTTTTTATATATATATATATATATAAATATGTTATATGGAGTAAAAAGTGCCTTAAGCCCAATTTCAAAGTTATGCAATCTATAAAATGTTTTTGCTGCCAAGGAACTATAACTAACTTTTGGTACTAAACAAAAATTACGTATACGCAATGCAGCTTTATAGAGGCGTTAAAGTCGTTAGTCGTGTCCAGATCGAATGAAATGCTTACTATAAAAACTAGATCCACCAATATTCAACTCTGTACTGGGATACACCGGATGGATGCATATTTTTTATTTTATCAACAAATATGTATACCATAAAAGAAATCCTTATATCATTTTTTTCTGACAACATGAGCAGCAAACAATATCTAATGAACCCAAGCTGATCTTTGTTTGTGTATGTGTGCCTAGTTGTCTAGTTGCTCCCTTCGCGCAACAGTTGTGTTCGTAGGCAGCCATTTTATTTTTTGTTGTGTTCTCCATTTTGACTCTCATTTTGTTCGTTTGACAAACGAGCCTAAAAAGTTTTGAAAGGCACGGCTGCTTCATTAAACGCAGCTGCTAGCTGTTAACTTGTTATCTTAGCGCTCACACACACACACACACAGCTGTCAGTAAATGAATGTGTGTTGGTGTATGTTTGTATAAATCTGTCGGTGTGTGTGTGTGCGTGTGATTTATCACATGGAAGTGAACAAACGTGTCAAGTGTGCGAAATATACAATAAACATTACAGACTGACTGGATGTATTGAAATAAATATAACTGCCAAGAAGCGGCAGAATGAGCAGCAACAAAAACAAATGGCTGAAACAATATAAATGTACCACGCCCCTTCCTACTCCCAATCGCCCTTCCCCAGCTCCTGCTGCGGCATAAGCGCGGTAAAAAGTTTTATTGCCAAAAACTCAGAATTGATTGTGAGTTTTTTGTTTTGTCGATTTCCGAGCAGAGCTGTCATTTCTTTTGTATAACATGTTTAAATAGTAATTTTTCTACACACAGATGAACACACCCACAGATACACCATCAATACAAATACGTTCACGTGTATTTGTAAGTGATTCCCCTAACAGCTCTGTCATTGAATATTGTGATTTAATGCTTTTATAATCGAGTAAAGTAGCGTTTGATTAGCAGTCAGTCCGTCATTCAGTCAATCAGCCAGCTCATGAGTCCTTTATATATATTGTATTATATTGATGGATGTATAAGGCAACGATGGTAGGCGGCTTGTACAAGAGTGCGCGTAATCTGCGCGATTCCAGCAGCTGTGCCGCCCCAGTGATTGACAAGCGGCCTATGGTTAGGTACTCTTAACTCACCATATAGCCGTCGTATGTCCACGAGCCGAATTTCATGAAACACGTTTGCTCATCAAATGGAAAATATTCCACATCAATTTCACAAAAGGATTTATAAATGGCAGGCGGTTTCCAAACCACTTTGCCCGTGTGATGTAGAATCGCTTTTGTCATTATTGTCACTTCATAGTTGCCATCGGCGCTGTAAGTAAACAAATGGTTCGCATTATTAATTGGCTTACATTTTTACAGGGATCTGTAGCAAGTCAGGCATTTAGTTGGAGAATCCCACAGTTTCCAAAGTTGCTTGTGTCGTAGAGATTCTTTTGAGTGTAAAGATAGTTCTTTTAAAATGTTGCGATTTTGTTTTTGGCTCTTGAATACTTTAAGAACTGCACTGGAAATAAATTTATCTGATAAACATTCATTCTCTCTTGCTTATGTTCAATCAATTAATCAATTCAATGAATTAAGCGATTGAAAAGTACGAATTATCTAAAAATTTTAACCTCCTTGAATATATAATATTTAACATTAAAGAGCCGGCATAATAAAATCAGTATAAAAGTTTGTCTAAACTACCAAACTCAGTTCAGTAACACTTAAGATACTATTAATCAAACTTTCGATAACATTTATACACATAGGGTCTTTATCTTCACATTGCTGCGTCTATCCGTGTCTTCATGACTCCAGTCAACAAAATGTATTGAAAAAGTTAAGCACAGCGCCACCTCCAAGTCTACACAAAGCAAACACGCACATTTATATCCCATACAAATACACCCACACCACACACTTGAACCGCCGATAGCACCACAAACCACATTACCATATCTGTTGGCCATATTAGTCAAACGACATAAATCTCGGCTAAACATTACGGGGCGATAGTGTCTCTTTGTTAAACAGTCCCGCTCTTAAACGCCCGATGAGAACTTGGGCGTCATACTATTCCAAAGTGATTCGTTTTTGCTTTGTTTTCTTTAATTAAATGAATGTTGTTGACAACTTTATTATCAACTTTGTGAACCCTGCCACACACACACACACACACACTGAGGGCACACAGATACACCCTGAAGGAGCAATGAGAAATCGGCAACCAGAGCTACTTTAATTCTATTATTGTATGTTACAGGCGCAATGTTCAAATACATAGACTTAAGTACATATATGTACTATATACTCAGTAAATATGTATTTGATGCTTTTTCAGCGACTGTTGGCTTTTAGTTTTTAGCTTTGGCGCTGACGACAACAGCATTGAAATCAAAAGAAACGAAATAAAATTTCATTATCTTTCATTAGATTTATAAAAATAAAAATGGCGTGCAGAAAGCAGCAGGCTGTTGAGTGGAGGACCACAGAGGGCTAGAGGTCTGCAGGGAATGCGGTATACGAAACATGGAACCAACGAGCCGGACGGCCCATAAAGCGCATAGAGACAAAAGTCAGCTAAAAGTTGTGCCGAGTGTAGTTGGTAACAGCGGGTTGGCTGCGGTCATCGGGTCGGGTCAACAGAGTTCTATATAACACATACTACATAAGTACATATATAGCCGTATACATTCGTGTTACGAACTTTTCGTTGAACCATTTCAAGATACAAAGATGGCGCACTATAGAGCTGAGATTAACGCGCTGATAGCTGCGTCAGGCGCCGCTGGCAGATCGACCAGCAACAACAATGACAACGTCCAACCTCCAATGTCCATGACTATGACTATGACACTCATACGCCGCATTGGCCAGCGGACATCGTTGTCCAGTGATGGTGTGTGTGTGTTTGTGTGTGTGCCATCCCGCTGAATTACCGTAAAGATAATGGCTGCAATTGCGGTGACCCCCAGGCGTGGTTTTGGTTTTTTGGTTTGGTTATAAACTTTTGTTTTTGTTGTTGTTGTTGTTGTTACTGTTGTTCTCAGTATGGCCAGCAGCAATTTTAAATGGTTTTCAGACATTAATGGTCCTTTTGCCGCTGCCGCTCCTGCTGTTGCTGCTGTTGTTGTAATAACATTTTAAAATGCTTTGCTTTTGGACTTTAGATTTAGATTTAGTATTGTATATAGTATAGTACAAGTAGAGTGCGATGACTATGAGTACTCGTATATGTCGGCTGTTGGCTACAGCTTGGTCGAAGGACGTTCTTTTGCTAATGGACTAGGCGACGTTGGTGGACTGCTTGACGGCTCCTGGCTGAGGAGTGCGCAATCGCACTGAAACAACATTAGAAGCGTTTTTAGTATTTTCAAATGAATTTGTAATTACAAACTAAAATGTATTTTTAATTAGTTTAGTCATTTTAGTTGGACTTGTACTTGGTTCATTGTCCATACTCCATGCTTCGCTCGGCAGCTCAAAAAAGCCTTAAAAGCATCTGAGTAGTTGAAGGCATAAATGTAGCTATTAGAATGAAAATACTTTGGCCTTTTGCTTAATGATTTTGTAAGAGAGTGATTTTTTGAAGCGTTTCAATTTTTACATTTGGAATTTCTTTCCATTGTTTTTTTAAAGCCTATGTTTAAAATGATACGCACGAAAGTTCTCATTCTGAGTCACTCTTTTAATAAAATGAGTTGGACTATCACGGGTAACACGTATTATGTTGGCCAATATTGCACCAGGCTTATTTGCATAATGGAGCGATTTGACCTGAATTTTGAAATTTTAAAACTTAAATATGAAACGAACATTTTGAGTATAACAAAAATTTATCATACTTATTAAGTACAGATATAATTATAGCCAGGACTTACAAAACTTTTCTTCAAAACGAAAAGTTGTGAGTAAAAGGGCAAATTAAATTAAATCTGGATAGATTGCTAAAAGTGTATCAAATTTTGATAATTCAAATAAATTGTTAAATAGTTTTGTTAATAAAACAATTACGCAGCATCTCCATCATTCAAAAACCTGTTTATAAGAACCATTGCACAATGTGCCCGCGTGTCCAGATTTTGGCCAAAAGTCCCCCAGGAGAAAGTCAAAATGTGGACAAAATTACAATTTAATATGATTTTACATATATTAAGGTATCCTGTGAAAACAAAATTATTAAATTATAATTAGTGGTTTTTAAATTATTGGCAATCAAAGTTGACATCAAAGTTGTATTTTATGAGCTTTCGCGATAATTTACAGCAAAAAAAAACCTGCATTTACCATTATACATGTAGCTACGAAATTTTCATTCACTTTATTATTTATAAATATTACTTCAGAAAAAAAATAAAATTGAGCTTAAAAACTTTTTGGTTTTAAATATATTCGAGTAGTTATAAAGATTTTGTTGGTTTTTTTATCATTTGGCTAATTTGCTTTAAGGGTACCTCAAGCTACCACTCGATATTTGCTCGAAAAAAATTTTATAAGTTTCTTTATATATTTTACAAGAAAATGTAATTCTTCACGATTTTCGGAAATTGAATTTTGTATCTAAAAGTTTAATTTTAAAAATTGACCCCAAGGAAATTTATCTAATTTTTGAATTTCTTAGCTGCCTAAAAGTATGCTTTAACAGCCATTTTCTCAAAAGTTGTACTAAAATGTAAAAAAAATGTACAATTTGAAAATTTTATAGCATACTTACAAAGATGCAAATCAAAAATGTAAAAATTATCAATTATGACGAAAAAACGTAAAAATTTAAACTTTTTAAAACCAGATTGATTGGTGATGTCGTCTGTTTGTAATTGGCTAGGAAAGCTGAAACTGTTTGGGGCTATAAATCTAAAGCCATTCAAAATTTTGGGTATAGGCTATTTTTTCAATGTATATGGAGCTCATATCATGAAATTGAAAGATTAAAATAAAAGCCATCCTTTTTGAATGAAATTAAATTGAAATGTGGAGACTTATTGTGGTTTCTGGAAATACTTTGGTTGAGTCCAGTCTCAAACTAAAACGATTTTTTTCCCCTCAGTCATGTTTTTATTTTTTGAGCAAGTACTTTCCACTTTTTTATTGTCGCCTTCATATTGTCTATGTTTTTCAAATCGTAGCGTTTCAATTTTAATGAATCGGTTTTCAATTCTTCGATCCATGGTTTATTATGGCCTTTGTTGTTCGTTTACCCATAAATAATTTGTATGTTGCAAATATTACAAGAAAAAATAAAAAAATAAAATATTTTGTGCTGACCATGTCAAACTTGACCTAATTCTCAAAAAATTTAATTATTGTTTTTAAAATATTTTAAATTTAATTAATTTTAATTTTTAAAATAAATTAATAATAATTATCATTGTACAAAAGTACAATGTCAATAAAAGACTTAAAATTTTTTGGCTATAGTGGATTTTTTATGGAAATGCCCATATTTATTAGCCAGACTTGACTGCGTTGACGTCACAAGTTAAAAATCATTAATGTCGAAGAGAACGCTTTCATAATAAAGTTTATTCAACTATGTTTCTACTTATTTTCTTTATAAAAGAGTCTAAAAGACTCTCTAACCCGAAATTCTTAAGATTGATGTACCCTTATCTTATCGACACCGAAAATGGTGTCTGTATTAAATCTGTAGAGGTAATGCCAGAAGCGTAGGTTTGTAAATTGTTGAAAAAATAGGTCCTCCATTTGTGTTGTTGTGCGGTTATTGGATTGAAATATCAATGAAAACTAAACTGAATCTAAAATATATTATGAAATACGCCTGATAAACTAAACCACAAAAAATTACCCTAGAAAAACGTATACACAAGCTCTTTGTCAATAAAAAAACAATTTGCCTGAAGCTGTAACTAAGCCTAACTCATTTGGGGTTATACTTTAAAGTATTTTGCCTTTTTAGCCTTCTAATAACTAAGGTTAATCCTTTGTCAATTCGTTAAGAACGCAGCTTAAAGCAAGTAATTATAAATCGACATATCTACAAATTCCAAGCAAACACATTAAAGCACGACACTTTAACCCACATCTCGACTATTTGAATAAGCCTAGTGCTATTTTAAACTCTAGGATTAAAATGAAAATTAATGGTTGGAACTAAGCGGCTGCCAGCATACACAATCCCTAAGGGCACAGACACAGGAAACGAGTCATTAATGTTGTCGTAGGGTTAAGTGTATAGAGGGCTTACTAAGCCTAGAAGTTCAAAGTGGGTTAAAATAAAATAAAATATAGTATTTTCGTCAGTTGTGTGATTGTTGTACTTCCAAACTGAACTGACTGAAATATGTAGATTGCATTCTGATGTTTTTTGTTTTGGCTCCCATGGTGCTCATAATTTGTAATTTGTAGTTTCGAGTGCTTTTTAGCAAACACATATTGACACTCGCGTTGCAATTAAAAGTTGGCAGGATGTAAAATGCGGACATTTTGAAAAGCAAACGTTGCTACAAACAATTAGAAACCAGGCCTGTGGCAGACATTCGTAATAAATTACAACTTTTTTGACGCCTGTTACAATGCCGAATACAAACCTATACATATGAGTACACGGATATTATACATACAATACAAGCCGGGCGCCAAATAAGCCATATTCCATTATTTTGTAAGCCGCCATGGCCGAAGGCACCATGAATGCCAATAAAACGCACATACCAATGTGTGTGCGAGTGTTTGAAAAACCAGAGCGCGGTTAAGTGCTTCACGCATGCAGGTATTTGTGGCAAGGCTGGGCTTTTTGTTTTTTCCCGGCTATTGTGTTTTGGAGGTTTGGTGGCAGGATATCTGGCGACTAGCTTGCTGGCTGGCACATTTGATATATGTATGCTCAGGCTGAATTTTTCAAGCTTACAAAGCTGGCAAGCTATTTTTCGCTTAGCAGACAATTAAGCATTTTTCATTGCATACAAATGGGTGCATGTATGTACATATAGGCCATTCTATTATACTATGCACGCACACCCATACACACACACGCCTGGTCATTTTTTTGGGTCAAACCATTTTGCCAAAAAATTGAAAGCATTTCCCGACCCTGTTTTGTTTTTTTTACGTGTGCCACGCGTTTGCCTTCTCCATTCTCCACAAAGAGAAAAGTTTGCATCATAAATATTACTCTGGTTGTTTCTGGTGCGGGTCCTATTTCAGTTGTGACAATAAACGCTTTCGCAGCTTTTCAGCTCGCAATGAGCTTTTATGTTGCATACTTTTGTGCGCACATGCCATTGCCATCCATGTAGGCAGGCCGCCATTTAAATGTTTTTGCATTTAAAATGGCACACAGACGTTACATCGTACACTACATACAAAACGAATGGATAACAAAAGCAATCGTTTGGCTGCCTATTTGTATGTATGAGTGATCACTGCAAGGACGGTGCGTAAAACTTTTTACTTACTTTAAGAGCAATTTGATGTTCTTGTTGTTTGTTTTATTATTGGACTACGTTGAATTTCATTTTGGTTCGCTTTCAGTCGACAAAGTGTTGCTTCAATTGGATTTAATATTTAAATTTTCAGAATAATTGCAATTCATTAAGGCAATTGGGCGCGGCGGCGATATCGACAATTGTTCTTAAAGTAAGTGGAGTATGCAGGATTTAAACTTTTCATGTTTAAGTGTGACGTCACGCAGCAAAAAGAGCTTAAATGTGGCTAGCGAGTAGTCCTGAAAAGGTAATTAGTATGGCATTGGTCCTTAAAAAAGATGAAATCCTGCATTCAGTTGCGTAAATATTATTGCCATAGATCACGTTTAAATAGGATTGTAAAAATAACTTTTATATATGAAAACTAAGTATAAAGGTATCAAAAGTATGCCAAGAGCGATTACCATAATTGAAGTAAAATTGTTATTTCAAGAGCGTGTTAATTTGAGATTGCTTAGAATGATTTAAAGAAAAGAGCACTAAAGTTAAGATAGTTTTCAAGAGACCAATTCCCAATTTGAGAGAAAAAATAAAAGAATGATTAGTATTAAAGCTGAAATATTAATTTAAGAATAATAGAGAAAGAGAAATGCACATAAATTGTAGACTGCAGCAATCTGGTTTTGGTCAAATTTTAACTTGAAAATAGATCGGTTTTTTTGTGAAATCGATAAGAGCATGCCAGCCTGCCTATCTATGTACAGGGTGTTTTTCATTATTAGAATGTTTCCATGCCAAAAAAAAAGGGTGCTAGTATAGATATGATTCCACCGGAGCCCAAAGTTCTTTAAAACTATTACTCCGATTGGGTGTTGTAAGAATATTATTTATTACATTAATGAATTCGTTAAATTTGTATTTTTGTATGTATATAATAATATAATAATTTCTATTTGGCAATTAGGTACATGGATAAGGAACAAAAAATGTAACCTTTTTTAGCCGATTAATTCGCGGGGCTGTATAGTCAACCGGAATATGGCGACAACGATATAACTATGAGTTATATAATCTATACGGCCACCCCGATGCCAAATGAGGTTATGACATTTCCATAAAAAAAGAACTATGCCACTGAATGAAATTTTTGGTTTTTTCAATGTGTGTTGAGTAAAACTCTGATATCGAAATAATTAAACTATTACAAATATAATTTTTAAAGTTGAAAGGGTCTACAAGTCGTTATTAAAAGAATTAAGTCAAAAGTGACACCCGCCGAAATAATTACGGCCCTAAAAGATAATAATTTCAATGCAAAAACCATTATAAATATCTAAAACAAAAATAAAGAGCCGCAACCACTCTTCAAAGTTGAGAACAAACCAGAGAGTAAAACTTTAAAGAGAAATGAAGTCCATCCCATCAACAAGCTACAGTTCCTGTTGCAAAGGAGGATCACTGTCGAAGAGCCACACAAGCGTCAGGGCACCAATTGCCAAGAATATGGCCATACCAAAGCCGCTCCAATGGAAAAAATCTTACATCCAAAGTATGCTGATACAACTACTTGTATCATCAAAATCATCTTAATGACTTCCTTACGGTTATCTCTGTGGAACGCAAATGGCATTTCACGGAATAATCTAGAACTTACACTGTTCCTAAACAACAAAAATATCGACGTAATGCTACTTGCAGAGACGCACCTCACAAACAAATATAACTTCGAAATACAAGAGTATCTCTTCACGCAGCGAACCACCCAGATGGCAAAGCTCATGGTGGCACTGACATATTAATTAGAAATCGCATCAAACACCTCTTTATGCATAGGCTTGGAACAAACTAC
The DNA here is from genome assembly GCA_949987675.1 of Chymomyza fuscimana. Taxonomy (NCBI): domain Eukaryota; kingdom Metazoa; phylum Arthropoda; class Insecta; order Diptera; family Drosophilidae; genus Chymomyza; species Chymomyza fuscimana. The sequence continues at coordinate 89,456,013 of OX465088.1, forward strand.
TTACAATCTACATCTATAAATTTGCAATCCAGTAGCGGTCCAGTGACTCTGGCCGCAGTCTACTGCCCACCTCGCTTTTCGATCTCTGAGGATCAATTCACACGATTCTTTAACACGCTAGGGGAGCGATTTATTGCTGCTATTGCTTTATTGCTACTATAATGTCAAGCACACGCATTGAGGATCTCGTCTTGTAGGCACAAAGGGAAAGAAGCTATACATGGCGATCATCAAACCCCTTAACAATATCGACTATGTGTCTCCGGGTAAGCCAACTTACTGGCCAGCAGATCCTAAAAAACTCCGTGATCATATTGATTTAGCATTCCCTAGAAAGATTCCCCGAAACATGGTAACAGTCGAGGCGCTTCCTGACTTATCTTTTGAACACTATCTGATTCTTTGTAATCTCCTGCAGCACCCGGAGATTGTCAAACGGCCATTTAGGATTACAAACAACAGAACAGGCTGCCTGAAGTATAAAACATCCAACAAACTTCCACACTGACTACTTAGGACGACATCGACCGTTCATAGGACACAAAAAAAGTCTCAACACCACATGTAAAATATGTTGTATTTACCCACAGTAGTATAAAGAGGGATATCCAAGAGCTGGTCCTGCAAAAGCGACGACTGCGACGGGAGTGTCAATCTAATAGATCACCAACTGTGAAGCACAGACTGAAAGTCGCTACAAGCATGCTCACCAAGGCACTCAAGCTAGAGGAAGCAAATGCCCAACGTCAGTACAGCGAGCAACTCTCTCCCATCAGCACAAAGCATCCACTGTGGAGAGCCCACCGAAATCTATCCGCTCCAATCGAAACAACCATGCCATTAATGAATCCCACTGGCACCTGGCTCCGAAGCGACGAAGAAAGAGCGAGTGCATGTTCTGCCCATCTACAACAAGTGTTCCAGCCAAACCCTTGCGACTAATTCATTTGTGTTCCTATCTTCGTCACCAATTAAATTCAGGACGAGCGGAATTGCAAAAACATCAAAGATCAACTAAAGCCCGGAAAATCTTCTGGGTTTGATTTGATAACTCCGAAAATGATCAACGAGCTTCCTAGGTGTGCGGTTTTACACATACACATGTCGTCTTTTTAATGCAATAACAAGACTTGGGTAAATGTGCAACTTAGTATCATACCACTAATTTGGTTTTCGAGAACAGCATGGAACGGTCGATCAGGTTAATCGCATCATATCATAAATTCGCACTGCATTCGTGCTACGGGCATATTGCTCGGCAATAGTGATGAAGATGGACGGACTTATGTACAAAATAACATAGCTGCTGCCACAAAATACGCACAAACTGCTTAAGTCGCGTCTCTACAAAAGAGTCGTCGCAGTGAGATGCAACGCAAGCACGCCCCAGGATCACGGGATCGAAGCTGGAGTGCCCCAAGGCAGTGTTCTCGGTCCAGTTCTTTCATTCTGTATACGGCAGACACCCCACAGACTACCAGCTTATAACCTCTACGTTTGCTGATGATACCGCGATTTCTAGCCGCACCAGATGCCCAGCAAAGGCAACTCACTGGTCAACTGTCTCGCCTGGCATGTAGATTGGCGCATGCAAGTAAGCGAACAAAAATACAAGCAAGTTACGTTTACTCTCAACAAAAAAACGTGCCCCCCTTGGTCTTGAACAATGCACGCATTCGTCTTACTGACGCATTTTAAAACTAAATAGATTTTGGACTAAGCCCGATTTTGAAGTGACACCATTTTACCAATGGCTTCCATAATAACTGTATCATGTGGTCAACCGATTTTAGTGGTTCTAATGGATTTTATCAATAAGAATTTGGCTGTGTACAATTTCAGCTTTCCAAACTTTAATTCAAGCAAAGATTATCTGCAGCGATAAATAAATATATAAAAAAACTACCTAGACGAAAAAAATTACAGACCTGCAAGAACGTGCCATTTTTTGTAGCTACCATTTATTAACTCACACAAATCGAGATATTTTTTTTTTGGTAAAACGAGTGCAGTGTACCCGAAAGTCGGGCATTTGTTAGTGTAATTTCCCATTGAATTGGAACCCCTGTTTCTTTTTCACAGAGCCATACAAATATTTACCTTACCTGACATCCTTCTATTATCAGCATGCTTAGCAGCTTTTTAATGCCATGAACACGGCTTTGTTAGTTCAATTTAACCTATTATTAACTTTTCTATTTTCTGCCTTCAAGGCTATGCATGCATGGGGACCTGCACCATGTATAGACTCAACTTGTATGGCCTCTTAATAGCCATTACAATGTCAAGTTGACGTATAATCAGCTAAAAAGCTATTTATGGCAATCCTTTTTAATATCGAGTGAATATTTGAACTGCAAAACGACTTCGCCAGCTTAATCACCAATAACACATCTTAGAGGGAGGTCAGTAAGAGAGAGACTGAAATCTTTGGCTTTGGCTATATACTATATACTCGGCATTAACTTGGCCAACACTAAATTAAATTGACTTCGCAGCAGCACATTTTTATTGGCAAACGAACGGAATTTAGTGAAGCATTTAAGTTGGTAAACACAAAAGGCTCTTCAAGTTCGATTTAAAGAGAGAGAGAGAACGAGAGCATAGCTTCATTATAACGTGCACAAATTATTTGCAGTTTAAAGTAAACACAAGAAAAAGAGAAAAAAAAAGAAAATGGCGGCGGCCATAGCGACAACGCCAAAAAGGAAATGAACATGGCGGCAATATAACACGCACGCGTGTGTGTGTGTGTATTTGCTGTTATAGTTACGCAGAGCAGAGACAATGGTTCTGCCGTTGTTGTTACCAAATGAAATTTAAGCTTTTTCCAAGCAATAAATTACGAGTTTTTATGACGCTGGAAAAGAACGCGATGGCGCACCGCCCCGAATTGGATGCCATAGTATGTGACACAGTGTAGAGTATAGTGTGACAGCATTCGTATACCCGTATACGAGTATATGCCACAAAAAGCCAAAAAAGAAAAAAGAAAAAAAGGGCAATATGGCATAAAGTTCGCGTAAGCTGAGTTGATGACCGAAACAAGGCAACGAAGGCAACCAAGGATAATGCGATCAGCATAGGCACTAAAGTTGCCACATCAACATCATCCTATCCCATATAGAGAGACACACGCACTGTAAAAGTCAAGTGTTGGCCACTAAAACGCAGAGGGCTTGTCAGAGTATCTGGGTGTGCGTTATTTGGCATTTGGCTGCGTTCCAAAACGAAAGACGACACAAGGCAAATTATTATAATTACACCAAGCATAGCAAAACAAAACGTCCAATTTGGGATAACGGAGCAGACAAAAGATATAAGACACAAGAGACAATGATTGCGGTACAAACGGGAGAGGGATACTCTCTGTGCCGGCAATTTTATGCTAAGCATTTGAGCTGCCTTCCCGACCACAAGCCCAGCCCCAGCTGAATCCCTCCATGGCTGGCTGCTGCCACATGGAAATAAAAATACGTTAATCACAAGTTGATATATTGCCTGAATAACTGCCCACTTTGATTTACTATGCGGGTATAAATACGCACTTACTTCCAAACAAGCCGCAAATAGATTTGTTTTGGTATATACAGTGCATTATATATAATTTACTACTAGTATACATATGTACATTGTACATACATATATAGTGCCGCCTTGTAATGCGCCGAATAATGCTCATTGAGTGCTTATGCAAATCAAAAATTATATGTACTTACTTATTATAGAGTACAATGTCCGGCAGCCATATATGTTCCGAGGGCACATGCAGAGTATCCACACCGCCATAATCATCCGGATTCCATTTCAATTTGTAATCGTTCCATTCCTGTATTGAATAGATTAACACATGCTCTTATATTCGCAACTAGTTTGGTTAATATGAGAATTATGTTTACATTACAACTATGTACGATAATGATATGCAAAATGACGTCAATTATTTGCATATAACAAAAGAATTACAATTGTCTAACTTAGCTCCATAATTTGCATATGAATTTTCAATTACATTCGCGATTCGATGCATTTATTTCCGCAGGCTCTTTTGTTTTCGAAACAGAATTACTTTTGTTATTGATATTTTAAATGGATGGTGGTTCGGATGTTTTCAGTTGTGCGTTTCATTAATTATTCATTAATTAATTGGTCGCTAAGCTGTTGGCATTAAATTAAATTTTCATAATAATCGTCGTGTTGCAACATAATTTTGTAAAATTTTTTTTTTTATGTCTAGTTGACCACAACTGTTATTATGTTGATTGCAACACTCAATCTATCATATATTACTTGTATTTATATACCATATTGTTTCAGGCCGCAATGGTGTTATAGGTATTACAAGTTACGAGGGTCCTTCTAATAAAGATGATTATAGGATTAAAATATGAAAAATTATTAATATTCCATCTTTTAGGGACATTGACTTTCCCTTAACTTTAGAGGCACTTTAGAGTGGAAGATACGGCCGAAAGCTCCAAAGTTATATTGAATATGGTAAACAGGACAAAATAAAATCTTGGAGATTATGGGAGCTAAAAATTTAATTCTTTTTTGCTTATTTTTTTTAACTTTTGCCAAGGCCCTCTTCTAAGCCCATTAAATTCGAGAAACTTTTAAAGTTGCAGTCATAGGTTTTATGGGTAAAATATGTGAATTAAAAAAAAAACACTTTTTATTAATATTAAACGACTTATTGGCAGAAGTATCCTTAAGGGTAGCTAATGTTGGGATCAATACTTAAATCGACTATAGACTCAGGTTCGATTCCCAGTCGTTTCAAACTTCTACTTTTTGGTAACATTTCTTTTTATTATGATTATAGTTTTTAGTTATTTGGATGCAGATATAAAGTTCATTAAAATCATTATTCTTCCTCTAAAATCCGAATATCACAAAACTTTGGGAACCGCGGTGACACATAAATCGATTTCTCTAAAATTTTGCCAGAACTGCAATTCTCCTGCAGAGAAATCACTTTGGGACGGATTATTCTTTTAATTCGTGATTTAAATTTTTAAAATTTGTTCTGTAAAATCTCCAGTAAAACTGTCAACGTGCGAAACCAAACGCAATAAGGAGTTGCCATCTTCTTAAACTAGATAAATTAAATTTCGTAGTTTTTTAATTTTCCAATTAATTTTATTGCCAAATTAAATTTAAAGAAATAAAATTTAAATTGACTTAGTTGTCATATTGTAGTGCTACTATGAATGGAGTGCATAGTTGAATAAATATGTGCTGCTATTTTTTTTACTTAATGTGGCAACACTTTTTATGTTAGTGATGAATGTGAATGTCAATAGTTTGACAGTTAGTTCAAAATTAAAAAGCCTTTTTGTTTTGTTCGGCTGTTTCGTTTAAAGGATTATCGAGCCCGCATTGGACATTTTAAGAATTATTTTCTAGTTTCGAGCAAATTTAAAAAAATGAATTTTGCTATTTAATGCTGATGACAGTTGACGAATACTGAGGACTGGTAGGGTTATCATACAAACGCGTGTAATTTTAATATTGGCAGAAATTGGGAACGAAAAGTTGCCAAATATACTAGAAGCCAGCCACTAAGCTGATAATAAGTAAACTTTAATCAATCACAGCTAAAAATCAAAATATGTAATTAATTGTCAAAATGTATTAAGATTATTTTTGATCAGTAGAAACTCTTTGCTGCCATTCACGTAAAAGCGTAAACATTCGGAAACAAGTTTTCGAAAACATAAATCTCTCAAAACTCTGTTTCACCTAAGGTTTTTATAAGAGCCTTGCCAACCGAAGCCAAAATATCTTGAGATTTCTGGGCTACACAAGTTTATTATTTATTTATAAACTAAGTCAATTAATTTTTTTTCACTATTTTATTTGACCCTATCATAACTATGTGCTCTATGTACGACACCGAGCAACTTAACTCTAAAGTTTAGAGTCTAAAACTCTCTCTTCTATTACAAAAGTTACGTGTGAAATTTTTGACAAATTTGACACATCTAGCTTACAAAGCAATAATAATAAAAATGAGGCATGTTCCCGAAAACGAAAAAATAATAAAATATTTGGATTGCATCAAAAAGAATTTGAGTCCGACTGCTTTGTTGCAAGCCTGAAATAATTTTTTTAATAACAATATATTATATTTTAATTATATTATATATTATTATAATGACATAATATTATGTCAATGTCAATTAAGATATGGATTGGGATAACTGCTCTGCGACTCGATTTATTATGCTCCCTACTATACCTCTCTCGATTAGTCCAGTTCTCAACACAAACTTAATTTGGTTCTAAGTTCTGTAAGTAGCTATTGGTAGTTTTCCTCCTTAATTTCACAAAACCTGCATGTGCTCGAATTCACGATGCCAATATTACTCAGGTGATTCCTGAGTGTGCAGTGTTCTGTAAGTTAACCCATTAGTATTCTAAGGAAAATCTTGCCTGATTAGTATAATTTTTTGAACCTATCGAAGTTATTAGTGGTTTCCTAGGACCATTTACTGCCCTTCGTTTCCAGGAATGTTCGTATGTTCTGGATAGCATATAATGAAGATTCTTTTCTATGGTTGCAGATGGTTAAATTTGGCTCTAGTTTCCTGGAATCCTGTCAAACCTTTTATCGCGGCTTGACAGTATTGCAATATCTCTCTCTTATTATTTTCTTGCAAACTGATCGGCATACTATATACCACTTATGCATGTGAGTGCCCAGAGTTTCTAACAGTTGCGTTTTTGGTCACGCGATTCCCAGTACGGGACCCCTCCACACAATGTCGTGTGTTCCTTAAGAATTATATTTTTTAGTTCTGTCCAGAACAATTCGTTTTATTGGGATATTATATTATATTTGTTGCTATTCACTCTACAGAAGGCTACTTTTGGGTAAATGTCTGTAGAGGATCACGATCAATGTAATTAACCAGTACCCGACGTCAGATTAGATTGATTTGTATATTTTTGTGGTATTGTTTTTTTTTTGAGTTTAGGCCAAATATAGTATATATAGAAAATTGATATACGACCGAGATGAATTTAGGGTGTCCTATTGGCCTTGTCCACTGTGCAGTCGAGCATAAGCTTGAAACACTGCCGGTCAAAGTTGGAATTTTTGAAGTGTTTAAAAGCTAGCTCATCCAAAAAAGGAAACAAGAGCAACGGAATTCGAACTGGAATTCCTAAATATGCAAATTCATATTTTCAGAGTGGCAGCTGTCTAAGCCATGCACATGCAACTGCAGCTGTGTGTCAGCCACCACTTAACCAGCAAACCCTTAGATTCCCAAAGTCAGCATAGGATAAAAATTCGGTGGTGCTGACAGCTGGCGCTCGAGTTTTTTCGCATTTGAAGTTTGGCGAAGCGTGCACTGCATTTCCACGGCCAAATGACAAATTCATGTTGTTCGGAAGCAGCCGCATCAGGATTAGCTTCAGCTACAATGAGCAGTGCATGAAGGCTGCTTATGCAGATGGATGTAGACAACCCAACCACCAAGTTATTCAACTGATTTAAGTGAGTTTTCTATGTAAGCAAACTCTGGCTTTAACTTACCTGCTCCACCCAGACATTCGTTGTCATAATTTGATTTTTCAAATTCTAAAAGTAAAAGAAAATACAAATTGGTTAGTTGCAGTTCAATGTAAACTTTTCATTAATTTAAGATAAATCCAATGGAAATCAGTCGCCAGCAGCAGCTACAAAACAAACAACTTAGTCTAGCCACAATAGAGACAATCAGATCCGTTTTGGCAATCCAAAGTTGAGCAAGTAACTCGATGCTGTGCATCTAAACGAAGCATTTCAGAATAACGCACTGCAAACTTGAGTAAGTGCTGGTGGGTTTGGTGCTGAGTTTGCGATTGATATCGGAGGTGGGGTCCAATGATTTCTGTGACAATTTGAAAATCGAGTAGAGCTATCGAATTGGCAAAGCGCCTGGGGTTGGTAGCCAAAGGACAAATAAAGAACAAACTGCTGCCATTGGCAATTCCTTTGGTGTTTGGTAACATATGCGTTTGAATTGAAGCAGCCTGATCCTGGCTGCTGGTTAGTTTAGTCGTAGACTGCCTCATGATTTTTAAAGCATCAATGAATTTTTCAATAAATTTTTGTGTTTTGCTTGGAAGAGATACTAAAAAAATAAAATATAGCAATGCTTGGCTTAAAAGTTAGAACTATTAAAATGAAGAATAAAAATGGCATTGAAGGATTTCATAAATGTATTGATTTTAGTTCAACATTGAAGCCGAATTCAAATCACTGCAATTTATTTCTTTATTCATGAATTCAGGGAGAAAAACTGCTGGTTAAACTCTTTAGCGTTAAGACCGAACGAATGCATTGCATTCAAAACATGAGTTCTATGAAGTTCTCGAAGATAAAGGAGAAACCATTTCAAATAAGGATTTGAAAACATTTAATCGCAATAAGGAAAACGTATCGAAACTATACACCCTAAAAAGATGTCGCTGACCATCCATCCGGTCGTTGCGTTGCAATTGGCTGCAAACTCGGGTTAAAGATCTTGCAAGAGGGTTTGGATGAGAGGCGAGTTTGATTTGATGTTTTTGCTGTTTTTCTGAGATCCCTTTTTTTAATATGCAGGTCTCTGCGAATATTCTTGTTCCGGAGATACCACGGTGCCCCGGTAATTGTACTTAGGATTTTGGACTTCAGGAACTTAATATAATATTTCACACTTTTTTTAATTGGCATTAACCTGAAAGCTTTCGCTTCTGAATCGTGTTTCTATTTTGTTGGAATTTTAAGAATTTTTGCTGCTAAGAAATGACATGACATAGCTCCCATCCTTACTTTTTTTCTGGACCTTGTTGCCGTCCCTTTTTATTTTTTTATAAAGTTCAAAAGTATTATCATGTCTGGAGTAAAATCTAGTCAATGTTGCAAATCAATTTAAATTTAAATTTGTATTATTATATGCGAGAGCATCTCTTCAATTTTATTCGTTCTAATTTGTTTTGCATCCACAGACCCGCTCACAAAGACACCCACATCCTGCATACAATCCAAATACTTTTATTGCTGCTTCCTATGTGTACTCCTAAGTACCAACTCATTAAGGGTGAATATGTCTCGCTGTGGTACGAGGGAAGAGCTCAATAGAAAAAAATTAGAAAACGATAAAATTGCGGAATAAATCACTTAAGCGTTGAAAAATGTAATTAACGACAAAATGATAATGATGCGCCGTAACGCGTTTTGCTTTCCGCCAGACGAGCCAGCTAGGCAGTAGGACATAGATAGTAGGCAGCCAAGGAGATGATGAAAAAGCCGAAGAAGCCAGGGCGGGGCATCCAACGAACCATTGCAATATGTTGAGAAACGGAGTGTTAATAGATTTTGCCAGCGGTTTGCCGCACCACGCACACGTCCTACTAATCACCCGCTCAGTGCGGTCTGCCGCAGGGAGACAGGCGCACAATGGGCCCGTGCCCTGGGTATGACTGGTGACCAGGGAAACTGGTGAGAGTGGTAGTATCCCAAGCCACCGACTAAAAAGGTCATTAAGCGAAGGCGACGCGGAAAACCGGCAATAAAACGACAAAAGGCGATGTCGTCATAAGCATCGAAGTCGACGTCGCGTCGGCATCGGCATCAAGCTCGGCACAAAGGACGAGCATAAGGAGCAAGTGAGAGCGAAAAAGCGAGAGAGAGGTTCAGAGTAAGAGATTTCTGCTTTATGCTTTATGTGTGGCATTCGCTGCAGCAACATCGCATCAAGACGCCGCATCCTTGTTTTACACAGGTTGCTTGAGTGGCGTCAGGCTGCAAGTCTGGCTAGGACTATGTATGTATTCACACCTACTGTATCTAACTAGGCTTCATGCCTGTTATTGTTGTTGTCGGTGCTCTGGCTGCTACTTCCTTATTCACACTTAGAGCTATGGCTGCCGGTTGCATTGCCCAAAACAGGATGCAGGATATACAGTATTTAAATTACTTAAGACAGAGCTTTAAGCTTTTCGCCGCTGCTTGCTCCTTGTTGCTGTACATCAAATAAATTGTTGTTGTTGTTGTTAGTGAGACTGCAGTAAACCGAATTTGCATTTTGTGCTTATGGGCACTTGGACTTGCGGTGGATCTCCGGAGCATCAGCTTGTTTACAATTTAAATCGAATTTCCTCTTTGCATTAGATAAAGATAAAAAAGGCACAAAATATAAAGATGGCATTCCCGACTTATACCAAAATGAGTTTCTCTTTTCTATAAACAAAGTTGTTTTTGTTGTTGGTTGCATTTATTTATTGGTTGCATTTATTTATATGTTTTTGCTGTCTTTGTACGAATATAAATGCTGTATCAAGTTTTGAATAATGTTTTAAAAGGATGTTTTGGCTATAGAAAGCTTTTACTGAAACGTTTTACAACCTTAACCTTAATATTGATCTTGACAACAGAATCAGGAGGCTGAATTTTATTTTAGCCCTTTGAATAAATGAAATCTATAAAACTTTTTGGCATACAAAAGGGGTGCTGCCCCCTGCTCACTTGGCTAGTCAAACCACGATTTTTACTTTAACTAAAGGGAGTAAGAAAAAATAAGAACCATAATGAAATGTATCTCCCTTTTTATTGTTTTTTTTTCTCAATATATTTGATCATTTGTGAATATTCTGTGGTCCGATGTCACAAAAATGACAATTCATTTATTGCCATAAGGGAAACTGTGTTTATTTCAGGTAAAGCTACATATCCAAATTAACGAAAGTGTCCAGAGCTGTATTTTACAGAATTACATTGGACATTGAAGAACGCAACATTGTTACGTTTACGTTACGGAGACAGTCCGCCAGTACATTCTGTCTGTTATACGAATTCCGCATAGTGACTCAGCAAATTATATTGGATTCGATTTATACCACAGTATCACGTGGAGAAGTCATATCAGAAGTAAAATAAAGAAAATTTATATAATAACAAAATATATGCCTTGGCAGCTTGGAAGAAAATCTCGGCAAAGTTTGTAGAACAAAGTCTGCCATTAGCATTCTAATTTTTTGGTAATAGACCTTTTGCATAACATCGATATAACATGAGGACTAAAACCAAATTATGTCCTAGATTTACCATTTACAGATTTGGCTATAGCATTTTAAAAATAAAAGTAATAGGTCAATGGAGTTTAACTTTTCAGTCAGTCAGTATGTCTTTCTGTCAGGGGAGACAAGTTTATTTTACATTTTTGATGTCTGAAATATATTATATAGCTACCATGGGGATGGATAATTCGTTTGTTTGAGAAGTGTTTTATAGTTCCCATTGATTGTACCCAATTTGATCCAAATCGGTCGACTATAGCACAGATAGTTCAAAAAAACGTTTTTTGCACAAAATTCGTTGTGTTTCGTTTGTTTGTGAAGATATCGTAACCAACTTTGGTGTTTTATTGTTTTTTAGAGTTCCCCAACACTGTGTCAAATTAAATCAAAATCGGTTGACTATATTATACTTATGATCGATTGGTCAAGAAAACCTTTTTGGGGCAATATTCGACTGTTTTTCTATTTGTTTATAAAATATTGTAACCAAATTTGTAAAATAAATATCTTTCGGTTTTTATGCTGGATTTGATTGCAATGTTGTGGTTCAGGGCATCCAAAATCGTCCGCGCCTTGTAGCGTACGCCATCTTTTTTTTTAAATAATATTGCATTTGTGGTAATGCAAAATAATCTTTATAGTGAATCCTTTAACTTTTTTAGTGAATATTTTTTTTTACATTTCGGCTTGCCATATTTAATTGTTGAATATTAAATATTGCCAAGTTGAATCTAAATCTACCACTACCCAAGATAAATAAGATACATTGTTTACCCAGGTAGTTTGAAGATCTAAGATTCCAAATTGTGTTGAAAAGATAATGAGAAGCTCTGGTAAATTAAGAAAAATGGAATGGATTTTAGGTGTCAGTAGCAAACTTTTTAAAATATATATTTAAAATATGATTTAAAGTAAAAAATCTTTATTCAACTCAAAATCTTAACACTAACAAGTGAATTCACCGACTTTAAGATACGTTTGATATCAAGTTTTAAGCTGAACTAACTAATAACTAATGCTCTGTTGTTAATGAAAGCTTGGTTTTTGGCTTCGCTGATGGTTCCCATGCGTTGGCTGCATGGATATTCATTGATATCTTGGCCACTTGGGGTTGACAACGATCTTGGAGTTCAAACGGACGAAATACGACCTCCTTTGACGAACTTGAGCCATGGCATGTCGCTGGAGTTTCAAGTACGCAGCGTTATCTAACGCTGCCGCTTAATTTATTAATATTATTATTTTTGTTGCGCGAAGTCGTAAAAATATTTGGGTTGACATTTCATTTTGGAGTCTTAAACATATTCGATATCGGGTTTCTAAACATATGTCAAGGTCTTTATTGGAGTCGTAAAGTTACTTGACATGAGGTTTATGTTGGAGACGTAAACATATTCATATTAGCAAGATGATTGTTTGAGTGGATATTAATAAAATATTTTTTACAATATTGAATAGATAAATTGGTCTTTAGATAATTAGAGGCATTTGGAGAAGATTATCATTGATTGTTGACAACGTCAATCATAACGTATATATTAATTCCAACTCCAATTAGATTAATCTTTTGTGCTTGGTGTTACCTAACCAGGAAGAAAATTTTGGCAGGATGTTCTAAATGCTCAGTACGAAGAAACTCACATTAAATATAACACATCGAAATTGATTCTATTTCGCGAGCCACTGACCAGATGACTCCTTTCGGTTTCAAATAATGAGATGAGACCAGTGCCACAAACAGGTGTATAAACCAAAAATTGGAAAATTAGCAATTCTGTAGCAAATACTGACCAAACGCATTTAACCCACTCGGCTAGGATTGGCTTGGTTTATGGGGTGTAGTACCAGCTTGATTGCAAATTTCACTGCAAAAAAAGAAAAACAAAGGGCAAAACACGGACGAAAATAATACAAAAAAAGGGCTGTGATTTCTGGTCAGAGAATTTAGAGTATTTTGCTTGCACACCGGCAACAGCATGCCAATAAGGTAGAGCGTCAGGTAATGGTCTGTTAGGAAAAGGTAAGGCATGTGAGGTGCAACAAGGATCGTAAAAAGAACAGAGTCTAAAGTAATATATTTATTTATTTATTTATTTATTTGAGGGGTACAACTACGTACAGTTGACATTATATTATAAAAAAGTACATATAATTTATTTAGAAAAGAAAATAGAGCGAGGGAATTGATATGAACTAATCCGCGTATCTAGCCCGATGGGTGAACTTTTTAATGATATGCACCAACTCACATCAAGAACTGGCCAGAAACTTGGATTTACAATATTAAAGTTGAAAAAAGGAAGCAAGATAAAAATTAAACATTATATCGCAAAAAAAGCCAATGGATCACCATTGACCAAGTGGGTGACTCATAATATAGGATTGGTCAAGGATGCTCGAAGTGGCAAGTCAAGGTGACTTAAGATAGAAGAAGTGATAGATTGAATAGACCGTTCGAAAGAGAGGAAATTGTAAAAGTTATTATAGTTAGAGCATAAGACACGGAAAGGGTCGTGCAAAGCATAATTAGATCTACAAAATTGTAAGGCTAAGGGTCGAAAATTACGAGTTACTCTGGATGGTATGACCAAAGTAACTTTGCTAAGAAGTACATTGGAATCGATAAGACCGAGTAACAGTTTATGCAAGAATAACACGCCGTGGCATGTTCTGCGATGATTTAAGGAAGGCAATTTTATAAGGCGAAGTCTATCAGAATATGGCGGCAGTCGGATATTTGGGTCCCAGTTTAAGCCACGAAGTGCAAAAAGGAGAAATTGCTTTTGTACGGACTCAATCATGTCCTGATAAAGGTGGTATGCTGCAGACTAGTGCAATAAAAGAAATTCTGAAAATATTCCAGTAGAAGCATACAGAGCGTATGTGCGATATTTCGTTGCAGACAGAAGCAATTTCTGGACCTTCAGTCCCACAGCTTGGAATGCCTCTTAGCAGTGCTGGTGCTTAGCGTTTGATTTATACCAGAGTACCCTGTGACAGAGTGGGGGAGGGGGTAACCAATTGGAACCAGCACGTAATGGTTTGCCAGTTTCCTATTTCCGGGCTCACATGCACAGCCAGAGTAAGTAAAAGATTTTTGCCCATATGCTTGCTGGCAATTTACCAAGTTTGGTTTTTGGTTTTGGATATTCCCCTTTGGCGATTTGTCTTGCATATGATTTTCGACTGTTTCGACTGACCTCCATTTGATATATTGCTAATCCTTGTTGTGCATTTGATGGAGTCATGTGAAAGCAGCTGCAATTGCTGCATTGATTCAGCTTAATAAAGCAACTATCGATAGAATCAGCTGTCAAATGGTAACAAAGCCGATAGATTTATTATGAAAACCTTTGCAAAAAAGGGTCCTGATAAAGAAGGTGCACAGAGCGAGGTCAAAAAGTAAAGTGTTATTAATTACATTGGTGTTGCTCTTGTTGGACACCTATACTATAGTACTTCCGGCACTGCCAAGTCCTCGAAATTAATCTGTTATGATTGTCATTTGCTAAGGCAGCCGGATGGCGATTAAATAAAACTCTTACTCTACCCTTTTACTTTGGCTAGGCCTATCATTAACAATATTTATAACAACTTAAAACGATTTTGATAAATGAGCCAAAGTTGTTGGATTTTGTGTTTTGTTTTTGTCTGCTTACTTAAGTACTTACCACATCGATTAGCTGCGACAGACGGAGACCCATTTTGACAGTAAGGCGATCCGAGTTATTGCCCACGGGTCGTATCAAACGATTGTAGTTGCTCAGCAGATCGTCGTAGAGACGTTTTGCATCTGGATTGGCCAGGCCGCCGGTGGCAAAATGTAGCGCTATAAACACAGCTGTGAATAGCACGCTCCCCATCTTTGGCCAGCTCCAACCCTAAAACGAGAAGAAAAATTCAGCATAAGTAATAGTTTGCACTACTTCATACTCTACTCTTAGTTTTTAATGGGCCCATAGTGCAGTGTATGAATTCCAAAATCTTTGCATATTTTTTGTTATAACATATTTACTTATTTGTATGTATGTATGTGTGTTCCTTTTAATATTCCAAGCTATAAATTTTGCAAAAGTGTCAAAACTCGTAGAAAAGCTTGCAGTTAACAGTTGGCAACTTGGAGTCTGCTGCAGTTGCTCCTGCCTCTTGCAATGGCCATAAACGCCATTTAATCTCTGACTCAAAAACTGAAAATTGTGTATGTATGAGCACCCCCTTGGTGTATGTCTCTCGGCCCTTTGCAATTGTGTGCTAGCTCTCTATTCTTTTTCCACATTTTGTTATTGTTCAATTATTAAGATACACAGCGTGTCTACGCTTTATATAGTAGCAGAGGTCCTAGTGGCACTCTTATATTCACATATGTGCCAACACATACATAAGTAATATATAAAATAATATATATATAAGTTATATAATATAAAAAATGCTTTTTCTGGTTTTAACATATTTTTAATGTTTGCAATGGCGTTTTAATTTGAAATATTCTAAGTTTGGATATTTTTATTTGTTCAATTAATTAAAATAAAAAAAGATGGCGTACGTTAAAGTCGGGCGCGGACGACTTTGGGATACCCTGTACCACCAAATTGCAATCAAGTCCGATATATTGCTTACAAACTTCAAAAGATATTTCTTTGCCAAATAAACGAAAGTGCCTGGGAACTCTAAAAAACTATTGTGTGCTAAATTTGGTTACGATATCTTCATAAACAAACGAGTTATCCATCTAAAACTTTTGCTTTTTTTCGAGGTCCTCTGAAACACCCCTATGGGAGCTATATAATGTAGTCCCGATATCAAAAAAATAAAATAAACTTGTCTCCTATGGATTAATAAGGGATCTTATCTGAAAGTTTGGTTGCTCTAGCTCTTACCATCTCTGAGATCTAGGCGTTCATACGGACAGACGGACAGACGGTTAGACGGACAGACGGACATGGGTATATCGACTTCTCTAGTCACCCTGATCATACTTTAGGTAACTTTGGGGGGTCTCCGACTTCTCCTTCTGTACGTTACATACATTTTCGGCTTGCACAAACACAATATACCCTTTGTACCATACGGTACAGGGTATAAAGATAATCGTACTGTGTAGTTATGTCAAGCTTTAAACTCAAACTCTACTATTCTGTGTATTATAGTTACCAAATTGTGCTACGAAAATAATTAAGTTTCGAATTAAAGTCAATGCAGTCTTTACCAGTTTTTTTTCAAAGTTTGGGATACCAAAGATTATTAAAAGATGCACATCTCAGCAAGGCTGAAACATTTTACGGAATTGAAACAAATCCGAGGAAAAAAGTGAAACAACGGTAGGGAATTCTGGCCAATCATCATGATAAGGACCACTTAAGCATCGGTCTAACGCCGGCAGGAGCTGGGTCCCGCCATTGCTGGGTGAGTGTATCAGTGGTTGCTTGGCCTAAAATTTTTAAGATTGGCATTTGCAAAAAAAAAACAGGCACACCAGGATTGCACAGTACTCAATGTTCTTCCTTAATAAATTTAATTTTTTATGTCAATAACAATTATGCTAGGAATCATATTCTTGTGTGTATCATTTGTCAAAAACTTTATAATTTTTTATTTGCAAATTTATTTAGATTACCAAAACAAGAGAAAATGCCCAAAAGTGTTTCCACTTTGGAAAATTTAAACCCTCAGCAAAGTTTTCTTGCTGCGGCAATGGCAAAAGTAATGGGAAATGACAGGACAAAACATCATTGATTCGTTTTGTCTTCTCACATTTTCCACTTTTTTTTATGCATACCCCCAGAGAAAAACTTTTGTGAAAAAGATTTTACGTGTTTGAGTATTTAGCGTGCTTTTAGCTACTAAAACTTTGCTAAGTTGGTCGTAATTTTGATATATTTGCAGAGTGAATTTATATGCGTATGTGGGTGAGCTGGAGGTTAGGTATATAGGGGTTGCCGTGATGGTTTATAGAAACTTTGTGTTAGCCCGGTTAGAGTACGGGCTAAAAGGACTCAAAAAAAATACACACAACTATTATTAAGGGTATTTTTAGATAGCAGTCAAAAACTTTTATTACAGCTTAGAGATTTGTTAGCCATCAAATCCACGTTTTCTACTATGTTTCACTGTTTTCCAACTGCCAGCCCATAGTTCGCAGCATTATTTATGCTAATTTCATTCAAATTGTTGGTACTTTTTGCAAAACACTGCGGCCTTGTAGACAATAGAAACCAGTAAGGTAGAGGCAAAGCATCCTTATATAAAAGGTACAGACAGAAAAAAAAAACAAATAAATAACAAAATGGCTATTCTTGTATGAATCTGGCCACATATACGATTACATACACATGCCCAGAAACATTGACTATTAAAAGGAGCAAAAATTAATGTAATTTTACGGCTGTATGTAAGGACTTTAGTTGGCAGATTATTTAATTTCATTTCTCTATGACTATACGAACGACCATACTTATTATTTATTTTTACGCCCTCATATATTTATTTATTTTGCTCTTGCTGTCGTTGTCGTTGTCGTTGTAGCTGTCAACGCAGCGTATGCGCAATGTTTTGCTGACTGTTTATTAATTTCGGTCTGGACAGGCTATAAAAACCAAACGTCGGCGAGTTCCGGTCTCGTCTAGTCTCGCTTGGTCTGGTTAGGTCTGTTATGAAGTGGCGTCCTTTGCTCTGGGGCGCCTTTAACTGGCTAACTAAACAGGCTCCAAAGTGATCCAGTTTTTTTCTGTTCCATTCAAATTTGCATAAGTTTTTTAGTGCCAACGCGTGTTTTTTGTGTTTTTTTTTTTTGATTGTATGTAGTTTACTTGTGTGTGTGTATGTGTGACGTGTTTGCCATTAAAATGGAATTTTCAAAAGTTTCTCTTCGCATTACCGGAAAAATGGGAAACTCAATGTGCCATTGCCATTTTAATTACAGAAATTACAGAGATGCACACATGTGTACGAAAAGCACGCGCACTCTTTTTGGTTCTTTGGGTGAAGAACGTGTTTATGCACGAGGGCAGACTGAAATATTTTAGAAGAGTGTTTAACGATGTTTTGTTGCCAGAAATGGGCCTCTTGGATCCAAAACAGATTAGAGACTACAAAAAAAAAAAAGTGTTGAACTTCTTGTGCCATATCACAAAAAAAAAAATATGGTCAAAGCCGATATCTCGGTAAATATGGCAATAAAATTGGGCATATATGGCAATAAAATTGTACGAATTGAGCTAAGAAAAGCAATTATGATTATCTTTTAAAACTTAAAGAGAAAACATTTTCTTTACTTGTTGTTGGTGTTATCAATAAGACGGATGTCTATTTTCAGTTATGAAGATAATGTTGAGCAACAAAATGGCCCTTCGTCGTTTATATCTAGAATTCAAGAAATTGGTTAGCTAAATATTTAAATCCTACATTGTGATTATTTTAAATAAACATTGTTTTGCTAACTTTACAATATATGTTAAACTCTCTGTATTTATGTTAATGCGGCGAATATCTCATGTAATGTCATGCTAGGCCTATGCATCTGTAACTATCGTCTAGCCAAGACCTTCTATTAATCCATGAATAAGTTGTCGCGTTTTACAACGATCTCTCGCGTACAGTTCATTAAAGTTGTATAACATTCAATTGTACACATAACATTTAGTTAACATTACCACATACACTGTACACCAACAATGTTAAAAAAAAACCCAACACACATTTAAGCCACGGCCCGAACATATGGGCCTATGTTTCGGTCTCTGGTCACACTCACTGTATTATACACAAAACACATGCATGTGAGTGTCATTATACCCTGTACCTTATCGTACAAAGGGTATATTAAGTTTGTGCAAGCCGAAAATGTATGTAAGATACAGAAGGAGACATCCGAGAACCCCCAAAGTTACCTAAAGGGTGCCTAGAGAAGTCGATATACCCATGTCCGTCTTTCTGTCTGTATGTCTGTTTAACCAAATTTTCAGATTAGATGAGTTATTATATCAGGGGAGACAAGTTTATTATATATTTTTAATATCGGGGACATATTATATCCTGTCCATAGGTGTGTTTCAGAGGACCTTGAAATACGCCAATAGTTTTAGATAAATAATTCGTTTGTTTATGAAGATATCGTAACCAAATTTGTAGTACCGAACGATCAAAAAAAGAGCATAACTCGGTTGTTTATAAAGATATCGAAACTCTTTAAACTCCCGTCACTGTACCAAATTTGATCAAAATCGGTTTTTTGTTTGTTTATAAAAATATCGGAGCCAAATTTGGCAAATGAAAATCTTTTGGAGTTTGTAAGCAATATATCGGATTTGATTGCAATGTGGTGGTACAGGGTATCCCAAAGTCGTCCGCGCCCGGCTTTAACGTACGCCATCTTTTTTGCTATGGAGCTTATTTAGCGATGCCAACTCGACTTTTGAGGTTGGCTTTTATTTGACACAACATATTTTGGAAAGAAAATATTTGAACTATTCTTTTTTCGAATAATAACTTTGGATTAAAATAAAATGACTATTTTACAGCAGTTTTGCTTCTCAGTTTTCAAATTTACAAGTGATCCGCTGTGTTCTAAGAATGCATTCAATGCGTAATTTACAATCTGAAAATTAATTTAATTTGACAAAAATTACAATACTTACAATGATGTGGTCAGGGATAATTAACATAAATTTATAACAATAAACCAAGTCAACTACACAGTAGAGCAATCGCTGCTCTTCAACTCAGAGGCATTTGTGGCTAGGAATTATCACAAGTTAAAGTAGGCTTAAATTTGTTTTAAAATTATTTACGTTTATAGGTGAAGGGCAGTTTCCAGTTATGGCAACATTAGAGAGCCTGAATACATAATAATTTTCACACTGATGTACTGCGGTAGTCGTAGTATATGCCATTAGGTAGCAGCAGCCACAGCAGCAGCTCCAGTCTTGTTCAATTTACCTTAACCTCAATTCTTGTACTCGGTTAGCTCAACCTTTTTTTTAACCTTTTTGCTTACCACTTAGAGCAATTTGCTGCTACCTTTGTGAGGAAAACACACACACACACATGCAAACTTTCGCTGGTTCGACGTAGAAACATTTACACCCACACATTGACACAAAAAATACACCTCTAAATATCGCGTTGAGTGCAGCAGGCAATAAATGCTAATATTTTATTTAAAACGCATGTTGGTTGGTAAAGCACCTAAAAGCAAATGCATTTTGCACCCCCGCAGTGCTGCGCCGCCGTTCCCACCACATCAGCCATCTGCTGCAGAGAAATTTGCTTATAAAAGGCTCCATGGAGCGAAAAGAATTAGCTTTGTCTGTTGAAAGCTCGAAGCATTTGAAATTATATATTGCACATACGCGCTGTTGCAGGTCATTCCTTCAGCAGCAGCAGTTCTAGTTTTGCATTATATGTATTTGTAAAATTGTGCAACTTACACATATTTGCACATAATTTGCAGTACTCGAGTGAATTGCTCTGCCATTGCGCATACGCTATGCTACCAGGGCAACTTTTTCTTCAAGTGTTTGCGTTTTTGTTATATGTTTCGGACTATTTTTTTGTTTTGTTTTTGAGTCCTCTTTGAGTTGAACCGAAATAATTTTCAAATGCATTTTTCAACAACGCCAGACGAGTAGTGACTTATGAATAAAAATCGAATAAAACTTAGTGCGATCTACTTATCAGGCACAACAAAAGCAACAGCAAACCATAACAATTTAGTTGCTTATTATATGCAAATTTTGATATTTAAAGTTTTCATTTCGTGAAAGCAAAGAGCACAAACCAAAAGAATGCTTAACAAGTTACCTGAGGGCGCTACCGGAAAAAGTTCATATAACAACATTCCAGCTTTTTCAGTCGACCCACCTTCGTGCCGCCCAATCCCCTCGCTTACATGCAACTTTGAACAATTTTGGCTTAAATGTAGCTTACATGCAAGTTGCTGTAGTTAGATACTTTTGATTACAGCACAGTTGATCAGCATATACTACATCCCTGCCTGCCTATGGATATATGCTTGAAATATTTGCATAAAACTTTTCCAAACTCTGCATACTTGAGGCATGCTGTTTGCCTAAAAATTATTTGAGTGAAAATATTTTCTATTGTGAGCAGTGAGGTGCGCCAGCTCGGTGTCCATTTTAATGCAATGTTATTAAATGAAACCTTGGAGAGCGAATAAGTGAATTGGGATTAAGATGAGTTTGGGCTTGAGTTTGGGTCTGGCGTTGTCTGAGTGTCACATAAACCCCCGATTGGGCTAGTGAAGTTAATAAATCAAAAGCTTAAATGTACAAATAAACATAAAAATCCCATAAAGGCTATGCCACAATAAGCATATCCCAGTGCGGCTGCACTATAAGAGCATAAAGCTTAATTTGATTTTCATTAATGGACCCAGTGACGATTGAGTGCATTAAACGGCTTACGATAGACATTTCGCAATGGTGGAGTATACGTTGTCCTCGCTGGCTCGCTCGTTTAAGCCAGAAGCTGTCTTAACAGTTTTTAACATATTAGCATGGCGGCACTGCCGACAGTTACAGGCCAGGCAATAAAGCAACGGAGCATAAGGCGAGTAAAATTCAATTACAACATCCAGCGGCAACAGAAAAACCAACCAGAAAAAACATGTGCAACAACAATGGCAACTGAGACCGCTCATGTTCATATATCAGCCGAAAAGTATGCAATAAAGAGCGGCACACAAAAACCCAAAAAGTACGTTACAAATGTAAAACAAATAACATGGAAATGAAAAACGAACTCGGTTGGAAAATTGCAGTCACACACACACACACACCCACACACAAACACATTGTGGTACAACAAGAGGCATCAAGGAACGGAAATTGACTCGCCATCGCCAGCGTCGCCATCGTCGCCGCCTCCGCCATTGCCAACCACGCCGTTCCGTTTCCGTCTGTTGTTGCAGCTGCCTACTAAAAAATTTACTGCGCTTCAAAATGGCAAACAAAACAAAAAACATGAGCAGAAAGACAAGGCAAAAGAAAATGACATCAAATATTTACCATGTTGAAAGACATTTTAATTTTGCAAAACTGTTGCAACAAGAAGTGGTTCAAACGCTGGAGGAGGAGGAGGCAGTAGTAGAAGCAGCCGGGCTGCCAACCAACAGCAGAAAGAAGTCGGCTCATTACCAAAAAATTGACAGCAGCTAACAAATGGTTTCAGTTTCAATATTTATTTTGTTGTATCGTTGTCTTCTGTAAACCACAATAACCAAAACCAAAAACGAACACGGAAAAACCTCAGACAACTATTCACTCTCAACTCTTCCGGCCACTCGTCCAGCCAGACACGTGTCTACTTGTCCACTTTACGAGTGTTTTTAATGCCGCACTCATTTTTGTTTTTTTATTTGGGCGTGATTGAAACTGTGACGATTGTCCATGTCGAGTGCATTCAATGTGCACTTTATGTACATATATACACTCAGCGAAATTCAATTAAAGCCGCCATTTTAGTTTTTTTTTTTTTTGATTCTTTGTAGGCTATAAAAAGCAAAATAATCTTATTTTATTTAAATACGAGGGCAGGCTAAAGTGTTTTCGGTACAGCAAAAAGAACAATTTTTTTTTTTCACTCACTTTTCACTCGCAAACAACGCGGGGCGCATTCTTTGTTCATGCCGCCTGTTTTGAGATATTCCACTTTCTACCCTGGGGCATCTTTTCAGACCAATCCACTTGCTTTCAAGTTTAGTGAGTGTCGAATATGGAGAAAACGATGAGTGGATGCAAGGGCAGCCAAAAAATCCGTTCCCCTCACTTTATTGTATTATAGATTTTGCAAAGAAAACCAAGACGCTCAGAATTCTCTCTAAAAACATCTCCCTTCTTTTCGCTTTTCTTCTTCTAATAGAGAAGTGGTCGACAGCTAGTGCCATCAAAGTCATGCATTTAGTCTTTATCCTAGAAGTAGCTGACCTCCATTGGCATAATTTTTTAGATTCCTCAAGTCACACAACTTTATCGGCTATCCATATACGTTCTCCTCTCAGGCTAGAATTTAAAATAATGCTCTAGAATTCCTTTATAGAGCCAGTGTGAAAAGATGATATCTACTAATAGCAGTATAGAGTTATCTAATGTACTCCGGGACGAAAATATCCACAAAGACCTAAACAAATTAACATGAAAATTTTTTCACAAATGTAGAGCCAAACTAGCCAAAACCAGAGGCTTCCAATTCCATTGTTACATAAATTGTTGACTGAAGACAAATAAGAAAAAGATTTTTTAAATACACGCCCGTCTCTCTACAGACAAGACTTAGAAAATGAAATAATATTAAAAAAATATTTTCATCATAAATTTATAAATAAAATTTATTTTATCAGATTTATATAAACAGCTCAAATTAATTGTCTCATGGAGAATATTAAAAATCGTTGTAAAATTCAAATGCAAAAAGCGTAAAGAAATAGTAAAAGTTGAACAAAAATTTAAATTAAATTTATGATTAACTTGAGAGCTTGAGACATTTTTTGGTTATTTATTGATAAATCAAAAAATGAAATATTTCGAATAAATCGTGTGAATCTTTCAATTACGTAGAATTAAATACATTAATTCTACTAATTTTTTAAGAATTTCGCTAAGTGTAGCAAAAGCACAAACTCACATAATACTGTCGGCTGTTATTTTTATGACAAAAGAAATGTACTGTCTGGTATCTGTGTGTGTGTGTGTGTATGTTTGTATCTGTCTTTGTGGTCAGTTTGTTGGTGTTGTGTTTTATATTACGACAGCAAAGTACTAATAAAGTGAAGTGCTTGCTGACCATAGCAAAGCCATTGGAAACAAACGCCATTGCAATTGAAAATGCTGTGTCTGCTTATTTTGGCATTACATACACATTATATACACATTCATGTGGCAATTACATAACAATATGTTGAGATACATTTGCACATTTGCCATTGCGAGAGAGTAAAAGGGTATACATTGCCCCCTATGCAAATAAATAGATTAATGTCAGTACTAACCACGTGCAATATCTGCTGTATACAAATGATCAACATTTGCGGCTGGGCTCATGTAGATATAACTAAAAATGCCTTGCGCCATGTCAACAATAAGTTTTATTTTGTTTTTTGTTTTCCTAGTGCTCGAAAAACAAATAAATTAACTTTTATGCGGATATGAAAGAATTTGTGGCACTATAACCAAAAGTCAAGTTGGGTCAATAAAATAGTATCTTATCTATCTATCCTTTATCTGATGTTAGCAAGAAGCATTGATACTCTTTAAGTGAATAAGTTGACTCTGACAGCATTGTTTCTGACACAATTTCCGAGAAAAGAAGATGAATTAACTTTACTCAAATAAGCTGTGAGAATTCCCAAAATAAGTATTTAGAAAAATGTAACTGAATTAAAAGAAAATTATTTTTGTCCACACTCTTTCGTGGTAGTAGGTCAACTCTTCCCCAAGTATTTACCACAACAAAACAGGAAATCGTATGGTAAGTTTTGGGAGGCAGAGGAACACTGGCCATCCCATATATCCCTCACCACATAAGTAACGTTCATAAGTATTTATCTAATGAATTGACAAATTCAATAAACAATTTGTTAAGAAACTGACGTTTCCCCAGCACAGAGTGTTGAAAAAGACTGCGAATAAAACTACTGATCGGTAATCATCATTTAGTCGAATAAAAAAAAATATAATCTAGTGGTCAGCACTCTGCCGATAGTTTTATTTTATATTTTGTGTTCATACTTGAGTTTTTGAGATGTACTATAGCTAAATTTTATTGCAACCAAGTTTGAGTTGTTTTAACCACTGCTTGTTGAACCCATAGATTTGCCGAAAATAAAGTTTTGATATTTTTTTCTTACTCAATTCCACAGCGTACTTGTCCAGCATATGCTTCATCGACACTGAAAGACCCTTACCAAGTTCTTGAAGCATTGCTGCGGTTAATTTGTTTTAAAGTTGCACTCAATTGCCACACCCAACAACTGGAGACATTGACAGCATGCAGCAGAGCGCACTTTATATACTTGCCCCAGTCATATTACTTACATTTACTGTGGCATGCTCCGAGGGGCAGCACAATAAGTACTTTGTAACTTACCCTCGCCAATGGAGCACACAAATGCGTTTGCACTTAAACCAATTGAGCTTTAAACGCTGGCTGACAGTGTTACCAACAATTCACCAGGATTGCTCATGAAATAAATATAGCCGGCTGCACTGGTGCCTTGGGGAGGGATTTAGCAAGCAGTCACCAAATGCATCTTCACGACAGGATGCGCAAAATCTCTGCGAACTATTGTTATATACGAGCATTTGGCACACTTCACTGGTTCATCAATAAACACAACAAGGTTCCGATTGCCAAACTGTTGCTTGCGTTGGCAACCCTGCAACTCACTCTCCATGAGTATATACTATATACGAATCTAAAAGTATTGTCAAACTATAAATGCCTCAGGTGCGCCAAAAGTGTGTAACATTTAGCTGGCAGCCATTTTGTTAGTAGTTTGCCTCTTGCTGATATTATTGTCCTTGTAACTGTGCTTGTCGGTGTTGTCGCCATTTTTATTGCTGACAGTTTGGCTGTAGTTATTTTTGTAGCCGGTTTATGAACAAAAGTTTAGCAACTCTGCGACTTAAGCCAAATTTGGCCCAAAGCAAGAACGCTCAAGAACTTGGTACACTTCGTATTTTTTTTTTCATAAAAGAAACTTTTGACTTTGCTTACAATTAAATACATATGCTATAGGTGTAGAAGTAGACCCCAACTACGAACCTAGAACCGTCACCTCCAAGTTAATTATGTATATTTATACATGACATTAATGCATACCAAAATTTGGCAGTAGAGCAAGACAGACCATACATCAAAGTTTTGCAGAGCAAGAATTGCGTATGAATAAATATGGGGCGAGGCATGCTACGTGCTGCCCAAGGTGTAAATTTAATAAACGAATTACCTAAACATGAGCTGGCCAAAGGCGGTGGTGAAGCGTCGTGCGGGTCACCCTGTTTTGCATATTCCGCCCTGGGCCTGCCACTTTGCCAAAACTCAAAGCCATGACAACCAAATGCCACGCAGCCAAATGCGAAATGGATTTTTACTTATAACGATCCAATCTCTCCGAGGCTGAGGCGGCTTTAGCTAACTAAATTTTCAACTTGTTATGACTAATAAAAAAAAAATTATAAGTAAAACGTGAAATGTGCCGCACAGAAAAAAAACAGCGAACAAATTTCCAGCAAAATTCCTAGCATACTTTCGAGCTGTGCGACCAACAACATCGCCGTTGTAGCTCTAGGCAACACATAGCACATGTACTCTCTACACTCTACCACACCACCAACAACAACACCGACAACGACCGAAAGCAAGTAAAGAATGTTGAGTCTTTGGGCTATAAAACAGCATGCCACAAAGTAGAGGCAGAGGCAAAGGCATAGCCAAGCAGCAGAAGCAGCTTTGGAAATAAATACCACCAATCGCCAGCCTTCTGTCTCCTGCCTCTTGCCCCAACAAAAAACATCACCCAAAACAACATTCAAGCGGAATATTTAGGTTGCGTCTTATTACGAGCCATGCCGCATCCATGAACTAGTTTCACGTTGCTTTAAACAAAAAAATAAAAAAAAAAATAAAAATTTTATCAGCCCGACAGAGGAATACCCTGTACTTATGGTCCTTAAAAACAACAAATATCCATTAGAGGACTAAAAGTCTAAGCATTTTTGGGTCATTAGACTCACATGGGCTTATCTACAGCATTGCGAGATCCACTATTGAAATCATCCTTTTGATTTTGAAGAAAACGAACCTTCAAAGCTATTTAATTAATTCTTTTTTATTAAGTACTGTAGCTTTCTCAATTATAGGAGTTACTCTCTTTTATTTTGGTGAGCTCATGTCAGATTAAAAACTATCCAATTGGCAAATACAGTAAACTGAGTGCAGCGGCTTTGCGGGCTTCAGTTCAAACTAAAACGCTACTGAATAATGTCCTTAACTCAGAGCACAGAACGATATTTCTAAGGAGAATTGTAGTAGCTTCCTACTTTCGGCACACCACAGTTAGAGATCATACCAATATTCCGTCAATTGGAAGAGAAAGCACCCACTACACTTCAAGTTACATTGACAACCTTCAGCCTTATGTCAACCACTTTGCGGTGAACTTGTTAGGCAGCAGCGCCCAAAGATGCCAAAGGTTATCCACAACTTTGACTATCTCTTCAGTAAATTATAGTTTCAGACATTTAACTTATTAGTCCAATTAGTTTGCTTTTCTTTAATACAAAGAAAAATAAAATATCTGGGACAGCAAGTTAAAAAAAATTATAACAAAAGTTAGATCTCGTGTTTAAAATATGTTCTCTTTTTTGACCGAAGAAAAGTAAAAATCTTAAAAAATATAATGTTCAGACCGTAACCGTATTATTTTAAATTAAAAGCTTAGTGCTTAATTACGAGATATAATTAAACAAAAAAAGACATAAATTAGAGTTAAATTAGGAGTTTTATACAAAACAAAATACTCAGTGCACATTGGAAAAAAGTGTAAAAGTGCACTGATATACGAATTTGTGCCCATACATAAATAATGGTCTGAATTTTATATTCATGTATATTTTGAGGTTTTTATACGATCTTGACCGTAAAAAATTTCGAACAATCTGCAATAACTGTACATAATTAGTTAGATATATAATTCGGCAAATTTCACCTAAGTAAAATTTGGGATACATAGCACTTGTGGCTTTTTAATGTTATGTATTACCCAAATCTGTAATACCCTTGACCCTATGGGCATATAGTGTATAGGAACCAAACAAAAAAAAAAACAAGCACAAAAAACTCTATCCGAACACGCTTTAAATTACGCGTAGGCTTGATGCAAAAAACCAAGAGAAGTGGGCCTGAAAACGAATTGCCGCAGGTGTCAAAAGCACACACACACTCTCACAGACACACACACACACACAGAGATATACAGACAAAGTCAATTTAGCTACTAGAGAGAAAGAGAACAACTACAACTGGTAATCAGACAAGAGGGAGCGGGAGCAGTAGCAGATACTTTGTGGGCGAAGGCTCTACCAGACTTGTTGTTGCCCGCTGTTGCCTTTGATGTACGGTAAGGCAGCGAAAAGCGCCAGCAGCAGATACAGCGGTGGAGCAGAGAACGCAGAGGAAAGCAGGGTAGAGCAGCATCAGCAGTAGAGCAAGGAGGGCAGATCCAACAACTACATGAGCAACAACAACAGCATAAGAGCTAAGTGCCGCTGCGTTTCCTGATAATTATGTTTATCAGCAGATCTATGTGCATAAGGAGCAGATTCTGTTGGCGGCTCCTCGGATTTTAATGCGCTGTCAACAATGCCACACTGACAATGGATGCCACAGAGAACTGTCTAATCAGAACGCTTTGACGACAAATTGTATGCGTGTTTATAAACGAATGTGAGTGAATCACATCAACCATAACAACCAAAAACAACAACAACAACAATTTAATCTCAACCTCGTCATCTTTCAGAGCAAGCTCCAACGCTCTCTCGACTTAGCTTTAATGCGCAAAATTTAATGTTCACTTACAGGTGCAATCTGTGAGCTATGTCAGTATGTTTGAATGTTTGTATTTGTATGGAGGAAAAACGATGGCAGCTTGTATTTACCTTTAATGCATACAAATGATGCACTAACTCCAAAGTGCTTTACGCACATACACTCACACACACGAACGTTGACGCAAGCATTTCTAGGTATCTAGGTGCAACTTACTAAAACCATATAGTTAGTTAAATCCAGATTGTTCACTCATCGTATGCTCCTAACCAATCATGTTTGAGGTTGATTTAATTTACTGCGGTATCCAGGATACAAAGTCACTCGGTATTAGAGAAAATTAGCAATTGGTTGAAAAACCAGACCTCCCAGTTCCAAGACAAGTGCTCACAAGTACAAGGAGACTGGTAATAATGGTATTTGAAAAAGTTCGGTTACAAATTGTCGCTAGACGGCTATTAAATGTAATATCTCTGCTAATATTAATTGCAATTGTTCTGTGAAAAGTTATCTACATTTAAAAATTAGTGAAAATTCGGAACATTATCGTCTATCTATTATATGTAGAAAAGGTAAGAATGCGTCGCAGGCTGCTGAAAAAATTTGTTAAGTTTACGAAGACGATGCTGTAACTAGAAAAATAGCAGCGAAGTGGTTTGTTCGCTTGCGATCCGATAATTTTGATGTTAAAAATGCACCTCGCTGTGGTTGACCAATCACTGAAAAAGTCGATGAACTCATGGGAAAAATGATGGCGTACGTTGGTCGTGTGCGGACGCTTTTAGGATACCCTGTACCACTAATTGCAATTAAGTCCAATATATTGCTTAAGCACGCTAAAAGACAATTGATTCCCAAATTTGGTTACGATATCTTCACAAACAAACGAAACACATCGAATTTTATGGGAGCTATATGATATAGTCAACCGATTTTAATCAAATTTGGTACAGTGGGAGCTATATAATAGAACCCCGATATCAAAAAAATAAAATAAACTTGTCTCCCGTAGGATTATTAGGGATCTTATCCGAAAGCCATCTCTGAGATCTAGGCGGTCATACAGACAGACAGACGGACGGAGAGACGGACATGGGTATACCAACTTCGGTGCTTAAGAAAAAAAAAAGGTTGCCATTTTCGTGTTTCTCGACCCCAACTTACCCTAAAAAACACTTTTGTTGGAAGGTTCATTTTTCGTGTAAACTAGTGTAATTAGCTTTAGTTTAAATATAGACACATAAAACTTTGACCTTGAATATGCATTTTTCCGGCTTCCAATTATTGAGTCGAAATTATGGCGTATGAAGCACTGCCGTAACCCCTATGCATGATGCATTTTCTAAATCTCGAATTTTTTTTCTCTTGAAATCCATGTCGATGACTTGGCAACAACTTGACTGATGACTTCGAACTAGTTTGGCTAGTTACTCCTACACAATACATACAACCAACAATTTCTGAACTAAAGGCCATTAATTTTTCATCGTGTTGAAATTTTTTGATAGACAAACTTGTTGCCCCTGAACTACAATGAACAAGGACTTTACGTCAATATTTCAATAGGAAATGATGGGAACCTTTAGCCGCTTATAACACCCATTATTGGTGGCTACATTGAGGGGAATAGGGGTGTGCGCATATTGGTTTCATTGACCACTCTAAGCCTATTTGATTGGGCTTTTGCCTGGCCCTCCAAAACAATTTGTGTCATTTGATATGCCCAAAAGATTTATGAGTTAATTAATGTAGCAGATGTTGGTCTTGTGAAGAAAAACAAAATAAAGCACACATAGGCACTCAAATACACAGAAACATCAACCCGGTATTACTTCCAAGCCCATTTGACATGCAAACAAATTATCCTTTTAACAGAAAATTTAGAAAACAAAACAAATTGGTTAAAAAAGTTTCGTTGTATTTTCTTAATTTAATCAAATTTAATATTATTTGTTTGATAGATTATATAAAGTATTTGATTATATCAACAAAGTTATTGGAATTGTTACAAAATAAATAACCCGTAACGGAAGTTTTGGTATACGGATTCGTTACTAAATAAATTAAAAAGAATTTTGACTTTCCAAAATGTGCGATAACAATTTTTTGCTCTACTTGGCATTCATACAAATCAAAGCTCAGTAGGCTTTGTGTTTGATTAAAATAAATGTAGTTCTATCTGCTGAAAGAGTTCCATTGTTTTGCCTTCGTTTAATGATAGGAGAAACTGCAAAGAAATTGTTCGAAATGGCAAGAAAAGTGCAGATGACGCTTCAGCAAAGCTTTTACTGCTTTTTAAGTTTAGCACTTCATCAGTTTTACTCTTATGGTCCATATATATAGTACTACGAGTATTTGCCAGCAACGGTGTGCCAATTTTTCCATGGCATATGTTGAAATGGGTCAAATCCCAGCCAGCCCTTAAAAAGTCACAACGATGTGCTTCATTGTGAATGGATTGTGTTTGTGTCAGTGTGTATCCCAGATCTGTGGTTTCCTCTCTGCTTGCCTACAGAGTGCATACTGTGCCACATATTCATAGTTCATAAACGGTGCTATTGAGTGTCGATTTTCACTCGAGCCAGGACGTTGCACTACTACTACCAGGGGCCACCAGACAGACAAACAGACTGGCATGCATTCAGGCAGCTCCATCCCACATCTGGCCTGTTTGTCCATCAACTAACAATGATGCTATTGAGTTGAGTCCTTACTTTTTTTTTTTTTACTTCTTTCAGCGAACCGATAGTTGTGCGGCTGGTAGAGATTAGAGGTTAGCATCGATTACAGCTGTCGTTGCTATTATGGCAACCAAGTATCCTTTTAATAGTTTAACACAAAGCTGTGGTAGCAGAGTGCACTGCATGAAAAAGAAGAATTGCATGGCGAAGGATCGTAAAAGAATTTACTGTTATTTACGAGTATACAAATTATATAAAGTATGATTTTTTGCATATTTTTTTTTTTCATATTTTATCGAATGATTTACAAACGAATGACCCAAGTACAGTTGAGTCAATTTTTAATTGGAATTTTTAGTCCAATTTAAATATGGTTCTTTAATATGGTATGTTCCAACATTTCACCATCCATTTAAGATGTCAATTTTTTTTGCCAACTCCGATCCTATGAGGGCATAGGTAGACGTAACCTCAATTTTGAAAAAAAACAAACCAATTTTTTTTTTATTAATTTAAAGTTGTATCATTTTTGGACATTTTTTATTTAAAAATTAAGGTTACGTCTACCTATATTGGAGTTTGCAAATAAAAATTGACGATGTTCATGTTGGCTAGTACTACCTTTATTATATATGTATAATTCATCATAAGTTATTATCTTCCTATTGTGTCATGGTGACATCACTAAAATAAGCATAACTTCCTTTATTACAAAAGTTACCAAATCTTTTTTTTGTGTCTTTCATAGTTAATTCACGTGCATAAAATGTGATCAATCTTATATTTAGGCAAAGTTGAGATCACTTTTGAACTAAAAAAAAATTAAAAAAAAAACCAAGACAAAATCACATTTTTTTCACGAATTCGCAGTGTTGTAGCCTACAGAAACTGGGGCACATCTAACATCTAACATCTAACATCTTTTGTCGAAGATGTTAGGTATGAATTTGCCGTTCCGAAAATTTGAACATCATTCCAACATCTTGTGGAAAAGTTTCTATCTTATTGTGTTCCGATAAAAATATATTCGATAATTTTTCTGTGCAACTCTATATTTTTGTCTTTCGCTATCAACGAAAAAGACTGTCAATTTTCAATTCCAAACAAGGCGCCAAAACCTCATATATTTATGGAACTGGCACAGAATTTAAAACGTGCGGCATTATATGGCTAACTAAACAATAAAAGGGTGAACCAGCAGGCATTCCCGTTTGATAAGTAGAAAAAAGTAGAAAGCAATTTTATAGATTTATTCTTTATGTTTTTAAGTTAAGTTTTAACAATTTGCTTTATTTTGATAATATGTGGTTTTGCTTAAAGCTAGCCACTAAAATTTACATTGTTAAATGAGACAGAAATATTTTTTAAAGTTATGAATTAAAATTTGAAGTGTATTGTCGTTGTGTAACCAAAAGAAAATTAAATTCAAAAACCTTGGTCCAAAGGAATCAAACATTTTTTTAAATAAATTTACATAGATTTATTCTATATTTTTATTTATTATATTTTAATAAACAAAGGCGACCTGTGGCTCATTAACAAAGCAGCATATCAGCTCGTTGTCCTCATTAACACTTCCAATTAATTAATGGTTTCAACATAAATTCATAAAACCCTTTCTTAATAATAGTTGAGTTTGAAAATCAACTCATAAAAAGATTGATATTTTAAATTAAAATAACATATTTAATAAATTTTCATAATTTGCTTATTTCACCTTTCAGCCTGTCAATATGGCAGTAAGATGTTAGATGTTAGATGTTGTCAATGCGAACACCTTTTTCACATCTTCAAAAAATCCCATGCGTTCCGCTAAGATGTGCTCAGTGTGAATAGG
The DNA here is from genome assembly GCA_949987675.1 of Chymomyza fuscimana. Classification (NCBI taxonomy): domain Eukaryota; kingdom Metazoa; phylum Arthropoda; class Insecta; order Diptera; family Drosophilidae; genus Chymomyza; species Chymomyza fuscimana. The sequence continues at coordinate 89,489,151 of OX465088.1, forward strand.
CTATAATCTTCCAATAAAAAAGATGGCGTACGTTAAAATCGGGAGCGGACGACTTTGGGATACCCTGTACCACTGCTTGCAATAAAATCCGGTAAATTGCTTAAAAAAACCAAAAGGCATTTAATTGCCAAATTAGATTACGATACCTTCATAAACAACCAAAAACAGACGAATTTTGAACCAAAAATGTTTTTTTGTCCGATCGTTCCTATGGGAGCCATAAGATATAGTCAACCGATTTTGATCAAATTTGCTACAGTGCTTGGGAACTCTAAAAAAACTATTGAGTGCCAAATTTGGTTACGATATCTTAATAAACAACCGAATTATCCATCTAAAACTTTTTTTTTTTTTCGAGGTCCTCTGAAGCACCCTTATAGGAGCTATATGATATAACCCCGATATCAAAAAAAAACAATAAACTTGTCTCTCCTGACATAATAGCGATCTAATCTGAAAATTTGGTTGCTCTAGCTCTTACCATCTCTGAGATCTAGGCGACATACAGACAGACGGACAGACGGACATGGGTATATCGACTTCTCTAGTCACCCTGATCATACTTTAGGTAACTTTGGGGGGTCTCCGACGTCTCCTTCTGTATGTTACATACATTTTCAACTTACACAAACTTAATATACCCTTTGTACCATACGGTACAGGGTATAAAAATGTCAAAGCATTTTTATTCGGCTAACGAGAATAATATTATTATTATTAATATATTGTAATAAAATTATCAAAATCGAAGACATCGAATTGAAATGAGTGCCGCTTCACTTGTGTTCGTCCTTGAGTCCCTATAAGTCGATCTATCAAAGCACTTCTTTTCGAAAAGTTGGATCCCTTTAAATTTGATAAAAAACGGAAAATGAAAAGTCTACATAAGTGTACAGCTGCTATCGATAAATCGATAAATAGTCGGAATTTTAAAAAAAAAATTCACGAGAATAATATAATTATTATTAATTTAGTAAAACTATCAAAATCATAAATAAATGGGACTTCTTTTCTTAAAGTTGCATCCCTTAAAATTTGATGAAAACGGAAAACATTTGATAAAAACATGTCCACCCATAGTACCTACTTATTAGAATCTTCCGTGTGCAATCTAACACACTCCAAGAGAAACGAGCACACATACACATACAAAAGTAGCCCAGAGCATTTCATAAATCTTCACATGCTGGTCTCTTATCATTATGTAGTACATATGTATAAGCCCTACGATAGTCCCATGCTTTTTGTACCATGAGTTTCTTGGACAAAATACAGTCATAAATTTAAATCAAAATGGCTGCTAGGCAACATTTGAATGTGACTTTGAGTAGAAAGAGAGATAAAATAACAAAAAAGAGGAGAAAAACAATATTGAAGTCACGCACAGCTTGTATAAATATGTATAGTACTATAATATATACTACATGCATGTATATAAACGATAGTAGTTGGAATTTTTTTTATTTTCCATCTTTCAGAGAATTTTTACAAATGTACAATATTGATAAATGCCCCCAACTTTATGTGTTAACATAATTTGACTAATGATGTGATGAGTTAAATAAATAAATGATTGATGGAAAACAAATTGGTTTTGTTTGATCAAAAACTTTCAAAAACATCAGATAAATCGAATTGCTTAATTAGTTTTATTGAATGTGGCATGCGTTATGTATGTAGTAAGTATATAAAAACAGGTGTTTTTATTCATATTTTGTTGCAATTTAATTAGGGTGGCTCACTTTATTTGATAAATGACGATGTCATCGCAATAAAGATATCTATGTTGTTGTTGTTATGAAATGTGAAAAAATAAACCATCTATGAAAAATTACCTTAAAAGGCACACAAAAATAATCATTTACGTAATTATATATGGTATGTATGCATTTTTAATAAAATCAATAGACTCATTTGAACAAAAGGAAGAAAATGTAGTGGGCTATTAAGATACAAAAAGTTAAATGTTTTATATTTAAATACTCTCCTGATTTCAAAACACAGTTTTGCCTATAAATTGCATGCAAATGAAGAACTTGACCAAAATTTCAAGTTCCTGATCTGATCACATTATTTAAAGATGGTGGACAGTATTTTGTTGCAATAACTGAAGTTACTTCAGTATTTAAAGTATAGGTTACAAAAAATTGTAATTCAGTAGAGAAGAATTCCGACAGGGTGACAGTGTTTCGTGCATACTGTACAGAATTGATTGACTGATTGATTAATTGTTGTGTCAAAATGCCCATAGGACCATAAATTGTAATTGATTTTTTGGTTTGCATATTAAGTTGAGAAGAATTGAAAGTATCCAGTTAAGGTTCATAATTTGTGAAGGGTTGTACCGATTGAAAGTTCGAGGTGTTGGTTTTTGGTTACTCAATCTTGTATAACAATGGTTATAAAGTTAATATTTTTCTGTATTTAGTAGATTTCTTTTTTATTTTTGGAAATCGTGACAAATAGCTCGGTCCACTTTCATCCAAAGGTATTGCTGAAAATCAAGAAATTTTGTGTGGCTCGATCTTGTAGTCTTCGATATCATATGTTCAAGCAGACGCTCGAAGATTCATTGCATTAGGCTGCGCCATTTTTTCCTACAGGAATGTAATATAAAGTCTTACCTTAAAATAACCAAATTAAGTCGATCAATTGCAAAGTTTTGACATTTTTCGGCACAATTTTCATTTCAGTTTTCATTACTATTTTCAATTATTTTAACTGTTTTAAATTTACAAATTTGCATCAACGTTAATTGGGGCTCAATGTAGCGAAAATATTGGCTCATTTATATTTATGTCTCGGTTTCTCTGCTGCGATGGGTCTTTGAAATTGTTATATACTCGTATATAATCGAATAAGTTTTGTGGAAGAGTCTTGGATATAAGGCAAGTTGTGTGAATTGTGGTTTTATAGTATTTAGCATTTAGCTCGAATGTAGTGCAAAAAGCCAAAACTGCAATTGGCCACAAATCCAATGTAGTGACTTCTGCATTTCTATGCATGAATTATTCAAATAGTACGAATATCTGCCGCACATAATCAGGAGAGCTGGTGGGGGGTGAAGAGAGAGGGTAAATTCAGTAGTACAAACAGTGTAAGCTGCAAACACTCGAATTGAATTGAGTTTCATATTGAAAGTCAACTATGAATCTAAGCGGATGAGCCCAAAGTACACAAACTCACAAACCCTCACACTGGCACATTGGCATGGCACAGTGGGATTTATATTTTCACAGATAGGAATAAACTATTACGAAACAAGTATTTCTTATTGCAATAGATTTATGTTTATGTATTGTATATACCTATATAGTAGATATAATAAAAGCTTAACAGCTTTGAGTGTTGAAGGCTTTCTAGATTTTCACTTTGTCTACAATCGAGTTGGTCGTTTGGGCAAAAGTCAATTGCTTGTCCCACTGTGCATAGGCCAAATTGTAAACAAACAAATAAATAGAATACTGCACTAAATAAACAAACCCTGACATATAATCCCCCCATACCCAATGTCAGCAGTAAAATCGATTACGTAAATAACCACAAACTCAACAACGAATTGAACTAAACAACTGCAATACACACAATCAAATGCATAGTATATACTACTATATAATGTATGCATATATACATATATGTTTGTATAAACAAACAAACGAACGAGTACAAACGTGCATTCTCATTTATGCCTATGGGAATAAAAGATAAATTGTTACATAATATGCGAGTTGAGTTGATTCAGTTGAAATGGCTGCACTTAAGGATACCACAATACCATAGTCTCGGTCGTGATGATTATGCCATTTAAGTGTCCTTAATTTCTAGGTAGCTGCCATTAAGATCGACTCCAGTCAAGCAAATGGCTTGAAAGCGGCAAATGCTAAGCTTTCATTATTTAATGCAAATCCAATGCATTCATTGTCTGTTCAAACAACGCCAGTTGTCACAGTTGGAAAATTCGATTTTCATTTTCATTTTCAATTCGATGCAAAGCAGCCAGAGACAGTCGGGTAGTCAGAGAGTCAGACAGTCGTCCTTAGTACTCAAGTGGTGGTGGAAGCCATTGCTGCAAATCAAATGCCTGTCTATAATGTATGCCAACTATTGACATAGCACTCATTCCTCTCACGCCCCTCAACCACCCTCACAGAGCTCTTGAACAAATACGCGTACGCACTCACCCATACATACAGCATACGTACATAAATACTATATGCAACACACTGCATACTACTTGCAACAATGCCCTGCTGAGCCAGAGACAGTGACACACAGACAACACCAACGCCATTATTGATGTCGATGTCGGGTACTAATGATCATTATGATGTTGATGTTGATGACGATGACGTTGATGATGATGGCGCCAGTAGTCCGTTTACTTGCGCTAATAGCATTGAACAATCTCAAAATCAAAGCATGCTCCCCCTATCCGCCCTGCATTGCCAGCTGACGCAGCCGCACCAGCAGCCAAATCCGCACCATATCCCAGAATACCCTCCAGACGGAGACTGTTCCATGCTGTGCGTGTATGCCACAAGTGCATTCAATTACTTGATGTGTCTATATAACGGCTACAATGTCTCTGCAGCTGTGTGTTGATCCTATACGCATATATGTATGCATGTATATATACCTATATTGATGTATGTGTGTTTGTGTGAGTGTGCATTTAATACAATTGCCATTTAGAAGCAAAAATGGAAAATTTGAAAATGTAGCAAATTGATAGATAAAATGGTGCAATACTGCAACTTGGAATTTGCAACAGCAGCAGTAGCAAGAAAGCAGTTTCTGCCACTGCTGTTGCTTATTTAGATTGTTTGTTTCCCGGCAGGTAACCTGGCAGGTGTGTCAACTCGGCTTATAAATATACACACACACACACACCACCCGACTAGAATAAGAAAATCTATTACTTCTTTTTCCAGGTGCTCTATAAATAACAAGCAAAAACATTTTCTTGACAGCGCAGTTACTCAAATATTCTACATATCAATAAAAATATACTTGATAGAAATAAGATGGGGGTCCCAACAATCAAGATAGTGCTGCCATCGAGCGAAGAGAGGCACTTAAATTTTGATACAAGTGGAAAATAATTTTAATGACATTTTTAATTTTTCTCGAAATAAAGAAGCGCACTTTCTCGAATGTGAAATTTTTTGTAGCGTTATTTGTTGACGAGCAAAAGCAGTGAGGGTTGGTGTTCGTCAAAACGACGAAGGTACGACTTTGAGCGATTTTTTTATGTCCTTCCACTCACAGAAAATCAGATTGAAAATTTTCTGAGTATTATCGATATCGATAATGACAATAATTTTAATGATTTAAATGACGAAAATACGAACCAAGCTCAAGCTAAGTCAACTTGAGTTTTGATTATCTTTATGCTATCTGGAAATAGCAATATACAATATTTTAGTTTGGAATAACAAATCTGTGGCCAATGTCTGAATTATAGCGCCCTTTTTACACAATCTTTATAAATATTTAAATTATGTTCATAGCATAAAGGTCAAAAATATTAAAATGATACCAAAAGTGCGAAAAACCAAAATATATGCCTCATATTCTTATCAATTAATGTGCAAAAACAAAAAGCTAAAGCCATTAAATTTCTGCTAATAAAGGCTCAGCATCTTCAGAAATCTTAATTTAATCTTAACTAAGCTTTAAACGTTAAAGAGTATTTCTTGTAATGCGATACATTAGTAAGTACACACACATAGCCTTATAAGAAAAGCTGCATAATAGATTTTCTATAATTTACAATTCAAGTTAGAAACAATAAGACTTAGTAGATTTCAACACAGCTGTCAAATGGCTTACAATAAAATTATTGTTTATCAAATATTGTTGTTTTGATTTTAATATGCTTTATAATACTTATTGCTTTTATAGATAGATAACAACAAGTTCTTAAGCTTATAAAATCAAATGTGCAGCTTCTAAAATCTTAACAATTAAAAGGATAACTTTGCTTTATTGCTGCAAGTGTTAGTAGCACTTATGACTTAGTCTATTGTTCAAGCCATGAAAATCCTTTAAACACACGCTCTAGAGTATAACAAACATTACAATTTGCTTTTAAATGTGGTACAGTTTTAGATTGCTCTTGGCTGTTGCAGTTAAACCCAACCTCAACAGCCATTTTGTTGTCATTCACACACACACACTCTAACACTCGGACAATGTCACGCACATATAAAATCATTTATACTATACACTACAGCAAATCGAACAAGTCTTCGCACAGATCTATTTTTATTTTTCCACACGACAGGAAAAACAATTTTTGATTTAGTTCTTATACATATACCTATAAAAGGAATAAAAAAAATTGTAGGATTATTAAAAAATAAAATATTAAAATAAATACCATAATAATAAATAAATAATATAATAATAAATGTACCAAATACCAAGTAGTACCAACTGGTATCTATTGATTGTGCAGTTGCTTTTTATTTCATGCAATTCTATATTAATTATTCCTAAACAATAAAAGTGGTTTTCCGTTTCAATGTGTTCGTATGAGTTTTTATCAATAACACGAGATTCCCCCTTCAGAAGCCGCCATTTGAATTAAGTTAGTGTTGAACTAATCTTTTATATCATTATTTTGTACATTAAAAAGTCGTTCCAAATCGGTATTATCGAAAAAAAGTATAGTTGCTTATGCCAAGACAAGACTTTTTATGTTCACTGTATGTACATACTAGTGCGTGCAGTATCACGTATACGCCATGGTGACGTTGCCAACTGTTCGTGGAGTAAACTACTAAAACAATGACACGAACCATGACACACCAAAACCAAAAACCTCAGGCATAACGAAAAAAAATTGCTTGAAAAACGCAGAGTGCCACTCACACACACACGTACACACCTTTCCACATGCACATATATATATATATATATATGCACACATGGTGCTGATGTTTGTATGTGTGAAAAAACAAACGGCGTTCTGTTCTAGAGAGAACTTCTTATCCCCCAGCCACTCGGACTCGCTTTGGTTTTGTGCGATGTTTGTGCATTTGACCAAAACTGAGCTGAATTATAACCACGAAACATGCAGGGATAGTTGACATATGGGGGTCCCTGAAGTGCAGCTGGACCTCAACCCAACCCAACAAGTTGGCCAGTTGTAGTTGAAATATGCCGAATTTATATACTCTTTAATCTTTATAGTTCTCATTCGATTTGGAAATGATTTGAAATGTCGTTTAGAAACCAGAAATTTTATGTTTCCATGTTTCTCTTTATAAAGGTAACTTTTGATGGTAAATTTGAAAATTATATTTTTATTTTAAGGTAAAATTATGATTGGAGCTTCTCTATAAAAAGATGAATTTTAGTGCAGCTTCTACTCTTTGGTATTATTGTATGCACCAGGGATCGAACCGCTTGTAATTTTTACAATAAAAACCTTTAAATGACTATTATAGATTGCATTTTTTCTTAAAAATATTTTTTGAACTAAAATTAAAAAAAAAAAAAAAATAACCTTTCAATATCAGTTTTTATTTAAAAGACACGAAATTGTTGTCAAATTTTTATTTTATTAAATTATTGTCAAATTTTTATTTTATAAAATTATTCCACAATTTTTATTTTAAATACTGAAATTAAAAGCTCATTGGTTAAAGTAATATTTATATTATATTATTATTAAATATTTTTCTTGTTTTATTTTTAATTAAATTTTAAAATACAAATTTTAGAATAAGTCTTATTTTTTATTTATCAAATATATATAAAAACTAAGCCATAAAAAGGTTGTGACTAAATTTCAAACTGCAAGCTACCAATATTGTCTAGCTGGAGAATGTACCAAAAACTGCACCGATCGAATTGTAAGAAATTCAAAATTTTTTATGTTTTACACAAATACAGTTTAAAAACTAAAATTTTGCGAAAAAAATGTATTTTATCTAAAAGTCAATCTGCACGATTAGTGCTTAAAAATCATTGTTGGACAGTATTTGGCACCTTGTTTCCCCGTGTTGTTTTGACCATGTTGGTATAAACTAAACCACTTCCTTCAAGGTGCAGTACACAAAATATATTTGCTCTTACTTTATGTACCCCTTACACTTTGAATAGAGGCTATATAAATGACTAACCATGCGAAGAGCAGTCATTGTCGCTCTGTTGGTCATGGTGACCAGTAGACCTCCCCCAGAGCACGGCTACAGTTGCTATCGTTTTTTGTCATAAAATCTACCGGAACAATGTGCTGCTGGTCTGGAACTTTTCACTTTTGCTTTTTGCTAATATTGTTTTTCTGGAAAGCTATTATTGTCCTGCGTTTATATTGCCGGACAGGCTGGTACAGATTTTTAGGCTGGTTTGTGTTTGGGGGGTTCTTTTCTTTTTTGTATCTTTCTTTTAATATAAGAAGTGAAAAATGCGAAAAAAAAAATTAAATATGTTTTTATTAGCCATAGGCGTTCGTAATGACAATGACGATAGCATATTTTGGTCATTAATAAAGACGGGGTCCCTGTGTGAACTCATACATATGATGCTTTGGGTTTGTTTACCGTGTAATCCATACAGAGTATATTCGTCCTGAACTAAAATAAATGCTCTTTGCGAAGCCTATTAGCGCGAAATCGAAATGTAGCGAAATATATAAGGTATGACCTTGTTTGACCCTGTTAAGAGCAAAAAGTTAAAAAAAGTTCCTTCTTGCATACAAAAGTCTTTTGTTTTTATGATTCTGTAAATTAAGGGAATGGCGCGTATGGCGTTTGGCGCCTCGAAGTATGCTATGGTTTCTTTTTTTAAAAGATTAAAATAAATAAAACCGAGCTAATGTTTTTGACGTTGTGCCAGCAAATACCATTGAGCTAGACTGAAGGCGCCGGAATGAGGAAAAGACATTAAATTAAATGTCATATGTCATATGCCAAGTGTGTTTTTTTTTTTTTTTTTTTCCATTTTATTTGATGTTTGTTTTTGCTCCATTTCGCTGTGACAAATTAATTTCTCTGACTGAGTTATTCGCCAGATATTAGCGAATGCTTATTTTACTCGTCTCTGTACTGGTTGACCCAATTCTTAATTAAATTTTTTTTTCTTAGCAGCTTAGTTGTATTTTCTGCTCAAAATAGCTAAATCTAGCAAATTGCTTAATGCTCCATATGCTATTTTTATTTTTATTTTAATTTAATTTTTAGGCGGCATAAGAGCTTAAACATTTATTAGATTAAACCGCGTAAAAGCTTTGTTCAAATATGGCGGCTCCAAACAATTTCTAATTTAATTTAAAAGTAATTTTTTTACAGCATTAACAGCTTGACAGTTCGCGTTCTACGTTTAACACATCCTCGTATGCAATCCAGTCAGGTGCTATATAAATATTCGCCCCTCCCACCCTGCGCTTTAAATTATATTTAATAGCTTGTGTCAAATGTAATTCAATGTTTCCCGAAAGTCACTTTTCGAAAAAAAAATTCCAACAACAAAAACAGTAAAGAAAAAGTTTTATTGTAACAGCTGCCTAACGGCGTGCACTTGTCGATATCACCGTTGGATTCCGTGATTCCAGGGTTGCTGGGCTCCGGGGTAGTGCGTTAGGGGTTGCTGAAAAATGCTTTTAATGCCTTTAATAGTTCGCGCATCATTAATTCCCATTGCATCAGACATCAAGCACCCAAGTTTGCTGGAATGCGGCATTTTCGCTATGTACAAAAGAAATACCCTTTTCTAAATATTTTTCCGGAGGCTGCTTTTAATTGCAAATCGATGTGCTCAATTTTTGTGGAGTACTAATCGGTGGGGTTACAAATAGCTAACTCCTTTGATGGTAAATAGTCTAATTGCAGTTTAATGTTATTTCTATAAAGTTCCCACTAAGACAGAAAAAAAAATGATTAAAGTTGCTACTAAATTTTATTATTTTAAATTATAATTATTTTGAGGTTAATGCTTGCAATCGCAGAATTTAAAGAAACCTTTCAAGTTTCAAGCTTCCACTGTTACATTATTTTTTAAAAATTATTTTAATTTTATTAAATCAATATTACACTGACATTATGAGCTGGCTAAAAAATATGTGAATATAAATTTTTCTATGACCTTTTTTTAATATTAATTTTTAAAAATATTAAGTTTCAAAAACTAAAAGAAAAACCCATAAATATCAAATCGAATTTTTTTAATTACTTAGCTCAATTTGCAGTACTAATTTTCTATAACCCCTCAATACAAATTAAGTGTAAAACCAACAAATTATGTATTGGGCCTATAAATTAATTTTTTTTTTTTTCTGTTTAAAGCTTTTTTGTGAAATATTTATTTATTTATATATATATATATATATTTTATTCAGATTATTGCCCATCGATTGCCGCTACTTTTTCCCATCTTTCGGATGCCATCTCGAAGGAACAATGTATGTAGGAATGACAGTTGGCAGCCCTTCAGCTGACCAACTAACAATTATATGTAAGCGAGTTAATGGCAAGTAAGCGAGTTGGCAGGATTAGAATAATAAGAAGCAGTGTAGAGTTTGGCAGCATGAGAGTCAGATGTGTGTTGTGCAAAATTGAGAACGAAGTCATGTTGACATTTTAGTTGCAGAGTTAATAAACAGAGACATAAGCAATGAAGAAAAATTATATTTTAAATAGAAATAAGTGATAAGACATTTTGTGAATAAAGTCCACCATCAAAGTAAACTAAAGTGTTGTTTCAATATCACTACGGCTACCCTGGCTCTACATGTATATTTTGAGGCTATCCACGATTCGATCTATTTTTTGATATCTTCATACGAAGTGAAGCACAGCTCAGACTGATCACCACTGATATGTCGGAGCAAGTAATAATCAGAAGGAGCAAGGCCTGTAAAAATACAGCGGCTGGGGTAGCACTTCCCGTTTTAATGTTTCCAAGAATGATTTCAGCGGTTTTGTAACAAGTGGTCAAGCGTTGTCATGCTGAAGAATAACATTGATGTGTTTTCAAACGTATCAATTGCAGTCGAAAGCGATCCCCATTGATTAGGTTAAAGCAGCTCATAGTTCACCTCACCAAGCTGATCCCACTAGATACAGAGCATTAGCTTCGAGCTATGGACATTCGGGTTAACCGAATTACGGTGGTCCGGTAATTTTTTTCGCTTTGGATTATCAGTAACAATCAATCAGCTCTTAAAGCAGCATTTCACACATGACCAAATGCCTTTCAATGTCTCTTGGCTCCAATACGGCTCATACGGCACACAATGTCCAAGCTTTTGGATCAATACCATGCTATCCAAGCGATTGGAAATGGTTTCTTGTGTTACTCCCGAAAATTCTGCACATTCTTCTTGCATTTTACACGGATCATCATCAAGTCACGTCAAATCCTTGTCTTCAAATTTTTTAGGCTGTCTAGAACGCGCTTTGTCTTAGATGTCAAAGTTACCACAAGTTGAAATCGATGGCGTATTGTTGCCATTAGCTTCATAAAGCATTCCAGGACGTTCACCCACCTTTTCCGTCAAATTGAAAACTTCCCGCAGATGCAAATATATTTTCAATACACTGAAAAAAAATGTTGTTAACACTTCGACGAAATGACACATAATGAAAAGAGAAGCTTGTCAGTGAGGCTTCAACATGAAGTTGGTTACAAAGGTACCCGATGCGATTTAATACACAGTAACACCTTCTGTTGTTAATCCTTTAAAACTAATTTATAGGCACAACAAATTTATTGTACTTGCTCGAATGCTGATTATCCTTAACGACCAATATACATATATCTAAAAATTTTAAAAACCTATAAATTTGAATTTATAAAAAATTTTTATGGTGCAGAAACATGGACGATGACGAAAAGTGATGAGCGTGTCTCAGGAGTTTTCGAGAGCAAAAATTTACGTAAGATCTTTGGTACCTCTTGCGTTGATAGTAGTGAGTACCGCTTACGATGGAACGAAGAGCTGTACGAGCTCTACCCCGACATAGACATAGTCAAGCGCATTAAGTGGCATCGACTGCGTGCTAGGTCATGTGGCGAGAATGGATGACGATGCTCCAGCGAAAAAAGCTTTCGAAACGGTGCCCCAGAGGGAGACCCCTCTGAGATGGAAAGATCAGGCATCTATTGACCTGGCTAGGCTTGACGTTTCCAACTGGGGTCAGTGCGCGCAAAGCAGAAACGACTGGCGAACCGACACACGGTTGTAATGGCGAATTGATGATGATCATTTTTTGTTAAACATAAAATAACTATTGTAAATGCATTTTTTTCTTAAAGGGGCCTTATTTAAAAAAAAAAAAAAAAACAGTAAGTGTTTTTAAATTTTTATCAGCATAAGATTTTTAAAGTAAAATACCAAGAACCATTTATTAGCAGTTTGAAACATTTTATTTTGAATTAAAAATATATAAATATTTTACCCAAAATTCTGAAACACGTTAAAGATCATTTTCAACCAATTTTAAAATGTCAAAGATTTTTTTAGCTGAATTAATTTATAAATGAATTGACTGGATTTAACAAAATTTTAAAATTTCAACACGATACCAATTTTATCATTGCTTAAAAATAAATCCATTAGCATTTTGTAAATGTTCGCTGAACAAATGAAACTAAATATTCTCATATTTAACTATTTACTTTTTATACTTAATATAAGAAAAGTACAAAATTACATATTAAAATATTTAACATTTATAGTATATAAAAAATTACAAAAAAAAAAACGGGAAACAGGACGTGTTAGGCGCCAAACCAAAGCAAACAAAAACAATGAAAACTATTTAAAAAAAGGGAAAATATAATTTATTTTATCCTGGTGAGCCTGGCCAGGATATTCGTTAAAAATGTTGAAATTCTTGTATTGCCATCAGTGTGGAAATTTTGACGTTATTTAGAATTGAATCTGATAAAAGCATGTTAAAAATAAATCGTTTCTATTTTCATCGGATTGGGAAAGTTAAATGTCATAAAATAAAAATTGAATAATGGACAACTAGTATAATTTTAAAATTTATTTAAATCTAGCGCAGTTTAGAGAATTGAGGCCTCTTGTGATGGTAAAAAAAACAACTGTTTTTGTACGTGGAAAATAATTTCTAAAAATTTAAAAACATTGTTTTTTTCCAAAAATCGTCAAAATTTTTTTTTTTTTTTTAACATTCAAAAGAATGTCTTCAAGCTTTAACGAAAAGATACCGATAAGACTTTTTCCAAGTGAATAAAAACTTATAAAAAGTAATTTGTCGTGAGACTGAAGTAAACGTGACGTCATGGTTTCAGAAATAACTAAAGCAGACGCGTTGCAAAATTTAGTTTAATTGTTTACAAAATTAGAAAATTATAGCTTTCAGATTAAATCCACAATTATTTTTCCTATCCATATAGTAAGTATACCTACTAATTTATTTTCATATATTTCACTTGTTTTATAGTTTCGTTTATTATACTCTTCGCAGCGATTTTTAAATACAACCTGTCCGCGTTTATTGATCCATAAACTCTATGGCATACAGCGCGAATCCGAAAAAGTTCAACTTTGTAGACTATAAATTTTTTCTCGAATTTTATTGCCTTTACCCAAGCGAACTCGGTACACAACAAATACAGGCTATTCATTCTGACATGTGTATGTATTTTTTTTGTATTTGTTTTTTTTGAGTTTCTGTATCTTTGTTGCTTTTGTTGGTGTCTAGTCTTTCTGCCATTTTGTTTGTGTTGGAGGTGCTTTTGTGCATAACTTATTTATAAGCCCTTTACGCACAAATACACATAGTAAAAACAAATTTAGACGCTTGCCCTGCCTTAACCCGCTTTCAACAGTTTTTGGTCATAACCCACAAAAGCAAAAAAGATAGAGCAAAAAAAAATAATAGAAATACTCGAATGGATTCTGCGATGTCGGCACATGTCCATTGTGTGCGCATTTACATCTTTGTGGACAGGGGCAGGGGCGACCCAGATTTCTATATTACTCTACTAGTTTCGGCAAACTCTTTCCCTTTAGGATAATTGAGTCTGTGTGTGTGTGAATGTCGTGACTTTATTGTGCCTCGCCGACGTAATGTGGATTAGTTGGCTCCTTCTTACATTTGTAGCAAATAAATGGATAGCCATTAAAAATATTTAAAACCCTTCTCTAAAAGCAGGAAATGATTCTGAATTCGTGTAAATTTTCAAATTTGTATGCATATTACATAAATATTTGCCTTACGACTAGTTCTATTCTTTTTCTTCGGTTTGCACCCTTTTAAGACAAGTTCGCTCTGTCCACCCTCTCATTTAACATCTTGACCATCCCAAGTGCGATCTGGTATCTATTGTAAATTATTTTTTCGCTGTAAAGCAGCTTAAATAAATTCGTAATTATTTTAAATGTGCCCAAGTTGGGTGCTACTCCCAGCCATGGAGCTTGGACCCTTATTACCCCCTTCCGTCTATTTCTACATTTCCCGGTCTGCTGTTTTATACATTTCGTTCTCTCGGTAAAAGTTTTTCCAAAGTTTCGCCCTCGCTCATTAAGTGGCACAATTTCTCTTCTGCTTTTCTTTGGCAACTTTGTTGCATCGCCTTGGCGATGGTGACGACGCATGGAGGTCGAGTAGCGGGAACCGGACTGGTGTGCCGGCTGGTTCAAGTGCCGCCGCATCACACGCCAAGTAATTATGAATATTTTTACGAACTTTTGCCACAGGCGGCAGCAGCAAATCAAAATATTTCATTCGGCTGCTCTCAGAAACTTAGGGCGAAAAATAATTTCCACAAAATAATTAAAATGGTGAATTGGATGGGAAAAATTGCATCAAATAAACTTCTATAAATGCTAGGAAAAATTTTGTTTTTAGTCAGCCATCACAGAAACTACTCACAATGGTAAGTAGATGATAGATAAATTTTAATTAATCACATTTAAAAATTTAATAGATGAAGTATTGTGCCTCGTTAAAAATATTACATAATGGACTGAAATAAATGTTATTATATTAATAGTATACAAGTGATTTTTTACTAAAGTTCTTAAGAAATAATCTTGAGCGAGGAACTTTTTACTTTATGCCCTTAGAGCAAATTTTTGAAAGAAATGTGGATAGATAGTATTTAAAACACTTTATTTAGTTCTTTTTTATTAATTTATTAATGGAGTACGTTTCCCAGTACCTTTTGAATTGGTGTCCATCTCGCTCCGAATGGTGCCGCTTTCTCAATAATTATTGTTTTCGTCAGGTAAGGCAGTTTTTGTGTTACGAATCAAGGATTTCGATAGCGTTTGCATTAACTGTCTTTTCCAGGTAGTCTTAACGATTGGATGACTTTTTTTTCGAGGACTTTCAGTTATGGCTCTAAATGGCTTTTGAGTTCTTTCTGTTTGTGTCTAGAGCACGGCACCAAGAAGTACAATTGCTCGAATTTGTCCACTCCAGCTTCTGTCACTCGTGTGACGAAGGTATGTCCTCAACTCACACATAAATACCCACCACATACTTTTCATATATTCCCTTTCGAATCTCTGTGTCATCTGACCTTGGCTTTATTGCTATTATTTTTAACTAAAGCTCGTAACATAAAAAATCTTAAAACTAACTCAAAAGATAACGATACAAAAAGCTCGTAACATAAAAAATCTTAAAACTAACTCAAAAGATACAATACCGCTAAGAACCATGTACTATCCAAAAGCTGAGCAAACTGAGAGTGAGAAGCTCGTGTAGCGACGATCGTGAGGGAGAGCATAAAAAATGGGAAAATTTGTAGGTATCCAACAAAAATGCTGGATGAAAGTTAAAAAAACAAGTTTAAGCCACGGTAGGATGAAAGCAAAAAAAGACTTCGGCCTATATTAAGCTCATAACTTTAATTTAAAATATTGCAGAAATTTCACAAATTTTAATTTTTAAACTTAATGCAGTTAAAATTAAGATTAGATACAAAATACTCGAAGTGTATAACTCCAACCCATTGAGTCAATAATAAAATCACTTCACTTCACAGATTTCCCAAATAGAGCATATTTTTTTTTTGGATAGCCGTATAAGTACGAGTATATACTTGGGATGACACATTTGATTCTTGATGCAACTTTGCAATTGAGCTTGATTGGACTAATATCATTTTAAGTTACTTGAGACTTTGTTTGTCGCCTCTTTCATTTTGTTTGCGTGCATAAATTGATTTCGGCTTAAAGCCATCGAGTTAAGAAGGGAAGTAGAAGCGGCAGGATACTTTTATAAGGATATTGACTGAAGCAAAGCTTTGTTCTAAACTTTGCTACTATCTGTCTGCATACGTTGCATCCGAAAGTGCCACAAACTTTGCTTCACCGGATTTTGTGGCCAAACTTAAACGTTCTGGAAGCAAAAGTAAGCTCAGCTAATTATCATAAAAATAATAAAGGACTTTGGCACTTTATAAAAACGAAATCTTAATTGAATTTCCAACATTGCACCAAAAGACGTGCAAAAAAGAAAAAATAAATAGCGGATCAGTTTTACCTTGGCATAATTATAAAAACTGTTTATTTAACTTTTGAAAGCTGCAAGTGTGTGGGTAGTATCTATAGGGAGGCAATGAATCCTCAATATTGCTCGGTTTACGTTTAGTTGCACTCCTTTTTTTTTAAGGGGGGAGCTTTGGAGCTGAGATGCATAGATTAGCATAAAATCAACAAGCTAAGCTAGTTTGGCAGATAACTTTGACGTACAAGTTTTACGTAGCTGGCTTGGCTTTTCGACGCCATTTTTGGGGTTTTCAATTAAAATGGCCACAAAAGCAGCGGGAACAATCAAATGGCTGTTGCTGCTGCTGCTGCTGCTGCTACTACTGCTATATATCAGGCATAGCTACACAATTTACCTGCGCCAATGCCAGCACGACAATGCCATCAATCTTACTAAGCGCAGGATAGTCTCCGGGTATCCAACACCAACCAGAACCACCAAAACAAAAACAACAACACCACCAATGCCAATGAGTACGGCAATAGCAATTGCAAAAAGAGCACACCAAAAAGCAGTAACCGGAAACAGCGTTACGGTGCTTATAAAATCCGCACCATCTCCAGCTACATCTCCATCTCCACAAGCTATGGCAGTCAGGTAAACGCCGTAGTTCTTTGCACAAGGTATTGTAATAATGTGCCCAGAGCTTTAATAAATTTTCACCCCACTCTTGTATAAAGCCATTCATTCATTCATTTGTGCAATCATAGCCTGATTTGTTTTCCTGCACTAGTGTGTGTGTGCAGGTGTGTGAAATTTATGCATGTGGTCGACCAATACAACCACAACAACAATAACCGACACAAACACACACGAATATACTCAAACACACTCATTCAGAAAACTAATTACGAAAGTTTTCCTTGGTCACTTAAGTGTTGTGGGTTGTTCAGGTGAATGAACGGTGAATATAAATGTGTTTTATATACGCATGTGTGTGGATGAAAGTGACTGCCAACATAATTTACAGTTTGGCTTTTGCAAAGATAATAAATGCATTGGCAATACATAATTATTAATAATTGATATAAGCACAATTCTTACTTCCCCACCCCAAGATATTTATGATGTTCAACTTAATTTGATTTATTCTATTAAAAACACAAATATGTTTTATTTCATTATGGTGATACAATAAAATACCAGGTAAACCTATGTCTTACATGACCGATCGATGTAGCATCCATCAGGCATGTTTGCGTTCCCAAAAGAGAGCTACAACGAGTATCATATTTTTGAGTATACTCAACCATGAGGTAAATAAGGCGACATGTCGCCAGTAAAATAAGCGAAAAAAATGGCAAACGATTTTTTTATTTTCCTTTATTGCGAGTGTTTTACATTCGCTGCTGCTAAAAATTACTCAAACAATTACATATTAGTGCAGTAAATCTAGCCTCCAAAAAGGCGTTTATTGGAAAAAAATACTGAATGGATGAAACTTTCAGGGATCGTTAGGAACCTTGTTCTAAGTCTAAAACCGAGTTTTCGTATTTGTGGGTGGGGGGCGTGGCACCGCCCCCTGACATTATATGTTGCTACGGTTTTTGCATGATATCTTTTTTTCTATAAATCTTAGACTTTGAAAATAAAATTATCTATCAAACAAAACTTAAATCGAGGTTGTAGGTTAATTGGTTCAAGCACAATACTTGCTTAAAGTTAAAAGTTGGAAATAGTGTTTTTCGAATAATTTGCAAATATCTCAAAGCAGGTAGGTTTTTCGGAAATTTTACTCATTAATTTTTTTAAAGTCATTGAAATTATCTACAAAATGAGTCCTCCATCGCTTTTCTACGATTAATAGGTTTCCAGCAATTCATAAATTCATAAAATAAGCTACAACGACAAATTTATTTAAACTTTGGATTTTACAGATAAATGCTATCTCAAGAATAAGGCCTTGAAGATAAATAATAAATGAAAACATTAAGATTTTTACATCTAACTCTGAAATTTTTAATGGCTAGCTTTAAGTAAAACTTACATATATTATAAAAATAAAGCAAATTGTTAAACTTAAATTTATATTTTAACCAAATAATTGAAACAAATGAAACAAGTATAAAATTAATTTATTTTATATAATACAATTATAAAACAAATGACATTTTTTATATAAATATTTTTAAAATTGGCACAATTTTATTTATATTCTTATTTATTAGTATTTATGAATAACAATCGGTAATAACTTCCGAATTGTTTGTGGTAAATTACTGTATACATGTCTGTTGTAAACTACTCAAGACATGTCTATAGTAAATTACTGGCGACATGTCATCGAAGAGGCGACAATTGCAGGCATCGTATGCCATCGTGTGTAAAAAAGAAATTAGGCGAGATACAAAGATGTCGCTGGTAACTTGCCCCTATGTCGCTAGTAATATACAGGTAAGTCGCTACATACAGCGAGTAACAGGGTTATTCATTCATGTTTTTGTGAGCTTTGCATTCATACAACTTAGATTAAGCTTGAGCAGCATGAATGAACTAAAATAAAGTTTTGCGAATAATGAATGAATTTGGATGTGTCTCTGTATTTAACGTTCCTTTTTTATGTATATACAGTGGTCGTTTGCAAATTAGAACATGTTCCTTAGGCAGCTCGAATTTTGGAAGTGTTCTAAATTGATAAAGTTCTCTTTCTATGAAGTTTATGTTTTATGAATAGTTTATACATTTTTGAATATTTACAAGAACCATTTTAATTAAATTTAATGCTCTTCCACTGTACCATCGGGCTATTAGAAAGACACACAAAAAAAAGTGACGAGGTACCCTACTCAATGCATATCTCTGGTTCTCACCCATTTGAGCCCACAATGTTCCCTTAAATCAAAGCTTTGCATTGGCGAACCTACTGCTGCTTAATTCGTTGTAATTGGAATGATTCCAACTAAGATTTATAGTGCTAGGTGAGTAAAGTAAAACCCTAACTGGTCTCGTCATCGATCTATATATTTATTTTTAATTATCTCCATCCTTGTAAAATTGATTGCAAATTGTTGCACAGTCTAACTTATCGAAAATTGTGCTTCAAGTACAAAACCTATAGTCCGGCAAACAATTTAAGCAATTTGAAGTGTTAATAATAATTATATATGTATATGTACTATATATCCGAATAATACTGTTTGAAAGATGGCGTACATTAAAGTCGGGCGCGGACGACTTTGGGATACTCTGTACCACCGCATTGCAATCAAGTCCGATATATTGCTTACAAACTCCAAAAGATATTTCTCTGCCAAACAAACGAAACACAACGAATTTTGCGCAAAAAACGTTTTTTTGACCGATCTGCCCTATGGGAGCTATATGATATAGTCAACCGATTTTGATCAAATTTGGTACAGTGATTGGGAACTCTAAAAAACTTATTCAAATCTTATTCAGTCCAATATGTAGCACAAGCAAGTGCTTGAACCATAATTCAGTTCAGTTCACTTAATTTTTAAAGAGTTCGGACTTTTATTTTAATAGACTAAAAAACTGTCAAAGCTTATGACAGAAATTGAGCTTATTAGCTCAAAGTCAAGGGAAATACATGAATGAAAGTGATTATCATGAGAAATAATTTTATTTTAATTCAATTTTGGAGAAAGTAAGATCCTGTTAGCTGGAAGTTTTTATCAAAATTAAATAATTGCTTAAAAACGAGAAACCATCATGGCGTTTGAGAACCCGAACGAATTTTTCGTAGACGGTTCTTTGCTCTTGTATCAATTGAGAACAAGCTCGGAGATTGCTTTTCGGCTTTTACAAGAGAACAGCTTCTCGGAACGTTCGTTCCGTGCTGGCTATGAGTGCATATGTTTGGGGAACAGCTCTCATTTTTTATTGCACGTTCAGTTTGTTCTCGCTTAAATTTCAATAAATCCCCCAAGAGGTAATATTGAAGTTTCGCTTCAATAGATTGCTTCTAAGCGTGAAACAGACAGCCGGTAAAAGAGTAAGAATCTGCAGGCAACATCTTGTATGTATAACCAATGAACTAAAGTCATCTTTGGGTTTATTGACCTGTTTAATCTACTTTGGAAGTTGCAGATTATTATCGCATGAAAATGGTCACGATTTAATTCAGTTTTTTTTTCTATAGATGCCAGCGAATGCTCTCAATGTCATTTCAAAAAGATTTTCCATAACAAATGCAAAACTTTAGGTTTCCATCAAAGAGGTATATCTACATACATATATATATAAGGCGAAGAAAAAAACAAGCGAGACAAACAGTGGCGTAAATTTGCTTGCCCCATTTAAGTTTATATAATTGAGCGGCGCTTGTTGAGTGTTCACCTCGCTCAAGTCCGTCGAGCACCGCGTCCGTCTGCCCTTATCAATGTTGCCACCAATTCAAAAAAGGGATGCCACGGCACGCAAAAGCTCTGCGGTGCTGCCGGTTTTATAAACTCAAAGGAAACTGAAAGCTGCGAATAAAAAAAAAATAAAAAAAAGCATGCCGCCTTTTTGTCTTGCGGTTGTATTTTGCGTTTTTTCACTTTACTTTTTGTATACATAATACGAGAAGAAAAAAAACATGCACATATACATACAAGTATACTATGTATGTAAATAATGTATAGATATGTACCATGCAAAGTTTAAAGCAAATCAAAAACTGCGATAAGCATGAGTTGGGCTGACAAGCGAACTGATTGGTATTCTTTTGAGGCAAGGGGAAAGAAACCCTGGACGAAATATTTAAATTTTTTTTTTATTTTTATGACACATATTTCTTAGGTTTGGAAATTCTATATGAATCTTATAGCGATTTCTTAGAATTTATTGTGAAAATGGAAAACACACATTATTTAAATAATATACGTAGTAGTGGAGAATTAGTTGGTGGCATGTTTATATGTGCATCTGCCACTAACCACATACTATGTGTATATAAAGGCAACAACAGGCTATAGTTAAACTGTGCCGTAAACACGTAATTAAGTATGAAATGTCTGAAGGATTAAACATTTTGTATGCTTTTTACGCTGTCATCACCATCAAGCAACCGACAAGCCACAAGTCCTGGAAGCAGTTGGCAACAGATGTCGCTCGCTTATTATGTTTATTATAAATAATTTTGAGCTGCTTGGGGTTTCGTAATACTCGCTCGTACTATACGCATTTTGAAGGGAAATGGGGTTTGCTGGAAGGGTCCCTCAATCTCTGTGATGGGCTCACGAAGGGATCTGTGTCAGTTGTATCCCTATGTAGCTTATGTATCTAGTAGCTGTGGTTATTTGGTGTTGCTATTGTTGTTTTAATGCCTCTGCCATGTTGGTTTTGCACGTCAAGTAGTAAATAAATACTTGAGTAATGACATGTCAACCTGAATAAATGATTAAATTGTCGTTTCAAGTGCGTTAAAGCCAAGTGCGTGTAATTCTTAGGGTGTCTTTTATTTCATTTGTGCGCTTACTTAAGTTGTCAGTTTGCATATTAAGTAGATGACATCATTCCAATTATTTGCACATCCTCAAACTACTATAAGGATATATACTACAAAACAAGCTGCCCAGCTCAATCAAAGTTGTGTCACCAACAAACAGATAGTACCAAAAATATAATAAAATAAAAAGATATAAGATACTTAGTAGATTGGAGTGGAGTGAAGCTTGATGTATAGAAATTGACAGACGCCTTGCAGCTTAGTCATAAATCTGATAAACCCTATCCAATATATGATGCCAAACTACCAACTGCACAATAAAACAGTATGAAATCAAGAGTTGAGACGAGTTCAGTCTAGTGTGTATCTATGGCAAATATTCCAAAATATATCTAGTTTGAGGAGCATCTTTTCCACAAGTTGTGCTTGTTGCCAGATGGCCAAAAATGTTGATAGGCAAATTGGATGTTAGGAATTATTGACATACGGAATAAACTCTTGAGCAAATTAACAATCTAATGACAGTGAAGTGAAATAAAAATACATTACTTTCAGTGTGCCCAAAGTTTGTCTTTACTTTGTATCTTTTTGGCATTTGCTTTTTTTTCTCATTTCATCTGACAGCTATTAAGCCAAAGGGATTGCCAAAGCCAAACACATCTCAGATAGACTTTTTTTCTTTTGGCAGTGGCATATAACTATATACGAGTACAAATATCGATTGCTGGCGTCGAAAGGTGTTGCATCCCGTGTCTTTCCAGCTTTTATGGCAAGAATTATCTTTTTTTGCTCGGTACCCTGCTACAGGAAAAAAAATATGGCTGCTGATGCGGCATTTTTTGTACTGTTGCTGTTGTTGTTGTAACCACTGAGTGTTACGTTAGTTTTATGCTCAAAGAGACGTCAATGAATTGATTGATGTACGCCTGGTTACGGTTATGGGCAACTCCAGCGCCAACACCAACAACAGCAACAACAGCAACAAACTACCTTCAGAAAAGGATGTCGACGGGATCGTCAACTACGAAATAAAATCCACATAAAAGAAAAACAGTTCCAAAGCCAAAAGCAAAAGTTCTCGTACTCACTAACTCACACATGCACATAAATTACAGTTTTACGCTGACATTTTACTATTTGGATGTATCTGTGTGTCAGCTTGTGAGTGTGTATCTGTGTGCGTATGAGTGAGTGTGAGTGAGTGTTTGGCTCACTGGCCTTTCATTTTTGGATGCACGCGCAGTAAAAATGAACACACAACAACAACAACATCAACAACAAATGGAAGCAAAAGGCAAAAGCTACCAAGCTACAATTTGGCTGGTTATGGGATACCCATTGTCGCACAATGGTCGAAAAAAGTATTTTAACAAAGAGAAAGTTGCACATTTTTGTGCGCAGCAAAGGCTTTATTATAAGCCTCACTTCAGTTTACATACAACAATTGATTATTTTTTTAAATCTGATTGCATTTTGAGTTACTGGATATTTACAATACTGTATATACTGAGGCAAGTTTAAACTGAACTTTTATAGGGTTAACCTAACATTGTCCTTTAACAGGCTTACACTTTAAAAAATTAGTTCAGTGATGAAGTCATGTCTGTATCAATCCAGTAAGAAGGTCGCAGAAGAGAGACATTTCCCTCAATCCCCGCAGACTAAGAGTTCGCTAAGAATATCCAAATGAGAAAGGACAGATGGGACTTCTTATATTGGAGTTATTTTATCTGCTGGAGTCATTTTATATGAATTTTTGATAGCTTTAAATTTTTTTTAAATTTTGATTAAAACCTTTCGTTTTTTTTAAGTTTATGCCGTAAGCTTTTGTATCAGCTATACTAGATAGCAATGTGTAAATAATGTACATTTAGGGTAACCTGGTTTCAACAGGATCATTTTTTTTATTTATGTAACTTTTAGTGATTACTTCACTGGTTAAGTTAAAGCTCATTCTACATTCAAATTTAAGTAATGCTTTTTCTTGTAAATATGAATCATTGGGGAGAAAATTCCAGAATTTCATATATAAAAAATTTTTTGAAAACAAGAATTTGCATTGTCAAAAACATTAAGAGCGAATTTTCTGTTAACGAGAGTAAATGTTTTTGGAGACATAAGTCTTTTTTTAATTTGAGAATATTAAGAAAGATTTTAAGGAAAATTGAGATAAATTGAATAAATTGAAATTATGACAAAGTATTTCAGTGCTAATTTAAGGAAAATAGGGAATTCATAAGAGTTTTTAAAATTGTAATAAGCTACGGACTTAAATTAACATCGTTTTTTTTTCTGAGTTATGATACCTTTCGCTATTTAGCATTTTTTTTGTATGTAACATATTTGAATTTTTCAAATCAATTTAAAATATTCGTTATAATAAACTTATACTAATTAGAAATAAAAAAATCCTTCAATAGCCAAGTAAACTAGAAAATATTCATATAAAGAAAAACTAGGCATGTTTAAGTTAAATATGTGACTAAGTAAAAGTAAAGGAGAAGATACCCCTACTTGCTTCAATTTTTCGAGCTCAAAGCATCTCTTTTAAACGTGGTATTGTTTCTCTCTGTGACGACAAAATATACATAAAAATTAAATTTAGGTTCCATTGTATTTATTTGCGCATTCCTTAGGAATTCGGCTTTGCGACAAAAAGCATTGTGCTTAAAAAAAATTTCCGCGCAATCAATCCATCGCCTTAAGTAAACGCGTTATCATTTAAAATATGTAAATATTTGTCCCTGTTCATTGTTCCATTGATTGCCACCAAGTCTATGAAGCTCTTGAAACGCAGACGTACACGAAATGTAAAGGTACTAACAACATGGGGTACATGTTTACAGAGGTGGTAATATTTTTTGGATTTCTTTTTTTTGAATTATGCACACTAATTTATTTTCCACAATGCTTGCTTTCGAAGACATCTTTATTGGTATTGATTTGGATATGAAGCCAAATCCGACTTATTTATTTTAGATTTTTTATCGATTACTTAATTCAATTACTACAGAATTTGAGATTGGTAGCACATCCTCTTAAAGTTATGCCCAAGGCATAGTACTTTCATATATATAATATTTTTGAAGTTATCAACAACATGTACACGTTTGAGCATCAAGGGACATTTTTATCAAAATACTTTTACAGACCACTGTTTGCAGCTAGAAGCTCTTTGTGGAATTATACCTCACCAAATTACACATACTGTGGCATGTCATCATAAACTCAAAATTTTTATGAGCTACCTAGGGTCCGAAGTTACTGTGGCCAAACTGGATCACAGTGGGTTACAGTAAACCGACACACAAACTTTAAACAAGCTGGAAATTAATTTAATACGCATTTTGGCATTGCATATAACGAGACATACGAAAGTGAAATGTTGGTAAATGGTAAAAGTCATTGAAGCTGCCAAATGAAAATGTAAACTTAAGTGGCTTGAACACATACACAAACACACAAGAATATACACACACTCACCCACAGTACACACATTTTTT
Organism: Chymomyza fuscimana; assembly: GCA_949987675.1. Lineage (NCBI taxonomy): Eukaryota > Metazoa > Arthropoda > Insecta > Diptera > Drosophilidae > Chymomyza > Chymomyza fuscimana. Next base: position 89,514,527 of record OX465088.1, read on the forward strand.
TAGCCATTTTATTTGCCACAGTAGGTCGGAGTGCTGGCCGATCGTCGGATACCCTGCAGTCACTTTTCATAAAAAAATTGTATGGCCTCAGAGATCTAGACAGATCTTATAGTCGGGCACGCCATACATTCGATTTTGATGTATCTTTTTGGTCATTTCATGACCCCTTAATTCTAATAAGATCAATAATGTTAGCTTTATAAGAATATGTTACAATCTCTTTATGTTAAAATATGTTATGCTGGGCCTGTTAGGCGCATAATTAAAATCGTATAACTACTCTCCGCTTACATCTCTTACTGCCAAGATCTTTTGCTATTAATCCACGAATAAGTTGTCACGTTATTGCAACGATCACCCCCGCGTATAAATTATTAAGATTTAAACTCTCAATTGTACTTATAACATTTAGTCAACATTAATCGAAACCTATACAAAGAACATTTATAAAATACAAACGTTATCATGAATACACACACTGTACGCCAACAACATTGAAAATAATACTCTACAAACATTTAAACTGAAAATCAATCTAAACAATCTTATATAGATAAGATATAAAGTTTCACAAACCGATACAACAATCAGTGGATTTAATCGAATCTTGAACTTTAATGGGCAATAGGAAGAAGAGGATCTGTTTCGCGCTTTAATATTGAAACTTAAAAAATGAATTTGGAATCAAGTTAGAAACACGGAATAAATGCTTTTGTGCTCCTGGTTGTTGCAATGCGGAACATACATATTTAGTCTGGCTGATCATTTTGTTACACATTTTGGGGGCTCATTTTCCTCTAGTTGCAGCACATAACATTTTTCTACACTAACTAAACGTACTCCAAGCCCTTTCAAATATAGCGTATAAAAAGATAAAAATCAGTAGTTTCAACAAAAGCAACAACAGGACGCAACCCATTCGACTCTGCATGCTCTTGGCACATACATATGTACTTGCATATATATATATATATATATATATATGTACACTCATGTGTGCTGGTAGGTGGATATATAGATGGATGTGGTAAAGGCAGCAAGGATTGAGGTTGCTTTTACTAGGTTGGAGGCCATATTTTATTTAACAGTTGTCCGTACAAACCACTCGACATACATTTGGCAACCAGGCGGCAGTGGCATTAATTGGATGTGCCACTTGCAACAGCGAAAGTTGCCACTAGCCAACAGTAGTGGCAAACAAACCCAAACAACTGAGAGAGACCCAGAAGCCCGCCAGTGAGCCACTGAACCAGCTAGAGCATTAATTAAATTCAAATTAAGGCAAACTAAGTCGAATTTTTCCTATAACCACAGCTTCATATGACACACATACACACACAACCCCCAATCCCCCCAACCCCCTTCTATGACTCGCATTTCTCTGATTGCCACAAGAAACACAATTCCCGGCATTACCCATATGTAGACAGCACAAATCGATTTCAACTTGATTGTGCTCTGTGCCTCCACCTTAAAACTAATTTCAGCTCTGGGGCGTATACGTAATGAAAACATCAACAAGCAGCTACAAGATACATATAAATATACAGTCAGGCTGTCAGGCATACAGCAGCACCGAGGATACAGTACCAAACGAGAAAAATTGTTAATGTTATGCCAAATGTTATTTATTGCCACAAGTTTGTGTTGATTTAGGCATGGCAGAGCAAACTTAAAGCCAATCACGAAGTAAACAATACTCCAATGTTAAGCAACGTGTGATTAATTGCTTTAAGTTAACCAGTTACGTGTTTCCAGCTCCGATTCCAGTTGCCTGGCATTTTCGCTACATTTACTTTTTGAAACAGCAAATTCTGTAGGTTCGTCGACTGGAAATGTTGCAACTCGCGCATGCAACGTAATAAACTGCCAGACTCAGTGCCTCATGCTGCGCCTGCCACAGGCAAAAATTGAGGTGTAAAGTGTGTGCGTGCGTGTGTGGCAGTTACCTGGGCATGGCAACGTTTTAAAACTTACTTCCTTCCGGTTTGTTAGGCGGTGAAACGTTGCAGAAATACCAAGCCAAGGTGTAGTAGTATGTGGTTGCCAAGGGCAGTGACAGTGGGGAGCACGAAGCAAGCGGAATTTGCTTGCAACAAAAATACGACCAAATGCCAAATGCAGTGATATACTACGTATACGATTTGGTGGCAGGTACCAGCAGAGATTTAAGGCTTCTTGGCTGACACCTTCTCAAGCCAGACGCAGCAGTCTTTACAGTCTATTTGAAAGGCTACCCTTATCAAATATTGAAGCGGAAATTATAATACACAATTCCACACAAACTCAAACACTCGTCCAGCGATTCAATTTGAAAGCCGGAGAATATAATGCCAAAATACTCGTATATTTATAAGGTAACAATAAAAATCCAAAGTTGCTTCAAGCACGCCATTTGGTTTGCTTTGTCCAACTTACTGTGGAGTACAAGTAAAAGCTTCCATCCCGGAAGACATTTTGATATTTTACTTTGAAAGGTGGCTGTTTTTGGAGAACGGATCGAAATTTCCAGAAACGAATAGTAAACACTGTGTCTTAGAAGTTTCTGAATAAAAACCTGCACCAATTGGTTCCATGTTTCGATTCAAGGACAATAACATAAAGAGTTTGTAGGAAAAGGATCAGTATGGAAAAAGCAATGAATTGCGCCTTTAAAACTGTTAAGAACATACAATTTTTTCAGTTTTTAGATATTTGATTTTTTAATGAAATTCTAGAGAGGGTACTCTATCAAAGCTTTAATAATATTATATTAGATATTATGTATGTGCATTAACCACAATTAATAACGATTAGCGTAAAGTCGAAAATGTTTTTTTAAGGCTTTGAATTTATTTGGAGATAGCTTAAAAATACACTTGATCTGCCTTCACATGTAAGGAGTTTAAATTCTATGTTTGATTATTCTATCTCTTATAATCTCCAAGATCCAGGCATTCATACAGACGGACAATGGGGGTCTCTATATTCTATATTCTCTATATTACATTAATTTAACACAACCCAATTTACCACCTACCTAAAGGCAGCAATGAATAAAAATGTCTACTGAACACTGTATCAGGACTTTGACGGACCGTCTGATTAATTTTACGCAATATGTATTTTCTTGCAAGGGTTGTAGCTTAAACACTTTAAAAGGATGTTATAGTGTTTACATAACTCTATTTTAGTTCTTTACGCAAAGACAAACTGTCTTAACGCCTAGCCAATTGCTGTCTTAACTTGATCAAACTCCAAAGGAAAGCCCCAGTCACCTTTAGAAAACTTTTTAACTCTAAATGAAACCTGAAAGCCCAACAACTTGTGAAACTTTTTTACCCGGTTCCACAAAAAATAAAAAAAAATCCATGCCAGACCATATACATGCTTTTTGACAGCTTTTATTCGCTTTAAACTTGCGCCGCTTTGTGTTTGCCAAAAACTTTTCATAAAACTTTACTAGCCAAGTGTGGGAATCAGTGGGTTCATGTTCTCATCCACTTTGAGTACACAGTCCACTTGAACCATTTTAGTCATTTAAATTAAACACACTTTAAATTGTGAGCCAACCACAAAACACCGTCGCACCCCTTCTGAGAAGTCAAGCGAAATCATAGCAATTGGCAAATGGACGACAAAATGTTGCCCCAAGCATTGCCAGCTTTGCCACATTAGCCAGCAGGCCCAAAACTCATACTTGTATAACCAAAGTGTCTAAGGATAGTAATTTTAAGCCAAACGTTGGTGAATTACTTTGAAAAAAAAGGAAAGAGACATATTTTATGTATAACAAGGGTTTCCCACCGTCCACCATATACCCAACAACGCCCAACACGATAGACTCAACACCCAACAACCCAGCGACCTACGCCCAACACCCAACAGCCAAAAGGCAGCCCACGTTGAGGAAATTAAAGTGGTTTTGGCTTGTCTGCAGCAACTGTGTCTGGGATGAGCTAGGCTGGGGCTTGGGATGACTTTTAGTCCGGTTTTTGGGGAGCACACACAACGTTTATTGTATGAATTACAAGCATTCACATTTCTTCGCATGAGAGTTGGTGTGAATGCTTATACAATATTTCGGAAATTACTTTGCCCTGTCGGTGGTGGTTGTTGCGGTAACTTTGACACTTCTTCGATAGCTTCGAGCACTTCTGGCTCTGTCTCTGACTCTGGTCTTGATTATGGTAGCACTGAACCTCACTACTGTGCAATAGTTCATTTATGTACACTGGGTGTAGGTACATACAAATGTATTTGCTTTGAAGTTTTTCATACGCAGCATGCATGTGAGTACTATATATTCAACTAAATAACACGACTCCTCTTACATCCTTCTGCCGGCATTTGGCAAATTGACTTTTTTTTTACAAGCCGATATATGCTTAGGGAAATATACTCGTACATTGTTATATAGTAAATATATATGTATTTGCGAGGACATTCAACAAAAATGCCGCGCCCTGCTGTCAGAGTATTCATAATAAAAACGCGTATAAATGCTGAACCTTTTTCATCTTTGTTTCTCTGCTCCCCAAAGTAGGGCATGGGCGTAGTCTGAGGCGTGGAAAAGGTGTAAAATGTGTCTCTCCGGCTTTGCGTTTATTATTCGAAGCAAAAAAAATCACAGCGGGCAGCAGAATTCAAACCATCCAAAGAAACCTACAAAAAATTCTATAAAAATACAGAAGGCCAATGAAGGCTCACTCCTATTCCTATTACAAGGCTTTCATTTTGCGGAATCCTTTGTCTTTCATGCGTACTATACCTATTACTCCCTTCGTTTTCTTACTTTCATTCATTCAGCCCTTTTTCAGTTTGTTCTTTTTATTCCGGCGCCATTTAAACTGCCTTAAAGTGCTAAATGAAAGCATCTTGAATTTATGATAGCCTTAGACCCATGACTCACCACTTATATAACGATACTGTAATTCCCTACACACATCGTACCACACACAGGTCTTGATAGATATTTTTTGGATTGTTTTTGATTCTGAAATCCATTGAAATGGGATACTATAAACTTGAACATAGTACTTTTGTTGATATATAGTAGAAATTTCGAACCTCGGTGTTTACTATTTTTAGCCTGTAAATAGTCTCGGAAAATTAATCATCATCGTCTTGGATATCATCAAGGTCAGATAATAGATCAGTAAAATATAAATTTCCAATTCCCGTTTATGCATGCTGCAACAAAATTTTTAGGTTTTGCTTATGTATACTCTGTATGCAGACTAATGTGAGCCTAACAAACAAAAAAAAATGACTAAAAAGACCAAACTTTGCATAGAGTTGTTACACCAACCATCTTATAAAAAAAAAACTTGGCTCAGGGTACAACTTCTGTACAGCTTTTAAAACAGAAAATCGTTGTTTTAGCATTTTCTTTGATTTCGTTTTAAACACAACAATTTGATCCATTTAAAAAAAAATAATGAATAATGCTAAGTACAATTCCTTGCAATTCCTCTGTTAAACAAATTTTTTTCCCGCTTTGTAGATAGAATTCAATTTCTTTTCGTAGTCAACGGGTTAGACTGCGTTTTTGGAAACTCTGCCATTCTGCCCTTATGTATTTCTGCACGACAAAATGAACCCACAAAACGAAATGTAAACGTTTTCTGCTTTCTCTAGATTTTGGCAGCCTGACTAGAAAAGTCTATACAGACATTTTATTTTTTATTACATAGGGTATTTTTTTTAAAGCGTCTGAACTTAAATTTGCAATGAAACAGAGATGATTAAATGAAATTTCTATTCTGGAGGGAAATTTAATGGCATTTCTATTTTAAAAATTATGAACACCACGCACGACTAGTTCTTACAGTTGATCAAGAGTTTTTGATCAGGAGCCGTCAAGTCGCACAACCTTAGAGGCTTACCAACAGTTTCTGTTCGTGAAATATAATTTTTACCAAAATAACTTTACAATAAAATAATTGGATGGTTTCGTGAGATGTATGGCACCCTGCACTATCCTGTTTAAATCACGAGTGTTGAGCTATTAGTTCATTGATTCTTCGATAGCATACACCCTTCACTGCAAAAAAAAGCTCTTTTCTAATGGATGATAATCTATGACAAAAATTCAATTTTTCTGGATATCGAGTAATTTTACTCGATATTAGTCAATTTTGGTTGTTGACGTGTCAATTAAACCAAAAATGAGGCAGATTATGTGCAACATATAATTCACACAAAACAAATTAACTAAAGAAGTTGTCCCTAAAGATTGGACAACCTTAAAAAACAGCAAAACATAGGGATATAAAAAATAAATAAGTAAAGGGCCCAATTAGTTTATTTAGTCCAAATTTGGCATTCGCAATATTTTTAAAGTTGCCAAGCACTGCATTAAATTTCATCAAAATCGGTTTGCCATGTCATATTGCACCCATAGGACTGCTCGGTCAAGGAACTGCTTAAGGGGCATAGTTCTTTAGTTTATAAAGATGTATTCTGTTGGCCGAAAAATCTTCTTTAGCAACGAGAGGACTAATTATGTCAACTATCAAAATTGTCTTATAAGGGAGGACGCGAACCCACACAAAGATAACCAGAGTAGAAAACAGGATTTTTGCAATTATTTTCAGATGGGTTTCAGTTGCGTTAATTAATTTGTACATGAATTCACATGAAATATTCATATGTCTTAAAAAAAAAAATTGTTATGTACATGTAGGTTATATATATAGCGTATGTGCGTAGTTAAACGCAGTTTATAGAAACTATTTAAGCTAATATTGTATATTCAAATAAAATTTGTTCATATACTATTTAAAAAAAAGGACAAAAATTTCCTACTTCTTCCTGTGTTGCTGATGCTTGGTTGGGTTTGAATATCTGCCACAATTTTTTTTTTATTATATCTGCTTGCTGTATATTTTTGCGTATAATTTTACAACGTCATTTAAATTCAAATAACATCAATAAAAACTTCAAAGCATTTGCTTACGGCAATATTTGTCCTGTCCTACCCAGAACCATTTACTACTATGCTCGCCTTCATGACTCTCTCCGACATAATGTTACGTTTAGCTTTCTTTAAGAGCTGCTGTCGTAGATGAAGCCAAAAGGATACTAGAGAGTAGGTGTGTATGTATGTATGTGTGTGGTATATAAGCGGCTTTTGCAAAAAATTGCATAAAAGCAAAAATGGAACGCACAAAGCGGACAGATGTGAATCGGTAAGGAGGAATCTTATAGCTTATTCCAGCATTGATGATTATGGTCATAGCGCAACATTTACTGCATCCAATTTAAAGAGTAAAGTTGCGCAAATAGGCAAAACACTTCTGGGATGGTCCTGGCACGAAGAGAAGGTTATAAGATTATGCGCAGAGCGTAGAATAGCAACGGGTTCTTGGATTAACTGTCAGCGACAATGACGCAGAGAATATCAGCGAAACGGAAGTCCTTTGAAGAAATTGTCTTCGACGTTGTCATTGTTTTGCGCTGATTTCGACTGCGTAGAGCATAGAAGAAATTTGGCAAAATGTGAAGGAAAAAAACAAGTAAAAGGAATTTGACAAACAATTTCAATAAATTTCTGAAAATAACTGACACAGACTACGTTCTCCATGCAGCATGTTCAGTTGGATGTTCAGTCAAAGACGGAACATGTTGACACACGCATATACATACTCGAACTGAATCAAAATGGCGGCCATGGAGTTCAAAACAAAATTAAACGTTAGCCTTAGTTGAAGGCGGGCAAGCGCAAGGGATAACAAGTTGAATGTTGCGTTAGCAATATTAGTGAATGTTACACTGTGTATTAACAACACACACACACGCACACAAACACACATACTTGTAGATACACATAGATACATTTATACATAGAAGATTGTGTAGAAGCTGTTGTGTTATTTCAAGTGCTGCTTCTTCGTTGTTTGTGTAGGTCCGTGTCAAATTGTAGTTCATTGGTTCTCTTGTCAGCTGTCAGCACGTAAGCCGCTCTGTACCTCACAAGCTGGTCATGTCCTTTTTCCCTTTTTCCCTTCTTATTCTTTTTATTTTTCCGTCCGTAGTTGTTGACCAATCTTCTACAGGCCTTCGAACCGTATAGTTTTTGTCCGACACAGTTTGGCTGCTTATTTCTGGAATGTCATGACTTGTCAACGTTTAACACTTTGTCCTTTCGCCTGCCAGCAAGTTTTCCTTCATTTGCTTTTTCTTCGCCTCTTCTTAAATATATAATTTGATTTTTTTTTTTACGAAAATTTGTCACATGCGCAAAAAGTTATCGAAAACTTATTACTTTTTTGGATGAGTTGGCATCGTCAGCCAGCTATCGAATTATGTAGGCTTTATATTATAGAGGGGGGACCGGTAGAAACCATACTGTATGTGACATGGGCAAGGAAGACGCATTTCAAGTCGCAAAGCATAAAGGATACTTATTAATATTTGGTAAATCTAACTATGAAGGATGTGTGTCCCACATAATCAAGTTAAAGTAGGTTGTGTTCCACATGAAAACCTATGTAACATTTATGTATATCCATCAATAGTGAATGTCCCAATCATTTGATTTGAAGTGAAATTTATATATTTTAAATCCAAGCGGATGGATTTTGCATAAGATTTCTAAAAAAAAAAATTTCCAAAACAAAAAAGTCTGGCAGGACCAAACATATGTACAAATTTTATTATTCTGGCAGCGTTTACTATTTGAACTTGCTTGAGTTGGTATTTTATGTTCGCTTAGTTCTCTTAAAAAGAGAGCACAAGATCATTATACAACATAACATATCATTTGCTAACTGTTTCCTTTTGAACAGTGTTTTTCCACAATTTCGGGAACAAATCTATCCTTGAGACTAAGATGCTATGGTAGCAAATCATGATCCAACAAGTAGAAGGTCAGGCAATGCTCAGATTCGTTGCCAGTGTCTCTCTGAAATACAGCGCACAGGTTCAATTTTGTATGTTAGCTATATGAAATATTGGACCTATTTTGATTAAACTTTATATAAATGTGTAGACTAATATGAAATGCACAAAAACAAATAAAGTTTAATTCAAATTGGTTCACTATTTCATATAGCTACCATACAAAAATTGAACCAGTTTTCTGCGCAGCCGAACTCCCCCGCACTTCAATTCATAGTATCGAATTATGAAGCTTGCACATAATTTACTGGGCAAAAGAGGACTAAAGACTACAGTTAATCAAAATTTTAACGCGGCTTACGTTTTTTTTTTAAGATATGGTGGTGCTACTGTATCTCAGCCGTTGCCAAAACGGTGGAATAATAAATCCTTAACGGTATACCTACACAGTGATATGCAATAGTATTTTGCTTAAATGTCTCAATTCGCAGCAACGCCCTAAAGGCTCTATTAATATAGAGCAAGTTATCAATCATCATAAACTATCCCCTGGCTATATAGCACTTGTCCTGATTGGCAATTGTCGCTGAACAACTTGTAAGCCTCGAAGCAATAGTTTGCCTTGAATTGGAATAAGGCAGTTAACTATTTTGGCCTATTCTGTGTGAAAGCCATCGGCCAAAACCCCAACCCAATCATCCTTTCGGTTATCTGCCCTAAATTAGAACCACATACTACATTACAATTGACTGCGAGTATGATTAAGAATTAAAAAACAAATCTTAGAAAATATTTTATATTACTAATTGCTGCGACAATTCATTCTTTGCTCGACAGCTATGAATTTTGTGAAATCCCCAAATCAATCGATGATTGGGTATTTGAAATTATTTTCCAAAATGGAAAGGTTATATTTTTTTCAATTCAAATTCTCACTATTTAGGTTTTCTAAAGGGTAGTAGTCTATTTTAATTGCACAAATTTTTGTAAATGGACTGGGTTCGTAGGCCGCCATTCGAGGAAAGATATCTTTTTGCGCCTTAAAGTATGAGTTTTGTCGCCGGGAACATCGAAACGCCATCGTTCGCAAGAATTACATCTTGCTAGGACCACTTTGCGGAGAATTTTGCATGCTGATCTGCATTTACACGCTTACAAGATTTAAATGACGCAAAAATGTAAGCCCACGGAGCATTATCAATCAATGGCAGAACAGTCAGATGAGTTTTCGTCCAAAAAAAGTTATCGAAAATTACAAGTAGAGCCAGCCGCGGCGGCCATTTGGGCGATATTATTTTTCATACATATATGAGTAGTTTCAAACTTGTATTTGGTATATACATTTGTCTAATTTTGTGGGAAATTATACGAATAAAATGCAATTCGCCAGCAAACTACCAGATGGCCCACCCTTTATTAGCCAAAAAGCATGATCATTATATTATCCCTTGCTTGAGCACAGCTGTGAAGAAAAAGATAGCTGCCATATTTTTAGAACGGCCAAAAGGATAACTTTTTTATACTATAAGCCCACAGCATCTCATAAATGGCGTTATATTTCTTTGGTTGCTCTTGATGACAACGAGGACAGAGATGAGCTAGAAAATCACAATTTTCCCTGAAGCACAATTTGATGTGGATCCTTTTGTTATCGTTGTTGTTGTTGCTGTTGCAGTGTTGCATTGAAAGTGTTGTAAGGAACAACTTCAAAACACAACAACAACAACAACATTAGCAATAACTGTTACTACAACAGCCCTAGTGTGGCGCCTGTCGCGTTTTATCAGAAACAACATCCCTGTTATCCTTTTATGCATTTTAATTTAACCACACACACAGACACACGATACATCCAACCATATATTAGAGAGATGGTGCTGGTCACATAGGCACAAGCACGTTGGAACTTCGACAGGGACCCCTGGGTGTATTTCGCTTATGTAAATGTGTGGGAGGGTGGTAAAGTCATAAAAGCGCCACATTTGAAATTATATGACTGTCGGTGGCAACGACAAATACACCATCCAGCCACACACGAGTGTGCGAAGATTTCATTAGCAGAGCTCACGGCGAGAACGTTCACGTTCGCGTTAAAAGATTGCCCGAGCGTCGCCAGTTTAAAGTGGCTAGATTCTAACCTATGTATGTAAGTATATATGCTTGAAATGTAGTATGTAGACCCACCCAGGACCGGCCCCCAAATGCTGCCGCTGTCTAACTTCTGTCAATGCACAACGCACTTCTGCTTATCATAAATTCATATGTATAGTCTGCCACCAGCCTACCGGGCTAACAGGCATCAGGCACCAGGCATGCCACATTTACACGAGTATATTTTATTAACGTTTTATGCCAACAAGGGTGCATTAACCTGGCAACAGATTTACACTACATGAGCCACATGAATGTAAATGCTTAGTTTGGGTTCGGTTAGGTTCCGATGGGTTGGATTGGGTTCGCTTCGGATTACTTACCGTTGATGCGCAAAACGTTGCATTGCCTACAACTGACGCGCCGGGACTATCGTAATGCTGCTGTTTCCGCTTAATACGTGGCCATGTCGTTGCATTTGCTTTCCGTCTGCACTTTATCGTTCTCGTCCTGGCCGTATTTGATGCTGCTGCTGCTGCTGCTGCTGCATCGTCTACGTCACAACCTCTGCTAACATCTACGCCGCCGCTGTCGTTTCTATTGCTTAACTTATCTAACAACTGATATTCACTATGATGCAACTTGGTGGCAAACAGCAGCGCATCTGTTGTCCTTGTTGTTGTAGGCGGCAGCGTCGTTGCTTTTGGCTGCTCCGTCGTCGTCGTCGTTGGCCCTAATCTACGCCGTCGTCTGCGATGACGATGATGTGGATGATATTGGCGCTGGCGTTGATTATGACGACGGCAGCGTTGTTGTTGTTGCGCTGCGGCGTCTATTTTAATGGCAGCTATGGTGCCGCTTTACAGCAGCACACAACCTCTCACGTTGATAATTCGGTTTGATGCGGATGCGAGTTCGTCGGGTGCTGGTGCTGGTGGTGCTGCTGATCCTGCTCCTGCTCCTGCTGCTGGTGTGGCAAAGCCGACAAAAGCCTAATCTCTTCCTTTGCTTAGTGCCACATGGCGCTGCTTTTATTATTGTTGTTAGTGTCTTGCTCTTTACCAAGTTAATGCTCAATACTTGTATTAAGCAATTCCATGATCAAGTTTTTAACAAAAATGTTATCTAATTCCTTTGCTTAATTTATTAGGTTCTAAGTCCTGGCAGCACTCTGTTGTTGTTTTTGTTGGCTATATATGTTTTAACAATTCCAAGTTGCAGTCTTTGGCAGGTAATGCACCAAGTCTTCAACGTTGACATGGCTGAAAGAATACAAATTATTAATTAATAATATTAAATTGAATCCAAAAAAACAATTAGCCTGGGTTTGAGCCAACAAAAAAATTAATTTTACAGTGTCGACGTAGCTGCCAAAAAGTATGCTACACTTTTTTTTTATTTATCAGTTATTTTGCAAGCTTAAATAAAATTAACACAAAATTGCACAGCAAAAAATGTTCTCTCAATCTGGTCTGGGTCTGGGCAACCATTTTTTTTTTTTTTATTGGCAGACTTCCTATCGGTCGTCTATGTGAGGTTGAGTAAGGTCCTCGGGAATCGGAATGCGCATGGCGCAAAAACATCTATGTGAGTGTGTGTTTGTAATGTCTGTGTGTCTCGATTTTTACCATATCTAACAGCATCAATATGCATAGACAATATACATTTATGCATATGTATATAACTAACTAAGTAGGTACAAATACATAGAAACTCATTTACATATATACTTAGAATTGTGTACTGCCAAATATTTGAATGCGGACCCAAAATTTTTGTGTAAATTATAGATTTTTTCTCTCTCGTCTGTATTTGGCGAAAATGGTGGCTATTTGGTTGCTTGGCTGGATGACAATTTATTTGGGCTTTTGGTTGCATTGATAATTTACGCTCTGCATGCAACGATGTCTGCGCCTTGGTTGGCATGCCACACCCTTTTGATAAATTGCCAAGAAAACGATTTAAAAACTTGAAGAGAAATTGAATGAAAATATAAAATGAGTTAAACATAGATTTCGCAATATATAACTGTATCCAATGTTAATTTTAAGTTCATGAAATAATCGTTGAAAAACGGAACGAAATAAGTGAATAAAACTACTCATTTGTAGTCAAGTCTCATGTCCAATGACTTGAAGAGCAGCATTATGATACTTGGTAGCAATGAACGTCTAGTCGGCAATACGTTTTGAAATATATCTTCGTGGATATAATTTAAAAAAAATAAATCTCAGCAGTTCCAGCTGTAATTGAATTCTCATTTGCACTGTTGTTGCAGTGTTACTATTCGGAATGAATAAAAGGATACTGCATTTTCGATTATATTCCACACTTCTATGTAAAATAATTAATTATTTTTCAATTTTTTTATCTGACATCTGTTGATTATTGTAACAATGATTTATCATAATCAAACTTATTTTTGCTCAACTACAGTGTTCTTAATTGACAAAAGTATAGAGGAATGGAGTACTACCATAAGCCATTAAGTTTACCATAATCATTGCCAGATTATTGTTTCTTAGTGCTTTTGAGGTCTATGAGCCCGAATCCAAGGTTAAATAAACACGAGCACATCATGGTTTTGACATAAACTTAAAAAATACCATAAAATGGGTTATTTTGGTGCAAACCTTAAAAAATAGTGTAAAAAATCGTCGGACATCATTAATCCAAAAAGATTTTTTTGGTTTTTTTTTTTTGACGTTCGGCCGATACTGTTAGCGGACTCAACGCATTGAAATACATATGCCTCATCACTGACTATGACATTTTTTTTGTGATGCTGTGTAATTTATAAAGCTTCAAAACTGGGTAAAGAGACATCGGCTTAAGTTTGATAATTAAAAGCAAAACTTCAAAGATACGTTTTTTTGTACTATCGCTAGCTAATTCAAATAAGCACAGAATTTGACAAAGTTTTATAATCGACATTGAGAATGGTTTGGGACTATTGCTTAAATATCATACTTAATAAACGATTGCTAAGAATTTGCCGATTAAGTTCATAGATCATGGAAAGTGGTGCTGATCAACCAAGCTAATTTTAAACCCAGTGAACCAATATACCCCTTACTTTCATTAAACTACACAGTGCTTATCAAATTTTGCCGCATTTTGAATTATATGTTGGAAAACATTATTTTAATAAAAATATGCTAGTACTCTAGTCTCTAATGTATAATATACTATTCTATTGATCGGAAGGATGTCTAATATCCATAAAGAAACTAGACGAAGGCAAAATTTTATGCTTGTAGCTCTCTTGGTTTCGTTGAAGTCGGGCACGGACGAGTTTGAATACCTTGTACCGCAAGCTTTTAATTGGCATATTTTGTTACGATATCTTCATAAACTAACAAATTTAAGGGTCATCGAGTGAACCTTCGTAAAAAAGTGTTTTTTAGGGTAATTTAGGTCGAGAATCACGAGATTTTTTCGAAAAACATGTTTTTGGGCTCTTTTTCAGTTATTCGTTAATATGTCGTGAAACACTTTTTTACGAATGTTAATTTTTCGTGTAAACGAGTTTTTTTCAACGAAAACTTTTGTTTTTTTTCTAGGTTCTCTAAAATCCCCCATGCGAGCATAAAATAAATCGAAAAAATCAAATAAATTTGTTTCCCGTAACTTCTCTCTCTCTCCATCTGTATGTTACATACATTTTCGTATTATTTTTATTCCCGTCGTTCCAGTGTAGAACATAGTGCCATATTTTAGGATTACACAAACGCTGTTACCTTATTATTTTTAAATAATGTCATCATTTTAGAAATACCTGTGAAAATTTCATGACAATCTGGTATTTACTTCAGAAAAGTTACAGTGCCTTTAATGATACTACTTTTGCGATTTTCAAAATAATTGAGTCCATTTTTTTTATTTTATGTGTTGATTTATCATTGCTTTTTGATGAAAGCCAGAACTCGAAATGTGTTATTCGGGCTCTGCTCAATCGGGATAAATGGTGAAAAAGGAGTTTTGCTGAGTTTAAACATGCCCGACACAGACACCGGCGATGCACCACGAACTGGTCAGCCAATAGAGGTGGTGACACCAAAGACAGTAAAAAAGTGCACAAAATCGTGTTAGAAACCCGAAAGTTTGAGGAGACAGCTAGCACTCTAAAGATATCAAATCAATGTTATGGTTTCAATATGTATGAAAATAACTGTTTAATCTGCTTAATTTATAAATCTTTTAACTTTTTTTTTTTCTCCCATCATAATTAAGGTTTTTTTTTTTTATTGCCATTGTTTTCCTTATCATTCAATTTTCGAGTCAAACTCCTTTATATATATTTTATTCTCTTAAATTCTCAGTTGTAAAGATATAATATCTAAACTCTGAATTAATATGTTAAGCTAGCTTTAAGCAATATTTTTATATTATTTCGGCAAATAAAGCAAATTGTAAATAAGAAAATAACTGTTTTTAGAGTGGCTGCCACCGTGGGTCACGGCGAACAAATAATAGCAATGTTTCGATGATTCAGAGCAGTGTTTGCCCATGTTTACTCAGAAAAAATTTGATTTGATATATGACAATGGACGAAACCTTGAATCACCCGTACACACCAGAGTCAAATCGGCAGTCAGTTGAGTGTACTGTATCCTGTCTACCACGCCCAACATGGTCGAAATCGGAATAGTCGATCATAGATATGTTCATTGACTACCTTCAAAAAAGATAAGACAGGCAATGACAAAAAACCTCTCAGTAAAAATTATATTTTAAATACCAAGATGTTTGTACCAACGGACATAGCTCAATGGCTACCCGAGATGATCTTTAATACTAATTAATCTTTAATTCAAAATGAAAATATATTAAATTTTAGTTTGGACGCAGTATTTGTAAACATGAACGCTAGTTAGTTATGGAAAGCTTCATTTTATTTTAGAAAGAAGTCAAAAGGAGTGTCAAAGTGGCATAAGCACCAAAGTTAAGATCACGATATAAAAGGATATAAAATGTTTTTGTATTGGTACTCTATTTATTATAATATATTTGAAGCTGTTTTTTTTATGGTGTGCAGGATATTGGAAATATGCAATCGTATAGTTCCAAAATAAAATCAACTTGTAGGAACGCTTAAGCCAAATAAGAAACGTATAAGAAAAATAAGTTTCTTTTCCAACATTCGCTCTTTTGTTTTGGATCTCTTTCTCTTATAGTCTCCGAAATCTAGGTGTTCATACAGAACGGACAGACGGACGTGGCTCAATCGCTACCCGAGGTTACGATAAGCATTTTGGTATAAAGGACTTGGGGTCGTCACGCCTTCTTCTGTGCGTTACATACATTGGACAAAACTAGTATACCCTTTGTACCTATACGAACAGGATATAAAGACAAAAAAGAGTTTCCTGTGACCAAATGCATGTTAATGGTATCTGCCATGAGAAAAGAGTTGACTCAAATCTAATAAAAATCAAAATTAGAGAATTCCATGGCTCCTAAAGTTGTTCCGAAATCCTTGGGAGTACCTAGCTCTCATATCTATAATCGTGTCAAAGCTAAACCTTTTGCAATATGATCATTTATAGAAAATATAACTAACATTACTCGAAAAGCTCCATATTGTTAATGCAAAGTTTTATTAAAGCTCATTAAAAATAATCATTTGAGAGTTGCACAAAAAGTGTCCCTTTATTCGGTAGCTCTACAAAATGGACCGAAATAATGGCAGCCAATCCTTTTACTACCGTGACCGAACCGAGGACTGCAATTAGAGACTGCAAATGCAGAACGAAATATATAATGCTATGCATGGGGGGAAGGGGAAACAAAGGAAAACTGTTGTAAATATTCTATGGATAAACGAATGCATATCCAAATGCAAATGAAAGTAAAGCATATAACAAAAACAAAGTAATGAAAAGCATGGGAGTCAACAAAATGGTCAACAAATGAAAAAAATGGAGCACGAAACAAAAAAGGAGAATGGAAACTCTAATGAGTGCGCTGACATAAAAATAATTATGAATTAAAAGCAAAGTTGTTTATTTTTATGAATCTTTTTCTATTTTTCTTTTTTTTGCACAACTAAAACTCATAATTCAAATGCATGGCAGGCCCATGTACCATGTATGTACGAGTACATATAGTTTATGTACAGCCGGTCGACTTTGTTGTGCATGCGGCATGCGGAGGCAGGGAGGGACATAAATGGTTGCCAACGAACTCACAACGTTCTCTAACACAGACAGATACAGATACAAGCAGAGGCATTCACAGATACAAATGTTGGGACTTAAGTCTGTCGTAGATCTGTGCCGCTGCAGTTGTATTTTGTTATATTGTCTCCAGAATTTCAGACATCGTTCTCGACGTCGACGCTGACGTTGACGTTGACGTCGTTGTTGGCGCCCGTTGTCTGTCTGCATTTTCATTTGTGGCGCATAAAAAGTCAACCAACCAACTAAAGGAAAAAAAGATGCTAGCAAATGTCCATCAGCAACTACAACAAATGGTGGTACGAGCTGCTACATGCATATGTATCTCTGTGTGCCGCATGCAACTCTGTATCTCTGTAGCGGCAGTCGCTGGATCTGGCAGTTGGTGGCGGCTTTCAAGGCACAGTGCAACGAAAATATAGTTCCAGACAGACTACGGGTCAGCTAAGTGCATCAGGAAGAACACAACAGTAATAACAAGAGCGCCAACAATAAGTCGTCTGCAATGATGCTTGGCTGCATCAGTGTCGTCACTGAATGGCCAGAGATAGCAGAGAACAAAAGCTTTTCTCCGCCACCTCAGCTTGATTCCTTCCACTCAGTCCAGCAATATAAATGGCGCATAATGCACTCAGACTTTTGATTGCATGAACATTTAGTTGGGGTTTATTTTTAAGGCGCAGATTTCGTGCAACAGCACGTAGAGTCGTCCATGCAACAGACGCAGCTGCCCGCATTGGCCTTACGCTGATCCCAATGGACTTTCGGTTTGAATCTGTAACTAATGAGTTAGCTTAAGTATTTAGGCAAGTAACGAAGCAACTTGGTTCAAGACGACGGAGCAGTAGCAAGTGGACGAGGTTGAGCTATGCAGCAGTTGGCGGAAACTGGAAATTGAATTGTTGCTGCAGATGCAATGCAATTTGTACTTGCTCGCAAAGTATGTTATAAATTTGATGTCAAGCGGCAGGAGCAATTTTATGCGACAGCAATCGATTCAAATTATTTGCCAGATTTGAGCTATAAATAACAGGGCTGGCTGGATCTATAAAAATTCGTTGATTGCGCTTGAAGTGATTAAAGATAATCATATTACGAGCTTAAGACGAGTAAAACGTCAGTCATTCTACTATTAAATTTGATCAATATTTGTTCTCAACATTAACATTCCACATTTTCACAAGTTTTTCCGCCTAATCTTATTTGCATTGTGCAAACTACTTAAGCGAAAACGCTCAAAAGTATGCTACATACAACAAAATCGAAACAACAATTACCCTATGAACTTGAGCTTTGGGTTCTTGGTTCGGGCAAACCCATCCACAGATGATACATCAATTTTGAACTACTATTTGCAGTAGTCAAGTGCCGTTGGCCAATAAAAATAAACACTCGATATTCAATTTGGGAACGATTCATCAGCATACTGCCAGGGGGGGTGTGAGCTGCGCTTGGGTTTGCAACAAAAGACAGACTCAGAACAGGACCAAAAATCAACTTCAAAAAGGCAAATATTTACTCAATAGCAACAGCAAGATGGAGATGACGGCTAAGGCGACGGCGATGACGATGACAATGTCGATGATGATGACGATGACAACGCACAAAGTCTGACACACTCACAAAGACAAAGCAAGAGTAACAAGAACAACCACAACAACTAAACAAGTGGAAATTCAACGATAAAACAATATCAAAAAAAAAAAGTGAACAAAACAAAAGCATGAAGAAGGCAACAAACAAACACACACATACACTGTGTCGACCTAGGATAAGGTAAGGATAATGGTAGCTCCTAGCTGACTTCGTTTGACTACTGCGGAGTATTCATTAGAGCAAACGAGAAAAACGTTTGAGGTAATAATAAAATGAGGAAATAAGCACAAAGGGCCAGGCGGCTGGCATTTGAATATGTATGTGTATGTGTGTGTGTGTGTGAGTATCTATTCAAGTATGTTGCATACTGACACACATTTGGCTGCTTCTGTTGATATGTGAGCCTATCATGGGCTTACAAGCGTCTGATAGACTGCAGAAGTACACCAGGTGGGTTTCACCAGGTGGGCAAACAACGACACAGCCCGAGAGAGAGAAACTGAGAGAGAGAGGAGAGAAGAGAGTGTATTGTAGCTGACTGTTGTGCGCAACAGTTAAGGATAATAATATGCATAGCATTATTTTAGGCGGCACGTTTTATACACATTTACACTTACATTTTTTCGGAGTCCAACTAGCATGCGATATGCGATTGCTACTGCAAGATAGCACCGATTCAGTTTGACACCAATTTGTACAAAATGGTCAGAGATCCAAATCCAGCACCGACATACACACACCGACACACTCGCACACACTCATACACACTCAAAAACACACACATACAACACAATGCGAGTAAAACGAAATAACAGAATAACAAGACCACGAAGGGGGCCACGGGACAGACAGTCTGTATGCTCCGAGCAAACCGCACGACCAAAAGCAACCGACCGGATACGAAATGTAATTTGAACTGCTGAAAGTGTAACAAAAATTATGTGGTAGACGCGACGCCAAGAGCACGGCCAAAGACGGCCTCAACAATCCGGTTTTCTTTATTTTTATTTTTTTTTTGTTGGTGAATTTTCAGTTTACTGAGATTCGAGCAGCATTGTATTGCATTTTCTTTTTAAGCTGTGGCATCAGAATTTATTACCAACAATGACTTGCCGCTTTTCTTTTTTTCTCTCTTTTTAGCTTATTATTATTACTTTTAGCTATTTGCTTAATTACATGTTTTGCCCTTTTGCCGACGCACTGGCAATGCACACACACACGTACACGAATGCGATCCCCAAGAATGGAGCACATATGACGACGCGTCTTTCATTTCGTAAATGTTACGCGGCGTTGTTGTCGTAGTTGTTGGTTGTAGTTGCTGGTGTTGATGCTGCAGCACACGCCCTGCTTTCAAAACGCTGACTGAATGGGCGGTCTGGTCGTCGGTGGTCTGGGCGCAACGTTTGTAACGCCGACGACAACTCCAGAGCGGCTCTGCTCTGACGGCAGCAGCAGTTGGAGCCTCACCAACGTATAACAATCTAATATTTGTTTGCTCATTTGCCTCACATTTCTAGGATAGGATTTTCCACACTAGCGCACGCACACACACGCACACACGGAACTAGTAATCTTTTTACAGCGCTCAACTTATCGTATACACCACCACCACCAACAACAACTGTCAATGGAAATAATTGTTTATTTATAATATAATATAATACGCTATATGTATATATTTATTTATTATATATTTGTTTTTTTTTCTATATGATAATTTTTTTGTTAGTATACGCGTTGGCTTGCTTGTGCTCTATGCGTACGATTTCTTCAACCCGCGGGCTCTGAGGCAACTACTGCTGCATGGCAGAGTTTTCGCAGCTGCTTGGCTGCCAGCCTGGTCGAGGCAGAGGCTGCTTGGCTGCCGCTTTGTAGCCATGTCGCCGAGACGTAGTCGGCATCTCTAAGGATGCTGTGCTCAGAGCGACAGTGCGACAAATTAAGCGAGCTGCTCTTGTAACAGTGGCGCTCTTTCGATGTGCTCTGTTTGATTGGAAATTTATTTATTTAGCTTTAGAGTATGCAATACATATGAGCAATTTAATCAGCTTAGTTATAGCTAATAAATATTCACTTTAGCTGATTGACAGTTCTGTATATGTATATATTTAATTAAATTTTCTCTTTTAACTCTTTGGTTGCGCCTCTCTTAAACAAATGAAGCGGCAAAAGGGCGTTTTACTTTTCCTGTAAAATGGCTGCTGTGCGCCATCGCTCTCTTGTTCTTTCTGCTCTCTGGCTCTCTTTTTGGTATTTCTTTTGCAGCATTTGTGCTCTTAACCTGCTACAATGTAAATATTTCTGTTTGCTGTTTTTTTTGTTACAGCTTTTGTTGTTGTAGTTCCTGTTGTTGCTGTTGCGTTTGCATGCTCCCAAAAAAAAGAACAAAAAAAAATATATCTTAGCTGCCTTTGACAACTGGCGTGCCCCTACCGCCACCCACCCGCTCGTTGCGCACAAAAGTGCCCAGCTAATAATTTACATACAGGGCGTGGATTTTCGCTGACTGCGTCTGTATGCGTGAGCTTCTCCGTCTGTATTAGTATCTACGCTTGTGAGAAATTCCCGGCAGAGATAAAACTGCCAGCGACAATGAATGCGTGTGCCATAGTCCTTTTCTTCGTCTTCGTCGTCGCCTACCAACAAAAAATACCAAAAAAAAAAAAAAAAAAAAAAAAAAAAACAAAAAGAGAAAGCAGAAAAAGAAGAATGAAAATAGGTTTTCGCTGCCATTGCTCTTGTTGCTGTTATTGTCAAAGGAACAAGTGTGCTCCCCACCACAACTCAGCTCACCTCATCACACGTTACCTAATCTCACTCCCCTTCTGCTATGCCTTTCGTTAGGCACTCATCATGGGTTGAAATGTGTATGTTATTGTTGTTGTTTTTGTTGTTGCCGCCGCTGGCTTCAATTGTTTGTTTATTTCTAAACATTGTTGTCCTTATTTTTGGCCAGTTGCGCTCTGTCGCCATGTTCCGACCTGTGCGCTTCTGTGTGTGTGTGTGTGTGTTATCCCTTTGCGTTTGCTTTGACATTTTGTGAGTCTTAGTCCAGCGTTGTTTCATTATGCGAATGAATGAATTTTATTTGCAACTGTTCATTCGCATCTCTTTCTGCTCTTACGTGTGTGTGTGTGTGAATGCACGTTTGTATGTATTTTTGCATATGGGTGCAAATGAATTTGATGTAAATTGCAATTTTATGCGTATTTTCATTTCGTATTTTCATGTTATTCTCCCCTTGTTCCGGTATTTGTGTTGTTCTGTATGTTTGTATTGGTCTGCTTCTGTGTGTTTGTGTGTGTATTTGCCTTGCCATCTCCTGCTGTGCGTGTAATTGATAATGTTCTCGATTGTGGTTTTCTCGTTGTCGTTTCAGTCCAGACTTTCGTCGTTGTAGTTTTTTTTTTGTTTTTTTTTGTGTGTTGTCGTTTTGTCCCTTTGTTTTGTTTTCATTTTCTATTTTCGTCTGTATATTCTGCGCTAGCTTGACGTCTGTCTATCTATCTGCGTATGTGTGTGTGTGTGTGTGTGTGTTTCGCGCAGACTAAATTCATAGCATACTTTTTGGCAGTGCCCTTTTATGTTGCACTTGCTACATTTCTAAAGGCATTTTTTTTTTTGATTCTATCCATTTATTTATACGACTTTGTATGTATATGTGTGATTTCGTGACAATATTTTCAATGTTAATATTTCTTCTGTTTGTGCTCAATCAATCCCATGCAGCTAGGCAGATGTGAAGCATTTCCATTTTTTTAGGCTGCTGCTACGTGCCACAATGCAATGGCTCAACATCAACGTCAAATGGAAAATTGCTAAAGAAAACGAAATGGTTTGTGAAAAAGTAAACTTTTTGGGCAGAAAACATTGCAATTCTATAAATGTTTAGTTACCAAATAGATAAGATCCCAATCACATTAGCTATTTCTGGTAATACTGAAGATAACTAGAATGTAGATTGTGCAAAACATATGCAATCAAAAATAGTATGACAAAATTAGTAGCAACCCCCTGAAAACATGTTTTGTTGGCAATTTATGGTTTTATTAAAATGTCAACAATAGTGCACTCTCCAGTAATTTATGTTCGGTCAAATGATGAAGTTTAATTTGCAATTAAAGTGAATCCCAAGTAGAGCTATACCCACACACATCTCGAATGCATCAGCAGCGCCAGCATCCAGCATCAATAGCAACCGCACAACTGTTCGTTCGAATCCTAATGCAATGTCTAAAATGCCATTTGGCGAAGCCCCAAAAGTATGCTATGGCTGCAGTTGCAGTAGCAGCAATCTCCTAACCCAGGCGCTAGACATCATGGTCAATGAATGGCTGCTCATTTGGCGCTTAAAAATTATTGCCACATGTGGGTAGCAAATGATGGCAACAACAAGAATGCATGCAAGCAAATCGGTAGCATGGTCCACCCATGGTCAACATATTGACCGAATTTCGTTACGTTTGAAAGTTTATCGCGCGCAATGGACCACAAAAGTGCTTGTGGCATGCAATGTGGCGCCGCAAGGTTGTCGTTTTAGTGGCATGCTATGCATCTATGTATACGAGTGTGTATTGTGGCATGGATGTGTTTGTAATTTGTAGGCAAGCTGCGTCGCTTAGCAACGCAACAGCACATCAACAAGCTGGAACGCTCACACTCCTAAAAGCACCTTGCCTCTTAGAAAATGTGCTTGCAAAGACGTCATGAGAACGCTGCGGCAGCAGTCGAATATAGTGGCTTGGAATATTTCATTGTTCACTTTAAATGTTAAGCAGTTGCTTTCGCTCTACCCACAAATTTACCCCTGCCACATGCTACGTGCTTCACTTTTTTTGTTACAGGCTCTAAACTAGACTCGGCCCAAATGTCCATTGTCCAAGGCAGAATATGCTATGTCCACTTTCACTTAGTAAGCTTTTATCAACAAACATTTCAGCCACTTACGAGGGTCGCTTTCAAAATTGATGGCTCTATGGTAAGCTGATCTGCTGTAAGCTGGTGCAAGTTGTGTAATGATGCTCTGATTTGGTATTTGCTGAGACTTTGATATTTACAAATATTATGTAAGCCGTTTATACTAATATGTATGTATATATGAACCAATTGAACGTATCGAAATGTGCAAAAAAAAAAACTCAATTTTAATAAAAAGGATCTATTTATACACAGTTTGGGTACCGAACTTAATATTAACCCAATTATTGAATGAATTTTGAACAGTGAATATAACCAACGACGAACTGAAAAATATCCCAAATTATGTTATATACTATAATTACTACGTGTTCGGCAGGTAATTTTAATTTTCAATTGTATCTTAAATATGTTTTTAAGTTTATGGGCTGTTCCTTTAAATATGTCCCATAAATTTTGGATTTCATTAACTTATTATAAAAGTATTAATATCGAAAAAGAAGTAACTACCAAAGGAAAGAAACGTTTTCGATCCCTTTTATGAAATATGATGGTAAACTGCGCACTGCCTACACCATTATTGGTCAACTTGACTCCTTAACAAGAGGTATAATAGGTGAAAAATATGCAGAACAGTATGCGGCAGCCCTGGTAGGCCATGTGGCTGTTAATACGCGCATTAAGCGCTTCATTAAATATTTAAGTTTGACCTAATGCCGTACCACGCTGCGTATGCGTTATGTGCAACAGTCAGCGCCTGCTGCAACATTGCTGTGCCACTGTAAAAGCAGTTTCTTGTTGTTGTTGTTTATACTAATGCTGCTGCATTTTCAGTGTTAGCCCTCACAAAAGATGTGTATAGTTCTTGTTATACCCTGTATCTTAAAGGAGAAGGGCTATATTAAGTAAGTGCTAAAAAATCTTACGGATGCCACCTAGAAGCAAATGAGGGTTTTATCTGTGTAGCTATAGAGACTGTTTATTGTTTCTTTTATCATTTTTTACATATGTTTCTTAATTATGGAAACAATTTTTAAATATTTGTCTAATACAAATGTCGGTAGTCAGGGCCAAAAACAAAACAGGGTTTCTCTGAAAACGACCAGGAACTTGAAACTTAATGTAAACAATGAATCAATGGTTTTTGGCTTATGCTTAAAAACTTGGCAAAATCAGGGGAAAGTAAAGGGTATATGAAAGTCGGGATGTCCTTATTGTATCCAACCCACTTGTTGTTGTTGTTGTCACGGCAGCTGCAACTGCAGCAGCAGCATCAGAAATAATGTTAAGTGCGGCCGCGAGCATGAAACTGACATGCTTTTCAGTTTGCTTTTGCTTGCATTTTTGCTTTTTTCCTTTCTTTATTTTATATTTTTTGGTTCCTTCACCCACTCGTTCGTGATGTGTAAGGCAGGCGTTTGTTTGTTCGTTGTTGCTGTTTTTTTTTTTTTTTGTCCTTTTTCTCTTTTGGAATTATTGTTGTAAGATAAAGGTGCTCCCTGGAGTGGGTCAACCGTGCAACTTGCGCGTGATTTGGGCTACGATTTTGTGGGTGCCGGGATAAAACTCATTTCGAGGATAGTTTTAAAGTTGGATGTGTGCAAGGTTTTATACCCGATGCCTTTGAAATACATACATAACAAAACTTTATGCTTAGCAGGCTTCTTAGCAGTAAGCATAGATTACTTGAACTATATACATACATATGTGCATGTTTTTGAATTCGCCCTTATTTCAAGTATATCGTGCATTTTAAAAACATTTATTTTGAATTAAAAAAAAAGTTTAGAGTCTGTTCACCTTCATACTGACTGAGTGTAATGCCTTAGCACTTTTCTTCTAAGTTCTAACTAATTTTACTTTATACGCGAATACGCGAGTAGTTATATAAATTAGGGTAGTTTCTTTCGGATTGGGCTGACTTGACTTACAATCAACAGACAACAGACTGAAGGATCGCAAATAAAATTAGATTTTCAAAAAAAAATCTTTTTTAATAAGCAAAAAGCAGTGCCGCATTGTAACTGTGGGGACTAAGCGCCGGTTGCTTTATAGGGGCCATTTCTTTTAGTTAGTTTAGTTTTGTAAACTTCTATATCTCTAATAATAATAATAATAAAAATGCCCCAATAATCAACTTTATCTCATCATAAACCAAAATAGCGCTAATTCATCTAAGCTTTATAAACAAGAAAACGATGGCAATATCACAGAACAACTTCCTATCATTCATACCCAGTTTTTTTCGGAAAAGTCGGTGTAGGGTAGCCCACTTTAATTTAACTATTTTTATTTCAATTAAAAAAATAAGCAGACGGGGTCTACCCGACAATAAGATAAACTGCACCAATAGTTCTGAAAAATGCACATAAATGGAAAAAGGCAGAAAAATTTAAATCCTTTAATGATTAGTCTTAAAAGAGTCTACCTACTAAATCTGATCTATGTGATATATATAAAAAAGTATACATCATTACAACTATGACTGAAACTCGAAAATTTTACCATAGTAACATATAGCAATTAGTATGAATAGTAGCTTACAAAAGTTAAATAGGTCCCAATTTTCGGATAGTTTTTATAGAGCGCGTATAAACCACGAAATTATTTCTCAAGGAACTCACTGTATCACTGTAAAAGTCCTGTTTTAAGTATTTCGGAACATGTAATTGGCTTAATTGCGAAATTCCGTTTAAAAACGAATAAACTAACATTCCATTGAAATATTTGTGCTGCTTTAAACCAAGAACACTTGAACTTAAATGTGAGACTTTGAATGCATTGCAGAATCCCATTTCAGTGGTAAACTATTGAAGAACTATTGAAAACTATTCAAGCGTATGTCTAGGCTAGAGACACATGGTAAGTTCACATACTTACAGTTCTTAAGGACACATACACCAGGTGACATGAACGAGCGTGTACAAAAATGGGAAAGTAAAAGAATTGTAAGAAACTGTACAAAATAGACAAAAACAAGTAGTAATTTTTTCTAAAGCACTCAAAGCCCAGACACACACACACACACACACAAAGGCAGAGAGAGGCTCTTACTCAGTTAGTTGAAAAGAGGATAAACTGCATTTGTATCTTTAAACACAGTTGAAGTGCAAGGAAGCGCAGATGTGCTGGGGCGTCAGTTATGCTATGTTTACACCAGACCACACTCTGTGAAGGCAAAGTGTCACAACGCTGTATAGAAGCGTATGAATACATTTGCTGGAAAACTCTAAGTCACATAATGGCAGATGCCGTTGGGTAAAGATATTCACAAAGAGTGTGTAACCAAGTTTGTAAAAAAATGTTCGGGTAAAACTCTGGCGCTTGTACAAAAGCTGATTACGTACAAAAGTTTAATGACTGATTTTTTATACACTGAACCCATAGGGTCAAAGTTATACTAGGTTTCTGTAATATAATGATAAGTATTTTGGTATAAAGGACTTGGAGTCTGCTACGCTCGTTGCATACATTTCACAAATCTATTATACCCTTTGTACCTATAGGTACAAAGTATAATGAGTGCTATAAAGTACATTTCAGGCAACACCAAAAAAAAAAGTCAAACCTTAATAAAAAGTAAACGATACCGGTTTTTGTGTCCCGTACCTTAGACACACAGTAAATATTAGGGATTTGAATTGAATTTGTACAAGCCGAATATGTGTATCTGTGTTCTAATTATAAATAAATATACAACAGAGAAGCAATCCCATACATCTTATAAAGTCTAGGTATACCAGCGAAACTAGCAAGACTGGTGTGTGCCACTCTGACAAGGACTACTGCAAAAGTATTAATACAGGGCCAAATATCGGAGGCCTTCGCAGTAGAAATAGGGGTAAAGCAAGGTGATGCCCTTTCAACTGTAATATTCAATTTGATGCAGCACTTTGTAATAAAAGATCTAAACAAAGATGGTAAACTCCTCTATAAATCAACGCAAATATGCGCCTTTGCTGATGATGTTGCAATACATGTTAGCAACCGATGAAAGAGAGCTAAGAAATGTATTCTTAAAAATCGTCGAACTTGCTGACATTATCGGGCTACGTGTAAATGAGGTAAAAACGAAATATATGCTGCAATCAACGCGATCACGACGAGTTGAAGCCTTTTACATCGGAAGTTTTTCATTCGAATCGGTGCAAAGTTTTAAATACCTAATAATAGACTCAGCAAGTGCGATAAGAGACAGAATAAATGCTGCAAATAAATGCTACTTCCCACATATAAAACTGTATCGCTCAAAACTTATATCTAGAAGCACGAAGATGCGTATGTATAAAACCCTCATTCGGTCAGTATTAACGTACGGATGCGAGGTCTGGACCCTAGGTTACACCGATTGTAAACAGCTAGCAACGTTCGTGAGAAAAATTTAAAGAAGGATATTCGGCACAACCTTGGAAGGAGACGTGTATAGAAGGAGGTACAAAAGAAAATATTAAAAGGTCGGCAACACGGACTCAGAACGAGAGGTGGCCCTAAAAGCCGCTGGCTGGACGCAGTTGAGGGCGAACTCTATAAGATGAATGTCAGAAGCTATGAAGCCAAAGCACAGGATCGGGCGGTTTGGAGAGGCATTGTGATGGAAGCTTTGACCCACCAAGGGTTGTAATGCAAAATAGAATAGAAGTGTAAGTCATATCTAACGAATATATGACAAGCAAGTCGAGAAGCAAGCATCGCGTAGTGTCTCCATTGAAGTCAACGTAGTGGCTGGGCTCCGTCCAGTAACAAAGATTTCTTCACTTTACCAACAATTTCAAGCGAGATAATCCGAAAAAATGGGAGGAGTTCCGAGTATATAGACGAATGCCCACATTTCAGAGAAATTACTGTCTCACGCAAAAAAACAAAAGGGGAATATTGAGGTTTCCATACACAAATTTTCTTGGCCGGCACAAGGTGTGACTTGCATTCACGAGCTAAAATTGATAAGATAAACTCTCATATTGTCATCGCAGTTCTTAAACTTAAGGCACCTGGGCTTACTCTCTAAAGTTGGTCATCATTTTCAACACTAAAGTTTGCAAGTGTGAAGCTCCACTGTGCCGTGCTGTAACGAGGTGTAAACCAAGCATAAGGCAGATTGCGTGTGAGACTTGGACGAAAAATACACAAAAACACAGGTACTCGCAACTGGGAGTAAGACAGGTGTAGTTTTGTTAGAAGCGCCATGTCCTTGTTATTATTATGATTATTATTCAAGTCATCAGCAGTTACGGCAACATGAGCGCTCATAAAGCAAAGCGCAGAGGAAGAGATGTATAGAGAGATAGACTGGCAGAGAGCGGCAGATCGGGAGAGGGAGTGCAGTTTTCGTACTCAAAGCCGTTAAATGAGAAAAGTGCAGCCAACGGTTATGAAGTGCTGTTAAGTATGCAACGGGAAACACGCTGTTGATGTCTGCCTATTAAATTTATCTGCACGAGTTGCAGTTTGCAACACTGTCGTCGATGGATGCCATTAGCATTAACCCACACTGATAGTTTTTACTTTTATTTTACTTCTTTTTTTTTATGAATATTAATCACATCATTGCAACTGAGGCGAGAAGTGAAGAGTGAGTGCACTGTCAACAAACTTCTAGTCATATCGTTAAAGAACTTGTATTTATAATATTTGTGGCGGGTCCTGATGCCTTAGAGTTGCCTGCCCCACATCCATTGGCGTCTATAAGGAGCTTAAGAGGAATGCGATAAACGTTTGCCAGCCATTTAGCTGACACTTACAACTGCCTCAAAGTGAGTGTAAGGATGTGCACGTATTTGGCGTGCATTCATAAAGACATTATACATATATGTATATATACTATATGTGTTATATGGCGATAAGCCTTCACAGTACCATTCAAGGTAACGACATTTTCGTTAGCTTCTACGTTGCAAGCCTCTCTTTAGTTCTTTCTTTTCGACAATTTATTGGCAACCTTCAGGCTTTATGTACCAAAGTATGCCAATCTGGCTGAGCTCAATGTCTTTGGAGTATAATGTGACTTTGCATAGCTGCAAAAATTAATTTTTTATCACGCCAACAAAGAGAGCGAAAGAGAGAAGGTCTGGGACTGTGGCTGTGGCTGAGAGGGTGCGGGTGCGGATGCGGGAGACAGCATTCGCATTGGATGAGACAAAGTTGCGCGTTGACACTGATTTTGACTCATGGCTCCCAAAGGATGTGACCCAAAAAGTCAGCACGGCAAATGAGCAAACGCAGCTGCCTGTGCGGTTTCTTGTTAAGGGTTTGCTACCAAAAACCAGTTAAATATGCCTTTACTTACTTGGAAATTCTAGCTAGTACGTGGACCTAACGTCAGAATCAGCAGGAGCAAAAATATGAGACATGTCAAGTGCTCAGCTCCATGTAAGTTAAAGCTCCAGCCCTACTCAGCCACATGCAGCAATAAATTTCTCTAGACTTACACTTTTTGATTTTTAATTTTAAAACTTTAACGCTGCAGTACGAGTAGAAGACATAGTCTTGGCTCTGGACCGGCGCCAGCTGACAGACATCTTCGCGGGTTCCCCAACAAAAACTAAAAAGTTCTGCACTTTACTATGCAAATAGACAAGCAATATAAACTTGCTGCACCTAGTAATAGGTTGACAAGTAAAAGTAGTAACATTTGCGAGCCATGGTTCTCACGTAGTCTAATGTATCGGCACTCTATCGCCAGCACGTTTCCTTATGCAATCACTCATAGACCCAACTCAGGTAAGCAGTAGGATGTGAGAAGCGACGACTTGTAAACAAGAACATGGCGCCATTAGAAGATCAGGCACACACAACTATCGATGTAAAAAAGTTAAGAATGTTGAAACATTTTGTATTGCTTTTTCAGACAAGTTGTTTTTTGACCATTTTAATGTGGCTTCGAAGAGGTTTTCAGTTTCGTA
Organism: Chymomyza fuscimana; assembly: GCA_949987675.1. Lineage (NCBI taxonomy): Eukaryota > Metazoa > Arthropoda > Insecta > Diptera > Drosophilidae > Chymomyza > Chymomyza fuscimana. Next base: position 89,545,035 of record OX465088.1, read on the forward strand.
TTGCAGTGAGCTTAGTAGCGCCTTTGTATGGAAACATAAATATCGGAGCCCGTAATCAGTGACACCAAATTCAATAAATCTTATTGAAAACGAAATGGGCTCGTAAATTTTCTTATGTTTTTTGCGTCGCTTAATAGAATGCTCAAATCGGGTTTTTCGAGGTAATAGTTTTTTTGTGTATACATTTGTAGGGCAGCCTTCGAAGCTATGCTATGATTATTGCAAGTAATCAAAAAGTTAAAAAATGTAGATATAGAATCGAGTTTCCTTTCTCTATCGATCATAAAAACCTTGTTCAAGCTTTTATGAGTTTAAAACTACCCCCTTTAATAAGTAAAAGCTGGGTTTGCATTTGGTTACAGATTCTACAAAGGCTAAGTTTAACTATTAAAATACATTTTTAATCATTAACAGACGTTTGGAAAGCCGCACACAACAAAGTTAACAATCGAAAACAAGAGCAACAATTAGCTTCCAAAAGCCAGGCAAAGATGTTGCTACCTCTCTTGTGTCCTGGACAACTGCTACTGTGTTAAAACAAATTGAACTGAGACTTTGGCATGAACAGCTGAATGGGCCTACAAACAATTGGCCTTCATTTGCGAATGAGTAAATAAGTGAGTTAACTCTAATTTGGCCTAGTAATCATTAATAATTTATGGTCAATACCCCAAACCCAAGTCAGACGTAGCCCATGGCATTGTGCAAAACACTCTGACCCATCCCCACCAGAACCACCCATTTGTAAATTTAAGTATAGTTCCCCTTCAGTACGTAATGTGTGTATTGTCCCTTTGTGGATAGCGTTTTATGTGAACGGGGTCAATTGCCACCAATTACACTACAGTCGTCTACAGTCCCTTTATGGATAGCTAAATATATGCAACCGTCTCAATTGTCATCAAAAATAAAATTGAGCGGTCAGTAAAGAGGAGACACAAAACACTTACCTACCTACCTAGACAGAAAAAATTAAGTCTTTTAGTTGTTAAGTACATCGAGTTTTTTTGGTGGGCAAGGGGTTTTAACCACAGCCGATATTATACTTCTTTGGCCTTAATGCTCTATGCTTAAGTGAATTTTCAAAACAATAATATTTTCAGGGACATTGCTAAGTAATGTTATATATAACGAAAAAATTAAAAGCAAACTTAAGTTATTAAAGTCAGCTGGTGAAATGAAACCACCTAAATTATTCGAAAAAAGACGAAAATCAATTCGGAAGTAAAACCGTCTTTACTAAATGTTTCTGGAGTCGCCAAATCCGAATACACACAATCCTAGCAGGGCTCTGACAAAACCTCAAAAAAACCCATAAACCGAATCATTTTTAAAGCTAAGTCAGAGCATTAGGTGCTAGATGCTAGAGTTTTTTGAACCTGAAATTACAGATTGAAAATCGACTCAACCCTGCCCTGATGGTATTTGGGTTTTCAAATACAGGGGCAGTGTTCTAAAGTAAGACGTAAGAGAGGAACATTAGAAAGTTTGGTTATATAAGGGCTACTCTCTCATTTCATTCATCAAAGGAACTACAGGCTTGCTTGGAATTTAAAGTGCAGTTGTAGTAATTTGCTCCTGTGCGTCCATTGAGCTATCCACTAGAGAACGTTTGACAACTATGGACAACGTAAGTTGTGCAGTGGTAGTGATTAACCCTCATTTTGAATCTAGCAATGTTAAATGCGTGAGTTGAAAAAATTGCTTGTGGATGGCAAGAGAAAAAGTCACGGCCATGTCTGTAGTACTGAAGAAAGGACTATTTGTGTGCTTGTGTATAGCAAATATCCTTAGCTTATTGAGAGCTGGCTGCTCCTTCCCGCCCCGTTTGGGGTTAAGCTTCATCGAGCGGCACTTGCTTTTGTTGCTGGCCAACCACTTGATGTCCAAATTTTAAACAACACAAATATTTTTGTTGTGGTTTGGACTATTTTTTATGTTTTTAATTTTAGTTTATGCCTTCCTATAACCAAAACTTTGGCTGAACCTACAACTGGGACTGGGACTAGGACTGGGATTAAGGCCCTCACCTGGTTCGTTCATGTAGAAAGATTCGAGTTACTTAACTATTTTAATGCTTTGCATTGCATGAGCACAATTTTTTTCATATTTTTATTTATTTTTGCCTTTGTTGTTGCTATTTAAAATTAATGAGAACATTAATAAAATATATGCTCTGAAGCCATCCATGGCTTAAAGTTTGTTTATGCATATTTGGCCTAGTTAAGTGCTGGCTCAAGAACAAAAGTCTCTATTAAAGCCAATGCGCTTAAATTATAAAATTTCAGATTTTTATTTTTTTTTTTTAATAATTCTCACGTTCATGTTCACGTTAATGTACATGTACGTGCTAATGCCGGCATATTGATAGAAATCCCGTAAATATCCTGTCAACACGCTGCAACACGGCTCAGCAGACAAATATGTGTGTGTTAGGATTCTGGCGTATTGGTAGCTTGATGTGTGGGCTATATGGTTATGCTTTTAGCTGGTTCCAGGCATAGATGGGAGCACACTCGACCTAATGGCGGTAGCTGTACTTTTTGTGAAATAATATAAAAGCACACAATCCAAAGAAAACAAATGTTCCTTGAATTTATGGCTTAAGCTGCTTACATACTGCTATTCCGAATTCCCAAGAAAGTGTCTATTTTTGGAAAAATTTGCTTAAATTGAGTATTGAAAGAGAGCGCAGTTGAAGGCTTTTCAATGTTAAAAGCAGAATTTTTTAATTATTTTCAATTCCATTCAATTTGTTTCCCGGTTTTAATTTATAAATTTACAGTGTACGTGAATGCTAATATAGATTCAAATTTTTTTTTTACTTAATTATAATATTATATGACTTCGGGAAATTTACAATTATAGGATTATAATATAAAAGAATGTGGAAAGATACAGAAAAACCAACTGAAGAAATGTTCTACTTAACCAACTAGAACTAATTTAAACCTAAAGATAGACGGGCTTTGAGATGGGGGTATGTTGAGCTTCATCATCTCAGAGAAATGTTGCAAGAAAAACGTTCTAGTCTGTCTGCAATGAATTCTATATTTGCTTTTTTGTGTAGATCGATCGTTGCATGAAACCAGGGTAGTTTGAATATCATAATCAGGATTTTACTTTGTGACGGAAAAGCTACATGACAGTGCAAAGAGGGAGGCCAAATCGAATTAGTTTTAACTGATTTCGGTTTACTCTTATTTCGTAACTTAATGTATTTCTTTTCGGATGTACAATCTTGGGAGGTGAACTTGTGAGTACCGTGGCAGTTAGCACACTGACTTTTGCGTTTTCTTGACACTCAGCTGTTTTGTGGTTTCCAGCGCAGATGATCAAACATCTGGCAATTGTAACACTGAGCGATTCTGTTGCTTATTTTTTATTCTTTTTATGTTTATAAATTACTTAGACATTTATGCTTTTTTCTTTATATATACAAAATTGGCATTATTGCACATAAAATTATTCGTAAATACAAGTCGAAGTTAAAAACAATAGGAATGGGTACTGCAGCGACATACTCTATAAAAAAAACACAACTTGGAGTAAGTCAAGAATCGATTGAAAATCTCGGCCTTTGTGGTAAAATTTCTTCGAGAAACAAACAAAAGGTATACGCAGAGAGACAAACACGTCTAAATCGCTTTGTTTCGACGTCGCGACGCGTCGTGGTCATTTTTATATAAACTTTGTGATTTCTTACTCGTTTCCTTAAAGGTGTTGCACTAACTTAATATACCCCTTCACCGATTTGAGTAATGACAACAGCTGCCATAATCGAAAACGTGTTTAAGTAGCCACCTGAAGCATTTAATAAAGCAAAATAAAAATAAACAGAAGGAATAAATTGGAAAAGTAGACGTACTACCTGCAAAAAGAGTCCGAAAAAGATAGCACGTCAGACGGTGCGTATGCGCAACAAGCTGGTAAAATATAAAATCTTTTCTTTCTAAATATACAAAAGCAAAAGTACCAAGTCAAGCCGCAGTTTAATTTTGTAGTGCTTTGACAACTGCCGCCATTTTGAAGTTGGTTGGGTATGACAAAATGGCCGTCTGGCAGAGTTTTTGATGAAAGTGTACGTTGCTTTATTGTCTCTCTTACACTGACTCTCTCCATCTTGTCATTGTTGCGGCTATTAAAGTTTTCTACATGTGGCTGCATTTGTGGTACGACTTTGGCTGTCATGTCTATAGCTATGTGTGCGTGCCTCTGATAAACATAATAAACATTCTTATCCAGCCCATGCTCACACACACGCACACACAGATAAGCACATTCGAGCTTTAAGTCTAACAAATGTTTGTCGTGCCTTTGCCATACGACCGTGTGACAACGTTCAAGTCTACAAAAGGTGCCTCTTTCTATCACACTGCCCCCCGCCAGGATTGTGGTAACTCTAAGCCTAGCAAAGGCATACCATTTGCATGTATATGTGAGTGCTTGTACTCGTGTGTCGGTATCTGTATAGCAGTGTGTGTAAGTGGAATGAACGGTAATCCGTCGTGTTTTGAATAACAAAAATTTTTTTATTTTTTGTATGTGATTGTTGCACACTTGATTGTTCTCATAGACACTCTCACACACACTCTCAAGTTAACTTTCTTTCTTTCGAGCCGTCAAAGGAAACGACTAAGAGAAAGACCTGCACCAATGTCAAATGGAAAACAAAAGGAATTGAAAATACCACGCCCTAAATTTCAGCCATGTTGATTTTTTAAAACACTCTAAGAGGGAATAACGGAACTAAGCCTCTCACGCACAAATTGCACAAATTTTCGTTGAAGGTTTGTCAATAAAAACAAACTGCGGTGTTACATTGACTTTAGGTGTTCTATCCTGGCAATCTTCAACTGGGAAACAAACACGCTGCAAGGCATAGGGATACGTCTAGTACAAATAAACAGTAAATTTGTCATATCAATAAGGAACGTATTCGATAAGTATCGTAGGTGCACATCAACTAAGGAGCGTAATCAAAGACACTGATATTGCAGGGTCTTTGGTGTGCTTTCTAACGAAATCTGTCATAATATCACACAAAGCAAGACGTTGAGCTGGCATTGGAAACACCAAGAGTTCTGGAATACTCCACGGGCAGCACAATCATATAAGAACGGTTTCAAAAGCCCACCAACTTAGCAAATTGGTTTTCTTTGGAAGTACAGTAGCTTAGAACATGTTTAGAATGGGATCGGCTAAATGTACTTGTAATATTCCGCTTGTCGATTATTAGAAGACAATTTGTGATCTTAACCCGATAAGTAGTCAAAGATTATTGTCGTTTATAATTTTTTGTTCTTTTTTAGCAAGAAGCCGATCTACAAATTTTTACAATTTAGTAGTTTTGTTTATTTTTGAAACAGTAGAGTAGAATAAATTTGCTTTGCACATTGTTTTCGCCTCCAGCAATCAATGTTTAATAATTAGGGTTATTACAATCGGAAAGACTAGCTCCATCTGGCGATAAGTTTTTTTTTCACTTGGACTCAGTTTTTCGAAATTGTAATTCTGAGCTTGCATAAAGAAGGAGCGATTCCGAAGGCTTTTTAAGCTCCCTCGTGGTCACGGTGGCATTGGGTGTGTCAGAAAAATTGATATATTTTTAAAAACAACTCAATCTTATTTATTCTAAATATGTGATAATCATTTAATTTATTTTAAACGAAGCATCACAGAAATGATGTATTACAGGCCAAAGATTGGTTGTTGTGCCCCAGACATGTAATTCTTTTATGGCCGTTTGGATCAATCAAGGTAGTGCGCGCGGATATGAAGTACTGCAACCAATGCAGTCTGCAATCTTTCCTGTCCCTTTTTCATACTTTATTCTGTACCATTCCTATCCTTACCATTAGACCTCCATTCCCAGAATGCGAATTAACTTTATTATTGTATTAAAGCATACGAAGATTCTGACGCTGCGATATTCATAGTAATCCGATCACTCCCGTCCATAAAAATTACCTAAAAATTATTGCTTACCCACAACGTCTTAACCACCAACTCAGAAATCTAGTCATCAGCATTGCATGCTTCAAACTTAATAGTTTGTTTATAATCTGAAATATGCTTTGAAACTAAAATTTTTATGAAATTTGGCGCCAATAAAAAGGCAAGTCCACCATGTCATGCAAGATGTTTAAAGGTCTCTAAAACACGATTAGAGGTTAAAAGAAAAAAAACATTAAAATCGATATCTTCATTTAGCTACAAAAATTGCACTATAAAAAGTCCTTTTTACGTGGACGGTTAAAAGTTAAATAAAATATGATTTGTGATGGGAGAGAAATAGGTAAATCAGTAAGCGAGACATCTTACAACCCTTTTCGTTCTAAAGATACTAATAGACCGAACCGAATGAAGTCATTTTCAATGTATCTAAATAATTCGATACTGAGTTAAACTACTTAATATAATAATATGTGCCTTAATAATTTTATCCAACATAAGTCTTGATTCCTTTGACATCGAGAATTTTCTGGAACTTGCTCTTTGCTCAGTGTTGCTTAACTGATGAGGGTTAATTCGCCAACGGCTAAACAATTCACCAGTAACTGCTATAAACTACGGCCAACGACAACAAAAATCTTGGGCCAAAAGTCGGCCTAGAATATAAATTTAAATTTAAAAAGGCACAAACTGCTCAAAATGCCAAGTGTTTTATCAAGCAATGTGCAGCTTGTCCCATAGCAAGCTCGGAGTCTTGTCCAAAAATTAGGCATTAAAAAAAACTGTCAGGTGCTCTCCTTCAGGTACATGCTCAGCCTATTGAACTCGAGACAACGAAACGTTGGCTCCTCCAGATGGTTCCGCCGCCAAAGCTGCAACTATTTCACCGCTGCCATTGGTTGTTGTTGACACCATTTACACTTTATCCTTGTCACTTGTTATCGTTTGTGCTGCTCCATGTTCCATTATTTGTTGCCTTCTGTTCTCCGTCGAGGAGCCGTTTTCCGTTTGAGAAATTGCAGTAAAAAGTCAACGTGTAACGAGAAAATAATAAATGCTATTAATACACCTAAGTACACACCAGCCCACAGACAGGGAGCGGGTGCGGTAGAGTCACCAAGATAAATACGAAACAACAGCTATCCAAGAGACCATCTTGAATGGGCAGGTAAAAACGAATGAAGTATGAAATTGAAAACCGCACAAGTTAAAACTTACTAAGCTTCAGATGAAACAATGACTTTAAGGAGCAAAAAAAAAAACAACAAAACATAAATGTTATCTATAAAATGGGGGCATAAGGGCGTAAAAAGTTCCTCAGAAAATGATCCTTATTCTACATTATGAGAAAATAACGACGAGTCTTTAGTTTAAACTAGACATTTGCCCAATAAATCAAGTCATCGATTTTTATTTCCCCACTGCTTAAGCTGGTTTCCAATGTGTTCCCCCATCAACAAACTAATTGACGCAAATACAAGAAAAGTAATAGTCAAAAATGAACAAAATTTATCCCCCTTTGGCAATAAGCTGCATGAAACTTTGATTATGACAAATCATTGCAATCCATGATTTTGTAAATAGTCTTATATGCCCCTTACAAACAAAACCACAGCGACATTTCCGATGTGAAATCGACTTAAGTCGGAATCGATTTAAATTCTTTTCTCCCCTACCTTACAACAAATGCATTTGAAACTTACCACAGATACTTTAAATAACATTTTTCATTTAAATTTTCCAACTGGAAACTTTGCATGTACTTGTTTGCTCTTAACAGATCGAACCGAAACTCAGAAATAAATAGAAGTACCTATCGGCGAAAATAAGTGAACCGGCCCACATTCTAAGCCATGTCTTTTAAACGAATAAAGATATCTATACAATTTTTTCTGTTCAATGAAAGATGACTTCCTCAATTATAGGATATACTGACTTTCTATGTTTTTCTTTTTCGTAGTGAAAATATAAATCGTTTTTTCATTGTTTAAAGTGTTTTTAAATTCAAAATTTTATCTTTCATTGGAAAATAAATCTGTTGAACATCAAAGTTCGGATATTATGAGTTAGAGACCCCAAATAACGCAGTTGAAGTTTCGCAAATTGTATTAAAATTTAAGACTTTTTGACCACACAAGGCCAGTTTCTTATCCTGTTTCTGATGTGTTTGGCTCTAAAGCTATATAAAGTTACAAATTCATAAAAATTGTAAAAAAAAAGTAAGGGTATATTAACACTTTTCATGGGTTGTTAAGAAGAAGAAATACTCAGTAACAGAGAATGACCCTCATGAAGGTGCGTGAGTCAAAGAAGAAATTATAATACATTTTTTTTGTTCATTTTTATCATCGATGGAAAGTTATTGAAGTGTAGGTCACGATATTTAAAATTAAATTTTTTATATAGATCTTTCAAGGACATGTAAGGCATCTAAAAAAGGTCCCTTTCAGGACCGAATGAAAATAGATAGACTTAAAAAATATTTTATCTTACAATTATCTTAATATAGCCCCAAATAGTCACTAAAAAACCTTTTTATACTGGACGTATACGCAATTGCTGAATACAATTCTTTTGCATTTTTGTATATGTTTCCAAATTATTTGGATGTTTTTTTCTTTTATATTTTCAACAATATTTAATTACCAATAATGTGTAGAATCAAATGAAGCCGTTTTTGAAGCCGTTTTTGAAGCCGTTTTCGAGCGAGGAAATCCTCCTTCTATGATCCATTGAATCCAATAATTTGTTAGTTCGCACGTGATCGCTTTAATAGGAGCCTGAGCATATTTTAGTTTCCAAAAGAGACAAGTCAAAGTTGGATATTAAGCGTGATAGGGCATAGCGGCTAATTAGCAATATCCAATTGTAACTAAAATAGGTACATGGGCATGGTCTTATATTGAATATACTTCAAATCTGTACGCAATAGAAGACAGCTTTTGAGCACTGCAATGTTTATACACCAAAAGATAATGAGCATATACCATTTATGTGTTTTTGTTTATAAGTAATATTGCTCTCCTTAGTTCAAAGGATATTTAAATTAAATTAGACAATAAGTAAATGTTTTTTAAATTATAAATTAACAGGAGAAATAGTTTAACTCCAAAGAGCAATAACTATTGCTTTTTTAAGTGCTGTAAGCGCAATTTGAATATGGCATGTCTAAGACATGATTGCGTTTTAATCTTCGTATTGTATCGCTATCATCCAAGAGGCCTATTGCCAAAACATTCGAATGATTATGTAGCCTTTCCACGTAACTAGTGCTTAGTCTTCGTATTTCGTCCTTAACGTATGGAATACCTAGGTCTATATGAATTTGCTCATTAGATACAAACCATGGGGCGTCAACAATATGTCTTAGTGCCTTGGACCGATACCGTTGAATGATTTCAATGTTTGAGTGACTTGCTGTGCCCCATAATTGGATACCATAAGTCCATATAGGCTTCAAGATGGCTTTGTAAAGACGGACTTTGTTCTCTAAACTTAGCTGCGACCTTTTACCAAGCAGCCAATGCATTTTCTTTGTTTTTCTGTTAAGTTTTCTTATTTTGCTCTTAATATGACTTTTCCAGGTGATTCTGCGATTTAAATCGAGCCCAAGATAATTGACTGAATCTCTATGCGGTATTAATACATTATTAAGATATACTGGCGGACAATCTCCTCTTCTCAATGCAAATGTTACATGATTCGACTTCTCAGTATTAACCTTTATCTTCCATTTCTTAAGCCATCGGTCTATTTCAAAAATTTAATTTTGAATACCTTGGGATACTTCCGCCGCTGATTCTTTAGATGTGATTATAGCTGTATCATCAGCATAGGTGGCTACTTGAACATTTTCATTAACAGGAAGATCCGCAGTGAATATCGTGTAGAGGACAGGACCCAAAACACTACCCTGTGGAAGACCTGCATGTATACTGTATAGTTGTGATCGCTCTAGTACGGGTGGGTAGTGCAGAATTAGTGATTTCAGTAGGCACCACGTAATGACCAGTACTTACCTTGCTATTTATCTCTTCATTTCGATCTTATTAACAAATGTCATAGGCGGTAGGCAATCGCCACCACCCCGTTTACCAGTAGACAGCGGAATCACTACTTACGCCTTCGTTTACCAGTAGACCGCGGCATCGCTGCTTACTCTTTTGTACACTAGTAAACAGCGTAGTAGTCGCCAGTATTTTATCCCTACTGAATTCATTAAAATTGAAAACACACATATGTATATTTTAATATTATTTTATATTATTTCAGAATTATTTTCATCTACATTCATTATTTTTTTAATTAAATCGTTTTTTTTTTGAAAACGCGTTTGTTTTGGAGCTGGAGTGCCTTTTTAAGGTTGACTTCTGACGGTCCGGCTCCATTGAGGAGGCGAATTGCTTAATTTTTTTTGTTTCTATTTGCTTTGTGCTTGTTGTTTGTCATATTTCGTTCGTCGCTCGTTTACCTCGCGCATTACAAGGGGTTTGCAAGGTAGGTAGCTACTTGTGACAAACGATATAAGTACTTACTGGAGGACAATAGCCACCAGCCGTACTAGAGGGATGTTTCTCCATCCATTTGAACATGAAAGTGTCGATGTCTTAAATACGATTTAAGCAGCAAGAAAAATGGAGCAGGAAGCAGTTTTTAATTTTATTTATATAATATAATATAAATTATATAATTTTATATAATATTCCTGGATGCCTATGTTTTAAATATGCTTCTCAATCGCCTGCTTTGTTATAGAAGTAAATTTCGTTAGGCTAATTCCACCTAACAACAAAGAATGAGAACAATGCACAATCACGTCACGGCCCAAAGGGATATGCTGCATCTCATGCATCTCTCTGATAGAGGTACAAATAATGAAACGAACAACATGTATGATATCCACGGCATAACAATTCGGTGTCAATGAACGCTATAAATATTTGACCAAGTGGGAAGCAGGTTCTAAGCAACTTTTCCGGCGATCGTACATTGGCCTCTGGCGTTTCCAAAGAAAAGTGGAGCAAGCGTATCCCAGCTGCCTGCTGCATCATCTATGTATTGTGTGGACAGGCTTTTTTCGGCTTGCAGCGAAACTCATTTTATTTGTTTGTCATGCTCCTAACAACAACAAACAAAAACACCAACTCACCCACACACACATATGGTTGTATGTACAAAGAACACACACAGCCATAGACACACTATAGTAGTGGACTCCAGAAGGACCCCACAACAAATGCAAATGAAACCGCGCACTTTGCTGGCAACTGGCCAAAACCAACGCAAGTCAAAGCATCCAAAGAGAGCACTGTAACAAATGGCAAACACGACTGAAGTTGGGGACACCCACTATATATACTCACTATACCCTTGTGATATCCTCGGTCTTAACAGTTTGATAACCTCGACTATACTAAATTGCATAATAAAGATCTAGTCCACTTGGGTCTAAAATAAACTTGTTCCTGTAGTCTTATGCCCTTTGTATTGGTAACAAAATATCCGTTTTCCTAGACATAGACTTATGATTTGTAACCCCCATAAAGTATATATATTCTTGGGATCTGTCTATCCCTCTGTCCGTCCGTATGAACAAACGACAAAGTAAGTAAATTTGGCACAGATTTACGACTTTTTACAAAGAATAGTAAATCGAATACCAACTCAAACTAACTAAATTAAGGAAATTAAAGCACATATTATGGTCGGGATGTCTCGAAACGAATAAAGAATGACTCCCTTACTCTATTTTATTTATTCGCGCTGCAGATTTTCGAATTGAAGTTCGATTTTCTATTTCTTTTATTTCAACCAAAAATGAAATGATTGGGAACTAAATTTTCTGTGTTGGCTTAAGAAATTTTTGTTTTATTTAACCAAGTTCCATTCGTCTACCATCTACCATAAAAAAAATAAAAAATTTTTTTCGGTTTTTTTTTTTTATCAAAAATACCAGTTATCTCGTAAATAAGAATTATGGGTTTCAAAAAAAATTTAAGTAAAACAAGTGTTTCGAAGGAAAGCACAAGCCAAAGTTTTTCATATTACTATGTCATATTTTTGGAAGGACTACCCAAAAAAAAGAATAAATTACGAATTTTAATTCACGTCACGAAAATCAAGGTTTCACAACTATTTCCTATTTTGCCAATAGGGCACTAAGTAGTTGCTTGGTGAGATTAGCAGTGAAAGCGCGCTTACTCTCACCAATACTAGTTAAAGTATAGCAGCCTTTAGATTAACGCGCTAGTTATTATTTAGTATTAGTGAGTAGGGAAATGTATAAGTGCATAGGTATAAGTGGAGAGTAGGTGATAGGGATAGTGTTAGGTACAGCGAGCTCGTTCTTATCAATTAGGATAGATAGTCAGATAAGCAGAGCGCCGTTTAGGATTAATTAGTTTGGGCTGGTATTTCAGGATTTGGCACCGATCGAGGCCAATATAAGGCGGATCTACAGCCAAATCGGGACAGTCTTACAGAGTCTTAGTGAGTGAGTGCAACGATAAAGGTCTTGAGTGAGAAAAGTATTAAAGTCAGTGCCGCAGGCTTAAAGGCGTTTCGTGTAATAAAATATAGAATTGTCGCAAAGGACGGAAATAAGGAGACTTTAATTAGTAGCGCACCGGATGTGACCGTGTCAGAGTTTATACGTTCCGTGAACGTGTGTAAAATAGAGAGCGTGCGGATAATATGTTTTTTTAAAACTTAAAGTAAATTGTTTTTTGTTTAAAATATCGAGAGTCTCAGCAAATATAAATTTGTTGGGACATTTGCCCTGGGCATAGCTGAGCTATCCCAGCCGTTGTTCCGGACAAAACCGATAGATATCAATTTTTATTTCAAGTCTTATTTTTTAATTTTTTAAACAAATAAAACTATTAATAAAAAATAAAAATTTGATTTGAATAACTTTTAAACCAACCATTGAAATGGTTGGCCCATTTATGTAATCTACTGACTAATATGTATGTATCTTTCAATTGCCTAACATGGCCTTAAAGTAGCACTATTAAGAATACCACAAAAGAAACCTTGAGTTTAAATATCCGAATGAAACTGTTTGTGTACAAGCTATATTCTAAACATATTTGAAATCAATTCTTATTTTGTGGGATCTTTAAAATAAAAATTGTGCCATAACTTTTATTACAAATTATAAAATAAAAACTGCAGAATAATTCTTCATTTAAGTTTTTAAAATAAAAACTGACCAATCATTATACCCTGTACCTATAGGTACAAAGGGTATACTAGATTTGTGCAATGTATGTAACGGACAAAAGGAGGCGTGGCAGACCCCAAGTCCCTTATACCAAAATGCTTATCATAACCTCGGGTAACGATTGAGCCATGTCCGTCCGTCCGTCCGTCCGTCCGTCCGTCCGTCCGTCCGTCCGTATGAACGCCTAGATCTCGGAGACTATAAGAGCTAGAGACACGGAACTTTACCTGCTGGTGCGCATATTTCCTAAGCAGATGAAGTTTGTTGAATCATGTCAATATCTTTCCCCGTTCCCCCGCTGTAGATTTTCGCGGTTTTTAGCCACACCGTTTAATATTTTGATTTGAAATTTAACAGAGCGATGCGTTGTGGGTACATGCATCTATGTGTAAAAAATGAACAAAATCGGACAAATACAACAGAAGTTATAGTCAAAAATGTGCAAATTTCACCTCCCCTTGCCAATAAACTGCGTCAATATTTGACTCTACGCAATTATGGCTACAAGTGACCTGGAATCCCAATTTTTGGTAAGCTCATTCATGTGGCTCTAATGAACAAATCCACATCCAAATTTTATCGATGCGGTCCCCCCACCCCCCGCAATCGATTTACCGTGTTTTCTCCCACACCCCTCAACATATCAACTTGAAACTTACCCAATATAATTAAAATGACGTAACTTTCGATTTTCATCAAAATCGGTAGAAATTCACGGAACTTATAGGTATAAATATCGTTTTGCACCAAAAAAAAAATAAATTCCAATTGGAAAGTTCTTAGATGGAATATGCAGGAAAAATTTTTTTGGCACAAAAGGTACAGGGTATTTCACTGTCGGGCACCGCCTCGACTGTACCACATTTTTTTTATTTTAAATTTATATCATTATAGTATGATATTTTTTGCATATAATTGGTGCAAAAATTCCAGCTATTTTTCAAAAAACCTCAAAAATTAATTATTTCACGACTTTTATTTTGAAAATTATATAATCTACGAAGCCTATAAATACCCTAAAAAAGCCTCAAAACAGCTATACCTTGATCCTAATCTATATTAAAAGATTTTAAGACCTTTTGAACATTTACTCGAAAGAAATTGTCAATTAGTTGTTCGTTAATTCAGGAACTACAACTCTTTTCCCCAAAATAAAAATAGTTCCGTTTTGTCAAATTTTTGGAATAATTTTTATAAATTATTATACAACTCAACTGGCTAGGTTAGGTTAGGTAGGAACAGGCCTGTTATACATAAGGTATAAGAGTGAGAGGGGCGGTGGAAGATGATATAGTTGAGTTAAATAAGAACCCCAATACAAATATTCAAATTTTTATTGTTATTATATAAGCACTACATTTGGTATGTACAGATTAAAACTTTCTCAATGTTTGCCGAAACCTTGATAGCTGGAAAAAGTGTCCCAAAAACGTGATGTATCCCATAAAAAACTACGTTCTTATTTTTTTTTTTTGTACGACAACTACTGGAAAAGGGGAAAAGACAGTATCATATAATTAAAAAATTCTTACTCACTTTTTTATGATGAAAAAAATATTCTTTTCAATTTTACTTTTGAATCGATTCCTCTTTATGCAATAAGTAATAAAATTATTAAAATTGGCACAAAAAATTTTATACAATATCAACAACGCAGTCGTTTTTTCCTCGTCATGATATCCAGAATGGACACATCTGTCGAAGAGCAACTTTTCTTTGTCAACATACATTTAAAAAAAATATAGATGGCCACGAACATTTGTTCGAATGTAGGGTATAGAAAAAACCACCATCTGCCTACAAAACGAATAAACAAACTTTTAAATTGAATTTTCACTGAGTCACACTGTTACAAAAATTTAAACCACTCTCTATTTGGTGAATCCTTTGCTTCTTGTTAAAATATTTTATTTACTAAGTGCGAATGTTATTTGGAGTCAATGAAATTGATATACCTATATACATTGCCATATTGAAAAGAAATTTCAGTCAGTCGAGGCGATATGTGACAGTGGGACATCCTGCTATATACAAACATATATGTATACGGTGAATATATAGGAGTATTGCAAGAATATTTAAAAAAAAAAACAATCCTTTATACCCTTTTCTTTGAACATGTAGACATCTGAGACCACAATACCTAGATGAAATTTTTCGAACTTAGTGGACACCTGTTCCTCTTCATCTCTATTTAAAGTAAAAACGGCTTCATATATTTATATTTTTACGACTAAGATATATACAGTCTAACTTTTACACTACAAATAAGAAAGTTAAGCGGCTTAAATCATTGTACTCATTGGCTCAAAAGCTTCAAAGTTCCTAGTGCAAAGTTTTAAATGAAGTGACTCGAAATGACGGAACAACGATTCGGGAGAGTCACCGTCAAAACAGCAATAAGCTTCTTTATGAACTAGTTTCCCAGTGACGTACGCATTGCCCTTATACGGTAGATCAATTAGCAACTGATTCTAGGGTAGGTTAGACTGTTGTGGCCACTTTATGCTACTAAGCGCGAATAGTTGAAATTTCATTTAAGCCGATTCAATTGAGTCAACGTTTATAGCGAGAGGTTAAAGTTAACAGACCGGTGATCCATATTCCAAGATCAGTCGTCCAAGTGTAGTAAACTCTTTGGCCATCTTTTTGTAAGGCAAAGACGGCTGTTAGCTTTATTAACCTTTAAGTCAATATGCCCTTTTAAAAGTAAGTTGAGAGTCAAGCAGAATTCTGAGATCTTTGAATAATTCTAATCTACTATTATTAGTTCCTTGAAATAAATATTATTGCCTACTAAGAGGGGAGTAATCTTAACGAGCGATGGCTCGTCGGGAAAATCTCATCAAGTTGCACTTGTCGTAGTTCATATAAATGATTCAATTATTGGATTAATTTTACCCAATTTGTATCATGAGGTACTGCGGAGAAAACTTTTTTGTGATCAGCATACATCAGAGTTTTGGATTAGCGGATAACCTATGGGACCCCTGAGATAAATTAATTCGCTTTAAAAATGCTTAAATTAAACATGTTGAGTTTTACATCTTAGTTTGACATAATCCATTGCAAAGTTTCAGGAAAGCATAGATATATCTGTGGGCTTAATCAAAATCGGATAAATAAAACAGAAGTTAAAGTTAAAAATAGAATAAGATATATGTATATATTATAGTAAATCAAAAATATGTAAAGCGGGCCGCTTTTTAGGTCGACCTCTTCGTTGCGAGTATAAAAGTAGATAGAGTGGTACAGCTGATTTCAGCAGATTTCAGAAGAGAGAGAGCAGTGTAGTCAATGGCGCTTGGGTTTTTGCTTCCATTCTCTTCGCACACAAGCCAAAAAAAAAAACAACAGCTCACATGACTTGAGCAGTGCCGCGAACTCTTGTCATCACTCGCTGAAATATTTTTGTTAATAGCATTCCATCTACTTTTATACTCGTTGGCTAAAGGTAGAACTGCAATATTAAGATTATTTATCGAGTTATCGATAACTGACAGACGACAGAGTCGCGAGCCGATTCTGATCACTTGGGTATAAAGAATTTATGGTCTGTTACCCTTCCTTCCGACTGCTTCGTACATCGCACAAATCTACAATACCCTTGTCCCTTAGGGTTGCTTCAGGGTATATAAATAGGCCTTAACAATTTGTACCCCGTTTTATATAAATTTTTTGTTTTTTTTTTTTTGAAAATAAACCGAAAACTATTGTAGCAGAAACTAAGCTGCTTCATCATGCCATCATTACTTTGAGTGTGCGCCCATGTGTATCTGTGTGTAGTATATACGAGTGCTATTATGTATGTATATATATATATGTATAAGTTATAGTAAAAGAAAGACGCACGTATTTTAATATGTGCCCCAAGTAGAAGAAAGATCGCACGTACGTGACTTCATTTACTGCTTTGCCCGTGCAGCATGTTCAATATGGTCGACACCGCTGGCATTGCCTACATTTTCACTAGACCTTGTGGCTTTTTTTTTTTTTTGGATGCGCATCATCATTATCTGACGGAACGCAACCTGCCTGAGATTCCATTCGACTCAATCCAGTTAGCAAACTAGGCACCTTCCTTGGTCTGACTATTTTGGTCAGCTCTGAATGCGTAACGCTTAGCTGTAAGGTCAAAGGGCAATAGAAGCGCTCATCGAGTGTAGTACACCTGACAAATCAATAAACGCAATACGACGTGTTAAATGTGTTTGGATATGGGTTGTACCATGACGGTTAGCTGAAGGCCTGACACATGGTTTAATTAATAAATTCCATTGTCAAATGAACCGAGAAGCATGCGAAACTCGTGAAAATTCCAGCACAAGTGTTGACTTGAAAAATAGGCATAATTAGTTGGCAAACTTTTTCGGAAGTCTGAGCTGAGCTGTCTAAATACTCTCCCTTGGATTAGTAGCCAACCCATCGGCTGAGCAGTGCATGCACCTGCCAAATTAGTGTCATTATGCCAAAACAATTGCCTGACCTTTGTTACTCTTACTTAAAATAACAACAAACAAAAAGATCCAGAATCAGGTTAATGCTGATGATGATGACCACGCACTAAAAGCAAATGGAACGCGCTCTGCACGATAAACAAAATTGATAGAGCAGGTCGGCTGCATACGGACAGATGATATTGCCTCTTGAGAGTAACACTACGGGCCAATAATGCCCAGCAAGCTGAAAAATACGCATTGTCCTTATACCCTGCATGCATGGGGTCAGGGGCATTCTATATTTGTGCAATGTTTGTGTCAGGCCGAAGAAGAAGGTGTGGCAGACCAAAAGCCCTTAGCAATACCTCGGCGGGTAGCGATTGAACCATTTCCAACTATCTGTACAAGCAACTAGATTGCAAAGAAATTATTAAAATAAAATGAAAACTTGAGAAAATATAGGCAGCACGGTAACAAATTTAGACGCTTCAACGATATTTGACTAGAGCCATTTTATTTGTTAGCAGACTTGTGTGAGCCTAATCCACAACGAAACGTTGACTTTTCTATAAAAGATCACCTGCCCTATCAGCGTAAATCATTTTCCTACTACAGTGGCGTGTATAGCTTTTTCCAATGTGGGAATAATACTCATTTCTCCATAAATTTTACTGCACAAGTTTATTTTTCACACAACAAACAAAAACAATGGAGGTATTGATCCCTATAACGTATCAATATAAAAATGAACGCAAATAGTTTGCTACCTTGGGTGAACTGAGTGCAGGGTATCCCACGGTCGGGCACCGCTCAACTGATTTACCATTTTTTTATAATGCCGGCGGTCATATAAGTGTGTGTGTGAGTATCTGTGTGTGTTGGCAACACGGCTATTTGCACAGCATTTACATGATTTTGTGGCAGGCTTAAACGCAGTCTTGAGCTCAGTCTCATTAGGCCTAATAAATCAAGCGTTGTATTTATTTAAATACTCTATACCTAAGGAGTCAAGAGTATACAGGTTGAATGTAAATTAATGTAACAGACAGAAGCACGAGGTAGAAATTAAAAACATATTTTACTTATTTTTATTTATTTAAAAAATGCAGTCAAAATAATATTCTGTGGCACGGATTTTAAAGTGTGGAAAAAACAAAACATATTCTTGATTTAAAGAAAACGTAAGAATCAACTTCAACATAAATAATAATAATAATAAAATTTAAATTAAAGCCTTTTTTTTATTTTAATTTGAATTTTCTCCAACATTTTTCTTCAAAGTAAGACAGTGTTATCTTTAGGGCTTAAGCTATATATAACTATATATAAATAAATAAAAGGTGAATATATTTACCAGTTTAGTTTAGAAGAGGGGTTACTCTTAAACTTCTTTCACGAATTTATCTCGATTGTCACTATGAATGAAGTTATTAGCAAAAATGTATCAATTTATGGTTGGCATTAAATTGTTATAGAGTATACCAACGTCGAATTCCTAAGCCAGAAGTATAACATTTTTATTTATGGAGCGCAGCTGATACACATACACAAAAAACAAATACACATTCAGACAGGAGGCAGTCTGGTAATTTGGCGGTCAGAAACAAATTGCTAAACATTTTGTGGTCCTGTATTTTTCCTTTTTTCTGGAGTTTTCCTTTTTCTCTTGACATACCTATACAATAATAATGAGAGGCGGTTACCCCGGTTTCATCTAACGAACAAAGGAAAGCGTAAGTTGTAAAATATCTGTGCATATATTGTACGACTTTTGTTTACATTTATAGTACATAAAAGATGGCGTACGTTAATCTCGAGCGCGGGCGGCTTTGGAATACCCTGTACCACCACATTGCAATTAAATTCAGTATATTGCTGAAGAACTCCAAAAGATATTTCATTGCCAAATTTGGTTATGATATTTTCTCAAACAAACATGAAACGGACAGAATTTTGCACCAAAAAGGGTTTTGTTATCTATATGATATAATTGGCTATATGATATAGTTGACCGATTTCGATCACATTTAAACATAAACAAACAAAACATATCGATCGGTCCTTTGGGAACTATATGATATAGTCGGGCTACAAAGCGAGTACGCTACCAGTACGGTATCGATGGCCACTAATCTAAGGTTGCTCTAGCTCTTACCATCTCTGAGATCTAGGCGTTCATACAGACGGATAGAGGGACAGACAGACTGACATGGTACATCGACTTCTCTAGTCACCCTAATCATACTTTAGATAACTTTAGGGGGTCATCGACACCTCCTTCGGTATTTTACATACATTTTCGGATTGCACAAACTTAATATACCCTTTGTACCATAAGGTACAGGGTATAAAAATAGTGATTTTGACTGACCACCGCGTTCGCCTGATTTAACTCCACCTGATTTTTTTTTTGTGGCGATATTTTTTTTCAAGTAAGTACGTATCAATAAACTGCGATTATAACAATACAAAAAAAATTAGATTTTGCAGTACCTGGATACTTTGACAGCTTGTTTTTGCTGCGATACTCTAAATCTGCAGCCCGTAGAACCAGATCGAGGCGACACACTGAACGTACACTGCTCTCATTACTCATAGTGCCAAAGTGCTTTTCCTGTTTAGCAGCCACCGCCTTGCCTTGCGGGACTCCAGCTTTAATGCGGCCCAGGGAAGAATAGGTGTCTCGTATCTTGGCCTTGAATACTCGTAGGACCTATGGAGAGAGAAATAAGGATGCGGATGTAGCTTCTTTACATTGCAAAGGAGACCGTCGTGGCAGACCCGATCGAATGTGGACCTGTTCAACAGTGCCGTGTCCAGCCCGAAATCCAAGCTGGTGATCCGGAAGTATGCAACACTTATTGATAACACCAGAAATCCGAGCAGCAACATGATTCTCCGACACCTTCCCATCCGTGTGGAAACTTATTCGCCGGTATGACTCGGGGTCATCATCCGGCTTACCTGGCTTATGAATCATGTGGATCACTGCCATCTTCCACTAAGATGGGATGAACTGTGCATTGTACGGATTAAACATTTTTTTTTCTTAAAACAAAAAAAATAAATGAACTGCGGACTTTGACCCAACTCAGAACAAACATCGAACCTGATATATTGGCTATATTTAGAGCAACGCTCGAGAAACTAATGGAAAATGAAAACGTTATACACCAAAAGGAAAAAAACTTTAAACAAATCGTGCCTACCAAACCAATTAAATGTCTGTGGAAAAAGAATTTTTGCATGGGCCCTTAATGGGCCAATCTTGTCTTTTGATTAATTATCTAGAAAATGGCTGGGTTTTTAAATCATTTTTCAGAACCTATAACTTATTTGAGCAACTAATCTACGTGAATGTGTTTTTGTTTTTCCGTCGAGAATATTGAAGTATAGCAGGCTCATAATAAGAAAACTTATACTATCAATACTTCAGATTGTCAATGGTTACAGTAATTATATATAGAGAAAAAAAAATTAATTGTTGGATAATTAAAAAATGTTTGTTAAATTTAACTAAGCTATATAGTAAATTTACTATAGCAAATATATAAAAAGTTTATCGAAAATTGGAATATCCAAAAAGTCTTACCCAACGATAGGGCAGAACAGCGTCCGGGTCCAATAATATCGATATATAATAAAATTATAAATATTAAATAAATATTTAAAAAGGTGTGGGTGTAATTAAAGAAACAGATTTCGTAAACCTTGGTGCTCTTTTCGCAAAATGTTAACACTGCTTCGTTTTTAAAGCTGAAATAATTCAACATTATGTAGGAGTAAACTGACGTTCTACCCAAATTCAACATACCAAATTTTTGTTTTTAACCAATATATACCCTTTGTGGAGTCATAAGAGAAATATTCAAAAAATTTGTATTTTAAATTTTTTATACAATTTAAATAGTATAGTAGTAGTTAAAAACATGCCAAGTTTTGGAAGAACATCTTTAATAATGTGGGTTCAAAGCACGTTATTCTTCAAAAGGAATACAGAACAACATGCATTTCTGAAAGTGATAAAGTCATATGAAAATAAATACTTATAAGTAGACAAAATCAATTAGAATCAATTGGAAAAATGATTTGTTCATTTTAAGTTTTATTTGCTACATTTTTCTTTACACTAACAAAATACGTAAGGATATGTTGGGTGGTGCTTTTGGTATCATGCTTCTGTGCTCTTTCCACAAATCACAAGTCAAATAAAAGAGAGAGCGAGAGAGAAAATGAGTACGGATAAAGGAGCCTTAAAGGGAAAAAAAACTACTGAACTGACCCACATAAGCCACACAAACAGATAATAAAATAATTACAAGAATAATTTATAAACATTTGTGAAATTCGAACTGATGAGAATAAATCATGCAGACATGTGTTTTAAATAAGATTTTTTGGGATTTAATTATGCGTGCGTGTTTTTGTCGAAACATTTTCATCGTAGATTGTATCTGATTGTATTCATCATTAATTCATTTGTTGTTCGCATGTATCCGAAAATGATTTCCGGTTAAGTAAGCGATTAAAAATATTACAAGTATGGCAGAGACTTTTCACGTAGATATTTACTCCTAACTTTAATGGAATCTTTCGACCATTCTGGGCACGTTCTTAACTTTAAATACATAGTTAAGTTTTTGTAATTAAAAATTGCGTATAAACTGACAATACAAATGTAATCTTGATTCTGTCCTATATTGGTTAGACTTTAAATTTGAACAGAAAAAATTGAATATGCATATTTTATTTTCTAACCAACTATAGAGAATAAATACTAGTAAAACCGGTACACTCAAGTATGTGGAGACCAACTTTTTCGAAAATCAATAAAACAATAGACTGCCTACGAATCTGTATTGCATCCATTTGTAGAAAAATCTTAAAACTAATCACAACCATTGAACTCCTTCATCCCAATTCAGTCCATCATTCAACAAACTTCATCTTCTGAGAAAATATGCGCACCAGCTGGTAAAGTTTCGTATCTCTAGCTCTTATAGTATTCGAAATGTACGCGTTCATACAGACGGAGGGTATAATAAGCATTTTGATACAAAAGACTTGGGGTCTACCACGCGTCCTTCTGTCCGTTACATATATTGCACAATTCTAATATACCCTTTGAATAGGGTATGAACAATAAAAACACAAAAATATTTTTTTTATAATTTTGCAAATATCATTATTTATGACATCATCCAAACTATAATCCATAACTCCCAGCCAACTGTCGCATACTTGTATACACTAAATACATATTTATATGTCTCCAAATATATGTCAGCAAGACATTGTGCCAAAAAAAATTAGTATACTCAAAGACAAACAGGAAATCAAACGCAAACCGCAACCGTTAAGCAATACCCAGCAATACTATGTATTATATAAATTCCGGAGCAAGCCGCGGAAATACGCAAACAACAACATCAACTACTGCTCGAGCACGGGGGCTTAAGCCCGGATAGCAAGGCCACGACGTGCTAGCGAGAGAGAAAAAAGAAAAAAAAATATCAAACGAAGGAAAAAATGTCGCCGGTTTGGTGGCATGACTACGGCTAAAGGATCGCAATCGTTGATGACAAGCAGATTACGTTTCCGTTGCTGCTGACAACCGAAACTGTAACCGGAAGTAAATGAGTAGTGTATAAATGTATTTATAATGAAAATTTAATCTGGCGGTCACTCAAGCGCATGAAGCTGGCCAACAATTGAACATATAGTACACATAATGAGCATCAAGGTAGAAACTTCAAAGTGCATATAAAGGTATTTAAGCCAAGTTTATACAGTTATTTGCTCTTGAGCTTAAATCAAATGCAAAAGTATTAGTTAAGTCTACATATTTTATTCGATTTTTTAATGATACAATGATGCAGTGCTCCATATATTTTAGATGGAGTCTGAACAATTACTACTAATAATAATAAGCTATAATATTTAATAAGCTTATTCACACTCTAAACAAATGCATGTATATTAGGGTTGCCGCCGCTACTATAGCAAAAAAAAAACAAATTTTCCTCTTACCTGCATATAGCGCCTGTAAAATTTAAAGACGATCCAAAAGTATTTGATGGGCGTGAAAATGGGTCAAAAGTCATAATTTTCACATTTTCCGTTTTTGACTGTAATGTACTACATAAAGTTTAAAAACTTATTTCCAATCAAACAAATTATGGTTCAAAAAGTCACATATCTATCTAAACATAATTTAAAAAAAATATAGAGTCGGCCTGAATAAATTTGGTAAACTCTTAAATTAATTTAATTAATTAATTAATCTAGTTTCCAAATTTTAAAAAATGTTGGTACCCTTATCATGTTTTAGTCGTTTCTGTAGTAAAACGACAGGCTAAAACTGAAAATGTAGTCAAAATATTTTTTCATAAAACGGGTTTCGAGATATTGCGAAAAAACCGTTTTTCGAAATTAGAAAAAAAAAAATGCCTCTGCTTAACAGCAAATATCTCTGGTTGTACTAACCTGATTACAATATTTTTTTTTTACTTGACTGTAGATAATTAAATTACCCATCGATTATATTTGGAACATATTTTTGTCAAACTCACGGTTTGGTCGCTATATATGCATTCACATGAAATTTTTCGTAATTTTCTTGTAGCCCTCGCATCTGAACCAAGCTTCTTCCTTAACAAAAACTTGCATGGCTGCAGCACTGGTTCAAATAAAATGAATATGAAAGTCTAAGAACGTAACATTGCCATGCTGGCTCCGGGCGGCCTCCATGGTACAATGTCTGGTACTTGCACTAGGTTAAGGGATAATCGTGAAAAAGTACTTAGAGAATAAAACATAGCAGCTAATCATCAAACTCTAGCAAATTTATGTGGCTCTTAAGTCATAAATTTCATCTCAGCACAAGAACCAAGATGCTACCTTATATAAGAATATTTAAACCAATTCCAAACTCTAACCAGAAGGTCCTACAAGGTTTACAGAGAAATTTTTGGCTAAATTATAGTCCGCCCTGTATTACTTAAGAAACACTGTCCTACATCACGACTTCTTAGTTACAGCTGTATATAAAAAGCTATCTAATTATCCTAGAGGAACTGATGCCGATTAGATGACCACTACAAACCACTAACCACTGAACTGCTTGACAATAAACAATTTGCGCACCGAATTGCCAAAAACCATTCAATAGTCCTTCCATTCAGGTTTCCTTAGTTCATCGATGTTTAGCCCCCTTTTTTTGAAGGTCATCCCATAAATCATACCTATTACCCATACCTTTGACAAAGTCTGAAGTGGGAGTATATCGACTCAATAGAACAAACTTCATTTCCAATAACTTAGGTATTGAATGCAACGTCTTTTCCACAAAGAATGGAGCTATCATTTTGATTTGAGCCTTCAACTAGATGTAGTCTACTCTTTGTCAACTTTATCTTAATTCCTATTAATTTATCGTTAATTCCTTTTGCTGCGACTTTCTCACTGTATATCATAATATTAAACACTTGAAGAAAGAAACCCACTGTCTTTAAAATAAATGAGTTCTTAAAAAGGCTTTAAAACGCATCATTCTTTAAAAATTTAAGGGGCACTGTGCCAATAGCAGTTTGATTGAGTTCATGGTTTTTGTGGCTATAAAGAAAATATGCTATTAATATTAATCAAAGTGCGACCCACAGAAGTAGTTTTGGCAAATTAGCTTGCTTTGCTGATTGAAACACAAGGACCGCCTTGCGAACCAACAAACTTGCAATGGTTGGCTAACATCCGATGCTGCCAAGCGCAACGACCTTTTTTTTTTTGGATAACCCACAAAAACTCACACCCATACATTAACAGCTACTGTGCAAGTTGTCAGTAGAATTGCCATTCTTAAGAACAGGAGAAGTGCTTCCGAGTCAAACGGCCAACCAGTCGGTTTGGACAAATACGGAGTCACACTGTAGCCACAATCGAAAAACGGAGCGTCCGGTTGGAGGCAACTCTTAAAGTCAAAGCCGAGACTGAACCCAAGGCAAGCAATTGACGCATAGCCCGTTCTTCTAGGATTTGTCTATGCATGTTAAGTTGGTTGAGTGTAGGAAATGACTTTCAAAGTGTTTAAAAGTAGCCTCCCATGTGCGATGGCCTGTGTGTCAACGTTGCGCTACATTAGATTAAACAGCTCAAAAAGTCAAGTACAGAAGCAGGCTCTGACTGTCTACATATATATATGGCTTAACATTGGCAAAAATTCATAGATGGCATACAGGGCGTATGAGCAATGACTTAAGCTTCTTTCTGCCTTCTTGTGCATTGTGGCAGAAAAATTAGTGACCCTGAATTAAATTGTCATTATTTTCAACTCACTCGAAAAGTTGCGCACCACAAGCACACACACACACACACTCACACAGACACACACAAATAGTACCCTTATGTACACACACATTCACATGTACATAAAAGAGTGTGCATGTATTTAGAGAGAGTGTGTTGAAAAGCGGATTTAATACAAAATTCCGCATTACGAGTTGTTTGCCGTTTTCACAAACGTCGAGCAATTGCCCGCCCCCCTCTCCCCCTTCTAAAAGTTTTTCTCATATGTGTTTTTATGGACGAGTGTGTGTGCGCGTGTATGTGTGTGCGAGAGTGCCTTTGCGATTGAAATTCAATTACTCGTGTCCTTTTTTTCGTAGCCCTACCCCGGCATAAAAAAAAAACACAAGGGCGAGCATAAAAAAACACAAGCATATGTGAGTGTGTTTGTACATATGTATATGCATATACACAAATCTATATACATATATGTATACATATGTGTACACTTTGCGCTTTATGCTCCAGTTTTTTATCTTTTAAATGTCATCGCGCAGCAGAAACAAAAACAACAACAACAAGCCACAACGACATCCAAACAGCCCACAATGGCACTTATACACACTAACACGCACACACACTCACTTACTCACACACTACTTTAAACAACCGAACAGCTGACTGTCAGAGCTGACTCCTTACCGCACTTATATATAGTACCACATACTACACACACCAAATCTCTCCTTCTTCATCACCACCAGGAATGTCCTTTGGCCTACGCTTATATGTATTTTCATTTATTTATTTATTTTTTTTTCATTTATCTTTCGGATTGTATTTGCCGTTTGAATTTTTATCTCACACTTTTATTTAATTTGGGCAAAGGCCAAAACATTCAGCGTTCACATTGCTCTCCTAGCAACAAACATGTTTGTCTTCTTTCTTTCTATTTTTTTTTTTTGTTTGTCGCATTTACTTACCAAACAACCACAAACTACAAAAACAACAACAACTACAAACAGCAACAAAAGAACAATCGTGTTTGACATGACACATGAAGTTATACCATTTCACTTGGATGTCACATAAATCAAACTTTTGTCTTCCATGTTAGCCTCTCTATAGGCATAGGTGAGTACGAACCAATACACACAAATGCTCATACACATGGGCGTAGCCTGGCGGTGGCTGTTGCCCCCTTATTGACGGGCAGTCCGTCTGATAAGTCAGTTACTAAAAAAGTGAGCAACAGCAATTAATTGTTTTCAATTGTGACATGGCGTGTGTTTTTTTTTTAGCTTTTCTAAAGAAAAGTTTTTGTGCGAAAAATGCCTTTTATAAATATAAATAATAAAATTTGGAATACTTTTTCATTCCAACATATATTAGCTGATCGTCTACTGCAAAAAAGCAAAATAATTGGAATTTATTTATTTATTTGTGGATGAATAATTTAGTAAATAAAATTATATTAAAAGTATTAATTAAGAATTGTATATAAAAAGTAAATAATAACCACTAAGGACTACCTAGTCTATGGTTATTTTATTTATGAATAATCTACCACAAGTAAATGTAAAATTATGAGATTTTATCCTTCTGTGCCCCATTTGGCGTTACACCAGTGATTCCTCAAGTGTTTCTGACCATTGTGCATGGTGGAATAATAAGGTGATGTCGTGCGAACACTCACACTCTCGTTATATTAACTATAAAACATTTCTGAATTGTTCTTTGTTGTTTATTTATAAACATTAACAAAATATATATATATCCCATTCACATTCACGAAGCAATGCTAAGAGAGAGCTATCCTAACATTTTTTTACAATAGCCTTTATAATATCATCTTTCTTCTGTCTTAAGTCATCTTGAGTTGCTTCTTCGAGCATCCTTGACCAATTCTGAGTTGTGAGTCACCTAATTGATCAACAGTGCTCTTTTAGCTTTTTTCTAAGACAATGTTTAATTTATTTTAGCTGCTTTTATCATTTTTGTATGTCTTTACATTACAAATACATTTTTCCTGTACTTTTTTTATTCTTATTCATTAGACCTTGTGGCTCTTATAGAGTGGTTGTGAACCGCGGGGGGAACGGGGCTCGATTTCAGACTTGAATTAACAAACTTTATTTAAATAGATTCTACTTTGTTATCTTCGCTACTAGTCATAAAAATACAGTTTTTTTTAAGGCCCCTTGGTGAGAAACCGGCTACGCCCTTGCATATATACTCCTATGTACATATGTACGGATATTATATGCTATGTCATGGCTTTGAATGTCAGTTTGATTGGTTTCAGTTGCCGCTACAAACGAGTTTATTATGCGACATAATTTAGTATTTCTTTCAATTTATGTTATTTATATTAAGATTTATTTGATTATTGGAATATTTTCACCATTTATTATGAGTTTAACGAATTATGTTCAATATATAATTTGTGTTAAAATAATTATATACAACATTTGCAAATTGACCAAATTACTTAAAGTTGTCACTTTATTCCCCTGTTTTGGCAAAAATTCACAAATACTATTGTTAATCGGAACCTTAACACAAGCTATCCTCAAAAAATGTTAATTACATTTGTTTTGAAATTGCGAGATAAACTTATTTTGGATCTATAAAAAGAAGAAAGTCGTCACTTTATGGCAAATATAAGCAGTTGTATTAAATCGATTTCGATAATTATAAACTTTGCCGATGGTACAAGATAAGTTCGTGGATATATATTTTACGGTCAGAATAAGGCATATGCTTGATCAGCGTAAGCTGCCAGGTCTATATGTGTATACCTCGAGTCTGTGCATACAAACAAACAAAAGGATCTTGGAGATTTGCATTGTCTGCAAGCAGACCAAGTTTATCGATTCATGTCGATAGCAGAGAGAATCGGCTTACACCCAAACTATAAAAATCTCTTACTAACCTTACTGCTAGGTAAAAAAATCATAGAAAAAATTGAATGGTGGAAAGGAAATTTTTAATTTAATGTTTGAGATACGCTTCGTTTTGCGCCATCTCACAAGGTATTCATTCTTCGTGAGCATTTCGTGCAAAAATTTCAACAAAAATCGCTCCGCAACCCGCTTATTCACCTGATTTGGCTCCGTGTGACTTCTGGCTATTCAGCAAACTCAAGAGATCTCTCCGGGGACACCGATTGCGATAATAAAAGCTGAATCGCTCTGAAGGCCATTCCGAAGGCCATTTCTAAAACTGTTTGTGAAGAAGGTGCACTCGTCTAAATTGTTTTGTAGACTAATGTAGGTAAACCTTATCAAATTGTTTTTTAATAACAATAAGCAATCATCCTTACATTTACTTGGTTTTCGACTTTTAAGCCGTAATGTCTCGAAATTTTCGAGATTATAAGAGCTAGAGATACGAAACTTTACCAGCTGGTGCGCATATATCCTCAGAAGATGACGTTTCTTGAATCCCCCGTTCCCCCGCAGTAGACATTTAACACAGCGATGCCCTGTGGCTATATGCATCTGTGTGTCAAAAATGTTCAGAATCTGACAAATACAACAAAAGTTATAGTCAAAAATGTTCAAATTTCACCTCCCTTTGCCGATGAACTGCATGGTATGGTAACAAGTGACCTAGAATCACAATTTTTGGTAAGCTGATTCTTGTGGCTCTAATGAAAAAATCCACAATCAAATTTTAGCGATGCGGACCCCCCAGCCGCGCAATTGATTAACCGTGTTTTTTCCCACACCCCTCAATATATCAACTTGAAACTTATCCCATAGACTTTAAACAGCTTTCGATTTCCATTAAAATCGATACAAATTTACGGAACTTATAGGTATAAATATTGTTTTACCCCAAAAAAAAGTGTTCCAATTGGAAAGATCTTAGAAGAAATATGCAGAAACAAAATTTTTATCGAGAAAAAAGGTGCAGGGTATTAAGCTGTCGGGCATCGCCTCAACTGTATTACTTTTTTTTTTATTACAAGTCATAAGTTCACTATGTAAAAGTGAATGGTAATGAATATTGCACAAATCGTTGCTTGCATTTAAAAATATAAATACATAAATCAATGTCAATTGAACTGACCATTTCACAAAAATATTTTCAACCTACAGGTTTCACCCTACTTACTAAATTAGATGTATTTTTGCGTAGTTATGTACAATATCTATGTACATATTATTATATGCAGCGTGTCCATATTTCAACCAATTAACAAATCCAATCTAACCCATATATAAATACAAACAAATCAATGTGCAACTGTAATTGAAAATGTCATTTCCCAGTTGTTCTGATGGTGGCAAAAGGTCCATTTTTAGTCGAGAAGTGATGCAACACAGGTCGTTAGACAATTCGTTAAGTAACGGTTATGCGGTGTCGTACCGATTGGTATAAAAAATTCAAAGAAAACAAAACTATACTGACGATCCTATGCATAACAGGTCGTCAGTGTAGTCGTTAGCACTTGTAAGTTTTTTATCGCACGCTATTTTGGTCGAAAAAAAATATAACAGCAACAAAATGGTTGAGTTCTCGGAATTATGGGTACGTTGTCATAGAAACAGATATGTTTTGTGGCAGTTTTCTGTCATCTTTTTTATTCTATTCTAGAGTTTTCGTTTGGAGATTGTGAAGATATTATTTTGACAAGAAATTTGGCTATAAATTCAGGTATTTGAAATAAATCTTGTAAATCTAATTTTGTTGAATATGTACATATTCATAAATATTTTAGAATAATGTGTTCACAGATCAATGTTAAGTCGTAATGCAGAAGCTCACCGAGCAGAAGGAGTTTATAAAGCTGATTGTGGTGGAGCGGTGAAGTATCTCTATTATGAGAAAAAAATTAATGGAGTAGAGACGAAACGAGTAAGTAATGAAAACAAACAAATTCGTAATTTAATTGTAATTTAATTACAGCTCTACATTACGCAAAAATTTTAAAAATATTATAGCTGACGAAGTTACAATGGAATTTAATATTGATGGTCCCATTTTTGTATCACATTTTTTGGTAAGGATACCATTTTTTAAATATGTTCTTTTATTATTATAACGTTTATAAAAATCAAATTGTTTCTTTTTCAGACTCAATCGTAACATTCGGGCCAGGGACGGCAGAAGAAAAACTGCACTAAGCGACGCAGTTGCAAAAGAAGTGCATCATAGAAAAAAAAAATAATAAAACTGCTTTTAAACCGAATTATTGTTTTTATTCTTTTTTTGTACTAGCCAAAACTCAAGATACTTTAACCTAATGAAACAGCTAACGACCTAGTGCCAGCTAAGTTCCTAACGATTGGTATGCCACCACGTCACGGCGTGCTAATGAAATAGCTAACGACCTGGTACCAGCTAAGTTCCTAACGACAGGTTGTGCAACGTCGTGCTGAGGAAGCAACTAACGACCTGGTTCCAGCTAAGTCCCTAACGACAGGTTATGCAACGTCGTACCTTTAGGTCCCTCCATAGGACATGCCCATGTAAAATTCGTTAGGCAAATACAAGGGCGGTCGTTAGACATTTCGTTAGTTGTCGTCACTGGTGTTTGACGAAATCGTTAATGCTGCACCAGTGCACCAGAACAACTGGGTTAAAGAAGCATTCAGTTTATAAATTAGAATGCTCTGCAAAACTATGGAAATATATTATAAAACTACTTTTATTTTGGCAGTAAGCTAGAAAATTCGGAAATTAAGTTATTTAAGAAACATTTACAAAAAAATTTTTTTTTGACAAAAAACATATTTATATGTTGTACGATTTTTATGCATGCAGAAGGAGTCATAATAGACCATGAATCCTCTGTACCAAAATGCTTATGAGCTCTGTTTGTCCGTCTTTCTGTATTAAAACCAATATCTCTGAACCCACAAGACCTTAAGAAACCAATAGATGCACATTTTCCGTGTGCAGCGGAAGCTTGTCGATTCATGTCGACCTCTGGACGCATTTTGAAGTTAGAATTTTCATGTTAAGATGGGCATTCCCAGGGGTAGTCAATTTATGAACAACTATCTGGACACATATGCACCATGTCTTGCTCATTCTAATAAGCTTAAAGGTGCATTTTGCCTTTATTGCATGCATTTTCCGGCAAAACGTTTTAAACGTCTCCTGGGATCCTTTGCTATGAGACCATTTACCCGATACAAGCAAATGCATGAGAGTTTTAAAAGCAAAGTTATGCAAAGCCAATGGCACATTAGTGCAATCAAGGAAGCAGATGCATTTATAAACAACACGGCAGTAGGCGGGATGATGCTTTCTGGTCATCAAATGTGTAGAGCTGGAGCTGTCAAATCTCGAGTCTGTTCAAATAAAACGCGCACTTCTCAGATTTTTCATAAATGCACTTAACAAATGTTCAGTTGGATTATTATTTCATTTTTAAAACATCTTAATTTACGTTTTACTTTCTTTGCTTAATTACTTTTTAACAGCGCGCAGTGGCACGGCAGCCGCAAAAGCGTTGCAAAAATCGATTTTGCGATGAAACCATTTTTTCAATCTAATACATGCATCTGATCTAAAATTTCCCAGGGATTGGGATAAATAGTTTAGGTGCTACAGCCGCTCAAAGTGGAGTATATTTTCAACTTTGAAAAAAATCACAATTTTCAGAATAAAAGCTCGTGCTTAAGTGGTTTTGTGGAAAAACTACGCAACCAATCCCTATTTTCTTAGTTTCTATAAAAAGGAACATAAAATTTAAACATAAAAGAAAAAAAAATGACTTCATACCTTTTCTGGTTTTTTCAATACTTTCGTTTACCTGAACTACTAAATTTGGATCACTTTTTCAACTTTGGAAGAAAAGAAAAACAAAATTCCCAGACATTCCCTTTTTGTTTTAACATTAATGCTTTTATTATCAATTTATTTACCTACTCTATAAGGATTATAGCCATTTGTAGCCATAGCTTGCTGTAAGGTCAATAAAAGTGCAGAAACCTCACTCAAAAAAAATGATGCCGCAGGTATAAGAAGAAGAACACGCAGCAGATGCATTTACTAAATTAAGATTTGTTTGCTTATATTTTTGCTTGACATCAAAATAAAGCTTACCTGTGACATTTGGAAACAGTAAGACTAATTATTATTAAAGCAAATGCAAATTTTTTTGGTATGTTCAGGTAGTTTATCTGAAATCATACGGTTATATAGTAGGTATGCAACCTTTCCCTTTATAATGAAATATTAGGTAACAACTAAAAAACATTTAATGTAACTTAATTTTTACCTGTTACAAGTTTGGTGGATATAGGCTTACAATTTGTATACATTTTCCTGAATCCTTCTGAAAAATCAAGACTGCAGAGCTGTTAATGGAAAAATATCCAGAAAAAAAACTGACTCCCACGCTTCACAAAGTTTTTCCACATGGCCAAACTATAATTGAATATCATTGCCTACCCATTGGGGAGATGTCAGAAGAAGCCCAGGAATCGAGAAACAAGGATTATAAAAAATTCAGAGCTATGAAAACATGTAAAATATCACGATCAAGGGAAAACGAGGATCTTTTTAATATGTTGGCAGCCACTTCAGATCCACTAGCAGCATCCCTTAGACATGTGAAATCCAATACAGAATTAACAAGTAGTTATTCAAATGAAATGTTAAGTCTTTTAGATATTCCTTCAAATGTAAATGTGGATGATTATTTTACAAAAAACTACTGATAAAACAAATTATATAATATATTATAAGAAAAAAGCATTGTTACATTAAATTTATTGACTGAAATATAAAATTGTGAACAAAAATATATCATCAAAATTTCTTCATAAATAAAAAAAAAATTTGATGTGTACCTACATATTTTTCAATGGGAAATACTGCACAGGCAACAAAATCCAACTTCCACAACATATTGCGCAGCTCTCAGATATCGTATCACCATACATGAGCACTTATTTTTAAGCCTGAACGTTTTTCTTTCAAATACAATCTAATTCATTAAAATATCTCAATTGGTTTAGAAAATATGGAAAAAATAATTACGTATTTTTCAATGGGAAATGTTGCACAGGCAACAAAATCCAACTTCCACAACATATTGCGCAGCTCTCAGATGTCGTATCACAATGTTTGGGTACTTAGTTTAAAGCTTGAAGATTTTTACTTACTAAAAATATCTCAATTGGTTTAGAAAATATGATTTTTGCAACGTTTTTTTGGCTTCCGTGCCACTGTGCAACGTTTCAAAATGGAGGTACAAAAAGACAAAATTCGATACATTCTTCAGTAGCACTACGACCAAGGTGAAAAAGCGGAGCAGGCGGCCAAACATTTTTTTCTGTTTATGGACCCAATCTAGTGTCGAATAGAAACAGCAAAGCTGTGTTACCAACAATTCCGTTCTGGTAATATGGACGTCGAAGATAGGCTATGCTCTGGTAGGCCAATCATCGAAAATGTTGATAAAATCATAGAAATCATCGAGTTGAACCGACATGTGAGCATTTCTTTCATTGCCCAGGAACTGAAGATAGCCAGAAAACCGTTTGGAACTATTTGCAAAGGCTGGTCTCAAGAAAAAGCTCGATGTACATACAAAATGATGCAAAAGAACCTTTTGGACCAAATTGATGCTTGCGATTTTTTTTGCTGAAACCTAACGAAATCGAACCATTTTTGAAGTGGATGGTGAAATAGGTCACATACGAGAACAACAGCAGTAATATATCATGGTCCGATCGCGGTGAGTCGGGTCAAACGATCACCAAGCCCGGATTAACGGTCAAGAAGGTTTTGATGTGTGTTAGGTGGGATTTAAAGGAAATTATCCACTATGAATTGCTCCCATCAAGCCAAACACTCAATTCGTATCTCTACTTTCAGCAAGCGATCGACCAGAAGCGCCGAGAATTGGCCAATAGGAAAGGTGTTGTGTTCCATCAAGCACACATCTTTAATGACGCGAAAAAAGCTCCAAAAAATTGGATGAGCCAAGCGACTATCACCTATTCAAGCATTCGCAAAATTTTCTTGACGTCAAAAATTTAACTCAATAGAGGCTTGTGAAAATGAGCCGGTCGTGATTTTTATCGATATGGACGAGGCTTCTTCAATCAGGGAATTATGAAGTTGCCTTCTAAATGGACAAAAGTTATCGAACAAAACGGGGCATATTTGATTTAATTCAGATAATACTAACTGTGTTAATTTCATCGTCGAAATCAAGCGAAATGGGTAGTCAAACGGCAAGCTCAAAGAACGAACCATCCTGCTTTAAATCTAATGGACTGAGGGAAGAGGTCAATATTAACTCAATACTTGATCTTGTTTATTTCTGCGTTAAAACTGAAATTTTCTGAGCAAAAAGGGTTAGCATTCCCTTTACATCTTCTTTACTTTAATAATATGCTCAAATATAAATTTTCGGATTTTGAATAAGAAATTTTGAAGTCTTTTGAAATTTACCATCTAGACAAGAAAGGATTTATGGTATCAACCGGTTATGGAAAAAACTTATTGAACTGGAACTAGCTGATTTAAACTTTTGTGATATTCTTGCACTACTGCAACTATAAAAAGATCCTCTGAAATGAATGAAATGGTAAGAATCTGGTATTTATGATTACATCGCATCTTCATACAAAAATAAACCTAAAGGCATTTTGGACTCTGATCTGAGAGCTGGGATAAGTCATTTAGCAAGTGTGACTTGAGGAAGCGGAACCTTGTTCTACAAAGTCCCGGGCAGTGACAAAAGAGATGCTCCACCGTCTCCATTCTTCCTCGTCGCCCATGGTGAGGAGCATTTAGCCTTAATGCATGAGATCCCACTAGCCAGTGTCCGGTGATTGCTCGGATTACTTTCGAGCATTGAGCTCTGTTTAGACAGCAAAGTTCCTTGGTTCTTTTCCTGCAGTACACCGGCCAAGTTTGCCGTGAGATCCTGCATGTGTTGGATATTCGATTCCACTTTAGTTTTGCAGTATGAGCAAAATGGGTTTTTATGCTTAGTTTGCAGCTGGTCATAGGAATACGCAGACGCTCCCTGTCCTGAAGGAGGATTCTGGTAGTTCCTTGTCTTGCCAGTTCGTCCGAATTGCAGTTTCTCTCAATATCCCTATGTCCCTATAGAGGTTTAAAGTAATTCAGTAAATATTTTTAAAATCTTGCGCAATCCCTATATAACACTGTATAATACCCCTAAGGAAGCTACAATATAACCCTGATTTCGAAAAATAAATAAACTTGTTTCTCGTGACTTAACAAGGCATTTTTCTCGAAAGCTTAATTGCTCAAGCTCTTACTATCTCAGACGAACATGTCTATACCGACTTCTCCAGTCATCCAGTTAGGTACGGGACATAAAAATAAAGATATAAAGTTTTTCCCAAAGAAAGCATATAAAAAAAATTAATATTTCACACACAACGATTTAATCCATTTTAAATTTTGTCTAATAATGTTAGATTTTCTTACTTAGATAGAGATTATTTTTTATTTATTTGATTTATAAACAATTTTTAAATTTTTAAACTTCGATTTTGCATCATCGAATGGCGATATCTGAAAATATTTCCCCATAGCAAATTCTTTTTGGCTTAAATTGTTATTAAATTTGAATAACAGAAGGTATAGATATTTTTGTATCTTTTCTATAAACTAATTTATTTTAATTTTTTTTACTTTGGTTAACAACTGCTTAGCAATTTAAATTTTCCTTTTGCCTGAAGCTATTTAAAAGAATGGCTTCAGCAATTTTTGAGAAAAGTAGCAGTTTGCCTTGGTCTCACGTGCTGC
Source organism: Chymomyza fuscimana (assembly GCA_949987675.1). Taxonomy (NCBI): domain Eukaryota; kingdom Metazoa; phylum Arthropoda; class Insecta; order Diptera; family Drosophilidae; genus Chymomyza; species Chymomyza fuscimana. The sequence goes on from OX465088.1 coordinate 89,581,692, forward strand.
TCAATTTTCTAAGTTCGGCGGACTGATTAAAGAGATTGCTTTTTCTGAAAGTTTCCCCAAATTGCAACTTGCTGCACAGTCGTTGCACACCAACTTGCACACATACACACACACATACACCCACACAGTAACCAACACTCCGAGGTTCCTTGAAAACATTAAATTGTATTAGCTAAAAAGGTTCCATTGCCCGAACCAGTCAAGCAGCCCGGCCGCCAAGTAAAGCAATCAACTTGGAAAAGCATTTGAAGGTTTAAGTTCCTGGGGCAGAAAATAATAAAAATGACGTCGGCATAAGCGGTGCATACTTTTCAGAACTAAGAGCTGATGCTAATAAAAAGCAAAATATTATGCAACAAGTAAGCAAAAGTACACACAACTATATCCTGCCCACAGGGTTTTTCGCTTTATTAGACCAGTCCAGTAATTTCCACCCCACTGCCGCTCATAACACCCGGAAAATTGTTCTTTAACAGAGTGCAATTTATGTTGTTTCTTATGTTGTTTTTATGTTTTAGTTGTTCCGTGAATGGTTCTGCCCCTTTTCTACTTTTTCTCCAGTTCCTTTTATTGCTAGCCAAAGAAACAGAGAAATAATTTCAATCATGGTTCATGGCATAAAGTGCTCTCTCTTGCAACACTCGGTGCATTTAGTTGAAACAATGCCGCTGGCACTCTTACTTAATTGCACGATGGCTCAGCGTGCTGTCCTCTTTAAATTGTTGCATTATTAGATGAAATGTTATTCCGCTAACAACTGCTAACTTACCTAACGTATTCGGAATTTGGAAAATGATAAATCGAATTGATGTGGGTAATACCTGGAAGGAAACAAGTGTGACCTCTCCAATTACCTGCAAAAAAGATACGGATCAGACCATCGTGTCCGTCCAACAAAAGACGGCCTATCTCAGCGACAGTGGGTTGACTTTTGATTTTACATATGCCTCATAATGAATTCAGAAAGTGTAATTCATTTCCACAAACAGTAGACTAAACGGGGAAAACCCCCAACGACAATAGAAGATAGCAAATGCTGAATGGAAAACACTTAAAATTTGAAGTGTGGTTGAGCAAAGAAAGTACCCTTCATTTCGGCTCAGGCCTGAATCAGTTATGAAATCATGCCTGAATTTTCAGTACCAGATATGAATCCACGCATTCATTTGTCACTGCATTTAACACATGAATGTCCTAGGCGTTCAGCCTGAAGCTTAGCCGTACACTGATAAAAAAAACGGTCTGATTTTAAGATTTTTGATCATAAAATCGTGACCAAATGGTCACGAAAGTAGCGTAAGCTTTTTTTGTTGTCAGCTTAAGAATGCCGTTCTTGATTTAAGATTTTTGCAGTTAAGCCTGAAAAATCTTGATTTTAGAGTTAATTATGATTACTTTAAGCCTAAAAAAAATCTTGAAATAAGAATATTTATTCTTAAAATAATCCGGGGAAAAATCTAAAATCGTGACCAAAATGTTAATTTCGGATTTCGACTAATCTTGCAATAAGATTGTTAAAATCTTGAAATAAGATTTATAAATTCTTATTACAAATAAGGGAAAATGCTTTTTAAAATGTATTTTACAATTTTTATTTTTTTGTTTTTTAATATAAATAACTTTTATAACTACAAACTTATTCAAGCTTAATACTGTGTTTAGTAAATATAAATGAGGTGGCGGACTGGTAAAGTCAGATATATTTTTTATACAATTCAATTTACGTGTTTGTCCAATTTCATGTGATTGAGAGTGTTGATCAAATAGTCTCATTTCTATAGGGTCACAAATCAATTTTTTTAAATAATCTGAGTCATTTATAGTCTCCTTAGATTTCAGCCAAGTATCTATAATTTGTAAAAAAAGTACTTATTCTTTATGGGATCAAGATCACCATTCATTAAAGTTAAAAAGTGAACAAAACAATCAACCTTACTAGCTGTCATTTTTAAATTAAATTTTTAATTATTTAATTATTAATTTCCACTCTTCGATTCCTTTCTGATACTTTTTCCCGATTCGTCTTTGATTTATGCAGATGATGGCAATACCGATGTTAGCAGGATTTCGTATATGTAGTCCTTTGCATCTAATGAGTATATATATATTTTAAATTCATAATTAAAAATTAGTAAAATATATTTCATAAAACCTATATATATGTTATAGAAAATTTTTACTTTAATTTAATTTAAGAATTTTTTTCTAGTCTTACCTTTGTGGGTTATTGATTAAGCTATGCTAGAATGATCAATGCACAACTCGTAGAGGATGTTGTTTTCAAAAAAGGTTGTTACACTCTTTTTGAAACCTTGCCATTTTGATATCAAACAATTTTTTTTCCCCGGGTACAAAATATCAAAATCTATTTGTATCTGAAAAGCAAGAAATGTATTTTGTTAGGGCAATATAAATAATATTATATTATAGAATTTTTCTTACCAAACTGCTCTAGCTTCCGACACTTTGGTCAAATTCGTAAGAATATCGAAGCTCTCCAAATTTTGTAGGTCCTTTTGGCGGAATGAAAATGTTTGCCTCGACTTTGCCAAACTACGATGAGATGGCTCATACTTTGAGCGCTTGATCCTTTTGTTCTTATATTTTGCAAACAGTTTTCCACTTGGATTTGATTTATTTTTCCGCGTTATATTGTAGTAATCCCGTCAAGATTATGACACTTTAGATGGCATCGACAATGAATCGTTTTCTATTCCAAACTGATAAAATATATAAGAACAAAATGTATACATGAATTCGTGCGTATGTGTAGCATCCAAAACTAACCTCCTTTTTCTTCCACTGAAACAACTTTTCACGATATTTCACACGGAGTCCTAAAGGTGGAGTTGCCCCTTTTAGGTCATCTTCTCGCAAACTGCCGCCATGTGTACAGAAATAATTTCATGAGTGGCATCGCGTAAGTTTGTTTTTTTATTGAAATGAATTAATTTATTTACTCATGTTTTAAGACTTTTCTTCTTATTTTAAGAATATTTTTGCTAGTTTTTAAATTGAAATTTTATTACCACAAAAATCTAAATTTAAGATTTTTTTCGTCTTAATTTAATCTTGTTTTAAGAACTCTTTGTCTAAATTTGAGAATTTCCGTCGTGATTTTAGAATTTCGGGTCTTGATTGGAATTCAATATTTTTCTTTCTTAATTCAAGAACTTTTATTCTTAATTCAAGATTTTTTGGCCTTCTTTTATGATTTTTTGGACTCATTTTAAGAATTAAAAACAAGAATGCAAAAATCTTGATTTAAGATTTTATTTTTTTTATCAGTGTAACAATCACCTACGAATTCAGTGGCGATTGACTTTGAAAAGTCATGCCTGCAATAAGGGGTGCATTTTTTTTAAAAAGAGGACATAAATTTAGTGCTGATTTTTTTGTCAGGTTTGAAATCACATGTGAGTAATTCATATACTGGAACAAATATTCTCCATACATTTTCAACAAAATATTATTATTAATTTTAATTTTTATTTATTATTATAAATTACGGTGGCTTGGGTGTAGCCTTTAAATTTCGATATTTTTGGAACTTCATTGAATTACGCAGCTATGATTCTGCTGTGCCAGAATCTGCTGTAACTGGCATTGATTCTAAAATCACAAAATTTTTTTTAAATATTATCATCAGCATCAATTTTTCCTACCTCACAAATACGTCAGCATTATTTTCATAGTTCCTTTTTTCAGTTAGCCGAAACTTGCGCAGTTGTCTTTTGCTCTACATTGTTAAAACCTTTAAAATTATTTTATAAAGAAAAAATAATGCTTTAAATTGAAATATTTAATAAATACTTACCTAGAAATTAAAATTTTCACAGCACCTGCACGCCCCAAAACCTTTTTCTTTAGGTAATAAATAAATAAATTTAGGTAATAAATAATAAAACGTCAGAATTAGATAGCTACGCACACAAACGCAAACACCAATACTAATGTAAAGTCAAATAAAAAAATACAATTGACTTTACTTATTTCTCTTTGCTTATTCTCTTTTGCCTTGGTTGATTTTAAAAAATAGTCAACATTTTTTGTTTATTAGACCATATATATACCAGGGGTGCCTCAGACTCCTTATGGTCTAGACATATAACGTTAATTGACACGCGATTTCCAGTGGACGCAGGAAAGTTGACTTAAGAAGCAAATAAAAAAAAAAATGGCTCCAAGTTGCTAAGCTCACTTATTGAAGTAAAAATGTAAATTGTTTGAAATAAAATATTTTTTTTTGGATTTATACCATTTACCCAAAAGATCAAGTGTAAAAAAATGTGATACAGTCAAGGTGGTGCCCGACAGTGTAATACCCTGTACCTTTTTTTCTGGCAAAATTTTATTCCTGCATATTCCTTCTAAGAACTTTTCAATTGGAATTTATTTTTTTTGGTGAAATTCGATATTTATACCAATAAATTCCGTAAATTTTAACCGATTTTGATGAAAATCGAAAGTTATGTCAAAGTCAAAGTTATTTAAAGTATATGGAGTAAGTTTCAAGTTGATATGTTGAGGGGTGTGGGAGAAAACACGGTAATTCGATTGCGGGGGGTGGGGTTACGCATCGATAAAATTTGGATGTGCGTTTGTTTATTAGGGCCACATGAATAATCTAACCAAAATTGGTGATTGTAGGTCATTGTTTTTATATATTTATGTAAAGTCAAATATTTACTTAGTTTATTGGCAAGGGGGGTGAAATTAGTACATTTTTGACTATAACTTCTGTTGTATTTGTCCGATTTTGTTCATTTTTGACACAAAGATGCATGTAATCACGACGCGTCGCTATGTTTAGATTAAAAAAAAAAAAATATTAAGCGGTGTGGCTAAAAACCCCGAAAATCTACTGCTGTGGAACGGGGGAAGATATTGACATGATTCAACAAACTTCATCTTCTGAGGAAATATGCGCATCAGGTGGTAAAGTTTGGTGTCTCTAGCTCTTATAGTCTCCGAAATCTAAGTGTTCATACAGACGGACGGACGGACATGGTTCAATCGCTACCCGAGGTTATGATAAGCATTTTGGTATTATCCGTTACATACATTGCACAAATTAAGTATACCCTTTGCATTTATAGGTACAGGGTAAAATTATATAACAAGCTAAAGGAGGCGTGGAAGTCCAAAAATTGTTTCTAATCGTCCTGTCAACACTTGGCTAAGCTATATAAATTATTTTTCACAATACTAAGCAAGCGATGCTAACTATTAAGAAAGTACAAAATATGAATGATATAATATAGTCAAAATTTGATTAATATCAGACCTTTTTCTTTATAAACTTCAACCAATTTTTACTTTTTGAATAATTATTATTGTTCTGTACATATACGCAGGAGCCACCCAATTTGTTATGCATTATATACTCATGGGAGCCTAATGAGAAAGTATTTGTTGGTTTATTTTTTCAAAACACTCGCTTTATTCAAGCCGACAATAACCACAATATTTATCTGCCAATATATTCGCAGCGAGCTACATGCCAGAAAAGACTTCATACAACCCACCGAGTCTTTTCTTTACATACTCCAAATAGAACCCATAATTGGGAGCTTAAAAAGTCGAAAAAAGCTGCACCGCACTAAGTAATAACTAAGTAAAAAAAAGTAAACTAAGTAAATACTTATAATAAACTTCATGACAGGAAAAATAAATAGCAATATTAATATCCATAACATACAAATTTTTCTTTCAATTTTCTATTACTAAGTGCACTTTGTTACTTTAAATTGTACGAACAACATTATTATGCAATTGATATTATTTTTGTCCGCATCCACCTCGTATTAATTGAATTAAAAATGAATAAATAACACTAATGTTTAGCTACATTTGACAGTCAGTAACATGCAACCCCATATGAGTAGAATATATGAATACTATACTCTATACACCAAAAAAGAAAAACTAATTAAAACTTAAACCAACAATAACAACGACAACACCAACATTACCAAATAACTGGAATTTTATGCAAGTAAAGCCAACAAGTTACGATATATTAGATACTTTTGCACACCGATATCCACAGACTCACACGCTCAGAGCCACACAGGCACACTCATGAGAAAGCAAACAATAAAGAGCAAGAGCAGAGAAAATAAAATGGAATACGCTGCATTTGACATAAAGTATACGCCAAAAGCACGCACACATACATAGACAAGCATAAACACACACGCACACTAGCCCAAACCAATAATCGCATGAACGCCATTGAAGTACACCATTCGGCTACTCGCTGTTAAAATTTTGAAATACTTTGCTCGGATTTTCATTCCGTTACTTTGCCGACATTCGAACCGTTAGTTTGCCGAATGAGAAAAGATGCGACAGGGAGGAGTAGCGAAAGAGCGGCAGAGTAAAAGAGGTGCAATACGGATTTCTTGAAGTTATCTCGCTTTTAGTTTCCTCTTACATTCTACGATTTTATTGTGTTTGTGTTTTGCTTTTCAATTGCATTGTTCTCCCTGCATGCAGTGTGTATTGTTGTTGTTGTTGTTGTTTTTGTGAGATGTAGTTTTTGTTGTTGTTGTTATGCCATTGTTTTGCTTCTGTGTTTATACCCTGTGGAGGTTATTATAGATACTTTGCACATACAGTATCATACGTCCATATGGAAATGTCTATTTTGGAGACCCTAAAAGTTAAAGACCAAGTTTTAGTCGCGTGTTGTGCATCTGAAGTTTCCCGATTTATATGAATAAAATAGAATCTTTTGAATAGCGATTTTGCATGGGACCAGAAAATCGTTTCGTTATATAGGAAATTGGAAAAAAAAATTATACGTTTTTTAACTGTTTTGCTTTCTATATAAAATCTTTTAAATCGTTTTGGAATTTAAATTCAATTGAAGAACTCCGTCGTAGTGTAAGCAACATCTCTTCAGCATCATTATTTCGAACTAGTTAATTTACATCAGCGTTTTTTACATATAGCAATAACGTGCCTTATATTGAATGGGTCCGACTATCCTTCACTTACTTCAAAGTCTTCGTGTCCCAGTTAATTAACGTTTTGTTTGACTTTTTGTATCATTAGTAGCCCAGATTGCGTTGGGTTGTTAATCGCCACACCATTGCTTTACTAATGAAGCAGTATCAAGGTCTTTCTCGTTGTGCACAATTTTTTAAACTAAAGCCTTATTTTTCTAAAATATTTCCTATCAATATCTTACACACTCCTTTTTTTACTTCACTTAATAACAATAATTTTGCTTAAAAAAATGGTGAGTTTTTTTGAAAAATATTATTACTTCATTCATTCTTTTTAATGAAGTTCGACAGCATGTGGTCGCATATCTCCATAAGACATAGGTTGGTTTAACCCAGTTAAGTGCATTGATCCTAGAAATAATTTGTGCAATTATTGAGATCGGTTAAAAAATTAAATATGTAAAAAAAATGTTTCAACTACAGATTTCTTTCCTAATAAACTTCACAAATTTTGTACTTTGTTTTAGCTCATTCATGTCGATATCTTTCCGCGTTCCCCGAAAAAGTTCCGCGTAATTTAAAGCTATGAATAAAAACACAAAAATGCGTTACAATTTACGGAAGTTAATAATAATTTTTAAATTGAAAACTTCTTATTTTTTTCTCGGGAAAATGCCTACAGGGTATCTCACTGTAGGGCAACGCTTCGATTGTATCACAATTTTTGAGTTGAGTTGGTTCGGTTCTCCGCTAGCTCTCTGCGGTGAGGAAGGGTAGGACGGTGTTCTCATACAACTCAAGTGTTAGTTGCCAGCCTGCAGCTTTAAATGTAAAAATTGATGCCAAGTGCAGGCCTTGCTTTTGCACTTCCATTTGTTTTTGTTTTCGTTTGAATTTTTGTTGTTCTTATACTGTTTTGTTTTTTTTTTTTTTTTTACGAGTGCAGAACTAATGGGTGTCACAACGTGCAATGCAATTTGGAACATTTTTCTTTTTTTTTTGCCAAAACTTTTGATTGTTGAAATATTTTTAAAGTATTGGTCTAAAGACAACAAAACACCATGCAGTACATACACACATAGACATTCACACATCAATCAATAAGCTTACCGTAAAGAGTTTATATCTAATGGATGACATAACTTGCAGAGGCCTTGAGAGAAACAGACCCAAAACCTGGTCGCAAAAAACCAATGTCAGACAAATTTTCAGACAATTTCATAAACAAAATTGGCGTCATGGCGCACATAAATCAAACCACAAAAAATAAAGTCTGGCAAGACCGTGCAACAAGCTGTAATCTTCTCAAAACGAAAAAAAAAAAAAAAATGGTAAGTCTAGGCGGTGCACGCCGGGAGCATACCCTATCTATTTCAAAGAAAAAAATTAATTTCTGCATTCTTTAAAATATAAAATATGTGCAGTCTAAAAGTAGTTTTCAATTGAAAAATTTACGTATTTGAGGCAACATGTTGTCAATGCATAACTTACATAAATGCACACACATACCAATGCACACTAGGCCATATTTCGAAATTTTTGGATTTAAGTGGATAAATGCTTAGATTAGAGCTCAAACTTGCTGGATTTAATAATGAAGCTATTTTTGGCATAACATTTGCACAACATTTTTTACCAACGCCTACGTTTACCGCCGATATAAGGCTGCATTGCGTATACGTAATTTTATTTGCAAGTCTCATAATTTTTGATTGCACACTCGAAATTTTGAAAACAAATATGTTTTCGTATTCAAACGTAACTTAAGTAGAATTTCACAATATTAATTTATATCAGTGGTCGGCACGGCCGTATCTCGCGTATATATTGGTGGCGGCAGCGACGTCGACACACGTACAGTTCACGTACACTTGTGTCTGTACACAAGGCCGCAATGCCGTTGCTTGCAAACGCAAGTTAAAATGCGAGTGTGTTTCTTGCCGACCACTGATTTATATATTATTATAATATTTGGCATAGTAACATATATTAATTTAAATAAAAGTATAAGTTGAAATTTTTCTTTTTGTTTATTTCTCGAATTACATTTTATTGTTTTTGCTTGACAAGTTTTTAGCTTAAATTCTAAAGCCACCATTGGAGTAAGGCGTATGGACTCTGACGCAAAAATCAGTTTTCTCTCTTTACTTGACCTATTCGGCATAATAATGAAATTCCTCCTTTAATGAAATCGTGCCTGAGCCTGTAGTCCGTCCACGCTGGGCGAATTTTGTTGGCTCTCGATACTTCTTTAGCATTGCATTTGATTCTTCTTGATATGGCAAATAAAATTGTCTTTTTAGTTACAGTTTAGGCCGAAATGGCATATTGGGATAAACATATATACATATTGGGCGTAATTTGTTTTTCCTACCGCAGATCACACGCATTTTGATAAAGTTTTCTATTTTTAAGGACAATACAAAAAAAAAAAATTCACATTAAAAGCTGTCGGAGTAGAACAATAATATTATGATTACTTTCAATAATTTAAATTAATTTTTGTAAATAACTAACTCAAAACAAATCAGAGGCAATTCAAGCCTCTCTGGGCACTTTCAGTATCGTACGATACGTAAACAGAGGAACACCTGAAGTAGGAGTTCTGTCCCCCTTCCTTTGGGACGTTGTCATAAAGGGACTTCTGCGCACCCTGAAGGGGGGCGGATGCAACACAAATGCGTATGCCGATGATATAGCAGTTGCTTTCTCGGGCAAATACCCCCAAAATTTCTGCAAGTGCATGGAAAATGGACCACGGCAAGCGGATTAGGAGTTAATCCAGACAAAACAAAGCTTATGCTCTTCACCAGGAGGTACAAAGTTCCTACTTAAATAAATCCCAAGCTCAATGGTATCAGCGACTCAGCCAGATACCTTGGCTTAGTCCTCGATAGCAAACTGGACTGGAACCTGAATACTGAAGATAGAAGGAAAAAGGCCACGATCGCCCTATATACATGTAGGAAGGCCATTGCATTTAAATGGGGCATGTCTCCAAACATAGTCCACTGGTTATACACCGCCATTGTCAGACCGATCCTTCTTTATGGATTTTCAATTTGGTGGCCAACACTAGACAAGAAAGCCAACCTAAAAAAGTTGAGTAAGGTTCAGCGGACCGCAGAATTGACCATAAGCGGGGCTCTATGAACCTGAACCCTCTGAACCTGCTGCCTCTGGACAAGGTGGGTAAACAATCAGCCGTTCAATCTACGCATGAGAGAGGCGAAATAATCGAATGATCGTGACTTCGGTCACGCAAAGATTCTCAAGGGAAACCCCCTTATTCCCGAGAGTACGGACTACTGTACCCCGCAGGAACACTTTATAACCAATTTAAAACCCATATTCCAACCAGGGAGGAGTGGAGTATAGGTGTACCAGGCCCAGCTGGCTCAATAAAGATTTTCACAGGACAAGGTTCCGCTTTCTTAAGTCACACTTTCTTGATGATTTATCTCAGGTCTCAGAACAGAGTCCAAAATGCCTCTTAAGGTTCATTCAGGCCGCCGTACGGCTGTGACTTATCTCATATAGAAGACCGCTTGAGTGGGGAAGATCATTTAATCAAGTATCATTTAATCAAGTATATAAAGCGACAGCTTTCTCACATAAACAAGCCAATATGAAAAAATTCCATAAATTGAAAAAGGGAGAATGAGAGCATTGACATCATAAAACGGGAAACGTGCAATTAAAACTTGTATGCGTTCATTGTTCATCATAATCAAGTTTCATAAATATAATGATAGTGTTATGCAAACAAACTATTAAAAATATAAGATTTATTAGATTTCTTAAAATGTGTTATCTTATGCGTCATCTGAGGACGTAACAATTGTGCATGCAGTTAATTAGCCAATGAGAGACACTCTCACAAGCGCTTTTCCAACAGTTAATTTATTTTGTCTGACTTTGGCAAATCACTTTTGGACCAAGTTAACTTTCAAACGAAGCACAAAGTCAAAAAAAATGCCAACAAAGCTGTCAAAAAAAAAAAGAAGAGAAGAGAAGGCCAAGTTTTTAGACAGGCACAAACGAAACGTAACTGCGTGCACAGCTTTCCGAAGATAATGAAGATGACGAGGATAATGATGATGAAGATGAAGATGAACAAGATGATGTTGATGATGAAAAAGACAGCGCAAAGTTGACAAAGTATTCATGGTACTACGTGTCAAAAGAGAAAAAGAACTAGTAGAAGCAAGAGCACAAAAAGAAAGAAGCAAAGACGAAACGAACGAAAAGAAAAAAAAATACGACATTGAAACTTGTCTCTGAAAAGTTGTTAAGTCAGACGCCTGATGACTTTACGTCACTAGCACTCCAATGGTAATGCAACAAACGACTGTCTTGGGCTACAGCCCATCCGTGGCAGCTACGTGCTCCGGTTTGTGTGGGGCGGGAGCGTATTTGGTTTAAACACTGAGGCGTGGCACAAAATATTATTATTTGACGCTGGACTCGTAAAGTTGCTACTTAACTGTAAAGTGGCAGGCCAGTTGCCAGCAGCAGACTTCTATGAATGACTGTGATTGATAATGATATGCTGTCTAATATTGCGCATACGCCGCGTTATCATTATAGAAGCACATACATACATATATGCAAGTCTAATAATTAATTTTGTTTTTGTTCTGGTTTATGAGGCGCAACCAATTAATGCAGCACATAAAGCGTAATTGACAGCCAGCTCAAAACTATGCAGCATTTTAAGAACTCTAAGCAGCGTTTTACTGCCCAATAAACACGGTGCCACAAGAGCAAGAGCCACAATGGTCACAAAAGGCCACAAAAGCCGCTTTCAATGACCATGTAATGCTCGGCATTTTCAGAAACATGAATTCTCACTGTCACAACCACCGGATGTTCCATAATAAAAATCTATCAACATTAATTGACAGCCTAGCGGTATGCTTTGATTTCTTGTGTCACACGAAAATGCCATTAAATTGATGGGTCATCCGTACTCTTGAACGTAGACCAGACTCGGTTGACAAAAACAATTAAAAATGTTATAAAAATGTTATGTGCACAATTCCGATGGGGTCATCGGGGGCTATAGGCTCACTCAGTTTGTTTAGGCACGATTGGACAAAATTTGGGCAATTTCTCCTAGCCCTGCCTTTGACTGTTGCTGCTGCTGTGACTGTAGCTGTGGCTGTGGCTGTGTCTGTGTTGTGGGTTGCCTGCTGATAAAAGCAAATGGCCGGCACTTACACGTGTCAACATGGCGGCGGCCGACAAACGGAACGCAACGCAACAACGCGCCAAATTGACAGACCAAACAAAAGCCACCGCTGCGATGGACAAATGCGGTGTTTTTGGTCAAATGGTGATGGGTGAAGGCTGATTGGTGATGGGTGATGGGTGATGTGGGATGTGGGATGGGTGTATGGATGCCACAGGAGTAAGGTAGCGGTAGCCATGACTGTGCAGCAGATTTTCACAATCAGTTTTATGTTGTTCAAGTGATAAACGCGCTGACGCTCATTGTGATTGGTTTGCCAACCCACACACACAGACAGATGTATTTACACAGTCTACACACACACACACACACACTCTACACCATTTTACAATTAATTTTTGGGTAAAGCATTTGGTGTTGATGTTGTTGCCATAAAAGTTAGATAAATTGTACAAAAATTGACAAAACTTTCGATTACGCAGCCACTCACGCACTCAAAGTGATGTTGGCAGAGCGTTGGTTAGTGGTGGTGAGCGGTGGTTAGTGTAGGTTAGCGGTGGTTTGCGATGGTTATTGAAGTGAAGCAGGCAAAAGTAGCAACGGGCACAACTAACTGAGTGCCGATTATTTATAGTTGAGAAACTTTTGTCATTTACGTTCGAAAATTTAAATTTTAATTGAGTTTTCTCGCTTTTGCTGGAAGGAGTTTGCGTTTATATTGGTTGCCACAGAAACCTGACGGTATGTAAGTTTGCCAGCCCGAATGTGCTGTGTGTGTGTGTATGTGACAGAGTCAAAAAGTCTGGAGCAGGTTGATTGGGCCACGCAGATGCGCCTTGTCGCTTAGGTGTTCGGCATTCTTCAACTTCACCTCACACTGGCAGATAGATGCTAGTCGAATTGTTTTGTTAACTCTTTTTTCCAAGCAAATTTTTTATTTTTTTTATTGATAAGTTCGAAGCAGCAGGAACCACAGCAAAGTTGTTTGGTTTGTTGTGTTTTACAATTTTGTTTTGAAAAACCCACAAAACACACTTCGAGGCACACACACTTGCACAAAAAAGGGAAAAGTTTTGTCAAAAAAAGAGAAAAAAACATCAACCAAATTGTTGTTTATTATGGTGCAGTTTTATTGTTTTTGTTGTTTTGCTACTCTTGGTATAATTTTGATTATTTTGTTATGTGCACAATAAAACATATATAAAAATTATAAAGACAAAGAGACAACGAGCTGATACCAACATATGTGCCTCGAACACACACATTCAAATCATAATCACACTCACACACAAAAACACACACATATGGTACACGAAGGGTCGCAACCCACACGAACATAGCGCTGCTTATAAAGCACATTCCATAAGGCCGGACTAACAGCCCCATTGGCATAAATTGTCCATTGAATTACTTTTTTTTTTTTTTTGTTTGTTTCCCCTTCCTCAAATCACGCAAATGCGTAACAAAGCCAAAATGCTGATGTTTCAAGAATGTTCCTCCATATCCCACATACTACTATATCCCATACACATAATGCCTAAAAAGTAAAGCTATCCAACTGACCGTAAGCCATAAAACACACGCGGCCAATGAGAAAAATACAAAAGTCACAAAGTCCTTGTGATCATTAACAATAACAAATTCAAAATTTGAACTCGGCCAAAAAAGCTGAAGGTAAGCATTAAACTTGGATTAGTCTTAAGGGTTGCCAACGACATAAAAGAAATCGATTTGTTAGCCAAAGTCTAAGCCAAATAAAACACATTTATGAAAAAAATTGCGTTTAAAATGCGTTTTTGTACCCAGACTAATATAAAAGCGACTTTGTGAAAAATACAAAAATTTTAAGTTTTTTGCTCAATGAGCCGTTTTAGAGTATTGATTCTGGTTCCACTCAACATTTACATCCAATTAGTATGAAATTTGTATAGACCACTGTCTTTGACAAGATGGAAGTCCTTTCCATACAAGGTTGTTTCCATTCGCAAATTCTTTGAATGTTGTTTGTCCCATATTTATAAAAGTTGACGAAAACAACTCATTTGAAAACATTTCTTCAACTATTCCATAATTTTGATAGACTACCAAAAGTTATTTTAAAAAAACGGGCTAACGACTACAATATCCCTTGCTCTAATTTAATAGAATTTAAACTGCCCAGTACCAACACAGTTCAAAGATTAAATTCTCTCCCGAATATGCAAAATCTAATTTTGTCCACACCCGCTGGAGGTCCAATATGAACAGTAAGAAAAAGGTTGCATTTTTTTTAATTTCTAGGTTAGGTTTTATAACCACTTCTAATCATTACAAATAAAGTAACAAATTCGGTAAAATTGCGGCAGTAGCAGACGGCCATACCTTACCTTACTTTTATAACTTGGGATCAATAAAGAAAATTTGTTTCTAAATTTTACGAATACTTCCTGTTCACGCGCACTTCTTAGGTTTTTTATAAATGCACTTAACAAATGTTTATTTGGCCTATTATTTACTCTTAACACATATTCACGTCTTAACAATGTGGCTGATCTCTCAATTCTCCGCACTGCTGCTTTAGTCCTGCCAACTCATGTCTTTCCTTACCTTACTAACGCTGCCAACTTCTTTACTTAATGGTCAGGTGCTAACCGCCATTCGTACATAATTATTATTAATTATAAATTGGCCATTACAATCGTTTCTGCTTTGCGTGCGCTGGCGCATGGAAACATCAAGCCTAGCCAGGTCACTAGAAACCTGATCTCCCTCTTCCGCGCTTACCACCAGTAGGCAACGCTCCGAAGGCTTTCTTCGCAGGAGCATAATCATCCATTCTCGCGACATGACCTAGCCAACGCAGCCGCTGCAATTTTATGCGCTTAACTATGGCTATGTCGCGGTAGAGCTCGTTGAACTCGTCGTTCTATCGTAAATGGTACTCACCGTCAACGCAAGCGGGACCAAAGATCTTACGTAAAATTTTTTCTCTCGAAAACTCCTAAGGCTAAAGAGTTATCTTCGTGCGGCAAGGGGAGGGCTAAACTTCTCAATTGTCTACTTAGCCCAAAGTAGCACCTGTTGGCAAGAGTAATTCTACGCTTGATCTCAAAGCTCACGTTCTTCTTGGTGTCAATGCTGGCTCCTAGGTAGACAAAATCCTCTGCTACTTCGAAGGTGTAGTTATAGACTGTTGTATGTTGCCCAAGACGCTGAGTGGGCTTCTGCGTCGACAAGAGGTATTTTGTTGTATCCTCGTTTACCGCAAGACCCACTCGCCTAGTCTGAAACCTCTTTTGGTATCAAATGGTTGCAAGAGATCGATTCCAATTCGCACCGAACTGGAAGTGGACGCCTTATTAACTTTGCAGGTATACCAAATCGACAAGCAGGTGGTATGTGTCGATTTCCATTTCCAGGGTCTTCTCCAGGATTTGCCGTATTGTGAATACCTGGTCAATATTAAACTTACCAGGTCTGAAGCCATACTGACGGTTGGTTTCAGTACCTACTAGATTTGTGTAACGAACAGAAGGAGGCGTGGCAGACCCCAAGTTCTTTATACCAAAATTCTTATCATAACATCGGGTAGCGATTGAGCCATGTCCGTCCGTCCGTCTGTATGAACACCTAGATTTCGGAGACTATAAGAGCTAGAGATACGAAACTTTACCAGCTGATGCGCAGATTTCATCAGAAGATGAAGTTTGTTGAATCATGTCAATATCTTTCCCCGTTCCCCCGCAGTAGATTTTCGCGGGTTTTAGAGATGCGTTGTATGACTAAACTAAATCGGACAAATAAAACAAAAGTTATAGCAAAAAATGTACAAATTTTACCTCCCCTTAAACTGCATCAATATTAGACTCAAATGGTAACAAATGACCTAGAATCACCAACTTTGGTTAGCTGATTCATGTGGCTCTAATGAACAAATCTGCATCAAAATTTTAGCAATTCGGACCCCCCACTCCCCGCAATCGATTAACTGTGTTTTCTCCCACACCCCTCAACATATCAACTGCCCCAAACACTTTAAATAGTTTCTTTGACTTAACTTTCGATTTTCATCGAAATCGGTTAAAATTTACGGAACTTAAATATTGTTTTGCACCAAAAAAAAAAATGTTCCAATTGGAAGGAATATGCGGCATAAAATTTTTTTCGAGAAAAAAGGTACAAGGTATTACATTGTCGGTCATCGCCTCGACTGTATTACATTATTGTTATTACTATTGTTATTAATGTGGCTTAACCAATTCATTAATTTGTTGATCTTTTGAATAAATAAATAAAAAAAAACTATACAAATTTTTGTTTTTAAGTAAACGCCTAGTTAGAACTTCAGTCCAACATCGTCTAAAGAGTTTCGTAACACTGTCAATTCAAATATGCCATTTATGGGACTGGGCTGCGCAGTAACTACAACAGAAACTATTGGAAGAGGACCAGTGTCATGTCATGCAACATTATTTATATCCAATGCACAGATACTGAAAGGTATGCGTTTACTAATGCATAATTGTTGATCTGGTTTTTGTTAGTGTTTCGATTTTAACGCATGTTGACAATTTCACAAAAAAATTTGGATTTTGGTTAAATGAATGTGGAGCTGGATGACAGCAGCCAACAATGTACGTAGGCTAAAAAAGAGACAACGGGGCGTATGCAATATGGCTGACATAACCTACGAAACAGTCCCACACACATATGTGTATGTATGTGAGTCTGAATGTGCGTGTGAACTCGAATGCGAATGTGTACGTGAAGTTTTTGGAGTAATGTAGGGAATTTTTTTGGGCTGTGGCTCGTGCAATAACAAGAGAGTGTACAACCAAAGCACAGAGAGCGTCCAAAAGGACAACAAAAACAAACAACCGAAGTTGTTATAAAGTTTATGACACAAAATCACAGAGAGCAATGCAAAGAGAAAATGGGAACCAGCTCTGGGGCTTGGCTTAGAAATGCGACCAAATGTATATTCTTGATACGCACAGTCGGCTGCGGCGCCAAACTAAATGTTGTAGCATACATCTAGGCTGTTTAAAAACAGGGTAACGAGCCGCAACGCGCATGCTCCGTGCAGCATCCCTCGCCCTCGAAGGATACAGCAGCGCGACAAAGCTGCAAGTCTTGCAGACGCGACAAATTTCGAACGTTGAGAGCTGTGCCGCACTACAATAACAAAGCTCATGTCAGTGTGAATCCTGTAACTTTCTATGCAGGACAACATGAGAGCTCCAGTGCGCCAGTGCTTCTGTCGCCGACCATAAAACCTCTGTGGCAAAGTTTTAAAAATAATAAAATAATTTATCTACAGTTCGGGAGTGTCCAAAATAAATAAATTTAATGCCAAACTACAGAAATTGGCTGGGTTTGTAAAAAAAAGTCGAGAATAAATTTAAAAAATGCGCAACAGAGAGAAGGAATAGTGACTAGTTGAAAAAATCATCTGCATTTGGATTGCAAATAATAATCAGACCACAGTCAATCATCCATCAGTGGCACAGTCACAGCTGCTGTCGCGTTGCTGCTTTTGCTGCCGCTGCTACTGCGCTGCAAGCAGCATTGTCTTTTGGAGAGTCACGGAGAGTAAGCGGCTTGGGGCTAGAAAAGCGCATGTCCTGCGCAGCATCCAGCTGCGTATAGACTTGACAGTTTAAAGCTCTGCTCACGAGTGAGACTGAAAACACTAGTACATCAACTACGTCACGCGGCAGCCACCAAAGGTAAACAAAAACCTGTGCGCGTGTTGTTCGCACACACACACACACACACAGACACGCACACGCACGTTCGCACAAAGGACCAAAGGACTATACTATAAAAGGCCGGTCGAACAGCCATCTGCGAACGCAACCATATTTGCAGTTGGCCTTCAAGCCAGTCGAGTGACGTCACTAGGCCCGCACAGGTCCATGTAAAACAAAAAATGTACACATACCTACGCTCACGCCCGCGCCCTGTTCCAATTCCGTACCTAGGCATACCACTGCCTAGCCTAAAACCCCTATCAGCCATGTGGCAGCATTGCAAGCTGCTTTGCCTGCTGCTCGTCTTCCTGCTCCTATGCGAAACGGTGCAGGCCAATCCGGACGCCAAGCGTCTGTATGATGATTTGTTGAGCAATTACAATCGCCTGATACGCCCGGTCAGCAATAACACGGATACGGTTCTGGTCAAGCTGGGTCTGCGTTTGTCACAGCTGATTGATTTGGTAAGTAAATGAACCGAGTGTTGGTTGTAGTCGACGAAAACATGAATTAATTAATACCATTAGTAAACTTGGACGCCATTGCTCTAACTTTGTTGTATTCTTGTATAGAATTTTTTTTTCCTTTTTGTTTTTTAATTAAGGTCTTCATTACAAACGTTGCGCTACATTTGGTTTTTCCATTTGGCCATTTTGGAATTGGCTACAAAAATCCGAAGCTTTTGCTCATAAATAAACAAATTCTGAACAACACGCAAATGGTCCAAGCACTTCAAATTTGTTGTGAGTAAAGAAAGCGCCGGAAAGAAAAACAAATATTGATAGGGGGGACTACAGATTTATTTTGTTCCAAGCCGTGTAAGGAGGTCTAATATGGCATAAGTTTTTAGCCAACTTGCATCTTAGAAAGTTCCAGACGACATTCGGATGCAAACGCAAAAGCAGCTAAAATCCAAAAAATTTGCAATACAATTAAAAAATAGAAAATAATTTTTAAGTTTATATTTTTGTTTTTAATATTGAAAATTTAGTTATAACAAAATGCAGAGACTCTTTTCAAAAATATGTTTGAATATGTCGACCAAAGTCTTAGATTTGCCAAAAACTTTTAATGTTGACTATTTTGGAACAAATTTTTTAGTATTTGCATTTTTAAAACAAAATTTTTTTTTTAAATTTAAATTATTGTTTTTATTTAAATCTCATTTATTATGTTTACAAATCGGCTTGAACCGGTTTTAGGCTTTGGTGTTGTGGATTCCGATTAAATTCAAATCGATTTAGAATCAAAGTAAATTCGATTCTTTTTGATTTTATTCAGATAAAAACTAACTTATTGACATCCACTTGAAATTGAAGTAAAATTAAATTTTTCAAAAAATTTATTAAAGTTAAAAGCAATTCCATTGATGATCTTTCTTGTAAATGGTTAGTCAAAAAAAGCCATGTAGCTTTTTACTTTCTGTACTCAGTTTTGGGGAAACATGTCAGAATGTGTTCAGACTTCAAAAACTACTCATTTAGAAATTATATTATTGGGACCCGGGTTCATGTCAAGAACAGTCCAACGTGAACATACTTTAATACAGTACGCATGAGAATCTTATGTCATATACAGTATAAATGAAAAAATATAAGAATAATTAAAAGTTTTTAAGGTAAAATTCTTCACTAGTTTACTTTTTTTATACCTATTGCACAAAGGGGTTAATAAAGTATTTTAAATAAGTGCAGCCAAATTTTATATTTATCACCTAATAGAAAAGTGAGTTGGACCTTAATAACTTCATACTTAATGATCAGGAAGACGAAAGGAATGGATTGTCCCATCTATAATAGGCCTATATTTGTCTGACAAACCAAAAAGCATAAAATGTTGTCAAGTTGCATTATGTGCATTGGTACGATATTGATTTTAGTCCTAGTTCCAACTTTTAATAAAAAGTTAATTCCTCTGGCAACTCTTGACGATAAATACAGTAATAGTAAATGTAGAAACCTTTCACTAAGAATTCATCTTAAAATTACCCCTTTGTGGACCTACTTTTGATAAGGCTCCAGTCAACAAAATTAGTGCTCACCCTCTTATGGATCTAGGTAAAAAAAAATCATTCAAAAATTCCAAAAAGTTAGGAAATACCAGCAAACCTTTTAATAGTCAACTCAGTCGAAAAATAGAATAAACCTATTCAATTCATAAGTCAAAACATGTCAAACCCAATAAGAGTTTTGAAAATTATAAAAGGTTAAGGGTAATTTATTGGCTTCTCTACTTAGTTTACCTATTAACTATTATTCTATTATCATATAATGCTCATAAAAACGAGCGTTGCACAGTGGTCGATTTAGCTGATTTTGCGGAAAAAATTGTATTTACCAACCTCTCCATCACATATATGCTAATAAACGTACTTCAAGTAACTTTTGATTGCTGAATTTAATTACAATATCGTCATAAACAAACGAACAAAAAATCTGTTTTCTGACTTTTTATAAACAAATGCATTTTTTTGTTTTGCAAATTGTTTCCTCGTCCGATAGTTTGGTTGCCCTAGCTCTTACCATATCCAAGATGCAGATTTAGACAGACGAACGGTCATGTCTAGATCAATTTCTTTTGTTCTCCTTACCGCACTAAATATACCCCTTACCTTTAGTAAAGTCTCCTGTTGAGTTGGCGCGAAATTATTTTTGTTTGATACAAAACAGCTGACATGGTTGCCGCAGCTTTCTATTACTATATGTTGTTTACATTTCATTAAAATATTGCCAGTTCTTTATTATTCTATCTTTAAAATAAAATTACACAAAGATATTCGTTTTTCACAAGAGTCAGAGAAAAAATAATTAAAAATAATTGTCAATAAATATTCAACTTGAAGTTGCTATAAATAGAATCTGAGAATATCAAAGAATATTTAAAAAATTATGTGAGTATAAAATTTGTACTTTGTAAAACCAATTTTGGCGACTTGTTTTAATTCCTCTTGCAGCAAAACATTCGATTTCAAACTACATGAAAAATTCGTTTTGTTGATACATATTGGGAGCAGCAAACATTCGTTTTCAAAACGAATCCGAATAAATTGTTCGGAAATGTATATAACATACAGAAGGAGACGTCGGAGACCCCCAAAGTTACCTAAAGTATGATCAGGGTGACTAGAGAAGTCTTTATACCCATGTCCGTTTGTAAGTCTCAGATCTCAGAGATTGTAAGAGCTAGACCAACCAAATTTTCAGATTAGATGCGTTATTATGTCAGAGGATGCAAGTTTATTTTATATTTTGGATATCGGGGATATATTATATAGCTCCCATAGGGGTGTTTCAGAGGACCTCGAAAAACCCCAAAAGTTTTAGATAAATAATTCGTTTGTTTATGAAGATATCGTCAAAAGTTTTTTAGAGTTCCCAATCACTGTACCAAATTTTATCAAAATCGGTTGACTATATCATATAGCTCCCATAGTACCAATCGGCAAAAAAAAATGTTTTTTGTACAAAATTCGCTGTATTTCGTTTGTTTATGAAGGTATCATTACCAAAGTAGGCATTCAGTAGTTTTGTAGAGTACCCAAGCACTTAACTAAATTTGATCAAAATCGCTTGACTGTATTATATAGCCGCCATAGGAGGGATCGGCCAAAAAATCGGATAAACAATGTACCGGATTTAATTGCAATGTGGTGGTACAGGGTATCCCAAAGTCCTCCGCGCCCGACTTTAAAGCACGTCATGTATTATATTTGTTAATAAAAAGATGGCGTACGTTAAAGTCGGGCGCGGACGACTTTGGGATACCCTGTACCACTACTTGCAATAAAATCCGGTAAATTGCTTAAGAACACCAAAAGACATTTGATTGACAAATTAGATTATGATACCTTCATAAACAACCAAAAACAGACGAATTTTTAATCAAAAACTTTTTTTCGACCGATCGGCCCTATGGGAGCTATATGATATAGTTAACCGATTTTGATAAAATTTGGTACAGTGTTGAAGATCTCTAAAATCTTCCGAATGCCAAATTTGGTTATGATATCTTCATAAGCAAACGAATTATCCATCTAAAACTTTTGCTTTTTTTCGAGGTCCTCTGAAACAAAAAATTTGGTTACAATTTTTGCACAAACAAACGAAACACAACGAATTTTGTACAAAAAACAAATTTTCGACCGATCGATCCTATGGGAGCTATATGATATAGTCAACCGATTTTGATCAAATTTTGTATAGTGCTTGGGAACTCTAAAAAACTTCTTAATGCCAAATGTGGTTACGGTATGTTCACAAATAAACGAAACACAACGAATTTTGTACAAAACACGATTTTTTGACCGATTGGTCCTATGGGAGCTATATGATATAGTCAACCGATTTTGATCAAATTTGGTATTAGTGCCAAATTTGGTTACAATATTTGCACAAACAAACGAAACACAACGAATTTTGTACAAAAAACAAATTTTCGACCGATCGATCCTATGGGACCTATATGATATAGTCAACCGATTTTGATAAAATTTGGTACAGTGCTGGGGGTTTCTAAAAAACTTTCGATTGCCAAATTTGGTTATGATATCTTCATAAGCAAACGAATTATCCATCTAAAACTTTTGCTTTTTTTCGAGGTCCTCTGAAACACCCCTATGGGAGCTATATAATGTAGTCCCGATATCAAAAAAATAAAATAAACTTGTCTCCTATGGATTAATAAGGGATCTTATCTGAAAGTTTGGTTGCTCTAGCTCTTACCATCTCTGAGATCTAGGCGTTCATACGGACAGACGGTCAGACGGACAGACGGACAGACGGACATGGGTATATCGACTTCTCTAGTCACCCTGATCATACTTTAGGTAACTTTGGGGGGTCTCCGACTTCTCCTTCTGTACGTTACATACATTTTCGGCTTGCACAAACACAATATACCCTTTGTACCATACGGTACAGGGTATAATTATATATTCAATTATATCTAAATGTACTTAAATTATTTTTGAACTCTTGGCTGCAATTCTCGTAAAAGCGTAAGCATTCGGAAAAAATTGTCCGAAAAATTAAATATTTGAAAGCTCTAAGGCACTTACGGTTTTTCCTAGAGAATTGGTTTCAAACCTTACCCAAAATCTCTTGAGACTTCTATGGCACCCAGTATAGTATTTTTAAGTTCAAACTAAAATAAAAAGATTTTGTAAAAATTAGAATCATGAATTGAAACATAAGATTTATTAAATTATAGAGATTAATTATCTAAATATCTAAATAAATAACGTTTTTTTTGAATTAAATGGATTTTATTGGTGAATTTGATAAAATCTCAAGCAAATTTAGTAAAGCTTTTAAAACCGTATCGAAGGGGTGGCTGTGGCACAGCAAATTGTAATTGCACAGAAAAAGAAAAATTGTTTTACAATAAAGTTTATTATTTATTAAACATTAAAATGCATTGAATATAGTGCAAATATTGCACCACCAATAACATCTAAGCTCCTAGGTATCTAATTTTATTTTTTATACAAAGGGTATACTAGATTTGAGCAATGTATGTAACGGACAGAAGGAGGCGTTTCAGACCCCAAGTCCTTTATACTAAATTTCTTAACATAACCTCGGGTAGCGATTGAGCCATGTCCGTCTGTCCGTCTGTATAGCTAGAGATACGAAACTTTACCAGCTGATGCGCATATTTCCTCAGAAGATGAAGTTTGTTGAATCATGTCAATATCTTTCCCCATTCCCCCGTAGCAGAGTTTCGCGGTTTTCGGCTACGCCGTTTAATATTTTCATAATGAAACTTAACAAAGCTATGCGTTGTGGTTACATGCAAAATTAACAAAATCGGATGAATACAACAAAAGTTATAGTCAAAAATGTACTAATTTCACCACCCCTTGCCAATACACTGCGTCAATATTTGATTCTACGTAAATAAGCAAATGACCTTGAATTACAATTTTTGGTAAGCTGATTTATGTGGTTTTAATGAACAAATCCGCATTCAAATTTTATCGATATTCTTAGAAGGAATATGCAGGAATAAAATTTTTTTCGAGAAAAAAGGTACAGGGTATTACATTGTCGGGTAACGCCTCGACTGTATTACACTTTTCATTTGAACAGAATTATTTTTAATGAAACAATCTTTGTTTGATTAGATGTTTGGATTTTTGCAAAGAAAATAGTCAAATAGTTCCACTGTGCGACGGCACTTAATTCATACTTTACTTATGCAACATAAATATTTAGATAGAATAAAAATTAGCCAAGTTGGTGCTTCACATGGTGAAGAAATTTTTTAACTGAATGCTGCTCCCTAAATCTACTCTTTAATAGGCGTTTCATTTGGATTCCTTTTAAATTAGGATTAGAGCAACAACATATTTTTTATTACGAGTAAACCAGTAGATATAAAATAAATTCTTACCGTGTAAGACTAGATTTCAATTTGCTTGTCTGATTTTAAAACAAATTGTTCACATTCTTGACTACCAGGAACAACACATTCGTCTATGAAAAATAACTATGGCAACTTTTTCTCACACGAGCTTAAAGTTCACGACAGGCATTTTTCAAATCCCAGTCTCCGCCATTCCAGTCCCCGCATCAAGAGCAGACAATGCAATTGCCGCAGTGCAGCTTCCGCAGCGTGTGAAGTGGTGCTATAAGGCAGAACAAAGCCAGCCAAAATGGCGGCACCACATGGCTTAAAAGATAATAAAACAAGCTAAAAATCCGAAAACCGTAAGCTGACAGCAAAAAGCACATTAGAGGTGGCATGGTGCTCCA
The DNA here is from genome assembly GCA_949987675.1 of Chymomyza fuscimana. NCBI lineage: Eukaryota > Metazoa > Arthropoda > Insecta > Diptera > Drosophilidae > Chymomyza > Chymomyza fuscimana. Next base: position 89,606,329 of record OX465088.1, read on the forward strand.
AAAGAGAGAGAGAGGCACACATTCTCTGGGAAAGCACAGCGCAGTACAGAATAAAAAGTATAATGCAAATTATAGAGGTGGCAAGAGTGACTAGGGAAAGAGGTTATTATTATTTGCACGAAATATTAGAGAGATGCAAATCCAATTTGATGCATGGAAGATAGTAGTAGCTAACAGTACCTATATATTTTTTTTGTCATCCACAGAATCTTAAAGATCAAATTCTTACTACGAATGTGTGGCTGGAGCACGAATGGCAAGATCATAAATTCAAGTGGGATCCCTCTGAATACGGAGGCGTTACAGAGCTCTATGTGCCCTCTGAGCACATCTGGCTGCCAGACATTGTGCTCTACAACAAGTGAGTAAAACAAGCGTAAACTTACTGTTAAAACCAATTTGTGATAAAATCAAAACAGCGCCGACGGCGAGTATGTGGTGACCACCATGACCAAGGCCATATTGCATTATACGGGCAGAGTGGTCTGGACACCGCCAGCCATTTTCAAGTCTTCATGTGAGATTGATGTACGCTACTTTCCCTTCGATCAGCAGACGTGCTTCATGAAGTTCGGCTCATGGACCTACGATGGTGATCAGGTATGTTGGGGTACACTGAGCTTGTTATTTATGAGCAGCCATTAATTCCAAGACGCTTACAAGCATAAGACGTCTTGTTGGCAGTCATGGAACATCAAAAGGGCCGTGCTGAGCCTTTTCTCATACGAAACATATATATACCTACATATTATAAAATATTTTCTTTTTTCCTTGGTCCTTATTCCTTGTTACTGTGCCACCCACTAAAGTGCGTGGCAGATTAAAATGTGAGAAATTGTAAAAGTGTAATTGAAACTTGTCTAACCGTTGCTGTTACCACCGACATTCTCATCCACATCCACATACTTGAGTGTGTATGTGTGCGAGTTTGTGGGTGTCGCTGTCATAAAAATACGCGGCCATAAATTAAAGCACCCCGACCGTTGCTGTTTCCGCTTCCGTTGACCACCCGGTGCAATAGTCTCTGTCGCTGTCAGCGCATTTAAATTTTGCTACAAGTTTTGCTTTTCTCATCGTCGTGGTCGTCGTCGTCGGCGTCAATGTAGTTGGTGTTACGACTGCACTTGAGTACCGGGCTCAACTCAATTCCAGAGACTGCTCTACGTCACGAGCGCTTATTTTAAGTGGTCTCTGGCACCTTTTAATGCGGTGAAGCGTTAAGCAATTTTACTTATGTTTATGACTCCAACATTATGGTTTGTCCCAAATTATCCATCTTGCAGATCGATTTGAAGCACATTAACCAGAAGAACGATAAGGATAATAAAGTTGAGATTGGCATTGATTTGCGCGAGTATTATCCAAGTGTGGAATGGGATATTTTGGGTGTGCCAGCTGAACGGCATGAGAAATATTATCCCTGTTGCGCGGAGCCATATCCCGGTGAGTTGCTTAGAGTTTATGACAATTGACTTTGCTCGCCAGTTTATTGCGAAAGCTCTACCCAAACTCACTATAAAAAATCTCTTACCCGATTTTCCCAAATCAACAAACTATCCTCCCTCTTCCCCCACAATATTTGGTCTTTTCTTTCTTGCTACTGCTGCTGCTGCTGCTGCTGGTGACGCCACAACAATTATCTACTACTTAACATATTGCCAGACATATTCTTCAATATTACGATGCGTCGCAAGACGCTCTTCTACACAGTGAATCTTATCATACCCTGTGTGGTAATCTCGTACCTTTCCGTGCTGGTCTTCTATCTGCCTGCCGATTCGGGCGAGAAAATTGCGCTTTGTATTAGCATTCTGTTATCGCAAACTATGTTCTTTTTGCTTATATCGGAAATTATTCCGTCTACATCGCTGGCTCTGCCTCTGCTGGGCAAGTATTTGCTCTTTACCATGTTGCTGGTCGGACTAAGCGTTGTCATCACTATTGTCATACTCAATATACACTACCGTAAGCCTAGCACACATAAGATGCGTCCCTGGATACGGTCTTTCTTTATCAAGCGGCTGCCCAAGCTGCTGCTAATGCGTGTCCCCAAGGATCTGCTACGTGATCTGGCGGCCAATAAGATCAATTACGGCCTGAAATTCAGCAAAACCAAATTCGGTCAGGCACTGATGGATGAAATGCAAATGAACTCTGGTGGTTCCAGCCCGGATTCCATACGACGCATGTATGGTCGCGTGGGTGTGGGCGGCTGCAATGGCATGCATGTGACCACTGCCACCAATAGGTAAGCTGAAGCTTTTTGTGTTGGCATATGGCTTGTGGATTTACTTGTGTCCCATAGGTTCAGCGGCTTGGTGGGTGCTTTGGGTGGTGGACTGAGCACATTGAGTGGCTACAATGGACTACCTTCGGTGCTGTCCGGCCTTGATGACTCGTTGAGCGATGTGGCTGCACGCAAAAAGTATCCCTTCGAACTGGAAAAGGCCATACACAATGTCATGTTCATACAGCATCACATGCAGCGCCAGGATGAGTTCAACGCGGTAAGTCTTGACCCAAGTGGGCCGGTCTGATTGAATTTTTAATTGGAAATTCCGTTTGTACAATATCTGTGGCATGACCAGTGGCCAGTGGCTGCTCCACTGCTACCCTCCGTAAACCACAAAAATCTTTTTGTACACCACTCCAGGCATGCTTCAGTCCTTTCCTAACATACTTATTTAAGCTTTTTCATATTTGTGCACTTACTTTTAAAAAATCCCAAACAAATCCACTTTTAATTGCTTCTGTACAATTAAACTGGCAATTGGTTGGTTAGTTGCTCATCTGCTGTAGCGTTTCAATCAGGCTGTATTCATCTTTTATTTTCATTTCAGTTCCGTTTTACTTTTTTCTTGCTCCTTTTTGCCTTTGTCAGTGTTTGTCTTCTTTTTTATTCTTCTTGTTATTATCGCTGCCGCAATTTGGGCGCTTAGTTCCGGCATGCGGGCCATGGTTTTGATTGATAAGCGACTGTCGGTCGAAATAACTGACAGATGATGCATGAATGAGTGCTGCCGGAGTATAAGTAGATTAGGGCTAGTACTTAATGCGACGGGCATGAAGTTTAATACGCTACTGTCACAATTCGACAGTAGTTAAGCAATATTACGTATACGCCTAATTGTCTGTGCTTGCTCTTGTTTGTTTTGTATTTTTGCAGGAGGATCAAGATTGGGGCTTTGTGGCCATGGTTATGGATCGGCTGTTTTTTTGGCTCTTCATAATTGCCTCGCTAGTGGGCACATTTGTCATATTGGGTGAGGCGCCTTCGCTCTACGATGATACCAAGCCCATTGATGTGCAATTGTCGGCGATTGCAAAGAAGATTTACAATCTAACCGAAAAAAAGAATTAAATTCAATTGGAATCAAAAGTTAACCGAATTAAAACTAGTAACATATACACTATGTTTCTTTAGTTTAATAGTAAACTATACTTTAAGTCATCAATGTTGTGCGTATATTAATAATAAACAAAATACTATGTATCTTGGCCAGGCAGCCAAGAAAAAAAATATGCTTTTAAAGGAGAATTCTGGTGTTTTGGCTGGGACTAGCATCTAGGGTCTGCAGTTTGTGGTTCACTTGATTTTTTTTTTCACCAACTTGCATTGCGTTCTGCTGGAAACACACAGCTGGAATGTGAAGCGCTTTAATGCATGCCAGTAACGCGTGTAGTGCTTTAGGAAATATTGTAAGTATATAATACTTTGTAAGCTACAAAAGTATGCTCTAGTTTTTTTTTTAGCTCTACGGCCAAATGCCGGCATGTTTTTGCTCATGTTGTTGCTGCTTTTTGCATGTCAAAATATTTCTAAAGCATGTGCATACAAAATTGCACACATCCTCACACATCTCCACACATCCTTAGTCAGGACATCAGAGCAGGCGCATGCCTTTTATTTGATAGAAGTAAAATTAACCTTTTGGAAATTCTTCAAGTGCACAGTGCGAAAAGCGTAAAGGGTAGCTTATATGGAAACGCTCTGATGGTAATAAGATACATTCATGGACATACCCACACACACACACACACACACCAAGAAGCTGTCTTGCAGCTATTTCTTCAAATAGTTGGCAGTAACTACTCCAAAAAGTATGCTGCAATCGAAAAAATATTTGCAAAACTATTTTGTTACCAGTGCAAAACTATTTCAACAAATGTCACAATTCTTTTTTTGGAATGTCTGTCAAATTGATGCAAGTTAGCTGAGTGTGCACCATGCAACATCCATTCATAACCCAGCCCTATTATCAATGTCAGTTTGCAGCACATCAATTGCAATTTCTTGCAGCTAACAAAATGTATCTCTATGGCACGAGTAGTAGTTGTGACAACCAGAAAAGTGGGTGGAAGAGCGAATCAATAGCCAACACTAAACATACGGCTGATCAACAAGTTTGGATGCACACAAAAACATTCCAACACCCCATCCTACACATACTATTTTCCACTATCGGCAATCACTTTACGCACTCATTCATTCGTTCATTCATTGTCAAGCGGAAACTCACATTTGATCTACTTTCTTGTTGACAAGTTCAATATTCTGGACTGAAGGACGAACTGAGAGCCTGATTGTTTTTGCTCAAAATTTGCATGTGTGTGAAAATTTCTCAACTTCCCGTCAACTTTGTGCGGTTCAATGAATTTGCTGTGTTTGTTTTTATACCCTGCACCTCTAGGTACAAAGGGTTTACTAGATTTGTGCAATGTATGTAACGGACATAAGGAGGCGTGGCAGACCCCAAGTCCTTTATACCAAAATGCTTATCATAACCTCGGGTAGCGATTGAGCCATGTCCGTCTGTTCGTCTGTATGAACACCTAGATTTTTGCAGAAATACTGAACACAGTTCAGAATTGGATGATACTACAACATAAAAACATTTGGCACAAGGTTTGCAATGACCTTAAAACCCTAAAAATACATTTTTTTTACTTCTTACCATTTATATTAATTTCTCCAGCTTAGGTATTTTGTAGCTTTATTAGGTCACTATCCACGTTCCCCATAATATCTTTTGTCGCAGCTACAGGGATGAGGAGAAGATACAAAGCATTCAAAGCCTGTTGTACGACTGCCCAGCCATGTTTCGAAAACGCACCCAGAAACTGAGAAATACCTGGGCAGTATGGAAAATGTGTCCAAAAGGGACTTGGCTGCTTTTATCGAATCCTCAGAATGGCTCAGAAATCAGAAAGATAAGGCGGAACTAAGCGCGCCCACTAAGGGTTTCCCCTCTACCATTTCTTTCACTATACTTCCTCTTCTTCGACCTTGTGCCGACCAGCCTAATTAACCTAACCTAACCTACTCAGAACTTTCTACATTTATATTTTCTAGCGACACTTGAAAAATTCGTTTTCGTCCAATAACAATAGTTAAAAATTTTTACAAATTTTTGTACCCTCAACATATGCTAAAACCGATTAGAAAAAAAGTGTCTCTTTTCAAAAGCAAATATCTCTGGTTGTACTAAACTGTAGATAATTGAATTACCCATTGGTTATATATGAAACGTATTTTTGTCGACTTTACAGTTTGGTCGCTATTTATGCATTCATATGAAATTATTCGTAATTTTCAGCTAATTTTTGAGAAAAATTCTATGAAATTCAAAGATTTACAAACATTTTTTCATTAATTTTTATTCATGCATCTTGAAGTCCGATCGAAAAAATAAGTGGTTTTTATCAAAATCGCAGAAACAATATGGAAATAATAATTATAATAATAATTTTTTTAAAAAGTACAAATGCCATTTTTCTTAGCTTCATTTTTATACCCTGTACATTTTGGTACAAAGCGTATACATACATATTAAGTTTGTGCAAGCTGAAAATGTATGTAACATACAGAAGGAGACATCGAAGACCCCCAAAGTTACCCAAAGTATGATCAGGGTGACTAGAGAAGTCGATTTACCCATGTCCGCCTGTCTGTATGAAAGCCTAGATCTCAGAGATGCTAAGAGCTAGAGCAACCAAATTTTCAGATTAGATGCGTTATTATGTCAGGGGGACAAGTTTATTTTGTATTTTTGATATCGGGGATATATTACATAGCTCCGATAAGGGTATTTCAGAGAACCTCGAAAAAACCCAAAAGTTTTAGATAAATAATTCGTTTGTTTATAAGGATATCGTAAAAAAATTTGGCCCTTGAAGTTTCTTGGAGTTTCCAATCACTGTACATACCAAATTTGACCAAAATCGGTTGACTATATCATATAGCTCCCAGAGGACATATCGGTCAGAAAAACGTTTTTTTAAACAAAATCTCTTGTGTTTTGATTGTTTGTGAAGATATCGTAACCAAATTTGGCACTTGAAGTTTCTTGGAGTTTCCAATAACTGTACCAAAATCACAATAGGTTGACTATATCATATAGCCACTATAGGACATGTCGGTCAAAAAAACATGTTTGGTGCAAAATTCGTTGTGTTTCGTTTGTTTGTGAAGATATCGTAACCAAATATTTCCCTCGGAAGTTTTTTAGAGTTGCCAATCACTGTACCTTTGATCAAAATCGGTTGACGATACAGCCCCCATAGGACCCCATGGTGCAAAATTCGTTGTGTTTCGTGTATTTATAAAGATATCGTAACCAAAATTGGCCAATAAATATCTTTTGGAGCTCTGAATCAACATAACAGATTTGATTGCAATGTGGCGGTACATTTACTCAAGATCGAATTACTATAGGACCTATCGGTGGAAAAAAATAAAATATGGGCATAATTTGGTAATCAAATTATTTTGGGGATACCTAAGCACTATATCCAATCCTTTCATTTATTTATTTACAATAAAACGTTTAAGATCAAATACTTCGCTGCATATTAATATAAATGTAAAGGGTGTTTTTTTAAGCGCGTCCGGATTTCAAACTTAAATAAAACCCAGAAAAATTAATGTAATAATACCAAATATGGTTTTATTAGAAAGATAATTTCTTATCATTTAATATTTGAAAATAATCTCTGCCATGTGACCACCACTACTACGAGTTACGAAGCGCATGCTGAAATCCAATTTTTGACCACACTTTCGAGCATTTGGGGATGAATTTCAGTAATGACACGTTTAATTTCCAAGTAGTCTATTGCTGTGGCTTGTCTGCATAAGCCAATGACTTGACGTGTCCCCAAAGAAAATAATCTAAAGGGGTCAAATCACACGACCGCAGCGGCCAGTTGGTGGGTCCATTTCTTGAAATAACATTCTCACCGAACTGAGTTTTCAGTCAATCAATGGTTGTGGTCGCCGTAACGCACGTAACGCCACCCTGTTGAAACCAGAACTCTTCGACAACGATGTAACGTAAATTCGTTGATCATCGACCTGTATCGATCAACATTGACGGTAACACGTATTTTTCGATAAATTTGGATTTTCCACTACACCGGCCTCTACAACAGCGATATTTTCTTCGGACCGTGCTGTTCTAATTTTGGTTGGTGGTAGGACATTGTGGATTGTCAAATGAGTTGGAACTTGATCAAGAACACGATGAATAGCCTGTTTTAATGGACGACTATTCGGTCCATAAATTGTATGTAAGTTTTTACAACAGAACATGGATTTTGATTATAAATCTCGAAGATTTGAAGACCTTATTGTGGTGTAAATCTTTCTATGATGAATTGTTAGGCCTTACTGAATAAAATGACATTGACATTTGTCAAAAGTGACAACTGGTTTCAGCGATATCCCTTTCGGAAATCCGGACCCTATTAAAAAAAACACCCTTTATGTTAAAAGCGTTACCAAAAAATACTTGTTAATCGATAACTTTCAAACTTTCAAAGAATTTAAAAAATAGTAAAACGCGTTAGTAAGGTCTTCGAGAGACACCACCAGGCCCTTACTGCATGAAATTACATTTTAAATTTTGCAAGTTAATTAACATATTTTTGTTAAAAAATAATATAATCGAAAATAATTCAAAATTATTTGGGACCTTGTGATTTTTCTTGCGAAAACCGGGTGGAAGAAACTTTCCAATCCCCTACCCACGATTATTTAGGGCTTATATGAGTCAATTTAATAAGCAGTGTGTCTCCAAATATTGCACGTCATCAAACGCTGAAAATAATTTGCATATATTTTCAGTTGAATAATTTCAGAAATAAACAAACTAAAAAAAAAAAAAACATTGATTAAATAAAAGCATGTATATCATTACTTTTAACATAGGTTCAATCGATATACTCCGCTTAATGCCCTCCAGCACGCTGTTTTTCGTGGATCTCCATTTATTTAATTTGTTTGAAATGTTTTTTGTTGAAAATTGAGAATTGAGAATATAAAATTCATTGAATACTTTTGGCATGCAATTTCATTTCCCGTCGCCAGCAAGTTTTTCAATTTATTTGATTTTACCATTTATTTATGTAGTTTGACAAATTCAATTTGATTACCAAGCTATGTTGACTGTTTCCAACAGCTTTAATGCAATTTCTGCCTAGCTAGCTCCAAGTTGGTAACAACTTGCAAGAGTCATTTTCTTTGTGAGAGCTCTATTTATTCTGCCGTAACTTTGTATATATAGAGGTTGTTATCTAATATGATTAACGTCGCTTTAGACCAACTGACACACAGTCCGCCAACTTCATCTCTGCCATTTTTTATAGAGGACATACGATTAGTGTTTCTGTCACTTGCCTAATTTAATTGCTAAGACATTCTATCGTGGTTGCCAAACTTGGTTGACTGCAGTGCCAGAAGCTGTAGTTGAAGTCTTTTTTGTGATTAATAATGGTTATAATGCTAGAAGGTGGAAGATGGCGCCACTTTTAAGGCTGGCTGGCCAAGACAAGAGCTCAAAAGTTATATCTGACATGTGACATGTGCCAACTTTGAAGTATTCATTTATTTATGAGAGTAGAGCAAAGTGGCATATCTTAGCGTTGTAAAGTTCAAACTATGCAGTACGTGCACACCCAGACACACACAGGGATCTCATCCAATTAGCATATTAAATTAAATAAATATTAAACTAACTGCCAACAGGCCAAATGCGACCAAACTAAAGTTTGCCTCAAACACAAACGCATTACGTATACGCTCCGAGTGCTTGTCAATACTAAGAGCGATCAACCTCATTCAACACTTAGACACACTCTTTTCTAGGCACTAACATTTATCAAACATCGAAGCAATACCTGCTGAGCTTCTTACAGAACCTAAATGTCTCCATGGATTAGAATATGCCGGCAAGGGAACGGAAACGGAACAAATACAAACGCTGCTTTGCCTTCTTAGGACAGGCAATTGGTGCGTTTCACTTTGGCCCGGTCATAATTTATGCCACTCATCCTAATAATTTCGAACGTTTGGCAGCAAAACTTCGCCTGCATGCAGCCGACAATAATTTTAAACATTTACTTAGCCAAGATAAAAGCTTTTTGGATACACCGCCGAATGCCACGATTTCTCCAGCCTCAACCGCTCTACCTTTTAAACTGTTCAGGTGGTTTGGCATCTTTCGTCATCATCATCATCATCACCAACATCATTATCGTTGCCGTCGCTGACTATGTAGTTGGAAACATAGTCTGACTTGTCACAGGACATTACCTAAACGCCCCTTACGGCGCTTGTGGCAGCCTGCTTTACTGTTTGTTTTAGTGCCAATGTAACATTGTTTTATGCATATCCTAGCAGTTGTGGGTAGTACACATACATACATATACAGACAGACAGACATGCATACATACTTGCATATATGTGCGCGTATACGTGTATGCACATTTTCAACGTCTTTGTTATGACGTAGGTGGCGTATACGTAATGCTCGTACTTTATGTTTGTAACTGCGGCGAGTGTTGCCACTGACGCTCTCAGCAAACTTGCCTTAGTTTACGAATTTTGTTGAACACACACACACATCTCAGCCAACGTGCAAATTTGTCTTATTATACATAGTATAGGACACAAGTTCATACGGAACAAGACATTATTCATTCATTTTGGACATCCACTTGAAAATTCATTTGTGGTGCGCTCTTTGATAGCGCAGATATATTTATACACACACGCACATATCAGATGAAATAATTAAGCTGACTTAAAATTAAATATAAGCTCACGGCATGGCTCAAGGGTGTACCACATTTTTATGAAGCCAGGAAAATCTAATCGAAATCAGATTAATCCAGCCAAATCTAAATCACTGCAAGATAGTCCAGCATTCGTCATGCATAAAAAAACTTATAACGTCAAATGTAATGATATTTACAACTTAATGTGTAACGTATAACGTAATGTTTGACGTAATCAATACGTCATATAATTAAAAATAATTGAGGCGCACATTAAAATCTTTTTAAGTACTTCGCTGCCTAAATATTGTGTTAAATGTTGTGGCCAGTGGTTCATATGAACTAGTTCTTTTTATTTCATGCGTCACATTTGATTATCTTGTAATAGTTCGCTGCGCTAAGAAACGTTTTGCATTAAGTAAATATTGAGTACTTATATTTCTATGAATAAACCTTATAACTTAAAACAATGATTAATATGTTTAAATAGAGTCAGTTATGAAAGGTATGTGATTTGGGTAGAGTGAAATATAAATGAATTTTAGCTGCATTTTATACTTCTTCTTTTACTATATGGAATTCAATGTAAATGACTATATGACACTGATGGAAAAATGGGAATAGTAGTGGAGTTAGAGTCAGCGAGCAAGGTGCATCGTATTTTTAAGCACAAAAAAAGCTAGCAGGGACACAGATATCCATCGTGCAGGACCTAACCAAAGAAAAAATGGAGCAAAAAAAGGTCATGCTTATTATTCGGCGAGAGCTGTTAAGCTTCTATAAAAATAAGAAGGTGCAAATCCGAAATGAGCGCATGCTAATCGATGGTCTAGAGAAAAACTACTTGAATGCCAGAAACGCGATGCTGCGGTAGTACTCAAAGAAATTTATGGTGATAGATGTTAATTCTTAAATTAAATTCAAAAAATTCCTGAACCAAAATAATGCAAAAAACTAGTTGGGATACGTCGGATATTGCAGCAAAAATTAGATAATAATACTGAAAAGGAAAAATACAATTATTGTGCAATATTTAAATATATTAAAAAACAAACAAATAATAATACTTACTTAAACTTAATAATAATAACTTATTTCTCATAGAAATACATGTGCTAAAAAAAAAAATCCGAAATTCGAAAAATATTTTAGGGGCTGTCAGAACTTCAAATTTTGGAGGTGTACTTATGGGGGTAACATAACTTACACAGTTCTGGTATGGTGCTAAACAAAAATAGTGCATTGAAATGCTTGAATTCTATTCAGAGGGTGGCTAGCTTGAGTATCAGCGGGGCCCTTTGAACGACCCCCACAGCAGCATTAAACGTTATGCTGCATCTGTTGCCGATAGACCTATATATTAAGCAGTTAGCAGTGAAATCGGCCTTAAGGCTAAGAGAATCTTCAAATCTAGCCATTAGTTCTAGAGGACACTTGACTATTCTGAATTAATTTCCGCATATTCCCAGAACCACTGACTTTTCTAACTCAATGCACAGTGATTTATTTTCACTTTTTTTTGCCATAAATTCGAAAAATAAAGTTAGAGACTTGAAATTTGGTACAGTTCATTGTAGTGATATTTATAAAAAATAAGATAAATTTCAGAACGATCGGGCCATGCCCACCTCTAACGCCCATATAAGGTTAAATTGTTTCTGACTCTATTGAGTTAAAAATTGTCATACAATCATACATATGTACATATTAATGATTTGTATATATTCCTATATATATATGCCACGCCCCTTTACGCCCATAAATCATAAAAGTCGAATTTTACATCTGCAAGTCATAATGATATATTGTTTTGGCAAAAATGTAAAGTTTTAAAATATTTTCACCAATTTTGGCGCAAACTATTATTCGAATGTTCAATTATAAAATAAAATCGTATTTATTCATTTTTTTTGTTGATCTTCTGAAAAAAAATAGAGTAATTCAAAATGTTAAATAAATTTGGTGATTTTTCCGCTCTCTTAAATAGATACTCGAGGGTCAGAACTATCTAAGGCTCAGTTAAAAACATCTGTTATATTGTCCAGTCGACTACATTTTCTTGCATGGCCCCTTCTATCGCTCTTACAAAATTTTTTTCGGGATTCCGATGCATTTTCTTCGATACAGCCAACAGGAAATAGGCAATCGTATATAATTTGATGCCCATGTACAGTAGCGATTGTTGATGTTCCAAATGTCAATAAGCTCATCTAGAAAAACGTAATTTTTTCAAAAGGTAGCAAAAAGTAGCAAAAATGATTAGGTTCATGATGTTCCACAGTACTATTCCACGAAACACAACTACACTTTTTAAGGTTAGGCTATAAATACACATGATTTGTTCATTTGTTCACGACACAATTACACAAAAACACAGAAAAATTAACAAAACATTGACTAAACTACAATTTTACATACCTCTACTAACGTTTTCCATCAAAACAATTTTTATTTAATTTTTTTTTTTTGCAAAACTAAGCACTTAAAGTTATAGTACATTTGCCGCCAAATTTAAAAAAAGCATGCTATACAAGATCATCTGACTTTGAGAGCGCGTCGATTAATCAATTTTGGCGCCAATTTGAAAACAGATTAATTTTTAATCTAACTAGGGTATGGTAAAAACAAAAATCGGGTAAAATTTTAAATTATAAACAAAAAAAAAAATTGACTTTATGCCAAAAAAAGTGCGAAATAAATCACTGTGCAATGGAGCTATTCTTAGACAGACCATTCAGTGTAAGTTTCCCATCTTGTGAAGATTGGGACAATGGTATACTGGACTGTAGTAGCATGATTAACATCTTTACGGATGGTTCTAAACTCAATGATCAGATGGGAGTCATAGCTATAATTTAAACTCATCTGGACGACCTAGTATCCGCAGAGCTTCGAAAACTACGTGATGACCTCGAAATACCTTTGGAAAGTGGTGAAAAGTTTTGGTCGCGCATTGATGTCACCAAATATCCAAACCTAAAAAATGCAATGTGCAAGCTTTACTCAATATTCGGTACGACGTACAACTGCGAGGTGGCATTTTCCAGTTTAAAAATAATTTTGAGCACGCAGCGTAATCAAATTACAGATCAACACTTAGCTGATCTATTGCGGATTAAACAGTACAACGGGGACATCGATTTGGACAAACTTATGAGGACGTTACGTTGAAATGCTCACGTCCTATTAATAACTGTTCGAAAAGAACAGGGATCTACAGCAGTGATGTGCACCCATAGCCCGTGGGGGCCGAATGAAAATGAGTATTCACACAGACACGAGCCGAGCCCTTGCCGAAGTAAAAAGCCAAAACTTTTTTGTGTACTCTCAACTCCTACTAATTGTTCATACATCTTATGTTTACTATTACAATGCCTAAAAATATAATCAAATGTACATCGTGAGGACACGAAATTGCAAATTACGCATTGCGCATCACCATTCATGTTCTCAATGAAAAGAAATCTCTCCCACTCTTTATTAAACATTTTTCGCTCAGCTAAAATCAAAACGTTGCGCAGCGTAATTCAACTTTGTCAAGTGACTACCCATAAGCAACTGATATTGTTTTCTCTGCTGTAGTGGCAGTAAAGCAGACCAACAATAGCCGAAGCTACGCACCATCAACTTCGTGTCTGTTGCTTACCAACGTCAGCGTCGCAATACGTCACTGCGGCAGAGAAAACTTCAATACATACGCAAAAAAAAAATTGTGAGTGTATTTTGTGCCGACCACTGATTTAAAGTATTCTTATCATTAAGAAGCATGTATTAACTGAAAGGGAGATTCAAATCTGTTCTGACAGGCAGGCTGCTTTTAAAGCATTACAATCGGTAAGGCTCACATCCAAAACAGTTTTGGAATGTTATGGGCTTCTACAAGATGTTGCAAAATTCTTTACTACTAATCTGCTCTGTGTACCTGGGCACCGAGATATCGTGGGTAATTGCAGGGCAGTTAGCTAGGCGGGGCACAACGTTACTACTTCAGCCTAACAAGGCGATGGTACCTATGCCGCTAGAGACGTGCAAACTATTAATAAAAAGGAATATCATTATTGATGCGAACCATAGATGGGTACAAACTGGAACCTGTCTAATTAGCAGAAAAACTTGGCCACAATGGAGCTTAAATAGAACTAAGCAGCTTTTAAAACTTAACACACTAGACATAAGAGCAACGATAGGGGTTCTTAATGGACACAGACTACTGCAGAAGTTGTCAGGAAGTAGAAGAGGAGGAAACAGTGAAGCATCTCCTGTGTGGATGCATGGCACTATGCAGGAGAAGACTGAACACACTGGGTTCCGAACTTAACGTTACTGAACTCGCAGGAATCATAATAAAGAAGATTAGCTCGTTTATTAAATCGACGGGATGGTTCAGAGAGGATCCAGGGGAGTAGAGATTAGCTCAAGTGGCATCATGGTGCATTATGCGTACGGGTTCATTACATATTTCTAATAAAAAAAAAAAAAAACTAAGAGCAATCTCACTAGAAATATTTTTGAGGATTCTATGAGCATCAGCAGCAGTTTTCTTTCAATTTTAGCCGAAGTTCACTGATTTGGTTATGTCACTATGTTGGCAGATGACTAAGCATATTTGGAACCAATTTAATCTACGTATTTGTACCAGCACCTGCCGCTACAGTCGTCCATCGAAAAACGACGGAAGCAAAATTGTACACCTAATAACAAAAAAAATTTTTAAAAATCCTATGCACAAAAAAAAAACAATGTATGTATGTACTACCTATGCTTAAATGCTGCTTTCATAAAAAAAATTTTATAATTCGCACATGGTTTAAACAACATACACCTTATTTAGCAACTATACGAATTAAGCACATAATTTATTTTTTATTTATTTAGAGCTAACACTAATTTATTTATTTGTATCTTATTCGATATGTATATGGTAGGTAAGTAAAGATGACCAATGTTGTGAATCTGCAGTCACAGCGAAAACTGTGACTGTGACAACGACTACATAATAAAGTAAAAATTCATTTGCTAAATTAAAACGAAAAGTAAGTTTGAAACCCCATTTTCCTATAAATTTCTACAAAAGAATATCGCGGGTTTTTATTATGCTTTTAGATATTTTTAAATGACAAAGGAATTCGACTTGCTTATATTACTTCTCTGTGTCTTTTTGACATAAATAGTTTTGGTCCGCAACAACAAAAGATAAATAGGGATGGGCATTGCGTACTCGAATATCGATATTCAGTATCGATGTGTATCGGATGACACCGATGTAAAAATTCGATATATCGACCAAACAATATCGATATATCGCCCAAAAAATTTGTATGAATGATATCAGTTTTAAAATAATAAGTCATACATAAATTCAGACATACAAATAATCAGTTTATCTGGATTTCTTACAATTATTCCAAAAGGCTGGTTTTTACTTTAAATTAGAAAGGCTCCAAAGAATCGTCTACACAAGCCAAAGGCCGGTTCCGTTCGTTGGTCATTATTCTCCCTGCAAGGGAAAATGGTCGCAATGTGCTTTCCCAAAAATAATTTTTCTAATGAAATGGTAATGTGCAGCGACTTAGCCAGAATGTTGTTTCCCGACGTCTCCAATTTTTTCCCCGGTGCAGTCAAATCTTTTTCTATGCCCAAAGTGGCCATTCCACCTTGCACGCTTAGTTTTGTCGCCGAATTCGTAAATATCGTCAGTATCGGATGAAAATATCGATATCGGATATATCGTCGAACATGGATATCGATACAAAATAGTCGACTTCCAAAGAAAGAATATCGATACACTATCGCCCGTGTCGTGAGTATTAGGTCTGGCCGTCGACGTGAAACATGTCCAGGCATTCTCCACAGTTTTTTGCGCATGGGATTATCGTAGTGGACCTGTTCACAAGTAATGAAAAACCGTTCAACATCTCTCTGCTTCAACTTGTACGGAACCCAATATCCTTGTTTCTGAATCGTTCCAATGGCTTGTTGAGTAACTCGCAATGATGTTGCCATTTTTTTATGCGTTTGGCACGAGTCTTCATTAACCAATTCCTCCAATTCGTAGTTTTCAAAAACACTCTCTAGCCTACCGCTAAGCTTGTCTTCCACATCAAAATCACCGATTTTGCAGCGCAGAAATCACTCACGACATGTTCTTTTACTAAGAGTTATGTCACTAAAGTATTTTTGAGTATACGATGAGTCTCAGCAGCTGTTTTCTTTAAATTGTATCAGAAAATCAAAACTTCCCGGAAATGACGAAAATTTGGCCCGAACACTAGCATCATCGATCAGGGATAGATTTTTAATGAAAGTACAAGTACACTGATTTGGGTATGTTGTTATGTCGGCAGATGAAAAAGCTTATTTTGAACCAATTTAATGTATGTATTTGTACCAGCACATGCCGCTACAGAAGTCCACCGAAAAACGGCGGAAGCTAAGTTTTTTTTTGCGCCGGGCCTAATAATAAATATATTTACTTTGTTATTTACGCCCCAAAGCAGAAATTTTGAACTATTTCATTGCGATGAAGTTTCTGCAATTGAAATAACAAACATTTTAGATGATTTGATGCAATCATTGAAAACAAGAGTGGATGCAAAATACTTATCACCAGCCGTGCTACAATAACTCGATGAAATCAACAAAGCGAACGGTGACGATATAATAGATCAAGAAGGTGTAATGCAAATTGTTATTCCATTTTATTTTATTGTTATTTATTTTATCTTGGACAGTGGAAAGTACAATTTGAAGATGTACTCGTTTTCGATTGGGCCAGACTTGCAACTGTACCGAATTGGAAAGATGTAGAAACAACTATCAAGTTTATGATTGAAAAGAATTGGTTGAAATCTAAAGAAAACAATGTAGAATTATTTGATGAGTTTGGTTACTTATTGAAAATTATTACCACAGAGAAAATTAGCGATTGGAATAAAAAAAAACCACATCAACGCTTGTTGGAATGTTTCAATCATTTTCAGAATAATAATAATAAAATAATAATAATATTATAATAATAATAATAAAACATCTGCAAGTGTAGAACGTGTGTTTTCATTGATCACAAAATTATGGACAAAAGAAAAATCGCAACTTAAGTTAAAACTTTGAAACATATGCTATTGTAAAATATAATTTAAAGTACGAATGCGTTGAATTTTAAAATTTTTTGAAAGAACATCCAACATTGCGTAACCAAATATCATCACAAGATAAATACGACTTTAAACAAAAGGAAAAGGAAAAATAGTTCAAATAACCTATAACACTGTAATCTTCTAATAAATTTAAGTTGAGTAAAGTTTTTTTTCTGGATTTCAGTGTTCTGGATTTTAGTACTTTTTTCAGAAGATGTCCCGGTTTCAGAAATTTAAAGTGTATTTGAATTTTGAAATTAAGGTTTAAGGTACCTCGGCACCTTTAAATCTTAAATAAACAGATTTTCACAAGTTGATACAGGGTTCAGTTCAGTAATCAAAAATAAAAGCGACCGAGACGCTTTCCTCGGGCGCAAACAACTTATGGATTAGATAAAAAAAATGGTTCATCATCGAGAAAATTATTTTCTAGTGCAACTGAATTCGGTTAATCGAAAATATTTTCTTCAAACCGAACTACTGAAATCTTAAATAAATGAAGTTTATAAAGTGTTACAGGAAATGCTAGTCAACCCAAATAATCAAGATACAAAATCATCCGCCCAAAAATTTGCTCAATAAAATTGATCTAAAGTTTTTCGACTATCTCGATGTCTGGAAACAGATATTGAGAAAAGTGGATCAGATGCTAAGAGTCTTTCAAACAAAAGAGTTGTCGATGGAAAAAGCTCCGGGTCTTATTCATGGGTTACAGAATTCATTGCGGGAAACACGCAACGCAGAATTAGAATAAAATTTGCTAGAAGTAAAGAAAACTTATAAATATATATGGGGCGCTCACTTTGTCTGGCATAAATGTCTAAAGACGAGAATTCCCGAGTAACGACATAGGCAAGCCTAGCATTGTTGCAAAAAGGTAAAAATGCCCGACAGAGTATGAAAAGTAAGTAAGACAGCTGTTTAGTTTTCTTATACACTAGAAGGGCGATTAATTAGATTGGCGCTTTTCACAACACTCTTTTTTGGCAACAACGCCTTTATTTTCGTAGTTAAAAGGCTGTGTCGGGCGTATGTGCCCCGTAACGGCACTTTTTCCTTTTACCATTTTGCATTTATGCCAGACCCCATATAAATAAAATGCAGAATATAAATTTTGATTCTCTTTTCGGGGTGGCCAAATCTGAATTTCATAGAGCTGATTCAATTGGTGAAAGTTATTCACTTGACAAGATATTCTGTTTTTGAAATTAATTTTTTTCTAAGTCAAGATCTGCTTTAGTGATAATGAAAATCAAAGCCCTTAATCTGCACATGTTTTGCAGATGACTTCAGGTGTCATTAAAATGGCACTTTCAGCCATAACGTTTTCACAAGCAGTAAGATCCCGAACACTAGCTCTTAAACCCACCAAGACACACATACACATAAAAACATGCATGTAGAGAGTACCAAGTTATTTGCTTATAAGCCAGCCCTTAACTAGGTGATGGTACGAAGCTTCAAAGGCAACAGCACTTTGGCAAAATCCAATTAACTTGAAATGCAGCTAACACACACATACAAGCTTAACACCCGCACACACACAGATACAATAATGCAACATGCCACGCCCTTGAGGCGTCTCACGAAACTAAGCACTGAGAACAACAACACCAACACAAATGACACACCTTTTGTGTGTTTGTACTGGAAGATGTATGGAATGCTTTAGCTTAGAACCTAACGCTGGGCTGACGAGCAGATGGTTAAAATTTCCTCATGCAAACTCATGGAAAACATTATAAGTATTTTAGCTTTTGCATATTTTAAGACGAATTTCACGTTTCACAAAAGCCGTGCCGCCATTAGTCAGAAAACCCCGAGAAGACAAGCAACAAGACGCCATCTTGCAGAGCAAACTTGGCCAATGTCGCATAATAAAGCGGAATGCATAAGTCACCAGGATGCATAGTGTTGCATACCTTGTGGCATACTTTATTAGAAATGCATCGTACGGATAGTACGATACCAAATGAAGCGACTGTAGGACTGAAGGACTGACGTACGAACTGTCAGATTGACTGGCTGACTGAGTGACTGACTGGCAAAGCAAACTGGGTTATGTTTACAATTAACTTTTCGTCCCGGCCCGGCACCACAAACCAACAACAGAAACAACAAAAGGGCAGTAACCACAGTACACAGTAGTTGCCACAACCACAGCCAGTGAGGCACTGCAGCAGCAGCAGCAGCAGCAGCAACGAGTTCATCCCGCATGCACAAAAGGAAGGCCGTCAAACCCACTGCTCGTTGACTTAGCGCTTTCCGTTGCAGGGACTAATGGCTTATGGCCTGCTCTGCATAGACCTTGGCTAACCTCGGTTCTGGTCTGACATCTGACCCATAAAGTTTCCTATGAAGATATTTGCATTCAGCAGATCGCCGCATTTTGTGGTTGTGCATTTTTTGGCGCTTGTCAAAGACCCAAGCAGTCAGTCGGTTTTAAGCCCTCCCCTGCGACTATACTTTGGTTCCAGCAGGCTTAGCATCCATCCTATTGCTGGGCGCAAGATTCTCATGCATTTAACAATATTAAGTGGTAATTTTCATTTATAATGAGCTGCGGTTTTCCGCTGCTCACTTTCCACCTTGCCAACACTTACCTGCGCGCGGAAGGATTTTGCGGCACATGCATTATGCAAATCATGGAACAATTGGCCTGATTAAAATGTCCTTCATAGCAAGTATTGCGGCAGCTCAGCCAAACGAACATAACCGCAAAATCTTTCAGCCAAAAAGGCATAGCTCAATTTCACAAGGCTAATTAATGGCGGTCACAAAGCAAAGATTTCATAGTTTGCACTAAGCTTATTTATTAGCTCTAATTAACTGCCTATCCCCAGGCAATAAGCATCTTTATATACTAGCCCTTAAGCATGGTGGGACAGTGGGACACCCTGCCCCCCTACCCTGCTTTATCATTGCAATTAAGGGCTTAAGTCCAAAGTCCTACTTTTTTTAACCTATTTTAATGTCTATGGTTAGTTTCAAGTGCAAATGTTCAGAAGTGTGCAAAAATAGACGATATGGTAATATCTATTAGGGCTACATAAGGCTACTTTGGTATACAGAACATATGGTCAGCCCTTTACAATCAAATGTCGATTAAAATAGACTTAAACTTAAGCTTAAGCTTTATTTAAAATTCAATCTATTTCAATTAATAAAGAAATTGTATTTATATTAATTTAATAAACAACAAAACCATGTCAGATAATGTTTAATATTATTTTTTTAATTGATTTATTTCAATTAGTTTCCACTCATACGTCGTTCTTTCATTTTTTTGCCCTTCACTCAATTCCATGTGAAATGGCATTTAATAATACAAATTCTAGACAACATAATTTTTATATCCGTGCTCAAAAAATTTTTGAAATGCAATTAACATGTGAAGTTTGCATGGCCGGGTTTATATGTGACCCTGTTCCCTGTAGTTTAAATTTACAGCACTAATTCCTAAAGTACAATTATCGAGATTGCATAAAATAAAAAACTTTATAAGGCATAGCCAAACTTCAATTTTCCTACCCTGTGCTTTATATACCTGTTTCCCTAAAAGAAAACGGTCTCAACCTTTAAGCCAAAAATATTTGGTACAATCTCCCGTGACATAATTAAGAACTTAATCTGAAAGTTTGGTTATTCTAGTTCTTATTATCTTTCTCAGACGGACAGACGGACACTTTCGGGATAACTTTACCCTAAAAACGGATTTTTCAGGGGGTCACTAGTCTCAAGATAAAAGATATTATACATAGGTAACTCTCATTTGAAAGAAACAAATAGTGGACGCACAAAATACCTGTGAAAATTTAAAATGAGACAATCACAATACTATAGAATTTTAGAATATACATAAGGGTAGCTCAAAACTTAAAGTGGACTCAAGTCAGCGGTTTAAAAGTCCATAGCTTGAAAATATTTTTTTATGGAGCTCGAAATTAATTTTGCACAGTCTTTCTTTGCCAGCAAGATTGAAATCGTTTAAATCCCATACGATATAATTTTTTTAGTGCAGATGTAAAGTAGTTTTATGATAGAAGCTATCTTAAAATACATTAGTGCAATAGAAAACTTACAATAAGAAATTACTTGTAAAGTGTTTTTACAGCCCGCCTTCAAATAAGGTTACTCATTTTCCATCAAATAAGACTGATATGAGTTAGAGCAACAGGACCAAAATTTCATTCAAAACCCTAAGCTCTTTAAAATACCGCATAACAACACAAAACAATGCATAATTTCAACTTCTCTGCACCTTTTCTTTTGTTTTGTTGTTCAGCTTGTTCGTAGCTGCGCCATTTTGTTTTTTTTTATTTTTCCTTTTGTTTTTTGTTCGAGCACCCAAGCCTGAAATTATGCTTCCTGTAATTTGACATACAGACAAAACCATTTAACACCCCGCTGGGTGCATTGTTCTTCTGGCTGTGTTTTGTTGTCTGGGAGGCAGCTGGTCCGAACCCTTGAGCAATTTCCCATTCAATTTATAATGCATTTTGTTTTTTAGCCAAAGCTCAAAATTACACACAATCAAAATCGAAAATTGCATTTGTTTATATTCATACACACCCACACACAGACTCACATGCTTCCTGCGATAAGCTGTAAACTTAGCACCTTTTTGAGGTGATTAAAAGCTCATTAGGACACTGGTAATGAAGTTCTATGCAAGAACTCAATTCTTCATTAGGGTAACTGAATTACCAAAACTTTAAAATGCAATAAGCTGAAAGCTTTAAAGTTGTTTTTTTTTTTGCTACAGTTCGTTGTGGTCATTTGTACTACAGCTGTCTCTTTCTAACGCTTCTAATTAACTTTTATTACAGTTTATTGTTGCGTGACAAAAACCGTTTTCATATTTTAATTATGTTTAAGTGTCATGATTTTTAATTGTAAGTTATGGTCCAAACAGCCAGCACATACAGAAATAAAAACCTTTATATAAAACTGTGCACACCAACTACGAAATGAAAAGAACACTATGTGCCGCCAGAGTTGCCATATGCAAGCAAGAAGTGTTTACATGCTGCACATGGGCGCAGCCGACAGCAGATTTGGCAAAAAGTGTTGCATACTTTTTGCACTGCCACATATTTTACAAAACTGAACAGACAACGCGCAGCTTGACCTATAATATTTTTTGCAATAGCTCAGCTGTTATGTTTGTATACTCTTTAGCCATAGCATCCAGATAATTGTGGATTTTTCCGATTTATGTAACAAAGCAAATGGATTGGTATGTCCGTCTTTTTTTTGTCTGTGTGAATACGTCTCGCAGATCCTGACTTTATACAATTATTTCAGGTAAACAAAATTCGATAGCAATTTTATAAGCTTTTTGAGTTAAGTCCAACTGCTACTGAAACAATCGTTCAAGCTTTCTGCAAGAACTATCAAGCCATACTGCTAGCCCGATCTTACTTACTTACTTAGAAGAATAGGAAAATAAAAATAATACAAGACTATATATATTCTATTAATTAGAACACCAAATCAAATAAAAATGGTGTAAGTTAAAAACTAGAAATTCCAAAAATAAAATAGTAGGTAATTAAAAAAAATATATAGTCAAAATATTAACTCAATATTATACATGAAACAGCTATTAATATATTACAAAAAATAGCCGAAAGCCTTAGTTGTATTTTATGTTAATTATTAGTTTTTAACTATTATTATCATTGTAAATAAATAAATAAAATATTACAAAAAAAAAATAATTATATAGCAATAAGTATGTACATAAATGTAAGATTAAAAAATTTGATTCAAATCGGAATTGAAAAAATAAACCAATTGTAAAATCAATTGTTTCGATTGAAAATCGAATCTCGTATTAGAACCGTCTTCAAACATTTCCAGTCCATAACTCTACCAATTGGGCAACTCTTGTACTCTATACTAACACTGCACTATTACGAAGCGATTTTTCTGTACACTATAAGGTCCATAAAGGTGTGGTGTCTGCCAGAGAAACTCATAGTTATATTTCATGATTCTTTGCCCTTCTTATGTTTTCACTACAATAAATTTTTAAATCTTGCTCTCTCTTTCAAACTGTCATTGACTTCTATCATCTTTCCTATTTTAAGTATTCCAGCAACCGTAACCAATTTTGATGGTATATTTGGTAAGTTATTATTTGGTCCAAATCAAAATATCCAATTGTAAACGAATTTTACAAGAACAAAATTTTTTTTTTTTAAAGTGTTTAGGGTATTTGACTGTCGAGCAGCGTCTCGTCTATATAACAAATTTTACAACTACGCCACTAAAAATTGCAGGCCTCGGCCAGTCGCCAGGGACCAAAGGGCAAAGAAAGTCCCTTGTCAGGGCTGTAGCTGTAACCCGGAGCTCAGCGGATGGCATTCCATGCTATTGCTATAATTATGCGCTTGAGTGCTTGATTATGATGGTGCTGATGACAACGATGATTACGTAACCGCCGCGCGTTGTTTATTCATTAACAAGAGTGAAAGAGAGCACGAAGAGATCTAAGTAGACTAAGTAGTGTGACCATGTTTGTGTATGAGTTTATCTAGCATACTTTTTTTTATGCACTTTTGCACTTGCCGGAATCGTTTATAGGGGCCTGTCACCTACACGCAAAATTTACCAAAGCGCAGTACTTATGACATATTTATGTATTTGTGAATGTTCGTGTGTGTGTGTATATATTTGTGTAGGTGTATGGCTATGTGTGTAGTAAATATATCAGTGTAGAATCTTTTTGTCGCACAATTCGCTCTCTCAAATTGCATATTTTGCAGCTTTATAGCTCATTACGCTGACACTTGATTGTTGCACATACTCACGTGCAGTCGCGCACACAACTACACGTATGAGGTTGACTCTCTCCAGCTCTAACTCGCTTCTGCTCTCTCGCACTTTCTCTCTCCCATCTTCTTTGTCACGTCCCCCTCACCATACTAAAATAAGCGCTTAAGTGTTATTATTACACTCAAACACAAAGCACGCTGCTATATCTACCTAGCCATAATGACAAAAACAACAACTACTGAAGTGGACCATTTACAGTGGGAACATACCGACTATAACATGAACGAACAAGAATACTTGCCTGCTATGTATTTATTAGTGGGAAATTAGAAATTTTATAAGTACGTATTCGAATTATCAATAAACTACAAACTAGGGAAAAAAAAAAAATTGAAAATTGTGAATATTTTTAAACCCAAGAACCGGTCCAGACGTTGGTTTATATGTATTACATTTGGTAGGTGTTCATTAGGGTGGATCAATATTTTTCGGTATGAAGGCTCTCAGCGATTTTGATTCTTTGGGTCATTCTAAGCAATTTTGCCGAAGAAACTATGGGTCTAAAATTAATTTCAAGTGGTTCTTTTTTTCAAAATAGGTTTTTATCAAAATATTCAAAAATCGACTTACACCTTCCATCTACCCTCCCTACAGTACATATTTGGCACCGTTGAACTTCTTCCTCTGTCCTCGGCTCAAGCGGGACCTCAAGGGAAACCGATACAAGCGTAGAAGCCGTCCAATGGGCCATGACTTTATCTCTGAAGCGAGTTCCAGAAAGCGTACAACCATTGGGAATCACGTTATACACATTGTGTCGAAACACAAGGGTGCTGTTTCAAGGACTACAAAGGATTGTTGCCGATTAGTTCAATAAACAACTTTTAGTTAGTTCAGTCCTACTACTTTTTGAACCTACCCTGTATGACCGCTACAGATCTAAAAGTTTAAAATACTTTACAACAGAAAGGGCCAACATCAAAACCAGTGAAGAACTGAAGCAACAGACGGATCTCTAACAACAATTCATGCTTTTAGCTTTTATGGTTTTAAAAACAAACTTCGCGAAAAAGAATCAATTCTTTTTTGTGGTCCAGACTCTTTTAGCGGTATAATCTTGGCGTTAAAAACAACATTCTTTTCACTAAATTGATATACTCCTTAGCCCTTGCGTACAGAGTATGAAAAACCTTTCTAGCATACCAGCGTATTTTCCGCTGCTTCTGAAAACATTGCGAACGACATTAAAAATCCATTTAGCGTAGCGCTCAATGCACCAGCAACAGCTCATCATCATTGTGACTGCAAGAGACAACACGCGATCCCCGCTAGACACGCTGCACCCTCCTATGTCATCACTGTCACTCTAACCGCCCAACCGTTGCAGACGCCCACTTGTTTTTTGCTAATAACCCGTTGAGTGTCTAACAAAACCGCAAGACTTGCTTGTCAACAGCGTGCAATATAAAAGATGGCGTGCGATAAAGTTGGGCGCGGACGACTTTGGGATACCCTTTACCACCACATTGCAATTAAATCCGGTACATTGCTTAAAAACTTCAAAAGACATTTGATTGCCAAATTTGGTAAGGATATCTTCATAAACAAGCGAAAAACAGACGAATTTTGCACCAAAAACGGTTTTTTGACCGATCGCTCCTATGGGAGCTATATGATAAAGCAAACCGATTTTGATCAAATTTGTTACAGTGCTTGGGTACTCTAAAAAACTTCTGAATGCCAAATTTGGTTACAATATCTTCATAAACAAACGAAACACAACGAATTTTGTACAAAAAACATTTTTTTGACCGATTGGTCCTATGGGAGCTATATGATATAGTCAACCTATTTTGATCAAATTTGGTACAGAGACTCAGAGCTCTAAAGAACTTGCGACTGCCAAATTTGGTTACGATATCTTCATAAACAAACCAATTATTTATCTAAAACTTTTCGGGTTTTTCGAGGTCCTCTGAGACACCCCTATGGGAGCTATATAATGTAGTCCCGATGTCAAAAATCTAAAATAAACTTGCATCCCCTGACATAATAACGCATCTATTATGAAAATTAGGTTGCTCTAGCTCTTACCATCTCTGAGATCTAGGCGTTCGTACAGACAGACAGACAGACAGACTGACATGGGTATATCGACTTCTCTATTTTCGGCTTGCACAAACTTAATATACCCTTTATACCATACGGTACAGGGAATAAAAATATTTTTTTGGCCGATTGGTCCTATAGGAGCTATATAATATTGTCAACCGATTTTAATCAAATTTGGTGCAGTGCCAATTCCCAAAACTAGAAAAAACTTCCGAGTGCCAAATTTGGTTATGATATCGTCACAAACAAACGAGTTATCCATCTAAAACTTTTTTGTTTTTTTCGAGGTCCTCTGAAACACTCCTATGGGAGCTATATATATATATATATAAGTATAACCCCGATATCGAAAAAATAAATAAACTTGTCTCCCCTGACATAATAACGCATCTAATCTGAAAATTTGGTTGCTCTAGCTCTTACCATCTCTGATCTGATCTACGCGTTCATACAGACAGACGGACATGGGTATATCGACTTCTCTAGTCACCCTGATCATACTTAAGGTAACTTTGGGGGTCTCCGACGTCTCCTTCTGTATGTTACATACATTTTCGGCTTGCACAAACTTAATATACCCTTTATACCATATGGTACAGGGTATAAAGTGCATCTTTGTGTGCACATTGAGTGAGTATAAAAAGTCTTGGAACAGAACTATTTACAAAGTTTGCCTGTATATAGTAATATGTTTTTCTCCATCATCAACTCGGACAGAAATTGCCCGATTGTTCCAAATCTAAGAACTAAAAACTCTACATTTTACGAAAATATTGACATTACCGGTAAAATTTCATCCCAAAACTTTTTTCGTTTCGCTTGTGGGTTCTGGTCCGTGTTTTCGGCTGAGCAAAACAAACGTGTCTCTCTCTCTCTATAACACTTATGTCGAGACACTTTAAGAGATCGCTCACTTAAAAAAATGTGCAAAGACCGTTTCGCAAAAAGAGCCGCGAAAAACCAAACTTTTTTATATTTTCCGCCCATTCTGGAATACTTTTCCTGCGTTTGGAGCCCTCAGTACCGTCTTTATCAGGTCAACACTGAATTGGTGCAAGAGCAATTCCTCCTTCTTGCACTTCCTGGCTTAAATTGGGATCCTAATATCTGGTTGCTACGTTATTCTGACAGACTTCGCCTTATTACTTTGCCTTCCGTGCTATTCGTGCATAACCTGCTACTTGGTCTTGTCGATTTTATCGAACTTCTAAATAAAGTTACATTTACAGTACCTTCTAGAGTAACTCGTAATTTCCGCACCTTAACCTTGTAACTTTGAAGATCCAACTTTGCATTGCATGATCCTTTCCGTGTCTTATGCTCTTATTACAATAGTCTTTACAATTTAATCTCTTTCGAACTATCTTTATCCTCCATCACTTCTATCTTAAGCC
Source organism: Chymomyza fuscimana (assembly GCA_949987675.1). Taxonomy (NCBI): domain Eukaryota; kingdom Metazoa; phylum Arthropoda; class Insecta; order Diptera; family Drosophilidae; genus Chymomyza; species Chymomyza fuscimana. The sequence goes on from OX465088.1 coordinate 89,633,810, forward strand.
ATCTTGACTTGCCTCTTTTAGCATCTTAGAGCAATTCTGAATTGTGAATCACCCAACTGATCAACAGTGCTCTTTTGGCGTTTTCCTACAATAATGTTAATATGTTAATATGATAATAATTGTAAATCCTACTTTCTAGCCAATTCATGATATGAGTCGGAGCAAATCGTTAAAAACTCACCCATCGGGCTAGAGACGCGGATTAGTTAACATATATTTTTTACTGTTCTATCTTTCCAGAATTTCTTTTCTATAACACTAGTGTTTCAGCTTACAATATTTTTTCTTTTTATGGCTATTTTTGTGAAAGAGGACATTTTTCAAAATACTGTTGCACATATGAGGTCACAAAAGCTATGCAATAAGTTAAGTTAACAATATGCTTTATATAATTTAGATAAATAATCTTTTCAACTGAAATATAGTATGGTATAGTATGAATAATTATTTTAAATGTATTATCGTTGTGTAGTGAAAGTGAACACAAAACCTTGGTCCAAAGGAAAGCTATACTCATTCGAATTTTCATTGCTTGCTCAAAATCACAACATTTTGGTGACTTTCCGTATAAATATCACTATTTCTAAAAAAAAAAAAAGTCTTAGAAACTTGAAAAGTTAGCTATTTAATGTTATTGGTCATGATATGTAGATGCGATTTCTGTATAGTGTCGTCTTTTTATGATAAAAAATTATTGATTTATTGAATTTTTAGTAAAAAACTGTATTTATAACGCAAAGTTTTTCATCATAAACAGACGACACTACACTGAAATCGCATATATATATCATTGTCCGGGATATGTCAAAAAAATAGTTACTGTCAGATACTTAGATGTGTGAACTTTTTTGGTTCACTCTATTTGTGGAAGTAGAGTATGTGTCTATATATATAGCGCTTATTAAGTTATTTGGAAATTTTCCACAAAAATGTTAACCACATAGAAACCAAACAATCAAATCAATTTTAACAAACTCTCTTTGAAATTGTTTGCCATGAAATGTTTGGAATTCAAGCAAAGTTCTTCATGTTAGTGTCACAGAAACGTCGACGTCAACGTCAGCGCCAGCGTCGGCGTCGTTGCCAAAGTTGCAGCGTTGATTACCCAAATGCCATTTATTCGACATTTTCCGATAATGAGCTCTTGGTGGCATGCCGCTTTGCAACAAATTAAAGGTCTCCACGATTCGGAATAGTCAGCACATTTTTGGCATGTCACAGGCCACTTGCTATTTATGTAATTAAGCACTTCAATGGACCACGCCCACGAACTCCCACTCCCACTCCCAATTCCCATCCGCTCTCCCAGTTGCACTTGGCACTAAAAGCTAACTTGATTAGGCGCAATTAACATGCTCAACACACCACGCTGACCTTTGCACTGTGCCCTCACATCAACGCTCAGCACGCATTTATGCATATACATACATACATACACACATGCATACAAATGACTAACCGGATGCTTAACTATTCAGTGTGTGTGTGTGTCTGTGCATAAAAGCTAATCAAGTGGTTTAATTGTAAATCGAACTCAGATTTAATGGAGGGACCATCGATGCCAAAAGAGCATCGTTAATGAGTGGGTGGGTGTACGATGCAGTCGCACTTCTCACTTTTTTCCCTTTGTGAGTGTGGCCGTATTCCATGCCAAATGCTTGCGTTGGTACAAGAATAAGGTTTATTTACAGAAAAAGTCAACATTTTTTTGTTTATTAGGCTCACGTGAGTGTACATAAAAAAGTCTGTAAGCCAAATTTTTCGCAAATCCATCTAGTTCGGCTACGACATTAATTAGATAGATTTTAAATGTGGTTTGGAAAATAGTCTTAGTTTTTTATTTTTTCCTAAAGGATCTTTTTTTACCAAAATAAATATATTATCTGAGTTGTATTGAATCTGTTGGGTAACATATGGAAAACGTTCTTCTTTTCGTCGAGCTAAAAGTTAGGGGAATTTTCTTCCCAAGCATAGAGAGGGATTAATTTAACCACTCATTTTGCTATGTAAACATCGAATAAAACTTTAATCGGCCATATGTATCTCGATTTAAAAAAAACTTATGTTCCGCGTTTCAAATTCTTAAAATCGGATTGAACTCATTGGAGAATATAGACCATTTTGCTTTTACAAATGGCTACTATAAAATATCTTCAATTAATTGAAAAATATCATCAATACAAAGGAGTGCATTTATGGATATAATTCCCAAAGTTCCGTCAAACTCGTTTTCACGGATGGGTAATGAAAAACAATGTATAAAAACTGGTTTCTTTTGTTTTCGAACATTTTTTAAAGGTTTTTTTTTGGAATTCTGGTGATTCCAAAAAAATTTTGATTCCACATTTTTCACATATCTCAACTTTTTGTTAATTTAAAAGATGTTTGAAAATCTTTTGGTTAAATTTGTTTTCCCTAATGGTCTATGAGATAAAGCTGTTCATACGGACAGATGCACGTATGCATCAACAATTTTTAAAGGCCGTTTTTATTTTATTATATAACCAAACTTGGCGTTCGGAAGTTTTTCAAATCTGTTTACTATATCGGACAAAATTAGACACTATTCCGAATTCGGATCTAAATCGATTCCGAATTTGCATCTAAATCGATTCATTTACTTATTTATTTTTTGTGGTGGTAAATGGAATCTCAAAGTCGGTCGGCACTTCCAACTTTAACTTTCGCCATTTTTAATAAAAGAGATATAAAAAAATTTTTAATATTTAAAGATTATTCTAATTGGTGACGCACCTACTTTTTTTGTAAATGTTTTTTTTTTTATATTCCAGAATTATAAAATTAAAGTAGAATAGTCTGTTTGAGGTATTCGCTCCTTATTGAAGGGAGATCCCAGTAATAACTTCAGCTTTATCCCGACTACGATGTTTTTTCTGTGATAAATCATATACAGTCAGTATGACAGAACTCACTTTGAATCGTTTTTAATTAAATATTTTATTGCCACTGTGCTGGCGGTGCATTAAAAAATAATTACATCAATTTATAATTTGCTCTTTGTGTATGACATTTTGACTTGTAATATTTTTATTTCATAACCATGATAATTTATGGATTTGCCATACTCGTAAAGAAATATTTTATATATATCATTGACATGTACATGACGCCAGCTAGCAAATAAAAAGTAATATTTACTACATTATATGTTTATTTTTATTATTCTTTATATTATTTCCAAAACCAATTGAAATTACACTTATAAGCTCGTGGTTAAATATTAGTCGCAATGTTAACTAGACAAAACACCCATATCTTCGGAACACGTCTCCTTCTTAACTGACGGCTCAAAACTTGATGGTAGTGCCGGAGATGGCATCTTTTAGAAGCAGTTTAAAATGTAAAAGAAAAAGTTGTATTCTTCCGGATTAGTGCAACTAACCATCCTTACCGTCATTAGCCTCATATCATCTGGTTCTAAAGCATGGGTTAAGATTCCTTAAAACACCAAGTCTACTTTAAAAGCCAAAATGTGCAAACCTGATGTTGAAAGACTCTTCACTATAATGTATACAGATTCTTTGTCCCTTTTAATGGATTCTGGGCATTTAAAAATCTGTTAGTATCAAAATAAAATATAATTTTCTCGGCAAATTAGCATTTTATCTCGCATCCTACTCTACACTTAGCTCGATATATTTGGCATAACCTTTTTGAATCTTTTGTATTCCTTTAAAACAATGGGTTTTCTCAGGGCCTTCAAAACAGACACTTGTTTCAGCCTGAGCTCAACTTCATTCCACCCAAATCCATTACCAGAAAACAAAAAATAATCGCTAAGGGTCAGATCTGAAGAGTATGGTGGATGAGACAGCAATTCGTAGTCCAATAGCGCGCATTAACAGCATCAGCTTGATTAAAGATGCTTCTGTCGAAAGCATGTGACTTCAAATCAAAACAAATCTCGAAGGAATCTGCAAAGATACTCTCGGCTACCGTAAAAATGAGCAAAAGGAATGGATGTTGGCAGCGGAATGGGAACTCATCGGACAAAGCATCAGAAAAGGGCGATATGAAGGAGCTGTTCAAGTTATCAAAACAACTAGGTGACAAACCTCTCCGCAGCTGCAATCCAATCGAAAATGAACAAGCGCATCAGGTGACAACAAAAAATGAGCAGGCAGAAGTATGGAAAAGACCTTTGAGAGAACCTTCAAAATCATAGGTAGCGAAAGCGAAGAATTTGTTATTCGAAGGAGTCTGAATCCTAACAGGGAAATAAATACGAGGCCAACTAGCGTAAGCGAAATACGAAATGCAATTGCTAGCATGAAAAGTGGCAAAGCACCAGGCATTGATTGTCTACCGATTGAATATTTCAAGGTTGATCCTCCCGCCGTCGCAAAGCTTTTGCACCCCTTATTTGAGAAAATCTGGCAGCATGAATCCTTTCCGCTTGAATTGAAGAAGGCTTTCACTGTTAAGCTGCCCAAGCAAGGCGATAGAAGAAAATGTAACAACTGGAGGGGCATCTCTTGAATACTAGCCATTTTCCAAATCTTCAATAAGACAATTGACAATTGAAGACTGACTCAAACTCAGGCTGGTTTTCGCCCAGGACATTCGTGTATTGACCAGATCAACACAGTCAGGATACTTATTAAACAAGCCTCCGAATTGAATGCTACCTTATACCTAGCTTTCATAGATTTTGAAAAAGCGTTTGGCGCTCTTAAGAAAAGCTATGTTTGGCTAGCGCTGAGTGCTAAAGGCATTCCCAATCAAATCATTAATATCATTTAAAAGAGCTACGAAGGGGCTACCAGCAAAGTACTACATGAGGGTACTCTTAGTGACACCTTCAACTGCAATAGTGGAGTTCGACAGGGGTGCGTCCTTTCACAGCTACTGTTTATCACAGTCCTTGATGCCGTTCTCGAGGCAGAGGAAGAAAATCCAATAGGCATCAACTGGAAAGTTAATCAAAAGATTGCTCATCTCGAATACGCCGATGACATGGTACTGTTGACTGGCCGACACTCCGATATGCAAGATCTTGTTGACAACGTATCTGGGCAAGCAGCTAAAGTGGGTCTTAAGATAAACGCTTCAAAAACGAAAACATAACATAGAGCATAACATTGAAGATGTGCAGCAATTCGAGTACCTAGGAAGTATAGTAAAAAAGCGAAAGGATCTTTTGCGGTGCTTAACAAAGTTTGGAATGCCAGCACCATCAATATCTAAACGAAGATTAGAATATTCAACGCCTGTGTAAAATCGACATTATTATATGGTTGCGAAACCTGGTCGCTAACGAGATCGTTGGTTCAAAAGATCCAGACCTTCGTCAACAGAAGCTTGCGGCGTATTTTAGGCATTTCGCGAGAATCTCAAATGAAGAGCCTTGGCGCCGTACCAGACAAAAACCAATAGAGAAAGAAATCTTGCTGCGTAAATATGGCTGGCTCGGCCACACACTAAGGAAACCTACCTTGTGGATAATGGAACAAGAAAGACATTTAATCAGCTACATTTTGTTGCAAGAACCAGAGACGAATGGAAAATCTTCGTAAAAGTCAACTGTGAATAGACTTAGTTCAAATTTATATTTTGTGAATTTGAACATGTCCTAATAATAATAATATATTCAGTCAACCCCAATAGCATTGACCTTAAATATCCTCACTCAAATTTTATTGCCAATCCAGAAATCTTTGAAGCCGACTTTTTTCAATCCCTACTATCCATTAAATCATCCTTCTCCCCTGGCCTCGATGTCATTTCTAGTTGCGTCTTAAAGCATTGTGCTCGCTCTCTCTCTATGCCATTATATGTTCTTTTCAGCACATTAAAATATTCTTTTGAATGAAGCCTTCATTATCCCTCTTCATGAAAAGGTTCCAAGTCGAATATTGAGAACTACCGTGGTATTGCCAAGCTTTCATCAATTCCAAAAGTTATTGAAAGGATGGTCACTTCACAATTGCAACTCTACTGTCGTTCTTTTTGTAAAACGTCGGTACACTTCTACTAACCTTTTAGAACTTTCTTCTCTTATTAATCATGGTTTTACGGAAATAAAAGCAATGTGATGTCATTTATACTGACTTAAGTAAAGCATTTGACTCTGTAAACCATAGTCTTCTCTTTGTTAAACTGTCACGTTGGGGGCTTCCGTCTTGTCTTTTAAGTTGGATATCGTCCTATTTATCTAATCGCGTGCAAAAGGTAGTTTTTAGAGGCTGCGAATCTAAAGTAATTAAGGTCACGTCAGGGGTACCTCAAGGTCGCCATCTAGGCCCTTACCTTACCTTATTTATATATGATCTCCCACAAGTAATCTCGTCTTATCGCGCTCGTATGTATGCGGATGATGTTAAACTCTGTATGTTCTACTCTGATATTAATAAGTACTTACTTCTTCAGCATGATTTTGATAGCATGCAATCTTGATGCAATATCAACCAACTCTTTCTCATCAAGACAAAATGTAACGTTATGACATTTTGTCGCTCTGCGATATTTGGATACTTACTCTTTAGAGTCTTCTGCCTTAGAACGCATCCTGAGTGTGTCTGACCTTGGTGTTTCGTTTGATCATAAGCTTAAATTTAATAATTCAAGTTTGTAATATTCTGAATAATGCTAGAGTTCTCGCATTTATAAAGCGTTGGTCTAAAGAGTTTAACGACCATTTTTTGAATATTGTTCCTGCGTTTGGAGCCCTCAATACCATCTTTATCAGGACATGATTGAGTCCGTACAAAAGCAATTTCTCCTTTTTGCACCTGGTGGCTTAAACTGGGAACCAAATATCCGTCTGCCACCATATTCAGATAGACTTCGACTTATAAAGTTGCCTTCCTTAAATCATCGCAGAACATGCCACAGCGTGTTAGTATCTGGCCAGTTCTCAATGTTTGTCGGTGCATATCGTTAAAAAGTTCACCCATCGACCTAGAGACGCGGATTAGTTCATATCTATTTCCTCGTTCTATTTTCATTATATAAAATTAAATAAATAAATAATATGTAATGAGGGAGAAGCCTATGGTCTCAGCCGCCTCACGCCATTTTTTTCTGCGATTTCGTCGACTACTACTTCACGATTGAAAATTATGTTGCAGAGTACATTTATTAAACCTTTCCTTGTTTTGGTGAAAATTTTTTCACACTGAACCGAAGCTACGTGATTTTACTATCCAGCAGCCATCATGGGTGCACCATTTTGAAAATCTAGCTCCAGATTCGCGATCAGCGACCCTGAATAACCATACTTTTGATAATTTTTCTGCTTTCGGCGATCATTTCGGGTGTTATAATAATGTTTTTTTTCAGAAAAATATTACAAGTAGATTTTAAATTATGCAGTTACTTTGCTTTGGCGGCCATTGTACCATTTGACACTTAAAATTATCAAAAATCACCAAACGGCTTGAAAGCCGTAGACGAGATGACGCAAAATTAATTTATTATCTTAAAAATTTAAGTGTGCAGGGGGCTCGCTAATTTGACAGAGAATGGCCCATATATAGTATATTATTTTTGAATAAGCAAAGAATCAATTTTATAAAGTTACAACTTGTCCCTTAAACACGATTTCATTATACTCACATTTTTAAAAAGTAAGATGAATTTTTTTAAGATTTACTTAAATGTTTTTGTGTGGTTTTTTGTTATAATTGGCGCAGCCTTATCATGTTTTCCGCATTTGTATTAGAAACAAATTTTAATTAAGTATGATGACATATTTAACATAAATATTCAAAGTGTGTACAAGTTGTTCTATTAAAATCGGTGAGTATACACAATTAGTAAGTCAGGGACTTGAGCTGAAATAAATTATAATAATAAAGCCAAATATTTGACGTCGTTCGGTAGTTTAATGAGCGCAGCAGGAAACAACAAGAAACCCACAGCAAGAAGAAGAGTAAGGGAAAAATACAACACTGCCTGGACGAAACCAACACTGCATAGCAGTGCTGTAATGTGCGCCTAAAAGCAGGCAACAATAAATTGTAATTGTCTTGACAAAGCGCAGCAAACATAAAGGACATAAAGACAAAGGAGAGCGCAGTGACAACAACAAAAACCTCTCTGACGTAATACAATGTAACGGCAAAAAAGGCAAACTCATTTCAAATTACTGCATTAATTTTAACTTGAGAGTAAGAGTGTCGGAGAGTGAGAGAGAGAGAGAGATAGCTGAAGTATAGAAGTAAAAACAATAACAAAAATAATAGAAAATAGGACCAAAGAGAAAGAGAGAGGGAGAGAGAGATAGCGACAAGTAATTCGTACAAAGGTAAGAAAAGGAATTGCATTTTTGCTAGAAAATGCAATTAAAAGGAATTTCAAGTGAACAGAGTCTGAGTTGCCTTGAAAAACCAGACGCTAGCAAGCAGTACAAAAGGATGAGCTAGGCACAAGAATTACAACAAAATACAACATTATGCCGACTGGCGCCATCTAGCGGCAGCTCAAATGACTTGAAAGAAATTGAAATTGATTGCAGCGAAAGCAGCAATCATGCAAATTAAGTACCGAAAAATGAAAATGAAAAGAAAAACTTCAAATGTTGTACCATCTTGTATTTGGCCAACGAGAAAATAAAAACTGTAAGAAGCGCTACTTAATTGATTGAAGAAAGCAAGGGCTTTCTACATTGATGCTGGACGAAACTGAAAGCGGATAGGGACGGGAAAGAACAGGGGAAGCCTGCCAAAGCGGCAGCTGTTTTTTTCTGATTAATTGCCCAACGCAAGACACGCAAATTAAATTAGCCAATAAACAGCGGGCTGTCCAACGTGGACACAGACGGACGGTTTCTACCATGGCCTTAACCCCTTATTTTCAGTGTACAAGCCGTGAAAGAGCCAACATAGACATTTGTTTTGTGTTATACTTAAAAAAAAGCATACAAATAAAAAGCTCGAACCAGAAAAGGTTACAACATTAAAAACAAATGAAGCCCTAATGGACTCGAGTATACCAGAACCAGTCAGTTAGTCAGTCAGTCCGCCTGCTAGCCAGCCAGCTCACCCAACACAAATAATTGGCTTAATTTTTAATTGACGCGAAATTAATAGCCTGCCACTGAACACCCAACATTCCCAAACAGACTCGAAACTGAAACGGACACGCGCGTCAGAGCCATGGGCACGAAGCTACAAGCCTCCTTCAGTTGCGCCGATGATAAATTGGAAAAAATTGAAAAACTTGTAGAAAGTTTTCGGAAAAACGGCATGAGACGTGGCCAGTTAAGTTAAAGTTAATGTTAAGTTAGGCTCATTAGCGTTTGGTCAAAATTATTAATAGCGCCAAGAATGTTAAAGGTGTCAGTCATCGGAACCGGAAACGCTCTGCTTCGTCACAACTCCTTCCAAAAGCCAAAGCACATGCCTGCAATTAAGCAGCTGTTAAATTTAATTAGGCTTGAGCTCGTCAAAGTCGCTTTCGAGGTGTGTATGGAAGATACTAGCAGTATTACGAGGCACAGCATGCATAACCCGCTGCCCGAATCACAGTCCATGCTAATCACCATGTGCTTGAGCAAGAGTTTCTGTACATTGTATATATGTATATTTATATATGTACATTTATATATGTATATATATATGTGTGTAGTGGCAAACTTTTCAACTTTATGCGCAAATGGTAGGGCATAAAACTTTTCCGCTGAACCTCGACATGCGCTGCATACTTTTGGAGCGGTTTTGTCTTCAACAGTGGAACAACTTTTCGGATGGCGGATCCGGAAATACATGTCAAGTGTCGACAGGTGGGAGCCATCAACATTCTATATGTTTGCGTTGTACTATGTAGGGAAAGCAGTCATAACCTAGACTAAGAAAAAAAGAAACAATTTATTTGTCTGCCAATAATTTGGGCTGTCGTTATCAACAATCATCAAAGCATTCCCAACGTAAAGGACCTAATAACATAAGTGATTTTCTTTTTATAATCTTTTAATATTATTATTACCTTCAAACAAGTAAAAATGGTTTTTTGATTTAGCAAATGCAGCACATTACAAATATATTTGTCTTTTGAATAACAAATCGATAAATGCTATGAAGAAAATGCAATTAAAAAGATGGCGTACGTTAAAGTCGAGCGCGGACGACTTTGGGATACCCTGTACCACTGCTTGTGGTATATTGCTTAAAAACACCAAAAGACATTTAATTGCCAAATTAGATTACGATACCTTCATAAACAACCAAAAACAGACGAATTTTTAACCAAAAATGTTTTTATGACCGATCGTTACTATGGGAGCTATATGATATAGTCAACCGATTTTGATCAAATTTGGTACAGTGCTTAGGAACTATAAAAAACTCGCGAATGCCAAATTTGGTTACGATACCTTCATAAACAAACAAATCATCCATCTAAAACTTTTTGTTTTTTTCAAGGTCCTCTGAAACACCCCTATGGGAGCTACATATATAATATAACCCCGATATCAAAAAAAAATAAAATAAACTTGTCTCCCCTGACATAATAGCGCATCTAATATGAAAATTTGGTTGCTCTAGCTCTTACCATCTCTGAGATCTAGGCGTTCATATAGACAGACGGAGAGACGGACATGGGTATATCGACTTCTCTAGTCACCCTGATCATACTTTAGGTAACTTTGGGGGTCTCCGACGTCTCCTTCTGTATGTTACATACATTTTCGGCTTGCACAAACTTAATATACCCTTTGTACCATACGGTACAGGGTATAAAGATTCCCTGTACCACCACATTGCAATTAAATCCCATATATTGCTTAAGAACTCCAAAAGATATTTTATTTGCCAAATTCGGTTACGATACTTTCATAAACAAACGAAAAACAGACGAATTTTGCTCCAAAAACGTTCCGATCCGTCCTATGGGGTATATATGGTACAGTCAACCGATTTTGATAAAATTTAGTACAGTGCTTGGGACCTATGAAAAATTTCCGAGTGCCAAATTTGGTTACGATGTCTTCATAAACAAACGAAATTCAACGAATTTAGTAAATAAAAACATTTTTTTGGCCGATTGGTCCTATGGGAGCTTGATAATATTGTCAACCGATTTTAATCAAATTTGACTCAGTGCTTGGGTACCTTCATAAACAAACGAAATATCACGAATTATATTCAAAAAACATATTTTGTCCGATTGGTCCTATGGGAGCTATATGACATATTCAACCGATTTTGATAAAATTTGTGTGCTGTGCTTGGGAGCTCTTAATAAATAAATAAGTGAAGAGGCTTTGGCAAAGTGCTTAGTTTATATAGAGGCTATATAATAACAACCCGATTTTATTTGAATTTTGTGCAGTTCTCTGAACGCTAAATTTGATAGCGATATCTGCAGAAATAAATGAATTATGCACTTTGTACATTTTTGACTATAACTTTAGCTGTATTTGTCCGATTTTGTTCATTTTTTACACACAGATGCATGTAACCACAACGCATCGCTTTGTTAAATTTCATATGTAAATATTAAACGGTGTGGCTAGAAACCGCGAAACTCTACTGCGGGGGAACGGGGGAAGATATTGATATGATTCAATAAACTTCATCTTCTGAGGAAATACGCGCATCAGGTGGTAAAGTTTGGTGTCTCTTGCTCTTATAGTCTTCGAGATCTAAACGTTCATACGGAAGGACGGACGGACGGACGGACGGACGGACAGACGGACATGGCTCAATCGCTACCCTAGGTTATGATAAGCATTTTGGTATAAAGGACTTGGGGTCTGCCACGCCTCCTTCTGTCCGTTACATACATTGCACAAATCTAGTATACCTATAGGTACAGGGTATAAAACTAGAACTTACGGTAAGAAGCGGTTAAGCTGCAGCAAAGCAGCAACAACATGATTGACGACGATGATGACAATGTTAGTTTAGAGTGGCAAAAAGTAACATCCAAAACTCAACAACGAACCCTCAAGCGTACTACCCATTTGTCACCAAATATGTGAAAAAAGATCACGGCCACTGGATCCATACGGACCTGGTACCTCCAAAGACTTTAAACAATTTGCCCTACTGAGTGACGTCGATGATGAGATGGATATTCAAGACGACAACAAAAGCACCAACAATGCTCTTGACCCAGGTGCCCCTGTAGATCTTGACGAAACACCAAAGCTGTCACCAATTTTCATGTCGAATGTGAACGATATCAAGGGATTGTTAAGCTACTTAAGAACTATAATTTACAATAAATAGTTCACCTATTAAACCCAAAGGGATGAACATGTTCGAGTAATGGTAAGGAAAGTTGATAAATACAGGAAACTAATAAAAAATGTGCACCCCAGCGTGCTCTACAAAGTTAAACCAACGCCCTACTTTTTACTTATAAAATCATATCTAACTAATTTTATGTTCATGAAGCAGGCGCAACGTCAGAGTTTTACTCTGTGAATGCTGGAGTTTCTCAAGGGAGCGTACTAGGTGCCGCCTTGTATACAATATTTACAGCTGACCTATCGACTGCCAATGAAACTATGGTTGCAATATATGCTGATAACATGGCCACAAACGTCTATAGAAATTACGCAGGAACAGTTTACAATGCACAATGGGCCCGCGTGGCCAGATTTTGGCCAAAAGTCCTCCAGACGAAATTCAAAATTTGGACACAATGACAATTTAATATGATTTTACACATAATAATGTATGCTGTGCAAAAAAGAAATATTAAATTTTAATTACTGGTTCTTAATTAATTAGCCATCAAAGTTGGCATTTTGTACCGACAACCACTCGATATTTGATCGAAAAAAATTTTATAAAATTCTTCACATGTTTCACAACAAAATGTAATTCCTCCCGATTTTCGGAAATTGAATTTTGTATCTAAAAGTTGAATATTAAAAATTGACCTCAAGGAAATTGTACTATGTTTTGAATTTCTTGGCTGCCTAAAAGTATGCTTTAATTTTTTTCATTTCAAAAGTAAATGTAAGAAAAATGTACAATTTGAAAATTGTATAGCATACTTTCAAAGGCGCAAATCAAAAATTGTAAAATGTATAAATTTTGAAGAAAAAACTTAAAAATGTAAATATTGATTTTTGAAATTTTTTTTCGGAAATTAAAAGAGCATGCAAAAAAAAAATTATATCAGTTAAAAAACATATGGATTAGTAATGTCGTCTTTTAGTAATTTGCTTCGAAAGCTGAAACTATTTGGGGCTATAACTTCAAAACCATTCAATATTTTGGGTATAGGCTATTTTTTCAATGTATGAGGAGCTCATATCTACCTCTGTGTGAAATATGGTCCAATTCCAATAAAACGCTTTTTTTTTTAATTAAGTTAAACATTTTTTTTAAATTTTTTCCAATTTTGGTTTAGATTGTCTATATCTTAAAAAAATCTGAGCGGTCTCAAACTTAAATAATAAAAAAAATCTCAATCCTTTACGAACACGCTTGTAAAATTTCATCACTCTAAAAAAATTATTATGGAAATGCCAGGGTTTTGGCCAAAATATGAGAATCTGGGCCCATAGAGCAATGGTTGAAAAAAGGCTTAAGAAATGGAGGATAGAAGTAAAAACACAGAAATCTGTTCAAATAACTTTCTAATTAAAATACGGTAAATGTTCCTACGTATCATTAAATTGCTCAATCATTCCCGAAAGTGAAACCGTAAAATATCTCGGGGTACATTTAGACCACATAAAAGCGACACAAAAGCAGCTAAAATTATAAAATAAAAAAGTGTACTGGCTTTTAGGCTTTTAGTTTTTTAGATCAGTGGTCGGCACGGCCTATGCACGCGCGCATAGGGATTAGCGACGTCGACACACGTCATGTGTTATACACAAAATGCATGCATGTGTGCGTGCTTTTTGTACTGAAATTCGTGTCTGTTGCTTACCAACGTCAGCGTCGCAATACGTCACTGCGGCAAAGAAAACTTCAATACATACGCAAAAAAAAATTGGGAGTGTATTTTGTGCCGACCACTGTTTTAGATAGTTACTCAACAACCCATCTTAATGAATATTTTGCTTCATCAATCCATATGGTTACCCACTGAGTCATCCTGTAATACGAATCACCTGTTAACATAGAGTTTTATAAATTCTTAAAAATGTCTTTTTTGAACTTTTGACCCATTCCTTTTATTTCAGTATAAATCTACTTTAGTAAATCGGCAAAAAAAAAAAAAAGGATTTGTGCGATTATTTGGGATTGCCTATGGCATTTATAAAACTTGGAGAATATTCATGGAACACATTTTGGTTTTGTTGTTTTTGAATACAGCCAATTTGTTGTAATGTTTTCTAGATTGTAAACTCATCCCCAGCAACACAGTTACCAAGTACATATATACAATTCTATGCAAACCTATTACAAATACATATGCATGCACATGGGGGATTTTTCTATAAGTTACATTTAACTTGGATTTTGAAAATTCATTTACAAATTATTTAGTTCAATTAAACTGATTACAAAATTATGCAATCCTAAAAAAAATAAGCCGATCACCATGAGTTCGATTTTTTTCTCCTTGACATAAGTGGTGTGGGATGGCCGATTAGAACACAACAACAAATCTTCAATCAAATCATTCTCGGGTTAAGAAATTTCAAACATAGGTATGACACGGCTTTAATTCATGTATACTATACAATATACATATATAATAAAATCGATTCTTAAGTAAATATTTGTGTTTGGTTTGAAAAAGAATTGCCCACATGAGCAGCTTGACAGAAAGCACGACATCCACGACAAACGAGTATGTATAAAATCACAGGCACTTAAATATATAGTTATATGTACTATGTAAGAGTATGTACATTTTACATACACGAAATAGGTTTTTAACGCATTTTAAGGACGACAGGCGAGAACCGCAGCTCCTTGGACTCTAAGCAATTTCATTTTACAACTGTCGTTTTTTTTTTTGTTCTGTTTCTTTGGCTCACTTGCTTTGTTTTTGTTTTGGTTTTTGTTCGTTGAGGCCTTTAATGCAAATCGTAAATTTAAAATGTCATGTAAAATGCTGTGAAGGTGGGGCAGGAGTTGTGTGAGTGTTAGCGGGGGCTGCAGGAGCTGCAGGGGCTGCAAAAGTGTTCTACTATGTAGTAAAGGCGCTACTAGGCACTTGACAGCGTGCGCCACTTAAAAGAAAGCAGCGCCAAAGAGGACGAAAAAGGATGTGGCAAAAACAAAGCAAACGTAGTGAAAAATGTTATTAAAAGCAGTTGGCAGTGATTGCGCTTTGCATGCGCCGTGCCATGCTGGTGGAGGAAAGGAGTAACAAGGACGCATATGCTGAGAGACGAATGACGCGCCTCAATCATTCAGTCAGATATAGTACTATTTGAGAGTATATATAGAAATATAACGTACATACATTCTGACATTCTGGAAAATTAAAATTAGGAATCTGTTGAGAGATTGCCCAATTTTTTTGGCATAGTTTACGAGTTCAAACGAAATAGTATATGAAGGATAGTGGTATGTTTGGTGAAAAGCTCAACATTTAATTTTTAGTTGGTCTCACATGCTTGTTGCTTTATTTAACAAATCCAGTTTATCCGATCTTAATAACTAAGCAAACTCTAACTTAGTAAGATGCATAACGAAGTTAGCCGCAAAATTCGGGATAAGAAGTCTCTTTGTTCTAGAATTGAAATAAAGAACTTATGGATTGCTACGTCTTCTTTTATACTGTTATACATATTTGGTGGAATACTTATGGGAAACAATAATATCCAATACGGTTTATACATATCAAAAAAATCACCATATTAATTTTGGTGATTTCTTTTTTACAATTATAATAATAAATAAAATGTAGTTTTTAGAAATATTTCAGTTTAAACGGGTATTAAAAATTGAAAAATATTGTCTATAAGTCCTAAAGTGGATAAAATAAGAAAGTTCTGTGCAAAGATTCTACTTGTATTGAAAAGTTTGTGGATTTTTTTTTTTATATTTATTTATTTGTAATCTGTCCAAAGGACATTCAACAAATTTTATAACATCTTACAAAAAATATTTTACATGATTGGCTTGACTCCAATGAGCTAAACCAATATAACATTAAGCAGACTTAGTTTTAATTTAGAATCTATGGGGAAGATCTAGGATATGATATCGCTTCAAACGTCTAGTATCTGCGCTATTATCTAATAAGTTTATAGCTAATGAGTTTTCATGAAAATTTAGTCTGTTTATGTATGTTTCTGTACGTTGCTTAATTTCTTCATTTACATAACATATGTTGAGGTCCTTGTGTATTTGATAATTACTAACATACCAGGGTGCCCTGAGAGCCAATACATTTGCCTAGTCTTAGCTTTGAGCTGGGTTAGCTTACACCTAATGTGTTTTTTCCAGGTGATCCTTCGGTCGGCGGTACACGCCAAGGAATTTAACCTCTTCTTCTTCCGGTATCGACAAACCAAAAAGGGTAACTGGGGGACATTTTCCACGCCTCAAAGTAAAAGTTACTTGGACTGATTTTTGACTGTTTACTGCAATTCTCCACTTGTTTAACCATGCTTCAAGTAATCCAAGCTGATTTTGCAAATACCGGGATGCGTCAGCCGAGCTCTCGCTATTTGAAATCATTGCAGTATCGTCGGCATATGTTGCAACCTCAACATTGTTTGTTACCGGCAGGTCTGCTGTAAAAATTGTGTATAGCACCGGCCGAAGTACGCTGCCTTGTGGCACACCAGCATTTATTGGGTAAAGAAAGCTCCGAGCATTCGTCAGCATGTTGATCGTAAAATTTTCTATTGCAAAGGTAGGACTTAAAAAGCAGGAAGTACGGTGCTGGAAGCCATTTCTTGATTTTATATACGACGCCTGAGTGCCACACCCTATCAAATGCTTGTTTAACATCAAGTAATGCAGCAGCGCAATACTGCTGGTTTTCGAATGCATCTACAATCTTTTTAACAATACGATGACATTGTTCTATTGTGCTATGTCCTCTTCTGAACCCAAACTGATTTTCGGGTATAATGCTCAGGTTTTCCAAATCCACAGACAATCTTCTTAATAGAATCCTTTCGAATATTTTAGAGAATATCACCAGCAAGCTAATTGGACGATATGATGAAGCGTCTCGTTCAGGTTTGTGCGGTTTTAGCAACATTATTACTTCAGTACATTTCTATTGGCTTGGGTAATATTCTAA
Organism: Chymomyza fuscimana; assembly: GCA_949987675.1. NCBI lineage: Eukaryota > Metazoa > Arthropoda > Insecta > Diptera > Drosophilidae > Chymomyza > Chymomyza fuscimana. The sequence goes on from OX465088.1 coordinate 89,650,958, forward strand.
CCTTAGCATTGCATTGTAGATGTAAGAAAGGAGTCTGATGCATTTCGTAGACAGATTTTTGATGGTTATGCCGTCAATTTTGTCATAACCAGGTGATTTCTTTATAGTTATCATTTGAATTTCGGCTTGCACTTCTGAAACTGATGTTGGGCGTAAGGGTAGAGTCATCCGGCAGGGCGAGCTAATAAAGTTGTTATCCTCTGTCATAGTTTCCTGGTCGAAATCCGGGTTTGGTTGGAAAACTGAGCTTAGATGCTTTGCAAATGTTTTGGCAATTTCTTGATCACTTTTGCACATTCTCCCATTTTGGTCGACAATTGCAGGTTTTCTTCTGTTTAATTCAATTATCTACAGTTTCGTATCAAATATCAAAATCAGTTTAGTACAACCAGAGATATTTGCTGTAAAATAGAGACACCTTTTTTCTCATTTCGAAAAATGTTTATACCCTGTACCTATAGGTACAAAGGGTATACTAGATTTGTGCAATGTATGTAACGGGCAGAATGAGGCCTTGCAGACCCCAAGTTCTTTATACTCGTTGACAAAAATGCTTATCATAACCTCGGGTAGCGATTGACCCATGTCCGTCCGTCCGTCTGTATGAACACCAAGATTTCGGTGACTATAAGAGCTAGAGACACCAAACCTTACCACCTGATGTGCATATTTCCCCAGAAGATGAAGTTTGTTGAATCATGTCAATGTCTTCAACCGTCCCCCGCAGTAGATTTTCGTGGTTTTTAGCCACACCGTTAAATATTTTTATCTTAAACTTAAGCGATACGTCGTGATTACATGCATCTGTGTGTCAAAAACAAAACAAATACAAGAGAAGTTATAGTCAAAAATGTACTAATTTCAAAAATATTTATTCTGTCACACCAATATTGTCATTCAAATTATTGGTATCTTAGGTGTCAAAGTTATCCCATTGGGTGAGTATTTTTTACCAATGTACTTTTCATTTCCGGAGACTGAGGATATTATTTTAAGTAACTACCTGAAAAGATAAATTGGAGGAGAGTCATAACCTAAGCATTAAATACAAAATTTGAAGGTGTTCGAATAATTTTTGCTTCAACTGTATGTATGCAGTACATATTTTTATGTACATTTATATATGAGCTTTATTATTTGAAATGCGTGTGGCAGGCATCAACAGAAAAAACAGAAATGAGAGCAAAAAAAAAAGGCGTGGCCATGCTTTTGACTTTAATAGAATTTTTATGAACTTAAGTAAAGTCGTGTCCAAATCCCACGCAGCTTATGTCATTCATCTCAAGACCGACCGTCCGTCCGCCCAATCTTGCAGAAACTTGTACGGGGGAGACAGCGTGAGACACAGTGCCACAAAAACATACGCACTAAACACATCTAAGGCTTTTTGACTTACGCAACAGCAAAAAGCTTTCAAAAAAAAAAAAGAACCAAGAAACAAAAAAAAAAGGCTAAAATTGACGCCACGCCACATGACCGAAGGACCAAAGGATGCCCGGGTTTTGGCCAGGACAAGTGCGAGTGTGTAAACTGGCAGTTAATCGTGGCCACGTAGCAGGACTATTAATAAAAACGTCTTTAGGCTACGTTTTGTGGACATCTCCGGCTGCTGCAGCTGTAGCCACCGCCTCAGACAAAACAACAACAAATGCGGCGCATCATTAATTTCACGCAGTTGAGTTTGCCGCACACAAAAGCCAAAGCCAAGTTAAAAGTAAGCCGGAGACGGAGCGACGCAGTCGGGATTCCGTAATAGGCATACTACACACATAGAGCTAAGCCAGTACAGCCGTACAACATTATAGCTATACAGCTAAGCGTCATGCGAGTTCCAGAAGTAGAAAAATGGAAAGGAAAAAAAAGGAGCAAACTTAATAAAAACAAAATGTCCTTTGTGGCTTGCGTCCGACGTATATTGGATGCTTCCCGGCAGCTGCCAGAGACGTTTGCCATAGGCAGCACTTTTCCAATTTATCATTGCACAAATACACACAATAAGCCATACAATTCTCACACACAACCTGACACAGCCGTAGAAAAACAGTTTATTGTCCTTTTTAAATGAACTTTAGAAAAAGAAAAAAAAAATTTAACTTAACTAAATGCTTGAGCCACCTTAAGGTATTTAACCCGACTTAAAGAGCTTTCGTATAAAGTAGGGTTTTGGGATCTATGTATAACTTATTTATAAAATGTTTGCTAATAGCATATTTTAAGCATATTAGCTGTGCAAATGATTTATTATGGCTCTTTATCAACTCAATTAAGTACATATATTTGATTGCTTTAGATTAGGTGATCACCCGAAGGCATTCCGGTACATTGTGTGGGCAACACTGATAAGGAGAGAAGGAGAAATAGGGACATTTAATTGTGTGCACTTTTTGAACCATCTTGCGAAGTCGGAAAACAACCGCCCAGGTATCCTGTTGGCAAGATTGACTAACAAACTAGTTGAAGCTCGGGAGATGTGGCAGCTGTAAGGATTGTTCCTACGTCCATTTGATTTCTCCAAGATCAGGCTTAAAGACTTGGGTAAATAATATGTATGTATATCGGCGAAAATAAGTGGAGCGGACCACTTTTTTTGTCGACCTCTTCGATTTTGATGATGTTTTTACAAATGTGCAGGGCCGTAGAGAGAAAATCCGGCCCCTCTATTACGCCCTTAGCTTGAATCACTACAGTACGAAGGTAATTACACCGGGCCCCTGAGAAAACTCTGGTCTCGGTGGAATTGTAAGTAAGAATGTAAGTCAACGCCACGCAGTGTATTTCTAAATACAAGCCACCCACTTCACTCACCATTGACCATTAACCCAACACAAACCACTTTTAACTTGACTCGAGTCATAAACAGATTGACTTATGCTGGATCAATCAGCCCATACTTAAATAGGACGCCAGACGCCATAAACGCCATTTGACGTTGCCAACTGATATCCTGAAGCCGATCAGTACAGGCAGCAGCGCAGCCAACAGCGACGGCGACAGCGGCGTCAGCACTCTCTTATAAATACCCATGGTAGTTGAGTAAGAAGGTGAGTATTTTTTTGAGTTTTTAATATGGACTAGGTCAGTACGCGTCAGTCCGTGTTAGAGTTTAATCTTAGTTTTAAGTTAGAGTTAAGTGAATAAAACTAATAAAGTTTAATATGTACAGTGGGCCACTTTTTAAGTCGATCTTTTCGATTTTGATAATTTTTCATATGGATAAATCCCAAATCTGTAAATAATAATAAGCTACGTAAAGGGTAAGCATTTTTGAATGATAGATCTTTTTCTACAGCAACCTCGTGCTTTTATTTATTTTTCGAAAATATACTGTTTTTATAAATATAATCATAAAAATTTTTTAAAAATAAGCGTAGAAGTGTTTCGTTTTATTTGGAAGATAAAATCTAATAAACTTTCTAGCTTTTGAAAGACATTCAGTAAAGTTGGGGTCACGTTTGTCAAGTTTTTAAATTTTTGGATGAACTGAGGATAGTATTCAATAGAATCAATTTAATATCCACAATTATTTAATGAAGATATGTATTTGAACAGAAAACTTTGACTATTAACTTTAACTGAAACAAAAAAAAAAATTTGATTTTCAGAGTATATTAAATTTTTATCCAAAATTAAATTCACAAATTTTTGTTTTTAAGTTCGATTGCTTATGTTAATAGTAGTCTTAGCAAAAAAGTCAACTCGAAACTCTTTATTTAATATAAACTAGGTGGCTCTGACCCCTGCGTGCTTCGCACGATAACCACCATATTCTTTAAACAATTCCAATCATCCTGATTATAATATCCCTTGTATATTTCTTTAATTCCATAATGTACTTGCTATAGTCGGCCCTACCCGATTTTAAAGTACCCTTTACCATCACCATAAAAAACGAAGCTCAATCGCTCGATTACGGAGAATTTATTTAGTTATTTTAGGATCAACATATAATATAATCAGTTGATTAATTAAAAAAAAAAAAGATTAATTTAAAAAGGATAATACAAAAAGAAACTTATAAACAAATTTTTAAAATATATAATATAATATAATATAATTAATATTAGGTAGTTTGCCACTGACCCGTTTGGGGAATTTTATTTGCCTGGTGGCCAGCTATGCCCCTACCCACAGCCAATTGTGGTCAGTAGCAAACAAGTAGAACCAGCAATCCAGAAAATAATCGGACTCCGGCCCGTTGCGGGAATTTTTAACTGGAGCCAAGGTGGTTCAAGACAGCTCTCATCAAACTGGAAGGCGAAAGTTCACTTGAGAGGATTTCAACAAAAGTACAAAAATTATGTACATATGTACTTCTATGGCAATTGATGAAGTTATGTATTCGGGTTAAAGGGTTAGACTTTGATTGACTCTTTTCATTGCAGCACCTTGTGACATACTACATTTTTCGTTTTGTTAGTAGGCGGAAGAAAAAATAAAACGGATGGTTTGCCGACACGTGAACATGTCACGTTCAATTGACCATGAGAAAAACATTCATTTTCTAAGTTCAGTCCACAATGATTGGCCTTGTGATTGTCATGCAAGGCGAATCGAAAATTGAATTCTTTTAAACTCAAAGGGGACATCAACGGATGTCGGAATCGGAATTCTCGGAATCGGAACTTTCTTACCTTTCAATTTTCCTTTGAGTATCTTCGCGTGAATCACATTCATCGTCAGTTTTCTTACCACCAAAAGTGTTCCCTTACATACGACGAAAATAAGTGAAGCCGGCCACTTTTTCCCTCGACCTCATCGATTTTGATGATTTTTACATATGTGGAGGAGCTACTAGCCAATAGTAACCACGTCAAATTTTATTGCAAAATTTCGATTATTTATCGAGTTATCGATAACTGAAAATAGGATTTTCATTTTTAGACTATTCTTTGACAAGCCATGTCTCCTAAGCAAATAAAGATATTGACGCGAATTTTTTTTTCAATGATAGATAAAATATTTAACTATTTTATTTTTTTTAAGATTTTTTTTTTAGTTTTTAATAATTTTTTTTTTAAATTTAAAATTTAAAAGTGATCTCCCACTTCTAAAAAAAAAAGGTTTTTTTCAATGATAGATAACATATTAAACTAAAAAAAAAGTTTATTTTTTTTTTTAAGATTTTTTTTTTTAGTTTTTAATAATTTTTTTTTTGAATTTAAAATTTAAAAGTGATCTCCCACTTCTAAAAAAAAAAAGTGTTAATGTCATTTTATGCGTTTAAATTCACTGAAAACCCAAAAAAATAAAAAGTGTGTACCTCATCGATTTGTAGAAGTTATGCTTATAAAAATCGAAGAATTCGAGGGAAAAAGTGGCTCGCTTCACTTATTTTCGCCGATAGTTTTGGTTCATATATTTTTAGACGATACCTACCACGCCATCCTTTAGTTTTAAATTGTGTGGTGGTAACTCAGGCATATCTAAGGAGTTTAAAAATTCAGTTGGTAGTTAGTCGCTTAGTCTTCATTTGTAACACAGTCAATAGATTTGAATGAATACAAAGTACCAACGATTTGATTCTGCATTACAAAGTTTAAATCATTCACATATTTATTTTTAGCCGCTAAAATTGGTCGCTCAACCATTCGTTATTTTTGTGGTTAGCAACCATTTTCGGGAATACGTTGTTGATGAGCTCGTCTTTCGATGAGACAAAAGTACAAAAATTCGGAGGAAACGAAATCAATCCACTCGATCTATGGAACTATCTTTCTTAATTTCTTTTAATGTGAATTTTTCCAATATTTTAATACTTATTCTGCAAATCCAACAAATCATATATCATCAAAATCTGTCCAGCCGTTCTTGAGCTATAAATGTACCAAAGGTACAATAAGTGTGTGCAAATGTATGTAACGGTCAGAAGGAGGCGTGGCAGACCCCTTAAAGTATATATATTCTCGTTCAGCATCAACAGCCGAGTCGATATACCTATATCTGTCTGTCCGTATGTGTTAAAGGATCTCACAGGCTATAAGAGCTATACAGCTAAAATTTTACCAAAAGATGTTTTAATAGTTATACTGTTAACCCGGGCGGAGAAGACGGTGGTTTTAACAAACAAAAGTGACCTTTGCTGAAAGATAAGAATAAATGTACTTAAACAAAAAAATACAATATCGCTAACTCTTTTAATTGAGGAAGTTATGCTTATTTTAGTGATGGGGGCCAAGTTCACATTGGCTTTTAAAAGTATTAAATAGTGATCGTGTCTCAAAACATTCAAGCCAAAGGTAACAAGTAACGATTATTTTGCTATTTTTTTTTTATTTTTGATTAAATCTGGTACAGTGCGATAGCTTCGTAGACAAATTAAAAATCAACAAAAAAATTTTTTCATTTTTCAATTTTCATTTAATTTGATTCTTTTAAACGTCTAAATCCAAAGTTTGGTTTCTCTGGCTCTTATCGTCTCTGAGATCTAGGCATTAATATAGGCAGCTGACCTGACTTTTGCCCACCTGACTATACTGAAGATAAGGTATCTTCTTCCATATAGTACATATATAAACTTTAAAACTCTTGGCCGTAAGTTACAGGGTATGAATATAACTCCTCATAAGTGAATTTGAGGGATTTGCATTTTTCTGAGCTTTTCCAAGCTAAACCTGGATTAAACACAACTTGAGTCAAATTAAAACCTTGACAAATAGCTTAAGCCAAACATAAAATTACATTTTTTTTTATTTGTTTATTTGCAAGTACTAACTCGAAAATTCATTTATTTTTATAAATTGCATTTATCTAAGATACGTATTGTCGCCAATCCATGGTGCAGCTGGAGCCATCATTAGGCATAAACTGCCATAAGGCCAAGTTTGGCTCTTATATTAACTTATTCTATTTATTTTTAGTGATCGTCTTTTTAACCTCTTTACTGGCTTATCATTTATTTCAATAAATCAATAAATAAATCTCGAACCCCAGGCTTATACCCAGAGAATATTTATTAAGTTAAGTGACTAATTTTGAAAACCAATTCCAAACATGTCCCAATTTAATTGTTTTTTTAGAAAACTGATGTCACAATTTTGATTTATGTAAATACGCAATAAATATTTGCAAGTAGTCTTGAGATGTCTTAACGTGCATTTCTTTTCCTATTCTGTTCACTTGACACAATCGCCGAGGACTTAATTCGCCCAAGGATTCGTATACAGAGCGTTAAGACTTTAAGGCACTGGCCATTATAAAGTCCTTTCAAATGTCTGTGGCATAAATTTCTATAAATGAAAAGACATTTAAAGCTTTGCTTTCAAATTAAATAAATAACCTGCAAACTGGCACCTTGGTGGTCCCCCAAAAGACAGAACACAGCGCATCTCTCTCTGCCTATTCCCCAATCACGTTTTTGTCAAACTCATTCACACGCCCGGCCATCACCACCACCTCTGTCTGCCCACCTCTGGTCCAGATCCGGCTCGTTGTGATCCGCCGTTGCCCTTTTAAGCGCAAAACCTCTCTAATTGACGTGTTTTTGGTCAAATGTAGCAATTTTTGGTATATTTTTTTGCTGTCACAGTCACGGGGACGGGATCCCAACATGGCACAATACGAGATGACTCGACAGCACGGCGCATTGCGCACGGTTGCATTTCAAGTGTGCCAGTGTGCTTGTGTCTGTGTCTGTGTCTCTGTGTGTGTGTGTGTTTGTGTTTGTGTTCGTCTGGAAACCTTTCTCCGCACGTGCTGTGTGCCTCTTGGGTGCCGTTTTGCTCAGTTAGCTCAATTCAATCGTACTACTTTCACTTGCCACTTCCTTTGGAACTTGGTCTCAAGGTGTATATATTTTTTAACATTTTTGTTTGCTCCTTTATATGGTTTGCTGTCAAGCTACTTTTTTTTTCGTAAACTTCCAGTTTGTCTGTAGTCTTGTGTTGGACATTTACTTTACGGTTTTGATTTCCGCTGGTAAATTTATATTCCTTGATGCCACGCTAATTTGCTAACTAGCATTTTCGGTATGGAGATGGATGAACGCATGTGGTGTTTTTTTTTTCACTTTTACATAGTAGAGTATTAATTTATTTCTATACGTATATACACTACTATAAAATCAAAAACCTAGAATTAAGTACTCATACCGTAATATACAAAAATGAACATATTTTTGTACCCTGTACCTATAGGTACAAAGGGTATACTAGATTTGTGCAATGTATGTAACGGACAGAAGGAGGCGTGGCAGACCCCAAGTCCTTTATACCAAAATGCTTATCATAACCTCGGGTAGCGATTGAGCCATGTCCGTCTGTCCGTCCGTCCGTCCGTCCGTCCGTCTGTCCGCCTGTATGAACGGCTAGATTTCGGAGACTATAAGAGCTAGAGATACGATAATTTACCAACCGCTGCGCATATTTCCTCAGAAGATGAATTTTGTTGAATCATGTCAATATCTTCCACCGTTCCCTCGAAGTAGATTTTCGCGGTTTTTAGCCACACCGTTTAATATTTTTATTTGATGCGCTGTGGTTACATGCATCAGTGTGTCAAAAATAAAGAAAATCGGACTAATGCAACAAAAGTTATAGTCAAAAATGTAAAAATTTCACCACCCCTTGCCTATAAACTGCATCAATCTTTGACAATACGTAATTATGGTAACAAGTGACCTAGAATCACAATTTTTGGTAAGCTTATTCATGTGGCTCAAATGAAAAAATCCACAACCAAATTTTATCGATGCGGATCGACATATCATCTTGAAACTTATCCCATATACTTAAAATAGCTTCTTTGACGTGACTTTCGATTTTCATCAAAATGGGTACAAATTTACAGAACTGATGGGTATAAATATTTTTTTGGACCAAAAAAAAATTGTTTCAATTGGAAAGTTCTTTGAAGGAATATGCAGGAACAAAATTTTTTTCAAAAAAAAAGGAACAGGGTATTGCACTGTCTGGTACCGCCTCGACTGTATTACATTTTTTAATATTAATCATCCAACACACACCCTTGATGAATACTTTCATAAGTGGAAAATCAAACTTAATATAACCAAAACAAATGCAATTTTCTTCACCCGCAAGCGAAAACCATGTCACTTGCCCAACTCGACTCAGTTAATAAATAACGTATGTGTCCAATGGGAAAGTTATATAAAATATCTTGGTATTTATATTGACAATAAATTGAAATTTAATGTGCATATTCTACTTTAATAATAATAAAAAAAAAAAAAAGTGTTAAAAAAAATGTGCATATTGCAAAAACTTTAGATAAAGTAAATAAGACAAAAAAATTTTGTATCCTCTTATAAATCGAAAGTCGAAGCTGCAAGTAAACAACAAACTAACTTTATTTAAATCTATATTTGTACCAATTATTTTATATGGCTCGGAGGTTTGGGGTGATTGTGCAGCGTGTCACCGGCTTAAATTACAAAGAATCCAGAATAAGATCCTAAAAATTATATTTGATGTTCCATTCTATTACTCCACTTGTCGACTCTATAAAAAAGCAGATATTTGCATAATCATCGATGACAAAATTTATCAGGCTATAACTAAATTTAATTTAAAAACATTAACATCCCACACTATTAGTGATGATCCAGATCTTTATGGTCCTTAGCCTTTTTCTAGTCTTAGTATGTAATTTAGTTGTAAGTCTTTAATTACTTTTTTTTTTCGATATTGTAAGGTTTTTTCCCCTTTTTCCTTTTACTACAGAAAATCTTTTGAGCCACTTTAAAATACATAGTGAGCAGTTTTTTCATGCCAATGACTAGCGGATCTGCTCCCTCTAAATTAATTTCTTTTATATAACATTTCTACAGCGTTCATCAGTCCATCTAAAATGGCCTGTACCCACGAATTTAAATAGACTTTGTAGCCATACCATACAAGATATTGTCGAGAATTTGTCAAAATTTAAAGTTACTGCCAAAAATTGGAATGTTAATTGACTGCTGAAGAAAGACGTGAATACTATATCAAACGCTCTGAGCTTAATAATAAATGATCCTGAAATTCAAGGCAAGATAAAATTAAAAAAAAACAATTTTTTTTTTTCAATTATATTTATCTACAATCTATCCTTTAGACAATAAGTAAATGTTTTGGATATTATAAATTAACAGGAGAAATAGTTAAACTCCAATGAGTAATAACTATTGCTTTTTTAAGTGCTGTAAGCTGAAATATGGCATGTCTAAGACATGATTGCGTTTTAATCTTCGTATTTTATCGCTATCATCCAAGAGGCTGCAACATATAATTCTTAGATACAATTGCTTTTATTGTGTGGGCATACTCCGCAAAGATAGCCTATGGGACGAGCGGAAAATATGCTTTTTCGGTAAAATTTGGTATTCATATGGACAGGCAGATGGACGGGGGTTTGTACATCGCTACTTGAGGTTATAATAAATCCAAAGGATTTATTACAAAGAAGTTGGATGAAAATTGTAAATCAAAGTTAAGCTCGGAAAGTATTATATAATAATATAATATAACTAGGGGGCTCCGCCTTCTGCGTGCTTCGCACGCCCACCCCTGTGCGGTCTTCTTTATTCAATTTAGATCATGCAGACCATAATGTTTCTGTAAGCTTTAAACCATTATCATGCTCGACTTTACAGTACTTTACAGTCGCTTTACAGCGACCTGTATGCTGCTCTGATTCGCGACTGGAATAGGAACGTTGACAATGGCTCCATTGATACTGTTCTGATTAAATTTTTTTTCGTTATCTTGTTGGTTTTGTTCATCTGTTCTTTCTGGTTTATGCATTATAGCGTACCCGTGCCCGCGTCCTGGGCACTCATATTGACGCGGGTTCGGGTACAATTGTGTCGGTCAGAATAATGGTGATCAAAGAAAGAGAGTTAGAGAGAAATTAAATTTATTCTCCGCTAGTCATCTACACACATGAATAAAATTTAAAAAAACATATATTTATTTCGATTAATCGTTCGGTGGTCCAAATGGGCCCCCTTACGTCTTCTTGACTTTGTTCACTGTAACACATACAATTAAGACCAAGGTGTTCTTTAAGTATTTTACCAACCTTTCACAATCACAAAACACGTAAAATTCAAACTTTGCACGCACCTCGATGTGATTAATAACAAATGAATAATGAAATGTCAAAGTGACGCGACATTGCCGGGTTTTCAAAATAGGTTTTTTTTAAAGTATTGAAAAATCGAATTAGATATACCATTCATAAGGCCCGAAACGTTAATTTTTCTCTACTCAAATGTGTTTTCACGAGATTTTGAGGTCGAGAAATCCATATTTGACATTAATTTTGATTTTTGAGAGTCGCCAGAGGGCGTTTTTGTGTATTTTTTTTATTTTTCCCGTAAAAAATTGTCAAAAACCTGAAGAATAAAAAGAGCTTTAATTTAAAAGTGGTTCGAATAAAATATGTAGACGTATCGTCAACTTACGCTATCACAAACTATTTTTGACGCTACTCTTTTATACATATAGATAGATAGAAGATAGATAGATATAATATAATAAAAGATGGCGTACGTTAAAGTCGGGCGCGGACGACTTTGGGATTCCCTGTACCACCACATTGCAATCAAATCCGGTATTTTGCTTAAGAACTCCAAAAGATATTTATTTGCCAAATTTCGTTACGATATTTTCATAAACAAACAACAAACGGAAGAATCATCAACCCGGATAGGAAATATAAAGACAGAGACATTGCCATACTGTCCGACAGTCAAGCCGCTATTAATGCGGTGACTGGCTTGAAGATGAATTCAAAGTTGGTTCGGGAAACTAGAGCCAAACTCAACCATCTAGGACAATTGAACATAGTCTCCCTTAGATGGATCGCGGGACACAAGAATATTCCCTAGAACGAAGTAGCTGACGAACTGGCGAGGAATGGTACTGCAAAACCACTAGTAGGGCCTGAACCTTATTGGCATTGGCAGACACACCACTAGGCAGCTGCTGAGAGAAGAGGAAAGATCCAGACGAGAAATGGACTGGACCGGCACGGCTGGCTTACTGCAAGCCCAGCAACTCCTCGGCTCCTATAACCTAAATAGGTTCAAGAAAATATCCGCCTGGGCATGAATTCCCTTAGGATACTAACTGGGTTACTGACGGGACATTGCTGACTCATGAAACACATGAGTACTATTGGTATCGTGAGCTCGAACACATACAGGTTTTGTGAGATTGAGGAGGAAACCTTTCTACATATACTTGCAGAGTGTGACGCCCTTGCCAGAAAAAGAACATCCTTCCTCGGCGGGCATAAAGTATCGATATATGACATCACCAGACTAGACCCATCTCAAATAATTAAGTTTGTTGCAGATATAGGGCAGTGAAGCATTCCCCAATAATATTATTATTATTATCTTCATAACCAAACGAATTATCCATCCCAAACTTTTTGTTTTTTTCGAGGTCCTCCGCAACCACCCTTTGGGAGCTATATAATATAACTCCGATATCGAAAAAATAAAATATACTTGTCTCCCGTAGGATAATAAGGGATCTAATCTTAATGTTTGGTTGCTCTATCTGTTATCATCTCTGAGATCTAGGCGGACAGACGGACAGACAGACAGACGGACATGGCTATATCTACTTCTCTAGTCACCCTGATCATATTTTAGGTATACCCCTTGTACCATAAGGAACAGGGTATAAAAATCGGGTGCGGCCGACTGTACCATAACAATATATAACTTTATGTCTGGATATCATATGCGCACCAGAACATTTACTGAATTTTTTTATGGTACAGCGATTTGAGTCAGCAGGCTGAAATGTGATGTTGAGAACGGTTGAGTACCGATTTCGGTTATAAGACCGGTTTCTTGCGGTATTGGATCTTAAGTTGATCGGTTGGCAGTCCGATTGACTGCAAAAAAGAAAGCAGATTGATGGGTTTTGCAGTCCTTAACTTAAGCTTTAACTTATTAGTACAATCATATGATATAGGCATTGCTTTAACTTTTACTTTTATTTATCGAAATAAAAATCTAATTATTGTTTTCAATAAAATTTGCCTCATTGTCACTTGAACTCAGGCCAAAATAAGCAAAATATATATTCCCTTTTTTCATTACTATTATTTTTTTTTTGTAATGCTGTCAACCCGAGTCATTCTCAATCAAATCAATCACAATTCACCTGAAGTAATCGCATGATTGCAAACTGCAAATCAATCGTACCAACTGCCTGAACTGAAATATAAAATGTTGCATATCATACCTAAACTCAAACATGCATCGCCTTGTGTGCTGTTCGATCAAACTCAAACCTCTCGAGAGCGCATTCAACTGGGAGCGCATTTTTATCAAGCACGATTGAGCCGACTTGTTCATACTTGTTGCATATCTCTGCTGCATACATATCAATATGTAATAATAGTATCGCCGCTCGATATGTATTTCTTATCTTAAGGTACACAGCACAATTATAATTATTGTAATTATTAATACGTATGTTTTTTGTGCTTTAAAATTTAGACCAGCGCTTACCTCTCATTTAGTTACTCTCTCTCTCTTAAAGTTCAAGTCTTGCAAACGCATGTCTCTGGTGTCACTTAACAGCTGTTTATCAGCTGTCCACATCGGCTTTATCAAAAACCACTTAACCAGATGACCCCGACTTGAATTTGGCGTGCACTGTTTGCACCATTTTTTCGTTGTTTTTTCCGGTTTTTTGTTAGACATTTGCATAATGTTTTATGCTAGATAAACTTTCAGGCTTGTGTCGGGCTAGGAAAAAATGTGTTGCATACTTTGCGGCTTTATGTAAATGCCATTATCAAGCATAAGACAAGGGAAAGACAAGTTTTGTGTGTTGTGCATAGCAAACATTTCCAACAACACACTGCCAAATACTTAAGTAAGGGAAATAGAAATTAACATGACATACCTCAGCTGGCTCTGCTTGCAAGTCGTTTTTTTGGGACCCCGCATATGACGCACCGAACAACAGGAACCTTGCAACAAAGGAGCATCATGTCATACCCCGCTTGCCACACAATCCTGTTGAAAATATGAAAAATGTAAAACAAAAATCTGGCGAAAACTTTTCTAATTTAAAACTGCCAACCAACAAAGGAAGAAAGAAAAAAATAAGCAAGGATACGCAAGGAGACGCAAGAACGCTGCAAAGACAGAGCGGCAACCCTGTAAGCAAATCTTAATCATATATTTTTTTTTTCTTCATAAATGTACACACACATCCACACACGCACACACAAACAAGAGGCAAGAAACTTAAAATTATGTCTGTTGACAGTGCTAAAGTGAAAGTCTTTCACTGTTGTTGCCTACATCGGGCATTTGGGGGAACCCAGGGTTCTCAGGGTTGTCAGGGTTGCTTTGGTTTCTTGGTCGGTTTACATACTTATTTACGAGCATAAACTGCTTGCTGCACATCTTGATGAATGCGATCCCGAAACGAACTCAACAGCAGCAGAGAACTTTCTAATTTAATGCGCCGACAAGAAAGTTAAATGACAAAGACAAAAAACAAAGGCAAACCAAGCGAACAGTTCGCGAAACTTGGAGCAAATAAATGATACTGCAAATTATTTAGGCAACCAACGTGGCGTATGCGATGAGCACGTTCACAGCACGTTTCTTATTCCCTCAGTTGTGTCTATGTGTTCAACCCACAAAGATTCGTTTCGAAAAGTCATTTTTCTTAATTGAAAATTAAGTAGAAAAGGCGGTCATACCATAGGTGTACTTTGTATATCATTTGGTGTGTTCCACAGTATAATTAGAGATAAAGAAAGAAATCATTATTTTATTTTATTGTATTTGAGCCAAATCCCTTTAACTCTAATAAATATAGATAGAAAGGTCTGGTTCTTTTACTTACTGTATAGCTTTTACTTAACGCTTTAGCCGAAAGTAGAAAATTTCTGCATAGTACTAAGTAATTTTAAGTTTACTAACTTAACAAGAACTTTTAAAAAGCAGTTGAAAAATTTCACACAACTTTAGCTGCGCAAAATTATGTGAAAGGACTACCTATCAACTCTATTGATTACACTAGGCTACAACATTTTTCATCTAGAGACTCCCTACCTACACAAAAAAAAAAAATCAATTTTTATATGCTTTTGTCACAAAGGCCATTCAAAATCCTTTTTAAAATTATTTGTGGGTGGAAGGTAGCATGGCAGGAAAAAAAATAAACTAAAAATAAAATAGTTCCAAGGTTGCTTATCCTAGCTCTTAAAGTCTATGAGATTTAGTCGTTCAGGCAATTAATCAATTAATTTTTTTTATTTTTCTAGCTCATTATACGCTGTACAAAGGGTATAATAGATTTGTGCAATGTATGTAACGGACAGAAGGGGGCCGACAGACCCCAAGTTCTGTATACAAAAATGCTTATCATAACCTCAGGTAGCGGGTAGCGAATGAGCCATGTCCATCCGTCTGTATGAACACGTAGATTTCGGAGACTATAAGAGCTAGAGATACGAAACTTTACCAGCTGATGCGCATATTTTCTCAGAAGATGAAGTTTGTTGAATTATGTAAATATCTTTCCCAGTTCCATTGTAGCAGATATTCACGGTTTTTAGCTACACTGTGTTATATTTTGACTTAAAACAGAACGATGCGTCGTGGTTACATGCATCTGTTTGTAAGAAATGAACAAAATCGGACGAATACAACAAAAGTTATAGTCAAAAATATACAAATTTCACCTCCCCTTGCCAGCAAATCAATATTTGACTCTACCTAATTATGGTAACAAGTGACCTAGAATCACAAATTTTGGTAAGCTGATTCATGTAGCTCTAATGAAAAAATTCACATCCAAATTTTATCGATGCGGCCCCCTTCCCCCCGTATTCTCTCCCACACCCATCAACATATCTCCTTGAAACTTTTGTTGTATTTGCTTAAATATGTAAAAATTCTCTTGCGCGCAAGTCTTAAAAGAGTAAAGATTGTTATTAACTTGATTGCTCTTAATTACGCACAAAACGTATGATCGTTATGTGTCATTGTATTGAAAATGTAAAAAATTTTTAACGAAAAAATAAGCAAAAACCAGTATATTTGCTTAAAACATTTTTATTTTAACTGAAGCATTTAGTCTTTGATGCCAGTTTGATTTTTGGTACCAAGCTTCTTTCACCAAAAAAAAAGGCATCGTGAATAGAGTGACATGCAGAATGTGCAGATCACAATCATTACCAATCAGCTATAAATTTATATAAATACATTTTCCTATCTTTATTGGATTTTGATCCATTGCACAATGGGCCCGCGTGGCCAGATTTTGGCCAAAAGTTCTCCAGATGAGAGTCAAAATTTGGACAAAATGCTATTTCAATATGATTTTACACATATTAAGGTAGCCTGTGCAGAAAAACTTATTAAATTATAATTAGTAGTTTTTAAGTAATTAGCCATCAAAGTTGACCTTTTGTATTTTTTGAACTTTCGCGATAATTTACAGAAAAAAAAACCTGCATTTACCATGATACATATAGCTACGAAATCTTTATTCACTTTATTATTTATAAGTATTATTTCAGAAAAAAAATAAAACTGAGCTTAAAAACTTTTTGGTTTTAAATATATTCGAGTAGTTAAAAAGATTTTTTTTGGTTTTTTTATCATTTGGCTGCTTTGCTTTAAGGGTGCTTTATATTAAGTGTTACAATTATTTCAGTAGTAGCTATTTATAAAATTAAAGTCATTATGAAATTATAGTAAATTGCAACTCCAGCTTTTAATTGAATTATTTTATTAAAAATTTAATTTCTAATTTAATATTATTCCAAATTAATTAGTCGTAATTGATTGTCGGAATTTTCTATTGCTGTAATACAAGCTCTTGATACATCAAAATTATTTTCTTCTTTTTAGTTCGGTTTACAATTAAAGCGTTTTTTTTTAGTTGTTTTAAACTATAATTTTTTATTTTAAGACTAAAAACAATCATGGACTTTTGTCTAAAAGCCTACTAATTATTTTGAAAAACTCTTGCACACTTTTAGTGTACATTTTGTTTTTTAAATCCAAAGAAAGAACAAAGTTATTAAATAATTGTATTGTCATCAGTCAGTTCTTGAAATTGGTGAAAATTAAGCTGAAAGATTTCGTTACATACATACAGGTCAAGCTAATAAAAGCATGTTAAAAAGCGTGGGGGGGTGCTTAATATTAAATGATACAATTATTTTAGTAGTAGCTATTTATAAAATAATTAAGGTCATTATGAAAATATTGTACGGAAGTTTCAATCTTCAATCAATCACCCTTTTGTATGAAAAAAAATTTTTCACTTATTTTTTTTTGTTCAGTTCTTCACAAATTTGTATGCAGCAGTATTTGTGATTTTTCGTTTCTGTTTCCATAACATCTACAGTTCCTATCCGATTTCGAAGATCTTAGACTAGAAATGTTCGTAAAAGAATTCCCTTTCAGCCTAAAGCTTAACATAATTTTCAAAAAAATGTTCTTATATATCACTGGAAAGAGCACATCAATACCTTTCTAATCGTCTTTCAAGTCGATACAAAACACTTTTTTAGTAAGGTTCACTCGATGACCCTTAAATTTGTAAACTAGTGTAATGCACAAAAAGCAAGTGAAAAGCTTAGGTTGAGGGACCTTTATAATATCACTAGGACTATCGCTGGTTGCACTCGCGTCAATATTAAGCCTATTAGAAACTGCAATGCCGAGCCTATGCACTCATCTGAGGCCCAATTAGCCGTATGGGAAGAGCACTATAAAAACCTCCTTGAGAACAGTTGTACACCAAACCAGCAATTGTGCAGCAGACACGTTCAACATACGCCCAGAAGTGCCTTCGACAAAGAAATACCATCGGTCGACGAAATAGGGACAGCGATAGACCGACTTAAGTCGGGTAAGGCCGCCGGGCCGGACAACATAGCTCCAGAGCTCTTAAAATCCGACATACGCACAGCTGCTCAATTACTCCACCCAATCGCCGACTACTTCTGGCTAAGCGAAGTACTCCCCGACGACCTTAAGAACGGCATGATCATTTACCTCCCGAAGAAAGACAATCTGATGGAATGCAAAAACTGGCGCGGCATACCATTGTTTAACTCTGCCAATAAAGTCATTGCCCAGATTCTATACAGCCGCATTGCCCCTCTTGTTGTATCAGAACTCCGTAAAGAACAAGCAGGATTCAGGCCAAAACGGTCTTGTACAGACCACGTAAACAGTCTTCGTATAATCGTAGAACAATCCTTTATATCTTTTATTCATCGACTTCAAACGCGCTCTCGCGTCGCGCAATCTGGACGGCCATGGAATGCAAAGGTATCCCCAACAAGATCGTCAACCTGGCGAAGAGTCTTTACGCATGGGGGCTGCATTAGCAAACAAATAACTATCAAGTCTGGTGGGTGACAAGGCTGCATGCTATCACACGGTATTTCGCAGATGCAAGGATCATTAGATAAAATACGCAGCGTTGTTAAAACGAAATCAATGCGCCTCAACACCTCATGCACCTCTAACTTCATGTTGTCCGGTGAGCAGATTGAAGACGTCCAAAGCTTCTGCTACCTTGGAAGCTACGTCGCCGATAATGGCGGAAGCGAGCAGGATATTCGATATAGGCTTGCTTAGGCTAACCAAGCCTTCGGCACACTCAAAAACATGTGGAAATCGCCGAACATTTCGCTCAACACAAAAATTCGGCTATTCAGCGCCTACAAGCATTCGTAAGCCGCTGTCTGCGACGCATTCTTCGCATATTCTGGCCGAATACTATATCAAGCAATGACCTATGGTTCAAAACTAGGCAACCTGCTATTGCAGAAGAAATTCTATGACGAAAATATAAATGGTTAGGCCATACTCTGCGGAAACCGGCAAACGATCTAGCAAAGCAGGCGTAACACCTGGAAGAGGCAGGTTGAAGCTGAACTGAGAAGCTCCGGAAAAAGTTGGAGTGAAATCAAGCACCTAGCCCTAGACAGGGTTCAATGGAAACTTTTTGTAACAGCCCTATGTTCCTCCTAGGAATTAAAATGAATTAAATATAACTATTCCTGTTACAAATATAATTTCGCACCAATTTACTTACTGTCTAAGTGAAAGTTAATTAAAAAAAAATTTACTTTCAGTTCAAAAAAAATAGGAAAAACTTAATTTTTGTTTAATAAATCAAAAAATTTAAATTGTCTTTCACATAACTTTGAAACACTTTTTTCGCATCCCTTAGCCAAGATAATAAGTCAAAAGCAACTTTGTTATAATTTTTTTTTTGGTTTATTTTTTTTAAAATGGTTTTTTAGAGTTGACATGAAATGGTAATTAGCAGTAACATTTAATTCGCCAAAATGGTTTATATATTTTATATTGCTCATATTACGAATTTATGTCCCAAGCAATAATTCAATATCCACGAATCGGTATAGTAATGTTGCAGCTAATCTTCGATATAATACGATAGTACTAGTACTCAGTAAAACTGTGGATCCGCATCTTAATTAACTATCTGCCTTACAATGTCCGGTGGCAGCATAAAATTGTTTTTTCTCAAAGGAATCTCGCTCAATTGTCTGTCGATGGCCGAGCGGGTGTCGTAAAGCGAAGGTGACTGGCATATAATGGCAAGTGTGCCAAATACGCAGGATAACGTAAAAAGCCATAGGAAAAAGCGATCCAACACCATTGAGACAAACTTCCAGTCCTCGACAATCTATGAAAAGTGCAGAAAAATTACAAATATTAGACAGCTGGTAAAACAATTTGACTAATTGCAAGTAGGGCTGGCTGCCTTCAAAAGTATGTCACTCCAGCTCCAACTCCAACTTCAAGTGAACCCAAAGCCAAAGTTTCAACGCCTTTTAATAAACAAAATGAGCTTTTTAATAATTTTTGATGTTTTTTCATTGTGCGGCCATAAAACATAAGAGAGCCTAGGGAATCGGGGTGTCAGAGTGTGCCAGATAAATTGGTTTCATTTGGCGCCATAAAATATCCAGAGCAACACCACAGCCAAGCAGCTGTATTCAATAAAGTTCAGATGTAATAAAAATAAAAAGTTATGATTTAATATTTTACAATTGTTTGTTATACATTTGGGAATATGCATGCTTTGGCACTGAAGCTGGAGCTGGTCTGAAGCTTAAGCCAAGCAAAGACCAATAAGCTATAAAAAAAAAAAAATCGCTGGAGAATAAAGTACAAGCCGACAGGAGCGACTCTTTAGCAGACACGGAAAATATGCCCAGCAATGGTAAACAATACAACAAATTTCTTTCCCGCTCAGCACGTCTTAGCCTATCCAATGGTGGCAACAACATCGTCAATAAAAATGGTTACAAAAATAAAGCCAAAATGGAGTAAGCAGCGCTCAGCCCTGCGCTATGTATATATGTGTTATCCAGCGTGTGAGATGAGATATGATATACCCACCTCGTTATCCTTGTCGGCATCCTTGATATGCTGTGCAATAAATCTGACCGCACGCAACGCCTGCAGCACTTCGGGTGTTAAGTTGCGCGGTATCACATTGTCGGAATCTGTCCAAGATTCATTGGCATTTGCGAGCGCATGAAATTGCAAGAAATTGAAATAAAATATACGAATAATAAATAAATGTGAGAATAAGCATAAAGTACAAACTTTGTATATACCTACATACACTAGTAACTACAATATATATATTAATTCTGACATAAATAAAATGTTTACTCTTTAAGGCCTATACGCAGCTCGAAATATTTCGCAAGGAATCACAAAACTTCATATAAAAAAAAAACCCTTTAGGGATATCCCATTTAAAAATAAAATACCATTTGCTATATTTCTCAGATGACCATATTTCATTGTTCGATGTGCTCGGTGTTCGGGTATAGGCAGTACCTTGTATAGTCGGCTCTTGTTAAAAATTATTTTAATAAATTAAATTCCACTCTTTCCCAAACGTGACAACGCAAAACTCATACGAAGCCCCACATCTTCAGTCCTTTAGCACCTAATTTTACTGTGATACAGTCGACGTGGTGTACACTTTTTCACGAAAAAAATATTATTATTATTAATTAATTTAAGTACTATACTTAAGAAACTGGAGTACTATCAACAACGGCCAGCATATTTCTTCTAAAAACTTTTTCTTCAGTGCAGAACGATATTTATAACCAGCGGTGGGCACGCCTTGGCTCTTTTTGCTCCGAGTGCTATTTCCGTTATTTCTTGCAAGTGGCACCAGCCAGACGCACAAGCAGAAAGTCGAAAATTTTACAAAAACAAAATACACGCAGTGTGAGCGTTCCGCCCAGCTCTAAGATGCTTGTGCGACCCTAACGTGACTTTTTATTAGTGCTCGCAGACGAAAAATTCGCTCAGAAATATAGTTAATATGGCAACTATAAGACCGATTTTTTTGGGTAATTAAAATTGTCATATAAACTCATATGACTTTTCTGTGTCGTTGAATGTGTTGCAGAATTTTGTTCAGTGTACACGCACAAGCAGCGCGCCGGCGACGCGCCAAGCTTACAAAACTAAAATACATGCTGTGTGCGCAATCGCTCGACTCGCAGCAACTTACAAAAACAAAATACACACAGTGTGCGAGTTTGCGAGAATTGCTTGTGCGACCGTAACGGGACTTTTGTTGTAGATGTTGTTGTAGGGCTCTTTACGTTATTTTTCGTGCCCACCGCTGTTTATAACTATAAGTTCCCTAAATTTCTACCGACTTTGACGAGAATCGAAAGTTACGTCAAAAAAGTTATTTCGAACATACAAGTTGAGTTTCAAGTGCATATGTTGAGTGAGGCTTGTGGGAGAAAAAACGGTGGGGGCGAAATATATCGATTCGGTTTTGTTCATTAGAGCAACATGGCTGAAACGCTACCCGAAATTATGTAGGCATTTTGGTATAAAGAACTTGAGGTCTGCCACGCCTCCTTCTGTCCGTTACATACATAGCATAAATTTATAGGTACAGGGTATAAAAGGAATTATTTAATTTTTAATTTATGTAAATTTTGTTCCTTAAACCTTATGGTGCAACCAGTCCCGATCGGTGGGTAGAGGGGGAATAAAGATTCCTTCGGGCCCAGAGCTTTCGCAGGGTCCCGGTGTAAATACTGTCTTAATAAAATGATTGTTGGTTTTTCTCTGTAAGGCCAGGGTGCAACCATACCAAATCCATACAGTGCAAAAATTAAAAAAAAAGTAATGGAAATTGTAAGTGTTTTTTTATAATTGCATTAAAAAAAAATTTGTTATTCAAAAAGACATCAAAAATTATAAACAACTTTGTTCTCGTGTTGTTTACGTGATATTAGTCTTTCGAAAACAACACGAAAACGAAAAGATTTTATTCGATTTCATTTTTGAAATGTGTATATCCAGATATTTCCCTACAGCTCTGCACCTTTCGTTAACTTCATATCGTTTATATTTTCGTTTGATTAAATTATTGCTAGTGCTTTATTATTTTGAATAGATTCAGAACAAATAAAAAATTCGTTTTAGTGAAATTGGGAGCATCACCAAAACGGTAAACGGTAAACCAATACACTTTTGTTGGAATTAAGGTATTTAATGCCCATAAAAAAAGCTTAAAGAAACCTACTTAAAATTAAAATAAAATTTGTATTTTTTTTATTGATTTAAAAACAAATGGTTTAAAACTACTTATCAGCTGAGTTATAATAAAATAAAAAGTGAAAAACACGTTTTTATTAACTTGGCCGTGTCGAGCTAATTTTACAAAATGAACTTTTTTTATCCTATGAATCGATCTTCGCCAGCTAAACACCTTGTACATCCTCTTTTGCCTAAAAGCTACACTAAGAATGTATTCCGAATGTAAACCTCCTCAACTATTTTTTTTTATAATAAATTTCCCTTAACAATACTTTGCAGTTAAAGGCTCATAGCAGCATGCAAAAATTTCGCACGGAATGATAAATCTTCAAATAAAAAAAATAGTGGGATAGGCCAAATTTTTTGGTAACAATCTAGGGACTGCATACAGACACTTCATTCTTTAACATTTAATTTTAAAAATTACAAGCCCCAATACT
The DNA here is from genome assembly GCA_949987675.1 of Chymomyza fuscimana. Lineage (NCBI taxonomy): Eukaryota > Metazoa > Arthropoda > Insecta > Diptera > Drosophilidae > Chymomyza > Chymomyza fuscimana. Next base: position 89,673,974 of record OX465088.1, read on the forward strand.
CCCTCCGTACATCACTTGGGAACTGCGAGAGTAAAGGCGACCTGAAGGGTGTGTTGTATTCGGAATTTAACATCAATAGGCAACAGCATAATCATTTCCAGTCTTTACCATAAGCCTACCAATCATCAACATCATCATGTTGAAGGACAACGGGAATGTGAACAGCTACTGGATCTGGCTCACAACTTATTCGATTTTCGCCGTTTTATTGCATTATTCGCTTATTTTATATTTTATTTCAATTTCAGCTTTTGCCTAGCACAGGCGAGGTTTATGTCGTTATAACGATTCCACCATCCACCATGCACCCATCTACTCACCCACTGAGTGCTGCATGCCATTATCATAAGCGCCATCCTGGCTGTCTTTAAACTCGCTCGGAAAATCGCTTATGCTATCGCTAAGTACATTTTAGACAAGGAATATAGAATAAGGGAGCATTTAGGATAAGAAGTTTGCTGGCGTCTTACCGGACATCAATCTCATTGGTGTAACCGTTGCTGGGCGTAGAGTCATCGTAGTCGGGCAGCGTGTACTGGGTCCTACGCATCATCATCAGCTTGGGCATGAAGTGCAGGAACAACTTACGCACCAACGGCGACATGTTGTGCGTTGACGGAGATCTGACATAGAGCAGACCACAATAAGTACGGCTGCAATTGACGCTGGCTCACCAATGAACCCATAGATTAGTACACTTACCTGAAGTGTATATTGAGCACACAAACCGTTGTCCAAACGGACAGCGATACAAGTATCATGGTAAAGAGCAGATACTTGCCCAGCAGAGGTATCGCCAACGATGTGGGCGGAATAATTTCGGCCAAGAGCAAGAAGAACACAGTCAACGACACGAGTATTGAAATACATAACGTAACCTGTCAACGAAATTTTACATCCTTTTGTCTTTGTCGCATCCCATCCAAGCGAGATACATTTCGAACATTTTATTTGTCATTTGTTGGGAACACAACGACAAAAGCTCAACCCAATCCAAATTAACAAAAAAAAACAAAATTCAATGTACAACCAAATAATTTGTAATAAAGTGTTTGCCAATTATACGAAACGAGTTAAACATATGCACAATCAGGGCCAATTACAAAATGACAACGTTAACATATATGTATCGTATATAGTATTTGGTTAGTATACCCAAACAATTTATTATAAGAACAAAAAACAAAAACCAAATAATATCAGGCAATGCTTTTTTTTAAAGTTTTCATATGGTACTTCTTTAAAAAGAATCCTTAAAAGGTATTTTTTTTTTTTTTTTGCAACAAAATCTAAGAAAGATTTAGAAAAACATATCGCGTATCTTGAAACCAAGCAGGAGATCCAAGCACATTGTACTATTGGTGTCCGGGAATCTCTCTGTCTCTAGGTACACAACAATTTATAAAAAACAATTAACACATCAAGCAATAGATCACATGGATCACAAAGACTACTTGTACTTATGTAATAAATGCCCATGACATAATAGTATCCTGGTCGTCCATACGAGCCGATATATATATACTTACTATATAAAAGTTTACCACTTGAGGTGATGCCTGACGCTGGCACAAATATATATATCTTTTGTTACCCAAAAACAACTAGTTTTCTGGGATCTTATGGTAATTATCCCACATCTTTTGAGACAATGGTTTGAAGTCTAACAAAAAGTTTCTAATTGGTTTTTTATAAGAAACATAAAGGAATTTAATTCGCATAACTTTCGTACTTGTCTCGATTTCCGGGTCACCATATCTTACGACTATACAAGCTCTCACCAGCATATATACAGGGTACGCCATCTTTTAGTGGGTGGATTTCAGTACCAGTTTTAAGCACGAATCGGATATGGAAAACGAAGAATCCAAACAAGATCATCAGGCCGGCTTTCGCGCCAAAACTGTAATTAGGTAATTTTTTCTGCAAAGAATAGTCCCTGGACGTATGCCATCCAGATTTTCAGATTTGGCACTCCGGACTTCTTTTTTTAGGATTATTCGATTAAGGAAATGGAAAATGCAGCAAAAAGATTACATTTTGTTTTGGCCAATTACGATGGCCACTGGATTGATGTTGAATTTAAAATCTAGTCCAAATAAATTGTTAAATCGGTTGTTGATTCTTTTTAAGTTATTCAATATTCACATACCGACATGAAAGACGGCGCAGCCTGTATATATTTATTCTTATGGGTTAAGGGGCAAAAGGATATGAAAGGATTCCCATTGCGTCAAGGGTAAAAGGGTAAAGTTGTGCAATGTATGTAACAGGCAGATGGAGACGTGGCAGTGCATAAGTCCTCTATCATAAAAAACTTTCATAACCTCGAGTAGCGATTTAACCAAGTCCGTCCAACTGTATGAATATCAAAGATCATAAGAGCTAGAGGCAGAAAATCTTACCAAAAGATGCGTAGTGTACAGACCACAAATTAAGTTTGTTTGATCATATTGATTTATTACATGCTGCCAAAACTAAGATCATTAAGTTCGGATAAAGACTTAATATACTAGTGGGATGGTTACAGTTGGAAAATCCTGACTATAATATACTTTCCTTTCATCCGATACTGATGCATTTAGACCTTTTTTTTGTTTCCACTAAGTTTCCAGCTACCACTAAGGACTACCTAGTCTATGTGTGACTCCCCCCAGGGGTCAACCGGTACAACCTAAGTTTAAACTTTCTGTAAGCAAAGGTTTCGGATGTACATATACGGTGAAAGCTCGTGGATGTCTTCCCAAAAAGTAAGAATAAATAAATATTTAAGAATCTTCTACACAAAGGATTTAAAATTTGCTAATTTATGGCAATAGCTTCCAAAGTTCCCAACGGACTTTCATAAAAGCTGCATTCACAGCTGGGTAATGAACAAAGGAAGGCGAGTTTAAAATTGCTACCTAGAAAAGTGCCGGTGTATATATTATAGTAACTTTCGAGGTTCTTGTACGAATAAAGCGTACAATTGGAAAACATTTCGATTGGTTAGCTTCTATAGTGAGGGCCAGGTGCGGATCTAGGATTTGGTCTTGGGGATGGTTCATAACTTCGAAATGTCAGAGCTCGCAAAAGACTTTCAACCCATTTTTCTGATTTTTGGGAGGGTCCGGACCCGAAAAACCCACGTGGATCCGCCACTGGTGAAGGTGTAAGCCGCAAAATTATACTATGGGCAATATATCGATATGAATCGGCAAACTTGAACTATCTGCATCTTTTTGGACGAAATTATTATAGCTTTGTATTTTGGGTTGTATGTAATGTACCAATTTCAGTTCCCTTTCCTGCTAATTGCAACAATATTTGAGAGAGGCATGAGGGGTTTTAAACAAAAATATTGAATGTTTTATTATTAGTCTCTATATACAAAATTTGCTGCCTCCAGCTTGTACATAAATGTTTTTGGTTCAAAACAGAAGATAGAATTGTGAGCGAGTACGATCTTGAAATTTTTTGGAGTATAATACATATTATTAACAATGAGATCCAAAAAATTTGTCTAGCGCGCAGAAATGGGCATCTTTTGAAGAAAATTGGTATCATAAATGCCATTGATTTTGGGTATAAAGAATTGTTTTTGTTGCCACACCTCCTTCTATCTGTCACATTATTGCATCGTGGAATGAGGGACAAGACATTAGTTTGCTAGTTTAAAAATGTTGACTTTTTTTTATAATTTCCCATCAATTTTTGCAATATTTCTGATTGTAACAAAGTGTAAAAATGTGCCAAGTTTTAACCGGATAAGCTTCACAGATTGGTCAGAGATAATCTCGGAGATAGATATGGCTTAACAAACATCAACTGGACGGACGGATAGGCATTGCTGATGATAATTACCAAAGGTTGTTATTGTACACACATTGCTTGAATCTCTAATACCCTTAGCAGACGATCTGGATAAGCAGCCTGTGAGACGGATATGGCTGAATCCGGTGGTGGTTTGGTGATGCATTATAATGATAATTAAAGTTAGTTAGAATGAATAGCTAGTTAACTAATTTAACTAACTTTTTGAGCTGAATTGGTTTTAGTATTAAAATCTAAGTATTTCGATTGAATCACGCTTACCAAAGGTACACCGACAAACAGTCATCGGAAAAAAGGGTTATTATTAATTTCTCACTTGGGTATCTTCTATACTGGCCTATACTTTATGCTGCATAAATCCCTAGATCTTAATAATACAATGTGGCAGCAACGTCTAAGTTGGGACATCTTTATTATAGTACGATATGAAAGACGGCTGTTTCAGGTCGAGATTATGAGCGACATTAAAAGAAATAAATAGATACGAGTACACGACGACAACATGAACAAGATCAAACAAACATACACTTTCGAAGGACTTTAGATGGTATAGTCATAATTGATTGTATACTCATGTATAATCGTATGAATGTGAATCTAGTGAGTGGATGTGCGTGTGTTTGTGTGTTTGTGTGTGTGTGTGCTGCTTAGCAACAGGATACGCGATATGACGGAATTTATAGAGTGGCTTTGACTTTCAATTTAATGTTCGAATTTATTCGCACTGAACTTTTGTATGCATTCGATGATATTACGTTATGAGATTTCTCTACTCAGGACAGCACAAATGATATTTAACGCACAATGGAAGCGGTCCTTTTGTAAGATGGCGTCAATATATGTGTGCTGCATGATATGCGGAATTTTGCGGGATTATGGAACACCCACAAATGTCACAAATGCTGTGGTTGTTTGATACGTTTGGATAAGTTACTTATATAATTAAGTTGTTAGAATTAAGTTCATAATAAGGAGCATTAGCGGAAGAGAAGAGATAGAGACAGGATAATAGTAGTTAAGAGTAGTACGAGTAGTATAGTGCTAGTTGGACTTTTCCTCAAAGCAGTTTATTTTTACACATTTTTTATTTTTTAATTTTTTTTTGCAAAGAATTTTGTTATAGATTTTGGTAATAGTGTCATAGAATAAAGCCAATTTGCAAATAGAATTCAAGAGCACAGCACTTTGGAAAAATATACCACATGGTCTCTGTAAATGGTTTTTGCCGAAATTGAGACAAGAACTGTTTACAAAATACTTTTGGTTTAATTAGGAAAGTTAGAAGAAAGTAGTTTAGTTAAGAAGTCAACTATGTCTTAATAGTGCATAATTTTTTTCTTGTATTATTAAATGTTGGCACTTATAGGCATGTTTTTTTTTTTTATTAAATGATACTGTATAGTGAGTGCTTGAAAGGGAACTTTAAAAACTGACGGGTAACGTGCATTGTTGTATCATGAAATGAGTTGAGAACTTTAAAGTGGTTTATGCAATACAAAAAAATAATCAAATCAAAAATTACGGCTACCTTGAACTACTTAGTGCAAATACAATTCAATAAAAACATGCCACATGCTTACATATTTTTGGGGTGAGCTAGGTTGCACAAGATCTTACCTTTTCACCCGAATCACTGGGCAAATAAAACACCAACACCGTAAGAAATGTTATGGCCACACAAGGCAATATGAGATTGACGGTATAGAATAGAGTCTTACGACGCATAGTCAGCTTAAAGGTGATATCTGTACCAAGCATAAAAAAGATGCACTTAGAACTGAATTTTGTTAAATTGCACGAAAGCGCACCTGAGAAGGGCTCCAGGGTATCTGGATAATACTCTTCATTTTTTGTAGCAGGCACCTCTAAAATATCCCATTCAACGGACAGATAGAATTCTGTTAAATCGATGCCAACCTGCACTAGGTTGCTGCCAGGAACCTGTGCCAACGAAAAACAAGAATAAAAAAATTTATGTGCGGGTTTTACATATACACACACACACACACACGCAGCAGTGTTATATTGCTTCTGCTCCACCTTGTCGGTCTGGGGTTGTAAAAATTGCAATTCCTTCAATGAAGCATAGCCAACATATCCGTCGAGGGTCATTTCAAGAATAACTAGTCAATTTGTTTTAGCCTAAAATAAGATTGCGCACTTAATACTAAATTGAACTAGAAATTTTTTTTTAGACTGTTTGCCTAGAAATTAAGATTTGGTCGTGACAGACCATAAGTGCCACCATTTATAAGAGCTAATAGCATCGAATTTTATGAAAATATATATTAGGTGAATTTTGACGATTGGTGTTGCTGTCTGACACCACTTCACTGTAGGAAAACATTGTTATTTATTGTACATCTTTTTACTAATAATCTCCACTTAAGTTAGAGGCACCAAATTGGTAATAAAAAAAACTCGAATTTTATGTCTGAATAACTCCTTATCCCAAATCAAAATCCCAACATCTATTAACAATACTTGTCGCAAATATTTCATTTTGTCGGGCAAAAATGCCCACATCGCTGCCTACAAAGTATATAATTTTTATTCTACCTATGAACTTTTTAAACCAGTTCCGTTCTTGTTAGTTCGTGGTACTTTCCTAACTGACCTAATTTGAGATGATTTCATTCGAAACATATTGAATGACCCTCGAGCATGCACATACACATACGGATGCAAATTGTAAATCTTTGGTTTGCATGGCTCAATGCACATGGCAGCTCACCTGGTCCAAATGCTTTAAATCCACTTGGGCACCATTGTAGGTCCATGAACCGAATTTCATAAAGCAAATTTGCTCATCGTATGGAAAATATTCGACATTCATTTCACAGGATGACTTGTAAATGGCTGGCGGCTCCCAAAACACCTCGCCGGTGTATTTTAGTGTCGCCTTTGTCATAAGTGTGACCTGAACAATAAAGGAAGGGTTAAAAAGATATGCTCGTAGAAGCATACAGCTTCTTGATTCATGCTTTACCTCATAGTTACCATCCCAGTTGTTATAGAGCACAATATCAGGCACCCAAATATGCTCTGATGGTACGTATAATTGTTCCACGCCACCATACTCTTCGGGATCCCAACGCAACTTGTAGTCAAACCAACGCTGAACACAATAAATTTGATTTGAATGCACTTTATTTAGGTTTAAGCTACCTTTAAAAACTTACCTGCTTCACCCATAAGTTTGTGGTCATCACCTGATTCTTCAAGTTGACCTCAATCAGTTGGGACAATTTCAAACCAAGCCAAACAGTCAGTGTTTCCGTGTTGTTCACAACAGGCCTTATCAAACGATTATAATTGCTAAGCAAATCGTCGTAGAGACGTTTGGTGTCCGGATTAGCCTCAAAGCTTACTGGAGCTACACATGCATGAAAGAAAAATATACCAAAACAAACCAAAAATAAATCCCAAATAAAGGCTCAGCTTTTTAAACACTCTCTCGAATTTCCCAAAACAAAGCCAGGAGCATGCGCCACATCTAAGTTCTCTCTGTGTTCTCATCAGGCACTCCACCCTGACAGCTCTATTATTTTTCAGATACAGCATCATAGTATCGGAATTTTTCACAAACTTAATTTTTTGCTTATCAAACCAACTTACGCGTTGTATTTGCCAAGGGCAGCAGTACTAAAAAACACAGCAAATATCCCCGCATCATAATTGTAGTATTTTTTTTTAATTTTTAATTATTTTGTTTAACAAATTTTGAGTTTTCACACAATTAACAACATTTTGGCTACCGCTTACAACCAAATACCAACTACATACGCACAGAATCCAGGAGCAACTGAGAGCTAGATGAAATGTATGCTCCGCTGAGCCTTAGGAGCTGTCAAACCCAATGACATCTGTCAAATTTCAGTTATTATGTATGTGTGAAACACGTTGAAAAGAACTGAAAATGCGGGTTTTAAGTGGTCTTTTTTTTAAATAAATATCTATTTTGACTGGTATTGGCAACATCTGAAAGTTTGGTTACTCTAGCTCTTACTATCTCTAGATCTAGCCGTTCATACAGAGAGACAGACAGATATGAGTATCTTACCTATCTCTAGTCACCCGGTCATACTTTAGTTAAGTTTGGGGGGTCTCCAACGACTCCTTCTGTGTGTTAAATACATTTTCGGCTTACACAAACTTTGTATCATAAGGTACCGGGACCCGATATCAAAAAAAATAAAATAATCTTGTCTCCCATAAGATAATAAGGGTTCTAAACTGAAAGTTTGGTTACCAAATTTGCTTACGATATCCTCAAAAACAAAAGAATTATGTGCTGAAAAAATTTTTGTCACGGAATAGTCTTGTGGGGTTATATGGTATAGTAAACCTTAAATATGGTAAAGTGTTCGCAAATTCTACAAATTTGATTACATCTGTAAACAAATTTATTATGAACTTTTGATTTTTTCCTATGTAAGCTATATAAAATATCCAAAAAGGTATAATATCTATATCTAATAGCTGTTTCATAGCGCATCACCTATTAGTCCAATTTTATACCACTTTTTCAACAACTTCTGGGGTTATTAATGACACGAGTTATATTGGCCTGGACTTTTTATCCATATTAGTATTTTTTATATAATTTTTCTTCTTAGGAAAAAAAAAAATTTCATTATATAAAGGTAGGGATATGGTAGCTCTTAGGCTTGTGTGGTGGGTTTTGCTACGCCTAGCTTATAGATAACATAAATAGATTATTTTAGAGTCCCCCTGATAATTATGAGCGCTACTCTTGAATTTTAACAAAAAAAAAATTAATATTAATTTCCTTGGGGAAATTTCCATGTCCAACAGGAAAGCCAAAAAAAAAAAGGTGAAATCACTTAAAGTGTCCAATTGTGACGAGGGCTGAACTCTTAACACTACCATGGTTTTGACCACTAACGAAGCCAAACCCCCAAAACAAACAGTTAAGTCTTTATAAAAATAATAAATTAAAATTAGCATTGGAAATACATCAGGGCTTACTTCAATTAGGAACAGTATTTTTTCTCTTATTTTTACATTATTTGATTTTTCTTATAATTAGGTGTTTTGAAGTTGAGGCAAATTCCACGTTAATAAAATATTAGGTTCAACATAATTTGATTTGATAATTTATATAGGTTTTGTAAATTGACGTACACGTATTTAAAGTGTTCCTCAGCTATATGCAGTTGTAGGTTGCATTCGTAAATTAAACTATTCTTATTAAAGGGTCTAGTGACTAACCTACTGAATATTTTTGAACCAATTTTTTTTTAATCTAAGTTGACTACTACTCCTCTTTTCCCTGGACGTCTCTTTCTAACCCAGGAGCTACATACAATACATATTATCATTCACTTTTCTAATTAAATATGTGTCTTATGCTGCTGCAACGAAAATAGAAGAAAATAAAAAATAAAAATGAAGACGTCCCTTCCTCATCAAAGCTCCTCATGACTGTATTTTTGCAATTCTCTTAATATGTAATTGTTTCTCTAGCCTGTGTTCGTTGCTTGGCTTTCTCGCATAACATCTTCAACGTGGGCTCTACGATCTACGCAATGTATAACTTTCCTGCTTTGCAATGGTAAAATATATGGTAAGTTACTCTTATCTGTCTTCTATGCATAGTGTTCCTTGCACAGTTTTCCTGCTCTGCAATCCTGAAATCTATGTCTTCTCTGTGCTGCGTTCATAGCTCGCTCTTGTCGCCAAAATTTTATGTGTTAGCTGCTCCGCCGTCTACGCCTTATGTCCCTCTCCTGCTCTGCATATCTATTCTCGAAATCTTCTCTGAGATGCTATCTTTGCATAGTATTATAGCCTGTCTTCTACTTTTAGGCGCTGAAGCCAATAGGCGCAAATCCCGAAACTTAAACACACGTCTAACAATATATGTACTGTGCGCAGGGCCGTAGAGAGAAATTCCGGGCCCGGGGCGAAAATGAGAGAGACACATTTGTTTTGCTCCATGGTATAATTTATATACTTATTATACCATGGTTTTGCTCAACCGAAAACACTGACCAGAACCATGGTGGAATTCCACGATGAACAGAACCGAAAAGCGAAACGCAAAAAGTGTTCGGCTCAGTGAGAGACCGTTTTTGTTTTATGTTTTGCTCGTGAGCCAACCGCATTGGATAAATGGGTTGACAGTTTTTTGCGAGCTCTGGTTCTTATCAATAGTGTTTGCAATTTAATGTTACATTTGGAAAATACATTAACAAACATAGTTTTACTTAAATCTTTTAAAGTCTTTACTCGATTTTAAACATTTTTGCGGCATACTATTCATAAAATCATTGCGTATAAGCGTAATAAATTTGAATCCGATATCTTTTATAGTGTGGGTGTAAGCCGCGAAATTCTCGTACCAGAAAACGGAAAAAAATATATCGAAATAAATCGGAAACTTGATCTGTCAGACTGTTGTGCGCATCTTTTGATAAAATTTCAGCTCCATAGCTCTTATTGTCTCTGACATGGCTATATCGACTGTTGACGCTGATCAAGAATATATATACTTTACATATGCAGGAACTTGTTATACCATTTGTACTTTTTAGTACAGTGTATAATAAATAAAATTAATATTGTTGGGGAAAGCTGCACTGCGACCCTTAGGATCTATTGTGCTCCCTTTATCCATAGAGCTCCTCAACTAGCCCAATGTCTGTGCCAAACTTAATTATTTGAGATGGTTCTAGTCGTGTGACATCATGCATCGATATTCTATGCACGCCGAAAAGGGATTTCCTTCTTCTGCCAATGACATGACACTCTGCAAGTATGTGCTGGGAGGTTTCCTCCTCAGTTTTACAAAACCAGCAGGTGTTTGAATTCAAGATGCCAGTAGTACACATGTGTTTCCTGAGTCTGCAATGTCCCGTGAGTAACCCAATCAGTATCCTTTGGGAATTCTTTCCTATTTGGGATATTTTCTTGAACCTGTTCAAGGTGTAGGAACGAAGAAGCTGCTTGGTTTGCCGTAAGCCCTCCTGGCCGGTCTTTTTTAAAAAAAAAATTGTTTTCTGGACACAAATATACTTGATCAATTAAAACCTTTATTTAAAGAAATCTGTCATTTTTGTTTGCTGACACTTATGCATTTCTCTTTCTTAACAAAATCTTCTAAAAAGTTTATGGACTCATAAACGTATGTACATATGTACATACATACATATGTATGTATGTATTGTATACATTTCATAAATCAATAATTTTACCAGCAACTAAAAATGAGTCTTAGTTGACAATTTCGTAGAATTGCAATGGCCAGAGTTCACTTTGCTTTTGCTCTTTGTTTTGTGATCCTTTTTAAATGTGAAACTTTGCGGTCACAATAATAAAGAAAATAACAGCTGATTACGGGCCGCACACTGACCAATGGAAACAGAAGATATTGCTGGAGCGACTCTTGCGCATGCCCAGTGAAAACAGGGTGTTAGCCAAGTTCCAAACCAATTTTAAAAGCCTGGCAGCGCTGGCAATAATGACCCGCGGTCGCTTAGCAACCCGTTTGACAGTCAAAGCCAAGCAAAAATAATTGGAGCAAACTTTTTTTTTGTAGCAGCTGAATCCGCATAAAACCAAAACAAAGAAACGTAAACAAAATAATCCAATAGTCGTGAACTATACAAAATGCGCTATAAATGCAACTACCCGCAACTAGTTCGCGAGTCTGGCTTCAAAATACGACAATATCGGGATGGTCCTCTCGACTGGCGTCTGATGGGTAAGTACGAGGCCCATAAGCAAGGTTCGAGTATTTTATTAATAAACTCCTAAAGGTTCCTACGAAACGGAACGCATTTTGCGTGAGCAAAACTTGGAATTAATCGACAGTGCATTGCAGCACTTGTCCGAAGCTCCGCTTGGAACAGTTCTGGAGACACACATATTGGACAGTGGCATTGCCAAGTACTTTGTTATGTCACAATATGCCATACAATACTTGCTATACTGTCGTACTTTTTTAGACGAAACTATGGGAGATTTGCGTGAAGCTCACGCTACCGCACAGCTTGAGATCACGCAACTGCGCAAATCACTTGCTGAGTCCAACGCTGAGATTGTAAATTTAAATAAGAAAATAACACAAATAGAAGCCATAAGGGAGGTGGTCTACCCCTGTCATCTGTGCACAAAGAATTTCATAAGTAATGAGTCATTAAACATACATATTGGCCGCAAGCACGGAGTAGGGCACAACCGCATGGAAACGTCGAGTGGTGCAACTAATGTTAACACCGGTAAGGACAAGGATAACGATATGCAGCTTATTAATGCCATTAAGATGGAACTTGAAATAAAGCAGCTTAAGGAGCGCCTTAATGCAGCAGAACGAAATATTAAGGAACGCAACCCTACGTGTTCCAGCTCAAAGAAGCACAGTCCGCGTGAAGAATCCAAACAATCGACAGTGCGCAGTGTGGGCATACAAAGTAATCTGGTGGAGCCAAAAGAGAAAGACGAGCTCAACAGCGAAGCACTGGACAGTGAGGACAGTGAACGCAAGGAGCAATTTCATGGCTTAATGGAACGTATTAGTCACTTCGAGACTTGGCAGACGCAATTAAAAGAAAGCAATAATCAGTTTATATCTGATATAAATCAAAAGCTTGAGCTTCTGACCAGGTCATTAGAGCAAAGTAGGCAGCGCTCTGAAGACCACGCTGCGGAAGCCAAGACAATGACGACGGAAGAGCGCATGTCCACGCCTTGTGTGGATGACTTGGAGCGTATACTTACCGAAAAGGTATCTGAAATAGGCAAAGCCAGTGCAAATAAACTAGAGGAAGTTGTCTATCATCTGGAAATGGGTTACAAGGATAAATTGGAGGCACTTGAGCGTGAACTGAAGCGAATGAGTGTTCGAAATGATCCAGTTACGACGCAAAACGGTGTTTCAAAGATACCCAAGCCCGTACCCAAGAAACAAGAAACAAACATAGAACGAATCAAACGACAGGTAGAACGCGAATTTGTAAATACAAAACACGACGATGACACTTATTCAGTAGAGGAGCCACTGAAAAAGTCTGAGCAAAAAAAAGCTGATGCCAAAGCTCAGCCAAGTCAAAGCGCAAGCTCAGGCAGTCAGCAAACATACACAAAGTCCCCGGCTGACGTCATAGAAATCAATGGTCAGTCGGATCACAAATTTAACACAATTCGTTTAGATGTGCATGAAGTTACAGACGTCAGTGAAAGCCTCAGCGAGACTGAAAGTGCAAGTGGGGAAGGGGCCCAGTTGTTTAACCGCGATCCAGAACCTGACATCTTTGAGCCAGCGATAAAAAGTGCAACGAAAGACAAATCAATTCAGTTAGCCAAGTAAGTAATAGTACAAAAAACATGTTATTCTTTTTTTAGAAATATAAACTAGATATTTTTGGAAACCTTTAAAAATACAGGCAGCCACTTACACGAAAGGATGCGCGTAAGCTGATAAACCGCAAGCTAAGCCCACATGGATTTGATGTTAAATCGAAAAGTATTTCACATGCTTCACTAAAACGTATTAACGTTGATCTTACGGAGCAACGCAACAAACTAAAACTGGTAATATAAACAGACAGAGGCTGGTGATTGCTAATTATTATAGCACAATTTTTATTTTGTTTAGCAACATCCAAACTTCTATGCCACACGTAATCGCATACGAAAATTTGTGGAGAAGCTTTGCTCTACGAAGTTACCTGAGCGTGCTGAAGTTCTGCTTAAGCACAAGACTCCTTTGCAGCCCATGGAGCGTCCTCGCCAAAGGACCATTTTGCCTTCCAACACACGGGATGACTCAGTCGCTCTAGAAACAAAAAACGAGGAATCCAGCGAGAATTCACACAGTTCTAGCCCAGAAATGCAGCAACAAAGGGCATTTAAGGAAAAACTGAACCAGATTCTTATACATCCTCCTCAAGTCCGTGCGGTGGACGCTTTTGACAAACATTCAAACTCATTGATTAATGCATATCAAACTGTAGCCAAACCAGCTCCTTTGCCTCGCAAGCGTGTTATGTTTAATACAATGGCTAATGACAAAACGTTTGATGACACTGATGTAAACTTAAAAGAATAAAGTTCCATTTACTACATTTAATTTAAATATGCATTTAATTTTAGAATAAGTTCCAGTTCTTTAAATAAGTGGCAGCTCATTTAGCAAATATATTTTTTTTAACATATGGCAACGACACTTGTCCAGTGCTGGAAAAACAAAAATTATCGATATTTCTGCGTCCATATTCAACATTGGAATAGGAGAAAATTTTTTTTTGTACGTCGTAAAATTATACTATTCCGTGCAGTAAATGCATTCGAAATCTTTTTAAGAATCTCAAACCTGCAAGAAACGGATGGTTTACATGGCGCAGCAACTGTGGCGTTGAAATTTTGCAACCACAGTACCCAAACAGCGCGAAATAGTACCTTACCTACGACCCCAGTCACATACACACGCGCACTCGGTCCCCCTCATCGATGAAATAACATAACGTAGTATACCGAAAATACATAAGCTTGGACTTACTGAATTATAACGGGGCAGGCAGCAGCAAAAACAGCAATTTAAAAGATAAGCAACCCGACAAGAGAAGCCACTAAACTTAGGCAGGGCAGTAAAAGGTATCAGCGCAACGTTGTCAACACAGCAAAAAATGTCTGACATTATGAACATTGACAGCATCATATCGCGTCTATTGGAAGGTGAGTTGCAATCCAGACGGGAATGTGCTCTTAGCTAGACTTTTGGTGACATGCTTTGTTATTGCAGTGCGAGGCGCACGACCGGGCAAAAATGTGCAACTGTCGGAGAGTGAAATTCGCAGTCTTTGCCTTAAATCGCGCGAAATATTCCTATCACAGCCAATACTGCTTGAACTGGAGGCTCCTTTGAAAATTTGCGGTGACATTCACGGACAATACTACGATCTATTGCGTCTTTTTGAATACGGCGGTTTCCCTCCAGAGTCGAACTATCTATTTCTCGGCGATTATGTTGATCGTGGTAAACAATCTTTGGAGACAATATGCTTGTTGCTGGCCTACAAAATCAAGTATTCGGAGAATTTTTTTTTGTTGCGTGGTAACCATGAGTGTGCCAGCATTAATCGTATCTACGGGTAAGCTGTTAAATTGAAAACTCTTTGCCACTCATTGTTTTGTTTTGTTTTTTTTTATTTATTTGTAAATTTTAATAGTTTTTACGACGAATGCAAACGCCGTTACACCATTAAGCTGTGGAAAACATTTACCGATTGCTTTAACTGTTTGCCTGTGGCAGCAATTGGTAAGTTCAATAATATCAATCTTTTAAAATATCCAGCTTCTATAGTCCATTATCTTTGATGCGCACAGTTGATGAAAAAATCTTTTGCTGTCACGGCGGCCTGAGTCCTGATCTTTCTTCTATGGAACAAATACGACGCATAATGCGGCCTACAGACGTGCCCGATCAGGGATTGTTGTGTGATCTTCTATGGTCAGATCCGGACAAAGACACCATGGGTTGGGGTGAAAACGACCGTGGTGTAAGCTTCACTTTTGGAGCAGAGGTAAGTTTTGATAAAACCCGACTATATACGCCTTACTAACGTCAAACTTTTTATAGGTTGTGGGTAAATTTTTACAGAAGCACGAGTTCGATCTGATATGTCGTGCCCATCAGGTTGTTGAAGATGGCTATGAATTTTTTGCAAAGCGTCAACTAGTTACGCTTTTCTCAGCGCCCAATTATTGCGGTGAATTTGACAATGCGGGTATGTGTTTAAATAATTCCATTATTATATATAAAAATTAGATTCGTGACATCAAAAGGGGTGTTCCCAAACGCGTATTTAAACCTCCTTCTGCCCGTTACATATTAAATACTGTCAAGCAAGTGAAAGAACTCGGACATACTATTCAAGACTATATTATTATTTTTTAGCCCAATAAGAAATCTGTAAGACTTAATGTCAATTATTTATTTTTTTAATTTGCCACAACCAGGTGCCATGATGTCCGTGGATGACACATTAATGTGCTCCTTTCAAATATTAAAGCCCGCCGATAAGCGACGTTTTGTGTATCCCAACTTTGGCAGCTCAGGGCGTCCTTTAACACCGCCGCGTGGAGCCAATAATAAAAACAAGAAGAAATAAACAACTCACACACACACACACAATCAACCAAGAAAAAGGACACACAAAACCAATTTGAAGCGCAAATTTACATATTTGTTATTATCGAATATGCATGTGGAATCGAATCGAGCAACGCTACCCAAGCCATACATGATGCGCCTAGTTGTACAACTTGACTGTTTATCGAGCAGGTTGCATAACCGATTTCATCATGTGTGGTGCCGTTGTATGAAATTTTTTATGCTCTTACGAAAAATCAAAACTTTTTAATTTTTCGATAAACAACCCAATTGTACAACCAGTCGCATTGTGTTTGGCTTGAGTTATAAGGGTATAACATAAATCTATACAAATTAGCATATTATTTTCAATTAAAAAGCGAAAAAACGTCACTTTAGTTCAAACAACTTGTAGTGTCTAACACTACATAAGAATATCTATAGCAAGCGAAAACATATTAATTTTATTTTGTTATGATTTTTTCCCTTGCGTAATGCCAAACAAACACAATACGTACTATGAAAGTAAATTGCACGAACCACTTGTATTTTATGCATTTTTTTTTTTTCATTTAGCACAGCATTTTTAGCTTTTATATTGTACGTCACGGCAAAGGGGTTTCTTTTAGCAAATTAGCAACGTGTTTCAGGCAATATGTTAAATTTTTAATTTACGAATATAAATGTACGTAAAACTAAAATTTAGTTTAGTACGCAAGTTTTTATTTACAAAACGCTTTTTAATCCGTAGCAAAGAATATGTATGTTACATATGCATTTTCTGCACATTGTAATTCATCTATTGTATGTTTAATTAGTTTTAAAGCAAATCATGTTTAGTTGCAAGGTACATAAGTTTGAATTGTTTAAACCAAAAATATTAAAATAAAAAATGTGTATATTTTTAAATTGTATGCGTTGAAGTAACACATGTTAAGCATATAAAAATCTACAAAAAAAAGAAAACAAAAAGCATAAAATATAAAAAAAAAACTTAGTAAAAAGTAAATTTACAAACCAATTTGTTTAACAAAAACAATGAAATGCTTGTTGAAGCAATGAAATGAATATAATTAAAAGACGGCGCATACTTTTAGGCCGTACTGTGGCTTAAATTCTGCTGACGTCAATGATTACGTCACAGACTACGTTACAAAACAAAAAAAAAAAAAATAACAGTCGAACAAAAAATAAAATTGTAAAATTTTTAAGAGCAGTCAAATACATTTACATTCAGTGTGGATATTAAAGTAAAGATAGTAAAATCTGTATCTCTATTTGTATTTGGTACATTCTAGTGCCTACACAGGCCGCCACATTCAAGTATTATGCCTAGGCAAACGAGCTAACCTCCCAAACAACCCACACGCTCTGGCACAATTACCCAAAGGTTTCGTTTGTATATTCCTCGCCCGCCCCACTTGGCAATGATCAATCCATTGTTTGTAACTTGAATGTACAATTCCCTGACCCATAACCTCACACCCATTATTTCTCTGTTTAATGTTGCAATATTCTATGATTAATTAAATAAGTATATGAATATAAAATAAAAATAAAAAAATCAAAGCATTGGCTTATTTAAATAACACGTATAGACAAAAGAGCAAAAAAAAAAAAAACATGTAACAAATTATAAACTCAAAAGGAAAACACAACAATTTCAAAATGTAATGCATTGAAAACAAAATCGTAAAGAAAATACAAAAAAAAAAATAGCAATGATGAAGCACTTGTAACAAAATAGCACTGTTTTATTAAAAAAAATTAAATATTAGCAATAAAATCTGAAATTTGTTTTTAACTTAGACAGCGGTCAAATTATAGGATGACGATTTATGTTTGCATTAAGTAACCGTAGTCCTGCAAGGCCAAAATCCGGCCAAGTGACCATCTGAAATTCGCGCATGCTCCTTAATATTTAGGTAAATCTTAGAACATTTTTGTTTGTCAAAGTACATTACAACAAAGCAAAGCGCGTCCATAGAGAAGTCTTCCACTAGTGTCGATCAACAGAACTGCGCCTAAAGCATTTTCTTTACAGTGAAGTTTTAATGCAAGGGATATCTTCCTTTTGATGCAGCATGACTTTTATTTATATTTTTTTTATTTATTATTCTTAATTTACCATGTTGAGCACATGAACATGAATATTCAGCACATAACATGAAACAAGCGCTTGATGTGCTTTTCTTTGTTAGATCTTAAGATCTTAAACATTACTTACAGTAAATATCTTATCAATTCATTTAACATACATACATATATGATATACCTACCCACTGTCAGTCCAGCTATTTGCAATTATATTTCAATGCACAGCTTTCATCCATCGGCGGATATACGGAGCCTGCAGCTTCATTGCCATTGCGCTCAGCCTCTTCTGCTCTTAAGCGAAGCTGCAGCATTTTTTGTCGTAGCGCATAGGGAGTCGTGGTCGTTGGTTGCACAAACTGCTGTCTGCACTTATTTTCTCTGTCCTTATGCCACTTTTCGTTTTGCGCATCTACTCCAATCCTATCGTAGACTCGCTGTAGTCTTAGCGCGTCCTGTCTGCCAGCACTGAAGCATTCGCTTGAATTACGCAGTCGAAACTGTTGTAACTCAAACAAACGCTGCAGCTCTTCTCTGTGTTGTTCCTCAATCATTGAAGAGGCGTCTGCCGTGCCATGGTTGTTACCCTAACCATCATGAGTCAAATCAGGGCAAGCGCGTTGTTCATAAAAACGGCGATTAGTCGTATGCTCGATTGTTTCGTTGTTTTCGCTCGGATTGGAAGTGCGCTCGCTTGCCCAGCTCAAAACCTTGAAGCGACTCTGCTGCTTCGCCTGTCCCATGCTGCAGCAGCTACAGCAGCTTGAACAATGACTCGCTTGGGTTGTCGTTGAGTTACGTCGACTGAAAACGCCTCCCAGCTCGCTTTTGGAATGACCCAATCCCAGAAAAACTTTATCTGCCTTTTTTACAGTGCTTTTAACAAACCGTGTGGAAGGTACTGTACACTGTGAGGAAGTCCTCGATGATAGTTCGCTAAGTGGCCTTTGTTGTCCTACGAATGCTGATGATTTTACAATTCTATCGCATCCCAAACGGAAGGTATTGCATCGGTTGCTCTGGCCGGAATAACACGATTGCATTTTTGTAAACGTACAGTTTCGATTTTGTAATGTGTATTTGAAAATTGTTAGCTTCGATCCACGGTTGCAGTGCCGAGAAATGTTATAAGTGGATTGAACGTGCCGCCTGGGGGCAGCCGGTTTTACACATTACAAAGAGCAACATCGTTGCTGTGTTGCTTGCCGGCTTAAGCCGTTTGTTTATATTTGAACAACAATTGCAACAGTTTCCATAGACACATAAAATGCTCTTAAGAGGTTCTGGGGCTGTTTTTGGTAGTTGTTCGCACAAGCACGATACGAAGAACTTAAGCAACGAACTTAGATTTCGTGATGGTCACTTTGCTTATGAATAAAATATATGTAGGTACTAGCTATTTTGGCAATATTTTTTGTTTAACATAATTTTTCGTGTACAAAGAGGACGGAGCGAGCTATAGAATCTATAAATCTAAGAGTTTAATAGAATGTTACGGCTGTACTGTACGAATACATATTTGTTTCAAAACTGATTTTGATATCAAACCAAATTTAAGGGCAGTCATTTAATAACAATGTTGCTAGGACACAGCAAGAATCGTCCTTCGATACCACTTTATGTAGCTGTTTAAAATTAAAAACTAATTGAATGATGATGGCTAAAAGATATTTAATTAAAGTGAAGTATCCTATTCTAGTCGCGACTACAAGTATAGCTATATGAAGAAACACAAAGGATCAATGGATCTATGTGCGGCCGCCACAAGCATAAGCCGTTATGTGACAGGATTTTCATGGCAATACTTACATGTTTACTACCGGCTATTGTAATAAACAACAATTTACGTTTATTACCTATCCCAATAATACCCTATGTAAGGTTCAACGAACCGAACAAAAAGCGAAAGGGCGATACAGGGTCCGGCACAGTTCAACACCTGCCGTGGTCGTTCCACAGTTGCCGACTGACTTACATAGTAAAGCTGGTATGCACGAATTCGTGGATATATTAGTGATGCGCTTATTTCCAAAACCGGTGAGACGGAAAGACAAAGTTGCTGCATGAGGGGGCTAATCGTACCACCGCGACTCACATTCATAAGATACACATGTACCGACTAATATACTCGTATGTACATATTCATTCATTTTGGGTAGACGCAATGCTGCGCCAGCGCCGCGGCTGCGCAAAGCTTACTAAGTATAAAACAGAGACGCTACGCTTCCCGCATGTATTGTGTTGTGATAACTTGTCGAAGTGAGAACCAGTGCGTCCGACAGTTGATCGATCATAGTTTCTTAAGGTTTTCGAGTGTTTGTGTTTTTGTGTACGTGTGTGTTTGCGTGAGTGTGTTTATCAAAAATAACAACTGGGTAATCAACGCAAATAACGAATTTCGCATCCGATTTGATGATCATCATGTCAAAGCTACCAACAATTCCATTGCTATTATTTTTGCAAATCGCTGTGGCTCTGATTGCGTATTCAGCGCAATTTGTAACCGCCGCACAAGATTTGCGTAAGTAACCTACCCAGTAGAAACAGCAACCGCATTAGTGAGCACATTAACTAATGGTATAATGGCTTAAAGTGCAACTTCTGACGGTTTTTTTGTTTTTTGTTTTGGTTTTTCAAAATTTACCACGAAATTATAGTTAAAACGTGACTACCAAAAACTATGTATGATTAAACACACATTGTTCGAGCCCAAACTGTCAACCGAAGGACAACATTGCATGTACATAATACAATTTCTTAATGGCACTAAGTAAATGCAAAGCATACAAATACTTAATAAATTGTATTGTCATTAGAGGGTGACCTGTATTTTAGCAAGTTAATAATTTGGACATTGAATTTTTATTTTAGGCCTTTTCAAAATGGAAACTCATGAAATTTCTCATGGATTCGATCGATGCACATCATGCAAATCTATCGTCGTGAAAACGTACTGCTTAAGTAAACTGATTAACTAAGTCCGCTTATTATGCAATTGAAACAGGTTAAGAGCAACCGCGACGCCTGCTGCAACTGAGCACCACAAATGCGTTATCAAGAAACAAGTTTGTTGCAAGTAAACTAGTGACCAACTTCCGCTTGGCTAATATGACACATATATTTTGTATTGCAACTTTTTGGTTGCTCCTCCAGTCTTCACATACATACACACGTCTTGCGTAGGCAGCCAAGTTGCCGCAGGTCAGGTGTTGTTTATACAACTATGTTGTTTAATTTTTTTTTTAACGCATATTTTAAGATAAAGATTGAGCTTTAAACTTGACGCGCGCTTGACATTGAACCGAAACATGCTGGATTATTTTGTTTTGATATTTTTTCAATATTCATATGTATGTATGTATGTATGTAGCTATGGAAACACGTTTTGTGGCCAACGAACTCTCTGTGTTTAGTTGATTATATTATTACGGGGGACTAGCACAATTGCAGGCTTCCGCACAAAAATTCAATGTCATTATCATCACATTTAAACATTTTTTTACAGCCGAAGGCTTTCCCAAGTGTAAACGTGATGCCAATTTTGACAAATGCCTGGTGGATGCAGTCAATACGGCCATACAGCTGCTTAAAAGTGGTTAGTACACTTAATTTGAAAAGTTCATAGCTATTGATATTGGTTAAGACATTAGATATGTGCTTGGTGCTAACACATCTTTAAATTTATATTGTTTAAGGCAATAAAGAATTCGGCATTCCACCGCTTGAGCCGCTGTCCGTGAAGAAACTTGTTATCGATGCCGGCAATGCGCCAATAACGCTGCGTCAAGCCTTGAAAAATGTGAAGGTGCACGACATGATCTCAACTAGCAAGATACAGCGGTACAGGTAATTAACGGAATGCCATTAAGCAATAGCTAGGGCGCATTTTTTAACAAGAAGCCATTTATAACTTGCAGAACTGATTTGGATAAGCATTTGATTATCTGTGATAGCAAAACGGATCGCATTGAAATGATAGGAAATTATGAAATGTCTGGTCGTATTTTGTTGTTACCCATAACAGGCAGTGGAAAGGCTAATGTCACATTGGTCAATACCAGAATTGAGCATCGCTTAATAGGCGAGCCCTTTGAGAAGGATGGAGTTAAATACATGCGTTTGAAAGAATATCGCGTGTCCATGGAGCCCAAGCGTGTTTACTTGTATTTTGAGAATTTGTTCAACGATAAAACTTTGTCGGAAGGAATGAATCGTTTTTTGAATGACAATTGGGAAACCGTTTTTAATGAGTTAAAAGTGGGCTATGCAAAAAGTTTCGGTCTCATATTTCGCGAATTGTCAAACAAATTATTTGAGAAAATTCCATTTGATAATATTTTCTTAAGTTAAGCTATTTTCAGATTGTTATATCTACCTATATATAGTATGTATGTATGTATATGTAATTTATGCTAGTGCTTAGAAAATAATAAAAAAATTTGTTAATACTGATGTCGTTAATTGTTGTTGGCGAATAATTTGTATAATATACACATCGATATATCGACATCGTGTCATCGGTGCTGCCACCTGAATGGCGAGAATACATAATATGTTCCTTATATGTACACACTGGTTGATTTTTAATAATTATTTTGGAAGGGATTTTGTTGTTAACAATTAACAGTGGAATTTAAGAGAGTGTGCCTGTAGCTACCATCCCAGAGCTCCTTTTCATGGCGGAGAAAATGGTCACCATGGATGGCACAGTGCCGGAAGCAAAGTATCATAAACTGGCAAGCGAATACTCAAAGGTGCGTGCTGCTAAACTCCGCCACAGCAACAGTTTACGCCCATTTGGCGCAGGTTTAGTAATTTTGTTTAAACAAATTTTTCCCTTAATTATATATGGAATAGTTGCGAGCGCAAGCAAGTGTACTAAGAAAAGCCGTGCTTGAAGAGCAGGCGAAGGAGGCAAGTTTGCGTGAGCAATTGCGGCATCGAGAAACTTCACTGAGGCGGACCGAACAAGAAGTAGACTCATTAGGATTTCGGAATAAGCAATTGGAATCTCGGGTATCACAGCTGCAACAGGAGCTCGTGCTGAATGAAGCAAGAAAGAAAAAAGAAAAGGAATATAGTAAACGCGGACTGCTTGGTGCTAATAAACATGAGACGCAAACAGACACGGAGCGAGCCGAAGCTCAAGATATAAACCTTGGACAGGAAGCGCTAATTTTTGAGGAATTGCAAAAAAAGATCATGGAAAATGCACAGCTAACGTCATTGGTAATTGCAATCGTCGTAAGTTATATAAATTTATGTATTAGGATTATCTATTGTCTGGTAGATTGATGACAAAGAACGCGCTTTGCTATTGCATACGGAGCATATAGGAACTCTGGAGCAAAAGCTAGAAAAACGTACCAGTGATCAAAATGAGTTAGAAAAACGTTTGCGCAAAGAAGTTGAAACGCTGCAGCAAAGGAATTCAGAGCTTGAAACTAAATTGGTGGATGCGGCCAGCATGGTATGTGCTTTTATTACATTATCTTTAGTAGCAATAAACACTATTTTTTTTTACAGCTTGGTAGCGAAGACGCATTGAGCGCTACAGGCAGCGATAGCACGCCGCTACATAACATGCAATATAACATCAACTGCAATGCAACGCTCACTAGCGAGGAACGTATTGCACTATTGGAAAAAGAAGCAGCACACTGGCGCACACAGTACGAGGTTATAAAACTCCATCAAAATCTTAACTCAAATACGTGCAACAAGGATCTCAACACACAGTTGAACGATGGAGTAAGTTGTAGCTGCAGCACAGCTGCGGCGGGTGTAACTGTGAAACCCAGTTGTTTGGAGAGCAAAAGCACACATCGTGCTCGGGACTCCCTGCAAGAGCCGTTGGATCCTCCAACGAAGGAGCAACTAATTTACAGCATTTTTAGCAAGAAGTATGAGGATCTATTGAGGCTAAAAGCACAATCCGAATCGCGACAACGTTCGTTTGAGGTGGAAGCAATGCATTTGCAAAACTGTCTAGAAAATGCAACGCAAGAACTGAAAGCCAAAGACGAACAGCAGTCCAGCCTGGGGCGAGCATTACAAATGCTCGAGGAGGAACTGGTAAATGAACAAAACAAATTTATAGCATTGTCGAGTGACATATATTTTTTGCAGACCACAACACGGATTAACTATGAAGAGCAAATTAGTGTTCTTACGGAACAAGTTATTAGTCTAAGCGAGCAATTAGCTGCCTGCAAGTGAGCGCCAATACACACCATCGACGCTTTTCTTTGTAAATTAGTGTACAAATTAACCAAGCTGCGCCTGCACATTGCACAGCTAGTTGCTGTTCGCTGAGCTTAATGTGCGTTATTATAAAATATATATAATTTTGTAACCCATGTATATATGTAACAGATATATATATATTAAATATTTCACAAAGATTCCACAATCGCGCCCTTACATATTTTGGATAACCAAATTACAATTTAACAGAAAACGAAGATCCACAAGAACAGCCTTGCTCGGCCAGTGGATTTGCAATCATACGAAAACCAGCTCGAATTAGTTCACTATGATAGTCGACCGTTGCACCATTACAATATTCCAACGAAACTGTGTCAATCACCACTTTTGCTTTCTCCTCACCAAACTGCAAGTCGTCTTCATTAAGTTTTGAATCCAAATCAAACTTATACTGGAAACCTGAGCAGCCGCCACCTTCGACGGTTATTCGAAGAAATAAACCGTCCTTGCATATTTCTCGTAAACGTTTCATACAGCTTTCGCTAACTTGTACACTTTGTTGTGCCGCTGCATTTGTAGATGCCGCAAACGTCGTCTGCAAAGCTACATTTCGAGCTGTCTGCCGCAGTGACACCGAACCCAAAGCCATCATATTCCTATTCACGACAGACTGCTACAAATCAATTTATTATTAAAACAACGTGTTGCTTACCTTCGAATAGCAGGATTAGCAAGCTGGCGTAACAAAAACGCCATTCTCGTGAAATTGTTTGTAAAGCAAACAAAAGATTGTATTGAGCAAGTGAGAGTAGTCTCGTAATCACAATAAAATCAGCTGTTGTTCTTGAGTTGTTTATATTTTACAGCACTTGCTTGCAGTGCACAACAGTGCTAAAAATTTTGTGTAAACGATTTACCGATACAACCGATAACATTCGTGTAATTCCATCCCTCACGCGCTTGCGCTTTGTATTTTTTGGTGGCTTGCAGAGGAATTTAAAACGTTGGTTTTTTGATTTTGTTTGTCAAATGTGTCGTATTTGTTTTTAATTTTTACTAGTGTACATTTCAATTTTAAACTAAGTTATGAGTAGGCAAACATTTGAAGCCGGAAACGTAAATTTTAAAGCCAACAGTAAACGGCGTTATAGCATACTCGATGATCCCGAGCGCGTCAAAAGAGATCTTGAAAATGAACGTCGCATAACTCGTTTACAGCAGGTCAGTGCAACGCTTCTTAGAAAGTTCGCCGTTTCATGTTAAAATCAATTATAGGTACGTCAGAA
The DNA here is from genome assembly GCA_949987675.1 of Chymomyza fuscimana. Lineage (NCBI taxonomy): Eukaryota > Metazoa > Arthropoda > Insecta > Diptera > Drosophilidae > Chymomyza > Chymomyza fuscimana. Next base: position 89,699,492 of record OX465088.1, read on the forward strand.
ATCGAATAACCTAGCGCGCAAAATACGTGAAGAGGTGGCAGAGGAACAGGCACGACAATTACAAAATCTAGAACAAAAAAAACAGGAAGAACTAAATACATGGCGTCAGCATGTTTTGGTCAAAAAACACCACGACTACCGTTCGGCTGTTTTTCAAGTAGGCGCCGCCCACCGTGCAGCGCAAGCTGAAAACGATAGTAACGCATTAAAAAAGAAGGAGCGTGAACAAAAAATGAAAGATGTTCACCGCCAGTCTGTCAGGCGTATTTGTAAGCAAACCAGGCCACAAGTCCAACTGTACAGACAAACCGCTGGCAAGGACTACAATGTTGAAGGTCGCGTAACCACGTTTACTCAAACACCTGAGCCACTTGCTGATGACAAAGAGAATCGCATAGGTGCAGGCGAGTTTCCAATACAAACGTGTAATATTAACGAATGCAAGGATACCAACGCTTCCGTTTCAAATAAACGCAAACGCCGCGTGTGCTGCCGAGAGCACCCAAATTGTATGTGTGAAACCAGTGATGGAGAATGGTTGTCTGATACAAGCACTTCATCATTTAATTTAGATGAAACTGATGATAGTACACCAGTGCCAGCGACAGGAAGCAGTAAAAGGAACTTGCAAAAGACACCTGCTGTGATTCACGATATGGACACCCAAAGCGAAGATTCATTGACCGGCGGATCCCGAGGTGCTGTTAATATAAATGACAAGTTCATTCAAACCAATAGAAAATTTAGTAACGTGATACGATCAAGTTCTGAAAGTAGCCCTGAGAGGCAAATTAGACGAGATGGTATTGAAAAAAACGACAGACGCGTGGTGCGCTCAAGCCCAAAAAGTAGCCCTGAGAGGAACGCAATGCGGAGTAGCAGTGGTAAAAACGATAGACGTTCAAGTCCGAATAAAAGCCCTCAGAGGCAAGGCAAATCTGATCAAGGCGTCACAAAAAATGATCGTATAGCCAAACCACGCTTCACACAAATATCTGATTTTGTAAAACGCAGCTCACAGCAGGCAATATCTGACAACGTTCAAGAAGCCCAACCGAGCTCTGAAAAGACAACACCTCGTAGTCGCAGTCAGTCGTCCCATAGCTCTCCCAGAAAAACAACTAGTAGTCTGCCAGCTGCAGTAACAACTCTAGACAAGACAAGAGCTTCTCCCTCATCGCCTAAGAAAAACGTAGCAACAAGTATATCAAAGATACCACCTAAGCGTTCTTCATTAAGAGCAATTACACAACCAAAAGTAATTGATGCGGGCCTTAAGCTCCACTCGGTTCCAGTGCCCCCAGCAGCAACAGTATCTGCTACACAACCGATGCCAACAACTAGAAACCTACAGAATGACATTGCTGCATCTACTGTAACAAATCCTAGGCGTTCTAGTACCACCCAGTCAGCTCTCTCTACTACAACTGTTGTGTTACGCCAAGGTCACAATACAACACAAAATACTGCATCGGCACGTGTGCAGTTCTACGACTACAAAAACAAATATCACAGGAACTACGATGCTCCAGCAGAATCTGTTCACATTAACGAGCTTGATTCCTCACAATTGACCGCAATGGACCATGCCCGTATTGAAAATCAGTTGAAAGAGCTACGCGAACAGGAAATAGACAAGCTTCGGTTAGCTTCGCTCGTTAACTTATTACAATCCAACCTCTTAATCCCATTGTTATTGCAGAAAAATTAGCGATCAACGTGGGCAAAAGGCTCTAGAACGCGAACAGGTGCGTCGTGATTGCGCGGAACTTACAGAAAAGTTAGAGGCTCTGACACAGCAGAATCCTCAGTTCTTGTCAAGCGATGTAAGTATGTTAATTGGTCACATAATTTTATAACAATCCAAAAAGCGTATTTAGTATACAATTGACGCCATATTGCACTGTGTTTTCTGATGCTCAAGTTATTTTGTTTTTTTCGGCTTGAAAAAAAAGCATCTAGATATAGATGCATTACATTGAGGAAGGTTATAAAAAGATTAAACGTTTGGTTTCTTTTCTAATTTTACTTTGTACAAAAATGTAGAAGAACTTCCTCTAGAGATCTAGAGGACCCATGCATGAAACATTAATTTTTTATTGTCATGTATTTGTTTATTTAGGCCAATTTTATACCCAGTCACAAATTTGCTGACAAAACAGAGCGCCGGGAGGAGAAAATGAATGAAGCCATGGAACAAATGCTACTGCGTCCCGCCATCGTAACATGTCCAGAAGTAAAAATTTATAGCACAGTAGGTGAGAGCAGCAAGAGTAAAAAATATGGTGGGGTTCCCGAGGCCATAAATGTTGGAGACAATCGCAAACGAAGCGACGATGCAGTAACCGTTTCCTCGGAGAGCTGTTGCTCAATTTTATTAGATTACGTAGACGATCAAAGCAAACAGTTACGTAATGAACTACGGACAACCAACCAAAATACCGTCAAGTCTGAAAAGTTAAAGAATCTACTGACTCGAATAGATAAGATACGAACAAATTTGCTAAAAGAGTTAAAAGCAGGCAGCAGCCGAGACGTGAATAGAGACAATGCCCAGCAGGTTATTGACTCTATACGCATGGAACGTCAAAACATATTGGATAATAAGGAGCGTACGCTAGATGCTCGTGAATCCCAATTGCAACAAAAAGAAGCACTGCTAGAGCAGAAACTGAAGCAGTTCTATAATGAACAGCAAAAAGCGAGCAGCGAAGATGGAAAAAAATCAAAGTATTTAATGCGTGAAAAGGAAAGCGACAAACCTGTGGAAATAATAATAAAAGTTAGAAGTGATGGCATTGTGAAGCAATACATTCCCAAGCATAAGGGGCGACCTACGGCGGCACCAAAATTGAGTAATCGTATTCTTTCTTCATCGGCAACTGTGGAGCCGTCTCCACTTGCCGAGAATAGTGAGAATCTAGAAAATAATTCACAGCGACAAAGCTCATATGACTCAAATTCGACAGGGTATCGCAGCTTGCCACCAGTAATATATAAAGGAATCCATATGTCGCAGCAAACGCAACAAGAAAACAAACCAGGCAATTCGCTCGATCCAGTAATAGCAAATTACATTAAACGGTTACTGAGTATGTCACGTAACTCTATTCAAGAACTGGGAGTAAGCTCCTCTTCCATAGAGACTCCTGCTTCTTCTATCGTTAACCATCCACAGAACAGATCGTCAGTTTCGTCGGTAGATGAAACGTTAGTTGACCAACACCACATGGAACGCGTGCAGGCATTTATAGCGGATAATCGCACCTTCATTGACGAACTAGAGAATACACTGCGAAATCAGTCCAAACAAAATACGGAAAACAGCTTGCGCACTTTAGATGATATTTGGGAAAAACGGCTAGAGGCCGCAACTAGCAACAGCGAAAAAACAAAGGCACCCAAAAAACCATTTGAAAAACCAATACCACGTGCGTCAAGTCGTGTCACAAGTTTCACAGACGCTGCTTCTGCTCGGGGAAGTTCTATCAAAAGCGACGGTCGTGCATCTACCGGCAGGCGGTTTGTTACAATAGTTCCGGATCCGGTTAGCTCCACTACTACACCGCACATACTAGACAGTCCATCGACGCACAAGACCAAGCAAATGCAAGTAGCGGCGCCAAGTGGCATTACAACTGCAACAGTACCTGAAAAGCAAAAGAGCAAACAAAGTAGCCAACGTCAAGTCGCACAACCAAGTACCACATCTACCGCCAGTGGCCAGCTAGGAATCCCAGATGCTGCACGACAAATGGAGCACTATGCGAACCTTACGGAAAATTGCACTCAGCGCATTGCCGAGTTGACAGAGCTGATAAACAAAGTACGCGAAGAGAAACAACGCCTTGTTGAAGTCACACTTACCTCTGGCAGCGATGGTGAGCGACATTCTACGGAATACTTTGAGTTGCCGCCTGTCGCAGAAGCGCAAATTCGCTCGCGTACTGTCTCAGAGCGCAGTGATACTCAATACACAAATAATACGACGCCATCCATATCCGACGCTTTGCCATTGTCTGATCATCAGGAGCCACTGCAGAAGCACAAACCTACTGGGGCTAGTCGCGATAGCGGTATTTCGGTATCAAGGCCGCTTACTGGCTTAGGCCAAGCTTTAGATGCTGAACCCACATCTCTGGCTTCATCCACGCACAGTTCTAAACGCGGTCGAGTGCCTCCTGCCACCATACGACGCTATAGCCCTTATATGGTTGAAGATGAAATCGCACATGAGCTCTCCACGATAGCGGAAGTCGACACTCCTGCTCAGTCGCACATCATGGGAGCCACGACGAGTATCATGGGGGCTTCTGAGCTTGTTAGCTGCGCTACTTTACATCGTAGGGAGCCATTGCCATTTCCAAGCTTTGAAGAATACGCACAAGAGTTAAAACTTAATTTGTCACAAATTCATCCCGATCAGAGTTTTAAACTACAGTATGAGTTCAACGAGCTAGTTCACGCTATACATCAACGTAGAGGTGACAACAATATGAGCTACCGTGAGTTTCCTAGCATAAACGCGTACTTAACTAATATGACGTCAACGCACTTGCATATTGAGGCGCAGAATGCAGCGGAAACGTCACCAACGATGGTGCGCGATCTTATACAAAAGCTGCGACTGGCTAATGTTACTATTCACGCATTTCCGACTCGTCGTGATTACGTGCAACAGCGACTGATCCAGATGCCACCCGAAGAACGCGATCTGATTGACAGCGTAAGCCTGGAAAACTTGAGTGATGGGCAGACCCATGACAGCAGCGACTCGTTCAATGTAGAAGAAGAGCTACGCCAGAGGCGCATCTTAAAATCTTCATTCCAACGCGGCAACGCTACGGATCAGGGAATGGCTAGTAGTACTCTTCGTGAAAGCGCTGTTCCTAATGAAAATGCTGTGCCAAACGAAAGCGGCATTGACAAACTCTCAACCTCAACGGGCGAAACATTGTCAAGTGATTTGGATCGAGAAATGCAGCGTTTAGGCCAAAAAATTGGAGACCAATCAGTTTTTAGCGCTCGATCGGGGCAAGAAGCCAGTCAGATTGGACTCAATCTTCGAGAATTTCTAACTCGCGAACTTCTTAAACACCGTGTGCACACTGATCGTTTCATCGACAGTTCTAACGATTCTCTCAAGAGCAACTTTTTGAAGTCAGTCATTGATTCGCTCACGCCCACAAGCACGCCAAATACTGGAGCACTCCATGGCACAGGCGCCACCACTGACAAACAAAAAACTTCTACACCCGTAGGCTCAATTCGTTCCAATCAGGAAAAATCGATTTTCCAGAGCACCGGCTCTGAGGACGCCGGCTCACATATGTTTTCAGGCGAGAGCGGGCTATCTTCCGTGCATTATCCAGATGGAACGCCGCCGGCAAAACGTCACTCATCAAAACCAACAAACAAAGAAAAAACTCCGACTTCGCGATCAAAATCAGCGAGTCCACCGAAGTCTTCAGGGTCCTTAAAAAAGTAAAACAAGCTAACTAGTTTTTAAATTTATTATGCATTTACATATCTCACCTTATACGTATTTTATATATCTTTAAGTTTGTAAACTGTTTTTGTAAATGGATCCGAATGGGTCAATGATTGTTGCACCGTTTGTGAATAGTATTACTTTAAAATATGATTGTGTATGCATTTATGACAATGTGGTATCGATATGTGTATATTTTGAATAAACAATAAATGTAGTACATAAATTATTTAATTATATAAAGTATAAGTATCAAACATTTGAAGTACATTTGTTCACAGTTTATGGTAATCCCTAATATGAGCATTAGGCATAAAGTACAATTTTTATCCTTATAAAAATATTCAAAAATTCTACTAAGCCAAGCTTAAGCTTTCTTTAAACTTGAAAGATAGCTCTTTTTTGTGATTTCAGTCAATTTTTGGTAAACATGCCATGTATGCACATAAGTATATACTCTGTGTGCATAATTGTGATGAAATTACTTTTATAATTTTGTAAGGCAGCAGTGATTTTAAAAATCTTTTAAAAACTAATTCATATTGATTACAAGAAATTAAGAGCAATGAAATTCGTGAGGAGTTGGTGCAATTTCTTTTTACAGAACACATTTAAAGAAGTTTACAGCTATCTGCTGGTAAATTTTTAAAAAATTCCAACATTGCTTAGTAATAATGGGCAAGAGAATAAAGATACTTATAGAAAGCTAAAATCTGAGATTTGCACCAAATATTGTGAAAACACAACTTCATAAGGCAAGTAAGTGTTATAAGTACTAAATACGAGTATGTACGCATAGTATGTATAAGTTTTTTAAGTACACCTATTACCATTGGGGTTTTTACTCATCTTGTTCTTGATCTCTGCGTTGCTGCATACGTTTAAAGGATTCGTGAGCTACATTCTTCAGTGAATCAGCCTCGTTGCCCGTGGCCTCGACCATTTGACGCAACACGCCATGTGGCTTCTTAAGTAGTAGATGAGGCACATCAAACTCTACGGCTGAGCCGGCATCCATTACAATTATACGATCCGAATCCATAACAGTATGCAAACGATGTGCCACTGTAAGCACAGTACAATGCTTAAAGTTGACGCGTATAGTACGCTGAATCAGGGCATCAGTTCTACGAAAGAAAGAAAGAATTAAAGGAGTATGTGGAAATTAACTACGTGATGATGCACCTACTGTGGATCGACATTTGCTGTGGCCTCGTCCAGTACCAGAACCTTATTGTTGCGCAAAATTGCTCGTGCCAAGCAAAGTAATTGTCGCTGACCTACACTAAAATTACTACCACGCTCGGTGACCATAAAGTCCAGACCAGGTATGGCACTACGCAGTTCTACGTCCTCTAGAGCACGCCACAGTTCAGCATCGCTGTAAAGCTTAAATGGATCCAAGTTGTAGCGTATAGTAGCCGAAAAAAGCACCGGGTCTTGTGGTATAATTGATATGCGCATACGCAGTTTCTCTAACGATATACTACCAGTTTCAATGCCATCAATGTAGATGCTTCCTTCTATGTAAGTTAGACGAAACAGCGCACCTATCAATGAAGACTTTCCAGCGCCTGTACGACCCACAATGCCCACTTTCCATGCTGGTTCGATGACCAAATTTAGTTCCTTTAAAACTGCAGTACCGTTGGGATCATATCGGCAGCTTAAGTCGCGGAACTCTACCTGACCATGAGTGGGCCAAGTTTGAGGCGGCTTTTTGTCTACGTTGTCCTGCTCCTGTTCTAGCTCCGTGTACTGCAGCACACGCTCAACACTTGTCATTTGCTGTAACGACTCAGCTACTTGGCGTACTCCATATTGCACCATACCAGTTAGTATCATGGCCTGTGATATGGCTAGGCCCACATTGCCGCTGTAAGTTGCTAAAAAAAAGCGTTAAAAATGGTACTGTTCATATAAATTTAAATTATTTTTAACTTACCCTCACTAGATATAATGAAGCTGAAGGTTACGGCTGTCAGAAAAGCACAACTAACAATGTCCAGCCACAGTCCCAGCGCCGTGTTGATCGCCATTGTCAGCTGCCAGACACTACTGTGTACGTCCTGCAGATTATCGAACTCCTTTGCCACCAAATCCTGCAACTCACGCGATCGTATGATAGAAAGACCCGATAATGTCGAAGACAAGTGTGAAAACACTGGACTTCTAGTAATTCCCTCCAATCGTTTTAAATCTTGCGAGGGCCGTAAATACAATTTCAATATCAGTACGTCAATGCCAGCTACCACAATCATAGCCGCTATCAGCACCGGGTTGACCACAGTGATCACAATCAATATGCCAAACATAACTAGAGCAATTTGTATAAAATCCATCATAGCACGCGGCAACAGCTCATCAATGGCACCCATGTCCTTAGAGAAACGATTGAGTATGCGACCGGAAGGATTGGTGTCAAAAAAACGCATGGTAGCATGCAATATGCAAGCAAACATTCGATCATGCAGCACTTTGGAGGCGTGCATGCAAGTTTTAAAGAAAAGAAAGCCACGGAAGGTGGTCGTAAAGACAACGCCAATGATCAATGCCCCGTAAATATACATGCACTCATAGGTGGTAAACACTGTGGGCTGTTGATGGGAGCGCTGGTACTCCTGCTGCGTCCATATGTTAACAAAATAGTCGGAGCTGCTGCACACAACCTGAGATAGCACCATGATGAGCACCATAAAGCTGAAACTCAGCAAAGTGCTGCCAGAATGAAAGTATTCGTACCAGACACGCGGTGAGATGCCGCCCTCAGCTTGTGCCTCAGCTAACCCGACTTCGTCATCTGTTTCCGGTTGATCACTGCTACTAAGCTACAAAGATACTTAGCAAAAAAAAGGAAAGCGTGATATACCTATTTAATCACTTACCGACTTACTACCAAGCAGAGAGCTACTTTGTTTTCGTAACGGATGGTAGCCATCGCGCACTCCGTCTATGTATGGTATTTCATCTTCGTCTTCCTCGTTTCCAATAAAAGAGCCGTTTGGTGTCACTGAAGACTGTGATCCTTGTTCGCTGCCGTTTTTTGTAACTTCTTTTGGTGGCTCTAACAGTTTGGCAAAATCCAAGTCGCTATTCACCAGTTCCCGGTATGTACCTTGACGTAAAATGCGTCCGTTATCTACAATGACTATCCAGTCAGCCTCCGAAAGGAAATGCACCTGGTGAGTTACAAGTATCCGTGTAGCTTTTTCATGCGCCAACCTGCCTTTTGGACCTATGACTTCGTCAAATAGATGCCGACCTACGTGCGCATCCACAGCACTCAATGGGTCGTCTAGCAAGTATATGTCCGCTGGTTTGTATACGGCTCGCGCAAGGCTGATGCGCGCACGCTGACCGCCAGAAAGCGAAGCGCCTCGTTCGCCCACCACAGTCTTATCACCACTGCTGAGCTGCTGAAAGTCTGTAGATAAGGCACAGCATTTTGTCACCTCGTGGTATCGCTTGCGGTCGTATTGCTCGCCAAAGAGAATATTGTTGCGCACTGTGCCCGTGAACAGCCAAGGTTCTTGTGCTGCGTAGGAAAGCTGACCATGTATGACAACATCGCCGTCAATAATAGGCAGCTCGCCAAGAAGCAATTGCAGCAAAGAGCTCTTGCCAGCTCCAACCGGTCCAATAACCGCACACAAATTACCCTTCTTTGTATGTAGATTGATATCTTGCAAAGTACGCTGTGGTTTCTCGATGTCCCAATTGGCGTTTATATTGTTAAGCACTATAGAACGTTTTTCTTCGCTATCTCCGATATGGTGACGCTTGTGTGTGATGCCACGTGCTTTTTCATCGCGACCCTCCATCTGAAGATACTTTTGTATGCGACGCAGGGACACCAATGCCTCGGCTCCAAAGGACACGGCTAATGGGTACCAAATTGCAGCTACAAGTTGCAGAATGTTGTAATAACTGGCCGCTGAAAATACAAAATCTGCCGAAATTGTGTTGCCAAGCAGCACGGCAGCGGCCACCGTGATGTACAATGTAGACCGCTCCGTGAACACCATGGTGCTGAGGTAGAAACCACGCAGGTAAGAGGCATAGCGTATCTGCTTAATTTCACTGCGCCTGGCCTCAGCGACGACTGCCTGAAAGGGACGCTCCCAGGCGTACATCTTAATCACCTGTATGCCCTGCACCAGCTCATTCATAATGCCCACGCGCGCATCTGTCCTCTCGGCAATTCTCAAACGCAAAACAGAGGCCAGCTTGCTGAGTGCTGTCTGCACTGGCACAGTTTTAAGCAGTAGTCCCGTCACGCCCACTAAAGCCGGAATGCCGATTCGCAGCCAGATTAGATAGCAAATTAGGACGGCATGCAGCGGCATTATCCAAATCCAATGCATAAAAATAAAGCCATAATCCAGTCGATTGACATCGTTGGATAGCAGATTGATAAGATAGCCTGCAGGTGTTTTACCCGCCGTCTTCATGGAAAGTTGCAGTGTTTTGCGGTATATCAAAGAGCAGCAAGCTATGCGCATGCGTGCACCCATCAGCCTCTGGCGCAAATCAACATGATGCAACAAAAAGCACCCAAATAGCGTAGATAGCACCAGGATAGCGCCTAAGCTATAAACATCATTCCACATATACGTTAGGACTTCCACAAAACTGTTGTGGTTCGCTGCGCGAACTTCAGCCACGTTGGTAGTGCTGTCAAGTGCTTAAATAAAAGATTAGGCAATTATTGGCATTTAGCAAATACTCTTTGAACTGCTTACTTGACGCATTCAAATATTCGGTTACAATACCCAAATCTCCCACGTCTTGTGCCAACACATGATCGCTAGAAATAGCACGTACACTGCGATTGAACTCTTTTGCTAGTTCGGAAATAGTTGAGTTGACCACTTCCGGCGCAGTGTTAATTTGAAACTGGAACAACAATTGTGCCAAGACAGCTGGAATAAGCGATCTTAAGCAGAAATTCAACTTTAGCCAATAAAACAAAAAAAAGATAAACAAGATAAATTGTACTCACTTGATAATTATGTATATAAGACATATGAGTCCATTTAAGATGGTTGGGCCCCAGAAGCAGTTAAACAGTGCATTACGTAGACGTGGCTTTCGAGAATTTCGATGAGCGCGTTCCAGTTCTTTGTACCACTCACTATAAATCACACAAAAGATAAAAGCATGAATATTATTAAGCCAGCGAATGAGAAAATGGCTCCCACGTACTCCTCCAAACGATCTCCCAACGGCTCCGACTTATCCTCAGGCAAACATTTTGACAGATCGTCTGTGTTGAGTCCTTTATTTGAGCCCCGATAAAGCAAAGGCACAGCCCAAGCAAATATTAATTGTGATAGAAAATTGGCGTTTTCACGAGGATTCTTCCGTTCCGGCTTAGCCCCACTATCCATTTTGACATGTGCGCCGATTTAACGATTGGGCTCTGAAATTGTTCGGATACGTTTTTAGTTTGTAAAGCTGATAAAAAGTACGTAATATCTCGGGGAAATATGGAGCATATTGCGTTGGCTTTTCGAGAATACATGTGTATGTGTCTGCATCTGTCTTGTCACCCCAACTTACATTCGTTATCAATTCAAGAAGTATGCCGTTTCCAAAGACCTTGCGCTACAACCCAGTTTATAAGAATATGAACATCTTTGATTGTGATTCAATAGTGATGGGCCTTTGAATGGAATATCTGAAAATGGCACAGATTCTGGTAATCACGTATTATAGTATTTGTCTCCCAATGATAAGCAAGATTTTTTTTTTTCTATCTATGTGTATGATAATATTCGCTAGACATCGGTGACCCTATGAGGTAAGACTTGCCAAATGATTAAGCTTACCCGACAGAGCCAAAAAAAAACGTAGAAAGAAATGTACAAATGTCCATCCCTCTTCTATTTAAGATTTAAATAACATGTGTGCATACATATTTATTTTACTAATAAATATACTTACTATCTTTCTCATGCCCGAAGAGAGGGGGGTGGAAGGGGGAGGGATTCCCCAGGCCCGGAGTTTTCTTAGGGGCCGGTGTAATTACTGTCGTACTGTCGTGATTTTAGCTAAAGGTGTAATAGAGGGTCCGGTAAATTTTCCCTCTCGGGCCCGGATTTTCTCACTACGGCCCTGATCTTTCTATATATGTACATACATATATGTACACAAAACTGTGTGACCTGACTGACTGAATGGTTCATTCTTTTATTCACTGATTAGCGCAACGCACAGTCCAAACGGCAAAAGAAAGTTGAAATCTTGACTGAAGTTTCGTTTTGTGGTGTAGGTAAGCACTAAAGTAGTTTTTATACCCTGTACCTATAGGTACAAAACAAAGGGCACACTAGATTTGTGCAATGTTTGTAATGAAAAGAAGGAGGCGTGGCAGGCCTGTCCGTCCGTCTGTCTGTATGAACGCCTAGATTTCGGAGACTATGAGAGCTAGAGACACGAAACTTTACCAGCTCATGCGCATATTTCCTGAGCAGATGAAGTTTGTCAATCATATCAATATCTTACTTCGTTCCCCTCTAGTAGAATTTGGCGCAGCTACACCGTTTAATATTTTTATTTGAAACTATAGGTATAAATATCGCTCTGCCCAAAAAAAAAAAAAATTCCAATTGGAAAGTTCTTAGAAGGAATATGCAGGAGTATATTTTTTTCGAGAAAAAGGGTCGCGCACCGTCTCGACTGTATAACTTTTTTTTTTGAAAAGGTCGAGCTCCAAGTGGAGGAAATGCGAAGTCTAAGTTTGCATAGTTTTCTGTATCACATCGGTTACAGTGTAACTTTACACTTTGGCACGTGTTTTTTTTTTCTCTTAAGGAAAAGAAAGCTTTCTACGGTTTTGAACACTAAGTGTGGGATTTGTAGGGATAGGTATTTTATCATCATATCGACTTAAAATTCGGTTTGTGTACATTATATGGGGATTAATAAAAATTCGCATTAACCGTTTTAAGATTGTTGGTCATAAGGGGCTATTGGGGCTTATGGTAAGGTTGAGGGGCTTAACAGAAGGTTAGATTTTAAAACTAAGCACACCCACGCATAAGGCGGAGCAGCCTAGTGTATTTATACATATTAGTTATAAGCAGCGGTGGGCACGAAAAATAACAGAGAGAGCCCTATAACAACATCAAGAAAAAAGTCCAGTTACTACCCCACAAGCAATTCTCGAGTAGGGCCATAACACTCGCACACTGTGTATATTTTGCTTTTGTAAGTTTCTGCGAGTCGAGCGATGACCCACACTGTGTGTATTTTTTTTTGTAAATTCGGCGCATCGCCAGCGGTCTGCTTGTGCATGTACACTGAACGAAATTTTCCAACACATTTAAAGAAATAGAAAAGTCATATGAGTTTATATGACAATTTTAATTTACCAAAAAAATTACTCGGTCTTACAGTAACTATATTTCTGTGCTCAGTGTACTGGTGCGAAAGTTTAGTGAGCTTAGTGCTTCTGGCTGGCACCACGTTATGTCTTGCAAGTGGCGCCTGCCAGACGCACACGCAAAAAGCCGAGAATTTACAAAAATTTATATTTTATTTATATTTTCGCAGATCACTGGCGACGCGCTGAATTTACAAAAAAAAAATACACACAGTGTGAGCCATCGCTCGACTCGCAGCAACTTACAAAAACAAAATACACACAGTGTGCGAGTTTTAGGTCCCACTCGAGAATTGATTGTGGGACCGTAACAGGACTTTTTTTCCTGATGTTGTTGTAGGGCTCTTTGCGTTATTTTTCGTGCCCACTGCTGGTTATAAGCTAGAAATTAAGCTATATGTAATTTTGGTGTCAATACGATCCATTGTATACCTCAGTATAGACATACGTCTCAAATTTCATCTAAATCTAATGTTATCGGTCATTAACTGTTTATTTATGTAGGATTTATTTGCTAGCTGTCAGCCCAATAAATCAACCGGCATCTACAATTATACTGCGAGTATATAGTATTTCTTGAGACAGCAAACACTGGAAATTATAAAAACAATAATTTTTATTAATTGTTAACTTTGATAAGCGTATATACAAATGTAGGTGCCATAGGACACAGCTGGTTTTAAGTTGGCTGAAGGTCACGCAGTGTGCCACATGTTACTGACCTACTTTGTTGGTAAGACTTTAAAAAATGTAACGCTGGTTAACGTCACGTTCTTAACTATAGCTGATACTCAGAGTGTTTAAAGCCCACCGCTCAAATACAATTAAGGGATTTGACATGAAGTCTCCAAGTTTTTCATTTAAATACATTAACGTTTCGTACACTTCTAAAATAGCTTTGTATCCGTTTTGCACACCACCTTATAACTTTCATCCATATATCCATCCATATTTACTTTGTAAGATGTAACTTTCACTTTTGTTATAAAACTGTGGTATCCCCTGAACATTCCCTTATTTTAACAGTGTTCATCGGATGAAGAATGAACTGCAATGTTTAAGTTTCTTGAAAGGAACACCTTAAGATACCTCTTAAAATTTACCTCCACGGTATGTAGCGAGTTTTGACTAGCTTTATGAAGAGGTTTCGAAATAAACAGTCAAGAACTATTGCAAGGGAGTTTGTATCCACAAAAACTGAAACAAAATGTATATTTTTTAACCTATGTAGCTTCTTTACAAATACTAGTGCAATTTCTACGGGAAGGATTTTGACGAAAATTGGCGTCACGTAGTTTTTGGAAGATCCCTAAGCACATACAAGTAAATACTACTCGAGTCGGTGTGTACTTTTACTTATCTGCTCGAAGAAAGCTTTGTCTGGTTGCATAAAAAACATCTGGAAATGCTTTAATTCTGAGCTTATTATGGATTTAACTTTCAACTGATTGAATTCTATTGGATATGTGCAATGATATTTATTAGGAATTGAGGATACTACCATGAAGAATTTAAATAATCATATCAAATATGTATGTATGTATATATCATGTATTCTCGTATGTTTTCATATAGACATGTGCATGAAAAAAACTGTTAAAAAAATAAATTTAATTTTAGAAAACAAATGCAACTGGTTAAAGAAATCCAAAACAGACCTTTTCTTCTTCGTAAGTTATAAACGAAATACGATACATTGTAAATATTGGAATGTGGGTGATTCAGATCACCATGAAGCATACCCTCGATATAGTTACTTAACTTTCGATTGATTGAATTTTATTGTAATGACCAGAGAGGTCACAAGGTACGTAAACGCCGTGGAGTACCTGCTTGGTTCTTTGTCAGGAACACTGTTGTACACAATTTTGACCAAAATCTCACATTTTTTCAAACACTTATGTATGTACTTTTACCTATTAACTAAAAACTTCTTTTATATATTTTAAAGCTATGAAAATAATAAGAATGTGATTTAACGATTTGCTTTTTACTGCTTCCTAGTTGGTGTATTAACCAATTATTTGCGATTTCTTTGTTTTGTTTAGACAATTAGTGATGTGACCCAGAAATCTTTTTCAAAACTCGTTTCAATCCAATAGCAATCTGTAAGTTTGCCGATTTGCCCGTAATAAAAGCATCTGTCTAAAGATTTCTAGCGCAACCTTGAATGCAAACGCGTTTAACCAATTTTAATTAAACTGAGTGAACCAATAATACATTTATGTACCAATACAATACTTAAATAAATAGAACCGGCACGTCTTATGACTACTTGTTCGAGGTATTTATTATTACCGGCATTTTGCAACCGTTGTTTTGGCGCACCTGTTAGCTACAACTTGAGTCAATGGCAGCATTTTCCAACAGAACGAAGTGATATGTAAACGTGACACAATTACCACAAATATGTACATATGTACACTGTTCATTTTTATCTTTGTATCTATTCACACATATGTATGTATACGTGCATTAACCCCTTAAAAAACAAATAAGTTACTGTAGTAGTTAATATGTACTACTTGTGTGTATTTGGAAATGATTACAACAGATTATGACGTAAAACCAAGCAAAACGTTCTGAGGGTATACCAAAAAACAAAGAAAGAAATTTTTTACAATTCGTAAATAAAAATGAAAACCAACCTAATGAGCTAAAAATCTCTTGCTCTCTATGCAATTGCGCGCACAAACACAAACACACCATGAAATACGTATTGTATATACTATAAAATGTAATAATGAAGTATTTTCATAAAACTCTTTTAATTTGTATTCAAGTATATTGCATTTATTAATTTCTCAATTGATATCAAAACTTTGGCATATAATAAATAACACAATTTCTTTATACGAGTATGCACACACAAATGTGTTTGTGAGAACCACTTGAAGCTTTAGCGGCATTAGCACGTGCTAAGCGCCTCGGACCACTTTCCGACAACTTTAGTCTACCGTCTACCGCACTACGCTGACAAACAGCTCGAACGCAACTGAATGGAAGGTTCTCAGCACGACCCGGCCATATGGACAGCACAGAATAAGACAGAGAGGGAGAAAAAGAGCGTAATAAAAACACAGCTGACTGGGCGACTGTGCGGAGGTTTCCAAAAGAGACTCTCTCTCTACACTTAATAACAAAATTGGTATTCAAGGGGTAGAATGTATTTAAAAACAAAGCATAAGTATGGACTTATAGGGATTATTAGGATTAGTAATAAAACGTCGTTTTTGGAGGTTTGCTTAAATTCAAATTAAGCCGTCAAAGATCGTACTTTTGATTCGGGGATGCCATTAATCTGCTTTTATTTTTGTAAATTTTGACAACCTAAAACCAATTGTGGTTCCCTAAAAACAAAACACTTACCTTTTGTTTCAGTTCGTAAAATGTTAGATAAATAAAACTGTTTTGTTCGTCATTAAAAAAAATTTTTTTTAAAACATGAAGCGTATTTGTTGTATTTTTGGAGGTATCCAAACGCAAACCAAAAATTTAGATAATACAAAAATTTAAAAGTCAAATAAATGTTTGTGATTAGGTTCAAATTAAACTGTCAAAAATCTCACTTTAGTATAGGAGATACATACTACTAATCTGCTTTTGTTTTTGTAAATTTGATCCATGAAAACAAATTTTTTTGGCAAAACTAACTAAGGGATCTTCGAACCGAACACTTACCTTGCATTTTAGTTCGTCAAATATTGAATACAATTTTTACTCTTATTCTTTTCATTACACTAGTCGACAAATCAAAAAATTTGTTTTCTCCATAGATGAAATTTATACTTTGTGTTAGGGTAATGTTTCAGCATTTAAAAACCGATTTCAGATTTGATCTGTAATGGCTTGTTTTTATACCCTGTATCTATAGGTTCAACGGGTATACATACTAGATTTGTGCAATGTATGTAACGGACATAAGGAGGCGTGGCAGACCCCAAGCCCTTAATACCAAAATGCTTTAACCTCGGGTAGCGATTGAGCGATGTACGTCTGTCGTCTGTCCGTCTGTATGAACACCTAGATCTCGGAAACTATAAGAGCTAGAGATACGAAACTTTACCAGCTGGTACGCATATTTCCTGAGCAGATGAAGTTTGTTGAATTATGTCAATATTTGTCCCCTTTCCCCCTGAGTAGATTTTCCTTGTTTTTAGCTACACCGATTTTCATTAAAACTTCACAGAGCAATGCGTCGTGGTTACATGCATCTGTGTGTAAAAAATGAACAAACTCGGACAAATACAACAAAAGTTATAGTCAAAAATGTACAAATTTCGCCTCATTGTCTATAAACTGCGTCAATATTTGACTCTACGTAATTATGGTAACAAGTGACCTAGAATTACCATGCTGATTCATGTGGCTCTAATGAACAATTCCACATCCAAATTTTATCGGATTCTTAGAAGGAATATGTGCAGGAATGTGCTTTTTTCGAGAAAAAAGGTACAGGGTATTACACTATGCCAAATTTTATGAAAATCGGTTGACTATATCCTATAGCTCCCTTAGGACCGACCGATCGGTCAAAAAAATCGTAACCAAATTTAGCAAGCAAATGTCTTTTGGAGTTCTTAAGCAATATACCGAATTTAATTGCAATTAGTGGTACAGGGAATCCCAAAGTCGTCCGCGCCCAACTTTAACTTACTCGTATTTTTTTTTTTTTTTTTTGTTTTTGAAAATTTTGAAACCAAATTTGATTGCATTGTGATGGTATCGTGCCCGCCTTTAACGTACGCCATCTTTTTTAATTGAGAACTGGAAAATACACAAAATTGCGTTTTGGATAAAATTAAGTGAAACATCAATAAAAAGTATACCAACATTTTTTTAACAAAAAAATTTACGTATTTCTTATTAATATTGAGCACTTTATGGTTATTGAAACGAAGATCCTTAACGGAGAAGTGAGGTATCGAACGAATTTTTATTTACTGTGAACTTTCTGAAATCGTCAATTTCAAGTGAATATTCTTCGATTTATTTTCCTCTGGCTTACGATCTTACACTCCTGCCACGCCTCAGTCTTCGCTCTCTTCAGTTATCGTCAGCCAATTAAGCTGAATAAAAATTATGCAAATTGATGCCTCGCCCTGGTTACATGCTTTAATAAATTTTAAAAACTTTTTTTTTGTGGAACATATAGTCCTTAAATTCCATTAATATTTCTAGCTACAAAAGTAAAAAAATACTGAAGAAAGTTTATTTAAATTAAACTCACAGGCAGACATTGCTATATCGATTTGGCTAGTCATGTCATAGTCTACCAAGCTTCCTTTCACAAATATAGCAACAAAATAATATACATATAATGTAATAAACATATACATACATAGGTACATACGAATGTACATACATTTTAAGAAAAGAAAAAAACAAATGTAACGACATTGTGGTTCGCTCTTGTTTGCAATGTCGCAGCCCCTTCGTTTTCTGGTATGATCAGTCTTGAAGCAGACGTAGAATAATTTGCATGTTCAGCATATTGGCGCATAAATTTAATTCCCTAAGTGCCTACATATTTCAAATAATGCTGCGCACTGGATTTTTTTTTATTGAACCAATGAATGTACCTACGTACATATATTATTCCGAAGTATGTACATTGGTTTGTTGGGCTCAGTGTATCCGTCGGCTACAAAGTGTAGTTGAAAACTGGAATACGTTTCGTTTTCATGTAGAGACGTCGCGACGACGCGTCGTCAGGTAGTCCCGAATTCAGTTACTCGTTTTTGCCAAACACTCAAACCAATGTGCCTGATTCTTATCTCGCACTTTTACTTTACCTTTGCGCATTTATAAGGCGTTAGCTGGCAGCATATCGAATCAGTTTTGATTTAGTCTTGTGCATACGCTGTTTGTAAACCATCTCGTTCTGATCGTCTTGGTCCCAGCGTCGCTAACGTCAGAAGCGACTGGAAAGGTACAGAGTCGTGGCTGGACCATTAAATGCGCAAACTCGCAGCGTCTTAAAGTTGTTTTTGGTGTAAACGTGATTTTGTTCTCACATAAATCCAAACGATGAATGTAATAAGCAGCATATTGCACTGGATTTGGGAACTGCTCAGAACATGGCAGTCCAAATTATTGTGGCACTTAAGTAGCGAAATCAAAAAAGATTCTTATTTTCGAAACGACTTGAATGGATTACCGGTAGCAAAGTTACTGCCAATACCGCTGGTTAAGGGTTTGCCGCTGGTGGGCACACTCTTTGAACTCATTGCCGCTGGTGGTGCACCGCAGTAAGTAAATATACATAGGTATAAATTAAATAACAATAAACAACTAAAATGCTGCAGATTACACAAGTACATTGACGCACGTCATCGCCAATACGGTCCAATATTTCGGGAACGTTCGTTTGGGAATGCTGTTTTTGTGGCCTCCGCAACACTGATGCGCACGGTTTTTTTACATGAAGGCCAGTATCCACAACATCCGTTGCCAGACGCCTGGACGCTCTACAACAAGCTGCACTCGTGTAAGCGTGGCCTTTTTTTTATGTAAGTGACAACAGCTTTTGAATTTCCAATGAGTACGTGTTGAATTTAAAGTTTGTCAGGGAGGGCGCCGAGTGGCTTCACAACAGGCGTATACTTAATCGTTTGCTTCTTAATGGCAATTTGAAATGGATGGACGTGCATATTGAGAGCACTACAAGGCAGTTGGTGAAAAATTGGCGCGCACAGGCGGCTGTCGCAAATGGATATTTTGAGCTTCAAAAGCTGGAGCAACAGCTCTATCGCTGGTCAATAGACGGTACAGTTGCGTTTGAGCACAAACTCAACTTTTTAATCTGTATTTTGTTCCATATTTTATATCCTCAGTCGTCTGCAGCATTATGTTTGGTTCTATTGCTGTGTCTTCTCCCAAAATCAAAGCAGCCGTCGATAAATTTTCACAAATTATTCACAAAGTATTCGAGCATAGCTCCGTGCTAATGAATTTTCCTCCAAGGCTAGCACAGCTGTTACGTTTGCGCATTTGGCGCGATTTTGAAAAAGATGTAGGTGAAGTATTGCGCCAAGGAGCCAATATCGTAGAGATTTGCATGAGTCAAGAGCACGCCATGCCGAAGGTTGAAATGGATCAGGAGGCGCTTTATCATAAGTTGCAAGATCTCCAGTTGCCACCTGATCTTATTAAGCGCATTTTTGTGGATCTGGTCATAGCAGCAGGTGACACGGTGAGAAAATAAAAATTGTGACTTATGTTTTCAGAAATTTACTACAAACGTATCTATTTCGCAGACAGCTTTCAGCAGTCAGTGGGGATTGTATGTGCTTTCCCAACAATCTTCTCTTCAGGGCCGCATAGCTGAGGAACTTGCTGATAGCCGTGAATCTCCACTGCTTCACGGCTTAATTAAAGAAACACTGCGTTTGTACCCAGTGGCACCCTTTGTTGGCAGATATGTGCAAAATGGTGCTGAGCTTTGTGGTTATCGAATCGAAAAAAATGTCTGTAATAGCCTAGCGCTTACAGTCTCACATATATTAATTGTCCTTGCGTTTCAGACTCTCGTTCTGTTGTCGTTATATACAGCCGGTCGTGACGCATCGCATTTTGAACATCCGTTGAGTGTATTGCCCGAGCGTTGGTTCCCACAAACAGATTTGTGGCACAAGGCACACGGTAGCTTGCCCTTTGCTATAGGTCAACGGTCCTGCATAGGAAGACGCGTTGCTTTAAAACAGTTGCATGCATTGTTAGGTGATTGTGCGACCGAATTCGACATGGTTTGCCTCAACGACACGCCGGTGGAAAGCGTACTTAGAATGGTTACAGTGCCTAACCAAATATTGCGGTTAGCGGTTAAGTTAAGAAACATAGACTGATAGTCGCAGCCTTTATTTAATAATTAGCTTTAAAAAATATAAACTTTGGACCTAATTAAATTTAAGTGGACAGCTCATGAGAACAGTGCCCGCAGAGCAATATAAGCAACAAATAGAACTGTTAAACTTAAAAGACCAGCAATCGGTATGCCATACCACAAATAGCCCATAATCATCGAAAATCCCAATAGAGACAGCACAGGTATGGAGCCAAGCGGACGTAAGCAGAGTCGTGCAGGCAGGTTTTTCTCACAGATGTCCACATTGCCATGCTCGTTGGTGAACCAGAGCTCTTTCATGGGCGCGTAAAAAAACTGCCGTGAAAGCTTGCCAATAAAATCTTCTCTGCTGTAACATCTTTCTATTGTGTTGCCATACTGTAAATAAATAATGTCAATTGCAATGAAATTCATATTTTGATAGCTTACCTTTCCATTGATGAACTCTGATATCAAGTGAAAGAATCTTACTAAATGCTTTATCTCATTGGATTTTATGGGCAGTAAGGCAGGATCAACAGCAGGTTGAAAGTTGTTAGCATTAAACGACATTTGCTGAGGTGTTAACATTGAGATGTCCAGCGAATTATTCGAATCATTAAATGAAAACTGTTGTGTGGATGTTGCTTCAGTGCTTTGTTCCGGCGGTAAAGTTTCATGCATG
The DNA here is from genome assembly GCA_949987675.1 of Chymomyza fuscimana. Taxonomy (NCBI): domain Eukaryota; kingdom Metazoa; phylum Arthropoda; class Insecta; order Diptera; family Drosophilidae; genus Chymomyza; species Chymomyza fuscimana. The sequence goes on from OX465088.1 coordinate 89,720,880, forward strand.
GACAAATTTCCTGGATCCACCTTTTTAATTAAATTTTATCATTACATCAATGTTATATATAACCTGGAGTTGACTTACGCAAAATGTCCGACAGAACGAGTCGATGCCTTGACGCAATAGCTCTGGGATGCGGCTGACTTCCCTAAGGGTAACCTCATCCTGGCAGCAATCTCTCATTAATTTGTTGAAAAGGTTTTTAATAAATCCTTCTGATCGCTGACGTTCAGAAATTTCATTACGCAGCTTGCTTATGTCGCGTAGCACTGAATTACGAGCCATACTAATAGCATACAAGAAACATTCAATTTGCTTTTGCATTTCCTCGCTAAATAGTTTGGGTATCTGCGTGCTTACAAGTGGATTCCATTGAACGTGGAACGAAATGTTATTGGAGTTACTGCAAAATAGCATTTAAATAATATAGTGAAACTAGCTTTGGCCCACAAAACATAAGCTTACTTGACCAAATTAACCTGTCGCTGCGGAGAGTCGAAACCATAAGTACTACCCGGATGAATCCGTTCAAACTTTTGAAGACGCTCCACCAAATCTTTTTGGGCAAATATCTTCGACAAACGATAAAGCATGTGTGCGTTGCGATAGACAGTGTAGTCCAGTCTCTCAAAACGCGGAAGCAGTTGCATAAAAATATGCGTGTAAACGATAAGGTTATCAATAATAAAGCCATCAAAAGAATTTGAGATGGGTGGTTCGAAATTTATAACTCTGCAAAAACAAAGTAAATTATTTTTATGCCATGTACTTTACTACCATATTTCCACTTACTGTCTATTGTTAGCAATAGCTAAAGTATACCGCCAAGGCTGTATATAGCTAAGCCACAGTTCCAACACCACTACCAATGAACTATCCAGTGGCCAACGATCGATGAGGCTGCATAGAAATGCGTAGATCCTCGCTTTCACCATTGTGAGGGAGCTTTTCCGCAAAGAACACAGGGAGCTGTGGTCCAACTGCGCTGCGTTAGCAAAAAAATGTATTTGTTTAATCAGCATACGAACTCCGCGCACAAAATCACTGCTGGGCAGGTGGTGCTCAGCCTCGATATCATAGCGTAGCCAAATATCCACGAAAAAGTGTAGTACGGACTCGGAACGCCATGCATGCGCACGTGAAGCTGTACCATTAACGCTCGACTGTGGTGATGTGTTGCCACCTGGTGGCACGCCCACATTGCCGTTTCGGTAAGACGTAGGTACTTTGATGTAACGTGGCTTCCTTTGAGGTTGCATTAACTGCGTGGGTAGTGGCTGTGGCGATTTAACTAAGCCGTTAAAGTTTACCGGCTCTATGACAGCATCTGGGTACAGCGGTAAAAAATTGCTGAGGTACTCTGCCACAAGCAACTGATACACGGTCTTTGTGCGCTCATTGTGCACTTGCAATGCTATTGGATTAATAGAATGTAGAGGTTGCAATGCATACAGAGCAAAGTGAAATATATAAAAGTCAAAAGAGTTAAGTGAAAGCGTGCTCACTTGCCGCTTGAAAGGATCGATGTTAACGATGTCAGCATAAAACATAGAATTTTGACCAGTTTGGAGCATGGTAATGAATTTTCCCTGTAATAGTAATTGGACTGCGTTAAATTGTTTACGCTTACAATGCTAATAATACTAACAGGCAGTAAACTGACATCAACATCAAACTTTGTAGTATCGTTTAGTAACCGATGGCACATTTGCATCCAAACGCCAGAGACGCCGAAGAACTGCTGTAGCGTGTTGAAATAATGAGGCGAGTTATCCATTGTGGTAGTGCGAAGTCCCCAGCCTAGTGGATTGCCGTTAATACCGAAAATAGAGTGGACTATGATTTGGTATACATCTTGTATTTGTCGCACTGTAAATCGATCGAAAAGAATGCTTAACTCCTGCATTCTCTCATAGACCGGCAAATTAAGCACGGTCAAAACGCGGCTCTGCAATGTTAATTGCGGTTACACAACCGGCTACTATGTACTGTGCATTGAATACTCACACTAAAGTTCTCGGGTGGTGACAACTGGGACATGCTTTATGTCATCTAAACTCTGGATGCAAACGAATGAAAATATAAACAAAAACCGTCCGCGGAAGCTTGCTTATTCTAATAATAACCAGCTGCGACGTTATCGAATTCAACAATACTTTTGGGCCCTGCCAGAAATTTTTACTTTTCTTGCGCTTCTTTCGATAACAATGCAGCGATTTGATATCGGCTAATTTTGCCATCCCTGGGTTTTAGCCGGCGTTTGTTTTGGCATATTTCGTTGATATATAATAGTTTTGGAGTAAAAATGAAACGAAGGAGCCAAACGCAAGTTTGTAAGAATGCCGCTGTAAAGGCCAAAGAGAAGACGGGAGCGCTCACGGTTACCCAATTAAACTCAGACGTAATATGGCAGGTTGGTACTTCGTAGATATTGACTATGCATTTCATTTACATTGCACGTAAATTTCTTAAGCTTGCCTCACAATACTGGTCACCTGAAACAAAATCGGAACATTTGCCCTACAACCCCGAAATTATAGAACGCATCTACTCTGAAGAAATCACATCCTGCAAAAACAGCTCACGACGCATCAACATGCTTGAGTTCAGTCAGTATCTGGAGCAATATTTGTGGCCTAACTACAAACGTGCTACGGCAACCCATGCGCATCTCATGTCTATTGTTACAATGGCAAACGAAAAATTCCGTGAACGTGTAGAGCTGTGGAGTGTTTTTGAAAACAAGCCAGAAGAGTATCCAGCCTTCTTTCGTCATGTGCTTGTGACGTGTTTGCCAGAATTACCAGAAGAAGATGCAAAGAGCACACTACGGGAACGCACTGCATTGCTTATGTTCCTTAATCATTGCTTTAACAGTATGGAAATAGAACTGTGCCGTGAACAGGCCAAGCGTTTGGTTTCCTTATCAATGTGGAACTGCCTTCAACCGAGTAAGTCACAATCGTAAAAGGTTACACTCCCAACTAACTTAACAACTTTTAGGGCGCCGTGAGCAGGAGTTGCGTGATGTCCCAGAGTGGAAGAAGTACTGGAAGCGTTTGCAGAAAAAAGAAAAAGATTTAATGCCAGAAGTTGTTTGGGAACGCAACTTTATGCAAAATCTTATAATCGACTTTTTGCAAATACTCGAACGAATTCCTATTGAAGGTGACCTTAATAGCAACGTAGTGCAGTATTGTGAGCGTTTTCTAGAGTTCATTATCGACTTGGAGGCATTACTGCCAACTCGTCGATTCTTTAACACTGTTTTGGATGACTGTCATCTAATTGTGCGAGCACTCATTTCGCCTTTGGTACAACGTGAAGAGGGAAAACTCTTTGGGCAGGTATGTTTGCAGACTTTTGTTTTGATTTTTATTTATTACTTAATAAATAAGTTGCTTTTTAAGTACACTTAATAGATAATGCAAATGTCAATGTTAAACATTGTTAGCTTACAAAACACTTAGTAGCTACTTAGTCTAAAATGGACGAGATAAGTCAACGGGCGGGCTTAGTAATCATTACAATTCATATAGTGCAGTTCATCGCCCCAGTCGTTAGTAGACGGGGGCTCATTGTAGCAGCAGGACTTCTTCAAAAGAAACGTCACGTGCCTTTGGCGTAAAACGCAAACGTAAAGCAGCAAAGGCGTCTGCACGGCATTAACTATAATGTGTGCGTAGAGAAGGCCGTCCAGCTGGAGCCAAGACATAATTAGAAACAGCCAGGCAATTGACATGATCAGCAGCATAAGCGAGAACATGATAAAGCTGTAAATACGCGAAATCCATTGAGTATGCATTCCAATTATCTAATATTAGTTACTTACTTTGCTTTTAGCTTGTGCGCAATGCGTCCATAAACAGTGCGCCGATTGATTAGCTTCCTCGTTGTAACATAGAAAAATATGTTTATAATAATAGTGCACGCAATGGGTGCAAAGAATATGCAGATTCCCAGCCAGCCTATAGTTTCCTGCTCAGCCACCAAATTTTCTTTTTTATACGAATCAGCATCAAGAAAAAAATGTGCAAAAACTGCTAAGGCAGCCATAGTTCCCGTGCAGCCCCAGGCATAGACCGAATAATAGCAGTATTTGCGTCCATCTGTTACTCGGAGAAATACGTTGCGCGAACGGAATGTTTTCCAAATATAGTAGCCAAAACTGTTTAGCCAGAAAAAGGCGGCCAAGAGACTAAAGCATAAAACTACATCGGCAACAATAAAACTGACGTGGTTCGTAAACTCGGTAAAGATGCGCACCAGGTCTGCTGCCTGACTAACCATCAGACAAATAGCTATGGTAGTCACTATGTTGCCAACTAGATCTCTATAAAGGATAAAATATGAATTAATTTAAGAGCGCGATTGCTAAACTCACAACGCAATTTACCTTAATGTTGGCAGTATAAAGTAGACAATGGCTATTACGAGCAACATTACTAACGAAATGCCGTGGAATATCGGATTAAGTATTTTTCGTAACAAAAAATTTGAATCACTCCACTTGATCTCCTTCTTGGCCAGACAAATATTGGCGAATAGTATTTGTTTATGCTCTCCTGTTGTGGACACGGCCTATATAATTGTTTTATTAGTAAAGACAAAGGCATTGTATAAGCATACACTTACCTTATCCAAGCAATATTGGTCTTTGGCGTAATCGTGATAAAGTGGTTTGTGGGATTCAGCTATGTCTTCATCATACTGTGTTTCGATTCCATGCTCTTCATCTGCTTCATCCTCAGCATTGGTGTAATGCCGCAGTTTGCCGTCATCCAACAATACGAGTTTATCGGAGCTCTACAAGCAAATCGCTACTTATAACAAATAGTAACAAAGTTTTAGAACTTCTTTACTTACACCTGCATAGTGAAAAATAGGCCACATCTGCATGGAACCGCAGTTTGGTATTCCTATGGTGAACTTAAAACGCACGTTTGTATTATGATCCCCACTGTAGCTGGTAAACATTGGCTGAAAGTAATCTGTAAATGAAAAAAAGAAACGCATTAGCGATCGTTAGACTTTTCAATTGGCTTGTCTCAACGCTCTTAAACTGCATTTATCAATTAAACTCTGCAAAAAACCACTCCAACCCAGCACACTATGAAAGCCATAAGATTTCATAGCGCAGCGGTTTGCATTGCAGTGTAAGTGTAGCGGCTTCTGTGCGCTTAATGCATTGTTCACATCTAAAAATATTTACAAAGCATAGCAAGAACGTGCACCAGTTGAGCATAACAAATATGTATCGTGTGCTACTTTTTTTTTGTATAGAAATCATAAACAAAACTTTACAGTCGCATTCTACATATCCAGACTGTAGTTTAATATTAGAAAACAATTACTATTTGGCTTGCCAAAAAGGCGGAAACAAAAATCCATAAGTTCAATGGCCTGAGGCGTTCTAATTTCAAAGGCAATCAGTTGCTATGTCAACTGTCTTGTTTTGGTATGAGTTTTGCGGCCAGGAGTAATCAAAAGACAAAACACGCGATACTCTGCTTATACACAACAAACAACAGAAAACAATAAACTTACCCGTCTCATTGACACGCTGACATTCACCATCCACATGGATTTCGAATTTCTCGCAGCACTTGTTTACCGGCACAAAACTACGGTCCGTTGTGGCAGAACTGGAAACAACAGTATCGCCGACATGTCTACGCTGGGTATGGCTAGCATCCACCAATATCACTAAGAAAATGCACAGAGTAACGTATAATATGCAGCTGCTGTTTAATAATTGCGCCAGGTATGAAGCATTTTGCGCGCGAAGCGATTTTGCAAGCATCTTCGTAGCTGTCAGATACAGATACAATAGCAACAGCAGCACGTCGTTTTATGTTTATGTCGATCTGTCTTGGTCACCAAATGCGTCATCAAGGTAGTGTCTATACGAATCAGCCGGTTTTAAGTTTTACTCATGACTTGCATGACAAAATTAAATCAGCAACGGATCAATGTTTCCAAAGACTAGAACTACAGATGCATAAATAACACAAACTGTAGTATTTACGATAACCGATTACTTGATGCAATATAATTGTTTAACTTAAACTTTATTTAAACATTTTTTACAAGTTTTAAACAAAAAAAAAAAACAAATAGTGCGAATTTTCAACAACAAACGCAATTTTAAAATAATAATGCGACTGACTGACTCGGCCGCGTCTACATTCCTAAATGTTTTGTCTGCTTCGGACATGTTCGCTCTTAACTTTTAGTCGCTAACAACGAGCCAGCCAGCAGTGTAGAGTTGCTCCAACTCTCCAATAGAAGCATCAACCACCGTCTCGTTGATGACGCCGACAGACACACAAAAAAAAATATTGAAGCAGGGCTTTGTACACAAAACACACACAGACAGAGGACAAACACACAAATGCTGCATTTTTTTTGTTTAAATTGAGAGACGGAAATTATCAATTGGAGCAAGAAGCAGAATGCCGGCGAAGTCATGAGATTCATGAGTTGTGTATGTATTTTAAGGTTGCTTGTCTGGCTATCGGTACTGCATGCATGATGATGATGATGATATGATAAGACGTATGGCTACTGACTTCATATATGTATATTTATAGGTGCATAGCCTTAATGATGTGCAGCTTGTGCTTCCCTTTTCAGTCTAGGACACTTGTTAGCACTTCAGAGCCAGATACGAGTATATAGAGAGTGTGTTGTCTTATAGTCCATTCAATTAGATTCGTACAACAGAGTTAGGTTGCAGTTTCAAATGCAATCTTATGTTTATCGTATGCTTTATAATTAGTTTTTACACAAAAACACAAGGAGGTAGCTAATATTTCTTAGGGACTTCTGACTTTCACAGAGCCACCTTCCTTCTCTCTCTCGCTCGCTCTCAAAGTCACGCTCTGAGAACTGGCAACTGAAGCCAATGTCAAACTGTGAATAACGTCAATAACTTGTTTTCATAAATGTGTGGGTCTTGGCCGAAATGATGACGTATTATACTGTGTACGAGGCCATGCTACCTATGTTAAGAAAGAGAGAAGAGAGGGAGAGAGTCTTTAATGTGTAATGTATTTGTGTGAGCGGATCTTTGTGGAATTTTGGGCAGGTAGTAAAAAACACGTTCCATTCAATGCACGCAAGCTCGTCACAGTACAGGAGCGGTTTAGCGAATGCAGAGGCGGTATATCCGACCATTCCAGTCTAAAACATTTTTAAATTAGGGTAATGGCTTACAATTTTAATATCGTATTTTTTATACTTATGTAAAGTAATAACTTGGATGCGATTTTGATATTAATAATGGCATATTCCATTGTATTGCAGCTGTTGGATATGCTGAAGTTTTATACATGTTTTGAGATTAATGATGTAACTGGAAACTCGCTAACCGATCATGACATGACACACCTTCACTATAAAAAGATCACCTCCCTTCAGCGTGCTGTCTTTGCGAAGTTCCCTAGTCTTCGAGTCTTTGCGCTATCTAACGTTGCAACTGTAAACAATCGTGAATCCTTGGAGAAACATTTCGGTGCGCTCGATGCGGATGGGCTTAAGCAAATTGCAACCTTTTTAAATCTTGTACCGGATAACCTAAATAAGCCCTTCCAATGGCATCGTCTTGATGAACGATTTCTGCGTGAACTGCTCATAACACGTCATGAAAAAAGAAGTTCGCAACTAGAGGCTTTGAACGAGATGCCATTGTATCCTACTGAAGAAATAATTTGGGATGAGAATGTGGTGCCTTCGGAGTACTATACAGGCGACAGTTGTTTGGCTTTACCAAAGCTTAACCTGCAATTTCTTACTCTTCACGACTATCTGTTGCGTAATTTCAATTTGTTCCGCCTAGAATCCACCTATGAAATTCGTCAGGATGTTGAGGACGCAGTCAGTCGTATGTTACCGTGGCAATCGGAAGATGGAGATGTAGTTTTTGGTGGTTGGGCACGAATGGCACTTCCCATAGCTAGCTTTGCTGTGGTAGAAGTAGCCAAACCTCACATTGGTGAGAAAAGGCCTTCACGGGTACGTGCAGATGTGAGTGTAACCTTGTCGGTGCGCAGAGATATCAAGGATGAGTGGGAGAATTTGCGCAAGCATGACGTATGCTTTTTGATAACTGTACGACCAACGCAGCCCTATGGCACAAAATATAACTCACGGGAGCCTTTTATACCCCAGGTGGGTCTGGTTAGCGTTCGTGGCTGTGAGGTTGAGGGCATGCTTGATGCCAATGGTCGTGTCATTGAAGATGGGCCCGATCCGCGCCCTCAGCTGCCTGGAGAGCAGCGCACATATCGCGTATGGTTGGACTCAAATCAGTACCGCATAGACATGGAGGCACTTCAAGAGGTAGGTTACGGAAGCTACGATCAGGGTAGAAATATAAACTAAGGCTATTTATTTAATTGCAGGGCGCCGATGACGTGTATGAGAGCTTTAACATATTAATGCGTCGCAAACCCAAGGAAAACAATTTCAAAGCTGTGCTTGAAACAATTCGACATCTGATGAACACAGAGTGTGTGGTGCCTCCGTGGTTGCATGACATTTTGCTGGGATATGGAGATCCAGCTGCAGCGCACTATTCGAACATGGCTAATCAGGAGCGTAGCTTGGATTTCAATGATACATTTCTGGATTATGCACATTTAGAGGAAAGTTTTCCAGATTACGAGCTAAAGTGTGAGAAAGCGGATGATATTAAAGTTTCGCCATTTCGTTTAATCTTTGAGGACGTTCCCGAACAAAATGTGAGTGATGCTGAGGATGATAAGGAAAAACCAGCCAAAGCCACAATTAAATCCATTTTGGTACAGCCCTATAAATATGAATCCCGCGGACCTTACCCCAGCGATAAGCCTAAGCAGTAAGTAGTCACAAAACTGAATGGCCTTTCATATAGTATTAACACATTTTGTTTTCAAATACGATTTTTTCATTCTTTCTCAGGAATGGCATTCGCTTTACACCCACACAAATCGAAGCCATCCGTGCAGGTATGCAACCCGGACTTACGTTAGTTGTGGGCCCGCCGGGTACAGGCAAAACTGATGTAGCTGTTCAAATAATTTCGAACATCTATCATAATCAACCCAATCAACGCACATTAATTGTCACACACTCAAATCAGGCCTTGAATCAGCTCTTTGAAAAGATTATGTCTTTGGATATCGATGAGCGTCATCTTTTACGTTTGGGACACGGTGAGGAAGCACTAGAAACCGAAAAGGATTATAGTCGGTATGGACGCGTCAACTATGTATTGGCGAAGCGAATGGATTTGCTAAATAAAGTTCAGAAACTTCAGGAGGCAATGGATGTAAGTGGTGACAATGCTTACACCTGCGAAACGGCTGGGTATTTTTATCTTTACAATGTTATGGCACGATGGGAAAAGTTTCTGGGCCAAATGTCCATTCATAGCAATGAGACAAATGTTGAAAAATTGTTAACACTCTTCAATACGGATTATCCCTTTAATAAATTCTTTGCCGATGCGCCACAACCCCTATTCAAAGGAACAACATATGCCCAGCTAATGGATATAGCTCAATCTGGTTTTCGCTACATCTCGGACATTTTTACAGAGCTTGAGGAGTTTCGCGCCTTTGAACTACTGCGCACTGGGTTAGATCGGTCGAAATACTTGTTGGTTAAGGAGGCTAAAATTATAGCCATGACCTGTACACATGCTGCTCTCAAAAGAAAAGAGCTCGTAAACTTGGGTTTTCGCTATGACAACATATTGATGGAAGAATCTGCCCAGATATTAGAGATTGAAACCTTCATACCCCTGCTTCTGCAGAATCCGTTAGATGGCTTAAATCGACTAAAACGTTGGATTATGATAGGCGACCATCATCAGCTGCCACCAGTCATCAAAAATATGGCATTCCAAAAGTATTCCAATATGGAACAGAGCTTGTTTACACGTTTGGTACGCTTAGGCGTTCCCACTGTAGACTTGGACGGGCAGGGTCGTGCTCGGGCCAGTATATGCGCATTGTACAAATGGCGGTACAAGAAATTGGACAACTTAAAGCACATCTTAGAGCGCAACGAATACAAATCGGCCAATGCAGGATTTACTTATGACTTCCAATTGATTAATGTAGACGACTTTAAGGGTGTGGGTGAAAGTGAGCCCAGTCCGTATTTTTATCAGGTAATGCTTGCCAGTATTTTTGAGTATTTTTGTTGTACTAATAATGCACTATATCCTTACATAGAATCTGGCCGAAGCGGAATATATTGTTGCAGTCTATATGTACATGCGTCTTTTAGGATACTTAGCTTCGAAAATATCAATTCTTACTACCTACAATGGACAGAAGCATTTAATACGAGATGTTATTAATGCGCGTTGTGGTAACAATCCTCTAATAGGATGGCCACATAAAGTAACAACGGTCGATAAGTACCAGGGCCAGCAGAATGACTATATACTGATCTCTTTGGTGAGAACTAAAGCGGTGGGTCACTTGCGTGATGTACGTCGACTAGTGGTTGCCATGAGCCGAGCTCGCTTGGGCTTATATATATTTGGTCGCGTATCCCTGTTCAAGAATTGCCTGGAATTACAGCAGACATTCAAATTGGTAAGAATACAAAAATCTGTTTTTCTGTCAAACTTTACAATAATGTATTTCCAGCTTATGGAGAGACCGTTGAAAATGAGCTTAGTTTGTGAAGACAATTATCCAACAAAACGCTTGGTATCAGATGATGTGGTGAAAGACGATTGTAAAATCGTTGACAACTTATCCGAAATGGCTCATTTTGTGTACGAGGTATATGTAAGGAAAATGGAAACTCTAAAGGATACATTGCCTTCTGAGGAGGATTTGCGTGGAATGCGCTTCCAATTGTCAGAGGCTAATGACGATGTGGAAGCTGTGGAAACACCGGATGCGACGCATGAACCACCAGTAAAACGTGTGACTAAAGAAACTTCACAAAAGAAGGACATGGAATCGTTTAAAGCCACACCAATAATCAACGAAATTCATGTTGATGATGTTGAAGTGGAGCAACTTGAAGTTTCGACTGTGAAGGAAATAGCTGATGATGAACAAACAGCAGAAGACGTTGAGCAAAATTAGTTGCTACGAATTGCTTTATTTCTTTTAATTTAAACAAAAAAAAGATGGAATTAAATATAAAAACAAGCGAAAAGCTTGCACCAATTGAAAATGCAGTTCTCTACTTCTTTGGGGCAGTAATACCCTCAAGTTGAGCCTTGAGCTGTGCATTGGTCTTCTTTAGGAAGGTAATCTCCTCTGTAAACTTCTTCTCTTCGGAAGCACGCAGTTCTTCGTTGCGCCGTTCGGCTTGTTCTTGCTTAATTTTCATATCTGCTATAATTTCTTCGAGTGCTTCCTTATCAAATTCCAACGTCTTGACACGATCGCGTAACATTTCTTTTTCCTCATGTGCCTGCAAAGCTTTGCGCATTCCAAATGCAACTGAACTGCAATAAAGAGTCTCATAGGCTTCCATAGACATGGCAATTTCATCGCGTATACGCAACAGCAACAGCCCGCGTTCGGAACAATTAATTGTAACCTGGCGTATGATCTCGTCTGCAATGATTTGCAATTATATATGATAACAAAATGAAGAGAGAATATCTCACCAAAACACTGGGAGTAAAGCTCACGACGAATGGGACATATGCCCGTTTCTCGCGCTTGAGTCTGCTGCAAGCGAGTGTCCAGCATTTCTTGCAAGTTAATGACATCCTGGCGTGTTGCTGGTGTGCTTGACACCTGTATCCAGACGTGAATGTTCTTTGTAATAAAAGACTGGCTGCGAATTTTTATCTACCTACCGATTGCTGCCACAATTGGCCGTCCTCTTCCCAACAACGTGGTGGTAAAATAGAATTCAAAATCTCTTCAGTCTCTTTTTTGGTGTCCAACAAGGCTCCCGCTGTTTGTGGTCTTTTCATCTCAATTTCAGTAAGAGAAACTCCCTTTTTATCGGGATGTTTGACCACCAGCACTGGATTGTTATAGCGCACCAATGTTTGGAATTGGCCCACGCTAATTATCTCTGGATCATCCATCTTTAGATATTTTTAATTTAGTTCTTATTTTGAAATGAAAATATACAAACTGCTGAAATGTTTTTATTTGTGTAGTGCCCAGCTGGCTTGTTCAATAATTTGTGTTGATTTTAGAATCAGAAATTCCTTTGTTTGGGAAAACTTTTAAAAAGAGTTCGTTGTTATTTTATACTGCTCCGGTTAGCAACGGTAACTAGGGACAAAAAAAAATTAGCCTGCTACATTGGAATTTCCACAAGTATTATTTTAAGGTTGCTCTGAAAAGTTCTACACATATCAACAGGTTAATAAGAAAAAAATGCAGAATGCGTTTTTATGTACTATTCTTTATTTATTTATTTTAATTGTTTATTTAAATTATACTTTCTTACAAACACTTGTAACCAAATTTATTTTTCTAGTCTCTGTTTTAATACTAGCTAAACATTTTGTCAATTATGTATGCTTAGCTATAGAGCTTTGTTGGCTGCACAGTGGTTCGTTGCATCTCTCAATTTGACTAAACTAAACTTAATATTAACGTTTCATTAAATGTATGAGCAAGTTCGGCTAATTATGCTATTAACTAAGATAATAACAAACGAATAAGCATACATAATACACAATGGAAGAGAAAATTATTTAGTCTTTTTAGTATAACTTAAAATGTATATTTGTAGTTTGTTTAAATTAATATCGGAAAGCATTCGAGCAAGTTACGTTGCCAGAGCAACATTGGCATATTAAAGCATTTTATGGAAAAAACTACACACTGAATGAATGCGTAATACATATGTAGGTATAATATATATATTTATATATTAGAAACGCTTACATATTTTTTTATTATTAAGTTAGTATCTTTATGTTCATATATATTATTGTCAATATTTATGCAGGAAAAATTCCACTATGGTTTTTTATGTGTGATATTGATTACATTGCAACGTTTTTTGAACATTGCACAAATTCAATAAGATTTGCTTGTTGTTTAGTTAAGTTCTAAATATTTGTTGGCAATCAAGATACTACGTAATATATTTACTCTAAATATAGTTTACTATAATAAATATGCGTATGTATGTGTATATATCCCACCTCAAACGTTATAAATGCAACAGATTCGTTCAGGTGATCTAAATCGTATTTGCCTTATGTTACAAACCAGGAATACGCTTATTTAAGCCAATAACTATAAATATGTATGTAGCTTTATAATTTACAATTTTTGATTTAGACGATGAGGTTTGTGCTTAAAGGAGCTCGGCTACGGCATCCTCTCCGTCTCTCATTGGCGCTTGAAAAGTAGAACCCGTGAACTCGTATAGCTGGAAAACACAATAAAATAAAATGTCTTGCATTGCACTAAAATAAACCCACAATATGCTTACAGAGGGTGCACGATTGTTCCGCAACGTTGCATAATCCGCAAACTCGTTTGCATGTGGATCGACACGCGTTAGCAAGAGACCAGCGCCTCCGTTACCACCAGCACTGGCGGTGCCACCACTACGCAGGGAGCCACCACCAGCTCCGCCTGCAGCTAAACGATTTTGATTATTGCGCGGCTGAATAGTGGCGTATGTGTTGTCCACCGTCTGGCCGTGATGCACCTGATCAAGCGAACTGCGATGATCCAAATGGCCAGGCGCCTCGGAGTTGGAAATGTGATCAGGCTCTGAGAATACTTGCATGGTCAATTCTTGTTCCTCGTAGAGCTTGAGTTTTCTGTAAAAATACAAGTAAAGCGTAACAGTCGATTTAAATATTTTAGCATTACGTACTGTTCTATCCACAAGGGATTTTCTGTGGTATTCAAGTCCTCTATAATTTGTTTTTTGATCAGAGCCTCTTTTCGACGTGTTTCAACGGGTACAGAAAGATTCCAATGCTTCAGACAACAGCATAGCACAATAAAACTAATTACGCCAACAAATAGTACAATAACTAAGGCCACCAAGCCGGCAACAGCTAAATCAAACTCATCCTGCACGATTGCAATATAGGCGGGCACAACATTTTCTATGGCAAATCCAGCATAGTAATCCTGCAATAGATGATGATTATTAAAAACTTTCAGGGAATTTTAGATTTTTAAATATTAGTACCTTTAAGTAATCATAGTTTCTGTCAATATCCTTGAGAATTTCATCGACAGGTGCAATCTGCTGTGTTTGTGGATCTACGGCATGGAAATACAAATCGCACCAATCCATACGAATACGGCCAATAGAATCCAAGTGAAATCGAATTTCATCCACAATAATGCGATGTTGTGTGGCGTTGCGCAATTCTGCAATTATTTCTTCCTGCTCCCCGTAGACCTCTTCAGGTGGGCGGGAGAGAATTACACGCACCAGCTGAGTACCATCAAAGATCCAAATCTGAAAAAATAGGGCATTTTGAATGATGCTTTTGGCTTGCAAATAAAGAGTATTTACTCACATTGACTTTGGTGCTAGCCGATCGTTGTGGTTGCTCTAACTCACGCGCTACAATCTCTAGCTCAAATCGATCCTGATTATATTCTGCCATTATAGTGTTGGCCGAAATACGTCCGTCCTGCGAAATAGCAAATGGACTAGGCACAATAGAACCCATCGATTTGCTAGCTCCAAATTTGTATAAATTCGAGGCCACTATCATATACTCAATCTTGGCATTTTTGCCCAGATCAGCATCACTGGCGTTGACCAGAGTTATGGCTGCGTTCATTTTGGCATTGGCATTGACACCAGCGTAGTATACGTCCTTCTCAAACACCGGCGCATTGTCATTCACATCAAGCACTGTGATCTGAACTTTGGCTACGGTATTATCACGATCAAGTGTCTTTATGGAAAATGATGAGCGTTCTTCTTCGGATATATGCAGGTCGGCTTTTATGCTAGACCGTATGTACAATGTATACGAATCAGTTTGCTCGCGGTCCAAACTTTTGTTTGTAAATATATCCCCTGTCTGTTTGTCGACATAAAAAGCACCATCCTCGTTTCCCAACAACATATAGTAATAAATGTCACGATTGTGTTTACTCCGCGAAGCGGCTTGTATATGACCAATTTTGACATGGCGCCCACTATTTTCGTTTATTGATACCTTATAAGGATTAGACGCGTCTGCAAATTCTGGGCGATTTTCATTGGCGTCCACAATGCTAACGCTTAGCAAGCGCAGCGACTCGAATGGTGGATTTCCCGCATCCCGTGCCACAAGTATAATGTCGTAACTATTCGAAAAATATAACAATTGGCATCTTCTTACGTCATTCAATTGGACTGTATACTCACTTGGCGCGATTTTTTCTGTTGAGCTGCTGTTTTGCTCGCAATTCACCCGTAGCTTCATCTATCTTAAAATCTGAAGTCGCCTGCACATTTTGATTGTTTAGCTGCAGATGGTAACTGATTTTGCCATTTTCATCAGTGTCATTGTCCATAGCCTTCACCGTAAGCAGTAAATAGTCAGCTTGTACTATATCTCCCGGAACTTCAATGGTGGCATTGGAAAGTGCTGGAATTATAAACTCTGGTCTATGCTGATTTACGCACAGCACTGTTATCACCGCTTTGGCAATGCTTTCCATGGTGCCAGATCCTTGAGTATCACGCGCCGATATAGTTAACTCGTAGATGCCCTTCTTGCCTGCCAAGCTCTGGGCTGGATAGATGATGCCCGACTGTGCATCCAACTTAAATAGTGCCTGCTCATTGCCGGCGGTAATGATGTAGCGGATATCACCATATAATCCTTCATCCAAGTCAACGGCCTGCACTTGCAAAAGAGCAGCTGGCGGCTGATAGGCGGCATTTTCTGATACCGTGGAGTTGTAGAAAGAGCGAGTAAAAACGGGCGCATTATCGTTCACATCTAGAACATTTATGTAGATCTGTAGAGGAAAATTTTAAATGAAGAAATTTATCAGGATGAAAGGAAACATCACAAGTTCGCGCTTACCGTTGCTGTGGCCGACTTTTGCACTGTGTCCGGGGCTTTATCTCTAACCACAGCTGTCAATGTTAATTGAGTAACCTGTTCGCGATCCAATATTGAAGCGTTAGCCACCATTATGTTGCCAGTATAGGCGTCAATTGAGAAGTATTTATTGTTCTCGCCTATTAAGGAGTAGGTCAATTCACCGAAAGCACCTACATCGCCATCAAAAGCCTCTACCTTGCCAGTCGTTGTACCGCGCGGTGAATTCTCCGTAATATTGAAATAATACTCGGAATGTCCAAAACGTGGCTCATTGTCGTTCAAATTGATTATGTCGACAACAATGTCTGCGGTAGCCGTTAGCGCTGGCACCCCTGTATCACTGACAGTGGCCACAAATTTAACTTCCTTTAAAGATTCGTAGTCAATGCGCGTCTTGGTAGTGATTACGCCCGTGGTATGATTGATGGTAAAGTAGTCATTGGTCGTTATGTTGAATTCGCCTATGCTGGAGTCTTCATCGTTAGCTTGTAAAGTAGTTAGTACGGTTCCCACTGGTTGTTCCTCCACCATTTGTAGCTTTATAATTGGTTGGTCTACGGTCCAAGGTGCGTTAAATTTCTATATACCAAAGAAAATCTCATGTTAGCAATGAAAATCTTGTTAGTGTAAGAATTTATCGTTTTGGAACTTAGCGCGCCTGATAGTTTCCCGTAACCATGGACGACGAAAAGTCCTATGATAAAATTAAAATTATTTTTATCAACATCTTTGCCATACTCTTTAAGGCAACATCGCTAAACATTTATCGCTTGCAAACCGATATGCGTGATGTAAAATTGGTAGTTGGCATAACGAAACAGGAGGTGTGGATACGGGAGCTATTTACATTCTTAATATCAGGGCTTTTACTTTTGCGCTTTCTTATGTGTTTCGCGGGCCTGGCTTCAAACATTATTGCTATGTAAGTTAAGAGGACATGAATTCCTAGAACTATTAAGAGGCTATAGCTATAATTTATTCCATTCAAAAAGCTTTCCATTGCTTACAAATACACAGGGCGAACTGCTTTTACCCACAATTGTAGTGCAGTCTATAGACAACGTGGTGCTGAATATCTACGAAATGCTGTTGGGTTATTGCTCCATGCGCTTCTTGCACCCAGACAGTGTGGCTGTGTTTGTAGTTTTTTTCTTCAAAATGCTGGTGAAGACAACATGTAGCATATCGACAATGTAAGATAAAAGTTACAAGTTAAACCAAAATCTTTATTGCTTCATTTGTTTCAGCAATGCCTACTCGGATCTCCATCAATATTTGATGGCCTATAATGAAGATGAGATGATTCAATTTGGTCCCTACTTGTCAAGCGATACCAGCGAAGAGTTCGAGATAGCTCATCAAAATCTAAGATAAGCCGCAACACAAACACAAAAGAACATTAAAATTTAAGTAACCAACACCAACTAACCGGAGGTATTTCATTGACATCTATGATCTGTATAATGAGCAATCCGCGTCCTTGCTGCACATTAGGTGCTGTGCTGTCCGTCACCAGCACATTGATGCGTATGACTGCAAATAGTTTGCGATCAAGCTGCTTACTGACTAAAACCTTTCCGTCTCGGGCCACTGTAAAGTACTCCTTGAATAAGTCACTGTGTGGCACCTCCTTGCCCTCTTTGTCGATTACAGTTATATCTGTAGCGGCAAACTCCAACGCATTATGAGTGCTCACATCAGGATCGAGAGCAACGAGCGTGTAGACTACTTTACCAACGGGTGCATCGGCACGCACCTCGGCGTGCTGTGTGGCGGGCACAAAGTACGGATCCTTGTCGTTGCTATTTTGCACATGAATTGTCAAAGTAGCTGTGCCGGTCAGACTGGGTGTGCCTTGATCGGATGCCTGCACTTGCAGCTGATAGGTATTGCGTCTGTCATAATCCAATTTGCGAGAAACAAAAACTTCGCCAGTACGTTCGTCTATGCGGAAATCATCAAAACTACCTTGCTGTATGCGATATCTTAGCTCCGCATTGTTACCCGTGTCCAGGTCTGTTGCTTGCAGTTTTTCAACGCTTGTGCCAATTTCAGAGTTCTCCTCCACCACCGCGCTATACTGCTGCTGCTGGAATTTAGGCACATGATTGTTGACATCACGCACGGTTATGTTGACGCCGCAGTTAGCCGTGAATAGTCCATCGTTGGCTTCCACAAAAAAGATAAGCTGGTCACTTTTGAGATTTGTTACATCAAGACTGGCATTGGGGCGTATGCTGACTTGTCCGCTCTTCTTATCAATGTCGAATATATTTTCGATTTGAGGCGTGCCGATAATCCGATAACTAATACTTGACAGTGTATCCGCATCTCGCGCCTTAACAACCAACGGCGAGTCAAACACCTGCGCCCCCTCATCCACTGAGGCACGATATAGGGGACTCTCACATATGGGCGGCGAATCGTTGGCATCAGTGACAGATATGCGTAAAGATACTACAGACGCTTGACCTTGACCGTTGTCGTCGGTGGCCTACAAAGTTGAAAACAGAAAGAACAAAATAGTTAAACATGCATACATATCGTTGGTAATCCGTCAGCCCAACGCCCAAGGCATAGCACATACTTTGTACGACAAGAAGTACGTGGTCTCCTTTTCATAGTCTAAACACGTCTCCGCCGCCAACAGCACAGCAGAGTTTTGCTTGTTTGCAGTGGGCATGTCGTCATTAGTAGTCTCCGTTGGGGTATTGTCTTGCTGCGAGTGCGATTGTTCCTGCGTGATTAACGTATACTGCACCGTGGGCTCCGTATTAATCTCCCGCGTCTCTTGAACTCCACTGCTAATCAGTCCGTGGCTGACAGGATTTACTTTATTGCCTGCGAAGTCATCGGAGGCCTCTACTGTCAGCATTTCAAATGTATCGCTGTAATCGTCATTAAGGCCACGTCGTCGGCGCCTGTTGAGTGCCACGTGACAGTCGGCCGTTGTGATGACGCCCGTTTGCTCGTTGACATGAAAAAGGTCGGCCCCGGTGCCGGACAGGCTGTATCGTATTCCTGCGTCTCCATAGCTACCAGAGTCCACATCTTTGGCAGTTATTGTTGTTATGAACTGGCCTGGCAGAGCTGCTTCGGACACCGTTGCCGAGTAGCTTTCCTGCTCAAAGCTAGGCTTATTATCGTTGGCATCGAGCACGCTGACTGTTATTGTAGCTGTGGATGACAATTTAGGATTGGTGTCGGTTTCTTCAGCCACCACAAGCACTATGAATTTTCGCTGATTGGGGTTCTCATAGTCCAGCGTGCCGTTTGCAACTCGAATATTAACTTGCGAAAAGCCTGTGGCGAATTTAGGTTCAACATCGAATACACCAGACACATCCTTTAGACGTAATGCAAACTTTGAATTTACACCCACATCGCGATCGCTGACATTCATATCCAAGGCTAGTGGCGTGCCAATGGGCGTGTTCTCCGATAAAGCTACTGCATATTCTTTTTTGTTGAAGGTAGGCGGAGAGTCGTTCACATCCCTTATGGTTACGGTGGCCTTGGCAGTGGCACTGGTAACAGCATCATTGCTTGGTACACCATCTACCAGCTCTCTTGCGCGTATAAGTAATGTGATGAGACCAGTGGAGTCCTGTAAAGCCTCGCGATCCAATGGTTTGGCTGTGCGCAGCTCGCCGCTGTGCGCATCGAGCAAAAAATAATCGCTGGGATCTATTAAAAGTAGAACTGTAGCGAAAGATAGCAATGGATGTACGGGACACACTTACTGCTTAATAAGTCGTAAACGATCTTGCGTGGTTCACCGGTATCGCCATCACGTGCATGCGCCGTTAAAACCAACGTGTTTATGGGACTGTCCTCGTCAATGATAGTGGAAAGTGAGCCCTGAAAGACCGGTGGCTTATCCTGCACATCTTTAACACGTACTTCAAAGGTCGTTTGGGTCTTATGCGCACCATCGGTGGCCTCAATTTGAAAATGATAAATCATGCGTTGGTTGTAGTTGAGCGTATCGTTGACCACGACGGCAGCGGTCAGCACAGTGGGTTCGCGGCTGAGTAACTCCAGTCGGAATCTGAAAATAATCAATTTTTAGAGGGTGGTGCTTATGTAAATAGCTATTTCTGACTAACTTGCTGCAGGCCTCGGGACTTTGTTGTTGAGGCAAACATTTCAAGTCCAAGCTGTCGCCAATGGTATCTCGATCCTTTACCAATATCTTGTCAAATATGGTGGTGCCTACGGTAGCATTTTCATTGACATCTGTTTCGTAAGGTGTCTATGGTAAAATACATATACATATATTTTAAAAAAATGTTTAAATAATTTACGATTGTTGTGCTTACATTTTGAAACTCTGGTGGATTATCATTTTCATCCAGAATTATAAATGTTATGGGCTCTTGCACTATGTTATCGTGCTCAGACTCTTGATTGCCATCAACTCGATCTCTTATAGAAACCAGAAATGTCAAACTATCGGTTTCTTCACGATCCAAGGGCTTAATCAGTGTTATGTTGCCCGAAACCGGATCCACGCTAAAATGATCAGAGCCTATGGACCCAAATGAAACCTGACTGCCTTCTGGATCATATCCTTGTAGTTGAAAGACCATTTTTCCCACCGGCAGATTCTCATATAGCACAATGTTATTTAAAGTTTGTGTAAACACTGGCGGCAAATTGGTCTCACCTTGAGAAAGAACAATGGGTTAATAATGCTTCAAATGTCTTCAAAATATTCTAAAAACTTACAGCTAACCACTGTCCAGAGGCAAAAAAGCCATAATGCAACTGGCAAGATCTGAGCACGACCCGGGCATCTCATTGTTTTTAAGCTGAAAAGACAAAAAATAATATTGGTTTGGTTCAAATTTTTGGACGCAGCTAAACAGTTATGCTAATCAGATTGCTTACCAAAAAAAAAAAAAAACAAACAGTTAACAGATTCGTTTAAAAAAAAAAAAATTATGTTTTTTACTCGTGTTGTTTGGTCATTTGTTGAGCAAACAAACACAAAGTTAAATTAAATTCATGCTGAAAATTCAATTAGCTGACAGCGTCGGTCCAAAATGGCGTTGAACACAACATCCAGCCATAACAATATAACGATGTGCTCCATGTGCCTCTCTATGGCGACACCAACCACTACAGCTAAACAAATAACAACATTGTTACCAACGCCATGTTCCTTCGTTAATGCTGATGGCCAGCATTTTGGTTGCTTTTCGCTTTAGTTTAACTCGCCTTTAAGAGAGTCCAACCATTGATGCGCCAGCACGATGGACACCCGAATACCTCATACCCTATAAATACAGTCGGACCAAAAATTATTCAGGCAATCTTCATTGCCTGCTTCATCGGTCTTAAAGTAAAAAAGAAGCCAAAACAATCGAAATTTTAAATTAATTAATTTGAACAACTTTAAAACGTAAACTATAAAATATATCTATATCCATATTTTCGTATAGTTCAGATTGGTGTAGTTAGAAGTATGAAATCAATTTTTTGCGAAAAAATGGAACAGACCAATAATTTATTTTTATTTTTTTTTATATTAAAGTGACACAGATGAAATACATAGACTAGGTCTTTTAGAAAATATAAATGTAACTAGGCGCCTTAAGCGACATCAAGTTCTAGATCTTCCCGATAGTTTTCAGATATATTAGTGGAGTATATTGAAAATCAGTTGATTTTGTTATGTACCTTATTTATATCAAATCATTTGCTTATTATCCAAGAATAGATTGTAAATTTAAAGCATAGCCACAAGTGGGAGATGTTTAAAAAACTTAAGTTAATGTTGAGGTTATACAAGTATAAGGTTGTGCAAAACTTAGTAACAAAATGAGTGGATTCAAGTGTGAAAGACATAACTTTTGAAGAGCTGACGATTTATTTATCTGAAATTTTACATACTGAAGCCTTTCTTTAAATACAAATTCTATATTAAGTACTTCTTAAGTGAATTTTTTGCACCAAATCATCGTAATAGTAGTTCAATTCTTCTGCACATTCATTCTTAGTAGTTTTCGCTCCTTAGCTCCTCATAAGAAAGCAATTGTACACGGTATTTTATAGTCGACCTTATTCTATGACATTCTTGTCTGTCTGTTTTGCCATGGCTGGCTGGGGTCATCGTCAAGTAATGCCGCATATCTGCTGCCTACAGGCAACCGCCCACCACCCATAGGGAATAACTAACCAACGGTAATAGCATTACCCGGTACAACCCAATGGACATACACAAGCTGACGGAGAGCCAATTAGTTATGCATAAAAGCTTGCCTAATATTTTCAGAAGCCGTGTTTTGTTTGTTATTTACTTATGAAGAGACAGACGGGAGCGCAGATATTTAGATGCCCGCTCTTGTGGCATGTAACTACACCCACATGTAAACACACACATGTACACACAGAGCGGTCACATGACAATAATAACAAGCTTTATGATTTGGTTGTTGAAGGTTACTTGGTTATCCTACGCACAACTAAACTAATCCCTAAAGTGGAAATACATTTCACAGCATTCAACTGGTTGCTTTATAAATATTGTTGATGGAGCAGCTTTTTTGCTGACTTGTTGTTGATCCTTTAACCTCTACAGATTATAAGATTCTTGTATATTTTGCGTCTTCTTATAAAAGCAGACAAGCAGTTTATAAAGAGTCATTTTAACACTTAAGGCAGGATTTAAAACTTGTAAATACCAGTAAATAGTAGAAAAAGAGAGAGTTGTCCCCTTTGAGTTTTTTTTTTTTTTTTTTTTTTTCATATTTATCTTAGAATTAAGAGAGTCGAATGTTATATTCGATTATGATATCTTATTACCCACATAAGAACATAGAATATTATGCACAAGTTCGAACATTCAACGAGTGTCACCATTTATATTTTGTGCCTTGGAAATACTAATGATGCCAGTGCCGGTCGTTTGGTGCTACCAAAGACACAGGCGACGAATAAATCTGAAACTTAAAAACAATCGATAGTAGAGGTCTTCCAAGACAAACCAAATCCAACACAAGTTAACGAAGCAAATGCCGCCTGTTTTTTTCGCAATAACTGGTCATGTTTCAGATACGTAGGATGCCAGAATCGACTTAAACAAGAGAATAAGAAAAATAAAATCATTTTCCGACTCAAATTAATAGGTTTTAATTTTTAGTCGCAAAATATTAATAGTGACCCTCGTACGAACAAGATAGGGCGTTACATTTTGCGATTGCATGGTGGCAGGGATATATTTAAAAGATTTGAAAATATAAGATTTAAAAAAAATTTTATAATTGATATTGAATAAATGTCGTAAAATACGATTTACTTTTTTTTACTGTGTCCTTTGCCATCCACATAGAAAACTGAAAAGTTCAGCCGGAAAAGTGCAAAAATGGCCTAGACGACGTCTTCGGGCTTTCATTGATGCACATGGGCAGGAATCACGACAGTACGACAGTAATTACACCGGGACCCTGAGAAAACTCCGGACCCGGGGGGAAACCCTCGTTTCCCCCACCCACCCTCTCGTAGGGTTTTTGTTAACCTGTTAGACAGAGCCCGTAGTCATGTCCTGACATTTCAGCTTTTTAGCGCACATACACATGCAAATATAAATTTATACGTATACATAATTTTTTATATTTTTCTAACCGCCTTTAACCTTTTTGCGTTCAACCAATTTGAATTCACGACACACACGACTTTCCAAGAGAACGAAAACGAAGGATTCTACCTAAAGTCAAATTTGCTTTGGATATTTCAAGTTGTGCCTCTTGTTGCTCCTTGTAGACGTATCACTTAAGTGCTGTGCAAACCGTGCTCCATTTTTCTTTCTATTCCCTTACTTAACTGCTACACGTAGATTGCCTTTTCTACCCAAAAAAATTTTCCTTTTGAAGAGTGCGTTCAAATCATGTCAAACATAATAAATCATATTTATTTAAAATAAATTGTTTTTTTTTTCTTGTGTGTCACCATCATCAGACATCTCCAAGACAGACTTTGAACTGCAGGCAATGATAATTGAATTATATGTATATTAAGGTTCCTGAGACACATTGTGTACGTTCCTTACGTTTTTCTGAACACCAGAACGTTTTTATTAAGAACTATTTCGTTGCCTTCTTTTTGTTGGATACATTATTTTCTCCATATATGCATACACCTACATACATATGTATATAGTTATGGATGTATTTTTTACGCTTTCTATCTAAGCCGTGGTCTTTAGCTCTTATTTTGCTGTCGTGCTCCATGCAACATAATAAAAATGTCAAACTCCTTATGCTGTCACTTGTAATACATCTTATTCAAAAATTGCTTTTTATGATTTCCCACCTCGTTTCCATGCCATGCCATGCTACCCACTTGTCTAGCTTATTTCTTCTTCATGCTTTCCAAGCTTCAGTTTTCAATGGTCCCTTGCGCTCTCTGGATATGGGTTTGTGAGTGTTTTTTTTTTTTTTTTTTTTTGCAACATTTGTTATGGCAGATGATGATATCGTGCGAGTTCACAAAGTGCTCCACTTAAATATGCTATGTAAATCACCTGTACGAGCTACGTTCATCTCTTACTCGTCGTCTTCTGCCTGGGCTGCCATTTGCTTTATGTCTTGCAGTCTGTTTTGCAACGTCGCGTTGATACTGGATGCCTACTACTTGCTACGTTGCAGGAACGACTTGCCCCCTATGATTCTTTAGCCAGTAGGCTACCATCATTCTGCACATTCTATTTAAACAGTATTATCTTCAGTTGCCTTATCGCAAGTTGCCTTATGTAATGGTGGTATGGATGCCCCATCTCCATAGTCATCTACGGGATACTTGTCTTCATCATTCTTTTCTTATTTGTTGCTTTCGTTTCTTTTGCTGCCTTAAATTGCTCCTTTTTATTTGCGTTGCCGTCTGTTTTATTTTCTCGGCGGCATCGTCAACGCTGCATGTCTCCACACCTATCCGGGAGTATGTAACCAGCCAGCTCAACTGCTCTCATTTCGCTTTTGTATACACTGTACCTTTGAGGTAAAGGCTATTTTAGATTTGTGCAGGCAAAAGATTTTGCTAACAAAATGATCAGCATTGACTTGGGTCGCATTGACTAAGCCATGTTCGACTGCGAATGCTAACTTTGGCCCGAACTTAGGGTTCCTGGTGATAAGATAGAGTAAGTTATGTATCAGACTGCTAAAAAATAAAATTCTACTTTACGTATGGTATATAAGCTAGAGCCAATAAATTGTGAGTCTAATAAGAAACCCTTTGTGCAGGGTATCCCAGTGTCGAGTATCGCTCCGACTGATTCACATTTTTTTCTTAATATATTCATAAGCTTGCAGTAGGTCCTAAACACCACCCTAAATGGGAACTTGCGTCCAATGTCTTGGGGAATGCGCGGTTGAGTGGCGAGTGGAAGCAACATCATTACTATTACTCATGCACAGCACACACACTCTGTTCCAGACACACTCACACACACACACACACATGCTCTTACAAGTTGGGAGCGCATGGAAAACACGTGCGTGTGGCATCGTAATTCAACGTTGTTTGCATTTTGGCTGCTTGTTTATTTAACTTGCCGCCACTTTAAAGCAATTTCCTTGGTCGACACCTGCCATCATACTACACCGTGCAGCGGCATGCCACAACGTGTGGCCTACGAGATTCTCTCTTATCCGAGTATGTATAATTATTCTGCTGCTGCTGTACTCATTTCGTATTCAAAACACTTGTGACAGTTTAACAAATTTGGACTTTAAATTGCACTTGCACTTAACTAAGCCTACATAGACGCCAACCATAAACACTCATAACCATCCGCATCCCGCACCTGTTGTTGCTGTTGTTGGTGTCGTCTGCCTGAAAGAACTTTTGCGTTACAATGTTGTTTGTTTTGTTTTCTGGTGCTTCAGATTTAACTTCTGCTGCCTCTGCTGAGATTATGCATAAATTTGTGTGGCACGACCCTCCTCCTCCTCCTCCCTCTACTCCTCCCCCATCAATCAAGTCAGCTTAAAGTTACATATTTAGACTATGCGAGTGTGTCTCTGTGTGTGTGTATTACGAGAGTCGCTTAATTTTGGCTTTATCCATAATCCACAACCACATTCTGGCTCATAGTAATTATGAATGAGGACGTGCTTGGCTTAAACATCAAAAAGTTGCTTTTAAGCATTAAGCTGCATAAGAAGAAAAGGCAAAAGGCAATGCCACAAATTATTGCCAAGTTGTTTCATTCTTCTTCTTATTCTACTTTTTCTTTCTTATTCTTATTTTGTTTGTCTGTTTTATTGCTGGCACATTTGTTGTTCTTCCCACGCGTATTAAGCGCGAAAATCATCTCGTCTGACTCCCTAGACTACTGCTTCTTGCCGCACAACCATCCCTCGCTTAAATACAAAGCACAGTGGTGCTGGTTATCAAACCCCAAAGTGTCGCTTTATTCACTCAGTTCTGAAAAATTATTTATTTTTGTTACATATACTATGAACAACAATTACTTTTGCTTTTCTTGAAATAATAATTTTCATTTGTGAATTTTTTAAAAATTTAAGAATTTATGCCAGATTTCTGAAGATTCGGAAATTGAAAATGATTTAAAAACTTTTTTACTTATAAAGCAATAAGAAATATTGGGCAGAAACTGGCCTGATTAAGGTTTTTTCCGAAAGTTTAAAAAAATCAACCAATGAATAGTCCTATCGGGCTTATCGTTTCTTTCGACGTAAATAAATTAAAAATATAAACAATTTTATAAGTCATTTTCAATTTATCATGTTTGATTTTTTTTTTTTCGCCATCCCTTACATCTTGGACATGAAGCAATATATATATATAAAAAAATTTTCACATTGTTTACCGGATAATATTTTCAATTGAAATTTTGAGAGCGCAATAATTATAAATGATACAGCAATAATTAATTTCAATTCTTTTTTAACATTTCTAAACATATTTTAATATATTTTAAAGGCAAACGAATCAGTACTAGTCAAATCTACAAATTAATTTTCAAAGTCACTTTTGAGAAGAATTACCCCACTGTGCAGCGCGCTGGTGAACAGAACAAATGAACAGAATTGGGTAAGAAGAATCAACTTAAAAATGCTTCGCAAAATGAAATTAAAATGGTTTTTTTCACTGTAGCACCAAGGGGTAGGGAATTACAAGATGAGGTGCGCAAATGTGTTTCTTGCTTGTTGTTGGTTGCATATTGGAAAGCATTAAACAGCTGGTCGACGAGCGACCATCGTTGGGCAACTGGGTTACCTATACACCTTGTCGATGATGGCTACCCCCAAAAGTGGCAGAAGTTTAAATTGGTTTTATGTTAAAGCTAAATGAGCGACTTGAATGCCTGGTCCAGGATGGGTGGATTGATGATGGGCATAAAGCATAAGGCAGGCAGGCAACCAGTTGCCAGTTGAGTGCCAGGAAATGAAATTTCTTTCAAATTCTTTTATTCTATTCTTGCTCAGCTTTTGACTTTCACAGCTCAAGACATCGCTTTCTGTGTATGTGCTTGTATATACACTAGTATATACTTAAACATATATTTATATATGGTTCAAATACCTTTTAAGTTTGGCTGCGTGTCAAATACAGCAAATGTTTTCAAATTATTTATATACTACTTATAAATGCCAACAACTTGATTCAGTGAAGCCGAATGACTTGGGTCGCACCGTCAGGTGAGAAGTTAACCAGTGCAAGCTTTAAAATTTATCACTTTAATGATGATACTTTATATTGTTATTGACATAGCACAGCTTCGTCAGATTTGTTATTAACTTATAAATGTATAAACGTTAAATAAAGGTCCAAGTTTCTTCAAATGCTGGATGGGATTTCAATTCTATAATAGAATTCAAAACCACAAAAAAAAAGACGAAATTTGTATAAATATACGTTTTGGAAGTGACAAAAGGCACTTCAGGCGTTGCACAAGCACAATAGTGGGATACTCTTTATCCATTAACCACAAAAAAAAAAAAATAATAAAAATCAATTCATGGAAATAACAAAGGACAAAAAGAAAAAAAATTTAAAGCAGTTTAAAATTTAAAGAATCTTTATTTAAAAACTTCAACATTATTAGAACTTCTTCAATCATTACAGTGAAACATCTCCACAACGAACTTTTCTCACTATTACAAAATTTTTAGTTACTTTTTTTTGTTCAAAATTTATTGTATATTCATCTATAGAAATAAAGTGAATTTTCTGCCCCCTGGGCGGAGCATGGGGATCTCTATTAATAACTGTTCGAAGAGAACAGGTACCTTACAGTTTATAGCCGAATCCGAACTGCGGTGTGTTGAATTAATAGAGATTTTCTTGGGCAAATAGCGTCTTTGACCTAGCGATGCCAGTGCTACAGCAGGGAATCGAATCACCATTGGGTTGCAAAGCGAGTACGCTACCACTACGCTACCGATGGCCACAAACAACGAACTATTTAATAAAATGTTAATCGGATTTGAAGTAAGTTTCATACACGACCATTGGATACTATATCCCTTTATAAATCGTTATTCGAAACTGTCTTCTAATAATAAACTCATAATTAATAAATTAATTTTGCTACCCTTCAAAATTTTGGAAATTACTATGAAACAATTGGAACGAACACATTGACAAGTTAAATTTATCCCTCAATAAAACATTAATTATTATAAAATGTCTCGCCAGCCCTAAATTTTCGTGTAGCACGCACAACTTAATTTTACCTTACAAAAACTTAACACTTCCTTATACTCCGCTGTGAGATGCGCCCTAGGGGTATTAAGAACGTCACCAATCAAAAATATATTATATGAATCAAATATTTGTAACACCCAAAACTCTAGACTCTTTCAAACTGCTCAACTTGGAAAATAACTTACAAATTCGAGAGAGTCCCTAATTCACACAATTTTAAAAACGCACAAATTCAAAAATAGAAAACTATTTGTACACAGAATAGACCGTATTCTAAATCTTAACCACTACCTAGGCACCTTCATTACACCACACAAAAGAACATTAGTAAATAACTACCCCCATGGGCATTTAATTAGTGCTTAATCAACACCTCAGTAAGAATTCATGACAAGTCCAATATTTCTCCACTAGTGTACCAAAAGGCGTTTTTGAACATTAAATTCAAATATAAATCTTTTAAATGTATCTATAGTTACGCTATCACTACAGAAAATCAGATCCTTAAACTGAGTATCCTGACAGAATACTGTTCAGTGTTATCATCAGGTGTCAATGCAATCTTTGAAGCCCGGTAAATATGTTCAGACTCACTTTCATCCTTGGATTCAATCAAGAATATCGATAAAACAACTCAAACTACCCTTACATCATTATAAACATACTTACAAAATATTAGACAAAATTTAAACTAGTATGGATTCCAGGTTATGCAGGCATAACGTGCAATGAGTTTGTTGATATGGCAGCAAACATGGCAAAAAAATGTCCTCTCATAGTCTTAACCAATCTAAACTTATCCGATACCCAAAAATATATTAGAAATATATATAATATTAAAGAAACTCAAAACTTTTTAAAAACATCAAACTGGTATCAAGTCAATAACAAAAAAAAAAAAATATTATCAAATATAAATATTATCTCTAAGCAGGTTGGATGAAATTCAATTGATACGTCCTTATCTAGGCCACACTAAACTGACTCACTCCCACTACATGAAACCAAATTCACCTCCTCCAACATGTAACTCAAACCCACTAAATTTAAAACATACATATATTAATACTCACCAAATAATATAACTTTAAAACTTCAAAATATACAACCAACAGATGTTCTAAACAATTTAACAACAATTAATATAAACATTTTAAGTACATTGCTTTTTTTTTGTTCAAAATTTATTGTATATTCATCTATAGAAATAAGCAACGTACAGAAACATTCATAAACAGACTAAATTTTCATGAAAACTCATTAGCTATAAACTTATTAGATAATAGCGCAGATACTAGACGATTGAAGCGATATCATATCCTAGATCTTCCCCATAGATTCTAAATTAAAACTAAGTCTGCTTAATGTTATATTGGTTTAGCTCATTGGAGTCAAGCCAATCATAGAAATATTTTTTTTGTAAGATGTTATAAAATTTGTTGAATGTCCTTTGGACAGATTACAAATAAAAAAAAATAAAAAAAAAAAAAAAAAAATCTATAGAAATAAAGTGAATTTTCTGCCTAATAAATAAACTCTTTAAATAATAATATCCCTGACTGACTATTTTGTCATACAGACTTCTTAAAATTGTGACATTGTTTATTGATATGATTAGTTAGTATTATTTTTGATGGATAATGACTATAGTTGATCTTTAGCTGCATGGCAATACCGTCGAGCAAATATTATTTACGCAGTCTCATTTCCTTCTCCTTGCTCACATCGCTTGCTCGATGTGTCAGTATTTGGCCCGTTCAAAACAATGTTTCAATGAAAAAGCAATGTTTCAATTTTATGCAAATGCATCCCGGCCGGCCAATTCAAATATTTGACAACAATGGTCAATCGCAGCCAACCAGACGTTCAGATCGAACCAAAAAAACGCCAGCAATCTATTTGGACAGCGAATCAAATAACTCCGATTAGTTACTTACCTATTCAATCCAATCATCCTCTATTAACATTCATACAGCTTTCATTTCGCTTTATATGTTCTAAACTTTAAAATTTTTTAAAATAAATACATACATTAAATTTTGTAAAACAATAACATGCTTTTTTGATTTATAATCGAAAAACCATTGAACTTAGATCATATCTGTGCTAAATGAGCCAAAAAAAATGTGGTTCAGTCGAGGCGGTGCCCGACAGTGGAATACCCTGTACCTTTTGAGTAAAAAATTTTTCCTGCATATTCTATCTAAGAACTTTCCAATTGGAATTTTTTTTTTTTTGGTGAAAATCGATATTTATACCTATAAGTTCCCTAAATTTTTACCCATTTTGATGAAACTCGAATGTTACAACAAAGAACTTATTTAAAGTATGCGGGGTAAGTTTCAAGTTGGTATGTTGAGGGGTGTGGGAAAAAACACGGTAAATGGATTGCGGGGGGTGGGGAGACCGCATCGATAAAATTTGGATGTGGATTTGTTCATTAGAGCCACATGAACGAGCTTACCAAAAATTGTGATTCTAGGACACTGTATTGGCAAGGGGAGGTGAAATTTGCACATTTTTGACTATAACTTCTGTTGTATTTGTCCGATTTTGTTCATTTTTTACACATATATGCATGTAACAACGCATCGCTCTGTTAAATTTCAGATGAAAATACTGAACGGTGTGGCTAAAAACCGCGAAACTCTACTGCGGGGTAACGGGGGAAGATATTGACATGATTCAACAAACTTCATCTGCTTGGGAAATATGCGCACCAGCTGGTAAAGTTTCGTGTCTCTAGCTCTTATAGTCTCCGAGATCTAGGCGTTCATACGGACGGACAGACGGACGAACGGACATGGCTCAATCGCTACCCGAGGTTATGATAAGCATTTTGGTATAAAGGACTTGGGATCTGCCACGCCTCCTTCTGTCCGTTAGATACATTGCACAAATCTAGTATACCCTTTGTACCTATAGGTACAGGGTATAAATAGGCGGTCGGGTTTACCCCATCGCAAAAATTGACTTGCTCTTTTGCAAGGTTTTTAGACCAGTTTTCCATATTTTTTAATTACTATGTTCTTTAAACTCAAAATTCAAAAAAAAAACAAAAAAAAAAAAAAAAAAAAAAAAAAAATGCAAGTCACAAAGCCATTGTTACTTTTGGAATGACCCTCGTATGTAGTATATCAAAAGCACTATGCTCACACATGCCAAAAACTAAGATTTGCTTTCAACCTAACACATTTTGCTATTGTTCTACTACGAGTATATTATTTACATATAGTACATACATATATACTACAATTATGCCCCGCTAGGTACTCTTTGCCACGGTGAGAATTTTTTAAGCTTTGTTTCGATTTAAAACCTAGCAACCTGAAGAGAACTTAGTGCAGTCTTTTGATTTAAATTACATCCATTATCAGCAGCACCAACAACAACAACAACAACAACAACAAGTCGAAAGATTGCCGCTTCAACGCTCTTTGCATCATTAATGCTCCCGACACCGGAGCAGCAAACGCATTGAGGCAGCAACAACCGGTAAATGCAATTGAATTCACTTCTAGTAAACAAGTGAGTGGGAATGTGAATGTGTGTAAATGTGTGTGAGTGAGTGTCAGTGTGTATGAATGAGTGCGAGTAGTTATAACACCCAACTATAGTTAGTTAGTTGGCAACGTTCATTGTAATTGCAACCTGACAACAAACCGTGGCAAACCACATTATTGTACAGTAGCTCACAAACCCAACCCTATTGTATTTATAATCATTGCCGGGGGTGCACTCAAATATCAACATGCCTGCCTAGCTGACTGGCCTGGTTATTGATATAACCATATTTTACCATGTTGTTGACAAGACGTTGCAGCACTTCCAGGCTCCCGCACCTGGCGTTGGTTTGCAGTCAATGTTTGGCAAACAAAGCGTGCCTAGGCTAGAATGCCCGTTTCTATGTATCTATGCCAAGGCTAAGGCACGTACAAGGAAGCACTCAAAATATTTGCGCACGCATGATGACGGATGTCTGTGCGGCCTACTCCTACTTTCCTTACAGTTTGGCCGATCCACATCGATATACTCTATATGTAGCAAAGTCTGTAAGTAGAAAATTTCGTAGGTATGTGCTACTCAAGTTTGTTTGTTGTACGTGCCTCAGATGAGAGCCACATAATTATTATGTAATAACACTGCTGCTGCTGCTGATGCCTCTCTTAAAGTGCACCTTGGAAATCATTGAATGTTTTGCCAATCATTACTATATTACCAAAAATAACATACCCAAGAGCTTAGGATTTAATTGGCATACGAGACGTGCTGCTCATAAACTCTGCTTATAAAATAAACATTTTAAGTATTATTGTATATAATCGAAAATCAATCGGAGCTTATGATATTCATAGCTATTAAATGAAAGCTGCTTCAAATGGAAATTAAAAAAGGGTTACTTAGGTTTTTAGGGCATATAGTAAGTAGTTTTAGACTAGATATTATAAGATTTCTTTACTTGGTTTTTTTTTAAAAGTTTTATAAATAACTGCGGACGGATATTATTCAAAAACTGTACCAACCACATTTTGGCATTTGAGACCCTATTAATAATAATACCTATAAGTTTCATCTACTAAGAACTTTTTTTCCAGCAAACGTTATTTTTGAGCCTTCGTTTACTGTACTTAAATTCATTTTCCAAATATTTTTTGGAACTTTATATAATTTTTTTATTTTTCTTAAACATAATTTTTATATTGGTTGTAATTTGTACAAGTCTCAGAAGCTTTCTTTTCTTCAGTCTTCGAGGAAAGGTTCTTAAGATATGGTTCATTCTACTTATTAAGATCGTTCTCACAAGAGTCTTTGCGCAGCGCTTGTAATGGACTATCCTTGCAGCTGCTGGAGTATTAGCAGATTTGGTCTTCTGCAGTACTCAAATTAAAGTCACGATACAAAGTCAAATTACTGACTTATGCGGAATAGCAGCGGAACGCCAGTTCTGAATACCGTATCTCTAACTTTGTCTCGCAAAAATTGTTTACAAAATATTTTATTGCATAGAGTTTGTTGTTGGCAGTCAATTTTAGTCAGAGATTAAGAGAGAGCGAAACGTCTAAAATGTATATAATCAAACAGAACTCTAATTTTTTTTTCTCTAAAAATACCAAAATTATTGAATATCTTTCGATTTCCATTCAAGAATCAAGAGATGAGGGTCACCCTGTATATGTAAGCACATAAAAGAGACCCTTAACGGGATTGATTTGACAAATGGTCTCGGTTTTAATGAGATTAAATTATTATTGAGGCTTGGAAGAAGACTGCGAAAAAAATCAAACACTCGAAAGGGCTCAGTTCCAATATTTTTTTCAAAATAAATTTAATGATTTTAAGATCATAATTAAATTTACATCCACCACAGGAGTACGACAAGGATGCGTCCTATCGCCCCAGCTCTTCGTACTTGTGTTAGACTGGGTGCTTGAAATTTTTGAAGCTGAAAAACGAGGCATTAACTGGAGTGTTGGTTTTAGTTTGGAAGATATGGAGTACGCGGACGATAAAGTCCTGCTCTCTCACTCACATCACCAAGTGCAAACAAAATTAAGTGAGTTACATACTGAATCTGCGAAAGTTGGCCTTAAGATCAATATTGGAAAAACAGAGTCTCTGCGCATAAAAACCAATAAGACGACCTGCTTCAATGTAAACGGCCAAAACATCTTAGACACAGAGAACTTCACTCACTTGGGAAGCATTCTTTCCAAAGATGGAGGAGCTAGAGAAGATGTATTAAGCCGTATTCAAAAGGCACGAGGGGCGTTCGCAAGGCTAAGAAACATATGGAGAGCCAACGAAATCGGCGCTAAGACTAAAATCAAAATCTTTAACGCATGTATAAAATAAGCAAGTGGCAAGTGACTGCTTACCTTAAGGCAAAATTACAATCATTTGTAAACAGGTGTTTGCGGCACATAGTGCAAATATAGTGGCCAAGGACCAAAACAAATTTAGAACTATGGAGACTTACTCATCAGAGCGATGTAAATATAGAAGTTAAGAAGCGGAAATATGGTTGGATTGGTCATACGTTGCGGAAAGAATACGAAGAGGGAGACCATCAATGACTTGGCAGAGAACTATACGTAACGAAACGGCAAAATCGTTTAACGAACTAAAACACATTGCACAAAATAGAGAAAATTGGAAATCTTTTGTAGAAACCTTAAGCTCCTAAAAGGAGTATGGAAATAAATAATAAGATCATAATCGAATTTTTTCCACGTCTACTAAAACTTAAAAAATCTTGTAAACTTGGCAACTCTCTCCATTGAACTGAAAATCGTGCGTAGTTTCAATCTGAGTAATATTAGAACTACTTAAGATCCAAAAAATTAAATTTTAATCGCAATAGAACTTATTGACTTATTATGTGATACATATTCATTTGATTACTTCACACAAAGTATCAGTTCTAGTTTTTGGGCACTATAGAAGGAGTTGCTCTAATTAAAAGACGTTAATGTTTTTTTAATGTTTGAACTAATGGTAATTAATTGTGACTTCAAAATATTTTTGAACAATTTTTTTAACC
Source organism: Chymomyza fuscimana (assembly GCA_949987675.1). Lineage (NCBI taxonomy): Eukaryota > Metazoa > Arthropoda > Insecta > Diptera > Drosophilidae > Chymomyza > Chymomyza fuscimana. Next base: position 89,756,111 of record OX465088.1, read on the forward strand.
TAAGTTGCCTATTAAATTTTTTTTTTGATGATTTATAAGTATGATGAAAAAACTGTTTAAAATATTGAAAAATTAACAATGCTCAACAAAGATATGCATATTTAAGTATTTGCAAAAAGTGATGTAATTTCAATAAAAGTATTTCTTATTTACTTGAAAAGTAGACCTTCAAGTATTCTTCCATGTAAATGTAGTAGGTTTAACAAATACAAATATGTTTTTTGTAAAACTTTAACTTGCTTTTAGTTGAGCTTGTTAGGTTGCCTTCGAATAGTGCTTGGTTCAAGTAGTATATTACGACGTAGCACATTAGCAGTGGGTAGCCATAAAACTTGGATTTGTCTCCCCAAAGTCCTTAACATTATCTTACTACAACAACCCTCCAATTTCGTATTCTATTTACTACTTACAGTATATCGTAAGTGATTTGACTTAATTTTGTGATTTTTTTCCATCAATTTGTCTTCTCTCAGCTTCTGCATTTGTCAAGTGGGGAGGAGAACAAGAAATGGAAAAAATCAGACAGAATCAGTTAAGCGCATTTGATGTCACAACAAAAGTACGACATACTGACTGTTACACATAAAGAAAATATTATTCTTGTGGATGTGAAGAAGATGTAAAAGAATTACCGCATAGCAGTAAGAAGTAGAAGAGGAAGAAATAATATCTCGATTCCCTTAATACATACACATACTCAGCGAGTAGTGTACGGTGTACGGAAGTGGTGCACGAAATATAAAGAAATAAGCACTATTATCGTTATTACGTGAACAAAATAGCCAACAAAAAATAAGAGAAGCAGCAGCAAGAGAGGCAACGACAACAAGTAGAACTATGGCACATATTATCAAACAATAACAGCTGACTACGTTGACATCGACAACGAAGAGAGAGCGAGAGTGTGTCTCGACGCGATGACGTCAAAGTTGCCAAAGTGCAAGACAGCTTAGAACGCTGAGTGGTACTACATACTTGTTCTAGTGTATGACGAAAGTTGAAAAGGATGTGCAGGGAGCATTTAACTGGAAGTGATTTTCGTCAAGTGTTCACATAAGTATATATATGTACTAATAGTATGTGCACATAGTACATACATATTGTATGAGAAAAATGCGCACACGTTCTAAACATAAAGTGCAGTTATTTCAAAGGCAGCACAACACACAAAAAAATAATAATAAAATAATCTGTATGTATCCTTGTAGTATGAGCGCTTATCAGCTGCATAGTAAAATACTAAACAAATCTGCAACAAATGACAAGACACACAGCACAACACAGCAATAATAATAAACAGCTTAATTATGCCAATAATAAAGAGATGTATACAAAGCGAAAAAAATAATAATGAAATTATAATAATGGAGCCGCCTCAGTCAGATACAAATCCAGGCGGATTCACATGCCGCACAATGTCGCTTAAATTCTATTGAAATTACGATGGACTTAGCGACATTCAACATACGGCTGAATGACTGAGCTGGCTGGCAGTGCCACGGATTTCAACTGCTTATTGCGGGGATTTAGTTATAAATACGCGCACGGATGACGCTGTTTGTTGGATGAGACGGCCCTCCAACACTGTCAGACAGAGCCAGCCAGCCGCAATAAGCATGAAAAAATGTTTGAAATTGAAATTTAATGTAAATGCCTGTGATTGTATGTTTGTGTGTGTATAAGTGTTTTTAGGTACATAAAAAAACACCAACAACATACGACAGCGATAAAAATGTTGCATACATATGGGCGTTAAATGTGTTACCACAAAAATACAAGTGCCGTCATTACAGCCAACCCGCCAACAGATGGGGGCGTGCTGCCAATATATGCGTTGAAAACCATATTTTTAAACTTTGGCATTTTGTGCCTTAAACATACATATGTATATGGGTGACCAGCTAGTATGTAAGGGGAGTGAAAACGAAACTGCTAAGCCTTAAAAAATACACAAGTTAAAGTCGGAAAAGCGAATATAGTACAGTTTTTATGTATGTATATACTTACATATATTTACACTTTGTTGAGGTTTAAACAATAACAAATATGTGAATAATAACACCAGCCATTCGGCAGCACCAAAAACTGTAACAATATTAAAATATTTTATGGAAGGCAGCTGGACAAGGATGCCAAACCAATACCATACCATCATACCAAACTCCCCGAACCCACTCTAATCCGCATGGCAGCAAGTGCTGCAACGCATAGTTGGATGATGTCAGCTGATGCGCGCGTTACGTCCTTTTCCGGATTTTGTTGCCGAACCGAGCCAGTGATTGTTTTATTTTTTTTCGGATGGGCGTCGTCAGCTGTTGTTGTAGTTATTGCTGCTGCCTCTGTCGATTGAGTTACAAACAAAGCACTGCCACACACACACACACATGCACACACGCCCAGCACATGCATCCGTTGGATACAAAAGATATGAGAGAGTAAAATGAGCGCTTAAAGCGATTTTAAAGCAAATTTATCTGTCATTTCCTTAAGCACCTTTTTACGGCGCAGCTAAGCGTCAAAAGACAGGAACTACCCAGACTCTCTAGTCTGACCCGTTCGCCTTTACGTTGTACTCCTCTTATATGCTTTCCATTTCTCTTCTTCCTTTTTTTAATATAGACAATTGCAACGGCACTCAAATATTGATTTATCGAGTTGCTCATATGCCTTGTCCTTTCGGAGAATGGCTCCAGCATTTTAACTTCCGCCAACGCATAGTCTTTTTATTATAATATGTATTTGCTCGTTTGGGAAAAACGTTTTTAACATTTGCCTGCAAAGTGTAGGGCAAATAAAATGGAGCTTGCAACAAGACGTGGCTGCAATGTGGCAACAACACATTCAACGGGGCAGCACCATCATATGCACCCTACAGCCGCTTGTGGTCGGCTGCTGTTCGATTTTGAAATGCATTGAATCACTTCAGGTTAACCTTAAGTCGTCTGCTACTTATACATGCTAAACTTTAAGTCTAATGACTTTTATAGATACTTTAATATGTTACTACAGAGCTTACTGCCACAATAGCTTTGGGCCATAAGCTCCTTTGGTACTTACACGACTGAGTTGAGGATTGAAAGCTAAAGACGTTAGCATTAAGGTCTCTACTTCGGAACTTACAGAAGCTATTGGGTTAGGCAAACAGACTAAGCCTTCAGAAAGTGACGAGTGTGTGCGAAGGAGAACACCATACCCATAAGGACTCATGAATTATTTAACTTTATTTTAATTTGGAATTAACCGACAATAAATTAATCGATGTTGGAAAACCCAACCGTGAAATTAAATAAGTTGCCAAGACGATCGCCAGTGATCGAAAAGTATGCGATGTTTTTAGTAGTCGAATCGACATTCGCATTTGTTAATTTCGTAAGTGAAGTTAAAATTATAATTTAAAACTTGGTAAAACGGTCGTTCGTGCCTATTATAACCTGTACTAAAAAGTACAAAGGGTATATGTAACGGGCAGAAGGAGGAATAAAGTATATGTATATATTCTTGATCAGCGTCAACAGCTTAATCGATATAGACGGTCTGTCCGTCTGTCCGTATGAGTAAAAGGATCTCAGAGACTATAAGAGCTATGGAGCTGAAATTTTACCAAAAGATGCGCTTCGATATATTTTCCCGTTTCTTCGTACGAAAAATGTAGAAGTCAGGCTACAAAAGCAAGTGGTTAATGCTACGTAAAGATGGCATCTCAAAAAAGATTTATAGATTAGAAATACAGATCAGGAGAGGGATATAAGGCGTAGACGGCAGAGCAGCCAACACATAGAAGTTCGTCGACAAGAGCTAGCTATGAACGCAGCATAGAGTAGACATAGACTTTAGGATTGCAGAGCAGGAAAACTATGCAAGGAACACTATGCATAGAAGATAGATCATAGAAACTTAGAGCAGGAGAGTGATACATTGCGTAGATCGCAGAGCAGACACGTTGAAGATGTTAGGCGAGAAGTGCAAGTAAGGAACACAGGCTAGGGCTGACCCTAATTAATGACTAATTAAGTTGAGCAGTCAAGTGATTAATACAATTAATAGGACAATTGCAAGAATACAGTCACGCCACGTTAATGAGGAACGGACTTTTTCATTTTTATTTGTTATTTTCTTCTGAATCCGTTCCCTTCGTTGCAGCAGCAGAACCCACATTAGTGGGTTTGAAAACTAAATGATTGTATGCAGCTCCTAGATTAGAAACGGACGTCCAGGCAAAAGAGGAGGGGTAGCTATTGCTCCAGGAGAGGGACAGCAACCTCTGGATATGATCTTCGATTGTGATTCAGAGAAAATGTCTTATTCCACGCCGGAATTAAGAGAAAGTGTGCGGTGAACTACACCAAAAACAGGTAGGGTCCAATTAAGAAGCCTGAATAGAAGACTGTAAAGTAGATTCATTTATTTTCAACTTTAGAAAATTGGAATTAATCAATATAAAAGACAATACACCAATTTCCTTGTGCAAGCATTGTGCCTCTTAAGACATAACAGCTAGAACAGAACTTAATGATAGTGAAATTGACAACTTAATTCATCATGATGAGGGTTATAGAGCTTTAAAAGGCCTACGCTCTTCTCCTGCGCATTGTGAATCTGAGAAGAAGAAAGTTATAGCTATGATATTTTAAAGGCCGGACCGTCTATAGCATTTATGTATGCAATGGAATGAACATTATACAAATAAAGAAATGTACAGGGGATATTATGGTCTGGTTGGCGTGAGAAGCACGCAGGGAGAGGAGTCCCCTAGTGTATATTAATATGCTTAAAGGTAATGAATACAAAAAGGAGTTTGTGCTGATTTAACTTAAATTTATTGTTACACAAGGTTTAATGAATGTAAATAAAGAAAGATAATTTGTTCGAACAAAAATCAGACTGGATAATACGCAGAATGTTATAAGCACATAGCGGCGGAGGAAGTTCTCATTTCAACTTAACAATGTTCAATACTGGAACTGCCATATCGAATGCCACCCGAAGGCCCAAAGATGCTGATTTGATGTTTTCACTTTTATTTTCTTACTTTGAACTTGAACTAAATGTGTGGTAGGGCCAGTTTTTGTACAGATTCGAAAATTCGCTTATTTATCGCTTTATCGGTAACAAATATTTAAGTAGACCTTTAATATTTATAGCGATTTTAGAGAATTTTCGATCTAAAATTTTCTGTATTTGTAAAAATGTTTAAGTCACGACAAAAACTTTATTTCCAAAAAAAAAAAACATTTTTGTGATCTATGACCTTGAATATCTTCAGTCGTGGTCATGATATTCATTGTTTCCTTTCTAATTTGTCATGAAATGTCATTCATAGCAACTTTAATATCTTTCCATTCTGAGCAGTTGTGTTTATTTGCCAATATTCCAAAGTACTGAGTTTTATAGCGACCATTAGATGGCACCTCTCACCAAATTAAATAACTTATTTTTTACAAAAAAAGGGTAAAACAATGAAAAAAAAAATGTTTTCAGTTACTCAAAGTTTAATCTTTTGCTACAAAAATTTTTTTTTTAAATATCTTTATTCGTTTACGAGATATGGCTTATCAAGGGAAAGTCTACCTAAGTATGCAGTTATCGATAACTATGTATATAATATAATATAATAATAAATAATCGGAATTTTGAAAAAAAAAAAAAAATGTAAGGTTATTCTTTTTTGGATATTAGGGTTCTATTATATAGCTCCCATAGATGTGTTTAAGTTCACCTCGGAAAAAAAGGAAAGGTTTTAGATGCATAATTGACGTTCGGAGGTTTTGTAGTGTTCTCAAGAATGGATCAAGTTTATTAAAATTCGTTTGACTATATCATATAGCCCCCATAGGACCGATCGGCCAAAAACAAAAGTTTTTAGGGTGTAAGTCGTTTGTTTATAAAGATATCGAAATCAATTGAAAATATCTAAACCAAATTTGACAATCAAAAGTTTTTTTGAGTACTTAAGCAATATACCGAATTTGATTGCAACGTGATGGTACAGTGTATCCCAAGGTCGTCCGCGCCCGACTTTAACGTACGCTATAATTTTTTATATTATATATTACAAAATTGTATTAAATTATTTAATCCGATTGACAAAATGGGCACTTAAGTCTTTTCAAATTTAAGCGACTGCAGTTTTCATATTTTTCGATTTTTATTCGTTTTAGTCGGAAAGACAGAAAGAAGCCAACAAATCTATTCGCCGACATGGCGCATCGATCTGCTCAAGTGCTGTAGGGCATTTAAATGTTCATTCGACACGATGCCAGGAGCAACTAGCATTGAATGCCATGCCTCATATATCTGTGCTTTATTACACTCACGCTCTTGCAATATGCAGCCCAACACCCGTACACACTCGCAAGGTACTTGGGAGGCGCCACCTCTTGATGTAAAACGAGATCCAGCCATTGTCGCACAGGAGTGAGTTGAAGGAGCAGCAATTTTCAAAAGGACGCGAAAGAAGTAAAAGTTTTATTGCCACCCAAGTGCAGGGGCTTTAATTTGAAACCACTAAGAAATGGATTTCCTCTTATGCACCTCAGCGCACTTGAAGAGTTTTTAACAGTCAGTCGCCCGGAGCATTCGACCGAGAGGAGTCTGCATGTGTATCCAATATACATACATACATGTAAAATACATATGTATGGACTGTACGTGTTCGGGTAAATTTTGCAAGAGAAAACAATTGACAGCATTAAATGAACACCAAATAGGAATTAGATACTAAACATTGGCAACGAATTCTAATACGAAAACTCTTTTTTTTTTATTGGCATAGTGGAAGGGGCTTTCTCAAATAAATGGCTGGGATTAAAGTGTTGAAAGCTGTATCTGGTAAATGAAAATAAAATTAAAGCCTTTATTATCTAGCAATTAATTAAATCGTAACAACTCGTAGATAATAAACTGCGTCGGAAAATAAGCAAGTTTTCGTTGTAGACAGTTAAGTGCTAAGCTTCAAATATATATATTATATGTTTATATAGGTACATAGTAGGTACGTACATACGTATCTTTAAACTTTAGCTTTAGACTTCAACTTGGTACTTTCAGCCCTAAGCTACTTCTCAAATCTTGTGCGTGATTTTGACAATCTAAGACAAACCCACGTAACCTTCTTCCTTAACGCATTGCCGGCAATATGAGTTGTACTAAACTAAACTAAAACTCAATTGCGAAAATTTTAACAAGTTATGCACTGAAATGAACAAAAGCTGCAAGCTGACAAAAGTGCATAATTCTATAAAAGGCACACAATTTGAAACACAAACACAGAACTAACTCAGAAGGCTCGCCTTATATACCCCAGGCCATGTGCACATAAACACACTCGAACTCCTACTCATACCCATACTTAGATTTACTCGGAAATAGAGGCACAATGCTTGGCTGAAAATTTGCTAAAAGAAAACTTTTGGCGTTCAGCTGAGAGTTTCTATTAAAAATATTGTCAACTCAATACATACTCACATCCATGCACATAAGTGGCAGGAGGCACAGAGTTGATTGTTGTAAACAAAGTTTTCATAAAGAATTTTCCTCAGTTGCAATGGCGTTATCAACAACAACAATGGCTGCCACCGCAGCAACTACAAAACTGACAAATTGGCAACCTCGAAAGAATCAAGAGCAGCTGTGTGGTAAGGATGCTCCTCCACAGCACATGCCAATACCAGAGCAGGAAATCGTAGTACATTTTCAAGAAGGCATAAAATATAAATTGACAATCTTGCTGCAATGGTTTTTCTAGAGCGTCGCCTCTTCGCCTCTACAAAAATCCAACAGATTCTTTACTACGTTGTGCAATTTAAGGAATGCAATCCAGCGGTTACCAGCAGGCTACTACCACGGCAACCAACAACGATGAATTTTGCGGTTAAGACCAATGAGTGCCAAAAGGTGGTCTATCTGGGTTGCGAATCTTCTTGTCAACTAGCTGCTAAGGCCAAAGCGGTTATGGGTTAGGTGTGGCAGCGGCTGGCTGTTTGTGGCTTAGCCACAAATTAAAATGTGGCAACATTTTAAATTTGCACAAAATTTATTGTTTTTGCGTCGTTGGAGTCAGGACAACGCCAGGGAATAAGCTAAATGCTTTTTATGGGCATTGGCCAATGTTCTGGGTGCCGGATGCCAAAAGGACAAAAACAAACATAAAAAAAAAAAAACATTAAACAAGTGGCCAAGGATAATACGCAACGTCGGCGACAACAATAAAATGGATAATGCGACAACTTGAAAATTCGCATGCCGTTCATCTGAATGAGCAACATCTTTTTACACTTTAAATACCCTCACAGACGAGGGCGCATTTAAGCTTATTTACTTTGTTTGTTACCCAGGAAGTATCTATAAATAGCATGTATTTGCACAACAAACCTTCTTGAAGTATCTTGAAAATGAGGGCAATGCGAACACTTTTATACACTGTGCATCACAAAGGTTCAAGATTGTATAGTAGTAGTATATAAATGATTGGTAGCCGTGTAAACAATTACATCTCGGATGCCATAAAACCAATAGATGAGCAAGCCCTCCTCAGTTTCTTTAAATTTGTGTTTCCCCTCCAAAAATATTATGTATACCAACTCATGTAACCCTAAAAACCAGATATTGTTTTTACGATTCAACATATAAATGTCAAGTGATGTTGGTCGACTCGGATTTTGCGCCTTGGCAATACTACAAACACTAATGGTGCCAGATGCAATCTGACACATTATTTCGTACCATGACGACTTCAGACGTCATTTTTTGATTTTTGATGATCACTCACCGACGAACTTCGTAAAGGTCGTTCAAAATTGGCCGTAATCGCAGAAAGCATCGATGCAGTGGACTTAATGATAAAGATCACAGTCTTACATATTGTGAAAATGAGGCATCCCATTTTGGCGGCAAAAAGATTCGTGCATGTTGGATACCGTGTCGTTTGGTGCAAAAAAACCGTGGTGCTTTAAAAGGCATTCATAAGATCGTGAGGCGACAATCAACAATATCGATCTTCCAAGACGAACCAACTCCGACGAAAAACTTAAAAGTAATTAGTCGCCTGTTCCACTTAAGCAATTCTGAATGGCTTACAACCATTTCATTACCAAAAGTGTTCAGTGAAATGAGAAAATCGGACAGCCGATCGACTCAAACACAACTCAAGTTTTTGAGCGCTGAAAATTAATGAACCATCCGTCGAACAGTTCTAATTTTTCAAAGTATAAAAGTTATCGTTTTTGTTCCCCCGAAGAAGCATTCGATGAGTTAAAATTCATGCTGTGAAAATAACTCAATCAAAGTGGAAAGTATTCCGAAAATTGGTTTAAGTGCAGGAAAAAGTGAATTGAGCTTCTGGATAATATTTTAAAAAATAACAAAGCAGTTTCGCGAATTATGTTGGTATGAATAGTTATTGTTAGAAAAACTTTGTTTTTTTGTAATATCGCAACCAAATTTATGTGAGTTTAATTTAGTGTAAGTCTTTACATTTGTGTGAAGTTTGATCAAAATTGGTCCAGTATTTCACATAGCTACCATACAAAAAGTGAGCACTATCCAATTATTTGCGGCACCCTGTAAAATTCTTTGCATCATGGTATATACTCATATAAATGTTTTGTTTTTCGTTGTAACTATTTTTTCTTTGCAATCTATGCCTTAATACTCACATTTAACACGTGGTGCACAAAAATTTCGTGTCCGCGATCAATCCCATACCCTTTTTTTAAGTGCCAGAGTTTAGAAAGCACAAACGAAAAACAACAACAACAAAATTGCAGTGAAAATCAGTGGGCCAACAACAAATATACGCAAGGGTTGTTTCTTTGCTTATGAGCTGAGAGAGTAAGAGAGAGAACTCGCGAAATTGTTTTAGTAATTTGCATTGGCGAACGGAATTTACATAGGTACGATGCCTAAGAGCAATTACAAAAACAAAAAAAGCTAGATGAGCAATGGGCCTGGGCACACCTGTCTTATAGTCTCTGAGATCTAGGCGTTCATACAGACGGACGGACGGACATGGCTCAATCGCTACCCGAAGTTATGATATGATAACGACCAAAAACACGCCAATCTTAAAAATCAAGATCATGACGATTTTTTTCGTCGATAATCGTGGTATCGACAAGAACACCTCTCATATTACATTGATTCTTAGTGGCTTTTTGCCAAAAAGAAATTCATATCATTTCACACTCACCGCATTCCCTAATTTAGCACCGTGCGACTTCTGGTTATTCCCTAAACTCAAACGATCAGTTCGGGGAAACCGTTTAAAGTCAATTGAAGCTATTCAACGTTAATCGGCGCGCACTTTCATGGTCATATAGGTCAACGATTTTTTCGCATATTGGAGGATTGAAGAAAGCATTGGCATAAGTGCATTGTATACGGAAAGGAATACATTGAAGGCGAAAATAGTATGCATTTGCAAGAATAAAGTTAAAACAAAAACATTGAGACACAGAAATTCAATTCTTAGTCTTTTCGCTTGATTTATTGCTTTCGTTCAGAAAATTGAAAATTGGTTTTAGAAATTTTTGTCTTACATGCCATTCTATGATAATGGATGCCATTCGTCTGGCGTCACCAAAATTATTAACAAAAATATAAGACAACCTAAGAAAATGACTAAGAAGAAAAGCTATATTATCCACTATTGGAATCATGCAGACAAGCAGAAAAATGTTCCAAAATTGTAGCACAGTGTAATTAAATGTCCGACAATGCATATTCTGTTTTTTCGCATTATCGCTCATCTATTCTTTATTTCTTGAAACTTCTGGCCTTTTTTTTAGTGCTCGCTGATGAACATTTCGCACAACTACACTGAGCACAGAAATATAGGTAATTTGACAACTATAAGAACCAGGGGTTTTTTTTGGTAAATTAAAATTGTCATATAAACTCATATGACTTTTCTGTGTCTTTGAACGTGTTGCACAATTTCGTTCAGTGTACACGCACAAGCAGATCGCTGGCGACGCGCCGAATTTACAAAAACAAAATACATGCTGTGTGTGCCATCGCTCGACTAGCATAAACTTACAAAAACAAAATACACACCGTGTGCGAGTTTTATGGCCCTACTCGAGAATGCTTGTGCGACCGCAACGGGACTTATTTGTAGATGTTGTTTTAGGGCTCTTTCAGTTATTTTTCGTGCCCACCGCTGTTTATGCCAATTTTTATGAACCCCAAACAAGTTATTTATTAAATTAAATAAAAAACTGCACAATTTAATTATAAATAAATGCTTATCATGACATTGCCAAAGGATCTGTTAGTTTGAAAGGGTACAAAAACTTTGACCGTCAAAATAAAGTTTTCTTTCCTTTTTTTTTTTTAGTTCAACTTTTGTTAGGGGTCCAAAGTTGAGCGCATTTAATGAGTTTATTGAACCAATTGCCAGCCAGAGAACTCGGTACACGTTCAGCTGCGTTTATGGGCACCAGACTTGGCAAAACACTTGCATTGGCGATGACATTGTCTTGGCACTGTCCTAATGTTGTCGTTTGGGGCCGCTACAGACAGTGCGCACTGCCATGTCCTGTTTTTATAAAGCTAAATAATGTTGCATGCCGCAGGGCTGCATTCAAACACAAAGAGCAGTACTAGAAGCATTCAAAGGAGAGCGACATTGTGAGAGGTAGAGACAACGCCTGTCTGTAGAAATGTTTTAGAGCGCTTGACCATTACTGGCATTGGCAAACGGAAACATTCTTATCCTCCAGTAGGGATTCTTGTATTTAAGATAAATGCAAGTTTTGTTTAACGAGCAAAGGTTTTCCAATTTCTCTTTATATTTATTTAGTTTTTCTTTACTTTGGCACTGATTTTTACTGCAGTTGCTACAGAGCTTGATGTCTTAGCCATTGCTATATCCGCATTAACTTTGTCGCCAAATCTAGGGCTGGGCGGCTTAGGGTCTACTTATACTGCAGACTGGTAACGAAATTGCGGCAGACAGAAGTCATTTAAGGAGAATTTATGGGATTTTAACTGACATTTAAACAGTCAGAGAGCTTGTGAGCCAAGATTAGCGATGGCTGTGCAACAAAATGTTATGGACAGTCAGGCCTCGGATAATGGATGTTGAATGTTGGTTGACTTTGCCAGCAATGCGGCAAGGAAGCGAAAGAAAGAAAAATGAAATGTAATTACGTCAGAAACTGTGAAAATGTTGCACAACACGCATACAGTTGGTAAAATCTCAGCAAGCTGACTTGCCCCAAGTAATTAGCTGAGTAACCTTGTCTTTGACACATATCGAATTTTTCAACTTTGAAATAATGCTGAAAAAAAAATGTTAGTACAAAATGTTGTACATACCTTTTATACATAAATTCCAGATACAATATTTTTCTGCAAAAGAAATTAAAATATTTAGAATAACGCTAAAAATTAACAACTTTATGGTTTTTTTAAAGCGGAAAAAGGGGCTTATTGTTATATTTAGCTTATGTATAAAAGTATACAAGATATTTTTTGTGCGTCGTTGCCAACACGTTAGAATGTAATATATTTGTTTGGTATTTTGCAACATAAGCAATCAATTTCCTTTTTAATTAACGTTGCACTAAAATTAGTTTAAAGTGCTTTAACCAATTTTAACTAAGCTGCGTCTGCTTCTGAATTATTTAAACTTGCAACATACACACACATTATCTCGGCAAGCTCTTGAGCTCAGCAAACTCAACTGTTCAAATGACCTCATTACATCAGTTGAACTGGGCACTCCATCAACGTTAACACCACCACCCTCTATCACCAACTCCATCACCACTCCGGATGGACGGATATCTTGCACTTTGTACAATAGGTACTCGGTACTCTTTCTGACTGCCACCCCATTCCATGTGACGCAGATTCAGGCTTGTACTTAAACTCCGCCTGCAGTAAACTGACTGCAGCAAAAATGTGTTGCTGGCATATTGCAGACTTCTGGTACACATATAATTCATAATTTTAAATTTTTAACTTTTTCTTTTCAGGATTTCAATCATTCTTCAGACGGGTACACTGTACATTTTGTAGCATTAGTGCTGTTTACCATTTTGAGGTAAGCAGAAAGCTCCAAATCAAAAAATGTTTCAAAAGTCTTGCAGCAATTGTGGTTAGTTTGATCTGATGTTTGTAACACACAAAGAGAAAAACTTTAATTTCATGCAAAGTTTCTGCCAGACCTAAAGTAGTACAGTCGATTCGGGGGATACTCTATCTATCCTTTTTCCTGCTTTACAAGCAATTTCCAGTTTATTTCAATAGGCAAGATTATGTAAACACCGGAAAGTTATCTGGTAATTTAAACCGATTTTCAAGTCGTTCAACAGCGCAGTCAAAGCTATTTAAAATTTCTGTGTTAAGTTTTAAGTGCATATTTTGATTAGTGTGGTTACTTTAGAAAAAAAAATATATCGGGTATTCACGAAGGCTGTTGCAAAATCTTAACTATAATCTAAGCTTTTACGCAATCCAGACCATATACTATGGTAAGCTTGAATAAGAAAGCATAAATACTCTTTATTTCCCCCCCCCCCCCCCCACGACTGCTCTCACTTAATTTTTTCTGTAATCATTATTTTATTTAGTGTTCACAAGTTTAAAAAAAACTAAATACATGAGATCACTGAGAGTGTGTACGTCAGAAGTTTATTTGGTTTGCAGGGCCACTGTGCACTGTAAACTAATTTTGAGTGCATAATACTGTGCAGTACAGTGGAGTCAGAAATGAATGCAGTCATGCAGAAGTCTACGTGAAATCATATATCATACACATATAAATCATATTTAGCATTATGGTCGAATTAAACCATGTGATTGAAAACTCGACGTCTCTCCCGTGGGTGCATGGGTGCTCTATATAAAAGCAAAAATCGAACTTGGTTATGCTACTAAAACGTACATCGATGCATACATACATACATATGTGTACAAAAACAAACAAAAAAAAAAAAACAATTATGTGCTGTTACTATGTGAATGGCATCAATTTGTGAGAACTTTTGCACTTGTTAGTTTTTTGTTTTACTTCTGCCAGTTATTTGGGGCTCCCCTTGTTGCTGCACTTGTTTTTTTTTTTTGTATTTATTTGCTCTAAATGCAACAGCAAAAAATACAGCAACAGTAATCGAAAAGTTAATTCTCCGAAAAACAAGGTAATTAGTGCAGCAGTGCTTACTGCGGGTGGCACATAAAACCAAGCGAATGTGCAAAAATAACGAGAAAAGTTTAAGAAGTGCCACAAAACGGCAGCAGCAGTAACAACAACAACAACAACAATATCTAGAACCCCGAAAAGCGCAACTCATTCAACAAAAACAAAAAAATCTTTATGTGGCATTGTTGGTTGCAACGCCTAGCTGGCACGCTATAATGAATGGCACTGAAAGGAGCACCAAGTGGCACGGTAGCACGGCAGCCACAGGTAGAAGCAAAAAAAATATATATAAAAATACATACTCAAGTAGAAAGATAGTGCTGCAAAAGGGCGAAACAACACGTATGTCTGAGGGTGTCTTCTTATCGCACATACAGACACGCTCCAACACTTGTAATTAATTAATAAACAAAACTTTTAGGCGTTCAAATAGTAGTAACTAACAACTTTACCGACTGTGTTGTTTTTCTTTATGTGTAGTAGTAAAACTTGTTTTTAGTATTTTCTGACCCAAAACACTACTACTGCCATAATAAAAGGATTACGAGTCAAACTAGCTGCCGTAGTGGTTGCAAGTAGTCACTGTAGTCCTGCCTAATGACAACATGAAGTTTTTGCCACCACATCAATCAAAAGTTTTTCATCAACGTCATCAGTGTTATCAACACTGCCGCAGGCGACAAAACTACAACTACAACGGCCACAACAACTAAAGCAGTCTAATGTTGACAAAAACAAGCACAACAACATTAAGAACGAGCAACAATATCATCATCATCATCGTAACTGCGGCACATGAAGTGGAACATGAACAATGAGTAGACAAAATGCAGAGTAAACGTTGCGTATACGCAACGTGCCAAACCATTGACCAAGATACCAAGCAACATAATCAGCAGCATGCGCACGAACTCCTTCAGCTCCAGTTCCGGCTGCTAAATGTCTGCATAATTTATTATTACAGCAACAATAAACATTACAACTACAACTACAGCTATGTTACATACAATGATGCTGTAGACCGCGACGATAAACAAAAATGTTTGCACCTTAAATAAGAAAAATGGCGTCATAAAAGAGAGTAGAATATAAAAAGCAAAAAAGTGGAAGAGTCTAGGCGATGTCTGAAAGTGGCATACCCTGTACCTACCCTTTGTTCCCAAAAAAAAAATGCATTCCTGCAAACATTATTAGGTTCATCGAGCTCTTTTTTTTTTATTCAAAATATAATATAATATAATAGAGTGATGAAAAAATACATATGAAGTAACCTGCGTCTTTAGCACAATGGGTAAACATTTTAACGATATGAACCGACTCACATCATCAATTGGCCAGAGACTGGTATTTAAAAAGAAAGTTATATTAGGAAAAGCCAAAAGAGCACCATTGACCAAATTCAATGACGTAAAGGAAAATTTGATTCTAAACTGCTTTAGTTATTTGAAACTCGAGTTTTTCGTTATAGGTACACATTGGGGAGTGTGCAAATTACGTATAAGGGTACTTGAGCTCTGTTTTTAGGTCAAAATATTAAATAGTATGGCTGAGAATCAAAACCAGATACCAACTTAATTCAACAAACTTAATTATATGCCGAGTACGCATACTGAAAAATGAGCCCGATCAAGATCTGCTTCCAGAAAAAACAGTGGTATTTTTATAGTATACAAAACGATCAAAATGCTGTACCAATTCTTGTATGGACGCGTTTTCGCCGACTGCGTACTAGGCTTAAAGATGGACTGTGAGTTAAATTGTATGCTTCCAGCTTTTGTAGTCTCCGTGATCTAGGTGATTATACAGACTGACGGACAAAGGGCCATGACTAAAACGCTACCCAAAGTAATGATATGCATATTGGTATAAACAGCTGACGGTCGGTCCTACCTCATTCCGCGTGTTACACACAAGGGTCTATATTGTCCTTTACTCCACGGTTATAGTGTATAAGCACCGCTACAAGAGGAGCACGAAAAAAAAAACCGGAAATATTAACGCTCACGTTGAATGCTTCCAACAAAATAACTCAAATGAAATGCCCAAGATGCCACACAAATCTTTTTAAGTTGCGGCATCGTCACACCGTGCGTATACGTAATATTGATAATCCAGTGCACTTCATCTTCATCATCAGCAGCAACAGCAACAGCAGCATAATCAGCTCCAGCATCGAGCAGAACATTATCAGTTTCATCATCAATGAAAGCAATAGGGAAACAGAGAAGCGCTATCACACGGCGGAACACTGCAAACATCCAAGCCCAACCCAAGAGAGCGCCCCACTGAGCTAAATCATGCGCCATCCTGTCAACGGGACGTCTTCTGTAAGTAACACTGGAGCCACACCCTGGCTGATATCCGACTTGTCCTACCTTCATGACAAAGCACAGCGTCGACGACATCTTCATCTTTGAAATGCGTTTAATTATCTTAAAGCTAGTGCGACCTTTTTCCGTCCTCTTTGCTTTGCCCGCGCAAGAGTGACAAACAGATACCAAAACACCTGTACAAGGCAAAGCTGTAGGACGAAAGATTAAAGTTGGACTGGGACTGCAGATGGCACTGCTGCTATTGAAACTAAAACAGTTGTGTAGGGTCTACAACTTATTTTGGGCTAAAAAAAGTTTGAACCTGCCCATAGCATTTTTCATTTGCCGCATTCGTACAATGTTTTGCATTAGGTTTGACAGTAGAGAGATTTTCAACATAATCGTGATACAGTTAGCTTGACTTGTGTATTGTGCAGCTTCTGAGGACATTATTTCAAAAAGCTCTCCTGAACTGAACTGAGAGGAGCAGACAAAATAAGCTACCAATTACGAAAGTGTTTTAGTTCATAGCATTTGTCGTCGTTGTACAAAGCCAATGGACTTTGGCAGATATCCCACTTGCATACAGAAGTACTTAAACTGGCTAAAGGAAAAACGAAAAGTTAAAAAACACAAACATATTTGCTCAGAAGCAGTTCTAATCTTAGTAATACTCTTAATAAAGTAATCCATTGAGCAAAATAACTTGATTTTTTTTTAGGGATTTGTTAGGATAATAATATGAAAAATACCAATAATGCCAACCTAATACGTTTGCAATAGGTTTTAAGTTTTTTTTTGTTGCTATAGGGTGTTGCTTTAAGAGGTCCATAGGGATGCTTTCTGTCACCTGACTTATGTTCAGTATTTTTTAAGATTTGCATATGAATAGAGTGTCACCCGAACAACCCTTTAAAGCAGTAGAACACATACTTCCAAAATATAGTGAAGTCGATGGTTTTGTTAGTTATTTATGAACTACAGAAGCATACAAAAAATAGACGATGTGATGCGGTTAAGGGTGTGGCGGTACTATCGGCCCTACTTTTTCAAAAACGATAATGAATAATGATTCCAACATTTTGTCAATTTTCCATCGTAAATGGTGAAAATTTGTCCAGCAACAATTTTGCAATTAAAAAAAATCCTACATATTATAGAACCGCAAAATAAATTGCGATCCTACAAACTATACTAAATATATTTAAAACGAAAAATTTTTATTTTTGACATACTATTTAGTACTTCAATACAGTAGGGGAAAGGCTTGTAAATTGTCACACCATAGCTTTTTTTTAGCTTTATCTCGACATTAAATACACATAGGCATCAATGTAAATATACTGTTGGAAGGAGAAATGAAAGAGCTATAATCCACAATAGGCAAATCATTTGAAATTTATAAAAATAAGCATTTTACAAACAATTTTCAAAAGAGCTTGAAAACGACCACCAAAAAAAAAGGCTTGTAAGTTGTCACACCTGCAAAAATAGCTGCAAATTTGAGAAAACTGAAATAAAAACGCATGATTGCTAAAATTCATGAAAATTTATTCATTTTAAATTTAACTGAGCATTAAATTGAATTTACAAAAAAAATGAACAATTTTACTTTCCAGAGAAGTCAAAATTGTGTTTTTTTGTGATCGGTTTTTCTTGGTCGACATACTAAAAATGAATTGTTACGGAAAATATTGAAAAAATATATCCGAAGATGCCAGAAAAATGCACTTAAAACAGTTGAAATTAGTTTCAATGATATTTCCACACAATAAAACTGTCATTTAAATAACATAGCAATGTAAAAAAATTAAAATAGATGTGTGACAACTTACAAGCCAAAAGGTGTGACAACTTACATTTTTGAAGCGATTTTGAAATGCATCGAAAAAAAATTGTCTGTTCACTGTATGTCCGAAAACCTTTTTTGATTATGAAAGTTCATTGAAATAATGTTTTTGTTTTCCGATTTCTTTAAAAACAATTTTTATATTTTGTCACACACACACTGCGTTTTTGAGTCTATTCGCATCAAAAACACATTAAAATTGTTGACGGCGTATTTGCGATCGAAGACATGCGGAATTTTGGTGTTTTCATTGCCGGAATATTAATTGCGACCAGGTGTGCCAAATTACAAGCTGTGACAACTTACAAGCCTTTCCCTATATATTTAGTTGTATGAATCTATTTTGTACTCGTTCTGCTAGATACTTAAGACATACATATAAGAGTCCATGACTGTACTCAAAATTGCGTTTGACAGTTTCAAGCTCAAAAAAAGTGGGCGAAGTAAAGGCGACAGTTTAAATTTATTCTCAAAGCTGTAGTCCTTTCCCTGAATGATTAATCAATCGCTCGGGTAAGGTCTGAGCTTTTTATTTTAAAATATTTGTTGTGAATAGTAAAAATATGAGTACCAATTTTTGGCATTTTATGCCTAGCAGTGCTGGAGTTTTCTGCTGGTATATAAACACTTCAATATTGAAAAGCCCCTCTATGACCAAATCATGGATCCGCGCCTGATCCATCGGGGCAAGAGTCCGTTTTAAACGATTTTGGAAAATATGTCAAAAGAGAATGAAATTTCAAATTACTCAACAAATTACAAAAAAAAATTGGTTTTTTTCAAAGATATAGGCTAAAACCGAAAAAATCTGTTGGGCAAACAAAAACCACTTAAAGCATATTTAAATTTTTGTTACGATTTAAAATATCCCTTTTTATTTGGATAAAGAGGTATACTCTTTATGAATAAATGCATGAGGCTCATGTGTGTTCAAGTATATGGCAAAAGGTCGCAATGAGAACTGCATATGTGCCTGCGGTTTTTGGACGTGTTCGAGCCAGAGCCTACACTGAATACAGTGTGTGTGCATTCTTCCTTATCTCTGGCTTGCAAACACATTCACTTGTTCTGAGCGAGAGTCAATTGGGTTATAGTTGCTTTTACCTTAATCAATACCAATACAATTTTTTTTTTACCAAAAATGAATACTTCAAATAATTTGTAAAATTTAATATTTTGAAACCCGAAAAAACGTAATAAGACTTTTCACTGCTTTGCTTGAACAAAATCTTTAACCATACATATTCAATTTTTATTTTTTATGATCTCAAATAAAATTATCTTTTAATCTCACAATTCGCTTGTATCGAACAAGTTGACCCTTCAGTTAAACCATGTTCCACGTAATTAGTGCTGTAGTTTTAATGTACTAAACTGTCCAACTTTTTTGTTTGACAAAAAAAGAATTGCAAATTCAATTACCATTAGGGTACAAAGCTCAGGGACATGTCTTTCTTTTAAACATTGCAGATTTAATTTAGTTTAAAATGGAAAAAGTCAATAGAACAGCAAGCTTGGTGGGCAGATGTGCACCTACTCGAAAATACGCGTGACCTACGAATGAATGTCAAACCCACACACATTCCATCACATAGAGAGTCAGTCACATTCAGTCGCAGATATTTTAAAGAGAGATACCACCCAAGCACATCTACAAACACAGCCACCTACGAATACTACACATACTACCACCAACAAATGCTAATGACATTTGCTATCTGTCCATTTGTCTTTGGAGCTCCGACAGAGGGCGAGGTTCCGTTTTTTGACGTCAAAGGGTTTAACGCCAGCTTCATTGCCTTTTCGGTTAACTAACCGTACTCGACACGTTCCGCTTGGTTGACTCAATATGCGCCGACGCGTCGTCGTTGTCTGTTCCGAAGGGGGTCTTGTGTAGTTCTTCTGCACAGCTTTACTTTGCTTTGGTTGACTTGTCTTGTAATTAAACATTTTTTTGCTCGGCTACGGGCTAACTGGGACTAACTGGTTGACGGTGGCTTCTGCTTGGAATAAAGGTGAAGGCGATTTCAGTCAGTGATTAACAGTTAGCAAGTTACCGAAGATATACACACACACACATACACACACGTACCCGTACTACATCAATACATTCTTAGAGAACAAGACAACTCTGGCAGATTGAAATTAATGAATGTCGCCGGGGGCAAGTTCATTCAACTAGGCTGAGGTTTTAAAATCTAATTAGTCTTTTGGGTTAGTTCCGAAAAACAGTTTGTCCTACTACATGAACCAAATGAGAATTTAATTGACAAGCATAAGCGTTTGACTAATTGATGATTTAAAGTTAGAAAATCTTGTCGTCGTTGCTTCTTTCGTAGGCATTTAAATTAAACATTTTATTTGCACAAACATGCAAAAAAACAAATACATACATTCATTTGCATTCAATACTCGTTTGGTATAATGCACTTAATATTACTGAACTTATTTATTTGCTTTGGAATTCCCTCAACTGTGGTTGTGGTAAGGAGTATATGCAAAACTTAAAAAAAAAATAGTTTTGTAGAGTATCAAAGTTTTGCAAAATGTCGACATAACTCAAGAATGCAGACGAGCGGGGTTCAATCGCTACCTTAGACGATACTAGGCATTTTGATATAAGGAAACGTCAGTGCTCCAGCTGACCTACCTATAGCCAATGACTTCAAGGTTATATATATATAATATACGCTAAAGATATACCAACAGTAATATGCCGCATTACTGCATTTAGAAGAACAGCTTACGATTGTTTAAAAATGGTTCATAAAATGGATAAAGTTTACATTAAGACGCGGTGCTCCCGGAAGTGAAACGGTTAAATACCTCGGGGTAGATTTCGATAGGCGACTCTCTTGAATGACCCAAATAAAAGCGAAACAAAACCAGCTTAAATTAACAACAAAAATATACTGGCCGTAAGGCCCACGGTCGCAACAAGGTACATCTTTACAAATAACCTACTAGAAATTAGTAAGAACGTCAGTTGTCTGAAAGTTTTTCATATATTAGACCTTCCAAATCGATTTGTATAATATGCTATTATGCAATACTAATGCTATATATAGATACTATTTTTATACCCTGCCACCACAAGTTACCTCCAATATGACAGAAGAAATTGATCTAGATATGTCCGTCTGTACATCTGTCTGTCTGTCCGTCCGTCTGTAATAGCGCGTGGATATTGAAGATTATAAGCTAAGATAACTTAACTTTAAATTTGGACTCCTTATGGCCAGCCAGACAACATTTTTTTCTCATACTGACACGTTGCATTCCACCACCCAAATACTTTTACAAAGCTATATTTTCTAACAATCGATTGTTGAGCTTTAGCATGAGATTGACGCTAAAAATCGTTATAATCGGACCCCAAATACCGGAGATATGGGAATATCCGGTTTAAAGGCTGGCTTTCGTAGTTTTCCGAAGGAAAGGGTGTAACGCAATAAGGTATTATATTTTTTTTGTGAAAATAAGAGTTAAGGCGACAAAGAGTTATCGGTATAAAACAAAAAAAATAGCTTATTCTTGAGGGTGGCTGATTCCTAGTCCGGAGACAACTTGTTTCTAACACAGCTCTCAAATTAATGTAAATCCTAAAAAAAACATAACTCGACGAGTCCTTAAAGTACTGGATCAACTATTAATTAATTAGCTTACTTGGAATTTAGAAGTACGAGACTAAGAGAAATAATGGAGCAAACAAAATCAATGTCAATCAATCAATATCCAAAACAGGTAGTCTTTCGAAGATGCCTCTTATGAACTAGTTAATCGTAATTCTGGATTTATTTTCTGATGCAGCTTTAAGATTTACTATATATCCAAATCCCATATAACAGCCCCCACACCATTTGTGTTTGGGTTCATTTCTCAATTTTAGCAACACGCTTGTTGTTATTTTTTTGGTGTATCTAAATATACATTTTTTTACTTTATTTTTTTGTTTATGTTTTCTATTTTTAGTAGTTTAGTTCAAACATCACATTTATTAAATATAACTGCAGCTGCACATCCATCATGTCTGTCGATTGACTCTTCGACGCACCACCAACCAATATGGGAATTAAAGGAGAATTCGATTCTCATGAATTCAATGAAATGTAATAATAATGCATAAAAAGAGAGAAGAAATGTAAGACATTGTTTACGTCAACGTCAATTTCAATTGCAGAAAATTTAAATCTTCTATTGTGATATGCATACGTTTGAGTATTTATGAAACCGAGTCCTGAAATTGTTGAGCAATTTCTCGGCTTTCCTTTATGCTGCACTCAACGCTTTAAATTGTAAAATCGAATGCAAATAATTATACAAAATTATCAAAAGTATCTGGCCGTTGGTATTGCATACCAGCATAAATACAATTTCATGAATATGAAAAGGCATATTACGTATACGCCTCGTTGTTTGCTTTGGCCAGTCCAATGCTGATTGTCCATTGTTCCGACATTTTGAATAATTATGTGTTGGAATAATTGCATGCAAACTGTCTGACGTCATTTAGAAACATCCACGATCTTGTGTTGTCTATGAATGTGGGTTTATGTTTATTACATTTGTTGGCTTGTTACATTTGTTATCATAAAATCGCAAATTGCAACATCAACTAAAGTATGTGGAGTAGAAAGTAGGGACAGCTAAGGGAAGCCTTTTAATGAGTTGAGCCGTGCATAATGTTGATTTATTTAATTGGAAAAGATCAAAGTCCAGGTACCATAAATTAAGAATAGTTTTTAAATGCATTTAAGCTAATAGTTTAATTTACTGTTTGTCAGTTGGTTGAGTAGAGAAACAAAGTTGTTGGGAGTTGCTTAAAATAGCGATGTTGTGGAAGTTGGATTTTGTGGCCTGTGCAGTATTTTCCATTGAAAAATATGTAGGTACACATCAAATTTTTTTTTATTTATGAAGAAGTTTTGATGATATATTTTTTTGTTCATAATTTTGTATTTCAGTAAATAAATTTTACTTAACAATGCTTTTTTATAATAATATATTACATAATGTGTCTTATCAGTAGTTTTTTGTAAAATAATCATCCACGTTTACATTTAAAGGAATATCTAAAAGACTTAACATTTCATTTGAATAACTACTTGTTAATTCTGTATTGGATTTCACATGTCTAAGGGATGCTGCTAGTGGATCTGAAGAGGCTGCCAACATATTAAAAAGATCCTCGTTTTCCCTTGATCGTGATATTTTACATATATTCATAGCTCTGAATTTTTTATAATCCTTGTTTCTCGATTCCTGGGCTTCTTCTGACATTTCCCCAATTGGTAGGCAATGATATTCAATTATAGATTGGCCATGTGCCATGGCAACCGCTTTTGTAATATGAGACCTTATTTTTTCATAGTCCTTTCTGTTCTTTATTATGGAGCCTCCGATAGATGATTCGTGGCTATATCGACTGTGGCATCAGCAAGTTTTCTCTTTCGAGTAAAATTTGAACATTCGTCCAAACATTTTGTAGGTCTTCCTCTGTTTCGGGCGTAGACGTCTGGGGTTCTTCCGAGAAATTTTCAATTTCAGTTTTCGTGTTTCTTAATAAATTTTTCTCGGGAGTAATGAGCGCCTAGCCCCTTTGTTTTTATTTGGGCAAAAATTAGATTAAAGTTTCCTATTAAGGTATCAAACTTCTCCATATTAGTTTCCTCAACGTTAAGTTCTTTGCTGATGGCCGAAACGAAAAGACATCGTTGCACTTATAAAATCAATGCTGGCGAATTATATTTAAAAATACTTTCACTGCAATACGTGATCTTGTAAAGTCAAAACTAGACTATGATATTTCAGAAATATTCAGGCAAATATATACAAAGTTTAACCCTATATCCACAAGCCTAACAGGTAAAAATGTAGTTCCAGCACATATATTTACCTTGATTTTCAATTTTGATTTGATCAAAAATAATGTTTTTATTTTCCGATTTCTTTAAAAACAATTTTTATATTTTGTCACACACACACTGCGTTTTTGAGTCTATTCGCATCAAAAACACATTAAAATTGTTTACGGCGTATTTGACAGGCGGAATTTTGGTATTTTCATTGCTGGAACATCAAAATCGACCAGGTGTGTCAACTTTAAAGCTGTGTCAACTTAAAAGCCTTTCCACTACCTATGTATAAGAGTTTTTATGAATTTTGAAAAGATAATCGATTTCTTGCGCTTGAGTGATTATTAAATTCAATTTTACACTTTTACTTTAATATGCACCACAATCAGACATTTAAAAAAGCATTGGAACATGCCTAGATTCTAAATCAGCTGATAAAAATGGATTTTTATTTCAAATGCAGTTGTCGACATTTTCGACGTATTGACGACATTTTCGACGTCTCACTGTCGACAATTAAAAACGACGCGTAGTGGAACAACACTGGTCATGATTCTATTGCATCACATTTAAGAACACAGATGGCTTTATTTACAACATTTTTCGCAGAGTCAGGCTCGCATTAATTGTTGTTTTCTCATGATCCTTTTTTTTTTGCTCAGATCGAAATCTAGTTGGATTTTAAACGCACGTCGATTATGGGTTCGATTTTTCAAAGTTGTTAGTCTAGCCAAAAATGGGACCAGACTGTTGAACTTATTAGATGGAAATGGATTTTTTTTTATAAGAATTAAAGTGCAAGTTAGCGACAGCTTCAAATAAAAAAGTAAATAATTTTTTATGCAGAAGAGAGAAATACTTGTGGAACTGGTAAATTCATGTAAATAGCTCGCGAAATATATTCCATACTTTTTCTTTTAATTTTCAAATGCCAATTTAACGGTTATTCATACCACCTGTTTATTGTTCAGTGCTGCCACATGTATTTATGCATCTGCAGGGTGGCAATGCTGCCATGGCAAATACATGGAATAAAACTTGTACCAGTCCATTATCGTTTAAGATAAACTTAAAAAACAAAGAACCGAGAAAGAAATCAAGTAGCGTTTACTTTGTTTTTACATTTTCGGCAGTTCTTCGTCTTTTAACTGATATAACTGGTAACCCATTTTAATTATTAATTAAGCACATTTTTTTAAAAATTGGTGATTGGTTGATAGTTTTAACCAAATATTTACCATAAAACTCAGCCGCTGTTAAAAGCTCTAAGAATTCGTCGTAAAGACCACAAATGGTATTCCATGGATTCGTAGTTCTCCAAAATATTTATATAAGTATACTAAAAACTATTCGAATTATATCCACATTTATTGAAAATAGACAAGACTTAACATTCAACATTTTCCTAGATGCCCTTTTTCAATTGCAATTGTTTTTTTTTAATATTTTAATAGATATTCATGCCTCTCGTGTCCTGTTGTATAAAAGATTTATGCAGACCCCAAAATGCATTTGACACAGCCAGCCGTCTGACTGACTGACGGACTTACTGAAGTACTATGACACTTGCCTGGTCAAACTAAGCTCGAAGTACTCATGACCTGCATGAGTTGACTCTGTCCTGTCGGTGTACGGCAAACTAATTCAATCTCTGCTACTTCCCCACATTTATCACTGATTTTTGGCAAAACCCCCAAACCCTTCTCACATTGTTTTTTTTTATACCCTGTACCGTATGGTACAAAGGGTATATTAAGTTACTGGAAGCCGAAAATGTATGTAACATACAGAAGGAGTCGTCGGGGACCCCCTAAAGTTACCTAAAGTATGATCAGGGTGACTAGGGAAGTCGATATACCGATGTCCGTCTGTCCGCCCGTATGAACGCCTAGATCTCAGAGATGGTAAGAGCTAGAGCAACCAAACTTTCAGATTAGATCCCTTATTATTCCATAGGAGACAAGTTTCTTTTATTTTTTTGATATCGGGGTCCCACGGTTATGTTTCAGAAGACCTCGAAAAAAAACCAAAAGTTTTAGTTTTAATTCGTTTGTTTATGATGATATCATAACCAAATTTGGCATTCTGAAGTTTTTAGAGATCCACAGCACTGCACCAAATTTTATCAAAATCGGTTGGCTATATCACATAGCTCCCATAGCACCGATCGGTAAAAAAAAAAACCATGTTTGGTGCAAACTTCGTTCTGTTTCGTTTGTTTACGAAGGTATCTAAGCCAAATTTGGCATTCGAAAGTCTGTTAGAGTTTCCTATCACTATACCAAATTTGATCAAAATCAATTGACTATATCATATTGGCCCCATAGGTCCAATCGTTCAAAAAAACGTGTTGGGTGCAAAATTCGACTTTTATTTTTGTTTGTTTACATAAATGTCGTTACCAAATTTGGCAAAGAAATATCTTTTGGAGTTCGTAAGCAGTATGCATATCGGATTCGACAGCAATGTGGTGGTACAGGGTATGCCAAAGTCGTCCGCGCCTGACTTTAACGTACGGCATCTTTTTTTTTTTGCTTTTTACAACCCAAAGTCCATTTGTGTGAATTGCATTTTCATTTGTATAGAATTTTCATTGCCACTAGTGAACGGCAGTCAAACTCAGACCGGTACTTTTGGCATTCGACATTCACACATGTCCCAAACCCTCTAAACTCCTGGACAGCCGTACAGGCAGACAGACTGTCACTGACTGAATACTATGATGGGAGAGGAGGGTCGCTGCATCGGCAGGAGACCAACTCTGCGTGTGTCTATGCTTGCGTCTCATGTTGCTTTGACAGTTTTTTGGCAAAATGCCAGACGACCACCATTGCACACCAGATCATGACCAGGAGGGGTCATTGCAGTCCATAGACTCCGAGCGCAATGGAGGGAATACATTTGGAAAATTTAGCACGCTCTACGTGCTGCCGGCAAATAAAAATGGAAGTAAATTTGCCAACTAGCTACAGTCGTTAAAGTCCATGGCGTCAGTGTTCAGTGTGATTGTCGTCGACGTCATCGTCTCTAAATAAAAAACAAGTGGGCCGGTTAAGTCGGGACTTTCCGACTTTAATGCACCCTGTACCCAAACAAATTTCTATAGCTTTCATTAGATTAAAACCATTGTATGAAAATAGTTCACCAAAAGTGAAAAGAAAAGGGGGTATAACTCTTAAAATGATTGGTCCTTGGTTAGATAATAAAATATTGGTGAAAAGCGAGGCCAGTATCGAATAACTGAATAAGCCTATCCCTTTGGTCTGGAAGACGCGGAACTAAGATCAAGCTGTGAATGTGCTATAGGCTAAGGTATGAAAGACAGAAAAACTGAAATACTGTCATCTAGGAAAATGAAATAAAATCTCCCTTAGATAGATCCCAGAGTATAAGAATATCCACGGGAACCAAGTAGCGGATAAAAAGAGGGCAGATCCAAACGAAATACAAACTGCGTGTCTACGGCAGTCCCAGCAGTTCCTAGTTTCCAATAACTTAGAAACTTAGAATTCCCTTAGAATACTGACTGAGTAACTTACCGGACATTGCAGGCTCGAGTAACACCTGGGCTCTAGGAATAGTAAGGAGCACAATGGTTCTCTAAGTTCGCTTAAGATTATTAAACTGTAATACGGACACAAGGACACATTGATCATTTTGCTTTAAAAATTTGTGTACACTAAAGTGATATAACTTTTTATCCTTTGAGCACAGGGTATAAAGAAAGAAAATAAAATAAAAACCACCAGTGCAGCAATACGACAGTATTACAGAGTGGAGCCAACTCTGGGCAGTCAGTCTGCCGCCATACAACAAAACAACAACAAGAAATAGTAACACCGGGAGTCAATAAAATCTGCGTGCAACTTGGATGTTGCGAGAGCGGGCCTTAAGTTATATTGCAGCTTTAAGTGCCACATGGCAGTAATTTAAGTCAGCTGGACATAACTAAGCCTAATGAATGCGTCAACTATTTGGCTGCCTGTTCGGAGCCCTAATGACCCAAAGCTTTTTGCCATCATCATCATCATTTTCATCGTCAGCTTGTTTATCCATATTTATTACGGCTGTTGGTTAAAGTTGTCAGATTTGCCTATTAATATGCAGGACAGCAGGTGTCTTTTGGCCATTTTATGATACAATTTTAGCAGCCAAACGCCACGTAAGAGCCCATGCTCTACTTTGCCAATGATGTTGGTACTGATTTTTCTTTGCTGAAAATTTGCTTGTATTTCATTGTCAGCACTGTCTGCTTAACGTCATCAGAATGCAGGTCAGGAGATTCAATCCAACGTGATAATTAGTTGAGTTATTGCAGTAGTCAGTATGCAGACATACTCTTAGTCATAAAAGAACAGCTTTGAGCAAACAAGTAATGCATTGCAGCATCATCCATCATCCAGTATGCACTAGTCAACACCCATAACCACCTCCCTTCTTAGTTACACTACCCTCAGTACATGGTAAGCAATTTTAGTGGCTTGTTTTGCACGCACACACGCACACGTTTGCTCCCAAATACTAGCAAGGACACATCAGGTTCTCGTCAGTTTGCCGGCTTGTTTAGTGGAACCTAGGGGGCTTATGAGGTGGTGGCTGCTCGCTTAGCAGACGTTCAAGGAGACGCCTGCAAACGCATAGTTTTGCAACATGGCAACAACTTGAAAATAGACAATGGACAGATCATCTACTGATGGCCACCGGCGGTTGACATGCACCCCCTCACACTCACACACACACACACCTCGCACAATCTCACATGTCGTATCCCAACACAAAGCATACCTGGTCGGTTGGTCAGAGGACAAAAGCGGTTTGTTGCGTGTTGCACGCACATTGCATGCTGTTGCAACCAATTTGCTTAGTGCAACATGCCTGCTTCTGCTTCCCAAGTTTTCTTGCAAGAGTTGTGCAAGTATACAAATACTCGTTTACAAGACTAACAAAAAAGGTCTACTGATCAATTTAAAAAAAAAAAAAAGAATAGCTTAATTTTGAAAGAGTTTTTCTTGACATAATTAGCACTATATTCAGTAAAAAATAACAACAATCGGTCTTAATGATTAAAAGATAAAGGCACAACTACGCATGGCGTTACGTTACAAAAAGTAGAAGTAGCTTTTTACTTGATTTACTCAAGTCAATGATTTGAAGTAATGTTAGTTAGTAAATGCGGTTTATTAATAAAATTTTGTTAATTATTTAACTTAATAAATATGTACTTCAATTTTGGCTTTAATATTAATTAACTTGTTAAAATTGAATGCTATTACATTGATAATTGAAGAAGGGATGGAAGAAGGCGTGCCTACACGTATAAAATCTCTCCCAGCTCTTATAATCACCAAGATACAGGCGTTCATACAGATGATCACTCAGGCAGACGGATATTAATTTCTTTTGTCCCCCCAAAAATATTTGAAGTATCTTTGGGGTTTCTTAGTCGTCTCCTATTCAAATTATTATATATACATTTACACAAACCTAATATGCGCCTAGGTGTTAAACCTAGCTTTAGTCAATGAATTATTTTCCTTAGCAAAAAATACTTTTGAACGTTGTGAATGTGCGGATAGTAGTTTTATTTATTAGGTTCATCAGTTAATTTATTAGCTGAAAAAAAAACAACTGTACCTAATTGTAATAATTATTTTGTAGCTCGAGTAATCCCTTTTAATTTTCTATTCATTTTATGTAAAGTAAATGTTTGTTTGAAACACAAATTTCATTGCCTGTCGCATTTATTTACGCCTCACAAAACTTTATGAGCAAGTTGAGGCAAATACTGCCATAATTCCGCTACAACTCGCCGCGCTCGCATTGCCAACTGCATCTGTCTGGCTTCTTTGCCTTTGTAAGAGAATCAACTGCCAGATGTTTCCATACCTTATTCTGGGCGCATCGTAACCAACTGCAGGACCATAAACTACTTCTATAAACTAACCGTCTAAGCGCGCATGACTGCAAAACTGGAAACGGAAAACTTACCAAAATGTCAGCGCTACAAATGTAAAATGCATTGAAATATTTGTACAAATGAAATCTCCAACGAAAACGATGCCAGCGTGGACGACGACGACGACGACGACGCATTTAGCTGTCAGTTTGTCTTAGGAAACAGCTCAGGATATGCCTGTGTCAGTCTGTTAGTTGTTACACTTACTGTTGTTGTTGTTGTTGTTTTCGCAATGTGCGGGTTTCAATATACATAGCCGAAGTAAAAAACAAAAAAAAAAAACACATAATACAAATTGAAGCTGGAGCGGCAGCTTCAGCTACACCAACGACAACTTTCATCGGAAGGCAGGGCGCGGAACATCCTTGCAGCGAAAACTCGACGCGCGTAAAATAAACAAATTTCCGCAGACGACACTCAACTATGCAAACAGTAATTGGAGCAGCTTTCATGTGGGCTACTTGGTAGGTAAATGGAGGCAACAGTCTCCTTTGGATGCAGGTGGCCACAGCAAGCTGCCAGCATCATTGCGCTCAGTTTTCACGCAGCGAAACAACAAATACGGAAAGGAACCAAACCTAACCAAACTGAACCGAACCGAACCGAACCCAACCAAACCCAAGCCAAACTCAAAGTAAAGTGAATTTCGGCGAAAAATTGTAGCTCAAAGCTAACGAAGGAAGGTGTGTGAGCACGCCAAGGTTTCATGTAACGGAAGACAAGAGTGCCGGTGCGAAAAAAAAAAAGAAAAAAAATTCTGGAAATGCAATATGGTAATGGTATAAATGTATGCATATGCTAGCACAGGATGAAGCAGTTATGGGGCGCGAAACAGCGAGGATGTCGCTGACGACGACGACGACGACAACGCTTTGTATGCGGAAAATTAAAGAAAACAACAGCGAGAAAATCATATACGGAAAACATTAAAAACAGCGACAAAATGCTTTTTTGTTTCTTTGCTTTGAAATAGATCCGGTTCAGATGTGAGAGTGTGTGATTTCGCTTTTTTAAATGAGTGGGGTTTGATTTGAGTCAAATCTAGTGGGTTAAGTTACAGGGACTTCAAAGAAAGCAGGTAAGCGCAGTTGGAACTTGGCTGAACGTTTTATATTTTAATAGCATTAAAATTCTAAATTAGAATAGCTCTTCCTGTAAGCTAAACTTAAGACATACATGAGAAAATCTGAACCGAGCACAAAAGGCTGGTACATCGTGTTAACGTTTCTAAAAACAATAATTAACAGATTATTAAGTTGACAGAAAAAAATATTATTCTAATCCACTCTAATCACTCTATTATAAGATCCTTTACTTTCGTATATGTGTACCTCATTGCAAAAAAATTATACAAGTGATCAAAACTTCTAAGCTTACCAAATAACAGCATTTAACTTCATGACTTTCTTTATGTTTCTTTCACAAGCTGCGCACGAGTAACAATACTCTAATGATATTCTAGAGAACAATCGTGTTGAAGATACATTAGCGTCACATAGAACCAAACTTCACACAATTATTAAAAAGTTCCCATAACATTCTACACATACAGCGAATATAATGAAAATGCATTGCCTTTGGAAACTGTATAACAGCAACACCGTTAACCCAATTAAAACTTAACTATCAACTGTTGAGTAAATAAAATATGTACATCCTATCTAGGGTCTCATTATCTACCATTACCAGGCAGCCAAATGAAGAGTAAAGTAGTGGAAGGAAACTAAGCTAATATACGCAAAATGTCAACGGGAAGCCAATGCAAATGTCTGTCTGTCTGTCTGTGTATATGTTAGTTAGATTTCTTTTAATTTAATTTAACACAACACATAGATTAGTACATACAAACAAACACAAATATAAATAGAAATACACACACACACACACGCTCACGTGGATGCAACAGCAACAACAACAACAGAGTAACATAGAAATGGGCACACCTACAGCTGTTTTTGCAATAAACTGCGACAGTTGGCGTTGTTGTGTCTGTTGTCAGCATACACTCGACTCTCTTACTCTTACACTGAGAGAAAAAAAGAGTTTCTTAAAAATATGTATGTATATGACACTCACTAATAGATATCTGTCTTCAGTTTCGTCAGAGATTTATTATTTGGTTATTTTTAAGCAATATCTTTTCTAAAAAGTAAGCATAACTTCCTCAACTGACAGTTCAATTAAGTGAGATTTTTCCTTTTTCCTATAAACCAGGGCTCATCAGCGAGCGCCAAGACACAACTTTGGGATGCGTTCGACTCGTGTTAGTGTGAGCAGCCGAATGTGCTCAGTACCTAGGGGCCACCGGTCACCTATTACGGCTATAAACTAATATTAGGTTAAATATTCATATGTCTCATTTGAACTCAAAACAGCATTTCTTTCCAAACAAGCCTTATTTCAGGAAACTGGGATGCACAGTGTGGGCAGACCTTTTTGATATAGCGTATAGTAATGTTATAATATTGTAATTAGTAGTGACAATTAGTGTTGACAATTGAGTTCTTAAGTATTAAATAGAAATAAAATACTTATACCATGTCTGGCATAAATACATAAAGGCAAGAATACGCGAGTAACAAAAACTCCAATTACGTTATTGAAAAAAAAAAAAAAAAATCATTTGACATAGTAAAAGCACTATTATTATTTTGTTACTTAACTATTATTATTTATCGTTAATAGTGTGCCGAACTAAACTTAAATAAATATCACAACATGTTTCAGAAAATGCGATTTTCAGAATAGTATAACAATTATTTATTGCTTTCATATATCGCTTTGTAGATAGTTTGGTTATCAAAAAGAGTCTCTCCAAAAAAAATTATTCCTAAAAATCGTCTTTCGAAAACCACATTTTCAAAAGCGAAACTGAATAATTTACAAGTTTTAAAACAAAATCCAAATATTTATGTAAAGTTTATATTTTTAATTCAAAACTTTACACAATGTTTCGTGCTACAAAAATAAAAGCCAAAAGGGAATGTTAAATAATCTAGAATAACTAAGAGCTTGTAGCTTAAAGAATTGAATTATTAGCTTAAGCGGCGATAAAAGCCTTCAGCATCAATTCCAAAAGTGTAATGGCAAACAGGGACACACTATATGAACTAAGCACCCAGAAGGAGGTGTGCATCTTCTGGGTTCCCAGCCACCAGGGCATTGATGGAAACGAAATAGCTGACAGGCTCGCAAAGGAAGGAGCCGGATCAAGGCAACCGTCACTTGAGGATCTAAAGATTCCATTAAGGACGATTAACCACCAGAAGACGCTGTAGTCAGATCTGACAGAAGGTGGCACAAAACAACGAGCTGCAAGATAGCTCGCACTATGTGCAAGAAAACCAATAACAATTTAGCCCAGTATATTCTGAAACTCACAAGAAGAGATTGAAGACTCATAGTGGGCATACTTACTGGCCACTGCCTGACCGCAGCTCACGCTAAGAAGCTAGGCATTACCAACAGCGACGAACACAGGAAGTGTATGGAGACAGATGTCAAAGAGATTCTGGAGCACCTAATCTGCCACTGCCCCGCTCTATACACATCGAGACTTAAATACCTAGGAAACCCCTGGCTTACCTCACTGGAAGCCTGGCAGCCGACAGGGCACCTCAAAAGTTTCTGGCGTTCGTCAAGCATACGCGCATACTAGATGACTAACATGTAATGTACACCAGCCGCATCCTCCGGTTCCACTAAGGACTATGCAGTCTATGTGTGACTCCCCCCCCCCAGGTCGGTGTAACCTAACCTAACCTTACTAATTTTTGATTAATTAAAACCTAAGTACTTTATGAAAAGAATGTAGGCCCTCCCTCCTCATATTGTTTTAACTGCAGTGGTTTTCTCTCAGTGTATGTTCTTGTGTTTGTGCATTTGTATACGTAGACACACGCATATGGCGCACATAAACATTTATCGTGTACTGTCGTCGCTGGAGTAATTAATAATAATTTGCATTCTCAGTTTGCAGTTCAGCGCTCGTGTGAGATTTCATTTTAATTAAATTATGTGCGGCCATGTTGGTTTGACAGAAGGAGAATCGTACCAAGCATCAACATATATGTTTATGGTATATATGCTACCGTATATACATATCAATGCCTGAGAGTGTGCCAGTTGCAACATGCATTAATTATTATCTCCATCTAGTTGGGTCGACACCAACAACCATTATTTAGATGAGATCAACAACAACAACAACGAAAAAGGTAGTTTATGCGCTGTACAAAAACAAGTTTAAATTTGTTACTTTAAATTGTTGCCTATGTTGTCAATGTGCGCTTAAAGCGTTTACCACGTCGTATGCGCTATATTTTTACCTATTGCGGATATTACGTATACGCATAGTCTTGAAATTGTCTTTATGCCAACAAGACAGGTTAAAATCATTGAGCTTAAATTTGCCGACCACTTGCCAATAAACCAACAAACCAACTAAACAACCAAGCAAGCCAGATACCTGCCACAAGTCATTTAGAGCCTTAGCCAAATGCAGTAAATCAAGTCATATTAATTCAATAACAAGTCCAAGCAGCTGTCGCCAAATGTTGTCCATGCTACACACAGACAAGCTTACCAACTGGGCCTAAAGGTAATATGTAGGTCCATCTACATGCACAGAGTTCGCATCTAATTTGTTTATTAAAGAAACCGCATAATGTTTATTTTGCATAAATATTATAAATTGTCATTGCAATTTCGAATATAAATTCATTTTCCAAATCTTTAACAACAACTTTAAGACAACAATAACAATAAAATTGACAGCTAAAGCATTTTCTCATTCTAATATTAAGCTTGATTGTTGCTTTTGTTGTTGTTATTGCTTTCGTGTCAAATCTTATGTTAATTTAAGAGTTTTCTGCTGCCATTCATTGTTATTGTTAGTGTTTAATTTTCATTCAAATTGCGTAATAAATATAAAACTTATTCAACCTTAAACCATTTACACAACAATAGGAAAAACTTTTCCTGCGGCGCTTTAAACTTTCAAGTGTTGTGCAATTGCAAAATTTATCTTAAGATTTGATTTCCAAATCCTCCTACATAAGTGTATGTTCACCAACTTGCCTAAGTTTTGTCATATTAATTCCGTAGACAATTAATAATAATTATGCGTCATTGAGTATTGGGAAATGCAAATGGAATTTGTGTTTGGGGAAAATATGATTTAGTTTTTTATGGTCAAGAAAATAAGATAATATTAATGCGCATTTACTTATTAGTTATTGCAGTTTTCTAAGCAAGTTACATGTCAAAACTTGCATAAATTAATTGATATCGATGTTCTCATTAATATTAAGTGTCATAACAAAAAAGTCTATAAGAAATACTATGAAAAAAAAATGTGGTACAGTCGAGGCGGTGCCCGACAGTGGAATACCCTGTACCTTTTGTGTCAACAAAATTTTTCCTGCATATTCCATCTAAGAACTTTCCAATTGGAATTTATTTTTTTTTTGGTGCAAAACGATATTTATACCTATAAGTTCCGTAAATTTGTACCGATTTTGATGAAAATCGAAAGTTACGTCAAAGAAGCTATTTTAATTATATTGGGTAAGTTTCAAGTTGATATGTTAAGGGGTGTGGGAGAAAACACGGTAAATCGATTGCGGGGGGTGGGGGGACCGCATCGATAAAATTTGGATGTGGATTTGTTCATTAGAGCCACATGAATGAGCTTACCAAAAATTGTGATTCTAGGTCACTTGTAGCCATAATTGCGTAGAGTCAAATATTGACGCAGTTTATTGGCAAGGGGAGATGAAATTTGCACATTTTTGACTATAACTTCTGTTGTATTTGTCCGATTTTGTTCATTTTTTACACATAGATGCATGTATCCACAACGCATCGCTCTGTTAAATTTCAAATGAAAATATTAAACGGTGTGGCTTAAAACCGCGAAAATCTACAGCGGGGGAACGGGGAAAGATATTGACATGATTCAACAAACTTCATCTGCTTAGGAAATATGCGCACCAGCAGGAAAAGTTCCGTGTCTCTAGCTCTTATAGTCTCCGAGATCTAGGCGTTCATACGGACGGACAGACGGACGGACGGACATGGCTCAATCGCTACCCGAGGTTATGATAAGCATTTTGGTATAAAGGACTTGGGGTCTGCCACGCCTCCTTCTGTCCGTTACATACATTGCACAAATCTAGTATACCCTTTGTACCTATAGGTACAGGGTATAAAGACGACTGATTATCTACATATATGTGTATGTATGTGTATACATGTATGTAAAAGCACAAAAATAAAAAATGTGGTACAGTCGAGGCGGTGCCCGACAGTGAAATACCCTGTACCTTTTGTGTCAAAAAAATTTTTCCTGCATATTCCATCTAAGAACTTTCCAATTGGAATTTATTTTTTTTTTGGTGAAAATCGATATTTATACCTATAAGTTCCCTACATTTTTACCGATTTTGATGAAACTCGAATGTTACGTCAAAGAAGTTATTTAAAGTATATGGGGTAAGTTTCAAGTTGGTATGTTGGGGGGTTTGGGAGAAAACACGGTAAATGGATTGCGGGGGGTGGGGGGACCGCATCGATAAAATTTGGATGTGGATTTGTTCATTAGAGCCACATGAATGAGCTTACCAAAAATTGTGATTCTAGGTCACTTGTAGCCATAATTGCGTAGAGTCAAATATTGACGCAGTTTATTGGCAAGGGGAGGTGAAATTTGCACATTTTTGACTATAACTTCTGTTGTATTTGTCCGATTTTGTTCATTTTTTACACATAGATGCATGTATCCACAACGCATCGCTCTGTTAAATTTCAAATGAAAATATTAAACGGTGTGGCTAAAAACCGCGAAAATCTACAGCGGGGGAACGGGGCAAGATATTGACATGATTCAACAAACTTCATCTGCTTAGGAAATATGCGCACCAGCTGGTAAAGTTTCGTGTCTCTAGCTCTTATAGTCTCTGAGATCTAGGCGTTCATACGGACGGACAGACGGACGGACGGACGGACGGACGGACGGACGGACGGACATGGCTCAATCGCTACCCGAGGTTATGATAAGCATTTTGGTATAAAGGACTTGGGGTCTGCCACGCCTCCTTCTGTCCGTTACATACATTGCACAAACCTAGTATACCCTTTGTACCTATAGGTACAGGGTATAAAAATAAATAAATGAAAAAAACTTACGAGAGTTAAAGTTAAAATCCACAGTTTGGTTATCCTAGACAGACGAACAGACGGTCGGACATTCATACAAACTTGTTATACCCCTTACTTTTGGTATAGGCTATAAAAATTATAATTATGACAGAATTTTTGACTTCAAAACAACATAGTAATAAATTCAAAACTCAATACATATAGCGAATTTAAAAAAGAATTATTTTAAAAAAGCAATTCAAACGAAAGATTTCAATGTTTAGACTAAAACAGGTTAATGGTTACAAAAATGTAAAATTACTTTAATAATAAAGTCCTAACTTGAAGCTGTTCCAAGGTATTTCTGTGATATAATTTATTTGACTTTGATTTTCTTTGTTAACGTGAAATTATAAAAATTGTTTTCATCCTTAAATGTAAGACGTTATCGGGGCTCTCTTTTGCTAGTCAAAACAATTTTCAATTATATTCCCTATTTCGAGGAGATACTTGCACCATCTGGGTCGATAGTTTCAAAAACGTAAATTAAACATTCGATTTGCAATTTATAAATTAAGGTGAAAATCGGTACAGTCCAAAATGATGAATAAGTTAAGATAAATTTTAAAATACTATATATGTATATAGAATTC
Organism: Chymomyza fuscimana; assembly: GCA_949987675.1. Lineage (NCBI taxonomy): Eukaryota > Metazoa > Arthropoda > Insecta > Diptera > Drosophilidae > Chymomyza > Chymomyza fuscimana. The sequence goes on from OX465088.1 coordinate 89,794,022, forward strand.
GTAGTCCAAAACTTGGTAACGAAATAAATTTTATTCTCTGTATTTTGCTTCTGTAATTTGGGGACATAAAAAAATTGGTTTTATGACTATTAAAATTTTGATAGCCCAAAGACAACAAAGGACACAATTAAAAAAAAAAATTTACTTTGTCCGATTAAAAAAAAAGTGCAGTATATTTTATTTATTTAACATGAAAGATTTTTTTTTTTAATAAATATCACCATCTAAATGTTTCTTTATAATTATTAGAAAAAAAAATTAGAAAAAACCTGAACAATTTTTTTAAATAGGCTTAACCCAGAATATAGCGTTTAGTATAAAATATAAACAAGTATTAATGAAACAACATCTATCCGAATACAATTTTGCGAAAAAAAATGATATGATCAGTTTGAGATGGAACTGCACATATCTATGTGGTATACGCAATTAAACTGAATAAGTAGAATTCAATTTATCTGTATAGAAGAATAAAGCCGCGGAAACTAATCCAGCTAAAATGCAATTTGTATGAGCCGGCATCGAAATATGCATCCGCACAATACTTATAACCACATGTGTCCAGCACACTCACACACACTCATACTCACACGTTATCAAATACATATGCGAAACCCATTTCAATGCGAAATGATAACGAAAATCGTGATGGGAAATACATTAGCCAGCTATTGACGTCATTACACTCTGAAATATAGAAACGCATCGAAGCCACAATTCCGTGGCGTACATACAGATATATAGCTATTGGCTATGGCCATTATATGCATTTTAACGCAATGAACCAAATAAACGAAATGTGGTTAATATAATGATAGCGAAATTGGCCAAATGCTTTAGAGAACGGGCATGTTGAGTCATAAACCTAATTTAAACTGTCTGTCCTTACAATATGGCTTATTAGATTTATCTGCATTAATGGAATACATCACGTTATATGTAAGTATGTATGTGCACTAACTAAACGCTATATGTATACTTTAAAGTCAAGTAAGTTACAGTCAACATGGAGCGCAAACAATGGTCCAAGTCAACAAACAGCTTTTGTTTTTGCAACTGTTTGGGTTTGGAGAACCGCAGTTCCAATGCACTTTAGTGAAGCACAAACACACACACACACCTGACTTTATTGTCTAAACAAATCTATAAACTATTGAATTGGAAAATCGTAAAAGCAAAGTGCTGCATAAAAATATTTGAAATGTAAATTAACAGAGTACACAAAGATGGCCAAAATATATGTATGTACTAGTATAGTAAAAACAACAAAAACTCACAACCACAAATAACACACACACACACACACACATGTTGACCAGAACTCTGCAATGAAATAATCCACTACGACAAATATGCGCGCTTGTTTTGTATCTATAAATGTATGTATGATAGTGTGCAATACAATGCCAGGGCGGGCTAAAAAGTAATCGGCCTGGCCAAGAAATCGCATTTTATTATAAGATTATTGCCTACGTTTTGGTCATCTGTGTCACCCTGTTAAGTGTTGGCGGGAGTTCATAGGAAGGAACTCTTTTGTTCATACGGACAAAACGGAAGAACAGACACACATTGCTAAATCGGCTGCTCATGCTGATCAAGAACATATATAGTTTATAGAGTATGCCACACCCTCTTGTGTCTTTTGTACCTTTGCTACAGTGTATAACAAAATGTAATATCGTTTGATCATTCGTTTAAAATATAAATTTCGGCCGTGCTCCGGAAAAGGAGAACGAATAAATTTTGTGAAATTGGGAGCACCAAATCCGAATAAAAAATAGTCGGAGTTTGTTGACTGTAGTTTCTCTACGCTTTACCTTATTTTACAATCAGTTATATGTACTATAAGAAAAGATGTTCAAATTTTAGAATTTTTTCATAAAATCGTCAACAACGATTAGAAAATGAAAAAACAATGGTCTGTGATGAGTTTAATCTTGTGGAAAAATAGTAAACAAAACTGGAATATAATATCCCTAAAAAGAAAAACTTTCTATTGCGTCAATTTTGACTTCCGAAGTTCTCAACCAATTCAATAAAATTCTGTGTCGATTTTCAATATTGTTACTAAAATTAAAATTGTATTGGGCAGAAAAGGTGGCCAACAGCAAAAAACTGAATAAAAATGAAGAACTAGATCATCATTATCATTAAATGAAACTGTAGACAAAATTGAATGCAATGGCAATACGAACAGAGGGATAGACAGACAGACAGACAGACAGATGGACATGGCTAAAACAATTTCTTTTGTTGTCCAGATCATTTTGTTGACCCTGGAAGAACTTTATGAGCTGTGTATTTTCTCAAGGAAACATATTCGAAAAATCTAAAATAGTTACGCCAAAATATTAGTTGTTTGCCATCGAGACATCTATAATTTTATTTAATTTTTTTTATAATAATAATAACAATACTTTTTAGAAAATTGAAGGCCGATTACTTTACTTCCAACCCTTGTATGTTTATGTACACACTATATGTAACTGTGTTTATATATGCGGCTGAGCAGTTGGTTAGCCAGCCACAGTATAAAGCAGTTTTGTTTTTTTTTGGTTTTGTTGTTCCACAGCAGCCACGAAGCCAGTTACCAGACGCCACCAACAACAACTACAATAAAAACACCAGCCACTAAAAACCACATACATAAACCGGTTCAACGAAATTCCAGCCAAGCAGCCAGCAGCCGCCACTAAATGTCAAGCTAAGGAACGGTTAGTTGGTCGATAAAAGAGAGAAGAGCGGAGTGTGAAATGAAGTAAATACAACGGTGCAAAAAGTAAAGAAATCTGCACGCGTTTAGAAGCTAGAAGAAGTAGAATCAGTGCCACCTCCCCCAATTCCAGTCAAGCTTAAAGGCTGCAGTGGAAAAAAAAAATAGCAAAAAAATAATAAAAACTCGCCCACGGAGAAGGAGACAACGAAAGAAATACAGAGTGGAGATGGAGCTGGAGATGATGACTACTACGACTACGACGACGACAACGACAAAACGGCGTCGGAAAAATTTGTTGTAATCAATATGAACTGGCGACGCGAGGCTGCCGCGCCATTTTAGATAACTTCACATATGAGAATGTATGTTAGTGTGTGTGTGTGTGTGCGTGCAGAAAACAGATTTGTGAAAAATGCGGAAAATGGCAAAAATGAAATCGATGGATTTCAGGCGGCAGACATTGCGTATACATATTGCAAAATATAAATGTACATTGGCAGAAGCTGGTGCGAAGTTGCTGAACATTACCAAGGCTGCTAAGGAGAGAGGATATGTCGGCCATTATGATAAATCGCACCTTTTATTGCAGCATCAGCGCCTTGGTAACTGATTTATAAAGGCATCGTCATTGTCATCGGCACCAACAACGACAACGACAACGACAATGACATCGGCAACCCGTCGACAACTACAACCAGCAACGAGAATGTCAGCAGCTTGCCGGCAATCGTTAAAGAAATAGACAAACAGACAAACAGACCAACCGACCAAGAGACACATAGACGAACAGACATTGTACATGACATCATTCGACAGCCACGACAACTGCGATAGATGCCACAACGTCTGCAGCTACAACTACAATAAAGCAGACAATTTTCCTCAAAAAATCATTTGGGTGCGCGGTAAAACACTAACATATAATAAAAATTGCACATATGCGTGTGTGAAAAGGGGCATGCCACAATTATGTCAGTGTGACAATGATAGATCTGGCAGATTGTAACAGTATATTGCTTAAATAAGAGAATATGATAAATGAACGTAAAACGCGAGATTTTATTGAAAAGTTCTTATGGCTGAAAGAAAACAAAACTAAGACGACTTTTATTTCAATTCAAACTAATATTTTATCATAAGAATTATATGATGTAAGATGTTACATAATAACAAGCCGTTTACATCAATGAATCAACACAAAAATGTGTTTTGTAAAGTTGCGAGAATGATTTTCTGAATTTTAAACTTCATTAAATATGTTTTGAAGATAATAATAATAATAATTTGTTTTATAAGTCAGATTAAGATATATCGCCGTACAACGGTGATGCAGGTGGCCCTCTTTGTGATGTTCCTTGGATAGCGATTAAACTTTACATAATTGGGATCGAATACGAGCAGCGACCCCTCTTGGTATAGAGCAGACACGACTGTAGCATTCTTCAGTATGTCTCAGAATGAATTTAGCGTGGAATTTTGACTTTTTTTCTACAACTTTTGCTTTCTTCACATTTTAGAATGGTTTCCCGAATATGTTACAGCATCTAGTTTTTTCCCAAAGAGTTTTAGCAACCTTTTCAAATTTAATTTTATTTACTTAATCTTAAGCATTATGAAATACACGTACAATGTTCTGAAAATAAAGAGTTCAGGCTTTTCTACTTTGTTTAACAACCATTTTTCGCATTCGCACTAGTCTTTATTTGAAAATATTTTTATATTGTTGAATTGATGCTTGCTGAGCCGAAACTTAATACTTTTGAAACAGCTCTCATCATGTCAACGTCCAATTTTTCCCAAAACATAACATATGCACTGTCGCAATGGCCCATTACACATTCGTCATTTTTGTGGCCTTCCGTATGAAAAAGTTTACACCAACAAAAAACAAATGAAAAACTTTCATACCGGTCACTGTTCAAGCTAAGAAAAACTGTGAAACCGTCAAAAGACAAAAAAAATATATGCTATATGTATGTATGTACTTATCATATATGAATGTATATGCTCACATAAAGGTTGATCCATATGCACATACTTGTAAATGGAATGTGGGTTGCAAAAAATAAATGTAAGTATGTATGAAAATGTGTAATAATTCGCATGCTATGATTGAATGCAGAGCAGAAAATGCATTTTAAATCTTGAGGCAGAGATGCAATTGAAAGCTATCGAAACCGGCCCAAATATAACTTCGTATCATATCTTTTTTCTCTTTTAAAATATCCTTTTCAATGATATGAATATGTGTTAACTGTTCAATTTTAATACCCTGCACCTTATGATACAGAGGGTATAATAAGTTTGTGCAAGCCGAAAAGGTATGTAACATACACAACTTAGGTATGGCAATAAGTTAGACGAACCTTGGCAGCTAAGCGATACGTGCGAGAGCACTATCGTGGGATATGGAGAAAGCAGAGATTCCTCTTCGGAAGTAAGAAACATGAGCCAAAAAATTATGACTAATGATGCTGGTCCAAAAGATTAAACGTCTAACCCAAGGATTTCGCGGGGTATGCGTGGAGTGGATCCGCAGCGTTATAGCCCAGCAACATTTAGACTGTTGCGAGCTTCAGGATATTCGGGATAGCTGCTGGACAACGCGCGATGCCCACATGTTGGATTGAACGTATGGAAATTAAATCGGAGATTATATTTCATAACTTTTGGAACACATCCTGTACAAAGTAGATGCGTACACTTGTATACATTCAAAAACCAATGAAGTAAATAAACCAATAAAACTATGACGCGAATTAAACGCTATTCTTTGCGTCTAGAAATATCTACATAGGAGAAAAAAAGCAAAAATACATATTTTAAATAACGTAACGCTTCAGTAAGCGATAGATTGATTTTACTTTTAGCGATATGGCAAAGGCACAAGTATATAGAAGTATACATAAGTAAACACATAGCTGATATATTTACCTTTGCGGTTAACGCCGGAAAAAAAATGAGGACAGCAACAACAATAACAGCAAAGCTGTGATTTGTACGATTCAAAATAATTAAGCTGGAACAAGAGTGGGAAGTACGATAGATGAGAGGCATGGAAAAAAAAGAGAGACAGGGAATTTGACGGGGCACCAAAGCCACAAAACAGGTTTCTCTCCAATACCGCTGAAGATAATGCAGAACAAGAATATTCATGGAACAAGAAACGAAAGTGGTGCCATAGAAAGTTGAGAGGCTGAGATGCAAAAAAAAAAAAAACAAAAGATAGAGAAAAATACAAACAAAAAAAGAGCACAAAAACCAATACAAAGAAGTGTGTAAAGTGTGCAAGAGAAGACAGAAGAACAGGCATGCACCTTGAGGCACAGCTTTGACACAAAACTTTTAATTAGGCACTAAATTGCAGCACGGTTACCCCTTGTAGGTAAGTTTCATAATGCTGATTAACAAGCCAAGGCAACCCTTTTTCATACCCTTTTATTCTCAGCATTTTGACAAGATTGTCAGTCTGTCAGAGAGTCAGCGAGTTAACCTGACAAAATGTCAAGGCATCAGAGAGTTTGCTCATCAGTCGGTTAGACCGACAAGCCTTGAACAGCTTGAACAAAGACCTATGCTATGTATGTAGTAAACGGGTCCAACTAACTTACTAACTAACTGGCTCGCTGGCCGACTAACGGATTGACGGACTCACTGAATGATGGACCGACTGAAAAGTGTCCTGCAGCGTTGGCATACTGCAAAGTAGAAAAGTGCTGAGCAGAAGAAAAGTTTAACAAAATTATGCTGACTCACAGACAAGCACAGAAAAGTGGAAGAAAAAAATGTGAAGCAGTAGGGACGATGACCGACATTAAAATACCCTGCACCTAATTATTCTAAATAAACAAGTTGTTTTTTTTTTTGCGCTAAATTATACATTGATGCGTGGTAGCAAAGAATATAGAACTACAGTTCTATAGTAGTTCTATATTCTTTGGTGGTAGCCTTTCATAAGCCGAAATTCTCCCACAAGCGAATGGGATCATGGTAAAATGTGTATTCTTTAGCTTTTATTGCTCAGATTAAAGGCATTTGAATATTTAGTAGATTGAGTCGAATCTATTGGTAAATTTTGTTTTTGTAAATGTTGTGAAAATCTGTAAATATGTATATAGTAATTTAAGGCCTATCACACACTAAATTTTATTTCTTGTGTAGCGAATTATTTGTCATCAATATTGGATTATAACCAAATTTGTATCGGTTGATTGCCAATAAAAAATAAATATATAAAAAAAAAAAAAAAAGGTTTTATTGTCTCTGAGGTCTAGGTGTGAATGCCTACCATTCGACACCAACGAGTGGCCATAGGTAGCGTACTCGCCTTGCAACCCGGTGGTTCGACACCCCGCAGAAGCACTGGCATCGCTAGTAAAAAGGATCTATTTGCCCAAGAAAATCTGTATTAATTCAAGACACCGCCGTTTGGATTCGGCTATAAACTGTATGTCCCTGCTTTCTTCGAACAGTCATTAATAGAGATCCCCATGCTCCACAAAATAGTCAGTCAGGGAAATTATTATTACGAGTGCAACTTATGGTCTGCCTTATTAGTAATAAGTTATTACAATGCCCGTTACATTAGACTGTACAAATCTTTAGTACCCTTTACCCTATGGCTAGAGGGTATTAAAAAAGGACTTGATGGCTATAAAAACGAGAAAAGAACCGGAAAGAAAACATGAAAAAAAATTGACTGACGTGCCTGCCGCTTCAAGTGGAGCGAAAGCCAAAGAGAATGCAGGGCTCAACGGGATCAAACAATTTGCTAGTTTACACCTTGGCCGCTTTTAATTATTCTCACATTGGAGCAACACAGGGTGGAACTATGCTCATTAAAGAGAGCAGTAAGAGGAACTATAAAAAAAATTTGCACTTGAAAGCCTAAAGCCAACACGACGGTTTCTTTACGAGTGACTCATGGAAAGTAGCGCGAAATGCGAGTCCTCTAGGACTTTGTTTGCATGCTTCATTACATCTAATGAATATGCCCTAAGGCTGCCACAGTTTCAAGGGTGTTGTCATATTCATTGCCCTAATTGCTTATGACATTGAAATAAGCCTGAAGGGATACCCCAAGTAAAAAGTGAAACAATACAAAAAACTTTTGGGCTACTATACATTAGCTTGTTGGACACCAAAGTCAGGGGCATGCTTAAGTCCAAGTAGATGCGTACGGTAGACTACAACTTGACTAGGCAACATGCTTCTGTGCTGTACTGTCCTCTCCATATTTTGTGTCCCTTTGTCCCCTTTGAATTGAAGGAGCAAAAAATCTAACTTTCCAATTAACTTTACTCGACAAGTTAAATAAGGTTCAACGTTTTGTAAGTGCTTTATTGGAAATTGCTTTTTCATCTTTCATAAATGTAAAACAAATCAAATTTAGACAGCTGCAGCAACTATCAAGGAAATATGTAACGATCTAGACCCCAGTTAACTCGGCATTTATTGTACTTGTTTTGCAACGAGAAATTAAGTTCCAAAGTTTTGTTAGCCCCATATGAAACTCTCTGTTCTTGTTGCTGTTGCTGGTTGGTGGGTTAGTGGGATGACGGCATGGCGGGATGGCGGGACGGCGGGTTTCCTGGTGCGACATGTTGGCCAACCACTAAGTGAAATTAGCGGTTGTTCCTAATGAAAAGTGGTTTGCGTTGGTTTCAGCGCGTTCAGAACTTTTGCCATTTTATGCGAAGCGACAACAGCAACAACAACTACAAGGAAAACTAGCTGACTGCCATAATGACGGCGTTGATGTGGATGTTGATGTGGACGTTGTTGTCTGATTATGCTCCGCTCCTGATGTGTTCAGAGACCTTGAATGTTTTATTATTTGCCAAAACTTTACGCTAAAAGGCAAAACAAATTTTTTTTTTAGTTTTCGGCAGATACAAACTTGCTGGCTAGATAGTTATTTAATGTTACAAATATTCATTGTTATGTTAGTTTTTAGTTGCCTCGAAGCTTAATGAGTGAGTGTGCAGGTGGGGTAACAACTGTTGGTTGGGATAAGAGGATATTGCTCCATGTAAAGCTGCTTCTCGTCAAATGCCAAGCCAATAATCGCATTAGCGTAATTCCAATCAAACTTTCCGCACGTTATGCACATAATTAAAAATTACTTAAACGTTCTGCAGCATGCGACACACGCCCACAATCCTGTCCATATAGCCATTCCCTTGTTCTACTAGTCTAGGGGCTGGCTTACAGTTTGCTTCATCTTCGACGGAACTGAAATTAATGGCTTTTCTATTATTGTGCACAAAGTTTCAAAGTGCATTTGACGTTGATTGCATTTTTTGCACTCGGAACACCAGCATCACCAACAGCAACAACAGTAGCTCCCTCGAAAGAATCACAGATGCTCGCTGCTGCTTGATTAAAATTTTAGTGTTTGCAGCTGATGCCCTGCCGGCAATTTGACTGCTTCCACTTTTGCATCCCTGGACCCACAAATCTCTCACATGTTTGGCCATTACGTAGCTGAAGTTGCGCGGAAAAAATGAAATCTTACCAAACAATTGCCAAATGGCGATGTGGTATTTATCAAACATTTCGTGCTCAATATGTACGTACTACAGACATATGTACTAGACATATACATAGATACATATTTGGTGTGGTTATACAAGGATAACGAGTTCAACGTTTGGTCGATACCCTTCGTATAGCTATAAAACAAATCATGAGCAGGTATACATGAGCTATCAATTATACAGTTTGGTGTCTCCAATCCGTGTGTTCCTTGATCCGAGAGGCACCGTCCTTTACATCTGTTCATAATTTCACATCAATGTTTTCTGACTATCAGGACAGTTGAAATGCATTATAACTGGAGGTGAAACTTGAAGATATGCTTAAGACCCCGGAACAAATATCGTGCCCAAGGTAAAAAAAGTCCGTAAAAAACACGACAAAGTCGAAAAACAAGGTCATGTTGCATTATGAATTTCTTCCGCCGAACCAAACTGTCTTTAAGGAATATTATTCGAGAGTTATGAGTCGATTGTTTGAAGCTATTCGCAAAAAGAGCACGGATTTACGAAAAGACAACTCTCGCTATTTGCATCACGATAATGTGCCATTGCACACTGAAACACATTTCGTTCCACAAGAATGTATGTAAAAGAGACGAATTTAGTTTCAGGAAAATGGAAGAAATGTTATTCTTAAGCTCATTAAACCAATATCAATATTCTTTTTCATTTGTTAGTAAATCTTGTAATATAATAAACAATAACTAATAATTTAATACTTTTTCATTTTTTTTCTAACATTGTCACAGGACAACGTTGTTCATCATTGAATCATTCAAGTTTTAACAGCTTCCCTCAGTGCCAAATGTTTTTGTATTTTTTTATTTTGTCTAAACATTGACTCGCTTTAAAATCGTTAAGCTGCCCAAAAAAAAACTTCCTTCCTTCTTTGCTTTTTTTTTTCTGTCGAGGCTTACTTGTGGCTGAATGACCAGCCAGTAAAACTTTTAGGCTTCTCTGACGATGTCTAGTTCGTCCGTCGGCCTGCCAGACTTAACCAAAGTCAAGTGAAAAACTGTAAGCGCATTTGCGTTCTTATGTTAAGTTGTCGGACAGGGTTGCCACCATCAAACAATACAAATGAATAGAGCGGAATGGCAGCGGAAAGAACACTACTAGTAGTCCAGGAAGTGGAGTTCAACTTAAATTTGAAGCAACAGCCAAAGCAAAACAACTAGTTAATTTTCAAATTGTGTACAGAGAAGGAGTACAAAAAGTGCGACAGCCTGGTGGTCACCACACCACTCTGGGCTCAACTTGATTTTAAATGCCGAAAGTATAGTACATAGTTCAAAACTACAACAGCTCCACTTAATGCATTGGAGAGTTGGTCTGGCCTGGTCTTGGTTTTGGTTAGCTTGGTTTGGCTGACTTGACTGGCTTGGCTGGGTTGGCCTGGTCTATGTTTGGACTTGCTGTGTAGGCCGGTCATTGATTGCTGAGAACAAAAGCACAGCTGTGCAGTGGATTGGCTACATGTACAAAAACCCGACGAACTGGTCAGAGAGAATAGCAGCATAAAACTTGATTTTGTCTAAACATATGAAGCTTGGCCACAGTCCCACCTCCATCACCAGTCCCAGTAGCCACCACCTCATCGTTGGCCCCTTGCCATCTGCACGGTTGCAAGCAGCTTTGGCAGCCGAAAGCAGCGAAATATCTTCCGGCTCGCAGCGCAAACAACGACAACAACAAAATTTACAACAAGTAACCATGGGGCATACCATATTTAAGCTAGTTGGACGCGGTTCCGACCATGGTTTGGGTAGATTTTCTATTGTTAAGGCGTTCCCAAAGACTTTACCAAATGCTGATGTTGTCGTTGTTGTTGTTGTTTGCAGCTATTCGCATTTTTCTATTGTTTGGTAGCATTAATGTTGTGATTTGGAAATTACGAAATTCTTTCGTAGTCGAAACTGGATATGCTTCACAGAGGGTGGGGGGTCTCATACCAGACCAGACCAGATGCATTGCAGTTTAGTTATAAATTTAAGTCAAAAATTGTGGTTAGGAAAGCAATTACAACTTTTCAGCACGGTTTTGTTTTAAGAGCTGCCAATTGAGAATTTAAATATATTGGGCGGATGGGTGTTTATGTAAGGACCTGGAAGTGTGCGCAATGTATATCTATTTTGTATCCGATGTCTAGGGTAAATATTATACAACTTAAAATCAAAAATTTATCCGTCATCGCATATCTTTTTTTAATGAACGAAAGCTTATTAGTACTTTTGTGGCAATGTGAACACTTTATTCTCACTTTACTCGGGTTCATCTATAAATCAGTAAAGCACCGAGTATCAGCTCTACGATAATTCGTCACCTCGACTAACCTTTACACAGTTCCTAGGTTTTTTTATTTCAATTTTGCACAAAGCAAAAATTAAAATGGTAAGGTTTCTTCGTTAAATAAAAATAATGTAAAAAGATAAATATAAGTGAAAAAAGAAAAGAAAGAATACCAATTCTTTCACAATTGAATTAGTATTCTTCTAATAAAGCGCATTTTGATATTGTATTTGTTACAAAACAAAAAAATAAACAGAAAACGGTCACAAGGTGGGATCCCGTAAAGGATTCGAATTCTTCTCACCATAAACTTTTCCTAAATTTAAGTTTGTCTGGGGTGCCACAGAAATCTCTAGAGATTTGGCATACGGTTTGAAACCGCAAAAGCAAAAACCGTAGGTGCCACAGAAATCTCAGAGATTTATTTTTTCGGAAATTTTTTTACGCTTTTGCAAGAATTGCAGGAAACAGCTACATTTAGACACTTATTTAAATAAATGTTTTTTAACAGTGATCCAAGAAAGTTAATTCTTTATTACATTAAGCAATAATTTTTAGCATATTTTGCAACATTTTGCTTTCCACTTGTACAAAATAAATATGAATGTTTGCACGCAAATAGAAAATAATTTTTAAAATGCCTTTTACGGGATTATTAGCCCGGTCGATGAACTCGCCAATTATTTAACACGGCGCTAGATTAACTAAAAATATTACTTCATTTATTAAAATCATTTATTTAAATTATTTTGATTTTTTTTTAATTTTTCATATGCTGTTGTGTCTTTTTTCTCCTTAGGTTGCGCAGATGAGATTTTAATTTTTAACTTAAATTGCTAAACTATTGACATTCACAACCATGCCCTCATTCACGCCTTTATTTTTATGAAAATTCTACGCATAAAAAACCAAAAATCGATGCCGCATTAGCCTTAATGATTGCCACAGACGTCCAGTCCGGAAGGAAGACGACTTTGACTTCCGAAATTTTGAATTTCATAAAATTCGTGTTGCAAAAAACAGAAAAGAAGATCTCTAAAAATAAGGTAGCAGCAATATTTAATATTCCAAAATTTTAGTCAAAATTGAAGCCAAGATACTATAAAACTTAGTCAAAAAATATTTATGCACTTCTGCCAATTCTACTAAAAGTGAGAGGAGGATATTCAGTAGAAGTGGCCTTATAGTTTTGGACAGAAGGACCCGACTGAAACCTAGAAATGTGGACATGTTGGTCTTCTGCCACAAAAACAAGCTATTTGAAGGATACATTTTTTTTTTTAATTGTTGAATGTACACTATTTTTGGATTTTTGAGATGTAATTTTTAAAGGATCTCTTTTTTACAATGTCATGAATAAAACGTTTCTGGTAAACATTTTGAAATACCCTTTTTGAAAGTATTCCAATTTTCCCCACTTGCGCTATGATATTTATTAAGAGAATGTGCCCTTTTTTGTGTGCCATTTTCAATTTGTTCGTTAGCACTATCGATAGTATGGATAGTTTCAACTATCAAAGTCTAAACTATCGAGTGGTGGCACTATCGATAGTATCCCACCTCTACAACTTAGTATTAAAATATAAGTTTTTAACTTTAATTTAACTCCAAAGATATCTAACAATATGCCAAAGTAAATACATACTCCGAAGTAAGTAACAGTTGCATTGAATAAAATGGGTTTTATTGGTGAATTTAAAAAAATCTCGAGCAATTTTGTTAGGGATTTTAAAAGCGTCTCGAAACGCGTCTGTGGCACCGAGAATCGAATTGCAGAGAAATTTACGAGAAATGGTTTTCTGTGGCACCCCCGTATAAGAGAATTTGAGATGAGAAAAAAAATGTCAATAGTCTGTTGAGCCACCTTTCTAGTTCAAAGCTTCACACTTGGAAGGGAAACGTACCAATTGACAAAACACTGCACCGATTTATTAAAATTTCAAAATAAAAATATCGTTTCGTATTCGCCAAAAAACTTTTTGTTTTCTTTTTCACTCAATAGTTGCACTGCTGCAAAGCTTCGAACCCAACGTAAGTGCCAGCAGCTACAGCCAATCGCTTTCCCGCCAATTTTGAATAATTGCTGCTAAATAAAATTAAAGGTGTGTATTTAATAAAAAAAAAATAAGTGCTTAAGACCTGTGATTGTGTTTTGTCCCAAAATTCGATGTTTATTGTAGTGATAGTAAGAGGCATAATGTTTACTGCTGAACTTTTGAGGTTCGACCGGGTTCGGTATCAATCCTTCTTTTGAAAATGAGTCAAATGCTTTTCTTACGTTATTTTTCAATTATTTTTTTTTTTGCTACAATTTCAGTGTCCAAGAGAGTGATATTTTCAGTATGGGATATACAAAAAACTTTTTGCGCTGCAGTCATTAATCTATGAAAAATATTATTACTATTATATTATATATTCGTTTCCTCGAATGCATTCTGCATATTGGCCACAGAATTTGAATTAAAAATTGGCAAGTTCGTAGTGCCGATAAGGCGGCTGTAGAAAAAAGAAGAGAGGGAATACAAGAGAATTTGCTCAGGCAATACTAATAACGGCAATACAGCGATAAGAATTTTCCAAAACCCGAAATTAGCTGACAAAATAACTGGAGTAAGCTTTTCATTAATTTATCGATTTAGCGTTATCTTACGAGCAATAGCATCTGGATATGAAATTGATACAGATGCCTTTGAAACAGCAACTATAGTATGTTTATAGATTTGTATCCATGGTTTTATAAGTCCATAAAATTTTAATACATGGTGCAGAAATAATAAAACATGTTTTCCTTCCGATTGGAATGATGTCGGAAGAAGCTCCTGAGGCCAGAAATAAAGATCTCAGAAAATTTCGCTTACACCACACTCGAAAAAATACGCGTAAAAACACCATGGAAGACTTGGCACATACACTTTTTATTTCATCGGACCCATTCATTACGATGCTATCAAAAGGTTCAGTTCCCTCTTCCAAAAAGGATCAACTACTAGATAAAGCCGTTATTTTAAGTAAAGACGTTGAGAATGAATTTTCAGATTATTCCTCATCATCCGCAGCTTTAGCTCTACTCGGTACCTGATGACTCATAAATAACTAAAAAAAAATTATTTTTATATTAGTTTTAATTTGTATAATATTAATCTATTATATAAAATGAATGTATTCTTCTAGAAAAATAAGCCTTTTCAAAAGTTATAAATAAATTTCTGCTAGATTCTACAACAAGTATATACGCGGGCAAAATGGATTTCAGGTGTCTATTTCGAAATTATATAGTTGTCCGATTCATACCAGGATATGTATATATACTCCTTAAACATTTTTAAAGAATAAATTTTATTAAAATTGGCGGAGAAATATCTTAAATTCGGTCGAAAACGGTTAGATATCGAGTAGAGCAGTTTTATATAGAAATTTAAAACAAAATAAAAATTTTTTTGTAGATAGGCCCATACGTAGTTCGAAAATTTCCATATGGAAATTATTGCGTATTATTTCAGATGGAACCACCACACCTAGTGAAGTAGTGGCGCCATCTAACGTTAAGCATTTTTAGAATTCCACTGATTGGTTTAGTTATCTGCGTCCACTTGTCAAAAATTTTAAATCGGAATTTTTCGTGACTATTTTTTTATATGAAGTTTTTCATTCCGTTCGTAAATTTTGCATGCTGCGTATGCTGGGCATTAAAACAAAAAATTATTTTTATATTAATTTTGATTTGTTGCATGTTTATCTACAAATTAAAATTATGTCTACAAAAATAGCAACATTTTTTCAGAAATTATTACAAAATCGCCGCTAAATCAGCCATTTCTCCCACTGTGCAATGTATGGAAACAGAGATAATCTATGCTCTATGTATAGGTACATTATCATGTTGTTAAATTCACGGCAGTGTTCAAAAATCACCATGTCACCAGGGAAATGCCTCTTTCAAAATATCATAAAACGAAATGGCATACCACATCATGTCACCACCAACCCTGCTATACAATCGGTTCAAATATTGCGTTTCATTGCAAAGGTCAAGAAAATAGTATCTATATCTATCGGGGTCTTACAAATTATCATTTTTTTTTGTTTTAGCAGAATACGCGATGACACTGCGAGGTCCAGCGTTGCGTTTTCGAATTGGGTTAAATAATTTCTGCTTCGAGAGTTTTAGTCTTTTTACAGACTAAGCATTCGAAAAACATGATGTACAGTTGTGAGCCTTGCCTTAAAACACATTTTTTCCTGTTTATTCCCAAAATGTCGTTGGACAGTTGCAAAACGAGTGTACAGGTTGTCCTAATCAATTAGCGAAGAGTGTATATGTTTTAGATAAACATTCTGATTGACACAGATGCACATATTATCATCGTCCACCACTAAAGATGTAATACTGTTAGCGCTTTGTGAAGGAACAAGTGTGTATTCGAGAGTAAGTGGGCTTTCTATAGCTATCGACGTCTTGTCGAAAAGCAAGAAAATGGGATTAGCGATGTACTATATTAGAAAAACTCAACGAGTTTAGAGACTACATACATATATTATAGTCACAATTTTCTGTTATACATTATAAATTGTTTGCTCGTAATAATAATAACTAATATCATATGCACCAAAAACAATTGCGAAAAAGCAAAAGCTTTGCGTATTGTAGTGACACACACAAATAAAAGTCAAGAGTAATTTATTAAGTCTAATCATTAAGCCTCATTAATCAGAGACTAATAAGAGACTTAATTAACAATTTCCATTGACTCAATGTCCTGGCAACCTACAGCCAAAATATTCTTATCATGTGAACTTTACATCGTTTAAGCCAACCCAATATAGACCAATACAGTGAGACCTAAATTAATCCAGAAACTTAAATTTTTGATTGTTCATAAGAAACTTTTTCACAACGTAAAAATTTCAAAAAGTCAATTCTCTTGGTTTTTTAATGATTCCTTGGATTTTATTTGGAGCATCCTTATTCTTTTTTCAATAAAATACCAATGGGACTCAAGTCAGGAAAAATGAGTACAGTTTTACTGACCTGCAATAAAAAATTAACCATTCCTGATGCTCGAAGATCGAAGTGCTGCACAAAAAGCGAAAGTTTGCTGAAATTTCCTTATAGAGTGTACGAATAATTGCTTTGAGTTTTGCTAATTTTTTTCTACACCAAATAAGTGCTTAAAATTTCTTATTTTAAAAACGCAAAACTGAAAAGTTCTTTACTATACGCAATAAAAATTAATTTCTTATGACAACTCTGCGCAGAGTTAAGAGGCATTAAACTTGTGAGTTACGGGTGTATGAATAATTAGTGTGCTGACTGTATCTATCTACTTGGATTTGACGCCCAATCATTATTATCATAATTGGAGCAGTACCATCCCAACTTAATGTTATTTTTGTGCTTTGATGAACATTAAACTTCATCTTTTCTTTGGGTATTGTGGAGGTTGGCATAAGGCGAAGCCAAAGGGAATGCATGAACATAAAACAAAAACAAAAAAAACCGGGCGAGACATACCAGAGATGTGTGAAAAGAAAAAAAAAAACCAAACAATATGTAATTTCTACGCAAAAATGTTTTCACATGAGCGCGGCAGGCGTAACAGGCATCGTCAAAACAAGGGTCGTAGGGCGCAAAGGAGGAAAAGAAGATGTGGCAGCAGAAAATTGACGTTGATGTAGTTGACTTACCGACACTGACGTTGACTGCGCTGTCCCTGGCGTTCGATGTATGGGTGTCTGCTCTAAAGTTGGCGTGTGCCGCTCCAGACTGAGCGTTGTGCTGACCTGTGCTGAGCTGTGGGGGCTCTGTGTTGACGTTGACTGCAAGCTGTTGAATGTCGACGTAGTCGACTCGTTTGGAATGTGACCGTCGCAACTGAAACGGTTTTTCTTTTCTCTTCTCTTCTCTTATTTTGATTTACTGCACTCTCCAATGCCGGTCCGTATGGTTGTTGCAAGCTAAAGGTGACGCCTTTTTTTTGTAGTTGTTTTTACTTTGTATATATTTGCCTACACTCGTTAAACCGTTTTATATGTTTTTTGTTTTTCTTTTTTGCTGATGCTGTATTGCTAAAAATATTTTGTTGTTGTAACTGCAATAGTAACTACCGTTACTCATTCAATGCTACTCGAAGGACAAATGGTGTTCAGACACTCTCGCTCCGACACGCTCAGAGCCAAACACGAAAACAACCGCGTTAAATATTTCAACAATTGAATCACACTCACTGTTATTTTGTATTTATGCACGTTTTAGTTAAAAACAAACAGCCACAAAAAATAAAGACACAAAATGAACAACAACAAGAACAACAACGATATATCATGGTCAACTGGTTTTTGGTTGAATTAATAAATCGACAAACAATTAAGTGAAAAAAAAAAAAAAACTTTATACTATATTTATTGATGTACACAGAACGAATACATTTAATTTTTTTAATTTAACATTTTCGCATATGAATAGTTGAATATATCAAAACAATGAGGGGCCCCCGTTTGGATGATGCATAACTCTAAAAAATCATAAAAAAAAGAAGCTATATAAAAAAGGCACGCGCCGCACGTCTTTAACATTTGGATTTGTGGCAGCATGCACAGTCAAGCTAGGTTTACACTGCGTCACAGATACTTCACAGCAAAATGACACAGGAATGCAGTGTTGCAGAGTGCACGTTTAATGCCACCTCCACTCTATGGTAGTAGCTGATGATCGTTTTAAATGAAAAAACATTTTAATTTTAAGTGCATTCTCAATTGACTTTACTATTTTTTGAGCTTGTGGCAACCTTTGGCATGGATTTTTAATGCCACAGTGTAGCCCAGTGTAAACTTAGCATTAGTAGCTGCCTCAATGTCAACGTCAACGTCGACGCAAGCCGCAGAGTCAGCAGCACACACACGCACGTACATACAAACACATATAGTACAAAGAGAGCGCTTAAATTGAATTTCGGACTTGCAATTTACGCTTTTAATTAAATCATTAAAAGGAGGGCAAAAAGATTACGCCATTTAGCGCGTTGCTGCTGCTGCAACAACCAGCCGCCGGCAATTGTTGTAATAACTGTTTGTTGTGCTTGAACGTTTATATACACACAGCCATATGTAATTGTGTTGTTGTTCGTCCGAGTTCAAATGCTTTGGTCAGTCATTCATTCATTGATCGCATCACAGTCGTACAGCTTAAAAATTTAATTACAAACAAATGCAATTTGCTTCTTTGTAAGTAAAACCAAATTATTTGTAATTGAACTGTTTTAGTCAGCACTTAATTGTTGCTTCACCCAACGACGCACACATTCTCTCGCTCTCTCAAACAAACACACACACAAACCGCCGTAAACAAGAGATAAACGAAAACCAGAAAGACAACTATTTATACCATTTACTGCAGAACTTCTATTTAGTGCTTCTTTTTTACTTTGGTTCATTACCTAAATATGTACATACATACATACATAGCATGTAATGAATATATTCAAGATTTTTATCGTGCCATTTACATTTATTTCACACACACTTTATTTGTTTGGTTTTGATTCTCATACATTTTTAATTATTTGCCTGTAATAATAAAACAATGCCGCATTTCGAAATGCGTTTACACGGCGCACAACTTCCGACGCTTACAACAAGTTAAACAATGCCGCCGCTTCGCACACACAGCACAGCGCACAACCGACAACCGTTGCTTAAAACACCTGTTGGCGAAATGTCCAAACGAAACTTTGAAAACAAAAAATGTACCTAAATTTGCCAGCAACAAGAGTATTAATATGCTAAAGAAAATACCAACAGCACAGCAGTATTTAAATACCACAAACTGACAGCTGCCATTGATTTTCAAATTTTGTTTACACTTACGAATATTCTTGAAAGAAATTAAACAGCGAAAAAAATTAAACAATTTATTGTTATATACACCATTTTTTTTTTTACACGCTAAAATGCAAGGAATAATGGTTATGAAGACAAGAGAAATTGGTTTGAACTTGGCCGGCCTGTCAATTTGTATTGTCCGTTACTCGCAGACCAAGCAAATGAGCTGCGTGCTTTCGTGCTGCGTATAGGCCTTTACAAGAAACAATTACATCTTATTAAACCTTAACAATATTATGTAGCAAAATATTGTTTAAGTTCTATAGACAACATTTGAACAAAAATATGTTCCATATTTGGATTTGTTCACATGGAAAAACATAGCTAAGAAATATACTTTCAGCCACTTGTTGGCAGTGTTTGTTAGATGGCGCTAGTGTGTCACTAGTTATCAAAGACTTAAACCGCTGCATTTGAGAAAAGCTTTGTTCCCAAACCTTCGTGAGCTTTGGTTGTAACTGTATTATGTATTGGTTTCTGGAAAACTACTTTATGTAATGTAGCTTTTGTTTTTAGAAAGCTTCTTGCGCTTTTTTGTGAAAAGTTTCATATTTAATTGTGTTAAAAAAAATTAATTTGAGTTTTGCCATTTTCTAATGAAAACTTCTTGCGCTTTTTGGGAAAAAGTTTATGTAGCATTTTGCCATTTTATGTCTGAGTTTGCTTTAAGGCCCATACGCAGAAATTTACGAATGTAATGGAAAAACTTCATATAAAAAAAATAGTGTGACTATTTTTAACAGAAGCAGTCTGAAATTTTTCACATTTTTTGGAATTCCAATTTAAAGAAAAATGCAAACACGTTTTAATGTTTTGAAACAAATTTTTTTATATTTGCTTGAATTTTCAGTTGTTTTTTCAAATTTTTTTTTTTATATAAAACTTTGTTTTAAGTTGTTCTCAGTTATCTTTTTTTTTTTCATATATAAATAATAATACTTATGGCTACAATACAGTAAACAATGTTTGTTGTTCATCGATTTTGTTACTATTTTCTTTTTCAACATAGTATATATTTTTAAGTTTTCATATATAATTAATTGATCTTGGTACCGCGATTTTTCAATTATCATTTCGTATTGCATATGGTACTTATAAAATTGATTTTAGACATAATTTTTTACTGCATGTTTTTCTTGATCTTTAGATTCTTTACTTTATCTCTTTAAATCGAATATTGAAAATATGCAACAATAGCAACTAACAAAGCTAAAATTACATGTCATACGCACTAGCATATATGTACATACATACATACATACATATATTTTAACTACGTGGTTTTTGTTGCTTATATCTTAAGAACTAGAACTAGCAGCTTTTAATACATATACAATACATATTTACACTTAAAAAATTTGCTAATAGTTTGTTTCATTTGTCATACCATTTCACTTAGTTTATACATTTTGTAATTGCATTTTACTTTGTGTTCTCAGAAACTTTGCTTTGTTCGCCTGTTCTGGCGATTGCTTCTTGGGAAAGGGAGGGATAAGAAAAGATCTATCTAAAGCTAACGGCCACTTAGCATATTCCACGTCTTAGTGTTTCACAACCTGAGCATAATTTAAAATTATACAGTAACTGCATTTATTTATATTTTTTTGGCTGGCCAACATTTTTGAATACTATTATGTCTTCTGGATGGCAGCGATAGTCCCTGGCATGACCAGCACGCCGGAAGCTACCAGTCCAGCCAGTTAGCACCGTTGCGGACCTTTCCCATTCGATTGGCTTACAACTGATACTAACTGCCGACCATGATGTGCGCCGGCTGCTCCAGCTCGTTGTCATGTACCGTGACAAAGCGCGAGCTGGCCACTGGTCCGCTAAGGCCGCTCTTAAAGAGGTCATCGGAGCTCAGCTTGCAGCTGGGCACCAATTCCGTAAACTCCGAGCCCAAACCAAACTCCATGTCCAGAAAACTATACTCCCAAGTGGAAGCGCCAGCCGACACATTAGAACTGATACTGCTTACATACGATGAGGTTAGGGAGTGCGTGGCCGAGGAAATGGTGGACAGCGTTGTGAACGTGGCCGTAGTTGAACTGCTTTGGCAGCTAGTCGCACTGGAGTTTCCATTTGCTTGCACCGTAGTGAAAGTGCCGCTAAAGGCCACTGTTGCGGTAGACGAGACGGAGCCTGTGCTTGTAGCAGCTGTACTGGACACAGGCACCGCTGTAGGCGATGTGGCAGCGGGCAGTATGGAGAACAAATCATTGTTGTTTAGCGGGTCTAAGGCTGACTGTGAGGATAGGCTTAGCACTGAACTCCAGTTAATGGAACGCGTAGAGTCGTCGTCCGCATAGCCGGAATCACTTGAATCACAGACGGTAACAGCGACGACGGGTGAAGTGGTTGCAGTGGCGGATACAGTGGCTACGGCGGCGACGGTGGCACTCAAGGCACTGGAAGACACCACGGAATCGGAACTAATGCTGCTGGTGCTGCTGTTGTGGTTGCTGCTGCTGGATGTTACACTAGACGCTGCGGGTAAGCTGTTGGCCAAAGTAACGGGCTGCGGGCTGCTAACGCTGGCGGCGCTGGAGATTACAATGGGTGGCTGGCAGGTTGGAAAGGGCGTGGCACGTCCTGATTGCGACTCCCGAAATGGATAGTGATCGTAGGGATGTAGCGCTGTGCTGCCTCCGTTAACCACCACGGACGAAGTGGCTGGCGATGCATTTGTATCACAGTTGCTGTTGCCGTTGACTGCTCCATGATTTTGCGCCGAGTTAAAACCCGTACCAGAAGGGACGGACTTTAGCAGATGTGAATTGTAGGAGGGCGGCGCTTCCAAGCGTTCGTTCTGGTGGTAAACATGCGGAGGAGGCTGCAGTGGCTGGAAGGCTGGTGGCTGTAGCTGCTGATAGTGATCCATATTGGCTAGGCGCGCACAGTTGAGAACCGGCGCATAGTCCTGTTGCATGGGTGCAGGCGGCGCGTGTGGATGATGCAGTGCTTGTTGATGCGTGGCTGCTGGATGTGGTTGCTGATAGGCCGGATGATATTGCGCTGCTGCTGCGGCTGCGGCGGCAGCTGCGGCCTGCTGATGATGTTGCTGAGCTGCCTGATGGAGTTCCTTGGCCTCGGCTTCGATCTCACGATCGATGCGCTTTAATGTATTGCAGATGAGCACCGAGCGGTAGAGCGACTGCTCAGACACCTGTCGGAATCGGGACAGCTTGAACATGGACAGATTTCGAATCTTCAGGCGCGTATCCTTATAGCAGTTGCGATTGGCATTACACCAGTTGCCGCGTCCATCACAGCAGCGCTTGAGCGCATGGCGCGCATCCAGCGCGGCCGGATGCATATGCAATGGCATGCCATTGGCAAAGGGAGCCGGCGTGGCAACGGGCGGAAGGGTATTAGTATTGCCAGGATTGCCGGTGGGGGCCACAGGCGCATTGCTGCTGCTGCAGCCCAAGTCTAGATAGGACTTGCCGTTCTCTGCGCAGCGTATGGTTTGCTGTTGAGCCTGCTGTTGCTGCTGCGGAACGTAGACTACGCTACTCTCGTAAAACTGCTGTGCATTAGCAGCATTTGCTGCCTGCCATTGTGGAGGAAATCCATTGGGCAAACGCATATGCTGCGGACTACCCGTGCGAGAGCAGTTCTGTTGGGGGAAAGGCTCTGAGTAGTAGTTGGGACGCGAGCCGTAACCATGCGCAGCTGGAGAAAAGCTGCCATTGAGTCGCTGATGCTGTTGTGCCTGC
The DNA here is from genome assembly GCA_949987675.1 of Chymomyza fuscimana. Classification (NCBI taxonomy): domain Eukaryota; kingdom Metazoa; phylum Arthropoda; class Insecta; order Diptera; family Drosophilidae; genus Chymomyza; species Chymomyza fuscimana. The sequence continues at coordinate 89,817,163 of OX465088.1, forward strand.
TGCTGCTGCTGCTGATGCGTTGTAGGAGGAAAGGGATGGTATCGCATGGGACAGTAAGTGGGTATAATGCTTTCCTCCTCCTCGTAATCATCCTCAAAATCATCATCTTCATCGTCAAGTTCATCGGCACTCAACAAAGTAGTGGCCAGAGTGGATCGTGTGGCTATGCTGCCCCAGGGATCGCTGGGCACGGCAACAGCCTGCAATTTGGATATGCAGTCCACTGGCTCGGGATTGCTGACCGTTGTCGTGGTCCAGGGCTCGCACGGCACGGCGGCGACTACTTCCAGCTTGGCAATGTTATTTTCGGGCACAGCAGTGTTGGCCGTTGGCGGCAATGGCACCTCTGAAGCCGACAAACTTGGTAGTAATGTGCTGACCGAGCCCATGCTGACTCCTTGGCTCTTAGTAACTTCATCACCTTCATTGCTAATACTAGACAGCTGCTCGGCGGCTGGTGAGGACGTTCTTGTCGTTGTAGTTGCTATTGCGGCTGTGGAGTTTGGGATTGTGCTTGCGGTTCCATTTAGTGGTTTCTGCTCAACATGGTTATTGTTGGACTCTTGCTCCAGCTCCTGCTCAGCGATATGCTGTTTCTTGCCATTGCTCAGGTGCTGCTCCTCCAGCGAGTCAATATAGTTGTTGTTGTTAATTGCCCATTTATTGGCCTTTATTGGCGGGGGCGCACAGTTGGTCGTATATGTTGTATTGGCATCCTTGGAATCGAATGTCAGCTCATGCTTCCGCTTTGTAGCGGCAGTTGCTTGAAGACCCATCGCTGAATTGACCTGAAATAAAAATGAAATGTCTCACATTAGTCTTTGCTTATGGTTTTTGGCGCCAAAAGTTTATTAGCCAACTATTTAGAGCCACAGAAAAAACAACAACCACAAAAAAAACTGCAATGAACTTGGCAAGGGTAAAAAAACTATACAAAAACTTTAAGAAAGTGTTAAGACCGTCGGCCACTATTTGTGCGCAACCAAACAATTCAGTACGAGACAACACACAACAAAGCAACCAAAAAACACCCACCAACTCAGCAATACACCCAACTCATCAGCATCAACCAGAACAAGAACAACAACAGCAACATCTACAAAAAAAAAAAACACAATCATCCTGTGCTGCTTTTTGTACCCTACCAGAATGAAAATGAAATGAAAATGCCAGCCAGTCAAGTCAGCCAGGCTCCTTCTCATCGGCCTTAGTCTTAGCCACCCTCTTGCCAGCCATCTAGCATATCGCTGGCATTGCTCATCAATGCCGCCTGCTGCTCTTGTTTCTACTGCCACCATAGCTCCGCTCCGCCCAATGTTCACATCTCGGAATCTTCTTAAAATAAAACACATCGTCGAAGCAGTAGAAGCACCAGCAGCAGAAACAACGCAGCGCACGTTACATCAGTGGGACGAATAGCATCTTCAATGTCTCAGCATTGCGTACACTTCCGCCATTTAAGTTTTGATACTATTTTAGGGGCTTTTCTTTTCTGCTCGAATTTTTCATATTATTGGAATTTTCAACAATAAGATTTTAGATTTTGACTTGGTTCGGATTATTTATTCTATAAATATTCGCAAATATGCTTTTGATCTTGATCGTTACTCTTATAATAATGTTAAGATATATTTAATTCGAATCAGAAAGTGGAGAAGGGAAATAGCTTTCGCCCAACTCCAATAGATTTTTTGCTCAGAGTTGTCACACTCCCGCACTCATATTACTCTTATTCATATTTATGCCACTTAACAACTCTAAGACCATAGTTTCAACATCTGTGTGTGTTTCTTTTGGGCTCTGGTACGTCGCGCCCTATGTCATAGCTGTCGTACGTACTATAAGGGTTGCCATATGCGCACATATTTTGTGCTGTGCACTCTATCGTGCGTAGCTCAGCCCTAGCTGCATTTACCAACTATCAGAGGGGGAACAACGAGAAGGCTCAACCAACAACACATCGGGGTGAGTTTTCAGTCTTTTTGTTATCGTCATCGAGGTCGTCGTCGTTGTTGCTATTGCTGTTGCCGTCGCTGTCGCATCGTCGCATGTGTTTCACATTTTTCTTGGTTTTGCCTTTTCCCTGCACACTGCACACGTTTTCCTCAATGTCTGGCCCGTCTCGTTCCCGTTCCCGCGCCCGTGTCCTGCTCGTCTGTCTGTATACTTGCCTGCCTTATACCGTCTGCCTGCCTGCCTGCCTGACTGGCAATGTAAGCATTGCTTGTCTCAACGCTTCATCGTTTCATCCCTCGTTGTCTGCAGCTGTATTTCGGGTTTCGAGTGTTACCTACTACTGCTGCTGCAGTTGCTGCTTCTACAACCGCTACATTGGTATTTTTAGCATAGGGGCTGGATTCTGTAGATTTCACGACGAGCATGACTGAACACGGGTTGCTAGCCGAAATCTTACGGCAAAAATCGTCTCAAGTTTAATATTAAAGCATTGCGACTGACTCTTGATCGTCGATGGTGGAACGACAACTCCTGATTGTTCGTTATCATTGCTGCATACCATACACTTGCCCGCTGTCACCCTCACAGTGACTTACGGACGATATGTGTGTGTATGCGCAAGCGAGTGAGTGTCGTTGAGTCATGAGTTGTTCCACGGTTATCATCGTCGATGGATTGCTCATTGCTTTTGTTTGCCTTTGACGAAACAGCGCATGATGATGATGATTATAATGGCAAAGTGAAGCACACGGCGCGTATGTGTAATGTAAGTTGTTCGAAAGCTTAATGGACAAGTACATTGCGCATACGCAGTGTATGGCAACTGGCTGTCGGTGTCAGTGTCAATGCTCATTAGCAACTTTATGCGAGTAGCAAAGATTCTCTAGGGCTGCCGCAGTCGCCGTTGTTTACATGAAAGGGTTGCATAGCACATAACACTCAGCTGATGATTGAAGTTCGTTTTGAATATTTTGCAATCGTAACGTACTTTTTGTTGGCAAAAATTTTCTTCTTCCAAATAAAACCAAAAAAAAAACAACTTAAAAGCTCTATTAAAAGCTTGCCAAAGCAAAATAAAAATCAAAAACGGAAATCAGTTGGCGGTACACCAACACCACAACAAACTTTCTACGCAAATTTTTTTTTATTTTTTATTAATTTATTTTTGAATTTTTTTTATTTTTTCTTTTGGAGTAGTTACAATGTGGAGAAATTGTTGGTGGCAACGGCGGCTTGGTGTGAGGAAAAAGTGTTACCATCATTATAATCAACAATAAAAACAACAGCAGCAACAACAATCAACGGTAACGGCCGAAAGTCATCTTCAAGCTGCTTGAGATGATTTTGGCCTGGCTGGTTGGTTGATTCGCTGCGTTCGTTCGTTCAGATTGCGACTGGTGAATTTTATTGCCACACCAAACATCAGTCAGCCAGCCCGCCAGCCAGTTTCAACGAGCCACACAAAGCCAAGTTAAACAGCAGAAACACACAAAAGCCAACCATCCAGCCGGGCCGAGCATTGGCTTGCTCCACCTCCGCTGCGCCACCGCTCCACCGCCATAGTCGCCGTCATCAAATGTTGTTGCTTTTTTTCCAGCATTTTACGCTTCGCCAGCAACTCGTTTCAGTTGTTGTTGTTGTTGTTGTCGGCATGGCTCACAACATACGAGACGACAACGGCAACGACGACGACTGGCAGTGGCACTGGTGACTGGCGGCTGGCGACTGGCTCCAAGCTGACGGCAACGCGGCTGAGTCTAAAGCTCAGCACAGTGTTTCTGCAGTTGATTTTGTTGTTGTTGTTGTTGGTATTGTTGCTTTTGCTGTTTGATTGTCGGCTGCAACGACGACAACAGCCACAGCAGCAACAATAATAACAACAACAACAGTAACAACGTCGTTGCTACCTTCAAATTCCACAATATTCAAGTTTCAGGTTATGAGCCAAGAGCCAGCCAACCAACCAACCAACGAACGAACGAACCAACCAACCTGAGCCAGTCATCGTTGTCTCAGCAAACAACAACTACAACAGCAGCACAAAATTTGTACCCAAAAGCGAAGCCAACAGTTGAAACGTTGCTTGCATATAATCCGCCTAGGCACAGTGGTAAAGATTCATATGTGATATGTAGTTTAAAAAGATCCAGAAACCATTCGCTTGGTTTGAAAACTAACTCCAATGTAAACTTACTTATCTGCCTAAAATAGATGATATCGGCTTAAATCCGTCAATAATTCGAAGAAATTTCCTAACTAAAACAAAAAATATCTATAAGGGCAAAAATATCGAAGCAACTAAAGTAACTGAAAACTTTTCAAATCAATTTAAAAAAAAAATAGGAAATTCATTTGTAATGTTGATTAAATCCGGTAATCTTTCCAAGCTATGTTCTAGTCTCCTAAAAAACTAGCTATAAAGTTTCACTTTACAAATTCTTTTTTAGAAGCTTTTCAAGTAGATCACTACAATAAATTGCTTAGTCTAAATCAGTGGTGGGCAATCTCCAAATGCGCTTCTAGCTCTGGTACTTTTTCTGATAAAGTTTTATGTGCAGAAATATAATAAATTCCTGAGTTTTCGAAAAGTGGATATTATTCCACGGTAGTACCATTGCAATTCAGTAAAAAATACTTATTTTCTTAACTTATTCTCTTCTGTAAGTAGTACAGTGTACCCAAATCAATAGCCTTTTGTCCCACTGTGGTACTCATTTCGCTCGGTTCAAAAGCAAACTTTAGCATTAAAGTCGGTCGGTCGCTGGTGTGCCGTTTGTAGCCACTTTGAATTCTTTTACCGAACATACTACCAACAACACCGTAAAAAACAAGCCAAGTTTCAGCTTTCGATAATACAGAGTTCGAGCCACAGAGCTGGCTGGCAGTCTTGAAGCCGTGGTCTCGTCTCACCAGCAATTTAAATATAAAAAAAAAATAAAAAATAAAAATATAAACAACCACTCACACACTAAAGAAGAGCGCGCTCGAAGCACACGGAGCAACAACAGCCAGCAAACCGTGGAGCAACATAATAAAAAACCAGCTTCAAGTTTTTGAGAGCTGGCTGACTCAAGCTAGACTGCGGACGACTAGCTGGAGCTGGCCGACTTGGCGGACTTGGGTTCAACTGGCGACGGCTGTTGCTGCTCATCATAATAAAAAAGAATTGAATTGAAGACGACGACGGTCTGAGATGTTGACGGTTGCTTTGCTGTTTGTGCTGGCTGTCCGCTGCGCTGGTGCGCTGGGGCGGGGGCGTATGAGAAACTAAGCAGCGGCGTCTGGCCAGAGATGACGGCGCTGATATCTGCTCAGAGCCCTTGTCTTTCCCATACGTGCGGGCTTTGGTGAAACTTGGACGTAACTGCTTACGATGCCGATGCCATGGCTTTGACATACGCATATGTTGTACTACACCCACAACATAACATTTCAAAGTGTGGAGGGAAAACTGAAACGCCGCTTGGTATTTTGCTATTGCGGCGCTGTGTGGGAAAGAAAAGACTTTTCATTGGGAAATATGCTAAACTGTTGCAGTTGCCTAGCCTAAATACGCGCAAGTCATTGGCTGCTTGGGGGAGGGGGGGAGGCGGACTAAAGCGAACATCGTCGCAAGGTTATCCACACAGACAGCAAGTGAGACGGACGGACAAACGACACTTGTACGAGGAGTACGTGCGTACGTTGCCGTTCTTTTTTTATGCTCTTGGGTAGTTTTTATGCACATATTTTGCGATATCGTTGATTTTCATGTTGCCGCACGAAGTCGCACGACAACAACAACAACAACAGTCGGAGTCACTTTTCGATGTCGATGTCGAGTCGATTTGGTGACGGCAGCAGGAAGCGCCAACATACGAACAAAAATCAGCTGTTTTGGCGAATTAGAGCAATTTTCAATGCGCTGCTTTGGTGGTATCTCTGTTTTTTTTTGTTTTTTTCTTGTGTCGTGCTCGCTGCTGCTTTGCTGCTGCCTGCTTGTGGCCAGCAATGACAGCGACGCAGCCGTCGACGTTGCCATCGTTGAAGATTTATAAGTGCACATTTAGCAAGAGTTTTGGGCTGCGCCGCACACAATTGGTGACATTGAAAATTTGCAAAACCATAACCATGGGGTTGGGGGTACTGTACGCGAACATATGGCTGTGTATGCGCTTGCGGGTGTATTGGTGTGTTGTTGGCGTCACAGCTGTGCCACATGTGATGGTGGCGTCTGGCTAAGAATGCGTCGGCCCAGTCATGACTTGGCGACACAATTCTTTTTGGTCAATGAACTGTTGGGTCGCAGACTCAAACAGACATACCCTGTTTTTGCATAAACAACGCGCCGGAAATCAGCTGTTTAACACGAAAGGACATGTTTATACAAACTCATTCGACTACGATGCAGTACTTAATGTGAAAGATGAACAGGCCCAAAAATTCACATTTACATGCATTCACACAAACATAGTAGAAAATCTCTTGCTACAGCCGATGCAACCAATGTAGCTACCTAACGCTCATAGCCTAGGATGCACTAATCTTCAAAAGGGACAAGCTGCATTAGGCACGCTGTGCGATCGAAGAGTGTTCGTCGTCTACCTGCCCCTTTCGGCTGTATGCAGTCTGAGAACATCAGAGTTTCTTAGTCGCCCTCTGCTTGAGTACGCTCGATCCATCAAAATCTAGCTGACATTTGCTGACAGTGCTGCTGAGGCTTACTAACGACTGATGTGCAATTGTATGTATATTATACCTGTGCGGGCGTTTTGCCAGCCGCATGATAAAAACTTGAAATGATAACGCTAGCAACAACACATATTGTCAAAGATTAAAAAAAATCTTCCAAACTTGTTGATCAATTACTGTAGCCTACTTAGTAGTAACTGCCGAAGCCTACGACATTTCACTTGGCATTACGCCAAACTAATTAATATAAAGTATTTTCTTGAAAGATCGTTCCAAGCCATTATTGTGGCCTTGCCCTGCTGCACTGTCCCTCCATATACATACATATGTAGCTAGAGCGTTGCCATTTTCGTGAGAGCGCTTATCAAAGGGAGCTGATAAGATGAAGCGAATCAACACGGACACGCAAGCTTTGCGTCAAGTGCGGCGCAATTGTGTTCGGGGCCAGTGCCGAATAATAAAGAAGAAGGAAAACATAAAAAATTCCCGTTAACAGCAAATTGTTGGCAGTCGTGTACACTGCGCAAATTGCCGACAATGAAAGCAACCAACGTCGCGGCGGTTGCTTCCATCATCGCTCAGTGTAGTACGGCTGCCAACAATAACAACAAATGCGAAACTCGGCCGTGCCACAACGAACAACGAACGTATCGCCACCATGTCAGCCAGGCAGCTAGCCAGCCAAAGCTATCAAGGCGTACGTTCACCAAGCCGCACCACGGAACGACATCATCTCGTATAAACGTTCGCTGGGTAAACAGAAAATTACAAAAAAATACTATGGAAAAAAATGTCTGTATGTACATACATATGTATGTACATATGTATGTATATAAGTATGTACATACGTCCATATGTATGTATATGCGCCCGCTACATACTGAAATACAACAGCCAGCCCAGCCAACACACAAAGAGACTTGTCGACGAGCTGGCGTTGCCATCGCTCCATACAAAATTTCCACATCGGCATCACCATCGCCATCGCTAAAGCTAAAGCTGTAGCTATAGCTGCTATATAGCCAGCCAGCCGGGCCAGGCCAGGCCAGGCAAGTCAGCCAGCCGCCAATGTTGCTGACTAGGCGGATGACGGCAAAGGCGGCGGCAGCGGTGGGAACGGCAGCGTCAACGGCAAAAGCAATGCCGAACCAGAGCCAGTGCCAGTGGACGGACTGGTATGGGACTGCCATATAAAAATACATACAACAAATACGAACCGAACCAAACGATGAGCCGAGTGCGCACACGAAGTACAGTCGCACTGTTAAAAATAAAGTATCGGCCAGAGAGACGGCAAAGGCGAGCGTTGGCAGCACCAACAGCTATACCTATAGCTACAATCCGATGTGATGCGGTGAGGGTAAAAACAACAAAGGCAACGACGATGAAGGCAGAGGGGAACGACGTCAAGGCGAATGAGCTCGGGCACGGGCTGGCGGGCTGTAGCTGCTGGTAAATAATGATGATGGAACAACAACTCAGTGTATGGCTGTGCATGTGTGTGTGTGTGTGTGTATACTACACACAGTAAAATTTCATGTATTAAAATCATTTCGTTCGTTGTTCGTTCGCTTGCTGCTCTGTTCGCTATATACTACAAGCAACCAAAGTCAGCCAGCCACACAGCTCGCAGCTCGTTTCAGTACGTACAAGCGCAGGGGCAGCGCAAGAAGAGCTGTTGTTGCTGCTGATGTTGTTGTTGTTGCCGTTGTTGATAGCATTGCTGTTGCGTTGCTTTGGTTGAGGGACGCAGGCAACGTTGGCGGCAGCAGCAGCAGCACGTAATATCGCAACGTTGCCGTCGTTGCTTTTGCTTTGCTGTTGCCGTAGCTGTTCAAACGAGCTCCCGTCCGAGACTCGAGTTTAATTTTGTAGTACGTAGCAGAAAAAAGAGGCAACAACAACATGAACTGATGGAAAAAAAAAAATAAATGATGGCGGCGACGACGATGTCGACTGACTGGCAGTGTTGCGTTCCGATTTTTATTTGAAATTTTTTTATATCCGTTGTCGTTGTTGGTGCTTTTGCTTTGGGCTTGTTTTTGGGTTCGTTTCGTTTATAGTGTTTTTTTGAAAAACACTTTAAAGCTGCAAGAAGCAGATCAAAGGAAAGAAGAAGCAAGGCTAACCGTTTAGAGCGCGTTGCGATTCGAATGGCAAAATATGTAAGCGGCCTGCAACCTTTGTTTTTTATTATTATTGTTGCTGGTTGATAGGGTATGAATGCGCCCCATGTACCCACGTATGGTGAGTTTAAATATGGTCAAAGAGCAAAGGTGGTTTCGATAGTCTAAAATGTGGTGGATAGCAAGACTTTGAATATCAGTTAAACAGGAATTCACTGAGAAAATTTAAGGTGAATAGATAATAGAAACAAATAGAATTCTTTTCATTTTAATCGGAAGAAATCAACCAACTTTGAGATTACAAAAATTTGTCTTGTTGGGAGCTATGTAAATTTGTTTGTGTATATGCGTAAATTTATTAATTTTGAATCTGTTTTCAAATCAGAAGATACTTTAAGAAGAAGACGAGGCAGACAATATACTCTTCCCGCAAGGATTATCAGCGTCAACAGTCGAGTTGAAAATGCTAAACCCTTGACGCTCATTCGAAAAAATATCTTATTAAATGTATGCAAAATGCATTTTAAATACAATGGGAATAATGAGTTAACATTAAAATAGAGGTCTCAACTCACTTGTGATGTGCCCACTATCTATAACTTTACCTGGTCACTGACTAAATGACCAACAAAAAAGAAAATTCAGGTGAAGTGGAGCTTCTGGATTAAAATTGATGACTATTGGCACCCTTTGCCCACCACTTCTTACTATATCGCATATCTCATAATATAAATATTTTTCTTTAAATATTGAAGCTCTCCAACTTGACAGCGTAAAAAATTCAGGCATATCTTATTGCCCCCTTAAATGTAGCCTTTCTTATAGTATAGTGTATATTCTAAAATACATATTTTTCTCCAAATATTCAAACTCTCGAACTTGGCAGCGTAGCCAGTCGCCGATCTTTAGGCATTCAAAAAAAATATTCACATGTATGCCTTATCAGTTAGGTGAACCCCCTCATTTTATCAAACGTCGCCTTGTCATCGTGTCATTCCGTTGCTTTAACAGACCGAGAGCAGAGAACACATTCAATAAAGCACAACAGCAGTAGCAACAACAAAAACTGAACAAAAACAGTGCCGTTTTGCCATCGTAGCTTTAACCATAACCGCCCACTAGTATAGCATCTCTGACGCTGGGCGCCTCACCAGAAGGCCGCCCACACACACACACAACAAGAGCCACCACCCCCAACACTACCAACTGTTTATAAAATAACCTTATTTTGCACATACAATACGCACACCTATATAGATACATATACACTATATGGGAGAGTGTGCGTGTGTATAGTGTCAGTACGTAAGCTGCCAGAGCTGGAGCTTGGCCACCCAACGCCCACGGGGTTGCCATAGCGTTTGCTTGGGCTGTTCGTACTTTATGCCTGACATTATTATAATATTATATTCTTTATAATAATGGGTTGGCAGCACTGGCAGCTGAAAACCACCTACAGCAATATACCAGCCAGCCAACCATCCGCCCAAACCACCCTCTGCATATTGTATTGAGTTTTCGACCCTGCGCAATAGAGTCGACCGGCTTTTATGCCGACTCGCACTCGCACTCATCGTCGTCTTTGCCCTCGTCCTCTTCATCGTTGCCCTGATCCTGGTGCTGATGATGGTGTTCGCCCAAAGTAACCCCCCTGTTAAGCTTTTAGGATTGCTGGTGGTTGGGCTTGGGCTGCTGCTACTGCTGCACGCAAGGCTGCGAGGATTTTCCGAAACGTAAATGTCAGTGCTTGTTGGCCAGAGGGCTGAGTTTTGGGGGTAAAAGTGGGGGGATTTGATACAAGTGTGAGATCGACTGAGGGCAAGCAGCGACGCCAGCGCTGTTTGTTGGCGGGCAAAGTTTATAGCTAGATGGGTGGGTTCTATACAATATTGTATGTATGTATGTATATTCCATGGGTGGTTACTGCACCACTGCTGCCAACATTGCCCTCCATGGTAATGGTAATGGTGTTGTTGGGTTGTTGGTGTATGTGTGTGTGTGGGTTGGTGTCTTGGTGTGGTGAAATATGCCATGACGTATAAAAGCTAAAAACGTTGGCAAATATAATGAAATTGGGTGAAATGCGGCAGCTCGCAACGCCCTACGCACTGGCAGTAGTAGCCTGACGCCTGATGAGGCTGGCGGCTGAAATAATAAAGCCTACCACTGCCTTACAGCCTGCCACTGTCGCAGCCACTGGGGTTGTGGTGATGGTGGTGGTTTTGGCTATGAAAACCACTTTTCGAATTGCACATACGTAGGCAGAGGCAGAGAGACGCTGTCGTCGTCGTCATCGCCGTCGACGTTGTTCGTCGTAGTCATCGTTGATTGTCAAATGTTTCTGGATGGGGGCGAAGATGTGGGTGTGCGGTTGGGGAGGATTCAGCAACGTATGAGAAATGAAAATGGCGAAATGGGCGCTCGAAATTTAAGGCGCAGAGATCTGGGAAGGTTGAACAGTAGCAGAACTGAAATATTTGCTGCTACTGCGCTGCCTCTTTACTAACTTTAATTTGCCTTAATGGAAATTTTCGTTCTCGATGTTGTTGTATTGTATGGTTTTTATACTATGAGCATACTCAGAGTGGAAACTGAGTCAAGCGAGTCGAACGAGGTGCACTGGCTCTGTGAGTTATCCTCAAGCGACGGCGCGCACGTCCTGTTAATGTCTGTGTGCCTGTGCACATACGACGTGTGTGCTCATACAGAGCTATTGGCCGCAACTGAGGTGCACGAGGTTTTTGGTCTTGGTCAACGCGGTGACTGCAAAGTCCAAGTCATCGTAATACCATTCACAGCGTTAAGTAGGTGACGCAACCGCAAATTTGCGGCAACGATTTAATAATAGTACCAGTGTGCGTGCGCATATACATACTTCCAACTGTATCTGTACCTATGCATATACTACTAGTATCTGTATCTATGTCTGCATCCGCATGATGTCTGTGTGTTTGTGTGTGCAATTGCATGGCGCGTCACGTCATCATCACGACGCACCATATTCGTCTGTCTGAGCTAACGCCGGTAATTCCCCTGTAGGTAACTCAAAGCATGCCACGGCAAAAGCAAACAAGTGCAAGTGATGCGCATTCATTGATAAGATTTCTACAATGCGCTATGTGACTCCTTCAGCTGTTTGTTGCTGCCGCTGTGTTGAGTCTTTGGCTATTGTATGTCTTGGGCACTTGCACAAATCCCCATATACGTTTGTATTTAGCCATATGGCGAGCCGTTTCACGTCTTGCAGTTCTAAATCCCTTACAAGTCAATCTGTTGGTCAGTGATAGCCATAGTCCAGTGTCTGAAGCTGAATCTAGTCCAAATGTAGTTAATTAAAACGTTTTTGCACTTACCATTGACCTTGTATTCAGGATTCAGGTGTTTATGACATAATGCGCCTATTGACTAGAAAGACCTTTAAAGCCACCTTGTTGAAACCCTATACCCAAAGGATCAAGGGTTTTTAGATTTAAGCAAATTGTGTAAGAGGCTAAAAATAATAAGCAGTAATTATATAGATGAATCGATGTCTGTCTATATCCTAGATCGAGGAGTTCATAAGAGCTGGTGGAACAAAATTTCATCAACAGCTGAACATTATACGTACGTATAAAGTTTTTTGAAAAAATTCCTTTTTCTAGATGAGTTTAACTTTGAGTATTGCAAGTAGCATGTTCAATCTGTTTAAAGCAGTCGATGCAAGATACCGGAACGAAATAAAGGAAACGCTAGGTATGCATCATTTAATCATAAATCGAAAGTTTTGAAAGAAAATAAAGTAATCCATGTTAAAGTACAATATACATAAATATTTAAATGAGTACAAAAATCTATAATTCAGAGGTAAGAAAAAATCTTCCTAGACTCGACAACAAATGTCAAAAATACCACCTACATAGTTTATAAAATCGAGACTTGTGTCCAAACCCATTGGCAGATACCTGTTTCCATGTCCATGACCAAGTTAATTGGCGTTATAAAGCGCGCGCTTAAATGGACATGCGGTTTTGTTTACATTTTTCGAAGAAGCTTTCCATTTGTTTTCATTTTTTGTATTATTTTTTGGTAGCTTGATGGCGGCGTGCTTTAAAGCAACCCTTAAATATGCGTAAGTGAGAGTGTGTGCGTTTGCATTGGTGTCCGCGCCTTATCAGTGTTGAAAACTTTTTCATTGAAAGGTTGTTTTTTTTTTTTTTGCGTTCGCCTTTTGCCACACTTGACCGTCGCAATAGCAACAAGTTTACGCAAATGGGTGCACAGCTGAGAGCGTTTGGTGAAGCATGGGGGTTTGCATGTATTTAAGAAGGCAAATTAAGGGCCAACAGCAGCAGTCGCAGCAGCAGCAACATGGTTGTTGCCAAACAAGAAGAGCAATAACAACAAAGCGGTGCCCAGGATAACGCCATTAATAGCACACGCACACAAACTTGTGGATACCACCAATACAGACGCAAACATATGTACGTATGTACAAAGGCCGCGCAAGACAGGCCCCCAAGGCTTTTTATGGTAACAGCATTCACATGTGTGTGTGCGTATGCGTGCCTATGTGTGAGTAGCTGCGTATCCTGCGCCACATGCATGCAAATAAAGCAATGCAACCAAAGCTCGCGTCTCGGCGCTACCGCTGACTCTGTCGCAGCGCTGCTTCCACGTCGTTTCATTTTCATTCATAAAATCGAAGAGCGAAGAAAACGGCACAGGAGGCTGAGGCAGCCTGGGTACTATGTTTGAGCTGAGCTGCCTCTCTGTCGTTTGGCGACTGTCTCACTGACTGTCTGCATGCTACCAATAACTCAAAAGGCGCGGGCACTCAGCAGCGCACTTGTGTTAATGTATCTGAAAGTGAAATCAAATGCCCGGCACATGGCATAGCCCCGGCCCGGCCTGGCTTGCTCGGCCCGGCACGGCTAACGTCCGTCTGCTGCCTTGCTGCGCCAACTTCGAACTATTTGTGTGTGCTCTGCTCTCAGCTTCGTCGCTGTTGGCGCCGCTGTCGCAGTCGCTGCCGTCGTCGTTGTTGTCGACGAAGTCATCGCAGTCGTTTGCTCAATTAAGTGAATTAAGTCTCGTGCCGGAATTTGCAATGGCCAACAATACTGCCACCCAAAAAAAAAAAAAAATAAAACACAAATGCGAGCGCAACAGCAGGAACAATAAAAAACAATTAAAAAATAAACTTTGTTTTCATTGTTACTGTTGTTATTCTTTTTGCTCTTGTTGTCTTTGTTTTTGCTGTTGTTGTTGTTGTTAAGAACTAAGAAATTAATACACGCGACTTTGCCGCAAATGAAAGAGAAAACGAAGGAGCCGAGAGCAGCAGCAGCCAAAAGTTTTTGTTTTTTTTTTTGCGTTTTCATTTTGGAGAGTGAGCGAGCGCATTGTGCGGCATAATGTACATATGTATGTACAAATGTAATTAATTAAACAAGCCAAAGTCAGCTGATGTGGATGTGGGTGTGTGTGTGTACAATTGTTGCATTAGACAAAAAATTTAAATCAATTGGTGCAATATGCAACAGTGAAATACCCTGCAACCACTTTATCTAAAGCAAAGTAATTATTTGCACTAAAGGGCAGAGTTGTTTTTTAAAACATTTAACATTTCCTTATTGATTAATCTCACATGAGCCTACAAAACAATTTTGATGGCTCTGGCTTGTTTATTCTTCCAGGCCTCTCGTCAGGATGAGGGAAGGCACGCATTGTTCTTCAGGAAAAGGAATGCGCTTACTCCTCCACATTTTTATAAATTGCACTCACTTTCTTAACTCCAACTCCTAATACTAATAATTCCCCAACGCCAATGCATTTTCAATAGAAGCTAAGATATACCGTAGCATCGTATATAAATCATAATATACGGTCCTAATTTTAATCACGTAGCTTAAGGCTCACGGTAGAGCTAAAACTAGCCACAAATGTCATTTACATTAGGTAGGAGGGGGGTCTAAAATTGATACATTTTTTTAGTTTTTTAAGACACTGAGGTAAAACTTTTAATATAGACATACTCTACCCGAGCTAACAATAAGTATTTTGCTATAGAAAACCTCCTTCTGTTTGTGACATTTACATTTTGCATAAATCTATAATACTCTTTATTGATCCTATGGCTACAGGGTATAGCAAGCAGTGCTGTCGCAGTCGCAGTCACTGCCGCAGTACTGCAAATGGTCAAGCTTAGAGCGCTCACGATGACGACAACGACGACGATGATGATGATGGCTACAGCGACTACAACTATTTAGCATATTACGAATGTGTGCCAATAGATGGCGCTGCATGATGTTGCTGTTGACTATTGTCATTGCTTTAAATAGTTTTTTTTTTGTTTGTGTACTAGAAGAGTGTAACAGCTACGATAAAGGCAATGGAAATGCAACACGTGCAACTTCTGCATTGTTTACATGAATTAACTTTTGCTACAGAATAAAATATTGTTGTTTCAAGCATTCAAACAATTAGATGAGTTTTAGACTTTCTTTACTATCATTATGTTCCATGTTGGAACTTTACTTCCCTACCACTTACTCAAAACGGCTAAGTAACAGCGATAATATTCGCTTGGCGCAGGCGAAACCACATGTTGAAGCCGTGCCAGCATATTTTACGTGCATTTCTAAGGAAAGGTGCAACACACTCATACGCACACTTGCACATTCTCACAGATACCGGTATACAAAATATGAAAGCGTTGCTGCACACTGAAGGGCTACCACCTGAGTGATTCACCGAATGCTCAATAAGTAGGTTGAATTTTGTAGTAAGCATTGTAAGGACCACTGACCAAATGATCTATTTTAGGCTGCACATCTTATTGGTAGGTCCACAATTAGTCAGCTCAAGTAGTTAGTAGCATCGCAAATTGAATTTTTTTTAAGGTAAAGTTAATCTTAAACACCTGGCAAGCTGACTACAGTTTGTTGTTGCAATAAAAAATAATCACTTCTACTATTATGATAAAGCACTCACCTCTGTGCACATTTTCGGCTGGGCCGGGCTTAGATACGCGATTTTACTGTGATTATCCAATTTAGCTTATAGGAATGGCCCAAAGCAAAATGCAGCCACTACTAATTGTTGCCACAGCTCTAGTTTATCAAATTTCGCGCTAAAATATACTTTTGATATTACCACCTTAAAGGGCGGCCATGTACCAGCCAGCCGCTTGGCTCACCACACAGTAAACAATTTGCATTTTGGTTGACTCTGTTTTGGTTCTTGTTGCACGTTGCACTGTTATTTATATTAGAAGCTATGAAACTATTTTTAACGTTTTTTGCAATTATTCTCATTAATTATTTATTAAAGACACGCACAAAGAAATATTTGAATACTTTTGACCAACATTTGAGTGAATGTTTTGCAGCGACGAGTTGAACTTTGAATTACGCGCGCTGCGGTACGTCTGAAATTTACGTACAAAAATTTCGTCGTCGTTGGCTGAGTTGCGTGCGGCACGAGAGCGACGTGTACCTTAGTCTACCATGCTAAAATCACAAATAAACTGGCCAGCGAACAAGAAGCAAGCAGCAGGCAGGCAAGCGGCCAGCTACAGCTACAGATACAGATACATCTACGACTACAACGAGCGACGCGCACACATAGATACACACATACACTCACTTGGAAATGCACCCCAGTACGCTCATACACATTGGCTAAAACAAGATGGCAACATATAATGCTGCACTGCTCGCGCACCAACGTTGGCTGGCTATGCGAACTTATGTAAAAAGCATTGAACGAGTTTGTTGGTTTGTTCAGTGTGCGCGGAGGGTGCATATGAGACAGCAGCAACAACAACAAGGCAACGGACATACTTTGACAGCATTGCCAGATGCATACAAAACTACACGAATGACGTTGCCAGCACAGAAATGTTTATAAAAAGCAAGCAGGCGGCAGTAATAACAATCGAGTTGTTGTGCAAAAGCAAAAGGTTTTCGGTTTGGTTGAAGGAAATGGTGAAGTTGGTGGAAACGACTGCGGCTGTTGTTTGAAAGCAGCCAGCGTTGCCAGAATGTTTTTCATGGCGGAAGTTTTTGAAAGTTGATTGTATAATGCAATACTAATGCGTTAGATAAAAGTCACAAGTCTTGAGTGGGAAAATTCACTAAATCTTTGTACACTTTTTTTGACTTTATAAGTGAGAAAAATTCCATAATAATTGAGTATACAAAATGATCAGCCTAAATAGACCTACAACTTAAAAATAAGAAAAAAATATACAATATAGGGCTCTTTAGCAAATCATAGTACATACATTTTAACTTATAGAGCCGTTCCATATACTATTTTCAGAATCAAGTAAAATATGATGTATCTATAAGTTCCCACAAGACATCCTATCTTACTATCCCTTGAATAAAACATCTCAAAAATACGTTAGTTATATTAGCAATATGGCAACACGGCTTCTACGCTGAGTAACTGTCTACAAATACATGCATATATATACATACATATATACAATTTGCGCATATACTTGTTTATGTGTGTGTCTGTGTGTATCTGTGTATTGTTGTCAGTTGGGATTTTGTGTAGTGTGTGTTGCTCTGGGTCGTCGTTTATATAAAGGTACATTTCCACATACAAACTCATACATAGCCGACAGACTGACTGAGTGTTTGTGTGTGTGTGTGTATTTCGTGTGGTATGTGCGACAGCAGCGAAGCAGCGAAGGCAACGTCAAACTCATGCGAACGAAGCGAACGCTCTGCTTTGGGTACGCTGTGGAAACTAAACTCAAACTGGCAAGCAACTGGGAAACTGCCGTAACTACGCTGCTCTGACAAGTTCTGTCTCAGTCTCTGCCTCTGCCTATGTCTCTGTCAATGCATCCGTCTCCGTCTCCGTTGCCGTCCCTAACTCGGCCTCTGCTTTGTTGAACATTTTTGTTTATTTCAGTGAAACAAGCAAATGTAGCGCGCAGCTCGGCATAGTATCTGTATCGCTGATGTTGCTGGTTGCTAGTATCTATGTATGCATGAGTTTATGTTTGTGTGTGTGCGTGAGTGTGTATGTATGTATCTCAACGAAATAAGCTGACTGCTTGGTAGCTGGGTTGTTCGTCGTCTCTATCGTTGTGGTACCAGGTACTTTTTGTTGTTTTTAGCTCTTCGCCAGCCGTCGGCTCGACATTTTGCTTGTTTCGTGTGCGCTCTGTGCTATTTTATGCGACCGACTGAGTGGCTGCCTGGCTGACTGACTGACGGTTGCTGATGTCGTCGCTGTGGTTGTTGTTGCTTTGGCATGACGCAGCAGCGCAAAAGTGGATGGTGTTCGTGGTGGTAGCGGCGGTGGCAACGGTATACGAATTTTGCCTTGAAACATTTTTTTTCTGTTTGCCGTTCATCGTCGTTGTTTTATTGTTGTTGTTTTTGTTTTTGTTGTTAGCGAACGAGCGAACCAAGCGAACTTATTTGCGCAGCAATAGCGCTGAAGCTTATCTTTTGGCCAAAATTGCATATGGCCAACAACAACAATAATAACAACAACAAAAGCAGCAACCGAATGACTCTTGTTGGTACGACAACGCTGCTCCACTAAGCCGGGACCCCAAAAAACACACATACAGTCTCGAGCAAAACACACACCAATTGGAAAACTATCGCGCGCCAAATCTAATTCGCAATCGAATTTCGGATGAAGGTCAGCATCGGGAATATCAACCACATCGACAGGCTTAGCAATTGGGCTGCCCGACGCAGGCTGTGGACAAATGCCGACTGATGCGGACTCTAAACTGCGCCTGAACCAATTTCTCGCATTTCTACAACTTCTGCACATATCTGTGGCACTGGCATCGATGCGTGCGCCACAACATCCATACACCCAAAATCCCCTCTTCCAGCACCATCTCAAGCGACCCACATGATGTCATTACTTTTGGCAAGGCATTGAAGGGGTTTTCAGATTTTTTGTTATCATTGCTGTTTTTTTTTGTTTGGGGTTTTGGCTGCTGCGATGTTTTTGGCGGCGGTGGTTGTTTAGTTTAATTCGTGCCGCACTGAGCAAAAATCTTTTTACGTGAGAGTAAAAGCGGCAGCGGCGCTGGCGTTGACGCTGTTACATTGTCGTCGCCAACGCAGCGCTGCCGGCGCTCATTTTGACGATGTTCCGATGTGACGATGGAGCTGGCAATAGCTATGGCGATGATGGCGATTTGAATATGTTATGATGTGCATGTTATGCGATGCCGTGCTGCGCCGACTGGTTTATTTTATTCTCTATTGCGCTTACTTCCGAGTTTTGCGTAAAAATATTCAATGTAAGCGTCACCGTTGCGCAACCTCCATCTCTCCCCCAATCCTCTCGTCCCACTCACGTTCTCTTTCGGTGTATGTGTGTGGGTGTAAAAGCGTTCAAATATTCTCGTTTGAATTTTATTCGCACATATGTTTGAATGAGCCCCCACCCGGCCGCACACAGAGCGAAACGAACCACTTAAGGGCAACCATACGACCTACCTATTCAACCTTCACAACCCTAGTTAAAAGCTAGCCGGCTGTGGTACTTGGAACGCACACATGTTGCTTCAGTTTAGATGCGTTTAGATATGGCTCTGTGCCGTACCGATAAACTCTTGAAAAATTAAGCGCGAGTTAGTCGGTACTTCCATCCTGGAGTTGTTCAAATATCGGGCTAGAACTATTGCACTATTTACTATTTCATACTTATTTGACTATAACCATCCTTCGATAATATGTAGAAAAAGTAAATTACTCAGCTAACACAATTCCCACAATTTTTTTTTTTTTGTGGCCATTTCGAACTTTGGTTCGACTTCAATGAAAACTAAGTTTTTTATAATATTGAAAATAACATTCAAAATGTGAAATGAACTATAAGTGTGCGATACAAAAATTTGTAATCCTGATTTTCATTTTTAGGACGAAAAATCTAAACAAGTTTGAAGCAAGTTCTGGCTGCAAAACGTTTTAACCAAATATTTTTCATTACACTTAAATTTTTATTTCTATTGAGCCCAGACGAGAATTGTCAATAAATTTTGGTTTTTTACTCGTAAAATAAGGGCGGTCGGGTGGAAAGAGATATCACTAGATAAAATTTGCGGTTTAAGTAAACAAGATAAATATGGTTTGCAATGCAATTTATACATTGAAGGTAATGAATCCAAGTGAAAATCAAAATATCTACGATGAAATGGGAAATTAAACATTTTTTATAGGCAAGGTAATGCCTCTGTAATATTTAACTGGATCTAAATATAGATTACCACTAAGGACTATCTAGACTATGTGTCACTCCCCCAGGGGTCAACCGATGCAACCTAACCTAAATATAGATTGATCCAATTAATGAGTATGCATCTCTTGAAGCTTTGATGTCTTTCCTCCTGTATTCCGCAACTGTCTTGGCCTCCGTCTGCTTAACGTTGCATAAATCTATCTAAAATTTCTAGACTACTTTTTACTTACATTAGAAACCTACTATTACGTAAAAGCTCTATTTACTGAAATCGGTCTGTTCCCTACAAATAAACTAATTTTTTGCTTTTAATTCTTAAAATAACACCAAATGTTCTTAAAAGAAGATCCTTATTCCTGAAATGACATTAAAATGCTAACCAACCAAAAATTCTTAAATTATGAGCAAAAATTTTTTTAATAGTATTTAAAGTTTTGAATTAAGATAAAACTAGGGGCTCCACGTATGCTTAAAAAAATGCCGGAGTAAACCGCATAATAATCAAATACAAGGGAATAATCAGACAATAAGACACACCTTGTTGCTAAATTTCTTGCTCCTTGCACTTTTGGTCTTCGAAAATAAGGCAACACAGACAGACAGATGGACATGACTACATCGATTTCCTTTGTCGTCGTGATCATACAAATACATATAGACTTTTTTAAAACAACCCCACATTACTCTGCCCAAGCAAAACGTAAACCCATGCTTAGAACTTGATACTTATTAGTCATCAAAAGTTATCATTTTACAAAGGAACATTTTATTAGAATTCCGCATGGATTGATTCTACATTTTTAGACCGTTCCAAACTATCTTCTTTTTCAAAATTTTAGCCGATATGCCTAAGGATCAAACTGCACAAATCAAAACTGAAACAAAAACAAACTGATAAGAAAGATACTACAAGTTTTAATAGACTTAAGTTTGTTTGTTCGAGTGTACGTCACACTCAAACAGGAAGCAACAAAAGCAGCAACATCACAGTGCCAGGAACAAACATAAACAAGAAGCTCCATTACCATCGAACCAAAGAAGAACACGCTCAAACGTTCTGCACTTGTTTGAGAGCGGACCATTCGATCGTACATTCTCGTTCGAACGTTTCACTTCCGCTTTGGTATAGATTGTTTTTCGCAAAACTAAACTACAACAACGCCAAGAGCTAAGAGGCTACAACAAGTGCCAACAACAACAGCAAGTTCAGCCAGAGCACTTGTCGTTCCGTTCGGCAGGCAAACAATGAACAGAGAGATAAAAGCCTCCAATCGGAACATATTCGTCGGCCCAGCCGATCGAACCAGCGCCAGCGATCAACGCACGGCATTGTTTCAGGTGAGAAATTTTGCACCTGATTGCCTTGAAAATACGAAAACAAAACAAAAGCCAATCTACGGCGAAAAACACTTTGGTTGAGTTAGTGCTGCTCTGCTGCTACAACTCGCAATCGGAAATTGGCGGCAATGAAACAAAAAGGCTAACCAACCGATCAGATCAGCAAGCGCGGCAACATGTTCTAACTGCGCTGCGCAGTTAAGACAGCAGGTACCACATGTTGGTGGCAAGCAGAATTTCCTTCTAGTCAAAGCTCTGCTCAGCTGTGTGGATAGCTGCTGCGATGACAAGTTTAAAAAAACTCAATTGATGTTGTTGTTGTTGCTAGCGTAACCGAAATTGCAGAGAAATTCCTTTGGCTTAATTAGCCTCTTTCGTTCGAGGCAAAGATACACACATGCATAAATACACAGATACATATTCATTTCTTATGAGAAACACTAGCTAACCAGCCAGCTTGTAGCATAGCCCGTACTAAGAAAGCGGCACAGGCAGCACAACAAAAACTGCAACTATACGACAACAACAACAGCAACAATAACATAAAGCAAGAGAGTAAGCCAGAAAGAAAAGCAAAAACAGTTCAACAGAGCCAAATGAAACCAGTTTAGTTCATTTCGTTTCGTTTCGTTCATTAATTCAAAATTTCCATTTGAAACTTTTTTGTGTGTGTGAGCGCTATAGATACGACAATGCCGACGGTGCTGCTCGCCTGCTTCTTCTTGCCCAACGCACGCAACGACATCGTCATAATCAGAGTTTTAACATTTTATGTACAGTGCGCAGTACAGTCAGCACCCGCATTGGTGAGCCGATTTAGTGCACTTTTGTATACTGCCTACAACAAAAGTCATCATAGCAGGGCACACTGTATTTACATGCATTTCATACAAACACTCACACACACACAGTCATATAACGCACACGCAAAAAGAGCCAAGCCGAACCGAACAAAACCAATCCGACCGAACGAACCTAACCGAAGCGAGGCATACTGTTAGTTCGTTCACTAGATTGCTTTGCGCTTTGCCACTGCTGACTCTGCTCTCCCACAATCGCTATGTTTGACTCACACTGTTGTCGCTGCCGCTGCCGCCGCTTCTGCCACTGCTGCTGTTATATACACATAACCTACAAAAATATATATATGTGTACATAGCCGTTGCTGGTATATATGCGATACGATATTTGTGCTGCGCATCATGTTGTCAGGGAAACGCTTACGGAGGCAGGCGGGTGAGTTGGCTGGCTGTCAGACAGGCGGCATGAAAGCAGCAGCAGCAGAAACGCCAGTAAACAGGGTTGCCAAGTGCTCAGCTTAAACAAGTCACAAATTGAAATAGTTTTTATACGATACACACAACTTTAAGTTGAAATTTGCAATATTTTATTAATTCGTAGATGGATGTTTTTAAATTTAATAGATTTTAACTCCAGAGAGTCCATCTGGGACTACAGAAGTGTTATAATGAATACATATATTAAATAGGGTTTATGACAATTTTAAGTTATATAAAAAGATTTTGTGTGATACGTTTTTTTATCCAAAGATGTCACTTTAATTTAAAATCAAAAAAAGAATGCTTTTGCAAGCATATCTCAATTATTTAAATACACATATATCTGTCTAGATTCTAGAAACATTTATTAACATAATACGGTTTTTAAGATAATCGATTATATTAAAAAGAATGAACGTTTGTTATGACTATCTAAGTAGGAAGACTAGAAGCCTTGACTCTTTTTAAAATATTCTAATATATCGTAGATTTCATTTTTGAGAATAAATGAAATGAAATGAAGGCCATGAAAATGAGTGATGCAAAATAGTACTCTTTCAAGTCTCTCTTAAACGTTAAGCTTAACTTTTTCAGCACTTTATACATACGCACTATATATAATGAACTTTCTCATTTAGCTAAAGAAAATTTCATGTTCTTCTGCGTTACACTTGGCAACCCTATGTTGCGTAGTATCGAGTTTTATATACATATGCACGAACATACAAACATACTCGTATCTACGTAGCTATATCTGGTATATACTTGTACATGCGCTGTCGCTGTCACGGCCTCTGCCTGCTGCTCGCTCGCCTCACTGACGCTTGCCTCAGCGTATGTGGGAACGGAATAATACCTAAATACATACATACATATGTATGTATATACGTACAACACACAAATTTATAAAACGAAAAAAAAATTCTTTTTTCCCCGAGTTTTTTGCTGCTGTTGCTTTGCTGCTACGACAACGAAAAAGAGAAAGACTTGTGGGTTGAAAACCAACATAGTAAGGCTATAAAGAATACTCGCTGAGTAGCAGAGTAAAGAAGGTGCAAGGGGAAAATGAACCAACAAAAATTTAAGATACTTTGCGTGCGACTTGCATGGATGGGACCAACTAAAACAACAACAACGACGGCAACATTGGACTCGAGATCTGCCTAGTTGGCTCTTGGCTCGTTGGATGACTCGCCGCTGTTAAAGACATGTTGGCTCTTTGTAGCTGTGAAATGAAATTTTGTACGACGCCAACCACGACTGACAACAACGTTGGGTGTTGGTGCCGTTCCCGAACCTATCTCTGCTGTAATGGTTTCAAGAGCGGGGGTGTTAGCAGCGCATTGACTCCGGCTCCGAGTCTCTAGCAAAAGCATTTTTTGAATTAAATTTTTTATGTGTGAGAGGAGACCGTGAAAGAGCATTAGTGGTCGAATTGTCGTTCCGTTTTTCGGAGTTTTATACAACGAAGCAGCTGAGCTGACGGAGTAATTCTCACTGGCTCGCGTATCTCTAGACACTTTGTGTATGTTGGCTGGTGTGCTAGTTAGGTACTTCAAATATTATTAAAAATTGTTTACTGGCTGGCGGATTTGCCGCAGCCTCATGCCTAAGCTTGTTTCCATATGAATGTGGAACACTCTACAGAGGCACATGCACAAGACCGCATCAGCATCAGATCAGAGTAGAGTCAGAGAGACCACATAGTATGAGACATGAAAGACCAGCTGTTTGGCCTTGTGCTGTTAATGCTTTGCAGTTGTTTTTTCTGTTGTTGTTGTTATTTCTGGCATTATTTTTGGAGACTGTGACTGTAATATTGATGGTGACGACTATGATGATGATGAGGCCCCGACGGTGCTGTGAAGAAGGCTGTTGTTTTCGTTGTCTTTGCTGCTGATGACTCGAGCTATTGGGTAAAAATCATCAAAACAACAATGCATACACATATTTATGGTTGGGACTATGCACGAAAATTTGCTGTCTTTGAATCATTAATAAAAAGCTCTTAGAGTACGATCCAGTTTACTATTATCTGGGCAAGAGTAGAACACTAAGGACATCTTGTTTTTACACACTTTGTATACAACAAAAGTGGGACGCAATTAAATAATTGGATTATAAGTGTGGAATTTGAATTAATTCACTTTTAAATTAAAATATCATTACGTGTTAGAGTACATCAATGAAAACTATTCTAAATTTCTATTCTAATTTTCATTGATCCAGTACATAATAGATTTTCAAAATCAATATATGTAGATATATAATTCTAAAACATCAGTAAAAGAAAATGAAAGTACAACGGACTCCAAAACCACAGCCACTGCCGTATCTCACTAAATGCCTATACGACTGAAAGATGCATGCCGTAGAAACTCCAGATCTTTGGTTTAAGCTTTGGAATCATTAGACTAAACCCGATTTCCCCTTTTGATTACGATCGGCTTAAGACAAAAGTGAGGTACTGTGATTAGTTTGCTGCAAGTAAATAAGTAAGCTACATATATCCCGTAAGCTATCCAAGTTTACGGCTTCGCTCCTGGCTGTGGCGGTGCACAGCTGTGAAGCTGCTGTTGCAAATCTTTTTTTCTATAACTTTACAGTTGCGACTCGTGCGCCGCAGCGACTCCAAACACTCACAACTCATAGATACCATGGCTCGTTTCTGCATGAGCCGTGAGCCGCCGCCTACTGCAAGTCTTCAGCCTTGTCGGCATCTGCGTTGTCGTGCGCCTTTTGTTGTGCTCCACTCGAAGGATGAAATGCGATTGCCGATTGGGGTTTTAATGGATTTCGACAGTCCAAGTACCACCGCAGAATGTTGGTATAGCTAACGTCGATGCTGAGGATGCTGCCGCTGCCTCTGCTACTGCCGTTGCATATAAATGCGTCGGCAACTTGCTTTACGATTGCATAGCTGGCGTCAGCGCCGTCAACGTCGGCATCGCTGTTGATGTTTCTTGTTCCTTTTACGCTTATTAGTTTAATTTGTTTATGGCAGCAGCGCGAGCAACGGGATGCTGTGCAATGACTGCATTTTCAATTTAAAAAATTTTTTTTGTAGCATTTCTTATTGCATGCAACATGCTGCTGTTGCTTTGGCCAGACTTCCTCTGTTGTTGTTGTTGTCGTTGTTGTTGCGGCGAACAGACGAGCTCGCTCTCTTTGGCCAAGACTTCAAACAAGTTCGAATTCGCGCCGCGCCGCCGCCACTGTTGACGTCGACGTAGCGTCCGCGTCGTCGTCATCATCGCAGCACAAGTGGCATGCAAGGTGCATGCTTGTCCTAGTGTGTGTGTGTGTGTGTGTGCAAGTACGCATTTGCATATGCAAAATATTTTGCATGGCAGAGCCAAAAATCTCAACAGCAGCAGCGGCAGTTCCAGTCACATGTTGCATCGTTTTTAATTTATGCCGTTGACTGCTGCTCCTTGGTCTACCCCGTCTGGCCCGTCTACAGGACCAAGCAGCGCTCTTACTCTCACGCATAGACAGCAAAGAGGTGGGAAGTAACAGGCCTGTTAGTGGGATTCCTTTGTATATGAGTTTACTGTTTTGTCGACGCATAAATACTATGCAGATACAGATACAGGAGCGCAAGCACAAGCTAGCAAGAGAGTGCGCCACATTTGGTGGCGCTAACGGCAGCAACAAAATTAAAGCTATCAATGTCAACGGCAGCATGAGTCGTTGTACTGTCGTCGTTGGCGTCGTTTTCTGACAGAATGACAGGCAGACAGACACACACAGGTAGCCATAACCATAGCCACAACCATAGCCAAGCTGACTGCTGCTCTTTGCTGACTGCGCGCAGGGGTAGGAAGTTGAAGGTCGTTCAGTTCTTTTTCATACATAAACAAGCGCAAGCACACACACACACACACACACACACAATCACACGCACATATTTATTTATTACTTTTTATGTTGCTTTAATGACGCAGTCGGTCCGTCCGTCCGTCCGTCGTCACCGTCAGCAGCGCCACTCTCGAGTATACTCTACTCCACTTTTGTCTGTTGCTGCCGCAGCTACCTTGATGCCATCTCGCTTGCGCTTGCTGCCTTTGGTGCTGCTGCTCTCAAACTTCGAGCGATTATTTCGGGTTATTAAACCAACGACAAAAGCAACAGCGCCAACAAGCAGCAACAAAAACTACAACAAACAACAACAAAATCAACCACTTGCAGTTTTTGAATTGCTGATTAATTTTATTGCTTGTTGTAATGATAAATTCGTTTTTCGGTTTTTGTTTTGATTACTTGTTTCGCGCTACACGTGACTCTACATGCTCTGCCACTCTGCTGCCTGCCACTGCCTTTTGGACAATGTCTGCGGCGTTGGCGTCGCCGTCTATGCTGCGCTGTCGCTGCCGTCTATAATTTATTAATTGTACTCAGAACAGTAACGTCGACTGCGCTGTCGCGCATTTAGCGCGTTTTGTTTTGATACGAAAGTTCGCTTCAAAATGAATTGCACTTGTAGCTGTGCGGTTATAACCAACTAGGGATGGGATCGGGGCGATATATGTATATGTAAGTATGTACAATTGCCGTATTAAACGTCTGTTTCGAGATGGCCGGGACGGCATCGAATGTCTAGTCTGACAGTCTGTAAAGGATTTAACAGAAAAATACAAGAAAGTTTGATTCTCTTCTTCTTCTCCTTCTTCTTTTGTTTAAATTATAGCGTTGCGCTTCGACTTCGACAGCGGCAGAAGCCACAGCAACAGCAGCAGCAGCTGTTTAGCGCCGGCCGCATTTTTATTACCATTTATTAGGCGTATTACGTATACGCCGCGTCACACAAGTTGTGTTTGTCAATTTTAATGTGTTTTCTCACGCTAAACAGCGCTGCCTCGAACGGCGTCATCAGAGCACAGCTTGTTGTCTTTTATTCATTCATGCCATGCTTTTTTTTCATATTTTTATTTGCTTCTCTCTTTGTTTTATTCATTCATATTTATTTATTGAGCGAATAATATAAGTCAAATCAAAATTATTTATGACACCGGCATTGGGCACCGACATCGACATTGGCTCTGCCGACGTGCTATCAGCTGACTTTTCTTGTTTGTTTTGCTCGCTATGTAAATATCTCGCTTGATTTTCCTAGTTTTGTTTTTATTATTTTTATTGGCATCATTAATCGTTAAGGCAATTAAACATTGCAGAAAACCAGAGAACTTACTACTTAATGACTCATTTAGTTTTATGTAAATAGCCACGTTTAAACGTTTCTAAATTATTATTTTTTTGGAATACAAGCAGAGATTTTTCAAATTTATTAAATAAATTAATTATCATTACAAATAATAATAAAATTTTTCAATAAAAATTAAACTTGTAGCCATGATGAATCGTAAGTTAAACATTAAGTTTTGTACATCATCCAGTCTATTCATTTTTTAGTTTCAACCATTTATTGCACAACAAATTCATTCTTTTTGAAATTTTGCATAATATATTTGTTTTTGTTTGGATCGACATAATGTGCAGTATTGAACTTCTGGAATATTGCTTAGTTTGTAATGGTTGTCGATTTTCTGGTTAGGAAATTTGCAACAAGTTTTTAAATGTTAAAGAAAGGAATAGAAAAACGTGAGAGTTTAAGGTTGAAAATAAGAGTCGAACATGCCATATCTATTACTTATTCAAAAAACGATAGCAATCGGTTCGATTGAAAATTTTTAAATATTATAATAATTATGTTAAGTTTTATTATGAATCACAAAGTGATATTAATAAAAGTAGATTAACTTTCGTTTAATGTTGCTTGGAAAAACTATGTACGAAACAAATATTTAAAAAAATGTCTTGAATAGTTTTATGTACCAAAAACATAATAATTTTTATTTTTATTTATCGTTATTCGATGCTGAAGTTTTTGTAGCCAAAAAAAAAAAAAAAACCTCATATACAGGGATCATCCAAAAATTTTCCTTTCCAAATTTCGCCAAAATAGACCCCAGAAGAAGAATTCCACTATACTATAAACTACATCCGTCAAAAGTTTATACAGATACATTATTATATATTACATTATTATGTTTTTTTTTAAATTATTAGATAATAAAACTGCGAAAGTTGCTCCTGTAAATAAATATCAAACAAACTCAAAAAAAAAATTTATTATTTACCCAATTTTAGATGAAAAAACTTACAAATTTAGAACAGGCAGACAAACAAAAAATAACTTTTACCCAAATTCTTCTTTTTTATCTGAGCTCGAGTTTTATTCTTATTTTAGTTTAGAATTATGGGTTTTGTTCCTCATTTTTCTTTAAAATATAAGCTTATAAACAAAACTTTTATATAAATACATATGTAATTACCTATTTAGTTGTAAAGCTATTTTGTAAGCTAAACTCTAAAAATGTATAAATAATAATATTGGGGTGAAGTAGACTCCGTCACCTTTTAGCGTTGTTTAAAAATCTCTTTCATCTCTATTTTACCAAAGTTATAGTAAATTATTTCAGCATTTTGCAACCTAATAGATTCTAGAACACCTGCGCTAATATAATTGTGATATCTACTTATATATCTGCACTTGACTAGTACACGTGTTTCCGACGAAAGAATAAACACATAACTTGCTCGTTCACATTGTTATGTGCTTCTGTGCAACCTTTGTATCTATGACACTTTTTGCAAATGCAAAAGAATTAACATCAGCCAGCTTGCCGCCACCGCCGCTGTCGACGTCGACGCTCTTCGTATAGCCGTTTCAGCTGTTGTTGTTGTTGCGGCTTTTTACTTATATTTCTGTTGATTAGAAACTGAAAAGCAAAACAAAAAACCGGAAAAAGGGTTATTTTTTATTACTCTGCACGTTGTTTGTTCGCTTCTTAACTTTCGGCGATTTTTTTTGTGTATTTTGTTTTTTATTATTGTCGTTGACGACGTTGACGCGAGCAGCGACAGCGGCAGCGGCATTGCTGCTAGCGTAGCAGCTGACTGCGACGTCGGTAGCGCTGCCTCAGTTGGCGTCAGCGTTTCAAGCTTTTAGCATTTTAAATCGACGATTATTATGCGCTGTGCTGTGCTGATTTTTTTCATTTTTTTTTTTTTTACACTGATGTGTACTCAACATGTATCTGTATATCTGTATTTGTATCTCTCCTTGTTGTCTCTTGGTGATTTTGATGTTGTTGTTGTTGTTGGCGATGCTGCTATGACTGACTCTACCGCTGCTGCTGCCTCTGCTGCTGCTGCTCTTTGTTGTCGGCGTCGTTTCTTTAGTTTGTTTTGGTTTTTAATTTAATCGTTTTTCTGCTTTTGTTGTTGTTGTTGTTGTTGTTGTTGTTGCTGTTGTTAGTGCTGCTATTGCTGTAGTTGTCGTGAAATGTGTTTAGCACGTGCTGCGCTCTGCCGCTCGCACTTCTCCTCTGCCTTTTGCCACACGCCTGACCGGCTTTTTTTCATTTTGGTTTTCATATAAGTGCTCTAGGTTTCTCTGCTGCTGTATTTGTTGTTGTGTTGGCAGTGTTGTTGCTATGCCCTTTTGTGTCTGCCGTTGATGCTGATTAGCAAGTACCATTCATTCATTTATTCATTTCATTGTTGTTGCGGCAGGTTGCTGACGCTGCTACCGCTGCTGCTGCCGTCGCAGATAATCGTTTAAAAACAAGTGGCCAATAAATTATACCCCGCCGCAAAACCCATTATTATTGCCATTGAAAACGTAATGTTCTGGCCGAAAGGCGTAAATACACATAAAACCGTTATGCGTTCGCATGGCAAGAGGGCCTGTTGCTACCGCCCCCTTCGGCCCCTTAGCCATGATATTCTTGTTGTTTCGCTTATTTATTTTTATTTGTTTTTTTTTTTTGTTTTACGGAAACTGACCTAAGGTATGCCTGACAGCTTTGGCTGGCTATTAATGAAATTGTTCTGTATTAGGGTAAGGCTTTGTTGGACCTGTAATAGTATCATGACACTTCACTTCTTAACTGTTACTGTGTCAAGGACGAATTGCCGCGTGACGCCATATGAATTGATTTCGTATTTTTGTTTTTGTTAATTATGTAGGCATTAAGAGTGTTGTTAAAGTAAACAAGTCAATACCCCTGTTTTGGTTTCACCACATTTACAATTTCAGAAAAGAAAAGCTATGCAAAGATACATATATAAAAACGAAACATGTTCTGTTCATTGTAATCTCGAATTTTATAAAAAATCAAATGTATATCTGGGATTGTCATTGCAGATTCGTTTGAAATAAGGATGAACTTCATGAAACACTACAAATTTTGGAAAAATGAAACGGCCTTAAAGCACGTACTAATTGGCTTAAATTTAAAAAATTAGCCACAATTGTTTATGGCTGATTCTCAGCCTGTTTTATTCACTCATCCGGTCTCCGGTTTGATCAGTGTATTATTTTGTCCCTACGAATATTTAAAAACCACTTATATTTTTTAAATATTCAAAAGGAATACTTAGATTAGAACAAATGCTATATTTTAATACACTGTAAGTTTAATACTTTCTGCAAAAAAAAAAAAAAATGGAAACGACTTAGAAGACACATCCTTTATAAAAAAGGAATTGATGTCGAAAACCAAAAGATGCATGAAATTTGGGCACAAGGTGCGTCTTAGGGACTAGTTCTTCACTTGCATTCAGTTTTTATACCCTGTACCTATAGGTACAAAGGGTATACTAGATTTGTGCAATGTATGTAACGGACATAGGGAGGTGTAGAAGACCCCAGGCCTTTATACCTTATGCTTACTTTATCTTACCCCATTCCTGATTAAATTGATTGATTATCTGTATGTCATGAATAAACAAAACCGGGCAAATGCAACAAAAGTTATAGTCCAAAATGTACTAATTCTACCCCCCTTTTTTACTCTACGTAATTATATAATAGTAAAAAATTACCTAGATTTACCAATTTTGTTAAGATAATTCCTGTGGCCCAAATAAACAAACCAAAAAACCTTTATCGATGCGACCCCCCGCAATCGATATTCCGTGTTTTCTGCCACATCCCTCATCAAAATCGGTAAAAATTTACGGAACTTATAGGTATTAATATCTTTTTGCACCAAAAAAAAAAAAGAATATGCAGGTATGTAATTTTTTCGAGAAAAAAAAGGTACAGGGTATTACACTGTCGGGCACCGCCTCGCCTATATCACATTTTTCAATATTGGCCCCCTTTCCCACAGTTTTTTCCATGCTTTCCTTTTTGGAAAGCCTACAGCTCGTTTAAATAAAATCGTTTGGGGACTTCGCGAGTAGTTTAATATGTTTCAAAACGTAAATAAGCTTCAAAATGAATCGGATGAATACTGCAGATACTAAGGAAAGTATAAGGTAGTATATTATAATCGGGATGTCCACTAGTATTTCTTCCTCCTAGTATTTTGTTAAGAATCGTCTTAGAAGTAGCTAGTTCGATCTAATAAATTAGTTTGTTTACCACTTTAACTATGACCGATAGCCGGAAGAAAACAGACCGATAAAAGGACGGACGGAACAATTTTTACATTACTCCTTTAGTTTAGAATTTACAAGATATAAAAATAAATACAAATTTTGCATTAATACTTTCAATGTTGTAAAAAAAAAAAATCTCACCTGGTGCGCCCAAAATTGATACTTTATTTTATATACCTACTATATGTTGAGAAATTTTTATCCGATGCCAATTTTTGTGGACTGTTATGGCTCAATGATAAGCATTTTGTTACAAAGAGCATATACATACACATATAATACCTTTGACCCTATGGATAAATATATAGTATAAATATGCAAAAGATTTGCCAGGAAGCTAGTATTTATTTATTTTTCAATAAATTTTGATGTTTTGCAGGTTGTCTTATAACCAGGTTTGTGTGTGCGTACTACATGATAGTAGCTTGAATATGAATGATTGTAATGACACATACTATGTGTATATGTTTATACATATATGTACTATGTACCACTTCATTTAACAACGAATATACATATAACATTTGCACTTTTTGTTTTGCTCATTGAATTCTGGTGTTCCCCTCTCGCCAACCCAACCGTTAGGCGTAAACTATCATTTAATTGCTAGAAACAATTAAGCAAAAAAAAAAAAACAACAAAAAACTTTTGCCTTTGTTTTGCTTTGATTGTTGTCCATTGCCGGGCATAGGCAATTATTGATGACCACAAACCCTTCCGAGGCCCGAAATCTTCTACCAACTGGCGCGTAGTGTGCGTGTGCCCTCGTGTGCGTGAATGTTTGTGTGAGTGTGTGTTCGCCATTTTGTGTGCGGATTTCTTAGCCCCAAATAGCTTTTCAATTGGCATTGCCGACATATTTTTTTTTGTTGTTGTTGCAATTTTCGTTGTTGTTTTTGCTTTTGTAATGGACGCGGAAAATGCGCACAAAGCATAAATGCGGCTGAAGCTCGGGAATCAAAACAAAACAGCGTGAGTGTGAGTTACTTACGTTAGCTTCGGTCCACATTTTCGTTGTGTGCTACAATTTGGAGGTATTCTTGGGTTTGGCGCCTTTTTATGCCTATCAGTTCTGTTCTCGTCTTGGCTTGGTTGGATTCACTGCAGTCTGCTGATTTTGACTGCACTTTGATGCTCACTTCGGAGACTGTTGGATATTATGGTATTGACTATCGGATAGGCTATGATGGTCTTAAAAACTCGCCAATTGAGGCTCCACATGTTTAGGCGCACTTAGCTCCTTTTGTGCAATGTTTTCTATATTTTACAACACTTTCTTCAAACACAATACAAGTTTTATAGTTAAATACTGAGTCTTTTGTAGGCTCGTAGGTTCTATTTTCTAATGCTTTTGAAATTTATTTTGCCGCGCTTTGTTTTGACTTGGCTTGGCTTTAAGTATTACGTAGTTTTTCACTGTGGCTAATATCAGCCGCGCACAATTGGCATGCGCCGTTTTGCGTCTTGTTGTGCGAAGTGCAGAGTTCGTACTGACTAAATGCTTCATGGTAGTGTTGGCGCTGCTGTTGTTGGCTCAAAGCATGAGCCAAGTGCGCGAACCAGTGTTGCCCTCCACTATGTTCAGTTGGACGAGCCCCAAACCGTGCTTGCCATCCATGCGATATGTGCTCTGTCGTTTTGCGGCAAGGCGACAACCCTGCCACATGCGCACATTCTTGTTGTTGTGAGTTTTCCGTTTCGTATTTTCAGTTGCGTTGTGGAAACCAAGCAGCCAGGCCAGGCTACGCCAGGCAGCGCCAATGTGCGTGCGGCGACGGCAAGAGCCATAGCCACAACCACCCAACCTCAACGGCAATACTTGGCTCCAACTCCAACCCAGCTCCTAGAATGTTGTGGGCGACCCCCTGACTGTCAGCCGGCCAGACAGTCAGTCTGCCATACAGCCAGTCGGCCTGTCCTGCCGACAGTTGAACTATTTTAGTGTTCAACAATCACAAACACACTCACACACATAAATATACTCTCCTCACACACACACACTTACACAGCAAACAAAGGGATTGTAGCTATGTATGTCGTTTGGTCGTTTTGATAAAGTCGATAATTGTGTTTGGCTCTTACGGTTTAATCGATCGAAACGTTAAAAAACAGCGTTGTATGATAAAAAGGATGCTATGATTGAAGGCTTATGTAAAATTTTTAGATCTAAGGTAGATTAAATAAATATATAGATAGCGTAGATGAAAAAGATACAAGTTATGAAAGGTGATCATAAATCATGACGCACAATGTGTATGCAGGTGGCAGCAGATCTTAAGTCCTTATATCCTTACATCCCAACGATTTCAAGCCAAACTGTGGGTTTCTTACCTAGATATCCTTCCTGATGTTTGCACTGACCGAAGTAAACGTGCATATAGGCAGCTAATTCGAATTTTCTGATCAGATTCCTACAATAAACCTATAATCTGTCTTTTGTGCTAGCTCAAGTATTAAATATTATTATGCTGACTAAATTACTTTTATGGAGCTCGAAACGTCGCAAAAATGTAAAGTGTTTGATCTGGGGACTTAATACTATGCTAACATAAAAAGCCTTTACAACAGTATATTGTTGCAGTTCGGTTGTTGTAGTTGTTTCCGGGATAACCTCCAATATATTATGCCTTGGCCTGGATCCGAAAGACAGTTTTTTTTGTGATACTGTGTGGCTAATAATTAGAAAATGGAAAAAATTCTTTGATTCAAAATAATGGAAACATTCTAATTTTTTTTAACTTTTGAATAGAACTTAATGGAAAATAAATGTTTTTTTCAAATCATAGAAAAGTTCGCACCCTGGAGAATCGCCAAGTCCCGCCTCATGTCGATAGGCCTGCGTACTTAGCATTTTTGTAGTAAAATTATATTACCATTAAATCTACTATGGCTCGAACCATGACTGGCTTGTGCTTTGCGCGACAACCACCGTAAGACCTTTTATATTTATTTCGAGACATCCCGACTATATTTTGCCTTAATTTCTAAGAGTTTGAGAATGCTTCAGTCATGCCTACCCGACTCTTAAATACGCTGTACCAACGCAGTTCATTCAGTTGTTAAATGATCTTCTAGGCAAAACGGTGTTAGTTTAAATAAATAATTCTCTGACTGACAATTTTTGTCAGTCGGCCCTGGGCGTGGCATGGGGATCTCTATTAATAACTGTTCAAAGAGAACAGGCACCTACAGTTTATAGCCGAATCCGAACGACGGTGTCTTGAATTAATAGAGATTTTCTTGGGCAACTAGCGTCTTTGAGCTAGCGATGCCAGTGCTAGGCAAATGTACCAGTGCTACTGCGGGGATTCGAACCACCGACCTTCGGTTTGGAAAGCGAGTACGCTACCGCAACGCTACCGACGGCCACAAAGTTAGTTTAATAATAATAAAAATTCAGGAAAGGAAGCAATGTTTCGAAGTAAATATTAAAATACTATTGGAAGAGACTGCGGCGTCGTATCCCGACAAACAAATAGGAATTTTTAGTGAATTATAGGTAGCTTGGAAAACAATTGAAATTTTTGTTATTTTCTTATACATATCAAAATTTTTTAAAACGATCTCCATATTCTGTTATGTTTGGTAAAAAATAAAAATAAATGGTGAATTTTAAAATTTCTTCTAGCAATACAAGAGATAATGAGTTCCTTAATATTTATATATTTGCTGTTTGATTGAAAGAAATATCTGTGAAATTATTTCATAAGATAGGTTGAGGTTCATAGATACTAACTGAAATAACTAAAATTGTTAATTTTATTAATTTACTGTGCAAATAATACGAAATGGGCTAAGTATGTCATCTGATTATCAGAGCAACCCAATTCAATTTGATCTGCAGCCCACCTTGAAACTTTTAGTAGGAGCACATTTACATGAGAGTGCATTGTAGTGCACACGTGGATACAACATGGCCGATTCAAACGACCTGACTGATAAAAATGGGTGGCAAGTTGGGCGCCTCACTGGTGTCGGCTTAGCAGCCTCAACAGACCCAAAACATACAACAATTCCCCATTCCCTGACCCGACTGACTGCTGATTGCTTGCTTGCTCGGTTGGCTGACGTGATGGCATTGCACGCACACACAAACATACACAAACATGTATATATGTATATATATATACATAAATTTGTCTATATATATATACACATATATATATTTATATTTATATGCATATCCATGTATTTGTAGTGGTGAGTGTGTGCTGCGATGTCTATGTGCGAGTAGCAACATTAATACATATGCCATAGAGAGAGATTGCGTTGCTGTTGTTGTTGCTCTTGCTGGTAACTGGGTGGCTCTTTGTTTTGCACACATGCGCCCCATAAGACCAACCAACCATCCGCTCCATGGCTCGTCCGCTCTTTCCAATTGCTCGTTCGTTGTTCATCGTTTCAATGCTGACGATGTCGATGTTGTTGTTGTTGTTGCTGTTGCTATTGTTGCTGTTGTTGCTTCTATGTTCATTGAACGTATGACGAACGAACGAACGCGCCAAACCAAGTCAAGGAAAGCTCTCATAGCGAAGCGAAGACCAAACCAAAGCAGAGTAATGCGAGGCTCGGTAGATTGGAATATGGCAAGCCAGACCAGGCCAAGCCAAGTCAAGTCAGCCAGCCAGCCAGCCAAACAACCGTCGACGGATGACGACGTTTTCCGACTAACAACGGACGCACATTTTCCACCGTTTCAAAGCAAGCGCATTGAAAATTTGCGCTGCGACGCTGCTTCGACGTGCACTCAGTCTAGCGCTTTATGCCATTACGGTGGGGGGACACAAAGGGCAAGTGTTGCCATCGTCAGAGTTGGGGTGGCTTAAGCTCTAACGATGGTGGTACTATGGCACTGGCATTCATTGTTCGCCTTCGAGCGCAAAATGGTGAAAATGCCATTTGGTGTTGGTGCTTCTTGCTCCAGCTGTCGTATTTTGATACTCTTTATCCATAGAGTCCGGGGTATCGATTTGTGCAATGTCTGTAACATGCAAAGTGCTTGGCAGTACCTAGATCCTAGAGATCATAAGAGCTTACGACACAAATGTTTACCAAAAGATGCATATATTCGCGTTGACACCCACAATAACTAACTTATTGAAGCTCAAAGAAGTATGGTTGCTTTCAATTGTAGACTTATATGAGCGAAATAATTGATGAAAAGTTGGCCTTTTCTCCCAAAATCAACCCAATTCCCTACTCCCTTTAACCATTTTTTTTAGCGTATCATTGTTTTTGTGAAAAACTTGTTTGTAGGGTACTCAACGGTCGGGTTGCCTTACGCACACATTTTTATTTCATACCCATTGCAAAGGATATTCAAGTGCTGTATGCTATGTATGTGCCTGTGTGTAAGTGTGTTGCTGATTTGTACTCCAAACTTTTACAACATCGCCGCACTGAACCGAGAGGCAACATCCACATGCAGCATCAAGTCGCAGCACCAACAGCGGTATCAGCGCAGCAACATTAACGAGACAGCAGTAGTAAGTAAGCAGCGACTGCGACGTTGGCAGCGACACATTATTGGCATTGGTTGTTGTTGGTGCTTTCAAAGTCGCCAGTTTGGACCCTGCTTTGTCTACGAAAGGTCGTAGTCGGAACTAGTAGCTAGTCTATATGATTTTTGGAGCTTTTATAGCTCTAAGCATTGTCCACATTTACAAGTTCAAATGCGCGGACTCTCTTGGTTAGCTCTAACGGTTCTAATGATTAGAGCATATGAAGTTCTTCTGACTAGTTGATTCTATTTCTGCGCAATGGAAATAATACCATTTTAGAATATATCATTCAGTCTATACAACCAGATCCTCATTCTAATTTTTCTTGAATGTTATAAATACTTTTACAACGTCTTTGTACATACATATATGATTATTATTACTGATTAATTTAGCCCTCTATCTAAGGTTTTAAGAGTACTATAGACTTGTGCAATACTTATAGCAGGGAGAACAGGGAAGTCAACTCATAAATTTCTTTTGCAAAATGATCAGACTAAATTATTGAGTAGATGTACCATTTTCTGTCGGGGTTGCTGTCCCTATAGACCTAAATCCCGGATACCATATTATTAAGAGGCGCGATAATAAAAGGTGAAAGTTGCCCCGATGTCGAGGCTCTGAATATTAATTACAAGTCAGAGTAACCCGTTATAGGATTACGGCCTAGTGTATTTTAAAGTCGGGCTGGACCGACTATAGCATGTAGTATAGATATAAAGAAATATACAGGGGATATTATGGTCTGGATGATCTAAATTGAATTAAGAAGAACGTACGGGGGTTGGCGTGCGAAACACGCAGTAGGCGGGAGCCCTATAGTTCTCTTAATTATGTCAATGTTGACATTAGAGCATATAGAGTTTGTCACTCCAATAGTAATAGTAGTCGTCAAAGTTGGCCCCATGATCTAATATAGCACTTTCCTCTCTCTCTGTTCTAAATTTGCTTATTGAGACCCAAGTAACATCGATTGGCTAAAATTATACTCCGCGTGATCTCCATTTGTCCATCGTTGTTCGTTGTGACGGTTGTGCCAATGTAAAAAAAATAAAAATATATATCGTCTTTAGTTGCCGCACAGCTTTCGATCGAAGATGGGCATATCATCCGCCTCTTCAGGATACAAGAGATAGCATCGCCTTACAGCCTCGCCCTCACGTTAAAACGTTTTCAGAGGTCCCCAACGTCATTCCGAAGAGTTTAAAAAAATTTGCAGGGATACCGATCTCAGACAATGCTTAACAATAATCTAAAATAAGATGGCCATTTACATAGGGATAGCTGGCGCGTCCTGTGTGATTACTCTTCTTGAAACCAGGACAAATGCCACCAATGATCCAATTCTTGGTCAGGCGCTCCTCTGTCTATATCCTGTTGAAGAGTTGATGCATACATCCCACCTTCCGCCAATCTCCAATAACTTTGGAGGTAAGCCGTCATTGTCGGCTGATTTATTCTTCAACTTAAGTTGATTATTACGAATCCGAGATTCGTCATATATGATTGTGAACGATGAGTGGTATTATTATATCCACTATCGCCTAAAAAGTAAACCTGTAGTTGGTCTACACGAACATTTACGATTGAGACAGAGATCGCTCTAACGACGACATACTATTCTGTCGTAACATAACCCAAGCACCTGGAGGTTTACTGGAATCCTTTGGAAACCAAGAAAACATTTGCCTTAATAAATAAATTTGTGTTTATTCAAATCATATGTGAAGTTTCAGATCTTTAAAATATTTTAATAACGATTTCATGTAAATGGGATTTTGGGGATTTTGTTGCGTACGCGAAAAGATCATCGTATAGAAAGTTTTCAAATTGGGTTATGTCCAAAACTGAGACTACATTTTACATCGATTTAGTTTTGAATGTCGGATTAAATAGGTTGAATCGGAAAAACTATCGTTAATATTAAAATTGTTAAGTAAAATTTAATAATATGCACTACAAGAATGGCATAGGACCTCTCATGACTGACTAGCAATCCATTAGTGAGAGCTTTCACTGTATATACTCACACATACATATGTACATGCTTCTCTACTATATGTATGATATGCTGAACTACGTACACATTTACTTCTATATGAATATATATATGTATAAGAAAGCATATGAAAGCAAACAAAACTGAAAATGCGGTAAGGCAGTGGCTTAGTTTACCAGGATTTTGGAAGAAGGTGCTCAACTAGTACGTACTAGATGAAGTAGATCTATGTCAGAACAATATAATATGACAGGCAAGGACTGTGTAAATTTGTAACTTTAAAGTTTTATACTAACTTAAGTTGGGAGCAGGGGGTCCTAACGACGCCAATGCCCGGGTACTTCAAAATCTGATTATCTGTGGGGCTTTAGTTGTTGTTTTTGTTTCGTTCGTATTGCTCTACCATGATTACCGCTGCGCAATGATTCCCCTCTCATGTTCCAACTTTTGCCATCGACGCCACTGTTGAAATTGTTGTTTTCATCTTTGTTGTTGCTCTGCTGCTGCTGCTGTGATGCGTTGGCTGCTTTGCTGTTGTTGGATTTTGCCGCAGCAACAACAACAAAAGCAGCAAAGTACATTCGTTCGTTAGATGGCTTTCTGTGTGTGTGTGTGTTGAGTGCGAGTGCATGTGTATGTGTGTATACAGTCCTACATTTCCATCGATTTAATCTATCTGACTACGACATCAGCCAAGTACACACACACACACACGCACACACAGAGACAGAACACACAACCGTCATATGGTCGGTATGACGGTAGGTCGCGTCGGCCGTCGGTCGTTAGTTCGGTTGGTTTGGCGTTCTGTCGGTCTGTTGGGCGGGTTGGTCGTTGGGCAAAGTCGTACATATAAACAACAAAATGGCAATGGGGTGTACGACGAGGCGGCTCTCTTGGGTTGGGTGTGCTGGTTGTTGCTCTGGTGGAATGGGGTATGACATGAAATGGAAAGGTTTTGGTTCGTATTCGTTTGCCTTGGGATGGGTTTTGTGTTGTGTTGTGTTGTGTTGTGCTGTGCTCTGCTCTGCTGTGTTGGGAGATGGGAGTTGGGCCAAGTTGAGTTGGAGTCGCATAAATTTCTCGTTTCGTTCGTCTAGCTTTGTATTTCTATTGTATGTTGGGCTGTGTGCCAGTCGACGTTAGCGGCGCCACAATTGAACAGTTTGTATTTTAGGGAGCAACCCGTGGAACTTAAAACATAACTAGTGTTGGAAAACGCTGGCATAATATCTGACCATTGACTTTGTCTCGTCGCTCATACAAAGTAAAACGAATAAAAAAAATTGTTTTGTGCTTACAATGGTTTTTCCAAGTGCACATATGTATCTTAGTTTATCCCACCAGAATGATCTACATCTTTCTTAGTTTTACAACTGTAAGCACAGACTTTTTATTTTCACCGTGATCACAGAATTAATTAAATAAACGTTTTATTTCTTAGATTCCAAAGTTTTTACAATTTTGAGATTGTTTTCTTAAGGCCTTCAAAATAGACGTTTTTTCTGAGATGATCTCATCGTATGATTTTAGGTTTAGAAACAGAAAACAGTCGCTAGGGACCAGATCTGAAGAGTATGGTAAAGCGGACAGAAGTTCTTTGGTCAATTTAGGAATTTATGTTTTTCGTGTCCAAATATTCAATATACATATGTATACATATATGGTATCCACCTTCATTGTGTGCGAAATATTTTACTTTTTTCTATTCTCGTTATTATTTTAGAGATTGTCTACTTTTAATGGCTCCATAGCACAAACTAAATTATGCAACTTGCGTAAATTTGTACAGGATAGGAGCAGCGTTGCTTTGAATTTAAAAAGTCACTGACTTACCAAACTGTCCTCGTAACTAAAACATCCAAAAGTAAATTTTTAATTTTTTAGTTGAATCTGAGTAGATGGTAAAAACTATCAAATTCAAATAAGACTTCTTCAACAATACGGATTTTGCTCTTTTCAACGGTAAGGTCACACCGAGTTAAAAAATTGTCTGCGTGGGCAAAATTTTGTATATTACCAAATTTTTTATATTGTGATAAAAGATGGCGTACGTTAAAGTCGGGCGCAGACGACTTTGGGATACCCTGTACCACTAATTGCAATTAAGTCCGAAATATTGCTTAAGCACTCTAAAAGCCAATTGATTGCCGAATTTGGTTACGATATCTTCATAAACAAACGGAGCACAACAAATTTTGTATAAAAAACGTTTTTTTGCCCGATTGGTCCTATGGGAGCTATATGACATAGTCAACTGATTTTGATCAAATTTGGTACAGTGCTTGGGTACTCTAAAAAACTTTTGAATGTCAAATTTGGTTACAATATCATCACAAACAAACGAAACACAATGAATTTTGTACAAAAAACGTTTTTTTGACCGATTGGTCCTACGGGAGCTATATGATATAGTCAACTGATTTTAATCAAATTTGGTTCAGTGCTTGGGAACTCTAAAAAACTATTGATTGCCAAATTTGGTTATGATATCTTCATAAACAACCGAATTATCTATCTAAAACTTTTGGTCCTCTCGAGGTCCTCTGAAACAACCCTATGGGAGCTATATAATATAACCCCGATATCAAAAAATTAAAAAAAACTTGTCTCTCTTAGGATAATAACGGATGTAATCCGAAAGTTTTGTTGCTCTAGCTCTAACCATCTCTGAGATCTAGGCGTTCATACGGACAGACAGACAGACGGACAGACGGACATGGGGATATCGACTTCTCTAGTCACCCTGATCATACTTTAGGTAACTTTTGGGGGGGTCTCCGACGTCTCCTTTTGTATGTTACATACATTCGGCTTGCACAAACTTCATATACCCTTTGTAGATGGATAATTCGTTTGTTTTTGAAGATATCGTAACCAAATTTGGCACTTGGAAGTTTTTTATAGTTCCCAAGCACTTTACCAAGTTTTATTGAAATCGGTTGACTATATCATATGGCTCCCATTGGGCCGATCGGTCAAATAAACGTTGTTTGTACAAAATTTTTTGTGCATCGTTTGTTTTTGAAGGTATCGTAACCAAATTCGGCATTTATAGGTTTTTTAGAGTACCCAAGCACTGTACCAAATTTGATTAAAATCGGTTGATTATATCATATAGCTCCCATAGGACCGATCGGGCAAAAAACCGTTTTTTGTACAAAATTCATTGTGTTTCGTTTGTTTG
This sequence comes from Chymomyza fuscimana, assembly GCA_949987675.1. Classification (NCBI taxonomy): domain Eukaryota; kingdom Metazoa; phylum Arthropoda; class Insecta; order Diptera; family Drosophilidae; genus Chymomyza; species Chymomyza fuscimana. The sequence goes on from OX465088.1 coordinate 89,859,891, forward strand.
TGATGATATTGTAACCAAATTTGACATTCAAAAGTTTTTTAGAGTACCCAAGCACTGTACCAAATTTGATCAAAATCAGTTGACTATGTCATATAGCTCCCATAGGACCAATCGGGCAAAAAAACGTTTTTTATACAAAATTTGTTGTGCTCCGTTTGTTTATGAAGATATCGTAACCAAATTCGGCAATCAATTGGCTTTTAGAGTGCTTAAGCAATATTTCGGACTTAATTGCAATTAGTGGTACAGGGTATCCCAAAGTCGTCCGCACCCGACTTTAACGTACGCCGTCTTTTTACCTCAATTAGTAAAATAAGTACGAAGTATTCAAAATAACACTAAGAACTTTCTTAGTATGAAGTAGATATTTTCCTGATATTTTCCCTTATCTTCCAGAAAAATAGGATTTTGGTGCAACTGCAACAAAAATTAAGGCCGATTTGGAGTTACCGGTGTGTACCCGTCGCGTGCAACAAATTTTGTCTGGTAGTAACTGACTAACTTGAAAGAAAATGAAGTCGAAACCAGCATTGACTCCATCGCACAAAATGGCCTGGTTTGACTTCGCAAAACACCACATTTCCTGGACTGATGAGTGAAAAATGTGGTGTTTGCCGTGGAATAGAAGTTGAACCTAGATGGTCCTGACGGTTTCAATTATTACTGTCAAGACTTAAACAGTCCGGAACGCTTTTCCACCAGACATAACTTTGGTGGTGGTTCTTTGATGGTTTGGGCGGCTTTTAACTACCAAAATAGGACACCCATCTGCAAAATCACCACACTTATGAACTCGGAAGCTACATAGAATTATTGAATGGCGTTCTAATTGACTTTCTGGAGCACCAAGCTGACCAAAATCCTATTTTTCTGGAAGATAAGGCTCGGATCCACGTCTCAACGGCCAGTTGTGGTTGGTTTTCTATCAAAAACATCGATCGCCGGACTTGAAACCCATTGAGAACATGTGGCGGAACCTGTCCCGTCACGTCTTCGCTGGCGGACCCAAATTTCAGATGGTGTAGGAGCTGCGCAGGACAGTTACCGAAGAATGGGCTCAAATCCCACTTTCAGATTTTCAGAAGGTGGTTCGTTCGATGCCAACCCGAATTTTCGAGGTTATAAATAAGTCGGGAGCCTGGACTCACCATTAACTCAGTATTTTTCCCTCTCTTCTTTTTTTACAAAACATTTATTTTTTGGTCCTTTTTAGAAAGTGTTCTTAATTGAATTTCTCAGTATAAATTCATTTTTTTTATAGCATTTGAAGTTTCAAGGCTTTTTTTTTGTTATTTAGGATAATTTTTTAGTTGAATTGGTATTAAGTAACGCTAAAAATATTTTTTGAGTCATAAATGCTTTTTAAATAACTTTTTAAATAAAAACAGGTGTCAGCTATTAATATAGTTGTCCGATTCGGATTCGTCCAAATTCGTTACGTGTATCTAAATTCGACTATATGTAAATATTCTTATCCACGACCTAGGGTAACACATCAAAAGTTGTAGAAACCGCCTCGTCTTTTTAAAAAAATTTAATACAGTCAAGGCAGTGCCCGACAGTGTACCCTGTACCTTTTTTTTCTAATAAAAATTTGTTCCTGTATATTTTTTCTAAGAACTTTTCAATTGGAACATATTTTTTTTTGTGCAAAACGATATTTGTACCTATAATTTTGACCTACCGACTTTGATGAAAATCGAAAGTTACGTTATATGGGGCAAGTTTCACGTTGATATGTTGAGGGGTGTCTAAGAAAACACGGTTAATCGATTGCGGGGGATCCGCATCGATAAAATTTGGATGTGGATTAGTTCATTAGAGTCATATGAATCACCTTACCAAAAATTGTGATTCTAGGTCACTTGTTACCATAATTACGTAGAGTCAAATATTGACGCAGTTTATGGGCAAGGGGTGGTGAAATTTGTACATTTTTGACTATAACTTTTGTTGTATTTGTCCAGATTAAATTGTTTCAGATTAAAACATTGTTCGATGTAGCTAAAAATCTCGAAAATCTGGTACGGGGGAAAGGGGAAAGATATTGACATGATTCAACAAACTTCATCTTCTGAGGAAATATGCGCATCAGCTGGTAAAGTTTCGTATCTATAGATCTTATTGTCTCCGAGATCTAGGTGTTCATACAGACGGACGGACATAGCTCAATCGCTACCCGAGGTTATGATAACCATTTTGGTAAAAAGGACTTGGGGTCTGCCACGCCTCCTTCTCTACGCTACATACATTGCACAAATTTAGTATACCCTTTGTACCTATAGGTACAGGGTATAAATATAAGCTAAGCAAATCATTTCTTTCCTTACTTTTAGTCAAAGTATGACTTTGACCAAATGTCTCAAATCGTAACTAAAAAAAAATAGCATTTTAATTGTTAAGCATTAAGGAAACATTAACTCGAATAAAATAAATAAATAAATAAATATTAGTATTAGTATTCAGATCTGGGATACCGCTGCAAAGTCAAACCACTATAGGTTTAAAACTGTACAGAATAAGACTTTCCATCGAGATTTCAATCTGAGCAGAGGACCAGATTTCGTTTTTATCCAGCAGGTACAATATTAGGCTGATATTAACGGGCAATTACTGGGAACATAAGGTGCTTCAACCATCAATCAATACTAAAACCCTTTGATATGATGAGAAACCAAATCATAACTTTTTATTAAGTATATTTTTTCTTCAGTTCTTCATACGATATTATACTCCGTGCTTTATGTGCAAAGGGTATACCATATAATATATTAAGTTAATGCATAAAAATTTCGTATGGAACACCTAAAAAGAAATGTATAAGACCCCGAAACCTTTATTCACTGAAATTTGTTTAATCAGTAATATGGAAACTCGAAAAAGACCTTCCTAATTGGAAACCACATTTTTGGATGCCAATTTATTTAAAATCGGTTGGGATCTTCGGAAGTTTAAGGCAAAAATGAAAAAGCCTCACTCAACAACTTAATGTGAATATGTACCTATGTAAAGAAGCTACAGTCAACAAATTCGGTATGTAAACTCATGAAGGCTATAATATGTAATGTCTTTTTATACCGAGTATCAGTATTAAGTTTGTAACATATAGATGGAGACGTACAGGATACAGTACGAACGCGTGAGGCACGCAGGGAGCGGAGCCCTCCAGTTTTATTAAAACAAGGTAGTTTTGTAAAGCACCACTTAAAAGCAAAACAAACCTTCATTCATATTTGCCAACAGTAACTAGCATGAGTTTTTAGTGTAGTAGTAGCAAGTTCCTTTAGCTCTCAAAATAACTGACCACGCTCACTAAGCTCATTCATTCCATAAGTAATCACCCACACATCGAACCCATTATCTGCAGACACTGCACCAGCAACAATACCACGACCACTTGTAACACATTCATTGAGATATTTTTACGCCTAATTAAAATACGACATTGGAAAGACCCACAAAGTGGCACAAAATCCAGTACTACGAGTAAATGTGTTAGTTGAACCGCCAGCAACACACATTGGGACTGTAGTCAGTAATTTTTTTTTATGAAAACAGATTAACAGCAAACCGTGGGACACGCATAGGAACTGCCTTAAGAATTGGGGGTTAAACGTGACTCGCGTCTAGAGAGAACCACTTGTTAAGCTTGCTTTTGGGATTGCGCCAAGCACCCAAAGAGCGTTGAACGTAACACTTTCGCCACTGACGATGACGCCAAAAAAAAGCAGCAACAACAGTCATTGACTAATGATAGATGGATGGATGGATGGATGGATGGATGGATGAATTGTTTGGTTGCTGATGGTGTTCGATGGCAGGTTGCCGGGTCTCAGCCTGTCGAGTCGGTATTGCATACATTACAAAGTCGTTGCTGGGAGGGCGGGTGCAGCAAAAAAAAAAATACATAAATAAATAAAAAGCAGCTACAACAACGACCACCAACAATAAATTGTTCAAGGTCGCCGTTCGTCTGCTGCTGATGTTGCTGCTTCGACGAGCAGCAGCAGCATGAAAAATGCAAAACAAACGACGCCGACGACGACGACGACGGCAGCAGCGGTGGCAGCGACGTCAACGACTACGTCCACCGACGCCAAAGTCAACGACAAAGTCTGTCATAATTCACATGCGAGTTTCCCGTTAGACACCCACAAATATAAAGGGTTGACGGGGGATGAAGCTAAACGCAACTAGATGTTTAGTTTAAAATGTGAGAGCGTATTGCAAAACAGCTGGAAAAATGTATTAAGAGCGTCGTCCCAAGGATGCGACGGAACGTGTCAAAGGAAAAAACCAAAACAGACGCACTGCCAGAGGGTTGGACTTGAACGCACCCCCGCAAGTTACACACATGCAACTGGAACTGTGGCACGTACGTACGAAGACTCTGGTCGTGTATGTGTGTGTTTGCTTGTGTAGGTGTGTGTGTGTACATACAAAACCATAAATTGAAAATACACTACATACAATACGCTGTTGATGTTGCTGCTGCCGATGCCAACGCCAACTCTGACGCCAGCAGTGATGTTGGCGCCGACATCGCTGTCGATGCTGACGCTGGTGTTTGTGCTGCTGCTAATGCGCTGCCATTTCATTCAAGGGTTGAAAACTTTTTCACTTTTCACGGCGCAAAATAAAAACCGAAATTCCTGTTGGGGCAAACTTTCGCTCGCGACGTCGTCATCTTCGTCGTCGTTGAGAATCTTTATGCCCAGCTCCCGGCTCAGCCAAGCCGCGCAACGTCACGCGGCGCCATCATTTTGGCATGTGTTGCATGCGCAGCAAGCGGCCGCTGATTAAACGCCACCGTGTAGTCATCCATCTGCAAGGGTTTGTTGCATTGTTGTCGTAGTCGTTAGCATTGGCGTTGGCAGTGTCGGTTAGCCCGTTCAATGGAAGAAAGAGGCTGAGGGAGCGCAGTCGTTGGCCTTCCGGTTGTGGTTGCCAACGAGACACATACGCAGTATGCTGGTATGCCCAATGTGCCCGTGGCGCCAACACCGCAACACCGACAGCAACAGCTCCAACTGACACCCCCACACCAATACTATTGCAGAAAGGGGTCGGCTCTTGACTCGACTTTACACATTTGCATAACTCCACGCACTTTGACATGCATGTGAACTACGTGAGTTTATGTGTGCGTGCATGAGCAGCCATAAGGTGAGTTCCATGTATGTATTTGGGTCACACACAAACACAAACATACGCAATTTCTCACGCACTGCTAGACATCTTGTGGGCAGCACACCAAATTTCCTGTGCTGACCTTTCAAAGGGGGTTCCCATGTCCGTTATGGGTCCGCTATGAGTCTATGTCTGCTCTATAAGGTGTCATATCACCAGCTGCACTCAAACTTTTACCAGGTCAAGTCGATGTTCCTTCAATGCTGTTAGTGGGTCATATTTCGTATAAGTTGCGATTATTAATATCGACATGATTTACTTTTGGGGCCGTCTGATCGGTATTGTGACAAGGTAATTATTGCCGATCCTTTTATTTTATAATTACCATCGAATAAACGTTTTAATTGTGTCAGTTAACTAACAAACGATTTATGCATCTAAAAGTTTTGGAGTCTCCTTCTCTATGGTACATTCACATTGCTTCAGAACTCTAAAAGATATTTAATAATATTTTCATAAACACAGGAGACAAAACGAATTTTGCACCAAACACGTTTTTTGACTGATCGGTTCTATGGGGGCTATATGATAGAGTCAACCGATTTTGATCAAAGGTACAGTGCTGGGAAACTCTAAAAGACTTCCGAGTGCTAAATTTACCTTCATACACAAACTAGTTATCCATCGCGGTTCTCTGAAACACATTACATTTATAATGTAACCCCGATATCAAAAAAATAATATAAACCTGTCTCCCATGGAATAATAAGGAATCTAATCTGAAAGTTTCGCTGCTCTAGCTCTTACCATCTCTGACATGTAGGCGCTCATACGGACGGACACACAGACAGACGGAAACCGCTATATCGAGTTCTTTAGTCACCCTGATTATACTTTAGGTAACTTTGGGGGGTCTCCGATGACTCCTTTTATTCTTCTTTCGTCTTGCCCAAATTAATGTACCCTTTGTACCATAAGGGACAGGGCATAAAAAAGCGTCACCCAAGCCTATATAAGGCTCTTTATTTGGAAAATAAGGAAGACCTTGCAATCGATCCATCGGTCCATGTTTTTGCTTTAAATATGAAATTAATTTAGGTAAAAAGGTTTCATGTTTTAAACTTTAGCTGTACCAAACGAACGTACTGTAATTTACATCTATGCAAAATGATTGACTGCAGTAAAGAAATACATGTAATGAATGAAAACTCTAAAGAATACATGGCAACAAGAATGCTCGCTTTTTTTGCTCGACTTATTCTTGAGTGAAATTTGTACCGAAGGTATAAGAAGTTCTTGCAATTGGGTAAAAGATACTTTTTGCAATAAAGGCTAACTCGCCGAAATCTTTATGTAAACTTATATTTTTAACTAAATTATTTTGGTCAAACCTGTACAAAAGGACTTCCAATGCTGCTTGCTGTAGGACAGGTTCTCATGGCTCCTGTCATACATACACAGGCTAGCCTCTGTATTTTCTTAACGTCATTTTGGACGGAGGTAATCTCCACCCGAGCTCCCCAAGCAATAACTCCATCGGCCTTATGACCATTAGGTATAGTCAGCGTATAATCTTGGGCGATACACCTCATGATTTGCCGGCACTAATGCATTTATTTGTCACGTTTTCTATATGAGAGCAAAACCTCAGTTTGCTGTCAAATGAGTAAATGGTACTACTACGGTTTGGCAGGATTTAGGTTCAGACCTACCTCGTTGCACTAATCGTAGATAATATTTAATCCTCTCTGTACTATGTCACAGAGGATGTCTTTGAATTTGCCTACTGCAATAAGGGCAATGTCGTCGGCATAACCCTGACATTGTATTCCTTTGTCCGACAGCCTACGTAGCAGTTCATCAACAAGGAGGCTCCATAGTAGTGGAGATAATCCACCTTGTGGGTAGCCACGAGTTGTGGTAACCGTTACGGAAGAGTCTTCAGATTCTGCCATGACTATCCTTGACTTGAGTAGAGATTGAATACACTCGGCGCGTACTGCGACTTCCTTGTTATTAACTGATTTACTGAGGGTATTCCTCAGTTGATGGAGGGCAGTGTCTGTTTATCGACCTGCTCTATACGCGTGCTGTGTAAAATGCAGGGGGTCCCGCTCTAGTAGCGTATTTCTAATGTTGTTGTCCACTAGCTTTTCTTACGTTTTCAACAAAAACGATGTTAAGCTAATGGGTCTAATGGACTTTGGATGGGTGACATCCTTCTTCCCAGCCTTTGGGATGAAGACCACCCTAGCTCTGTTCCATGGCTCGGGAACATGTCCCAGAGCCAGGCTGCTGACCATTACTCTCGTTATATGTGGTATAAGGCAATCCCTACCCTTCTGAAGTAGTGATGGACATATTCTATCTGAACCTGGACACTTTAAAGGCTGGAACGACGTTAAGGCCCATTCCAGTCATTCACTCGTGACAGTGGACTTGGCGAATTTTCAGTACTCCCTTTCTGGTGTACTTCGGTTGGACACCGTTTAAAAAGGCACTGTATCAGGTATGCTACCCCAGAAGTGCGTCTCAATTAGTAAATTTAATTTATCTACCGCGTTAACGGTAAAAGTGTTGTCACTTTTCTTAAGAGATGGCATGGTTTTATGAAGTCTGGCCGCAGCATTTGTGCTGGCTAAAGATTCACTGAAATTCCTATCGTTCTGACGCTTTGCTTTTCTAATGTTCGCACTGTACAGAGTGAGACTAATTCGATTAGTCTCCCAGTCTCCAGTTCGTTTGGCACGATCTTACGTAGTCCTTACAGGTGTTTGGCTAATAGGACAGTCTTTTTGAAAGGCGTTAGTAATGCATTCATTAACCTCACGTACTCTTTGATGTAACTCCAACGGATGTTTGTTTATCGTAACACTCGCATAAAACATTTCCCAATTTGTCTTTTTGGGGCTGCGAGTTGGCCTACAATAAGTTCATATTTTGCGAAATATTGAACCTTATAATCTTGTGATCTGACATGGACTGTTCATTGGAAACATGCCATTCCCGAATTCTTTCTTTGAGAGAGGGACTTACAAGGGTTAAGTTAAGGACTTCTTCCCTGATTCTATTTACGAATGTCGGAGTGGATCCGACATTACATATTTCTAGACCTACTTTAGAGATAAACTCTAATAGGTACTCACCGCGTCTGTTGACATTAGTGCTGCCCCAGAGGATGTGGTGAGCGTTGGCGACACATCCTAAAAGCAGCGGTAGTCCGCGTCTGTGGCAGTGCTCGACGAGACCGGTTATCTCCCCAGATGGAATTAGCTCATCTCATTGTGTAATTAATACATTTTCTAGCTACCATAAAGGCTCGTGGCGAGGCGTGACTCTGGTCCCAAATTACCTTTGAGTCAATGTGTGCAGGCGTTTTACTCCCTTGATGCACCATGGCTTCTGCACGAGCTCTAGCCCGAGGTGTTCGTCGCCATATCTACGTCGATCGTCATCAGGACACCTGGTCCCTGTATACGCATCGACATAACCCTCCAGAGATCTGCATACAGATCGTGCTGGTTTTCCAGCAGTCGGATGAGGAATTCCTTAGTTTTACCCGCACTACGTGGAAGGAACACGGTTACAGCATGTCCCGGTTTGCTAGGCGCAATGCAGCACTCCATCCGTTGGCTACTTCCAACAGGACGGCATCCTCTATTATGGCCAGGTGAAAGGTGACAGCGCCACCTGTGGATACTCAACGGGCACGATGGGCACCTTGACCATCTTGCCACGTGTGCGTAGGATTCACGCACAACGTTGGCCAGGTGGTACCTCCATTGCCTAACGCGACCTCGGCTTCTTCCTAGGTCTTTCACTCGACGTATCGTCGGCACGGGGAGGCGGACGCATTAGCCGTGTAGTCACGGGCAATATAGCGTTCGCGTTCTGCATCCTTTCCGTACCCATTGGACCTGCTGTACACTAGATGCAGGGCATTCCTGCATTTTCTTTACATTTGTGTTATTGTTCTTCTTCATACTACTTGGCGGAGCCCACGCGTTCGCGACTGAACTATTTTTGATGAACCTGGGCCTTCAGCCTGGCCGGCTTTCGGTACGGTTCGATTGACGCCTTGGCCTTTTAAAAAAAATTCAAAAAAAAAATAAGGCATTACGTATACGAGAATAATACAACAAAAACTTTTCGTCATTAAGATTATACTAATATTACATATATGTACGTACATACATATGTATATCTTTTGTTTTAAGTTCAAAGTCTAAGATGAAGTGCAAGATTTCTAATTTCAAATGAAACTCAATGCTTAAATGCAAGAAATTTAATAAACATTTCTAGTGGAATATATTTGGGTGCCTCAACCCAGTGCTCAGATGGGTCCGGTCGAGCACAGCCCAAGTCAAGCCAAACCGTCCAAGGCTCAAACAGACACACACAAGCTCACAAACACATAAGTGCATACATACACACACATAATACAAACTCTCTTTACTCTTGCTAGAAGCTGCTGTTTGTATGAGTATAAAAACAAGGCAGCCCAGAAGAGCAGAGCAAAATGGAGAACATAGCATAGGCAAAGGCAAGGCTATAGATAGTGGGAAGCAGAAGTACTATTACAGCAACACCAACAACGAGAGCAACAAACATTCTTAGCGTGTTAGACTTAATACAATAACAACAACAATAGAAACAACGATGAGGACAACAAACATTCACTTTGAAACGAACGAAACGAGGCAGGCAAACGGTTTTGGCTCATTCTTCCTTGTGATAGCATAGCTGCTTCAGCTTTGCTCCAGCTTCTGCGTCTATCCATGTACATATCTCTGTAATCATCATCAACACCACAAGCCAGCCAGTTTTGTATCCAGCTTGCCGCCACCCTGTCTTCGTATGCAATATCCTTGTCGTATTTTCATACAATTTCCATTTTAGTTTCCATTCTGCCAAGCCATCCAAGTTGTTCGAGTCGCATTGTCGTCAGCGTCGGCGTTGCGAATCGAGTCAACTCGAGGCGAGTTCTAGACTAGAGTCGAGCCGCGTCGAGTTGAAACTAGTCGAGTCCTTGCTGCCTTTCTGCTTCATTATTTTACCATGCCCGATGCTGTCTATCTGATGGATGCGTATATGTACATACTGTATGCTCTCTGTTGTTGTTGCTGAAGTTGTTTTTGCTGTTGCCGTGAATTTGCAGCATTTTATCCTTCATGCGGCGAAACCTTCTTTCTACGTCCTCGACGAACATGGCATCAGCATGCAGTGTATCTGAGTGTGTATGTGTGTGTGTATGTGCTGACAATAAAAGTTTCGTATACACACACACAAACAAGCACATATAGACTCACATGAAAGCTTAATGCTTTGTCAGTATATGTATATAGTATGAGTGAATCTGTTGGCAAGTTTATATAGTCGCTCATATCATGATATCGTACAACAATATAGCAATCTAATCGGACTTGCATTGGTTTAGTTCATGCAATTAAGAATATAACATGCGCAAATTTTTTTCTGGGCGAAATAAGACGATTTCGCACATATAATGCTATATATTGTTATTGGTATACATATGCACATCGCAAAAAGAGTTTTATCGTGATATTAACTAACTCATAAACACTGTATCTATGTATATACATTTTTACTATACACACAACCAACGTATTTCAGAGCAAGTTTTTGGATTTGTGTGTGTGTTGGTAAGCACGTTCTCCATCGTTCGTTATGCCCGACAACATCGGGCAATCGCAGTGCCGAGTGGGTGGTGGTTGGGTGTCTGGGTGGTTGCTCGATGGTAGACTTTTGGGCTGCACTTGGGCAGGCGGTGGTGGCATTTGTGGGTCGTACAACGGTTACAGTGAAACTTTTGCCCTATTGTGACAAGCAAACGACGAGCTGGCGCTGTCGACTTTGACGGGTCGGCGAGGGTGACTGCCTGCCTGCTTGCCCGTGGGTGTCTTTGCTGTTGGTTTGGGTCTGGGCTTGGGCTTGGGCTCCAGCTCCGGCTTGGGTTGTTGAATAGCAAAGTAAGCGGCCAACTGACAGTGGTGGGCATGAACAAAATATATGCCGTACTATATAGGGTGCCCAGTCAGTGGCTATATCATGTTAACTATCTTGCAAAGAGAAGAGTTCAAGGGCGCACCCTTTATGACCATTCTGCATCCCTTGGCTTTTTATTCATTCGGTCATAGTTGCTAAAGCTTTTTTTTTTTGCTGTCCTGCCAGAGCACAATCCACCTAACAGCCAGTGCAAGAGCCCCAACATACTACTACTATTGTTGCTGTCGCTGCTACAAAACTAAATGAATGCCAGTTGGATACGGCAATCAGAATGATGGTGCGTGTGTGGGATTGTGTTTGCAGATGAGTGTGTTTGGTCATCTCAAAGTGTCTCGTTTGCGCTACGGTCACGTTAAAATGCCGAATTTTTGGCAACGTGGCTTCAGGCGTTACTGGATGACTACTTGAACGATGTAACTTGCCATTTTCCGAGCGAATGTATAGACTTAATAGTCAATAGCGAGCAACCAATGGAGGAAAATCCGATGTGGAGTTGTTAGAACCATCTAGACCTATATCCTTTAATGACGGTCTTCCGTTCTTGACTTGTTAAAGAGGATCAACGAGGATCTTTCATCGCTGTAGCTAAAAAATGTTGGAATTTCGAAGTTCGCTGTCTACACGCCACATGCATACTATATTTGAATATGTACAATAAGTACACACATATATATGTATGTACATATGTACTTGTATATCAACAAGGCAATATAACTTTAAGTTTATTTTGGTATGACGCATATGGCGGATTTCAGGTTTTATCTGAGGTTTCATTTTTTTGCAGTGCTCAGAAATATTTGTTGCTTGCTTGGAATGACACAATGACTGAACAACTTGAGTTGAAAACGGGGAACGTCCCAGATGATATTTAATGTGTTGTTATATTCAAAGAATTCGAGGGACTAGTCACTATGAACTCAATCGAAAATGGGCCAACGCGTATGTAGATATGTATGATATACATACGTTTATTTATTTTATTTATTTTATTTATTTTATTTATTTTATTTATTTTATTTATTTTATTTATTTTATTTATTTTATTTATTTTATTTATTTTATTTATTTTATTTTATTTATTTTATTTATTTTATTTATTTTATTTATTTTATTTATTTTATTTATTTTATTTATTTTATTTATTTTATTTATTTTATTTATTTTATTTATTTTATTTATTTTATTTATTTTATTTATTTTATTTATTTTATTTATTTTATTTATTTTATTTATTTTATTTATTTTATTTATTTTATTTATTTTATTTATTTTATTTATTTTATTTATTTTATTTATTTTATTTATTTTATTTATTTTATTTATTTTATTTATTTTATTTATTTTATTTATTTTATTTATTTTATTTATTTTATTTATTTTATTTATTTTATTTATTTTATTTATTTTATTTATTTTATTTATTTTATTTATTTTATTTATTTTATTTATTTTATTTATTTTATTTATTTTATTTATTTTATTTATTTTATTTATTTTATTTATTTTATTTATTTTATTTATTTTATTTATTTTATTTATTTTATTTATTTTATTTATTTTATTTATTTTATTTATTTTATTTATTTTATTTATTTTATTTATTTTATTTATTTTATTTATTTTATTTATTTTATTTATTTTATTTATTTTATTTATTTTATTTATTTTATTTATTTTATTTATTTTATTTATTTTATTTATTTTATTTATTTTATTTATTTTATTTATTTTATTTATTTTATTTATTTTATTTATTTTATTTATTTTATTTATTTTATTTATTTTATTTATTTTATTTATTTTATTTATTTTATTTATTTTATTTATTTTATTTATTTTATTTATTTTATTTATTTTATTTATTTTATTTATTTTATTTATTTTATTTATTTTATTTATTTTATTTATTTTATTTATTTTATTTATTTTATTTATTTTATTTATTTTATTTATTTTATTTATTTTATTTATTTTATTTATTTTATTTATTTTATTGTTGTATTATTCATGTTTGTCTTTACACACTAGAGTATCCGTAGGCGATGTTTTATCTTTAAAAAAGATATGAAAAGTTAACCCTGTCCCATTCAACCTATTTTTCATATATAGATGAATTAATAATATATATAAAAAGTCGAAATGTTAGGTGGTGTGAGTTGTGAAGATAGATTTCGATATACATATATGCAATATGATATGAGATATGCAATAAGCTCCATTAAGAAAGAAATCCCCAGTGAGCGTATGCCTTGCATTAGGGATGGTAGATCAATTAGCAGCAGATGACTCTCGTAAGACTGTGGGTAGAACCGTTGCGGCCAGCTGAAGCTGCTACGACCAAATGCTCGAAATTACTTTTCAATCTTTTTAATTTTTTGGTTTTGAGCGATCTAGACTGGTGGGCCATATTATTTTACATCTGGTAAATGTACTACCTGTTACCGAGAGGAATGGTCTTAACATCCCCATGAGCCCCTAGGATTCTCCGATCCCTTAAAATTAAATTTTTGTCCAACTCTGTGGTTGGTTTGTATTATATCCAATACTCGTCCCTAGGCAACTGCATTCGTCATACTTTTGGGCCACCCACCCACTAGTAATACACCCAACTAACCACATGGCCCCTATTTTTGTCCCCACACATCGATCGATGTAGTGTTTTCTATTTTATTTTTTTTTCTGTTTTATTTTTAACGGTTGTGTTGCGAAAGTGGTAACTAGTCGTCATCGGTCGTCGTTAGTCATGTGCTCGCTTGAGAACCAGAACCAACCAACTAGTGATCCAGTGAGCCGCGCTGTAAATGGTAAAGCATCGAAAACAAAATCCAACAGCAATGCTGGCATTAAGACTCAAGAAGTATCAGCCGCACCACAAAATCGAGTGAATAAGACCGTCTATGTTACTCCCTATTGTTGTTGCACGAGATTCTGCAGGCTTAGACTGACTCAGTATCGGGTCGGGCTACGGCTTTGTGTGGCATGTTGTACCATGTGCGCGCACTTAGGACAGGCTACTAAAGCTCCAACTCTGACACTGGGAACTGACTCAGGCGATGGCTCCAGCTAAGGTGTTGTCACAGTGGTGTGGCATTTCCTTTATCGTACAAAATGGAGGGGCAATATTTTAGCTCACATATTCAACGGGCTGGTATAACACCCCCTACACCCTACCGCAGTTGGCCACCCACTCTTTGAGCGTTTTCGTCAACAGCGCCGACAATGTGCGTTCCCTTGTTCGTCTTGACATTTGCGTTTTACCTTGCTGCTTAGTTGCTGTGCTGGAGGGTACAGTGGAACCAATTGCTTTGTTTTAAAAATATATATATATTTTTTTTTTTAAAAGATGTTTATTTATTTTAGACAGTATTATTTGATTACTATTATAAACATTAGTTACAAATTTATTATTTAAAGCACTGACCCCGATGGGTACTCCAACTTTGGCCTATAAAATTAACAGTTTTTTAAAAATAATAATATATGATTACTATATTGTCCATGTTAAAAATATATTATCTACGTACAATATATACAGACAATAATTACAAGTGTCGGAATCGAAATGAAAGATGTTCTTGATTTCGATTGGCAAAAGTGGAATCGTTTGGAAAAGTTTGGTTCGCAGCTGTCGGAATGATGCGTAATTGGCTTTATTTTCGTAAATAAATGCATTTGATGTCACTAAAATTAATTTTGTATTATTTTTTGTTTTAAGAAAATTAGGAAGTGTTCCGTTGAACGCATTATGATTAATTTTATATATTTTTATACCCTGTACCTATAGGTACAAAGGGGTACAAAATGCTAATCATAACCTCGATTGGCGATTGAGCCATGTCCGTCAGTCCGTCCGTCCGTCTGTATGAATTCCTAGATTTCGGAGACTATAAGAGCTAGAGACACCAAACTTGACAACCTGATGCGCATATATTGTTTGTTGAATTATGTCAATATCTTGATGATGTCGCTAAACAATAAACAAAAAAAAAAAAACAATAAGCTAAAAAATAAACATAAACAACACAGCTGTTTCTGGCCGGAATGAAAACGATTGGAAATCGATTCGTACTCAGTCTAAATATAGAAAACCAATTGTCGAAATGCACTCGTTGACTTTTCAAAACGAGTCAAAATCTAGAACATGCCTGAATATTAATTAAGTGAAACATTATATAAAAAAAAAATTAAATAAAACATATAAAAATGGAAATATCTAATAAATTAAAATAATAAAATAGTCAATTATATATTATATCAATCAATTTATACAAAACTGCAAAAAAGTAAAAATAATTGTGTTGACTTAGACTCGGAACTGGGACTTGAGCCGACTTTAAAAGTTTTCAGTCCAATACTCTACCAGCTCAGCAATTTTTTTTTTTTTTTGCTTTCTTTTACCACTATTGTTTGTATTCTTTTCTTTTATTATAAACAAATTATTATAGAGAGCCTAACAAAGAAATTTAGTTTTAGAAAAATTGATAGAAAGATGCGCTTTTTCTTATAGAAATTTTAGGAATTTATCAAAGGACATACATAGGGGCTGTACCTAAATTACGTGACCCAAATTTTGCACTTTTTAAAGTTAAATTAGATTTATAAAAAACATTTTTTTTAATATAATAATAATAATAATAAAAATGAATTTCGTAAAACTGTGACTCGATCAGATCATAAATGAATAAATTAATTAATTCTAATAAATTCCTGATATAAAATAGTGTTAAATAGTCCACATCTTGAATCCCATGGCAGTGCTGTCTGCACCACTGTGCAGTGCATAAGCGAATTTTCGTTTATTCTGATTACAAATAGTGACTATGAGTAGGGTGAGGGAAGTAAGGAAGGCAGCACAAATTCCAACTTTACTTCAACTTTAATGGTCGGTCGGTCGGTCGGTACGTTCTGCTTAGTTCAGTTCAGTTCAGTTCAGTTCAGTTCAGTTCAGTTCAGCCCAAGTCTGTTCAGCTCAGTTCAGATTGGGTACGTTGTAGTACGTACTATATATACATACATATATATACCATATGTACATATGTATGTACGAGTATGCTCTTTCGTTTTGCTGCGTTTGCTTGCTGCTGGCTGTGCTGTTAGGTTGGTTGGTTGGTTAGTTGGTTGGTTGGTTAGGATGGATGGATGGTGCTGGTGGATAGTTGACTGGTTGGTTGGTTGGCGGCATGGCCGGCCGTAGCATGGCATCGTAGTCGTTGGCATTGCTGTTGCCACTGCCTCAACGTAGTTGCAAGTATCGTCGTGTTGCCTTCGATGTTGCTGTTGCTGGTGCCTTTGCCATCACCGTTGCCGTTGCCGTCATCGTCATCACTTGCGTTCCCGTTGCCTTCAACGTTGCCATCGTTGTGTTTGTTGTTGTCGTTGTTGCTTTTATTATAAATTTTTGCTGGCTAATGTTGTTGTTGCTGCTGCTGTTGGTTGGTTCGTTGGGTTTTTTCATCGCCGTATTGCTTGTACGCTGGCTGACGTTATACCGACGCCATCGCATGCTTCACCTTCGCCCCACCGCACACACACACACACACACACACACACACACACATACACACAGGGCACTCAAACAGTCGCACACTTTGTGTTGTTGCTGCTTGCTGTCTCGTCGCCCCCTCCACACTGCTCTAACGCCAACCACCCAGCACCACTGTCAGTGTTGGCTGCTGCTGCTGTGGCGGAGTTTCTTGTTTTCTTTCGACGTCGTTGCCGTCGTTGCGCGCTGCCCCAACCCCCTCCTGCCTTTGCTTGTCGTAATTTTACTTGATTTTTTTTATTTTTTCTTTTCTGTTTTTTTTTTTGCTGTGCTCTGTGTGCTCGTTCGTTGTTGGCGTATTCATTTGTGCTGCTGCTGTTGTTGGGCTCTTTATTTTTTTATTTTTTTTCTTTCTGAGTTGGTTTCGAAATAAACTTTAATGCGAACATTCGTTGTTGGCTGTTGGCTGTTGTTGAATTTCTGCTGCTCTCTTAAATTCAACAAAATATGCGCAGTCAGATTTTGGTTTGTTGTATGCGTTTTTGGTCATTGTGCCTTGTGCCGGTGTCTTAAGGTTGTTGGGTAATTGACAGATTAAATACCATATGATTGGAAACTCTTAAAAAATCACTCGAGTTCAAAATGAAATTCATAGGAAAGTACACCCCAAGTAAACATGCAAATATTCTTTAAAAGTTTAAAAAATTTAGGATCTAAGTTTACTCTTGGGCCGAGAGTGCTTATGATTAAAAAACAAACCTTCGCGCAATCGCGCTTGCTAACTAAAAAACTTTAAGCCAACAACAGACATAGTCAACCAAGTAGTAAACCAGCAACAACAACATTCATGTTGCCGGAATGCTGTACATTAAGCTTAAGCTGCGTTGAGTTTCACTATAAAATGAATATGAGTTTTGCCGTTGGTTTGGCACGCAAACGCACAAACGTCCTCGACAAGCCCCGTCAGTCAGCCAGTTACTGTACCACCCGTCTCCAGCTTAAATACCCTGCCTCTACATACTATCCAAGCTGAATTATAGTATAACAACAAATACAACATCGACATTTGGGACGTTCGCATTCGTTTGGTTCGTTTGTTCGTACGAAGTTCGCATTTAGTTTCGTTAGCTGAGTTAGCAGCACGGGGCACAGCTAAACCTATAGCTGCAGCTCCTACAAACAGACACAGCAGATACAGATACGCATACATACATAGCAGCAAAATACACACACAGTACACAGTACAAAATATATATGTACATATACACGCGCGTTGGAAACAACAACGCCGCGACGATGACGATGACGATGGCAGCATATATAAAGGCAATTTAGTTTTAGAAGTCGATCTATGCGCTACTTTAAAGATATAACATACATTTGTATAGAGATAATTAGTCTAAAATATCTGCAGGGATATTCATTTTTTAAGGAGTGCATAGAAAACTTATGATTTTCAAAGCAACTAGCATAGTTTACTCGCCACAGATTATGCCAAAAAAATGCTGGTTGTCGTCATCGCCTGAATTTAAATATCAAGTCGTACAGCAAAAGATGCAGAGCCGGAACGTAGATTGCTTTTGCACTTCCCTGCAGTACTGCGCACTAGTTCGGAAGTGCTGAAATTGGTATCCACTAGCAGACCACCACTACCACTACTACTATTACAAACAAGCAATGGGACTAAAATCTATTTTATTTTCGCTCTTTCTCACTAACAAAAGTAAACCGACCAAAATATATTTTTGTCCGGTGCTTTGGCGTTCGCATACCTGTGAAGTAGTGTATTGGGTGGTCGGCATAGGGTTACAAAAGTTTTGTTAGTTCGGCGTTCGTTCTTCGAAGGGCTACGCGAACCATCCGAGTAGGTCGTTCGAAGCTTGCAATCGCCACCATCAGATCAGTATTGCACGGGAGAAAAGAAAATGTTAAAATGGTGATTTCGTTCTTCCGTTCTGCTTCAGGTTTTCAGGTCCAAGCTGCTAAGTGAATACTGGATAGTTTTGGGCACAACATTCGCCTATTTCGCGTTATTTCGTTTAGGCGTGATTGCAGCCCCAAGGACTAGTGTCAATTTATTTAACAAAAAATGGGCTTTTTAAAATGGCTCTGCAATGGCGGCGCTCGTACTCATACTTCGGTTTACCGAAGTGATCATTTAAAACATAGGTATTCACATCCAGTTTCGGGGTGTCGTAACAAACAAGTCACAATAAGTGAGCTTGTTGTCTATTGTTGAAAGTTGGCGATGGTTTCGAGAGTAGAGCGCACCAATTTTAGTTGTTAGCATTTTTATATTTGCAGCTTATTAATTTATTATTATTAATCAAAACGAAAAATTAAAATTTTAATGTTTCTAACTAAATTAAAGCGCCCTCTGCCTACTTCGAACGCCAAGTCAAAATACTCCATTTCAACTGCAATCTCGACTTGAGATGTTTATATGGTTGATTGTAGGTTGATCTGAAATTTGACAGAGTCGTGTGCATATGTGTTTTGAAAATGAAAAAAATCGTGTAAAAACAAAAAGTCGAGAATTATCTTAGCTTACCACATTCGCGCACTTCACATAAATTTAAGATTGGTATGGGTTTACGTCGTATACTTTTCCAAAATTTTATGGAAGACTCTTGTTTAAAAGGTCATCAAAATTATCTTGTAGTGTAACTGAACATAAATCTGTTTTTTCAAATGTTTCAATATCGAGTAAAATGCGATCTTTTTTTCAAAACTTGAACCGATAATTTATTCAACAATAGTGAAAATGATAGAGGTTCTTCTCCGTTTCGGAAGCTTACAAAAGTCGTAAAGAAGTCACGTACTACACGTCTAGACAATACAACTCACTTATTTCGTTTAAAACAAAAAACTGAAGTTTTTAACCAAAATTTGTAGTTAAATTACTCGATCTCAATGACCCTATTACTATTAACAAAGTCAACAATTATATTTCGCTTCTGACCCATTCCGGTAGATAACCACTATGTAAGCTGCGTCGAAATAGCCCCGATCCTTAACAATCCAAGCACAAATAAATCTCCTGGCCGTGACTATGTTGAAAGCATTTGTCTTAAAAGAAATAAATTCTGCTTCTTCTTAGCTTCACAGTCCGGGGTGGATCATAGCTTCATCAACAATCTTCCTCCAGTTCACTCTCTCTCTCTCGCTTCATCTTTCCAATTGCGAATGTTCATCGTCTTCAAGTCTGCTTCGACGTCATCAAGCCATCTCCTTCTTGGTTTGCCTTCTATTTTATATTGGACGTAAAGTAAACACCTTCTTTTGAATCCTTTCATACGGCATTCGTATAATGTGGCAAATCCATCTAATCCGCTGTGCTGTAATAAAACGTATCACATTCGCACCACCAATAATGTTTTCAATCTCGTTGATGTAACGAATACGATATGATGTGCTTAGTAATAATGTTTCTCTCGAATCTCAATAGTTGGTTTATAACATTAGCTTTCAATGTCCATATTTTAGAAGAAATAAAATAACTCACTTAAATCATTAATGAGTAGCTTCGTCTTTGTTATTTTACTCAGTCCTAGAAACTTACCAAAGTCTTACCCACTAGAAAAGCCAAAAAACTACCGAACCGCCTTCTTTTCTTTTTTTTTTAGTAAAAAGTATTAAATAAGTATTAAAACTTGGACGCGTTGGAAGCGTCATTCGAAGACAATGGAAAGAACGAGCTGAAATTGTTGAGCTTTATATTCAAAATAACTTCTCAAAATCATCATGTCAGATGAGGCACATTTCACGTTGAACAAACAAAATTGTCGATTTTATGCGACCGAAACAATTCGGATTTCGCCGAAATAATCGCACTCGTAATGGTTTGGCTAGAATTAAAAATATCATTAGGGAATATCGGGAATGGTGCTCTTAGATGTTGCAGCTGCTTTTGAACCTGTATGGTACGAGGGTCTATTGCACAAAAAGAATACTCCTAACTATCCCGCAAAGCTGATAAAATTTACCAAAAGTTTCACACAGAATTGTGCGATTTCGGTTCACATTGCTAACATAGTTTCGTAAAATATCAACATCGAGGCAAGTTTTTCTCAAGATTATTAGTTGTCACCAATTCTTCATAATATATATCGGCGAAAATAAGTAAAACGGGCCACTTTTAAGGTCGTCCTCTGTCCTATGAAGGCTATATGATATAGTTAACCGATTTTGATCAAATGTTGTACAGTGGTAGGGAACTCTTAAAACTTCCAAACACAATTTGGTTACCATATCTTTATAAACAAAGGAAACACAACGAATTTTGCATCAAACACGTTATTTTGGACGAACAATCCTATGGGTGCTATATGAAATAGTCAACCCATTTTGATAAAATTTGGTACAGAGCTTGAGAACTCTAAACTTTCGAATGCCAATTTTTTATAGGTTGCAAGCACTGTACCAAATTTGATCAAAATCGGTTGACTATATCAGCTGCCATAGGGCCGATCGGACAAAAAACGTGTTGTGCACAAAATTCGTGGCGTTTCGTTTGTTTATGAGAATATTTTAACCAAATTTTCCAATCAGATGTCTTTTGGAACTCTTAAGCAATATACCGGACTTAAATGCAGTGTGGTGGTACAGGGTATCCCAAAGCCTTCTGCGCCCGACTTTAACGTACGCCATCTTTTGTACAAAATTCGTTGTGTTTCGTTTGTTTCTGAAGATATTGTAACCAAATTTGGCATTCAGAAATTTTTTAGAGTACCCAAGCACTGTACAAAATTTGATCAGGTATCGTGACCTAATTTGGCAATCAAATGTATTTTGGTGTTCGGAAGCAATATACCGTATTTTATTGCATGCTAGTAGTACAGATACCCCCAAAGTCGGCCGCGCCCGACTTTAACGAATATTTTTCTAATATTTAAAAAAAAAATGTAATACAGTCGAGGCGGTGCCCGATAGTGTAATACCCTGTACCTTTTTTCTCGCAAAAAATTTGTTTCCCGTATATTTCTTCTAAGAACTTTCCAATTGGAAAATTTTTTTTTGCAGCAAAACGATATTTATACCTATAAGCTCCGTAAATTTGTACCGATTTTGATAAAAATCGAAAGTTACGTCAAAGAAGCTATTATAAGTATATGGGGTAAGTTTCAAGTTGATATGTTGAGGGGTGTGGGAGAAAACACGGTTAATCAATTGCGGGGATGGGGGTCCGCATCGGTAAAATTTGAATGTGGATTTTTCATTGGAGCCACATGAATCAGCTTACCAAAAATTGTGATTCTAGGTCACTTGTAACCATAATTACGAAGAGTCAAATATTGACGCAGTTTATAGGCAAGGGTGGTGAAATTTGTATATTCATACCCTGTTCCGTATGGTACAAAGGGTATATTGTGTTTGTGCAAGCCGAAAATGTATGTAACGTACATAAGGAGAAGTCGGAGACCCCCCAATGTTACCTAAAGTATAATCAGAGTGACTAGAAAAGTCGATATACCCATGTCCGTCTGTCCGTCTGTCCGTATGAACGCCTAGATCTCAGAGATGGTAAGAGCTAGAGCAACCAAACTTTCAGATAAGATCCCTTATTAATCCATAGGAGACAAGTTTATTTTATTTTTTTGATATCGGGTTTCTATTATATAGCTCCCGTAGGGGTGTTTCAGAGGACCTCGAAAAAAACAAAAAGTTTTAGATGGATAATTCGATTGTTTATAAAGATATCATAACCAAATTTGGCACTCAGTAGTTTTTTAGGGTTTACAGGGTTACAGAGCTTGAGAAGTCTAAACTTTCGAATGCCCATTTTTTATAGGTCGCAAGCACTGTAGTAAATTTGATAAAAATCTGTTGACTATATCATATAGCTCACATAGGACCAAGCAGCCAAAAAAATGTTTTTTGTACAAAATTTGTTGTGCTTCGATTATTTATGAAGATATCGTAGCCAAATTCGGCATTTGGAAGTTTTTTAGGGTTACCCAGCACTGTACCAAATTTGATCAAAATCGGTTGACTATATCATATAGCTCCCATAGGACCAATCGGTCAAAAAAACGTTTTTTGTACAAAATTCAATCTGTTTCGTTTGTTTATGAAGCTATGGTAACCAAATTTGGCAATCAGAAGTTTTTTAGAGTACACAAGCACTGTACCAAATTTGATCAAAATCGGTTGACTATATCATATAGCTCCCATAGGAACGATCGGTCAAAAAAACATTTTTGGTTAAAAATTCTTCTGTTTTTGGTTGTTTATGAAGGTATCGTAATCTAATTTGGCAATCAAAAGTCTTTTGGTGTTCTTATGCAATTTACCGGATTTTATTGCAAGCAGTGATACAGGGTATCCCAAAGACGTCCGCGCCCGACTTTAACGTACGCCATCCTCTTGACTAAAACTTTTGCTGTATTTGTCCGATTTTGTTTATTTTTTACAAACAGATGCATGTTACCACAACGCATCGCTGTCTTAAATTTCTAATAAAAATATTAAACGGTGTGGCTAAAAACCGCGAAAATCTACTGCGGGGGAAGATATTGACATGATTCAACAAACTTCATCTTCTGAGGAAATATGCGCATCAGGTGGTAAAGTTTCGTATCTCTAGCTCTTATAGTCTCGGAAAACTAGGTGTTCAAACAGTCGGACAGACGGACGGACATGGCTCAATTGCTACCCGAGGTTATGATAAGCATTTTGCTATAAAGGACTTGGGGTCTGCCACGCCTCCTTCTGTCCGTTACATACATTGCACAAATCTAGTATACCCTTTCTACCTATAGGTACAGGGTATAATTAGTTAAGTTTAAAATTTTTTTTATTTTTGTTTCGCAGTGAATTTATTGGCATAAAATGTCATTGATCCCATTTTTTAGAAAGTCGTATATCAATTTTGTATTTTAAAAAAATAATAAAAAAATTATTTTTTCAAATCCAAAATTTTATCTTTCTTTGAAAAAAAATTGTGTAGATATCTTTACTGGTTTAGCAGATATGGCTTTTTAAAGAGAAGTCTAAAAATTAATAAATTATTCGGATTCGTTTTCCGGAACACGGCCGAATATGTTGATCGGCACTATTTACGCCTGCATTCACGGGAATTTAGGAATTGTAATTGAACCCAAAGTGTATATTTCTGCCTAAATTGATTTAAGATCTGCCATGGCATCACTGATTAAATACTGAACTATGAACAAATGAATTTACTCCACTTATAGTATTTGCATACAAACATTCGTATCTTAGCACAATCTCTCTAGAACTCAGTTAGCAGTTAGGTAAGTTAGTTATAATGGGATTTTTTACGTTCTGTACCAAATGTACAAAACTATAATATGTTCGTATAAATGAATGTAACGGACAGAAGGAGGCGTGACAGACGCCATAAAGTATATGTACATATATTCTTGATTAGCATCAACAGCCAAGTCGACATGACGGTATCGAATTAAGGAAACTTTTTACAAGTACATAGAACATTTTAATTTTTTCCCGTCATTTCATTATGTTTAGGCAAACCATCTTTGAAATTTCTGGTTAGAGGTTCAGCCTCTTAATAGCCACGGCCGTGCTTCACTGTTTCTTGTCTAAGCCAAACATAAAATTGTTGGCTTTCTGAACGAATCTTTATCATACAAATTTATCTTTGATGAACCACTCCATGATCCGCGCAAGGTTTATGAACTAATACCAAGTAATTTCCCACCTTCACAATTTCAGTTCTAAGCAAAAGAATTTTTCATGGTAGTCCAACCGGATAGCATTAAGTTTTCACTCCTAATTTTCCTAGTCAGTCACTGATTAGGTTTATTTAAGTATGTATGTATTTCAATGGATTTTTTGGCTACAATTCCATTGATATGGCAATGAATTTGTCAATCTTCTTCTTCTTGATTTTGGAGCTGATGAACAAGTATTATCTCCTCTGCACTGAAGTGAATCTCAGGACCCATCTAATATTGTTCCAATTATTATAAATTTATTAATTATTTCTTGCAACAAAATAATCCTTACTGACGTACACCTAATTTAATTTCCACATCAATTTAAGGCCATAATATTTACCAAAAAGTAGTTTTCTCTGATTTTGTTTCAAAATAGTGCTACTCAACAGGCAAAAAAGATTCTTATTCGAAATTTGTTTACGGAGTGTAGTATATGTGTACTTACTTATTAATTAATTACGTATTGGATCAAATGAATGTTTGAATGCATCGATGTTGTTTGTCCGTACTTCAATTCTGTTGTCCAATACTTTATGGTTAATATCGAAGCTGCAGAAAATCAAAAAGTAAGACCAATTTGGGTTACTGTAGATTTTTAGAAATACGTTTTTTTAAGGGATATTCTAGGGAAACGGGTTTAATTTTTTTAATTTTTGTCTTTATTCCCCAAAGCACCACGAATGGGTAATGAAAAAAGAAATTGCTACATAGAAAGGTATGGGAGTTAAAGTAAAAAAATGTGTAGAGCTTGGTGCATGAGTCTGGTGATAGTAGCTGCTACGCAAAAAGTTTTACCAATAGCTGCTTTTTTGCAGCTTACCGGAGGGAAAATATAAAAAGGGACATTTTTAAATTCAACCAAAACTGATATCTGGTACCAGTGACCATAGGCCGAGAATTGGTAAGCCCACAGACATAGAATTTCTTTTTGCACAATTTTCCCGCGCTCCATTTAAAACTACCTAGGCACGGCACTTGGCACTTGGCAACTTCAGTTCAATAAATCATTCTATAGATGGCGCTGCGAAAAAACAGCGGAAAAAATAAGAAATTTAAATTTAGCTTATATGTATATAGCAATAAGCTTTTAGCCGCATTATATATGCTTTCGAAAACGATAGGTGGCGCTTTATCAATGGCATTTTTGCAACTAAACAGAACTATTCCTAATATAACATTAAAAACTTTTTATATAAATTAATACGAGCTAAAACGACGCTGTTGATCGTCGTGTATTAATGTAAGCTTAATTGCGCGCAAGCAGAGATAAAAACTAGCCATGAAAACACTCACAAGTAGCTCCAGGTCGATGGCAACATTTAGTGCAGTTATCGCACTCTCGCTTATCGTTATCGTTGTTACGGTGTTGCCACAGAGTTTATATAAATGCTATAAATTTATAAGTGAACTTTGCTGCGCTTACTTAACCAGCTGTTGCGCTTCTTTTCTAATGTTATAAAGAAGAAGCACGATTCCATTATATTTATCTGTAAAGAAACGGCACAATAATGATGCAACAAAGCAAATACATTGTAAATAATTTAACTCGTGTTTTAAAATAAGTTTAATAATTCTGTTTTTTGGGTATCTACAGCTGGCACCGGTTTTGAATAGCTTGCGTTTATTGCCGGCACGCGGTGCCGCAAGCTCAAGAACTGCTGCGGCGCCCGCCAAAATTGAAAAAAGTAAGTCGAATCAATCAAACTAATGCGCAAATCGTATGGCATGTTCTATTTGTGCGCTTGCAGCTGTCAATAACGTCACTATACTGGGACGAGTCGGTGCCGACCCACAACTTCGTGGCTCGCAGGAGCACCCCGTGGTCACATTTTCTGTAGCCACACACACAAACTACAAGTAAGCTTTATGATGAATGCGCTTTCATTGCTATAGAGTTTAATGTCACAATCTTTACAGATATGAAAATGGTGACTGGGCTCAACGCACCGACTGGCATCGTGTGGTTGTTTTCAAGCCCAATTTACGTGATACAGTTTTGGAGTACCTTAAGAAGGGCCAGCGCACCATGGTGCAGGGCAAAATCACATATGGTGAAATAACGGATCAGCAAGGCAATCAAAAGACCAGCACCAGCATCATAGCCGATGATGTTTTGTTCTTTCGTGATGCCAACAACTAAACTGTTCAACTAAAATATTAAAGCTTAAGCACAAAGTTAAACCCAGTTCTATATATGTAATCACTAATGCATTCATGTAAGATTTTCATCGCTCATAGTATGTATAATTAGGCATCACTGTTGAAAATATAGTTGTTTAATATTGACAGACTAATTTATATTTGCTTAGACTTAGACTGGTCCATATGATCAAATACGCATGCTACAGAATTTTTTTTAGATTCCAATTGTAAAATTTTTCTCTCCAGCGCTTCCAGCAAAACGTTATCGATGTTCAATAATTTGGTGAACTAACAACATTTATTTTGAACAATTTTTACAGTTCCACTATGGACCGAAAACTTACCGAATCATAGGCAGCCAAACGTTCATTTATCTCTGTGTTATACTGTTCCATTTCTTTATTTAGTGCATCGTGCTTTGCCGCCGAGCTCTCTGCTGATGTCAGCATTTTTAAAAGTTCTAAGCGGGGAGTGTTTTCAATATAAACTGATTGTTCTTTATTTGATGACTGCTCAAGGCGTTCCAGCCTACGTTCTGCTTCAGTTATCTTCAAATCAGTTTCCTTGATTTCCATTTCCAATCTTAAAGTGCGAAGTTTAATGTCTTGCACGTACTGATCAATACACACAAGCTGCGGAAAAACTGATTGAAATAATGTCACAAAAAAGAATATCATGAATAGCCTTGCATCATTGCCATTCTCTAAGCATCTTCTATCCTGTTCCTTGATAAAATCAACTTTGTTGGTAAATTCGATCTGAAGCTCGTTTGTGTCATGCAACAAAAAGTTTGTCATTAAGTCCAATTGCAAAAAGCAAATGGGCTCCGATGGTACGCTAGATTTCGACATTTTTAGACTTAAGAATAACTTTTTCGAAATTGTAAAACAATGTTTGAATGAATAGTTTGCTTAAGTTTTTTATAATTTAGTAATTGAGTATGGGTAGCCTGCTGTGATTAAACTTTTGTCGAGATCATCAAGCATCATATACATACTCGCATGAGTATTTCTGAAAAAGCGTTAGAATAACTTGCTAATGGCACGAAGTTATACCAAGCACAAACGAGTGTGGTCATATCGCTCATGATCCGATCCACATATCACCAATGCCATGTGTAGTCGGAATATCTGCATGTGTGTGTGAGTGAGTATCTGTGTGTTTGCGCAGCTGCACATGTATGAGGAGGCATACGATTCGCCTTTCGCCTCAAGCGCGCGCGCCGGACAGCTTTTCAGCAAGCGCGCTCGAACCGAACAGTTGGTGTTGATGGCGCTCGCAAGTTTGCTGCGCTAAACGACGATACGCTTTTGGAGGTTATCATTGGCAACACGTTTCGGAGCGTGATAAGTTCCAAACAAATTGAATGTTGGACAAAATTGGTTATTAGATATGACTTAAAAATAATGCAAATTTAACCAATTGAAATTAAAAGCGTGAACCGGCCAAGTGTTGTTCTTAAATTTTTGTATAGTTCTTGTTTGTTTATTTTGTTTGTTGTTTTTGCTGTTGTTAAAAAAAGGAGTAAAGCAAAATGGCTGTGGATTATGTATTAGAGGAACTTATGGGCAAGCTGGGTAAGTAATGATCTTTAAACTGATGCTACAGTCATGGAAAATAACAACATTGTTGTGCCAAATTGTTACCAAATGGCCTGCATTGCGGCCTGATAAGAAGTTGTTGTGTATTGTCTGTGCCAGTTATCAACTTATTGGCTTATCAGTAAATCATATGCTTATGCCCGCGGCACTTTGCTCCCCCCGCGGAGCCTTAGGATCATATATATATAGGCTTATCAGCTGTTCGCCAAAATGCGCTGGCCTGCTTAACGAATTTATCCAAACAAACTGCAGCGGCCAGCAAACTTGAAGCTGACGCTAACTCTTTTCGTCGCCAACAGCTCTTATCTACCTCAAATAAATCTCTGCTGTTGGCTACTATAATTGTTATCAATTAGGTTGTAATTTCCATTTTTTTTGTTTGGTTACGGCTTGTTTACTTGCGGTTTTTTTCCTCTTATTTATTTGTTTAGCTCGCTTAGTCTCTCAAATCATGCCCAACACGCATATCAAGTAGTAGTCTATCTTCATCCGACTGTCAAGAGATGCCGCCGCTAATCATCTAGTTTTAATTGCTACTGTTTTATTATAATTTTTTG
Source organism: Chymomyza fuscimana (assembly GCA_949987675.1). Classification (NCBI taxonomy): domain Eukaryota; kingdom Metazoa; phylum Arthropoda; class Insecta; order Diptera; family Drosophilidae; genus Chymomyza; species Chymomyza fuscimana. The sequence goes on from OX465088.1 coordinate 89,888,533, forward strand.
TTTTACATATACATTCATAAATTTCAAGGTTGCTCACACTGAGTGTGTGTCGCGGCATGTTGCTACAATTAACAACTGACTTTAATCATAATCACTAGAACTTGACATGTGTTGAACCTTTCGGGCAAATATGAAGAGTTACTATATCTTTAGAGAATTTCGCACTACGACGCCAAATGAAGTACAGTAGAGCAACTGTTAGCGTGCATTTACAAAGGGCTTATTAATAACAATCATATGCATAAATATAATAAATTAATTTCCACTCACGTTGTTTGACTTTTGTTTAGTTGTTTAGTAGGCTCTTATCCTACTAGATTACTTTTTTTTATCTAAAAAATAATTTTATTGCTTTTGTATCCAAGCGCTTAATTTGAATTCCGAAAAAGTACTGATTGATACTCGATACAAGCCATCCAAAGTTCATCAATGAAGTCGATGATTGATTATCAGCTGATATTTTCATTTTCAGTTTGCACATATGTATGACTTGGGGGATCGCTTTAAAAAACACTAATTCTAGTTATATGTATTGCCTAGACTAGTTAAAAACTAGTTTCAGAAAAAAAAAAAAAAAAACAGCAGCCGCAAGTGGAAAGATGTTGAACTCATTAGAAGTATTTGCCGGCAAGAAATGCAAAAATTAAAACTGGTTTTTCGTGTGTATTTTGTTTTGTTTCTTTTTTTTTCAATTTGTTGTTTTTTTTTTACATTCTCTGGCTTAATATATGCAAAGGTTTAGTGTTATTGGTTGTACGTCAGAACGACTTTGAAAACACTCGACGATTAATTATAAAGTCAAAATAATTTCAATTACTGCAGCTTAAAAGGAGGGCAACCTTCGAAATTCATGTGTTTCACTTCATTCATACAAAACATTGGCTAACTGACTTAGGAAAAATCGCGTTTGGCAATGCGCACATGGCGTATATGTAACGTGGCAACAATTGTTAGAAATAGAAAAAGTTAATCATAAAATCAGAGAATTTCTGTTCTAAATCTGTTTACAATTTAGTTGTTATCAGCGCTTATCGAACGCGGCTTTATGTACGCAATTGGAGGCAGATTACGTGTGCATAAAGCATGTTTGTGGGGCGTAGTTTAATTCAATTAAAGATCGTGCCAAAGTCAAGTTTGTGTTAATTAAAATGGAAAAAATCGGCCATGCTGTAGGTTTTTGCCTCATACTAATTATACGAGAGTTGTAATAATTATGTCATAGTTGCTTGTCTATTGATGCCTAATTGATCAGCCAGTCAGTCAGTCGTCAGTCTACACAGACAAAATTCTTGTAGCATGTAATCATGCCTTCAAATACTTACATTACAAAACCAATAGGAGTTCTTAAATTTTTTATAAGACATGCTCGAGTACCTTTCAACTGATGGTCTAATTTAAATATTTGTCGGGCAAGAGTTGTGTAAAGCAATATATTTGTTTGCTCACAAATCAATTGAATGTGCCCATAGCTTCAATTTACTTGTGTCAAATATCTAGGCTATGTCCATAGTAATTTACACAGTCCCTGCCCTCATGTGATCGCACTGCAGTACATACTACATGCAAAAATTGAAAAGCTTTGTCATAATCAATTCAATTTAGACTCAGCCCAAGAAAACACGGTTGCCGAACATTGGCATGCATTTCAATTGAAATCGAATTGAATAAATTCCACTTGATTTAATTGCAATACGCGCGAAATTCATTAAAGTGACGACAAAATCGACGGAAAAGTTATGGACAGGGTGAAGGCAGTGCCAGGGACAGCGACAGCGTAGCGTTAGCTATGGCATAACCCAATCAGGAGAAATTAAATTGTTTTTGGATTACAACACATTATTTTTTATTTTATCTGTAAAACACTATTCTGTAGTTAAATTTGTTCAGCTCAGAAAATTTTAGATTTGCTACACGGGCTCTTCTTCTTCATAAATCACTCCATACCTCGTTTAAACATTTCCTTCATCATCCTGTCAAAACTTGGCACATTATACAAACTTTTCTGTAGAGAATGTGCATCATGAAGATGGTATACTCATTTAAACGATATGGGCAATAATGTATTTTTGGAGCAATTGTCGAGGTACGGATAAAAGTTAACAACTGGTCTGAGACTAATTTTTATACCCTGTACCATATGGTAAAAAGGGTATATTAAATTTGTGCACCCCAATTTGTGTCCCCAAAGTTACCTAAAGTATGATCAGGGTGACTAGAGAAGATGATATACCCATGTCCGTCTGTCCGTCCGTCCGTCCGTCCGTCTGTCTGTCCGTCTGTATGAACGCCTAGATCTCAGAGATGGTAAGAGCTAGAGCAACAAAACTTTCGGATTACATCCGTTATTATCCTAAGAGAGACAAGTTTATTTTAATTATTTGATATCGGTGTTATATTTTATAGCTCCCATAGGGTTGTTTCAGAGGACCTCGAGAGGACCAAAAGTTTTAGATAGATAATTCGTTTGTTTATAAAGATATCGTAACCAAATTTGGCACTCAATAGTTTTTTAGAGTTCCCAAGCACGGTACCAAATTTAATCAGTTGACTATATCATATAGCTCCCATAGGACCGATCGGTCAAAAAAACGGTTTTTTTTTCACAAAAATCTATGTGTTTCGTTTGTTTGTGAAGATATCGTACCCAAATTTGGCAATCAATTGTCTTTTAGAGTTCTTAGGCAATATATCGGACTTAATTGCAATTAATGGTACAGGGTATCCCCAAAGTCGTCCGCGCACGACTTTAACGTACGCCATCTTTTAAAAGTGTCTGACAAAGTAATTTAAGTTTGGGAATTTTATGTCCATGAAATCTGTCATAGACTTACTACCAAACCATTGAAAACAAATCTTAGTAAAATAATCAATCAATAAATCTTAAGCAGCTTGATTCAAGTTTCATTTACAGTGCGATTCAGTTTTTTCTCACAGACTTTTTGGAATACTATTTCAAATTAATTTTGGATCCTAATGATTAAGACTTTTGTTTTTGTTTTAAAAATTCTGCCAACACAAGAAGTGAAAAAAAAGAATTTAATTGCATATAAACAAAAAAAGTAAGCAACGGCACATTTTTCTAAGAGCGAAAGACAAAACAAACATTTGTGAGAGAGAGCTTTCGGAAAGCGCTAATACATAGTGAAACTATTACACCAACAAAAAGAAAAGCTTGTTTCCCTTCTTTTTGTACTGTGAATCTTAAGGAAAGGTATATATTAAGTTTGTGAAAGTGTATGTAACATAAAGAAGGAGACGCCATAGACTTTCCAAGTTTACCTCCAATATTGCAAGGAGGCAAAAGATCATAAATAATGGGATAACTAAATTTATGTTTGGTTAATTTAAAAACTTATATTTTCTACAGTTTTAGTTTGTGTGTGAAAAAAGTGTGAAATAAAACTACTTATGTATGTATATAAAAAAATTAAAATCGAACTATAAATATGGACGATAATCGCAATACAGTATTTTTATTAACATTAAGAGAAATTATTTGTATACCTATAGGTACAAAGAGTATACTAGATTTGTGCAATGTATGTAACGGACAGAAGGAGGCGTGGCGGACCCCAAGTCCTTTATACCAAAATGCTTATTATAACCTCGGGTAGCGAATGAGCTATGTCGGTCTGAATGAACACCTAGATTTCGGAGACTAGAGCTACGAAACTTTACCAGATGGTGCGCATATTTCCTCAGAAGATGAAGTTTGTTAAATTATGTCAATATCTTCCCCCGTTCACCCTTAGTAGATTTTCGCAGTTTTTAGCTGCATAATTTAATATTTTCACCCCTTAACAGAGGGGTATTACATTTTTTTAAATCAATTTTTTTGTGATATATAAAGTTGACTTTTAATGAGATAGTACAGGGTATCTCAAAGTCGGCCGCGCCGGACTTTAACTTTTCCATATTTTTATATTTTTTATTTTTATATTGTTTGCTCTTGACTGTTCCCTTCCTAATCGTAGGCAATATGCTGGAATTTTGATTGGCCAATCCTTATGCATTTAACTTGACCATAATTTGTTCCTAGTATACGGTCGATATGGGCGACCCACACTGCAATCTTTTTCTAACGCTCGAGATGTAAACAACGGCAATATAATAGCAGAGTTTTTTTTTTGGCATAAACAATTTTTGTTGGTTTTAATAATACAGAGCTGATTGTGAGTATTTGTTATAGACAGCTTGTCTAAATATAAATGTCTAGATATGCTACATTGTTAAAACATGTAGCAAACCAATTTGGTTAACAGATAATCAAAATTGATTAAATTGCCAGAGGATTCCTTCTCAAAGCGCATTAGTTTCAATTTTTAATTTTGCAACATATATTATAAAATTTTTGATGAAAAACGAAATAGTCGATAATCAGAAAATGTACTTACACCCAACAGGCCTCATCTCACTGTGGTAAAATAGATAATTATTTCGAGTAACGTCGTCAGTACTTACCCTGGAAGAACTCAGAGATGATAAGAGCTAGAGAAACCAAACTTTCAGATTAGATGTCTTATTATGTATTCATTTTATTTTTTTGATATGAGCGTTATCAAATATATAGCTCCCATAGCGTTGTTTCAGAGTACCTTAAAAAAAAACCAAAAGTTTTAAATGGATTTTAAAGATATCGCAACCAAATATGGCGTTCGAAAGCTTTTTAGTGTTCCCAACCAAATTTTATAGGTCCAATATGTTAAAAAGTAGGTTTTAGGGTATAACTTGTTTTTTTTTTAAGAGGATTTGTAACCAAATTTGGTGTTTCAAAGTTTTTTAGAGTTTCCAAACACTAACATAAAAAAAAAAAAACGGTTAATTGGAATTGGAACATATTTATCACAGATGGAGATATGAGCTCCACATATATTGAAACAATAGCCTATACCCAAAATATTGAATGGTTCTGGAGTTATAGCCCCAAACAGTTTCAGCTTTCCAAGCAATTTACAAAAAGACGACATTATCAATCCACCTGGTTTTTAAAACATATAATTTTTTTTTTTTAATTTTTATATAATAAAAAAAATTTGAAAAATCCATATTTGAATTTTTACGTTTTTTCGTCAAAATTGATAATTTTTACATTCGGGAGGAATTACGTTTTGTTGTAAAACATATTAAGAAGTTTCTAAAAAATTTTTCGATCAAATATCGAGTGGTAGTCAGAGGTACCCTTAAAGCAAAGCAACCAAATGATACAAAAAACAAAAATATCTTTTTAACTACTCGAATATATTTAAAATCGAAAAGTTTTTAAACTCAGTTTTATTTTTTTTCGGAAGTAATACTTATAAATAATAAAGTGAATAAAGATTTTGTAGCTACATGTATCATGGTGAATGCAGGTTTTTTTTCCTGTAAATTATATTTTCTGTAAAAATACAAAATGTCAACTTTGATGGCTAATAACTTAAAAACCACTAATTAGAATTTAATAATTTTTTCTGCACAGGATACCTTAATATGTGTAAAATCATATTGAAATATAATTTTGTCCAAATTTTGACTTTTATCTGAAGCGGGCCCTTTGTGCACTGTACGAAATTTTATCACAATCGGTTGACTATATCATGTATTCACTTGAGGGCCGATAGGACATTTTTGATGCAAAATTGGTTTGTTTTTGTTCCAATCACTCCACCAAGTAATATCAAAATCCGTTTACTATATCATATGGGCCCATAGGACCATTCCGTCCAAGCCAAATTTGGTAATCAACAATTTTTTGGAGTTCTTAAGCATATAACGTATTTGATTGTAATGTGGTGGTACTGGGTATCTCAAAACATCAACTCGAGGCATATAATGTAGCCAGTTTCTATATTGAGAACCAAACGAAAATGGTAGCGGGCTTAAAAGAAAAATAACCGATTGTCATATTTTTCAAAACTTTTTTTGAAAGATAATCAGACTAGATTACAAGCATTTCAAGAAGAAGAGGTAAGGGTTCTGATAATGATGCTTTCAAAGAAATTTTGCCAGCTTGGAAATATACATGAGAAGCTTTAATGTTATGGCAGATGTTCATCGAAGCAATTTATAGGACGAGCAGCCTTGATGTTTCGATTTAGAAATTTTGAACGATCAGAGAGAAAGAATTTCAAACATATACTAGCAGCAAACATTTCTTATGTAGTGGACTGTCACCGCATTATTGTTCATCATTATTTAGACTTTGGTGTCATCCAAGCGCTCAATGTTTTCGACCATATCTATATTTGCTGGAAACCGTTTCCAAAAAAATGCTTCACAATTTTTCCTACTACACGAATATGAAAAAAATTTATTACACATGTGGCCTTTGTACTCGTCAAACAAAACAAAAAATCTCCATGATTTTAAATTTTAAAGAGTCTCGGATCTTAATGGTTTATACGGTGCAAAATTGACATGAGCCCTTAAAATTGACTGCCAAAGCCTATGGCATCCCTTGGAGTAGCTTACAGCGCTACCTCAAGAAAGTCGATGAGCAGCTGACATTTCGAACTTCGAAGACGGTGTTTTGTTGGGTTTTATCCGTAAATGTACCCAATGTGTGCCATTGGGCATGTTGAGAAAATGGCCACCACACCCGAGCCATCGACATCGGAAGCTACCTCGATGAGTAGCTACCTCGTGCAATAAAACCGTCGGCTAGAAGAAGAAGAAATAAGGCTCGATCATCATCAGATGATAATGATGGTGAAGAGGATCGCCATTTTTGCATTATTTTCAAGAAGCTGTTGCCCACTTGCTGACTTGCATGCCGGCTGTTACATTTGCAAGCATTGCGATACTGATGCGGACGATGAATAATTTAATTTTTATTTTCGTTTTCATTAAATTTTATGTGATCTAATGGTTAAATAAATTTTCTTTTTCCTTTATAGTGGCGTTTTACTCCTTATTTTCCGATTTTCAGGGGATTTTCCAGTGGTGCCTACAACTGGTTAAAATTTTGTTCGTAAAAATTGACTACTCCATAAGAAGTTTGATAATTTTCTTCTATCTTTTTGATAGAATCAAGTCAATATTTTCCACTGATATGCATATTTCTGCAAAATATTAACTTAGTCAAAAGTTATGGCTGAAATAGCTAACTGTGCCCACAACCGGACTACTTTCCTAACTTATTATCTGCTACGCCTCCTTCTGCACAAATATATAATACACTTAATCCAATGGGTACGGAGTATAATTATTCTCCTAAAACGCTGATTGCTTCCTGATTCCCTGCTTTCACTGACAATGCTTGTGTCGTATATTGCTGAATCCCAATTAAAATTAAAGAAACTAATGCAAAAAAAAAATGTATTTATTAGTTTTCTGTAGATATGGATTTCGCGTTAATATTAGAAACAAATTGTAATTGAAAATAATTTTGAGGATAAATTAAATAGATTTGTTTGTCGTAGTTTTAAACGTTTATTTGATATCCCTATCAAATAGTGTGAAATTCTCTTCAGCTAGTTATTTGATGTAAATAATCATTCAGAATATAGATTTTTCACCGTTTTAATTTTAATAACTATATCCGATCGGATACACTATTTTCAAATCTCGTTTAAAGTATGGCCGCAGCAATCTGCAACCCAAAGAAGTATGCAACATTTTTTTTTACACGTTTTGCATACTTTTAGGTAGTGGAGCTTAGATCGACTAAACTGCTTAGTTAAAAGTTCTTGTACAATTTTTGAAGTACTCGCACCAAAAATTGATGTTTGGAATGCATATATCATCGATTTCTTGCTTTATACCACAGTTGGTTATATGACACAGAATATAATTATTTATAATTAAATATTGTCTAATTGTTTTTATCGTACAATTTTTCAGGCGAGTTTGGCAAGTACCAATTTGCACAATTCTTTTTGCAAGTTCTTTCTGGTCTGACGGCAGGATTGCACATGCTCTCACTGGTCACAGTTGCCGCCGTGCCGGAACATCGTTGCTTCATCGAAGGTGTTGACAACAGTAGCTTTTCCAAAGTGCCCTGGAATTCAAGCGATATTCTTTCCGCCATCCCCTTAAAAGAGAATGGCGAATTGGACTCTTGTCACATGTACGATCCAAGAAGCGATGATCATAATACAACGGTGCCTTGTACCACATACGTCTATGATACGACCTATTATCATACATCACGCACGATAGACTGGAACCATGTTTGTGATAGGCGATGGATGGGTGCCATAGTGCAGACCATGTTTATGCTCGGCACATTTACGGGAGCTGTCACACTTGGCGGTCTGGCCGATAAAGTTGGACGCAAGGCGGTCTTCTGCTGGTCTGCACTGTTACAGCTTATCATTGGTGTGGGAGTGGCGTTCATACCGGAATACTTTTCATTTATTGTGGCACGTTTCTGTCTGGGCATTGTTGGCTCTGCTGGCGCCTATATTTGCGGCTTTGTGCTAACCATGGAATTAGTTGGTTCCACCAAGCGTACGATATGCGGAATAACATTCCAGGTGAGCTATAAAGAATTTACAGCCGAACTGTATGTATGTAAATTCACATTGTTATCTCTTGTCAAATTGAAAGGCTGTCTTTGCTGCCGGAATTATGCTCGTTGCTGGCTGGGGTGCCATCATCAAGGATCAACAGATGCTGCAAGTGGTCTATGGCTTGCACGGCTGCCTGTTTCTGGGTCACTGGTGGTTGCTGGACGAGTCGCCACGCTGGCTTTGGATGCAGGGACGCGCAGCCGAGGCAGTGGATATTGTGGCCAAAGGATTACGCATCAATGGTTCCGGCATACCACTGGACAAGGAGTATTTTGTGCAAAAAGCTAAGCAGCAAGCAGCCACTGAGGATAAGGTTACAGCCGGACTTGGTGATCTCTTCCGTACGCCCAATTTGCGCATGAAGACATTAAACGTTTGCCTCTGCTGGTTCGCAAACTCCATTGTTTATTATGGTCTGTCACTTAGTGCAGGCAAGCTATACGGCAACCCTTATTTGATACTCTTCATCATGGGCTTAGTAGAATTCCCAAGCTACATTACAATTGTGTTTGTGCTTGATCGTCTGGGCCGACGTTCCATTACCAGCACGTTAATGATTGGAGGCGGTCTGTGCTGCGTAGTGGCCGCCTACATTGCCCAGGGCACAACAACGTCAACAGGCATTGTTATGATGGGCAAGTTGCTGATTGCAGGCTCCTTTGCAGTCATTTATAATTACTCAGCAGAGCTTTTCCCCACTGTGGTGCGCAATTCAGCAATGGGACTTGGCTCCATGTGCGCACGTCTTTCAGGCGCTTTAACACCGCTGATTACGCTGCTGGATTCATTCGATCCCAAGATACCTGCTGTACTGTTCGGTGTAGTGGCGTTGGCATCTGGATTTTGGGTGATGTTCCTGCCTGAGACAATGAATCAGCCAATGCCGGAGTCTATAGAGGATGGCGAGAACTTTGGTAAGGGCGACACTTGGTTCAGCCAGTGTGCTGGCCGTAAACAAAGACAGAATAGCATTTATCCCGAAGATCCGGAACAAATGGTGCCTCTTAAGACAATTGAACGGAAATAAATTAGATTCAACAAAACACTGCCATTCCAGTTAGTTTTGTTTGTTGTTAAACATTTGCCAAACATTCTCATACATTTGCATAAATACAATAATGTTGCAGTTACGATTATTATTATCGGACATTATACTTTACATTAGATAAGTTTCCAAGAAAAAATAAAATATGACTTTCGGTAAAGCAGATGTTTATACCTGGGCCGAAAGCATCTTGTCTGTACAAAATCAAAGCAAATAAACATTTAAGTGGAATGTATTTTTTTAACATCGTAACTACAGGTATTGTATGTTAGCTCCCTTGGAAGTAGTAAGCCAACATTCTTCTTTTTATACCCTGTACTATTGGCAAAAAAAAAAATCTTTAGTCTCTGGCGAAGTCTCCGCAAAATTTGTTCACTATTTACAATAAAACAATAACCATTTGCGGATGATGAAAGTTTAGAAAAATACAGGGTATATTATAGACGGAATGGGCCGACTGTAAGCGGCTCACCTATTTCACATAGAGACCTGTAAAACTGAAGCACGCAATATTATATTGGTACGTTTGGGAACACTCTTTTCGAATTCGAATATATTTTTTTTGTTTTTTAAATATATGTATAGGTATATAATACAACTATGTGTATGTATTTAAATATCAGATATCAGATATAGATAGTTTATTTTGTTTGCTTACAATTAAATTAACATTTACATACATACATTTTTGTGTTTTTTTTTAATTCGTTATCTCTTGGTAGAGTCGCTTTACAAATCCATTGCGGAATTAAGTGCTTGCTAAGTTACAGACAGATATTTAAGTAATTTGCTTAAGTTACACAAGAATATGGTACATAAAGAGAAAACACATCTAGAGTTAATTAGCAGCAGCACTTAGTATAGTTTTTGTAACCAATCAAATACCAATCAGTTACCTGATACAGATACCATCAAAACATTGGTAATACATCAAATTTTGACACATTGAGTGCGTCTTTTTTTGTGTTTGCTTTTGGACAAATTACAAGCTTATACATGGATCAGAAGCTAGCTAAATGCTTGATGGCTACACGGTACATGATGTAATGGACTTTTGAAATTAAACAAAAACTAACGAATTTCTTAATACAAAAACGTAACTACTTGTAAATTAATCACAATCGAATCGAATAATATTTACATAAAATACTCAAACGAGCTTGATTCCAGCTTAATTTAAAACAACTCAACTCAACTAGTTAGTAACATGTCTACGCATTTCATCTGGTCTCGTTTTGTTTGTTTTCAATTCAAAATTTGCAAATGCAAAATTATAGCTGACCGGCTTGGCTTACACGCGCTCCGGGCATTTGGTCTGAACAATAGCTGATTTTGGTTGAAGGCCTACGCCTACGGCCTCTGGCAGCCTGGCCATGTGCACTATTATAGCCGGTTGATCCTCGCTTTGGGGATGCAATTCATGGGATTCGCCAGGCGTTAGGCTGGCCAATGCGGCTAGCAGATCATGATTGACCAATGGCTCGCCCTCTTCGCGCGGCTCCCAGCCTGCCGGTGGTGATGCTGGCGGTGAGATAAGGAACTGTTTGACAGGTGCCGGCGGCTGTAGATTCTTATTAGATACAGGTGTCACCGGCTGTGCAAAGTAACAGGTGATTATGGTTTTCTTATTAAACTCGTACTGATGTAGTTTGATGCGCGCATTGGCAGCAGCTACAGCGTTGTCATAGTTAACGCGAAGGCGTCTAAAGCTGCGCAGCCACTGGAAGGTTACCGATTCACTAAATGTACGAAACAGCTCCTCCATGGCATGCTTTAGTTCTGGGTTTGCAAATACCTCAGAGTGTATATTGGTCACAATTATCGATGTGGGAAGATCGTCGAAAGAGTCTGGATCCACTTCTGGCTCTGTTCCGCTGTCCACATCGCCCTCGGGCGGCAACGTTGGATGCTGGTTGGGCAGACCATCTGCGGCATTAATGTATATGTCTTGTTCCGGTGAAAGCTTATCTATGCTGCCGGATCCGCTGCTATTGTGCGTTGATTTGAGTCTGTTGTTATTGTTGCGATTGCTGCGCGGTGTCGTAGGTGCGTCGCTTATATCGCCGGCATTGTTAGCACTGCTGTTGCTCGCCTTGGCCGCGTCGGACATTTTGTGACAACTGTCTAAAAATACACAGAGAAAAAGGTAAGGGTATATTATGGAAAGTAACTAATAATTAGAGTAAAGTGTATAGTATGCTTAAATGATATAAATACAAAATGTCCCGCGCCTCAGAAGCGACTTACTAAGCGCGCTTTGCGAATTTACCATAATAGCATACGCGCAGGGATAATATAATTGCATATAAAAATAGCAATCATAATAATAAAACTGCCTAAATGCTTAATCCTACGTCAAGTTAACCTTAACATACACACGCAAACATACACTGAAAATATGTCCAAGCTACTTTCCGACTATAACATACCCTGTACAGTTTTCTAGGATAATGCTCTCCAAAATGTATATACATAAATATGTCGATCCTGACAAATTGTCGTAGACAATTGGAAGTTTACTCAAATCAAATTAAAATTGTTATACCCCGTAATAAAGGTAAGGGGTATGTTAAGCTTGTGTAAATTTATGTAACATCCAGAAGGAGACATCGAAGATCCCACAAAAGGTCAGGATCAGTCTCTCTCTCTCTCTCTTTGAGACTATGAGGTAGGGTAACCAAAATTGACGTTAGGGCTCCTTATGAGCGTCGGCCTCGAAACTTAAGTGTACTCTTTTGTTACTTTTACATGCATTCGTGTATATATTTAAATTCGTATTTTGGCTTTTTATAACAAAAAAAAAATTACAAATTTATTTCGCAAATCTATTTTTTAATACCCTTTAACATAAGTGTAATAATTATTTTTATTAGATTGAGTACCGAATTTTAGTAAACATAGATTTTTCACATATAGGTTTACAAATAGGTAGCATTTAGTAAAGCTTTTTTGAAGGTTTTAAAAATTGAATCCAAAATTTTAACTTCCACAGCAACTTGAAATATGTGTCATACATATCATAACGGTCATATCGGGTTTATCGTTTTATATGCACTATATTTACTTAATATACTCCTTACACTATTGAGTAAAGAGTATACAAATTGGAAGCTAAATGGAAATTTGTCGTAAGTGCTGTCAACGACGACGTCATTGGCCTGTTTTGTGGTATGCATTACGGTGAGCATTTCATTCAAAAAATTTGCTTTCGAGTATTTTAGAGACAATAAAGTCGGGAGCGTTTCTAAATAAACAGTGCGTCATCAAGGCTCTATCGATTTGTTACTATTAGAGATATTCCCACAATTATCCGAAGGTCTTCCTCTTTATAGTAAAACTATTGAATGAAGTTAGTATCACATTTTTTATTGGCATAGCGTGCAGTAGAATGTATTTATGGTTTTTACACATAACGCAAAACATAGACATAAACTTTTTTGTAGCAGATTACTAGTATCATCTCTAAATGGAATTTTCATAGTTTGTGTTAAACTGAATTGAGTTAAGCACTTAAGCACTCAACTAAGTTCAAGTCTCACCTGCTTATTCTTTTTTCGAAAATAACGAAAAAAAATCCGCAGTACGCCAGCGACAATTTGATCTATTTTGGGATGATTGATTTGCTTTCCTCGAAAATACAAACAATTGTTTGCTGGAAAGGAAGTGGAGCTAGGTTGACACGTCATGGGTGGGCAGCGTTAGTACGCACCAAAGCAATTGGAAAAGTGCAAGTAAGCAAACACATACGTAGAAAGGGCTGTGTCTGAAGAAATGGCTTGCTTACATGCAAATGTGGACCGACCTTATGACGTCATAAGTTGGTACAACAAAAGGATAGAGACGCCGACAGCGATGGCAAGAAAGGTGGTTGCTATGTTATAAAAGGCATAATAAAAGCAAAACGAAAGACCAAACTTTAAAATAGATAAAGAAAAACCACCAGTTACGGCAGTCAGGCAACCACCAACCAGACCAAGAACATAACTTGACTTGATGGATTGGCCGACTGCCGTCGTTTTGTGACCTTCATTCATTCATAATTGCTGTCATCATTTTTTAAAGTGGTTCTGATGGGCGCTAGACTAGAGCTATGCTAATTTCTACTTAAAATACAAAAAGTAAAAGCTGTAAATACTTTGAAGCGGCCTAAGGCCAACTGAAAGCCACCTTCCGCTGAAAGGCTGATGTTAATTAGACGTTGTTACAAAGTTTAGCAGGCATGCCAAAAGTCAGTTAATAAGCTGCTAAGCTTGACTTGGTAAATGGCAACTGCGTCGGCTGACGTTAAAACAAAGAAAACCAACAAACCGAAGTCGATACCGACTCTGTACCAGAACGTGTTGAGTTGCGTTTCGTGACAAAAAGCTAACAAATTACTATGGTTTTTGATTTCAATGCAAGTGCTTTGCAAAATCTAATTTGATTTTACTCTGAAATTTCAAACACCAAACACGTCCTTCGCACACACATTCATGCACACTTCATAGTATTCCAACGCGGCTTGTTGCAGTGGATTGAGTATATGTACACACAGTTTGAAATTTAATTACAATATACAGTATGCCAAAAGCCATGACGTTTGTTTTGTGCGTTTCTTATTGTATCCTACCCTCAAGTTTCGTTGGAATCTAAAGTCATAAATTGACACGTTGCTGTAACCTGTGTCTATTCGGGAATCCCATTGCTTGCACTTGGCAAGGCAAAGGTCATCCAACACCTTAGCTAATCGCCATTTCAAGTCTCTATATGAAAAAAGTGGACGTCACAAATTATCAAAGTTGATTAATTAAATTCCAATTAAAATAAATATAAGAAGCACGAAAAAAGTAATGAGTGTGAATTTCCGATGAAAGAAATTTTCTCGGTTAAGAGGTTATTTCCGCCCATTTCATATAATGATAGTTATAATTTCTTACAACCAACTTCGACGTTTAAACGCTTTTCTTTATTTCTTGTCGAATTGAAAGTGCATCATATCAGATGATGCGCGCTAAGCCAGAAGTTGCGAAAAGAGAATTCATTTACTTTTTTATAAACAAGCCTTACATCACAAGCAAACTGATTGCACCCTCCGCTTCTAAGCATATACATATGTATAACTTGTACAAGTTTGAAGATCCTGTACATTTCTGATGTAAATTGCCAATAGTTCAATGCCCTTGAAAAAGAGGAAGCTAAGATAGTAAAATCATTTCCGTATGGACCATATAGCTTTAGTTCTTTACTTTACTTCAGATAGGTCATACTTTTCCATTTTCACACACCTACAGGAAGCTATACAATCTAGTTCCTTAAATATATACATAAAGAAGTTAACTCCAATATGGTCAGGAAAAGAAAAGAAATTGATCGAGACCTATCCGTCCGTCTGTCTAAACGCCTAGATTTTTGGTATCAGCAACTCAAAAAATAAAAAATGTGATACAGTCGAGGCGGTGCCCGACAGTGTAATACCCTGTACCTTTTTGCTGGAAAAAATTTTATTCCTGCATTTTCCTCCTAAGAACTTTCCAAATGGAATTTATTTTTTTTTTTGGTGATATTCGATATTTATACCAATAAATTCCGTAAATTTTTACCGATTTTGATGAAAATCGAAAGTTACGCCAAGAAAGTTATTTAAAGTACATGGGGTAAGTTCCAAGTTGATACGTTGAGCGGTGTGGGAGAAAACACGGTAAATCGATTGCGGAGGGCCGCATCGATAAAATTTTGATGTGTGTTTGTTAATTAGGTCCACATGAATAATCTTACCAAAATTGATGATTGTAAGACATTTTTTACCATAATTACGTAAAGTCAAATATTGACTTAGTTTAAGGGCAAGGGGGTGAAATTAGTACATTTTTACCTATAACTTCTGTTGTATTTGTCCGATTTTGCTCATTTTTGACACGCAGATGCATGTAATCACGACGCATCGCTATGTTTAGTTTAAGATAAAAATATTAAACGGTGTGGCTAAAAACCTACTGCGGGGGAACGGGTGAAGGTATTGACATGATTCAACAAACTTCATCTTCTGAGGAAATATGCGCATCAGGTGGTAAAGTTTGGTATCTCTAGCTCTTATAGTCTCCGAAATCTAGGTGTTCATACAGACGGACGGACGGACGGACGGACATGGCTCAATCGCTACCCGAGGTTATGATAAGTATTTCGGTATAAAGGACTTGGGGTCTGCTACGCCTCCTTCTGTCCGTTACATACATTGCACAAATCTAGTATACCCTTTGTACCTATAGGTACAGGGTATAAAAAAAGTTTTAAGGGCATAATTCGTTTATTTATGCAGATATTGCAACCGAATTTATAAAAATATGTTGACTGTATCATATAACCTGTTGGCTTTTTTAAATATGTATCATATTTGAAATTGGTAGTCAACGTTAAAAACATTTTAGTGAATTAATTCACAAGAACATTGTACATAGCCTTAAGGCTGAAAGTATAATACTGTTAGTTCGATATACAACAATTTTTAAACGGATCGGAACGGATTCATAGACAAATTTTTCAATACCACATGTATTTAGGATATTTCGTTCGAAGTACTTGAAGCAGGAACAGCATCAATGGCCGACTTAGTGACCTTTTGTTCCTTGTGGAGGCAGAATGTCGCAGTACATGACAATAGCAGGTTTTTTTAATTACTCGACAATTTCAGGCATGACGAACTAATTAAATAATTTACACACTGATAAACACAATTACGAATTCCTCAAATGAACATACTATTTATTTGTTAATAACTATGAAACACAAAATTATAATTATGTACACAATTAATTAATTATGTACACAAGTATTTTATCTGAAGTCCTTAACATTATTAATTATTAAAGATGGCGTACGTTAAAGTCGGGCGCGGACGACTTTGGGATACCCTGTACCACCAAATTGCAATCAAGTCCGATATATTGCTTACAAACTCCAAAAGATATTTCTTTGCCAAATAAACGAAACACAACGAATTTTGTTCAAAATATGATTTTTTGACCGATTGGCCCTATGGGAGTTATATGATATAGTCAACCAATTTTGATAAAATTTGGTACAGTTTTGAAGATCTCTAAAAAATTTCTGAATGCCAAATTTGGTTACAATATCTTCACAAACAAACAAAACACAACGAATTTTGTGCAAAAAACGTTTTTTTGACCGATTGGCCCTATGGGAGCTATATGATATAGTCAACCGATTTTAATCAAATTGGGTACAGTGCTTGGGAACTCTAAAAAACTTCTTAATGCCTAATTTGGTTACAATATCTTCACAAACAAACGAAACACAACGAATTTTGTACAAAACACGATTTTTTCACCGATTGGTCCTATGGGAGCTATATGATATAGTCTACCGATTTTGATCAAATTTGGTATAGAGCTTGGGAACTCTAAAAAACTTCTTAATGCCAAATGTGGTTACGGTATGTTCACAAATGTGCTAAATTTGGTTACGATATCTTTATAAACAAACGAATTATCCATCTAAAACTTTTGCTTTTTTTCGAGGTCCTCTGAAACACCCCTATTGGAGCTATATAATGTAGTCCCGATATCAAAAAAATAAAATAAACTTGTCTCCTATGGATTAATAAGGGATCTTATCTGAAAGTTTGGTTGCTCTAGCTCTTACCATCTCTGAGATCTAGGCGTTCATACGGACAGACGGACATGGGTATATCGACTTCTCTAGTCACCCTGATCATACTTTAGGTAACTTTGGGGGGTCTCCGACTTCTCCTTCTGTACGTTACATACATTTTCGGCTTGCACAAACACAATATACCCTTTGTACCATACGGTACAGGGTATAAAAACAGTAAAGTTGGATTAGATTAGTTGATAAAACTTTTGTTAACTATCTAATTAGATTGAATTAGCACAAAATAATACGCATATGACAAGTCCTTCTCAATTTTCTTTTGTACTGATTGCGAATCTACGGTTTTAATATTTTTTAAGTGGAAATAAAGACAGAGCAATTCATTCATATTTACAAAGGTAAGTTGAGATTACTATCGAAAAACTTGTGCGAAAACTTCAAAAAGCAATAAATTTGCGTATATAGAAAAATATACGCATACAATAAGCAACAGGGCCATAGTAAGAAATACCAAAATGATTTAGAATTTTGATTTCAATTTGAGTCATAGCAAAATACATAACTATCTATAAATAATTCTGAAATTCAAAAGAGCCTATATGAATAATAATCTATAAGTAGAAAACTCTTTGACTGACTAATTGGCGATCAACGCACATCCCAAACGATAGAAACCAGAAGGCTGAAGTTTGCATGAAGTTTCGTTTTATGATGTACGTGAGCACTAAGTAAGGATTTTGGATAGTTCCGCCCCCAAATAGCGGGTCAAAGTTTTTATTTATATATATGTATCGTATTCAACATCCTATCGATTTGATAATGGGTTTGTGAATGGGAATTTATGAGACTATGGTATGAGCTAAAGGGTTTCAATTTTTAATAGGATAGGTGGGGTGCGACGGCCCGCCCCCAAGTACTCATTTTGATTTCCAATAAAAAAACATGCTGCCATAAGTTCAGAGCTAAGAGTCATTATAAACAATTGGATCAGCAATTGCTTTTTAAGCACCTTTTTCTTTGCTATAGTAATTTCATTAAACTTCCCAATGGGCCACATTCTATATCATTCTAGCGCGTTCTCAGTGTTTAGCTGTCATATTTTCTATGCTTTCATATTTTTGATTGTTATCTTGTGCAGCCTTCGACTATTTTCAGCATTGTTATTTAACGTTTTCAGACCTGCCTTATTGTTGTTCGCTGTCAAAAGCAACTGTGGCTTGTCAGCTGTAACAAAAAGTAGTTTTGCCAACTATCCATCGTTGCCCTTTATGCAAAAGCGATTTATTAACTGAAATGGGTAAGAAACAGAAGCATCATAAAAATGTGTTACCCCTTGCATTATGTATATGTTTACTAAGAAATACATATCAAAGTCTGGCTATCGTTGGCAACTATCGGACAGGATACACACAGTACTGCTTTCAGTTAAGCCAAATCAGAAAGCACAATACATACTAGTAAAAACCAAAATCTAATCTCAAATCATCAGTGCCATGGATGTTGTCGTCATTGGACAAGCCTGCCTTATCACAGGCAACCACATACTCGTATGTATGTACTACCGTCTATGACTGCACTGACGCACCAACTGGATGCGACAGTGACAAGTTCCCTCAACTTGCTATAGTCTGAGGTAAGATAACGTTCAACAATTGTTATTATCTTTAATTGAATGGTTTATTGTTATGGCCTTATTTATTTTTATTGTAACTGGGCATATTTTTAGTCAGCAATCAAGGCAGTGAAAACTAAGCTGGAGGCATCGACAGCATCGGCAATGTGTTAAAAGAGTTGGCTCTGTTGTGACGTCAGTGGAAACGTCGAAGGCAAATTGACGCCGGTAACCGTATATAACCTAAGAAACAAGCAGCGTCAATTGGCAAGCAAAAAAACATAGCGATCGCGAACAAAAACACTAAAATGCGTCCATAAGCAAACGGACAAAGTAAAAAACATAAGTTATTTTAATTTAAAAATTTGTTTCCACTTTTTACGTCAGCAGTCTACGTAAAATAAGCGAATGCTTCTCATTGTTAAATATGTATGTACTTTTGTGCACTTTATCTACATAAGTATGGGAATATGCATAAAAACATAACATATTTTAATTCGAATTTTAATTGGTTAATAATTATCCAAGCTAAACACAAATGTCATAAAGTAATTGGGCCTTAATGCAAAATAACAATACTCCTCCTATCATATCTAAGAGAATAATAAAACATTTAGAAATTAAGACTCGTCACTAGGAGCACTCTTAAAGGTCGATGGTTTGAAGCGGTCACTGCGTTCTTTCTTTGGCATAAAGCACATGGGTGACACCCATTGTCATCCCTTGTTTGTTGTTCAACAAAAAAGTTAAAAGCCAAACAACACACCAATTTTATTTGCATTTGAAAAAGTATTGCTTTTTCATTGAACGCTTTTACTTTTTCAATAAACGTACTAATATTCCTTCTGTTTTTACTCTTATGTTTCTTTTCTCAGACTGAGGGATTTTATTATGGGTATTGGAATCAATTAAAATTTTAAAACAATTTCCTTTGGAATGAGCAGCATCAACAACAACAAGCATCTTACACAAGGTCGCACGTTGAAAATTGTAGCAACAATATCAAAACCCAGAAGCAATAATAATAACAACAAACGACGATAGCAGTCTGTCAGTCATGGTCATGGCTGAGAAACCTCTTTACCCCAAACACCATGTCTATAACAGACGAGCTGGGAGCGCCACTGGCAAGAAAACCAGCCAACCCCACCAGCCAGCTGATGGCAATTCAATGCATGTGAGTCTATTCAATATAAAAAGGGAAATTCAATAGAAAAGAAAATTTTACACCCACGCACAAACGTATTGTTCGTGTTGGCCAACGACGACGACAACAAAACGGCGGCAAAAACAACAATCACATTGGGCTACCGTGCGGTTTTTGATACACATGCAAGTTTATATTTATGTACATATGCATATTATGTACAGTATAGTATTTATTAAAGTTTACTCGCTAGATTACCGCAGTGTATAGGTATAATACATACATAAATGCATACATATGTATGTATGTATCATGTATTGGGTGGTCAAAGGCGGCGTGTGCATGCAATTGAAATTTTTGCATACTGCGCCATTGTATAGTATGCATATATATGTATATACATATATTTGTATGTACAAGTGTTTACATTCGAATGTGTTGATCGATACATTGTATGTATGTATGTGAATACATACGAATTCAATAAACTCTGCTTCTTGGACATACAAGTTTGTATCGATACATACACGAATTATGTACTATGTACATAAATGTATATTAAAACTGAACCACGATTTCTTCAATAAAGTATAATGAATGGCATGTCAATGTTTATAAACAAAAGGCCAGGGTTGGATATTATCCTATCGCCAAAGTGTAAATGCCCTATATTTACAGCTGATCGTTCTAATGGCGGCCATATTATATAGCCATACATAAAATAATAAAGTTTTATTCTAACCCATCAAAATCTAAAATTACGTTAAGCCGGATTTACAATTATTTATTGTGACATATATAAGAACAACCGGACAATGGCAGACTGTTACAAACTGACTGTTAAAAGTGGGGTTTAAGTAGCCCAACACAGCTATGACTCTAAAATGTATGTATATTTTGCACTCAAAATAATGATTATGCCTGGAAAAGAGCTGAGCGCAAGTGCACAGAAAACAGGTTCAGGCTCACACAACAGTTTGCACTTTTGTATACAAACAAAGAATGCATTACATAAGCAATTGTTTGCTAAAAACCATTATATTTGGGTTGTGCTATTGACAATATATTGTCGCGCAGTTGCAATAATTTACTTACAGTTTAAATTCTATTTAGATATTTGTAAAATTCTGGAAAAATTTGCAATTTGTAGTTTGGATATCTTGCTTATGTATTTGTAGTCTTAAACTTTTATGCCCGCGCACGACTCATCTAGCTGTGTTTACTATTTTTATTTATGTAAAATATTTTGCAAACTCTGCGTCATTCGCAGCGATACGCGAACGTACAACCCGCTCTGTACAACAATTTTTTACGAATGTTTTTATTTGCATACAATATTACTTAATTATCACTCTTGTCGACAAAACCTATCGTGAAAAAACCGATTGGTCATACATTCGACATTCGATGTACGATGTATACTATTTTTATCAGCAAAAAAATATTGCAAAGTTTTTATAAATTTAATAACAACTTTTATGTTTTCTACACTAGTAAACATTAAATTATGATTATCAAACTGAAACTAAAATTTTTAGGTGATTTATGGATGTTATCGAAGCTATTCTTATTTAATAAGCAACACTGGCTTAACAAACTGGTATCGCAACCAACTTCATGTTAAACAAAATATTTTGAAGCTAAATTTTAGCTTAAAATTTTTTTTAATATAAACTGTAAGGTGTAATCTTGTATTGCACTGACCAACAGCATGGCCAATGTTGAGTCTATGATTGTGGAAGAGAAGACGCAAACAAAGCAAATTGACCGGGAGAAGGTATGTAAATTAAGTCGCCGGTAAACTAGCCGCACATAACATCAACTTTGTTCTTCAGACATGTCCGCTGCTCTTACGTGTATTTTGTTCGACCGGGCGGCACCATTCAGTCTCCGAATATATGTACGGAAATGCGCCTACAAACGAATTGCAAATTTATACCTGGCAGGATGCAACGCTACACGAGCTTACCTCGCTAGTGCGCGACGTTAATCCGGATACTCGCAAGAAAGGCACTTATTTTGATTTCGCTATCGTGTTTCCTAGTTACCGTAATAATCATTTTCAAATGCGTGAAATTGGTGTAACCTGCACTGGCCAAAAGGGCATTGATGATAATAAAACTTTGGCACAAGCCAAATTTAGCATCGGTGACTTTCTGGACATTTCAATAACTCCACCAAATCGATTACCGCCTACCAGACGCCAGCGCCCTTATTAGTTATTTTACTATACACAGCGAATTTAAACGCTAATCATTTATTATTTTTTAATACGAGGAAATATAAAGTACATATTAATTGTAAAATGATGAGTAGAAATATCATAATGACTTAACTGAAATGACTTAAAATAAGTATTCGTGTTGCATCTTTTAATTTCTGTATATACTATTCGGACGCTTTGATTTCTTTTTCCCAAGCTGTGTCATGTCGATTTCCAAGCCATTGGGCAGCACAGCACGGTTTTCTTCGTAGTTAATAAAACCATTTTCTTGCAACTCTTCGTCGTTATTGCGCGCATTTGGGTCGCATTTAATACCAGTCTCATAGTGATACTCGCGTTTGTTGCCGTCGGGATCAATATAGCCATAGGTGCCCCTGTTAATATACATAGTATGGGTACAGCTTTTTAGTGAATGAGGTATGGAATCTACTTACTTAGTAACGCAATCAGTGCCAATGATCTCTTCCTTAAAAGAGCCATCATCGTTCTCATAGCCCCATGTAATACTACCGTCCTCGTTTTCTTCACGCCACTTGCGCAGAGTCTGTGCCACTGGTCTTTGACGCCGCTGCTGATGGTCAGCTCGTTCATCCTGCAGCTGATTCTGATCAATAAGGGGCCGTGGCTGTATCGGTTTCGGACGAGGACGTTGAGCTGGCGAAGGTGCAGCAGGCTCAGGACGTGGTGCTCCGGCTGGACGTGTTCGTACAACGGCAACACGCTGTGGTGGTGGTGGCAAAGCAGCGGTTGGCTCTGGCAGAGACTGCCGTAATGGTGTCGTTCGCTCCAAACCGAACCGTTGTGAATTTTCAAACCTGCCAATGCCAAAATCATTAAATGCTGGTCGATTGTTTTGCGGGGCGGGTCGATCAGAAAAGCGTGGCGGCGCTGGGAGTATAGCCGTTGGCTGTGTATCTTCGTGCTGCAAAAGATGCTGCACCGGTGCTGGTGTTTCTTGTATTACGTTGGCTTGATTGTTCAGAAAGGCTGCGGCTGCTTGTTGGAATTGCGTTTGCTGTGCCTGCGCCAGTTGCTGTTCGCGAAGCAAATTTGGCAAAAAGGCTTCTGGTTGGTCATCCTCAGCTGACTCTGTCACCGGCTTTGGCTCGTCAATAGCAACACGGGGCGTTACGGACGGCAATAATGGGCTCTGCTGACGCAATGCAACTGGTCGCCGAACCCGTACCACTGGCTGACGAACAGGGGAGACAACGGCGCCAGGTATATTCAGTCGGGGCGGATAGTTCCCGCTTTGGGCCTGTACCAGCGGAACACCCAGAGAGCACAATAGGAGTACCTTGAATTAAATACGATGACTTAATTAGTTAATGCTACTCTGTAATGTTGCAAAAGCATTACTGCCACAATCGTGACCACGCGTGACCAATTTGACAAAAACCATACGAACCGAATTTGGGTACGTACGTATTTAATTAGTGGTCAACTTTCAACTACTTTTTGTTGTTGTTGTTGTCAGCAACAAGCTGAGTATTGGGCTTAACGGTTTCTAAGAATTTTTCATTCAAGATCCACATTTGGCGGACTGTGCATGTCGACCCGTTTTACCTTTCAGCGTTTTACTATCGTGCCGCACATAAAACTGGTTTATATTTGTGGCACACAGTGTTACAGCAACAATTTGTACGAAAATTGTAATTGTAAAACAACAACGTCCATAGCGATACCTATAAATGTGGAACATAAAGCAAATCGCAGAAATTAAGCGCCCGCCACGCTGCGATCGATCGATCATAACAAAACTAACCCAACTACACTGGAAACAAAAACAAAAATAGTTTGCTTTTTAAATTGTTGTCGACTCTCAGTTGCGTAATTTGCATGCTACACAGTAGCAGTAGTAGTAGTAGCAGTTATATGTGCATAGGAGCAAATGTAGGCAACCTACCCAAAAGAAAATCCCGAGTATTTGCTTGCATGTTGAAAATATTTGTGCTACAAATTTCCGGTCGAAATAAAGTCAGTGTCTAGGACATATGGCATGCAAGCGGTCAGACGACTTGGAATGGTAATATGTATGCCCACATGTACACATAGTAGATAATTAAATTTATAAATGATAATGCGATAAAATTAAAAATATGACCGGCAACTTGTAGAAGCAGAGGGTTGCGTACTTTATCAATGACTTATTAATTGAACATGCTAAACAATTTTTTCAATGTTTTGGCTGTTGTCCTAATTTGGCTTGTAGAAATGTATATGATATTCCGATTCCTGTAGTTTCTTCCTATTTTACTAGTGAAAAAAAAACATTTAAATTGACCAAAATGGATATAACCTGATATAACCTAATAATAATTATTATTATAAAACAGCTGCCATAATAACAGAAGCATCCACTTATCTAAAGTTGACAGATTTACGCAGGTTGAAGACTGTTATGTTTAATAATCGATAAAAGAGAGATAATTACTCTAACGACTGTATTTGTTTTCAAATAAACTATAAAGAAATGCAAAAGATGACTGGTAAACGTCAAAGAGCCGAAGGCTACACTTTTCGGACAGTCTCTTTCTCAATTTTGGTAAATTGTTTCTGATTATTAGTCTCACATAAGTCTACTTACTTGAATTTTTATATAGACACATCTAATATTTTTTATTTTTTTGCAGTTTTTTAATTAGGGTTTTCAAATTGGCAACTTATTGCTTCAATAAGTTAACACGTACATACATATGTCAATGTTTTTATAAGTACACACACCTATACGTTCAAAAAAAAAACCGTGTAAAAAAACACATGAAGTAAGTCCTTAAGATGAGATGAAAATAAATGAGAAAGGGAAGTTCACAGAACAGAATTGGGTGTACTGTGACTTTTGCCGTGTTCGAAAAAGTATCAACTTTTCGTAACTCTTATGTATTTATTATGTGGCTGTAATGACTGATCGACATTTGTTTTTTTTTGCTTAAAATATTGAACTTGATCTATTTGTTTTGGAGTTGTTTTAAAAGGTAACGTAGCCACTGTAGTGTTTTCAACTGATGCCCTCGATCGCATATGAACCGTGTATATGATGAATGTTTTTTACCTATTTTTTAAAACTCAATTGGAATCGAATAAGATTAAATACGGTGTATATATAACCTTGAAAAATCAACGATGTTGTAAAAATCACATTATTGATTAAAAAAAAATCAAAATAATAGTCAATTCATTCATGATTCTTTCCGTATTTTCTGAACATACATACATACATACATAAGTCGACTAGAGCACAAAAACACGCAAATGTCGAAGATATTAATTTTATTTAGATATTTCATCTACCTACTAAGCTATTAATCTTGTTTTTGCGTCAAAAATTGAAAACAAATGTAAGCTTATGTAAAATTTAAACAATAAAATTTATTTTTTCTGAAAGTGAAATTAATTAGGAAATTTTACCGAGTAGCAAAGAATTAACGAAAAATCGCAACCGCGTTTATCACAATTTAAATTGACTAAGATTTCGGATATGGAGTTCCCCAATCGTAACGAATAAAATCCAAAATAACCGATCACTAGTTTTAAGTGTGGCTACGACAAATTTTAAATAAAATTTATTTAAAGTTAGTGTAGTCAACGAATCAGTATTTATTGTAGTTTTGGCTTCCTGCCAAAACACGCCTTGATATTGCCTTGTGCCCACTCAAGCTAAGCATTCCAATGGCTGACCAACTTGCTACTTGGCTGCCTGCCCAACTACCTGGTCAAGTGAACTACTTGGCGTTAAAAATTTAAAAGCATAAAAAAATAAAATCCAGCTGGTTGGCTTATTGGAATATCTGCAATCGGCGGTCGGCGGTAGGTGATCTGTTCGTGCATTTTTTTTCTAGAGTAAAGCTCGTACAAATACTATTAAATATGTTGGGGAACTTGATTTGATTTAATTGCTTTTTGGTCTGCTACAACAACTACAACTTGGTTCAAGGAAATTGAATACAATTTTCGCCCGAATTTGTAGCTGAGGTTATGCCATCATGTAGGCGTCAGTGTCTTCATTCACGTGGGTGAAATTGCATTTCGTATGTTCATTAGTAACAAAATCTTGGAGTCAGGACACTTGGCCTTGAGTTTTCTTTATATAGTTGGTCATTGAACGAACTAAAAACGACATTGTAAAAATATTTTTAAAAACTCGATCTCGAAAAATCTCGCTAGACCTCTTGATCCATTGCATACGGCTTCTACTATACAGATGTTAGTATATGTATGTATGTACATATAAATTCCTATGTATGTACATGTGCTCGTATTTCTTAGGACTGACTGAGTTGAAATAGTTGTCAGTGCACTTTCAAGCCGGCTAAGAAATATGTAACTCTTTATTTATTTTTATACGCTCATGCATTACGTAATGCGCTCATACGCCCAATTGCGTAGTGCTAATGCAGAGAGTTATGAGTGCATATTGGGTGTGCATGCATATACATATGTATGTTACCATATACTACTACAGGTTTATGTATGTATTATGCGTGTATGTGTACATTGAGAATTTGCATTGCATACATATTTATGTACATACATATGTATGTTAATATGTACATATTTTCATACATGCGTTTTCACTAATATGATCGAATAATTATATTGGCTTGTGCGTTTTTGAATCTTAAGTGACTTGCACAGTGGAACCAAACTTAACCTTGATATACATAATACATATGTCGTGACGAATTTTAGTTAATACATAACTATGTGGTATATACTCAAATTACAAAAGCGGAGCACCTTTAGCTGGAGTATTGTGTATTGGGTTTTTTTTTATATATTTTGGCAAACTCATTAAGTTTGCCGTGCCCATAATTGCATTGAGTCAAAACCAATCAATCAAACACATTAAAAGCTTTTTAGAGCCAGATAGATATAGAGCAAGCGGTTGTTAGATTATTTAAAAGTTATGTATTTCAACAGAAACACTTCTAACCAGCAAATTTCGTATTTAAAAATACGGTGCTGGCATCGGAGCCCTACCTTAATAACACAACTTAATAAGCTTTTAGATCTTTGAAAAACAATGCTTAGGTTTTGTACAAGCCAGTAGCAAAAAAGATACCATCTTTTCAACATCTATCAAAAAAAGAGAATATTAAGATCTTAATAAACCAGTTGACCTTTTTGGCATTCCACAATTATATTGGGGCGTTTCAACAAACGTCAATTATCTTATGATCCGAGGGCCGAGGGATTGGTTAGCAATTTTTAAGTGAAATTCTGCTATAAACAAACGATTACCAGTGATTGAATCGCATAACTATTAATGTACTCTCCAGTCATTTTTTTGTTTTACAAATGTCAATTGGAAATATTTAATTGTCGATTGCATTGAGTATAGATAGCATAGACTTTCGATAAAATGTAAATTCAATAATAACAAATGACAATGTCAAGAACAGATTAAGTTTGCGTTTTTGTGCTGAAACTTTTAGTTTCACATCTTAAATAGTTTCATATGACACTTCCGTTAAGAGATCCTTGCAATGCGCTTGGTTTATATACATAGTACTTACCGCAAGTAGTTGCAGCTGCATTGTATATGTATATGAGTGTAGTTATGGGAATCGGATGCAACGACGGCTTATGAAGTATTACACGATATTTCCGCTCCTTGCCAAAATCACTAAACGTGACTCAAATAAAGACAACCCAAACAGGTCACTTTCGGGGTACCACAGGGCGGTTGTTCTACAACAGTTTGACACGTTAAAGCCGAGTGAAATGCTGAGCGCACAAGCTTCGCAGACGGTTTTATAGGCTCTGTCTGGCCCGCGGACAAGCTCAAAGCTTTGAAGTTAAAGTCTGGGTTACGAACGTCAATTTATGTGAAACGTGTGTTTGGCATGGATATGTATGTTGTTTTTAAATATTGTAGTTAACACATCTTCGCATGAAAGTGAACGCCATAAATGTTTTCCATTTTTGTGATCTTTTTGTTTGTATTGAGAATTGTGCACAAAAAGCGTGCTTTGAATGTAGATGGCAACAGTTTAAAATTTTTGAAAAATAGCAACGGTGTGGCAACTCTTTCAAAAGCTTTTGTAAGAGATCAAACTTTATGACGGTTAAAATTAAATAAATATGCTGCCTTTATCAAAATTTATGGAATGAATCCAACATTATTTCAAGTTATACTTTTTATAATCACTTACAATTACGATTTCTTAGTATATTAGTATACATATACATGTATAAATGTTTCAGTTTCATACAGACACAATGCGCAAGGAGGATCTGAAACATTTGTATACCCTGTAAAACATGTAAATAATATAAAGAACAAACGTCGACGACTTCCCAAAGTTATCTTAAGTATTATCCGTCTGTCTGCCCGATTAGAGCCCTTATTAAATCATGGGAAACAAGTTTAATTTTTTTGTATATCCGATGATACAGCATTCGTTGCCACAAATATCACTTGCACTTACAGGAACAGCTTACAATAACTGAAAAATGGATACAGCAATGTCGGATATCTGCTCAACTGATTGAGACGCGGCAAAGGTGTACTGCCATTACCGCGAACTATTTTTGTCATAAGCGCGAAACTGAGTTTTGTATGGGATTCGCGGTTATTACAAAAAAAATGACAATACCGCGAACGTCTTTTATTTTTGTCATAGCCGCGAATTCGCGTTTGTGGCAGAACATTTCCTTAGCCCATTCGCTATTATAACAAACAAAAATGACATTACCGCGACAGCTGAAAAAATTATTTTTTGGTGTCGCGGTTATGACAATTTTTTTTGTTATAAGGGCGAACATTACAAATCACGTTTTCAAGTGGCAAAACAAATTGCCATTACCGCGTCACCAAAAAAATTGATTTTTATTTGTCGCGGTAATGTTATTTTTATTTGTTATAATAGCGAAACTTGAAAACAATCACATCCAATACACATCGAATATTGTGATTTTCCTTCATTGAACTACCAATTTAAATTTTGATATTGTTGTGGCTTTCCATTCACTCGAAATTTTTATAAATTTAGCTGTCGCGCTAATAACAAAATAAATTGTCATAAGCGCGACACCGCATTTTTAAAAAAATAAGCGCAAATTTTTCAATTTTTGGACGTCGCGCTTATAACGAAAATTTTTGACATTACCGCGACTGCTATTTTTTCAAAAATTCGGTGTCGCGCTTACGACAAAAATAAAATTAAGAGAGTCGCGCTTATTTCACTAATATTTCATAAGTCGCGCTTATGACAAAAATAGTTCGCGGTTATGTCAGGTAGCTGCGGCAAATGTCCCCTCGAATCTTTAAATGGTTTCGAAAGTGTAACCGTAAAATACCACAGGGTACATTTAGATGGGATAGACTTATTTGGAAGACCCATACAAAGGCGAATCAAAAGAAAAAATTAAAAGCTAAAATTGAAAACAAAAAAAATTAGGCCCACGATCCCAACTCAGCCTGGAAAATAAAGTTCGGCTTTACAAGGCAGTCACTAAGCCAGTGTGAACGTATGCCATGCAGCACTGGGGGACGGCGAGCATCTCCAACATCGAAGCCTTCCAGAGATACCAATCCGCAACACTGAGAAGCATTGCAGGTGATCCTTAGTTTGTAAGCGACCAAGAAATTCACAAGGAGTTAAATGTGCCATATTTTAGAGATTAAATTAGAAAGATATGTCAAATATATCATTTAGAACGATCGGCCAAAACGTTTTCAGATCATAATTCGAGTGTTCTTGTTTGGTATGAAGATATCGTAACGAAATTTGACAAATATGTTGATATGTTGATATCGACAAACTTGATTTGCCTGCACACAATGCTCCTCTTTTTGGACGTTATAGCTTTAATAGCCTTCGAGGTCTATTGTCCATAATATCAACAATAAATATACTTTACTGGGCCTGTCACACCTCCTCCTAGCCATTATATACATTTAAATAAATGACTATACCTTGGTACCTTCGGTACAGCGTATATTAAATCTTTTATGTACAATTAGTTTTTTACGTTTTTAAAGAAAATGTATTGTTTTCCTTACAATAATTTGTTTTCATTTAATACATAAATATATCATCTATTACACAACAATAATACATACTGATAAACATAACACGTCAAAAAATATTTACATACAAAAATACTATTAGGAAATTGGTCAATTCCTAGAATATTTGAAAGACATCTCGAATTTAAGTCGAGAAAACTTATTCCCTTACAAACATAAGAAAAGACACAAAATTTGTTATTTCCATTTAAGGCACACTTGAAAAAGTTCTAGTTGACTTTCTGTCTTAAATTTATACTAAAAAGAAACACACTTAACTTAAAAATTAAATATTTCGAACTGGTTGATCGTAAGTACACTCACAGAATATGTGCAAGATCGTAAAAAAAGCACTGCTGTGTGTTTTCTCAGGTAAATTGTTTACGTTGCACTTTACAGGCAACTAAGTACACTTAGTTAATAAATAGTTTGTTACTGTATGCCAAGTTTCGTTATTTTTGGTTTTCAATATATTTGGCTATTTTATGAGGACGATCGGAGTTGTTGCTGTGCATCTTCAAAAGCCTGCAGTTAAAATAGATTATTATTATATATTTGGAAATTCATAAATTCTGGATATCTCACCTTCTGTGCAACTTTTAGCAAGTTCTCATAGGTCACTTTTCCTGTTTGTTTGACCATCCCGTGAAAGATTTTGGCCTCCGATGCTGTCAAAAGCTCATACGGAGCACCATACTCAACTGCACGACCAGCATCCATAACAAGAACTTTATCCGAGTCCATAACCGTGTGCAAACGATGTGCAATTGTCATCACTGTACATTCGTGAAACTTACTTCTTATGGTTGCCTGTATTAGGGCATCAGTCTGTGGGTCAACATTGGCCGTGGCTTCGTCCATCACTAGAATGCGGTTTTCACGCAAAATAGCTCGCGCCAAGCATACCAACTGACGCTGACCAACGCTGAAATTGGTACCACCTTCTGTTATTTTGCTTTGCAGCCCACCAGGCAAGTCAGTTACGACCTCCTTTAACTTCACCTCCTCCAATGATGACCATAGTTTTTCATCGCTGTATTCATTGAAAGGATCTAAATTGTAACGCATAGTACCAGAGAACAGCACTGGTTCCTGGGGTATAATCGAAATCTTGCTACGTAAATCATGAAGGCCCATGTTTTGAGTGTCACGCTTGTCAATTATTATAGATCCGTCGTTATAGGACAACCGAAACAGCGCATTGATCAACGATGACTTTCCCGCGCCAGTCCGTCCGACAATGCCAATTTTCTCGCATGGTTTAATTACAAAGTTCAACGACTTAAGCACATACTGGGACTTGGGATCCGGGAAGTAGCGCAAACTAAGCTCGTCAAATACTATTTTTCCCTCCTCAGGCCATGATTTTGGCGGTTTTTTGTCTGCTTCACTTTCCAACTTCCCTTCGGGTTCGATGTCATCGTATTCAACGACGCGCTCTACAGCAGTCATAGTGTTCTCCAATTCTGCTGACTGCCGCATGCCCCACTGAACCATTCCAGTCATACCCATTGCTTGAGTAATAGCCAATCCTACTTCGCCGCCATTTGCTGGCGGAAAAATGAAAAAACTCATTGTTATTATGGCTATATAAAGGACACAGAAACAGTCCAACCAATAGCCAAAAGCGCGTGACGTGCTTATAAACATATAAAACGCAGAGCTATGCAAGTCCTGATGATTGTCAAACTCGGTAATTAGCACACGTTGTGCGCCAAAGGCGCGTATTGTGGACAGACCTGTTAAAGAGGCAGCCATGTGAGAATAAATAGGAGAGCGAGCTGAAAGTTTCAAAACGTGAACAAAGGCAAACTAAAAATTTTTAGTTAGTACTTACTAATGGCTTCCAAACGTTTAACATTACGCGATGTTTTTAAGTAGATTGTTCGCAGTTGATAGAAGATCAGCGCTAATATTAACGTGGGAACGAGAAACAATGGATTGACGATGGCTATAACTATTACAATTCCCGCCAGTGAGAGAAAGATTTGAATAACATCCATCATGACCATTGGCAACACCTCATCCACTTGACCCATATCCTTTGAAAACCGATTTAATATACGCCCTGAGGGGTTGATATTGAAAAAATACATAGCTGCGCGAGTGATGCCACGAAACATTGCATTGTGAAGATTTATGGAGGCCTTCATGGCCAAATTAAAGAACAAAAATGAACGCACAACCGTCACCAGAATCGTAGCAATAGTTATCACGGTGAATATATATGTATCAAGCATTTCCGCATCAACAGCCCAACCCATTTCAGTTAGCCATATTGATAAGCGTGATTCCAGCACATGAGTGGCCATTGAATTAATGGTGTCATTAGTGGCTAACAGAACATTGGTTTCATTTGAGGCTGATTCAAGTACACGTACATCATCACCTTTTTTAGCTACCCTGTGTACAAAAATAAATTATTGGTTACGTATCAATGTTACCAGATTTTTTTTGTCTTACCAATACGAAAGAAAATAGTCGCCAAGCGAAGCCATCACCTGTGAAAGCACACAAAACGACATCATAACAAAAAAAACGAAGAATCCGCCGCCGGCTTTGAAATATTTGTTGTATAAGCCCAATCCAATTCGTCCCTGCTCTAGTGTTTCCTGCACCTGTACCGGCGTTTCTTCTGCACAAGAGTCAGCCAATGATAACAATGACTGCTCACTATTGCGACGATTATTGCTTGCGGCTTGGCTGCCCGATCTTGAGCGCGTCTCTTGTTGCTCCTCACGATCCGGGTCGGTCAGCAAAATGGCAAAGTCCAATCCCGACTCCCTTAGTGAGTCATACGATCCAACGGCGCTAACCTTGCCTTTGTCCATAATAACAATTTGATCGGCATGCTGCAGAAACTGAAGCTGATGCGTGACTAAAATCACTATATGCTCTCGTAGATATCCACGCATGCACTGATCAAACAGGTGACGTCCAACGTGAGTATCAACTGCGCTAAGTGGATCATCGAGTAGGTAAATGGACGCTTTACGATAAACTGCACGCGCAAGACTAATGCGAGCTTTCTGTCCTCCGGAAAGCGAAGCTCCTCGTTCACCCACTATGGTCTTATCGCCGCAAGGCAGCAAATCAAAATCGCGTTCCAGTGCGCACTTTTTTACAACCTGTGCATAGCGACGCTTATCCATGGGATGCCCAAAAAGTATGTTCTGGCGGACTGTTCCTGTGAACAACCAAGGCTCTTGCGAAGCATACGAAAAACTGCCGTTTATGTTTAAGGCTCCCGACTCTGCGCGCAGTTCACCAAGTATAGCCTGTACAAGACTTGATTTTCCAGCGCCTACAGGACCAATTATAGCCACCAAGGTGCCTGGCTGAACGCGCAGGTTTACATCATCTAGTGTGTAGTCCGAGGACTTAACATCCCATTTCGCCTTAAGTCCATTTATCGAAATGCCAGCTTCAGACAAAACGGCATTCTCGTTGACATGCGGGATAGAGGGCGACAAAAGCTTTTCCTTAGATTCCTTTTCCTCATTTGATTGATTCTTATGCACCGTGGATTGATTGCTATCCGGATAGTTAGGCACTGGTATATCCAGCGATTTATCACTAACATCAGTCTCTTCGAACAACATATATTTCTCAACGCGCTTAATAGAGATCAACGCTTCAGCAAGCTGAGAGATGCCTTGAGGAAAGAACACAGTCATGGTAGTGCGAAGTATGTTGTAGTAGGCGGTTATAAGGAAGGCCACTTCTGGTGTTAGAAACGTACCCAGGAGCACATATCCCACCAAACTGAGAAAGATGGACACACGCGTAAGGAAAATTATGAACGAGAGCAAAATGCCACGTATGTAGGATACATGGCGAATTGAATTGATTTCTTTTTTACGCGCATATGCAACCATTTTCTCGAAAGGCAATTCCCAGGCGTACATTTTAATGACCTGTATGCCAGTAATGATCTCATTCATCATACGGACACGTTCATCAGTCCGCAAAGCTGTACGTAGACGTAGCACCGAGGTTTTTTTGCCCAGCCAGGCTTGAAGAGGTATAAAAAGAAGCATGAAGGCTACACCGAAGACAGCGGAAATTCCAATCTAAAAAAAATCACAATTAGCTTTTAATAAATATTCTTTCATCCATAATTACCTGCTGATACATTAGAAATGTTATGAAAAGAGTTTCCAAAGGTCCTATCCAAAGGTAATGCACAAAGATAGTGACTAAATCCATGCGTCCCACATCATTGGATATTAAATTAACAACATGACCTGCTGTGGTATCACCCAGTGCTGTCTTACTCAATCGAAGAGCCTTACGGTAAATCATGCTACACATTGCAACGCGCATTTTCATTCCAACATGCATGGTTCCAAGCATGTAAGGATGCATTATAAACACGTTTAACGCGCTGGATATCACCAAGCCAGCAGCATAGTAGTAGGCTGCTTCCAAGGTCTCCGTGGCATGTGCAAAATAAGCTATTAACTTAAGCAAAAATAGCGGTTGCAATGTTCTCAGGCCTAATTCCAGCAAAAAGAGAACCATACCTAAGACACCAAAATAACAACCAAACACGCGCACAATGGCTTTTAGTAGGCTTGGCGGTCTCTTAGCATTTTGTTTCTTTTGTAGCTCGTGTCCCCATGCTGTGCATAACTTGTTGCCAAGTGTTTCTGCCAATTATATTTAAACAATTATATTACATTTATATATCAAAAGAGTATTCTTAGAGCTTACAATTATAACGAAACAGTAAAAAGCAAAACAAACATCAGCTTTATCGCTGAATTTTTTTATTTTTTTTTCGTTAAATCGCGTTCAATTTTTTGAATTCGAAAACAATATTAAAAAAGTTCAATGACTCTTTTGGTAGGTATATAAAATGCCATATTGGTATAAGATTGCCGAGAATGCCTTGCTTGTCAATGAGTTTCAACAATTAAGTCTTACATTTAGCACGTAAAAAAGTATGCGCAAATCAGCAAAATGTTTAAAAAATGTACTTTATTATATTAGAATCTTTATGAATTAAACCTCTTTTAGTTTAAATATAACAATGTTTAGAAATTATGCAAAATAGTAGGGCAATACAAATGGTACGAATGTTGCGTTAGATAGTTGCGGATTCTCAAATTGAATTCAATTGATTGTTGTGCACAGTTCTATTAAAATAAAAAATGCACTCAAGTCATAAAAAATACAAAGGCTTTTTTTTATATGTACTTATGTACATACATCAAAGTAAATATTTTGCTCCAGTTCACCCAATTCTGATTTTACAAGGTCTTTTTTTACACAGTTTTGAAAAAATACGGTCTAGACAGAAAATGTTTAAAAAAAAAGGTATTTGAAGAAAAATATTTTTATATACCTAAATTTAGTTAGGGATTTCCCCTTTCTAACTTGTTTTCATAGCAGCTTAAGGATTTACTTCTTTTTACTTTTATTTACTATTTACTTTTTTTACACGGGTTTTTCAGTAACGGGGTTTAACCGTGTAAAAACATAATAAGGTGTACTTAAAAAATTTATAATAAAAATTGCGTAAAATAAGAGTTTGGTTGTTTTACCCGACTTGTGTTCCTTTAAAGCCTTATAAAGATCTGTAGAGTCAAGTGTTTTTTTGCTCCCCTTGACAAATGTAGGCATTGTGTACCTGAAAAATTGTTTTTTGATATATCTAATTAAATTATTTATTAAGTTTATAGTTAACATTAAGGTTGCTACATATACATATATACATAGGTATATACACAAACGCATATAACTTAAATGATTTTATACATAAAAATGCTCACCAAAAACATGCTGCTGATAAAAAATTAGCTTTCTCCCTTGGATTTTCTGGTAAATCTGCAGTTTTTACTGACTGCATATTTGCTTTGGCTTAATGTGTTCGAGTTTCAGACGAGATGCCAATACATTTGCAATCGGTAAGCTATTTTTTTTAATTGATAGGACTCTGTTAACAATAAAAAGTAAATAGAAAACAAAAACCAATCAGTTATACATTACATATTTTGTTTTTATCGTGTCTATAGAAGTTCTAGCATTGCACCCAAAGTTGATTAATATTTGATTAATTTTTCTAGTTGTGAAATTTTAAAAATCGCTGATTAGTGAGTGATTAAAGTTATTTTTTAGTAACATCTGTAGTTTTTTTTTTTGCATGTTAAATTTATTAACACAAACATGTTGCTTGCTCATTAAAATTGTACGTTTTATTGATATTTAAAAGAAGTATTTTTAACAATTCCTAATGCCGGCCACTAAATGCTTGTAAGTTATGTACTGTGCTCATGATTCACATAAATATGTGCACAGCCATACGGACGGACATACAAACATATGTAGTACATTAGTATATGTATGTATGTATGTACATATTAAAGAATCTTGCGCATGAAAATCAAACATAGTGCGCTTGAATCGTCGGAACGCGCTTTTATATGAACTTGAAAACATTAATTGACCAAATAGCGTAAATTTGTATATGTCAATGTATTAAATCGTAATGGTTTGTAATTAAGAACAAACACTACACCATGTATTTAGGTACATACATATGTATGTATTTCGCTATTTAGCGGAGGGTTGGAGCTACTTCTGTTGTTTAACTGTTTATTTGTTTATGAACGGCATAGTTTTTTACAGTTAAATATTTGTGTAACAGTAACTATAACTGTTCATTAATTAATCACGAGATGCGCCAATACATACTTAGATCGGCGTGCAATGTTTTTAGAATGCAAAATTTCTATAATTATCTAATCACACCGTTTTCATGTACACATTTTACAGAAATAAACGCGCTTAATGTCTAATAGCGTGGGAATAGTTTTGAGTATTGATCAATCAAAATTACAATTGTTTGCTTCGTTGGGTATGTACGAACTGTTGTGCTATATTTTCTTGTCAATTGCGGAATGCGGAATACCAAATTTATAAAGAGTACACAACTGAAGCCTGAAATCAGAAACAATTAAGGAACGACACCGTGACCGCGCGCCAAAGTAATGACAAACAGCTGGGCGATGTTCCGCTTTTTAAAGGAAATTTGCCGACTAGTGTTGCCTTTGTGAAATTTGGCATTGGTTCCACATTTAGCAGACTGTATTTTAATACCAAATAAAATAATTATATACGAATTATGTGAATGGTATTTGAAATGGGCCCTTTGATAAACATTAATTATAAAATAATTTTTAGCAATAATAATATACATATTTATAAAATATGCATTTAAATTTATTACATATTTTGAACATCTGGCAACTTTGGTAGTTTTGGCGATCTGGCAGAGTGTAAATTTAAGTGCTACAAAATACAATTATATTTGGAGACTT
This sequence comes from Chymomyza fuscimana, assembly GCA_949987675.1. Taxonomy (NCBI): domain Eukaryota; kingdom Metazoa; phylum Arthropoda; class Insecta; order Diptera; family Drosophilidae; genus Chymomyza; species Chymomyza fuscimana. The sequence continues at coordinate 89,926,000 of OX465088.1, forward strand.
TTTTGTCGCTTCGTGCCCAATTTAATTTTCGCCAATTTTAATATATTTAATTCTGTTTTAGCTTAGCTTTTTTTAAATTTTTAGTTTATTACAGTTGGTTTTTTTTTTACAAAATGTAGAGAAATCCAAATTACACCAGAACCGGCACATTGGTATTTTAGGCAACCAAAGCAGATGCAGTGCTGGATTCGTATTTCCAGTTTGGAGGCAGGACGCTCTTTGTCTTGTAGTAACGAGCCAGACGATGGATCCTAGACTCAACCAGAATCAAACGGAACTTTCCGTCCTTATCTTTACGGTTACGCTCCAAATGCTTGCGGATGGCAACAGCCTTCTTGATCATATGGTACAGATCCTCGGGAATGTCGGGCTTTAGACCCACCGATTTCATAATGCGTAAAATTTTATTGCCGTTGACAAACCGCACTTGGGCCACACCATGGGAATCACGCAAAATGATACCTAATTTTCAATGGGGCAATCAATATTGAATATTTCTTTTTAAACATGCTATTGTTCTTACCGATTTTTGAGGGAGTCAATCCCTTTTTGCCGAGGTTTTTGATCTGTTCTTTTACATCCTCAGCGTTAAGTTTCAGCCATGAGGGAACAGTGCGTCTATATGGGAGAGCTGATTGGGAAATACCCTTGCTAGAAATAAAATTATATATTAGAGGTGAAGCATGTGTATATGTGCATGTACAGAAGTAGCCGTAGATGTGAAATAGGTCTCCAATCAATATAGTCTGAAACATGCGCGTGGCTTCATGGTTGCACTTTGTTTCTTTAAAAATTAACACGATGAGCGCATATTTATATATACCAAACAATTTCGGAACATTTAAAAATTATTTTGAATAACAAAAATTGCTTGCTATCGCACTTAGAGTAATAAAAAAATCATTTTTACCCAGGAGCGTGCATACGACCCATCTTGATTGTTTTTTATTTGACAGCGAAAAGGAAGTGGAGACTTGTCAAAACGCACAGGGCTGCTGCGCAAGCGATGAATTAAGCGATACATCGAAACCAAAAAATAGATAATATCGGTAAAAACTTTACACTTCGCTAACAGAAAAAAAATGGCTGAAATCCGAATATGTGTGTGAATAATTGTAAAGGCAATAAAAATTGGATTGTAAAAACGTATTAAAAATATACAATTTCGCAATAAAAACGGTTTTCAAAATCCATTCTTATTAGTATTGATGAAATTGTGCTTTACAATCAATAAAGTTGAGCTTAAAACATTTCAGAAAAATTCAAACAATAATGACAATGTAGTTGTGAAAAAAAAACCCACAATGCCCATAGGAAGAACTTAAAAGTTATACATGCATACATAATTAAGATTCTGTGAAAAGGAAACTACATGTGCAAATATAACGATTGTATATTGTAAATATTTAATTTAGTACATATATACACAATTGCACAAGTATGGCTAACAACAATTCGAGCGGTTGCAGTAGCAGCAGCGGCGAAGATATGAATCGAGCGTCTTGCAGCAATGGCGCCGGTAGAGGGTCAACCTTTGCCAGCAAAAGAAACCCAGGTGACAACGATCGTGAAAAAAGAAAACGGCGTATTGTTATGCGCATAGAGTTTAAAGATTCTGACGACACCGATGACGCCAGTTCGGCATCAAGCAATAACTATGATGGAGCTGACCTTGACACAAGACCATCGTGCTCTTCGGCTGCTCGAGTGCGTCGTAGTTCCCGTTCAACAAAGACAAACATCAATCAACCTGCCATTGATGATTCCGATTCAGATGGACTACAAAGGATACCGGCACACCGACTCAAAAGTCGGCGTGGCGCCAATCGATTGCAGTTTAATGATGATTTGGAGGATGCTACTTCATCCAGCGGTAGTGAGGTAATGAGTCGGTTCTATTTTGGAACCCGTTTCGTGCTTTCGCATGCTAGGGTTTTTCTGATTCAATGTTTGAGGCAAGACCAAAAACCGGTTTTGGCTTGAAAGTACATGCGTATGTACAATTGTATCTAATAAATATTGTATTTCAATCTATATTTAGGCATTTTTGTAAGATTCATTGAAAAATTTATTTCTCATGTTAAAATCTTTCCAAGTTGTTTTATTCTTTAGCTATTCGGCTTTTTAGTTAATATGAGATTAAATATTTTACTGATAGATTATTTATTTTGATTTCTTAAATTTCAGATTGATTTACGTAGTTCTCAAGCGCGCAGCAAAAAACAAAAGAAATATATCGTTTCCGATGACGAGCGTAACGAACAGACTGTCCTCGGGTCGACACCCCAAGCGGATATTGAGGCCGGTTTCAGTTCTGATAGTAGCAGCAACGAATTACTCGAGAAATGCCCGATTTGTCTTTTAACGTTTCGGCAGCAGCAAATCGGAACGCCAGCTACATGTGAACACACTTTTTGTGCAGAGTGCATTGAGGCCTGGTCGAAAAATGTTCAAACTTGTCCAATAGATCGAATCGCGTTTGAAAAAATTATCGTTCGCGATACTTTTGGACGTCGCAATATTTTACGTGAAATCCACGTAGATCCGAGCAAATCAAAGCGAGAGCTTGTTTTTGATGAAGAAGAAGATGGCTCGGCGTTCAATGCAGACGATGTTACCAACTGTGAGATATGCAACAGCCCGGAACGTGAGGATGTCATGTTATTATGCGATAGCTGTAACCAAGGCTACCATATGGACTGCCTAGATCCGCCAATGCACGTAATACCCGATGGTTCTTGGTACTGTGACAATTGCATCGATTCCAATGACGAAGATGAAGACGAAGAGTTGGAGTTAGCAGAAGATCTTAATATGCTGTACGAGGATATTCGTGGTATGGGTCTGCCAGAAACGAGACTACGTGTACGCGAAGTGCAGCAGCCACGCATTTTGCGTACGAGGCAAAACGAACGAATTCGTGCGGCCGTACTGCGTCGAACCCGTGCAAGCACTTCAACAGCTGGTGCTCAGTTAGAAACTACTATGATGACACACACAACGACACGACGCGGCCGCAACACGACCACGACAACAACAACACGCACCACAACCACAAGACGGAATGCTAGTAGCAGACGCGGTCGTGCACCTGCAACCGGAACAACGCTGCGTCGAAAGCGAAGGCGCACCCGGCATCGCACTTACGTTGTAGAGTACGACGTCAACAATTTTGATGAAAAGTTTGCAATAAAGTCAAGTAAGAAGGTGATACGACGTCGGCGAAGGCGTACAACACGTAAGAGTCGTAGAGCAAATGCATCAGGTGGCGAAGCTAATCGCATGACTGCCAGTAAGCGACTGGCAGAACAGCTAGGAGTCAAGCTTGATTCAATGCATAGTTCTCGTTTGAGCGGTGGAAGTGCGGCTAGTTTTACGCTTTTTGGAAACGCAAATGATTTGGAATATTTTTCGGACAGTGATAACGGCAATGGCAGTATTTTGGGCACGTCGGCGCAAATGGACTCAGGCAATGGCACAGCTGTGCAAACATCGGTGCGTATTGCAAGCATTGGGCCATCACGAACCCAAAAGGCGCTGTTGTTGGGCAAAGCACGCATGGCCTCTACATCGATGACGACACCCACTCCTCCCACAGATATATTATCTAGCATTATGGACCTGCAGGACCGTTGGCATGATGCTTCGCGAAACTTTAGTGATGTGCACATTAATGCTGATGGCAGCTTGAATTTACCACAGAGACAGAGAGTTGTCTCAGAAGCGCCAAAGCCCAAAGTAAAAACCAGCACCGAAACACCAACGGATACTGCTGGCCCTGCTGCGCAAGTGACGCAAGTACCGCTCTACCAACGTGGTGGCTCAGGGCCAAACTTTGGTAGAGGTGGCGGTGGTAGTGGTGCTGGTACCGGTGGTGGAAACTATAACAATCGCTTTGGGGGAAACAATAGCTATCGAAGTGGCGTAGGTGGTGGCGGCGGCTCTGGAAATCAGTATCAACGTTATTCCACGAACAGTGGTGGTGATGGTTCATCTGCTGGTGAAGGTTTTGGTAATCGAAGTTTCAATAGTGGTAGTAATGCCAACAATAATTCACCCAACTCTAACTTTACGCCTTTCAATTTACGCTTCAATCAACGTAACCCACAGCAACGTAATCAAAATACGCAACAGCGTCAATCGCTGTCCTTTCGCAATAACAATAACGCGGAGGCTGGGCCTACTGCAATAGCGTCTCCTACTGCTACATCGTCAAATTTTCAGCACATGCTGCCAATGCAACCGCCTCAACAGCCACAATTATTTAGTGGTTTACCCGCGCCAATAAATCATCAGCCCCAAACGCTGGGAATACAGCCGACACGAATGTCAATGTCACCCATCTTATCTGTGCCACCACCTCCAGCACCGCCGGCTTCTTTACCTTGGAACAGTTCGCTTTTTAAGCTTAACTCGGATTATCCTAGAAGGAACCCTGGAAATGCTGATAATGATTCTGAAAACTGTCCGAATTTCTCAATTTACTCACAAGAATCACAAGCAGTAGCCAAGGCAGCAGACTTGTCTGCACAACAGCAACAAGCCGCTGAAACAGCAAAGGTATGTTTATCAACTTTTCAAAAACGAATTATTGTTTGAGAAATGGCAAAATGCAAAAGAATAGGGTAAAAAAATGTTGTTATTGGGGGTTTAACTAAGTTTTTATCCAGATTTGAAATCAATACAATACGATAATTTACTTGAATGGAAACTGATTGTAGCTTCAATAGAAAATTAAAAGTAGAAATTTATAAAAAAGAAAATAATTTGACATGCAATTTATATAGTGGATGGTCCTATGTATATAGTACCAAGCAAAATTAAAGGAATCTTTGGCATACTAACCGTGAAATATTATTTTTCTTTTTTCAATTCAAAATATCATTTCATTACTCAGGATGACGAGGACATAAACGAAGAAGATTTAGTTCAATTAGACGATGACGACGATATACCATTGCCGCCCGAAGTTAAAAAAACAAATAGTGCTAACGAAGAGGAAAATGCTGATAGTGATCTATACGAGCCAGATAACCCAACAGAAGAGCATGACGAACCGAATGACAACGAAAATAAAGCTACGAGTATTGCGAATAGTACCAACAAAGCAACCACAGGAAAAGGCAGCGCCGGTGATGAGCAATACGATCCCGATCGTGATACCAGTAGCTCAACTGAAGGTAACTCCAACCTGGAAGCTATATCTTCGGACGTTCCACCTAATAAAGAGCCTGATGACGATGATGAGACAAAAACCCGCAGCACACCAAGCCCAACAATAAGGGATGGACGCGCAGCAGACAGGCGTAAAGGCGTCTTGGAACTGTACGATGACAGTGATTGGGAAGAGTTGGACATAGACAAGCCAAAAGAATTCGAAAAAGCGCTCGATGGTGATGGAGATACACAAGCTATACCAAAAATTACTACGAACGAGGAAATAGCTGAAAACGAGACGGATAAATCGCCAAACAAAACAACTGAGCAAGATAGGTCGTATACTCCCTGCTTAGATGAAAAACATGTAGAGGAAGAGACGGGAAGGAGCCCGCAGCATAATACCACAGTTGATGACGGCGAACAACCTATTAAAGACAAGAAACACGAATCAAAAAAAAATGCTGGCGAGCGTGTTGGTGATATTGAAACCGAATTAATATCTGATGAAGACGACTTGACCAATGAAACCGATAAACGACGCAGTCGTAGTCGTCGCCGAAATGAGGCTGCACCAACAGAAGGCAAATCTAAACGCAGCAACAAGCGTGGTAAAGAGAACGCGGAGACCTTTAAAAAGATTGGCAAGCGTCAAAAAGGTCGTAATTATCGGGGAGACAAACAACAGTCATGCAGTCGCAGTCGTTCAAGACATTCACGCAGTCCCCGCTCAGCTTCTCACAGTCCTAATCGCAGTCGGAGCCACAGTCGCAGTCGCACGAGATCACCACGTGGTCGGAAGCGTGCAAGTCGCTCTAAGTCCTATACCCGTTCTCGATCGTATTCGCAAAGCCCGCGTGGTGGGCGACACCGATTGCCGCCCAACAATAATTATAGGAACAACGGGAGGGGGTTTGGCTTTAATCGTGGACGGGGCGGCGTAAACCAGCGCTATCGAAATTCACAATTTAATCAGCGCCCCTTTTACAATCAACAACAGACGTCTGCGCCATATCAGCGACCCAAACGACGCGAGCTACCGCGCTATGATGTACGCCACGTGGTTGGGACTTCCCGTCACCATCAAAAAGATCGTTATGGACGCGATGCCGCTCGGTCCGGCCGCTCTAGATCGGTAAGCTTTGAGCGGCGACAGCATTCTCGCAGCTTCTCGCGTAGTTGTTCACGTTCTCGATCCCGTTCGGGGTCCCCAAAGCGCTTCCGCAGCTTTAGTATATCACCTTCGCCACCACCAGGTGAAACTCATCATCATCATCAGCAGGAGCCAAGACGCTGCTCATTGTCACCAGCAGCGCCAGGTCGTCGATTTGGACGTTCGCCTTCGTTGTCGCCACATAGACGCGGCTCGCCGTTGCGGCAACGCAATCGCAGTCCCCTTTCTTTGCGTTCGCGCTCCCATACACCGCCACGTATGAACGGAGGACGTAAACTGCCAGCAGCGAAACGATCACCCTTCAACTCGCCTCGTTATACACCTCGACTTAGTCGAAGCCGTTCAAAGAGTCCTAAAGCTGTTAACAAAAAAAAGAAAAGGAAGGGTGATAAAAAAAAGAAGGGGAAGAAGCGTCCCGCCAGCATCAGTCCCATGATGCGACAACGTCGCATATCACGCCAACGAGACCCCTTCGATGACGCCGATGATTTTCTTGCGCCCCGCAAAAAGCGCCGGCACTCGCCGCTGAAAGCAACACACTGGTCGCCCTCACCTACTCCGAGTTTGTCTGCGGCGGATCACATGAATTTTATGCGCGAATCAGGCGGGGAAAAAAATAATTCTTGGACACCGCCGCTTGCATCCCCGCTGGATGCTGATGCTCATGGTCACTATGCAGACAACATACGACGAAGTGCAACGCCTTTGATGGGCAAGAAGACTAAGCGCAAACGCGACAAGAACAAGAAAAAAAACAAGAAACTTGTTGACAAGCAGCGCAAAGAAAAAAAACGTAAGCGTCGCACCCAGACACCAGAACCGCTGCCATCCAAGGAGGTCTTTGCATCTGGCAATAATATTCTTGTTAGTGTAAGCTTTAATAAGGAGTCAAACAGTAATATCAATACTGTAACGTCGCAGCAACCACAGCCACAAACCACCGTAGTGACATTGCCTCCAACTCGAGACGACCTGCTTGTAGGTCGACGTGCCTCCATCGATCGTTTGACAAACGCTAGTGGTGTTGGAAACAAAAAGTTAAAGAGGGATAAGTCTCGCAAGCGAAAGAAACTGGAAGCCAAGCCTGTAGCTATAATTGATTTGGAACGATCGCCCTTCCAGGTGCACCAGGAGCCAGCTGATGTAATAGTTTTAACGGACAGCGAAGATGCCAACGATAACCAGGTAACAAAGCGACGCGAAAGGCGACGTAGTAGCGTACTTTCGGCAACAGACCAGGATGTGATGGTCTCTGAGCACGGTCAACGAAACAAAACGCCACAGCCTGAAAGTCTTGATACCATCATGGAAACCTCTTATGAGAATCTGCCTCAGACGACGGGACCCAAAACGCCGCCGGAGCCCCCTCTAGTAAAATTCAACCTACCTGCCAAGAAGCAACACAAAGTGCGCAACAATCCTCTTCATGATGAAGCGGATGACATAAACTCAGCGGACGAGCTGGAGACAGCCCATGTCATGCGAAACTCCGTAGATGAGGAAACGCAGTCTCATGTTCACGATGGCATGGGAGTTAGCCAAAAGATAGGTCCGAACACCCCACCAGAATCGGGCCCTTGTTCACCAGACGTTTACGATCCCTTTGAACCTACCAAGTCACCCTCTCTATCTCCTCGTTCACCAACACCCGCGCAGAGCCTTGAACCAACGGTCGCACAGCCCTGTGCTTCTAGTGGCACTGGCGTAGGAGACAAAACGGATGCACAGGCAACTACACAAAAACATGGAAGTCTTGGCGACGAGCTGACCTCAGCTGCTAACGTAGGAACACCAGTCGGTTCGAATGCAAGCAGTGCAACCACACAGACCAACCAACATGCCACCATAAATCCTGTCGATTTGGTTATGGCGCTCATGAGCAAGCCAACCAATAGCGGGGGTGGCCAACAAGAACTATCCAATAAATCATGTGATCCATCGTCGCAATATCTTAACAGCAGTTCTATAACTTCATCCTCAGTTGGTGGCGATGACAAGCCCGAGGAGGGTGGCAATACAATAACGGTGCTTTCAAACGTTTTACTAACAAGTTGCAGTGCTTCCCAGCATATACCTGTCATATCTAGTCCTACACCGCCATCAGCCATCGCAAAGAAACTATCATCGCTTCCGAAACCAGGTGGTAGTGTGGCTAGTAGTAGTAGTGGCAACGTTAATATTTCCTCGGTAAGCGGTCCTATGCGCAATGGGAGTGCGGGAGTTGGAGCTTTGACTGGTGCACTAGACGACTCCTTTAACATTGATATTGAGAGTCCATACTCTCCCGGCTCAGCGGACTACGAGGATCTGTTTGAGCCACCGCCAGAGGGACAGAGTGCTGGGGGTGCAACACAGCGTCGTTCAAAGAACAGTGGTGCACAAACTGGTGGCAGTGGCAAGGCTGAAATGTTTGACAATCTCTTTGGCAGCAGTTCGCCTCCCCCTGGCCAACTGCGACTTTCATCACGTTACAATAGCTCCACGGGAAAGAAACAATCACGTGCTAATAACAAAAATGATCGCAAATCAAAAGTCAAAGGTGGGTTGTAAAAAAATGATTTATCTATATGCGTAAATAATTTAAATGTTAGGAGCTTTTTTTTTATTAATCAACATCCAACTTGTTTTAAATTATAGCAATTAAATGTAGCATATTAAATTTTGTTTGGTTGTAAAAAAAAATGAGGGTTAAGCGCTTTTAGTGAACTTTAAAATCTAAATTCTTATTGCCGTTTTTCAAACAAATTTAAGGAAAAATGTATTATTAACGATTCCCTATTTAAATCAATATTTAATTTGTCTTTATAGTTGGAAAGTCGGGTGACGAACTAGTTAAAGTATACGACGATGTGCCAAGTTCGGCAGTAGAGTTGCAAGTCAAGGATAAGGTAAGTTAATTGAATTGTGAATTTAACTAGATTGAAAAAAATAACACATGAATCTTTTTAAAAAATATCACCTTCATGATTTATGATTTTGATATGCATTTCTAGTTTTTGCGCAAGTTGAATCGCCAAGAACGTGTAGTTGAGGAAGTAAAACTAGTTTTGAAACCGCATTTCAATAAAAAGGTGATTACGAAAGATGATTACAAGGATATTATGCGACGCGCAGTGCCTAAGGTAAAAAGACTTCAATAAAATTAAATTTTGTTTTGTACTGAACATAAAAAACAATTGTAATTTACAGATTTGTCACAGTCGCTCTGGTGAAATCAATCCACATAAAATTAAAAACTTGATTGATGCCTACGTAAAGAAGTTCCGCGCTAAGCACAAGAAACTGAGTTTGATTAATACAGGACAGGTTAGCAGTGCTGTTAAGTGTGCCGCATATTTAAAAAAGCTTTAATCAAGCACTGATGTTTTAAGTGGTAATTATAATGCACTCATCATTTAACAAAGACCTAACAAAATATTTAATTTACAGAGTTTATATCGCCAATTGCATCAGCGTAAAGCGGCCGTATGCATTCCTAAATCCACCATCAATAACCGCCTGCAAGCGCAAAAACATAAATTGTCATTACGATTTATATTTAGTTGTTAAGCCAATTTTAGGTCGCATTACAAATGATTTTTAGTGCTTAAGCTACAGCAGAGAAAAAATGTTATTAATAATGATGGGCAGCAAAGTTTGCCGCCAACTTCTCGTTTTCCCAAAGCACATCATACATACACACACACACACACACACACAGTTTATTTATATCAATTTCAGTTGATTAGTTTGTTTATTATTATGATTTGTATGCTAATATTAATAATTAATGAAGAAAGTGTAAGTAGTGAAGTCAAGTAAAGCAAATACTTTTTGTATTTTACCTCTGAGGATAATTAAAAAAAATTAATATTAAATTATACATAAATGTATTGTATTTCCTTTGTAGAGTTTTTTTTCTTCAAAAACAATTGTTTTGTTGGCGTCGATAGCTTTGCAACATGTTAATAAGCAATTGTAATTATTCATCATATAATAAATATTAATTATTATGTATTCAGTTTATATATACGATTTACCATTTGATTGTGCATACTTTTGTCAATAATCATTGCATGGGACTTTTTAAATAAAGAATAAATTAAAAACACATTTAAAAATTCAATGTACTGTACGTTTTTCATGAGTCAAGCCAACTCCCGATGGAAATGTAGTAAACGTTTAAATAGGTTTTTAAGATTTGTGCAACGTGTGCATCAGGGAAAATAAAACTTGGAATACCTAAGTTTTCATTTAAACAAAATGACAACCATTTATATTTTTATAAATAAAATTTGTTCCCCGTAACAAATTTTTTATTCATGTAGGCCTAATAAACCAATAAATTTCTTATCAAGATTTTCCATAAAATACTTGGCAAAGACATTTTGTGTTTGTGTAAAAAATGGAAATAGAGAATTCCTCTGTCGGTCACCGCTCGACTTTGTAGGTCTCCATCAAATAATTTTCTACAACTTATTTTTAACAGGCCAAAAGTCACTTCGTTGTTAAGTTTATACATTTACGTCTGTTTAAAGTTTTTATGGAAAAAAACAACTGAAAAATAAACTGAAAGAGTTTTTAAAATCGATAACTTGTCATGAAAATATCAATTTTTAGAGTATTCACAAACTAGATAGTATTAATGTAGCAGCAAACTATTTATAATAAGCACTCAGTACAGCGCACTTTCTAAAACAAGTTTTAATTATTTTTAGAATAATCATACATAGCTAGATGGAATCACAGTAGATCATAGATATACTGGACAAACAGACAGTTAAAACTGATGTACACCTAGGCATCCAAAAATAAAAAAGTTCCGACTATTTTGAAGACGCTGCATCCGACCCCGCATATATCACATAACATAAATGAATTTATTATTTGCTTGTCATTAATTAGCTCACATGTGAGAAAAGGCATACCTCTACGTTTTCCATGAAAAATATTTATGATAGATATTGTCAGTAAGGTGGTTTGTCCAAGTAATGCACAACAAAGAAAAAGACGTAATTAAAAATAGTTAGTTTTGTATTATTTCAGTGCGCATACAATTCGCATTGTTTTTATTTATTCTTTTGTAAGTATTTATTAAGTAGATAGACGATGTTGTATAAATTGCCCTAAATAGTCATGTACAATTTAATGGAAGTTACAATAACACACATAAATTTGCAAAGGGACTTAAACATTTTTTAAATAAACTGCAGTGTGCATAGCTCTAAAAAAATCTTTTCTGAAATCTTGGGTATATTTATATATAATTATATGTAGTATGAATGCTTAAGCCATAAATCGTCGCTGAATCAAGATCTATGCCGCTATGTTTTTGCTCTTTAAGATTTTTACTTTTAATTGGTATTATATTACGATTATGTATAAACAATATAATACGAGTATGTAATTAAATAAACATGTAAACAACAAAAGGCAAAGAGGTCATGGTATAAGTTAATATATTATTATATTTACGTTTACACCGATCCTTACTAAAAGTTTAATGTTTAGTTATTTTGTTCAGTTATCTCTCTAGTGTGATTCGATTTGGTTTAGTATTGGTTTTGTTGCAAGACTTATAATAAATGCCAATTCTAAATAAGCGCAAACTTTGGCGCAAAGCCTCCTCCACATTGTGCGCAATTTTTTGGTTTGGTTTCAATTACCAGAAGCCAGAGGATTTGCCGCCAGGTGGGTTCTTCACTTTAATGCATGCGCGGACGCCCGATCTGTCCATTTCCTCTGCAAAATAGCCATATTATTATTTTGGTGCCTTATTTTCTGTTAAAAAAAAAATTACCACTTATTGAAAATGTGGATTCCTGCATATCGCGCTTGCCATCAACACGTCCACGCACCGAGGGTGTGCTGCACACCGAGCCTTCAGCAGGCATAGCCAAATTGCCAGCCAGCATTGCAGAGATAGGCTCCTGTGGTGGTATTTGAATGTCAAGCTCTGCAAATTTCCTAGCCACGTTGCCATTTAGCTTCTCCTCATGGTGTTCCTCAGAGGAAGATGACGTTGGCACTTTACCCTCAATAATGTCATACACAAAAGGAGGACGCACAGGAGTAGGCACAAAGCGTCCATGGCCTTCAGCCACACGCACCATTCCATTCTCAACACAAATGCGACCACGCACGAGCACAAATTCTGGCACTCCGTGTACAGTCATGCCTTCAAATATATTAAAATCGCAAGCATGATGATGTGTGTCTTTGGAAATGGTACGCGTGGCCTGCGGATCCCATATAACGAGATCGGCATCCGAGCCAACGGCTACAAAAATAAAGTTCTAACATATTCTTTTTTAAACATATTTAAAAAACACTTTACCAATGCGACCCTTTTGTGGATAAATATTGAATATCTTGGCTGCATTAGTGCTGGTCACTGCCACGAATCGGCAAGGATCCAGTAGCCCAGCGTGCACACCCTTCTCCCAGACCAGCGACATGCGATCCTCAACACCATTGACCCCATTTGGAATCTTTGTGAAATCGCCAATACCAAGAGCTTTTTGATCCTTATTAAAGGTGCAATTGTCACTGCCAGTTAGCTGCAGGTCGTCACTAAAAGTGGTACATAAATGGATAAGTATGAATTTAAATATAAATGTAAGAGCTATAACATGAATTCAAACTTGTGTTACAGTAACCAGAACCCAACAAAAACATAATGTGTCTGTCGTGTGATTGTTAATGAATTGTTTTACTGGATACTCACTACGCCAGGGACTTCATGAGCTGCCTTGGCGTTTCTGCAGAGTCACGTATCGGCGGACTGGTGACGTAATAGATTCGTTCGGCCTTGCGCACTCCATTCATGCTGCGTCCAATGGAACTAGCCAACGTCTCTCCAAATACGCAGTAGCCACTGCGCCGTGAACGACCTACAAGCTCTGCAGAGGATTTGCTGGTTAGTCCAGAGACATAGAGCGGTGTCTTCATCTATGCGCCAAATTTGAATTTTTTTTTTGTGTGCATGTGAGTGAAGCATGAACATATAAAAATGTCAATATTATTTTAGTTAAAAATTAGTTGCGAGCGACTTATATGTACATATGTTGGTAACAAACAGTAAGAGTTAGTAACGACATTCCAATATGAAAACCAGGGTTAATTGGCATTAAATGTACATAAATGTATGTTGCTTCGAAGAAATGGCCAGAGTTCAAAACTTACTTCGCCAAGAGCTTCATCAAAAACTCTGGTGTTGTTTTGTCAGGTCTGAGTGGTGGGCTCAGCACATGCGCAGCGGCATGATCAAAGTGCTGGCACCGATAGTGGGTGCCATCAGTGCCCAGAGCCGCCGCCAACGTCTCAGCTACTATGTAGCGACCGCGATAACGTTGGCGGGCACGAGCTATCTCAATACCGGCTGATTTGCTCATGACATGAACAACATACAGGGGACAGTCAACCTATGCATACATCAGACGACAGCCGAAAGCCACATCAGATCATGATTAATTGGGAACAATATTCGAGTGCCACAAACCGCATTCATATTTACAAGGGTGCACAGCATACATAATGGAAAATAATAATGAATTATAAAAATAATAAAAAATAAAATGTATAACAATTCAGAGTATAGGAGTTTATAGATCCTTTGCCTTTACAACAGTACTTAGGTTAAAAAAAAAAATATATATATTTAGCATACCTGATGAGCCAAAATGCAGGCGCGATGCACTGCCTCAGCCTCAACCTCTTCTTGACGTGACAGCTCATGACCCTCGGGCCCGTTAATGCCCTCAGACAATAGACGTTGAGTATTTTTTGCTATAATATCTCCATTTTCGGCGTGCACCTGGAAAGTAATACGCATATTAAGAAGTCACAACAACAAACAATTGTTACATCTTTGGGAGACTTAATACAATCTTGATGATTTTCCATCACAATTGCACAGCAACAGGTTATGTGGCTGTGGTAAAATATGTTTAAGAAGGTCAAAGTTTCCTGTTGGATTTCACAATATCTTTATTACTCACCATTGCGACACCATTCAAGCTTCTTATGCGTTCAAACACATCCAACAGGTCCGAATCATTCAGTTGATACAGTCCTTTATACGCCATAAATGTCTTAAAAGAGTTGACACCCAGCTCTTTACACAGTATACCAATCTCCTCAGACACGGATTTCGACCACCAGGTGATGCCTACGTGCAAGCCATAGTCACAACAAACCTTTGGATCTGCCCAGCTGCGCCACTTATCATACGCCTCAATCATTGACTCGTGTTTATTGGGCAAAACAAAATCAACTAAAGCGATAGGAATAAAATTAATAAAAGTCAAATTGCATTCCGAAATAGCTTACTTATCATAGTAGTGCCACCGGCAACAGCTGCCTTTGTACCATGATAGAAATCATCGACGGCTACAGTGCCACCAAAAGGTAGCTGCATATGCGTGTGGGGATCTATGCCGCCCGGCATGATCAAACGACCAGCTGCATCAATAGTACGTACTCCACCTGGTATTGTTATATCAGAAGATGGACCCACAAATCTGCAAATGATTAAAAACACTTGTATACCTAGTCGTAATTATAATGATAGTAAAGTTTTACTTGATAATGCCATCTTCAATGTAGACGTCAGCTTTGAAGGACTTGTCGTGGTTAACTATTTCTCCATTCTTAATATACACTCGGTTCTGAGCGCTTTGCAAGTGTATGGGGACTTTTTTAACCGGCTTGGGGCTGGTCGACATGTTGGCCACTTAATTTGTTGTCGTAGTTCTAAAATAAAAATCGAAATTCGGGCAAATATTAATTCCATGGCTGTAGTATTTCAGTGCCGATAAGGCGTCATTGATAACAAACAGCAAATATCTAGGCGCACTCAAAAGGGGTCCACGTTGACTGTAGATTATTAAGGCCAAATGGACTCGATTGCGACTTTTTAACTAAAAAATTGTGTGTTATTCATTGTATGTTAGTCATAGTTATATCCTGAATATTACTGGCGCAGATCCGATTTGAGCTTTGGTTGCTCCTGTTAATGCCTACATAGTTTTTTGATAGTGCTAATAGTTAGTGCCAATCATTGACGTCGAATCTTGCTGGAAGTGTTTATGACGTTGATAAGGTTATCAAAAACATAACACACGCGTGCCACACATAACAAAAAAAAATTTTATTATAGAAATCAAGGTGAACTACGCCCATTTTAAGCTTAGGCAACTCATATTAATCTAGACGAGCCCTTATCATGCAGCAAACTCATATTTTATGATAGGCTTGATAATTGTATTACTTTTTGGAATCATCAAGTGTTTTAGAGCTACTTCGATCTTTGAAAAGTTTTATGGCGAAGGTTTAAAATATTTAAACTTTGAGTTTTTCGACCAACTTATCCATTTGGTTGTTTGTAGGTATTACTTAAAGCATCTCAATCGGTTATTGTTATTGCAATTTATATTAAAACTCCCTATATAAAAACTAGGGGGCCCCTCCCCCCATGTCACATTTGGTAAATACTTCAATCTACATGGTTTTATTTTTGCGGCATACTATTCTTAAATGTATATATTATTGTATAAGCGTTATAAATTTGTATCCGATATCTTTTATAGTGTGCGTGTAAACCGCGAAAAGATCGAAATAAATCGGAAACTTGATCTGCCAGACTGTTACGCGCATCTTTTGGTAAAATTTCAGCTCCTTAGCTTTTATAGTCTCTGAGATCCTTTCTGTCATACAGACAGACATACAGACGTGCAGACTCACAGACAGACATGGCTATATCGACTTAGCTGTTGACGTTGATCAAAATATATATTTTTTTTATCGGGTCTACCACGCCTCCTTCTGCCCGTTACATACATTTGCAAGAACTTATTATACCCTTTGTACTTTTTAGTCAGGGTAGAACAAATGATGTACTAGGGAAAAAAACTAACTAGAAAAATCTGTATATCCTAGATATAAAGAAAGATCCTATCTTTTCCCAGACTTTTTTATATTAATTAAGTTAACTTAAGAGTTAACCAAAATATAAGTAATTATTGTAAGGGTAAAAGTCCCAAATAGTCGAAATTTAGGCACAATCTTTTGCTTCTGCTTGCCTATCATTTTGAATTAACTATAAAAAACTCTCATCAAAGCGCTTAACCGTTGATTTCAAAAGTTGATACTAATTTTTTTTTATTCGATAACTAAAAGTTCAAGTTGGTGTAGCCAATGTAAACAAGGGCAAGTGAAGAACTACAACCTCTTCGCTGGTTTCATTATACTGACTGTACGAGAAAAAACGCACCGGAGAAACGGTCAAACATAGTAACATCGACATATAGTCGACGATCTTGCCTAAATCGCAATATGCAATGCAAATTTAATAAGCCACCTACCAATTGGGTAAATGGTATAAAAAGAAAATATTTTTAAATATACTTCTCTGTGGAATCATGCGCAAAACCACACAGAAACGGCAGAATTTTCTTTTAGGCTTTATTGTTCTGCACCAACCACTGATGAGTCATACTTGTTATAAGGAAATGGGCTGTTGTGCATATCGTGACAATCACTTAAGAGTTTGCTTGAACCCTCGGGGGTTGGGTTAGCTCATACATAACAAGAAGATGCACACGGCCCCACACAATCGACGTCCTATGGATGGTAGGACACGTGCTGCACATTAGACGGGTTGTGTGGCTATGGAAACAACCCCAGAAAATCACAACAAACAGCCGCGCAATGCATAATCGACCGTCCAGCAAACAACTGAGTAATGATTACTGTTTTGGAAGAGTGTGTGATAAAATGCTTAAGCACTTTATGAATGTGAAGTTTATGTTCCATTTTTGTGATGATTTGTTGCAGGGAAGGTGGACTTTTTGGTGCTTTTCATTTGCAGAGTTTGAATAAGTATTTTTCAGTTTCTTTTCCGCTGGGATAGCAATTGAAAAAACCTTAAGAAAATATGTACATATGTTTTTGTATATTAATATAAATAGTATCTAAATAAATATGCAAATGAACCATTCGCTTCCTGCGTTTTCCATGAATGGATCGTTTGTTTGCTTTATATGGAGCACTATAACTCTTATTTGGCATACAAAATGGGTTAAGCAAAGTGCATATAGGTAATCTAACAAAAAGAACTTAACCATGGCACACTAATTCGAAACTGACCAGACAAAATAATGAAATTTTTGGGTTTGACTATACCAGAAATATGCGTGAAAAATTACGGTGAATAAAGAGCTTTATTCAGACTAAACGTTTGTGTATTTAACTTAACTCAATTAAGGCACTTTAATGCATTCAATTTGCAACCATAGACTAGAACTACACGAGCAGAGAGCGTGAAAATATGCAACGAGAGGTTGAGGTTAGGCTTCAGAGCTGGATATTGGGTTACTGTTGTTGTGCTAAAATGCCAGCTACTTAGGCAAGTGGAAATGTATTATACATCATGTACGTACATATGTACATACAAAGATGTACAAACTATGTATGTATTTTTGAGTATTACAAGTATAGCGAGTTGGGCATGTGCGCACTGTGAGTGTAACAGGTCTCAAAGAACACCTCGTTGAATTTGTTCATTCATACATACATAGATACAAACTAGGGCGAAACATACATACATACATATATACATGTGTTTATGTATATAACTCTTAATGCACACAAACAATAATGAAAAGAGCATCGAGAGCAATAATAACATCTGCTTTTTATTTTTGTATAGTGTACACGATGAGTACATTATAAGCACAATAATGACGTCAGCATGATTCCACAGAAAGCCTGCAACTTACATAAATCCATACTTATAGAATAATGAGAAGGGGTATAGGCTCTACAAAAAGTGCTCTCTTTTGACGCTGTTGTTGAAAATGATAATGATGACTATGGTGTCATGACCCCCAACAAAAAACCATACAACAAAATTAACAAAAAAAAAACACAAATAAACATGTCTGAAAATGTCATTCGCTTGTGCCGTACTTGGATACTTATGTATGTATGTCTATATGTATGTTTCTCTTCCTTAGTGCAACAACTTTCAGACGGTGCTTAAAAGCGCTACACACATAAACTATCGCAGACATAATATTACGGCTGTAAAAAAATCTACTACCACCGCCAACAAAAACAACAACAACATCAGCTCTATAACAATCAACTTATGAGCCAACATTCAAGAGGCCATTGAACTTTGTTAGGCCCTTTCACAAGAGCTAGTGACTACCAGGGCGAGCAATTGTCGGGAGCTTTGTGTAACAGTCATGTCTGTGTGGCATTGGTGTTGCCCCTAACCAGTTGTCTTTTTGGGTAGTTGACTGGGAATGTTCAGAACTTCACACTGAGCCAAATTATAGTTAGTTTGAATGTCGATGCGATGCGCATAATATAATTCAAGAAGACCGATTACGCTTTAAGTACGTATTTTTAGGGCTTATAAATTCTCCCATAATGTTCAAGCCGTTGATACCTACATATATTCAAAAAGAGTTTCATATCTTTGACATATGCTAACATTGTAATATAATTTCCCAAGATTAGAAACAGAATAGCCGATTAAAACCATATTCCGAAACTGCTTTGGGAGTTATTAAGCGCATAGTCAACAATCAACTCTAGCTTTAATATAATATAAGATATTTATTCATGGTTTCAAGCATTAAAAGCGGAATTTGGAAAAAAAAATTAGAACAACTCGCAAATAGTCGTATTAGATAAATGACAACTCATTTAACACACTTATGTACTCGGTGTACGCTATAAACAAATAAAGTACTAGTCCCACACAGAGACCATCAACCTAGCAATTGTCCCGCATCAGCTGCTGAAGCGTCTGACCTGGTTGGCACTCGATAAAACCCAATAAACCTACATACTTTCATATGCTTTTATATATACTGCAATGCACTTGTTTTAGGAACTGCGAACAACATGTAAACAAATACTGGGCTTTTTTGCAGTCTACAATTTCGTTGGGCTATTTTTTATTTTTCTACCATCATCGTTAAAATTAAAACATAATCATTATCAAGATCATTACTTTTCGTCATCTTGCGTTACTTGTGTTAGCTCTTTCAGGAAATTTGTTTGAACGTTTTCGAATATGAGTGCGTAGTAAATCTACGTGCTTATGTATGCATCTAGATATGTGTGTATAGAAAGCTGCTTTAGATTCTTTAAGTTAGATCTCAATATTATTCAAAAATAAGTGAGAGGCAAAAAAACGATAATTTTTTCTAGCTCTAAAGTTATTTTGATAGCCGGCAAGTCAAATAATTTAGGCAATGTAAAAAAATTTGCATTCCAATCCAGCTGGCTTAATAACATCCGGCGAAACTGGATGTCAATTTATACCTTATTTGAATTTCATTAGTCAGGTGTTTCAGTACCCAAAACTGAGAAAAACAAAACACACATAGAAAAGATGGCGTACGTTAAAATCGGGCGCAGACGACTTTGGGATACCCTGCACCACCACATTGCAAAAAGATGTTTATTTGTCAAATTTGGTTACGATATTTTCATAAACAAGCGAAAAACGAATTATCCCTCTAAAAGTTTTTGTTTTTTCGAGGTCCTCTGAAACACCCCTATGGAAGCTATATAATATAACCCCGATATCGAAAAAATAAAATAAACTTGTCTCCCCTAATCTAATCTGAATATTTGGTGGCCCTAGCTCTTACCATCTCTGAGATCTAGGGGTTCATACATACAGACGAACATGGGTATATCGATTTCTCTAGTCACCTTCTGTATGTAACACAAACTTAATATACTCTTTGTACCATACGGTACAGGGTATAAAAATACAAACATACTTAGTAGAATAAAATTAAATTTGGCACATTTATGCAGCTGTCTATAGTAATGCAGCTATTTTTAAAATAGAGAAATAAAAGATAATTGTACAATATGTGGGGCGTGAGAATAGTGTTTGAAAGAGAGACGCTTTTTTTTTTTTCTTCATATTTAGGGAAATTCATTCTGAGTATACTTTATTTTTTACGGTGCACCGCGACTACTCTTTTCTTGTTCCATCCTATGGGGAAAATAAGAGTATCAGACGGGAAGGTGCCCGACAGCCGACAGTGGGATACACTCAATTTTTGCCTGTTCTGCCTTGAACCGATGGGAACAGGGTGTAAAAATACATCTACTAATTGACAGTGAAAATTTGAGCATTGCTCCTCTCTTTCATAATCTTTCTTTTTTAAAAACGTGGCATATAAGTGTAACAAAATAATGGCACACACTAAAATGAAATTAAATTAAACGTACCTAAGCGAGTTGACAGTCAGTTCAATCAACTGTGGTTTCTATCGCTTTTGTGGGTAAATAATTTTAAACCAGTTAAATAGGTAAAAATTAAATATTTATAAATGAACTTAAGCTTGAACAGAAACCAATGACCATTTATGGCCATTAAAAATACATATCTATATATAGACATTTGCTTAAGTAAATTAATGCCAGCTACTTAGTAAATAAGTGAGTACAAGTATTATGTATGATAGATACGCGTCGTGTAAACGGCACGCAAGAGTACAACGACTTTGTTAAATCGATACAAAAAAAAAAAAAGAAACGAGCTGAAAAGTGGCAACAACAAGAAGACACTGGTGTTTGACTGTTGGCTGCTGTAGGAGATATTTCATTTGATAATATACTCCACAGATGCAAGTGCCTATAAGTGAACATGCGACATGCGCGCATATTTGGAAAACTTGGAGAAAATGCATCATTCAGGGCGTGTAAAGCATTAAAAACTATGTGTATACATACATTACTTATTTTTTTTTTTTAAAGCAAACGCAAACTAAGCTTCATTTTTGGAAATTTTATAGATGATGATTTTCAATCTAGTCTGAATAAACTGTTAAACACACGCTGTTACGAAAATAAGAAAAATCCCGAAATTAAAATAAAATATTCTAAAACATACAACTTCATACATATAACCATAGTATAAACATAAAATTTTTTCAAAAACCATATAAATTGCTTAAGACAATGACTTAAGTCAAAGTCCTGTTTAGAGCCACATTTCTGTATTATTTTATATGCAAGTTTCTTTAGGAAATTACCGTTTCAACGCTTTAAATACGCACACAAACACCCATACACCAATAGGAGAGTCGTTATAAAAACTAATTTTGCTACGCGCGTGCACTTTTTGTTTCGTAGACTTTATAGTCAGACGATTTACGGCCGAATGCGATGTGTTTGTCTTTCTGCTTCCTGTGCTACGTACGACAACCGTGAGCTGTGGACGTTTAATGCAGCAAAAGTGGTTGCCAGATTCTTTTAAGTTCACAAACAAAAAAAGCGTTACCAACATCAAATATATTTCTCTCTTTCGCTCTCTTTCTCTCACTCTAAATTTCCCAAAAAGCTAAGAAAAAGCTTTCACATTCACATCGATGTGTTGGAAAAAAATTGCTGTCGATAGATATTGAAAACTCATTCTTAAATATAATAATAAAATATATTGCAACATTATCACTTTCATTTGGTTATCTTAATATACAAATAGAGTAAATTTTATTGAGAATACGAAGGTAATATAAGCCATTCTCTCTCTAGCAAGACCATAGCAATTTGGGATGGTAAGATTTTATATATATAGAAGAGGGGGTATATTGATATTTGGAAACATTCTAACGACATTTTTCTTTTTTTCAGTACAGTATGAAATAATACATGAAATGTTGGAAATGGGAAAATCTTACTCAACACTAAAAAATAACGATAATTAATCGATTCTTGGAACAAGAAAATATTCCACTTCAATTGTTCATTACAACCGGCTTAAAAATGTGTAAGTTTGTTATATTTATTGTTTTAATTGATTTACATTTTCAACATTTTATTTTAGCCGCATCAATTAACAACAAAAGTGCCCTAGTTTCCTCAATTATATCAGGAATATTGAGTTTGGTCATTTTTGGAACGCTACGTTTTTACGCCCACTGGTTCAATGGCTCCCAACTGAACATCTTGGTTGGTGGCTTTGTCGGCTCCTGGATTTTTATATTCAGTTTAACTTGCCTATCAAATGCCGAGACATTAATGTTTGGCCAAGACTTTCAGGCAAAATTTATACCAGAGATAGTATTTTGTTTGTCGTTAGCTATGGCCGCTGCGGGCATGGTACATCGTGTTTGTGCCACGACATGGTAAGACAATATTAGATTCAAAATTTTAAAATCGAAATTTATATATATATACATACATACATATGTATTTTATTGCAGTATACTATTTTCGTTAATTGGATTATATTTCATTAACCGCATATCAAATAAATATTACAACAATGCAGTGACAGCAACAGTTGACGTACCTGTTAGAAAAAGCGGCAAGAAGTACAAATAATCGAAACCGACCGAAGCGGCTAAGCTTATTTTGTTTGAACAAATCTCCTAACTGGCAATATTCCACAAAATTATTTTGAGTATTAATGTATTATGAATAAACTGTAAGAGAACTGTACTATGTACTACTACACTATTTATTATCACTAATAAAATATTAGGGGATAGAAACCAAAAATTGTCCCAAGTTCAATAAACATTTTTGTATTTTTATTATTGTAATATTTATAATTAAGTTTATTAAGTTTCGTGTCGATCTTCTTCCGTTTCAATTTTTTTATGTGTATCATAATCATTTTAAACTATATATTTATGTCGTTTTGCTCTTTTTTTTTTTTTGTTGTCAAGTTTAAACTTTTTCGTAATTATATTAATTTTGGATTTATGGTTTTCATTATTTATTTCATATTTAAATTATATTTATAATTAATAGATTTATATATGTTTAGGTATATATTAAATTAAATTATTAAATTAAGTTTTGAGGGATATACATACATGCTAGAGAAATTATACACTAATAACTACGCTTTAAATACCGAGATGCTCTCATCATTCATATTATGCATTACTATTAAATTTAATGTTTTTCTTGGAAACAACTACATACGCGCATTTTGATCTATCCAGGGATCAACAGTATAATAGCAGATTTTCGCGCTTAACATGTAGGTATTATGTTTTTTATTATAACTGATCTATCGTCAGTTATGAAAGTACGTGCGAACATGTAGTCCCCCTTCCCCCATTAGACTGTTTCGTTTTAATGCTTAGTACATAGTTAAATCCGCTGTAATATCGTTTATCATAATATTAGCATCTTTAAATATTTATATATATATGTATATAAGAATTTTTTTGTATACAAATTGTAGCGTATGTCTTGGTTTTTCCAAGGATTCTAGTAATTGTTTTGCAATTCTTTGTGTTTTTTTTTTTAGCGCTTTTTAATGCATAATGCACTATATATGTGTTGCGATTCATTTGCATCTCCTTAACTTATTTCGTTCGTAGCAATTAAGTGTTTTTGTTTAATAAATAAACTTGGTTTTAAAATGAAAGTTAAGACTTGATCTAGTTGTAAGTAGTTGCTTATTGTTTGACATGTGCTTTTTTTAATATACAATACAATACAATGTTTTGCTTGCCTTCTCAAGCTATATTTAAAATTAAAAAGTCTACAGTTTATGCATTTATATATGTGTATTTATTCTTAAAAATAAAACGGTTTCAGAACTGCATCCATTTTTTTAAATAATACAAATAACACTTAGTTTTCAACATTTAGCTTTTTCATGCTTCTTCTTGTTATCTTTTGTGTGCAGTGACGAAAAATCAAACAATACTATAGAAAAAATAAAATGTTGAATTTTTATTAATTACACTTATAGATAGGCAAAACAAAACAATGGACAATTCACACACACATACAACACGCAAACATGGCTAATACAAATGCATAGACCTGTATAAACAAAATACACAAAATGTTACACACAACTTTTAATATGTACAATTTTTTAAATATATTCCTATATACTGCACAAACTTTTCTCTTGGATTTTCTTTATAAATGACAGCTTACAGCTTCAACTGCTTGAAATTTGTTTTTATTTTTAATAAATTTATGTAATAATATATCTTATTATTGGTTGTCATCGTTTTTAATAATATTATTACTTGTGGTTGCTGATTTGTTCACTATGAGTTGGTTTATATGGTAATAATAGTAGTAGTTAGAAACTATTTCCTACATTTATGTTTATATATATTTATATATGCGTTTACATGATTAGTTCTGTTTGGAGTTTTGTTTTATGTTTTATATTTTTATAATTAATATATATGATTTTTGTATAGTATTACATGTTGTATGTATGTATAAACCATTTAGTGCGTATGCGTATGTGTAGGTAATCGTTAGTGTACTTATTTTAATTAAATTTAATACATGTTTTTTTTTCCTATGTGGTTTATCGTTGAAGCGATCTTAATTTGTTTGCAATCTTTTGCCATTAAAAATTCATTGCTAAAATTTTAAACGCAACTACAATCAATACATACATATATAATGTTGTTATTTAATGCATATTCGTGTATTTACTAGCGACTTGGGTGGAAAAATATACAATTGTTGTGTCTGTGTGTGTGTGTAGAGTGTATTGAAGCTTGCTGCGTTTTTTTTTTTGCTTCTTTTGGGTTTCATTTGCAGAGTTAATCTTTAGCACGTAACTATGCTACAATTAGTACGATCGATTTATTTGACATAGAGTCTCCTTGTTATTTTACAATATTTCTGTCCCCTTTACGGCTTTTGTTTACATATATATATATATATATTTAAAAAAAATAATAATTACACATTTTGTTTGTAACGATGCGCCGACACACACTTGCATAAATTCTCTTGCAGTTTAGTCTGTTCAGGTGTATGTCTCTCTGTAATATCCACATTATAGAGTTTCTATTATTTAAGTTTTTGCTCGATATTGATTAGTCGACTGCACCGCCACGTTGCCAAGGGTAAGACGCTGGCAACATTGTTGTATACTACGCAACGGCGGCTGTCGTTCCAGCATTCGCAGGCGGCGGCGGTGCTGGTGGTGCAGGCGTAACTACAGCCGCCGCCGCAGCAGAAACGGAATTCGTGGCTGCACTTGACGTGGAGTTGCTCAGATTGCTGCTGGACAAAGATGCGGCAGCTTTGCCCAACTGCAATTGCTGATGGGGCTGGTCGCTGCTGCTACTGTTACTGCCGCCACTGTGAGCCAGCTCAGAAGCTGTAGTACTGGCCGCCACATTATTGAGAGTAGGGGCTTGCTGACTGTTGCTGCCAAGGCTGCTACTGTTGCTCAGATTACTGCTGGCCGTCCCACAGCTATTGCTGTTGGTACTGCTGTTGCTTACATCATTGAATGTTGCTGCCGGAGGTAGTTGCTGGCTGCTGCTATTGCTGTTCTCATCTGCATTGATCACAGTGGCTGGTTTTGTGTCCACCATTGGACACTCAAGCTTAATGCTAGTGGCATCGGTTTTAACACTTGCCAAGTTGCCTGATATTGACTTATCTGATTGGGATATTGTCAAAGGTCTGTGCGGGTGATGCTTCTGCTGTTGACGTTGCTGTAGCAATCTGTACTCGACCGAATGCATGGGACCTGTGCCACGAGAGACCTGGTACAGCACACGTGAAATTATCAATGCCACCTGCTGATCCAAAATATGTGACATGACGAGGCCAAGCAACCGTTGCTCTTGCTGCATAAACAATGAACGATTGTCCGGATGCTTGGCTAAATGTAGCAACGTGCCCGCTGCCCGCCTAAGCATATCCAAGCTGGTGCCCATTGAGTCGGGATTCTCACGCAGGTAGTTGATGCCGTGTTGATTAGCCACACCTAATGCCGTTTGCTCAGCCTGCTCGATGAATGCCACCAAATAGGAAATACAGGGGGACTGCAATGCCACGGTTCGCGCCATAGCACTGTCGGCCGCAGCCAAATAGTGAAGCAGATTCACCGAGAATTCGCGCAACACTTGATCTTCGTTGCGGCACAGATGACGCGTAAGCACAGCACATAGTTTCTCTAAACGTGAGAACGGCGGCGTCGCTATGACTAAGTCAACGTTCGCATCGGTTACGCACAGTTTACAGAGCGCTTCTAATGCTAAACGCTGTGGTGAAAGTGCTGTGTTTGGACCACACGAGGGAAAAGGATCTTGACCGTGTGCACTAGGACAGACTGCCCAGTGCAGTAAGCCATCGATTAGTGGGCGTGCAATTAGCTCATCGTAGCGAGAAAGTTCCAGATGTCCAGCTATATTTGCCATGGAAACCAGCATGTTCTCGCGAATGGTGATCAAGTAATCCCACCACCATTCGCGCTCCCCCTGAAGTGAACTGCATGAATCACTAAAGTCAGTGTCCTCTTCGCGATCGTAGTTGCGGGTCTTAGGTGTTCGACGTAAATGTTCATGGTTAAGCAGCAGCAGTCGCCCAAGGACGGCTAGAAAGCGTGTTGATTTGGCCAGCACCGTTTCATTACCAGGCACAAAGGTCAGATTGCGAAAGATGTTCGATAGCGCAATGCAACGACGTGCCAGCGAGTCCTGACTCTCGTTCACCAGGTACAGTGAAGCCTCGTCGCGCGTATAACATTCATCCTCAAAGCTGGAGTCTCGTCGTCTCTGTAGCACCAAGGCGGCATCTTTAACAGTTGACTTTGGGTCGAAGCCCTTGGGCGGGGAAGAGGCTACACCGTTGGTTAAACGCTGTTGCTGTGTATGTTGTTGAGGTGAGTCAATTTCCATGTCGACGGTGCGACAATCACTATCTGTTGACATATTTGCCTCTTTTTTCACCTCGACAGAAGGTAGTGCGAATTCATCGCACATTTTCGACTTTTTATTATCACTGGAACTGGTATTCAGAGAACCACTGACACTAGTTCCACTACCGCTAACCAGTCGTCGTTTCTTATTGTAGGTCTGCTGAAGCAGGCTGCTGTCCTCAGTGCTACTAGTGGTGTTGTCCTCTTGTTTTATTGCTGTATCCAGCGATTTTGAACTGTTGTTGTTTACTTTTTGAGCCGCATCCTCACGCTTTATGTGCTGCTTGTCACTGCGTACGTAACGCGCAAATGGAATGTCTACAATCTCTGATTTAAAAACATCAATTATGCCATCTAGTGGATCGGGTTCCGTGAAGCCATAGGTCCACGCATTGCAGCCTACTGGTTCTAGCTGCTCGTACAGCTTGCTTGTGTCGATGTCCCATGATTTTTGACGTTCATCCACGAAGATGTCGTGATCGGCGGTTTGTATCCGTACCGGAACGCCTTTACGTGACACAAGCGTATAATTGGGCGTCGAGTTAAGCAGAAGTGAACGTTCCTCGGGATTGGGTTGCACGCGTACCTGCCCTAAATCAATGCCCTCGTCAGCGTCATCATCATCGTCAACTTCACTGCCCCGCTTAATGTCCATATTTTCATAGTGCCTTCTGCGATTGTAACTGCAAATACTGCGCAAGCAACGTGCTGGGCGTCGTCGCTGCTTATTTTCAGCCTGTGTGGTGACCACTGTTCCGCTATCTGCATCGTCATCGGGCTCGTCCGAAGCGTCTTCGCAGCGTTCATCAAACATTTCAGCTAGATTCTTTTGGAAGTGTTCTAACAGTAATGTCAGAAGGCCAGGTAAGTGGGAGATGCCAAAAAACTGTACCGTGGAATCGTCAAAAAGCAATACGTTTAAAACATCCAAAGCCCATGTGCACTCCGTCAACAGGCCAGATCGCATGGCCATGAAAATACGCCATGGATCGACGGGACAGACATCTGCCTTGGTCAGTCGCTTACGTCGATACAAAACTGGGGCAGTTGCTTCAACGCTGTCATGCGGGAAGATAAGCTCCTTCTTGGTAAGCTGACCTGGCCCTGGGCCCACCGGCTGTTGTGACGCGTATGCTGTTGTCTGATTGGGAGGCAGTTGATGCGGTAAAGGCTGCTGCTGCGGCTGCCCTGGCATTCCCTGACCCACAATTGATGGCTGCTTTTGCTGTATCATACTGCCGGGAGGAATGCCACCGGGTGTGACACTGACCATGGGAACGCCGGGTGGTGCACCGCCAGTTTGTGACGGCGGCGGCATTGTGTAAGGCGGCTTCACCATACCTGCGGCTACAGGAGGCATACCAGTTGTGGGCACACCGACTTGGGGCTGCGGTGTTTGCGATTGTTGCTGTTGCTGCTGAGGCGACATGGGCAAACTGCTGCTTGGCATTCGCTGTTGCTGCGCTCCACCACTGGCGGGCTGACGTAGGGGAGAGCCCGGTGGGGCAATGCCCGTTTGTGGCTGTGCTTGTACCGCATTGATTTGAGTCCATTGTGGTGGTGCCGGTTGCTGCTGCTGCCCAGGCGGAGTGCCTTGCTGGTATGGTGGCTGTTGTTGCTGAGGCGGCGGCGGGGCCTGTTGTGGCGGATAGCGGTGTTGATCCCATTGACCCACAGCACCGGGCTGTTGGCTTGGCGTACCGTGAGGGCCACCTGGTGGTGCCGCACCACGTGGTGGTGCGTTGCTCCAGCTTTGTGGTGCAGGTGATGAAGGGTATTGCGGACGATACTGCTGGGTGCCGCCTTGCCAGGCACCTAGAGTGAGGCGAAAATAAGTTTCTGGTCATTTAGGCATAGAATTGAATTAACTTACCGTAAAGCTGTGGTCGCGGATTGTAGTTCGTGTATGGCTGTGAGTCCTTGACAAAGTCGGGATGTCGTCGCGGTTGTGGACTCTGCTTGGAGGAAACAAATATATAGTTCAGATTCAATGCTTGCAAATGCACTTTGAGCATACTTACTTGTTCTGGTGGCCTGTAATAGTCTTGCTGTGTGGGCGTGCCCGGTACATAAGTACCACTAGGTGGGGCTCCTGGTGCACCAGTAGTTGGCGGTCCGCCTGCAACAGGTTGCGTAGGTGGCTGGGGTCCACCTGGTGGTGCCTGGCTATATGGTCGACTACCATACGGTCCATACTGATTAGCACCGGTCGGGGGACTATGAAAACAAAATCAAGATTAAATCAGTTTGCATTACTATGTTGCTTGGCTTTAAAAGCAGGAAAGCCACATAAATTTAAGGCTAATGGAAACACTGTACAGTGTATGTAACTATGTGTATGAGTTAGTGTAGATTGGAATAGTTTAAATGAATGAGAACTCACGCTTCTCCCTCGGGTCCATAGGGAGGATACATATTGCGGTTCTGCGGCGGATATTGCCCTTGGTTCTGACCAAATGGTTGACCCGGTGGTCCAGTAGCATTATATTGATCGCCTGAGCCGTATTGACCGTAAGCACCTGGTTGTGCGGGATAAGGTGAACCTAAAAATTTTTAAATCATGATTGTTAGTTTTATATACTATTGTTATTGAATTTGATGAGGATATGAAGGGAATGTTAAAATAAAACGCACTACAAAATTGCGTATAAATAAATGTGGTTAATATTAATATTAAAAAACTACATAAAATTTTCACATTATCAACATGTTAAAACAATGAGCTTAATAAAAACCATGATACCCATAAGCACGTGAGAATCAATGAACGACCATCAAATTTTTACTATTTTTACTTTCCAGCCATTTGACTTTACAGTTATACTATTAAGAGCAGTGTCAAAGGTGATCACAAAACGTTAAAAATTTATTTACATGCATAATAACAAGAAAAAAAAGTATGTATATTATATCTACAACATTATAGTGTTTGATGAAACTATGTAATTTTTAATCATAAATTAGAAATATTCAAAAATAACTCGTTTAGTCGAATCTACAAAGCATGAACAGTAAAATTATTACAATTAGTTGTCTTGTGTTAAGATATGAATTTATGTGAACCCCTTGTTCGAATTAAAAATTCATATTATTTTAAAAGTCTTTCTTACTTGCATAACCCACCTTAATAGGACTACAATTAATTGTCACATTTCTATGTTTTAGGCTGGTGCCAAGCCGAAGGAAGTACAACAAGTTCACTTACTGATGGAAACAAGGGAGAAATATTTCTATTGTATGCAGGCACACAAAAAAACTAATGTTTGTTAAAAAAAAAAAAACATTTTTGAATTCGAAAGCGAGCGCAATTTAGCTTCCTTCAGTGTGGCCCCAGCCTTAAACTTTAAAGAAAGATTTATCGAGTTGGCATATTCCAAAATTACGGAATTAAAATTTTAAACTTATCTATTGCAATTATTCAAACTACTTTTTAAAAGAGAAGCGTCTGAAAGTGTCATTACTTTTAAACAAATCTAATTAACAAATTAAAAAAATTTAATAAAAAAAAAAATAAAAAACAATACATCGGCAGTTTATATTAACAATATCAAATCAAATCATAGGTAAAGAAAAGCAAAAACAAATGAAATTAATATGAATATACCTGGCGTTCTAGACACAGGCGTTGGATACCCTGAACTACCCTGGGGATAAGGTGCTCCAGTAGCTCCAGGGCGTGAATGCTGTGGTGATGGGGGCACCGGCCCATGTTGCTGTGGGGGTGGGCCCGTTTGTTGTTGTTGTTGCTGCTGCTGAGGCGGCGGCGGCGGAGGAGGCAATTGTGCCATGCCCGGCTGTTGCTGTTGATGTGGGGAATGTGATGGCGGTGGCTGAGCACCGTGTGGTGCCCCGCCAGCGGCAGCAGCTGCAGCAGCAACAGGACCACCGGCCACACCGCCAGCAACTGTATCCTCAAAGGGATTGCTCACGCTGACATTGTCACCGGGAACAGCGACTGCAGTTTGATTTTGGGTGCCTGAAGCGGCGAACAGCGGCGTTAATGGATGAACGGATGAACAGATGGATGAATGAGTGATGAATGAATGGATTGATTCAAAAGAGTGTATGTGATGTGATATATTTGATTGAATGACACAGTTGTATGAAGTTTTGTAGTTGTTCGATTGTGCATTGTTGTCGTGATGATGTTGTTGTTGGTAATTAGTAGCGTGCCCATATTAACGTTAAAAACATACAATAAAAATAAATAAACAAAATACACACATGAAATAAACATACATACATGAAAAAATGATAATTAATAATTCAAAAACACAAGTTAGGCAACAAAATATGCATGGAAATTATAGAGTGCAGTTTTTGAAAAGGATTAAAAAAATGTATTCTTAAATAATACCAATAAATTATCTTAGATTACAATATGTGTTGCAAAATTAACTATGGCCGAAATGTACGCATCAATTTTTAAAAATTTATTTACAAATTTCTTCTTTTTTTTCTATCTTAAAATGTACAATGGCTTACCGGGGTGAGGTGTTTGCGCATTGGTTTGCGATGGCGGCCGTTGTATTTGGCCTGTTGCACCGTAGTCCGGTTGTGGACCCGCAGCACCCGGGTAGGGTCCCGTACCTGGATAGGCCGCATAGCCATCAATCGTTGTATTGGGCGCAGTACCAGGTGGTGCTGGAAATGAATCCTGTGAGTTCGACGAGCCTGTCGAATTAGTCGTTGCCGCGTCCAAATGACCACCACCGATTGGTTGCAATGTGTGGGATCAGGTGATTGTTGTTTTTTCATTTATTTATGATTCATTGAAAATGATTTTAAGAAAAAGTGTTGAAAAACATGTTTCAAAGAAAATAAAGAAAAACAACAAAACCAAAACAGTTTTTAATTAAATACTAATTACTCAAAAAAAAAAACGACATATATAGATGGAATAATTACTATTGTTTAAATATTTACCTGGCGACGGCACCGAGGCGGCTTTTGTTGTTTTCTTTTTGCTACCCGCCTCCACCTGCTGTATAATGGGCAGAGGATCTATGTCACCACGGTCAAAGTGGCATTCAAAGGCCAACAGATTCTTAGTGTAATGCTTTCGCAGAGTATATGCAGCGCTGCTACTGGCGCCGATGCCCAACAGGCCCGCAATATCCTTCCAGGTCTTGCTTTTGGTAACCTAGCAGGAACAAAATAAATTTTTTGTCACGGATATTGGTTAGTTAGTTGGATCAGGATGTGCCTTGCATGACGCGACAAGAGAAACACTTTGAAAATTTGAAAAAAATTTAACTTTGTATAAAATATAATAGAGAGTTGCAAGCAGAGAGGCATGTTATGTGTTAGAATGCGCTGAAAACATGTAAACATGTATTTGGAAAACACATATACAAAATGGGAAAAAATAGTTTTGATAATAATGCCTTAATTTCACTAGGCCTATTTTGACTGTACGCAGTGTTAATTGCGAATCATATGTTAGTGAAAATGAGGCATTATTTAGTAGGAGCAGTAGGAGCGATTAACGGAAACAATACTTAAGGTATTAATACTTAAATTAAAAACAAGAGGTTGTTGGGATGGGAAAATTTTTCTACGGGATTTAACAACAATTATTTTCACGGATGTTTTGACATTGCATCGAAAATTGTAACAAAAAAAGGTTTAATGGAATTTCAGAATTATGAATAAAATTTAAAAACATGCTTTTAAAAACTGGCATGCATTATTTAAAAAATTAATGTTTTTTTTTAACTTGCACTGCACATTTCAAATTTTGTATGGTGAGGCCGTAGGTTTAAATGAAGAATGTTTTCGTTTTGACTTTATATGCTCAATGCAGTTACAATTTGGAAATGAACTGGATACTTTAAAAGGAACTTATGCATGGGATAACTTGTAACCAGTCAGGCAGTTTGGTTGGGATGTAAATTAAATTGTTGCATGGATTTGCACTATGTAAACAAATCCAACTATCTTTTCAATTTTTACTTTGGTATGTTTTTGTTTTGGTTTGAGGTAGTTGGTTGGTACACTAATTTGATTTTGGTTTTTGCTAGTAGATCTAAAGAGAAGTTAGTAAAAGGAGTTACTACGGCACCTTGCATACCTCGACGAATCCGCCACGTTCTTTTACATAAATATATAACCTATATAAATCGAGTGGCTGTTTTGAGATGGTAGGACAGGCGGTTATTGGTGTGCGACGTTCCTCCATAAAGCCGCGGAGCTTGTCAAGCCAGCCACGTCTGTCTGGATTGTCATCCATTTCGTATAGTTTGCACAGTGAATCAGATTTCTTTGTTGTTGTCACAGTGCTACGAAAAGGCTCCTGTTGCACTGGAACGTGACTGTTGAACACCTGCTGTTAGACGATTAAATGAAAAAAAAAAAAAAAAAGGTGAGCTCACTAAAAAATCAAAAACACATTTTATAACTAATTTCCCTTACCGGACTAGCAGCTGGACGCGGCCAATTTGGCGGAGAGTTCATATCATATTCTTCGCCTGGCGCAGCACCACCTGGATGCATACCACCGGGATGAGGTGATGTGCTTGGCGGTGCTAAATGACTCTGACCATAAGGATCATTCTTTCGCGACTTTGGTGTGGTGCATTGTGGATCCTCTCCCGATGCTGCAATTGAATTTTAGTTAAAAGTTGCAAAGCGTTTTAACAAGAATTTTATTCAACAGATGATTCCCTTACCTGCTGATGCATTCGAGAGCGTACTCTGTTGGCTTACATCATCCATGGGCGTACCATCTGGTCCGGTGGTAACCACCGATGTCACTGCATGCATACCCGATGCCGACGAAGCACCCGACGAACTGATGCCATTATCCTGCGATATATGTTCAGGCCCGCTCTCAGTGGTAGCTTGAGCTCCCAGCATTGCTTGGGGCGGTGTGCTGGAGGGAGGTCCCATGTTCGTCGGCCCATGCGGCGGACCCATATGATGTGGTGGACCCATTGGCATGCCTGGATGCATACCTGTAGGTCCATTGCCATAACCCTGTGGCGGTGCGGGGCTGCCACTATAGCCGCCCTTGTGCTGTAAATGTTGCTTCAGATAGTTAATCGGACGAGGTGAACCACTGCCTTGTGGCGGTTGTGGTGGTCCCACAGGTGGCGGAGTTCCTTTGCCTTGCACATGATTACCAACCTGACCAGGTGTACCACCCGGCGCAGTTTGTTGCGGGGATGGCGGCACCCATTGGTATGGCGGATACTGTGCATGTGGACTGCCACCGCTGTGGTTGGGCATTGGTCGGCCTGGATATCCGACTTGTGCGCCTGGAGGCATGTTGTTGGCACCACTACTGGCCTGACTTGCTGGCGGCGGCGGCGGTCCGGAGGCATAGGCTCCTGGTGGATACTGTGGCCGTGGCGGATAGTTGCCTACAAATAAAGTATTGTTAATTAGACTAGTTGTAACTATCAAGTAGATTTTTAATAATACAAAGTCATAGGCATTCTGTTAAAAACACCTGCATAAATAGTTGAGAAATGCTTACCTTGTGGATATTGCTGTGGCTGTTGTGGTGGATATCCCTGCGCACCAGGACCTTGCCCAGGCCCACTCATTTTATAGCTCCCGTGCATATGTGGCGGCATTGGGTAACCACCCGCTGGACCCTGCGGCGGTGGTGGTGTCACCATATTATTAATCCCCTGATTTGGCGGTGGACCTGGTGGTGGTGTCTGTTGAGGCGAATTACTTGCCGAGGAGGCCGAATTAGAGGCTTGCTGTTGTTGAGATTGCTGTTGTTGTTGTTGCGGTGGTGGCGGGCCACCGGTTAAGCTGTGCGGCGGCATCGGTGGCGGACCAGCACCTAGTGGTGGCTGCTGCAATGGGCCGCCGCTGCTTGATTGATTGCTCGCTGGACGCGAGATTGGATGATTTTGTGCTATTTTTGCAAACATTAAGTTTAATTAAATAAATAAATTAGTGATTTATATTTTTTTCGTTGCTTGGTTCAGCTTCAGCACTTACCCACTGCTGGCGACATGGAACGTGAACCTGACGAGCCTGTTGGGGATGGTGTGGGTCGCATGACTTGTTGCGGATTTGGTGTTCCCGGTGGTCCGGAACCCATGCCGCTATGTGCTCCGCCGCTTGAGCTATCGTTGCTATTTTGGCCAATGAGTTCCTGAAATTATAGGATAACAATTTCAATTAGATATGATCAAAGATACTATACACTAAGTCCTATTCATAAGTATAACTATACCTACAAATACACACAGATATACATAAATCAGAGTATGCTGTTGAATGACTAAATCAGCTGCTAGTTTTGCTTTGGTTTCACCACCCCGGGCACAAACAAAAACAAAAGAGAAAAGCCGGCCGGCATTTCTTGATTTGAATAAAACTGATAGTAAGTTGTTGATATTAAATAAGAGACAACAACAACAATCACGACGACGACGAAAATTTTATTTACTTTGTTTATATGGACTTCTGCATAGAAGAGAAAAACTTAAAAAATGGAGCAATTTAAAAAGCTTAATAATAAATAAAATAACATTTGACTATGACCGTTGGATTAGGAGAACACAACAATAGCAATAAGGCATAAGTCAATTATGTAAGCCAGCATTTATATATAATGGGTATGTATGTACGTACTATGTACATATACATACATATGCACATGTTCATGGCACTGCAGCTAGAGCGACTGCAAAAACAACGACCACAACAGTTTACTGTGTCGGTCGGATTTCAAGATGCGTGACTTTGAATTTCGTTTACCCTTACCTCACCTCGACATACCTAATCTTACCATGCCAAAGCGTAACATACACCCTACCCCACTATTACACATACCTATACATTGCCTATACAAACATAAATAAATCATTTTATGAATGAAAATTGTATGGTATTGGTTGGGGTGAGGGCGCCGGTTTTGCTCTGGCTTTGCCTCTGTTCATGTATGTACTATATATGTGTATATTTGTTTACGGATGGCAACGATTAACAGCGATACTTTGGCAAAAGGTTGAGGTTGCTGCCGCCAACTAGCCGAGTAGAGCAGAGCTGTCTGTTCTTGCTGGCTGGCTGACTGCCTGACTGACATGCCCATGTCACTTGTTCTTGTTATCTTCTTTTAATGTAGTTGTTATTGCTCTATTGACCGCACAGCTGTTTCTAAAAAAAATAACTGAAACCAAACTGTCCTTTGAGCAACTCCTGTGTGCACAACGCGCATTAAAAATTTAATTGAATCAATTTTTATATATTTAGGCCAAAACAACATACACATGCATTTTGAGAACATACTCTTAGATAACCTATTTATGCATATTAATATAATTTGACCCGAAATCATATATGTATATCGTGAACAAATACTTTTTACTTGCTATATAAAGAAGGAAATACAAATCCAACAAAGATTCGGACGAGATAACTGAATAAACTTGGTCAAATTAATATTAGAAAATGCGAATATCAGGAACGTGAACAATGGGGCTAACTACAGCTGTGTATGTTTGAGTATGGGTAAGTGATAGTGCCGGCAAAGTAATGGAATTGAATTATCTTCCCAGTTTAAAAACATGTGCGATCATACTTATGTACACATGATTCAATTCATTGAAAGAATAACAATAAACAAAGCTATAAATAAATTAAGCACGAGAATTTTTACAATTATGGTATTTGTTGTCATTTTTAAATGTTATTGCTTTTAACTCTTACATACTATATAACAAGTTATAATTTTAAACAATAAGATTTCAAAATATTCTGCCCCATCGCTCTCCTCTCTCTCTGTTTTGTCCATTGACGACCTTTTATGACATTGTTTATAGACAAATTTTAGATGCCTGACATTAACGTTTGCAAAAAGTCTATTCACGTTCACAATTTGAGGAACCAGCAATAACCAGGTTGCAAAGAAATCATAACCGTCAAATCTAATTGTATGCGGCTTACAGCAACACTAACAACCATTACAAGAAGAACATAGGCAGCAGCAACAACAACAACAATAACACCAACTTACTCTTTACAACCCAATCCAATCCAATGTGACGCGACACGACTTCAACTTTTTGCTGGCTGCTTGTCTTTATAGGAGAAACAAAAAAGAAAATGCCAAAACCCAAACAATTTCTGTAAGTCAAGGGGAGCAGCGCGCAACGTCCAACTCACCATACAAACATACTACGTATATAAAAACTTAAACCGACAGCACCAATTCGAGTCGCACAGAACTGTTGGCGATGAACGCCAGAGGGGAGGACAACGACGAAGCCGCCGACGACGACGGTTGACTGGCACCAGAAAAATATACAACGCCGTTCGTTTTGGTATCTGAGAAATTAAGTGAAGTGAAATGAAATGTACGACGACGACGACGACGACGACGACGACTACCAGAACTGATGGCAACGACGGCAAAGCACACAACATCAGTGTATGGCATAGACAAAGGCACGGGTACGGGCACGAGTACGCGTATGGGTATGGGTACGGGCACTGGCACGGCACACAAAAGCTATGTGAAACGACAGCAACAGAAACTGCAACAACAACAAAGACCACTACTACGACGACGACGACGGCTGCAACTTGAAACACTCAACGGTTGGCAGGGTAAGCGGCAGTGGTAGTTATGGCGCGCTTGGAACCAACGAACGAACGTTCCGACGAACGAATTGTACGTCGTACGATGACAAAGACGTAGATAAGAAACAACACATGCACACATACAAAATCGCACACACAGATACTCAACAACGCTGGCATAATAAAATGAAATAAGCAATGGCAAGCAGGCGGCGGCAGTGGCAGCAGCAGCGTACGTAGACCAGACCGGGCCCAGTCTCAGACCCAGGCCATGGCATGCCATTCGTTTCTTTGCTCCGTCGTTTCATGCGACCAAGCGGGCAGCAGCAAAAGAGATTTGTTAGTGCGAAAGTATCTCTGTGTGTTGGTGTTTTGGAGAGGGGCCAAGAGTGTTGTGCACACTTGAGTAGCGAAGGCAATAGCAACGGCAACGGCAAAGCAAAAGCTAGCTATATACATGTACATATGTACATACATACGTGTATACATATATACCACGACAACGACGTTAAATACAAACACCAATATTAAGGCGGCTCGCACGTTTGTAGTTGTGCCTGTGTAGAAAAATTACTTGGAAAGAAAAACAAGCGCTGCGGGAACAATAATAACAACGAAATCATTTATGCCAAAGTATGCGAACAGCGATAGGCAAACATATGAGCCTTACAATAACAATTTTTGGTTTCGCAAAGTACTCGAAAAGTTTTTATACTTTTCATCACTTAATCTTTGCAATACATATGAAATATTTTTTAAAAATTATTTCAATTAATCATCAATAATAATGGCCACTAAAGTTTAAAGTGAAAATAACTTACAATTTGCGCGCCAAAACCCAAAACGAAAATCATGATAAAGAGGGTACAGATCTGGAGTGCTGCTCTGTGCACTCACTCTGCATTGGAGTCAATGCCACAGGCAGCCACGACACAGCCAACCAACAGCAGCAGCAGCAGCAGTATAAAAATGAGCCAGCACTTTTTGGTCTCTCAAAAATGTAAATGATGATGACGTTACTGTTAGTTGCAGGTAGAGTCTGGCAGTCATCAGTCAGCCACTTGAAAGTTCATCATGATGACGTTGCTGATGATGATAATGATTGTTTGGTGCCCCTTCAAGTTTACAAAGTGACAAGAAATTATTGCAGCCAACAGTGTGAGAAGTTGCAGCATTTGAAGTTTTGTATGTACGGGCATTCGTGTTGGTTTTGATGACGATGATGAGTTGTAGTTTTTTTCAATGATTTTAGATCTTCTCTTACCCCCACCGCTCATTTTGACGAAAACTTTAAAAGCAATCAAGTCAAATGTCAGACTATGAATTTGTGAGCATATATTGTGCAAACATAAATAAATGTGCCCAGTCAGTTTGCGGCCAAAATAAATCTTTCAATACTTGGTAGATAAGCTTGACAGTAGCTAAGAAGTTGAATTTAATAATTGAATATTATTCAAAGATGGATTGTTATAAAACACAAAGCATGTCATTCAGTTAAATGCTGAAAAATTTTCAAACAAGCATTTACAGCTCTCATTTATTACTATTATTACAAATCTTTCAATGAAAGACTACAACGCGTAGCAGCAAATTTTAACTTAACAGTCAAAATTGGAAAATTCGATTTATTTTTGCATAGTCCTTCTAAGAACTTTCCAATTGGAAAATTCATTTTTATTGGTGGTGAACGATATTTATACCTATAAGTTCTCTAAATTTTTACCGATTTTGATCAATCGCTACCCGAGGTTATGATAAGCATTTTGGTATAAAGAACTTGGGGTCTGCAACGCCTCCTTTTGGCCGTTACATACATTGCACAAATCTAGTATACCCTTTGTATGTATAGGTACAGGTTTTCAAAATCGTCAATCAATGAAATGAAGTGTCGAGACAAATTTTTATTTACTTCGAATTTTCTGTCAGAAATATTCAAAATATTGAAAGTACATCTTTTCAAAATAGTTTCTCTCAGCTTGACTTTTATTGGAAGTAGCATCACAGTTAGTTGATTTTTGATAGAAATTTCTTCTGGTTTGGAAACAAAAAATAGTCGGTAGTGGAAAGATCTGGTGGATGGATAGAAATTCGTAGCCAAATTCATTTTCATCGGGTTTTAGCTTCGTCCGTTGCGCGGAAGATCTTTAGCATGCCAAAATAATCATAGGTACGATATACACTTGGGTGGCCATTAAAAGACGATCCGAAATTAACCGTAAGTTTGATAAAAATATGTTCCAAATATAATCGATGGATAATTCAATTATCTACAGTTAAGCAAAAAAAATCGAAATCAGTTTAGTACAACTAGAAATAACGGTTTTTCTGTTTTCGCGCCTATCAAATACTTTCGGGTCATCTTTAAATTTTACAGGCGCTATATGCAGGTAAAAAGGAATCTTTTCAGGCGAATCCGATATTAAAATCGTCCGTTTAAAAATTTGCCATACTAGCGGCGGCCACCCTAATATATACATTCAGTAAAGATGCCTACAGTGCCACCCCCCTCCCAGACTTTTATTTTGCGATCAATCAAAAAGTCACTAACTTATCAAACTGCCCTCGTACGTACGTGCATTACAGCATACAAAAAGTAAGGGTTAACACTGATATCGTAAAGGTTGCAAGCCCGATTCAATGTGTGCATTGAATTTGAGTTTACATTCTAATAAGAGATGACGAAATAATGCACCCTGTGGCACAATAATACGACTGCTAAATGAATAACCAAATTTAGAAAAAAAAAACCCTTAGAAGCAAAAAAATAAGGACAATCAAATCGTCTCACAGGTGGTGGTTTAGTCTGGCTACAGTTTTTGTTTCAGCTAGCACTTTTGTTGGCAAAAACAAAGAAGTAACCTAAAATGTATTAAAGTAAGACTAATAAAAAGACTTTTCTACAAGAATATAATAAAGTATCCAATAGAACCGCTTGAACTTAAGAAAAAGTCAATCTTGTCGTTTATTTCATTTCTTTGCTCTTTTAGTTAGCGCAATGTGTTTCTTTGGATTTTTTTTTTTTGTTTGATCATTTTACAGAAAGCGCGCAGCATGTCAAAAGATTGACTTAAAGTCAGTGGGGTCGGTAATTTTTTGTTAAGCAGAACACAACAGCAAATGCACACAGCTGAGCAATTCTAAAGACAGTGGAGCCGAATCAGTCGTCGCAACGCAACATGATCATACGTATGAACGCACTATATGTTTATGTACATACAATGTACACCATTTGGATGGATGTACGTTGTACAATTTTGCACATTCACACACCCAACACACACGCACATTAACAAGATTCGTTCGTTATCTACGTGTGTGTGAGTATGGTGGCCGCTCATGCAATTTCTGCTTGTGCTAGCTTGAAATTTTATGAGCGAAACGAAAGTTTGTGTGGGGCTAAGTGTATTATATATGTACATATGCATACGTGTGTGTATGTGTGTGCATAGCGTAAATGGCACAAGGGAACGCCAACAGCACACAAAGCACGCAAATAAATACAACAACAGCAGCAGCAACCGCAGTCGTAGTCGATTCGTTCGTTATACCTCCATGTTACTGACTAACAGCTCCGACAGTCAGCCAGACTGTCAGCCATGCAGGCAACGATGAACAAAAGCAACAGCAGCAACGCCAACAACCAGGGGCGGATTCAAAAATAATCTCGGAGGGCTCCCAATTCGCTCACAATCGGTTAACTGTTGGGCAACACAGCTTTGAAGTAATTCGCGACTCTTAACTCGCTGGATAAACTTTTTTACGATATGCACTGGAGACTAGGATTTACAATAACAAATTTAAAAAAAAAAGTGTATATGAAAACAAATTATTGCATAAGCAAAAAGATAAGAGCGTGAATTAACAATTCACAATTGGTCAAAGATGCTTCAGAGGTTTTAAGATAGAAAAAGCGACACAGAACAGAGACCGATTAAAAAAACTATTCTAACAAATCAAGCACAGGAAAATTGGATCTACGTATTTGTTAAGATAAGGGCGAAATTTACGAGTTAACACCATGTAACGTTCCACGGGTATTAAAGAATTGATTTAAACAGAAAGAATTGTTTTGGCACAATCGCAAATACTCTTGTCTTGAAACTAAGTAATTAATTAATTTTAAAGGGAGGCCCGGAGCCCCAGGACGCTAACCCTTGATCCGCTCCTGCCAACAACACACACACTCCACAGTCAGTTAGTCAGTCAACCACTTTGGCAAGCAATTTTAGCAAAGCGAACGAACGCCAACTGAGTGTGCCGTCTGTCTCTCTTCCCGTGCCATTACGACTCTCATAAAACGAGTTGGAGCGCGCCAACGTCGACAACTAACAGAGCGGCGCAGCGGCAAGGCATTGGCCCAAAGGGAGCAGCTTCAGGGAGGTAAGCAGGCAGGCCGGTAAGTTGGTTCATTCGTTTGGCTTTCGGTCGTGCTCGTCGCTCAATCTGCGTGGTGTGCATGTGTCTGTATCTATGACTGCTGCTGATGCGGACTGTGTTCAAGTATCCAAACGAGTGAACTGAAAAATAAGCGAAGCAGCCAGCAAGAAGCAGCAGCAATGAAACGAACGAGCGAACTCAACTCTGAACGTTTGCGTAAGTTTTTTATTTTTATTTTTTTGCTTTTTGGTTACTTTTTTTGTGTGGGGCCTGAAAATGAAAAACGATGATGATGCCAACAACAACATCTGAGCCAGCACAATGAGTGGGGCACTAAAAACCCCAGCAGCAACATGACGGGAGTAAAACCGGCAAAATTGCTCGTTGGC
Source organism: Chymomyza fuscimana (assembly GCA_949987675.1). Taxonomy (NCBI): domain Eukaryota; kingdom Metazoa; phylum Arthropoda; class Insecta; order Diptera; family Drosophilidae; genus Chymomyza; species Chymomyza fuscimana. Next base: position 89,968,319 of record OX465088.1, read on the forward strand.
AGTCAGTCAGTCAGCCAACCAGGCAGTCAGGCAGGCATGTGGCTTTGGGCCAGACTTTGAATTTGCCAACAACAACAACAGCTGCCACAACAACTGCGCTGCGCTTATGCCAATGTTCTTCTTCTTGATATTGTTGCGTACAAACTGCGGCACAATTTGGTAGAATAAAATGTATGCAGTGAGCAGTTGTAGCTGCAACAACAACCAGCAGTGAGTGGAACTTCAGCAATCAAAATTGGCTATAGAACGAACACATTGCGCAGAGATAATTTTAAATGAACCAAACCAGAAGAGGTATTTGTAATCGCTATCATGTGCTAACAATAATAGATCAATATTTAAACTTAGAAATTATCAGCTTGATATATTTTTACCAAATATTTTAACAATGTTACAAAAAAAACGCTGATTTATTTCATTATTTGAGGTCGTTTTTGGACGAAATATTATAATTTCTGATATTCCATTCAAAATAGACCATAAAGAAATCACATTTATGTCTGCAATTGGCAGGGTAGTGCCATAACGTTGGATTTATTCCAGATCAACCCGGACTGCACTATACCTGATTTATGCTTGTGATCATTAGCCTGGTAAAATCTTAAATTGTCCTTTACTCCAAGTTTATCCGCATTTTGGTGCAAATTATTTTTTAATTTATAGAGGGACACATTCTAATCCATATTTCCTTCGATAAAAACCAGATTTTCTACACCTGCTGCAGGTATACAAGCCCAAACTATCACACTGCCATCTTCATGTTTAAAATTTGATTTTAAATTTTATTTTTGCAGGTCAGTGTTGGGCTTTCTAGGTGAAAGTCAAAGCCAGTCAAAGCCAAATATGTTGAATTTCGACTCGTCTGGAAATATTACTGTATGCCAAAAGGTTCCATCCTTATTTATGTGGTCCTTAGCATACGAAAGCCGTCTTTGCTGATCACATTTGCTTAGGGGCTGTAACCATACTACGATAAATCAATCAGAGTAGAATAAGTTTTTCGAATATTTATCTTCATGAAGAATTTTTTGAAAAACAACAACGCCGTTTCTCGGCTTTAACCCATTAGTGGCCACTGTACCTGCTTGGGTACAGAAAATTGCTCATATTCGCACCACTGTACTTTTTGAAATATTATTGTGTAGTTTCATCAAAATAAATAAATAAATAAACACAATGTCCTTAATATAGACATGTAGGGAGGCAGCATACAGATTTCTGATTTTTTTTTGTTTTATCACTTATTCGAAAAACTTGCTAATTTTGAGCGTATCAGTTTGAATTTACGCTTTGAAAATTTTAGAGACTTCATCAAATCACCACCTTTGAAATAATTTATAATCAATCAGACTATCCAGAGAGATAGCATTTGCGTTTAAAATTTATCTCATGATAGTAGAGGTTAAATAGGTGTATTAAATAGTACCGATAGTTGGGACCATATATCGATTGCGACGCAGAGCTTCTGACTTCAAAGTGTTGTAGAAAAGTTTCTATATATGAAAACCAAGCAAAAATGGTAGCAAACTTAGAAGAAAAACTACCGATTACAGTTTTCAAAACTTCATTTGATAGATAAGCAGACTAGAATGTAGGCATTTCAGGAAAACAAGTGATTTTTCTATCTTTAGAAAGTAAGTGCTCTGATAATGATGCTTTCAAAGAAATTTTGCCAGTTTGGATACATGCATGAGAAGCTGTAATATTATGGCATCATCGAAACAATTTATAGGATGAAACCCCTTGAGGTTTAGATTTAGAAATTTTGTACGATCAGCGAGAATAAATACAAACATATAGCAGCCAACAGTTCTAGTGTAATGGACTGTCACCGCATTATTGTTCATCATTAGCAGCGGTGGGCAGGCCTTGGCTCTTTTTGCTCCGAGTGGCATGTGCGAGTGTTATGGCCCTACTCGAGGATGCTTAGGCGACCGTAACGGGGCTTTTTATTAGTGCTCGCGGAAGAAAATGAGCACAGAAATATAGTTACTTTGGCAACTGTAAGACCGAGTAATTTTTTTGGTAAAATAAAATTGTCATATAAATTCATATGACTTTTCTGTTTCTTTGAATGTGTTGCAAAATTTCGTTCAGTGTACTGCACAAGCAGATCGATGGCGACGCGAAGAGTTTACAATAACAAATTACACACAATGTGGGCCATCGCTCGACTCGCAGCAACTTTATGGTTTTATGGCCCTACTCGCGAATTGCATGTGGGACCGTAACAGGATTTTTTTCCTTGATGTTGTTGTAGGGCTCTTTCCGTTATTTTTCGTGCCCACCGCTGATCATTAGACCCAAAAACCTACTAAATAAGGTTTTTTTTTTATTTGTTTAATTTTTTAAGTTGCTTGAGCTAATTTCATTTAAACGAAACAAAAAAGATCCATGGTTTTAAATTTTAAAGCGTCGCGGCTCTTAATGTGTTAATTACTATGTTTCATGCATAAGGCTCAATATATAAATAGAAGCCATCGTACTCGTTTAACATGCGGTCGAATGCATCCACTTGTACGAATTCACAAGAAAAGAGGTTTTCGAATTTTGAATTTCGGCAATTTCGAGTGGAAACGTTTTATAAATTTTACGATTCCCGTCATATCTCCGATTAACGCTTTAGTTTCAGTATCACAAAACATTGAAAATTTTCTGACGCTGTGTCGTCATCGATTGCTTTTCATTCTCTGATTATGCCCCACCGTCACGGCATCGACGTCGCAGCAGAAATTTTTACATACATGCAGTGTGTGTGCATTTTTTTAGCTTGTTTCTGATGATGTCAGTGGAAAGAAACATATGTTCATATGTATCTAATTTTGAGCCTCAATTGTGCAAATAAATAAGAGATGAGGCGCAGCTCAAGTTGAAATAAATTCAAGTTTTTGAAACAAGCATTGTGTCATTTTTACAATCAGGACTGTTCCAGTTGGGCATTTCGATTTCGTAGTATGAAGTCTACCAAAAATTGTCAGTAGTGCTTGAAAGTATTAAAGGAATTTAACTGGTGAAACATGTTGCATTGATTTTCGAAGCATCCCTAAAGGTCATTCAACTGCCCGATCAATCTGTTCTTATATTTATATCTCGATTATTAGTATGAAAATATAAAATGTGGACTGCCAACAAGAAACCGACAACGACAACAACAACCCCATCAATGACCTTGGCATTGACCCAAATATATATGTATGAAGAAACAGTCGTCGCTTTGTGTATGATCTTGAGTTTAGTTGTTGTATCATTATATGTTTGTTTGTATGTGCTATAAAGGGAATGAGTAAAAAAGGCAAAATAATATTATGAGAGCCAGGAGAATTGTTGACGCTGAGCAAAGACAGCGATGACGACTATGGACATGGTGAATGAATAAATTGTGTACAAGCAAACGTACAAACATCTGTATGTCTGCAAGTCTACAGATACTCCTGGTTTGACAAGAACCCAGCTATGTAAGCGAGTAAGTTGTAGTTGTTTCTTCTTGTTGTTGCAGTTGATGACAATGAGATAACGCGTATAAAATAACAACAATATAAATGCCGCCGTACCACATTAGTTAAATATATATGCATTGGTTCAAATAATTTTGTTTCTTAAAAGAAATCTTAATAGTTGAATGACATTTTTTTTTGTTTTAGTGTTAGTTATAAGCTTTTTTAAAAAATTCAAGTTGTAATTTTTACGTACATTCTTTTATCAAGGTCCCTTTTTCGGTCTTTTTAAAAATAGCACTGAATTGTGTTTGCAGTACCACCAAGCATTTTGGACTATGTGTATACATTGCTTCAAAAATGGTAGTCTTTTTTTTTTATTTTAACTATAAATAATTGCTTTTGTATATAACAAATCTTTAAACATTTTTAGCTACCGTATAGGTGTAGTGGGACTCGGAGAGCAAATAGCTCTCTATGCACTAACATACTCAAAATTAATAAGTGAGATATATCAAAAAATAAATTTTGTGGTATGGCATTGAAGCCATATCGGAGGCACAATAATAAAACTAATCCCAATAGTTGGACATACAATAAAAATAAAATAACGTTTTGTGTGGCTGAGTGGGGACAAAGAGCGGAAGTGCCGCGAAACACGCAACCAAATACATAAACAGACACACACACACATTCACATAATACATTTTGTGTTTATAGTACAGGAGACAAGCATCCAGATTGTGTACATACACACATATATGAATGTAGGTGGTGGGAGGAACAGTTTCTTTAATTTTTTTTTTTTTTTTGCTTTGTCACATTGTGCCGGCATGGCGAAAATAAACAAAAGACAATAAAAATGCCAATGTCGACCTTTGTTTCTCTACGACGAGCGGTAGAAAGAAACGAAATAGTAATCAAAACAAAAAATAAGATCATTAAGATTCATAAAAAAAGCAAAACAAAAACAGCGGCGAAATACAACAAGAATAATGCGCATATAAAACAATTAATTTTTTTTGGTTTTTTCAGCTATAGGTTCTGTTTCAAATTCTAAAAAAGTACAGAGGAGTAAAGAGGTTGGCAAAACGCACCAATAGCAGCGTACAAGGGCGCTAACTGAGACAAGGTAAGAGTAGAGGAAAAGGTAAAGACTCAACCTAAATATAAACGCACTCAAGAACGTCAACATTTGACCTGACTGAGTCTGAGCCACTTGTTTAGACCTTTCGACTGACTGCCGGTTGCCTCGATTGGGTTGGTTTGGATGGGTAGGCAAAGAACGATATAATATAAGGAGCCGCGTGACGACGACTACGACAACAGTGACTGCGACAGAGACTGACGTCACGAATCAAGTTCACGTGCTGCAGCGGCAGAGTTTAATGACCCAGTTTTGAAAGGCATAAAAAGAGCAACAATATTTAGAGAGAAATACATACAAAGAAAACATGTATTGCAAAAAAGAATTCCCTTGAGCCGGTGCACAATTTATGTGTGTTAGGTCTTTTGCAGTATTTTAAAGCTTCAAAAACCGATTGGTGTTTATACCCTGTACCTATATGTACAAAGGGTATACTAGATTTGCAATGTATATAACGGACAGGAGGCGTGGCAGACCCCAAGTTCTTTATACCAAAATACTTATCATAACCTCGTGTAGCGATTGAGTCATGTACGTCCGTTTGTCTACCTAGATTTCTGAGACTATAAGAGACAGAGACTCGAAACTTTACCAGCTGGTGCGCATAGTCCCTGAGCAGATGAAGTTTGTTGAACTATGTCAATATCTTACCTCGCTCCCCGCTAGTAGAATTTCGCGCTTTTTAGCTACACCGTTCAATAATTTTAGTTTTGAAATTTAACAGAGCTATGCGTCATGGTTACATGTATCTGTGTGTTTAAAATGAACAAAATCAGACAAATACAAAAAGTTATAATCAAAAATGTACTGATTTCCCCACCCTTTGTCAATAAACTGCGTCAATATTTGACTCCTCATAATTATAGTAAATAATAACCTAGAATCAACAATTTTGGTAAGATTATTCATGTGGACCTAATGAATAAATCCACATCTGTTGGAAAGTGGATGCTCTTCGACATATATCAAGTTCATAACTACTCCATTTTAGTCATTGATCGTTTAATGACCGAACAACGCGTAAAAGTGGTACAGGCGAACAATGAAAATGGTCGTTCTGTGAAAAAAACATAGATGAGGCCAGTGTCGACGCCCATTTGGGCGATATTATTTTTCATACATAAATGAGTAGTTTCCAACTTGCATTTGATATATACATTTGCCCAATTTGGTTCGAAAATAAACGAATAAAATGCAATTAACAAACAAACCAACAGATGGCCAACCCTATAATAGCGGTTAACTGTTGTTCCGATACACATATGTGTACTTCGAAGTTTTTTGTGGTTTCTGTGAACATAAAAAGGTTTCACATTGAATTGACAAAAGTCAATATTATTCGGCTGACATGTGTCTACATACCCATTTTGGTGGATCAACCTTACATACTAATGTACCTACGAAAAGGACATTTTGTTGCATTTTATACCTATTATGTGGGTGCTAAGCTCGATATGAAATTGATTTAATTAACTTGTACGCATATGCGCATCTTTAGTGAAATTGTATGTTACTGAAGCTTATTGTCTAGAAGGATTCTCCGTGGACGTGTCGTGTTAACCGACTGGTCCCTCTTTTTGTTATATAGATTGCACATATCTATAATTCCTTCCATGATATTAGTGAAAAACACACCGTATAGTGATTTTCCACACATTCAATTGTATTAACATTTTTTTATTATTTTTTTATTTTGTGGTAATTTCAATAATTTTGTATGTTATGTGCAATGCATTTGGCTATAGTCTCATGCCAAGCGCAAGTTAACCAATACGGCAGTTGGGAAACAGCGCATAAATGTACACGCGTACAGGCGGTTATATAAATAAAAGAGTTAAATTAATTACCTGATGTGGTGAAGGCGACGCTTGTGAGGGCTGCGGTGATGGACTCGGCGCATGCCCCGGACTACTACTAGGCGGTGGTCCACCAGCCACTCCATGAGGTGGTGGAGGCGGCTGTTGTTGCTGCGGAGGCGGTGGTGCATGGTGCGGAGAGGCGGGTGGCAACGGATGACCAGGTCCGGGACTAGGCGCAGGCGATGAACCACCTGGCCAAGGCCGATTTGGTTCGGGATACTGAAAAAAGCAGAAAACAGACAAACAATATTTCAGTTTTATATAGTTTTTATAAAATATTAATTTAATGTAAAATGAATCCATATTAAAAAATATTTTCTGTAGTTGTTTTTTTTTTACTACTGCTGGCTATTCAATTAAGTAATCCTTGTGGTCGTCATATGCGTAATTGGCTTTCATTAACGTATACTATACATGCATAAACTTTAAGTTTTTCAATGGAATTTTATAAATTTATAATGTATAATATATAAATATATATACAAAATTTTAAAAGTATGTATATATAAAATTTCTTTGCAAAAAATGTACTTATTCATAAATAAAGTCACCGACGATAGTATCTATAGCACTACTCCCATAAGGAGGACCAAAGATCATTTTTATTATGCATTCTTAATAAAAAATTTTCCATATTTTTTTGTTAGCGAAACGAAAATTACAAAACTGACCTCTATCATATATCATATGCTAATTTGTTGTAATTGTGTTTTATCAAAAATACTTGTTTTCATGTTCTGTGATTTTATTGACTTATTTTGGCATAAGCCAATTTGGATAGTTCAATTAACTACGCAAGAGACAACGATAGAGTGCCATACCGTGGGGTAGATGCAAATGACTGCTCTAAAATAATGCTGAACTATTGCACTGTCTATTTATCAAACATCCAAAATGATGCTTGCAAAAAATGTATACATCTTTGTCAATTCCAAAAGGTTTTCTTTTTTTTCCAACTCCTATAACTCTTACGCAATCTTACCTGATGCGTCGAGTAGGCAGTTCGATGATTTGGTCCGGTCGCTGGTAGGCCAGGTGGAGTTGGATATCTTTGCGGGTACGGCGAATATTGAGATGTTGGCGGTGTATTTTGTTGTGGTTGCTGTTGTTGCTGCTGTGACGCTCCTGGAGGTGGTGCCGAAGCTCCAGGTGCACCAACACCTCCACTTTGTTGACCAACTTGCTGCTGCTGCTGCGCCGCCTGCTGTTGTTGTTGGGGTGAACTTGGATAGGAACCTGAGTTTTGACCATGCGCTGGCGGATAAGGTGATTGACCTCTGGAAGTATTTGTCTGAAAATAAGAGTTTGGTCAAAGTTTAATGATGATTCGTAATCCATTTGTATTTACATTAACATCTATTCCGGAATATTGAGAATTGCAACTATGTACATACTTGAGTATATTTTGCTAACGCTGGTTGACTTAATTTCTATCTACCTTAAAGACCTGAGCAACAAGACAAGTCGTCCAACCCAATTTAATTGCACTAATTTACAACTGCCTCTAAATAACCTTTTTAAGGAAAAAATGCTTTGAGGTAGATAGCAGAGAGCGTAAAATTGCGCGCTCTCTCTCTTGCTCTCGTTTTTCCTGGTTCTCTTTTTGCATAGCTTTATTATTCGAGTTGGGTGGCCATTGCTGCTTTTTGTTGTTGTTATTGTAAGCAGCAGTCTGCTTTGGAAATCCTCATGCCATTTATTGTACATATCATTTTAATCGATTTTCCACAACCACCTACACAAACACGAATTTCACCGACGCACACACAAACACACACACTCACTCAAAAAGCTTTACATATGTGTTTATATGTACATATGTATATGTAAGTACAATAAGACAACCTCAAGGGGATTTTCACTTGACAGTCACAAATGTGCAGATTAAAAAGACAAAAGCAAAAACCTAAAAAGTTGATAATAAAAAATGTAACAGCATAGAGCATACATTTCGATACTCGTACCTACTACCTCCAGAGCACGAAAAGCAATTGTATCTGTTTTGCCATCTATTTCTTTCTTTTATAACAATAATGGTATTGATCTTGTTGGTATTGGCTTTCCTATACTAATTACTAATATTTAAGTATGCCAGATTTCGGTGCCAGTAACGTTGAATATCTTTTGCGGCAGTTCCCAAACTGTCATAAACACCCAAAAACTTTCTAGCTATAGCTGTCCTTTGTTTGGTTTGTGTATAGGGTTTGTGTACTGTTTATAAAGATTATTGTTCAGGTAAATTCAGACAATACCATTTTTAGCAGTCCCTTAATCACGAAAAGAGAATGCTAGTGTTAGAGAGGTTTACTAAATAAATTTGAGATGACAGCTAGTAAGTAGACTCCAAATGTTACAAAATATCCCGGCAACGTCAAAGTAAAATTTCATAAAGTTTAATTTCCATTTAGCCATTTGTAACGTCCCTGAGCACCAGAGACAGCAAATATAACTCAAGGAAACAGCAGCAGGTACTTCACCCTTCCCTAGACACTACAGCCATGGAGTATCTTAGCCACAAATAAAATTGAAACTAAATAGCAAATCAGCAAAAAGCAGCAAGTGAAAAAGGGAACTTTTAACGAGACAACTAGAAAAGAGTGGCTCGGGTTCGAGAACTTTTGCACACTCAAATAATTACATACGAAAAACAAATGAAAATTGCAAAAGATACCGGCAAAAAGCAGCAATGCTCTTGAACAAGTTGCTCGCTCCCTAACCCTCCACTGAGAGAATCACTCCAAGAGAAAACGCAGGATGTCTCTACATACAAACTAGAGCCGGCACATGGAGTTACATCTGCAGATAGCATTGCCAGCACGTGGGTGTAAAAGACAACCAAAACTAAAGCAGAATAAGCAACAGAAGCATCAGCATCAGCAGGACGAACAAGAGCAAAAGCAAAAACAACAACTTACAGAACTTTATATACATATGCCATTAATGAAAGGATTTTCAACGTGACGTAGTGCGACCGACGACGATGGCCAACCCAGTCACAGCGCCACTAGCAAGTGACGAGGCGCCCAAGCGCACATACAAACAGACAGACTCATTTATACTACATATATGTATGTACGTTTATATCTGTGTATGGATATAATACAAACACACCCACATGCATAACAAATGGTGCTGCCAACGAGCTACACCAACAACAACATTATCCATATCCACAGCAGTCCATGCTGTTGTTGCGAATGCGCCAGAGTAAAATGTGGCAATAAATCTAATGGATACTCAGAGCACGAGCAAAAGCAAAGCAACCAACAACCAACAACGAACGAACGAACGAAAGAACGAACGCATAGCGAGGACCGGCTTGGTCTGGGGAGCGAGGACACTGAGGACAAACAACAGCAGCCAGCCAGCAATGGCAATGGCAATACTAACAACAACAAAGACGCACAAAATGTTGCTTCGGTCCACTCTGCAGGGTGACAGGAAACATGAATGGATGGTTTTGGTACTCTGCTGCCTGTGTGTTTTTGTAATTGTGTGTGTGTGGCAGCAGCAATGTGAAAATAAAGCAAAAAAGGGAAAACTCATCATGGATGAAAATCAAAAGCAGAAATGTGTACGGGGATAGGCAAGGACAGGCAGGCAGGCAGACGGCAGCAGCCAGTGTGAGGATAGCAGGAGCTGAAGTGGAATTTGAATTAATGCAGCAAGGGTCGTACGGTCGCATGGTCGTAGCAACGAGCAACTGGCTGACTGACTGACGGACTTACACGACGGACGAAAATTATTTTCGAGTGCGGCAGTAAAGAAGGAAGAGGATAGCGATAGAAGAGGTGCAGCAGACGATGAGGGGAGCAACTGCCGTTGCCACTATACTACAACAGTGGTGGTTGGTTTTCGGAGTTAAAAGCCGGGCACGGAATGCTGTCACTGCCGCTGTCGCTGCCTCTGCCACTATTATATTATAATAACGCGACGGAAAGTAAGTAAGAGAATAAAACAACAAAAGCGTAGCAGACGACGTGCAGGGAGTTCAGTTCAGTTCTCTCTAGCTGTGTGCTGGGTTTATAATTTCATGATAATACCCACACATACATAGATACACACACACACAGATAAACGCTAGCAAGCAGCACTTGCATAAATTGTAGGGGAAAAAAGTAGTAATGCGATTTTCAAGCAATACATAAAAAAAAGGTACAACCGGCAGAAAGGGTCGCTTTACAGCAATTCCATCTTTGTATTTCTGAGTTGTGTGTGCACTGCGGCTTATGTGTATATGTATATATGTGAGTGTATGGCGTATGCGGGATACGGAGCAGCTCAACGTCAAAATTATCAGCAGGCCGGCAAAAGGACTTTAAAGGAAAAATAATTCTCTCAATTCAAATCGAAATCGCAAGCAAGCACATGGCATGAAATGCTTTAACTGAAACGTTACAGGGGGAACTGTCGATTAATACGTGCATGGGAGTATTTCTCTTTGCAAAAAAGTAGCAAGTGGAAACATTAATACCAAAATAAAAAATTAGAAACAGTTTTGGTAAAAGCGTTCCAATGAATACAACACAAATAGTAAAACTTATAGTTAAAGGTACTTCAAAGGCCGTCAAGGTGACTACGTTTGATTGAATACAGTAGCAAACACACACACACGCACGCACACAATTTTTATTTTGGGGCACTCGCAACTGTTATAAAAACAACAGCAATAAGAATGTCTCGGCAGAGCGCACAAGCAACAAGGCCAACCTCTACTGCAACAGAGGCAAACCGTTATGTGCTCCACTTTTTTGAAGGTCAAACTTTAAAGGAACACTCACTAGCTCACACACACAATGGCGCAACAACAGCAAACCGATACACGGACCAAACCAAAAGAAAGGAGGCAAAAAATGAGTAACAAAAACACACATAGAGGCGGCTCGGAAGCAGAAGACAAAACCGAAAACTGTAAACGCAACCCGATGATGATGATGATGGTGGGGAAATGTTGTTTTTGGTGGTAGCACAGTCGGCGGCATCGGCAGGGTTACTCCTGATGGTAACTAGCAGCAACAGCCTCATTCTTGACTGAATTGCAATGCAAGCCAGCCAGCGAGCACACTCCACGCTCAATCTCCATTTGGTTGGTTGCATGCATGGAAGTGCGAAACATATGTATTAAATATTTATAGTTTGGGATAGTTTAAAGATAAACCAGCATTCTATATTTTTCCCATATCCAAACCTTAAAAATGTCGTTAATGTTAAACTTACGTAACTTAACAAAACAGTATTAAAAAAGGTCAAAAGAGTAGCATCATAAAACCAATTGGTATGCTTCGATGCACCTCCACGTAAAAGGTTGCAACAAAGTGTTGTCGGTTACAGCTGAGCTGAGCTTTCTAAAATGTGTTCCAAGTGTAGATTGCAGTAGATAGTCAGCCAGACTGCCCGCCATTTTGTGCGTACTCCTGCTATGTGCCAGACAAATGTGGAAAATGTATTTATGTTGCAGTAGGTATGTACATACATATGTGCGTGGGTTTCGCAAGGCTTCTAACGCAGCATGCTGCTTCATAAAACACCACATGTTCCCACCCCCTCACGTACGCCTCTTTTACCTACACAGTCTGCGTCTGCATCAACATCGTTGACGTAGTCATCGTCAATGGGCCTGCCCTGTCCTACTAAATAGCTGGCATCAAATCGGTGTTCATTCATAAAATGGGTTAACATGGCGTCTAGTAGTAGCCTAAATTTAGAGTTGCGAAGGTCCTCTTTATTTACAGCCACATACACATGCTTGTCCTTGTATGCGTGTTCATTTCGGGGTTCCAGCTTTTGCTCATACAATGTGGTTTGACTTCTTTGCCCTGTCCACAAGGAAGAAAGCTCTAATTAACATTGCCTTGTTTTCGTGTTTACAACAATACAAACTAACGAACTACATATTGTAGAAATCTAAACAATGCAAATTCTTACGATTCGAACTATCTTAGCATATATATATATATATACTGTCACTCTGATATTCATTCTATCATTCTTGAATGAGATATTTATTCAATTAGTTTGCAGAACAATATTTGCAACATTATCTGGCAAATAAGCGCTGACTAAAAAATAGCTGAAGGAGGACACGCATTTAAAACAATATCAAACATCCAGACCAGCGACTCTTGTTGCTCGATATTTTGTATAAATTCGCGAACACTAAATTTTAATTTGATTATTATTCATTTTTAGTAAGTAAACATCAGTAAATAAGTAAACTTAGTCAAATATACAGTCAAACCTGTTTTTGTGCGGGAGACAGGGAGCGCAAAAAAAAAAAATAGTCCAAAACGTCACGTGTAGCTTTAAAAAAATATTTTTCGCAAAACAATTAAAAAATATTTTCATATGCGGTGGATAGGGCCGCATAAAAAAAAGAGTCTCATGTAGAAAATAACTTAAAAACCTAATTATTCTGATTTAGAAAATACACATACGAACATTTTTAAATATTATATTTTATTATTATATAGAATGTGCGAACTTCCTTGTGTTTAACTGCCTCAAAATCACTGAATTGCAAAACACAATATAAATGAAAAATTGAAAAAATGCTTTTCCGCGAACACCCTGGTTTCCACTGGCGATAAGGGATAAAATAAAAGAGTGAGCATCATGTTACCATGGGCTGACCCAATATGTATCTAATGCAATAAGACCGCACAAAAAAACAGGTTTGACTGTATATAAAATTTCACTTCGGCCTCATTTATTAAATGTGTTTTTCTTTTTATTTGTTAATGTTTGACAGTGCTAGTGTCAAGCCCATCGTACACATAAGGTCCACTTGCTTGTTTCTATTTGGATTCCCATAGATTTATTAGCATCTAAGATCTTAAATACAAATAGCTCCTTATGCACTCGTACATCACGAAAATGCAAAGAAATGTATATGGCAACGACTACATTTACATTATTTATGTGTAATACGAATTTATTTAACTATTTAAAAAGAAAAAATTTTTTTTTTAATTATTTAAAAAATATTGCGTACGTTAAAGTCGGGCGCGGACGACGTTGGGATACCCTGTACCACCCCAATGCAATCAAATCCGATGTATTGCTTACGAGCTCCAAAAGATATTTCTTTGCCAAATTTGTTTACGATATTTTCATAAACAAACAAAAAAAAATCGAATTTTGCACCAAACGCTTTTTTTTTGACCGATCGGTCCTATGGGATCTATATAATATGTATAGTCAACCGATTTTGATCAAATTTGGTACAGTGCTGGGAAACTAAAAGACTTCCGAATACCAAATTTGGTTACGATATCCTTGTTTGCACCAAACAAATTTTTTTGACCGACCGATCATATGATATAGTCAACCGATTTTGATAAAATTTGTTACAGTGCTGGGATCTCTAAAAAACATCTGAATTACGTTATCTTCATTAACAAACGAATTGAATTATTTATCTAAAACTTTTATTTTTTTTCGACTTCTCTAGTCACCCTGATCATACTTTAGGTAACTTTGGGGGGTCTCCGACGACTCCTTCTATATGTTACATACATTTTCGGCTTGCACAAACTTAATATACTCTCTTTACCATACGGTACAGGGTATAAAAAGCAACGTGGGATGGGTTGAATAAACATTACTTAATTTTTTTAAACACAAGACAAGGCAAAAAAAAAAAAACCTTAAAATAAAAATCCTCATTTCTAATATCAATATTCAAATTGTTGACCGGTGTAATCAGGCATTTTAATAAAACCAAAAATGTAAACAAGTTTACAGTCGCTAAAACAAGCGCATAATATCAGCTTTTAAAGAGACATTTAAATTAGAAGTGGAAGCGATGCAAGTTAATGTCCCTTAGCCTGTTTTCCTAATAGTTCTTACCTTTAAAAATATTAAATATCGAAAAAGCTTCAGATATAAAAAAATGTGATACAGTCGAGGCGGTGCCCGGCAGTGTGATACCCTGTACCCTTTTTCTTGAAAAAAAATCTACACCTGCATACTGCTTGTAAGAACTTTCCAATTGGAAAATTCATTTTTGTTGGTTGCGCATCGCAAATATTAGACAGTGTAGCCAAAAACGGCTACAGGGGGGAACGGGGGAAAATATTGACATACTTGAACAAACTTCATCTTCTGAGGAAATATGCGCAAACATGGCTCAATCGCTACCCTGGGTTATGATAAGCATTTTGGTATAAAGGATTTGGGGTCTGCCACGCCTTCTTCTTACGTACATTGCGCAAAGCTAGTATACCCTTTGTACCTATAGTTACAGGGTATAAACATATGTAAACAAAAAGGCACATGCACGTCTAAATAACAGACAAAATTATAAAAGAGACTTGAGGCTGGCATGGTTGCTATCGGTTTATATAAAGGGTTGCGTCGACGACATACACACGATAGACGGCATATAAAATTATGTGAAAAAAAAACAATGATAATAAATAAACTGAAAAAAGGCGATAAAAATAGCAGCTGACTATAAACAAACACACACCGTGGCTGCAAAGAAATCTCATCACGTGCGGATCACAAAAAAAAAAAAAAAAAATAATAATAAAAACACAACAAAGCTAAATAGACCGGCATAGTCAGCTCGGGTAAGCAGCAACAAAGCATTCAGAAGATACTATATATAACAACAGTAAACAGCTCGATTTGCTTTCAGATAAAATATTTTGGCGCGCACTTGTCGAATGGGGAAAAAAATGTGACAATGCACATGTAAGAATTATGAGTGTTCATTGTTGTTGTTGACTTTTGCAACTTGGAATTAGTAAGTTCACGCACAGATGAATACCTTGAGCTTCAAACATTCGTGAACGTGCGCTACTGTGAGTTAGCTTATTAGCCCCGTTGTTAACGCAAATTCCGGTCTTTCTCCAGTTATGTATTTAAATGCAGTTAGCCGATAAGACTCAAAACGGCAGAAAGTTACCTTACGTTTTTGATATCAAAAAGGTGGGAAACTTGATATGAACAAGAATGAAAGTGCAAGCATACCCTACTAGAACCCAAATACATTGACAATCATTCAGACATGCATACTACAAACATTTGGAGCACTTCTTTTGTAGTGGCTGTCGTTACGAACATTGGTAGCAAGAAGGCTGGCACCTTTAAAAATGTGACTGGCGCCACGCTTTCAATCTCATTCGCTACTTTTTTTTCTCTTATAAATTTCATGCCTTCATTCATGAAAATCAGCAGGCACCAACAACAACATACTTATTGACACACACGCACACCCATGAAAAAGGCACATGCCGTGCCTCTTCTGTTCTTGTGGTGGTAGAGAGGAAGAAGCACAACTGGGCAGTAGGCAGGAGGGTGAGACAAACATAAGAGGAAGCCATAACATTTGTGTACAATGTTGTTGTTGCTGTTGTTTCGCTTCTTCTTCTTTTGATGCTTTTTTTTGTGCTGCCTTTTCATGTTTTGTTGTTATTGTTTTCCGGCATGGCGCGGCAAGTGCCGGTACATTCTCATATACTTTGGCAAGTTGTTATTGTCGCTGCTGTTGTTGTTATTGTTGCCGCCTCTTGGCTCAGAGAAATGCGCGAAATATGTTTTATGTGTGTGTGTGTGTGTGTTTGTCTCTCTGTGTTGTGTGTTTTATGTGTGTCAGTATGTCTGCCGTCTGTTTGTTTCGACTGCATACAAAATTTATAAGTCTTTCAAGCTAGGCAAGGCTTGAAAAATAACATGGAAAGAAGCAAAAGAAATGGAAAACTAACCAAAAAAAGTTGCCTGCAACAACAAAACTTTAACATAGTCGGCTGCATAAAAAAATACATAAATATAAAAAAAAACGTGACGTGCCCTCTACAGAGCAAGCAAAGCAAGAGGGAGTGACATAGGGGAAAAGCGTAGTGTAGCGCCAACATAAATCTAACTCGTGTTTGGACTCGTGAGTATCTGTGTGTGGGTGAGTTACCCACGAGGTCGATGAAATGGAAATCAGTGTCAATGTCAAAAAAGCTGTAAAAAAAAAAAACCGAAATAATAACAAGGGGCTCCAAACTAGCCCAGTCCCCACAAATAAAATTGTATATATTTGCTTGCTTGTATAAGTATGACTTTACTTACCGGTGGTGGTGTTCTATACTGCTGTGACGGACCCATTTGGGGACTATAGGGCCGTGGTGGTGGTGCCCATCCGCCTTGTTGTGCACCATAAGGTTGATGCGGTGGCGGTGGTCCATGACCGGGTGGTGGCGGCTGGGGACCTCCCGACTGTTGTTGCACATTTTGCTGGTGTTGTTGCTGCTGAGCAGCTGCTGCCGCTGCCGCAGCAGCTGAGGCAGCCTGCTGCGGATCATAACTGTTAGCATAACGATGCTGTGGAGGAGGCGGCGGATTTGAAGATTGCAGCAATGAGTTAAGAGTTGGCGTTGGACCCTGTGGCGGCTGACCGGGTATATAACGTTGTTGGGGTGGTCGATTCGGAGAACCACCAGCGCCTTGCTGTTGCTGTTGATGTTGCGGCGGAGGCGGCTTACCACCTGGTGGAGGCTGTTGTTGCATCGGCGCATGACCGTATCGATAAGGATCCATGTTAGGATCCGGAGTGTGATAGCGCGCATACCCGGGATGAGCGTGTGGATGCTGGGCGCCTGGTGGTGGTGGTAAATGGGCCGCCGTTCCATATTCGTCTTTAACGCCAGGCGTCGTCGGATCAGGTGCGCCTGGTAATGGTCCGGGGCCTTGTGGTGGTGGTGGACCGCCGTGGTGTTGCATATGCGGTGGTGGTGCCGGACCATGGGTATGTTGTGATTGCTGTTGCTGCTGCTGTTGGTGCAAGTGGTGGTAATGTGACATAACGGCTGCGGGATCGTTTGGTGCTCCAGGTGCTGCGCCCGGAGGTGGTGGTGGGCCACCATAGGGATGTGGAGCTGCACCACTAGCTTGTTGTATTATAGGATCGTTACCGTTGTTTGGCGTGGGAGGGCCTGTTGATGGTGGTGTTGCTCCGCCTGCTGCGGCAGTCGATGTAGCTGTTGTGGGACCACCGCCGGCAGCAGCTGTTGGCCCGCTGCCACTCTGCTGTGACGAGGGCGATTTGATTTTGTCGTTCATGGCCTTATGTTGCTGCTGGTGGCTTTTGTTGTTGTTGTTGTTGGAGAAAAACCACCGACAACGTTCTTGTTGACGCTGATGACGACGACTTCTCCGACTGCAGCGGCAAGTTTGAGGTTATGTTAGCTGCAAGTTGGTAAAGATAGTTATTTACTTGCACGAGTCTCCCACACATAATATCTCAAACAAACACATGCACGCAAGTATTTTTGGTACTATTAACAAAGAGAATTGTTTTTCGCAATTTGATTATTTCATATTTTTGATATACTGCTGTGCTGCCTTTAGTTTAAAAATTTTAGCTACCACAATTTTCTCAACGTACGTTGGCAACCCAGTCGGTCGAACAAAATGCTCTCAGTTTTGTTCTCTCTTGCGCTCTTTGCATTTGGCGGCTAGAAATGTGCACACGCCATCTCACTTGTTTGCACAAGTTGTCCCATATGTGTGCATCTCGTTCGCACACTTATGCGCCTGGGAAGGCTTTCATTAGTTTTTGTACGTTATACGGCCAGTAATGATTTTTCGTAATTATATTTTCCAAATTGAAATTTCACTTTTTTACCGCACAATGCTGGATCATACCTGCATTATATTTTAAACTTAATATTTCTTTGCAAACTTGTGCCCTTTTCAGGCATCACAGTGGCGAATTTACTGCGAAAAAATGAATTTTCAATACGCGTACACATACAAACCAGAGCGACACATACTACGTTGCGACAGCAAGTTGAACGGCGACTTTCAATGGGAACAAACGAAGCTACAAAATGCTGCCGCTTCTGTGGCGCGCGACTTGCTTGTATATAATGTATGTATATAAGAGTGCCTAAGTATATATATTTATACGCAGTCCGATTATGTTGTAAGTTGTATGGAGGAGGAGCTGCGGCAGAAGTAAAATTGCAGAAAATGCATTTTATTTTAATTGTACATAAAAAAAGGATTATTGCAAATTACGCCCACAGTTTTAAGGGCGTAATGTGAGAGGGAGCACAGTGCACAAAGGGGCATTAAAAAGCGTTAAAAAATAAACACCACACAATAAATTGCTGATGACAAGGCGATCTTCAAATAAACGCGACCGCTCTCTTTTCTTCTTGTTCTATACCACGCACACACACACACAAACGACACAAAATAAAAATGTTTTTAACAATTTTATTTTGCAATAACTTTTAGTTATTATTTTTGCTGCACGCTAATTACTATTATAATTACAATTACATTTTTATTTTGTGTTTTTCTTTTCATATTTTTTTTTTTATAATTTGCTTTTGGTTGCATTTTATTTTTGCGCGCTCTCGTTTGCCGTTTCGTCGTTGGTTGCTTGATGCTATGTATTTAGCTCGCTCGCATGCGGCTTTTTTTTGTTATGCTCGACAGTAGGTAAGAGCGAGATAGCCACTAGGCACTAGACCCACACGCACACTCACACACACTTTGAGGAGCGCTGTAACATTTATTTTAATGCCGAATGTGACAACAAAACTAGTTTCGTCGCATTTTCTTCAACAAATGTTACTCGATAATTATTTCTGCGAATAATTATGTTTTATACAAACAATCAATTACATGTTCATAAACATACACTGGCATTGCACTCTTTTATATTTTGTATTATATTTTTCTATCTATTGTAGTAATGTTTGTTGCTGGTGCTGACGTTTGCCGTGGATTTTCGAGCGATTCTCGTCGCTGCCGTCGTCTCGTTTGTGCTTCGTTTAGGAAGTTTTTTACATTTTGGTGTGGTTTTCAGACTCTGGCGTAGATTGCTTTTTGGTGTTCTTGGTATTTGGTGTGCTGTTGATGATGCAAGGATGTGGATTTGGCCATAGCACGATTTTTTTTTATGTATAATGCTATTAGCAAACTATGATCTATTCTAGCTTGCGAATATACTTTACACTTGCACTGGGAGAAAGCGAATTTTTTTATATGTGTAATTTGTTTTTTTTTTTTTGTGTTTTTCTTAACTATGCTCACACCCAGCAATAATACACACTTACACATATGTAGGAATATATTCTCGCATTGACCGTCCATAGACTGTTGGCGATATATACTAAAAACGAACTCGTGAAAGAAGACGGGCGGGGGCAGTGCAGGCAGCACACAAACCACAAACTAAAAGGAACGGTCTGCTCTACTGCTGCTCGGTACAAACGAAACGAATTGTGTGCAAGTTTTTTGCTGTCTGCGTTAACGACGAAAATTTTTCGCAATGCTTTTACGCATGCAAATAACACTTTTTACTGGTTAAACTCACACGCGTCTATTCGCCAGTTACGCTCTGTACATTTTGTACACACTTTTATCAACAATTGCAATGTATTTCACTTAATTTTCTTAATTATTTCGCAGCATGACGACGAGCTGGTCACTGAAATCGAATAGACGCGAACAATATGGCGGACCTGACAGTCGCGTCAGGTGGCAACGCTGTTAGATGTGTTTAACAGGGTTGCTTTTTGTAGTGTTGCATTTTTTTGCCTACCAATTTCCCTTCAACAGAAATTTCCCCCAACTGATATATCGATTTGTAACATATCGATATGTTACTAATTGTGAATTGTGTGTGAATGTGAATGTGAATGGTGAATGGCATGGAATAGCACCGTTAATTCTTTTCCCGCCCCAAACTTACTTTATTCTCTTTTGAAGTTTAATTGAAGGCAGGTCTATAAAAAGTTGGCGGAGTTCTCATTAATTTTTTTTTAATTTGTCAAATGTTGCTTATTGTCAATAATGCGCTTTTTATCGTGTGTTTTGGTGCTTTGGTTGATTTCGACGATTGCGACGCAGCTGACGGCATTTTCGTTGCGTCAAAACGATGCGAAACATGAAACAGCGGATGACTCCAAAGGTACTAAGTCGGAACAGGAGCATACAAAATTAACGGCTAGCAAAAAGCCCGACTTGAATACTTCTCCAATTGCTGAAGGCGGTAAGTCTAGTTACCGTCCATAACCTCATTTAATGAGCTCTACTTAGCTTGCATATGTGTTGGATTTCTTCGAATTTTTGCACCCTGTACCTAAAGGCTAACCTAAAAGAAAATCATTTTACCAATATGATCAATATCAGCTCTGTAACTGCCCATGTTGCCTTTCACTTGAAAACTAAAAAATCTAGGAGTTCTAGTACGTTATTTGCATTCAATTTTTGATATTAGCCACCTTTAATCCTAATAGAAATTAGTAATCATGTGCTTTTAATTATGTAAAGGTAGGGTAACTGTTTATAGCGGCTCCTCAAACGGTTTCTGCAACTAGCCTGCCATCTCGCTTTAATTTGTACCTTTTTTTTTTATTATTAAAGTGACGCCTAAAGCGCCTATGAGTGGTCTACTGAAAAAATGTGAACCCTGTCCCGAAGGTGTGCTTTGTGTCCCACAAATTCAGTGTCCTGCCCATGTGCGAATGGAAGACAATGAGAAGCCACAAATATGTGATTTGCCGGGAGATAAATATGGTTTTTGTTGTCAGACTGGACAAAATCATACAGGTAACTGTTAACAGCCGAAAACTAAGAGGAGATAACTTAAAATAATTAACTTCCCATAGGATCTCCTATAACCAAGCCACGTCGATCAGCTTTGCCCACATTCCTGTCTCCTGACGTGCTTGAGGAGGCCCGCAAAAACTTTCAACATCTAATGCATGATATAGCCCATTTGCCTGTAAGCCCAGGGATTCCGGATTTTACTCATGGTATTGCCTTTCATTCAACGCATCAAGAAGAGTTGCAAAATTTTGTGATTTCAAACAATGCAATCGAGCAGGTCATCACAAGTCAAGTCTTTGGCAAAAAGGAGCAGGTGCCTATCGATGATTTTATAACTAACAGCGTTCCAGTTAAATTTACTAAGACACCGCTAGCTCAACATTGCGAGGGTCCGCCGATTTGTCGCAATGTCAACTCGCCATACCGTAGTTTCGATGGCACTTGCAACAATCCAAAACCTCAGCGATCTTTATGGGGTGCTGCAGGTCAGCCCATGGAACGCTTGTTGCCGCCGGCCTACGAAGATGGCATTTGGACGCCACGAATCCATTCCAGCGATGGTATACCCTTGATGAGTGCTCGCGATGTTTCACGAATTCTATTAGTTGACATCGATCGCCCACATCCGAAATACAATTTGTTAGTCATGCAATTTGGCCAACTACTGGCCCATGATATTTCTCAGACTGCTTCCGTTCGTCTTGAAGATGGTGAGTTGGTGCAGTGCTGCAGCCCAGGTGGCAAGTCTATATTGCCACCAGAGCAGACCCATTTCGCCTGCATGCCCATCCCAGTGAGTCACGATGATGAGTTTTATGCAGCATTTAATGTGCGCTGTTTAAACTTTGTTCGACTTGGCCTGGTGCCTAGTGCCGACTGTCAGCTAAGCTATGGGAAACAACGCAGCAAGGTAACACATTTTGTAGATGCTTCGCCAGTATATGGATCTAGCGAGGAGGTGGCACGTAGTTTACGCACTTTTCGTGGCGGAACCTTGCGAATGCTGGATGATTTTGGGCATGATTTGTTGCCACTCACAAAGGACAAGAAAACATGCGATAGTGAGGAGCCAGGAAAAACTTGCTTTAAGTCGGGTAAGTCCTCGCTTATGGTCATCACATATAAATTTGTTTTGTACAAAGTTGTTAGTAAAATACAAAGTAAATAATTAATTTTTTAAAAAAAAAAAAATTCTTTGTTTAAAGTAGCATTATATTTATTGTGTCCCAACAGGTGATGGACGTACGAACCAGATTATTTCGCTAATCGCACTTCATATTCTCTTTGCGCGTGAGCATAACCGTGTTGCCTCTATTCTGGCACAGCTGAATCCATTGTCCACCGATGAATGGCTCTTTCAGGAGTCACGTCGTATTGTAATAGCTGAACTGCAGCATGTCACTTATAACGAGTACTTGCCTGCAATTATTGGACCATTGCAAATGCGTCGTTTTCGCTTGGAACCACAACATCATGGCTATTCCAAGGACTACAATATCAATGTGAATCCAGCGATTACGAATGAGTTCTCTGGTGCTGCTTTTCGAATGGGACACTCAAGTGTCGATGGCAAGCTACGCATACAGAAGGCGCACTCTAATGAAATCGACGAAATCATAAATATACCCGATGTGATGTTTAATCCATCGCGCATGCGCAAACTTAATTTCTACGATGATATGTTACGTACTTTGTTCACTCAGCCTATGCAGAAGGTGGATAGTTCTATTACTCATGGTGTAAGTCTACGATTTGAATTTAAATCTATAAATAAAAAACTATATCAAGTCTCTGATTACAGCTTAGTCGCTTTTTGTTTCACGGACATAATCCCTTTGGCTTGGACCTGGCTGCTATAAACATACAACGTGGTCGCGACCAGGGTCTGCGCTCTTACAATGACTATCTCGAGGTGATGGGACAGCGTAAGTTGCAGAGCTTTGCACAGTTGCCAGCTGATGTAAGTGGCTGATTTTTCGCTCCTTTTGCTTGCCTTATTAAGGAAATGGATTTATTCCAGATTGGAGATAGGCTGTCAAAGGTCTATCGCACACCAGCCGACATTGATTTGTGGGTTGGCGGTCTTCTGGAAAAAGCCGTCAAGGATGGCATTGTGGGCAATACATTTGCAGAAATCATTGCCGATCAATTTGCACGATTTAAACAAGGAGATCGCTATTATTATGAATACGATGGCAAGGTTAATCCAGGCGCATTTAGCTTGGCACAATTGCATGAAATTCGGAAGGTGAGCATGGCACGTTTGATATGCGACAATGCGGATCATCTGACGTTGCATGAGGTACCGATATCCGCCTTTATACGCGCTGATTTTTCAGGGTAAGGCTAGTTGAGTTTTGTTTGGAATAAGTTTATAATCGAATCCTTGTTTAAATACAGAAACCCACTCTTGAGCTGTGATGATCCTCATTTGCCCACCGTCAATTTAAGTGCCTGGCGAGTTTAGATAAGCTAAAAATATGTATCGCCCCATTCCCTGATTTTAATTTGTTGTAATTTTTATGATATATTTAAATTTTAATTGTGTGTCAACCAGGTGAGCAGTGTATGGCATTGTTTCAATGACTGGCAGCATTTCATTAAGTAAGAAAGTCGGAGAGCCATTAAAAATAAACTGTATATTGGATATAAAAATCATTGAGGTTTTTGTGTAAAAAAAAAATTCATTAATTTTGATTTCAGTGGGAATCACAGCCCACTTCTCAATTTGCTAAGAAGCTTTGTATGAATATCGTTTGACTTGTTTTGCGTCGTTTGGGCTGCTGTATAAGAGCATGATAACTGTTGATTGTTATTGAAGACCATGTAAATATAAATAAATTAATTAATTAATCAATTCATATTGCGCTTTGTTAAGTGAGTCACATCAAAATTTGACCAACACGAGTTGTTGATAGTTGAATATTTATGTAAAATTGTAGCTCTATGCCTATTAGCAATGAATATAGAACTACTACTAACTAGTTCCACACTCTTTGCTATTACCTACACTAAAACGAATAATAATTTTCAAAAATGTGTAAAACTATTGTTAGAATATTTTCAAATACGTGTCAGATTGTACTTAAAGGAACACATAATATCGCATTTTACAAAAACGCCCAATTTAATTGTAGCATATTTTACACATTTAAATTATCATCCTTACCCTTTGTAGAGGCATATATAAGTGCTTACATACTATATAAATAAGTACATAAACATGTACCTATATACCTACAAGATAACCTTTGTGCATGTGAGCTAGTTTTTGAATTCGCGCTCAAATGTTAATTAAAATGCGTATGCAAAGTAATACAATTTGTTGCAATTGTTGTTGCTTTCTTTATTAACAATGTTGCATAATTGTGTGTGTGAGTTTATATCTTAACTATGAAGATAGATTGTACACACATGTTCATAGTACTTGCCATAGTATAACAATTTTTGCATTTGTCTAGATGATTAGTAACTTGTCGTATTTGCAAATATCTTGCTTATCCATAATGACAAATTTAAATTTAATGTAAATTGTTTTGTTGAATGTTAATGTATTCTTTAATCCACTTGAGATACAGCTATGAATGTGTCTAGTTTTTATACCCTGTACCTTATGGTGCCAGCTGAAAATGTATGTAACATACAGAAAGAGACGTCGATTTTTCTGTCTGTCTGTTTATCTGTCCTTATGAACTCCTAGATCTCAGGGACGGTAAGAGCTGGAGCATTCAAGCCTTATTTTGTCACGGGAGACAAGTTTGTTTTATTTTTTTGATATCGGTTTTATAGCCCCCATAGTGGTGTTTCAAAAGTTTAAGATGAATTGCACTCGGAAATTTTTTAAAATCGGTTTTAGGGTATAATTCGTTTGTTTCACGCACTACCAAATTTGAAAAAAAAATATCGTTATCAAAGGCAATCAAATATCTTTTGGAACAGGGTATCCCAAAGTCGTTCGCGCCCGACGCAAGACTGAAAAATATTTGTATTCGTTTTGATATATGTATTAATATTTATCTCCTACGTCATTTGTTTGGCAATCATTTAAATGTTATTCTCTTAATTATGTTCAACATACGTTTGTACGTTTCTTACAACAATATTATGTCTTTGGTAAAAATGAAAAAAAATTCCCATGCCAATTGAAGCGGAAAGTTTTTGATCTTTGTAAAATTGTAAATAAAAGAGTAAATAAAATGAGAACACAATGTAAAAACGAATTCGAATATAATTAAATATTATAAAAAAATTTATCTATTTTTAACGCACTTTTAGTTTTGATCTGTTTTGTAATAAAACTTGTTTTGACATTTTGTGTCTTTATGTATAATTAATAAACAAATTAATTAGCGCGAACTTTGGTTTAAATTGAATTTCACAAATTTAGAGCTCATTTAACAGTTTATTATTAATTAATCGAATCAACTGGTAACAAAGATTTAGTTTATTGGAGGTTCTTAAATTTATGGAAATTTAGATAATCCACTTTGTTTTTGTGATAATGACATTGCTTTCTAAACTAAAATATCAATGCAATTTAATTTAATTGTTGCTTATCAGAATAGGCCAGGTACAAGAATTTATCTTTATCCTTCTGCCCGAAATACAAAGATCCCATTCTGGTTGATATGGGTGGCACAACATTGTTGACAAAGAAAAACAGCGCATCGTCAGACCGCAAGTTGAGGCGTTTACGTATTAAAAAATAAAATTGGCACAAAGTCAAGCCGCCGGGCACCAGATATTTCTTCTTGTCCAAGTCAGGAATACGCGCATTGGCCGCTTTCTCTACAATTAAGGGCACCCGATCCGGAAACTTGCTTAGTATTTTCTCAGCTTCAGCGTGGCGCTTCTCGAATGAGTGATCCTTCTTGAACTGAAAATGCATATTCATCTTTAGAGCTGGCCGAATAAAGATTTATTTACTTTGTTTTGTTTGTTTTGCTTTAGATTCCCGAAACATATGTGGAATTTTTATAATTTCTGCTTTCTACAATATGGAATGAGTAAAAAAGCAAAGCCAATTCAATCTTTTAAAAAACAGCTATTATTACACAGGATAGTAGCAGCCTTGGCCAGCCTGGGCGGGCAACAAGTGCGGAAAAGCTTTCGCCCTTAAACCCAAACGGCAAGAGACAGCTCGAGCACACACCCAGTCAGCAGCATGTAAAGCTGAGGAAAAAACTTGATGTGCCGTTAGATGCTATAACAGTATATAGTTAGCTTTCGGGGTTCCAAGTTGAACGCCCAACGCGTTGTTGGTGTTAGTTGTTGCGACGCGTCGGTTCTTCGGGTTTTACATTCGCGCGCTCGTTCTCTTCGTCTACGACGGAGTCTGCTGTCGGACGTCGAGCATAGCAGTCGTTGTCGTTGTGGTTCGGAAATTTGTATTTTTGTGATTTCCGGTTTAGATTGGTGCGAACTTTTCCGTACGATTCATTCCGTTGTCGTCGTCGTTGTCGCTCAACAGGTGTCTAGAATACCGGAGACTCGAATATTCAAATTGACAACATCGCGTTTGTGCCATTGTGTTATGTGTGTAATACTAAGAAAACATTTTGGTGCGGTTTTTAAAATGTTTGTTTAAATCAAAAAAATTTGCATATACGAAATGTTTAAAAATCAAACAAAACAGTGAAATTTTGAGCATTTGTTTATAAGTATTATATTTTTGTAAAAATACATACATATATATGTACATATATACTGCATATATTTAATAAACAGCTGCGTTAGGCATCAGCAGTGGTTCGAGCTGGAAAATAACAAGTTCAACAAAAAATGTGTGAATTAGGCCGATTAAAGTGTGTGATTTTTTGTTGTTATATTTAATTAAATAAATTCAACAAACATATGTGTAACTGTATATGCCTAAAATTGATTTGTTTATATAAAAGTAAATGCACTATGTGCTCATATGAATACACGTGGAAATTTAATCTACTAATCTACTAATTTGTTCATTGAAAGTAAGTTAATTTTTGTATTTCAAGTATCAATCATTCATTCATCAAAATAAAAGCCAATTCAAAATTTACAAGCGATAATAAGTTGTATTTTTCATTTGTTTTATATGTATAATAATGCACTTGAGTCTCACACAATTGACCTAATCAGTTTTAATTAAGTTACTATCTAGACATTTTAAATTGGGTTTGTTTCCAAAGTTCAAAGAGACCTCTTCCACACAACAATACATTTACATGTGTATAGCGAGTAACTAAAATTGATTTCTATTTATAAAAACTGATACCATGCCTTCGAATACGAATGTGACAACCCAAACTAAAACACAATAAATAATACAATAAAATTTGATTAAGCACAAGATAGAGCTTTTAATCAACACATCAGTAATCAGCATGAGAGGAGGGGCAGAGAAAATTGTATGGGTTGTGTCAATAGGAAATTATATGGCTTTCATAACAGGTAGCAAAAGTATCTTATGGTGTAATGACACGCACGAATGTACTGCCTTCTATCTTGTAGGCGGTACTTAATCACACTGAACTAAAGTGAAAAACTTGAACCAGTAGGAATGTGGTACGCTATCTTTATGGTCTATAAACAAAAAGCATGTCCTTTGTAAATTTTGTGTCTGACGATATCCTTCAGAGGTATATAGCACTTTTGTCTTACTCTTTGATCTCTTCTATGAACGAAACTTGTTAGCCTAACTTTTTATTATACCTTTTATTAGTACTTAGTAGGCATCTTTGAAGAGACTTGCCCTTGTTGGTAATAAATATTTTTGACTAATTACGGCCGTGGTCAATTGATTTAACTAATGAACTTGTGTTAACAATTTTTATGGCGTTTTAACTACTTGAATGTAATGACTGTATTTAATTGGCAAGGAAGGGCCTTACATTTGCATATAAGGCAAGAATAATTAAGATTTAAAAAACAATTTTTTTTAATAAACTTTTATAACACAAAAATCGTAGCAAAAAAAACAAATACGATGTATTTTAAAAGATGTATTTGTTAACACTCGGAGTGGACCCAAGTGTCTGAGTAAATTCGCACCCGTTCCGAACCTTTTTCACATTGGATTCGGCACTTGATAATTTTGTATCTTCCGTATTATGTCGCAAAGTTTTGAATATTGGCTGTAAAGCAAAATTGAATTAAAAATAAATAAAGAAGAAAATTGGAATTGGGCCAATGATTGTAACTCCTTAAAAAAAAATTTACATAGTTATTATATAAATAGTTGCGTACATTTTAAGACATTTATCCACACTTTACCAGACGGATACCTGACACACACGGATTAACACCTGGGACTCAATACGTTACACGTATCCAAAAAAACAACAAAACTTTCGTAGGTTAGGGTTAGGGCGGCAGTCGGGACATAACGTCCCAACTCACTTAGGCCAGAGAATTGGCCCGTTGTGATAAAAATTAAATTTGCTCTGAAACATTAAATGTTTTATGCAAAACCAAGTTTCGACTGCGTTGCATTAAAGCTACAAGTAAGATGCTCCGACTAGGAGCGATATCTTGTATGTATTATACTATACATAATATCAAGGAAAAAAAAAGAAAAAAATCATAGAGTTATTGTTGGTATATATGTGTGTTAAATTAAGAATATTTTTTTTACGCTTTACCGATAGGATTGAGGTCAGGGATACAGGTATTTCCACAGAATTGTCAACAGTTGCCGAAAAATTAATAATAATTTCCCTGACTGACTATTTAGTCAGTCGCCCCTGGGAGGAGCATTGGGGATCTCTATTAATAGCTGTTCGAAGAGAACAGGGACCTACAGTTTATAGCCGAATCCGAACGGCGGTGTCTTGAATTAATAGAGACGCGGATTAGTTCAAATCTATATTTTTTCTCGTTATATTTTTTAATATTTAATTTTATTATTATACCCTGTAAAGTATGGTGCAAAGGGTATACATATTAAGTTTGTGCAAGCCGAAAATGTATGTAACATACAGAAGTAGACGTCGGAGACCCCCAAAGTTACCTAAAGTATGATCAGGGTGACTAGAGAAGTCGATATACCCATGTCCGTCTGTCCGTCTGTATGAACGCCTAGATCTCAGAGATGGTAACAGGTAGAGCAACCAAACTTTCAGATTAGATCCCTTATTATTCCATAGGAGACAAGTTTATTTTATTTTTTCGATATCGGGGTTACATTATATAGCTCCCATAGGGGTGTTTCAGAGGACCTCGAAAAAAACCAAAAGTTTTAGATGGATAATTCGTTTGTTTATAAAGATAACTAAATTTTGTACTCGGAAGTTTTTTGGAGATCTTCAACACTGTACCAAATTTTATAAAAATCGGTTGATTATATCATATAGCTCCAATAGGACCAAACGGTCAAAAAAACGTTTTTTTTACAAAATTCGTTGTGTTTCTTTTGTTTGTGAAGATATCGTACCCCAATTTGGAAATCTATTGTCTTTTAGAGTGCTTAAGCAACATATTGGATTTAATTGCAATTAGTGGTACAGGGTATCCCAAAGTCGTCCGCGCCCGACTTTAACGTACGCCATATTTTTTATTATAATTTAAGATCAACTGCTTTGTTGTACCCTTTTGAATTAAAGAAATAAATAAATAATAATATAAAATTAAATTTTTTCAACATTATATTTAAAAAATGTCTAAATTCGTATACGACAATTAGGGTATTTACGCGAATAATTTTTCATCAATATTGGATTGTAACCTAACTTGTATCGGCTGATTGCCAATAAAAAAAAATATAAATATCAAAAAAAAAAAATATCAGTTTAAAAACGCTTGTTGAAGTTTACGTTTTTTGCAGCAACAAAATGAACAGGGCTGTGTTTCAACTCCCAACTCGACTTTTCTTTTGAGGCATTTCCGCCACTATATTATATCAGGACTTTTTTTTACCAAGTTGTGATATAAATAAAAAAGCGAACAAAATGATTTTTAAAAGATGGCGTACGTATGGAACAAAGGGTATATTAAGTTTGTGCAAGACGAAAATATATGTAACATACAGAAGGAGATGTCGGATAACCCCAAAGATATCTAGAGCAAGATCAGGGTGACTAGAAAAGTCGATGTACCCATGTCCGTGTGTCTGTCTGCCCGTCTGTCTGTCTGTATAGCTCCCATAGGTGTTTTTCGGAGAACCTTGAAAAAAACCAAAAGTTTAAGATGAATATTTCGTTTATTTATGAAGATATCGTGACCAAATTTGGCATTCGAAAGTTTTTTATAGTTCCCAAGCACTTTACCAAATTTGATAAAATCGGGTGACTATATCATAAAGCTCCCATATAGCATTTTTGACTATATCATATAGTCCCTAAAGGACCCAATGCCAAAAAAAAGTTTTTAGGGCTTAACTCGGTTCTTTATAAAGATATCGAAACCAATTTTGGCATTCGGAAGACTTTTAGAAGATTAGAATTAGTTACGGGGAAAAATTTTTAAATCGATATCTTTTTTGTGATATTGGACTAGCCAATAACTGGATATTAATAATAATAACTATATATTGTTGCAGGTCGATTTTAAAGTGAACATTAATTACTACTGTTCTGTCGATATAACAAGGAAAAACTACTAGACCTGGAATATCTTACCTTAGTTACAGGACTTACCGATTGTTTTTCTCAGTGAACTAAGCGCAACGAAGAGATAACTTTTTAGCTTTGGATTAAAAAAAAAAGTTTAAAAAAAACTTTAAAATTGAATATATATATAGTGTTGTGAAGATCATTACGACTGGATGAAACCTTCTAAAGATATCCGACATAACGTATTAAGGTAACACCATCCTACTATAAACTGCTACAAGTCTTAGCTCTTTGTAGAAATATCATATTAATTTTGATGGATACTCATGTGAGCGTAAAAAAAACGGCGTACGTAAAGTCGGGCGTGGACGACTTTGAGGTATCCTATTCCATCACATTGAAATCAATTTGGGTATATTGCTCAGGTAATACAAAAAACTTTTGATGTCCAAATTTGGTTACGATATCTCTGTAAATAGAAAAAGAAGAAACGAATGCCATATGATATAAATCGATTTTGATAAAATTGAGAACTCTAAAAATATTTGGATTACCAAATTTGGAGTTGCTATGTAATACTCCTATGGAAGTTATAAAATAAAATACACTTTTAGGTTATCTAATCCAAAAATTCCGGCGTTAAGACGGACGGACGAACAGTCAATTTCTTATGTGCTACTGTTTGTAACTTTGGGGATAGTCTGATGTCTCCTTCTCTATGCTACATACATTTGCACAAAGTGTATATATGTATATACCCATTACATTTGGTGCAGTGTAACAAAAATAGTGAACGTTGATCTGCTTATATAAGGAGTTAATTAAGGTCTTCAAGATCTAGGCGTTCAGACAGACGGATTGAGTTGATTATAAATAAATATTATAAATTGTCGTTGAAGCAGTAGAGATTAGAAAGAAATGCGATGGTCAGTGTCTAGCACTTTAATTCTAAGACAAAGCTTTCACTATCATTTAGAATGATGTCATAGGCTGGAAAATAATTTTAATTTCAATTACTTTTCGGATATTGGTATACTTACTTACAAGAAATGCACTTTTGTTCAAATAATCAATTCAATTAAAGTGTTAACAAAACTTTTTTCCCCTCCTCATCTTAAAGCCAGCCCAAAAGCCAGCCCAAAAGCATGCTATAAAAAAGATACATCTGAAAACATTCCATGCGAAGGGCATACATACTACAAGCGTACTTATGTGCTCATGGTTGCATACAGAGCAGAAAACATACATATGTTTCTAATTCCTAGTTGGGTTAATGAATAAATACATATGTTCTAGTGCATACTTTGTTTACAGTGCTCTTGTGTGGAACATTTACTTCGTTTAAATGACTGCCACTGACTGATATCGTACACGTTTCCATGATATATGGGGCTGTTAATACAACAATTAACAGGTATTTGTAAAATTTGTATAAAAATAGCCCAACCAACAGAGGTGTCACTTTGAGATCATATTGAGATTTTTAACACTTTTTGGTGCCGAAACTACGCCTAAATCAAACCAAACCAAGCGTAAGTAAGTCCAAGTTGTTAATAAGCGACGCTGAGTATCGTAAACAGCCTTAAAATTCAAACTCAATTTGTTCGAATATTTTTGTGAGCTTTCGCTTGAGCGTCTAATGAAAATTGTTAGCTTACAGACGACAAACTCAAGCAATAATTTGATTTGTTCTGCTAAAATATAATAATATAAATTATTTGTGAAAAACCAGGAAAAGTATGTAAGTGCATGAGTACATACATACCCAAAGACTTTACCAAAATGGGCTCAAGGCTAACTATACATCAGTTTTTGATTATGACAGTTGTAATCCTAGTTGTTATTCAACTTGAACGAACTTTTCGTTGGTTGAAAACAGATCCATTACACCACGTTGCCTTCAAGAGTTTGCTTCTGAGAATGCACTTAAAAGAGCTTATTTATTTTTATTTGCAAAAATTTTAAATAAATGTGCATACTGAAATTGATTTGAAATTGAAATAATGTAATTATAAGTAATACATAGGTTAGGTTAGGTTGAACCGGTTGACCCCTGGGGGGAGTCACACATAGACTGCATAGTCCTTAGTGGATAAGTAATACATAAAAAAAAAACATACGGAAAATAATAATTCGACTCGACTGGACTCCAATTGCCAATTTCGATTATCATAGCTCTTATAGTCTCCAGGATCCGCAGTATACAGAATGAATTTTGAGTGTCTCTGGTGCCTTCTCCTTTATGTTATATAAATATTAAAAGCAATCAATATGCTTTCTTTAATGGGAAACCACAACCTATCTGAATCTCATGAAAACTTTCAACATGGTGTGGTAAAAGTTAATCAACGTATTTAACCCTCCGTTTGGCACATGTTCCGATAACCTAAATATATTTAAAAAAAACATCCTTATAGCCATCCTCGTAATGGAAGGATCTTCTTCTTTTTTTTAAAAGTTAGAGTAAATAAATATGTAAAAAATGAAAAGGGTCTGGCTGGACCCATGTGCCAAACGGAGGGTTAACTATAAAGTTCTAAGTTTAGTTTCTGGTAGTTAGCCGTAACTGCGTAAAAACGCAAAACAAACTTTTGGATAACAAGTTGTTAACTTGGCCTTATTGTTGTAAATACACATAGTTTTCTACCAAAGTGCCTCCTGCTAAGTTGTTTAATAAACGACGAATTGACGGTTCGTTAATTGGCTTTCCATGGGCTTGACAGATGTTGGTTCACAACACATAACTAACTACGTTTAATTATCTTCATTGATATTATTTCGAAAGGTTTCTTTAAACTAGCTCGTAGTAGGTAGGTTTTGTAATGTCACTATAGAGGCGAGATGTAATTCGAAATCGATTCGGACAATATGAATCCAGTTTGTAGGGATGATATTTACAGTGACGAATGCCAACAGTGGATGCAGAATGTATGTGCCCGTTGTCGCGATCTCTTTGCCGGTGAACAGCAGAATCAGTGGGCTCTCTGGTGGCACGACGAGATACCAGCTGTTTACAAGTCTGACTTGCAAGACATGACTGTCTACGACTGTTACAAGCTAAAACATTTGCTAGAAGCTGAGGTCGAAGCTTTTATGCCACTGCCAGTTCCAGAAATAGAAGATGCATCAGAAGGCACAAGTTTTTTGTGGTGGCACAAGCTCCTGCTTATACTGGCATACATTGTCATAACTTTTAGCTGCATAATGTTATGTTGTTGGTGCGAAGGACGTACTTTGTGGGTCAAGCACGCCGGCGAAGAGAAAGACGAGGAGGATATCGAGCAGCAAGAAAAAGAGTTAGATAAAATGTTCATGCAAGACGATAGTATTCCTTTTTATGATAAAAGCGAATCAGGACAACTAAGGGAAGATGAGCAACCAAAACGAAACTCCATCAGAGGATGGATGCGACACAAGTGTCGCCCAGTGTTTATTCACAGTGAATCATCATTGCGACGCAAGCGGCTAAAACGTCTGGAGGAGCAGCGTATTCGGGAGGCCAACACACAAAAAATAGTGGATAAGTGGACCATGGCACAAAAAAATAAAATGCCAGATAAACGCTTAAGCACCGATGAGAACGATGATTAAAAAATATAGAAAATAAATATTGCAATTGTAAAGAGAAATCCGAATCGATACCAAGCATATTGCGCGTCTGTTATTACATAAGTTGACACTAGAGTTAGGTTTTCCATTTAAAGGCCCCTACGCAGACACGAAAAATAAACAAAACTTCATATAAAAAAAACGCTCACAAACGTTTGGTCACAAACTGTTCTTGCAGGTGGTATGTAGACCAGTGTCGCTTCTTTTTTTGTTTTTTGATGCCTGTAGTAAACCATAGATGGCGCACTCAGCAAAAACAGCTGTTCGGTTTTGGCGCCATAAACAAAACTTATGTGCATCTATTTATATAATAAGAAAATAATTCATTTGTAACATTAATGTGCGTTACAATACGTCTATGCAATTCGTCTACACTCAGTTCTGCGCGTTAAATATGGGGTCACCCAAACACTCCGCCTTTCCCTGTGTATTGCCTCCTGTCATCGCTTTTTTTCCTCATCCAACAATTCAATTGCAATGCATGTCATTATTATTGCATTGTTTACACACAATAGCAAAAGTAATAAACGTTGACGATAATTCATGTTTTATTTCGAGCCTTTTAAAAATTAGCTATTTGTAAACAAAAAGCAGCTGGTTATCGATAATAATTGCGATAAATTGCACATTTTGTTACTAGAGACACACTGTTCCTTTCGTGACCAAAATAAGTCTGTCTTTTTGCTAGGTGGCTGTTTTCGTGTCTGCGTAGGGGCCTTGAAGTGAAATTTGAATACAAAACACACACACGCAAATGCTAGTGAAAATTGTAATTCTAATTGTGCCCCTGCAGTAGATGGATTTAGTATTTTCGATGCACTCGCCAATTATTTAAAACGATGCTTTTATTTATTGAATATATTCCAAATAAGTAATACTTTTATTGAATAAATTAGTTTTTATTGGTGAATTTAATCAAATCTCAAGCAATTTTGTCGAAGATTTTGAAACGGTTGCGAATCATGTCTGTGGCACCAAGAATCGGAATGGCAACGAAATTGCAACGAAATGGTTTTCTGTGGCACCCCAGATAATATTGCGCTGTATCGTTCGTATGCATTGCGTTCACGAATTCGACGGTTCTCTGCTACACGATTTTCCCTATCGCTCATATATTGACATACTCGCTGGACTGAGTTCTTAAAATCTTCAAAAGCGGCCTGACGTGCCTGTGTTCTTGCAACTAAACGTGTAGCCTGTGACCCATTAATTCTATCTATTTCTTTTTTTAATCTTCCAATTTCAATATTTTGTATTTGTGTTGACTTTACTTTTCTTACTAAGACATTCAATCTGCACCTACGTCTACGAAGTGTATTACGTTCCTGCTCTGCAATCCTAAGCTCTAAGTTTTCTCTGCTCTGTCTATCTACGCAATGTATCACGGGAAAATAAGTGAAGCGGGTCACCCTTTTCCGCGACCTCTTCGATTTTAATGATTTTTACATATGTCGTAGAGCTACTAGCCACTAGTAACCACGTCAAATTTTATTGCATAACTCCGATTATTTATCGACTTTATCGAGGTACTGTTTACTATGGCGAACGAGCGAGGTGCCATCACTAAAATAAGCAAAACTTCTACAATCCTAGGAGTTACAAACCCTTTTTTTTTTTTGCAGTGCACGTACACGCATAAAATGGCATTAACACATTTTTTTTTAAAGTGGGAAATCATTTTTAAATTTCAAAATCTAAAAAAAAAATGGATAAAAAATTAAAAAAAATTTCTTTGCATAGCTCTTGTAGCCTGACATTTAGGCGGTGAAGCCAATTGGCGCAAATCCCGAAACCTAGACACACGTCGAACTCGTATGTACTGTGCGAGTGATTTTAAAACTTGAAGGCATTATCATTTAGCTCTTACCAATAGTTTTTGCAATTTAATGCCACATCTGGTAAATACTTCAATATACCTGGTTTTACTTAAATCTTTTAAAGTTTTCACTAGATTTAAAAAAGTTTTACGGCGTGCTATTCTTAAAATTATTGCGTAATAGATTTGAATCCGATACTCGAACCGCGAAGTTCTCCAACGAGGAAAGATATCGAAATAAATAGAAAAACTTGATCTGCCTGACTATTATTTATAATTTTTGATCATGTTGGACATTTTGTGGAAATGACCATAAAACCAAATATCGCAGAAGCACGTCGAAAAAATAATATGTTGATGTGTAAAATTCATCCAATGCTTGAATTAGACAGTAGTGGAAAATTAAAGTTGTTCTGACAATCTTTTGAAAATGTTTTTCTAAGCACTTATAAGATTATGTATCCAATGAGAGCGATTATTTGTTAGGTTACACATCGTAACATATAATCATAATCTTGTGTGATTGCCTTACTTATAAAAAAATTCCGAATTTGAGGGTCGACGAAAATCTTACGAGACTGGAGAGCAGCAAATAGGAGTGAATAATATATAACCTTTTCGTACATATGTATTTCATATGCAAATATTTGTTAATTAAAATTATAGAAACGTGGCTCGCACTTGTCGGCGGCGCTTTTTATTAACTTGAATTGTTGTTTGCTTTTAAGGCAATGACGGTGTGACGCTCAGGGTACATATGGTATAAATTTGTACATACATATGTATATGTATATATATGTACATAGTATGTACGATATGTACCATATCTGGAAACTTAATAGACTAAACAGTTCAAGAATTACGTATGCATATAAATATATTTATATAGGGAATAGATGAAAGTATGTGGGTACGGTGAAAAATGCAAGCACGTGCTTTTATCTATTTACATTTAGCCACCAGCAGTTAGTTAATCACTTTTCATAAACTAAATATTTTCGTTACTAATAAAAAAGTTTAGTAGATGTTTTTGTCATTACTGTAATTACTGTGTACAGATTTGACTTATAAGTTTAAGTAAGGCGTAGAATGGTAGAATATGCTCGCTACAATTTTTTATATTGCAAATGGTTAATTTCGTTTAATTTATATATATTTAAAAAAATGTTTTATAACTTTTACCATCTTTTGACAAAAAAAAAATTAATTTTTTTCATACATTTTTTTAAAAAAACAAAAATTTTTTGTTTTATTTTTTTTTTTAACATTGTTTCACCAAATAAAGAATGTATAATAACACGTGTTGGTTAAAAAAAAAATCAACTTTTTTTTTTAAATAGGCCTGTTGCCAACTTAGATTAAAAAAAAATTGGTTCAAAAATGTTTAGTAGTTTGGTTGCTTGTAACTCCAGTAATTTTTACTTAATCTGTACATATCATATATCACTGTAAAGAGCACATCAATATCTTTCGATATAATCGTCGAAACGAATAATGTGCCCAACTAAATGTTTTCGAAAAAATCTTCAAAATGGTTGTCATTTTCGTGTTTCTCTTTTATACGAAAGTTCATTCGATGACCCTTAAATTTGAAAACTAGTGTTAGCAGCGCAATTATTGTTGTCACATTGAAAGCCAAATGAGTAATAATTCAAGAAAAAACATATTTAGGATATTCCCGCAACTAATAAAATTTTCTGCCATCAGCTGTTTTCAAACTATACAAATATCTATAGCAGTTGTTTTTTCTTTAAAGTGTTTTGTGTTTAAAGTGTTATCCTTTACTAAAAATAATTTAGTGCATTGTTTTAAATCGCGTAAAAAAATTAACGGAATGATTTTTTTGAATCGCGTTTGAATTCGCGCAACAGAATTAGGTGTAGTGTATTGAATTTATCGCCGACATTTTTGATGGGAGATTATGATGTTTGATATCAATCGAAAGATGTTTTATTTCTGCATTTTATGTACTTATACTTACTGTAGAAAATATAGCGCTTTGAAATTATTTGGATGAGGAAGAGACCGTGACAATAAAAAAAAATTTACTCGATCTGACTGGTCAGCTAAGAAGTCCAAATGGCAAGTTTTGTTACCCTAGCTCTTTTGGTCTTCAAGAACTAGGCGTTCATACTGACGAACGACCCTAGGTGTTCGAAGAGAACAGGGACCTACAGTTTATAGCCGAATCCGAACGGCGATGTCTTGAATTAATAGAGACTTTCTTGGGCAAATAGCGTCTTTTTGCTAGCGATGCCAGTGCTATGGAAATGTACCAGCGCCTCTGCGGGGAATCGAACCACCGACCATCC
Source organism: Chymomyza fuscimana (assembly GCA_949987675.1). NCBI lineage: Eukaryota > Metazoa > Arthropoda > Insecta > Diptera > Drosophilidae > Chymomyza > Chymomyza fuscimana. The sequence continues at coordinate 90,006,582 of OX465088.1, forward strand.
GGTTACAAAGCATAAATAATAAAAGCATAAAAAATATAACATATATTTTTTAGTAAATTGACTCGACCTAACCAGCTATTCACCAAAATTAATTCCGTCTATGTTATTTATAACCAATAGGTTCAAGGGTATTTTAGATTATTATATTTTAGATAAAACTTCATTTAAAAAAAAAAGTCCCAAATGGGATATCCCAAATGGGCCTTATGGCAGGAGTAGGCATAATGTACCAGTGCCTCTGCGGGGAATCGAACCACCGACCATCCGGTTACAAAGCATAAATAATAAAAGCATAAAAAATATAACATATATTTTTTAGTAAATTGACTCGACCTAACCAGCTATTCACCAAAATTAATTCCGTCTATGTTATTTATACCCAATAGGTTCAAGGGTATTTTAGATTATAGGCCCATACGCAGTTCGAAAATTCCGTTTTGGCACGGAATGACAAAACTTCATTTAAAAAAAAAAGTCCCAAATATATAGATATCCCAAATGGGCCTTATATCAGGAGTAGGCATAATAGGTCATAATTTCCTTTGGAAAAAATTAAATGGCACTGTCTTAAAGGTAAGAGGTAAGCCAGTTATAAACTTGATTTAAAGCAAAACTCATTGTACAGATTAATCCATTTAATCGTATTTTATATTTGTTTCATTTGCTTTCACATTGATTTTTCCGCATTAAAATTGAGCTTTATCTAACTGAATTTGGGTTTTTCCGGGTGAGACGTATGGCTGGCGACAATGTTTTTAACTGTGACGCCGTCTATATAAATTTACCAAGTAATATAAACAGTTGCCATGCAAATGGTACAGTACAGTTTGTTGTTTAACTTTTTACAAATTGGATTTTAATTTCGTTATTTATAAAATTAACTTATTACCAGGAACGGCAGCTCTTGCTTGTAAAGAGTGCGCGAAAAAAAAATAATAAAATTTTTAATAAGCATAACTTTAAACGACTTGGTTCATAGTTTCATTATCAATCAAAATAGTCTTGTCACATGTTCAATATTCTGCATTTAAGTACGCATGTTTTCGTTACAAGTTTAATTTTTTAAATGCTTAAATTAATTTGAAGCTACCATTTGCCATGTTTTCGTTACAAGTTTAATTTTTTAAATGCTTAAACTAATTTGAAGCTACCAATTGGGAAAAGCTCAACTTAAAGTTAAATCAAATATCAAGTTGTAAAATAAATTAAGACTGAGCTCGTGTGACTTTGGGGAAACAATAAAAAGGCATTCATAGCTAAAAATAAAAGTCTGTTTGCCTAAAGCGATACGTTAATAAATAAATTATACTTATCTTACGTTATTTACAACTGCCTATAAATACATATGGAAAAATAATTTTTTTAATTTCATCTGCGCGTGTTATTGTATGTGTAGGTAAATATGTATGTAGCACAAATTGCTTCAATAACGTTTGTAGTTCAGTGTGAAGAGAGCATCGGTTAGCCCTGCTTTTGGCCCATTGAAAGTGCAGGTTCAATCAATTTTCAGGTTAATAAAACTGAATTTGGCTAATAAAAAAAAAAAAATAAATAAAATTGCCATAATAGCGTGTAAACAAATGTTCAACCTATTTCTGTTTATACATACATACTCATATCGTATCGTAATTTTTGTTGTCTATTTGTCTAGCGCATACAAAAAGACAGCAGATACATATTCCTGTGTACAGAGCAAATTGCCAAACTAATCAGTTTATATTATGTTTACTATTATATACATATATATGCACACATCGGAATCAGTATTTCTCTTAATCTTAATCTTAACGAAATGAAATTTTGTTTGCTTTTAACGCTTTGATGCAGTTTTATTCAAATTTTTATTCGATTTCTGGCTGCACGCCTTAACGTCTCGAACAATTTAATAGATACATATGTGTATATTATGTATTTTTATTTTAGATTGCTCGTATGCGATTTGTATGAATTTGTTATTAATTCACTAAGAAATTAATCAAACACGCTCTCATACGTGACACATCAATTCACAGCTTAACTGTTGGGTGCAAAATTGTTCTCCATTTTTTTTTTCTTGCTTACATACTTACTATGTATACAAATGAAAACGTACGAATTTTTGCGACCATGCTATGTATTCTTCCTTATGGAGTATATAGAGTATACTGTGTCATTTATTTGTTTTGTTCTCACAAAAAATAAAAAAAAATAGCGAACGTTTGGTCGGGCGCGACCGACTTTGAGATACCCTTTACCATCACAACAAACTAACAAAAGAATAAAACGATTCGATCAAATTTGGCATAATTGGTAATGCTTCATGATATCTTCATAAAGAAACGAAATACATAAGTACATACATATGTTAAAAAAATCATTTCAAAAAACGTTTTACAATCTAGAAGTTGTTTTAAAATGTAATGTGAGAACTTCCACATGTAAATTACTTTTTGGGAAATATTACGACTTATTTGTTTGCTCAGTGCTTAAATTGATGTGGGAATTAAAATGGGTGCGATAAAATTTAGATAGTTCAGTTGCGGAAAGTAATATTTTGACGAAATTAAACTATATAAAGATTAAAAAAATATTAATAGAAGAAAATACTTTTGTATCGAAAAAATCTATTGGAAAGTGCAGAGCACTTATATAGGCCCTATCAGTGACCAACAATCGTTCTAATCAACCAGGATAAATGGCCAGATAAATTGGAAGTATTTTAGCTAACAGCTACCAGATTGGATTCCCCGAAAAGAACTCCAATTTTGAAGATAGCAAAAAACTTCTCATTGGTAAATAAAACCTAACACAGATATTTTCGGCATAAAGGATAAATTCGGGTGCAAGGATTTGTTGGAGAGTTCTACCCGATCCTGAGAATAATATACCGGCCTTGTGGACATTTCAGTGGCCAACGACCCAAATCATTCATTCATTCAAGCACGGCTCAAGATAATAATGTGGACGTCAGTCCTCAATCTTATTAAAAAACTGTAGTGCGAGCTTAGACGTAAAACTTCCAAGCCGACAAAACGCAGTTATGTGCTATATAAGTTTATACCGTCCATGCCATGAAGTAATTTAAAAAAACATCAATAAAAAAGGGTTTTAAGATTTTAAGAAATTTTTTTTTTTTTTTTTTTGTATTTATTTTGCAAAATTATCAAAAATACATATATTTTTATGAATTGCAGGTTTCTTATTTTATGATCGCCAATCCAGCTTGTTTAGTTAGAGATGTCTTAGGAGTGTTAAGGAGTCCTGTCAATCAGGAGGCCATCATTTGGTCTTCTTTTCGTTTTCTTTCAGTTCGGCGCTTGTTGGAGCAGATTTTTAAAACTTCTTTTTTTAAGCCTTTTTATAGGATTTTCATTTGGGAGCCCTTTTGCCAGCCTATTTTAAGAAAATATAAAGTTTTTAACTAATGCAACTTATAAAGTAAGCAAACAAGCAATAATTCAATGTTAGTTAAAAAGTTGAGGAATACCTACTACAGAAAATGTATGTAACATACAGAAGGAGACTTCGGAGACCCCCAATAAGTATAAGTAAGTATGGCCATGTTCTCTGTCCGTCTGTCCACCTGTGTGAATCTCAGAGATGGTAGGCGCTAGAGCTACCAAACGTTCAGGTTAGATCCCTTATTAAGTCACGGGAGACATATGTATTTTTTTTTTTTATATCGGCGTTATATTATAGAGCTCCCATAGAGTTTTTTTAGAGCACCTCGAAAATAAAAGTTTTAGATGGATAATTAATTTTTTTGTGAAGATATCGTTCGGATCCCAAGCACTGTATCAAATTTTATTAAAATCGGTTGACTCACTTGGTTGCATCTTATAGCCCCCACAGGACAGATCGGTGAAAAAAACCGTTTTTGTGCAAAATTCGTTGTGTTTCGTTTATTATTTATTTAATACAACGAATTCGATGGAAATATGATGATCTTAAAGTAGTCCCTGACCGAAAGTCGGTTGTTTTGTGTTGCTTTTTTTATTATAGACATACGAAAATTCTAATTTTTCGTGAATTTACCAAATTTACAGCATTTTACTGTTTTTCATGTCGGTTAAAAATAGCTTATTCCATGAAGAATAGCAAAAAATATATAAAAATCAGCTAGATTAAAAAAAAAAGTTCACAACTATAATTTTCTCCAGGAGTGTATGATATATTATAACGCTCATATCGAAAAAAATAAAGCGAACGGAGCGACGAAAAATTCTGTACTTTATTGTCTATGTCTATCTACATTTTCGACTTGCAAAAACGTATTGTTCCGTTTGTACAAATTAAGTAGAAGTCTGTATAAAATTGGCGTAAACTAGCAGCTTAATACAAATTGAGCTATAGAATTGTTAGGTGAAAAAAATAAAACACGATCGACGAATTTTCAACTAATTACCATCTAATCTCTTTATTATTTACGTCTCCTAACATTTCTCACAAGCAAATAATATTAATTAATGATTATTCTCTAATTAAATTAGATTTCCAACTGATGTTTCAACATTGCTTTGAAAAAACTACATACATATAAGATACTAGAAAAGGAAAGAGATAAAGAGCGACCAAAAGTGAAAACTTCAAAGTAAAGCACAATGTGTCAACAAAACGCAAGACAGCAGCTCAGCAGTGTGTGCGTGCGTGAGTTTGAGTGTGAGCAGTGCCGCTTGTGTGTGACAAACAAACTGCAATGATTTGCATACGCTAAACACATACAGCTAGTGAGCACAAGTGAAAACAAAGCACAACTACAACTACACAACAACAACAACTGCATACAAAGGAAGTAATATCAAACATTTACAACAACAACGAGTAGTCAACAAAGGGCTACAGGGGGCGGAAGACACAAATCAAACGGCAGCAAAGTCAGCGACGTATAATAAACATGAAGTGCAAGTGTATGTCAACAAAAGGTTATAGATATTTGTTGTTGTTACTGCTTTTGCTGGCAGTAGTGCTTCAGTGCACGCATTACGCATCCGCCACGTTGTCAGATAGTGCAAAATGGAGCAATTGTTACGATAGCTACAATGGCTTTGATAACTATCCAAGTGCAGGTAATGGGTCATTGGCGGCATGGTCTGGCCACAATGCATCCGACACCCTGACATTGGCCCAACGGCCATTTGGCATGGACGCTAATATGCCAGACAGTTCCGGTTGGAGATGTTGCTGCTGGGGTGGAGTTAATCAAGTAAGTGTTGCTTTTAAATGAACCATATATACTTATATACGTATTTAAAACAACGATAACGACAACAACGAGCATGACGAAGAATATGATGCCTGCTTGATGGCTTTGATGAGCATTAAGGATTCAATATAAACAAACACACACACGGATAGCAACCGCTGCTGCCAATCCAAGCTTATAATTTTGTAATATGAACCAAGCAAATTGTTTACACACTTTATCCATTACATTAAATGAGCCGTATTCGATGCCAGTTCATAGTTTTGATAATCAACTTCATTACGCACATTAGTTGTCTAAATTGATGGCAAAACATGTACAAACATTTTGCCTGGAGCTCTTCAAAGCGAATTATATTAATGTAAAATGGCACACAGCCAATTTGTTGTGTGCACTTTGTGCTCTACTAAGGGAAATGCACTTAAATAACAATATACAGTAAACTATATATACATACATATATGCTGTATATACACTGTAAAATTTGTTGCAGAATGAGTGCCGCTGCGAGGGAGGAGGTCTAACACGCGTGCCACAAACTTTAAAGTTACCCATACAAACGCTTACTATAGCCTCCGTTGGCCTTCCGCTTCTGCGCTCCACAGGACTAAAGGTCTATGGCTCTACATTGTTAGATGTGTGAGTATTAATTTTAAATTAAAAAAAAAAAAAAAAAGCAAAAAAGTAACTAAGGATTGTTACTCTCTGCCATTGACATTGCCATAGTAACCGGCATTATTGCATTCATATTTTCAGTACTTTTACGGATTGCATGCACCTGGCGGGCATACAGGATGGTGCCTTTGCCAATTTAACAGTGTTGCGTACTATGTAAGCTCCTGTTGTTATGGTTTTTAATTTCAAAAAATAATGCTAATTATATTGTATTTGTTAGTTATATCTCGCATGCGCCAAAATTAAGCTTTCTATCGAAAGACGTTTTTGAGGGAATTTCCGAAACCATTGAAATTATGTAAGTCAAGTCAAAACAATTATACTTATTAGCATACATACATGTAGTATGTATTCCTCTAAGCTCACAATCTTACGCACACACCCACACACACGCTTAACCACAACCACCATAACAATTTTAAAAGTCCTTGGCCGTTGCCTGGCTGGCATAATTAGCGCCCAACCGCAAGTTTAACTATCGAGCGTAGCCAGGCTGTATGGAACGACGCTGTCCAATATGCGTGGGCGGGTCGGTTTGTGGCGCCTTACAACAATATGGACAGATTTAGAATAGGCTTTGTGTTTTCAATGCATGGCGCCCGCAACTAATTACAAAAGCAAGACTACAAATTTAAATTCATCATCAAAGAGTTACACCAATACCGACTCTTCAATAGAGCTGTTACTCAGCAAACTTGACAAACTTAATCAGGATGTCTGAAAATAAGTTTCTCACTTCCCTGCGGTAAAGTAATGTTTTATAAATAATAACATTTGCCATATAGATGTACACATAACCTTAAAGGCGCCTTAAATTAGTTGTGCCAATTTGTGCTCCCTGGATAAAGTCATCTTTAGAACAAGACAGCAATATGCAGCAGTTGAGGTTAGCTCTATGGCAACTAAGTGGTTGGGTGGGTAAATCTGGGATAGCATCGTTTATTGTTTACTTTGTCGTCCTGGCAATTGCTTGCAAGGAATTTGCCCCGCTTTCGAGACAAGTAGATTTATGTACTTAAGAAATTGTATATCGCATCTTGGTCAGTTGACTATGGCATGATGGAAGTTATTTTACAAATTGAGAGCCTAGACATAGTATGTACATAAAGTCTTCTTCATTTGATCAATTTGAATGCCACTCTACATACTCTACCTAATAAACGCAATTGAATTTTTACTTTAAACCAAATCAAAATAATTTAAAATAAATAAAAGTAATTTCGTTATTATTTTAGAAATAGAATTAGTACAGTCGTATAATATGAAAAGAATTAGAACATACTATATGGGCATTTCTACAGAAGTGTCAACCAGCGTCAAAAAATACAATTTTAAGAAAAGTGTGATTTTTTTCAAAATTGTAAGTCAAAAATGGGTTAAATTTGGTAAGACATTGATTTTACAGCTTTTCTTATTTATTTGCATAGATAATTGGCCTGAAAACTGAAGATATTTAGGTTTTTATTGTTTTTACTACTTTTTGAGTGATTTTCAGTCTAATTTGTTAAGGTTTCTCATTTACTTTTTTCGTTTCACACTTCTTGAATTATCACTTTTTATACACATAAATATTTATACTTTCTTATTATTAATGTAAATACAAGAATTTTAAAAAATTATTTGAAGAAATACATAAAACTAAAGAGGTGGAAAAATATGTCGCGTACTGAATGGTCACGTACTTAATCAGACTTAAGCTTATAAAAAAAAAAACTAGTATATACATTTTAACAAAATAAAGTGCAAAAGAAAGCTACAATATTTCACATTAGTTAAAAATTAATTGCTTTTAAATATTTTGTATTATTTTGAAGATTTTTACATTTTTGTGGATGCAGTCGCAAAACGACTTCTTTTTTTGTCGCGTACTAAATCGCAGGTTTATTGCCAATATATTGGAAACGATAAATTAACAGATCCTACCTTTTACACTACATATACAGCTACAAAAAAGGTATCAAAAAATAAACACAAGAAAAAAAAATTATTATTTTTTCTTCTTTTTTGTCGCGTACTGCAATCCTGGAAACGCCCATATATCAAAATTACCTAAATTGCCAAATTTTTCGATAAATGCTTGAACTGATCTAAAACTTGATGGATTTTATGTAACAATTGCACAAAAATTTTGACCGAGCAATTTTTAATTAGAAATCTCATAATTTTTAATTGCACACTGGAAATTTTGAAACAAAAATTTGTTTGACAATTTCATTCCATTTAGCACGATAAATTTTAAAGAAAAATATTTTTATAAACCTAATCTTTTCAAAATTTAGCTTGGGAGTTTCCTTTTCTAATTTCTTTTTTGCGTGCTCCCAAATCCGAATTTTTTGCTGTCGCTATCTACCCATACATACCTTACTCTAAGTTAGCACAGCTCCACACCTTTCGATTAAAATTAACCACGTGTATGACATTTTTGTTACAAGGGCAATTTTTTTTATGCAAGACATGAACCATATTTTGCGTATATGAACGTATAGCAAAAACTAGTTTTGAGTTGTGCATGCAATTTTTTAGGTTGAATCGGAGAAAGAATAATTAAAAATAATTACCAATAAACTAACTTGAAATTGGCATAAAAAAAATCAAAGAATATCAAAGAAAATTTAAAAAATTATTGCAGTTAGAATGCGTAGATATGAACCTATTTTGCCAATTCGTTTATTTGCTCTTCAACGAAAAAACAGATAAAAAAATTTAGTATTAAAAAACACATCACACTAATCTCACTATCTTAGTTTTTTAACTAGGACTAAATATACATAGTCCTTGTTACATTGGGTCTCCAACGTATCGCTCCTATTTGTAGAATATGGCGAGAAAATATAGCTAATATTTACTATGTATTTAATAAGTAATTAAATTCAAAACTAATAAAAAGGTCGTTTACGCTTCATCTAGTTGAGTTTCTGTAAAAATTTTCAACTCCTCGATTCAACAACTACTGAGAATACCACAATTATTTTTCCATATCGAACTCAATTGATGCGATTGAGCCGAGCACTGCGAGAAAAACGGCCACAATACGAGCAGAGGCACGAAAAAGTGATTTTACTGCATGACAACGCTCGGCCTCACATTGCCAATCCTGTTAAAACCTACTTGGGAACGCTCAAATGGGAAGTCCTACCCCACCCGCCATATTCCCCAGATATTGCGCCGTCCGATTTTTACTTATTCCGCTCGATGGCACATGGTCTGGCTAATCAGCAGTTCCATTCATATGAAGATATCGGAAAATGGCTTGATTCGTGGATAGCCTCAAAAGACGAACACTTCTACCGTCAAGGTATTCGAACTCTGCCAGAAAGATGGGAAAAAGTTGTAGCTAGCGATGGGCAATACTTTGAATGAGTCATTGATAACCATTTTTTTATAATAAAGTTACATTTTCATAAAAAAAAACAGCGAGAACTTAGTTGCGCACCTAATATATAAATTCTACGTTTTTACTTGCTACAGACGCATCATAAATAGCGGCCTTAAAAGCGTTCCCGATCTGACACATTTACCGCCACGCAAAATATTGCAAATGATGTAAGTAAATATAAAATATATTCTATATAATACAAGGTTATATAGGGGCAAGTGGGGTGAATTCGGAAGCATTTTTTCGTAATTTTTTTTCAAAATTGAAAGTTGTGTCATTCAGGGCATTGAATAAGCTACATTGTGTCAAAATTTCAGATCGATACGAAGATTTTTTGTCACATAGATTGATCTCCGAGCAGAAAATGCCAAATTCGCGATTTTCGATTTTTTGGTGTGAATCTGAAAGTGTCCAAAAATCATAAAAACCGCCATAAAATTTCAGCGCAAACATTTTATTTCTCTATTTTTGGTAAAAAAAAAGGTTGAATAATACATTGAAATGAATGAATGTGGAATAAAAATAATTGTTGCCTAATGAAATGGCCTGAGAAAATAATTTTTTAAAAATAGAGGGAAATCTTCTGAAAGGGCACTCCTTTTGTCGATTTTCACTGCCTTCAGCGTTGCCAACAAATCATCAGAATTTGGAATCGGTTTACGGGGTTTTGTTTCGCTCTTTTTAAGCTCTCGGCATTTTGACACAAAAACAGTTGAAATCCGTGCTGTAATTATATTCAAAATAATTATTTGGGTCATTTCGACACTTCCGGATTCACCCCAAATCGACTTTTTCGAAACGGAGAAGCGTCATTCTGGTGGCTTGTAAAAATCGAAACGAACACTTTAGCATTTTTCAAGTATAGAGTGTTAATAATATTATGAATTTTACTCGAGAAAATGTTGAAATTTTAGCGACACAAAAACTTTAAATGTAGCAATTTTTTTAGAAAAATTATACAAAATAGAAAAACACGTGTACTCGAGTCGGAGTACTATCAAAAACCAACGTCGCGACGGTCATGACGTTTATTTGAAAATTGGTGTCATAGTCAAATATCAACTGAGAAATCCGATGGGATGCGTTACCGGATTCACCCCACTTCCGAATTTACCCCACTTGCTTCTACTAATTAGTGGTTACCTTTTTATGAGCAGCTTGCTCCTATAGGTATGCAATAAATATTATTTTTTATACGCCACAGTTAAATGTAGAAGGAAAAGAGATGGATTTTAAGCTTATTAATACATTGTTTGTAAAGTAAAATTAACTAACAATAAGATACAATTTTTATTTTGCAACAGCGATCTCGATAACAATCAAATATCTCGAATAGACACAAAATCTATTAAAGTCAAGACTGCGCAATTGTAAGTAACAAAGACTTGTAGCTTTTTCGATTGCAAAAAATCAAACTATTATTCCGATTAGAATTTTAGCAAATAACGACATAAGCTACATTGATGACTCGGCATTTTATGGATCGAAAATTGCTAAACTGTAAGCCAGTCGAAGACATGTCATGTACACACACACACACATTCATTGAGTATTGCCTACTTTCAGCTCATTAAAGGATAACCAAAAACTCAAGGAGCTGCATTCAAATGCATTTTTCGGCATTATAGACATGACCGAACTGTGAGTAAACTGCCCGATGACATGGCATTTTATGCATTTGATAAACATACCGAAAATATTTTTAGCGATCTGTCGAGCACATCGCTGGTGCGTTTGCCCTCAGCTGGATTACAAACCATAGAGGCGCTGCACATTGAGAATACACATACTCTTAAAACCGTACCATCCATTTATTACTTTCAAGTAAGAACTAATCCACATACATACATATTTTTTCAATATTTATAAGTATGCCTTTTGTAGAACCTACAACGCGCCTATTTGACGCATTCCTTTCACTGCTGTGCTTTCCAATTTCCCTCGAGACACGATCCGCAGCGGCATGCCCAGCGCGTGCAGGAAATGGAAAAATGGCGCGAACAGTGTCACAGCGAGCGGGAGAAAGAACGTAAGAGGCATGCTAGTCAGAGTATTCAGCAGAGTGAGCTCTTGGGTAAATATGGAACAACAGCCCCGGCCACTGTCAGTGACTTACAGCTGGAACAGAATGATGTTAATGCGTATTATAGGTATGCACAATAAATGGCTGACATTTGAGTGGAATGTTGTCAAGGCTTCCTTTTGATTCTTTTGATTTTTATAGTTTGTACCCATGGGGGCAAGTGTATTATAGATATGTACATATATGCAATGTATGTAAGAAGCAGGAAATTAAGTCATGACCATCTGTCCGCCTATACGTTTATCCATCCGTTGGTTGGTATAAGCATTCAAATCTCAGAATCTGGGATAGTTGAACATATTGAACTTCAAAAGATGTAAACAAAATGGTACATTTCGCTTTAATATGCCTACAAGTGGGTGCAGGGTATAGGAGCGAGTTGGTCAGCGCCCCTACTGATGAACATATTTTTACTTACAGTCGCAAGAGTCGTTCAAATTCAGCTGTCTTTAGCATTGATGATGATGAGGCAGATGATGATTTGATGTTGATGGGGCTAAAGTCGCAAACGGCAACAGAGCCAGAATTGAATTCCAATGACTACATGTCTGATAATATTGGCTTTTTTCATGAACAAATCACCATCAATCCGGATGATGACCAATTGGCAGAGTATTGTGGCAACTTTACATTCAGGTAAGCCCAGACAAAAGCCAATATCCATTCAATAGACATAATTGCTTTTGATTCTGACAGAGAGACAAATGTTGAGTGCTATCCTATGCCAAATCCCTTAAACCCCTGCGAAGATGTTATGGGCTATCAATGGCTACGAATTGCTGTCTGGATTGTTGTCGGTCTAGCCGTAGTTGGCAATGTTGCCGTGTTGACGGTTATACTTTTAACTAAGTACGTTTCGCACTCGCTCAATAAGTCAATGTAATGCAAATTGAATTAATTACAATTGATGTGTGTGCCATTCCAGAAATGAACCAACGTCTGTGCCGCGATTTCTAATGTGCCACTTGGCATTTGCAGACCTCTGCTTGGGACTCTACCTGTTGCTGATTGCCTGCATCGATGCCCACTCCATGGGGGCTTATTTTAACTACGCCTACGACTGGCAGTACGGTAAGTGTGTTGTGAATTGATTCGGCTTTTGCACTTTAATGCTGATGCTTTTGTTTCGCAACTTGGGCCAGGTGCCGGCTGTAGGGTAGCCGGCTTCTTGACTGTATTCGCCAGTCATTTGTCGGTCTTCACATTGACCGTGATTACCATCGAACGTTGGCTCGCCATCACACATGCATTGTATCTGAACAAACGCATTAAATTGCGTCCGGCGGCATGCATAATGTCGGCTGGTTGGGTTTATTCAATCATTATGTCATCGCTGCCTCTGCTCGGCATTAGTAATTACTCTTCCACCAGGTGGGTATGATTTGTGATAGTGCCATCTTACATGTGGTAATTTTGTACATTTGCAGCATCTGCTTGCCCATGGAGATTCGCGATACATATGACACCGTCTATTTGGTTGCAATTATGGGCTGCAACGGCGTGGCGTTCTCTATAATCGCTATCTGCTATGCGCAAATATATCTCTCGCTGGGCAGTGAGACACGACATGCACGGCAAAATAATCCCGGAGATATGAGCATTGCCAAGAAAATGGCTTTGTTGGTGAGTGATGATGACACAGCTAGCCTTCATATAAATTTCCTCTCTAAATACAACAAATATTTTTTGCAGGTCTTTACGAATTTTACTTGCTGGGCGCCGATTGCATTCTTTGGCCTTACCGCTTTGGCTGGCTATCCGCTAATCAATGTTACCAAGTCCAAAATCTTGCTTGTTTTCTTTTACCCATTGAACTCTTGCGCAGATCCCTATTTGTATGCCATACTAACATCCCAATATCGTCAGGATTTGTTTGCTTTATTATCCAAGTAAGATTTTAATGCAAACGTCCTTCTACACCAAACTAACGACATGTTCCCGAACCTTTTTTTTTTGTTTTTTAGACTGGGCTTATGCCGCCAAAGCGCTTTGAAGTACAAACATAGCGATTCCATGCACGGCACATCACATTTCACCATACACGGATCGTCCATACAACGTCACAACTCGCTGACTCCCAAGATGCAAAAGGGGCTGGCCACCAGCACCGAGAAACAATCAATGCTTAAGAATCATGAGGATTACGTTTAAGTATCCAATTTTACCAAAAATTTCACTAATTACCTGAAAGACAAAACTGAAATCTGTTGCTGTGTGCGTTTATCAAAATTCCTCTGTATTTTGTACGCTCTTTAAATCTCTTACTCTATCTCTCTAGCTAATAATTTTGCATAGTTTGTTAGATACTTTTTGTTGTGCTGCTATGCACTGTCTATTGTGATATTGTTATTGGATAAGTTTTTCCAATTGTTAAGTTTTGTTTTACGCTCTCTATAGGCCAAGTTCTACATACATACCTACATACCTACATACCTACATACATATATATATAAACTAAATATGCAAGTCAGTATCTATTGTAAGCAGTCAGTATTTTTACCAACACATACATAAGTGTTGGATGTCAGTTAAGATATTTACATACATGCAAGCATATTCGTTCATACACAAATCACAAATAGCAACATTAAATGTTGTTTTTTACTGTACCCAGTATAATGAGAAATTCAAGTGTTTATGTATGTGTCTATGTATGTGTCCATCAATGAAATGAAATAAACAATAAAATTGTTCGTAAATTATTGCTACATATTAGTAATTTTATTCATAAGAAAACAGACTATTTAGGCTGTGTTGAGCGCCATCTACAGTTCAGCTTTTCAGTCTGTTCTCGATAGTTGTGTTTACAACCAGGCATACGTTTTGGCCGCGTACCGATTGCTGTCAAACTGTATAAAATATCCCTCTGCAAAAAATTGCCTCCAAAAGTGCTGCCCATGATTTTTTTGTGGCAAAATACGAACAGCTGTTCTTTTTTGCCGCCCTATTACCATTTTAGGTCTAGTATATTTCAAAATTGATAAAATAAATTTATATAAATTATTTATTTATTATTATAAATTTTTCTTTTTTAGCTTTAAAGACATATCGAAGTTTTAAATCCGCTGTACTAAATTCAATTTTTCAAAAGAAACAGTTGGAGTCTTCTTCACTTAACCTTGTATTCGTGTTCTCATGTTTCAACACATTTCCATGTTCATATACATTTCTTATAGAGAATAGCTATTTTTAATACATACTCATTTAAAAGCCCGAAGTATTTCGCAAAATAGTGACTTTATTTTTCATTAAAAAATAGGTGGAGACAGGTGAACAAGGTAAAAAAAATAATAACGATAGTTTGATATGCTCTGAATACGACGCAATACTATCTGACTTGCAGAGCTCACAAAAACAACAACAACACTTTCAGAGTTTCCGAAAAAAACCGTTAACGTACTCTCAGTAAGAGTATAGAAATAATATAAAGCTCATTCTCAAGCTGCACTTAATGCATTTTGTGTTATCTTTGAGATATGTAAGTTTATGCTCAAAGTTTGGTGAAGCTTTGAGCTATATTTAGAGTTGGAAAGCTTGGATTACGGTTAGTACAGTTACGTTTAGTCATAATTTGGATCGAAAATGAAAAGAACATAAAAATATGTTCTCTCTTGTCCTTTTGACTCTTTTGTCTCTCACACACATTACAAAAATAAAGACACTTTTCGCGGTCACTTTTTGCAACGCGGTGTTTTGCTGAGAGCTTTTTAGTTTTTAGCTCAAAGTGTCTCAACATAAGTGTAATTGTGTGAGAGACACATTTGTTTTGCTCAGCCGAAAACACTGACCAGAACCGAAAAGCGAAACGAAAAAAGTGTTCGGCTCAGTGAGAGACCGTTTTTGTTTTATTTTTTCTGTTTTGTACCAATATAGCATACAATATGTACATACGTGAAAAAGAGACGGGTCCTATGGACCCGAGAACACGTACGCAGCATGTGTGCGTTTCGCTTCTCTCATTCACACATTTTCCAGACAAACACATTAAAACTCACACAGTAGGTAGATTTTAAGTCCGATTACATGAATAACTTTACTTTATAGCAAAATATTACATACAAACATCAGTATTTAGTTTCAAAATTTTCTCCGGGTCCAATGGACCCAGAACACGAATACAAGGTTAATCAAGGATAAGATTATACTTCTGGATATTTAAATTGACATTCTTAAAGACGATTTCCCCACATACATACATATGTTTGTAATTGAGATTTGCCTTTCATTTCAGGAACAAGCTCCAGAAATTAGTGAGAGATGTTTGAATTTTATTATAGAGTTGATAAGGCTACCAAGGGCAAGTTGAATTTAATGCAAATATGTGCTGTCTAATTTCAGATTGCATTTCGTGCTGCGTAGACCCCTTTAAACGAAAATATTCTCAATAGCCATTGCATCTATCGATTTAATTCTTTACAGTATACTTTTTTTCTTTTTTTTTCTTTGATTGCAGATAAAGCAATGAAAAATACAATAAAACATCTTTAAACTTTAACAATTAGAATAAAATTCTTGAAAATATCCTTTTTATTCGGTAGTATATAAGGATATATAACCCTTTAAGTTTAGCCTTTTTTTTAGCATATTTATTTCGATTTTTAGCTTATTTTAGCCCCTTTTTTTAGCTCTAGCCTATGATGTCTCCCAATTTCTGGCATTACTGGTCACAACCCAAACTATTTTACACCAAATAATTAGGATGAAAAATATATGGCTGATAAAAAAATAATGCATGTAATAATGTAATGGTTCTTAGTGAATTATTTATTAATTCATTATAAATTGCAAGGTTTGATCCCATTTTCCTTTAATTCATAAGCCAACTGATAATATTTCAGATGAAAAGATAAAGTCTAAAGGCCTCTATATAAAATGCGATATCCCATTTGGGATATTTTTTTTTATCGGGGGTGCCACAGAAAACCATTTCGTTGCTATTTCGTTGCCATTCCGACTCTTGGTGCCACAGACATGATTCGCAACGGTTTCAAAATCTTCGACAAAATTGCTTGAGATTTGATTAAATTCACCAATAAAAACTAATTTATTCAATGAAAGTATTACTTATTTGGAAAGTGTGTTTAATTTCGGAGTTTTCTGTACCTTTATGTTTTGACAAATTTAATGTTTCAATTCATGATTTTTATTTTTGCGAAATCTTTATTAAAATCTTTGGTACATTTGCCATTCTGTGTCAACGTGCAAAATCTTTTCGTTGCAAGGAGTTGCCACCTAGTTGCTGTACTAAATAATAATAATTCGAAGTGATTATTTTAGCATACTAACAGATGTTTTTGATGTTAAATGAAAGTTAAAAAATCGCTTTTTTTATTTTAACTAATTTGTCGTTATGAAGTGCGCCGAATTTAATGCATAATTGAATAAATAATTGCTATGCACCTTTTTCTCCTAAGGTGGCAATGTAGGGCTGTTAGGCAAGGTTTTGAATGTCAATAGTTTAGCAGTTAAGGTTTAAAATTAAAATATCAGTAGCGCAACCTAAGGAGAAAAAAGCCACAACAGCATATGATTTTAATAAATGAAGTAATATATTCAATAAATAAAAGCATCGTTTTAAATAATTGGCGAGTGCCTCGAAAATACTAAATCCATCTACTGCAAGGGCACAATTAGCATTACAATTTTCACTAGCATTTGCGTGTGTGTGGTTCTTTGCTGGACTGTATGACAGCCTTGAAGCTATCTAGAGGTTCTTCGACACCTTCGCTCCACCTTTTCTTCGTCCATATGTGTTTTTTTTAAGGCATCAATGGCTAGAAATCCCGCAAGTGCATTTTAAAAATTATTTACTATTTTCGTGCAAATTTGCAAATGTAAACAAACGAAATTTGCCATTCACTACGCTGAGGACAGCTGTTGACCCGTAGGGTTGCCATACAAACTCTTGTATTGGGCGGTACAAATATTCAAACTTTATTTAAATTTATTTTGTACAAATGGAAATTAAAATGATGCAAAACATGCTGAAAAATATCGCTTAATGTAATAAAGAATAAACTTTATTGGATCACTGTTAATAAACATTTATTTAAATGAGTGTCTAAATGTTCTAAAATAATTTTTGCAAGGTAGCAACCCTTTGCTGCCATTCTTGCAAAAGCGTAAACATTCGAAATTAATTGTTCGAAAAATGAAATCTTTGAGATTTCTGTGGCACCTTTTAACGATTTGGTTTCAAACCGTTGCCAAAAGCGTTAACGATTTCTGTGGCACCCCCGTATATCTCGATTAAACGCCCATGCCTGTACACAGCATGAAAAATTTCGCAAGTGATGGTAATTGAGTTTTTTTTATCTTAAAGGGCCATACGCAGCATGCAAAAATTCCGCACCAAACGTCAAAACTTCATATAAAAAAAAATATCCCAAAAAAGGGAATTATAATATTTTCCCAAAGGGATGTTGCTATTGCCAAGATTTCCTCTCATTGTAAAATCTCACCAACAATAATTTCATGTATATTTTTTTTTGCGCAGTGTAAGAGCACAATAACACGATTTCATTTTTTGACGTTCTGCTGGCTACATGTTTCACTCAGCTGCGATACAGTTGCTCCCAAACTGTCGCTTTATTTTCCAGAATCTAGAAAGATTATAAACTTGACAATCCGGCTAGGTGGCGCCAAGTGTTTGAAGTCGTTTTTCGATTTTTTTGTGTATGTATAATTAATTTTGTTTACTTGCAACTTGTAAAATTTTATATTTATACTCACATAGTTAGTGCATTTAACCTATTCAGCTAACTAACTACAGTCTCTTGCTATATTATTAGAACCATGCTGCAAATTTACTTTTTTAATATGCTTCTCGCTTTTTTGATATGCTGCTTCTTGCTTTATTATTATAAATTATTATTTTTAATTATTATAAAGTTTTGGAAGCCTAGCTGTTCCCTCAAATGAAAAAAAGGTTCGCGAAACCAGGAAAGCCTATTTTAATGCATAATGGAGGACTACAACATTTTTAGTTTAAAAAAAAAGTGGATATTCCCGACTGGCCAGGAAGTTCATCTGACATGAACCCTATCGAGAACGTCTGGAAGTTTTTGAAATCTGAAGTTAGTATGAAACCCCTACAAACAAGAAAGAGTTAATGAAGATCCTTACTGCTACTTAAAAAAATGTGGTACAGTCGAGGCGGTGCCCGACAGTGGAATACCCTGTACCTTTTGTGTCAAAAAAATTTTTCCTGCATATTCCATCTAAGAACTTTCCAATTGGAATTTTTTTTTTTTTTGGTGCAAAACGATATTTATACCTATAAGTTCCGTAAATTTGTACCGATTTTGATGAAAATCGAAAGTTACGTGAAAGAAGCTATTTTAATTATATTGGGTAAGTTTTAAGTTGGTATGTTGAGGGGTGTGGGAGAAAACACGGTAAATGGATTGCGGGGGCTGGGGGGACCGCATCGATAAAATTTGGATGTGGATTTGTTCATTAGAGCCACATGAATGAGCTTACAAAAAATTGTGATTCTAGGTCACTTGTAGCCATAATTGCGTAGAGTCAAATATTGACGCAGTTTATTGGCAAGGGGAGGTGAAATTTGCACATTTTTGACTATAACTTCTGTTGTATTTGTCCGATTTTGTTCATTTTTTACACATAGATGCATGTAGCTACAACGAATCGCTCTGTTAAATTTCAGGTGAAAATACTTAACGGTGTGGCTAAAAACCGCGAAACTCTACTGCGGGGGAACGGGGGAAGATATTGACATGATTCAACAAACTTCATCTGCTTAGGAAATATGCGCACCAGCTGGTAAAGTTTCGTGTCTCTAGCTCTTATAGTCTCTGAGATCTAGGCGTTCATACGGACGGACGGACGGACGGACGGACGGACGGACATGGCTCAATCGCTACCCGAGGTTATGATAAGCATTTTGGTATAAAGGACTTGGGGTCTGCCACGCCTCCTTCTGTCCGTTACATACATTGCACAAACCTAGTATACCCTTTGTACCTATAGGTACAGGGTATAAAAACACAACCTAAAGATGCCGCGCCACATTCAAGCTGTGTTGACTGCAAAAGGTGGTCACACAAAATACAGATTTTTTCGAAAAAATGTATTTTTATGTAAAAAAATAATATTTTATTATTTTTATTATCGATTATAATTGAAAATCTAACTTAAAATACTTTATAGCAACTGGCATCTAAGGCCTTTGGCTATAAAAAAATAATATTTTTATGTAGGTGAAAGTCTTGTAAGTTGACACACCTTTTTTAGCTATATCTCGACATCGAATACACATAGGCATCAATGTAAATATACTATTGGAAAGAGAAAAGAAAGAGCTACAATCCTCAACAAGCAAATAATTTGAAATTTATAAAAATAAGCATTTTACAGACAATTTTCAAAAGGGCTTGAAAACGACCACCAAAAAAAAAAGGCTTGTAAGATGGGACACCTGCAAAAATCGCTGAAAATTTGAGAAAACTAAAACAAAAATGCATACTTGCTAAAATTTATGAAAATTTTTTGATTTTAAATTTAACTGAGCATTAAATTGAATTTAAAAAAATAAGAATATTTGAACTTTCCAGAGAAGTCAAAATTGTGGTTTTTTGTGATCGGGTTTTCTTTGTCGACATACTAAAAATGAATTGTTACGGAAAATATTGAAAAAATATATCCGAAGATGGCAGAAAAATGCACTAAAAACAATTCAAATTAGTTTTAATGATAATAAAACAGTCATATAAATAAATTGCTATGTGATGTAAAAAAATGAAAATAGATGTATGACAACTTGCAAGCCAAAAGGTGTGACAACTTACATTTTTGAAGCCATTTTGGAATGCATTGAACAAAATTTGTCCGAAAACCTTTTTTGATTATGAAAGTTCATT
Source organism: Chymomyza fuscimana (assembly GCA_949987675.1). Classification (NCBI taxonomy): domain Eukaryota; kingdom Metazoa; phylum Arthropoda; class Insecta; order Diptera; family Drosophilidae; genus Chymomyza; species Chymomyza fuscimana. The sequence continues at coordinate 90,026,780 of OX465088.1, forward strand.
GAATTTCAGTTGCAGCACATATATTTTCCTTGATTTTTTATGCTAATTTTGATTTGATCACTTTTTGAGCGCAGTCAAAAATAATGCTTTTTATTTTCCGATGTCTTTAAAAACAATTTTTATATTTTGTCACACACACACTGCGTTTTTGAGTCTGTTCGCGTCAAAAACACATTAAAATTGTTTACGGCGTATTTGCCATGGAAGACAGGTGGATTTTTGGTGTTTTCATTGCCGGAACATCAATATCGACCAGGTGTGCCAACTTACTAGCTATGTCAAGTTACAAGCCTTTCCCCTACATATACACTTTTTGTGCTTCAATCAGAGTTCGCAAAAAACTGTCAACGCATTTCTCCAATGCGGTCGGCTCTCGAGCAAAACAGAAAAAATAAAACAAAAACGGTTCTGGTCAGTTTTTTCGGTTGACCAAAACAAATGTGTCTCTCTCACAATAATACTTATGTTGAGACACTTTGAGCGATCGCTCACTAAAAAACCCTCGGCAAAAGATCGTTTCGCAAAAAGTGTCCGCGAAAAGTGTCTTTTGCATGTGTATGCGTGCTTGTGTAAGTCGCCTGTGTGACCGAACCGGCTTGTGTCTGTAACATGCACGAAGTAAAACACAGGCGACTCGCGCAAGCACGCATACATACACAAAAGACACTTTTGCTAAAAGTCTCAAGCAAAAGTGTCCGCGAAAAACACAGCCAAAAAGGAAGCGAAAAAATTGGTCTTGGTCTGAGCCGAACACTTTTGAGCAAAAACAGAATAGAAAGTGTTTTGTCAGTAGCTTCTCTCAAAGTGTTCGTAAGAGAGCGGTGTTTTTTCGGACACTCTGAAAGTGTTGAGCGTTTTTTGCGAGCTCTGGTTTTAATATAAAATAGTAAGGAGTTTGAGCATGGATCTAATAATATGGCAAAAGACTATATATGTACAGCTCACGTAAATTTTGAAAGGAAAGAAATACAATATTTTGCATTGCATGACATTTTTTTTTTTAGCACTTTCAGCTGTACTACGTATACTCTGGTATATAATATAAAAATATAAATTATTGTGTTTGGCAAGTGTCCAAAAATAACGCACACTTGTCACCACCAATTTGACCGAACACGCAAAGCCTGTATTGTCCAGTCATTTGCTTGGACGCCTCTAGCTGAACACACCTTTCCACGAAGGTTGTTGACTTTAATAGAGTGATTGATACAATTTCCTCTAATTAATTTTAAACAAAGTGACTTTAACTATTGTTAAATCATGCGACAAACAGCAAGGCGAGTTCAATGTTTGCTTAATGGGAACATTTGGTAGGACAAGGCGGGAACTCTCTTATTAAATTATTAAAACCCAATTACTTACATATTTAGCGCTGCAAAATGTGGAACACTATGTTGCATGCATTTAAAGAACTGTGGCATTCTTAATGCCAGGTAATGCATATTTTTGTTGCCAGATTACTTGCGAACAATACGGGACAAAAGGTCAATTCGATTCGATGAGATCAAACCATTTCCATATATGTATGTATGTGCATATAAGTATGTATGTACGAATGCGAGAGTATTAGTTATGTATTAGTTTATGCTAGTAATTAAAAGTCAACTGCCCATAAAATGAAAATTTATTACCATTGTTAAACTGAATCCTCGTATGTTTGCTGTAAAAACAAAATGGTGACACATGGAAAAGACTGACCTCAGTTGGGGCTCCGTCAACGAGTGTGAGTTTGTGTGTGAGTGTGTATCTATGTGGCGCATGGCTTGGGCGTCGAAGTCCCTGTGGGATCTATTTAATGTATTTAATTTGAGTGACTCGGCGTCAACAAACACAATCGATTTTTACGCGTGAAAAGCAAAAATAAACACACATGTATGTATCTATATGCATCTCATATGCAAAAACATATACGTGTATGTATTGATACTTAAATGTAACGTTATCAATTGTGATTAAAGCCATATTTTTTATGCATATATTCGTATAGATTTGTTCGCTTGTTTGCTTTGTGCACGTGTCATAAAACATAGGCATGAATTTATTAATTATGATAAGACGACGCATTGATTAAAAAGTGAGAGCCAGCAATGCCAGCTGCTACTTAAAGTCCCAGGCGCTTGAGCTACCCTGGGAAATGGCTCTCAACCTGTGCAAATCATGCAGCTAGTTAAATTTTAAACAGTTTTGCTTCGGCAGCTGCAATAAAATATGCATGTCCCAAATTAGATTCGCATACGTAAAGCTGGTTAGCAGCATAGCTTCAAAAAAAAAAAAATATGGCATTGAGTCGAAGCGTTGTACGACTTTGAAATACTCTGTGCATCTGTTTTTTCTTTTCAAACATTAACTGGACATTTTATCATTTATTCCTCAGTTTCTTTTTACAAGCCTGAACCTAAAGTTTTTTATTCCCATCAATTCCATTTCCTATTATTCTGTGGTTCATACGTAAGTAAAATTCTAAATCCATAAGTTTAAGCGATGGGGCGTGGCACAATAAAGTGCTAATAAAGTTTCTGGTGCCAAAAAATTAATAACTGGAAATAATATAGTAATAAAAAATATACAATTGTTATTAGTTCTTTACTTTAATTTTACAAAGTATTTTTAATTATTTTATTTTTAATATTTTTTTGTAAATAACGCAAAATATATTATAATTTGAAAATTCCTATTTCAAGAGCGTTTTTTGTAGAAAGAAATTCTTAATTTGAGAATGTTTAAGAACAAGTATTTTGTCCTTATTTTAAGAAGTTTTAGATTAATGCTTGGATTGAGAGTATTTTATTATTAATTCAAGAGCAATAGAGGCGAAAAATTCTTATTGAAACAAACTTATTGTTTTGCGCAAATTCCAAATTGAAATTAGGTAGGGTTTTTTCTGGCTGTAAGGCTTTGTACCTATATTGTTGATTCTAGTCCATTTAGTACAACCAACTGGCCCTTGAACTGCTCGACAGTAGTTGATCTATGACCTGCACTTTTTATTTCCTGTACTTTATTGTACAAATGGTATACGTATGTACAAAGTATATGTAACATACAGAAGTTACCTAAAGTATGATCAGATTGACTAGAGAAGTCCGTCCGCCCTTCCGTCTGTCTATCTGCATAAACGCCCTGATCTCAGAGATGGTATGAGCTAGAGCAACCAAACTTGCAGATTCGATTCCTTATTATGTTACGGGAGATAAGTTTGTGCGTTTTTTTGTGATATCGCCGCAATATTATACTGGGTGTTTAAAGAGCCTCAAAAAAAAAAACACAAAAGTTAATATAGATTATTCGTTTTTTAGAGTTTCCAAGCACTGTACCTTCTTTTATAAAGTTTTTTCTCCAAAATTCCTTTGTTTATGAAGATATCGTAATCAAATTTGGCAATCAAAAGTTTTCTGAAGTACTTAAGCAATATACCAAATTTGATTGCGATGTAATCATACAGGGTATCTCAAAGTCGTCTGCGCCCGACCTTAACGTACGACATCTTTACTCATAACTTAAATACTTTAGATGGTAATTAAAAAGTATGCGAATAAATAGTAATTATTTAGTTAAAAAAAATTTTAGAAGTAATTTCTCCATATTTGAATAAAAAAGATTTATGCTTATTGATATAATTTCAAATTATTTCAAATTTGTTTATATAATACTAGGGGGCTTTGCCCCCTGCGTGCTTCGTACGCCAACCCCCGTGCGGTCTTGTTTATTCAATTTAGATCATGCAGACCATAATGTTTGCGTAATCTTTAAACCATTGTCATGCTACAGTCGGTCCTGCCCGACTTTACAGTGCTCTGGGACAGCAGCGACCTGTATGCTGCTCTGATTCGCAAAATAAATAGGAACGTTGACAATGGCTTCTTTGATACTGTTCTCTTTAAATTTTCTTGTTGGGTTTGTTCGTCTGTTCGTTCTGGTTTATTCATTATAGCGTACCCGTGCCCGCGTTGCTGGGCACTTATTTTTTTGGGTTCGGGTACAATTGTGTCGGTCAGAATAATCGTGATCAAAGAAAGAGAGTTATAGAGAAATGAAATTTATTCTTGATGAAATTTGGTACAGTGCTGGGGATCTCTAAAAAACTTCCGAATGCCAAAGTTGGGTACGATAATTTGGTTCATAAACAAATGAATTGTCCATCTAAAACTTTTGGTTTTTTCTCCGACGACTCCTTCTATATGTTACCTAAATTTTTGGCTTGCACAATCTTAATATACCCTTTCTACCATACGGTACAGGGTGTAAATACATACATTTATTTCGATTAATCGTTCGACGGTCCAAATGGGCCGCCTTACGACTTCTTGACTTTGTTCACTGTAACACATACATACAATTAAGACCAAGGTGTTCTTTTAGTATATTACCAACCTTTCCAATCACAAAACACGTAAAATTCCAATTTTGCACGCACCTCGTTGTGATAAATAACAAATGAATAATGAAATGTCAAAGTGAAGCGGCACTGCCTGGTTTTCCAAATAGATTTTTTTGAAAGCATTAAAATAATCGAATAGGATATACCATTCATAAGGCCCAAAACGTTATTTTTTCTCTACCCAAATGTGTATTCGCGAGATTTTGAGGTCGAGAATTCCAAGAGCGTTTTTGTGTATTTTTTTTTGTTTTTTCCGTAAAGAAACGTGTTTTTGTGTAAAATTCTTTTTTTTCTTTTCTCAAAAACCTAAAGAATAAAAAGACCTTAAATTTAAAAGTGGTTCGGATAAAATTTGTTGACGCATTGTCAACTTACGTTATTACAAACTATTTTTGAGGCTACTCTTTTATACATACAGATAGATAGATAGATGAGTCCCCGAAAGAGGAAAATTCTTAATCCATTTTTCGTTTAAAAAGTTTTTTTTATTGGTACATGGGCATAGATAAAGGTGGGTTTCGGGGTCTACTTAGAATTTAATTTTTACTACAACTTTGATATCATTAAACCATTTTCGTTTTTTTAAGGTTTAAATTAAAAAAAATTTTTTCGTGTCGGGGTATATGCTCATTTGCTGTCGTCGAAATGTGGGTATACATACGGTTGCACAGTCGGACATATTTCAATCGATACCCGAATCATCGCTGATCATTTTGGTATAAACAACTTATGGCTTGCACATATCTATAATACTTCAGTCCCTACGGGTAAAGGGTATAAAAATTGCACCCAATGCGCCCACAAATACACAAACAAAAACGCACAAATTGCCGCAAATATAAGAATAACCCATACGCCCACACACGCATACATACACACAGGGACATACATACGCACGTATAGAAATAGGAAGCGGCGTGTTAACCAAGCCAACGCGTTTGGCAGACAAATTAGCCAAATGTGTTCTTTGGTCGAGCAGAACGTTTCAGTCGTATGCGAGACGTCCTGCCGGTTGGCAGCACTAAAGCAAGAATATTAATTCTACTCTATATATATATAAAGATAAAGATAATCTAAGTGTGAACTGAAATATCTACGATATTGTGCCAAAGGCAGCTCGTTAAATTTTAAAGGCGCCTTAAATATAAATGTGAAAACCAAACTATTTAAAGAAAAAAAAAAAAAAATGTATGTGAAATAAAAAACAACTAAAGATAAATATAAATTGTTCGTGTGATATTAAATAATAAACAGCAATTAGCTAGAAGAAAGAAGCGACCATTAAGCCCTTAGGTCTATTAGGGCCATAACCAACTGATAAATTTGTCAATTAACTGTGGGCTATCAGTCAAACCCACACCGAGGACTTAATGAGATTTTATGGTTACTTACGGACTTCCGACAAACCATAACGAAAGTTGACTCTGTCTATGACGTGTAGTGTTGGATGTGGGTTGATTGTTGTTGCTGTGCAACAAGTTGCTTACTCATAGAGCTAAAATTGGTAGGTTCCAAAAGCCTTATTAAAATGCAAATGGATTTGAATAACTGAATTTGAATTAACCGCGAAAATGTATCCATCTATATATCTATTTATCCATGTGCCCAGCAAGTGCAATCTACTCTCAAAAAAAAAAAAAAAAAAAAAAAAAAACTCTGATAGACATTAATTAAACAGACGGCAACACAAAATATTTTTATAACCCAGCATCATTACCAACGACCATAAAATTGAGCCATAAACTTAGCATAATCATTGTTGCCTGTTTACAGTCTGCCAAATACGATATTAAAGAATAATGTTTATACCAGAGTCAAGAATTCCTTTTGCATACTCGAATTATTTCTCAACGTGTTCTAATTGTTGTTGCAAATAGAATTTTTGCGGTCGACAGCTGTTCACTTATGCTAACCATAAAACCAAAAAAAAAAAAAATTAGAAAAAATGAGAAAAAATTCAAATACAAATAAAAGAAATTTCTTATCATCTTCGCTTCATAACTTTTTTATATGGTTTTAATTTAGTTCTCTGAGAGTTATGGTGCAACAAAATGTGGCGCAAGAAATAAATTTCTTATTTGGCTTCATTTTTTTTTGGGGCACATCTGCACCTACTTTTTGTACACCTACATATACAAACTCATTGTTGTTCTTTGTATCGCCTTTTCATAATTGCAAACTTGCGCTTCTAATGGAAAAGCAAAATCTAAAAATAAGTTGAAAATTTATAATTGAAAAGCTAAAAGTGGCGTGAGCCATAAACAGTCTTTTGAGGGGGCGAATTTAGTGAGGAGGCGGCCTTCACTAATTATTAAATCCAACAAAGACGCTGGCAAAACCGGTTTAACTTTTAAATACTCTATTTTAGTTTTTTTCTGGTTCGTGATTCTAATTTAATGCCAAATTTCGCTCATTTCTGTATTGTACATGGTTCATAATCAATTATCTTTGTCATTACGTGCTTGCAGATTCTATTTTGCGGTAACTATTGAGTTTTATTTTTTTCTAATGATTCTTTTTTGTTTTTTGATATCTGTACCCAGATTTTTTTAATTGGAAACTTTGAACACATCGAACTAAATGCCATCAACTCTGCAGCATACTTTCATGCGCTAGATTACCGAAATAAAATTACTTTGCAACATTCCTGAATGTTGTATGTAGGTAAAGTTCGCAGATGTTTCCGCTTATGACTTTATAGCTAATTTTTTTGGCTTAGATAAGCAAATCGAAAAGGTGGTTAAACCAAGCGCATATTAAACATCTTATAACTTTTTAATAGGAACGCTATTATCTTAGTCCTATATATATATACAATAATGATTGTCAGAATGCGGATCTTTTTTTATGTTTACTGCTTGCCATTCAAAATTTAGGATCCCATTGTAAAATTTCCTACCATATGCTCAGAGTTTTACTGCCAGTCAAATGTCATATGTAGGTAGTACTTATACTATATACAATAAGCAAATAAGCAGAAAAAGCTTCAGTGAATCGCACAACAAATGCCAAGCAAATCAAAAAAAAACATCAACTTAGCGTCGTAGGCCTTTAAGGAAGCCTTATCTTCATCTTCTGCCATACCTTCCTTCATGTGGTACAGCTTATGGATTACTCAACGGCAAGACTTTTTTCTTTTCGCTTTCACTTCAACTGGCTGTTTCTCTTATTTTATTATTATTATTTTTTTTTTTTTTTATATGCACTTGTGGCCTATGGCCTCAGTCAAGTTGTGTTGCGGGGCTTACCTACAATATTTACAATATTTCAAATATTTTCCAAACAAAAAGGGCAAACAACAACCCCTGCCTTCCAGCACCGCCAACAAAAACAAACAAATAGCCCAGCAAAAACAACAATAACAAAAATATAGAAAACGTAAACGTGCGCGCGCGCGTTAAATAGTAACAAAATCGTTGAAAAACACGTAGAATACCTTTCGTTTTTTTTTTCTTGCCTTGTGTACTTCAGATGCCGAGAAAATATTGCGCATACGCCGCGTAAGCGCTTGCCGCTTACCGCTTACCGCTTGTCGCTTGACTTTTGCCTGTTGGCGCTATGAAGTCAGCACTCATCGCAGGCATTGGATTCATCTCAGTCAGGTCGGCAGCCAGCCGTCAGACGTCTTTGCTTCTCAGTTTGTAATCATCGCGTGCCAAAGGCAGCTGCGCGTCTGTGTAGGTATTTATAATAGGAACCAAATTTGTATCATTAAGCGCATTACTTAAAGACAATGTTGCCAATGAAAATTTGCATACAACAAGTACTATGTAGACGTGCATTAAAATCGACAAGAGTGCAATTTAAATTCAAAAAAAAAAAAAAGAAAAAAAAAATGCAATAATAAAAATAAATAAGTAAAGAAATGAATAAACATCAAAATACAATGAGAATCGTAAAATAAATATTCATATATTTAAAGAAAAGAGTGCGTGTTGCCAGCTGCTTTTTGCAATTATTTAAATGGCCAATAAAATGAAATAAAAAGATATTTGAAAATTCGAAAATATTGAATTTAAATGGTTCTACTTCGTTATTTATGTACATTTGTGTAAAATATACACACTCGGCAGCAGTGTTTTTTTTTTACTGAAGCTTATGAAATATTTTTAAAATGCTCGGTGCAAGTCTTTATTTAAGTAATCAGTGAAACAAATAATGAAATATCACAAGTACTTTTCTACATATATACCTTCAGAAGTCCATATATACATGAAATGCTAAAAAAGTGCAATAAATTATTTGTTCACTTGTCTCGTAGGTGTGTCCAAGAGCATTAATTTATTTTATAGACAGTTTTATACTCTTTGCAAATAGCGTTAATGCTAAGCAACGCTTTTGTTTAAAGATCCGCCGTTTTGTTTGCTTTGGGGACATAAAATTTGAAAACTTAATTGTAGACCTAAAGCAAAGGCACATGTTTAAGTTTTACGATTTAAAAACAAAACCCGTACAAGCGTTAAGTTTTTTTTTTTTTGATTTACTCTTGATTTGTAAAATATATTACTTATGTAAAATTGTTAAAAATTTCAACGTTTTTTGCAAACATCTTCAAATCGCTGTGAATTATGCGTCGGAGAGTAGTGCGAGCGATGCCTAATTCATGAGAGCGGCGATAACTCGATGTCGTTGGAGTCTTCTCAATACTGGCTCGGACGGCGCCGATATTTTCATGGGAATGTCTTCTTCGTTGTCTGCATGCATGACTGGAATCACTAAGATTACCGGTGCTCACATATTTTGCATATAAAGACTTAATTGTGCTCTTAACTGGAACACATTTCCCTTTATTTTTTTTACGAAACGCACGTTGAGTTAACACAATTGAGAAGTTATTTTGAACGTAAAGCTGAACGATTTCAGCGCGATATTTTGGAGTGTACTGTTCCATGGCATAAATTGTCTTTGAATGACGTTTCCAACGCGGTATGACATTTGCCGATCTGTCAGCACTATAGGGTTTCCAAATGGCGTATCCTGCACTATTAATAAAAATGTAATACAGTCGAGGCGGTGCCCGACAGTGAAATACCCTGTACCTTTTATCTCGAAAAAATTTTTCCTGCATATTCCTTCTAAGAACTATCCAATTGGAATTAATTTTTTGTTGGTGAAATTCGATATTTATACCTATAAGTTCCCTAAATTTTTACCGATTTTGATGAAACTCGAATGTTACGTCAAAGAAGTTATTTAAAGTATATGGAATAAGTTTCAAGTTGGTATGTTGAGGGGTGTGGGAGAAAACACGGTAAATCGATTGCGGGGGGTGGTGGGACCGCATCGATAAAATTTGGATGTGGATTTGTTCATTAGAGCCACATGAATCAGATTACCAAAAATTGTGATTCTAGGTCACTTGTAACCATAATTACGAGGAGTCAAATATTGATGCACTTTATTGGCAAGGGGAAATGAAATTTGCACATTTTTGACTATAACATTTGCTGTATTTGTCCGATTTTGTTTATTATTCACACACAGATGCATGTAACCACAACGCATCGCTCTGTTAAATTTCAGGTGAAAATACTAAACGGTGTGGCTAAAAACCGCGAAACTCTACTGCGGGGAACGGGGGAAGATATTGACATGATTCAACAAACTTCATCTTCTTAGGAAATATGCGCACCAGCTGGTAAAGTTTCGTGTCTCTAGCTTTTATAGTCTCCGAGATCTAGGCGTTCATACGGACGGACAGACGGACGGACGGACATGGCTCAATCGCTACCCGAGGTTATGATAAGCATTTTGGTATAAAGGGCTTGGGGTCTGCCACGCCTCCTTCTGTCCGTTACATACATTGCACAAATCTAGTATACCGTTTGTACCTATAGGTACTGGGTATAAAAATATAGCGTATAACCGTCGCCATTTTCGATCCGACATCTACTGTAGTGTAGTTGTAATCCGCGAAATTCTGTGGCAAGATATCGACATAAATCGAAAAACTTAATCTGCCTGACTGTTATGCGCATCTATTGGTAAAGTTTTAGCTCTATAGCTCTTATAGTCTCTGAGATCTTTTTGCTCATGCAGACAGACATGGCTATATCGACTCGGCTATTGATGCATATATATCATATACTTTATTGGGTCTGCAACGTGCGATGTGTTAATGAGTGATGTGAATGTCAATAGCAAGCAGTAGGTTGAAAATTATAAAATTAATTGAATTTAATTTAAGGTTAAAAAGCGCTTTGGTAAAAATTATTAATATAAAAAAAAAAAAATTAAATTTAAATGTAAGCAAATGCATTTTACCATTTACATGTGTTAAATATTAAAAATTATTTATCAGAAATTGAAAGCGAAAAGTTGCAAAATATGCCACAAGTTATCGGGCTAATCTCATAATAAATTGACTTCCTTAAATCACTGAACCTTACCTGAAGCAATAGCTACTCCTCCGCTTTTGCCTGGACATCCCCTTCCTACCCCAGGAGCTGCATACATATCATTTAGTTTTCTAATTAACTATGTGTCATCTGCTGCTGCAACAAAGGAAACGGATTCAGAAGTAAAAAATTAAGATGTCCATTCCTCATTAACGTGACGTGACTGTATTCTTGCAATTCTCTTATAATTTTTATCTCTTGCCTGCTCAACTAAATTACCTGTTGGGTCAGCCCTAGCCTGTGTTCCTTACTTGCTCTTCTCGCCTAAACTCTAAGTTTACCCTGATCTGTCTTCTATGCATAGTGTTCTTTGCATAGTATTCCTGCTCTTCAATCTAAAACTCTATATCTTCTTTGTACTGCGTTCAAAGATTGCTCTTGTCGCCAAATTTCTATGTGTTGGCTCTCCTGGTCTGCATTTCTAATCTCTAAATCTTCTCTGAGATGCGATAGTATAGTATTAACCACTTGCTCTTGTAGCCTGACTTCTACATTTAGGCGCTGAAGCTGAAGCCAATTGGCGCAAATCCCGAAATTTAAACACACTTCGAACACGTATGTACTGTGCGAGTGATTTATTATTATTCATTCTTTGAACTTCAAGGCATTAGCATTTAGTTCCTACCAATAGTGTATGCAATTTAATGCCACATCTGGTAAATACTTCAATATACCTGGTTTTACTTATATGTATCTTTTAAAGTTTTCACTCGATTTTAGAAATTTTTGTGGCATACTATGCCTATCTTAAAATCATTTCGTATAACCATAATAAATAGTTGGATCCCATATCTTTTATAGTGTGGGTGTAAACCGCGAAATTCTCCAACGAGGAAAAGGGAAAACAAATCGAAGAATTTAATCTGTCTGACTTCGATGCGCATAATGCACCTTTTGGTAAAATTTCAGCTCCATATGCTGCAGTCTCTGAGATCCCTTTACTCATACGGATAGACGGACAGCGGACAGACAGACATAGCTATATCGACTCAGATGTTGACGATGATCAACAATTTATTATATATACTTTATGTGGTCTATCACGCTTCCTTCTGCCTGTTACATACATTTGCACGAACTTATTACACTCTTTATACGTTTTAGCATAGGGTATAATCAGTCAGGTCTAAAAGTTTTATATATATACCATAAATAGTTACATCTCTTGTAGCAAATTTTTGTAATAATTAAAGTTACAAATAATAAGTAACACTCGACCGTGCTCCGAATAATGAAAAATCAAAACGAATCAATTTTGCTTCCAAATCCACATTTTTTTCTGTCGCTATCTACTCATATTTCCCTAACTCTTTATTAGCACAGATCTAGAGCTTCAGATTGAAATTAACCACAACTAGCTCTTCTTATTAGAAGGGAAATTTTTTATGCTGGACATGAACCATATTTTATGCAGCAAGTTTGTGAATGTGAACTTATAGCAAAAATTCGTTTTGCGTTGTGCATGCTAAAATTATAAAAATAATTATCAACAAATATTAAGTATATAATATATTACATAATATGTTCTATCAATGTTTTCATCTTACCTTAAAACGGTACGTTTTACATATTTGTTGATATTTAAATAAACAATAATCATTGTAATCTTTTTATTAATTATTTTTTGTTCAGGGAAATATCTGACACACATTTAACTTGAAATTGGCATAAATATAATTTTAAAATATCAAAGTATATTAAAAAAGATGGCGTACGTTAAAAACGGGCGCGGACGACTTTGGGATACCCTGTACCACCACATTGCAATCAAGTCCGATATATTGCTTACAAACTCCAAAAGATATTTCTTTGCCAAATAAACGAAACACAACGATTTTTGTTCAAAATACGTTTTTTTTGACCGATTGGCCCTATGGGAGCTATATGATATAGTCAACCGATATTGATAAAATTTGGTACAGTGTTGAAGATCCTTAAAAAAAATCTTTTGAGTACCAAATTTGGTTACTATATCTTCATAAACAAACGAATTATTTATCTAAAACTTTTGGGGTTTTTCGAGGTCCTCTGAAACACCCCTATGGGAGCTATATAATATATCCCCGATATCCAAAATATAAAATAAACAGACGGACAGACGGATATGGGTATAGCGACTTCTCTAGTCACTCCGATCATACTTTGGGTAACTTTGGGGGGTCTCCGACGTCTCCTTCTGTATGTTACATACATTTTCGGCTTGCACAATCTTAATATACCCTTTGTACCATACGGTACAGGGTATAAAAAATGTTCTCGAAATTTTGGCAATTTGTTTTAATTACTCTTGCTACAAAGTAGTTGGTTTCAAAAAAAAAAAAAATTCGTTTTGGTGAAAGTGGAATCACCAAACATGTGGTTTTAAAACGAAACGAATATATAATTAAATATATTTTATTAAGTACATAATATATTTAAAATATTCGGTTTATTATAAGCATTTCGAAATTTTTTGTCAAATATAGTCCACTTTTGTAAGAGAGAAAGAGTTGAAAAGTTAAATAAATTGACTACTATGATTACTAGTTTATTTTACAACATTATTTTGTTAATAGAGTCTCCTTCGTTTTTTGGTGTATTGCGTTGTTATTCTAACTATTGTAATATAATATAATCCATAATAATATTTATAATATGTCCTATCAATGTTTTCAACTTACCTTAAAATGGTACGCTTTACATACTATATTTGTTGATATTTAAATAAACAATAATCATTGTAATCTTTTTATGAATAATTTTGTGTTCAATAAAATATCCAATAATTTCCATTTTAAAATTATTTGTTTTTGCAATTTGTTTATGTTTCAGAATTATTTATTACTTATCCATTTTCATTTTTCATATTAAAAAACAAAAACAAACAAAACTGCATTATAAATTGGGCCAAAATTGCAAAGTGCTGTTGCCTACAAAATTTTTAAAATAAGCTTGTAATTTTCCTAATTAAAATTTTTTTGTGTATTTTTCAATTTGTTGTACACAATTCATGGGGCTGTTAATTGCCCGTTTCTTGGTCGAACCAATTTATTGGAATTCATGTGCCTGACCACAATCAATTCAAATTGTGCAAGGCTAAATCGAATTCCATGCTTAAGTGCACTTCGCGGTAACTGGGTCATTAGCCAAATATGAATCGTTCCACACCCGTGCAGAGTTATTCCTTGTTCTTTGCTATTGGGTCTCATTTCTTGTAGTAACATATTGGACTGGGTAGCATGACAAGAGCAGCCACACCTACATTTTATGCAAAATGACTGGGTGTGCCGTAGAAGTATAAGGATGCAAGATTCGTTAGATTAGTAAGTGAATACGTTGCATCTTAATTTGATCTCCTTATATATTGTTTTTATACCCTGTACCTATAGGTACAAAGGGTATACTAGATTTGTGCAATGTATGTAACGGACAGAAGGATGGGTGCAGACCCCAAGTCCTTTATACTAAAATGCTTATCATAACCTCGGGTAGCGATTGAGCCATGTCCGTCCGTCCGTCTGTCCGTCCGTATGAACGTCTAGATCTCGGAGACTATAAGAGCTAGAGACACGAGACTTTACCAGCTGGTGCGCATATTTCCTAAGAAGATGAAGTTTGTTGAATCATGTCAATATCTTCCCCCGTTCCCCCGCAGTAGAGTTTCGCGGTTTTTAGCCACACCGTTTAGTATTTTCATTTTTCAATTTAACAGAGCGATGGTTACATGCATCTATGTGTAAAAAATGAACAAAATCGGACAAATACAGAAAAAGTTATAGTCAAAAATGTACAAATTTCACTGCCCCTTGCCAATAAAGTGCATCAATATTTGACTCCTCGTAATTATGGTTACAAGTGACCTAGAATCACAATTTTTGGTAATCTGATTCATGTGGCTCTAATGAACAAATCCACATCCAAATTTTATCGATGCGGTCCCACCACCCCCCGCAATCGATTTACCGTGTTTTCTCCCACACCCCTCAACATACCAACTTGAAACTTACCCCATATACTTTAAATAAGTTCTTTGTTGTAACATTCGAGTTTCATCAAAGTCGGTAAAAATTTAGGGAACTTATAGGTATAAATATCGAATTTTACCAAAAAAAAAATAATTCCAATTGGAAAGTTCTTAGAAGGAATATGCAGGAAAAATTTTTTCGAGACAAAAGGTACAGGGTCTTTTGCTGTCGGGCACCGCCTCGACTGTACCACATTTTTTTATATAATATTTTTGCCCTTCTTCAAGGTCCCCAAGTTCTTTTAACAGATGACACTAAACAGACACTAAAATAAAAAAGGATTCCAAGTATAAATATTTTTTGCAAATATGCCATATTTTTTATGTTTAATGAAATTGTATTCAAAATAAGTTCTAGCATGCCTTAATTTGGCGCAAAATTCCCCACAGCGACTTCAATATAATTTCGATGTGGTGTCGTTTATTAGGGTCACATATTCTTACCAAAATTAGTAATAGTCTTAAAACATTAAGCAGTTTAGCGTAGAAGCGCTACTGGAGGTGAACGGGGTAAGATATTTATATAATTCAACAAACTTCATCTTCTAAGGGACTATGCGCACCAGCTGGTAACGTTTATAGTCTCCGAACTCTAGATTGTCATACAGATGGACGGATGGACATGTCTCAGTCACTACCAAAATTGATTGGTGACTTCTCTTAGGCGACTGACGGTCAAAAATGTTTATTCATACACCCTTGAATTAAGGACCACTGAAAACCTTAACACTTCTTTGGAAACATGGGGCACAGGTAGTTAAAACTTTGACACCAAAAATATGATAGAGAAAATACTATCCAAAAATATTTTGAATCAGTCAGGCAGGGGCCCCACAGTGGATCACACTGCATCCGCATTTCCCAAAACAAGTAAATATTTTGTAATAATTTCGCTTTGACAAGTTCCCTTGTTTATTAGACTCACGTGAGTCTATGTAGCAAACTTTTTGGCTCTAGCTGGTTAATTTACAAAATTTAGTTTTAGGGAAGGGGGTTTTAAATTAATACCTTTGTGGCCCATTTCGATGTCAAATTCCTACCACGTGGTATTTAATGTGTAGGTGTGAACCGAGAAATTGTCAAACGAGGGAACGGGGCAATATATCAACATGACGAGATATTAAATTTTAGTATACCCTTGAGATTGCCACCATACTTAAATATTTCATATCAATTCGAAGTTTCATTTTTTATTTGCATTTATAGTTATCACAAACCGTTGCAAAATGTTAACAAATTAAATAAATACGTACCTAAGAAAAAGTCCTTGTTTGAAATGTATTGCATGCAGTAGCAGAAAAGTATCGGAAATGAGGCACTCCAACATATAAAACCAACAGCACCAATTAAGTGCAAATAATAAAACCATTAGGAATTAATCAGCTGCAACGACGACAATGACAACCGCAAGACCTAGTGAAAATTTAGAAATCCGACAACAATGGACAAGATTGATCTACAACAAATTGCTGCCATCTGCATTGGCAGCCACAACAGAGGCCAGTCATCCTAGAAATGTCCTGCTTCTAATTCAGCCAAATGGCAGCAGCATCAGCATGGCTTTTCAGGATGACAGCGTTGACGGCTATACACAGAACCAGACGGGTAACACTTATGCAGTGACACCTTTGCTGTTATCGGCCGGAAGTGACATTATGGGTCCAACGGCAACAACAACAACAACCATAGTTACGGCCACAGCATCGGCAACGGCAACGGCGGCTACGGCTGTTATGGATGTTCCCTCCGTAAACTCATATTTCTTAAGCATGGCCTGGCCAAAAGCAATTGCCGTTGCCATTTTCTTGGTGCTCATCTTGGTTACAGTGATTGGCAATACTCTAGTCATATTGGCCGTACTAACAACGCGGCGTCTGCGCACAGTTACCAATTGTTTTGTAATGAATTTGGCAATAACAGATTGGCTGGTGGGCACCTGTGTAATGCCGCCTTCAGTAATACTTTATATAACAGGTGAGTAATTACAATCCAAATCTCATATGAAGGAATGTATAATATGAGCAAATCCAACTATATTTTTTTTTTACGAAAAATAAGTTAAAAGCAAATTTATATTTTATTTAATTATAATTTGAATGCAGTCCATATTTGGATTATAAATTTATCAGGATGGTTAGATAATACTAATGAACTTCAATAAGGATTGTGATCATGTAAGACAGACCAAATTTATGTCTTGCACTTACTTGTGTGTCTGACATCTTTCTCTTTTTTAAGACCTTTCTCAGGAAAGGATTTGGACAAAGACTCTCAAAGTTAACTTCATTGTTAAACATTACAAAAACTTTTCAAAGACTTCAATAAATGCATCTGCAACAAGTGGCTCCATAATACGAATGTTGCCTCTATCCAATGCTTGAATACTGTTTAGTGTCGATATCAAGGCCATTGGATTAAGACTACTCCAAGGGAGACACATATATAAATTAACAAACCATCTGAGGAATCATGACCGATTAAAGGATGCTTACCTTCACTCTGTTGTGTAGATGCGTTAATGAAATGCCTATATATTTATTTCTATACCCTGTACCATATGATACAAAGGGTAATTAAGTTTGTGCAAGCCGAAAATGCATGTAACATACAGAAGGCGACGTCGGAGACCCTCCAAAGTTGCCTAAAGTATGATCAGGGTGACTAGAGAAGTCGATGTACCCATGTCCGTCTATCCGTCTGTCTGTCCGTATGAACGCCTAGATTTTAGAGATGGTAAGGGCTAGAGCAACCAAACTTTCAGATTAGATCCCTTACTTGGAGACAAGTTTATTTATTTATTTTTTTTTTGATGTCGGGGTTACATTATATAGCTCCCATAGGGGTGTTCCAGAGGACCTCGAAAAAAACCAAAAGTTTTAGATGGATAATTCGTTTGTTTATGAAGATATCGTAACCAATTTGGGTGGTTAGTAGTTTTTTACAGGTAGAATTCGTCTGTTTTTTGTTTGTTTATAAAAATATCGTAACCTTTGACAAATAAATATATTTTTGAGTTCTTAAGCAATATGGTATACCGGATTTGATTGCAATGTGGTGGTACAGGATATCCCAAATGCGACCGCGCCCGGCTAAAAGTACGCCATCTTTTTATTTGTCAAAGTAGTTTTCTTTAGGGCAATCCAATTTTCCCCTTTTGTTAATGCGAGCCGTGAATATCAAACTTCAACTTTTTCGCTTCATTCTTGTCGTGTCTTTCTTCATCTTCAGCGTTCAAAAGAAAATAATCAAATAGGTCTCAATCTGGCTAATAGGATGCATGAGGAAGAAATTCGAATTTTAGTTCGTGAATTTTGGTCCTTGCGATAGTGGGTTCCTAAGATTACTATGATGTGTTTTTCATTTTAAAGACATTCAATGAAAATTAAGGCATAGGCGTTCCAAAAAAATGAAGCCATGACCTTGCCAGCAGATGGAACTGTCACCGCCTTCCTTGGTGTCGATTCTCTTTGTTTAGTCTATCGTTTTGACTGTTCCTTCGTCTCAGGTGTAAAGTGACCTATTGTTATAAATCGACGCAAAAACTCAGCCTTGTTTTTATGAAGGAAACATGCTCGCAACGCGGTTTTTGTAGCATTGTCAGCAAACGCGGCATCCATCTTGCGCAAAGCTTTTTCAGCATTTTTTGAAATGCTTACACATTCAGCTAGCTCAGGAACATTTAGTCAACGGTTCATAGAGTGGTTGACCATTTGGCTTGACCACCCAATACTTTACTGTTGTAAACGAAGACGCAGTTTGCCTCAGAGTAGAATCCAGCTTAGCTTTAATATTGGCTGGACTAAGACCATTCAAAATAAAGTACTGTCCAATTTTTTCCATGTTGGTAAATTCACTGAGAGCGTTTAAACAGACTACACAATGCTACACAAAATACGGAACATCCTGTTTTTTCGAACATTTACCAACCAATAAGTTAGTTCAACTAATTTTGTGACGCCCCTCGCACGGGCAAGCATTTCTTATCTTAAATTTGCCTAAATTATATCTCATAATAAAGTTTATAACGTCTAGTAACATTATACTGCTACGTTAACAAATGAGGTACAGTCTATTTAGCGGAAAAAAAACGAAATTTTCAAATTGTAAAATTTTTGATTTTCATTCGAGTATCAAAACATTATCGAAATGTTTTTTATAACGATATTATCTATATTCGTTCAGCTGTGAGCTTTCAAATATAACAGCAGCTGCATTTTAAATTTTTTCAGTTTTTTTTAATGTTAGCAAAGGTAGCTACTAAATTAAAAAAAATGTATTTTACTCCATAATATTTTTGGTTGGGAAGTATTTATTTATAAAAAAAGATTTTCCGTGGCCTGTGGTGTGCATCGTTTTATATTCGAATAAGTTCGGTATATATTTTTTTGTATGATTTTTTGAAATGATTCATTCATTGTCTTTGTGATATGCTTAAATTTTCCTGCCACAACTTAAAACATTTAACGACAGATTACTTAGGCATGACATTCGGACCAAACTCCGATCCAGATCAAATTCGCACCTACTTAAATTATTTGTAATTGTCAAGCTTGATGGAAATAGGTTAATTAAATTTCATCAAGTACAGTTTTCCTTAGGTACCCCAACAAATTTCCGTTAAACAAAAGAAAAATGAATTATGCTAGATCGGCCTTGTGGTGCTATATAATATAGTAAATCGATTTTGTGCCTTCAGGTACAGGGAATAAATATGGGGCTTAGGTACATAAGCCTACGTGAGTGCCGTCTGATTCTATTTTGTTTAAATAGCCTAGTTATCATGGCATTTCTTTACTTAAACTTTAGTAACTTTGATTGAGTTTTGTTAAAATAAGGAATGCAATTATCCGGATTTGATTACGATATCTTCATAAACAAACGAAACAAAACGAATTTTTTTCAAAATACTTTTTTTCGACCGATCGGCCCTATGGGAGCTATATGATATAGTCAACCGATTTTGATCAAATGTATTACAGTGCTTGGGAACTATAAAATACTCGCAAATGCCAAATTTGGTTACAATATCTTTATAAACAAACGAATTATCCGTCTAAAACTTTTTGTTTTTTTCAAGGTCCTCTGAAACACCCCTATGGGAGCTGTATAATATAAACCCCTGACATAATAGCGCACCTAATCTTAAAATTTGGTTGCTCTAGCTCTTACCATCTCTGAGATCTAGGCGTTTATACAGTCAGACGGACATGGGTATATCGACTTCTCTAGTCATCCTGATCATACTTTAGGTAACTTTGGGGGGTCTTCGACGTTTCCTTCTGTATGCTACATACATTCTCGGCTTGTACAAACTTTATATACCCTTTGTCTCTGACGGTACAGGGTATAAAATGAAAAAACTTTAAACAAATAAACACAAAATCAATAAAAATTGTTATCATAGCGCAATGATAAAGTATTTTACTTTAAAAATCGCTTGAATACGTTTTTGCAGATAAAGTTTTCCATCTCGGCTGCAACTCTGCATGGTGCTGATATTGTTTGTGAAAAGGATTGCGATTTTGTGTGTATTTGTGTGGACACATGTGTCTTTTTGATGGTCAATATTGTTCCTAAATTGTTGAAAGTTGAAGTAAGAAACTTTTGCTACAATCCAATAGTTTTCTTTTGATCAATTTACATATTTGCATATAACGTATAGCACCCATCGCTCATATGATTACAAAATAATCAACAATAGAAGTTGATTTCTTGGTAAACGCAAATTTAGCTAAAGTGCCAATGACGCAAAAAGTTGAATATGCAAATGCATCTGTTTGCTTAACTAACTGACACAAGCAAATGGAATTTTAAAAAAATGAGATGGTCTTAGCAGATATTCTGCGGAATTTTGGGTTTGTGCAAAAGAAAACAAATTTCTGTGCTGTGTTGAAAAGACTTTTCTCAAATAAAAATCCAGGTTTTCTTAGAATTATATTATGAATATTTTTAGATAAGTTAGTACCCACCAGGAAATGATTTATTTAAGGCTATAAAATAGGTTATGTGTATATAACATTTTTTTGCTTCGCACCTTTATGGGGTATATTGAGTTTGTGTAAATGGCAAATATATGCCAAAACCTAAAGTAACAGTAGTCGTAGTCAGGGTGTCTAGCGACATATCCATCTTCTCATTTGTCTGGAAGCTAGAGGTACCAGAAAATTTTGGATTTAGACCCCTTATTATGAAGAGGGATAATTAAATCTGTGAAAAAGTCTTACGGCAATAAATAATTCATTTATTAAGGCAAATATCGTAAGCAAATTTGGCGTTGGGAAGTTTTTCAGAGTATCAAAGTGCACCAAATCTTAGTTTTTTATTTGTTTTTTAAAATATCGTAATCAAATTTGACTTTCTGAAATTTGTTGTAGTTGCCTTACTATAACATATAGCACGCAAGAACCGATCAATGAAAAAATGTTTTAAGAGTCAATTAATTTGTTTATTAAATATTGTAAACAAATTCGACTATTCAATGTTAATGTCGGATTTGATCGAACTCTGTTTATTTATCTATGTGTTTGATGTGATAATTTGGGACCGACTTTAACGTCCGACATTTTGTAACTGAAACTATTAATTAATTATATGTGAAAATCTTTTATCTTACAGGAAGCTGGAGGTTTGGCTGGATTCTGTGCGATATTTGGATATCAATGGATATACTACTTTGCACTGGTTCCATACTGAGTTTATGTGCCATAAGTCTTGACAGGTGAGTGCATTAATTTTGCAAAGCCAAATGGCAAAACTTAATTGCTTGTGCTATTACTATTAAAAGTACAATCAGAACATAAGGGGCGTATACGCAATTTGTGCGCATACCCGCACACAAATAAATAAAAGCACGAAGAGAAAAGCTATTAAAAATTAGCTAATGATATTGAGTTTATGAGGCCCTGAAGGTCGCTCTAGACAAGTTCAGCTCAAGTTGCAGCTTACGAATAGAGGCGTCAGCTGATGTCATGCGCTTGAACCCATTTCCATTCGCAGTAAGCCAGCCATTGGCATTGTTGTAATGAACGCATAAAAAAATAGGTGCGAAGAACAGTGCGAAATAATTTATTTGCTGACGTTTTTATTATGCCATGACGTGGCTTTTGTAGATGCCCATCGCACCCCAACTCATTGATGGGAACCAGGCAAACCCAGCAAAACAGTCGAAACGACAGTCACAATGTCCAATGCACGCAGTGCTTCGAGTTCCCGGCTCACTGTTGTTTGTCGTTGGTCGCTTTTGTTGGAAGTTTCAATTACATTTTAATGGCATTTCCAAGTTTTCTGTTGCTGCTGCTCCTGGCCAGGCTTGCGGTAGAGCTTTGGCTAGAGCAGCTTTATTAACAATATGCCATTTCGTTTCGGTTTATCAACGGCATTTTCATTGCGTTTCAGCTTCACTTTTGGTTTCAGTTTCTTCTGTTTTTATTCTTTATTGTTTTTTTTTTTTACAGGTATCTTGCTGTGACACAGCCCTTGACATATTCGAAAAAGCGACGCTCGAAGCGTTTGGCTCTTCTCATGATACTCGTTGTGTGGATAACGGCGCTGTCAATCACATGTCCGCCATATTTGGGTTGGTAAGTAGAAATTTTGTTGGGACACCAATTTTTGTTTGCCAAGCCAATACGCAGCTAATGGCGCTGAAAAAACAAAAAATATATACCTATATACTCATATACTATAATATATTAAAACCAAAAACAAAAGTTTGGTGCAAAAACAGAAATTGGCCATTGCGGTTTAAACATGACGTAATTTAGTTTGTTCTTATCCTTGCCATTATCACAGGGTATTTTTTTGGTCCTGTTGCATTTAGATTTTAACGAATTGGTTATTGACGAGCTTTTCTTGTGGCACACTTCAAGGCGTAAATGTTATGACAATGAGTTTTATTAGAAAGTTGTAGACTTGTAACCTGTTTCCATATTAAGTATTCGACAAGGGAGCCAGCACCTTGTCTTTTCGCTCACAAATCCGTTCCACACGGATAATAATTAATAAATAAGACAGCCAGAGAAAATAAAAAAATGTTGTTCCAAGTACTTGCTTTCATTCATTCCTCAAAATACAATTTTTTTTGATTTTACCAACATATCATCAGCTCATCAGCAAAATTAGCTGGAAGCCTGGAAGTCTCAGCTTATACTTGGACATTCAACGGCCAAGACGAGTAACAGCCTATCTGAGCTATAATTTATTTTTTAATAATACATATATAATTTTATTTTTATTTGTAACTTTGTAACAATGTTGTTGATTAAGTGTCCAAATTTGTTGGTAAAAGAAAATGCCAACGTCAACACAAATTAATGTAAGACGCAGGCAGCCGCAAAAATGTTGCAATGAAGTTGAACAGAAAAAATCAGATTTATAGCCTTTCTCCAGCAGCAGCAAATGAGTGTCAACATTTTGTTGCATTTTGCAATTCGTCGACAATTTTTATTGCCACAAACTGTCTGTGTGGGTGTAATTTTGCACGTATGTGTGAAATAAACGATGCCAGCCGCAACACCTTTGGCTTCATCAGTGTTGGCACGCCGGCTGGTGGCACGGTAGGTCTGCACTTGCCATTAGCTGTTTATAATTTGAGCTTTCACCATTAAGCATCTGTCAGAGCAGTTGCAGCCTCTAAACTCACCGTTTTCTTCTCATTTTATTTCCAGGTATGAACCCGGTCGACGGCAGCAGGGCTATGTTGACTGTCGTTATAATCAAAACAAAGGGTATGTGGTATTCTCGGCAATGGGCTCATTTTTCATGCCGCTCACGGTTATGGTGTATGTCTACGTTAAGATTGGTTATGTGCTGACATCGCGACGTCAGCGCATTGTGCGCGATGCGGTAAGCTTGTCCTGCTAATCCTGCCCACTTGATGGCCCACATCAGACCAGGCGACAGCTTTCAAATGTTGGAACTACTTGGGCATTCATGGGAATCATATCTTGCCAACTGCTAAGCTGATTGCCTGTCTAGATGTTTAGTAGCTTGGCCAGAACCATGTTGCTTTTTTTTGTGCGCCCTCTTACTAATATGCTGTTTTTCGTTTTGCCGCTTTTTTTTTTAGAATTCTGAAAGAACTGCGGATCATGACATTGATGGTGACAACTTCATGTCGGATTCGGAGCACTATAATTGCAATCCGCACAATTGCTTACCTAGCAGCAAGTCCCGTCGCCGACTTGGTTCATTGCATAACAATGGAGCCAATACTGCTGCCAATGGTAATCAAAGCCGCTCCAACAGCATTAACTGCGCCAAATGCCAACTCAAAAGCCTGCCAGATAAAACACTGACCCTAAAACATCAGCCGTCATTCTATGAGCTGGTTGAGATCTCGCGTCTTTCTTCACTCATACATTGTTCAGCAATAAGCTGCAAATACGGCGGTCCTTGCATGCACACCACAGCTGCTGGCGAGGTGGCTTCCTTGGCAGAGGCACGACGATCCTCTTTGCTGCATTACAACGAAAGTCGAGCTTCGCTCTCGGAGACGAGTCTCAGTAAGGCCGCTGACCAGGTAACAAACACAAACTTGGTGACAGTCTCGCAGCAGCCACAGCAGCAATCAGCGGTTAGTCAGCATGAGCAGCTCCAGCAGCAGCATCTTCATGCGCACCACCATAATCACCATAATCATCACCATCACAGTCAGCAGCAGCAGCAGCATCCTCAGCGCATGCCGATGCGTGTTTCCACCACAAAGCGTGATACAAAGACCGCAAAGACACTAACAATTGTCATGGGTGGCCTTATCGCTTGTTGGCTACCATTCTTTGTGTACTATCTGCTTATACCATTTCTGCCACGACCAGCCGTACTGGAGAGCCTTATGTTCTTCTTTACATGGGTGGGCTGGGTGAATTGTGCCATTAATCCATTCATTTATGCCTTTTACAATCCGGATTTCCGCACTGCTTTCTGGCGTTTGACATGTAGGCGCATTTGTAAGCAGAAGCTACCACCAAATCATATGGCCATGTTCCGTGGTTAACTGTTGGCCAGCTTTATACATAGTACCATAATCGCAAAATGATTGCCAAATAAAAGACATGTACATACAATATAAAAAAAAAATTATAGTACATATGTAATATCATAATGCTGTTCTTTGTTGTTTGGCTGAAGCTTTTGATTCTCAATGATGGCTTGGCAGCAACTGTTAAACTGTCTGTCCGTCCGTCTCTTCGCCCGTGTTGTTCTGTCTGTTTGTAAGTCAACTGGTTTAATTCTTATACCCTTATATGCTGTAGTTAAGGGGTATATTAAGTTTGTGCAAATGTATGTATGTATATAGCTAGAGAAGGTTCATCTGTCTGTTTGCCTCGATCTTAGAGATTCGGTTTTTTTTTCACAACCAAATATTTTCTATAATTTAAGTTAAAGAATTTGTTTGTATCGATAAAATGAGTGACATAAAAAATAAGTCTTTCGTTTAATACCAAACAGCATTATCGGAAATAATCACAATATAGTATTTTGGAGACCAGAGTTCAAATCGTCTCAGTGGCAAAAGATTACGAATTTAAGGGTTAAGTCCGCTCTCGTAAGAGGTTCGAGTCCCAGTTGAGCCAAATGCTTAGTATATTGTTACGCATTTACACATAAAGTTGTCTAATAATGTGCTGGCAGGATATTACAGAGTCGGCCGAGCCCGACTTTAACGTTTGCCATATTTCGTTATTATCCTAGGCAATGTCAGAGGCACAGCAGTAGGCAGTCTCTGTCACAGACACGCATCTGGAGCTATGTGTCATACTGCTTTCAGCAAAGGTTAAAAAAAAACATAAACACACATTTCTTTCGGATCATGACAATGCCTCAGGAATAATCTGGCAGAGCCCGTTTTAGTTGTGTGTGCATTTTAGTTAAATTTGATGAATACTTTTGCACAATTTGCGAGTATTTGCAGAGATTAGACATAAATATTTTAGTGTAGTAGTGAAATATTTTGCTTTTATTGTACGTAGAGAAAGAAATTGAAATGTTTGCGTTCTTTCGTTCTTCGAAGAGCACTAATTCTTTAAGGATACATAGTAAAAATGAAAGCAGAAATTAAATTATATTTAACGATAAATTTACATTTTACAAATTCCTGTATGTATTAATAATATTAAAAATTAAATACGTTTTGTATATTATTAAATTATTATTATAATGAACATATTAACTTGTCAAAAAGATTAATTATAAAACGATACAATTTGATGTAAATGTACAAATTAATGTATATAAAAATTACGAACACACACAATGAATTTAATTGACCACCAACTCGTTTAATAAATGTATGCAATACAAGTTTTTATAACCCCTTAAAACCCCTCCGCTCAACCCATCTGATGTTTCCCAGCAGTTGTCAACCCATTCATGGTTGAGAACTTTTAAATTATGAACTGGCAACAAAGTTCACAACGACCACGCAGTATCAGAGGTCGTATGGCTCATTGTCTTCCAGCTCTCTGCCTTTCATCCAATTCCAAGTAAAATGATAGATGGCTGCACCTTTTTGTTTTTGCTATAAGCATTTTTACGCTTGTCTATTATTTTTTTAAGATTACTTTGCCTTAAGATAAGTAAATTCTTTAGCAGATCCTATTTCCTTTTTTATTTTCTCTCCTATTTTACAATGCTTAAACATTTTTTTTTGAGCATGTGGCTTTAAAAAAAGTTGTCCGAGTCCGTAAAGACATTTGACAAACAAATGGCATAAACTCGCTATAAAAATAAATATACTGTATTCTGTATGTGGCAAAAACATTAAACTGTTGAAGTGAAAGTTAAATATTTTATTACGAAATTAAATATATATGTGGGTCATTCTCTCTCTCTATCAAACCAGCCACCCCCCCTCATAATTCAATTTTTAAGATAAATCATTGTTTTCGGGCTTTAAATTTTCGTTGCAACTCAGACACTTTTGTGTTAGCTGATTATAAGTACCTTATTAGTTTTTCCAACATGGCGGACCTAAGATGTGTTTTGATTTTTTTGTTTAAAGTTCGAGCTGGGTATGCAGCATATATGGGTTTTTGGGGTTCGCTAATCACGAATCTGGGGTTAGAATTTCAAAATTACAAAATGGATGACCTAAGAATGATTTTTTAGTTTTTCGGCGGCCATTTTAGTTGCGCCATTCATATATATGTATATATATTATTTTGTGAAGCGATTTTAATTTTGTGGTAAGATTGTGTTCATTGTACTGAATGCGCATTCCCTGTCTAAGCCATTTTATATTTAATTTCGATTTTTATAATTCACATTGTAAAAGTGGTTTGTGTAAAAGTTTTTTACAAAGGTTGACGATAAAATCTGTTTTGCGTATAAACGTCTATTTCTTAGAGACAATAAGATTTAGGTACATGAAATTGACGTAAAGATAGTATTTAAAGATGGCGTACGTTAAAGTCGGACGCGGGCGACTTTGGGATACCCTGTACCACCATATTGCAAAAAGATATTTATTTGTCAAATTTGGTTACGACAAAACGAGAAACAGACGATTTTTGCACCAAAAACGTTTTTTTGTCCGATCCGTGCTATGGGGGTTATATGATACAATCAATCGATTTTGATCAAATTAGGTACAGTGCTTAAGAACTATAAAAAACTTTCGAATGTGAAGTTTGATTACGATATCTTCATAAACAAATGAAATACAACGAATTTTGTACAAAAAACATTTTTATGGCCAATTGGTCCTATGGGAGCTATATGATATAGTCAACCGATTTCAATAAAATTTGGTACAGTACTTGGGACCTATAAAAAAAAAAATAAAAAAGTTTTAATGGTCGTTGAACTCTTTAGACCAACGCTTGATAGATGCGAGTACCCCTAAAACTTAATTTAGGGTGTTGCAAATACGATTACCAAAAATCTCATGAAAAATATAAATATTTATTACCTTACTAAAGTCAGAACGAATGACGTCAGTTTGCAGTTTGTTCATAAAATCATGTTTATAGAAAGCGAAAGTTTTAAAAGGTTAATAGAAGTGGACTGACGTCTTACAAATCTACCTTGAGAGACCGATATTTAATAAACACAGCAGTGTTGCAGTTTTGGAATTGATGAAATTTTGGCAATACCAAGGTTGTTGTTAATGTTAGACTTGGAGTTTTTTTCACTAATAAGGATAATGAATGATTCGTTTCAAATGTTCAAACCGAAATAATATTTTAAAGAAATGTGGAAAATAACGGATAAAGGCTTAGGATCACACCTGAAAGTAGGCCGACAATGGGAAAGGTAATTTTTTACAAACTTGGTGTTACTTATTACTTACTAGGTTACTTTATGAAATTTTGAAAAATTATTTTTCCATTTAAAAATTGAGTGAGAATCTTTTTTAAAATGCACTCTCAATTATAGGTTTTTGTTTGTTAAATTATATTTTATTTCTTTTTTACCGGTGGTAAGAAGGTATACAAAATTCGTTTAAATATATTAAACGGGCAGATGAAGCATTTCCGACAAATATATTCCCATTCAGCATAAACCGCCTGTCGTTATAGCAATGTCTCTCTCCATCCTCGTAAATTTGACGTAGTTATTATAAATTATTTTAGGTATCGTATTTTACAAAATCATTTCAAAACTTAAAATAGGCAAAAATGTACTAACTAATTTTAAACCCACACTCCAAAGAACTACACCAGAACTTTCAGACGTTAAGAGACCAAGTGGCGCTTCAACGATTAAAATTAAGTAATATATGTATATATTTCCTTAAAAATCTTCCAGATTCTGTACATGTATTACAAAATTAGTACATCTCCAGGAAATCCCCATTATCTGCTTTGCTTATCAACAAGATACTCCGCCTTTTGCTGCCTTGCATAATATTTTTGCGATCGATGTTATATGTTACATTAAACCGAATTTGGGGACTTTCAAAGAACTTGCGGAACTTCAAATTTGATTGGGTTGCATTATCTTTTGTCCTCTCTAATTCTTCTAGTAACTTTGAGAAGTCTCCTTTTCTGTGTTAGATACATTTTCGAGTTGCACAAACTTTATAAACCCATACCAACTTAAATTATGCTTAGTACAATTGATATATGCGGTAAAATTAAAATGAAACCTAAAAAGAAGGTGTACAAATAATAATACAAATTTTGGTAAGTCAAATTTTATTATACTTAACACATGATTTCTGTATTAAAATTAACCAAAAACATTATTAATGAAATCTTTATCAATCTTAGTCAAACTATTTCTATTTTCATCAAAATCGGTAAAAATTTACGGAACTTATAGGAATATCTATTGATATAAGCCAAAAAAAATAAAAAATTGGAAAGTTATTAGAAGGAATATGCTGGAAAAAATTGTTTTCGAGAAAAAAGGTACAGGTTATTACACTGTCGGGCACCGCCTGGACTGTTTCACATTTTTTATTATTAGATTTCATTTCATTTAAAATTTATAGAAACTTAAATACAATGCAGTTTCACGTAGCCTCAACCGCAAAATTGGAGTTAAGCTTCCTTTGATAAAAATGTGCAGCACATCATCTTAGCCCAATATATAGCTTCTATCATTAACCAAGTACTTGAAGTAAATTCTGCTGAACACAAAGAATAGTATATACATCGACAAAGGCTGAAACTTTAAGGGATTATTTGGGACCCCGTTCTAAGTCAAAAACCAAGCTGAAATTCTTTGTTTACTGTAAAAGTACCCAAGTTAAAGCTGCAAACGTAAATCTACGGTAAATCAGAGCAAAGTAAGTTCAAGTTAAGTTTACGATAATGGATTTTCATACATTACAGTTCAACAGCCAACTCCCCTGTACTGGAATAAAATTGTGCCCGTCATGTTTATTTTGATTTTAAAAAGTCAAATGGAATTTAAGTGAACTTGCTGAGTCAGCGCATGCCCCACAGAGTTAAGCTTGTAAACTAAGCTGCCTGCTCCTTTCCACAGTACGTTGTGTATTATATTTTCTTTGTGGTGCAGTTGTCTCCCATCAATTTAGGATGGCGTTAAAAGGACGCGGTCGCTATAGCTAAGTACAAAAAGATTATAACATTCTTGTGAGTGTGCCATGTGGGTGTATTTGAGTGTGTGTCTGTGTGTGTGCTGTAGGTCATTAATGAATTGCAACCATGTTCTGGGTTGAGAAAACAGCTCGGGTCATCTTTATTAACCGCCAAAATTTGAAGCTCAGTTTTTTTCACTTTTCCGCTTGTTATTCTTTTTACCGACGTTGCATTTCCCATGTTATTATATAAATAATAATTACAAATACTTAACATTTTCCGTGTAATCAAGTTATTTTTAACATTGGCTGAAAATGTGGGATTTGTTAATTAGTGGAGAGTGTACATACACTTGCTATATTTAATGTATGTGTGGAAATTTATGCTTTCAAATAGGATAAATACAAAAATTAACCACTTTACCATCAATTTTTAGTCAATTAAATTTATTAAAGATTTTCAGTACTTCGATCGTTATTTAAGGGAAATGAAGTAAATATCAATGGTTTCCCAGGTCCTGAAACATGCTTTATAAAGTATGGTTCCCTTTTTCCCGTTCTTACGCGTGAATGGGTTACTATTTCTATTTTCGCCTTCCATTGAAATGTTTTATATTTTTTAGCTTAAACATACTTACTACATTTTGACTGATATTTATGCCTAAAAAGTGTCAACTTTTCAATGGTTAGTCAGATTGCATCTGGCACCATGAATTTTGCGCAAAATACAAAGTCTTTTAGTTTACTTCAAGAACGGCGGCATCGATTCAATGATCTATCTATGAACTCCGACCCGAATAGCAGAATAAATATTAAAAGAATGGAAAATTCAATCGGGAAAGTGTGGAAATCGTGAAAAACAATATGGTCACATTTTAGGCTCAAGAGCAAATCAACATTGCTAACCGAACGAGCAATTCTTACGGCAAATATTCAGATATCAAAAACTTCACGATTCAAAACTACAAAAATTAAAGACGAAGCAATCAACTATCTAACTGAATATTTGATATCGTGTGATCTGCATGTCTTGCCTCTGAACATATTTGCAACTGAAGGTTGGCTAGGTAGTTAACATGTTTCGAAATCTGAATCTTCATATGGCCATCGCTGCCTTTTTCCCTTTTCTTTAATCCCCAAAAGTAGCACATATGGCAAGTTAGCTAGTTGCACTCCAAACTTTGGCCTCCGTTTTCTCCACTTGGGAGCTGGGGCCGAATTGTGTGTAGCCCCACTTGTGTGTTAATTTGATAAAAAAAAACACTTCCAAAATCCTTCCATAGTCCTCATTCTCTGTAGGTATAGCGTAGAAAAGGTCCAAAAGTACAGAGCATTGACAATTCTGCATTTTCCGACGCTTATGTACATACATACAATGAATAAACAGCTAAGACACTAAACATTTTCTCTTTGCTGCTGCCTTTTTTCCCACTAAATTGCTTATAATTCACGCATGCACAAAACACTCGAGCACAGAGGCAAAACAATAACATTTCCCACCAAAAGTAACAGGGAGGTAAACATTGGAGTGTGTGTGTGTGTGTTTGTAAGAGTGCACGCGTATGAGTGTCTGGCAAAAAACTTTCTACAGACTGCGAATAGAAAATATTTTGTACAAGTTCATTTATTAACTTATATTTTCTTGTCTAATTGGCGAGTTTTTTTGTTTTAGCTATTTATTGCGTATTACCTATGTAATCGCAGGCACATATCTTTACATATACATATGTATACTGAGCCATAGGTCAAACGATGTGAGCATTATTATCAGTCACTAACGGCGCGTGTGTGCATAACCCTAGAAAATATCTAAGGATAAGTCAGAAAGTAAGTCTGGGTGGACGACAGGGCTAAAATTAATGGCCGAATAAACTGAAAGCATGAAAAGACTCAGTGGAGAATATGTTTGAACAGGCATAGAGGTGTTAGTCTACTTGTTTATGTATATGTTGAATGTATGTAAAAGCTATAAAATACATGATTAACATAGATTCGGGCATCGATTGAGAAATGTCCCACGGTTTCTATAGAAAAAGGATCGAAGACCATTGCACAAAAGATTGCAAAAGTTCGGCGGGAAACTTCGCAAGACATAGTTTAAGAATTTGTTAATTTCTTCCCATCCCTAGAAATAGCCGAAGATTTCTACTGCCTTAAAAACTAATTTTTTTATTTAGGTTCTTGTGATTCTAATAAACAATAAAACATTGACTTTTCCCTCAAACAACGCCTATTATATATAAACAGCCGTAAAACAATACACTCAAAGTATTAACACAAGTCTTGGCGTAAATAATCGCTTTTTATTTTTAGCCAAAATGCGTGTAGGGTATCCCACTGTCAGGCGCCACCCGGACTCATTCAAGTTACTGTTGATGTTACTGTTGCTATTGCTTGAAATATTTATGCGCACCTCGACCTCGACATTCGCCTTTTGGGACAAGCAGCAGCAGGGGCTCAACTCGGCGGAAATCGGTTTACCCAGGCGACGCATATATGTCTCCAAATTACATAGTCGCAAGTTGATTGTTCGTGTGCGTCTTTCCGGTTTGGGTTGCAGAAGCCATTGTTTGTGCGTGCAACCATATACAACTCTTATTTATTTGCGTGCTCCACTCAATTTGTACATGTACTTGTATACGAATATATCTTCTTTCCTTATTGTTTGTTGTTGTTTTTTCTTTTACAAATTTGTATTTGCATTTGGTCATACATTCAATTTACGCTTTATATATTATACATTCAAGCAAGCGTTCAAAAATACATACTGCAAACATTTTCATTTGTGTCACCCCCTC
The DNA here is from genome assembly GCA_949987675.1 of Chymomyza fuscimana. Lineage (NCBI taxonomy): Eukaryota > Metazoa > Arthropoda > Insecta > Diptera > Drosophilidae > Chymomyza > Chymomyza fuscimana. Next base: position 90,059,346 of record OX465088.1, read on the forward strand.
TCTACAAGTACAGAATGACTTTGTTTAAGTTCCGGGTATTGCCTCTGAACCTTGGACAGGCAGTTTGGTTTACGCCAAGGGATTCATATAATATTTTTGGATACCTTTTCTGATATAAACGCGCACATATCAGTATACATTATAGAAAAAATGTTAAGCACATTTTGTTATCGGTGGAACACAGATACAAACGTCCACATACACAAGCGCAATTGTGAATTTGGCTTTTTGCGGTTCATTGAACAAGAATTAAGTTTTTGAAAGTATTTTTTTTCTTTAAGGAAAAGGGTAGTTTTACGCAGCCTGTATGTCAGATACATAGAATGTAGAAAACTTAAAGAGAGTTTGAAAAGTTAACTTATTCAGTATAAGCAAAGTATAAGAAGCAAAGCCCTAAATACTAACAACATTACCGATTTACATAGAAACTTTAAAGCATTATGTTTTCTTGTCGAGTATAAATGTAATTACACTCTCTCGTCCATTTAAAAGCTCCTCTTTAAATTTTACTTCAAGAACATCTTTTAAAGATATTGTTGAGCATTTTCTTTCCAACAGTATTTTGCATGGGTCTTTTCAGGTATCTTGTGGCAATCGAATGGTTTGTCAATAGGGTTGTTTAGTTTTGCTTGATGTAGACGCAGAGGAAGCAGAGATTTTTGTTTCTTTGAGGTCTCTTCGTAAACGTCGCGCTTTTTACTTCAGCAGAAGTTGCATCTTACCATTACTCCTGCAAATTGATGGATGTGTACTTTATTCGTGAATGCAATTTATGAGATTCTATGACTTCTTCAATGTTTGTTCCCGCTTCCTTATAGAGAATACTATCTAGCCTTTGGTGGTGACGATAATTTAAGCTAATACAGCTTAGTAATCCGAGGAAAGGGTAAAATCTGTCTAATGGTACGGGATCTTTTTGTAGACTAAAAAAACTGGATATCAGGAACCATTTGGTAGTCCGTGGGTCAATACGTCGGCTGACCTGGTGCATTAGTGCTATTACTTTGGGGTTCGCGTTTCTCGACCTTCAGTAATGAACCAAAAGACAATTGAGCTCGGGACTTCTCATAGATTAAAGGTTTAAGTTGTTGCTTATGAAGAACATATTTTGAGGCATTATTCAAGATACCGATGGGAAAATCGCCATTAGCCTTGCCGCTGCAAATACCCTATAACTTTGTACCCATATCAGCTACTGTAAAGTAATAACATTATCTGTTAAGCCTTCGTCCTTTTTTGAACGTCCACGCTGCTTGTATGCAGTCTAAGAATCAGTTTTTATTTGAAATTCTAATTTTTTTACGTCAAAAATGTGTTTATGTGTTTAATATGAAATATTTCGCACGGAATGACAAAACTTCATATAAAAAAAAAGATCCCATTTGGGATATCCCATTTGACTTCAAAAAATTAGCCGTGTACCAAACTTAAGTTGAACATTTTTATTTTAAATTCGTATCAAACGTTACAAATTTTTGGGGCATAATTATCTGAAAGGTAGGCACAACAAGAAAATAACATATACATTCAATATACCTATAACAACATTCACATAAAGTGGAATTTTCTAGTACATTTTTCAATTCTCAATCGCAATAAACCTTTTATAGGCTACCCTATGAATAAAGTGTAATAAATAAATGTGTGATGACGGATAAATTTTAAATCCTACATGATGGGTTGATGGGTTTAGGAGTTTTATACAAACTCAAAGAGGGAACCACAAAGGACGTAGGGACCTGTTTAAATCGATTTCTATTGTCGTCCTGATAATTTTGTTAAAGTGGATATGGTGTGTAATGCCAGACATTTTTGTTCTACTTACCTAACATACGCCTTATTTTTATGGGTACCACCTTTAAAAAGTCAATTAACTATTCGGAATAAAAAACACAAACGCTAACTTAAGCATACTCGATTACAAATAAACGTATTAAAAATTTTAACACATGTATTTTCAATTTTGGCTTACTATTTGCACTTTAAAAGATGGCGTACGTTAAAGTCGGGCGCGGACGACTTTGGGATACCCTGTATCACCCACCACATTGCAATTAAATCCGATATATTGCTTAATAACTTCAAAAGACATATGATTGTTAAATTTTGTTAGGGTATCTTCATATATGTACAAACAACAAAACAGACGAATTTTGCAACAAAAACGTTTTTTTGACCGATCGGTGATCGATCCTATAGGAGCTATGTGCTTTAGTCAACTGACTTTGATCAAATTTGGTACTGTGCTTGGGAACTTTTCAAAACTGTCGAATGCCAAATATCACGATATCTTCATAAACAAACGAAATATCCATCTAAAACTTTTGTTTTTTTCGAGGTCATCTGAAAGACCACTATGGGAGCTGTATAATATAAACCCGATATCAAAAAAACAAAATGAACTTGTATCCCGTAGCATAATAAGGGATCTAATGTGAAAGTTAAGGCGTTCATACGGACGGACAGACGGACATGGGTATATCGAATTCTCTAGTCACCCTGATCATACTTTAGGTAACTCTCTTTTTGTATGTTACATATAAATTAAAATACCCGTTGTACCATATGGTACAGGGTATAAAAAAAGTGAAAATGAAAACCCATGTTAAAAAATTACAGTAAAGCTAAACTGTGCTGTGTCGACTTAAGTGAAATCCATTTGGAAGTCGCTCTTCTGACGTCCTTTTTGTAGTATACTAAGGGCAGGAACAGGAGCCGACGCTATGTAGCGACAAGAGTTCTTGGTGTGTAGTATATAAACATTTGTTTTTAACTTGTTTTTTGTTTTGTTTTTTGGCCAATAGCAGCAACAACAGACACTTTTTTAAAACTGTTTTCTAGCCATATACAAACACTAAGCCAACATCAACAAAAGGCAAAAAGACAACAATACCATTTTTCCACTCACTCTTAAATTTTGTATACCCTTTTAAAGAGTCTTGGTCGATAAGAATACATACCATGCAGTGTTATAATTTTGGAACAATTTTCAGGGAGTGAGGTATAAAATAATTGAGTATAAATCTTACGATCTGAGGGCAAAACTATTTATATTCTTTTTTAAGTTTTCATTAGGTATTTATTTAATTTTTAATATTTTTTTATATTTTTTATTATTATTTTTTACCTAGTCTTCACTTTAAAAGATAATTGTCTCACCAATAGCAAGAATAAAAAAAGATAAAAGATTTCATGTCTTTTATCTGAAGCAGATTCCAATTCTAATCTTTCTTCTTCTTGCAAGCTATTATAATAACCACCAAATTTCAATGGAGATTAGCTTTTCCTGTTACTGTTCAAATCAAATTCATATAATTTACTAATTGTTGTAAATAAACTCAATAAAAGAACAAATTATCTTTGTGAATACCCATCCAAAATTGTTACACAAGATAGATCGTTGGAAAAAGAGTTTAATAACTTTAATTCGTGACTGTTGAATAGTGCTATATAATTAAAAATACTTGAATACAATACATAAAACTACATGTAACTAAGATATCAATTTTATCATTGGCTCTCTTAGTAAAAAATTTACAATTTAAAGATCGAGTAGTGACCCAAGAAGTGAAAGTGTATGCAACATTTGGTAGAAAGACTGATATTTTCAGTTAATTCTTTATTTTTGCTTTGTAAAATGCTTCATGTAGGTATTACTATTTCCATTTTGTGTTATATTTCGATGTTAAGTAACGAAAAGAAAAAGAAGAAACTTGCTTACCGCTGCACTTTAGCACTTTTAATTGTAGAAAATTCTTGCAAGTAAGCTAGGTAGGTATAACATTGAAAAGATATACTATTATAGTCTGGTTGCGAATATTTTCTTTTTTATGTGGAAGAGCTATACATACCCATAAGTTCGAGTTACAAATATGCCATCGGTGTAGTTTTTCAAATCAAATAAATTTTCAAACTGTCATTTTCAGAGTTCGCAATGAAGTATACGCCATGTGTGCAAGTGCTTTAGGGCTGGTTTGTTTATTGTTTTTTTTCTTCTTACCATTTTGTGTGTGCTCCGTACATCTCAAAAACGGACTTTTTAAATTCCAAATGATTTATTTATGCAATTTATTTATTTATTTCATAAAGCTAAAATAAAACATAAAATTTCTATATGTTTATGTTTTTGTTTAACAATTTACTTAATGATAATACAATTAGCTTTATACCTGTGTAAGTATGTGTAATTGCTTGTCATTGGTATTTAATTTATATGATTACTTGAATCCGGTGCAAGCTCTAGACGCAAATACTGTGCCACAAGCTGCTTGATGGCCATAGATAAATAGTAAGTATATATACACAAAATTAAAATTAGTTAGTTGCTGTTTTAAAATTACAATCAAGTACATTTAATTGAAATGACAAAAATCGTTTTGGTATATTTAGGTAAGCTGTGATTTAGAGTTAGAGATGTTAGTCTCAAATGATTATGAGAGAGTTTGTACGATTGCTTGAATGAGTGCCACACTTCTTTGTTGCAGAATGAATTCATTTGAACATTATTCTAATGACTTTAATCGTGCTAAGTGCGTACTGCGATGAATACCATAAACACTCGCACAGTGACAACCTGACATTCACGCTGCGTATACTTAATGCTAAATTAGAATACTTGATGTGGTATAAGAGGCATGGCATGCTTAGCATGGCGTGCAGCTGTATCTAAAACTTTTCGGTTATGAGAATACCAAGAATTTTCGTTTGGTATCAGTTTATATTTGTATTGTTTTGAGATGTTGTCACAGTTGACCAACTAAGTTTTTCACTGTAATTTTGGCCTTGCATTTGCTTCTGTGTGGGTGTAACCACACTTGTTGGCTTGTATAATGCGTATTTACGAGTCACATTTATAATTAATGAACAAGTTGTATGTCAAGTTGGATTAAATATTAGTCCCTTAAGTATATCTTTACAAATGAATAAGCATATGTGTGTATGTTTTCAAGATTCTGCGCAAACTATATGTGTTTGTGAATGGGCATGACTTTATATGGTTTTAACCTGCCATATCTATTTAGATGCATGTGCGTTTATTTGTGCCAGAACACTTTGCTCGTCGGCTTGCTTTAGCTATTAATTACTTATATATATTTAAATTATTTAATTATTGCAAATAATTAAATTCTAATATTATGGCGCTCTCTAGTCAAATACATGTCTTATACGCGCTGCATACTGCAGTTCACTTACATTAAGAATATTTTTACAATATATTTTTGGTTTTTGGTTTTTGGTTTTGCTCAACTAAGAACTAAATCACAATATGAATTTATCTTTATTTTATGGTATTTTAATAAGTTTCTAAGCTGCCTTTAATTTGACTTACTCGCACCGCACCAACAACTCACTGACTCAAGTGGGTTGCGAAAGTTTGGAAAACTTTTTAGTCGCCTTCTGCACATAAATAATATGGCTATCAGCACCGGGCTATGCAAGTCACGCATACATTGTGCAATTTCACAATTCCACAGTTAAGCAATGTCTTCTGCGTTGTTTTTATTGTTGGCATCATCAGGCTGTGGCTGCCTTATGTCGTCTGTTGTCTGGGTAGCCAAGTACTTTTTTCAGGCTAGCTCTCTTGTTTTTTGGACTGACTAGGTGGCATTCAGGGTCGTAATGGCTACAACTTTTGCTACATTGAGCCCAACTATTTCGTATATTTTTGGTGCAGCCATTCGCCAGCTGGACAGCTGGCAGCATGTCCTGGCAAATATTTTATTAGCCGCCTCAGCTGGATGGCAAGCGCAATTTCGCCATACGATCTAACTAAGTTGCTTCATCTATCTAAGCTGTCTGTTTCATTGTCCAACTGTTTTCCTGTATATTCGCTGCACTAGCAATGCCTCTGGCATTATATAATGGCTGCTAGAACTCTGCCGGGCTGACAGTAGTGCGGAAAAGCGTCACGGAAATTACTAAATCGATATGTGTCATCGTATGAGATTTTAAGTTGCATTGGTATGAATTTAGTGTTCACTTTGTGAGGTAGATGCTGAAAGTTTTTAAAGTCAACACACACACACACACACACACACGCATACTGTTGTCAGACAGAGCGTATGAACGATATTTAAAGCACTTGGTTCTTAAAGTACTCATTAACTAAACTAAATTATGGTACATTACGTATACGTTTTGTTATGCCATAAACATGCTTTTACCAAAATTGAAATTGCAATGTGGCCAATAGATAGCCATAGTGGCCAAGCCGCTACTGCCTCATGCAATCAAATTGTCAGACAAAACAATAAACGTCGTCATCGGTGTGAACTTCCGTCCGCATAAGGACATGCTATTAAATTTTGAAATTAATGAAGACAAGTACACGTCGGGCACTCGGGAAGTTGAGCAGCTTGACATTTAGTCAGCGAAAGGTCCTAAGGGGGCCAACCCTTAAACCCAAAGTCAACCATAACAAATTAAGGTAAACAAAATGGCGTGGGCGCTAATTACACCGTGTGTTTACGTCTGGACAGTCCTTGACGTGTATAATAATTAAGCACACCCTGCCCTCCATTGGAACCCGTAAACTTAATGAATAACGCAAGCTAATAATATGCTATATTCTACGGGTATTGCAGCATAACACACACACACCTACGTATAAGTAGTTTACCCCGTTGCTCATTCGCTAATTGTAAGGTCCGCCCGTAGCAACAAGTTGAGCCGGAGCTGGCACAGCAGCCGTGGCTACGCCGCCCAGACCCACGCCAATAAGCACCATTTCGGTACTCAAGCGGGAAGCGCGTGTGGTGGCGGCACGCCTCAACTATCGTCTGATAGACATTGTGTTGGTGGGGAATTGAGGCTTCTGGGCACTGCTGAAAAAACGCTTGCAAGTGAGCCGCCAGAAAGCGGCACGGAAGTCCACGCTGTAGAAGGCATAGATGAACGGATTGATGGCGCTATTGAACCAGCCCAGCCAAGTTAGCACTTTAGCTAATGTTCGGCTGACCTGATGCTCGGCTAGAAATGGAGTTATTAGGTAATAAATGAAGAAGGGAAGCCAGCAGGCAATAAAGCCGCCCACAACAATGCTCAGCGTCTGGGTTGTTTTGGTTTCCTTTTTCAACGAGGTTATGCGGTTTGATAGAGATTTGGTATTGCTTGATGTGCCGCTGACAGGTCCAGGCGTGCCAGGTGCAAAGTGATGATGGTGATGATGACCACGCAGCCGATCCGTGGCTGAGCTGCCGCCCATACTAAGGTGCGAGTGCCTGAAGCTGTGCGTGCGTGGTTGCTGCTGTGATTGCTGCCACTGTGCATCGAGTAGACTGCTGCTGGGACCTATGCCACTTGTCATTGTGGTCATGGTCGTTGAGGCGGTAGATGTGCGTTTCAAGGAGGACGGTCGGGTCAGCTCATAGCAGCCGTTTTTTATACTGCTGCTGCCAGCAACAGCTCCGGCTGCGGTTTCGCCATGTGGCGAGGGAAGCGCCAGCAAGGAGTGATGACAATGAGAGGTGCCACCCGCGGTTGTTAAGCCAAGGCCGGCAGCGCTACCACTGCCGCCGCAACCAACACCACCGCAATTGTCGCTATCGCTCAGCATGATTTCGTGCAGTTCCTTGGCTATGGTCTGATTGGAGAACGTGCGGGACGCAGCTGGCTTCTGTTCCTGCTCGCTAAAATCGTGGTCGATGTCGTTTTCCACATCGGCAGGAGTATAACGCTTAAATTTCTGCAAGAAATTTTGTATAAAAGGCTGATAGTAAAAGACAAAAGATTGAAATTAAAAATAAGTGCTAAGTTTTTTGGCAAGTCAAATTCACTTTTGGCTGTGCTAACACTTTGGCTGACTTCAATTAAAACTTGTTGCCTGGCGGCGGTCATTACAATCATTGTCTTAAGCCAAAGTCTGTGTGTCCCTGTGCATCACTTTTATAAAATGTATTGATTTTTAATTTGGCAAGAGAATAGATTACGCGAAACAGTAAGGAATACTGCTAAAAACTCATTATGTCGATTTGAAATTAAATTTAGCTTTTGTTGCCAAGTGGCATTTACTCCCAAATGACCCAAATTTTCAATTACGTTTACTTAAATCCAAATCTTTGGTTTCGCAAAACCATAAATAAACCGAAATAACAACAAAAAGTGGAGTGTAAAAATAATTGAGCAACCACTTTTAAAATCGATTTTTTCGATTTGAACAAGTTTAAAATATGCCACAGAGATACTACCCACAATTCCGATAATTTAGTGATTTTGACTTTTTATGGGTTTTTTTTAATCAACTTATATCTTTTATAGTATGTTTATTGGCGTCATATATTTAAATTTAAAAGCAAAATGTGTTCTCGGTCGGACACTGATCATAGTTTATTTAACTTTAAGTGGTTTCTTTGTATCCTAAGGTATATAAATATGGACACTGATTTTTTCTCAAAAGCTGTCGAATTATAAAATAAAATTAGATTCCAAGAGGCTAGTAGACAAAAATATAGTAAGATGCTTAAAAAACAATTCTGCTAATTAGATCGCAAAGGTGCAAACATGGACAAGTAAGTTGTCAGTCTACGCGGTGGATAAAGCCATATCGGTGATGTGCAATGATTTATCTATAAGTTGGATTTTTTTCACACAAGTGGTCACCACAATGTTTCTATAAAGAAATACTTGCTACCGACTTCTTATGCCCAAGTAAATAAACAAAGTCAAATGAGTCTTGGTGAAAAACGTTCATCTAATAATTTAAATAAAATTTTATCAAAAACACATAACTACATAGTATAGTATCTCTGTAGAATAAGGAAATATTATGAAAATCGAAGAGATCGATTTATACGTTATCCGCTTCAAGTGTTCTTACCCTTTGGTAAAGTACATACTATATTAAAGCAAGCACATACCATGCCATATATTCAAAAGTCACACAGCAACCAAAAATGTACATGAAAATCTCAGCAAGCTACAGGCGTACGTGAAATGCAAATAAAATATGTGCACTATGTGACACATGGCGTATACGTTATCTGCGTGCCAGTGCTGCCAAACTACGTTGAAAGTGTGCGACGCGGCGTCTTTTGACTTCGTTGCACATACGAGTATGTACATAAAAACGTGTACATGTAAATGTGCGTTTGGATTTTTGAAAATTTAGTTACCTTGTTGTGAACACTTATGTCGGTCATATTGTCATGCCTCGATGCAACAACGCAAGAAATTCTTGCATAAACATAAATCATAACAGCCATTGGTATAAAGAATGAACCCATCGCAGAGAAGATCACGTAACCTTCGTTTTGATTATAGCGGCACTCTCTTAAATCACGACGTCCTGGCTCGTACCTGTGCAACAAAATATATTCTTTAAATAGGGATTGCTTACATTTTGGGCGCACATGCATTTACATAAACTTTGCTCATCTGCGTAGGCAAACAAGCAAACAAAATGGCTGTAAGCGGATGTTGTTAATTAATTTCAATAACTTGATGGATAAGCATATCAAATAACTATGCTTGGAAAATATACATTTAGATATACTGTTGCAGATACAACAACAACAATGTATATCTTAGTTTGTGTGTCCAGCTTATGTCTACGTCAGCTACTTCCGTTGAACACTCTTTGGTAGCTATGTCAACATTAGCAGAAACTTACAGCCATTGTTATGTAAAGTTGTTTATTTGTTTAGGCCTTGTGAATGCGCATGTTAGTGTTCGTATGTATGCACGTATGTGTGTATCTGTATCTATGCGTATGCACTTACCAGCCGAGCATGGGTGGACATGTTATGGCCAATGCCAGCAGCCAAACGATTAGTATCATGATGAGCGCCAAACGTTTCGAGCGCCTCTTTCGTGAATAGGTAAGCGGTCGCGTGACAGCAAGATATCTACAAAAATGTTGTCGATTTGAAAACACCCGTAGGAACAAACACCCTGCTCATACCTGTCGACACTGATGGCGCACAAGCTCAAAATGGATGCCGTGCATAGCAGCACATCGAGCGATATCCAAATGTCACATAATATCCAGCCGAGCTGCCAGGAACCTGCAAAAGAGCAAACAGTTAATTTGAGCCTGTAAATTTTGAGTTTGCGAGACTAAAGTTTGTTGCTTAAATTACACATGGTATCTTTTTTTCGATGGAATACTTTGGCAGTCTTTATACGCTTATTTTTAATAGGCGTTGCTTGCAACTAGCTTAAATTTTAAATTAAGCCTGCGTAAAATGCAAATTTCATTATAAAAATGTTGTAATGTGTTTCCAACATAAACACAAAACAAAACAAGCCACCTAGGGCCGACAGCTGGATAGCCGGATAAACCCATGCAACATTTTGTGGAGCACACAAAAACTGCCCACCAAAGTGCCATTAGTGGTGTGTTCTAGTCTACACTTGAGTCTTTTGTTGTTGTCCATGTTGTTGGGATGGTTTCCTTTTTGAGGTTGTCTGAAAATTGGCTTGGTTCTTTAAGTAGGCCAAAAGGGTTGACCAGGCTATTAATATTTTTTTAATCAAGTGTCAGGATAAACTTTGAAAACAAACAACCTGAGTGGGAATTGTGTAAAGACTTTGCGTATGGATGAGATACGAGTAAGTTGCGTATAAGTTTAGTGAGTTAATTAAAACATAAGTTTCTTAAATGAAGCAGTAAGCAAACTAAATACGAGCCATCAGAAGAGGCAACTGAATCTTGGCTTTCAAGAAACCAAGATATGCAAAATCTTGCGAATTGATAAGAAAACCTAAAAGTACCAAACGCAAAATTTGTATAATTAAAGTTATGTTATTTCTTAGGACATTAAATGAAATGCCAATAAGTCAAAGTGGAAGCACTGCGTTTCCAGCCTTTAGAAATACAAGTTCCATAGGTTCGATGTTAGTTTGCGTTTTTCTAATGTTTCCTTGTCTCAGGCGTGATGTGATGAACCCCATATATAGAAAAAATTATTTCAATTCGACTTATGGTATTTTTGACTAGAGATATTTAACAATTTTTATACGGACAGAAGGAGGCGTGGTAAACCCCAAGTTCTTTATACCAAAATGCTTTTCCTAATCGATGATAGCGATTGAGTCCGTCTGTCCGTACGTCTGTATGAACACTTAGATTTAGGAGACTATAAGAACTAGAGATACGAAACTTTACCAGCTGGTGCGTATATTTTCTCAGAAGACGAAGTTTGTTAAATTATGTCAAAATCTTCCCCCGCGATGCGACGTAATTAAATGTATCTGTTTGTAAAAAATGAACAAAATCGGACAAATACACAAAACGTTTTAGTCAAAAATGTAGAAATTTCACCAACCCTTGCCTATAAACTGCGTCAATACCAACCAATTTTGGTAAGAGTATTCATGTGGCCCTAATAAACAAACCCACTTCTCAATTTTATCAATGCGACCAGCCATCCACAGCAAACGATTTACCGTGTTTTCTCCCACACCCCTCAACATATGCTCTTGAAACTCACCCCATCGTAGTGCACCAATAAAAATGTATTTTCCAATTGGAAAGTTCTTAGAAGGAATATGCAGGATTATATTTCCGTCTCGACTGTATCACATTTTTTTATTACTAGAGATGCTTATAAGGTTAAAAAAAAACCAAAGCATATGGTCTTTGATATTGTGTTGAAATGGTGAGAGAACTTCCATATCATAGTTACATTTGCATATGAAGAGAAGTACTATAAAAAGACGTATATCTTGCAAATAAAGTGCTTTCTCAGGAGAAATATTTTGATACAGTAAATCTCTGTGCAAATAAAACATAAATTGGAGATTGATTGATTTATGCACGAAAATTTTATGTTCTCAAAGGGAATCTAGGGTCAACTGAAGATACTTTGCAGTCCGCCCGAGTTTGGTCTGTTTGTAGTTATCGACTACAAAAGTTCATAGTTTCTTTACATTTTTGAGTGCTTATTTTAGGCCGAAGAATATCATCGTCTATTTGAAATGCGTCGTTCTCGAAAAAGTTAATAAATATTAGAACTACTTGCTTTATGCTTAAGCTCAAAAACGTCTTTCGAAATTATTTCGCAAACATGATGACAATACTAATAATATGCATATTCCCCGTCGTTTATGACTCTAATTAAGCCTAAATTCTTTAGACTTAGAACATTACACGCCACTTGTTTTTCCCAATGCTTAAAAATTATGCCTGTTGGTTCAAAAGATGTTTAAAATTTAATTTTTATTATGTGGGGTCCTTGGGACCATTTATCAAAATAAAACTTTACTTTTAAAATATTATATAAACACCAACAATTTTTTTACACCCAAATGTAAAAATTCAAAAGTCAAAGGAAAAGCCATAAAACAACATAATAATACATGGACATAGTGTAGTCATAAGTACCCAGCAGTTCTACTTGGATCGATTGCTTCCATCCATTTGTGATTCCATATGTGATTGTGACACCCATGAAAACAGGCATGCATTTTGAAGCGAGCGCGAAGCGGTCGAAGAAGAAGAGCCTCACAAAATGCGAGCGTTTGAGAGAGCGACGTATAATGAGAGTGCTCTTGCAAGAACAAAAAATAACAAAAAGACAAAAATTTGTTTACTATTGCAGAATCAATTATTGTGACCGAATTGTCATGACCAGCAGACAAACGGGTAAGAAAGGCCTTACATTTAAAAACCAAACCAGCCATCAATGTAAAAAATATTACTTATAGTAATAGTAAGTACTAGTTACAATTAACGAATTAATAATCGAAATATGTATAATAAAATAAAAATATAAAAGTTTGTTTTAAACTAATTATTTAAGAGCTAGCATTGTCAAAAAATTGTATAGAATTAAACTAATTTTAAAAGACATAAATAATACAAAATTGTATAATACATAGGTAATAATAAAATAAAAACTTGAATTAAAATAAAATTTTGTGCCTTGTGTTTTTCATAATAATTTTACAGCAGCGAGCCAATATGGTTGCATGCATGAATATTCCGTAGACAAGCTATGAATTTCATGCATGCAGAAGATATGAATAGAGGCATGAAAATCACCCCTTCACGAGAAGCGAACGCCGAAGTAGGACGCATGAAGTCCTATGACATGCCCGTGTTAAATTCACCCCTCGAAAGCACGTAGTTGCATCGAGAGATTCATAGGTGGTACTTCAAAATGCATGTGTGTTTTCACCCCTTCGTCATAAGTGAAGAGAACTGCAGGGTATATATAAGTACACATACACATGTACAGATTAACATTAACATAACATTACCATTCCATTAACATAACATAACTACATGTAAATAGGCTAAGCTAGCATAAGGAAAAGTATAATAAAGTATTCTGTGATCGGCTACTGAGCTCAGAACACGCGTTTCATTGTGTCGCTTACGTGCCGCCGCCAACAATAGTAATTTTAAAATGCAGTTAAGATTTATTTATTATAAGATTTCGATTTCAAGATTTGAAAAAAAATTAAAGAAAATAGAATAAATTTAACTTTAAATTGAATTATGCGATTGCGACTTTTTTAAAATAGATAGCAAAATAGCAATGCGCCTTTGCACGAAATGAGATCGTTGAACTCCCAATTTTGTTTCGTAGCAAAGTAAAAAAAAAATTATTTATGTTCAGAAAAATTTTATAATGTATATATAACTAGGGGGCTCCGCCTCCTGCGTGCCTCATAACTTTAAAAAATGTTTCTGTTTTAGCTGAAACGATTTTTATATCTAGCTGTGTTAATTTTAGTGGCTAGCTTTTGCTTGGCTTATTTATTTATTTATTTATTTGAGGGGTCCAACTACGTACAGTTGACCTTATATTATAAAAAAGTACATATAATTTACTTAGAAAAGAAAATAGAGCGAGGGTATTGATATGAACTAATCCGCGTCTCTAGCCCGATGGGTGAACTTTTTAATGATATGCACCAACTCATATCAAGAACTGGCCAGAAACTTGGATTTAGAATATTAAAGTTGAAAAAAGGAAGCAAGATAAAAATTAAACATTATATCACAAAAAGAGCCAATGGATCACCGTTGACCAAGTGGGTGACTCATAATATAGGATTGGTCAAGGATGCTCGAAGTGGCAAGTCAAGGTGACTTAAGATAGAAGATGTGATAGATTGAATAGACCGTTCGAAAGAGAGGAAATTGTTAAAGCTATTATAGTTGGAGCATAAGACACGGAAAGGATCGTGCAAAGCATAATTTGATCTACAAAATTGTAAGGCTAAGGGTCGAAAATTACGAGTTACTCTGGATGGTATGGCAAAAGTAACTTTGCTAAGAAGTACATTGGAATCGATAAGACCGAGTAACAGTTTATGCAAGAATAAAACGCCGTGGCATGTTCTGCGATGATTTAAGGAAGGCAACTATATAAGGCGAAGTCTATCAGAATATGGCGGCAGTTGGATAATAAAACAAAAATATTATACAAATAAAGAAAATTGATCAACTTAACTTAAGTCATTAGACTTATATACTTATACTCGTACAAGAGGATTTAATAATAACACTCGCACCAAACAGACAAATCAATAGTTAACCTTTATATTTTTCAAAAAAAAAATAATCACATAGAACATAAAATAAAAAATATTTATCCTTTCTATTTTGACAATAAATCATAGATCATCAAAATCTGTCTAGCCGTTCTTGAGTTATGAATGGTGTAACTAACGCAACTTGTTTTATATATATATATATAGATTTTATAACTTTATAACAAAACAAATAATATTGAAAACAAAAAAATTTAAAACTATTTAATAGGAATTTATTAAAATTAAATAAAAATTCTTCAGAGCGAAATAGGTACATAGGTGGTACAGTTAAACATTTTTTACTTTTGATTTGAAAAACTTAATATTGGTATTTCAAAAACTATTAAATTAGACCTAAATTTTTGTTAAGCACTTATAAAAGACAATTTGGTATGTAATTTTTTTTTTTAACATATGTATATTTTATTCTCACGTCATGATTGATAATGATGTTCCGGATCGTTTAGAAGTTAAGTTATGGCGTTTGTGCTTTTTCGCATTTTGAGTGAGACACGCCCATTTCATTTAATGCGGAAATTATAATCCGCTCCTCGTCGGTCAGATAGGAACTTCGAGGCATTCCTAAAATGTTGCACTTTACAAAATAATTTTTTTTTTTCAAGACATTGTATATAATTTACTAGCTATAATAAATATGAAAATAAAAATTCAAATTACACAACTTAAATTTTGATTATCAATTCGAAACGTATTTATTCTCGCAAAAACTGCACTGTACTACTTATGTACTTCGCTATAAAACCATTTGAGTTGGTGCTTTCAGTAAAAGTAACAGGACATAAAGGCCTTAATAAAAAAAGGCCAAAGCAAGCTTTATATCAAAGTTATATCAAATAGTAAAGTTCTGCCGTCCCTAAAGATAGTGTACCACTTACTAATTTCGGTCATTTCCGAAAGTTGGTTTTTCGAGGGACATTTGACTTTGACTTTGATATTTTATTTGATTCAAATGAAAAAAACGTCCAAAAATTTCTATGGCAGTCCCATTTTTAGTATTGTGAAAAAAATAATAAGTACATTTTTTTTTTTTCTCCTATTTTATTTACATTCTGTTCAAAATAATCAGTAAATTATATAAAATTATTTAAACAGTAACAGGAGCAGCTAGTCTCTATTGAGACTAGGTGCTAATAAGTAAATATGGATTAAAATAATTAGAGAACCTTAGTACCTAAAGAAATAAAGTTTGTTTTAATTTTATCTTAATACGAATTAATGAACAATGTTTTTCGGTAATACCTGAGGTGCTCAAAAGAACAAACTGACTTACCAAAGGGAGAACATGCGACTTATAATTGCCAGTGTATAACGGATTTTTCAGATCCAACCCACGAATGCGTATTGTTTGGCTTTATGTATTAACAAAAGTCATTGGGAGTGGCAAGAAAATTGGTAATAGCAGGTGTCTGAATGGAATGGACATTGCTTAGCTTTTTAGCATTATGTTTCGAAACAAAATAATAGATTAGGCAGTACTTAATGGAATGCTATGAGGTGGCATTCCCGGTAAAGCTAGTGAATTGAAAAATTTAAATAGATAACTGACTGATACTGCTAAAAACTTGAAAAGATAAAAATTTTGTAATTTGAGACAGATTTACATATAAATTAAAAAAAATTTCCAACTTGTTTTAATTTCATGTGTCACTCCCCCTAATCGCGGTAGCTCATTCTATTTCATACGCCGACAATCTTAATCGTATTGATGCAAAACGTGAGAAGTGGTAGCTGAGTAATCAACACAAAATAAAAAAATAAATAAAATAAATGGGAGGAGTAAAAAGAACCGAATGGTAGGGGGCAGGAGAGTATAAATGCTGGTTGTGGGGGAGGTAAAATAGTCCGTTATTTGCATATTTGCCATACTGCCCAGGTCTTCAAAAAAGGACTTTTCGAGATAGTGGGTGCGTTTCTTAAATAAATAAATTTATACCATTCTAAGCCCCATGTCTAACCTAAAAGTCATACATTGCGGCGTTTTATCATAAAATGATTTAAAATAAAAAAAAAAATTTAAGGCCATCCTTACACTTAATTTCCTTACGATAGACAACTGTCCTATAGTTATGATACGCTTAAAATTGCAGAAAAAGTCGCATGTCAATGAAAAGCCAATTACGAGGCAATAAAGAAGACCTCTAAAGTTAAATCGAAAGGTCCAATAACACTAGCTTACACGAAAAATGAACCTTCTTAAAAAAGTGTTTTTTAGGGTAATTTTGGGTCGAGAAACACGAAAATGGCAACTTCCTAAGCACCGTTTTTGAGATTTTTTCGAAAACCATGTTTTTGGGGACTTATTTAAGTTATTCGTCAATATCTTGTGAACTAAATTTTCTATCGAAATAAAAGACTACAATTCCCGATTTTAAAGATCTTAGACTCGAAATGTTCGTAAAACAATTCTCTTTCAGCCTAAAGCTTAACATAACTTTTAAACAAATTTTCTAATTTTGAAAAATGGTCAAAAATTACATTTTTATTCGACTTTATATATCGGTGAAAATATGTGTAACGCACACTTTTTCCCACGATCGTGGATCACCTTCACAAAAAACGTACAAAATTTACAATTGAACATAAAACTTCAAGGTGTCCTTTTGTTTTGAGAAGCACTGTATGTCAACAATTGATGTTGTGGAAATTTTTATGGTACGGTGAACATGCCCATATATAGTCAACATCAATAAGCTCTGTTGCTATGTCGGTATGTGGACAAGGAGCAAAAGTCCCATTGAAGCATGAAGGAGTAAAAGAGATATTAAACAAACATAATAATTTAAATACAACACTAAGACTTTTTATTTAACTTGCAGTCTGGAAATAACTTTTAACTTGCAATACCGCCTTTATCAGGACAGGATTGAGTCTGTTCAAAAGCAATTCCTCCTCTTTGCACTTCGCGGCTTAAATTGGGATCCACTTATCCGACTGCCTCCATATTCTGACAGACTTCGCCTTATAAAGCTGCCCTCTTTAAATAACCGTAGAACATACCACGGCGTGTTATTCTTGCATTCCAATGTACTTCTTAGCAAAGTTACTTTTGCCATACCATCCAGAGTAACTCGTAATTTTCGACCATTAGCCTTGCAACTATGTAGATCAAATTTTGCTGTGCATGATCCTTTTCGTGTCTTATGCACTAATTATAATAGCCTTTTTAATTTCCTCTCTTTTGAACGGTCTATTCCTTCTAATACGTCTTCTATCCTAAGTCATCTTGACTTGCCTCTTCCAGCATTCATGACCAATCCTGTATTATGAGGCATCTATTTGTTCATTTATGCTCTTTTGGCTTTTTTTTTTTTTATTTTCTAATATATGTAATGTTTAATTTTTATTTGAACTTTCTTTTTCCACTTGGTTATTGTAAATCCAAGTCTCTGGCCAGTTTTTGATGTGAGTCGCTGCATATCGCTAAAAAGTTCACCCACCGGGCTAGTGACGCGGATTAGTTCATATCCATATTTTTTTTCCTCGATCTATTTTTCAATATTTCATTTAAATTCTTCTTATAATTTAAGGCCAACTTGTTGTTGTTGTTCCCCGTTAAAATAAAATAAATATAAACAATAAGAACCCATCTCTATTTGTTTGGAATATACAATATATATATATATTGTACTTTAAACCATAATTTACTTTAAAAAATAAATTTAAAATTTGAATCGAAACGAAAAAAAAATTATCAAAAAGCCAAAATTAAATAACAATGGCTGCGAATTGACACATGAAAAAATGCAACACCCCATCATGGAAAATATTGTGACATCTGTCAGGAGCGTAAATCAAATGCAAATGAACGACAAGATTTCTTTCCGTATAAATACTATAGTATGTGCAAAGTAATAAATTTATTTAAACGCTGTCTGTCATTTCGTTTTTTTTTTAAACAAGCTAATTTTAAATGGGCGAAGAGCCAAAAGTATGCTACATATTTTTTCCCCCCGAAAACAACGTGCCGTCACTCGACTCCCCTGTAAAGCCCTACGGCCTTTGTAAAGACATTAAAGTAAAAATGTTCAACATTTAAACTTGTTAACTGACATACATTGTTTATGTTGTTAAAACAACATTGTACGTTTCTGAGAATTTGGGGACGAGAAATATTTTTCCTTTTTATGACTAAAATATGTAAGTACTTAAAAAAAAAAACAAAATATGTACATATATATTTTTGGGATTTTCAATGTTTAATCTAAGTAGTCAAGTCACATTCATTTACAGATTCGACATTTTACAGAAATTCTGGGCATACAATCCGCAACTTTAAGATCCCTGCGGTCAAGTTAGAGGCAATGGCGTACTTAAAATTGCCCACATAAAAACTGCTGGCCCTTGGCATACTTAAAGACTCCAGCTAACTCGAGATGGTATCGGAATGATTTTTAAGTTCAAAGTATTAAGTAATTACTTGTTTTACTTTGGCTTTATGCTCTTAAGTTGAAAACATGAATATTAATAAGTATTTTACTAAGAACATGTTAGCAAATCCTTTGGGTAGATCACACCAAAGCAACTTTATTGCTGCGTCTTAAGTCCTAAGCATGTCAAATACTCCGTACGCTTCTGTCGCTTTGTCGCCTTGACGCTTTGACGCTTTGACGTCATGTCGCTTTGTTCTTCTTACGTGTTTGTTTTCATGTTTGTGTGCACGTTTGTTTATAAGCTTGACATTAATGAGCACTCAGCTGTCACAGTGCGTAGACGTATTGCATGCAAAGTAACTAAGACAGACACAGACGCAGGCACATACAAGAGAAGGCGCAATCAGTAGTGGAGGTACTCGACTGTAGGATACTCTGCACTAGAGACATGATTGGGATATGAACATAATGGCATACATAAAAAATTTCATGGGAGTAGTTTACAACTTATTTGTATTTATGTAACCTAAGATAACAACAAAATGTTTCATTAATACATAAAAATCAAGAAATATAAAATCGTAATTTTAAGGGTAACAAAAATATTTACATAATTTCTTAAAATCTATCAGGAAGATCAAATCGCTCGAGGCGTCCATTAACTCTGCTATTGTCAGGGAAACTTATTGCTAACCGATTTTTATGCCTATATAGCCTTTCTGTATACATTTTCGTCACTGTTTTTATCTCAACCCTGGCAAATGACTCTTTTAACTCTTAGTGCAATTCTAAATTGCTAATACTTATACCTAGTAGCACTACTGACATTAAAATAAAAATAAATGAATCTTTATTGTGAAAATTGGTTACATATGAATAATTGAAAGTATTGCCCATTGTATTACCATCTTTTTGGTAGAAAGTATTAGATAGATAACTCCGCTCAACATTCCTTGGCTACGAAACATAAGAAGCCAGGATACTAGCTTAGGAATCATATTCGGGGGGTTACTCCTAAGGCTGAAAAAAGCTCTTTGTGCGTTTGCCGCAGATCTTTATAGAGCAATATCTCCAATTTAGAAAAACTTATTACTAGAGCCATCTATTGACAACATACTAGGAGAAAGGCTTGTAAGTTGTCACAGCTTGTAAGTTGGCACACCTGGTCGATTTGATGTTCCAGCAATGAAAAGACCAAAAATCTTCGATTGCGAATACGCCGTAAACAATTTTAATGTGTTTTTGATGCGAACAAAATATAAAAATTGTTTTTAAGGAAATCGGAAAATAAAAAACATTCTTTTTGATTTGATTTATTTGAAAATAAAAAATTAAGGAAAATATATGTGCTGGAACTGAAATTCAATGAACTTTCATAATCAAAAAAAGTTTTCGGACATACAGTGAATAGACAAATTTTTTTCAGTGCATCCTAAATGGCTTCAAAAATGTAAGTTGTCACACACATATTTTCATTTTTTTACATTGCTATGTTATTATCATTGAAACTAATTTGAATTGTTTTAAGTGCATTTTTCTGCTATCTTCGGATATACTCTTTCAATATTTTCCGTAACAATTCATTTTTAGTATGTCGAACAAGAAAAACCGATCACAGAAGATGGCGTACGTTAAAGTCGGGCGCGGACGACTTTGGGATACCCTGTACCACTGCTTGCAATCAAATCCGGTAAATTGCTTAAGAACACCAAAAGACATTTGATTGCCAAATTAGATTACGATACCTTCATAAAAAACCAAAAACAGACGAATTTTTAATCAAAAACTTTTTTTCGACCGATCGGCCCTATGGGAGCTATATGATAAAGTCAACCGATTTTGATAAAATTTGGTACAGTGTTGAAGATCTCTAAAAAACTTCTGAATGCCAAATTTGGTTACAATATCTTCACAAAGAAACGAAACACAACCAATTTTGTACAAAAAGCTTTTTTTTCGACCGATCGATCCTATGGGAGCTATATGATATAGTCAACCGATTTTGATCAAATTTGGTACAGTGCTTGGGAGCTCTAAAAAACGTCTTAATGCCAAATGTGGTTACGGTATGTTCACAAATAAACGAAACACAACGAATTTTGTACAAAACACGATTTTTTGACCGATTGGTCCTATGGGAGCTATATGATATAGTCAACCGATTTTGATCAAATTTGGTATAGTGCTTGGGTACTCTAAAAAACTTCAGAATGCCAAATTTGGTTACAATATCTTCACAAACAAACGAAACACAACGAATTTTGTACAAAACACGATTTTTTGACCGATTTGTCCTATGGGAGCTATATGATATAGTCAACCGATTTTGATCAAATTTGGTACAGTGCTTGGGAACTATAAAAAAATTCTTAATGTCAAATTTGGTTACAATATCTTCACAAACAAACGAAACACAACGAATTTTGTACAAAAACAAATTTTCGACCGACCGATCCTATGGGACCTATATGATATAGACAACCGATTTTGATAAAATTTGGTACAGTGCTGGGGGTTTCTAAAAAACTTCCGATTACCAAAATTGGTTATGATATCTTCATAAACAAACGAATTATCCATCTAAAACTTTTGCTTTTTTTCGAGGTCCTCTGAAACACCCCTATGGGAGCTATATAATGTAGTCCCGATATCAAAAAAATAAAATAAACTTGTCTCCTATGGATTAATAAGGGATCTTATCTGAAAGTTTGGTTGCTCTAGCTCTTACCATCTCTGAGATCTAGGCGTTCATACGGACAGACGGTCAGACGGACATGGGTATATCGACTTCTCTAGTCACTCTGATCATACTTTAGGTAACTTTGGGGGGTCTCCGACTTTTCCTTCTGTACGTTACATACATTTTCGGCTTGCACAAACACAATATACCCTGTTTGTACCATACGGTACAGGGTATAAAAACCACAACTCTGGAAAGTTAAATTTTTCTAGTTTTTTAAATTCAATTTAATGATCAGTTAAGTTTAAAATTAATAAATTTTCATAAATTTTAGCAATCATGCGTTTTTATTTCAGTTTTCTCAAATTTTCAGAGATTTTTGCAGGTGTGACAACTTACAAGCCTTATTTTTTGGGTGGTCGTTTTCAGGCTCTTTTGAAAATTGTTCGTAAAATGCTTATTTTTATAAATTTCAAATGATTTGTCGATTCGTAGGCCTTTGATGCTACTACTCTAATCCTTTTTTTAAGTATATTATTGTATAATATACCTAAGCTAATAAATAATAAATGATTTGCCTATTGTGGATTATAGCTCTTTCTTTTCTCTTTCCAACAGTATATTTACATTGATGCCTATGTGTATTCAATGTCGAGATATAGCTAAAAAAAAGCTATGGTGTGTCAACTTACAAGCCTTTCCCCTATATATTATAAAGCTTTCAGGTGAGTTATACAAAATTTTCCCCCAAAACTCGAGCTCCGACTAGCTGGTAGCTGGTACATAATATTTGCACAGCAAAAGTGAAGTTTCTGTACATTTTTTCCAAAGCAGCAAAATTATAATCTCCGTTTATTTTCCAATAATATTTTAATGACGAAGAATACTCAATAAACTTTAAAAATCGATCAGTTGCATTAATCACTGTACAAATATTTTCTTTGTTAAAAATGTGAATGAACGGACAGGCATCCGGGTCTTTCACACCTTCTTCCTTTTACATTCATTACAGAAATCTATGATACCTTTAATGCTATTTCTACAGAGTATCACATAAGAGACAAGAGACAACAAACAAAGGACAACAGACAAACACTCGGTTGAAAAATATAACAAACAGCAGTTGAGGCAATTTAATTAGCTTTTTTGGCATTTAAACAAATGGAAAGCCGGCAACGGAGAGCAGGCAGTTGTCTCTATTTGGCAGGCATTTAATTAACTTTGTTGTTGTTGTTGCTTTTGTTTAGCTGCCATTAGACAATGCGTCTATGTGGCTATGAAATCTTTTAATTACTCCAGAGCACTTGAAATTGCTCGAAAGCCCTCCTTATGGCATTTAAAGCATATTTAAAAAGTGGCACACTCACTCAAAAGTACTCAGTCATGTAGTGTACTCCACAGAACCACAGTACGGTGCTGTCCGAGCAACTTCATTAGCAAATTTAGACATCTATTGAAATTTAAATAAACTGGTTTTGCTTTTGCAAAAATGAGGTTAAGGTTTTTGTGGTTTGCCTTTGTAGTAGTTCATGTAATCGCCAAGTACGTTGTAGCATACTTTTGTGGGCGGCATTTCAAATTACTATGTATGTACTTGCACTACTACTACTACTTTTTATCGTCCATCTAGATTGGGCAATACATAACAGTGCTAAGGAACTTTTGAATTTTCGTAGAACTTTTGGCAAAAACCACAAAGACTACAAATTATTTTTAATGCAATTACACTTTTTCAAACAAATTTGACAACATCAAAAATGTTACCCACAAATGAGTTTGCACGTCATCTAAGCCAACGACGACATAAATCTGACGTAATCACAGATTCCCAAAATTACTCACCAATAAGATGCACTGCCACGGCCGGTGGCATGACGAAAATTCCTACCAACAAGTCGGCAACCGCCAAGCTCATCACAAAACAATTGGTGACAGTCTTGAGGCGACGTGTGGTTATGACAGCCAGTATGACCAATGTATTGCCGATGATGGTAATGACTATGAAAGTGCAAAAGACCGCAATCAGGCAAATGCCCTGCCAGGACAAGATAAGGTCATAGAAGTGCGCCCATTCGGTGGCTGCAGCGGATTCGTTGTAGAAGCTGAATATCGTTGCACTAGGCACTGCACTACTGCCACCGCCTCCGGCAACACTGGCCGTGCCATTTGCTGCTGATGGTGACTGCGAAGCCGTTGCTGCAACGGTTGCCGTGGCCTTTGCAACAGTTGTTGTTGCCGCTGTCGTTGTGGCAGGCAATAAAGAGCGATTGATGATGTTGTTGGATGATTCCAAAAAATCCTCATAAACGATGGAGATGTTTTCCTGCAGACCAATGACGCCGCTGGAGGCCAGCGATGAAGCGGCCACATACATCAATGATGGTTGTATGACGCTTAAATTGTGAGACTGTGACTGCAAGTGGACATCCATAGGTATCCCAAGTAGATAGAGTGTGTGCGCAGCGGTTGTGATGGTATTTTTTTTTATATTTTTTTCTGTTTTGCAATACTGCTTTTAGATTTACATGGAAAAAGTCAACACAAGTTGCTACTAGGTATTAAGTCGCCGTCGAAATTTAAAAGTGTAATTATTATGGTCATTGTTTTGCATCGGACCTTCAACGGAACGTTTGCTTTTCGTTTATCCCTCCAGCTTATGGATTGCCTGTAATGAATCATTTAGAGATTGACACCATATAAGTTACATTATTTCGAACGTTTGCACTTATTATTATTTATTATAGTAATTTGAAAGACAATACGCAACTGTTGCTGCTGCTTACACAGTAAATTTAAGTTTGTTACTTTGAAGTTTGCCAAGCTGTTTACAAAACAGCGTAAAACTTCTACAAGTCGCATATACATAGTACATACTACGAGTATATGGTAGGAAACTTTTCATTTTACAGCTAAAGCGCACTGCACATAAATTTAATCAAAAAACTTTTTTTATGTTTATAAACAAGCAAGCAAACACTTACAATATAGTGGAGTATATACATATACATATAAGAGTGTAGTATGTATGTATGCATGTACATATATAAAAGTGAGGGTGTACGTATGTATGTACGTATGTACTATACGAAATGCTTCAAGTGTCGGCGCGGCTTTCATGCTCTCGAGCAAGTTGCTCGGCTTGGGCTGGTATGGCGCTTGAAAAAGGTGAGTACGCTCAAATGCACGCTAAATTATCCGCATAATTATCTCAAGTGTAAAATTTTTATGATAATTTTATGCAATGCTTTTACCGCACTGCAATGTGCTGCGTTTTATTTACTGAAGACTTCAAAAAAGTGCTAGTAATCATGCAGTACTTGGCAAATGAAATATGCCTTGGCATATTGTTTGCGGGGGCGAGGCGCAGCATAGTGTAAGCAAAACTGGGCTAAGTATCTGCCACTAAATCAAATGCGTTATGCTGACGGATAGGTCCGACAACATTTTAAATCAACAATGACAGCCTGCCATTTGGACACACACACACACACATACACACACACACACTGGGAGAGCTCTGCTGGAAAATAGCTGTCAAGTTGTTACTAAAAACTGCACACAAAACTAATTTTGAATCGCGTATACGCGTATATATATATTTTTTTATTCAATACTCTTAGACAAGTGAAAGCACTCATGCATTTTTAAGCAATTTCAAATGGCATTTGATGCCAACAATGTGCAAAAGTTTTGGTTCCAAGTGTTTGCGAATGGGGGGCGGGGGGACTGGCAATTCCTGCCAATGTCGAGTGACTTTCAAGTGTCTGCATATGCATAACTTTCACACAGCCACAGAAAAAAAAAAACCTGATACAGTCGATACTATACCCGATAGCGTGATACCCTGTACCTTTTTTCTCAAAAAAATTATATTCTTGCATGTTCCTTCTAAGAACTTTCCAATTGGATTTTTTTTTTTGGTGAAAAACGATAGTTATACCTATAAGAAAATCGAAATTTACGTCAAAGAAGTTATTTAAAGTATATGGCGTAAATTTCAAGTTAATATGTTGAGGGTGGCGGGGCCGCATCGATAAAATTTGGATGTGGATTTTTTCATAAGAACCCCATGAATCAGCTTACCAAAATTGGTCATTCTAGGTCACTTGTTACCATAATTACGCTCTGTTATACCATATTATCGCTCTGTTACGTTTCAGATGAAAATATTAAACGGTGTAGCTAAAAACCACGAAACACTGCTACTGGGGAACGGGGAAAGATATTGACATGATTCAACAAACTTCATCTTCTGAGGAAATATGCGCTTCAGCTGGTAAAGTTTCGTATCTCCGAAATCTTGGACAGACAGACGGACGGACCTAGGTTACGATAAGCATTATGGTGGTCTGAAACGCCTGCTTCTGTACGTTACATACATTGCACAAATCTAGTATGCCCTTTGTACCTATAGGTACAGGGTATAAACAACAGAAACCTAAGTGCTAAACTGTTTGAAAAAGGCAAAAGTTGAGTAGTTCGTATTAAATATTGTGTAAATATAGTACCACTTTTTGGATACATGACTGAAATGTAATTTAAAACGATTGTAAATAAATATTTAAACTTGCATTATCAATTATTAATACCATTAACCACTGTTTTTCATAAATAACTTTACTTATTTTGCCTAATTTTGCTTAGATTTTTATAAAAACTCATTTATTTTTAAGACGATTAACACTTCCAAAAGGCGGTTTGCTTTGCACTTTATTTTACCTGGCAGATCTTCTTGGAAATAATACCTCACCTTATTTAAACAAACTTGTAATGCTTATCCATTTCCTGTAAGAAAAACAAATCGAAATAGAAGTTCCTTTAGTGAAACTTCAAATCGGAAAAACTAAAAATTGAAACTATTGGTGATGGAAATCATTGAGAGCGGGCATGCAAATTGACAGATGCAAAGAATCACGAGCGCAACTTGCAACTCATTGATGTCGCTTGAGAGCTCATTGTCTAGTTGACGAAAACATAAACAATTGATGTGTCAATATTAAAAAATTTGTATTTATTATTTATTGTGCACTCAACATTTTTTTCAAAAAGTTCAGCTCGCTAAGGATCAAAAAACCTTTCTTTTATTAGGAAATATGCACACATCCTACATGAAACAATTTTGACGACAGATCTTCCTTTTTTTAATACCCGTCAATGGGTGTCTATTTCATTGAAATATGTTGAGAACTGTAAATATTTCAAAAGCCTTTTTGTCTCGGAGTCACAATAAAAGTCATCTGCTTGTAAATCCATTTTCTAAAAAAAAAAAAATCTTCTTTTTAGAGAATGTCAATATTTATCTGCCTCAAACAGTTTGTCCCAACATTTTAATATAAAAAGAAAAAAATGTGTTGCTTCAAAGAAATTTTTTTTACTGCAGAACGATTTTGTAGCTATAAGTTCCGTAAATTTCTATAGATTTTGATGATAATCGAAAGTTACGTCAAATAAGTTGTTTAAAGTAAATTTTAATTTTTGATACATAGATGGTAGTAACCACAACTCTTTAAAAGTCGGGCGCCGACGACTTTAAGATACCCTGTACCACCACATTGCAATCCGATCCGGAATATTGCTTCAGAGCTCTAAAAGATATTTATTTGCCAAATATGGGTACGATATCTTCATAAACACACGAAACAAAACGAATTTTGCACTAAATACATTGGGGCTATATGATAAAGTCAACCGATTTTAATCAAATTTGATACAGTGCTTGGGAACTATAAAAAACTTTTGAATGTGAGATTTGACGACGACATCTTCATAAACAAACGAAATACAACGAATTTTGTACAAAAAACATTTTTTTGGCCGATTTGTCCTATGAGAGCTTTATCATATAGTCAACCGATTTTGATCAAATTTGGTACAGTCCTTGGGACCTATAAAAAACTTCCGAGCGCCAAATTTGGTTACGATATCTTTATATAAAAACGAAACACACCAAATTTTGTACAAAAATCGATTTTTTGGCCGATTGGTCCTATGGGGGCTATATGATATAGGCAACCGATTTTGATCAAATTTGGTTTAGTGCTTGGGTACTCTAAAAAACTGCTGAATGCCAACTTTGGTTATGATACCTTCATAAAGAAACGAACAACATCGAATTTTATTTAAAAAAATGTCCAATGGACGAATCTGGTCCTATGGGAGCTATAGTCAACAGATTTTGATAAAATTTGGTACAGTGTTGAAGATCTCAAAAAAAACTTCCGAATGCAAAATTAAATTAAACAAACGAATTATCCATCTAAAACTTTTTGTTTTTTTCGAGATCCTCTGAAACACCGCTATGGGAGCTATATAATGTAACCCCCATATCAAAAAAATGAAATAAAATTGTCTCCTATGGAACGATAAGGGATCTAATCTGAAAGTTTGGTTGCTCTAGCTCTTACCATCTTTGAGATCTGGACAGACAGATAGACGGACAGACGGGCATGGGTATATCGACTGCTCTTGTCATCCTGATCATTCTCCGACGTCTCCTTCTGTATGTTATACATATTTTCGGCTTCCACAAACTTAATATACCCTTTGTACCATACTGTGCAGGGTATAAAAACTAAAAGGTGTAGCATAAAAGCGCGAAATTTTACAAGGGAGAACGCGGTAAGATATTGATATAATTCAATAAACTTCATCTTCTAAAGAACTATGTGCATCAGCTGTTAAAGTTTCGTGTATTGACTAACCTAATAAAAAATTGAATTGCTAAATAGGTGAATTGACCCGAAATCATTGATTTATAAAATCTTAGGCTTTTCGATTTTCGAAATAAAAATTTGTTGACAAATATATTTAGGACTGAAGCTATCCAAGCTCGAGTCCAGTGAAATAATATGCACACTTCTTAGGTTTCACAGGTTTAACTCGGTTCACAAATGTTTATTGGAACATTATTAAAGCATCTTAATTTGCGTTTAACTTTCTTAATCTTATTATTTTTAACAGCGTAACAAAATCACGTCTTAATACTGTGGCTGCTCTTTCAAAACTACGCGCTCCTGCTTTTGTGCTGCCAACTCCTGTCTTTCTTAGTTTTCTAGCGCTGCCAACTACTTTACGTAACGGTCAGCTGTAAGCTGCCAAACGCCATTCCCACATATATTTAAATTTTACGATTTAAAAAACACATCGAGATCATCAAATTGGCGAAAATCACTGAAATACAATATTTTTATGACAAAGTTCTTTAGAAGAGACTAAACAGAAATTGCTGGAGAATTATAGAAAATCGTTACGTAACAGTGTCGGCTTTTCTTTGTGTGAGAGTATCGAGTAGACTATAGTATACAATCAATTGTGCTGAACCTACTGTTAGCCAGCTGGTAGAGTTACGGACTCAATAATGCAAAAGTCGGCCCGAGCCCTGGAATCGATCTTCAGTCGAGACACATTTTTTCCCCTTTTTGGAACATAATTCTTTTTTTAATTTCCGTTTTGAGTTTATGTATAAATTTATATATTTATGTATACATTTTTTTTAATACATTTATTTTGTTTAGTATTTTTTTGGTGTAGTTATAAGTTTCTATAAGTTTTTATACCCTGTACCGTATGGTACAAAGGGTATATTGTGTTAGTGCAAACCAAAAATGTATGTAACGTACAGAAGGAGAAGTCGGAGACCCCCCAAAGTTACCTAAAGTATGATCAGAGTGACTAGAGAAGTCGATATACCCATGTCCGTCTGTCCGTATGTCCGTCTGTCCGTCTGACCGTCTGTCCGTATGAACGCCTAGATCTCAGAGATGGTAAGAGCTAGAGCAACCAAACTTTCAGATAAGATCCCTTATTAATCCATAGGAGACAAGTTTATTTTATTTTTTTGATATCGGGACTACATTATATAGCTCCCATAGGGGTGTTTCAGAGGACCTCGAAAAAAAGCAAAAGTTTTAGATGGATAATTCGTTTGCTTATGAAGATATCATAACCAAATTTGGTAATCGGAAGTTTTTTAGAAACCCCCAGCACTGTACCAAATTTTATCAAAATTGGTTGACTATATCATATAGGTCCCATAGGATCGATCGGTCGAAAATTTGTTTTTTGTACAAAATTCGTTGTGTTTCGTTTGTTTGTGAAGATATTGTAACCAAATTTGGCATTAAGAAGTTTTTTAGTGTTCCCAAGCACTGTACCAAATTTGATCAAAATCGGTTGACTATATCTCATAGCTCCCATAGGGCCGATCGGTCAAAAAATAGTTTTTGATTAAAAATTCGTCTGTTTTTGGTTGTTTATGAAGGTATCATAATCTAATTTGGCAATCAAATGTCTTTTGGTGTTCTTAAGCAATTTACCGGATTTTATTGCAAGCAGTGGTACAGGGTATCCCAAAGTCATCCGCGCCCGACTTTAACGTACGCTATCTTTTTTATTATAACATAGAATTATTTTGTTTTAGTAATTTTTTTATTCTTCTAATATTAAAGAAAACTTACATTATTTATTATGGAAAAGGAAATAATATACACAATAAGTTTTTCTTCTCCAATATTAAATGAAAAATACTTTATTAGTCTTGAAAAAGGATAAGCAAATTTTACGCATTTTTTCTGGACGCCATTTATGGTTCAAAAGAAATTTTATGTGGCCATTATAGCTTAGCTACCAATCTTAATTTAATTGAGTCAAAAAATGATTTAAAAAGTGGGTAGTAGATAAAATAAAGCATACGATGTCAATTTGATAAGTCAAAATCTTTTTTAGTTTGCAACACTACTTTTGTCGACTTCAGTCTGTCATAAGACAACGTGCGAAAACTGTGGTATTTAATATGTGCTTGAAATCTGGCTAAAAAGTGATTTGTGAAAGGTGATTGGAATTCCGTTTTGGTCTACCAGCACAAGTGACGCCGAAAGTTCATTGTCACCCCAGAGGTCCGTCGATCCATGGAATTAGATTAGTATTGGCAATCGGAAACTGAAGGTACTTTGGCGGCAAGTTTTTAATTTCGTGATTTTATCCTATAACTGCCAATGAATAAATGTAGATGTGCAATAGAAAAAGAGAGGGCCTGTGTCGAGTTTCAATATTGTTGCTCGAAAGATGGTGAACGTAAAGGTTGGGAGCAGTCGACTTCGAGAAATAATAATTACAAATTAATAATAAATTTGCCTCGACTGAGAATCGAACCCGACACTCAACCAACTGAGCTAGGCTTATGAGTGATTTTGCCACTGAGGCAATTCGAATTCCCATCGATAAAATTCTATATTTTGAACATCTCTGCGGTTTATGGTCCGATTTTAATGATACTGCAAGAGAAAAGTATTAAATTTATTGGCGACAATATCGAAAAAGTGAGTATAAGAAAACGCAATCTAATGGCTGGTCTTTTGGTTTCCGAAAAACAGGCAATACGGAAAGACGCACGGACGAACAGATGGATAGATAGACAGAAGGGTAAATCGATTTAAGTTCGACGTAAAAATGAGTTTTGTTTTGTTGTTTTATTTAAATTACTCTTTAAACAAAATTACCTTATTTTAATCACACGCATAAAACCTGCAAATATTTAAACTACTATTTGGAGATATCAAACACAAATCGCATAGAAGTGCATCTAATACTTTCGAAAACGAAAATTTCGTGATCGTTTTAAACCCAAATATGTTTACAAGCTCATAAAAATTCAGATTGAAATTTTGGAAATTAAATGTAATAAATATTTATTTGCAGGCGAGAATTATTATTGAAATCTTAACTGGAGATAACTTAATCATCATTTTGTTGGAGATTTCTATGAAAGAAAAATACATTTTTTCTAGTAAATAAATTCGTTCACTTTAGCTTTTGATGTTAAGTTTCTAGGAAAATTAAAAAGATTTTTTTGTGATTTTATAAAAAAAAAACCAATAATAATAATGCACAACGGATAATTCTGAATTTTTGCATTTACTGTGGAAAATGTCTTCACAAATAAACAACAAAAGTATACAACAAAGCCTTTTGTTGCCTGCTTCGCAAGTTTAACAAAATAAAAAAGAAAAATATTTTCCCAAAGTCTAAAGTACGTGTATCCAAAAATGGCCAACTTCTGCTTAGCATGGGGCTGTCTGTAAGGGTCGCCATAAAGCCAACTGAAAAATGCGCTTTGGTGTGCTGTTAAAAATTTAAAAACAGCAGTGGCCCGGCCAAGAGCAGTCAATATTTATAAGCAAGTTTGTGGGGGCGGATTGGTAGTGGTACTATATATGGTGGGTGGGGTTAAACACAATATGACAATTGTTTTTCCATGCGCTTCAAAATAAATAGCAACAATAAAGTGCCCTCTCCTATTGTTGCTATTACATTTGTTGTTGTTGCTGTTGTTGGGCTGCACTTGCAGCGTACAATATGAGCAGTGTTTACTAACCAATGCAGGTTTACATTCAACTGGGTTCCTAGTGCTTTTGTTGTTCTCGATGTGGCTGTTGTGCACGCAAAACTTATTTCATGGTCAAAAGTTACACACAAAATCCATTGAAGGGCTTGAAGAGAAGGAGGAGGATGAAGCAGCTTGAATCCGTTAATATACAGTCGAAGTTTTTCTATTGCGCTGCAAAGTATGCTCTTAAATTTTGATTTTTTTTTCGATACCCTATACGCAAGGTATATATTTTTGTTTTTTTTTAGCGAAACTCAGCAGCAATTGGTCTAGTTAGTTGCCAATTTATTATTATTAGTCTTCTGGTTTGCTTCTCTATCTCTCGTGTTTTCTTACTCTATATACATTAAGTGAAGTGCATTACAGATTTGTGCAATGTGCATACCAAGTAGAAGGTGGAGTGGCTGACCTTTGTACGTTTGTTAGATCACAAGTGCTATACTATATACTATGTATACTCCCCGCGAAGGCTTGCTGCAAAACCTTAAATGGTTAAATGCTAGCTAAGGTCCCCAAATTAAATGTAGGCCCAAAAAAAGACGCAACCTAAAAATGTATCGAGATTACTTCCACACCTCTCTAAGGCATAGACTTTTAAACGTTTGAAAAAGACTTTTCTGAGTGTAACTTATATTTTCCACCACAAATGCGTTTATTGGGAACTTCTTGTATACTGTATACTAACTTGTAAAAATGTTGAACATTAAGGTACCTTGCAAAATCATTATGAGGAAACTTTGTATAAAAACAACACCAAAAAAAGCTAAAACACTAAAACAAAAACAAACCAAGTTTGCTTAACTTCTTTCTAGACGTCGCGTTAATTGCGATTATCTCCGATATTTCAGTTCCCTTCAATTTTATTAGAGTAATATGTCTATAAAAATAAATCAATGTATGTACATTTTGTATTTAGATATTTTCCTGTTCTAGACGGACGGACACGTCTACAGTCATGTCTATATCAATTTGTTTTCAGGCGTCCGTTGCCTTTTGCTCTTGGTACATGCGTTAGCACAAACTTTATAATGCCCCTTACTTTAAAATACAGGGCATAAAATACTACTGTTGACTTAAGTACTACCATGATACAGTATCCATTAAAACATTTTTTTGTGTTGAAGGGTGCAGGGTATCCATCTGCCGGACACCTCCTCGTCTCTGCCACATTTTTATTTTTATAAATTTAATTCTTTGTTTTTGACATGAGAAAAAAAAATTACGCCATGGGCAGAAAGCTTGTAGAGCGTAACTTGCGGGGATACACAGATAAACACTCGCCCAGACGCATAGATACTCACAGACGCTTGAGTAATTCAAAGAGCAATATTTGGTAGATAATATTGGCTCCTTATTTCACGAAAAAAAGAATTATATTTTGGCTTTTGTACAGCTCATTAAAACGAAGATTTTCAAATAATTGCATTAAATATTCAGGTATGTTCTTGATTTCGAATGAAAGGTGTTTAAGATTTCAATACCGACAAAAGTAGAACGTTTCCAAATGTTGATAAATTTCAAACACTCACGTTATTAACTACAGGAACTACGGTTATAAGAAATAAGCGTACCTGGTCAAGCGATGACGTGAAAGTCGTCTGCTTGCATTAGAATAATATATTTATGGGGAAAAAAACATTACAGGCAATAGGATGATATACCAGAGAAGCAACTGAAGGCGACTCTGACACTGCTGCTCAAAATTGTTTAAAAAATAAGCAACATTAAATATTGTTTAAATATGGTTAAATTAAATAAAATAAAAAACTTATATAGTTGGCGAAAATTTGTGTGTTATATACTTAAAAAATAATACCTTTGAAACTTTGGTGCTTACGAGTCCTTCACACTTGTGAACTATATGCAACTTAATTTTTTTACTAAGTTTCCATTTTTAAAAGACGGCTTTTTATTGTTTCCCCAAAGTCACACTGCTGTTTCTGCTGTTTCTGGGCGGAATGAACACGATTCGAAAACGATTCGACCTCAGTCTGAATCTAGAAGACCAATTGTCGGGAAGCACCCGTTATGACGTTTCAAAACGAGTTGAAGTGTAGAACATGCCTGACTAATTTACTTTAATAAAAATAACGTGTCGGGTTTAAGAAAACATCTTTAAACGTAGACTGCTTAAAATAAAATCAAAAACATTTAGAAGCTGAAAATGAAATGTATTGCGGTCCATATGCACCCGACATATTCTTTGTGCTATTTTCTAGCCACAGCTGTTCTAAAACAAAAAAAATTTCGTCGTGGCAAAGCACGACAGCAGGATACTCTGAAGTCGTTTCCCCAAAAAATATGATAACTGGCTTTTGCGGTTATAACCTGAACATTGGTATGAAGAGAAAAGAGAAAAATTCTTTATTTATATTTTATAAGGCGGTTTTTTTTTTGTAAAGTTTGAAGTATTTTGCTCTTAGTTCTTTAAGAAATAATTGTACAAAATTTTGCGTCTTTATATCCAAGGATGCGACAGTAATTTGCCAAAGGGACTAAATAACAAATCACTAACCTTTTGTATATAAAGGTAACATGAGTCTGCATACACGTTTTAGTTTGTTTGTTTCATTTAAAAATATAACGGCTTATATTTAATATTTACATGAAATGTTAATTTTTAAAATAGTTTATAATCAAAGGACGGTGTAAGTTTTCAATGAGAGATGCCTATAATCACAAATCGCAGAGCTAACAATACCATCATGCTTTGATTATTTGATGCTCTTAGCTCATATGGTAACGTTCTACAGCTAAACAATTTTAGACAGCTTATGGTCTGCCACGCCTCCCTTCTTGGAATTTGCATGCATTGCACTAATCTATAATGCCCCTGACTTTCTGGGTACAGGGTATTATAGCAACAGAAACATTTCACATGCAGCTGTTGGTCGTTTGGCTTGCATTTGGCATTTTTTGGTGTGGACCTCACTTCCTCATTTTATTTATGACGTATTTTCGGAATTGCCTTTTTTGCTTTGTTTTCAGCCTCTTCTGTAGCTCTTATGTACCAGCTGTACCAGCTCTGTGTTTTGTGGAGCCTTTAAGTGTTTTTTTCTTTTCTTGTGCTCTTTGGTTAAGTAAATGCGTACATTTATTTGTGTGCCATTCTCATGGGTTATTTATGTCATTAAACGGGTAATTTTCATTTATTTTTCATCTTGAAAAGATTGGAGAGCAAACAGTGTAAATGGAACTTGGCAATGAGTAGTATGAGAAACAAGGTTCCGACTGATTTTGATTAAACAGCTTTTGATCACTTTATTAGCTATAAAGTTTAACATTTGAGTTGATTTCGGCTCGATTAGAACGCATGTGTGGGAAGCAATTATCCAATAAAGTTTTTAATCAAGTTCAAGTCTACGTCACTTACGTAAGTAAGTACTTACTAATTAATTTAGTCATATATGCAAAAATAACTTTTATTTAAGGTCTTACTACATGATTGATAGAAATGTTATTTAATTAATTTACCTAAAGTTGTCTGATTAAATGCCAATGTATGTACATATGCTTGAATAAACATACAAATGTCAATGTGCCATCGACATATTAACACCTCTGTATTACAAAATTTTCTTTGGTAATTAATTTTTCCACAATGACCACGAATTCTTAACGATTCTGGCATATTTTAAATTGTACTTAAATTTTCAACACTTTGTTGTTTACACTTTGAACTCATTTTAGATTATTAGCCACAAACTTTACATATCACTTGAAGCACGAGGTGCGAAATTTAAAAATTTAAATAAGATAATTGATAAGTGCCGACAAATTAAACATATTATACACGTATTGTTGCTGCTACAATATAAAGTTAGGTCTATAAAAAATCAAGCAACTGCGACAGACGAACGAATGATACGAACCAAACGAACCAAACGAACCCAACGAACCGCACCAAAGACGCTCAGGAACCAACTGATGGGGGTTATGGAAATCGTCGTCGGCATGACCAAGCCATGCCCAACTAACGATTCTATGGCGAATATTTTGTTGTTGTTTTTGTTGATGACAATAATTTGGCATTAAGTGTTATTTACTTAACGGCTGATAACGTACATAGCGCACCATTTGCGATTGCGGTCCTATATAAGAGTGTGAGGAAGAGTAAGTGCGATAAACAAATTAAAACTGATTGCGCGATAGACTAGCTGGCGTTGGGTGGGTGGGTATACGTGTATTCCAGTTAACCATCGAAAGTGAATTTGCAAGGGGGCTATTAGATAAAAAAAAAAAATGATTGTATACATAAAAAAGAATTATGTTTTGATTTATTTGTGTGTTTTTTTTAGGCACTTTGCTAAAAAACATCTGCCTAATGTGCTGTCTTTTTGTGGCATTATAAATTTCCTTATCTCACATCAGATCATAATTGCTAGGGTTTATCTCTGAGCTGACAAATATACAGTGTACTTCCATATGTTTACGACAATAATAAATTAAATTAAGATTGTTTAAATTTTGTGAAGACAATCGTTTGTCAGCCTTTAATCAATGCAGTTATCTCTATAAACAAACGTAAAAGAATGTGTATTTATTGGACATTGACTTTATTCTTTTGTTTGTTTTATCAACTCGAAAGGTTAATATATATAAAGAATAAGTGTGTGCACAATAAATTTGTCAAAAATAAACGAATTATATTAATATCTGACCCTATATTTGTCGCAAAAATACTTAGAGATATATGTAAGACCCCTGCGTCATAAACTGAAAAATTTCACCAATATCTTTTGATATGTTGGCTCTATAAGGAAGTTATGGAGAATTGACGTGAATGACAAATGGGTTGCCGTCTTAAGGCAAGCAAATACCAAACAATTTTTCAAACTGAGGTCACATTAAAAATCGATCCTCATGAGAAGATGCAAAAAATTGCTTGATTAAATTAAAAAGCAAATAAGATAAAGTCTTCTCGAAATAACAATTTCAAGTTTTAGGGCAGACTTTACAAATTGAAATTCTCAGAGTCACACAAAAACACTGGAAGTAAAATAAAAAATTGGAAATTGTATAAAATATAGTGCGGAAGGGAGCGTAGCACCCTTAAAGTCTCCAATATCTAGCCGTTTTTACAGATATACAGATGTGTCTATATAAATTTCTTCTGTCCGCCTGATCACTTTAGAGCTAATTTGTAGGTCGTGCGTCTGCTTCTTTCTTATGTAACATTTATTATTTATTTTATTTATTGCTTAATTCGCTTAACATATAAATTTTTTTTAAGGTAGTATTTAAATTTTATGTAACATACTATTGCACAAACTTAATTTACCTTAAGGTACAGGGTATAATGATATCAGTAATAAAAGATAAAAGCAGTGCCAACCGAAAGAGGGTTTTCCCAATGTTTTTTTTTAACAAAGTTATCTATCACTCATTTCACTCATTAGTATTTTATCGCTGCAATCTTTCTTTCCCCGATACTTAATCAGCGTATTAAATAGTGTATAAATAAACATAAGCTTCTGTACATAAGTGTAGGTTAAAAAAAAATTTTATATAATGTGTACGATGCGAAAAATTAACAAGTTTGCTTATAACCCTTTGGTAAGTAAACTCTTCGTGTGAATAAGCTTTGTATGCCAAATAAATGTAATTGCTTTTTGGAAGCTCAAGACTTAGCACAATACGCATGCAAATAAATAAAAAAGTACTTATGTATTTCGTATAATTGTATTATGCCCTTTAAGGGTATGTTCATTTTGCCATAATGCTTGTAACGCATTTGAAGAGATGCTGCCGAGCGTATAAAAGCTCTTAAAATATTATCTGCATACTAAATTAAAGATAAATAAGTCAAAAGATTTAAAACTAAATAGACATAGTCTTAAAAATGGAAATGGGACCTGTAAGGGTATACGCAGTTCGACGCTCTTGTTGATGTTTCCAGCAGTTTAAATAATCGATTTCTATGAATAGTTTTTTTATAATTATATTAGAGATTATGTTGTTATTATTTATAATTTTCTCTTGAGTGGAATATTTATAATTAATTTACACTTTATGTACAGTTGTACGAAAAACATTTTGATGTTCCAGGAATTTATCCAAACTAAGACCATAAAACAATAAATGTTATTTATTTACCAGAAACAGAGTTCCACGAACTCGAAGCCATATAATTTGTACGTATTTTTAGTCTGTGTTCTTTCTGCAAAAAAAGTGTATCCCTAATTAGAAATCCATCAATATAATACTTCACAAACAACAAAACAAAAAAAAACACAATTTTTAATCTCCAAAAACCCCTTTATTCAACCCTGTAACCAAATCCGAAGGGTGCTTTGTTAAATTGAAATCATTCGCATTTCACAACAATAACAACCCATAACAATTTAAGTAAACGAAAAAAGTCGATAGCATAAAACCAAATACTAGTCATTACATTTTGCATAGACAATGAGGACATACAAATGTAAGGATTTGAAAAATGATGGCATATACAAAATGAATGCTTTGACTTGGTCTTTGTTTTGTTTTGTCTTTCCAAAGTGCGGCTAAAACAAAACATTTATAAATAAAAAAAATGTAAATCACTCCGGTTAGTGTCCAACTGTATGATACCCTGCAGCCAGACTTTTCCAAGTTTGGTGAGCCTAGCTTGTTTATTAACAACAAAGAAAAGGTAAACGCAGTTGCAGTTTAAATGAGAGGCAGTCCTAAATTGATGTAATTTTTTTTTTGCAAATCGTTAGCATCGAAATTCCGCTACAGTATAACGGGGAAAGATATACTGCAAACTTCACCTGCAGACAGGACAACGCGCATCTTTAGGTAAAACGGTTCAAGCAGTGGAGCCATTGGGAATAAATAACTTATGATCCGGCACGCCTTCTTTGTCTCACTGCTTAAATGCATATTCGCTTGAGCTAGCGTAAGAGTATAAAAAACCGGATATCCTTTCCCAATGGCTTCGTACCTATTTCTATTAATACAATGATCAGCTTTTATTTCAAATAATTCTTTATCACAAACATCAAGAGACTTCGTTTCCGTTGTTAATAGTAACTGTTAATGACAGGAAATTGCTTTACATACAGTTATGTCAGTATGTTGCTAAGATAACTAAGAACCCGTGTCAAGATTTGCCAGCTGCGGCTGGCATTCAAACAACAATTTGCAATAAACTTAATCCAATAAATGGAATAAAAATATTGCTTTTTGTGTGAACTTTGTTAGGGTTTATTTGTGAATAGTAAGTATAATATATAAAAGTATTTATCTATTTATCTATGAATCGCATTGGCATGACATTCCCCTAGTCCACCAATAGGCGTTTGCAACAAAAACAATGCAGGGAAATTTGCTACAAATGAAAATGTCAACAATGTCATAGAGGCGCAACAGTTGAAGGCCGTTGTTGAAGTATGTGGCCCTTCGTCACTCTACCTCTTGTGTACCACATACTTATACCCACAGCCCTCTGGCCCACTTTGTCATTCATAAGTGTATGCTTGTTTTATACATATACATATACAATATTTCTTTATTGCTACCAGCACATACACAGCCGTACATAGTAAATGGAGATGGAAATTTGTGATACTGCAAATGAGATGCGCAGCATTTCAGGCATTAATAAAGGCGCAAAACGGATATGAGCAGGATATACGAGTATATGTAGATATGTACAAGGGTATTCAAATCAAGAAGCACATCATATACGCTTTGATTACGCATACGCTCCGTTGGACTTCTTGTATATTAAAGGAACAATCTCTAAAGCAGATTTCGTTGAATGGCAAACAAAATTTACATAAAAATCACTTATTATTTAGCCTGCATATTGAAATTATTTATATTTGAGTTTTTATCGATAAGTTAAAGAAATGGTATTTTGAAATATTGTAAGTGCTGTACAAATATACATGTTAAATAAGCATACATACAAAAACAGATATTCTATTATGTGTTTATACAATAAAGATCGTGTAAACTTGTCTTTAATGTCGTGTTTAAACCTTACACAATTATTTGATTTCGTTTTACATTTTGTACAATTTTTATTTATTTACCTTTTTTTTTAAATTTCAAATTAATTTAATTACGAATTTTATACTGATGACGTTGCTGTATCGGCAAAAGCTTAACAACTTTTGCACTTGCAATTCTTGAAGAACAATTCGA
This sequence comes from Chymomyza fuscimana, assembly GCA_949987675.1. Classification (NCBI taxonomy): domain Eukaryota; kingdom Metazoa; phylum Arthropoda; class Insecta; order Diptera; family Drosophilidae; genus Chymomyza; species Chymomyza fuscimana. Next base: position 90,099,421 of record OX465088.1, read on the forward strand.
ACAATCTTTGTACTTTAAATATTGTGTGACAAATAGTTAATGACTGACTATTTATGTTATCCAAAAATATACGCATTGAGTCGAATTTTTCAAGAGCAACTAATTTTATTTTGGCTACATTTAAGTGCATACCTGGAGTAGTAAGCCCTAAAAAGCTTTCAAACTTCGATCAAGAATCGGATCTTTGCTTAGGGGAAAAAAATGATGGTACAATGCTGGGGAGCAAATTTGGTTACGATATCTTCATAAACAAATGAATTATTTACCTAAAGCTTTTAGGTTTTTTCGAGGTCCTCTGAAACACCCCTATGGGGAGCTATATAATATATCCCCGATATCAAAAATATAAATTAAACTTGTCTCCTTTGACATAATAACGCATTAAATCTGCAAATTTAATTGCTCAAGCTCTTACCATCTCTGAAATCTAAGCGTTCATACAGACAGACAGACATACATAAACACGGACAGACGGAAATGGGTATATCGACTTCTCTAGTCACCCTGATCATACTTTAGGTAACTTTAGAGAGTCATAGATGTCTCCTTCTATATGTTGCACACATTTTCGGCTTGCACAAACTTAATATACCCTTTGTACCATAAGGTACCGGGTATAAAAATAAAATCGTCGCATTGGGGTTAATGTAAGAAAACATGAAATATAAAAAATTAGGATGGTGGTATGCATAGCGAATTCTTCTAAAAAGTAGACTGTGAAGTAAATTACTTGCTACAACATAAGCATTGATCAAAAACGTATGTAACTAAAAAATCTACAGGGTTACTCACTATATCGAAAAAAATCTACCTCAATGCACAATAACTAACTTTTATTTTAACTTATCTATTTTACTGCGCCAACTGCGGAATAATAATATTGTGTAGCTGTACTCTACTACTACTCTACTCTCTTTAATCAAGATTCAGAGTCTGTTTTCAATGATGAGAATTCCAAATAAAAACTATAATACGTATACGCAATATAGCCTTACAAGGACGGATCGGTCATTATTAAATTTACTAAGATTCAGATTTTTCATGATTTTATTCAAAAAATGTTGCTTAGTTACGTTCTGTTAGTTTCATAGCGTTTAACAATACTAAAAAGGTTTATATAGTAGTCCTTTGTGCCATACTCTTCAAAGTCTTTCGCAATGTCCAAGTCATCTTCTATCTTATTGACTATTGGATGCATTTGTTGTACATCCGAGTGTTGTCTTCTAAATCCGAATTTAGGAGAAAGATGATATTATTGTGTGTAATGATAGGTCTGTCAATAATATTTTATCAAACAATTAAGATAGTATAGAAAGTAGGCTTATCGGCCTATATGTGCTTATAAAAGTTGCGGTTTTTTTTTGGCTTTGATATCGCTGTGATCTGTGCTACTTTCAACGTAACTGAAATGTATTGAAGTCTAATTATTGCATTGAACAGGTCTCTTATGTAACCTATTATGGCGTCTGGCAGTTCCTTTAAAGTCTTCCCGCTAATTTGTTCATTAACGGAGTTTTTTTATCTTTCAGTTTCTTTAGGTGATATTTTATTTCCTTGTTCAGTATTTTAATTATGTTGGAGGATTATCGTCTGTATGTTTTGTCAGTTCCCATATTTTACCGAGCTTGCGTTTTTGCCTGCATGAAGTTCTTTGTAATACAAAAGTCAATTAAGTCTGGGACATTTTTGGTGTCTGTTAGCCAATATGTCGGATATCTTGTGGCTAAGACACGGCTATCATTGGTTTCAATGGCTTCGTATCATTTTCGTCCATTTGCGCTAGCTAGTCTGGATCCACAAATACTGTGTTTTGTTTCAAAATATTCTCAAGACCTTGTTCCTTTGTATTGCTGAATTTTGGAAAACAATGAACTGCTAATATATTATGTTGGTGAGAGTAATGGATGTTGCTTGTATGTGCTCAGTCTTATAGCTAAACAGTTTTACGTAACTGACAATTTTTGTTAGTATAAATAGCTAAATAGTTTTGTTGTCTGGATGATTGGTTAAAAGCAGAGTACGATGTTCATCATGTTGGTCATTTGGGCAATCAGTTGCTTCATCATCATTTTTAATCCTCTAATGGAAATCATGAATGTGACTATGGCTATGACTAAATGACTATCTCTTACACGTTTAAATGTTTAAATATTCAAAATATCTAAACGTTAATTAAGTATGATGCTAATTTTTTCATTTTAGAATATAAATAAATAATTTCATAATTCATAATTTTATTATTCTTAAACAACATTTTTCATTATTGCTTTGTCCTCAATACTACTATTTTACAAGTCTCCTTTAAACCTCAATTCTTTATTAAATGTCTCGTTGTTTTTGTCCTTTTATGGCAAGAACCTTTAATATAAATCGCAAATCAATTTACTATTCAAAGTTGGAAAAGTAAGTTACCATTGCTCTTGACACTCTGACAATTTGATAAATTGAAAATTCTTTGTATGCACACAATTACATACTCGTACACACCTATACATGAATACATAGTACTACATTTATTGCATATTTTTTCGATTGGCTTTTGTATGTTGTTTTTTTTTGTGGCCACACTGAAAGAGAGTAAGAAAATTAATTTTCTGTTTTTTCTTCATCTTGGATTTTATTTCTATCATTTTTTAAGCCTTTGCTGCTTACAGATATGGGTCGATTCAAGCCATATAGAGACTTCGAGTCAATAGATGTATTCAGTACACTCTCTTCTTTGCAAGTTAGACAAAATTCAATATTTTATGGTATATTTATTTTTATCGGCATCCATATTCTTTGACCTCGCTGCAGGTAGTTCCTTTATGTTTCACGCCGAAACACATTGAATTAAACTCTTGGTATGAACATTTACAATAAAGTCAAAAAATTTGTATGTAACAATTATTTGTATTTTAAATGTGCATCGACGGGTATAGCTGAAAGGTCAATGACTTTTTGAATAAAAGATATGGTTTTCGTTAAATATGCGTCAATTCAATTTTATTAGCCTTCCAAATAATAAGTTTTCTCAAGGCCCTTAAAATAGGCATTTGTTTCAGTGATGGCCGTCCACTCATTTGTTCAGGATTAAAAATAGAATGCAGTCGCTTGCGGCCAGGCCTTGAGAATATAATGAGACAATAATTGATAGCTTTTTCATGCTCAAAATGTTATAGAGGGATCGTCCATTATCAATCCATGAATTTTGTCGAGGTGGGACGTCCACACCGGAACTCAGTAAACCACATCTTAACCATTGAAGTTATTTGTGTACAGTTTTAATAGTAATCAAGCTTTTTCTTGGTGTCGGAAATAACATTTTTCCATTCAAGTTAATATTCTAGAGGTTGTCTACATTTTATGACTATGAAACACAAACTGAATGATGCAGATTGCATAAAATTTTACAGGAGTCTATTCATAGCAGGTTCTTGCTAGGATCAGTGTTGCCTTTAAAGTAGCACGGGAAATTCAAAAGTTACAAGTTGTACTACAGATATGTGGAAAATATGTTACATGCAGAGAGGCGTGACGGGTTAAAAGTCGTTTACCCCAGAATGCTTATCCCCGGGAAGCGATTGAGCAGTATCCATCTGTCCACACAACCTTTTCTTTTTTAACTTGGTGTAGACAAAGTTAGTCAACAGTCGTTCACCGTCTTGAGCACACATAATAAACATAAATATAAATTTATTAAAGAAAAAAAAAGAAAAGAAGTTTAGAACAATTGATTCCGTTTCCTTTTTTTGCCATAAACACTTAATTATTTTAATCTTTGACATGACAAGTTTTGTTTGTCACAAAATGTACTATATGTCAACCGATGTATACTGTCAACCGATTTTGATCGAATTCAGTGCAGTGAAAAATCTAAAAAACTTCCAGATGCCAAGTTTAGTAACAATATCTTTTTAAAAAAAGCTATTTTGCACCCAAATAGTTTTTTATTCACAAATCGGTCCTATGGTCAATCGATTTTAATAAAATCTGGTACAGCGCTTGGGAACTTTTAAAAACTTCCAAATATCTAGCCATATCTATTTTCCACGTTGTTATACTACATATATTACAAGTAAGAACGAAGGCTGCGGATGGATCTGATGAAAATTTCAAATCGCTTCTCCTTAAACCTGTGACAATATATATCTTTTTGTGGATATAATGTTTTAAGTCGAATATGCTTAATTTGTGAGCATATTGAATAAAAAATGTGAACCTTTGGTTGACTATTTCTTTTGTTCTGCTAATGGGTATAGCCCTGACTGATCCAAATTTTTGCTTATTCAATTGACACGAGTTGACGTAAAGCTCCACTTTATATTATGTAAAAACAATTTCCAGTGGTCAAATATTTGTGGAGAATGTTTGCACTGTTTAAGAACAATGAAAAAAAATCGAGTGCTTATCAGATTTATAGCCAAGTAACAATTTTTATTAAACTACTGCTCATCTGGTTATTACTACTGCTCATTAAGATAATTTTTATGTTGACTGTGACTAAATTAAAAGCCTTATAAAAAGTTCAAGCATGCTGGTCGTTAAAATGAAAATAGATTTATGATCGAATGGCAATTAATCGGGGCTCCACAAAGATTTCCGTTCTTGATGGAGCAATGACCAAGGCTGATAGTCAAAAAAAAAAATGTATGTATATAATAGATATATTTGAATTGAATGCGTCATCAATTGGAATTTTGCAATTGACTGCGATAAGCTTATATTTTTATCTGTATGTCACGTGGCTCTAATCATTTGAATTGTCTTAATCTGTGCACCTATGTACATATAAAACATACATACAATTACGTTCTGAAGTTATTATTTTTATTGGGAAAAAGTTTAAATTATAAAATTATTTTATTGATTTAATTAAGTTAAGCTGCAATACGCATATAACAAGTATGAAAAGTTTTACAATTAATGCAAGCAAATTTTCTGCTTTATTCAAACGAATAAAATTATTTATTACATATTACAATTTATTTTTGCATAGCTTTCAAACAGATACAATTTTGCTTATATAATTTCCGGAAAAAGGCGTTAAATCATTGCCTCATATTTAAATTTGCATATACATATGTACATATGTCTACATTTGTGTGTGATTGTATGTGGGTCTCGACGCAATGGAAAACTCAATTCTTTTTTTGAATGGCAAAGAAAAATTTAATTAAATTCTTTGCTGTCTGTTTTTGCTGAAATGCACACACACTGTGTGTGTCAGTGTGTCAATGGAAGATTTATTTCACACTTAAAGTTCAATAGCTTGAGAGCCATTATAGCCCCATGGTAAACAACAAAAGCACAAACAATACACATTCTCACCATAGTAACAAAATCGAGAGACTTTGACTTTTCCGGTCTTCAAAAGTAGAATTTTATCTTTTCTCTTTTTTTATTTTCGAGCCTTTAATGACAGCTGGCCTTCACCTAATTATTCCTAATTGACCGCAAAAATTTTAATTTCATCAGAAAGATTTCGTTCAAGAGCATTTGCAAGCCATTATAATATTTGTTCAGAATTTGTCTACAAAGTTTCATGCCATGTTGAATGAGCAAAAGTTGGAGCTAACTAGAGGGACCCTAAGCACGTCTGGATTCTACTTCTGCTGTGTGGATTCGAGTTAGCAGCATTAGTAATTGGCAGCTGTCAGTGATGGCCTCAAAAACAGCTGGTGCTGCAGCAATAACAGGCAAAACTGCGAAATTTTGTTTGAGTTGCAGTTGGAAAACATTCACCCACGCAACAATGCACCAACACTAACACCAACATCAATATCATGTTTGTGCGCACAACATGGCGTATGCGTAACATGCAATTTAATGCGATTAATGCAATAAGGCAGTTTTGTTTTAGCACGAGCAATATTTCAATGACAGACTTACAATGAAAAGTATCTAAATACTTGTCAACACCCATTTCTGGTGTCCATTGGGGTGGCCGTCGCTTGGTATGCAGGATTTTTAAACCATCGATATCAATAGCGCTATCCCCTAAAAAGTTTCCTTTTTACCTGCATATAGCGCCTGTAAAATTTAAAGGCAATCCGATTGTATTTGATGGTCATAAAAAATGTTCATATGAATGCATAAATAGCGACCAAACCACACAGATTCATTTCCATACCTCTTTTGACTGTGAGTTTAAGATCCCCATATCGATGCGTTAGTTTACTCGCATAATTCACTTCTAACACAACAATAAAGGTATTGTAGACCAAGAGTAAAAATTAAAGTCCAGAGACGTAAAACTAAATGATAGTGGCGGCCAGGTTTCAATTAATAAATCCAATAATTCACGCGATCATGTGCTAAGTAGCCACAAACAGACCACATTTGCGACTTATACTCCGCCTTGCAAAGTGGTGCTAATGAAGTTCCTAACGCCGCAAAAGTCACTTTGGAAACTTGCTAATTAAGTATTTTTTTTTTTTTTTTTTTTAATAGCTAACAGATAACCAGATTTTTTGGTATTTTTTTTCGGACGACTCTTCAAATTCAAAACCCTCTTCGTTATACTGTATTTCTTCATGTACTATAAACTTCTTTAGAGTAAAAGTAACATAATTATGTGTTTACTCATATTATTGATAGAAAAAAGTACGATAAAGATGAACACAAAAAAATTAAAAATCAATTCGCGAATTTTACAAAGAAATTGCATCAAAGCGTCTCACTCCTCATCGGAATGATGTATGAGGAGGCTCTTGAAGCGCGAAATAAAGACTTCCGTGAATATCGTCGACACAAGAACACACACTATGGAACATTTCTTTCACGGTTTATTAATATCGTCGGACCCTTTAACAACAATGAGTAAATCACTATGCTAAAAATTTGTTAAATTTTTGTTAAATTAAATAGTCATTTTTAAAAATATTTAAAAAAAAATATTTTTTAAATTTTGCATATTTTTTTTTTTTTTTTTATTTATTTATTTATTGCAAAATCTTTTATATATTGCATTTATCATATGTTTTACTGTCGCCAATCCAGGATGCAGCCGGAGCCATCATTAAGCATGAACTGCCTTAAGGCCAAATCAGGCCGTTATAACAATGTTGGAGTTAGGGAATTAAATTTATCAACGATCGCCTTTTTAATCTTGTTACTGGGTTTTCATTCAGTAAGTTTTTCGCCAGCCTGTTTGTGTGTCTGGTTAGACGCTCATTGTATCGGCTAACGTGCTTGTTGATTTGGATGTCCACGGCATCCAGATTGAGGTCGTGGTGCAGGGTCGAATTCCTTACGTACCAATCGCAACCAGCAATAAGCCGCAATGCCTTATTTTGGAACGTCTGTATACGTAAACGATTCGAGCGAGCCGCCATACCCCAGATCTGGATAGCATACCTCCAAATAGGTGCCACTATTGTGTTATAAAGCGCTCTTTTACACCGTAGAGAAAGAGGACTTTTTTTATTTAGCAGCCAATACATTTTGGTCATTTTAAAGCGACAACTTTTGATCGTTTGGTTAATGTGTGATCGAAATGTTAGCCGCTTCTCGAGTATCACCCCAAGATATTTCGCTTCACTTTGAATGATGGCCATCTAGCCATACTGCGGGTGGAGTCTTCCTTTTTAAAGTATATAAAACCGACTGACATTTGGCCGGATTTAAGGTAACATTCCACCTGCGAGCCCAGCTCTCAAGCAGGTGGATATTTTGCATATTATATGAGAAAACAAAAAAATATTAAAAAAATTTTTTAGTATTAAAACAAAAATTTTGAAAATTGGGTGTTTCCTAGTACATACCCTACAATAAACTTAGACAGCCGACTTAAGTGCCATACTTTTCTAGTTATTAATTTTGCGTCGCCAGGAACTTCATTAGCATCACTGTGCCTTGTCCCAAAAACAGTACCTACTTACACTGCATAGACAAGACTATTTTTTTTTTTTTCTCAAAAAATTTGACACATAAATTGGGAGATTTAATATAAAGGGTCATCAATCTTGAGGTTTTTTTTTAAAATACAAAAAAAATCACAAAAATTTCAAATGAATCGGAAACTTTTTATTATCAATAGAAAGAACCGTTCTTGCCATTCGTTTTTTAAAAATAATCCATTTCAAATGTTGGCCGCAACTGCGCCGTAGCTCGTCCAAGCGGAGGCTTCAATTTTCGATGACGCGTTCGAGCAAAATCGGCGGTATCTCGCGAATAACACGGTGGTCAATTCACCGAATTTGTTCTTCAATATGTCCATTGTTTCACGGGCTATGTGGCAAGTAGCGCCGTCTTGTTGAAAGTTGAAACCAAATGTCGTCGAGATCTCAGGCTTCAATTTCAGGTAGCAAATAATTCATTGTCATGGTGCGATAACGGTCGCTATTGACGGTTACGGTCTGACCAGCGTCATTTTTGAAGAAATATGGACCAATGATTCCACCGGCCCATAAACTACGCGCTGGACGAGGTCTATTCGGTCGAGTGTCATCCAATAATGAATTTTGGGTCTCAAATTTGTTGATGGTATGGCGAATAGTGGTCTCAGTAGGTCGATTATGGCGACCGTAAAATGGACTAAGCGCGCGAAAAACATTCTTTACCGAACGCCTATTTTCGCAATATAATTGTATGATTTCTAAACGTTGTTCGGGTTTAAGTTTTTCCATGATGAAATGGCAATGAAAGTTGAATAAAAAAACATGGCAACTTGACAGTACACACGCGTGGTTTATCAAAATAACCTCAATATTGATGACCCTTTACATAAAATAAAGAGTTCAGGCGTCTAGCCTTTTCTACTTAGATATTATTAGCATTTTTAAGAAATTATGTTAAAACAAAAATTGATAAAATATTTTTAGAGGGCAAAAAATTAACAAAAAGCCTATGAAAATTAATAAAAACCTAACTTACTAACTAACTTAGGAACTAACTTAATTCCACGGGGTTTGTGCTAAACTGTTTAAATGCGAATATGAGGAGTCAATACATCAATTTGTACAACTGTGAAATAAGCGAATTAATCTTTCAGTTATTAGTTCAGTGCTACATCGGTGGTGTAGGTCAGAAGGGGATTGTTGCCACGGAAGATTTAGCAAGACTTTTAATTAAAGTCCAGAGGCTTCAAATTACATCAAGTACCATACCCGCTGTTGATAAAATCATACTAAAGAGTGGCTTAAATCATACTAAAGAGTGCCTATTTAGTTCATAGATATCTTGTTGATTCTCAATACACCAGATACAAGCTGCAAGTATGACTGCACTACCGAACGTTTGCTATACTTTACGGCAAACTTTAGCTGACGGTGATAATCGTTTATAAAGCTACAACAAGAACAATCACGTTGAGACACTATGGCAACCAAATGCATGCTAGTTACCAACTAGCATTAGCTCCTACCTACTATGTGGCATACAATCGGACCACAACAACTTTAATGCCCCTACGTGCAATTTCAACAAGGACAACAAAAACAACAACAACAGGAACATGGCGTCGTGTGGCAAATGTCAATTGCGTTGTAACATCCATTTTGTGTATTGTGTTCACACACACACACACACAAACACAAATACATACTTATATGCTTGCATAGGTATAAGTGTGTGTGAGTGCGTGTATCTGTGTATGTGTATGTGCGCTTAGCTGCAGCTTGTTTGTAATTGTATTGACAATGACAGCTTTATGTGCGACCGTGTCTAAACATGGCAGGCCACATCTAAATATGAGTAGAAGTCTTTGGCAACAAACACTCTATACTCAGGGCACAACACTGTTTCCGAATGTTTGTGCGGGTTCAATGAGTGTTGATTCACTTTGTTGGATTCCAAGCCAATAGCACAAATCAAGTGACTCTTTTGCAAGGGAAAACAGCGCATTGGACCAGCTTTCAGTTGTATTTTTTTGAGATGCACAATTTTTTTTAGCTAACGCATAGTGGGACTAGAATGTCATGTTTTTGCCATAAATCTGGCATTTCCACAATAATATTTTTAGAGTAATGAAATTTTACTTTTTTTTCTGGAAAGTTTGATACCCCTCAGATTTTTTTAAGATGTAGATAATCCCGACCAAAATTGGGAAAAATTAAAAAAAAGGAAAAACATATTTTTAACTTTATTTTAAAACAAATCGATCATTGGGAATTGGACCATATTTCACACAGAACTAGATATGAGCTTCACCTACATTGAAAAAATAGCCTTTACCCAAAATATTGAATAGTTTTGGAGATACAGCCCCAAACAGTTTCAGCGTTCGAAGCCAATTACAAAAAGACTAAGCCACCAATTCATCTAATTTTCAAAAGTTATAATTTTTTTGGCCTGCTCTTTCAATTTACCAAAGAAATATTTTAAAATCCTATTATAATTTTTACAATTTTCAACAAAATTGATAATTTTTCTGATTTTTGACCTATGAAAGTATGCTATACAATTTTGAAACTGCCCATTTTGATCGCAATTCTTTTTTTTTTTTAATTTATTGGCAATCAACCGATAAATTCATAAGATTATAATCCAATATTGATGAAAGAAGAAATAAATCGGTACACAATTTTATTTTTTGTCTGATGTGTTATTTATAAACAATAAAGTGAATGAAGATTTCGTAGCTATATGTATCATGATAAATTAAGGATTTTTTCTGTAAATTATGGAGACAGCTCAAAAAATACAAAATATCAACTTTGATTGCAACTACTCAAAAACGACTAATTATAATTTAATAATTTTTTGCCACAGGATACCTTTATATGTCTACAATCATATTTAAAAGTAATTTTGTCCAAATTTTGACTTGTTTTTTGGGGAACTTTTGTCCCGCAGGTCCATTGTGCAACGGCTTAAACAAATATGAAATAAACGAGCCGGTTACAGTCGGGACATCCCGAGAATTTTATATCCTCAACTCTACTTTATTTTCGCAATATGCATCTGATATTGAGTTGCTATTAAATCATATATTGATAAGGATGCTTTTATTAATCGCATTAGGTTTTACTCTACCACGAGAAATGTTTGGTGGTTTGTAGAGAAAACTACAGAGAGACTGAGTGGGCGGTTTTTCTGTATTTTAGTGTACATGACTCAACATACCAACATCAATTCAAAAAAATACTTATGAAATAAGTGTATTGCGGCAATATATTGAATACTTGAGCATCCACAATTAGCTGTTAACAAATCTCATATTGTTTGAGTTGTTAAGAAAAGTTTTTGTAAGAAAAAATGTCATTTCAAAGTATAAAAGATAAAGTTTTGCATGTTTTTGTATATTTTCTGTTCTTAAACTCCAAGGAAATTGGACCTATAATCATATTAAAAACAAAAAAAAACGTTTGGCGGTTGTTTAAAGACTCCCTTTTAGTTTTGTAGAATCACTAAATAATAGTGCGGTCTTCTTTATTCAATTCAAATCATCCAGACTATAATATCCCTGCTACATTTCTTTATTTCCATAATGTTCTTGCATGAATGCTATAGTCGGTCCAGCCCGACTTTAAAATACCCTGTACCATCATAGATCGCCCCCGGAATTAAAAAAAATTAAAAAAGGCACCTTAAATATGAACAATGTCAGATATTCTGTGCTATTGGCACACATTGAATATAAACAGAAACGTTAGCGATGACGAAAAGCAAAGCAACAAGTAAGTACTCTTTTGTTGCATACCGGGATTGATGAGAGCGCTAACAAAATTGGCAATAAGAGCCGAAGGCCTCTTTCTCTCAATATAATATATAGATGATGTGCTAATTTTAGAATTACGACCAAATAATAATGAAACTGGAATGTACGTAGTTAGAGTTGATTAAATAAATAAAATAAAATTATTAAATTCTTTATTTGAATATAATTTTTTATTAAAAATAAAAAAATGTTTGCCGGCGACGGGATTGAACTCACGTTCCATAGTTTTAGCTTAGGAAGTTTAAAAAAAAGAGGCATGCAAGTATCGCAATTTAATGTCACATTAAAAATGTAATTATTTTTTTTGATTAAATTAATAAAAATTTAATAAATAATAAAAGTATAATACATGGCTATATTGAGTCGGCTGTTGATGCTGATCAAGAATATATAGACATTAAGGGGTCTGCCACACAGGCAGGGTGATTCCATGGCACGAATCACGGGCTTGACATACCTGCCTTCCCCGAGTCGCGGCGCAAGTCAAATGCCGAAAGCCTACATGCGGGCTTTGAAAAGAAGTGCATAAGAAAACAAAACGAGGCCTGGACGCTGGCCATGAAAAACTGTCGAGAAACGACACCTTGGGACCCTACCTTGAAGTATTGTTTTCCGCTGTTCCGGGGTAGAGTAGGTCCAAAAGAAGAGGTGGAGATTTAGCTCGTGCAAGTCCGGCTTCCATTTTCGGGACGCTGTTAGTGGATGCGTAAGCGCAATTGCTCCACCTCTTGAAAAAAAAAAAAAAAAAAAAAATGCCACGCCTCCATCTGCCTTTGTACATTTGGTACAGGGTATAAAAAATATGGTCACTTTATTGCCTCTTTTAACAGCAATTTTGGGGCAAAAATACATTACTTTTCGTAATCATGGGACTGGGTCGTGCATAATTGCCCTTTTACCATTTTTCCATAATGTTAGACAAAGTGATTTTTCGTCTTTAACTTCCGAAGTTTCCACACGTTTTATAATATTGCATTGACTGGATATAATAATATAAGTCTGTGAAACTTGCTTAATCGAAATGTTTGCGATAGGTTGTATCCCTACACAAGTTAACATACAGATTTTAATGACTAAAGCTTTTTTGCAAACTGTTTTCGTTAAAAAAATATTTAAGATTTTTCAAAATGGTATTGTCGGAAAATGGGTGCCAAAATAAAAACTAAGTGCAATTGGAAAATTCCACCAGCTCTTTTGATCTTTGACCGATTTAGGAGTCTGTAGCGTGGTTGCAAACAGATTTGCAAAGAATTCATAGGCAAAGGAAACTTAAATTATGATATTCTTTGTATGTACTTTTAATAATAGATATACGATATACTGAAAGGAGGTATAAATTTAATGTATTTTTAACGAAATATTTGGTGGTATTTATTCTATTTTGTTCCGCAATTGTGCAGCAGACACGTTTAACATACGCCCAGAAGTGTCTTCGACGAAGAAATACCATTCGGTCGACGAAATAGGGACAGCGATAGACCAACTTAAGTCGGGCAAGGCCGCCGGGCCGGACAACATAGCCCCAGAGCTCTTAAAAACCGACTAACGCACAGCTGCTCAATGACTCCACCCAATCATCCACTACTTCTGGCTAAGCGAAGTACTCCCCGACGACCTTTAGAACGGCATGATTATTAACCTCCCAAAGAAAAGCAATCTGATCCAGTGCAAATACTGGCCACTGCCCGCTCCCATACAACCGCATTACCCCTCTTGTTGTGCCAGAACTCCGTAAAGAACAAGCAGGATTCATGCCTTGTACAGTCTTCTTAAAATCGTAGAACAACCCATCGAGTGGCGTGCTCCTTTATATCTTTTATTCGTCGACTTCTGTCGACCATCTGTCTGCTATTACTCATTAGATAGCCTTTCATGCTCAAGCAGCGGATCTCAACACAAAAATCCGGCTATTCAACACTAACGTGAAGACAGTTTTGCTTTATGGCAGTGAAAGTTGGAGTCGCAATGTAACCTCAGCGTCTACAGACAAACGGACGGAGAGAAGGACATAGTCCAATCGCTACCCGAGGTTATGAAAAGCACTTTTGTATGAAGAACATATGGTTTGTATACCTTTGATCCTTTGGGTACAGGGTATAATAAGAAAAGTATGGTCTTAAGTGAGTTTTATTTTGATGGTATGCACTAGCTGAATATTCAACTCCTTCAGTTGGATAAAGGGGTTCCACATTCGAAATTTCTTATTTTGTACCCAACATGATAAAATTGGAAACAAAAAATATATATAACGATAAGTTTTTGTAGTTCCCCTTAAGCAGCTTAAGCATATATCTACCGTGTATAAACAGAATTAGGTGTACTTTAACTTGCTTACAAAATGTTACAATTTATTTTTTAATACTGAATCATTGCAATAAGAATGTTAATATCTAACAAAAAGCGATAACGTAACGAAAACGATCATATCGGATATGGTTACTAACGATATTAATTCGTTTTTAAGAATTTTGTGTACATAGTTGTTGTATAAAAATTTTAAATTTTTGAAAGGTTTATTAAAATTAAAAATGAAATTTTTTAAACAATCCAGAGTCATCGAAATCGGTATTTAGACTCATTCAGAATATGCATATCTCAAAGTGAAAAGAAATGCAGCCGGGATGTCACAAAAGTAAGCGTTCGTCTGGAGTTAGCGGAGCCCCCTAGTTTTCTATATACATTCTATATAAATAAGCACTTATGCAAATTCATAAATGCTTTTTAGGCGTTATTATGTAAAATTTGAATTTACCATTCTATCAAAAATAGACACAAAAATGAATACATACGGATATGCTTATTCAGTTATCTTCTTATCACACAATTTTAGCAATAAAACGAAAACATAATCTTGATAAGAAATTGCTATTATGGTTTTGTGTGCTTGTGTGTAGGAGTGCTTTTACTCTAGTGTTTATTTGATTCTCTTGATGAAAGTCTGACCGTCAACGCGTTTTTTCATACGTCATACGCACCGTTGTACAGTATTGGATTTGTAGTAAAATGCATGGCATTTTAGTTGATACTTATGGTTTGTTGACATTAATTGGTCTAAGTGCGTTCATATCTATTGAAGGTACATTTGTTTGCAATGGTATTTAGTGTAAAAGCTTGCGGCCATTATCAGCATTTCTGTTTTTATGCCAATTGCAGGTATTTTTATCTTAATTATGGTCAGGTCACTTTATATCATCATTACACTGTAAGTTTTTTTGGTTATCTGGTTATCGAAATCTTCAGAGATTAACATTGCTCGTTTTCCCTTCTGTAATTTACAAACAAAATTTCTTAAAATGCCTTTATTTAGTGTGATTTGGTGTAATTTCAAAAAGTGCAAAAAACAAACAAGCACGCACACATACTATATTTGCACATGTGTGCATGTGGATTTTCATTATTTTCTCGACCATTTTATTTTATGTGCTGCCCATTCAAGAATGTTGGCCCCTTGTGAACAATATCAATACACTTATGATTCTTTGGAACTGGTAGGCGGAAGCTTCTTAGTTGATTTAGCTCGGAATTAGAATATTGAGCGTAGCCCATTATTTATTCATTTAAATTATTATTTGTTCATTGATTCAAACACAATAACTAACTAATAATACTAAAAAGCTGAAATTGCTTAAATTTCATTAAGTAGCTTGACTTTACTTATAAACATTATTTATTTAAACAAAGACAAAATTTGTTCATAGATTTGAACCTAAAAGTAAAAACTATTAAAATGTTTTAATGCAAGTAGTTTGTTCAAGCTGTAACTGCTAGTAAGTTAAATGTTTCTTACGTAATACATAATTTAGCCCTTGAAGCTGTTTAAACTTGATATGGTAATGGTATTACTTCTGCCTATATATACAAAAAAAAAAGAAGAAAATTCATTGCCAATTTTTATGGGCACATTGTGCGCACAGCTGTTGGAAAATTTGTATATACTCACACAAAGCATATCTTTATAAACAAATATATTATTATTTTTTATCATTATTCAAACAAGTAAATTAAAGATGAATCCGCGGCAACTTACATGCCTTAAGCATAACGCTCATGTTCGCGATCTTTGAAGCTGAACTCAACAACACATTCACTCACACACACACTTTGAGATATTTCACACCCTTTCTGTAGCTCGTTACTCGAGATTGACTTCCGTTTAGGAGCTGCTACCGTTGCCGTTGCCGCTGCCGTGGAGCTTCAAACAAATTTTGCGCCTTTTATGTGCGTGTCTCTTATGAATGAGACATCTTCCGCTGCTCTAAAGCCGGAAAGGGAAAGCGCTGCCTTTTTGATAACACTTGACAAAGATTGCAAATTTAATAGTACATATGTTATTTTTATACTTTTTACGAGATGTGTTGAAAATTTAAAAATATGTATATTTTGAATTTTTATATTTGAATGTCATTATATAATTTATATGAGCTGTTTATGTTTTTATGCGTTTGATTCATATGCTATAGAGCAAAAAAAACAATCCTTATGCACGATCAATTTGTTTGAATTTGAAGCGACACTGCGTCCACGTTTTACATATAGCGCAGGGAACACCAAGGCACGACCGCTTCAGTTCAACGCTTTACCAAAACTGCCGACTGCTTGGACAAGCCATGTCATACAACATGGAACACAGAACACTGCTACATGTTTCGGCTTCCAATGAATTGTGGAATCTAAGTGCTCCAAATTCGAAATTCTGAAGTGCTTTTATTGCCGCCCGTTTACAAAACTTTTCAAAAGTTGGAGGCAGCTTAAATCAAGGAAAATTCTAAGAAAATATAATTTTTTTTGAGAAGTCTTACTTTTATTATTTGACCAGACCAACCCATTATCACTTATGCAAATAATTATTTGTGAACAAATAACAGCCAAAAAAAAAAAAAAAAAAATATTATCTTAAAGTACGCTGACAATCTAAACTTGGAATTTTTAATAAGCTTCTTATAGCTTGGGCTGTATTTGTTTATAAATTTTATGACTTTTGGCAGATGCTTGCACCATAATATCTTGTGTCAACAATAACAAAATGTGGTTGTTGTGTTTTGATTATGTGCCACATGTTCATCCATCCAAATGAATGTCATCCACAGTCAAGTGGGAACATTTTTGCGTCGTCGTTATGGAAGGTAAACAAACGCATGCGCACTTGGTTGGTATGAAATGGAATGAACTGGTTTGGAATGGATTGGACAACTGTTGTAAGAAATTGGCGCCAAAATTTTGAACTGTAGCATTTTTAAATAACTAGACAAGCACATCATTAAAACTTATTTGATAATTACAATATACAAAAAATATAAATGTACATACAAAAGCGACAGCAAACATGATGATGGGTAACTTCAATTATAACCCCTTGAGTAGATTTCTATGGCAATGTGTATGGCTGCTTTGATTTGTTCCCTCCATTAATATCATTACAGCCGCAGACTTGTCTTCATTAGTGTCTATGACTACACTTGGTAAATATCCACACATACAAACAGACACGCATAGAGAGGACACAGACCACCCCGTACACTTGCTCCAGACTCGAGACATTGAACTCTTGCCGCGTCATTTGACACCCGCAGCAAAACAACGACGTTAATAAAGTTGAAGTTAGAAGCCGCAACCAAGTCGCCAAGTCGACAAGGAGTCTGGCTTCTGTGTCCTCACCAGTATCTGTTATGCTCGCCAGGGCAGTATCCACTATCGGCTACTGTGGCTGCTTACACTCGCAATAGTGTTTCGTCCTACATACATAGCACCTGTTTTGTAACATCCGTTTCTACATACAAACATATTTGATTTAATTGTAAACTTGATGTTGAGAAATGAGAGTAACTCTGATTTCGTTGCCGTCAAAGTCGAGCCTTGTGTTTTTATTTATTGCATTTTGGCGTTCTGGCCTCAAAACTTCAGGGGCTGACATTTATTTGCTTTTTGCCACGCCTTGACTGGCAATTCGAGCGGTACAATTAATGATATGTCAGACTTTCTCGGATATTTTTACGTTCAAATTAAGTTTATTTTCGCTTGAATGCATGAATTTTGGAATGGTACGACCAGTAGCAATAAGTTTTAAAAAATGTTTCTCTTGATTTGAGGTTGTCTAGGACTTTGTTGAATAGAGTCACACTAGCCAATCGATGTTCCAGTAATTATAGAAACAAGACACATCCTTTCCGCTTTACTTACTGGATATGAAGGATATATGAAGCGTAATGTATTCCTTATGGTTTTGCAGTTGTTTGCTTATTTTACCATTAATTAAACCTAAATACATTTTTTATTAGTATTAGTGTTTAACAACCAACGCAACATATGGCCCACCCTATAGAATAAAAAACTTCACTTTTGGGTGGTCTGGACCCGAAAAACCCCCCGTTGATCCGCCACTGAAGTATGCTTATAAGAATTAATACTTTCGGGAAAAAAGAAAAAAGTTTTTAGAAATGCATTTCTTATAAAAGAAAAACTATTGACAATGAAGTGTACGCATTTTTTTTGGAAATGATCAAACCGAATCCCTTAACCGACTTGTACCGATTACATCACACTTTTCCTCAACAAAATCTTCTAAAATGTTCAGAAATTGAAACAAATTAGAAACGTTCGAAAAACTTAAATTGACGATGAAACACGTCGTAGTGTATATTCACGTGAGCGTTATCTCCGCATAAGATTTTCTGAACAGTACCCAGTCTTATTTAGAATTTACAACCATCCCACTCGCTTTAAGCTCATCGTGTTTCAATGCGTAATATTTTTGTCATGTGCAGATGTTAGCAACTAGAACATTGCTACATCACAGAGGCAGTGTCCTTAATTCCTCGTTGTGCTAATTTTTATACCCATTTCCTTAAGGTAAGGGTATGAATGTAACATCGAAAAGACGACGCTGCAGAATGCAGTATGTATAGGCATTTCCGACGGAAAAGTTTTAAGGGTATATTTGGTTTGTTTGTGTGTGGAAACCAAGTTCTGTAATCAAAAGCACTGCTTTTACTTTCATCGAAATCGGTTTACTTATTTATTGGCTGGTCCATGTTCGACTTGAACGTTCACTATAATTTAAAATAAATGGTTTGTTTGCAATTGTTTCTTCTTCTTACTGCTCTTTCCTTAACTTCAGAGAAGCTCCATCTTACATCACGATCTGAAACTGATGACAATTGAAATACAAATTAACAAGCAAACTAATCGTTACAAAGAATGTCTTCTTCGTTACCAGAATGTTTTTGCACCCTCCCTTCCTTATCTAGGAGTTCTGAATGATGGGGCCGTTGATCTGTCTTGGATAGACTCTATTCTGCCTTCTATTCTGAATAAGGTGAAAAATTAAATTACAAATCTATTTTTGCTTAGAAGATTATTTTATCAGATGAAGGGAACTAATAAAAATTCATATGAATTTTTTAATAGTACAGTAAACAGTAAACAATCAATACAAAAAAAAGATCCACTGAAGGTGGACTTCTTGACTCTTGGAAGAGTCTTTCTATTTCAAGGTGTACAAGAAACTTAATCAAGGCCAAAACTAAAATGCAGGAACTTTTAACACTTCACTAGTCAGTTGCAGGTGGAGCGTTTTCGGGTAAATTAACTTACCAATTTGCTCTGCTGACATTTGATAATTGCCTGGCATTGCTTCAAGTTTTCCAACCTCATTCGATTTGCATGCACATGCAACAATATGTGGAATAACACATGTTCAAAAAGGGACCGGATGCGGCAATTCGTCGCCTCCTGGCCTCCTGGCCTCCTGGCCTCCTTTTCGCCTGGCGGTAGTGAGAGTAGCACTGACTGTGGCCGTGGTAGTAACAGTGGCATACTAGGGTCATCTCTCTCTCTGCTTAATGTGCGTCATACATATTATGACACCATATGTATGTTAGAGTAATAAAATTTTAATTCGCTTATTTAATTACTTGAGGGAGCTGTGCGACAAATAAATCGAAACATGATTATGAACAGAAGTGCGATGCATCAATTGCCACGAGGTTGAAGGTTATTGCCTATGTATTCACTTGAGCATATACTACACTATATACATAGTAGTTTTAATTTATTATTGGGGGAATGAACCGGACTGTTCTTCCACAGTCTAAACAATGTGCGGCAACTGTAATAATATGCACTAAATTTTGGTTGAGATAACTGTCAAAAAAAGATGGCGCACATTAAAGTCGGGTGCGGACGATTTTGGGATACTCTATACAAAATAGCTATAAACACACAAAAACCAGTCGAATTTTGCACCAAACTCGATCGATTTTTTGACTGATCGGTCCTATGGGAACTATATATTTTATAGGCAACCGATTGTAATCAAATATGGTACAATGCGCTGGAACGCTAAAAAACAACCTCACACCTAATTTGGTTACGATATCTTTGTAAACAAACGAAATACAACCAATTTTGTACAAAAAACGTTTTGACATAGTCAACCGATTTTGATATAATTTGGTACAGAGCTTGGAAACTCTAAAAACCTTTCGAACGCCAAATTTGGATACAATATCTTCAAAAACAAACTAATTATCCATCTAAAAATGTTGGATTTTTTCGAGGTCCTCTGAAACAGCCCTATGGTGGTGTTACATTATATAACACCGATATCGAAAATGTAAAATGAACTTGTCTCCCCTGACATAATAAGGCATCTAATGTGAAAGTTTGGTTGCTCTAGCTCTTACCATCTCCGAGATCTTGGTGTTTATACAGACAGGCAGACGGACAGACAGACAGACATGGGTATATCGACTTCTCTAGTCACCCTGATCATACTTTCGGTAACTTTGGGGGGTCTCTGACATCTCCTTCAGAAGATGAAGTTTGTTGAATTATGTCAATATCTTTCCCGCTTCCCCCGTAGTAGATTTTCGCGGTTTTTAGCTATACCGTTTAATATTTCTCTTTTTTTTGTTTCATCTGAAACTTACCAGAGTTTTGCGTCTTGGTTGACAAATACAACAAAAGTTATAGTCAAAAATGTACAAATTTCACCTCTCCTTGCCTATAAACTGAGTGAATAATGATCCTAGTCAGGTCATTAGAACAAAGTTTTCAAATAATTGTATTGTCATCGGTCCTTGACCCCTGTGCAAACTTTCAAGCTGATCAGACTTCTTGAAATTGGTGAAAATTACGCTGAAAAATTACGTTACATACTTACAGGTCAAGCTAATAAAAGCGTGTTAAAAAGAGACCGCGTTGACGTCGCAAAAGACATGATGATCCAAGGCTGAATCCGACCCAACATTCCTCAAACGGATCATTACTGACGAGATGTGGATTTATGAATGAGACACGAAATCCAGACATCAAGCGAGTGAATGGCCAACCACGTCGTTTTCAATCGAAAAATAAGGCGATGCTCACAGTTTACATGAATTACAAGGGTGTTGTGTATCATGAATTCCTTCCACAAGGTCAGACCGTCAACAAGGAGTATTATTTCGGGGTTATGAGACGTGTGCGTGAAGCAATTCGCCAAAAAAGACCGGATTTGTTGGAAAACAACTCGTGGATCTTGCACCATGATAAATCACCGTTGCACAATGCTATCGTTATCGTTGACTATTTGGCTAAAAACGGAACGAATACCATCCAACAACGACCGAATTCACCTGATTTGGCTTCCTGCGATTTTTTCCAAATCGGTCGACTCAAGAAACCGCTCCGTGGAACGCGTTACAGCACCCGAGATGAGGTCATCGAAAAATCGAAGATGTCTCTGATGGCCATACCGTAAATCGATTATAAAAAATATTTCGATGATTGGATCCTGCTGATGTGGTAATTTAAGAGAGACATCAAATCGGTTGACTGAGAGCGCCACACGGTGAATCTCCGACGTCTCCTTCTAACCTAATTTACCCTTTGAAGCAAGCCTGAAGGCCTATGTTGCTCTGGCTTTAAACTACTTTTGTTCCATAGAATTAATTCTAAGTTACAATATTAAATAAATAAATAAATAAACCTTTTGAACCTTAATTTAATTCAGTTTAACATTTTATGAAAAAGTTTTATTTATTAAAAACTAGGCAAAAGAAAAAACGAACTAAAATATACTTACTATTTTTGTATATTACATAAAAAATCGAGAACGTGGTCCTCCGGTGCGTTAGGAACGAAGTTCTTTCAGCGTGTTTATTATTTATCAAGGCAAATAATCTAGCTTTTTATTGAATATTTAAGAAGAAACTGTCTTTATTAAATATTTTATACATAATATTAATTTCAAATTGTAAATAAAATATTAAAAATATTAAAAAAAAATATTTTATAATAATATATTTTAGAAAGAATAATTGTTTATTAGAAATTATATTCAAAATGGTACATTGCAAACAAATTATGAACAAAAAAATATACACATATATTTATAGTGTGGTAATAGGTATAGTATGAATACATAAAATTGTATACAAATAATAATGAAAAAAAAAAAACTAAAGTGGATAAAACTAGAACTTCGATCTTAAAAATTAAATGCATATGACATTTACATGACATTTAAATCAAACTGTTGTGGATCCCATGGCACTCTAATATTAAGGGTATTGAAATGTCTTACAAACGGCAAATGCTGCTCTCACAATGGCATTGACTCAGACAACTTAATCTATTGCAACAAATGGTACCAAGAACTTTATATTAAAACAACTAACTCAAAATATTTTACAAAATTGATGTAAATAGATAAGACCAAATTGAAACAACAAAACTTCGAGAAGACACAGCCGTCTTACCCATCATCTTGACCTTATGAAAATCACCTGTCAAACTGTCCTGCTGTCATTCTAACTCAGATAAACAGACACAATAAACCGCTTATTATCATGCTGCTCCAATCTTGCCCAATTAAGTAATAACATTTCTACAAATCGTAATTCCGAAGGCTTTTTTAAGTTCATTTTAGTTTTATAAACTTTCATTATCTTATTTAAATAAAATAAAATGACATTGAGTGTAATACGAAAAACCAAACTATTGAAATGCCGCAATAGCCATACTTAAGAAAAAAAAAGGGTAAAATTAAATATATGCGCATGTGTATAATTGCGTATACGTACTCTTTAATGGCACTTGAGTGTTAATGCGAAAAATAAATTGCAAATAATTAAAACAAAATGGAGGCGCGTTCGCTCTTAATCTTCAGTTTCGCCAGCTGCAGTTTTCGTTGTGCATCCATCTCTCATCTCTCCTCTTTGTTGCAGTTGTTAAGTCAGTCAGAGTTTTATATTCTTTTTCACTTTAGCAAGTTCAATTTGGTGAAGCGGCAACTTGTCAGCGTTTCAATTAGTTTCGAAGACAACAACTGCTGCAACAACCACAACAACAAGAACGATAAGAAGAAGAGAAACAACAACTTCTACTACGACAATTACAGCTTTACGAGCAATTTATTCGACGTCTGACGTAATGGTAACGTAATGGTGACTTTACTTGGGCCTGAACTTGAAATGAGCAAGCACTGGGACAAAGCACTTCCGATGAGAGCTCTGACGAAGAGAAGGGCACAGAATGAGCTTTGAGTGTTACTAAGTGTAAATATTGAGGCATCACTTATGAAACTATTTCATCTGTGGTTTTTACACTTTGTCGTCTAGAAGAAGCTTTGCGATATCTTCAAGCTGATATTTTCCACTGGAGTTGTAGTTGCTATTAACCATTGGCCATTATCATTGTCAATGCGGTATTCAACATCAAAAAGCGGATTCCGTTTCTGTCTTGAAGTGCTATTGCTTCAAAGTCAAGCATCATTGCGTTCTCATAATCAGCTTTATTGATGCGGAATTTCATACATTTAAAAATGTGTTCAAGATTGGTTCAAGAATTAATAGCCAAGTTCAAAGCGTTCTGGTTCGCCTTTGTACATAATAAGTACTTTTGCAATCCTAAAATGCTTTTGATACTAAAAGAAAAAAAGGCATATTTTGATATGTTGGCATATTTTGTTGTATCATTTGACAAAAAAACTCAAAAAACTTGTAAGTTTACACAAAATCTAGACAACTTAAGCTTTGCAGCATGCTTGTTAGGTAGTTTTGTTTTTCCATCAGGTTGGATTAATGTATTCCGCTACATTTGTGCAAATATTATAAACGGTAGAGACCACATTTCCCAAATTAAGCCATATCCTTTGCAAATAATATTGTGTGTTATTTTCGTTTTCATTTTTGTTTTCTTTTCTTGCATCTCAACAAATAAACAAATGAACAACAAACAAAAACCCACAAAACATGCTCGCAACTTGCAGACGGCTTTAGTACGAAATGCATGGCGTACAATTCCAATTTCGGTGCTGGAGGAAAAAGCGGAAGTCGGAACACAATTCGGTAACGCAACGGTGGCTATAGGCAGTAACCGCAAAACCACAAAACCACACACGAATGCAAAATGTGGTAAGCACAAAAACAGAAAATCAAACACAAAAAAAAGTGAATCAGTTGAGGCGGTGCCCGGCAGAGGAATACCCTGCATCCGCTTGATATGCTACGGATTTTGGGCGTAATTTCAGCAGTCCGTTGCTGATTCGGCTCACATTACTCTACGTGCCAAATTTTGTGGCTCTAACTAAAACTAAATGAAATATTGTAGATTGGTTATGGAAGATGGGTTCCTTTTCCCCTATAGACAACCTTTAAGATAATGCGCTTCTCGTGATAATCATATGGTTTGTGAGATTTAGCAACTATTCCCAGAACAATCTCTATACTGACTTTTTGGAAGAAAGAGCTTACGTTCTGTCATGTCTACTCTTACCTATTGCTTACAAAATCCATTATACTCTTAATCCTATGGGTACGGGTACAGGGTATAAATATACAATAGTACAACCCATTGCGAAAATTAGAGTGCAGGCAGGGGCATACGTGCAGACAGACAGTCAGGATGTCAGACAGACAGGAGAAGCCCAGCTTGGCCTACAACTGACAACTTCATTTGCGTGCAATTTTATACCGCACATGATAGTAGCGACCTGGAAAGCAGTTGATCCCCGCTCTTTAAAACCTTAACATGGCTGCTTGGCCTGCATGGCGCATACGTTATGCCTTTTTTTCACTTGACTATTTTAATTGAAATAAGTTGAAGGTCCATTGTTGTTCTTTGTATACAGCCGGCTTTTGTTGCATTTGTCGTTTTTATTATTTTAGTTATTGCCATCGCCGTGGCAGATGCTTCTTTAGTCTGACAATAAAAACTTGCCAAATGTGGCACAGTTGTGTCGTTAACTACTATGCATAGTTACATATGTACCATCACATGCACTTGTGTACATATATGCATTTATGATCTTTTTAAATATGAATATGCTTCATTGCAGCATAAAAATTTAAGTCTTAAAATTTACTTTACATTTATCAAAAGTTTGCAATGTTCATACATTTCAACTTGCTTCGAATTATTTCGTATCCCCGAAATTGAAAAGGTTTACAACAACTGGCATCAAAACATATTGTGCCTTCCAAATCGAAAGATACTGCTCTCGATGATTTCGAAAGGAATGGAAACATTGTCAAAAACCTTAAAATACCCAAGACACATAATTGTACATATGTGTATTGCTTCAATTACTTGAAAGAAGGCTTAATTTAAAAAATTACCAATTACTTTTATTTTTTGAAAGAAGGCTTAATTTATTAATGTTACATATATTATTTTGTTTTGGAGTTTTTTATGAGCTTTAAAAAAATACAAATTTAATTTTTTATTAACCTTCCTTAATACTGAAAAAAAGGATGCAGATTTTCGCCATAAAAAATAATTATAGTAAACTAGTAAAACTACTAGATATTGTTTATTTCCAGAACATATATTGCCATTTAGTTTATAAAGAAGTTTCAGGCTGCGGGGAATTTTAGGGTGGGAAACTGAATTTTGGGCTCAATCCACTACATGATCACTTTTTAGGTCTTCTCAATGATAACAAAAATATTTATATATCAATCAGATTTAGGCCCAAATTTGTCGTCGGCGACTTCATACCGTAAAGGCAATAATTTGCACCGTAAAGTAAGATTTTGAGGTTTCTGCTTCGTGGTTTAAAGCCTAGCAGGCTGAAATATACTGTGGTGGCAGGTAGATCCTTCGGAAATGGTACAGAATCGTAGGGCATATAATTTAATATATTGCTGTACATATATGTGACAGTAATTTTGAGGGGTTTTCCGAAAACAATTCGTTCTTAATATATGTTAAAATTATACCTTATATCTTGTAATTCTTGATAGATACCATCAGAATCATCCAAATAAGACTTTTTCCATCAAATTTAGTGTTCTTTGGCCCCTTTTTATACCCCGTACCTATGCAGAAGGAGGCGTGGCAGACCCCAAATCCTTTATATCAAAATGCTTATCATACCCTCGGGTAGCGATTGAGCCATGTACGTCTGTCCGTCCCTCCGTATGAACACCTAGATTTCGGACACTGTAAGAGCTAGAGATACGAAACTTTACCAGCTGATGCGCAATTTCTCAGAAGATGAAGTTTGTTGAATTATTGGTCGATATCTCCCCCGTTCCACCGTAGTAGATCTTCGCGGTTTTTGGCTACACCGTTTAATATTTTCATCTAAAACTTAAGACAGAAACAGAGCGATGTGTCGTGATTACATACATGTGTGTAAACAAATACAACAAAAGTTATAGCCAAAAATGTAAAAATTTCACCTCCCATTGCCAATAAGCTGCATCAATATTTGACTGAAAGTAATTATAGTCTAGAATCACCAATTTTGGTAAGCTGATTCATGTGGTTCTATTGATCAAATGCACATCCAAATTTCATCGAAGCGGACCACCACCCCCCGCAATCGATTACCAGTGTTTTCTCTCACACCCCTCAACATGTGCACTTGAAACTTCCCCGAATATAAATACTTGGAGCAATTATAGAATGTAGTACATGCGCCTTGGCATATCATTGATAACAAATGGTTTCCAGCCTATGGGACCGTATTTTACGATTCGGTCCACCATACTTTTTTACACTACATGCAGAAGTATCCAACTGCCGGATGGCCCATTTAGGTGATCCGCCAATTTTGGGAATTGCACTCCTGCCCTTGTTAATTGAGTAGTTTTCTGGATTTTTTAAAAAGTTTTCTTTGCCTAATTGAAGTAACAACAATTTTGACCACTTTTAACTCAGATTAAAGGTTCCCTTTAATCCATCCCTGCTCTTCGTCCTACTTTTCAGTACCACAAAGAATTTTCAATTATTGCCTTTGTGTTTATTATCAACTCTTAAACTTTTCTAGCGACGTTATAGAACAAGTGGGTCTCGGAAAGCACATATAATTATTTTCTATGAAAAGTAAGAGTTGAATCCTTTAGTTTAATCCTTTTTAACTAAAATTGGAAAAAACAAGGAAGGTTGTTTTGTGAAAAACGGACACAAAGGGTGTCTCCAAAAATCAGCATACTCAAAATTTACGTTCCGCTGCTCATAAGTGAGATATACAAAAAAAAAATGTATGCACATTAGGGTGGCCATTTTTGAAACATCTCACGATTTTAATAATACAACCCCCTAAAAAGTTTCCTCTTTACCTGCATATAGCGCCTGTAAAGGCGATCCGAATGTATTTGATGGTCCCTAACCTGACCTTTGACCTATTCCCGCGCCCATCAAATAAATTCGGATCGCCTTTAAATTTTACAGGCGCTGTATGCAGGTAAAAAGGAAACTTTTTAGGGGTTGGCGGTTTTGATATCGACGGTTTAAAAATCCTCCATAGCAGCGGCGGCCACCCTAATGCACATACAATTATTTGTCTTGTGTAGTATGTTTAGAAACCTCCTAAAGTGATGCGGATGCGATAGAATATCAAATGTATCAAAAATAAGAAATTTTAATAACGACCAATATCGTTTCTGCCTTTAAGTTCCTTTACTAAACGGTCATAACGCCAGACTTTTAACAGGTACAATTAATTGTTTTTTTAAATCGAAAATAAAAACAAAGAAGAATATAAAAGGAATAAGTTTGATAAATGTTAAATAAATTGTATTGTTTCACGTATTAAGCTCCTTTTTTGAGAATAATATATATGTATAAATTTGGAAATTTAATTCTTATATTATGTATATAGTTTGGTGGTTCAGCGCAAGAAATGACACGCTGATTTTCTACTGGCTTAAAAACAGCCGACTTAGTGCACACTTAAAGTATCTACAAATTCTTTTTTTATTGTATTTTTACTTTTTTATGAAAACCCTCTGTAACAATTGGTATAGGGTATAAATATTCGTACTACAGAGGATCAATATTCGTAGAATCCGTAGTTAATTAATTTTTACCATAAGGTTAGGTTAGGTAGTACCGGTTGACCCCTGGGGGGAGTCACACATAGACTAGGTAGTCCTTAGTGATACCGGAAGGTGCGGCTGGTGTACAAAGCACGCTAGTCGTCAATTATATGCGTGTGCTTGGCAAACGCCAGAAGCCTTTGAGGTGCCCTATCGGCTGCCTCTTCCAGTGAGGTAAGACATGGTTTTCCTAGGTATTTGAGTCTCGATGTACAGAGGGCAGGGCAGCTGCATATGAGGTGCTCCAGAGTCTCTTTGACGTCTGTCTCCCTACATTTCCTGCATTCATCGTTGTTGGTAATGCCTAGCTTCTTAGCGTGGGTTGCTGTCAGGCAATGACCGGTGAGTATGCCCACTATAAGCCTACAATCTCTTCTTGGGAGTTGCAGAGTATACTGGGCTAATTTGCTGTTTATTCTCTTGCACATTGTGCGAGCCGTTCTGCAGTTCGTGGTGGTGTACCACCTTCTATCAGATCTTACTACAGCGTCCTCTTCTGATTTGTGGTTGATTGTCCTTAGAGGAATCTTTAGATCCTCAAGTGACGGTTGACTCAATGCGGCTCCTTCCTTTGCGAGCCTGTCAGCAGTTTCATTTCCTTCAATGCCCTGGTGGCTGGGTACCCAGAAGATGCACACCTCCTTCTGGGTGTTTAGTGCATCTAAAGCGTCCCTGCTTGCCAGTACACTTTTGGAATTGATGCTGAATGCTTGCATGGATCTGATTGCCGCTTGGCTGTCAACAAATATGTTTATTCGATTCTGCTCTAGGGTGAGCGCTAGCTCTGCAGCCTTCTTTATGGCGAATACCTCCGCCTGGAAGATGCTACAGTGGTCCGGCAACTTGTAAGACACCTCCGTGGGTGGGTCGGTACAGTATATTGCGGCCCCAACACCGGACTCCATTTTGGAACCGTCCGTGAAAATTTTTGTCGCTTGTTGGTCCATGCCGATTTTCCAGTCCTCTGGTCCCATTAGAGTGGGCGTTCTGGAGAAGTTGTTTACTGGGGTCATGTAGTCCGTGCTATTGTGTGTCACCCCTTCAACTTTGCTGTGCCCGTAGTTCGTTAGGGCCATGTTCCCTGCTGCACAAAGACGTTGCGCTGTCTTCTGCGCCAGTAGTTTGGCCTGTATGTCAAGGGGGTGTACTCCAAGTATAGCTTCTAAGGCCTTGGTTGGAGTGGACCTTAGCGCCCCCGTTATGCACATCAGTGCACGTCGTTGCGTCCTCTCCATCATTCGTAGGTATGTGGTCTTCTCTGTGGCTTTCCACCATACCAGAACTCCGTAGAGTAGCACTGGCCGCACTACTGAGATGAAGATCCAATGCATAAGTCTTGGTGATAAGCCCCACGTGCTACTCAACATCTTCTGGGATGCATAAAGTGCATTTGTGGCTTTTTTCACCCTTTCCTCGACATTGGGTTTCCAGCTCAGCTTGCTATCCAGTACTATTCCTAGATATTTCACGCTCATTTTGGGCTTGAGCGGAGTGCCGTTTATCGATGGCGGAGTCCAACGCGGTACCTTGTATCTCTTGGTGAAGAGAATTAGGTCCGTCTTGTCCGCGTTAATACTGAGTCCGGCTTCTGTGGCCCACATCAGTATTTCCTTTAGCGTAATGTCCATGACCGAGCTAAGTGTCATGGGACATTTGCCCACGATAATTATGGCTATGTCGTCCGCATAGGCAGTTATCCTTGGGGCCTTCCGTTTAAATCTATGTAGAATGTCGTTTACCACTAGATTCCACAATAAGGGCGATAGTACTCCGCCTTGCGGCGTGCCTCTGTGTGCCTCTTTTGTCACTGTCGTGGTTCCCCATTCTGCTCTAATTCGTCTGCAGCTCAATAGGCTTTGTATCCAGGAGTTTATGGCCTCCTGGGGTGCCTTGGGTCTTAGGCTTCGCATTATGGCTTCCGTAGAAACATTATTAAATGCACCTGAGATGTCTAGGAACGCTCCCATGGCGTATTCCTTGTGGTGTAGGGCTTTTTCAATGGTAGCTACTAGGGAGTGCAGCGCTGTTTCCACCGATTTCCCTTTTGTGTAGGCATGTTGGTTGTGTTCTACAAGTTGGCTCATGCCCTGCCTTATATGTAGATCCAGCAGTTTCTCAAGAGTTTTGAGTAGGAATGAGGTGAGGCTTATTGGCCTGTAATCCTTTGGCTGCACGTGGCTGCATTTCCCTGCTTTTGGCAGGAACACAACTCGTGCTGTCCTCCAGGATACGGGAACGTGTCCGTACCTCAAACATGCTTTGTATATGTTATCCAGCCATGGCGTAACCTTATCTTTGGTCTTCTGCAGCATGGCCGGGATTACACCATCTAGGCCAGGGGATTTATAGCTCGTGAAGGAGTCTAGGGCCCACTGGATTTTGTGTGTCGTAATAACGTCCCCAGGTACGTTGGCCTGTTGGCTGAAACGATTTGTTGGCGTGTCAGGAGTGAGGACGTCCGTGCAGCCGGGGAAGTGCTCGCTTAGCAGGGTGTCAGTCGCTTCCTTGCTGCTCTCTGTCCAGTGTCCGTCGTTCATTTTCAATTGACTCTGTATAACGGGTTGACTCGAGAGTAGCTTCCTGAGTCTTGCGGTTTCCTTGATCTTCTCCATGCCAGAGCAGAAGGATCTCCAGGAGTCTCTTTTAGCCAGCCGGACTTGTTTTTTAAAGTCACGGAGTCTTACCTTGTACTCGTCCCATACAGTATCATCACCCGCTTGTTTAGCCAGTTTGAAGATATCCTGTAGGTCGGTACGTTGTGCCTTCAGTCTTGGATTCCACCAGGGTGGCCTGTGTCTCCTTTTATTAACCGTCATTTTGCACGAGTCATTGAATGCCTTCTTCAGATGGTGGCAGAGTGTCTCAACGGACTTCTCGATGTCATCTGTCGAATTTATTATTGGTGGTGGTGG
Source organism: Chymomyza fuscimana (assembly GCA_949987675.1). NCBI lineage: Eukaryota > Metazoa > Arthropoda > Insecta > Diptera > Drosophilidae > Chymomyza > Chymomyza fuscimana. The sequence continues at coordinate 90,130,281 of OX465088.1, forward strand.
GAGTTTCCTTGCCACCTTGTCTTTAAACATCTCCCAGTTGGTGTTCCGGGGATTTTTGTACTCACTTTTAGTCACTACACACGAAAACCTCGCCTTAAATTGGATGTACTTGTGGTCAGAGAAGGATTGTTTGCTAAGAACTTTCCACTCTGTGACCGCAGTATTCATACCAAGCGAGAGAGTTAGGTCAATGACACTTGATGAGGTGGGGCCCACATAGGTGGGTTCCTCCCCTGTATTAGCGATTCTTAAGTTATACCTTAGTATGAAATCTAGCAGTGACTCACCCCTCTCGTTGACGTCCCTGCATCCCCATATTGTGTGAAATTTTTACCATAAGTATAAACGAAAATATTTTTAAGTCACACACTTTAATACGCTCTTGAAAAAGTTGAGAAACAATACCTTAAATGAGAGACTTGCGTACATCGTGGCGTATACGTAATTTATATGCACCCAACTGTCATGGAAACATAAAACTTAACATTCATATATGCACCATATAAAAAATATACAATAATTAAATTTATTAAAAAATTATGTAAAATTAAAAATAAATAACAACAACAAGAAGGTAGTTTTGCCAAAGGCTGACATTGGACCGATATAAAAAAAAAAGGTAGAAAAACATGGCCGGCAGCCATGCTTGCAACACAATTTACGCATCATGTTGCCATATGTGGCCAAGCGCATCTAGGCTATAGAGCAGATAGAGGGGGTAGGCAATTCATGCTAGCATGCAGGCGATGCATGCAACTTATCTACTTTCTCTATCGTTCTCTGACTGTCTCTCTCTCTCTCTCTCTGTCACCCTTCCTGAGACTGCCGCTGTCTTTCACTCTAGCACTAAGGGAGTAATTGCCTTATGGCAAAAGTTTTGGGCTCGTCCGTTGTTGGCTTTTTCGAAAGTTGTTGCTTTTTTTGTTCGTTTTAAAAGTAATAAATAATTAAGTTTTATGCAAAATTTGGTTTAATATTACTATGTGTGGGTATGTACATGAATGAGCTCCAAATTAATGCTGGCATACTTCAAGGCGCTGCGGAATATACGTTTGCCATGTTTATACTTAAAAGTTAAACAATTTTGAAGTTGCTTAATCAAATTTCGAAATGTTGTTTCAATCTTTAAATATCAATCAGTTTTTTTTATTTATTTGAATTATTGGTTTGCTCTTTGACTCACTGTCGAAATTATTTGACAATGCTAATGAACTTTTGTGGTTTTTCATTTTTGTATAATTTCGAGAGATTTGTATTGCGTCATGTTTGTGATGCTGTATGCAAATTAGTCAGCCCACTTGTACATATGTTTATGCATTTGATAAAATGTTATCCAAACAAATCAAAGTAAATTATTGACCAGTGGCTTGTGCATCATTTAAATAATGGAGCTTTAAATGGCATTATTGTTGGGCTTCAAAATGTTTTGTAAACCAATTATAAACATTAAAATGCCCAAATAGAAAAACATAAATCCATTTATAATTAATTATTTTAAACGAACATAGATATTACATACGCGTATCGTGTATAAGTAATGAATGAATATTAAATATTATTCACATTTTTTTATTTTTTTTAGCCTAACCCTTTTTGAAATCATGCCTATCAAATTTATTTTACAATATAAACTCAACAGCATATTCCTGGGAAAGTCCACCAACTGTTGCATACATTTATATTCGTGGAACTATGCTTCTGTCTGTTGCTTAACTTAATATTCCTCTTTGCTGAATCTTCTTTTGAAATACTTTTCGTCTAAACAGCTGATTTGAATTTAATATATTGAAAAATTTCACAGCTCATTTAATATTTTCTCAGCTGTTAGACTCTTGCACGTGCCACAATAATTGGCACCTTGAGAATATCGTCCAGGATATTAACCTGGCCAACTTGAAATGTGTCAGCCACAGCCGCTAAAATTTTTCCACTTGCTGCTGTTATATTTAGTAACGTAAAAAGGTCACGCGAGCTTTTGCAAAAAATAAAATAAAAAGAGTTATAATATGGAGGTATAAGTGGTGTGGACATACTATTGTTATTTCCCCCATGACACCAAAAACAGCGAATACTCCAAAGGAGCTCAAAGTATTCGGTAACAACTTCGCCGCTGTTCAAGTCGTTAGGGTAAATTGCTGAAAAATTATCATGTCTAGATTACAAAATGCAAATTGTTGGCAATATATTTTAGTTCGTTATGGTTCGGCTAGGTCTTTACTTTGTATGATGGTGGCACATTGTCACAAGTTTTAGTTTAGACAGTCCTCAATTTGCAAGCTTAGTTGAGCTTTAGTTTGGGTAAATTTAAATTCCAAATATTTTACTAAATGTATGTGTATAAAATACGTTTGAAAGGATTCAAGCCTACATCAAAGATCTATCAGCTGAAAAAAATTTCAGAGGTTTTGATGATTTTAAAAATAACACTTCAAGTTTTTGGGCTTGCACTAATTTTGACTTTTAATTCTCTTCATTACATACCATACCATTACATTTAATCAAATTAATTTTTTTTTACAGAGTTTTACCAAAAATTGCTTTGATTTATGATCAACCTCAAAAGATGAAGAATTCTTTCGACGTGGTATGCTAATGCTGCCCGAAAGATGGGAAAAGGTAGTCGCTAGTAATGGGCAATACTTTAAATTAATCTCTATACTCCAATCATTCACAATAAATTCCTAACTTTTGTATAACTTCCCAGCAGTTCTACTTGGATCGATTGCTTCCATCCATATGTGATTCCATATGTGATTGTGACACCCATGAAAAGAGGCATGCATTTTGAAGCGAGCGCGAAGCGGTCGAAGAAGAAGAGCCTCACAAAATGCGAGCGTTTGAGAGAGCGACGAGCACTCTCGTTGCTCTTGCAAGAACAAAAAATACCAAAAAGACAAAAATTTGTTTACTATTGCAGAATCAATTATTGTGACCAAATTGTCATGACCAGCAGACAAACGGCTAAGAAAGGCCTTACATTTAAAAACCAAACCAGCCATCAATGTAAAAAATATTACTTATAGTAATAGTAAGTACTAGTTACAATTAACAAGTTAATAATCGAAATATGTACAATAAAATAAAAATATAAAAGTTTGTTTTAAACTAATTATTTAAGAGCTAAAATTGTCAAAAAACTGTATAGAATTAAACTAATTTTAAATGAAATAAATAATACAAAATTGTATAATACATAGGTAATAATAAAATAAAAACTTGAATTAAAATAAAAATGTGTGCCTTGAGTTTTTCATAATATTTTTACAGCAGCGAGCCAATATGGTTGCATGCATGAATATTCCATATTCCATTTCATAAACAAGCTATGATTTTCATGCATGCAGAAGATATGAATAGAAGCATGAAAATCAACCCTTCACGAGAAGCGAACGCCGAAGTAGGACGCATAAAGTCCTATGACATGCCCGCGGTAAATTCACCCCTCGAAAAACTTGTAGTTGCATCGAGAGATTCATAGGTGGTACTTCAAAATGCATGTGTTTTTTCACCCCTTCATCATGTGTGAAGAGAACTGCAGGGTTATAAATGGTATCAGGAATATTATTAATATAGAGGCACTCGTAGATCTGGACAGTTTAGAAAAACTGTAACCGCCACAACCTAATCCGTAACCATAGGCGGTTATCGTTAAATTTTCTGTTTCTATTATTTTTGTTATAAAGTAAACTTTCATATCTTTGCTATTCTAAGTCTAATGGAAATTTCTTTAAAATTCTAACTAATACTAAAGTTAACAATACACTTAATTTCCCATCATTGGAACTAAAAATGTATTTCTAATTATTCTCAAAACAAATGTTATTTCTCTTTGTGAATAAATTAATTTAACAAGCACCATAACCATATACCTACATAAGTTTGGTAAGCACAAAGTCAGAAAAAACTTTCAAGTTATTTTGTTGCTAAACTTTTTTCTCGCAGTGTAAGTAAGCAGTGCAATGTGTATTCACTTATATTTAAGTTACCTTTCTAACAATGCCACTTTGCATTGAATGGAATATATATTCAGTTGCAATTGTGTGTACTCAGTTTAAACGTCACTTCCAACACTCCAAGGAATTATGGTTACACTCAGCTCGACGTGTCTGTTAAACAAATTGCAATTTAATTTGCATTGAAACGTGAGCAGCATATATGTCTGTCAACTTTGGTTTTATTCATGATAAGTGACTGCTTTGATTTTATGGGGAAACACCCAACAGCCCAATCCTCTTTCCTCTGTCATTCGATGTGTTTCTTTGCTTAGATTGCATTATCATTGATGCAATATATCCGAAAACTATTTGCATGTAGTGCACGCATAACTTTATGTCGCACAGTCTTGAATGCAAATTCCATAATGGCCTGGCTGGAAAACAAGTCATAAATAACTCACTTAAATGAAAACTATGCCACAAGCCTTTGCTGCAAGCTAAATATTACGCACGGTAGTATATAGAACCCTGCGCACACATATGTATTACCTTTAGCAGGATGCATTGCCTGAATAGAACAAAAGCCTATTTTGAATTTTCTTCATAGCAACATTGAAACTGGCGGGAGTTCCTATGCCCAAGTCCGACAAAATTCTTTAAAGATGATTTTAAAGCAATTGAATGAAATTAAATACATATAATAAATAAACTATTTTACTTCGAGTGGCAACCACGTTGAGTAAAAAGACAAATGTGTGCTCGCTGAATGAACTATAGCCAATCAACAACAAATAAATAAATATTTGCAAACTAATTGCAAAAACAATATTATAGTATACCCACAGGCGCTGGATGCCTTGAGGCCAATGCATGTGTTATGCTATGTTTACACTGCGTCACAGAAAGGCATAATTAAGATTTATTTTATTTTTGACAATGTATACACTCACGACATTCCATTTCCTAATTTTTTTTGACACAGCTCTTTGGTGATACATGCACGGATATAGTACATAACATACTACAAAATTCATTGGACTCCATTTCATCATATTTTTACGAGTGAAAAATTAAAATTAACCCAACAAAAAAAAAGCGATATTTCGAGGAAAAGAAAACCATTTTTTTTGCCTATTGATGAGCTACATCTTAACAACTCTTATATTAAATGGGAAAACACTGTGAGATATCGGGGCATTATTTTTGATAAAAAACTTATTCTCAGTAATCATATCAGCATAACATTAAACAAAATCCATATTACAATACGAATTCTATATCCATTCATTAACAGCAAATCTAAACAAAATATTGAAGATGATATTTAACCTCCCTCATTAATATCCAAAAAAATATTTACATTTAAAAGCTAATATTGACATGATTGATAAACTTATATCTCGAGCAACAAGAAAATTTAATCTAAAAAAGATGGCGTACGTTAAAGTCGGGCGCGGACGACTTTGGGATACCCTGTACCACCAAATTGCATTCAAGTCCGATATATTGCTTACAAACTTCAAAAGATATTTCTTTGCCAAATAAACGAAACTCAACGAATTTTGTTCAAAATATGTTTTTTTGACCAATTGGCCCCATGGGAGCTATATGATATAGTCAACCAATTTTGATAAAATTTGGTACAGTTTTGAAGATCTCTAAAAAATTTCTGAATGCCAAATTTGGTTACAATATCTTCACAAACAAACAAAACACAACGAATTTTGTGCAAAAAACGTTTTTTTCACCGATTGGCCCTATGGGAGCTATATGATATAGTCAACCGATTTTAATCAAATTTGGTACAGTGCTTGGGAACTCTAAAAAACTTCTTAGTGCCAAATTTGGTTACAATATCTTCACAAACAAACGAGTCACAACGAATTTTGTACAAAAAACAAATTTTCGACCGATCGATCCTATGGGAGCTATATGATATAGTTAACCGATTTTGAGAAAATTTGGTACAGTGCTGGGGGTTTCTAAAAAACTATTGTGTGCTAAATTTGGTTACGATATCTTCATAAACAAACGAATTATCCATCTAAAACTTTTGCTTTTTTTCGAGGTCCTCTGAAACACCCCTATGGGAGCTATATAATGTAGTCCCGATATCAAAAAAATAAAATAAACTTGTCTCCTATGGATTAATAAGGGATCTTATCTGAAAGTTTGGTTGCTCTAGCTATTACCATCACTGAGATCTAGGCGTTCATACGGACAGACGGACAGACGGACATGGGTATATCGACTTCTCTAGTCACCAAAGTATGATCACTTTAGGTAACTTTGGGGGGTCTCCGACTTCTCCTTCTGTACGTTACATACATTTTCGGCTTGCACAAACACAATATACCCCTTGTACCTTACGGTACAGGGTACAATCAATGAAAATCAAGACCTTATAAATAGTTTTCAGTAACTTTTTTTTCTTTGGACCAAGGTTTTGTGTTCAATTTCCTTTGGATATACAACGTTAATACACTAAAAAATTATTTTTCATATAATACGATACCTTACTATGTTCCAGTTGAAAAGATTAATTATCTAACTCTGTAAATTTAAATGGCTAGCTTTAAGCAAAACTTAAAAATTATAAAAATAAAGCAAGCTAACTAACTAAAAAATAGTAAATAGATGACCCAAATGAATGCATCTTATGCTCTAGTTCGTAAGTTTTCCGCTACGGCCATGTTTTTCTACCTTGAATCCACTTGGTTAAGGGTATACTAGATTTGTCCAATGTACATCTGGCAGAAGCATTTGTAGCATACAATAAGTTCTTTACTTTGCTTATTATAATCAAAAAATGTACTCCCAATACATTTAATGGGATACAATTTGCCTAAATTTCCTAAGATGTGCATTAATACATTTTTTTTCCCTAAGTTCCCCGTCGTTATGTTTAATATGCATTTAATATTAAAATAAATGTTTTATACATATTTTGTATTTTTAATTTGGACAATAATCTAACGAAATCAAAAAGAATTGGGTAAAAATAAAACGATTTGGAATAGGTCAAAAAAACAATCAAAATTCAGAAGAAACGCGGTCGGTCAAATGTTTTCCAATCGACATGAAATTTGTATTCTTTTATATTTATTCAAAACGAAACTTTGAAATAACTGACAGTCTATTTTCTCGAAAATAATTTTATTCCTTCTAAGATCTTTCCAATTGGAATTTTTTGTTTTTTTGATACAGAACGATATTTATAATATGTAGGTATAATATCATATATATAAGTATATAATATAATAAGTTCCGCAAAGTAACGATTTTGATGAGAATCCAAAGTTACGTCAAAGAAGTTATTTTAAGTATATGGGGGGTAAGTTTGCAGTTCATATGTTGAGGGGTGTGGGAGAAAACACGGTAAATCGATTGCAGGGGGCGGTAGGGCACTTGAATAAAATTTGGATGTGGGTTTGTTCATTAGGGCCACATGAATAATCATACCAAAATTGGTGAATCTAGGTCTGTTTTTACCATAATTATGTAGAGTTTATGGGCACAGTGGGCGAAATTTGTTGGGGAAAGTGTTGTAAGTTGAGACACCATGGCTTTTTGTAGCTATATCTCGACATTGAATACATTGATGTAAATATACCGTTGGAAAGCGAAAAGAAAGAGCTATAATCCTCAATAAGCAAATCATTTGAAATTTATAAAAATAAGCATTTTACAGACAATTTTCAAAAGAGCTTGAAAACGACCACCCAAAAAAGGCTTGTAAGTTGTCACACCTGCAAAAATTGCTGAAAATTGGAGAAAACTGAAATAAAAACGCATAATTGCTAAAATTTATGAAAATTTATTAATTTTAAACTTAACTGATCATTAAATTGAATTTAAAAAAACAAGAAAAATTTAACTTTCCAGAATTTTGGTTTTTTGTGATCGGTTTTTCTTGTTCGACATACTAAAAATGAATTGTTACGGAAAATATTGAAAAAACATATTCAAAGATGGCAGAAAAATGCACTTAAAACAATTCAAATTAGTTTCAATGATAATTCCACATAAATGCATAAAAAATGAAAATAGATGCGTGACAACTTTCAAGCCAAAAGGTTTGACAACTTACATTTTTGAAGCAATTTTGAATGCATTGAAAAAATTTGTCTATTCACTGTATGTCCGAAAACCTTTTTTTATTATGAAAGTTCATTGAATTTCAGTTGCAGCACATATATATTTTCCTTGATTGTTTATTTTGATTCAATCACTTTTTGAGCGCAATCAAAAATAATGTTTTTTATTTTCCGATTTCCTTAAAAACAATTTTTATATTTTGTCACACACACACTGCGTTTTTGAGTTTGTTCGCATCAAAATTGTTTACGGCGTATTTACAATCGAAGACAGGTGGAACATCAAAATCGACCAGGTGTGCCAACTTACATTTTGAACTATAACTTCTGTTGTATTTGTCCCATTTGGTTCATTTTTTACACACAGATGCATGTAACCACGACGCATCACTATGATAAGTTTGAGATCGGACAAATACAACAAAATTTATAGTTAAAAATGTAAAAATTTCACATCCCCTTGCCTATAAACTGCGTCAATATTTGTCTCTATGTAATTGTGGTAACAAGCGAACTGGAATCACCAATTTTGGTAAGCTTATTCATGTGGTTCTAATGAACAAATCCAAATCCGCAATCGTTTTGCCGCGTTTCTCTCACACTCCTTAACATATACACTTGAAACTTACCCCATATACTTTTTATAACTCCTTTGACGTAAATTTCAAATTTAATCAAAATCGGTTAAAATTTAAAAGAAAAAAAAAACCCAATTACAAAGTCCTTAGAAAGAATATGCAGGAATGTTCTTTTTTTTCGAGAAAAAAGGTACAGGGTATTACACTGTCGGGCACCGCCTTGACTGTATTACACTAATTATTAATTTAAATATTTTTTGAAATGAATTAATTACTAGTTCATAAGTTCATAACTATCTAACTATGACGATTTTGTTATTTGCAAAAAACCTACATTTGTGACCTTAGAGCTAAAATAATATTGTAACTTTAATTATTGATATTAAAATGTCAAAACGAACAATAATGTCAGGTTTAAACTTATTATCTTTCAATTCCGAGGAGTTATGCTTATTTGTCATTTTTCGAGGTAATTTTACTATGGCGAATATGTTAGGTGCTTCTAAAATTTTAGGATTTACAAACTTTTTTTTTTTTTTCTGGCAGTGAATTTACACGCAGAAAACGACATTAACACTTTTTTTTTAAACTGGAAGATCACTTTTGAATTTTAAATTTAAAAACTAAAAATGTTTAAAAAATTAAAAATAAATAAAATTCTTTTTTTTTTAATTTAAAAATAAATAAAATTCTTTTTTTTTAATTTAATATTTTATCTATCATGACGCGTCAAAACCTTTATCCGCTTAAAAGATATGGCTTGTCAAAGAATACTCTAAAAATGAAAAGCCTAATTTCAATTATCGATAACTCGATAAATAATCGGAATTTTGCAATAAAACTTGACGTGGTTACTATTGGCTAGTAGCTCATAGCTAATATGTCATCATAATCATCAAAATCGGAAAAGTTTGGGCAAAAAGTGGCCCGCTACACTTATTTCTTTTCTTATATCTTTTCGACAAACTGTTTTATAGTTTACTTTTTGCGAACATCGGTCACAATGTGACATGCCACATTTTGTGACATCAAATTATACAATTTATATGCATTTTGACAATCTTTGGCCACAGTGTTGGCCAGTCAAACGCAGCATTAGTGTGAATGCATAAGCGCACAGTCATTACCATTCATTTTAAAACTTTTGGCCATTTAACAAATGCTTGCCACATTGCACAATGTGTGTGAGAATATGTATGTGTGTGTGTTTGCAACGGACAAGCAAGTTCTATTTTTCTTGGTTAAGTTTATCAAGCGGAGGAGGAAAGTTTCGGTATTCGGGTATATGCAAGTGTTTGTTTGGTTGGCAAACGCTTTTGGTTTGCCTTTTAGTCTTTTGGCCCAAGTGCAAACCTTTAAAGTTAAAGTTGAGCTTCCACCCACGTTTATATACGTAAGTACTTACACATATGGCCACAACTGGCTTTGGCTGAGTAAAATCTGGTGTTTAACTTAGTTTGGTCACATTTTAAAATGTTTTCTGTAATCATGTCAACGCCGACATTTGCACAATTCAGAAAAATATGCAATTCTTTTTTGTTTTTAATCTCTAATATATTTCTTAAGTTTATTTTTTATATTTTTGTACATTTATACATACATATGTATGTATGTATGTATAATATGTATATAAATTTCCATTTTATTGCTCTTTCTAGAGTTTATACAAATATTTACACTCACAATTCAAGCATATTTATTTTGCTGTGGCACTAAGTCAATATGTGTGTGCATACACATATTGAAATACATATATAGTATATAAAAGTATGTAAGTCCATAAAGCACAAACAAATCGAAAATGCACAAACATCAACAGTTTATTTACACACACAAAAAGGCAAATCCGCAACAAACGAGTGGAAAGATCTCTTTCCTTTCTTCAAAGTCAAATAAAAAGTAATATGTTGTTGCAATATGCTCTCACGTTTTTATACCCTGTACTGTATGGTACAAAGGGTATATTTAGTTTGTGCAAGCCGAGAATGTATGTAACATACAGAAGGAAACGTCGGAGACCCCCCAAAGTTACCTAAAGTATGATCAGAGTGACTAGAGAAGTCGATTTACCCATGTCCGTCCGTATGAACGCTTATATCTCAGAGATGGTAAGAGCTAGAGCAACCAAACTTTCAGATTAGATCCCTTATTATTCCATAGGAAACAAGTTTATTTTATTTTTTCGATATCGGGGTTATATTATATAGCTCCCATAGGGGTGTTTCAGAGGACCTCGAAAAAAACCAAAAGTTTTAGATGGATAATTCGTTTGTTTATAAAGACATCGTTTGGCATTCGCGAGATTTTTATAGTTCCCAAGCACTGTACCAAATTATATCAAAATTGGTTGACTATATCATATAGCTCCAATAGGAACGATCGGTCAAAAAAACATTTTTGGTTTAAAATTCGTCGGTTTTTGGTTGTTTACGAAGGTATCGTAACCTAATTTGGCAATCAAATGTATTGTGATGTTCTTAAGCAATATACCGGATTTTATTGTAGGCTAGTGGTACAGGGTATCACAAGGTCGTCCGCGCCCGACTTTAACGTACGCCATCTTTTCTATTATATTTAGTGAATATTTTAAGATTCATAACTGTTAACATCAGCTGGTTACTTTTGCTTAAGTTTGTGTAATCTTCCTTAGACCAACTCTGCTTCTTTGTTTTTGTGAGCGCTTTTTTGAGTGGAACTGAATCGGTCGAAAAATCGTTTTTGGTGTAAAACTCGTCTGTTTTTCGCTTGTTTATGAAAATATCGTAGCCAAATTTGACAAATAAATATATTTTTGCAATGTGGTGGTACAGGGTATCCCAAAGTAGTCCGCGCCCGACTTTAACGTACGCCATCTTTTTTAAATGCTAAAATGATTCAGCTTTGCTCTCTATAGGTAAGTTTAACCGTTTGCGAAAATAAATGTTTTTTGGGGAAAAGGGTACGAGTGTGTTCATTGACGGCGGTAAGTAATTTACATAATTCAATTCAATTGCCGACACAACAAGGAAATTTAAATAAAATAAGATCCTAGACTTTTATTGAAAACCAAAATTTTAAGTGAATTTATTTGCATTTTTTGTGAGTTAATTCAAATGTGGCCCACAGTAAGATGTATATTTAAGCCCTTTCTCTCATTTTGGTTTGTGAATATTATTACATAGTAGATTTTCAAAATGATGTATGCAATATATACCACATTTGATATATATTAATACGTAACTATTTAACAGGACAAACTTCCTATAAAAAAGATGGAGTACGTTAAAGTCGGGCGCTGGCGACTTTGGGATACCCTCTACCACCTCATTGCAATCAAATCCGATATATTGCTTAAGGACTCATTTAGTTGCGATATTTTTATAAACAAACAAAATACAATCGAATTTTGCATCAAACACGTTTTTTTGACGAAGCTCTCCTATGTGGACTATAGGATATGGTCAAACAAATTTGATAAAATCTAGTACAACGCTGGGTAGCTCTAAAATACTACTAAACACCAAATTTGGTTACGATATCTTCATAAACACACGAAACACAACGAATTTTGCACCAAAAATGTTTTTTTGACCGATCGGTCCTATGGCAGCTATATGATATAGTCTACAGATTTGGATATAATTTGGTACAGTGATTGGGAGCTCTAAAAACCTTTTGAATGCCAAATTTGGTTACGATATCTTCATAAACAAACTAATTATCATTTTAAACTTTAGGTTTTTTTTCGAGGTCCTCTGAAACACCCCTATTGGAGCTATATAATATAACCCCGATATCCAAAATATACAAAAATTTGGTCACTCTAGCTCTTACCATCTCTGAGATTTAGGCGTTGATACAGACAGTCTAGTCACCCTGATCATACTTTAGGTTACTTTGGGGGGTCACCGACGTTTCCTTCTTTGTATCCCTACAAACTAAACCGATTTTTTTTTTATTTTAGCCCACATGAGCGGCTTTGGTGATTTTAGCTTCTTTTCAAACAGTTTTACAAATTAGTAGCTTGATTTAAGTGCAGTTTGTTGGAGAGGTGGTTCTAAAAAAAAACACATTTTAACTATAACAGAAAATTTTGAGGGATCGGGGCAAGATATCTACATGAGTCGAAAACCTTGATCTGTCAGAAGATAATTTGCATATACCATACTTTTTTTCATAGTGATAGGTGGACGGATAGCTATATAAATAATATATACTTTATAGAGCCTGCAATGCCTTCTTCTGACCGCACTTGTTATAACTCTGTGCCTTTGGTAAAGGCTATATAAATGGTTGTGTTTTTTCAGAATTCATGGATATTTTCCTTTTCGGGAATAACTTATCTGATGCAGTAATGGTGATTTACATTGAAATTCATATTAATGAATGAACATTAATTTCTCCTCCTTTGAAAACGTTGCGCGTCTGCCATATTTTTTGCTTCCAAAATAAGTTGCTGCACATTACTTTTGGTTGTGGCGGCAAAACAGAAAAGCTGTTGTAACTGCTTTTTACGTTATTTACATATTTTTTCACAACAAGTTTGCGTCCAAAGGTTTGGTTATTTTTATACCCTGTACCTATAGGTAAAAAGGGTATACTAGATTTGTGCAATGTATGTATGTAACGGATAGAAATAGGCGCGGCAGACCCCAAGTCCTTTATACCAAAATGCTGTCCGTCCGTCTGTATGTACACTAGGGTGGCCGCCGCTGGTATGGAGGATTTTTAAACCGTCGATATCAATAACGCCACCCCCTAAAAAGTTTCCTTTTTACCTGCATATAGCGCCTGTAAAATTTAAAAACGATCCGAATGTATTTGATGGGTCCGGCAATAGGTCAAAGGTCATAACTTGCACTTTTCCCGTTTTTGACTGTATTGTTCTACATAAACTTTAAAATCTTGTTACCAATCAGACAAATTATAGTTCAAAAGGTCTCATATCTATCAAAACATAATTTTAAAAAAATATAGAGTCGGCCTAAATAAATTTGGTAAGCTCTAAAATTGATTAAATTGACTAATTACACCAGTTTACAAATAAAAAAAAATGTTCGTATCCTAAACATTTTTGAATCGTTTCTGTAGTAAAATGACATGCTAAAACCGAAAATGCAGTCAAAATTTTTTTTCATGAAACGGATATTTTGAAAAAACCATTTTTCGAAATTAAAAAAAAAAAAAAAAAAGTGCCTTTACTTAACAGTAAGTATCTCTGGTTATACTAAAATGATTTCGATAATTTTTTTTCTCGACTGTAGATAATTGAATTACCCATTGATTATATTTGGAACATGTTTTTGTCAAACTTACGGTTTGGTCGCTATTTATGCATTCATATGAAACTTTTTTATGACCTTTGACCTATTGCCGGACCCATCAAATACATTCGGATCGTTTTTAAATTTTACAGGCGCTATATGCAGGTAAAAAGGAAACTTTTTAGGGGGTGGCGTTAGTAAAATCGTGAGATGTTGCAAAAATGGCCACCCTAATGTACACCTAGCTATCGGAGACTATAAAAGCTAAAGACACGAAACTTTACCAGCTGATGCGAATATTTCCTGAGCAAATGAAGTTTGTTGAATCATATCAATATCTTACCCCTTCCCTCTTAGTAGAATTTCGCGCTTTTTAGTTACATCCCTTAATATTTTGATCTGAAACTTAACAGAGCAATGCGTCGTGGTTACTTGCATCTGTGTGTATGAAATTAAATGACAAAATCGGACAAATACAACAAAAGTTACAGTCAAAAATGTACAAATTTCCCCGCCCCTTGCCTATAACCAGCATCAATATTTGACTCTACGTAATTATGGTAACAAGTGATGTGGAATCACCAATTTCGGTAAGCTTATTCATGAACAAATCCACATCCAAATTTTATCGATGCGCAACAGAGCAATCGATTTACTGTGTTTTCTCCCACTCCCCTCAACATATGTATACTTTAAATAACTTTTTTGACGAAACTTTCGATTCTCATCAAAATCGTTAAAAATTTACGGATTTTATAGGTATAATCATCATTTTGCACCACAATTCCAATTCTATGCAAAAACACATTTTTTTCAAAAAAAAAAAAAGGTACGGGGTATTACACTTTCGGGCACCGCTTCAACTGTATCACATTTTTTTTATATAGTGCTTTGCTTTGACCTTCAATGTCACTAGATAAAGTTCGTGAACAGAGGATAGGATTTGATCAAATTTATGAAGTACGATCTGTCGGATGTAAAAATATTGTTCACAATTGGAGATAGACAACAACCAGAATGTTCAAGGTCACTAATTTTGGTCGCCCTGATTTGATTAAAAGACTATTTATCGAGACTCCTGCCAGTGGGTACAGGGAATAAAAATAAAATCTTTTTCCCTACTCAATTTTCCGAAATGTGTTACTTAAACTTAAACTAACGCATTTCAAGAGTTTAATGCAATATAAAGTTTTAGTCTACAACTTTAGTTGACCAAAACACCCAACTAACTAAGTAAAGTGAATATATTAGCACAATTACACGCTCAGTGGCAAGAAAATGCACAGCGCCTGACTAAAAGGCGTTTAAAAGGAAGAAACTAAAAATGGCATTTCCGTTCACTTTGTCTCTATCACAGCCCGGAGTGATGTAGGGTGAAGCAAACCAATTAAATGGAGGAACCACAGGATGGCGAACGTTTTGTTCTTTTTTTCTATAGTTATATATATTTATATAAGTTCAGCACTTTGAGAAAAAATTTTACTAAAGCTTACGTAAAAGTCCGTGAAGGCCATTAAAGTGTATTATGATAAAATATGTGCTTTAAGTCACACCAGTTTTATTTTCGTATATCAAAAAGGGATTATGATAGTAAACAAGTAAGAGTATACTACACATGACAACGAGTCATAGGTAGGCCGTTGTAAGAGTGCCATTTTATATAGTGTATATAGTGTAATCCCTAATCCGATTACATGTCCACGCAATAATATTGTAACTATACATAACAAAAAAAAAAAAAAACAATGTTGCATATAACATGTGTCGTGCTGACATAGTTTGTAGTTTACAAAAATTCGCATTTTGATGATATAAATATCAGATGTGCAACGTAATGTAGCAGAATATGTCAATTAAAATTATTTATTATAATTAGTGGAAATGTAATAGTTGCGCTTAGTGCATGTGTTGGACGCAGCCTGCCTTTAAATTAATATTAAATTAAAATAGTTCAGATAGTGCGTTCATAATAAACGATTTGTGGTATTGTTTTTTTTTTTTTCCTTTAAGAAAGGTTTATAGAACTAATAATATAGGATACAAATATTTCAAATTAATAATTAATACATATGTATTTTTTTAAATAAAGCATAAAATTTAAAATGCCAAAAATTAAAAAATATCTAAAAAACAACATTTTGTTTTAATTTAATAATAAAAATGCCCTCCACTCGACTCAAAATGTAATTGATTCAAAATATATTAACCAAAAAAGTAAAACATGTGGGACGGCTCCCGACTATACTATACATTAGTGCTGGAGAAACATCGATGTGGGCCAACATCGATGTTTTCGATATTTTTTAACTTCGATACATCGATGTTTCGATACATCGAAGTACATGCGGCGGCCATTTTTTGAATGCTTAAATCAATTCAGAGTGGGCCATCTGCTGGTTTCTCCATATGCGGAACAAGCTTCCAAATGCTGATCGCGCTTTGTTGAGACGATTCTCTATATCCTCATCCACCCCACCACAGGTGGATATTGTGGTACGAAGGTATGAGAAGCTATCAACAAAGTCGATAGTGTTCCCGCAGATGGTTATGCTACCTTGGCTGGTGTGGTATAATATATAATATACATTTCAAAATTAATTACATTTCATAGAAAAAAGATGGCGTACGTTAATGTCGGGCGAGGACGACTTTGGGATACCCTGTACCACTGCTTGCAATAAAATCCAGTAAATTGCTTAAGAACACCAAAAGACATTCGATTGCCAAATTAGATTACGATACCTTCATAAACAACCAAAAACACACGAATTTTTAGCCAAAAATGTTTTTTTGACCGATCGTTCCTATGGGAGCTATATGATATAGTCAACCGATTTTGATCAAATTTGGTACAGTGCTTGGGAACACTAAAAAACTTCTTAATGCCAAATTTGGTTACAATATCTTCACAAATAAACGAAACACAACGAATTTTGTACAAAACACGATTTTTTGACCGATTGGTCCTATGGGAGCTATATGATATAGTCAACCGATTTTGATCAAATTTGGTATAGTGCTTGGGAACTCTAAAAAACTTCTTAATGCCAAATTTGGTTACAATATCTTTACAAACAAACGAAACACAACGAATTTTGTACAAAAAACAAATTTTCGACCGATCGATCATATGGGACCTATATGGTATAGTCAACCAATTTTGATAAAAATTTGGTGCAGTGCTGGGGGTTTCTAAAAAACTTCCGATTGCCAAATTTGGTTATGATATCTTCATAAGCAAACGAATTATCCATCTAAAACTTTTGCTTTTTTTCGAGGTCCTCTTAAACACCCCTATGGGAGCTATATAATGTAGTCCCGATATCAAAAAAATAAAATAAACTTGTCTCCTATGGATTAATAAGGGATCTTATCTGAAAGTTTGGTTGCTCTAGCTCTTACCATCTCTGAGATCTAGGCGTTCATACGGACAGACGGACATGGGTATATCGACTTCTCTAGTCTCTCTGATCATACTTTAGGTAACTTTGGGGGGTCTCCGACTTCTCCTTCTGTACGTTACATACATTTTCGGCTTGCACAAACACAATGTACCCATACGGTACAGGGTATAATAAGCAAGGAAGTAATAAATAACAATCCAAAAGGTTATACAACGTAAGCAAAAGATAATACAGACCACAAAAAAGTGGTGTAAACTTAACAGGTGACAGAGGCATCCCTTATGGATTTTGAGCACCCGAATCCGAAGTCCAGAAAACTCCTTCACACGTGGGTTATGGATAACCACCAAAAAATCCCATAAATCGAGATAATTTGGATATTACCTAAGAACCCTCTGATCGGGGTTTCTTGGACTTCGGATTCAGCTGGCCAAAGTCCAGAAGGGGTGCATGCCTCTGTCACATGTAATGTTTACACCACTTTTTTTTTTGTGAGCCTGTGAGTTATAACATAAAAATGTTCTGTTGCAGCCAGAATCGCAGTCTCATAATCTTTAAACTAATTTGAGATCGATTCATTATGGTTATTAAATAAAATCATGTCAACAATCTAAGTTTTCGACATTAAAATATTGTCGAAGTGCCAAAATTGAGTCAACTCTACTATTTCGGATCTTTTGAGATTTGTTTTTTTTTTCTAAAAAAAACGAAAAGTGTCTGCGACGTGGATGCCATTGATTGCCCATATTTTGTCCGTAATGGGATTTGGTCGATAATCGAAAATAAAATATCGATGATAGGAAAAAAATAAAAAAACATCGATGCATCGATACAACATCGATGTTACTTCCAGCACTACTATACATATATACCCTTACCTACATAAATTAAATTTTTACAATGTTCATCCGATTTTGAAACGTGTGTATTATGGTGGCCATTTTTGCAACATCTCACGATTTTAATAACGCCACCCCCTAAAAAGTTTCCGTTTTACCTGCATATAGCGCCTGTAAAGGCGATCCGAATGTATTTGATGGTCTCTAAAATAGGTCATAGGTCATAAAAAAATTTCATATGAATGCATAAATAGCGATCAAACCGTATCTTTGACAAAAATATGTTCCAAATATAATCGATGGGTAATTCAATTATCTACAGTCAAGTAAAAAATCGAAATCAGTTTAGTATAACCAGAGATATTTGTTGTTAAGTAGAGGCACTTCTTTTTCTAATTTCGAAAAATGTTTTTTTAAAAATATCTCGATATCTCTTCATAAAAAAAAACTTTTGACTGCATTTTCGGTTTTAACATATCATTTTACTACAGAAACGACTAAAACATGTTAAGGATACAACATTTTTTATCTATTTGTAAAATGGTGTAATTAGTGAATTTAATCAATTTGAAAGCTTACCAAATTTGTCCAATTTTGGGATATCCCATTTGGGATTTTTTTTTTATATGAAGTTTCGTCATTCCGTGCAAAAATTTTCGAACAGCTTTTGGGCCTTAACATAAAATTTGTGTCAGTTATCTAGAAAGGAAGGTTTCTGCTGAGTGTCAGTCAGCTCAAAAATGCGGGATTAAACCGCAAACAATTGAAAAAAGAAAGAAAGTCAGGAGCTTGGTAGATTAAAGGACGCAACTTTATGCTCCTAGCGCTTTTGGTCTTAAAAAAACATCCTCTCCAAAGGGTACATAAAATTGGTTTGTTTGTTTACCTAAAGTATGAGCAGGGTTACTAGACAGGTCGATATATCCGTCTGCCTAGATTGCAGAGATGATAATAGCTAGAGCAAGCAAACTTTCGGGTTAGATCCCATATTATATCAATGAAAACAAGTTTATATTATTTTATCGATATCAGAGTTATAGTGGTATTTCCTTTCCAAATAAGTTTATAGCCCAAATAATAAATAATAGGCTAAAAGAAGCGTTGCGTCAATGGGCGTTGCCCGATTTTGGCCAAAAGTCCCCCAGAAGAAAGTCAAAATTTGGACAAAATGACAATTTAATATGATTTTACACGTATTAAGGTAGCCTGTGAAAAAAATTATTAAATTATAATTAGTGGTTTTTAAGTTATTTCGCGATAATTTACAGAAAAAAAAACCTGCATTTACCATGATACATGTAGCTACGAAATCTTCATTCACTTTATTATTTATAAATATTACTTTAGAGAAAAAATAAAATTGAGCTTGAAAACTTTTTGGTTTTAAATATATTCGAGTAGTTATAAAGATTTTGTTGATTTTTTTTATTATTTGGCTACTTTGCTTTAAGGATACCTTCGACTACCACTCAATATTTGATCGAAAAATAATGTTATAAATTTCTTCACATGTTTTACAACAAAATGTAATGCCTCCCGATTTTCGGAAATTGAATTTTGTATCTAAAAGTTGAATGTTAAAAATTGACCCCCAGAAAATTTTACTATTTTTTTAATTTCTTAGCTGACTACTTTTTATACCCTGTACCTATAGGTACAAAGGGTATACTAGATTTGTGCAATGTTTGTAACGGACAGAAGGAGGCGTGGCAGACCCCAAGTCCTTTATACCAAAATGCTTATCATAACCTCGGGTAGCGATTGAGCCAGACGGACAGACGGACATGGGTATATCGACTTCTCTAGTCACCCTGATCATAATTTAGATAACTTTGGGGGGTCTCCGACGTTTCCTTCTGTATGTTACATACATTTTCGGCTTGCACAAACTTAATACACCAATACCTCGCTATACGGCCGCTCT
Source organism: Chymomyza fuscimana (assembly GCA_949987675.1). Taxonomy (NCBI): domain Eukaryota; kingdom Metazoa; phylum Arthropoda; class Insecta; order Diptera; family Drosophilidae; genus Chymomyza; species Chymomyza fuscimana. Next base: position 90,150,301 of record OX465088.1, read on the forward strand.
TTATACGGCATTTCGCTATAACGGCCCTCTTCAATTAAGGCACGTTTTCGATTTACGGCCTAAAATGTTTCGCTATAACGGCAAAAAAAACTTTTTTTCGATGTCGATATATACATGTAGATATAATGTAAGGTGTCTAAAGAACGATTAACTTTGCTACTTGGTGTAAATGTACGGCATATTACCTACGCCGAACTTTCCGACAACTTATAAGGGAAACCGATGGCAAATCTTCAATTAAAACATTTTGGAAAAACTATAACATCAAGGATGATCAATTTAATCTTATTCCAAATTAATTAGTCGTAATTGATTGTCGGAATTTTCTATTGCTGTAATACAAACTCTTGATACATCAAAATTATTTTCTACTTTTTAGTTCGGTTTACTATTAAAGCGTGTTTTTTTTTGTTTTTTTAAACTATAATTTTTATACCCTTACCGTATGGTACAAAGGGTATATTGTGTTTGTGCAAGCCGAAAATGTATGTAACGTACAGAAGGAGAAGTCGGAGACCCCCCAAAGTTACCTAAAGTATGATCAAAGTGACTAGAGAAGTCGATATACCCATGTCCGTCTGTCCGTCTGTCCGTATGAACGCCTAGATCTCAGAGATGGTAAGAGCTAGAGCAACCAAACTTTCAGATAAGATCCCTTATTAATCCATAGGAGACAAGTTTATTTTATTTTTTTGATATCGGGACTACATTATATAGCTCCCATAGGGGTGTTTCAGAGGACCTCGAAAAAAAGCAAAAGTTTTAGATGGATAATTCGTTTGCTTATGAAGATATCATAACCAAATTTGGCAATCGGAAGTTTTTTAGAAACCCCCAGCACTGTACCAAATTTTATCAAAATCGGTTGACTATATCATATAGGTCCCATAGGATCGATAGGTCGAAAATTTGTTTTTTGTACACAATTCGTTGTGTTTCCTTATTTTGTGAAGATTTTGCATTAAGAAGTTTTTTAGAGTTCCCAAGCACTATACCAAATTTGATCAAAATCGGTTGACTATATCATATAGGTCCCATAGGATCGATCGGTCGAAAATTTGTTTTTTGTACAAAATTCGTTGTGTTTCGTTTGTTTGTGAACATACCGCAACCAAATTTGGCATTACGAAGTTTTTTAGAGTTCCCAAGCAAAATACCAAATTTGATCAAAATCGGTTGACTATATCATATAGCTGCCATAGGGCCGATCGGGCAAATACCTGTTGTGCACAAAATTCGTTGCGTTTCGTTTGCTTGCAATTTTTGCAATCAGATGTCTTTTGGAATTCTTAAGCAATATACTGGACTTAAATGCAGTGTGGTGGTACAGGGTATCCCAAAGTCGTCTGCGCCCGACTTTAACGTACGCCATCTTTTATTTTAAGACTAAAAACAAACATGGATTTTTGTCAACAAGCCTACTAACTATTTTGAAAAACTGTTCCCTACTTTTAGTGTACATTTTATTTTTTAAATCCTGATGATCCTAGTTAGCACATGAGAACAAAGTTATTAAATAATTGTATTGTCCTCAGTCCTTGACCCCCCCCCAGTGCAAATTTTCAAGATGATCAGACTTCTTGAAATTGGTGAAAATTTAGCTGAAAGATTTTGTTACATACATACATACATACAGGTGAAGCTAATAAAAGCATGTTAAAAAGGTTGCCATTTTCGTGTTTCTCGACCCCAAATTACCCTAAAAACACCTTTTTAGGAAGGTTAATTTTTCGTGTAAACTAGTGTTATTGTTGGTTTTTGGAGTCTGTTATTATTTTATGTACAAATTTATGTACTTGTTATGTATGTATTTTTGATTTAAATTAAATAAAAAGATAAAATGCATTTTGAATGATAAACCATGTTTCATATTTAACAAATTTGGAACCGATCCCATTGAATTTGTATGAATTTGTATTAGAATAATTGATTCCTTATACGGCTTTTCGCTTTGCGGCCAAGTTTCGTGGAACGTATCTAGGCCGTAAAGCGAGGTATGGGTGTATACCCTTTGTACCATACAGTGCAGGGTATAAAAATGTCTTCCTAAATATCGAGATCTAGTCGGAATTTTGCGCGAAACAATTCATAAGCTAGAAAATTGACTAAAACTTCTATCGAATATGTGAAAATAATCATAGTCCATTTTTAAAGTGGTCCCGTCCTCTTTACGTATTTTCATCAATCCAATAAAACCAACATTTTTCAAGTTGTTACAACACTTAGCAATTTATTTTTATTGAATTTATATTGATGTCGACAGGTTAGCAAATTATTTGTAATTATTTAATTGTTTACGTAATAATCATAATATGAATTTATTAAATTCACAAACGCATTCAACTTTGCAAATACACAAATTTAATAATAATAATAATAATTATAACAAAAACTTAATGTAACTTGACACATACACTTAAACTTCTAAGTTTCAACACTAGGTAACTGTATATTTAAGCTAATTAGAAAGAAAAAAAAAATTATGCTTAAAAATAAAATTAGATTAGTTGAGCATAAACGTACCCGAAACACACAAAAAATAAATAAAATAAATTAAAGCTGATAAGCATTATTGGCCATAAGAATAATTTTTTACCATACTGGGTGTTATCTCAAAATTGCATATTTTGTTTCATTAAACATATTGTAGAAAAGATAGTACAAAAAAGGCTTGTTCGTTTCAATATTGAAAATTTCACAGATAATAATAATAATAACGTTTGCAGAAGTTATAGAAAATTCTTAATTTAGTTTTGATATTCTAATATATTTTTGCTTTGCGTCAAAGTTGGGTGATTTAATTTATTTGCATAAGCAAAATCTTAAAGTCATATTAAATCTATAGACAGTACGTACATAAGTAGTAGAACAGTTTATATATGTATATATGTATGTATATATGTAAAATTAATGTCAGCACAAAGCTTAGCTTAGGATGTGAGAGCGCTATCGAAGTTTAACACAGCTTAAATTGAATTGCGCTTAGAGATTCAGTAAGATTCAGTATCCTTTTAGTTTTTTTTGAGTTGATTGATTGTTGAAATTTATTGTATATTTTTTTTTTTAATTTGCTATTTTTTAGCGTAATTATAGTAAAATGTAGTTATTGTTTTAAATTGAATAGTACTCACTGTTGAATAACATGTGATGCCTCGAGCGCTATTAAACTGACTAATGTTTTTTTTTAAATTCGTTAAAATTAATAATTGGTAATTGCTTTCATTCAAATAATTCAGATCAAAATTGAAATTGAAACCTTTGTCGGTGGGTTGAAATGATAATTTAGTAAGGAAAGTCAAAAAAAAATTGAGCATTTTTATTTTTAATAATAATTTCAGGCAATAAATTTTCTTTTTTATAAATTATTTTTGCACTCGAGGCCCTCAATTCAAAAGTTTATTCTATTTTAGATAAGTAGCTTCCAGCAGTTAAATTATACATTCATTATAGTGGAGCACAAGGTATGCTCTCTTCAACTAGCCTATCGTAAATATATGTATATGTGGCCCTGATGTCCTTCATCAAGAGTTGATTTTACAGTGGCAAATAGAGTCACTGTTCGAATACACTGCCAAACTTTGAGGTGCGTAACACTCGAATTAGTAGTCGAACATACCAACTACCAAGTCAGAGTAGGCCTAATCTAATACTAGAAAAAAATATCTTTTAACTGGTACTTGTAACAACAATTTCATGCACAAAAAGTATACAAAAAATTGAATATCACTTGGTTTAGTATTTCTTGGTTTAGTAATTTTTAATTTCAATTCTCTTGCATGAAATGGGTTTTACAATGACAATTTGCAAACACCACTTAATTTGTAAGCATTAATTAATTTAATAGATGTTATTATTTTTTTACTTAATGTTAATAATCATTATTGTTTTTAACAAAGTTTTAGGCTGTACATATCCATCCATTGGTTGCTATGGAAATAAATTCGATAATTGTTCTTGCCAGTTTTTTGTTTTTAAATTTCGAGTTTTTTTATTATTTTTTTTTTTTAATGTATTATATTATGATAATATAACATTTTCTATACACTTAAATGTAAATTTTCTTTTAACTTTTACTTAATGTGCATTGGGTTTCTTCTGCAAAATGATTTGTTTTAACAAGTTTATTTGTATAAATATTTCATTATAATTAAAGTTTGTAAATTTAGGTAAACTCTTAAAACACTTGAATTAAATAGTAATAGTAGTTACAATGTTTGTTTTTTATTTTTTTTTTTTAATTTATATATGCTTACTAGTAAGTATCGTATTGTACAAAGGGCATATAAATATATTTAATTATTGTTCAGTTTTATTTGAAAAATAGGTTAACATTTAAGCTGTAAAGGTTTCTTGAGTTTTAGTTACATGTTACAGTTAATTTGATTTTATAACTACGTTTAACCTGCGCATATTTGCTATACAATACAAAAATATTTTTATATTATTAGATTATGAAGTATATTTATACTCTTGGATACAAACTCATTGTATATACGCACGATTTGGAAAAAAGTCGCTCTTAACTGGGCTAAACTTTACAAGTATTAAGTAATTTTTAAATTGCAGTTACATTCATAATGTTACTCATGAGTTTATTTGGCGCAGAAATTATATTTGTTATTTTTCTTTCTTTCTTTTGGCACAAATTCAGTTTATGTTAACGGTTACACAAGATCCTGCACCTTTTCTGTCAATACAGTTAAATATACATTAACAAATACAAACAAACACTACCTTTTATGGGTGTGTTTGTCAATACAAATACAATTTTCACTTAGAGCAAGGTATACAAAGGTACACAGGTTCTCGCAGGATTTGTTATGAAATCCATACTTTAACTTAGGAAATAGCAGCGTAATCGAATCGGTCAATTGATCAATAAATATTCGGCTGCTTCACACGCTTTTAATATAGTCTATATATGTATATATAATAATTTTCGTCTATCAATATGCTATATTTATTTTAAAATTTCCGCTTTTCAATTGTCAATTAAGTTATAAAAATCACTGCAGTCTACTTTCAATTTGACACAGCGTTGCGCTTACAGAAAATTTGTTGATGATCGTTAATTTTGGGAGTTGACACAGAATGCGAGATGAATGCCGATTGCTAAGGCTTAGAAGCTTTTGTTATTGTTTTTGTTCTTGGAAAGGTTCTTATTGTTGCTATTTTTTTGGCTGCGAGGCCATTTCAGCCGATCTCAGTTGTTGTTTTTCCATCTTGAAAGCAGTAACCGCCAGCGATTTTTACGTCTTCTGCTTCAAATTTGCCATATTAACAAATGATTGGTGCTATCCTCGCGTCCAGCAATTTCGCTTAATGAATTGGCTCCCGAATTACGAAAATCTTCGTAGCCATCACCGCCAGATATGATCAGTATATTATTGGTTTCAGATTTTGACTTGGAGTGCTTAATAGACCTGCCAATGCAACAAACATAATCAGTACCTTCATGTTAAACATCTTTTGATTTCTCAGTATAATTATAGTTACCCCTGCTTGGTGTACTCATCGCTAGTGGTGGCACCACTTTCACGACCTGTTGAAGTCGAGCCTGTAGGCAACTGCGTTGTGGCGTTGCCCTCAAGTCCGGTGGTTTCCACAAAGGTCAGAAAACGTACATGGCCCGTGTGGCCATGCGGTATTCCTGTGGGCACAATGTTAAGCGCACCTTTCTCATAGCCCTGTGCCGGTATGGTAAGCAGAACGCCCGCACTGGTGCCTATCCAAATGAGATCCTTACAACATAGCAACGAAGTCACACGCAGACAGGCAGCTTTATGCTGTCGTATGATTTCGTCACAATTTGAGAGCATTTTGTTAACGGCGGGAGCGAGATTTACTTCGGCAATAAGTTGGTGGCTAAAAAAATAATAGAAATACGAAAAGTTATTTCGAAGAACATTTGTACTGTGTTAACTTTAACTTACGTATTGGAATGAAAGCATTTAATATGGGCTGAATTTTGTATGGATATCCAAACGAAATTACTCGATACTGTCATATTTGTAATTGGCTTTGAATCCGATGAGATTTGTAATTGGTTGATTACCTAAAACATAAAAGATTCTTATAAATTTTTGCTCGTACTATATATTTAATTTCCTTGTCAGATACCGAAAGTGTTTCAATGTCCAGCACTTTGATAATGCCCTGTATGGAACACCATAGTCGACCGTCCACATTAAGCAGCTTTGTCACGGGACTTGTGACCGTGCCGATTGATAGACAATGAGATGAGGATGTATTCCAGGATGTGGCTAAAGAAGAATAATATATTTTTTAAATGTATAATACTTTGGCGCTTGCACAACTTACCACCATCGCGTAAATAAACACAAATATCACCGTTCGCTAAGGATACAAAAACACGATTGTCCAGGTATCTGAAAAAATTGTACACTTGAGATTGTTGAATACCAAACAAGTTAAAAGTTTGACACACTTACAAAATGGAATAGACTGCCGAATGATGTTCAATCTTAATTCGATTCTTTTTAATGCGAATGTTGTCGGTGCTGTTATAAACATGAATGCACCCATCTTCGGTACCAATCCACATGGTTGATTGATTGCATTCGCCTTCCTCAGGATTTGAGTCCTTGAAATGCAAAAATGTCAATCTCAGAATTTGTCATGAAAACACTACCTTAGTTATACATACTTGATGAGCATGCAAGATTCCTGATGCCGCCGTCAATGACGATGATGACGATAATATGCCAAGTACTGAAGGTGCAGGACTAGGTACTCGTTCCAACAGCGCACTACCAGCGCTACCTGCACTGCTTCCACTTGTACCAGCGGCAGCAGCGGCAGCTGCGGCAGCGGCTGCATCCGTCTCATCATCGCTGGAGCTCAAATTTAAGTCTAATTGAGTATCACTACTGTTACCCGCACTCGTACTGGTGCCTGTGCCGCTGCCGTTTCCAGCAGTGGCTGTCGGTGTTCTTTTCTTCTCCGGTGTTGCCGTTAAAGACGTTGATGATACTGGCTGGTAACTGGGGGAGATGCTTTTGCGATAATCCCGCAATTGCTGTGTATAGCTGTGCTGCGGAGTGCTGGTGGTGCGTAAAACTGCCTGCTGTGCCAGCTGTTTGTCTGACAGCTTTTCCATCAGCAATGCAGATTGCCCTCTAGCACCGCTGGAACTGCTACCAGCACTGGGACTATAGGCAGGTACCGATGCCACACACAAGATTCGCGCATTGCATACGCCATTACAGCTTGTAACATTTGGCTCCGGGTGCAGTGACATAATGCAGACTTGACCCACATAGCCATCGCTGTTGCAAACCCACACGTCGCGCTTTTCGCTCAATGTGGCCGCTGCACAGGTGAACTGTAGTCCAGCGCGTGTCTTCCGTATGGGTATAGAGGTAAGAAACTCAGGTATAGGATGGCGCTCCATTGTAGCAGCTAGAAGAAGAATAAACTGGTAAGCACGAAATAGTGACTAAAACGTTGAACGGGTCCACTTACCCAATTTCTGTTTTGCTTCATTAAAGGCCTCTTCCCACTGGGTGCGTTTTTCGGTTTTGCTAAAGACTACGGTTAACTTTTGACTGCCGTTACTAAAGAGGGCCAAGAAAAGAAAAAGTTCAGTAAATATTAAACCACATGAAAAGTACCAACTTACGGTGAACTAACTGTTAGCTCCAGCATATTCAGCTGGGTATCATTGCTTTGACGTTCCGAAAGCTGCCGCTGCACATCGCGATGCAGCTCTCGTATGACGTCTTCTAGATACTGATGCGGATACCTTAAGGATACTGTAATATCGGTGATTTGTTGCAATTTGTTGCAATCCTCAGCCAAGTTTTCTATTTCGCTCACAATGCGTTTAATGTTTTCATCTTTCGCTGCACAAGGAAATAAATAGTAAATAAATAAATAGGAAAACTTGCATATAAGACATTTACTTACACTTAACAGTTTCGAGACAATCAAGTGAAATCTTTGTGAGAAATTTATACTTGTTGGTATCCAAAGTGCTCGCTACCGGGCCAGGACAAATGGAAGTATTTGGCTTTCTTATGGTACCGCTACGTTTCTTAATGCTGGTCAAGACCAAAAGATCATTGAATAAAAAGAAACCACGCTCCTTACGCGCACCCTGACCCGATGGCATAGACACCAAATCAAACAGCAAAAACTGTCGCTCTGGAGCTATCAAATCGGTTATGCCCTCTATGATGGCTTCCAGTTCACGCAAAGTCGCCTCACGCTGTCCATTCTCCATGATTTCGCGCTCCTTACCATTAATGTGCATAAGAATGTCATGCACCAGCTTGAGTACATCTTGCAAATGCTTTTGATCGGGATGATCATGATCGGTGTGCTTGATGAGTCGTTGAAAGAGCAACTCGTAACTGAAAATAGGTACAATCGTAAATCTGCAACAACATCAAAAGTTTTAACAACATACTTGGGAAACTTTTGCACAGGTTTGATGAGTAAATTATCCAACGTCAGCTTGCCCTTATGCTCGCGAGCCGTCGACTCTAGAAATTTTGAAAATGATGGCCTCTGATGTTTCATTGAGCGTATGGCATTTTTGGCACGATTGCAATTATTCACAAAGGATGTGTAGACCTCTAGTACTTCTAGCTTCGAAAACTGTCAAGTAAGCCCATTTATATGTGAAAACAAATCCTCTAAAAAGAAATAACATTTATAAGCTTACCGTTTCCAAGAATGCATCGCCAACCTTTTGTTGTGAGTCCCAATCATCCAAGCGATGCTTTAGCTCAGACAAAAATTTCTCATGTATTTCGAGTATATCGGGCACCATAAAGAATATCTCATCTACGGTGCGTGTATCTATCATCCCTGCATGTTCGGGTGCCTTTAAGACCTTCAAATACTTAAGCACAACAGTTTGCAATGAATCCACGTAGGATTGCTCGTTGCGATAGATCTCTTGTACCACATATGAGCGTGTGTCCTGCAAGGAAAACGATAGATTATGTTCTTAACCAAACGTTCAAATTGACCGGTTACATTAAAAAGACTTAGAGACTACCCGACATAAACTTACGCCTTCATAGCCGCCCAGATTCCATTTACTGTTCATTTCATACTGAGCACGCCGCTCGGAATCATCCTCTGAGTCGGAGCATGTAATCGAGGTCATTTTTCGCAACCTATCGCACTTATCAATTTGATAACCGGCTGCACCAAAGCTAGCCTTGCTTAAACGTGCCACCGTTGTGGTGGCCAATGAAACCGCTTGGGAGACGCTGCTGCTATTGCTGCTGCTGCTTGATGGAAGCGTAGGCGCTACCTGCGTCTGCGCCAGCGTCTGGGTCTGAGTTTGGCACAGCGTTGGCTGTATTTGTGATTGAGCTTGGGCTTGGGCTTGGGTCAGCAGCGCGGCGGTGACGCTGTTCGAGGGTGCGGTTAATGTCGCTTGTAAATCGAGCAAACTAAGCCGTAGATTTTCGCGATTGTGCGACATTTTGCGTCGTGTTGAATGTTTGATCGATTGAAGCGTTTTTTGTTTATGTTATTGGATTGATTGAAGTAAGCACTACAATTTAGCTATCGCAATAGTTTTTTGTACAATATTTGCTTTTGATTTTTATTTTTTATTCCTACATTGGAATTTTTAACAGCATTGTGCTTGATGAGCTCTGCACGAGTAAGAAGTAGCCATGTAAAAAATGTATACTTTACATTTTACTTTCCTTTAAACTTTTATATGTATCTAATGCGAAAGAGTCATGCTATTCATATACACTCTTAGTACCTTTCACTTTCAATAAATTCGAAAAATCTTTGGGCCTGAGTTGTATAAGTTCCGCCACTGTGTGTAACAATCCATTTTAGTGGCAAAAGCTCCAGTACACATTAAAAAAAAAAATTGCACACAACTACTGCTAACTATTGACTATGTACTTTGAAATATTAATTTTAATATTTAATATATTTTTTAATAGTCCTGGGAAATGGTGAGAAAAACTGTTTTGCAATCATTCACAATTCATTACATAAACAGACTAGCCGCACACAAATGCATTTCAATTCGCATTGGATCCAAGGCATTAAGGCCAATTAGTAAAAGTGACGGCGCAGAGAAAAGCACGTCCGGCTTAAATGCGTTGCAGCCAATAACTAAACAGTTGCAGTCCTCAGCCCTCAGTCACGGCTATAGTGCGACAGAAAAGTTGTCTCACATGCATATGTGGCAGCAGCAGGTAGTAGTTAACCTGCGTAGACGTCGAGTGGGAGAACCGCTACAACCCACTTGTACTTAAGTGCCTCTTAGTTGCAACAACAACAACAACAACAGTGGCAACTGATGACGGCAGCTTTCTGGCACTGGATTGAGGATGTATAGCGTACATGAGTCTGTGTAGGCAGCAAGTCTCCTCTCTAGACGGCTCTGAGCGTGTGTATGTGTCTGTTTGTATCTATGTTGTTTGATAATGACACTGACAATGATGTTCTTGTTATTGAAGTTGCTTGCTGACGGCAGTGGCAACGGCCCTGAAAATGCGTGGAATAGTTCTTAGCAAAAAAAGAAAAAAAAAAAATAACAGACCTACACCTAGGCCAGGTAAAAAACAAAAACCGACTGCCACACAGCTGCTTTAAAGTTGCTCGATGAAACGCTCCAACTGAGTAATGACAAATTTTTCACAACTTGTTGTAGCACTATTTAATCGCAGTCATATATAGTCAGTTGTTGTTGTCATAAACCGCTTAGTTAAATTGCAATTTAATTGTGTGATTAATCCTCGCTATTCAGATTCGTAGGCATGAGTGAATAGCTAACAGCAAATACATACAAGTTTACTATGTACTCTGAAACACACACACACACACACACACACTCGCACAAGAAAAGATTATTTTCGCTGTTTTAATTTTTTTGCTTTTAGCATTTTTATTGAATTAAGGCATACTCAATATTGTAGATACTTGTTTGCACTTATGTACAAAACATACATACTCGTGCGCTGCTCACACATGTACACATAGACACGTATACGCCGCGGTCACAATGCTAATAGTAACGTTTTTTGCCTTCTTAACGCAGCATACTTTTGCGCGTTATATACACGCAGGTGCAGTAAGTTTTACATATGTATACACGTAGGTACTAAGTGAGTGCAAAAACATTGACGTAGTATTTAAGATTTTGTATACAATTTTATTGCAAAAAAGTTTTGGTTTGAATTCTTTATCATTAATGAGTTTAGGTTTGAATTTGTTTTAAACGCAAATTGTCTACGTATACATGTATGTATATATTTTTCAAAATATTTTTTCCATTCAATTTCTAGTCATGTTTGCTGGCATTATTGTTATAGCTCTTAATGTATTTGAATTCTTGAGTTTTGCGTATGTTTTTTTTTTTGATTTGTTTTAAACATGCATATTTGGTTTAATTTTAAAATTTATTTTGCTTTGATTTTAATATTTCGAAATATTTCAAACGCTGCGCAGCGCAACAAGAGGTTGGCGTTTTGCAGGCACAGACACAGATACTAACGCACACACACTCACACACACTCATGCAAATACATTTTTCGCTTTGCTAAACAAGTTTTTACTCATTTAATTGCATTGAATTGAAATATAATTAAACTTTATTAATTTAAAGCACAAAAAATTATAGTAGACTCTTTGCTTATATGCTGTACCAATAAATACAGAGCTAAATACAATCATGTATGGTATGTACTTGTATGTACATGCGTATTCCTTTTATATGTATACGTTAATAGTATGGCACAAACAATTTGAGCTTAACATTAATATGTTCTATTTTATTATTGAAATTATTGTTAATTTTGTTATTTCTCTCTGTCGCTTAATTTATTTTATCTCTTTTTTGTGCACATAACACGACAAAATAAAACAAAAACGAAACACGAAAAAATTTCGCCACACAATCCACGTACAAAAGGCAAATAAGAATTAAAATCGCGCGCAGTGGAAGGCAACCCGGACCCGGACTGGTTCGTTGTTGGCCACAAATCTTGGCGTTGGCTTTTACGGTGCTTTTGGCTCTGCTGCTGCTGCGCGGGAGAGCAGCAGGTCCGCAATGAGTGTACAGATGTGTATGTATGCAGATATATATGTATGTGATTGCATGTGCTTATAACCAGCTGCAGAGGAGTGCTCCACTCAACACGTTGAAAACATTCCATTGTGCCATATACACACTTAATTTCCATTTTTCATATTCCAATCAAGTGAAAACCATCATTCCCGCCATGCACACTTGCCATTCATCCACTCAGCCCCAAACGCTGAGACCCACTGATATGTTTCCTATTCCCATAATAATGAGGTACCTGGCAAAATTTTTGGTTACGAAAATTTGTGCGCTTCTGGCAGCAAACATTATTGAACAATGTGCTGTCAAACCGTCAGATTCCTAATAAACAAACGCTCATTAGTTTGTAGCTTGTTTTTTTTTTTTTTTTTTTTTTTTTTTTGGATTTTGCCTCAGCTGTGGCAACGCATTGGAATGGTCTCCGAACACTCTCAAGACTCTCACGACTCTCGCACAATGTATTCGTGTGAAAGTTTAAATAGGTTCTTTGAAGTGCATGCGACAAGTGGCCGAAGCGGAAATTGTGGATATTGGCAACCGTGCGACGGGTTCCTTGAAAATACTATAAAAAATATGCCGCAAAGTTTGGACGAATAAGACGCCAAAGTAGCTTTACTGCCCATACATTTTTATAGCCTCTCAAGCTCACTTTAGAAGCTATTTGAATTATTCAAATAGGTCGCATAAAAGGAAAAATTAAAAAGATCGATACAGCTGCTGTAAAAACAATCGACTGAAAATTGTGTTCGTTCAATAAACTTTCCACCACTGTACTTGATGAAACAATGGAATGAAACATTTAAAATACTACTAACACACATTTCCACGGAACAGTGGTGGGTGGTTAAAGGCATGCGCACAAAATAAGAGTCCACACCGACTCATTACCAAATACTCTCGCACCTTACACATACGCTCTCTTTTCCAAGCGTTTGATTAACAAACAAAACAAAAACAGGCGCACATAATAAATTTTGACCAAGTGGTCGGAACAGCCGTAACAACAAAGAACACTAGAGTGCACGGAGCAAATGGGCACAAAAAGAAATTCCCAACACTATTTTTGTTGGCTTTAATAACAGCAAAAACAAACATTTTGATATGGTAAACATATTGGGCTTGTTTATTTGCAATGCGCGGCGGGAGAGAAACTAACAACGTGGCCTTTAGGAATAAACTGTGTAGTAGAGAGATCTTCTGACGGAATGTAAAATGTGTAAGCAGTAATAAATAAATCGAGATGTTTGAACTTTGCCAAGTGTTCTGGTAATAAAATAAATAGAGCTGCGCGAGATATATTGCAGATTCTAAAAAGAGAGAGAGAGCGCAGGCTATGGCGAGACTCGGTAAACCTGTTGCACAGTCAACACTACAAAAGTTGCACGAATGACTGGTGCATACTTTGCAGCGCGGCTAATAAACAAGCCCAGTAAAACTTATTTACTGCCCATGTATTAAAATACTATCTACCCATACAACCATAAAACTAGTTATTGTTATTGTTGTAATATTACTACTTACCGCACACATTTTTTGTCGCTGCTCAGAGAGCATGTTCTCACTGGAGCCCTTAAGCAGCTCGGCCAGAAGGGCCGGGGTGGGCTTTAAATTCGGCGTTGTTGCACCAACTGCGACGGATCCGGATGCACTGTTGGCCTTCGACATGTTGTTGCTGTTGTTGTTGCCACAACTGGCATTGGCATCAAGGCTGCGCTTAGCCGCATGATGATGGCCCTGATGATACTGATGATTACCAAGGTGATGGCCGCTTGACTTTTCATTGCTAATCGATTGGCTGCGCTTGTTATGATGCATTTTGGAGGCAGGCACCTCTGAGGCAGCTCGTTTCATTTGGTGCTGTTGCGATGCCTCATGAAGGTCTTTTGCCGACACTGAGGTTGGCGCCACCGATGCCAGCACCTTACTTACATGCTCAATTTGCGAGGGTGTCGACGCGGCACGTGCATGCGATGGCACTGGCAAATGGGTGCTGGACTTACGCACACGCATCGAATTTGAATATTGTGGCAGATTGCTGCGTGCCCCACCCGCAGGTCCACTGCTGGCTTCCGTAAGCGTTGCGTCATCGACACGCTGGCGTCGCGGGTGTAAGCTGTGATAAGACACATAGGAAAGGCAAGACGCAACTTGAATATATTAATGTCAATGGTTTAAACTAGATTCACCTACTCACCTGTCCGTTTCGCGCAACTCCTCGAGAATTTCTTCGAAGTGCATGCGATTTGGTTTCTTCATTTCCGCCTCCAGCATTTGCCCATAGGGCCCACGTAACGGCCGCTTTGAATAGCGTTTGTAGTCATAGTCGCCACTGGGCGTTGGGCTGGGACTGACGCGTTCTCGCGATCCGGAATGCGTATTACGTTCGCATTCAGTGTCCGACGTGGAATCGGTACGTAGATAGCTGTAACTCTTGTTACCACCACTGCTAGAGGCATCGTCCTTGTCCTCGCTGCTTTGGCAACTAAAGCTGCTTAGCAGCTGGGATTTGTCGCGGCTGCTGCTCCAAGCGGGCGCTGCTCTCTCTAGCTCAGGTGTGTTAAGTTCGAAGGATTGGGTGCTGGGCGTGCGAAGTTCTTCCGCGGCCGGGCTATTTATGTACATCTGCGAGCCGTTAGGCGACTCCGGCTTAATGGCGTTAAAGTTGGCAATGGAAATGTCTAGAGCAAGTCCACGATGCGGTGTCACTGGTGCATGCCAGTCGGCATTATCTATGTACATTCCCTTCCGCTTAGTGGACTTTTCTAAATGGCGCTTGTGGCGTTCATCTGTGCTGTGTCGTGGTGTAGCTATTACTTCCAGAGAGTTGCGCAGCTCCAGCTGGGTCAGATCCAGATCATCATGGCTATAGCGCTTGCGTTGCTCTACTGGTGCAGATATTTGACGACGTTCAGAAGTCAGCTTACCGCTGGCAGTTACTGCTGTAGCCACTTGAACTGTAGGCATTGCCTGTTCGACAAACTGGTCCTGCGCATGGTCGTCGCCTTCCTCTGAAGTGTGGCTAACCGAAATTGTGGGCACTATATCACTGCGAAGCGCTGAAGTTAATTCATCCGTTTGGGATATCTTGCAGGCCGCATGTGAGACAAGCGGCTGTATTGTCTCTGGAACAATTCCAAATTCTTCAGGCGCAATTTCGACCCACTCTTGGGCTGGCGTTTCCAGCCACTCTTGTGCCGCGCACTCATAAACTGGCACTGGTATAAGGCAGGTAGTGGCTGTTTGCAAAAAATTATCAGGCGGGGATTCCAATGGCAGCTGCTCCTCCATCAGCGTCGCCAAATTCGGGCCGACTGAGCTTGGAGTTGTAGCTACTGATTCTGGCTCTACAATAATAGGTGGTTCAGTGGCCTTTACCATTACCGGCAGCTGCTCCTCGTCCAGTGCGTACTCGCTCTCCGATTGGATCGTATCTGTAAGAGACTCCATTTTCGCATGAGCCGCTATGACGCTGCTGGCTGTGGCAGACAGCACACCCGTGGTGCTGCTGGTATCCGTATTGAATATATCCTCCTCTGGTATAGCGTCCGGCACGTCTTCAAGCACGTGCTCGAGTGATTTCTCCTGACCGTAGTTCAGATTAATGCACACCTCCGTTTTCTTCAGAGGTATATGTATCCAACCGGGATCCGGCTCACTTGTTTTTCGTTCCTCTGCGTTTTTCGCTGATGGACTCGGCGTATCAACGGATTTGTCTCGGCGCAGTCGATCACGCAGCGCACTGAGAGTAGACTTGCAATCGATTTGAGAGAATGAAACAGAACGAAAGGGTATGCCCTTTTGTGCGTAAGAGCCGATTACGGTGCGCGCCTCCGGTCTTGCCAGTTGCGGTGCCCAATCGCTACTACTACTGCTGCCTGCCTCGTTGCAAGTTGCCAGCGGCGGTGATTTGGACTTCTCGCGATTGCCCAACATGAAAGCTTCCAGGTTTGAGAGACTTGTGTTTGGTTTTAGCGACGCAAAGAGGCGTGCGGCTGTTGAGGGAGCGCTAATGCTGCCACTGCGTGTGCCATGGCCACCATTGTTGTTGTTGTTGCTGCTGCTGTTGTTGCTATTTGTGCTGCTCTGCTTTTGTAATTGACTGGCGCTGTGACTGCTGCTGCTGCTGTTGGCCTCCAATGGCGGCAGCAATTGATCATCGGCAGCTATTGATGGCCCCATGTCGGCACTCATTGACGTTTGACTTGTGTTCGTATCCTGGCGCTCGACACTATTTGTGGCCGACCCGCTGGAAGCATACGGACCGCGTGGCTTTCGAGGTGGCGGTACAGGAGGTGGAGTCGGGGAAGCACGGTTGCTGTTGCCACCACCGCTGCTACCACTGCCACGCAACATTTCAGTTAGTTCTTTGAGTCGTTCAGATCTTTCGGAAGTTTTTAGTTGTTTCTCTGTACCGGATGCAGTAGAATTCGGATTCGAGCTGGTGGAAGTGGAGGTAGCTGGTGATGATTTGCGACCAAAACCGAGGCGTTGAAAGCGATCCAAGGTATTACGTCGTTTTTCCATTGTCTGCTACAAATATGGAAAAAAAAAGTTGAGTGCAGGAAGGAGACACATTAAAAGATTTGATAGAATTTCTATATATTTTCAAAAGCCCTTTTGCCGAATTTCACGATAGCAATGAACTAGTCGCTTACGCGATCTCATATATTCTATTTATTTTCCTTTTCTCTTTTCATTCGAAATAAACAAATTTTGCTTAATATACACCGCACACGGCGTATGCGTAATGTACATTTTGGCAATTGAAAATGTAAAAAAATAATAAACAAAAAGAAAGCTGAAAATGGAAAACTAAAGATAACGAGAAGCAAGTTAATAAATTAACTAAAATTTATGAAAAAGTGCAAATGGCTTAAATTTTATGTTTTGTTACATATTTTATTGAAGAAAACACACTAAAAGTAATATAGAAGAATGCATCATGGGTGCCTAGCTGAAAACAAGAGAATTGATAATTTATTTACAGACATTGAAGACACAGTGGTACAATGTTTTGGAAGAATGTTTTTGTTTTGTTTATGAGCTTCATCCAAAGTTTTCTAAATAATAAATAAATTTCGAAGTAGGGATATGGAGGTGCAGTTTTTTTATTTCTGCTCCGTTTCCCCAGTAGGAGAATTTGATAGTTTAAGATTAAAGCAATTTCATCTCTTTGCACTTCGTGTCTTAAACAATTTTATTCGGGTTCGTTTTTGCGCGCCTCCCAAATCCGAATAATTGGCTGTCGCCATCTGCACGTATTTCTCTTACTCATTGTTAGCACAGCTTTACACTTTTCGAGGGAAATTTTCCACGACTATGCTATTCCTATTACAAGGGAAATTTTTTTATGCAAGACATGAACATTTTTTTATGCAAAGCATGGGTCATATAAAAATTTGGTTTGAGTTGTGCATGCTATTTTTTGGTTGATTCAGAAAAAAAATAACTAAAAATATTTGTCAATCAATCACTATTTAACTTGAAATTGGCATTAATAGAATCTAAGAATATCAAAATTATTTCAGTTTAAAATGCGTACACTTTTCAACCTATTTTGCCAATTCGTTTCAAACCAAATAAAAAATACGTTTTGGTGAAATTGGGAGCACCAAACATGCGGTTTCAAAACAAATCCGACAAAAATGTTCGGATTCGTTTTCCGGAACATATACTATTGAGACTCTTCACCATCAATTGTTAAAGATCACAGAATAAAAGTGAGGCATTTCAAATCATCTATTTGATACGAATGTCGCGATGGTAAATAACATGGAACAATTCTTAAAAATCTATCATTCTCTCCAGATCTTGCCTCTGGTGACCTGAAGAAATGGCTGGGCGGTAAGATATTGGAATTGAATGAGCTCACCAAAAAACGCCTAAAAGGTGCTCACCCTCGAAAAACCCATTTTTTGGAAGGAGTAAGAAACTTTAAAAAACTTTTGCACTGAATGTAATGAACTAAAATGTGACTATGTGGAGAAATAAAACACTTGCCTTTTTTTTACTTTTACATACAGTCTAATCTTTGGCCACTTCAAGATGTGAGTTGTTATATATGGTAAAAAAGTACAGCCAACGTGTTAGACTCTCGGATTAGCTTATAGCTGTTTTCGATATTTCATTTCTTTTTTAATACATTATTTCTTCTACTCTATTTAAATAATAAATAAATAAAATATGAGCTAAAACTTATCAAATCTGCTTTATAGACGCATGTAAGGATTATTTACAAAAAGCTATGTTGAGTTCGTTCAATTTTTTTGGTAATATAAAAAGAATATTTTTTGAAAGTTCACACACTACTGTGCAGCGCCAGCTACTTAGGCGCCTCATCATCTTCAGAGTCATTATAATTTTCGCTGCACAATGACACACATACCACAATATCTTAGCTAAAGCAAAGCTGCTATATAAAGCTCAATATGTATTTGCATTACATACATACTCATCTGTGTATATTACGTGTTCATATGCTTATGCCGTATATATGCCTACGAATACAGTGATATTTTTAGTATAAACAAAAATACGTAAAGGCAATACACAAAAACAGAGATGAAGAGAAGAGATTCTGAGAGACCGTGAGATTATGAGCAACATCGAGATCGAGATCTCAAGTGAGGTAATGGACAAATAGAAATTACAAATAGCAAAAAATAGAGCAACAAAACGTACAACAACAAGAAAAGCTATTAACAATAACACACGGTAGAAACTATCTTTGTATTGGATTGGGGTTATGTGTGCTCGCTTTTTCAATAATCGCAAAAATTACTCACAAAACATTTTCAAATTACATACAATGAAAAGGAATTTTCATATCACAAACTTGTGAATAGGGCAGAAATTATGACAAATTGAATTGATTTACGTTTCCAAAAAAGTATTCACGTTTTCATAAATTACCGAATTTTATTAAGTTGAATATATAAATCACCGATAATGCAAAAATTGCATTAGCGCTTCTTGAGCTAGTGGATTACAGACATATTACAGGACTTTGTTTCATATATCCAGATAACTGATTCGCATACGTATCCACATACAAGTATATGTATACATATGTATCTATCTATACGTATTTACTGCTTGATTCATTGATGCCCAAGTGAAATACGCCGGCAATTTTTGCACAAAAACCATGCGCCATCAATTTGTTGATTTTCAATTCGCCTTGTGGCGTTTTGCGTAAGCGATTCGCAAGTCAAACAACCCAAGAACAACAACAAAAACAACAAACATGACGTAAAGTATGCGCAGTAACAAAGCAAAGAAAACGTCAGACTGATTGTCAGAATACATAATTATAAAAAAAAAATAAAATAATTAACAATATTTAAATAGTACTTGTAGAAGTAGTATACAGTGTATAACTGTGAGAAGAGGATTTTCCACAACATTGTTCAAAACTAAATCAAAAGAAATGTGGAAATGAATAACGCATACTAGCAACAAATCAAAACGACACAAAAACAACTAAAAGTTTTTATATTTTGAGTAGACAGCCATCCGTTCAACAAAAACACAAGCATTGCGCATACGCCATGTCGGCTCAAGTAAGGCATGTAAACTCAATTTGGGTTAGCTGCATTTGTTTTTCGCTTTATAAATTTCAAAAAAAAAAAAAAAAAGTTTAGCATATTGCCAAACTCTATCACCGGAAAATCGAAATACTGAGTCTAAGAAAAACTCGTCAATGGTTTTTATTGCCTCAATGTTTACATTTCCATTGTTTCAATTTATTTGCATGGTTGTTTATAGATTATGAAAATACTTAAAAGAAAAACAAAACGAGAATCGCAATAAAGATACGTAAAATCTGTGCAATTCGACTTTCAGTGCTTTTCGCAGATTCGCTTATGCTCAAAAAGGTATCCAAACCAAAACTAGGGAAACAAATTTATTTTTGAAGAAAACTATGACTTGCCTTGGCTTTATTTACGAATAATATAGTATTTTAAGCAAGTTGGCCGGCAAATGTCGAGCGCCAAGACTACTTTATAACCAACCCATAGTTTTCATTCGATTTTAAAGTGCTTTGAAGAATAGGTTGATAACAATTATTTTCCTTTTCCCGTCAAGTTTCATCCAATTTAAGCCGCAGTTTTTCGCACTATTTTATTGATCGGTTTAAGATTTAACTCTCTTTTTTTTTAAGCTTGGGTAAAATGGAAAGACCTCAAAACCCTTAATGATCAGGACAATAAAAGAAATCGATTTAGCAATGGCCGTCTGTGCGTTTGTCTGTCCCAAATATAATTTAGCGGGCTTTTCTTTTATCAGTATCTAATCGAGGGTGGCAATCTCGTTCAAATCGGTTGGGAACTTCAGGAGTTATAGCCAGTAATGGCAAAATTTAAGCCTAAAGCCCAACTAAAAACAAGCTTTTTATGCCCTGTACCAAAGGTACAAATGTATAATAAGTTCGTGCAAATGTATGTAACGGGCAGAGGGCAGAAGAAGGCTTGGTAGGTCTCAAAAAGAATATATATATTTTTGATCAGCATCGGCCGATTAAGCCATGTCTGTCTGTCTATATGAACAAAAAGTATCTCAAGAGACTATAAGAGCTATATATGATCCAAATTTACCACAGCTAAACGCTATATTTTTAAGAATAATATGCTGCAAAAAAATGGGATAAAAACGTATAGGAACCGTACCCATACTACGTAATGTGATTGTAATCAAATTGAGCAATCAAAAATTTTTTGGAGTACCTAAGCAATATGCGGATTTGATTAACCCTCCGTGGTCCAGCCAGACCCATTTCATTTTAAATTGTATTTTTAAAATTCTCTGATTGAGCAATCATCTTGAAATTTTCTGACTTTTCCTAAATATTTATTTACTCATTTTCAAAAAAAAAAAAAATGAAGATCCATCTATTACGAGGATGGCTATAAGGATGTATTTTTAAATATAATTCGGTTTGGCACATGGTTTCATTTATTTACATAATATTCTTTAAAATAAACCGAAAAATGCATGAACAAATTTTTTGGAGTACCTAAGCAATATGCGGATTTGATTAACCCTCCGTGGTTCAGCCAGACCCTTTTCATTTTAAATTGTATTTTTAACATACTCTGATTGAGCAATCATCTTGAAATTTTCTCACTTTTCCTAAATATTTATTTACTCTCATTTTCAAAAAAAAAAAAAATGAAGATCCTTCCATTACGAGGATGGCTATAAGGATGTATTTTTAAATATAATTCGGTTTGGCACATGGTTTTATTTATTTACATAATATTCTTCAAAATAAACCGAAAAATGCATGAAAAAAAATTTTATTTTACCTGTATTTCAACCATTTTCTACCGGTATTTTTGTTTTTTCTTTTCCTGTAGATCCAATTGAACATATGCGAAAGGCATTGAGTGAAAAATTTATACCTATGCGTGATATATAACAAATGAAAGTGAATGCACGTCCAAAATCGAATATTCCCATACGTTTGTATGGAAATACAAACGGGTCTGGCTGGACCCATATGCCAAACCAAAGTTTATCGGAACATGTGCCAAACGGAGGGTTAAGATGTGATTGTATAGGGGTATCTCAAAAAGTTTCGCAAAAGGTGCTTCTATCCGCACTCAGACACTCGATTCATGGTGATTTATTTTATTTCTCAGAATTCAAAATCTTGTGTGCCTAATAAACATCGAAATGTTGACTTTTTAAAACGCTCCAAAAATAATAATAATTTATTTTGGGATAAGTGAAGTCAGGGAATTTTACCACCACAACGACTGATTCACTTTTTCTCCGAAAAAATTGAACAATGATGCCAGAAAACGAGGCAGTTACGAAAATACAGACTCTATCTTAATAAAGGGATATTATTATTTAGATTTAAAAATACTTCAACTAATCAAGAAAGCAAACTGTTTCGGGATAATTGAGGCAATCAGCCGTGCTCCGGAAAACGAATTTTTTTTGTCTATATTTCCCTTTCTATTTTCGATGAATACGTATATTTCTTTTTTTTTGCGATAAATTCTCATGTTGTGTTGACGCGACATTATTTTGTTATTCTGTCTTTTAAAGATAATCATACAAAAAAAATACTTTAGCAACAATGTTTATTGAAATTAAGCACGACTTAGGTATTTTTGTTAAAAGGGAAATTTTCTTTGTGTAACGCGGGAACCCTTTCGCTCCAATTAGTCATGTGTTCGTGTATAATACGTGCACATACACGAATAAAAAAAATTGTTTCTGGTTGTGCCTGATATTTTTTGGGTTAAAGGCCCATATATGAAAAATTTTGCACGGAATGAAAAAACTTCATATTAAAAAAAAACCCATTTGGTATACTTAAAGGCACGATATGGGATATCCCAAATGGGATTTTTTATACCCTGTACCTATAGGTACAAAGAGTATACTAGATTTGTGCAATGTATGTAACGGACAGAAGGAGGCGTGGCAGACCCCAAGTCCTTTATACCAAAATGCTTATCATATCTCGGGTAGCGATTGAGCCATGTCCGTCCGTCCGTCCGTATGAACGCCTAGATCTCGGAGACTATAAGAGCTACAGACACGGAACTTTACCTGCTGGTGCGCATATTTCCTAAGCAGATGAAGTTTGTTGAATCATGTCAATATCTTTCCCCGTTCCCCCGCTGTAGATTTTCGCGGTTTTTAGCCACACCGTTTAATATTTTCATTTGAAATTTAACAGAGCGATGCGTTGTGGATACATGCATCTATGTGTAAAAAATGAACAAAATCGGACAAATACAACAGAAGTTATAGTCAAAAATGTGGAAATTTCACCTCCCCTTGCCAATAAACTGCTTCAATATTTGACTCTACGCAATTATGGCTACAAGTGACCTAGAATCACAATTTTTGGTAAGCTCATTCATGTGGCTCTAATGAACAAATCCACATCCAAATTTTATCGATGCGGTCCCCCTACCCCCCGCAATCCATTTACCGTGTTTTCTCCCACACCCCTCAACATACCAACTACTATACTTTAAATAAGTTCTTTGTTGTAACATTCGAGTTTCATCAAAATGGGTAAACATTTAGGGAACTTATAGGTATAAATATCGATTTTCACCAAAAAAAAACAAATTCCAATTGGGAAGTTCTTAGATGGAATATGCAGGAAACATTTTTTTGACACAAAAGGTACAGGGTATTCCACTGTCGGGCACCGCCTCGACTGTACCACATTTTTTATATGGTTTTGTCATTCCGTGCGAAATTTTTTTGCATTCTGCGTATAGGCCTTAAGACAGAAAAAGAAATTAACAATAATTGACAGTAAATATCTAACTTGAAGTTGGCATAAATATAATCTAAGAATATCAAAGAATATTTAACAACTCATTTCAGTATAAAATTCTTACTTTTTGAAACCTATTTTGCCGATTCTTTTTAATTCCTCTTTCAACCCGAATAAAAAATTAGTTTTGGTAAAATTGGAAGCACCAAACATGCGTTTTCCGGAGCACGGCCGAATAACAGAGAATTTGCAAGGTTTAAAGTATGTATAGAATTCAATGAAAAATGTAGCTTTAATATTAAAACTTAGCTTTTAATTTTGAATAATTGTAGGGACCCACCTCTTTGTCCCGTTCCCATTCACTAGCACGCACATGAGGAATGCAACCGAATGTTTGTATGGCCGAGATACGTTTAACTAGTAATGAGCCAGCCACTGATGGTACTCCAGCTGCTCCTGATGGTGAGTGTGTTTGGTTGCCACGTGTGCTACAGCTTAGATTGTGTAGTGATGAGCTGGCCAGTGGCGAATGCAATGATTGTGTCGATGAGCAGACGGATTGTGAACAATCGTTATCCAAATTGTGTATAATAACTGTTTGATCGCTGCAATTCGAAAGTAAATCCTCCGACAATTTGTGATGATGTTCAAGGTGTTCGCCGTTGTTCTTATTGTGGTTATTATTACTGTTGCTGTTATCGCAGTGGTTGTTGTTGTTGTTGTAGTGCTCCTTGTCGAAGCTATTTATAAACGAATGCGTCGTAGTGGCGGCAAACACGTCGAATTCGAAAGTCTCGTTGTTGTGCCTTAAATGGGTCGTGGGCGTCGTTTGCTGTGTCGGATTTGCGGTGGGTGTTAAAGGTGTTGTGGGCGGTCTTGTAGGTTTGTTTATTATTGTTGTTGTTGGTGGTTTTTTTGTTTGTGTGTTTACTTCCGGCTGTTGTGGCTTCGTATCGTTACAGTCACAAAGTAAATTATTTTCGAAATTACACTTATTTTTACTATTTAGTATCGAATCTTGTCCATACAGTTTGCTGAGCTCAGCCAATTGCTCATCGAAACATTTATAAACACATTGCACATTTTCACGATTAGCTCGATTCTCACGGCTGTCACGATCGCCATGCGTTGCGTTCAAATGACGACTTACTGTGGGCGTTGGGCGTGCCACAGCAGCACTATTGACAATACTAAACCCTAGTGGTTCACTTTTTATTGCAGACGCAACAGCTTGCGGCAAACGCGTCTCACTCTGTGCACGGCTTATTTCCGTTTCCGTTTCGTACCTCTTTAAACGTCCGTGACGATCGTAGCGCAGAGTTGTACGCGTTGCCGGCAAAGAATGGAACGTCTCCTTCGATTTCGTGCTTAATTTACAGTTATAAAAGTCGCTGTCATTGTTGTTGTTGTTATTGTTGGCTTCAAAAGCGTACGATTTGCAGTTATTTTGAAAAAATGTCACCTGTGAGAGGGCATCTTTTTGGCTAGTTAGCAACGATGTTGGAGGATAGCTAAGTGGATAGGGAAATACTTGTTGTTGTTCACGTTGAGATTGTATAGGCTTGTTGGTCAAGCGGCGCGTCTTCAATGCCGGTTCGGCATCATGGTCGCTGCCAGTGCTGGCGGTCACTTCAAAGCATGTGCGCGGTTTCGGTGGCACTGGCGGTGGGTAACGTCGATAGTTGCTGCTATAGCTGCTACGACCTATACTGGAACTTTCGCAGGTGTGTTCATAGGTGTCCGCGTAGGGTCTATGGCTGACTGTAGCGTGAGATTTATAATGCGAAATAGGTATTGTACCTTGAGTGCTTTCGGAGGAGTTTTGCCTTGGCTGTTGTGGCTTGGGTTGTTGATGTTGCCGCTGTGTTGATTTGTCAATTGTATAACAACAAATTGTTGGCGACACGTCGCGTGTTGTGGGTGACAGCGACAGCACCGCAGATACAGATACAGACGGAGGCGACGACGGCGACGACGACAGCGATGCGTGTGACGTTTTACCGAGCGTTTTTGTTTTGAAGGCTTTTTTCTTAGTTGTTGCTGATGTTTTTGGCTGCTGTTGTTCTATTTCTATAACCGGCTGCGGGGCAACGTCAACATCATCATCATCATTATTGTCATTGTGATTATTGTCGTCAACATTAGTACCGCGCGTGCTAAAATTCGTTTCTTCCTCATCGGAGACAAAACGATACGACGACAAATCGGAGACTGAGTCCGTGTGTGCACGATTAAAAGCATCGCAGTTCCCAAATGTCGACAATTGTTGCTCAGCATTTTCATTTCCATTTGGCTTGGTGCTGCCAACTTGTTGCTTTTCCTTGTGCTTGTGCTGCTCACCACAGCAATGCTCGCAGAGTGTATGTGAGCTTTTTGTAGCGGCAGTAGCGCGCAACTTTGGCTGTTGCTGCTGTTGTTGCCGCTCCTGCTGCGAGTTTGGCATGCGCCGGAATCCTTTCGAGAGTGGATCGTAGTCCTCATTGTTGTTGTTATTATTATTGTTTTTATTATTGCTCACATTTGTCCTTTTACTTTTAATAAACATTGGTTGCGCCAAAAATTCGCACGCGTTTACCGCGCGCTTTTCGAATCGTTCGGCTTCGTTCCAAGATAGCTTCTTATAAGGCACCCCTCCTTGTGCACCACGTCGAAGCTGACTTAACTGCGGTGTTGCTGGCAACGAGCTTGACAATTTCTTTTCGACAACATGCCGCCCGGCCAAGGTTGGCAACAATGTTGCACGTTGTCTGCTGCAAGATGCGTTGCTATCGTTACTGCGTCCAATGTGCCTGTTGCTTTCGCTGTTGCTATTCTTGGCTGTAATGAAATAAAGCCATTAATGTCTTGCCCTGCTTTATTTATAAACCATTGCACAATATGTAATACGACTGTGTACGTACCTGCAGCTGCATGCGTGCTGGCCCATATAACTTCTTCGCGTATTTGCCTCCGATTTGTTGCACAGTCGCCTAGGCTGGATCTAGGGCTGCTGTTGTTGTTGTTATTGGTTTTGTCGTTTTGTATTGTCGAATTGGAATTGGAATTTCGCATGCAACAACAGTAGAGCACGCGACTATTTGCAGTTTGTGGACTTTTAAGTTTCGTCTTGCCTGCAGCTCGCTTTGGTGGCTTTCCGAATGCTTCTAATGTTGGAGCAGACAATTCCTGTAGTGGTATGTAACTGTAGGCAATATCGTTGACTCTACAAAGTTACAAAAAAAAAAAAACTATAGTGGGATGTCACCAAGAACAGACTTATGAATGAATATGAACGAACATGCGCATGCTTTTAACGCAGCTCCCTAAAGTATGCAACACGCAACAAAGACATTTTGAAATAAGGCCCAAAAGCATGCAAGCAAAAACTTCAAAATTACTTTTTTAACCTTATTTAAAATCCTTCAATATAACACTCCAAACGCCAAAAGCATGGATTAAAAAAAGAGCAAATCATTTTTATAAGAAGCCAGCTTAGCCTATGCATGTATGTATAAATTTTGTGCACTTTTTTCACCTGTTCCATTGATTTCTGTTTCTGTTGTCTATGGTGGCATAGATTGACGACGTAACTTTCGATTCATCTTGGCAATTTTTTGTTGCCATATCATATTTAAGGCATTCGAGGTGAGCCTCTGGCATTTTGCTGAAGAGTCATGTAGAAGAATGTTAATACATAATATAAATTTTCATGGAAGCATGCAAAACCAAATACTATTTACTAGCATGCAATCTAAAAGCCCTAGTAAAAATAAGATTTAAACTTTGGGAAAAACTCCGGACACGCTGAAAGTTCAAGTTCAATTTGCATGATACAAAATTTATTTACACCTTTCACTCATAATTTCTGTTGGGCAATTACATATCTATTGTTGGCGAAAATGTTAAACAAATTGAAGGCCGCTGACAGCTGACAGCAAACATTTTCAATCACGTCCCTATCGTATCTCCACCTTACCGACCCCACCACCTCTGGACGCCCATACTAAATTGTTTTATTGATTTAATATGTGTTTACACCTTATTTCATACAATTGCTATGAGTATCTTGTCGAAAGTTGTACTATTGTATTCAATTACAGCTAAAAATGTGCGGAATGTTTAAGATCATGGCATATAAGTAGCAAACGTTGATTTGTGTATAAATTAAATTAAAATGTTTAATGCTAATTGCATTAACAAATGCAGTGTTAAAGTAACCGGCAAATGATCGAAAAGCATCTTCTTGCCATCTATGTTTTATTTAAGACAAAACCTGTTTTATTTTTAGACCTTAGGCATGCAACATGCCCGGCACGCGTTGAATGCAACATTCGAAAGGCTTTGATCTGTTCTGTTCTGTTTTGATTTAAACACCCTTGCGAAGAGTACTATATTAAATTCAATCTAAGTTGTGCATCGAATTGAGCAGATCGTAAGACAGACAACAAAACATAGAAAGTAGGGTAGTATTTTTATGCGCTTTCTGAACAACATTATGCCGGATTTTGAATTTGAAAAAGGAAAAAGTAAAAAAAAAAAAAAAAGCTTTTTGTTGATAATTCCGAGAAATTACAAAATGCTTATTAATATACTTTTTCACTAAACTTTTTAAACTTTGGGTCTTATTAAAAAATTTTTGCAAGAGAAAGACTACTTCTCTACTACACTGAACAATAGCATCTTACAATAAAAAGGTTGATAATGGTACTTTATTATAATATTATCTTAGGTGTCATTTTATTTAATTTCCAGAAGTCCCCGAAAATTCGATTAATTACATAATCTTTTATGAGCTGTGTACTTGAAAAACATATGTTATATTTAATATATTCGTTGCAATATTTTGTGTGCTTAAACGTAAAGCCTCTTAAGTTCACGAAGGGATCCGCAAAATCCTCAAGTAAGTTTCTGGAACCATGTTGCCTGTTACCGTGCCTTACTGTTACTGTGCCTATCAAGAGTCAAGGGTATAATTGTTTTAGAACTTGTGGTCTGCTCCAACTTATTTTGTCTCTTATCTGCGTAGCCTAATTCTACGTCGTTCATCCTTAGCTCACAGGTTTTAATAAGTTAGGATCAAAATAGCGCAACCATGGGATTCACTGCAACCACTTTTCATAACAAAAATATAATTACTTGCCTAAGGATTGTAAACGTATTTGAGAAAAATGGGTGGTATGTTTCAAAAATAGTCCTAATAATTTTTGCAGCGTATTAGTAGGTACGTATTATTTTGTAGTACCGGTGTAAACATGACACAAATAATTCACATCTTTCGGGAAAACTTACTGTCTCTAACTTTTATGGTCTCTGGGATCTAGCTGTTCATACGGACAGACCGATCGTAAAAATTTTGGGTTAAAGAACTTATGTTCTACCACTTCTCACTTTGCCCGTCACATACTTTGGACGTTAAGGGTACAGGGCATAAAAATACGATTTCCCAGCAAGAGTATGGAAATTTCGGCACCCCGAAGATATTTGTTTGTTTTGTTTGATTGCAGTGCAACGATCGGAAAATACATTTAGTGTGGCATTAGAAAGTAAATGACCTTTGAGATGTTTTAAATTAGAATTGGTTATGATGTAAACATTGGAGTGTTTTATGAGCTGACACAAAATTTGAACATCAACTAACATTAATACCCTTTCTTTTGCATTTGACTTTTTACTCTGCGTATACATATTTTATGAACCAAATTTTTGAGCTCTTGAAAAAATGCATCCACTGCTTGATGGAACGATGACCAGGTAGCATGGCCAAGTTGAGACGTTTACTTTTACGCATTCGCGTAATCAGCGCATGAAAGTAAGTCTACAGAGGATGAAACAGAGGCCTTGTTGCAGCAGCCTCTTACAACAAGAGGCGCCAAATGCTTTTTGTTGGTGTTGTTGTTGTTGTTGCTGCTGACAGGCTTGCAACTTTTTGCCATTAAATATGGTATTATTTTATTGTTGTTGTTTTTGTTGTTGCTATTGTGTATCCGCAGCATTGTCTTTTGTATTTGGTTACCCAGGCAAGCTGGCACTCTTCTCTTGAATCTTTTTTTTATATAGAGACTTAACCATACTTACAATGCAGCCGAAAAATTAAATAGCAGCAAGTCACTTTTTTTTTGCATTACAAGCAAAATTTTTTTCTTAGATCATTTTAACAAAGATTACTTTCTTAATTGATGTTAACCAACCCGTTCAGGCCATGTTACTGTTGGACTCCCATCATGTTCTCGTCGTTTGTTGTTCATGGCAACATGCTGCCGTTTTTATTTAAGGTGCTCAGCTCTGTATTAGCAACCATTATTAATTGCGGTTCGATTACTTGCAAAATTGAAACACCAGCTCCAGAAATTTCTGCGGCTGGTCAATATGCACCAAATGCCCTGCATTAAGCCATTCCAAGCGCATATTCGGAAAGTATTCCGCAATACCTGGCACGTCTGACGCTTGCACTAAACTCGACCTTTGTCCAGCTATAAATAAAGTTGGCCCCATATAGGGCGCCAATCCCGTAATGGTATCATAATAGTGCGTAAAGTCAAGCCAATTGTTTAGAATGGCTCTAGCATTGATCAACCAGTGGAACTCACCGCTTGGCAGCTTCACGAGACTTCTTAGTATTAATTGGCTAGCTTGCTCGTCTCCAATTAATTTATTCAACTCAATTTTGAAGAGCTCGCGACCATCATCCAACGACATATCAGATGGTATGGATTTCTTTATCATCATGTTAAAAATATTTGGCATATGCATCATATTATCAGGCAGTGTTAGTGGTGATACGTCCACCACGATCAGTCGCTCTACCAACTGAGGTTGCGTAAGTGCAAGTGTCATCATGCCGCGCCCTCCGCTACTGTGTCCTAAAGCAATGATCTGTTGGAGACCCTGTGCCTGCATAAGCGTTGAAATATCGGCAGCTACGTGACGACAACTGTGCTCGGAGCTGTGCGGACTGGCCCCATGATTGCGCATGTCCAGTGTGTACACATTTCGAGATCCTTTATTTGCCAGATTTTGCGCAGTTGTACGAAAGTTATCCTGGTTGCCCATCAACCCATGCAGCATAAAAATGGGTGCTAGAGAGATGTTTCCGCCACCTGCAGCAACCCGAAGCGTATAGTTCAAAGCCACGGATGCAAACGAGGAGTACCTTCGGCATTGAACAAGTTTTACAAATTTTGACTTCATTATTGACAAAAATTGTGTTTTTTTTAAAACGCCAGTAACCCAAACTTAAAAGCAAATGGTGAGTGTTCAGGAATCATATTCACTCAAATGTTTCGATCTAAATTTGCGAACTTTGCAACAGCCGTGACATTAATCCAGAGAAAGAAAATATATGCATAAGTTTATAGAGATTCATAGTTCCGACTATCGTCACAAATTTTTGATATTTTTTTTATAATTTACAATTTATTAACAGTTTAATACTTAATATACGGTAATACAAAAGGTCAAGGGCATATGGCTTAGTATTTGGGACTGGATTTGTATATTTTTCAACAAAAGAATCACAAAATAATTATATTAAGAAACAATTCAATGGACTCTTATAATAGCAAAGCTACATAATCAAGTAACTTTTCAATTGATTATGGACTTTGAAGTCCATAATCACAATTATTTCCGCAGCTTTTCTAAATGGCATAGATATATTTGTATCTCAGCACGTGCGCTTGCAGTAACACATCTGTCACAAAATTTCATGCCCCCAGCAACAGAAATATCTTTTAAACATGTATGGAAATGTGTACGTACTATAAGTATTTTTGAAGAAAATATTTTGCAACAGCCTATAGAATACACAGTCAATACATTTTGTTGTGCTGTATCTGGGAAATATTTAAAAGTATTTAAAATAAACTGCATTCCTCACTGTATGAATAATTCTTGGCGTAGAGTTGTTTGAAATGTTTTAGGCTTTGGGAAATTAAAAGATACATCGCTTATTTTCACACGTCATTATTTTAAAGCACTCTATTAAATAAACAGATAATACAATTGATATTAAAAATGCAAGAGCGCTAAATCTAATACTCGCAAAAATATTTGCAAATTAAATTTTTAAAATTAGCTAAAATAGCTAAAGCAAAAAGCGTGTGCAGTTTAATTTATCTTATTTTTGTATTTTCGTTTAAAATAAACGTACAAAAAATAAAGCTCCCAATTTGGACCAAAAGATACGCACGGAATCTTAAGCTTAAAACTGGTCGATCTGACTAAATACCGACTGTAAGAAACGTTTTGTAAATCATTTAAAAACCAATAATTTTAAGCTTTTTTAAACTGAAGAATCCGGCTATAAAAAATGTATACATTTTTTGTTTAACAAACGATTGCAGTAACTAAAAATCTGACGTCTCTGTTACGCTTTAGTTAAATTTAGATACTTATCTAAATGAGTTTTATCAACGTAATCTGTCGTCGTGTGTTACGTTGTTTACACTTGGAGACATTGCTACCTACAAATAGTGAAGAATATTATTTTTAATTTTCTTTGTTGGGAAACTGTGCTTTAAATTAAAGATAACTAAAGCATTTGTATATGATAAGACTTAATAATAATGCATAATTTAAAGGTCTTTAAATCTCAATGGTTCTTCAATGGGTTTAACAGTTTGATTTCACTCGGGCCAAAGTTCTCTAAAATAATAATTTTTTTTCATTTAATTTTTCATTATTCCAATTTAAATTAACAATAAAATATGTTTTGTATTTTTCAATTCATAAGATTTTTATTATTTCGCAACTTTTAAGAAGAATTTTAATGAAACGATAATAAGAATTTCTTTACAAACAAAGTAATGCAAAGTCTTCGAGAAAAAGTATTATTACCAGGAATAAAAGGATTAGAAAATTTTTCGGAGGTTCGGTTGCCCCTTCCCATTTGTGGCATGATTTAATTAAGATCCAACTTATGAACATTGCAAAAGTGCAAAACTATACATGTGCATAGTATGCAAAGTATTCTATTTTTTTAAGTACTTTGTAAAGCGTATTTTGGCCAAAGGGACCAACATAATTGTCCGACCGAGTCGAGATAAAACAGATCCATGCAAACAAAATGAGCTAAATATGGTTTTAAGCTCGTATTTTTATTATACCCTGTAACGAAGGTACAAATGTATTACAATTTTGTGTGGCTGATTACTTATCGAATTATCGATAACTGAATATTTAGATTTTTTCTGCTTATTGCTAAAAAGCTCCAGCCACCAAATCCGGTATGCAGACTCATGTAGACTATATTATAATAGTTATTTTTTATATTTTGGGGATACCACTCTTGAACAAACGCCATTGCCTAGAATATCAATTAAAAAAAGTTATTTCCAAAAATGTTTTTGAAGAAGCTATTAAGACTAAAATATAAAAATTCTTTTTACTGTCGAAACGTGTACTATTAATGAAACTTTCAAACATTGCAAGTCGACTAGTAGTCTGTGTATTCTTTGGATACCAATTAGACTTTGCATAATTGGAAAGGAAATCGAGCGGCGAACCATTTTGTTACAGGATATTTCAGAATCGGTCAGTCACGACGGTAAGATTCTCAATCCGATGATGATAGATGGGAACTCTTGAACATAGATAGCCGTACGGGGGTTTCTTTAACATTTATTTGACACGGTATTACACTTTCTGATACCAGCAAATATAAATAGACAATAAATAGATGGACCTTACATATACTTTTGTTAAGAGTAGCAGTTAAATATTTGTATACTATATTTTGTAGTCGCTGCTTAACATCGCAATTACTTATTATTTATTTGTTTATTAAATACCTAGATAAAAGCTGTAGATAAGGCCAACGTCTAAACAAGGTACAAAATAATCGTCAGCAAACCAAAAATCTAAAATCTTGTATTAAGTACATAACTAAGTATGTAAGTATATAGGACTGTAATGGCCTTGTTTATAAATAAGCATAATTCAATTAAAATTATAAGCTTAAACAAATGTGTAAATCGCTATTAAAAAACCATAAAAATTTTGACATGCTGTGAACATTTGGCTGTCAGCTTCAAGAAGCAACACGTGGACAGTCCCAGATACAACAGCCCAGCCCATCCAGCATTGAAACAGATCTGCTGACGAACACTAAGTCCAAGAACAATAATAACAATTAAGCCTGACAACGCAGCAAGCAGCACACGCTGGGTCTGGGTAACACCTATTTTTAACTATTTTATGGACCGACGCTTTGGGTCTTTGTGTCTGCACCGTTTTGACTGACATATGACAGGAACTCAGCTTCGTTCGGTAAAGTTCTGCTGGATAGAGCTTGGTCTGTTCGTGGTTAAATGCATAGATGCATTGGCAATGCAAAATTTCTTTGTTGTGGTCTTTATGATTAATCTGCACGGCATTTCAGCGGCACATCAGCAACACCTACTGCCAGTTCGTGACAGCCTAGCACCCAAGATCCATGGTTCCATCAACATTCATAAATTTCTCATATCAAGCACAAGAATGTAACGAAAAAAAAAAAATTGAAATTGAGACTACCATACACAAGGGGTCGGGTATTATATGGAAATGGAATTGGGAATGGGGCAGACAGTATGTTGTGCGACCACTGTGGCCTCTTGCTGTTCCCTTGTTGGCACCTCTTATGTTTTGGCATGGCATTATAAATTGTTACTCATTTATATTTTTCTCATCTTGAGCAGACATAAAAAATGAATACTTGAAATTATTTAAAGCGCAATTTTTCAATTTTCAGTTGTATAATGAATTCTTATTCATGCTGGCGTCCCTCCTCCCCAAATGCTTTTATGTATATGAAAATGGGACAAAAAAAAAAACCTTGCATAGCCTATCCTAAATATGGGAAATCCAAATCCGAATCCTATATTTTGTTAACTTCTGTTATTTTTGATGGTACTCGAATTATACGTATTTAGGCATTGCGGTGGTGGCAAAATATCGTGTTTTTTTTAAGCTTCAATATTTCAAAAACACATAACTAAGACAGTTGTTATTTTATCTTCAGGATGAGTTCCTTAGTTGATTTAAGACTATTTAGCATACATAAGTTGGTTACTTTTATTTTTATCTCTTTGAATTCTATTTACCCATTACATGAGTTCAAGGAAATGTTACGGACAACTTTATTATTAATGTCATCATTACTGTCGATATTTTGAGTCTTCTCAACAACATTTGATTTTACATTGATTTTTGCTTTTGTCGTAAAGTTTTTCTTTTTACAAACCGTTTCTAGATCAGCTGGCCACATATGAAATGTCTTATTGTCATTTTTATAGGCCTTATCTAAAAGTCCAATTTCAATATCCAAACGACGATTGAAATCCATAGTAACTAAGTAAGATAACTTGTTATACATTTTTACTTAAGAGAAAAATCAATTACCTTTATTTTTAGTACTTTACGTCTGAATTTAAGTTCCGAAAAGTATTTTGGCAACAAATACTTTTTAAGTTTAAATTCAGTGCTAACTAGTCCAAGTAGAATATTAAACGAAGATACTTTCATAGTTCGATTTCAAAAATAAAAATAAAATTAAAAATAATTAATAATAATGTCACTCCCGCATGCCTGTCGATCAGTTTAGTTAAACAATTTAACTTGCAAAATGTGCAAAGTTTTACTAGGGCTAATATCAAAAAACTAAATACAACTTAATTCTTTTGTCATTTACCAAAGTAAAGGGTACTCCCATAAAAATTCGAATTTTAGTACCTACAGATAAGCAGACTACTGTAATAAGTTAAAGTTGTATCTTAACCATGAACTGAATGCGGACCATTTTTAGCATTGCACATCTTGCGCAACAAATTTGACCGTTCGACCCGGTTTCCTTTTGTAAGTCTCAATAATAATAACAATATCTCAAACAATTAACTTCATATAACATGCCTCGGGTACAACACCCCTACGACGACGACCTTCAGCTACAAATATATGACCCGAATCGGAACATGGACCATGCGTTCTCTCACTCTAAGCCCTCAAAACTAGCCCAAGTTTGCAGAGAGGTGGAGCTTTATAAAATTAAAATCCTTGGTCTATCAGAACGCAGATAGATTGGTCAGGGCGAGCTTAACACTCTTGCAGACCACTATTTTATCTACACTGGCAACTCACAGAAGCGTGCAAATGGTGTCGGTATCCTAATAGATAAGATTACGAAGGGCGAACTTATAGGGTACAACCCCATCTCGGTACGCACAATAACGGCCACAATTAGAAGCAGATTTCGCAACATCACAATAATTCAATGTTACGCACCCACGGAACCGGACACAGACTCCGCAAAAGATGAATTCTATGACCAACTGGACTCCACGATAAGCGCAATCCCAAAAGGGGGCATTGTCATTGCATTGTTGCTATGTTGAAAGAATAGTGGGTCGACATGCACTAACTTCCTCAAGAAATAACAACGGGGATCCACTACTCGAACTCTGAGCAACCAACAATCTCTTCATCGGCGGAACCAAATTCCCTTACGGAATGTACACAAACACACGTGGCAGTCCTCCGATGGGGGTCGCACCCGTAACCAGATTGATCATTTGCTGATCAGCAGACGCTTTCACAATTATGAAGGAATGAAGACAAAAGCGACGAAATCAAGCCATCAATTTAGATAATTTCAAGGATCCCGTGAATGTGCAACTCTATCAGCAAGCACTGTCCACTGCTATTGCTCACCCTGATCATACACCGACTATGAAGCAGATTATGCATGCCTGTGCCCAAGCTGCAGAGGACGTAGCGGGTAAGAAAAATCACAGAAAAAAGCCATGGATGAGCGATACCTCATGGCAGCTAATAGAAAAACGCAAGCAGTTTAGATCTCAACGCCACAATGCTCCTTACCCTGATCGATGTTGTGTCCGGAATGCATACAACGCTGTATACCATCAAGTGAGATCTCAACTAAAAGATTCAAAAGAAATTTTGCAGATGATATTGAGAAAGACGTAGATCGCGCAGCAAACTGCAATAATCTCAGAGGAGTCTAAACAGCTAGAAAAAGATAACAAACTCGAAACCCAATATACCACCGATCAAGGCAGAGAATGGCCGTATTTTGACATCAGATGAGGAGCAGCTTGCGCGCTGGAAAGGGTTGCAGGGCGCGAAGCGAATCACTCGAGCCTGCTCACAGCACCCAACGTAGAGACCCAAATAGAAGCATTTCCACCGAACCGCCGACTCGTGAAGAAATATCTTAAACAATTGACAAGCTGAAAAACAACCAACTCCCAGCTGAACTTCTTAAGTACGGCGCTGACATTATTGCACGCGCTCTCCATCCTATAATCCACTCAGCGTGGACCCTTGCAGTTATTCCCGATGACTGAAAAGCGGGCATCACGCTACTCAATTCCATCCTACAAGTGCTAGCGGTCATCATTAATAATTGCAGAGCAGTCAGTTGAGCGGAGATCGCCACTCTACCTTCTCTTCGTAGACTTTGAACCGGAATTGACACAGTCAACAGAGGGGCTCGTTGCGCAGCTGCGGAATACCAAACAAAATCATCGATAACTTGACCATTAACAATGGTTTTCGACAAGGATGTGTCCTGTCACCGCTTCTATTCATTCTATTCCTCGACAACGTCCTTAAACCGACAAACGCAGAAGTGCAAGAAGGCGACTGAACCTAAAGCTAAGTGATTTGGACTACGCTGACGATATATGCTTCACAACCCACGCGTTGGCACGTGTCACAGCCAAACTACGTCAACTTATCACTAACTGTTCGGTGTAGGTGGCCTGAAAATAAATTTTGCAAAGACTAAACTGATGCGTGTACAAACAACTAATACATCGCCTTTTGAAGTCAGTTACAAGGGATGCATCATAAGAATTGAGGATGTAGATAAATTCTGCTATCTGGGCAGCCAAATCACAATGAATGGAGGCGCAGGATTCGATTTGGCAGCCCGTATAGGCAAGGCACGGACTGCATGCATTCCACAAACTTAGTCGAG
Source organism: Chymomyza fuscimana (assembly GCA_949987675.1). NCBI lineage: Eukaryota > Metazoa > Arthropoda > Insecta > Diptera > Drosophilidae > Chymomyza > Chymomyza fuscimana. The sequence continues at coordinate 90,187,582 of OX465088.1, forward strand.
TCTGGCGATCCCGCATGCTACCACCAGAGTAAAACCTGTCCTTTTATATGGCACTGAGACATGGCTGGTCTCTGATCGTATATGTCGGTTCCTGCAAGTGTTTACAAACAAGTGTCTAAGGATTATCTGCCGTATCTTTTGGCCTAGAATAATTACAAACGACCAGCTACTAGTCCTTACTCACGGCGCTCCCATCAACGCAGAAATCAAAAGGCGCAATTGAACTCCTGCGCAGAGATGATGACAATCTACCAAAGAGGCCTCCCACGCCAAATATGGATACGCACAATATACAATGAAAGTCGTTCCATTGCTACGTTGGAGACCTTTTATTTGGGCCCTATGCTGCGAGTAGGATCGATACGTTGTCTCCAATGTATCAAGGAATAAATATAAATAAACAATTAACTAAAGCCTGAAAGTCAGCTGTTTATACAAAAACATAATCTTCCTAAATACGGGAAAGAAGGGTATATAGAATATAAAGGTTTCTTAATTCTAATCTCAACAATGGCTGGCCTTAAACGTGCTAAATCAAATTGAAATTGATGATTATCTCGTGAAGCCTTTCAAGAAGCGTACGATTAAAACGGCAGTTATCAATCTACTAAAATGCACCCTTAACGAAAATTTCGTTAAAAACGATGATACTAATTATAAAGATTTCGAAATAGATTAGGACATTATGAATTGGATGTTGCAAATTAAAAATACTAAACAAATTTTTTAAATAACGTGTTTGTAGCTGATATTCGTATTTTGACCGCGTTACCCGGGAAATACCTGTGAGGGAGTTAAATAGTCGGCACCGCCTGTGGGCTTGTCAACGGGCTAACGTTTGGGGCAATTTATTGCATGATTTTGTAGCATCACGTGATATCAATGTAGTTTTAGAAGATTAAACCCATATTCCCGCCAACAGTAGAAGCCAAAGCTCTACATTAGATTATTTCTTGACAAACTGTACCCAATTGCTAACCTTCCTGTTCAAACTTTTTTTTCATACCTCTCCTAGTATAGTGTATTGCTTTCGTTATAATTTCAATAACGCTAACTGGTCGGAGTTCGGTAGATACGTTAACCAGATGTTGCCTTCCGTGGAACTTATCACTGTCAGCACCCCTAACGACATTGATAATTTAATAACATAGCCACACAAAACAGTATTCCGAAGAAAAGAGTCAACTTTGCCCCAAGAACGCTGCCTCATTATGCGCACAAATAGCCTTCATTATTCACAAATTGATGTTCAATTTTAGAAATGAGTCTTGGAACACTTTCCTATCTACATTGGGAAACAATTCTTCTCCCTTCTGGAAACTGTTAAAAGTCTTTAAAAAGAAACATACCGACATTCCGACTCTTAAGGCCAACACAATGCGCTTCTCCACCCCCGAAAAAAAGGATACAATAATCATATTCTTTCTAATGATCTGAACGACCCAAACACAATTGCCGAAGCCTCAAGGTCTGCCAATTCATTAGAATTATTAAATGTCAATCCTCCACAGCTTTACTATACCAACAGCTCTGAGATAAAAGCAATTATCAAAGATCTCAAGGCCAGAAATCTCCTGGATTGGACAGCATGGAAAATATTTGTCTTAAGATTCTTGAAAGGGTAATTTAAAAAAGGCTTGTCGGTTTCATTTATGAAAAAGATGTCCTACCGCACACGACATCCCCTACTCAGAATTAAAAATATTATTAAATCCAATCTGGCTCGATATACGTCCTCTGGAATGGTCCTCTTGGATATAAAAGCAGCATTTGATTCTGTGCGGCACGAAGGTCTTGTACCTAAAATGAATCTGTTGGAATTTCCCCTAGAGTTGACAAAAATTATTCAGAGTTTGCTTAAAAATCGGTCTCTCGCCGTTCATTCGGGTGAAGTGCAGTCACAAAAGTACGACATATGCGCAGGCTGCCCCCAGGGGTCATGCGTATCCCCAATTTTGTACAACATTTATACTTCCGATTTTCCACATCTCAGATGATAACGCAACTTTAGCCTCTGATATCACTAATAACCTCCAAGATGCTTTTGACATCCTTGTAAGTTATTTTAACAAATAGAAAATTCTTGGTAATGCTGACAAAACTCAAGTTATATTTTTTTTTAGAAAACTCAAAAATATTTACCTCCCGACTAGCAGTATCAAGTTGAATCTGGTTAATGTTAACTGGGAAAGCAATGTAAAATATTTAGGACTAATTTTAGAGACTAAGTTAACCTTTAAAGACCATATTGACTAAGTCAACAAGAAAATCAACATATTAATTCGCTTATTGTACCCACTCATAAATAGAAATTCTCGTCTCAATTTAGAAAACAACATGTATCTATACAGATCAATTTTCAAGCAATGTTGTATTATGGAGCCTCTATCTGGGCTGATGTACTAAATGTCACGCTAATAGAATTCAAGTAACACAAAACAAACTGTTAAAAATGATTTTAAACGTTCCTTGGTATCACTCCACCATTGATCTACACACCAGGGCAAAAATTGAATTCGTTTCAGAGATTGTCAACCGTGTCCACAACAATTTTAGGGATAGATGTACATATTCCGAGTTTACGCATATTAATAATTTATTATTAAATACCTAGTTTAGTTATAGAATAAATCCTAGATATAAGTCCCTCATATTCATGGGTTTTTTGTAATTTTTTCCAGGCCTCTTATGACTCTAAAGCTATTATATATATTCATTATAATTTAATAACTCAGTAAGACCATTAAACTCCACATGTATTTCGTACTGCCTAAGATTTAGTGAATAAAATTGAATTGAATTGAAAAATGGTGGCCGTCGGTAGCGTAGTGGTAGCGTACTCGCTTTACAAACCGAAGGTCGGTGGTTCGGATCCACGCAGTAGCACTGGTACATTTGCCTAGCACTGGCATCGCTAGATCAAAGACGCTATTTGCCAAAGAAAGTCTCTATTAATTAAAGACACCGCCGTTCGGATTCGGCTATAAACTGTAGGTCCCTGTTCTCTTTGAACAGTTATTAATAGAGATCCCCATGTCCCGCCCAGGGGCGACAAAAAAAAAAAAAAAAAAAAAAAATTGTTGTCAGTCAGGGAATTATTATATATTGAAAAATAATGTGTTGCTTTATATTGAATTCAGTTGTCTCCATTTTCGATCGGTTCGTATGACAGATATATGATTTGATTTCGATTCAACTTTTAAAGAAGTTTCTGATACAAAGGCTCTATTTTTTGCGATAGTTTCAGTTTCATATCCGTAGCATCACGGTTATTATTTATCAAGAAAAGTTCATTGACCTAAATAGAAACTACTACAATACAAAAAAAAACAAAGAATTAAATTTTTGTATTTAAATTGACATTTCGGCTAATTCTGGGACCAATCCCGAAGTTGCGGCCGACATTCCTGTGCCCAGAAGCAACATGGGGCTTACCCCGGAGAATATGATTCTTGCTGCTTACGCTAACGTATGACTTAGAGTCACACTTCACAAAACCCGCTGCAGTATGCTACTGCAAAAGGGATCAACTCCATTGGCTTCTAAAAAAGCAGGAAAAAAAATTTGACCAAGTAAAGCTTTAAACTCGTCGATATTGCTAAACCAGCACATAACTAAACGCTACAAAATTATTCCCATATGGGCCAACTTCACATTTGTATGTAGTCCATTTCGTAAGCATTGCAACCCTGAACCATTTACAAAAGATACTTCAACTTTATCTTCGAGCGCTGCATCTTTTGCGGAAGCAATTACCTGTAAACCGACAATGACAGCCAAGAGGCGACTGACCGACCCACTCGTATGGTGTCGGCAACAAACACTCGAAAACTTCATTTTCATTTTTTGGGGCCATCTGACGTCACTTGATGCTGCGTTTGTAATCTTGAGGTGCAGGCCGCATAATTTTTATGTTTTAATTAACATTTCAATGTTTACAAGCAATTAGTTGGTTACGTATAGTAAACTCACTAACCTCAGGTGAAGTTCGCTGGCCATGTTTGAAAAACTTTGCATGAAATCCTATAGCGCAGTTCAAGAGCATTCCTCCAATAACCAATATGCAGGTGTATAAATGTATGTGCACTACAAGTAGTACATACATATGTAAATCGTGAGTCAATGCAATTGACAGTAGCTGGTCCGTCTGTCGGTCGGTCGATTTGTCGTTCGGTCACATAGTTGGGGGCGTATTTTTAAATCTTCTAGCAGCTCACGGAGCACATCGAAATACTCACAGATACACACACACGCTGACATAAAATGTGCGCTGGTGTATGTGTCCATCTTAGATAAAACCGCAAAAGTAACAAACACCTCGAGGTAAAGGCGTATCTTTTACCAGACGCTATAGCGAAGCAACGCCGCCAGATCTAAGCTACCTTCAATAAAGCAACAGTTGTTTTTGTTTTTATCTTCTCAGATACTTTTGTTATAAGCTGGTGTTGTTATTTTTTCTCTTTTGTTTTGGGACAGACGACGCGTAACACCAGCTGCACTTGGTGATATAGACATTTTGCACTCTTTGGCTTTGAAATATTGGTAAATGAAGATGGCGTTTATCCCGCTGGCTTATTTGTATTTATGCGGCTAGCTCTCTTGTATGGAAATAGCTAAGGGAGCTTAAAGAGGCTTATAAAGTCATGTTGTATACATTTGGCCTTTCAAAGAGAAGCCCGTATAAAACTGACCCAACATGACGCCATAATAAATAAAGCCCCACCGTGTCTGGCACTTGACTTTGTTGCTTTTGCTTAACTTTACGTTTGCGTCTAACCATTAAATCTATTAGGGTTAAATTTTAACAAATATTTTACAAAATTGAATTGAATTTACGAACACCAAGTGCAAGTTAGATGAATGGTTCAACACTGCAACTCAAGCTATAGTTGTAGCTTGTATCTAGGCATCTGCAGTTAAAAAAGCCAGACAGTCGGATAGACTGGCAAGCCAAGTTGAGCGTTTAATGAGCACCAAATGGGCCAGATGGGCCGACGTTTCACTTTTGATTTTCGATTGGGGGCTCACTGGCGCACAGTGCCGTACTTTCACGACCTTTTTGTAAAGAGTGACCCTAGAGTTCAAAATGAATGTTGCCAACATTCAATTAGTACATATTAAATTTGTCTGTGCCTGTTGTTATTTTTGTGGGCCACTTGAACAATAAAGCGGAACTTAACTCGATTTGCGTTTTTATGAGCCACGTCTCTCTCTCTTTCTCTCTCTCTCTCTTATATCTTTCAATTTGTATCTACAGACAGGCAACGAGAAATTGTGTTATGAAAGTGCAGCAGGAGAAACACATCAATGGACATAAAGTTCGATTCCAAGTTAAACTTAAACTATGACCGTAAAAAAAAAAAACAAAAACGTTTACTTTTGCTTCTTATCAAGATTTGCGATGAGATCTTTGAAAGAAGAAGAAACACAATAGGCAGGCAACAGCTACAAGTCAAGACCATCGCCTAATCAATTTATCCTTTTTAGTGACTTTTAACTTGTAACTTGTTGATCGAATACCTTAAACTATACTCGAAAAGCTGGCCATTTAGCTGTCTGTATAATTAACATGCAACAGTGACAGCAACAACAACAACAACAGTTAAAACAGCATCGACAAGAATGAAAACTTGCGAAAGTTTTGAGGCCTTAATGCCTCCTCTCCGTCGAGAGATTGATCATTACCTTGCGTTTCGACGTCTGCAACTTAAGTAACCCTCATTTATGGCAAGTTTTTGTTTTTTTTTTTTGTGCGTTTATTTTTAATACCCTGATAGGGTATATTACTTTTCTGTGGTATCTGCAGCCCATATAAGATAAGGGAATTGCAGACAATATATTTCTCTTACTAAACTAATTATTTTTGATATTGCCCCAGTGGACGATTTGGCCTATTTAGCCGAAGAAGACTGAAATTTTAAATTTTAAAAACCTTCTAGAGATGTAATACTTTTTTATTTTGCTATCCAATCTTTATCTATAACATACGTTGTATCAGCTGCATTAGAAAATTTGCCAAAACTCGATATTTCTTTTTGCCTTTAGCCTTGCATATTGAGATATGGTTCATTGTTACTTTTTAAATTTGTTGTCAAATGTCAAAACGGACAGTCATAGAAAATTTGAAGTCATTATCTTTCTACCCCAAAGGTTTATGCTTATTTGTCAATACTAGAAGCTACTGTGTGCTACGCCGGCATTTTGAGAAGCCACCTTTCGCAGTGAGTTTAAATTATACACATGCATGGGTTATTTGCCATCTTTATAATATAATAAGTTTTATCTTTAATAAAAATATTTAAAAATCGCCCATATTCATATATCTACACAAAATATTCGAAAATTTTATAGAGATAGAATGATAAATGGCGGATTTGTGGACGTAACAAATTTGGCTGTTTATGACAGATATATCGTTCGATCCGATTAAATTCAGTACATATATGTATCTTCCCGACATATTCCCAAATATCGAGTGGTCCACACTGATTTCAGATTATTTGGCAGCTTAATAATAAAGTTGTACGATTCTAACCAAACTTTGTAGTTTTGATGAAATTAGGTTGATTACTTGAGATGAAATTATTTTATTCCGCTAGATAGGCCAAGTCGGCCACTGTGCGTTCGTGTTTATACTGCCCGTTCTTTCAACTATTCCTCTCTCTAAGGGCCATCTTGGGTCAAAATCAAAATAAAAAATTTTTAAGGGTCAATTTAAAAGCCGTTGGACCATAGAGATCTGCTAGGGTATGTTCCCTTCGGCGCTCCGAAATTTAGCGGTCATATCTTTAATTTTGTTTTGTTTTTTTTTTTTTTATTTTTGCCTGTGCCTTATTATTAATTTTTCGTGTCTTTGTGGCTTGTGCCCATTTACATTTATGTTTTTGGAACATTTTTCACGCTTTTTGGTTGAAACTGCAATCAAAACAAAATGGGAAAATATGGCTCTTTACTTAAGAGGCTTATTGGCTTTTATTTTTGGCCATTTGATGTGATTAATAAAATGAATTTTATGCATACCATTAGCCCAAAGAGGTTTTTATCTGTGTGATAAACATTTTCGATGTCTTAATAATAAATCATATACAATTTTTTTGATTTAGATATACGAATTTTTATTAAAAAAAAGAGAAAAAATACTATGTGCAATATTAATGAATACTCGAGTGAAATAAATATGTACATATATGTGCTTGAATTAAGTAAGTTAAACAATATTTACATTATTAATAATTGTACTATATGTCAATAAAACATAAATCAAAACATCATGCATCATTTATAGAATATTGTGCATTTAAACGTTAATCTTTTTGGTCTTCCCTTAATAGCAAACATCATTTAATCATTTAAAAACATTCGTTGTGGGCTTCGACTTTGTTAAAATGCCTTTCGATATCTTAAATTCTTACGATCTTACTATGTACCTTTCTATATTAGCTACTTCTTTACTGAAATTTAAAATATATTTTGTCTTATTTAGCGAAATTCTATGTATGCTCCCAAGTATGTATGTATACATATATGTTTCTACATAAACCAAAAAACGCGTTAACACTTTGGTAAACCTGACCCACTTAACTTAGCTGCCGTTGCCCCACAAAGCACAATTTAAATGGCATTCAGTTCGTTTCCTGAACCCAAAGAAACATTTCACTTTCTTTTGCTCAGCTCTGCCAAGCAAAAAACAACAATTCTGTAGCACGGGTTTTAGCAGTTCATGTGGCCATTGCATTTCTGCTGTCCATATTGGTCGCATAAGTCACGCGTGCCAGGGGTCACTGTGTCATCGCCGAGATGGTCTTAACGATGGTTATATAAAAAAATTCAAAGTTTGGTGCTATCAGGTAACAATACAGCGTGAAAGCAAAAGTCTTGCAAATGAAGAGAAAGACCGAAAACAACCTTGATTTGAAATGGGGCAACTGCCTTGTTGAAAAATTATTATTGACTACAGTCAAACGATTAATCTCATGGCCCTGTCTTAAGACTTGAGATTCCTTTGTCTCGATCGTTTCCTATAATTGTCAACCCATTGCACCAATAACTCTCCACGCCCCACACTTTAAACTCGATGTCTTTCAACAAAATAATCTCAACGCGTAATCGGTTTACTTAGGCATTAAATTGAATTATGACCGCATTTTTATTGCTCTGCGGTATTTCACTGATTTGTATTTTTTTTTTCTTTTATCTGCCATATCGTTTATTCATTCCTTTTGCATATTTTTTTCTTTGATTTGCATGTTTTGCAGTTGTTGCCTGTCACTGTAATCATAAATTCTTTGGCCGCTTTTTACTTGCATCATGTAATCCAAAAATGGCCAAGTCAATTCAATGTTGATCTGCCGTTTCGCTAAAAAGCCCCAACATCGTCATCATCATCATCATCAGCATTATAATCCGCTTCAGACGTTTTGTGCTTTTATTTAAGTACGTATATTTATCTTATTTATTTATTGCTACAAAGTGCTGTGTTCCTCCTGCGAACCAACAAATTGTACATACTATGTTGAAATATAAAATAATATTCATGGTACTACAGTTAACTCTAGCGATCCTTTCCATAAATTATATTTCAAATGAAACCATTTTATTTCCAATTAATCTCTCAAGTATTTAAAGAAAACCCTGTACTATCACAACAAACAAATAAATGAATTAAACCATTTTTGATCACATTCGGCATAGGTACTCCAAAAAACTTTAAATTACTAAATTTGGATAAAATATCTTCATAAGCGTATTACTGTCCTAAACCATTTTGGAGGCCATATGTTATAGTGAACTGATTTTGATTATATTTAGTTCAGTGAAAAATCAACAAAATATGCCCTGAAAATGTTATTTTGATCGATTGTTCCTATGGGAGCTATACATAGTAAACCGAATTAAGAGTGTTTTGGCACTTTAAAAAGAACACCATAATTTGATTACGATATCTGCAAAAAAAAAAAGAATTATTCCCCAAAATCATTTGGATTTTTAGGGGCCTTATAAAGCCCTTTTGGAAGCTATAAAATAGAATGCTGATGTTTTAAATTAATAAATTTGTTTCCCCTCAAGTAATTAACGATTTACATCCAAAGTTGCTCTTTCTTTTATCTTCTCGGATATCTAGTCATAAAAAAATAAGGAAAAACGGGCGTGTCTTAATGGGCTTCTCTTGTCACTCTGATCATACTCTAGCTAACTTTGGGGGTCTCGGACATCTCCTTCTGTATTTGAAGCCTATTTTCGACTTGCAAAAATTTATAAAAAAAAAGTTTAACTACAACTTTTGAAGTTTTCATCTCATTTTATAATTGGGCTTAAATCGCGAAATTCTCGTACCGGGAAACGGGGCAATATATTGACCTGAAACAACACACTTGATCTATGTGACGATAATGCGAAATACTGTTTATTTAATTATAAATTTTGACATTTTAGGAAATTTCAGATTTTTGATCATATCAAAAATTGTTCAAGATTTTTATATGGTTAATCCAAACAGAAATCTTAAAATAAGAATCTCCAATCTTTTAAAACAAGCTCAAAAACAAAATTTTGAAATTGCGAAAAAATCTAAATTTCGGAATTGAAACCAGATTTTTCTGGCTCGTTTTAGGAATAAATTGTTTTCATTGCTAGAATGGAACGACTTCTTTTGGAAAAAAAATCTAAAATCGTAACCAAAATCTTGAAACAAGATTATAAAAATCGGAAATTTTCAATTAAAGACTTAATATTTTTTTAAGAATTTTTATTATTTTTACGAATTTTTATAATTAGGGATCATCCATAAACTACGTGACGCTCCAGGGGTGGGGGGGGGTCTGGCGAAGCGTCACGATCATATGGTAAATCTTCAAAAATATTCCTTCACTGTGTCACAAGGGGGAGGGGGGCGTCTATTTTGCCGAAAATCAGCGTCACGTAGTTTATGGATGATCCCTTACGACTTTTTATTTTTACTTGAGATTATTTGGATATGTTTTGAAAACTGTTGGTCTTATTGTAAACATTTTTGTTGTTGTTTTAATATTGAGATTTATTATGTCAATTCAAAACTTGTGTATGTATGTAACGGGCAGAAGGAGGCGTGGTGGACTCCATAAAGTATATATATTCGGGATCAGCATCAACAGCTGAAAATAATATAGCCATGTCTGTCTGCCCGTCTGTTTGTCTGTTCGTATGACAGAAAGGATCTTAGAGACTATAAGAGCTATGGAGCTGAAATTTTACCAAAAGATGCGTTTAGTAGTCTAGCAGATCAAATTTCCGATTTATTTCAATATCTTTTCCCGTTTCCTCGTAGGAGAATTTCGCGGTTTACACTCACACTATAAAATAGTAATATTAATAATAATAACAATAGTATGACGAAAATATTTTTAAAATCGAGTGAAAACTTTAAAAGACAAGTGAAACCATGTATATTGAAGCATTTACCAAATGTGACATTAAATTGCAAACACTATTGATAAGAAACACGAGGGTGGTCCGATAAGTACTTAGCCTCACCGCCTGATAGCGCTACTATCAAATGAGAAATTTACTATCGTGTAGTACATTCTCGGCTGAAATTTCGACAGTAGCCGTCTACGAAAATGTACAACACGATAGTAAATTTCTTTTTTGATAGTAGCGCCATCGGGCGGTTAGGATAAGTACTTATCGGACCACCCTAGTAAATGCTAATGCCTTGAAGTTTAAGAATAAATAATAATAAATCATTCGCTGTTTACATACGAGTTCGACGTGTGTTTAAGTTTCGGGTTCTGCGCCAATTGGCTTCAGCGCCTAAATGTAGAAGTCAGGCTAAAAGAGCAAGTGGTTAATACTATGCAAAGATCGCATCTCAGAGAAGATTTAGAGATCAGAAATACAGAGCAGGAGAGGGACATAAGGCGTAGACGCCGGAGCAGCCAACACACAGAAGTTCGGCGACAAGAGCTAGCTATGAATGCAGCACAGAGAAGATATAGAGTATATATAGATATAGAGGATAGCAGAGCACTTCTACTTCTTTAGTTGAAGTCTATAGGAAATTGGAATTGATCAATATAAGAGACAATACCAATTTGCTTGCGAAAGCATAGTGATTCTCAACACATAACAGCTAGAACAGAACTTAATGAGAGAGAAATTGGCAACTTAATTCGTCATGATGAAGGTTATAGAGTTTTAAAAGGCATACGCTCTTCTCCTTTTATGGCTATGATAAGGCATACATTCGTTAGTACAGGGTATTTTGAAGTCGGGCCGAAACGCCTATAGCATTCATGTATGCAATGGAATTAACATTATGGAAATAAAGAAATGTACAGGGGTTATTATGGTCTGGATGATCGAGCGAAGGACGCATGGAGCAGAGCCCCCTAGTTATACCCTGTACCGTATGGTACAAAGGGTATATTAAGTTTGTGCAAGCCGAAAATGTATGTAACATACAGAAGGAAACGACGGAGACCCCCAAAGTTACCTAAAGTATGATCAGGGTGATTAGAGAAGTCGATATACCCATGTCCGTCTGTCCGTATGAACGCCTAGATCTCAGAGATGGTAAGAGCTAGAGCAACCAAACTTTCAGATTAGATCCCTTATTATTCCATAGGAGACACGTTTATTTTATTTTTTCGATATCGGGGTTACATTATATAGCTCCCATAGTGGTGTTTCAGAGGACCTATATCATATAGCTCCCATGGGACCAATCGGCGAAAATTTTTTTTTAAAATAACATTCTATGTATTTTGTTTGTTTATGAAGATATCGTTATCAAATTTGGCATTCGGGAATTTTTTATAGTTCCCAAGCACTGTATCAAATTTGATCGAAGTCGGTTGACTATATGATATAGCTCCCGTAGGGCCGATCGATCAAAAAACCATTTTTTGTACAAAATTTGTTGTGCTTTGTTTGTTTATGAAGATATCGTAACCAAATTCAGCATTTGGAAGTTTTTTAGAGATCCCCAACACTGTACCAAATTTGATCAAAATCGGTTGACTATATCATATAGCTCCCATAGGGCCGATCGGTCGAAGAAAAATGTTTTTGATTAAAAATTCGTCTGTTTTTGGTTGTTTATGAAGGTATCGTAATCTAATTCGGCAATCAAATGTCTTTTGGTGTTCTTAAGCAATTTACCGGATTTTATTGCTAGCAGTGGTACAGGGTATCCCAAAGTCATCCGCACCCGACTTTAACGTACGCTATCTTTTTTATTTTGTATTCAAGAATATTAACTGTATTTCAAGATTTTTGCTCTTCTTTTAAGAATTATGGTTTGGTTAAAGATCATTTCGTCTTAACTTAAGAATTAAAATTTAGAATTCAAAAATCTTTTTCTATCGAAAATCTTAAGTAATATTTAAAAGAGCATTTAAAAAATGTATGCTTTGTGGGAAAAAGCGGTAAATCGATTTCCCGCAAAGAGAAAATTTTTCTGTGGGTTATTTTATACATATGAAGAAAGGAAGGTGCAATTGTTAAAATTTTAACTATTACTTTGTTGTATGCATCCGATACAAGAAGAAAGGGGAGCTTAAATTGTGCATCTGTTGGTAAAAATTGCGAGTCTCTTAATGACATTAAAAAAAATCAACGGGTATACATTTTAAGTCTGGCTTGCTTTTGTTATTGAAATCAATGGTATTTCATGGATGTGCTGCCCACCTTCAGATGTTCTCGGAGCCATCGCATTTCGCAAAAAATACAGAGTGACAGTCAACGACTCTGTTAACTGATCGTAATTTAACGCCTCAATGCTGGAGGGAGTAATTCTTTTGTTTGGTTGTGTGTTCATTGCTCATTCAACTTCTAGACTTGTAGTTTGTGTGTTTGGCTATTTTTTAGCAACGTTGCTAGGATACACTTCATACGTCATCGTCGACAAGGTTAAAGGCTAAACAGGAAGAGTCACGAGTGATAATGCCACTGCTAAAAAGACAAATCGCTGTTGTGGGCTTTTAATTTATGCAATGTGTGCTATTTTTTCAGCGATTACTTTTGCAGTTGTTGTTATTGAAGTTGTTGTTGTAATTGCAGTTGTTGTTGTTGTTGGTGGTGTTGCAAGTCAACTGCAAATGTAAACGTAACTTTTTGACTTTATTTTGAGATGCATGCCGCAGCCAAGAGGTTGTAAGTTGTAAGTTTGACTGTCGAACTCTTGTCGCACATCTGCAGACGGCCCAATGCCCGGCTGACAGTCTGACAGATAGCCTGACTGGCCAACCAGCCAACCAACCAACAAACTGACTATGACTTGGCCAACTTTGCTGATAGCTAGCTCGTCGGTTTGTTAGCTGGTTGGCCATGCCAAGGATTTTTATCAGTTTTGGTTGATCTTGTGCCATGTACGTTTTTCATTTTGGTTCCATTTTGGTTAGCATGACTTTACCGGAGATTTATTTTGAGTGCAAGCTTTTCACCCCACTAGCATTTGCTAATGTTGTTGTTGTTGGTGCTATTGCATTTTCTTTATTGACCATTTTTTTATTTGTTTGTTCAATTGTTGTTGTGGCTTATGTAATAAGTGCTATGACCAAGTGCTGGCATAAATAGTAGGCGTCAGTTCCATTGATACAATCAAAGTGACAAGTGCAGCCACTTTGAATCCCCACCAAAACCTTAGCAGCTTTTGGCAAATGTTATACTGTATTTATAGCATAGTCGGCAGCAAGTGTCTTTCATCCCAACACATCAGACAATGTGGGCCAACAGAGGCCGCTTGCCCAACAATCCAGCAGCATGGCCAAGTCTAAAGATATGCAAGCCAGCATTAACAGTACCAACCGGCAACAACAAATGCCAATTAATCAAACAAAATATTACCACATTGTTGCCATTTGTTGTTGTCTACAAATTTCAGTCTAAAAATAAAAATTTTCAAAAACTTATAATGAGTAGCCAAGCTTGGCCACATGTTTGCATATTTTACAAAATGTTTTTGTATTTAATTTCTTCTTCTTTAATTTGTATACTAGTTTTTCAATTTGTACCCTTGCACTTTCACAACTCACACAACACAATGGTACACAAAGCAGACGTGGAAGGAGGAAGGGGTCTGGAGGTTGGATCAGGGAGAGCACACACAGCACTGCAACTCATCAAACTTTGATCGCCATTTCCTAATCGCGCCGTCTGTGTGCTTCATTAACTTTTGGACCGGACTTTCTTTACTATGACGTTGCATGCAGGCAGACAGATGACTAGATAGGCAGTTCGGTAGGCGGGCTGGTTTTGGGAGGGGCGGGACTGCAACTAACTACTGACGAGGTCGTGAGTATCACTCAAATTGCCTTGCCATATTCATCATCATCAACAACGTGTGAGGCGACTGCCTGGGCAGACTGTTAGTTTTGTCAGTTGATGGGCGTGTCACATGGTATCCGTGCTAGGCCTGACAGAACTGACAGATGCTATTGCCATATAGCCTCTCCTCTAATGCTTAGGTCAGACACGGTAATTATTTGACTACAAACTGTCTATATAAGGCTTAATTTAAATCATAGTTTTTGGGACATATTGAAAGCCCAGATATAAAGTAAAACAAATGCAAAGGCACAGATTAATGCAACTATTAAGTGTACAAAGTTTGAGTTTTTTTTTTGTTTTTGGGGGTTTAAATCTATACGATGCTCGAGTATGGGTTTAAGCACCATTTCGAGCGAATTTTCGAATCAAGATAAAAAAAAAATAAAAAACTTTTGAAGGTCAAGGGTATTACAGATTGATCCATGCATCCATCTTCGGGTAGCGGTTCATCTGTGCATGTTGTTGTAGAAACTCTCCACTGTAAACTGCAATAATATTCCAATTTTACAACTTTGATATGCGCCTCTCAGGTCAGTTAAAAACGAAACATTTTCACAAAAAACCCTTTCCCTTGAACACGTCTTCAAATACAATTAAAAATTTATTCGGAAAAGTTTATCCCATATCCCAGTGGAATAAAATACTTTCGTCGTTCGTGGCCCATTACACTTTGAGGCAAAGTTTTTACTCGCTTTATTATCGAAAGCGATCTTTCCACTCTAGCCGTTGTCTAAGGAAGACTAGCCAAAACTGTGAAATGATAATTTATTACGCGAAAGTACGTTCGTTCAATCACAGCACCTTAGTAGAAAATTAAATTGCCGATATTTTTTCGCTTTAACCACAAAGACAATCAATCAATCCTTTTATCTTTAATGTAGGGAGCCTGCTTCCAAGAAGCACTTGGAAGCTGGGAAGAAAATATTCCTTGACGATGAATATTTCCGCATAGTCGACGCATGGAATGAGTATCGAGACTGCGAAGTATCAGCAGATGATTTTTGAGGATTTAGATGATAGAGTATTCAATATTTTTCAGAGATTTCTCGTGAAGAAATTCAGACAATGGAAGATCCCTCATTGAATTAGTATCGTGCCAAACGGATCGAACAAATTGTCATGGCATTGACAGTGAAAAAATTTCGCATTTGTGTAAATTTTTTATTTTCATTTGAATTGCACACAAATGAACAGCCATATTTCTGCTACATCATATCTTTGTCCTACCACTTTGGACATATCGAGTTGAAGCTCTTCGCAAGGCACAACGACTTTTGTCAGATTTTCAGATCTTAAATATCAAATGCGTGTCATATAAATAGGGGTCTTCAGCCCACTTGCCACTCCCCTAGCTACGTGTAACTCGTTAATATCTCGAATAATGATGATGTCGATGAAAAACAGCATTGCCACTATAGTATATAAGAATCATCATCTCGCATACAGTTGAAAGACTCTATATTTTGGGGATTAAGTGTCTAACAAAATACAAGTGCAAATATATGAAAAGGTTCGTTTCGCTGGTTTTGCAGGCGTGATCTATCTGACTGCAACTTTGGGTAACTGGAGTAACTACTGTATACGTATATATGTACAAACATATATATTTAGATCAAATTTAAGTCAGTAACATGGGGGAAAAAAACTCATAAAATTCTTTAATTAAAAGTATTGTCGATGCAGTAGAAACATTTTTACGAGCGTGTCAGACACGGCCAGACCAGGTTAGGCAAGACCTGACGAGGCTACGCCAGGCCAGGCCAACCACTGTCAGCCCAACAAGCCAGAGCTAGTCAATGTCTAAGACAGCCTCTAGCAGTTTCCTTCTTTCCTTATACTATATATATGTACATGTACTCTTATTTTGTGCTTTCTTGCATTTAGTTTTAGCTTTTCATTACTTCATTTCCATGTCTATACAAAGTCTGGCTAGCAAATGGCAAATAGCAAAATGCATAGACAAAAACAAAAAAAAAACAAAAAAACTGGTCAGAAAATCCTCAAAGTTAATTCACTGTAAGATCCTCGTTTAAATGCGACCGACCAACTAACTTGGCCAGCCTCAGTCAGTTTTGTGAGTCTGTGAGTCTAACAAGAAAATGGAGGGGGTAGTACCAGAAAAAAAAAAAAAATTAGAAATAGTTTTTGCGCAATCCTCACAAATCTGATAAGCAGTTAGGAGAGCATTAGAGCAGACTCACAAATACACGCACACTCGAAGATCTAGGCCCGTTGTGTTACATAGCTACGTACATTTTTACATACGTACTTGTGGGCAACTATGTAGCATACTGCAACAAGGCAAAAGCCGCCACAGACGGCAGTCAATGCCGAAATCCCGAACACAACTGGCAGCCAAAAGCCGCGCTTACCCCGTTGACTGAGTTTGCTCAATGCGCCTAATGCTAAAGCTGATGCTCAAGTGCCCTGGTGCCCGGTGCCTAGTGGCCCCGCACCATGCCGCAATCCACTATGCTCTCCGTACACCAAGGCGACGGCACAGCGGCGACGTCGTAACATGCAACATTACATGCCTATAATTTGTTTTCACACAGCAGGACGTTTTCACTCCATAAGACATCAGAAAGAGGTCTTAAATGGTCACATTACTGCCATTTCCAACAGCGTTCAAATGGCACCACCGAGCTGAAGTTTGCTCTGCCTAGCAGCCTAACAGTCAGCGTGGTGGCTGTGGTTACAGCCAACCCCCCCGCTCCATTTCTCCGCCGATCTCATCGAGCGCCTCCTAACCATCCCAACACACACACACACACAGGCATGCAGGTAATAGTAATTTTCATGTAGTTGCGTGTTGTGTGCGTGTTTTGCTGAGATTTATATGCAGTGTTGGTTAATGCAATAAAGTTAAAACGTTTACTGTTATTTAATTTAGCCATTATTTTGTAATAATTTTTTTCTTTCTCTACTACTTAGCATGCTTGACTCCTCGGGAACTTGCTGCTGCCACTTTTGTTGGCAAACATGGGCAAACATGGGCAAAGATGTAAATGACATTTCATTTACTATTGGCCCGAAGATGCTGCTGACAATGTTTGCTCAAACAGGTGAATGGAGATAAACTGTCCAGGTATCTTCGATTAGACATACCTATAGCCAAGATGATGACACTTTGATAAATATCAGCACAGATTAACGCATATATATATTCATAAGGTATGTATGCTTGTACGTATGGAAGCGTGTTAGGACAATGTAGACAAAAGATCGGATTGTCTTTGAGATATATTTGTTAAAAGTTGCTTAAAGTTGAAGGAGAAATTCTGTGGTATTATGATATTGAGTAAAATAATGTTTTTATAATCGTTTCGGCAAGACCATCTGGAATAAGCCAAATTTTATTTATTAATATTTTTAAAGTACAACAATGCATATTAATGCTTAGGTTTAAAAAAATATTTAGAAAGGAAAGAAGCAGAATAAAAAATAAGCTAACTAGGAACTATGGGTGATCTTCCCAACTTCCCAACTTTCCCAATTAAAAAACTTTCCAATTGGATTTTTGTTGTTGTGAAAATTCGAAATTCATACCTTAAAGTTCGGTAACTTTTTATCGATTTTGAAGAAAACGGAAAGTTACGTAAAAAGTAGTTATTTAAAGTATATGGGGCAAGTTTCAAGTTAATATGTTGAGGGGTGTGGGAGACAACATGGTAAATCGATTGAGAGGGGCGGGGGCCGCATCGATAACATTTGGATGTGGGTTTGTTTATTAGGGCCACATGAATAATCTTACCAAAATTTGTGATTCTAGGTAATTTTTTACCATAACGGCCCCCAGCGTGACCAACTGCAGTCAGAAAATTTTGACCACTATAACTTTTGTTGTATTTGTCCGATAAAAGAAAGAAGAATAATTGAGAATTTAAAATTGCGTCTGTTGAAAACTATTAGTGTTTAGGTTCATCCAAAAATTGAAAAATCTAAAGTTGCGTACGCTACATTTTGTACTGGTATAAAACAAAGATGGAGTACGTTAAAGTATGGCAGGGACGACTTTGAGATAACGTGAACCATCACATTGCAATCAAATCCGGTTCACTGCAAACAAAATTTTGATTCCCAACTTAATTATATATCTTAATAAATAAAAGCAAAAAAAAATAATTTTGCAGCAAAAACATATTTTTTGAGCGATCGGTCTTATGGGGACTATATGATATAGTCACCGATTTTGGTAAAATTTGGTACAGTGCTTATGCACTGTAAAAAACTACCAAACGACAAATTTGGTTACGATATCTTCAAATGAAATATTGATAACGGACAGACGGACATGTCCCAATCGCTACCCGAGGTTATGATAAGCATTTTGGTATAAAGGACTTGGGGTCTGCCACGCCTTCTTTTTGCCGTTACATACATTGCATAAATCTAGTATAGCCTTTGTACCTATACCTTTAAAATGAAGGTGTCTCGAAACTAGAAGACATTTATGCCCTGTACTTTATGGTATAAAGGGTATATGAGTCGTTGGAGACCCCCTAAAGTATGATCAGGGTGACTAGAGAAGTCGATATAGCCACGTCCGTCTGTCCGTCTGTCTGTATGAACGCCTAGATCTCAGAGATGGTAAGAGCTAGAGCAACCAAAATTTCAGATTAGATGCGCTATTATGTCAAGGGAGACAAGTTTATTTTATTTTTTGATATCTTATATATTATATAGCTCCCATAGGGGTGTTTCAGAGCACCTCGAAAATAAACAAAAGATGGATAATTCAATTGTTTATACAGGTATCGTAACCAAATTTGGCATTCAGATGTTTTTTATAGTACCAATCACTGTACTAAGTTTTATCAAAATCGGTTGCTGTACGATAGCTCCCATATTTTTATTGTACAAAATCCGTTGGGTTTTGTTTGTTTACGAAGATATCGTAACCAAATTTGGTGTTTGGCAGTTTTTTAGGGTTACCCAGCCAGCAATGGACTGACTATGGCAGCAATCGGTTGACTATATAGCCCCCATAGGACCGATCGGTCAAAAAAACTTGTTAGTTGCAAAATTCGTTGTGATTCGTTTGTTTATGAAGATATTGTGACAAAATTTTGCGTTTTTTAGAGTTCCCAAGACTGTACCAAATTTGATCAAAATCGATTGACTATATTATATAGCTATATATAAATCAGTTTATTTGGAAAATTAATTGTGTTTCGTTTGCTTATAAAGATATCGTAACCAAATTTGGCGATTCTCAGATTCCCCAGGCACTGTACCAAACTTGATCAAAATCGGTTGACTACATTATATATATAGGACCGATCGGTCAAAAAAACATGTTTTTTGTGAAAAATTCGTCTGCTGTTTTTTAGGTTCATGAAGGTATCGCGGTCAAATTTTGCAATCAAATGTCTTTTCGAGTTCTTAAGCAATATACCGGATTTAATTGAAATGTGGTTAAAACTAAGGTTTTTCACATTTTTTCCTTACTAATTTCATGTTAATTAACGGAAACATCAATACATATATGTATGTATATAAGGTCAACAATGACATAATACATATTTCAGTTGATAGCATCTGATAAACTTTGCATAATTACAATTATCTACCATTAGCTTTAGTGAAAATGTATATATTAAAAGGAAATAAAGCAAAAATAAATCTAAATCTATAATTGAGATGTGGTGGTACAGGGTACCCAAAGTCGTATGCGCCCGACTTGAACGAACGCCATCTTTTATTATTAACTTTAAATGGTATAATTTTAATAAAAAATATTGGTTAACCACAAAAAATTAAATTAAATGTTGGCTAACAACAGCTAATTTATTACTACTGGCTCAAAAAAGTTTTCTTAGGTTTAATTTTGATTTAAGGATTCTTCACCATAAAATAAACTCAGAAACTATAGGCTCGTTATCAGAACAATCCATCAAAATATTAAAAAAAAATATTTCGCGACCCGGCAGTAATTTTGGAGTCCGTAGAACAGCCTTGACCTAAAAAACTCACTAGAGTTCGAAACATCAAAAATAGATATTAAAATTTGTGAAACCACTTTACAGTGTGATCCCATCCTTCGGTAGGAAAATTTTAAACAAACACTGTACTGGATGAAAACTTAAATAATAAACCTAGATGTTTTTAACACTTGTGATGGTCGAAATTCGAAATTTTCCCAGAGCACATACTCTTGAGATTATTTGATCAAAATTTCATAAAGATTTGAACACTGGAATCTATGAAAAAGCTATTAACAGCTCTTTCAAGCTCGTGTCGCCCGCTAGATTATTATTAGTTATGGGTGTAAAGATGAACTGAGACCCAAGTAGATCTATTGTACCCCCTTCACGGCTTATAGCTCTCCCAAAAGTCCAATGGCCTGTATATATTCCAGTATTTTGTTTGGACTTATGGCAACAACGATCTCCGGTGAGAAAACGTTCATGCCTAGGAGCATGTATCTTTTGCTGACGAGTATCATGCATTCACATAATAGATGCACAGAGGTCTCTTCCTCCATGCTACAGAAGCGACATTGTCCAATATCCGCTATCCGGGCTATACGCCAGCTACATTACTTGGGCGCATATCTCGGTTGCGGTAAGCAAGGTTTATCATGAACGTTTGCACCAATAGGTTTCAATTTTTTGAGTGCTACTTAATATAGTGAAATAAATATTGATTATTGATATCAGATGAAGCATTCTATATACCTCTTAAATTAAATCTTTATAAGACTCTCTTTGTTAACAAACAAAATGGAATACAAAAATAAGTATACCTAGAAAAAATCTCAATATGCACTCCAAGACAGCCTGTATAAGCGTATATAAGAGTAGTATTGATTTTTATGATGTTTTACTAGCTGACAAAAAACCAACGATTATAATCCTCGAAGTATGCCTACAGCCAGCAAACGGTAGCTAAAAAAATGAATTTACCCGATGCACACGTAACCGTTTTAAACTTTACCCACGCCAATCACCTTCTGACTTGCATAGCCATTTGCGCTATATATGTATGGCTATAAATCATAATCTTAGCCGTGGCTATGGCTTAGTCTTTGGCCGGAGCCCCAAGAAGACTTCGAAGCAAATTAAAGTGATCGCCTGGTAAACAGGGAAGAGCAGGAAAGACTGGCAGAAGCTTTTAAGCTGCACTGCAGACAGACAAATAATCTTGTTTAAATATAAAGATTTCGGGTGTTTATATGACTAAGCAAGTTTGTCAGTCCAGTCAGTCAGGCGCTCAACATGTTGCCTGCCATGGCGTTGAGGATGCTTCTCTGGCCTTCTTTCTTTCAGGCCGTTCTATATGTTGCTAGTTTTTGCATGCTTCAGTGCATTGCTGATGTAGCGTATAAATGTTGAAAGCGGTCAGCAGGAATCATCAGCTTAGATCGGTGCCGAGGACAGGGTCTTGCACTGCTGCTGACCAAGTTGACCAAGCCGACGACAGCAAGCATCAAATCTTACACAGGCCACAAGCCACATCGGCAACAAGTTGGGCGCACGCGCACCATGCCACAGGTGGAATGGGATGGTGCAGGGGCTTGTATGAGGCAGGTACGCAAGCACTGGACTGCAGCCCATTGCATGCACCACAAACTGGCGAGCTTGTAAGTCGTAATTCTTTTGGGGCCCAATCCCTACACACACACACATTTACAGACACACAAACTTGGACTCAAAGCGAACTTTGCATTATTTGCGCACATCAAATAAAACGTGGCAAACAGCTTTTTGCGGCTACGGTCAGAAATTAAGTCTTACAAAAATTAAATAACCACTTGGGCAAAATAAAACTACAAACACACACATAGTACTGCAAATCTCTTTACCCCTCCATATCGCCACTTTTTCTGTCTTTTCCGACGTGAATGGACCATAAGTGTTCTTGCGGTTGTGGCTGCATTATGGTCCATGCCTAGTTGATGATGCACCGTGGCAGATAAGCCAAAGATCGTTGGGCGAGAGAAACAAATGTCTGTAGGTACAATAGTTGTTTACTAAGGCGTAACGGATATTTGTGGGACTTTCACGCATTTTCACGTTTTCGCACATTGTCGTGTCGACCGAATCGTAGCAATAGGAATAAATTAATATTAACCACAATTTTCGTCAATTTGTTGTCTTAATTCTATCTATTCTATTATGCTTACACACAGCAAAGACACTTTTCGAAGATAATTTTACTCACTTGATTATTTTCGTAAATATTTTGATTATGTATTGGATAATTACTTAATAGACATTGAAGTGTTTAATCTTCAAGTTACTTTGAGGTTTTCAATAACTGCTTATAGAAACCAGAAAAAACTTGTTAAATTATGTAGGTACTATTAAATAAATTTATATTATCAATTCATGACTTCAATAGTACTTCATATCTCTTGGGGACTTTTTGTCAACGGCAAGAAATTGTTGATAATTTTTTTTGCCAAAGCGTCAAAAATCACTATTTAATAAATTGAATGTTTGTTTAAGTTTAACCCAAGTCTTTGAAATTAAAAGCTTTTTTTGGACGACTACGGCTACATAAAGGGAGTATACGTATGTTCGTCTGTTCCCTCGTAACTTCTGAACCATTTATCATAATTTGACAAATGAAGTAACTAACGAAGCATCTTGTTCGTCCACTAGTTATAGGTTATGTGACGTTATATTAAATTAAATATAGCGACCTCAATAGGACATTCAAGTCATGAAAACAAAAATCTGCTTTATTAATGTTGGGAATCAAATGAAAAGGCTTAATAATCTTAGAACATTTCAAATATAATTATAATATTGGTTAGAACCAATCAAAAACAGTAGAGTAAGATGAACTATTTATTTGTTCCTTGGATCATAAAGAATTGCTAAAAAAAATAACTCACGGTCTCTTGAAAAATTCGAAAAGTAACCTATGAGTTTGGTATATTATCTTTTATAAAATGTAAAGTGGCTCTGTAAAGTACTTTATTACGAAATAGTAACGCAAAAATAAGTTGGAAAAACTAAAACCCGACTACTAAACCCGACTATTAAGCAAGTAAATATTCTCATCTGAAATTAGACTTAACAAAGTATTTAATTTGCATCATCTATTAAATAAGTTGGTGTTGGTCACTGGAGCGTATATATTTATAATATAAGCAAATTTGTTAAATGTCAACAGGACTCAATATTTATTATGTATTAGTAAAAGAATTTTTTATAGACCACCAAACAAATCATTTGTCAAAAGTTGAAATCTAAACGAATTAAAAGCTGATTATATATTTCCACTTTCTGTTAAATATCGTCTGCGGCGGCCAATGGCCAAAAATGTATGTACTGTAGATACTTATATTCGCAATTGCATTTGTTGCCATTGCACAGAGAGTGAGCTGCTTTAACGCTCTAAAAGATAAGAAAAAAAATACTTATTTGCAAACGAATGCAAAGTGTCCGCTGTCTATGTTGCAGTTGTTGTTGTTGTTATTTTTATTTTAAGAGGCTTTAGACTGCAAAAAATAATAAATATTACCAAAACGGCAAGCACTGTCGAAAAGAAGAAAACCAATACAGGCAGCAAAGCAACAGCAGCCGGAGCAACAAGAAAAAGTATCTTTAAGATACACTTATGCTGTCTTTTTATGGCATATCTTTTACTTATTTGCTCGCACTTCAGTTACTTCGCCGTAGCAACTGATTTTGTTTTTATTACTTGTCATTTGTTTTCGTTTTATTTTTGTAAATGAATCGGAATCGAAATATGGGTCGACGGCGCATGGTCTGGGGTTGACTGCGTCCGAGTCAGAGCAAATTCGAAACTTGGGAGCACGAACTCAAAACATAATTTCAGTGCCACTTTTAGCAAATAAGAAATGAACAAAAACTTAAAAATCGTCATGAGTTAAAATCTTCACTGAAATGGTGAGGAGCAATGCGAACACTTTTTGTTTTGATGAAATTGCACGAATTATTAATAAGAGTGTGTAAAAAAAATGTGTGTTTGTGTGTAGTGCACTTTAACAGCCCACGTTGTTGCGTGAAAGAGGTAACAACGAGCCGCCACAGGTGAAAGACGCACACGAATTCCTACATAAGTTATGGCAATTTCTCTGCACAAATCGTGCAAATATAATGATTTTAATTGAAACAATACAAATCAGAGTCAAGTGGCGGTATAATAACAAAGTAGTAAGCAATAAGTGTATAGATTTCTATAATGCTTCATTCAGAATACTTATGTATAGAGAGGGACGATCACTCAGCGCAGTAAAGAATCCTTGCCCGTGACGATTATGACGCTTTTCGACTTTTTTTAATTAATATAAACTAACTTGCATTTATTTAGTATGCCAAAAATGCACTTACACTCACTTTGACGCAAAGGTAAATGCACGCACAATTTTATTTTTATTCTTATTTCACTTTATGCCTGTGCTTTTGATTTATGTACATATATTTATTGCAGTTGTACATATGTATGTATATATGTGTTTATATGGCTTACTTTTAGCATGAAAATAGATATGAACGCGCACAACACTTCGAGCTCATACACTTGTTTTTAAACAATATTCATTTCGTTTATATGCAACTATATCTCGTAGATACTTAAAGTTTGTTTAGCATCCGACACACGGCAACTAGCGTTACGTCCGACCAAAACAACACTGTCAAAATGAAGATCGTTGCGGCCGGCCGAAAGCGCCAAAAATGACAACAAAGCTGCTGTATTGCAACAGCTGATATTAATTCAAGCATTTACCAGCACTGACGATAACGATATATTCGTTGGTGGGAAATTAAATTTTTAAAAGGGAAAATTGGTGGGAAATGCATTTTATTGTTATTTTTACTATTCAATAAAACTTACGTTAAACATAATTGTTGGTTTACAATATAGAAATGGAGAATATTTATTGCTTCAATTTTTAAGGATTAAATTTAACTTAGTTTGAATGGGCCAGGCGAAGCTTGAATACCATTTGAAACAACCACACAAAAATTACAAAAACAGTTTGAAATAAAATAAAAAAAAATGTGCTTACAGCACTACACAGCAGCGGCTTCAGGCGGAGACGGCTGGTTGATCTCCTGATGGCGCTGCAGAAGACTGAGGCATTGATGCAGGCACTGAGTGCTAGCGGTTGATATAGCCTTAAGTAACAAAAGGTCGGGATCAGTGGGCGAAAAGGAAGCACATTCAATGTTCTCAATAGCTCGAGCTAGCGAAGCGTTGCTGTGTGAAAGTAATATTAAATGCTTAGCCAACAGTAAAAATATGAATTTTCACATTAAAACTCACCATTGCTCCGTCAAGAATAAAGCCTGACGCGCTGACACCATGGCGTCCGAAGCAGCTAGCAATTCTCGTGGCGGAAGTGGCGATGAATTGCTTATATCCATGGCCTTTGTGTGGCTCTCGACAACAGCACGCAGTCCGTCTACCCATTCCTGTCGTGCACGTGCATCGTTTGCACGAAGCTTTACCGTATCACCTGAAGCACAAGCTATTGAAAACGTTCGTGAATCCTCATCGCTGGGATATACAACCGCGCCAGCCAACTGAACTTGACCACGAGGAGCACTGGCAAGCACATGCGGTGAGGGCGCTATATCATCACCCACTGCTGAAGAGTCACAGAGATAATAGCTAAGCGTTCCTGTCTTTGCGTCTACGGTAAACCATCTATACTGCCAGCCTGCGAAACATGGTTAGTTCGATTGTTTTCTTAAAAACTTGTTCCAGAGCCTA
The DNA here is from genome assembly GCA_949987675.1 of Chymomyza fuscimana. Taxonomy (NCBI): domain Eukaryota; kingdom Metazoa; phylum Arthropoda; class Insecta; order Diptera; family Drosophilidae; genus Chymomyza; species Chymomyza fuscimana. The sequence continues at coordinate 90,213,586 of OX465088.1, forward strand.
CGCACCCTTCATTACATTTGTATACTTGCTAAGCTGGCCGCTCAGCTGGTGGCGCAGCGTTTGATTAATCATTCGATTTAGACTGCTTTCCATGGCGAAGTAGTCGTTAAAGTCCCCGCCGTCTCTGTTGCAGCTCCAGGAACGGTCGCAACGGCTACTCGTAGATGCTGGTATTGCGTATTGGGCTGTTGTTTGTCCTTGCAGTTGCTTTTGTCGTGATTTATTTTTGCGGTGCTGCAGTGAGGCCTTGATTTTTCGCAGAATTTTTGCAAGTTATATTTTCTAAAAAGCAAAAAAAAATTTGTTCAACTTGTATTTTATTAGTGTTGCCAGCTGTTGCAACTTTTTTGCCACATTTGGTAGCGCTGCCGTCTTTTTTTAAGTGCAGACTAAGCGAGATTTAATGTTAATATTACCATTTTTAAAATATTTTAAGAGCAAAAATTAGCCACTATTTCAACAATTTAAAATAAACTCGGTGAGCAAAAAACGCAAATTACCAATTTCAACTCTTTCGGGTATGTGATATGTGGTATTTACCAATTAAAAGTTATGGTCACACTACGCAAAGACAAGTTCATTTATTTATATTTTACAATTTTGTGAATTTATTAAAAAAAACTAAAACAAAGTTCAATAATTCATTAGAATTAGTACCGGAAAATACATTGGTGTGTAGTGCAATAAAAAATATAAGCTTAGTTGTGAATAATATTGACTTACGAAGCATTTAAATATTTGGGCGTTGACGCTAACCATTTGCATGCTAACAATCTGGGAGCGCCACTTCTGTTAATTGTTTATTTAAACATTTAATTTTCTTTTTCCACAATCATCAGTACAATGGCAGTCCTGAGTTCTTGTTGGTCTCCAATTATATGGTCAAATAATGTTCGCACCGGCAGCTATGCTGTGGCTGCGTATACAGCAGCACTATCTGTGGTGCTCATTACTCTGGTAAATTTTAATATGCTTACAAATTAAGAAAAATATTTATATCTAATTATATTTAAGATTGGATACATGTTGGCAGGCGGTGAGTCTGGTCAGCTGTACTCGCCACTGTTTGAAACCGACATACGTACCTCCATGCCCATTGCAGGTGGATTCTTCATAATCTACTTTATAATAATTATTATTTCATCGTATTTGGTGTACTATGGCATCAAGATCAGGTAAGCTGAAGACAAACTATACTTATTTACATTATAATTTTGAAAACTTTTCTTTGTCCAGCACACGTGGTTGGCTTTTGCCTTGGCTGTTTTTTGTCGGCTTGGCTATTCTATTTCAATTTTGTTGGAGTCTATGGCTAATTGGAGGATACTACATATACGTAAGTAGCTAAAATTAAATTATTTGCTTACCAAGTTTAACTGCCTTCATACACAGTTGGAACAAACATTCTCCGCGCTACTGAACTTTGTCTGGATGGCCTACAATGTAAGTAGACTTAACGTTAATTGCAAGATTCCAACATCTTATTAATGCTTCATATATATTTCCCTAGTTGTATTGCTGGTTAGTTGTGTTTTCACAATACCAAATCTTCCTGGAAATTCAGAATCCAAACATTGAACTATTAATGCCATAAATTACTGCCAACATATCACACTATGCTCGAATATTTTATAATTTTACACCGAGACATAATTTAAGTTACATCCCTATATACTTTGACTAAACAAACGACCACAAATCCGTCCTAAGCCCAAGAGCTAATGCATATGCATTCCAGACCAAAAGTGTCTTCTATATTTAGACTAAATAGTATGACAATATTTTTTTATTGTGCACATCCATATATAAGCTATAAAGATATGTTTTTATAAAAACGGTCAACTTAGTTTTATGTTCACCGCGGCTAGCGCTTCTATAATCCATCCAGGCACAGGATCTGTTCCAAAGTGTCTGCACATAAAATCGCGAACAAACTGTGGAAATGTATCCTGCTGTATCGCATCTCGCATGCTCCGCATTAGCCGTAATTGGTAAGCCACGTTGTGTACTGAAAGCAATGAGCAGGAAACGCTCTCATTTGTTGCAATGTGGTGCAGGTAGGAGCGCGTATAACGATTACACGTGCTACAAACACATTCCTTGTCAATGGGTTGCATGTCATGTTTGTATTTTTGCTGTTTAAGGTTCAGCTGCCCGCTGTCAACCAGAGCACAGCCGAAACGAGCTGTGCGCGTCGGAAATACACAATCAAACATATCGATACCAAGGGCCACACAAACAACCAAATCGGCAGCAAAGCCAACACCCATCAAATACCTGGGCTTGTCGCGCGGCAGATGGTCAGTGCAAACGTGCACCATGCGCCAGAAGTCGTGTTTGCTTTCACCGCCACTCAGGCCACCCACGGCAAAGCCTCGAACGCGTCGTTTCATCAATGCAGTGACGCAGCGTTCGCGCAGCGGTGTCTCCAGTCCTCCCTGCACAATGGGGAAAAGCGACTGGTCGTCGTCACGTGCATGAGCTTCGATGCAACGGTCTACCCACCGAATTGTGCGATCCATGGCTTCTTCAACACGTGGACCTGTAGTTGTCGTTTTAACAACATCATCCAGCTGCATCATGATATCGGCGCCAATTGCATTTTGAATTTTTATAGAGTGTTCTGGTGTCAGCATGCATTGACTATTGTCGAATGGAGATCGAAAATTCACACCTTGCTCATCAATTTCGGCCAGCTGCAGCAATGAGACCATTTGGAAACCGCCCGAATCAGTTAGTATTGCTCTAGGCCAGCTCATGAACTTGTGGAGGCCACCGGCGCGACGTAGTGTATCTATGCCTGGCCGCATTCCCAGATGATAAGTGTTTCCCAGCAGAATTTGACAGTCAAGAGCAATTAATTGATCTGGTAGCACACCTTTCAGAGTGCCTTGAGTGCCAACAGGCATAAAAACCGGAGTGTTGACGTCACTGTGCCTACAAGTAAAATATTGTACAAGCTATTAAATATAAAAATTAAACAAACAAATTAATAAAATTCTTACCTCAGAGTCATTAGACCGGCTCGGGCCTTGGAAACAGAGCATTCTGCAACAACCTTGAATGTCAAGGGTGGTAATTTGGAGGTATTCATTTCGGACATATATGATTTTTATTAATGTTAAGTTTATTTATTATTTTTCAGGTCTTTTTTCAACATAAACGAAACACGCAAAATACGTTGCCCACATGCTAAACTCAGCTGTTTAGCGTCGAAGCGAAGCACCAAAATAATCGATACCGATATACATGCATACATACCTAAAATTTGTTTGGCTCAAGTGATAATTTTTGAGTTTTTCGGAATAAAAAAATAATTTTATTAAAATGTTGCCAAGACGATTTTATTTTTTATTTTCACTTATGATAAAAGTTAATATGAATATCAACGTTTATTACAATTAAAATTAAATATACTTTTTATGTATGTATGAAAGAAAATATTTGTACAGTTAGTTGAAATCAAAATTGGCGCACTTCATTTTCAGAACCATAATTCGAACTATTCATGGGTATGGGTTCATGTTCATTTTGATTTATGCGCCCATTTCTAATAAAGCGCCAAGTAGATAGTTTGGAAAAGGTTTTAAAAACAACTACTACACATCTTAAAAGCGAATAATATACAGAGCGGTGCCAAATAATTATTTCTAACTATAACTGCTTAGTGTTTGACACAAAAATGTTTTAAACTTAAACTCATGTAACTGGAGTTGGTACGGAGAAAAAGATTTTTAGGTCTTCTCTTCTTTTTCCTTGTTGTAGCGTTCCAACTCCTTAAGGAATTGCGCCTTCGGCTTCATGACATTTGGACGTTCGCCACGGCAGTTCGGGCAAAACCATTTTCCCTTCGGCTTAAATACTAACGATACACATGAAAAGTGGAACCATTCGATGGGGCACAGGTCGTTGTCGCAAAGTATCATTTCGCCAAAAGAGATCTACAAATAAATAATTGTAATTTTTTTCTATTGGCTTGCAAAGGGTCTTTGGTTATTTACCTGATTGCACACGCAGTATGTTGGCTCATCCGGATCTATAGGCTCCGGCGGTGGTGTCTCTTCGCGCGGATTTGCTGCAGTACTCGAAGTACCAGAGCCGCGTACTTTTCGTTTCTTTTTCTTTCCTGAATTATTGCCACCACCTCCACCTCCTCCTCCTCCTCCTCCTGTGCCACTTGCTGTACCCACGGCTATGCTGGCGGCTGACTGAGCATTGCTCTTGCGCTGTCCAGCACTACTGTTTCCGCTGCCTAAACCTTTGCGATCCCCGTTGCCGTTGCCACTGCCACTAGCTTCATTCGCAGAATTCGACTCATTGCCTCCCAGCTCCATAGAGCTGCCATTATTGGCCAAGCTTTCATTACGTCGACGAGAACGTTTGCTTCCGCTTCGTTGGAGTTCACCGCCACCACTGCTTATGTTACCATTTGAGCCGTTGGCGCCGTTGCTTATATTGCTGGAGCGCTCAGAGTTGGGTGTTGAGCTGCCGCCGTTGCCAATACCACTGGCTCCACAGACACTAGAACCGCCAATTGCCGAACCATAAACTGCTACACTGAAGTGATCCTTAGCTGTAAAGTTGGCCACATTGCCGCCTAGGCCATTTCCATTCAAGCCACTAGAGCCGCCATTTGCCTGATCACGCATAGGACTAGGCAACGGCTGCATCTTTGAAGGTGGTCCGTCGTCTAGTAGTGAATAATTCTCGCGGTCTTCCTTTAGATCGAGATTTTGTTGGTCCGTATCAAGTTGACGCAATTTGACGTCAATTATCTCCTGCAAGAGATTCACAATCTGCATTTTTTCGTCGCCAAGTTCTTGAGCCTGTATTAAGCATTGATGCATGCGAGTAAATGTTCGTGAACGTCTGTTAGCATCTGGCGAGTTTTGCATAGATAAATAAAGATCGTAGTAGTGGTCCACGTCTCTAATTAGACCTGAAAGGAGCAAGCAGGAGAGGTTAGGTCGGATATGCTGAAAAAAGTGGGACCTTTGTAGCTACCTCGGTATTGCACATCAATGTCGCGTATTCGCGACAATTGACGCTGCACGTCGTCAGGTAGGTTTTCCACTGAATCTATATAGTTATCCACATAAGTGGCAGAATTTATGGCCTCCGTTGCAATTGGATTTATCATATTGTGATTGTAAGTGTTTGACTGCTTTGCCTATTGCTACGACATTGAAATACAGCCAAATCAAGGCGAAACCAAATAAATCCAAGATTGGGTACAAGTTCCAATTTGTAGTTTTGTTACTTTCGTTTAGTTTTAGTTTTTTTTTTGCGTTGAAAATAATACTTCCACTTTTTTGTATGGAGCTGCGACTGTACGTTAGTGTGCGTATGTATATGTATGTGTTTTAGGGATCTAAAAAGTGAGATATCGATATGTTTTCGCAAACAAGTGCTGCAAAGCGATTAGAGATAATGTGCTGCAAAGCGCAAAAAAAAAATATGTTTAAGCCTGTTAGAAGTACGATAAAAAAAGTTGATCAATTATAATAAAGAAACAAGCAAAGATTTTCAAAACTTAAAAACTGTATTTTTTACTTTTTTGATTCTCCACAAAAACAAAAACTCTGTCAACAGAAGCAACAACTGCAGTAAACTAGAGTAGTGTGATAATGTAAGCTTAAGATTATTATAACTTGCTAACAAAATAACATGAATAATCGTTGCTTTGAATAAAAATAAATAAAATCAATTAAAAATATCGTTGCAATCATAGCATTGAAGCATCGCAAATTATATCGATGTGTCGATAATCAGGCAAATGTATGCGACTCCGCTTGGCCACACTAACAGCGGCATTGTTTAAATTCTCTTTGTCTTTTAAAGCGTGCAGTTGTGTTTTTTTCGTATTCGAAATTACACCCGGTTTTCAAGCAACTTAATATTTTGTGTGCGGTGTTTTACATTTGTATTTGAATAATACCACGCGCATGTTATAAATAATATCCTTGTAAAAGAGAACTATTTTTTACAGTGTGCAAAATTGCTGCAAATTCATCGCTAAATAAATAGTAATTTAAAGCATCTAAGAATTTTCATATTTCTTGCATTTAAAAAAAAACAAACAATAAAAAACCAAATCAACATGATTACCAACTTTGATGGAATTAACGACAACAACAAGCCCAGCAGCAAGTAAGTTGATCTTTATTAATATAAATTATTGCAAAGCTGTCGCTGCCATTTTTTATCCACATGCATGTGTAGCTCACATGTATAGACCAACACACATGCAAATGTTTATGTGTTTGTGTTTATCCTTTGCTAGCATGATCAGTGCACAGTTTAATTTTTTTCTTCTCTCATTACACAACAGGTAGAAATAGCAAGAGAACAATATCTAATAATTTTATCTCGCTTCCTTTTAAATTGTCCAGTAAAATAAACGCGCCGGCTTCACATGAGGCACAATGCGCTTTGCCGGTTATCGGCACCAATTTGTATTTTTCTGTTATTTTATTTGTTGTTTTGTTTTGCGCTCTGCCTTATGCTTTGTGTTTGCAAGTAACATCGCGTTTATCGCTTGTTTTCGGACACTTGCAGAGCAGATGAAGATAATTTTTTTTGTAAATAAATAGAAACACACTTGATCGTTTGTTTCCTGTGAAATGTTTTTGTTTGTTTTATGCAGCAGTTCAATTTTTTTTTACAAGTTGCAAGTATTCTATTGTGACTCACATAAATAAACTATGAATCAAAAAAGTCTTGGCACAGGCAAAATTTAATGAGAAAAAGTTTGCAAATATACGAAATAAACTTCTAATTAGATTTTTACTTCGTCCTCTGAAGTGGATAAACACGCGTCTTCATTACTAAAAAAAAAAATGTACTAATTAGACTTTAAAAAAAACAAAATTTGATTTAGAAAAATCGTACCCAAATTAATAACTCCATTTTGGCGTGACGTTACGTTTTTAAGACAAAATATGGCAAAAAAAAAAGAAGTGAGATGGTGCACGTTATCTCAGTCATAGGCCATCCGTCTTATCCATTAAAAGATTCAAAAATAAAAATACGCTTGGTGTTAAAAAAGAAAAGTGGATTCTGGCTTCAATAAAAAATTGAAACTTTTTTAGTATGTTGTTTTTTAATAACCTTAGTATCTGAAATGACGTTACTCAAATTTACATTTACAATTTTTGACTAGTAATAACAAAACATATTTTTACTTGTTAAAAAAAAAACGATGATAATATAATGAGAAAAATTCATAAAAAGCGGATGCTCTAAAGATAGGCAAATCTGACCGTATATGAACTTTTAGCTCTGTAATAATCAGATTTCTAGCAGTAGCTGTGAGGAAAAATTTTCTTTTTTTTAATAATAAATTTCTTGAATAATCAATTTTAGAAAATATTTTTACTTTTAATTTTTCAGTCACGGTGAACCTTTCTGTGCAAATACTCGTATGTTTCTAAAATCTTATTTTGTTTTTTGCTTCAATAATATGACACCTGCATCACAAAAAAGAGATTTATTTTGCGTTTAAATATTCCGTAAATTTTGCAAGTTAAGCGAAAACAAAATGTTTAGAGACTAATTTCGAAAGATTTCGAGCTGTATCTAGATTTTTTTCTCTCACTGTATGCATAGGAATACATAATTTTGTTTGTTTGTGTTGGTTTGTTGCCAAGCTGTTTCCATTTTTGTCACCCATGTTTTGGGGACGCTTTTTGCTTCAGTAGTTGCTTATTCGCGCCTTAAATATACATGTGTGTGTGTACATAAAAAACATTGAAAACCATTTATTTATTTGCGTTTGTTTCATATTTCTCATTTCCTCTATGACCAGGCAGCCCCCGCCGGCCTACTCATATTAGTCACCAACCGCGCAAGTAGTCGCCCTGGCGCAGGAATTTCCGTTTTTTGTTTGCCCCGTCTTAGACGTTTTCTTCGTTGCCTTTTGTGAGTCTTTTTATAGTGTGCTTTTTGCTCTATTTTGTTTGACGCATACAATCAAACATATTTAGCCTTCAATCGATCATCGATTAATGCAAGCACAAGTGTATGTGTATTAATTATAGATTTTTGCAGACACTTGATGGGACAAACGCTTGCATTTAGTATTCAGGAAAAGTTAAAAAAATTGCGGTCAATTAGTTTATACATATGTATATATACTCATATACTCGTACATACATATGTATGTATGAATATGTATATGGTTTTTGCATACTGTTAATTTAACTATCTTCTGCTCGTGGCAAGCAATCTTCAACTGCCATGGTAGCATTGTTGTTAAGGCCGTACATATTATTACCGCCCACCCTTACCGATGAAGAAAACGCCCTTGACAACCAATATATGTACATATGTATACATATGAATATACATCAAAATAACTGTATATAAACATGCTTACTATAACGATGGCCAATAAAACAAAATATATTGCCTCGGTCAACAAACTCTTCCACAGCTCATTTTATTCAAATGACTTGACGTTGGTGGTTGCCTTAAATGCTTCAATGCACTTTATATGGCTTAGTTTATAGGTAGGTACTTAAAACAATTATACACATTATATTCAAACATGGACAGTAAAAAAGAGGTGACAGGATTACTAAAATAAATTTGAGATGGAAATTTGTTCAGGTTAAAAATTTGCTAACCAGCGCATTGTCAAAATAATGCTGAAATAAATCGGTTTTTTTTTTATATTATTTGGTTTAAATATTTAAGGGTAGTTCCGTTGCTCACCTCTGAGTTGACAGATGTTTCAACCGATCCATTGATGTATACTATGTGTAAAAACTATTGAAATAGTATGTTAGGTGGTTTGCCTTTTATTATGGCTGCAGGAAGTGCAATGGGTATTATAGACACCTGACTGCTACATACAAAAGAAAAAATGACTAATTCTACTTATCGGTCGCTCAATCTCGAAACAATCAGGTGTTCCGATTCCCAAATACTAAGTGATAATTATAATTATATTATAATTTTTGTGTTGTCTTGGTGCAGTTCATGGTCAGTGTCATGGGCCGCAAGTGTTCCTTAGCTGCAACTTAATAGCTGCGTTCATTAACCCACGCATACACATGAACTTCTCATATGCATGCAATTCAAATTCCCAAGTCCAATCCAAGTCATACCAATATGTAAAATGTGTGGGTTGTTTGGCCTGATGGCGTGAGCGTTGAGTTATAAAGTATCTACATTGTATGTATATGTATGTATGTGTATAAGTATTTCTGCAATACTATAATGCTAGTGATATTCAAAAAGAAATCATTGGAATAAAAAAGTTGAATTACATTGGAATTCATTTCTCATATTTGCCAAAGAAGACAACGACGTCTTGAAGGCAGACACAAATGTGTACAACAATTGCATAGCAAATGAGCCTGCATGCCATCATATACATACACATACATATTTATGCAATTTTAATTTAACAACAACAAATTGCATGTCCAATTGTAATTTAAACGTAGAAACGAACACCAACTTGGCCACTGATAGTTAAGGATTTTTTATGTTTTTGTACACTTTACGTTATGGAGTATTGTAAGTTTGTGAAGAAGTTTGTCATATGCTGTGTTAACTATTTATTTATTGTAAATTTTACATGCATTACTGTTTCTATTTTATCCCGATTTTTTATTTTCTTTTAAATTTTATTCTTTTATTTAATAAATAATCTTTTGTCTGTAAAGAAGAGACCAAGTACACTAGGGTGTTCGCGCTTCGGCGTCATCATCTTTTGCGTTGGTTGTTTTTCCGAAAAATGCTTCCTGGTTTTTTTTCTTTTTTCGAACAAAGCAAAAAGTTATGTTAATATAATTAAACATGTTGAAGTAAATTAAGTGCTGCTTGATGAATTCTAACTGTTATGTCTGTCCGGCACTCTTCGTCTTTGTGAGTTTTCCAAGTAAGAAGTAGCGTCGACTGCGGTCAGTGTCCCGATGAATGACTTGCCAGGCACTTAACTCATCAACTGGCAAAGCTTACAGTCCATACAAACAGTAGAGTCCATATGAATATGTATATAGCTGATATTTGCAGCTGGTTAGTCGCGCACGCGCAGACTGCATATTATAGTTGTTGCATTTGCCAAAAAGAACATATACCAAAAATTGCATTTGCAATTTATGATTGTGTTTAACAAGGGGCATAAACAACCCCGCGGGGCTCTTTTTTTCAATTCATCTATAGTGGTTGTTCCTGAGAATTTTGTAATGCAGTCCGCCACGCTCTATTCCACGCCCGCTTCTGGATATTCCATCCCTGTCGATTCATGCCGATTGACCGAAACAGCGTACAAGCAAACGAAGCGTCCTGGTCAGGCCATAAAACTGTCATTACCGATTTTTACCAGCGCCCACTCGGCGCGCATTGATTGCAGTTCCTTTTTTGCCGTAGGTGTTTTCCTGGCGTTTGGAAACGCCGTCAAACATAGAAGCAAAGGTATATGCATACGAGGGCAGTCTGCAAAGTAATCAATATAATCTCTTACTAAGTCCAGCGATCCGTCATTTTTGTCAAGTCATTTCTATATGCTGGGAATTAGATAAAAGTAGCAGACTTCCAAAACCTTCACTAAATGGTGGATGAGGAACTCATTTTTAGCGCAATCCATACAGTTTTACCTTAGAGAGAAGCTCTTGTTTGCCTATGCCTTAACTTTGTGGAATATATGCGGTATTTTTGTGCAAGTTACTCGATATGAATTATGCCACGGGATAAAGCGGTCTGAGCAGTCTGTTTCTTGGCCTCCAAGTTGCATCCACTCGTTGACAAAATATTGTTTCGCCCTAGCTTACTTCACCTGCCAAATATTTATTGGTTGTCATTTGAATTATTGGATCTCCAAAAATATCGTGCAAATTGTCTATATCTATTAACTCTTTCCAAATCTTTGCAGAAGAGTAGAAAATCTCAAACAATTGGCTACTTTTTAGCCTACTCTCGTGTGAGTCGTACACATATTTACATAATGTCGGGCATAACGTTTTGGCTGCATGTGTCAAGTCACGCGATCTAACATTTTAGCCAGCAACAGAAGCAATAACTGCATATGATGTTAGCCAAGTACGTTGAACCCAAGTTTGCGTCCAATCTGCAGTCTAGGACGAATACCCATTGCATGTTCTTGCCTGCCAATGATTGAAGCAGTCTAAACCACACTGTGCTCCACACTGTTTATGTCCAAATTCGTGATAGCTTTGACCTGCCCCTAATTGAGGTAATTAAAATAGCTGCATTGCCGCCCACGCCGATAGCCTGAATGTTAATCCCACTGTCGGGAAGAGTAGCTAAACTAAACTTTAGCTCAGTGAAGAATGGAACCTCGAAAATGAAGCACAAATAATGTTAACAACCACACATGCATACACCCGGGACCATGTGCCCCTGTCTATCATGGGCTAACAATGCATTCGATTGCTATGACAAGACCAAGCCCACTCATGCGTGGGTCGGCTTTATGACACTCTTACTCTCTTGTTGTTGTTGTTGTTTGGTGCTGATGTTGTACCGATCAAGCACAAGTCTGGTTGATAAAACGTTGTGTCGTGTAAATTAAGGAAGCCTTTTAGTTTTTACATTTCCTCTTTGGCTTCTAAAAATGAAAAACACAAAAATGTATTCAGTTTGTTTCTTCTTTTTCCCGGGGGCAGCTACAATTTCATTGTGTGTGTTCCCGACTTTGTGTGAGTCATTTCTTGAGCCTTTCGCCTCTATAATTTTGGAAACCTTTGATAATGGAGCACCCTAAGATATTTGTTCTGAGTCACATGCTATAGTCACAGCCATCTTAATTTATTAAGTTGCAACAAATGCGCATTTATTTATTTTTCTTTTTTTCTTTTCAGGTAAGTCGCATCAGATTAACACTCCAATAAGTTGGCATTGATGTGTCCCAACTTGGTAACTAAGTTCCAGTGCATAAATTTTCATGACAACAACTTTTAAATGCTAGAAGCAATATGCCAAATTTGTTTTTTGTTTTTTTTTTTTTTAACATTATTTTTCCTTAAACTTACTGTATAACGCTTGACTGAGCGAGTGCCTCAAGTTAGCCTTCCCTCACTCTACACTTGCATGCAAATCAACTAAGATATGGGTGGAGTACAGCACCACACCGGGAAGGGGCAACAACAGTCGTTTGAATTGACTCAGTGTTCGTTGACTTTGCGCCAAATCTGCCACAAATATCTAGCCATTTATCGGGTCTTATGTCGCCGTCAAAATGTTGCTGCCATGTTTGGGCAACCCAATAGCAATAAATTCACTTTCAATAATTGTCAGCATTTTTTATTTATTTGTATAATTATTGTTTGGATTGACGTCTTTTAAGGCTTTGCATTGACTTTTATGGTCATGATTTCAGACGAAAACTTAACTAGGTATTGTAATTGTTTTCTTTTGGAACTTTTTATTTTCAATTTGATCTGGCCAAAATATACACGCTCCATGGGATAACAACTGTTCTAACGGGGAGAGAAATGGCTGTATGGGTCAATATGGTCAATACCACCTTGTCACACTTTTCAGAGATCTGCTATACCTTTAACTTTTCTTTATAAATACAGAACTTTTGACAAAATTACAAGCTAACAGTCTTTTTGGTTTCTTGTTGAGGCCTTAATCGTATCCTTTCCAATATAGCCCGCAATATTTTGTAGTCTTACTTAATATATAGTACTCCTTAATCTGCACCTATGTAGGTTGCAGAAGTTTCCGCAAACAACTTGACTTTGTTTTACAAACTACCCTACATTATCATGACAGCCTGAGCTAAGATTGCAAAAAGTCAACGGAGATAGATCGCCAAAGTGCAACCACAATACAAACAGCTTATGCAAATTTACCAGACAAATATATGTACATATATGCTACACAGTTTAAGCCAATTTGCCCATTTTTATCACAATTTGTATAAACTACATTTTTTTTTTGTCTTACTCAGTATAAAAATACATTTAAGACACTTTTATGTGGGCGCTGTACCACGCCTCCTTGGTTTTGCCCTGTACTATAGTACATTGCAAGTAGATTATGTACTTCGTTGGCATTTTTTTTTCGCATTAGCATACGCCTGTCAAGAAATCTGCTCTACTGTGGGTTGTAGTTCTGATAGACTTGTATCTTACCAGTCAGAGTACTCCATATATATAGGAATAAAAAAGAGTGATATGGAACTAGTTTCTAGTTGTATGTATTCTTATGTACTATAAGGAAAATGGAAATAATTTGTGGCGCATTTAATGAAAGATTAAATGCTTAAATTGAACCAAACCCGATACTTTTCCAGCATTCGGTTGCCTTTTTTTCTCCATAACGTCTATGCCATGGCCATTGACTTCGATTGCGCCAGAGTATTGAAGCTCCACAGGCGGGTCAAGGAGGGCAGATGTCTTCAGTTGTGCAGCTGCGTCAACAAAGCTATATCAGAAATAAAAATTATATGACTAAAGCGTATAATATTTGTGAATTATATTTAACACAATGCTCACAATGTCGACTGCCAGAAAAATAAGAAAAAAAAATTAATAATAGTTAATGAATTGGAGCATTGACAAAAAAAAAGTGAGCAGTATAAATTCAATGGAAGCTGTTAATTTGTTATAGCTCGATGAAAATGGCATGGGAAGACGGTCAATTAAAATACAATGAATGCTATTACACAACTTGGTGCACTCCATGAGCTACACCACAATTGTTATGGAAATGTTTATAAACATATAAATTTGGTTTCAATTGTCTGGAGCTGGAGAAGCTGTGCGCCTTTCAATTAGCAACAGTTTAGTCGCTTAGTTTAGTAATTGTTGTTGGATTTGTTGTTTACACACGGTTTGTTCACCTTAATGATGGTATTTTTAGTTTGTACTCCAATTGTCGTAGTTTGACAGACGGTCTTGTCTGTACTTTCCCTTTCGAAGAGTTTAGAATGCAAAAAAAAGAAAACGACGCATGAAATGCATAAAAAACGAATATCATTACTTGACATTTTAAAATTGTGACTGGGTTTTTATTGCAATGTATACTTGATATTTTTATGATTGTTTTCATTACGCCTTATCAGCGAATGCGTCAGCGCGATTAATTGAGTTATTGTTAAAACTACGCATGTTTCATAGGTATGCCAAAAATAGAAGTATGTAGATTAATTTATTAATATTTTTCATTGTTAGATACAATGTTGCCAACTAAAGTGCATTCTCGCAGTGTAGACAAATATTTCATCGTTGTCTGCTAGAATACTATATATACGTATATAAAAGTGCAACAATTAAGTTTGAAAATCGAAGCGGAAGTTCCCCACCCTTGGATAAAACATGTATATTCTAAAATTTTAGATAGAGCAACTTTGTTGTTAGTTTTTTTTTTCATCATAATTTCCTTAGTTTAGTTATTACTAGTCTTTTAGTCTCTTACATACAAAGATCATTTGCTAACCCATACGGGCGCCAATTAATTATTAATGTATACTAAGCAATAAAAAAATTGGTTTGTAAAAATTAAAAAAAATAATAGACTAATCATTGGAAGTTTATAGACGAGTTGTGTCAGTTGCTGGATGGAACTTTTTTAAATCGCCCTATCTGCACATGATTGTAGTCAATTTGGCTATTGCAAGTAAAATTTTCGCATTGCAACTATCGGATACTGTAAATAAATAAGGGGCTTCGCCCACTGCTTGCGTCGTGAGTTACTTTTAATTTCTTTAACATTTAAATTTGGTAATCTTTGGCTATAACTTCCAATCGGGTTGTACTTAAGCTAAACTGCTGCATATAAAGGTTTCGGAATAAATGGTATAAACTATTACGACAGACTGTGAGATGGTATCCCCACAAATTAAAAAGAATTTTTATTTTTCAGTCAGCTCTTTTAGTAACGTTAACTTCGCTTTACAAATAACAAGATTTTTGAGTAGCATTAAAATATACACATTTTTAACTTTAACTTTTGAAGAACTATTTTTAAAGACTAGACTAACTAGGCGATATGAACATACTGAGAACTAGAATAAGAGATGTACCTAGTTCAGTAGTTCACTTTGAAGACCCGCTCCATGGAACTATTCCGGATCATGGGATCAGCCACCTACGCATCATTGAACCGAAGAATAAAAAACCCAAAGATCAATTGCATCACTCGGCAATCAACCGATAGCCAATAGGAAAAGGCAAGTCCATAGAATCTACTCTATTGGCAATCTATAATTGCATTTTTCGCAAACTCCTCTATCTGGGCTTAAAGTTTGGTTTGGTTTGTTGCATACTGGATACTAGTTGGCATTGAACGTTGGAGCATTGAAGCTGAAACTAAGTTTAAAATTCTCTTTGTCTTTGTTGCTATGTAATTTGTTGTGGATGTTGTGCAAACAAGGTAAAGTCAATTAGTTTAGCTGCAGCTGATCCTCTCTCTGTAGTTTTTCTCTTTTTGTTTTTCTCTTAATACTCTCTTGCACAGCATTCCTTTGTTAGTAGGGAATTGTGTAGGATTGATCTTAACATGGACGCGCCTTGTTAGCTGCCTTTGCTTTCTTTTTGCGCTTTGTCTCCGGGGCGTGGTTGGTTCTTTGTTGCTTTTGACAAAGACAATCTTGAGTGTTTAAAAAGATTAACTGCGCCTGGCTTATGAATCATTAAATATTTATACATTGGATTAAGACGCCTAGTGACAAAATCCAGATTGGTTGAACTGGCGTTAAAATTGAAGCACGTGCAGGAAATGCATTGCGCACAATCCCCCCAAAAGTGGAAATAAATCAAATGAAATTATTCCCCCTGACAACAGAGGCGAGATTAATTTCCGTCATTGAGCAAACTTTTTAGCAGCCCCTGCTTATTGGAGTGATACTATTTTTGTTTTTAGCATGAGTTTTAAGTGGCCCATGGGCCAAGAAGCAGCATTCTGCCAGAATTGCGTTAGTACCATTTGCATTGTTTGTATTTTGAGTGTTCGTTGGTTGTCTGGCCACTTAGCTAAGCTTTCCTTTATTTTATGTTTCGTGAAATTTCACACATTTTGTGAACTTTCGTTTTCATTGCACTGAAATTCTTCGACGACGGGGTATGCATGAATGACGGACGTACATATTATTGACAGACCATTTCGCCCTTGAGGGCTTAAAAAGCATTCATTGGGGTAGCAATAATTGTCAAACCCTAAGCCTGTCGGTCTACCAGTCTACCGTCTGTCCCGACTGCATGCCAATGCAAAGGGTTGCTGCTGCAGTTTCTCTGGTCGTGGCTATGGTGTGGCTGGTGGTGGATTTTGGCCTAAAGCGGCTTTACGGCTGGCTTAAAACAGTGAAAGTGATGTTGGCCCGTACGTAATTGGAGTTGTGAATGGAGAAGTGTGTACCTGACCACCCAGCAAGGCTCGAACCAAGCCAGCCATTCGGCACATCATTGCAACCACCAGCCGCAGGGGGACTAAATCTTGAGGGTGGTTTAAGCCAAAGTCATACACCCTGCACTTGACTAAATTAAATAAATTTGCGTTTTAACATGTGTCGTCATCATCGTCGGTGTTGTCATCTTCGTTGTTCTCACTCTTTATGGCTGCATTTTAGACTTTTGCTTCTTTAATTGCAAAATCAAAATGTTGCCAAACCGCCCGTGCTGTACAAATTACCTCATTGTTGTTGTAAAAGAAGAAGTTGTTTTTGTTGTTTAACAACTTCATATAACACGCTTCACTGGCCATAGCAATGGTGGCAGCTCTGGCGCCGCACAACAATTCGCTCCTTTAGCCTGCATCCCCCCTTTCGTAACCCGCGTCAAATTGACCTTTTGCAAGTGGGCCTGGCCCCGGGCTCCAGCTTGGTAAGGCTCGATTTGCTTGGTTGCCAAATGCAAATATACAAGGTGGCGCAAAAGAAATCACCCTATTGGAAGATGCTCCCATTTTTGTAAATGGCCGCCAATATCAAATCTGTTTTGACATTTGTGGACTAGACAGATACAGAATACAAGTGAATAAGCCATGGAGCGATACACTCCCCAAGAACGCGGAATAAATGTGTCTATTTTTTTGCGTAACCGAAAATCCGCGAGTGATGCACGAGGAGCCATTACACCCGCTCAAAGTGACTGCGTGGTGCGCTGTTCACGCTGGAGGAGTCATCGGGCCATTTTTTTTCGAGAACGCCGCGGGTCAAACGACAACAGTGGACGTTACGCGCTATAGGGCAATGTTGACCGAGTTTTTTCTGCCCGAACTGGACGAATTAGGACTGGTGGACATGTGGTTCCAACAGGACGGAGCAACAGCACACACTGCACGAGCCACAACCGACATTCTGAAGGCCGCGTTTCCGGGTCGCTTAATTTCGCGTTTTGGCGATTTGCACTGGCCCACCAGATCGCCCGATTTAACGGTCCCGGACTTCTTTTTATGGGGTTTTTTGAAGTCCCGTGTTTACATCAACAAGCCTGAGACCTTGGAAGCCCTCAAGGAAAATATCCGACACGAATGCGAGAATTTATCGCCCGAAACTCTCGCCGAAGTGATGGAAAATGCCATAAAACGAGCCCGTATGGCAATCAATTGTGACGGCGCCCATTTGTCCGATATCATCTTCTCAACTTAACACAATTAATTCTAAAGGTCTAAATAAACATAATCAAAAAACAGAATCGAAGTTTTTCATTTAGAAAAAAAATAAGAGCCAAACAACATCGGATGACTTCTTTTGCGCCACCTTGTACTATTATATGTACATCCATTGTTGAACGGCCACTGCACTCGCTAATTGCCAAGGACGGTTGAATTGCCAGATTGGCAGATCGCCAGATCAGCGATCATCAGTGGCGGTACTTAGAAGCAGTATCAGCACCAGTAGCATCCATGTCTCTGTCTGGCTTCATTCTTGGACGTTGACTCCATTTGACTTTTGTCTGGCTGTGTGCTGACTGTCTGGGACCAAGCAAGTATGCGGTTCCAACACTGCTTTATTGCTCAAAACCGCAAAAATTGCGCAGCCATTGCTGGCCATCTTGGTCATATCATGTAGAGTGCTCAACTCATGGCCAGCTCTGATTCACGCTGCCTTAAGCTTTGTATCTGCTTGCCACGAATATAAAAGTAGTCATAATTTATGGTTTGAGAACCTATGCATTTTATAGCACCTAACCGAAGAAATCAGCAGCTTTACTCATTTGCCAACTTCATCTAGAAACTTTATGACCCAACTATCTTGCGGTTTCTGGAAAGTAGCAGAATGATTCTAGCTGTTAAGCCGCCGAGCGTCCCGGTTTCAGTTTCAAATCATTTAAATAAATTCTTAATGCAATTAATTATGGCCTGCTTTGGTCTCTTTCATTTCTTTGTGCTGATTGTTAAAAGCCACACCCCATCACTCGGTTTCTTCAACTCTATCTATTACAATCGTCAGTTGTATCTTTCTCTTTTCGATTTTTTTTTTTTTGCATATCAATTGGTTGCTGTAGGTGAAGTGGACGACAGACTACTACACTTACTTGAATTGACACCACTTACACTCGTCTGTCTCCATTTCTCTAATGTCTGTAGTGCCAGTCCATGTTGCCTCCCGCTAGCCCTATCACTTAATTAAGTTGTCAGCTGGTACATTGTTGGAAATTTGATCTGCAGTTGCGTGCTCCCTAAGCTATGGCTTCCACATTGTTATTAAAAGGGGCACACTTGCTCAATGTTGTTGGAGTTCGAATGTGTAATACGGTAGTCTTGTGGAATGGGTTACATGCTTAGCCCGAGATACATACGCCTGCAAATCGAGAGAGTGCTTCAAATCTTTAGATTTACATGTCTGCAAGTTCACCGAGCAAGCCAATCGTTAGTTTACGAAGAACTTCCTGTATGTTTCCTGCATTTCTTGACATATGGTTGTCAACGATGAGACTTATACTAGAAAAATACATTGCGTTAACGCCCTAGTTTCAGCTAAGCTAAAATTTTGACTATGTGCACCAGTGTGTCCCGGAAAGGGTCGGCGAACATTAATATCGGCTTTGTACCGTACCGTTATAATTCAACAAAAAAATTGATCCTTGAACTCTAGACGTTAACTTGTGAAGCCAACACTAAGACTAAGATCATTCGAGCTCCCGCCTCTAAAGTTAATGGGATTTTCTATTCCGATATTTATGTTCAGATTATAATGATGTTTGGTATCAATCAGATGATTTTATTTATTTCCCGCATTTTGTGCTTAAACACTAAATCTGAATAAACTTTTCTGGCTGGTCACATTAAGAGTCCAAATGTCAAGTTTGGGAATTCTTGCTCTTATAGTCTCTAATATCCAAGCGTTCATATAAACCAACAGGCAGGCCGACGTCTCTTTGTTTCCGGCGTGTCCTTCTCAATGTTGCATACATTTTCACAAACTTTATATAGACCTAACCTTTAGATGAATGAGTATTACCGCTTGAACAGAATATTAAACGACTGCTTCGAAAACTGCTTTCTTTCCGATTGGGGATGTGTGTAGATAGTAACGTTTGCAAATCCGGAAAAACTAAATTTTGACAAAGCCAAACATATTGAAGAACGATTGGTCAGCTAATTATGTACATTATATTATTTAGTAAATAATATTACATAATTCGTTTTCCAGTTTAATCTCATCAATTATAATACTTCTGTTAATCGTTGACGCCATTCAACAGTTCTTCAGTGATGCTCATGCGGTTAGCTTTGGTCTATATTTACTAGTTTCTTGCCCAAAACACATACCATCCAAATTTTCGTACTGCTGTTCTGTTGAATTTAAAACAGATTCTTTGATTCAATTTTTCTTATAGTAAATTATATAATTCCAAAGAAAACTTCAAATGCTAAATGGATGATCATGATAACATATGTTGGGAACAAGTTTATCAAAAAATAAGAGTAAACTTTTTTTTAATAGACAGCGTTTATATTGAGTATAAGTTCATAAAATTAAAACACATATTATATTATATATTGGTCAGAATTCAATAAGTTAGTACACAGAGAAAATTTATCGGGAATTAAAATCAATTATATATGCTTGAGTCGGAGGGAGTGTGTAATAAAATATGGAAAATATTTTGCAAAGTTTCTGCAATAAAAAAAAAACAAAAAAAGATTAGTTTTGATTATATAAATAGGTTTATGCATAATGTATTATATGAATGACTTAATTCTGCCAACCGTTCTCTTGTTATGCATTCAGTTCTTAAAGGGGGCTAATAAACTCTTGCAAATTTCTAAGCATATATGTTTATACTTAGTCCAGCACGATTTGGGTTAATCAATGCTAATCATTGTTAATTGCCGTTAAGCTGCTGTCGCACACCTATTTATTTCCATGCTCTGCTATGGGTTCTATCAGTGCTATAGGTTGCCA
Organism: Chymomyza fuscimana; assembly: GCA_949987675.1. Lineage (NCBI taxonomy): Eukaryota > Metazoa > Arthropoda > Insecta > Diptera > Drosophilidae > Chymomyza > Chymomyza fuscimana. The sequence goes on from OX465088.1 coordinate 90,233,915, forward strand.
ACTTGTGTTATCGCCCGATATAAACGTGTTTCTAGCGACCGAGTTCATTAAGAAAAAAATAACCAAAGCAAACAAGTAGCGCGGGTACAGTCGGAATAACCCGAACATAATATACCCTATACACCAAACTAAATTGAATTCTTTAAACTATGTTTTTGAAGTGTGTGTGTGTATCAAGTTTTCGCATTCTGTAGCAGGATACAAGAGAATCAAGTCACCAAAAACTAAAAAGAGGTCTGCATACGTCTTAAGCCGCTGCAGATTATGTACTAAAGGATTTGCAAATTCAAGGGTTTAAATGAGTTTCTAGACAAAAGCAGCCTAAATTTTCACGTTTTGCACAGTTCCTGCTAATTTAAATTCTATTTCTTATTTCTGCCGCTGGCAGATGACATCTTTTATCGAGATGTTCACTAGTTATGTACCGCTTACACGTATGGAAAGGGTACAAAAAAGTCAGCCAATTAAATAGCATCTACTCTTGTGGCATAGCCAGCTATCAGTATTAAGAATACCTTGGCCATATTTCAAATACCATATTTCTTGCCCTTCCTTTACAAACTATCTATCTTTGACTTCTATATATACAACTACTCTGGCTTGCCGCCTTTAAAGTTTTATATGGTTTTTTGCAATATTCCTGCTTGCCACTTCTCTGCTTTCCTACCATTCTTTTGGTTTCGAAAATCAATAAATATTTTCATTTCGCTTTATGCCCCTCTCTCTAGATGTTTGGGGTTCCTCATGTTGTCGCTTCAGCTAATGACTGTTAGAATCAATTACTGTTTTTCTACGCTCTGCCATTATGTGATTTGAGAGTGATTATTGATTTGCGAAATTTCTCTTTACCTTGAAATTTTGACTCGAAATGTGATAGGAACTTGTTTGATGTGTCAATTGGATATTGACGTTAAATAAAAGTGTCGCTAATTTATTGAAAGAATTTCCAAAGTGGGTATTAGAATGTTGAATTGTGAGTGGTTTGGTTTGGGTTTGGCAGCTTAGCAGCCTAAGGTCCAGGCCTGCACCAGAAAGTTTGAGCTGCGAACAGCTTTCCCTTTGAAGTGCTTAAAGTTGACCTAAAAAAAAAAGGCTACCAAGACTAGTAAGATGCAAAGATGAAAAAAAAACGAGCTGGGGAACAAGAACTTGAGATTTGTACATACTTACTATATATGCTAAACGACAAAAAACAACGTATGACGGAGTATTGGAAACGCCTCGAAAATTCTTGATTTTTATTTTTTTGGTTTTTTTTTTCGCATTTTTGCACAGCTGCAACAGCGCCAACAAAGTCCATTGACTGTGCAACACAGAGGATACCAACGCGGAATAAGACAGAGAGCAGAAGGGGTTGGGCTAGCTGTGATATTCAGTAGTGCGAAGTCGCGTCCAAAGTTCATTCACACTTGACACTGAAAGAAATTGTTTTTTTTTTTCTTACAAAAGGGCGCAAATTGATGCTTATGCAGCCGGTTGGCAGTTTGTACCACATCACTCGCAAATGAGGAGTCTCAGCTTATCTTGGCTTGTGCCTGCCTGCGAGCCTGCCTTGAGAAGATCGACATCTCGTCGCTGAGGCAGTAGCAGCCACATTGAAAATTTGCTTTCTTAGCAGGTTCTTTAGTTCTTGCCAAATAAATGCACAGTAATGATGCTGCAATTGCCGATCACCATCGATAACGCGGTCGAACAATGAACCAGCCAGAGAGACGGTTAGACGGTCAGTTAGTCAATAAGTCAGATAGTCAGTTAGTGAGACCTGGGCTGCGCATATGGATTTGGTGAAATGGCGACCAGGTCGTTGGGAAAACAGGTTCAATCACCGCTTTCTTTTGCTTCCATGCATTTCATTCTTTCAGTTTACAGCCAGTGCTACGAGAGCATTCTCGAAGCCAGACGACAAACATGAAAACTCGCTAGGAATCCGAAAAAGATACAAAAAAAGAGCGAGAGAGAGAGTGAGAGAGACCGATCTAGCTACTGACCATTGGCGTTTAGCCGACATTCTCAATGAGATTATTTCAATTTATTTGCTGATACAAATTCGCAGAATCATTTTACAAAATGAACCATTTTCAAGCGTGATGCAATTTTTGTTGGACCATCCTCAGAGCTAGTATCATAGAAGCTCATGCCCAGGCTGGGTGGCCATGAATCCCTCTTCCCCTTCTATTTTGCTCTGTGTCTGTATGCCTGCAAGCCAAATGCATTATATAACCGGCTGAGTGAATGGCTGGTGCATTGATTATTTTTATAAATTATGTAGAAGCGATTAATTGAAAAATAAAGAAGCATGCGGGCTAGACTGCCAGTGCTGCAAGCTAGCTCCTCAATTTGTCCGTACAGCAATATGTGAACCTTTTGTTTGAACCCTTAAATGTCGCTCCAAATGCTCAAACGCATGGCTGGCTATGGTTCCTTTGTTTGCTGATTGGATTATTATCACCATGTTTCCCAAACTCCATAATACAATGAACGAGTACCGACGTCGTCGTTGTCTTCTACATTTAAACTCGCATTCCCGCCTGATTGATAATAAATATTTATTGTTTGGCGGTGAGTCTAAGAACAATGAAACAGTTTTTGGGATTCGGAGTTAACTTATCGTTGCAGTAAGTAGTGGCAAGTGTCACTTTACTGATAAAACACTGATAATATTTAGTATTTGAAAACAAATCTGTTGGCCACTGGCATAATTTTCTCATTCAATTATGAGCATTTTATAAATAGCTTAAAATGAGTTCAGAGACAGTCAAAAAAAGTTCAAGAGATCATCATGCAAAGTTCCAAGAACAAACGAAGCAAATGAATGATTCTCCATTATCATGACTCATACAATTTGACAGATTTATATAGTACAGCAGCTGACATCTTCAATTGCCATGAGTACTTTACAGATAACTGAAAGCAATTAAAGAACTGTGCCAATTATACATGATTCCCGCTTCAATTGTGCATGGCTTGGCGCAAAACTTACTATCAGCTTCCAACACTGATTAATGAACAGATTTAAAATTGAGAGCAAAATACAATTTAAAGTAAGTACAGCAACTTTCAATTTAATCAAAGTAAAGCCAACAGTACCTGTGGCAAGTACAGACTGTGCAGTGGCAACTTTAAAAACCAACTGCCACAAAACCTTTCACCTATTAAAATCAAGCAACTATCGCTTATTGTGTTTTATTTTTTTTTATTTTTTAAAATTAATGATGAATAAAAAGAAACATTGACAAGTTTAGTGGACATTGATTAGTTTTGGTATTTTTTTTTTTGTATGTATTGCTAGTTGCCACAAACTGATAGAGAGTCAGACGGACAGACAGTCGGCCATTTTAATTAAAACCCTAATAGAAACGTATAAATGTGCACAACAATTGCCGATAAACTGTCATTACTTTTGGAGTCTCTGGTTTTTGGTTGTTTTTTTTTTACCTTTGTTGACTTGGCCATTTTCCTTACGATCGCCTGTCATTTTGTGTTCGACTTTGTGCCATCATCAATGCCCAAACATGAAGATATAAAAACCTACTCACAGATACTCACGCACACAAGCATAGAGCTGTGACATTTCACTTGTTGCGCATTTTGGATGCTGTCGCAATTTGGAAGCCTAAAACGGCAACAGGAGTCAGTAATAGCTGCAATAGTAGAAGGTAGTAGTTTATGTTGTTGTTGCAATCGATTGGCCCGAACTGAAATGGAAAGTACATTGTATATACTCGTAGTATATCGTAACTATATATTGTATCTGTCTGCAGTTAGTAGATGTGTTTATATGTCTATGGCGTTTTTGCGTGTTAAAGGCACATAAATTGACGCGTCTTATTGGATAGTGCGGTTTTTATGGCTTGAACTCTTAAGTTTTTGTTTATTAGAGTGTAGAGAGGTTGTGTGTGTGTGTGTGTGGGGCAACACTGCGGATTATAGCATTTTAAAGTGCTGCAAACTTAGACGATTAGCTTCACTTTTGTAAACAATTCTAAGTGCATAAATTTTCTTAAAACTTCACTTTAATTGCTTTTTGAAAAAAAAAATAATAAGACTAACGATAAATTCAAATTTCCGAGCTTTTGCAGTTCAAAAATTAAAAGCTTTAATGCCACAATGTATTTAGCCAAGTTCTGCACCAGGCATGTACTGCTTGCTAAGTTGTGTGCTTTTTGATGCACTGCTTGCTATGTGCGACAAGCAGTCAAAAGCTGTCAATTCTTTGAAACTTTTTTAGCTAACTACTTTTTTTTTTATATACAAGTCTTTTCATAAAATTTATCAGTACACAATATTTTATAGACATAATAGAAACTTCAGTTCAGAAACTAGTTTTACCAGAAAACGTTTAATATTTGGCCTGTTTAGGGTTCAATTTTTAAACTAAGTAAAAAGCGAAATAATTTTGAACGATAAATAAAAATATTTAAAGGAAATAATAAAATATTGAAAATTAACGAGCTTCCCTTAAAAGAAAAATGTATGACTGTAAAATATAGCTTCAAAACTTAAAGTTTATGTTCTAAGAACAACTTTTTATCAGTCTTTATCATCATGCATAAAAGGTTGGTTTTTTTTAGCGTTCTTTTTATTATGCTCCAAATCGTGAAAATTAATTTTAAATTTATTTAATTAATTAATTTTTTTTTTCAACGAATTATTAAAAAATGTCGAATATGAAGTGAAAGCAATCAAAAATAATTTCATGAGGCACCATTACATTCAGGACAATTAATTGACTGTTTAATCTAGATTATTAGCCAACGGCACATCGGTCCATATTTCTATCGAAATGAGAAAGGAGTAGGCGTTACAGTGAATGGGGTAATTTATCGAAGAATGGCCTCGAAATGGACCAGCTTGTTGGCCTCCAAGAATTTTTTTCCTTTGAGGTACGTTAAGTCCATGTGTGCTGACAAACTAACAACTATTGAGTTATGCAATGTAACAGCTAGTTAAGGTGGTCCTTTATAAGATATCATTCATGAAATATAAATTCCCTGGAATTTCCCTCCATTTTCTGTGCATACAGGGTGTGTGTAGGGTGCTTTTTTTCGTCATGAAATATTATACTTAAAAAAAAAGCTAGTTTAGGCGGGGAAACTAAGTACTTATGTATTCAGCAACACTATTTATTTTGAAAATAAACTGTAATGGTGTTGCTTTAAGCTTTCTGTTAAATGAAGAATTATTGAATTTGGCTGATCATAGCCAAGTTTTCCCAAACAATGTTGCTAAAATTTTATTTATAGACGATAACAAAATACCATATAGTGCGTATAATTATGAATACTAAACGCGGATGGATTGCAGCACACACCTTGATATATGCACTTACATAAGTGTGGAAATTTTTTTAGTGCCATTGGTAGCAACTTTTTTATTGGTGGTTGTTTATTTTTTTATAGTCTCCGGCCGCGTCTTTGGTGCATAAATTGCATATTGAATTTTTTTTTTTGTTTCGAGCGTTTTTTCTTTGTATCTTTAAGCCTACAGAAATTTATGTGCAATTGGGGAATATTTTTGCCAGCTGACCGTTTGATGTATGATAAGCGTAACCAAAAACTTGAGCTGTCAAGTCCCCCTCAATAAGCTATAAGAAGTGTGAATTTGATTGATTGATGAGTGTGAAGTGAAAAAATTTGTGAGGCATAGGCTTTGATTGAATCGACTTGTATTTGCATTATTTTTCTAATTTAAAATAACTGCATCTCAAACCTGTTGGCCACACACCACAAAAAGGCATCTGCAGAACGAAGACAGCTTTATCTGCATTTTGCAAATAGACACTAAAGAGTCACCAAATGGTTTAAGATAGGCTTGGAATTGAGCAAAGATATATGCGCATACTATATATACTGCAAAAGAGTTGGCCAGTGTGACAAGTGACGGCATCCTGATGCCGCCATGCCGCCAAAGCCTTTTATAAATGCAACAGAATGTGACGTGTTTGGTCGCTTTCATTTTCAAATGAATTTTTTTCCAAGTCTTCACAGGGTGTTCACAATAGCTCTGCTTTGTACGCTTTTATCGGATTCCCAACTGAAATACATTCCCATTTACACATGGCAAGAGTTCTGGCGCGTCTCATCTCGCAGCCGCTCCGACTCTAACACGTGATTAAAGACCATGATATGTGTATGTCTATGGGCTTTATCTTCATACTAAAATCGGCGTAAATAATTGCAGCCATCGTTCGTGGTTCTAGTTTGAGACTTTTCAAAGTATACAAAATTGTATGGCTTACAACGATGATGGTGAAAAAACGGGAATTATGTAGTGTGCATTTTAATAATAATCTGAACAAAAAAAAATATAAATAAAGAAACCGCATGCATTGTGTAAGACAGACGCATTTGCTGCAGTCTTAAGATTCTGGGTCGCCTATATATCATAGAGTTAATGACATGTAAGCTGGCATGCCCAGAACTAACCCTATAAAATGGGATCATTGTATTGAGCCCAACTTAATTATTTACTTGAGATAATAAGCAATGATATGGGATGCCCATATGTAATGCAACTTCCATCACAATTTCCACAAGTTAATTTCAATGCAGCAGGTAAAATGTGACCCCAAGCGGATTGCGTTTCCAAACGCTTACAGTTGTCACCTTTTCCGTTGAAGACGTTAATGCAGGCCGACAGTCGACGACACAGTTACAACGTCTGAAAATTTATGAAAATGCTGCAAAGTGCAACAAAGTCAAGTTGCCGTGTGGGTGCTGTGTGGCATCAACATCAACGGAAGTCAACAAAAGACTTCGCTAACCAACTTTGGTCTGACAAAAGCGAAACTTAAAAATTGAATTACAAACAGTTGCAAGTGACATTCAACTTGAAAATTATAATGCGAAAATGGTGGCAAAAAACTTTAAAAAACAAAGAAAGTATTTTAGCGGGCAATTAGTTGTGGGAAACTGTGTAAAATGCTATACAAAGTTGTTGGATCCTGTAGAGGGTCGGGAATACGGAGAAAAATTTTGACAACAGAAGATTTACCATTACCAGTTGAATCTGAGAGAACAAGCTTTTATTCTCGTTGACTACTTGCTAGATGTTATCGTATTCACACATCTTTTTTTTATATATCAGTCAGACAGGATTCACAAAAATGAGCAGTTAAACAATTGGGATGAACTAAATTTAAAGTGAAGCTTTTGTACTTTTTTCATGTTCGTATAAATTAAAGGGCATCAAATTTTGACAAAAGCTGCACTGATATACAAAGCTACATGAATAATTTTTACCCGTTGAAAAAAGCAGACATACTCATTTGGATCGAACGAAGCTATTGAATCACAAAAAGTACATGAACAAAGTTTACATTCACTTTGTTTATTTGTTTAGTATCAAAGCTTCTGAGTGTTGAAAAGTCGAAGTCATGACTGAGTAAATGTATACTTGTTCTGATCGGTTGAAATTTTCAAAAAAGACAAATATTAAACTTTTCCCAGAAACGGTATTTCGCTTCTTTTTTTTTCGTACCTGTTAGTAAGACTATTTCTTTTAAAAATTGGTAGTAATTGATTTTGTCAGTGAATTTTGTGTGTTTTTTTTTTAGTATTTAAAAGTTAAGCCTAAGATTTACGACACAACCCGATTTCATGGCAGTTTCATTTTGTATCTATGTATAGCGTAATAGCCGTTAAGCTTAAACATAGTTATACATAAACAAATTACAAAATGCACATAAAATTGTTTGAATTGGCTGTTTCATTTGTTTGTTAGGTTGGTTTGTGAACAAAAGCATTTCGGCTGCGGTTTTATCTGACAAAATAGGCCAATTATGTTTGTTAATGTAACTCATAGATACAATTTCGTTATGCATGACCATTGGGCCACAAGTGAGACTATCATTTTTGTTTGCTAATGAGAGAGTCACAGATGGAGAGAGAAAAATATTTGCTTTACAATCGAAATTTTAATATCTAAAAATAAACAGCAGGAAGACAAATAGCTAATGCAATGCGTCTGCTAAAAATATGATTTTAACGAACTTCAAGTATAGCCGACAGCAGAAAGATACATATTTGAACTTTTGTGTAAAACCAAAATGCAGACTATGCTTAAAAGATACTTTAAAGTTTACTCAAAAGATAATAATAATCTACCAAATACAAATTAGCTTTTAAGTAGTTTTGCTTAAAGTATCTATTAATGCATTGGGAGCTGTAATAAAAAGAATCGCAGCAAAGTTATTTTTGAGTTAAAACCTCAAGATGACTAGTTGAAAGACTTAAGCAATTGAGTAGATACATTTTGATCGATCGGCTGATTGATTGCATTACATTTTCCACGCTACCTCCCATCGTGCAACTGAATGAATAACGCATTAAAAATTCTCCAGATGCAGATACAACCGCGGTAACAAATTGGACCAGCTGTGCGATAGCAGAGTTTGTTGTCATCTATTGTACAACTAGTTGTCTTCCGCCCTACGTTTGTTGTTACCTAATGTTCACACGTTCTGCTCTGGGCCAGTTTTTGATTATTTTTTGGTTTTTTTTTTTCTAAACTTTACTACGTTTTAATATGCTCATATCTTGACAATTCTCTGGAATTCATCTTAATGTGAAATTGCTTGGTATTTCATTCAAGATCGCGCGTGTTTACAAATCTTTCTCAACTGGTCACTGGCTTCGTCTCGGTTAATCTCTTGGCTTATCGCGTCTAAGCTGCTCCGAAAGCTGCTTATGGTATTTTCTCTATGCAGCCGGCTGCATTTTTTTTTTGTCGGTCTCTGTTCTTTTTACAGCTATTCGGGGCTGCTAACTGGTTAAAAAAGATTGTGTTTGAGTGTGTGAGTGTGAAAGGCAGACTTGGACTGTCTTTTTACTGGTTTTTAATTTTGTTGTCGCTCTAGGAACTGATAGCATTTGTCTGTTCTGAAATTCTTTATTTGACGTGCTTGCTTGTAAGTAAAATAAGAGCCAGTCGTAAACAAAAATGTTCACATTCCCTACAAGAACAAATATCTCATGCCAATGATATGCAACAGATACAATCAAAGAACTTTATATTATTGCAAGGCAAAAGTTAAAAATTCTGCTGCACAATTTCAAATAAGCACTTTCTACACTTTTCACTCCATTACCATCACCATCTAGTAGATACACAATTGCAAACTCTTTGGTTTAAATGTCTTTATTTATGACAGTGGATGCGCTAAAAGTACTGCCACCTACGGCTTTTGTAGGTTAAGAAAGTTCAACGACAGCGTTTATAACTTCATTAGACATTGCATTTTATTTTTCCCATCTTGGGTTTCTCTTACGTCGTTGGTATTTTTATTTTTAGTTAGTTGCGGAAAAACTAAAATCAATTAGCCACAGTTTTATGTTCACAAACATAAAAGTTTAAGTATAAGCAGACTATTTGCTTCCTAGGGCAATATTAATAAGACGACAACCTAGCGTAGTCGTTTGATTAAGACGTGTTACATAAGTATTTTTTGAGATTAGGGATCAAAAATCTATGCATTAAGCTTGCTCGTCTAGCCCTAGCATCTATTATTAACCTCAAACTAGAAAACAGCGTAAATTTGTACAAAAGTAAGATATTTTGTTTAAATGTGAACCGTTCGTTCTGAAAACTTTTAAAAACATAAAGTTAATAAAATAAGCTAATTAACTTGATATTTTTAACAAAATACATAACACAAAAAGGTTAACGACTTAAAAAAAAACAATTTGTACTATATTATTATTTAATTTTAAAATGAACAGGCGTGACCTTACTTTTTACATTCACTTTATAATATATACGATGGAGTTTACGGTTTTGTAACACATAGAAAACATGCAGACATCTTGGGAAGGTCTGCGTGAATGCACTCAAATGGCGTCTGGCATATTCCTTTAAAATGAATAAATAATAGTCTTTGAATGGAATGGAACTTTCTCCTAGTATCAGTTTGCGCCTTATATGGGATAGTAAGAAGATAGCCGGGATAAGTAAAAGTTTTTACAGATGTATAGTGAAAAGTTAAAAAAAAAAAAATGTATTCGCCAAACCCTACGGAAAACTCTTTTGTATTTGGTGTTTCTAAGCCTATAAATTCGTTGGCGTTATTTGTAACAATCTTGTGAATAAGGATTCGCAGGATGATTAATAAAACATGCGAGTATAAATTGTAAAGTTCAGCGTATGTCATCTTTTAGTCACCTATTTTTTTCTACTTAACTTGTGCAGCCTTAGTGGCCACAAAAAGATTTGCCCTTTTTTTTTATATTATTTCCACCACTTTTTCCATTATTTCTCTGCGAATAGCGGCAATTTCTCGGCAAATATTGGCTCTACTCTCTGGTCGATTCGCATACACTTTTCCCTTGAAATATATCCAGAGAAAAAAGTCTATCAATCCCCCAAACTGGATCGATTCAAATGGAATGGATTCTGGGAGGTCGAGAAAAACATCTAACTGGCGACATAATTGGGATACTCAGTAACAGATACAACACAGCGGCGGATATTGCAGCTGAAAGCAAACCATATATTCGTGAAGTCAATCCCAAAACAAAGTTGGCATATGAGCAAAAATATAAAGATTGGACGCATTATCAGTGGAAATCAGTCATCTGGTCTGATGAATCAAAGTATGAACTATTTGGTTCAAGACTTCGACAGTACGTACGGCGAAAGATACATGAACGTTGCGATTCAGCTTGCATTGCAACTACAGTCCAACACGGTGGCAGTTCAGTCATGGTGTGAGGTTGTTTTGCTTACAATGGCGTGGGCCCATTGTTCATCGATCTTCGATGGAATCATGCGAAAAGAACAATATCACAGCATGATGCAACGCCAAACGATTCCTTCTAGTGTTCGTTCGATTGGTCGTGAGTTTACGTATCAACAAGATAATGGTCCCAAACACTCCTCGAAACATTGTATAAATGATTTGAGGAAGAAAGCAGAAGGAGAAGAAGGAGTGCTGAAATTACTGGATCATCCACCACACTGATCCGATTTGAGCCCGAGTGAATTGCTTTGGAAAGATCCCAGTCGAAAAGTGAGAAACATTCGACTGAAAAATCCAACCGATCTCTCGTTTTTTGACCGGCAGTGTATTATTATTGTTAACTATCACTAAAATTAATTTTTGAAAAAAATAATCACAATAAAAAAAATTAATTACATCTAAAATACCAAAAAAGGCGGTTTTAGAAAATAAAATTGAACTTGCAATTAAGTTTATATAGTGCATATACTAAAACTGGCATTTGGATTTCAAAAACTGATTGAAATCAAGACATATATTAAAACTTTGCAAAAAAAAAATACAAGACCAAGAAGCTTTGCTGTTTTAAGTTCTTTAGCATATGCTTGTACACAGTATACTCTATACTGTGCAGCTAATTGGAGACTCCTCCATGTGTGACTTAACAGCAAAAACAATTATATCAAATTGGGGTTTTTGGATCGTTTTTGCTCTTTGGCTCAGCTGTACTCACAGTGAGGATGTAATGTGCGGTGATGATCATCTGCCTAATAAATCACTAGACAAATAAAAGTTATTTGCAACATTACGTTGCACGTTGCCTCTGCCAAACATGCAACAAATGAATTTAATTTATTGTATGCTGTTTTTCCTAAAGTACACAAAGTTAATTTCAATATCATAAAAAATATTTCAAAACTAAAAAGTTCAATTAAAACAAATCTCAATAACTATTGCATGCCCGCAGTTGGCCGTTAAGTCAAAATTGAGCCCAGTTTAGCCGAGGTGAGCTGAGCTGAGTCGAGTTGAGCTGAGCTGAGCCAAGCTTGAGGGGCCACCAGATACTTTTGCGCTTATTGTTGGCCAAACCTCAGTTAAAATCTTGTTTTTGTTGTTGTTGTTGTGATTATTATTGTTATTGTTCATCATCTGTATGAAACTGGGGAGCAGCGGTGTTGAAATGAGTTTTGCTTTGTGGCAACACGAAATGCAGCCACCACGTAGCAAGCAAGCTATCAATGTATCTTAGCCGTATGGTACGAGACGAGTATGTATCTTGGCATGCATGTTAACAACAATACAGAAGAAATACCTCTAGCACTAATGCAATAGCAAACACCTTGCATTTGATTGTTTTGTTTGTTTGTTTGTTGTTACTGTTGTTGTTGTTGTTGCTGCTGTGGTTGCAGTTTGGTACTAATCACGGTATACTGCCATTATTGAAACCATTTCGATTTGAATGCCGCTACAGCATGCAACCAAAGAGCAAAGATACAAAACAATAAGAAAGCTAAATAAAACATAAAGAAAGAAGACTGATGATGTATGATAAGTTTGTGTGTGTGTATCTTGTGGTAGTTGCAACAAAACTACAGTTATATTGGTTACATCGGCCGTCAGTTAATTGCCAAATAAATTGAAAAAAAAAATGTATTGATGCTGGCATTCCTTAGCATCAGTTTAAATGGTTGCAAATAAAAAAACAAAAAGCATCTTCAAAATGTTGCCATCGCTTTTTTGATTACATGCACCCATATAAGGTAGATTCGTCCGAAAAATGTAAACTTAACGCTCAACCTATCCGTCCGTAGGAACACCGATACCACAGAGTTACGCTGTCTCGTTGCAAATCATCATCCAAGTCGTTCCATCCAAATGGGGGAACAAATTATCTATTAATATCGAATGATATACGGTCTTCAATCGAATAGAACTCCAGCTTGATAAATATCAGACTTTAAACCAACAAAAAAAAAATAAATAAAGTAAAGCTGATAGAAAACCAATATGGCGTACTTTCCTGCGCCTCTGTCGGACCTCCATTTATAACACCGATATGAAAAACAAGAAATAACTTGTTTTTTTGCTTTTCCAAAAATAATAGGTACAAATCCAGAGTTTGATCATCTAGTTCTAATTATTATCAGAAGTATATTTCCATTACGACTTCTCCAGTCACCCTGATCTCAGTTTTGACATCTTAGGGGGGTATCCGACGTCTCCTTCTCTGCTACATACTTTTTCGACTTGCAAAAATGTTATATACCTTCTGTTCCTTAAGGTAGCGTGTATGAGACTTTGACTTTAAAAAATAAAAAATAAGGGTATTCCATTATCGACTGATTCACATTTATTTTATTTTTTGTTGTTTTCTCGGTTCTGATTGACCCAAAGATACTTTTACGACTTGTAATTCGTGTTTCCAATTAATCAAATAAATTGCACTCGATGTGTTCTTAACAAGTTTGTTTGTCAACATTGTTCGTTCAAATATGGCTGTAACTTTGAAGATCTGTATAAATGTAACTGTTTGGGTCGATTCAGGGTATTATCGCCCACTAAAAAAATAAAAAAAGAGGTGGTTATAAAATAAATTTGGAAAAGCGTAAAATTAATTTATTGTCAGTATTAATTGATTTTAATTTAATTTATTGTTCAAAGCGCCCATTTAAAGGCTTGATATTTATTGAAAACATTTATAAAACTCTGTAACTAGTTGGCCAAACTTTGCCTTGGTTGGATTCTTATCATGGAATGGCAATGCAGCCGTCAAGTTTGAATTTGGCGCATTGTCTGTAAAAACTTTGAAGTCTTTTAAGGTTTTTTTATGCTTTTTGTTTTTTGTGTAAAATGTCAAGGCTTTAAAATGTGTGCAAAGTGTCAAGAGGTGGGCATAGTTAGTGAAGGGGTTATTGTTGCCTTTTTATTTCATTACTATTAAAAATCGAACATAGAATAGAGGTAACCTAAATAATTATTTAAACGTGTGCACATACCATCCGTGAAGATTTCGTGGCGTGAAAGTAACTGTTAAAATCAATTTAAGCATGCTTTCAAGTCACAAAATCTACTATAATTGCAATATCGGTTGAGAAGAAAAAACTTTTAATATAATCAATTATAGAGGGAACTGCCAGACACATTCACTTTACATCCATTTATGTAAAAAACCAAAAAAAAAAATAAAAAAAAAAAAATTTAATAAAGCCAATTCCACGCAGCAAGCGGGCAAAGCTGAAGGCAACAGGGTAATACTATTGAAGCTCAGGTGTTAATTTCGTAGCAAGTCATTCGATAATTTCAAGTCACCGATAGACCAGACCAAGAGACATTACACGAGAAGCTTTCCGATTTTGGGCTCTCTTCGTGTAGGCCCAACCTTAGGCGCAAGTACATAAAGAAAACATTTGCAATTTATACGGCTCTACAGTGACCAATTTGTCATGCCCGTAGCTGGCAATTTATGTGTTGCAGAATTGGATGTTTTTTTTCTTTTTTCTGGAAAAGTCAGTCTTTGTAGAAAGTATGCAACTAATTGAAAACTCAGTTTTCGCTGTGCCATATTGGGTGTGGTCCATTGCACTTGACTGGGCGGCCAAATGACTAGACATTCAACTACTCGAACTCATTAAAGATGCCGCGCCCAAAATGATTTGCTGAGCCCGCCCTTTGCCGCATCGATCTCCTCAACCAAGTGCCCAGACCTTTTAATGTCCGAACGCAGCTTGACTGCAGACATGAGACGAAACACCAATTGGGTGCAGGCGTTTCCTCAATGGATCTGTGCGGAGCTTGTAAACATTTGATTCAATATGTTGCAAATGGTTTATGCAAATCGCAAATCACAAAGAATTTTGCCCAAATGATTCTATATCTGGATGTGTCTAAGATGCAGAGCCGTCTGGTTATTATTGTTTTATCTGTAAACAAATCGCTTGCTTAGATTCTCACGCATGGTATTTATTGTTGTTGGAGTTTGTCTTGGAATAAATACACGCAACTGGCATGGTGTTTATAGGATGAAATCGTAAAATAAGCCAAACTATGTCATAATTTAATAAACATTTTTATTAAAATAAAGGAATTTTGCAAATCGAAATCATAAATGGATGCGTGATTTAACGAGTACGATTTGTATAAAAAACGATTCTATTATGGATTTGTGTTACTCAAGATATTGTCGTAGCCACAAAAATGTTTCCATTTATATTTTGAAAGAAACGAGTAAGAACAAAAATTTCTTTTTTTTTTTATCGAAAATGTTATTATTCCCTTGGCTTTTTCGTTGTAAAAACTCTTTTGATGCACCCCGATCATATATGTTCCACTTTGCATTGCGCCAATATACATGAGTACCTTCCGAGCAATCGTCGTATCCAGCTCGAAATGAGCATATAATATTGAAATAAACTGGTGATATAGGGATACCTTTTTCTCACGTTAACTCATACATGAACTCTGTGAAATCTTTTAGTGAGCGAGCGGAGGCCACGATTAAATTCTGAAAATAACCTGCCTGGCGTAGTTTGATTATCGCTGGTGCTTACGAATCGCGATGTTCGAAGTACTTTCAAGCTAAAGAATTAAGTATATTTGTAATAAAGATGCTAGATTGAACCGTCTGGAAAGATTTATGTAGGTGCACGAAATTAAACTCAACAGCCCGTCTCTTATACCCTCTTCTTAGCAGACAAAATTTGTTCAGTTCAAAAGTTGCAATGTCGAAATTTATTTAAAAATGTAGCGTTAGTAAAATATTTCTTTGAATCATTTCCAAAGTTTTTCCAATACATTGTTATTCTATGAACATAAGCTTCATAAAAAAATCTACCGATTGCCCTAATTGATATTGACTATATTGGTGAAAACTGATTTGCTAAGATAGATGTAGTGTCCATTTATTAATACGAAACTCAAAATTAACTTTCAGAGATACTTTGGATTATATATCACATATTTTTGTTGCAGGCCATTTTTCTTGATGCGAGAAGGACACTAAACACCTAAATTTACATTTTTGATGTTTTACAAAATATATCGAGAGTCCGAATGGCAAATTTGTCTATCCTAGCTCTTATCGTCTCCACGACTCGTAATTAATTTGTATAAATAAATATTTTTGCTTCTCCTTACAAATTTGAGGGGTGGGTCTCCGATGTCTGACATTTAGACAAACTTAACTTACCTTTGATTAGGTTATCAAAATTTAAACGAAATAGTCGGCCGTGCTTCGGAAAACGAAAAATCCAAACCGCACAATTCTATTCGGATTCGTTTTTGTGTGCTCCGGAAAGCGATTTTATTTTTTTTGGTTATAACTTCCCATTTTATTTTTGATGAATTCGTAACCTTCCCTTCTTTTTTTCCATAAATTCTCCAGTTGTGTTGGCGCGGAATTATTTTTGTTTGATACAAAACAGCTGACATGGTTGCCGCAGCTCTGCACCTTTTTATTACTATATGTTGTTTACTTTTTATTTTTATTAAAATATTGCTAGTACTTTTTTATTCTGTCTTTTAAATAAAATTACACAAAAATATTATTTTAGCAATAATGTTTATTGAAATTAAACACGATTTAGCTATTTTTGTTACAAGGGAAATTTTCTTTTTGTAACGCGGGAACCCTGTCGCACTTATCGGCCATGTGCTCATGTATGAAACGCACACATAAACAAAAAAAAAATCATTTTGCACAACGCAAAAAAAAAAAAACTAATTAAAAATAATTGTCAATGAATATCTATTGTTTCAGTATAAAATAAGTGCTTTTTTAAACCTAATTTGGCGATTCGTTTTAATTCCTCTTGCAACAAAACATTCCTTTTCAAACCACATGAAAAATTCGTTTTGCTGGAATTGGAAGCAGCAAACATTCGTTTTCCGGAGCACGGCTGATTGTGATGTTGGAATTTGTAAAAGCGCTGTACTTTTGTGTGGGATATAAAATTAATATTATATAAAGCTTTTTGCAATACGTATAAATAAATTAAACTTAATATGTGCGATAATAATTGATGTCCCCTCAGAATTTACTTATTTTTTTTGACGTAGACTTTACGAGCATTTGTCGATTATTTGCATTTTTAAGATTCGCACTTTCACTAATTTTTTTTATTTTTGTATGTAGTATGCAAGTTGCCTATTGTTAAGTAGTCTTTAATTAAAACTAAAGTTAAAAAAAAAAAAAAAAAAAAAAAGCATTAATTTTACGCGCATTTAACTTCGCATTTAGCGTTGTCTTTGGGTTTTGTTACCGTCGTTGACTTGATGGGGTGTTCCCCTGACATTAGTGGGACTTACATATGTTAGTGCTGGGACGGACGGATAGACTTATGGACGTCTGATGTCTGATGTCTGTTGTCTGTCTGTGAGAGAGCATGTGTGGGTATGTTTGTATCTAGTTGCATGTATAGTACGCAAAAGTCATTATGCATTTGAGGAAATCGCTGTTGCCATTGTTGTTGGCCATCATTAAAATACAATTTGGTAATACTTACATGCAGGTCGGGTCGAGTCGGACAACTGTCCCGTGTCCGAGTTGGCTCAAAGTGCTTTGCTTTAGCTGCGCTTTTCTTTTATGCTTGGCGCACTATTATTAAATTGTTTACAAAACATAAAAATAGTCAAAAGCGAAAGTGTTGTAAAAGTTAAGTTTTTAAAGCTTTTGTTTCTGTTTTTTGTGTGTGATTGTTGTATTCGTTCTACGCGGGTTCATTAGAGTACATATGACGACCATATAAGAAATGCACACAATGTGTTACATATATGTACATATATGTATGTATAGAGGTCTTAAGTGATTAATCACAGGCAGGTCGCCGCCACACACATAGCCACATAATTTAATTAAAAAGTTAACTCCATGGTAGCCATAGCTTTGAATAAATATTGAAATATTTTCCAATTTTGCCTTTGGGGGCACTGCCAAGCATCAGCCGGAGCTTAATGGCTAAATTATAGTATGATAAACTAGTTGGCCTCTTGGCATTTTGAGTGCAAACCCTTTCATTGAAGCTGTCAAAATAAATAAAAAAAAAAAAAAAAACCTTAACCTAGCAAAGTGATTGATTTTAAACGAGAGGAGGACTGAGAGAGAGAAAGGTGTGCAGGAAGATTTTCCCAGCGAAAGCGAAATGAAGTTGTTACCATCAACCGCCAAGTTGCAGTTGACTTAACATGACTGCATTGGACCATGGCATTAGCTGTATTTGTGTATTTGATATTTGGCTTTTGTGACGTAGCCCGCTTTTCTATTAAAACTAAAGCTGGGTCCAAGACATGACCGCTCACCTGCTGCCACGCACAAGTAATGGATCAACGGACCAATGGACTATGAACTCCTAACCGATGGACTTTTGGTTTTTATTTTTCATTTTACTTACTCTCTGCACGTTTTGCTAATTACTCCACTTAATCTCTTGTTTAAAAAAGAGTTTTGTCCAAGTCAATGGTTAAATGCAGTGAAAACAAAAACATCTTAAGTACATATGTACACACACACTTAATGTTCATATGGAAAATGTTAAACAAAGACAAAAACTGTAACTACACGCAAAAAAAAAAAAGGTGAATAAAAAAGCAACTAAAATTAAAAGCACAAAGCGAAAAGAGCAAAGAAAAAGTTGTGCCCAGAGCTATAATTAAAGAGACAGACATAGGCAACAAACAAAAAAAAAAAACAAAAAAGTATCTGTAAGTTCCATAAAGAAGTCGTATGAGTGATTTTAAGCGGCAAATTTTAATAACTGTAAACATTTCCTTTGTTAACTGCACATTGTTGTAGTTGTTGTTTATGGTTGTTGTTCTTATTGTTGTTGTCACTTGTGTGTCACTTTTTTCCATTCCTACCGAAATTGTTTTAGTTTCTACTTGCCTCAATTTTTCCACTTGGTTGAAGGTTTACTTTTTGACCCACGTACTTACCAATTAATTTGTATTATATTTTAAATTAATTTTTTTATGGCCTCATGTGGCAGTTTTCATGATTTTTTTATTTACAACACTATAAATGTTTCGTTATTTACTTAATTTTTTTATCTTTGATTTCTTTACAGGTAAGTGAAAGAAACACAGTACTTTGATAAATATATTTCAATTTTGAACTGGGTAAGATTATTGATAACAAAGAAATAAAACGACGAAGAGACCGCCAAAATTGAAGATAATAAGATCTAAGATAACCAAGTAAGAAATGTGGATTCTAGTCTATGCTGATCATATTATACTTTCTTCTGCCACGCCTACTTTTAAGGCGCAATATTAGTAGGGGTAACATGCGAAAAGGGAGGCCAAAGCGCAAATCTGGTCTGCGGCAAAAGCATACATAAGAGTAGGGGGTGTGCCTCAAATCTTAATGTCGTTTAGAGACTAAAGAATCAAATCGCAGTCAATGCTAATTTTTTTTAGTCATAATTTTATTTTATGTCATAATTATGTTATACTGTAGTTTAAACTTAAGAGTTTTCCAAAATCCCCTAATGAAGCAGCATTTTTGCAGTTCCACCCAGTTTTGGTGTGTGATGGAATATGATATAATAGACTCCATATTGCACAATCCATTCGAGTTTAGCGTTTAGCATTTACATAAGTGCATTCCAAAATATTGGTGTTTTTTTTTTTCTTTTAAAGGTTTGCGTTTGCGTTTGAATTTCCATTTTCTTTTGGTTTATTGCTAACAACTTCGAACTTGAAAACAAAAGTAAAAGAAAGGGTCCAAGTTGTTTTTTTTACAAATCAACCTTACCACAAATTAAAGAAATAATTCAAAAAAAAAAACCAAAGTCGTCATTATATATTAAAAATGTGGCAGCTATCGAACTATAGTATGTATTTATAAAACTATAACCTAAAGAAAACTTCAATGAAAAAGTAGCTCAATTTAAAAAAAAATTTCACGATTATAGTTTGGGCCGAAGATTGCCAATAATAAAATAATATCGAAATAGTTTCATTTAATGACGAACAAATGTATGTAATTTATTTTAGTTTTTTTTTCCTTTTTTTGATTTAATGAGCTTAGTTTCAATTTAATTTTGAGTTACTCATTATTTGTTATGTGTATTATGCAATTATGCGATTAATAGATTATGACTGACTTTCAGTACGCTAGTAGTACTGCTCCCTTTGGCCCTTTTCTTAAATTAATCACTGATACAACATGCAGTGCATGTTCAAAAATCAGCTTTTGTTTCCACTTCCTCGGTTTTGGCCACAGCTGTCATGTCAGAGCGGCTCGATAATGCAGTTTGGTGTCTTTTGTGTCTTTTTATGACATTTCGGTTTCATTGCATTTTGTTTCGGTTTGGTTTGGTTGTTGTATAATAATGCATGGAGTGTATGCGTAATGTAATGGGCTTTATGCGCACAATTAATCATTATTTACCAGGTCTTGGGTTTATTATTCTCTTTTTACTTAAATTACACGCACAATAACTTTGGTACAAACGAATCTTGATGAGATCTGACAACTAAAAGCATTTACAAATTGGCTTTACGATGTACTTATATACATGTGTACGTGTACATATGTAAATATGATTGCTTTGCATCAAACTAGATCTGAAAATATTTCATGCATTCATAAATACATATGTACATGAACGGGTACATAAGTGCATATTAGTTTCACCAAAATAATTTTAATACATATATCTTTTGTCGATGGAAAACTATATATATACATTTTGAATTATCTAGTATATTGTGTATCCATAGAGCCAAGAGTAAGGCAAAGTGTTGAAAACAAGGCGTGGCAGACCATATTTTTTCAGCTCCCAATTCCTAAGCAAAGTAATAATGGTCTTGAAAGATTTTTTAGTCCCATCGATCAGGGTCGAAAAAGCAAATGAGCATGCTTTTCTCCTACGACTTCGTCCGGGACTGTCAACATTGGGCAAAAAGTCTATGTTTTTCGCATACTACGTTGAAGAGACCCAAAAGGCTACCAAAGAGCCAACGAGACGAGGGAACTTATAAAGGTTGACGAGACGTGCGATTTACACTTTACTACGGCTTTCCTTACACCCCCGTCTACCAATAACAGGCGGAATAACCATCGGCAATCCACCAATCTATTCCTTAGGCCCCAGTCTACCAATAACAGACGGAAAAACCATCGGTAATCTCTCTATCCATTCGAAAATAAATTAGTCCTACTACTTTGCGGGCAGACCCAGACGCTCTATGTTATAGTTAAAAACTCCAAAAAATTTCAAACGCCAAGTTTGGTGACAATGTCTTCATAAACAAACAAATTGTTCCCCAAAATCGTTTTTTTGATCGATCATTACTATTGGGGCTTCAGTGCTTGGGACCTCTAAAAAACTTACGATGGCCATTTTGTTACGATATGTGCATAAATAAAGATGGCGTACGTTAAAGTCGGGCGCGGACGACTTTGGGATACCCTGTACCACTGCTTGCAATAAAATGCGGTAAATTGCTTAAGAACACCAAAAGACATTTGATTGCCAAATTAGATTATGATACCTTCATAAACAACCAAAAACAGACGAATTTTTAATCAAAAACTTTTTTTCTACCTATCGGCCCTATGGGAGCTATATGATATAGTCAACCGATTTTGATCGAATTTGGTAGTGTTAGGGACCTCTACAAAACTTCCAAATGCCGAATTTGGTTACGATGTCTTCATAAACAAACAAAGCACAACAAATTTTGTACAAAAAACGGTTTTTTGATCGATCGGCCCTATGCGGGCTATATGATATAGTCAACCGACTTGGATCAAATTTGGTACAGTACTTGGGAACTATAAAAAACTCGCGAATGCCAAATTTGGTTACGATATCTTCATAAACAAACAAAATACATCGAATGTTATTTTAAAAAAAATTTGTTGGCCGATTGGTCCTATGGGAGCTATATGATATAGTCAACCGATTTTGATCAAATTCGGTACAGTGTTGAAGATTTCTAAAAAAAACTTCCGAATGCAAAATTTGGTTACGATGTCTTTATAAACAACGGAATTATCCATCTAAAACTTTTGGTTTTTTTCGAGGTCCACTGAAACACCCCTAAGGAAGCTATATAATGTAACCCCTCTCCAATGGAATAATAAGGGATCTAATCTGAAAGTTTGGTTGCTCTAGCTCTTACCACCTCTGAGGTCTAGGCGTTCATACGGACAGACGGACATGGGTATATCGACTTCTCTAGTCACCCTGATCATACTTTAGGTAACTTTGGGGGGTCTCCGACGTTTCCTTCTGTATGTTACATACATTTTCGGCTTGCACAAACTTAATATACCCTTTGTACCATACGGTACAGGGTATAAAAATTTTGGTACAGATACAGGGTATAATGAATTGCAATATGTGAACTTTTAACACTTACCTTCCTCTTTGTATAATAATACGATTGGAAGTTTATGGGGAAATGGTTGGTCTACGAGAGCGCGTACACAGCGTGCATTAATTGATCTTGTAAATTCAGTTCATAGAGACGAATGAAGAAGTTAACATGGCAACCCTTTGGGGGATGTCGCCCGATCCGCCGGTCCGCGGATTTGGCGAACTTAATCTTAGATGCATTTTCCATTTATAAAGGTCTATTGGTCAGAGGGTAAACCAGCCGAATGCAGAAAAAAATTCAGTAAATGGAAGATACTGTCAAGAAAGTAAATACTTAGCTGTTCAGTCAAAGAGTTCGGCATAAAATAAAGAAATGCTCCAGCATTTAAATATCTTCATAGTCCTAGCATCTCCTTTAGCAAAGTAATTAAAGGGGACAGAGGGCCATAATGTATTGTTTATAAATGGCGCTTTTAATGGTGGAGCAATTTCTTGGAATAAACTGTGCTTCTTGTTTTCAGTTGACCCGGATTGCAGGGGCTTAAGGCTGTTTGGCCCGTTTTGCTATTTAAATCCGATTAGTGCATGAAAATTTTTTCAATTTTGAGTCTTGCGATTGGTATACTTTTTCCCTCTTATCCTTGGATTATTGGTGCTGCACGACGCCAATCTGGTCTGCCTTTTTCTGCAAAAAGAGAACAGTTTAAGCCTTTCAACCAATGGACCAAACTTATGATTTATTTTACTTTCTTCTTTCTTTAAAATTCAAGTAGCCAACAAGGAAATCGTTGCTTACGGTCATAAGCATGCATTTATTCGTAAAAGATGAGAAAAAGTGAAAAACTTAAAATTAAAATATCCCAAATACCATAAAAATTTAATACAAATAGCAGCTATTAAAATACTTCACACCAAAACGCCAACAAATTGTGACAAAACAGAAAAAAGTGTTATTTTTAACACAAATGAATGGACATAATGATGATAATGATAATGATCATGACAATGATGCTGTGCTTGAAAAACCACGCTCCAAACAAGATATCCAAAGCAAGATTTTTGTTTAGCCCGCCATGCCAACTTGACCATTGTTAGCTTGGACATGGGCTGGGTGCTCGTTGTGTTTTCTTATAGTTGATGAAGTTGTTGTTGTTGTAGGAAAATGCAATTTCCGATTGACTTTATCGCTTATGTTAAAGCTTCGCAAAGCTTCAATGGCAACAGCGAAAAAAAAAAGAAAAATTGAAATTAACTTGTAATTATGTTGTATAGCTATAAATTTTTTGTTTTTTCTTATTTTGTCTAATGCCATGGTTAGTCAACTGCAATTTTGGATGTTGTTGTTTTTTTTTGTTTGTAATTGTTGTAATTAATTGTAATTATCTTTGCCTGAGCAATCACTCAATAACTAAGGAATTTGTTTGCGTTTATCCTATACGACTGAACTTGTATAATTAATTCAAAATATCACAACAAGAATTTATTAACTATTGCAAGATTAAATATTAGATTATTAATCTATATTTTTTTCCCTCTGGATTCTTTTCTAAGATACTCTTTTAAACATACATTAAAGAAACCAGTTTTTCATTTATTGCGCGCTTGATATTGAGTTTCAAGGCTGCAATTGGCAGAGATAATCTTGATATCGAACTCATTGTTTAATAAATCCAATCCATGTGGCGATTACGACTAGTCGCCGAGGTATTCAGATTTATAGGCTTCAGACCTTTTGCTGTCTGCTGTCAAGGAGTTTAAGGTGAACATTTGCCGAGAAAAAGAGAGCAAAGCTTTGCGTGGCGGTTGAAGATGGGCATATACCCAATGTCACCTTGATCAACGACCAATCAAATTGTTCTGGCCCAACTAAAGCTGACCCAAAACCTAGCTGAAGTTTTTAAGAATGGCTCTATACTCTGCACCGGACTCCACTTAATGAAATGAAAAGAGCTCTTATCATTGAAGAAAGTAAAGCCTTAGCTATCCGAAGGCACTCCATTTTTGTGAGGTTTTTCTCGAAACTTTAATGTTTTAATTCACTAATTAACATACTGTACTAGAAGCTTCCTAAGACTCTACTAATAGATCTAAGAGATACATATTTGTAAATGTCATATCAGCGCAGCATGTAAACTGTCAATGATGGCTTTATAATCACCACACACTGTCTGCCAACTTGTTACCCACGTGTCAAGTGTGGGCACTGCACTCCAAGCATGTGAACCAACCCCCTCAGATAAGTCAACCTAAGTATGTCTTTGCGCCCGGTTGAGTTGGATGCATGGGTAGCAAATGTAGTGCCACACAATTGTATTAGTCAACGTGCTTTTAACGTCGATACTACACTTTACCATCGGTAAAGGCAATGGCAGGCGATTTTGAAGAGATTAGGCACATCTACATAGGCATAGAGTATTAAGCTCCAATGCACTCCATTCCAACATCAAACATCGAACGACACTTGAATATTAGGCAAACGCAACAACGACAACTCAGATGCTTCTCTGGAACGGACTATGATGGGAATTACGATGGCAACGGCGACGATGTTGTCGCCTATTTTTAGCATAAACTCGAGTGGGCTGCTGTTCCATCCCCGCCCCCCCTCCCCATCTCCATCCAGTGTATGCGCATTACGCACAGGAATGACACAAGCACACACACACACACGCACCACAGGCAAATAGATGTCGGTGTCATGTTGCATGTTGTTGGTATTGCAGTTGCACTGGGTCGCATGTTCATCGGTCTGTCAACTTTTGGTGTTTATTTGTTAAACAAGAAAACAAAAAAATTCCGTCTCTTTACTGTGGCCAACTAAAAATACGTGCCAAGCGAATGCCCGTTGCCTTTGGCTTCCTGTTCTGCGTATTCAAAATGTGTGCCAAATTTTTTCCACGAAGAAGAAGCAGAAGAAGATCAAATATGCAAATGCGTCTTGCATTTGAGTGGAGAGTAACGGGTCGGCAGCCTCATTAGAGCCCGGCACTTGGAAATTAGACATACATCATACTGATAAATCCAGTGCAACTTGCATAGCAACAGATGATGAAAGTGATTTATGCTGGCAGCTCATCAACAAACACGATTCGAATGAGATCCGATTTTTTTTTTTTTTTTTTTTTTGGTCGTGGTGTTTGGTTGCAGTTTCTTGATTTAGCTTGTTGTGTTTTAAAACAAAGACAAAACACGGAAAAACACAATTTTATTGCAGATATACAAAGGGAAACCCAGAGAGTCAACAGAGCAGAACGAACTTCTTGTTTTTGCAAATGTAGCTGAAAGCAGAAGAAGAATACAATTTCAAATAATAATTCTGGCAGACATAGTGGCATAGATACACGGCGCCTGACAACTAACTTTACTTTTGCAACAGATATATGGAAAAAAATGTAGGTTTAATGCAAGTAAAGCTTTAGATGCAATGTAGCTACTCTGCTTTAAGTGCTTTTAAGCTTTTTCTCAATTTCACTCACCATAGTCTGCGACATGAGAAATAAAAAGAATATGCTATTTTTGAACCCCCCAGTTTACACTCAGTGAATTTGGTTCCACAAACTTAGTATTATTATGCTCTCGGCAAATGGTCCTCTGCGACCAGACAGTTCCGTTTCAAAACTCAGCTATTTGCGATGGTTTTTACAGGGCATCGTGTAGCAACCAGATTCCGAGCCCACCAAAGCTAAATGTTCTTCTTCTTGTTAGGTTATCGGATAAGTAAGAATGTGCCCCGAGGATTCCACTTCCACTCAAGTCCTAGGTGTTATAAGGGAGCTTTTACCCATTTGCGAAATTTTTTTAAATCCATTTAAGTTGTATGTACCAAGCAGTTGATTCATTCTTCACTTAGTAGTTGCTAAATATTATGTCCGTCAATGCTAGCATAGCTTTGTGTCTCTATAAGAGATTACTAATAATATTATTATGTTATTTGCACAGACATTTATTTTAGTTCAATGGGATAAATGTTAGCAGCTCTCTCTGGTTGATTGGATTCAAGTATTCTCCTTTTGCTATTCAAATAAAATACGCTCTCTTTTCGAATTTTTGAAGACTCGCCCGTTGCTTTTGATATAGCCGATATCTTGAGTTGAGCCAAAATCGAAAGTTTATCGATATAAACTTTAGACTTTCAATATCCCCACAAAAAAAAGTCTTGTCTACTTAAATTGGCATCAAAAAGTCGGGAATCTTAGGTCGACTTCGCGCTCCATTGACAGTATATGGTTTTGACCGCTCGTTCTCGCAGAAGTACGACTTTGTAGAGACTCTACACGAGACGGTAGTTTTTTAGTCATAGACGGCGGTGGGCACGCCTTGGTTCTTTTTGCTCCGAGTGCTCTTTCCGTTATGTCAGACGCACACGAGAATTTAAAAAAAAAAAACAATGTGCAAGTTTTATGGCCCTACTCGAGGATGCTTTCGCGACCGTAACGGTGCTTTTTATTAATGCTCGCTGACGAAAATTTCGCACAAGTACGCTGAGCACAGAAATATAGTTCCTTTGGCAACTGTAAGACCGAGTAATTTTTTTGGTAACTTAAAATTGTCATATAAACTCATATGACTTCGCTGCGTCTTTGAATGTGTTGCAAAATTTTGTTCAGTGTATCGCACAAGCAGGTCGCCGGCCACGCGAATAGTTTACAATAACAAATTACACACAATGTGGGCCATAGCTCGACTCGCAGCGACTTTATGGCCCTACTCGAGAATTGCTTGTGGGACCGTAACAGGACTTTTTTTTTTTTCTTGATGTTGTTGTAGAGCTCTTTCCGTTATTTTTCGTGCCCACCGCTGGTCATAGAGAATACTTTTATGGATTACCACACCCTATTTACTTTTCAAGGGAACACTTTTCGTTTAATTTTTTTGTCTGAACGCACGTTGGAATACCATTTTTGGTATGGCTTGGAGTTTGTCGATTTGACAACGTATGCCTAAGTAATAACGAACTACAACGGATCGCATTTAGATGGGTCAAAAATATTTTAAAATATTAGATTTAAGTAATACATAAATATTATTAAAAAAAAATTTAATCCACTTTTAATTTTTTTGTCTACATTTTTTAACACAGTTCAACTAGCCTCTTTTAAACAGTTGTGTTGAATAATGTGAGTAGTAACGTAGTAGGTATCTATCCGAACTCCGTGCCAATAGCGAAAGCATTTAATCCCGATCGCAGATGTTCAAACTTCTAGACAAAGTGCATATAACCTCTGCAATAGAAAACTATAAGAGAGTGGCGAGAGAGTGTGTCTTTGGCAACGAGCGCGTGTCTCACTTCGTCAACTCAACTCCAATCAGCTGTAGTTTGTTTTTGTTTTGATGCGCTGCGTCGTGCCACAAGCCCCACAAACAACATGCAACTTGTGCACCACTCGTGCCCCACACAAACAGAGTCGGAAAAGACCCACGACGCTCTCTGTGCAGCCAAACATACGCTCTTAGCTCTAAACTGGCTCTCTCACTCGCTTGGTTGTGGGCTGGTTGGTTTTTCTGTGCTTCGCTTTCGGTCGTTGTTTTTGGATCGATAAGACTGCTTGCTACTCGTTGGTGTTGGCGCTGCCGCTGGTATAAAATGTTTTTCACTTTTTCCAACGCGCTTCAGTCGTAAGCTTCATATCGAAACGAACACAACAACGTCCCAAGCAAAGAGAGCCGTCATTTATACCATATATACACACTTATATCAAAACTAAACTTTAAAACACTTGGCTTCCAATTTTCCATTGCTCACTGTTAAATAAATTTGTACGGGATTCAGAAAGTTTCTAAAAGTTCATAGTGGAATATTCTGTGAATAAAATTTTAAATATAAAACGTTGCTAATATTTTTTGTGAAACCAGGAAAATAATTGTGCGTGCAACTAAACTGTTTAAAAATTGATTGTTACTTTGTGAGTGTTTGTTGTTTTTAAAGACGCTAACGATGTTATACGAAAACGTTTGCAAACTACAAAAAAGATACAAAATTTATGGCCTGACCCACGCATTTTGCTATTGTAGCATCCTTTTTTTTTCCCAGCTGCTTTGCTGCTGTTCCTGCGGCTGCTGCGTCTGTACAGAGACTTACTCTCTTTTAATGCTTTGTCTCTCACTCTGCATATATTACGCGATTTTATTGATTTTACGAGTGTACAGACACTCACATATTGCAGCATGCATGTCCTTTTGGGACAGCCCTGCTGCAGCATGAGTCATCCTTGACGCTGCAGCATCCTAAAGCCATGTACACATTCGTACATGCACAACACTTAACACAGTTCGTGGCAGCCTTTCAACAGAAAGTCCTTTTTACTTACTAACTGAAGGACTCTGAGGCGTGCAAGTTTTGTTACCCTTTTTTGTTATGCATTTGCAAAGTTTTCTGAGCCTAAGCCTATAAAGAACAACGTTTTCATTTGTACTATCAATCAAATTATTTTTCGCGCATTTAGATTTTCTCGTGATAGAAAATAAAGCAACCGACTTGCTCCAGGAGTATTATAAAATTTAAGCGATATCAAATATATTAAACAAACACACAGAGATAATGGCTGCCTACGCTGCATTCAAACATGTTGAACTCTACAATGTTGGCAAGGCAAAAAAGAGGTAAGAAAAATAATTATTATCTGTAGCCATTTGGCTGATACGTGCATAGTTTTTGACATTTATTAAAACTATCTTTAACCCACTAAACTTGACTTAATGATTGCATCACGTCAACATGCAAATGTCTTGTTCATAAATTATGCAACCCTTAAAACTTTCATCGTCTGACATCGTTTTGGTTAATTAGAGAGAAAAAATAAAAATAAATGGGCAAAGCATCGTTAGCTGGTCATAAAAGCAGCCGTTTTATGTTTTCCCAATCAAAACGAAACTCCCTCAATTTGTCAGCCCTCCAAACCAAAAAGTCAGTTGGTCAGCTTTTGGGGTAACTACAAATTGTACAATAATATTTCAATGTAGCGAGCTGTTTTCTGCTGATGCCCATTGAAGGATTCCTGTAATTTTATCAGGGGTTGTTTGGCACGCCCTTAGTTCAAGGAGCCATTTGTGATATCATCCAAGATTATTTCAAGCATAATTTTGGGTGCATTTAGCACGTTTAATCAATACAATGAGCACATAAGCCGAAAACAAAGTGTGTGTTATTATGACTCAAAAATTTGTTTTGGTAAGAAATGTTGCAAGAACTTGCTATACCTTAAATTTGGTGACACAAGACTTTTTGAGTTTGTAGAGTTTCTAGATTTTAGTTAAAAATTATATATAGAGAATTCACAATTGGTTCGTTACAATGAAAATTTCAATATTCAAAACATTGCTTGCATTTAGAGCAAGTTTGTTACTAAAAAACAAGAGTATTAAACTTTCAATGCCATCGGGGCTTAAAATTACAAAATCTGAAATAAAATACTAAAATCGTAATTTTTATCATAAAATTTACTAAATTTCTCACTTTTTATTTTTTTTAATTAAAGAAATCAGTAATTTTTATGTGGCTTAGAATTTTCAATTTGTTTTTCTCAAACAAATCTTCTAAGACGATTATGAATTTGAATACATTCGTTTCCTAAAAAAAGGCTACATTTTTACAGTAAAAATGATGCAACTTTATTTAATTTTTGAGATTTTCACAAAATAAATTTTGTACGTTAAAATTTAATCGTAAAAATTAAATTTTTTAATTAAAAGAGGAAAGGAATAGATTATAAGGAAGTTTGGACGTATTATTGTTAATACTTAAATTTAAAAAAAAAAATCGCTTTTTAATTAATTCTGACTAAATTAAAAGAAAAAGAAATTTTTTTAGCTTATCCAACTAGATCCTCAGACATCAAATTTACTAAATGGATTTCTTACTTTTAGATTCAATGAATCCTATGGGCACAGAGCTTTCAGAAATTTGAACTGATGAATAACTTAAAAGTATATGACTAAGTCAGGCGTTTCAAAATCCGTCTGGAATTTTCGGGAAGCTACTTAAGTATTGCTATACTATGTATAATATGCATATATAAATAGTTTGCTGCGTTTTTTTTTATTTTCTTTTTTTTTTTTACAAAACTCTAAATTTACCTGCTTTGTTTGAAGTTGAATGCGATTTACTTTATATCGATATTAAGTGAATGAGTCGACAGTTGACGGCAATTGCCAAAATTGACTTTTGACTTGCTCATTTATAATGATTCAGTTTAAGCAATATTTATGTAAATTATCATTTACATATACTATGTATTTCAATATTTATAATGCAGCCACGTATTGCCTTGCCGCCTATTGTTCTCACTGGCCACTTGTGCTTTGCGAAAAATTGCCAAAGAGTCTTCCAAGCCATGCATAAAGCACCAACAAGAACAACAACAACAAGAGTCAAAAAGAGACACTCACACACTCACACTCATACAGATGTCATTAATTTAGCGTCCATTCACCTCCAGCTGACTAACTGGCTAAATGGTAGACGGACTGACGCGCACACTCGTTGCCAACAGCCGGTCGGTCACACATGGCGTATGTGTAATCTGGCTAGAACTATGGCTTTTAAGACTTTGGGCCACCTTATTGATTTTCTTTGCCGCACACTTGGCACACTAAGCTTATATGAAAGCTTCCCTTTGATTTATTCTACTACTACAGTCACTACCATTTTGGTAGTAGCTTTGCATGCAACAAACTTTATGCCGTTGTCGATTTTGACCAAAGTCTGTGTGGCACCTCCCACTTTTGATACTTGGCGGCCTGTTGCAAAAAAAGAAAAACATTAAAAATAAAAAAGTTTTGCTTTGTGTTTGTACCGCGCGTACAATGAACTTGTTGTGCATATATTCTCCATATAGTTTTGCTTGTGGTTGTAGTTTTTATACCCTGCACATATACAATAGCAGGGTACATAGGGTATTATAGATATAATACAATGTTGTGCAATAGGCAGAAGTGGGCCTTCCACAATGAAAAGCTTTGATCCGCAGGATACAGCAAATTTTAAAAACGTCTAACAACAGAATATTTCCGTTTTTAGACATACTGTTAAATCTTTTGAGCTGAAACCTAATAAAGTTAGGCGTCGTGGAAAGTATAAATTTTTACTATGAAAATACATAATTTAATGAAAATAGTTAACAACCTACAAAATTATTGTTCTATATCTTATGATATTACCCAAATGTATTCTAATTTTTGACGTCTTTTGTAAAACCAAAAATGTTTCATATAATTAAAAAAAAAAAGATTTTTTTTTTTTTTGACATTGTTGCAGCAATTCATTTTGATTTATATTAACAGAAGATAAGAAAGGTACTAAAAGACGATTAGAAAAAAATGGTTAGGAAACGTTCGGCAGTTTAAGCCGTACGGCGTTTATTTCAATAACTTTTTCCTACTAAGAATAACTATGGGCGACATAGGCGACAGTACTAAAGTCAATATTTTACAGAATGTAGGTATACATTTCGTCACCAAAATAGATATAGGGTATGACACGGTGGAATATCCACACTTTATATAGACTGTAACACATTTTTTTTTGTTTTTTGAATGCTGTTTTATGCCTTGTTTTATTTTTAATAAGCCGTGTTAATATTTGTCAACGACTTACATATGTAGTATATGAATTTAACAATGTTCGAAACTTTAACGCTACACTTATAAATTTTATCGCTAAAGAGACTACATCACTACAGATGTTTATCGAATAAATTTAGACTCACATATTTTCCCAGTGGGGGAAAACTTTTAGAAAAATTCTTGCCTTGTCTGTGAATTTAATGGCTTGTTCACTGTCCCATGTTGCTGTTAGGTTGGCAATAAATTACAACATTTATTTCAACATTAAGCCGAAATTAAAGTCTTGCATATTTTACGAGGCATTTTTATGTAGTTTTTGAGTTGTACTGTTGCATAGTTTACATTTTATAAATGGTTTATAAATCAATTAGCTCAAAGTGGCCTAAATTTGATTTAATTTTTTTTTTAAGATTTTCTTAACCCTTTGGGAGTACAAGTAAATTGCCTTACTTTAAAAAAAAAAAAAAAACGAAAACTTTCCTAATTAAATTGAATTAAAGCAACGAGGTTGTGACTTCAAAATGCCTTTACGCAACATCGACAGCTTCTCTTGAAATCGTCATTGACCGAAACTAACTTGAGCTAAACGCAATTTTAATGGCTTGAACTTGTCATCAAGTGGATTCCATAAACGAGGTCAACTTTTATAACTTACTTGGAAAAGACAGAAAACTTAAAAACAAAAATTACATTTTTGCGCGCTTTTCAATTGTTGCCTGACGATTTCTTTTTTTTTTTTTTTTTCTTAAGATGTATTAAATTTTCTTTTTTTGGTGGCAAGAAATTACGTTTTAAAGGCGTGACTCTGGCTCACAGCTCTATTAAATGTGCACTGGGTGTTATTTTATTATTGTTATTGTTGTATAAGCGCCGGAAATCATGACAATTCACTTTTTATGGTGTTGTTTATTTGTCGCATTTATTTGCCCGAGTCTTGCGTACAAAATTGTCTATAGAAAAGTCTTTAAAATTGCATGCATTAATTTTATTTTCCTGGCTTTTATTTTTAACAATTTCATTGCGGGGCTGCATAATGCAAATAAAATTTTCTCTTATAATGTTTTATAATCCGAGCGAAGGTATTTAGTTCTTTATATCTTATCAGTTCTTTGACAATTAATGTTATTTAGTTGTACCTTTGTTTATTATTGCTGTAATTTAGGCGTCTTGTTAAGCTAATTATGAAACTCAATATAGTATGTACATAATTCCCATAACATGCAATATTGTATTTGCTTTGATTCATCGAAAGTCGTGCCCTCTACCTATCGCAAGTCGACACAGTTCATTTATTTACATGAAAATACATAAATAATAATAATATGCACATAGCAACGTTTTCACAATCCTTGTCTTGACCTGGTTTAGCAAAGCCAATGACATAAAGAACAGCTGTAAGGTAGGCTCCACGCTGTTTCAAGCAATGCTTTTCGATTATGTACACCAGAAAAACTTATACTATTTACATTGTTTATTTATACGTTAGTCTCTGTATATAAAATTGAGCTAATTTGGTGTAATACCTGCGTCAATGTAAATCATGTTAACATGACAAAAGTACGTGTCGAATATCAAGCATACGCCGCGTTAAACTGCCGCAACCTAAATATTCCCATATACATGCTCGTACTTTACTTAATTTCTTTTACGTATTTTTGTGAAAAATACTTTCGTGCCGCCTTGTACCTGTCACAAATGCAGAAGTAAACGAAAAAAAAATTTTTTATAACTATCAAAAATGTTTACCCAAAGGTGCGCTTGAGGTCGTCGTCGATTTTCTTATTGTTGTTACGTTTGACTATATACAATGTATAAATTTGTATATAGAAATTTGTGTGTAAAAGTTATACAGCAGTTTCTTGCACAGTTGGCGTTGTTAAATCAATGAATGAGATATAGATGCAGATTTTTTGCCCATTCAGGCACAAAAAATATATTAAAGTTATTTAAATGGGTTAATGAATAGATACTTTTAGCTGATAGAAATATATTTTGGCAATAGTAGTTTCGAGGGCAACCCTTTTATGCCCTGGTTGCATTTGAATCTTTTTCCAATGTTGAATTAAATTAAATTATCAAAAATAGTACGCATAATAAATTAAATACGAAACAATTTAAAATGTACAAATGTTTTTTTTAACTACAAAATTAAACAAAAAAATGTGATACAGTCGAGGCGGTGCCCGACAGTGGAATACCCTGTACCTTTTGTCTCGAAAAAATTTTTCCTGCATATTCCTTCTAAGAACTTTCCAATTAGAACTAATTTTTTTTTGGTGAAATTCGATATTTATACCTATAAGTTCCCTTAATTTTTACCGATTTTGATGAAACTCGAATGTTACGTCAAAGAAGTTATTTAAAGTATATGGGGTAAGTTTCAAGTTGGAATGTTGAGGGGTGTGGGAGAAAACACGGTAAATCGATTGCGGGGGGTGGGGGGACCGCATCGATTTGAATTTGAATGTGGATTTGTTCATTAGGGCCACATGAATTAGATTACCAAAAATTGTGATTCTGGGTCACTTGTAACCATAATTACGAGGAGTCAAATATTGAGGAAGTTTATTGGCTAGGGGAGGTGAAATTTGCACATTTTTGACTATAACTTCTGTTGTATTTGTCCGATTTTGTTCAGATGAAAATACTAAACGGTGTGGCTAAAAACCGCGAAACTCTACTGCGGGGGAACGGGGAAAGATAATGACATGATTTAACAAACTTCATCTTTCCAGAAAATATTCGCACTGCTGGTAAAGTTTCGTGTCTCTAGCTCTTATAGTCTCCGAGATCTAGGCGTTCATACGGACGGACGGACATGGCTCAATCGCTACCCGAGGTTATGATAAGCATTTTGGTATAAAGGACTTGGGGTCTGCCACGCCTCCTTCTGTCCGTTACATACATTGCACAAATCTAGTATACCCTTTGTACCTATAGGTAATACATGTAGGTGGATTACCCAAAAAAGTTGAGTTTGGGACTTTTCAAAAAAGTTTCCTAACGAAATAATAACTTAATTTTTGCCTTTAAACCGAGCGAGCGATAATAAAAGAAAGATTATTTCTTTTATAGTAATGTTTTATTCTAACTTATACAAAATTAAAATAATCACGACTCTCACGAACGCATAAAGTATAGAGGACATCTCTAGTTTGGAAAAATTATTGTAAAAATTAAGGCACTGTTTGCAAACAGTTGCAGGCAGGGATATGAAAATGAAAAAGTTGGAGTAAACGGGTATGTTGTTGTTTTTGTTATTTACCAAATTGGTATAGGATGCAATAAGAGCTGTCCAAATTTAAATCAAATACGCGAAAAGCGCTATGAGTGGGATTACTTACTGCTTGACATATAATTTTAGGTTTGAAAACATGGGCTTGGGTAGAGTATCCCTATATCTTAGCACCGATCGATTTTATTTTAATTTGCTAATTTATTGTTATTAAAAAAAAAAATATCTTCAGATAATAATAATTTTTTTTTTTTTTTTTATACTTACAGGTAAGCAAAAACACAATTACCACAAATCTGAATCCATACAAGATGAAAAATAAGAGTTCAAGCCTGAGCTAAAGCTACGGAAATTTGGCCATTGCAAATTTTCATATATTAGAAAGTCCTTTCGCTTTCAATGGCCACAATTAATCGCAAGTTGGAATACACCCATCGATTGTTTTTTTTTTTTTTTTGTCAACAAAATACTTAGTTAAAGATAAGCTTGGGAGTACACAACTTTCGCCTTGTGACGCACAATTGTCAGCAATTCTGAGCACGAGGCATAGTTAATGGGAACGAGGAGTTAATGAACAGTCGGAGACGTTACAGAGTCAGTCAGTGTATAATTATTGGATGCAAACATGGCGCAGCAACTTTTTTTTTTATCTTTCTCTGTCTCTCTGCTCACTTTCTTTGCATCTAATCGATAATTATTGATCAAGCGCGTCTAACACTATCGATAATTGACAATCTTGCCAGGCAGTCGGCCAGCCTAGTTGGCTTGCCTGCCTTTCGTGGCAATTATGAATTTTGAATGGCTTTTCTTGTGGTAATCTTAGTTGATTGGCATGTCAAGAGTGACTAGTAATTTATGTGGTTAGTTGGGGGTGTACATGTGTGTAATGATTGCAACTCCAGCTTCTCCTACGCAGAGGCAACAGCCTTTGAACATGTCTCTATTATAAATTGTAAACAGCAGACTGATTGTGGTAGGGTGCAGTGCTCTGCCAAAATGTTTTCACTATTTAATCAACAAATGTGAATTTAACTAAATACCAGCATATGCAAATTAGTTAA
Source organism: Chymomyza fuscimana (assembly GCA_949987675.1). Lineage (NCBI taxonomy): Eukaryota > Metazoa > Arthropoda > Insecta > Diptera > Drosophilidae > Chymomyza > Chymomyza fuscimana. Next base: position 90,269,807 of record OX465088.1, read on the forward strand.
ACCTGCCACCAGTTGAAATAACTCACCTACTGCAAGAGTCAACAACAGCACAAACAGAAATTGCAATTGAAATGCATTGAATTGATTGTCTTTGGTGGAGGATTCCAGCAACAGCAGCAACATTGTCTTTGGCCGGCGTCTCCAAACAAAATCTGCATAAGCTAAATTGTTGTTTTAACACCCGGCTGCCTAGGCTCATTTTGCATATCACCGAACTACTAGCAACACCAAGCTACATATCTATCTATATCTAGCTACCTAGCAGCCATGCCATGTTGCAAGCTTTGATTAATGACCTGAAGCTGCAGCTGCAGTGAATCTCACCCACCCGTTGCGCATGCGCAACATCAGCAGCAGGAAGTTTGGTGCTGCTGCTGCTGCTGCTAAACATCCAAAGATAGTTAGTTGGCCATGTTGTGTTACTGCCAGTGTCAGTTTGGGCCATGATGCATGCGTTAGCGATAAATTTTTGGTTGCTCCCAGGCTCTGGTGGTAGCTGCAACATCAATATGTCAATTTTGCAGCTATTAAGTGGCGCTGGCTTTTAGTATATTAGTAAGTGTCAGTTGGATGTTGTAGTACATGTACAGTGTATATAGGATGACTTAGTAACCATAAAATAGCTAATTTTGTTTATTATTACAAATTCGAAAAATTATTACGCGTTTGATCACCAAATATTTGATATATTTGCTTATAACATGCGTTCGTCTTTTAAATTGTTAAAACAAAGATTATTACAAGGGCTTCCAAAATTCAATTCGATTTATTCTATTTAGTTTGATTTAACAATACAAGAGATCCAAACATTTAGAACAAATTAAGCATAAAAATAAATTGACATATCAACAGACCTAGAAATCAATAAGGTGTTCCATCTTTTTCGATACATAAGATACCGTTTCGGAGTTTACCACCGCAACAACAAGTTCTTTAAAAGCTATTGATGAATAAATAAAGTAAAAGTCCACATCAAGAGTTTTATATAAAAATACTAAGGGAAAGGCTTGTAAGTTGGCACACCTGGTCGATTTTGATTTTCCAGCAATGAAAACACCAAAATTCCACCTGTCTTCGATTGCAAATTTTAAAGTGTTTTTGATGCGAACAGACTCAAAAACGCAGTGTGTGTGTGACAAAATATAAAAATTGTTTTTAAAGAAATCGGAAAATAAAAAACATTATTTTTGATTGCGCTCAAAAAGTTATCAAATCAAGGAAAATATATTTTTAATGAACTTTCAAAATCAAAAAAGGTTTTCGGACATACAGTAAATAGACAAATTTTTTTCAATGCATTCCAAAATGGCTTCAAAAATGTAAGTTGGCACACTTTTTAGCTTGTAAGTTGCCACACATCTATTTTCATTTTTTTCCATTGCTATGTTATTTATACTAATTTGAATTGTTATTAGTGTATTTTGCTGCCATTTATATATATTTTTTCAATATTTTCTATAACAATGCATTTTTAATATGGCGACCAAGAAAAACCGATCACAAAAAACCTCAATTTTGACTTCTCTGGAAAGTTAAATTTTTCTTTTTTTTTAAAATTCAATTTAATGCTCAGTTAAATTTAAAATCAATAAATTTTCATAAATTTTAGCAATCATGCGTTTTTATTTCAGTTTTCTCAAATTTTCAGCGATTTTTGCAGGTGTCCCAACTTACAAGCCTTTTTTTTTTTGGTGGTCGTTTCAAGCTCTTGAAAATTGTCTGTAAAATGCTTATTTTTATAAATTTCAAATGATTTGCTTATTGAGGATTATAGCTCTTTCTTTTCTCTTTCCTACGGTTTATTCACATTTATGCCTATGTGTATGTCGAGATATAGCTAAAAAAAGCTATGGTGTCTCAACTTACAAGCCTTTCCCTTACTATTTATGTCAGGTTTATGGCTGTGCCTATCCTTATAGCTCTCGTATTTAGATTGATACAAATGTTTTACATTTGCATATCGAATCTTATAGTTATATAATCATAAAATGGCATAACTATGTTACATACTTTAAAAAATAATTTTAAACGCATCATAGAGTCCAACTTGCATATCACATTTCACTTGCCGATGGCTTCCAAATGCCATGGTAAAATTGCATAACCATAAAAAAAAAAACAACTACATTCAAAGCCGCGATGATGCCACACCTGATTACATTCCAAAGCCTACAGGAAGCTAACAGATACTGCCTGCTAATCAATCAAGCCGAGCAAACAACATGCCAAGCGTCACTGCGCACGAGGGAAAGTATGCCCCATACCCTATCCCTGGTCGAAAATGTCGAGATACTCATTTACCTTGACTATATATGCAATATATTTGATTTTCTGTTGTTGTTTTTTTGGCATACGCAGCAATTATAATGCATTCAACTAATCAACTTTTTAGGGAAATCAAAAAGCTAACAATCAGCAAAAGCAACAACAATACAATTTTCGTGCTTGAGTTGAGTTTTCATTAGGTTTTATTTTCAATATTATTTTTTTTTGGTTGGTTTGTGGTTGCACGATGTTGGAAGACTACCTGCTGTGGTGCTGGACACGATTTAAATGAAACAAAGCCGAGCAGCCGGCATAGCAATACTATCTGGGGAAAAAAAAAACAAAGGCACAGACAATAACTTTATGATGCGCTCGAGCAGCACTGCAATAACAATAAACAAACAAAAAGTTTAACTCGGTCGATAAACAATTTCCCGGGACATTTTAATGGCACAAACGAATGAGATAAAAAAAAAATAGTAGTAATCTGTCCGATTGTCAGTCGATTGGCTTAGACAAAAGTAAGCTATGGGCTTGGTACTCGGAGGCTTAACGCGCATGACCGACTAGATTGGATTGCAGCAGGTGCATTGCTTGTGCATTGCATGTAGTGCCACCAGGTTACAGTCCATATATTTGAAATTTTATTTGCAGCAACAATTGAATCTTGAAAGGCTCTTAGAATTGCATGAAGTTTCTTGCTTGCATTTCAACGGCTACCGACTCTGCGCAATCATTATTGTACAAAATTTAGTGCTTCGTCACAGTGTTGAATTTTGTAATGCTTTGATGATTTTGCACATTTCATGGAACCAGCAAAGAAAATCAGTAGTAAAATCAAAAAAAAAGAAATATATATATAAAATTTAAAGCCTTTCACTTTCACTTGCTATCTGTTAATAATAATCGAATGCCAGCACCTGACAACCCTAAATCCTAAACGCTGTGGCATATTTACTGGTTTAGCTGTTTAGCTTATCTTGAGGAGCAGCATTTTTCTTAGGCGGCTTATGTGTGTTTATTTATATGACCCAAAATTTAAGGAGCCGATCCTTTGTGCCCTAGAAGTGGATGTTTGGCAGTGAAAAAGTTTCACTTATCTAAATCTATAAAAATATTTTCAAGCTCAAAATTGTTTCCGAAAGTTTCAAAAAGAATAAATTTGTTGTACAGTTTATAATACAATACTATCGCCCGTTCTGGTAGCGTTTATGCCGTCTAAATGTACCATGTTTCAACTTTGTTAATATTCATTGATTTATTTTCCAATATATTTCTTATAAACATTTCAATTTTCCCCCCCTCTCAACGTAAATTCGTTGGCCCCCCGCCTTTTTCATTCCATTTGTGAAGGTTAAGGCCAAGCCAAGTCTGCGAGCTTTAAATTTAAGCTGCACTTAGGTTGTGTCGGCCGGTTCATAGCCAATCAACAAGACAAAAAAAAAAAAAAAAAAATCATAAAAAATCAATTGCAATTCATCAAGTTTAGTTTTTTTTTTCTCAAACTCACTCTCTGTGCTCCTCGATTTACGTTAATGTTGCTACAGACCACAACTTCATTACGAAACGTCATGTGGCTAATGCTGCAAACCACTGTTGCAACAACTCCTACAAAAAAAAACACGAGCAACAGCAGCAACAACATGTCGGCTGTTTGTTTCTGACATAAGTTGCAAGAAGGAAAATTAACTGCCAATTGTCAGTTGGAAGTCTTGTTTTGTATACCCTGTAACATATGGGAATATTGAATCTTATATATAATGTATGTGGCTTGGATCTAAGGGTACAGAACCATAAAAATGAGAGTTGGTTCGCATAGAAACTTGGTCAAAATCTCAAATTAAATGTACTGCCATGGCTATGTATCAAGTGAATGGTGTATCTTGAAGTCGGGATTTGCCGCAAGAGAGAGAGAAAGAGAAGTTGTTTTTTCTCTTTCTTGACTGACACAAATGTAGTTTGAATTGACTTGGTTGTTTATTTTGGCTGCGAATATGTTGCCGAATATGCAGACAAATTAAACAGGCCCACAAAAAAAAAGAGTTCTGTACCTTACATGTGACAGAGTTACCTAATAAGCTCAGCGAGGTATCATACAAAAAACATCGTTAGGGTTCTTAAGTTCGGAGGTTAGATCCTTTTTTAATTTATGTTTGTGGGACTGGTAAATCTGAATCCAAATACGTCAGGGTACCGACACCTTAAACAACCTTAAAAATTGCCATTTAACGAGGTATTTTGGAGGTTATCTCAGAGCTCTAACGGGCGGGCTAACGTTAAAAAAAAATAGTCGAAAACCAAACTCAAATAAATAATATGGGGTTATTGGAGATTATCTCAGAACGAACTCATGTTAAGTTGTGTAATTATCATTACTATATTTCACTAATTATCTTATATCTAAATCAACAGCCGATATAAGTTTAGATATCATTATAATCCAACGATCAATGCTTAGCATAGCTGACTATGAAGCTATAAACATTGAAGGAACATGGTTTAAGTCAAAGCACAGGTTTTTATACCCTGTACCGTATGGTACAAAGGGTATATTAAGTTTGTGCAAGCCAAAAATGTATCCCCCAAAGTTACCTAACGTATGATCATGGTGACTAGAGAAGTCGATATACCCATGTCTGTCTGTCTGTATGTATGAACGCCAAACTTTTAGATTAGATCTGTCATTATCCTACGGGAGACAAGTTTATTTTATTTTTATACCCTGCACCTACAGATACAAAGGGTATACTAGATTTGGGCAATGTATGTAAAGGACACAAGGAGGCTTGGCAGACCTTAAGTCCTTTATACCAAAATGCTTATCATAGTCGTCCGCGACCAACTTTAACGTACGCCATCTTTCAATATGCCAATGATTGCGTAATCTAGTGACAAGCGAATTGGCCAAAACGAAACAAAATGAGTTACTAAAAATCACAATTATTCCTTATTCTATCCAAATTTTACTCTTGTGATCAAGCTTGATGTTGCTAAATTTGGTTCAAATTGATTGCTTTTGAAATTAAATACATACACTCGTACAGTTCCTATTATTTCACGTAAAAGTTACACCAACATATGTTAGATAGAATATGCAGCTTATAATATATATTATATTAGTTTTTGTACTGTATACCTTATCAAAAAATTAGTTGGTGGAACCCGAAAAAAGTGTAAAAAAAATATCTTCAAAACGACCGAGAACAATATGAGTTAAGTTAATATGGTTAAGATGATATTGAATTTTTGTGTGCATAAATAAATTTTTGCTCTTCTAGATTAAGTAAGTAGGCCGGAGCAACTTTAATCACAAGAAATTCACAAAAGAACACATTAACATACAATTATTTAAGTAAATATTGATTTGCGATTTCCCATGATATAACAACAAAAAGGTGACGCAATGCGCAGGTTCGATATTTGTGTCTCTCTAAAATAGTGGACCAATTTTGATCAAACTTAACACGAAATATTTATAAAATTCATTGCATCATGACGCTCTTGCTAATAAATAAACATTTTGTTCGAAATAAGCTTCAGTAAGTCGGAATAGAGATATAAGTTTAGAAACTATAAAAATATTTAAGTTAACGCTAGGACATACGTCATTTAAGCGATAATTTCTATCAATTGGCTCACACCTAAGCTGCTTAGAGAGATTATGCTGCCCACTTCTATGACTTCGGCCACCTTACTTTCCCACACAGTGTCAATTAACTTTCTCAACAGCTTGTCGGATTGGGGCAGGCAGAGTTGCACTTTTATCTGCATTCAATGCAATATTTGACAAGTAGTTAATTAGAAAACTGTCGTTATGATTTAAATTGTACGTTAATAAAAAATAAAAAGCAGTGAGTCTTGGCCTGGCTAAAAAAATAGTAAAACTCAACAGGTAATTAGTTTTGAATTTAAATTCATTTATCAGCCACAGTGGTGTTTGACTTGAAAGAGGCGTTGTAGAAAGTATACCATATAATTTTTAATACCATTTTATTTTTTATTTTCATATTAAAGGTTAAGTGCAAAAGAAAACTTAACCTTTCTTAAGTAAAAGAAAGGTTTACTGTTGTTTGGTAATTTACAGTTTGTTACTTTCGTTTAAACACAAATCGACAGCAAGTTGACACGCCCCGTCGTTGTAGTTATTAATTGGCTAAATCCATAAGAGTGTGTACCTAATATTATACATTAAAAAAAAAAAAAAACTTAACAGGTTATGTGTAATGAGTTTTCAGTAGGTGTCTTTTTTTTACAATTTCAATGTATTTGCCCAAGCTAACTGCCTAGTGGCAAAGCAAGGCTGATAAATTTGGAGTCGGAGTCTTAACACAAAGTTGGTCTCCAAAATAAAGTGCTAAGTATATGTATAAGGCAAAAACGTGACAGGCAACAGCATAACATGATGGATCATTAAAAACTGTCTAAGGTAGCATAAAACAGTCATCTGGAAAAAGAACGTTTCAGTTTGCTGTAAAAAAAAAAGGGGGAAGCTGTGAGCGGATGCGGATTGGCAACAGCTCGGATCTCAGCCAGACGTATAACTGTTCAACTTATTCTTCTTTCAAAAATTTTAATTTTTTTCTTTTTACTTTCTGCTCCATTGCCTCAGTTTTGCAATTTAATAATATTTCCACACAATGTCGTTGTTGATTCGGACTGCTTTTTTAATATTATGTGAAAAACTATTTTCCTACACGTAATGCATCATTTTCTCGCGTGCAAATTGCAAATAACAACAAAAAAAAGTGGCTTTGGTTACTACTTGCCAAATATGTGCAAAATTGCAAATGTGCAATGTCTGGCGACGACGCTTCGAGTAGATTTATGTATTACCAACAGCAGAAGAGTCTTAACCCTACCAATATTTAACTGTGTGAAAGAAAATTAATTTTATTTTCAATATTGCTTTTCAATTGCATATATTATATTTATTACCTACTTAATTGGCCTTTCGTGCTAAACATTTTGCGCCATATAAAAATATATCCTAAAGCCGAGCGAGCTACTAAATCAATTCAACAACTACTATCACTTTTGATTCCAAGAGTTCGTGTGTGAGTGTGTAAACAACTTTTACCCGAAAGGTTTCCAGATATTGAAGAAGAAAGAAGTCTTCCAACCAGACCAGCATTTGCGCTATATTACCTTTCGCTCTTACGATACATTATCGTTACAGCTGTTGTTGTTGGTTGTTGTTGCCGTTCATCGATACACATTAATTTTTGTCACCAAAAACCCAATCCCGTCTATAAAATAAGTCCAGAGCAAAGCTGCAGGCAAAATTTGGCCAGCCAACGAACCACCTGCACATTTACTTGGCTTACTACAGTTCGTTACCGAGAGTAACTATTTTCAGGTTTTTTTTTTTATATGATAGTCTGTCTGGTGGTCAATGGAGCTGCTGTCGACCACGCTGGGAAAATGTTTAGTTTTCCTTGCGTGAAAGGCTCGTATGTACATAATTGTTTTGTGTCTGAACTTTCCAAAGATAAACTATTTTGCACATGATTTTGATACACTTCTAAAAAGTAAAAGTAGGGCTCCTCTTAAATATTTGTTCTGCAAGTTTAAAAAATTTACTTTTGGTATTCCAAAATATTTAGCTTCAGAAACACAAGCCGGTTTTAGGTTGAGTCAACGTTAACCTAAACAACGAATATTAGAGGCCAGCAATTTGGTTGTGGCGCCTAATGGCGCTCCTTTTCCCGAAGAATTTAAATGTTTCATGCTTTTTCAAATCTAGCGGCCCTTTAGAAAACTTCAGGGCTGGGCTACACAGGCCTGAAATTTTGCAATATATTTTATATGTGTTACATTGTTTCAAATAAATATTATTCGGCTGGCTCAAGAAAGAAAGAAGCTGATAAGCAGCGGTGGGCACGAAAAAAAATCAGAAAGAGCGCTACAACAATATCAAGAAAAAAATTCCAGTTACAGGCCTATACGCAGCATGAAATATTTCGCACGGAATCGCAAAACTTCATATAAAAAAAAATATCCCAAATGGGATTTTTTTATATGGTTTTGTCATTCCGTGCGAAATTATTTTGCATTCTGCGTAGACCCCTTACGGTCCCACAAGCAATTCTCGAGTAGGGCCATAAAACTTGCACACTGTTTTGTTTTTGTAAAATGGGCGCGTCGCCGGCGATCTGCTTGTGCGTGTACACTGAACGAAATTTTGCAACACATTCAAAGAAGCAGTAAAGTCATTTTTTTCTTCTGCCCTAATCTACAAGGCATCAAAAGTTTAAACTATAACTAGCCCATGTATCGTCTTTACACACAATTGTATTACAATACATACTAAACTCATGCCCTCTTAATTATGGGTCATATAATATATATATATATATACATATATAAAAGCTGCCATTCTGGCGAAGCCAAACTAAAGTCTAAAGTCTTTGTTAGACTCTATTGAATACGTGCATGGGCGTTTGGGTGTTTGAGTATTGAGGCTCTGGTGTGCTACATAGTCGAATAGGCAGTTTTACACCTAAGTCGTCCCAAGTACAAACTTTTCTCCGTAGACGACAAATCACTAGTATTTAACTAGTATGTGCGTGTGTGCGGCCCAATTTGGTAGTAAATGTAGCTGCCCCTGTTCCCGCTGCCATTGTTGCGGCGGTGCCAATGTGCGCTGCCCCTAATTAGTTGCGGCAAGCAGGTCCGCGCTGCTGTGGAGCTAGTGCACCAGTAGCGGCAGGTGCATCATTGGCGCTTCAGCTTTGTATAACAATTACCATAAACAGTAATCAGGTTGTGCATATTATGTTTGCGGCAAGCAACCTACTCTCATGCAATATGTGCTGCGATCTCTAGCAGCATTTCCGTGAGGTATTCATGTTGTGGCAGATTACGTGGCCCCTAAAAGCTACTTACGTATAATACTCTTGAATCGGTTTGTTTCCCATGAATCTGAATGTTCGCAATACTTATGGATTTATGTTATGCAAGCCAAACTTTGATTAGACTTGCAATTCCTGAAAGCACAAGCAAGATCTATGTCAAACCAATTCTTTTACTAGACAATAATCACACTTTCAATTTCCATGAAATCCAAGTAGTCCGGTCAAGTACAAGTAATGTAATCGCTTGCTGGCTTTATTAAAATTTTATCGCGTGCGATTTGTCAAAAAGTTGCACACATTTCTCCATGCAATTAAGCCGCTAAAAGCGGCACATAAATCAAATGTGCAACATATTTGGGGCGACATTCGCTGGAGAGTGGCAACGATCGGGCGGGATGTGCAGAGATACTTGAAGTATTTGACAAACGGATGGCTTACCGCAAATTGACACTTTCCGTTTGGTTTTGACGCTTTGCCGGTCATCGGTCTTCGTTGCGTTAACAGCAATCAGCAATCTGCCCCTCTACTCCTAGGAGTGAGTTTGCGCATAATCAGCTGACTTCTATTAATGGTCAAGTGAATGGTGATGATTGCCATGTCTGTAAACGTTGACGAGCTTATGATATAGCGAAGTTATCGCTTTTACAATACGAATTTTTCTAATCGTCTGTTAGGGCGTCTGTTTTGGCGCCAGATAAGCAAGAGAGGAAAAAAATTAAACAGCACAGTCAAAATTTGCATTTGGTCCATCATATTTTCAACGCCTATTTAGAGAACTCACGGCTAGACTATGTTTGTCCGCTCAATCTTATATGGACGATCTTAAATAACTTAACGAGTGAAGCTTCGCAAGATACATATACACCAACATAATCCGAATGGCAAAATCCGTGTTCGTTTGTCCGTCTGTTCAGGGGGCCGGCTACTCAAATACTAACAAATTTCGTTTGAATTCAGTTTTCTTTCATATTCACCCTTGTTTTTATTCTTAAGGCCCATACGCAGTTTGAAAATATCCGCAGGGAAAGACAAAACTTCATATAAAAAAAAATGTGGTACAGTCGAGGCGGTGCCCGACAGTGGAATACCCTGTACCTTTTGTGTCAAAAAAGTTTTTCCTGCATATTCCATCTAAGAACTTTCCAATTGGAATTTTTTTTTTTTTTGGTGAAAATCGATATTTATACCTATAAGTTCCCTAAATTTTTACCCATTTTGATGAAACTCGAAAGTTACAACAAAGAACTTATTTAAAGTATACGGGGTAAGTTTCAAGTCGGTATGTTGAGGGGTGTGGGAGAAAACACCGTAAATCGATTGCGGGGGGTGGGGGGACCGCATCGATAAAATTTGGATGTGGATTTGTTCATTAGAGCCACATGAATGAGCTTACCAAAAATTGTGATTCGAGGTCACTTGTAGCCATAATTGCGTAGAGTCAAATATTGCCGCAGTTTATTGGCAAGGGGAGGTGAAATTTGCACATTTTTGACTATAACTTCTGTTGTATTTGTCCGATTTTGTTCATTTTTTACACATAGATGCATGTAGCTACAACGCATCGCTCTGTTAAATTTCAGGTGAAAATACTTAACGGTGTGGCTAAAAACCGCGAAACTCTACTGCGGGGGAACGGGGGAAGATATTGACATGATTCAACAAACTTCATCTGCTTAGGAAATATGCGCACCAGCTGGTAAAGTTTCGTGTCTCTAGCTCTTATAGTCTCTGAGATCTAGGCGTTCATACGGACGGACAGACGGACGGACGGACGGACGGACGGACGGACGGACGGACGGACGGACGGACGGACGGACGGACATGGCTCAATCGCTACCCGAGGTTATGATAAGCATTTTGGTATAAAGGACTTGGGGTCTGCCACGCCTCCTTCTGTCCGTTACATACATTGCACAAATCTAGTATACCCTTTGTACCTATAGGTACAGGGTATAAAAATGTGGTACAGTCGAGGCGGTGCCCGACAGTGGAATACCCTGTACCTTTTGTGTCAAAAAAATGTTTCCTGCATATTCCATCTAAGAACTTTCCAATTGGAATTTATTTTTTTTCGGTGAAAATCGATATTTATACCAATAAGTTCCCTAAATTTTTACCCATTTTGATGAAACTCGAATGTTACAACAAAGAACTTATTTAAAGTATACGGGGTAAGTTTCAAGTTGGTATGTTGAGGGGTGTGGGAGAAAACACGGTAAATGGATTGCGGGGGGTGGGGGGACCGCATCGATTTGAATTTGAAGGTGGATTTGTTCATTAGAGCCACACTTGTCACTTGTAGCCATAATTGTGTAGAGTCAAATATTGACGCAGTTTATTGGCAAGGGGAGGTGAAATTTTCACATTTTTGACTATAACTTCTGTTGTATTTGTCCGATTTTGTTCATTTTTTACACATAGATGCATGTAACTACAACGCATCGCTCTGTTAAACCGCGAAACTCTACTGCGGGGGAACGGGGGAAGATATTGACATGATTCAACAAACTTCATCTTCTTAGGAAATATGCGCAGCTGGTAAAGTATCGTGTCTCTAGCTCTTATAGTCTCCGAGATCTAGGCGTTCATACGGACGGACAGACGGACGGACGGACATGGCTCAATCGCTACCCGAGGTTACGATAAGCATTTTGGTATAAAGGACTTGGGGTCTGCCACACCTCCTTCTGTCCGTTACATACATTGCACAAATCTAGTATACCCTTTGTACCTATAGGTACAGGGTATAAAATATCCCATTTGGGATTTGAAGTTGAAGTTTTGTCATTCCGTGCGAAAATTTTCCATTTATGAGATTTATACAAAAATGTCAAAATTTAAGTAGAATAGCAGCAAATACGCTCCAAATTGTAAATCTGTTTGTGAAAAGCTTGTCTCCAAAGCCGGTTATGAGAACTTATATATAATAACGCTTTTGTGTTTTTGGGAATACCATTACTAGAAGAAACTTTTTTGGATTTCGGTAATGTTTCAATATTTGTGGTTTTGCAGGCTATCAAGATGTCGACAGATTTTTGCACATCCCTATAATACCCATCATTATTGTACTCCCATTTACATTGTACTCAGTTATCGTATTTAAAAGAAAGTTCACAAAAAGTTGACTTTGTATAATTTGTAAAAAGAGAAATATATTTAGTATCTATTTTCACTCACTATGTCTAGTTGAGTGTCCAACTAGTTGCCCCTTGACCACAATGCATTGAATGCTCGTTAATTTGGTGGCATGCATTTTGCCTGCAAATTTATCGTCTCTTGTGGAAGCTGTCCATATTGTAATTAATCTTTAAGTTGTTAACTTGCCATTAAGATGCTCAAGATTTTCCACATGCCAACCGCAAGCTGATTGGGCAGCAGCTTTCGCTTTTCATTTTTTTTTTACCATTACCATTATAGCTGTTTATGAGTAATATGCATTTCTTGGAATTCTTGTTGACTTGAAATCACATTGCGCGGAATTGGTCATTGCATGGTCCAGGCCAACTCCTAGACCAGCTCGCAAACGTCAAATATTTCATGCACAGCTGATGGCTTTAATAATCTTATGAAAAACGTTTCTATATTAGTTTATGAAGAATTTACAGCTGTGACAGTTATGATTTCTCTCTTATTAGCCCGAAGTGGCTTTGGTTTTGGGTTCACACAGATGTAAGCGTCTGTTGGCACTCGGTTTTCTTTTAAGCTTGCCGCCGTTTTGTTTTCCAAAGACTCTTCTTCTTTGTTCACATTTTCCCAGCTTGCTATGATGTGTCATGCTGTTTAATTAATTGGGCGCTCACGTGCCGCCGGCATACCTCCAGGCAGACACAAACTGCAGAACTGCAGCACTTCCGCCTAGTTTGACTCTCTTGGTGTTGGAGTTGGAGTTGTATCACAACACATACTCGCACACAGGAAACCCACTAGGCGTGCCTGCCGCACATGCATAGCTCATTTCTTTTATGACTTATTAGAAAGTAATACTGCTACCTTCAGTAAGACCGTCAGTATTTCGAGTGCATTTATGGCATGCCCCCAAATGCCCGTCCATGCGAAGTTTATGTGCGGGTCTGCCTGCTGCTCCATGGTAAAGTTCTTTTATGCGTGACACTTTTGCTCAACTTAGGAGGCGACTACGATGACGGCGACAGGTGAAAGTCAACTTCCTCGGTAAGGCAGCTGCAGTGCCATAGCCGCTGGCGCTGGCTAGGTCTTTGAAGACGACGCTGGCATCGTTTTGCTTTACAAATTTTTTTTTACAAAAAATCTTGCAGTAATTAAATTAATTAGTCTGCACGTTTTAAGCATGAAGTAATTGTCCATTATAAATGGTATATCCCATTTTGTAAGTCGGCAAGTTTTGCGAGCCTAGATCGTGTGTATAACAATATTTCGAAACTCTAATTCTAATCTGTAATCTAATTTTTTTTAAATAATGTTTTTTGTAACGGGTTTGTCTTTAGAAACTCTATTTGAAAGCAATTGGATGGATGGATCTCGTGGCTATATTTTAGGCGCAAATGCGACCAGATGCTCTTTTTCCATGTCGAACGTGACAGATGAAAATGCAGTAAAGCAAAGATAAATTTGACCATTATTCGAGATTCCATTGTTCCCTTGCATTCTTTTTTTTACTACTTTAAGAATGATATTTTAAAACGAAAAATATTATGACATTGGCTTGAATTTGATGTCTTCTCTATATTAATAACTTAAAAAACAATGCACTTTTATTAACTTTAAATAATAGTGGACTTGTTTTTTGCAAAAAATAATAATAAATTTAATTTAATTTACAATTTGCTTTATTTGCCGAAATAATATAAAAATATTGCTTAAAGCTAGCTTAACATATTGAACCAGAGTTTGGATATTATATCTTTAAAAATGAGAATTTAAGAGAATAAATTTATAAATATAAAGGAGTTATGATGGGAAAAAAAAGTTAAAAAATTTATAAATTAAAAAATAATAATAAAAATAGGCCAAAAAATGGGTCATGTAATTTGGGTACGGCCCCTTAGGTTGCGGCTTCAAACGGCAAAATGAAACACATAACCAATTTATTTCAACTTAAAACTTATTTAATAGGCTTCATCAAGTACTAGTTCATGTGCGCTATTTCTGCGCGTTTCAATTTTGTATTTAACATACGTCCGCTCTGTTTCACCAATTTTCTATTCTGCTGACCACGATAACATCTATTAGGGTGTTCACGGTTTGTGTTGAGTTGAGGAGTTGAAAAGTTGAGGCAGAAGTCCGCAGGCCAAAGCGTGAACAGCCCTATTGAGTTTCATGAGTTGAGTTTTTGAGTTTTCTTCTTCTTTCCAGAGTTTGTTTACATTTGTAAATTCGTACAATTTACATTAAAATTAAAAAACTTGAATTAAAAATTCCGAGTCAAGGCATAAAATCTATTTCAATGAAACCTGCAGCTAAAGTAGTTATGTATTACATCGATATTTATTATTTTATTGCTGCAAAAATCCCATAATTGCAGAAAAGCCGTATTTGACTTTGTGCTTCTTCTTCTTGCGTGTGTTTGTTTACATTTGCGATTTGCAAAATGCTGCAAAAATGTATTTAAATTAAACATTTTAATGTAAAAATGCCGAAGACTAAGCGTAAAGTGTATTTTGACTGATGCTGTTTCTAAAGTGGCTTTGGATGAAGGTTTATTGAAGGTTCGTCTGCTAAAACAAATTCATCGTATAAAACTAAATTTTATTTAATACAGCGTCTATGGGGCTGCGTGGCGACGCACAAATTGATGAAGTTTTAGATAATTATGTAGAGGACATGAATGCTATTGCGGCAGGGCGACCAGTTGACTGGCGCCAGAACGTGCTCAGTTCTTTCGACGACAAGCGATTTGTTCAAATGCTGAGGGTAACTCCACAACACTTCCAGCATATATTAAGCCTAGTACATCTATTTTTACTCTTTTATTTGCGTAAACTCCAAAAAGAAGTAATCATGTCTAATTCAATTAATTTCGCACAAAAAAGCCGCAACCTTTTTGTACTTGCGTTAATGCAATTTGATTATTTTAAATTTGGCGCTTACTTTTTTCCAACGAGTATACGGTAACTCGTTGCTTTTCATACCACGAAATGGCTAAAAAATGGCAAATGCATTAGTGCTGAAAAGGCAGCGAATTACCACATTGTGCAACACTTTCTCAAAAACTCAACAGGAAAAAGTAGACAAGGGTCTGGGTTGAGGAAAAGTTGAGTTGAAAATCGAAACGCAGGGTTGATTTCCATCATGTATTTGTTTTTGTAAAAGTCCTTAACTTTTCAACTCCTCAACTCAACACAAAGCGTGAATACCCTATATATAAACTTAACCCGAGTTGATACATACTATCGATACATACGATTAATACTTAAAACTATCGTTTCAAATTCGGTTATAACTTATAATGAGTTTCTATTACTTACAAGTAGTATAATGCTAAGGGTATGTAAGCTTCGGCGCATTTCAGTTAATCTGATATATATATATATATATATATTTATCAAGTGCACTTAGTGTTTCGTTTTTGTTGTAAGTACATCTTTTTATACCCTAACAACAAAATGTACAAGATTTGCACGCTTGAGCGATGACGCGAACATACATAGATACAAATGTACGTTTATGCTCATACAGTGAGCGCACAATTTATTCATACACATTAAACTTTTTAATTTTTAATACATTACCATTAAAATATTTTGGATAGCGAAAACTTTTTTAAAAACTCATTGTCTATACGTGTATACTTGATAAGTTATTATTAGTCGTTTAATTAACTTTACTTGCCTTGAAATTTAAAAATGTTGCTTAAAGTTAGCAATACATAAACAGAAATTGAGCTTAATATATTTAATTTTTCTTTTTAACTTTTTTTTTTGCTATTCCCTTGAATAATTTTTTGTGCTTTCCGTTTATACGTTTTTTATACCCTGTGCCGTAAGGTACAAAGGGTATATTAAGTTTGTGCAAGTCGAAAATGAACGTAACATACAGAAGGAGACGTCGGAGACCCCTAAAGTATGATCAGGGTGACTAGAGAAGTCGATATACCCATCTCTGTCTATCTGTATGAACGCCTAGATCTCAGAGATGGTAAGAGCTAGAACAACCAAACTATCAGATTAGATCCGTTATTATTTTATTTTTTTGATATCGGGATTATATTATATAGGTCCCATAGGGGTGTTTCAGAGGACATCAAAAGAAACTAAAAGTTTAAGATGAATAATTCGTTTGTTTATGAAGTTATCGTAGCCAAAGTTGGCACTCGGAAGTTTTTTAGAGTTCTCAAACACTGTAGCAAATTTGATCAAAATCGATTGACCATATCATATAGTTCCCATAGGACCAAACGGTCAAAAAAACGTTTTTTGTGCAAAATTAGTTGTTTCGTTTGTTTATGAAGTTATCGTAACCAAAGTTGGCACTCGGAAGTGTTTTAGAGTTCCCAAACACTGTACCAAATTTGATCAAAATCGATTGACCATATCATATAGTTCCCATAGGACCAAACGGTCAAAAAAACGTTTTTTGCACAAAATTCGCTGTTTGTGAAGATATCTTACCCAAATTTGACAATCAATTGTCTTTTAGAGTGCCTAAGCAACATATCGGACTTAATTGCAATTAGTGGTACAGGGTATCCCAACCTGACTTTAACGTACGCCAACTTTTTTTATCAAATATGAATGGATTATAAATAAAGCCATTGACTGAGTTGGACTTTGCTGGCTATTAACTTACTCATGATGAGCGAAATTTGATTTTTTTTTTCATTACACGTATACGCTGTGAAAGTTAATGGTGTTCGAATAAATATTGTGCTCACAGTAGATGCAAAATGCGTGCATTGATGCGTTAGGCTGCCATGGCCAGCTCGGATACCAAGGTTTGAGCCATGGAATTAAATATGCACAAGTAAGTGTGTATATAAATACAGCTAAATAAGCTTGACAGTGCGAAAAGGAGTTAAATGCCAATCTCACTCATAATTAGCATTGCTGCTGTTTATGGGTTGGTTGTATGAGGATTGTAAATAGCGCTTTGAGCTCACTCTCCACTTCCATTTGTGCCTGGGGAAATGGCAGCATTTTAACAGCTAGCCATCAATCATTTGCGAATTGAAACTTCTGCATCAAAAAAAAAAACAGAAGAAAATTAAAAATCCTATCGCTTTCAAGAGGCTGCGGGCCTGTACACGGTGGTCAAGCGTTGACATGTAAATGGTCTTATGTCGTTTTGGAGGATTTTCTTGGCCAGTGGGTGTGCAGCTGATGGCAGACAAGTTGGTAGCGACTGCATTTTCCCAGTGCAGCAATGAGCAAAGGAAAGCAACATTTGTACTCAGATGGTATACCGCATATCTACTAGTGGTCACACTCATCTGGGCGCCTTATAGTTGTGCTGGTGCAGCAGTTGGCGGTTTCGTTTACGCAACGCTAACTGCAAATGCAACAAAACCATAAAAAAAATGTTTTCCAAATTTTTTCAAGTGCATTTCTTCATGCTACTTGATTTAGTTTGGACTCCGTCTCAGTGGATTTTGCTTAATTGCAGTGGAGAGCACTGCATTTTGGCGTGACTTTTTGGCGCGCATCAGAAAACTTGGCTCTGGATGATGATTAGATACACTTGAAATGCATTTCGCTGTAATTTAGAGTCCATTTTCATCTAGTTTTTTCCCCCTTCCAAAGCCAATTTAGCGTGCAAAGAATGGCAAAAAGCTTAAACTAAAACCACGACGGGCATGGGCATATCCATTGTGCTCATGCTGCGTGGAGAGTAGAGCGTGAACATTAATTATGTGCAAATGTATTATGTTTTTGTTGTATGTCACTAATTGAAGAATTTATTTTAATCCGTGCTGTTTGCGTTCTTCTTTTTCCAGGGTACTGAGACCACCAGGTGGCGGCTCCAGTGACATCTTTGGTGCTGATATGCCCCAAACTCCACGCAATGTAAAGAATCGCATGGTCTCAAACATATTCACTGCTGAAAAAGATGGTGCAATCAAGAATAACGGTAAGTTTTTGCATAGCAGCATTGCCATCCAAATAATTTCAATCCTTATCCCCTAACGAAAAATGTTGTGTATAAAGTTTCATGTGTCACATAAAGTATGATGACAGCTACAATCGAAAAGCTTCTTGCTGCTTGTATTATTTATACTTATTATTTGCAAAAACCAAATGCTTAACAGGATTGTTGTCAAAAAAGCAGCTTAGAAAAAAATATTGTAATCTTCGTTATAGAAGCCAATTACAAATCATTGTAGCTCAGTTACTTGGTTCAAAATAGTGTGGCCATATAACTTGAAAAAGTGTTGTAACTCAAAAAATAACTTTTCTAAAGCTAATATATTTTATTCGTATATATACGTGCCCACGCTGTTTTGACTCCGAGTATTACTGCTGTGCTTGAAACCAAGAAAGTGTACTTTGGTTTGAACTAAAGTGTGAAGAGCTTTTCAGTTTTCCCTATAGATTTCGTCTTTTTGAAAGTTGTTCTTTAAACTGTATTGTGTGTTATTTTTCTTGTTTCTTCTTTTATATCTCTCTCTCTTTCTCTGTTTCTTTTCTTTTTATATATGTATCTTTGCAGTACGACAAGGAGCTCACAGATTCTATTTCATTGGTATATACAAAAAGAAAAAACTAGTTGCAAAATTTTTGTGTTATTTGTCATTTATTTCCTTGCGTTGGTTCTCTTAATTTGCTAATTTTAATACCCCGGCAAACACAAAACACCTGACCCAATAAATTTTAATTACTTATATATAGTTATGTAGATAGTACCTATATATTGCACCTCCTGTGTATATAAAATAAGTATGTATATGTATTCTCCTCTCAACGAACACAACAGACACAAGCAATACTTAACAGCACTGGTTCGTTCACTGTAAGCAACTCTGTTAGCCGATTTAGAGCACTGCTTAACATAAAATACAGCATTTAAGCATTTTTGTATGAAAAAAAAAACTGCCGCTAAAAAACAAGTTGTAACGACAAAATCTAATATTTATTGATACTATTAATAATGCATAAATTATGGTATATAAAGTGAAAGAGAGCAGGAAAGTCAAGTACTTGGAGGAAATTTATGGTGGCCCTGGCAAATTTGCAGAAACCTCTGAATTCTACTCATTCATTTGTTGATTTATATTTGGCAACACGATAAACAATATCGATTGACTTGGCTTCGAGCAAAGCGCCAAATTTAAAAGCCAGGCTCAACTATTCGCATGCGGCGCAAATCGATTCAACTTCATACGAAAGGCATAAACAAAATTGCAGCTCGGCTGGCTTATTTACAAACAATTTTCGTTATAGAAAACTCAATTTCATGGCCATTAGTTAAACTCCATTTGTGAATGGAGTGGCCAGGGCATTCACCAGCCAGCCAACATTGTGACTGTTAAGTGTGTGTGGGGTTTTCTTACCAATATTAACAGCTAATGTTGCTCCTGCGATCAAAAATTCAGCAGTTAACTTGTACATACATAAATATTTGCTTTGGTGCATCCAATTGCTTTAGCCTCTTTCTGTATCCTCACCAACACAACGGACATTACTTGGTACTAATTAAGTTACGTGATCCCAACAAAGCACCATTGATTTTTTACATTAACATTAATAACGTGCATACATATACATATGTTGTAACTATTTAAGACATTAAAGCTAATTCAAACTTTTCTTTTTCGCCATTGCTGCAAAATTCAACATTTCTCTAGGTGATGCACCTCGTCGCGGTCAGAAAAATGTTGACTCGTATTCGCGTTTATTCGGTGAACCGGCACGCCCCATTACGCCAGCCAAGAATCACATGAAGAGCAGCATTCCATTTGGACAAAACAGCGAGGCCGCACAACAGCTGCTGACCAATGGAAACGGACATTATAATGGCAAGAGTGGTTCAGTCTCATCGGCATCCTCGTCCGTTTCGTCTTCGACTGAGAATCTTAAAATGAACGGTGTTACAAGATCAGGTGCGTACATAGCATTAACGTCAAGCTATTTGCTTTTTGTTTTATAAGTTATTCATAATTGTTTATTTTGGCATTCCTGGCATGCGAGTAGGTGAATTTAATTTAAAACCCCCCATCCCCCATCTGTTTTTGAGATGCCCAACAAAAAAGTAGCCCTTGACTTTTATATCGTTTGTAGCATTTTCCATTTAAAACACAATTTAATATAGTGTATCAGTTAGAGCTTGATATTTGACCAGTTCACAATTCGAAATAAATATCATAAAGAAATTTCTAAAGGAAACTTATATTTTTTATTTTCTATACAAAAATCGGCATTCATAATACAATTCACGCAACTAACCAAAATTAAATTAAATCCAACGTTAACCAACCAACAATTTAATAAAATTGTCGTACAACGAAAAAGTCTTCCGCAACATGAGCAGTAAGTACGGCCAAATGCATTATCTTGACTAGCTAACCTATAGCCTAACCTTATCCTCGCCCACTAACACACAAACAACACACAGCAGCTCAAAATACACAAGAACCACCATCACTTGAGCAGGAACCAAAGAGTCCCTTAACGCCCATTTCAAGTGCTAAACCAGTTCAACCATCCCTAGACGATCAATCGTGCGTTGATCAGAAAATTGGTGACGTGCCAGCTGAAAATTATACCTTTACCGAATCGGACCGACACGACGTGAATTTGCAGACACTCAAGGATTCTGATATTAATACGGAACGTGCGCACTCTTTAGAAAAAATGGATCCACCGGCCGATGTGCGAGAACCGTTAGGTCCTTGCGAAAGTGATGATAAGCCACAATATGTGCCTTGCATTAAGATTACCAACAAAGATGCCAATTATTCTCGTAACCCAATTACTGGTTTTGGTCTTAACGGCGATGGTGTGGGTGGTCTGAAACCAAAGATACCCAAAAACAGAGGTTGGGAATTAATTTAAAACTATATTGACAGCTTTCTGACACTTGAAGCAAAGTACATAAATGCGTTGAAACATCACGAACATCACTAGCGTACAAACTTTACATTCGCACACCCATTCTGAACTACTTAACAAGCACACGCCAATGCCAGCCTTAGGCTTAGTTAGCTTAGCATTCCTTTACATTTCACAATAGTAAAAGCCAAAACCACTAATCACATTCTTTTTTAAAATTACTCTCTTTTTTAAAACAGAGGGCAATCCCGTCACTGGTGAGGGATACAAAGCCGGTGCAAACGACTTTCATCAACCAGCACCAATGAACGGTGCCAACCAGGTGATTAACAAGAATCGTATCCCACCAGGCGGCTTCTCGTCGGGTCTCTGGTAAAGAGTGAACAACACGAGCAAAATGCGGCGTTGTGCGCGGATGACGCGAGACGAGAGCGCAACAAGAGAACACAAAAATTTATACACTTTACACAAAACAAAATTGAAAACATCTACACAAGTTATCGTATTTAACAACTCTTTTGCATTGGAATGCAAATAATTCCAAAAGATTTATTTGAATTACCTAAAAAAAAAACCGGATAACCCGTATATATACCCAAAAGATATATAACACGTAGTTTCTACACACCGACAGCTGTTTGTTGTTTCCTTCCTTTCATTTCTGTTGCTGCACAAGAACATCAATCATCACACCTATGAAATTCATAAGAAACAAAAAAAAATTTTGCTCAAGATCAGGACAACAAAATGCTAGTACGAGGCACAGGACTGCCTTTTCGATTACTTTAAGTTCATTTGCAATGGCAAAATGCAAAATAAGGAAACAAAAACAGCCACAGTTCGAAAATATCATTAAAGATATTTACTCTAAACAAAAAAAATAATAATTGTATTTAAGAATAGTTTTCATTGCTGTATCCACACCATCTCCCCAATAACACACATTCAATCACTTGCACACATATACACGCATGTATACACAATAATAAAAAATTAATAATTTATTGTGTATCGAAATTTCATAAGGCGTAATTTCTTTCTAATAAGAAACAAAGAAACCTACTTAAAAAAGTTTATCATAAATATCAACACATAAATATTACTACGATATTTGCATAGATTTTGTAGGTAACGAAGATAGAATAAAACATGAGAATTTGAACCAAGCAAGCGAATAAAATTTTACGCAAAAGAAATAGAAATGAGAAAAAAAAAACGTTCAATGTTTCAAATACTCTAATTTACTCTTATTTTATATTGACATACATACTACATTTATATTTATACAAACACACACACATACATACACATGCATAAAAAAGTAAAAGTACACATATTGTACCACATAAATGTAAAAAAAAAAAAAAAATAAATAAACTTAAAGCGAATATTTGTTTAATAAAAATCTTTCGTACATAAGAAACTGCATTTTTTTTTTATTTTCTTCCAGGATATGGTGCCAATTTGGTGCTTGGACGCAACGAAACCGATGTATTTAATTTATTTTTTTTTTTTATTATTATTATTACAAATAAATTTCTAGCCTAGCTTAGGAATAAAGGTATTGCGCTGGCTACTAAGTCCTTTGGCTATGTTATTTATGTGTTAGATATAATAGTAATATGTGTATGTTTAAACAATAAAATGATGAAGATGTTGTGAAGGTGACTTATGATTATGTTTTAGAGATAGAGTATTTTATATATGATATATGATGTGAATAGGGTATTAATTTCCTACTGCACTGCGACCAACATATAGGTCTTTTGTGCACCCTTATATGACTAATCGTCGTTTAATGTTTTGGCGAAGGCAGTTATACCCTTTAGTGGTAGGGTTTTGTAGTCCTCTTCAACCAGTATATAGCTGTTAAAGAATTTTGCTCTGCGTTTGGTTAGCGCTGGGCAGTTGGCTAAAAGGTGCTCCATGGTTTCCTCCTCTTCATTGCAGTATCTGCAAGTTACCGTGTCCGATAGACCTAGCTTGGCCATGTGGTATCTACATGGGTAGTGGCCAGTATGTGCACCGCATAGGATGCGTAGGTCTCTTCTATTGAATTCTAGAGCTGCTGCCCCCTTTTTTGAGTCGAACTGAAGGAATTTTTTGGAGTGACAGAGCCCTTCCAGGTTATCCCAGTAGTTTTTTGACTCTTTTCTGGTATTTTTTAAAATGATGTTTGTAATATCATTTTTTGTGAAGCCATACAGAGGGGCTAGGTCCTGTGAAGAGAACCTCTGCCCCTTTTCTGGCTTGTGCATCTGCTGCTTCATTACCTTCAAAACCTTTGTGCCCAGGCACCCAAATAAGTTTTACCTTATTATTATGGGATGCAAGTAGGTTTAGGTTGACAGGGCATTCGAGAACAGATTTGAACATAAATTTGTAATTGTTGAGGGCTTTAAGTACCGCTTGGCTATCAGATAGAATATTTATTTTTATTCTTTGCACATTCCGGCTTAATAGTTTCTGAATTGCAGAGTTTATCGCAAACAGTTCAGCATCGAATATTGTTGCGTCTTTACATAGAGAGATGTGCATTTGGCAGCGGGGACCGACTACCCCTGCACCTACTCCTTCTTTCGTTTTGGAGCCATCTGTATACCATTTCTGGGCATCATCTTGCACCCAATTTGGGTTATTTGTCCATTCATCCCTTGTGTGTATGAAGATCTCGTAGTTTTTTGTTGGGCTAACTACTTGATCTATCTGGTTTAGAGTATTTTATAAATATTACATACTTATTTTAGAGTAGCATAGGGTGTTCTAATAGAAAATAACACAAAGTGTATTATTACTTAATTTTTAAATATATATTTTTTTTTTTTTTATTAGAATGTTATAATTTGGCTTCTTTTATAATTTATTTTTCTTTTTGGCTTATTGCATAAAAATCTATAAGATTTCCAATTTTTTAATTCATAAGGTTTAACATCATATAGCAGGGATGTCCAAACACTGCTTATGGAAGAGCAAAAACCAATACATATAAAGAAAGATGGCGTACGTTAAAGTCGGGCGCGGACGACTTTGGGATACCCTGTACCACTGCTTGCAATAAAATCCGGTAAACTGCTTAAGAACACCAAAAGACATTTGATTACCAAATTAGATTATGATACCTTCATAAACAACCAAAAACAGACGAATTTTTAATCAAAAACTTTTTTTTCGACCGATCGGCCCTATGGGAGCTATGAGATATAGTCAACTGATTTTTATAAAATTTGGTACAGTGTTGAAGATCTCCAAAAAACTTCCAAATTTGGTAACAATATCTGCACAAACAAACGAAACACAACGAATTTTGTGCAAAAACGTTTTTTTGACCGATTGGCCCTATGGGAGCTATATAATATAGTCAACTGATTTTGATCAAATTTGGTATAGTGCTTGGGAACTCTAAAAAACTTCTTAACGCCAAATTTGATTACAATATCTTCACAAACAAACGAAACACAACGAATTTTGTACAAAAAATAAATTTTCGACCGATCGATCCTATGGGACCTATATGATGTAGTCAACCGATTTTGATAAAATTTGGTACAGTGCTGGGGGTTTCTAAAAAACTTCCGATTGCCAAATTTGGTTATGATATCTTCATAAGCAAACGAATTATCCATCAAAAACATTTGCTTTTTTTCGAGGTCCTCTGAAACACCCCTATAGGAGCTATATAATGTAGTCCCGATATTAAAAAAATAAAATAAACTTGTCTCCTATGGATTAATAAGGGATCTTATCTGAAAGTATGGTTGCTCTAGCTCTTACCATCTCTGAGATCTAGGCCTTCATACGGACAGACAGACAGACGGTCAGACGGACAGACGGACATGGGTATATCGACTTCTCTAGTCACTCTGATCATACTTTAGGTAACTTTGGGGGGTCTCCGACTTCTCCTTCTGTACGTTACATACATGTTCGGCTTGCACAAACACAATATACCCTTTGTACCATACGGTACAGGGTATAAAAACACTAACACATTTAAAGTAAACAGTTATTACGGTTTATTGATTGCACTGTAAGAAATTGTATGTTTTAATAATGCCTCCAAATGTTCGTTTGTTAATCGATTTCTCAGTTTATTTTTAATTAATTTTAAGCTTGAAAACGCACATTCACAAATATATGTGCTTCCAAAAATAGGTAAAACTTGCATAATTTCGCTGTGGAGTAAGGGGTATTTGAAAAATTAGGAAAATATCAGTATAAAAATGATTTAAAAAGTAAAATTGAAAGATATTACAATGTAACTCTTTACCTGCGCAGGTAGGGGCGTAAAAATTGCAAAGTTACTAAACTTGGTCAATGGATGCAAAACACCCTTTGGTACCTGTTAACATTTGTTACTACTAGAAAAAAGATTGTATACAAGTGCGAATTTCTTCCAAGGGATTTCCCGAAAAATATCTATTTATGATAGCCACGTGCAAGTTTGTTTTATTACCACCGGATTTTCCAAAAAATATATATTCCATTCATATGTTTTTACCTATAGCCACCATCTGTCTGTTATATATATATATATATATTGCATAAATCTAGTGTACCCTTTGTACCGAAAGGTACAGGGCCATAACTAGTTTTTGTTTGCAAGCAACGCCTTAAAAGTCCCATTTAACAAGTTTCCTAAAAAAATAGCGAAAGAATCTCATACCGATTTTTGTGAGTGCATGCTCAATCGAAAAGCAACAACAAATTACATTGAAAATATGTGGGCCAACAACAAATATACGCAAGGGTTGTTTTTGTGCACACGAGATCAGAGAGCAAAGAGAGTAACAGAGAGTGAGTGAGAGAACGCTCGAAATTGTTTTTGTAATTTGCATTGGCACTACTGGGTGATATACAGCTAGGGCCGTGCGTGTACACGCGCATCGCTTCCTATGCCTAAAAGCCATTACAAAAACAAAAAGAGCCAGATGAGCAATGGGCCTGGACATCCCTGTCATATAGGGTGGGTCATCTGTTGGTTTGGTTGTTAAACACTCATAATTCGGAACATACTTGTCCAAAGTGCTCTTCGACATGTGTCAAGTTCAAAACTACTCAATTTTAGTCATGGATAGTTTAACAACCGATCAAGTTGCGTAAATGTGGTAAAGGCGTACTATGAAAATGGTCGCTCTTTGAAAAAAAAAAAAACATCGTCGCGCCATCGTTCGCAAGAATTATACCTTGCTTGGACCACTTTGCGACGAATTTTGCATGCGTATCTGCATTTACACGCTTGCAATTAAAACGCCTATACGCAGAATGCAAAACAATTTCGCACGGACAAAACAATGTAAAAAAAAAAATCTCTAATGGGATGCCGTTAATTTTTTCCTTGCAGTTTAAAATATTTAAAATAACACCCAATCTTTTGATGATTTCATCATCCACTCCAGTTATTTCTGATGTAATTTTGTTTTCTACAAAGAATTTCCGGGATGGTTAGGTTAGGTTAGGTTGTAGTGGTTGCCTGTCCTCAAAACAGCCCAGACACACTTAGGCACAAGGAGGCCCTTTGTGATGCCACAGGTATTGCTGGCCACGAGCTGACCAGAGATTCCCTTATATCTTGTGTATACTGGAATCGCTGGTCTCAGCACATGGTCCGCTCTGAGAGGACCGGCACGACTATCCCATAGTAACCGAATTATTGCTGAACCAGCCTGAAAGTTCAATGAACCTGGCTATTTCTCTGGGACAGAGGTTAGAGAGGTCTGTGAGGCTGGTCAGAAAAGGGGACCCAAGGGTCCTTAGTCTCCTTCTTGCTAGGGATGAGTTTCCATCGTTTGTGTTACCATATCCATATTTGGGGCAGTCGACTCGCAGTCCAAGTCGAATGAAGAAATCGTCTTGAATTTTTTTTCCTGATATTTTGTTTTTCTCTGTCTGGTGTGTTGTCTTCAAAAGATTCGTTCATTTGCGGAAGAGTATATGCAAGCTTCAAAATAAGCTAAATGCGTCTAATTCTGGCATGCAATGGTGAAATACCAAATTCCAAATTTCCCTCTTTAATTATGGAATTATTCAAATTTTAAAAATCCTTTTGTGTTTTCTTGCAAAAAGCGCATGCCAAGGTCGATTTTGAAGTATTCAGGCAATATATACAATTTTTAAGCCTATATCCAGAAAACGTGTAACAGGTACAAATTAAATTACATTAAATGTTTTAAAACTACCTGGAAACACAAACAAAAAAATTGGGATGATTAATCCCTATTGACAAGATACGAAGTCATTTTCTTTCTCTTTTATGTTCAAATTTCATAAACCTTTTTATAGAAACCAAGAAAATAGGGATTGGTTGCGTAGTTTTTTTTACAAAACGAAAATTAAGATTTTTTTCAAAGTTGAAAATATACTACTGTAGCAACTAAACTATTCATCCGAATTGAATAAAATTGTAATTTTCTTGATCCCTGATTGATTCTAAATCAGTTGCATGTATTAGCTTTACAAAATGATGTCATCGCAAAATCGATTTTTGCAACGCTTTTGCGGCTGCCGTGCCACTGTGCGCGGCTTTGTCTTGAATTAATGGAGATTTTCTTGGGCAACTAGCGGCTTTGAGCTAACGATGCCAGTTGCTAGGCAAATGCACCAGTGCTACTGCGGGGAATCGAACCACAGACCATCGGGTTGCAAAGCGAGTACGCTACCACTACGCTAACGATGGCCACCACAAGAAACCACCTGATCTTAGTAATAAGTACATAAATGGATATGTATTAAGGACTTGCATTAAAAACGACATTGAAACTTTTAAGAAGGTGCTTTAAATACCAATTTTAAAGTGTACGAATAGCGTAAGAGAACTTCCGAATGTCTAATGTAATGATAGTACACATATGTCACACTTCAAGGCTACAGTTTTCAGAAGAACATTTTTTTTAAATCATCACAAATTGAAACTAAAGCCTGACTAAAAGATTTAAAAAAAAATGCAGCTGTTCATAACTTTGAAAATCTTTTTTTTTTTTTAACGAAGATTTTGGTTTGACCAAGGTTTACTAATTCTGGTTTAAAGAATGCGTACGGTAAAGTCGAGCGAAGAGGAGTTTAAGATATCCTGTACCATCACATTGCAATCAAATTCTGTATAATGCTTGTACTCTAAAATCCTCTTAAACTAACGAATTATGCCATGAAATCGTTTGATCGATGGGGTCAACCGATTTTAATGTTGGGAAAGTGTTAAAAACTTCCCAAAGCCAAATTTGGTTACGAGATCTTCATAATCAAACGTATCATGCATGTAATTTTTTTTTCCGATGTGCTTTGAAATGCGCCTTCGGGAGATATATAATATAACCCAGATAAGGAAAATATAAAATAAACATGTTTTCAGAGGATCTCGAAAAAAAACAAAAAGTTTTAGATGGATGATTCGTTTGTTTATGAAGATATCGTAACCTTTGGCTTTCGGGAGTTTTTTATAGTTCCCAAACACTGTACCACATACGACAAATCGGTAAAAAAAAAAACCTTTTTTTGTAAAAAATTCGTTGTATTTCGTTGTTTTATGATGGTATCATAACCAAATTTGGCATTCAGCAGTTTTTTAGAGTACCCAAGCACTGAAGCAACATGATCAAAATCGTATGACTATATCATATAGCCCCCGTATGACTTCGTCTGTTTTTCGCTTGTTTATCGTAACCAAATTTGGCAATCAAATGACGTTTGGAGTTCTTTATCAATGTACTGGATTTAATTACGGTACGGGGTATCCTAAACGCGTCCGCGCCCGACTTTAACATATGCCATCTTTTCAATCTGGCACTGTGACACACTAGTGATTTTCTTTGTGTACAATTTTATTTTGGTTTTCTAAAATTATGGCTAAAATCCCTATTTAATTGATTAATAAATAAATTAAATTGCTTTTTATTTGTCGACGCATTCCTCCTCTTGCTTTACCTCTGGCGATTCCAAATGAATGGTAACGGGTCCATCATTTTCTATATGCACCTGCATATACGCACCGAACTTTCCATCTGTAATATGCAGTCAAATTATTTATATACATATATATATATATATATACAGAATGTTAAAAACCTTTAATTTTGGTAGCAAGATAGGACTCCTTTAGTCGGCTTAGAAAATGTTTATAGAGTTCCTGAGCTGCATCGCCCTTCATAGCTGCTGAAAAATCTGGCTTGTTGCCTTTTAGGCGATGATAGAGTGTAAACTGAGAAACGCAAAGGATCTCCATTTGTAAATCTTTGGCAGACTTTTGCCATCTCTTTCCTTCATCCTCAAATAGACGTATTGCAAGTATTTTACGAACACTGTAAATTTCGAATAAATATCACTTTTAAATTCATTGCTGTTAATTCTTTGAATATTTACCTACAGATATTCAACGTCTGTTGTTGTATCACTAGACTTGATGCCCACCAGCACGCAAAGGCCCGGTCCAATAGAACTGATAATTTCGTCAAGCACTACGCCATTTAACATTTCTTTAAACAATTGGAATAAACACTTTTTAATTATGCAGCTTACCTGTGACTTTGGCGGATTTGACGCGCTGAATAATTGCACGCATCTTTAAGAAACTTATATACAAAATTTACTAAATCTCGAAGTAGTACTAGTACTCTTCTTCTTCTTATTTTCATTCACACATCTTCAACCACACGTGGCAGTGTTGAAAATCGAGTAAATTATTGCCGGTAAATTATGGGCAGCTGTTTGGGTTAGTATTTTAAATGATATATAAATATATATGTACATATATGTAAATATTAATTAACATTTTATTTACCAATCGAATACAATAAATTGGGCACCGTGCAATACAAAAAAATTAAAAAATATTATTTGGTACATCATGAAATTCTTTGAGCACATCGACAAATACTTTTTGGCTGATACATTTGGAAACAAATAAAAAATGTTCCTAAATTTATTCTAATACAATTATGTTTTTAGCTATTGCTATATCAAAAGAGCTATCACAGCGGCGTTGGTGCCATTGGCGTTGAATTCATATTAAGTTTCTTTTCACACCATTTTTTAATGTGTATTTGATTTGTGGCCTCCGCCTGGCGCAATATTTTACGTATATCCGCCAAACAATCGTGTTTATTAGCCAGCAAATAGGCCGCCTTCAGTTGACCTATAAAAATATAAAGTGATATACGCAGCTCTATATTGTTTATCCGTTTGGTCAGGTTGTCTAGCGCTTGTCTGGTCTCCGGTTCGTTGCTATGTACTGCTGAATTAATCGCAATGGAAAGTAGCTCATCCGTATCGGCTGCACTGATTCCTCCATTATTGCCGCTGATGCAATTGACTAGTCTATCCACTTCCAACAAACGTTGGTTTCGCGCCAAATACTTGGATGTGGCACCAAATACTTTCATTGGCACCAGTTTATAATCGTGTATAATTCTGTGGGAGCGAGCTCAAAGTCATCCAGCAAGTCTTATGGTTATTAAAATGCAATAATACATACCCATATGCTAAGCCAAAACCCTCGTCAATGTTCTTACCACAAAGCAATATGATTATACAAATCTGTATTTTATCAGCATTGCCTTCAAAGAGCGTTGGCAGCTTGGCACGTGGTGTATCTAAACGAATCTACAAGAAGTGTTTTATTAACCAATGTAAAAAGTAAGTTATACCCAAAAACTGTCGCTTACCTGTTTCAGAATGTGCTCTGTTATAAGTAAGCCATTGCTAGTCGGATGATGCTGTTCCCTTTCACAATTGGCTAAGAACTTTGCCACCTCCATTTGCCTTCGAATCGTATTGATGTGACCATTTAGAGCACGTGCATTCATTTGCATTGCAAAGCAAACGCCAAAACTCTTGTTCGCACTAGCAGTGCTTTGCCTTCTACCAGCCGTTTGATCGCGCTGCAGATTCTCCCACTGTGACGTGTCCAGTTCACTTTGCAAATGCATATGCGCCGCTCTTAGATGGTCCGCATTATCATGCAACTTCTGAAAATTGTCACAGTTCAACGCGTAGAACTTGACACATGTCATGCTGGCGCGAATAGGATCCTTCAGTAATAGTTGAAGCTGATACAAGCAATTTAATTGATTATGTTGCTCCAAGTAACGGCAGGTCTGCATCAATGGAACTCTCCAAGTGCTCAACTGCATATCTCCTAGTTGATGTAGCTCTTCAACAAGTAATGTCAGCTCTGCGGTGGCCAAGCCCGGCAAGAATATGTGATGTATAAAAAGTTCCCCTTCGAGCTGTTCCTGCAGCCAATACTTCAATGCAGCACGTAATTCATCCTGCTGCATTAGAAAATTTAAAATATCCGCATGCGAGCCATAGCTAAGCACATAGTGTAGAGATTCTTCAAAAATGCGCGATTGCCTACGATTCTCCTTGGCTTCGTCTGCCAACAGCTGGTCTGAAAGACCATACTGACCCTTGGCTATGTGCTTTAAGCTGGCCAAAGCATTCAACACATTCAGCGCTGGTTCCTGCAACGGCGTCAACGGCACGTTAGGCTCCTTGCGCCTAGAGAATAACGATGCCAACGAAGTATTCGAATTGCGCATGAGTGAAGCGCGCTGCAACGTCTCCGGCTGTGGCTGAACATGTGGCATGGGCAAAGAGGCAATAAGTTTTAATATCTCCTGCAGCAAAGCGGGCCCACGCTGAGGACGCTTAATAGTTGATAATTGTTGGTTTTCTTCATTATCAGCGTTGCTAAAAATCTGCTTAATAATTCGACTGTTAAGCTGCTCGCTGGAAAGACGTGTCATGCAGTGGATGAACTTTTCACGAGCTGTAATAAATGTGATTAGAAAGGAGCAACATTAAAGAAATAATCTATAAACCTGCATCGTAGCAGCCCGCTCTCAGGCAAGCCATTCCATGGGCTGCCATTACACCTGTTGTAGGAAAACCAAAGTTAATATGAACCTCCAACGCCAGAGTCCAATGCTCCGCTTCTAACAGTGCATCGGCCAACTTTTGCAGTTTTTGATCATTGAGGGGTCCAGGGGGAATAAGCGCCTCACAACCCTGCTGCACTACGGCCATGATAATTTCCGAATGTTCGCGGAAGTCAGCTGGTCCGCCACGAACCTTTCAATTAATAGAAATTTTGGTAAGTATTAAAATTTGCCTACGATGGACAGTCAACAAAAAGCATTCTTTCCAATAGTTTCTATTAGTTTGGTTTAATTACAAAAAAAATGTTGCAGCTACTCACCTTGGCCGCCAAAGCCAGGCAATTCTTCATTTTAGCGACCAGTTCAAAGTCCACTTCTGGATTGGGCACAATAAGCTTCTCCAGTTTGCGACAATGAAAAAGCAGCAATTCCACGCATTGCCGTTGACCTAAATGGTGATTTAATATGGATAAGGTGAGAGCCACGCTGGGCGCATGTTCATAGCAGAATTCTTCACGTAGAAGTTTGTCGTGAGTGATAATTCCGCTGAGGCGCCATTTATAAACATCCACTACCTTATGTTTCAAAGATGAGCCAGCTGCCAGCGTACCCGCATTGTCACTACCTACTTCTGCCTCTTTGTCCTCAAAGCCAACACTGCGATCATAGCATTCATTGCACACCCGCACTTCCAGATCCTCATAAAGCTCGGTTATGCGCATCCGGTGCGTCGAACAAACATAGCACACAACGCGCCCACAACGACGGCAATGATGGCGTCGCATAAGCATAGTAAAGGCAGCACGTCTACAGCACATGCAATGGGTGGCCTCATTGTCAGGTATCCAGTTAGCTCGCAGCGGCGCCTGTTTGGGCATTTGAAAAACGCCACATAGCGAATCCAATGAGCTCTGCATGTCATTTGTGTAAAAAGAACTGTGATCGGAGGATTTGGAATGCACATCCACATGATAATCCAATGCCTTTGTGGCATATATGCGCAGCAGTAAGTCTAAACACTCGTTGGTGATGATATGATCTTGCTGATAGAGATTAAAGTTAAGCAGTATAAACGCTTCAGACGTTGTTTGGCCAAGTTGAAAGCGCACCTTTTGAGGAGTGCTGCCTTTGGTTACTGCAGTGCTGACTCCAGAGCCGCTGCTTTGCATGTCGTATGTATTGCCTCGCTTGTCAAAACAGTAGGGGCAAAGCTCACCCGCTGGCGCACGTTGCAGTAGAGAGCGTGCACTGGCCAACATCTTGCTCAGCAGCTCGAATTTGGTGTTCATTATTAGTTGTTCAATTATCAGCAAGGGATATCGAAGCAAATGCCAGAAGTGCTGGCGCCCATTAGGATCAACTTGACGACAAATCATTAAGGACACCTGGTAGTTGCGATAGTTGCGAGCGTCGCGTGCATTTCGGCACAGATATTCCACCGCCCATTGTAGCAGCTCCAACGAGTGCAGTTTGTCCTTGTGGGTATCTAAAAAGTTAACCAATGCTGATGATGGAAAAAGTTCTATAATGCGTAGCAGGTGCTCGTCCACATCGTCCTGCACATCAAGCAGAGCATCCAACAGCGTCAACAGAAAAGTGCGTTGCTGTGCAGCATATGCCGTGACCAAATGAACTACTTTGCACCACTCGTAACACAGCTCATACATCTGCTTTTGCAGCAGCTGCTCGAAAATCACGTTTGGCGTCTTGCGGCCAAAGTCATAGGCCTGTGGCCAGGTTTCAAACTCCAATACAGTTGAGACTCGGGCATACACAGTAATATCCAATAGGGTGTGTTCCAGTTTTTGCCGCAAGACGGCAGGTATATTTCGCGCTAGCCGATGTTGAAGCGTGCGCTCTATCAGTTCCTTGGCCATGTGCGAGGTGGGAATTTTGGTGAAATACTGCTGAAGCAAACGTGCCCGTTCTCCAATATCGTGTATATGATCCGCGTGCTGAATGTACCGAACATCGGATTCAATGAGCGAGATGATCAATCGATCGATTCGAGCCTGTTGCTGTGTTGCAGTTTCTATTTCGGAATTAAAGGAAATTAACAACTATTCCCATTTTGAGTTTTTGTTTTTTAACGACTAGCCTGGCCACTCAAATCCCGATAGAAAACTGATTCTTTCTTGCCAAACTAAGAAGAAAATTAAATATAATAGTCTACTACGCACTCAATACATATAATGGATATCCTCATCGACAACTGGTCAGCATCAAAGTCTTGAATAACTAATGTCAAGTATTTTTGATAAGAACTTTGTTGGATTTTCAACACATCAAGTACAGATATTTATTAATGTAACTAATGCTAGACTTACCATCGAGCCCGCTTATGCCCAGCAGCAGTATTTCTAACTGCATTTGAGGAGTGTCTGCCAGCTCCAGCGCTTTTATATTTAGTTTATAAGCACGCAGAGCGGCCATCACAAAATTGTCTTTATAAATGCGGGATAAGCTTCCTATTTCGGGCAGCTCTGTCATTTGACGCAAATATGAAAAGTCCATGTCTGTCTGGCTAAATGCGTTGGGTATCTCGCCGAGCTGTATGACCTGCAGAAGCTGTGCCAGTAGTTGATTATGTTGGGCAATGTAATTGTGTATTGACTCCTGCTTTTGAGGCAAAACTAGCCGCTGCAGTCTGTTAACAAGATGATGACCACGGCTATCTGCTAATTGCGGACAAATGTTTAGAGCAATTACATGTACGAGATTCAAGTTTAAGGCCGTCACATTGCTCTCAATTTCAAGCGGCGTCATATCGCAATCATAGATCAGTTCACCGATCACATCGTAGGGATCGTGCTTTAACAGCTGAGTGCTATGAAATTCCACATTGGGGTCTCGTAACTGTATTAAACGTGCCAGCTGTTGCACATAGCCGCAAAAGCGTGCATAATAATTCAGTCGGGATTTTATTTGCTGGAAATGCACAACATGGAGGCGCAAATCGCGATTGTAGCAATAATCGGCGGAAGTCTTGTAGTACACAGCCTTAAAAGCCGCCGTCCGCTGCAGCTCCAAAACCAGTTGGTGTGGCTTTAAAGGATGAGAGTGTCGACCAAGCAAATCGCTGAGTGCCGGCTGTCGACCTTCACGCTCCAAAAGGCGCATGCATTCGCAGAGATTCTCTAAAAGTGTCATAGCACCAATTTCACGCGGCAACTGCGATTTTTGCCACCGTTGATGAACTGGACCTCTGCCACGTTCATTTTCATGGTCTCGTGAGTTACCGCTGCTGTTTAACTGCTGTTGCCGTCGTATCACCAGCAACAAGTTGGAGGTTATTTCTCGATTAAAACGCAGATTAATAATTAGGTCAGCAATGATCAGTGCATTAAGATTACGCTCCTCATAATGCTGCAAAAAAGCGTAGTGCGGATTAGCGGTATGGCGCTGCAACAACTGCTTGAGTTCGGGGCTTTGTTGGAGTTTTTGCGCTTGTGCAAAGTTGTCCACCACACTGATAATCTTAGAGAGTTCAAAGCCCTTGGCGGCTACTGTTTTGATTTGTTCTACTGTTGTTGTATTGTGTCCACACTGTGTCTCCAGCGTTAAATAGTTGGAATAAATGTTTGCTAGCTTTTTTTTGATTTGCTGCTGTTGCTCCATGAACTGCAACTCACGGTTCAGATGACTGTTTTTCAAATGGAAAGTCTGCAAAAAAAGGTTTCATATCAAATGTAAGCAAATAAGAATTACTTTAATTTAATATCATTATTATATTGTACTTTCATCTTGGAAAGTAAAGCTCTCATCGTTTATAATACTACCTTAAAATGAAATCAACATACATATTTCTATAAATTGCCCGTCCTTCTGTGAAAGTTACACAAATATTCAAACCGAAATTTTGTATTCGTTGCCAAATTTTTTCCGATATATTTTTAGACTAACGAGTTTAAATATTAATATCCTGTATTACTATATTATTAATTTTAAAAATGTAAATTTTATATGCCAAAGTTTGAGTGCCCATCGTGGTCAGTGCTTTAAATAATAAATTTTGTAACTAGTGTTTATAATAGTAATTAAAAATTCTGTCTAAAATAATACTTTAAAAAAAAAAAATAATATTCTGTACAGTTACTAAATATATTATACTATAATGTATGTAACAGACAAAAGATGAGCTGATGAAGTTTCTTGATTTATTTCTGTCTTATCGTGTGCCCCAGCAGGGGGAGAAACTGCACCAATATTCTACTGTGTTTCATTAATAAACAAATCAGTTTAAACTCACGTGAGCCTAATAAACTAAGTAACGTCGATATTTTTACAAGAAATCATCCTTCCCCATTTATTCTTTCCCGTGAGTACACCTTCAACTCTCAACTTATCAACGCAAAATTTGTCACAAATGATTTTTTTTAATGATGGACTAGGTGCACGGCTCGCCACTATAGGGCACCACTCCGACTGATTCATATTTTTTTTATATAAGAACTAACTATATGGCTAAAATAAATGATAGCATAAATATATCTACATAAAAAATTTTGTACGCACCTCTATAATGTATTTAACATCATTAAAATTTTTTAAAGCAAGCGCCATGATAGCTAGTTGTTCGGGGGAACCAAGCATTTTTGGTATAATGGAGCGTTCCGTCATCTGTCTGCGTTTACAACCCATACCACTTAACAACTTACGCGCACGTTCACGTATCTGTTCCAAAGTCAGACCACTCCCAACTGACATCTCATTGGGCGTAGCTCCACTGAACGTGGCGGCGCGGCGTTGCTTTTTTGATTTGCGTCGTGTCAAGCTAGAAGCATAGTTGCAGCGCTCGCGACTCTCATCGTCGCTGGAAACCTTTTCGCGTGCATAACTATGCATATGCACCAGCTGCAGTAATTCTTCGGGCTCCAGCTGGCATGCGATATCTGCCAGTCCTCCGTCTAGTTTAGTCTTAGCCAAAGATTTCTCAATCTTTTGTAGAGCACTATATTTCCAAAGTGCTTCGTTAATAGCATCCATAATGCGGTGAAAGCGCAATTGAACATCGACGCTGGCACACTTGTATTCTTCCGAATGTACTTTCTTGACTACAAAGCTCTTAAGAAAAGAAAATAGCGCATGTAGTGCAGCAGCGCGGCATATGAACCCGTGCCGTCTTTTATTTTGGCTGCTTGAATGGATGACATCGACGATGTCTTCACAATGCCAATCCTCGTCATCATCGCGCTCATCATCGCCGGCACTATTGTAAACATGGGATCTATGAGTTGTTTTTGATTTGTCTTGCTGCAATTGTTCCCAGCGCAAGAATACTAGTTGGAAAATGTCCTCGATGAGAGCGCAAAGTGTGTTAAGACTACGCAGCTGCCTTAGATTTATTGAAAGCTGTAGCAGTTTGTCTCTTCCTGAGTCGTGATCCAGTACAACAACATTGTAAACGCAGCAGAGAGACACGTAGTAACATAATATTTCAATTTCCTCATCACGTACACATCTAAGGGATGGAGTTTGTTGTTGCCATCTATACGTGTTATCAATAAGTTGCAGCAACTGACTACTTTTGCAAACTATACCGTGGTCGTATATGAGAGTCAAAACACCAGGAGCACGCAGCAGTGACTCTACTTTTAATGTTTTATTCGCTTGTTCATGCTGGCGCAGGAACTCTAGCAGTACTTGCAAGCGCTGAAATTCTGCGAAAAAAAACTTTTGAACTTCCTCTAAATGGGGATGCGCAGAAGCCAGATCGAAGGCCGCCAAGGATTTGCCAATGTTGCCAAGCTCGTCCAGAGTCTGTGTGCAGAGAGCGAATTCATTCGCCAGTTTCAGTATGAGTAGATTGTTTCGCAATGTTGCATTCTGGATGCAGCTAAAATCTTTCACTTGGTTGCACACTCTTGGCACAAAGTGATGGCGGTCCAAAAGCGATCGTTGCATTACATACGGGCTAGTGGGTGGGCCCTCATTGCATTGCGCCCAGAGAGTTTGATCTGCATTACTCAAGCAGGCTTGTAAAAGTTGCACATTCTCTCGAGCTAGCAAAGCTAAAAGCAGATGTTCATTTGTAAACAAGTGTAGTACAAGTCGATCTACGAGTTTTTGTTGCAGCGATGACGCCTCCAAAATATTTTGTGGAAGATTTGCAAGCATGCTTATAAATGGCGGCGAGCCAAACAATGCATCATCATCGAGCATTTGGTGGATGACTGCGTTAATAATGCGTCCAATATAGAACTTTGAGCTCTCATAGGTTATTTGTAATATTTGCAGTGTCGGATATGGAAACGAAATTAGTGTGGTCTGCAACTTCTCGTTGAACGGTTGTAAATTGCCGTCTTTGGACATGCACTTGAGAAAGTACTGCGAATGCATAGAACCGTGTGTTATAGTGAAGGTAATATAGTATATGATATACGTATGATTCTTACCTCAACCAGCTGTCGCTGACTATTGGGCAGAAGGTGCACTAACTGCTGTATTTCCTGCGATTGTAGAGCAGCCATGACGTGGGCACCTGTTGCTGTAATCGTGATTCAAGCGCAGCAGTTCATTGCACACTGAAGTCGACTTTAAACTTCTAAATGCGCTTGGAACGGAATTTTATGAGTTATGTATGTATATATGGATGTAAATATACATATGTACACTGATTGTATTCGGCTGCTTCGGTTGTTATTGTTCTTGAAGGCTGCCTTTGTTCGGGCTCTACTGGCGGGGTGCCAAATATGATAACGCTTGCCTGCATATTCTTACCATCGCCAATGGGCAAAATAGCTCAGGGCATGCTAAGCTTGGTTTATTTTTAAAAGTGATAATGCAACTTATTAATACACAAAAATGTGTTAAGTATACAAAAAGGTACAAAGAGTATACAATAATAATAATGAATTGCAAAATTGTTGCTTTCGTGGAAATACTAGTCACTGCCCACAGAATCAAAAATGACTTGATTTTTCAAATGTATGTATATATTTTATTGCTATTGCCCGAAAAATAATACACAATTCTTCAAAAATTAAATTAGCAAAAAATTGCTGTTGAGGCACTATTTAGTGTTTATTAACAATTTCGATTACGATAACTTTGCAGCTGGCAGACCTTGCACTGAAAGCGCTGCCATATTTGCAGTGTTCCGTTTAGGATAAAAAAAAAGAAATGCAGCCGGATGGTGTGTGGTGAAATACGTAGTATTACCAAAATTCACTTATAAATTTTGAAACTCCACTTATTGCAGATACTTCGGAGATATTCGTCGAAGCCATCGAGGTGTTATTAAATCATATACTTTACGTGCGCGGTGTCTATCCACAATTTATTTTCAAAAAAAGACGTATTTACAACACACCCGTGTTTGTTTCTATTTATCCGCCGCTAAACACTTATCTTGGAAATGTTTTACGCTCAGCTCAGGAACTTTTGCAACGGCAAGCGCTAGAAAGCTTTGAAGTAATTTTATTTCATAACGAGTGCGATCACTTGGAAAGCTATGTCTTTGAACTGCAACCAATGCTTGCTAAGCGCGCTGCTTTAATAGACGATCAATATTTACTGCAATATGAACAGCAGCTACGCGCTGCCTTATACAAACTATCCGAGCGCGTAAAACAATTACCACAGCTGACTGCCGATGTCAAATTTAAAGTGCAACTTCAGACAACACAGGCTTGTTTTTTAAATCTAACTCACGATGCACAATATCAGGAGTTTCCCTGGTTACAGTCGTCTGCTGTTATTCGCAAGGAACAATTGGAATCGCGTACATTAAGGTTACTACCACTGGCAACTGTAGAGAACTTAGGCATTAAAATGCAGGCACAA
This sequence comes from Chymomyza fuscimana, assembly GCA_949987675.1. Taxonomy (NCBI): domain Eukaryota; kingdom Metazoa; phylum Arthropoda; class Insecta; order Diptera; family Drosophilidae; genus Chymomyza; species Chymomyza fuscimana. The sequence goes on from OX465088.1 coordinate 90,309,542, forward strand.
ATTTTTAATTAATGCTTTTTTTTTATTTATATTTAGTTAATGCATCAAGTGGTTGCAATAAAATACATATTACTATACATTAAAGCAGTCCTTGGCGCTTCAAGTCCTCAAAAGTTTTTCGGTTGACCACATTGCCAAGAGAGTCCTCAAACTCCTCCTCCTGGTCAGCAATCCATCGTTCACTTTGTTTCTGTGATTTCAACTTTTCCCACAACGTGATGGCATCCTCAATCTGGGTGACATTAGCAAAGTGGGCCGTGTTTGGTATGCCGAGGCAGCGCATACCATGGGCGTGACGCCATTCGGCAAAGTGCCTCTGAAATGCCTTGGGTCCCTTGTATGTAAAATTTCCGCAAATTTCGCAGTTGTAGCTTATATTAAGGCCATGAAGCTTATACAACCAGTATGGAATAGGTTTGCCATCCCAGCCTAGTGGTAAATTCTTGGGATTATAGGGTACATCGTCTGCATCGGGGTCGTCATCGTTATCAGATTCGCTGGCCTCCACATCGCTGTCGTCGCGTTCTCCGCCCGTACGCGCTTGTTTGCGTTGCACGTTCTCCTTAGTCGCTGCACGCTGTTCTGACAACAGCTCAGCGTATTTATAGAGCAGTGCTTCGAGTTGAGCAATGTCTTTGTTGCGTTCATTTTCGCGCGTCTGCAAATTTGCGCTTTTTGCTGTTGGCTTTTTAGCCATTAAAGCAGGATCTAGGGTGGTCTTGCCCTTGGTGGAAAAAAGTCGTTGAGCACGCTCTTCCAATGTGCCCCCACACTTCAGACCCAAAGCCACTAACGCTGACTTAAGACGATCCAATCCCAGCGATGCCAACTCCTCCCAGCTAGAAAAAGCAGAAAGATCCAAGTGTGCGCCAGTGTTAGCAAGCGCAGATTCGGTTTCCTTTATCGCCCAGCCTGGGAATGTACCCTGCAACCATTGACGTTGAAAATCTAGCTCAACTTTAACCATCTCGCCCTCCAGATCCAGCAGCGGTTGTATTCGCAAGACAAAGTTATGCAAATACTCATTTAATGTCTCAATATACTTTCGATATTCACGATTTTTACGTTCACGTGGAATGTCGAATACATGGTCAAAGGACATAAGATACGTAATGTAGTCCAGCTTTTCAATGGAGCGAAGATTTAAATACAGTTCATAGCACTCATTTAAATCCAAATATCGGCCACCACCTTCTTCGTCCGTGAACTCCACAAGGGCACTCATTTCATCGGGATTGTTGTAAACTTTAATCATTTCATCGAATTCTACTGAGAGCGGAACGCTCACTTCGGCCGGGTGAGACTTGTAAAATTGCTTAATTTGTTTCAGACGTGAATAGAATTCATTGAACTCGTTTGGACCTGAAAGAGCTGCAATCTCGGCCTTGCGCTCGTTGTCCTTGTCTTCATAGAGGTCCCGAAGCTGAATGGTCGCATTATGGTGTAGTTCCATGAGATATTTCAGCCTATGCTCCGAGTGGATTCGTTCCTTTTCGCCGGGTTTTTTTGTAGCGTATTCGTCCACCATTAGCTTGACTAGGCGCTCGCGTTCTTCATGGTAACGTCGCTGCTGCTCCAAGAGCGTTTCCATTCCGCGAAAATTCTTAAATTTTATTCTTTTAATTTAGTAAATAAAATTTTTTAATGCAAAAAACAATTTTCAATAAATCAGGCGTGTATATGTGAAATCGAACATTCACAATGGTGCGCCATGATGCCATTCTCTTGGGTGTACATCTAGGCTGTAAGAAATTTTAACGGCGTTGAAACAAATACACCAGCTTTGCTTAAATCATATGATCGATTCGCAGTAGTTGGAAAATTTCAGACGACGGGCAGAAGGCGCACAAACTGCAAGTAACTTCTTAATTTCTGTAGTTTTTCGTGTTCATTTAAAGTTATCCTAAATATTCAATATCGAATTGCGTTGCGAATAACTTCAATAACACGTTATACTTATTACAGGCACGGTAGTACGTGAATTCCTTCGAATCAATTGAATTTATTTTTCGGTTTTGTGCAAGTAAAAAAAATCTATCAAAATGGCTCTGAGCGATGCTGATGTACAGAAACAGGTAATTACTGAGAATTAATTATATCTTATGAAATTAATAATATTTTGGTAAACAAAAGTTACCTAAAATTGTGTGTTTTTAGGACACAAGAAAAATGGCGAAGTCATAAGATTCTAATAAGTCATGTGAATTTTTTCATGTAACTTTTACCAACTCTAAAACATTTTCTTGCTGCTTGATTTTCTTTTGATTGGTATTTGGGCAATTAAATTGAATGTTTTTCTTGGCGTAGTTACCATTGTACGTATTTCATTTTGGTATAAATTAATTTATTAAAAAAAGTACGTACAAATAGCAAGTAAAAAAATTGCTTATTGGTCATGTGACACGCACTGGGTTTATACTGAGTGTTAAAGTGAGACAACTAGCGTGACTGTCATAGTATTGCCAACACATTCTGTCACACGACTTGGCTATTAAACTCTGAATGCCGTATGTTATCAACGGCAATGAAAAATTTGAATGAAACTACATACATATGTATATATGCGTGTATCATTATAATAATGATAATATATGTTAAAAAAAATAGTTTTGTTCTTTGCCAACGTAACTATTCCAGAGTTTATCCAACAAAGGTACATAGATAAAAATACACGGACTACGAATTCACGATTTGCAAGCTGCATTTTTATCTTTTATGTACCTGTGCATTGTAAAACAAATGTGACATACGACAATATCATGTGATTTTTTGGTTACTATTATGTTGAGATAGGCACCAAGAACCTGATAGGTTTGTTACAGCGCTCTTTTTAGTAAAAATATTTATATTCAGCAAATTAATACAGTTTTTTTTCCTTACAGATCAATCATATGATGGCCTTCATTGAGCAAGAAGCCAATGAAAAAGCCGAAGAGATTGATGCCAAAGCCGAAGAAGAATTCAACATTGAAAAGGGACGTCTTGTCCAGCAACAGCGTCTCAAGATTATGGAGTACTATGAGAAAAAGGAGAAGCAGGTTGAGCTGCAGAAGAAGATTCAGTCATCGAATATGCTCAATCAAGCCCGTTTGAAGGTGCACTTTCTTAAAAATAAATTCCGTTTATAGTTTTTTCAGTTTTGTTGTTTTTTACTCTTTTTTTTAATTTGCAGGTGCTCAAAGTACGCGAGGATCATGTGAGCAGCGTGCTCGACGAAGCCCGTAAACGCCTTGGCGAAGTCACCAAAAATCAAGCCGAATACAAAGAAGTACTGACGAAACTGATAGTTCAGGGCCTATATCAGGTGATGGAACCCAAAGTAACGCTACGCTGCCGCGAAGTTGATGTTTCGCTTGTTCGGGATGTCTTGCACACAGCTTCGGAGCAGTACAAGTCTCAAATGAGGCAAGACGTCGAATTGTTCATTGACGAAAAAGAACACCTGCCAGCGGATGCTTGTGGTGGTGTTCAGCTTTGGGCCTTGAACGGACGCATTAAGGTATAAATAGTTAATATAATAATCTTAGAATATGTTTACATGCATTCTTTTTCAGGTGCCCAACACGCTGGAGTCCAGACTAGAATTGATTTCACAGCAACTTGTGCCAGAAATACGTAACGCTCTGTTTGGGCGTAACGTCAATCGCAAATTCACCGATTAAGCTGTGTAAAAAGAAAAAAGAAAAAACCAACAACAAACAAACAGTTCAAGTTAATAATAACAGTAAACACCACCCAATTAATATTGAAGGCATAAAAATCAAGTGGAACTCATCCTCTCTTAACTCATTTAAATTCAACAATATTGTGTCTATAAAGCGTTATATTACATTATGTATAATTATTATTGCCGTTGTCTTTGTATAGTGCAATCGAGGCAACTTTCGGTCAAATATGTATGCTAACTATTATGATATGATATATAAATATGTATGCCAATAATTACACTTTATATTTTAGAGGATGTTGCAACAAACAAAACTATTCGTGCATACACAAGCAAAAAAAAAAAGTATAAGCGTTTGTTAAAGTTTGTTTTTTTTTTTTCTTAATGAAATAACCGTCTTAATTAATTAAGAAGCCCGTAAAGATTATATAGTACATAGCACGTTAAAGCGAATAACAACTTTTTTATGAAAATTGCATACATTCCTGTACAAAATTAATAGTTTTCGCTTTGCCAAGTTTTGCGTCCCTTGTTCGTTTTTTAATGTAAATTCATTTTTGTTATACCTATTTTGTAACCACATCTATGTTTGTTATACTTTCGTTTATTTTTTTAGTTATGTTATACAAAATGTTAAGCGCAGCGTATGGGAAAGGGCGTCTAACCTAGTTGCATCGAAGCCATGTTCGTCCAACAATCTGCGCATGTCCTCAGCATCGACTGTCTTCTGAAACACCGAAATTTCAGCAAGCAAAACTCGTTATTTCGCTGTTTCAAAGGCAGTCTTCACATGCACAGTTGCAGCACGAACATAGAAAAAAAATCCTTGTTGTGGGTTTTATACACAGTTACAGTATAATATAATTCCTATAAAGCACGCTCTTTTAGAATGAAGTATCGCCAAGTGCCCAAAAATAGCTATATTTGTTGCAAGCTGAATATTCATCTTATGTCCTGCTTCCATTCATATATACACGTAATTAAAAATACTTAAATGAAAAAAAAAAAAATGGAAATTAGACTGCCTCAATTTATGCAGCAACTAGGAAATATAAGTTCATAAAGATACCGCCCAAACGACTGCGCTCTCAAAAACGCACGTTCACATAATCAGTCTTGAAATAAATACTAATGGTTTTTAGCTAAATATATAAATTTGAATTTTTTAAATGTTTGCCTGTTCACGATACAAACGTAAAATTATATATAAAAAAATCAATTTTAAAAACTAGAAATATGTTTTCCAAGCTAATTATTTGGCCGTTGCAAAATAAAATGTTGAAAATACATATAAAATAAAAATAAACTATAAAAAATTAAAACAATATGTTATCGATACAATAAACAAACAACATATGCGTTATTATATAACATCGAGTACTATATACTACTACATACATACTAAAAAACGAAATACAAATGCAAGAAAAATTACTTTTAAACTTAAAAAAAAAATTTATGTTGAATAAAAAACAGTATTTCCAAAAACAATCACAATTTTTTAATTTTAACTCATATATTCTTATACACCGTAGATGCATTCAAAAAAAGAAACGTATAAAAAAATACATGAAGTGAATCCTTAAACTGCTATGAAAATAAATTAGCAAGGGGATCCTTAACTAAAATTTAAAAATTTTGATTCATAAAAATATTTTCCTTTAAAATTTCTATAAAATAAATTTTTTTATTGACTTAGAGTCAAATATTGACGCAGTTTATTGGAAAAGGGGGGTGAAATTAGTACATTTTTATACCCTGTACTGTATGGTAAAAAGGGTATATTAAGTTTGTGCAAGCCGAAAATATATGTAACTGAAAGTTACCCAACGTATGATCAGGGTGACTGGAGAAGTCGATATACCGATGTCCGTCTGTCTGTCTGTCCGTCCGTATGAACGCCTAGATCTCAGAGATGGTAAGAGCTAAGGCAACCAAACTATGAGATTATGTCCCTTATTATTCCATAGGAGACAAGTTTTTTTTTTATTTTTTGATATCGGGTTACATTATATAGCTTCCATAGGGGTGCTTCAGACGACCTCGAAAAAAAACAAAAGTTTTACATGGATAATATGTTTGTTTCTGAAGATATCGTAACCAAATTTAGCATTCGGAAGTTTTTTAGAGATCCCCAGCATTGTACCTAATATTATCAAAATCGGTTGACTATATATATATGATATAGCGTTGCAAAATCATCAACATCAGAAAAACTAAGAATTTCCCGGACTGACTATTTTGTCAGTCGCCACTAGGTGGAGCATGAGGATCTCTATTAATAACTGTTCGAAGAGAACAGGGACCTAACCTACAAACAGTTTATAGCCAAATCCGAACGGCGGTGCCTTGAATTAATAGAGATTTTCATGGGCAAATAGCGTCTTTTTGCTAGCGATGCCAGTGCTAGGCAAATGCACCAGTGCTTCTGCGGAAAAACTCAGATGATAATCTACGGAATTTTGTGCTGCCGTGTCTGATATTTCCTTATCCTTATCTGTTTGGAAAGATAACAAATCTGTACGGATAGCATCCACCTATGTAGGCACAAAACCTTTTGTAAATGATTGATGTGATGGGTGCAATATGGGTGGTGTTGTTCTCATGGATGGACCTAATGGAAGGTACAAAATTTCTCTGATGGCCAACAAGCGCACAAACCGCTTATTCCCGCATTTGCTCGACGTAGCTATGGTGAACGACTACATATTATTTAAAAGAGTCTATAAGGGAATTTCAGCTTCGAAATTTTCGAGCAAAGGTCGCACGTACTCTATGCCAATATTATGCGCCTATGATGCCTAAAACGTTAGGACGCTCTTCCATACCAAAAGAAAATAGACATTTCACTACAAAAACCTATTTGCCTCCTGGAAACGTTCGTTTTGACGAAATCAGGCATTTTCCACAATATTTGCCACGATTTTCTAAAAAACTATGCAAATATACTGGCTGTACATCTAAAACGCAAGTTATTTGCCAAAAATGCCAGATTAATCTTTGTTCCTTCACAACGAGTTTCTATAATTTCCACCACAATTTAGTTGCACCGAAGTCTACAGTAAGGAGTTAACTACCATGTTTAGTTTTTCTTAAAAAATTTGATTATCACTAAAAATACAATTACTAGTTTTCCTCTAAATAAATACAATTACTTATTTAAATTAACACAAAAATGTTTTTTTTTCCAAAAAAAATAATTTCGGATCCGAGGGTTAATATACCCTTTGTAGCATAAGGTACAGAGTATAAAAATTTGTTTTTTAGACACTCCCCAACAAACTGCATTGAAATCAAGCTATTTTTAAAGAAACTACAGTCACCGAAACCGCTGTGCAGACTCAAGTGGACTAAAATATAAAAATTCTTTTTAGTTTCTGGAGGTACCAAACCCTCAGTCAACCGCACCAGCTTTTTACTGTTTACCTCAAAAACAGTAGTTTTTATTATTCTTAACCCTGAAACTTTACACTTGGTAAGTGAAAAACTTTGAGATATGAACAAAATTTTCGAAATTTGAAAACTATAGACTTTTATGAATTCAAATATAAAGATTGTTTTTACCTTTTGGAGAAAAAACCAACGGTTTCTTCTTCATGAAGAAAATTCATACTTCACGCGATCAAGTAATGGTTTCCAACATATGTGTTAAGGTGCTCGAAAATGTGATAAACAATGGAAATATGGAAGGAGGGCACTATGCACATTAAAGTCGGGGGAAAAGCCGATTAGACTTAACAAATGCTTAGGTATATGTGATTCGATCTATGTGCTAAATAAGGCTTGTAATGATAGCGAACGGCGCGCAAAACACCCAATCTGTGTTTAATTCAAAATAAGTTATATCTAACTGATAAGAAATAAAACGCAAAAACAAAACAATTTTTTTTTTTACCAAGATGGTTTTCTGTATTTGTATGTATGTATATATTTCTCCATGAAAATTTAAGTTATACAATTTTATTCAGCTGTTTCTTCTACTACTTTGTTTAAACAATTTTCTTCTAACGTTTTGTTGCTGCCCTCCTTAGAACAGTTCTTACGATGATCCTCGAGAGACTTGCATTTAATGACAATGTTCAGTTTTTCATCGTTCAAAGATGGATTTTGCTAGAAAGATTTCAGTTTTTTTTTCTTTTTTGCTAATACGTTTCATGTTTGCTCTTGTTTTTTTTAAAATCGATTGATCATCTCTATAGTATATATGTGTTATATGTTTTGTAAATTGTATATGAATATTTATGTGTTGATATACGTATGTATATTTGTTGTAAATAAATAATGCAAACATCATACAGCACAATTAAATACACATGTTTGTTTTAATCCACAACTCGACGCCTTTAAATTGTTCAGCAATTTTTTTTTTTCTTAAAATCGACTTACGTTGATTTTGAATCAATAAATTACATTGCATATTTACTATATATGTAATTGTTGCTTTATGTATATGTATAAATTTTGAATATTGTGTTAGTTCTACACCAGCGCATTTGTCAATAATGTTTTTGTTCTACTCGAAATATTGCATTTATTTTTTTTTTCAATTCATAACTATAGAAATTTAAAGAATAATACATATATTGGAAATAAGTACGAACAAAATTCGAATGGGCTGTGTACTAATAATTTCAAAATTTTTGCGGTTTCGCTCTCTATATCTCTCTTTGATGCTCTTGCTACATTCAACGAGCAACCCAATTTATTTGTATCCGGGTTTAGTTTAAATTGCATTTTATGTATTGGCGATTAGTTCGGTTGGGCTGTTGATCTTGAAGTTTGCTGCATGTTTGGATGATAATGTTATTTATTCGGCAATTTTTTGCTCGTCTTCCGATTCGGATTCTGAAAATAATGAATAAAAAATGTTTGAAATCAGTTTTATGGCCAGTAGGTATGTATTATATTATGGAATTTAAACGGCACACTATTCACAATGAATTTTCTTTTGTCCGAACAATTATTGGCCAAATGTAACTATGTTTAGTTATATGGACACCCAATCATTCTTTTGCTTTGGCATATTTCGATTGAATTTTTTAAAATTATAATTTTAAAGATTTTTTTAAATATGAAATATGCAGGCAACCATATAAGTTTTGCTTGTAATAGTTTTGTCCGAACAATTATTGGCCAAATGTAACTAATGTTAAGTTATTTGGACACCCAATCGTTCTTTTGCTATAGCATATTTTACGCCATTTTTAAAACTTTGAATTTAAAAACTTGGTAAGAATATGCAAACGGAAATTGATGCTATTTATGGAGTTTGTCCAAACAAGTCATCTGTTGCATTCAATTGGTGATGTTATTTTGTACGAGTTTTCATTGGCCCCGTAAGTCATGGTGAATGAGGAACAGGGCAAGCAAAAAACTCAAATGCTTTTGCAATGTTTTACTATGATAGTGTTAATTGTTTACAAAACCATAAAAAAAAAAAATCTTTGCTGGACTGGATACGATGAGCTTATATGCTAGATACTAACCTTCCTCGGCAGACTGTAGCCATTCAACGAATTTGCGCATTTGTTCCAGGAAATGCATTTTGCCCTTGTTCAAGTGTCCTTCTTTGTACCATAGTAAGATGATCTCCTCAGACAAGACTTCAGCTTTGTAGAACAGCAATATGATTTTTTGGAACGCTTTCATGAAATTCATATTTTCATAGCAGAACTCCTGCACTTTTAGTATCAAAGCCAATTCAGAACGATCAGTGGATGCGAATGCCTGCAGAAGAGTGCAGTATGTCCTTAGATGACGTACAGCTTGATCGGTAACAAGCTCCTCCTTCTTGTTCCACTCGCCTAGCGACATAATCGTGGACCAAATCTGCCAAGTATAATAAATTCTGTGAGTTCGGAAAAACTGGAAAGGACAATTTTAATCGAACTTACTATAACAATTATCTCATGATCGGGAATGTTGGTGCGTTGCGCGAATTCCTTGATGTCTGCGGTTATCTCGGTATGCGCCTTTTCGTCATTGATATCATCGATAAGTGTTTGCTGCAGTTCGCGCTTGGCCTCTTGGCTTGCTTGAGCCTTATGCAGTTTGATAATTTCATTGAGTTCTTTGTCAAGAAAAACTTGTTTAAAATATTCGTCAGTACGTTTGTTTAGTGGGAAAAAGTCCATAAGTCTGTAATTATAATAGTTTGGTATTATGGAGCCGAAAAACTTAATGGCTTTGTTGACAAATGTACGAAATTTAATATACACCCAAATGAAGCTTTCGTTCATTTGCGAATTTTATTAAACTCCATTGTGATATTTCTTCTGGGAACGTTAATTAAAAATCTACAACTGACATGCTGTAATATCTTCCTGAAAACGTTCCTAAATATTGTTATATGAATGTATATTCTTACTTGCTTTCCAGTCCACCCTTTTTAAGCGCCTGTACCAAATATGCAATGCCCTTCTCCTGTTTGAATGTCAAAAAGAGCTCCAATAGAAACTCGAGAGCGATGCCATCTTTTATCAGATGCTCGTTATTTAGTACCAGTAAAACATTTGGTGGTACGGAGCCATTAACTGCAAAGAGGTGTAAGTGTTAAGTGTGTGATTCTTAAGTTGATATTGAAGATGTACGTGGATTCGTGGCTTCTGCATATGGATAATATTATGCAAGAGTCAGTATACCAAGCAATATTTTAATTTAAGCCAATGGTATAAGCGAGCAAATAATTTTCTTTCTACTCTCACTACAAAAACGTATGGCTAAGATAACTTATTGCCGGTCAATATAATTAATAGGTTGCCGACTGCTGCTTACCTAACCAGAGCGCGGTCATACGCGCAAGCTTAATACGTTCACTTGGTGTAAAGCCCTTTATGAATAGCAGCACCTTTTTCATCTCTTCTTCGAACATTTTCTCGAGGTACTTATAACGGCGGCTGAGCTTGATAAACACCTGTAAATACAATATTAACGGGTTAAATCATATTCACAAGAAGACGGTTAAAGATTACTTTGTCGCAACGTCAGAAATCTTTAGATTGCTGGATTTTATTTAAATACAATATAAAGACAAGTTAACTGTTGCGTTTCATTTTGCATACGTTCGACACCGCCAGAAGATGTTGTCTTCAAAACGGTTCTAATTTTTATATGCGAAAAATTCTTTAAGATACTTTTTCTCCAATAAATTCCAAATTAACATATATAGCGTTCCTAATCTGGTCTAATTGTTTTAAAGCAACTTTTGTTTTTCAAGCAACTTTGTCGCAACATAAGAAATCTTTAGATTGTTGGACTTTTACTTTTCACAATATAAAGACAAGTAAAATGTTGCGTTTCATTTTGCATACGTTCGACACAGAATATAGTTGCCATCTATAAACGGCTCTAATTTTGATATGCCAAATGATTTATAGAATAGTGAAAAAGGTACTTGTACAGACCTGCTCAAAGTTTCGCATCGCCTCCATGTCTTCTGGTGCACCGAAGATGCAGTACTGAGTGCGCGGCTTTTCGCCATCCTGAGATATGGAACCGCCTGGCACTGTATAAATAATAAAGTGTTAAAGTGAAACCAACAGGTAAGTGAAATTTGTTGAAGTAACGTACCCAAAAGACCGCCTGCTATCAATATATCAAAAAGAACTTCACCGTAACGACGATAATCAAGTTTATTGCCAGCAATGTCTAGATATTTAGAGATTTGATCCAGGTCGCCTTCAGTTTTTTCGAGACCAGCAATGACCGCATCACGGAATCCCGTTGGGTCATATTTTTCTCTTTCATCTAATAAGAAGGTATGATAATACAGTTGTTTAATTTATGTGCACACAGTAAGCCTAAACAAAAATAATCAAACTTACCTCTTTTTCTGGTCTTGATGCGTTGACCCGATAGCACTGGTCTTTCAGTTTTTTGACTCATACAATAAATTGCTGAAGAAATAAGAATAGAACACACAAATATATTAATACTATTTTCTTAGGTATATATTATGCTCTGTGCACAAGTAAATCAAAGCACATTTGGTTTAGAAAGATCTAAGCAAAACTCTTGTTGACAACTTTTTCATTTCAAAACGAACCATTTTTTAAATAAAATAAGATTTTGCTCCAATCCAAGTAGGGTAAAATATTTAAGTTACCAAAAAATTCGATTGAAAAGAAAAACTAATGTTTTATAGTAGGGCATTAAAAACCACTGTTTTCTTTTAAATAAGAGATTAAATTTATTATTTTTGACATATGTATATATCTAACAAATTATTTGATCAAATATAACCTCAAAAGTGATATGCATGCATGTGCTCCTTGCCTGAGCAGCACCACACACACTCACAATAATCATATACAACCCAAGCACAAATATACAAATACATATAGTACCTACATATGTATAATACAATCTTTTAACATTTTGATAATGCCGGACAGAGAATGAAATGGAATGGAAGACAGCACGACAAATTGACAAAGAAACTGGTAGAATAAATGAAGTGAAATTTTTTCGAAAATACAAATGCTCGTTAGCAGCCGTCTTTATTGTCAGCCTCAGCGGCGGGGAAACGAGGTCAACGTACATGCATACGTTGCCTTTGTTTGTATGTGTGTGCTTTGCGTGTGGCAAAAAGCTAAATTTTTAATGCGCATAACGCAATATATTAAAATAACAAAAATAACAACTTACACTTCTACTTAACGGAAATAAGTTGTGAAAATAGTTTCTAGGTGCTTCCGAGTGTCGTTGCAGGTATCAGTTACGCGTTTAAGTTGACCTTATAAAAATCTAACTTGAATTTTTTATAATTTAACCTCGCACAACTAGCTGTTTACTAATACAAGCGAAATTATCGCGTTTTTTTTTGCCGCTTTATTATATTTTCTTAGCTGTAAAATTGACACGCACACACACTCAACAGTTGACACAGGAAAAGGGAAGAAAGAGAGAGCGACGACCCGTCGTTTTTTTTGTTACTAAATTTGCTTTTTTTTTACTTATATTAAAGCAACTTGGTTTGATTTTTAATTTGATTGTGTCAAAATGTTTATTTTTAATAATTATCACAATTGGTTGCTATGTTTCCGTATTTTTCTAAAATTAGCGTACGCAAATGTTTATAAGAGAACGCTTGTGTTCTGCGCGCACCACTTTACTAAATGAAATTTTACAGTGAAATGACACTCGAGTTCGCCGAACGTCAGACGACAGCAGCCGACATCGACATGTGGTCGGCACGCCATTTTGAAGCGATGTCTGACAGTGTGTGCGCTTCCCAAAATGCATGTCATGTAAATACATACATATGTATGTACATACAGCACGAAAGTTTGCCTTTTACATAGATTAACTAAGAACGCAAAAAAAAAACATAGGGCGTGAAAATTTATATAAAGTTTATGGCATTACTTTTATTACAGCTGCCTAGCCTATTCAACAATAATTAAGACGTTCACTTTTAAATAATGCAGAGAAAACATAGGTATAATTTAATTAGTCGGTACAGTCACTCGGTAGAAATCAAAGATTTAAAGTTTAAGAAGACAAAAACAAATGAATCATGTTCGTAAACTCTTCATATGATTCATAACTATAGCAGGCACATGATAACATTTTTTCGTCTCTGCAAAGACAAAGACTTCTTCGCTGGCCAAAAATCTCATCGAAATGGGCTGCTAAAACTGCGCGTTTTTCACAATAGCAATTTTTTTATTTATCTGCACATTATTAATATCAACTCTTACAGTTTAGGTGTTTAGTTAATGGCTTCTACTTACGATTAAAACAAAAAAATCTGTTTTGCTTGGAATATAAAAAACTTTTACTGGCTATTTGCTAACGTCCGCTCACTGCCAATATTTTTTTGTAATAGAAAGAAAAACGACACGGCGAACTGAAGAGTAGAGAGAGGTAAAGTGTTGCCAGACCTATTTAGTGTCAGAGTTGTAAATCGATAACTATATTTTCAATAAATGGATACTAAATATATAAACAAAAAGTGCAATGCCTAATATTTATAACTATTATCATGCTTGTAAGCAGTGATGTCAAGAAGACGATTAGAACGGCGTTAAAATGATAACTGGAGCTCCTGAATATAATTACGAGCAATTTCAGGAGATACTAAGGACACTGCCATTTTCCTGTAGCTTTCCGGATAAAAACACAAAAGATGTACAAAAGGTTGCAACGCCACTTTTTTGAATTTAACAATATATTGATAATTTTGTTTAATCAGCTTTGTCGGGCTTACCTTAAAGTCCTGGAAGGAAATTTATCTCTAGAGCAGGTAACATCGCTGTACTCCGTGTCCATATCACTTTTTCTGCTTGGACCGAACAGGGGACGCCATTGCAGTCGGCGATTAGAGTTGCTAAACGAATGTTTTAATTACTCTGATACTCTAAAGCCGACAATGGTAAGTAGTTGTCTTATTTCTGACATTTTAAGCTGTTATCTCATGTTTGACCTTAGATAGACTATGCGGTACGAAACTTGTTGGCAACCTTCAGAATTATTTCAAATTCCGATCAGACAAGCACGGATTATATACTACACCTACTAGAAGCTATACCACACATACTGGTATCTAGCGAGACTGGAAAAATTATATCTATGGGACTGCTGCGTGCTTTTATTGCCGATCTGTCAGGTTTAAAACCACCGATAGTAATGCATGTATATCGTAATGTAAATTATCCCATTTTAAATGTGTATTGCTCTATATGTACGAGGTCCATCTTTTACACGTAGCTCTCTGAGATCTGGCAAATGGTCAAGTTGTTAAACTTGGAAGTCGTGATGGATGAATGGTCACTAGAGAAAATGTATCTTTTAACAAGAAGTTTTGGTTTACTTATGAATACGGCTGCTTTTGGTTCAAATGCGTCGCTAAAATTGGCAGGGTACCGCGGATTTGAGTTGCCACCCAATGTACCAGAAATCGTGGAATGGTTTAAAACGTTAAAAAATAAGCTGGAAACTAAGCATAAGCAAAGTAAAGAATGCAAAAGAGTAAGTGCTTTACACACATACATATTTATATTAAGTTTCCATTTCTTAAGGCAAATCTCTTTTGCAGGTTGTACAGAATATTGACTACAATATTTTGAGTTTATTATCTGAACTAAAAAATGAAGCAGTCGCGTTATAAAATTAAGCATTTACATAAACATTTATTTAGATAATACGCGAGCTGAAACATTTGGAAATAAGCGGTTGGACCTTTACACCAACATGCTAAGCAAAGTTTTTTTACATTTTTTTTTATATAAAACTGCTATGTTTCTTCTACATAACCAATCAATAAAAACATTTAATACATAAAATGAAATGAGAGAAAAAAATTTGTGACTTTAAATTAAAGCTTACATTGTAACAAAAACATTTAAAATCTCAACCAACTTCAAAAGATAACAATCAACTGTACATTTTTTCAGTTTTACAATTCTTTGCAAAAGTTTAATTAAAACATTCCCAAAAAACAACATTTTTTATATATTTTAAGGTATTAGTAATTTCTTGTATGAAACTGAATCAATCCAGTTATAAAGTTTATTATAGGCCAACAAATTTATTTCTCAAGATCTATTTATTAAGATCTATTGAAAATTTTAAACAACTTAATGAAATATTTTTCATTTTTAAAATCTAATTATTTTCATAATTTTCTAAGTATAGTAAAAGTAGTATTTTGTCCGTAATTTAATAGTTTTGGGATTTTTGGCGTTCCGAAATGGTCTGGTCACTCTACCGTCACTTATTTTCGCGCCATTTAAGCACACAAACAATATTATTATTTTTGCAATGGATTTTCATCTAAAAAAACGGCAAAAGCAGGATGTAAAAGTTGAAGTGGTCAGTTTGGAAGCCAAATATCCTCACAATGTAATGTTTTACCGATATCCACCTACTGAAGATATACACATTGAGGAATTTGAAGAGCTCGCCCTAGAACGTCTGCGTTTGTTGCGTGTATTTGACAGAGCCACAACAAAAGGTCTGCGAATGCTATCCGACGACTGGAAGGAATACGTTAATGCTGAACTTACGCGAGATGGTCTACGTAGCTATTTGCGCATGTGTACCACAGGCGGCGGCAAAAACGACTCAGACCTACAGATACGACGACGTGACTATTTGTCACATTTTATACTGCGGCTTGCGTACTGCCGCTCAGAGGACTTAACTCGATGGTTTGTAGCTCGGGAAATGGAGCTCTTTAAGTACAAATTCGCAGCATTAACTGGCAATGAGATTAAGCTATTTCTTGAGGCAAACAATTTTCATTTCCAGCCATTGACTGAATCGCAAAAGAATGAAGTAAAGGATGGACTTTATGAGAGCACTGCGGGCCAGAGCGTTTCAAAGATCGAGCTGCTAGACTTCTACAAGGTACCATTTGTACAAGTTCTGGATTTAGTTCGCAGTCGAAGATGTTATTTAAATGATGGGTTCGCTTATGTGAACACCCATGACTTGGTGTCGATTGTAGGCAGCAAACAACAGGATGAAATTGAACATGGACTTGTCGCAGCGAAAACACTTATTGAGGATGTCGAAAGTGACGAGCGCATTTCTCGTATGTTAAAAGCTCTACACAATTCGTACACAGGCAAGGACTACACAGTGTGCAGAGATACTGCTGTGCCTATTGAGTCTTTGGACCAGCTGTCCAAGACGTCCATGCCACTGTGCATGCGCATGTGCCATGAGCACATACGCACCCATCATCACAGTAAGCACGGTGGTCGCATGCAATATGGACTTTTCTTGAAGGGTATTGGTGTAACTCTGGAGGACTCATTACGCTTCTGGCGAGAAGAGTTTACAAAGAAAATGGACGCTGATAAATTTGCGCGTTCCTATGAGTACAACATTTATCACAACTACGGCAAAAAAGGGTCCTTGGTAAACTATTCACCATACTCTTGCATAAAAATAATCAAGGACTTGGTAGCACCTGGGGACTGTCATGGCTGTCCCTACAAGACTCTAGATCCTGTTACTCTGAAAGCAAAATTGACCACCTATGGGCTGTCCCCGAGTGCAATTGAGGAAGTTATGTTCTTTGTGTCGCGGGGACATTATCAATTTGCTTGTGGCAAATACTTCATGCTTACTCATAACTCCAATATGGAACCGACTATCAACCATCCAAATAGCTATTTTGAGGAGAGTCAAATTGTGATGGGTAATAGGCAGAAGCGAGCACCTGGACCCACTCAAGCACCAAATAAACAACGAACAACCATCAAAGGCAGCGCTGATAGGACAATGATGAATGGTGATGACGATGATGAACTGTGGCGAATAGCTGAAACGCAGGAGAAAGAGTACCAGAGTCAGAAAAATATCGATAATGCTTTTGATGATGACCTGGATCTCACAGAGATAAAATATTAACTTCTCTGATTTGCTAATTAATTAAAGAAATAGTTCTTAGTATACATTGTGCATTGTGTTTATTCGTACTTTACAAATTTTAGCCATTCTCATTGGAGTGATACATCTGTTCTTGTCACAAACTTTTGCGTTTCGTTGTGAATGACAGCCTAACTAAAACGTTGCCGTGCATTGCGTTCTTTAGCAATAGTTAAAGAAATTCAATTAAAATTTAATATGGCTAGTCTGTTAAAGGTAGCTACTGCTTCTCTTAGGGGCAGCTTTTGGCAGACGCGCCCGCTTGCAACCACTAGACCATTTATGATAAAAGAAAGTAAGTGCATAATTGTTTCATAACCTATCCAGGTGTGGATACAAAACAACAAATATCTTAAATAAAAAATAAACTTGCTTATAGTACAGGAAAAACAGGAAAACAATGCCATTGTCTACGAAGGCGTTAATGTGGATTCGCCGCGTGCAGAGAAAATGTTGTCTATTGCCTGCCAAAGTAAGTTTTGCCCCGAGTGCTCTATAGGACTGGACATTAAACACACGGATGTGTTAATCCTGTCTCAATATGTGCGCTCCGATGGTTGCATGTTGCCAAGACGTATCACTGGATTGTGCTATCGTCAGCAAAAGAAAATGGGCACATTGGTTACGATGGCGCAAAAGGCCGGATTGATGCCCAATCTAGCACCTTCTTGGAGCAAAAAGGACCCAAAAAAACGTTTTGGCTGGCGTAAATTTAACAAATACTTCATAGAGTCAACAATTAAATATTAATCGTTACTTTTTGTATTCAATTATATAAGATTAAACCTATATGTTTACATTTTTACCATAACATTCCCATACTCTGTGTAAGACCAATTTTTAATTTTTTAAATAGCTCTTATTTTTCCAAATTAAATTAAACATTTACTGGTCGTGACGGCATTCAACGGTTGTGTTATTGTTAGAAATAACACGGTGCTTAAGGTAAGATTGTTTTTGGCGAAAAAGTTAGTAAGGAATTTACAATGCACCACACCATGCCTAAAACATCTTTTAAAATGGAATTGACCGAACTTTTTCAAATTCCAACATTATCAGCACAGCAACTTTGTAATTTTTCGACGTGAGTTTCGTCGGTTGAGATAGCTCGTCGACAAGAACTTTCTTTGTCTTTAACGCGTTCTCTGCCAGAACATTTTATACCAACTGCAAACATTTATTTTTAATATTCCATGCTCCCTGAATGCCTTCTGTATCATTCTAAATATTTTATAATTGGCCCTTCTTGTCCATAGTATTATATGAGAGCATGCCGCTATCAGCTGATAGTGTTATTGATTTGTGACTGGCAAATGACGCTATGAATACGCATCGTTGTGAATGATAGTGTCTGCGGAACTTTTAAATTTTTTTTTGATTTGTTCACAAATGTTCACAAATGTTTAAGCAAATGAGTTTGTTAAGTGATAAAAATATGGCGCACGTTGAAGTTCGCTTGCATCGTAGCGAACAGTAAGTATAATAAATGTGTTGCAACTAAAAATTGGTAAAACATAAAAACATAAAACACACATAATTGTTAATTTGACAGACGTTTGCAAGATCTTCGCGCTGTCATCGAGCCCGAATTAAGCGCATACCTACAGTCGACTAATTTGATGTCCAGAAATGTCTCCTTAACTGTCCCAAATAATGTGCCAGCTCTAGAACCAGTTGAGAGCATTCTGCTTGAAGAGGACAATGGCCGTATCTGCCCCATAAAATTGGGACAGAGTAAGTACTGCTTTCATTTCTACATGACCCAGCGAGAGGAACAAAGGTCCGAACTTTTCAATGGAGGAGCTGATGGTGACAGCGTTGAAAGTGTAGTGGCAGCCAACCATTGGCTACTGCCTGCTACCGAGTTCGTTGGTCTTTGGGAAAATTTGATATATGATATTGGACTTAAAGAAAAGGTATTCTGTCTAGTTACATGCAAATATTTTTGTTTTTGAGTAAATTTTGCTTTTTCAGCTTCTTAAATTTGCATTGTCTGCTTTGAGCTTTTCGCAACATCGCGTTAACACGAATGTTATAGCTTGCAACCGACTCCTGTTGCTTCACGGCCCTCCAGGAACTGGAAAAACAAGCTTGTGTAAGGCTCTCGCCCAGAAGCTGGCTATACGCACTAACCAAAATCATGCCTACACGCACCTTGTGGAGATTAACAGTCATAGTTTGTTTTCCAAGTGGTTTTCAGAGAGTGGAAAACTTGTAGCAAGCCTTTTTGATAAAATTGGTGAGCTTGTAGCGGATCCCAACAATCTGGTCTGTGTTCTTATAGATGAGGTCGAATCATTAGCTTATGCACGTAGTTCCATGAGCACCAACGAACCACGCGATGCTATGCGTGTCGTCAATGCAGTGCTAACCCAGTTGGACGAAATAAAGTCAAAGCCAAATGTGCTTATTTTGGCCACATCAAATTTGGCTGAAAGCATTGATTTGGCCTTTTTAGATCGTGCAGACATACGACAATACGTTGGCTTACCACCTGTATCTGCAATAAGATCGATCTACAAATCAATGTTAACCGAGCTGATGCAGGCAGGCATTCTGCAACGTGAAGTATTAGAAGAGGAAGACAGTGAGGAGGGTCTGCTCTCAAGTTTGGCAGAGCGTAGCGTTGGCCTCAGTGGCCGAACCTTGCGGAAACTGCCACTTTTAGCTTACGCTCAGTATACAAACAGCGATGTATTCGAAGTTAATGAGAAGATACATCTGTCGGACTTTTTGGATGCACTGCTTTCAGCATTGGAACAACATTTAAATGAAAAACAGCTTTTAAAGAAAGACGCATTACATCAGTCTTAAGCACTTACTACTTTCTACAATTTAAAATTTTATTCTTGAATACAAAACAAATAAATGAAAATATGTCGGGTTAATATGTTATTTTGATACACTATTACGCGCACAGAGCGGTAGTACTACATCATTGCCTGCTCTTAAAGTGTACATTGTCGTAGTCCTTCGAGCCGGATCGCGCTATTAGTGCGATAAGCAATCTCTAGATCAAACGTTACTGATCTATTGCTTGTAATGTTATTACAAAATAAATAAATTGATCATAATGCTGTCGGATAAAGTGGAACAGGTGCCAAGCAAATGGCATTCGGATCTTCCCAGCTGTCAAACGCGACTGATAAGCGGCTAGGAGCACAAAAACATGACAACAAAAAAAATCTTTAATATTAAAAAAAAAAATTTTAAAAAGTGCCATACTTTTGAAGTTATTATTTTTGCGGCGCCAGGAAATTCATTAGCACTGTTGAGCTAACAATATTTTTTGATAGCTTTGTTTTCAAATCGGGTTATTACAAGAAGCAATGTATTGAATAATAAAGGTAGTTAATTGATTTACATATATGCGATTTATTAATAATTATATGAAGCGATATATATTAGTTCCGAAAGGTGTTTAGGTGATTAGCGAAGAGAATGCACTGATCTGCATTGGGAAACCATTAGGCGAAGTAGCCGATAATAGGTGAAGCGACAAATAGCTTTGAGAGAGGTCGGCGTTCTAATACAAAATAACAATGCGCTGGCGCGAATGCTTCCATAGTTAAAGAGAGGTTAACAAGAGAGTTCTCTTGCCGCGCAGGGCAAGTAACAAAACAAAGAGAAGTATTATTGATGCATGATTAAATTATAGCTGCTGGACCAAAGAAGCACCACTGTGCGCTTGTGTAAATAAAATAGACAGGACGGTTGCCGAGCATCAAACTGCAGTTACGGCTGAGAAACCGGAGCTGCCACGAGTGGAACTTCCACATTTTGATGGCAATTCATAGGATTGGCCCAGTTTTACCGAGGTCGTCCACGGATTGATTGATTCAGCAAAACGAAAAAGCTGAACTATCTGAAATCGTGCCTCAATGGCGAGGCGAAAACCGTGGTGAGCCACTAATATGTAAGCGCTACGAAAATAATAAAAAATGTTCTTTGAGGAGCTTAACACATTGATGGATCTGTAATCATTAAACCCTTATTCCGAAAAGGATATTCAGAATGTAGAATGTATTCACATAATAAAGGGAAAGGAAAATATTGGCCAAGGAGCAGATTGTGTTATTGCTCGAATACTTCTGTGACAATTTTCAACGGACGCCTTAAAACTGTATGAGCAACACGTGCGTAAATCCAGACAAATACAGTTCGGAAGATATGCTGAAGTTTGTTGAACAGCTTTATCATTGAGCAACACCAGCTCAAAAGGTCGTTGACAAGGAAGAGCCGACGCAACCAAAAGGCAACCCATGTCCTTTTTGTTTGAAAAACGGACATGAGCTGGTCAAGTGTCACGACTTCAAGATGTCACCTCTGCTTCGGCAAGGATATTGCGAGGGAATGTAAAAGTGGTCTGAGATGTCGGCAATGTAAGGGTAGGCACAATACTCTGCAACATGAGGAAGCAAAAAGACGGAGTGTCAACTGTCTTACCCAAAAGAGCATTGGTCCTGGCAGCGTCACATCTCCTCGTCAAGAAAACGGCAAAATGGTCGCCAAGACCAGTATTTGCCCTTTGGGAGAATGTTCATGCATGCAAACGAAGCACCTCCACTCAAGAAACCAATGACGACGAGGTTCTCTGGAACCGTCAATTGGTTCAATGTAAAAAATGGTTATCAAACGGAATGACATTAATAAAGATCTGTTCGTACATTAGAGTGCTATTACAAAAAATAATCCCAAAAAAGAGTGTCGCTCTGTTGGCAATGGGGAAGCCGACGAGTTCGATGTGGTCATTGGAAAGAAAGGCAATGAAGCTGCACACGTTAGGAGTACCAGTCCGAGGCAGCCGTTCTGCTGCGGACAAACAACGCTCACGCTGCCCCTGGAGAAAGAAAATGCAGTGCCACGATCTCAGCGCCAGCGGATCTGATTGCAACGATCGACCATATATAAACTATGCTAAGGTGCTGAGGTTTCGCATCGAATTAAGGTTGGTTAACAAATATTGTAATGCAGCAATAACTGAATGCCACTTTTGCCTCGGGGAGAATGTGCAGACATGAAAATGAGACGTCACATCGGAACCCTTGCAGTGGATAGGTTTTGATTATTTTTACTATGTGTGTATGTAGTGCATTAACAAGGGATAAGCGGGCTGTATTGGAATGAGACTGTTGTGCATTATCGATCCTGTCTCCAATATTAATTGTGCTCCTACGAACATAAATTAGTCGGCGCACTTGACATTCTTATATACAGTTTACATAGTACACCTAGTTTTGAGTACACTGCTGCTTACAACACAGCGTTTATTATGCAACTTAGAAATGGAAGATTAGGCCACTCGCAAAGGCCAGTACCAGTATATCGAGTGCGCGCAGAGCAGTAGTACTACATCATTGCCTGGTCTTAAAGTGTACATTGTCGTAAACCCCGTAATCAAATTTGCCGTGTTTCTTGAATTTGTTCTTTAGGGTAGCAATTTATTTAAGTAAATAAAATTAAACATTGGTTTATTGCTCGTATAGCCAATCGGACGGCTCCTCCCCGTTTTCTTTTTGCTGTCGTGCAGTTAGATAGTAAGGTCGAAGAGCTGATCGCTGTTCAATGAACGTCATCTTACGGGGCATTTCCAGGGCTTTTTCATGTTGGGCTTTAAAATCAAAATTTGGTTTAGAAACTACTGTCTTCTTTTCACTGTCTCCTAGTGTTTTGGGAAATAGATCCTTTCGTCTGTTCAGTTGCATTGTGAATGGCGATTTCCGATGCATCAACCTATTCGCTTCAAATTGACGGCGCTCCGCTTCGCGTCTTCCAAATTGTGTAGTACTATCAAAAGAAATCATTGCACCCTTGGCCTTCGCAACCGACACCTCTAAAGACAAGTCACTGGGCGTCATTTGTTTGTTTTTATCCGGTTCGACATCATATTTTCGTCTGAGCTCATCGTACTGATGCCGCTTGTTGAGAAATTTGCATGTATCTTGACCCTGCTCCTTTATGGTCTAGACAATAAGATTGCAGAGTTATTTTATCAATTTATTATTTGCTCACCTGGATTGGTAGTTGAGCGTCTTTATTAAACCTCGTATTAAAGTCAGACATAGCTGCTAACAATGGTTTTGCCTTTGAAAACGCACCGTTTTTGCGGGATTCCTTTCGCTTAGCTAATAGGGCGTGATGCGCCTGTAAAGTGCTGTCTGATCGGTTCGACTCAGATTTCTCACTTAATTCGTGTAATATATTTAGCACCTCGGTGCGTATGCTTATCTTACACAAGTTTTGCACCAGTTCGTCCAGCGACTCCATGCGATCACTTAGTTGATTCACTTTCGATTCAAGTTCGAGCAGCGTATGGCTATATTCTTGAGTATGTTGGTCCACCCGCATCTTAAGCAGGTTCACCGCTTCGTCAAACTTTTTGTTATGGCTTTCCAGCTCAGACTGCACAACATTCCGCGTAATCAGTTTGTCTACTATTTCCTGGAGCTCGCTCAACTTTACGTACTCTGATTCACCGAGATTGTTTTGAATCATGGGGCTGTCTGCCTGTGGAGTTATCGATTTCTCTAGTTGCAAAATCTCTTGCGCCATCTCTTGCTTAAAGTCGAGATCGGCCATTTGATCTTTGACTTGAAGGCGTATGATACGTTTTAAGTCTATTGAGCTGACCGTCTTCTCGTTCAATTCGTGCTCAATTTTTGGGACTGCTTTTGTTTTCTTTATTTTCTGAACCTTAGTTTTGGGTGGTGACTGATTGACTTTCTTCATTGTTTGTACCTGCTTGTAAATAAAACAAACAATTTGGGATAATGCTATATAAAATATATGTATGAGCAGTTTTAAGCTTCTCGGCTGTTACGTTTATTTAAATCGATAATATGACATTGTGCAAAAGTCTACTTATTGGAAAAGCATTAAATTAAAAATGTCTGGCGTATTTCTTTGATTTTAATCATTGGCAAAATATCTTAACTAAGTTAAAATAAAAGGTTCCTTTGTTAAAAACTCAATTAAAATGTTAACACTTTTTATTTTCGTCACTGCCTAGTTTTAAAAGGAATACACAGTTTTTAAGTTTCCCGTGTTACATCGGATTGCGCAAAAAAAGATACACTCTGGGATTGGCGAGTGCAAAACCCCATAGGTCAGACTAAGCTGCATATACTCCACTACTCGATGGGGCTAAATTCTATTCTATCATTCATTATCGCCAACAACTCTGGAGGCAGTCCATTGACCTTGTGAGTTTTGATGTTGCATAAACCCAGGCCTCGAAAAAGTTGACGTCGCCCATTAGTAAACTGGAAAGGGTCCCTTTGTAATTTCAGCACGTCCACTTACTACATACTGCATTACTAAAGAAATATGGTCTGGTACTAAATACACAGCTAAAAAGACAATTCAATTAAAAAAAAAATTTTTTCTATTGTGTGTATAGGTATAAAGGGTATATTAATTTTGAACAAGGCAAACGAATTATACCCTAAAAAATTTGGTAAAATGCTTCATCATCATCATCATTTCCAATATCTCCCACTGGAGCATAGCAATAAAACATTTCCATTTGGTCCGGTTGTTAGCTAGCATCTCTATTTCATTCAGCGATTTACCATATTCTTCAATTTCTTTTTATAGACTTCTTCTCCATGTAGTCTTCGTGCGGCCGCTCGTGTTGCTGCCTCGCAGATTCAAAACAAGGGCTAGTTGACAAACTTTCGTAGCTTCTTTTCGCAGGGTGTGGCCTAGCTACCACAATTTTCGTAGCTGTGAGTACGTGCCGGTTGCTTTGTTTGTCCTGGTCAGAACGCACACATCATTAAGCTTGGCTTGCATGTAGGAGTGTTTAACGGAGATTAAGCAGATATCGTCCGTATATGCGAGATCTTCGAAATGTTCGGTGAGATTCCAGTAGATGCCTCTTCCTTTTCCATCTATGGATTTATGTAAGATGTCGTCAATAACAATAAGATAGAGGATCGGGGAGTAGGGTTATCATAGGCGGACATGTCCGCTTAAATCAATGATGGGCAGTCTCTTAATTTACATAGCTCGCGAGGCTATTGCACCAAAATCTGCCGCAGCGCAGTCGGCTCATGTACGGTCCAAGTGTGTGAAATCTCTCGCTCGTTTTTGCTTAATTGCGGTTCTTGCTCTCACGTGCGCTTTTGCTTACTGCGCTGTTTACTCACACAAAGAAATGTTTGTTGGTATGAGTTTTGCCCATCACTGGCTTAAATAAAACTTTTCGTTTTGTTTGTTTTCGTACTCTGATGGTGATCAATTCTAATTGCAGACTGTTGTTGTACGTCTCGTGTCGTGTTACTAGATTTGTGCAATGTATGTAAGGGACAGAAGGAGGCGTGGCAGACCCCAAGCCCTTTATACCAAAATGCTTATCATAACCTCGGGTAGCGATTGAGCCATGTCCGTCCGTCCGTCTGTCCGTCCGTATGAACGCCTAGATTTTTCCTACTGGTGCGCATATTTCCTAAGCAGATGAAGTTTGTTGAATCATGTCAATATCTTTCCCCGTTCCCCCTCTGTAGATTTTCGCGGTTTTTAGCCACACCGTTTAATATTTTCATTTGAAATTTAACAGAGCGATGCGTTGTGGATACATACATCTATGTGTAAAAAATGAACAAAATCGGACAAATACAACAGAAGTTATAGTCAAAAATGCGCAAATTTCACCTCCCCTTGCCAATAAACTGCGTCAATATTTGACTCTACGCAATTATGGCTACAAGTGACCTAGAATCACAATTTTTGGTAAGCTCATTCATGTGGCTCTAATGAACAAATCCACATCCAAATTTTATCGATGCGGTCCCCCCACCCCCCGCAATCGATTTACCGTGTTTTCTCCCACACCCCTTAACATATCAACTTGAAACTTACCCAATATAATTAAAATAGCTTCTTTGACGTAACTTTCGATTTTCATCAAAATCGGTACAAATTTACGGAACTTATAGGTATAAATATCGTTTTGCACCAAAAAAAAAAAAAAATCCAATTGGAAAGTTCTTAGAAGGAATATGCAGGAAAAATTGTTTGCGAGACAAAAGGTACAGGGTATTCCACTGTCGGGCACCGCCTCGACTGTACCACATTTTTTATTTAATCAAATCGTCTTGATTTTTAACAAATCGCAACTGCACAAAAGAACAGGCACGAAAAAAGTAATTGTAGGGAGGAGAATCGGAGGCAATTCGATGAATTAAAAATATTTTAGTTACAGAAACCTGAAATGGGTCAAAAAAAAAGAAAAGATGACGACAATGCGGACGAGCCGAAAAATTCGAAAAGAAGGCTTTGCAAATTTGTGATAAGCAATGCAGAGCACAACAAACAATACGGGTGCGTCAAAAAAGGTAGAAATGAGCACGAAGCGTACTGCGAAATTTGTGACTCGTATGTTTTTGTACGTCTTGACTTTTCTCCCTTTTCCGTTTCTGTTCACTGTGCTTCAAAATTCTATTCTTTATACCCTGTACCTATAGGTACAAAGGGTATACTAGATTTGTGCAATGTATGTAACGTACAGAAGGAGGCGTGGCAGACCCCAAGTCCTTTATACCAAAATGCTTATCATAACCTCGGGTAGCGATTGAGCCATGTCCGTCCGTCCGTCCGTCCGTCCGTCTGTCCGTCCGTATGAACGCCTAGATCTCGGAGACTATAAGAGCTAGAGACACGAAACTTTACCAGCTGGTGCGCACATTTCCTAAGCAGATGAAGTTTGTTGAATCATGTCAATATCTTCCCCCGTTCCCCCGCAGTAGAGATTCGCGGTTTTTAGCCACACCGTTTAGTATTTTCATCAGAAATTTAACAGAGCGATGCGTTGTAGTTACATGCATCTATGTGTAAAAAATGAACAAAATCGGACAAATACAACAGAAGTTATAGTCAAAAATGTGCGAATTTCACGTCCCCTTGCCAATAAACTGCGTCAATATTTGACTCTACGCAATTATGGCTACAAGTGACCTAAAATCACAATTTTTGGTAAGCTCATTCATGTGGCTCTAATGAACAAATCCACATCCAAATTTTATCGATGCGGTCCCCCCACCCCCCGCAATCCATTTACCGTGCTTTCTCTCACACCCCTCGACATACCAACTTGAAACTTACCCCGTATACTTTAAATAAGTTCTTTGTTGTAACATTCGAGTTTCATCAAAATGGGTAAAAATTTAGGGAACTTATAGGTATAAATATCGATTTTCACCAAAAAAAATAAATTCCAATTGGAAAGTTCTTAGATGGAATATGCAGGAAAAATTTTTTTGACACAAAAGGTACAGGGTATTCCACTGTCGGGCACCGCCTCGACTGTACCACATTTTTTTACTTCTTGAATTATATCTTTGCTAAGGAATGTTATTACAATATTCTATAGTATCTCCGTTTCTAATGACTAATCTATATCTTCTGCAGACATAGTAATTTTTTTCAATTTTCTTAGTAATATTTCTCATATTTTAAACAACTAAGTACAAGCTTCTTCAGAAGTTGTAATTTATGGTTGGTTACCATATATTTTATCGAATAATACAGCAATATAGGTACACAAGGGATATTATTGTAAATAACTTTTTTTTTCGCTCCTCACTCTATTGAGATTCTCGTGAAAGATTTGCAAAATGGTTCTTACCTGAGCATCTGTACTAGAGGTCTGCATGAATGCATTCAAAACGGCGAATGAATAGCTCAGCCTTAAAACATATGCATATTTTTTTGTACCCATTTGAATGAATATAAGTGAATGGTGTACTCACACAAACATGGGTTCCAAAATTGTGAGTAGAGTACTTTTATGGTGTACTACAGTAGTGTACTCTACTATACTCTAGTAAAATAGTTTGAAAAAATGAAAGAGAGCAGAGAGCGACAGAGCAGCGATCGTGAGCGTAATGAAAGAGATAAAATTAAATAAATGACATAGTAAATGCAGCAGGCATGAGCGAGAAAGCATAAATATTTTCTTTGTCAAATTGGGGTGGCTTGCGTGCTTGAGCAGTGTAAACGGGAAAATGTATACCCTTTCGAAGTAAGGTAACTGCTATGACACTTGTTAGTCGTGTTTACATTCACGCTAAGAATTGTATGTATAAAATGCGAAAAAGGGTACATTTGTATCGGCTTTCAATCTGTTCAACGATTCTTACAGCGTGCAAAAAAAAAACAGAAATGCGTTTTATGTTGTGTGTTCTTTGGTTTAACACATAATTTTTTAATATTTGAATAAATATTATTTAACAAATTTTTTGCTTCAATTAAAGTAATAGATTTATTTAAAAAAAAAATGATGGTTACACATTATTATTTGCTTAATTGATTTGCAATATGTTTTAAAGAAAAAAATTCATATAATTAGAAAAAAAAAAAAATAAAAGTATATAAACGCAAACAAATAAACCAACACCTAATTTTTTAGCTCTAAAACAGATCAAATTAATGTCAATTTAACTGTCTAAGCCAATTTACTACAACAAATACACACAGTTTCCAAAATGTTCATTGCGCCGGCTTTGTTTTTTTTGCTTTCCATTTTTTTGCCGCAACAGCTACTCACGTACATGCATGTATGCTCGTTTTGTACACTACTATACTCAGTGTATTCATAACACTTTGCTTATGCTTATGTTAAAAAGACAGCATACATAAATATTCACTGTTGGCATGTATACCATAGTAGTATACATTTTTTCTGTGGGTACTGCAAAAATGGGGTACTGTAAATTTTTGAGTACGGCATTTGTGAGTACCACATAGTACTATATAGTACTATGTGAATAGAAGTGAATGTAGCCATGCAGACCTCTAATCTGTACTATAGCAGTAATCATGGCGATAAAAAACTTTTTCCGTTTATTGTTCAGTATTTCGATTACACTAAAAGTTGGATACAACTCAAAATGTTGGATTTGAAAGAAACTACAAATGAGAAAGCTTTCACTGTTGCTAATTTGGTCAAAAATCCATTGGAAAATATAATATTACGCAGAAATTGTCAGTTCTGTATGCTGACAGTACGAATACAAATTTCGGTGGGGTAAATCGAAAGGGGGAAAATAATATTTTTGCGATTTTGAAAAATGACGTGAATGAAAACTTGATCGGGGCGAGATGTCACGCACCCATTCTGCATAATAGTGCTCACCATGGTTTGGATCAATTTGATATGTTCGATGTAGATTCTATAATTCTGGAAATTTAAAATTTTTTTTCAATTTACAGTCAGGACGAACGAATTGAAAGATTTTTGTGAATTTGTTGGTTCCACTTGGTCCTCTTTTATACGTCAAATTTCCATGACAAACTGTTAGCGTTAGAAAAAGAATCTAACAGCATTTTGGAAACTTTGGAGCTGGTTTATTCTGTTCTCAAGTCTTTGCGCAACAGCTTCGAACACAAATTTTTGGCTTTAAAAGTTGAAAGGAATCTCTCGAAACCCCGAAGTGAAGGCCAAGATGCTGAATGTGATCATTTTGAAAAAGAAGCTTTCAACGTTTATGATCAAGAACTCGCATACTCGGAGAAATGGACCCATTCACTTCAAGAATTTCGCCTGTTTTAATGGCTTGCTTTCAAGCAAGGAGATCAAATTGAAATGTCGTCTGTCGAGAAAACTATTTTGTATCTAACGACAAAAAATGTCATCATCGTGTAATGGCTGTGCCATTGTCTTTTTTATTTTTTTGATATAATTCTTGCAGCATGAATTTCTCGCAGCAAGAATTTTTAGCAGTAATTTCTCGCAGCTAGATTTTCTCGCAGCTCCATTTCTTTTCTCGCATGCGAAAAAATGAAAAAAAACCTTGTACGTCTGTCAGCTTTAGTCTGTGACTAAAACAGTGATGGGCAAAACTCATACCAACAAACATTTCTTTGTGTTAGTAAACAGCGCAGTAAGCAAAAGGGCGAGAGAGAGCAAGAACCGCAAGCAATTAAGCAAAAACGAGCGAGAGATTTCACACACTTGGACCGTACATGAGCCGACTGCGCTGCGGCAGATTTTGGTGCAATAGCCTCGCGAGTTATGTAAATTGAGAGACTGCCCATCACTGGACTAAAAGCTGAAGATGTCAGAGTTCGTCGGCCACGTCATACGGAAGACGTCAAAATAAGCCAAAAAAAAAAAAAATCTTTTATATTAATAGGCCGTTTAAACAATTATGCTGATTTAAAAAGCTATTATTTGAGAAATAAAATAAAAACAAAGACGTTGCGAGTGACATAAATTTTTTTTTAAATATCAGTTAATACACCCATATATGACCTACTTAAAAAAAAAAAGGGTTATATACACCTCCTGTATAACTCCGTGCCAAAACCAATCTGGACCTATGGCTCCGAGTCGCTCCAGCGACTTTTTTCTTAGGGCCTTTTTCCTTAAATAGAATTCACAATAAATTGTAAAGTAAAGAACAAGAATTGATTTGAGATGCAATATATATATATAATAATTCCCTGACTGACAACAATTTTTTTTTTGTCAGTCGCCCCTGGGCGTGACATGGGGATCTCTATTAATAACTGTTCAAAGAGAACAGGGACCTACAGTTTATAGCCGAATCCGAACGGCGGTGTCTTTAATTAATAGAGACTTTCTTTGGCAAATAGCGTCTTTGAGCTAGCGATGCCAGTGCTAGGCAAATGTACCAGTGCTACTGCGGGGATTCGAACCACCGACCTTCGGTTTGTAAAGCGAGTACGCTACCACTACGCTACCGACGGCCACAAGATGCAATAAATACATAAAAAATGGAAAAAAAAAATGACAGTTTCACAAAAACCTGTTTGTTTGTGCAGAAAGGGGTCTCATATAGATTAATCTTAACCTATCTATTTCAAAGTTCTTATCGTATTTTTCTTTAGCTCTAATAGTCTCAGAGATTTATACATTTGCACTAACTTATTATACATTTAATTATTATTTTTAACTTTGGGATAGGGTATAAATATACAAAAATTGTATGCCAAATGACAGTCCGTGGGTGATAGGGTTGCATTCGGCTATGTTAACGAGACAGTTGTCTTAAGTTCGTCTACACCTTAAAGATGCTTTCGCAAATTCACATCCAAATCCACTTGGCCGTAATTA
Organism: Chymomyza fuscimana; assembly: GCA_949987675.1. Classification (NCBI taxonomy): domain Eukaryota; kingdom Metazoa; phylum Arthropoda; class Insecta; order Diptera; family Drosophilidae; genus Chymomyza; species Chymomyza fuscimana. The sequence goes on from OX465088.1 coordinate 90,340,669, forward strand.
AATCACGTTCACATTCACAATGGCAGCGGCTGGTAGCCACCTAGATGTGCATGATAAACTTGAGCATCCAGGCAAACTAATAGCGGCGCCTCAAAAGCATACACACACATACACATGTCGTATACATCCGCAGCGTGGTAGGATAATGCGAGCCAATAACCAGAAGCAACCAGCATTGAGGATATGGAAGAACGACATCGTGATAAACAGGAACACAACAGCCAGAGTGAAAAAGAGGAGCAAGATAGGACGGACAATAAAAAAAGACAAATAATGCGCACGAATTATGTGGAGAGATAGCTGCAAGGATAATAAAAATATATTAGAGACAAGCAACGCACACAGATATATACAAGCAAACCTGTGGATAAGAACTTTGCACTACTCGTATATACTGTATAAAGGTGCAAACGTGTTACATGTGCCGACTGGTTAAATCCTGGACTCGCTGAGGTATAAACCAGAAGGAACTGAATGAGAAGTAACTGACTTTTGAGTGCTCTTCTTAGTCCATCCGCTCCTATCCTAGGATACGCTACAGGGTTGCTTCTGAACTACTGTCCATTCCCCTATATTTAGTGTGTCACTCAAAAAATTTTATTGTAGACAGCAAAGCAATTGGATCAGCAAGTAACATATAACACAGCCATACAAAAAAAGGTGTCGTGATCTGGGAAAGTAATATATGTTTTGTTATGTATTTGGCTGCACTGAATCCGAATCCGAATTGCAAGAAAACTGTCATTTCTAGCTTGGCTGGCAAATTTTTCTCAAAGACAAAAGACTGCAGAGTATTGACGTTACAATCAACCTGGCCCTGCCAAACCTAACGTTATCTAGCCCTACCTGACCCAATACATTCTACTATACTGCCAACTGGGACAATTTCGTCCAAAAAAAGATTGTCAGCAGAGAGGAATAATTGTATATTAACTAGTCATGTCGAACCCAATTTAAAATTGCACTTTCTCGATTCACGTCTGAATAGGTTTCCCGACAATTAAGGAGACTTCAGCGAAGTACAAGGAGAACGGTTTCATCAAGATATTAAAATGGTGGAACAGCGATATCAGGGAAGGTGGGATTAAGTTATGATGGCCGATTATTGCTGGATGCTAAAAAGAGAAACAAATGTGAAAGGAATGAAACGCAAGCGTAACTCTTTACAGAGATCCTTTGAAGAAAAAAGGACAAGGTATAATAAGAAAAAACCGACTGAAGACAATTTCGGTGGGGTTTGTGTTTAGGTGGAGTTCTTACTATAAATGTGTTCATTTAACACAGCGCCAGGCGCGGATCCAGGACTTAGCCATAGGGGGGCTTTTCAGAGCTCGCAAAAAACGGTCAACCCATTTTCCAACTTTTGGAGGGGTCCGTACCCGAAAACCCCCCGTGGATCCGCCACTGGTTTCACCTAGATTTCGAATTATTATTTAAAAGCCCCCGTTTCACCCTGTTCCCTCTTAGTAGAATTTCGAGATTTTAAACTACACCGTTTAATATTTTGTTCTGAAACTCAATAGAGTTTTGCGTCTTGGATACTTGCAAAATTAACAAAATGGGACAAATACAACAAAAGTTATAGTCAAAAATGCGACCCTAATAAAAAAAAAACCCGCATCGAAATTTTATCGATGCGACGTTACAGGGCATCAAAAGGTCCGGCATCGCCTCGACAGTATCGCATTTTGGTAATCTGACATTGAATGTCTTTTCTTCATTTTGGAGCCGATGAACAAGTATTTTCTCCTCTGCACCAAAGTAAAGATCAGGACCAATTTATTATTGTTCCAATACTATTTTGTAATCGTTGTTGCGTTTAATTTCGTTCACTCGACTTAGGTTCATCTGAAAGGCTGAGCAAAGCAACCCATTTAGAAAATTTTAAAGGGCATGTAAAGAAAGAAAATGGAATTTGACGTCGTCAGGCGCCAGCCAAGAAGCAAACAACAATAAAATGTGATTTAAGTTTCTGTATTCACCATTGAAACTGGCCATGGACATGAGGAGCGTACACTTACCTTTGACTTTTCCCACTGCAAAATTTATTAGTTAAGTTGTCTACGAAGGTGTCTGTGTCTTGTATTTATGCATTTTCAATTTGACTGATGACTGACTGAAGATGTGCATCAATAAAATCAATAACAATGAACACTGGGCTAAATTTTCATGAGTGAATAAAAATTAGAAATAAGTACATCAGAGAAATTCTTCTTTTTCACAGCTTCCATGCATTTTTAATTATTTCTCGTACAATCAATCATCTTAGATGATGCAATGCTTCAATTATACTTCATTTATACAAGAATATTATATTTGTCGTAAGATGCGCCAGCGTTGCGTATACGCAACATGAAGCCACGGCATTCCTAGGCGCCGCAAAAAATAGATTGTTGAATATAAATTTTTTAAGGCAATTGTCACGTTTTTATATTGATTTCATTTTAATAAAATTTTTCCTCGCGAAAACAGCGAAAATGGGCTTAAGTAATGCCAATCTGGAATATAAAATTACGTATACGCAACGTTGCTCATATAGATGGCGTTGTCAGATCAGTCGAAAATATTTCGCAAATGTTATACGAGCTATCAAATTCATGAAGTCTTTAGAAGAGTTTAGCGCTTAACCCTCGCCATATGTACCAAAATCATCCGGTTGAAATTTGAAGCGTTAGTTATGAAACGATAATACTTTAAAAAAAAAAGTAAACCATTTCTCTACAAGCTTACCTCTTTACTCTGCCAACTTTCTTCCTTTTGCATAGGTTTTTTTTTATTCAGATTCAAATATACTTTAGGTTCAAAATATATTTAATTAGTAGACGCCGCCCCTCGTCTGTACTTTTATTAATTTCCAAAGCGTTTAAGATTAAGAAAATTTTAATTGGTGTCCTGTGAATCTATCAGCAAATGGCAATTGCGGGATCATCAAATGTTTTTTTCGATACTTGAATTTCTGGGCTTGAAAATTGTGTAACATATACGAATATAGGGATATTACCTAACTTGTTTTATTATGATTCACGAGAATATAAAAAAAAACGTGTTTCCTGTTACTGATTTTGTAAATTTCCCGACTGTTTGTTTTTTTATTTCTGTGCAGATTGCTTTTAATATTTATTTGCTTATTGGCGATTGTTTACTTTTTATTTCATCGGATAGCTTATAGATACAATTTGAAGTACGAGCATAGTAGAATGCAACATCTGTAAAGTATTCCAGATGAATGTACCGTCTATGTTTTGAACCTGTGCAACGTTGCGTATGCGCAATATGAAAACTTATAACTTCTTCCGCCTTCATCTAGTTTGTTTTATAAATTGAGAATAAATGTGCATTGTGTTTGGGCCGATTCAAAAGTATATAAAATTGAACTGTCGATGGCTATATTTATTTATTTGTCTATGTGTTTGTGCATGTGAAGCCAGTAAGGAGCATCTTGCCATTGCGTTGCAATAATAGTAAGAAAGCAGAATTTGTTTGGCAGCAACTTCTTTGCTGAAATGTTAGCCGCATTGTAGTAATGGTATTTGTTCGTTTACCAATTGTTATTATTGTATTGAAGCATTTGAAGTGTCCTCCATTTTGTTATAGTTTGTTGTTGTTGTAAAATTGCTTCAAGCATTTTCGTTTACTGTACACAGTATTTTTAATAAAATTGCTCTGTTCTTTATTGTTTGAGTTATTTATTTAAGTCCAGATAATATGCATTTATTAAATAAATTAGAAGTAAAAAAATAGTAATTTTTTTTTTATATTTATTTTTTATTGCCAATCAACCGATACAAATTTGGTTATTATCCAATATTGATGAAAAGAAATGTGGTACAGTCGAGGCGGTGCCCGACAGTGGAATACCCTGTAAATACGGTAAATCGATTACGGGGCGTGGGGGGACCGCATCGATAAAATTTGGATGTGGATTTGTTCATTAGAGCCACATGAATGAGCTTACCAAAAATTGTGATTCTAGGTCACTTGTAGCCATAATTGCGTAGAGTCAAATATTGACGCAGTTTATTGGCAAGGGGAGGTGAAATTTGCACATTTTTGACTATAACTTCTGTTGTATTTGTACGATTTTGTTCATTTTTTACGCATAGATGCATGTATCCACAACCGCGAAAATCTACAGCGGGGGAACGGGGAAAGATATTGACATGATTCAACAAACTTCATCTGCTTAGGAAATATGCGCACCACCGTGTCTCTAGCTCTTATAGTCTCCGAGATCTAGGCGTTCACGGACGGACATGGCTCAATCGCTACCCGAGGTTATGATAAGCATTTTGGTATAAAGGACTTGGGGTCTGCCACGCCTCCTTCTGTCCGTTACATACATTGCACAAATCTAGTATACCCTTTGTACCTATAGGTACAGGGTATAATTATTCGCTACACAAAAAATAAAATTTAGTGTGTGATAGGGCTAAATAAAGCTAAATTTTAGTAAAGTTAAATTATATTTATTAATATAAAGAAAGTTTTTTTTTTCCCCTATGTTATGTAAATAAATAAATTTTGGCCTTCCATTTTCTCAACTTGTGTGCGGAATTATTAACAACCCTTCACGAACACTCTAACTTTTACCAATTTGGCTGTGCGTACATATTAGACTCTCTCCTTAAAATCTTAACAGAAATTTAATCCGTATTCACAGTTTTCAAGACAATAGATTAGAAGTAATATTGTTGTGATTTTCCGACTACAGCTGGCCTACTTCTTGTTGGATGGTATACAAAAATACTACTGAAGGAAATTAAGTATCCAGGTACAAAAGTATAAGTTTGTGCAAACCGAAAATGTATGTAGCATACAGAAAGAGAAATCGGAGACCCCCACAGTTAGAGAATGAATTAACGGGGTGATTAGAGTCATGTCATCCATATGAACCGGCGCACAGAGATAGGTGCCATAGACTAAAAATAAAAAAAATGTGGTACAGTCGAGGCGGTGCCCGACAGTGGAATACCCTGTACCTTTTGTGTCAAAAAAGTTTTTCCTGCATATTCCATCTAAGAACTTTCCAATTGGAATTTTTTTTTTTTTTGGTGAAAATCGATATTTATACCTATAAGTTCCCTAAATTTTTACCCATTTTGATGAAACTCGAAAGTTACAACAAAGAACTTATTTAAAGTATACGGGGTAAGTTTCAAGTCGGTATGTTGAGGGGTGTGGGAGAAAACACCGTAAATCGATTGCGGGGGGTGGGGGGACCGCATCGATAAAATTTGGATGTGGATTTGTTCATTAGAGCCACATGAATGAGCTTACCAAAAATTGTGATTCGAGGTCACTTGTAGCCATAATTGCGTAGAGTCAAATATTGCCGCAGTTTATTGGCAAGGGGAGGTGAAATTTGCACATTTTTGACTATAACTTCTGTTGTATTTGTCCGATTTTGTTCATTTTTTACACATAGATGCATGTAGCTACAACGCATCGCTCTGTTAAATTTCAGGTGAAAATACTTAACGGTGTGGCTAAAAACCGCGAAACTCTACTGCGGGGGAACGGGGGAAGATATTGACATGATTCAACAAACTTCATCTGCTTAGGAAATATGCGCACCAGCTGGTAAAGTTTCGTGTCTCTAGCTCTTATAGTCTCTGAGATCTAGGCGTTCATACGGACGGACAGACGGACGGACGGACGGACGGACGGACGGACGGACGGACGGACGGACGGACGGACGGACGGACATGGCTCAATCGCTACCCGAGGTTATGATAAGCATTTTGGTATAAAGGACTTGGGGTCTGCCACGCCTCCTTCTGTCCGTTACATACATTGCACAAATCTAGTATACCCTTTGTACCTATAGGTACAGGGTATAAAAATGTAAGTTCGAAGTGTATCTCCAAATATAGGACATTTATTTCTAAGCAGAAGAATTTTGTTTTAATACAATTTTAATGTAATTTCCGAAAGCAGCGTACACTAAAGCTCGAATTTTAATAAGAACGGATTTGATAAATATATCTTTTATATCAGGGTAGAGAAAATTTAAGCAAAACAAATCAAGTTTGCTTAAATAAGTTTTTGACTTGTTAGAATAATTTTTTTGGTACACGCTTATTATAATAAATGATTTATTTTCTTTTTTGAATATTATTAGCATCTTTATTTTGTTTATTTAATATATATATATATTTTTTTTTTTTAACTTTTTTATATAGTCGTTAGAGGGCTCTGCCCTCCCTCTTTGTCCCTTCTCTTTTGCCTGGACGTCCTTTTCTAACCCAGGAGCTACATACATATCATTTAGTTTTATAATTGACTATGTACCTTCTGCTGCTGCAAGAAGGGAACGGATTTAGAAGAAAAAAGATTGAAGATGTCCATCCATTCCTCATTAACGTGGCGTGACTGTATTCTTGTAATTCTCCTATTAATTGTATCTCTTCCCTGCTCACCTAAATTACGTACTGGATTTGTTCGTTTGTTCAGACCAAATTATTTTGTACTTATTGATGAAAAACGGTATGCCGATAATGTATTTGCTCTTTTAGTATTTTACCAAACTTTCACAGTCACAAAAGACGTAAAATTCAAATTTTGCACGCACTTCATTGTGATAAATTTTTTTTTTTTAGTTTATTTACAGTCTATCCGTGGATAATAAATATTTTGATATTTTTCTTACAAAAATACTAAAATCGCGATTTAAAAAAGTAGTACAGTCGAGGCGGTGCCCGACAGTGAAATACCCTGTACCTTTTTTCTGAAAAAAAAAGTTATTCCTGCATATTCCTTCTGAGAACTTTCCAATCAAACATTTTTTTTTGGCTTGTAAGTTGGCACACCTGGTCGATTTGGATGTTCCAGCAATGAAAACACCAAAATTCCACCTGTCTTCGATGGTAAATACACCGTAAACAATTTTAATGTGTTCATGATGCGAACAGATTCAAAAACGCATTGTGTGTGTGACAAAATATAAAAATTGTTTTTAAAGAAATCGGAAAATAAAAAACATTATTTTTGATTGCGCTCAAAAAGTTATCAAATCAAGGAAAATATATTCAATAAACTTTCATAATCAAAATAGGTTTTCGGACATACAGTGAATAGACAATTTTTTTTAATGCATTCCAAAATGGCTTCAAAAATATAAGTTGTCACACCTTTTGGCTTGTAAGTCGTCGCACATCTATTTTAATTTTTTTACATTGCTATGTTTTTTATATGACTGTTTCATTGTGTGGAATTATCATTGAAACTAATTTGAATTGTTTTTAGTGCATTTTTCTGCCATTTTCGGATATATTTTTTCAATATTTTTCATAACAATTCATTTTTAGTATGGCGACCAAGAAAAACCGATCACAAAAAACCACAATTTTGACTTCTCTGGAAAGTTAAATTTTTCTTGTTTTTTTTTTTTAATTCAATTTAATGCTTATTTTTTTTATTTTTATTGTTATTTTTTTTTTATTTTAATTATTGGCAATCAGCCTACTTAATATTCAGGCTATAATCCAATATGTAAATTATAAAGTTAATCGCTACACACTCTTTTCTGGTGTTATGAATGATATTAAATCTAAAAAATTATTTTACAAAATTAATTACAATTAAACTAACAAAAAATATTTACATGATTTACAAAAAATTTACAATTTTTACTGAACTTTTCGGTTCTTTAGATCCGAAGGGTGTAATCTTTTTAGCCTTCGCCTTGGTCTATTACCCGCAAGAGCACAGGATGGATTTCCAATCTAGTCTCATACCTCCCGCTCAGATTGTTTATGGTACCCCCTGTGAAACTTATCTTAAGGTCTTTATCTAGATTCCTATTCCTAACATACCAAGGAGCATCTGCTATTTGGCGTAGAGCTTTATTTTGGAGTGTTTGAATTCTCTTCAGTTTTAATTTGGCTGCCGTTCCCCAAACTTGAATTTGGGGAAACAAATCAAATTTTATCTCACCCCTGTTATATGGCATGAAAAGTACTCGTTTTCAAAAAACTTTCATTTTTAGCAATCATACGTTTTTATTTCAGTTTTCTCCAATTTTCGGACAAATGCAACAAAAGTTATAGCCAAAAATGTACAAATTTCACCTCCCCTTGCCAATAAACTGCATTTATAATTGACTATACGTAATTATGGTAACAATTGACCTAGAATCCGTATTTTCACCCACACCCCTCAACATATCAAAAATAGAAACTTACCCCATAAATTTAAAATAGCTGCTTTGACATAACTCTCGATTTTCATCAAAATCGGTACAAATTAACGGAACTTATAGGTATAATAGTACAGTAAAACTAGGCTCAAAAAAGGCGTTTATTGGAAAAAAAAATACTTAGTGGATGAAACTTTCAGGGATCGTTAGGGACCTTATTCTAAGTCTAAAACCGCCCCCAATTGGAAAGTTCTTAGAAGAAATATGCAGGAACAAAATTTTTTTCGAGAAAAAAGGTACAGGGTATCGGGCACCGCCTCGACTGTATTACATTTTTTGATTATATAAACAATGAAGATAATAATTATGCGTTAACTAAATAACTTTGAAATTAGAATAAGGTAAAAAAAAAAAAAAAAAAAAAAGGGGATTAGCACAACACATTATCATCGAAAGGGCACGAATCGTGAGTAAAACTATTATTTTTCTTTCTTCAATGTTTTATATATAAAAATACTGCATTTACCATTCTTGAATTGTTAGTTTGAAGTTTTTCTTTCGTTTCAATATTTTTAGATCATATATTAATTGTCTCTTAAGGCCTATACGCAGCACGAAATATTTCGCGCGGAATCGCAAAACTTCATATAAAAAAAAAAATTCCATTTGGGATATCCCATTTGGGATATTGTTTTTTATATGAAGTTTTGTCATTCCGTGCGAAATATTTCGTGCTGCGTAGACCCCTTTATATGGAACTAAAAATGAATTTTGAAAGCGTTATTTTAATGTAATATAAATTCTATTTCTTAATCGGGTTCTTCTTTTTAATAAAAAAATACAACATGGTCAAGTAATTTTAGAGTTAAATGAGTATGACTAGAGTTTATTAAAACGTATCTTTTCCGAAATTATAATTTGCTGCCGTTCTCTTTGATACTAAAGGCCCCTACGCAGACACGAAAAATAAACAAAACTTCATATGAAAAAAAACGCTCACAAACGTTTGGTCAAAAACTGTTCTTGCAGGTGGTATGTAGACCAGTGTTGCTTGTATTTTTGTTTTTTGATGCCAGTAGTAAACCATAGATGGCGCACTCAGCAAAAACAGCTGTTCTGTTGGCTGGTCAACAAAATCGTTGCGGATCGTTGGGAAAGGATAAGAAAATGGCTATAGTAATAAAATAATTCAACAATTCACATTAATGTGCGTTAAAATACGTCATGCAATTCGTCCACACTCAGATCTACGCATTAAATGTGGGGTCACCCGAACACTCCGCCTTTTCCTGGGTTTTGCCTACTCTAGTAGCTTTTTTTCCTCATCCAACATTTCAATGGCAATGCATGTCATTATTATAGCATTGTTTACACAAAATATCATAAGTAATAAGCGTTGACGATAATTCATGTTTTTATGTTTAACTTCGCGCCTTTTAAAAATTTGCTATTTGTAAACAAAAAGCAGCTGGTTATCGATAATAATTGCGATAAATTGCACATTTTGTTACTAGAGACACACTGTTCCTTTCGTGACCAAAATAAGTCTGTCTTTTTGTCTGCGTAGGGGCCTTTAAAACCGGAGCAACGCGATAGTCGATAACGCGCCAAGCCGAACCTCGGTTTCGATAACAATGGCAGAGTTGCAACACAAAAAAGGGCGATTACATCAAAGATTCGACAAACAATTGGCAGTGCTTAATTATTCAAATGTTTCAGTTGGTGCCTCCATCCGCAATAATCGTCATGACTGAGGTGTATCGAGATAACAGCTTTAAGCTCACCAATTTAAAGGCAATTGATAACATCACTCCGCACGTTTGCCAAGGCTGGGTGGGTGCATAAATGTGCATGTTTACCATCTTGATTCACATACATAAGTCGGAGTACAGCATTTTCTTTCAGCAATCAAACCGTATCGGCAACGAGATTGTTATTTTGTCTACCATTTTGTAGTTTCCGATTATCGTGGACTTAAGTTATTATGTTTGGTGTTACGGAATAGGATAAGGAAAAGAACCCCGCCGATCCGACGAGCTAAGCACAGAGCGACGCATAGTGCACGAGACCTCCGATCCCTATCCCGATGCAATCTCCATTTTGGCCTTGGCTGCCGCACGTTACATCATACAACAATTTTGAAGTCGATATTTTTACTTGAAGTTAACCATTTCCCTACAACAGCGATCACTGTACGACGGTACTATGCAGCACCTCAAAAAAAATCGAATTGTTTCAAAAGCATTTTTTTTTTTTTTATGTCCAAGTTTGACGTTTGGAAGTTTTTCACGGTTCTCAGACACTGTATCAAATTTTATCGAAATCGGTTGTGGTCCCTATAAAGCCGATAAGCCAAAAAACGTTTCAGGGCATAATTCATTTTATCAAAATCGGTTGACTAACTATATAAGATTGCTCGGTAAAAAAATTCGTTTGATATGAAAATATCATATTAAGTACATTTTTTTTTGTTACGGCACTTTCCCGACTTCGATTCCAGTTGAGTCCTAATACTTTAGAGAAAGGTACAGTTTCTCTAAAATAACAGGTTTCGACCCCTGTTGCGTTTTGTATGTCCCTTTTATAAAAAAAAAAAACCAAAAAGCCTGTCTAAAATGCCAATGATTTTGAAAAATTCAACTTTAACTTTGGTGAGGTTATGATATTGTTAAAGTGTCCATTTTCCTTTTCCTGCACTTTATAGCACTATCTTTATTGCAATTGTTGTTGTTGGTGTTATTGTTGTTTTTGTGAACTGGTCTAACGACGCACCACGCTGCCGATGCAATTTTGATTTAATTTAAATTCCCGCGGTTGGGACACAGTCTGTCAGCCAAAAACAATGCGGAAGGCGCCGTTATTGTTGTTGTTGTTGTAGTCATTGTTACGCTCTTTGGAAAATTTCTTGCGGGTGCGCTTCAAATTGTTTAGTTATTGCAAAATATGACCAACGATCATTAATTATACATTTTGTGCAAGCGTTTCTCTTCTTTTTCCCCTTGCCCTTGTTTTTAGCTGGCTTTATTTTGTTTTTAGCAGCTTTGCTGCCAACGTGGCCCAAAGGCAGCAGGCCTCATGGAAGATGTGGCTTATCATTTCTATGGGAGCTATTGCAGGCAAAAGCTTAGGAAGGAAGCCTTAAATCTTAACCTAACACTTTAGTATTTATTTTGAAGCTATACTTTTAGTTTAATGTTTTTACAAAGTAATGTAATGAGTTTAACTGCAGCGCAATGCAATATTCATTACTACGTCATTATAATTTTCAGTCTATATGCATAAAGCGTATGGTAAGGATACATATGGCTGTTACTACCCTAGCAGTTTTGGTTTTTATACACTGTATCTTAACGTAACATACCCCATGTTGTGTTTGTGGTAATGCATGTAACACAAAGAAGAAGATTCCGAGAACTTACAAGTATCACCACCAACATGTCGGTACATAAGGGAATCTGAGTTTCTGGAATTTTGATTTCAAAATTTAAAGCCAGCTCGAGTACCAGGTTCGATTCTTGAATTATTATTTTATACATTTTTTTTTTGCATATAAAATACAATTTTTGTATTTAGTTTATTTTTTAAATTACTATTTACATACAATTTTAAGTATTTATTTTGGTATAACTTTTTCATTTTTTTGTATTTAATTTTTTGTTAATCTATTTTGTATATATTTTTTAATAAATAAATATTTTTCATAAAATAGTAATGAAGTAGAACTTAAATTATTTGAAGAACTTGGTTTCTGTCGAGGGTCCCATGATCGCACCATAGTGCGATAGCTAAATCATAGCGATTTAGAGCCTTAAAACTTTAGATCGTCGGTTATATAGCAGAGTATGTCACAGTCGGTTGCGCCCAACTTTAACATTTGGCATATATTTTTTTTCATCCATACGATTTTAATTTGTTATATACATTTTAATGCATTATTTGTTATGGCAGCTCTTTGATTTATTGCTGCATACTTTTGAGCGCGAGTGTAAATTACAGCTCGTAAAATAATTGCAATGATTTAGTTGCGAGTTTTAATGCTTTAAAAATTCAATAAAATTGTTTTTAAATGATTTAAGTTCTATAGCTAAGGGCGATCTCGTTTTGGTCAAGTTTTTCATTTGACTTTGAAGCGCATTGTATATGTGGTAAATAAAAGATTTATCATTGAAACTAAAAATTTTTAACAGTGGATTTAAAACTGTTTGCCAAATGTTTTGCCTTTATAGTTTGAAACTAAGTAACTTGGAAGCGAAACGCATTGGAACTACAATATAATATCCAAAACGTCAGTACGGCACATGTTTGTGTGGGTGCAAGTGTGTGTGTATCTGTGTGTATATTATTTATGTTAAGAACGTGACTGGAAATATGAAATGCAGCAAATGTGTTTACTTAGATGAAGTGAGTGAAATTTGACAAATACACAAACATACATAGATACATAGCACACAAGTAGTATGTTCTATAAGGAATCTCTAGATGGCAAGCAGCTTTATTGTCGTCAGCAGCATCTAGAGCAACAACAACAATGACAACAACCATAGCTTAAAGTAAATGAAAAATGCACACAACTAGCAATGACGCTAATCCATTGGCATAAACACACATACACATACACACCCACACACACACATACATGGCCGCATGGTTGTGCAACAGAAATATGTCAAATTCAATAACAGACAAAGTGACATGCTTCCTGCAGCAGTAACAGCAGCAACTACGGCGCCAAAGTCTACAACAAAGCTCTGGACAATGCAGAGCCCACTCCCAGGAACGGCACGCACACACATGCCCATACTAACTCGCACATTGTCGCTTTGGTCCTTATAAAAATGTACGATTTTTCTTCATTTGACGAAATGAAATACAATTTCTCAACGAGCTCCGGCATCAGTAAATGGCAGCAGCAGCACCAACTAACAATAAAATAAAAAATTTCAAACAGTCCGGGCAGTGTCCGGGAGTGGGATACCTTGCACACACTTTTTCCCAATATCGATACTTTGAAAATTAGCTAGATAGGGAAATATATATAAAATTTGTTGGCTCTTTATTCGCAATGGTCAATCGACTCTCAATACTGCAATTGATTCTTTGGCACGTACTTTACCACATCTTTTAGGATACTTATTATTATAATTATTTAAAGTATATGTGGTATGATATGATTAGTTGAATTAGTCGCTCGGGTTGAACCATGATATTCATATAAAGCGTCCTGCTGGATAAGCAATATAAAACTGCCCAAACAATTTTTGCGATGTAATTCTTCTTCTTATGTCCTGTTACTCCTAGTGGAGCATAGGGCCATCAGTGATGGATTCCGTTATATTGGTATTTCTTAAACATGTGTTTTGCACCTCCAAATCCGTCGTGCATGCTGCCGAAGCAGGTGGATTAGCCGCAGGAACACGGGTACCACTTGGAGATTGAATATTCCTCGGGTTTGCTCTCATGTTTGTGAAGAAATAGGTGAAGGAGCGGGGTTCTGACAGTGGGTTATAAGCTCAAAGTCAGTCCTGATAACTCCGCTCGCAGTGACAGGTCACTTTTTAATAGGCCGCCCCTAACCTGGAGAACAGACGCCTTTTGCAACCGCTCATTCTGAGTACAGACGCTACGTTGTGGATCGCACTTCGCTTCACTGCTCCTCGTAGACCTTACCGACAAGGCTGGCCCTACCAGTAGCTATCCTACCGTCATTAGAGTCATTGCAGCTACTGAGCCCCCTCACCACGTCAAGGTGACGATCCCCGAGGGGATGCGATGTAATGATGTAGATTAAATTTCGGACCACTTTTTTCAAAATGTAATTTATAAAGTAATTTTGGTTTTTTAATGTTAATTTTATTATTTTTTTAAGTAGGTTATTTTAGTTTTTGTTTAAGGTTTTTAATTATATTTTTCAAGGACGTAAAAAATTTTGCAGGCAAAATTAATATTGCTCAAAAAACGTGTTTTACTATTGGCATTAATTGATAAAACATTAGTAAAAAATGATAAGCCGATACAGAAGTAATAAATCTACATTAACTAGCAGCATTGTATAAAATTCTTAATTTTTTTCATTTTTAGCTAAAGCAAAAGGTAAAAAACAAAAAAAATGTTTCAAAGAAATTTGAAAGAAAATTCAAAAACATTCACTACTTTAGTCACAATGAATATAAATTAAGGCATTAAAGTTAAAGTAAAAAACTTTTTTTGTTAAGTTTAAAACTAAAATTTTCAGAAAAGTATCTTTTACTTATTAATCAATTATTTTAAAAATGTTTTGGTGTCATTTGTTGAAAAAACAAATTTGTGGCCGTAACAGTCATTGCCGAAATGTGGAACCACTAAAAAAAACAGCCTTTATATTATCTTTAGTAGAGAAAGTAAAATTATGTTGCATTATATTGGAAAGCGGTCTAAAATTTGTAAATTTTTGACTTTAATTTTTGAAGATTTTATCAAAACTTGATGATGGACGCACATAGCTCAATAACTAATTTATGGTCTGGCACGCCTCCTTTTGCCGTTTACACAGTACATTGCACAAACCTGTAATACCCTTGGCGCCATGGGTACAGTGTATAAAAAGAAACAGGGGTAAAAAAAAAGTTCATTGCAATTTTCTTGGCGCAGCAAACGCAGCGTTGCCAAATCAGAACGGGCGAGCATGTTGGATACTGGCTGGGCCAAAGGATACATATTGACATTTTTAAAAGCCAATATTTCTTTGAGCTCGCAGGCCGGTTCAGAGGCCAGAGCCAAGCAAGCTAGTGTTGCGAAGTGCAGCAAAATTCTGCTTGTTCTTCTGGGTTTTGGTATTTTTTTTTTTTTTTGCGCTGTCAAGAAGAAAGCCAACTTTAAATATTGCCAAAGTTAATGCTAAAGTTTATTCTGCCCTGGTCTTTATGGCTTTGCAGTAACTTGCCTGACTCTTGTTTAAATCAGTCAAACAAATAATAGTATAACTACATATTTATATGTACGACTATTACGCACAGAGGGTAAGTTGCACAACTTTTCCGATTGCCTGCTCGTTAAGTTTTATCAAACTGAAACTGGGCTAAATTGCCGGATTGATTCTTATTGCCTTTGAGTGCCAACTTGTGGCAGACGCAGCGAACACAAATGATCAAATACCAATTAGCTTGGGCATATATAGACGATATTTGTGAGGAGCAGCTTTTTGCTATATAGCTGAGACGCTGCCACACCTTGATTGCCTCAATTTCTTGGTTGCAATTACCTTGATTAATGGCGGTTTTAAGGCCAATGGAAATACTTGCGGTTAGTTCCGGCTGCCGACTGACGCCTATTGCAGTTGTGCCTGGGACAACATGAACGACTGACAGTTTAACTTTTATTTTTTTGCAACTTTTTGAAATGAAAATTGCAAACGCAAATGAAATTAGCCGAAACTATTCTGGCATTTCAGTTGCGGCACAATTTCCACACGCCCTGGAGCTGCACAGAAGTCAAGTCAAGTTCGTGACGTGCTTTATTTCTAATTGGATTAGGGCGTAGGCGGCTACTATAAAGCACAACTGGAATTCCCATTCAACGCAATTTGATTGCCATTTGTTTGCGTGTTCTCGCGTCTTGTTGTTTTACAAATTTTAATTGAAAAAATTCTTCAATTTTGCCATTTATCTGACTGGCCAGCGCTGGGTGTCCGTACGTAACGGTCCTATCTCACACTGACAACTTGGCATAGAAATCAAATTAGCTACATACATACATCCAATTGGCTGGGTGTGTCCAACTTTTTAATTTTCAGGCATCCAAATGCAATTTTCCAGCTAATTATGCATAAAAAAATGAAATTTCTTTTCTTCAATTAATTTTTAAGTGCTGCATAAGCTCAGGCTGAACGGCTGTATATATGTGTGTGTGTGTGTGTGTGTGTGTGTGTGTGTGGCAGCCAACTTTAATTAAAATGGCGACGATTGAGCTAAAATAATGAGCGATTGTGCAATTGAGGGCAGTCCCAGAAATAGTACCTTACTCTACGTTGACTATTCCAGCACCTGGCCAGATCCAGATGCGGTTTACTTCTCCTCTTATAGTACCTCAAAGCTTTGTCTTGCATTTTACACGCCGAGCGCCCTGCAACAAACGGAATGAGCGATAATTAATCATTTGCTTTTGTTGTTGCTTTACCATTCGTTCTCCTATCCCCAATTCGCACTCACCTCACTCATTGCACTATTCGTTTATTATACCCTATTATACTCACAGGGTCAGGAGTATTATACATAGATTGGTGAAATTGTTGCATCGTGCATACATGGTACAACAGCTTGTTTAGACAAGAAACAAAGGTTAAAGCTATCAGTACGAGGGCAGTTTAATAAGTCAATGACTTATAAATAAATAAAAATTTAGTCAAACAATTTCCCATTTTCTGAATTTCTTCCAATTACCTAATAGGGTTTCTCGAGGCTTACAAAAAAACTGTTTGCTTCAGTTCCTGACCGCCCATCTATTTCTTGATGTTTGGAAACAGAAAATATTCACTAGGGGTCAGGTTCGGCGAGTGTGGTGGATGGAACTGCTCTGCTTGGTGTCGGGTATCAGCAATCACAGCACACTTTGATTTGTCACACGCAGCACTTTTATTCTCAGACCAATCAATATCATTCCGTGGATTTTATCGGCGATTTCTGGTGTCCCGACATCTTTTGGGCGACCTGAACATTCGTCATCACTCAATATACCTCCTCTAAGCCATTGAAATTGCTGCAGAGTCCCCAAGGTCCTTACCAGGCCAATTCTTGTTTACAATTTACAATACAACAGCTTGCACACAATTTTACAGGAGTCTAATACTATGCGAGAGATACAATAAGTCACTGACTTTTCAAACTGCTCTCGTACTAACAATTAAACACAATTTACAAAAGTTTAAAAATAATTGAATAAGAGAATTGGAACTTTTGCTTATTTTTAAAATTTGCGAAATCTTCATCTACTGTGGCTAAAGAATCTGTAATAAACTCGGAGAATCTACAATGCTACATATTGATCCAGAGCACCTTGTCATATATTTTATTGCATAAAAAGTCATCTTAGCATTGATTTAATAGACTTATACACCTCAGTGTATTTATAAGCTTTAGGTTCATTGCCAGATCTTCAGCTTTCAAGGCTCTAAAAAAATATCATTATACCCTGTACCGGTGTGGTACAAAGGGTATATTAAGTATAAGTTTATTAACATACTGAAGGAAACGTCGGAGACCCCCCAAAGATACCAAAAGTTTGATCTGGGTGACTAGAGAAGTCGATATACCGATGTCCGTCTGTCTGTCCGTCTGTATGAACGCCTATATCTCAGAGATGGTAAGATCTAGAGTAACCAAACTTCCAGATTAGATCCATTATTATTCCATAGGAGACAATTTTTTTTTTATTTTTTGATATCGGGTTATTTTATATAGCTCCCATAGGGGTGTTTCAGACGACCTTGAAAAAAACCAAAAGTTTTAGGTGGATAATTCGTTTGTTGAAAGTTTTTTAGAGTTCCCCAGCACTGAACAAAATTTGATCAAAATCGGTTGACCATATCATATAGCCCCCATACGACCAATCGGTCAAAAAAACGTGTTTGGTGTTTTTAAAAACATCGTAACCTTTGGCAAAGAAATATCTTTTAGAGTTCTTATGTAATATATCGGATTCAATCGCAATATGGTGGTACAGCGTATCCCAAAGTCGTTCCGATTTTAACGTACGCCACCTTTTAAAAATACAATAAAAATTAAAAAAAACGTTGGGTACCTAACAGTTCTTTTGAGAATTGCGAAAATTTCGGGATAAAATGATTAATATTAAAATCAACAAAATTTTGAATCCTTTACTGTCAGGCTTATCCGCCTGATCCCGATACTATTAGAGTACTAATATGCATATTGTTCGTTTAATTGCCTCGTTACTTCTTAGTATTCATTGGGATAACACATGGATAGTGTGGAAACTCCAAAAGGAAAAAATATTCAATTTTATAACGCCCTTTCCTATAAACTTTAACAACATTTTACTTTGTTTCATTAATCAACCCGGGACATTCAAACATCGAATGAAGCACAAACTGGATAATTTTAAGATTGAGAAAGTATCCTATTAAGATAGGAACAGACTTGGGCTGGCTGAGGTGATCAAGAGCTATTAGGGTTATGGTAAACTATTGACCTCAAGCTTACCATTTTATATTATTGATGAAAAAACTTGAGTCGCCAAATTGGCCATATATTATATTATAGATTCATGTGAGCCCAGTCAATAACAAAACCTTTACTTTACCTTAAATATGCTTGCAATTCTCATCGGATAAGATCATCATTTGGCGCAATTTAACTTTTTGGGATTAGTAGCTGCAGGGTATCCCACTATCGAGCACCTCCCCGGCTGATTAATTTTTTTCTGTTTGCTTTGTTGTTGCCATTGCTAAAGCAAAATCAACGTTGGTTTTCATTACTCATTATGGCCAGCATGCTTTATATACGATACGCTTTTACGTGCTCACACAGATACACACTCCCATACATACACAAGTACATACTATGCTTGGTCACATTAGTGTTGGTTAATTTAATTAGAAACCGCAACTGTTGTTGCTGCTACTCTTAATGCATAGCGTAAATTATTGCTTTGGCATGATTTTGCCATTTCCATTTTGTCATTTGCACTTGCTGCCATTAGAGGGAAACATCCAGAACGGGCAACTATTATTTCACATACATTGTACGCAAAAGTGCAAAAAACTTGTAGGACAATTGCAGCAGCTGTAAAAAACCAAATGTAGTTTCATAAATTCAAATATCTACTGGCAATTTGTACTTACAGCCGTCATGCTGGCCAGCGAGACACTGAGAAAATTTGTTGCCATTAGCCTACTGGGCTTCTGGGAACGCTGTATTATCAGACGCATCATTTGACGATAGCTCAGTTCGGCCTGGGACCAATCATGATTGTACACGGCCTGACCAATGCGCTCACTCTAAAAGATATGTTGAGTGTATTTCTTTATTCAATGGGTTACATTTGAAAGTTTCTTGAATGGGAATTGCTGCTGAACATACCGCATCGAGTAAGCGCTGAGCATAGATGCTAATCATAAAGATTTGCAGCAGGGCGCAGAAGAGAAAAAATATCAGCAAGATGAGGTTGTCCAATTTACCGCCAACTGTTAGATGAAATCCAACAAGACAAATAATAAACGATGAGGCAGTAAAGTTGCAAAGAAGGGATACTCCAAAAATCCTATTAACGTCTTCGCTTAGCTGAAGCACGCGCTGATGATAGGCAACGGTCGACTGCAAAAATTCCAAGTCGCTTCGAGAGTTCCCAACCTGTGCCACATATTGCTCAATATCCTGTCCCAGATGGCGAAAATGCATGACCAGCAGGGTGACCAGTGCACACATGAGTAAATCCACCGACAATTGACCGGAGAGACAGGCCTGGGCGGCTAAGCTCTGTGACACATAGAGCACATAGTAGCTCCAATTGGTGCTCCAGTCCCAAGGCAGCCAGCTATAATAAGGCAACATGCGTTTGAAGCTATGATGTCCCAGCCAAAACTCGGTGACGAGGTAGTTTAATGCCCAATTGAGATTATAGGCCCAGATAAGAAGCACATGTAAGCTGAAGTAAAAGATGCTTATGCGTTGGTAGGTACGAAAATATTGTGTAATATGATATGAAGATTGCTGCTCCAAGGTTGTTGGATGAAGTTGCTTGAACTGCTGCACTACCCCACGAAGATCTGCACGCTGTCGCCACATTAACCAAATCTTCAATTCTCCAATAATAACAAAACCAATGAAGGATAGATTCATAGTCGCTTCTAGGAAATTGGTGCCGCCAGCTATAGCCAGAAATACATAGATAAGTTCCGAAATTAGTACGCCATTGAGGTTGAGCATTTGCAGTGTGAAATAAACGCGCAACAAAGCATTCCACAAGGAAGGACCCAGTGAACAATTTTCGAATATATTGAGTTCGTAGACTGGCATGCCAATGGTTAAGAAGAAGGCGTTGGCATACACCAGAAAGTTGCCTAATTTTATAGACTTCTTAGTTACTTGCTGGCTCATTTTAGAGTCTTCGTGTTTCACTAAAGTTCACTGCCAACTTTTGTGTACGGCTAGACTGCGACTAAAATTTGGCTTTTATACGACGGCTTCATGGTTGATTTTTTTTCCAACTTTGCATAATTAATTATATAATCGTAGCCAATGCTCATTCGAGAACACTCCCACTTTATTATCATGCACAGAAAATCGCTCAATTAAGGCATTGAGAAATGTGCCAGCTGCCCGAATAAATTATACCAAGCAAATCGATGTGAATGAATCCTTTAAGAGTGTGTAGGTATATCAAATATTATGACTTGGTAGTGTGAGTAGAGTTTGAATTTGTCATTTCCCATCAATTTGCAGCTAAGAGGACCTCAAATGTCAACAATTAATAGAGCAAATTAGACACAAGCAGATAAACATTTAACTCATCCATATTCATTTTGTTCCAGTATACTTTGCAACTGCTTTCGTCCTCTTGAGTCGGCCATTTTGCAGTTTATTAGGTCAACTCTACTCCATGTGACATGTAGACAGCAAAACAATTTCCACTCACCATTTTGATTTCCATTTCCCTGAGTACAAACCTTTCCCTTCACTGTTACGTCACCACCAAGCCCTTTCCCATTTCTCTTTACCCTTTCGGTTACATTTCGAAGAAAAACTGTTTTGCTTGTTGCAATGTCTGTTTGTGCATTTGTCATGTGACAGCATTAAATTTGACATTACGAGCTGCTGTTTTGTTGTATCTTGCAGATACACATGGATGCAACTCTTTGGATTTGGCTTTGGCTTTGGTTTCTCTGTCAGTCTCAAGTAAAACAAAGACAAAGCTTGTTCAACACTCTGTTTGGGATGCCAAAAAAATGGATACCCATGTAAGCTCTGAGCATACTTGGAAACGTAAAAACCTCTCTGGATTGCCTAATACTTGCTTTTATTTTCATTGTTTCCTTTTATTCTCCGAAATGTGCGTAAATTCATCAAATTTACTGTTGGCAACACTAGGCAATGACAGCTTGAAAAATTTGTTGCCATTTTCGAACCCTTGTACTCTTACCTTTTTTCTTTGTTAGAATCGGGGTATATCAAGTTAGTGCAAAAAAATGTTATATGTAAAAGCTAGAAGGTAAAACGCAAGATCCCACCATAGCTAAACCAAAAAGATAGCGTACCTTAAAGTTTTTGGGATACCCTACACCACCACATTGCAACCAAATCCGATATATTGCTTAAGAACTCTAAAAAATATTTATTTGTCAAATTTGGTTACGATATTTTTATAGACAAACAAAAACAGACGAATTTTGCACCACACTTTTTTTTTCGACCGATCGGTGGCTATATGTCAACCGATTTAGATACAATTTGGTAGATTGTTGGAGAACTCTTAAAAACTACCAAACACCAAATTAGATTACGATATCTTCATAAACACACGAAACACAACCAATCGGGCCTAATGGGGCTATATGATATAGTCAACCAATTTTGATTAAATTTGATATAGTGCTGGGGAACTCTAAAAAACTTGTGAATGCCAAATTTTGGTACGATATCTTCATAACCTCACGAAATACAAAGATAGGTCCTATGGGGGCTATATGATATAGTCAACCGATTTTGATCGAATTTGGTACATCGTTGAGGAACTTAAAAAAATGATCAAATACCAAATTCGGTTATGATATCTACATAAAAAAAAAATAATCCATCTAAAATTTCCTCTGGAACAGCCATATGGGAGCTATATAATATAAACCCGAACCCAAAAAAAAAAAAAAAACCTAATATACCCTTTGTACCATATGGTACAGGGTATAATGATCAGGATCCAGGCCGTATACCTCAGATTTTGATAAGTTGTCAAATTTTTGGAAAAAAAATCGAAATTTTCTTAATTTAAACGATATTTTCGTAGAAATATAAATTTAAGCAAAATACACCCAATATGTAAGTACATACTATTAGGTGTACAACTTTGCTTGCGCCGTTTTTCGGTGGACTAATGTAGCGGCATGTGCTGGTACAAATACGTTAATTAAATCGAAGATGCAGTGTATGCTCAAATATTTAATATGTGTTACTAACAAGCACTAGTTTACACGAAAAACGAACGTATAAAAAAACGTATACGTGCGTATAAAAGTTATTTTTAGGGTAAAGGGGTCTACGCAGCACGAAATGTTTCGCACGGAATGACAAAACTTCATATAAAAAAAATATCCCAAATGGGATTTTTGTTTTTATATGAAGTTTTGCGATTCCGCGCGAAATATTTCGTGCTGCGTATAGGCCTTAGTAAGAAATACGAAAATGACATCCATTTTTTTTTTTTTTTTTTTTTTTTCTTTTTCTTAAAAAGCGTTTTCTAGATTTTTTTTTTGAAAAAATCAATTTTTGGGTAATTTTTTCAGTTATTTGTTAATGTATCGTGAACAAAATTTTTTACCGACATTAGAGACTAATAGATGGAAAAGTGCCCATTACGGTGATACACGAAATTTTTTGGAATTTATAAATTAATCTTTTAGGTTAAAATAAATACATTTACGAACATTTCGACCCTAAGATCATCAAAATCGGGTAAGAGGTGTAGATGTTATGGAAATACGAAAAAAAATGTTTCACTAAAAGTTTTCCGTTTGTGTTGAATTACGATTTCATCCATCCATGTTCCAAAAACAATCTTATTGCTCTTCAATGGCTACATGGTCCCGATGAAATCTTTCCCAAAGAAGGCAATTTTTGTGACATGCGTGCACCTACAGCAGTGATGGGCAAAACTCATACCAACAAACATTTCTTTGTGTGAGTAAACAGCGCAGTAAGCAAAAGGGCGAGAGAGAGCAAGAACCGCAATTAAGCAAAAACGAGCGAGAGATTTCACACACTTGGACCGTACATAAGCCGACTGCGCTGCGGCAGATTTTGGTGCAATAGCCTCGCGAGTTATGTAAATTGAGAGACTGCCCATCACTGACCTACAGTAAAGAAAATAAGTCATATTCATAAAAAATAGTTTTGTTTATTAAAAAAAAAACATCTATGTAGACGAATTCAAAAGACATATAATAACCACCAATACCCTGGAATTTTCCCATAATTTTATAACTTAATCGACGGCCATTAGCATTTCTGTTGTTTCCCAAGAAGCCTTGGATGACGTCCAAGCTTCTGTCTCAGCATTTTTCAAAGATTTTATCAACTCTACGAAAGATTTAAACAACATCCTTATGCCCGCTTTGATTTTTTGTTTGTTAATAAACTTTGCCTTCAATTACTTAAAGCCCCTGTGAGCCAACGCTTTGACAAAATTTTTCATCAGTCCAAGTTTCTCATGCAATGGTGGTATGATGACATTGTCTCTGTCAACAATTGTTTTTCCAACGACAATGTACTTTCCTACTAAAAACTGTTCACGTTCTTTATCTGCCCCGCTATCCCAAAGACACAAGAAGCATTTTCATTTCGTTTAACCGCCTTGCAAAGCAGTGAGTATCGCGACGACCTTCAAGTCGCAACAAATCTTCCACTTGTAAAAGTTATAGTTAATCAGCTCAAGAACTTTTTCCATAGTCTGATAGGTTTCTTTCACAATCGTTGATGGAGTAAAACAGCTTATATAGTATATTTGCACATTGTTACAGGAATAGGTAAATTCTATCAAAAAATATAAAAACATTCACCATATTGGTTTTTTAAAAAAATATACCATCGGAATAAAAACTATTTGCAAATACACCAGAGATCTGCAATAGTGCCTGTATTGTGGCAATAATCATACTCGCATCAAAAGTAATGGCAGTGTCAGTTGCACTCTAACGCTTATGGTGTGGCACCACACGCACTCCTAACCATAAGAGTGTGAGCAGTAATAGTGCACCATTCACCATATTGTCAAGATTATAATCTTGTTTACACTCACACACTGCAGACACTCTTTTAAATTTCAAGAGTGACAATGACACTATTTTCGGCAGTGAGAGAGAATGAGAGCTGGGTAAAAAGAGAGCGACCAAAAAATGTGCGTATAGCTCACCAACACACTCTCATTTTTCGTCGGTTTTTTTTTTGCCCAGCTCAGGCCAAAACACATCCCTAATATTATGGTACCACTGCTCTCTCGTAGGTTGTTGATGGTGTCTCTGACACTCTCTTTTTTTATTGTGCTGTATGTTAGAGTGTAAAGCGAACCATTTACAGGCCAGTAGAGTACCATTGACACCATAGTGCTAAGAGTGGAAGAAGGCAGGAGTGCAGTGCACACTGCAGTATTTATGTATGTTGCCTTAGCACACTAGAGTGTGAACAGCACTCGGAAATATGTGGTGGTCGCATAATACACTGCCACTGCTGCAGTTCTCTGAAATACACGTTAATTGATTACCACATACTCAATAAGGCTCATTTATTTCTTTGACTTTTTGTAACACAGAAACGAAAAATCTCTTTTTTAGAATCCATCATCGTTATTGAGTAAAAGTAGCAAATTCAGCAAATGTTGAACTCAAAGTTTAAAAAAACAGGAAAAACTAATGTTTTGTTAATAAAACTCATACTAAAATTTAGCAACTTTCAAGAATAGTCGCAAATGTCGCATTTTTTCGTTTTGGTCGCTTGTAAACTCAATTTTTGATTTAATCTGCACATTTGGTATATAAACGTAAATGGCACCTTTATTATTCCCGAATAACTGAGAAAAGTACCCAAAAACTGATTTTTCGAAAAAAGCACGAAAGAAAAAAAATTACCCTAAGACTTTTCAACTAGTGAAATTTGAGTTTAGTCACGCTTTGTTTGGCTTAATAAGAAAAGTCTTGCAGGATCAATTTCAGACTAGATTGTGAAGCAAATAACTTGTGACAACATTGATAAAAATCTGCATAACTAACAAAAATCCAAAATTGTATTCTCTATATCGAGAAAATAATAATATTTTTTTTTTTTTTTTTATATTTGTTTATATGTAATCTGTCCAAAGGACATTCAACAAATTTTATAACATCTTACAAAAAAAATATTTCTATGATTGGCTTGACTCCAATGAGCTAAACCAATATAACATTAAGCAGACTCAGTTTTAATTTAGAATCTATGGGGAAGATCTAGGATATGATATCGCTTCAATCGTCTAGTATCTGCGCTATTATCTAATAAGTTTATAGCTAGTGAGTTTTCATGAAAATTTAGTCTGTTTATGTATGTTTCTGTACGTTGCCTAATTTCATCATTTACATAACATATGTTGAGGTCCTTGTGTATTTGATGATTGATATTGATAATTACTAACATACCAGGGTGCCCTGACAATATTTCTGAGTGTGCTTCATTGGTATCTTTGAAGTATCTCGATATTAGATGTACTTGCCGTACTCCAAAGTTGCAAGGCATAGGTCCATACTGGCTTTAAAATTGCTTTGTAAAGACAAATTTTATTTTCCAAGCTGAGTTGGGACCGAGGTCCTAAAAGCCAATACATTTGCCTAGTCTTAGCTTTGAGCTGGGTTTGCTTACAAAAAAATATAAGTATTGTTAAGCTGTGTGTAATAAAAAATTATGTTTTAAAAAATAATTACGTATACGCAATGTTGCCTTATAAGTGCGGCAAAAATATGCGCGATAAGATGGCGCCCAAATGTATACATTGCATAATTAAATGTATACTTGTGGAATAGACATGCCTAGGAATGCTTTAATCTTCAAATATGTCATGACGATCTTTCTTTGGGTTTTGAATTCTGCAAGCCAGCGTTTTGCTATGGTTTTAATTGTAGGGTTTTTTCAATAGGAAGAGTAAAGGGTATGTTTTTTTCGGGGTCACCCTACTGTAACCAGCCAACTTGTGGTAGTAAACACATTTTGATGATGGGTTTTGCTTAAGCAGACAACTGCAATTAGATGCACTTCAACAAAATTTAATTTCTGTTTGGTTGTGGATGTACTTTTTTCAAGTATGACAAGTGCATGCCAAATGATGCACATTTCCATTCCGAACATATTACTGACCTCATTTGTGTGTTCTCCCCATAATGTAATTTACACGCGTTTGTATGTGTATTTGGAATTGTTTTTTAGAAAATCATTAATGAAGCACATATATTCATTTTGCCATATTGTCATGTGAGATTTATTTTTAAAATGCAATTAGCATATAAATACATACATACATTTCACATACAATTTGTATATGCTAGAATTTAACAAACCCTTTTTTATCGGCTGCATTGGAATTTAATAGCAATCTTCAAAATATAAATTGATGTAATTAAATATACTTGTTTCCATAGATGCATAGTAGATAGTTGTATGTAAATAAATATCAATAATGTAAAATAAGATTTATGTACCTACTATTTTTATCTATTTGGCAAATTTATATTATGCCGTTTATTTTTATTTCTACCTATACATAAACAATATATTTTTTTTAAATATTACTTGTGACTAGCCCATATATTTCTTTTCGTTTGTTGTTAAACATTTTTATGTTTTGCAAATCAACATCAACATATTTTATTTGATGTTATTAGATAAATTTGAAGCTTAAATTTTGTAGCTCAGTATATTAAATATCAAACTGATGTTTTAAGTAATTATTAAAAACAGCCGACAGTTCACAATCTACATTGTTTATTATTTATTAATCTGGAAAATTCTAAGCGCATACAATTTTGGTTTTAACGATTTTTACATCTCGCCGAGAAGAACACAAGACAAAAAGATGGCTGTACCACTGCTTGCAATAAAATCCGGTAAATTGCTTACGAACACCAAAAGACATTTGATTGCCAAATTAGATTATGATACCTTCATAAACAACCAAAAACAGACGAATTTTTTATCAAAAACTTTTTTTCGACCGATCGGCCCTATGGGAGCTATATGATATAGTCAAACGATTTTGATAAAATTGGGTACAGTGTTGAAGATCTCTAAAAAACTTCTGAATGCCAAATTTGGTTACAATATCTTCACAAGCAAACGAAACACAACGAATTTTGTTCAAAATACGTTTTTTTGACCGATTGGCCCTATGGGAGCTATATGATATAGTCAACCGATTTTGATCAAATTTGGTACAGTGTTGAACATCTCCAAAAAACTTCTGAATGCCAAATTTGGTTACAATATCTTCACAAACAAACGAAACACAACGAATTTTGTACAAAAAACAAATTTTCGACCGATCGATCCTATGGGACCTATATGATATAGTCAACTGATTTTGATAAAATTTGGTACAATGCTGGGGGTTTCTAAAAAACTTCCGATTACCAAATTTGGTTATGATATCTTCATAAGCAAACGAATTATCCATCTAAAACTTTTGCTTTTTTTCGAGGTCCTCTGAAACACCCCTATGGGAGCTATATAATGTAGTCCCGATATCAAAAAAATAAAATAAACTTGTCTCCTATGGATTAATAAGGGATCTTATCTGAAAGTTTGGTTGCTCTAGCTATTACCATCTCTGAGATCTAGGCGTTCATACGGACAGACGGACATGGGTATATCGATTTCTCTAGTCACTCTGATCATACTTTAGGTAACTTTGGGGGGTCGATATACCCATGTCCGTCTGTCCGTATGAACGCCTAGACCTCAGAGGTGGTAAGAGCTAGAGCAATCAAACTTTCAGATTAGATCCCTTATTATTCCATTGGAGAGAAGTTTTTTTTTTTTTATTTTCAGAGGACCTCGAAAAAAACCAAAAGTTTTAGATGGATAATTCCGTTGTTTATAAAGATATCGTAACCAAATTTTGCATTCGGAAGTTTTTTAGAGTTCCCAAGCACTGTACCAAATTTGATCAAAATCGGTTGACTATATCATATAGCTCCCATAGGACCAATCGGTCAAAAAATCGTGTTTTGTACAAAATTCGTTGTGTTTCGTTTATTTGTAAAGATATTGTAACCAAATTTTGCATTCGGAAGTTTTTTTTAGAGATCTTCAACACTGTACCGAATTTGATCAAAATCGGTTGACTATATCATTTAGCTCCCATAGGACCAATCGGCCAACAATTTTTTTTTAAAATAACATTCGATGTATTTTGTTTGTTTATGAAGATATCGTAACCAAATTTGGCATTCGCGAGTTTTTTATAGTTCCCAAGTACTGTACCAAATTTGATCCAAGTCGGTTGACTATATCATATAGCCCCCATATTTTAAATATTATAAGAGTTACGGTCCCTGGTATAAATAACATAGCAATGGAAAAAAATGAAAATAGATGTGTGGCAACTTACAAGCTAAAAAGTGTGCCAACTTACATTTTTGAAGCCATTTTGGAATGCATTGAAAAAAATTTGTCTATTCACTGTATGTCCGAAAACCTTTTTTGATTAAGAAAGTTCCTTGAATTTCAGTTCCAGCACATATATATTTTCCTTGATTTTTTATTTTCATTTGATAACATTTTGAGCGCAATCAAAAATAATGTTTTTTTATTTTCCGATTTCTTTAAACACAATTTTTATATTTTGTCACATACACACTGCGTTTTTGTGCTTGTGGAATTTTGGTATTTTCATTGCTGGAACATCAAAATCAACCAGGTGTGCCAACTTACAAGCTGTGTCAACTTACAAGCCTTTCCTCTACATATAATACTAATCATTTTCTCCAGACAAGCGCTGATGACAAATAGTCTAATATACAGTCCATTTTCAAAGCTATACAGTGGATACACATATTATTCGGACAACAATAAATTTCTAGTTTAGCGGAACAATTTTTTTTTGCCTATTGAAGAATAACATTTCAAGTATAAAACTTAACAAAAGCAAAATAAAGTCACTTTTTTACATACATTATGTAATCTATGTATATATATAAAAAGAAGTTACATTTCCTTGGTAATCTTATAACTCAAGAACCGCCAAACCGATTGATACAAAAATTTTAGAGTTTGTTCCCATCTATGAGGAGGTGGTTTGTGTGACGTTTGTTTGGAATCGGTGCAGCCGTTCCTGAGTTATGACATTTTATGTGAGTAATGGTTTCCTCTCATATGAAATGCCTGTATGGGAAAAACAACAACAAATACACAGCCGCCTATGAGCGTTTCTGTTGTACTGTATAACTGTATATGTGTACACCGTTGTCAAATGTGGTTGTAAGTGCATTATGTTAATATTAATTTGCTGTCAATGGAATTCAGTTGACAGTTATCTTATGTGCTTTAAGTTATTTTATATCGTGCTTTCGTTGCGAACAGACATACTTTTGGTGAGTGTTAACCATGTGTTTTTTTTCATACGCTGTACCAAAATCCAGTCGCTGCATTACAGGTTGTGAATGGTACTAAAGAAATTCGACCTCAAACGAAAGACCGTAGGCCACCAAAGCAACAAACACGTCAGCCGGCTGGAGAAAGGACTCCTGGATCCACTTAAGGCTTAAGTGAAGATCACACAAAAACAATTTCGATGAGTTACAAATTTAATTTAATCCAAATTCCAACTAAAAATAGTTGTCTAACCCGCTAATATCGGGCAGGACAACGTCTGCCAGGTCCACTAGTATATGTATATAACAAGGCTTACTTGATAGTTACACAATGTACATACAGTCAACGGCATAAGTATTTTGACACAGTAAATTTTATATAAAATATTTAATATAAAATAAATATGGAGTAAAGGTATATATATTTACTCTAAAATGAATTTGAAAAACAAACCTCTGCACACTGCTTTTGTTTAATATAGGCCTATACATTTTCAATAAAGTTCAAATCGGGACTTTGCGGTGGCCAATCAAGCACGTTAACCCCAACTTCATTCAAAAAACTTCAAACTAATTTGGCTTTATGGCATGGTGCGTTGTCCTGTTGGAAAATTTGTATCTATCATTTTGAGTAGGTTAGGTTAGGTTAGGGCGGCAGTCGGGACCTAGCGTCCCAACTCACTTAGGCCAGAGAATTGGCCCGTTGTGATACCGCTGGGTGGGCCTTACACCACCCTTCCCCCACTCAGGAGGTCCCCTATATGTTTTCAAAATCACGCCCATCCGGCGGCATTAATAAACCTCGAGAGGCTTCTTGGACTCTTTTCCGTATGATTTTAGGAATCGGAGCCTTGTCTTACACAGCCCAGGGCAGTGACAGAATAAGTGCTCCACCGTCTCCAGCTCCTCCTCATCTCCACAACTTCTACAGAAATCATTGTGAGGTGCGTTGAGCCTTGATGCATGGATACCCACCAGCTGTCGAGCACTGAGCTCTATTTAAATCGCAAAGTTGCTTTGTTCTCTTTTTGCAGTATACCGGCAATGTCTGCCGTGAGATTCTACACGTATATAGGTATACCCAGACGCTCCTTGTCCTGAAGGAGGATGCTGGTAGTTCCTCTTATTGCCAGTTCATCCGCAATGCAATTGCCCTCAATGTCCCTGTGTCCCGGGACCCAGATGAGGTGGATCGAAAACTGTTCTGCCATCTCCTCCAGAGATGAACGACAGTTGTTCACTGACTTCATGCATGATATCATGCAGGCGAGAGACTTAATAGCCGCCTGGCTATCTGAGTAAATACAGATATTGTTGCTACCAATTGGTAGGTTTTTAATTATCGAGACGGCTTCCTAAATTGCCATTACTTCAGCCTGGAAGACACTGCAGTGATCTGGGAGCCTAAAAGATAATCTTACGTTGTGTTCCTCAATGTAGACGCCTCCGCCAACGCGGTCGTCTAACTTGGAACCGTCCGTGAAGATTTTTGTTGAGCCACTTGGGCCCGGTATGCCAACATTCCATTCATCATTTTGAGTAAAAGAACTTACATACAGACACTGTCGAAATATTTTTTAAGGTCTATGAGACAGGCAACTGTAACATTTTTTTTGGACCCGTTTCCAATTGATTTGAGATTCGTAATAGCATTTATTGTGGAGTATTTGTATTTGAAACCATAATGTTTGTCACTAATTAAGTTTATGTAGCTATTCTTATTAATATTAACGATTGACTATAAAATTTTACTTATGTTTGGCAGCGTGCTCATAGGCCCAAGATTTGTAATTTGTGTGTTTTTTATTGGTGTGAATAGTATCAATACAATTTCAAATTATTTTTTTGTTGTTGTATTTTACAGTTTACAACATTTACAGGCTTTAGCTTTTTTTCCACCTTTTCTACTGTGCACAGTGGTGCTAATGAAAGCGAGAATTTGTTCTAGCGATTTCGCATAGTAAACTTTAAATTTAAACAAAAGGCAAAATATTCGAATATCGTCCAATCTTTTGATTTGAAAAAAAAGTATGTATTTAATAAAAAATATGTGTCTGTGACCTGTGCTGATGTGTGTTAGTGATAATTACTAGTTTAAAAACCCTCTTCGATACGCTGAATTTTCTCAAGTACTATAAACTACTTTAGAGCAAAAGTAACAAAGGCCGGCTGGGTCCGGCTTGATTCTTGGTTTTTTTGTTAGTACTGTCCATCTTGAATCTAAATTATCATACAGCATTTGCCGGTATTCAAATAAGGAAACATGTCGGTGCAAAAGCAAGTGCTGTTTGAAGTTTGGCAAGGGGAGATTACTCAAAGTAAAAAGAATTTAGCTGTTGAAAATTATGTGTTTACTCATAAAATTGATAGAATAAAGTACGGTAATGATGAACACAAAAAAAATTAAAAATCAATTGGCGAATTTTACAAAGAAATTACATCAAAAATGGCGAAGTTGTAATAGAACGTCGTTATATTTTCAAAAACATTACAAAGCATGGCTGGATGAAATGGGGCTCTTGGTTTATATTCGGGTAGTGGGTTCAGGGAATACAAATAGTGGAAATACTGCCAGAAGGCTTTTCCAACAACCCATATAAGCTCCAAAAATAATGAAAGTTAATGCTGATTTGATTAAAAGACTGTGTTTTTCTGTATTTTCGTCGGAGACTTCAGAGCTATTTGTATCTGAATCCCATGGTTTTACATGCTTCCGCCCTTACACAAAATCCTGATCCATAGCAATGATGTCTGAGGATGCACTTGAAGCGCGAAATAAAGACTTCCGCAAATATACTCGAAACCATACACGCAAGGACACAAGAGCACACATATATAATATCGTCGGGCCCATTTATAACATCAAAGAGCAAATCATGGTTTTGCAAGAATAATACTGATTTAAACGAAAACGTAAAACAACTGCTTTCACCCCAAATATGACACAAAAATATACAAAACAAGTTAGACAGTCGAACTAAGTGCCATACTTTTCAAGTTATTAATTTTGCGGAGCCAGGAACTTCATTAGCACCACTCTGCTGTGTGGATATTTAAAAAAATTGTAAAACGACTCTACAGAAAATGAGCAGTTACTTTGTTACCCTTTATGTGGTTTCAATAAAGCTTGTTTAGTTGAAGGTTAGCGGGTACTCACTGTGTTCAGATGGGTGGATTTTTCTGTGGTTCCTGAAGTCCCTTAGTCCCAATAAAAGATTTGTGTTTTGAAGTTTAGGATGCTTGCTTTACTTCGTCGCCTTAGCCTTAGCTATATACAAAACGAAAAATACGCGCGCAGAGGGTCTGCTTACGTTAAGTGATAATTGAGAACTAAAATAATGCTGCTCAGCTCAGCATAGCGGAGACCCAGATTAGAGCTAGGCGGAGCCTATGATCGGCGAGCGAGCTGAGAGCGAGCTTTGAGAGATGCATGAACACACTGTACAAGTCATTTCTGAACGAGGGTATGAATCTTTACGTTTATAAGGTACTGCATTATCGTAAAAAAAAACTCATGAAAATGCAATTCTTATTTATATTATTTCTTACTAAAATTCAGCTCAAATTAAAGTTCCCATAATAATAAAAGTCTAAAACAACTCTTAATTAAGCTAAATTGGAATTAGTTCTTAGTAACAAGATGTGTGTGGGCATAGGCCTCGAAATTCTTCTACTGGAAATAGGGTCAGATACCAACAGGGTAAATAACAAATTTGACTTTGGTAAAATTTTACTTTGAAAGAGATAAACAGGTGTTTTGTAAACAGTCAGTTTTTGCTTAGAATAACATAAGTCACGACGGTCATAATGGTTCCTATCAATGGAGTGGGTCACGCACAGAAAGCCGCAGTATTGTCCTATCTCCTAAAGTTTAAGCTATAGCTTGTTGTTTCCGTAGCTCCATCTCGGTCTATTAGTTACCTCCAGATTATCTTAATCTGTTCGCATAAAACGACAAAGAGAATGCGGGTCAACGTGCCAATTTTGCTTCTTTTTTTTTATACTTGACCAATTTGTTGCTTTGTTTTGCTGCAAACCAAAGCCGCCGTTTCTCCCTATACCACCTCCGTTTGAAATGTAGAGACAAAAGCAAAGCAATTACCTATAAACCTTCATTTTTCCAGTGTATATATTGCCAGGAATGTGCACTCAAACATACACATCCAGACACACACAAACCCAAACCGAAAACTCATCCTTGCATACACATATGAAATTGCATATGCATATGTATGAGTGAGGCATGACGCTTTGAACTTTTTGCTTTGCAGTTTTCTTTTTCCCCATTTTTTTCTAGGCTACATTCATTTGGCTTATACTGTATGCATTTGTTGTTGTTTTTATACCCTGTAACCCAAGGCTAAAAGAAGGCTATATTAGACACGTATATCCCACAAGTATTGGGGCCAGGTTCTGTTTACTGTTTTTGTCCCTTCTTTCGCACCGGTTTTTATCTCCAGATTTTCCGTCAATGCCATTTTGTGTATTTTTTTTTTTCATAATTTCTGAGGTGGTCACCTCTTATGGTCGATTTTCATCTTGACAGCTTAACCGATCCAACCCAACGAACGAACCAGTCCCTTAGACTATTAAATTTGGTTGGACAAAGACCTTTTAAATGCAACTACCGCAAAATTGAGAGAGTTCTTTATTAATTAATTTAATTTTTTATTCATCATCATATTTATACATTAGTTTTTTTTTATATAATTTATAGAGATTAGCTTAAAGAAAAGCTTTACAACTAAGGTGTGAAAAATTGTGTTGTGTAAATTTGTATTTATGTAAAATTGAATTTTGAAGGAAAAATTTGAATAAAAACCTTAAAAATAAAAAAAAAAAAAAAATTAAGAAACTAAAACTAGTTATGAACCTAAGATGGTGAGATAGATGTCCATATTTTTTATATCGAATTTGGTTTTAGCCTGACTGATTTTTTCATTAATCATGCATATATCTGCCTTTTTGTGGAGACAAGAAGTGGAAAAATAAAATGGTAAATCAAATATCATTTTGAGCAATTTATTTTGTGCTCTTTGTAACTTCAGCCCCAAACCTCCGAACCATACAATATACATGGGATAAATATTGTTTTAAATATTATTAATTTGTTTTTTATAGACAATTTTGATTTTCTGTTTATAAAAGTATATAATATTCTTATACTTTTATTGACTTTATCTATTGTCCTGCTAATATGCAAATTAAATAGCATTTTGCTGTCAAAATTTATACCAAGATATTTAATGTTAGTCTCCCATTGAATGGCTTCATTGTTTACCTGAATATTACTATTTGGAAAATGGCAAGGTTTTCGCTTACGGGTGAAATAAATTGCGTTTGTTTTATTTATGTTTAATTTGATTTTCCACTTGTGAAAATATCTAACAAGGCAGTGCAGAGCTTCAGTTAGGTTTCTTTCTATAATACTGTAGCTATTACCGGAGCAGTATAAAGCTGTGTCGTCGGCAAAGATTAGAGTTTTACATTGTGAGTGCATTGGAATGTCATGAGTATAAATATTGTAAAGTATGGGTCCTAAAACAGAACCCTGTGGGACGCCTGCGGTTATTAGTTTTTTATTTGACTTGACACCATTCATATCTACCCAAAAATATCTTTCCGACAAGAAGCTGTTTATAGTACGCAAAAGATACGAGGGCGTGCCTATATTTTGTAGCTTATACACAAGTCCTTTATGCCAAACGGTGTCAAAAGCGGATTGTATATCTAAAGTAATCATACCTACTGAATTTTTACTTTGTAGTTGATTCTTAATGTCTTCCTTAAGTTTTTTGAGCGGGTGCATACAGCTACGACTAGTCCTAAAGCCATATTGTGCAGACGGAAGAACATGGCTCTCTTCAATATAGGCGTTTAGTCTTGATTTTAAAAAAAGGCTCGAAAATTTTAGAAAACCCACACAAAAGGCTAATAGGAAGATAGCTTTCTGGAGAGTCTAGTGGCTTACCTGGCTTAGGAATTGCCACAATTTTGGCCAGTTTCCATTTGCGTGGAAAGTAGCCGGCTTGAATGCAATTGTTACAAATTCGGGTCAGCATAACTAGTTCACGTTTTGGCAGGTGTTTTAAACAGATATTAGGTATACAATCAGGTCCTGGCGACTTGTTGCTTTGCAGACTACGAACTACATTTCTCACATCTGAGGTTGTTATTAATTGATCATTGAAAGGCTCGTTAAAATTAATATTGCAGTTATTGACCAAATCAATAGTAGCTGCATCAGAGAGCGAATCTGTAAGCTGATGTAATATAATATATATATTAAATGAAACAACTTTATACAAAATCAAACGACATCTTAATTTCATGTTCTAAGATACGAATTGCAACATCATAAACTAAAGGACGACAGAATTAAAGTAAAAAATTATAACTCTCGACGTGAAATATAGTCCATTCTAGGTCATTTTCTGTTTTAACCAGATGTGAATTACAAGCTAAAAAAGTTGAATATTGACACAAATGAATAGACCAATTGAAACAGTTGCAAAGTTGACGCAAAAACATTTGAATGCTTGGAAACACTACCGTAGCCAATCCATTTAATGTGTTCCTACTAATCCTTTCTAGATTGTTACTTCGCTGTACGTACATTGTACAACGAAGGTAAAATAAGTTCGTGTAATAGGTAGAAAAAGGCTTGACAGATCTTATATTGTAAACTCTTGATAGTCGATAGTGTCCATCCGTCTGGAATCTCGGATCTTATAAAAGTTAGAGGTTTTAGAAAGTCTGTTAAAAGTTTCTTTAACTCAAGCTTTCACCACGTAGTTGTAATAAGTTGTATTCGTTTAAATAACACCTTTCTGCAGATGAAATTCTATGAAAGTTATCAGTTAGGAACTTGGGTAGTTACAGGCAAAAATTATCAAATTTAAACTAGGGGTTGTGCGATACCGATCCGATATTGTGAAAATCGAACTTTTTTGAATTGTATTAATGCAGCATATACATATTACGATCGGGATTTGAAAAGACTGGGTAATAAAATGATAACAATTTCATAATAGTTCAACTGATCGACTTTTTCACTTTAAACTTCCCTGTTTTTATTAATTCTGATTTTATAATCAGTTAGTGGAGAAAAATGTTGTGCGTATCAATTGGAAAGTTTTCAGTTTTTATTTCCTGTACCGTATGGTACAAAGGGCGAAAATATATGTAACATACAGATGGAAACGTCGGAAACCCCCCAAAGTTATCTAAAGTATGATCAGTGTGTTTAAAGAAGTCGATATGCCCATGTCCGTCTGTCTGCCTGTATGAACGCCTAGATCGCAGCGATGCACAGTGGGCCCAGATTTTCATATTTTTGCCAAAACCCTGTCATTTCCATAACAATTTTTTAGAGGGATGAAATTTTACACACGTGTTCCTAAAGAATTGAACTGTTTTTCTGGAAAGTCTCCTCAGATTTTTTTGAGATGTACATAATCAAGACAAAATTAAGAAAATATTAAAAAAAAAATAAAAAATTTGTAACTTAATTAAAAAAAAAACTTTTAATTGGAATTGGACCATATTTCACACAGAGGTAGATATGAGCTCGCAAAACATTGAAAAAATAACCTATACCCAAAATATTGAATGGCTTTTGGAGTTATAGCCCCAAACAATTTCAGCTTTCCAAGCAAATTACAAAAAGACGACATCACCAATCCATGTGGTTTTTAACGGTTATAATTTTTTTTTGCATGCTCTTTTAATTTCCGAAAAAAATTTGAAAAATCAGTATTTACGTTTTTTTACGTTTTTTACGTTTTTTCGTCAAAATTGATAATTTGTACATTTTTTGATTTGCTTTTCTTTGTAAGCATGCTATAAAATTTACAAATTGTACATTTTTTTTACATTTTAGTAAAATTTTCGAAAAAATGGGTATTAAAGCATACTTTTAGTCAGCTGAGAAATTAAAAAAATAGTAAAATTTCTTGGTGGTCAATTTTCAAAATTCAACTTTTAGATACAAAATTAGGAATTACATTTTGTTGTAAAACATGTAAAGAATTTTATAAAATTTTTTTCGATCAAATATCGAGTGGTAGTCGGAGGTACCCTTAAAGCAAAGTAGCCAAATGATAAAAAAAACTAACAAAATCTTTATAACTACTCGAATATATTTAAAACCGAAAAGTTTTTAAGTTCAGTTTTATTTTTGTTCTGAAGTAATACTTATAAATGATAAAATGAATAAGGATTTCTTAGCTACATGTATCAAGGTAAATGAATTTTTTTGTTTTCAGTAAATTATCGCGAAAGTTCAAAAAATACAAAATGTCAACTTTGATGGCTAATGACTTAAAAACCACTAATTAAAATTTAATATTTTTTTTTTGCACAGGATACCTTAATATGTGTAAAATCATATTAAATTGTCATTTTGTCCAAATTTTGAATTTCGTCTGGAGAGCTTTTGGCCAAAATCTGGGCGGGCCCATTGTGCACTGTATCAAATTTGATCAAAACCAGTTGACTATATCATATAGCTCCCATAGGACAGATCGGTCAAAAAACTATTTTTGTGTTATATTTTAAGTTATTATTTTATTTTTTAGTTCTTTATTAATGTCGGCCAAAAACAAACTTTACAATGGACAATGGGCTAAATTTTGGCATAATATCGAAATAAAATTTAAGAGTATGGGAAAAAACCGTAATTTTTATAAAATAATAGAGATACATTCATTTCAATTTCATAGCAAAGATTCTTTTGTCCATCCGTGATATTTTGCAGCTGATTTTAGCCAGAAATTTTGTAGTAGTTTGTTTTAAACAATCGCTTTTTATTATTTTAATAATAGAAAATTAAAAAGGAGTTATGTAGAATTAAAGATATAAAGCAATGTTGATGTTTCCATTTGTTTTATATTTATTTTTATGTGTTGTTGTTTTATTTTTTTCTCTCTGCAGTCAATTTAGAGTTAAGTCACATCAAGGTGCTGCACATTTGAGTTAAATATGAACGCAAAACTGAATTATTTCTGAATAGATCTTCCAGTTTTATCAGATGAACCATCCCATCTACCACGAGTTTCTGTATTAAAAAATTATGTTAAGCCGTACCGCAAAAAAGATCATTACTTTCTAAAAGGAAGTTCGTAGTAAATTTTTGGCTCGAGGTTTCCACGGGACATAGCATATAGGGCTTTTTAATTAGGTGGATTGGTCTGAAACATTGTCAGAATTTTCTATATCGCCATCCAATTAAATACGCCAAGTTTTAGTAAATTTTTCCTGCTTATGCAAAAATCTTAGCTATTTCGGCCACTAAAACCAATTTTGAAGTTAAGCTTTTAAAATATGGTATATCCGCTTATTAATTTTTTTTAGGATTATTTACCAGCAATAATTGGTTAGATCGGCTAACTCTGGGACGGCACTCCTGAACAATACAGTAATCGCTTTCATCGTTTGCTTCAAAACTCGATCACGACTCGCTCGTCACGATAGACAAGGTGGATTTTGCGAATTTTATCCGCTAATCAATTCCTGTTTATGGCAAAATTGTTACGCAATGATTAAAATTATATATTTAAAAAATAAAAACTAACTGAAATAATTGAAAAATGCCATCATTTGCCAAAAAAGCAAAATTGAAAAATGTTGTTATTTTTAAAATTATATAATTAGAAAGATGCTTATCTTATGGGCTAATCCATCTTCTAAGAACAGCTTTACTAAATCGTATATATATATAGGGTGGGATATCTGTTGTTTTGATTGTTAATTGCATTTTACTCGTATATTTTCCAACAATATTGGGCAAATGTATATACCAAATCCAAGTTTGGAACTACCTATTTATGTCTGAAAATAATTTCGCCCGCCGCCGCGGCAGGCTCTACAGGCCCGTAAGCGAACATCGTAATTTTCGATGACTTTTTTTGAAGAAAACTCATCTGGCTGTTCTCCTATCCATTGAATAAGCGACGCTTATAATGGTCCGCTAATATATTCAATGTGGTCCTAGCAACACAAAAATGTAAGAAGAATACCAATTCTTTAAAAAAAGTGTTTCAGATAAACTGTTGGGATACATAAGTTTGTTAAAGCTGTTTTGCAGTTGCTTCTATGTTTTGTCATTATGCTCATGTCATTTAAGTTTTTGATTTATTGTCAAAACGCCATCGTCCGGGTTAGGAGTGACCAGCGTGATTGGTACAGGGTATATTAAAGTCGGCCTGTTTCGATTGTATACGGGCCACTTGTTTGTGTTGTTGCTGTTTTTAGTTGTTGCATATTATCCAAAACATTTGTAACAACAGTGCAGACATGTGTGTGTGTGCGTGTGTGTTGTGCTTGTTTTGGCTGTTGCCATTTTGAATGTGTGCCAAATGTTGTTCGGTTTTGTCGTAATTGTTACACCAACAGCGAAATGTGCAATGATAACGTTGCCTGCGCTTTATGTTCTACTGTTTGCCTGCACATATTTTTCTCTTTATGCAGAAACATATAGACATTTACGAACACATTGAAAACTGCTATTAAGTGCATGAATGTGTGTGGGTCTATGCAGTTCCTTAAATCGAGACCAGTCGTTCTAGATTTTTTTTCCTTGTTTTTTCTATCAGCTAATTGATGTCATCATTTCTGTCTGTGTACCCCATGTATATTTTCGGTTGTCCGTAGAAAAAAATCCATATATCGAAGATTCCATTTCCACATGACCTTAATAAAAGCAATGTGAAGATAATGCTAACCTTTTAGAACTTTCATCTCTTATTAATCTTGGTTTTACGGAAAAAAAGCAAACTCATGTCATTTATACTGATTTTAGTAAAGCATTTGACTCGGAAAACCATAGTCTTCTCCTTGTTAAACTGTCTCGTCTGGTGTTTCTGTCTTGTCTTTTAAATTGGATATCGTCCTATTTATCCAACCGAGTCCCAAAGGTAGTTTTCAATGGCTGCGAAACTACAGAAATTAAGCTCACGTCAGTGGTACCTCAAGGTAGCCATCTAGGCCCTCTTCTTTTTAACTTATTTTTAAATGATCTCCCTCAAGTAATCTCATCTTCTCGCATTCTTACGTATGCGGATGATGTTAAACGCTGTATGTCCTACTCCGATAATAATAAGTACTTACTTCTTCAGCAAGATTTTGATAGCATGCAATCTTGATGCAATATTAACCAACCTTTTGTCAACAAGACAAAACGTAACGTTATGACATTTTATCGTTCTGCTCCTTATTTTGCTACTTACTCTTTAGAATCTTCTACCTTAGAACGCATCGAGAGTGTGTCTGAGCTTGGTGTTTTGTTTGATCATAACCTTAAATTTAATAATCATATTTGCAACATCGTGAATAAAACTAGAGGTGTTTTTGCTTTTTTTAAGCGTTGGTCTAAAGAGTTTTACGACCCTTACACAACCAAACTTCTTTATATTTCTCTCGTCCGTCCAATTTTGGAATATTGTTTCTGCGTTTGGAGCCCTCAATACCACCTTTGTCAGGACATGATTATATATATATATATGTCCTTTATTTTGCTAGAAGTTACTGGTAATAAATAAGTAATAACAATAACTTAATCAAAAACATTCAAAGTGAACATAGGGCATCGACAATCTCTTTCCATCTTCCTCTGTTTCTGGCTAGGGTTTTTGCTTGGATCCACGAAATGTGGGCCAGATTTTTTTCCTGTTTTGTGCACCGAATCCAGGTATTTCTTGGGCGACCACGACTCCACGACTCCTTGCGGGTTCCAATCTAGGACTGATCATGCAATGTCACCGGCAGGCCGGCGTAAAACATGACCAATCCATGTCCATTTGCGTCTCCGTATCTCTAGCTGGACTGGGATGGCGTTCGATCGCGATAGGAGGTCCTCATTTGTTATTTGGTTTGGCCAAAATATACGCCAGATTTTTCTTACATGATTGAATCCGTACAAAAGCAATTACTCCTTTTTGCACTTGGTGGCTTAAACTGGGACCCAAATATCCGACTGCCGCCATATTCTGATAGACTTCGCCTTATAAAGTTGCCTTCCTTAAATCATCGCAGAACATGCCACGGCGTGTTATTGTTGCATAAACTGTTACTCGGTCTTATCGATTCCAATGTACTCCTTAGCAAAGTTACTTTGGTCATACCATCCAGAGTAACTCGTAATTTTCGACCCTTAGCCTTACAATTTTGTAGATCTAATTATGCTTTGCACGACCCTTTCCGTGTCTTATGCTCTAACTATAATAACTTTTACAATTTCCTCTCTATCGAACGGTCTTTTCAATCTATCACTTCTTCTATCTTAAGTCATCTTGACTTGCCACTTCGAGCATCCTTGACCAATCCTCTATTATGAGTCACCCACTTGGTCAACGGTGATCCAATGTTATTGTTATTGTGATTCAATGTTTCATTTTTATCTTGCTTCTTTGTTTTAACTTTTATATTGTAAATCCAAGTGTCTGGCCAGTTCCTGATGTGAGTTGGTGCATATCATTAAAAAGTTCACCCATCGGGCTAGAGACGCAGATTAGTTCATATCAATTCCCTCGCTCTATTTTCTTTTCTAAATAAATTATACTTTTTTTATAATATAAGGTCAACTGAACTTAGTTATACCCCTCAAATAAAATAAATAAATAAATTCTAAAATTTGTATAAGCTTGTAAACTTTAAACAAGAGTCTGACGTGGGTTCTGGTGTATATATAGGGTTAAGTGGGGCAAATCTGACCTAGAAATTGGTTTTGGCTATAAATTGGGCACAAATTTAGACATAGTAAAAATCGCAGAAATCACTTTTAGCACCACACAAAACGAAGCGTATCCTCAAACACGC
This sequence comes from Chymomyza fuscimana, assembly GCA_949987675.1. Classification (NCBI taxonomy): domain Eukaryota; kingdom Metazoa; phylum Arthropoda; class Insecta; order Diptera; family Drosophilidae; genus Chymomyza; species Chymomyza fuscimana. Next base: position 90,382,932 of record OX465088.1, read on the forward strand.
ACTGTACCAAGTTACAGAAAGAAAAAAATTATCTTTCTATTTGATGAAGGAACTTCAAGTCTTTACAGCAAAAGTAAACCTTATCGGGTCGCTGTTTAATTATTTCATTATCGTTCTCAAAAAGCGAATCTATATTGTGCTGTGTTACTTGTCTATCTCTGTAATGGTGAAATCTAAATATTCTCTGAGCAGTCTTCTTTGTATAGTATTCGTTACTTGCCCGTCTCGCCTAACACCTTCAACCTATCTGCTCTATGATTTTTTTTTTTTTTTTTTTTGTATTTATTTTGCAAAATTATCAAAAATACATATATTTTTATGAATTTCAGGTTTCTTATTTTATGATCGCCAATCCAGCTTCTTTAGTTAGAGATGTCTTAGGAGTGTTAAGGAGTCCTGTCAATCAGGAGGCCATCATTTGGTCCGCTTTTCTGTCGGTCTTCTTTTCGCTTTCTTTCAGGTCGGCGCTTGTTGGAGCAGATTTTTAAAACTTCTTTTTTTAAGCCTTTTTATAGGATTTTCATTTGGGAGCCCTTTTGCCAGCCTATTACGATGTTTTTAGCCTTTCGTTGTAGCGGCTTGTGTGCTTATTTATCTGGAGTTCGACGGTCTCCAGTCTGAGGTCGTGGTGCAAGGTCGAATTCCTTACATACCATTCACACCCAGTAATAAGGCGTAAGGCCCTGTTCTGGAGTGTCTGAATACGTGAGCGACTCGAGCGAGCCGCCATACCCCAGATCTGGATAGCGTATCTCCAGGTTGGAACCACTACCATTTTATATAAGGCTCTTTTGCATCGGAGAGGAAGACGGCTGCGGTGGTTCATGAGCCAATTCATTTTAGACATCTTTAGCCGGCAGTTTTTGACTGTGCTTTCTATATGTTGTCTGAAAGTCAGTCTGCTATCAAGGGTAACTCCTAAGTATATAGCTTGTTTTTGTAGTTTTAGTGGTTGATTGTCTAACCAGACAGCAGGTGAAGATTTTTTCCTTAGGGTATATAGAACTGCCTGGCACTTAGTTGGATTCATGGAGATGTTCCACCTGTGAGCCCATCTCTCAAGTAGGTATAGGTACTCTTGAATTCCATCTGCTGCTTCGTACTCACAGGAGGCAGAGTGAAAAATTGCCAAGTCATCTGCGTATGTAGCTATCATTAGTTTTCCGTTCCTAACGGTTTCTGTGAGCTCCCTAGGTGTCGGGATATCCGCCGGCTCTATGATTTACGCAATATATTTCGCTCCTGCTCTGCAGTCTAAGCATACTTTTCCTTCTCTATAATCGTAAACTCTATCCCTTCTCTGTATAAAATGTAATATAGCGGACTTAGTAAAAGTAAATGCTATGAAAGTACAGGCTGCATGTATTACCGTAGGTGCTAAACAACAACCATTTTTCAACACTATCCATGAGGAAACCAACGCATTGGCCGTCTGACCCACGAAAAATTTTTGAGTTCCAAGAAATCATCTTGATATTTTTGACAACTATGACGTGAGCACAGATCAATTAACAATCATAGTTTCATATGGCACTGATCTTCCAGCTTTGTTGAATTCATATAAAACACAGATAAAGTTGCGAGATTAGATACAAAAATATCTCTTAAGGCTGCCTTAGAAGTACATGGATACTGCTGTTGAATTATTCACAAAAACAAGAAATGTAGCAACTGCAGATTTTCTCAAAAGTTTGGAGCCTACCACGAAAGATTACAAATACAGCCTTAAGGCGCTGACATTATCGATTTTTCGGATGTGGCTTGTCAGTTGTGCCTGCCAATACGCCGAATCACTATATCACAAATTGCAGTAGAATTCACAAGACTGAACCCAAAAACGGTAGACGAAAAATCTATTTCAAACGTGTATTAAATTCATAGATTCAATTTATAATGCAAAATCATGAAGCTGGATCACTTTTCTACACATTGGAAATTACCTTGCTTGTAACATTCTCCAAAGTATTTGAAAGCATACTTTTGAGAAGGTTGTTGTCAGTTTTGGGTGACAATATAGCAGAGCATCAGTTTTCTGAGCATCAGAATAGGCTCAGAATAGGGAATATAATATAAAGTAGATTCGACAGACATTTGACTGAGTCTGGCATCCAAGTATATTACATAAAACGCAAAAGCTGCTTTCTGTTTCATTTTTTTTGCTGCTCAAATCGTATTTAAAACATCTACACTTTTATGTTTAAATGAATGTTGATAGATCAGAACAAGGACTTTGTTGTGGGACTAGCCCATATTCACTGCGGATCTTGCTGTTGTCGGTGCTGTTCAAGTAGCCACTTGTGCGGTTATTACAACGGCGGAAGTGTCTCAAGTTATTCAAAATGAAGAATTTGAAATAGAGCTATGTTTTAAGAAAGGGAAAATAAAGTTCAACACAAAGCACAATGGGCCCGCGTGGCCAGATTTTGGCCAAAAGCCCTCCAGACGAAATTCAAAATTTGGACACAACGACAATTTAATATGATTTTACACATATTAATGTATCCTGTGCAAAAAAGAAATATTAAATTTTAATTACTGGTTCTTAAGTCATTAGCCATCAAAGTTGGCATTTTGTATTTTTTTTAGTTTCTCCATAATTTACAGCAGCTACGAAATCTTCATTCACTTTGTTATTCATAAATGTTACTTCAGAGAAAAAATAAAATTTAGCTTAAAAACTTTTTGGTTTTAAATATATTCGAGTAGTTATAAAGATTTTGTAGGTTTTTCATCATTTGGCTACTTTACTTTGAGGGTGCCTCCGACTACCACTCGATATTTGATCGGAAACAATTTTATAAATTTCTTCACATGTTTTACAACAAAATGTAATTCCTCCCGATTTTCGGAAATTGAATTTTGTATCTAAAAGTTGAACATTAAAAATTGCCCTCCAGGAAGTTGTACTATTTTTTTAATTTCTTAGCTGCCTAAAAGTATGCTTTAATTTTTTTCATTTCAAAAGTTGTACTTAAATGTAAGAAAAATGTAAAATTTGAAAATTTTATAGCATACTTGCAAAGGCGCAAATCAAAAATTGTGATATTGATAAATTTTGAAGGAAAAACGTAAAAATGTAAATATTGATTTTTGAAATTATTTTTAGGAAATTAAAAGAGCATGCAAAAAAAAATTATAACAGTTAAAAAACAAATGGATTAGTGATGCCTTCTTTTAGTAATTTGCTTGGAAAGCTGAAACTATTTGGGGCTATAACTTCAAAACCATTCCATATTTTGGGTATAGGCTATTTTTTCAATGTATGAGGAGCTCATATCTACCTCTGTGTGAAATATGGTCCAAATCCAATAAACCACATTTTTTTTTAATTAAGTTAAACATTTTTGTAAAATTTTTTCCAATTTTGGTTTAGATTATCTATATCTTAAAAAAATCTGAGGAGGCTCAAACTTAAATAATAAAAAATAGCTCAATCCTTTACGAACACGTGTGTAAAGTTTCATCACTCTAAAAAAATTTTTATGGAAATGTCGGGGTTTTGGCCAAAATATGAGAATCTGGGCCCATAGTGCAAAGAAGCTAAAACAATACTTGCTTTGAGAAGACGAGATTGTCCGCTAGTTTGTATAAATAATATACAAATTCCACAAAGTGGCTCAGCCAATTTTCTTGAACTTGATTTAAATCGCAGAGTCCCCTAGAAAGGTCATATTGAAGGCAAAATAAAGAAATTTAACATAATAGCAAAACGAAAGCATTGACTGCTTGGAAGAAAAGTATATTTTAAAATTTTGAATTTTTCCAAATGGGAAACGAGTTTTTATCTACCGCTCCGAAAAATTTTTAATATTATCGAGTTCTGTAACTTTTGGCCCATTTGAATAAACTCTGTCTACTTAAGGATATTTAGATTATCCATATATACGAGTATAAAAGCTGTTGGAAATGTTTTTGAGCAGTCTTTTAGCTACTTACCTACTTAATGGAATTACAATTGATTACATACTTTTGAGAATTTCCAAAACTTTAAACATAATTCAATGCAATGCAGTTTTCTTCACGCTCACAATTTCTTTGCTTTAAGTGCCCGCAACACTTTTACTTAACATTTGCAAACACTTTCTGCATACGTGCTCCCTTGGCTTAGCTCCCCTACAGCTTTTCCAGCACTTGCCCCCCATTTTGTGTATCCAACGTACACCGTGCGAGTACATATCTTGCAACACCTGCATTTAGTTTGATTTAACAATTTTCACACGCGCAAACTCGCGGCCCCCAACTCCAACTTTCAGGCCCCTGCGCAACATTTTATTTCCCCGCCATCACCGTTCCCCAACCCACCGAAGCTTTTTATGCTACAAAAACAAAAAGTTTTTGCGCTGGCAGTTTATTGCACTTTTACGTGTGCGCGAAAAAAAAAACCAGGCCACGAGAGGGTTAAAACGAGCAAGTTCTTAGGATCAGCCAATTTTAAATGCACTTTTCTGGTATTTTGCTAATTTTGTTAATATTTGCAATATGCTAGTTGTTGTGCGTGCAACAGTGTGTCGGATTGTGAGGACGCCAATCTTCAGATTTGTGTAGATTGTTGCGTGCGGCATTCAAAAGACTAGCGTCGCATTATTACTCGTTACCTGTCCAAATGTTTTATCATCTTTTCTGGAATATTAATGGTAAGAGTGACAAGCTAAGATAATAGTAAGAAGTAGTCTACATAACCTATATTTATAGAGAAGACAGTGTGAAAGGAAGGATAACCGCCTTTACTAAACAGATAATATAATTACTTGCACTAGCTTATAGACACTGTGCCAGATATCTCCTTGTCAACATTCTTTCAACCCAATTGCCAATGGTCGGTGAACTAGAAATCTGTTTTAAAGATTTTAAAGTCTCAGAGCTGGTTAAGGTCGCTTTTGTAAAGTTTTCTTTGCTGTTTACCGAAGAAAAATCAAGTGAAAAGTAATACAATGGATAAAACCCAGGCACAAAAGCTACATTTTACCAAATATTAAAGACAAAGTCCACGACCTCTATCATACACTAGGCATAAATGATCAACGTGAGAAGAAGCCGACAGATAAAAAGTTCAAAAAACCAGCTAAAGTATTTCCAAAAAGACTTCCGGTGGAAAAGAAGAAATCTAATATTTTCCGAGGCGAGGCTTATACAAATGTCTCTAATAGAAAATTGAAAAATCTTTTCAATAAAGAAACCGTGGAAAAAAAAACTGGCGTGAGCGCAAAGCTATGAAAGGAAATGAGAAGATATTACGCCAAAACAATTGGTTTAGAAGGACTTACCAAAGTTCTATAGCATAACTTATAGTCTTGTACAGATGCCAGCATTGCAGACCGCCAAGTTGGAGCCGGCCCACTGCAAAGAACGTCTATTGCTATTCAATTTGAATGACTTGGCTTTTCCTCCACCAGAGATGATCTCTAAAATTGTTGATAAACTACAAAAGACGATTATACAAAAAGCTCGTAAGGACCTTCGAGCTTGGGCCGTGCGTCGCAATCTCTATTATAAAGGACGTGCTCTGGCTTTGCCCACTGACAGCGACAGCCAAATTTTTACCCGGATTTTAATTAACACTCCGATAACTTTTATATTTTTATACGGCTTCATTACTTTTTGTTCTTATTGATTGTTTATATGGAAGCATATAGTAGCAATATATTTATATGTGAATGGAGTCAAATAAAGCAAAAAAAAATAAAAATTATGGTAGCAGTGTTCTGTTCTTGGACCTATTCGATATAATATTTATACTCACAACATTCGAATGCATGAGTAAGCTAAAACGCAAATAATTGCTGAAGTCACTAAAAATCAGTGAAATCAAAAATAACATATTTGAAGGTCTACTCTGTTAGATATGTTAATAACAATACCGGTACCAAACTCAAATATTCAGATAAGCCACGAATAGATTCAAAGGGAGGGCAACATTGGTGCAAATATTAACAACAAAGGTCGATAACTTTTCATGCAACCCTTTTTTCGATTATAATCATATTCCCATTGCACCCTTCGATAAGCTAATTTTATACCCTGTACCGCATGGTACAAAGGGTATATTAAGTTTGTGCAAGCCGAAAATGTATGTAACACACAGAAGGAGACGTCGGAGACCCCCCAAAGTTACCTAAAGTATGATCAGGGTGACTAGAGAAGTCGATATACCCATGTCCGTCTGTCCGTCTGACCGTCTGTCCGTCTGTCCTTCTGTCCGTATGAACGCCTAGATCTCAGAGATGGTAAGAGCTAGAGCAACCAAATTTTTAGATTAGATGCGCTATTATGTCGGGGGAGACAAGTTTATTTTCTTTTTTTGATATCGGGGTTATGTTATATAGCTTCCATAGGGGTGTTTCAGAGGACCTCGAAAAAAAGCAAAAGTTTTAGATGGATAATTTGTTTGTTTATGAAGATATCGTAACCAAATTTGGCACTCAATCGTTTTTTAGAGTTTCCAAGCACTGTATCAAATTTTATTAAAATCAGTTGACTATATCATATAGCTCCCATAGGACCAATCGGTCAAAAAAAAGTTTTTTCTACAAAATTTGTTGTGTTTCGTTTGTTTGTGAAGATATTGTAACCAAATTTGGCATTCGGAAGTTTTTTAAAGATCTTCAACACTGTACCAAATTTTTTCAAAATCGGTTGACTATATCATATAGCTCCCATAGGACCAATCGGTCAAAAAAACGTTTTTATACCATGTACCGTATGGTACAAAGGGTATATTGTGTTTGTGCAAGCCGAAAATGTATGTAACGTACAGAAGGAGAAGTCGGAGACCCCCCAAAGTTACCTAAAGTATGATCAGAGTGACTAGAGAAGTCGATATACCCATGTCCGTCTGTCCGTCTGTCCGTCTGTCCGTCTGACCGTCTGTCCGTCTGTCCTTCTGTCCGTATGAACGCCTAGATCTCAGAGATGGTAAGAGCTAGAGCAACCAAACTTTCAGATAAGATCCGTTATTTATCCATAGGAGACAAGTTTATTTTATTTTTTTGATATCGGGACTACATTATATAGCTCCCATAGGGGTGTTTCAGAGGACCTCGAAAAAAAGCAAAAGTTTTAGATGGATAATTCGTTTGCTTATGAAGATATCATAACCAAATTTGGCAATCGGAAGTTTTTTAGAAGCCCCCAGCACTGTACCAAATTTTATCAAAATCGGTTGACTATATCATATAGCTCCCATAGGATCGATCGGTCGAAAATTTGTTTTTTGTACAAAATTCGTTGTGTTTCGTTTGTTTGTGAAGATATTGTAACCAAATTTGGCATTAAGAAGTTTTTTAGAGTTCCCAAGCACTATACCAAATTTGATCAAAATCGGTTGACTATATCATATAGCTCCCATAGGACCAATCGATTCAAAAATCGTGTTTTGTACAAAATTCGTTGTGTTTCGTTTATTTGTGAACATACCATAACCACATTTGGCATTAAGAAGTTTTTTAGAGTTCCCAAGCACTGTACCAAATTTGATCAAAATCGGTTGACTATATCATATAGCTCCCATAAGACCGATCGGGCAAAAAACCTGTTGTGCACAAAATTCGTTGCGTTTCGTTTGTTCGTTTGTTGTTTTATTTCCCCGCCATCACCGTTCCCCAACCCACCGAAGCTTTTTATGCTACAAAAACAAAAAGTTTTTGCGCTGGCAGTTTATTGCACTTTTACGTGTGCGCGAAAAAAAAAACCAGGCCACGAGAGGGTTAAAACGAGCAAGTTCTTAGGATCAGCCAATTTTAAATGCACTTTTCTGGTATTTTGCTAATTTTGTTAATATTTGCAATATGCTAGTTGTTGTGCGTGCAACAGTGTGTCGGATTGTGAGGACGCCAATCTTCAGATTTGTGTAGATTGTTGCGTGCGGCATTCAAAAGACTAGCGTCGCATTATTACTCGTTACCTGTCCAAATGTTTTATCATCTTTTCTGGAATATTAATGGTAAGAGTGACAAGCTAAGATAATAGTAAGAAGTAGTCTACATAACCTATATTTATAGAGAAGACAGTGTGAAAGGAAGGATAACCGCCTTTACTAAACAGATAATATAATTACTTGCACTAGCTTATAGACACTGTGCCAGATATCTCCTTGTCAACATTCTTTCAACCCAATTGCCAATGGTCGGTGAACTAGAAATCTGTTTTAAAGATTTTAAAGTCTCAGAGCTGGTTAAGGTCGCTTTTGTAAAGTTTTCTTTGCTGTTTACCGAAGAAAAATCAAGTGAAAAGTAATACAATGGATAAAACCCAGGCACAAAAGCTACATTTTACCAAATATTAAAGACAAAGTCCACGACCTCTATCATACACTAGGCATAAATGATCAACGTGAGAAGAAGCCGACAGATAAAAAGTTCAAAAAACCAGCTAAAGTATTTCCAAAAAGACTTCCGGTGGAAAAGAAGAAATCTAATATTTTCCGAGGCGAGGCTTATACAAATGTCTCTAATAGAAAATTGAAAAATCTTTTCAATAAAGAAACCGTGGAAAAAAAAACTGGCGTGAGCGCAAAGCTATGAAAGGAAATGAGAAGATATTACGCCAAAACAATTGGTTTAGAAGGACTTACCAAAGTTCTATAGCATAACTTATAGTCTTGTACAGATGCCAGCATTGCAGACCGCCAAGTTGGAGCCGGCCCACTGCAAAGAACGTCTATTGCTATTCAATTTGAATGACTTGGCTTTTCCTCCACCAGAGATGATCTCTAAAATTGTTGATAAACTACAAAAGACGATTATACAAAAAGCTCGTAAGGACCTTCGAGCTTGGGCCGTGCGTCGCAATCTCTATTATAAAGGACGTGCTCTGGCTTTGCCCACTGACAGCGACAGCCAAATTTTTACCCGGATTTTAATTAACACTCCGATAACTTTTATATTTTTATACGGCTTCATTACTTTTTGTTCTTATTGATTGTTTATATGGAAGCATATAGTAGCAATATATTTATATGTGAATGGAGTCAAATAAAGCAAAAAAAAATAAAAATTATGGTAGCAGTGTTCTGTTCTTGGACCTATTCGATATAATATTTATACTCACAACATTCGAATGCATGAGTAAGCTAAAACGCAAATAATTGCTGAAGTCACTAAAAATCAGTGAAATCAAAAATAACATATTTGAAGGTCTACTCTGTTAGATATGTTAATAACAATACCGGTACCAAACTCAAATATTCAGATAAGCCACGAATAGATTCAAAGGGAGGGCAACATTGGTGCAAATATTAACAACAAAGGTCGATAACTTTTCATGCAACCCTTTTTTCGATTATAATCATATTCCCATTGCACCCTTCGATAAGCTAATTTTATACCCTGTACCGCATGGTACAAAGGGTATATTAAGTTTGTGCAAGCCGAAAATGTATGTAACACACAGAAGGAGACGTCGGAGACCCCCCAAAGTTACCTAAAGTATGATCAGGGTGACTAGAGAAGTCGATATACCCATGTCCGTCTGTCCGTCTGTCCGTCTGTCCTTCTGTCCGTATGAACGCCTAGATCTCAGAGATGGTAAGAGCTAGAGCAACCAAATTTTTAGATTAGATGCGCTATTATGTCGGGGGAGACAAGTTTATTTTCTTTTTTTGATATCGGGGTTATGTTATATAGCTTCCATAGGGGTGTTTCAGAGGACCTCGAAAAAAAGCAAAAGTTTTAGATGGATAATTTGTTTGTTTATGAAGATATCGTAACCAAATTTGGCACTCAATCGTTTTTTAGAGTTTCCAAGCACTGTATCAAATTTTATTAAAATCAGTTGACTATATCATATAGCTCCCATAGGACCAATCGGTCAAAAAAAAGTTTTTTCTACAAAATTTGTTGTGTTTCGTTTGTTTGTGAAGATATTGTAACCAAATTTGGCATTCGGAAGTTTTTTAAAGATCTTCAACACTGTACCAAATTTTTTCAAAATCGGTTGACTATATCATATAGCTCCCATAGGACCAATCGGTCAAAAAAACGTTTTTATACCATGTACCGTATGGTACAAAGGGTATATTGTGTTTGTGCAAGCCGAAAATGTATGTAACGTACAGAAGGAGAAGTCGGAGACCCCCCAAAGTTACCTAAAGTATGATCAGAGTGACTAGAGAAGTCGATATACCCATGTCCGTCTGTCCGTCTGTCCGTCTGTCCGTCTGTCCGTCTGACCGTCTGTCCGTCTGTCCTTCTGTCCGTATGAACGCCTAGATCTCAGAGATGGTAAGAGCTAGAGCAACCAAACTTTCAGATAAGATCCGTTATTTATCCATAGGAGACAAGTTTATTTTATTTTTTTGATATCGGGACTACATTATATAGCTCCCATAGGGGTGTTTCAGAGGACCTCGAAAAAAAGCAAAAGTTTTAGATGGATAATTCGTTTGCTTATGAAGATATCATAACCAAATTTGGCAATCGGAAGTTTTTTAGAAGCCCCCAGCACTGTACCAAATTTTATCAAAATCGGTTGACTATATCATATAGCTCCCATAGGATCGATCGGTCGAAAATTTGTTTTTTGTACAAAATTCGTTGTGTTTCGTTTGTTTGTGAAGATATTGTAACCAAATTTGGCATTAAGAAGTTTTTTAGAGTTCCCAAGCACTATACCAAATTTGATCAAAATCGGTTGACTATATCATATAGCTCCCATAGGACCAATCGATTCAAAAATCGTGTTTTGTACAAAATTCGTTGTGTTTCGTTTATTTGTGAACATACCATAACCACATTTGGCATTAAGAAGTTTTTTAGAGTTCCCAAGCACTGTACCAAATTTGATCAAAATCGGTTGACTATATCATATAGCTCCCATAAGACCGATCGGGCAAAAAACCTGTTGTGCACAAAATTCGTTGCGTTTCGTTTGTTTGCAATTTTTGCAAAAGACATCTTTTGGAATTCTTAAGCAATATACCGGACTTAAATGCAGTGCGGTGGTACAGGGTATCCCAAAGTCGTCTGCGCCCGACTTTAACGTACGCCATCTTTTCTACAAAATTCGTTGTGTTTCGTTTGTTTGTGAATATATTGTAACCGAATTTGGCATTCAGAAGTTTTTTAGAGTACCCAAGCACTGCAGCAAATTTAATCAAAATCGGTTGACTATACCATATACCTCCCATAGGAACGATCGGCCAAAAAAACATTTTTGGTTAAAAATTCGTCTTTCGTGTTTCCTGTGAACAGAAGTAGAGGCAGTAAATGCTGACAAACAGATGACTGGCAAAAAAAAAATATTTTTTTTTTTTAAAGATATTGAAAACTGCACAAAAAAAATAATTTTGTTGCTACTTTTATCCAAATAAATCCTTAGACTTAAATTTCTAGTAAATTTAATAAACATAAAGCACTTCTCAAACCTTGTGAACAGGGCATACAGATCTTGAAAGATTTAAATAAACATTATCTGCGTAGTAGTCTTAGTATCAAAAAACTTCGAAAAATGACAACGCACAAAAAAAAACACGTCTTTCTATTAAATAAAATAGTCATTAAAAACTATTATTATTATTTTCCTAAAAGCCAACGCTTCAAAGGCTTCCCGCGCCTTGAAAAACAAGCTACGAACAGCACTTTAGCGCCCCCTGCCGTTCAATATGTTTATAGATTAGCGCTGCGCTGGCATGTTTTTCAAGGCACGGGAAGACTTTAAAGCGTTATAACTTGGAAACTACTAGAGATACTTACACGATTTAAAAACCAGTCCAGTGTAATTTTTTGAGATCTACAATTTTTTGATACACACCAAAAACAAAAAAGGGCAAGGGGTGGGTAAAAATGAGAAAAATGGCCTTGTTGTAACTTTGGCCTCGTCTACCGGCGAAAATATGAACTTCTGGGTATACCTTCCAATACAAATAAAACTCGAAATTCAATTTTAATCATTTTTTGCCTTGAAAGAGTTTTTTTGTACGACTTATAGAATTCCAGATAAATGGGCAGACACAAATGTCAAAATAACGGTAAACCCTACGGGGGGAGGAGGTCACCATTTTGGTTTTAGACTCTTTGGATGGCCCTTAATACATTAAGCAAGAGAAATTCCAGTGTGCAATTTTTTCCAGGTCAACGCCTTTTTTTTGTCTATTTTTACTGTACTATTACCACCAAACGTGTTCCATTACATAGTTTTGGTTAGTCCTTTACTTTTAAATTGTGTGGTGGTAAGCCAGGCATATCCAAGGAGTTTCAAAATTCAGTTGGATAGTTGGTGGCTTCGTTTTTAACACGGTCAATAGATTTGAATGAATAAAAAGTACCAACGATTTGATTCTGTATTACAAAGTTTTTTATTTTGAGCCGCTAAAGATGCTCGCTCACTCAACCATTCGTTATTTTTGTGGTAAGCAACAATGTCCGTTCCGTACCAGCAATTTTTATACCCTGTACCTATAGGTACAAAGGGTATACTAGGTTTGTGCAATGTATGTAACGGACAGAAGGAGGCGTGGCAGACCCCAAGTCCTTTATACCAAAATGCTTATCATAACCTCGGGTAGCGATTGAGCCATGTCCGTCCGTCCGTCCGTCCGTCCGTCCGTCCGTCCGTCCGTCCGTCCGTATGAACGCCTAGATCTCAGAGACTATAAGAGCTAGAGACACGAAACTTTACCAGCTGGTGCGCATATTTCCTAAGCAGATGAAGTTTGTTGAATCATGTCAATATCTTCCCCCGTTCCCCCGCAGTAGAGTTTCGCGGTTTTTAGCCACACCGTTTAGTATTTTCACCTGAAATTTAACAGAGCGATGCGTTGTAGCTACATGCATCTATGTGTAAAAAATGAACAAAATCGGACAAATACAACAGAAGTTATAGTCAAAAATGTGCAAATTTCACCTCCCCTTGCCAATAAACTGCGTCAATATTTGACTCTACGCAATTATGGCTACAACTGACCTAGAATCACAATTTTTGGTAAGCTCATTCATGTGGCTCTAATGAACAAATCCACATCCAAATTTTATCGATGCGGTCCCACCACCCCCCGCAATCGATTTACCGTGTTTTCTCCCACACCCCTCAACATACCAACTTGAAACTTACCCCATATACTTTAAATAACTTCTTTGACGTAACATTCGAGTTTCATCAAAATCGGTAAAAATTTAGGGAACTTATAGGTATAAATATCGATTTTCACCAAAAAAAAATAAATTCCAATTGGAAAGTTCTTAGATGGAATATGCAGGAAAAAATTTTTTGACACAAAAGGTACAGGGTATTCCACTGTCGGGCACCGCCTCGACTGTACCACATTTTTTTTTTTAAATCTTGGAATGATTGGCAGTGTTTGCCAGAAATCACCAGACAGTAAAATCATTGCGCCTCCAAAACATCTCGAATCATTGGGCAGATCTTTCAATGTTCTATCAAGTGCTTCCAATGTGCGTTTGTGCGCCACTGTGCACTGGTCCCAGATGATGACTTTTGTAACGTGCGGCTGCCAAGGCCTAAAATGGCCATTGCATCGGATAGGGATCGGAAGTCTCGTGCACTATGCATCGCTCTATGCCTAGCTCGTCGGATCGGCGGGGTTCTTTTCCTTACCCTATTCCGTGACACCTAACATAATAATTAAAGTGCACGATATCAGAAACTAAAAATGATAAGATAAAATCAATGAAGCCAGTTATTGCCGATTCGGTTAGATTGCTAAAATAAAAAAATTAGCTGTACTCCGACTTATCGATGTGGATTAAGATGGTATTTATCCACATCTCTGTACCCACCCAACCTTGGCAATTGGCGGAGCGATGTTAGCAATTGCCCCTAAACACGTCAGCTAAAAGCTGTTAAACTCGATACGCCTGAGTCATGATGATTTTGATACTATTTATTTAAACTAACATATTAATAATATATAAAAGATTTTTGACAAAATTAATATTGAAATTCAAAATTCATGGTTTCGCTTTGTTCCATAGTTTACGATTATATATGATTATATGATTTCAAAATAAGGTATTTAAAAGAAGGAAGAAAAATTTAAATTATCCAATTCAAAACTCGTCAAATTCAAACGGTTCAGTTACATATTAATATTCTTTTTAAATAGATATTGATTAAATAAAATATAATGATTCAACTCACGTTCATCCTGCGCGTTCGTTGGGCCCAATGACGTAGCTGGATGTAACTCTGTTTTAAATTTTGTTATATATAAGAACTTAAAAATAAATGTAACTAATTCATTTAGTGTATTACTTATTTCATATAGGATTTTTCTTTTGTTTTCTTTTTTTTATCCGTTTATCGTCTAATACAAATTAAATATTACATTATTTAATAAAAACAAACAATTATTTTTCAAAGTAAATTATGTTTAAAATTCCAGTGTATATGTTACACTCAGTTATGGTCAAAAATATGTAGATGTTAGCAGTTATACATATATAAAGCAGTTATATATGTATAAAGTCCGTGTGTGTTTATGTAGGTCCAGTTAGATATAAGAAATTTTGTGTATTCCCTTTCGTTGCTCTATCAGTTTTCAAAACTGGCAATGCCACCCAAATCGCTGAGAGCGGGAGAGCAGATCTACTGAGCGCGGCAACGAAGGCACCTTTGCTTCTGCTCTCTCTCGACGCGACGTTAATGTTTGTAGCTGTGTGACGAAATGCGACTCCGCTGTTGTGAAATTGTGTGCGCCTTTGGTTGCGACTCCGCTACTTTGGCCTTGAGACACTTGAGGACAATATCACAACCAACGGTGCCCAGTAAAGCAACCATACGAACGCAGCGGCCGATCCCACTTAGGCAGGGAGGGGGCTTGATTCTGTATGTAATAATTTAAATCAAAAAGCCGTAAAGTCACAACCAACCATTCACTCTTAACTCACATTTTAGCCTGTTTTGTGCCAATAACAATAAAAGTACACGTATACACACAAAATTATTGGCAAAATATACTTTTTAAATATTTTACATAAAGTTAAACACTCAAACGCACATAAGAAAAAGTTAGCGCGAGCACGTCCGTACACCACAAGCTGTCTTTTTAAATGCTCTTCTTGCCTGTCGCTGTTATGAGAGAAAGAGAGCGCGTTCTTTACATTGGTGAACGTAAAGCGAGACATAAACAGTGTACGCACCAAAGACAATGACATCTGCAGAACAAATTAACCCTATAAAATTCACCGTTTTCTGCTGACCACTACACTTTAGACGCTACTAAAATTTTGGCCATTGCGGAGTGTTTCGCAATGTTACATGTTGGTTGTTCAATATTTTGAAAGTTTAAAGGAAATTTTAACGCTGAATGTGTACGGCATCCTTCTAAAAATGCGGCCACTATTCCAAAAGAAGCAACTGATTTGTATAATTCATGACGATCATAATCATGTTCACGCTCCAATTCTCGATTAAATGCGTCATTCATTCCACGATCTGGCGCTGGCAGTTCTAACTTGACTAACAAACTGCCGCAAATGAGATAAAACAGTTGGCGAAATATTTCCTGATATCTTGACTCTGATACTGGACTAGCCTATTTTTGTATGTCACGCATTCTTTTCCACAATTTTTATTTTGTTTCCTGATCTTTTTACTTGTTGATGATGTCGTGGGAGTTTCAAGCACCTGAGATTCGTCTTCTTGTGGTGTGTCCCAATCATTAATATTTTATTCCAAAATTGAATTAGCTCTAACACTCTCAGCAGTTGAATTCAAAATTGATTTATCAGTCGGAATATAGTCTGAGTCGTCGTAGTCGGTTTCATGGAATATGTCTTCATCTTCTTCTCCGTTTTCATATGTACTCAGTTTACTTGAACTCGAGCTCGGCTTTTCATCGTGAAGTGGAGCAAATTTAGTCAACATGTCCTCACTTATGCCAGCGTCAAGAGTAGTGACCGTTTCATTTGGGAGCGATTCTTAAACTGCCCCGTCCTCATAATGATATATCTTTTGTTCACAATTTCTTTCAGCACTTATGGCTGATGATCTTTTGTTCGCATAATTTGGCAGTTTTTGGGCCAAAGCCACTAGTTTAAAATATTTGTCTATGGTCCACGAATGGAGTGCTATGGAAACTCAACAAAACAACTTATTTTTCTAATTTGTTATAAACGCACTCAACAAAAGCACTTAAGTATAGATCAATTTTTTTTTTTTTTTTTTAATTATATTTATTTACAATCTATCCTTTAGACAATAAGTGAATGTGTTGGAAATTATAAATTAACAGGAGAAATAGTTAAACTCCAATGAGTAATAACTATTGCTTTTTTAAGTGCTGTAAGCTTAATTTGAATATGGCATGTCTAAGACATGATTGCGTTTTAATCTTCGTATTCTATCGCTATCATCCAAGAGGCCTATTGCCAAAACATTGGAATGATTATGTAGCCTTTCCACGTAACTAGTGCTTAGTCTTCGTATTTCGTCCTTAACGTATGGAATATCTAGGTCTTTATGAATTTGCTCATTGGATACAAACCATGGGGCGTCAACAATAAGTCTTAAAGTCTTGGACTGATACCGTTGAATGATTTCAATGTTTGAGTGACTTGCTGTGCCCCATAATTGGATACCATAAGTCCATATAGGCTTCAAGATGGCTTTGTAAAGACGGACTTTGTTCTCTAAAGCAGCCAATGCATTTTCTTTGTTTTTCTGTTAAGTTTTCTTACTTTGCTTTTAATATGACTTGTCCAGGTGATACTGCGATTTAAATCGAGCCCAAGATAATTGGCTGAATCTCTAAGTATAGATAAAAAAGTATTTTTTTAATTTTTAATTTTCACAAAAGAACTTATTTCCACACAAGATGTTTTGTCACATTGAACGCTCAAAGCCAACTGATTGCGAAATAAACTTATTTCTAATTGAGTTACCCATTTTTCAACTTTTGCATTCGACAAAAGAACTTCTTTCGAAATAAGTTGTTTTTGTCAAAAGCGTTTTTGGAAAAAAAGTAGAAGCTTAAAGTGAAATAAGTTCTTTTGTCAAATGGACGTTATATTGATTTTTTGAAAAAAGTCCAACTTAGTTGAGTTAAGTTGTTTTGAAATACACAATTGGAAAAAAAACGATAAAAGTTGATTTGACGTACTCGATAAGTTTTGACCCAGAATGCCTAGAAAGACCCCGATAAGACAGAAATATCGGGTTTCAAAAGTTATATTTATAACAAAAATCTTGGAAAATTTTCTTATCTCAAGATAAGTTATTTTGTCAAATGTTCACAGATATAATCTAAGAATATTTAATATATTACATCATTATAAAGTGCGTACTTTTTTAAACCTATTTTGGCAATTCGTTTTAATTCATCTTACAACAAAACATTCGGTTTCAAACCATATGAAAAAATCGGTTCAGTGAAATTGGGAGCACCAAACATTCAATTTAAAAACGGATCCGAATAAAATGTTCGGGTTCGGCCGAATAATTATACCCTGTACCGTATGGTACAAAGGGTATATTGTGTTTGTGCAAGCCGAAAATGTATGTAACGTACAGAAGGAGAAGTCGGAGACCCCCCAAAGTTACCTAAAGTATGATCAGAGTGACTAGAGAAGTCGATATACCCATGTCCGTCTGTCCGTCTGTCCGTATGAACGCCTAGATCTCAGAGATGGTAAGAGCTAGAGCAACCAAACTTTCAGATAAGATCCCTTATTAATCCATAGGAGACAAGTTTATTTTATTTTTTTGATATCGGGACTAGATTATATAGCTTCCATAGGGGTGTTTCAGAGGACCTCGAAAAAAAGCAAAAGTTTTCGATGGATAATACGTTTGCTTATGAAGATATCATAACCAAATTTGGCAATCGGAAGTTTTTTAGAAACCCCCAGCACTGTTCCAAATTTTATCAAAATCGGTTGATTATATCATATAGGTCCCATAGGATCGATCGGTCGAAAATTTGTTTTTTTGTACAAAATTCGTTGTGTTTCGTTTGTTTGTGAAGATATTGTAACCAAATTTAACATTAAGAAGTTTTTTAGAGTTCCCAAGCACTGTACCATATTTGATCAAAATCGGTTGACTATATCATATAGCTCCCATAGGACAAATCGGTCAAAAAATCGCTTTTTGTACAAAATTTGTTGTGTTTCGTTTGTTTGTGAAGATATTGTAACCAAATTTGGCATTCAGAAGTTTTTTAGAGATCTTCATCACTGTACCAAATTTTATCAAAATCGGTTGACTATATCATATAGCGCCCATAGGGCCGATCGGTCGAAAAAAAGTTTTTGATTAAAAATTCGTCTGTTTTTGGTTGTTTATGAAGGTATCATAATCTAATTTGGCAATCAAATGTCTTTTGGTGTTCGTATGCAATTTACCGGATTTTATTGGAAGCAGTGGTACAGGGTATCCCAAAGTCGTCCGCGCCCGACTTTAACGTACGCCGCCTTTTTAATATTGATCTTTCGTTCACCTAGAGCAGGGATGTGCAAGAAGAGAGCGGCCAAAATTGTAAATGTATTGGTGTAGGGCGCAACTGAAAGGTAAAATAGCTTTACACTAGCTAGCATTTTTTCGTTTTGGCTTTTTACTTCGGCAAGAGCTCGGCTCGTGCCTGTGTGAATACTCATTTTCAATCGGGCCCCACGGGCTATGGGTGCACATCACTGACCTAGAGACACGGTTGCGTAGTTTCTCTCACCCAAATTCGAGCCCTTACAGTATCCTTTAGCTTTTCGTACCTGGATGGATATTATCTCAACTCGAAACTTTTTGAGAGCGTCTTTAAATTCGAAAGAGACACCAACTCATTTCAGGTGCATATCCTTCAATACTAGCCCATTATACGGTTGGTGGGTCGCTAACCCCTTCTCACGTCCATTTCAAAGTCCATTGTGAACGAATGAACGAGGAGATATCACGTAAAGAGTGAGTTACCACACTTGCGAACCACCACTTACTTATTGTAGGTCACGAGCATTATTTAATGATAGAATTTTTTTTTTTTTCTTAAGGTCTGTTTTATTTTTTTTTGTTTTTAATTTACTAAGGGCTGGTTGTCTTTATGTTGTTGTTGTGTCTGTCAGTTGCAGTGCTGTTGCGCAAACAAAGCGTCGCCTTCTGTTTGACTTTGTCACACATCCAAGCACTTGACTTTTAAGGAGATACGGAGTGTGTGGTTAAGTTTTGACATATTTCCAGTGATAAACATCAAATCAAATGAAACGTAATGCGAAAATGTGTCATATAAAATTGTGATTTAAGAGTGAAGAGGTCAAAAGCGTATTTGTTATCGAATGACACGTATAAGCAGAGCTATTAATTTTCTTGATGTATATGCTTATCACATGTATGGATATTTGCCAACTGGCCTGGAAAAACCGGGCCATAGCCCGGTTTTGGAAGCAACGTCCCAGTGGCTCGGATTTTCATTTTAAATTCAATTAAATAAAAAATGTGCGAACATGAATAACAAAACCGAAGATAACGGTCTTTTTTTATGAAAATTTGGCGAACTCGCATTATATTTTATGGCAAGTCAAATCAATTGAATGATTCATTTTAAAATGAATTATCTGATTTTATTTATACATTTTTCTTTTTCAAGTGAATCATTCGATCAACTAAAAATGCACACTACTAGGTCAAATAAACGACAGATGAGTGTCATCGCTGCATCGTCGAGCAAACAATTGACAGACCTTTTCAAGGCCACAGTCAAACCAAGGCAGGTTGACTTGGAAACAGCAGCTCGTGAAGGAGTGTGGGCTTACCATTTAATTGATGAAAACGAAAACTTCCGTTCGGCAGATTGTTCATCAAAAATATTTTGAAATTGCTTTGGAGTATCAGTGTGCTCGAAGAAAATGAGAGGCAATCGTCACAAATGTTTTCTCACCATTCATTGAAAAACAATTAATCGAAGAAATGAAGAATGCCGCTTACGTCAGTTAATAACTGATGCATCGAACCATGGAATTAAAATGTTTCCAAACAAAAATACTGAATTTCACAGCTGAAGAAGAAAGAATCACAATTGAACATTATTTTGTTTGGAATCGGGTGTGCCGCGCAGATTTGTCACAATTGTTTACAATGCAGATGGCCAGATTTTGGCCAAAAGCCATCCAGACGAAATTCAAAA
The DNA here is from genome assembly GCA_949987675.1 of Chymomyza fuscimana. Classification (NCBI taxonomy): domain Eukaryota; kingdom Metazoa; phylum Arthropoda; class Insecta; order Diptera; family Drosophilidae; genus Chymomyza; species Chymomyza fuscimana. The sequence continues at coordinate 90,402,994 of OX465088.1, forward strand.
TTTGGACACAATGACAATTTAATATGATTTTGCACATATTAGTGTATCCTGTGCAAAAAAGAAATATTAAATTTTAATTACTGGTTCTTAAGTTATTAGCCATCAAAGATGACATTTTGTATTTTTTTAACTTTCGCGATAATTTACAGAAAAAAAACTTGCATTTACCATGATACATGCAGCTACGAAATCTTCATTCACTTTATTTATAATTTACTTTATTCATAAATGTTACTTCAGAGAAAAAATAAAATTTAGCTTAAAAACTTTTTGGTTTTAAATATATTCGAGTAGTTATAAAGATTTTGTAGGTTTTTCATCATATGGCGACTTTACTTTAAGGGTGCCTCCGACTACCACTCGATATTTGATAGAAAAAAATTTTATAAATTTCTTCACATGTTTTACAACAAAATGTAATTCCTCCCGATTTTGGGAAATTGAATTTTGTATCTAAAAGTTGAACATTAAAAATTGACCTCTAGGAAGTTGTACTATTTTTTGAATTTCTTAGCTGCCTAAAAGTGTGCTTTAATTTTTTTCATTTCAAAAGTTGTACTTTACACATGCGTAAAATTTCATCACTCTAAAAAAATTATTATGGAAATGCCAGGGTTTTGGCCAAAATATAAGAATCTGGGCCCATAGTGCAATGTGGATGTAATGGATTGCCGTTCGATGTGCAGTTGATTATGGTGAAAATTTACTCCCATTTTTACCGTTTCACTGTTCGTGTCTCAAGTTTGAAAGAATTCTGTTAATCCGTTGATGTCAAATATCAAGAAATCCTTGGATCACGTGTGTTAATTCAATCTTAAGAGTGTATGCTGGATTAAAAGCCTATTTTTTAGAAACACCAAATAGTCCAAGAGTGTTGAAGGATTTTTTCAAAGACCCATGCTCAAAATTATGGTTGATATTTCTTCGCGATCAAGTAAACTAACAATTTAACAATTTAAATTTTCTAAAATTTAAGGATATATTATTTTTTATTTATTTTGGCTTTTAGGCTTCAATTTTCAATCAAGCTGTTGTTCTTAAAATCGAAGGCGATGAAGTTTCTGCAATTGAAATAACAAACGGTTAAGATGATTTGATGAAATCATTGAAAACAAGAGTGGATGCAAAATACTTATCACCAGCCGTTCTACAACTGTGACGATTTAATAGATCAAGAAGGTTTGATGCAAATTGCTATTCCATTTTATCAAACGTGTATTGATTATCTTGGACAGTGGAAAGTACAATTTGAAGATGTAGCCATTTTCGATTGGGCCAGACTTGCAACTGTACCGAATTGGAAAGATGTAGAAACAACTATGAAATTTATGGTTGAAAAGAATTGGTTGAAATCTGAAGAAAACAATTTAGAATTATTTGATGAGTTTGGTTACGTATTGAAATTTATTACCACAGAGAAAATTAGCGATTGGAATAAAAAAAAACACATTCTACTAAACTACATCAACTTCTTCTTCTTCTTTTATTCCTTTAACTCCTTGAGGAGCATAGGGCCTCTGTAAAACATCTAAATCGTATCCGGTTTTGGGCCAATTGCTTCACTTTCCTCCAGGAACGTCCTGATTCTTCAGCTTCTTTCAAGACTGTTCGACGCCATGTTGCTCTCGGTCTCCCTCTTCTTCGGTTGCCCTGCGGGCTCCAATCAAGGGCCTGACGACAAACTTCATGTGGTGGCTTTCGCAAAGTATGCCCACTCCAACCCCATTTGCGACTGGTAATTATGTAGGATATCGGCTTCATATTGCATCGCTGCATCAGCTCAGAGTTGCTGATCGTGCTTGGCCACCAGATTTTCAGAATGCGTCTTAGACCTCTTCCAACAAAGGCTTGTAGTTTGCTAAGAATAGCTTCTGTTGTTAGCCAAGACTCACTCCCATAAAGTAAAATGGATAGCACATTAGATTTGTATATTTGGATTTTCGTATTTGTCGATAGAAAATTGCAATTCCAGATCTTTCGTAGTTGCGCGAAAGCAACTGTGGCTTTAGCAACTCTGGCTTCTATGTCTGCTTTTGCGCCACCGTCTGCGGCTATGACACTGCCAAGGTAGGGGAAAGAGTCCACAAGCTCAATGCGCTCATTACGTATTAAAAAGTCGTCATGGCTGTTGGCGTTCACTTTCAATGTCTTTGTTTTTTCCACATTTACCTCGAGACCGTGCTTAGCAGCTTCTTCGACTAGATCGTCCAGTTTGCTTTGCATATCATTATGTCGAACAGAAAGGAAACAGACGTCATTGGCGTACTCTAAATCTTCAAGCTGCTCTGTAAACGTCCAGGGGATGCCTCTGTTTTTTCCATCTAGTGTATTGCGCAGGATTTCGTCGATGACAATTAGAAATAAAACCGGTGACAGAAGGCAGCCCTGGCGAACAGCCAGGGCCTCTGTAGTTCCTGTAGTTCCTGCATAGTGATAGGTCGCCCTTTTTCGGGATCTTCACTATGGTGCCTTCCACACAATCCGCAGGAAGACGATTCTCGCGCCAAATTGCATTAAAAACTGGGTGAAGGAGTTTTGCAGTCATATTTGGACATGCTTTTAAGACCTCTGCTGGAATGCCGTCACTCCCAGGAGCCTTTCCTGATTTAAGACTCTTGATAGCTTCGGTTATTTCTCTGGGAGAAGGGGGTTGGGTGCATATACTTATTTGCGCTGACTCCGTCTGTTGGAGGTTGTTCTGCAGGAATGGATTGGTGATCTCTGTTTAACAGCTCCGAAAAATGCTCACGCCAGCGATTGACTTGTTCATCTGTTGTGTGCAAAGGGACGCCTTGTTTAGATTTGATCGTCCACATCAACGCTAGGTGGAATTTTTCAACAAGCAACAACTGCAAGTGTAGAACGTGTTTTTTCATTGATCACAAAATTATGGACAAAAGAAAAATCGCAACTTAAGACAGATACTTTGGAACATATGCTATTTTCAAAATATAATTTAAAGTACGAAGGCGTGGAATTGTAAAATTTTTTGAAAGAACATCCAAGAGTTCCGGATTTCAGTACTTTTTCCAGAAAATTTCCCGGTTTCGCTAAAAATTGAGTTGGCCACACTAACTTTACCTCACGGAAAAAAGTCTGTGCAAACGTTTGTAACAGAAAATGACGTACATTATGGAAATTGTTATATGCTGGTCCGCTCATATTTCCCAAAGATGATAAGAGCTGGAGTTTTTATTTTTTAGGGTAATCAACCTTATTTTATTATTATTATATATTTTGATATTGGCGTTACGTTATATATATGTATCACCCATAACGGGTGCTAAAGTGCTATAAAAAACTTATTTTTTCACTCGAAAATTTTTTGAAGTACCCAACCACCGTACCAAATGTCATTAAAAAAAAGAATTGGCTGCAAAAAGTGTTCAAGGCATAATTCTTTTATTTTTCATTTATACCTAAAGTTATAGTTACCAAGTTTTGAGTTCCCTAGCAAAATCGGTTTACTACAAGGGTCGCTTTTTATACCCTGTACCCATAGGTAGAAATGGTATACTAGATTTGTGCAATGCATGTAACGGACAGAAGGAGGTGTGTCAGACCCCGAGTTCTTTATACCAAAATGGTTATCTTAGCCTCGGGTTAATGTCATATAGCTATGTCATAAGAGCTACAGATCCGAAACTTTACTAGCTGGTGCGCATATTTCCTAAGAAGATGAAGTTTGTTGCATTATGTTAATATCTTCCTTCGTTAGCTACACCGTTAAATATTCTCATCTGAAACTTAACAGAGCGATGCGTCGTGGTTACATACATCTGTGTTTAAAAAATCGGTCAAATACAACGAAAGTTACAGTCAAAAAAAAATTTGACTAAGTAATTATGGTAACAAGTGACCTTGAATCACCAATTTTCGCAAGCTGATTCATGTGGCAAATCCACATAGAAATATTATTGATGCGGCCGCCACAACCCACTGCAATCAATTTACCTTGTTTCCTCCCACACCCCTCAACATATGAACTTGAAACTTACCCCATATACTTCAAATAACGCAAATTTCGATTTTCATCAAAATCGATAGAAATTTACGGAACTTATAGATATAGATATCGTTCTGCACCAAAAAAAAACGAATTGGAAAGTTCTTAGAAGCAATATGCAGGAATGTACTTTATTTTCTAGAAAAAAAGTACAGGGTATTAATTACACTGTCGGGCACCACCTCGACTGTATTACATTTTTTTTATTACACAAAGAAAATTTTATTTGTGAGTGCAGGTGCTTTAAAAATTGTAATTGCTAGCTAGGTAAATTACTAAATATTATTTTTCTTAACAATGTGTAAAACTGAAAACAGGAACAATGAAATTTTACGTGGTTTATACTTGGCTCATATTTTTATGTAAATCAACATTTTCTTAACTGTTTTATTTTTATGCTTTAAGCCTAGTACGCAGCAGTGTAAAACCGAGTGAAAGAAAAAAGTGCTACTTATTTTGTGGGCAAACAAAAATTGTATGGGTAGAGTTTGTGACCTAACATTTAAGGATAAATGGAAGCATTGTTGCCAGCCTATACTGACCAATCGGTAATTTGATTTTAAATAAAATTATTTTTTTTTACAGAAGCCAACAAACCAAGGTGTTTTTTATTAACGTTATTATTTAAAAATTTGTTTAATTCATAGGTGAATACAATGATAAAAATGATGCGGCCAGGAGGCGTCCGTAAAAACCTTATATTTATTTTAAGTGATGCCGTTTGTTTGGGGGAGAGGTCTTCTGGATCCTCTGATGATGTGTTTGTGTTTTTATCGGAATCACAGATGCGTAAGGCAACGCCGCACAGTGGCACGGCAGCCGCAAAAGCGTTGCAAAAATCGATTTTGCGATGTAACCATTTTTTAAATGTAATACATGCATCTGATTTAGAATTTCCCAGGGATCAAGAAAATACAAATTTTAGTCAATTCGGATGAATAGTTTAGTTGCTACAGCCGCTCAAAGTGGAGTATATTTTCAACTTTGAAAAAAATCGCAATTTTTGAAATAAAAATTCGTGTTTAAGATTGTTTTGTGGAAAAACTACGCAACCAATCCCTATTTTCTTAGTTTCTATAAAAAGGTAAATGAAATTTAAACATATAAGAAAAAAAAATGACTTCAGTTCTTTTCTGGGTTTTTCAATACTTCCGTTTAACTGAACCATTATATTTGGACCACTTTTTCAACTTTGGAAGAAAATATTTTATATTCCATATTTTTTCATTTTTTCAATTTAACATAAATGGTTTTGTTATTAATTTATTTACTTGCTCTATAAAAATTGACTGCATAAATTTGCATATTTGGCTGTAAGGCCAGTAAAAGTCCAGAAACCCAACTCCAAAAGGCAAACTTAATCTAATTCACTCCCGAATAAAAAAAAAGTGGCAAGACTCTTCCTTCCCCAAACATGGATATGTTAACACAAACGATGGTAACTCATCCCGAAAATTCTTTGCAGAAAACAAAGTTACATCAGAAATAACTGGAGTGGATGATGAAATTATCAAAAGATTGGGTGTTATTTTGAATATTTTGAACTGCAAGGAAAAAATTAACGGCAGCAAATTTGGTGAATATGCCACTAAGACTGCAGAGCTGTTAATGGAAAAATATCCAGGAAAAAAATTGACTCCCACGCTTCACAAAATTTTGGCACATGGCCAAACTATAATTGAATATCATTGCCTACCCATTGGGGAGATGTCAGAAGAAGCCCAGGAATCGAGAAACAAGGATTATAAAAAATTCAGAGCTATGAATACATGTAAAATATCACGATCAAGGGAAAACGAGGATCTTTTTAATATGTTGGCAGCCTCTTCAGATCCACTAGTTGCATCCCTTAGACATGTGAAATCCAATACAGAATTAACAAGTACTAGTTATTCAAATGAAATGTTAAGTCTTTTAGATATTCCTTCAAATGTAAATGTGGATGATTATTTTACAAAAAACTACTGATAAGACAAATTATATAATATATTATAATAAAAAAGCATTGTTACATTAAATTTATTGACTGAAATATAAAATTATGAACAAAAATATATCATCAAAATTTCTTTATAAATGAAAAAAATATGTACATATTTTACAAATACCTATATACAAATATTGCACAGGCAACAAAATCCAACTTCCACAACATATTGCGCAGCTCTCAGATATCGTATCACCATACATGAGCACTTATTTTCAAGCCTGAACGTTTTCTTTCAAATACAATCTAATTCATTAAAATATCTCAATTGGTTTAGAAAATATGGAAAAAATAATTACGTATTTTTCAATGGGGCACAGGCAACAAAATCCAACTTCCACAACATATTGCGCAGCTCTCAGATGTCGTATCACAATGTATGGGTACTTATTTTAAAGCTTAAAGATTTTTCTTTCAACTACATTTTAATTCATAAAAATATCTCAATTGGTTTAGAAAATATGATTTTTGCAACGTTTTTTTGGCTTCCGTGCCACTGTGCGCCGTTGCAAAAAAAAAACACGCAATTTTAAGGCTGCACCCAAGCAGTTATAATTTATTTATTAAAATTAAAATTGACTATAAACTTTTTAGTTTATGTATTCCAGTGTATTAATTAATCGCCTGTGATTTCTGATTTTACTTTTATAAATAAAGCAGCATTGAATTCACAGCTGATTTGATATAAAACTCACCAGTGGTTTCAGGCATGACTTTTCAAATTCAACTGACTTCATAAGTGATTGTTACGGCTAAGTTTCAGGGCTAAACGCCTAAGACCTGCGTGTGTTAAATTCAGCTACTAATGAATGCGTAGATTATTGGTTTGTAGCGCAAATTCAGGTATGGTTTCATGTCTGAACCAGGCCTGAGCCGAACTGAAGGGATTATATAGTTTAGTATTATGTTTCATAACGCATCATATTAGAACCGACATTTCATGTGTGCCAGAAACAAGAATTGCCTAACCAGACTGGCCATGTTCAGCTACGCCTTTTAATTCAGAGTAACTATTATCAATGGGCCATAATCATCTCTGGGTGATCTCAGCTTTATTTTGAGCAGCCTATTCAAACTAACTATTATCAATAGAATATCAAGTGTATATAACTTTAAATGCCTTTTTTTAATGTGTTTTTAGGTATGGCCAGGAAAAAAAAAGAAATTGCTATAGAGATGTTCGTCCGTCAGTCCGTATAAACAACTAGATCTTGAAAATTATAAGAGCTAGGATAACCATGCTGGAGATTTGGATTCCTTATATATGCAGGAAGATTAACTTTATCTTTTTTTTTCCTCGACCTAAAAAATCTTAAATTAATATCAAACATTATTATGCGCCATAAAAGTAGAAGATAGTAGATAGTAGTAGTAAAATAGAATAAAGTTATAGACTTTTAATTTTGTGATACTAGTGATTTACCCGGACTTTGATAATTGATAGTGTGATATTAGTACAAAACGTCTTTTCAAATGTTTCTTTTACAATGGCGAATGACAACAAGACGAACCAACGTGTAAAGAGCAGGCGCTACGTTTTAGTTACTGTGAGAAAACTTACCAATTCGAACACAATATTAATGAGATACAGCTCCACTTTTGCGAAAGAATTGAATTAGACACCTCAAGTCCTGTCAGTTAAGGCGATGCGGCCATTTAAATGGTATTATTTTCAAAACACAATTCCACTGAAACTCATGTTAGCCATATCTCCTCATACATTAGTTAGCTTTACGCTTAGTCTAAAATAGTTATCGTTTTTGAGATCAAAGCCATCCATCCGTTTATAAGCATAGACACAATGGGGCAACAGAGATTTGCATGAGTTGAAAGATAGAAGCTTAGATAATTTAAATTTGATGGTACCTACTATTTTATGCATACAGAGAGGAATATTAATCATACGCCATGTGCGTTAAAAGAGTAAACACATATTTAAGTACTACATACAAACATAGACCCAATGACCAAGTTGAAATTTTTTTCTTTTTTCCATTTGAAATTTATTGTTCAATTGAGACCCGAAAAGCTTTCATTGACAAATGCCATGTAAATTATGCGCAAAAACTTGCTAATATCCCATTATTATCTGGATAACAGAAGCAGCAACAACAGCAGCAAAATAGTACGTAATAATAATAAATGCGCACCATGACCTATTTATTTTAAAACAAACACACAAACATATCGTGCTACATATATACAGATGTATGTACGTATACATATGTATGTACTCGCATTGACTTATCGAGCAATTTGAGACTGAGAAACTAAGCCAGCTCAACAAATGATTGTTTAAATATTAAAACAAGCAGAACAACAACAACACTAATGTAAACAACAAAAACTGTGAATTATTTTACAGCTCATTTGTAAACCCACCCAAAGCAGTTCCTGGAAACCCTTAACGATGAAAATTGAGATAGAAATGAATGGGATGGCCGAAGGTTTTTCCAGAAAATTTGCATTAATTTTAAGCACACACTCGCATTCTTACATACAAATATGTATACGTGTAATGCATTAAAATCAGTTGCATTTGTGTGTGAATATATTTATTATAGTCGTAATTATTATTATTATTATTATAACTGCCAATGGATTCTGAATAAATTTCATGTGTTTAAAGGCGCCATCTTGCGGCAGGCAGCATAAAATTGCATGGCTTACAGATAGTTTCTGCATAGTAGTTATTGTGTTTAAGTACCTAAAGTTAAAGGGTATATGTATTAAGCTTGTGAAAATGTGTGTCACTTGCAATTTGGTAAAGAGAACAAATGAATTTAATACAGACATGTCCTTCCGATCGCCAGTCAAGTATATGTTTTCTTTTGTTTATTATTGCCCCGCTAAAGTGTCAGTGGCAAAATCATGCATAAGGGTAGCTGAGTTGGTAGAGTGTTGTTACTTATTTTTATACCCTGTACCGTATGGTACAAAGGGTATATTAAGTTTGTGCAAGCCGAAAATATATGTAACATACAGAAGGAAACGTCGGAGACCCCCCAAGGTTACCTAAAGTATGATCAGGGTGACTAGAGAAGTCGATATAACCATGTCCGTCTGTCTGTCTGTCTGTCTGTATGAACGCCTAAATCTTAGAGATGGTAAGAGCTAGAGCAACCAAATTTTCAGATTAGATGCGTTATTATGTCAGCGGATGCAAAATTTATTTAATTTATTTGATATCGGGGCTATATATCCTCGAAAAAAACCAAAAGTTTTAGATGGATAATTCGTTTGTTTGTGAAGATATCGTAGCCAAATTTGGCATTCGCGAGTTTTATAGTTCTCAAGCACTGTACCAAATTTTATCAAAATCGGTTTACTATATCATATAGCTCCCATAGGAATGATCGGTAAAAAAAAATTATAGTTTAAAAAACTAAAAAAACACGCTTTAATAGTAAACCGAACTAAAAAGTATAATGTAATAAGTAATAAATGTTACAATTATTTCAGTAGTAGCTATTTATAAAATTAAAGTCATTATGAAAATATAGTAAATTTCACCCCATGCTTTGTTGACAAAAAAAAATATGAAAAATCTAATTCGTGAAACAGATTTAGATTCACGAGTCTATAGAAAAATTGCGATATATACTATTATAATAGCCTGTTTTTGAAAAAGTTCTTCAGGTTGCAAGTTGCATTGCTAACCAAAGAAGATTGGTATTAGAGATTCTGCTAGCAAGGTATCGCTACAAAATTTTCTAAACAATACCGCATAATTGTTAAAAATAGGGTTTCCCAGGAAATAGTTGGTAATTGAATGTGATGATGAATTAATAAATTTTTTTCCAAATTTAATGTTTGAAAAAATTCTGCATAGGAGCGGTTTTGTATAGTCTTTAGTAAAGACGTGGTAAAATAAAAAACACAATTTGATTCAAAATGAGTACAATTTGAAAGCTGAACCTTGATTTTGACCAGTGTGCATTGGCCTAATTCTGTCTATTCGCATTCCACTTGCTATTCTACGTGTACGTTGCAGTTGAGGACGTTGTCTCCTCACACGCACGCACATACACATAATTACATAGCTCCTGGGCCCTCTAAATCAACATGGACAACCATTTCAACTCAATTTCGTGCATTTGTCATAATTGATGGTAGTAAGAACTCGCCAACACTTCTCAGTGCATCTTCCTACAATGTGCCGCTCTCTCTCTCTCTCTCTCTATATTACCTGTTCCTATTGATATGCATGTGCAGTGCTTTTCAAGAGCAGACCATATTAATAGCAACTACGCACTATGGGATTATGTATATTTTATATCATCCTTTGGCGAAAATTTAGAAATTTCGCGCATATACTTTTGAAAGATTAGATTTAATTTTTTTTTTTAAGCAGCCATCTTAAGATTAGATATCCTAGACCAAAATTGAAAAAAAAAAGTTAAGTATTTATATATGTATGTATGTATTTTTAACAGCACAACCCAAAAATATTAATTTTTAATTTAATTTATTGTTAAAAGTTATAAAATTTTTAGCCTGTGCACAGTGATTTATTTCGCACTTTTTTTGCCATAAATTCGAAAAATGAAGTTAGAGACTTGAAATTTGGTACAGTTCATTGTAGTGATATTTATAAAAAATAAGACAAATTTCAGAACGATCAAGCCACGCCCACCTCTAACGCCCATATAAGGTTAAATTGTTTCTGACTCTATTGAGTTAAAAATTATCATACAATCATACATATGTACATATTAAGGATTTGAATATATTCCTATACATATATATAAATATATTTGTCATGCCCCATAAATCATAAAATTTGTAATTTTACATCTGCAAGTCATAATGCTTTGTTGTTTTGGCAAAAATGTAAAGTTTTTAAATATTTTCGCCAATTTTTGCGCAAACTATTATTCAAATATTCAATTATAAAATAAAATCGTATTTATTTATTTTTTTTTGTTGATCTTCTGAAAAAAATAGAGTATGTCAAAATGTTAAATAAAGGTGACACTACTCACGACACATATGTCAATAAACTTAAATTTCTGCTATTTCTAAATATTCTTCGTCTGAAGCAATAGCATCGAGTTTACCAATTGCGTTATCCTCTTCTTCATCCCCTTCGTCTTCTTCCGATGCATTTTCTCCGAGACAGCCAACAGGAACTAGGCAATTGTGTATAATTTGATGCCCATGTATTAATACCTTATGAACCGTAGGCGACATGATATACCAAGGATACTTGTTCTGATATTCTACAAAAACATTTTCATAAAAAGTTTAAATCTTTTCTAAATTAACAAGCCGTTTTGAGCGTTTTTTTTTTTAAACACTTTGGCAAGTGTTTTCTAATATATCTAACAAAAGTCCACACTTTTTGGCTTATTATAGTAATATGTTCCCCATTTATATTTTGTTTGCCAATTTTTTGAATTATGTGCTGTTGAACTGCGTTCTCAGAGCGATTGTTGATGTTCCAAGCTCACCAATCCTTTTCTAGAAAAATGTAATTTTTCAGCATACTTTGGTTAATAATTTCCCATTTACATCTTTAAGGACCGCTGTGCCCTACAAAAGTAATATTCCACAAAACACAACTACTCTTTTTAAGGTTGGGCTAAAAATACACAAACCAAAACACGACACAATTACACAAAAACACACAAAAATTAACAAAACATTGACTAAACTACAATTTTACTTACCTCTACTAACGTTTTCCATCAAAACACTTTTTATTTTATTTTTTGTTTTTTGCAAAACTAAGTACTTAAAGTTATAATACATTTGCCGCCAAATTTACAAAAAGCATGCCATACAAGATCATCTGACTTTGAGAGCGCGTCGATTAATCAATTTTGGCGCCAATTTAAAAACAGATTAATTTTGAATTTAACTAGGGTATGTTAAAAACAAAAATCGGGTAAAATTTAAAAGTATAAACAAAAAAAAAATTGACTTTATGCCAAAAAAAGTGCGAAATAAATCACTGTTCTGTGGTTACAATTTCCGAGAAAAAAATATAATAACCTATAAACTATTTTTTTTAGTTTTACAGAAAAAAATTATAATTTACCCAAGAAATTAATTAAAGAAAATAAATTGTTTAATTTAGTTTGTGGACAGTTTTTAAAATTCAAATATATGTATGTATATATTCGTGAGGAATTCGCTGTAAAACATGCAAAGAAAAGTATGAATTAAAATTTTTTCGATCAAATATCGAGTGTTAGTCGGGGTATCTCCGGTAAAGCAAAGCAAAATGATAAACAGACACACAGGAAACTATACTATTCAATACCCATTTGGTCCATGTGGGCCCAAAGTGCAACGGAAGTAAATACATGCACCACAACTAATCGCATGCGCATCAGTTAACTTGGTTGTCACCCAGGCTTTAAGCCATTAAAGTAACATTTTACTTATAAAGACCACCAACTGGGGTCTGAGCCATCTTACTCACTTAGTTGCCCAACCACTTGAGCATTTCACTCAACTCTTTTCACTTTTCTCTTGCTTGCCGTTGTCACGTTTTCGACTTTTTCATCAATTTTGCGCGTTCTCATACGGCTGCGTCATCTGTTTGCCATGTTACCACGTGCTGCCATTGTATCTGTATGTATCTGTACGTTGACTGTGTGCGTGTGCGTGCTCAAGTATTGCTGGATGCTAGTGTATGTGCGTGCGTGCGTGTGAGTGTGAGTGTGTGTCACCAATGTATGACGTAGCTGTGTTTGTCATTGCCAGACCGCATTTTTAATATGCGCATAAATTGGCTGACATTGATGGATCCTAATAGAGTTGCCTGGGACTTGGTTGCAAGTTTCTTTGCTTCATTTTACCCAGGCTTTCAGGAGCTTGCTGCTTGTTGTTGCTATTGTTGCTGTTGCAGCTGTCATATGCAATGAATACGTAAGCAAGCTATGAATATCGCGACGTTGATATACCATACCATCCATATACACATATTTGCCATTTACAATTTAACGCAATTGAAATTTGTTAAAAAAAAAAGATGCTGCATCTTGAGTTGGACAGATATACGGTTAGTTTTCTTATACATAAGTTGTTGTGCAGTTATTTAACCAATTTACCTTAATTTGCATGCCAAGCCAATGACACTAGTTAGATAAATTGTCAAGCTGCCATTAACAACCGCCCATTAAAGTCAATTACAAGGCGAACCATTGTCTCGATGGTGTTTAGAGTCTATTGACTGCTCCGGAGCCATGCAGATGATACAATTTATTGCTTAAATTATGCTGCCAGAGATGCTATACGTATACACATATAACTATTGAATGCACTTTGACAGGCAATATGGATTAAATCGCCTTGTAGTAGCTGCCGCTCAGCTCTTAAGCTCACTGTGGGCACATCTTTGGAACAGGGCTGCTCGTATGTATGTATGTACGTTGCACGATAATTAATTATGCGTCAAGTTGCAACCTTTTGAGATTCAAAGAAGACCGCCATGCCAATGCTGTAAAGGCTGTAAAGGCTGTAAAGGCAACATGAGCTGCCGTCCATGTCAAAAGGTTCGTCTGTCTCAGTGGTCAAAGGTGCATCGATGAGCATATCCATATGCATACTTATAGCCATACCATATAATATGCATGAAGACTATATTTTAATTGCCTTCCGTGATGACTTTCAATGCACCCTTGCATTTGCATAATTGAACCTGCCGCCTCAGTAGCCCATGATTTATGTACAAATTAAAGCCAGCACATTGTACTTGTAATTGAGTGCAAAAACATCTGTGTAAAGCGTTCTCATTAAATCACAACAAGCATTATCTGGCGGTATGGTAGTTTGACACTCTCAAAACGAAGATTTACACACCTGCGTAGCCCCAAAAAGTATGCTATAAAATCATTGTATCAGTTACGAGTATAATGTTGTGCGAGCGTACGTCTAAGTAATATTTATTTGTGCACTGTATGGCACTTAATTTCCCAACAATGTAGCAGCTACATATGTATACACACATATACACAATATATAAGGTGCACATATACATTTTATAGCATTCTTGTAGGCGGCAGTGCTTGAAAAATATGCTTTTGAAAGCGGCTTAAGCATGACTTGGAAAAGTTTGTCCGTTACGCACATACAACTGACACACACACACACACACATACTTGCCATATTCACATAATGATGATATTTTTTATGGCATACAAATATAAACAAATATGGTCCCCGTTTTTAGGCGACGCTGCCTTCTATCAATGTGTCGCGTTTTCCTGGCGCAATATTTCGAGCGTAAATTGTAAACTTTTGATTGGATTGTGCAGCAAGTTGCGTGTGCGTCGCATGCTGCGTATACGCAATGCGTGCTAAATTATTAGGAAAAAGCTGTTCCCCCACATCCCCCTAGCTTAATGATCCTTGCTAGCTAGCTCACGGCCCTGTGCCACAACTCATTAAAAAGTTTTTCTTTTTAAACGATTTGGATTTGTTTTTTGTTTGGCTCAAGAGAGTTTCTCTCCCGTTGAGTATCTCTTACAGTGCTGGAGCTGGATTCGGTTTTTTAATTAAGCAATCGCCGCTGCCAATGCGGCTCACATAAGTCATAGTCATAGTTTCGAGTCCCTCAAACCCAGTACACATCCGCCCCTTAGTCTCTTCATCTGTTTGTCAGACTGTCAGCTATGGGCAAAACAAAATCAATCAACGCGCTTGCCGCTTTGCCTGTGACAAAAGATTTTTCGCGCGCGCGTTTTCTATGAAAACGCAATTTCATTACAAGCGGCGCGTTCGCCATGTTGGTTTTTGTTTATCTTTTTTTTCTTCTATTACTGTGTGTGTGTGTGTGTGCTGGCAATAATTTTCCTTTCCCTTTTTCTCTTTTTCTATCTATGTTTTTGGTTTTTGAAAAGTTTTGCTAACTTTATGTCTCTCTGGCAGACACAGCAACGTTATCTTGTGGCTGTCATATATTTGCGCTGATTTCCTGCCTTTCCTGTCTATGGTTTGTTTTTCCTACTTATTGGAATTTGATCTAATTTTTTGTTTTTGTTCTGTTTTCTTTATTTTTCTTTGTTTTCTTTATGATTTGGATGCTGTAGTTGGTTGTATATACAAGTATTTGTCTTTTACACTGGTACGATGCTTCTGTCTGTAGTGCTTATCAAAAACCAATTTTCACAACATGCCACTTAAATTAGTGAACCGAAAAAGTTGTATATCTTTAATTTTTATTTATTTAAGTGTCTATCTTCTGGATTGCATTTTCGCTAGCGATAAAAATTGGATTTTGATTAAAATTTCATTGAGAATAATTGTTATATACATAGTTAGGTCAATAACAAGCAGAGAGTACTGGCTTTTCAATTTGCTTCTTTTTAAATGAAAATATTTAAAAAAATTTAAAATGGCCGTTAGATTCAGCAGTCACAATAAAACATGTAATGTGACAGCAATAAATAATGTGTCGATGATATAGATTTAATGGTCAGAGGTGCACAGACCTTATCTGCAGTCCGTTTAGACTCTAGACTAATATGGGCATTGTTAGGCTTTTGTAATCCAATTCCTACTTGTTCCCGTTTACGACAAACTCTTCTAAAAAGACAACACAGCCAATGCGATTCCCCAACGCTGTCCGTGAACAAGGAAATTTTTTCAAAGACGGCATTTGAGAATTGAATATGAACAAAAAATCTATTTTTGGTAGAAGATCACAGCCATATCAATACCCCTAAGAAAATAATGGGCTAAGATCTTGACCATTTTCAATTATTTTAAGATTCCAGTATAGATTTTATGTTAAATGACAAGTAAGAAAATTTTATATATATATATAAAGAGTATTTTATATCGTTACGATCCGTAAATCTGAGTCTACGACAAGCGTGTTAATATTGTAATAGAAGCTGAGGCTTAGGTGAGAAGTTCAATGGGTTTAAAAAGAAGAGCCAACTGATATTACTTCTTTAAATATGGTATCATTATCGAAGGGTTGGTGTTACACTGGGTCGACCTAAGGCTAAAAGCGTCATATTTTTATACCCTGTACCTATAGGTACAAAGGGTATACTAGATTTGTGCAATGTATGTAACGGACAGAAGGAGGCGTGGCAGACCCCAAGTCCTTTATACCACAATGCTTATCATAACCTCGGGTAGCGATTGAGCCATGTCTGTCCGTCCGTCCGTATGAACGCCTTGATCTCGGAGACTATAATAGCTAGAGACACGGAACTTTACCTGCTGGTGCGCATATTTCCTAAGCAGATGAAGTTTGTTGAATCATGTCAATATCTTTCCCCGTTCCCCCGCTGTAGATTTTAGCCACACCGTTTAATATTTTCATTTGAAACAGAGCGATGCGTTGTGGATACATGCATCTATGTGTAAAAAATGAACAAAATCGGACAAATACAGAAAAAGTTATAGTCAAAAATGTACAAATTTCACTGCTCCTTGCCCATAAAGTGCATCAATATTTGACTACTCGTAATTTTATCGATGCGGTCCCACCACCCCCCGCAATCGATTTACCGTGTTTTCTCCCACACCCCTCAACATACCAACTTGAAACTTACCCCGTATACTTTAAATAACTTCTTTGACATAACATTCGAGTTTCATCAAAATCGGTAAAAATTTAGGGAACTTATAGGTATAAATATCGAATTTCACCAAAAAAAAAAAATTCCAATTGGAAAGTTCGTAGAAGGAATATGCAGACAAAATTGTTTGCGAGACAAAAGGTACAGGGTATTCCACTGTCGGGCACCGCCTCGACTGTACCACATTTTTAAATAACCAATATTTCGAATATTTCTTCATAATGCTTTTGTTGTTATGTTTATGCTAGATTTGTGAACAGAAAGTAAAGGTTAGAAAGTGATCCATATTTGACTGGCAGATCATTTGTTAGTTTTTGATTATCGGAAAGAGATAAGAGTAAGGTCAATGCAATTTTCAGATTAGTTTGGGATTGCTTTTCTGTTGTAAAGCATTCATCTGATCACTTCAGCGCCATAAACCAAAACCGGTAGGATAATTTAAAAAAGCTAAATTTGGACTTTTGAGACTAGTCTCTAAGGGCACTTTTCACAACTTTTTTATTCAAATAACAGAAAAAAATGAGAGCTAGGTGGCTAACAAAGGAGCTGTTTTTTGGTTACTTTGTCGCCCTCTCTTGTCCAAAATATCAACTTTTAAATATCACTGAAATTACAAAAAAAAAGTTGAATTTTTAACAGTTTTTTCTCTATGACTGATAGAGCTTGGAGATAAGTAAAGTAATCTTTTAATATTTATGTGAGCAATTGTATTGTATTATATATTAACTAGTGAACCCGGCGGCGAAAATCGCCAGATAATTCATTGCAAATAGCAATATAATAATATACAAATAGCTTTGCAGAAAATAATACATATACATATATAATAGAACTGCAGGGCTTGGCGTGTCAATCGCGTAATTTACATCTCCAGTCGTAGGGTAGCCAGATGTCAGTTTCTAATAAGAACTTTGATTTTGCTTCAGAACCTAAAATGCAGCGCGCATATGTGGCAGCCCTGTAAGAGAAAGTTTGACAAAAAAAAGACACAGATTAGCCGTGCCGTTTACACCTATTGTCTTCAATGCACAATTGCAAAATAAGATCAAAGAGAAACCAAAGAGAGCAAACTTTGCTTCTTACACATACACGCTTGCCTTTACAAATAAAAATATGCGCACCTTTTCACACCCACGCATAGTAGTTTCAATCGGCTTTCCTTTTCGCACTTTTTATAGCAATGAATGCAATTTTATTTTAGCGATATCCACCAAAATATAGATTTAATCGAAAAAATAATACCGCATTGCACATCTAGGTGTAAATAGCTTTCGATTGATACCTCATTTGTTGAAATCGCGCCATCTGTTTAGGAGCCTTTGATGTCACAAAAAACGGCCTTGTGTAACATATATATAGATAATGTTGTCAGCTTTTCACTTTAATGGCTTGCTTTATAGACACCCTCCAAGTGGAATTTTTAGAATCAAACACACATTAGTCACTTTAATTGGACAATACTAAAAACAGCAAACCAACTTGAAAAAGTGACGAAAATATTAAAACAAAATGACAAATTTATGGAGAAAAATTGAAATAAAAGTGAAAATGCAAAAATTTGCAAAACTTTTTATACGGCTTACGTTGAACTTTGGCAAAAACAAAAACGTTGGGTAAAACAAGAGCAGCAAGTTGGTAAAACCAAAATAAATTTTGTGACAGGAAGTTTAATTTAGCATTTGGTATACATCTGAGTATGTGTGAGTGACTTTTTGTGTAACTATTTATGTGACCAAATGGGTAAAGTGGTGCGACACCACAACAACGGCAACAACTAACGCAACATCAACACCAGCAACAACACCAACAAATATGCAAATGTAAACACATCAAAAATGAAGTGTTCTTAAAGCCATAGAAAATGATTTTCTAATTTCCACATGCCGTAAAAAAAGCAACAGTCAGCGGAAAAGCTCTTGTATGATAAGCTAAATGGGGAACAGAGTTATTTTTGAAAAGTGGACCGGATACAGTTGATGTGACCGAACTATCGTATACCTTGTACTCAGGGACGTCGAGAGAAAAGTTGGGCCCTATTTTCTCCGAAGAATTTAAATTGCTTTACTAATAAGCACTAGTAACTTCAATTGAAAATGGTTTTTTAAATCGTTACGTAAACAACGAAATTCAACATTAAAATAACGAAACGAAAAAAAACGTCGTTAAAGTCGACTTTGAGGTACTGTAGTGTGTCACATAAATATCATTGTTTATGTTTAAATATCAATGAGTGCATGTATATTAGGGTGGCCATTAACATTTTTGAATCGTTTCTGTAGTAAAATGCCATGCTAAAACCGAAAATGCAGTCAAAATTTTTTTTGAATGAAATGGGCTTCGCGATAATTTGAAAAAACCAAAAGTGCCTTTACTTAACAGTAAGTATCTCTGGTTATACTAAACTGATTTAGATAATTGAATTACCCATTGATTATATTTGGAACATGTTTTTGGCAAACTTACGATTTGGTCGCTATTTATGCATTCATATGAAACTTTTTTATGACCTTTGACCTATAGCCGGACCCATCAAATACATTCGGATCGTTTTTAAATTTTACAGGCGCTATATGCAGGTAAAATGGAAACTTTTTAGGGGGTGGCGTTAGTAAAATCGTGAGATATTGCAAAAATGGCCACCCTAATGTATATACAATGTCTAAGAATGCAGCGCAGGCAGTTCCCACGGCGAACCATTCTTAAGTGCGACTCAAGTGCAGCGCAACCACTTATGTAAATATGCTGACCAAGCCAAATGGTATATGCATGGATTCAAATATCAATCCAATGTACTATTGAAGTTAACATTAAGAACAAATTTGTAAAACTAAAAACAGTCGAATAAATGCGACCAAACAACCAAGACGTGCGTTTCTCATTTATATCGTATGAGTCTGACAACATGGCGACCACGACAGATTGATCTAAATCACAATATATTAAGATAAAACGCGAAAAATGAACAACACCAGTGCATTGGTTTCTCAATTGCAAAGTGAAAAATATTTTTTTAATAAGCTAAAATGAAAGCTGTTCAAATATGTATTAAAATAAAGCCAAAACACAAAAAAAAAAAAATAAATATGAAAAAAAAGAAAAAAATCTTCAAAAATAAAAACCAATCGTTGTGAATATGCAATTTCATGCAACTAAAATGTTATAAATATGTTAACCATTTCGCTCGTGTAAATTTCGTGCGGATAAATTTTCATTTTTGAATATCGAAATTATGCAAAATAAATTTAAATATTGTGCAGTGCATGCATTAAGCGCCAGAGTTGCGGATTTTAAACAATAGCGCCGCAAACTTGCTACCAACGAAAAAAAAATTTATAAGGCAAACAAAAGTGGCATTGTGTTAAGTAAATACAACTTTACTTCAAAAAAAACAAAAAAAAAAAACCAATGTGCAAATAGAATGTACTGGGCCATAATCTGTAATTGGTTTTGAGTTAAATATAAACCACACGTGTCTTGGGTTTCGGCGGCAGTGCCAACAGAGATGTGACAAATACAAAAAAAAAAAACAACAGCAATAAACACCAAAAACAAAAAGTATGCAAACGTCGCATAAAAATATTAAATGTGAAAAACACAAAGAACAACAATTCAAACAGATGTCAAACATAAAAAAACAACAACAACAACAACAACAACATCAGATGTCAATTGATGCAGCCCAAAAGTGAAGACAACCCGGCCTGTGCGATGACCAGCACCGGCACCGCTTAGCGCACCAAGCTAGGCCATAACTGGTAAGATGGGTGGCTACCTTTAAGAATAAAAAATATATACCTATATATACATTTAATAATAATAATATTATTAACAATATAAAATATATACATATATATACATATACAATAATAATAATTTCCCTGACTGACTATTTGGTCACAAATATTACAAAAAAAATAATTTTTTTGTGTATAATTAATTATAAGATACAAAATATTAAAATTATTTAAAACCATAAGCATTCAAAATTTAAAAAAAAAAATATTTAAAACATTAAGCACATTAAGCAAAATTAAAAAGATCACTAGCCTGAAGGCCTACGCTATATAAATAAATAAATAAATAAAAAGATCACTAGCCATGGGCGGTAAGGAATCAAAAGTGGATAAATCCAGGTAATGGTTACTGTTGATGGCCTTAAGTCAGTGCCGAATATCCTAATAATAATAGCAATTTTGGTAGGACTAAATTTAGCATTCTTGTATTCATTTGTAGGTATATTTTTAATTATGCAAAAATTTATGTTTTTTTTTTTTTTTTTTTTCTTGGGTTGATTTGTTTATTGTATGAATAACTTTAACCTATCTTTATGTACTTTTTGTTGTTTATTTTTTATTATTTTTTATAATTATGTTATCTTTAGGTTCTATGCCTATAACTGTGTATGGACCTATATATATTTCGTCAAGCTGATGACCTGTTTCGTTTTTAAGTAGTACCTTTTCTCCTACTTGTAAATTAAAATCTACGGATTTCTTATCATAGTACGTTTGTTTTTGTCTATGTTTATTTCTTTCGAGCATTTGTTTTGCTCTCGAATAAGCTTGTTGTAATCTAAATTTTGATTCTTTTGCGAAATCGTCTATAGTATATAGTGGATCTATTCTATCTATACTATTAAATTGTTTTGGTATATTACTGGTTTTACTAAAAACTAATTCGTAAGGACAATAACCATGAGTTATCGAAGGTGTCGTGTTGAAACAAAATACGAAGTATTGCAACCAAATATCCCAATCTGTCTTATCTACAGATATATATAATAACAAATGCGACATTCAAGTTTAAGTTAAAAAAATAACTTTATTAAACATCAAACTTAAAAGTACAATATGTGAGTCACTGTTACAATAGATTTATGTGGTCAACGTGTGTACCTCTTAACTAGAACAAATGTGAACTGATTCTTATTATAATTCCATCAATAAGGAAACCTCGTTGTTTACGTTATTGATGGCAGCTGCGTCGATGCTGACTCTGCAATTATGAAGTTCTTTGTTTTATCGCTGGGCTGAACATGATCCTCCATGGCGTCATCATAGGCGGCTTCTTGCACGTAGGCACAACTGAATTGTTTATGTCGCGTACTTCGTTATGCAGACCCTCATATGATCTTTATGTGTTTCGATGTCAGCATTGCTTTGTCGTTAAACTTGATAATTGCTTACGCTGCCGAATTGTGTGTATATAATATGTGTGTGTGTGTGTGTTAGTGTAACTTAACATATACGTTATAGGCTTGGTGCGGATATGTTACTATATATATCGTACATGTTCATTAAAAGTTCTATGACTTCTTTCAACAGTACCTAATGTCTGATGATGATGTGCTGTAGACGTAATGTTGTCTATCTTTAAATATTTGCACAAGTCATTTATAATTGAATTTTTATATTCAGTGCCGAGTGCCCATATCGGTAATGAACGTCTTCATTGGACCGTATCTGAGCACGAATGTTTCAAAAATTGCCTTTGCCACAGTGTTGGCACTTTTGTTTGGTATGGGTATGGCTACTAAATATTTTGTCAGGTCACATATTAGTGTGACTGCATATTCGTTGCCTTGGTCGGATTTCGGAAGAGGGCCTATTGTATCGACAATAACCCTGTCGAAGGCACATGTTGGTGTTTCTGTTATCACCAATGGGGTCTTTGTGTGCTTTAATGTCTTACTCTTTTGGCATTTTTCACATTTATTTATATAGTCTTTTATGTAACGTGACATATATTTCCAATTATAATGTCGTTTTGTTTTTAAAAATGTTCTTGTAACTCCTGTATGATCTCCTTGTGCTGGATCGTCATGGTATGTAGACAGTATTGCTTCTTTTTTTTTATCATTATTTATTATGGTCACCGGCTGCGCTACTCAAGCCGGTGACCATAATAAATTAAATTAAATTAAAAAATTTTAATTTAATTTAAATTTTTCAAATATTTATTGCCCATTTGTTTCAATTCATCTTTTGAAACAATTTCAAAGATTCCTTCACTCGGTGCCATTTTCAGTTGTATTTCAAGCCTTTGAAAAAATTGATCTAAATCAAAAGTTTCATTGGAATAAAGATCATCAACTTTTACTCTTGCGACAACTTTTTTACCATGTTTAAAAAAAAAACTCGGTTGGTGTTATTCGCAAGGTCACTACTTTTCGTACATCGTCATTTTGAATGACGTTGGGCTTAGAAGCTTTATCAAGAGTTTGCTTTTGCAAATTCTCTTGTTCATTTATACTTTTTTCTTTTCCTGGCCAGCATTTGTTCTGTCTACTTTGATTTCTGGTAGTGACTTTCAGAATGTTTACTTGCATTTGTTTGAGTTCATCAATCGTGATTCTGGACAGTGCGTCCGCCACGTGGTTATCTTTTCCCCTTAAATACTCAACTGTGAACTGGTATTATTCCAGTTCTAATCTCATGCGGGTTAACTTTGAACTTGGGTTTACCATTGAAAATAGACATGTCAGTGGTCTGTGATCTGTTTTGACAGTGAAGTGTCTGCCATATACGTATGGTCGAAAATATTTGATTGCCCAATGTATGGCTGTTAATTCTTGTTCTGTCGTATTTTTATTGCTTTCGCCTTTAGTGAATGCTCGAGATGCATATGCAATTGGAAGTTGGAGTTTATTATGGTTTTGAGTTAAAACCGCTCCACAAGCATGCTTACTTGCATCTGTGATTATGCAAAATTCTTTGCTGAAATCAGGATATTGTAACAGTGTCGGATTCATGAGTTGTTGACATTTATCTGTCCATTCGAACTTTACGTCCTTTTTAGTTAATCTTGTTATATGCCTTGCATATTCAGAAAAATTTTTTATGAAACGTCTGTAATAATTGCAAAATGCAACAAATCTTCTAGCGCTGTCAGCGTCTGTAGGGACTGGATATTTTTCGATGACTTCATATTTTTTCTCATCAGGTAAAATACCTTTGTCCGTGCATTTATGACCTAAGAATGTCACTTCATGTATACAAAAATGAGCATTTCTCTGGATTTAATTTAAGGTTGTGCTTTCGGCACAAGTCAAAAACGTTGCTTAGGTTTCTAACCATGTGTTTTTCAGGACAACCTATAACAATCAAGTCATCCATATAAAGGAATGCCTGAGATGCTTCCAGACCTGAGAATGCAATTGTCATCATTCTTTGAAAAGAATTAGAGGCAATTTTGATGCCATATGGTAATCGTGTAAAACGATAAGAGCCATTGCTCGTTGAAAAGGACGTTATGTTTCTTGAACTTTCTTCCAACTCTATTTGATGAAATCCAGACATTAAATCTAGACACGAAAAGTATTTTGCTCTTCCCAATTGATCAAGAATATCATCTATTCTTGGAAGTGTTAATTTATCAGACAGTAATTTTTTATTAATTTGGTGGTAATCAATCACCAAACGCCATCTTTTCTTCTGTTCACCTGGTATTGATTCTTTGGGAACAAGTAGAAGTGGGCTATTGTATACAGATACAGATGGTTCCACTATTTCATCCTTAATCAATTTATTAACTTGATTTGTTATTTCCTCTTTATGAGTCTGAGGTATTCTGTAATTTTTTGTATACACCGGTTCGTCGTCTTTCACTCTTAGTTTTTGTTTATAAAAGTTGTTCGTACTTATCGATTCGGTTTCTAGTCCGAATACATCACTATACTCCGTGCATAATTTTGTTAAAGTCTCTTTAAACCACCATTGTTTAAATTGTTTGAAATTTTTAGACAACTTGGACAACACTTCGTTTGTCCTACTTGCACCATCAAGTTTGACAATGTCATAGTCTTTAAGAGATTCGTGTTTTACTTTGGAGAAATTTACAAACTTTGTTTTGTTGGTGGTGTTCAATATTCGTACATAAGTTTTCTTTGTTGATACAATTGTGTTCGCAATAAAGACTCCGCTCTCAATTTCTTGATGGGGTATCAATACATTATCTTCTTTTGAATCTATAGATATCTGTCGGACCACTTCGGATCGTGTTGGCAATAGTGTAGTTTTGTTTGTTACTGTGTAAAAGATTGGTAAATTTATTGATTCTTTCAAATTGTGAGGTCTAAGTGTTAAACCTTCGGTTCTCGGATCGTTATCAAGCAATGCTCGGAACTTCCAGAAAGAAGAAGAAGAAAGTCCAATCCAACTATGCCATCGCTGGGAATCGGAAAATTAGAATCTACTATGTGGTATTATATATTTATCTTCTATTGTTTCGACGAAGGCGTAACATTTTGATTGTATCACACCGTCGCCTATTCCCGTTATTTCTGCTATATTACTTCGGTCTATGTCCGATTAAATCTCAGAACCTTCTTTTAAAACTGAAGTTTCTGCACCTGTGTCAATCAAAAGTAATAATGGTCTACCCGATTGAGCACATTTCATTTCTACGAACAAGTTCGAACCAAGAGTGATTGAAAAAATTTTGTGTTTTACTGGTCTTGAACATTCAAGGGGGCTTGTTGGTTTTCCGAACCAACATGAACAATTCGCACATTGTTATTACGACCGTTATTAAAATAACCTCTGTACTCTCCACGATTTGATGAACCTCCTCTGAAGTTTCCTCTGAAGCCTCCTCTGAAACCTCTATCATTGTTATTATAACGGCTTCCGCCGCCCCGGTAGCCACCTCTATTGTAGCCACCTCGTTGATTTCTATGGCGGAAGTTTCCTCCGCTTTGATAGAATCTTATATTGTGGGGGTTGTTACTCATTTCTGTGGCACAGTGTATGTATTTACTCACGGCATCATTTAGTGATACAAAATTTCCTGCCTCTAGAATTGTACGAATTTTTTCGTTATCACAATTCTTTACTACGGCAGTTATGGCTTCCTTTGTTGAAAATGACTCTGCATTAATTGCATCCAGGCCATCATCAATATAGGCTGCCTCAAGGGATTTGCGTAGGCGTTCTATCTCAGTTGTGTATTGAGTCGGCGTCTTTAAATGCTGTTTAGAACTAAACAGTTTCGCCTTTAACACATCTACAGACTCGCTTTTTACTATCTGTTGTAGTTTTGAAATTATGCCCTTAATTGTGGAGTCATCCTTTACTCTATACAGAGTGGGGCCCAGGATTTTCGACTTTATGATCTCAACTGCCAGACTTTCCTGGTTTCCCTTTGTAAGATCAGTTATTTTTAAAGCCGTCATAAATCTTTTCAAATTGGCTTTTTTACCGTCAAATTCTGACCTATTGTCGGGAACGTGTCACTTCTTCTTCCATGATTATTTTTTTTATAACTCTGGGACTTGGTTGTGGTATTTTCTGCTTCACCTCAATATCTGAGTCACTGTTTTCTTCTTCAGACTCCTCTTTTTGATCTGATTCCTCTTCTAACTCTTCTTCGAACAGATCTATCTCAATCCTTTCTAGGGTACTATCATCCAAAGTTCCTAATTTATACCTCCCGAACGACCTCTGAACTTGCTGTTTAAAACTAAAGTAAACCTTTTTTATCTGTTTTCTATGACTCTGCGTCAATTTCTGACCAAGTTCTTGGTGTATATCGTATACCCAATTTATAGCATTTATTATTTTTCTGAAATGCTTACGAAAAGTTACTGGCTTAACATCTTCCTTTTTGTTTATGCATTTTGAAGCCTTTCTCACAGTTTCAATTTCTAATTTTAGTTTATATTCTATCTCCTGCCATGTATCCATTTATGTTTTGCTTTTGAATAAAAATTTTTATTTTTTTTTTACTTTATTATATTTTATCAAGACCGTCTGCCCTGCTCTGATAACGTGTTTTAAGTAGCTTATTATGTTGGACATTTTTTACAAATAAGAAAACAAAAACATATTACTAATTATTTTTTAAGGAAAATCATTTTATCAATTTTATATTTTTATATTCCTTTAATACTTTACACATATCTAAACTTTAAAAAAAAAAAATAGAATAATAATAATAATAAATTTTGGTTGCTATACTCAGTAAAACTCAAATTTCAAAAAAAAAAAAAAAAAAACCCTCACCAAAATAACTCCATAAATTACGTTATTTTTCAAAAGGAGGGAGGTGTAGTGTGTCACATAAATATCATTGTTTATGTTTAAATATCAATGAGTGCATGTATATACAATGTCTAAGAATGCAGCGCAAGCAGTTCCCACGGCGAACCAAAACCATTATGCAGCGCAAGCAGTTCCCACGGCAAACCATTCTTAAGTGCGACTCAAGTGCAGCGCAACCACTTATATAAATATGCTGACCAAGCCAAATTGTATATGCATGGATTCAAATATCAATCCAATGTACTATTGAAGTTAACATTAAGAACAAATTTGTAAAACTAAAAACAGTCGAATAAATGAGACCAAACAACCAAGACGTGCGTTTCTCATTTATATCGTATGAGTCTGACAACAGTATCTTGTACCATCACATTGCAATCAAATTCGGTATATTGCTTATTTATTTATTTTATTTTAGAGGGGGTAAAACAAAGTACAGTTGGTCTTAAATTATAAGAAAAATGTAAATGTAATATTGAAGAAAAATTAAACATTACATATATAAAAAAAGTCAAAAGAGCATCAATGACCAAACAGGTGCCTCATAATACAGGATTGGTCATGGATGCTGGCAGAGGCAAGTCAAGATGACTTAGAATAGAAGACGTGATAGAAGGAATAGACCGTTCAAAAGAGAGGAAATTAAAAAGGCTATTATAATTAGAGCATTACACACGGAAAGGATCATGCATAGCAAAATTATATATACAAAGTTGCAAGGCTATGGGGCGATAATTACGAGTAACTCTGGTAGGTATAACAAAAGTAACTTTATTAGGAAGTTTAGTAGAATCAATAAGGCCGAGTAATAGCTTATGCATGAAAAGTACACCGTTGTAGAACATGCCACGGTTATTTAAGGAGGGCAGCCTTATAAAGCGAAGTCTGTCAGAATATGGAGGCAGTCGAATAAGTGGATCCCAATTTGAGCCGCGAAGTGCGAAGAGCAGAAATTGCTTTTGAACAGACTCAATCCTGTCCTGACAAAAGACAGTATTGAGGGCTCCAAACGCAGGAACAATATTCCAAAATTGAGCGGACGAGAGAAATATAAAGAAGTTTGGTTGTGTAAGGGTTTATGGTCAAACAGTATGCCAAGATCTAAAACACTCATGATACGTTCCAAGGAAGAAGAGTCTATAGAGTAAACAGCAAAATGAGTTACAGAACGGTAAAAAGCCATAATTTTACATTTCGTCTTGTTTAGAAAGAGTTGGTTGACATTACACCAATATTGCATTCTATCGAAATCTTGCTGAAGAAGTGAATGCATATAATAATCATTGTAGGAGTAGGACAAACAAAGTTTTACATCATCCGCATACATAAGAATGCGAGAGGAACGGATAACTTGTGGAAGATCATTAATGAATAAGATAAAAAGTAGGGGACCTAGATGGCTGCCTTTAAAAACTACCTTCTGCACACGATTAGATAAATAGGATGAGATCCACTTTAAAAGACAAGGCGAAAATCCTAAACGCGACAGTTTAACTAGAAGAAGGCAATGGTTCACTGAGTCAAATGCCTTACTGAAGCCAGTGTAAATGACACCAGGTTGCATTTTGCTAATAAAACCAATGTTAATAAGAGAAGAAAGTTCTAAAAGGTTAGTAGAGGTGGACCGACATTTTACAAACCCGTGTTGGGAGTCAGATATTAAAGAACGGCAGTAGTGTGGCAATTGTGAAGTGACAAACCTTTCAAAAACTTTTGGAATTGATGAAAACTTGGCAATACCTCGGTAGTTCTCAATATTCGACTTGGAACCTTTTTTATGAAAAGGGATAATGAAGGATGCATTCCAGATGGCTGGAAGATACGAAAATTTTAAAGAAGAGTGGAAAAGAACAGAAAATGGCGTGGAATGGGAACCGGCACAATGCTTCAGAACACAACAAGGAATAGCAACAGGGCACCCTGTACCAAAGGTACAAAGGTATAAGCTTGTACAAATGCTTGCAACCGGCAGAAGGAGGCGTGGCAGACCCCATAGAGTATTTATATTCTATAACCGATATAGCCATGTCTGTCTGTCCGTCTGCTCATTTGAATAAAAGGATTATAAGAGCTATAGATCGCCAATTTTACTAAAAGATGCGCATAATATTCAGGCAGGTCAAGTTTATCAAGAATTTAGAGGTTTACACCTACACTATAAAAGATATCGGATACAAATTTACCACAGTTTTATGCTTTGTTTTTAAGAATAGTATGCAGCAAAACAAAAAAAGTTTTAAATTTAGTGGTACAGGGTATTTTAGTGTAGGACAGGCACGGCTGTAGCATTCTCGAATTCTTAGAAATTAAGGAAAGCTTTCGGAATGTCTCGAAATGAATGTGAAAGGCCATACGAGGTTGGCGTGCAAAGCTGTTTTTACCTTAACGCCACACAAAGTGAACATTCCAATTGTTTCAGAACAACAGAGAACTTCTAAGAATACTTCTAAGCAAAAGGGTTTTAAAGGAAGAACTAGACTAAAAGACAATCTTTCATGTTTCCATTGTTGCTTGCTTCGAGAATTATTCAATTCGGGGGAAAATATGCTAAATCGATTGCTTGGGGTTGAATGGTTGTCGCATCGACAAAAAGTTTATGAAGCTCTGATAAATTTCGTACTTTTGACAGACAGAAGCAAATAACCACGACGCATAGTTCTGGCAGGTCACAATCAAAATGTTAAACAGCAATGCAAAAATATCTTTTGGTAACTTGTATAAGCAGCACATTTGGTGGTCTACAAAATACAAGTGTTCATACGGACAAACCGACAGAGCTTGATCACGACCCGAAATTATGAAAAGCATTTTGGTATAAAATACTTATGGTCTGACATGCCTAGTTTTGCCTGTTACAAACATTGCATTACATAAGTATATCCCTCACGGGGAGACAGGGTATAAAAATAACAGTGGACAGAACGAGGCAGGGAAATGGAAATCATCATTTGTAATTTACAAGCAAAGCCAAAACAAACCAAAAAAAAACTTCGGCAACAGAATAGAATCAAAGAGAGAGGGAGTGAGAGATAGAGAAAGAGAGGAAAAAAATATATGGAAAATGCTGTCAGTTATTTTTGGCGTATGAGAGTGTCCGATGAAAAAAGAAATGACAAAATAGCACAAAGCACGTATGCACACAACCAACACAAAGACGCGCTCACACAAACACACACACTCACTTATTCACTCACTCACACATTCACATACTCATCTAACACGTACTCGCATATTTTTATTCAAATTTGAGTTTAAACTTGTTTTTGGCAGTATGTAAACTATGACACACACACACACACATACACACACACAAACAAACAAACACATACAGGGAGACTACAAGGCGTTGGCTCACATTGCAAAAGTGTCGCGCGCATAGAACGAATAAACCCTTTCGGCATTATGTTTTTCGATTTTGGCATTCGTTTTCATCTTTTTGGTTGCAGTCACGTATGCGTGATCATAATAAAATAGAACTTGAAAACAGCCATAAAAGGCAGCTGAAGCGGCAAAGACAGCTAGATATACAGAGGAAGACATGGACAGAGTCAACAGAACAATTGCAGGCAACAAAGCTTATACCATACCATACCATACCTTATATAGTACACAAATCGATGGCACTAAAATTCGTTTGCAGAAGCCCATTGGCATTAGCGTCAATGTGCATAAACAACGAAATGCGGCAATAGATGGCGCCTGAGGCTAGAATACCGCTACAATGCGACCAAACTTCCGGCGGATGTTGTTGTGTTCACGTCCATGACATGGAAGTCAGTTTGGCATAAGTAAATCGAATGGATATTTCCATTTGCGCATTGAGTGCAATTGAAGCTGAAATTGATAAGAGAATAGAGGAAATGCATAGTTTAAGTAAATGTTGGTTGATTGAATAGACGTTAATTGTTGCGTCAAAGTTCCTTTATACTTTAAATACCTAGGTAGGTTAAGGTAGGTGGGTTTTTATGCTTAGTTTGTAGCTGGAGGATGCTGGTAGTTCCTTGTTTTGCCAGTTCGTCCGCAATTCAGTTTTCCTCAATATCCCTTTGTCCCGGGACCCAGATGAGGTGGATAGAAAACTGTTCTGCCAACTGCTCCAGAAACGAGCGACAATTATTCACTGACTTCATGCATGATGTCAAAGAGGCGAGAGACTTTATGGCCGCCTGACTATCCGAATAAATACAGATATTTTTGTTACCTATTGGTAAGTTTTGTATTGTTATAAGAGCCTCCTGCCTACTAACCTACCTTAAATACCTAACATATCATCATACTTTGTGCCTATCAACACTCATTTTGTATTTTCAAATATGAAAAAAATACAATATACAGATAAGTAAACATTTGAATTATCTGCAACCCTTATGCGCAAAAAAAGTAAAGAGCGCTATGAGTTAAATGATGCATTGGTCGAAAAAAACTTCAATATATATATACTTTAATAACATTATTCAAATTTGTTGTATTGTAATGTTGTATTCCAAGTTCGGCCATTAAAAGTCACTCATATTTTACATATTTATATCCTGTATTGAAAAGTACAAAGGGTATAATAAGTGCGTGCAAATGTATGTAACGGGCAGGAGGAGACCCCATTAATATGTATATTATTGATCAGCGTCAACAGCTGAACAATATAGCCATATCTGTCTGTCCGTATGAACAAAAGGATCTCAGAGACTATAAGAGCTATGGAGCTAAAATTTTACCAAAAGATACTCGTAATAGTCTGGCAGATGAAGTTTTATTTATTTCGATATGTGAAACTGTGAAAGATATAAGTAAAACCAGGAATATTGAAGTATTTACTAGTGATAAGAACTAAATGCTATAGCCTTGAAGTTTAAGGAATATATCTTTATATAAATACGTCAATAAAAAAGTCAGTGTGGTACCGATTGTGTTCGTATGCGTATCGAGGTGAAACTTACACTATGTGATAGCCACACATCATATGGTGTGCACAATGTATGTTTCACCTCGATACGTTGAAATCATGCAGGTGAAAACTCATACGAAACATTAAAATGTATCATGAAAGGGAGAATTACAGCAACGGCAGCAATAGCAACCCTGGAACAACTTGACATTATTTCAATATTTTCTTTCATGGTCTTGATGATCCAAATTTAATAAAGAAGACCGGGGGTTGGCTTGCGAAGCACTCAGGGGGCGGAGCTCTCTAGTAATAAAAAATCAATCGCACAGTACATACATACGTGTACGACGTGTGTTTAGGTTTCGGAATTTACGCCAATTGGTTTCCTCGCCTACATGTAAAAGTCAGGCTACATGAGCAAGTGGGTAATACTTTGCAAAGATCGTATCTCAGAGAAGATTTAGAGATTAGAAACGCAGAGAAGGAGAAGGATATGAGGTGTAGATGGCGGAGCAGCCAACACTTAGAAGTTCAGAGACAAGAGCACGCTGTGAAAACAGCACAAAGAATTTCTGAGCAGGAACACTATGCAAGGAACATTATGCTTAGAAGACAGATCAGAGAAAACTTAGAGATTAGCATTGCAGATCAGGAGCATGATACATTGCGTAGATCGCAGAGCAAGCAAAGAACACAGGCTCAGGCTGACGCAACAAATAATTCATTTGAGAAGGCAAGAGATACAATAATAGGAGAAGTGCAAGAATACAGTCACGCCACGTTGGTGAGGAATGGACCTCTTCATTTTTTTCTTCTGAATCTGTTCCCTTCGTGGCAGCACCAGATGATTAATAATTAATTAGAAAACGAAATGATGGGTATGCAGCTCCTGGGTTAGAAAGGGACGACCAGGCAAAAGAGGAGGAGTAGCTATTGCTCCAGCAGTAGGACAGCAACCTCTAGATATGATCTTAGATTGTAATTCAGAGGAGTCTTTTTCCACCATATATGCCGGGATTAAGAGAAAGTGTAGAAGAATTAGGTCAGAGTTAGGAAACTTTGATAGAAGAGGATGTAGAAGAGATAAATTGTTTTTCAATTAGAGGAACTTGGAATTGGTCAATATAAGGAACAATATATACGCTCTTCTTCTGCGCATTGTGAATCAGAGAAAAAGAAAGGCATACATGCGTTAATACAGGGTATTTTATAGTCGGACAGGACCGACTATCGCATTCATGCCTGCAAGGCAATTAACATTATGGAAATAAAGAATATTACAGGGTATATTATGGTCTAGATGATCTGAATTGAATAAAGAAGACCGTACCGGATTTAACGTGCGAAACACGTATTTGGCGGCGCCTCCCAGTTTAATTATAATTAATTAATTAATTTTCAATCATTACAATCAACTCAAGATGACTTTTTATAAAGTAATTAATCCCCCATGTGAAGCATCTTTTATTCATTTTAGGACATCCTGTACTCCATGTACTTTTTGCCGAATCTTAGCATAATTTTGTAATGAGCTTAATTGACCGATGATATATGGCCTACGGAGACCCAGATAAGATCTACAAAAGTAGAGCTCAGCAGGTTTTTTTATTTTGTAACCCGGGAGATAAAATCAATATAAACATATTCCAAAATTTGAATTTATATCTCTTAAAGAAGACGAAAAAATCAAAACATTTTTTTACTTGTTTACACCAAACTTCGTTAGGGACTTTTGTTCAAAAAAATTGGTTAAATTACGTAAAGTGCAAAATTATTTTAACTGTTAGTTCCTCTAATACAGCTTACATTTTATTTATTTTATTTATGCGATTGATAAAAAAAATAAAGTTTCCGGGTTCTTGTTGGTTATTGACGAACTTGCCTGCTTGGCTGTAGATATTGGCTCCGCATGTGTTAATACATTTTTAAAGCTTCTTTTTTTCTCTTGATTGGATTAGCATCCCTTAGACCTTTGGCAAGACTTTTCTGTTGGATATTTTATTGTAGCGGCTAGTATGTTTATTAATCTTTCCTTTGAAGCTGCAAGATGTGACGGCTTACTCATACTGCAGGTGACTGCTTTGTTCGCAATGCGCAGTGCCCGGAAAATCGGAAATTTTGACATAAACTCGAGAAAGATATTTACAGTTCTGAAGCTTGGCATATTTACAAAAAAGACATATAGAAAATTCTGACAAAGTTTCATCCCGATCGGACCACGCCCACTCTTACCGCCCATACAATCCATATTATAAATTGGCACAAAACATAAACTTTCTGTGAATATATTAAATCCTGTCACTCCTGTGAAAAGCATAGGGCCTGTAAATATAGATCATTTAATAATGATCAAATAATTAATATATAATACATTGTGCTGTTAATTATTTGACCCCATCTAATTCAATTCATGCTATTTTTTATTTATGTAAAGTATTTAATTTATAACTTAAAATAAAATAACTATAAGCTGGGTCCCGTGGATCCATTCTCATCCATTAATTTCACTTTTATTGCGGTGAAAAAAATTCCTTTTCAAAAGTAATGAACCTCTTTGCAGTATGAGTTCACATATTCTGTACAGTAACCTGTGTTATCTATTGCATTTTGGCAAATACATATTAATATACCTAACTGGTTGAGATGGTAATTTGTCTTGGCGATTTTATATTTTCCTAAATCTTTTGAAAGATCCATTCGGAAATAACCTCAGTCTTGCGTACACCTTCAGTCTAAAAGTAAAGCAATTCGATGGGACTGAATACTTTGCCTGGTTCTATACTCTATTATATTAAATACTTATTTTCCCCATATTCTTACCACCGAACAATTTAATACGATCGTAGGCAGCTGAAGTGTCGTGCTGGGATAGTAGTTTTGTGAGAAGACTATCAATCCAGGCAGTTAGTAGTTAGTATTAAGAAAGGCTAGTTCAATATTAAAACCGAAAATTCTTAATGCTGTGCTGTTGGTATTTTGTCAAGTGTACTAATTTTTTTCCCAGTTTTTAATATATATTCAATTTGCAAGAACTCATACCCACACATATAGGCACATATGTAGTATACACATGTGGTCTGCATGCATGTGAACATTACAGATGCTAAGCTTCAGCAGTTGCTTGTTAATATGGTTAACTCCAACTTCTCATTTGAATACAAACTGGGGCACAATTTAAAGCTGCAGCAGTCCACAAATTACTAACAGCAACAGAAACCTAAAAGTCTGCAACAAATGTTTTTTTGGGCGAAAAATCTTCACACACAATGAAGTGGACGACAATACAATGCCAACAAAACAAAAATATTGACATAGACAATGGCATAATGTATGCGCACAACTACAATTATGCATTGTATGCAATGTATGTGTGTGAGTGTGCAGATTTGCCTTTTGCCAAGCAAAGACTGACACTTTTGGTGCATGTTGTTGTTGTCAAGCCATACAGGCGCACGGCACTTACAACAGACACTTAAACACACTAACACTCATACAGTTGCATAAACACTTATAGAACCATTTCAGCATAGTCACCTAAAAGCTCTGCCATTTACACAAACACAGACACACTCATCCACGCGTGCAAACACGCCATTCACACATACAGGCATACACGCCCACAAGTGCAGTTTACTCATACGTTATGGTCGCTAATGTGTCTGTTTTCTTTGTACTCTGCTGGTAGAGGAAATGCGAATGCAAGTTGCTCGGAGGGAGACAGAATCGTTTTCGGAACTGTTGGAAATTTACCAGCTGCTCTTTGGATATTTTTTCAAATAGCCTTTCTCGCAGCCTTCCATTGAGTGGCTGATGAACTACTAGCTGCAATCCGCATAGAATTTATGTTCGACAGCTTGAGGCCATTTTACAACTGTTTCCCACCAACAACATGATGCAGTTCCAGAGGCATTCATTCATGCTATTTTATAGGCTATATAATTGGTACAATGCTTGGCATTGTTATAGTAGCGTCAATTTGAAGGCACCTGTTGACTCTTACATGATGGTCAATTCAGTTTGTATTTTTTTACGCTTGCATACAGTGCGTATGCGTTATTTTTTATCTGTTCTTGAGTGCTGCAGCAATGATATTAGTAAAGTTGACAGCTTTTACAAAACGATGAAAGAAAATATTGTATGTGATCATCAAACTGTGACTGTGTTGTCGGATTTTGTTGTTGTTGCACTCACACAAACACACAGACGTACACTGAAAAATGATTAACAAAACTTTGTTGGCTTCCGCTGTGTTATCATTTAATTAAGTTTTCTTTAATTAAGTCGACATGTGAGTAACCGCAGTGAGTTGAACGATGGAAGCGCTATATACAAGAGACTAGGCAGGGCAATACAAAAGCATGCAGCATGTTGCAGCAAAATGCGTCAAGAGCAACACTTACACAGTGTGTGCTGGTGTGCGTGTGTTTGTTGCATCCATGCTTAATTAATGCGCGTTGCCTTTGCAACAAATTCACATGTATACACAGCGTATTACAACATGGCTGGCATTCAAACTGCTGTGTCTGTGTGTGTATGCTACTATTTTGGCGCATTTTCCAACACTTAAAACTTGCGAAAAGCCAACGCAAAATCAACGCTCTGAAGTGCCAAACATTTGCAAATGATTTACTAACAATTTAAGCTGCGTGTGCTCAAGTGTTGATAGTTGCTCGTTGCTTGTTGCTGAAAGAGAGTGTTGCATTTGACATCAAGTGTAGTGTAGCGTGAATTAAAATTTTAAACTTGTATTAACAAAAAATTGCTTAAATTTTGCATTAGCTGTTGCTCCCAATTCCCAAAAGTGAACTGGGGCTGGCATTTTGTGCCAGTGACCCAAAAAGCCAAGAAAATGCGGCACATGTCACATTTGCCATTGCATTTGCGTAAAATTATTTGCATGTGTTGCGATGTATGTGTGCTGTATTTTTGTTGGTCATGTTGATGACTCCCAAGGTGACTGTTTCATTTTCGTTTGGCGATGTGTTGACAACGTACGCACACCAGCAAACACTGCCACACACACAGACACACACCAAACAAACAACCCAACAACAAGAGCAACAACACTGCCCCATTTACATATTGAACTTTTATGTTGCATACATGCAGGCGCTGACATAATGCTTCATCATCTGGCTCTTGGCAGATATTGCTGTTGCTGTAGTCTTCTTGTTGCCACTGTTTGCTGCTGCTCCTGCTGCTGGTGCATAGTAATTGCAACATTTGCCGCTATTGCTGGCATTGTCCTTGCCAACTGTCTCAATAGTAACGTCAACAATGGCCCATCCAACGAGCGCTGCTGCACTGGTTCCAACATGTCCCCGTTGCATTGTTGTGCCTGCTGTTTTTACAATTATCCCATCCGACTATCCCTGGTTCATGGCTCATCTTGTTCTTGACAAACCTTGAAGCGGTTCCCATTCTTATACCCTTTATGGTATAAAGGGTATATTAAGTTTGTGCAAGCCGAAAATATATATAACATACAGTAGGAGACGTCGGAGGCCACCCAAAAAATGATCAGGATGAGAAGAGAAGTCGATATATCCATGTCCGTCTGTCTGTCTGTCCGTCCGTATGAACGCCTAGATCTCAGAGATAGTAAGAGCTAGAGCAACCAAAGTTTCTGATAAGATACCTCATTACTCCATACGAGACAAGTTTATTTTGTTTTTAGAGCACCTCGAAAAAACAAAAGTTTTAGATTGATAATTCGTTTGCTTATGTAGGTATTGTAAGCAAATTTGACACTCAGAATTTATTTTCTAGCACTGCACAATGGGCCCGCGTGGCTAGATTTTGGCCAAAAGCCCTCCAGACGAAATTCAAAATTTGGAAAATATGACAATGTAATATGATTTAACACATATTAAGGTTACCAGAGAAAAAAAAAAAAATATTGAATTTTAATTAGTGGTTTTTAACTTATTAGACATCAAAGATGACATTTTGTATTTTTTTAACTTTCGCGATAATTTACAGAAAAAAAAACACGCATTTACTATGATACATGCAGCTACGAAATCTTCATTCACTTTATTATTTATAAATGTTACTTCTGAGAAAAAATAAAATTGAGCTTAAAAACTTTTTGTTTTTTTTTTGTTGGTTTTTCATCATTTGTGTACTTTGCTTCAAGGGTGCCTCCGACTACCACTCGATGTTTGATCGAAAAAAATTTTATAAATTTCTTCACATGTTTTACAAAAAAATGTAATTCCTCCCGATTTTCGGAAATTGAATTTTGTATCTAAAAGTTGAATACTAAAAATTTACCTCCAGGAAATTGTACTATTTTTTGAATTTCTTAGCTGCCTAAAAGTATGCTTTAATTTTTTTCATTTTAAAAGTTGTACGTAAATGTAAGAAAAATGCACAATATGAAAATTTTATAGCATACTTACAAAGGCGCTAATCAAAAATTGTAAAATTTATCAATTTTGAAGAAAAAACGTAAAAATGTAAATATAGATTTTTGAATTTTTTTTTCCGAAATTAAAAGAGCATGCAAAAAAAAATTATAACAGTTAAAAAGCATATGGTTTGGTGATGTCGTCTTTTTGTAATTTGCTTGGAAAGCTGAAACTATTTGGTGCTATAACTCTAAAACCGTTCAATATCTATATCGCTCATATCTACCTCTGTGTAAAATATGGTCCAATTCCAATACACCGCTTTTTTTTTAAATTAAGTTTAACATTTTACTTACATTTTTTCCAATTTTGGTTTAGATTATCTATGTCTTAAAAAAATCTGAGGAGGCTCAAACTTAAATAATAAAAAGCAGCTCAATCCTTTACGAACACGTATGTAAAATTTCATCACTCTAAAAAAATTATTATGGAAATGCCAGGGTTTTGGCCAAAATATGAGAATCTGGGCCCATAGCGCACTGTACCAAATTTGATCAAAATAGGTTCACTATTTCATAAAGTTCCTATAGGACCGCAAAATTTCGTTTTTTAAACTTAACGCGTTACGGCTTAATTTAAAAAAAAAGTGTTTTTCGTTTTTATTTAATTGTGACTAAACTACTGAATATTTTTGAACCAATTTTTTTTTTCAATCTAAATATGCAATAGGGCAATTAAAAAAAAAATATTTTATATTTTTTAACCAAAACATTTTCTTTAAAAAAAATATGAAATTTTCTGAATATGAATCAAATCGATTTGGTGAAACAATGTCAAAAAAAAATAAAACAAAAATTTTGCAATGTTTTTTTAAAAAATGTATGAAAAAATGTAGTTTTTTTCAAAAGATGACAAAAATTATAAAACATTTTTATAATATTTAATAGAATACATACTTCTTGTTTTTATAATAAAAAAAGTGATTTATTTTGTAGGTAAATATAAAAATTTTGACATTGCTCAGCAAACGATTTTTTAATTATTTGCATTAAGTCATGCAATTTAAATCAAAAATATATGGGGTTACACTCAACACAAAAAATTAAACGAAATTAATCATTCGTAATATAAGAAATTATAAATTTTCGATGCAGAAATTTTATATATACCCTTTCTACAGGTAAATATAGAATATATAGAATTACTTAAAACAAAATTTTGAAAAGTATATGCAGAGTATCGAACTGTCTGCACCTCCCCGACTAGCTATGTGCTGTTGTACTTCAAAGATTCAAAATACATTTTAAGCTCGTCTTTGACTTGGGCTAATTATCTTGACTTGGCTTGGTCACAGATCGTGTGCCTTCTTGGCTTACAACGCGCTTGATTATTTTTATGCTTCGCTTTATTTAATGAACACTCGGTAAATGAAAAGCTTAACCATAGTCATAGTTATCATGCATACTCCAGAGCAACATGTTGCAAGGCTTAGAGATGAATGCTCCGCTACAGCTGTGGCTTGCTGGGTTGTTATCTATCTAACTGACTACTGGTTCTATGGGGCTAGCTGGGATGGTTGAATGTGTATTTACGGTTGCTAATTATGAAGAGTAAAAGCGTGAACAAAGACGCGGAGTAGAGAGCAGCAGCGGTAAGATTGTGTAGAGCAATTGCGCATCACTTTGTGTAATTAAAGTTAAAGTACTTGCTCTGTAATTTGAATACATAATTTGTTGCCAGTTCCGTGCTCTTTTTTGCCCGTCTTTATTCTTTTGAATTAGCTTGTGGCTTTAGTTGAAATAACGCGGATTTGGCCTTTTGGCCAGCGTAGTGTAAGTACAAATGAAACTATTTGAAAAACGCTTAAAAGTATGCCACAAAAATATAAAAACCAGTTGGCCAGCCTCAAAACATGGCCGCAAAATAAAATATTTATGACTTTGCGGTTTATGTACTTTTCAGTATCTGTCTGTGTGTGTGTATCTGTTTTTTTTTGTGTGGTTTATGAAGAGTCAAAAGTTTTAAAATATTTCGATGCTTGCTTCAAAGCATAAATTTGAAACTATTTACGTCCAACATAATTTTGCTTCACATACATATATTTAATTTTTTTTTTATGTCTGAATAGGTTTGTTGTTAAATGTAGAGCAAATTTGTTGGTTTTATAAATGAAGCCTTCCGAGATGATTGAAATATAGAAATTTTTTTATATTATATAATATAAAAATACAACTTTGCTTTCTCGGAGAAAATATGAGGTTTCTCGACCTCTCACCACTAACCTTTGTCATCAATCTAATTCTATCTATTTCAAAAATTTCATTTTGAAAAACTTGAGATAATCCCACCGCTGTGATTTTAGATATAATTTTAGCTATGTCATCACTGACAAAAGGAAGATCAGCAGTGAATATTGTGTAAAGGACTGATCCCAAAATCCTACCCTGTGGAACATCAGCACGATGCTGTAGAATTCTTTGCGTTCCATTTGAGTCGAGGATTCCGAGTAGTCTCAATTGTCTTCTTCGTAGAGCGGTCTCCCTCAGCTCGATGATATTAGCATATCGCCTGCAGCCACGTTCCAAGCTGGTGTTAATCTCGTTCAGGTCTG
This sequence comes from Chymomyza fuscimana, assembly GCA_949987675.1. Lineage (NCBI taxonomy): Eukaryota > Metazoa > Arthropoda > Insecta > Diptera > Drosophilidae > Chymomyza > Chymomyza fuscimana. The sequence continues at coordinate 90,443,420 of OX465088.1, forward strand.
ATCGTCTCCAGGTAATTTTCCATTTGAGTTGCAATTATTAAAATATGATTTGAGGAAGAAAACAACATGAAAATTGGAGCGAAAAGTAGCACTTTGATTTTATTGAATTTATGAATATCAAGAATATATGAAGCAGGAGAAATATTCTGTTTCATCCAAAACTGGACCAAAGTTAGCTGTGCTTTGCAAAAAATTACACAAATCTCAAGATACGGCACAAATCTGGTGAATTGCATCACATAGAAACCAGCGGGTGCGCTTGGTTCGTTCGTAATTCAACAAGCTATATAAATTTTGGTCTGGTACCGGAGAAAGATCAGTGTCCTTTTTCTCCAGTCGCTATAGAGATCGTCTAAGAACGCACGACAACAGGAACCCGAGGATTATGGTAAGTTCAAAGCAATCAGGCGCTAAAAGAGAAGATATTTTGACCTATTTGGCAGTCGCTTACAGATGCAAGCCAAAAAAACCCTATAAAAAGTTTTGGGCTACTAATAAGACAAAAATAGTAGAATTTGCTAGTGAATTGGGAAACGAGAAGCTCGAAATGAGTTCAGAAGGGTTGAATCAAGTTAAAATAAGGCACGGTATTGTTCAAAAACAAGATCAAAATGATGAGGCCGAAGAGATGGTACTTGCCATTGACGTTTGGAAGATGTTATACAAACAAAAACATTAAAACAGATTTTAAGAGTTTTTTTTATATAAAGGCCTATACGCAGCACGAAATATTTCGCACGGAATCGCAAAACTTATATAAAAAAAAAAATTCCATTTGGGATATCCCATAGACCCCTTAAGGAAGTAATTTTTTGCTCGTATAAACTTTAAACATAATTTTTTTTTACTGCTTATCTTGCTTTATTTTAAATAGAAATTCAATGTAATTAATATATCATATTAAAAGTTTTGGAGAGTTCAGCGTAGAATTAAAACAGAATTTTAGAATTATTTATTAAATTAATAATAATAAACATTACATTGAACTTGTTGAGAGTTCTATTTGGTGAATATTCGTTAAAACCCCAGAGAATAGACATACACCCGATTGCCATCCTTAGATGCGATAAAAGATACTTTTAGCTGGATCTTTTACTGATTTTATTTTACATTTCAAATCGGCTGACCGATGATTTTTATTTGAATTTTATATATACTTAAAGTATTGAGATTTGCAAGTTTTATTGAGATATTTGTACCAGAATATATTTGATAATCTATTTGTTGTATGCGCTGAGTAAACGTTTATTTTGACAAGAGTTACATTAAATTGTATACAGTGCCTCCATTAAGTATGCAATGCAGTTTGCCCTAAGATATGTAATTTTATTTATTTGCACTGGTTACGAAATGAAATTTCAACAACAATTCCAAACAAACACATACTACATACACGTATATACGTATCTGTGTACACTGGGTACACATGCATATGTAATGCTAAATATTTATATTTGCATATAGTAACTTAATACCTTTTTCGTCGGGCCAAAGGAGTAACAAAGTGCGTGTGGTGCAAGTTTTTGTTTTTGCTTTTTCTTTTTTTTTTTACTTTTGGGGGTAATTGGATGTAGCAAGGTGCAAGGTATACATACACCTTGTTGGTTGCATGTCCGTATAAGTTTTTCCTTATATGTATGTATGTGGTTGAGCTTGAGTTTGTTCATGTGGGTTTCTAACTTTTTGCATACAGAGTCAAAAGCTTAAATGCACTTCAGAGCGCAAGTGAAAACTTATTCAAAATGAATGTATGGGTGGGTATGCATGTAGTATATCTTGGTACGTACTATATGTATGGATATGTATATACCTTTGCATGTATTTATTTATGGTGAAGATTGCCTTGCATTTGGGCGTCTGTGCGTGTGTTGGGTACAGCTCTTGGCTTTTGGGTCAACTTTAGAGACAACTGTCGAGGTTAAGTCCATTTTCATATAATACAATACATGTACATTTCTGCATATACACGCTCACCAGTATTCCTTGTGTAATTCTAAATTCATTGTTGCAAAGTGCTTTTGCGTGTGCGAGTGTTTGAGTAAAGCTGCTTTTGTTTGCCGGACTTAAAAAATGTTAAGCGAATTTAAATTTTGCAAGCCCCACATATGGGTATCTGTATTACATATATAAATGAGATACCTTATAAAGTCTGCCAAGAGCTATTTGTGCTATTGTTCTAATTTCTCAAATTGGCCACAAACTCAATTAAAAACTGTCCGAATTGTCCGACTTTGGCATAAGTAGCTGGGCTGATAATTACACGATGCACATATTGCGGTAATTTAATGAAACATTTCATCAACCGCACGAGAATTTTCCAAGATCCAAACCCTCAACCCTTTGCTGCCAACTCACATGAATCAAAACTGTCAGCTGAGGAAACAAAAGCAGGCAAGCCAAGACACAAGAAACAACACGATGCGACGAGTCAGTTGAATCCTACGGCTAGGGAGCACTGGACAGGGTATCCTGTTACCATAGACAAATTTTTCGTTCCTTTTCTGTTTGTTCTGTTTACTGCTCCTCTGCAAAACTATTTCAAATACGAACCGCCATGGCACTTTTAGTTCCAAAGACAATGACAGCGACAAGTGCCCTGACAGCGGCAACAATGGCAACTGTCTGGCATTTGTTTTTGTGTTTCTCGTCGTTGTTAATTTTAATGTTGGGCTTTTGGAATGACTGCAAACACTGGACGACTAATAGACGTTGCAGTGTTTAAAGCGTTGCTATCATGCTAAAGACATTCCTTTGGCGGCTTAATATTAGTTTAAAAAAAATAATTTGAATCAACCAGCCCGACAATAGAGTTTCTCGTAAGAATATTACGTCCCAATTTTCAGGATTGTGGGTCTACGTTGAGGATTGCAGGCGCTTTCAAGGGAAGGCTCGAATTTGGTGGCTATCCTAGGTAGCATTTATAGCGTGAGTCTAAGCTGCGAAATGGAGCAAGATATCGCTATGAATCAACAAAACTGCGTGCTCTAAGGTGCGCGAAATAAGTAAGTGGTACACCTTATTTTGTTTTGTAGCCAAGTAGAAATAAATTATTTATGTTGAAATAAATTTTTTATTTAATCTTCTTAACAAAACAAATAACATAAAAAAAATAAAATTTGATAATCCTTTCATAGGAATTTATAAAAATTGAATAAAAATCCTTCAGAGCGAAATAAGTAAGTGGTACACTTCAATGTTTTATGCTTTTACTTAAAATAACTTAACATAAATTGAAAATTGTGTCACAAAAACTGTTAAATATGGCCTCCTTTGTTATTAAGGACTTTTAAAATCCGGTTTAGCATTGAGTTTATTAAATTTTGAAGCAGGGATTTGTCTAACTTGGCCCATTCAGTCATTATAGAGTCTTTTAAATCCTTCAGGGTATTAAATTGCCTCCCATTTCTGTACACCCCTTGGGAAAGTATGCCCCAAAGGTTTTCAATCGGATTAAGATCCGGACTTTTTGCTGGCCACGACAATATTGGTATGTTTCGAGTGTTAAAAAACTCTTTGGTCTCACGGGAAACATGGATTGGTGCGTTATACTGTTGAAAAACCCAGGAGTCACCAAAATTTTGCTCACCAAATTCTATAAGAACATCGTCTAGTAGATAGATATAGTCCTTAGAGTTCATTTTACTGGTCACAAAGCATATTGGACTCTTTTCAACAAAGCCAAAAGCAGCCCATACCATCAGTGACCCTCCTTGAAAATTCCGAGATATCTTTACTTGTTTTTCTGTTCTTATGTCACGATAATAATACAAGTAACTATCAGGACCATCAAGATTAAATTTTTTTTCGTCACTAAAAATGATATTTTGCCACTCTATGTCCCAAAATTTGTGCATCTCAGCAAAATGCAAACGTGCTGCCTTATAGCGTGGAAGAAGCTGACATTTGCGAAGTTTTTTTTTCATATGAGACGAATTCATTGGCCTTCAAAATTTGTTGCACACGTCTCTTTGAAATAGGAAGATCCAATTCTGAACAAATTTGGGATGAACTTTTGTTGTCCTTGATCGCTAGATTTTTCATTCTCCTTTTATCACGATTGTCTACTAGGGGCGGACGACCAGAACGACCATTCCGTCCATGATTTTCGGGATCATTTAGAAACTTTTGTATAGTAGTCTTGCTCCTTTGTATTTTACGAGCAATTTTACGTACGGACATACCCATTTCATTGTACACGGATATTGTTATCCGCTCCTCATCGGTAAGAAAGTGGTTTCGAGACATTTTTATAATATAACGCTTTAAGAAAAAATTTTTTTTTTTTTTAAATTTCTTCAAAACTTATTTGTTATTAATAAATTAACGAAAAAAACTGCTAACTACGCAATTTAAATTATGCGTATCACTGCAACACGTGTTTGTTGTCGCAAAAACTAAACTGTACCACTTACTTATTTCGCTCTACAAGCCAATGTGTTGAAGCTTTTAACAAAAGTAACGGGACATAAAAGCTCACAGAGCATTAAGTTCTTGATCAATGTTAGGCTAAAGAAAGCTTTGAAAAATAAGTGAAAGTTGGACATCATAGGATGTATAGAAGCGCACCTTAGCTCTTAAGGACACCGTGTCGGACAGTCGGATATGGCTTAATCGCTACCGAAGGTTAAGATAAGAATTTTGGTATGAATAACTCAGGTATAATGAATATGAATAATGTCACTTTTCCATCTACTTGTTCCGTATACCCTGCAAATTAAATTTATCCCTGACACTATGGCTGCCGTATATATTTTGGCAAATTTAAATTTTCCAATACGAATGGTTTCGCAAGAAATGTTCTTTACCATTCTTCTCTGGGAATGTGCTATTACACATTCATAGAATAGCCCAAAAAAAACTTATTTTGTAAAATCAATATGTTTGAAAAAATTTCAGTATCTTTTTTTACTGTTAAGCTCATAGGAACTTGACTCTTTCTTGATACACCATAAAAAGCTTCCATCGTTTGTTAGTTTAATCGGGCTCCGTGCTTATACCTTTAATATCCTTGGTTATGGTTATATTCAACCGTGGGTATAATATTTATGCTTTGAGTTTAACTTTAGATAGTGATTGAATTAGTTTTATTTTGTAACTTTTTGTACACTGAGGACCAAGCTATCACCTTTTCTGTCCCACAAAATTAGGAGGATTTATTTGCTTTGTCTACTTTTGCTCAATAATTTTTTATTTTTTATTTATTAAAATATCAATAAATATGACAGTCTAGAAACGTTAAACCTAAACGGATAATCTATGGCACCCGATATTAATTCATGCAAAAAAATAGCACACGAGAATTAAAGCACATTTTAGTGCTAGAAATATCACGCAAATCTGTGAATAAGGTAATTAACTATGCGATCTTTATGTCGATGACACGTCATAAACATTAACTTAAAGAGATTTAACTTCAGGTGATTAAGAGTTCGTCCTGAACTAAAAGACGTGGTCTTTTAGGCTCTCTGCCCAGAATATGAGCTGCTGTTATACGAGCAAAAGGCGGATATTTCGAAGAATCAAAAATATGAATAAATATTTCCAATTCTTTTTGTAAGTTGACATATGTATTTTGTATACACAATGGTTACCTATTTATAAATAATAATAATAAATAACAATAAATGACGAAAACCATGTTTATTTGAACATTTCATTAATATTGTAAGGTGAACCTAAGATATTGACCGGTAGTGTATAAAGAAGTAAAGAAGGTCCTTGCGGAACACCAGAATACACATCTACTGTTTTGGAAAACCCAAATTTTTAAAAAAGGGAGCTTGTATGTAAAAGAATTATAAGCTTTACTGAAGTAGTCAGTATATAAACCATATGTTTGGAGTTTATTTAAAAAATCCTTAATTGCTAAGGATGAAAACTCGAATAGTTTAGGAATCGCTGACAATTTTGCGATGCCATGATAATTAGAAACATCTCAAAGTTCTTGGTCAATGGGAATAATTTTATTTTTCCTTTTTTATTAAGTATAATTTATTATTAACTATATTCAATTTACACGACAGCTCAGTACATCCTACTATATAAAGCAACTAAATTTTCTAGTTAATATTTAAGAAGTATTTTTAAGACTCCCATCATAAGAAAGAAACAGTTTAGTTCATAAAAAAAATAATTTGTTTTCAAACGTACTGTCATAGGTAGTCAGAAAGAATGTAGTACTTACATATGGTCTTCGCATCGAAATTAAAGGCGTACTTTAATGAACCAGGCCAGGGGAAAATCTGCGCCTTCTTCGTGCCTCATCCTTTTATTACAACGTGGAGCCACCTGACGAAGCCGTTCAAACCGACACTTTTGCGTTTTAATTCCACAAGAGTGTCGACTTCTCTTTAATATCGCAATACGCTTGCTTTGTAATAAAATGAAAGCAATTACACTTTTTATATTTATTTTTGTTTGCGTTAAAGTGTATTTAATTTAGCCCATCAACTGTCGTCATATACAGACACAGATGTGTGTTCCATATGATATTGGTGTGAGTCGTGTGTGGGGTGTGTGTATATTGTAATATGTTGTGTAAACTTTATATTTTAAATGTGGCACAACAAATTAAATGCCAGCGTGTGTATGTGTTTATCCCTCCAAGGCTCCTCCTCTCTGGGTGAAATTACACTATGCAACAACATTTTTGAGTATGAGTTTCTATTGTTCAGAGTTTGAAGACCATAAAAATATATGTATAACATTTTACCTCAAAAGAAATATAATTCAAATGTTACAGATATCTAACAACTTTCTTCTTTATCTCACGAGCAGTGAGATCCAAGATCATATACTCCAATAAAGATGGCGTACGTTAAAGTCGGGCGCGGACGACTTTGGGATACCCTGTACCACTGCTTGCAATAAAATCCGGTAAATTGCTTACGAACACCAAAAGACATTTGATTGCCAAATTAGATTATGATACCTTCATAAACAACCAAAAACAGACGAATTTTTAATCAAAAACTTTTTTTCGACCGATCGGCCCTATGGGAGCTATATGATATAGTCAACCGATTTTGATAAAATTTGGTACAGTGTTGAAGATCCCTAAAAAACTTCGGAAGGCCAAATTTGGTTACAATATCTTCACAAACAAACGAAACACAACAAATTTTGTACAAAAAGCGTTTTTTTGACCGATTGGCCCTATGGGAGCTATATAATATAGTCAACCGATGTTGATCAAATTTGGTAGAGTGCTTGGGAACTCTAAAAAACTTCTTAATGTCAAATTTGGTTACAATATCTTCACAAACAAACGAAACACAATGAATTTTGTACAAAAAACAAATTTTCGACCGATCGGTCCTATGGGACCTATATGATATAGTCAACCGATTTTGATAAAATTTGGTACAGTGCTGGGGGTTTCTAAAAAACGTCCGATTGCCAAATTTGGTTATGATATCTTCATAAGCAAACGAATTATCCATCTAAAACTTTTGCTTTTTTTCGAGGTCCTCTGAAACACCCCTATGGGAGCTATATAATGTAGTCCCGATATCAAAAAAATAAAATAAACTTGTCTCCTATGGATTAATAAGGGATCTTATCTGAAAGTTTGGTTGCTCTAGCTCTTACCATCTCTGAGATCTAGGCGTTCATACGGACAGACGGACAGACGGACAGACGGACATGGGTATATCGACTTCTCTAGTCACTCTGATCATACTTTAGGTAACTTTGGGGGGTCTCCGACGTCTCCTTCTGTACGTTACATACATTTTCGGCTTGCACAAACACAATATACCCTTTGTACCATACGGTACAGGGTATAAAAATGGTGTCTAAACTGTAACTAATATATCGAAATGATCAGAAAGTAAAAGAAAGTAAAATTGATTGTGATGAATTTTGTTGCCAGTTCCTGTTGTTAATCTTTTTGTTTTAAAGCTACAGTTACCTCGCTTCGTACACTCAAGTGGACTTCAAAATAAAAGTTTTTCTCACTTTTTCTTCTTGATGAAGGTATTGTTAGCGGCATACAGGCAGCACAAATTTGGCGGGGACCAACTAAGGGTACAACTTATATTTTTCGTACTAAGAGATTAGTCCAGACAAATCTCAAAAATAAGTTCGATTCTGGGGTAGTCAGCGCTTGTCTCCGGTCCATGAGGTTGTGTGAATTATCTTAAATTATGCTCACCTTCTTCAATCGATTGTTTGATTTTTGCAGTGAATTTAAATTTAATTTAAATTATTTCTAAATGCAATAGAAATTATTAGAAAATCAATCACGGTTATTATATATTAGTATTTTTATTAACCAAAAATGAACTTACATAATTATTTACTATTTTATACATTTTTTAATTAATATTTTATATCAAACTTTTAATAAACATATTTTCACCTTAAATCTATATATATAAAACAAATTTGTGTTAGTTACACGACTTATAACTCAAGAACGGCTTGACAGATTTTGATGATCTATGGTTTGTTCGATTCATCACCGCCCTGGTTAATAGGATAACTATTAAAATATCACAAAACTTCACTTAAAACGAAGTAAACCGCGAAATTCTCTTACGTGGGGGTGGGGGCCAAGTATCGACATAAATCGAATATCTTCATCTGCGTGACGATTATGCGCATCTTTTGGTAAAATTTAAGATCCATAGCTCTTATAGTTTCTGAGATCCTTTTAGTCGTACGGACAGACATGGCTATAGCGGCTAGGCTGTTATATATAGAGAACAAATGACAACACTGTCAAAATACAATGTATAACGATGAAAATAAGTGAAGCGGGCTAATTTTCCCCCAAACTTCCCCGATTTTGATGATTTTTACATATTTGGTAGAGCTACTAGCAAATAGTAGCCACGTTAAATTTTATTGCAAAATTCCAATTATTTATCGATTTATCGATAACTGAAAATTGAGTTTTTCATTTTAAGACTATTCTTTGATAAGCCTTACCTTCTAAACGACTGAATTTTTTGCCATTTTTAGTTTTTAATTTACACAATTCAAAAGTGATCTCCCAACATTTTTTTAAATTTAAAAGGTAGTGTTAGTATTGATTACTGATTTTTTTTACAAAGATTTTAACAAAGAAATAAAAATTAATATAAAACAAAATATTACTTTTTCAATCCCTCCCTGGGATTGCCACCTTGTCGTGGTGAGAGGGCCTAGTAGGTGTAAGGATCCTTAGAGCGATGCCGGCGGTAGCATTGCTACCGGTAGGGTCACCCATGCCGGTAAGGTCGAGGGGGAGCATGGAAGCTAAGGGCAGTGCAACCTGCCGGATAGGTAAAAAACGGACCTGCCGTTTTGGTTTAAAAACTGACTTTTTCTTTTTTTCTTTTCATGGCATGGAGGACCAAAAAGATAAATTACTTTCGGTGCAGGTCGGATACCCAGTACCGGCGGTGCACTCCAAAGACAGGGTGGAGTGAACATGGAGCCGGGCATCGCAAATGGCGAGTTTGTGTTCACCGGCCCGTCAATGTCGGCTAATGAGTTAGCACTTGTGCCTGCTCGCCTGCCGATAAGCGACGAGCCACCGAACAAAAACGAGCCTATATTGACCCCAGGCTCACCAGTGGTGAAGAAGGAAGTAGACGCACTCCGGCGCAAACAGCGCTCCGGATATAAGGCCTCGCTAAAGTATCTAAGGGCATATTATATTATATATATATATAGATGTCTTCTTACAGATTACTTCCCAGGGGCTGGAAGGAGGTGAGGGTGGCTTTCATCCCCAAGGCGGGGAAGATTAACCACAACTCGCCAAAGGACTACAGACCCATTAGTCTATCCTCGTTCTTACTGAAAACGATGGAACGACTTTGGGATCTACACATCAGGAACAAGCTAACGCCCCGGATCGCTATCTTAAGGGTAGGTCCGTTGAGACTGCACTGCGTACGGTGGTAGGAAGCATTGAAAAGGCTCTGCATCAGAAGGAGTTTACGTTGGCGGCCTTTCTCGATATCGAGAAGCCTTCAACAACGTCAGGACCGAATCGATAACGGCAGCGCTTGCCAAAAACGGCTCACACCCGATGGTCACTCACTGGCTAAGCAGCATGCTAAGCAGTCGGGTGATCAACTCTGAACTCTGTGCAGGGGTGGTAAGAAAGAAAGTTACGAGGGGCACTCCACAGGGCGGTGTCATCTCGCCGCTTTTGTGGAACTTGGTCATCAACGACCTGCTTCTTACCTTAGAGGCGACAGGATGCAGGGTACGGCATACGCAGACGATGTGGGCTTCATGGTAACGGGCAAATATTTGCCCACTATCAGTGAACTGCTGGAATCCGCTCTTGGCGTCACCCTAAGATGGGCACAACAGAACGGTCTTGGGGTTAATCCTCAAAAGACCCAACTGGTACTGTTCACTAGGAAATACAAGATTAGGGCTTTAGGTGCTTACTACACCTGTAAAAAGACGTTTGGTAGGAAATTTGGACTGCAACCGTATATCATTCACTGGCTATACACAGCAGTCGTCAGACCTAACCTAACTTATGGAGCGTTGGTATGGTGAAAGGCGGCTAACACCAAATCCCACCTTAACAACCTTCAGAGGGTTCAAAGGGCGGCCTGCTTGGGTATTACCGGGTCCTTGCGATCCACACCTCAGGCGGCCTTAGATGTAATTCTGAACCTGGAGCCAGTGGGCACCTTCCTGAAGTCGGTGGCAGCTAGAAGCGCAGCCAGACTCCGGGCACTGAATCTTCTTATGCCATCTACTTCGGGTCACGGCAGTATCCTACCTGAGTTAGGTATACTTGCTGGGACTGGAGATAGTGGCTACTGCTCCACAGTTCTGAAATGGAACGACAAATTTGATGCAATTTTCCCGGAGAGAGAGGATTGGAAGCTAAAAACTCCTTTTGAAGGAAACAAGCTGACAATCTACACTGATGGCTCCAAGGCGGAAGAAGGCACAGGAGCAAACGTCTTCTCTGAGGAACTTGCGACGAAGCTTTCTTTTCGCCTTCCCGACTGGTGCAGCGTTTTTCAGGCCGAAGTTTATGCAATCTGGCAAGCGGCAAGACTTATTAATACCCTGGATGAAAGTCCAAGGAATGTTTAAATTCTCGTCGACAGCCAAGCTGCAATTAAGGCGCTCACTTCGCACACCACTAAAAGCAAACTTGTCCGTAGCACGGCAACAGGTGTCCCTGGTAACGAGGAAGCAGATGAGTGTGCTAGAAACGGTTCAGCTGTACCAGGCAACCTCTGTGTCCGGTTGTCGCATCTCCCGAGCACTGTGGCCACGGTACAATCCAAAGCGAACATCCGAACTCCTAAGTTTTCACAAAAACAGGACAAGGACATGAAACAGGCCTAATGGCTGAGAGGCTACAAGTTCCCCACCACGACTTCTGTCTTCTTAGAAGACGAACCCAGTTTCTGGGAAAACCATTCTTCGAAGACCTGGGCAGTCTGGCAAATGTGTCTATAGCGGATCTGGCTACGTTTGTTAAGTCCTCGAAATGGTTCAGTAATAATAGAAACTTAGGCGATTAGAAGTACTCAATAGTTTTTGATCCTCTTTTACCCATTCCTTTCTTATAATCCCAGTCCCTTCTTAAAGTCCTTTCCCCAATTAGGCATCTCAATGGGCCACAATGGTCTCTGGGTGGTCTCAGCTATAGTTTGAGCAGCCTATTCAACCTAACCTAACCTAACCTAACCTTTCGATAGTCTGGCCTATGAAATTACAAATTTCTGTACTAAGTATGAGGTATACTACTTATTACTTATATTTTTGCGACTTAAAGCCTAATGTAGATTTGAATGCGTCCAAAGCAGCAACAATACAAATGAACAGCATGCGCTTAACTAATGTGCATAATAGTTAGATTATAAGTATAGGATCTTAAGTGGAAATTCGCACAATTTGCATATATGTATGCAAGTGGGCTTCAGTCGATGTGTGTGTAGATAGCTAAGTAATGGATAGATAGATAGAGTTGAATACCAGTCCATAAATGCACATCACTTAATGTCTAATAAACACGGAGTACCACAATGCATACAACAATTGTAAGCTTATGCTACGCGCTTCGCATTGAGTTTCATATTTGCTTGAATCCAACAGTGCGTATAAGTAACTATTCATTAGCAATTAAAGTTTAAATGAAACATTTACTTAGAGTACAGAAAACAAATCAAAATTGTCTTACTTCATTTTCTTAAACTACAAAGCTCATCAATCGGTAGAACGATCAAAATACTTTATTACCAGCTTTCATGGCTGTAATAGTAATAAAAATATTCATTTAAAACTCTGCCTGACAATCGGATACCCTACCCAATCGATTTTCCCCAGATGACTATGCACAATTTAATGTTTCTGTCTTTGAAAAGTAAGAACGTATCTGCAAAAGATAATATTTTGTACCAGTTTATTGGAGAGGTGCTATGAATTTAATCGACAAAAAAATAAAACTGAGCTTAAAAACTTTTCGGTTTTAAATATATTCGAGTAGTTAAAAAGATTTTTTTGGTTATTTACCGACTCCCACTCGATATTTGATCGAAAATTTTTTTTTAAATTTCTTCACATGTTTTACAACAAAATGTAATTCCTCCCGATTTTCGGAAATCGAATTTTGTATCTAAAAGTTGCATTTTAAAAATTGATCCCCAGGAAATTTTACTATTTTTCGAATTTCTTATCTGCCTAAAGGTATGCTTTAATAACAATTTTTTCAAAAGTTGTACTAAAATGTAAGAAAAATGTACAATTTGAAAATTTGATAGCATGATGCAAATCAAAAAATGTAAAAATTAGAAATTTTGACGAAAAAAAGGAAAAATTTAAATATGGATTTTTCAAAATTTTTTTTGGAGATTAAAAGAGCATGCAAAAAAAAATTATAACAGTTAAAAACCAGATGGATTGGTGATGTCGTCTTTTTGTAATTTGCTTGGAAAACTAAAACTGTTTGGGGCTATAACTCCAAAAACAATTCAATATTTTGGATATAGGCTATTTTTTCCATGTATGTGGAGCTCATATCTACTTCAGTGTGAAACATGGTCCAATTCCAATTAACCGTTTTTATACCCTGTACCATATGGTACAAAGGGTATATTGAGTTTGTGCAAGCCGAAAACGTATGTAACATACAGAAGGAGACGTCGGAGACCCCCCAAAGTTACCAAAAGTATGATCGGGGTGACTAGAGATGTCGATATACCCATGTCCGTCTGTTTGTCTGTCTGTCTGTATGAACGCCTAGATCTCAGAGATGGTAAGAGCTAAGCAACCAAATTTTCAGATTAGATGCGTTATTATGTCAGGGGATATATTTTATAGCTCCCATAGGGGTGTCTCAGAGGACCTCGAAAAACCCGAAAAGTTTTAAATAAATAATTCGTTTGTTTATGAAGATATCGTAACCAAATTTGGCACTCAAAAGTTTTTTAGAGTTCCCAACACTATACCAAATTTTATAAGAACCGGCTGTCTATATCATAAAGCTCCCATAGGACAGATCGGTCAAAAAATCGTTTTTTGCACAAAATTCGTTGTGATTCGTTTGTTTGTGAAGATATCGCAGCCAAATTCGGCAAATTTGTGCCTAAGCACAGTACCAAATTTGATCAAAATCGTTTGACTATATAATATAGCTCCCATAGGACCGATCTGGCAAAAACACGTTTTTTTCACAAAATTCTATGTGTTACGTTTGTTTATGAAGATATCATAACCAAATTTGGTGTTTGTCAGTTTTTTCGGGTTACCCAGCACTGTACCGGATTTGATCAAATTCGGTTGACTATATCATATAGCTCCCATTGGGTCGATCGGTCGAAAATACTTAATTTGAACAAAATTCGTTTTGTTTCAGTTGTTTATGAAGATATCGTAACTAAATTCGGCAATTCGAAGTTTTTTAGAGAACTTCAACAGTGTACCAAATTTGATCAAAATCGGTTGACTATATCATATAGCTCCAATGGGGATCGGGCAAAAGAACGTTTTTTCAACAAAACTCGTAGTGTTTCGTTTGTTTATAAAAATATCGTAGCCAAATTTGGCAAAGAAACATCTTTTGGAGCACGTAAGCAATATATCGGCCGACTTTAACGTACGCCATCTTTTTATTAGTAAAGCTAAAAATATTTTTATATTTTTTTTAAATTTTTGTCTGGATTATCTTTATCTTAAAAAAAATGTAAGGAGGCTCAAACTTCCTAGAAAAATAGTTCAGTCCTTTAGGAACACGTGCGTAAAATTTCATCACTCTAAAAAAATTATTATGGAAATGACAGGGTTTTGGCCAGAATATTAAAATCTGGGCCCACAGTGCAGTGTCAAAAGCATACGAAAGTCAGCTGAATTGGTAGAGTTTTGACTTACTTATACATACGTATACAGAGGTAGCTACTAAATTGCGTTTTAATGTGATGGCATAGGGTCTCTCAGAGTCCTACGAATAATATGAGAGGGTGATATAAAGATGTTCATTTATAAGAGTCTCTCTGGCTCCAATCCAAACCGGATGGCTCAAAGTATAAGCCGATGATTGTAGTAGAAACTCCTATGGGTAAAGGGTATGAAAAGGAGCGTTTAATTTATGCAATGACGAGTCGTTAGCCTTTAATAGCAAACTGTCGATAACAGCCTTCAACGAATAAATTGCAGTAACAACTTACTTATGTATGGCTGTATATGCCTGCATCTTCCTGCCTGCCCCTTTGGCTCATAGCTGCTATAAAAGTGAATATTAGAATTTAATCGCGTGTTAAGCAATAAACTTAAAAGTGTTGAGTGTAAAAATTTTGATGACAGCCATCGTTTGTTGTAGGGCAGACAAAAATTGAAAAATTCTCTTAATTTATATTGCTTACAATTTAAACAGTTTTGCAATTGCAATGTAAACGAAACTTGCCGACGAAAAAAAGACGATTTTTAAAGAAAACAAAAAAACATTTCCACTTGTAGTCGGTGCCTCCCTGCTGATAAATTGATTTAAAACATTGTGTAAATACGGAGACGGCCCCAATCCCTGTCTTACAACAATTTATTTATTAGCATTGCTAGAAGACGATGATGATAATGATGGTGGCGATGATGAAAATGCTTGCCATCCTTAGCAGCGATAAGGTTGGCCAGCTGACATTGTCAGGTATGGACTGTTTTGGCCAACTTGGCTGCTGTTTGTTCAATCTGCGTCTATTTACCTGCCGGACTTTGGCTGCGTTTACTTGCTTATTGAACACTATTTAAATGGGCATTTTAGCCTATTATTGGCGCTTACTTGGCCCGGTGTGGTGTGTCCTGAATTTATGGATTTCGCAACCGCAAACTAAACAGGTGGACTCCCAATGTGATTAATGGGCCACCCAGGGTGCCTGACTGTTGATAGCCAATGTCGTTGTGTTGTTGTGTAAAGAAAAATGGTTTGTTTTGCCTGGCGTATACTTAATTTATTTATATACAATACAATTTTTAATGAGTTTTCGGCATAAACTAGACCAAAGGAATTTAAAGCCTAGTTAAAGGCACCTGGCCGACTGCTACAACATCAAGTTTAAGCATTGCCAAAAAGTCGCTTATGAAAACATTTGGAAAGTCTGCTGCCATGCTACGTGACTCAGAATGCCCATAATTGTTACCAAAGAAAACTAGAGACAGCTGGGTCTCTTCGCAGACTTGCATGTACACATATCTTACTCTTTTTTCTATGATGTGCTGATGACTTGTAGGATTGAGTGTTGATGTTGACCTCAAGTAGTCGCCTGTTGAGCACAGTTTCGTGCTCAGCGGTGACCTTAGTCCTACTAAGTCATAATTATTGTTAGACTCGTATTAAGCTGCGCTGGCTCACATATTGTCACTTGGATGTTATCAAAAAGTAAATTAAATAATTTCCTTTCTTCGTGCCAACTAAACCGCAACACACTCACTTCCGGCAGCACACATGCCACCCAAAATCTGGTATGTAGAACAAAGTATTACAATAAGAGTAAGCTCAAGGCTTTGCGAAAATGTAGAAAACTTTATGCATTTCTTGTCCATATTCAAATTGAACTGCATCCGCCCGACATCCTGTCAACATTTTCCTGTTTGTTTTTACGCATACGAACAATCGAGTTAATTGTGTTTTTATTTAACTTTTTAAGGTCTCGGTTCCACAAGCGGCTTGTTAGAGTCGCTCCATTTAAGCAATTTCTGTGTACGGTGCTGGATAATGAGTGAGTCAGTGAGCTTGCTCACTTAATAGCCAACGTTGCTTCACAGATTTGACACTGAATGAGGCTCATCATGCCATCATGCCATAATGCCATACCTTGACTTGAGAAAATTGCTGAACTCTGGACACACGCCTCGCCAGCAGCTCGACCGCATATGTTCGCTCATCAGGCTTGATTGCTGGTTAGGCTGCCAGTCTGACTGGACTGAGCTGGGCTGGACAATCTGGACTGGTGGGTCATTGTGGTTGTTGGTCATGTAATTGTCTGCTGTACATACACACATAGCACTGCGACAACTTTCCCATGTTCGGACAGCATTGAGACAACTCAGAGGCAGCTTAGAGACGCATTAACAGTGTGCTGCCCTCATGACTGCAATGTAACCTGCATCCACACCCGCAACCTTCTCAAACCATTGTGCGGCCAATGTGGCAGCTATTGCAGAACTTGTTTATACTTTGGCCATCATTGGCTATGTCACAGCACTTGGAGTTTTTGGTTTTTGGTGTGTGGGCTGCCAGAGGAGATGAGACTACGAAGAGACTCATTGCCGTTGGCAATGCAGGTGCCCCTTTTAGGGACAGTCAATCTTTTCTAAAACAATTAGGCAACATTGATTGTTGTCTGCCCGTAGCAAGGGTTTGGCATGAGCTACTCCTTTTTATTTTTGTTTGTCTCCGTGAATTCTGTCAATATGATTTGTGCAGATTTGTGTGTCTTGGAGTATACTCGTTTTTCGCACTAATTTGGCTTGAAAACAAAAAGAGATGTAGGCTGATTTGACTGTTGACTGGTTGACAGATACCGTCAATGTTGGCTAACGAGAGGTCAATAACAGCCATTTCAATTAAAGCACGAAATCCACTTAATTTTGCTAACAATTGGCGATGACTGCAAGAGTCTCGTGATTTCCTATGAACATGCGCGTGGGTGAGTACTCGTATTTGAGTATGCGTAATGACTAAATGACTAACAAAATCAGCAACAAATCACGACAACCAACAGCCAACAACTACAACAACAAAAAAAAAAACAAAGCCAAACCATATAGCAACAACGTCAACAACAAATCAGACAAATTGCATTAAAAATTCTATGGCACTTGTCTGACAGACAGCTATAGGGGTAGGTAAGGGTAAGAAGTGGATTCCCATCACCAGACCCGGCGACCGACCAATCCAGCGACCCACCGACCCACCGACCCATCGACTAAGTGAGTGATTAGTGTCACACTGAAACTTGTCTACCAACTGTCCATTAACCAGGCGGCGTCATCCAAACGACAACTTCAACAACAAATCAAATCAAATGTACTTTAACACGCCCAAGCAGAGTATTTAAGTGACGGCTTAAAAAAAGGAAAAGATGAAAAATAAAAGAAAACCGAGACCAACCGATATACAACTGAGAAATATAAAATGGGTTTGCACGTGATGACAATGAGTGCTCGCCGCTTCCGTTTCCGCTTCCGTTTTAAGTGCCATGAAATTGAGTTGGCTCCCTGACTAAACTGGGCGCAACTGGAAGGCATGGTGAAAAACTGGTCTAAGGCAAATCGTAGAAGCAGTCCATCAAGTGCCACGTTCGTTAGTTGCAAGTGTAGTGACACCCCCTGCCTGTCTCACTCGTTTCAGTGATAAGAGCACGACAAATGTTTGGCCAAGTACACGACAATTTTAATTTGCTGGTATTTTATACCCTAAAAACAGATGGAGGGGATGATATATTCGCCTCTAAATGTCATTTGACATCGAGATTACAGATTGAATGCAGTTTCAATTTAGTTACATATCTTTTTAAACAGATAGGTTACTGACAATTTTGCAGCTGTTTTTCAAGCAAACAGTTTTATGTTCGAGATGACAATAAAAATTAAATTTTGATATAAAATAAAATATAAACTTTAATTATATTTCAATTTATTAATGACAGCACAATGGGGCTGCTTACAGTCGAGTCATCTTGGCTTTAACAAACCCTGTTGCCTTGTCTTCAGACATAACCTAATTCAGTTTTCTACTAATTTCAAGACACTTTGAAACTATTATTTTATTTTACAAGTGTAAGTAAGCCCTCATATTGTAAGACGTTGATTCGACATGCAGTTTTTATAATTGTATTTTTTTTTTTTGTAATTTTGAAATCATGACAAATATCTGCATTAGTTTTAACTAATTTGAATAAAAGATGGATAAAAACTTGAAAAAATTGTCATAAATGGGAAATAATATATGTACAAATATTCAATGCAAGAGATATCGCGTATACGCAACATTGTCTGAGTTCCAAACAAATGGTTAGTTGGCATTATTATGCAGAATAACTTTGAGCTCTGCTTCGGTAGGTACTCTCTGAACCTTTTAATTTTTTTTGATGGAAAGTGTATTGTGAAAGACTGGAGTGGATTTGAAAGAAACCACTTTTTATAAACGTGTATAGACATCATTGGCCGTACAAATGTACTTGATGTTGTCAACACCG
Organism: Chymomyza fuscimana; assembly: GCA_949987675.1. Taxonomy (NCBI): domain Eukaryota; kingdom Metazoa; phylum Arthropoda; class Insecta; order Diptera; family Drosophilidae; genus Chymomyza; species Chymomyza fuscimana. The sequence goes on from OX465088.1 coordinate 90,462,082, forward strand.
TCACAGGGAATGGTAATGTCAGCAAGGAGATCAAGCGGAGAATCACTCTTGCCAATAGATCCTTCTTTAGTCTCAGAAAGCAATAGGAACGTACATACGCTACCCGTATTGCTTTATGGCGCTGAAGCATGTGCGACGACCCGTGATGACGAAGATTTTTGGCCCAATACGTGCTATTGACGCCTACCGCATTCGATAGAAACGTGAAATGCGCTATATCGACTTGGTTAAGCGAAAAAGCTTTAGCTCGGCGAATGGGCAGACTATGCCCTTAATAGCTGAGGTTTCTATAGACACTTAAGAGAGAAAAGTGACGAACAAGACCAAATTTCCAGTCTTTTTTACATAGTAATTGAAGAAAAATAAAAAAAATAATAAAATATATTTAAGTGTATTATTTCGGCGATACCTCTAAAATGACGTAGCGTTAATTGCATTTTTCTTGTTGTGTAGAAAGTAATCGGTGGACGGTCAAGATAATCAAAGCCCATTGCCACAGGCCCATTCGTCCTGTCTCTCGTTTTCTTTTGCTATGTGAACATTTAATTACGTGTAGCTTGGCAAACAATGCATTTTAATTTGTTGCAGTGGACAAGAAAATGTGGCCAGTCGCAAACTAAGCGCTTTTTATCCTTCAAATGAGCTTTGATTGAGGATGGCTTTGATAGTAAAATTTTAAGGCAGGGGGATCTGGAAATAAACTTGTCTTTGAAAAATTACAATGAGCCCTTTGACAGGTAATTTGAGCTTTATTTACGATTATCTAATAACATGTCAGAGAATTTTTTTCCGGTTACACGGTCAAAATAATGTCGTTTGGAAAAGTAAATTATGATAGTAAATTGGGAATTGTCCACGGAAATTTTATTGGGCTTGGATAAATAGTTTGTGCGATAGAAAGGATCAAAGCTGACACATATTTGCAAATTCTTAAAAAAATATGTTTTTCAAAAAAAACTAATTAAGCGCAAATCTGTTATAAAATCACATTTAAAGGTTAAAATGTCTATAATTAATATAAAATCAGTACTTAAATAAAGTTTACCAATTTATTTAAGCAATTTAAAATTTGCTAATATTTATAACTTTTTTATAGTTGCCAACACCTTGTTCAAATATTTATTTTTAAATGCAAACCTTTATCTATCATATGTATTAAATTATAATATATTTATATCATTTATGTACGATTTTTTTACAAATCTGTTCGATCTGCCTTCTTCTTAAGTCTAATCAAAGATTTGGCTTAATCCCCACAGTGACTTGACTGAAAAGTAATACATATTTAAAACGGCTCGAAAATCGTGAAAAAATAAATAATTTTGTCAAGTGATTATTAACAAATACAGAAAATAATACTTAGTGTTCACTCAGATTTTGTGGTCTAGTCGAGATCCATACTAAATCTAGAAATAAAAAACCATTTTCTGGAAGTGGAATACGGCTCATACTTGAACATACGCCGCAATTGGCAAACATGCAAACAAATTCGCAAAGGCAAACTCTTAAACGCGCGCTAAACGCTCGTAGCGATTAAGACCACCGGAGAAAAAAACCGAATACGAAAACAAAATGCAGCTGAGCTTAAACTGCCGCTGGGCGGGACGAGAGCGACGATGATGTTGACGGTGATGATGATAATACGCAAGTGAAGTCAGGCAGAAACTGGGTTAATTTCAGTGCGCGACTTTATTGCATTAAAAGTGGACACAACTGAAGCGCACAAAATAATCAGTGCCATAGCAGGCACCATACACTCCCAAACACACACACACACACGCGCGCTAACACAAATGACCAATGACGTAGCGTAAAAGCAAATGGCGTTGCCAAATGGCGACAATGGCGGCACTAGTGGCGATGGCAGCTCTGCTAGCTGATCAACCGTGCATGAGTTTTAAGCGACGCCGCAGAGCAATGATCTCTGAGGGGGTCAAAAGTGGATTTATGTAGGGAGTATGGTGCATTCGACATTGCTTGGCACAATGGTTTTCTTTGAGACTTGAAGCATAGGCAGACTAATGACTGCACGTAACTGATATTGTTTTATCTTTGGGGCTTGGCTAACAAATAATTTTTAGCTGGACTTTGCTTACTTGTTTATGACCACATCTATGGCTTAGGCTAATTTATGGAACTGCAAGTTTGTCAATGTCAGAAACCTGCTAAAATTGCGTATACGTTGCATGCAACGTGGGAGGTTAATTTACGAGTATATACGAGTCCATACCCAATGACAATAGCAACAACATTTCCTAAAACTGCAATTAATTAACGATTTTGGCCAGTTTGCCTAGTTGCCACATTTTTGAAGTTAGTCGCCAAAACTGAAAGCTGCTGCGCAACTTGCTACTTGCCCCGTTTCTTTTGCTTTTCGTTTTTGATTTGCTTTTCCTTTTGCCTTGGCTTGGCATCTAGTTCTTAAAACATATGTTGCCACAAACTGTTGGCACATTTACAGCAGCTGGCAGCTGCTGTTGCAGTCAAGTTAAAAACTATTAAATTTTGCACTGCGTTTCGTTTGAGCTGCTTCATTTATTTCTGAAATTGAATTTAAAGAGCCAGTCCGACCATTGACTTGGCCACAGCTACATATTTTTGGGTACTTGGTAGTGTGCTTCTTTTAGCCACGTTGCCGCATCTATTTCAATTTTATGTGGCTCAATGCCAGAAAGTGCAATTTTGCTCTGCTACTTGGGCTGGGATTCTGTGTGCTTCTACTGTTCTACTCGTCTTTGGATCAACATTTTTCTTTGTCTGCTTGCCAGCGATTCGCTTCAACGCTTTTTTGGGCGCATATTGTGTAGAAGCCCGAGGATAGTCTATTTGCTGTTGTTTTAGTTCTAACACTAGTAGCTTAATCCGCTCGCCATTTACATTGGGCCATAGCTATCGTTATACAGCAGATGGCAGCCATGTGTTTTAAGTATGCTTTAAGCAGATTAATTTTCGTTTGTACCTATATGTTGGAAATTCCGTGTGGGATTCTTTCAAATTGCTTCAACTGTAAGAATATTAAAGACTATGACAAGTGCTTACAACAAGACCACCGATGGCAAATCGATAACGACACTTAGTGAACCACAAATAAGCCGCATCGTTTGCCAACAACAACTACAGTACAAATGTCTACAACAACAGCAATACGATTGTCAGCCATGCACGGTCAAGGAATGTTCAAATGAATTTAGAGCAATTTTCAATTATTGCACAATTGAAGCGTAAATAAGTTGTAAATCATCAATTTTAAAAAAAAACAAAAAAAAAGAAAAACGCCCACACACAGGCACAACAACAAAAATAATGCAGCTAGGACTTGGACGCGGAGTTGGAGAACTGTGGCGACACGGAAAACGCTGCAGAAATAACAGCAGCAATTGTTGAAAAATCGCCAAACCGGATACGTGTTCTATCGCGCCGAAAAGCAGGCAACAGAAAAACGAACGAAACGAAAATTCGATGTAGACAATGAAAATTCTATGAAATGAAAAGAAAATGGCCAATCGTAAAAATAGCAACTTACAGTTAAGGCAAAATAAAAAGGGATAGAAATAGTTGTACTTGTCGGGACAAAGTCAGATCGAAATGAAGCTACAACTACAACTTGCAACTTGGAACTTGCAACTACTATACAATAACAACTATGTAGCATAGTAGATAACATAAAGCAAAGCAAGGGAAGTAAGTATGTTAGGAGCACTAAAGCTAAGTACATAGATAGATATATCTATGGCCCACTCTTTCTTCTTTGTTACTTTTGCAGTTGACTAGGCTAGTGGCAGGGTACGTGATTTATGTGGTAAATAAAAGTAGACAGACATAGTGGAATCAAAGCGCCCAGATAGGGGCTGACGCGTCGACGAAATGCGGTTAGAGGCTATAGCATACATTTAGGCGCTGCACAAGACAAAGCAGCTGCTGCAGCAGGAATAGTAATGTAAGGAGCAGGAGTAGATAAGAAGTAGTTGCATTTAGGGATTGAGATTGTAGCGACAGCTGTGCTGGTAGACAAAAGCGAGAACATGAGCATTGCAAAGATGAGCAATGAGAGGAGGTAAACGAGTCCTCAGTCTGGGAGCAGGGCAGTTACCCAGACAGACCGAGTAAAACTTTTTAATATTATTTCAAGTTTGAAATGAGGGCAATCAGCAGTGCAATTGTCGAGCGGCAAGCATAACAAAGAAACGCTTTTGGCGGCAACGGGAACTCGTGGAACTCCCAGTAAGATGATGAAGATGACGTTAGTGGGTGGGTTAAACATGGCAAACAGAACAAAGGCGGCGCGCTGACTAACAGCGTTTAGCAGCCGGCACAGCAGCAGCCGCCATTGCCAATAACTGAGCACAATGTCGACGACAGTTGATGATGCATTTGATGCAGGAAGGAAGAGATGTGTTCCAATGCCAGCACACAGCAGAGAGTAGAAAGCCCCCAGCAGCCACTACTAGATGCCAAGGCGTGGATGGCATCGCTGGAAAAACAAACAAAAGTAACTCAAAAGCAACGTAAAAGACAAAGTGAAGAATCAAACCGGCAGGATACGTGTAGATAGCAATGGCTTACAAGTAGGTAAACGTTGTAGCTTCAATTAAGGATATGGCAGCTGGGAAGCAACGGCTGTGGCAGGCATTCAAGCGCATAAGAACACTCTAGCAGAAGCGCATTTACTGAACACTTGTGTAAAAGCGCAGCAAGTGAGAAATATAGGATGTGAGGCGCATGGAAAGCGATTGTTAAAGATAAGCCCACAGTTAAGACTTTCAACTATATAGATTCATTTAGTAAATCGCAGTCTGATCCACTCAGATGTTTTATGGTAAAGACATAATTTCATCTTTCGCTCAAATCCTATCTCAACTATGGAAATATGCGTCACACTCCGCATCAATCGAAGGACACAACCAAAATGCAAAGCATACACGAAGCATACGGAAACATATGAGATATGTTTCAATTCCACAAATGGGCATGGAACACGAACAACCAGCTACCCAAAGAGAACGCATCGAGAACTGAACTTGTACCACTAACCCAGTTAGTGTTGTACGACAGGCCACAGGATACGAACGGGAGCCATCAGCTGCATATGCAACAGTGAGGAACGGTCCTTGTACCATGCTTTCTGCTGGTGCTCCCTGCTGACTGCTCTGCCTGTCTCCAGTACCGTGTGCCACATGTGCGCGAGGCCTTCGTGGCAGTCTATGACTTGCACAATGCGCCATATATTGCGTGGCACGAAGTTGTTGAGAATCATCGAACCCGAAGCCGAAGCGACTCCCATTGTCGCAGGATAATAATATACAATTTGGAATTAGCTCGAAACAAGCTTCGAACAAGTTTGAGTGCTTTTGAACATTGTGTGTTGATAGCTTGTTGCACAGCATTGTTGCCGACCAGAATGAACAGTATTTGTGAAGCATCACCAATATATTTTATGATGCTGGAATTGCTTCTAGATAGCTGCTCCTAGATGATAACGGTGTCATTTTTTTATCTGGTCAGCAATTTATTTATAATTTATAGATGGATATGAGTTGAAAGTGTGTTGTCCGTTGTTTCCATTAATGTGTCTATTATTTTGGGTTTGGGTTCTGACCTCAACAAAGTTAACGTGCACCCTTCATGTTAACTGTTTGTTTTTTTCGTCAGGTATTAAGGTACTAAGGTCCAATTACAAAAAAAAAGAACTAGCACACGAATGCATGCATTTGGTGTTTTTGCTTCTGTGACGCAAGAGAGCTACTTATCAATGAGCTATTTTCCATATACTGCTGTACAATTAAACTTAAGAAAACCTGTCCAATGTAAAAGCGAATATACTTGAACATAGTATTAAAAAGCATAGGCATAAAATTTTGTCAAAATCGACAAAATTACTTTTGGACGTTTAATTACTTAAACTTTACGGAACTACTACTGCACTAGTTAAAAAACAAAATATTTTTTATTCATTTGTCGGTAAACCCACATCCGTCTGTCTGTCAAAATGAACGCCTAGATATCAGAGATGGTAGAGCTAGAGCAACCAAACTTTCAGATTAGATCCCTTATCATTCCATAGGAGACAAGTTTGTTTTAATTTTTTGATATCACGGTTATATTATATAGCTCCCATAGGCGTATTTCACAGAATCCCGAAGAAAACTAGAAGTTTTAGACATCGCACTATTTTTTATTGTTTAAGTTTTAGCCTTCTCAGATTTTTTTAAGATATAGATAATCTAAACCAAAATTGGAAAAAATTTAAAAAAAATGTTAAACTTAATTAAAAAAAAAAAATCGGTTTATTGGAATTGGACCATATTTCACACAGAGGTAGATATGAGCTCCTCGTATATTGAAAAAATAGCCTATACCCAAAATATTGAATGGTTTTGAAGTTATAGCCCCAAATAGTTTCAGCTTTCCAAGCAAATTACTAAAAGACGACATCACTAATCCATATGTTTTTTAACTATTTTAATTTTTTTTTTGCATGCTCTTTTAATTTCAAAAAAAAAATTTCAAAAATCAATATTTACATTTCTACGTTTTTTCTTCAAAATTGATAAATTTTACAATTTTTGATTTGCGCCTTTGTAAGTATGCTATAAAATTTTCAAATTGTACATTTTTCTTACATGTAAGTACAACTTTTAAAATGAAAAAAATTAAAGCATACTTTTAGGCAGCTAAGAAATTCAAAAAATAGTACAATTTCCTGGAGGTCAATTTTTAATATTCAACTTTTAGATACAAAATTCAATTTCCGAAAATCGGGAGGAATTACATTTATGTTGTAAAACATGTGAAGAAATTTATAAAGTTTTTTTCGATCAAATATCGAGCGGTAGTCGGAGGCGCCCTTAAAGCAAAGTAGCCAAATGATGAAAAACCTACAAAATCTTTATAACTACTCGAATAAATTTAAAACCAAAAAGTTCTTCAGCTCAATTTTATTTTTTCTCTGAAGTAACATTTATGAATAACAAAGTGAATGAAGATTTCGTAGCTGGTAAATGATAATTAATAATTAAAAAATTAGTAATTAAAATTTAATATTTCTTTTTTGCATAGGATACCTTAACATGTGTAAAATCATATTAAATTGTCATTGTGTCAAAATTATAAATTTCGTCTGGATGGCTTTTGGCCAAAATCTGGCCACGCGGGCCCATTGTGCATCGTAACCAAATTTGGAATTCGAAAGTTTTTTATAGATCCCAAGCACTGTGCCAAATTTTATCGAAATCGGTTGTGTTTCGCGTGTTTATAAGATATCATAATCAAATTTGGTTTTGGTAGTTTTTTATAATTCCCAAGCACTGTAGCAAATTTGATCAAAATCGGTTGACTATATCATATAGCCCCCACCGATCGGTTAAAAAAAGTGTTTGGTGCAAAATTCGACTATTTTTGTTTGTTTAACTAAATATCGCAACCTTTGGGAAATAAATATCTTAAGCAAATTATATCGGATAGCGGCCAAAAACAAACTACACCGAGTAACATCACTAATCTTTGAACTATTTTTTTTTTTTTGTATTATTTATTTATTTATTGAATCTCCACTTTTTCCTTAAGGGACTAACAATAATTAATCAAATCTTATTCTAATTTAGGTGCCGATGGGACTCCTTAGAGGTATCGTTGTTTCGATTGGAGCAGAAAGATTTCGGTGGGCTTTCCGCAGTGGATGTTTTGTGCTGGATCTTTGAACTATAGCTTTCAAAATGCGGTACTTCCCCTTTTGAAATTTTTTTTTGAGTATTTACCGACACTAGTATGTTGGTTATTTCTAGGGCGGCCCTTGTAGAGTCTAGTGAGCCTAATCAGATTTTGAGATGTTTTGGATTTCTTATGATGCTAGTCCTCGTATCCATTGGGCGAAGGATGTACTAGATGTTTGGAATATTTGTAAAAGTTATGGTGTGCTATGGCAAGCCAAAAGTACTTTTCACCTGACGTAGGACTTCTTCGTCCACCACCTTATTCGGTGTATAGACTTATGTGAGCCTAATCAACAACGAAGCGCTGACTTGTTCATGCTTTTACACTAGTATTGATAAAATTCCAATGCACGCAAAGATAATATCATATAACTTAAAATGTTTATGCCATGTGCATATGCTTAGTCTAAAAAGATTGCGTACGTTAAAGTCGGGCGCAGATGACTTTGCGATACCCTGTACCACCACATTGCTATTAAATCCGATATATTGCTTAAAACCTCCAAAAGAAATTTCATTTTCCAAATTTGGCTACGATATTTTCATAAACAAACAAAAATCAGTTGAATTTTGCACAAAACACTTTTTTTTGATCGTTCCTATGGGGGCTATATGATATAGTCAACCGGTGTTGATCAAATTTGGTATAGTGATTGGGAACCCTAAAAAACTTCGGAGTGCCAAATTTGGTTACGATATCTTCACAAACAAACGAAACACAACGAACGTTTTTTCGAGGTCCTCTGAAACACCCCTATGGGAGCTATAAAACATATCGCCGATATCAAAAATATAAAATAAACTTGACTCCCATGACATAATAACGCATCTAATCTGAAAATTTTTTTTTTTTTTTTTGCTCTAGCTTTTACCATCTCTGAGATCTGGGGTCTGCGATGTCTCCTTCTGTATGTTACATACATTTTCGGCTTGCCCAAACTTAATATACCCTACGGTATACCATACTGTACAGGGTATGAAAGGTAGAATTTATTTTATTTAATTTTTGACCCAATTGTGACAGCTTCATATATTGCTATTGTATTTTGTTTCAATTTTCATAAAACTAAACAAAAAAAAAAAAAAAAATCTCAGAGTGCAGAAAGGAATGACAGAGAAATTTTTTAATTAAAAAGCTCAACTAAATGCAGAGCATGGGAGAAAAAAGCGCAAGCTAAAATGTCATTTATATCAACTTTCATATTCTCCATGAACAGTTGCACGAACACACACACATAAATGCTCTCACCAAGGAAGTGTTGTCTAAATAGTTTGGGAGGGGTTTTTGCCTGCTCCTTACAAGCATTCAGCTGCTCCTTTCATTTAACTTTACGCTTATCTTGCGTTGACATACCTTGTCATTTGAGCTGTCTTCGTAAAAATATCAAATGAAATTTTGGGCAATAGGAAAATATTGTATGTACATAGTAGAAAATAGGTGGACAGTGGAATACCCTGTTCCCACTTTTCCAAAATAAGTGTATATATCCGCCACATTTTGCATTGAGATGTTTAGGATCCCCCTGGTGTAGGGGGATTTGAAAAATGTCAATGTTTCGTTGTTTCTTGGAATGACATCGTTGTACATATTAAATTTGATGGTTCTGGCTTCTATATTAATAAAAGAAATGTATAGGGGTGGCAGTCATAAAATTATATATTTTACCTATATTTTAGAAAGTTTGAATACGATCGAAAAATCTTTACGATTTGAAGTTAGAAGGTAAGAGATGAGAGGCGTTTACGAGATTAATATGCATGTCTCTGTGAATATCCTCGTTCCGGAGATACCACGGTGCCCCCTTGATTGTTCTTAAGATTTTGGACTGTGCTCACTGTATAATGTCAATGTTGGATCTGCTTGCGTTGCCCCATAACTCGGAACCATATGTCCAAATTGGTTTCAGAATGGAGTTATACAAGAGGACTTTATAGCCCAGGCTAAGGGGCGAACGAGCGTTTATAAGCCCGTGAAGGCTACTTACCTTGAGTTTCAGATACGTCCTCTTGGCTCCTATGTGCTTTCGCTAGGTAAACGCCCAGGTACGTTACTTCGTCAGCTTGTGGAATGCGTGCGTTGTTGAAAATCAAGGGAGGGCACCTTTTTTTGTTGAGAGTAAACGTAACTTGCTTGCATTTTTGTTCGTTTATTTGTATGCGCCAATCTGCAAGCCATTTTTCCACTGATAGTAGGTGACGAGCCAGTTGAGCTGTTGCCTTTGCTGGGCATCTGGAGCGACTAAGAAAAGCCGTATCATCAGCAAACGTAGAAGTTGTTAGCTGGTAGTCTGTGGGGATGTCCGCCGTGTAGAAGATGTAGAGGACAGGTCCGAGAACACTGTCTTGGGTCACTCCAGCTTCGATCACGTGATCCTGCAAGGTACTTGCGTTACTTCTCACTGCGAAGACTCTTTTATAGAGATACGACTCAAGCAGTTTGTGCATTTTTATTTGTTATTTTGTACATAAGACCGTCCAGTCAGACTTAAAATGCTTGTGCGACGTCAAGAAATATTGCCGTGCAATATTCCCGTTGCTCGAATGTTGTGCGAATTTCTGATGTGATTCGATCGACCTGTTCGATCGCTCCATGTTTTTCTCTGAAACGAAATTGGTTCGATGGTATTATATTGCGCACTTTGATATGTGGGCTAATGCGCAACAGGAGGACTTTTTCAAACAGTTTCGACAGACAGGTTAGGAGGCTAATTGGTCTGTATGATGAAGGCTGCGTTTTATCTTTTCCCGGCTTAGGAATCACTACTATGATCGACTTTTTCCATTTATCAGGGAAATACACAAGCCTTGTTATTTATTGCATTAAAAAGACGACATATGTGTAAAACCGCACACTTAGGGAGCTCAATGATCATTTTGGGAGTTATCAAATCAAACCCAGGAGATTTTCTTGGCTTTAGTTGCTCTTTGATGACTTTTGCAATTCGATTGGTTTTAATGGCTCTACTAGACTGAAACGTGAAGAAGATGGGAGCACAAATGAATTGGTGGCAGGGTTTGTTGCAAATGGGCGACAAATGAACTTGCTCTTTCTTCGTCGCTGCGTAGCCAGGTGCCAGTGGGACTTCTTAATGGCATGGTTGTTTCGATTGGAGCAGAAAGATTTCGGTGGGCTGTCCACAGTGGTTGCTTTGTGCTAGTTGTAGAGAGTTGCTCGGTATACTGACGTTGGGCATTTGCTTCCTTTAGCTTGAGTGCCTTGGTGAGCATGCGTGTAGCTACTTTCAGTCTGTGCTTTGCAGTCGGTGATCTATTTGACTGTCACTCCCGTCGCAGTCGTCGCTTTTCCAGCACCAGCTGTTTGATTTCTCGCTTTGTGCTACTGTGGTTCGATACAACATATTTGTCTTGCGGTGTTGAGACCTTCTGGCATCTTAACGCTACAAGTACAAAACTTTAAATTAACTAGGGGGCTCTGCACCCTGCGTTCTTCACACGCCAATCCCCGTACAGTCTTCTTTATTCAGTTCAAATTACGAGACTATAAAATCCCTCGAACATTTCTTTATTTCCATAGTGTTCTTGCATGAATGCTATAGTCGGTCCAGACTTTAAAATACCCTGTACCATCAAAGATCGCCCCCCGAATTAAAAAAAATTAAAAAAAGTAACTTTAGTTATAAACCATGGACTTATCGCCCGATTAGTATTATGTCTAGTTTCTGTGCTATTGGAACACATTGAATATAATATAAACTGAAATGAAGCAAGAACTACTCTTCTGTTGCATACCTTTTGTTGTTGTTTTAATGCAAAGAGAAGGGATTGATTGAGAACGCTAACAAAATTTCCAATGAGAGCCAAAGGCCGCTCTCTCTCAATACATGTGCTAACAATGAAAGCACATTAATAATAAAAATTTTAAAATTTGTTATTTGAATATAATTTTTACAGGAAACAGGACGATTTGTAGTTTGAAGTTTTCATCCGAGTTGAAAAATTTTTGCGGCATACTATTGGTAACACAGCGCATAACTATTGTAAATTAGATATCACACTATATAAATAAGATATCCTTAATAGTGTGTGTGTAAACGACGAACTTTGCCTACGGGGGGAGGGCGCCAGATTTCGGCATAAATCGAAAAAGTTCATGTGCTTGACTATTATGCGCATCTTTTGGCAAAATTTCAGCTCCATAGGTCTTATAGTATGGTGTATGGATTGAATAAACAAGACGGTAGGGAAGTTGGCGTGCGAAGCCAGCAGAGGGCAGAGCCCGCTAGTTTTTTATATTGATCTACTGTGAATGCATTATCCGCATTCAGTCATCTATTTATGCCAAGTTATAGAAGAAAAAAAATAATAACTAAAAAGAACATTTTTCATTTGCATAATTTTCTTGTTTACAGTACAGTTTGGAAAAGCGCGAGAACGGCTCTTGGTAGAGAGAGGAAAATCCCTATTGCGATTGACTTAAATGAAGTTACAACTTGGCGGCAATAACAAAGAGCAACAACTGCAACAATATTAAACAACAAGAGGAAGCAACAAGCAACTAAATGCGCTAAGTAAGTGGCACAGTAGAACACAGCAGTTAAAATAAGGGAAGCAAATTTATAATATTCAATTTATATGCATTTTTTTTCCAGTTATAAATGACAGTGGCAACAACAACAAAATCAAAAACAACAACTGCAACAAGGAGAAGAAACAACTGCAAGCACTAAGCTGATAATCCACACTCGCACTCATACTAAAAGAAAATCACAGACACACACACCCACTCATGTACAGTGGCACCACCATGCAGGTTTTTGTGGTCGTATAAATGGCCTTAACCACTCCGAAAGTAAATAGTTGCGGACAGGCTAAAAGAATAATAGTCACGGAATGTCATTGTTACTCTCAAAATTGTGTAACAAAATATGCTTCATTAAATGATTTGTAGTGACATTTTAAAATATTTTTTAGCAACATTTTGTATTATTATGTTGACACATGTTTTTTATTTTAATTTTTATATGTACATGCATCGATTAACTTTTGTTTTTGAGTCCTGTACTTTATATATGGATATTGGTAATCTAATTTAAAAGAAAACAAGTAATTCCCCTATGCTCCTTCTAGCGGCTACTACTCGTAAATGCAAAGTTAAGCTCTACAGTAGTCTAGGAATACATATATATCCATCCGTATGTCTGTATTTCTTGTTTCTCGAAGACCAAAAGAAATAAAAGCATGAAATTTTGCACCAGGTGCGTTTTGAGGTATAGCTCTTCACTTGCATTAAGTTTTTTGAAAGTCACCCCAATAGAATTTTGCGGCTTAATCCCGCATTTTTTAAGCAGCAATATTGAGACATACACCATGTCTTTTAGATAACCCACGGTTGAAAACTTCGGGAGTTATAGGCAAAAATTTTCAGAATTTAAGTCCCTTTTGTAAAAAAGCTGCAGTTAAGGTAATCGTTATGAAGCCGATAAAGACCTTCCAAAGACACAGACGGATGGAAACTTCAGTAGTTATAGGCAATCGTGTTTGTAAAAAAGCTTCAGTCACCGAAATCGTTATTTAAACTCACTCATTATAAACTAGTTTACTACCAGTACATACTCCAGCGGTTTTTTTTCGTGACAGCTTTAATAGTTATAAAATATATGTAGGTATATATGTACTTACTTGTTGGAAAACGCGAATGCATACTTGTGGAACACTAGTTCTCAATGGAGTGTTTGGCAACCAGTTGAGGCATATGATATTATCCTGTAACACACATTCACAAATAGTAGCACCACCCAAACCATTCACTTGCCAAGGCCTCTTTTTCTGCAGTATAAAATCTTTCATTGTGATTAATGAGATTGTCACTAACTTCATTTGTATTTTCTATATCGTTGACTTCGGTGCAGTGCGACTATTTTTGTGATTTAGTTATCGTGTTGCGTAAAATTAAGTGGAACGCACATACATTCGTCCATAATTACATAATTCATAAATGCTTCAAGACAGCATACAACAACAAGAGCAAAAAAAAGTAAAGCTATACATTCTTTACGTGAAAATTGTCTGCAGTTAGCAAGGCAACAACTGTAACATCTGTCGAGAGTAATTTGCATTTTCATTATTTTAAACTCAATTTAAAATAAAAGCCATCAAAACAAGCGGCCAAAACAAAAGAGCATCAACTCGACTGCCTTTTTTGCCACTTTGCAGCGTATTAGCATTAGCCAAGAGGACTAGTCTTAAGATTGCCCCCCGCCACATATTATTATAATATGCTCGGACATATAACTAAGTGGCACATTAAATTTGGCCCGAGCCTATAATTCATTTGTTAAGCTAACCCCCAACAGCCAAACCTTTTCCTTGGGCCGAGATGAACGTGTGTGCATGAAACGCTGGCCAGGCCAAGCAGCTGGAAAGCTAGCTGCACTTTTTGGCCTAGTCGAGTGAGTTATGGCACGCTACAAATTTATATGACATATAAATGTAAATAATTGAGTAGAGCTGGGACGTCGTCTACGATTGCCGCCATTGTTACTGAGGCGACCAAGTGAGACGAGTCTGTCTGAGATGTTGGCTTTGCTTGTTTTCAAAAATGGCGACGCAAATGCTCGTTGTGGACTATGTGATTGATGCTGGCCCACTTTCAATTTTATTTTTTTCTCTGTGTACTTTTTATATTGTGTGTACATAAAAAGCCTTTATAGGCACTTTGGGATTGAACAAACAAAGCCATTTAAATTTAATTTTTATGTTGTCTTCTTTTTATAAATTTAAAACGTAGTACCTACTATATTTTTTAGTGTTATAAAATAAGTATCTACTATGTAGTATGTATACATATGGGCATTTCCCTGAAAATCGTTACCAAGTTTCAAGTTGTAAAAACTATATATATTTGTTAATGGAATAATCGGCTATATATTCAACCTTCAAAATATATAAAGAGTTAAGATTTTCGGTGATGTATTTATGAATAATAGGTAATCACCTACAATAACCTCAAAATGTTGTTTTTGTTCCAAAAAAAGACCTTTTTTAGATAGTCATAAAGTGCACAAAAAAATCAAAACATCTGATCAATTTTGATTGGAACATAAAATCAATCTAATTTTTTATTAATATATATAAAAAAAGTTTTAATGAACATTCCAAAAAAATAAATATTGTTAAGTAAAGTTAGGCATACGTCATGTAACGTACGCAACGAAAACAAGGTTTTTTTAATTTAGCTGCTTGGATTTATATTTTTTTTTAATCGAACTAGCTTTGTAAAGCAAGTTTGTTGTGCACTTTAAGAAAAAAAAAAAAGTACTATTTGTATAGCAGTTTAAAAAAAATATGTATCATAAAGTATTTAACGTACGCAACGGCATGAAATTCCTCAAAAAAAGCCTACGTTAAATTTGGGTACAGAAGAATTTAAGATAACATGTACCATCATATTCCAACCAAATTCGGTTTATTGCTTAAATACTACTAAAAAAAAGTTTTGATTGCCAAATTTGGTTGCGCTATCTTGATAAACAAAAAAAAAAAAGAAAGTTTTTTGGACCGATCAGTCCTATGGGGGTCAAATTTGGTGAAGTGCTTGGGAACTAAAAAAAATTGCAAATGCTAAATTTGAATACGATATCTTAATAAACGAACGAAAAATCCGTAGCATAAAAAAAAATAGTAGTTCCAAGACACCTGGATCGATTTTATAACACCTTTACGATAGAGTGCTCTAAACAAAAGCAAATTTCGCAAGTCTTCTAAAGAGCTCAAAATATGTGTGCAAATCGATTTTCAACTCAATAGCTTAAAAAACAACTTTGGTTCAAATCGGACAGATCGGCTATATGGCAGCTTTAAGAAATATTGGGCTGACCCGGGCGAAACTTGGTAGATCGTCTTGAGGGCTCAAAATATGCATAAGTACCAAATTTGGTGCAATTATCTCAATATTTTAAGGTTTATGCCCAAAAAGTGGCCAAAAAATTGGTGCAAAATTAATTTTTCAGTTTTGGAATTGAAATTACTTAAGCAATGAACCGGATTTAATTGCAATGTGATTGTAAACGTTATCTTAAAGTCGTCTCCGCGCGACTTAAGCGTACTCCATCTTTGTTTTATAGCAGGAAAAAGTGTAACGTCCGCAACGATCGTTTTTTCAATTTTGGATGAACCTGAACACATATATTCTTCAACTGACCCAATTTGAAATTCTCAATTATTCTTCTTTCTTTTTTGTCATATGATTTTTTTTGGCTATTACGCAAAATTCGCTAAAAATGGCACAAATGCACGTTAACCTCCAAAACTACTTCCGTTTTTTGTAACGTACGCAACGGCGCTTTAGACACGAATAAGTTTTTTTCTAAAAATACTTAAGCAAAGGTTTAAACGTCATTTGAAAAAACTCTCAGACATTTTTTTTGCTGAAAGTTGTATGGATATATCTCATTCACAGCGCCGATGGTATTAAAAAATATGCGTACGGATGTAACGTACGCAACCTGGGAAATACCCATATACATATTGTGTAGTTATTTAAGTTATGCATAAAATAAGAAAAAAATTATGATTAAAAAATAATGCGCCCAATGAAGCTAAAATAGCAATTAAAACATTTAATAGGAATCCAGTTAAGAGCAGACGATTAATGACTTTATCTATTATTTTAATAGCTTAAACAATTGATTTCTGATTTTTTCTTATATATTATTAAAATGTATTTCATGTGCCAATCAAGCAAAAAATGTTGTAAAAAATTTCACAGAAACCAAGGAAAGTTTTGATAAACAAAATAAGGATAATCAATACTAACCAATATTATTTAAAAAGGTTCAGAAGCTTATAGATGTTATATCGATGCATCGATGTTTTTTATTTTTTTCCGATCATCGATATTTTTATTTCGATTATCGATCAAATTCTATTACGGACAAAATATGGGCAATCAACGGCATCCACGTCACAGACACTTTTCGCTTTTATAGAAAAAAACAAATCTCAAAAGTTTCGAAATAGTAGGGTTGACTCAAATCAGCCCGTTGAATTACTGGAAGGTAATACCTTTTAAAGTTTACCAAGCCTGGCAATCTAGTGAGCGACAAGCGGAGTTCGCTTAAATCAGAAAACGTTGATATGATTTTATTTAATAACCATAATGAATGGATCTCAAATTAGTTTAAAGATTATGAGACTGCAATTCTGGCTGGAACAGAACATTTTTTTGTTATAACTCACAGGCTCAGAAAAAAAAGTGGTGTAAACTTTACATGTGACAGAGGCACCCCTTATGGACTTTGGGCAGCTGAATCCGAAGTCCAAAAAAAAACCCGATAATATCCAAATTATCTCGATTTATGGTAATTTTTGGTGGTTATCCATAACCCATGTGTGATGGAGTTTTCTGGACTTCGGATTCGGCTGCTCAAAATCCATAAGGGATGCCTCTGTCACCTGTTAAGTTTACACCACTTTTTTTGGTGGCCTGTATTATCTTTTGCTTTCGTTGTATAACCTTTTGGATTGTTATCTATTATTTCTTTGTTTATTTTTCTGAAAATATAGTTATCTCTTTATTGTAAGGTTTTTTTCCCTTTTTCCAAATTATTTAATATTGTATAACAAATATTTTGACTTAATGCTTAAAATGTAAATATTATAGTTGTAAAGCTGTAAAGGCTAAACTCTTTGTTTTGTAATTAGTTATTAAATGAACATTTATAATATTAGGGTAAATAAATAAATAAATAAATAATAGTTATCTCTTGGTTTGTTTGTTAATTCCATTTTATTATTTGAAAATACTTATATGTATAACCAAACCAACAGATGGCCCACTATGAATTAATTTAAGCATTCAAAAAATGGCCGCCACATGTACTTCGATGTATCGAAACATCGATGTATCGAAGTTAAAAAATATCGAAAACATCGATGTTGGCCAACATCGATGTTTCTCCAGCACTACTGTGAATCTCCTTAACGAAGAAAGATGATAATGTTGAAAGAACTTCAGGATTTCCACGATTGTTTTTTTTAATATCCTTATTTTTAGTCTCAACTATTTTGCCAGTTCTTTGTAAATTTAAGAAATACAAGTTTCTGTTGCTAGAATTAAATTATGCATATTTTTTGTGTAGACTCATATTCATTTTTCATATTGGACTTTGTTTAAATATTTTGGTGTAATATTGTATATTTAAGCATCGTACTATTTTAAATTTACACACAATAAGAAACCACAAAAAGTGCGGGTATCCCATTTAGGCAACAAAAAAAAAACAGTTTTTTCATAATAATATTCATTTATTTGTAAATTACGTGCTAAATGGAATTAAATTCTTACGTGTTTGAATTAATTCCAACCGGCTAAAATTGAAAAACATTTTTATTTTGCGATCTAAATAACTGAGTTCCAAAAATTGAATACCTGAGCTTTGAGTTTACCACAACCATTGCTTTGCAAAATGTTAAATTCGTAAATTTTAAATGTAAACTTTTAAATTAATCACTTTTATACGATCATCGGAAACTTGGGATAAATTGAGGACATGTCCAATTTTAATCTTTTTATAACATCCTGGGTTTGTTCGTAGCTTTTGTGACCAAAGCCTTCAAAATTGCGAACATCAAATCGAGTGAGTCTACAAAGACAGTTAAAACAAAATTAATATTTGTTTGAAGAAGTCAAAGCATTAAACAAGAGTAACTACTGACCTGTTGCCCGATGTATTCATTAGGAATTTAAAGTAACTCGGACGCACTGTGCGTGCTTCTAAAATCGCTGCATGGAAAAGAAGGCCAGCGAAGAATGCGTATAAGTACATGGTAAAGTGCGGAATTTCAGGAACAACACCTTGTGTAATGCCCCAATTGTAAAGCAATTGGAGTGACTTCCACATAATGTATAAAGATACGCTGGAGTTAGGGTACTGAAAAAGGCCAATAGAAGCGACTAGTCCGGCAGGTATCGCATAACTCGATTCATCTCGACCAACTCCATGTCGTAGTGTACAGGAAGTAGCCTTAAGTAGCATTCAAGTTATATTAACAATTAAGCAACATTTTTAGACGTCGTATACCTTGTATAGCAGAGAAAATATGCCCAGGGCCAGACCTATTTGGAGGGATTGTCTGTTGAGGATCTGCTTGCGCCAATCCATTCTGAATCCAATTATCTTGGGAATATTGAGCAACAGCTTAAGGCTCACTTGTAGGCCTATGCCACCTAAGAATGGTTTCAGGCCGCCAAGTAAAGCGTAGCTTACACAGCCCTCGCGATGTGGACAGCTCGGATGTTTAGCTTTTTTTAGACGATCATAGAGCTGCACATAGGCTAAGAAGTTAGAAAATTTAAATGGTATATTCGGAGAACTCGTGGTTGTTGTCACTCTAGGCGTCTTAAGTGGGCCTTCTTCTGACTTTCCTAGAACAATTTGTAGGGCCCTGAACGTGTCATCTTTTACTATCGTTTTGTGTAATCCCAAGCGGTACAGATAAAGTAGTGCGGTCATACTTAGTCCCATTATGTATACGTGACCTTTGGGTATAGATCGCACCAGACCACGCACTTCCAACATGTTCCAAAGGGTCTCTATACCCACATTGGCTACATAAAAAGCTAAAGGAGCACGACGCGCTGGACGCTCTAGACACAAGGATATAAATCCCGCAATGCATGATGGTATAAAAGCAGCAGAACTAAAGTAAAATCGTCCTAGCATTTGTCGCATCAGACAAACGAACAAACTAAATGTGTAAGAATTGGTTGATAGAAAGGCGGTGGACTGCAAAATTCCAAAGATCGTATTTTTTATATCTTTTAGATTGGGCATACGCATGCGCATAATAAGTGCCAGCTAGAAAAATAAAAAGTTAGTTACAGTTTTTATTTTTTGAAAAGTGGATTCTTACCAAGTAAACCGTTGAATAAGTGCGCAAACAGCTAGGAACAGCAGCCAATAGTATGCCAGAGGCCGCGCATGCACAACTTGATGTCCATGGATGCACATAACTGTGGCAGCTGCAATTCATTGCTGCTTCAAGAAGTTTGCTTTGGGCAGCCATGGTGTGCGGTAGGGTGTCCAAATTCAAATCAGCTAAGCCGTTCGGTTCGAGGTTGGATTATCGAATCGGAAAACTGATGGTGATAAAGCTTATCGCGTCACTTTAATAATACCTTTTATGCTGCTCAAAGTTCAAATGAGTGCAATTATTGGTAGCAATTATTGTCTATTTTTAGTTAATTTCATGTGCTAGGAAAGCCTTGTCTTACTTATAAGTAAATCTAGGTTAATATAAATGTAGCCTTGTTGCATTAAAATTAACTGAACTTTTGCACGCTTTCGTTTTTTTTTTTTTTTTTTTTTTGTGTGAACTCAACTTAACTCTAGACAGCTCAAAATACAACTGAAATATGCCGAACTGAGAGAACTGAAACTATGAAAGCGACAAGCCCCAAGAACTTCCAAAGCGATAAGATATTAAAGACTATTCCTCAAAATCAATACGTTACGTATGTATATTTGCGGCTCTCTTAGACATACAAAATTTGACGCTGACCACTGTCGCAAAGCTCTTTACCAAAAAAAAAGTACAAAGTAACAAACCCCATGTGTGAACCACAAATATATAAATATATATTATGTTGCTTAGCGATGTGCCGTAGGTTGAGTAAGCGAACGCGGTTTTTAAGCTTATATGGCATATTTAAGAGTAGAAACTGCAAAGCTTTATCAGGGAACGAAATTTCTATGCTCTTGCTTGGTTTGTGTCTTAACTAAGGTTACACAAAAAAAAATTAGTTAAGCTGTTTTAACATTTATTTTTTATATAAAACTCGTACCAAAAATAGTTAAACAATTTACAATAGATTCCTAGGCCCGACTGCTGTTCACATAAAATACAAAGAGACTCCAAGTTGTTTGCATTAATAAATATAATTTTTTTTTTTTCTAAAATGTAGTTTGGCGTTTCAAACGCGGGAGACTTTACAAGATGTGCGGTTCGTGTGTGTCTTCACGAAGCCATCGCAAATGTTGGCAGCGGAGACTTCGCTATGATATTTAGTTTATTGATAGTTTCGATGGTCTGTTGCTGTGTGTTCAGACCAAAAGAGTCAAAAGCTGCCAAGTTGAACTTGGCAAGTCTGTAAAATAAAGTATATTAAGTTGGAAATAAAATACAGCACAGTCTAATTGGATCTACCTTTCGCCTGAAATGGCTTGAAGGAACTTATAGTAGCTTGGGCGCAAAGCTTTGGCCTCTAAAATTCCAGCATGGAAAAGCACAGCCGTAAAGAATGAGTAAAGGAATAGCATAAAATAAGGTATGCGAGGAAGAAAACCCTTATTTTGACCAATGTTGTAGAGAATCTAGAAATAAGAGTGATTTGTAAAAAATAGTAGAACACAATATGTAAGCACACACAAACCTGCAAGGCCTTCCACATGACGTATAAAGCTACGGTATTATCTGGATAGTACCTAAAGGTCAGAGAAGCAACTAGGCCTGCGGGTATGGAGAACCTAGGATCATCGCGATTAAAATTGTGGCGCAACAGGCAGGATACCGACTGGAATGAAAAGATTATGCATTTAGCTAAATATTAAACCACTTTGCGTACACGAAACTTACCTTGTACAAAAATGAGAAAGTTCCCATAAAGTAGCCTAGTTTCAATGTGTTGCCATTGAAGATTTGCTTTCGCCAATGCAGCCGACCCTGTGCCACTAATTTTATGTTCATTACAAGTTTTAATGCTACTTGTAAGGCAACGCCACCGGCAAATGGCAGTAGTCCGCCGAAGACGGTATATCCCATGCAGCTTTGCTTGTGCTGGCAACTGTCGTGCTTGCCACGAATTAAGTTGCTTAGAAGACGTATCCAGTCTGACACATTGGAAAATTTCACGGCGGGGCGACGGTGTGTAGGAAGTGGTTGTTCAACGTGCATACGATTAGTTAGTGGACCTGCTTCTTCTTTACCGACAAACATTGAGAGAATATTGAATATGGAATCCTTGGCTATGCTTTTGTGGAGACCCAACCGATAGAGATATAACAACGTCGATATGCTTACACCAAAGATAAGTGTTTGTCCATACGCTAACGAGCGTACCCAGCCACGCGCTTCAGCCATGCGCCAGAGTGTTTCAGTGGCCACATTGGCTACGTATAGTGTCAAGAGTGGACGACGCGCCGGCCTTTCCACTAGTATCGCTGTGTACGAGGCCAAAAAGCACGGTAAAAAGGCCACCGTGAGGACATTATATCGGCCAAGGTAATTCCTTATCAGGCAATTATACAGTATAAAAGTATAGGCATTGGTTACCAAAAACGCAGTAGACTGTATGATGCCCAATATGGTACTTTTGAGATCCTGCAGCGTAGGTATGCGATGGCGCATTATTAATGATAGTGCGTAGACCACGGTATAAACTCGAAGGCAGTATGGAGTGGAAGATAGCAGTATTCCAGCAGTGGCATTCACGCATTTATCCGTCCAGGGATGCTGGAATTCCTGACAGCTTATGCATAGTGGATCAAGCAATTTGCTCTGAACGCTCATTGTGATTGTGTGGTCAAGTGCCAAGCTACAAATACAGTTATATTAATACACTTCGTTATTGAACTTTAAGACTGTTGTAGGCGATAAATTAATAAATTTTGCAACTGCTACCTTGTCTCCTCAATATACCTCCTGAATCGCCAGCTAATTTAAAACTAAATTCTAAAAATATTAAGTAAGGTGGAAATTACTAACAGAGACAGCCAATAACTTCTGAGTTCAAAATGCAGTAATGATAAGATTTGAATTCGATTACCAGTGCAGTTAAACTGCGATACAAAGAAGTGAGCGAGTGTGTCAGTCAGTGGACAAGTATAATAGATGATAATCGCCAAATCGCCCAGCTAAACATTGTTAATAATGTCCACATCTAATAAAAAAAGTTTCGTTCCATCTTTATCAATAAATGCTACGATAACGAATGGTAGTCATAGGCAAATGGACTATAAGCGGCCAGTTGTAGTAAAATTTTGCAAGATTTAGTAAAAATCTTAACAGAGCTAATAAAAAACAATTTCCACTTTAAAAAGTCTGCAATGCGTAAACTTCGCCCATGAGCCATAAACAAAATATATTACAAATTACTTTGGTGTTACCAGATGTTAACGTTCCAGACTACCAAAGTCTAAGGAGTACAAAGCCAATTTGGCATTTGAATAGAAGATAATGGTCGTCGATTGGTTAAGTGTATACACGTTTGATAAGACTCACTTACTGTTGACCCCACCAATGGGTCTTATCAGCTACTCACTTGAATTATCGCAGATTGTAGTGCTTCTTAGCTTTAAATTTATTTATGGTTTTTTTGATTTGCCGCCGATTTAATGAGATTCACGAAAGCCGCAACACCTTTTGTTATGTTAATTAGGTTGCAATTTTTGTTTTGCTTTGACTTTTCACTTTGCGTGTCAAGCAATTGACAAACAATTTGTATGTTAATTTGAATTAAACTTTTTATTCGATTGAATTGTTGAATTAATTTGTATTGACATATGTGAGATTCTTGGTTACCATATTGCATATTTTTTACAGCACTTTAAACATGAAAATTTAAGTTACAAAAATTTATGTCCAAGGCACACTTTTTCTAATCACAACAAGTGGTCGGGGTTATTTACATTTATGGCCGCCTAATCGCGAGTTATTTTTTATTCGAATAGTTGAGTTCCTTGACCTTTGGCCAGCTATAACCCTGAGCCTACTCTCACGCCCGCTGTTTCGTATGCGGTCTATAATACGTTTTATTAAATCTTTTGTTTAGTATCGTGCCAAATAAAACAGCTGTAAATAGTAACGCTGGAGAATTATCGATAAATTACTTTAAGCGATGTTTTGTGTCACGACAGCTGTCGATGTACGCATTTTGTGTGTGCTGTATCAACCAGCTGTTTGTTGACTAACAAGTTGCGCGCACCGAATAATTTGAAATAAAATTTAAGTGCTATATATATAAACACTGAGCATGGTGTTTGCCAAATTATTTTAATGTGAAATTTTAGTTATTAACAATAACTAAAGTACGAAAACGCACTTTTAAAGAGACTTTTATTAAATTTTTGTCAAATTAAATAGTCAACACAATAGTAGGTTTCGATGGAAACTTGCTATTATATTTATATTGTATTAATTATGTTAGTAAATTTACTTATTGTCTAATAAAGCCTCATTGTAAATAAAATGCAAAAAAAAAAAATAAATAGTCATTTTTAAAAAAATTAAAAAAAAAAATGTATTTTTAATTTTGTAAATAAAATAAAAAAGACATGAAAATTACTTTGACAAAATAAAAACAAATTAAACAAAAAAAATAAATTAAAAAAAATGTTTAAAAAAAAACACAAAAAAATATTTGAAAAAAAAAACAAAAAAAAAAGTTTTTTTACATTGGGTATTTTTTATTACTATACTAACAAATTTAGTTATTAATTTTGCGGCGCCAGGAACTTCATTAGCACCACTGTGGTGCCGCAGAATATCTCCCACTCAGGGAAATATCCATATTGGCTTTCGGTATAATTTAAACATTTCTCAATAAATTCTATCTAACCTTGTCTAAATCAAATATGGAAGTTTGAAAGTTTTTTCTCTTTCGTGTACATATTCATATATTTATTTTAAAATATCCTTTCACCTAACGTAAAGATAAATTTTGAAAAAAAATTTTTTTTATAATTTTTAATATGAAAGCAATTTTTTTTTTGCAATTATGAGGGTCTTAAAGTGTCGAACGGTAAAACTGTACAAAAAGTTGGAAATAAAAATGTTTCCATCTAATCACCCTTATTTCTACGAAAACATATAATAGCATTTTTGGTGCCAATTGCCATCGCTCAAAGGATATGCAAAAAATTGTATAATTGTTTATAGAAGCAGAGAAAGCCTCTTTGGGGCGGTTCCTACATCTTAATCTCCTACGTCGCAGCCGATGTCATTACCTGTAGCTTGGCTCTTTTTTTTTGTAAAACTGTCATTCACATCACCCAATGGTTGTGGGTGTTTGGACTGACGCGTTTTGATACCCTGTACCTATAGGTACAAAGGGTATACTAGATTTGTGCAATGTATGTAACAGACAGAAGGAGGCGTGGCCCCAAGTCTTTTATACTAAAATGTCTATCATAGCCTCGGGTAGCGATTGAGCCATGTCCGTCTAGCCGTCCGTCTAGCCGTCCGTCTGTATGAACGCCTAGATTTTAGAGACTATAATAGCTAGAGACACGAAACAGAGCGATGTGTCATGGTAACATGCATCTATGTGTCAAAAATTAACAAAATCGGAAAATTCAACAGAAGTTATAGTCAAAAATTACTAATTTCATCGCCTTTGCAAATAACCTGCATCAATCTTTGACTACACGTAATTATGGTAGGTAATAAGTGACCTAGAATCACCAACTTTGGTAAGCTGATTCATGTCGATTCATGTCAACATATGAATATGATAACTTTCGATTTTCGGATTTTTGACCTTTTTTGATATATTTTAACCTAGCTGAAGCTATCAAGATTTGTATGTAGACAATTAAGCACAGTAAACAATGAAACTTCTACCTATACCCTTAAGGCCCCTACTCAGACACGAAAAATAAACAAAACTTCATATAAAAAAGATGGCGTACGTTAAAGTCGGGCGCGGACGACTTTGGGATACCCTGTACCACCACATTACAATCAAGTCCGATATATTGCTTACAAACTCCAAAAGATATTTTTATGCCAAACAAACGAAACACAACGAATTTTGTTCAAAATACGTTTTTTTGACCGATTGGTCCTATGGGAGCTATACGATATAGTCAACCGATTTTGATAAAATTTAGTACAGTGTTGAAGATCTCTAAAAAAATTCTGAATGCCAAATTTGGTTACAATATCTTCACTAACAAACGAAACACAACAAATGTTGTACAAAAAGCGTTTTTTGACCGATTCTTCCTATGGGAGCTATATGATATAGTCAACCGATTTTGATCAAATTTGGTACAGTGATTGGAAACTCTAAAAAACTTCTGAATGCCAAATTTGGTCACAATATCTTCACTAACAAACGAAACACAACAAATTTTGTACAAAGACAGACAGACAGACAGACAGACAGACAGACATCAAAAAACAAAAAAACAAGCAACACTGGTCTACATACCACCTGTAAGAACAGGTCAAACGTTTGTGAGCGTTTTTTTTTTATATGAAGTTTTGTTTATTTTTCGTGTCTGCGTAGGGGCCTATAGCATTGTTTACACAAAAAAGCATAAGTAATAAGCGTTGACGATAATTCATGTTTTTATGTTTTATTTCGCGCCTTTTAAAAATTAGCTAAAAGCAGCTGATTATCGATAATAATTCCGATAAAATGCACATATTGTTACTAGAGACACACTGTTCCTTTCGTGACCAAAATAAGTCTGTCTTTTTGCTAGGTGGCTGTTTTCGTGTCTGCATAGGAGCCTTTAATAAAATGTATTTTGGAAAAAGAGAGAGCAGGGTATACCACAGTCGTGCGCCGTCCTAAATGATAAACATTTTTTTAATTCTAAGCTGCCTGCCGAGTGCCTTTTGTCCTCGGCTGTCTTAGATGGGGGTGAGGGTGTTCGCAACTTCAGTTTTGTGGTTTTTGTTTAGCTGCTTAAGAAAATTGCGGTTGCTTTGTATGATTTTCACTTTGGTGGCTTAGAGCAGTCAGACTGGTAGCAATCACCATGGCCACCGGCAGCGGCTGTGAATGAGGTGTTGGTGGGGCAGTGGCACAGCAAAGTTCAAGTGCCCTCGGCGTATACCATACTTAGCTGCATAAAGCTTGGCACTCACTTAATTTACTTAAGGTGATGCAGGTTCTTTGAATAAATCTATGCTTTTGACATGTCACTCAGCGCTAAATACGGTGCACTTGAAGATAATGTGGAAATTATTTGGTCGGAATTGGTAGACAATCTGAAATCATTTCATTTGTCTGGTGGTTACAAGTGGTACACGTAGCTATTTGTATTGCTGTGCTTTCCTAGATTTATGAAGATGAAATTTAGTTAACTTGGAACAAAGTGCGGGTGACTCTCAGGAACCAGTTCGGTTAGTCAGGCTCACACGGGCCTCTTACCTACAGCGAGTTGATGGTATTATTTGCTTTTTCTAGTGTACGGTTGTATGAACGTTATACATAGTATAAGTATAAGAGCATGTTTACTTGCCTTGTCTTGTCTTCTGCAGTGACTGGTCATGTGCATTTCTAGGATTGCCGTCGATATTGTGGACTTTTCGTCTTGTGCTCATTTGTCCTGGTTTTGGCCATGCAACATGCAAGCAGCTATTTGCTTAGCTATTCCTTTACATTTGAATGTATGTGGATGTAACGCTGTTATGTGCCATGTCCAAATGAGTTCAATTAAGCGGTAATAAATTGTTAATTTGCCCATTGGTGCGCATGGTAGGCATACAACAACAGTTGCAGCAGCAGACGGCATAGTCGACATCATAGTACCTATATAGTCAGGGTATTATGGATATGTGCAATGTTTATAACGGACTGAAATGGACCAAAATGATCAGCATTGACCTGGGTAGTGATTGAGCTATTCACGTCTGTCCTTATGGCTTGATCTTGAATAGCACAAGAGCTGGAGATACATAATTTTACTTAATTAAGTCGACATCTGCTCTCTTTGCCACCAGCAGAATTTGGTGGCTTTCAGCCATTCCGTTGGCTTATGGCCTGGAACTTCAGAGAGTAGAGCACAGTGAAGACCTTGAATTTGAATTACTTTACTCATTAAGCTAAAATTAGCGCCCTTTGGAAAACACGTGGTCCGGGGAATGCCACCGTTAATGTTGGCGGCAAGTTACATGATTAAGTGTACCTTAGGGTTAAAAGGGTATATTAAAAGTTGAAGACAGCAAATTTACCTAAAGTACGAACAGGGTAACTAAATTATTATCAATTTTGAAATTTTGGTCAACACCAACAAAGTGACATAGTAAGACGGACGGACATGGGCATATCGATTTCTCTAGTCACCGTGATATACATTACATAACTTTTGTGGGATCTCCGAAGTTATATACATTTTGGGCTTGCATGATACCTAATATTCCCTTTATATCTTAAGCAAGCTGTAGCGTAAAATAAACCTTTACATGAGTTGGAGTCGCCACAATGCCGCAACGTAAAGACTTAAAACTTGTCATAGTTATTTTTAAGCTCCACACCAAAAACGATGTAGATTTATAAAATTATGGATTTATGCTCGTGCTTCAGGTTCCATGCTAAAGTATGAAAGAAGAGTGCAGGGTATTCCACTGTCGGGCATATTTTTTTTTTGTAATCTTTGAATTGCCGGATAGGAACTGTAAATGTTAAATGCAAAGCTGTGTATTTGCTTCTATAGCTTTAGCTTCTTATTATTGCCTGACATAAATAAATAACACATGGTTAACCTAAAAAGCAAAAAGCTATGACAAAACGAAAGCTCAAAGTCATCCATAGTCATGTCAGTTGCTACAAAGAAACACCAACGAACAATATTAAGACACACTATCAGGACATTATTGAGCAGCCATAACCGAAAATTTCGCACTAACCGCAGAGGCTTTATATCAAATAGAAATTTGTGGTTTTTGGCTAACGAAGGATCATGGGTCATACACTTACAAAAGATTACTCTTATACATACATATGTAAATACTAAGTCAGGGCCGTAGAGAGCAAATTCGGGCCCGGGGGGTTAAAGTTCCGAACCCTCTTGAAACATTGTGCTCTGTAAGTACGACAGTAATTACACCGGGCCCGGGAGGAATCCCCCCCTTCCACCACCCTCTCGACGGGCCTGTTCTTAGTAAATATATATGTGCATGGATGTGTATACGGGCTGTTTAGAAGCATCTTGACGTGTCCGCAACAAATGTGTCAAATATCTTTCATTATATATGCATACTGTTCGTATGTACATATTCCCACAAAGCAAATTCATTAAGTCTTATTTTGCGTATGCAACCTGTAAGTTACAAAGGGTGTATTAAGTTTGTGCAAGCCGAAAAAGGATTTAATATGCAGAAGGAGAAGTCGGAGACCCGCTTTTATCGTGATACTTCGGTCACCTTCCATGTTTCCGAACCTTAGAGCAATATCGGCCTTATGCTAGATTTGAAAATACGAAGCCGTGTTGACTGGGACAATTGCCTTGACTCCCAGACTGTGCCCATGTTTCGGAAAGCGACGCGCCCCCTTCTTTCGAGACAATACCACCCACATAAGAGAACTGCTCTACATCTTCAATGGTGACAATTTGGTTGTTGATGTTTAATGTGAGTGGTGAGCGATTCGCTGTATCCATCCGAATGAGTTTCGTTTTGTTAAAATTTATTTTCAATCCTACCATCTCCGCATTCTCTCTCAAACGGTTAATTTTTGCTTTTTTTTTCCTAGTACGTTTGAGCCATAAAGCATATGTCGTCTGCGTAGTCCAAATTGGACAGCTTTTCATGCGGGCGTTACTGTAGTCCCCCCGCAGTTTCTGTATTGGTTTTCTGCAGGATGGCATCTAAGACGAAAATGAAGAGGAGCGGTGACAACATGCATCCTTTTCAATACCTTGACGATTACAAAACGTGTCGCAATATTTTCCATTAAATCGCACGGAGCAGTCGGCATCTTTGTAGAAATAATAAGACAAATAAATCGATAAGTTTAGCCTCGTATTTTTTTTTTTTTTGTTTAATTTGTATAGCTATTGATAAATAAATACCCCTATTACTGTTTTTACAGGGTTTTGAAATAAGACGGTCTTGAAAAATAAAAATTTTTACACAATTTCATTCGATTTAGCACGATTAAAAAATGCTATTTGATTGAAAGTTTAAATAAAAATATTTTTATTAACATTATCTTTTATAAATTTAGTTAGGGAATTCCCCTTTCTAATTTATCTTCATAGCAGCTTAAGGATTTACTTCATGTAATTTTTTACAAAGTTTTTTTTACACGGTTTTTTTCTGGAACGTATCTACCGTGTACAAACAGAATTATGTGTATTTAGGTTGACCTTTCATAAAAGAAAAGATAAAGATACTTGAGTAATTTTTTTTTCAAAGAAAGATAAGCTTTTAAATTTTTGAAAAAATTTGTATTTAAAAAAAATTGGTTTAAAATTTCGAAAAAATTTGTTTTTTATTTATAGAATTTGAAAGTTATGCCTATTTTAGTGAATGCATCTTTTAATGGTCGCAATGATAAAAATGACTTTGTAATAATGACAAAAAAGGCATAACTCCTCGGAATAGAAGCATTATAATTTCGTTCCTGCTATGAATGCTTGTTTTGACAATTTATGACAAATGTTAAGAAAAACAAGGAAAAACATGACCGTTACTCTAGGTTGGCAAAACATCAATTTGGTTTTATTAATTAGGCCTACACATGAGGCTACATACCAAGTTTGCTGACTCTAGAGTCCAGACTGCTCCCCGCTTCTAGGATAAGGTAGTTTTTAAGTTTTAGTTTTAGTTATCAGTTCATATGGGCTTTTTGGCATTTTTCCTCCAGCATGATTTTTGGCATTTTGTTCAGATGTAATTTTATGATTATTGTTATGTTATAAAACTCCTAAACTCTAAATTGTATATATGTATTACCCCTATTACGTGTATATTGCTTAAGAACTCCAAAGGCATATGATTGCTAAATTTGGCAAGGATATCTTCATAAGTAAACATAAAAAAAGCTATATGATATAGTCAACCGACTTTGATCAAATTTGGTGCAGTGCTTGGGAGCATAAAAAACTTCCAAATGTCAAATTTGGTTACGATATCTACAAAAACAAACAAAACACAACGAATTTTGTACAAAAAAAGTTTTTTTGACCGATTGGTCCTATGGGAGCTATATGATATAGTCAACCGATTTTGATCAAACTTGGTACAGTGCTTTAGAATTATAAAAAACTTTGGAATGCCAAATTTTGTTACAATGTCTTCATAATTCAACGAATTATCCATCTAAAAGTTTTGTTTTTTTCGAGGTCCTCTGAAACACCCCTATGGGAGCTATATAATATAACCCCGATATCAAAAAAATTAAATAAACTTGTCTCCCGTAGAATAATAAAAGATCTAATCTGAAAGTTTGGTTGCTCTAGCTCTTACCATCTCTGAGATCTAGGCGTTCATACGGACTGACAGGCAGACAGACGGACAAAGGTATATCGACTTCTCTAGTCACCCTGATCATACTTAAAGGTAACTTTGGGGGTCTCCGAGTTACATGGTAAAAATTTTAACAGGAACTATAAAACCTTTTTAAGCCATTAAAAGGCAGCTAAATATATAGTAGTTATAAGTATTCAATCAAAAGCACAATTGCATCAACATGGTGGCAAAAATTGGGAATTTAATGGAGTACGCTTGAAATAAAGCTCCTTAGGGTACCGTAGTGCAGCAATTGGTGCAAGTGCAGCTGGCGTAAGCGATGGAAGAGAAGCGGTCTTCGACGGAAACATTGCTCGCGAGCTTTATCTTCTATGCGAACATTGCCAATTTATTTTGGTGCCTTGGGTGTGCCTTTGCCATAGGCACCCATATCGTAGAGGTCATCAGGACCATGGCAAATATTGGCATTGTACTAGTTGGCATATCCAAACTGCTCTTTGTGTGCTGCAGACTGACTTGATGCACGCACTGCAACTACCGTTCCCGAGCAGCAAGGCGGGATAGCATGTCTGTCCATGGTTTAAGTAGCTATCTGCGTGCTGGTTCGTGCATCAGTTTATCCTTTTCTAGGCTGCACTGTATTCCCATCTGGATTTGAAATTTGTTCAGCATTGCACAGTATTTGATCTACGCTGGCTGCATCTGCTTAAGTTGGGCATCACAGGGTCAGGGATAAATTATCTCAACGGATATCCATGTTGCAGCCACTGCAGCATAATAATGTATCTAAGCTTTTTGAGCTGCATTATCTGCAAAATTAATTACTGAGTCACCGTAATTATCTATTGTCCTTTTCTTGTAGAACTTAAATCTTAAAGCATTTTTTTTTTTAATTAACAAGGGCTTACTGATGCCAAAAATATTTCAGAGGACATCTTGCTCAAACATATTATTAGCAAGTGTACCAGTTGCAGCCAAGACATCGCCCAGTCCCAAGCAGCAGCACAGTGAAAATTAAGGAGAGTGCAGGGCAAATAATATTTGGAATGTCACGATTTAAAGTCGTTCTGCTAGTTATTAATATCATCTTTTCATAGGCTAATTTTTTAGTGTCGGCGCTGTACCAACTCTCTCGGATGGATTAGGAGCTGGTGAGGAACTTCCGACCACCAGTCGGAAGCTCCTCCCGTCCGCAGCAGTTATACAATATAAGTCTGCAGCCACTTCTGCAGATCGAAGGCTTCGGTTATAAATACAATTTTTTTTTTTTTGTGGGTGTTGGTGGACGAAGCGCCTCCGCTTCCAAATTAAAAGGGCTCGATCTTAGGTTGTGTGGCCTTGGTACTTGCATATACTGAGTGCCAGTAGGATAGACAGCTAGATTAGCTACTAGGTGCCTGTTGTATGAAACAATTAGTTAAGTTTATTTAGAACTGTGGCAACCTTGAAGACATTGCGGTATTTACCTGTTGGAGCAGGCACCAAAATTTAAAAAAGGTCGTTGACCTATTCCTAAAGCAGTAACATAAAGGCAAAACGATTCGTCTGTAATCTGCTGGTGGACCAAAAATATTCAGCAATCTACTAATTTCCCATATATACAACACTACCGTACCACTTGTTTTATTAAATGCACGTTATTGATGTTTTATTAATTTCATAATTTTTGAAACTTAGCAGTGTATTGGAGCAACTGGTTTTTTCTTTCTTTTATTTAAGTTAATAGTTCTTTTTTTTTTTTTTTTTTTTTAATTTCAAATCACTTTTACAAAACGTTTTCAACGGCGACCATGCGGACAAAATGAGGTTACTTTTTGGGCGAAGTGACCTTATATAGGCTCTTTTTCCGGAAGTTTTCCCACTCCATGTTTATTCTAGCCATTCAAATTTTTATTTGGTGACAAGTGCCTTGAGCAGCTGTTTGCGCTTGGCCTTGCCAATTTGGCAGATCAACTATCCCAAAGCTCGACACTAGATGGAGCCAGGGTTTAGATAGATTCCCAATGCTAATATCGATTCAACCAAAAACCCTGGTGCAAACGTAACTTTGCCTACTTTTAAAATAAGACAAAAAAAAACGACAAGCGTACTATTACAGATTCTAGAAGAGAACGAGCGAATGTCAAAGCAAAATTCGGAAGCATGATTGGTGCTGGTTTAAGATGCTGCCAAAGCGCTACTCCAACATTTCTCTAGAAGAATCGTGGGCGATATTTGAAGAAAGAGCAGTTTACTTAGTCAAGTAGTGAAATTGATGTATTATCTATAGGCTATATATCTTAAGTTAGCTTAGCTTTTGGAAATTTGCATTCAAAAATAACAAAGCAATGGAAACTCTCTTTAAACTTTTGCCAAGTTTCTTGGCCTGCAACCAGACAGAACCGGTAAAATGCAAATTTTATACAAGCCCTCTCGACAAAACCAAATCGATTCCCGAGAAGCTACAAACTTTGGGTATAAAATTAGTTCGCTGCTCATAAAATTCGAAGAGAAACTTTACCGTCCCCTTTGAATTGTGCAACAACTTGGCTTTGATTTTTTTTGTTACATCCATTCACACTTACATCCATACGTATACACACTGACTCCATATTATACACTCACACCTACTACGTACAGTGTATGTATGTGGTACAGTCTAACAAACTGACACTTCACTTAAGCGGCCTCTAGTTGAAAAGTTTCGCAGTTGGCCAAAAGTCCCTATGGTTTAATTGTATTTGCACTAGCAAGTTTTTGCTGGCAATTGCAGTCAAAGAAACAGAAGCCTAAATGCTTTCGTCCTTTGCGAATGCGTGATAAATGGCCGAAATGCTTGTTGGCCTGCACTTTGGTTGCGGTTTTCGCCAGTTCGTTTTTGTTTTCGCTTAGTTTTTCATTTAGCCTAAAATCCCTTTAGCTTCTTGAATCATGTTATCGAAGTTGCGGTATAAAGCGTCCGGTTTGATTTCCCCCTCTTCTCGTATTGGCTTGCTCAATTCGTTTGATGCATTGCATTGCATTGGATACTTCTAGGTAGACCACGCACAAGGCGTTTGTCGGTTTATCTGGCTTACACCCCCTAGCCATCAACGTCAGCACTTTGTTTGCTCTCTTCACTTCGCTGCCAACCAATAAACGATTGCCTGAAGCTAGACATACGTATATAATATGTATATATACATATGTATATGTACACGAGTATGTACTACATACATATGTTGGTATACTATATAATTGGGTTAACGTGTTTTATGCGCGCAATTTACTTTGATTTTCGTTTTATTTTCTTACTTGCTGCATTGTCGAAAAGTTGAAGATTTAATTTATTTCAAGTGCGTGGTGAATGATGGAGCAGTTGCGTTCCTTCAAGATCCCATTTCCCTGCACGACAATTTGAAATCCGGAGTATTTTGTTTACCACGGTACGCTGATATTCTTTTGATTGCTTGAGCACTTATTTGAACGAACCAATTGTTAACATTATTCTTGCTCTTCTTCAATTGTTTTGTAAGTAAATATGTACTTCTTTGATGCCGATTTCATCTTTTAGGTATGCATCGGATAGGTATCTACATATTGAGAATTAAAATTTTAAAATGAGAATCTGTTTATACATAAAGTGTGAAAATTATTCCGA
Organism: Chymomyza fuscimana; assembly: GCA_949987675.1. Taxonomy (NCBI): domain Eukaryota; kingdom Metazoa; phylum Arthropoda; class Insecta; order Diptera; family Drosophilidae; genus Chymomyza; species Chymomyza fuscimana. The sequence goes on from OX465088.1 coordinate 90,496,576, forward strand.
TAAAACTTTAGATAAAAAGTTGATGTGACTCTAAAGTCTAAAGTCAATCACTCTAGATCATCTATTACAATACCTCAATTTTTTATGCAGTTTATGGACAAAGAAAGGTGTAATAATTGACAACAACTTTTCTTGTATCTATCAGATTTTGATAATTGTTGTCTTCAGGAGGTTTATTATTTACCTAAGCAAGGGAAGTTCAAAATTTTTGGCATTTAACGATAGCCCAAATAGGTTCTCAAAGGTTTGGTTTTTACTTGAAATAATGCAATGTAATAAAGTGCTCTGCTTCGGTGCACAATAGTTGAAGCTGGTCGCAGTGCATAAAGGCCTATCCCTAACCAACAAACTATTACCAAGTGCTCTGCTGTAAGGGGAAATATGAGATTTCTTTGAAATAAAAGTACATAAGAATGGAAATTACAAAAAAAAAGTTTAATAATTCTTAAATTTTTTTGACGGCTATTAGAAACTAGGGGCTCTGCCCCCTGCGTGCTTTGCACGCCAACCCCCGTCTTTTTTCCACAATTCAAATTATCCTGATTATAATATTCTAAGTATATCTCTTTACTTCCATTATTTACTTTCTATATATATTTTAAAATACCCTTTTCCATCCCAGGACGCTCCTCGAATTCATAAAAATTAAAACAATAAAACTTAATCGCTATATTACTTTAAATTTATTTTAGTAAAAGTACGAAAATCAAATAATAATGGGTTAGAGTTCAAGAACCTTTTAATATGCGATATTTTTGCGGATGGTTTGCCGACTCGTGAGCATGCCACATACAATTGACCAAGAGAAAAGCATTCATTTTCTAAGTTCAGCCCACAAACACTCAAGGATTGGTCTTGTGATTTGTTAATCGTCATGGCGAATGCCAGGCGAATCGGAAATTGAACTATTTTGAACTCAAAGGGAACATCCGATGGGATCATCAGAATTCTCGGAATCAGAACTTCCTCACGTTTAAATTTTCCAATGAGTATCGTCGCGTGAATTAAATTCATCATCATACATAGTTTTGGTTGATTTATATTTCGAAGCAAGATGATTACCGCGCCATCCTTTAGTTTTAAATTGTGCGGTGGTAAGCCAGGCATATCCAAGGAGTTTAAAAATTCAGTTGGATATTTGGTGGCTTAGTCTTCGTTTATAACACAGTCAATAGATTTGAATGGATACAAAGTACCAACAATTTGATTCTGTATTACAAAGTTTAAATCATCTACATCTTTATTTTTAGCCGCCAGAATTACTCGCTCACTTAACCATTCGTTATTTTTATGGTTAGCAACTATGTTCGGAAATACTTTGCTGATGAGCACGTCTTTCGATGAGACAAAAGTGAAAAAATTCAGAGGAAATGAAATCAATCCACTCGATTCATCGACAGGAACACGGCCATTACCCAGAGTCAGCTATTTCTTTGAAAAATCTTGAGCAGATGGATTGTTTGGCAAACCAACTCTCATGTTTGCTGTTAGTTGAAGTTTCTTCAAATAGCGCCACAGATAAGAAGATTTCAGGCAAGCGTTTATTTCATCGGCAGCAGTCGATCTTGATTGGCAGTGTTTGCCGGAAATCGCCAGACAATAAAATCACTACGCCTCCAAAACATCTCGAATCATTGCGCAGATCTTTCAGTGTTCTATCAAGTGCTTCCAATGCGCGTTTGTGTGCATTCGTCCCAGATGATGATTTTAGACGCCACTCAAATTTTGGCTATTGCGGGGTGTTTCGCAATATTACATGTTGGTTGTTCAATATTTTGAAAGTTAAACGGCAATTTGAATGCTGAATGAGCCGTACGGCATCCATCTAACAACGTGGCTGCTATTCCAGAAGAAGCAACTGCTACCGCAATGTCGGATCTAACACGAACAGTGGCCAAAATTAATGACATCAGAAATGTCTTCCCAGTTCCACCGGGGGCATCCAGGAAAAATAAGCCACCATTTCCATCTTCAATTGCCTTCATTAATGTATCATAGGCTTCCATCTGTTTGGGATTCAACAGAGGTACATTTGTTTGAACTGAATGGTAGAGTTCATTACGATCATAATCCCGTTCACGCTCCAATTCTCGATTAAATGCGTCATTGATTCCACGATCTGGCGCTGGCAGTCCTAGCTTGACTAACAAACTGCCGCAAATGAGATAACATATGTATGTCTTCGATCAATAGTAAAGCCTGGTTATACATATCCTCATTTGCCTCAACATCGGGATTTCTTGAACTGACCCGAATTCGATGTAAAATGTCGTGGCAGACCTCATAAAGTATATATATTTTTGATCAACATCAACAGCCGAGTCGGTATAGGCAAGCCTCCATATTAGTAAAAGAATCTCAGAGACTATAAGAGCTATAGAGCTGAATTTTTACCAAAAGATGCGCTTAATAGTGACGCAGATGAAGATTTTCGATTTATGTCAATATCTGACCCCCAGCCTCCATAAGAGAATTTCGTGGTTTACTTCTTTATATATGATTTTTTCGATATTTTATGCTTTATTCTGTTAACCAGTGCGGAGACGAATCCAACAAATCATTGAAATCGGCCCAACCGTTCTTGAGTTATAAATGGTGTTACTTATATTACCCTTAACTCTCTTTTACATATATAGCTTCACAAAATGGTTTCAAGGGTCTATAAGGAACAAGATGCTGCCTTCAACGATTTTTAAAAACTAATGATGCAGATCGATTCAATTTAATCCGTCAATTTACAAAAATTAGCATAGCTTAATATGATAAAAATTCCTTCCTGTTGGTTGTGTTTTTACCGCGCTGCGCCTATTTATTTATTTTCTATTGAAAAACTGCATTGAAAAATGTGAAACAGTCGAGGCGGTGCCCGAAAGTGTTATACCCTGTACCTTTTTCTCTTTCGATATTTATATTATATTATAAAAAAAAATATAAATATGGGACTATACATTGCCTCTAAGACCCACTATCTCATCACTCCATAACTGATAAACAAGATATCGCCGAAGCTTTTTGCAAATACTTCTCTAATCAATCTAATAATTCCAATTTTTCTACAACGTTTAACCAACATAAATCAAACACTTTACCAACAATTTCCTACAGACATTCGCTTTCAGCCAAAAATATAGAAGCACCAATTTCACTAATTGAACTCCAAATAACCCACACATCCAATGCTAAAAAATGTCCACAAGTCAGTCCTTCTCAGAATACTCGATCTCTACAATAGCATATTGTCATCCTTCATTCCACATCAATTAAAACTTAGCAAAATAATCCCAATAATTAAACCGAACTGCAATAAAACAATTATCCCATTATAAACTCTTGTCTATCAAAACTATCCTATATAAAATTGTCGCCAATAGGCTTTGGTGGTTTGTGACTCTTAACAAATCAATCGGCAGTCAGGTTTTAGAAAGGGCAGATCGGTATCAGATTCCCTAGTCATGCTAGACTATCTGATTACTTTGGCCCTCTCAACAAAAACCGTGCTTCACTCTTATCATTATACTTTTCCAAAGCCTGCGACAGAGTTGGCAGCCACTCCATCATAGTCCAACTAAAAGAATGAAAAATTGGACCGAAAATAATAATGATGAAGATATGAAATGATTTTAAGATAAGAATAGTGTGCCGCAAAAATTTAAAAAATCGAGTGATAACTTTAAAAGATATAAGTTAAACCAGGTATAAACACTATTGATAGGAACTAAATTCTAATGCCTTGAAGTTTAAAGAATAAGTAATAATAAATCATTCGCGCAGTACATACGTTTTCGAAGTGTGTTTAGATTTCGGGATTTGCGCCAAAGATACAAGAGCAAGTGGTTAACACTATGCAAAGATTGCATCTCAGAGAAGATTTAGAGATTTGAGATTTGAAACGAGTGAGCGAGAGGGAGAAGAGCAATCTATGAACGCAGCACAGAGAAGACAAAGATTTAGAATTGCAGAGCAGGAAAACTATGCAAGGAACACTATGCAAAGAACACTATGTATAAAAGACAGATCAGAAAAAAATTAGAGTCAGAGTTAGATCAGGAGAGTGATACATTGCTTAGATCGCAGAGCAGATACGTTGAAGATGTTAGGCGAGAAGAACAAGTACGGAACACAGGCTAGGTCTGATCCAACACTTAATTTAGTTGAGCAGGCAAGAGATACAATTAATAGGAAAATTGCAAGAATACAGACACGGCACGTAAATGAGTAATGTAAGAATAAAATAGTGGGTTGCCCCAAACGTACCTGGGCAGTGTCGCTTACCCGTTGTCGATGGAACTTTCACGCATCAATTTATTGAATTTATAATTGAAAACCCCACCGAATGTTCTATATAATAAGCGATAACAAAGTCAAACAAAAGTAAATAGTTTTCTAATTGATAATGTCAATACTATAATTATGGCATTGAAAACTTGGCATATGTGAACGCGCTTTTCCAATGTAAACTATAATTTTCATGCATAATTAAATTTGTGACAACCCAAATCCGGTGCGTATAAAACCCAATACTTTCGAGCTGAAGCACGCATTTTCAAAGTGAGCACTCGAATAGAACAACGGCAATGGGAGAGGCTACTGTAGATGACTTTACCAAGATAGCCAGATTCTTTTTCAAGACAGTGGGCATCGAGCCGTATATGAACATAGCTCGACCGCAACCTATAAGCCTGTTTAGTAAAATCGTGTGGTGGGTCAGCGTCATCAATCTATCAATAGATGTTTTTTGCGAGATAATCTATTGCTTTATAGCCTTTTTTACCGGGACACACGTATTTGAAGGTATCATGAATGTGACCTACATAGGCTTCATTGGCATTGGTATGTCCAAAATGCTTTTTTTGTCATGGAAAAAGCCGTCGCTAAACAATTTGATGCACGAGCTGGAGCTAATGTTTCCCCGCACCGAAGAGCAACGTCGCATCTCCAAACTAAGCAACTACCTGCGTACCTCTACACGGATTAGTTTTACTTTTGCAGCACTGTACTGCCTTCTGATCTGGACGTACAATCTGTTCAGCGTTGGCGAGTATCTCATCTATGAGCGTTGGCTGCATTCACGAGTAGTGGGACTGACGCTTCCTTATTACTTGTACATACCCTGGAATTGGGAGGACCATTGGTCCTACTACGCCCTGTTGGTCTCTGTAACATTTGGCGGCTACTGTGCAGCAGCATGGCAGATATCAACAGATCTATTGCTCTGTGCTGCCGCCACGCAGCTAATCATGCACTACGATTACTTGGGAAATATTTTGTTGAACCACAAGATGATTGGGGATTGGAAGCAGGATTCCGAGTATTTGGGCAACATTGTGCGTTACCATGGACGCGTTCTGCAGTTATCCAATAATATCAATGATATCTTTGGTGTGCCACTGTTGCTTAATTTTATGGTTTCCTCAGTGGTCATTTGTTTTGTCGGCTTTCAAATGACCGTTAATTTGGGTGGACCACCCGGAAACATGGTCAAGTTGATATTGTATTTATTCACATCGTTGTGCCAGGTTTACATGATATGTCATTACGGCCAGCTAATTGAGAATGCGGTATGTTTATCTTATGCCTTTATTTCTTTGTGCAAGTTATATTATATCTTTTGTTATGGTTTTCAGAGTGTGGGCATCGCCTTGGCTGCCTATAATCAGAACTGGCTCTCTGCTGATGTGCGCTACAAGAAGGCGCTTGTTTTCATTATGGCCCGTGCTCAAAAGCCAGCGCATCTCAAGGCCACGGTATTTGTAAGCATTACCAGGGGTACTATGACCGAGGTAAGAACCCTTATTCTTTGTTACAAATCTGAAGTCTACAATTTACTTTCTTCCTACAGCTACTCCAAATATCATACAAATTTTTTGCTGTTGTACGCACGATGTATGCCAAGTAGAGTCAGTGCCAACCACTTAACCGAAATTATTACTGCATCACATCCTTTTAAGGGCTTAACCCAGAGCTGGGCTTACATAGTTACATTGTTATTATGCAAGCTCATGTCCATATGCATGTCCATTATGCTCACTTAGTCTCCCATTGTTCAAGAGCAAAAACCTATGCATGTTTTTAGGTGCTTTTGCGTTTTCTCGTAGCACAATACTCCTAGCTGATGGTAACGCAAGCCAATGGTCTCAAACCATAGCAAACACAATTTGTACCCACCCAATCGAATTACGAAATCATTAGCTCTGAACCAGAAAACGCTAACGTCGCGACGTTTAGAAAAACTGGAAAACTCAATAAATCAATATTATACATACTTACACTTACACTTCTTACAAAAAAAATTGCGTTTATAGGTTTCACGTTTGATGGCAGACTGGATGCCTTTTGACGGTACATCTTCATGGATGAGATTGGAGTGTTTTCGTACTAGACTGCACTTAACAATTTACTGAGAAAATAAGATATATTATGTGCTACTTTTGAAACTCAGTGCCTAAGAAATATAATTTACCACAATTAGAAGTAATACTGTAGTTTATCTTTAAAATTTCAAGATTTCGCGGATAATATGTGTGGGGTCCAAAAGCCATGTGCATTGTGTAGGCGAAGTTGTTTTAAGTAAACCCTATACGCAGTTCGAAATATTTCGCACGGAATCACAAAACTTCATATAAAAAAAAAATCCCATTTGGGATATCCCATTTGGGAAGCCTGCGTTGTGCAAAACGAATTTTTATGCCCTGTACCTATAGGTCCGTCCATCTGTATCATTTCGGAGACTATAAGTGCTAGAGACACGAAACTTTACCAGCTGCTGCGCACATTTCCTGAGCAGATGAAGTTTGTTGAATCATATCCATATCTTACCCCTTTTCCCTGTGTGTCAAAAATTAACAAAATCGGACAAATACAACAGGAGTTATTGTCAAAAATGTACTATAAACTGCATAAATCTTTGACTCTACGTAATAAACTAAAATTAACTTCTTTGATGTAAATTTCGATTTTCATTAAAATTGGAAAAAATTTTCGGAATTTATAGATATACGGGGGTGCCAAAGAAATCTTTAAAGATTTTGCCAACAAATCTTTAGAAAAAACCGTAGTTGCCACAGAAATCTCAAAGATTTAATTTTTCGGACAATTTATTCCGAATATTTACGCTTTTGCTAGAATGGCAGCAAAGTGTTGTCACTTTCCAAAAATTATTTTAGAACATTTAGATATTTAGTGCACAATGGGCCCGCGTGGCCAGATTTTGGCCAAAAGTCCTCCAGATGAAAGTCAAAATTTGGACAAAATGATTTTACACATATTAAGGTCTCCTGTGCAGAAAAATTTTTTAATTATAATTAGTGGTTTTTCAGTAAATAGTAAATTTTTAAATTTACGTTCGAAATAGAATTTGTCTCAAAAATTTGCTGAAAAATGTCATATGAATGGATAAATTATGACCAAACCGTATATTTGATAAAATTATGTTTCAAACATAATAGATGGGTAATTCAATTATCTACAGTTTGGTAATAATAATTAATCAAAATCAGTTTGGTACAACCAGAGATATTTGCTTTTAAGTAGAGACACTTTTTTTGTAATTTCGAAAAGTGATTTTTTCGAAATATCTCGAAATCCGTTCCATAAACAAATTTTTTCACTTAATTTTAGGTTTAAGCGTGCCATTTTACTACGGAAAGGAGTGTTTGGTGTTTCCAAAAAATAGGCTTTTAATACATCATACACTCTTAATATTGAATTAACGTACGTGACCATCTCCAAAAATCGTGTTTTTCCATATCCAAGGATTTTTTGAATATTCGACATCAACGGATTGACAGAATTCTTTTAAAACTTGCGACACGAACAGTGAAACTGTAGAAATGAGAGTAAATTTTCACCATAATTATCTTATGGTTAAGAGTGCATGTGGTGGCAAACCATAAGCCTAAGAGTGTAACTGACACTGCCATTACTTTTGATGCGAGTATGATTTTTGCCACAAAAGAGACTCAATTGCAGATCTCTGATGCTCATGCATGTTTTGCTATTGAAGTGAAATTATACATATTCCAAGCGCTGTAGAAAACAAAAAAAAAATCTGAATTCTCCGAAATTTTAATCCATAATTAATCCTTTTACGATTTCAAACGGATTTGACATAGTGCGCATTTTTAGTTTATCGAATGATTCACTTGAATAAGAAAAATTAAATAAAATCAGATCACACTGGAAAGGAATTGCGACGATACGATATTAATAACACTTAGTTAATTTTTTTTTTTTTTTTTTTGGTTTATTTTATTTACAATCTATCTGAGGATAATATGTAAATTATAATAATAATTAAGTTTCATAATAGGATTGAGTGAGATTTAACAAAATCATTCAATTAGATTGACTTGCAATAAAATATAATGCGAGTTCGCCAAATTTCAATAAAAAAGATCGGTGTCTTCGGTTTTCATGTTCGCAAATTTTTTGATTTAATTGAATTTAAAATGAAAAACCGGGCCACCCGGAGGTAGTCATCGGGACACCGGGACGTTGCTTCCAAAACTGGGCTATGGTTTTTCCGGGCCAGTTGGTCACACTATTTATATTTGTTGTGAATATGAATCAAATCGATTTGGTGGAACAATGTTAAAAAAAATAAAACGCAAATTTTTTAGTGTTTTTTTAAAAAAATGTTTGATGTTTAAGAATTATAATAAATTTTTTTTAATATTTTATAGAGTACATACTTCTTGTTTTTATGATGAAAAAAACTGATTTATTTTGTATGTAAATATAAAAATATTAACATTGCTCAACAAAAGATTTTTTAATAATTTGCTTTAAATGGTGTTATTTCAAAAGAAATGCTTGGGTTTACATTTATGTAAAGATGGTTACCAGTGGTTGGCAGCAGGAGTTGGCAGCACGGACAACAGCAGGAGTTAAGACACTGTTTTATACAATAAACTACATTAAATAAACTCGGGATAAACATCAATCCTACATTTATCATAAAAAATTGAACCAAATTAACCACAGAAATTCAAAATTTTTTCATGGTTTATAGTAATTCAGTTAATTTGGCAAAGACCCTAATTCAATGTTGCAATAACTTTTTGGATGAAACGCTAAAAATCTTCGCATTGTGTTGTTCACAGTGGCCTGAAAATTGTAACAATGGAATATTTTTGTGCGATTATTTTGTATAACAACAACAGCAATGGAGCACCATCGATAACTAGTGAGGTATTCTAGATTATTAGTACTTACTTATTAGTAGCATATTTCCATTTCGTATAAATAGTTGGCCTACGTGAATAAGCTTAAATAGTATATATTATAAAAAAATTTCGAATTTTTCAATAATTCATTTCGAATAATTCATTTTCGAATGAAAATTCCTTTCAGATTGGCCACGGATGAGGAGTCTAGTCCAACTCAAAACGACCCGAACAGCCCACTTTAAATGACATTGCCCATACGCATTGAGTAGATTAGGTACAATTTTGGTTTAGTGAGGGATATGGCAAAATTGAGAAGGTCCACCGAATCTTCAACCAAACAGGCGTTAGACGGATTCTGGACAGATAGTCTTGTGGCAAATATTAAGCTCGATTCTTTAACCTACTCCACGACAAAATAAAATTTGTCGCATCTTCGACTAGATTGATAAGAGGTGAAGTCCCAAAGGGAAGCGTGCTAGCTCCGTTCCTGTATAACATATATACGGCTTAAATAGGTTGTGCAAAGCAGATTACTGATGATAGCTTCAAGTGAGTACAAAGCAGTAGATGGGATCCAGGAATACATCCACCTGCTTGAGAGGTGGGCTCGACAATGAAACATTGCTCTAAACCCATCTAAGTGTTTATGCTGTGCTATACACTCTAGAGAAAAAGAAGTCATCTGCAGTTTAGCTTGGTAACCAACCTCTGAATATGCAAGATTAAGTCAAATACTTTCGGGTTAGTCCACATGTAGATCAAACCATAAAAAGTTGCTGTCTGAAAATGTCCAAGTTATACTGGCTACTAAATCGCTGCAGGCCCCACCCCTCCACCGCAAGATGGCCTTATATAACGTGCTGGTGCCTCACAACAGTTTTCTAATTTTGCCAATAGGGCCCTAGGGACACTGCTTGCACTGCTTGGTGAGAGTACTCTCATTTGGAAAGAATAGACAAAGACTGGTTACGTATGTTAGCATTTACACGCTTTCGGTGAATTTAACACGGGCATGTCATTATATAAAACGGACAAATTTTTGTGTATAGTATTTGGTAGTGTCTTCTTCTAGAATCTAGATGTCGCCCACACAATATTTATTTACAAACATAATATACATACCCCTCACCTTTTAGATGCTGGGCACAAAAACCCTTTTTTTTGGTTATTGTCTTGTTCAAAGGCTTAAAACTAATGTCACTATATGCCACACGCTTTTAAGGACTTAACTAAAAGCAATTCTCGCTGGGATGTTTTGAGTAATTATGCATACACATGTGCACATGCAGCTCCGTAAAGAATGCTCTGCCTCTAAAGCGTTTCTTTTGGCGCTGTGTTTCGAGTCCTTGCATCTATTATTGCTATCGCTTGGGTCTCTAGAGAAATGTTTGTATTTGTAAAAGATTTTTTTTTCTTGCGAAAAGAGCGAAAATCTTTTGGTCCAACAATCTTACAAGCTACAACAACAACAATCACAATAACAATATGAATTCTTTTAGCAAGTAAATTTCACGCTTCGTTGCGAGAAAGTTGCTCTTATGAGTCCTTAGAAGTAATTCTTTGACTGAGCGTTGCTGAGTGAGTTGCTGGTGTTTTGCTATTTTCTTTACAATTCGAACATACGCCACCAAAGGACTTTTTTCAAGTGCCTGTTTGATGCTATGTAATGCAGTTTATATGAAGAACCCAACATGGCGCTCACTTCGCACTCAGCAATATTAGCAATTTATGCGTTGAAGTGTGCAAAGCGAGGGGTAGTTACGAGGCCGAAGGAATCCTCTAGCCTTCCATTGGCCACTTTTTTACATTGATGCCTCTGTTAGCTTCTGATGTGTATGAGCGTGTGTTAGCAAAGCAAGAAACAAGTTGCAATTTTTATTTAAAACCATTTTTACGTCACCTGCCAAGTTCTAACGTAGTTCTTATGCACATCCAGAATTTACGCTCCAGTGCCTCGCCGGACTATATAAACGTACTGCTGCTTTGCAAGTCCATGCGCATAAAATATATGAAATCTTTTTTTTGTCGGTCTTCCACATTTGTATGTGTCCTGGTGTCCTGACTCTATATTAGTATTTATATTGCAATAAATTTATTTTGGGTATTTGTATGGTTTATGATTATTTTTAATAACTGGTCACGTTTGTGTTGATGTGTAATTTTCAAAAGGCAACAGAAGCCATAACAACCAGGACGGTGTTTCTATTATGGGCCATATTTTATTGGGCTTATTGCATAAATCAAGACGCCAAACATTTAGCATATAAATACGAAAGTGCGGTGAGACTGCTCCAACAGTCAATCTAAAACTTTATCTACTTGATCCAGTGTTTAGGGCAGGTTTATTACAGCCAATTAGTCCCAGTACAAGGTACGTAAGAGTGCAAAGAATTTATACGACATTTGCATATACTGAAAAGAAATACAAGTAAAAAGGACTATGTATCAAAAAACATATGTGGATTACATGATAATCTTGAAAATAGTGGACCCGTACATTCCGAAATTTCCTATACTATTCATAGCATATTTTTTAAGTATTTTGTGCTCATTTGCATTCCATCTAAGATCTTTTTACTCTTCACAGTCAAGCAGTTTTTGTTGTACGCTGTACTAAGGTACAAAGGGTACATTAAGTTTTAAGCCGTATATGAAGGAGCCGTCGGAGACACTTTTAGAGTGGAAAGTTATATTCCGATCTATGGGTTTTTGGATTTGCGATAAATTTGAAAGAGTTCTGAAGTTACGAATTGGAAACAGCCAAGATTTTCATAAAACAATATCCTTTATTTTATTTGCGCGAGGCATATAAAATATTGATTCACGAAGCAGATATCGTAGAAAGAATATGTCTGCCGATTGGTATGATGTCGGAAGAAGCCATAGAAGCCAGTAATAAAGAACAAACTCTACGAAATGCGTTATTTAAGAATTTAAAAAACCGTGTCTATTTTTAAGAGAAGTCAGATTGGGTAAGCAATGTTACCCTGAGGTGATGGCTTATTTTGTTGTGGTACTGCCGAGGCGATTGCTGACAGTCTGATACCTTGTACCCTTTTCTCGAAAAAAAATATATTCCTGCATAATTTAATACTCCATATACACCTCCTTCTACGAACCTTCCAATTGGAAAATGTATATTTTTGATATGATGACTGCAAGTTCCGGAAACTACTGATTTCGTTGAGAATCGAAAGGTTTGTCAAAACAATTTAAAGTATGGGTAAGTTTTAAATATATATGTTGAGAGGTGTTGAAGAAACCACTAATGCGGGGGGTGGGTGTTCGCATAGACAAAATTTCAATGTTGATATTGCTTGATTGAGTTTTGAATTCACCTTGCATACCTATGATTTTTAAATAAAATATATAACATATAAAATCGTAATATAATAAATTTATTACCTCTGTCATTGTAAGCATTGATACGTTTAGAAACACAGTTGCCTTTAGATAGACTGGCTTCTGCGCACGATACAAAATCAGAATCAGCATCTTACGAAAACGTAAATTTGACTCCAACCAATCCATATTGTATACGGCCGAAACAACGCTGCCGCTCTGCCAAATGGGCAATATATTTGAAATTGTAGAGAAGAAAACTGGTACAATAATTGTTTACGAACCGCATTAACTAGTCTCTGACTAAAACTGCTTATCAGAAATATTTCTGCTATGCTCGAAGTTAAGAACAGAACCACCTTTACGCACAGTTCAGTGTTGACGCCAACGGTTATTTGGAATCCCGTAAAGCATACGAGAACTGACGAAGTGAAAAAGTTTATAAAGAGAGGCACACCGAAGACACCGTTCATCACATCTGTGAGGCTTTAAATTACACAAGTCCTTGATAATACTCTTCAAAAATCTTTTGGTGACCTACCCGAGCAACTTGTTGTGGTATATGATCATATTCCGTAGGTGCTGCATGTCCAAGTCAGCGCCATTGGGCACACGCATGGCCTGCACTTTATAGTGCTCCAGGGTCCTTGCAAGATAGTCGTAGTGCATAATTACCTGCGAGACTGCCGAAAAGATCAAAAGATCGCTCGAAATGTGACCCCATGTGGTAGTATATCCGGCAAACGCCTGGCTAAAATACAGCAAGTAGAAGCTCCAATGGTCGTGCCAGTTCCATGGTACTGAAGGAATGTAGGGCAAGCGCCGTTCAATAGGATCCTGAAGCACATATTTCTGGACAATAAACTGCGCAATTGCAAAGAAGTTGTACGCTGTGATAAGCACCGAATGGAGTACACTAAAGATGCGTGAAATCCGCTGGATTTTGCTCAAATGTTCATGTACTCTATATTCCTGCTGCTTAGCTGCATTTTGCGAAGGAAAAATAAAATCCAGTTCTTGCAGAAACTTACTTAGTTTTGGCTTTTGCCACCACACCGTCAAAATCTTGAGTTGACCTACGAACGAATAGCCAATGTAGGTTAGCGTCATGGTGACTTGAATAAAATAATCAGGTTCTTTAAAGGACAACACCAAGAACGTTGTCTCCTGGATAAGCACAATGCTGAGATTACCCACACTTAGTAAAAAGTAGAAAAATAGCCATCGACTAGATTTTGCACTCTTTCCAATGGGTTGATACGGCTCTATGCCTAGAAGATTATTGAACAATACGGCGAAAGACATAAAATCTTTAAACTCGGCCAATTTCGGTGGCATGGCTATTGCTTAGTTCAAACAGTTTGAATCTGGCCATCGAATACTAGCTTTTATAGCACAAAAAAAGTGAATCAGTCAGGGCGGTGCCCGACATTGGGTTACACTGCACACAATTTTCCCAAAGAAAATTGTCGATTTGAAGGAGTTAACGATTCGTAACTAATTAAGCGCATATGAGTTTTGAAATAGTGGAATATTGATGCCTAATGATGATGAGACTTTCTGATGAGATTTTCTGAGACTCAGGTGTTTCTAAGGTATAAGCAATCTAGAATCTTCTAAACAATGGACTCAATTGGTACAGGGTATCGTTGCAAATTAAATGAAATACTAATAATTGGCTCTACATTGAAAATTCAAATTGGATTGTGTTTAAGGCTTTTAATTGTTGTTAGCCAGTTTGTGCCCACCCTGCATAGCTAAGTCTTCGGTTTAGACTCGTACTTTAACCAATTAGCTAATTGCTTAATAAGTCAATTAAACAAAGCCATTTTCCATAGTTGACATTCAGAAGTACAGCAGCTGGTAATATTTTAAAACAATTTCATTGAATTTTTTTTTTTTAAATTTATTTTATTGGTAATAAGCTACAATCCAATAGGTGAGATACAGAAAACTTAATCGCTACGCAAAATATATATCTTAGTGTGGGATATGTTCTAATTTGTTTTTTATATTTATATTTTTCCCTTAAATCTATGAGAAATTCATGAGTGTATGAGGTTATTGATAACGTGAGATGTTGCAAAAATAGTTGTTCTACTGTATAGATAATATTAATATTTGTTATAACAAATTTACAAATTGGTTTAATTTGGTTAACTTATTGTATTGTGCTGAGGCAACGCCTCACAGCAGTGATTTTATTTTGCCGATAGGAAAACAGTGGTACTGCTTGAACTGCTTGGTGAGAGTAGTAAACGTATAGCGGCGCGTACTATTTCCTGCAGTACTGCGCACTAGTTCGGAAGTGCTGAAATGGGCACCCACTAGCCGACCACCACTACTTACTTTACAACCCACCATCAATGTATTGCTTCGTTTTTTCCACACAATGTCGTAGGACATGGGGACTGGGGACCACGACTTCGTTTACCTTATGGTTAGTCCAAATGGAGTTCCATTTGGTGGGTGGTGCAAAGGCTACCCATCAGGTGGGTAGTGCAAATGGGGACCATGTGGTGCATAGAGCAAAGGTTACCCATCGTTTTAAGTCGCCCCCCATGCTGTTAATTTGAGCCACATAAAATAAATACAATTTAAAATACTTTTAATTTTTTAAATGATTATTTATTTTATAAATAATTTGAATTTTACATTATTTTTTATTATTATATTATATTTTTTTACGCTGGTTTTTGATTTTACAGATCCAATGCATCTAGAAAGGTAATATGCATATATACGCGAATTGCTGCCTATGCCTAAGAGCAATTACAAAAACAAGAAGAGCTAGATGAGCAATGGGCCTGGTCACCTCTGGTATAGGGTATGGCGATTATATAGAAAAGAGAAAAGGGCATTATTTGGCAAACAATATATTGATATTTCATTTAATTTTTATACATAATAACAAATTGTTAGCTTTATGGCGAGCGTGCGGGCTCGGTTTGACTGTATTGTGAAATCAGACCCCCAAAAGGTGGATAATATACTTTTAAAACTAAAGGCAAATTCGTGTTTTTGTTTGAAATAACAAGAGTCTCAGCAAATTTATTTTTTATCCTGGATTGTTTCTTCTATTTATTATCTTTATACCCTGTACCTATAGGTACAAAGGGTATACTAGATTTGTGCAATGTATGTAACGGACAGAAGGAGGCGTGGCAGACCCCAAGTCCTTTATACCAAAATGCTTATCATAACCTCGGGTAGCGATTGAGCCTTGTCCGTCCGTCCGTCCGTCCGTCCGTCCGTATGAACGCCTAGATCTCAGAGACTATAAGAGCTAGAGACACGAAACTTTACCAGCTGGTGCGCATATTTCCTAAGCAGATGAAGTTTGTTGAATCATGTCAATATCTTTCCCCGTTCCCCCGCAGTAGAGTTCCGCGGTTTTTAGCCACACCTTTTCATATTTTCATCTGAAATTTAACAGAGCGATTCGTTGTAGTTACATGCATCTATGTGTAAAAAATGAACAAAATCGGACAAATACAACAGAAGTTATAGTCAAAAATGTGCAGATATCACCTCCCCTTGCCAATAAACTGCGTCAATATTTGACTCTACGCAATTATGGCTACAAGTGACCTAGAATCACAATTTTTGGTAAGCTCATTCATGTGGCTCTAATGAACAAATTCACATCCAAATTTTATCAATGCGGTCCCCCCACCCCCCGCAATCCATTTACCGTGTTTTCTCCCACACCCCTCAACATACCAACTTGAAACTTACCCCGTATACTTTAAATAAGTTCTTTGTTGTAACATTCGAGTTTCATCAAAATGGGTAAAATTTTAGGGAACTTATAGGTATAAATATCGATTTTCACAAAAAAAAAATAAATTCCAATTGGAAAGTTCTTAGATGGAATATGCAGGAAAAATTTTTTTGACACAAAAGGTACAGGGTATTCCACTGTCGGGCACCGCCTCGACTGTACCACATTTTTTTTGTGTTAAAAATGTGCATATTTTATTGAACAATAATAAAAAACTTGTTTGCTACTACCGAGAGGAGGCAGCTTAAGTAAATTATACATTGACAATAAAATTGGAAGAGTGTAAAAAAATTCAAAAAAGTTAAAGCCTACTTTTTTGGACAATGGAAAAATTTTGAAATGATATTTTTAAATAAATAAGTAAACACGGCTAATTGAAAACCAGGCAAATTTACATTGTAGATAGCTCGAAACCAATGTTAATAATACCGGCTCTTTTTTCATTTGGTCATTCAATGGCTTTGACAAATGAAATCTGGCAAAAAACGTTTGTAAAGTTAGCTTAAATTTTTAATTTCACTTTACATGGAAAATGCGGTGCAGTGTAAAAAGTGAATGAAGCTCACAAAGTGGACTGCTTGAAAAAAGTGAAATTTTTGCTGCTGTTAAGTCCACTTATCAAAACGTGCAAATAACTCAACACCCAGTAAAAGCACATACACAAGCACAGACAGACACGGACCTACAGTATCACGCCATCAGTATCACGGATAAAAATAAAACTCCACAAAAACGACAATCAAACACACTATTATTGTTGCAGCATTTTGGGGAGAAAAAGCGTTATTTGCTGTTTCTTTTTTTTTTTTCAATTAGTCGCCATTAAATTGATTTCAAATATTGGAAGAATATGTTGACCAGCCTGTGACAACAGCTTTCGAATCAAACTATTTTAGATTGGGCCTTGTCGTTTTAGGCTTTGATTTTTTTTCTCTGAAAGCTGCAAATTTAAGTCCAAGTTAAAGAGTTTTATACTTAAAGGTATGCTGTTTTATGCTAACTACTTTAGGTTAAACTGTTTTTTAAATTTAATGACATTTTTAAACGCGTGCCATTTTATGCGTGAAAAAAATAAAAAGTTTATAACTCCTAGAATTGTAGAAGTTAAAATCGGTTTTTTGCAAATAATATTTTAACTTTATATTCAAAGGGCAATCTCTGAACGCATCATCGCAGCAAGATTTAATTGCAAGTTTCGAAAAACCACTATCGTAGAATGTTATGCGCCAACCGGGCTAGCTGAAGATAATCTATAGGATGAATTCTACTACGGCTAACTTGAAACTGCCCTAAGCCAAGTTCAAAAAGGCGACATATTAATAGTACTAGGAGACTTCAATGCCAACGTCGGAAATAAAAATTTAAATATAATGGGTTGGCATGGTATTGGAGTAAGCAGAAACAACAACGGTCATCATCTTTTTACAGGGGGAATTCGATTCGCTCATCCGGATATACACAAATATACCTGGCAGTCGCCAGACGGCGTCACTCGCAAACAAAACGATCACATCTTTATCTCCAGGCGATAATATAACACGCTACTTGAGGTACGTACTCGCAGAAAAGCCGACATCTATAGCGACCATAACCTTGTGGTGGTACCTATCCGCCTCAGATGAGCTGGCATACGAAAACAAAAGACTCGAGCCCAGCGCTATGACGTAGACAAACTGAAAAACCCTGCTAAAGCCATCGAATTCCAACAAACTCTACAAGAAAAAATATAAACTGCATTGATCATTTGATCATATGAGAAAATGTCGTAAGCTCTTGTAAATCAGCAGCAGAAAGAACAATTGGTCTGATTAAATCTTAAAGAAAACCGACATGGGATCTGCTGAACGCTACAAATAATCGTGATAGACGAATGCTACAAGACCACTACAACAGTACCGGAAAAACCGTTAAAAAATCATCGAAGAAAGACCACAGAGAATTCGCTAATAGCATAGCAACTGACGCTCAAAATGCAGCAAACCGACACGATTTGCGGGGAGTCCTCTTAGCTATTAACAAGCTCACAAACATACCTCCATTGGTAGACGAAAACAACAGAATACACACAACAGATGAACAACAACTTGCACGATGGAAAAACCATTTCGAACAAAACTTAGAAAATACTCTTGAAGGTGAAGACGATAGAAACATAGAATAAGAAACGGTGAGCAGACGCAACCCGGACAGTACCATATCTACAGACGCACCAGCTGAAAATTAAATTAAGGCTTAAAAACAATAAAGCTCCTGGCACCGACAACCTACCACCTGAGTTTTTATAGCAATCATGCGTTGATCACATCAACACATTACGAAATATGATAGGGCAGTCGGTAGAATGGCAATCTCCTTTGTTCCTGGTATTTGTTGTATTCGCATAGAAGAAATATGGTATGCCAGATAAAATCATCGAGCTTATAAAAGAACTCTACAATGATGCAAAAAACTATGTGCGCTTTAAAGGCGAGCTCAGCTAAAAATTCTCAACAACAATTGGAGTACGCCAAGGTTGCATACTGTCGCCGCTTCTTTTTATTACTGTCCTAGATAAGGTTCTAAGAAAGACGAACAACGAATGCCCAGAAGGAGTTCAGTGGAAACCACACGAAAAGCTCTGTGATCTGGACTATGCAGATGATATCTGTTTTACCATACACACGTTTCAAACCACAAAACGCAAAAGCCTTAGTCAAAAACGTAGCTAATGTTGGTCTAAGGATAAACTTAAAAAAAACCAAAGAAATGAGGGTCTACACAGCAAACGAGAATCCTCTTATCGTCAACATTAACAACAACAACAACGAGGTCGATATCGAGAAAGTAGACAGGTTCTGCTATCTCGGCCGTGTTGCAGACTCACGCATTAACAAAGGAAGAGTTGCTTTCCATAAACTGCTGGCAGTTTGGAATTCATCCTGTATATGGTAGACCAAAGACCAAAATCAGAATCTTCAACACAAGTGTCCAACCTGTCATTCTATAACCGGCAATATCCAAGAAAGTACTAACGTTCATCAGCAAATGCAATTAGCAAATTTTTTTGGCCCAATACCATCTCGAAACAAGACTTATATCATCCAACAGATTGCAGAACTATAGCAAAAGAAATAAAACAGCGAAAGTGGAACTGCATCGGCCACATTTTGAGAAAAAATGAAAACGATGAAAAAATGAATTCTCAAGGTACGTGAGGGAGGGGAAGGCCCAATGCACGCAGAAAGCAGAAGTATGGGTACCTGGCGAGAAATTAAACCGTTACCGCCCTATGCTCCAATAGGAGCGATAATTGAAATAATCTTTATGTATTTTTAATTATCAAGGAAATAAAAAAAAAAATAGGTTAAATTTATGGATTAATTGTCAAAAAGCCAATATAGCCGTTTTTTATGAGAATTAAATTTAGGATCCATAAGAGGAAAATCATATTCAGTGCAGAAAGTATGAATGGGAGCTTGTATTTAAAGATGAGTATCGATTTGACTATGGATTTTGTTATACATAGCAGAATTAACTATTGTTCGATTTGCTTTGGTTAGTTTTAGAACAATACTCTATATTGAGCATGAAATATCTTTGACGTAAGTAGGTAGGAATTAGGCAATTTATAGCAGAAATTATGATATAATATTTCAACGGTATTGAGGATTAATAAAGATACCAAGCAGTGTCGGCATTTTAAGATTTTTACAATTTTATGTATCTATGTCTTTGTGAAGGCTAATGATGTCCAACAGTTTATTATATCCTATAGTAATCAGAACAAACCCGGTCTGCCATGAATAGAACTTCTGTAACAGACTTGCCTCCTTGAAATCCAAACTGTTGAATGTTAAGAAGCTTGTTGTTGCCAACATTAAAATGAATTTTGAACCTTTTGGCCTGAAATTTTGATAATCGATTAATTGAATATAAAAACTCCACCTTCAACAACAATATATTAAATTATCTAGTTAAAGAAGATATTCTAAGTTTAGAACAAAATTAAATCTTAACTTCTGCGGAATTTATTTTTATTAAATTTCATAATGCCTTAACACATAGCTCTTTAAATCCATTCGTCAGCGTAAAACACCTCATAACCCACACTTTGACTAAAAGCGCTTAAAACAACCGAGCAAACAAATAAATGCAACTTAAAGGCATTTAATGTGCATCGCTCATACGCACAGTTGGTTACTGGCATGGCCATTAGACTTGATTTTATGCTCTTCCGCTCATCCAAATGTCCAACACCATGCCATCAACTTAACTCAATGGCAATATTTAAGAGTATTATATGTATATATGTATGTCTGTTTGTGTTTTGGCCATTGCAGCTTATGAAATGATTTTCCTTTGGCTGGATAGCATTTTGAGTTATGGCAACACATTTGTTAATGGGCGTCCAGTCAGTGTCGTCCCTTTCCTATTGAAATTGAGCTTTTTATGAACCTTACAGCCTGTGCTGCTCCTCACATTGTTGATATTATCGTCATTTTATTTCTGTGATGATTTAATGTTGTCTTATTGATTTTTTATGTGTCATTAATAAGCAATTCTTCCTTGTTATATTATATACACATTATATTTCAGTTATTATTATAGTCGCAATATTTGACTGTGATTTATATGATAATATAATAAATAATACATGTTACTTGTCAATGCAATAAATTCCTAATATTAAGCTGCATATGAGCCATTGTGTGGGTTATGTTCATAATGCAGATACATAATATTGATTGATTGACGACGACAGCTCTCAGTTCCCGCTTAAAGAGTTATCAGACTGAAATCCACATGTAAACTTGAAAACTTTTCCCAATTCCCCAGCAAATGAGACTTAACTAGAGCTTATAACTTAAGTACAACATTAAGCAAGCTGCCACTGAGCCTAACACAAAGCTGCGGCAAAGCAGGATTTGTGTATCCGCATGTGTGTGTGTGTATCTGTGTGTGTAAAGATAAGCAGTTAGATTTTTTTTTTTTTGCTCATTATTCAGCAAAGCTTAAAGGCTGGAACACATAAGAAATGCATGTGCACATAATTCATTTTTTATGCTAGATTACAAGAAAATGGCGGCGGCAGAAAGCTTGAGTAGCTGCAACACAACCATACACACACATGCATTCAGGGACACCTACACAAGGAAAAAGTTTCTAAAAGAAAATTTAGTTGAAACAGAATATATAAGATGGGACGTCGTTGTGTTTGCCACTACAGCTGCAGCACCGGAAACGGAAGCGACAACCAAGTTTATGTTAAAGTTTGATGCAAAACTCACACACTCACATACATTAGCTACTATACATATGTACATTAGGGTGGCCATTTTTGCACCATCTCACGATTTTACTAACGCCACCCCCTAAAAAGTTTCCTTTTTACCTGCATATAGCGCCTGTAAAATTTAAAAACGATCCGAATGTATTTGATGGGTCCGGCAATAGGTCAAAGGTCATAAAAAAGTTTCATAAAAATGCATAAATAGCGACCAAATCGTAAGTTTGACAAAAACATGATCCAAATATAATCAATGGGTAATTCAATTATCTACAGTCGAGAAAAAAAATTATCGAAATCATTTTAGTATAACCAGAGATACTTACTGTTAAGTAAAGGCACTTTTTTTTTTTTTTTTTTTAATTTCGAAAAATGGTTTTTTCAAAATATCTCGAAGCCCGTTTCATGAAAAAAAATTTTGACTGCATTTTCGCTTTTAGCATGTCATTTTACTACAGAAACGATTCAAAAATGTTAAGGATACGAACATTTTTTTTTATTTGTAAACTGGTGTAATTAGTCAATTTAATCAATTTTAGAGCTTACCAAATTTATTTAGGCCGACTCTATATTTTTTTAAAATTATGTTTTGATAGATATGAGACCTTTTGAACCATAATTTGTCTGATTGGTAACAAGATTTTAGAGTTTATGTAGAACAATACAGTCAAAAACGGGAAAAGTGCAAGTTATGACCTTTGACCTATTGCCGGACCCATCAAATACATTCGGATCGTTTTTAAATTTTACAGGCGCTATATGCAGGTAAAAAGGAAACTTTTTAGGGGGTGGCGTTATTGATATCGACGGTTTAAAAATCCTCCATACCAGCGGCGGCCACCCTAATGTACATACAAACATACATATATAGTACATGGTTCCATCCCTGCAGCCTCTACCTTGACTCTTCTATTTACAATGTCTCACTTCATTCCACAGAGTTGTCGCCAACGTTGACTTTTGTGGTTGTGTAAGTGTTGAGACTTGCGGTAGTGTCTGTTGCACGTTGCAAGTTGCACGGCATTTTTGGTGGCAGTCTGCGTTAGGAGCTGCACATGTATGTGTACTACAGGTGAAGCGGAAATTAAATCAGAGTCTTGTGCATTGCACATCATTAGTATGTATAGAGGCGACTGCTCCTAGTTGATTATGATATACACCCAGGTTTCTACATGCAACCAAGAGGCATTCATATGCATAGATACATTTTTTTTTTTTGTTTTTGTTGTTTTTATTACAGCAAACTGAGTAAAAATTAAAGTGATATTGTGAGACTGACTGCAATTTAATCTTTGTTCATTCATAACTATTTAGTATACTATATAGTACATAGAGCATATACAAATCAAAGTAAAGTATTCAGCCGTGCTCCGGAAAACGAATCCAAACAATTTATTTGGATTCGTTTTGAAAACGAATGTTTCCACCAAAACGAATTTTTCATGTGGTTTGAAAACGAATGTTTTGTTGCAAGAGGAATTAAACGATTCGCCAAAATAGGTTTTAAAAAGCACAAATTTTATACTGAAATAATTTTTTTAAATATTCCTTTATATTCTTAGATTCTATTTATGCCAATTTTAAGTTAGATATTTACTGACAATTATTTTAAATTATTTTTTTTCTGACTTAACCCAAAAATTAGCAAGCGTTGTGCAAAATAAATTTTTGTTTGTTTGTGTATGTGTGCGTATCATAGATGAACACATGGCCGATAAGTCCGGCAGGGTTCCCGCGTTACACAAAGAAAATTTTTCTTGTAACAAAAAATAAATAAGACGAGTATAGGTTAGGTTAGGTTATGGCGGCAGTCGGGACCTGATGTTCCGACTCACTTAGGCCAGAAATTTGGCCCGTTGTGGTACCGCTGGGTGGAGCTTTCACCACCCTTCCCCCACTCAGGAGGTCCCCCACATGATCTAAAGAGTCACGCCCATCCGGCGGCCTGAATAAACCTCGAGAGGCTTCTTGGACTCTTTCCTGAGAGCTGGGATAGGTCATTTAGAAAGTATGATTTAAGGAATCGGAGCCTTGTCCTACACAGCCCGGGGCAGTGACAGAAGAAGTGCTCCACCGTTTCCAGCTCCTCCTCATCTCCACAACTTCTACATAAGTCGTTGTGAGGTGCGTTGAGCCTTGATGCATGGGTGCCCACCAGCCAGTGTCCGGTAATTGCCCGGATAACTGTTGAGCACTGAGCTCTATTTAGACCGCAGAGTTGCTTTGTTCTTTTCCTGCAGTATACCGGCCTGGTTTGCCGTGAGGTTCTACACGTGTTCGATATCTGATACCACGCTTGATTTGCAGCTAGAGCAAAGTGGTTCTTAATGCTCAATTTACAGCTGGCCATAGGTATACCCAGACGCTCCTTGTCCTGAAGGAGGGTGCTGGTAGTTCCTCTTCTTGCCAGTTCATCCGCAATGCAATTGCCCTCAATATCCCTATGTCCCGGGACCCAGATGAGGTGGATCGAAAACTGTTCTGCCATCTCCTCCAGAGATGAGCGACAGTTGTTCACTGACTTCATACATGATGTCATGGATGAGAGAGACTTAATAGCCGCCTGGCTATTTGAATAAATACAGATATTGTTGCTACCTATTTGTAGATTTTTTACTATTGAAAGGGCCTCCTGGATTGCCGTGACCTCAGCTTGGAAGACACTGCAGTGGTCAGGAAGTCTAAAAGATACTCTTACGTCATGTTCTTCAATGTAGACGCCTCCGCCAACGCGGTCGTCTAACTTGGAACCGTCCGTGAAGATTCTTGTTGAGTCCGCTGGGCCTGGTACACCAACATTCCACTCCTCCCTGGTTGGGAAATGTGTCTCAAATGTGGTTATAAAGTATTCCTGTGGGGTACAGTAGTCTGTGCCCTTAGGTATTAGCGGGTTTCCCTTAAGAATCCTTGCGTGACCAAAGTCCAGGTCATTCCATTTTTTCGCCTCTCTCATTCGTAGAGCTGAAAGAACGGCTGATTGTTTACCCACCTTGTCCACAGGCAGGAGGTTCAGTATAGCGTCTAAGGCCTCGTTTGGGGTCGAGCATGGTGCACCACTGATGGTTAATTCTGCGGTTCGCTGAACCTTAATCAGTTTTTTTAGGTTGGTTTTCTTTTCCAGTGTGGGCCACCGAATAGAGACTCCGTAGAGGAGGATCGGCCTAACAATGGCAGTATTTGGAGACATGCCCCATTTAACTGCTGAAGGGTAAAGTGACACCATTGAGCTTTGGGTTAATGAGAGGGGGTATTTTATACCTCCTGGTGAAGAGGATGAGCTTTGTTTTTTCTGGATTAGCTCCTAGTCCGCTAGCTGCAGCCCAACTGGAGAGTGTGCGTAAGGTGTTAGTCATACGCTCACATAGGGTTTGAGGGTATTTACCCGAGAAGGCGACTGCTACGTCATCCGCGTATGCATTTATATTGCATCCGCCACCATTTAGGGTGCGCAGAAGTCCATTTATGGCAACATTCCACAGGAATGGGGAAAGCACTCCCCCCTGAGGCGTTCCCCTAGTTACATATCTTACGATATTGGAGTTCCCCAAAGAGGATTGAATAACTCTGCCTTTGAGCATCTGTTCAATGAGACTGATAGTCCTTGGTTCTACCCTCAGATCCTTGAGTGCGTCAGTGATTGTCTTAGGTGTGACATTATTAAACGCCCCCTCAATGTCTAGGAAGGCGACTAACGAAAATTCTTTATAGTATAGTGATTTCTCAATTCCTGAGATCACAGAATGTAGGGCTGTCTCAGTGGAGCAGCCCTTTTTATAGGCATGTTGAGATTCTGACATTTTAGATTGAGGAATGGAATTCCTAAGCTGTAGGCCAATTAGCCTTTCCAACGTCTTGAGAAGAAAGGATGAAAGACTAATGGGTCTGAAGTCATTAGGAAGTGTATGTGTGGCCTTCCCTGCCTTGGGTATGAAGACTACTTTGGATATGAGCCACGGTTCCGGAATAATTCCAGTGGAAAAAATTCTTAGGAAGATATCCGTCAGCCATCTTATGACAGACTCCCCTCCATATTGTAGTTGTGCTGGGATTATATTGTCTGGCCCCGGCGATTTATAGGGTTTGAAGGTGTTTATTGCCCATTTAACTTTATCAAAAGTAACTAGACTGACTGGGACCCGGGTCCACTCTGGTCCAGGGTTGATCTCCACTGACTTGTTGTTAGAGCAACCTGGAAAGTGGGTGTGGGTGAGTAGCTTTAGCGATTCCTCGCTTGAGGTTGTCCATTTTCCGTTGGACTCTTGCAAGTACCCGGGTGTCGATGGGTATTTGAACAGCACCTTTCTTAGCCTTGCGGCATCTGTGGTACTTTCAATCTCGGAACAGAATAGCTGCCAAGAGGAACGTTTGCCTTGCCGAACTGCCTTCTTATATTTTGACAGGCTGACTTTGTATTCACTCCATGAGTCTACGTCATCCTTAATTTTGGCACTATTGAACAGTTTGCGACACTTGTGACGGAGTTGCCCAATATCAACCGACCACCAAGGAGGTTTGTCTTTTCTTCTTGGTGTTCTTAATTTGCAAGATTTTTTGAAAGCACTATCGCATGCTTTTGTTAAAGTGGTGATTAGGGTATTATTGAACTCTGCCGAGTTAGGACCTTTTGGAGGATCCGTAGGAAGAGTTCTACCCATAATCTTCGCGAAGAATTCCCAGTTTGCCAAGCGAGGATTTCTATATTTCCCTATAGTGGGCGGGGCTAAGGATATCAGAGTCTCAATGTACCTATGATCCGAAAAGGAGTGATCACTAAGGACCCTCCAGTTATGGACCCTATGGTACATAGAGCTTGATACTAAGGTCAGGTCTAGGACTTCTCTCCTATTCTTTATAATAAAGGTAGGGTCATTACCTCTATTGCATAGCAACATATTTGTAGACAAGATGTAGTCAAGAATTAACTCACCTCGTGTGTTTATGTCAGTGCTTCCCCACTGAGTGTGGTGTGCGTTGGCATCGCATCCTATAAGCAGGTCAATTTTTTCGTCCTCGCTATCCTTCACAAGGCGACGCGTCCCTTGCGGAGGAGGGCTGCTCTGGTCATGAGCCATATAGCACGAGCTTAACCTTAGGGTGCTGGACTCCAGCTCCTGGCTTACAGCGGTGTTGTCTTCGTCACTGTAATTAGGGAGCAAAAATACATGCAGGTGCTTTTTTGCTAGAATGCAGGTTCGGGCTTTACCTGAGTTTTGCGCTGCTATAAGCTTGTAGTCATTCGTCCTCAACCCAGAAATCTGGCCTTTGCTTAGCCAAGGTTCCTGGATGAGGACAATATCAACTACGCCTTGGCTTAGGCGCAGCGTTAGGGCAGCCGAAGCTGATACGGAATGGTGAAGGTTAATTTGGAGAAGTCTTATCGACATCTTCCTTATTAACCTCCACCACTGTCGTATTTACCTCATCCTCGTCCGTGTCTCCGAGGATGGAATCGTCGTCCCTCTGACCTAGCTTGGAGAGCTCTCTAGCTAGCTCGGACGCCTCAGAGGTATACCCCTCTAGGATATCCTCCTACTCACTCATTTCCTCCGGAATGATGGGCTCTGGGTCTTCCAGCTGTGGTTCGGGTGCGGCTAGCTTGCCACCCGTGGTGTCTGTACGGTACACCCGAATCACAGCCTTCTTATACCAATACCGGACCGTGCTGTCGACCTTGGCTAAGGCTTCCGCTGATTCTTTATTGATGATCAACACCACTTGCCGTGATGGACCAACAACATCTTCCACTTTGGCGATCCGCCAATCATCCGTCTTCAGATGCGGATTACACACCTGGAAGAGCTTCAGAATCTTTTCTGGATCCTCAGGTTTAGCCGAGACCCACGCTCGAGCTCTAGGTCTGAAAGGGACATCCTTCCAGTCCACAGCTACGAGCTTAGCCCCTGGGTAGACCTCTCCTAAGGCCGCTATCGCTCGCTTATAGGCTTCTGCAGAGCGCTTGTCGTCGCAGGCGATGGCATCGCTGCAGAGAGGGGGAGGTCCTCCATCACTCTCCATATCCTCCAGGAAGCGGTCCTGCAGCTCATTCTCCACCTTCGCCCACAAGTTACGGGGGACAAGACCATCCTTGTTGCCCTTGTCTAGGACACCTAGGAGGATCTTGTCCTTCGTAACCTCAGCGAAAGAGCGGTTAAGGGGCTGAGGCCGCGTCCTTTTTGGCGGAGGTGCAGTGTCTTCTGCAGACCTTTGACGCTTCGTTTTATTTTTCGGCTTGCCTGGGGCTGCTGGCTGGAAGCCCGGCAAAATTCCTCTGGCCCACTCGACCAGCTTCTTACCCTCCGGTGATTCTTCCGGAGTTGTAAGGTTCTTTTGGAGGGTTTCCCCCGCCCGTCGCCTGTCTTGGTAAGACGGTTTAGTTGGTGGTGGCATCTTCGGAGTAGCCTGCTCTGCAGAGTTGGCAGCCAGCCCCGCCTTGGATGTAGAGGCGTAGCAAATCTGCTTCGCCCTTGCATCCGAGGATGGGTTGGACTGCCTTCCCCCAGAATCTAGGGAGGATGGTGGGTTTGCCACCTTACCCTTGCCGGCACAGTCCAAGATGGAAGGGACACCCGAAGGTTCCCTTCTCACCGAGCATGCAGCTTCTTTCAACGGGAGCTTCGTCCCTTCCGTATTTTGTCGAGTTACGGACTCATTTCTGTTTGTTTCTTTGTTTGTTGTGTTTGTAATCTTTTTTGGACCCACGAGTAGTCGGGAAGGGGTGAGTCACCCGCGGCATAGCCCGGGTACCGCGGGAAGCCATTTATTAAAACTGGAGGTCGGCAGGTATCCAGAGTCCGCAAAGTAAAGACTGGGTTCCCCCCAGCCATACATCCCTCGGCCTTTGCTGTTCCACCTTAAATTGGGGTAATTTTATCGAGTTTTCTTCTATCGCCCGAACTACCATTCGTCAGCACCCATGGCAGAGACATGACCTTACCATGGGCCTGCTTCCAGCCGCCCTCACGTGGAGAGTGTAGTCGCACTTCCAGAGGTGTGCCACAATTACGGCGCGTACCACCAAGGTGGTTACACGTGATTCCCCTTGTGTCACCCACTGGCTGACGGCCAAGTCGAGTATAAGTTTAATAAATATTGTTGCTAAAGTAGTATTTTTGCGTAATTTAAATTTAATAATTAATAATTTAAATTATTAATTTAAAAGAAAGAATAATAAAGAACTAGCAATATTTTAATGAAAATGAAATGCAAACATCATGTCCTAATAAAAAGGTGCAGAGCTGCGGCAACACAACAGGGGAATTTATCGAAAAAATGAGGGAAATTCACGAATTTATCGAAAATAAAAAGGGAAGTTATAGACAAAATAATTCGTTTTCCGTAGCACGCAAAAACGAATACGAATGAAATTGTTCGTTTTGGTTTTTTCGTGTTCCGGAGCACGGCTGATTAAAAAATAAAAACCAACAGATTGTGAAGTATGAAAAAGGTTAAATCCTAACTTTAATCCAACTCTGAGAATTAAAAAAAATAGCTTCGCTGCTGTTGCTGCTTCGAACGTCTCGGCTGCCGAGCAAACGTCGGGATTTTGCCCATCGCCAAATCTGACGACGCCCAAATCAGCCCATCAGCTCAAGCTACACAAATACGGAGTCATTGCTCCCCACAAAAACTACTCCTTGCTCTCAGCTTAGTCAACAGAGTAACGCTTTATTAAATTATAACTGTACGTCTCCTTCAATGACTAAAGCAAGAGAAGCCATCTTGTCAGCAAGACATCTTCTCAAACATAACAGAAGCATTATTCCAAAAATCTCCACAAATAAATACAAAAAAAATAAAATAAAAAAGAACACACTACAAACGAAAACACCAAAATATCTGCCGTTTCTATAGATGATATATGATACTTAATAAACTTAACTTCACAATTTTTAGAGACATTTAAATACTTTCCTCTCACCATTAAAATAATACTTAAAACATAGACGGCATCATATCAAGATTTGCAGTTGCCGAAGCCATTTCATGTAATGGCCTATTCTATCTCAAAAGTAAAGTGAATATCAATGAATTCACTTATCAATCAAAGCGAGATGGTCAAGACAGAATCATGGTTAAGACGGTCGGAATCTACAGAGAACTCATCCAAATTTTGAGAAGTGATGAAGTTAACTTCATTCTTGCGAACGATGGCGAGTCGATTGTCCCGGCGACTCGTCGACACTGGCCTCAAGTATGTTTTTTTTTTCACATAACGATCATTTTCATAGTACGCCTGTACTACTTTTAGGCGTTGTTCGGTTGTTAAACGATCCATGACTAAAATTGAGTAGTTTTGAACTTGACATATGTCGAAATGCATCCGCTTTGGACGGGTACGTTCCGAATTATGAGTGTTTAACAACCAAACCAACAGAAGGCCCGCCCTGTATAAATAGTCGTCATCTTTTTATTTAATACCCAACAGAGTGCCGTAGAAGTTTTTAAAACTTTTTAATGATATCTTTATTGGACAGCAAATTTTTCAACTGTTTTGTTATGCCAGCTGGTGTTATCAGATTTAAAATGGTACTCATCTGTAACATAACATATTATATATGAATTAAATGAGCTGTTGTGACTTATATGATATGACTTACATAAATATCTTTATTTTCATTAGTAGCTTCAGACTCAATATGAAGCCTTTCCTCGGCCGATTTTGTGGGAAATTTAGAGCTCAAAGAAACTTATTAAGAATATGTATGTCAAATATTTTAAGTCTGCCATGGCATTCACAATTGTCGTCATTTTTTCGCAATAAATTATAATTTTGAATTTAAACGCGTTCCATTTGTATTTATTAAAAAATATTCATAAAAACTCTTATGAATCTTTGAATTTTGCGAAGAATTTTAATTTTTATTATAACAGCTTAAAAAATATTTCAAACAACTAAATTAAGCTGCAACAAAAGAAAGAATAAGCAAACTATAATGAGAAGTAAGTAGAACAAACTATGTGTATGGTGCGTATACAATCACCTTATGTGTTAAGCAATCATATACCAAGTGTATAGTGCTGAACTAGTATAAAATTGGCAATTGCCTTCAGCCGTACTGCAGGGATTGTTACTTGGCTTTAGATTAGTATTGGTGTTTGCGTTTGTGTGCGCAGCTATTTCTTTTATTACACAAAGAAAATTTTCGTAAAAAATACGGGTATTGTAATATATATTATATATATAATATATGTATAGTTCATGCTGAGAACTCCACACAAACAATTAACTTATCAATATGAATATGTTTGCGTCTCCAACATAAACCTCATGTCAAGTAAACCTCATGTTAAATAACTTATAAATAACGACTCCAATAATTATTATGTCAAATATGTTCAGAAACCCGATATCGAATATGTTTAAGACTCCAAAAGAAATAATAATAATAATAAATTTAGCGGCAGCGTTAGATAACGCTGCGCACTTGAAACTCCAATGGAGGTCGTATTTCGTCCGTTTCAACTCCAAGATCCTTATCAACCCCAAAAGGCCAAGATATCAATGAATATCCATGCAGCAAATGCGGGGGAACCATCAGCGAAGTCAAAAACCGAGGTTTCATTAACGATGGAGCATTAGTTATTAGTCAGTTCAGTTTAAGACTAGATATCGACAAGTATCTTATAGTCCGTGTACTCATACGTTAGTGCATAAGATTAATTTTGGAATAAAGTTATTTTTAATTTTAAACATAAATTGCACTTTCTTTACTTTATACATAATATATTTTTTGATTTTAGAATCAACACCAGATACAGCGGACTCTGGCCCAGCGGAATCACAGCTACGTAATGCAATGCAGTTCCACAAAAATCTCAATTTTAAGGCTGCACCCAATCCACTGTAATATATATATATATGTAAAGATGATTAGCAGTGGTTGGCAGCAGGATTTGGCAGCACGGACAACAGCAGGAGTTGGTAGCACGGATGAGAGAGAAGAAGAATCAGTTAGCAGTCAGCAGCCGATAATTAAGAGTAGTGAATGAGCAGTCGAAAAAGTCAGTTGTAAAAGCGGTAGTCAGAGCAGCAGAGACTAAAAGTTGTTAAAGTCATTAAATTTGTTAAAGTCGCTAAAGTTGTTAAAGTCGCTAAAGTTGTTAAAGACGCACTAGCTTTAAGACACTGTTTTATACAATAAACTACATTAAATAAACTCGGGATAAACATCAATCCTACATATATTAAAATTGATAATACAATTTTTCTAAAAATGTACGAAGAATATTTGTTCCAGTGTATTAATTACTCACTTGTGATTTCAGACCTCACTTTTTAAAATAAATCAGCAATGAATTCATGTCCGATTTTTTGAAGAACTCACTCCTGATTTCAAGCATGACTTTTCAAAGTCAATCAGCAATGAATTGCTAGCGGATTGTAACGGCTAAGCTTCGGTGCTGAACGCATTGCATGTGTTAAATTCAGTGACAAATGAATGCGTAGATTCATGGCTGGTACTGAAAAGTCAGACATGATTTCATGACTAATTCAGGCCTGAGCCAAAGTGAAGGGAAGTGATTTTAACGCCTGGAGCGCATTGTCAGGCAACACTTTCTCTCATATGAATTTTCCATATAGTTTAGATATCGTGCTTTTGTTTTGCGTAAAGAGCCTGCTCTTGCCGTCATGGTTGCCATCATATTAGTTTTATTCATACTCCAGGTATGCACTTAAGGAAAATATAGCTTAAGTAAAAATATTCACTCATGAAAATGTCGCGCATTTTTCTGCCTGTCCAATACGGTTGCATAAATTTAAAATATCCTTGATCCTCTGTATTTAAAGTGAACATTTTCAAAATTATCCCTTTGCTTCAACTCAAGTTGAAGAAACAATTCAATGGGTCTTTGTATCTTGTTCATTTCCTAAACTATGTCACTATTTCTCCTGCTATCATGTATTTTCCTTGGTTTCATGTCTGTGCTGTGCTGCTAATAGATTTAGTCAGGCTTAAGGATTTTCTTTTCCTCGTACAACTTTTCTCCATGCAGGTTGTTCAAAAAAATAAAAAAAGCCTTGGCAATGCATACGCATCTATTTCTTGTTTATGTGCTTGTTTGTTTCCTTGCTCAAAGGCGCATAAAGTGCCACTGTTTGCTGCTCCACTTAAGCTGCCCACTGCTTCTCCTCTCTCTGTCTGGAACCTTTGCCATGGCATTTGCCGCTTAAGTTGCTCCTTATGACATTTATTTTTATTGACTGTCGAGTGCCCTGCGAAAACGCTCGGGAAACTACTAAACTGTTTGTATGCAAGCTTACTCCTGGACAGCTGGTTAGCTAGTGTCCTTGGGCAGGGATGGTTGCCTGGATGGTTGGTATGGTTGGTATGGCAAGCAGCTTGTCCAGCTTGAATGGGAGCAGCCTTTGCTTATTATCTTATGACATAGCATTGCAGTTCTATTTGTTATCTTTATGAAAAATGTCACAGACGTGCTCGTACTCGAAGAGAAGCTGGCAGGCAGCAGGCGGAGAAGGAAGGCTGCAGAATGAATAATTCAAAAGATTGACGTTTCATCATATGCACCATACGATTTATAGTTGAGGCAAGAAGCAGACCACCAGGTGGCATTATCATTGAAATTGTATGGAAATTATTGGCGCACCTTTTGTTGCTTAATTAGAAAAGTGTTTTGTGCATTGAGAGAGACAGTAACAACAATGCTGACAAACGGCAAGAAATTTTATTTTTGTTGACAAACTCGAGATATTGTGGCATGCCACAGCAGCAACAACAATAACCCAACCCAAGCCTTTTCTCAAAACTTACAAGCTATCAATGCCAATGGAAAGCAAGGAACGGGCGCGCCTTGCTTCATAGTGTTGTAGCTGTTGTTTTTGTTGCTGCGTCAGTTTTAATATCATTTTCGTTCCACTCCAGTTGGCATTTTAATTTAAGTTTCATTTTCAATTTAAAGACTTTGACTTGCCACAACTGCATCAACCCCCTCCCCCTTTGCAGTTGCATCAAAGCGGCTCCTACTTCACTGTACTCCGAGCTACCGGATCGCTATTCTCGTTCTCGTTCTCTTGCTCGTCTTCATCTTCATCTACATCTTTGTCTTGGTTGTTGCTTCAGTCTTCGCGCTTTTACGCTTTTGTGCCATTTTGCGGCTATTTGTAAATTTATTATATGTATATTGTGTCTTCGTTGTAGACTTATTTCAGGATGGCTTGGCCATACAAGGGGCTTTCGGGACCGTTTGCATTTTCAATTAGAAAAACTTTACACTTTGAGAGCGCGGCAATGGAACAGCTGACAATAATTGCGGTCACGGGAGCAGGGCGCGTGGACGAAGGCGTTGTGGCTTTGGGCGTGGTCTGTTGTTGTTTTGTGCTAATGCCTTGCATAATCAGTTAATGAGAAATATTTGTTGTAATGAATTTTCTTTTGAGTTGCATTGTCCTTGTTGTTGCGGTATTGTTTGCTATTGCCACAATCATTTGCATGACAAATAATTTATTGACAGATTTTTAATTAAAACTTTTGCGTATTTTGTTTTATTTTTTATTTTTTGCTTTAACAATGTTAAATTAGTTTATGGTGAATAAAGTTCATTACATAATCAGACATATGTACTATTAATGCGTTCTTAAGAGATGCATCTCAAGTCTTATTTTTTTACATGACCTATCCCAGCTCTCAGAACAGAGTCCAAAATGCCTCTCAAGGTTTATTCAGGCCACCGGATGGCTGTAAATGGGGACATCTAAAAGACCTACTAGTGGGGAAGGGTGGATGAAAGTCCATCACTGCGGTATCACAACGGGCCAAATTGTTGGCCTAAGTGAGCTGAGACGCGTCTCAGCTACTGCTCTAACCTAACCTAACCTAAGAGATGCATATGTATATTATATTTAATTAACTAAAAAGTGTGATGTACTCAGAACTTTATTTAATTTTCACCGATTTTGCAAATCTGTTTGGCTTTTTCAATAAAAAAATTACTATAAGCTTGATACATTTAATCCAACGCTTTTCCAAATTTTGTAATTCCTTCCGAGTAATTGGTATTTGAAGTAGCTGCAGTTGACTATTTAAAATATTTGCCCCAAAGGGTCTAGCTGGATAAGGTACTGGAAAATATTTTGAAAACTAATGATGCAGTTCAAGGCATTTTTTTGCAAAATTTTAGTTTAAAAAATTAACGCGTTGCGGCTTAATTTACAAAATGTGGTTTTCGTTTTTATTTAATTGTGACTTAACTACTGAATATTTTTGTACTAATTTTTTTTAATTTAAGTTGACAATAGGGCTATTTCAAAAAAAATATTAATTTTGTTTTAACTAACACATTTTCTTAAAAAAATATAAAATTTTCCTTTTTTTTTAAGTATGTTCCTTTAATATGTCAATCACCATTTTTTTTAAAACATTTTTTTATATACATTCTTTTTTTGGTGTGAATATGAATCAAATCGATTCATTGAAATAATGTTAAAAAAAATAAAAAAAATTTTTAATTTTTGTTTTTTATTTATTTATTATTGCAGAAACTCAAAAATTCATATATTTTTATATATTGCATTTATCTCATGTGTTATTGTCGCCAATCCAGGGTGCAGGTGTAGCCATCATTGGTCATGCCATAAGGCCACATCAGGCCTTTATATTAATGCTGAATTACATTTTTTAACGATCGTCTTTTCAATCTTTTAATTGGGTTTTCATTCAGTAAGTTTTTCGCCAGCCTGTTTGTGTGTCTGGTTAGAAGCTCATTATATCGGCTAACGTGCTTGTTGATTTGGATGTCCACGGTATCCAGATTGAGGTCGTGAGGCAAGGTCGAATTCCATACGTACCAATCGCAACCAGTAATAAGGCGCAATGCCTTAATTTGGAACGTCTGTATACGTCGAGCGAGCCACCATACCCCAGATCTGGATAGCGTACCTCCAAGTAGGTGCCACTATTGTGTTATAAAGCACTCTTTTACACCGTAGAGGAAGAGGTCTTTTTTTATTTAGCAGCCAATACATTTTGGTCATTTTAAAGCGACAACTTTTGATCGTTTGGTTAATTTGTGATCGAAATGTTAGCCGCTTGTCGAGTATCACCTTAAGATAATTCGCTTCAGTTTGAATGATGAGGGGCTGGCTATCTAGCCATACTGCGGGTGAAGTCTTCCTCTTTAAAGTATACAAAACCGACTGACATTTGGACGGATTTAAGGTAACATTTCACCTGCGAGCCCAGCTCTCAAGCAGGTGGATGTACTCTTGTATCCCGTCAGCTGCTTCATACTCGCAGGATGATGTGTAACATATTGCCAGGTCGTCGGCGTATGAAGCGATTAGCATTTTGTGTTTCAGAAGAAAATTTTTTAATATTTTTTCAACGCCGTAAAATATTTATTTTCCTTCTTATTCTCTGAGTGCATGCGCTTGAAGTCTTTTCTCAAAAAGTTACCTTTTACATAACTTTATGGCGCTTCTAGAAATTTTTCCACAATTTATGAAGCCACAAAACGCGGCCAGCTCGTCATCAAGAAATTTTGTAATTCTCTTCACAAACTTCGATAGGCTTCAAAGCCGTTTAGTAAATCCCGGTTAACCTTTGCGATAAGTTGGTTTTTAATCAAGGTTAAATGGAATTCCAAAAACCAATTGATCCCGTAATGCTAGGATTTGATCCTTATAAGTGCTTATTGTTATTTTGTGTTAGCTGCAACTGTCAGTAGTTTCAGCTATTTTTGTTTTCCATTTTCCAGTCCTATGTGTAATTATTTACTGATAATGATTTTATTTTCCTGGATATCAGAATTCTTATGTAGATACAAATAATATTTACAAACTAATCAAAGTTTGCAAACTAGTCTATATTGTACTTTGGGCATTAAATTCATTTAAAACATAAAATATAATTGTTGTTAAAAAAAAACATACATAAACACAATAATTTTTATTTTCTATTCTAAAAAGTTTCTTAGACTATGTGGGGGAATTGAATCCTTTAATCTTCATTATCTATACCACTCCTGCTATTGGACTGCATTCCAATGTTAGAAGTTTTAAAGGCAATAGTTAAATCCAAAGGTCTTCAATTTTCGCATTTGGCTAAAACAAGCTAATAATTCATGTGACGCTGTGTGATAATTCACGCTAAGCAAATAATGTCCTTGTGTGCAGGCTTTGAGTTGGCCAAGCTAAGGGACAAACAAGCCTTGCATCTAATTGAGCCATCAATTTAATAACAAGCGGATGCGAGCCCGCTTGAATACTATCCCGCAGCTGGCGGCTCTGTTCTACTATGTGCCATGTGTCAACTGCAAAGATTCAGGCCCAAAGCAGAGGCTACCAAATTCCTTATAATTTATGAGGCCAGTTCACAAACCCTAGGCCTGGGCGTCAGGTGTTGGCTCTCTCAAATATTGTGAAATCTATTCGTAAGGCTGAACGCTTCGCTTTGCTATTTTAATAAACTTGGCTGCTTGTTGTTTGCCTGTCGCCAGCAGCTTTTGCCTGTTATGCTGTGAAGTCCTTAAACAGGACAGTAAATAAGGAAATAATGTTATAACACGGCTTATGTAATATGGCCAAAAGGTTAGCACTGCGCATTGAGCCGGCTAATTTGCTTGAAGCAATGCGACACTTGTGACCCTTATGAACGTTTGTCAGCAAATATATTTAGTTATACGTTCTTATAGATCTTCTACTGCAACTACAAACAAATCATTGCCAGCTGGTGTTCTTGAGTTGGTTGAATGACGGCTAAAAGCATCCAACCCAGCCACACTTTGCGCTTTCCAATGCTGATCTGTGAAAACTCTTATGCTTGTCGGCACATTTTTGTTTGGCCAATTTGCATTGCAATTTTTCTCACATTTTATGCTAAACGTTTTGCAAATTTTCGACCATCAACAAAATGCATCAGCTGCTGCCACTTCCTCCACTACCTTCACTATTACTGCTATCCACTACCCTGCTGGCGTGTTTTATTACAACAACTTAACAGTGACAGGAGCAACAAAAACAACAACAACGACAACTACAACAACAATGGCAACATCCATGAGGCATTTTGACGAAAAATGCAACTGCAACAAATTATGTGAATTATGCGTTCGGCTGCCGCATGCGTTTGCATAAATTTTCCAACTGCCAACATGGCCCGAAGAGCTTGGAAATGCGCGCATTGCAAATGCTAGGATCCTTTATGTCTGCCGGGAAGTAGGGATGCAGAGAGCCCGTTGAGTGCGAGGGGCCAGCGGGATCTGTTACATGCATCGCGCACTTGCCACATATCTTGTCTAACAAATTGCATTCGAGTGTTTAACATGCGCCCAACAGGCGTTGATGTTGATGTACGAAGGACTTTTCCATGTTGCGCGTTGAGTTGTAAGTTCCACAATTGCAAGTTGTTTGTTGTTAGTTGCCGTTCGCAGCTGCTACGCAAGACGACGATGTCTGTGTGAATACTTGTGTGTGTGTGTGTGTGTGTGTGTGTGTGTGGGTTTGAGTCATAATTTATTTGAAATGGCATTAATGGCTGCCCAAGTAGAAAAATTTTGCCACAATTTAAATAGCCCACAAAATGGAATCAAATCAAAATCGCATTATACCGCACACATACTCACGCACACACACCGCCCGCCACAAATGCATGCATAGTTGCATAAAATTGTTTAAATTTGATTTGCACTGTTGCATACTTTTGGGGGCACTCAGCTGCTGCGGCAAATAAAAAGTCACACGAACACTGCCTCACAAAATCTAACCAAAAATCAAAAACAAAAAAACTTCAAACGATTCGAATACTGAAAATTTAATATGCAATAACACTCAAATACACTTGCACACTCACACACATGGACTGCAATTTGCATTTAATTAAAATTCACAGTTATTGGCCAAGCGGCAAAACATTTTTTTTTGCTTTCCCGATGTCGGCCAATTTTATGGTATTTGTAATTAAATTAGGCTCACATTGTTGGCCCACTTCCACGCACCCAACAAACTCACACTTACGGTCAGATTCTGTGACGCAGAGAAGACAAAAACAAAATCATTTTAATTACAAATTTAAATTAGATGTTCAAACAAATTACAAAATGTTTAATAAAATAATTTGTAATAAAAATCGAACTTGTATTTAAACAATGCTATAAACATTAAATTGATAACTTCTAGCTGGGTTAAAAAATTGGCATTTGGTTTGTCCTTATGCTTCTTTCCAGCATTTTACATTTGGTGTACTGGCAACAGCTGGAAGTGACTTCCACTAACGAAGAATGAAATGTAAAAACGCTTAAAAACACTGCATAAGTCTCAATATCGAGTTTGCAACTGCAAAAAACAAAAAATGTCAATTTTATGCAGCGAACTTTAAAAATGTATATTTAAAGTATTATAAATGCACATATCTAGATTCTTAAATAAAAAAATTTGTTACAGACTTTACCAACAACATTTGCTTTCCCAAGTTCCCGATCATTATGTCGAGGTTTCTCGCTGTTTGTCAATACATGGCTATAGCAGTTAGTGCTGGTCGACTTCATAAACCCAGCTTAGACATATGGTAAACACACTGCTATGACACATCAGTGAATTTTTTTTTGCATTATTTACTTGTGGTTGTGTGAAAATGTCTAGTTTTGTGCCAAAAAATCATCGTTTGCGGGAAGTGTTGATTTTCTTGTTCCGTTCGAAAAAAACGGCAGCTGAAGCGCATCGAGAGCTCCAAAAAATGTACGGAGATGCTGCTCTAAGCGAAACAACGTGCCGTGATTGGTTCCGTCGCTTCAAAGACGGTGATTTCGATGTTGACGACCGTCCACGTAAAGGAAGACCCAAAACCTTCGAAGTCGCTGAATTGGAGGCATTGCTCGATGAGGATTCGTGCCCAACGCAAGAAGAGCTTGCTTCAGCATTTGGAGTTACCCGTCAAGCCATTTCCAAAAGCAAGAAACTTGGGTTCCTTATGATTTGAAACCAAGGGACGGTGAGCGTCGTTTTTTCGCCTGTGAACAACTGCTCCAGCGACAAAGAAGGAAGAGTTTTCTTCATCGCATCGTGACGGGTGATGAAAAATGGATTCATTACAGCAACCCAAAGAGGAAATTCTTGGGGACTACCCGGAATATTCACGCTGCGAAGGTTATGCTGTGCATTTGGTGAGACCAGGTCGGTGTTGTTTATTATGATTTACCATCACTGGGGAACAGTATCGAACTCAATTGATGCGATTGAGCCGAGCACTGCGCGAAAAACGGCCACAATACGAGCAGAGGCACGAAAAAGTGATTCTACTGCATGCCAACGCTCGGCCTCACGTTGCCAATCCTGTTAAAACCTACTTGGGAACGCTCAAATGGGAAGTCCTACCCCACCCGCCATATTCCCCGCATATTGCGCCGTCCGATTTTTACTTGTTCGGCTCGATGGCATATGGTCTGGCTGATCAGCAGTTCCATTCATATGAAGATATCGCAAAATGGCTTGATTCCTGGATAGCCTCAAAAGGCGAACACTTCCACCGTCAAGGAATTCGAGCTCTGCCAGAAAGATGGGAAAAAGTTGTGGCTAGCGATGGCAATACTTTGAATGAGTCATTGGTAACCATTTTTTTTCTAATAAAGTTAGATTTTCATCAAAAAAACAGCGAGAACTTAGTTGTGCACCTATATACAAGGTGGCGCAAAAGAAGTCATCCGATGTTGTTTGGCTCTTATTTTTTTTCTAAATGAAAAACTTCGATTCTGTTTTTTGATTATGTTTATTTAGACCTTTAGAATTAATTGTGTTAAGTTGAGAAGATGATATCGGACAAATGGGCGCCGTCACAATTGATTGCCATACGGGCTCGTTTTATGGCATTTTCCATCACTTCGGCGAGAGTTTCGGGCGATAAATTCTCGCATTCGTGTCGGATATTTTCCTTGAGGGCTTCCAAGGTCTCAGGCTTGTTGATATAAACACGGGACTTCAAAAAACCCCATAAAAAGAAGTCCGGGACCGTTAAATCGGGCGATCTGGCGGGCCAGTGCAAATCGCCAAAACGCGAAATTAAGCGACCCGGAAACGCGGCCTTCAGAATGTCGGTTGTGGCTCGTGCAGTGTGTGCTGTTGCTCCGTCCTGTTGGAACCACATGTCCACCAGTCCTAATTCGTCCAGTTCGGGCAGAAAAAACTCGGTCAACATTGCCCTATAGCGCGTACCGTCCACTGTTGTCGTTTGACCCGCGGCGTTCTCGAAAAAAAATGGCCCGATGACTCCTCCAGCGTGAACAGCGCACCACGCAGTCACTTTGAGCGGGTGTAATGGCTCCTCGTGCATCACTCGCGGATTTTCGGTTCCCCAGAAGCGATAATTTTGCTTGTTCACGTACCCGCTGAGGTGAAAATGAGCCTCATCGCTCATTATGATTTTGGTCGAAAAATCGTCCACTTCGGTATCGAGATTGAGGATAGCTTGGGCATAAGTTACGCGCGTTTGGCGGTCGGCAGGCAGCAGCTGATGCACGGACTGAACTTTGTAGGGGAACATGTTCAAATCTTTCACCAAAATTCGTTGCAGGGACCGCTGGCTGAGGCCCAATTGCGTGTCACGTCGTCTGGTCGATGTTTCCGGGCTCACTTCGACGTCCTTGGCTACAGCGGCGATATTTTCGGCAGAACGGGCGCTCCGGGGCCGGCCACTCTTGGCAACGTCTCGTGTGGTCCCATACTCTTCAAGATTAGTGGCTAAACGGCGCAGTGTTTGCGCAGTTGGTGTCGGACGGCCGGGAAATCGGCGACGGAATTCGCGCTGCGCCAACACCACAGACGAATTGTTACGCAAAAAAATAGACACAATTATTCCGCGTTCTTGGGGAGTGTATCGCTCCATGGCTTATTCACTTGTATTCTGTATCTGTCTAGTCCACAAATGTCAAAACAGATTTGATATTGGCGGCCATTTACAAAAATGAGAGCATCTTCCAATAGGGTGATTTCTTTTGCGCCACCTTGTATAAATAAATTTTAATTAATCGAGTTTCTTTACGCAGCGCCATCGAAGCTTGTAGCCAACTAAATATAAACTGATTTTGTTTTTTCTGCCAAATGACTAAAATGACAAGTTGAACCGGCCAACCACCGTGTGAGAAAATCTTCTATAATATCAAACAGGGTAAGGCGGGCTTTTTAAAAGCAGCAATTTAAAAAATTTGATTGATTTGTCCAATTTCGTCATTTTAAATTAACAATTTATTGACATTGATTTGATTTCAGTTTATTTCTATAACTAACTGTTCTAGATTATATTTAAACAAATTATTTAAATTTAATTTGCAAAAACTTTAAATAATATTTGAAAATTAAAAATTAATGTTTTTAAGTTTTAAAAATATTTGTGTTTTAATGAAAAGTGAACGCAGTCATGAAGGAATATATTATTAAATCAAGCAGCTTTTGACTGGCTTCAATTTCATGAAGTTGATTTATGATCAATCAATTTCATCGCTTTAAATTAACACTCCATTAACATTAATTTGATTAAAGTTTATTTCTAAAAAAATTGCTCATAATTATTTTTTAACAAATAATTCACATTAAACTTGCAGAAATTGAAAAAATCAAATCATGGATGAATTTAATTAAGTGTATTGATTCGTATTTAATTACATGTATATTCATCTTGCCCAAGGCCAATTTAAAAATCTCGAATGCGTTAATAAGTCAACAACGCTGAGAGGAACAACCATCGATTTGACTTTTTCGAGACACATTACACTTGAAACACTTCCCTTGATTTCCTACTTTTCCTATCATTGTCCTATCCTTAACAGAATAACGCAGATTGGAGGATCTTAAATATATCACATGTATATAAGTTGTAAATAAATTGTTAATAATTCAATTAAATTCTTAAAAGTATGCAATTTTTCATCAATGATTTCTTATGACCTTATCACGTAAAATTATCGTCCGTAAACCGGCTTTTTTATAAAGGTATACATCATTGACAAGTGAGTTTAAGGCGTCAAATTCTCCTAAATGAAGTACAATGCACATCTTTTAGCACAATTTGTTTGCCCTAATTCTTATAATGTCTAATGTTGGGATGTGTAAAACACGTTATTCTAATGATCCTAGTCAAGACATAGTTCCTGCCTCTTTCTTGGGCTGTTCATCGTTCATACGCTCCCAAGACTGTGTCTACATTCCACACTAATGGTTGCAAAAGAGTTTACTTTATGGACTGATTCCAAATACCAATCTTTTAGCAGCAAAAATTTCCCACTTGAAAATACAGCCCACTTAGAAATACATAATAAAAGTTTAATTTACATTAAAGCCCTGCGTGTTTACCAAAGCCCTGAAAATCATTGTATTATGAATAGAAAAAAGCTAAATTCGGACAAAAAATTTGAAATATCGAAAATAAATTTCAAGGTTTATAGAAAAAAAGGGTTGCAAAAAAGTTAATTTTTTATCTCCATTGTGTCCATAGCAAGAGAAGCATAAGTTAGCCCATATTTAGTTGTGTTTCGAGGACGAAAAGATGCTGGGTATTTCCTGATTTCGATAACCCCAAACTCACTCTTGTAGCTTAATGATTACCAGGGGGCACGCGGTAGTCTTTATTCAATTTGATCATCCATCCCCTGTACATTTCTTTATTTCAATAA
The DNA here is from genome assembly GCA_949987675.1 of Chymomyza fuscimana. Taxonomy (NCBI): domain Eukaryota; kingdom Metazoa; phylum Arthropoda; class Insecta; order Diptera; family Drosophilidae; genus Chymomyza; species Chymomyza fuscimana. The sequence goes on from OX465088.1 coordinate 90,539,747, forward strand.
TGCTCATTCCATGGCACACATGAATGCTATAGTCGGTCCGGCCCGACTCTAAAATACCGTGTACTAACGAATGTATGCATTATCATAACCCTAACTTTCTTCTTCTCAGATTCCCAATGCGCAGGAGAAGAGCGTATGCCTTTTAAAACACTACAGCAGACACCATGATGACTTTAGTTGTCAATTTCACTCTCATTAAGACGAGAGTCATGAGAGGCACTTTGCTTTCGCAAGCAAATTGGTGTATTGTCTCTTATATTAATCAATTCCAATTTCCTATAATTGCAAAAAAAAATGGATATCAGCTGAGCTGATGACAATTATCGAAGCAAAGCAAAGCACGAAATTTACAACTTTTGCTGCTTCGGCCGAAGCAATTCAAACACTGTTCAGCTCTGTCTATGAATGTTGAGCCGTTTCTGCCATTCACACATAGCTTTTGCCTTTAGATTTTAGGGATGCGCGAATATTCCATACCGATATTTTGTTTCTCGATTTATCGTCGATCCGATACCAATTTGCTAAGTATCGATATCGAGCTAAATTTCGTTTTACATTTGGCGCTTGAAATTTATTTTGCAAAAACGTCCATTTATGATGGTTGCCAATACAATTTTTATGCACCTGCAAAAAATAACACAGTGAACACCGCTGCAATTAACTATGCGAAAAAAAATTAAATAAGAAAAAGTTTATATCGTTCTTAGTTTCATTTTATAACCCCCATCTCAATTTATTATGAACATTAGAAAAGTTTGGTTTCTTTGTCGGGCAAACGGCTCAATTTGTTTAATTCTTTCTTTAAAAAAACGTAAAAAAGTCGATCGACGGAATCGGGTCGATATTGATATTTTTTGGGAGAATCGAATCGAATCGGTATCAAGTTTTTTGGAATACTCAATACATACTTCGATTCGATTTTTTTTTTCCGGTATCGAGCATCCGACGTATGCATGTCAAAAGGGAGTGAAGAATAACAAAGTAGCATGTGAGTGTGAGCAAGAAAAAACATTTTATGGGCTGTTAGTAGTGAGAGAGAGTGATGTAGCATGAGGGCAGGCAAATCATATGAAAATGTCTTTGTTTATTGTTGCTATGTATATTATGCGTTTGTCCATTGTTTTTCTGTTAAAAAGAAATAAAAGGACTATTTGATTTAAAAATTAAAAGCATTTATTTTTATTTGCCGACGGCATTTCGCCAACCAGCAGCTGCAGAACCATTCATCACAAAGTAACTTTCATACTGAACTGAAATAAGCACGTCAACCGCGAGAGCGCCGTCTCAATGTTCGCTACCTTATTATTATACCATGCCCTAGACCAGAGCTGGGCAGCCCATAGCCCAAATGGGCACTTTTTGTTCGTGCATTTCGGTTTTTGTATGGCAGACCGCTCTCCATTTGCCCAGCTCTGCCCTAGACTATATGCAAAATGAAGAAAGGCTCTTGCAGCTAGTATAAAACTACATTGGAGTCGTCTGGAATAGTTCCGTTAGATCGGTATGTAAGCTTGCCATCTCTTTTACTCCTTCTTGCTTCAGTGGGACTTTTGCTCCTTGTCCACATACCGACATAGCAACAGAACCTATTGATGTTGATAAAAATTTCCACAACATGAATTGTTGACATACAGTGCTTCTCAAAACTATAGGACACCTTGAAGTTTTATGTTCACCTGTAAATTTCCTTGTTTCATAACTATAGGGCAATAGTCTATTGTAGGGAAATTAACTGTAAGGATGGCCCCAAAATTTTCTTTTTTATTTTATATCATTTTGTGATAAAAAGCCGCAATGTATGACTTTTAGGTTAGAGGAGAGAGACGGTATTATAGCCAATAAAGACAAACCTGGACATCCGGCTTCGTATCAAGGCTGCGTGAAATATTGGCAAATGAAAGAAAGAATTAGAGCTAATCCAATCCAGTTACTAATAAGTTCCAGTCGAATAAATAATGGTATAAGTTTTGCCAGCGATAAAAATAACACTAACTTGGTTTATCCAAACACACAACCAATTCCACAAATAATAACAAGTTCAACAGAAACAATGTTATTAGCTCTTCAAAACATTATAAAAGATTTAACTTCGGAAGTTAAAAATCTAAAGAAGATCCTAAAGCTTAACCAACTAGAATTGATACAATTGTTTTGTTAATTATGGATTTAAGTAGAATAAATTCACATCACACATTAGCTAAAAAAATTAAAATCATAACAATTAATGTCAACTTTCTTACATACAAGTAAAAGAATGGACCTTTAAATTTTTATAGACAGACACATGCCGGATATCCTATGTATAAAAGAGACTAAAGTAAACTACAGACACAAACTAAAATTTAAAAAAAATGTGATACAGTCGAGGCGGTGCCCGACAGTGTAATACACTGTACCTTTTTTTCTAGAAAAAATTGTATTCCTGCATATTCCTTCTAAGAACTTACCAATTGGAATTTATTTTTTTTGGGTAAAATTCGATATTTATACCAATAAATTCCGTAAAATTTTACCGATGGTGATGAAAATCGAAAGTTACGTCAAAAAAGTTATTTAAAGTATGTGGGGTCAGTTTCAAGTTGATATGTTGAGGGGTGTGGGAGAAAACACGTTTAATTGGTTGCGTGGGGTGGGGAGGCCGCATCGATAAAATTTGGATGTGTGTTTGTTTATTAGGGCCACATGAATAATCTTACCAAAATTGGTGATTGTAGGTAATTTTTTACCATAATTATGTAGTAAAGTCAAATATTGACTTAGTTTATTTGCAAGGGGGGGTTGAAATTAGTACATTTTTGACTATAACTTCTATTATATTTGTTCGATTTGCTGCTTTTTGACACACAGATGTATGTAATCACGGCGCATCACTATGTTAAGTTTGAGAATAAAATATTAAACGGTGTGGCTTAAAACCGCGAAAATCTACTGCGTGGGAATGGGGGAGATATTGACATGATTCGACAAACTTCATCTTCTGAATATGCGCACCAGGTGGTAAAGTTTGGTGTCTATAGCGTTTATAGTCTCCGAAATCTAGGTGTTCATACAGACGGACGAACAGAGGGGCATGGGTCAATCGCTACCCGAGTTTATGATAAGCATATTGGTATAAAGGACTTGGGGTCTGTCACGCCTCCTTCTGTCCGTTGCATACATTGCACAAATCTAGTATACCCTGTGTACCTATAGGTACAGGGTATAATCATAACCTGATTCGAAAAGATAGAAACCACGCTACAAGAGGTAGTGGCACGGCCATACTTATTAAGGACGATATCAAATATAAAGTTTATACGAATTACAAGATGGAAACTCTCGAAGTGCTCGAAACATGCATAATTCATAATTTCTATGGCAAATAATAGCATCTTACTACACACCGTATAAATCGAAGATCAAAAAAATCGCTCTAATCTCGAAATAATAAATATTTTGCTTTTAATAGGTGGTTTTTATTTATTAGGTATCCATTGCTTATCGATACCTGAAATTAAAGCAAATAAAATGCATAATAAATCGTTTATCTCATTATTTGCATACTAACGTAATTGATTCACACAAAATTTAATTGCTACTTAACTAAACCAATTTTGTCACATAACTTATGGCGCACTAACAATGCATATGTAGTACAACTAAATAGAGGATATGCGAAATATAAAAAATCATATATAATTAAAATTTATTTTATTTTCATCTAATGTTTTGTGGATTATATTATGTGTTGTGATTTTTCGGTTTATTTTGCTCTCTCCCATTTTTTTTCAGTGGTTGTTTGGGTCCATGCTTATCTGTGTGGGAAGTTTTTTGGGTCCAAAATGTCAGAGAGAAATGCCATCCAAAATATTTATATGTATGTTGTTTTTTTTTTATAACATGTGTTGGCGCGAAATTAATGAAGCTGTGCGACCCACATATATGTATATACACATGCAGACATTTTCCCATACTTCGTGATGAACTTGTATTGTATAGTTCTGTTTCTGTGTGTATCTGTCTGTGTGTGTGCTCTATTTGTGTATTTAGGGCATTTGCGCAAATATTTGCAATGGATTATTACAGCTTAGTTATTAATACACAAGAATAAGCACATGTAAATAATTATAAACCGAAAATCGCACAAATACGCCGACAATAATCAAGGAACAAGGACACACAAATAAACTGATGACAACGCCCAAATTGTTGCGTTAGTTTTGCCGCTTAGTATGGTAAAATTAGTCGGTAACGAGTTTTTAATTACGTTTCGACAATTATGTGTGGAAATTATCTGGCTATTGAAAAATAATTTGTATAAGTTGTGGCATTGCCCAGTACAGAAATACCCTGTACTAGTTTTTTCCAAAGAAAGTAAATACTAATACACAAACTTATGAACTTATAACTTATGATTAACGTTGTGAAACAGAATCTGTAATCCTACTTTGGATAACACTTTTCCATTTTTTTCCACAGTAAAATCTCAACTAAGTTCCTTCTCGGCTCGAGATAGCTAGCGCACATGTTAGTAATGGTACTTTATAACTTTGTTGCCCAGTGTATCACAATTATTTTAACCATCGACTCATAGCTTGGGAAGAAAAAACTCAAAAACGATATCTTCTTTTGTCTCTTCTCATTTCGAGGTAATCTTTTCGGTATAACTTGCTTTTACCATGCTAAGCGTACTTGCATGATGAGTGTTTTCGATGATAAAGGTTTTGTTTACTAAAATATATCGTTGGGAAATTCACAATATTAGTGTGGGCTCTTCATTTTTTGCAAAAACACACTGCTCCTATAAAACATCTACGATAGGTAACTTAGATACTTAAAAAAAGTTCGCGAGAACTTCGGCAAATGGGCATCTTTTGATTATTGATGTATTTAGCCCTTACATAGACATGCTTTCCAAATCGGCTTGAAAAGAACCTGCTTTGCAAGCTTTATAGGTCACCCACCAACACACTACATCCGACTGCAGGACTGGTATTTTGTGCATGTGTGACAGCCGAGGCTTACCAAATCTGATCACCATGTTTCCCTGCGACAACATGGCAGCCTTTTGATTTTCTAACGTTTCCAGTCACAGCGGTTCTTAATGGGATCTACGGGTTTGACGATACTGAGTTTGCAGTCGAAGTGCCTGCCTAGATTGCACTGCGAGTTTTGTTGAAGGATTCAGCTGCCAAGACAATATTTTCTTGCTAAGGTGAGCATCATGATTATATTCCAATCTTGTTCTACTCCGCGATGTTGATAAGCTATTCTTGCAGGGTATCTGTTGCTTTATGTGCATTATGACGTCAGCATATGTGGCGATTAATATAACTTATGCTTCTTCTTAGCTTTGTTGGGTCGTAGGCAGGTCATGTTTAACGATGTTGTAGAGTAGAAAAACTTTTTTTCGGGATCGGAAACAGCTCATATAACAAACAAATTAAAATTTGATTTACCAATTACTGTTCTAGTACTGGAATCGAATAATTTTCTTCGAAAAAAAAGTTCAGAAAATCAATTCATTTCGATTCGGAAATCGGGAACAGGAACATGCCGATTTGTCTTCGAGATAGTCTGATAACAGCCAGCAAAAGTTAAGAATTTGAATGAAAATTTATATTTTGTATAATAATAATTGTATGTGAATAAACGATATTTATAAGACATTTTACAATCCAAGAGACTTCTGCTGCAGGGTATTAACGATATTCATTAAAGTTTGTAGTTTAGACATAAAAACAAACAAATCGAAATGCAATTGAAACGCGTTTTGCAGCATAACAATTTGAAATATTTGTTTATTTTATGAATTTTTATGATATTTTACATATTTACTACGCATTGTGAACAGTTAAACACAGTTCTAAGCTCTAATTGCAACAATTATAATAACTTTACAACAATTTTGTTAAAGTGTTAAGCGTTTTATTTTGTGGCATAAATAAATGCGAAATGTGGCAACTAAATTAAGCTCATATTTTTGTGTTCGCAACAAAGTGAAAATTTCCAAATGTTTTTCATTTGCATTTAAAAAAAAAAAATGAAAATAAATTTAATGAGAGCCACTCGCTATTGTTAAATACGAGCATATTCATATACATAAATAGTTAGTGTAACAAAATTTTAATTAATTTTGTGGTGCTTTTAAAGCGCAAGTGTCTTGTATTGTAATTAAGATTGGTATTTCATTATTTCGGTGCTTGTGTCATCCAGTGAGATTCTTATACGTAATATACGCGTTCTCAGAGAGATTTCTTGTTCTGATCTGAGTTACAACCAGAGTCTTGGCTTGACTTTGGTCGCAATTGTTTGTTTCGTTGGCAGTTGGCTGCGTGCATACGCCATGTTGGCTGTCACTTGCTGTCAGATTGTAGAGAGCGCTAAGAAGGGTGGGTGATTGGGGAAGTGTTGGGTGAGTCGGGCACTATTGTTTTGTTGCGGGTAGCAAATCGTTTACACATTTAACTGCGAGCCTGGTAGATACAGCGTGAGAGAGAGAGAGGAAGATGTAGCGTAGAAAATAGCGAGAGACAAATGTCATTCCTACTGCAATTTACTCAAGAACGAGCTGCCAACTTGATTTTTCATTGCACGTTAGAATTTTTACAAGCTCTTTGTGCTCATTTTAATGCAATTTTAAGTTTGCTTTAGTAGAAGAAAGAAGCGGCAACAATACTATAATACAATTGCATAATGACCATAACAGTGGGGCAAGACCAAATGGAAAAACGAGTTATACAACATTTTTTAATTAGAAATTTTCATAAGACATTATGCAAAAAGCATTCATTGCCGGAGACGTTGGGCATTGATGCCAATGCAAGCCTTGGAAACTGGTAGTCAGCGCAAAACATAAGACCTGCTGCTCTGTTGGGTAATGAAAATGTCAACAAGGCTTAGCATCGAAGCAAATAAGCAATGCACATTTTTTATAAGAATTTATTAAAATTGACATTTTGAAAGGTCGAAGACTGTTCTGTGTTCCGCGCACAGAAGCAATTACATCAAAGTGGTTAAAACATAGCAAATCTTAGTGGATCATTATTATTAGCAAGTGTTGAGGCTTTTATGAGCTAGTGCCTCGCACGCCTTCATGCCTCAACACCTTGTCGAGTGGCAGCATCAGATTCAGCAGTGGATGCTGCGTTTGTTAGCTATGTCGCTGCACTATGGCTTTTGGTTAGCTTTTGTGGTCGCTTGAAACGTCAACATCAACGCCAACATCATAAGGCGACAAACTTCCTGGCCACCACCAGCATGCGCCCGCACAGTGTGACTCAAATTTCTAAGCATAAATGACATGGCTTTAATAGGCCATGTCGCCGGAACAATGAGGTGCACTTGCAGAGGCGCACACTCATAGTCACTTTATATGCGCAGAAATTTTAGACGCAGCTTTTTTTGGGTATTTTTGAAATAATAGTAGCTTACTAAATACAAAATTTTATGACCCTCATATCCCAACATGAAAAAACAAAAAATAATTGTTTTATGTTATTTCTAAGCCATATTTTTGTTGCTTTCAGAACTCTTAGGAAGAGCATAAGAAATTATCATAATATTAAAAAAAATTATTTATTTATTTATTTATATAATTATTATTAATTATATATAATTATAAAGTAGAAGTTAATTCAGAGTTATAAAAGGTTTGTAGCCAGAGCAACGTAGGCCACCAAGAGGTGCATAGGTTGAGGATAAAGTGGCAATGCATAAGGAGGTGCTCCTTATTAAGGGTACATGTGTTGCAATATGGACAGATCGGCTGTGGTGTTTTGTTGAGTTGTTATTGTTCACACACGAGCGTGAATTTTGTACGACCCAGGCGGAAAATATTAAGGCAGAAAATATTTTTTGGCATCTGGAAAGGTAGTGCTCCAAATTGCATTTAATACAAACATGAACCGCGAGCTTTTTGAAAACCCCAGGCGAAGTACAACTCCTATCATCGGGACCCAACTTGGAAGCATTTCTGGAAAATTGGCAAATTTCAGCTCGTGAGTGGAAGTTAGAAGATGCGCCACAGCTTTACATTCTTTAATTTAAAAATACTAGTTGAATTTTCCTTTAGCAAATTCGTAGGGAAGAAAATTATTGGTTCTTTAAGGCCTATACGCAGCCGGCAAAAAAATGAAAAACTTCATATAAAAAAAATGGTGGCGAAAAATTCCGATTCAAAATGTTAGACGATAGGTCGCAAACAACAAAACAGTGTTGTAATTTAATTTTAAAAATGCCTAAAGTTAGATGGCGCCACTACTTTACTAGGTGTGGTAACACTAACAACAGCTGTTGAGCGTTGGCGCGAATTAATATACAATACAAATATGCACAATTTTTTTATACGAAATGGCAGGTAGAAGAAAACGGTGTAAATTATTTCCAAGAGATCAAAAAATAGCGCTTATATAAGCAGTAGAAGCTCACCCAGTGTTAAGGGACTTAACACACAAAATGCACTTTAATGCATTGGTGATGAAAAGTGCGTGGGAGGAAATTGCTAAAATATTAAATAAAGATGGTTTTTTTTTGCAGCCAACCTTTTTACAATTAGGTAGGCAGTCATACACGCATTGTTTACATTTAGTAATGTTAACAATACTTGATACAAATCCATGTTTGTTTTATTTATTTCTTTGTCTTATTTTGCGCGCTTAGTTTTTGTAAAAATAAAGCAGCTGATTATAATGTGAGTGTGGCCACATTAACCCAAAGTATCGGAAAAAAATATCGATGTATAACGCAAAAAAAAACGATAGCTCGATTAAAAATGGCACTTTGTCTTACTGTGCACACACTGGTGTCTCCATATGAAATAATATGAAAAAAATTCCATATGGAAATTTTCATGCTGCGTAGACCCCTTTATACGGAAATTAACATTCATTTTTTAAAATCATTTACTTTTGTTTGGATTAATACTTGTATTAGCTAATTGTATGCAAAGTAAGTTTGAAAGCAACTCTCTTAAGCAATGGAATTAGAAACTATGAGGAAGATAAAATTGATCTTTGGCTTAAGTTCGGCAAATTGATGCTGATCAACATTGTGTAAAGAGTCAAAAGGTGACTCCTACATATCCTGGTTGATTGCCTGACTAAAAACTTTAAATATTTAAGCTCGTGCTAGCAGCAGCTATTGATCATCTCTACGAACTTTTATTGGTTTTTGTTTTTAGCCTTACCAATTTTACAGTTGTTTTTGACTTTTTTTTTTAATAAAAACTGCGTTCTTGAAAAACAACTTAAATTAGCACTTTGGGTTTGGTCACAAGGCGTAGCTAAAGATGAAGCCACATAAGCTTCCTTCCGGAGGGTCCATTGTGGCTGCTGTAAAGGACAACAACCGCAACAAAAGCCACACAACATGGCCAATCTGTGGAGTTCATAAAAGTGTCAACAACTTGGTCGGCCAAACAAACTGAACACCAAAAAAACAAAAAAAAAAAAAAGTATATAACAAACCTAGAACTAGAGGCAGTAACGGCAACAAGAGTAAGGCGCAAATGGCGGCCGCTGCGTTGACCGCTGATAACGCAAAATGGCCAACGATACAACACCAACACTTCCACCTACACTAATACAACTGGGTCGGCAGTGGTCTATGTTGGCTAAATAACACGAGTTCGTTAGGGCCAAAGCTGACTGCATAGTGAATGGTTGACCGTCGGGTTGCCAGACTGGTGGACTACTGGACGTCTTGTTGTTTTGTTTTGGTGGCTCTGGCGCCGTCAGCAATCAACGTTCTCATAAGCGACGCGCATCTTATCGCAGCCGCCACCCTTCTCAACCACATCACATATGTGTTGGTGTGTATGTGGGAACCTTTGTGTGAGTCTATCTTTTTGCCAAGCTTTGCTCTTTGCTTCTGCCATGTTTTGCATTTATTTTTTCCGCGAGCTTTGGCCCCATGTCCTGTTCATGTTGCCCCAACTGCAGATGCAGTTGCTACTGGAACCGGATGTTGTACATTTTGTGCTAACAATTCCATTTTTGCTGCTTTTATATTTCTTTTTTGCTATATGGCTATCAGAAGTTGTCCATGTATCTGTATGTATTCCGTTTCCTGATTTATGCAATTTTATGCACGCTGCGACAGTGTTCCTACCGCGGAAACCGCACCACCCGCAAGACTAACTCCAACCCCCAACCACAGCTCCTCTACATAGCACCTTTCAGCCATTTAGAAAACTTTTTTTAACTAAGCAAAAACCCCAAGAGCTGCAGCCGAGCTGGGCAACATACATATGGGTGTGTGGCGGGCGTTGATCTGCTTGACACATGTTGCAATGACTTTTACCAAGGATCATGACTTCTGTTGAACCGATGTTCTGATGTCGCATCCCTTTGTAGAAGCGTACTTCACTTGAGGGATGCTGTACATTTGGGCAATGTATGTAACAGGCCGAAGAAGGCGTGTTACACCATAAATTTTGTAGACAAAAATACGTTAAATCATTTCACGTAGCTATTGAACTATACCAGTTTGTCTAAAGTCTTCCGAACGACAAATTTGATTACGATATATTCCCAAATAAATTTATTAAACAGGTCAACATGGTTTAGTTGTTGGCAAGCTAAGCCTCATTTCCGAACTAATTTTCTGCGTGTAATCCGAATCAAGGGTCAGAATTAGCCCATCACGTCAGGATTTTCAGATATTTGCTTCTTCCATATTTTTTCTTACTTTTGATTTTATGTACACTGTGCAAAAAATTTTTGTTGTCTGTCCCTCCAGTTACATCATTTTAGACAAGTTTATTTTATTTTGTTTATATCGGGGTTCTATTATATAGCTACCAGAGGGGTGATTCAGAGTTCCTCGAAAAAAATCAAAAGTTTTAGATGGATAATTCGTTTGTGTATAAAGATATCGTAACCAAATTTGGCAATCGAAAATATTTTAGAGTACCGAAGTAGTGTACCAAATTTGATCGAAACCGGTTGAGTACATCATATAGCTCCTATAGGGCCGATCGGTCGTAAATCCGTATTTTGAACACAATTCGTTTTGTTCCGTTTGTTTATGATCATATCGTAACGAAATTTGGTGTTTGTCAGTTTTTAAGAGTTCCCCAGCACTCTACAAAATTGGTTGACTATGTCATATAGCTCCCGTAGGACCGATCGATCAAAAAAAAGTTTTTAGAGTTTAACTCGGTTGTTTATAAAGATATCGAAATTTGGAACTAGAAAGTCTTTTAGAGCTTCCCAGCACTGTACCAAATTTGATCAAAATCGGTTGACTATATCACATAGCCCCCATAGGATCAATCGGTCAAAAAACGTGTTTGCTGCAAAATTCGATTTTTTTTGTGTTTTGCTTAAAGAAGTATCTTTTGGATATCGAAATTGATTGCATTGTGGTGGTACAGGGTATCTCAAAGTCGTCTGCGCCCGTTCGTATTCATTCTCAGCGACCTCAAAAACCCCCAAGAGAAAATTTTCAAGAGAAATTACACAGTAAAAAATTATTGCCTCAAAGGCTTAATGCTAACGCTAATGACGTCTAAGGGATATATTCCGTAACTTCTCTTGAACTCTTAAATTAAAGGGTAATGTAACTGGAGAGACAGATCAAAAAATTTTTTTGCACCCTGTACATAAACTCAAAAGTATGAAAAAACGCCGTTTTTCGGGTACATAACCTCAAATATCTCAAAACCCTGACGTGATGGGCCAATTCTGACCCCGTATTCGGATTCTACGCAGCAAATTACTTCGGAAATGATCCTTAGCATTCCAACAACTGGCATGACCCCGGTATTTGTAGACCTGTGTTATCAATCTGAAACTTTGGTTTTTCGAGGTGCTCTGTAACACCCCTATAGTACCTATATAAAATAATCCAGATATGAACAAAACAAAATAAACTTGTCTTGACAAACAGACAGACAGACGGAGCGACGGAAATAGGTATATCAACTTCTTTAGTCATCCTGATCGTAATTGATGTGTATTTGTATTGCACAAAGTTAATATACCCTACGGTACAGGGTATAACAATTTAAAAAGATGGCGTACTTTAAAGTCGGGAGCGGACGACTTTGGGATACCCTGTACCACTAGCCTGCACTAAACAAACGAAACACAAAGAATTTTGTACAAAAAACGTTTTTTTGACCGATGGGTCCCATGGGAGCTATATGATATAGTCAACCGATTTTTATCAAACTTGGTACAGTGCTTGGGAACTACAAAAAACTCGCGAATGCCCAATTTGGTTACGATATCTTCATAAACAAACGAATTATCCATCTAAAACTTTTGGTTTTTTTCGAGGTCCTCTGAATCACCCCTATAAGAGCTATATAATATAACCTCGATATCAAAAAAAATAAAATAAACTTGCATCCCCTGACATAATAAAGCATTTAATCTGAATTTTGGTTGCTCTAACTCTTACCATCTCTGAGATCTAGGCGTTCATACAGACAGACAGACAGACGGACATGTGTATATCGACTTCTCTAGTCACACTGATCATACTTTGGGTAACTTTGGGGGGTCTCCGAGGTCTCCTTCTGTATGTTACATACATTTTCGGCTTGCACAAACTTAATATACGGTACAGGGTATAATTAGGAATGAATTCTCTTAGCTTTCCGACTAGATTATTTACGGGACTTTGCTGGCTCAGAATAACCCTAACCCTGTCCTAACATTTGTGACAATCTTGGCAAAAGTCTCACGCCTTGACTCATAAGTTAATCTTAAGAGTCATCACAAATGATTAAGTTTAGAGCTCTGTGGCTAGAAGGGAGCATAATGAATCCTTTGGGTCGTTATGATGATTTTTCCTATAACATTATTATTTTCTGAGCAGAACTTTGTGGCTAATACATCTTGTTAATATCACACTTTGATGAGAAGAGAATATTACACGCTTTGTTTTATTTACATAGAAACTAGTACCACTCAGTTCAATAAGTATCTGGGGAAAGTAATTGAGAGTATTCAAGAGTCGAGAACAACCCCGTCAAAGGCTTTGGCTGGCGGTTGGTCTTGTTACTTTCAAATTGGTTTAATTATTCCAGTAAACTTTACAGTCACTCTTTACTCGATTTGGGCTAACGTAAGCACATTAATAAATTTGTATGGCTATATGCCGCACTAGTATCAGTAAAGTGCGTCGTGATTAGGTGTGTATATCTCACGTTCTGGTTAAGAGCCTTATTTGCAAGCAGGCTGATTGCTAATAAATATGATGTGGTTTAAATGTGGTGCTTTTCAAATGAGTCCTCCTGATCTGACGAACGCCAGGTAACCCACATAACGCTAAGCTTTTATTTGTATATCCTTGTTGATTTGTATGCATTCTAAGTCAAATTAATTAAATCCTTTTCAAAAGAAGCTATCAACGCATTCAAATTGCATTAGATGAGCCAACAAGACACAAACTAATTGGTACTAATTGCACATAGAGAAACCAGAAATTATATATTATATGTTAGCAATCCATATTCTAATTGTATTTGAGCAGCATTTTTTTTTGTGGTATAATTCAGTGCTCTTAAAGCCTTTAAAGGTTCACACACAAATTACTCTGCTGCTTATGCTCCATGCTGGGCATTGCCCATTGGCAATGTGAAGCGAAAATTGTCATATGTAGATTTATAGTGAAAGATAAGAATAATATTTACAGCGCCCAAGGGTTACACACACATACACATACATACTTGTCCGGTCACATGCAGCTGCAGACACTCACACACACACTCGAGCATCCATATATGAACAAAGTTGACTTTATGGGCTACTAAATGTGTTGCTGCCCCGCAGCCAAAACCTAACGACGTCAAGCTGATGGCATATTATGCCATACGACGACGCCCCTCAAATTACGTATACGCAATAGTGTACGTATGTATATGTTTTTGTGTGAGCGTGTGTTTCTATCCTTGTCGCCTTTCAGACGCTTGTCAAGTGCACAATTTAATGTTGAACTTAATATCAAAACTGGACACTTTGATCGCAGTTGGCGATTAGATTTCCTGCTTGTTTATGTTTGTCTTTGGCTGGGACTAGCTCAGCTCTTTGTATGTTTATCATATACATATATGAAGCATACATACTCTATAATAAAGTGTTGCACAAGTTGGAAATATTGGTTTTAAATATTGAGTTACTTGTTTGGTGAAAAAGTTAAGCAAACTTTGGCCACTTTAACTAAAGCTGAACTTAAATGACAACTGGGACTTTGAAAAGTGCAAACATCCAACAACAAGCGCATCTCGTTAGCTATTGGAGCAGCCTTTATCGCTGTTTTGAGTGACTTAATTGTCTTGTTGTTGCCAGAGCATAAATCCAAAAGCTGGCAACCAATCATAGCCAGAAAATGGATTGTGTTTACTTGTAATAATCGCTTTGTCTGACTCAGCTCCACTTACCATATAAATTTTCAGCACTAACTCCCCTCCCAGTAAAAAAATATACTCACTCTTTAGATGTAGATATATCTATATACATTTTAAAACAACAACAACAAGATGGCATAACAATCTCTGCGAGTCCAGTAGCTACCATTTTGCCTTGGCCAGAAGGAATCCCGTCGCTCGTTGGCCGCCCAATTGGCGCCATTTATTTACTTGTTTGTTTCAACTTCCGTTCATTGCCACGCCGCAAAAAGTGTAAGCTGTTAGCCGATACCTTCATCCAGCCGCAGTCAACCCCGCTCGCGCATTTCCGCTGCCATTAGCCGACAAACTTCATTTGTCATCTCATTTTTCTGCTCGCTCGACAGTTTTTGCTCTGCTTTTGCTTCTTCTTCTGCTTCTTAAGTTTTTGGGACACAGTTAAATTTATGTAAGCGGACATTCGCATTTTTGCAGAACTGTCCACGCCTGGCCAGCGATTATGACGACGAAAGGCAAACAACACCAGCTCCAACAACAACAACAACAACAACCATAAAAAAAACAATACTCCAGCGATTGTGATCTGAGCACTCAAATTGTGGCACATGAACTCCCGCTACCCATCTCCATGTATATTCAACATATATTATATATAATATTCAAGTACATACATGTGTATACGAACATATATTTGAGATTGCGCTAAACGCAAGCGGAAACGGAAACGTTAAATGCGACGTGCAGCGCGACGCCAGCGGAAATAACATGCTGTGATTTAAGACTTCATTTTGTCGCTGGACGCTTGTCCATGCTGCCATGCTGCTATGCTGCTTGGAGGCCCCTGGTAGGTGGCCAACGGCATAACTCGTTGGTTAGTGACTGCGACTGAAACCATTTTTGAGGTTCCATGAAGTGCACAACTCTTACTCTCTAACTTGGCTCTCTGCCCTTAGCTCATGACCTTTTTTTTGACAGTTAAATTGTGAAATTTATAAGCGACGACTTCCGCTTGGTAAAACCAAGCCGAAGCCTTTACAGCTGGCGTTTCTGCTTTTGTCTGGTAATTAAAAGTTTGTTGCTTAAAATCGTGTCGTGGGATTTGGGAGTGCTTTGTCTTTGGCAGCTGATTTGCCTTTTGCCTAATTGAATTGTTTAATGCCGCGAAATTGTTATTGTCACTGAAGCTCAACGGAAACGGATATGAAAGTTTGCTGCCATTGTTTTGTTGTTTTCAGCTCAGCTTCTTTATTGTGTGAACTCATTAAATTACCAAAGACAAGCTTGAAGCAGGCGTTAAGGCGTTTGCGCTCCACATACTACTTTTTGGAGCATATCAACTTGAACTTTTAAACTGTTGAGCGGTTTGTCGATTTTTCCAACAACTTTAAATCTTTCACTTAAACGCAGAATCACGTGCTCGCATTTAAACCAAATTGAACTTATTTTCTATAGCAGCAGCATCTGCAGCATAATAAGAACATATTGTATGTTGGTAGCATGTGTAAGCCAAAAGAGAGTTGGTCAACTGGGTGCAGCTTGAAATGTGCGATAAGAGTGCGTTGGTAGCAGCTCTTAAAAGTATTCATTAGAATGGGCAACCAATCGAGAATCGCCATGAAAGTCCAATTAGATTTTATAAGCCATGGAAGTTTACCAACATTTCAACTGCAAGTAAGTACTATGTACTTGGCTGACAAGTTCAAATGCTTTCATATGGCCAAAGGGGCGCAGTTGGAAAAGTTCAGCTAAAAGAACTGAGCTTGACTCAACTTGCCCGTATTTCTTAACTACTTTGGTCTTATTTTTGTTGTTTGGCACGTTGGGGCGGAACCTTTTCGAGAGTCATTTCTTTGGCAAACCTCGGGCATCGAAGAACAACAATGGCGTTAATTATTCATGAATGGAAAGTGGCATAAAAAGCAACATGAAAATAATAAAAAAAAAGAGAAATTGCGAAAAGAAAAGGGGTTGAATGAAAAGTTTTTCTAAGCCAAAGTTTTTCCCGTGGCAAAAACTTTTTCACAAGGATTTATCTAACTATACAATTTGGCACAGCTTTTTCTAATATTCCGTACTTATATGTCTGTGTGTGAAGCTCTTTTGTGGTCGCTGCTGCCATTATCGATGCTCGAAATGGCCTGCATAATAATAATAATAAAAATAATAATATTGAAATGCTTGCCCATAAGTATTCATCATACGCCACGTTGTACAAGTTGCATATGCTGTAAATACTTAGGGGCCAAAAGTCTGGCCACTGCGACTTGGTTTCGTTGATTGATTGATGTTTGGCTTGAGGGCAGTTTGATTTGTTAGCAAAGTAGCCACAAAAAAAAAAAAGGATCACAAAGTTGCAATATGTTTTGAACTTTTGCGTCAGGGTCTTTTACGCCCATTTCATTGCCGTAAGCCTGTTTGCTAAACTTATTTTGTATATATTTATTTATAAATCGAAAAAAAAACTTTAACGCAATGAATAAATTTAATAACTTGATGCTGCATTGCGGCAATTGATAAAAGGAATTTTGGAGAATGGAATAACCCCATTTATGGGCCAACTTGCCTAAAGGTTAAAAAAATATTTCAATCAAATGCGCTTTAATTTAGCATCAACATAAATAAATATAAATTTATGCTGAAATTTAGAGAAGAGAATTCAATTTTAATGTTTCACAAATCAATGCACATTTCTAATTATATATTTGCATTTAATGGCCAAACGCATATTTAACAAAACATATATTTTTAACGAAAATAAAAGAGTATTATCAAAATGCATCTCATTTAAAATAATGTATATATTTTTGGTGGTGGAATTGTATAATTTTATTAAGGCTGCATTTCTTTCTTAAACAAAGATTGAGATAATAGAACTTTTTATTATATAATAAGTGAGTAGGTCGCTGGAATTCGCTCTGATTTGTAGAACTGTATTAATTACCCATGAAGTGCTTATATTATAAAAAATATAAAATATAAATATGCAAGAAACATCTTGTGCTATTTATTTTCTGGAAAACATACACGTTAACATATAATAATAATAATATAATATATAATATAATATAATAATACACGCTAGATTGGTTTCAGAAAAAACCGTGTAAAAAAAGACATTGATCGTATGCAAAAATATGCGATTGGCTCCTTATCTCTAAAACCTATTAAAATTAGTGAAAAAACAAGGATTTTTTAAGAACAAGTATTCATGTTTATTTTATTAAATCACATATGTATATAATGTGTATTTACACAAGCATAGTAATTAAAGAAAAAAAAGGTATGCACTCTAAGCTTAAAAGTATGCAATGTATTATAAACTAAACAACTACAATTATGCATGTATGTAAAACAGCTATGTTGTTAAAAAAAAGAATAGGCTATTCAATTTTTAAGATAAATAAAAATTAAAATGATAATTAAAAATACAGGAACATAAATTTAATTACTGTCATCGTTAGTTACTCGATTGCTTCGACTGCGTATAAACTCACTATCATCGCTGGAACAATTTTGAGCTGGACTTTCTCTTGATCGTTTGGCATCTACATTTTTAGCAGTGAATTCTGTTATGAGCCGTTGTTGGCCAATTGTTGCTACCTCTTTTTATGATTCTTTGTAACGACCCATACAAGAAATCAGCTCACGTTGGAATTTTGCAGCTCTTTCGACATTGGGATCGTTTGTGACGAAATGGTATCCTAATTTATTTGCAAGTTGAAGTCCTTCTTGAATTAAATTTGCAGTAAGTTTTAGTGGAAATTCTTTGGCAGCTTTCTGATCCCCAGAAGCAATTTCGCCCTTGATTTTTATGTTATGAATCGCATGCCCATGGAGAAATCCTGTCAACCATCCTGTGCTGGCAGAAAATAAGTAGGTCTTCTCAGGAGTTGATTGTGTAGTGGTAGACGGTTGTTCGTCTTTTATCATTTTATAATACCTTAATGCTTGCTGTTTGATATTATTTCCGTCTACGGGAATCCGTTTATGTGCATTGTCCTCAAGCCATATTATGAGTGCTTTTTCCATTTTTTCTTTAGTAGCATCTCTTGTGTATGATGAAGACTTAACAGATAGTTTCGTTCCAGAAATCACCGATTGCCTAATTGAAATTTCATTTATTTTTATAGTTCGTTTTTACTGTGGCTTCGTTTAAACTGACCATTTTGCCAAGAAATGTTGAGCCTTCTCCATTTCGAAGGCGATCTAAAATTTCAATTTTGACTTCCAAAGAGATGGCTTTAAGTTTTAGTTTTGTATTTGTAGTTCTCGACATTTTCTTTTAGGGATACATAAAATATTTAACAAAATTCAAAAAATATAAATAACTGAATTAATAAAAAATATTTTTTGGCTTACCTTTTATCTTAATGCGTTAAAATTAAATTTAATGTGACGTTGGAAAAACAAATTGTCCTATAAAAAATTGCTTTACCAAACATTGCATTTGATTGCATCGATACTTCACAAAATACTAACACATTTCAATTGCTCTGACAGATAAATTTGCTTGTATGTATGTATATACAAAAAAAAAACGAAAGACAAACAAGTATGTAGATATTCTCTCTGTGCTCTTTCTTGTTTTCGTATGGTTTGTAGCTGTTTTTGAGCTGTGTGTGTTTTTATTTATTGTGTTATTTTAAATCGTGCTAAATGGAATAAAATCGCGTACAAAAATTTAAAATTTTTTATTTTCAAACCGTGTTAAATGAAAACAGTGAAAAAAAAGAACGTGTTAAAACAGAATTAGGTGTGCATAATTTAAAAATAAATACATTTCATTGTACTATATATTTTAAGAATTGTAATAATTTGTTAAGAAATTAACTATTAGTGAATAAAATAATTATAATTAATTAAAATAAAACATTATTATCCTTCACTTAAACGAGCTCTGTGTCGTGGTTATTAACCGATTTACCGGCAGATTTTTGGGCTACATTTGGAACATAAAATAAGAAACTTTTTGTTAAGTTACTCAAAAATTAATATTTGTGAAGATTTTCTCGGATTTGTGCCAGTTGCCAACGTTTCTGGAGAAGGTGCTCATTAGGGTGGCCATTTTTCCAACATCTCACGATTTTACTAACGCCACCCCCTAAAAAGTTTCTTTTTTACCTGCATATAGCGCCTGTAAAATTTAAAAACGATCCGAATGTATTTGATGGGTCCGGCAATAGGTCAAAGGTCATAAAAAATGTTCTTATGAATCCATAAATAGCGACCAAACCGTAAGTTTGACAAAAACATGTCCCAAACGTAATCAATGGGTAATTTAATTATCTACACTCGAGAACAAAAATTATCGAAATCAGTTTAGTATAACCAGAGATATTTGCTGTTAAGTAAAAGCAAAAAAGTATGTTTTGATAGATATGAGACCTTTTGAACCATAATTTGCCTGATTGGTAACAAGATTTTAAAGTTTATGTAGAACAATACAGTCAAAAACGGGAAAAGTGCCAGTTATGACCTTTGACCTATTGCCGGACCCATCAAATACATTCGGATCGTTTTTAAATTTTACAGGGGCTATATGCAGGTAAAAAAGAAACTTTTTAGGGGGTGGCGTTATTGATATCAACGGTTTAAAAATCCTCCATACCAGCGGCGGCCGCCCTAGTGCTCATTCATGTATAGACAAGGATGCGACGGAGCTCCAGCAATGAGTGGCAAATTTAGTGGTGCACAGGCTCATCTGAGATCGTTCTTCCCCCTGGCAATTGATGTACATTGCGCTGCATATAGCTTCAATTTTGTTCTTAATTCAGCTTGCGAAGTATCTGGAATAAAAAACGTATTGCGTACTATCGGATCAATTGAAACATTTTTCCACTGGCCTAAAAGACAGGACATACTGAAGAAAGAAATTTTCAAAATAAAAAAAAGTGAGCAAAAGAAAGACAATGGGCTCAGTCTCATGAAGCAATCGTAACGTACATCGAATTGCAGCCAGCTGTTATTGAGGCTTTAGAAGAAATAAAAAAGTGGAATAATCGTAATACTTCACAAAATGCAACGAAAAACCAAAATTTAGGCGAAGATCTCAAATTAACAGATGACGCTTTGAAGGGAAAAGCGAGAAAATGCATATTTATCTTTCCATGTTATTTATGAACATGTTGTTGAAATTTGATCACAATGGAATTGCCTCGTCGTTGCAAAGTTTAAGCAAAAAATGTAGAAGATTATTATAGAATTGTATCCTACATTAAGTTCCTCGACACAGTCACATTCAGCGTAAAAGTCGGTTTCAAGAACACAAATCTGTCTTTCAAAGTTGCGGACAATTGTTCCTCAAACAAGATCCGAATAAAATATTATAAAATATTCGGATTCGTTTTCTTCGTTTTTCAGGCCTCGCTTTTTTTCTTATGCACTTCTTTTTAAAGCCCGCATGTAGGCTTTCGGCATTCGAATTGCGCCGCGACTCGGGGAAGGCGGGTATGTCAAGCCCGTGATTCGTGCCATGGAGTCCCCCTGCCTGTAATGGCCTATTGAGCTGAGTTATTACTTGCAGCGTCAAGATGTGAGTCTAAGTCTATCTTTTTTGACCTTAGCACTCTTTCAACGTAGCGTGCAATCAGCTTCCAGTTGTCTTCGCTTTCTAGCATCTTTACAGTGACGTTGTCTACTATAAGAGGACAACAGCTTCTGGCAGTTCGTCTCGCAGTTCTCTCCAATGTTGAAACGCGAAAAAAGTGTGTTCTACGTCATCAACTTCAGAATCATTGTATATGCAGCGTGTATTTCCACACTTGCCCATTCTGTGTAGGTATTTGCGGAAATACCCGTGGCCCGTTAGCATCTGCGTTAGGAAGTTGTTAACGTCGCCGTGTTTACGTTGTAGCCAGTCATTTATCTGCTGGGTAAGTCGCGCTGTCCATCTGCCTTTCGAGTCATTTTGCCATTTTTCTTGCCAAGTCACAATGGTGCGTTCTTTGACGTCTCATTCTACTTGTGGGTTAATGTCGATTGTTTGCTTCAACTCGTACAGTTCTTTTCTCTCCTTGGCCATAAGGTCGATTGGAGTTACTCTGCCGACGCCGAGACTGTGCGGTAGGCGCTCGTTATTCGAAGTGCAGTTGTTCGTTGCACCGCTAACATTGGGCGTTTGCGAATATCTGCTTGTAGCGCATCTGCCCAGATTTTACATCCATACAGCAGAATGGAATGGCAAACATTCATAAGGAGCTTTCGTTTGTTAGGTAGGGGCCCGTGTACATTAGCCATCAGTCTACTATGGCACCCTGCTTACTTAGAGGCCTTCTCCACAGCATATTCGATTTGCTCTCCAAGGGTCAGTTTGGAGTCCAGTTTTATCCCTAGATACTTCACCGTTCTCTGTGTGGTTACTGGTATGTCAAATATCCACATCTCGACTTACAGGGGCATATGTCGCCTACTAATAAGCAATAGCTCGGTTTTTTCTGTCGCCAATCCGAGTCCTTGGGTAGTCAACCAATGCTGGGCTCGAATCATTACTTGCGTGAGTTTACTTTGTGCTTCGGTCGTGTTTCTTGCGGTGATAACGGTTTCAATGCGCAATATATTGTCGTAGGTTGCGTTCCAGAGGTCCGTCCAAGAATTGAACCTTGTTCTGTACCGGCTGTTATTTCCATCACTTTTGTTCCGCTATTTGTTGCATACAGTAGTGTACGATCTTGTAGGTAACTTCGAATAATTTAGCACAGGTAATCGGGGACTCGAAACGTGTCTTCCATCGATTTTAAGATGTTTTTCCAGCCAGCACTGTTGAACGGGTTTTTAACGTCAAGAGTCATTAGCAAGACAACCGGTCTTTAGTAGGTGTTACACGGTGCGTTGCTGTCGCTGCTTTAATCACTTCTAGTATTGCTCCAATTGTTGATCTGCCCTTTCTGAAGCCATACTGTCTATCGCTCAAGCCTCCAGCTTCTGATATCGCTGTCGCAAGTCGGGGCTTTATGAGCTTTTCAAACAGCTTGCCTGCCGTGTCTAACATGCAAAGAGGTCTGTATGCTTTAGATCCGTTGTTTTTCGCTTTTTCAATAAGAACGAGACGTTGCTTTTTCCACAACTCAGGGAATAGTCCTTCACTAATATACGCGTTATACATGTTTAGTATTAACTGTGGTCTTTTCAGCACAATAGTTTTAAGGACTTCAGCTGGGACACCGTCTGGATCAGGGGCTTTTTTGTTCTTAACGCTGTTCGCGGCTATTCCGAGTTCCTCTTTAGTAAAGACAACTACCTCGGTGGGCCAAAGGGTTGACTCTTCTGTTCGCACGGGGTGTGAGGTTAACAATTTCTTCACAATGGTTTCCATCGTTTCCGCATCTATGTTAGTTGTTGCTGTTTTAGCGCCAAGTTTTTTCATCACAAGTTTATGTCCTAGCCCCCATGGATCAGTGTTTACGTCAGTGCAAAGTTGTAGCCACTTCTGTTTCTTGCTACTTGAAATGGCGAACCGTAACTCTTTCTTTCCGTTCTTCTATCAAATTCTGCTATCAGTCGGTCTTCGTTCAGACGATCGACATTCCATTTTTTGGCAGGCTCAGCAGCGTCGCTCTGCTCTCTCTGGTTTTGTAGCCTCACTGCGTGCGATATGTACTGGTGATCGCTAGCTGTGTAATATTCAAGTACCCGCCACAACTGTATATCGTTTGCGATACTTTCGCTCGCGAGGGTTATGTCTGGCGTTGTTGCTACGCACCCAGGACGCTTAAAGATTGTGGACGTCGGAGTATTCATGACGATTAGCCCAAGTCTTGCGATTATGTCCATAGTACTGCGACCTCTCGAATCGGCATTTCTGGATCCCCATTCAAGGGCACGTGCCTTGAAGTCGCCCGCTACTAAAAAATCTCCTTCGAGTTCTCGAGCCTTGTCTTCATAGGCGTTCAACTTTTCTTGGAAGCTATCTATGGCGTCGCTTGGGGTAAGATAACAACTAATCACTTTAAGGTCATCGATGCAAATGTAGACGAAACAGTTTCCTTCGCCGCTGCTGGAGATGTGTATCTTGCCGGAGGCACACAAGTGCTCAAAATGTGCATAGATCGACAATTGCTTGGTGCCAGAACTAGAAAACGTCTCTGCCTATAAACAAAGAACATTGTTTCAGCAGAATGTTCCAGCAAGAACATTGTTACAATACGTCTCTGAAAAGAGTACGTGGAATTTTCCCTAGCAAATTGATATCCAGAAGTGGCATGATTTAACTCGTATGGATTTTTTTTCTGGGGTTATCTCTAAATAACAATAAACCGACTTCTCTGGCGCGTACATAACAGAGTCCACCTCCCGTGCCTTCACTGGAAATTTTACCGTGCGACTAAATGAACGCCAACCCGAAGGTTTCCATGTAGACGTTATTATTTTTAAGAATAAATTCCCATTTTAATTAGTAAACAAAATATAAACTTTCTTTTAAGACACTTTGTATAATTTTGAAAATTTCTAGTTTTATTGCAAATTATAAATTTGATTTTATCATTATAAATAAATAAATAAATTATCTATAGGGTGAGTGTTGATTTGGCTGTTAAACACTCATTATTTCGAACATAATCGTCCAAAGTGAATGATCTTAGAAATTAGATCTTAAGAACCGAACAACGTGTAAAAGTAATACAGGCGTACTATGAAAATGGTCGTTCTGTGAAAAAAAATATTATAGTTCAGGCCAGTGTCGACGGGACGTTCTCAAGAATTACACCTTGCTAGGACCATTTTGCGTCGAATTTTGTATGCGGATTTGAATTTGCACGCTTATAAGATTCGAATGACGTAACAATCGCTATTTCATTCAATAGATGGAAGAACAGCCAGATGAGTTTTCGTCAAAAAAAAGTCGTCGAAAATTACGATTCTCGCAATTAACAAACAAACCAACAGATGGCCCACCCTACACATGTGTTACTTTAATTTCAGCTATGAATTGTATACTCAACGACTTTTTTTTTAATTTTATGTTTATCGGGAATAGGCAAATGCAATGAGCCGTCTGCATTCATTGTAAATCCTCTAAAGAGGATTCCTTCTGACCATATTGCTGATGGTAGTTGATCCGCAATTTTGACTAAATTCTACTTACTAGACTCGTTGGCTTGAATAGGTTAACATTTACACTTTCACATAAATAAATAAACAACTAATACGCTCTTTTTATTTTTTAACCACAGTAACATATAAAGTTATCGAAATTCCAACAGTTAGCTTATGTAAACTTAAAAACCCGATCACGTTGTTTTCCTGTAGACTTGAAAAAAACAGTTTTTTCTAGTGTTACAAGTATATTATTATTTCGGAATTGAAAAATTGTAATTGGCCATAAAGTCACTAGAAACAGGATCAGTTAGATAAGAAATATCCTTCGCAATACGCTAGTAGAAAGCATTCATGTCATAAGCAGCTCAAAGACATTTTAATAGAATACTTGGCACTCTAAAGGATTGTTTGTGTTAGTCTAAGGCAAAACTAATAAAATTTCAATTTGCAAGGAAATAAAATGAAAAACAAATGGAAATCCTAGCACTCTCTATGCTGCTAACAGCCTTTTATTACAAATGATAAATTAGCCAAAAATAACACATAAATTTATTTAAATTGAAATTTTATGAACAGCATCAGGGCAAGACCAAGCATAGACCGAGCACAGGCCAGAGTGTTAAGTGCAGGTCCACCAAGTGTCATAAAGTACCACAAAAACTTTTATGACTCTCAAGTTTATAGTCGAATCAAGTTGATTCGGTCAAGCAAATCTTGTGCGTAACCATGCAACAGTTTGTTGTATATGTGGGATGGTTAAATCTTTTGTTCCCCCAATATAAATATATACATCACTTTTATATATGTACATACTATCTACATCTCAATATAACTATGCCAGTGTGGCATACATAAGTCATGAGCTCGACCAAGTTATGGCCCTACAGCAATGACCCAAAATGAGTCTAACGATCAACACCCAGGGCAAAGTCACTTTGGCCACTTTGGCCCTTTTAATAATTTATTCATAAGAAACATTTTCAACGCCTCGTCACATTTTTGGTATTCCAGTTGTTGTCAGTTTTGGGTTGTTTGGCAGGTGCTTTTGCAGGCATGAAGTCTTAAGAAAGGGTTGACCAAAATAAGAGTTTTAAATGGCAAATTTTGACTTTGACCTAGCTACGCTCAAGGTGCTGTCGCATTATTCTTGTTTTCTGTTAAGCATATTTAACATAAATTATTTGCTTTAATTTCATTTTAAGAAAATTGATAGGCTTCGATGGACATTAACAAATAGAATTGCGGGCCAGCTTATAGAAAGACTTCTATTTGTTCAAGTGTTGGCCAACAAAACTCATTAAATTACCCAGCTCCACCCACCCATTGGTGCTGCTTTGCGGCTGCTTGTGGTCAACATTTTGGGGTTTAATTTTACTAATTCACATGCTGGTACGCACACACACATATACCCACATTCAGAGGCAATTGCGAGCAAATGGCCATTTTAATTTATGTGGCCAACTCGCACATTTGTCGCACTATTTTGGATCGCTTTAATGACTGATTTATTGGTTAGGCCACAGTAACAGCAAGAAAACAACAAAAACAACCAGAGCCACATCAACATAAAAACCAAATTCAATTTGAATTTAAATTATTTACATATATTTTACGGCATATATCTATGTAATATATCATTTATATAATTTGCATTGCAATTCAATACGACCCATAACGAGATCAGGCTGAAAAGTAATATGTCTAATAAAGAAGAGACCACCCTATTATTTCTCAATACATTCTCCCTTAAGATTTAAAGTCCTTAAAGCAGGCATTTTTATCATAGAAGTTCGAGTCATTTAAAGAAAATCTATTTCCAACAAGCCGATGCCATATGGAGGTCAAATCTAGAGATAATTATTTGACGGAATAAAAGTATTTTCCTTGGTTGCCTTATTGTCTGTCACTTTTGCCTCGTGCGTTGTGGAAAACCCGCAGCTAGGAAATATCTCAAAATTATCTATTTATTGTGATAAATCATTGCCAAATGTTTCTCTTAAGAAAGTTTGGAAAGATTACTATACAGGGTGGTACAGATCAATAAGAGGGGAGAGATCAGATTGCGGTTGAAAATTGTAGTTTGATACTGTCATTGCCCGCGTCTACCTTGGCACCACTGACACAACGAACAACGTGGATTTTATGTAAAGAATTACTCTTGCCGATGCTTCTTTGGTCTCAGGAGGCCATTGAGAAGTAGAGACCGCTCTCGCCAGACTGAATTAATATTATACCAGACGCTCATTCTACCCGTTTTGCAATTCTCTTTGATGGAATGACGACATTGACATAGTCAAACGGACAAATATCCAGGCGAGCCGATGCACAGTGCGAGAAACGGTCGATTTAGCGAAACGAAATTAATACCGTCTACAGTAATAAAAATATACACAAAAGAATATTTTTCCCGTAATAGTAAAGGGGAAAAGAACAATACAGGGTACAATTTTTTTTTAAATAATTTTTTTTTTTAATTAAAATTTTTTTGTATATAGTATAAAAATATGTACCGAAAAAAATATTTCCAACCATCACCTCAATCCCTGCAGCTCCATTTGTAAATGGCCGTAAGTTTTTTAGGCGTCTGATCATCAAGTTTTCTGAATGCCGCCGGGGGACTTCAGCACTGCACTCTTCAAGCCTAAAGTCTCCATTTACAGAGAGTTCTAATGCTTTCTCTGGGATTGTTTGTTCAAGTTAATTCACGCCGCAAACACCATCTCTTCGCAAGAATATGACTTCACTAATTCGAAACTCAGGCGTTTTTGCGTTTCACATGGCAGTCGCCAAATTCTTTGGGTGGTCGGCCTATTGTTAGGTTTATATGTTTTAGGACAATGTTCTGGTCCAACCATTGAAGGTTTTTATTCTTAATCCTATCGTAGGTTCTGTTGCTTTCTTTCCACTTTTCGGTCATTTTACGGCAAAATCTCTCTAACACGTTGTTTAATAATTAAGCAGTCGAAAAACCAAATGACTGTACAGCTGAAAGTTTTGTTTTTCTCGGCATGCCATACCAAAAATGCTGTCCACCTGCTGACCGACATGGTGTCTATAAAGTATAATATCATGAGTAATGGCGGGTCGTGGCAGGAGATGGTGAACATTTTACATTGACAATACATCATTATACCCTGTTCATATAGGTACATAGGGTATACTAGATTTGTGCAATGTATGTAACTGACAGAAGCAGGCGTGGCAGACCCCAAGTCCTTCATACCAAAATGCTTATTATAACTTTGGGTAGCGATTGAACCATGTCCGTCTATCCGTCTGTATGAACGCCTAGATTTCCGAGATTATAAGTGAGACTACAGTGACACGAAACTTTTCCAGATGGTGCGCATATGTCCTCAGAAGATGAAGTTTGTTGAATTATTATATGTCAATATCTTTCCCCGTTCCCATCCCGCAGTAGATTTTCGCGGTTTTTAACCACACCGTTGTATTTTTTTTGAAGCTGTCCAGAGCGATGCATCGTAGTTACAAGCATCTGTGTGTCAAAAATTAACAAAATCAGATAAATACAACAAAAGTAATGGTCAAAATTTACTAATTTCACCCCCTTTTGCCAATAAACTGCATCAATCTTTGACTATATGTAATTATGGTAAAATATTATCTAGAATCACCAATTTTGGTATAATTATTTATGTGGCCCTAATGAACAAACCAACTTCCAAATTTTATCGAGGCAGCCTCCCTGCCACCCGCAATCAATTTACCGTGTTTTCTCCCACACCCCTCAACATATTCCCTTGAAACTTGCTTCTTTGACGTAATTTCAATTCTCATCAAAATCGGTTAAAATTTACGGGACTTATAGGTATAAATATCGTTACGCACTAAAAAAAAAAAAAAAACAATTGAAAAGTTCTTAGGAAAAAAGTTACAGGGCACCGCATCGACTGTATCACATTTTTTCTACAGAAGTTGAAGTAATGATGCTGAATAGAAGTCAATACAAAAGGTAATTTCTGAAACAATTTACTACGAAACCAGGTCACAGGTCACAGTACCTTGTACTAAAAAATTTAAAAAAAAACACGATATTTTGCACAATAATAATAAACGCGGCGAAGCTTTAGTTTTCCAGCTACTGCAACATACCTATGTTCTGTTTGTAAGCTCACAGTTGACCAAATATCATGAAAAAGCTTAACAGCTATTATCGATCACCTCAGTGAGCTTTTATTATTATTATTATTAGCATCACAGCCCGGTGTGGGCCAAAGCTTCCTTCACAATCTTTCTCCATGCGTCGTCCCTGTCCAACGCCTTTAGCTTGTAGTTCTGGACCCTCTTTGAGTTCAGATCGTCGCTCCTGCGTAGCACGTGGCCGACCCATCGCGTTCTTTGAGACTTAATAAACCGTACAATTGTTTCGCCTCTCATCATGGTTTCAATTTCGTCATTGTATCGGCGTCGATATGTGCCGTCATTTAATCGTATCGGACCATACACCCTTCGCATAATTTTTCTTTCAAAGATGCTGAGCTGCTTTAGTTCGGCTGCTTTTTTTTTCGTCCAAACTTCAGACCCATATGTTAGCACTGGTCGAACGAGGCACTTGTATATGTTGAATTTCGTACTTCTTGAGAGCATTTTTGATTTAAACAATTTTGAGTGCACAAAATAGGATTTGTTTGCGGCTTGAATACGGTCATTTACAGCGCATGACGAGTCATCAGTGCTTGAGAACGCAACGCCGAGATATTTGAACTGTTGTACGGCTTGAAACTTATATTCTCCAATTTCTAAGAAACTTTCTCGAGGCGGGCGCTTTGATTTCTCGAAGTATTTGCTTTTATCTTCATTGATTTTCATTCCAATTTCTTTCACGTGTTTGTTTAGCTCCAGAAATGTTTCTTTTAGCTCTCTTTCGTTTGTTGCTAGCAGGGCCAGATCATCAGCATATGCTCATACTTTGGTGGACTTGGCGAGTACGACTCCTTCACGTTCGATTTCTTTTATTGCTTTATGCAACATCAGGTTGAATATCAACGTAGATAGAGCATCACCTTGTTTTACGCCGGATTCGATGAGGAGGGGTTCTGAGATATTGTTCCGTACCCTGATTTTGCTGTGGTATTTTCCAGTGTCATGCAGACTAGCCTGACTAGTTTGGCTGGTATGCCAAGTTTTATAAGCGTGGTCGGTATTTAACGCCTGCACAGGCTGTCAAACGCTTGTTTGAAGTCGATGAACAGGCAGTGTATATCGCATTGCGTCCAAGCTCGGTGCATTTCTCAAACGCCTGACTGATGATAAAGCATTGAATCTATTGTTGACTTATTTTGGCGAAAACCACATTGATAGCTTCCAATTATTTCTTCTGAGAAAGCCTCCATTCTCAGCTTTTATTAGTTGGCGGGAAACAAAAAGTTTGACAATTTTAAGAGTTGAAATTTTTCTAGTGCCGCAAGATTGGCCATTTCTCGCACTGTGCGATGGGTTGATAAAAAGCTACAGCTCGTAAGGTTTAAATGGGAAGTTGCGGGAAACCGGCGATGGGGTAGACCGTTCCTTCGTCGATAAGACCGGATACTTTTGTTATCAGTGGTAAAAGTCAGCCTGGAGGGACGTTTTGCGTTAGGCCGTAACTCCACAACTGGGCATTATGGCCTGTTAAGAAAAAGAAGAATGATTTAATCGTCTGTTACAACGTTTATTTTTCAGCCAGCCCTCGCATATGGAGAGCCTAAAAAAATAAACCATAGTCAGCTTTTTGCATAGTTGGAACGTTTTTAAGTAATTAGTGCTCTGTTCAGCTTGTGGTTATGGGTTAACACTCGCATTCATACAAATATATTGTGTGTGTATAAAAAGTTATATGTATAAATTAATGTTAAAGGCAAACAATTGGCTGTTCATTAAAATCGTTATCGTTGTCGAGGTTAATCAGTGCCTTTTTTTTAGTGATCAAGTGTAAACATGCAGTTAAATAATACCTATTAAATGCCAGATATCAAATATCTTTGTTTAGTTCTTACACATTCAAACAATTTGGCATATACCAACACATTCATAACAAGTTTTTTGCACTTGCCTCTCATTTGGGTGAAAAGCGCAAAAAAGTATGCTATGCAATGCAATGCAATTCAAAAACTTTTTCATAGTTAAACGTTGGCAGTTAGCACTCGATGGTGTACGTTCAGTCAGCTAGTCTGGCCCAGAATTCGTTTTCGGCCAAGTCAATGACTGAGAGCCAAACATGGCCAATGGTCGTAGCAGTGCCTGCAAAACTTTGGCATAAAGCATGTGCAAACGAATTTTAAACACTTTCGACATAAAATCCACTTCAGAAATTTTGTTTGCGTATTTCAATTTCGGATTTTGATTTCGTATTTGATTGCCAAAAGCGATTTTTAGTGTTTTTAACACATATACATACAAACCCGGACACCGACACACACGAGTAAAGTATAGTATACAATGGCGCTAGCCATCATGGATTTTGAAATTGAAGTGCACTTCTTGACCCCACCCTCACAGAGAAACCTATTAATTTGATTAAAATTGCGCACTTTTATTTTCCACGAATACAAGTACATAACTTTACGGTTATGCCGGGTGTAGGTTTGCGTATGTATTTCTGGCTATACGCTGGTATTTGTTGTTTTCATTTTTTTTTTGTTTTTTGCCGTACTCATGTTTGTTTTGTACACACATTAAAATGTCGTTAAAGTTGGCAAAAATCAAATGTACGCAATTTTCCATGGAAAATTTATTGCATGCTCCAACCAAGAGGAACACACTAGCAACCACATTGACGAGAAACAACCAAAATGGCGTTCTGGTGTGCACGATGGAGCAGTAAACGCCATTTTAACGCCTCGTCTTTGTTTTTTTTGGCGTTGATGCGGTTGTGGCTGTTACACCATATATAGTTTCGAGTGTTTGTTGCTGTTGCATGCCTTAACTGCTTTCAGTTTGGTTGACTTGTGGCATTGTTTTACGACTGACACACCCATCCGAGCCACAGATGGAACCCGCCCCCGTGCTGCCACTTTCCGCTGTGGCATTGCCACCTTTGCCTGCCACATTTCGTCGCCTCGTCTCCGTGCTCATTTGCATGCAATTCATTTTCTTAAGTGCAAATTTCATTGTTTTGGCTAGCTTTTTTTTTTCCTAGCTCTTCATTTTTGGTTTGCTTGGTAGCAACATCAAATGTATTCTTGCATTTGTACAAAATGGCAGAGCATTTTACGCAACATTTTGTCGCAAATTAAATTGTTGTTTTAGTTCTAGGTAGATTTGTCATGGTTTCACAATTCCAAACTACAGAAGCTTTTCTGCAAGTTTCAATTGTTATTTTTAAGGCTAAGTCGCAGTTCACAAATCTTAGGATAAAAACTCAGAGATAACAATAAAATAATATTTTATTGTTTAGCTAATACAATAATGCGAAAATGTATTCAACGATTCGTTGCAGTTGAATCATATATCAAGTAAAGATATTGAATCATTTACGAGTTGGCAAAGTTAATTTGACCTAATTGCAATATTTGAGCAAACCAAAAGTAATGGGTCTGCTAACCATTAAGCATAAGCTCTTTTTGTAGCCTAAAAAATACACCACCGAAACGAAGAAAGTCTTGGGGACTCTTCATCATCAATTTGAATGGTTAATGAGTGTTCTACTGAATTTCTGCAGATGCAGCTGCCAAACTTGCAGTAGTCAAAGCATCTGAAATATTAGATTGGCAAACTTTTTCCTATTGATATAAGCAATGCGACCTGAACAAAGATCCCATGCGTCACCCACCTTCAACACAAGCTAACCTATCCAAAATGTGATGGAGAACTAACAGTCAAACATGTACTGGATGATTGCCCACAACTCCAAAGCACAAGGATTTGTCTTTTCGCTCATCTTCTACCCTCACAATTTTTAAATGCACCTAGTCGCTAGCACACTTTTCCTTCATTTTTTTACCCTGTGTGTAGGGTGAAAGGTTAACAGACAAAAGGAGGCATGGCAGACCATAACCTTGGCTTGGCTAGCGATTGAGCTGTGTCAGTATGAAGCAGTATGAAGACATAAATTTCGGAGACCAGCAAATGCGCATAATCCCACTTCAGATCCAATTTGATACATTAAGTCATCTTGCTCCGTTCCCCCATAGCCATGCTGTTCAATATTTTTACTCAAAACTTGCCAGACAACCGCACAAATATGTTACTAAAAAGTTATAGTCAAAATAAACTGCATCAAAATTCGACTTAATGTAAGTATTTTAATACATTAGCTAGAGCCACCAAATTTGGTATATTGTCGTACTGCATCAAAAAAATACAAAAAAACAGCACGTTAGTTATTACGTTATACTTTTATATTTGAATTGTATATTTATATAATAGGGCGCCCAAATAAGGTGATTGGAATGATAATGAACTATAGAAGAATAAAAGTGCATGATGTTGTTATCTCAACTGAACGTATGTACGAATCCGGCATCTCCCTTTTTTATGATAAATACATTTGCCTTATTGTACAAAATATAAACATAAAACTTAATCACACCTAAAATCTATTTTCATTATTCGATTGGTTATCCTTCACGCTTTCGATGTCCATGAATACTGTAACTCGGTCTTTATATACATATCATTGTTGCTGCAGTTGTCGAGGCATATGATATTCTCTGTGACATTCCATCTGGGCTTGGAGTCGACTTCATTGACCAGCCAAGGCGCCAGCCACAGATATCTTGGCAACAGCGAATGCAATGACATCTTTAAGACAGGTGCAAATAAAATCTTGTGTCAATTTGTGAGAGTACATCGTGTATTCTCTACTTGACTGCGTTTTGATTGAGCGAGCAATAAAGTTAAATTTTTTGAAAGTTATAAGATATATATTTCAATCAGGGAGTAGATATATTTCTAAGACTTTAAATACAAAAAGTGTAAAAAAGTTGAGGCTGTGGAATGCATGTTGTCGAGGATTGTGGGAGTAAAGATGATAAATTGTTAAAAAGTGATAAAGGCTTTGATTACACAGGACCACGAAAAAAATTAGTGTGATCTTTAAATATGACACTGTCCATAAAATCCAATCAACCGATGATTCTGAGATAACCTCCAAAGGCCCCATATAATTGTTCCATTTATGGCTTTCAACTATAATTGAATCTGTATCCGGCACGTCAGGGTTCTAAGATAATTTTTAGAATGCCTCATCTTATTGAATCTTTTTTAAGATTATGCCAGTAACGTTGGGTGGTAGGGTTTTTTGGACTTCAAATTTGGATTCAGCGGAACAAAGCGTAACAATGCACAACATTTTTTTTTGTGTGTTATGAGGCTTATACATATAAAAATAATTACAGATATGATGACGACACATAGCTCTGCCAAGTTAGATTAAAATATTTAGCATCATGGCAAAAAACGACGAAATTCTGACTTGAGATAGGGAGAAAATATCGACAGAATCCAAAATAGTTCTCTTGATCTGTTGATAATTCGTTTGTTTATGAAGATATCGTAACCAAATTTGGCCTTTGAAAGTTTTTTATAGTTCGCAAGCTTCCGTACGATCGATTTATCAAAAAAACCGGTTTTCTGCAAAATTCGTCCCTCTTATGTATGCTTCTCGACCTGGTGTTTGGTGCGCCTTTCTGAGATCTTGGAGAGTCAAAAGGCTAGAGAGTACATGGATTTCCGCTACACATGCTTGTTTATTTTTTTCACTATATCAAGATTGTAGAATCTTTGCGCAATACGTTGAAAATTTAAGTGAACGAATTCAATTAAATAGTGCTGTCGATATCGGTCTTTATAGACATGCAACAAGCATTCGATCGCATCTGGCACCACGGTCTCCTTTGCAAGGTAATGAAGCCGCTTTCATATCCTTATTTCTTTTTTTCTCTTTAAGTCCTACCTGGAAAGACGAATATTGAAGGTCAATATATTTGAGGCATCGCAGCAAAGACAAGCTGTCAACGTATCTAGGTACTGCAGAATCATATCTTAGGGCAAATAACAAATTGTCCATACAATCACACTATATATTTATTTGTAACATAACAAGGACATCTAATATATATTTTTTTAAAAACACTTGAGAACTCTTAAAGAGTCAGAGTGTACTGTTATTTTTATACCCTGTACCTATAGGTACAAAGGGTATACTAGATTTGTGCAATGTATGTAACGGACAGAAGGAGGCGTGGCAGACCCCAAGTCCTTTATACCAAAATGCTTATCATAACCTCGGGTAGCGATTGAGCCATGTCCGTCCGTCCGTCCGTCCGTCCGTCCGTCCGTCCGTCCGTCCGTCCGTCCGTCTGTCCGTCCGTATGAACGCCTAGATCTCAGAGACTATAAGAGCTAGAGACACGAAACTTTACCAGCTGGTGCGCATATTTCCTAAGCAGATGAAGTTTGTTGAATCATGTCAATATCTTTCCCCGTTCCCCCGCTGTAGATATTCGCGGTTTTTAGCCACACCGTTTAGTATTTTCATTTGAAATTTAACAGAGCAATGAGTTGTGGATACATGCATCTATGTGTAAAAAATGAACAAAATCGGACAAATACAACAGAAGTTATAGTCAAAAATGTGAAAATTTCACCTCCCCTTGCCAATAAACTGCGTCAATATTTGACTCTACGCAATTATGGCTACAAGTGGCCTAGAATCACAATTTTTGGTAAGCTCATTTATGTGGCTCTAATGAACAAATCCACATCCAAATTTTATCGATGCGGTCCCCCCACCCCCCGCAATCGATTTACCGTGTTTTCTCCCACACGCCTTAACATATCAACTTGAAACTTACCCAATATAATTAAAATAGCTTCTTTGACGTAACTTTCGATTTTCATCAAAATCGGTACAAATTTACGGAACTTATAGGTATAAATATCGTTTTGCAACAAAAAAAAATAAAATTCCAATTGGAAAGTTCTTAGATGGAATATGCAGGAAAAATTTGTTTGACACAAAAGGTACAGGGTATTCCACTGTCGGGCACCGCCTCGACTGTACCACATTTTTAGATAATAATTATTTTGTTTCAACAAAAAAAAAAAACAAAAAACAAATTGCCCCTGGTAAATTGCAAGGATTTGCCAAGACGATTGCCTAATCGCGACATTTCTGCGGACGATTTATTAATCCTCGTGCCAATTGCACGATATTTGGCTGTGCATTGTATGAAAAAAAAAAAATAATTATTCGATTGGTGAGCTCATACATGGTTTTACTGTAGTCCTCTTCTCCTTGTGGAGCATAGGACGTCTACAACAGATCTAAATCTTACTCTAGCATCACGACAAATTTCGTTCCACCAGGTTTGGGCTGGAGCCCCCGGATGTCGAGGGTTTCAGCGAGGTTTCCAGCAATGTGCTTGTTTCGTAATGTAGGTCGTAGGCTTTCGAAGCTGTGCCCCATCCAACGCCATTTACGGCGCTTAATCTCAACCAGCGCCATTCGCTGATTTGTCTGGATCCAGAGAGCTTCAATACTTATTCGTTCGGGCCATCTAATCTTAAGTAAATTCTTGTGTCGAAGCTTCTCGAGCTTTTCAAAAATTAAAAAATTCTAATCGATAAGTGGCTGGATTTCCAGATCTAGCTGAGGATGCCAAAGGAAGATTTAGCTTTATTAATTCGGGCGGTAACGTCTTGGTCAGCTCCACTTTTACCAGTGATAACGCTTCCGAGGTAAGTAAAGTATTGGATATGTTCAATGCTTTCCTCCTCCAGATGGATCACTGGGTGTTGAATAGAACAATAACCGCTGCTCATGAGTTTCGTTTTGCTGACAGTAA
Source organism: Chymomyza fuscimana (assembly GCA_949987675.1). Classification (NCBI taxonomy): domain Eukaryota; kingdom Metazoa; phylum Arthropoda; class Insecta; order Diptera; family Drosophilidae; genus Chymomyza; species Chymomyza fuscimana. The sequence goes on from OX465088.1 coordinate 90,575,909, forward strand.
TTTCCAAGCCCGCTACCTTGCTGATTCAAGTTCGATTCTAGATCGGCTAACTTGTGGCTTATTCGTAACACCGTGGCGGCGCTGAACCGTATCCAGCATCACTCGATCACCCTCTGCTGGGTACCTGGTCACTCTGGTATACCTGGAAACGAGGGAGCGGACGAGTGTTCTAGAAAAGGATCAGCGCTACCTATTGCCTCATTTGTTACGGATATAGCAAGACCTCAACAGGATGTGATTTCAGAGATCACAAAGATAGTCAGATCCGAGGCAGAACGACAATGGGACACCGTGTCCGGCTGTCACATCTCCCGAGCACTCTGGCCAAGATACAACCCAAAGCGAACTTCCGAACTCCTGCGATTCCACAAGAGCAGGACTAAGAGGGTGACGGGGGTTGTAACGGGGCACTGCGCCATAGGCCTTCTGACTGAAAGGACGATTTCTGTCGGAGCTGCGGGGATGAGGAGGAGACAGAAAGTATCCAACACCTGCTGTGCGACTGCCCTGCACTCCTTAGGAAACGCACCCAGAATCTGGGCAAGCCCATCTTTGAAGACCTGGGCAGTCAGGCAAATCTGCCCATAGCGGACCTGGCTCTTTTTATCGAATCCTCAAAATGGTTCAGCAAACAGAATACAGAAACAGATTAGGCACGTACAGAACCCTTAGAACTTACAGAACTTACTCGTTCCATGTTGATTCTCCCGTATATTGCTTTCTGAAAAAAGTCGGCATTTTCAGAAATTTCTTACTTAGAAGCTGCCTAGCTACAAAGTACATTATTTTTTAAAAATTTTGACATGTCGCCAGACAGTAAATAATATATTTACAAATGAATAATTATTATGCAACGTGTTACGTTTTCTGAATGACTTAGCTAGTTGCTTAAAAATTTAAGATTACAAAGCAACAACATCTCATTTTCATGTGCTAGAGTTTACAACGGATTCTCATTACCCAACATTTTTGTTAATTTCATTCGAGTTGGACTTTGACAAAAAGCAACAGCGAATGATGCGCCGGAAAATTATTTGTACTTTTCTTATATTTCTGTTTAATTAATTTTACAAAACAGCAGAATAAGTTAAGACAGTGAGAAAGTGAAGTGGGGTGGGGTGAAGTGGAGATTGCAGAGGGTACTGCCAACAGTAGAATCGCAAGTTCAGCCAAGTTTGCTGCTGTCAAAGTTTATGACACTCTTCTCTGTTTGCAATTTCATGTTGACGACATTGACATTTTGTCAATTTGAAGAGTAGGGGGAAAACAGGGGACTTGTAGTGTGGCTGTCGAAATGGCTGCCACATAATTAGAAGCATTGCTGACAGTTTTCTTCCGTTCTGTTCGCCGGGGTAGAAAGATTTGGCACATTTGCATGAATTAATTACGCAAAGTTGTCGCCCATAAAAATTGTTTCGTTTAGCTTTGACCAAGTTACGCACTTTGTATAATTGAAATTGTTGGCGTCAAAGCAAATAACCAAAAATAAAAAATAAAATAAATAAATAAAAAAAAAAAAAAATTCAATCAATCTCAAGAAAAACTTGAAACTTGCCCGAGCTGGACTAGGCTGCAATCATTTTTTTTTTCCATCTTGTTCTGCATTTTTGTTTGCTTCCATGCTGCATTTTAATTAAAAGTAGAGACTGCCACATGCATATTTATGAAAGTAATGCCAGCTTTTGGTCAGCTAACACTTGGTAGTGCAACAACAACAACAACCACAACTCACTCAAACAGATACATCAGCTGACGCATACAGCAAAATTTTATATATGCGCATATTTTATGGATTTTGCCACGTTGCTCACTTTTGCTCACGTTCTTTTTCTTTTTTTGATTTTTATTTTGCTTTTTTATTTCGTTTCTGTGACGCTTTCTATGCCAAAATTCCAAATCGCTTTGCCGCCTGAAAGTATGCAGTAAAGCGTACAGCATGCAAAAGAAGGCCGCATACCGATAACGATTGGTGTTTTCATACAACACAGCAGCAGCAGCCATCATCGGTGCGTGAGAGGGTGTGTGTGTGTGTGTGTGTTTTTGTTTGCGCATTCGAGATGAAAAAGTTAAATTTGTTTCGTGTCAAAGCGCCGCCGTTGGGCTAAGCGCGTTCGACATTTTTTGGTCAGAATTGAAAATGCACAACAACAACAACAGCAGCAGCAACAAGGACAAAAGACATGTGGGTTCAAGTGTGTGTGAGTAGAGTGTCTCTGTGTGCAGCATGTTGACCAGCCAACAGTTTTTGTACTTTACTTTAAATTGCATAAATATAAGCTTGTCTCTGTGTGTGTTTGTAAATATTCATGTGTCAGTGTGCAACTGTGTGTATCTGTGTGTGAGTGTGTGAGTGTGTGTTCTGTTGCATAGTCCAGCCACAAAAGTGTGGCCACATTGACAGTTACCCTTTCCAACGCATGACACCTGCAATGCTTGCATTTTATTACTTTTTGTCTGTGTGTGTGTGTGTGTGTGTTGTTGTATCTGTGTTTGTATATGACCCTGTCAGATGGCAACACGCAACGGAGCGCATAAACAAATGATATTCAATTTATTGTTGCATCTCATTGTCATGTTATATTTTGTTTTTGGCAAATTTCATTGTATACTTTTTGGCCCTTACATAAATATATGGTATTTATGCGAACTCTATAAGCACATTTACTCCATTTAAGCCTACTCAAAATTATGATGATTATTGTGCACTATGGGTAGCGAGAAAAAGTATCTTAAAGATAAGCCAGCGGCAAGTTGGCCATCTGGCCCGCCCAAGCTGCCGTGAAATCAACTGACAGTGTCACTCAAAACTCATTTAAAGGATTAATTTAACTAAGCGCCAAATGACAATTTCGCTGTAAACTGAATGCCTTGTTTCGTACGCTTAGACTTAGGCCAAGGCAGCGTTGGCATGGGCGAGTTTGAAAATGTGGGCTAAGTCGCTTTAATGCGACTTGCCAGCGCAAGGCTGCCCAAAAGTGTCAACAAAACAAATGCGCAATTTGATCTCTACTGAAATAATTAAGCTCTGTCGTTGGTTTTTTCCAAGCCCTATAATTGGCAGCGGTGCTGCCAACTTGCTTACTGACTGCGGTCTGCAAGGTGTGATTTATATTTTCGAAAATATTTGCCAAAAGCAAGATCGTAAAACGAACAAAGAACAAAAGCCGAAAAACTTTTCACTTTGTTGAAACTTTTCACCCATGCAGACGCCAAACGGCTGCTCCAACCGCAACTAACCTATGGCATTCCCCCACTCAGTTCCTCGATGCATCAAAGCAACTTTACGCTTTATCTGCCTCGTGCCAAGAGAAAAAACTTTGGCTGCAGCTTCTTGGCTGCCATCGTTGTTGCTGCAGTTGTCGAGGCATATGATATTCTCTATGACATTCCATCTGGGCTTGGGGTCGACTTCATTGACCAGCCAAGGCGCCAACCACAGATGTCTTGGTAATAGCGAATGCAATGACTTTTCCGCACAGTTGTGACTTCTTTAAGACAGAGGAAAAGAAAATCTTGTATCAATTTGTGAGAGTACATCGTGCATTCTCTGCTTGACTGCGTTTTGATTGAGCGAGCAATAAATTTAAATTTTAACTGAATGTTTTCCAATGATGCAAATATTGCAACGATGATAGTAGATAAGGTACATATTTCAATCAGAGAGTAGATATATTTCTATGAGTTTAAATACAAAAAATGTAAAACAGTTGAGGTTGTGGAATGCATGTTGTTGAGGAGTGTGGGAGTAAAGATGATAAATTGATAAAAGGTGATAAAGGCTTTGATTACACAGGACCAGGAAAAAAATTAGTGTGAACTTTAAATATGACACTGCCCATAAAATCCAAGCAACCGATGATTCTGAGATAACCTCCAAAAGCCCCATAGAATTGTTCCATTTATGGCTTTCAACTATAATTGAATCTGAATCCAGCACGTCAGGGTTCTGAGATAATTTTTAGAATGCCTCATCTTATTGAATTTTTTTTTAAGATTATATCAGTTCTGTCTTGAGAACACTTCACTTGATCTGTTGATAATTCCTTTGTTTATGAAGATGTCGTAAACAAATTTGGCATTCGGAAGTTTTTCTAGTTCGCAAGCAGTCAAAAAAAACTAAATTCTCCTATAGAGAGCTTAACCGACCTGTTGTTTGGTGCGCCTGTCTGAGATCTTGAAGAGTAAAAGATTTAGAGACTAGATGGATTCCCCCTACACATGCTTGTTTTTTTTTTCTCTATATCAAGATTCTAGAAACTTTCCGCAATATGTTGAAAATTTAAGGGATCGAATTGAATAGTGCCCTTTACGCTCTTTGACCTATATGCATACAAATTTTTAACAGAGAGGTGTTGAACCTGAAATTCGTACTTATTATTAAATCTGGCAGTAGGTTTTAAAAAAAGGGCTCAACCCAACTACATAGTCATAGTTCATATGCTATCAATAAATTAACTACCATTTGTTGCGCATTTGTTGAAAATGCATGTGTTAAAGATTCTATAAGGTGATTAATACCATTATTAAACTTTTATTAGTGCAAATAATTGCTCTCAAAAAGAACGGATGTATATTTTTGGTCAAAACCATCCTAACAGCACATCCTTGAATCATGCGTAACTATGAAGTTATTACGTTGGTATACGCTGTGCCGAAGACAAAAATGTATAATAAGTTTCTGCCAATTAATGGCGTAAAGAAGCGTGGTCGATCCAATAAAGGTTATGAAATATTGATAAATATTAACAGCCGACTAGATATAGCCATGCCAGTTGTCTCGTCTTGTCTTTAAAACAAAAGGATCTCAGAGACTATAAAATCTAGAGAGCTAGAAATTTTACCAAAAGATGCTATCGGGATGCCATGTTTGCCATGAATAATGCATATATAGTAAGCTAAAACATAATCTCTTTATCATACTTACACATAAACATAAACTCTTAAGCGCTTTAATTATCTACTCTTAAATTTGCATTGTATTTAACTCTCTCCCTTTCTACGGTTTCTATCTTGAGTCTGCAGACGCCAATTGGTGGTCCTAAGGCTACGAAGATCCTTCATTACATGGTCTTCCCATCCAAGAGGTCGACGTCCTTCCAGTGAGTTTCGTTCTAATACCTTTTAACCAGAGCATTTCCATCCAAGCGAGTAACGTGGCCAAGCCAGCGCAAGTGTTGTAATTGTATGCGCCTGACTAGGCAGTGTCGCCGTAAAGCTCATACACCTCGTGGTTATCCTATTCACCATCCACATTTATCGGTCCAAAGATTCGTCGAAGGATTTTTCACTCGAAAGGCGTTAGCGCCATAAAGAAGCACGGGTATGATAAAAGATCTGTGTCGATTGTGGGCTGTACTCTTGAACGCCTCACTGAACCCAACGTAACAGCGGTTTGCTTGAGGTATCCGGTGACGTATCTTATTGCTGACGTCGTTTTTTGTATCGTTGATGTTTATTCCCAAGTAGACGTAATCCTTAACAACTTCGAAGTTGTAACTAAATAAGCCACGTAGTGTGGTGTCCTTACTTGTAGATAGGAGGTATATCGTCTTGTCCATGTTTACCGCCAAGCTCATGTTCGGTCCGCCGCATGTTGGCTTCCCACAAAACATTGAAAAAGTCGGATGATAGTGTATCACTACCTAAAACGTCATTTGGTATCGAATGGTTCGGAGAGGTCCTTTCCTATTTAAATGGAACTGCAAGAGTTTATCAACGCCGAACTACCTTTGTGGGGATAAGAAGCTTAGACATGGCTGCAAAGAACTTCATTCTATCTGGCGTGTCGAAAGCAGCTTTGAAGTCGACAAAACGATGGTGAGTGTCAATTTGTTTTTAATGAGTCTTCTCCAGGATTGGTCGCAATGTGTGTGTCGAGGTCTGAAGCCACACTGATAAGGTCAGTTCGTTTGTCACACATTAAGGTTGCTAGAACATTGTATGCAATGGACAAGAAGCTGATCCCGCGGTAGTTGGGGGCATATTGCTGTAGCACCTTTTTTGTGGATGGGGCAGAACACACTTAGATTCAAATCGAGGGGCATGCTTTCTTCCGACCATATTTTGCACAAGAGCTGATGCATGCACCTAATCAACTCTTCGCCGTCAGTCTTGAATAACTCGGCTGGTAGGCCACCAGTGCCTGCTGCTTTGCCGTTTTTCAACCTATATATTGCTGACTTGATACATATCGTCATAGTCGGTTATTGGTATGTCAACACCATTATTTAAGTTTGAAAATGTTAGGACATCTTCTGTGTCGGAGGTATTTTGTTCTTCATATGAACATATCTTGGGCCGCCGCGAAGCCAATCAGCCTTATTCCGTTGACGGACATGGTGGCATGTAGACTGTGTTTACCGACTGTGCTATCAAAGATACCTTCTCTTTCAACCTTGACATTGAAGTCGCCAAGTATGATTTTACGTTATGTTAGGGTCAGCGTTCATATAACGTAATCAAGCACTCGTAGAACAATTTTTTGTACGCTTCATCTTTCTCTTCTGTGGTGACCGTCGGCGCAAATTGGATTTATATAGAAAAATGTTGCACTCTATAAAAATTCAAAAGAAGATACTTTCGAGCTTTCCTGTCCAGTCCATCGTATTTTCTGGAGTGCTGTTATGTCAGATTTGTACTTGGATAGTAAATCAGTCAGTTGCACCTTCCCAATTGAGGGACCGGATATTCCAGGTACATATCCCTAAATCATGGCCCTGAAAACGCTTCCAAGGGGGTCCGTATCCGAGGCTTTTTTCCAGTTTTCATTAGTATGAATTGTGTTTACGGTTGTTATACTAAAAAGTATAAAAAAGTTCGTGCAAATGTATGTAACGGGCAGAAGGAGGCGTGGTAGAACCCATAAAGTATATATATTCTTAAGAAGCGTCACCAGCTGATATGAAAGACAGAAGAACATCAAAGGAGCCGTTGTAAGTGTTTTTATTTCAGTTGCAAATGTCGCAACTTTCTTTCCAAGCGATTTTAATAATACAGAGATAATATAATATTTTCTTTTCTTATGAATCTGTTACCTTCGTTGCAGCAGCAGAAGACACGGATTTAATTAATAGATAACATTCCAGTAGAGAATTTAGATGCTATTGTGCCAGGTGAGGGACAGCGATTGTGATTCAGAGGAGTTCTCTTTTTCCACCATTTATGCTTGCGAAAGCATAGTGACTGTCAAGACATAACGGGTCGAACAGGACTAAATGAATTGACAACTTAATTCGTCAGGATGAAGGTGATAGAGTTGTAAAGTACATATAGGGTATTTAAGAGTCGGGTTGGACCGACTACATCATTCATGCATGCATGTATGTAAAGGTGGTTAGCAGGAGTTGGCAGCACGGACAACAGCAGGAGTTGGCAACACGGATGAGAGACAAGAAGCAGCAGAGAGCAGTCAGCAGCCGATAGCGATGAGTAGAGCAGTCGAAAGAGTCAGTTGTCAAAGCGGTAGTCAGAGCAGCCTAGAATTAAAGTTGTAAAAGTCGTTTAAAGTCGCTAAATGAATAAACCATCAATACTACATCAATCCTACATGTATTATGGATATAAAGAAATATACAGGGGATATTACGGGGGTTGCCGTTCGAAGAATCCAGGGGGCGGAGCCCCCTAGTTTTTCTCCGAATCTATGCACAATTAATTGTTAATCCCTTTTATGCCACGTGCGATTCTTGGCAGCGCTGCACCGATATATTGCTTAAGCACTCTAAAACACAATTGATTGCCAAATTTTGTCACGGTATCTTCAAAAACACACGAAACACAACGAATTTTGTACAAAAAACGTTTTTTTGACCGAACTATAATAAACTTTCAAATACCGAATTTGGTTACGATATCTTCGGAAAAAAATCGAAGCACAACAAATTTTGTACAAAAACTGGTTTTTGACCGATTGGTCCTATGGGAGCTATATGATATAGTCAACCGATTTTGATCAAATTTGGTACAGTGTTGAAGATCTCTAAAAAACTTCCTAATGCCAAATTTGGTTACGATATCTTTATAATCAAATGAATTATCATTTTAAAACTTTTGGTTTTTTTCGAGGTCCTTTGAAACACTCCTATGGGAGCTATATAATGTAACTCCGATATCAATAAAATAAAATAAACTTGTCTCCTATGGAATAATAAGGGATCTTATCTGAAAGTTTGGTTGCTCTAGCTCATACCATCTCTGAGATCTAGGCGTTCATACGGACAGACAGACAGCCGGACAGACGGACATGGGTATATCGACTTCTCTAGTCACCCCGATCATACTTTGGGTAACTTTGGGGGTCTCCGACGTTTCCTTCTATATGTTACATACATTTTCGGCTTGCACAAACTTAATGTACCCTTTGTACCATACGGTACAGGGTATAAAAATTATTGCGTTGAAAAAAAAATTGTTTCATTTCGCTCAAATGAAAACAGTTACTAAAAAATATATATTAAATAAACAGATGCTTATTATCTTCAGGCAGACCAAGTTTGTCAATTCATATCAATATTATGCCCTATTTCCTTATAGAAGGATTTTGCAGTTGACCCCCATGCTGGTCACTAAAATTATACGCTGTCTTTTTGGAAATAGTAAGCCGGAAAATATGTAAAATCGGATTAACACTTTTAAAGTTGTTAGGTAAATATGTGTCTTTCTTAAACTCCCTTCTCTATAAACCGCTCAAAAATCAAGATTTTGTTAAAATTTCTTGTTAAGAATCTACGATCACCAAAACCCCTATTTTGACCTATGGCATTTTTAATCCATTAAAGATTAAAAAAAAGTGTAAACGATATTATAATAAAAGAATTTTTTTTTTACTTGGGATATTTTTGTCTTTTTGCAAATGCTTCAGCGTGTTAACATATAATGCAAAAATATGTTGTACATTTATATCCCAAAGCACACGTTGTCCAGTGTTCTCTTTTGTTATTATACTACAAGTGGAAATAAATCTTTATAAAACTTGCTTCAGGCCTATTGGCAAGCAATTTCCATCCAAAATATAGACAACATATTTATAGTGCACCCAAACAAAATGGTGGCCATAAAGCAAACAAGAAGCACCTAAAAAAGCACCCACACACACACACACAGACCAAGTATTACCACTTTGGCATGCATTTTGTATGGATCTTGGGGAAATACGTACAACATGATGTTTGTTGGTTTGTTTTTAATGTCTACAACAACTTGATGCCGGCGGATATGGCCGTTGTGTACAGGTGTACTTAGTTAGCATATCCGTTTTAGTTTTATTTCCGTTCGACGCATACTCACCCTCCCACACATACGCATACGCACACATACACTTACACTAACATAACCAAATGCAATTGGAAATTGCAATTTAATGCACAAACAGAACTCAAATGGCTGCACAAACGGATTTAACAGCAGCTAACACAACACTAACGTGTGAGTATGTGTGTTTGTGTGTGAAGCTTTAACCCTTAGTCGGTTGCAACCAAATTGAGTTGCCAGCGTCAGTCGTAGCCCATCAGGAGCAGGTACAAGAACATCAGCAAGAACCATATAAAATGGCGCCCATAAGCATTGCCTGTACTTACACTTCAACGTCTTCCCTTTTGGCTTTTTTCTCTTATTGCATTTTATTGCATACTTTTCTGGGCTTTGGCAAGAAGTTAATTGCTTGGGCCGTTGGCTTCGTGCATAACGCCGCTTCTTTGTGGCAAGTAAAAAGGACTCGAGCCAAGGCCTGCTCTTAGGCTGCCTGCCATTCAGCTAGCCCGCTGACTGTTGGCCACATTGTGTATTTGACGTGAACAAAAGCTCATTTCCGTTGCCACAATTAAAATGTTAATCATGGACGATGAGTGCACGTGCGCCGCCACCTGGACCGGGCTAACATTTTGTTTCACCACGGGGCGTATGCGTACTATTTTCTAGATTTTCCCTTGGCGGAAATTGCACAAATTAGTGTGAAAGGCGAATCAAAATTTGACAATGGTGATTTAAAAAAAATTTAAATTTGCGGCTTAACAGCACAAAACTTAAACAAGTAGATTGCATGCTCCGCGTATCCGTACTTCGTTCCGTTCTTGCTCCTCCATTGACACACAAATGTGGCGTTCGTAATTTTAATTTAGCTGGCAACCCACAATGAGCAAGCAAATGCCTTGGCAGAGAGCAAACAAAATACCACAGAATTGTTGAGCGCATTCATTTTGAGTAATTTTCGGTGAAGTCTGCCTAATGCACAGCCAAGTGCAGCTGCGACCAAAAAAGGCAGAGTTCTGCGGTTTGCTTGCTGGCGGCCCTGGGAACAGGGCGTATGAGCAACTTATGAAGATTGCCGTTGATGATGTTGCTGGCTGGCATTGTTGCAGTTGTTGTTGCTGTTTCGTTTCGCCTAAAAATGTCAAGTCACAAGTGTTGAATTCACACTTGACAAAACAGCCGAGATGGCGGCGGCGGTGGAGGCAGCGGTTTGCGAAACCCTTAGAGCCTAGGAAGAGTACTGGTAGTGAGAGATTGGAACTAATAGTAGTAGTAGTTATATGGGAGATGCGTTTGCAGGCGTAAAGTTTCGTGCTCAGAGACGATACAAACACACACACACGCACACACACACACACTAATACACCAACACTCATAGTATAGCACTGCAACTGACAGTTTTCATTAAAATGTTATCAAAAACGCAGCTTCCGCTTTCAAACCACAAATGTGTCAGGCAACAGTTTCAGAAGACAGAGAAGGAGCAGAAGCAGCAGTTGCAACAGAAGCAGACAAAATATAGTGTTCCCATTTTCAGTGGCATCTTTAATGACAGTGAAACACTAATAACAGCAACGACGATGAACAAACAAAAAAATACACAGCAGCACCATATGGCAATATTAGGTAGTACAGGACTGTCCATCAGCTTGTCTGGGCATCACGTTCTTCTGGCAAAGCACAGCCAGAGTTGTAATCTCAGTCGCAGTCAAAGTGAAATGTTGGAGCAGCTGATTCCCAACGATGGGTATGGCGCTTTACTAATTATTAATTGCTTGCTTTCTTTGTTGCAAGTTGCAGCTGACAAAAGAGCTACTCACTTAATGTTCCATGTCATTTCCATTTGGTGCAGGGGTGACGTCAACATGTGCAGCGCCATTTGTTGCATTGCCTTGTGCAACATTTACAAATTACAGAACCAGTTGCGAGAAATGTTTGCTGTTAGTCTCTGCCTTTGAGAACATTTCAAGCAACGTAATTAAAACTGCGAGTTCTTGGGGTCTTGCAAATAAATTCTACTATTTTTTACAAGAATGTTAAATTGTATGCCAAATGGGCGACGGTTAGTAAAACTTTATAAGCAGTCTTAAGAACTCAATTGCTTAGCGAGAGAAGAACGGTGCACTTTCTCGTAACCATTGCAGGGGTTACAAGAAATCCTAGAAATTACACTCAAACTGGATTGGCACTACTGGTTTACGACAGTCCAAGCAGCTTGTCGGCCCCTATGATCTGAATAGGTTCCAGAAAATCTCCCACCTGGGCAAGAACTTACTTAGGATACTTACTGGGTTACTTACGGGACACTGCAGGCTCAGGAAACACCTGAGCATGATGGGCATCATAGATTCTAACACCTGTAGGTTCTGTGAAATGAGGGAGGAATCCTCCCAGCACATTCTTACGGAGGGTGACGCTCTCGCCAGAAGAAGGGCATCCCTCTTCGGCGATTACAGAATGGTTAATTAAATTTATCTCCATAATTGGACTGGCCAAGGACTCTAAAAGCTAGTAAGGAGCACAAAGATCCTAAGGGTCGCAGTGCTGTTTTTCCCTTACAATTATTATTAACTAGGAGGCTCTGCCCTCTGCGTGCTTCTCACGCCAACCCCCGTACGGTCTCCCGTTAAATTCAGACTATCCAGACTATATTACACCCTGTACATTTCTTTATTCCATAATATTTATTCCATTGCTTGCATGAATGCTACAGTCGGTCCGGACGTCTTTAAAATACCCTGTACCGCTCGAATTCGCTCCCGATTATGAAATTTATAATAGGTATCCAGGGAACACTACAAAAAAAGTCGAACTACGAGTCGACTTGAGATGTTGAAACGATAATTACTTATTATTATTAGTAATTAATAATTAGAAGCTCCTACTCTGCACTTCTAAACTCCAAATTTTCTCTGCGCTGCGATCTGTGCATAGTGTTTACATCTTGGTCTTCTCGCCAAACTTCTGCAACCTGTCTCCTCTGTGATCTACGCATTGTATCGCGCTCCTGTTCTTCATTCCTAAGCCGAATACATCTTCTACGGAAGGGATGTGCAAGAAGAGAGCGGCCAAAATTGTAAATGTATTGGTATAGTGCGGAACTGAAAAGTGAAAATAGCTTTACGCGCCACTACAGCTATTCTGTCAGTGCATGCTAGCATTTTTTCGTTTTGGCTTTTTAGTTCGGCGAGTGCTCGGCTCGTGTCTGTGTGAATACTTATTTTCATTCGGGCCCCTCGGGCTATGGGTGCACATCACTGTTCTACGGTCGACTATTCGCTCTTTACTCATCTATTCGGTGCATGCTATCCTCCCTAAGCTCTCTTTGAAACGCCGCATTTATTTCTCTTTCCCTATTGACATAATCTGAATGCTTCCTATTTAGCCAATTACTATTACTATTCCCTAAGTCTTTGAGAACCAGTGCTAGCTGACTGCCTGTTCATGCGAGGTATTGTGGCTGAAGCCACTTTTCAGAAACCGTCGCACACGTTCTATATTTACTTTTTGAATTTAAAGCTCACTTCGTTTTTTTCCAAGTGGAACCAGCCAGACGCACAATTATTCCTTGGCTCGAAGCTCGCGTGAATAATTATTATTATTATTTTTTTTTGTTTTTGTTACAACACTGATCACTAATCGCAAATAAATACATAATAATTCATAATTTCGCAATGAATATAAATGAACGGGATAAAAACAGGGTATAAAAAATTTCCGCGACTGGGACTTAAACTTTAGAATCTAGACGATGTTAAGTTTCAAGGCCAACGCTTTACCAACTCAAGTAACATTACGTATGCTTCTGATACCGGAATGAACTAAACTCTTAATGTTGGGCATTAGTTAAAGATTTTTTTATTTGCCGAATTTCGCCAATACAATCTTAAACAGAAGCCTTAACTTTGTAGAAAACTAGAGCATTGAAATTTAGTGGGGGCAGAACAGGGCGTGGGCGACAAACATGACAAAACATATCATCTACAAGAGCACATTGGGCCAAAAAGCCAATTCGTTTATATAAATTCGAAGAGTTAAGTCAAAAACTTAATATTTGATTTTTCATTTTGGCGGACGTCTGTACGGCAAAAGAAAAATTCAAAATTTTTAAAAAGTTTTTTTTTTATCATACGTATCGATTAAGTAGCCACTATATTTAGTAATAGTAAAAAAATTACAGCAAAATGCATTATAATCGATTGAAAGGTACACGTTACGCTACAAAATATAGAAGTGGGCTGTGACTTGGATTCTAAAATGGCGCATTTCTTCGAATTGGGCAAGTTCTTAAGTACACAACTTCTTTTGTATGATTGTATGTTAATTAATTACTATTATTTTTTTTTATATCCATGGCATTAATATTTTGTTAATTTTACTAGTTATAAAGTCAAAAACCCTTTTTCGTTTTCTTTTTATAAGGCTTAGTATCTGATTTATTATTTGTTTTAAAACAATAATGTTTGAACTTTTAGCTTTGTGGCCAGACTTCACGCCATCTTAAAAGGTTAATTGTGGGAAAAGGCTATGCAATCTTCAATCTTTTATAATGCAAATAAGAAAATATTTTTATTTAATTTTGCATTTTTCGGTTGTGCTGGACCCACCTATGGAAATGCCCATAGATAAGAATTGTAAGGAAGTAACGAAAACAGTTTTTACCTAAATTAAAGATAATTTGGATGCAAAGAATGAAAATTGGGTGTTATATCGGTAAGCGCAAAGGGTTTTAATTTCAAATGGGAAGGGGACGATACTATATAAAAAAAACGCAATTAATTCTCTATTTTAAGGGTAGTGAGGAAACGAGTATAGATTCTAATAACTAGTATAGGCTAGCTTTTGTCTATAGGTAAGCATTCGATTTGTTTTATTTTCAGAACATATGGTAGATGCATATAACCATGATGCATCAGTCTGCTTTTTTTTTAAGTTTTAGAAGCAAGGTAGTAATCCTCAGCCCATAATTAAGTTTGCAAATGTGTATATCTTAATTTATAAAGGAAATTGAACTCAATGTGCAACGGGTAACATTCTTCAAAATCAGAGGCAATCCACAGACATTTGTGACTATGGCAGGTGTTCAAGTTGAGCTTATATTGGCGGTCAATTATTCACAATAATTTATTAACCTTCTCAACTTTACAACTCCATATTTCCACACTTTGTCAAAACCATTTCTGTGGCAGTCAATCTTGTCCCAGAGTAATACTTAATGCAAAATTTTCGCATAAATCAATCAATTTCCAGGCATCAAATTTGTAATTATGCAGCGTGAGATTCCTGAATGTTGTTCCACTCAAAGTTGGAACTTTCGGAGCTTAGCAGAAACAAATTTGACTGCCTAAGCTTTAGATATACTCACTCACTTACATACATACCTACATACATACGCACATACAGCCGTGCATATACATATACACACAGAGGCAACACTTGTGCTTAGATAATAATTTATTTAGCGTAAAATGAAAATGAATGCAAAATTTTGGTGGCGTGGCAAAAAGTTTTTGATTAAAGTGAAAATGAAACTTTTGGCAAGTTTTTGGCTGGCATCGACATGCGGAACATGCCGAACAACATGGGGAGCAAAGGTGAGTGTGAGAGTGTTGGAGATTGTGTCAGAGAGAGGTGAGTTAGTGTGGGTAAGCGCATGTTATTGCAGGTGCTGTTGTAGTTTTAGTTGCTCTGCGCACTTTTCCAACACTGCCACAGCCGACTACATGCCAAACCCAATCCACTGCTGCTGTCAATTTTAGGTTTTGTTGTTGCTGTTGCTTCAACATTAAATTTATGTTGCGCAAAATTTTTGTGCATTGCGTCGATGTGTGTGTGTGTTAGATACATGCATATACATATATGTCTATACATATATATAGACGCGCCTTGTGTTTTATTGTTTCGAAAATGTACACGGGGAAAAAGTTTCATTGACTTTATATTTTGTTGATGTAGTTTAGTTGTTGCTTGGTTTTTAGTTTGTATGTATTTAGTTATTGTTGCTGTATCTGCAACATTGCCTCGGCTTTGCTCTGCTCTCATTAGTTGAAGTTGAGGCAGCATGAAACTTGCAGATCAAACAGACACAGATGCCAGTATTTAATTCTGTCCAGATGTCTGTATGTGCGTGTTGTGCATACATTTGGCAGCTACTGTAGCCAATTACAAAAGGATTCACAACATAAACCGTATTCTCCTTTTAGAAAAAAAAAAAAAACAACTTTTTTTTTGTGGTTCAACTTTTCTAATTGGCGTTTTTCGCAATGATTGCAGTTGAACACGCGGTTGTAACAGCTAATCGAATTATGCTTTTGGCAAATGCCAAACACACATTGCCCGGACTGTAAAAAAGCTAACAAACAATTATGCCGGCAAAATCGTTGTGGCCAGTTGAATGTGCAAAGTCATGTCAACGTCCAGCCAAGCAGAGCCAAATCGAACTTACAGGCTACAGGACTTGGCAGCCAACTGCGTTTCCGTCCCAAAGGGCAAAACAAATAAACAAAGGAATTTGCGCAAAAAAGTAAGGATTTGTGTATATGGTGGGCAAAAATTTTTACAAGCCATTAACAAAAATGTTGCGCCTCGGCATATGCTACATAAAATTCAAACGGCTACAGCAGCAGCAACAACAATAACTAAAGCCAAAATCCCCAAATTGTGCACTCTGCGAGTAAGCGAGTGATCTTGGCGCAGCGCCGAGAAGAGTCCTGTCCGGCTGACTGTGGTAGGGTGAGCTTGTGGGTGGACATATTGCCGGAAGTTGCTAAAGCAAACAAAACAAACGAACCACCCAACGAATGTTGCAACATGGCAAAAAGGAAGTATGTAGGAAGCAACAAAAACACGTACACAAACATCAACAACAACAACAACAAATGCAATGGTGTGCTCGTTTTTGGTTCTGTCATGGGGAAAATGATAAATTTAAGCTCAGTGACATGACAAATCGCCGCTCATTTGTATTAATCAGGCAAACAGCAGTCAGAGGAAGCCGGCCAAAATCGAATTAAGCCAACCCATTGTATTTTTACGATTTTTTTTTTTTTTTGTTCTTGTTGTGTATTTATTAACTTAACACACACACACACACACATACATATACACTGTTGATGTTGCAATTATTGTTTTATGGCTTTGTCGTTGTTAGCTTAGTTGCAACTCTCAAGCTGCCACTTAAGTCGGGCGCTGCAGTCTGTCATTTGCATTTCTACACAATGCAAACATTATTTTGCAAAGTTAATTTCGCGAAAAATTGAAAATTCTTGCAATGGTTGCACTTTCAAGTTAATTGAGTGTGCAAACTGCTTGTTATAAGTTTTTCCCATTTTATGCTATTAAACTCATTAATATTGAATTTTTGGGTTTTCTTTTTCTTTCGTTATTTACTTTTAGAGTGCGCACATATTTATTTCCAAGTTTAGCTGATTAAAGTCTATAATTTTGTCAGATCTTCTTGTTCCTACTATAAACAGATATTTGCAGATGTCAATTATATAATGTTGCAAAACAATGAATTTGATAACGAAGATGAAAAGATGGCTGGCTGACAGCCATCGAACGTGCACTCTCCAAATACATGTTGGAAAATAATAAATAATATAAAACATGGAAAAACGAATTAATTCCAAAATCATGAACGGAAAACATAATCGAGCAAATGTCAAATAAAGCAACGCAGAACAAGCTCAGAAGTCAAGTTCGGAACAAAAGGCAGGCAGAAAAGAAGCATATTGAGCTATATCCACACACACACACACACACACATGCATTGACGTATAAAAAAAGTCACCGACATATTGACACAATGCCACATACATACATACATAAGGAGCAAATCGTGTTGTGTGTATGTGTGAGAGGGCGAGAGAGAATGAAAACTATAGTCATAAACACAGTCAAAACACGCGCAGCTCCAAGTAATATTTTTGATTAATTTGGTTGGTCAGCAGAGCAGCGAAGTATGTATGTACATATATAAGTATAAATATATTTACAGTTTGTATGTATGAGTGTATGAGTCTGTATGTGTATGTGTATCGGAACAACAACAACTGCCATGAGAACGTGCACATCATCAACATCATCTTTTTGGACAATGCGAACGTGAGCTGTCAACAACTTCTCTAATACTCAGTGCTGGACTCAAGAAAAAATCTCCGGCATCGTCTAATTCATGGTTTTCCTAGCAGAATTTAAAAACAACATCGTAATGCCAACAGACGGCCGTGTCTATATTGAGTTCTCTAGTTGCCCTGAACATTGTCTTGGTAATCTCGGCGGGTCTCCTTCTCTAGCTCT
This sequence comes from Chymomyza fuscimana, assembly GCA_949987675.1. NCBI lineage: Eukaryota > Metazoa > Arthropoda > Insecta > Diptera > Drosophilidae > Chymomyza > Chymomyza fuscimana. The sequence goes on from OX465088.1 coordinate 90,593,456, forward strand.
ATCTACATTCTCTCTTTGCACAAACATAATACTAGATATAACAATTATCAAGTTAGGCAGCTTAATGCAATATACTCCAAGCTTCATTGTTCCATGTGCAAAGCTTTTGAATTTAATCTTTTACAACAGGAAAGAATAGTCTACGTCACCCACAATAAGCTTTTCTAAGAACGAAGCCCGCAATAAGGTACTCCTGGCTCTTAGTTACGGCCGATCAATGTGTGACCGATCAACTGCCGACTCTTGTAAGGCGGTGGGTAAGCTGTTGCGATCAGCTTAAGCGACTAATAGGAGAATAGTAGAAACTGCTTTCGAACTGATTAAATTTTGTTCGCGCTTGAAGCGTTTTGACCGTGATCCATATGGATTCAGAAACTCTTTTGACATTTTTATATTAAGCCCAGGAACACTTTTTGCTTTATTAAGCAAAAGTAAAAGTAATTTTAGTGTTGAACTGAATTCTAATATGTTTATATAATAAATAAATAAGTTATTCTTTAGTTTTAATAAATAAAATAAAACAAAAATAATTATTTTATGATTTTTATTCGGGCGCGGATGACTTTGGGATACCCTTTACCACTCTAAAGTGATCAAATCTGATATACTGCTTAAGAACACCGAAAAATATTTGTTTACCAAATTTAGATATTAATTTCCAAAACAGTTTTTATGACGGATATGATATAGTCCACCGATTTTGGTCGGTGCTGCAGTGCTGGGGAACCCTAAAAAACTGTTAAATACCAAATTTGGTTACGATATTTTCATAAACACACGGAACATAATGAATTTTGCACCAAATGCGTGGATGGACCAAGTCCGTCCTATGGGAGCTATATAATATAGTCAACCGATTTTGATCAAATTTGGTACAGTGCATGGGAACTCTAATGAACTTTGAATAGCAAGTTTGGTTACGATATAAATATAAACACGCGAATTATCGATCTAAAATTTTTGTTTTACATCCCGGATAGAAAAAAAAAATAAAATAAACTTATCTCCTTTGAAATAATAAGGCATCTAATTCTTATAATAATAATAATAATAAGTTCGGTTGCTCTAGCTCTTACCATCTCTGAGATCTAGGCGTTCATACGGACGGACAGACGAACAAACGAATAACTTTGGGGGGTCTCCGACGTCTCCTTCTGTATGTTACACACAAATCGGCTTGCACAAATATTATATACTCTTTGTACCATAAGGTACAGGGTATAATTTTAAGAGTTATAATTCCTGAAAAAAAATATGATAACGCTTATCCAGTAAAGCAAAATACCAAGAAAATTGTTTTTATTGATCTCCTTAGAAGAATTTCGCATATTTTAAATGCTTGGGTGCTGTAGCTTATCTATGTACTTATTCTACAGAAAGTAATGTTTTGAAACAGTTACACAGTCATGACTCATCTTTACCCTATGTGAATGGAAAATAATATAGGCATGATATCCTGACTAGTTTTGTTTTCTAACAAACAAATAAGATACAGTCGAGGCGGTGCCCGACAACGTTTTAACAAGCAGAAATTGATGATAGCCTTAAGAATAACTTGTATTAAGCGTTATTTTTCCATCGATATTAAAAAAAAAAAAAACAAGGATAATGCACAATTTGATGTTGAGAAGGAGAAGGCCAATAGCTGAAACATTTTTATGGGGCTCGCTCTTGCCGCTCTTTGAATCCGCCACTGTTTTTTCTCCTTATGCTGTTTGACCAATCCTTACCAATCACCATATCTGTGTGATTACTTTCTCTCATTTATTTGACGGTTTTTAATCGATTTACTCATTTTTCTTGGTTGTGGGAGGATTGCAGTTCGCGGTCGCCAATGCCATTGATTTTGCTTTACTTCAAAATACGATTTCGTTGGAAAATTCAGAAATACAATTTTTTTTAAATACAATAGTAAGTATTAACTGTACAATACCCTTAAGTTGAACTTAACACTAAGTTTGATTGTTTTAATGAACATTGCCAAACTCTCTTCGGCTTTATTACTTTTTAATCGATATTGTGAATATATTAATTGGTTCTTTGGCTTATTTAATAAAAGTAGTTATAACCTGCCGAATAGTGATGTTCTGGATCAAAATAGCAAATATTTTTTAAGTTTAGATTACACTAAAAAAGATAAAAAAAAACGTTGTTTTAACGCTGAAACATTACCCTAAAATAAAATATCTCTGGAGATTTTTTATCGTCGACTAGTGTTATCGAAACAATTTTTATTAAATGCGTGAATGACGATGTAAATATTAAAGAGTAATTGAAACATCTTTGCAAAAAATTAACTTTGGTAAAATCGTATTCTTTCAGTTTTGTGGTCTCAAGCAGTATTGATTAGAAAATCAATCTATTCACAGATGTAGAGGAGTAACACGAAATTTTAAATTTTTTTTAATATTCTTCAGATAAAAATGATAAATTTATTTGAATATGTTAAGAAGGGGCAATATTTGGTAGGCATATTTAAGGAAGTAATCATTTTCAGGCATATTTAAGATAGCTCGACGAATTCTTAAACTTCACTATATTCTTGGATTCCGAAAGAGCAATGAAGACTAGCGTTCAAAAGTTTTGATAAATTTGCTTGCGGAGTCAACTTAATAAAGAATTTTCTTTGACTCTTTCTTATTGTTGGTGATGGTTGCTGACTGGTGTACTTCTTGTCACTTCCGGTTGCAGTTGGCAGCAAATGGCCGCCAGACCGCAGACCATGGCATAAACTTAAACTAAAAGTCAACAGTCGTAAGTAGAACCAAGAAGAAGTAGCTTAACAAGCAACTGAAATAGCAAACAATGCGGAAGGAGTTAGAAAAAATGGAGGAAAGGAGTTGAGTTTGCAGTCTTAAACTTAAAAGGATTTTAAGGCGGCAAACAAATGGCAGTCAAATGCAATATCAAGGCGAAGCCACAGTTGTCTTACGCCACTTTTTATTTTTTTTTAATTTGTACGATTTTAATCTTAAATATAAAAGTCAAGTGAATCAGAATTTTTAGAGCGATAAACCAAAAGTTTGTTAATGCTAAAAACAGTATAAAATTGAAGAGTTAAAATTTATTTTTTTTTAAATTTAAAAAAAATGTTAGTTTTATTATTAGTGCCTTTGGCAATAGTGTTTTAAGCATTAAGAATTAACCAGGGATACAAACGATTGTACGTGCTCCAAATTTCTTACAACGAATACGAATAAATTTTATTTTATTTACTAATTTACTATAGTTATCGATAACTTATCGATAAAATTGCCATTTCGATTCAAAAACAAAAAAAAAAATATTTTAATAAAAATTCAATTTTTGTATAGCTCATTCAAAAATATAGTTAGGGTATTCACGCTTTGTGAGCACTTGAGCACTTGAGCAGTTGAGCACTTTTACAAAAACAAAATGTATGGGGAAATACAACCCTGCGTTTTAAGTCTCAACTGCTCAAGTGCTCAACCCAGACCCTAGTCTACTTTTTGCTGTGCACTTGAGCAGAAAGTGTTGCACAATATGGTAATTCGCTGGCTTTTCAACACTGCACGCATTTGTCATTTTTTAGCCATTTCATGATATGAAAAGCAACGAGTTACCTTATACTCGCTAAAAAAAGAAGAGCGCCAAATTTAAAATAATCAAATTGTATTAGCGCAAGTAAAAAAGGTTGTGGCTTTTTTATGCGAAATTAAGTGATTTAGACATAATTACTTGTTGTTGGAGTAAACGCAAGTAGATGAGAATTGGAAAATGCTGGGGCTGTACTACGCTTAATATATGCTGGAACTGTTTTTCAGCCCGTTCTGGCGCCAGTCAATTGACTTAGGGATATCGAAGTGGTCACCGCGATGCGAGAGTATAATTGCATTTGCGTCCTCATGATAGTTGTCTAAAACTTCATCAATTTTTGCGTCGCCACGCAACCCCACTGTATCTGTATTATACAAAAGTTAGTTTTTCAACAATGAATTTGTTTTAGCAGACGAACCTTCAATAAAATAGATTTCATCTAAAGCCATTTGAGCAACAGCTTCAAGCAGCATAGACTTTACGCTCTGTCTTGGCATTTTTAAATATAAATTTTAACTATTGATGATAATTTGCAGCAATTAAGAAATGTAAGCAAACACAAGAAGAGGAAGCACAAAATCAAATACGGTTTCTCTGCAATTATTTAATTTTCGCAGCAATAAAATAATACGAATCGATGTAATACATAGCTACTTTAGCTGCAGGTTTAGTTAAAATAGATTTTATGCTTTGACTCGGCATTTTGAATTCAGGTTTTTTAATTTTAATGTAAATTGTACCAATTTACAAATGTAAACAAACTCTGGCAAGAAGCAGAAAAGTGCTCAACTCAACACAAAAAATCGACAGGAGGGATTCACGCTTTAGCCTGAGCACTTTCTGCTCAACTGCTCAAGTGCTCAAGTGCTCACAAAGCGTGAATACCCTAAGTATACTAATAATAAATGTTATTTAATCTCGACTATTAGTGTTAATATTTATGTTGAAAATGTATGTAAAAACTGAACTCTTAAAATAAGCATTTTATAAGACACACACTCCATTGAATTGAATTTATTGTATCAAAAAAATGTAATTCAAATTTAATTTTTTCAAAAAAATATTTGTAGCCCACACAAGAAGAAAGCTAGCCTGGTATAGCCATAGACAGTAAAACGTGTTTGACAAAAAATCGAAAATCGGTACAATATAAATTAATTAAAAAGAACCGAAGAACCATTTTTATTTTGATTTTTGTACCATCACGTACATTCACAAATTAATTATTAATTAATTGGAAACATCTGCAGTATTAAATATATTATTAATCTACCATAATTCCAACATATCTGCTAACATGTCCCTTTTATTTTGTTGACAGCTTCCGCATACAATGTATTGACAAAAACAAGCACATACTACATACAAATGATTTTCACATGGCTTTAGCATTTGACATTTCATGTCAATATGTCACCAAAAGCCATCAGAACGACAGGAGCATCGACAGTCAACAGCTAAGGACAAGTTAAACGCGTCATTAAACCAAAAAGTGACCCGCATTTTCTTGGCGCTATTCATTGTCATTTCTGTTAATGTTTCTGTCTGACAACAAGTCATAGATGTTGACATTTTTGAGCCAGCTCAAAGTCTCATTGAGGCAGTACGTCAATGAAATTGCAACATTTTCAATGGCGGAAAGCAATGTTTACAAAGTGAAAACATTTCGAATTTATATAAACTAAGTGGGCTGTATGGCAGTTTGGATATAAAAATAATTACATTAAATACTATAATTACAATTAATCTATATATATATAAAAATGAATGTATGTTTGTACGAGGCTTATAGAATCCACTATATTGCAGTGTGATTGTGTTCATATTTACAGGCTATGATCGGTATGTTGTCGAGAAGGTTTACAACATAAGTATGGACACCTTTCGATAGGTGGCGCTGAGTACTGAGTAGTGTTGTGTAAACATGACTCACTTTGAAGAGCTAGCTCAGTTGCTCATTTTGAAGTGAGTGAGCAGTCTTGCTCACTTGCTCACTTGCTCAGTTGCTCACTCAGAGAGCAGTCTTGCTCACTTGCTCAGTTGCTCACTCAGTGAGCAGTCTTGCTGAGTTACTCACTCAGCTCAGCTGTTTATTCTCAGCAGTTAAATTATCGATAAATTCAAATATTCCCCAGTTACTTTGAACACAGTTTTTGTTTATAGAGAAATAAACTTAAAAAATAAATAAAAAATGCTGTTGTTTGGTAAAGTTTTTCAATGACTTTTATAATAAGAAAATGTTGATTTTCGCTGGTGCAATATGTGTCGTTCTGAAACCTTACAAGGAAAAATTTTTAATTCAATTATAAGACAAATTATGTATTCTGTTCGTTTGAAAACCAAAATGAATGTGGCAACTTCACAGAGCAAGTGAGTAGTGAGCAAGTGAGTACTGAGCAAGTGAGTAGTGAGCAAAAGAGTAGTGAGCAAGTGAGTAGTGAGTAGTGAGCAAGTGAGTAGTGAGCAACTGAGCCAAAAAGAACAACTTTGCTGAGTTGACTCACTTGCTCACTTTAGTGAGTTGCTCATTTTTGCTCACTCGCTCATGAGCAACCCAACACTAGTACTGAGCATAGTTTTCAAATGCAACGAAAAAAACACGGTGTTCACTCAGTTTCCATTCAATTCAAATTTGACTGACGAACAAAATTTTGAGCTTGAAATTGGTGTTCCCATTATACTCCTCAGAAACATTGATCTACCAAGTCTTTGCAATGGAACCAGACTTGCAGTGAAAAAAAACGATGAACAATATCATCGAAGCAACCATTTTGAATGGCAAATTCAAAGGAGAAAATGTGCTGTTACCTCGCATTCCAATGATATCAACAGATACGCCTTTCAAATTGAAACGTTTGCAGTTTCCAATACGACTCGCATTTGCATTGACCATCAACAAAGCGCAAGGACAATCGCTACAAGTATGTGGATTGAATTTGGAGAATCAATACTTCTCCCATGTACAATTATGACGTGTTGGAAAACCATCTGACTTATACGTATATGCCAGATGGAATACCTAAACACATTTAGGGTATTCACGCTTTGTGTTGAGTTGAGGAGTTTAAATGTTGAGGACTTTTACAAAAACAAATACATGCTGTAAATCAACCCTGCGTTTCGATTTTCAACTCAACTTTTCCTTAACCCAGACCCTAGTCTACTTTTTCCTGTTGAGTTTTTGAGAAAGTGTTGCACAATGTGGTAATTCGCTGCCTTTTCAGCACTGCAAAATTTGTCATTTTTTAGCCATTTCGTGATATGAAAAGCAACGAGTTACCGTATACTCGCTGGAGAAAAGTAAGCGCCAAATTTAAAATAATCAAATTGCATTAATGGAAGTAAAAAAAGGTTACGCCTTTTTTGTGCGAAATTAAGTGAATTAGACATGATTACTTGTTTTTGGAGTTTACGCAAATAAAAGAGTAAAAATAGATGTACCAGGCTTAATATATGCTGGAACTGTTGGGGAGTTACCCTCAGCATTTGAACAAATCGCTTGTCGTCGAAGGTACTGAGCACGTTCTGGCGCCAGTCAACTTACTTAGGGATATGGAAGTGGTCGCCCTGCCGCAATAGCATTCATGTCCTCTATATAATTATCTAATCGCGGTAATACATAACTACATTAGCTAGAGGTTTAATTAAAATAGATTTTATGCTTTGACTCGGCACTTTTAATTCAAGTTTTTGAATTTTAATGTAATTTGTACCAATTTACAAATGTAAACAAACTCTGGAAAGAAGAAGAAAACTCAACAACTCATCTCATAAAACTTAACAGGGCTGTTCACGCTTTGGCCTGTTGGCTTTTTCCTCAACTTTTCAACTCCTCAACTCAACACAAAGCGTGAATACCCTAATTGTGTATCCAAATACACTTCAATAAATAGCATTCAATTGAGAACTTGAATTGTCAGACTTTTCTCGATAAAACGAAGTAAAATACACAATGATCCAAATAAAAATTGAATATTGTTGTAACGATATTAGTATTTCTTTAAATTTAGTAAACGGCATAGCAAGGCATGACGGGTATAGCTAGTATATAATTGAAATTTTAATGATTGTTACATATTTGGTTCAGCTACTAGCCAATAAATTTTATTGCAAAATTCCGATTATTTATCTAGTTATCGATAACTGAAAATTGGGTTTTTTATTTTTAGATTTTTCTTTCACAAGCCATATCTCCTAAACGAATAAAGATATTGACGCTATTGATATTGATTGGATGAAAGATAAAATATTAAATTAAAAAAAAAAATTTTTTTTAATAATTTTTTATCATTTTTAGTATTTAATTTTAAAATACAAAAGTGATCTCCCACTTTAAAAAAAAAAGTGTTTATGTATTATTTTATGATGGCACCTCGCATGCTCGCCATAGAAAAACAGTACCTCGAAAAATGACAAGCATAACTTTTCGGAATTGAAAGATAATAAGTTCAAACTTGACATGATAAATCGTTTTGACATTTTAAAATCAACTTTAAAAGTAACAATATCATAGTAACAAAAATCGGTTTTTTGCAAATAACATTTTACCAGTGCTTAATATTTTATCTATCATCGATAGATGATCAATATCTTTATTCGTTTAGAAGATATGGCTTGTCAAAGAAAAGTCTAAAAATGAAAAACCCATTTTTCAAATAATCGGAATTTTGCAATAAAATTTGACGTGGTTACTATTGGCTAGCAGCTCTACTCAATATGTAAATATCATCAAAATCGGAGAGGTCCAGGGAAAAGTGGCCCGCTTTACTTATTTTCGCCGATATGCACTTCTAACGGATTAACACAATTTTCTGAGCTCAGTCGGTTAAGATTTTGAGATATGAAAAAGAGATATGAAAACCAATAACCGTAAACTTTAACCACTTTAACGAACCTAATTCTCATCCGGCAATTTTTTTCTTTAGCTTAGCTGCTGTAATCGGCATTTAGTTTTAGGTTAGTGCATCTGGCTGGTCCGGTGTCTTGTTGTTGGGTTAAGAAATGGCTAGCAACTGGAATAGCTCCGTCTCTTCGCCATTTTGCTTGGCATATATTAGCACTCAAAGTTTTACAAAACGCCGACATGGTTTTGTTGATCTGGATTTTTTAACATTTCCAGAATTTCATATTATCAAAAACATTTTTTTTTTCCAGTTTTATTTACAATCTGTCCAAAAACAATCAGTAAATTATATAAAATTATTTAAACACTAACAGGAGCAGCTAGTCTCCAGTGAATATATATATATAGTAGGGGAAAGGCTTGAAAGTTGGGACACCATAGCTTTTTTAGCTATATCTCGACATTGAATACACATAGGCATCAATGTAAATATACTGTTAGAAAGAGAAAAGAAAGGCTATAATCCACAATAAGCAATTTATAAAAATAATCATTTTACAGACAATTTACAGAAGAGCTTGAAACCGACCAAAAAAAAAGGCTTGTAAGTTGGGACAAATCGCTGAAAATTTGACAAGACTGAAATAAAAACGCATGATAGCTAAAATTTATTGATTTTAATTTTAACAGAGCATTAAATTAAATTTAAAAAAAAAATAAAAATTTAACTTTCCAGACAAGTCAAAATTGTATTTTTTTGTGATCGGTTTTTTTTTGGTCGCCATACTAACGATAAATTGTTACGGAAAATATTGAAAAAATATATCCGAAAATGGCAGAAAAATTAACTAAAAAAAATGCAAATTAGTTTCAATGATAATTCCACGCAATAAAACAGTCATATAAATAACATAGCAATGGAAAAAAATGAAAATAGTTCGGTACCAACTTACAAGCTTAAAAGTGTCTATAATTTGTCACAATAAAAAATACATTAAAATTGTTTACGGCGTATTTGCCATCGAAGACAGTTGGAATTTTGGTGTTTTCATTGCTGGAACATCAAAATCCACAAGGTGTCCCAACTTCCAAACCTTTCCCCTATATATTTTTAATTTTAGGCTTGCCATTTGTATGACAATCGTATTGCATCAGAAAAAATATAAAAGCAAAAAATTAAAGTCCTCGGAATAAAATCAAAAGCTACTTAATGAACATCAATATTTTTACTATTAAAATTGTTTTTGTTTGATTCTTACAGAGATCAGTCTTCGCCTCCAGACTTACGCCCTTGGCTTCAGAAGGCGGTATTCGGCAGTTCATTCGCGAAAAGCTTAAAATTCCTTAAACATAAATGGGACGCTTCTTCGTTTAAAATAAGTGTTCCTAATGCCATATTTTAATCTACGCTGAATCCTGCATTTTGGCCCACCCATAAAACATACAAAAAAATTTTGCTTATATTTGACCCTCCATTTGCGTAGCTCAGTTCCAAAAAACTAACTACTTACCGTACTATTTATAATCAGAATGTTCAAGGTCACGTTTCTAAACTTTGAAGGCTTTTTGCTTCCGCTCTGTGTGAATGACTTAAACCAGGGACCGTAACTCTTATAATATTTAAAATAAAAATGATGAAATAATTATTATTTTTTGATTTTTTGCATTCAAATTGAAAAGCAACTCTTATTTTTTCACATAAAAATATAAATCATGCAATAATAATTAAATATCAATTTTTATTAAAAATCGCGAAATAACTCTCAATTTTCAATTTTTATAATAAAAATTTATTTATTTTAAAAATTAAATTAAAATATCTTTTGAACCAAGAGGCGTACAATAATGGTTTGCGCATTTATGTATTGCACACTTCAGGACCTTTCCGTCGATGCCTTACAAGTCCTTGAAGATTCTATATTAAGGATACCACATAAGAAAAATTACATTTTAATCATTTTTTGAACCAAAATAAGTATGTGTGTACACTTCAATACCCTTTCATAGATGTCCTTACACATCCTTGAAGGATTATTAATAAGGATATCTCAAAATAAATTTAAAATATCTTTGGAACAGATTAAAAAGTATTTATGAAGAACCCATAGTTACTAAATCGGTGTAGAGACTTATTCATCATTGTTGCTTGTAACTGTATTGGAATATACGTCACAAAGTACTTGCTCCCTTCTCAACCAATATCTCAATTCAATTGAGGTAAGCTCCGGGAATGAGGAGTCCGATTATGATGGTCCTGAATTGAGATTGGCAATAGCCGAAATAAATGGGTACTCCCCGAAGCCAATTGATACTGGTGATACTGATGATACTGATGTAATGAAATATTGGGAAGAAAAAAAAATCATTTATCCACGCTTGTACCAATTGGCGAAAATAATGCATTGTGAACCGGCCACACAAGTATCAGTGGAAAGGGCATTTTCTGCCTTAAAACTCGTGCTATCCAATCTAAGATGCAATCTTTCATCGGAGTCAATTAAAAAACTTTTATTTGTCAAATTAAATAAATAATCATTTGAAAAAATTAAAATAAATAAAAAATATTTTAAATTTAGTTTATTTTGTGGTATCGTTAATATTGATCCTTCAAGGACGTGTAAGGATATCTATGAAAGGGTATTGAAGTGTACACACATACTTATTTTGGTTCAAAAAATGATTAAAATTTAATTTTTCTTATGTGGTATCCTTAATATGGATCATTCAAGGACATGTAAGGCATCGCCGGAAAGGTCTTGAAGTATGCAATACATAAATGCGCAAACCATTATTATGTGCCTCTTGGTTCAAAAGATATTTAAATTCAATTTTTATTTTCAATTTTTAAAATAAAAATTACGCTATAACTTTTATTTTTGATTTTTATTATAAAAATTGCAGAGTAACTCTTATTTAAAATTTTTTAAATAAAAATTGTCCAATAATTTTTATTTTTAATTTTTATTATAAAAATTGAAAATTGAGAGTTATTTCGCGATTTTTAATAAAAATTGTTATTTAATTATTATTGCATGATATTTATTTTTATGTGAAAAACTAAGAGTTCAAATTTGATTTTTCGATATAAATTAAAAATAAAAATTTATCCTTTTTTCGTAAGGTCCTTTCAATAAATTATATATTGCAGCATGCACTTTCACATAAACCACTTTTTTCGCTTTGATTTTTTTTATTCCCATAACTCTTATTTGCGGTCCCTGACTTAAACGGCCATACGATCGTGGTGGTGGTTTTTTGATTACAGTAAAAGTTGACCAAGTATTTTATTTAATTATTTTGATTATTCTTTAGGTATAAATAAAGCACACCTTATCGAAATGTTCTTATATACAACCTGCTCTGAACCACCTTGCTGGCATTCGTATAAGGGATCAACTCGTAGTTTTAGGCGATTTTAATCTGTCTAGCTTGTCCTGGTTTCCTTCGATCACCCACTGCTCAATCCATAAACTTCCAAATTAGCACAAGTATATAGGTATATCTAAAAGTCCTTTGGCGCCATTATAAAATTATTGCAATCATAAATATTAAGCTGACTATATTGAATTTCCAAAACATAAATATAACATTCTTTGAAATATAAAAACTTAAAAAAATGTATTTATATATAATCAACTGATTGATTTCGAAAAAAGAGTTGCCTTCTTAGCTCTTATACATATTTATTTTAGTATTATTATTTTGTAATTTTTTTTATCTCAGTTCCAGAGCATGAGAACACACACTGTATACCTTGCACCACAAACATTTGCTTATATTCGTTGTATGCAGCTTAATGCAATGCAGTGCATAAAAAATATTTAATTTTAATTAAAATGGCGACCAGCTTTAGCGTTATACATAATGCCTCCCACAGACAGGAACTGTCACACTCTCACACACTCAAACTCTCTCACACACACATGTACTGTCGTCGGTATTTTTGTCACACAACAGTGGCATAAAAAAAAGAGAAAATTATTTGCATATTTTTATATTAAAGTATTCAAGCGCATTGGTGGCACTGTGGCGCAAAGCAACGACAGAGAGGCAAGCGCAAAGTGCAACGCCACCGTGTATCTGGAGTGTGTGTGTGTGTGTGTGTGCTGAAAGAGTGTTGGGGCTACCATGTCCGTGTTCGTGTCAAGCCCCTGGCGTCCACTTGTGCGCTCACCTAAGCGGCAGGCCAGCCGTCATCCGAATGCCATTTAAATTGTGCGCACCGCAAAAAATGAGTGAAAAAAGTTTCAAATACTTTTCGCCACATGTGGACACTTGACAGGAGTTGCAGCGCGCTTCGACGCCAGTGTCATGCTGCTGGTAAAAGGTGCTGGATGTGGGGTAGGAGCCTGGCGGCTGCACAAGTCTATATAGCAGGAGTGCAGTGCAACGACTTCTTCTATGCCAAATAATTCTGCGTATATTTTGCTGCATGAATTTAGTTATTTTTTTTTTATACCCTATACAGATGGTATCAAAGATAGTAGAGATTTGTCCGTTGCTGGAGCCATAGATGGCTAAAAGCAGCTTTTATCAAAGTGAACGACTGACATTTATCACATGGATTTTTAAACTAAAAACTTAGCACGGACTAACATTTTGTTTTTCTTAAAAAACTTGGTTTCAGGGTATCCCGCAGCCGGTGCAGCCACCCAACTGATGCAAATTTTGTTTTATTTTTTTTTTGCATCATGTTGCGCCATGTTGTATGCAACACTTTAGAAACACATTTTGCAGTTCGTCATTTGGGTGCATGCGTTTTGTAGCGTAAAGTGCATAGACATAATTGCTGACGGATCTTTCAGTCATTGTGTCGGGTTGAGTGTAAATGTTGATGAAATTTACCTTCCCATTGCCATGAGCTTGGCTGTTTGCCTAATTCTCAATGCTCTGGCAACGACTTAATTGCACTTAGTAAAATGAAAAAAAAATTAAATGAAAATAAATATAAACATGCACCAAACAAATGAGCAAAATGTTGGCTTTGGCTTTGCCATGCCCGCCAGGTGGCAAGCACTTAAGCCCACTTTGTCAAACCCTTTGGCCACCCTGTGCAGCCTAGGGCGGCACAAACATCTACAGACAGACAAATGCAGTTGCAGACTGCAGGTTAAACAGTCCTGGACTTTGCTCCCATTGCCAGCAGTTGCAGTGCCAAGTGTTCCACTGAGAGCTACCAGCCAGTGCTCCGAAAGGATGCTAGCTGTTGTCATCACTGTTGATTATACGCATAATAAAGTGAAATGCCACTCAGCTGGTGCAGACAAACGGAAACAGCAACAACCTGGCTATCCTATAACCTACGGCAGACAAATTAAAAGCCCAACCAAACTGCACGGGGGTGGTGCGGGTTCCGTGCTGTGTTATCATCGTGAGATACAACTGTTTCCACGGCTATCGACAATTTGATTAGCAACTCAGCTGAAACGCAACAAAACATTCCCATACACAGAGTCAGACTATTCAGTCGCCAGGGACTCTGACTTGCTTCTTGCTGCCCCACAAATGTTGTGGTTGTCGTGTGCTTTATGGTTGCCCGTTGCTTGTTATGCCAAAGTAAACAGCCCTGCAAGAGAGTGCCCTGTTTCGGCAGTTTGGCAGTTTTTCTCCTCCATGGCTATATGGCAGACATGGACGCGCATTGGAGCGCAACGGCGAGTCAAAAAATGTTGGCCTACCTTCTCAGTCGGATAGTCCGGATAGTGGTGTACTCGTAGACCAGACCTTAGATGGTAACGCTGCGCAAACGCAAAACGCGCTCAGGCGTAAACTGCGTCCCCTTCCTCATCCACACACTCGCCCTCACCCTCACCCTCCACCACCATCCAGAACAGTTACCGACAGTGTCATTGACTACAATTTTTGTTTTTGTAAGGTTTACTTAACGCGCAACGAGACGAGTTTACCAAAAGTTACTTTCAGCATGTGGCACTGTGTAGGTTCATTTTGCAACGTTTTAGATATTCAATTTTATGCTTGGCATCCCCACTTGGCGCCGCCGCATATAGTGTACAAAGTCGCCCGGGCAACCACGGCTGAGGGGAGGGTGTGTGCGCCGCGCCGGTGGTAAACTTTGGCAGAAACAAATCTTTGACTATGCCATCGGTGACTTTGCATCAAAGTTGACTACTGATTACTTGACATATGTTGGGCGCTGTTTGTTCTGTGTAGCGGTGTGTGAAACGTGGGTTAATTTTTGGCAGTCGGAATTGGTAACCTTCGAGCTGAGGTTAATGAGTTCCGCTAGTTGAGCGAAGGTAAAACCAAATCCAAGACTAAGTTAAAACTTAAACCTCATCAACTTTAACGGCCAGTTGTATGATAAATGAAGCACAAAATGCCACAAAAATGGCCCTATGAGCAGTGCCCACAATAACAACAAGGACAACAAGTTGGCTCTTTCACTTGCTCTCTCGCTCTCTCTGTGTCGCGCAGTGCAACTTGGTTGCAAGTTTGTAACAAAATTTACTAATTTAATTTTTGAAATTTTGTTTGAGTTTTGCCTGTGTGCTCTTGGCCCTGTGCTTGACTCAGGGCTGGACTTTGTTGCCATTTGTTGTTTATTATTGTTGTTGTAGTTGTTACAAGTTTGTGTCCGGATGCTTTAAGTACGCGCTTTGCATATGCCTGGGCAACAGCGCGTCACGTTTTTTGTGCCACTTGCACTTGGGATATGTTCGTTTTTCTATTTAGTTCTTCTTTTTGTTTTTTTTTTCTCTCTCTAAAAGTCGTTCATTTTAAACGCCAGCCAAATAAAGTAACTTTAGTTGACCTCAGATCCCTCCACTCTCTGTCTCTTACCCACTCACTTGATGCCGCGTGCAACATCGTCGAAACTAATGTGCCATTATTAAGTTTTGAACTTTGTTGCCAGGGCTGTCAACGCTGCCGTAGCAGCAAAGCATCCGCCAAAACAGCAGCAGGAGCATCCTTCAGATACCAGATACTTGTATGCGGTAGTTTGTGCATCTTATGTATATAGGTATTCCTTGTTAGATCATTAAGAGTCCATTAGTCATTAAGTACACGCGCCATGAGCTACTTGCCACACCCTTTGCCTTCTTACTGCTGCTGACTGCTCTCGCCTCATCCTAGTTTTGAGGCCGACGCTGAGTGGTCTCGCCTTCAGGACTGACGGCTCCTGGATTCAAATATATGAAATTCTTTTACATTTTAATGGCAAATTTTCACCGCTGTGCGCCTTGTGGCATGCGTCAAAATCTTGCCAGTTAATAGACATTCTAGAGGCTGGCGGCAAAAAACTTGCGCTCATGCGACAGCCAAGATAACTGAACGCACCTGTGAATAATACAAGTATTCTCTTATCTCGATGCTGTTGAAGGGTTAAAGGAGTCCACAACCATAACCGTTTTGTATATCTTTAAGTAACCTCGTGTGTAGAAGTACTACGCAGTGGCGTACCGTAGCTGGATAGGGGATCAATGACAGAATTCAAATCACTACTCAAAGAATTGCAAAAATCTTACCTAATAAAGCAAAACTATGCACTAAAAAAACACTGTATGTATCTTTTAATGTGTATAAATAATTAGAGAAAATCCAATTATTCATAATAAGGAATTTTTTAGAGAATTTGTTTGTTTTGAACCGAACGGATTTTGTAAAAAATTGACCAAATTACCTAATTTTGTTGGCAAACAAGAACCTTAAAAATTATTCAACTACATATATTTAAATTCACCTTACAATGTTTGCTACGAATATGTTTTAAAATTCGTAAAAAGATGTACTTTTATATTGGGGACAGACAAATAGTATAAATTTATTTATTAAATTTTTTTTTATTAGTTTTGTGAAGAAAACTCATACCTTTTCTTTTGGCATCTCCGAACAATAGAATACTTACAATTTTATAACTAAGCATAGAAAATCAGTTTTTGAAACCATAATTTTAGCTTCAAAAATCTTTAAATGCCAAAAGTTTTGGAATTCTACTGCTTAGATTGAGTTAAAAAATTTAGAATGTCATCAATTTTTCTAAACAGGTTTTTTTGGAAAAAATACTATATGGGCATTTCCACAGAAATGTCAACCAGGACGGAAAAATTAAATTTGAAAAAACTATTCATTTTTTTTAACATTATATTTTAAAAATGTCCAATATTTAAAAACATAATGTCTTAGCGGCTTTTCTGTCTTATTATTGTATAAAAATTGGTTTGAAAGCTGAATATATTGATTTCCCGCTTTTATTTACTTTTAGAGCGGATTGCTTGTTTACGTTTCTCTCATCACTTGAATATTTCTAACAACATCAAATAAGCATTAAAAAAAACAATTGAGCTTAATCAAAGCCCGGTTAACAGTTAATTTTTTATTTTACATTCCTGTCGAAACACTTTCATTTGTTATCAGTGCTTGGCGGTCGGTGTAACCAAGTGAACGCAAATTTAAATTTAAATCAAGTTTAGTGACCCAAACTAAAGAAAAAAATATAGTTTGTAAAAAGACACCAACATTTTTTTATTCATTTTTAAAGTTTGTCGATTTCAAATTTGGTGCACTTATTATGAACCCCAAAAAACTTTCGAATGACAAATTTGGTTTCGATATCTTTATAAACAAACGAATTATGCTCTGAAAACGTTTTTCTGACAGATCAATCCTATGCAGGATTTTGATAAAATTTGGTAAAATGCTTTGGAACTTTAAAAAACTTCTTCATAAACAAACGAAACACAATCTATTTAGTAGAAAAAACGTTTGTTTGACCGAGCTATATGGAATAGTATTTGGATCAATTTCGGTACAGTGCTTGGGAGCTTCGGCTTGCAAATTACTATACCTTTTGTACCAAAAGTACAAGGCATAAATTTATCGCGTACTGAATGTCGCGTACTTAATCAGTCTATAGCTTATAAAAAAAAAATGTGGTACAGTCGAGGCGGTGCCCGACAGTGGAATACCCTGTACCTTTTGTCTCGCAAACAATTTTTCCTGCATATTCCTTCTACGAACTTTCCAATTGGAATTTTTTTTTTTTTTGGTGAAATTCGATATTTATACCTATAAGTTCCCTAAATTTTTACCGATTTTGATGAAACTCGAATGTTACGTCAAAGAAGTTATTTAAAGTATATGTAAGGGTAAGTTTCAAGTTGGTATGTTGAGGGGTGTGGGAGAAAACACGGTAAATCGATTGCGGGGGGTGGTGGGACCGCATCGATAAAATTGGATGTGGATTTGTTCATTAGAGCCACATGAATCAGCTTACCAAAAATTGTGGTTCTAGGTCACTTGTAACCATAATTACGAGGAGTCAAATATTGATGCACTTTATGGGCAAGGGGCAGTGAAATTTGTACATTTTTGCACCAAAAAAATACGAATTTTTCCAATTTGAATCATCTTAGGACTTAAACCTAGACCTAGACTATATATATACCATTTTTTTATTCAAAAGTAATTTCTAAAACCGGAAAAACCAATTAATCAATGCAGACATTAAGTAGACCCCATAACAATGTGACCCACTTGAAAAATTCGTCAGTTTGAAGCATTTCCTTTAAAAATTATTTATATATATATTTTAGAAAATCATATATTTATTAGGTATATTTAAAACACTGCGTCGATGGGTGTCCGTCTATTGAAAATTTCACTTCACTTAAACCCCTTTTACGAAAAAGCTATCTAAGCCACTGTTGCTATGTATAAAATGCAACGCATGCCACAAAAATGTTAATAATAAAACGTAAGGTTAATTATAAGTTGATTTTTTTTGTTGTTTTATTTTCTTTTTACTTTTTTTTGGTAATAAAGATTGCTGTGTATTTGAGCATAAAACAAATAATTAGCAGTGTATGACAGAAATATAGTATATGTGTTTAGTACATAGTATATGTACACGCATTACACCCATTTACATAGACCTTAAGATTGCCTTTAGCAAGTACATAGTAAAATATACTGTAATAGGTGCAGCGAAGCGTGTGATAGTTACGACATTTGAATAAGAAATGAAACTCATCATTAAGTTGCTTGCAACTCATTGAACAAAAGTTGCCAGCAACATGTTGCAGCAACATGCTTAGAAGCAGGTTTGAGCGAGTTTTTCTAACATAAAAAAACGTAAACACAACATGTTGCAACGAACAGGTTTGAGCACAAACCATTCCAAACAATTCCAATGCCATTTCGTTCCGACCTAGTCGCTACAGAATATTAGCTCTCTGCTCTCAGCTCTGAGCTCGAAGATTCATTTCATTTTTTCGTGCGGCATCGAATCGGTCGGTTCATCGGGCCTCCGCGTTAAGCGTTAATTTCGACAGTGGGCCACTTACATACATATATACATAAATATATATTGTATGGTATATATGTGTATAGCAAGTATCAAGCAAGCAAGCAAAGTGAAATAGAGCAACCAAGCCCAAAAAAATCATATACCCCTGTGCATATGTACATACGCGTAAATATGTGTGGCAAATAAAATAAATCGGCAGATTTCAATAAATATAAAAAAAAATATATATAGTACAAAACGTGCGTGTTAAGTGTTAAAAATTCTATGACAAATTGATATCTCATGTGTTTTATATACTACTAGTACTTATCATCATCGCGGTGTCTTTTTTGGCAGTTCCCAGCATTTGGCAGTGACAGAAAAAGGTAAACTACTGCTCGCTGCAAAGTATGCTATATATGCACTTATACCCATTATAAACCATGGCGGCAAGTGTAAATAAAATTCATGCTGTTTACTTGTTGTTCTTGTTGTTTGCATCTTTAAAATACAAGTGTATGACAAGTGTGTTTCTGTGTCTGTGTAATTCTTTTTTCTGAGCTTAGCCCCTGCCTTTCACTCGTCCCTATACCTCTAAAAAGAAGGAAAAAGTTCTTTGACACACTTTTACTTCGTGCACAAAAATTTCGCAACTTTCGGTTTGTGTGTCCTCGAAAAAGTTACAATAGCTACAACAACACATATATATAGTACAAATACTCGACCATTTTTGGAGCCACAAAAAACCACAACAACAGTTCAAACAAACAAGTAAAATATAGAAGCAAAAGAAAATAGAAATGGAAAAAAATATACCGTTCTTTGGGCCCATCAATAAAAAATTTATGCATTTTTTTTTATTTCTTACGAGTCAAGGATATCGTCTTACTGCTTACTCCTTTTTTTTATATTTTTTTGCTTTTTGTTGTCCGCCGGCATGCAACGGTAAATATGGTATAAAATGTGACAACGGATTTAACGGTTGTTTGCCCCTCGCTTTGTGCTCGCTTTTATTAACGGGCTCTTAAGTGCCCTTGGCATACATAGATTGCTTTCAGTCTAGAGCGTAGCTAATATCCAAGATATATCAACTTGGTCACATTTTTGCCATTGCCAGGAGAGTCAGTCAAATTTAAGATCCGAAAATGTTTTACATCCCTCCTCCAAGTGCGAATAGTTTTAATCAAGAAACATTTAATTGCGCATAAATTGGCTATGCTAAGTGGAGCCCAAAAAGATGCCACAAGGAGCGCAAGGAAAACAACAGCCGCATAATAAAATTTAATTAAGCTGGCGTTTTATTGTTTATAAATTCATGTTAATGATATTTTGACGGCAAGTGTTGAAAACTAGGGGAGAGGCCAAAGTATCTCAAATTAACTAAGCCAACACCATTCGTAAAAAATTGCTTAGGAAAACTTTTACAAACTTTTCGCTAATTGCCCAACGCCAAGCCTAAGCTCGAAACTCTTTGGCAGACGCATAGATGTGGATTTTATTTTATAGTCAATATTTTTCGAATGTCACCAGCTGTGCCCAACACTGTGCCACTTTGGCAACACTTGGGCGGCAGCTTCAAGTTGCAATCATTTCATTTTGTTTTGATTTGAAAATGTTTTCGAATTCCGCTCTCAACACGAAATTGCCTAAAAGTTGTCGAGTCGTCTCGGCATTTGGTGGCATGGGGGAAACGTTCAGCTCCAAGTCATTTAATTTTAAATGCTTGCCATTTTTATTAATGATTATAGCTTGGAGTGAAAGCCAGCGGGTTACTCAGTGGTAGGAGACGGAGGGTTGACAGCTCCCACAATAATCGCAAATTGTTTTGCCATAATAAAAGCAATAAAAGTATTCATTCCCCCCATGCTTGTCGTTTTTTGTTTGCTCAAAACAAAGCGAATGAGTTCCAACACAGGCAAGTGTTGAATTTTGTTTTATGAAGCTCATGAAATCCAATGGAGCTGGAGCTGGAGCTGATGCTGGAGCTGGAGCAGCTGTTAAGCTATTAACTAGAGGAGTTCACAAAAGTCGAAAAAAGTCTGAAACGACAAAAGTGTAAGTAAAATGAAAATAAAAGGAATTCACTTAGAACTCACTGACTGAATGGGTTTCCGTCTCATTGTTCAGGCAGCTTTAAAGAAAATTCAGCGTTGGGAAGGCATTGTTATGTATGCATATAATGCACGCATATATTTCAACGTAATTGGACAAACACGCTACGTTTTTCCAAATTTCCCATATATTTTTCTATTGCAACACACTTGTAGTATTTAAAGTATGTTTGCCGTTCTACTGACTCAAACATTTATATCAATTTTGGGGCTACGCATTTGGATTTGGCTTTTTGCAGCTATTTGCATTTTTGGGGTTTGACTTTGGCTTTGGCTGAAAGTTTTCTAATGTTGCCGACGCCGATACTTTCCAAAATTTATGTATGGCTTTTATGGCTACGTGGCTCGTAAATAAGAAAAATAGTTGCAGTGCTTTTGGGAAATTCGCTTATACTTCTGGATTTTATCTTTTGCACATGTGAAGCAAATAAAATGTAGTTTGCCAAAGTTGCGTCATCAACTTTATGAGTATGTTGTATATATATATGTATGTATGTTCAGGCTCATAAAATGTATTCATAAAATGACTTGCTAATTAGCCAATAACCAAACTTGGTTTTGTTCCTTAAATTTGCTGAGCCGAGAAACTTTGCTGCTTTTGCATTGTCTAACCAAAATTCAATTAAAAAAAATACATTTCATATAAACCCAGATTTAAATAAATCATCAAAATAAATAGAAAAGACTAGAATTTGAGATGGGTTGCTAAACTTTATTAGTTCAGAGTTGATTGACTTAGTGTATATACATTTAATTGAATTTCAAAAAAATCTAAACTCAAAAATCTTTTGTAACAAAAGAAATTGGTTTTCATTTTGTGTGCATTTTGGCGAAAAATTCATTTAAATTTTTCCATTTGTAACTGTTGTATTGTTCGCCTTATTTATGTTGTTGCTTTT
The DNA here is from genome assembly GCA_949987675.1 of Chymomyza fuscimana. NCBI lineage: Eukaryota > Metazoa > Arthropoda > Insecta > Diptera > Drosophilidae > Chymomyza > Chymomyza fuscimana. The sequence goes on from OX465088.1 coordinate 90,615,113, forward strand.
GTGTTGGAATTTCAAAATAGCCCCAAAAACACACAAAACAAAATAACAAAAAAAAAACTAGAGAGAGAGCAAGAGAGAACCTACAAATGTGTGCAGAGAACCGTGCAAAAACGAGAGCTACAAATTAGTTTAACAGTTGAAATGTGCCTACATGTGTGTGTGCGTGTGTGTGCGTGTGTGTGTGTGTGTGTTGGACCGGTGAGCAACAAATTAAAAGGAGAGCGAAAAACGATACTAACTAAATGGAAGTTAGTTCGTTAAACTCGGCCGTTTATGAATTTTTACTACACATTGCCATTTGTTGGTGTTGTTCATACCCTCCACCCAAAGAGTACATAGGTTATTATACATAGATTTATCCTATGTAAGAGGCAGATGAGGGATATGTCCGTCCATACAAACAATTAGATTTTAGATACCATAGGAACTGGAGACAACCAATTGTACCAAGTTCACCAGTCGAAATATTCCACAGTTTTAGCTTATCTTTTATTTTATAACTCGTTTATACCGGGTTTGATAGAATTTTAGTCGACTGAACCAACATTCGGGTACGGGGGTACGGCGCGATTTTCGAGGAACGATTGCACCAATTGCGGAAAATAATAATCAGTTAACATCGAAAGGTGTCGCTAGTCATTTTCAAAAAAAACCCAAAAATCGATTTTCCCGATGATTTCCTTTGGCCATAATGCAAGCCACACAGTTACTTTTTTAAAATGCATCGGATTTTTTTTAATTCGCGAGAGTTGCTTGCTTCGAAATTGAGCATTAATCGACAGATAGATGCTACTTTTGAGCGCTTATAAATACCAAAGCGCTCACGGAGTGCCCAAAATGTTTTTTTTTTGTGTGTAGTGCTCTCTCTTTAATAACTTTAATATGATTTTCAATCAAATATGACTCCATTGTGATAAATGTTAGACTTTCAAAAAACAAAAAATATTAAGATACCCACCCCTAAAAATTAGAGTAGATTTCCATCTTGCTTTATCCAACATCTGCCAAACCATTTCTCTTGAATAGCCCTAACATTATGGCAATAATAACTTTTTTGGAAAAGCAGGTGCAGGGCATCCTGCTGTCGGTTAGCCCCCTTCTAATTTTTTTTTGTTGTTCTTGTTGTCTATCGTTGCTGAAGCAACCCAAGCAGAACGATGCCGTTTGCTTCAGCTCCTCTTGACTTCTTGAGGGGAGGCATCTGAACCATCTCTGGCGCAACTTTGGCAAATTCAAATTGCAGTTTAATGCAACTCGCCCGCCAACCCCTAAAAACAATTTTTTGGTTGTTGAAGCAATATTAAAAACAACAACAACAATTATAACAAAACCCAAAATTTTGTGAGTAATTCAAAATGCACAAGAAAGATTGGTGATGCCAGGGCAACCAAACAACAAAACTATTACATGACATGTGAAAATGTTCCATAAGTTTGAATATCAAACTAAAATTAGCCAGCCAGGGTGGCATATACAACTCCTACTTATAGAGTAACCCTCACTTGTTTGCTTGTCTTAACCGGAAACGGAAATGCACGGAACGCACTCAACCCCCACCAACTGGCAACAAAGAAAAGTGCAGGGGCAAAAGGCAAACGTTGGCAATACCATTAAAGTAAATAATTTATGCAACTACTTCTTGACTTGATTTTAACACATGACTATCGTTGGTCGTAGTCCTTGAAACAGTTTGAGGCGAGTTGTTCCTGTTGCTGTTGTTGCTGCATTCGCCAATTCCTAGAAATAACATCAATCAATAAACCGGCTTAGTTTACTTAAATTTCTTTTGAATGCGAGCAATATGTTTTCCGCGAATTTTCCAATGCTCCCATTTGTATTGCGAACAAAAGTATCGATTGCTTAAATTTTTAGCTTAGTAATATATAATATAAATTTAACGCCTTAAAATAAGACATACATGCCTCAAAGTCGTAAGTTCCCAATTTTATACCTAAGGGTTATATATTTTAATGTTCACAGAGTATCCGTGATCATATGCCAATTAAGTGATCATAATTGCAATATTATATTTATAATCAGAAAATTTATAAAATAAAATAAAATTTGTTTAATACAATTTTCTTTATTCATGACTGAATGTCTCATTGAGGGGGGCGCCATATTTTATGTAATGTGAGGTCGCATAGTTTATAACCAGTGGTCGATTAAGATCCGATTTGTCCAGTGACCATAAGCGGGCTTAGAAGTTACAAGAAAACAAATGAACTTATACACATAGTTCAGGTAAAACAAATAACCTTATCCTTTAATTCGAGGTATTTCCCATCAAAGCATTTCGTTTCAGTGACTGTCCTTTTTACAAGAGTATAATTGAAAATTACTTTTATTAAAAATGAAATGAAAGAATTATTTGTTTAGTTTAGTTTAGTTATTTATTGCATATTCCCTTAACATACAAAATTTGCTCAAGCTAGTATGTGAACAAAATTATTTACATTGTTGAGCTGTCACTTTTCATCCGAGATATTTTACATAATGTTGTCTTACATTATAAGAGAATGTAATAAATTCATTCGTTACACTCTTATCTATGCAAGTCTCCGCTTATTAAAATAGTCTTAGCAACCCGTATAGCTTTATAGTGTAATGGTCTGACGCAAAATTTTCATACTGGGGGCAGGTACGAATATAATTCGATTAACGTCACCTGCGTTGGGCTATCGCGAATCCTTGATAATATGTGGTATCCCTAGCTTTTGGTTTTATGTTTTTACGGCTTAGTCGATATCCGAGTCGATAAGGCAGATAAAATGACGCCTGATTGATTTTTTTCGACTTTGGTTGCCTGTAACTTAAATAATTTTTACTTAATCTGTACTTATTATATATAACTAGAAAGACCACGTCAATACCTTTCGATCTAATCATCTTTTATGCCGATACAAAATTTTGTTCACGAGATATTGAGGAATAACTGAAAAAGTGCCCAAAAACAAGTTTTTCGAAAATATCTCGAAAACGGTGCTTAAGAAAAAAAAAAAGGTTGTCATTTTCGTGTTTCTCGACCCCAAATTACCCTAAAAAACACTTTAGGAAGGTTCCCTCGATGACCCTTAAATTTGTTAACTAGTGTTATCGATAAGGTGCAGTCTTAGAAATTAAGCTACTAAACAAACTACAAAACCAAAAAAAAGCTAGAAAATATAAAGAATTTTTATAGTCTAAATATTTTATCAAGTATACATATATATACATTTTATTTTAATCATTTTTGCTTTATTAAAACTACTGCTATAACTTTTCCTATTAATTTAAATATTTTATAGAAAACGTTCCAATTAAATGCTAACCAGTTAACACCTAATTTCAGCACTATAACGTCATTTTCTGTTTTTATATTAAAAGTTACAATAAAAATCTTTCAACTGAAAGTTTTTGCTAAGGGCTGACTTTGTTCACACTTAAATTTTTTTGGTCTGGCAACTCCACTTCGCCTAATGAAGTTTTTCGTGTGCCGCTCATTTGCGTTGAAATCGAATAATTGAAGAGTAAAATAATAATAAAATAAAAAATCAACATAAAACAGAACAAAAATCTAAACTAGCAAGCGTGAAGAAATGACCAAAACAGAGTCCCACTCGAATTGCCAACCCTGCAGTCGCTTAGTCAGTTAGTGAGCCACTTTGTTGGCCACCTGGATGTATGGTTGGGTGGGTGGGTCCAAACGGCTACAATTTCATTTCCATTTCAGAAACAAAATAAACAAACAATAAAACAATACAGAAGCAACAATTCAGTGTTGCCAACTTTTCCATTGTATTTTGCGTGCAACAAAAAAAGAAAATAATAATAATAATAATAAAAATAACCAAGTCGGCTTGAATTTCTATTTTTTTTTTTTTTTTGGTTTACAGTTGTACACTTTTTGCCAACTTTTTATTTTTCATTTATTTTGCGCTTGCAAATTAATTAAATGCACTCGCCTGTGATTTATGTGAAATTCGCGAGGATTGTTGGTCATGCGGGAAGAGAGGACCTGGGGCACAAAGATGTATAGGCCTGAGTTTAGATACTATGTTGGTAGCTGCGTAGTACAAAGTGCAAGGGGAATTTACAAAATTCGAACTGAAAAAGTGGAAAGCGAAAAAATGAAAGTACTGAGCCTCTTGGCAGTGTATTGCCAATGCCCTTGAGTGTTTCACATGATACCCATCTGCGCTCAGATATTGCATCGTATATATAGAGGTTTTTTTTTTAATATTTTCGAGTGCCAACATTAGCCGGCAACAATAATAACAATAAAAACATGGAACGGTAGCTTCCATTAGGCGGCACTGCACTTGAAGTGCATTCCTGCCAACGTTTAATTATAATGATATACAAATGTATCTGTATCTGTATTGGTTTTTTTGTGTATGTATCTCTACCATTATGCTTAATGGCTTTTGCGGGCGTATTACTAATTGGTATACCAAACATACCAAAATTGAAGAAGGACAGACACATTAGCTTCCCAAAGCCAAATACACTTAAGATTAAGTTATCTGTTAACAAAAAAAATAAAAAGAAAACAAAAAATAAGTATGAAACCAAAGCATTTGGCTTGCCAACAATCAAATATGATTCAAATGTCTAATAATTTTCTACTTAAAAATTCATTAAATCAAAAAGCCATACAACAACAATGGCAACAATGCAGCATGAAAAGGCAAAATGATTTACTTATAATAATACCGAATACAAAAACGTTAAGCCGAAACAATAACAAAGTAAATGCAGAACTTCAACTTTAACAACGAACGTATTATACTCTACTTGAACCTTTTGTGCGCGTCATTATTCATTATCTTTTGGATTAAAGGCCAGTACGCAGTTCGAAATATTTCGCATGGAATCACAAAACTTCATATAAAAAACAAAAACATTTTTGAACGAAATGGATTTACTTTAATTTGAAATGGAATGAATTGGTGTTTAAACTTTGTTCACTTGACATTCGAAGTTTAAAATTTCTTACACCTAATACTTAAGATGAACTAATTATTAATAAGGAACAAATTTAAAATTGAAAAAATTCGATTTGGAAATTTTGTATAATATCTTTTACTTTTACTGCGAATATTTTGTTTTCGAAAGTCAGTTGTTTAATAATAGTATTTGCAAACACAATAAAAATTATTTTATATGATTTGAATGGTTCGGTCGGTATATGGTCAAGACGCTCCAGTTAGACTCTCGAAATAAGCTAGATGTTAATAATAGTGGACCCCTGAGACATTCTCCTGCCCAAACGTTGGCTTACCTGCTATTTTCGGGCTTATTAAGGGTTTTTGCTACATTGTTTTTCAATAAAATACATATATACTAAGTGATATTGACACTGATTTTAGCGTTTCAATTGAAAATTCTTCCAAATTCATTTTTTTTTTGCGACGAACTCAATAATTTTACCTCCGAAATTGTACCTTCTGATTGGCGACGTAATAGCAATCACTTGTTAGACCGCCCCCAATAACATTTTTTGCATATAGGCATTTTCGCAGAAAGGTCCACATACTTATACCATATTATTAAAAAGTAATATTTAAAAGTTATTCGTTTAAAAAGATCAAGCCAACTTTTACTAATATTATCAATGTTAGCAATAATGACAAAATTGAAGGTTTTATTTGAGTCTTTCTTAAAAAAATTAAAAGCCAATTGGAAAAATTTGCGATTTTAAAATCAAAGTAAAAAACAAACTTCTCTCTTCGGTTAAATCCGATTATTGTCATATTATACAATAAAAATTTGAGTTGTCTTAAAAAATAACACTTTTACACAATTTTCAATTTTTTTCCTTATTTCGTGGTGCAAATGCGACTTCGCGCTAGCATGAAAGGACCATATATATTAATTATATTGATATACTGTAGAAATCTGTTAAACCGTTTTGAAGATATCATTGAAAGAGCCGTTCTATACAAAATATACAATATATATATATATATTTCCTTTTGCGAGAATTTTCGTGATGAATAGTTATAATGCTAGTTAATAATTAACGGTCATAAAAATCCAGCCGTCCAGCCGCCTTGAGATATAAATGGTGTAAGTACGACTATTTTTTTGTTTGTTGTTGTCGAGTCATGTTGCTTAGCTTAAGTCGTCCTATCTAAGGGTATCATAGTAAAGCCTCCAAAAAAAAAAAAGGTAGGAAAAAGAGAACCGAAATATAGCCAAGTTGAGGCGCGAGCTGCCTCGCTAATTTGCACTAATTGATTTTTTTGTGAGTGCGTATGAGTGTGCTACCAAGAGGAAGGCGTGGCACGGCAACTGATGCCTCTTTTTTTTGCCCTTTTTTTTTGTTAGCAGCTTATGTTATAGAGGCTTTAATTATGCGTCAGCTGAGACATTGTGGCGTCTGTCAAATATGTTTTTTTTTCATTTAACCTTTGTTGACAGTGGCTTGGGAGACATACTGGTTTGTTGTTGTTGTTGTTTTTTTTTTATACTACTATGTGTGGTTTTGCGGTTGCAAGCAAATCGAAAACTAAGCGCAGTCAAAGACTCATTAGCCGATGACGTTTTAGGCCGAGGCGCAACGAGACCAACTCCAAATCCCGACCCCTCTACCTACTGTTCAATGTCTGTCACTCAAATTGGGTTTTAATGCGCGCACCAAGGCTGCCCCAATGTTGCTCATGTTGCCCCAAAGTCGCTGTCATTTGTTAAGTTAAAAAAGTTTCTGTCAGATATTTTTGTATTTTTGTATTTTTCTGCTTGCTCATTGTACTTAGTGGTTGTCAGCTCCCTCTAACCCGCTGAACGAGAAAAAATCCAAAAACGTAGGAACGCACTGTGGCCATTACTTAAATTATTTTTCACAATACTAGCTAGCCGGGTAGTTTGTTGGCAGCGACACTTTCACGACGAGCAAATCGCTTATTATTAGTGTGGCAAAGCAAAATGTATCTGTTGGATACTTTCTTAGCTGTTGGCTGTGCTCTGTGCTAAGCTTTCTATATAAGCACGTGTTGGTAGCATAACAAACTGTGGGTAATTGGAGCTTGTCGAGAAATGCAAACAAAAAGAAATCTGACAATAAAGATGTTCAACACCTTAAACTAAATAATACTTTGTTTTGTAGTTACTAAGCAATATTTGCGACTTTAAGCTAATATGTATATGTATATATTATTTAATTTGCTTACAGGTATGGAAACATTTCTATTTGCATAGCAACTTGGCGTAAGTTGTAAAACTTTGAAGAGCATGAGAGTTAACTTAATACCAAATTGGCCTTAAGTATGTATTCTGTTTACTTTTTACGCCCACTTTAATTATACAACAAGTTGGCTGCCTTCGAGCTTCGTTTAAGTTGCATCTTCAACGTCAGCGCGTCACTCAAATTGCTTGCGTCTCTTACATTGCACCGCTGACAGCAAACAAAGAGTGTGGGTGGTTGCGGGTAGGTCAATCCATTGGCTCTGTATTGCCCCACCAGTCGCACTCAGTCGCTCAGTCACGGCGTCAATGTTGTTGCTGCGTGCACCTGCAGCTGCAAGAGGCACACATCCAACAGATGCACACAAAAACGAGCACATATGGCCAATTTAATGCTGCACGCCCCCAACCTGTCTACCCAACTGCAAATCACTGCGATGAAAAAACAACAACCTTTCAACAATCGCCGGCTTGACGCTGACGTGGCTTGGCTTGGTACTGACACGATTTCAGGGCCCTTCTCTTCTTCGTTTTAAATTGGCCTGGCATGGTAAATTATACGAAAGTGCAACAGCAACAACAAAAGATGCAATTGCAAAACGAGTCAAAACAAAAATACAAAAACATTATGCACAAAAAGGCAAAGTAAGTTGGCATCCATTGCATAGCAACGCTCCAGTTCCAGTTCACAGACATTGACACAGTTTGCCAGCCCCGTCCAGCTGCCTTACCTCTCGTAAAGTTTTTACTATTATTGTGCATGATAGTACTATGTACTCATTTCTGCTACCTTTTATGATTGGACTCCTCTTTATATCATGCACCCTAAGGAGCGAGGGTTTAATAGAATCGCGTAACCTATCTACATTGCACCGAGATAGCTGACACTCAAAGGATATCAAAAGAACGTATTGGACATATCGTTCATGAATATGTGGGTATGCTAAAGCTCTGTGCAAAGTGGGTGCCGCGCGAGCTCACAATCGACCAAAAACACCATGTCACAAATCAATAAAAACGATGGCTAAATTGCATGAATTGGGCTTCGAACTACTTCCGCATCCACCGAATTCTCCAGATCTGGCCCCCAGCAACTTTTTGCTGTTCTCAGACCTCAAGAGAATGCTCGCTGGAAAAAAATTTGGCGCCGATGATGAGGTAATCGCCGAGACTAAGGCCTATTTTGAAGCAAAATACAAATCGTACTACAAAAATGTTATCGAAAAGTTAGAAGGCCGCTATAATCAGTGTTTCGCCTTCGATCGCAACTATATTGAATAATCAAATCGAATTTTGCCAAAAAAAAAATGATTTTCTTTAAAACGATACGAACTTTTCAGCCGACCTGTTATGTGAGCTAGGAAAACCAAACTTGACATTTGGACTTCTTATGCGATCAAGTTTATTTTTATCTTCTGCCACGACCACTTCCACCCCCAATTAATTTTAAAGTTACAGCTTTTGTTTGCAGATGTAGGAAAAGTAGAACTCTTTCGATCATTAAAATCGCACCATAAACAGCGGATATATTTACAATACAAGTGGAAATTTGAGTCCCATATATAATGACAGCTCAGTTGCTGGAATATCGGCCTTAAAACTACGTCACAACATTTAGGATCCAAAGTTCCATTCTACTTACTTATGCTATAAGTATTATTATATTTATATGGTATATGTACATAATAAGTTGCCTTATAATGTGATGGCACAGCGTTTCCCACAGTCGCCTGCCTTTAACGTTACTCATTTTTTTTTTTTTTTTTTGAATACATATAAATAACCATATTTCATAATAATTTCATAGCCAAATGTCTGATATAGATTTCGACTTTGATCAAAGCATAATAATAATAATATAATACTGGACGCTTCGATATACTATCGATGAATCAATACCAAAGTCAATTATGGATGCAGAGCATTCGAATGCAGCGCTCTCCCAACCCGATTAAAATTTTTGGTTTGCTATTCCTTTAGTTGAGATAAGTCTAGTAGACTTGCATGTGCTTCATCTGGGGCACATAGCTTCGTGCACAGTTGTCATCATTCATTGTGGTTTATTTGTTGTTGTTGTTTTAGCTAAAGCTATCGTTGTTGGGATTGCTGCCCACGCTGAGCTCAATGTTTGTTGCATGTGAAGGAACCACAATTTCACGAAGTTGCAGTTGTTGAAGTTAACAAAACTGCCAAAGACGTGGCCTAAACCAAAACCAAGAAACATCTCCAACTGAAATCTAATTAGCAATCCGCATTTGTTGTTGATGTTGTTGTTGCAGTTGTTGTTGGCTCTGATGCGGCACATTCCTTGTGCAACGACGTGCAACTTGTAATGAGCTTGACATACATCGTGCTTGGCTCAGTTCGTTCGGTTTGGGATTGCTGCTGAATCTTCAAAATAGTTCAGCTGCGCGTTTCATTTTTCCTTACTAATTTTTTTTGGTTTTTTTCATTATTATTGTACTAAATCGTTTTTACGGCTCGTAAATCTTCAATTGTTATTATTGTTTGTCCGTTATTTAACGTTATAATAAGCATACTGTACACACAGATACACATATACACAGAAATACCCATAAGTATACTTGAGCTGAGTTTTCAGCTCTGTACCAGAGCTCCCCCTCATGGGTTCCCTTTCCCATGCATCCGCTAAGCTGCTTACGCTTACTCATGGCCATTGCTGCTTCGTGAGTTTTTGAATGCAAAAGTTTACAATTAGCTCGTCTGGACATTCACATGCGGGACAGACTCCCACGTCATTTAAATACGTCTTCACTCCCTGGGCCATCAATAGCGTAGCACTTCAATTCACTTGGGTATTTATTTTGATAGCGTGTTCCAATTCGTGCTGCTAATGAACGTTGACATACTGCAAAGAAAGTCCAACTCGAAAACGTTGATGAAAGCCGCTTAAGCTAAAGAGTTGGCCAATTGAAATGTGAAGCCTCTGATGGTACATACCATATGTAGTACATACATATATGAATGAATCATATCAAACAGTCGCTTTTGACAGTTGATTTCCCATTAAAATGTTGTAGCCAATGACTTCTTCCCCCCTCTAAATGAAGATGCCGCATTTTCAGATCACAAATCTGTGTCAATTATGTTAATTTTGTTATTCTCGTTGCTCTTATTTGACAATTCATGGTCAAATCAAATTTGTTGCGGCTATTGCATTAAAAAGCCAACATAGGAAATAATAATAAAAAGGAAAACAAATGCGAAATAAATAAGCACAAAAAGAAACAAGCAAAACAAGAAAGATTGTTATGACAAAGCAAATGAAAATAAATGAGGCCAAAAATGCACAGGATGGCGGCGACCAAGTGGAGTGTAGCTACAGGATTGCCTTAGTCAACGCATATTTTAAAGATAAGCGTACGTCAATGACGGCAAGCAACCACAAAGGACATGAAGAGCGTTAGTTGAGCACAAAGAGCCCAACAAATTGTATACAAATGGTCAACTTAAGTAAAACAATAGCGGAAGTAAGTGACAGGAGCATGGCGGAGGAGGTGAATAGCCAAATAAAACACTAAAATAAACAAAATGGTCATAAAAGAAGCGCTACAAAAGTATGGGGAGTAAAAAACAGAGTTTGGATACATTTTCGCCTGTAAGTTTGGGAAAAACAAAAGCCAAGTGTTTTTTTTTCGTTTTATCTTGTAGCCGGCAAATGTAAAATTAACAAGAAATCAATGAGAAAAACGTCCACAACGAAATGCGCCGAAACGAAACGAAACGAAATATGCCATAGACAGTCCAAATGGAGGAGAGGGAGCAAGATACTACGTTCATAAATAAAAATCCACAAATGTAACGAATTTCGATGAGCTTTTGTTATTTCGCGGTTATCAATTTCGAGCGGCAAGCAGCTGTGGCGGCAACTTTAGCTTTTGCTGGACCAAGTCAAGACATCTCGGAGAGACCAGAGGCAAGAGAACAGCGACGAGACCCAGCTGAACCAAGTTGAGCCCGGCCATCAAGCATTAGCCAATAAGGCACTATATTGTTGTATTTGGTTTTGTTGGTATTGTTGTTATTGTAGCCCACATGGAAGAAACGCTCCCACGCTTCAATGCACAGACATCGGATGAACGAATAAAGAGGGGGGCACAAACCAAATGATGAAGAAGACGAAGACGTCAAAGAAGCAGCAGAAGCAGAAGAAGATTTCTTGGCTATGCTTGCGCATCAATTTGCGATTATGAAAGGCTGCCTAGCCAGAAGCAGCAGCAACAACAACAACGTTTATTTTAATGCCACTATTGGCCAGTTACAACTGCAACAACAACAGCAACAGCAACAACAACAACAACAACAACAACAGTGAACACTAACAATGGACAACTCTTTATTCAATTCAATTTTATGCGCATAGCAAGAAATCTGAGCATTTAATGCGCTGCCTTTGCCGCTGTCGCTGCCGCCTCAATGTGTGTGTCTCTGTTGCTGCTAACGATGCGAGGTGTCTGCTTGCCTCGTCCTCTCCTTACTGCCTAACTGGTTGGTTGTCTTGCCACAGCTGCTTCCAGTGGCATAGTCATGCGGGCACAGGGGAACAGGGGCCGTTGCGCACCTGTATTGTAGATTTTCATAACTTCCGAAATACATCGAAACAAATTCTTTTTAACGGCGTGTAAAGCATATTGTCCGATATTGAAATAGTCCTCATTTCAATATAATGGCCGTTTTTCAATATCTCCATTGCTACTAAAAATTCAATTTATACTATTTAAGTATCGGAGAGGGTATACAGTAAGACCAGAAATTATTCGAAAATTTTTAATTTTTATGTTTAATGCTTAGCTTAACTTATCGTTAAGATTTGGTCTAGATAAAAATTTGTGCAATAACTGAATTCTATCTCCTTAAATCAATTGGAATCTAGATAATTTTTGAAATAATTTCATAACGAGAAAGAAGTACCAACAATATATTTTATATCTATATCTGTGTCACTAAAAAGGCCAAAGAAGACTGAAGTTTGCTGCGAGTGAAGGATGATTGAAAAGCCACGGTATTTTTTAGAAAGCGTTACATTTTTAAAGCGTTGAAGTGATTATGTATACAAGTTCGAATATATGATGCCCAATAGATGGAAGTATTTCTTCATCAATTGTCGTTTTTAAACGTATCCAGTAACGAGGGGCAACTTACCAACATTGAGTTATCAGATATTTAATATTTGTTGGGGCCCCCAACTTAAAACCAATTATCGGACTCTTTGGGATCAATGCTTTCCCACTCATTAACAATAAATTTTGCCTTGTTGTTTGATGCTTTTTTCAACCAAATAGCCATATTAAACCAGGGGGGTAAGAAGCAAGCTGCCAATGGGCTGCCCCTGGATCTGATGCTGCCACTGTCGCTGCTGCTGCAGCTTCTTTGCTTCTTTGGCATTTCTTGAGCTTGATTTAGGCTGCACGGCCTTCACATTTATCGAAGCTTTGGCGTTGACGCTGTCACTTTTGTAGCTGTTGTTGTCGTTGTTGTTAAGTCTGCGCATTTATGAGTTCCATTTGATTTATGTGCACACATGCTTACGTTTACTGTACTGTAGTAGACAAAGCCAAGCTTTGTGCCAGCTGCAGCTTTTGATGTTTCCAGCCGATAGCATTGAAGATGCCGCAACAACTGCAAGATTTAAATGTTGCCAAAGTTCAAATGCAAAATCATGAAATGTTATTTTTTCTAGCTGCTGCCAAGCATTTTCTATACTCTGTATCTAAAGAGTAAGGGGTATATTAAGTTGGTGCAAAATAATCTAATGCGTAAAACCTAAATGAAAACGAGTAACATGTTCAGGAAGATAAAAGAGTAGTCTGTACATCGAAGACTAATGGACTAATTACTTGCACTTAGTTTTGATTAGCTATATTGGCTTGCGATTTAGGACCACAATTTATGGATAACAAGCTTTCGTATTAACACTGCTATCCAATTTTAACAAATCGGCTTGGAACTGCGGGAGTTATATGTAAACTAACTATAAAACAAGTATTAAAGTATGTATTACAACTTTATCATGTAATTTCAAGGTCACATAAAACAAAAAATAAAACAAAGACAGGGCAGAACATAAGTTCTTTTTAGTTAAAATTATCAGCATTTACCACTTTCAATTTCCTCTGCCTATGCAGTGCAAAATAATTCAGCTATTAATGATCAGTGAAATCTTAGAGAAATTAGTGACATATGGGAATTTTTGTGCACACCACATTTATTTTACAAGTCGTAGTGGAGAAAATCCTTACTGCTTACCATATGGCTCCATTGAGGCTTTAATTTTTTTTTCACTTTTTAAGGGTACCGAAGCTAAGCTGCTCAAATTCCGATATTTCTCAGATTTTTTCTATATTTGGTTGTGGGGGGGGGGGTTGGCTGATTCAACAAAGAGCCAACTTATTACTCGTTCATTGCTTGTCTCGTTCCGCTGCACTGAAGCGCATCACCGCATTGTTGTTTTACTTGTTGTTGTTGTTGCCGCCGCGTGCTCATTTTCATTTATGCTTGAGCACTTTGCAACACAGCAAAGCAGAGTTGAGTAGAGTGCTCCAAGCTGTGGCATGACTCGCTCGCTTGAGTATTTGGCTTTTGCATGCTGCTGGGTTCGTTGTTGTTGCTGATGAGCTGCCCCCTCGTGGCAGTTGCAATCAAAGACAGATGACTCTCAGTCGATGGATCACGAAATAGAGGGTAGCATAGAAACAGAGAGAGAGAGAGAAAAAGAGCCGGTATTAGTTCCCCAAGTTATGATTAAATGGCAATTCGTGCGCTGCACTCTGTTCAACTCACTCTTTGCGACAAGAGCTGGTTCCTCCGTTTTATGGACTTTTCGTGCTTTATTGACCAAAAAACAAAAAAAAATCAAGACTATCCAGATGAAGAGAATACCTATTGTAAATTGAGAATGGATTCTTTTTCAGTACAGTTGATAATGTTGTTGTTAATTTAACGCTAAATGAAGTGCGAAATTACAAAAGCCTTGATGGCTTTTTGTTACTTTTGGTTTTGTTTTTGTAAATGCTTTTGGCCTGCCCAATAGCTTGGTCAAATTGTAGATTGTTTCGTCTGCAATCGGCTTCATTGTTTTTTTTTTTCGTATTTTTTTTTTTTTTTTTTTTGAGTCATTTCCTGCACAGTCATAAGCATAACAAAAGCCCAGTCAGCCAGACAGGCAATCAGTTGGGGATATAAAAATTTATTTGTATTTCTTTGAGTTGGCGCAAAATTAGTTTTTGTGTTTTCACTCTTTATTCCAATCACTTGGGGTCCGAAGCAAAATTTGAATGGACTTAATTGTTTTGCCTGTGGGAACTCTGCATTCGCATCTTTTGCATGTGGGTGCAAACTTTGAGACAGTACAGCGTACTTGTTGCTGTTGCCAAGACCGACGCGTCAGTTGACTTGCCTTGGTACACATTCCTACAGGTTATGTGTCAGCTTATTTCTCTGATAAACAAATCCAAGCGACAGTCACTGCAAATAGAAGCCAACTATTCACTTTTCTCGCTCTCTTGTCTCGGCTAGAATGATTGAATATTGTTGTCGCAGCGTTTTTTATATTTTACGCTTCTTTGGGCACACGTGCCCCGGAAATGAGCAACAACAATAAAAGCAGCGACAGAACACTGTTCGGCTCAGAAGGGTAGAAAAACCATATCCACAGAGACAACAATAATATAAGGAAATGCGCGTGCGATAAGCGCCGCATTTCAAGCGTTGGGAAACGTTGTCATGGAAACCAACGCGTCAGCCAAACAACAACCGAACAAAAAACAGCTCAAACAAACAATGCGGCGACATCAATTTGTATAACCTTGCACAAGTTCGGGATGGGACGGCACAGACGCCTCGGAACTAATGCACATTTAATGCACGCACATTGAGATAAACAACAAAATCATGAAGAATAATGAGCAGGTGCAGGTAGGCAAGGCAAGGGACACCGGCGGCGTAGGTAGCTAGAAGCCGAGATAGGTGAGTCAGCCTCACTCACACCCCCGTTTATTACAGTGATCACTATGTTTGGCAAACAAATGACAGTAGTGACAATTGCAAATATTCCAACAATAGTGAATAAGACCATACCTAATCAAAATGTTTCCCCGAAAAAATAAAAGTAATTAGTTTTTTCGTTTGTGCCTTATACACAGTGCTAAGGTTGTTAACAATTCCTGTTCCAAAAAAAAATTTAATAAAAGTTCGGAAATATGAAAGAAATTCTTAAGATAGGCCCCATTAATATTAATTTTTTATAGAATTTTTAGATGAATTTTAAGATGCGTAAGCATAAAGTGTCTCGTTTTCTTTTACGTTTCTTCTCATATTACGGCTTATAAAACATTCACCGTTTCCAATTGCGAGCACTTACTGTACTCTTAAGCCAATGTTGCATACTAAACGAAAACAGTTTTTTTTTACTGTACTTACTTATATTTTGAGTTGCCCATAAATATGTAATTAATGCCCTTGGGGAGCTGTTGGCAGGACGCGATTTAAGTTTGCAACATGCCGACCCTGCACCATCCTGCCCCGTTTGGCTGGCACGCTCGCTCGCGCCAATAATTGCCAATTATCAATTCAACATTCGACATGCGATGATGGGAAGAGGAGTCGCGGGTATTGTACAAAGTGCCACAGTATTCAATATGCCCGTCTGGTCAGTTTGACGGGGCGCACTCGTTCTCGGTGGCTAAAATTATCCCAGGAGGCGGATGGTAATCGATGATGTACAAAACGACTTTGCAATGAATGGCGTGGGTTGTTAGCAGATAGTGGATTTGGCCTTGCTGCCCATATTCCCTTCATGATTATTTTTACTGATATACTGGATGATTTTGCGCTTGGCCCTTTGGGTATTTTTGTATGCAATTTGTATTGTTGATTTTCCTGATGGCGGCTAATGATGGAATTGTTAAGGAATTTAACGTATTTTTAAGGCTAATCAAAACAATTTTAGTCGGCTTGGGCATGTAGCTGAACTTTTGAACTATGCATTATAAAACATTTTTTAATATTTATGCACTCTATGTTAAGGCAAAAAATGTTTTCTGCTCCACGCAAGTTTTTAATACCCTTCAAGAGAATTTTAGATTTTTGTGGGATGCATTTAGAAGTCAGAAAAAGGTCGAGGCAGGCTTTAAGTTGCTTATAGCCAAATTTTCCGCATTGGTCGGGTATCAACGGCGTTAGACATACAAAGAATGAATAGGCTATATAATCACTTAGTAATTGGCCTTTTAGAAAAAGATGTAGACGCTCTAAGCGGTATCATGTTCGACATCTAACGGATAGATTTTAAATAGTTTACCAAAAATTCTTTTTTACTCATGAAATTAGTTTTTATACTGGTTGAGTTTACTGAAACTATTTAGCTTCAGTTATGAACGATTTTTAAGATACACGATTTGCAAATTATCAAAGAAGAGATAGGTTTTTTTTTTTTTTTTAAATAATTGGTAGGCAGTAAGTAGTCTAAACAACTAATTTGGATATACTTTTTAAATACCTTTCTTTCATATTTTTATTTATTAATTCAATTGTTAACTGTTTTTCTGATAAACAAATAAGGTGCATTACTTAAATTATTATTATGCTATTGAATTTACATATATACATAAATATGCATCATAAAATTACTTTATTATAATGTGATTGTAGAGAGTATCTCAAAGTCGGTCAAGCCCGACTTTTAGGTATGCCTTTTTGTTATGTACTCTTGTATTGTTTCTATTGCAATTTTTTTAAAACATTTTTAGTTTGTTTTCTTCGAGTCTTTGATATAAAAGTTCTCTCTTTGGAGCTTCTAGCTAGAGCCAGGCCAATTTGAAATCCCCTAAGTAGAGTTTGTAGTTGGCATTCAATTTAGCGCCCTGGTCGCTGTCGTCGTCATGGCTGGCTAACAGTTGAGGCCATGGTTTTATCTCTCTCTATCTCCATAGAGCCGCAAGTTTATGGTTTATAACCACGTAATTCACCTGCTTTTTATTCATTTATTTGTGTTTAGATTTGCAGCAGAATTCGTGCCAATATAGTTGTTGGTGTTCCACTGTCGCAAAGTTCATTAGAAAGTGTTTTGCGGCGTTGTCTTTTTGTACAGTGCCATTGTTGTTGGTGTTGTTGTTGTTGCGGCGTTCGTTATAACTGCTGGAGTTCATGATACGGGCAGTGCACAATTGTTGCCCCGTAGACAAAGCTTTCCATTGTGTCTCCCTTTCTGGCTCTCTTTATGGGTTCTCTGCATGCTCTTGCCCCATGGTCACGGGCACTTGAGTGTATTTCATTATTATTTTTAGTTTTTTGGTTTTTGTTTTATGAAAACTTTGGTTTATCCCTGAACTTATCAATATCGATTAATAAGCGAGTGGTCGGTCGCTAATGAAACCCATGCTTAAAGGTCAGAATACCTAGTCTACTAGTTCTTTCGTCTTTTAACTCTTTGCAAAGTTAATTTTTTTTCTTATACAATCCACACACATGTATGCGTCTAATGAATGAACTTTAGTTTGGTGTGGGAGCTTACAATTACACCCACATAATTCCACAGATACTCCGACATCCCAAAAGAGAGAGAGAGAGAGAGAGTGAGAAAGGAAGAGACCAGGGCACACATGGTCAGGTGTTAATTACCGCACAAAGTTGTCGAGTGTTTGGTCGAGCAATCAAGTGACTTGATGGTGGCCCATTGCTTCGAGTGTTTTATGTATTAGATTGTTTGTTTTGGCCACATTGTGCTTGTGTTGTTGCTGCTGTAGTTGCTCTTGGGGATTTGGTTTAATTAATATTCAATATGTGCGCACTTGACTGCCAGCTAATTAATAGCAGGCCAACTTAAACAAAGTAACATTGTTTTAGTCAAGACGCAAACCACGTCGCATGACTCACAGATACACACACACACACACACACACACGTAACCACACGCGACATAAACCACAATCACCGCAACAGCGCACGTACAAAACCAAGCCAAACCAAACCATGCCAACAATGAAACCAAAAACCCGTACCCCAGCCCCAACCCCAACACGATCCAATCCGTAGTGAACCGCATCGAATGAACCAAGGCAACATCATTATTGAAATCACGCAAATATTTACCAAAATAATTTGTCAACTTAACACGAAAACTTTACCACACACACACACACACACACGAAAGCCCCCGTTCCCTTAGGGGGACATCCCTTTGATTACGGCCTTAAATGTTTGCTGCCAAACTGATTGAGCGTGCGATTTTGTACCATGTACTATGTTTGACTAGCTATTTATGAATATGTGAATGTTGGCCATGTTACGTGTCATTACGTCATCGATGCACGTCTAACGATAACAATTACAGTTATTATTGTAGCCAAAATAAAATATGCAGAGACAAGTCGATAAATTAGTCGAGTCCTGAAATGTAACAACTATCTCACATACATGCATATACGTACACATTGTACATAAAATTGCATACTTTCACACACATACAAACTCAAGCCATAAAATGGCACTGAAGCGCGCATAATCCTTTATGAAAACGTTTTATATATGTATATGTATTTATTTGAGCTCCACCTTTTTGGCCGCGGCTGGCTGCCTGGATTGCTGGAGGCTTTGGCTGCTGCCCATAAAATTAAAATTTCTTTACAAGCATTAAACGCTAAATGAACCTGAAAATTACGCAAATCGGCAGAAGCAGAGCAAAAGAAAAAAAAGAACAACAAAAAATTGAGAGGTAAAATATGGCGAGAAAACGAGATGAAGAAAAGATGTCGTCAGTTCACCTGTCAGAGGCGTTGTCAGATGGTAAAGGGGTCAATCCGGGACAGAACATGACATTGATGTTGTTCAAGCTGAATGACTGACTGACTGACTGGTTGACTGGTTGACGCATTGAGCGAACGAATGAATCTGCCAACACATTTAACGGCTCACTGTGCTCACTACACTGAAAACTTTCATGTGTGTACGTGTGTGTGTTCGTGCGTGTGTCAAAATTATGACAGTAGCTCGGTTTTTGGTAGTACCTACTACCTGTGAGCTGCCTTATCGCCAACTCATCGATGGTAACCTTTTTTCAGGGTGCGTGGCATACTTTTTGGAGAACAAATTGCTACTAAATGCAAAGCCACACATACACACACACACAAATCCACAAGGATACAGAGAAGGGGTTGGCATTTACACACACGACTTGTTCTCCGGCTTTTATGCATGTAAATGCCAAGCCAAAAATATTGCTTTATTTTTGTTTTACATATGTATGTATGTATG
Source organism: Chymomyza fuscimana (assembly GCA_949987675.1). NCBI lineage: Eukaryota > Metazoa > Arthropoda > Insecta > Diptera > Drosophilidae > Chymomyza > Chymomyza fuscimana. The sequence goes on from OX465088.1 coordinate 90,634,550, forward strand.
TTTATAAATATGTTTAGTGAGCCTTATGAATATAGATTTTTTCCAGCAACATTGCTTTTGTGTACGTGTGCGTGTATGTGTATGTGAGTGTGTCTGTCTTTTGCGTGTTTGCTTATGCGGAATGTATGTCTGCGTCTCGAACTGAATCTACTCATTGCTCCTCTGGTACAGGCTACCCGTGCCTTTTGCCTAAAATCTAAACCATGTTCTTGCCTAAAAGCAAAGACACTCATCAACTCAAAATATTTTATATGGCTACATATGTGAAGTTGTTTTATATAAGCATACATATACCATCGTTATTTTCGCTTCATTTTGTTAAATTTCACAAGCAGATGATGCAGATGGAGACATAAAGCATCAAACGCTCCACTACACACAGTACTTAAAAAGGTGTTGAAACATTTCATATGGAAATATTTATACCCTGTACCGTATGGTACAAAGGTTATAAAAGTTACATAAAGTATGATCAGGGTGACTAGAGTGGTCGATATACCGATGTCCGTATGAACGCCTAGATCTCAGAGATGGTAAAAGCTAGAGCAAACAAACTTGTAGACTAGATAAGATGCCTTACTATGCCATAGGAGATAAGTTTATTTTATTTTATTGATATCGGGACTATATTATATAGCTCCCATAGGGGTGTTTCAGAGGACCTTGAAAAAAAACAAAACCCTTATATGAATAATTCGTTTGTTTATGAAGATATCGTAACCAGATTTGGAATTCGGAAGTTTTTTCAAGCACTGTGCCAAATTTTATCAAAATCGGATGTCTATATCATATAGCCCCTATAGGACCGATAGGTCAAAAAAACGTGCTTGGTGGAAAATTCGACTGTTTTTTTGGTTTATGTTTATAAAAAATATCGTAACCAAATTTGGCAAATGAATACCTTTTGGAGTTTTTAAGCAGTATATCGTTTTTGATTGCAATGTGGTGGTACAGGGTATCCCAAAGTCGTACGCGCCCGACTTTAACGTACGCCCTTTTTTTTCGTTTTAGTATATTCTCTGTAAACACAAACACGTATGTATAGGTTTATGCCAAGGGTATTGAAAATGTGCCAGAAGTGCTTAACCTGGGTCCACATGGCATACGAAAATGTCGCACTCAGGTGCCTCTTAAAACGACAAATTTACTTAACTTTTCTGTTTTTTCGGCATAAGCTTGTAATCAATTTTCATTTAAAGAGCACTAAAAGGTTTTGAGTAGCAAAATCTGAAGAGTTCGCCATGCCTATATATCTTTATGACCTTTTTGGCGGATGCAATTTACCAAGAAAAAGAGATTCCCCCAACGTAAATCTTCTTTATTTTAATAAGATAAGAAAGAAAAGATTTATGTAAGTGTGTGTGATACAAAAACAATTCCTGTGTTTCTTGTTGACAAAAATACTTTTAGTACTTCTTTGAAAATACAAGGGTCTCGATTTATATTTTGCGACCAACAATGATAACAAAATTATTTAAGTTGATAAACGGCTTCATTGGTTTTTAAAAAACTTTAACCTACGGATGCCTTAGTCTCATAATATGTCACTTGACGGTCTTTCTTTATGCACCCCATCGATGTTTTCTGCGATGACGGTCGATTTTGGAAAACCCTTATGAACCCTTATAGGCGGCTGCGACTGTATTCTGCAAAGCAGCATTTTACAATGGCGTAATGTGTGACGTTATCACCAACAATCAAATGGAGTTCACCGTGTCACTCTTGTCGAGATAATCCGTGTTGGAAGTCGTAAATAGTTATGGAAAGAATATTTGCACAAAACGTTGTGAATACGTCTAACTTAAGGTTAATTTTATTCATTGTTTTATATGTCTCAGTGGAACGCTAGGTACTTAATCACACAATATGGAACACACGTTACATTGAAATTTAAATGATTATTTATTAGATACAAAAATATATGATCAGATTTCCTTTTATTTCAAGTTTAATAATGTACTAATCAAATTTTTTAAGTTGAAAACATGGATGCATAAACTCAATTTATTTTAAAGAGTGGTGTTGTGAAATGATCTTACTTCCTTTATAAAGGTAAGAGGTCTGAAATTAATGTATTTTTGCACATAAGGGAATATTAATGATACGAATCACTTCCGAAATCGATCTGTACGATTTTATGTTTTTTTGCAATGTATGCAAACTGCTTATCATATTCGGGTAGCAGATTTCGAAACTAGAGACACGAAACTTTACCAGCTGGTGCGTTTGGTTTGTTTGGTTTTTTTTTTTGTCATTTTTATGTTTATATAAAAAAAGTATATTTTCGGAACAAAAATAAAATAACGAGGTTCCTGCAGGTAATGACCTACCATTCATAAATAGATCACCAAAATTCCTTACCCTTTATATATTTTGAAGGTTCAATATATATATCCTATTATTCCATTAACAAATTTATGTAGTTTTGACAACTTTAAAATTGTGCCCCTTGGTAGCCATTTTCTGGGAAATGCCCATATGTAAAGATCATCAAGTTGCCAAATTTCTATCATATTGTAAAACGAGGGGACGAGGTCAGAAATCAACATTGACGATCGTCACCTGTGTTCGGTACATCGACATCTCTTAGTCAAATATTGTCGCCAGGTTTTATAGTCTCTATGAACTAGGTGGTCATAGGTGGTAACTGGCAGACAGACATGTATGGATGTTGATTATTTTGCTATTGATGGCATCGGGTCTTTCAAGCATCCTTCTGCCTGATGACAGTGGGATATCCTGCAAAATAATCTACCAACAAGAGGTGAACATAGTTTTGATTAAAGGGGTGACACGAGACTCATTTATAACAATAAATACACATTCCGTTACTTTGTCATGTATCAGGTTAGTACTAATTTACTGTATAATGACAGTTTTAGTTTTTTTGTAACTGTGCAAAAGTCGTTGACGTTTCTGTAGTAATTGTTTTTGGTATTGTTGACAATCTACTGAGCAGTCTAGCGAAAAAATTGCCAAGTAGAGTGCCAGACTGTGTCGAAGCCACCTCGTAGGTATGTCTTGCACCTTGGTGGTTTAATGGAAATTCTAGAGTGTGACACGACATCAGAAACAAACACGAAAAACAAAAACAACAACGACTAATGACGGTAGAAGGAATATTTAAGAAGTACCATATAAAACATACATTTTGCGCCAAGTTGGGTAGTCAGCAGGTATTTCAGAATGCCAGACATGTAAAATTATAAACCGTTGTAGAAAATTCGCAAGAAATAATTTATTTTTATATTTTACATTTCTTTTAATGGTGACGTTGTTTTTTTTTTTGGTTTTTTGGCGACGCTGCCGCCGATTTTCGCTCTGATAAATCTAAAACGAAATAAAACCTAATTTGATAGAAAGACGGGGAGCTACCAAAGCAAGAGCAATAATTACCCAACTTACTTAAATTATGCTGAAAGATTAAAGTCATTTATTATAATTTATTTATTTTGTTTTGCTGTCGCCTGCATTCGCTTGAGTGATTTCCTGCACTGGCGCCTGGCAGTTAGGCTATGCAAATTTTAAAATTACTTTGAAGTGACACGGGCACAAACCAACATCCCACATCCCACATCTCACATCCAACAACAACAACTAGCGCAACTATGGTCGCCATTAAATTAGGCACACTTCATTGGGCTGTGCACAGCAATAATAATTTATTATTTAATTTCTCCGCGGGGTAGTGCGGCAAAAAAAGACTATCGTTATAATATGGTGTACAATGAAAAAGCTCGTCGGCAACGTTAACTTCAAAGTAATTAATTTTCGGAAGTGTCAAAGTTGCCGTGCGGCTATGGAGAACTTTTTTATGCTTTATTTTTTTTTTTTTTTTTATAACGTCCAGTGTGTCGCACATTAAACAGTAAAGCGGAAACGGAAGTAGCTTGCGGCCATGTTGCTCACGCATCTCAAATACACACCCACACACACACACACACACACGCACACAAGAAACAAAAGCTAATCATAATATTGGCGTAAGGTGGCGCTATCATAATAACAAAGACTTCAAGCTCAGTCAGCTAAGCAAACACAAAAACACACAGACATACGGACACACCTCACCCCTCAAGTGGAAATAAATTAATTCAGAGGATACACTCTGGGACACCGCACCACTTACAAGCTTATATATGTATATTGTATATCTACAACGATGTTGGAGACTTCGCGTCGTGTTGATTTTGTGCAGATAAAGCAAATAAATGAAAATTTTGAAATTAATTTTTAATTCGCTCTGTATCATAATTTTTTGCTGCTTACCGACCAACTGACGGCCTGTAATTCATCATCTTCTAAGGATCCGTCCGTGACAATTAACGTTTAATTTACAATGCCGGTTCCACTGTCGTCCTCTTTTGAAAATTTATTAAAGTAAGCGCCTATATATAGGGATGCGTCCTTTTTTTTGAATGTTTATTGTAAGCTGGTCTTTATCTTAATGACTCTTTTTGTTGCATTGCACAAACATTTAAATACGAAGAAAAAAATTTTAATTTTGTGTACAGTTTTATTGCATACTTATGGGGCCCGCATAGCCTCTGGTCGCATAAATAAAACACCCTGCCGAGTAGGATAAGCTCTAAATATGCCTGAGCACAGTCAGATAATTGTAGCCTTAATTGCTAGCCATTTAATTTGTGTGAATTATGCAAGTCAGATGCAAATTTTCATTTAAAATCGCCATGGTATTTCCATATTGTAAAAATCAATTAATGTTGAATCTAAGAGCTTTAGCTGGAGGCTTCTTATTCCAGTCCAGCCAAAGCAGTCAAAAGGCCAAAACAAACTTGGCAAAAGCCAAACAAATGAACGGCTTAAAAAATACCAAGGATAATGAAAACGGCGCGTGCCACAACGCTTGCAAACTACTTCAATTTTCATCAAAAGTTCCATGCCCCTTCCCATATCCATCTCTATCGACATCGACCAGTTAACAAACAATAAAAAAAATATGCCAAATGAATGACCGAAGTTGAAGCTGAAACTGAGCAAGTGGAAATATTTTAAATGCAAATGAAGTGCCACACTCTGTGGCAGCAGTCAAGTGCTAAATGAAGGCTCTGGAAGAGAAATTAGTAGAAGAATTAGCTCATCTGGTGAATGAGAATTAGCTGCATTTGGACGATACGTTTCAATAATCCCCTATAGACTCTAGAAAAGTATGTCAAACTTCGTCGAAACCATGCCTCTTAAAAACTCGAGCAAAATAATGGAAATAAATAATAATCAACAACAAATTGGTAGACTGCCAACTTTGAACAAAAATATTTGTAAACGTTGACTGACATGGGATGCCCGGACAGCAGCGGGCACAGTAGCTTACGGCATTGGGCATATAGCAGGCGCATTTTTTAAATATATTTGGTGCTCATCACGATTACTTGATATCATTTCGCCAGCGGCTGCACAGCTCCTTGAGTAGAGGTCGTAAACGAGAGATTGACCATAATTCGCGGCATGGCCACGAAATTCAAGTGGCCAGGGCTGCCACAGGGCTGAAAGCTGCTTGTGCAAAACTTGCAAATAAATTGAAAAGCGCAAACTTTGTCAGCAAAACTATAGAAGAGGCGTGCAGCCAGTGAGACGGCCACACGGCCAGGAGGAGCAGAGGAACATGCTCTTAGCCTCTTGGCAATACATTTTGTAGCGCAAAGTTTTGCTTAGCTATGGCCCCAAGTAATGTAGCGTTCGCGTTGCCGGATTTTAAAAAATTACTTGCATACTTTTTGGCGCGCTTATAATTGTTTTCCATTTTTTGCCCCGCCTGCTTGCACTGCCTCTCTCACATAACTCATTACGCAAAGTTTTAGAGCGTTGGCGGTGGCTCCGGCTCCGGCTCCGGTTCGAGCTCGGGCTTTGGGCTCATGTTGAGATTTACTTTAACTACTTTTGCGCCTGCAACTATGTAATAAATTTTATAAAATTTGTGTCGTCGTAGTCGACGTTGCGGCGCATAGCCATGCAGAGCCACCCTCACTTGGAAGTTATACAACACTAAGCAGCAGCAGCAGGGGCATCCACCGCATTAGCTACACATGTTCCAGCGGCGTGGGGCTTAAGCTTAGCCTGGAGCCGGCTGGCATTATTCAGTCCTTGGCAAATCACAGCTGCTATTGTTGCCAGCTTTTATTTAAGTGCAAGTACGTCCAGGCCAAACCAAGCCAAGCCAAGCCTAGTGGCGTGGAGTATGGCAGAGCCGAGTCCTATTCTGATGGGACGTGGCTGCTGTTGCTGGTCCACTGAACTGTCGAAACTTTTCCAATCTACGTTAAATAAAAAGAAAAGTCTTTCATGTCTATCATGTCAGTAGGTATTTTATTATTTTTAACCTCGTCGCACAGATGCCATGCTCTACGACATCAGCTCACAGCTCTGCAAGCTCCAGTGTTGTGGTGGTTGGCCAAGTTACTTTAACCAACTGACGTTAGATGGTGGCACATGCCCCAATCCGCATCCCATACCAACACTGCAAGCCGCAACAGCGCACCGGCTGCTCTGACTCTGACTCTCTTGTTGTCTTCTGAAACTAATTTGTCAATGTCAAGTGTTATTTCTTATATTTTCTTTATATTTCCCGACTTTCTTTTTTTTGTCTTTGGTGCGCCTTGCCAAACTTTTACGCACGCTCGCATATATACACATACACATACACACTACGCACATACACCCCCACACTCCTCTTCATGCCGTTTGTGGTTCCCCTGCACGTAATCTATATCAATGTTGTGTACTCTTAGGCGCTCGTGCAAAATAACCCAGTACCCTAACTGACAGCCGGAAGCGTTCGCGCGACAAACGAAGGCGGTAAATGACAAACAGCTGTTTGTCCCCAACTGAAATTTCAATTAGGAATCCGTTTGCGTGTATAAGAGCACAAAAAAAAATAAAAAATTTTGGAATCATCTTTAAAATAATGTCATTCACGGACAAATATATGGGCACACTTTAAGATGCGCGCAAACTTTTCGCACGGAAAACTTTGCTTAGCAACTGTCACATCATTGCAACATAGTCGTAACTTTTTGGCAGTTTATAAAAATACCGAACAATATAAGGGGCGGCAAGTCAGTCCTGTCAGGATGTTTTTCGCTCACTCACTTCTTACGTTAAACAACAGCTGCAGTTTTTACTGTGTAGAGTACCATATATGAGTAGAGTTGCTTCGGTCCTGCCAACTTGATTAAGAAGCAAAGGAACAGGTACTACTTGGGTTCGTTGACTCTAAGGCGTCCCTCAAGCTCTGCCTAATTGCTCCTGCTGCCTGATGCCAGAAATTTCACTAAGTAGATTTTCTTTTGCGACACTTTTACTGACACTGGCAGTTTTCCGCTCGGGCTTTACATCAGCTGACATTTTATGTCAAAGTTCATTGCAGCAACACTCAGCCAGACGGGCCAAGAGCCCGAGACGAAGTCAAAAACAGAGACAACGAGCCACCAACTCAGATGGGCAGGTAGTCCAACTGACGTCAGTTTTCCCTTTTCTTTCTGGCGAAAATTTTTCGGTTAGTTAATTAATTAAACGAATGAGTTGGATCAGCTTGAGAGTGCAAGTTAGAAATGCCATCCCAACTGGCTCAGCGCATTTAATTTGAATCATTAGGCAAACGTTAAGCTTGTTTACAACAATTCCACAAAGCCCAAGTTTCCTGAGACTGGAAACTCAGGCCGTGTCTCTGCTTAAGAGTTGTTTGCACACTGCGCCGCAAATGCGCCCCTTACAATGCAAAGTACTTTTTAAGCTGCTTTTGTAAAAGATGCGAAAATTATTTCTGCAGAAAATCCATAATTATATGGCACTCAAGCTTAATGAGCTGCTTTTTATGTGAGCAAAAGCTGTAGCAAAAATAACAACAACAACCACAACAACCACACCACCAAGGACTCTCAATGACAAGTGACTGCCAGTTGTTGCAAAATTTCGAAGCGCATAACAATTGATTAGACCAAAGGAATTGCTTATACTCTGCCATGACATGGCATATGAGGATAGGCGATGGGACTGGCTGGAATCGTTAAGTATTTGTGTGTGAGAGTGCATAATCATATGCTACAATGAATTTATTGAATGCCGAGTGAATATAATAAAATATCATTTTGTCATATTACTAAGGCAGTTGCCACAAAACATACAGCTTACGAGAGCAGGCTGAAAAGTAGTCGGCGTGGCAAAGGTTATTTTTGTTTTGTTTTATACTGTTTTTAGATTTTAGGAAGGTTTCTGGCAGTGTAACCCGCGATAACCATAAGCCCAATTCTTACCGTGTACCCAGTGCATTGTAATTAGTAAATAATCATTGGAATGATTACTAAGTATTAGATTAGAAGAAGACTGAGAGGCGGGTCTATCTGTGTCGCATCGAGTGGGATCATAATATAATTTATTTCGATTATTCAAGACAAATAATATTAGAATATTACGCATCGGCAGAAAATACCGGATTTCCAAAGGAAAATTTTATAAATAAGTCGACTAAGAGGTTTTTCATTAAAGCCTGTACGGACTAGCCAAAAAATCATGCAAACAAAAACAGCAACTTAACTAAACGACACATGGCCTTTTTTGGTAAATTTTCTTCTATTTTTGATGCTAAAGGCGGAAAATCTGGGTAAACGCATATCCATAGCAGAGAGTAGAAAATTGCTCAGGGATGTGCATATTTTTAATTTAATTAAAATTACAGTCTTTATTTTATACAAATTTTTAAAATAATCGCGCTTGTTAATAAATTCAGTACTTTGCTTGGATTGTGGATTTCATTAGTTGTACCTAAAAAGCTCGAAATGAATAATAAACGGCATTGTAAAAAATGTTTCCTAACAATATTTTCTGCTGCTGCTCATTATTTGTATTTGCTGCTCATTTTATTCCACAAAAAATTGGGCAACACTGTTTTAATACTACCTCTACGTTAGAATTTCAAAGAAATTTGCGAACAAACGATTAGGTGCGTATTTTTGACTGCTGCGTACACGCCAGTGCTTTGAGAAATTATACTTTTTAAAAAACTAACAAAAAGTAGGAAGCAGCGATCTAAAACACAAATGTTTTTTTTTTTTATTAAAAGTGGTTCCTTTGCTGCTCGTCTAATAAGTTTTCAGCATGCTCTCGTTTGGATGTATATATGTCGTGTAAGTGCTTGTAGGCGCAACAATTGCTTTTTATGCTCATTTATAGCAAATCAGCTCAAGGACTTCCAGAAGGCGGCACAAGTTCTGAAGAAAACGCAGCCGATGATTACGATGATAACAATAATGATGATAATGATGATTTCGCGCGCTTATAACAATGTTTAACAAGCAAAAGCGACAACAACAATGAGTATGCGATTTAATAAGTACGACCAAAGAACACCAACAAAAACAACAACAACAAGAATAATAATAAACGAGACGCCGTGACGCACATATGGCAAAATAAACAAACAAACGCTTAGAAGTAGGCAACATTCGTGTGGGAGCACTTGGCCCAAATTGCTTAAAATTTAAAAGCTTACACATGCAGAAGTTATTTTTTATTTCCTACGGGTGTGTGTGTGTGTACTACTTTAGTGTAGCACACCTCTGGGCCAAGACAACTTAGGCTACGATAAGGAAGCCGCTGCCTACACTGCCCACTCGCCCACTTTTGGCCCTCAAAGTTTATAAAAATTAAGCGTCAAATATTTTTTTCAAATTACTTGCGTACCAAAGAAAACCTTGCTAGTGGCTAGCATGGTACCTGCTGACGCCCCGTAAAGTATGCTATTCTGCCATCTCTTGCGCTAAATTAGATTTTGCTGTTTTTTTTTTCTTTTCTTACTTTTTTTTATTGTTAGTTATTCTCCATTCTTTACGTTGTCGCTTCATTTTGTCAACTGCTTGGACAGCTGCCTCAACGAGCAAATGGCTGCCATGATGGCAATGGCAATGGCGGCCATTGTGGTTCATTGTGGTTCATTGTGGTTCATTGTTGTGCTATCCTTGTGGGTCTTCAGTTCTGCGTCGTTTTTTCACTTTTTTTTGGGCATTATATGCATACAAAAAAATGACGCTAAGTAGATTAGGTCAATGGCTGGGTGCTGTTTATTGTGCGAGGTTTCAACAAGTCACCACAGCCGACTGGAAAAAAAAAAAAATTTAATTGAGAGAATTTCATTTGTGCCTAAGCTGCCAAAACTCAAATAGACGCGCATACAGAAGTACAAAAGTTGGTTAGTTTTGTCGAGAAGCTCAAAAACCAAGTTAAAATACGGCAGGTGAGAGGGCGAACTGGCGCATAAAAGTAGGCTGCATGCCGGATAAATAGACATAGTGCAAACGACAGATGGACCAACAAAACGTAATTATTCATAATTCAATTTTCTAACACTGGAGAATGGTGCATGACAATTTCACGGCAATGGTAACAAGAGTGCCAGCAAAGCCTAACATGGCACAATTGCATGATTGCACTGTGGCCTCCTGTACACATGTAAATGCAATGCGTGTATGAGTGTGCGAGTGAGTGTATAATTGTGTTTGAGTGTGTGTGCGCATGGGTCTTTGTCAGTTAATGTGCTTTTTGGCATGCATGCTGCGCATCAGAGATACTGTATACAATATTAAGTATACGCCATGTTTGCCATGCCGTTGCGGTAAGTTAAGCGAATGTCAAAGTAATGAATGCATATCTCAAAACAAATGTTGTTCTTGTTGTTGTTGTCGCTGTCGTTGTCGACAAACTCGTCTCACTTGAACAGCATGCAGACATTATTGCAGCCTGTTTATTTAGCTGTCGTATGCATATCTGCGAGGGCAGACTGATAAGTTAAAGTCGGGCGCGGACGACTTTGGGATACCCTGTACCACTGCTTGCAATAAAATCCGGTAAATTGCTTAAGAACACCAAAAGACATTTGATTGCCAAATTAGATTATGATACCTTCATAAACAACCAAAAACAGACGAATTTTTAATGAAAAACTTTTTTTCGACCGATCGGCCCTATGGGAGCTATATGATATAGTCAACCGATTTTGATCAAATTTGGTACAGTGCTTGGGAACTCTAAAAAACTTCTTAATGCCAAATTTGGTTACAATATCTTCACAAACAAACGAAACACAACCAATTTTGAACAAAAAACAAATTTTCGATCGATCGATCCTATGGGACCTATAGAATATAGTGAACCGATTTTGATAAAATTTGTTACAGTGCTGGGGGTTTCTAAAAAACTTCCGATTGCCAAATTTGGTTATGATATCTTCATAAGCAAACGAATTATCCATCTAAAACTTTTGCTTTTTTTCGAGGTCCTCTGAAACACCCCTATGGGAGCTATATAATGTAGTCCCGATATCAAAAAAATAAAATAAACTTGTCTCCTATGGATTAATAAGGGATCTTATCTGAAAGTTTGGTTGCTCTAGCTCTTACCATCTCTGAGATCTAGGCGCTCATACGGACAGACGGACAGACGGACATGGGTATATCGACTTCTCTAGTCACTCTGATCATACTTTAGGTAACTTTGGGCGGTCTCCGACTTCTCCTTCTGTACGTTACATACATTTTCGGCTTGCACAAACACAATACACCCTTTGTACCATACGGTACAGGGTATAAAAACTTACTTTATATCTTATCATAAACTTTTTTTTAAATTGCATTCAATTTTTTTTTAGCTATTCTTGAAATTTTTAATTTTGACCATACCATAAGCCCGCCTATTTTTCAAATAAAATTTCCTGCTCAGTTTCCATTCCTCAGTTTTGAGCATTAATAGTTCTCAAAAACCAAGATCACTTGATTTTCGCATGTTTTTCATTATTTAACAGTATTGGTGAAGTATATTTTGAGACGTGTCTGAAAATTTGCCAACTGACTTCTTGGTTAGGCCGATAACTTTATATCCCGCCCTCGTATTTTGCCTGCATCATGTCCTGTGTGTTGTGCGTGCATTTGTCTGGCATTATATATTGGTGTTGGCTTTGATGCGGCTCAACTAATTGTGCAATGCGTCGTGGTTGCAGCTCCATCTAAAAGCTGCCAAGTCACGTTTTATACCATTCTTGTTGCTATTGTTATTGTTATTGCTCTTGTAGTTTTAGTTGTTGACATAGTGGCATTAAATATCATAAATCGTTGTACTAATATGGCGCAGCGTTTGTTGCAGCAGCCTGATCATATCCAATTAGAAGCCTAGCCTAACCTCTTTGGGATAGTATGGCAAACATTTAATTAGTGCAATAATTACAAATGAATTGTCAAGATTTATAAAGTTGCCTATAGGTAGGGCTCTGGTTTGACATCTCTTGACTACCGCAGCTCTTTCACGTAAGTTCTAATGTCACCAGCCATTTGCAATTTTACGCGACATATCCGTTGGCCCAACATTTAGATTGCATTTAAGTTACGCAACGCCATGCCAAACCCTTCCTACTAAAGCCAAGGGTCTAAAGCCGCCCAGCAGAACAGCGAACATCTCTGCATAGCTGAGCACAGGCCAGAAGCACCCAAGGCATCTTACCTTCCGCTCTTTCGCTTGCACACTTCACTCGCAACACAAGAGCGCAACGGATATCCGTTGAATGTTGCGCACGTTTAAGCGGCATTTTTCTTCAACTTCAGACCGGGTGAGGAGCTGCACCTTTTGTAGCTGCAGATTTACTTCTTTTTTTCCACTAGCTGAGACATTGTAAGCGCCTCACGCGCGGTGTAAAACAGAACGAACGACAACAAGGACAACGAGTATAGTGACGTCGTCGTCGACGTCAACGAAATGGGAAACGCGCCTGAGAAAATAGCCGCGGCTAGAAAGGGAAATGGTGTACGATGGGCTAAAGGCGCACGTGGGAGCAGAGGCGAAAGAATGCTGCTGGTACAACCATAAAAAAGGAAACACTTTCGCACTTTAATTTATTTTCAACGCTTAAGAGAACGAGGAGGAAGAGAGAGAGAGAGAAGGCAAAATACAAAACATGCATAAAAGAGCGAAGCGCGTAACACGGGGTAAAAAAAAAGAAAAGAAAAAAAAAACATGAAGAATACAGTAAGTGAGAGAAAAAGTGGGCCGGCTCCTGTGAGAGGTGCTGCACACTCGAAATGCTAACGAGTTGAGTGGAAATTCGACAAAAACAATTACACGTTCTTCTTCTTAAGGTTTCGCCTTACTTGGGACATGTTGCAGAAACCCTAACTTCGCCTTATCGTCCTCCTGCCACAGTGTTCGAATTTTTCACCCTCTACTATGAGGATTAACATAAATGTTATATTTTAAAACTAAGCTCAAGCAATTGGCATTGGCCGAAAATTGGCTTTCATGTGGCACTGATGCAATATGCAATTAGAAATGAAAATCTTTGAGCTTAACTGTCTTTTGAAAACGTATTTTCCCTTGAACGATATTATTATGTTGGAAAAAAAAATACTACAAGGGTCTTACTTCATGATGATAGTTTTAATTCAATTCAATTCAACTTTATTTCTTTGAGGTCTTTGTGGTATTTTATAGTTTCTAGCATTTGCAGAGATTAGCTTTAGTTTTCTACTCTGTGGTTTTTCTAAATATAAATTTTATAACTACCCCTTAGTACGAGTAACGGAAGTAACGAATTCAGTAGCTCCTTGGCAGTCCATTGTTTACCAGAATACACAATTTTCGTTACCTTCGCCATAGCTTATTTTTTTTTCTTTGTATGCTTCGAGTGTAAACAATTTTTTTGTTCGTTATATTTTGTTTGACTATCGTTTATCATGCTCATTACCAAGGACTTGTAACGAAAGTACCTACGAATGGGCAAAAGATATAAATACTTAAAATGGGAGAATCGCCACCAACCGTACTGCAGGGTAGTTAACTGTAAGAGAAATGACATTATTTTAGGAAAATTGGAAATAACTACTGGTTAGAGCTTAGACTATTGGTACTTTAAGTTAGTATCACAAGTAATAACTGTAAAACACGAATTCCGGGAGATACTCTATTATTTGTAATTTAGTTTTGTGGTACATGTATTTTGATCCGGCATGTATTTTGAGCGCAATCTCCCCAAATTTCAGGGCCATAAAAATTGATTGGCGTAACAATAGATTTTAATAGTTCTATTGATTTGGTCTGTTGTTTTAAAAGTAAATTTTATTTTATTTCATTTATAACTTTTTAAGTTCACATAGAAAAAATATAAAATAAATATGGAGTAAAGGTATATATATTTACTATAAAATGAATTTACAATAGATTATATAGAGGTAAAGAAAGCAAAGTAAAAAATTATATTTCAAAAATGTAAGGTGTCATAAGTATTTTGACAACCATTTTTTTTAAGGGAAAACTAACAAATGTAATTTCTCCAGTGTATTATTATTAAATATTACTAAAAAAAACTATATCCCCCCTTAGAACTTATAACCTTTTTCAACCGTTTAGGAACTGACCAACTTTTGAATGTAATCCAATGGAATATCCTTCCAGAGCTCTCCCACCTCAGAAATTGTCTCCTCGCGCGTCCTGGTCAAATCTGCACACCGCTTTTGTTTAATATACGCCCATAAATTTTCAATTACGTTCAAATCGGGACTTTGCGGTGGCCAGTCTAGTACATATGTTAACCCCAACTTCATTCAAAAAATTTGAAACTGATTTGGCTTTATGGCACGGTGCGTTGTCCTGTTGGAAAATAAAGGACTCTCCAATCAGTTTGTCCCCAGAAGGGAATGCGTGATCATTCAAAATGTTTAAATATTTCCCTTGTCCATGGTTTCGTTGATGGGAACTAAATCTCCTACCCCATTAAAAGAAACGCATCCCCAAAACATTATCGATCCACCTCCATGACTTACTCTTTCACAAACAGGTAGTTTTTTTTTATGCAATGTTGTTGGCATTCTTACATAAATTTTTTTTTTGGAACAGTGGTATTGAAAAGAACTTTCGTCGTTCCATAAAACATTATGCCAAAAATAAGTTGGCTTGTCAACATATTTATTAGCAAATTCCAAGCGCTTGACTTTATTTCTCATTGAAATTTGGGGTATAACTCTAGCTACGTAGGTGCCGAAATCTGCTTCTTTAAGACGTCTACGAATTGTTTTTTCGCTTATATTAATGTCAGTGTATTTATTAAGCTCATGGGCAACTCTCTCAGTAGTTTCTAATGGATTATTTTTAAATTGTCGCAGAATAATACGATCGTTTTGTTCTGTGGTCTTACGCGGTCTGCCACAACGTGCCACGTTTTTTACAGTATAATTTTTCTTATATTTATTAATTTGATAATAAACTGTTTGGCGGGATAAATTGTATAATTTACTGATATTTTGTACGGAAATACCAGAGTTATACTTCACCACCATATCGTTTTTAACAAGTTCACTTAATTCTTTTGATTTTCTTATATTTAAGTATACCAAATATGTAAAAATTTTGTTATCTGCACTTGGAATCGGTAATTCGAACTAAGCAGCCGCGTGCCTATGCTTAAAGCTCAAAGGCAGATTAATGCACACTAAATAGAGAGAGTGTCAAAATACTTTTGTCCACCTAACATCAGATCGCAAAGAAGAAGAATGCGTAAACCAAAAAAAGGAATAACGGAATTGGGAAAAATACTTTACCCGTTACTTTACGCTTACATACACTACGCTTTGTAAAGCATATAAGTTCCGTTAAATAATACAGTTCTTCAAAGCATCACCCAAAACACAGTGCAGAGTTTTGTCAAAATACTTATGCCGTCGACTGTATATAGTTCTTAAAGGTTGGTGTGTTTATGCGAATTAACGGTTGAGGAGGAATTTTCTTGTGTTATAGGTTAAACAGGCTAATCAAAACCGAATGTATGGAAAAACTCAGTCAAATCCCATTTTAGAAAATGTCAAAGGGTTCCAAGTGAAACAAATAACTATAAAACCAAATTTCAGCATAAAAAGATTCAAGATTTAAAAATGCAATATTGCATTGTGTAGACCTTAGTCTCAACACTGTACTGCAATTTTGGAACATATTTTTCATATCATATCATATCATAATAGGCCACCACCCGCACAAATAATAAATTTTAAATATTTTTGTAAACAAGTGTAAATGTACATAAGAACTGGATAATTTTCAGCGCAAAATAACTTCAAGGCACATTATCTTTACTTTTTACGGAATTCGGTAGATGACAGATGCCTATAAACCAGAATAGATTCATACATCGAAGGTCTCGTCTGATACGTATAACGAACCTGATATGCTTTAAAAATTGTCGTGATTAACTTTGACACTTACCATCCCTCTGTCATTCAATTGCCACTTAGCATATAAAATTGCTGAACTAAATGCAGGCGGCATATTGTACATGTATATCGCATGTCAAGTTGGTATAATTTCATCTTACCATTTAAATTACATAAAAAACGCACCATGTGGCCTCGCCTCGGGTGCCCTCAGTTCGAACTCGGGGCCCTGAAAAGGGCAATGCTAATAGTATTGTCGTAGCCCGCTGCGAAAAACGCGACATTTTCCACCAGCAACGGCAATTTGTTGTTATTATTTTGGTAACACTTTGAGGGTCTCTTTTTTTTAGGGTTTTTTTTTCTTTGTCAAAGCTGAAAAAAATATAATAATAACAAAAATGGGACAACAGACATACAGTTGACGCAGTTGTGGACTGTCGGACGTTCTGACGGTTTGTCAGTGGCTAGTGGCTGCTCTTTTAGGTGGCAATAAGGATATAGGTTATTCCTTTACCAGCTATTTAGCATTTAAATGTTAAGCGCTTACGCGTTTTTGTGTTTAACCTTGTTTTTATATATGTAGGTATATCTAGTTTTCTGTGTTTTGTTGTTACCACGCAATTTTCGGGCTTTTGTAATGGGACATCATGTAGTGAGATGGCATGGGAGTTAGGGGTAGCTGCATGTACATAGTTTTGCAAAGAATTTATGGGCTTTTGCCACGTAAAGCCAATTTGTGTGTTAGTATTATCAGTTGGCATTGAGATTTTGTGATTTGGCTTGGTGGATTGAGTTGCGTTGTCATACGAGCATCCTACTTTGGGTTAAGCGAAAGTGAATGCCAGTTAAATGCTTTATTGAGTATACGTCAACGGAGCTATTCTAAAATTAGCCGAGATTTCTGCTGTCAGATTTACACTTCATATAGTAGATATCTATTTCACGCACTTCATCAGATCCAAGTCTAAGCTCATCTGTCTTCTGTGGGTGTGGGTGTGGATGAGTGTGTACGTTAAGCGTTAAGACCAAAGAGAAAGAGAGTCGAGAGTTGATTATACACATGAACTAAAATCGCAAATGCCTTACTCCCAGCCATCCAGTCATCTTTGAGTCGGAGTTCCTATCCTCAAGTAGCTGTGTAAAATTTTTATGCTATTTATTTAAATTCCTTTGTTGATGGTGCCAAGCAACGTAGCTGGGGGTATTACACACATACCAAAGCATATTTTCCCGAACTCCCTTTCTCTTCCCCCTCATCACTACCATGCTCACACATAGCGTTCTTTAGTGTACACACATTCTTAGCAAATGTAAGCTGTTGGCTGGCGCACTCAAGCCAAAACATTAGAAGCTTTTCTTTTGTGATTTTCAATGTGTTGCGTGTAGTCGGGCATAAGTGGCTGGGAAACTGGATGAAAGTACCTACATACACAGTAGGTTGGCGGCGCTCCACAGTCAGCCATTTTAAATTTACACACCGCACGGCAATCATAATAAACTAAATCGGCAAGGGCAAAAGGCAAAAGCCAACCAACGAGAACAACCAAGTCAAGCCACACTCAAAGTACTAGGCATTTAAGTTAGTATGAAAGATCCCGAATATGAAGATTTAAAAAGGGGAAAAGTAGTATGGAGGGGAAAAGGCAGCAGTGGCTGCGGTTTGGTGAAGCGTAAAAATGAAAAGGCACAAGTTTATTTAATAATATGTACGCACAGGAATAGCAGGAAAACAAAAATATGAATCAATTGGTGCTTAGCCCGACAGTTGAATACCCTTAATACCCCGATAGCATTTATTTGTATAAAGAATTGTAGGTGTAGGTATCTTTTGCGGAAAAGTCAACGTTTCATTGTTTAATAGAAACACATAAATCTACAAACGATATTTGATTGCTCTATCTTTTTATCAATATATATTAAATCCTGTCACTCCTATGAGGAGCATAGGGCCACGTATTTATTAATAAGACAAGTCAAAATATTGGCTAAGTAGGTAACCAAATTTTGATCGGCTAGTTTTTACAATGAAAGCGATCTAGATGTTCATAAGGACGGAAGATCGCAATGCGCACATCCTACGGATACAGGGTATAAAAATGCCAACACCCATACGTTGCGTATACGTAATGTTTGTCTTAAGAACATGCGTCGTGTTGGTGTCGTCTATGTGTGCGTGTGCTTATGGGTGTTTGTGTGTGTGTGTGTGTGTGTGTGTGTGTTTACATTTACCAAATTGCCTTGCGTGTCAACACTAAATAGCAGACAAGTCTAAACAGCAGCAGTCAACCCCACCGACCAGATCTTAACCCCTACCATTTGTTTCTTGGTGGTAGCAAAAGTCTCAACTTTTGAATTCGCGGAATTGTTTTGCGGTTTGCGTTTTCAAAAATATTCTCAAGTGAAATTCACGCATTGTTGTTAGCACCTCCTTGCAACACCCTTTTTATAGCACACCCAAAACATACAACAGCATTCACACGCACTCTCTTGCCGCACAATAACCAATATTTGACAGTTTGTTGGTGTTTTTGTTGTTTTAAGCCAGTGAAAGCAAAGCAAAAGCAGCTTAACTTATGTCAACCCGATAGCATCTTGCGCCATAAATGTCTTACCCATTTCCCAGCTACCCAAAGAAGCCACCCTACTTACTTACTTCACTTCATCCCTTTAAACTAAAAGCAGCATGGCCAAATATAAGGATCGTTGAGACGTTGCGAAATCAGTGGAAAGCTTTTCAGAAACTTTTTGTCAAACATTTGTGTGGCACTTGTAAATTTGTTGTGATTTCTTGATAGCTCCTTACGCCGGGCGACAACTGTACAAGTGTACAGTGTACACACACACATATGTCTGTAAGTGAGTCAGTCTACGACTCTGAGCTCGAGTGGGAGTAGGAGCATGAGTGCGAGTATCTCTTGTCATGTAAGCGGCAGGAGCAGACTTTTATGAATTTTCATGCGCTTTCAAGCATAGTTGAAGGCAGCAAATAAAAAACGAAGAGTATGGGTTGCAAAAAAAGTTAAGCCTGAATGTATTCCCTGTGTATTTATGTGTGAAAGCAACGAAAAGCCAAGTGAATTGGAGAGTGAATTAGTGTGGGTGTTGTGAAGTTTTCCTTTTTTAAGCTTGAATAACTTCATTATAGGGAATTTAAAGCATACTTTTGTGCTGATTTGTGACTCGAACGGGAATTAGTCGAGCGTGGCGCAATAAATGGCTGGCACAAAGGCTTTGGAGAACAAAAGTGTTGAAATATCTAGAACATAAACTTTAATCCGTATCAGCCGACAGCAAGCAATATAATAAATAATATACGTAACAACACAGCAAAAAAACAACAAATGCTTAGAGCACTCTCCAAATGCAGGAAAAACTAAATCAATTTGCTAGCAATCCGGAATACAGTTGGGTTGGGGCAGCCGGGATGCGGTCAGTTTGGAAGTTTTTTTCTTTTCCTTTTTTTTTGTCATGGAGTATTTTGTGATGGTGTGGAGGACGCGCAAGGATTGCTACTGCAACGTTGGCATTTTATTTATAAAAAGTGCACTGACATTTTTCCATCAAGACTAGTGGCAGTCGATGACATAGCCCGGCCACACCCAATCGTTGCTGGCTGGCACTTCATCATCATTTTTGTTCAGCTGCCACCAAAATGAAATGTCAGAAACTAAATGGCAACAATTTTGATTGAATATTTTTTGTTCCCTTCCGCTTCTTTCTCTTGGATAGCAGAGAGCTGCTTGTGGTCATTGGGTTGACCAAGCGATGACCAGTAATTTTGAAAACACTTTGCGGCGCACACAAATGCCAACACGTTCTGAGTAGAAATTTTCCTGTGGTTTTTCTCACCAATGCTGCTTAACTATTTAAGGCCCAAGACGTGCCAGCCAGGCTTACCAAATGGTTGCGAAGTAAGAGAAAACCGCAAGAAAAATGTTGACAATAAAGTGCAATTCATTTTCTAAACCGAGTGCACGTTTGTCCTTAGCTTACCTCTCGGGCTGAGATCCTCAGCTAAAACTGAAATCTCAGCCCGTGTGCATTTTTCTGTGTCGCTGGGCCGCTCTTTATGACGAATCACCACCGAAGTGAAAGAGTGTGTCTAGTGGTGTTTGTATGTAGATTTTTATGACAATGCCAATCTAAGACGTCTGCATATTTTCCTGACAACGTGCTGCACATTTCTTTTGAAGCCGTGGACGAAAATGTGCCAGTTGACGCAAATGCAATGGTTGATGAGAAAGAGGCAGAGGCAGATGAAGAGGAGGATTCTACGTGGGATTGACACAGCCACAGTCATGCCATATAAATACGCTACATTAACCCAAATAAAAGAGCCGGGCAAGTAAAAGATGCTCATCAGACGTGTGCGCTGGCATGTGACAAGTGCAAATGATGAAATGCAATGCATATGCAAATCCAAGTCTCATCCCACTGCTCAGTGTTCGTGAATGAACCGAAAGTAAACACTTTAATACGAATCCTACCACTGAGCTATCTGACAAGTTAGCACCTCTTTTATTTGCTTAAAATTAAGAGTAATGCAAAGATGCGAACTGAATTACGAAAAGAGCAGCTGGTAATTGTGTCAGTTCCACAGACTCACAAACTTTCAAAAGGATGCTCCGTCGCTTTATGACAGGCCGCATCAGTAAAAGGAAGGCAAAGGCAGAGGCTGAAAAACTGGACAATGGAATAAAGGTCGCAGACACTTGACAGTACATTATGTGTGCCAGTGACGGACCGCCGAGGCTGACCAAAACACATCTGACATTTTCTTCGTTATTATTCTTATTCGTGCATGATGACAGTTGTTGTTGCTGTTGTTGTTCTTCTTTTTGGCTCAATTTCCTAGCCATTTCCGGCTTTTCTTAGAAATTACGTAAAACATACAAAAACAGAAGTTACAACAACAGCGACGACAACAGCATCAACCAAAAGCATTTGAAAAACACACAGCCCGTGCGGGTCATTCCACTTGATTTCCGAAAAGGATACTGAGCAAAGAAGCCAAAACAAAAAAAAAAAAAAATTACAAAAAAAAAGAATAGAAATCAAATGCGAAAGGACAAAAAAAAAAAAACCAAAGCAAGCAAAGATCGAAGGCAAGCAGACAAACAAGCGACCGCAAGTGCAAAAACTACCAGAGGAAGGAACCATACTGGGAGGGAATTACTGGACGCTGCTTGCTGCTCAGTCAATGGTCCATAAATCGGTTGTCAACTATTCAAATGCAGACAATTGATTACAGCGATAAAGCTGAAGAGCCTTTTTACCAATACTCCCCCCTTAGGCGAATAACTCTGATGGACTGTGGCTCTGTACTTGGCAGATTGAAGAGTGCTGGGTTTGCGACTTGGGGCACTCCATACACAAATAAAAGACACTCGCTGACCAGCGCACTCAGCACTTGGTGAAAATGAAAGCAGCTGTGGCACAGTTAGATAGATGATATGGCAACTTCCACTTTATAGCAAAAGCATTTTACGCTTTGATGCCAAACTGTCGTCCAGCATAATGAGCATGACTTGGGGAGAGTTAAAGAGACAGCAAGGATAAAAAAATGAGACAAGCGCTTTAAAGTGAGACCATTATTGCGATTACAGACTGCAAAGCAACGATACCTCAAACGAGTCAATACCCGAAAAGTTCACTTGGCCAGAAATTGGGTTATGCCCACATAGCTGAATAAATACTGTCAGCCATTAAGCTGCAAAAGAAGGGTGAATGGGTGAATCGCGTTAAGCCGAAGTAAAAAAGTTAGCACAGCCGTGCCTCCTCAAGTGTCTATCCCATTGATTGGTAAGGGTGTGGCCAGGTCTGATAACAAGTAACCGACACCGCAGACGACTCTTTTTATAGTTTATCTAAGGTACTTGAAATTTATTCACAGTTCGATAAATAAACATGGCTTTGAATAGGGCCATACACACACCTAAATAGACGCCCCTTTAGCTGGTCAACGTATCTATTCAAAGTTCATCCAAGTCAGTTCACTGTACATAAATGGGAAACAAGTGCACCTTCCCTCATAGCGTTCAGTTTTAATATGCGGATATATTTGCTTAGCTGTTTGTGGTTAGACACAGCAATGCACTAAGAGTTCCATGCCCCAAGCCTCGGGCATTTAACACTTTGTCGATATTTTCTACAATGGAGGAGCAAGGCAACGGTTAAACAGGGCATCAAACGGGCTTAAGCACATTTACCATTACACGGTTTAAGCCATAAGTAAAGTAATACAAACATTAAATACAACGCAATGCCAGAAACAACTTATACTTTGTCTTGGACTTGGACTTGTAGACAATGAAGGGGGGAAACGACAAATGTCTTGGCTTGATTGGCAGCAGAACGTATCCACGTCGCACATAAAGCCCTTTCCTCAAGCTCAGAACAAACGGCCAAAAGAAATTGTTATAGATACTAGTGTATGTGTGTGTGTGTAAGTATAGTTTTTCTTATATCATTTGCTGCTGCCGATATTGTTGTGTGTCTTAGGTCGAAACAAAAGCAAACAAATTGGTAGACATTGCACAGATGACGTGACATGCAACCAAAGAGGAGGCTCTAAATAGGGAGCAATAAAGTGTAGCAGTGCAGAATGCAAACATGGAAGTATCTTTAAGGAATAAAGCAAGAAGCAGGCTGAGGGAAGAAAAAAGGAAGAGAGAGCCAAGTCAGTTATGGTCATTGTAGCCAGGCCTGGCTTAGCATGCTGCAGCTAATTGGCAAAAAGGACAAAAACTTTTGTGCCAACTGACAATGGCTGGCAATGTATATGAACTTTTCACACCCACAAAAACCGAAAAGAAAATCCAAAATCGCTTAGACCTCCTAGTTATGCGGTCAAAGTTCAGCAAGCGAGACTATCAGACAGTTTATAGCCTATGCCAATAATTTAAGAAGTTCACGCTACACAAAGTTCAAGTGAAGAGTATCCCTGGCTGTCTTGACTCTCTGGATGTCTGTATGTCGGAATGCCTCCACTTTTTAAGGAATGGCAAACGGAAATTTACTGCAAACACGAACATGAAAAGGCAACAAAAAACAAACCAGCAAACCCAAAGAAGGCGTAGAGTACGTAAATACGTGTGTGTGTATACTGATGTACCCGCATTTAGGGGCTTTGGAGTTGAATGAAAAGTCTGAGGCGTCAGAATGACTTGAACAAAATATATGCACATTTCCACACTTATAACAAAATATGTTAAACAAAATCATTTGATGTTTGGTGTAATTCAAAGTGCGCCTACGACAGGATTCGTGCATATGTGTGTGTGTTTGTGTATGGTTGTGTGTGGTTGCCAGGGGGCAAAAAAATAAACACATGTTTACATGCAAATTACATAAAGCAAATGGCAGCAGAAATTACATGTCGTCGTCTTTTGCTGCATACTCTTAGGCTGCCCTGTTACCAAATATACTATATTAAGCCTCCAAGCAAAACAAGAAAAATAAAGTAAAATATCGTGTGCCAGAGGTTGCTCTGTTTTTCTTTTTTTGCCACCGACCATTCCATTCCCGGCCACAGTCAAGCACAGCGTCCAGACAGCAACGACGCGTCGCGAACACTTTGCATATATTTAAAGACTGTTTTTTTTTTTCCTTCCATACCTGATTTTCCTTGATCCCATTTTTTCAGCCAGACCATGTTCCAACTGCGGCAGCAAGCACAAAACATGTAAACAAACTCATTTAACTGATTTTCATAAAAGAAAATGTGGCTTCTGGGCATGTTAAGTGTTGCTGGGCCAGGGCAACCCCTCATTATTATCATCTCGTTTTTGCCGGCAACTCTTTCAGCCAACAAAATGGCGCATATCCTGCAGCAGGATTTACATGTCACTCGACCAAGTTTGTTCTCCGACTTGCCTCAACTTAAGCCTAGCCGCGGCGACAAGTTTACTCTGCCTGCAACAGCATTAGTAAAAACACCAATAGCAACTACTGTATACAAGGACCCACTCAGCTATCAGCAGCCACGGTCTAGCCTTGTGCACATAATTTTAGCATAATTTTCCAACTCGCCTCGAACGTGCCAGCAAAAAGGCAAAGGAAACATAAAACTAAAACCAAACAGAAAAAAGGCCCAGACGCAACTTCTTGCAGATCTTGTTGGCCGAAATGTGCACAAAATGTTTCTGCACGGGTCTTCTTATCAGCTCTGGACAAAGCTGTATGCCAAAAAAAGAAAAAAAAAAAAAAAAAAAAAAAAAAAAAAAAATTAAAACACCAAACTGCTTGCGGCTTAACGATGCCTATCCTAAGATACTCTGCAGTAAGCTCAACGGCCAAATGGCAAGTAAAATCTAAACTAGCAGCATGATGTTTAAATAGAGAACTGTGGGAGTTGGAGAACTACATATGTTTCATCATACTCGAAGCTAGCTAAAAATAAACACTGATCAAGGTATATCCACACATGGAGTATGAAATTTCAAGGCAGCCAAAAATTTCTCTTTGAAATTTGAGCAAACATTGACAAGGAATGAAACTTTCATCAATGGCAATAATAAATGAAAAAAGAAAATTTGAGTCGCGTAATAAAAAGCGTTAAATGCGCATTTCTATAAAATCAAAGGGATAATTGAGACTTGTAAACAATATCCTTAAGTGCCGCAAGGTACCAGAACCAGTGTCAGGTAGGGCCAGAGGGCAACTGCAGCATCAAGACGCACATCAAAGTCAGCTTCTTTTCAAACGAAAAGCAATTAACACAAAGTAAAAGCTACCTACATGCAAACAAAAAAAAGAAGCATTATATATACATATAATTCTACCTCTTTTTTAAAAATTAAGTGTGCTTAAAAGGGGTGCTCCAGACACGCAGTACAGCCAAGGGCACAAAAGTGCCAGGCACTCATACCGGCTGGAGGAGGACAACAAAGATTTTTGTGGCATATAAGCCACATGCACGACAAAGCAGAATAATAAATTTCAATTCAGACTCCGACATGACGTCTGATGCAAAGGTGTACAACAGAGCGTCAACGTTGATAAGAAAATGTGCCAACACACTCTGACAAACATGCCACACTTTTGACAAAAGTCGCGAAAATAAGGAAGAAAAAAACTAGAAGGTAAAGCAAAGCCCTTTGGTATATAACAGTGGGCATAGAAAAAAAAAAAAAAAACGAGCTCATAAACGGCAATGGCGTAAAGTATGCGCACACCGCATACAGTGCCTGCTAAAAAGGAAATGCGCAACGCAATGCCAGAGATGACGGGCGGAAGTAAAGCATAAAAATGGCAGCCATCTCAATTTAAGGACAAAGCAGACCAACTTCAGGCTGCTGCAAACGAAAACGAGTTTTTAATGGGCTCTCCACGGATCGCTCAGGCATATGCCAGTCCAACACCTTTCTGACCCTTTCGTGTGTGTTTGGGGTGTGTGCGTATTTGTTAATGACAGTTGACCTGGGTCACTTTGATACTGCGTGCCTATTACAGTTAAATCACTTAAGTTGTGTTTGTGTTGCCAACTTTAATACGTAGCAACAATAAAGTTGCAACGTTTTTTCAACAAAACATTAACAAATGACGTCAAACGTTAGGAAGTCAGAGCAGCATGTGAAGGAAACTTTTAGGTCGATTATTTTTGCGATTTTCATCACGTTTGGTTGCGATTCAAGAGAGCAAGGGTTATACTAAGATGTACCAAAAAACTTTCGTGGTATATCTAGAAGAAAACGAATAAGCGACACCAAAATTTGAGCATTTAATACTGACCTGAAATTTATAGACTACGGAGAATAAATTGTAGCTTATAGTGAGTGCACTTTGTGAAGGCAATCGATATTATGTTCGATACTATCGATAGCACCTCAAAACATTATGGAGCCAATTGATTTTAAGCTCTACAAGTATTTCAAATCTTAGGCCGACAACAAAGTTTAGCTTACAAGATTTATTTTAACAAATTTTAAATGAATAGTCTACATTTGTCAGACCTATCATTATTAGTATCGTTTCTATCAATCAATGTAAAACATTGAGGGTTTATATAAAAACAAATTTTATTATGCAAATTCGGTTGTTATTTTGTTGACGGAAAATTCTGAATACCCTTGCCAAATTTTTCATATGTGTATGTATGCCTGTATACTTAAATTCAAAAAGAAAAGAAAATTTCTCATGAAAAGAAAAAGAGAGAAGGTTGCCTAATAAATTATGAAAACAAAACATGCTTCAAAAGAAATTTTAAATATAGCATAGGGAGTACCAAACCAGCGCACATGTATACATATAAATGTACATATGTATATATACGGTGTACGATTGTGTGTGTGAGTGAGTGACAGAGAGAAAAAACGGGTGCACTGTATGCGCATAATTTGTCTTAATATTTTACGCTTGATAATTTCAAGCAGCTCGCAAAAAATAAGCGAATTAAGTAACCAAAAAACAAGCACGACGACACCCCGCACTCTCCCCTTACTGCGTTTTTTTTTTTTGATGTGTTTGTGTATTAAGTTTAAAGAGCGATTAATGCTGTAAGAACTTACCCACTCATGTGTTTTAAATGTGTTCTTTTTCTTCTTCTTCTTCTCTTGTAGACATTTTCCAAAGGATTACATTTTGATAATGCAAAAATGCCAAAGGCAAGGGCCAAAGACAAAGAAACGGTAAGCAGTAGAAGAAGCAACCGCAGAATCCTGTCCGATCGGAGTGCAAGAAGGAGTGCTTGATGATGTCACGCGGCAAGGAAAAACAACCAAAAAAAAACGACTTTAAACTGATTTGAAGAAACGTAGATGACAACAACAACAAAACCAAAAACAAATGCAACAATAACATTAATCCCAACAATAACGAGAAAAGTAATTTGAATTGTGAAAAATAAAAATAAAAAAACGCAAAGCAAATTGTGTTCACTTTTTGCTCGTATTTGTTTGTGTATGTGTTCGTGTTCATGTAAATAAATGCAATACAAATAAGAAACAGAAAGAGAATAAGAAAAAAAGGAAACGAGAACAACAGCAACAAAAATGCATTTGAGCGTGGAAATTGCATTAAAAATTGAAAAAAGAATGTCGAAAAAAATTGTCGGAGTTAACGAGCGCTAAAAAGCAAAAAAAAAACAAATGCAAGAGACTGAGATAGAGCTAACTGCAAAAAGAAGCAAAAAAAAAGGACAACATGAGTGAAAAGTTTTGATTGAAAATTTTTATTGTGCTTTCATTTGGCTGCAGTTTCAACAGACACAGCAACAACAACAGCAACTGTGTAAATTTCTGATTAAAAGCACCAAGAAAAAATATAACGAGACTAGACGCCAAAAAGACGTCAACAAAAAAGTAGGAAACACATGCAAAATTTATTTATTTATTCCGAGCGAAATAATTTTTTTTGATTTCAGTACGCATCGTTTTCAATTTCATAAAAAAAATCAAAAATATTCCAATTATATACTAGTATATCTTTAAACTATTAAAGTCATGACCGCTGCTCTTTTGCATGTTTTTCTATATTTTGTTTTTGAGGAAAACAACAAAAATTGAAATAACGTGTGCGAAATCGCGATCACCCGCGTCCGGTGAACTGTTAGAGCAATTTTTTGCCGTAATCGTTGCGCCGATGCAATAAAAGTCAAGTGTGTTAACCTTCAATTCGGTGCCGCGAGTGATTCTACGTCACGAGAACGAGAGCGTGAGATTGTTGTTGACAAAGTAACACGTTGGACGATAAGAACAGTGAGTGAACGACAAACGATAAAAGTCGCAGACGAGAATAGACAAAATGAGCAACAACAACAGCAGGATCCGGCGAGGGAGCAGTGGCAGCAGCCAAGGAGAACATGGGCGAACGCAACGCTATCTACAACTATTGCTGTTTATCGGCATCGCTTGCTTGCCGGGTAAGTACCAAAGTACCAAATAAATGAAAATGAAATGTCCTTAGCTCTATTGGGACCACCCCCTTGCAGACAAAGTCAGTACCTACCCCATGTCTGACAGTTTCCTGTGACTTATCAGCGCAACGGCAACAAAATTAATGCAAATATTTAACGTGCGCTCTTCGTTTTTTTTTTTTATGGATTTGTCGTTGTCATGTTTCCATGTTGGCTGGTAACCTTCTTTTTGGCAACGTAGTCATCGTCAACGTCAACGTCATCGTCATAGCCATATAGCTATAGTAATCGTTATCGTCATCGGCTTTGCCAGCATCTTCAACGTTTTCATAATGTTTCTACGACATGGGGGTTTGGCTTTTGATTCACTGCCCACTTGTCTTGACTTATAAATTGCTTTCGATTAAGTTGTCACATTAGCATTAATCTCAAAGCAGTTCAGCTTGGCTTGTGTTTTCGCTACCCAGCTGGGTTCAGCTGCTGTTTTACGCCTAACAGCAGTGCTGGAGTGCTATTGATGTTCAATTCAGTTGCCCCGACTGGGTGACTGCTCTAGGGGCTGCGTGTTAATGAGCCGTGAGCTGATGAGTTGGTTTTGATTATGACGTTGAGGCTCCTGCCCAGGTTTACAGTCAGCCTTATTGTTGTGTGCATTGCAGCTTATTAGGCGAGCCTCTTTGGCACTTGTCAGGTTCAGAGTATTGCATGCTTCAGGTAAACTAGGTCACCTGCACTCAAGTGGACCCATATGAACCAGCCTGTGTTGGCATCATCGGTGCCGCTGCTGTTGTTGGCATCCGAAAGTGAATTGCATAATTAAAATATAATTACGCGTTCATAGCTTAAATCAACATACATATAAATTCATTATATTTCATTATATATGCGCCCATGCATTGAAGCTTATGAATTTTAAATGATCCCAAAAACATGAAGGAAATAACGACAAAATGGCGTTTAATACAATAAATAATAAAAATACATAAATATGTGCTTGAAATTAATTCCAACGAGTTGGTCGATTGACCGCCAAAAGGCGGACATTCCATATACTCGTGTACAAGAGTAATCGCATTTGCTCGATAGCGGATGCACTCATTTTGGAATCCCTGCGTGTGTGTGTGTGTGTGTAAGTTCTCGTGACTGTATATAAAGCGGAAATAATGCAATTATATGTGGACGAGATTGAAAATTTAAAATGAATTCCACCAAAGACAGCGCAAATAAAACTAATTATAATTATAATACTATAATGTATTTCCGATAGCAGGCCTACAATTTGTACAATCAGAAATTCTTTGAGTTTCTTGTCGGGTGGTTCGTATACAACTACCGTGGAACTTATGACCCAGTGGAACGTGAACAACTTTTGAACTAGTAAGAACAACGCTAGTTCGATATTTGTTTTTGCACAGCAGCTCCACTTAAAACAAATTTCTAGTAAATATATTTCTGAAGAAGCTACAGTGACCAGTCGTGGTATATAGAAGCATGTAGACTAGTGCTGGAAGTAACATCGATGTTATATCGATGCATCGATGTTTTTTATTTTTTTCCGATCATCGATATTTTTATTTCTTGTTTCGATTATCGACCAAATCCCATTACGGACAAAGTAGGCCGGGCAATTAACGGCATCCACGTCGCAGACACATTTCGCTTTGTTAGAAAAAAAACAAATCTCAAAAGATCCGAAATAGTAGGGTTGACTCAATTTTGGCGCTTCGACATAATTTTAATGTCGAAAACTTAGATTCAAGCATGTGTTCGTTGAATTACTGGAAGGTAACACTTTTTAAAGTTTAGCAAGGCTGGCAATCTAGTGAGCGACAAGCGGAGTTCGCTTAAATTAAAAAATCGTTGACATGATTGTATTTAATAACCATAATGAATGGGTCTCAAATTAGTTTAAGGATTATGAGACTGCAATTCTGGCAGGAACAGAACATTTTTTTGTTATGACTCACAGGCTCACAAAAAAAAATGGTAAAGTTTACACATGTGACAGAGGCACCTCTTATGGACTTTGGCCAGCTGAATCCGAAGTCCAAAAAACCCCGATCCAAGGGCTCTTGGGTAATATCCAAATTATCTCGTTTTATGGGTTTTTTTGGTGGTTATCTCATAAACCATGTGTGAAGGAGTTTTTTGGACTTCGGATTCAGCTGCTCAAAATCCCTAAGGGATTCCTCTGTTTTCGTTGTATAACGTTTTGTATTGTTATTTATTATTTCTTCGCTAATTTTTCTATGAAATATAATTAATTTTGAAATGTATATTATGAAAATATAGTTATCTCTTGGTTTGTTTGTTAATTCCATTTTATTATTTGAAAATACATACTTATATAACCAAACCAACAGATGGCAGAATTAATTTAAGCATTCAAAATATGTTGGCCACACCTCTCATCATATGCACCTGAAACTTACCCCATATACTTTAAATAAATTCTTTCGCGTAACTTTCGACTCTCATCAAAATCGGTAGAAATTTACGGAACTATAGGTACAAATATCGTACTGCACCAACAAAAAAATATATTTTCCAATTGGAAAGTTCTTAGAAGGAATTTGCTCGAGAAAAAGGGTACACGGTATCGCGCTGTCGCATCACATATGTAAAGCTTTGAGATAAGAGGAAATCTCTTTTTCAAGCCGCTTAACGCAATATCATTAATGCAATGGTCAATGGGCAAGTCAACGTAGACCAGGTTTTGTCATCCTTTGACATATGTATATGATGTTTCCTTCCGTTACTTCATATTTTTAAATACAATCTTAACCTACTTGATTTTTATACCCCGCACCCAAAATGAGGTATATTAAGTGAATACAAAAGTAGATTATATGAATCATTGGAACACAACGAATTATCCTATTCGAGAAGAGCTCAAGAAATATTTTCTCACAATGTGCGTCTGAAGCTCTAGTTTCTTCATTTGATGTGGACTCGTATTTTAAGATTTGTGCTAAAAAATTTGTTTGATGTGGCCAAAGACTGGGACCAAGTGAGTGGCTCACATTTCAGAATTTGTAAGGGATACAAGAAGAGGAAAGGATAATAAATGAAAATTTGGGTATACGAAATTGAAGAGGCAAGGGTCGAAAATTACGAGTTACTCCGAAAGGCTTGACAAAAGTAACTTTTTAACATGCTTTTATTAGCTTCACCTGTATGTATGTATGTAACGAAATCTTTCAGCTTAATTTTCACCGATTTCAAGAAGTCTGATCATCTTGAAATTTGCACAGGGGTCAAGGACTGATGACAATACAATTATTTAATAGCTTTGTTCTAATTTCCTGACTAGGATCATCAGGATTTAAAAAATAAAATGTACACTAAAAGTATGCAACAATTTTTTAAAATAATTAGTAGGCTTGTTGACAAAAATCCATGTTTGTTTTTAGTCTTAAAATAAAAAATTATAGTTTAAAAAAACTAAAAAAAAACACGCTTTAATAGTAAACCGAACTAAAAACTAGAAAATAATTTTGATGTATCAAGAGTTTGTATTACAGCAATAGAAAATTCCGACAATCAACTACGACTAATTAATTTGGAATAAGATTAAATTAGAAATTAAATAATTAATAAAATAATTCAATTATAGTAAAAAAAGCGTCGGGTGCAATTTACTATATTTTCATAATGACTTTAATTTTATAAATAGCTACTACTGAAATAATTGTAACATTTAATATAAGGCACCCCACGCTTTTTTTAACTATAATTGAAACATAAGTGTTGAAAATTGAAAAAGCAATAATTTTATTATCCAATATGTATAATATTTTTATACCCTGTACCGTATGGTACAAAGGGTATATTAAGTTTGTGCAAGCCGAAAATGTATGTAACATACAGAAGGAGACGTCGGAGACCCCCCAAAGTTACTTAAAGTATGATCAGGGTGACTAGAGAAGATATTGTAACCAAATTTGGCATTCAGAAGTTTTTTAGAGTACCCAAGCACTGTACCAAATTTGATCAAAATCAGTTGACTTTATCATATAGCTCCCATAGGACCAATCGGTCAAAAAAACGTTTTTTGTACAAAATTCATTGTGTTTCGTTTGTTTATGAAGATATCGTAACCAAATTCGGCAATCAATTGGCTTTTAGAGTGCTTAAGCAATATTTGGGACTTAATTGCAATTAGTGGTACAGGGTATCCCAAAGTCGTCTGCGCCCGACTTTAACGTACGTCATATTTTTTTACATGAGTCAGTCCCACACATTGAGTGATCGGGCTTCTTTAATGAATACGAGCCACTGGGAAATGATGTAAATGTGCGCGTCATTTGTGGGCTTTGAGATCCTCACACGGTCTCAATCATTACCTATAATCAGCGGTGGGCACGAAAAATAACGGAAAGAGCCCTACAACAACATCAAGAGAAAAGTCCTGTTACGGTCCCACAAGCATTTCGCGAGTAGGGCCAAAAAACCATAAAGTTGTTGCGAGTCGAGCGATGGCCCACATTGTGTGTAATTTGTTATTGTAAACTCTTGGCGTCGCCGGCGATCTGCTTGTACGATACACTGAACAAAATTTTACAACACATTCAAAGACACAGCGAAGTCATATGAGTTTATATGACAATTTTAAATTACCAAAAAAATTACTCGGTCTTACAGTTGCCAAAGTAACTATATTTCTGAGCTCAGTGTACTTGTGCGAAATTTTACTTAGCGAGCACTAATAAAAAGCCCCGTTACGGTCGCCTAAGCATCCTCGAGTCGGGCCATAAAACTCGCACATTGTGTGTTTTTTTTTTGTAAATTCTCGTGTGCGTCTGGCTGGCGCCACTTTCAAGACATAACGGAAAGAGCACTCGGAGCAAAAAGAGCCAAGGCGTGCCCACCGCTGCCTATAACGACGCGACGCTCCGCATTTTAGTACAAAGAACTTAATCTATGAAACCTTTGATTCTAAAAAAATACAGGATGTAATAGAATTAAATTTTGTCAAAGCAAATACAATATTTACGGGAAATGAAAGTGGAAGTTTTATTGTACATAGGACGTTTGAAAACTTGTAAAATGTTGTCTATTCCCTGCTTTCACTCACTCATGCTCTCTATCCATTTTACCCTCTCTCTCTTTACTTGCTCACTCTCTTAATGGCACTGCTTTTGTCTCTTTTAAAGAGAACCCCATTTTTTTAATCAATTGGTCGTACGATTGTGAATTTGTAATGAAGAATGTTTCATTGAATTTTATCTAATTTCCAATATATTTTGTTTTTATTAGTTTTATTGATAAACAGTTGCTATTCTTATTTATTTTTAATGGTATTACCTTACTTTTCATTTTATGCGTATTTTGTTTTTATTCGTGTGATTTAGGTATGTTTTTGTTTTTATTTTACATATTGTTTATTTTTAGCAGTTTCTTTAAAGAATAAAATAGTTGTGTAAAGTTTTGTGCTATTTTTTTTTTTTTTTTGGCATGCGCATTGTTATGTTATGTTTTGTTGTTATTATACTATAGTATATAGCCCCAAGTATATAAGTTTGGGATTGTATGTGTATGCTTTGTTTGGCTATTGGTGCTACACATTCTATTATTTCAAATTTACTGTGAGAATTTGTTATCCAATTTAGTTGGATTTTAATTAAGAGCAAAAACAATATCTGGAATGTAGGTTTGTACAGAGCAACGTAAAGCTGACCCTTGCTAACTCGAAAGCTTTGTGCAGGCAATATAAATAGGATAGCAAATAAATAAAATATTTTTATTTTTATTATAAGCGCCAACTCATCATCAATGGCAGCGGCTGCTACAAATGAGAATATATTGATTAAAAAAAAGAAAACTGTATGCATCTCCATCTACTTGTGCTTTTATGTCTTCGTCAAATATAAACCAAACAAAAATTATTTTCAATAAAAATGTACGTATCATAAAATTTATTATGTATGCAACACAATGGCTACACGAAATCAAGAAAAACAAGAGTAGCCTCACAAAAAGAGGAGCATGATAAGGAAGAAAAAGGGAATACTTAAGCAGCATACAAATGGCGGTGGCTTTTGTCGACATTGCTCAAATCAAAGCCATAATGCCCGAGAAAGTAACAGGGTATAACAAGCAGGAAATGAACAACTTTATATGCAGGATAATGGTCAGGCCATTACAATGACGTCGCTACTGACACACTGTTAGAGCAGAGCGTATTGTAATCCTGTCTGGGGGTTCATAATAGTGTGTGAGCGAATGTGTTCTCTGGGACGCATTTGTTGTATCAAAGCTGAATTTATTATATAATAGTCTTTCTGTGTATGTGTATGAGTGCAGGGTCTCTTTGCCGCACATGAAATTTGTTTGCGGTAGGATGGGCTAAGACCAGTCTCGATCTGCTTTGGAGAACGCATCCACACGCCCACTTTATGTTTGAAAATGTTTGTTTGCCAAGTTTATGGCTTTTTGTTTAGCAAGCACGGCATGGATTAAATCATTGGCCAGATTTTCGATTTTCTACAAGTAATCAAACTGAAAGTTTTCACCCACACAAAAAATGAAAGAGAAAAAGGAGCCGATGTCTGTCTCAGCTCGGTTTTTGAGCTACAGATGATAAGAGTCTGTCTTAGCTTTTCTACTAATGGTTTGCTGTTTGGACAGGCTTTGGTTTGCTCCTTATGCAAACTTTTATATTGAAAGTCAAATTTATGTAAAATATTATGCAGACTGTGTGGCCAGCTTGCAATTAGAATGGAGTCCAGACATGAATTTTCTCAGTTTTGAATGTGAATGTGTTTAATGGACTTTAATAATGGAGAATGAAGAATAAACCCCGAAATGGAAAACTTGTCTGTGTCTGCTTTAAATCATAGATAGGTAGATAATACTAATGCACATAAATAAATAGAAATTAATTGTTTACCCTGAAAGCGTAGAAAAACACAAAATCTGAAAAGATACCGCTGAACTCCCATCGGACAGGATAAGTATCCGATTAAAATGAACAATGGAAACCATTGAACTTTTCTTCCGTCTGTTGTGGGGGACTGAGTGCTAGTTTTCCCATGGGAAACCCCAAAAAGGTATACATCTTTCATAATCTTGAAGACATTCAACATTTTGAAGAGCATTTTCACAAAAAATTCGTGGAGATATTCTGCTAGTGCCGTCATTGGCTTTGTAGTTTTTTGTTTTTTTAAGGATATTGAAATCTGATAAGGTTAAAGATTTTCGAATCGTCTTCGAGCATTTGATACTATTCGTAGAGAAGAAATATGGAAAGCATTACAAGAGAGTGGTATACCAGATAAAATCATCGAGCTTATAAAAGAACTCTACAATGATGAAAAAACTGTGTGTGCTTTAAAGGCGAGCTCAGCTAAAAATTCTCAACATCAATTGGAGTACGCCAAGGCTGCATACTGTCGCCGCTTTTTTTTATTACTGTCCTAGATAAGGTTCTAAGAAAGACGATTAACGAATGCCCAGAAGAAGCTCAGTGGAGCCACAAAACGCAAACTCGAAACCTTAGGCAAAAACGCAGCCAATGTTGGTCTGAAAGTCAACACAGCAAACGAGAATCCTCTTATCGTCAACATTAGCAACAACAACAACGAGGTCGATATCGAGGAAGAAGACAGGCTCTGCTATTTTGGTAGTGTTGTATCTAAAGATGGGGTCGCGGACGTCGATGTAGACTCACGTATTAACGAAGCAAGACTTGCTTTCCATAAGCTGCTGGTAGTTTGGAATTCATCATGTATAGACCAAAGAACCAAAATTAGAATCTTCAACACAAGTGTCAGACCTGTCCTTCTATATGGCTGGGAAACGTGGCGAGTGACACAAACGTTCGTCAACAAATGGAATCCTCAAGGTACGCGAAGTCGAGGAAGGCGCGCTGTAACTTGAATCCGATAAGTACACGCAGAAAACAGAAGTATGGGTACCTGTCGAGAAGAATAATAAAAAATGAGGATTTCTATAGAAAACCCGGAATTTAGTTCCATCTTAGAGTTAGAGTTTGGCACAGTAAAGTTTTATTTTTTTAGTTTAAACCTCCCAATGTTTGGATGAAACTAAAATCTATCTTACTTTCATTTGCGAAATATGGTAGTCGAACAAACAAGTTGAAAAGTAGTTCAAAGTAAACCAATAGTTTGCAATAATTTTGAACTCAAGTTCGGCGTCGGGGACAAATCGACAACTTTTAATTACACTACATTAATTAAAAACCAAACCAAAACTTCATCTGTAGTGCGGTGTTGGTGCAATCAATATGGCAGAAACACTCCAGGGAGCAGAGCAACCTTGCAATCCTTGCCAGATAGCCAACCAACCCAGCTGCGAGCCACGTGCGTCAACAATTAAACTCGAGCGATATGTGAAGCTACCACCACATAAACAAACCTATATATCTACAAAGATACATATTTTTATAAGAGTACAAATAAAGAAGAAAAATTGCAGGAAAATATGAAAAAATTGTCGTCAGGTCGCTGGGGAAAAGTGCGCTGTTTCCAAGCCAACGAACGCTTGCTGCCCTGACTTCTCGTCGCATCATCCATCCTTCGTTTATTCTAGAACTTGAACGACGTAATGAATATGTTACTCATAAGTAGTGAATACACATACGTACAGAAAATTTTGTGTGGGAGTACATTGTTAAATTTGCGTTTTGATTGCTTCGAAAAGAGCGGAATAAGAAGAGCAGAGTTTTGGATGCCGCCTGCGCCTAATCAAATTAGAAAACGGAAATTTGAGTATGAAATTTATGATTTTGAGTTTTGATTTCCGGCTTAGTGAACTTAATCCGGGTGCTGGCATCTACATTCGGATCTCCTCCTCCTGACTACTTTTGTAATACGTATACGTATGTTTGTTTATCAATGTTTCTATTTCTGTGCTGAAAAAAAAAAAAACTAAATTATGGTAATGGCAACAACAATGTAACAAGTTTAGCATGAAAAGCATATTTCCTACTAACAAAATTATGCCAAATTCCAGTAATATAGATGTGGATGTAGTCCGCAAATACACACAAATCACACCCATTTACAAATACAACCAAATATGTATACAGGAGCTCAGAGTGAGCTTCCACAAGTTCCGCTTGTAAATACAGTTCTAGACCTGAGAATCCTGGCTGGTGATGCTATAGGTAAAATTGTTGTTGCAGCAAGTCAACAAACAAACCCACCGGAGGAACTATGTGGGAGGTGTTTTTGAATACCCGGTTATTTGTTTGGTGACTAGGGTCTTCGGACGATGTGTCGTGTACCAAAATGTGCGTATCGACTAGTAACTAGTGTCTTCTGGCAGTGTTTGGATGCACTAGAATGAATGTTGCAGAGCATACAATTATAAAAGTCCAACGACACCAAAAACCAGTAAAGCTTTTTTGAAAGTAACAGTTTTTTAAGGATTGTCTTAAGAATTGTTGCGGAATCGCAAAATGTTTGTCTGCTCGTTTTTAATATAGTTAACAAACGTTTTTGTAGCTTAAAATTGGGTTAAACTTTAGTGCTTTTTTCGTAAAGAATAGCTTATTGTTGATCAGAGTTTGCAAGCTACAGGTACCCATTAAAAGAAAACATGCTAAGAAATATATTCGCTTATAAAAATTTCGCCTTTGTTACAAAAATTTAACAATTCATAGCCCAGTGTGTAATGGTTCGCGCCTTTCCAGTAATAGGTAGGTAGGTAGGTAGTAGTGGTTGTCTTCCGACACACCTAGGCCTGCAGAAGGCCCATTGTGATGCCACTTGAGCTAGTCCTCACTCTCCTGTATCCTCTTTGAACCAACCTGTCGATTTAATGAAGGAATTAATCCTACTTATACTGATTCCTGCGATTTCAGTAATATTCCCAATAGTTTCGGAACCCAGTGTTTTCAGTCTTCTCCTGCATAGTGCCATGCATCCACACAGGAGATGCTCCACTGTTTCCTCTTCTTCTACTTCCTGACAGTAGTTAGAATAAAGCACTCCCAATCTATTGGCGTGTCTGTTTAGCTTTAAAAGCTGCTTGGTTCTATTTAGGCTCTATCGCGGCCAAGTTTTCCTACTAATAAGACAGGTTCCCGTATCCTCCCATCTATAGTTTGCATCATTAATAATATTCTTGTCTGTTAATAATTTGCAAGTTGCTAGTGGCATAGGTACCAAAGCTCCCTCCCTTTCGGTTAACACACGCTTCTTAATGATAATAATGCTCTCCATTATAGCTATTACTTCTGCTTGGAAAACACTACAATGATCCGGTAAACGGAAGGATTCGTTAATGCCCAACGGTTCCGAATAGACACTCCCTCCCACCTGATCATTGAGTTTAGATCCGTCCGTAAAAATGGTAATCTTGCTTTTACAGTCTAGTATACCATTGTCCCAATCTTCACGAGATGGGAAGCTTACACTGAACGGCTTGTCTAGGGATAACTCCATTGAAAAATCAGAAAGAAAAGTCAGTGGGCCTTCGAATTAGCGGAAATTGACCCAGATTAGTCGAGTGTCCTCTAGAACTAAAGGCTAGATTTGAAGATTCTCTTAGCCTTAAGGCCGATTTCACTGCTTTCTGTTTACCGTATAGATCTATCGGCAATAGATGCAACATAACGTTTAATGCTGCTGTGTGCATAGGCAACAACTTTATGTCTACTCTCTTCTAGAATCCGCAAGAACTTGTTCATTAAGGGGTACCCCTTGTGACCGATCTGCGCACCTTTGAATCTCCCAACGTTGAATTCACGAATCTGCTTATCAGCATGTGTTCAATGAAATCCACCAGAAACTCAGAGATGCCCAGATCTGTTAACGCATTCGTTATCACCTTAGGCTGGATATTATTGAAAGCACCCTCAATGTCTAGAAACGCTACTAAGGCAAATTCCTTGTTCTCTAGCGATTTTTCAATTTCTGTGACAAGTGTGCTTAAAGCTGTTTAATTGGACTTCCCTTTACAGTACGCATGTTGTGAACTCGCTATTTGCGATGGGAGAATAGTACTTCCGATACTCAACTCTATAATACGTTCGAGCGTTTTCAGAAGAAAAGATGGCTAATATAGTGGCTAATGATTTCGCCTAGAATGGGATTTGTATGAGTGTTGGACATATTTTTAATGCAACTGAGATACCATATTTGAGTATACATATATTTGTGCCATTTAAAGCCAAATTTTGGCCAGATTAAAGATTTGTTTTTTGTTGTAGTAGTTTTGTTGGAGCTAGTTGCTGTTCCCTGGTCATGCCTTAGTTGGGCTGCATTTGGTATTGCTCTAGTTTTTTTTTTTGCTGTTTTAGCTCTCCAGCTTTTGAACTGCTTTGTTGTCTGTTGTGGCGTGTTGAAAGACTTTGGGCTCCAAAACAGCATTTATTATGCATGCATACTAAATTTAAAATTTAACCGGCTGCTCATATCGTCCCCCTAATCCAACAATCACCCACATACGAGTATAAGTTGCAGCCAAAGTGGATTTGGCCCAGAACTACCAAATGGCTGCTGACACTGGCAAAGCTCTGCCACAATCTAAAACCTGATGATGCGCTTGATGAGCTTTGCCATGTTGTTTGAATTTATATGAACTATGTATACAGCTTATGTGGTAAACGCCCAGTGGCAACGTCACTGACGTCACCTTGCAAACAATTGAAGTTGTTAGCGGCAGCCATAGTAGTCATCATATCCTTGTGATCAAGGCTTCAAAGTTACCTACGTTTGGAATTGTGTAGGGTATAAATTTAACTCGCTGACAGCATGACAAAAGCTGAACAAAATCAACGAAAGGGCAGAACACGAGATGTAATAAATTCTGGAAATAGTACGAAAGTGCAAGTAAACAATTTAATTTATGGCCCGGCATGTATGTAATTGTAGACTATGCAACTGACTGGTTCTATAAAACAAATTGCTTTCTATCATACATCGTTACAATTTACACAATTTGCATTGTGTAGTATATTCTAGTAGATATTGTAGGATGATAGAGGTCCCAACTCAATTGGGTTTCAACAGACGACTTAAAATGTTATTTTCTTTCAATTGGCAGTATGGTTCATGGATACTTTTAATTTGAATAAATATATTTTTGAAAGTATTATTGAGTTGTGATTAAAGATTATTTGTAGGAAAACAGAACAGTCTATGATTTACTTAATCGACAATAGTCTGCACTGATAAGACCTTTATGTCAATTAGAAGTTTATAAGCATTTCGCGTACACTGCAAGAAAATAGGATTTGATTATTGTAGAAGAAAAACTTAATGCTATTAGTCATGTATACCCGGCTCTAAAACAGCCTGTATCACCACTTGCAACATCTTTTCTGTATCCAAAGAACACCTCTGAGAGATGTTTTAAAGTTTCTTTAATTGAACACGTCTCCTAGTGGTTGTAATCCCCCTAAAATGTAAAGAATGTAGCTTCTTCACAAAAAGTTTTAGAAACAAAATTATTACAAACGAATTATGCCCTAAAAACTTTTTTTCGACCAATTGTTACTGTTGGGGCAATATGTTACTGTAAAATGATTTTGATAAAATTTGATATTGTGGTTTGAAACTCTAATTATAAAAATTAATAAAAATTTCATAAACAAAAGAATCTATGAAACATTTTTCGAGGTTCTCTGGAATACCCCTATAGTAGCTAATTAATATAAGCGCGTTATCAAAAACATAAAATATAAGGGATCCAATCGGAAAGTTGACTTAATAAGGGATCTAATCTTAAGGTTTGGTTGATCTAGCTTATGCCTATCTCAGAGATATAGGCGTTCATACACACAGAAGGCCAGACGGATATGGGTATATCGACTTCTCTTGTCAACCTGATCATGCACTTGTAGATTACTTTAGGGCAGTGATGGGCAAACCTCATACCAACAAACATTTCTTTGTGTGAGTAAACAGCGCAGTAAGCAAAAGCGCACGAGAGAGCAAGAGCCGCAATTAAGCAAAAACGAGCGAGAGATTTCACACACTTGGACCGTACATGAGCCGACTGCGCTGCGGCAGATTTTGGTGCAATAGCCTCGCGAGTTATGTAAATTGAGAGACTGCACATCACTGCTTTAGGGACACGTTGGACCTTTTTTTTGTTTTTGTTTTTTAAGCAATGGAACGCAATTTATGTGAAGGGTTCTGTTCTGTGCAACGGCCAACCTTTAACTCTTAGGCGTACCATTCATA
This sequence comes from Chymomyza fuscimana, assembly GCA_949987675.1. Taxonomy (NCBI): domain Eukaryota; kingdom Metazoa; phylum Arthropoda; class Insecta; order Diptera; family Drosophilidae; genus Chymomyza; species Chymomyza fuscimana. The sequence continues at coordinate 90,675,754 of OX465088.1, forward strand.
TTGCCCTACGAGTCTATTGAACGCTCTAACTAAAACACTCTCTTAAATGTCAACGTTCGAGCATGCGCATTGTATGTAGCAGCCGTTGATCGCTCTCACCATAATTATCTTGCCAATTTGATTGACACTTGGATCGCATTATGTTGTTTTTCAAGAGAGATGGGAAAAAGTTGTAGCCAATACCTTGATTATAATACTTGGTACCAATTTCACTCAATAATTCTTTATCTCAAAATAACTTACAATAGACCGTTATTCTACACACCAGATTCGTATCTTGTATCCATTGGGGTATTAGCGAGGTTTAAATTAAAATTAAAAATTTAAATTTACATTTTATCTTTTGAAGCTTTAAATTTATATTCAACGAAGGGTGATTTCAGTATATAACATATATGTATATTAGGGCGGGTCAATTTGTATGGGGCCGAAAAAACCTTATGGGGCTCACTCGGATTTTGATTCTTTGGATAATTCTAAGCAAATTTGCCCAAGAAACTATGGGTCTAAAATGAATTTCGAGTCGCCCACTTTTTCAAAATAGGTTTTTTTCGACATATTCAAAAATCGACTTAGAAATTCATTAGAAGGCCAAAAATCGATATTTTTAATTTTGGGTGCCGCCAGAGGGCGCTTTAGTGTTGGTTTTTGATTTTTTTCGGTTTTTTTCTTCAAAAATTTTGAAAAAGTGGGCGACTCGAAATTCATTTTAGACCCATAGTTTCTTGGGCAAATTTGCTTAGAATTACCCAAAGAATCAAAATCCGAGTGAGCCCTTATACCGAAAAAAATTGACCCACCCTAATGTATATATATTCTGCAAACTTTCGCTGCTTAGGGACTATGATACTTTGATGTATCCATTTTATAGCCAAACGGACATCTTCTCAGGCCAAACAAGTAGGGCATAATTCTCATTCTTCTTACATAAAGTACAATTAATTTATACGTATTAGTAGCCTAAGAAAAATATGTTTATGAGGAAGAAATTCTCAAAAACAATTCGTCTAATTGCTCTTCCCATTTTCATTAATTCCATCTTAACTTGATTTTACTCAAATAAAACAATCGTCTGGTAATTGCTTGCGAGTTGCCTCCTTGTTATTGCTCCTTAGTGATTAAATCCTTCAAAATGAGATTGTGTTTAGGCTCACATGTCTAATGTTTCGTACATGGCTTGTAATTTCGTTTGTTATCAAGACATGTTTGTATGAGCCAATTGTCATGTGACACATTCAAGAATTTGCCCTATATCCTTTCAACATACATATGTAGTTCAAACATATACGCATATCTTACTTACTTAAACTTTTAAACAGTTGCCACAAATTTATCATAAGACATAATGTTGACAATTTGTGGTCTAATCCTTAAAATACTTATGAGCTTCAAACCAAATTGATTATGCTGGCATATACTGCTCGTAAATTGTTATGCCAATTTGGTGGCAGTAGTCGCGAAGTCAGCCAAGTGGCAGGCGCCTGGAAAGTTTCGAGGCATATGGAGTGGGGGATAGATTAAAAAAAAAGTAATTTAGTTGGGACGATGTCCGACAAATGAATACCCTGCACATGGTTTGTATTTAAAATGAAGTAAACATTTCGTTAATTACTAGGCTCACATGATACTGATGAAAGTGAAATATTGTTGAAATGTATAGCGGAAGTAATACCTTTTGCAGCATTTAATTCTAGGAGTAATCCTACTATTCTCTTACGGTTGAACGGGCCAATATATCGAAATACATCTACAAACTATGAGTAGCTGTTGGTAAATCTTGGTCTCTAGTTTTTTTGGTCTGTACTATATAGGTGATGACAAGAATTAGGATAGAACTTCTAATCTGGTACGCCTCCTTTTGCCTGTTACATATAATACCATATATCCTTGACATTATGGGCATATAGGGTATAAAAAAAAACAAAAACGCAAATAGGTTGAGTTGGCAATGGTTGTTGTTGGTGCTGCTGCTTATACTGATGATGATGATGATAATGCCTATTCAAGCAAATAGGCAAAGCGATTACTCACACAAGCCTACATACACACACACACACGTACACACTCATAGATACAACCACACACTCTCTCTCTTTCTCTCACACACACACACACTCATACTCACAAACACATATGCAAACCCATTCGAGACACGTTGCCATTGTTGCAAAGTGGCAACAAAGTCAAGCAAACAAAAAAAAAAAAAAAAATAGAGCAAGCGCGCACACACACATAACAAATCCTTTTGGGTCAAAAACTTTTGAAATATCTAATCCCCATACATGTTAGGCAGCAAGTGAGCCGCTTTAAGCACACAGGAAAGTAAAGGAAAGAGAGGTTTCGATAGAGAAGGCAGCGATACGCCCGTCTTTTGGCGGAGCCTGTTGGTTGTTGTAGTTTCTATGGAGTAGTCTGTTTGTTTGTGTATGTGTGGCAGAGGCTTATAAATTTTCAGCCAAAATGGGACAAGGCAAGTTAAGGCAGGTTGAGTTTAGTTCTGTTCAGTTCAGTTCTGGAGAGGCTTTCGAGCATGATTATAAATAAAAAAGTCTTCCCCTCGGCCTTGTGTGTGTTTAATCTGATGTGCTCCTTGCTAGGATGACAAGCGGCACAAACAACAACAATAACAACAACAGCAACTGATACCTGACCGCCTTAGGAAGAGTTTGTCATAAGTCTGCCATGTTAGACATTTAAGCTGATTTCAAGGATATGACATTTAAACGTTTATGCAGCTAGCCTATAAGAACTTGGGTTAGGTTAAGCGTGCCAAATTGGCATTAGTCCTTCGAGCAGGTGAAAGGTTGCAGCAAATTGGCTTAGCTCACACATACATCCGAACGAACACAATATTACTACCTGCCACAAATTCAATTTTCTGTAAAATACTTAAATATTTAAATATTTATAATATATACGATATAAAGGAATTATGATGGCCATATATGTTACGTAGTATAAGTCAATTAAAACCTTAAGCTGAGTGACAGTTAGACAGAAAACGCCTTAAAAAATATCTTTGTTTTGGAAGCAAAAGTTAGAGACATGGCTCTAATCGTTTGTTCGCATTTTGTGCACTCTTTTTAGCCCTCTTGGGCTGCTTTAACCAAAAAGGTATTCTAAGTGAAAAATCGTGTTGTTACCGGCTAGCTGCCATTTAGTTGTTTGATGTTTTTGACCAACTTTACTCCAGACAACTTTACTTTAGACACCACAAACGTGCAAATAAAAAAAAAAAACACAGAGCTAAGCTTAATTGATGGCAGGGTGTGGGTATCTTTAAAATGGTTAAACTTTTGTCGAGATTTTAAAATGCCGTGGTACCTGGTCATGGCTATCGATTGAAGCGATGCAAAGGACTTAACAGCCACGCCCACTCAACGTTAGTTGTAATTGGAAAAGATTTAGCCGTCTGAACCTGCAGCGTCAACACTTCCTGAGCATTAAATGAGCTGATTTGAATAAAAGTATTTCCAAAGCTGCAAAGTGGCAGGCGGATTTTCGCCTCAACCATTTTGTTGGTTTGGCATGACAAAGAAAATCAATTTCGAGAATTTCAACTATTTAGCTTTTCGGTTCGCTAGCCAGTAGCCGGACTGCTCTGTGGCTTAGTTCAGTTCGAAAAAAAAGAAACCTAAAATTGACGTAAATTGTTGGCCAAGAGTTTGCAACTGCAGCATCATCGGCTAGCCACATGAAAGTGCTGCTACTGCTGTAGCTTCGCTCCTGCTACTGACCAGAGTACAGAACTGGCAGATAATTGAAACTGTGAACGCGGTTGTCGGGTTACAACTATGCATTGTGAATCTCTGCAGTAAGAGTAAAAATCCATAGTATTGGTGGGTGTTTGCATGGGTATAGAGTTGAGGATGGCCTTAGTTTCTAACTAATGCACACAGTGAAAATTAACGACGCCATTACCATTCACCAAAAGTTTGCAGTGTGGCCAAGTAAGCCAAACCTGAACGAAAGCAAGAGAGGAGCAGAAAGAGATACGCGGTAAATATCGGGATGGAGCAAAATCGATCGATAATCGCTATCAGGTTGTTCGTTCACAACGCATGTCAATGCGAAAGCATATAAATCACAAAATCTTGTAAGAGTGGACAGCACAGAGGTGAGTCCTTGACCAATTGGTCAGCCAAAAGCTCACAGAAAGGTAATACATACATAGAATGTATGTATTACTATTATTATTATATATATATATATATATATTGAAGGAGGAAGCGTCAAGTTATCAAATGATTTATTTACGATCCCGTTAGGCAAACAAACAAACCAAGATGGTGACTGAAATAAACAGGAGTCCGGGCCAAACTACAGCCGTGAAAGGACAATTTGGCGAAACGACAAACGCGTGCCAAATCGTAGTTAGGCGACACAGACACACACACAGATGCAGGGAGGCAAGTTCAAAATTGTTGAACCCAAGGCCCTATAGGTTCAACGACAATAAGTATGGCATAGAAACACATACAGGCACAATAAGGGCCAAAGGCGCAAACGCACACACAAGACAACCACATGGACACAAAAACAGACACAGACAACTAGCAAGAATTATTGGCCAAAAGCGCTCAAGCTTTGTCTCTGATTGCGACAATATTTAGCAAGGCCTTAAAGCCTACCAACAACAATATCTAGCCAAACTAGGCAAACAATATGTAGAATTTAAAAGCCACCCAGTAGGCACTTTAGTAGTTATTAATAAATATGTCAAATGCAAGTCAACAGTTGCCAAATCGATTTGGAATTGATAGCTGTCCAAAACGCAGCTGCTGCCTACCATAGCTAAGGGCCAAACATGTAACAAAATAACCCAATGGGCCACCCATCCGCCATTCACAGACACATAAGTTCAATCATATAAGCCATATTTATAAACTGAAATTTAATCATTTTAAAAGCCTATTCAAAATTGACACAATACAAACAATTGTTGCTTCTCCTATTCCCAAACACTTCAGAATGATACTCAAACATGGTCAAATAAACAATCAGCTTATGGCCAGTGGGCTAAGCGAACCTAATGCCCCAACCCTAAAAATATGCTCACATATTGACTCAAAAATTAGCATATTGAAATATTGTTCAATAGCTTCAAAAGTTGCCCTTTGTCACAATATTATTGTAACAGATGAAGTGCTTCGAATGTCAATATTTTTGAAGAAGTTTTATAATAACTTAATGGGTGCCGAATTTTTTGCCACATAAGAAAAACTTTGAAAAGTAATTGTTTAGACTAAAAGGAATCTAATAATGGATAAAAATATCAAATATATGAGTCCAAAATTTAAAGGATATTTCAAATTTACCACAATCCACAAATATGTAAAGTTGAAAATTGAGACCAAAATACTAATTTCCTGCATAGAAATTTTAAATCTTCTTAAAAATGTTTAAAAAATGGCAAAAGTTAATGTCGGTCGCGCCGACATTGACATACCCTGTACAACAGATCGCTCCTGTAGAGGCTACTTGCTATAAGTCAACATCTAATCCGATAGATTGGTTGGTCTTGCTCTTGTCCTCTCCAATATCTAGGCGTTCAGACAAACGTACGGACATGTTTGGCTTATTTTCTTTTGTCCTCCTGACCATATTTTTGGAAACTTTGTTACCTAACGGGTACAGGGCACAAATATTTGCAATCTATGTGTGCACATCAGGTTTATAAGACTTTGAGCAAAGTAGTTCATTAAAAAAAAAAGACTAAATCATGGCTTCCAATTCCAAAACTATAGATACTTGTATTTATTTCAAAAGTGATTGAGCTTCTTTGAAGGAAATGAATGAAACACTATGGGAATAAAATTTAAAATTCTATGAGATAAAGCAGGACTCTCCAGAATTTTAATGATTGTGTTTTTTCATTATATTTTTTTTTTTTATAATTTGTTCTTTATTTACATAAAGGTAATGTTTAAACTCAAAAAAAGAGTAAGCCATCGCTGCCAGTGCCTTTAGCTTATTTAATGAATCTTCAATTTTCAGTCATGTTGAGATCAAAAATTGTTGTTAATAATAAAATGACCACTAAGGACTACCCAGTCTATGTGTGACTCCCCCCAGGGGTCAACCGGTTCAACCTAATAATAAAAAGAGCATTCAAAGCTAAGACTTAAAGTTAAAGAAACTACGACTTTTTGGGTAACAACCATGAAAGCCATATTAAAACTCACTGCTAGGGCATAAAAAATATAAATAAATTACCGTGAACATGCCAAAGCTACTCAGCAATATTCCCAAGTTCTTATATAAAATACAGCTGCCAAGTATCGTATTTTGCCTCAAGAACTTACCTCGAAACAATCACAGAAACTCATACATACAATTTTTGCCATTTATAATTGTAAATTAACAAGTTGTCCTCAGGCCGACACCCCGCTTCGAGCGTCTCTCACTCACATTAATTCATTTAGATGCCATTGCACTACATCCGCCCGCTGGTGTTCCCTCTCAAGTGCCTCAAATTGAAAAAGTAATTCCAAGCTCCGAGGATGGTTTAAGCCAAAAGATGAAGCAGTCCCAACATTGCAACCATATGCCGTTCCCTACAAAGCGGCGCAGTTAGCTAGAGAAATTCTCAACCGAAACCACACACAAATTTATGTTCGCTCTGTGGCGCCAGGGGGAGGTAGAAGTTGAGGCAAAGTGGGCTTTGTGTCAAGCGCGCACCCGCGTGCACATACAATAATTTTCAATTTAAAGGTAATTTTAACTCCACACACACACACACACACTCTCGTATTCGTCCTCGTATATTCAAACACTCACACAAACAGCAATACGGCAATACACATATGAGGCTAACACGGGCAGCAGCCAAGAGAATCCGCCAACCCCCCAGTCAAGAGGCAGCAACGTTTTGGCCATAATTTAACTTACAAAAACTTTCAATAAGGCGACGCAACGTAAGCAACCAGCCAGAACGTCAGCCAGGTAAAATTACTAAAGTACACACACATACTTCACATATGTGATCCTGTGTGTGTGTGTGTGTGGATTGTGCTAAAGTGGATTTACCCATAAAATGTTGAAAACAAGAGAGAGAGAGAGAGAGAGAGAGAGAGAGAGCGAGAGTGTGAGAGAGAGAACAGAAAGAACGAAGGGGCCAACATGAAAAACAAGAGCAAGCAATTTAAACGCAGTTGATGTTTTAGTCGGTTGCTCTTATTTGGAAATGGCCAACAAACAGCCAGGAGCCACAGTTGAGGTTGGTTGGCCCGGTTGTCCGGCTGGTTGTTAACTTGCTGCGGAGATTTCAAGAAGCCGCAATTCATATTTCATATTGCTCATGGTCATAAAAGCAAGCAACGCCGTCCAAAGGAGTAAACGCCAAGAAAATGAGGGTAAAACGCAAAAAAAAAAAAAAGAAGAGAAATTAAAGAAATAAGAAAAAGGCCAGCCCAGACGATGGCGTCAAGAAGAAAAGCCTTAACTTGACTTCACTTGACTTACAGTATTACGTATACGCTACGTTCGCCACGCTCTTCTATTTGTTGTGCACATTTGTATGCTGCTTGCAAAGTGTTTGCAAAGTAATTTCCGTTTCCTGCTTAGCTTGGAGTGGCAGCGGCATAACAATCCCCTCCACCCGCCCTTGCATAGACTGCCACACAAGTATCCATAGTTGTTTGTTGTTGCGTGTGAGTATATTTACGTACCTGGGTTGCTCATTAAGTTGGCGAAAGGTTTTTTTCGAAACATAAGAATGCATTTTGACGTTACTTGATGGACTCGTCGCAAAGCAGGGAAAAAAGTTACCAATAATTTGCCAAATTATGTATTATGAATTGTCTACTATTCTACAGATTTCCCAGTCACATAAGCTTTAACATTTTAATCCAACAATCCAGACGCCATGCGGCACTTAATTTGCTTGTCAGCCTGCCCTGCCTGTGGATTCGAACGGCCGAGACGGCGACGTTGTACTATAAACGCCAGATGCACCAGCCGCTTCGGGCCTCGATTTATGTGTAAACGACACGAATAACAACAACTAGGACGAAAACTAGTAGTGGCAGAACCAGGAGCAAACACATGTACGAGGTCTGCATGTGAAGTGCAATTGGAATCAAAACGTGAATGAGTTGCGCCTGTCGCAGCTCCAAAGAAAGGGAAATGGGGCATAGCACAACAACACAACCGCAGAAAGCATTCAAATTCTAGCTTCAAATGGGAAAGGATAAATACTACACCGAAATCTATAGGCAAAGTGATGCCAACCAAATGAAAGGCATGGCTTTTGGTATGCCCTGAAATCAATAGTGGAAAAAACAACACATAAATGCAAAAAATCTGAGCTAACTGGAGCGTTCACATAGCCAAAATAGTGAAATATTTTTATGCGCTTCCTGCCGAAATGCATTTATACAGATGCACACACACACACCTAAATATCATGTACATTGGAATTTGTAAAGCTGCCTGCCAAATAGCAAGCGGAACTACCATTTGCAGTCAGTCATGTCAAAAGTCACTATGGAATAAGTTTTGGAAGCATTTCTTTATAGGTGTATAACATTTTTCCACAGAAACGGAAATGAAAAATACTTCTATACTTCCGTTGCCAAAATGCAAACGAACCGCTGCACAGGGTCAACTAGAAAAAATATACTCTCTAAAAAATAGTAGATACATTTTTACACATTAGAATACTTAGAATGTAAAAATCAACATAGAGAAAAGCTTAACAGCTGCTGTATTATCGATCTCGATTGAGCAAGTTTGAAACACTGTTTAGGCAGCTGTTGGACAAACACGTCTAGTGAATGCGCGGGTGTCAACTAAAAGCTAATCAAAACTAAATCAACAATATCAAATAGTCATTTCATAAAAGTTTGATAAGAAAGATGGCTGCAAGCAAGAATAAGTACAAAAAGTTTGGCTATTCATAGTGTGACATAAGGGTCAATAGTTTTGGGTTTCAATGCATGAACACCAATCACTGACACTAACAAATTCTGTGACTAAATAAAAAATGCAATTAATACCATGAAGTCACGGAAAAATGTGTCGACAATAATATATCGATAAGGGTCATGTTAAAAAAACAATAACAGAAGTAATTAAAAAGGGGAATAATGGTAAAAGAGAAGAAATGTCAGGCACAACGAAAACATTAAACAATGTGCAGTTAATTTGATTATGCTCCTGAACAAAAGTAATCATACCAATCTGGAAATCATAATGTGAACGCAAAAAAACAACGGAAGCCACAATAACAACACCAACAATAATCAAAAAAAAAAATAATAAAAATTAATAAATAAAAAGGAAAAATCATTAACTCATAACTAGCAACAACAGCAACAGCTGCAAAAAATATACGACAACAGTTGGCAACAACTCGTAAACACGGGCAACTTATAAAGGACACAATGCAAAGCCAGATGAATAGCGAGGACGAGCAACAGAGAGTACCAATTACAAACCGCACACACACTATCAAACACATGCTCATTATCCTTTTTAATAAAGCTTATCAATGCCAGAACATGCAAGCTGCCAACAACAGCAGCCAAGTCAGTCAGACAGTGTGACGTCAGGCAGTCAGTAAGCAAGGTAACGTGCGAACGAAAAGGTGAGCGCGAGGTGAGAAGCTTTAGTTTCAATGACAAGAACTACGGTCACAACAACAACAACCACAACAGCTACAAACAACAAGAATGACATGAACGACAAACAGTAAATTCAAAGGTAATTTATTATAGCGACACCTGTAATTACCAGCAGCCATAAAATAATACACACACACCCACCAACACACACACACACACACACACAAGCGAGAGAGACACGCATGTATGTACAAGCTGAGAGGTGGCAGCAACAATTATCCTTGTTGTTGTTGGATTGGATTCGGTGTTGTTGTTAGTGGTCGCAGCTTTTCGCATGCTACATACGCACTGTGCCATGCTGAGATTAAAACGACAATCCTGTAAATGAACCAGCTAACAAGGTATATATGTATATATGTAATATATTGTATACGAGGGTAGTCTGAAAACTAGTTGGCCTAGCAAAGAAGCAATAACGACAAAAAAAGAAACTATTCAAGCGTTTCTCCAATTTTCTACGGCTTCTAAAATGTATGCTTTGGGAAATAAAATAATTAATCCTTCAAATTGAAATTCATTTCACAGAAGCTCATATCCTGTTATTATGGTGAATGGGGAACCAATTCGTGGCGCTGACAAACACTATTAAGATTACAATGTTGGCTGCATTCTTCGGCATCGAATATTTAAAAAAAATACTCTCCTAAAAATGTTCCTTACCTGAGAAACTGCAGCTGAAAGTGAATCACTTATACAGGAGAATCGCATCCATCTCGGTAACGGATTCCTCATTTCCAAAGATCTCAGCATTATTAACATGCTTCTATTAGCTTCAAATGTATGTATGCATGTATGTAACGAAATCTTTCAGCTTAATTTTCACCGATTTCAAGAAGTCTGATCATCTTGAAAATTTGCACAGGGGTCAAGAACTGATGACAATACAATTATTTTATAGCTTTGTTCTAATGTCCTGACTAGGATCATCGGGATTTAAAAAATAAAATGTACACTAAAAGTATGCAACAGTTTTTCAAAATAATGAGTAGGCTTGTTGAAAAAAATCCATGTTTGTTTTTAGTCTTAAACTAAAAAATTAAAGTTTAAAAAAACTAAAAAAAACGCGCTTTAATAGTAAACCGAACTAAAAAGTAGAAAATACGACTAATTAATTTAGAATAAGATTAAATTAGAAATTAAATTATTAACAAAATAATTCAATTATAGTAAAAAAAGCGTTTTCTTCTAAATTCAATTTGTTGCTTAAGCAATCCCTTGACCTGGCCGATGTCTTTTCAGCCTGCTCTCGCATATGTTTTTATTATACATGCGTAACTTGCGGGCCAAGTTAGTTACTTTAACTTGGAGGCAATTTTTTTGAACCAACTTGATCATCATTATGTCAATTTCAGATAAAGACTCACACACATACTGCAAATATAATTAAATATTTAATTAGTTACACGAAGGAAACAAATATTATGTGTTTGTGTTTGGGGTTTTAAACCTCTGGATCTCAAATTTTTTTTTTTTTGTAAAAATATTTTTGTGTTAATTTTGTTGAAAAAAAAAATACAAAATTAAAAAAAATGTTTTTTTTCATTAGGTTAGGGTTTTATGGGCTAAAATTGGTAGGCATACTTGGGACGATAAGCCAATAAAACTAGTTTGTTGTTGCAGCAAATTTTTTTTTATTTTCAAACAAAACAATTATTTTTTTAAGAACAAGATATTTAACTATCGTTATTATTACTATTTTAATAAAAATTTTCAATTTTTTTTAAGAAAAAATTTGAAAGTCTGAAGTTTACAAATCAGTGGCGGAGGAAATCCTAGTTTAGGGGGGTCCAAATTGACCCGGACTGGTTGAAAAAACAAAATTTTTCTGCATTGTAATCAGTGTTGTTTCACTACGCGTCGTTGTTAAAGGCTAATACGCAGCATTGTAAAGCCGAGTGAAAGAAAACAAAAACTCATCATAAAAAAAACAGTCAAAATTTCTAGCGTTTTTTTATATGAAGTTTTGTTTAAGCTCATTAAAAAAACCTATCAACACTTGGAAGCACGCAAAAAAAACCTTCGAAAACCAAGAAAACAATGATTACCATAAATAATCCATTTTTGATCTCGAATACCTACGGGATATTGAACTTGCAAAATCTGCACCTTGACCAGCTAAAAGAAAACGTCAAAAGAGAAAATTATGAAAGACTGAAACCTATTGTAAGCGCTTTTGTTTTGTGTGGAAGACAAGGAAGCTGATGGGAGAGGAAAGTCAAACGAAGGGAATTTTCGTGTTGTTCTACGTTATCGAGCTAACGGTGATGAAATTTTGATAAAAAAAATATTATGTCGTTGCCAAAAAATGCGTCTTATTTGAGCAAAACAATTCGAAACGAATTTTTGATAATGAAAAAAATACTTAGCATAGTCAAGCCGAAGGATTCTCAGTTTTAACAGATGAATCGGATGATATATCAAGCAAAAAAAAAAATGAATATTTGTGAAGATTTTCTCAGATTTGTGCCAGCTACCACCGTTTCTGGAGAAGATTTGGCGAATTCAATCAGAAACTATTTACGCGATGTCGGCATTTACTGCTTGCGAAGTATCTGGAATAAAAAACGCATTGCGTACTATCGGATCAATTGAAACATTTTAGAGACAGGACATACTGAAGAAAGAAATTTTCAGAATAAAAAAAGTGACCAAAAAAAAGACAAACTGAACTCTACATGCCCTCATGACTGGGCTCAGTCTCATGAAGCAATCGTAACGTACATCGAATTGCAGCAAGCTGTTATTGAGGCGTTAGAAGAAATAAAAACGTGGAATAATCGTAATACTTCAGAAAACGTATTAAGGATCTGAATATCCAAACTTGACGCTTTGTTGGTCAGTATTGCTCGATTAGAATTTTTAAGAGCACAAAAAAGTGATGTGCAAAACTTAAGCTTACTGTATTTTTCTGGTGATGAACAGCAAGTCATTCAAAAATGTTAAAAGAATTTTGCAAGTGTTAGCAGTGTTACCTGTAAGCACATCAACTCCAGAACGACTATTTTCGACGTTGAGAAGAATCAAAAGCTACATTAGAAATACAATGGGACAACATTCATACAATGCATCGCATTGAACTGACCAAAAACGAAATTCTTGAAGAATTTTAAAAAAACCACAAAAATTTTTACACTTTTGAACTTTTTTGTGTTTTAGTATTCAATTTAGTCAATTATCATAATAATAAATAAAGTTCGTGTATTTTGTATTCAATAATTTAATTTTTTATTATAATAAAAAAATTTTACTTTACTATGGGGGGGGGTCCGGACCCGAAACAGGTGGATTTACAGATTCAGACAGACTTGTTATCTTTCGAAACTAATAAGGAACACCAGTCACGGTAGCACAGTATTCCATAGAGATCCTCTAAGTTTTCCTTGGATCACTATCCATGGACAGCTCATAACTCGGAACTCGATTAAGGCGAATGGTGTCTCAGGAATGAATTCCACGGTATCGTAGGTAAGCAAGCAGTGGAAATGATGTATACAAATTACCAAAGCATATAATAAATATATATATTATAGCTTTTCTGATGTTGATGATTTTGTCAGGCTCAGCGTTTGGGGAGACAAATTGTCTGGAGACAAAAAATGTATCGAAGTGGAACTCCCGCATGGGTTCCAAAGCACGTCAGACTCCAAAGCTGACTCAGATTAGATTACAGACCTATTATTTACCTCTTTAGTACCTTCATTTATCTCTAGATTGGACTCGTTATGGGCATATTCATCAAAACGCACCAGTCCGTTTTCTTCTTCATCAGTATCTTCACAAAAACTCATCGTTTTCAAAATTTACAAAATTTCACTATCTGATAGTGACGATAGTTTTATGTGTAGATGAATGTTTAAGGCATGCTTTCATATAATTACGCTATTCAACGAAAATACATTTGGTACTAACCGAAACAAATTTTGTTGGTTAGTTATCCCAAGCGTGCCACAAGGTGGGTTAGCTTTGACGGCAAACAAAAAGTTTTTTTTTCAAAACAAAAATTGTTTAGGAAAAAACAAGACTTGCAGCAACACAATAACATTTTTTTTCACAGTTATCAACAAAGGAAAGAGGGTTTTTTGGTTTTTTTCACATATTTTCAAATTCAACTGACTGATTTCTTATGAAAGAAGAGAATTCTCCGAACTAGATATAATATAGAAATAAAGAAAAAAACTTAAAAATGTGAAAATCACGAATGATAATTAAACGTGCCTTGAGGCACGCTTGGGACCTAGAGGGATATACTATATATATATATATTTATGCTTGCTTCGCCCACTATCCGAAGTCCCGCCAAAGGTTTTTTTTCGATATTCCGATTTTTGATAAAATGCAAATTCCCGTTCATTTTCTAAATTAGGACTATAAAAACTCAAGGATTGGCCTTGCAGATTTTTGGTCGTCATGGCGAATCGCAGACGAATCGAAAAAATGAATTTATATGAACTCAAATAATACATCGCTTCAGATAATGCAAAACTCTTGAAATTTCCTTTGAGGATCGTAGCGTGAATCACGGGATTCATGATTTTTGTACCATTAATCTATTATATAGTTTTGATTGGTTTGGATTTCAAAGCACGCATGTGCCGAGCCAACATTCAGTTAAAAATTTTGCGGTTTCAAGCCAATCAAATGCTTTTTTTTTTTTGTAGTTAGCAACGATGGTCAGGAAGACTTTATTGATTATTCCAAGATACAAAAAAAGAAAAAATAAGACTTGCAACGTATGGTTTCTGAATGAATTTTAATAGCAAATGCTCCAAATCACAGATCATAAAAACCGGTCCAGCCGCTCTTGAGCAACAAATTAACGACTCTTTTTATGTCTATGGACAAAGTAAATTTTAAAAAAAATTTTTGAATTTTATTGATTGTTTGTAATATAAACTTTACTGGGATCATAGAAAAGAGCATAAAATTTAAACCACATTAAGGACGCTTTTCATTCAGATTGTCTACGCTACAGCAGCTTTTTTAAACTTGTTTGCTCACATGTCTTAGACACACACACACACACCACGATCGATTCGGTGAGGCACATGGAATAACTCTCTGAAATACCTACATAAATTTAATCTATATTTATGCTCTTGTAGTGGTTGGAATGTGTTTGCTTCTCACTCTCATTCCATCCTTTTTCATCCAATGCCAAGCTTTGCACCCGTGTTTTCCATCAACTTCAACACACGTGAGTCTTATGTGTGTAGGTATGTACGTATCTGTGTGTATGTATTTTGTGGTCGTCAGCAGGAACAACAAAAACTACTGTTACAACAACAATGCAACTAAACACGTAACACTTTTCGTGCATACGTTACGCTTATCCTTTTTTGCCTGACCGGACTCTTTCTCCAGCTCTGCTTCCCTCTCTGTCAACGAACTCTCGCTTTTCAGTGCCCCCTTACCCAACTGTTGTTGATTGATATGCTTTTGCCTTTGCGCGGTCTTTCATTTTATTGCTCGTCTGTTTTTGTTTCGTTTCGTTTAGTTTCCTTTCTTTCTCATCTTTTTTTTTACTTGTTTTTGCTGCCATGGCGGCTTTGTTTATGGTTGCGGTCTGTCGTGCAATGTTTGTTGTTTCCACCTCTCTGACTCTCTTGCCTCCCTGCCCCACTCACACTCTACTCTTGTTGTTTTTTTTACTATTGTAATCGCATACGTCAAAATTATGTTCTTTCACTTTGATATGACGAACCATCTGATGTGTCATGCCGACATCGCATGTCAAGTTTCCTCGTCCTTCCCTTACTCTCCTTATTGTGGGTTTCTCTGTATCTGTGAGTATGTGATAGCAGGCTTTACAAAAGTAAGCAATGACCAAATTTACTTACTGAGGTTGTTTCAACTGCAAAAATCTGTTAAATTTTAAGTGATATACAATTTTAAAAGCAAGCAGAGGAACTTGTAATATACTACAGCCGCAGCTGCATTTCGCAAGATGAACGTCTATCTAACTGTATATATAAAAGTATGTGTGTGTGTTTGAGTAGAAAATAGAAAAATACTGTATAATATATATACATATATACTATGTACGTGTGACTGTATTTACATGCATGCATATCTTTTTAATTACACTAAAACGTGCCGCCACCAACGTTGCCAACCTCTGAGTCTCAAATGGAGGTCACTTGGGCTAACGAATGGCACTGTTGTACAGCCATTCGTCACACACACACACACACTGACACACAGAAACTATCACACACTCGTAGACACGTTCTGTGCTAGTGTCCGTCCGCAAAAACTACTGACACACTAATCCGATTAGTTTAGCTGACATTTCATGCTGGCCAAAGTGCAGCAGAAGTAACAACATCAGGCAGTCCTGGAATAGTGATGAACATGTGGGTATGGGTTGTAAAAGGGCCCAAAAAGGTGTGGTGATAGACAGCGGCTTAGTTCCCGACGAGCCGCTCACTTTGTTGGCACAACTCATTCATTCATTTTATTCAAATGTGACAAGCCGAAAAAATGGCAGACACAGACGCACATAAACAAAAACAAACACAAACAACAAAAAATTGCACAAAAAAAATAAGAGAAATAATTAAAAGTAACAGGCAACGTGGAGCATACAAATAAATTTTACACCCTTACCTTTTTGCTACACCAACCAGAGCCTTTAATTTGGAATGGCTAAAAGTTGTATATCATGGCAACTGCTCATTTTTTTCCCACTTGAATTTTTTTTTGGAATAATTTCTTGAGCTAGTTGTAAATTTCACTTTTGCATTAGATGCAACGACTTATGCAGACAGTTCTATCGCAAACTTGCATATATTTATATAGTATATACTCCCATAAACTTTCTCAATGCGCAATGGCAACTAACGAGCCAGTTGAGGAGCTCCTCACACGGCGTATACATAACGAGCTGTGTGCCAAGTGCCACGGTACTATTTCATTTCTCAAAGTGAGTATGTGTGAGTGTCTCATTTTTGTTCTCACTCCTCTCTAGCTATTGCCACACGCCTCAATGCCATTTTTATTAGCGCACTTAAAATTTACTTGACTCGGTCTTTGAACTCAGCCATATTCTCTCGTATCGTTGCGTCTCAGATCGTGCCTTCGTCTTCCCACTAATGCCACGCCCCACTTGGCGTTTTTATCACATAATATTTTATTTTAACGGCTATAAAGCGTAATTTAATGAGCCTATAAAATGAAAATACATTAAGAGTGAAACGCCAAGTTACCTGCAACCGTCCTTCTATTCCTTAGTCCCCGAATGCTGGCGCCAAATTAAAAGCCTTCAAGCATTTGTGATTCTGTAAACTTTGTGGTTAAGCTTTTGTGGCATTTATTAAACACATCAAGTAAATTTCATTTAGCAAACAAATTTCCCATGCAACTTGATGCCTAGATGCCGCCCCTACTTTTCCTCAAGCTGCGAACATTTTGCACATTACACATACGCCCCATATATTTTACATTGCCTGCCATTTTGTTTGTCTAGTTCCTTTGCTGCCTTGTTGGCTGACTGGCTGGCTGGCTGGTTGCCATTTGCTTTTGCATAGTTCAGTGGGACTATTTATTCGCTGTCGTCTTAACATGGCATGACATTGAGTTTCATTTAAATGATTTTCGCTACTATGGTATGGGTGGTGGGTATGGCACTCAGTGGCCGCCAGAGACAAGACCTTGCCTTGCCTTGCCTGGCCTTGTCGTGGAACTCAAAGAGAAACAACAACTACGACAGCTTAAGGAACTGTAAAAACGCCATATTGTTGTTGTCAATGTCTTTGGTTCTTCTGTCGGTACTTCGTTTATCCTTTACCATCTGACTGTGGCCATGCCTGGCCGTCTCTGGCTCCTTGTTAGTTTTCTTTCAACTGTTTGTTTTCGCTTGGCAGCCATTGTGTTGGGTATCTTGAATGCAACTTGTAATAAATACTGCAAGCGAATGAAGCTGCTTGGACCGAGAGACTGGCTTCCTTTCCTACATAAATGCTATAAATATTTGTTAGCCGTTTATTTTGCCTTTGCTGATTTGTGATATTTGCTAGAAAATATTATCATTGTGCTTGGGAATTTGCATTTCTCTTTTATGTATGGTATGTATCTATGTATATGGTATATATATACTTAACTGAATGTGTACTTCTGTTTTTATCTGTATACATATATCTGCAATAAAGTAAGCGCAGTTTTCTTTAAGAGAGACTTGGAGTTGCACTTAAGCATTTTACTGCATATTTGAAATCAAACCTCAAATAAGCCCAAAAATTCGTATAAATTCATATTTATGGATATTTAATGCCAACCGCCTAAAGGTATGCAACACATTTCAAATTTTCTAATGAATTCATATTAATTACCCTGAATAAGACAAATGCTACACACACATGCAGGCATAACTTTGAAAACAATTCCATTATGCAAATACTTATATGGATATAAATTTTGACCAAATTCAAAATCGATTGCATTTCCAAAATTTATAACATGACCAACCAGTGGGTTGCACTCCAAAGTATACGATACATGCTCACTGTAAGTGCCATTAGGCATATGTAATAAGCACACATACTACATATCCCAAAATACATTTGCATATATGCTGATAAACACGTAAAAGCCAGCGAACACCCGAATAAATTTTTAATTAACCCAAATTTTGAAAACTAATAAATTGGGACAATAGGCTGCAACAAAAACAACAACAATTCAGAACAGTGCCACTGAGGCCTAAATAATTTACTAAAAATACAAATAGCAGGAAGCGCTTCCATGTGGGCGACTAGAGAGAGAGAGAGAGAGAGAGAGAGATAGAGTGGATTGGCATTGCTGTTTACATTCAGTTAACACCGCCAGGCCAGGCAACAGGATTGTTATTATGCAATTACAAGCGCAGCGGCCAAAAGTTAATGCACCGAATGATTATTAAAGGTTCTTTAACAGGTTGAAAATTATTCCACCCTAAGCCGAGCATCCCTTCCATGGCCACTCAACACTAAAAACAACAACAAACAACAAAGGGGTCATGTCTGAATATTGGCAGTATACATTTAGTAAATGTAACAAATCATGTACAAACAATGTCATAACAACACCTTTGGCACACACACACACACACACACATACACAGCTCAAGCATGCGGACTCTGTCCGTGCAGTGCGCCCAAGTGGAAATACATGGCACACACAACCACACACACACTTGCAATCACAAAAACACACAGACACATTCGCAGCCGCAGACAACGGCGCCGAATAGCGTTCAAAAAGTTAAGCAAGCAAATATTTGTACATGGGCTTTGAACGGTGAGTGTGTAATGGAAACAATCCTTTTGCTGATAGGATACATCTGTAGCGCTATGGCCAAGGCGCCTACCAGAGGTTATTTGGTTAGCCGGAAGTCACAAGTTAAGCATATACATTTAAGCGCACCGCTACTACGATTTTGAGCAGTCAACTTTACTTTTGCTAACTTAAAACTTAAACAATTAAAAGTCGGCTAAAGCGACGCCTAAAAGCAATAAAATGCCTAACTGCTATTCTCCTAACAATTAACTGAAAGCCTTTTATTCTATTAACCCTTTGTGTGTCAGCAAACACACTTCTTCAAAGATAGGTTTTAGTAACCACGTATGGATATGAAATATTCTAGCAACAAAAATTTTCTCTCAGTGTAGCGTCGCGCTCTGTTTTGGCTATGTTTTTACACACTTTGTCCTTTGAAACTCATAAACAATTTAAAATGCCATACATTGCGTATACGCAACGTATGTTGGCATCGGTGCTGCTGAAAATTAAAATGAAGGTTGCTCGCAATTATTTAAACACCACGAGCAGGCGAAAAAGCTACTCAAAATAGACCGTAACCAAAAACCAAGCAAACTTAACCGACCAAGCAACCAACAACAACAACAACAGCAGCTGCCAAAGTAGAAAGAGTAAAGTGCGGAAGCAAAAGACGCACACAAAACGCAAAGCTCAAAAGAAACAAGCCATAAACAGTGCGGCGCACACTCACACACACATGCGCTTTATTTTACGAGCATTGAGAGAGCTACACATACATACGTAAGGTTGGTTTTACGGCACCCACGATTACGTTTCCGGCAAGTAAGGGAAAGAGAGTGAGACGTAGGAGTGAATGATAGGGATAGGGAGCGTGCATACTTAGAGAAACGTAAATGACATATGCGTGTATCTGTGTGTTTGTTTGCGCCTCGTTGGTATCAGTGGCCAAGTAATTAAGCAAAGTACAATTTCGTACCATTAAGTAATTTCACTTCATTCATTGAATAACTGCTCCACTGACTAACTGACCAACTCCAGGATGGTGCGAGTGTGCTACCGAGTTGCAGTAGTTGTTGTTGTTGCTGTTGTTAATTTATCACCGACTAAATGGACTTGCTAGCCATCCAAGACTAGAAACTAACTAGCACAGCAACATCCCTCGGAACAACTTTACGGTTATCCTTAACGTCAGGCAGCACATAAAAATCGTGTCTCTGTTTCCATGTTGCTGCCCGTCTTTTCCGTGCGTATATACAGGATATGTGTACATGTGTGTGGGTTAGTGGCCGCCTCGCATTGCCAAGACCCCAATTACGTTTTTCCTATTAAAAAGGATTTCTATGTGCGCCTTTTTGCCTTTGGCTACTTTGTCTTGCATTCATACATACATATTTATTGTACATCTTCTCTAGCTTCCCCTCATCATTTACAATTACTCACATTGTAGTTGTACCAAGTACCAAATGCAATGCGGTATTTTTGGTGCTTCCTGTGTACATATATTTCTATAGATATTCGTGTGTGTTTTGTCTGTAAATGGCAGCCGTAAAGTATGCTACAAACATTATCTACCTTTAGGACTTTACTTGCTTTGTGTTTATGCTTACTTAAGTCAGTAAGTAAATTTTAATGCGATTTTGGTTAGTTTATCTGCACCTCATTAATGCACGAAATTGGCAGTCCTGAGTTACATTGTAGCTGTTATTTTAATATAAGCATTAAATAGTAGCTTACATATGTATAAAGGTACAATGAAGAACACGTCAATAGTGGTAAACTTTTTATCTGTGTACTTGTGTACTGGCTTGAGAGCCAAAAAACCAACGTTTATAAAAAAGATAACCCAACAATCAGAGTTGAATGCACAATACATTTCCCATTCCCTGCCCAAACTGTGTCCTTTGCACACTCTTTGGTTTCGCCACAAGAATTGGCCAAATGCCACTATGCCGACCTGAAAACAAAGCGTGGCCAGAGCAAAAAAAATGAAACCAGTATCGTGCCACATGCAAGTGGCAGTTGCCAGTTGGAATCGTTGCAAAAACGTCAAGCTATCATATGTACGAATGTACAAGTTTGCGTTAAGGCTTAAATTGTCCAAACTAATGCACATTGTTCCGAGGGAAATCGTGTGCCCAAGACAAAATGTGAATCTTCATCTTAGGCTGATCTGCGACATGTTTCTATCAGCCTACCCTCTCATCGTGTTAATACAAATCTTGACGTATACATATATCCATTTGGTTTGGGGAACATGTGTACAGGGCTTGTTAAAATGGCTTAAGATGTTAAGATGCAAAAATTTTCGATACCATAAATTACCTGCTGGCAGAATTGTGGTCATACACAGAATGAATTGTCTAAAAATCAAAAATTAATTTTATTAAATTTGCAATGCCATATGGGATTGTAATCCTGAAAGCCAAATAAATCACACATGCATAGCCAGGAATACTCGTAAGTCAGCAGAAAAATATAAAATCAAATCAAATTAAATCTAATGCAAAAACAACTCTGCAGCTAGATTGCAACTAAGAATATAAACATACATAGACACTTTAATAGAGTCGAAGGCAGGCAGGAACAATGCAAGGACCAGGATACAGGATGGCATCCAAGTTAGTGTAAGGAGAATTGGAAATAGAAATGCTTACTTGCATATTATATTCCACAAGTTTGTGTATGCACAATGCAATATTACTTATATACTTATGTATATATGCAATATAGAGGGATGGGCTGGTGCGACCCTTAGACTGTCCAATCAGAATCACAGTCAAGCATTGCACATGTGTGACATTTCTGATGAATAATGTCGCTTGTTTTTATGGTAAAACTTTTTTTAGTTTAGTTTGGCCACAGCAATTGGAAATTGTGCCAACAAGCTGAGCAAACTGGGCTAAAACTTTGAGATACCAGACGACCAGAGCATCGAAAAAAAAATGGGAAAATAAAACAACTGCAATACATTTGAAATGTTTTTCAATAAAACTTTTTCCTACCAAGTGCAATTGTTTTTTGCCGTTGGCATTGGCGCGACTCCGACACAAATGCCATGTGTGCCGGCTGCTCCTCTACCTTAGTATCGCGCACTGAACAGGAGTTTGGGGCAAAACCTTACAAGACGCTCGCCTGCTGCTGTTCTATGTCTAGGGTAGTATTTACTTCAAGTGCAGACTATGGCATATATGCAAGTTTCTCACAATGTAGTTACTTACGTCTGCATGTGCGTGCCTGTCTATATCTATTGTTATTTGTATGTCTGCCGTCTGCTCTTCCGTACCTCCGTCCGTCCAACCTTCTGTCCCTTCAATTGTTTTTAAGTTGAGAGGCAATTTATCACTGCATATAGCACGGCTGCTTACAATGCATTTCCGGCTCTAACTTAAACATAGAGACGGCTCTGAGTTGAGCGCCAACTAAGTAGCACACGAGTGCCTAATCCTTTTAAGCACAATGCAACGGCATGTTCTCGTCTTGTCAGTCGTACTGCCAGTCCCGACAGTCCCACCCACCAGTTCTACCAACTTTTCTTGTAGTGTAGCTTGTGGGCTGGCTGATAACTCCACTTGAAATTTTTTATTTACTTTATTTTGTTTTTGTTTTTTCCTTGTTTGTCGCTTAGCTTGTTGAGCAGAAGCCATTTGCTGTTAGCAGTTACTTGTTTTAGTTTTTGACCGACTTTTCGTTGGCCAAGTTTGTTTGCAACTGCCTAAAGTTTAAGTTGGCTTAAAGTAGCTAAGGCCTTGCCCCACAGCAATACAAGTCGTATATACATTGGTATCGACACATCTCACGCATACACACAACCAAGTCGAAGCAATCAATTCCAATTAACATTTAATTAGCCAACTGCAATCTAAGGTCTCAATTCCTTTATGAGCCATTAAAAGCCATTTTACGCCCAGACATCATTTTATGACAAAATGTTAAAAATGTAACAAAGCAGAACTAACAACAGCCAGACCATAAAATGGCTAACGAAATTGCCTTAAAGAGAAAAAAAAAAAAACGAGGAAAATTCTTACAACCAAGCTTCCAATAAGAGGCAGTAAAGTGACAAAAGCTGCAAAAAGACTGTCTCCACGGATTGACTACGAGCGTTTAAAAATTGAGATTGCTGCTTGCTGAGGCTATAAGTAATTAAAAGCGTGGACGCAAGATGGCGCTGCTGTGCCATTGCGCGCCAAGGGAGTGAGTGACATTTGAGAAAGCAAATGAAAAGCCATAAAATATGAGCCACAAAGTAGACGGAGATGCTGGCGAAGACAGCGATGCAGCAATGGTAAAGGATGAACCGGCTGTGGAATAGGAAGCACATAAAATGCATAACTAAAAGTACCGCAAAGCAACGACTTTTCTTCCGACAAAGCAACAGGAACGAGACCAAGCACTGGGCGCTGGGGTGGCATCGGGTAATGAAACATAAAAAGTATGTGACAAAATGTTACACATACCCACGCACACATGCGTTGCAGCAAAAACCCACTAAAAATGTCAAGAAAATAAAAATAATAAAAATAACGACAACAACAACAACAAAATGTGACACAAAAATTCATATAAAAATCGTACTAAACGAGCAAAAAAAAAACGAAAGAGTCTACAAAAGACGCGCAAAGGCTCGTAAAAAGTAGTAAAAGGACTCGCTACAAATAGACTTCAAACGAGAGCGAACGAGAGCTAGAGCGAACGAAAGGATGAAAGAACACACCCACACACACACACACACACACACGCACACACAAGCAGTTAAACTAGGTAAAATCCCCAACGAAACGCAAGATGAGAAGCTGCAGAAGCTAACGGTTCAAATCCCAAAATCCTGCACACACATTTGACTGTATATAAGTGTGCGTGGGTTTTTATGAGCTAAGGTTATTGCCATTTGTAGTTGTTAGAAAAGTAGACTTTCACCCTATGATCATTTCACATATTGTCTATATGGGGTCACGGCTCATAAAATAATATTTTACGATCTGTGGCCTTGACTTACAGTTAAGCTAGTCTGTGTTAAGCTCGATAAAGATAAAACTTTAGTTGAAACTCAAAAAGCCAAAAAGCTAAATATTTTATCTTTCTTTCTTTTCTTTGCAGGTATGTAAAGTGCTTAACTATAAATATTATTTGTATCCATAACTATGGTTCAGAGCTACAACTTTGGTATGTCTATAATCTTGGTGTACAAATACAGAACCCGCATTAACACTATATAAGAACAATATTAGTAGCGTATAATAGAAAAAGCAAAAAATTCCGGAAAGTACAATTTGGGATACCCTGTACCACCACATTGCAATTAAATCCGATATAAAAAAAACAGTCTAAAAGATGGCGTACGTTAAAGTCGAGCGCAGACGACTTTCGGATACCCTGTACCACTAATTTCAATTAAGTCCGAAATATTGCTTAAGCACTCTAAAAGCCAATTGATTGCCGAATTTGGTTACGATATCTTCATAAACAAACGAAGCACAACAAATTTTGTACAAAAAACGGGTTTTTGATCAATCGGCTCTACGGGAGCTATATGATATAGTCGACCGATTTTGATCAAATTTGGTACAGTGTTTGGGAACTATAAAAAACTTCTGAATGCCAAATTTGGTTACAATATCATCACAAACAAACGAAACGCGATGAATTTCGTACAAAAAACGTTTTTTTGACCGATTGGTCCTATGGGAGCTATATGATATAGTCAACTGATTTTTATCAAATGTGGTACAGTGCTTGGGAACTCTAAAAAACTATTGATTGCCAAATTTGGTTACGATAGCTTCATAAACAAACGAATTATTTATCTAAAACTTTTGGGGTTTTTCGAGGTCCTCTGAAATACTCCTATGGGAGCTATACAATATATCCCCCACATCAAAAATATAAAATAAACTTGACTCCCCTGACATAATAACGCAGACAGACAGACAGACAGACGGACATGGGTATATCGACTTCCTTAGTCACCCCGTTCATACACATACGGTACAGGGTATAAAAAGTTGCAAAATTTATAATAACTTAAATTAAATTCATTGATTGTATAAGCACCTATAAAAAATTAAAAATTATTTAAGCAAGTATGTGACGATTCATTGGAATTTGACAACAGAGCGATTCCAACCAAATTTGTTGTTCAAAAAAAACATAATAATAATCATGACGGTATTATTATTTTAGAAGAATAGGATATTATAGTCTGTCCAACCGATTATCTGTGCGTTCCAATAAACACGCTGATCTCTGTTAAAATCCACACCCTATAAAGGCCATTTGAGTATTGGCATAGCTATATACACTGTTGACAGTCCAAAATCGGATAAAACTGTACAATTAAACAAGGAAGTAAAAATTATACGACCTCTTTACTTCACCACAATTCTTCATTCTGTACGTTGTTTCGTTAATATGTCACCTAGGGCCTTCAAACTTGGTATAAGGAATCATGTGGATCTAATAAATATAAAACCGTAGACTTTTTCTTAAAATTTTCTCTTTCCCGCTAAAATTGTCAAAATTAAGGCATAAAAAAAAAAATGTTCTTCTTTACAAAAAAACTACAACGAAATTGAGAATTGTCATAACTTCTTCTTCACGAAACATTTTTTTATAAATATGATTTCGTTGCGAGCGTCTTGATCGTCCACTTGTTACAGGTTAGACGTCACATTAAATTAAATATGGCGCTCTCTAGGGGACATAGTCGTGAATGGAATAAATTTTTTTTAATTATGAAGTGTTACGCATTCAATGAAAGGGCATTAATTAGCACAATTCAAAAACATGCATAATGTTAGCAGTTACTCGCGGTTTGTCTATGATAAATTCTAATAAAAAAGTCGAATAAAAAGAATTAAAAAAACGTTTTTTTTTAATTTAATTTTCGCCGAAAAAAGTTAGGGTTTCAGAGATTCGCCCAATTAAATAATTCATCGAGCTTGTTGGCCTTTTTAGTTACATAGGTGCATGCAAAATAATAAATAAACCTTTTTGCAACTATTTCTTAAGTAAAATTCAAAATTTGCAACGAGCTATCATCCTAAAGTTTCCGATCTTTCAGTGGTTGACCCAATTAAGGCGAACTTGATTTGCAATGACCGAAATATCTTTGAAAGCAATAACAATACGCAATGCAATGGCAACAGTGCGTATATGTGATATTTAATTGCAGCACAGCAACTTGGCCGACTTTGCAGCTTGGCGTCTTCATTGAATGAAAATCATTGCAATTGTTTGCACTGGTCAGCCGTCCGCTATCCAATCCGGTCCTGTACGTTCCCTTCCGATTCCTCATCAACTTCTCCTTTATACCGCTGAGGCAACATAGCAATAATGCCAATCAAAAGTCAATGCCATAAGCTTGCAATTGTTTGCTACTGCAGACACACACCCACACACACACACTCATTCTCATAATATACGTATACGTTATGCAGTTGTATAAATCTTTTGTATGCATTTTTATTACGGCTGGCATTTTCACAATTTTTACAATTTTTATTTCACTTTACTGATTTTTCGAATCATTTTCACGAGAATGCACGCGAGAACAAAGCCATCGCATGGGCGTCGTGCAAACAAAATGCGCATAAAAATCCATTATTTTAGCAAACAACACACACACACATACACACACACACCCACCCACTTACATACACCCATGTGTACAAGTATATGGATACATGGGCTGGCCACCCTTTGGGATGCGCCGCATTTTTATACAATAAAAGCGACAACTCGCAACATCGTCAAGTAACAATCCAATGGCCGCCTTCTGAAGGGATGGGTCTGATGTTTTGTAAACGGAAGGAGGTAGGGAAGGGATACGCTACAAACAAATTTTCTTTTTTTGTTAGTTGTGCTCAAAATAAATATAAAAGCGTTGAAACGAAAACATTTTCCTACACACATACACAAACACTTGTATGTACAGATACAATAAGAGAACAAGAAGAACTGAAAACTGTGGGAGACTGTAGGGTATAGGGTTGTCGCCTCCCTCTGCTGGCGTTTATTGGCAACAGTGTTGCCATTTGTGTAAACGACTCGTTAAATTTTATGCTGCAGCAACCGGGCGACACATGTTGCAAGGCTGGTGTAGAGGGGTAAAGGAGTAAAAGTTACAGATACTCGTATCGTCGCGCCAAGCCTTTGAATTGAGTTGTATGGACAACATTGTTGATTGTTGGATAACTGATGAAATGGTAGAAAATTATGAGAATTTGTATACATTTATGTTTTATGTTTTCAATATTGCATAATACTTATATGTATTAGGCGTTGCATGTGCGCAAATGATTTTATGCGCAGATTTCATTTATGTGTTGCAACAATTGCCACGAATTGCCAGGTTTTGCGAATTTTTAATTTGCAGCCAATCGGACAAAATTGAAGTCTGAAAAATTGCATTGATAACTTATTTCAACTGCCAACTTGTCAATTTCAACGACAGGATGAAGCTCATGAAATGTAATAAATGAATATCGGAATGAATGCATATCTAAACATAGCTGAAGGCTTTTGTTTTTCTATTTGGAACAGCATAAAAAACCAAATGACATTTCATTCGAATTCATTAATCGATTTCAATCGCAAACAGGCCTGTAAATTTTGTGCATTATAGACAGTTTTGTTTGAGTTAACCCTCCGTTTGGCACATGTTCCGATAACCTAAATATTTAAAAAAAAAACATCCTTATAGTTATCCTCGTAATAGAAGGATCTTCCACTTTTTTTTAGAAAATGAGAGTAAATAAATATTAAGGAAAAGTCCGAAAATTTCAAGATGATTGCTCAAACGGAAGTATGTTACAAATACAATTTAAAAAAATGAAAAGGGTCTGGCTGGACCAATATGCCAAACGGAGGGTTAAATGAAAAACGCACTAGAACGCGTATTTATACAAAATTAATATGTTCCAAAATAAATATGGAAAGGTTGGAGAAAATTTTAATAATATATTCCAAAAGCAGATCATTAGGTATATTAAAAAAGATCGCAAGAAATGCAACACAAGCAAAAGAGTGAACAATTTTTTCGGTGAACTGGAATAGACAAAAAAAATTGTTTTTTTTTTTTAAATTGCGACAATTATTTGATGCCCATTAAAAACCATATACTTTTATTTTTAATATATTGTCAAACATAAGATATTCTAAAAATCAAGGCTCTTGATTATATGTAATTACTTTTGATATTGTTTTGAGACTAAAAATTAAGAAAATAAAAAATTATAGTTTAGAAAAACTAAAAAAACACGCTTTATAACAAGCCGATCTAAAAAGTAGAAAATAATTTTGAAGTATCAAGAGTTTGTATTACAGCAATAGAAAATTCCGACAATGAATTAGGTTAGGTTAGGTTGAGTTGGTTGCCTGTCTTGGAAGAGCCCAGACGCACTTAGGCACAAAAAGGCCCTTTGTGATGCCACAGGTAACGCTGGTCGAGAGCTGACCAGGGAACCCCTTATAACTATGTATATGGGCATTCGTGGTCAGCACACGGTCAGCTCTGAAGAAGAACAGGCACGACTATTCAACTGTAACCATATTGTTGCTGAACCAGCCTGAAAGCTCAATAAACCTTGCTATGTCCCTAGGACATAGGTTCGAGAGGTCTGTAAGGTCGGTCCCCACCCTAGCGTCCTTAATCTTCTTCTGGACAGGGAGGGGCATTGACACATAAAATGCACAACGGTTTCCTCCTCTTCTTCGGATCCGCAGCCGCGGCAATAATCGCTGGAGGGGGCGCGCATTCTTTCGGCAGACAATGAATTACGACTAATTAATTTGGAATGAGATTAAATTAGAAATTAAATTATTAATAAAATAATTCAATTATAGAAAAAAGAAAGCGTGGGGTGCTTGATATTAAATGTCTCAATTATTTCAGTTGTAGCTATTTATAAAATATTTAACTTTAATTTAAAATTTTTGGACCATCGTGGACCAATTTGTGCGAAAATATTATTTTTTTTTAAAACATGGCATTTAGTCCCCTTTCCTTTCGTGTGTGCCTATGAATCAAATCAATTTGATGCCACAATGTTAATAAAAAACACACTTTTTTAATGTATTTTTTTTCAATGAAAATATGTTAAAAAAATTTTTTTTAAAAGACGTCAAGTTTTTTTTCGATATCGGGATAGATGTATTTTCTCGAGAAAAATCAAAAATTTTATATGCACACTTTGATATAGTAACCAAATTCAGCATTCCAAATTTTACCAAAAGCGGATTAAGTCCCGCCAAAAAAAAAAGATTTTGGTACAAAATTCGTTTTGTGATTTGTTTGTTTAAAGAGATATCGTTACCAAGTTTTTTAAAGTTCCTACTTACTAATCCAAATTTTATCTTAAGCGGTTTACTTTTCCATATAGTCCCTATAATACCGCTCTGTCATTATTCATATCATGTTAATCGTTTGTTTATGAAGATATCGTAACCAAATTTGGCATTTAACATTGCCGAAATTCTTTTTGTTGTCATTGACTTAGGTGCATAAACTTTTTTAGTTAATGGCAACTTGTTTTTTCTGCTTAAATTTTTGTAAACCATCATTTTTTTTATGCCGTACCTCTGAAGTTGCCTTAAGCAACATCATAAAATTTTTGGCTATATTCCATGGACAGTTTTATAGCTTTTGCAACTAGTTTGTTAACCACAGCTGTATTATTTGCATACATAATGAATTGCTGAAAATATAGTACAGTTGTGTAATTATGAGTGACACAGAAGCGTCAACGCTACGCATATGCATATGTCATGGACATTTCAGCGAATTGTAGTCGAAAATCAATTATTTTTTTCTTTTTTTTTTTGGAATGTCAAAGAATTGATATACGCGTTATATAATATTGTATTTTTTTACGCATTATTTAGGTTTTCAACAAGTTACGGCTTGCTGTTTCATACTATGCAAAGATTTGATTTGCTGATGAAGTTCCTTTTAGAGTTTGCTATGCCAATATCCGAAAACATGGCAAACATGAGGCAAGCTGGAAACTGTGCCAAACACAACGTACGATGAGCCCACATGAGGCACTCAGGAATGTACAAAAAAAACCTACCATACATGTTACATATGTAGAATGCAATTGCATCTGATTGCAGTCAACTAACAAACAAACTGTGTCCCTAGCCACATGGCTTATGTACGAGTAAAAGGGAGAGTGCCAGCAATTTGATTAAGTAAAAGTTGCAAATTAGAAACAAATTTGTTAAATTCAATCAAAATGTTGATTAAAAGCAAAACAAGCACGAGTAAATTGAAAATTAAATAGAAATATTTGACTGTACCCGAAGCAAACATGTTTCGTAGCATAGTTTTGGGGTGCACGGAAGAGGACCAATTAATTTTCCTAAAATACAATATTTGTACGTTTTTCAGCTGACGGCGAAAATTATTTTAATTTCAAAGTTTCTAGTGCACTGCTCACTCTTGTCAGAACTGCAGCTGTAGTATCTCCCACAACACATAGATACAAAGATACAAAGACAACTGACGCCAGCCGGCTTCTTATGAATGCAAAAGATAGAAGCTAAAGGCGAAAAGGGGAGTTATAAAGCGAAATGCTAAACAAAACAGAGCAGAACAAACCATGAAATGCAACAAAAACAGCTCACAAAACTTTTCTGAAGCGGATGTTGCTTCTCTGACTGCTGATTTTTGGCTGCATTTCATTTTGTTTCATTTTTGTGTGCGTGTGAGCGTGTGTTTTTGGCACTGAAGTGCGTCACTATGTGTGTGTGTGAGTATGTGTGGTGTCTTTTTTGTGTCATGCTTATCATTGTGGCTTTGCCAGCATTTGACACAAACACACACGAAATGCTGCATACAATAAAAGTCAAAAAGTGTCTTCATCTCGCTTTCTCCATTTTTGTCTGTGTATGTGTATAGGAAGTGCGCCTCGTACAACAATTTCCTGCATCATGTTTCTCTTTTTTTTTAAAATTTATTTGTTGATTTTTGATTTTTGTCCACAAACGAAAGTAAAACTTTTGGTACGCCGAAAGTCAAAGAGTTTCTATGAACTATAATTTTGAAGTATGCCAATAAATATTAAATTTTAGTGCTCGTAATATAACATTGCAATTCCGATGCCAAGCGAGCTAATGCGCTCATTCACTGTATATGTAGTATAGTCTAGTATATTTAATCAATGCCATCAAAATGAAGGTGGCACACGCGCATAGACGTACATGTTACTACCACCAACACACAAGGAAGCACTCATGCAACCAAATGCCAAATCCCAAATTAGCCAATCAAGCTGCAAAAGGACCTCGCTGTTTGCCTACTATGTATATGGGAGCTTAATTAAAATTTCATTTGTGCGCTCAAAATTAGCCCATGAAATTTCAATAGCATGCCACAGCTCGCTGAGTTTCGCCAATATATGGCATAATGAAAAAATAAATAAAAAATCGTTAGCTTTATTAGGTTTAATTTAAATATCCTTTTGACAAAACGCAGTCAAGTGTTATGCACTACGCGAGTTGCGTGCGCTCTAACGAAGTTGCGAAAAGCAGGAGGCGGACCAGTGCTGCCCATGCCTAAATAAATAACTACTCACACTCACGCACTCTGAGTGGGACACACTACTTACAAAAAGCTAAGCAAATATGGCGACTCAGCTTGTATTGTCGCCTCCTGCTGCGCCCAAGGATATACGTTTCTTCCTTGGCTAACACGCATAAATTGTCAAAACCCAAAGCAATAGCTTATATTTTGCTGTAGTGTCTATACCACGCTCTGCTGTTCTGCTGGCGTGTAGTTTAGACCCTTACTGTTTAGAGACCTGAACTGAGACCTCGCCCGCAGCCAAAACGAAGCGAAAGATGCGGCAAGCAAAGGAGTGCCCGGCAACGTCTAAAAAGCATCGAGCTAAGCTGACTGCTCCAATAGCCTGGGGCGTTTCTAGCCTTACCTGCGGCATACTACTAAATTTATTTATACGCATTTAAAGCTGATTTATGTGCTGCAAAAGGCGGCACGTTCACATATGTATACTCACCCAAAACACTCGTACACTCACAAGGAATTCAAGTCAATTTAAAGGCAAACAGCCGGGGCACATGAAATGTCTTTAATTTTGTGGCACCTCCCTTGACCGACCATGCTTCGTCACACGCCCCAACGTTTACCACAAATGCATTTTCAATGAATTTCTCACTTACTTACGTGCATGCTTAGCTCCAATAGGGTTTGTGTGCGTGTGAGTGAGTGCTCGGCAGTAATCCACGCATCAGCTGCTCCAGTAAGGATTTATGTACCATGTTCTTCAAGCTCCGCACAGCTCACTACCCTGCCCAGTACTTATACCAACATGAATGTATGTTTGCGCCAGCGCTGTGCGTTTTAATTTGTTGCAGCTTGAATGCATTTCTCACTGAAACCTTGTTGGGCACAGCTTGAGATGCTTCTTTGCAAGATTTGTTGTGTAATTTTTTTGTATACCCTTTACTTGTAGGGTCAAGTACACGTGAAAGAACATGGGTGCTTTAGGCCATGTCCATCCGCTCGTCAGTAAGTACCAACACAAAAATTGCAGCTAGAGGTCGAAATATGAATTTACCATACACCTTGTAGCTGAAATGATTACTTCGAAAGATATAGACAAAAATTGATCGCTTATAAAATGCTTGCTCTTCTCTATATAAGCTAAAGTCACCTCATTTGACTCGCAGCATATCTATAATCCTTAAACAGAATGAGTGCAGTGTATTCCACTCTCCGACACAGCCCAAATAAATTCTCTTTTTATCCTTTTTCCTTTATACCATAGTCGGATAAAATTACTTGACTGTCCTATACAAAGCAGTTCTTTGCAACGTTTTAATGCTTAGCTGCCAAGCAACGAAGCATAATTTTACTCACTCAAACTTACACATCACATAATAAAGTGAGGCATGTACATAAGCCCTGTGAAAATCTGTTATCGCATTAACAATTTCCGACTAATTTTCGGAAACTCAACGCATCCACACACACACACTTAGGCTCCATAAACTGCAAATGAGTCGACGAAAATAGAGCGCAACAAAAAAAAAACCAAGTAAATATAATTAAATTGCGTGCCAAACTAACGTCATCTGCCACTGTCCCCTCCATGAAGTCCCGAGCTCAGGCAAGCGGCACAAATTTAATCACAAATAATTTCATTATAAACAGAACCCAAAACGACAACAGCAACAACAACAAGTTATATGCTAGGCAACAGATCTGGTACAACAGCAAATACTAAAAGACAAGATAAAAATCCAAGTGAAGCCCGAAAATTCCCACTTGTATTTAAGTAATTATGCAAACAAAATCCCTAAGCAACTGAAACAACATTTACAACAACAAATGTATAGTTTATCCCTTGTTGTGTGTGTGTGTGTGTGTAAATAAACAAAAAAAAAAAAAAAAAAAAACAAGTAACCAAGCAAAGGAATCACATTTGATGCCACGAAATTCACAAGGCGCAGAAAAGTAGGCAATCCGATCTATATATATCAGCGGTGGGCAAAACTACTAATGCAATGTTTTGTGCCTGTGTGCGTAAACAAAAAAAAACTTTCGCAAAGACCGAGGTACAATGGGACAAATCTGTTTTTTTTGGCATAGTTGTCATAAAATTCGACAATACCACTGATTTTTATTTTTATGCGGGACGTAAAGCAGAGCAATTTCGCCTAAAAATTCGGATAGGGTCGTGTCGATCAGGAGCTTACCTACAAGAAATATCACTAATCAGCAGTCGAGCTTTTACGGTAAAAAGCTCGTTTCTCGTACGTGTGAAAACTCTTTGGCACGCGTGCCCTCCATCGTTCTACAATACAAACAAAAAAGCTTCAATCGATAGAGAGGGGTTAGTATAATGAGAGACTGATAAATTTTTTTTATTTTTACCGATTTTGATGATAATTAAAAGTTACATCAAAGAAGTTATTCAAAGCATTTGGGGTAAGTTTCAACTTCATATGTATTCTACTAGAGGGGAACGATATTGATATGATTCAACAAACTTCATCTTTTCAGGATATATGCGCATCAGCTGGTAAAGTTTCGTATGTCTAGATTTTATAGTCTCCGAAGTCTAGGTCTTCATACAGACGGACAGACAGGTAGACAGACGCACGGACGGACGGACAGACAGACGGACATGGCTCAATCACTACCCGAAGTTATGATAAGCGTATTGGTATAAAGGACTTGGGGTCTGCCAATCCTCCTTCTGTCCGTTACATACGTTGCACAAATCTAGTATACCCTTTGTACCAATTGGTAAGGGGGTGTGGCAGAAGAAAACAAAATTAACTCGATTTGGCTGGTGGTTACACAAGGAATCTGAAAGTCGACTTTGGTTATACTATTAAACTCTCTAAGATTCACACATTTATAAAGACGAGCAGGTCGCCAAACTGGCATATCTAGATCCATTTCTTTTGTCCCTGATCATATTGGAGTTAACTTTGGAGGTTATCCGGCGTCTATTTTACGCACAAACTTAATATAACCCTTACCATAAGGTACAGGATATAAGAAGAGAGAGACCGTTGTAATAGTTTTTTGGGTACATAAAAACGCATTTAAAATACGTTTCCCTTTTATTGTGAGTTTGTTATACACATCATTTATTGAATTTATTTAGATAACACTTAAAATTACTCTATCCAGTTTTTACTGGTAAAAAAAAAACAAAACTAACTGATTTGCGAAAGACTAGAAAAAACAGAAAGGTACGAGGTGACTACACTTAGAAGCTCCAGAAGTTACATTTAGATAAAGCAGTGTTCAATGAAGACTTTACTTCCTGGTTTGAGACCAACTGAGCAAGAGTCCGTAAATATGACATTATCGAGCATTTCCAGTGGTCGATAACTAACTGGCTATAAATATTAGGGATGATATTCAAATTCGCAATGCCACAATAGTGTGTCTTCCGATTCGTGTGAACCGGTATACTAATAGTTCGCTCTGATTTGGAAAAAAAGATGATGTGCAGTCTTAAGCATATCTTTAATATGAAGAAAAATCAACTTGATTTGTTTGACGTTCGTAAAAAATAACTAGTAACGTATTCACTGAAAATGTCAACGACGAGTTATGGAGTCTAGATAAATTGTATTTGCAAACGAAAGTATTTGTATTTGTCAGTCATAAGTTCATCAGGAGCTAACCACTCTCCAATGGAGTTTCGCTCAAACAGCCAACATTGATATAAATCACTCATACGTCACGTTAAACACGCTTGAACTTCAAATGACGTGCACTTAACAAAATACCGCCCTCTACACTTGCCCCACACTTCCGCACTACTACAATCCACGCCATGCAAATGCCATAAATTAATTAAACCTGGCGGGGCAAAGGACTCGCATAAGCTGCAATTAAACTGTAAAAGCGAATGAACAACTACAAAAATAAGAGCAGCAGCAACAACAAAAAGAAAAACAACGGCAACAGCAAATTACAACCATTTACAATTAATTTTGAGCAACACTTGCCATGCAAATTGCGTGCCATGGCTCATAATTTCAAGGGAACATTCAAGAACACAAACACACATATACACTCGCATTCACACACACACACATACACACCCGAACAATAACAGCCATTATAAAAGGGCAACGTGCAAACACTCAATTAGCATATCAATAAATCAAGGAAAAAGTGTTTCCTCTCTTCCTGTTCACTCTTGGCTACTCCTGCTTCGAATACACCATGAATTGCCTGCTGACTTATAATCAAAATTTAGTTAACTAACGCGAAACAATATATTATCGCAACTCCCACTCTCTGCATCTGCGACCTTGAGCCTTGGCCAGGACACAAGAACCGCCTGTGTGTCAATATAATTAAACATAGCAGCCATGCCTAAGCGAGGGGTTAAGACAAGGTACCACAGGGCACCAGCGACAATAAAGATGGCATTGGCAACAACGTCATCGGAATTGTCAACTTGATCAATCGATGATGATGATGATGCCAACATTTAGCATTGAATTGCATTTTTTTCTCTTTTTTTTTTGTCATTTCATTTTATTTATCGAAACGGTCCGAGGTTTATGGTCCATTTAATTGTCAAAGTGACTGCTGACCAATTAAAATGTTGCCATTGGCAATTGTCAGAGCACCAGGGAGTCCATGCTAATTGGCTGCCCTAATGATTTAATTTATTTTAATTATCAAAATATAAACACAAAGTGTGACGCAGTGACCATGACGTCACGCAGCTCACCACTTCAAATGTTAAAATATCAATTTTACCACATCACTGCAAGCTCCAACTCGCAGCATTTGTTCGTTGCCTTTTTTTCGAAGTAAGTTTTAGTCTGAAATTAAAAATGGTTCACCAACCATCTTTTAAAATGCACTGCTCCTAAGATAAATGTAATAACAAGTGCAAGTTTGTGAAAGTAATTGTGACTAAACTACTGAATATTTTTGAGCAAATTTTTTTTTAACCAACATACAAAAAAAAATCTCAAGAACTAATATTTGAGATCGACAAAGCCAAGTATTTATATTCATAAGATAACAACTTCATTACAAATCATTTTATTTGCACCAAAAATCTAAGTCTAAATCAGTCTAGCATTTGTGAAAATTTTACTTGTCTATTATTCCTAAATGAAAAATTCTTTGACAAAGCACTTGTGAAAATTGAGAAGTTCTTTTTTGAAACATATCTAAAATCACGTACTTTTGTTTTTAAAAGTATACTAAACATTCTGAAATTATGAAGTATGTATTTTTCATTTAATAATAGAAAAATCTATCTTAGCTTACTTTTGACATCGTGTTCACGCATGAACATATTAAAATTGTAAACACGTAAAGGTAGCGATCCCTTTCGGGTTGCATTACCTCCAGCTGCAAATAACAAGCAAATGCAGCAACTAAGATAAGCTAGGCTAAGAAATTTTGTGCTATATGAGCTAGGATTTTAAGAAATAAAAATCAGTTCTGAATCGGAGCTCACGAGTGCGTTTTCATTTAACGCGGTTTAAACCAGCGTACTAATCAGACACATCGCCTATTCTGACTTAAAGCGCAAAAATTTTATTTTAAGGTTTTTTTTATTTTTGATCTTATCATTATTTTTATAAAATACTCTTAAGAATTGACATCGAAAGTAATATCTGATAAACTTAACCCTCCGTCGGACACCTGGGTCTGGCCAGACCTATTTCGTTTTGACCTTTAATTCAAAGTATTTCTAATTTAGATATCGACTTGCGCTTCCAGGTAGCTTCCTAAAATTTTATTGGCTATCGATCCATGTATAGTAGAAATATCAAAAAGTCCTTAAAACAGACGAAAAAAACGATTTAAAAATGTTTACCCTCGGACGGACGCATGATGCCTGGCTGGACCCCAATGTATTTAAATACATTATATGGGAATTTACCTTATGTTTCGGCTCAATTATATACCAATCAGTTATATTTTCTTAATTACTAACCATTCTAAATCGATTTGGCATATGTTGAGCGACTTGCCTGAGGAAATAAATACTAGGAAAATAATTTGGATTTGGAAAAAAAACACTTTTTTTTTTTTCTCTTTTTTTTGTTTATTCTGATAAAATTCAATATTTTCGAACGAAAGTAAAGAGATTTCAATGTATTTTATCATAAAATATAAAGCCAGCTCATTTATGGATTCTTAGGAACACATAGAAAGCAAGTATAAGCGATTTTACTGTGTATAGGCGATAAGCTTCGTCGCAAAACTGTTTTTTTTGTAATAATTGCGGCAATCCACTGTGTCAACAACACAGTAAAATCGCTTATACTTGCTTTCTATGTGTTTCTAAGAGTCCATAAACGAGCTGGCATTATATCACATGATATAATACATTTAAATCCCTTTACTTTCGTTCGAACATTGAATTTAATCAGAATAACCAAAAAAAAAAAATGTTTTTTCCAAATCCAAATTTTTTTCGAGTATTTATTTCCTCAGGCAAGTAGCTCAACATATGATAAATCGATACAGAATGGTGCTTATTTAAGAAAAGATACCTCGTTATACCATATAAATGTATGTAAATACATAGGCGTCCAGCCAGACATCATGTGTCCGTCCGAATGATTAAAAATATGCGTCCGACGGAGGGTTAACGTTGCTAAAGAATAACTACTTCTTACATAGTTTTTAGATGCCACATGTCAAAGTGAAAATGAAGAGACTGCCAACCTGTTAAAAAATCCTCGTTTTTTTGTGCTTCTGAATTTTAATTACTGCTGCTTTTCAATTTGGATGTTTTAAGATTTTTTTTTAGTCAATGTACCCATTTCTTATATAGTGTATGGTGTTGCTTCAAAATGCAGAGCATACGGTTGCAGATATCTTTCATTTATGCAACACCAATAAAAGTAATAAAAGTCATAGATGATATATGACAATTTGACTTTTCGTTTGGGGCTGCCGTGCAAACAGCAATATGCGTGTAAGCTCTTATGTATTTTTTAGCATACATTTGTGAGGGTGTCAGTGCAGTGTCAAAACTGCAAATTGAATCATACGCACACACACACACATACACACACACACATATATAAGCACACATAGATACATACATGCATACACACATGTCAATGTCCGCTGCTGACTTTGCTTAACTTTGTCGGCTGCTTCTTTTGCTTCTGCAACGTAACAGCAACATCTAAGTTTTTACACCCTGTACCCAAAAGGTAGCAAGGATATTATAGACCAAAGAATGCCTTTTGTACGTCCACATGAGCACAACCGGGCCTCAGAAACCGCTAAAGCTTGAGAAACAAAATTTTACCAAAAAATTTGCACTATCCGTACGCAGGTAAAGTTTGTTCTTTTCCTTAGTACCCAGAACATACAAAAACTTCAAAAGATATAGACCAAAATTTTGCAGAGTATTCAGCCGTCGAACAAATTGCACAATGGACTTGAATTCTTTTCTTTTTTTTGTACATGGAAGAGTGTGTTGGGATAAATGTAATAATGTGCCAAGTCTCTGGAGCAGAGTCAGCAGTAAAAGTCGCTGCAATGGTACACTCATTTCTCTGGATGTTTCTCTCTCTCTTGCTCTGTCTTTACCACTCTCCATATTCATATAAGTTTTATATACAACACTTTGCTACCTTGCACAACTAGTAAAAGTTCCATGGAACTGAAACAAAGTCAAATTTATCTGCTAAGTTTGTGTGACTTTCAACGCCTTTCAGGTAACTGCTGCTGGCATCCTTATAAATTGGATATTTGTCACTTAAGGCATATCCTAATGCTCTTTAAGACAATTACCAAATTAGTAAGATGCAGTCTTTGAATGTCTTGCATTGGTTTTTCTTCTCTTTTTATGATTTCGCCTTTGGCCAACAATCAAAGGGTGTATATAAGTTTTTTGCATATTTGCCTTAATTACGCCCTCAAGAGAAATAAAAAGCAAATGAAACCATAGAAGTTAGGGCTGGAGAGCTGGAAAAGTAAGCAATTTGCTTGTCATCTTAATTTGCGGCCCTCCAAGCTTACTCTTAGTCAGTTTTTTAGTGAGTAAACATATAGCTTTTAAGAAAATTATTTCGTACCCCGGATGGGGCTTTGGCAAATAGGAAATCATTTGTAAAATTATACAAAGTGCTTTTGAAATACACTCACTCCGGTTCACTCCGGTGTATTCGTATGTGTTTGTGTGCTCTCTGCTAGTTGTCTTTAAGTGCACTCAAGTAAAAGTTTTTGGGGTAAATAATTTGTGTAATTAAGTGACCGCAGGACAGGTACATAAGGGTATGTACATAAGGTATGAAATCAGGATATGTTAGAGCCAAATGGCCATGTCTGTTCTTTTGTACTATTTATTTTCTTTTGGTTTTTAATTACTATCTTGTGGCATTTAATTAGTTGTCGTGTGTTTTTTTTTTTGCTAATAAGATACCTCATTGTATAGCTATGAAGTAGCTTTTGAATTCTAAGTGGATAGGTATATTGTCTTCAGACCTAATGCTGTACATAATTATAGTAAGGTATTTGGCCTTAATTTCACTTATAAACACATAAACTTAATCGCGCCAAGTCATATGTAAAAATACGGCATAGTGCATCGATGTCTTCATAACCAAACGGATTACGCTATTAAATCATTTTTTCAACAGATAGGTACTATGTAGTTTTTGATTAAATGGTATTCAATGCTTGGGAATTTTCCAGATCCTTAGTGCAGCCTTCTTCTTTCTTTCAAATTTAGGACGAATAAACCAAAACAAAACTAACTTTTGTATAAATAGACAAAGGGACAAAGGAGCTGAACTACGATAAGCAAACTTAAGACTTCCTTCCACCTTTAAATAATTTAAGAGCGCTTTGGCTATTAACAACAATCCTACAAAGTAACAGCTACTCAAATAATACCAAATATCATTACTATAATATATTATATAGGAGTAAACAAAAGTGTTTCAATCTGTTAAATACATTTATTGTGAATTGTTTTTGCGTTGTCCTTAACATTGACAAAACATTTTTATATATTTTTATATACAGTGCACGCTCGATAACGTGAATACTCCAAAACGTGTACACCCCAAAACGTGAACAAATTTTTTTGTTCATTGACTACTCCCAAACGTGAACAAGGCGAGAAAGCTCTATAACATGAACAATAAAAGTTTCAATGTTTGCATGTAATTTGTATTGAGCTCAAATAATTCTGATCTTGGGTATTCCCCTTTTGCATTGAGCTTAAATAATAAGATTTTCAGCAAAGCGGTACAGTGGTCTAGCCATGACGATGTCGATCAAAATGATATGAATGTACTGAAACGACTAAGGGAGAGAGCTATGTTTCAATTAATAGAAAAACAGGAGACACAGAAAAAGATGACTGATTTTTTTAAATAAAAATTTTTTCAAATTTTCCCAAATTAATATGTACCTATACAAAACATCAATAAAATTTGAATTTAAACGTGTGAATTTACTTGATTCTTGTTTGGCATTCGAAAACGTGAACACTTTTGTTAACGTGAACTCCCTTGGTTTTAATTAGTTCACGTTATCGAGCGTGCACTGTATTAGTATATAATATATTATAAATAATTCTGATTATCTGTACTGTAATTATTTTTGAATTTAGTCTTTCATTTTTTTTAGCATTTCGAGTGTGCAATCAAAAATTATGAGTCTTTACAAAAAATTACGTATACGCAGCATTATATGGGCGGTAAAAGTAGGCGAGCTACCATCACCAAATCCACAAAATTTTTAGCTATGCACAAGTATTTCTCGATTTTTATTCCAAAATTGTGTTAAGTTAGCCATTGTGACTTGTTAGAGTTTCGGCCTCAAAATTTAAAGTCGATTTTAACGTTCGCCATATTTTCAGTCGAATTTATTCGAATTTGGAAAAAAAACATGAATTTTTAGGTATTATTTACATTTGTTAGATGTAATTCGATATTGCAACAAAAAAAAAAAAGTCGCTACTTAGCTTCAAACGCGAAAGTTTAAAAGTTTTTGAAATTATTACTTATACTTATGGATGGAAATACATATGCTCAATTTTCATAATGTGATATATGCACATAACAAGAATTAGTTAGTATAATTTGAAATTTGCATTGCAAAATTCAACTCCTCACCGAAGTAAACTTCTATGGCTTAACTTTTTGTGCATATGAGCGTGGCTTAATTTTGATTTTTTGTTTTTTTTTTTGCTTTTGTCTGCAACACCTAAGGCGCTACAACTTTACAAATTGCACCGTGCATTTGGCCGCTAATCATTCCCCATTTGGCATTCGTACGAACACGGCAAGTAATTAAAAAAAAAAAAGAAGACATAAAAAGACTGAACAAAAACTGGAGAAAACAAATAAGAAAAAATGTTGCTTGCTCTGGCAGCCATTTTGTGAATATACGTGTGTGTCTGGAAGGGATTCCGAGCTTTATGTGGGAAAGCGTAGCTGCATAATTCGCACAACCAACAATAATAACAAGCTACCAAGTTGATGTTAGCCTGGAGCCAACAAAGAGACGGCCACAGAGAAACCAAAAACAACGTTGTAGGAGGCAACATCAGCGGGGGATGCAATCAAAATTATTATAATTGCGAGGCGTTCACCATTGTGCGACAACAATGACTTCCGCTTCCGTGCTAAAATTTGCTTGTCTCTCTCTAGCGATCTGTATAAGTATGAGTGAGTGTGAGCGGCTGTGTGTGTGTGTGTGAATGAGTTTTTGACTGCACAGACTGCATTGTTTTTTAGGTAAGGCGTTCAACAATGACGTAAGCAGCACATTAAGTGCCTGCAAAAGACACGCGACAAAGTGAGCAGCATCAGTTTGAAGTTTGTTGTTTTAAGGTGGTGGAGTTTTCTGCTGATTGTGTTGCTATTTTTTTGTTGTTGTTGTTGTTGTTGTTCTTCTTCTTCTTGTTGCAAGTCCGACGGACAACGTGCTCAAGTGTTGACAAGTAGAAATCTTAAGTGTGTGGATGGGGGTTGTCAGGGGGATGCTGCAGCAAATTCACAATTGAAGTGCAGCACAAAGCGTCAACGGTTGGGCTGTAATTTCTTTTTATGCAATATGTAAAGCGAAATAGAACAACACTCAGCTTAAAGCCACTCATTTTGTGAGTATCTTAATGTACACTGAATGTGGATGGGTGGGCACGTGTGTGTTTTGAGTGGTTGTGTCTTTTTTAATTAAGAACAGGCAACAACCTCTGATTAACTTCACACAGAAGTCAGTCGTTGAAATTATGCAGAGCACAAAATACTCTGCTCTGTGTCGTCATTGAGTAGGTCATCCATCAATCCATGGACTTATCAATCAATTGAGCCTGTGCTTATGAAACCATTAAATTTGCATTATGACAAATATTGGGCATTATAATTATTTTGTTGCCTCTAATCGGCATGCTCTTCCAAAGTGTTGAGTAGCAACCATATTGACTGTTTACTTTGCCAACTCTCTTATATGTGGGTCGTTCATACTCTTACAATTGGCTCTTAATTAATTTGACTTCAAGAAAAGCCATTGGACTATGTATATGCGTGTCATTTGAAAAGCCAATCATAAACAAAAGCATTCAACACACTCATAATAAAGTGAAATTTAATCAGTCTAATTAATAAGCAACATGGCCAAAAGTTGTAGTTTCCCTCGCACGCATTCGTTCCCCTTCAACTCCCATTGAGTATCTACAAATTGGCTGTCATTGTTAGCAGCTTGATGAATAGCAGCGCTGATTGTTGCAACTAAGCCGAATTTGTTGTGCCCCACACACGGAAGTATATATACAAGTCTAAAAGTATATTTTAATTTATTTATTTATAATAAACACAAACAGAAGCATGCAGCTTTGCGTGTGTGTGCGTTGTCACGCAAAGGCAAGGATAAAGGACTCAGATAACAGAAAAGTTGGAAGCACGCTAATAGAATCGTTTAGCTGCTTGGCCGGCTTGTGTTTTTCCTTGACCAACTAACTGATTTATCTAAATTAATAGTAATTACGCTTATTTGTCACATTTCTTCCACTTCCCTCAGTCCACACTCGCAATCGGATAAGTATTACTGGCCATCAAGTTTTTTAGTTTTATTTTAGGTTAGAGCGGACGCAAGGATCCACCCTCCATAGTCGCTACGAAAGAAGCGCTTTGCATTAGCTTAAAAAAGTCGTCGAACTAAATCAACCAATCAATAAGATATTCTCGGTTTTCGAGACGCTTTTCCAATCATTAGTCGTCATCAGCATCATCAGCACAGATAGTTAAATACTCTAAAAACCGGTAGTTTATAGAATTCTTTAAGTTTATTTTACCCATCTAGAGTGTTTAAACTACTAGCCATAGGTGTCCCCCTACATCTAAGCTAGAAAACTACTTTCTTCTTTATTTCACCGATACTGCTTACATAGAAAGATTTATGGCTTTTGATTAAGGTACATTGAAAAAAATAATAATCTAAGAAGAGGCAAGTTGAAGCACGCACTGTTTGTTGCTTTGGCCAAAATAAGGCTACAAAGGTTGATGTCTCTTTTTTTTCTCAAATTGCCACATCTCTCATTGACATTCTATGAAATTTTCAGCTTGATATAAGTGACGCCGTATTGAGTACATCTGGGATTGTGAGTGTTCTCGATTTTTTACAATTAAAAAAAAATATGTAAAGCGATGTGGCAATTTAAGAAAAAAAAAAGATACATCAAATCGGGTGCGAGGGCGCATGATTCCGGTAAATTTTTTATCAAGGATTTCTGCGGGTTTGGTCAAAAAAAAATGTTTATCAACATAATCCAATTATCCCATTAAGTAGCTCAAATTCAAAACAAGGAGTGCATTATTCGATCAATACCGCATCTCTTATCTTGTTAGATTGTGTGCAAATGAAAATCGAAAACTAATGTT
This sequence comes from Chymomyza fuscimana, assembly GCA_949987675.1. NCBI lineage: Eukaryota > Metazoa > Arthropoda > Insecta > Diptera > Drosophilidae > Chymomyza > Chymomyza fuscimana. The sequence continues at coordinate 90,720,012 of OX465088.1, forward strand.
ATTTTTTCAAGACTTATGTTTTTAGCTTTCAATTTTAATAATGGATTTTTTTGCATATAAAATGTTAGCAAAGAATTGTTTTTTTAAATGTCTTAAATATTATAAGACAATGTTGGCCTGTTAACTGAAAAATATATGAAAATATGCTCAAAAATGTATATATATGTTTAAATGTTATTTAATTAAAGATTTTAAAGCATTTCTCACAAATATGGTTGAAAGATGGCTAAAAATCTGGCTGCAAAACCAAAAATTCATACCTTGTTCAGATTGACCCATTTTTAGAGCATCTTCTTTTACCAATTTGTATTATTAAACTTTTAACTAGTGAAAAATAGTTTCACAAAAATAAGTGAGTTAGTAATTAACAAAAAATGTTTAAAGGAAATTTGATTAATTTTACGTTTACACCTTTTGAAGGCTCTCTTGTATCTTTCTTTCGATTATTTCACTTTTTTTCTGAATATACTGCTACTTTTCGTTTTTTCTTCAATTTTGATTTTTTCTTTTTAATGTAAATACTTCTACTTGTAAAAGTTACTTCTACTTACTACTTACTTACACTTTTGGCCTTTTTTCTGATATAATGTTTAGTTTTTATCTGACTTCCTAAATCCTATTGTCTGGCCAGTTCTTGATGTGAGTCTGGAAAGTTCACTTATCGGGCTCGATACGCGGATTAATTCATATCGATTTCCTTGTTCTTTTTTCATTGTTTAGAATGCCAACGTACTCCACTCAAGGTATAAATAAATGCTAATTTTTCTATGTGAAACCAAAAATGTTTTCATGTAATAAAATCGGCATATTTGAAAACAAACAAAGAATAACAATTGCTCTATTAATAGTCCATTAAGCTCTTGCAAAAAGGTACATAGTGGCTATATAATATCCTTGACACTATGAATAATCAAGTGCGCAGAAACTGTTATTTGAATATTAATTAGAATCGAATTAACTCACTTTTTTTACAAATCAAATATGTCACAAGATATAATCTAATCCGGAGAAATATCTTATAATGCAAAAATAGTGATTCCAAAAAAAGCTGTCGAATTGGAAAATACTCATAGATGCCTTTAAAATATAATGCCTGTTTGTGTGCCTTTAGTAAGTATAACAGTTTTTACCATGAGTTTGTATTTGCGTGCCTTTGACTCTAATACATAATGTATTTTTACAAACACCGCACTGTGGTCGATTTGACCTATCTAGCGGAAGAAAACCCAAATTTCAAAATGTGAAACCTGTCAATTTTTGGTTTGCATTCGACTATCAAAACATCATTGAGTCTATCAATACGGTTTTTATTATTATATTATCGGTATTCGCTAAGCAAATTTGGCTTGCAAATTGAAAAAAAATTATTTTACTCCATAATATTTTTGGTTTAAATAGTTTGAGGTATGTATCTATATAAAAAATGTGTACATGCCTATATGTTGTAAAGGTAAATCGTCGTGGAAGCTTCCAACCTTGCTGAACTTTTTTTGTTACATTTTGTAAAGTCTAAATCTTTTTGTTTTTGGTAAAATGATTCGTTGTCTCTGTGAAATAATCAAATTTTCCAGCTACAACTTGTTACCTTAAGCAATATATGATTTTTTAGGCACTATGTCGGGTTGCAAGTGCTCTGTTTTTAAGCATGCTACAGCATTGATATATCAGCTTTATGATATAGTCAACCGATTCGAAGCAAACTCTGCATATTTGTATATCTATTCAAAATGTTTTTAAATGCCAAATTTGGAGGTCATGGGTTGCTGTTTGGCGGAGATATGACCAAAACCGATATATGGTATCTATATGATATAGTGGTGCGATCCAGATCATATTCGGCATTTACGTGTATCTTCCTATCTTATTTTTAAATATAAGATTTGGTTTAGATAGAATAAAAAATGAAGGAGATATGTTCAAAAACGATTTCGGGTTATATGGTAGCTATATAATATAATCATCCGATCTGAAACCAAACTCGACAAGATGCAACTTTCTAAAATTGTTCTTTATGCCAAATTTGATGATTTTAGAAGACATGAATTTTCTACCGATAGATAGGTCAAATCGACTACTGTGCGACGCTGGCATCGAATTTCGTTTCGTGTCGGACTTCGACTAATTAAATATGCGGGCATATTTTATTTGAAATCCTTGTAATTGCTGTTGTTATTGTTGTCGCTTAAGCCATTGCATGCCAGGCAAAAATACCCATGAAAATTTCATAGTATACTTTTTAGGGCCAATCTTGGCGGTTGTTAAGTTTTTATACCCTGTACCGTAAGGTACGTCGAAGATCCCCCAAAGTTACCTAAAGTATGATCGGGGTGACTAGAGAAGTCGATGTACCCATATCCATCTGTCCGTTTGTCTGTCTGTCCGTCTGTCCATATGAACGCCTCGATCTCAGAGATGGTAAGAGCTAGAGCAACCAAACTTTCAGATTAGATCCCTTTTTATTCCATAGGAGACAAGTTTATTTTATTTTTTAGATATCGGGGTTACATAATATAGCTCCCATAGGGGTGTTTCAGGAGACCTCGAAAAAACCAAAAGTTTTAGATGGATAATTCGTTTGTTTATAAAGAAATCGTAACCAAATTTGGCATTCGGAAGTTTTTTGACCCAAGCACTAAACCAAATCCAACCAATTCCCCGCCCATGTCAAATCATAAATGTGTAAATCGCTCTGCGTAGCGATAATAGGAGTAACTATTGTTACTATTGATATTAATCTCATTTGTCACTTGCCATCTGCAAGCTAAGCGCAGCCGCTATCGACTCTTGCTTTGTTCTAAGCTAAGATCAGTTCTCACTGTATGCCCGGTGCATTTGGTTCGAGTCAGCTCAATCACGCCCAGCGCGTATCAATCGGCCTTACGATCGGTTAAGCCGCCGTACTACATAATAGCAAATAAACATTGTTAGGCCAACAAAAAAGCTCGTTGGTTCATCACTTGGTATGTTTCGTTTGTCTATAAAGATATCGTAAGTTGTTTATAAGTCCCAAGTACAATACCAAATTTGATCAAAATCTGTTGACAATATCATATAGCTCCCATAGGACAAAGCAGCCAAAAAAATGTGTTTTGTACAAAATTCGTTGTATTTCGTTTGTTTATAAAGACAAACCTTTATGAAGTCAAACCTCACATTCGAAAGTTTTTTATAGTTCCCAAGCACTGTATCAAATTTGATCAAAATCGGTTGACTTTATCGTATAGGATCGATCGGTCAAAAAAATTTGTTTAGTGCAAAATTCGTTTTGTTTCGTGCGTTTATGAAGATATCGTGACCATATTTGGCAAATAAATATCTTTTAGAGTTCTGAAGCAATACACCGGATTTGATTGCAATGTGGTGGTACAGGGTATCCCAAAGTCGTCCGCGCCCGACTTTAGCGTACGCCATCTTTACATATTACCATTGTATTCATTTTATTCACAATGCAGCCGTGTGCACGCCTTCTAATGAAAGGATCTGTAAATTTAGAGTGTTAAGTGTGCAATAAAGAGCCAAAGTACACAGAAACAACATTTATGCATTACAAAATTTTGCTCTAGCTAAAAGTTAACGAAATATGTAATACATATGTATATAAATATATATTACAACATAAAATACATGAGAATGAAAACGAGTAGCAAACTTAAGTGACTGCTTGAATGGCACATACACCTTGACACATAAACACACACGCGCAGATACTCTGTGTGTGCTGAAAAGTGGCACTTGGACCAACACTAAGGCACATATACATACATACATATTACAATACAAGTGTACAATACATAAATCAACGAACATTTTTGCCACGCTCTACTGCCATAACAAATAAATGCATAAATTCAGAGTTCCAAGCACGGGCAAGTGCGGGAGACGCGGTAGGTTGGTGTGTCATGGTATGGGCCACATTCGTTCCAATCCATTTCGCGCGATATTCAATGAGCTATGAAAATATGAAAAATAAGAATGACAAAATGCCATTTATTGTCGGGCAGATAGTTGATGAGGAGAGCAGGAGAAGGTGGTAACAGCGGATATCCAAGGCGTGGCTATGCTATGTGCGCCAGTTTAATGTCAATTTCCGAATCGTTAAACGTTACCAGGAAACAAAAAGAAAACTAAATCAAAATTTATAAGATAATCAAATAAATTCATATTGTATATGGAGTGTATGTATACATATATCACAGAAGGTGTGGAAAAGGTGGTGAATATATGTATCTTAATATCAAGTACTAAGTAGTACAAGTTGTTAGACTTTCATAGTGCTAATAAATATATGCACACATGTTATACGAATTATGGACAAGTATACGCACTGTTGACACTCGAGGCCCTCAAAGGCACAAGTTGGTTGAACGACTTAATATAGGCTCATTGTTCGCATAGCGCACCCAAATGCGGCCAATACTCAAACAATCACACACACACACTCTAACTCATATCCATTTAAGGCAACAACACGCACACATTATGCCAAGGGATAAGGTCTGAGTGCTGGGTGTTGAATATCTTTGTTGTTGTCGTTGTTGTGTTGTTGTCGTTGTTGTATCTGCATGCAAAAATGAAAAGAAGAAAAATCTGTTGAATATCAAATAACAATCACTTGGCAAGCTAAATATATCATTATGTTTAAGTAGGTAGGTAAGGGGATCTGGACCCCCTTTCCAACACTAAAAATCAACTCTGGCGTCATCGTCAAAGAGCTTAAAAAGTGCTGGATACAAGCTAAGCAGATACACACACTCGACTTATACATGAATATATGTATGTGTGCAAGTGTGAGGGAGGCCCCTAAATGTTTTCTTGTGTTGTCCTTGTTGTTGTTGTTGTTGTTTTTCCTGTCGCCGTTGTTTGGCCGTGTTTGGCTTTTCCCTTTTCATTTCTACTTCTTTTTTCATTTTTTCGTTCTTGGCGTATTGGGATAACAGCACTTCCCTTTTATAATCCGAACAACATGCATGTTTGCTTAGCACCTTGTGAGCGAAAAAAAAAAAAGAAGACGAAGCCCGAAAGAGTGTGTCAGGATTGGGGAGAATCTAAACCATAGCGTGTGTGTTGCTGTTGCTACGGGGTTTATAATAAATTTGAAAATTTACAAATCATCGTGCATATTTGATTTGCATACACAATTTTTCTCGCTTCTTCGTTCACAGACTGCCAATGGCCCTAAACACATGCATATGTGTGAGAGCGTCTGCCAATGTGTAGAGATATGAGCTCGTTTGTATCTGGTAGAATGGCACAAGAGATTCACAAATTGCTTTCATTGATTGGCAACAAAACGTACGCAGGAAAGGTGGACAAAAATTGAATGCTTTGTGTCTGTGTCTTTGAGAGTTGCTTTAAAAGCTTGTGGTACAATGTTTTTGTTTTTTTTGTTTTACTATAAAAGCTATCCCAAAAAGCGTCGCTCCACCGTTGACCCATTTTTCCAAGAGCTATCATCCACCTAACCAGAAGCACCTCTTAAAGCAAGGGCAGTTGTTGTCGCTAACATGCGTTGCATGTTGCAGACATCTACGTGAAATTATTACGCTGCAATGCATCATCGAAAGTAAACTGAGGCAAAGACCAAACGGCATTTCAAAATGTGTATATGACAAGCCGAAGTGCTGAAAAAGCAACAGCTACAAGCCATAAATTCATGGAATTGCATTGCATGAAGAAGACGAAGAGGCGAAAACGCAAAAATGTATTTAAAGAAGCGCGTTCAAAACATTAAGCGCTAAACAACTGAACAGAAAGAAAAAAAAAACGGCAAAATCAACAAAAGCAACAAGAGCGGGAAGAGATAGCATGCTACTAAAGTAATTGTTATCCTTGCTGGCTATGCGCAGGCACGTAGTGCAGAGGAGCGCAGACTAAGCTCCAGGACGAGCATACTCTACCAGGCTCTCTTGATTGGGAGCAGCGCGGGGCTGAGAGTGAGCGGAGCAAAGCAATGCTACAATTCTACGGCAGCAGTAGCAGGAGAAATGCTGTAAGCAGCACTCAGTCACACGCATTTTTAAAGGTGGCAACTCTGCCTGCTTTAGTGAAAGAGAGAGAGAGTGTATTGGAAGAGGCGTGCTTCTAAAACTGCAATCGCAGCTGGCAACATTATATTCAGCAAATTTAAGCTCAGCTGCGACAAATAAGGAAGCCACCGTACAGTGGGACAATTGATCACAAAAATGTCGAAAATGGTCAATGATGTAATTATAATATTGGGTAGGTGTATATAGTACCTGTGTGAAAGATATTAGATTTGTATTCAATTGATTTAAAATAATGCTGAATTGAATTGATGAATTGTTTGAACTCAAAAGATTTCAATATATAACAATAATATTTGCATACAGCTCATATTAAACAATTGTAACTGGAAGGTCCAAACTATTGTGCTTACGTTTTCATGGTTAGGACCTTCAATCGTGTAAGTATCTCTAGTAGTTTCTAAGTTGTAACGCTTTAAAGGCTTCCCGCGCCTTGAAAAACAAGCTACGATCAGCACTTAAGCGCCCCCTGCCGTTCAATATGTTTATAGATTGGCAACTACTAGAGATGCTTACACGATTAAAAAACCAGTTCTGTGTACTTTTTTGAGATCTACAATTTTTTCATACACACCAAAAACAAAAAACGGCAAGGGGTTGGTAAAAATTAGAAAAATGGCGTTGTTGTAACTTTGACGCCCTATACCGGCGAAAATATGAACTTCTGGGTATACCTTCCAATACAAATAAAACTCGAAATGCAATTTTAATCATTTTTTGGCTTGAAAAATTTTTTGTACGACTTATAGAATTCGAGATAAATGGGCCGACACAAATGTCAAAATAACGGTAAACACTACGGGGGGAAGAGGTCACCATTTTGGTTTTAGATTTTTTGGATGGTCCTTAATACATTAAGCAAGTGAAATTCCAGTGTGCAATTTTTTCCAGGTGAACCCCTTTTTTGGTTTATTTTTACTGTACTAACAGGGCCACAAAAAAAGAAAAAATTGGTTTGAACTTTACATGTGACTGGGCTACCCATATGGATTTTAAAGAACCCCCAACACGCAAAGGTTCTCAAATAATTCCAAAAAACCAATAAAAAAAAAGTATTTTGGATACTATCTCAGAAATCTGACGTTGCCATGAATCGAAAAAATGTTGTTGGGCGATTTTAGCGGTTATCTCGGAACCCTTGAGCGGATTCGAATGAAAATTTGTTTTTCATCTGTGCGCTGTTTTAGCTGATTCTCTTATTGTCTCTTTGTCTATCTATTTTCTTTCTTCTACTCTCTTTATTTTTTTACGCTCATTGTGTGTGCTTGCGTGTTTTGCTATTTCTGTTTGTTTTATGTAGCCTAACAACGTATCTGCCAAGCTTATATAATTTTTATATTTTTTTCTTTTTTCTTATGCCGTATCTTTATTTATTCGGCAGCGGTTTGTATTTATATCAAATCTCTTTGCCATTTGAAAGCATTTCAATTAAGTCGCAGAGCTTTTGTTTGGGCACGCGTGTTTATTTTTTATTTTTAAATTTAATTTGAATTCCATTTTGAAATAATGTAGCAACAATTTAGCAACACACGTGGTATTTCGCTAAATGGTTGTAAACTGCAACTGTTTATGCAGCAACAACTTAAACACAGACGCACACACATATAAATGAATATAAATCAAATATGGCAGCAACAAAATGGCCGCGAATATGCAGTAACCAAGAGATGAGTTGATGGGGGGTCAGCCAGAGACTCCAATGTAATTGAAATACAAAGCCAATTTATACACAAAATGCGATAAAAGGCAAACAGCAGCTTCAAAAATAACAACAACAATGTTGATGAAAACAACTGCGATGGCGATATGGACGAATGGACAGTAGGACGGATGGCAACAATAGGAAGATGAAATAAAGCAGCAAAGTGGCAATCACGCCAATCACGCGTAATAAATCATTGCGTGAGAATGTGTTTGCGAGCATGATTGTGGGCATGGTTGTGGGTGCTGAAGCGGGTGCAAGTGTGTTGCCATGTCATATTTGCAGAATGCAGTCCATGGATGGGGATTGAGGGTCTGCAGGGTCTGCTTGGCCAATTGGTTGGCCTTCGATCACGTGTTGACAGCACGTGCAGCTGCGTTGGCGGCTTGTGACACAGTGACGCACCAACACCAATAAAACTGAAAAAAATGCGATTGTTTGTTTATACTTATTTGTTGTGAATGGACAAACGAAAGTTGTTACACAACAGGCAGAAAGGAAGCCTTGTTTTTAACACTAGTTAGAAGGGGGTCATTGTGGTTGCACTTCTTGTCTGCAAAAAGCCAAAATTAAAACCTTTGACTAACTTTTGACACTTTCCAGGTCGTCACCGTGTGCAAATAACCACATGACCTACTTGCCTGCCAACCCTTAGAAAGACACGCCTCTGCTATTAAAATGAAGCCGCACTCACGGTAATGACAGTTAAGATGCCAATGCTTGGCATGGAACTGGCGGGAATTATCTTTCACAGACAGCGCATGTAATTTCCACCTGTAATTGGTGTAATTGAGTGCAAGTGCGAAGAAAAATATTTAACATGCCAGCAATTAGCATAAATTCTTGCAAAAAACAAAAAAAAAAAAAATAAGCAAACTCTCATACGCAGTGAAATGATAATAAAGGGGAGCTGTTACGATAGGACGATGTTTGGGCGTGGCAGGTGCAGAGATAAGCAAATAGCAGAGAGCGAATGTTGAATGGCATTTATAATTGTTTGTGTGCGTGACAAATGCAACGTGGCAGGCAATAGTACGCAAAATTAAAGTGTGCCACACTCGCAGGCATCCAGGCGGCAATGACGGTGTAGTTTATGATAATGTCAACGCGACTTTTTTTGTATATCAGTAGGTACGGTAACGGTGATTTAAGTGCCACAATCCGTATCACGTATACGCAACGTGTAATTTAGTTGGCATAGAAACAATTACACAACTTGAACTAATATTTTTTTATTAACACACTGTAACAGTTCTTCGTGTTGCTTTTCTAATGGTTTACATTTCGCTTATATACATATATTTCCAGGAATTGAAGGCTTCCAAAGGTTCTCGGAACAGCCAAAGTATACCGAAGTAAATCCAGGTCAGGATGCGCTTTTAACATGCAAAGTAATCGATAAGCGCGGCTCATGTTCGTGGCAAAAGGATAACAAGGTAATTATTTAACCAACACAAATATTGTATTAACTTTATATGTGGACACATGTGGGGGCACTTGATGGACACTGCCACACGTGCGCCAACTGTTTATAAATGCGATATTTTCATTAAAGATATAATTCAGGTTTATGGCACTTGTACATTCTCAGATTTTTTCCTAAAACCCCTAACAAATACACGCACACACTGGGACACACTCATTTGGCATTCAGGACGCGTCTTGTGGTTCAATTAAGTGTTGCCTTTGGCAGCCTGCCACATGCGAGTGCTATATGTTTCTTTGCGAACACCGTTTGGCAAAAGTAATTTACGCTCTGTTTATGAGTCAACCTGCCTCTACCAAGCCAATAATGCGAGTCAATAGAAAGTATTGCCTTTGATATTTACCCCCTAGATAACATTTCATTGTCGCAGCAAAGGCTCTCAGGCAGAGGAATAGTTAATCGAAAATGCGTGACTGTCACCAGACTGAGGAGCGACTGGCAAAGATAACTTCGACTCTGAGTCTCCGTCTCCGTCCCAGTCGTAGTCATAGTCATAGCCCTAAGCCAGAGCAATGCAATTAGTGTCATGGTCGCAATTTGAAATTTCTTCCTTTATGGGAAAACAAGTTGTCGACATTTGCTTCTGCATATTTTTGTTCAACTTTACTCAAAGGAGCAAATAGCAACTCATATGTATGTATAAGCACATAAACGATATCAAGAAAGTTAAACTTAAAATTGGCTAAAATAAAATTTAATGCATGTTTGTAAAGGAGTGTATATATAAACTAAAAATTTCATTACAATCAATTAGAATGAACACTTTTGTGAATACCTCGAATAAAAGATTGATTAATAATAGCACAGATATGATGATGTAAAAATCTATCATATTCTTCACCACACCAACCTACTTTGGTGTAATATATAATCCTTATATTCAGCTTGGTATTCCCGAAGAATTTCCTGCTTTCTATCTTCAACGTGATGTATCAAATCCGGTTGACTATATCATATAGCTTTCAAAGAACCGATCGGTCCGAAAAAGTTTTTACATCATCATTCGTCTCTTAGTAAAGATATCGTAACCGAATTCGGCACTCAAAGGCTTATTGGAGCAAGCACTATGCCTAATCGGATCAAAATTGCTTCATTTATTTATTTGTTTGTCGAGGTGGCACAGTTACCCACGCTCGACTTTATCGTCCGCCATTTTTTGATGCAATCTTGAGCCACTAAATTTGATATGTAGGCAAACAATTCTTCTTACAGATCTTTATTCTTGTAAGCCCATCCATTGCGCAGGCTGGGACTTTGGTAGCTATACCCAAATATTCCAAAATAAGTCTGTGCCTAGAAACACCTTTAAATCTGTTCTGAACAGGCTGCAATCATCATGATCGGTATGCAGATTCTTTTAGACTAAAACATAAATCTTGATTTATTTTTTTGGAATACCACAACACAGTCTCCCCTCACTTTGGACTGTGTTCCACTAATTTTATGTTTATGAAAGTATCAAGCACTAGCATCGTAGATCCTTAAAAAGGATGCATTTAATGCGAATTTATTTCATTATCAATCTACAATCTGCTATTTTAGAATGACGTTGCTTGTTATTCATAGCAATTGTGCTTACTCTTTACAAAACGCCATCCACTCCAGCTTCACGCAAACCAAACCCAATGAGCTACATTCCCTTCGATTGTTCCCCCGGATTGTTTAGGTAAGGGGGCGGTTCTAGTCAATGCAATATGGTAGTTGCTTATGCAAATGCTATCAGTGTTCCAGGAGTGTAAGGATAGAAGGGGTGTCACGCCACATGACGAAAATCACAAAAGCAGTTCCAACATAGTTTTTCATATGCTGCACATTGGCTCGACTTGTTTTCTTTTCCTGTGCATTGCATACTTAAATGTTTACATACTTTGTGTCGCAGCTCTGAGGCAGCCTGCCACAGAGCAACTGCAGCAAGCATAACAACAAAATATATTTGCATGCATCACACACAGATACACAGATAGACACGCACACACACACACGCTCACAGCATCTGCTGTTTGGCTTTCATTTAAAATTCTACTTATTTTTGCATATTTATCCCATATTTTGATTGTCCTTTTTTAAAAAGGACTTTCCTCTGTCTCCACATGTCTATTATGTGGTTGTTGTTGTTGTTGTCGTATATTTTACGTGCAGCAACCATAAGTAGACAATTTTGATTCTCGGAACATCTTGCTAGTTGCATTTTAATTAAGGCTTAGGTGCATCCCAATTCTACAGTACGCTACACTGAAAGCTATTAAAGGCACATCCCATCCCACACATCGTAATCATCGTAATTCTGCAGTCAATCAGCTGATGACCTGTCTAGCTTTAGTACATATGTATCGTATTCCTATATCGTATGTGTGGTTATGACCATTTAGCTTTTAGCTGATACAAGTCACATGTTCAGCCGAACAAGTACGTCAGGTTATTCCGACTTTTATATACCCTGCAATTTTTTTTATGACATGAGTTTACGAACCCATTTTTATGTGTTCAGTGTTCAGTTTAGGTATTGCAATGAAAAAGCACACCTTCTGATAAAATTGAATTAGTTTTGTCGTTTTTGGTACTATAGATTTTGTGGGGTGTTCCTTTTTGTCCCTAAAGATGTGCCAACCTGATATGCCCGTTCCCTAATTTAAGGTATACCAATGGCAAACATAACGCCAGCAGCTACAAAATGAACACAAATCGATTTGTTTATATTTGTATAGTACACTTATAGGCAGGGCGGAGATAGTTTTGGAATATATACATATATGTTTATGATAGTTCCATAGGCAGGCAGCAGCCAGAGCAAAGTTATATAATTTGGATAAAGCATTTTTATGACAAACATAAACAACAATAAATGTTGGAAATATGGGAATGCATATACGTGCATTATATCGACATGAATACGAATTTCAATGTGGATTCTCTTTGGTTTGGTTTTTGTAAAGTTTAACAGCAGGTCATTGCTGCGGTTGGCACATCATAGGCAACAACATCTAGGTATAAACATATTTGGTTAGATCTAAAATGGTTTTTGCACGGACAGCTTATGCATAAGGACTGGATAGCCGCTTAACCCTGGGTCACTATTATTTTGTACAGCCAGACGATGCATTGTCTGAGATAACATTGAATTATTTTAAATTCAAAACAATTTTTTGATATGAAAAACTGGCTAAATAAACTGGCTAACCATACTTTGAGTTGCATAGTGATTATCTTGAATGCTTTGTAAGCTAATACACAGTGACTTAAAATATCAATCCATTTTTGGAGTAGTATACTAATAAGCTTTAAGCTATTTAAGTTGTTTCTGCTTTTTATAACTTTTGCTGTATTAATGCTCGACAAGCCACTCGAATCCAATTTCGTTTGACATAGTATATTGTCACTTTACCAAATTTAAAATTATTAAAGTTTCCAGTTAAATACTTGCATAGTTAGGTGGCCGCCTATCTCCTAAAACTATTTATTTAATACTGCTGTCATGAATATTCGAATTTATGATTGCATTTTAACATTTGGCTATGTTAAGTCTGCAAATTGCTTTTAGAAAATAAATCAAATTCTTTGGCTGAAATAAACAACATACGCACACATGTATACAGAGCGCCTTAGTTAGTAAGGACCAAATGCAATAAATGTTCTCATGTCAATATTTACACTTACCTTGCCATAGTGAAGGCTCTTTTGTAAACTTAAGCGAATGAAAATTTAGAACAAACTCAATTGTTTACTCAAAAGAATATATTTCATAACTTTAATATTCAAATTTATTGCATTTTTAATAGCATGGTTTCAGGTAGATGTTCTTTTACCCAAACAAAATTACAAACAAGCCAAATTTTTTGTTATAAAATAAAAAGTAAATCTACTGGAAACTGAAAAGCTAGATATACATAAAACCGAAAGAAATTTAAAATTATTTGTTATATTGCTTTTCGTGGCAGAAGAATTGTGCCCTCAAATTCTTACTGCTTCTAGTGAAGTTAGCATAGAAGAAAACTTAACATTTACAATCTTTAAAAATTGTAAAAATTTATCTTCATAATTTTTATTTATACAGCATCTCCGGTTCTACTAATTAAATATAAAATAATAAGTAAATTAAAAAAAAAAATAAATCAAACTACTAAAAAATCACAGTCTGAAAAGTTTAAGATATTAGGTGAGCAACTAAGTTCTCGCTATTTTTTTGATGCAGATGTAACTTTATTTTAAAAAATGGTTACCAAGGAATCATTCTAAGTATTGCCCATCGCTAGCCACAACTTTTTGCCATCTTTCTGGCAGAGCTCGAAGTCCTTGACTGTAGAAGTGTTCCTCTTTTGAGGTTATCCATGCTTAGAGTTGCATCTCCGTACCCTTTTTTTTTATGTGCTGTAGCTGTCTTTTTCTTTGAACGCAAGAAGAAAATCAAAACTTCACGCAAATGACATTTGCTTGGCACAGAATTAGACATTTTCGCACAACCAAAAGTATATAATGCAAAAAGAAATTCGCTGATGTGTCAAAGTGGCCAAAATTTACGGCCGCACTAGAAAAATTTCAGTGCTTATGATTTTAAAAATGCTTAACGAAAGTTGGCGCCACAAGTTCACTAGATGTAGGCAGCACTGGTTAGTTTTTGCCGCCACAACCAAAATAAATGTGCATGCACATTATTACGGCCGTAAACGGATGGTACAAAAAAATTGTTGGTGAAACATTTTTCACAAAGCCGTTTACTTTTTGTTGTGAGCTGTTTATGAAAAAAGTAACGGTCTAACAATCTAAACAATATATTAAATAAGCAATTTTTCGCCGCATATGAAAATTTTCATAATTTGGCACACAACATTTTCGTAGAAAATTAATAATGAAAGAATAAGAAATTGACAATTCATGTTATTTTTGTTAGTTATAGCACTAGCCAACGTTTCCCATTTGAAACAAGAAGCAGCTAGTTGTAGTATGGCCATTTGCATCTCCGCTTAAACTACCCCAACAAAATTACGATGGTTACCACAAAAAAAAACGGAATCCTGATTTTGCGGACACTGGTCATTATGGCAGTAACAATGTTCATAAATTTACGGCCGTAAATCTTGCAACTGGATACCGGCCTCTTACTTCTAAAGCCATCGATTGACAAACAGCACCTTGTGCACCTTATATTCATCTGAAATTATTATGTACAAACTATTCAATATTCATTATTGAATACATCTTAATCGACTTAATGCATATTTATAGTGATGTTCACAGGATAGCCGTATCAGATGGGAATATGTTTTTGTTTTTTATTATGCATTTCAGAGCGTGATTTTTTAGTACTCGGGTTTTAGTTTTTTTAATTTTTTTATTTAAATTTATTTGAGGGCTATAATTTATTTATGACTTTAATACCGTATACCAATGGACCAAAGGGGGTATTATGCTTTTACAAGCCGAAAATATAGAAGGAGATGTAGGAGACCCGCCAAAAGTTAGCTAAAGTATGATCAGGCTGACTAGAAAAGTCGATATACCCATGTTTGTCTGCATGAAACGTCTAGATCTGAGACATCCAAACTTTCAGATTACTTAAAGTAATCTTAATGAGTTTTGTAGACTCGAGGTTGCCAAAAAAGAAACTACAAAAACAAATTTGGCTATATGTCATTGCAATTTTTTTCAAATTATCTTTTAGTATTCGAAAGACATGGCATAATTGATTTCTTAAAACGTTCGAATTATTTACGAATGTATTTTGTGCCACCTACTAGTTTCCTTTCCTGTACATGGCTTAAACTCCTATATTGCTAGTCCATGGCTGTGTCGTATTGGACATCTAAGGCCTGACTTTACATACACATAATATTAATCTTTTTAGCACTACTACTGCGTCGGCTCTCTCACAGCGTAATGATTATCAAAACAAACTAGAATATTTCCCAAACAGGCTTTAAACCAATCGTCGAATCTTTTTTATTTATTTACTGCTCCCTTATTTACTTAATTACTAGCCCTGGCACACATAACTTCATTAAAGAACAAATACTGCAAGGTACACTACACAAATAGAGTCCAACCAGCTGGTTTTCCTTTCGCAGACCATGCTACGAGGCTCATATTCCATTCATATTCCATAATATTGATAAAACGATAACACAGCCAAAGAAAACAAAGAATTCGTTTCGGATACGCAAGTCGGACCGTTTTTGCCATATGCTTTACCAGGGATGGTCGCATTTGACATAACCTCAAAGAACCCATTAAACGAGCCATTTCGTGTAACACACCATTTCGAAGGTGCTACCTTTAAAACTTTGTTTTTGCGATATTTTGGGAACAAAAAGAGTACACAAAATGCCAAGCCAGTGCTAAAAGGATGATAATGAAATATTTTGAGAATAAAAAAAAAATTTTTGTTTAAGCCAATGTATGGCTTTTTTAAATCCCTAAATACTTCTCAAAAACAAATGGCTGTATACCATTCAGAATTCACCGTCTTTCGCAGTTCCAAGGAATAGTTGCCACATGACCAGTTTCTTCCGTCGAAACAGACGACCACTTGCTGTAAAGTGCTGCGCGAGGGAAACTCATAAAATATTATTTGTAAATAATGGATCTTCACGATTTAAAAATTCGATTATGACATGTTTGGCGAAAACTATAGGATAACTAGAGTTTTGTTAGTTGTATATGTTCCTTTCGGAATTCATCAAGTAACGAAAGAAGGCCTCCAATAATATCATTGTTGCAGTGATTCATCGCAAAGTGTCCTGGTTAAAGGATCAAACTGTTCTTATTATGCCAAACTTTATATGAAAAGTGGAATATGGGACCTAATAAGACTAAAAGTAGCCTAGACTTGTGCTTGTATAGCTTAATTGCGATCAACAAATAATAAGCGAAAAAAGACAAATAAATTATTCCCGTCACTCAGACGAGTTTAGACGACTTTTATAAACATATCAAAACATATGCATAGCTTTAGTTCAAAGGTATACCATTGCTTATTCAAAATTGTTTGAAACAATGTTATATTGTAAATTGTTATCACCATTTTGCAATCCCAACCAATTTACTCAATTCCTGTTCAGCAAATTAAGCGTTACAATTAATTTAACACATTAGACACAGACAGCCAAGTATTTCAACAATAAAATGACTAAACTGACGGCAGACGGACCTCAAAGGACAAACCGAATTTCAACCCTTTGGCTTTGCCACCCACAACTCGTCCAAACCCAATTAGACGGCAGTGGAACTACATAGAGTAGGAAATGATGCTGGCGTAGACAAAAAACGCCGGGCATAAATACTTAAATGCGAACGATGTTACTACGCTCAAAGATCACTAATTGTAATTTAATTTCCAATTAGCAAACAAACTAATACCAATTTAGAAACAGTAACAACAACAAAAACAAGGAGTAGGATGAGAATGAGAATGAGAATGACGGCTGGCCAGACGTTGAGAGTCCTATGAATCCGGCAACTGGAAATAGAGTTAAATGACACGTAGTAGTTGAAAGGGTAAAGGCAAAGGCGGATGCCAAAGGGTCATGCCGCGTAGGGGTCACTCACAGTCAATAGAAAGCTATGCAACTGTATGTGGCATGTTAGTTTGTGTGTGTGTGTGTGTGTGTGTGTGTGTGTTTGCAGCAAATCGTAGACAAAATTACACGGCTGACTACGTCACAAAGTTAAACATGCTAAACATGTCGAGCAGGAATGTTCTGTCTGTCAGTCAACTGTTCCATTGCTAGTCAAGTCCATTTTATGTCTTCACGCCCTCCCAGCCTTTTCATCATCATCAGCAATGTCCACAATCGTGTCATTGTTTTAGCTAGCCCCCCTCTCAACTAAATCTTCATCTCTAACTCTCAACCTCAACAGCCCGTCGGCATCTATGCAAAGAAATACGAATGGGCTGCACGTCCGCTGAGCGGCAATGGCGGCATCTTACATCAGGAGCTACATCCGCCGCCCATGCAAATCGGTGGGGATTGTTCCCTGTGGATACGCGCGGCCACTCTCGACTTTGACGATGGTCTGTGGGAGTGCCAAGTGACAGCAAGTGATTTTACCACACAGGATGCGTTGACCAGTCAACCGGTGCGATTGGTTGTACGTGGTAAGTAAAACGAATTGTGTTGCATGAATCATGCAATGCATAACATTAATGAAACACAGAAAATGAATGGGAATGCTCCTTCAGCTCTTGACTCGGCTCGAGCTTCAAAAATTTAATAACGTTTTGTATTTTAATTCAAAAATGTTTTGTCCCTGTGCAATTAGGGTAATATGAACAAAGCCACAAATCCACACATCCATGTACACATTGTATGCGCTTTAATTAAAATGCATTGTATTCGGAGAGCAGAGTTCAGAAGAGTTCGGGGAGCAGTTCCTGACATTTATTGCCAACCGCAAGAACTACAACTAATCTGTGTCCATTTTGCATTTCTCTCTCTCTCCCTCTCTCTGTGTGTCTTATTCCGCCCCTGGTAGTGGCGCCACAACGTCCACGGCTGGAGTACGAGGGCGTACACGTGCCGCCGGGACACAACATCACCGTAGATGCCGGCGCCGTGGCGACAGTCAAATGCGTCTCACATTATGGTAATCCGCCGGCAACACTCAAATGGTATTTGGGTAAGTAAAACAAAAACAACACAAGTGGCCAGTGCCACTGGCAGTGCTGTGCACTTGTTATCCTTAAATTGCAGTTGTCGTTGCGTACCGCAATGGACAAGGGCTCGCCATTGTAGTGTTAATTAATTTTACTCATTTGGTTTCATTTTCATTCACATGCTGCATTCGTTCCATTCCAGGCGACCAGGAAATCTCGCCCATACATCCACAAATGAATGTCACCGAACCGGATAATCCACGCACCTGGTCGGCCGCCTCTGTGGTACAGGTGTCGGCCATGCGAGAGCGTCATGGTGATATGCTGCGCTGTCTGGCATTCCACGAGTCCTACACTGCCAAATCGGTGCCTGTCGAGGCGCGTTTGGATGTGAAATGTAAGAAATCCCACTAGAACTTAAATGCCAACAATTTATTTGTAAAGATAAATTGCAGACAGCAGTAACAATTAGATTAACAACAATTTACTGCAATTTCCTGTTTTGTTAAACAATTCAAGAGTTTGGCTCAAACACCTTACAACACTGTCTTCAAGTCAGACCAATGTCGTTGTTGCTGTCGTCTGCTTTACAACTGCGACGACTTCCGTCGTTGTTGCTGATTTGTTGTTGTTTTGCTTGAAATTGAAACTATCAAAGCTTCAACTTGTTATTTGTATTATTTTTTTTCCAGACGCGCCAACCATTCGTCTAATTGGCTCTCCGGAAATCGACTTGGAAGAGGATAAGGATGCGCTTGTGCTGCGCTGTGTGGCCGATGCCAATCCACCGGCCAGCATCGTCTGGCGTCGTGCCGGGCGCTCTGAGATAGCCAGCTTACAGGTAAGCCAGAGCACTTACTGCTAACGGCTATCTACTATTTATATAGTGAATATAGTTGAGCCAAAAATTGTACGACTCCTCAGCATCATAGCCGTAATGTTTTGTGTTTACCTGAAGTTTGTAATTGTATTAAGTTGCCTTCACTGCTTCTTGCCAGGAAACGCTGCAGCTGCGTCCTGTCGGAAGACGCGATGCCGGCCTCTACACCTGCCAAGCGCAGAACTCGGTGGGCACCTCGGAGCAGCTGTCGGTGCAGTTGGATGTGAAATGTAAGTACATATTTATCTTGCTGGGTAGCCTTGCCAGCCAGCTTGTTATTCTTGCCTTTTGCGTGGCTAATTTTCTTAGCTCATTGTGATTTTTCTGTTTCTGAATTTGCAGATCCACCAAAAATTGTTTCAGCTGGACCAGATCGTCTAACAACAGCACCACTGTTCAGTCCTGCGGCCTTTGAGTGTGTGGCCGATGGTAATCCCATGCCCACATACAAGTGGGTGCAGAGGTAAGGGATAACTGCGGATAGCCACTGAGAGATGGCATGCCGAAAAATGTTCCATTACATACTTTTGGGCGCTTTGTCTATCGGAAGCCAGCCTGCAGCAATTTGGCGAGCCATTCGTTTGCATTCTATTTGCACTCTATGCTTTAAGTTTCCTGTTGCAGTGCTCGGCTAGGCCTGATCCTTGGTCTGAGTGCTGGGCGGGCCATTGTTGTTCATTGTCCTACGGCATGTTGCTTGTGTTAAGCTGAGTGGCTTTTAGTAGAATGCCTCTTTGCGGCGCTAATTAAAAGCGTCTCATTCAATTACAAGCAGTGTAGAAGTGAGTAGCAAAGCAAGTTCATTGGCATGGCTTATGCGGCGTATACCTAATAAGTACAATTTTCACATTAAATGGCTTTAAACTATATTATATGGCGAAATGCAGCTATCTAGGACCCCTTGAAAAAACGTTTTCTTTTCTTTGTTTTCATTTTTTGTATGCTGCATATATAATGTATGAGAACGAGCTCATATATGGATCTGTCTTGATAAATATGGTCGCTTCATTTTAATTAGTCGCACAGCTTGAAATGCTTGAAAATCTTAAGCTTTACAAATAGCTCAACGAGGTAGGAATAATGGTGAATTCGTCGTCATTGGCATGACAACACTCTACGTGATTTGTGCATTTTCATTTCATTTACAAAGCTCTTATCTATCTGTTTACTTATGTATACATAAATCTAGTGATGTTGGCATGGGCGTTGATAAAACGTTTTTCTGTTTTTATCAGAAATTAAATGCCAATTGTTGAAAATTAATTTTCGAGCACATTCTCAGATACGGAACAATGCGTCGTCTGGCATATTTAATGGCGCATGTCAAAAATGGCAATAAATCAATGGCTTCGTTGACAGGCGGCTCGGAGTTTTCTTTGCTTTAATTCGACATTGAACTTCTCCGGCATATGCAAATATGTAACCACACAAAAAAAGGCAACTATTTCATTTACTTTGCAAATGAACTTTGTCTCTCTCTCTCTCGAGAATATATTTCCTGTCTCTGGTTTATGGAAAAAGCAAGTCACTTTGATTTACGCATTTAAAGCCCACTTGGTAGACCTCGCATTTGTTTTTCTTTCTTTTAAACTTTCCTGTAAGTTCATTTGCAACTGTCCAGTCAGATTTGCATTTGAATGGCGTTTTTAAATTATTGCGCCGCTTAAAGTTTACTCAAGTTTAAATAAAATAAAAAGAAGATTTGCCACAAGTCAAAAGGACTCGGCATATCGAACATGGCAAATACAGTAATAAGCCATGTGCAGAAGAAGCATGTTGGTAAAAAGAGCCAACAAGAATATAAAAGGCATTTTTTCATAATAAAAAATGTATCAAATATTTTTGCAGCCAGCGAAAGCTTTTGCACATAGGTCAAAAGAGAGAAACAAAAATAGCTCATACGCAATTTTTAATATTGCTGGCATCTGCCTGAAAGGCACCAGAAAACTGGTGCTGGCCGGCACAGTTAAAGACCAATAGCCATTGCATTTTCTGGCCAACACTACAAAGTTCAAAAACTGCTGCACAAGAAAGCAGCAAAAGAAAAATATGCAAACGCGCAAAAGTATGCTATAAAAAATGGAAACTCTATTTCTGGCCAATCTCTGTTCTAGTTGTGTACACTTAAAAATTTCTTAACATATTGCAGAATCTTACATGGTTCCAAATACGTGGAACGGGGCAATGACCCACGTTTGGTCATTGATAATGTCACCTATGAGTATCAGGGCGAATATGAATGCCGTGCCACCAGCTATATCAATGGACAGGAACGTCTGGCCATATCCGAGCCAGTGTCATTGCAAGTTGTGGGTAAGTTGAAAGTCCACTAAAGGGCGCGTTATGAACTATGCCTTATGTATATGTTGTACATGTTGCTATCCTGGCCAAAGCCTGAAAACCACAGCACCACAAAATATGACTGTGGCTGCAACTGTCGCAAACAATTTCGACACAAAAAAAAAAAACAAAAAAAAAAAAATTTAACTGCTGTTGTAGGCAAAACAAAAAAAAAAAAATTTTAAAAGTTAAGATCGGCCCATACGACTTTGAGATACTCTTTATCTTTGTATGTTATAATATAACTATTACAACCAACCATTTCCAGTTATTAGGAAAAGTTATAGAACAGAATTACTTAAAAACAACAATACCAACAATTAAGTTGTCAGGCCAAAAAACTTTCTACCCAAGAAATTATAGCTATAACTTCGAGAAAGAAAAATCAAGAAAGCTTTTATTATCATCAATCTCTAGTCGTTCATTAGGACTAACGGTTGGACGAGCATTTACCTTTTCGTATAACATGGTACAAACATTCGCACAAACTTAACATATCCCTTACTTCTTTAAGGTAAAGAGACAGTAGCACGTGTATACAAATTGTTGTACACTGAGTTACGGTGGCAACAAAAACAAATAAGCGAGCTACTGTTAATCGTTCCGTTAACCGCAGGAACAACAAAAGAATCTGTAACAACAACCACACAGAATGCCAACTGCAGTTGCAGCCACATGAAAATTAACAACCATGTGGCACTGCTGACAATGAGATCCTCTAGATAGGAATTTCCGTATTTAGAATATCACAACAACAAAATTCGGAATAAAACATATACCTACGCAATTTAAGATGTGATAATATAAATAAAAAAACACGTTTGAATAGATCTAAGTGTTTTAAAAGATTAACTTAATGGATTAAGAAAATTATCACATTATGAACTTTTGTATGAATAAGCTATTTTTTTGTGACAATTATAAAATAATAATTTGAAATTCATGAAAATAGTTGTGCAAAGGTTACATATGCCGTACCTATGAAACGAGCAAAAGGAGACATCTCCCATCCTATAAGGCATATGTACATATTGATTGATTAGCTTGAACAGCCGGGGATTTTATTTGAAGCTCTTTGCCTAGAGTCTCCATTAAAAATAAGCTATAAATGAAGCTTTTTTATCAGCATGTCAACTCACTTAGATAAAAATATAAAAAAAAAATTACTTTTTGGTGTTAATACCAAAACATGGAGATTTTAAAAATTTTTGCTGGTTACCAACCAAATTTTGGTGTAATTGAATTCCGTAGCCAGATTTTGGCCAAAAGTCCCTCAGAAGAGAGTGAAAATTTGGACACAATGAACATTTAATATGATTTAAGACATATTAAGGTATCCTGTGAAAAAAAAATTATTAAATTATAATTAGTGGTTTTTAAGTTATTGGCAATCAAAGCTGACATTATGTATTTTATGAGCTTTCGCGATAATTTAGAGGAAAAAAAACCCGCATTTACCATGATACATGTAGCTACGAGATCTTCATTCATTTTATTATTTATAAATATTACTTTAGAGAAAAAATAAAATTGAGCTTAAAAACTTTTTGGTTTTAAATCAGCGGTGGGCATTTAGACGGCACGCATGCCAAAGAGCTTTCACACGTGCGAGAAAAGAGATTTTTATCGTAAAAGCTCGTCTCGTACGTGTGAGCTAGTTTTACAATGAAACGCAAAGCAGAGCCGCATGGCAAAACACGAAAGAATAAAACTTGATGATATTGTCGAATTTAATGACAACTATGCCGAAAAAAAAATGATTGTCCATTTTACCTCGATCTTTGCGAAAGCTCTTTTTTGTTTACGCACACAGGCACAAAAATTGCATTAGTAGTTTTGCCCACCGCTGTTTTAAATATATGTAAAGATGGTTAGCAGTGGTTGGCAGCAGGAGTTGGCAGCACGCACAACAGCAGGAGTTAGCAGCACGGATGAGAGAGAAGAAGAAGCAGGTAGCAGTCAGCAGCCGATAATTAAGAGTAGTGAAACAGTCAGTCGTCAAAGCGGTAGTCAGAGCAGCAGAGACTAGAAGTTGTTAAAGTCGTTAAAGTTGTTAAAGTCGCTAAAGTTGTTAAAGACGCACTAGCTTTAAGACACTGTTTTATACAATAAACTACATTAAATAAACTCGGGATAAACATCAATCCTACATATATTCGAGTAGTTATAAAGATTTTGTTGGTTTTTTTATCATTTGGCTAACTTGCTTTAAGGGTACCTCCGACTACCACTCGATATTTGATGGAAAAAAATTTTATAAATTTCTTCACATGTTTTACAACAAAATGTAATTTCTCCCGATTTTGGGAAATGGAATTTTGTATCTAAAAGTTGAATTTAAAAAATTGAACCCCAGGAAATTTTACTATTTTTGGAATTTCTTAGCTGCCTAAAAGTAAGCTTTAATATCATTTTTTCAAAAGTTGTACCAAAATGAACAAAAACGTAGAATTTAAAAATTTTATAGCATACTTACAAAAATATGCAAATCAAAAAATGTAAAAATTATCAATTTTGACGAAAAATAATAAAAATGTAAATATGGAATTTTGAAATTTTTTTTCGAAAATTAAAAGAGCATGCCAAAAAAATTATAACTTTTAAAAACCAGATTGATTGGTGGTGTCGTCTTTTCGTAATTGGCTTGGAAAGCTGAAACTGTTTGGCGCTATAGCTCCAAAGTCATTCAATATATATATAGGCTATTTTTTCAATGTATGTGGAGCTCATATCTACGTCTGTATGAAATATGATCTGAGGAGGCTCAAACTTCCCAGAAAAATAGTTCAATCCTTTAGGAACACGTGTGTAAAATTTTATCTAAAAAAATTATTATGTATATGACAGGGTTTTGGCCAAAATATGAAAATCTGGGCCCTCAGTGCAGTGTAGTTGAGAGTCAGGAAGGGCACATGTGCAGAATTCTCAATTGTATGAACATATATATGCGCTAACCCTTATATTTTTTTGGATTATAAGATATAATAAGGGAGACTGCATCTCAACTTTGTCAAAAAGATTGGAACTTTTTTTTAGTATCTTGCTTCTACACATGGGACTAAATCTCCATAAAATTAATCGGAATGTCCAGAAATACCAGAAATATATACTTGTCTAAAACTTGTCTAAATACACATAAAAAATGTATATAGGAATATTGAATAGATTTGTTTTGTCACAGCGATTTTTGTATATCTTTTCAACTTCTCGATAAGGTGTTTTTATTTGTTTATTCATTTTATTATTATTATTATTTACAACGCTCTTAAAAGCAAATATATCAGGCTTAACTAAATTTGTCAATCGAAATAAAATGAAAAGTTCGACCTTTTTTTCATTAAAAATTCATTGTCATTCTTTCCAAATTATTTTTATACATAGGCGAATAAGAATCTTTTTGTTTTTCAATAATTAACTTCGTCGTGTATGCAAATAAAATTTGTTTTAATGAAATAAATTATTTGTCACTTAATTTAAATACAAATGAAAATTAGAAGAAGCCGAAATTACATTAATAAGCCAATTTATTGGAATAAAACGAAAATGAAAAAGTTGTAACACTAAAGAATGAAAATCCGTTTTAAACTATACGGAAGTACAGTAAAGCCATTTTTAAAGCGTTTCAACACAATTTTCCACCGTGCTGCGTTGCACAATCCGCAAGTTGCCACCAAACTAATTTCGTAACGTAACGTAACGTAACCCAAAACGCAACATAAAATCAAAATGAACTCGTGACCACAGCGAAAAAAAAAAGAAGAAAAGTGACAGGAAAGCTGAAAGAGATAGAGATGGACATAGTAATAGTGTGGAAAGAGGGGCAAGTACCAACTGCCAGGGGCAACAACAACTAAAACTTTAAGCAAGCAAAAAAAATGTATTTAAATTTAGTGCTGAATACCACAGCACGTACATAATTTATGACCAACCAAGGACACGAGCAATTTAGCAGAGCCAACCTAAAAAAAAAAATGAAAAATATGTATGTAGTATTTATATACGAGTATATGTATATGTATGTGCATTGAGCAAAAAATGCTTACCACTTTCTATATGTATGAGTATATATACGTATCTTTGTATCTATGATATGTATGGGGCAACTAACTAACACCAACAATGTATCTGTGCAACAACGGTAGTAGTGTGGACGGACTAGTTGCTCATTATTATACACATGGTACATATACATATACACACAACATTTACAACAGCAAGTACAAGAGCAACTAGAAATGACAGTGTATACAATGTTGGCATTATATAAATTTGCCGCTCAGCTGACCGGCAAAATGGCTGAGCGGCACAAGTTAAAGTTGTTGACCAACTATGGTTTCAGCCCTATGGCAGTTAAATGGCCAAAACAAAAAGCGGAAAGGGAGCCCTCGTAAAAGTGTTTTGAAATTTTTTCGATTACATTGCTCGGTGGTTATGGAAGTGAGCTCAATTACTGTGTATAAACTGGAAAGACACCACGACGTATGAGTAATAATCATTTATTTAGGTTAGTTTAGGTTGGAATATAAGACATCATTGCTAGTTAAAAGATACGAGGGTAGGTTTAAAAGTAGTAGCCTTAACAACAATGGAACATCTTTTTTAAACACACTTGTAATGCACCTAATCTAGCAATGGCTAAATTTTATTACTTCCAAAAAGTATTATTAGACAAGGTTCATTAAGCATGCATTCAATTTAAAGAAAATATAAAATATCTTTGAACAATTTTGGAACAATGTATCAGTAGCTGGGGGCCAATTTCGGTCTTCTGTGCCTGGGCCATGACTTGGAGGGAAACAAGTTTTTTCCATTGCAATTTAGGATCGATATTTCCCGGCGATTATCGTACTATCTTTTACCAGTTAATCGATATTTATTTATTTATTTATTTATTTATTTGAGGGGTACAACTACGTACAGTTGACATTATATTATAAAAAAGTACATATAAATTATTTAGAAAAGAAAATAGAGCGAGGGAATTGATATGAACTAATCCGCGTCTCTAGCCCGATGGGTGAACTTTTTAATGATATGCACCAACTCACATCAAGAACTGGCCAGAAACTTGGATTTACAATATTAAAGTTGAAAAAAGGAAGCAAGATAAAAATTAAACATTATATCGCAAAAAAGCCAATGGATCACCATTGACCAAGTGGGTGACTCATAATATAGGATTGGTCAAGGATGCTCGAAGTGGCAAGTCAAGGTGACTTAAGATAGAAGAAGTGATAGATTGAATAGACCGTTCGAAAGAGAGGAAATTGTAAAAGTTATTATAGTTAGAGCATAAGACACGGAAAGGGTCGTGCAAAGCATAATTAGATCTACAAAATTGTAAGGCTAAGGGTCGAAAATTACGAGTTACTCTGGATGGTATGACCAAAGTAACTTTGCTAAGGAGTACATTGGAATCGATAAGACCGAGTAACAGTTTATGCAAGAATAACACGCCGTGGCATGTTCTGCGGTGATTTAAGGAAGGCAATTTTATAAGGCGAAGTCTATCAGAATATGGCGGCAGTCGGATATTTGGGTCCCAGTTTAAGCCACGAAGTGCAAAAAGGAGAAATTGCTTTTGTACGGACTCAATCATGTCCTGATAAAGGTGGTATTGAGGGCTCCAAACGCAGGAACAATATTCCAAAATTGGACGGACAAGAGAAATATAAAGAAGTTTGGTTGTGTAAGGGTCGTTAAACTCTTTAGACCAACGCTTAATAAAAGCAAGAACACCTCTAGCCTTATTCACGATGTTGCAAATATGGTTATTAAATTTAAGGTTATGATCAAACAAAACACCAAGGTCAGACACACTCTCGATGCGTTCTAAGGTAGAAGATTCTAAAGAGTAAGTGGCCAAATAAGGAGCAGAACGATAAAATGTCATAACGTTACATTTTGTCTTGTTGAGAAAGAGTTGGTTGATATTGCACCAAGATTGCATGTTATCAAAATCATGCTGAAGAAGTAAGTACTTATTATTATCGGAGTAGGACATACAGAGTTTAACATCATCCGCATACATAAGAATGTGAGAAGATGAGATTACCTGAGGGAGATCATTTAAAAATAAGTTAAAAAGAAGAGGGCCTAGATGGCTACCTTGAGGTACCCCTGACGTGACCATAATTTCTGTAGATTCGCAGCCTTTAAAAACTACCTTCTGGACTCGGTTGGATAAATAGGACGATATCCAATTTAAAAGACAAGACGGAAACCCCAGACGAGACAGTTTAACAAGTAGAAGACTATGATTTACCGAATCAAATGCTTTACTAAAGTCAGTATAAATGACATCAGTTTGTTTTTTTTCCGTAAAACCAAGATTAATAAGAGACGAAAGTTCTAAAAGGTTAGTAGAAGTGGACCGACGTTTTACAAACCCATGTTGGGAATCCGACATTAAAGAACGACAGTAGTGTTGCAATTGTGAAGTTACAATCCTTTCAAAAACTTTTGGAATTGATGAAAGCTTGGCAATACCGCGGTAGTTCTCAATGTTGGACTTGGAACCTTTTTTGTGAATAGGGATAATAAAGGATTCATTCCAGATGGCCGGAAGATAAGAATATTTTAATGAAGTGCGGAAAAGAACAGATAATGGTGTAGAAAGAGAGTGAGCACAATGCTTTAAGACGCAACTAGGAATGGCATCGGGGCCAGGGGAGAAGGATGATTTAATGGACAGTAGGGATTGTAAAACGTCGGTTTCAAAGATTTCTGGATAAGCAATAAGATTTGAATGTGGTAGGTTATAGGGATAGTTAAGGTCAATGCAATTAGGGTTGACAGAATAGGTAGTTTGAAAAAATTTCGCAAACAGGTCGGCGATTTCAGAATTGTTAGTAGAGCTTTCATTTTTGAAATATAGCGATGAAGGAAATAAGGAAGATTTACGTTTAGAATTAAAAAAAGAAAAAAATTTTTTAGGATCACTACAGAAGTTAAGCCGACAGCGGGAAAGATAATTATTGTAGCAAATTCTGTTAAGAAGGACGAACTTGCTGCGTAAAATAGAAAACTTATAAAAGTCGACAGGAGATCCAGATTTCTTAAATTTTTTGTAAGAAGAAGACTTGCGATTTTTTAAAGAGGACAGACTAGTAGTAAACCAAGGCGGCTTTAAAGAAGGAGCCGGGACAGAATAAGGGACAAAGAGATCAAAAGCAGCGTATAAAACCCGATAGAAATTGGAAATGGATAAGTCAAGGTCATTAGTAGTCAACAAAGGCAACCAGTTAACTTCGGACAAAAATTTATTAAGACCGACAAAATTAGACTTGCGAAAGCAGCGATACCGAAGAGCATGAGCATGTGGCTGATTTCGGTAGAGACCATTAAATTTTAAAGAGATTTGTAATGTCGGATGGTACGGATCCTCGGGTACGGAGAGCGGACAGACCCTAGAAATTTCAAAATCAGAATTATCATTGACAAAAACGAGGTCAAGCATTCTATTTGAGCAATTATGTATAAAATTTATTTGGCTAAGAGAGATATCAATCAGTCCTGTAACAAACTCATGATTACCAGATGGAAAAAGAAAACTAGAATTGACTGAACTAAGCCAATATAATGTAGGCAGATTAAAGTCGCCTAAGACAACAATTTGATCCCGAGTACCAACAGAATCAGCCACCATACGAATGGCAGTGAGATGATTCTGATATACACTCAAGTCGGAGCAAGGAGGTATATAGGAACAAGTAAAATAGATATAGGAATTATTAAAAAACACTTTTACCGCAATGAACTCAATGCCTATTGGAAAATTTAGAGATAGTAAATGAGATTCTAAGGCTACATTTACAGCAATGAGTACACCACCACCACGACCGGGAGACCGGTCAAGCCTGTAGGTTACATAGGAGCTAACAAAAATCTCAAAATTATAGACAGACGCATTAAGCCAGGTTTCAGAGAAAGCAATAATATCAGAATCGAGATTTACGCTATTGGTGAAAAGTCTACTAAGTTTAGAGAGGAGACCACGAACATTCTGATATTGAATGGTAAGAACAGAATTTAGTTTTTTGAAGCTGTGTTAACTACACTTGTAGAGGAAGCTACATTAGATGCTAAAGTCTTTTTAGGTTTTCTAATAAACTCATGCACTAAAGTATGAGTAGGCCAGAATGAAGGATTAAGTATAGCAGAAAAGAGAGAATCAGGGACACTAATCTTAAACGAAGAGATATCGCGCTTATACTTAAAATTGAACTTAAATACTTCAATTTCATTTGGAGAAATATTAAGCTTCTCGCAAACGAATTGATTAATGCAATTTTCAGTAGCCGATGGCATTAGCCTGGACACGAAGATTGTCTTTTTAGGAGCCACTCCTACCAATGAGTCCGAGGGGTCAGCAGTTGGCGGGGCGGCAGGTATAGGGACTCCACTCAAAATGATGACAGAGGACGGCGCATCAGTCACGCTGTTAGTGGCGCAGTCCGTAGTGGCAGACTCGACAGAAACGGTAGGAGCTGTAGAAGCTACAGTCAAACTAGCGCCAGTGTCAACAGCAACAGCACTAGCCGTGTCACTAGCAGCGGCTGAAGGAACTAGTATAGGTGTAGCAAACGAAATAAGCTGCGACGGACGGGGAGTTATAGGCGAGTCCAGCCCTGTAGGGTTAGAATTTATTAAAGTTTGTTCAATGGCTGGTAGGTTTGCCTTTTTGCGCTTAGGTGAAACTCTCATAAGCTGCAAATTGCCAAACATACTTGAAATTGAAGAAAACTTATCTTGTAGAGAACGAAAATCCTTTAAAGGTCATCAAATCCCAGTTTTGTCTGGCGCATAAAGGCTTTCATCTCAACTTCAGCGGAACGACAAGTTGGGCAGGTCCAGTTTAGGCCTTTGCCCTCACGTATAAAGTCAAAGACACGGCCGGTCAGACCGGCACATTTTAAATGAGCCATATTGTCGCACATCCAGCATGCAACACAGGCTTCGGTTTGTATACCGCTCCATTGACAAGATGGATAACAACAAATCTTTAGGTCACTCATGCCGATGATTATTTACAAAAGATGCAGCAGACAGACAGTGTATATGAGTCTGACGGTGTATAAGCGACCCAAAGCTTATAAACACAACAACAAATACGTATGCTCAAAGCAAAGAAGAGATGCACGCAACAACAAGAAAGCGTTGGTGAGCGCAGCACAAAGAAGAATACGCAAAGCGCCGCACGAAATAAAAGCTCGCACTGAGGAACAAGCAACAACAACAAAAACTAAGCTGAGCGGCTAGGCTGAGCTTAAAATGCAAACAAAAATTGAGCAGCAACAACAAATTGCACTGTTTAGAATTTAAGCAAAATGTTTTAGCAATTAAATTAACACTGTTGCTGTTATTTTGAGCTTGTCACTTTAATTAAATGAACCACCACTAAGTTATTAGTCGCTTGCGAACAAAGATTGGTTAAAATTCGTAGGGTTTTTTTATAAAAAATAAAAAGTAACCGGAGCGCGGTA
Source organism: Chymomyza fuscimana (assembly GCA_949987675.1). Taxonomy (NCBI): domain Eukaryota; kingdom Metazoa; phylum Arthropoda; class Insecta; order Diptera; family Drosophilidae; genus Chymomyza; species Chymomyza fuscimana. The sequence continues at coordinate 90,750,536 of OX465088.1, forward strand.
GAAACACGACCAACCGAACAAAAGAGCAAAAAGCTCATATGACCACGGACTTGTTGACTGACGCATGCTCCTTGGTCTTTTTTCCGTGCACATTTCTCGAAAGCAATTGCAAGCTACAATTGTTGCACTGGGATTGATCCAAGATGTATCCACAGTTACAAAATGGTACAAAAACTTACAAAAGTTACGCAATCAATGTGGCCAATCGAGGAACCCATCTGAAGCATAATTTTCTTCTATGATATACATATATTTAGCCTGCCAATATTTAATAATTAATATCAAAGACAAAATTTGCAAATTAGTTGTGATTTCATTGGCTGCATGATTTAAAAAACTTGTTTTCTATTTTAATTTTCAAAACTAAATACTTTCTCGCTTTTCTTTACAGGTGCTCCCCAAGTGCTGCGTCTACATCCATCCATGCACACAGTATCAGTGAAACGGGGCGAACCAGCCAGCCTCACAATGGTCGTGTGCGCCGATCCACGTCCACTACGCGTGGCCTGGGAATGGGGTTCTTTGCGTTTGGAAGCTGGCTCTTCCATAGGTGCGTATACGTAACATGACTAGGCAAATTTCATGCGCTCCATTGGCTCACTAATGAAAATGCAATTACGTGCTTATGTAGTTGTTTCTTTTTTATTTGTCCCCTCGTTTCTTTTCTATAAGCCTAACTCAATTAGTTATGTTTTTGGCTCTATATGGGTGGGTCAGTGCGTCAAAAACACGGCGCGCGTCGTCGTCCTAGTGCCCATGCCCATCATCGACTCGCTTGAGTGCTCATTAACAAACCTTTTCCGCAAATTTGACATTGAACAAACGTTGAGAGCGATACGTGCGGCCATTTTGGCCACCAAGCCACCAGTGTCTGGTACGTGCCGCCAGAGTCCGTACCGACGGGCAACCAGATAGCATGCCACACAAATCAAGATAAATTACATGGCAGCTGCAGCCACAACAACTGAAGAGAACAGAACTAGCGACCAAATCAAACGAAAGCTGACGTCATGTACGTCTGCAAGGCAGGCAACAGGGCGCATCCAATGACAATGCTTAACAGACTTGCCACGCTTTTTAGCCGCCGGTAATTCTGTCTCCGATTGACAGCCGGAAGAGCACCATCAGGCGGACACACAAGATTGCCATGTGTATCTCATTTTTCACTTTAAAGTGCATTGCATTTGGACTGCATAGTTATTTTTCTTACGAGATCAGCCGAAGGCAGTGCAATGATTATGAGTCGATATCTGCTTGTCTATTTGCAAACAGAATTTCGTGGTTTTCCGGAACCGAACTTGACAAATACAAATACATAAAAACTTATAGTCGCTGGATGATCTTTGCCAACAAGCTCTGCTTAGTTCTGGTTATCGCTGTTATTTCAAAAATAGTCTAAACTAATTTGGTACCGAGTATTTAGATGTCACGTATCGCGAGAACTCTGGACAGAGTACAATCCAAATCTAATATACGGACTACTCAGATTCCATGAAAACTGAATCAGGATGCTGACAAGAGTTTAACAAGGCATTGCACCAGAATTCTAATGGCCGAGAGGATGCACGTTCTCCACCACGACGTCTCTCATAGCTGAAGTGATGAGAATGAGATACACAGCACTCAACACCTGATGATGACTTATTAGAAAATGCACCCAGTACCAGGCTTTTTTTAAAGAACTGGGTTGCCTACCATATATAACAGACCTGTGTTGTTTAATCGAATTCATAAAAAAATTTGACAAGAAGAGCGACTAAGCTGCCTCTGATAAAGCCCAGCAGTTATCCCACCAACTTCAAAACCCATTCTTTTATATCGCTAATTTACCAGGCGCCACAATAGACCAAAAGATCTCGGGGTGCCCACGTCCTGAGCCGACTCGACTTTCGGTTACCTCCTCGACTCACATTTTTTTTTTACATTACATCAATCTTGAGCATTAATCTTTATAGTGAACCCGGCGGCGAAAATCGCCAGATAATTCATTGCATAATATACAAATAGCAAAATGCAGCGCGCATATGTGGCAGCCCTGTAAGAGAAAGATTGACAAAAAAAAGTAACAGATTAGCCGTGCCGTTTACACCTATTGTCTTCAATGCACAATTGCAAAATAAGATCAAAGAGAAACCAAAGAGAGCGAACTTTGCTTCTTACACATACACGCTTGCCTTTATTACGCTCACTGCAAATAAAAATATGCGCACCTTTTCACACCCACGCATAGTAATTTCAATCGGCCTTCCTTTTCGCACTTTTTATAGCAATGATTGAAATTTTATTTTAGCGATATCCACCAAAATATAGATTTAATCGAAAAAATAACACCTGATTGCACATCTAGGTGTAAATAGCTTTCGATTGATACATCATTTGTTGAAATCGCGCGGTCCGTCTAGGAGCCTTTGATGTCACAAAAAACGGCCTTGTGTAATATATATATAGATAGTCAGTGTACATAGGAGTCGCTGTAAAAGTTTTTGTAGTACAACCAAAATTTTAAGGTAAATTAATAATTTCCATTTGACTTCACAGATCGCTTTCGAGCAGACGAAATGCTGCAGGATGCACGCGAAGATTGCTATTTGTCCACGCTGCACATACTCCACAGTGATGAGCATGATTCGCGTCCATATTATTTGGTTGTTGAGAATGAACGGGGTACCGATCGACATGCCATACATTTGATTGTGGAGGGTACGTTTACAGGTGCAGAATGTTTTTCTTTATTGTTTTTCACTTACTCTTAAGTTAACTAGCCTAGCATACTTTAAGGATTAAGCACCAAACAAAAAAAAATTACACCTGTTTTCATTTGTAATTGATTTTGAAAATTATTCGGAAGACGACGACACTGCATTCATTAACTTGAGCTGTATTTACACACACACACACACATGCATACATACATACAGTTTTACATTGTAAATATTTATGCATTGCATGTAAATAACTCATTAAATATTTTACACTATATATACACAACCACACACATACACACACTTTCATATGACATATGTACATAGTTATATGTGTGCATATTTAAAATGGCACATTTACTTACTTATTTACTTAACTATCAATCATTTTAATTAAAATCAACCATATATAAAAATGAAATGCCTTTTATGCTTGCATAACACAACAACACCAACAACAACAATGATGATGATGATGACGATTCTGACGCTGATCCATCCACAACCACAATCCACTTGCATCATCCACTCACGTGGTCTGATTCTGGCACGTGAAATGCGCAGAACCTTTGGAGATGAGCTATTTACTTGGGGTCGCTGGCGGCTGCTTGGCAGCCATTTTGTTGCTGATATGCCTGTGCATATATGCTATAAGGAGTAAGAAGTGTTGCTTCAAGGGTAAGTCCATGGAATTTACACTTTAATCTAAGCTATTGGGTACAATTAATCTTGCGCTGCCCTGCTTTAACCCTTGAACCGTTGACCATTGGCCCTTGCCCGTCATGGTTCATTGTCCAGCGTTTAATGCTGAAGCAATGGATGAAATTTGCATAATTTTCTACACGGAAGATGCTCATTAAAAAAAATTAAGCTGCCACAACAATAACAATAACGGTAAACAGCAAACAGTAAACAATTAAGAACTCAAACAACGCCGCATATTAATTACATGCACCACAAAGGCCCAGCTCCTGCCCCCTGCTCTACGTGTTCTTCGTCCAATCCGCTTTCCACTTTGGGATCCCCCAAACCAAGGCCAGCTACAATTAAAGCATTTCTTCATTATTTTTGACACTGATGTTGAGGAACTTTGTGGCAATATTGTTGTTGTTGTTGTTGTCACACTAATTGCAAAAACACAAAAACTTGCCGCGAAAAAGCATAAAAACTCAAACACAAAGCAGCAAAGCGCCAAGCGGCGAGCGGCATAGAAATAAAGTTAAAAAACAAAATATTTGTATATAAATATATATATACTTACCCGTATACATACATATATACTTAAGATATGTACGATAGTAGAACCAGCTATAAAAGTTTTGGCCGTGCTTATTTCTCCCACTTGAAACTCAAACTCAAATAAATCTCATAAAATATTCATTAGCGCATTTTGCGCTTCTACCGTGCCCTGCGGTTAATTTTTTCAGAATTTCTTTTTTTTTTACCCTTAGATGGCTGAGAGACACGCAAGGGTTAGACCATTGCAATGAGTCCTAACTTGGGAACTGCCTTTGTTAGCTATTTGTTGGCGGCTTTTAAAAACAAAGCACATCCTTTTGCCGCTTTTGCCGTTTTTGCTTTTTAATTCGATGTAAGGGCATTTTGTAGCACTCTTATCTGTTGAAGCTTTGTGGACTTAGGTTTTTTAACTTTGGATAGCCTTGAACTTTAAATACATTGAAACAATGTTTGTCTAATTATAAATCAAAATGTAGCCACAAAGTGTACAATTCGATATTCCTGGAACTGTCTAAAACGGCCCAAAGACCTCGAAATGTTACATTTATAACTTGTGCAAAATATCTTAAAGATATTCAATTTGCAACAGAATTGGCTTAAATTTGCTCATTTGCCTAATTGGTAACTTGTGTCTTTGCCTTACAAATAATTGTGTTTAATAATTGTTATTTAAAATTTGTACGTAAGGGTATGCCTAAAATCGAAATAGTCAATATCGAATGCAAAGAAAGTGTATATGTATTAAGAAGATCCATATCTAGTAAGAGAATATTTTAGTTGAGATATATCTAACGCACAGCTGTTAAGGGTTTCAAATATTTTATTTTATTATTTCAAAAACAAATTTTAACTCTTATTTTTTGACCTAAGAAAAAAAAGTTTAACAAGTTTATATTAAAAATTAAAAGTATAAATTATTTGTCAAATTTTATTTGATAAATGGAAATATGTAATAATATTTTTTCTATTTAAAAAAAAAATCGCATTTTACATATCTTTTAAACTAAGGTTTGTGTTAGAGTGGTTGGTATATTTATAGGATCCACATTTCAATACCTCTCCATCGATACGTCATATGTCCTTTAAAACCGTGTGTTTATAGGCGTGACAGACCTCAAGTCCTTTATACCAAAATGTTTATCATAACCTCGGGTAGATCTCGGAGACTATAAGAGCTAGAGACACGAAACTTTACCAGCTGATGCGCATATTTCCTGAGCAGATGAAGTTTGTTGAATCATATCGATATCTTACCCCGTTCCCCCGTAGTAGAATTTCGCGCTTTTTAGATACATCGTTTTAAATTTTTATTTGAAACTAAACAGAGCTATGCGTCATAGTTTCATGCATCTGTACAAAATAAATTCAATTTTACAAGTTAATTCAAAAATACGTATAAATTTCAATTCTGTTTCATGTTATGACATACATATTTAAAACATCTAATATATGACAAAAAATTTGAGCAGTCCACCGTTCAGGAATTTGAAAAAATTTGTACTAAATCGAAAGTAAACCCTTTGGGGTGGTGCTATAAATTTTTGATTTTTTCAATGTTTGAGTTGTTTTTGTAATCTAATATTTAGTGTAAAAATCTGCACCTTGCCCTTTGTATCTATGGTACAAAAATATTATATATGCCTAATTTATATACTATATTGCCCAAATCTATATTCCTTGCTCACCTTGGTTGATATCAAATCAAATCAAATCATAGAGGGACCTTTGGGCATATGTAACTCGTATGGAGGACGTAACTCAGCGAAGGTTGGCTGTCATATCTTTTAAACTATATTTGATTGGGCACAGGCTGCAAATCAATTTAGAGCAACAAAATCCAATTCTATGTTGAGTTTAGGGGGAATTCTCCCACTGGGCTTACAATATTTCGCACGTCAATCAAACTGTCAATTTTTTGTAAAAAATTTAAGTCGCATTCCAAAAAAAAATAAAAGTAATTTAAATGTTTTAGCGGTTAGCCAGAGTTGCAGCTGTTACCAAGTTTTCAAATGTCAAAAGCCTTTTGACAGATCTCTGAAATGCTGCCAAGCTAACAAATACAACACCTTGTAAAAGAATTTCAGCTCCATCGAAATATCCATCACAATTTTGGACTTGCAGCACAAACACAGGGCTGGGCTCCTTGCAGCTTTACACCCTTTGTGGCTCGTTTATCAAATGTAGCTGCAAATGACGGTTAAAAAAGTTCCAGCATAAAGATAGGAGTTTTCTACTACGCCTGTCTAGATTTTTTTTGTGTATATCTGTACGCATATTTTCATAGTTAATTTAAACAATTTGAAAACAACAACGCGGTAATATTGACAAGGGGCAAGGGACAATAGGGGCGTGGCAGTCAGCATAAAATACAATAACGAAATGTTCTCATGCATTATTTTTGCTCATATTGCAGGTTCCTCTGGCTATAAATCATCGGATAAAGACAGGTAAGTTGAAGCGTAGCTGCAACACGGACTCGCACAAGCACCGACACACCTACACCCTCACACACACACATACACACACAAACGTAGAACAAATGACCATTTTGATACATTTTCATGAAAACGGCTGAACAGCAACGATCTATAGAACATATTTCTTTCCGCCAACCAACAGGTGGCGTTGGCGTGCCAATTTATGCACAAACACAAACACATATTTGTGAGTGAAAAATGTGCATCAGAGTCCGGGCAGTGTGTGTTTGTGTGTGAGTCATAAATATATTACATTTTTCATATATTCAATACAGTCGCTATGGTTACTCGCAATTTGTTAGTAAAACATTTTGTATTTTGTTTTGAAATTTTCACTCAGGCACTGTGGTCGATATCGCCTTTCTAAAGGAACAAAATTAATATCTTCCAAAAGAACCAACCTACATCAAATTGAGCAATATTTTTTGAAAGTAAACGAGTATATAGGGAGTTTGGTCCAAATCGGATTATTATATCATATAACTGGCTATAGCCCATTGTCGTCATTTATTAAACTATGTCTATCAAATTTGACATATTGAAAAAGCAGTTGGAAAGGAAGTAAGGAAGAATTAATTCGCATAGGAACAGAAAATTAGTTCATTCTATAGAAAATTCACCCACCCCACTCATTTCGGAACGCGTTACACTGCACGTTGCTCCTAGAATGAAACAGAACTCCTCTTCTGTGCCACTTCGCTCTCCGAATAAGAGGTCCAAAAAACACCAGCATGTTAGAGTTTTGACTCAACGTCAGTAAACTACATTAAACAAGATATTTTGGAGGTTATCTCAGAAACCTGGTGTGTGGTGGTTTTTTGCCTTCGGTTTTAGCGACCCCAAAAACATATAAAAAACATCGCCGAGCACGAGATTGTCAAAACCCTGACATGCTGTGGTTTTTAGAACCTCGGATTTGGATTTAACGAGTCCCAAAAACATAAAGAAAACATGGTTTTCTGGATCACAGCTGACCGACGTCTGGTTCTACTTCGGCTTACAGGGTATACAAATATAACATTACGCTGCAGTTGATGCAATGCAGCTGTGCGAATGTAGAGAGCAAAGCAAAAAGCACCGATAATGCCCTTGCTTTATAAGGTAAAAAAATTCAAAGCAATTTTGGCTACAATTTACATTTTGTAATATAAATTAATCTGTACAAAAATTGACTTTTCCCATTGTGCCACGCCGACAGATGCACACTAGGTACTTTTTTATAGGTGTTGCCACGCCTTTAAAAATGAGTTATGAGCGCTGCCAATGAACACTGTTTGCCTCTTCTATCTTCACCTTTGGCCAGCAACTCACACACTCTTTGCTTGTGCTTTCCAAATTACCATATTATGTTTATAGTACAATATGACGGCACTACACACACAGCACAGGGAAAACAAATTTTCATTACTCAGTTTTTGGAAATAGGCATAATTGAAAAGCTTCAACGTTTGCTTGCAGCACGCTTTGCGGAAATAGATGCTTAATTTCCGGCGCAATTTTTTTTACGGCAAAGCAAGCCAAAATAATTCAAAATAAGCCAAAATTTCGCAACGAAAGTTTTGCTAGCCAATCAAACCGAATAAACCGAACAGTAGAAATAGAAATGAGGCTCGCAATATACAGACCTAAACTAGATACCACTTAGGAATTGATCAGATAACACGCACACGCACACGCACACGCACACTCTCACAACTGTGTTGTGGTTTTGGGATTTAATTTCCTAAACCCCAAGTAAACAATTGCCAGTGGCAATGCTAAACGAAACTACCATCTATACAGATATTGAGATATGCGCAAGGCATGAAATTTGGCAATCAATAGGCATCAAAATGGAAAAACGAAACCCACACCAATCAAATCACACCACACTATAGCAAACCCAACCACCACACCACACCAAAAACTGGCAAACAATTGTCACTGACAACGTTGACAGCCGCAGCAAGTTTATCTCAAACAATTTTTCGTTAACAATTTCTCGTTTTTGTTTGTGTCGCCCGCAGCGAAAAAGCCGATTTGAAATCACGCTCGGATAGCACGAGTGGCCCCCAAGGTGATTCAATTTATACAACGCCCGCCGGTTTCCATCATCACCAGCAACAGCAGCAACAGCAGCAACAACAACAACAGGCAGCAGCTGCGGCAGCGGCAGCGCTACATGCTGCATCACAGCATCCGCAACAGCAATATCCAGGACATGGATCTCCCGAGGCAATGAAGGTACGCATGGCTGCAATGATATTACAACCGCCTACTAGGGTCTAGCAGGCAATTAATAATGATAATAATGAACTTAATAATAAAATCAACACCAATACAAACACTACCACTACCAATACTAGTACCAGTACCACCAACACAAATACCAGTACCAACCACAACAACAACAACAATAGCTCTACCATATCAACAACAACCACAACAAGTACTGCTACAACTGCTACCACAGCAATGACCAATATTAGTAGCAACCACAACAACAACAACAACATCTTAGATCAAGACAAACAAACAACAATAACAACTGCCGACAGTGACATTGACCAAAAGGACACTGTTAAAAGCAACAGTAGCACCAGTGACGTAGATAATGCAACTGCCACAACACTGGGCGCAGGCAGGACAAATGTGGGTGGTTGCAACAAACGCAAGAGTCAATGCAGCAGCAGCAACAGTTCCAATAGCTTAAGTTTAGCCAGTTCGCTAAATAGCAGCAAAAATAGTAGTAGAAATAGTAGCAGCAACAGTAGTAGCAACAGTAAGCAGCAGGTACCCAGTGGCGGCGATGTGGAGAACAACATGAATTGTGAGCTCAAGCAGCATCCTAATGCTGCCAAGCTTTTGCATCTCAATGTCAGGGTAAACAGTGAGCAGCAGTTGGAGGACAATAAATTAGAGGTAACTCCAGGGACAACAGCAGTGGCGGTCACTCCTTCGCAACTGAGCGAGGAGGATGCCCAACTGCTGCTGCATAAGTTAAGTATCAACAATCCGTTCTATCGCTTTCGCAAGCAAAGCAACTCGCTTAAAGAGCTGAGGCGCTTGCGTAGGCGCGTGCGACGCCAGCTGCGACGGCACAAATCAGATACAGATCTGACAGCCGTGCAGCATCAGATACACCCACACCAACACCAACACAATGAAGCCAAAGTTGTAGTTGTACTAGACAGTAAGCACCAAATAGCCGTAAGTAGCAGTAATAGTAACAGTAATTGTAACAGTAATTGTAACAGTAACGATAGGTATTATATTAAGACTTCTAGAAGCATAAGTCAGAGCAATGACAACTCCACCGTCATTACGAATCCCTTTTCAATCTTTCACGATGATGAGATACTTACGCTAAGCGTCAACACGCGACTACGCAATGCCAATAGCGCTGCAGTAGCGCTGCGTGGTGGTCGCGCCCAGCGCAATGCCAAAGGACTGCGTCGTCTGTTCGAGACGTCCACCCGCCAGGCAGCGAATGCCAAAACCGATCATCACTATCTATACGGAATGCCAGTACGTCGCTTTGAGCGCCAGGACTTTGACAAGAATGAATCCATAGCCCGGCTAACTGCAATCACAGCCACATCTACTGGCAAAACTAAACGTTCCAAGGCCATATTCAAGCAACTGTCTCTGCGCAAGCTAAATAAGCCGGAACAACCGCCCTCATTGCCTAAGCTTAAGCTCAGCTATCCAAATCGTACGCAAAGCATACAGAGCATGCGCGCTACCAGTGCCGGTGGCTACGACATACAGCACACCGCCTACCATGCACGCCTGGAGAGCAGTACCACACCCAAGTCCAACTATTTTGAGCGTCTGCAGGCCAAGACGCGCCAGGGCATACAAAAGATACGCGACAAGTGCCGCAATTTTAAGACCAGTGGTGAGGGAAGCGGCGCAGGCAGCGGTGAGTTTAGCGGGTTTCACACGCTTGCAAAAGACGAGAGTTTCCGCTTTATCAGCGATCGGGCGCACATTTCCAACTATGAGTCCAGATGTGCGGCAGCTTATGCAGCTGGTAAACAAGCAACCATCTACAAGAGCTACAAATCAGAGATCGACTTGAGCAAAAATTTGCACTATTTGGATGCATATCTGGAGCAGAACTTTGAGCAGCAGCTAAGCACAAGCAAACAATCAGCGCACTCGGTGGGGCGGGTTAGCGGGGTACAACGACGAGCACTGGTCAGTCAAGAAGAGTCACCACGACAACGCCACAAGCGCAGCCAATCACAGGTGGACAACAAGCACGGAAGCAACGATCTACCATCTAACTATGAAAACTTAGGAACATTGCCTATAGCGTCCCATGCGGCCAAGCGCTCCACGATGCACTCAGACTCGTTAAGCAGCTCCGATTACGCGTCGGTTTTCAGTGGACCAACCAACAATAATGTGGCCACTCGAAACGACGAAGAGGATGAAAGCTCAATGCAGAGGGAATCCACTTACAAGCTACGCTATGAGCATCCCGACAAAATGTCCGAGTATTATTTTGATAACCTTACAAGCTACGCACTAGCGCTTGAGGAGAGTGAGGATTTACTACTAGCAGAAAGCGCCAAATCAACGCGATTCTTTTATGACGATGATAATGATGACGCCGAAGAGGAGGACAATGATGTGGAGCAGATGAATAACAAGTCGGATTACATAACGCGTGACATACGCATACGAATCAATGAGTGCGAAGACGTTGATTGGTATCAACGCCAGCAGCAGCAGCAAAAACAGCGGCAACATCACCTCCAAGCGATACCAGCGACATCATCATCATCCTATAATGAGAATCTAGCCGAAAGCACATTCTATCAATCGCTCAATCAGCACTTGCAGCGACAGGCAATTGCAGTGGCTGAGCAACGACGTCGGCCCAACGAATCCATCACCTCCCTTGACCCTTACGTCGATGTGCATGGGCTGATTGGTGATGCAAGTTACTTGCCACATTATCAGCGCAGTCGCAGCGAAATCGAGCGCAACTCTCTTCAATGCGATGACGAACTGCAGCAGCTGCGCACCCGCTCCGATTATTATGGATACGATGTTGATGAGCCGGCGATTGCAACTTATGCCGTTAGGCAACGACGTGCTGAACTCATGGAGGCTCTTTATGCACGCAGAAAAGGAGAAGGTGGAGCTGGCAAAGTGACAGTGACAACATCGCGTTACTTTGTGGGCGCCCCTGATGAGGTTGGTCAGACCGTCGGGGTGGCAGACAGCGGCTACCATGCGTCGCGACAACATTTGCTGAACATGACAGCAGTGGATGCGTCTTTAGTAGAAACGTCACGAGCAGTTCCAGCATTCTCCGCGTCGGCTGCGCAGTCAACCGCAATGCCAACAACATCCGGCAGCACTTTGGTGTTGGCAACCACGGATGCATTGTATGCAACCAGCAGTAAGCAAGCGCATCAGCTAACATCATCATCATCATCGTCAGTGTCGCCAACAAAAACAACAAATGCAGCGGGAGTAGGAAATATAGGAGGAGTCTCAGCAGCAGTCATGCCTGGAACTACAAATACAAATACGAGTGCAAATAATCGCTATATATTGGAGAATCTGCGCAAATACTATGCAAATCAACAGCAGCATCCGCCCGCGCATTCCGTGAACTCATCCTCACTTTCGAACTCCTCCTCATCGAATTCGTCCATGTCGCAGGCAAACCCGCACCAGCAGCCACATCAATTGAAAATGCATGCACATTTGTCCACTGCCAGCAAACAGCAACAACATTTGGCGCCACGTCGAAACTCTAGCACCTCAAACGCCTCCTCGACCGCTGATAATTTCGACACTTTCATAGCGTTACGTAATGCAGCAACAACTACAACAACTGGTACAGGAACTGGTACAGCAACATCCACGTTGGCAACTACACCAACTGATTACCTAACCCAGCAGCGACGCAGTCAGCAGCCGCAGACGCTCATCACAGCGCTCAACTATTATGGACACCCAGTGACGCCCACGCTCTCGTCCATACCCATTGTGCCACCCACTGCCACATACAATGGCAAATTATCCGCCACCGCAATGTTGTCACAAGTGAATTTAGCTCCAGAAGCAGTGGCAACATCTTCCGCTCTGCTACAGCAGCAGCAACAGAGGGTATCCGCAGCATCCAGCAACGAACGTGAAACCTTCATCCTGGAATATGAATGTTAGCGCCTGGTGACATTTGTATCGATCGATACTATTCGCCAACATGTCGCTGCTACTGTCCTTATCGCTCAATCACAAAGAATATAACAGCAAACACGGGCGCTTGGCCGCTACTCTTCACCTGCCAATGGCCAAAATTCGGTTGTTTCGTATGCTTTTTGTACGTTTGTCGATTTGTCTGTTTGTCTCTTTATGCAATGTAAAATTTTATGCTTCGTTTCGGTTTTATTTGACCAAATTACAATTTCAAATTGTGTAACATTATTGCCGTTAACATTGCTGATTGGATTAATGTACGGATGCTAAGCGTAAGGACGAAACCATAATATCGATATCATCAAAATCATCATCGTCATCGTCGTAACTAGGCTAGCTACAGATAAAAGTGTTACTCAGTGTACTTAGAGAATAAACCTCTTGTATCTATATACACTACTATGTACTATTTTCTTGGTGTAAAAAGAGACCTTAGGGCGGTGTATTTACTTAACTACAGTTACTTAACTACACATGTACATGCGTATGTGTATATGTGTGCTTATACATATGTAAAACCGTAAACTACTGACAATAATGCAATTCAATTAAAATTGATGAAAATCTTGCAAATTATAAATTTAACCAAAAATAAGGAATATGTCATACATTATATATGTTAGTCAGTAAAAAAGTAATTAATTAAAATTTAACAAAAATAAATCAAATTTATAGTTAAATCAAAGCATTAACAATATGCATATATAAGATATATAAATATTGTACTTAACAACTACAAACGAACAATTCAACTATAAGCTAACTAAATTACTAAATTATTGAGAAACAACTTAATATATTATACATATATAAAACTAAAGTTGTTTTTATTGCATATTCAAATCATTTTTTAAAACATTGTTACGCAACATTAAAGAAATTGATAAACCAAAAATATTCAGCTTTTTCCGGCGTTCTTGTTTGTTTATGCGCCTCAATGTTGCTTTTACTCTATCTAAAACGCAATCAAAGTTACTATGCAATGTATTATAAACATACATATAACATTACCTACTTAAATCTATGCAACAAATGGAAGTCTCTCCATAAGCCAATTGGTATAAATTATGACACTTAAAATGGCATTAACAAATTTTATAACCATCAAAGGTACTAACTTTCAAGCTCTATTAAACAAGAGTCGGAAAATTTCAAAACAAACTTCAAATGAGAAAAATAACTTAATATTTAGTAATTTTAGAACTTGTATAAGACAAATAAATTACTTTTGATTCGTCCAATAGTAGCTATGTGATGGCTAAAATAATTCAGCTTACTAGTGTTTATTGGTTATATTTTTTTACAATTGTACATAAACCTGCTGAAATGCAGGCTTCTTTCAGCCAAAATGATTTAATATGTAAAGTAACGATTTAACAAAAACATGCTTAATTACCAAATCAAATAGGGGCGAAAATAAGAAAATAAGCAGAGCAGTCTCTCGATTATTTTTCAAGTTATCGATGACTGATTTAAATAAGCTTTTCTTTGACAAGACATATCTCGTAATAAGTAATTGTATATTTACAATTTTTGTGCTTCTATCAGAAATGCTATAGTAAAAATCGTAAAAATCGAAAAGATCGATTTAAACACTAATGCGCTTCACTTCTTTACGCCCATTACTATTTGGAAGAGTACTTATAGAACGCATTGAAACGTTTGAGCAAATTATTAAATACTGTAATTAAGTTAAAAACAGCATTAAAAAGGCATAACATAATTTAGTACGAAATCAGGAGTATTAAAATTTTTAAATATAAACTGTATTGTAAATTGTGTAACTTTAAGTAAATAATTTGTAAATGCAACTACAACCCTACAAATTATAAAGCAACAACAATAACAACAACAGCAATCCCGACAACAACAATGGCGAAAACAAAAAGTAACCAAGTCAAAGCAACATGCGAGACGTAGTAATGAGTAGACAGCATTGCGTATACGCAATATATTTTTCATACATTTTACCCACGCAAATAAATATTTTTACAGCGTCAAAAGCGTCACCCCATAAACAAGCACAAAAAAACGTTGCATACTTTCAGGCCGCACTTGCCATATAAAAATTGCACTCAACCAGGCATATGCAATGCCAACAACGGGAGCAAATGCGAATCCCGCGTTACGTGAATCGAGCAGAACCTTCTCGGCCATGCAATTATCTGTGTGCGCACAATTTATCTCATTTGCGGTTGAGTTATTTCCGACTGCAGCAAATATAATATTGCCAACTGGCAGAGATGGCCGCAAAGTCCAGTTTATATGCAATGGGGTTTTTGTTTTTTTTTTTACTGTTATTATTCCTCATGTTACATGAGGTTGTTGCATGTTGGTGGCGTTGTCGCAGCCAACACACTTTTCCGCTTAATTTACTGCCGGGCAGCTGTTACGTTGGTCAAAAGAAGACGCCGCCAGACGCTGCTATCCAGGACAGACAGAGCTGTCCGTTTGTCACTTGACAACAGCAATTGCTGCATAATGCATGCCAACAACTGGCGAAGGGTTGCCAGCAGGGTGGCATTGGGGTGGTTACCCACACTCTTCAGTATGTTGCTATTCCACTTAATGCCAGGACCAATGCTCTTTCGCATCAACAATAATTCATTACCTACTTTATGGCTGACCATCAACTTATCGACAGTTGCAGCTGAAGGCCAACAACTGTGACGTCAGCAAATAAATTAATAAAAGTCAAATTAATGTTACTTTCTGAGCGTAATTTGTTTGTATGCAAATTTTATACTTTGAGGTAAATTTACTGCAATACTTTTGTCGTCATTCTTGTTGTCAATGTTGTTGTTGTTATTGTTGTTATTGCATTCATCATTTTGTTATTTCTTGTTTGTATTTTTTTTTTATAATTACTTATGACTGCCGCTAGGCAGAATTGCCAAACAATATCGAACAACAACAAAAATAGAACAAACGAGATAAACGCGTGATTAATATTTTACAATCTCATGGGATTTATGCTCCTCTTTAAGAATATAAAAACAAATAGTAAGTGTTTTTCATGCCCCTCCTGCATTTAAATTAGAAAGTTTTTTTTTCTTCTTGCACTTGAATTGCATATGCGTCAAGTTTGATGCTTACAGTCTAGTCATCTCGACTATTATGTACCCTGTACCCATTAAAAAGTCCATGCTTTTTAACATATTTTTACGTGACTAATTATCTCGACACACTTTACAACAAATTTTAATGCTCCGGAACACCTTACAAACTGACAGACTTACACGTCGATATCGATTACTGTTCACTTCCTAAGCATTTTAGTACAAAAATCTCATTTATTTCCATCTAGAAATTTCATGATTAATTTTACATAAATCTAAATCTGAGATCACAAATAAGACTTATATTATTATAAATATTATGAAATACAAACAAACTTATAATTTTTATTTGAAAATCACAAAAGAAATCTTGGTAATAAAAACTAATTGTCAATTTACATTTTATTAATTTGAAAATAAAAGTTATTTCGTTATTTGAAATTATAAGTAAAAAATTAATTTAAAAATCTTTTGAACCAAGGTGCGTATTACAATAGCTGGCACGTTTATATGATCTACACTACTAAGTCAATAAAAAATACTTATTTATTTTTAAAACGAACTGGCCGAGATGTATAAAACCAATCTTTTGTGGGATCCATGAGGCATCGGTGGAAAGGTAAAGATCATGTAAATGTGCCAATCACCTTAAGCACCTCGATTTAAGGGATATTTGATTTTAATTTTTATTGCCAATTTTAAAAATGAAATTGCGAATTATCTGCTATTTTTAATTATTCAAATAAAAAGAATTGAGGTACTTTTCCAACTTGGTTGGGTATAGGGTATAACATCAACGGCAGGTCTTTAAAAGAATTTGATTCAGTTGGTTGGAGGTGCGCCAAAAAGTGTAGCAGGCGCTAGGTTTATATGTATATCTGTTTATGTAGTATATAATAATGCTCAGCTAAATAAGGGCTACACAACGAAAAAGTGTTAAAAAAGACTGCTGCTGCGCATTTACATACACCTTTAAACAAATAAATAAATTTATAAAAAAAAATTGTAAAAAGACACCGAGTTAAATGACTGACTGACAGCACAAGAGAAGCCTAAAAAAATTAATTAGGCTGCTAAGACCAACACACAAACGAACAAATACTACCTTGTGCTAACCCAAAAGATACTACTACTCAACCAAGAACTGCCGCAAAGCGCGCGTCTCTTTTATTGTATTTCATTTTAAATAATATCATAAACTATATCATTTTTATCTATCGAATTTTTCTATGTCTAAGCCTTACTTTATTTTAACATTTATTTTAAGTATGCAAAAAAAGGCAAAGAAAAAGATTTATGAAAGAGATTTGAAAACAATCAGCATAAGCTGTGCAAAATTAATTTAAGTGCTAGATTTATTTTTTAGTTTCTTGTAGATTAATTTTTTAAAATTTACTTAGTCTTGCGTTTTTGTGTACTTATATATTTTGATTTCAAAATGAATCTTTGCCCAAAATTTGTCAACAGTTGTAAAAACTTACTTATACACCTATACACTAAAGTACACACTATTACTACACACTACTACCAAAAAAAAAAAAAAAAAAACACCAGAGGAATGTGTAACCCAAGAAAACGCCAAGTACTACCAAACAAACCATGTAAAACACTAAATCAAAGCAAGTAACCAGTAATCAGTATCCAATAACCAATATCTGTGCTCCATGCATTTTGCGCATTTTACGAATTGAATTGAATCCTAAATGAATAATAATAACTACAGCAAGAACCTGCTCATGTAATTTAAAAATGTTTCTCAATTTTCAAATTTTTGATTTACGTTTGTTTTTGTGTATGATATTACTTTTTTGAAACCCCATTCATGTTTTGTGTCTAATAAGCAGTGAATACCAAAAAAACACACACACTTTCTTGAATGAACCCAAAATTGTTTTTCATAACTTTTTTTTCGTTGTACTTTGCCTGCCTGTGTGGAAATCGCGTGAAAATTTGCCAACTTTTGCAACACTTTAATTTTGTCAGATCATGCAATGTGTTTGTTCTTAACTTTCCAACTTGTTTTACGTTTTTCGTCTCGTGACAAATTTTGAAGGTTAAGAAGATTGAGGCATGTCAACAAACAAGAATGTCAGAATAAAGGCACAATAAAACTTAAAGCAGAGAGAATGTTCAGAATATATATATTTTTTTTTTGCTTTTGAATCTCTATAGCGTATAAATGAAATGAAAATATTTATATAACATTCTAATACTATTGTTGTTGTCAAAATTAAATATTTTTATTTTTAATTAAGTTCTCGTTGTTGTTGTGTTTGTGCGCCCGCATTTTACTTTCGTTTATTTATAGCAGCTCCTTTTTAAGTTTCTTCCGCCTGCATATGCATTAAACCCAATTCAGGATCTAATCTCTCTAATCTACTCCCTCAAACCACCAAATGCCACTTTTTTGTAATCTTCGTTTGACGAGGCTGTCTGTGTATGTTTTATTACTCGTAAACTTGTATCAACTTGTTAAATAAGTCTTAACCATATACACTTGCAAAAATATATGGTACACGTTTATATTTATAGCCAATTGTCGGATAGTCTGTATATCTTATATCTTGTGCTACAACTGTTGCCAGCATCGGACACAAAGCAATTTAAACATTTTTTGCATTTAATTAACCCCAAGATGGCCAACAGAGCGCAACCAGCAATTATACAAAATTATATAACATACTTTTAGCCATTTGTTCTGTTGGTTTTCGTCGTCTTCTTCTCTATTTGTTTAGTGTTGTTTCGGTTTTCATGCGAAAATTATTTACAAAAGCCACAACACAACACGCATAAATAAGAGCAGTGCAACCGAGACACGGACTCCAACTCCATCTGCCAACTGCCAACTATAATACCAACTGTAAGAGTGCATAAATCAAAACAAATAAAACTTGAAGCTCTGACCTCAAACTACTCAAGGCGCCTCCAACGGGCTTCCCCGAGACAGGGGTAATCCACTAGACGCCCCCTCTTTTGCACTGGGAAACATGCAAAAACTTAGCCAGAAGTTTTTCAACTTGGCCCATGCCATCATTTAACATTTTGTGCAATTTGTTAAACGCAGCGTAATTTGTTTGAATCAACAAAAGCATTTTATTGCATCATTACACAATTTCGCTGCCCCAGTGCCAAAGAATGCGTTGCATGCAACTAAACTTGCATAATTCACTGCATTTTGCATTTTCGAGGCGTGTTCATGTCAACTGTCCGGAACAGCTTAAATTTATTCCCATCTCCAATACTTGAGAGAAAATATTTGAGTTATTCAAGGCGTTGGCCCACAGTGGGCACCCACTTTAGCTAACAAAAGATATATTCGATATGCTAATAATTAATCGAGCTAGTGATGATTTAACATTTAGTAGTAACAAAACAAAGATATTTTTTTAAACTTACAAAATAAGAATTTGTTCTCAACAATGAAATACAAAATATTGTTTAACTTCTACAAATGATGAGCTATATTTCTTTTGAAGGTATTCGAACTAGTTTTATTGAATCTTAAAAAAATTAATATGTTTTCTATATCAATAACTCAAAATAATAAAAAAAAAAAAAAAACGTTTTAAATAATATATAAATACTACAATGAAATACTAAATTAATACTAAATTAAGCTGCCTAGTTGAATATTTTATTCATATTATCGATTCAAAAGACTTTTAGAGGTAAACACAGATGTTATATATTTTTGATTTTCTTCCTTTTTTTTTTTTTGCTTACAAAATAGAATAAACAAAAGAAATAGCTTCATTTATGGATAAATACTCATAATTCTGCATAAAAATTAACGATTATTTTGATCAATATCAAAATGTTTACCTCAGTGCTCTTAGCCCCGCAAATTCCTTATTTTTTTTTTCCAGTCGGGAAGAGTTTTTGTCTATTAAGCTCACATGAGTACAAAAAAGAAAAATATTTTTATTTTTTTTTTTTTAATGTATATACCAGGGACCTGCAACCGGTATGAACAAGTCAGCTTACTCATGTTTGCTGAAAATGCGCTCCCAGTCGGATGCGGTAACGACAGGTTTCAGTTTTTTCAAGTACCGCACGGAGCAAAATGCTTCTGAACGCGTTCAGGAAGCGGTCACGAAGTAGAAGTGCTCGTTTCGTTAATGGGCTGCCGAGCTCTGATTTACACCGACACGAGGCCGAAGCAAGCCGAAGTCGGCAATTTGAGCACAGCAGAGAACAAAATTATTCGTTTCTTCCATTATGCTTAAAAAAATCATTTTCTTTTTAAAATTGACTCCCGACTGCCAATTTTCTCCTTGTCAGCAAACGAGTTGTCAACTACTCAAATTGCGATACCATACCGAAAAAAAAATTGAGTTTTCAACTACTCAAATTTCGATACCTTACCCCAAAAAATCGAGCTGCCAACCGGTCAATTGCGATACCTTACCGCGAAAAACCGATTGGCAGCACCGGCCAATTGCGATACTATACCGCATGCCAGCTGACTGCAAAACCAAACCAATCACAAACAGTACTGGTCGCTTTTTACCGCATGAACGCAGGTGATTTGACCGCATAGTGACTGATACCGCTTTAGAACGCAAAATTTAAGTCAATGATCCGATGTGAATAAAAAAAAGAGACCGGTTGCAATTCTCTTGTATATACTGAAGGAAAATTTCGTTGTGATTTTTACTGGATGGAATCTGAATTTGATAAAACATTGCCTAAATCTTTCAAAGCTTTCATCCGATCTACATGATATCTGCAGCATTTTATTCCTAGCAATTGTTCCAAGTTACGAACTGTTCTCTTTTGGAGGAAACTGGGTCAGCCATTATCATTATTCGACAAACTTCATTTGTTTACTGATAATGCACATTCCCTAGATCTCATGGTTTCCCAGATTTAAGTACGATGGATACGAGCCAGCCTCGCCTTGCGATATGGTGCCACAATATCACATCTGAATATAGCTTTGGCGAGACAAAAATTTATGCTTGTGTCTTACAGTTGGTTTTGGCCCACTAATCGCATAATCCAATTAGTTTGTTATTGGCGTGGTTATGGTTA
Source organism: Chymomyza fuscimana (assembly GCA_949987675.1). Lineage (NCBI taxonomy): Eukaryota > Metazoa > Arthropoda > Insecta > Diptera > Drosophilidae > Chymomyza > Chymomyza fuscimana. The sequence continues at coordinate 90,771,251 of OX465088.1, forward strand.
AAGGCCATGATGATAGCTTTCGTATAAGTTACTCTCAAAATTAGGCAACAGTTGTATGCAGCAAGCCAACAATAATGCCAAAGTTAAGGCAATTAGTTGAGTTGCAAAAAACTAAAGTTTCAACAACAAAGTCATTGTGTGTGTGAGCATATCTTCTCTTGTCTGTGTAATGCAAATTATTAACTAAGTGCCTAAAAGTATGCAAATTATGTTGCATACACACACACACACACGCACACATATACAAAACTCCGCCAACTTAAAGCAATTGTAAGCGACAGAGCGACGTTCACGTCGGTGGCAAAGACTGAAACATTTGCCAACTAACGCCAGGTACTATTTCATATTTATTATGGCCAGCACACACACACACTCACTCACAGATACACACTCATAGATACAAGAACACATTTGCAATTTATGCGCACTTACGGCATGTCACAATGTATCTCACTCACGTGTCTCACATACAAATGCAACAAAATACAACACACTTTTAGCATACAAAACGTAACCCCTAGTCTCACTCTTTTAGGAGCTGTAGCTTATATATACCACTGCAAGCATTTTCACACTTCAACGGAATAATTCCAACTACTTGTAGTGCAGAAACTCTTTAAAGATTTGTCCATTTTATCCGACTTAAGCCTTGGCGTAATACTCAAGCAAACATTTTGGCATTTAAAAGAGTTTGCCAACAGCCGTACACCCGTATTCATGGGCAAAGTTTCAAGAAGTCTAAAAAAAACTTTAGGCCGCAGCCGACTTAGATATATCTCTGATAAGGTGTTCCTCTAAGTTCCCATTGTCAGCACCCAGTCTTCTCAAGCATATTGCGAATACATTTAAATTCGTTTTTTTTTTTGTTAATTTTTACAAAGTATATTCAAAAGCTTTTGTGCTCGCAAGCAGACAAGTCTAATCAGGCTGCGAGTTGCATGACCGTCTCCGGATTCTACAAGTTCCTGTTTTATAAGTAACTTGGGAAGTAACCAGCTAATATACAATTATTGTTTTAAGCTACCAAAGGGTCGCCTATTTCGTGATCAGCTTCAGCGTAACTTTCCCGTTATTGTAATGTTATCCCTGTTTCAGATAACAGCTTATTCACTTGTTTTTGGCTCCATTTTTAAGAATCCGAACCATCTATATGGCCAGCTTTGAAATTTCAGAGCTTGTTGCAAATTTGTCAGATAAATTAATGGCATCGCGGTACGCCCAATATTATTCTTCTTCGTTGGACTGCCCCCAAGAATATCTGTGGTAATAAACTCGTAAGCTTTTTACTTAAAAAGTTGTGAAGACCGTAAAATGATAAGACTTTTAACGTGATTTTAGAGCCAAAGCAACACTTGAAGGTTGTAGTGCAAATAGCTCAGAAGCGCCTTTTTTGACCATGCATTGTTATGCAACAATCTCTTCTAGAAATATCCAAGTCACTTTCTTTCAGATGCAACTGAACAACAACACGCTGAAAGCTTTCATTAAATAGAAACTCGATCGGGCCGTTTCAGTAAAACAATCCAACAAACTATAAGGCTTACAAATAAGTTATTGCCGCTTTCTATAAAAAATATTCAAAATATTGTCCATGACTAGCAACTTTTTTCCAATTTTCTGGCAGCATTCCAGTAATGGTTTTGATCGATTTGAGCAACGCGTAATAAACGACACCAAGTGGGTTTTTGCAGGAATATTCGGTTTGATTGTCGATATTAAAGTACAGCCAGACGGTTGCCATGATTTTGGTGGATCCATTTTTCATCACCAGCGACTATACTATATAAAAAACCACCACAATCGGCGTTCAATGTCTCTTGACTTAAGTTTATATGGACATAAGGGTGGCCGCCGCTGGTATGATAGATTTTTAAACCGTCGATACCATTAACACCAGCGCCTAAAAAGTTTTCTTTTTACCTGCATATAGCGCCTGTAAAATTTAAAGACGATCCTATTTGATGGACACTAAAATAGGTCAAAGGTCATAAAAAAATTTCATAAGAATGCATAAATAGCGACCAAACCGTAAGTTTGACAAAAACGAGTTCCGAATATAATCGATGGGTAATTCAATTATCTACAGTCCAAATTATCGAAAAAAGTTTACTACAACCAAAGATATTTGCTGTTACGTAGAGTCACTTTTTTTTTCTAATTTAAAAAAATGGTCTTTTTGAAATATCTCGAGGCCCGTTTCATGAAAAAATATTTTGACTGCATTTTCGGTTTTAGAATGCCATTTTACTACGGAAACGACTAAAACATGTTAAGGATACCAAAATTTTTTTAAATTTGTTATTAATTTTAATAAATTTTAGAGCTTACCAAATTTATGCAGTCCGGCTCGATATTTATTTAAAATTATTTTTAGAGATACGTGAGACTGTTTGAACCATAATTTGTTTGATTGGAAACAAGTTTTTAGAGGTTATGTCGAACAATAAATGCAAAAACGGAAAAAGTGAAAATTATGACTTTTGATCGGATCGTCTTTAAATTTTACAGACGCTATATGCAGGTAAAAAGGAAACTTTTTAGGCGGTGGAATTATTAAAATCGTGAGATGTTACAAAAATGGCCACCCTTATGGACATTCGTTGTTTTTGAATAATAACGATGTGAAATTAAGTCATTTCCAAGCATATTTTGCTTTTGAGACAAACTTTTTTTGGTACACTTTCGTTCGAACACAGCGTTTCTTCAAGGAACTTCTTTGTCTTCAACGTCAAACTAACCGTTTTAATCCACATGTTTCTAAATGCAAAGTTCGGCACATTTCCTGAGATATGACGTTGATGTGGATTCCTTATACTTCATTATTATGTTGTTACAAGATGACAAAATCAACGTGTTCTTCTGTTGGGTACACCTTATAGGCATATTGAATGTAGCTTCTTTTTAAAACGTACCAAATTCGTTCAAAAAGGCGCATAGCTTTTATAAGGCCTGTCTACATAAGAAAAAATATTCTCGGGTAAAGTACTACCAGTTAACGAATTAAAAGTAGATCGATCTTTGTTTTATACCCTTTTTTGCTGATATAAATTGACAGAGCGTGAAATGGCGCATTTAACAGATGAGCAGATTGTGGCACTTTATTATAACAAAATCTTAATTAAGACTAATTAGGGTCATAAGTAGATATGCCGTTAATTGCATTCGTAAAAACAAAATGTTAAAGAGCGAGCAATAACAAAAACAACAACAACGAAAAATAGTAGAGTTCTTCTGGATATGAACATTAATATTGTATGCAAACAAATCATTTGCAATGCCAGAGCAGCAACAATAGTGAATCTCAAAAACAAATAACAACAATGCACAATTAAAATAATTTCATTTTTGTCAATCATAAAAATTGGTTTCCATTCTTTTATTTGCATCCATTTTAAAGTGATTTAATGTTGAAATTGTTCTCGAAAAGTTGCAAAGTTAAACAATTGAATAAAATTAATTAAATGCAAGAGACACAAAAGTATAAATAAAAAAAAAAAATGGAACATGCGAGGCACGCGCGTAATTTGTTTAATTTATAAAAATTAATAATAATAATTATTAGTGCAACAACTCGTAAAAAAAAAAATGTTGTTGTTTTTTTCCAACTGCACGTTTATTTGTATAAATGTCACGTCTCTGATGTTTGTCGATTGCAAACAAAATGGCGTAAAATGCCGCAATATGCATATTAAATAAAATAAATTCTTTGATCCCATGTATGTATGTATTTTTTGAACAACTTTATGGTTTTTCTTTATGTTGCGCTCTGCTTGGTTATCGTACTTTTTGTTTGTTTGATTTTTTTTTTTTAAACTTGTTTTGATTTGTGTTCGTTCTATATGTATGTGTTTTTAGCTATACTAGTAGATGTGTATGTTATCCCATGTACAGCTTGTAACTCTTGAATTCTAAGCAATATTCTATGCCTTTTAGTTAAAAGTCAAAATGTATGAAACAGCGAGTTTGCAGCGGGCAATCAGAATCGAGATAGGCAATCGCAATAATCGAAATATTCAAGAATATGCTGAAAATAGCGTTAATGATGCAGTAGAAAACAAAAGCGAAATTCCCGACAAGAGTGAAGATTGAAAGAAAAAGTATTTAATTTGATTTCGATTTTAAGTGTAAAATAATTAAGTGATTAATGAATTCTATTTATTTTGTAATAATAAATGCCAGTGTGCAATTGTATCAATTTTAATTATAATTTTATAATATTATTTTGCAAAAACACTTGAATAATAAACACAACAACAAAAACAAGTCTATAATTTAATTTCATTTACTAAACACCAAACAACAACAACATTTTAACCCTTTTATATATTTCTATAAATTTTATTTTTTGTTGAGCAGCAAAGCAAAAAAATTATGCGCAATAATAAAATACCAAAAAAAAAAAAGAAAAAACAATTTTCATTAACTTTATGCGTTTTATTTTAGCATATTTTATGTTTTTTTTGCAATATGTTTATTTTTACGTTATGAAAACTTAATGAATTGTTTAAAAGCAACAAACAACAACAAGAAAAAAAAAGTTATATAAATGTTTATATACCTACTACTACTACTACTACTACTACTATTAATATAAATAATGCAATGCAAGTAATTTATAGCAGAAAAAAAAATGAATGAAAAATCACAGAGTACCATATAAAACTATAAAGAAGCAGCAGAAAGCAAACAAACAAAAAAAAAAATGAAAATATTTATTACGAATAAAAAAAAAAAATAAAAATTATAATTGCATATGTGTGACGTGTGTGTGCGAGTGTGAGTGCAAATGTTTCATCGAGTGTATGATTGCGTATGTGTTGGTGTCTCTCTTAATACTTTTCAGTTGAGTTTACATTAATATTGCATTTGTGTATTGTTATTGTTATATATAAATATTGATTTTGTTTTATTGTATCAAACAGCAATGCGAGTACATACTGTTTACTTATGTACAATACATACTATATATACATAGTATAAGCAAATAGTATTTCACTTTTGCCGCTGTACCATAGTAAATGCCGTTTGGATAATTTTCTCTTTGTTTATGACGGATTGTGTGATTTATTGAACTCTTTTTCACATAAACTATATACTACATAGTAACTATGGCTCGCTATTGGTTTAATTTTGAATTTCATTTAAAGCTCTGCGCGCTCACTGTTAGTTGATTGAACAATATTTTAACACAGCAAACAATCAAACAATCTCAAACAGACAATAACAATAAAGCAATAGAAATAATCACTAAATAAATAAATACAAAATTTACATATCTTACTATATGTATATAACTACAAATGGCATTTGAAGTTGTGTGTGCCATGTGGGACATGTTTTGTTAATCACTTGTTCATATAAGTATGTAGTTTGTATAAATTTTCAACTTAAAAGCCAATTCGGTGAATATCTTTGCCACACTTTAATTTTCAAGTGACTCAATTTGAAGACACAGCCTCAAATGTCAATATACCCGCACACACACACACACACACACACACACAGAGCTATACATAGCAACACCAACACACCTTGGCAACTGTATCTCTTATGTACTACGCTTTCTTCAACTTTGTTCGTCGTGCTCTTAACGTTATTAAAACCTCAAGAAACCCCAGAAACCATACCAAGTCAAATATCATCCAACCGTACCAAACCACTCGAACCAAAAAGTAAGATTTCATTTTTTATACACTTGCGTTCTACGTACATACATATGTACATACTATGTATATGCAAGCTGCAGAACATGAAAGAACATGCGTGTAAAGTTTTTGCAAGCAATTTTAAAGTTAATTACACTCGAGAAAAAAGTTAAAAAAAAATAAAATGCCAAACCAGGAGGCAAGAGCACACGGTGAAATGTAATACGCTCTCGAAGCACGCAATATTTTACTGCACCCAAGTAAGAGTATGCATAACAAAAAAATCAACAAAAACACAAATATAATAAAAAAAAAAAATAACATCAAGCAAGCAAATATTTCGTTTGGTATGTTTTTAAGGCCTCCTTGAAATATAAACAATTTGCAATTTTTTTTGTAAACTAACTATTTAGTCTTTTTATTTGTTTGGTAAAAATGTTATCTAGCAAACTGCAGTTGCCTCGAAAAGACAAAAAAAAATCGTATTTTTTTTTTCCTATTTAATAATATTTTTATAATAAATAGCATATGAAGAGCAACCCCAGTGAAAATCATTTTGTTTATGTGTAATTTAAGTTTTTAATTTGCATAACGTGAACTTGGTGAGCGCCCCCCAGTCTTGTTCCTAAATTGTCTCGCTCTCTCTGTCTCTCACTCTCTCTCTCTCTCTCTCTATATATATATATACTAAATACATACTTATATAATACATATATGTAAATTGTTTAATTGATTGATTGATGAATTGAAACCATAACTATACATATATATATATATTTAAATATTAATGAATTTATATTTATGTATCTTATGTATATTATTTTTTTTTTTCTTACCTTTTGACGAAACCTTTGATGATGTAATAATAAGCGAATGAACTCAATTTTTACTTTGATATGTAAATGGAATATGACATTTATATCTATATACCACATATATATATATATATATATACATATACAATTATACATTTATACATACCTTGATTGTTATCTATATAACGCCGGAAGTTGCTGCCGTTCGTTCGTTCGTTCTGCTGATGATGATCGTGATTTGCGCATAACAATTTACCATTTATAATTAACAATTAATATTACCAACTGTATTGATTATTGAAAAAAAAAAAAAAAAAAAACCTAAAAACCTACAACTAATTTGATGAGCTGATATTATGATATGATATGATTGATGCACCTGCATCTATATGCGAACGTTTTTTTAAATTGATATTTTTCTTTACTTTTATATAAAATGTTATTTACTTACATATACTTACCTCTATATGCATATACCTACGTATATATACGAAGATTATAAACAACCTAGCATATAGTGTATACGCATCATCCAGTGCATATTGTAATTTTCCAATTGACTGTTAATGTTATAATCAGAAACACAAAAATCTACACTAGACCTACCAAAAAACACTGCAAACTACAAAAACAACACAGCCATCATTCTTCAACTAGTAACTCCAAACAAAGATACCGAGATAACCTCGAAAACCTCGAAAACAAACACCCTTTCTTAACTACACAAATCTTTTGTATAATGCGCACTTTGACACTAGATTAACCTTTAATCAGCTTTTTGCGTTAATTTTGAGCACATTATGTTTGAGTTAGACAAGCCTTTAGGCCTATGTCAGAAGATGGCTCAATTCTAAGCACGTTTTTCCAGCACTTTCCTCAATTTAAATGCATATCTCACCCTGTAATACATAACATAACAGACAGACTGCAATATCATTGAGCTAACAAATCTAAAGCTCGGAAATACAATAATTTTTTAGAAAAAGTCCTGAGAATTAAAAAGTTTTCTTATCCTAGCTCAAATTAATATACCCTTTACCTTTGGTACAGTCTTAATAAAAATATATGGAACATAATATGCCTACAAATAATGTATCGTTATTTTTTTTAAATCGTTAGGGGCAGTGTTTTGATAACACTAGTTTGCACGAAAAATGATCCTTTCTAAAAAAGTGTTTATTAGGGTAATAATAAAAATGTTCGAAAATTACACTTTTTTTCGACTTTGGTTGCCTGTAGCTTCGATAATTTTTACTTAATCTGTACATATTATATATCACTGGAAAGAGCACATCAATACCTTTCGATCTAATCTTTCATGTCGATACAAAATTTTGTTCACGAGATATTGAGGAATAACTGAAAAAAGTGACCAAAAACAATTTTTTCGAAAATATCCCCCAAATTACTTTAAAAAAAAACACTTTATTAGGAAGGTTCACTCGATGACCCTTAAATTTGTAAGCTAATGTAATTATCCAGGTGGACCCTTTGTATAATGTATTCAGCATGGATATTGATGGAAATGATCTTATACAAGACAAATTTACGGGGCTCAAAAAAACCATACACAAATTAGAGTTTTGAAAGTGTACTTTAATCATCTTAAATTGCATGGAACTCCTCCTTCATAGATTTTGAATAAATGTACTTAACGTATTGTTAGCTTTTCCTCAAGTTTCGGGCAATACGTTGGTAGCACCGACCAATAGAGTCAATTAAATTTCTATAAAAATATACAGTCAAAAAGCTGTAACTAATTAAAAGTTTTTGACCCGTTTTTAAATTCTACTGCACCACACTGCGCATACTTAATAAAACAGCCTTTGTTATTTATGCACCAAAAAGATTTAAGGCTGGGTAAAAAAAAAAAAGCTTGTAGTCCTCTTTTAGCATAAGGCGTGAGCAAACTCATTAAATATTAATTATGCCAGCAATTAATAATTATGCTTTCAATTAGAGTTATGTTACAATTACAACAAAAACAACACAGCACACTGAAATTTACTGGAAAACAATTCCTATCCTCTCTATAGCTCACTATCTACGCATTTCTGTATTTTAAATTGTTTTATGATTTGTTGTAGCTCATAAGTATATCTGTGAATTAATTGTAACACTCTTAGTGTCTCTAAAGTATACCCTAAAATACGTAAAACAAAAAAAAATTTCTTAATTTGCATATAAAAACAGCAACAACAACAACAACCAGCTAAATGCCCTAAAGTTTGCGTTGAAGCTCCAACTAGTTTTTTTTGCACATTTACATTAAAAATAAATTTGAAAGTTTAAAAAATTTGCAAAAATAACTGCCAAACTTAATTAAGCATTGCACCTGCAGCACCCAATATAAAAATTTTTAATTTAGTTTTGTGCTGTTCAGTAAATTTTTTTATTTAATTTTCATCTTGTCTTTTTTTTTTTTTTTTGGTTTAGTTTAATTGAGTTTATTTAGCATTTTGCTCACTTAATTGCACTAATTATAAGTTTATTCTGTTTCTAATTATCATTTTTATTACTAAGCCCAATTCAAGACCTAGACACGTACCCAAGTTGGGGCCTAGCACTCGATGGAGTCGGTTTTTTTATTATATCATGCACAACTGCAGCAAGTCCACCATTTTGTTTTGCACTTTACTTAACTGCACTGAAAATAACTGTTTTTACACAAGTACAATCTTTGCAACCGAATTATTTGTGTGTCTGGCAAAGAAGCTAAATACTTAAATAATAATATAACAAATTTTTTGCAGCTAGCCGTAAGGCTATCTTTAAGCCAAATCCTTGAGATTTTTCTTGTTCATTGCAAACATTTCCTAAAGCAGTACTACTTAACACTTAAAACTTTACAAATTTTCAGTGGCACTTGTTTTTGTGCACAAAGCCCAAACCTGGTAAGTAATTAATTAAACTTAATAATTATATTGCTCATACGTCGCTTAAGTTGATTTCAAGAGTTTCCTTCCATCGGGCATTGATGTCTTTGGTACTGATGTGAGAGCTGTTCGTATTGTCCTTGCTATTCTTCGTGGCATGTCTCAATTTTCATGTCATTGCTTTCGTATGGTGCCATTAATTTTGCACGCCTTTCAGCGCCATTTTTATGCACCGCTGCATGTCCAAACACCAGGACCCACACATAAACATATACACGTCGCATCGATGGTCATCCTTAAAAATATGTCTGGGCATTAATTTTATAACAATTCTGTCCGAAGACTTGTTGTTATATCGTTTTCATGGTTCATACTGCTTCATCGTTGTCTTTATTTTAAGCTTATTTTTTGACGATGGCGTCTGCGGAAATGCAAAAGGTTTCATGTTAATAAATTTTATTACTATTATTATTTTTGCTTATTGTTTCGCCCTGTCCTTTATTATATGTACTGCAAAATTTTGATATTATTGCATTTCGTTTTAAGTTCAATGCACCATAAATTTTCAAAAGGATTTATGCATGTTGCTTGCACTACGTTCTACCGTCTCCTCGCTCCCCATTGCCATTGCCGTTGACCCCAGCGTCCCTAGCACCCCATCCATGTCACGCTTCATTCGGCATTGCTATAATTTATTGCGTGTGCATTTCCGTATTGAGTTCTGAGTTCATTGAGCTGCATTTCGATGAAATGACTCGATTTGAAATTGTATGTCTTTACTTGTCTTTAAGCTGTGTTAATCTTCTTAAATAAGAGTAAATCAAAAGTAATAATTTTATTTTGAAATTTGTAGTAAAGTCTTAATTATCAGCATCATCTTAAGGAGAAATGATTTAAAAATCTGCTGCATAGACTGACCTCAACTCAACACAAACCGTGAACACCCTAATTATTTTTTGATGCACAAAGCAAATGATATCTGGAAAACAACCTAAAAACACAATAAAACATGGCGTACGTTAAAATCGGGCGTGGACGACTTTGGTATACCCTGTACCACCACATTGCAATCAAATCTGTTGTATTGCTTAAGAGCTCCAAAAGATATTTATTTGCTAAATTTGGTTAAGATATTTTCATAAACAAACGAATCACAACGAATTTTGAACCAAACACGTTTTTTTGACCGATCGGTCAAATTTGATTTTGATCAAATTTGATGCAGTGCTTCGTAATGCCAAATTTGGTTAAAAAAATTTTTTTTTTCGAGTTCCTCTGACACGTTTCTATGGGAGCTCTATCATATCACCCCGATATCAAAAAAATAAAATAAACTTGTCTCCCCTGACATAATAAGGCATCTAATCTGAAAGTTTGGTGCTCTAGCTCTTACCATCTCTGAGAGAGACGGACAGACGAACATGAGCATATCGACACTGATCATACTTTAGGTAACTTTGGGCGGTCTCCGACGTCTCCTTCTGTATGTTACATACAATTTCGGCTTACCCGAACTTAATATACCCTTTGTACCATAAAGTACAGGGTATAAAAAGTTTATATTCAAATAATAGCCACTTCAACTTTCTCGACTTGAGATTTTTAAAACTTTCTTCAATAGGAAATCTTTAAACACCTTCCTGTGGGTGGTACACCCAAAAAGTAAAGTAAAAAAAAAATTTGCCTACATCTCCTAGGCAAAGGGGTTACAATTTGATCTTTTTTGGCTATCTCATCAGGTTTGGGAGGAACTATTGCCAACGACTGTGCGGTGGTATCCCCAAAAAGTGAAAAAAAAAAATTGTAATCCACACATAAATAGCTCTAGCTTCTTGGCCAAAAAAAATTTATAAAACATATATATCCCTTCCACCGTGAAATACATCGATATGAATAGACAAACGTGATCGGCACATTCCAAACTTTTGGTAAAATGTTGACTCTATATCTTGTACGCTTATTATCATACGGAAAACGGAGGGTCAAAAAGACATGGCTATATCGATTCGACTGTTCACGTTGATCAAGAATATATGTAAGCCATTTTAAAATGGCTTAAAATCTGTGCCCTAGTGTTACCTAGTAGTAACAACGTTAACAACCCTAACAACGAGGCACAAAGGTAAAAATGGTGGACTAACAAGATGAGTAGCAACAATTATCAGTTGCAAGTAAATATAAAAGATGTTAATCGCTGCAACTTTTTGTTGGACACTTTGCCCTTTTACCTTTATACACACTATATACCCTACAAAATAAACACCCCATTGTCACATCGTCATACGCTTGCAAAGGATGTGCCTGCTTTAATTTTTAGATGGGAAAAAAGTAGCTTGCAGCAATCATTCTAATCATAAGACTGTATCTTACTTTAAATGATATCCAATTTCAATTGAAATAATAAATGCCATCTTTTATCAAAATATCATCAAAAACACATTCAAAGAGTTTGCCTTTAACTGGCAGTACCACAAGCAGCACAAATTTGCGCACTGGTGGCGTTACCCTCAGGGTATTGTCTATTTAAAAACAACTTTGGCATGCATCAAAAAACAATTTCAATGCAAGGAATAATAAAAATTCGAAAAACTTTCGGTGCAATGGTAAAATGAACTTGCGGCTAAAAGTTTGAGCCTGGCACGCAGGCAATGGCCAAAATAAACAAACAACAACTGGAAGGGAGCAATTGCGAAACTTTAGCTCATAAATTTTGACAGCTGCCGGTAGAATGTTGCACTTCCAACCCGCCTTACCCAAGCCCTGCGGTTTCTTATCTCTAGCACTCTACTATTTTTTTTTTTTTTTTTTTCAAATGACAACGCCTGGAAAATGAAGAAACAATGCGCGCATAAATTATGCCCAAAATTACATAGCAATGGGGCTTAGTGAAAAAGAACTATGACAAAAAAAAAAGGAGGAGCAAGTAGTGGAAGTGAGAAAGAAGAGTAAAAAGAGAGCAGGAGATCGCAAAAATCTCTGGTGACACTAAAGTGTCGTCAAAGACAATGAAAAACGCATGCGGCAAACAATAGCACATCAAATTACAACAAAACAACAACAACAACAATTGAAAGAAACAGGCGGCGCCACGCCCCGCTCTGCTGCAGCAAACTGCTTCTCAACACAGACAACTTTACATTGTGGTAGCTTTTGTTTCAAAGTGCCATGGCGTATACGTAATTTGTTTGGCAACACACACACACACCCACACCCACACGCACACATGACTACAGAGAAGTCTGTGTGCAAGTGTGTGATTGTATGAGCGTCTGCCTATTGTAATTTGGCGCCATTATTAAAAATCCTTTATGACGCTAACGGCAGCAGCCGCCGCTCAGATTTCAGCAAACGCATTTTGTGTGCTCTAATTGCGCCATTAAAAGATGGCAAACACAAAGAGACAACAAGCAAAAAATGGCTAAAGAAAAAGAGAGCGACAAACCAAAGCCAAACCCATTCAAGACGCGCGTCGTGTGGGTAGAGGAGCAACTGTAGTAGTTGTATTTGTTGTAGTAGTAGTAACCAAGACAAAAGCTCTATGACAACAACAATAACAAGCACAAAAGCAGCAGTTTATATAAATTTAATGCCTCGACTTTTTATACCCTTTACCTAAAGTATAATTATCTATAAACATGTGTATATAGATATGTAATGCATTTGCAAATCCATAAGTCCAGAAAGTGAATAATCCAAATAACAAAGTTTCAAAAGTCAACAAGAATTTTAAATCTAAGACGGCCTGAAGGCCTCTGTTGATATGGCTATAAATTTTTTCCAAATTATTAACTCTTTCTATAAATTATACAAATAAAAATGAAATGTCAAAGCGATAGTGCCGTCTATCGAAAGTTTGACATTGTGGCGGGAGAGTAATAGAAGTGTAGCACCTTAAAGTAGTCATCATAGTTTGGGAACGTTAAATTGATACCGCTTCGTCCTTCCCGATTCAGGCACTCATTATCCTCTTGGAGACTTTTACATTTATTCCGTTCGTCACAATCCTAGAAGTCTTTAATCACATAAAAACTTCTAACAAGAAAAATAAATTAAAAATAAATCGTATTTTGAACTAACAAATTTAAACGTTTTCCACATCTCACGAAAAGTAGTTTGCGTTTAGCGATTTATAAAGGCTACCATATCTTAATAATGGCATTCACGAACTGTAGGTTCATTGTTGGTACCTTAGCACCGAGATAGGTTTGTTGACAGCGGGGTGTGGGTAGAATTTTCCCCAGTTCCCGAAGTTCCCTAAGTTGTTCAAAGTATTTTTCGAAAATGTAAAGCATCAAAAATCTCAAAAAAAAATTAATATAATGGCATACAAATTTCAAATTATCGTTGTTATATATTTATCTCAAATTTCGCTCGAATTCCAATTCTCGGTGACAGAACAAGTAATATAAAAAAATTGTCATTTTTTTAAAAGGTTATACAATTTCTGATTTTAAAAATATTTCTGGTAAAATCTAAAGTGCATACCCCGTTCCAATAATAAATAAAAATATTTAAATTTTTTCTATTTGCCTAATTATTTAATGTTTTTGCGTGCGGATGAGAGTCAATAATATCATATCATAATATCATCATCATAATTGTAACCTTTGCTTGATGATATAAATGACCATCTTGAAGTGATCTAAAGGCTCTTAGCAACTAGCGCTTCATCAGTCTCTCGATGAACCTGCACTAAATAATTTCTGAAAACTATCTACTACTATTACATCACAATTTAGCCGTTTCCCGCCTTTTTTGTCTGCATTGCCTGTTTCTAGAAGACCAAAGTCCCAAGAAATCTCGCCACACTTTATGGTCTAGATGTTCCCTTGAAGGATTTTTGCTCTCAATAAATTTTGCGGTTTCTTCCAGATTTTTTTTACGTACATTATTGACAATGTTGTTATTAAAAAAAGCAGCTTGAGAACTAAACTCACCAGAATCAGTTGATTATAAAATTTTTGTAAAATTTGTGCTCATAGAAAGTTAATAAGTATTTGTTGCAAACAACCCAATTAAATAATCGTTTGAAAAATTTACGAAAACTCAACATCTAATGTTGCAAAGTTTATTAAAATGTGCTGGGAACTTAGAAATTCATAGTCAAAACTTACCCGCGTGCCTACAAGCTCCACTACTACAAAGTATATGGAAATATTTTTGTAAAAAATAAGTTATAATTATTTCTCTTTAAATTTTTAAAGACACACATTTTATGCAAAGCTTTGCTTTTCTCATAGAAAGTTAAAACTATACCCAAACAATACCAATTTCTACAATTTGAAGAAAAGTATGCATATTATAGGATATATAATAGTCGGTATGTCCCGATTCTTTTCTCAGCTCTTGTTGTTGTTGTGCTTGTTGTTTCTGCGCGGATGTCATAAATGGCATGCTTCATATAAATGGGCTTATGCGTGTGTCTTGGAGTGTATGTGTGTGTGTGTGTGTTGGTTGTACTTAAAGTTTTTTGCCAAAAGCACTATAAATATTATTTATGCATGTGCTTGTATGTGTGTGTGCGTAAGGATGTGCGTGTGCTTGAGTCCTTTCATCGTCTGCAGGTGCATTTTATTTTTTTTTTTTGACGCAACAAAATCATACGACAAATTTGCATTTTATGTTTTTTTTTTTTTGTTTTTACTTTTTTATAACATACTTAGTGGCCATAATATTCGTTCGCTACCACAATCGTTATATTTGGAGCGTCCTAAGTAGCTTAGCTTATGATTTGTCTAGAGAGATTTCCACTTTTCTTTTATATTCAAATATTATGTATTATAATACACTTCGTGTCCTCTACAAAGCCGAATAACATAACTTCTTTTTTGGGTCTCGATTTTTTAAAGAACAAAACGTATTAACTTTTATTACGGCTTGCTTTAGATGGATTTTTCCATTTTGAAAATGAATGAAAATTTAAATTTCTTGTTCATTAGGCTCTCATAGGTCTACATATTGAATTTGGTGGCTCTAGCTTCTGTTTACAGTAAGGAAAATGTATATACTTTTGCATAAATCTTTTGGAGTTTTCATTCAATCTAAATAATTTGCTTAAAGTGACAAATTTCGAAAGTGTGAAACGGAACGGGATACAAAGACATTAATCGAGAAACTTTGCCAGCGCACGGGAAATGTGCATATATGGATGGAACAAGGGCAGGCGACGGCACGTTAGGTAGATTGGCTTATGTCTGAATTACTATGCGAAGTTATAATTACTTATGATCTGCCATGCATCCTTCTGCCTGTTGCTTATTACAATGGGCAAAAATAATTCAAGCTTATTTCGGTTCGTTGAAATATACGACCCCAGCAGTCGTTTGACTTAATCCCATTTCGTTCATTATTTAGATAGAAGTTTTTCTCTCAAGGTCCTTTTTTTGATAAATGAATGATAAATAAATAAATGTTGTGTTGTTCAGTGATTGCAATAGAAAATTGATTGTTTTACGTGGAGCTTTGAAAACAACGTATTCCTTTCCATCATTGCTTGGTTTCTAAGACGTAGGGGTCAATACTTAAATTTAAAAGTATAATTGTTGTAACTGCATTCATTGTTCATTACCATTGTCTTTAGAAATAATGGATTGACAGAGATCATGTGAAAAAGTTATCATTATTGTCCATGGAAGACGAGCTTATAAATATGAGATGCACTTAATGTTTTCCATATAATATCCAAAGATTTTTTAGATAAAGTTACCTAAAAAACTAAAACTAACTTTTTGTGTAACTAACGAAGCTGTTTATTTTCAACTGCTCTAAACAGAAAAATAAACGCACATAATTTATTGCAATTGTCAAGCATTCTTTAATAAGAAAATATGCATAACTCCTATTAAAGGTCTTAACTTAAACAGTTTTCATGCCGCCAAGACATCGAAAACATTTTTAATTCATTCAACTTTGGGAATAATTTGCTTAAAGCCGCAAAAATTTACCAAAAAGAAATTAAAATGCCCATAACCATTTGGATGTTGAAGCCAATGCGGCGTATGCGCAATGCTGTTGCGGCTTATTTTTATAGATTCTGGTTTGGCTATTTAACTGGCTTTGCCTGCATCTACGCATTTGTTTTCCTTATTGAAAAATTAAACTTGTAATAAAATTTAATGACTTGGCGCTTTTTAATAAAAACGACCTAAAACGTCAAAGCTAAGGCAGCGTTCCTTTTTCCTGTGCTGTGGACATGCTTACGGTTGAAACATAAATTCGCGTTTATATTCACAATTTTCGTACCTTTTTTGTTTTTGTAAAGAGCTTTTTTTGTTTGTCTTAATGACTATACAAATTTCAAGCGTGAACGTCGGTGTCGAATAAAAAAATAACGAGGCTGTTAACATTAACGCAATTTCAGCTACCAAAAAGTCCGCCTCAAAAAAATAAAAAATAAGCTGGACGACTTATATTTAAATTGAGGCCAGCTCAGAGGCAGCCAAGTTTGTTGCGAGTAAATGCCTTTAAAAGGAAATATTTGCTCAATCAGCAAATAAACCAAAAAGTGCTGCCAACTTGCCAAGCAATTGACCAATTGGTGTTGAAACACTTTTGCCTTTTACGCTTTTCCTTGTGCTTTAAGGTAAACAATAACAACCACAAGCTGTACTTCCGCTTCCGCTTGCCTGCACGCATGTCCTGATTGCGTATCAAAAATGAAATTAAATGTGTGTGAGTGTATATGTCTATGTTAAACTTTTAACTTAAGAGAGGTGTACTGTGGCTTGGCCAATTTGCTATTACGCTGGGCGCAATAGGCACACAACGAATTGGTATACACACCCACACATACACACACACACACTCATAAACATACATGATAGTTAATGACTGTGCGTCCTTGCTGCACGTAATTTATTGTGATTCTGCTGATTTTGTGGACCAATTTTTATGCTCTTTGCCGTTTAGTTTTTATAGTCTTAATTGCATGTCTTTGGAATATTTATGGAAATTGCGTGCCGACCTGGCGTATGAGCAATATGTTGCAATATATTGCATGACTATTACACGCTATATTAGAATATATTACAACCTTAAAGGTAAGTGTATAGAGTAGCAAACAGTGTCAATGGAATGTTTGCAATGAACACATATAAAAAAACATCAAATTATATTGCATGCATCTTTGGAGATCGCAGAAAAATCAAAGCTTCAACATTTTCTTTTTTTTTAAATAATGCACAAAAACATATAAAAATGAATTTCTTTAGTTGTTGAGAATCTGTGGTAACAGCATACGCCTCCACTTCCTGCACCTCCAAGCACTTGCACTTTAGGCAAAACTATAAACATTCTTGCAGCACTTGCAACTGCAACAGCAACAGCAGTCAAAGTTTTCGGTAAACGCATTTCAAACACTCGCTGAGATAGTTATTACAATTGTATACAATGCTGTTGCAACAACAGCAGAAACAGCAGCAGCTGAAGTGAAACTTGTAGCATTTGCTTCAAACGAAATGCAAGCAAGCAAAGACTTGCCATGCTCTCCCTTGGCTCACTTCCCGAACTTTGCATTCTTTCTTTTTCTTTGAAGTGTATTCAAGATAGTATAAATTTTATGCTATAAAAGTTATATCTTATGTATTTTGTATAGTTTTGTATACCCTACTAAGCCAAAGGGTAAAAGAGTGTATTCAACACCTAAAAGAAAACAAAAAGCACCCTACAACCTTTATACGAAAATGATCGGGGCGACAAAAAAATCGATCAAACCTTATCTAAGCTATATAGGAGCTGGCGTTTACAGACCTTCCATTTTTAAAAAAGAATTTGTAGGCACAAATGCTCAAAAAATAAAAAAAAAAATGCGCATTTTGCTTGGAAACTTAGTAGTTACCAAAATTGGGAATACGATCCCTCCGTTGAAACTGGATGCAAACATTAAAGCACCTAGCATACAGGGTGTACTATGGTCGGGATGTTCCAAATTTTACCGGCCCACTTGTTTTTTAAGTGCAGTTAGTTAGCTTTGATCATCGTACTGAGCATTGAACGGATGTTCAAGAGCAGTGCGGAAGTTGCAAGAGCAACAGCACCAAGAACAGCAATGGCAGCTGAGGCAAACTTCCGCTGGACAATTGATGAAAGCTCAACAACTCTACTTTGTATTTGTCGCTGGCGTTGTTGTTGTTGCCCCACTTTTGCTTCTGTTGTTGCTGCCGTATGCAAAGCAAGCAGAACAACTACAGCCGCCATTTGCCGTGTGCGGAAACTTTGTGCAACTGACAGGCGGCCACTGAGGAGTGTTCCCTTAGCTTGCCATATGCTTGGTAAGTGTTTTTGGGAGGAAAAAGGTCGCCTGGTGTTTTTCGTTTCGTTTCGCTCCAGAAGCAGTAGCTGCAGTAGGAGGCACCATAGTACGGCAAAGTGCAACCAAAAAAAGTTTTGTTTACAAAAGTTTTTGAAATTTTTGTGGCAGTGAGTTGAACTTCCGTTACGCTGCGTTACCCAGCCACGTTAAGCGGCATGCACTTCCGGCTGTTGATGATGTTGCCACTACGCTACCAAACAGCTACCTCACTCCCTGCTAATGACAATGACGCTGTCGATTAAGTGCATCTCTTTTGTGAGTGAGTGTGTTTGCCTAGCTCAAGCAGCTGATTCCAATTCCAATCGATCATCTATCATTAGCAGCAAGCCACCCACAAATGTATACCTCAATTATGTGGCAGCTCTACAAAAAAAAAAAAAAAAAAAAAAAAACACATCAATATGATGCCAAAGTTGTATGGGGCAACAACAAGAAGTTGCTGCACTTTGTTGCACTTGGCTTGTCTGGCTGCCGTTTACTTTTACAACCACTAGACTCGTACGCTTCCACGGCACTTACTTACGCGCTTATTTACCAGCCCACTTAAATTTCTACAGTGACACATTTGCCTATGCCAGACACCGCAATCCTCTCCATCTACAACGCTTGCTGCTGACTGCTCCTATCCCAATGACGATGACAAGTTGTCATTGCGCGTAAAATTATGTCAACGCTTGTCAACTTTTATGCATTGCCATTTGAGGACGCTGTGGAGAGAGCATCGGAGTGCTGCCTCTTACAAATAAAAAAATGGTAAAGAGAGAGCAAAGTTGCTCAAGTGTGCCCCGTAGTGCCTTTTGGCTTGAGTGCATTCAATGAATGAATAAAAGTTTCTTTCAACTGCATATGTGTGTGTACGTGTGTCGCCATTTTTATTGACTACAAGCATAAAGAACAGTTAGTATTTGCAAGGGAATTGTGGGCTCACCATTTTAAACGACAATTTTTTTGGATAACTTTCTCAGTTAAATGTCCATGAAGTAATCCCTGTCTCTTATAGTATTAGAAGTTATTAAGTTATTTTTTATTTTGTATAAGATCGTAAAATCTATTCTTAAGAATTTGAGAACTAGTGTTATTTTTAGCCATTTCTGATGCCTCTCACCCTTCAAGCATGCCTTCTTCTCTCTTTTTCGACCTTTAAAAGCCACATTCAGCCAGATCTTTCAGACCATTAGATATAAAGAAATCGAATATTACAAGAATTTAATGTAGTGCACAAGCATTATTGTTTCCGAGTGTTTTCAGTATCGAAATTATATTCACTGACAGAATTGGACATGTTGAGGTCATCAGAAAAACTGATTGTAGAATTTTAAATTCACTTCAAAAAACACCTCCTAAGGGATCTTTTATATTTTATTCAAAGTGTACATAATTTATTAATTAATAAAAAAAAATTAGCTCATCTGACTTTTCAATATTTCTTTGAATTCTGCATGATATTTCTATTTGCTCACCAAACAACCAGGCCATCAATTTCAATACCGATCTGTATTGATCGCTTCCAGTTTAAATCGATATTCATTGAGAGGGCAGCAATCCTGACGCTTACCTCCTCTCTTTCTGTCTCTCTCACTATCTATCTCCTGCTCTGTATTCATTGCAATTTATTAGCCTGCCTGCCATTTGCCACTTTTTGTGTAACGCCCAAGTACTTTAGCTGCTGTTGTTGCAATCTCTGCTCTTCCCCTTTAATAAAACTTAAGCACACTTTTTTCTGACGTGGCTAATTAGTTTTCTTGGCACTTTTTGGGGTTTTTTAATTTGGAATGTACAACTCGTTCGCATCCTGCTTGTTGGCTTGCTAAATTTAATAAGTTTTTCTCGCCATTGCCTTTTTGGGCAAATTAGCCTGTCATGTTGGCCGCATTAGCGCGTCTGCGTTCATGCATGAAATTTCGTTCTCAAGTTTATGGTGGCCATTTTTTTTTTTTTGCTTTTAACCAAGTGGTTGCGTTAACTTTAACTTGTCTTGTTCAGTGGTGTCTTCGGCTAAACTTAACTTGGAAAAACTTTTTTTGCGTATAACTATGCTCACATAGTATACAGATAATGATGTATGTAAAAATTATGTATATAGTCTTATTTTTTGTTTAGTGCACCAAATAATGCTAGGCTTTAAATTGGTTTAAATTTGTTTTTAACAAATATTTTAACACATTCTTACCATGTATAAATGTATATGTTTTTATGTATTTGTAAAGATGTTTAAAAGACACATCTAAATGACATACAATACATTAAAAAAAAAAAACTAACAGCAATATAACAACAGCAACATTCATAAAATGCACTTACTCACACGCACACAAGTACATAACTTGACTTTCACACAGTGACAGCTATATACACAATCAATATTTATATATATATATATCATACACAACTTATATGATAAGTGTCTACTCTTTTTCCTTTTTTTCGTCTCTTTTTACGCTCTGACATTTCATTTTCCGATAAAAACCACAACAAAAATTGCGCCTTATCAACACTATATATGTAAACAACTACCACCATACCACCACCAAAAACACACACACACACTCTAAAATGTCCTGCACCAAACCAACACAAATGCCGATTACAACAACCATTAGAGCGTGCCAGTGCTGCGCACATTTGGCAATCATCATATCGCGTAGCGGGAACTTGCCGTGGCACCGCCCACTGCACCAGCAACAACAACAACCACTAGCAACAACAACAACAACAACACAGCAACAACAACAACCACTACATGCTCATCATCAGCAACAACAAATACCACACCAACAGGCACACCTCCATTGCCACCGTTGCCCAATTCATTTATAGCCATCAAAACCAAAAACAATGACTGCAACGGTGTCGGCGTCGGCGGCAGCGGCAGCAACAACAGCAGCAATAGCCTAGTGTTGCATAGCGGCAGCAATAGTTTTAAATCAAATTGTAATGTTAGCAACAACACAAACAGAAAGTCACCTCAGCAACCGCCACCATTGCCAGTGAAAAATGGCGCCAAACTACAGCAACAACAAGCACTCCACAATGCAGACTCTCACTATCAACATCTAAGCTACAATACTTCACATTTTAATTCGCTCGATCATCACCAGCAACAGCCACCACCACCGCCCCACTATGCACGCGGAAATAACACGCTCGATCGTAAACATACCCAACATGTCGTCACCGACTATTGCACCCAAATCAATCCGCATTATTTGCAAACATTTGACAGTCTCGATCCCTACAATGTCGCCAATATGCAGCAGCATCCACATCGCAGCCATTCCAAGTCACAGATCTATAGCTATGGCAGCAGTGGCACGGCTAGTGACACCTCCAATCAACACCATCCACACCATCACAGCAGCAGCAACATTGCGCACATTGAGCATCACTATCATCAGCAACAACAACAACAACAACACAATGGTCGGTATAGTCAGCCACATCAGCTGCAACAGGCGCACCAACAACAACAACAGCAACATCACAGTCTGAAGCACACAAAACACAGCAAAGGACATAAGAATAAGCACAGTTCAAAGAATAGTAGTAAATCACAGGATGATTTTAAGGCCATGCATAAGCAGCAGCAGCAGCAGCAACAGCAGCAGCAGAAATGTGCTGGAAGCAGCAATCAGCAACAGCAAACTCATAAGCGCAATGGAAACAGCAACAATCAAACGCAACAACAACAACTGCAACAACACTATTCCAGCTCCAGTGATAGTCTACCATTTGATAATAACTACTATTAGAAAAGAGCGTCTTAACATACACCTCTATTCGTCTCACTCAAGCGCACAACACACACACGCACACAACACATGCGTATGTATGTAGTATGTATGTATGTATTTACTATACATGTATGACCGACTTATACAAAAACCTAATTGAGCACACACACACTATTAAAATTTGCATAAGTTTTTATTTTTTATGCACACATGGTTGATTTTCAATTATTTTCTGTTAAGCTGATCGGACCACCAAATAAGACTTAGTTTGATCTCAAACTATATTTCGCAGACCAACCCAAACATGTAATTTTTTCTTGAAAGTAATTGGTCCGTTCAGCGGAACCACAATAGCTTCACAAATTTTGTTACACGCTTTCATCAAAGTGTGGTAGCACTAAATCAATTTCGTAGGTATGGCAACACCAAGCCGAATTATCGTAGTTTAATTTATATCGGAAGCTTAATACACTTCCTATCACTTGTTTTGCATGTGTTCTAAGATTGAATGCGATCATTGTTGGTTTGCAAGTAATAAACGCAATCAATTTATTCGGCGTTGCTGGAGTTATAAAACTCTCTCTTAGATATCCAAGGAGTAAAAAATACATACACAAGTTTGTTCTGTTGGAGCGTTAGGATCCGATATGGCTTTTTATATGGTTTTTCATCCTAAGATTGAAAATAAAAATATAACTTTTTCTACTGAACCGTTTTTTTTATTTTTGAATGAACACATCAATAATATGTATCGTTATACAAAAATAAATTTAAATACCCGAAAGTTTAATGCTGGTTTTTTTTAATTGTTGCCAAAAATTGTTTTTTTATAGATTTTTATAAAGAAGATTTACTCTGCTTTGTTAAAAGCTTAACAATAACAATAAAATTACAAAGAAGAAGAAAAACTTTTGAAGTTTAGTAAAAAAGTTAATTTTTTTTTTTTTTTAATTTAAAACCAAAACAAAAAGTGAAATTTATTTTTATAAGATCTTCAAATTTATTTTTATATTTTAACACAAAAAGTTGAGCCTTTTTTTCTTGTTCTTTTTCATAAAAACCTTAACACCAAAAGCACTTTTTAAAGAGAGAGTGACTCTTCTTCACTCTGCAACTGCCGCCACGGCGGAAAAAATAAGTGAATACCATGCCCATTTCTAAAACACCAAAGAAATCAAGAACAGAAAGCCCGAGACATAGCCAAATATATAAGATCAACTTTTTCTTACAATTTTTTTAAAAATATAAGTTTATAATTTAAAAAACCAAATGCCATGAAAAAAAATTTTTTTTAATTTTTTCAAAAAAAAAAAAAGAAAACAAAAGATTTATTATTGAGAACAACGATTGTGTGGCTGTGTGCTGGTAAAATTATTACTTTTTTTGTATTCTAAAGGACGATTCAAAAAAAAAAAGGTATCTTTGCGTAATTTTTAATAATTCTATTTTATAGGGCCGCATTTATAAATATTCAAAGATAAATTTATTTTTGCAATCACAAATTCAATACATATGTATATTGTTTTATAAATTTACTTACTTTTCCATCATAAACATAGTTCATACAAACATTTTTCTTTAGACAAGCTTTAACTTATCAAACATAAGAGCATACTACATACTTACAAATACATACTTACATATAACAACTTTATTCGCTGCTGCAGGCAACTGTTTGTGTTGTTGTTTGACTAAAAGAAAAATTAACTAAAAATATTTAGTTGAAAAAAAGAATTAACGCTAACTCGCTAGAAAAAATAACAGACAAAAATAAATCGATCTGGATTATGTATGCAGTTTACAATGCAAGCAAACCCAAAACTTGAGCGGCTTAATTTGTAATTGAAATGAAATTGGAAATGCTTATAAATTGCATAGAAAATGTTAAAGTTTAAGTTTAATTTTAGTGTACATAGAAAATGTTAAGGATATAAGTAGTTTAATTTACATTAATATTTAAGATACCTATGCATCAAATTTTAGATTTAAGCAAAAATACCCTATCATCCTTCCTTTGTCTATGACGGCAATAGCTAACCAACCGATAACCCAGCTCACCAGTCACGTGATAGGCAATATTTACACCCTGCCCAGTTTTCTTTACGACATCCCCCAGGCTAATCGCTTTCTGTTTGTTTATTTCATTAACAAAATGCTTGAAAACTTCAAAACTGCCAACAACTACAAAACAACAACACTTACACACACAAACAAAAAAAAAAAAATCTACACACAACAGTCAACTACACATGCGAGCGCCAGTGGCCACGATGAACATGGTAATCTGCTTTGGCAGCAGGAGGCATGTGAGTTCGTTGAACAGTTTCCCACAGCGGCTGCATCCCAACAGCGGCGTTACCCCTTGCCACCCTTGCGACAGAGCTGTTCAGCCAGTGCCCTCTACCGCAATGCTAATGCCACATTGAACAAGCGGGCCAGCGGCGGTGAGCTTCTGTCCAGTCAGCAACGTCATCAGCGCGACCTTTTCAGTGGCGACCTAGGCATACCGGAGATCAACACCCATGTGGGCAGCGTAGTGCACACTTTTGAGACGCTGGCCCTGCAGCGACGCCTGGCCGAAGCACAGGAGCACAGTAAGTATGATGTTCAGGTACAGGCACTGGCACAGCAGTCCAGCAGCACTCAGAGCAAATACAATCAGCTGAAACGCAAGTCACAAGAGATGCGTCAACGCTTGATGCAACAAATGCACCGCCAGCAGTTGCAGCAACGATCACAAAGTGTACTAACCAGCACTACACCCAATACCATCGGCAAGCTAACAAACAGTTGTAGCACCCAAACACTGGCCTCTCATCTAGCCACTCTATCCGCTCGACAAAGTCCACGTCTGACTGCCCGCCAGCCGTTGCGACTGAAGGCAGCGCACTCGACAGAGCAGCTGCAGCAACGCTATGGCCATGTTGGGGAGGACTATCGTAAGAATCTCTTTGGCACGCTGACGCCACAGCGCAAGCCAAGAACTAGTCTTCAACAGTCCAGTGATGAAGAACTGCATGATGAAACGTGTATTGTCAATGCTGCGTTTGACGAGATATTTGCGTGTTACAGTGGCATGGAAGACGATGATGATAATACGCCACAGATAACCACAGCTACCAACACGGATGATTTGTACGAGGACGAGCACATGCTGGTTAGCCTGAGTGAGCTCGATGACGATGTCTTTGCCAGCAAATCCCAGACGGCAGCCACTTCACCCACTACCTGCAATCACGACAGAAGCAATGCCAGTTCCAATGCCGGCTGCACGCCTAAGCACAGTCATGGAGCCTTGAAGAAACAGCCTGCACCAGCACCTCCTTTGCAGCAGCGTTCTACCACGCTGTCGAATCTCTTTGAGCGCCTAATGAATGGCAGCTCGATGACTACTGTTCCAGCCGTTAGCCGACCCAAGCGATCGCTCAATAAAACTATCTCGGAGCAGCAACTGCAGCCGACACAGCGTCAGCATATGCGAAAATATCCTGCGCAGCTGCAGCTAAACAGAGAACCATCGTCCGATCTCAATAGGGGTTCCACTTTGAGTAAGTCATTTGTGCGGCAGCTGAAGAAAGCCTCGTTTAGGCAAAAGCGAGCGGCACCCGCTCCGCCACCGAAACCACGATCGAATGTGGCTCATGTTACGCCTCTGCGCAATGTCTTGATCTTTCCGAAACGATCAAAGTCATCTAACGAGCTGCTGCTCGATGATCTTGGCGTGCAGGCTCGTAAGTACTATAGCAAGGCAGAGAATCTAGGAAGCCTACCGCAAAGCGCCATGTTGTAGATTAAAGAAAGCCTTGACAGCCCTTTCATCTGAGCACTATCATTTCCATTGAGCTGGATGTTATGCCCTGTACCCAAATAGTTATTATAATTTTAAAGAAGTCCAAGAGAGCTAAATCCAAAGTAATTACCAAAATCAGTACGACAAAAGAAATCGAATGCTGTCCGTAGCTAATTTCAGTATTTAAGCCTTTCGGCACTTTATAACCAACCTTTTCGAATGGCTATTCGTCTTAAAGAAACAATCGCAAATATCAAAATGTGGACCTAGTCCACAAACCAAATCTTTTCCCATAGAAAGTGGGATTTTATTATAATTTTCAATCTATGTTCAAATGCTAAAAGTTTAACTCAATGATGTGTATTAAGCTGCCGCGGGTACAGGGTTTATAAAAGTCGGATTTTCCGACTGTAGTCGGCCAACTTGTTTTGACCTGCATTTTGTGACTAATTTTCAAGCAGAGTCTCTTCGACACTTGCCGTATGTGACTGACAAGCAAATCAAATGCATTTAGTTCTTAATACATATTAATAAATTACTTTATTTTTTATTGATTAATTGAAATACATGACAGAAGCGACGCTTTTGTAGACTAAGAGATCCAACGTAGAACGAAGACCGCAGTGTAACCCGCCGCCATTACGGAATAATTGAGAAGAAACTAAAGGAAATTAATTTAACAAGACGAATTCCAAAGAGTTTAATGCCATAATTGCAAAGGAAATGATAACTAATATATTGCAATTAATAAAAAATTAGTTTCATATATTTAATTAATTAATTTTTAAGAAATTGCATGAAAATCAAAATATGTTATTAAAAATATTCATGTACAAAGAATTGAAACCAAATAAGTAACAATTGTGCTCTCATAAATATACTAATGCATGTAATATTTATGTTAAAGAAAATATTCATTAATAAACACAGTATAAATTATAAATAAAATACCAGTTACCAAAGGTATGGCATATAACAACCATATAGAACAGTGGAAATAGCTTAAACACAGTAGTAGTAAAATTATAAAATATATTTTCTAAAATTTGTTTAACCAAAAAAAGTGTATTCATAAAAAACTTAACCGCCGGATGTTTACGTTATTCGTGCATACCAAAAATTTACGATATTCGAACGCATTAATTTGAAAACACACATTTCTTAAAATAAGTTTAAGGAATTTATGTTATAAAAGTAAAAATTGCAATATAGAGTCAAAAGCTTTTGCAGTGCACATATGTACCATGATAATTATTGTACGATCCGAAAAACGATTTTTTAAAGATTAGCCAGTTTTCCTCAATTGCATTTAAATCTCACTAAATTTGGTACATGTGGTAGTTGAACACTATATAGTTAATTTTATCAAATTGGGCGTAAGTTAAGAGAACAACTTATTATTATAATTGTCGAGCGCGGTTTTTGTATAATATGTTTCCGGTGTTTTCTTAAAGAAAACTTAATTTCTGCAACTGATTTTAAGAAATTTCCACTGAATTTTACGTACTAAATAAAGAAATTTGTTGTAACTTGTAGTTAAATTATAAATCAAATGTAAAACAAAAAATTATATATTACTTAAAACTTATGTGCATGCAATAAAAAACAATTCAAATTTACTATAGCCATTAACTTTAATTAGACGGGTACTGTCCAGTAGGGATTGGCTGGGCGAACCAAAAGCTTGTAAAGTCGTATGGGCATATGCGGCAAAAGAGGGTTGCTGGAGCTCTCAACAAAATTCCACTTAAGCAGAAATATAATGCTGAAACAGGCGAATCAGATAGAAATTAATTTGTATAAAAAAATCAACTGACAAACGCTCAACTTACAAACTTTCCAGGCCACAAATCTTATCTTTGCAAGATTCATATCTGCCCCACAAATGATCTTTAGCTACTTGTGCTGCCTCAGTCTGCCAGTGCGCCCAGCTATGACGCCTGGTATCATGTTCCTCAGCCCACAGCTCATAAGCCTCAGGGTTGCGCAGCACAAAGCTTGGCGATTGCATCGTATATGTGGATAGGTTGGCGAATTCGAGTACAAAAATCAACTCATGCACACGCGAGTTGGTCAGCGCATAGAGCCTATCCGTGCCAATAAAGTATTCGCCTGCTTCAACGCTGTTATAGCCATGACGAAAATCTTGCGCCGTGTGCGAGGTTCCATTGAAACGTTGCAGCACGAGAGTCCAGCCGCCTTCATTAAGTATTTGCTCGCAGAATACATCAAATGGTTTACTTGCCGTCTCTAATTGTATACGCGTGTAGCCATACTTCTCGGTTAAAATGCAGCTTTTGAGAATGTTGTTAGCATCAGTCTTGCCAACTAGCTCATGAGCCACATTGGCTAAACTGTCAATAGCTGCGTTTTGTTTTTCCACGTTTGAGTTAAGCTTGCGAACAACTCTAGCCACAGCAGCATTAGACATGGGTATAGTGCTGCAAGTGAAGGTAATATATTAGTCTCTGTTATAGGTCACTCAATTAACTTGTACCTCTTAAGCGAACTCAGGAAACCCCGATTGTAGCGATGCTCAACTTTGCCACATGCACATGTACATACGCATAACAGCAAAAGAATTACCAAAAATATTTCACCAATTTTTAGCATCTTGTGTTCCGAAGCTATTTTAGACTTTTAAAAATGTTTTGTGAAAATTAAAAGTTGTTCAAAGCGTGTTGATTACTTTACCCTTGAACTTATGAACGTCGAACTGATAAGCCACGTTAGACTTAGTTTACTGCTCCCCAGAATTTATATGATTAATCATCATTAGTGGTAACAATTTCCTCGCTTACCACGCCGAGCTCGAATTGAGCTTGTCCATGATGCTGCTGTTGCGTAGTAGTGTGCAACTCGTTGCTATCAACGCTGACATGATACTTGAGGGAATGTTGCCTAAGGTGAAAAGCTCTTCGAAAACTTTTGAAACACAAGCCACAACGATGCAGATGTTCATTTGTGTGACTGCGCTCATGGCTACGCATTACGCTGAGTTGGGCAAAGCGCCGGTCACAGTGAGTACAGGCATAGGGTCGCTCCCCTGTATGCGTACGCATGTGCAACTCCAGCAGGTAGACGCGGGAGAAGCTGCGCTGACAAACGGTGCAGCTATGTGGTCGTTCATCGGTATGCAGTGCCACAATGTGTCGACGCAAATTGCTTGATTCCACAAAACTTTTGTTACAATGAGGGCACTGGTACTGGGACAACTGTAGATGTCGCTTTTGATGAGCGACTAGAGCGGCATTAGTCTTGAAAGTCTTGGGGCAGACATCGCAGGCGTAGGGGCGCTCGCCGTTATGCAAACGCACATGCATGTTTAAGCTGGAAGCGGAAGGGAACCGCTTGTCACAGTAGCTGCAGCGATGGCGGCGTTGTGTGCTTTCCGTTTCGAATACTTTTGAACAGATATGTGTGTGAATGTTGGCCTCCTGGGTGTAAGTATGCCCGCATTGCTGGCAATTGTACAGAAAAACAGGTGCATGTGCTTTTTCAATATGACGTTCTAGAGTAGCTGCTTTATGGAAAACTGCTCCACAGTTGTCGCAAAAGTAGAGGGACACTTTTGGCTGAAATTGTGATTGTGACGGAGCACTCTCGCAATCTTTTTCTAAGACGACAGTTTCAAAATTGCTGGGTTCAAGCTCTATTACATAGTCAACGTTAGAAGCGCTGCTTTCTTCAGTACACTTCTGCCCAAGCTGATCGTCCAATAAATCACTGGTATTGACTCTGGATGCTAAGTCTTGGCAGTCGAGTTCGGATAGCCTTTGTTGAGTATCGTCACATTTTTTGCGAAACTTAGCTGATATTAGCAACTCTGTGGTGCACCCTTTGCACAAAAATTTTGGATATGCATCATTCATTTTAACCTAAAAAATCATTTTGTTAGTCCTTAGATGTGTTCGTTTAAAGAAACTCACGGTAATGTTGCCGCATAGTTGCAACAAAGTGCATAAATTCATTTGCAACTCCTCCACTTCCTCGTTTATGTCAACCATAAACTCATCCTCTTGCAGACATGCGCGGCATAGCAATTCACTCAATCCGTTGGACATTTT
The DNA here is from genome assembly GCA_949987675.1 of Chymomyza fuscimana. NCBI lineage: Eukaryota > Metazoa > Arthropoda > Insecta > Diptera > Drosophilidae > Chymomyza > Chymomyza fuscimana. Next base: position 90,801,485 of record OX465088.1, read on the forward strand.
AATAACAAAAATATCAATAATTTAATTTTAATTTGTGAGCAAATTTGGTATATACATTTGTTGATGGCAACAGCTGTTTGTACTAGAGGTGGGATACTATCAATCGCACTATCGATAGTATCGAAAGATAAATTTTTCGGATACTATCGATGGATTTTATTCAAAATATTGATAGTGAACTTTCTGTGAAGCAAGAGGAAATAGCGCGTGTTTTTGCAGAGATCTGGAACTTTTTTGACAAATCAATGGACAAAAAATTGGCAAAGTACCGAACATGTCAAAAAGAGTAAAAAACAAGTGGTAACACGTCGAACCTTTTTGACCATTCGACGCTTTTAGAGTCACCAAATTCGATGGGGACCATAAAAATTTATTTGAGTAAGTAAAATTTTTATGAAAAAACGTCCAGCCTTTCCGGGTAGTAGACGACTTTGGCTTCCGAAATTTCGAATTTCATAAAATTCGTGTTGCAAAAAAAAAGAAAATAAGTTCGCTAACAATAAGGTAGCCAAGATGCAAATCCATTGAAGCTTTTGGAAGGTTAGGCTAAACAATTACAAAATAACAATTATAAAATATACAAAAATACTTGAAGCTACTTTTTTATTGTTAATTGTTGAATGGACGCTGCTTTAGGTTTTTGAAGATGTAATTTTAAAAGGATCTCTGTCAAACATTTTGAAATATCGTTTTTAGACTTTTCTCCACTTGTTCTACGGTATTTATTTTAAAAATGTGCCTTTTTTGTGTGCCTTATTTCACTTTGTTCAAAGTCTAACTTATCGACTGGTAGCATTATATCCCACCTCTAGTTTATACTAAAATAGTCGGCACAGCAAGTAGAACAGTATTGGGTAACATATTTAGCTAGAAAAGAAGAAAACATTTAAAATGTGAGCGCAAGTTTTTCATTATTGACGGTTATATAAAAGCTATTACATACTATAAAGTTACAGTGTATACTATATTCTGATAAACTAAACAGAATTTATTGTTTGAGCATGCATTTCGTTAAATGCACCGACCTTTTCCGGCTAGCACTTCAACATTTTTTCAACGTAATTTATAAAACACAAAACAAATATAAATATTAAAAATGTATTTCGTCTCCTTACTCATTAAGGAAAGTCTCCAGCTTCAATTGCATCTGCTTGCGCTCCTCTGGCGTAGCAAATGCATGCTGCACTGCTTCCATAGTCAAGTCAACACATTGACTGCGTGAAAGCCCAAAATTTTCGCTTGCAATTAAAAACTCTTTTGACAATGTCGTATCAAAGACCCCACAGTCATCCGTACATAAAACTTTAGGTGCATTTGCTTTTATAAGATCGAGAAGGTGATGATCACCAAAGTTCGCTACTGTGCCCGACTTCACGTTGCTGGTCAAACAACATTCAATAGCAATGTTGTGTACTTGCATGTAGGATATGTTTTTGCTGTTAAGAAAAGTTCCATGACCGCAGCGCGACATGCCAAAGTCCAGCATTTCCTGTATCTCCTCAGGATTGTCAATTTCAGCACAGTGTATGGCCAAAGGAAGTCCGGCGGCCCGCGCCTTACTAAGGACGTTTACGAATGTATTAAATTTACCGGCATGTGGGTTACCGCTGAAATCAATGCCAGCTATAATACCGGGATGTGATTCACTGAACTCCAAGGCCAATGCTACTGATTCTTCTGCAGCAACCAGTGCTTCGCTCCGATTAATGGATATCAACAATTTAACATGAATAGGGTAAGTGAGATGTGCCCTCTTGATGGTATCTACCACGAATTGAAGATATTGTCGTCGCGTCATATACTTGTTTGATTTAGGAGTCGTACGCAACTCCAAGTATATGACGTTATCTTTGGAAAAATCGCGTATGACCAGCTCTGTGGCATATTGAAGTCCCTCAGGCGTTGAAGTTAGTTCGTGAACAAAAGAAAACTTCTCAAAACAATCGTTTAAATTGCAATCTCCATCGAATTTGACAAAGCGCTCACAGAGTTGTGAAAATTTGGTTGTATTTTGGCCATACAATTTTTCTCCGAGCTCGTGTAAGCTAGCTATGCTTAAAGAGCCGTTTAGGTGAGCATGCAACTCAACTTTGGGCAACAACTGCAGAAAATTTAACATTTCTTTGGCCGAATAAACGTAAGCGAGGAGTAAGAAGTGTTGAAAAACATTGGAGGATTTTAGTACTTTTCAAACAATCGGACAAGCTTGCCAGACTGTTGCATCAGCTGAGTGTCATCGCTATCGATTAGCACTAATATAAGTAATATTTTTTCCCAATGCAGATATTAATAAGAACTATATTTATATAAAGGGAATTTGATTGAACCTACAGCCATGTCGGATGCTCATATGGAAGCGCCGGCCTCAGTGCGCCTAACTAACGATGACTTTCGCAAGCTTTTGGCAACACCGCGTGCTCCGCCACCAGGCAGCAGTACAAGTAGTGGTGCTACTGGATCCTTGGCTACTGCGACCTTTGCCACACCTGCTTCCGTCGGCGAAAAAAAGAAAACCCAAAGCAGTAGTGAACGCAACGACTTGCGTCGCAAGAAAAAGAATTTCTACGCGGCACTCAAAAAACAGGAAGATGTTAAATTACAGGAGCTATCCGAAAAATACAGAGACCGCGCACGGGAACGTCGCGACGATGCCAACCCAGATTACACGAATGTAAGCACACCTGGTCATGGAAGCAGCACCAATGCTTATCGTGCCGTAGCACCCGACATGAAATCGGGCATCGATGCTGCAGAACGGCGACGACGCATTATACAAGAATCTAAATTTTTGGGTGGTGACATGGAGCATACTCATTTGGTAAAAGGTCTCGACTATGCGCTCTTACAAAAGGTTCGCTCTGAACTGCACTCTAAAGAGGCTGAGGAGGAGGAAATAGCTGCCGCTGTGGCACGCGAAAAACTAGCTGAGGCTGCCGCTGCTGCAGAGCAATTAGAAGCTGAACGGCGCGAAACAGAGGATATAAATGCTATAAATGGAGCACTTGCGCGTAATATATACAATCTCATACAGGCGCGTCGTTCCAAAGAAGTGCCACGCAACGAGCTTTTTGCGCCAGGCCGCATGGCCTATGTTATTGATTTGGAAGACGAACTTGGTGGAGAAACCGATATACCAACGACATTGAAACGTTCCAAATTTGAGGTACCGGTTGCCCGCGAAGATATTGCAACCCTAACCACCAACGATATTGTCATTAACAAACTGTCACAAATACTGAGCTATCTTCGAGCTGGCGGCCGCAACAAGAAAAACAAGAAGCGCGACAAAGACAAGCCGCTCTTTTACGAAAAGGAAATGGAGCATGTGCGCAGCGTGACCAGCAACAGCACATCTACCACCAACAGTGGGGCGGCCAATCTTACCAAGAATAATAAAGCAGCTAATATGGGCGAGAGCATATATGATGACGTGGGTGACTATCGACCCAGTACCGCGTCGCGCAACGACCGACATGGACGTGGCATTGAGAAGCCCAAATCGGCCGGTCAGTCCTATTTTGGTGAAAACGCCACTGAAGTTGCGGAACCCGTCGTAAGTAACATACCACCACCTCCCAAAATTTCCAAGGCAATGGCAGCTCGTTTTGCAAATGAACCTGAAGGCTATGCTGAGTGCTATCCAGGGCTAGAAGAAATGAACGATGCCATCGATGACTCGGACGATGAAGTAGACTATACCAAGATGGACTTGGGCAATAAAAAAGGTCCAATTGGCCGCTGGGACTTTGATACACAGGAAGAGTATTCAGATTATATGAGTACAAAGGAGGCGCTCCCAAAAGCAGCCTTTCAGTATGGCGTCAAAATGCAAGACGGTCGAAAAACCCGCAAGAACAAGACCGAAAAAAGCGAAAAGGCTGAGCTGGATCGTGAATGGCAGAAAATTCAGGTACGTATATATAGTCTATCTAGAAAATTTCAGCATATGCAAATTTGACTTTACTTTCAGACAATCATACAAAAACGCAAAATGCCAAGGGACAGCGGTGGCGGAGGCGGTGGCGACGAGCCCGAGTACAAATCTGCCAAGTATTAGCCGTTCCTTTGGACATAGTAACATATTCAAACATTATGCTCTATTTATTTCAATTTTGTAAAACGTAAAATATAATTGTATAATCCTTATTCTTTTACCAAATACATTTTTGCCACTTTATCACTACATATGTATGTATTTATCATTTTCAAATTGTAGACTGTCTTTCTTGATGAGAGCTTAAAACACCCAGTTTCGATTTTATTTTATACTTTTAATGGTAACATCATTTATCTTAATTGAAGAGCTAGGTATGAACTATGTTTTACACCTTAATAACTATATCTTTGAGTTTATTGCTGTGGCGAAAACATATGAAGATACTTATTTTTACCTAAGTATTACGCGGTGTTTGCAGTTGTATTTTGGTGATTGGAAAAAGCCTATGGTATACGCATTAAGTTAAAATATTGTTGGCTCATACCAAGTTTTTCATATAACTAACGATCTTTTGCATAGTGAATATAATTGGTTTATCTGGTTATAAGCTGTTGTACCGAGTTCTACGCTAAGCCTCACCGATTTGTTTTATACTTAACATTAAGTATCGCACTGACCGTTGGTAAGACAACACTAACGCTCGGGAATGCTAATGCCTACCTTCTAACCTCATCGCTAATTTAAACTAAGATTTATAAAATATTCAAGAAAAAATTGTTCTAACTTCGATATTCTTCCGAAGTTGCATACGCCCTTCACAATGCCAAAATGCAGTGTTTTAGATTTATTTTTAGCAGTTAAATTTATAAGAAAACAATAACTTTTAATAGGCTGGTCATATAGCGCGTATTTCGGATGCCGCCAAACATCCTCATCAGTGACCTTTGAAAGAACTATGCCCAAGCGGTCAATAACGCCCACGCGGACAAAACGGATAAGCCAGTAAAGCATCCCACCCATAATTGATCAAGTTTTATACCTTCTTACTAATTATGCATATTGTGAATTATGGGAAGGGCCTTGTTGAAAACAAAGTCTTTGGCTTTCGTACGGGCTATTTCGGTTTGAACTTTACTTTGTTGGTTGTGCTCTACATATGGTGCGCGGACTATATCGTTAAGTAGCTCGCAAATTAATTAGTGCCGATGTGTTTTTCTGGTGTGCTTTCGATAGATACATAATAATTCATTAATCTATATGGTGCGTAAAAGATTTAACCGATGATCATGCTTGTCATTTGTCATACAACATTTCCAATTAATCGTCGCTTGGCTAAATTTTTTTTTCAACTTCCAAATTATTTCCGACACAAGGCACCTATTGCCCACAGCTAAGCTCAGAACTGCTCTGGATTTCATTCCCACTCTGGTCATGATCCTCGTGATTAATTGGCTCTTCTCAGTCATTCCAATTATGGCTAGCTTTAGTTGAGCCACTGGCCGCCGTTGATAGCCTCCGTCGTTCGACCAACTTTACATCCCTGACACATAAATTATGCTTAGAGTTGCTGGCAAAACGAATTACCGACTGTGTTGTCACCTGCGGCACATGACGCAAATCAAGCCATATTAAATTCTCGCACTTTGATAAATGCTCTAGTGAATTCTCTGAGACCAGGCGGCAAGCGCTTAAATTTAGCTCCTTTAACTTAGCAATAGCCGTCGATGAGGTGCCAATTTGAGCCACGCCAGCATCTGTAATACGCTGGCATGTCGAGAGATCCAAATGCTGCAAATTCGGCAATGACTGTGTTATATAACGTACAGCTACATCCGAAATGTCCGTGCCAGCAAGTTTTAGCATCTTCAGGTCCCTCAGCCGCGTCTTCGAGTCACTTAGACCAGGCCTCGAGTCTTTCGGTGGTGAGAGTATGTCTCGAATTGCTGCATCGTTGAGGCCACGCACAAAACTTAAGTCAAGTATCTGCAGGGGCGGACAAAGACAAGTGTGCAGCGCTAGCACCGCCTGTATGGGACAATTTTGAAGCGACAAATTTTTCAGGGCCGGCAGACGAGCAACAACCCAAGCCAGCTGGCGCTTGGCAATTTGCGTCCAGTCAAGAATCAGATGCTCCGGCTGCCGTCGCACAATTGCAGTCAAAAGAGAGGCTGACATTTTGTGCTCGGCGCAATTCATGCGCTTCCAGAGATCAGGATCAACAGCTGCAGTAGACCAGGCCTTGCATACAGAGCAACAAGTGACAAGTGTCTCATGCGGCAAATAACGAAAGATAATTTTAAGCACTGTGGGATCAAGCGCCAGATTTTGTGAGCTGTGATGTATATTGTTAAAACCATTTCCATTGGCGTTAACATTTCCACTGCTATTATTGCTGCCACAGCTCGTGTTTACCCCGTTGTTAGTGCCATTGGAAAGGCTGCTTCCCACGCCTCCACCATGCTGACTGGCAGATGATGGAGCTGGCCGTACAACATATTGAGGTTTTTTCAGCACCCGTGTAGACGAGTTGAGCATCTGCTGTGCCAGCTGCGAGCGTATAGAATTCTTCTTGCGTGATCCACTGCCACCGCTGCTGTAATTGGAAGCGTTAGCATTGCCCCCAACTGTGGTATTTGTACCTCCGGCGCCAAGACTTGTAGAGCATTCGATGGAACTACAAGGCGCATCGTTACTTTCATGCATGCTGCTACTAACACTGGTGCCATCGTCGCTCTTCCGCCTCTTGACCTTGTCAATTGGATTTGGCGAAATGCCGGGCGAAGGGGTGTCACAACTGTGGATACGTTCGGTTTTTACCTCCAGCTGATGATGACGCTTAAGTCCGTGTTTCCAGTGTGTTGTACCGCTACTAGCTGTGTGGGCGCTGCCGGACTCCAATTCCGACTCGCTTGTGAATACGAAATCATTATATTGGCCGACTGGTGGCGGTAGAAAAGTGACACCTTCGTGATTCTCGCCAAGTGTACCCTGTGCAACGTTTGCGCCACCTACAGATACTCGACGGACTTCTGATGACTTTTGTCTGGCACGAAAATGACGTGGCTGTAAAAGAGGAATAAATTAAAAATTAAAAGGAATAAGTTAACCTTAAACAGTCAGATTAATACAACTTTTTAATTAAATCAAAAGTCGATATTTTTTCTTTATTAAATTTGCTTTATTACTTAAAAATATTTTGGATCCCTTTTGGTTTTATTTATTTTTACGAACAATTTCCTGTTTATAAAAAAGTCGCTTGATTCAAAAAGGAAAAATTTGCATAAGTCGAGAGATTCAACCGTTTCAACAATTTGTTTTGCAGCCTTGTTTAAATAAATTTAAAAACTACGACACTGTTTATGAAACTTTGCCTCCTCATCTTCATTGAAACTTAAGAATAACCCCGACTACATCAAATTTGGATACTTAAAAAACAGCACGAAATTTAAAATAATCAATTTTGTTGGGATTGTACTAACCTTGTAGTCATAGTTCTTGCCCGAGCGACAGCAACTCGGGCACTCCCAACTGTTTGGCAAGTCCTCATTGACAATACCCTTGGCATCTGCAGCATCTTCGGTCCCATCAAGCTGTGATAGGGCACAATCCGGATGTGCAATTTCGTAGCAAACTGAGCACTCCATAAGAGCTGAGGGACCCTCAGCTGAAGCCAGCTGTTTGGTCTGCGGCGACACAGGCGTCTGTCTCCACCCATCTAAATGGCAATAGACGCACTGTGCCGTTACTGGCAGCATGGGCGACAAGCATTGACGCATCATGCACGTCTGCTTGGCCCTACCGGGTCCACCAAACTTAACCATGTCCATGCAAAATGGACAAGTGCCGCAATCGGAACGCTGACAAGCTGCGCAATTCTTGCAACGTGTTCGTCGTCGCCTTGGTTGACCTGTTCCCGTCAAATGTGGTGATAGTTTGGCCTCTCCGGGCGAATGACAATTGTCGGGTGAGGCAGCCGCGGCGTTGGAAATGTCTGTGTTGGCCAAATTGTAGCTGGAACATGACGCTATGACACTAACTGCATACCCTCCTCCAGTCGGACTGGTGCTGCAATTGACACCATTATTGCTGGCTGCTGCAGCCACGGCATTGGCCAAATGCATTTTTTTGGGTGGGCGGTATTTGAGGGTATCAGTAGGTAGCACAAATGTGGCCTCTGTAGACAAATCAAGATTTAATGAAAAGATCTAAACTCTTCTTCAGTATTAACTCACCTGGCTGTGAGCCCAGTGAACCTGGGCTTCCATTCTCCAGTTGTTCCTTTTTTAACACTCCATTACTATATTCCACACCTGCACCTGCACCGCAGCTACTGTAGCTATTGCTATTATTGCCTTGTGATGTTGTACCTCCTCCCTCCGCTGTTTCTCCTCTAGCTGCCTCAAGTTGCTGTTGCTCGCGTATGACTTCAGCGTTTTTTCGCACAATCTCCAATTTGATTTCCTGCTTAACACGAGTCCGATCATATTGCTGGTACGTGGACTGTGCATCGCCTGGCGGCCGTAATACAGACACACCCGTCACAGCCATGTCCTGCTGATCCTTGCAATGACGTTCTACCAACGTACGTACATCCTTAATCAGAGCTACCGGGTCCAAGACTAGACTCGGTACATTTTTTCTTTGTGGTGGCAGATCGTACAAGTACATGACAATTTCCTTAAGCCCAAACAGCTCATAGTGAGTTAGGTGCGTATGCGGTCTGGCAGCCATTTCTGCCTCGCTGGCCGACGTCTCACCCTGCAAGTGAGAATGGCCCAGTAGTGTGTACACATAGCGTGCCAACACATACCAGAGCATCTCCGTAAAAAAGGGGTAGCGAAACTTTTGCGGTACTTTTGTATTGTCCTCTACACTGGCTGTTTTCAGTTGCTTGACAATTCCGAATGAGTGCAGAAAATTACCACCAAAGACAAGCGACTCGGTGGGTGTGTATACGGCGTGTATCCAGCCAGTAGGTATGAAAAAGGTATTGCCGGCGGTAAGGTAAACGCGCGCGCATTTCTCAACCGTGTCGCCAAAGAAAACATCCGCTTGCTTGCCCGAAAGAACCCATTTTTCGTAGAGCTGGAGATTGCGATCAGTTGGCGGGATCAGCCAAAATACTTTGCTACCCTTGAGTATGTGATACCATACAGAGGTGCCGCCAAAGTCAATGTGAAAATCCGTGTAGCAGTTTTTCACAGACATCAAACAGTATTTTTGGACCTTGGGATACATCATGCCGCCAAGCAAATTGGTGCCCTCCTTCTGGGCATCTTTCAGCTGCTTGGGCCAGACGACATCTACCCAGTCAATTTGGCGAACTATTTCAGGGCTCTGCACATAGTGATCAAGCCGCGTGTGCGAAAACTCCAATGAGATAACATTGAGAAGACGATCCTTTTGAGGGTTGTCGTAGTACTGCTGCCAGTCCCTCATTGTCATTTGCAAATTTTTTTGTGTGTTGACGTCCATGACATCGAGAAGACGTCGCGAGCCAACGCATAGGCGAACATCGTTGACGGTGAACTCTTGTGAATCGGGCATGCGCAACCCCAAACCACTCTTTTCACGAAACAGCAGAGGTATATTGAAGCCGTGCTGCTGCAGAAATCTATGAAGGCAGAAGATTCAGTTCAATTAATTCAACAAAGTAGAGGGTGCGCCAATAGTCTATACTTACGCTACGGTCAAATCACTACCACGCATCTCACGCACCATGCCGGCCTGCGCAAACTTAGAGGACTCGAGTTTTTCGGCAACACTAAAGCCTCGAGCCCCCTCCGCATCTTCATCACCTAGCGCCCATTCCTCCAAATATAATTTACGCTGCTTGCGCTCACGCTGTCAAAGAAATAAAAACAAAAACAGTGGTGGTGGCCATTACAAAGTAGAAGCTGAGAAGCGTTTTAATAAATTTCTAAAAATATACAGTGGGCGGCGTCACCAAGTGGTGAATCACAGCAATCAGCGCGAGCGCATCTTTGCACTCTTCACCACAGTCTCTCTCACCATTCTCTTTTTAACATAAAATCTGTACGAGCTCAATACTCGTTTAAATTTTGACGTTTTTGTATTTTCATTTACACTCGCGTACGGCAATCCAACTGATTGGGTGCCTGCTGCTGCTGCCGCTTTGGCCTAACCAGAAGAACTTTGCACGTTGCTACACATTACGTAGTTTCTGGTAATTTCCGCGAAACCTAACCACCCGGCAATTTTTGTTATATTGTCTTAGCTACTGTATCAGCCTGCGCATGCACAGAGCCAGCATTGCTCTGGATGCAACTAAACTTACGGTTTACCCATCGACTGTTGCTTTTGTGCACTAACCGATTCACTTTTTGCAACAAGAGCAATAAATGTATCTTATAAGTTGTTTGGCACATGGCATGCAATTTGCGCATAAATTGTGGTGACTTGCAACTAAAAACAAAAAAATCTATAAAAATGGATTCAACCACGTCCCCGTTCTAAACAATATGTTTGTTGCAAGTCCTTTTAAAGGTCTGCTTGGTTGCAGCCATCGAAGCAGTGCGTACAAGTATAAAAACTTGTTTGGCATGTTCTAAGCGATTTTTTTTACTGACGACTCTTCATTGTCGAAGAAAATCTTGTTTTTGGGTTATAGGCATGTGGCAACCACGGTTGGACAATCGACATGTAGGAAAGACGGTGGTGGGGTCAGAGCATTAAAGTGCGTGTGAGTAAGTATATCTGTGATTGTATATACATATGTATGTACGTGGTGTATTTATTTTTGTTTATGTATCAGCTTGCCGGCCATACCAAGTCAAGTGGTATGCTTTGTTTTTGTAGTTTGTAGCATATTGTGTCGTCATCGTAGCCGCTCTTTACACGAGTCACTTGGGCGTTCCTCTATAGATTTAGGTGCTAATTATGAACGGTTGCCAACGGCAGAGTTCCAAGTTTCATTTAAAAGCGGCAGCATGTCTAGTTGAGAATCTGGGAGCACTAAACGAACGGACGGCCAAAGGGTAAACAAAGTTTGCAAGTGAATTTATGTATAGTTTTTATCTAAAATGAGATTAGAAGATTTGTTGCAGCGCATTTGCGTGGCATTGGCTATCTCTTAAAAACCGATATACTCAACTCAACGTGAGTTAAGCGGGGTTAGTCATGCAATATGTTTCTGCTGATCAAATGTTTGGATGTATAGCGCCTTTATATACTTTTCAACAGAGCTCGCAAAAAACGCTCAACACTTTCAGAGCGTCCGAAAAAAACCGCTCTCTTACGAACACTTTGAGAGAAGCTACTGACAAAACACTTTCGATTGTGTTTTTGCTCAAAAGTGTTCGGCTCAGACCAAGACCAATTTTTTCGCTTCCTTTTTGGTTGTGTTTTTCGCGGACACTTTTGCTTGAGACTTTTCGCAAAAGTGTCTTTTGTGTATGTATGATGTATGCGTGCTTGTGCGAGTCGCCTTTGTTTTACTTCGTGTTTGGTCGCACAGGCTACTTACACAAGCACGCATACACACGCAAAAGACACTTTCCCGGACACTTTTTGCGAAACGGTCTTTTGCTGAGGGTTTTTTAGTGAGCGATCGCTCAAAGTGTCTCAACATAAGTGTCATTGTAAGAGAGACACATTTGTTTTGCTCAACCGAAAACACTGACTAGAACCGAAAAGCGAAACTTAAAAAGTGTTCGGTTCAGTGAGAGACCGTTTTTGGTTTATTTTTTCTGTTTTGTTCGTGAGCCGACCGCATTGGATAAATGGGTTGACAGTTTTTTTCGAGCTCTGCTTTTCAAAGGCTTAGCTTCCTTTGTAACAAACTCGCGCCAACAAAAATAAAACTTAGTGTTCAAAATATGCGCTTTCCGTAAAAAAAAAACGCACTTTACTAAGTGATATTAAAATATTCATAGCTGCCAAGTTGTTCTTAGTTTTGTGTTCCGTCGCAGGTGTCCGTCGTGGGCATAGGCCGTGTTAATTTGGCCCAACCCAACAACAAAATTTCAAACAGCAGCAACAGCTGCCTGCTCTCTAATTAAATATTTTTACTAATCAAATGCACAAATATAATAAACTTCAAGTGAAAACTCAAAACAAATTAAATGTTGTGCCCCTTAAAGGTGCTCTTGCCAGATTCTTTAATAACACTTCGCCGCCCAGCAGGCCGCTCGCACAAGATGACAATGTAGCTCTTGTTCTTTCTTCTACTATGTAAATATGTTTGGGGCAATCATGTCGCTCTCGTTGTTTTTATCTGCGAGAAATACACCACACCGTCAGATAGAAAACGAAATGAGAAGAAGAATAGCAATAAACAAAATGGCAAGGAAAATTGTTGGTAGTGGCATATACACTCATTCAAAAAAGTTTAGCACCCCAATATGTTTTCTTCAAAGTTTAACTGTAACAAACTAATTTGCTTCATTTATTACAAAATTTTTGTTGAGCCATAATTGAAAGCCAACATTTTACTGAATTTTTACACATACAAATAATGGCACGAGTGTTCACTTTGTCTGCCATTAATGCATAAAGGCTAGAAGAACAGTTTAATATGAACAGCCCTCACAAGGAGGCACGAAGGTAAAAATGCCAGACTAGGCAGGTGAGCAACCATAATAAGCTGTTTTCAATTTTTTTTACGGCGTGAGAAAAATTTCATTTAAAGGCACAAAAAGGCTGATCTTTCACTTCACAAAATTACAACTTAAATTATAAAAAAATCTATTATTTCATACTTTGGCGCTTATTTACAAACAGCTGTTTAGTTTTCTAACACACAAAAATCACTTAATAATACAAAAATCGAGTATAAAAATATAATGTAATAATAATAACATGGCATTCGTTAAAATCGGCAGCGGAAATAACCTGTGCTATCATATTTGGTGTATTGCTTAAGTACTCCTAAAAACTACTGATTATATGTACTAGTTTACGGCATATACGGCAACGTATCCTCAACACGTTTTGGTCCATTACGTAGTTAAATTGCATTCGTCAGTTTTCTTTTTGAGAAAAATTCTATTTCGAACGCAAATTTAAAAATTAAAAAAAAAATGTTATACAGTTTTATTCATGGTTCGTAAAGTCCGATCGATTACGTAAAAAATGAGTGGTTGTTCATGAAAATCGGAGAAAAAATCTGGAAATACGTTCGAAATTAAAATTCTCGTAAAAAAATTATCAAAATCAGTTTAGTACAACCAGACATATTTGCTGCTAAGTAGAGAATATTTTTTTCTAGTTTCGAAAAATTTTTTTATCGCAACATCTCGAAATCCGTTCCATGAAAAAATTTGTTGATTTCAATTTCGGCTTTAGAATGCCATTTTACTACGGAAACAGCTAAAACATGTTGAGGATTCAAAAATTTTTTAAAATCTGAAAACTAGTGTTATCAAATGTACTTACGATATCTTCAAACAACAAATGAATTACGTTATGCTTGTAATGTTTTTTTTCTAACTAAATTTTCCTTAAATAGTATCCAGATTCTGTGCCAAGAATTTTATCATGCACTGTGTGCATGTATGTAAAATCCCAACACTTTTGGTCATATGGCGTCAGTTGTAATGCTCAGCGGGAGCTACTAAGCCAGCGCAATTCTCTCGCTCTCTCTATCTCTCACTCTACTTCTCTCTTTATACGCTCGCGCATAAGTGTGCGTGCAATGCCGTGTGCATTTATTTACTACATATTAATGATGATTTACACTTATTTAAGTATCCCTAAGATACAAATAGGTATGCACACAGTTAACAGTGGTGCCCACCGCTTATGCTAATGAAAAAGCAGTAGTTTAGTGTGCCAACACTTCTTGCAGCTTATCAAAATTTTTTTTCTATTATTAAAATGATATGGTAGTCAGCCGTACTCACCAATTGACGACGCTGCACACCTTTTGGATTGGCGCTGCTGCCGCTGTTGCTGTTGTTGCTATTGCTTTTGCCAGGCGACGACCCTGTTTCGGCGACGGACATAGCCACAAATCGTTTTTACTTCACTGGGCACACACTCGGGGCTTTTGTCTCTATGTGGAGTGAGTCAATGGGCCTCCTCCGTATGGCTCCGGCTCTAATCAGTGGCCGCGTGCGATATGCACACAATTAGTTTGCGCTTTTTTGTTGCTAGAGTTTTGCTGCTTTGATTTTATATCTTTAATTATTTAATACGATTTCACAGGCTGTAAAATACATAAAACGAAACGAAAGTTATATTTATTAATATTCAAAAAACACTCGCACTGTTTACACTTGATTAGCCGCTCCTCTACGTATTTATAAACACTGACCGCCGCACTAAACAAAATAATTATGGGCCCAACAGCAACGTTTTTTTATTACTTCATACAAATTGAAATAAAAAACTCACGCATACACACATATGCACACGGATACATTTCAAACTTTTACAAAGCTTGCAGCTCTCGCTCTTGGCTGGCTCACCCACACGACAGCGACGACAACAACGACTGCGACTGACAAACGGCGTGCAGAAACAAGAAGCTAAGCGTGTAGAATTCAACATGAAAACTCAACTTGGCTGCCACGCTAGTTCACCACAGCTCCAAACGAAACGACAGACCCTCGGTTGATTCAATAGGGGAACGCAGTCGATACAACTATTTCATACAGGGGTTGGAATCGTTAGTTAATCCTTGGGCTACGCCACTGCCTTCAGCCTCAGATTGTCTGTATATTCGTACTGCGCTATAATTTCACAGGTCAACGAAAAATATTCTGTGTGTGCTCAGTCGCAGCGCAGCGATGATTGAGTTTGTACCTGCGTGCGGCAAGTTATCTATAAGATGTGCGTTTGTATGCTGCTGTGTACGTGTGGGAGTTCGCTTCACTGGCCGATGCATTTGGCGTAATGTTTATTTTTTATTTTTTTATTTTACTTTTTTTGCACTTTACCACAGCTAATCACCATAGTCACTTGGTCAACGTTGCATATATTTGCCATATTGTTTAGACAACGTGTATTAAATTCGTTCTAAGTTGATATATATATTTTTCTTGTTGACTGCTGCTGGCTGCGTTGTCGTCGTGGTGGTGTGTAGTTATGACTGCTTTTGTTCTCTGTAAGCGTCAGACGTTCATATCAACGCGAATGCCGAACTCAAACTGGACGACCCAGCGCGAGTGACTGAACCACGAAGCTGCTTCTTTCTGACTGCTCTCTGCTTATTCAAAATTACACTTTTTTTCCACTTGTGCCATGAAATAACTTTTAATTAATTATGCATATACATATATATTCATACGCATTAAAAAATTGTATAAATTACGAAAATATTGCACATCTAGCAACACGTTTAGAATAAAAGAAATATTGAAACACTAATGTTGTTCTTTCTGTCTGTTCATGTCGGAAAAATATATTGCACTCAAGAAGCGTCGCAAGCGATTAACGATAGTATACCATGTTGAAATAATCGATATGTTGTTTATCAACATAAAACAGCTGTTGCACACCAAACCTAGTTCAATTTTTTGCGTTAAATTAAAATCACATTTATTTTCATATGTTAAACTTAATTAAGAAAAAAATAAGAAAATATAAAGTTCCTTTTACAAAACTGGTAAACTTGTTTTTTTTTTCTCCTAAGATTAATGCTCAAAGTACGTAGATCTATAACAGCTAAAGGTCCAGATCTTCATCCATTTGTTCGTCAGCCTTGTTTAAATTCACGTTGCAAGTGTTGTTGTTTTCGTAAAATCCTAAATCATCATCATCGTCGTAATCGTCCAAGTCCACAGCCACAGCTGCTGCTGATGGGCGTGCTGTCTGCTGTTGATGCGAGACTTGTTTATGCTCAGAAAACATGTTGGCTAGCGGTGGCCCTTGCCATGGTATTAACGCTGTACACGGTCGTGGTATGGACTTTAATAGCAATTCAGCTGGTATAACAGAAGCTATTGGATTTGCAGCTGGTACCGGACTTTGCTTTAGTTCATCACAGATTACAATACGGTTGGCATTGCGCAGCTTCTGTTCCAATTCCATAGCAGCCATTTGATAAGCCGGATTAGGATGATGATGTGTTTTTCCCTTGCTTGTTGAGGGTATGTCATCGGTAACAAGGCCGCCATGAACACTTGTGGCACCATTGTTATTAATACCAGAACTACCGACGCCACCAAGACCGTTCTTTGAATCGCCTGATATTTGTAGCCCACTGAAATGCATCGTTATGCGTTCCTCAGTAATTAATTGTTTGGGCGGGCTGCAGTATTTAAACATAATGCTTTAATTATGCGCAAAAGCGTGTAATTGCTTAGACTTACAGCACGGGTGCCTGTTGTTCCAGTGACTTGCGTTTTTGATGCCACTTGCCGCATTGTGTCTCAGTCTCTATATTGAAATTGTCATTTGACCCGAATTGCATAACACCTCCAGGCTGTGGTGCATTTGTGGTGGCCAACAACCAGGGCATTCCATCAAGTAGCCAAGGTGTGGCTGGACTCGGGAATACTGTGCGTTGCTCCGTTTTGTGATTGAGGTTCTGATTGTTTGATCCGTCGTACGACCTTAAAATGTTCAAATTTTAGTTGTGGGTAAAAAGATTATTTATCTTTTACAAAGAAAGAAATTCTTACTGCATTTTAATTTGTTTTTGTTTATATTCATGCAGGTTTTAGATTTGTTTTCGTGTTAGTGGGTAATTGTATGAATTAAAGAGCGAAATTCTTCTTCTACTTAGGATGTCTAGAAACATCGATGTGTTATTATCGATGCTTACAGTGCTGCTAACTTGAGTAAACTTGTTATGAAAGACGCTAGCAACACTTGCTACTTGGTAAGTGTTTGTAAACGCCAAAGAACGTTTGAAACGCTTATAAAAAGCGCACAACATTGACTTAAAAATAATACAACTTTCAAAGTGGAAGTGATCGTTCAGATTTATTGAGCAAAAATTTTAAATAATACAGTGGAAAATCCCAATCTTGCACATACATACATTTGTAAAAATCTTCAAGAATGCGTTACACAAAGTAAGTGCCATTTAAGACCTTATATATTTTTATGAACTTAAATTAAGAGCAACTTTTATTTTAATTTATATTAAACAATTGGCCGTGAAGCAGTATCAAATATTATCTGCATAAATAATAATTTCCCTGACTGACTATTTAGTCAGTCGCTCCTGGGTGGAGCATTGGGGATCTCTATTAATAACTGTTCGAAGAGAACAGGGACCTACAGTTTATAGCCGAATCCGAACGGCGGTGTCTTGAATTAATAGAGACTTTTTTGGGCAAATAGCGCATTTGAGCTAGCGATGCCAGTGCTAGGCAAATGTGCCAGTGCTACTGCGGGGATTCGAACCACCGACCTTCGGTTTGTAAAAAGCGAGTACGCTACCACCATCTGTATAAATACAAGAGCTAAAATATATGAGTTGAAAAAATGCTTGCAGTTTAAAGCTATAATTTATTGCGTAATCCAAATCTAAAGATATTCAAGTCCAAATGCACCTTCTTGAATGCCATTTTTGTTTTGTTCATACTTATCAATTAGCACAGATTTTTAAAATAACATGTTTTTCAACCCAGATCAACAATTTTTCAACCAAAGCCCATCATGGCAACAACATTTGTAATGACGCTAATGACAATGTTTTGTTTTAAAAATATCGCCTGTTACTAGGCTTTAATACGTAGGGACTGACTGCACTAAAGGCTTATCAGTTCAAGACAGCTCGACCCCCTGTAAGATGATTGACGCAGTAAGACACAATGCTTTAAGGTGCAGTTAGTGAAGTGATTTTAAATTGCATCATACGGCGCACGAGGAAAACAAAATATGTACTTATCAGAACATATGAAAAATAACAATATACCATTCCACTGTTCTCCACTATACACAATAACTTGACCACAACTGTAAAAGCTGTGCTCTTTTTTGATCCAAAAGCTGTCTGCGCAAAAACTTTCAAGTCGCTATGCCTCTCTTGTTGGATTTTATCCAACACATGTGAAAAATCTTCCGACCACAGTCATTCACTATCGTCTTAGAATTTGCAGCTGCAGCGCAGAAAAAAGTGCATTCTCACAAATCAAATCTGTTATATCAGATAATAAATAACAGAAAAAATAATGTAAGTTACAAATATACGAAAACTTAAAAAGCATTATGACAGTGAATACAATTAAAGTGAATATAAGTTATTTTTCAATTAAAACTAGCTAAAATGAGTTCAGTAATCGTAGGTTGAAAATTTGTTTATGTTTCACTTTCCTAATTGCTGGTTGCTGATCAACATCAATATAAACAAGCCGTGCGCTGATAAAGCTCAAACAATTAAATATACACGTGTATGGAAATGTATTTCGTCAGACACAGAGGGGGTCAATAAAGCTTCCAAGCTGTACATACCTGTGTATGCATATATACATATGTATGTACATTGTTTTTGCATAGAAACAGCAATTTAAATTTGACGTCAGGCACCCATCCATTTTTGTAATTTTGAATAAGTTTGGTTTTAAAAGTTTTAATAATAGAATAGCAGTTTGGTACTAATAGTATTACAGTTATTAGCTATAAAAACAGCCAAAAAGATTTGGATACTTTCTGTTCGCTTTGGTGGGTGGACTTGAAAATTAAATAATATTATTACAACTATTCTACGGAGCAGAGCCCAAAAATAATAGTAATTTATATAAATGCCCTTAGGCCAGGACTGTCGACAGAAAAGTAATGGCACGATGGGGGCCAACGACGGGTCCTAAGCACACTCCTCTTTTTCGAAGATTTTTAATGTTTAATGGTTAGAAAACTCTAGGCCTGTGATAAATCCCTCGTTGCTCCATCCCTGCTGTTCTTGTTAAATTGCTCACTTTTTGCAGATATTTCTTATATGCGTTAAAAAGCTCATTACTCTATTCTATTTGTAAGCTCCACTGAGCTTTTTGTTACTGCAACCGCCTGCATGCAAACCCTATCACTCACCTCTGTAACTTCGATCGCCGTACAATAAAGGTGGATCTCATTTGTATCTCTACTTCCAATCAACTTGCTCTTTCTTTTAGAGCAGCACAGCTAAATACTTAAAATGTGCTTAAGAAAAATAACTGCATATTTTCTGCGTACGATCACAGTTGTTGTTATGTGCATACAAACATACGTATGTGTGCGCTTACGCACAACCATTAGCTTCGGGCGGGTCCCGGCAGTGCAATATCAAGCACATATTCTCAGAAAAAAAAAAATGTATACATATATACAATATATGTGGAATAATAGGATAATAAGAAAGTGTGGATATGCCAAATTACGTCTGGATGGATTTTGTCATAGAGTGGAAAGGCGTCAGATATTTACACGACTCGCCAAAGCCAAACTTTACCTGATTACGTATAGTGCGCATCTTTTGTTTAAATTGATCGTCCTAGAATTACAATTTTAAAGCTATGCACGTGCATATTCAGTCAAATCATTTAAATTTTAAGGCGTATTTTCTAACAAAATTTCCACTTATGTAGCTCAAGAACAACATTTTTCAACGTGCCTGTGTTAAACAGTGTAACTTGTCAAAATGACCTTAAAAAAGGCTGTCAAATGTATTTAGGTGAATGTGCGAGTGTATGTTATTCATTGGCTCGGTTTTCAGCACTAAACAACACTTTCTAGATATAAATGATTCGTTTCGTTTGGATCTAACTTAAAATTCCTTTTATAACTATTTTGGTTTTGAATTACATTGCACGATTAGTTATCCAGAAAGTGAATTATATAAAATTTTCAACAAAATGTGGAAGCGTTTGGCGAGTTCATTTGTGCCTAAAACAACACAAATATACAAACAAGTCGCAAGGTTTGTATTTTTTAGCAATAAAAAGTGTGCATACAAAATTAATCAGCAGCTGTTAATGGTGGTGAAATTTACAGGCGTTGCCAAACAGTCGCGATTTATTCTGATTTTGATATATCATTTACATGGCATGCCTGTATTTTTGTTTTTTGTGTTTATTTTATTTGGAAACGAAATCACGTGCTTGAAGTGAGCTTTATTCTTGTTTTAGCTCGATTATTGCAAAGATGTGGCCACATTGTGCTTAATGCCTGTGGTGTATTTTGCACGTGCGCTGTGCCAATAAGACGTTCAAATTTAAATTAAGAATTATTGTCATAGAACGTACGTTTGTTCGGCATAGCAAGACGCCACTGCATTGCTTGTTTTAAACATCAAAGCTTTTCTCGCAAAGCTTAAACCTGTTATCAGCAACGCTCCTATGTGATTACATAGTTGATTTCATTCGGAGCGTTCCCTCATTTTTATATGTGCACTTGCCAGTTTTGGTTCTGCTGGTAGCGCGTTTTAACCTGTGTGTCAATTTTTAACGTACATACTTGTATACATACATGTACATATATATACACGTATTTGGACTGTTTGCACAATATTTGTTCGGATTCACTGTAAACAAATTGATCGTTCGCAAATTCCACGGAACTACGTTGGCGGCAGCTCGCTGTATCTGCTAGTTTGCATTTAAACATTTGACGCGAGAAAAAGCACACAGACTATTGGAATAACCCATGACTCAGTCTGACGTGGCTGCGCAGCAGCGTTGATAAGTTCCAGTCGATTGACGGCGACGCTAACGTCGGGGAAGTACCTAAAACGAAAGTACCCAGTGATTTCCACACGCAATCTCATTCTCAGTTTGGATGCCCACTGAAACGGTTTCAGAGCCGCGTTTTTATGTTAAAGTTAATTTAAATACGACGCAAATTAAATAAACAAAGTAATTACAAGGCATCAACAAAAATAAACAACTCTCAGTTGTTATATAAAGTAATTATTATTATTATTACTACAAAACGCACAATACCATGAGCCAATATTTCGACCTGGACAAAGGCAAGAATGTGAGCTACGCAAACGATAGCTCTACTAGCGATTATAGCAGCGCCTCACCCACATCCATGATCATGTCGCCAGCTCCTTCACCCGAATCAAATGCGCTTCACAACGACTTTAGTAACCTTTGTTTGCCATCGGCAAGTTCACCACTACAGCTGCAAAACTCACCATATCAACCACAGTCGAATCAGCTGCTTAACAATGGTCAATTTTGCATTGACGGCAGCAATTTATTAAACGTCAGCGTTCCAGCTTTTGGAAATATGTATACGGACCGTTACTACTCCTCTGCTCAACAAGCGCAAGGCTCATCAAATTTTTTACAAATTGACACGCACATGGCAGCTGTGCCATCAGTTGGTATCCCATCAGCAGATCCCTCCGCTGTCAAGCATGAGTACAACGCTGTTTTGCACATTGCCGAGCAGCCGGTGGAAAAGTTCCGGTTTCGTTACAAATCAGAAATGCATGGTACTCATGGCTCGCTAAATGGCGTCAACTCGAAGCGAACGCCAAAGACTTTTCCTGAGGTGGAACTTCGCAATTACAAAGGTCCGGCTGTGATACGTTGCAGCCTTTTTCAAACTAACCTAGATAGCCCACACTCTCATCAGCTTGTGGTGCGCAAGGACGATCGTGATGTATGCGATCCCCACGATCTGCGTGTGTCCGCACAGGAAGGGTATGTGGCGCAGTTTATAAATATGGGAATTATACATACGGCCAAAAAGTATATTTATGATGAGCTATACAAGAAAAAGGAGGAGCGATTGGTGTTTCAAATGGGACGTAGGGAACTGTCCACCAAGCAAAAACAGGAGCTGCACCAAGAGACGGAAAGGGAAACCAAAGATATGAATCTTAATCAGGTTAGTACAAGCAGCAACATAGCCATTTTAATCCACATATTTACGACTTGGCCGTTTTTAGGTGCGCTTGTGCTTTGAGGCCTTTAAAATAGAGGAAAATGGGCCTTGGATCCCCATTGCCGCGCCCGTATACAGTAATCCCATTAATAATCGCAAATCAGCCCAAACCGGAGAGCTTCGCATTGTGCGCCTAAGCAAGCCCACGGCGAGCGTGATGGGAAACGATGAGCTTATTCTACTTGTGGAGAAAGTCAGCAAGAAAAACATAAAAGTGCGTTTTTTTGAGGAGAATGAAGATAACGAAATTGTGTGGGAGGCCTATGCCAAGTTTCGAGAGTCTGATGTGCATCATCAATACGCAATTGTGTGTCAAACACCTGCTTACAAAGACAAAGATGTTGACAGGGAAGTGAACGTGTCTATTGAATTAATACGACCGTCAGACGACGAACGCTCATATCCAGCGCTTCCTTTTCGCTACAAGCCACGCGAAGCGATTGCTTCACGTAAACGGAGACGCCTTTGCTCCATGGCCAACAGTGGAAGTAGCTCTAGCTCGGGCAGCGCACAAAGCTCCTTCGAATTGCCCAAACCATTGCTGCAGCATGTTGATCAGACCATTAGCCAGGAATTTTGCCGTGAAAAACTCTTAAATGAGTTAAATTTTTCGGACGAACTTCGAGAAGTGGTCACTAAGAACACAGAAGAGCTGGAGAATATCTGCCTATTCCCTAATTTAATGCATGCCGATAATCACGATAAAGACTCCTCCGCCTTCAATAAATCTTTGAATAAAACCGGCATTTTGCAAGAAGACGGTCATGGCAAAGAGTCTGACACAGTCGGCAAATCATCTACACGAAACAGTACCATGACCTATTTAGAGGAGATATTCAAAATTTTTGAATCGGTGCGACGGCACAACGATGACTCAAAGCTCTTTGGTAAATCACGCAAAAGAGTAGAAGAACTCTTTACAGAACATGCACTTAACAATTACAACAATGACACACTTTTGCATGAGGTTATAAGCCAAAAAAACGACAATCTAAAATTGGGCATCACGACAATCCAAATGATGACCTTCTTTGGCCTGCAGGAGCTGGCAAACAGTGCACTCAATGCCGACGGAGACAGTGGGTTGCACTACGCTTGCCAGTGGGACAGATCCCACTACATCAGATCATTGCTTAGCTTAGGCTGCAATCCTAATCATCGGAATCATGCTGGCAATACGGCATTGCATTTAGCCGTTAAAGAGGAACGCCTTGACTGCATACAAAGCTTTCTTAACGGGACCTCGGTTAAACTAGATTTAACGCTCAAAAACGACGATGGTTTGACGCCGCTGCATATGGCTATACGACAAAATAAATATGCAGTAGCCAAAAAGCTGATTAACCATGATCGCAACTCAATAAATGTGGCTAATACTAAGGATGGCAATAATGCACTGCATATGGCAGTGTTGGAACAAAATGCAGAGTTGCTTGTGCTTATACTAGATGCACAAGATCTGACAGACATACTGCTGGCACGTAACGCTGCGGGCTATACTCCATTGGAGTTGGCGCGCTCCAAAGGTAATGAGCGTTGTATGCAACTCTTGCAGGAGGTATATCCCGAAAAGGATGAAACGGCTATGACCTGGATACCGCATAATGTAAAAGAGGAATTGGATTCGTCTTCCGACGATGAGAGCAGCGAGACTGTATTGGAGGAAATCAAAACAGAAGACATAGATATTAAAATGGAAGAAGCTGATGTGGATGCAGAGGATCAACAGTGTACAACTAAATTGCCAGAAGCCTGTGCAAGTTCAACACAGGATCTCCAGGCACTGCTTAATGACAAAGCGAAGTTGAAAAGATTAGCCCTTATTCTCAACGAACCAAGCGCAAACTACCCTCTTCAGCCAAAATGGAAAGAACTGGCTAAGGAGTCCCAATTAAGCCATAAGATATTCATCTGGTCGAATGGCGAGGCAATGCTAAGTTATATTAAAAACAACTCCAATGGTCGTGAGCTTACGGCCTTTGAGCATGCACTTCGGGCACTAAATTTAAAATCCATCGATCATCTGCTGCAAATCTAAGCCCATATATTAACAGTGAAGTTAAATATCCCTTTACAACAACAAAAATTATACTATTTTTATACTGTCTAAATTGATCAAAAATAAATTTTTATTAGCAGTAAAACTACTTACTACACATACATACATATTAAATACACTTTGTCATTTAAGCATAAGGGGAATGTACACTTGGTATCAAAACACATTTCCGGTATTCCATGATAGTCACTTATAAAAATATTGTTCTTGCTGTAAATCACATTGTGGCTATGGGGGACTTACCGAGCTCAGGTATTCCCCTTGCTCGAGGTCAACGTTTTAAATCCGATGTTGCATTGCCATTGCATTGGCAAACAAGATATGTGAGTCAAAGCATGTTTCTATTTATAATTAATGTCACCGCGACAAAATCGAGCCCTGGAGATGCCTTTTCGATTTACATTAAAATTCACACTAATGGTCGAGGCCTGCTACGCACTTAAGAACTTCATTTGAATGGTCAATGTATGACGAAACCCGAGAATGATATCTGTTAAGGTATGTAATAGCTTGTATGTGAGGCTAATAAACAACGAAACGTCGAATTTTATGCTATATCTCTGCTCCTACAAGCCACTTTCCTTGAATATCCCTACAATACAATTTTACGCGTAGAAACACTTTTTTGGGATATGGGTATTGCGGGGTACTACCGATTTACATTCGTATACGTTTTTAATGCCTTATTTGCTTTTATGAAATTTTCGTAGTTCTTACTGAATGGATAAGCTTATCACTTACCCACATTTAGAATAACATTAAACATTTAACATACATGTGTATAACTATGTCTTCTTGCAGCAATATGGCTGAAATTATCGATGGCAAGGCCATGGCACAGGAGATACGTCTAGACCTGGCTAAGCAGCTACAGGAGTTTGTTGCTGCTGGCAACCGTGTGCCACATCTGACGGCTGTCATTGTGGGTGATGATGCCGCAAGCCAGACTTATGTTCGTAACAAAATGATTGCCTGCAAGGAGGTTGGCATAAGCAGTGAAACAAAAGTGCTGCCAGAGTCAACAACCCAAGAGGAATTGCTGCAGATCATCGACGAGCTGAACAGAGATGAGAATGTTAATGGTTTGCTAATGCAGCTGCCGGTACCGCAGCACATTGACGAACACACCATATGCAATGCCATTGCGGTAGAGAAGGATGTTGATGGCTTTCACGAGGTGAACATTGGCCGTCTGGCTCAGGATATGGAGGGTATTGTGCCAGCCACACCGTTAGGCATTAAGACGCTGCTGGAGCGCAACAAGATAGAGACGTTCGGTCGCAATGCTGTTGTCGTTGGACGCTCGAAAAACGTCAGTCTACCCATGGCAATATTGCTGCACTCGGATGGTAGAAATGCAACCAAGGGTCTAGATGCCACAGTCACCATTTGCCATCGCTTTACGCCCCCCAAGGAGCTTGCCAAATTTTGCCGTCTTGCCGATATCATTGTAGTGGCTGTTGGCAAGCCGGGCTTAATTACTAAGGATATGATTAAGCCCGGCGCGTGTGTCATCGATGTAGGCATCAACCGCATCACTGACGAAAAAACCGGCAAGTTCAAGATTGTAGGCGATGTTGATTTTGATGGTAGGCGATAACTTGCATATATATTTCGTTTGATTTACATAAGGATTTTATTTTCAATCTTTGCAGAAGTGCGTCAGGTGGCTGGATATATAACGCCAGTGCCAGGCGGAGTGGGCCCCATGACGGTGGCCATGTTAATGCACAATACCTTAAATGCTGCCAAGAAACAGGCTCAAAATCAAAGCGGAAAATAATGATTTTTTTAAGGAGCTGTAGTAATTGCATTTTAGTTTTTTAATCGAATGACTCAAATGTCCTAGCAGCAAGTAATAGTATTTTTTTTATTTAATTCATTATCCGTTAGTTAACTATTTTTACTAACTGCTTATATGACTATATACATACATACTATATAAAATTATATAAATAACACAAAAACGAATCTCTACTACGTAGCCAAAACGCCATCATTTTTAATATTTTGTTTTGCGTTACTTGCTGTTTGTGAGCTTCATGTAGCCAGACTGGGGGGCATCATAGAAAATTACGTCTTGAAATATATGTGTAGATCTTAATAATAACAATTTGTTCTCTGTTTAATCAGAAGTTTAAGCGGATTTTTTAAACGGAATTCTGTTTAAACCACGGAACCAATTGTTCCGACTTAACAAATATATTACCTAGTTTAAAAACATACGAGGAAGAACGACTCAGAATGATGATGAAAATCGAAAGTTACGTCAAAGAAGTTATTTGAAGTATATGATGTAAGTTTCAAGTTCATATTTTGGGGTGTGGGAGAATAGGTTACGGGTGGCGGGGCGTCCAATTTGGGTGTGGATTTGTTCATTAGGGCCATATGAATAATCTTACTAAAATTTTTAATTCTAGATAATTTTTTCCCATAATTACGTATAGTCAAAGGGGGTGAAATTAGTACATTTTTGACCATAACTTCTGTTCTATTTGTCCAATTTCGATACAAAATTATAATGAGTGTAGCTAAAAAGCGTAAAAATCTACTAGGGGCGAACGGGTTAAGATATTGACATAGTTTAACAAATTTCATCTGCTCAGGAACTATGCGTACCATCTGGTAAAGCTTCGTTTCTCTAGCTCTTATAGTCTCCGAAATCTAATTGTTCATACAGACGGACAGACTCAATCGCTACTCATGGTTATGATAAACATTTTGGTATAAAGGACTTGAGGTCTGCCACCCATCCTTCTGTCCGTTACAAACATTGCACAAATCTAGTATGCCGTTTGTACCTAGATCTACGGTCTAAAAAGTGCATGAGTGGCATTCGGAGGTTTTTTAGAGTTCCCAAGCACTGTACCAAATTTGATCAAAATCGGTTTACTATATCATATAGCCTCAACAGGACAGGAGCGGTCAAAAAAACCTTTTTATTGCTAAATTCATCTGTTTTTTGCTTGTTTATGAAGATATCCTAACCATTTACCAATCATATTTCTTTTTGAGTTCTAAAGTACTATAACATATCGGATTTAGTTACAATTTGGTGGGTGGTACAGGGTATCCGATCTGCCCTATGCACCTTGTATTATACATCATATCAAGGAAACAAAAAAACAGGGTATCTTAAAGTCGTCCGCAACCAACTTTAACGTACGCCATCTTTGTACCCTTTACCTTTTAGTACAAAGAGTATATTAAGTTTGCGCAAGCCGAAAATGTATGTAACATATAGAAGGAGTTACCTAAAGTATGATCAGGGTGACTAACGAGCTCGGTATACCGATGTCCGTCTGTCTAGATTTCAGAGATGTTAAGAGCTAGAGCAACCAAACTTTCAGATTCGATAGGGGTGTTTCAGAGGACCTGAAAAAAAAACAAAAGTTTTAGGTGGATAATTTGTTTGTTTACGTAGATATCGAAACTAAAGCATTGGCATTCGGAAGTTTTTTGGAGATTAGATTAAATTATTTTATTAAATTTTATCAAAATCTGTTGTCTATATCATATAGCCCCTTAGGACCGATTGGTCAAAAAAATTAGTTTGGTGCCAAATTCGTTTGTTTCGTGTGTTTATGAAGATATTATTAAATATCTTTTAGGGTTCAGCAGCAATGTACCGGATTTAGCTGCAAGGGTGTCCAAAAGTCGTCCGCGTCCGACTTTAACGTACGCCATCTTTTTTTTCTAAACCAAGCAGCTGAATCTCGACTCACTTCTTAGATAGTAGAGAGGACTTACGTATTTAAAACGTATAATTTTAAAACTCACATTTCCGGTAAAAACTGTATATTGCAAATTTTTCCAAATAATTCTCTTGCTAATTTTATTGCTTTATGATGGTAAAAACAGACTCAAGTATAAGTAAACGTGGTGTAAGTGAGTTTTATTTTATAAATCATGGGCTATAAAATGACAGATGTTTTTGAAGCTATCAGGCAAAGTGCGCGCTCGCTACCCAGATTAGCTGAACTGAATGGATTTTCATATACCTGCCTGAGTTTGGGTTATATATAAAGGAAAACTGTTTAATAGCGATCAGTGTAACGTTGTTACTTGTACTGACATTAGGAAGTGTCATGGAAAAGTTGTTATCAAAATTGAAAGGCTGCAGTGAGCTGCTTGCAGGTGGAGGCGTCCATCATACTAGAAACATTTTATGGTTAAATAGTTTTTGTGCTGCGTTTCTAGAGTTAGCTAATGAGCTTCAATTATATCTGCCAAGCGCTGCGAGTAGAGAAGTGCTTGATGAGAACCTACATATGGAGACAATTTTCCTGTGCCTAACACAAAGCATCACCTGCATTAGCCAATTGGAGCGGATTTTAAAATCTAAAAAAAATAGTGCGAAGCAGTATCTGGCAATGACATGGCAACTGTTTTTAGATCGGATTATCTGGTGTCTCAGTAGACTTCACACTGCGATTATATTGCTTGTAAAAAGTGATGAGGTGCCAATTGCGGAACGTTCTTTGGGAGAGCTAATAGACCTAGCGCTAGACCAACTGGAAGTCTGCAATCAAACTCAAAGTGAATCAAAAAGTGAACCTCACGAGATCGATAGCCAGCGACTACGCAACGTTATTAATCATATTTTGACGCATGTTCTGGCTTTTGCCAATATCACTTTGGAGTCCGATAAAATAGCAATCAATGCACTCTGCGACAAGCTATTAAAAGAGTGCATAGCTTTTCAGAGATGTTTCGACACTTCCTATAGCGACGCTAGCAATGTGGATCGTAAGTTGGGGGCAATAGCCTTGGAGAACGCACTTAGTCGTTTGGAGGCTTTTTTAAATGAAGCTCTTTTGAGGCTAGTTTTCATCACTCAACTAGAATTAAACGAAGCGTCTGTTAAAAATCTAAAAGATGCCATGCGTACATCCTTTGAAACTTTTTCGAGTAAAGATGTAGTAAACCATCTAATTGAAAGTTTTGACCTAAATATGGATCGCATTCAACAAATTGGCGTGTTTGCAATATCATTTTCTCCGCACGTCAAAACCAGAACCATTGTGCGTAGCTGTTTGGCATCGTTTGAGTTCTTGGATGCTTCCATAGTGCCAGCATTTCAAGCACAACGAATGGCTGGTATCTACGCTGACATTTTGGAGCTTCATCTGAATGAGGAAATTCTGATTTTTCGCAATGTGATACAGGAAATAATCGACAGTGAAGCTTTAATATGCAATTATTTGGATACGTTAGGGCACAGTATTCAGGTTGCGGAAAAAATGTTTTCGAAATCGAAACTTAATCAAGTCGTCAATATGGGAAATGTATTATTTGAGCATTTTAAGGTTAAATTAAACTACGATGCCTTGAATGAAGACGAAATGTGTGTGCAAATATTTAATGAGTTTGTACAAATTTTAAAGGAATGCCAAGCTATACTTTCACACGAAGTGCAAGTTAATCCAAAACGTGTCATTAAACGAGTAAAGATACTGTACTCTGTTTTAACAAAATTTCGCAATACCTTTAGGACGAGTCCCCCACTCAGCTTGGAATCAAAGTTATCTCATTCTACAATTGACTCCTCAAGCGAGCTACCAACCATTCAAAACGCTGACCGCTGTGAGAACTTGTCCAACTTTGAAGAAAATGTAAGTCCTATCAACGGAACCAAACGTCAAAAGTCTAAACGCCGAAGAGAAAGCCTAAGAACTGCACTTTTTAAGCAAGAGGAACTCATGTTGGCAGCAGCTTCCACAAGGAGTAATGAAACGACTTTACAACTATCAAATATTTATACAATAAGCAAAAAAATGTGTATTAAATAAATAAGTTACATACAAACTAAATTCAAATTGTACTTGGTATCGGTTATTAACAAATAATCAAATAAGTACTGCCAACTAAGTTGACATACTTTAAAAAAGTTGGCACTTAAGAATTGTTTGTTTTTATTTTTTTGTCAGCCGGTCGTTATGGGGTTTAGACATTGTTTTGTTTTAGTGCTTAGAATTTTTATTCTACTGTCAATAGTAACAATTTATGAAAGCAGTACTGCTCAAAACAAATCTGGGCCTAAAATTTTTGAAAATATTACAATAATGGCTGCAACAACAACGCCAACAAGGCAACTGCTTTATGCTTGCAATTTTGAGGTTTTTGGACGAGTGCAAGGTAAACGAAATTTCTTATAAAAGCAGCGAGTAATTGATCGCCAAATAAATATTTCTAACATTTTACAGGTGTTTTTTTCCGTAAGGTAAGTTCAATTGAAGCGGATTAATACAATATTTAACGCGCACATGTAGTACACACAGAAACAGGCAAATGTATTAGGCGTTCGTGGCTGGTGCATGAATACCAGTGAGGGCACAGTGAAGGGTCAGCTGGAAGCTCCACTTGCACAGATAAATGAAATGTAATGCAATTGATTTTGTTACTTATGTTGTCAAAAAAAAACCAACTAATTTCAGGAAACATTGGCTTCAGAATAAAGGCAGCCCCAAGTCTAATATATTAAAGGCCGAGTTTTCGACGTCGAAGGAAATTGACGCATATACCTTTGGTGCTTTCACTATAAGACGATAAAGTGTGTCAATGAAGTTAAATCAATCCTGTGGTGACCTTGTAAGTTGTGTATTTGACTTAAGGATTTAGAGACAATAATTCGTTTTTAGGTTTTTGTTTACAGCTGAGCTTACATTTGTGAGGAAACTGAAATTTTCGTGATTTACAAGCCAAATCCTAAATAATCGTGCAACATATATTTTTCGGCAGATATTTAGACGTACAATAAAGTTTACACCGTCTCTTGCGTTACTTTGTATAAAATTAGTACACAAAGTTGTAGATGTTATAATAACTTTATTATTTCGATACAATAACAAGCGCATAGTTGCATTTTAAGTAGTAACTATATTAACGCTAGTGATGCACTTTAATAAAAAGTAACGATTATGAGTACCCATTTGAGCCACATCTCACTCGCACGCCTGCACATACTGATGGATGCTGGCCTTTGTTGTAGAGCGTGTAAGAGCGAGACAACCACATTAGCAACGTGCGTACTTTGGTCTAAGAAGCACAGAAACGAGTACAGCTACGAATACACGTCGTTTTGCCAAAAGCGTAGCAGAAGCAGGCAGCGATGAAAAAAATATAAATGGGAAAAAACTTATGAAAAAAGAACGACGAATTCCGCCGCCAAAAGAAGCATATAGAAATATTAAGTGTCCTGTTTAAATTAAAAAGATTGTGCGTATTAAATTATGAATAAATAAATTTAAACAATTACAAATTCTTGCGTGCTTCTGTGCATAAGGGTGTGTGTGTGTGTGTGTAGTTCACAATTTGGTTACTTTCGCGCTGAAAACGTTTTCCTACTACTTTTTTTCGTCTGATGAAAAAAAAAATAATGTACTTAAGAATAATTTATCTCAAAGTAGTGTTTCGCTTAACATAAAAAAAGTGGCATATTTAATCTAATATATATAAAAGAGTTTTTCATGTACGGCATTATGGCGTGAACAAAAAATTAAAATATTGTGTAAATAACTGAAAATAGTGGAACACTGCTAACCCGCACACATATACAATACACAAGCTCGTCACTACGTCTGTGTGCGTGTGTTTTTTGTTGTGTGTGCTCTGTGCGCGCACATATTGAAAAGAAGGCGCGAGGTGCAGCAATTAAACCCTAGAAAAAAAATTCAATATATGAAATTATATAAAGAACACAGCCATAGGAATATAAAAACAATATACATATGCGCTACAAGGCATATGTGTATTTATATAATCACATGGCTTGTATTTTAAAGTGCTTTATGGTATTATATTGCATTTTCAATTGCCGACTTAAAGATTTCGTCAGTGTGATTCTGTTCCCCGTACCACGCATTAGCATTAGCATTAACATTGCCTATTGCCTATGCGAGAGAAGAGCACGACCAAACGAATAAATGGAAAGCATACGACAAAACAGTATTTTTTTATTGCGCATCATTGTGAATGAGCAATAGCTCGCGCGTTCACTCATACATGCGCATGTATGTATGCACATATATGTGACTCTCGTTCTCTTGTCAAGCAAAGGCCAAGAACAAAACAACAGTTTTACAGCGCCGCGCTCAGTAGAGCTGCGTGCGTGTGTGTGCTGTGCAAATTGTGCGCGCCGGAAAATTTTCCTATAGGAGAGAAGATGAACATTTGCGACTAGAGCCAGGCAGCAGCAGTCAAAAACGGCGGCTTTTGCAGAATTTTGAAATGCATTTTTATTTCCTATATTTTTATGCCAGAACAAATATTATGTGGGGATATATCATGAGAGTTCAAATAAGACTTGCGATAAGCAGCCAATTTTTATCTTTCTTCAGTAGGCCGCCAAACAAAACGCAATGCCTACATGCTAGTGAGTCTAATGACTGTGGTGTATGTGTGTGTGCGAGAGTGTGTACTTGCGTATTACTTAGCTTATGTTCCTTGCGTAAACTGTCAAAATCAAAAATAAAAATTACTAGAAAGTACAAAAATTATTTAATCTCTTTAAAGCGACTTGCCACTAGGACGCATCAAGAAGCCCTTAGGAATCCACCAAAATCTAACAAACTTCAGCCTGCGTAGCAAAATCTATTAAGCCAAATGCAGCAAATCTGTCTGCGTGCGGCAGCAACGGAAGAAGCAGTAGAATTATGGCGCCAGCGCTCACAACAGAGCCACTAAGTCCCAAAGAGAAATTAACAAGTACAGCTTCGCCGACCACGCGTCATTCCATCCGTAAGCTAGAATCACCTAGTGCCAGTGACAGTGTCGCAGAAGCAGCAGTATCAAGCGCAACTGTCAAAAAGTCAGTGACTTTAATAATACCCTCAACGCGTGTAACCCGTTCTAAAGACGCTGGGACACAGCGAACATCCGCCTTATCAATTGGGCAGGCTAGTAAACGCAAATCCATTGCCAATAATAATATCAGCGGCGTTAAGCAGAATAATGAACAAATGGGCCTGAGCGCCACCACCACAACACTCACAAATACGGACAACAGCAGTTGCAGTCTGACAGTCCTACCTAACAATAGCAACAATAGCAGTAGCATCGTTGCAACATCGGCGTCAGTGGCGGTGGCAGCCACAGAGCGCAACAACAATTGTAAGGATAACACTACAGCTCAATTGTTGGCCGATTTGACAAACGATTTTGAAGAAGCGATTACAGCAGATATTTGTTTAAGGAAGACATTATCCGAAGTGAGTCTAGGTAAGGACCCGCCAACAGCCGTCATCGAAACACCGGTGGCCGCGAACAATAACAGTGTGCTGCCGGCCCCTTCGCACATGGATGTTGCACAGTCGACAAGTTTAACAGCAGCAGCAGCCGCAGATCAGGAATTAGTAACAACGTCTATTGGGCAGCAGCCAGAAGTTGACAAAATTGCAGAGCTAGCTCAGATCATCTCAGTGCAGGATTTGCCACGATTAAATGCAGAGTCTTCACAAATAGTTGACAATCTTGAGGGTAAGACAATGTTGACTATCGTAGTTTCTAATTATAAACTGCTTTCCGTCTTTTTGTTTTTTTATAAATAGAACGCCTCAGCCAACTGGATGGTGGCACCTTAGCCTCCGTTGTCGATATAAGCACATCATCTTTTGAAGCTCCTTTGCCCGCAACTCCCAGTAAGCAGCAAGATCAGCAAGACCAGCAAGCCTTGGTCGCTGTCCTTGCCTCACCTCATCAGCAACAGCAGCTGCGACAAACCTCAACACTACAAACACCACAGAACTCTTCCTCAAGTTCCATAAATTTTCTTAAAGACGGCGGTGCCGGCGCTGTATTGGAAGACCAAGACATCGAAGAGGTGCTGAAGGCACTTAAGACACTTGATGGTGGAAACGTTAACCCGGACGCGATTTGTGATTTTACTTTCTTTAATGAGGCCCTTTTCAACAACGAGGAGGATACTGGAACAGTTGGCGTTACGGCGGGTGCTGTTGCAAGCAACATTCAAACGCATGTAGAGACCAAGACAGTTGACAGTAGTCATGAGCAGTTTAACAACACAGCTGTCATCAATCAAGCCAAAAAGTCTTGGCAGGAAAGCAACGCGCAACTAGAAGAACAACATCATGTTCTAACTCGCAAGCTCGATTACCTGCTGCGTCGCGTGCGTAAGCTCCAGGCTCGTCATATGTGTCGACACACCAGTGACGAAATTGCCGGCGTTTTCGAATGGTCTGCACGCAGCTCAACCAAAGCGCCAACGCCTGTGCGTAGTGCGAAGTTGAGTGAACAGGAGGAGACCGTAATGTCAATTGTGTCTGGTCGACCGAGCCTTACGTTCTGGCAGGAGCAGAAGAAGCAAGTCCTGCCTGCAACGCAAGTAGGCACAGTTATGCGACATATTGAAAATGTTTCAAGAAATCAGCAAATATGTCACACGGTAGGCAGCGGTTCTGGTTCACTAGCTTCTTCGTCGACGTGGTATAGCACTGCGGCAGTTCCAGGCAAACGTCCACGCAAGCAGCCGCAGGATAGCACAATAAGTGGCAGTCCAGCGACAATAACCGACAGCACAGCGCCACGGCCCGATGAGATTGTGCCCACCTTTGATAGCTATGTAACCAGTGAACTAACGCATGTTTCCGGCATGCTTCATACGGAAATGCGAGAGGTTCAGAATGCCATCGATTCGGATGCCACAGAGTCGAGCTCTGGTGGGGAATCAGCGGACGAAATGGTTACCTACAATAACACCCAGCAATTATCATTGTCCATGTAAGTATCATGGGAGCTGTCTTAAACATTTGCTAACTTACCTGTACCGCACGCCAGATTGAAGTTATATTTATATTTGTAAAAAGCAAAAGCCTTTTTTTTTTTTTTTTTGATTGTTAAACCAAGTATTTTTAGTTCTTAGCCCATTTGCAGTGCAGTGCCATCTATGAGATTTTTGACATTAATTCATATGGTAGAAGAATATATTCATTTCGAAATATTATAAAAGTTATTTTATCAAAACTTAGCCCATTAGGATTAAAAGTGGTTATTGCCATTTAACAGCACAGTCTAAACAAGTTACAAAAAATTGTATTTTTTTTTTAATTTTTAAGGAAGAATTAAATTGACAAATAAGCTAAAATTAAAAAAAAAAAATATATTGAAATATTTTCTACGATTTAAAAAATTTCACAAATCTCCGATCTTAAACGCTACCACACATACTCTTTCCAAGTTTCTTAGAATATACAGTTATCAATATTTCTATAACAACATTTTATGTTTCAGAACTCGCCGCGCTGTTTGGCGATACTCCCGAGATCGCGCTGCCATAGCACTTCGCTGGTCCTGGCTCCTCTCCCAGCTAGCAGACCTCAATATTAAAATACGTCAACACACTGATTTGTTCAACGACCTTACTCGCACCAAGGGCGACATTGTCTTAGAGTCAACGATACCGCCCAAATCAACCGCGACAGTCTCGGCCAATAATGGTTATAAAGAGGACAGTACGCTAGAAGATACCGATTGGCTGTGTAGTCGCACACGCCCCTTGAACTTGAGCGAGTTTCGCAAGCGCAAGCTTTTTCAGACGACGAATATGCATACAATTTCAAAAAAAGCGGCAAGGCCAAGTACTGTCAAATGTGGCTGCCAATGGCCGCAGGTGCCATGTACGCTGTGCACTGGACGTACCGATCCGACAGCGCCGCGAGAGCTACCCGAGACTTTGATGCCACAAAATCGTGTTGCACTACTCGATGCTGGCTACCATTCGGTGCTCAGTTTTCCTGATGGTAAGAAAAAATTTACACGAACAGCTACAGATTAATGTACTTTACTAACTTCTGTGATTTCTTGCAGACGTCAGTCAATCATTGCATCTAGAGGCCACTAGTCGGCAGCCAGATTGGCAATATCGGGTCATGCGCTGCCAGGCCAAGGCAATTGTAAAAAGCGTTTATAAAGCTGAGCGCGAGGCACTGGCGGCGAACAGCTCTGGCGCACTACGTCGTCCTGGTGAATCGGGCAAGCGTCGCTATGTGAGGCGCAAGGAGCGCAATAATACAAGCAACAATAACTGCAATTTCAACAGTAAAAACAGCAACAACCACAGAAATCCCAGTGGCAGCGGTATAGCATCGGAATGCGGAAATGGTACTGGTACTGCTACTACTTCTACTTCTACTACTACGCCTACTACAACGCCACTTGTGGCCAACAGTAAATTATTGTAAACATGACAAATTCGATAATTGATATTAACATAAAACAACAACAATTTGCATCTTCTTTTTTCTTTGCATTCCTTTCGTTTCACGTCACGTCAAACACACCTTTATCAAAAACAACTTTAAACTTGCCTTAATGATCAACGAACCAACCAATCGGCACCACATTCGATACTCATACTACAACAATTGACAAACATCAACAACAACAACTACGACAACATCAACTGTTTTATTTTGTATTTTTGCAATTTGTTTTCTTGGCCGCAGCAGTACTGGACAAAAAACAGCACGGGGCAAGCGATCAAGCTCTGTTGGGCCCATCGATTGGGAGCAGCAGTT
Organism: Chymomyza fuscimana; assembly: GCA_949987675.1. Classification (NCBI taxonomy): domain Eukaryota; kingdom Metazoa; phylum Arthropoda; class Insecta; order Diptera; family Drosophilidae; genus Chymomyza; species Chymomyza fuscimana. Next base: position 90,837,801 of record OX465088.1, read on the forward strand.
TAACCTTGCCGTTGCACGACTCTCACCCACACCACCTACAACTGTCTAAAAATAACAGTGCTTCACTGATCTCCAACGCCAGCAGCCCTAAAAAGCAACGCAAATTAACTTGCACTACAGCAGCAGCAGTTTCCGCCTTCAACAATGACACTAACATTTCCATGAAGCCACAGAAAACCGGCAAAAACGGCAACAATAATATACAGCAAAACGGTGATACTAACAGACATCTCAATCATAGCAGTAGCGAGCTCGGCGATAATTCGTATCGTAGTCGCAACTCTTCGCCAACCCACGGGGGTGGCAGTAATGGCAGCGGCAAACGGCACGAACGGTAAGTAGTCACTATCAATAGGATCCATTTCATGTACGACCTAATCACTAACTTATCTTATAGTTCAACGGAACGACGCAGCCGAATAGTCTATGATATTGACAACATAGTGATACCTTACAGTGTGGCAGCAGCGACGCGTGTGGAAGTTTTGCCATACAAGGAAATACCAACACCAAAGTAAGTACTAAAACATTTTAATTTTAAGCGAAAACTATCCAAATAATTCATCATTCATGCATTTGTGCTCATCTTCTGCTGAATAACGTGCTTCACGTTTGTGCCAAAGTGCTGTTGTAAAACTATGTACCATGTAATTATTAAGGGTTCGCATGACTTTTATGGGTTCCGATTTTGATGTTTTTTTTGTAGAGGCGATCGGAGAGTAAGATTTCAAAAATACAGTATGGCAGTATTGTGGGATTTAATCCAAAATAAAACCTTTCACCTCTTTTCTCCAAACCCATTTTTATTATACACTTGCGGAGCCACCGGTCAGTATTGCATCGTAAGGGTCGAACTGAGCCCTTTTGGCTCCTACCTAAATTGTGACATGCTGCTGTAAAGAATTTCAGTCTTTCTTTATTTTTGCACACATTCTTTAACATTGAGGTATAGTGAGGACAGTGAAGAAATATGTGCTGCTGTTTCTTGATAATTATTTCACTGGAAACAAGTAGACTTGTGGTATATAGTAGTCTACCTACCCAGAATCTTCATTTGTTTATTCTTCAATATTGCTGTAGTTCATCTACCCTTTCATAATGTATCCCATCTACACTGCCATTGTTTAATATATGCATACAGGTCAGTTTGTCCGTCTGAATTAAATCTACTTAAGTAGTGTGCTCCTCCAATAGTCAGCATTATTCTTGCTAAAGTTGCTTTGACTCTTGCTGCTTGCATCGATCATTATGCCAAGGTATTTCCCATCTGTCCATTTCACAATGCAGTTTATTCTTAGGCAAAACATCTGCAGTTGGCTTTGGGAAACAAGTGGATTTTTTAATATTAAGAAGGAACTTTTTTTTTTTTTGGTGTTCCTAGCTTTTATACTCGCATATTGTGGTTCCATAATTTCATTCCAAAGCAGCGGAAGTTTGTAGAAGTGTGTATAAATTATCGTATTAGATCTTGAAACCATTTGATAATATGGTGTGATCTGATGATTTCTTCACTATAATTAACACCTCGAAATTATAAGATTAACTAATGTATTACTTAAAGTTTCATTAAACGTCGTTTACAAAAAGATACTACTAACTAGATTATTGCTTGTTTAGGTGGCGTGTTGTCGACCAAGATGATGAAAAAGAGCAGCAGAAGCAAACAGCTGAATGTTTACCGAAGTTCTGCAATGGTGATACAGACACAAAAGCTGTCAACACGGATATATCAACTGAAAGCAACGAAATAAAGGCGACAACAAAAAACACAACACATGCTGTAAATCCAGATAATAAAGGTGTTTTGAAAGATTCGGAAAAGCCAGTGGAAAAGGCCAATGGAGTGCGACAAACGGGCAAGGAGAAACTACTAAAACTAAAGAAATCTGCTAAGAACAAAAAATTACGACTCATCAAACAATACAACACTGTTGCCAATGGAGTTGCCTTAGCCGATTACAGAAAGATTAAGGATAAACGCAACAAAAATGCTAAGAAAAAAATGAACAATAAGGTCCCCCCCAACGTAAACAATAAAAACAAAAACGCTTTATATCCTTTAGACCCTACTGTAAATGTGGAGAATCCAACAGGAACATCAAACCATTTAAACGATGAAACGAAATCATTACCTACAGTGGAAATGGCAGAACCAAAGGCCAAGCGACAAAAGTTGCTTTCGGAAAGCGAAGCGCCAGTGGATGAATCGGGCGAAGAGATCGAAGACATTTCGAATGAAGCCTTTATAGTGCGTCACCAAAGGGCTTTAATAGAAGAGCGTCGCCGCTTTGAAACCTATTTAAAATTTCCATGGAGTACCCGATCACGCGCGAATCGTCGCACTGATAGCTGTGCAGATTCAAGCGGCGCAAACACGCCAGATCCCAGTTCACCCGCGCCACTCTTGGCCAGTAATCTGAGCGGTGTTGGTGGAGCAGATAATGAGAGTATACCATCGCCGCTGACGCAGTGCTTAAATCAGCAGAATCCACTGGATACGGCTAACGAAACCGCAGAACCTTTGCCTAATGACAGCAAAGCGAGCACAATGCGGTCAGAACGTAGACGCACTACATCCAGCAGACTAAAGGAACACGATCGACGCAGTGCAACGCCTGATCTACGAGATGTAAGCTAAAATCTCAGCTAGTAAATGTAATTTGATCACCATTCTTTTTTTTTTGTTTCTGCAGCAAAAACCGCCGATGTTCGAGCCGCTACAGTTTCCTTTGTCGGAAGAAGTTTATCAGCAGCTTCTGGCAGATTTGTATACCGAACCAACGTCGGCGCAGACCAAACGCGTGAAGAGTAAGTCAGTTTCCTCAAATTGTGATGGCAGCTCCACGGCTAGCGGTAGCCGACGCAGCAGCAAAGCCAAGGCTTTAGGCGCGTCAATTTCCAAGTTGGCTCTGCCACACATTAATGGCGACGATGACAATGGATGGCAGCAAAAGCATATTAATGGAGATGACGAGCAAGATGGTGTTGACTATGATGAAGGCATGACAGATGACTTTCTGTTGGAGGAGGTTGATGACGATTATCCCAAACATCATTTGGCACCAAATGATGACAACGAGCAGCTGCGAAATCACAGTGCGTCAGCGTTATACGATGCAAGCATTGACGCATATATTGGTGAGCATGTATTGGACGATGCAGACGATCCGTTTATGGAAGACGACCCTAATGATCCCGAATGGAAACGTAGCATAGACGTGCGTCACGAACGCGTGCGCAAGCGTTTCTAGATTGATCGATCTCTAATTGAACGATTAATAAATCTACCCAAAGCTATCAATGTGTTTAAGCCAGAAAATTATTTTCATTTTAAACTTTTGTCATTTTTTATCATAGCCCAAAAACTAAAAACTATATATAAAGCAAGTGTATGAAAACGATTTCCCGAAGAACCAATGCTATTTTAATTTGTTTTGTTTTCATTTATATCGCAAAGGGATTCAATAATCGCGTGTCCGAATTTCTAAGGGCATTGAATAAATAATAAGATTTCTAAGTTATTTAGTTTTAAATTCGACAAGAAAACACACACATATTCTTCACACACATACACACACGCACACAAAATGTAAGTAAGAAAAATTTAAAAGATTTGTTATGAAAAGTCGCGTTATTTTTCAATTCTGTAAATAATATATAAGATAGTTGTAAGACAAAAAATATATTAGCAACTAAATCATACACAAATAAACACACAACACTCAAGTGGCTTTGCCTTTTTTATGTGTAAAAATCTAATAAAAGTATAACAAGAGTCACTGGGCTACAAGCTAAGGTGCGCTGCTATACATATGTATATTATAGGTATATATAAATAATGGTAATGTTAATTTTTAACAACAGCACACAATCTACATTTATTTGTGTCTCAATAAAAATAATGTTTAAATAATTTACTTATAAATATAATAATTCTCTTTTAGCAAGTGTTGCAATTTCTTAAGAATTATGCGATTCTAAATTTTTGTATTTTAAAAGGTTGAAACCATAAAAGAATGTTTAGTAATTAACAGTGTATAAATAAATATGGATTTAGTTACATTAGAAACTTTGATTTAAAACTTAAATATTACATTTATAATTGATTAATATAGACACTATAAATTTACAATTGCATATATAAATACATATGTATATGATTTGAATTCCTTGGAAAGTTCTAAATTGTTTTAAATATTATAATACAAATGTATTTTGTTTTATTCTTATGTAGCAAGCTATATAAAATATTCTATAACAGTCGTTGATACATAAAAAATGAACTTGTGAATAAAAAACAAAAAAAAACTTAACTAAGGACAAAAAATCTATATTCATAAAAACAATAAACAAAAAAATTAAACAAATTTAAGGTTGAACTATTTAATTTAATGGGAGGGTGTTTGTTGAACCTAATTCTCAGTTAAGGGAAAGACTAGATTGTCAAAATTTATTGTCACAACGAGGCACGTCGAGAGAGGGAAGGGGAGCCCGAGTTTTCACAGGGGTCCGGTGTAATTACTGTCGCGATTCAAGCTAAAGATGTAATAGAGGGGCCGGTACATTTTCTCCCCGGACCCGGATTTTCTCTAAGGCCCTGGTCACAACATTGTGTTCAAAATTTTTGCAGTAAAAAAATGTGTACTCTCTTCATTCAATTTTAACCAAACTAACCAAAAAACAGTTGAAAATATTTATAATTTTGGTAGTTTCAAAAATGATCGGCGATATGCTCAAAAAAGTTGAAAATGGTTAATGAAATACTCGTACATTATTTTTTCTGTAGTTGATATTCAAGTGAAACGGAGTGTACCATATACTTATTCCCAAATATGTTTATTTGGGAATGTTGACAACATGTGCCGCTGAATTTTGCACGCTTGGCTTATATTAAACGGTCTCAGCCCCTCCAATAGGCAACATGAAATATTGCCAACATGTGTGTGAAACATGGAGCTCAGCTTCAACGTGAGCTTTTCGATCCAATTGTAAGATTCAGTTACCAATCGTCAAGTGAACTGCACAGTGCTGACAGGATAACTAAAAAATGATGGTATAAAAGAACAACTCAATATTTTAGTTTCAAACTTAATAAAAAAATAATTGCTTTTTTTTTTAGTTATCCACATTGTTTCTGGTAGTGCTAAGCTGTACTCTATACAACGAGAGTTACACGCTGCGAGTTCCTCGGGACGCAGAGACAAGAATGACTAATAAACTTGAAGACATGAGCCGATCGCTGTCGGACATGAAACGTAGCCTGCAGGAACTGCATGAGAAGAGCAACAACTGGGCCATTGTAAAGCATAATGTGGATGCATGGAACAGTCAGCTGCGGGATGTCGATCAGAAACTGACGCTAATAAGACGATCACAAGAAGAAGAACAACACAAATTAACAAGTCTAGAATTAACACTGAACCATGTGCTTAGCAAAGTAGTTTTCCTTAGCGATTCGGATGTGCATGGGACGAGAAGAGGAGGAGGAGGTGACGATTTTGATCTTGCAGACCATACATCAAAGAATAAGAGCATTTTGGCGGAGATTTCTGCACGTTTGAACAATGTGTTACGCCACTTGGATCATCAGGAAAGTACAAATGGATGCCACAATCCTGTTACGCAAGTGATAGGTACTTCAAGCGAGGAAAAGTCAACCAAAAGATTGGAACAAAAATTAAACGTACTGCTATTGAGTCTACAGCCAAAGGACGTGCGCCAGATGCAAGCTCTTGTGCGTAAGCATGCAAAAACTTTGGAGCATATGCACTTGCTGCTTAAGCAAATAGCAGGGCAGCAAAGGGCGGGTGCAAATAATTTGACGGAAATGACAGAGTACTGTCAGTCAGCGTACGGCGAACTCACCACATTTACGGAGAGTTCAGATTTGTTACTTAAACGAATTGAAATGGTGGTTAACAATGTGCATTTAAAATTACGTGATGGTGCCCTGAACGAAACTCATATGGAAGAAGAGGATTGTAAACAGGAAGCAAAAAGCGAGGAATGTGACGAATTGTTGCAAAAAGGAGTGACCAATTTAAACGACGAAAATGGTCTGGTAGATGAGCAATTGGAAGAAGTAGGTGAGTGAGCTAGACTTGAGACTGTTTAAAAATAGTAAGCCTTTAACATGTTTGTTAATGTGTATTAGAATATGTACAGCCCGCGAAAGCTGATTGCAACGAGTTGGAGGATCCACGGATAGATGGGATTTACATGTTCCTGGTGCCGCAGTTAAATGAAGTGGGACGTGATTTTAATGAGCGTTTCTGTGCCTTTGCTACGGATGGGCCAGCTTGGACAGTTGTACAGAAACGTGCAGCCTTTTCTATACAGGAGAATTTCAATCGCAGTTGGGATGAATATCGGGCTGGTTTCGGCAGTCTTTCAAAAGATTTTTGGTTTGGTAACGAGTATATACATAAGATATCTTATCGCGACGATCATGTTCTACGCATTGAATTGGAAGATTTTGATGGGGTGCAGTCTTGGGCCGAGTATGGAGTATTTCGATTGGACAGTGAAAGTTACAACTATCAATTGTTGCTTGGCGAGTTTAATGGTTCTATGCCCGATGCACTGGAGTATCACAATAAAATGGATTTTAGTACATATGATCGAAAGAATGATCATAGTAATGCTGTCGCTTGTGCTGTAAGTTTGGGCAGCGGTTGGTGGTTTAATAGGTAAGGCAACAAGTATTTGGAATCAAAGTCTTGCACTTACTAGTGTATAAATTGATGTTATTATAGCTGCATGGAATCAAATCTTAATGGCATCTATCACAATACCCCGACAGGACACAAGTTCAATGGTATTATTTGGGAGCACTGGCACCAAGGAGATTATTCCTTAAAAACGGCGCGAATGATGATACGACCACGAAACATTCAAACCGCGGTTACGGAGGAAACTTATGACGAGTACGCGACGAATAATTTGGATATTTAAACAATTCCGTATAGAACATCGAGAATAATTATTGCTGTACAAATTAACGTCGTTGAGCGGGCGGACTATCGTTGTCGAGAACCGATAGTTTAAAGAGTGGCAACGCTAATTTGCATTATAGCCGAAACCAGCAATTATCACTTTGTTAAATTCTGCTTATAAAAATATAAGATTACAACAAAATTTGAATTTTATTATGAATTAACAACAATTAATAATTATTTAATTGCAAGCTGCTTGTTAATTAAAAATATATTCAAATGTATTTTTATTTATTACGTCTGAGTAAATAGTTAACATCGGCTGTTAAATTGTTTTCAAAAAATGTAAACGGTATATATGATATTAAGCGCTGAGTGGTAAAGGTTGATTATTTTCAGAATGTTTATTGTTGCATTTAAATCTAGTAGGTGAAGAAAAATATTTAAAGTAGTTAAACCTTAAAAAAAACGAATTATAAATTTTTTAACATACGATTTATATTTAAATCTTGGCCTAATAGTGTTGCTTTTACAATTTATCGCCATCACGCCAATAACGCCTTAAACACAGTATCGATACTTTGCTGCCGTGCCAACCCTACTTAGTCGAGTTTTGTGTTTTTATGATTTTAAGTGCGTGCGAGCGAGTGCGATAGCAAGTACGGTCCGGGTGCAGCGCGACTGCAAAGGAGAAAAGTTAAAAGAAGTTGTAAATTTCGATGAAAAAGTTTTACGAATTATAGAATATTACGGAGTTTTTTTGTACTACTTTAAATATCAAAACGTGGCAATAAGTAATGGCTGGTCTATGATAAGAGTTTGCGGCTCAAGCATATTAAAGCAAGTCACATAAAGAACAAGACGTGCAGCAGCCACTCCTTTTGTGTCTGCCGTTGAAAATGTGTGCGTATGCGTGTTTGTGCTCGTGTCCGAGTGTTGTAATTGGAAAATTGTGATTAATGCATATATTAAAATTGAAAATGCTGTAATTAAGAAAGTGAGCAGGCATTGAAAAGTGAAAATTTAACATAATTGCAATTCAAAAGATGTGTGCCTGTATGTGAGTGAGGCTTAACTAGTAAAGTCAGCCAGCGATAAGAGCTCACCAATACTACTGAAAATAAATACACAAAAACGAACACACAGATACTAAACCAAGTACAATACAAGCAAGTACATTCATGTTCATTCAAATAACGCGTGTGCGTGTGTGTGTATGACTCACGTTTAGCGATTGTGCGGGGGGGAACGCTACCTACGGCAACAAAAACAATAAAAACAAATCGCTGCCGTGCTTCAATAGAATTTCCCAACTTGAGCGTAACAAATCGCATTGAAAGAAAATTCCAACGTCCTCACATTCACACATATACTCGTACTCGTACATAGATCCATCATACTACTTAAAGATAGGGAGACAACAAAGGCAAAGAAAGAACTTGTATTAAAAATACCGCATTACTTATAAATAAGGAACTAAGCTAAAAGGCACGAACATGAGTTTTACTAAGTGGTTTAAGAAGAAGGAGCAAATCTCCGAAATCGGAGCTCCCACAAATTTTCAACGGCATTTTCATGTCTCACGCAACCAAGAAACCGGCGATCTTGAAGGCTTGCCTGCGCCATGGGTGCGTCTAATGAACTCACAGATAACGCGTGATGAACAGGACAAGAATCCCGATGCGGCATATCATGCAGTTAAATATTACAATTACTCAATTAAAAAAAAAGAGAATGAAATATTCAAGCCTTTTATAACTGAAGATGCGATTCACGAAGAATCAAAGGAGATAGATAATTATGTGAATTACAAAAACAAACATAAATCGCAGGACACTGATAAATCTGATGATGACTATAGCAGCTCTACAGCCACCGAATGTAGCAGCGGAAGCGGCTCCTCTGCGGGAAACAGCAACAGCAGCAGTCTAAACGACAGCAGCCAACAGTCCGCCATACAACTAACGGCACTAAACGAGGTGATAAAGGAGCTTGAGTCGAATATTGAGCGACGTACGACATTAAAACAGACCAAGCCTAATAATATACCTGACCTGAGCAACTTGGATCCACCGCCGCTGCCAGTGAAGGCTCAGAAGGCACCACACACACTGCCTCCAAAGCCGCAGATTAAGGCAAAGCCGCGCAGCATTACACAAAAGTTTCCGCGTGCCCCCGATTTGAATTCCACTTCAGCCAACGAAGAGCCTCGAAAGATCAATACAGATACTATTATTATCAAATCGGCCATACAGCCCAGCTCCGGCATTGACGGTGATGTTGATGCCGCCGATGAAACGATACTACGTCGCTCCAAAGAAAAACGCCCACAAAAGACCGACGCGGAAGTGTACGACGAGCTGCGAGCCATTTGCAACGGGGATGATCCACGCGAGCGTTACAAGACTACGCAAGAAGTAGGCAAGGGTGCATCTGGAATAGTATTCATAGCTGCCGACATGCAAAACGATTCTCAGGTGGCAGTGAAAACGATTGAAATGAAAAATCAGTCCTCAAAGGATCTCATATTAACCGAAATACGCGTACTTAAGGACTTTAATCACAAAAATCTTGTCAATTTTCTTGATGCCTATTTGCTGGAGCCTGAGGATCAGCTTTGGGTCGTTATGGAGTACATGGACGGTGGTCCACTCACCGACGTTGTCACTGAGACTGTGATGAAAGAGCGTCAAATTGCCTGTGTGTGCCGTGAAGTGCTCTATGCTATTAGCTTTTTACACGCCAAAGGCATCATACATCGCGACATTAAGTCTGATAACGTGCTACTCGGCATGGACGGTTCGGTAAAGGTAACAGATTTTGGCTTTTGCGCGAACATTGAGGGCGACGAGAAGCGTCAAACTATGGTTGGTACGCCTTACTGGATGGCTCCCGAGGTGGTTACGCGCAAAAAGTACGGCAAAAAGGTGGACATATGGTCAATTGGCATTATGGCAATCGAAATGATTGAGGGTCAACCCCCCTATCTGTATGAGACTCCGCTGCGCGCACTCTACCTAATTGCCGCCAATGGGCGACCCGATATTAAGAGCTGGGAAAAACTAAGTCCTAGTTTGCAAGACTTTCTCGATTGTTGCCTTCAAGTGGAGGTTGATAAGCGTGCAACAGCCGACGAGTTGCTCAAGCATCCGTTTCTTGACGATTGTAGCGAAGTCAAGGCGCTGGTTCCCAACATTAAGGCTGCCAAAAAGGTGCTACGCCGCAATGTATAGTTAATGTGCAATCATCGGGTAGCCAAGGTGCTCTATGCATGATGGGATTTCTGGTCAAAAACCTCCGGAGCCTGTCTTCTGTATGTGTGTGTGTGTGTGTGTATGTTGGTTTATCTATGTATATTTAATTTCGTCTGAAACTGGAACAAAATGCTGATTATTCGTAAAAGTAACAACAATGGCAACAAAAAGGAACAACAATAATTGCAATGCGAGAAACTGTGTGCTCGAAGGATTAAGAGGATTAACCTGGCATACCTGTATATCGCTGGGCGATAATACTGTAAAAGGTGAGTACAAAGCATATGCTCATCCGTCAAAAGTACGCCTTTAACAAAGTTTGTAAAAACTACATATTATCACCACTTGTAAAATTTAAGTTTTTGTTCGAAAAAGTTTTTATTGATTACCTAAATCGGACGATCATTTTTGGTGCTTAATAATTTCTCAGTATCTCATAAAAAGAGTATTATTATTAATTCAAGACACCGCCGTTCGGATTCGGCTATAAACTGTAGGTCCCTGTTCTCTTCGAACAGTTATTAATATAGATCCCCATGCTTAACCTAGGGGCAACTAACAAAATAGTCAGTCAGGGAAATTATTATTATTATTTATCACATACAAAGAGAACCAAAAAATATTAATTAAGCACTAAAATAGTATGGTACAATAAAAAAATCGATTTTTGTGTATTTCTTAAACATTTTCCAATTGAAATATAATAATTCAAATTTATATGTTAGGCTTGAGTACGTAACAACGTAACAATAAACGTGCATTTTGTTCGATCTTTGTGAAGGGCAGAGACGTTAGATCTTGTCGTCGTTTTAAATTTGTTGTGTCCGTTTTAATAGGTTATTTAGCTTTACCCTAATCAGCGGGTAGAGTGGTTATTTAAATAAGATTAACATTGAGCAAGGTCTTGACTCATTTTTTGTGGTTTTTTTTTAAGTTGCACACGCTCCAATATGCAGATATGTCATACATATATGTATGCGTGTATGCACACTGTGCTTTTACATTTGAATGTCTTGGCCATATCTTATATAATCGCTGTTGAATTGGCATAGCAATATTTTTTTTTTTTTTTTTTGTATTTTTTTTTTGTTAAATAGAAGCCAATTGAGATGTGGCTCAGCAGATGATGAAATACGGCTAGAGCAGCAAGAGCTACAAAAAAAAATGCAATTATTTACACATGAAAAGCAACTACAAGCACGCTATTTAATAAGCTGGCTCGCGCATTTCCTGTTGAAAAAGATACTTGGATAAACGCTTTTGTCTGCAAAAAAAAAAATCAACAAAAAATACTTCAATTCCCATATTACGCACCAACATATACATTTACACCTACACACAAAGGCAATTTCTTTTATCAACTACAGCAACACAAAAGCTTATACTTGAGCTCTTAGCTTTTGTAAGTCCCACCAGTCACACACACTCGAAAGACGTAGAAAAAAGTGTGTCGTGTATCAAATTCATAGAACATTTTCGTGTTTTTGTGTTTTTATTTTTTAAAGTTGATAAGCACAAAAATATTTATCATGGCTGCCGCCTTACCCGCAAGCTGCTTGCGTTCATCGGAGCAAGACAGTCACACTTTTGTGTATAGAAAAAGAGAGGGAATGTTAGGTGCTAGTGTGCGTGTGCTTGTGTGTGCAACCATTTTATTCCATTGCAGTTAATTGATGTACATACACTTGCACGCATAAGTCTGCGTACAGTGCAAACAATGTATTTAAATCCAACTTTGACCGTAAAAATATCAATTTATTAGTAGCTTCTTTTTTTTGGGTTATTTCATAAGGAAATCGCTATCGCTTCTAATAAAAACTTCTTTATTGAAATCTTCAAAAGAATTTTTATTTTTTAGTAACCTGTTGGTAGTTTGTCTTATTGTCAGTGACTTTAATACACCCCTTAAAGTTTTAGTTTTTAGTTTTAGTCGAGGCATAAAGAAAAAGCAAATATTTTCTGTTTACCACTGTACTTATACCTACTTGCCCATAAGTTGAAACATTTACTTTGATTTTTTCGATTTTTCTGCTGGGCACAGACTTATGCGTGCAAGTGTACATAGTTGGTGTTGTACTCGTTCTTCTTTGTCTGCTGCCATCATCTTTCACTTGATACTTATTGTATTTAATTGCTTATGCAGTGGCAGCCGCAAAATCCGTCGCCATGCGCTATTTTTACTCTCTTTCCGCCTCTCTGTGATTCCCTTGACCGACCAACTGCACTTACACTTACACTTACCGGATCTCTGGCTGTTTATTTGTTTATATTAGCTGCAGATACTTTTGCTTTCCGTTTTGCGCTGCTGCTTAGGCTGTTTTTTTTTGTTTTTGTTTTTGCTTGCTTTGGAGTTGAAGAAACAATATTTGTTCGCTTTTGTGTATATTTGTATGATTGCCTTTCTCATCATCATAAATGTTTTTTTTCTTGCATGCGGATATTTGTACATACACATATAATTATTTATTTATGCTTTTTGTGTGCCGAAAGTCTGCATGATAACAAAAACAACAACTGGAACAAAATGAACAGTTAAAAAAAAAAACATCACAGTTGCATCAATATGTTTGCACTCTGCTGGGAGTGGCGCCATAGGGCAAAGTACAATTTCGCTTCAACAGGGTGCATTCTAAAGCACTCGCTGAAGAATCTTTTCAAGTAAGCGAAAAGACCTTGGTCTGCGCAACATAGGGATACTTTATACCCTTTTTCAAGAAAAAATAAAATTAATTTACAAATTCTGTCAATAGACGAGTTCTGTGATGAATTTTACCCTATAATTTTTTTTTTATTTTTGGTGCAATACCCTTTTGTTTTATAAGCAACTTATACTCTAAGGAAGTTATTTTGACTCTGTACAACACTATAAGACTCTTGCCCCCATGGGTACAGGGTATAAAAAGCCCATAGTAAAAAATGACTATTCACCCGGTTCGAACGCTTCAATACATAATACGAATGTATGTAATTTCACCTTGCGTGAAGGTTTTTGGTCTTCTGTTTTGGTTTCGTTTCTTTATCTTTCGTTCGTTGTTGTTACTAAGGGGGTAGGGAGTAAGGGAATAAACTTAAAAGCACATAAGCATGTGTGTGTGTGTATCTCATACACTCTATGTGCCATGTTGATATGTATTTTGTTAGCCGTGGTGTGGCTGCCTTAGCATTGGTTACGCGGAATTGTCGATGATTCATGATTGTACGATATAATTTCGAGGCTTATACTAAACAACACACACTTATGCAGCGCGGTGTGAGCGATTTTTTCGTTGTTTGCGTGTTTGGAGCTATTTTTTCATAACTCAGTTCTGCCTGCTCTTTGTCCCTTCTGTTGTTGTTATGCAAAAAAATTATTGTTATTTAATTTTGTATTTTTGCAGTCCACAATATGTGACATTTCGCATATAAAATAATTACAATTTTTGTTGGTTTTTGTAACGTTATATTAATCACAATTGCTTTAAATGCAACCGAGCTTAAACTTGTGGACGTTTATGACGCCAACAATCGGAGTCATCAAGTTTCTGTATGCATGCGCATACATACATTGATAAGTGTAAATAAAATGCAAGGTATTTTTATTGTGTTTTGATGACAACAACTCGTAATCCACACATGTTCCACATATAGCATTTGCCATAATATTCTTTTGTGCTCGAAATTGGAGCGTAGCGTATGACTTGTTTTGTTGCACAACATCTAAGATGAGCTTGAAAAAGACTCCAGACGCATCTACATTTTTGTGTGCCACAGATCCTCAGCACACTTAGTTCTAAATTATATATTTTGTGTGTACATATTTATTTATTTATTTATTTGAGGGGTACAACTACGTACGGTTGACCTTATATTATAAAAAAGTACATATAATTTATTTAGAAAAGAAAATAGGGCGAGGGTATTGATGGATGAACTTTTTAATGATATGCACCAACTCACATCAAGAACTGGCCAGAAACTTGGATTATAATATTAAAGTTGAAAAAAGGAAGCAAGATAAAAATTAAACATTATATCGCAAAAAGAGCCAATGGATCACCGTTGACCAAGTGGGTGACTCATAATATAGGATTGGTCAAGGATGCTCGAAGTGGCAAGTCAAGGTGACTTAAGATAGAAGAAGTGATAGATTGAAAAGACCGTTCGAAAGAGAGGAAATTGTTAAAGCTATTATAGTTGGAGCATAAGACACGGAAAGGATCTTGCAAAGCATAATTTGATATACAAAATTGTAAGGCTAAGGGTCGAAAATTACGAGTTACTCTGGATGGTATGGCAAAAGTAACTTTGCTAAGAAGTATATTGGAATCGATAAGACCGAGTAACAGTTTATGCAAGAATAACACGCCGTGGCATGTTCTGCGATGATTTAAGAAAGGCAACTTTATAAGGCAAAGTCTATCAGAATATGGTGGCAGTCGGATATTTGGGTCCCAGTTTAAGCCACGAAGTGCAAAAAGGAGAAATTGCTTTTGTACGGACTCAATCATGTCCTGATAAAGGTGGTATTGAGGGCTCCAAACGCAGGAACAATATTCCAAAATTGGACGGACAAGAGAAATATAAAGAAGTTTGGTTGTGTAAGGGTCGTAAAACTCTTTAGACCAACGCTTAATAAAAGCAAAAACACCTCTAGCTTTATTCACGATGTTGCAAATATGATTATTTAATTTAAGGTTATGATCAAACAAAACACCAAGCTCAGACACACTCTCGATGCGTTCTAAGGTAGAAGATTCTAAAGAGTAAGTAGCAAAATAAGGAGCAGAACGATAAAATGTCATAACGTTACGTTTTGTCTTGTTGAGAAAGAGTTGGTTAATACTGCATCAAGATTGCATGCTATCAAAATCTTGCTGAAGAAGTAAGTACTTATTATTATCGGAGTAGGGCATACAGAGATTAACATCATCCGCATACATAAAAATGTGAGATGAGATTACCTGAGGGAGATCATTTAAAAAAAAAGTAAAAAAGAAGAGGGCCTAGATGGCTACCTTGAGGTGCCCCTGACGTGACCATAATTTCTGTAGATTCGCAGCCTTTAAAAACTACCTTCTGGACTCGGTTGGATAAATAGGACGATATCCAATTTAAAAGACAAGACGGAAACCCCAGACGAGACAGTTTAACAAGTAGAAGACTATGGTTTACCGAGTCAAATGCTTTACTAAAGTCAGTATAAATGACATCAGTTTGTTTTTTTTTCCTTAAAACCAAGATTAATAAGAGACGAAAGTTCTAAAAGGTTAGTAGAAGTGGACCGACGTTTTACAAACCCATGTTGGGAATCCGACATTAAAGAACGACAGTAGTGTTGCAATTGTGAAGTTACAATCCTTTCATAAACTTTTGGAATTGATGAAAGCTTGGCAATACCGCGGTAGTTCGCAATGTTGGACTTGGAACCTTTTTTGTGAATAGGGATAATGAAGGATTCATTCCAGATGGCCGGAAGATAGGAATATTTTAATGAAGTGCGGAAAAGAACAGATAATGGCGTAGAAAGAGAGTGAGCACAATGCTTTAAGACGCAACTAGGAATGGCATCGGGGCCAGGGGAGAAGGATGATTTAATGGACAGTAGGGATTGTAAAACGTCGGTTTCAAAGATTTCTGGATAAGCAATAAGATTTGAATGTGGTAGGTTATAGGGATAGTTAAGGTCAATGCTATTAGGGTTGACAGAATAGGTAGTTTGAAAAAATTTCGCAAACAGGTCGGCGAGTTCTGAATTGTTAGTAGAGCTTTCATTTTTGAAATATATATATATACTATGTATTTTATTGTCAATGGAAAACTGTGTGGAAAACAAGTTAAAGTATATTAAGTATAGTTAACAATGGGCTAAGCCAATTCACAGTCGGAGCAATGTCGCTGTTGTCGTCGTCATTTGTCGCCGTTTCATTGAATTTGAAGAGCGGCTAGCTAAGTTATACGGAATTGAGGGGGGGGGGGGGGGTGGCAGCCCTGTTAGTGTTGCTGATAAAATACATACAAGCCATTTTTATACTATGTATGAATATAATTATAGTGTTGATAATTGACGGTGCACTAATGACGCGCTCTCGTCTACCAATTTAACAAAAAAAAAAAAAAAAAAATTATTTTGTTGGTTTTGCCGAATGCCAAGCACATGCTAATAAAAACTTGTTGCTTTGTTAGAGCATATAGAGAACGACAATGAGAAACGAAACTGAACTATGTAAAAATTTGTATTCATATGCCACAGCAGGCCGGCTCAAATAAGCAAAATTATCAGCATATGAGCGACCCATAACAATGCTGAGAACTTTAATTGAATATTTAGATATGGATTATTATATATATACATATATGTTCCTTTAATTACTATTTGGTGCATAGGGCATAAAATAGTATTCTAGAGGGCCTGTAGATTTGAAAAAAAAAATATTTGTTTGTTTTGTAAAATATGTACATATATTGCTTCGCATTTCTCAATCCTTTTGCTACAAGAGCAGAAGTATTTGAATTTTACTGTGTTTTAGACGCAAGCAGGTGCATTTAGCCAGCTATCAATATCTATCTATACAGCTGATAAGCTTTCCAGCTGTGGTCGTTGATAAGACAAAATGATTAGCGTTGTTTTTCAAAAGCAACACCTTACTCACAACGAACATGGTGACAAACACATAGAAAGAAACATCGGCTAAGATAACCGTTGAAAAATAAATAAATATTTAATTAATAAAGGTTGAAATGTTAATTGAAATACATCACCTACATATTGTATATACATTGTAAGCAAACTATTTGAAATCATTATAACTATTTTATCTGACTGTTCACACTTCTTATCTTTTTACAGCACGACAGGAGTGGAAAAAAAAACAACTGCTATGCGAAAAGGAGCGTTAACAAATCTGTTTACACTGAACTGCCTGCAAAAAGCCAGCACACATGCATTGATATTTTAATTATGTAGTATACAATTGTAGTATTTATTTGCATAATTTGATTTGTTACATTCTAAAGTCTTGTCCTCTTGTTTGTCTAATATGGGACAGTTTTATTGTATAGATTAGATTTAGCATTAAAAATGTCCAATGGCTGAATAAGTTTCTTAGTACTTTTTGCATATATATACATACATATGTACATACTTACATGTGTACATACATATGTACCTACATATGTAAGCGCTATCATTCGCATTTTGATTTGGTTGCTTATTGCACAACAACAAAAATATGTAGCTAAAATATGTTTGTCATGCATTCAAACACACATAGTAAGATATAAATATTCTATTATTTAAGTCTATATAGGTTAATAAATGTTTTATAGTATATACTTAATTACAGTATATACATTTATATACGCATATACATAAATGTGATTTAAGCGATTTTATCAAAGCTGCATTATGCAATTCAACGTAAAATTCGTGGTAGTGTTTTAAGTGAAAAAAAACTATTGAACAATATTTGCAATATTTGTTGTTAATTACCAAATAAAAAAAAATTAACTGAGAGAAATGTGTTGACAACAACCCTAAGAAGTGCCATTAGGACTAACTAAATAAATAAAAAACAGTAAGCAACACAAAAAAAAACTATAGCCTCTATTAATTTTTAATTGCATTTCAAGAATCCGATCTATTAATTAGCATGCCCAATATACCATAGTAGTTACAATGCATAAGGCAGATAAACGAAATTTTGACAAAAATTCTATTCCATATAATTAGTACAAAACTAAGCATAAAAATTGTACAATTAGCTTCTGATAACAAAAAAAAAATTAAAAACAATTTTAAAAACGGTTAAGTGCGTTGCGCACAAAAATATGCCATAAAGAAAACGCACAATTTTTCAAAGCTGAAGAAAATAATGCTGAAATTTTGGGAATATGTGTGTCAAATTTTGATCGATATTAAAAACCAACCAAGTATATGCCAAAAGTAAATAACAACGTGATGTTGAACTTTTTAAGTGCAATTTTAGATTCAATTTATAATAGCATACTTCGCGAGTTCATACCAACTTTTAAATTGCATTAGGCATAAAATGAAACAAACTGTACTTGTAACAAGTCCGAAAAATGAAATATCATCACGGTTTATCTAGCAAACCTAATTATATAATGTATGTATATGACTGGCACTCTTTAGCCAAGTCCCAACGAAAATATAGAATATAATGAAATATCTTAGCCCAAAAATCTTCTAAGTTACGCTTTTTTGGCATTGTTTATGTTTAGTTTAAATATTTATCCATATACAAATTGTTCTGTAATTGAGTGTTGTATTAAAGTAATGTTTTACTTGTTTCCATTAAGTCAACATTCGGAATTTTAAAAACTGAAAGCTTGTGGCAGCCAGCGATAGCGGCCTACAAAGAGTAGTTAAATTTTTTGAAATTAATTTCAATACAATTAAGTTTAAATTATAAATTTCGAAGTGCCCTGTTAAAACAAAATTTATATGCATAATTAAGAGCTTAATACTTAATGGAAGATACAATTGATTTAAGCTTATACAGTAGTACATGTAGTGGGCGAAAGCTTCGGTTTTAATTTGATACCATTATATGTTCATGTATTAGGCCATGAACGGCCAGAGCCCAGAGCAACGAGAATAAAAAACGGAAACATACCCAAACTAACATAATCGTATGCGCATTTACAAGGTTAAATAAGACGCAATCCAAGAATCCTTACCAATTTAAGTACTATTTCTAGGGCATATTATAAAACACAACTAATGAAAATAAAAGTCTTCAAATGATAGCTTAAATTTTTGATACATAACTTTTTATAAAAATTGTAAAAAAAAAAGAGAATGAAACCTTAAAACTGACATTAATTATTAAAATAAACAAAGTTGTAATTAAAGCGAATGCAAACCAATATACAAGAATTAGCTCTATTTCAAGTAAATGTAGTAAAAATACAAAAAGCGAGTAACACTTGCAATTAAAAGTATCAGTTTAACGTATTAAACGACAAATAAGTAAAAAAATATAATATACCTTAAAAGTATGGGAAATTGGTTTTTTTACAAAACAAATGCCGTAGTTTTTTTCTCTAATTAATTACATTTTGCGTGCAAGTCCCAAAAGCTAAGTCGTAATTGTATATTATTTACTACTCATATTGTACAAGCATAATTCATTTGGCACTATTTATCATATGTTTAAAAAGATAAATAATGTATTTTTTATATTTATTAAGTTGTAGCTATTTTTTTTACAAGTGCACAAAAAATATTGACGCACGATTGTATGTATTATTTGAGCTTGCACTGTAATTTTTATTTTGTGTTGTTAAATATATCGTTATTACTTATTCGACCAGATCATACATTGTATTTATTTAACTATAACCAAATGTCTTCCCGGTACTTTCCCGCTTTCCGTAGTTCCTTTAGATTCTCCATTGCCTCCACCTCATCTAGCTGAAGTATCAGCTGCAAGCACCGGCACACGCCAGAGCTTATGGACTGCGAGATTTTAGAGCCATCAGCGCAAACATACAATACCGTTGTGGGTTTCAACAACATTTCTACAAATTCACTAGCATCCTGCTGTAGCAGCATCTGTACATATTTGGGTTCGTCTTTTAATGCAGCATTTCGCGAGTAACACATACGCAATCGCTGCAGTACCCCTGACTTTTGCCAGGCGTTTAACTTATCAGCCTTTAGTATGGCTTGGGGCGTTTTAGCACCAACATAGAGCCATGTTTGGCCGCTGGCAGAACTCTCCTGATTTTGCAGCCTTTGCTTGTGAGCTAAGAATCCGAGAAAAGGCGCCAGGCCTGTTCCTACAGCTATAAGTATTTGATTGCAGGTGAAATCATCTTGGGTGTAACGGAATGCATTGGTCATGCGTGGGTAGATGAGCACCTTTGCTGGATTTTGTGTTTGCTGTCTCTTGGACTCTAGCATGCTAGTTGTAGTACCTGGTTTATGCGAGAGTACCGAATATATGATGCGCAGCTCGTTTTCCTTTTCCAAGAAGCTATTGGCTATAGAGTAAGGACGTGGAAGCAAACGTGGTAAATGTTCAACAAGTAATGCCAACGATGGTTTGCACGTGCAACAGAGTTCAAGCAAATCCAGCAGGTGTAATCCTTTCTCTAGTATAATCTCATTATAATGTGCGCTGCCCTGCCGGGATGAGAGGCTTGCCAAGAAACTTCGCTGTTTACTGTCACTCGTATAATTGACCAAAGCGCTAAGGAATTGTTTTTGCAGAGCTCCGTTGAGTTGCAGGCAATGTGTAAAGATTTCACGCACCGTCGTAGCTGGCGGTATATGACCCGGCACCTTAGCATTCTTCTTTGCGCAATTAAATGCAAGGGAAATGTGACATTTTAGATCAGCCAGCTCGGTGAGTTGTAATCGCTGAAGCAGATCGCCAACTACATTATATGCATTACTGGGCAATATGGCAATGGTGTCTCCAGGGGCATAGGAGAACGTGTTAGCAAGCGCTGAAGTATCTAGCGCCATCTCTACAACATGTTTTGTTTGCGTTTCTGTATTGGCATGCACCAATACATCGGCGAATTTAATATTTACCGCCTGGGGAAGGTACCCATGCTGTATAAATGGGAATTTCATTGAGTCATCGTAGTTCAACTGGTCGCATGTGTTTGACTGTTGAATATAATCACACCTTTAATAGGCTCTACAAAATTTTAAAACTCATACCTCCGTAGTTGTACCAAACACAACTTCAAGATTTGTATCCAGCGGCTTGGCCGGTACATATTCAGGCAGTATATAAGCGTCAATGTCCATCAGTATTATAAAATTTTTGGAATCAAATGGCAGCGAAAATGCTTTAGCTTATCGATTACTGTTTTATCGATAATTGTGGCAGTGATTAGCAAAACTAATCGGCAATGGGAGCATGCGACGCATAATATTGCAAGGCGAAATTTCGTGTAAGAATAACATTTAGAAAATATGTCAAAAAAAGAAGAAAAAACAGATAGCGAAGATGAGTTCCAAGACGCACTCGGGGAACCAGTTAAGGCATCAAAAACATCAGTGGTCAACGAGCAAATGATTGATGAGATAGTACAAAAAAATAGGGATTTGAAATTGGAAGAAGCTGATGATGACGCAGTGAAGGAAGAAGGCGCTGCCGGAGGCATTACAATAGACAACAACGAAAAGCCCACGGTAGAGACAGACGGTGAGTTATGTGTAGAAGAGCTGCGTGAGCTTGAAAAAGACATGAGTGAGGAGCAACTAGCACAAAATAAAGAAAAAGCCAACCAGCTAAAATTGGAAGGCAATGAGTTTTTTAAAAACGGTGAATCAGAACGTGCTGTAGAGGTCTATACAGAAGGACTAAATACCTGCCCATCAGACCAAAGCAAGGATCGTGCTGTTCTTTTTGGGAATCGTGCGGCTGCCAAAATTAAGCTTGATTCGAAGAAATCGGCCATTCAAGACTGCACAAAGGCAATTGAACTATGGCCGGAATACGTACGAGCTTTGCTGAGGTGAGTAATGTCTGATGTATACATAACAAATAATTTATAACAAATCGACTTGTTTGCAGACGTGCTAAACTCTATGAGCAGGAAGATAGGCCCGATGAGGCTCTTGCTGACTATAAACGTGTGTATGAAATCGACCCTGGACAGCCTGATGCGCGAGAAGCTCAGATACGTCTGCCACCCATAATTAATGCCCGTAATGAAAAACTCAAGACAGAAATGATGTCGGGCTTGAAAGACTTGGGCAACATGATATTAAAGCCATTCGGACTATCCACCTCAAACTTTCAAATGCAACAGGATCCTAACACCGGCTCATATTCCATTAATTTCAATCAAAACAATAGTTAATTACACTACAAATTCCACTTAAAATTATTTTAATTCAATAAAATAAAGCAGTTTCTAGAAAAAAAAGTTTGCTTCGTCACAGTTCCTCCGATGACGATAACTTATCGTTAGCACAGCTGTTGTATTAAATAAGTTTTGGACTTGTAAACACAGCTGACACTCGATGTGTGGTTGTTAAAAAAGTAAGAAGTAGAGCCAATGGTTGAAAAAATCGCAACTAAAATAATTTGTTGATTTACTTACATTCTAGCAAAATCGCGCTGTTCTGATTATTATAGTTAAATTCTTTTGCGACCAGGTTATCTCCTAACAGTATGTTTACAAAACTTGGGAAGTTGGAAATTTGGTAGCTTGAACCCAACCTTGCACTGCGTAAATATTATGCTAATAATGTGAAGTAAAATTATTTTGGCGAATTTATCCATGCAAAATACTTTCAGATCAGTAGATTGTACGCCGTCCCAACTGTTTCGGTATGTTTCGTAGTCGCAGTTGGTTTGGCGGACCATGGAGCCGTCCCAAAAATCGGTTGTCTTTGGAGCACCTGAAGTACCTGTATAGCATTTTAGAAAAAAACACGACAGTATCGGAAAGCAATCGTGGCTTATTGGTGGAATCATTGCGGTGTATTGCTGAAATCTTAATTTGGGGAGATCAACATGATTCCTTGGTGTTTGAGTAAGACTATTTCGAAAAATTACGACACACAGTGGGGCTTACTAACTAGATTTTTTTTTTGTTAATTGCAGTTTTTTTTTGGAAAAGAACATGCTCTCATATTTTCTGCACATCATGCGTCAAAGAAGTGGCGGTTCAAGTTTTGTATGCGTTCAGTTGCTCCAAACTTTGAATATACTTTTCGAAAACATTCGCAATGAGACCTCTTTGTGTAAGTGGACGTAACCCTTGTTACTAACGCATTTTGGTAATATCTATATTTTCATTGCAGATTATTTGTTGAGCAATAATCATGTAAATTCCATTATTTTGCACAAGTTTGATTATTCCGATGAGGACGTAATGGGCTATTATATTCTTTTTCTAAAAACATTAAGCTTAAAATTAAACACCCACACCATACACTTTTTCTATAATGAGGTAAGCAGGTTACGCATATTTTGCGAGTCCAACTAATAGACCCATTTAACAGCATACAAACGACTTTCCACTTTACACGGAGGCTATCAAGTTCTTTAATCATCCTGAATCTATGGTTCGCATTGCCGTTCGAACTATTTCCTTGAATGTATATAAAGTGCAAAACTCAAGCATGCTGCGATTTATTACAGACAAGTAAGTGTAAAAAGACAACAACTTTCTCGTAATTTTAGATGTTATACGAATTAATATTGCAGAACTGCAGCTCCGTATTTTAGCAACTTGGTATGGTTTATAGGCAAGCACATACTCGAACTGGACACCTGTGTGCGCACAGATATAGAGTGAGTAAAATATAATTGTACTATGTACCTATAAAATGGAAACCTATGGGGATTTGATTGCAAACAGTATCAATATAGCAAGTTCAGGCCCACAGCTTCCGTAAACGTTCTGTATTAATTGTTGGTGGGTATTTGAACATACGGAACATTGATCAAATTTTCCACTGTCTAGTGACATATACGAACGGACATTTCTTTTTTGATTTGACTTTCGGTGCAGGTTTCTTCCACCATTGACCTCATTATATATGTTGTTTTTAGCGAATTACCTTATTCTGCCTGGAAACCGTAAGAAATTCCATATTGCTAGACCTATATAGAATGATGAGTATGAGCCGTCTGAACTTCCTTTCAAATTAAGAACTAAAAATACTTAGCGTCGATTTTATTTATTTATTTATTTTTATTGTGCTTTATTTCCTTCATATTATAATAAAGCTTAAAGCTGGCTTGATTTTGTATAAACAGAGTTTAGGTATAAACCTATGCAACTGAAACATTAACATTTAGTTATAAATTATGTACATTTTAATAATAGTACTTAAAAATATTCAAGTGTACAAGGGAAACAGGAGAAAAAATCTTGATTCAAAAGAGCTTAAAAATAAAACTTGCAAACTACAGGAAGGCGATGTACCCTTCAACACATATTTTGTGTAATGTAAGTTTTTTTTAATGTAAAATTTGGTTGATACGCTGATAAGCTCATCAATCATCTTAACATTTGCTATTCTATGCAAGGATCTAGTTTTATAATAATATGGTAAGTTTAGGATAATTTTTAATATTTTATTTTGGGCAATATGAAGTTTAATTAAATGTCATTTAGCTGAGGTAATCCATTTTTGCAGCTCCCTATATGGTTATTGGTATAAATATGGACTTATAAATAGTAAGTTTGTTTTTTATTGATAGTTTAGAGTTACGGTTTATAAATGGGTATAAAATACTTCCGAAAAGTCTTGTTAATTTTATCTAATGTGTTACTGATGTGACCACTAAATAGCAATTTTTTATCTAAGTGGATTCCTAGATATTTTACAAAATTCTCCCATGGAATGTTGGAGCTATAAAGCTCGAGATTATTGTCAGGAAGGAAACATGGCCTACGCTTTTTACTAGCGTCGATTTGAATTTATTCTTATTTTTTTTATAGCCATCAATCTAATCAGAAACTTTCAAATTTGGTCGCTGAACATCTGGATTTTCTACACTATCTCAATGACATCCTGTTACTCGATGATTTAGATCATGATCATCTCAACCTTAACGCAGTTCTTACCGAACACCTGCTTCACAAATTATTTGTACCGTTGTATATTTTTTCATTGACGCCCGCGCCACCACCACCATCCCTAGCAGTAGTCACGCAGAACTTGGCGGCTGTTTTAAACCGCAACGTGGATATCGACATACAGGAAATGCACAATCCTCGCGTGAGCTCTATTGTGGCTCTTTACCTATTGTCTCTGGTGTTTTTAGTAGTTACGCATGCGCCTTTGGTGCATGCGCTCGCCTGGGTTATTCTCAATGGCGACCATAGCGTGTTCAAAGAGGGTGCTGCCGAGATACTCAACGCTTATGTAGAGCATCGAGAGGTTGTTGTGCCTGGCTTTGGTGAGCCGAATGAAAGTCTAGAGCAAGCACTAGATACAGTCATTGGTCAGCCTGGTGCATATGCGGTTAAAGAGGACATCGGCGCGGAATCAGCAATGGTAATGGATGCGTCCGTGGACACTTCGACTGATTCTGATGCGAAGGCTGTAGCTATGGCTCTAAAGCTGCAAAATATAACAGACGAGGAAAAACAAAAGTTGCAACAGTCCACTTTGGCGCAATCACACAATGAATTGGCTAAACCGTTCCTGGATACTGTGCTGCAAGCACTGGACTGTACAGAGAACGACTATTTAGCATTATTAGCTCTGTGTCTCATTTATGCTATGTCACACAATCGAGGTAAGTTTTATTCGGCTTAGACTTAGTCAACATCGCCGCACTAAAAGCTCAGCTAACCTTAATCTCACCTGCTCTTTTTCCCCTTTCTTTACGATCGCTCTTTGCTCATTTCAATGCTTTTTGTGTGTTTATTTCAAAACTATTAAAAAAAAAAAAAAAAAATGCATTAACATTATGGCACATTTAACAAGATGGTACGTAATACATATTCCATTTAATGTTCCTACCTACTAAAAAAAATACTAATCCATTTGATTTGTAATCAACTAATTTGTTCTTTTTATTGACAGGAATCAAGAACGAATGGTTTGAGCAGGTACTCCTAAAATCTATGCGTGGCTCCTACAGCTACAAGACAGCACTAATTGAACACTTGCTCAACATAATTTCGCAGTCGAGCCAGCCATGTAAGTCAATTATTTCATGCCGATATTCGAGTTTGCATTTAATTGCAATTGATTTTAGGCAAATTTTTTTTGGGTAAAAAGACAGAATTTTTAAAGCAAATTTAAAAAAAAAATTGTTTATTTATTTATTTAACATTGTAACTTAGAATTAATTCTAGGAAGAAAGTAGTTTAAAGCCACAGCAATATAGGCCTTCAGGCGAAAAAACAAAAAA
This sequence comes from Chymomyza fuscimana, assembly GCA_949987675.1. NCBI lineage: Eukaryota > Metazoa > Arthropoda > Insecta > Diptera > Drosophilidae > Chymomyza > Chymomyza fuscimana. Next base: position 90,863,838 of record OX465088.1, read on the forward strand.
TTATTTGTATGTTACCAATGCTACATAGTGCTCCAATCTCTATGATTCCTTAAGTGAATGATTCACCGTATTAATACCTATAAGTTTTACAATACATCCGGGAGAAAAACATGGCAGTTATAGATGATGTCTTTTCTAAAACGAATAAATTTTGGCTTTAACCACGCTGTAATAGATTATTATTGAAAATAGGTTAAACGTAACATGTTTTGGTTTTTCGACAGCTTGTCGCGTGCGTCTTATTACAATTGAGATTGCTCTAGAGTTGTTGGTAACCTTTACTAAGCCTACTTCGGACGAGACTTGCTGCATTACAGCCACACAACAGGATGTGCTATTTAATGCGCGTAACCAATCAATGGCGGTGCTACGTAATTTCTATAAGTCGGAGGATATTTTTCTTGATCTGTTTGAAGACGAGTATAACGAGCTTCACAAATCACAGCTAAATGTAGAGTTTTTATGCATGGATTCAACCATATTGTTGCCACCCACGGGCACTCCGCTTACGGGCATTAGTTTTACCCGCCGTTTGCCCTGTGGTGAAGTAGAGAAAGCAAGACGCGCCATACGTGTATATTTTTTGCTTCGCCGTACGTGCCAAAAGTTTCTGAACGAACGTGAATCTTTGCTGCCGCTAACACAAGTCATAAGCTTGGTGCAAGTGGAAAACGTGCTGGATTTAAGTGAGTGTTTTAATGGCTTTTAATTGATCGGATACTAAACATGTTTATTATTTTATTTTAAAGACAATAGCGACCTGATTGCTTGCACCGTGGTGGGCAAAGATAATGCAAAGCAACGTCGTTTCCTGGTTATTGATGCCTTACAGTTAATTTTAGTGGAGCCTGACGCTAAGCTACTTGGATGGGGCGTCGCTAAATTTGTGGGATTTTTGCAGGACGTGGAAGTGCAGGGAGATAAGGATGACTCACGTTGTCTTCATATCACTGTACATCGTGGCGGTGCCACCCATAATCGCACACCTCTGCTATCTGCCAAGTTTCTGTTCGACGATCACATACGCTGCATGGCTGCCAAGCAGCGTTTAACCAAAGGACGCAGCAAGGCGCGTCAAAAAAAGATGTACCAGATTGCGCAGCTAATTGAGATACCAGGCCAAATGGTGGACTCTCCAGTGTACGCTGTAGCAGGCTTGCGCGGTGCAGCCGCTGCAAGTGGAGTAAGCTCCAGGAGCGCCCGTGAACACCGGCCAATTTTTTCTACAGCTAATCGGGTGCCTGGAGTAGCAGCAGCTCTACGCCGCGATAATGGGGGCAGTGCAGGTGTCAGTCGCATTCAAATGGCTCAGAATCGCTCGATTGAAGGGTAAGAAGGCACGTGCCATCGATCTTATGCCAAATGAATTAATGTTATGCCTTAAATTTAGCATACGAAATGAAAACATCAGTCGCTCACGACGTCGAAATTCAAACACGAGTTCCAATTCGTCATGTACATCCCGTGCAGCTGAAAATTCTTTGTTGGTTCGGGAACGTTCGCCTAGTGGCAGTGTAGGTAGCAAGAGCTCTTCGCAGTCGCGTGAGAACTCACAGCCGCGAGGTATGGGCAATACCACGCGCTCTCGCGAGAGCAGTCCTCGAATGCCAAGACCTCGGTAAGATTTACAACTATTAGTGGGAAATTTGAATTAACTTTAAATTTTGTTACATTTGTAGCTCCGAAGAGATTCCTTTAGAGGATTTTCAACATTCGCGAAATAATAGTCCACATGCCCGTGCAGCCGGTTGCAATTCTAATTCATCCTCTCGCTCACATACTCCTTCCCGCGTGGTGCATTGTGATCAGATATCGGTGCATAACGCATCACCACGTGACCCATTCTTGCTTGGTACAAATGCTGTATTGAGTCAGATCAACGGTGTGACTATAGCCAAGGAGGTGCTGCCCGTTCAAAGCTCGGAGGAGACCTCTTTTATTGGAAACGACAGTGGCAGGACCACAAACAGTACCGAAACTAAACGAAAAGGTACAATTGAAACGGTTTAAATTTAACGCAATAGATGTTAAGCACAAAATTTTTGTTTATCTGCTATTGAAACAGTTACAGTTATTGCATGTTTATTACATTTTGTCAGTTTTAATACATACACGGTGTGATCTAAAAATAACCGAAATTTTTTTTATAATATAAAATATGCGTGGTATTTTGTTTCAAACGAACGAAATCAGCCAATGTATCCATCATTTTTAAACTCAATTGTTGCTTGAATCGCCGGAACGTCATTGTAAATACTCCTTTATGGGAGCTTTCATTTTTGGGAATAGAAAATAGTTACATGGTAATGGATCAGGCAAATACAGGGGGTGGTGAATGACTCAAAACTGTTTTTTTTCGTTTAAAATTCTTCCGACTTTCTTCAAAATGAGAGCCTGAAGGTTGAAAAATAGTTCTTGTTGGTAACTATTTTATTACGTCTAAGATGTTGCATATGAATTTGCTGTTTCGAAAATTTCAACATCATTCCAATATATTGTGGAAATGTTCCTATCTTATTGCGTCGTCCTCATTCATACTGCCATCTAATTAATTGTTTCAACCTATATTCATAAAACCCTCCCCTAATAATATTTGATGTTGTAAATCAACTCATAAAAAGATTGATGTTTTATTATTAAAGCATTTATAATAATTTTCATAATTTGACTGTCAATATGGCAGCAACATGTTAGATGTTGTCAGTGCGACCACCATTTTCACATCTTCAAAAAATCCCATGCGTTCCGCTATAATGTGCTCAGTGTGAATAGGCTATAAGCTGTTTTCACTTCATTAGCAAGATCTGGTAGTTCCGGAAAAAATGTAAAAAAAAAAGTTGGTAGCCCCAAACACAGCTGATTCTTGTTGTGATTTGCTGAGCTGCGTGACATAACCACACAATAAATAAAACATTTATTTGTTCGATTAAAACATGTCCTCCTACAAGTACACTGAGTTAATTAAGCTCGGCACCCAGTACGCCCGTCGCATGAATTATCTCTCGAATCGGATATTTGGTGAAGTAGCACGAACTACCAACGAAAAGTCCATGAAGGTTAAAGCAGCAAATCTTTAATTTAAGTTTGATTTGTATTCCAATGATTTTTGTTTTTGTTTATTAGGTAGTGCGTATGTTTGCAGAGGAACCCATTCACAAAAGAGATTATGTGGTCAATTGGTATCCTAGACACGTAGAAACACATCTGCTTATGAGAAACCTACGCGATTATGGACTGTTCCGAGACGAGCATCAGGACTTCAAAGATGAAATGAAACGTTTGCGAAAGCTGCGCGGAAAGGCTGCGCCCAAAAAGGGAGAGGGCAAACGGGCATCAAAGAAATAGCCGTAACAATATAAATTTACTTTTTATTAAAAAATTTTAACTTTATTATTAAAGTTTTGTGTTAACAATTTGGCGATTCCGCTAAACACAACTTCTTGGTTTTGTTGGCAATCATATTCAACAATTGATATTTTGCGATCCTTTTTTAATCTAACGGTAACAACTGTGTCAACTTCAATACGACAGGGCTTTAAAAATTTAAAATGCTGCTCCAACACAACAGTGCCAGGTCCCGGCAGTTTTGTGCCGATGATACCCGCAACGACGGCATTGAGTAGCGCGCCGTGCACCCGCCGCTCTTCAACTGGCACGTCATTGCTGTGTATATAGTTGTAGTCGCCGGTGAATTTTGCAAATTGTTCCAGGTCCAGTTGTGTGAAACGTTTCACCAATTGGACTTGCTTCGGTTCGGTTACAACAAGCTTACAGAGTTGGCGCCTCAATGAATGCATTTTGTTGATTGACTCCAAAGTCTTCTAAGAACATGACACAAATTCGTGTAACGCGCACGTCGTTAGACTTTTCTTGCCAGTGTTGGATGCGCTTCAGCAGAGCAGGAGTCACTAAACACTCCTTGTAACTTACGCCCGTGTCTTCGCTTAGAATTTGCTGAAAGAGTGTAATACAGTTCAGCACTATATCAGGGTTTTCTCCATTAGCAAAAAACTCCTTTATTATGGCAGTATTTTTTGGTTCTTTTATACAATTTGCAACTGTTTCGTCTAGGGACAGGAGTTGTTTCATTATTCAATGAAAAACTTGAAATCATTTCCGCTTACCTAAACAGAAATTACATAGTCCTGCGATTCCGTGCAACTGAAGGCGATAATTGGGCTTGCTTAAAAGTTCCAAAAACAGCTCTAATGTCCCGGATGCAATCAAGTATGGCCAGTTTATTGGGTCATAGGCAAAGTTAGCCAAATTTGCTGTCACCTGCTCCTCGGCCTCTGCATATACACACACATGTATTAACGCCACACCAATGTTTAACAATATTTACCGGCAATTATCTTTATTGTGCGCTTACCTACTCTTGATGTTGAGTAATATTCGTCAACCAAGAGACCGATATACTCCGGTCTATTAATTCCGTGGGCAGGTGTTTTGCGATACAGCGTACGGTGGCTCGAGAACATATGAATGTATAAATTAGATCTGTAAATGTGCAAGCAAAAACAAATGGTCCTAATTTGTAAGCCAGTGTGTACATATTATTAAATTAAGTTGACTCGTTTCTTTTGTTTTATTTAGAGTAATTAAATAAACTGCGAAAACAGGCACTTTTGGTTTACCTATTCTCTTTAAACAATTAATAACTTCTAAATAGGTTGCAATCATGATCCAACATTAAGAAGGTCATGCAATGCGCAGGGCATTTATTTGCTTCTCTTTTTAAGAGAGAGTACTGGTTCAATTCTTGTATGGCAGCTTTATGAAATAATGGACCAATTTTTGTCACACTTCGGTTAAATATGCAGACGACTTATACAAAACTTAAGTGACATAAATGTGGTCGCGATATTTAACGAAAAAAGTTTTTCTAACAAAAACTATAGTCAAAGCGGGTGTTTTTCGTATGGCAAGCAGCAGCATGCTGCAATGAACTACGTTCATTTACACGGCAGCTGCATGCCACAACTGAGAACAAAAAGTCAATCAAACAATTGGTTAAAACAAAACAAGTATTACGTGTTTGATTTTTCGTTAAAAGTAAAAGTGTAAAAAGATGAAGTGCTGTGTAAAAAGCTGTAGGAATAAATATAATTGGAGGCGTAAGGAAAACAACATATGTTTTTTAAGATTTCCAAAGGACGAGACTACGCAAAAAAAGTGGCTGGAATTATGCGGTATCACACCACCAGTGCTCCCCTCCATGAGAGTGTGCCAGGACCATTTTGACAAAAATGATTTTATAGGAAATACTCAATTTTTTTTAGGTACGCAAATAAATTTATAGTAAATTGACAACAATATTACTTATAAGTCTCTAACCACATAGAAAAATGAATAAATGTATTTTATTAATATACTAATAGTAACACTTGGGCCTTGTTCCGTTTCTATCAATCGATTCATTTACATTTTGTCTTCAGTGCAAATTTTATCAAAATAGATCCCCTATTTCGTTTAGTTAACATCAAAAATTGAACCAGAACCCCAACTTGCGCACTTCTTTGTGCACCTTGGAAAATTCAATGCATCCCGTCCTCTGTAGCAGAATTTCAAAGATAGGTGTTTGCAATGAACTTCTCAATTGTCACGCTCAATTTTAAAATTTCATTCTCACTATATATGTATGTATACCCCGCACTGATAATTATACATTGTAAGACAACGATACGAGGGTTGCGTTTGTCGAATCCCGATTTTATTATTTTCTATTCCCACGTAGAAAAATTTCGAGGTCGACACCCGCACTACAAAAGCAATTAATTGCACAGTTGCACATTCCATGATGTTTATCAAGATCGAAAGGAAACTTTAGATACTACATTTTTGGGAAAAACAGATGCAGGATATCCCACTTTTCAAATCAATGTTTTTGTTGTATGAGAAAGCTGTTCATTTTTTTTCATTGTTCATTGTTTTGTTTTTTTTTCGGGTTCCATAGGGTATTTCAGAGCGCCCTTAAAAAAACAAACTATGTAGTTATACGCCATACTTTTAAGAATAGTACGTCGTGAAAAGTTTTACAGTCGGATAAAATCTTCGGAATTTTGTTTTTTTTATACTACCTCTCCAATAAACTTATTTGTAAAACTGTTTCTAAAGAAATCCAGTCACCAAAACTATTTTGTAAACTGATGTGGGATAAAATATAAAATTATTATTTTGTTTGGATACGTGCCACATAGAGGTGTCTTATTTTAGAAACTTTCAGGCACTGAACACGCAAAGGCACCTTTGTGGTTTTTCCTAAATACCAGTTGGTACAGGGTATTTTAGTGTCGGGTAGGCACGCCTGTGTGAACACTGTATAAATTAGGCCCGCAATTTTTTTTATTTAACTTAAAAAGTTTATACCAGTTTAAAATTTAACTAATTTTGGTATTTATTTTTAAATGCTGATATCTTTTTATTACACCGTTGTCCTGAAACGTAAGGCACCGTAGAAACAAAATTTTGACCGGGACCGGGACGGACGAGTCAAACTTTAAAAACCCTGGGACTTGACGGAATACTGAACGTCTCACTTGGGCTGGGATCATATTTCCATTCCCATCTCTTATAAGCATTATACAATAGATCACAATACATATTTTAGTGAAACTTTAAAATATAATATTTAATAAAAAGTTTTTCAAATTTTTCGTTTAAATATGGTAAAATAATTGAATCACAGTTCAAAATTTATTTGAAATAAATTTTTGCTTTTCGATCCGTTTTATATATTTTTAATACACAGAAATTTTTAAGGAACTACTCGGATAACAAGATTAAAAAAGAAAACAATTTAGGCTTACAGCTTATTATATGCCTCAAACATATATTGCTAAAAGCAAAAAGTATACACAGAGTGGTTGGGAGATCTTGATTAGCAGTAGGGGCCCAAGTGATCCTTGGGATCTTTTGCAGTTTTAACTGCAACAACGGAACAACTTAGAGTAAATCCTTCTAGTCGGGATATAAATAATCTTGAAGTATGTTTTGAAAGGCGATTTTGATTTTTCCACGATCTCGACCATTTAATTTTTGTATGTCTGGCAAAAGACTCATAAGGAACATTGCATCAGGATCGCTCTTGCAATCGCACAGGTCCACTGTTCCACCATTGCCGTTTACCAAAGTGGTACTAGCCTCTAAACGCTGTGGCGATTGATAATGCGCAATGTGACGTTGAGCTATATAACCAGCACTTGCTATAGCAGCTCCAGATGATGCTGCGGATGGGTTCGTAGGTGTAGGGGGCTCCCCATCTGTAGGCGGAATCCCAGAGCCACTGCTGCTATGTGTTGTTGTGCTGACCATATCAACAGGCTTAGTGAACGTCGGACGCACAAAAGAAATATTTGAATGGGTTTGCAGATTAGCTGCGGACGCTGCTGCGGCAGCTGCAACGACAGCATTCGTAGTCTGCAGATCTTGGGAACGTGGTCGAAGGCCGCGTACTTCATCATGATAGGAGCGCATTTGAACACGATTTAGTTGCAACTTCTGTTGTTGGTGTTGTATGTACCGCTTTTCTACAGTTGAGGTGGTTGCCACACTCGAGGTAGCCGCCGCTGCCGTAGCCATTCTATCCACGTTATCTTCATGATCATCTTCGTCATGCTGATGATGATATAAGTTTTGTGAGCTAGCACGAGTATCTGGTTCGTAATCATCTTCACACTCCGATTTGATGTCGTTGTCTTGTCGGTTTTGGAAACGTAAGCGCTGTTCGTCTTCTATAATGTCATCCAATTCAGAGTTGTTTGGCTCTTGTTCATCGAAATAATCCAAATAATTATCCAGTTGCGGTGCCTGGGGTGATTGTTGAGCAGAACTAATCGCACTTCGGTTATTTGGGTGAGTGGTGTTAGCAGCTCCAGTTGGACATGCAGCAACTGCACGTTCCCGCTGCATACGGCTTGAAAGACTGCTCAGATGGGCCAACGCATCCTGCACTTGAGTATCTAGTGACTTGGACTGTTGATGTTTTTTTCGAAGAAATGGCCCTAAAAAAAACATTCGATCAAAATATGACCAACACGGCGGTACTTTTTCTTCCAAATAATTGGTGTACTCGCGCCGAAAAGAAATGCGTAAATTTGTCCATTTTGCAAGGCTGGCACCAGGATTTTTTTCCAGCTTAAGATCTACTTCACGCCAAAAGTTTTCTACGTAAGGTCGACAAAAGTAATACTTGTGTCGAGGATTGTAAATAGCTTCATCTCGTTGCACAATATCGATCAGTTTAAAAACTTCTTCGGTGAGCCAACGTGAGGAACTGCAACTAGCACTAGCTGCGCCCGTATTCGTCGAAACAAACTGGTTGGAGTTGTAGTCACTGGACATGACGTCAGTAATAATCTGATTTTTATTTTTAAATGAGTTATTAGCTTTCCATGTGCAATTTTCACTTTTGCAAAAACATTTTATTGTTTTTTACTTGTTCTTCTTAAGGTGCCATTCCCCCACAATAGGTGTTTTTTTCGATATTAGATTAGATGACACCACTTGGGGCTATCGAAAGTCGATAGCTCAACAGCTGTTCAGTTTTGTAGTTGGACGCTTAACTTGCTAAGTTCTGAATTTACTAAAACTTAAAATGAAATGCGCAGTTTTTAATTGCAAAAATAAACGACGCAATGTTAATCCAGGAGAAAATGAAGAAAAAATCTATTTCTTTCGTTTTCCTAAAAAGGAAGAACTATTAAAGCAATGGTTGTCATTTTGCCGCACTGGGCCAGACAATACACAGAAAGGTGTTGTTTGCAGTAAACACTTTCGTTCTGAAGATGTAGAAGGCATTTTACAGTGTGAAATGGGTTGTAAATACAAATTGTTAATATTCTACAATTATTTAATAATTTCATACTTGTAGGTTTACGTGGAAGACCCTATCTGAAACCAGGCGCCATTCCATGCATAAATATAATGGGACGCGAGCGCGCGAAACGAATCGAAAAGCGAAATAATAAAAAATTGGTAGATGAGCTTCTAAAAAGTCCAAGTTTAAGTCCCATACCCGAACAGATTTTGGAAAATCCCTTTGCCGAGGTTTCACTGGTCCCTGAAATAAATGACGTAAAATTGGGACAAGCAGAAATGGCAACAGCTCAGAGTGATACTTTAGCGCTATCATCGTAGGTTTATGTGAACATAATGCACTTTTTGAAATTTGGTTTTTAATTATATCTTAATTTAGGAACGCAACTGTCACAATATTTTATCCCGGAGAGGATAAAGTCACAAATATCAATAAATGCCGTACTTGTGACCATTATTTTGTTGCCGACATCAATGCAAAGGATCTCTACGACCAGCAAAACTCATATCTCCTGAACCATATAGAATTAATAACGAGTGTCAAGGTAAGTAATAAGGTATTAAAACTATTACCCTTCAAAGTGCAGCTGTTGGATTTTCACACTTTTAAACGTGATAAAATATTAAATCATCGAAATTTTTATGTTGGTCCATAATATAGTATCTTTATTATTGTAAAATAGTATATGTATGTATTTCAAATCAAAATATGTTTGAACATTTTAGTATTTGTACTTGAAGCTTGTATTTTTCCATGTTATATTTATTTAAATTTATATTTTAACCGGAAATATTGATTTCTTTTCAGATTATGCTTCAAGATGGTTTACCAAGACACATTTGTTCGGGTTGCTCTTCAGACTTAAATAAAGCTATTGAATTTCGAGAAAGATGTATTAAAATGGAAGCTCAGATTATGTTACAGATGCCTTTAAAAAGATCACCAGTTGATATTGCTTTTTCTGATAACGAGGAACAATGTGAATTTGCAGAAAACTCTGCCTATGTCATTGAAAATAGTTGCAGTTACGACGAGGAGTTGGGTCCTAGTAACTTACCAATAACTAAAACCGAAAATTTAAAAAAGGAAAGGAAAACGCCGCAACCAGATCACGGTGATAAAGAGACTATTAAACAAGAAGGGGACGACTGTGGTCTCTCTTATGATCCCCTTAATTTTACTAATATATCTTTGGGAGATACAATTTTTACATGTTTGAATAATCGACCACTCCCAGCTAAAAAAAACAACAAAAAGAAAAGCGAAGTCCAGAAGCGAAGTCGACCCAAAAAGGCGCCAAAAGAAAAAATTGAAAAACCAAAAAAAATTCGCGAGAAAAGAAAAAATAAACCAGGCATCTACGTTTGTGATCAGTGCGGAAAAATTTGCCGTTACAGAGCAAGTTTTATGTTGCATAAGAAGCGGCATACAGGCGTAAAACCACATCAGTGTCCTGAGTGTCCAAAAAGTTTTTTAGTAAATAATTTATTAAATATTCACATTCGAGTCGTTCATAGGGGCGAGAAGCCTTTTCCCTGCAGATATTGTAAAAATTCGTATTCCGAGTATGGCGGACGGCGAAATCACGAAATGTAAGCGGTTATACATATAGTTTTTACACGATTTTAACATTGAGTTTTTAAACATCAATTTCATTTATAGAAAATGTCATGGCGCACCTTCACGCGTTATATTTACCAGCAAAACAAAAAATGAAAACAGCAAAACAAAAAGTATTACCTACTATCCTTGCCCAGATTGTGATAAGTCTTATTCCTCGGAAAGTTCCTTAAAATGGCATTTGAATTGGCACACTGGGACGTATCCATATATTTGTGAATTTTGTGACAAACGTTTTACAAACCCGAACAGGGCCAAGCTACATGAGATGACTCACAAACCAAAGACCCATGTGTGCGAAGTCTGCCAAAAAAGTTATAGCTCGATTTTGTTGCTTAATAAGCACAAACAAGTAGCACATTCTGGAGAACGTCCTTACAAGTAAGTACCATTTTGTACACTATTTATCATTGATTTCAATATATTTTATTTTAGATGCGATGTTTGTAAGACTAGTTATGCGACCCAAGCACATTGTTATAGGCATAGAAAAAGTTTTATGCACAAGCATAACTTGCAAAAATGTGCCAGTGTTGAAAATATTGAAGAGCTGAATAACTAATTTTTTACCTAAAGTGCGAACTATATTATTAAGTGTAAATACAAATGATTACAATGAATAATAAAAACAATTTAATAACGTTAGAAAAACATTGTATATGATAGTATATTTATACCGCTTGTTCTTTTGTTGTTTTGAGGTGTTTCTATCTATCTTCCTCCTCTTCCTCCTCGTCCACTGGTTTCCAGGTACTATCGTTGTAAACGGTGTCGTTATTGGAATTGTTAGAAAAATAGCTTAGGGCAGCCACTACGGCTTTCGGTGGTATATTGAAAAGAGGATGTGTGGGCAAAAGTTCATTAATCATGTCCCCTAGTACCTGTGGACACATTGCCGACTCAGAGTGTTGTGCAATGGAAACGCCGCTTAGAGTATAACAGGTATGATAGAGATCTTGTGGCCTGCAATAGTGTAAAAAAGTTAAATCCAGACTAATAAAAATCAAGTTGAGGATATCCTACTTTCCAGGCTTATCAATCAGCCCGCCATTTTGTTTTTGGCAGCATAGTAAAATGTATTCCTGTAAGGCCTCTACGTCAAACAAAGTTTGCTCCATATTGTTATCTGTGCTGGCCATTGTAGCCTGTGTTATGGGAATGGTCGCACCAACCCAAAAGGAGTAGCATCCATCTACCAGTTTATTAGTACGCCCTTGAAAACCGCCCTCGTAGCTCATCTGACGACGAAGGGTCCATTTCAATAAGGCATCCTTGTTGCATTTACGCGCATCGTTCAACAGCGCCAGTCCAGCAATGCCACAGAATGTGTAACCACCATGTGCTTCTAAGTACGGAGCGCCACCAAAGCCACCTTCATAAGTTTGACAACGCGCAATCCAATCACTGGTTCCGGCGAACAACTCCTTAAGCACAGGGTCTGGCACATTCAAGAGTTTTGCACATGATATTGCACAATAGGCCCCTCGCACGTCGGTCTCGCCGTCTACATGTAGGCGAAAAGAACCGTCTGGCTCCCTTACGCTGAAGAGGAACTGTACCAGCGTGTCTCTGTTTAAAGTACGGTAGGCACTTTGTGTCCCTATAATACAGAGACTGTTAACTGCCGCGTATGTTGGCGCCAGATGCGCATATTGGCCAGGTCCGCCACCAAAGCCGCCTGAGGGCGAGCGACACCTGTAAACAGCAAGAAGTGGTAGAAATAGATCATATACATATGCATGTGTTACACTATACATACTTGCTAAGAAATTGCACGACATCCTCCAAGGTCTGCTCATTAAATGTAAAACTAAGAAGCTGCGCCGCCTGTAGTATCCAATAGACGCACCAGGGTCTACTGCTGTCCAAACACTCGTAATTTTGTGGCAGACGGCGTAGCATCAAGTCCAAATAGTGCTGGTGTTCGATACGATTTAGTTGGGCCACGCGTGGATTAAGAAACTGGAGCTGCTGAAAACGGTCAAAGCACTTTTCCACAGAGCTTTCTGTTTTTTGCTATGGAGGAACCAGGACTGCCGTAAGCCTTATCTTTTTACTTAATTCACGCCCTTTGATTACTCACTTGTTCTCTAGAGGTGGTTGTTGACGACTTTTCATCGTCGCATCTGAAGTTTTTTAGTTGGCTAAAATCGCGAAATTCAAGCATGTCTTCTGTGCTAAACATAATTTACGAATTAGTTAAATATCCAATTCAAGCTGTTAAGCACACAAAATTAATTGCTTCTTCTTTCCTCAACTGACATTCAGCGCGACGAAGCAGTGCTGTCAAATGTGCTCAAAATCCCAATTTGAAAATCATAAAATATTCACTGTGGTCTCTTATTTATTAAGTCTAACAAAAGTGCTGAACGAAGTAACAGTGGAAAATTATGTTAGGGCAAAGAATATTCTTTGGTAATGGTTGGTTAGCTTAGCGATGAGTCATTAAGCTCTTCTTTGTAATGATACTGTGTTCGCCCCGTCGTGGAGTCAATTTTTCGGCCAATTCATTTGCAGTCTCATTGCTTTTTACGTAGGCCACTAACTCAAGGAACCAATATATTGAAAAACTAAAGAACAGATAGGTGCCGAGAGTGATTGCAACCTGAAACATAATGACCAAAAATATCTGAAAAATAATTACTGATGTTCAATCTTTTTGTAAGCTTACTGGAACAGTACCTAAGCATGAAGACTCACAATGAGCAGAATATTGGCGAGTCTTATCATTCGTTCACCAGCCGTCTGTGGGCGGATTTGCCAAAAAAGTGACCAAGATTTAGATTTTCCATTGTTTTCGGCATTGCTAGTGTCAACTGCCTCGCTAGAATCCGACCTTAGCGGCAAAAACCAGTCATAGTAGAAGTTACTTAATATTGATTTCTTTTCCTGTTTTTTAACAAGCGTTGTATCTAAGGGCACCTCATCTTCAATTAGATGTTGAAAACACTTATTAAAATCACTAAGCGATATTTTTGCGCCGGCGGCACATTGTTCGTCAGATAACACCGACCGTCTTGCTGATTTTTGCGTAAAATTTTTTTTAAATATCTTCTGGGTATGTTCATTTGTATTTGCTTGAAATTGCTAAAAAGATATATTAAAAAAAAATGAAAAAAAAATCTCATATACGAAAGGCCCCGGCGAGATTCGAACTCACGATCTCCTGTTTACTAGACAGGCGCTTTAACCAACTAAGCCACGGCGCCAGTTGCCTAGTTGTAAATATTTGCTGTATTTAGGCCTCAAAACATCCAACCAACTACCTAAAGCGTCATCTAGTGTGACGAGTTTTTCAGGGGCTTTTAACTTACACTAGATGGCGCTTTGTTTGTTTTTAAAAATTAGGAAGCTTCGTTATAAAAATGGTATAAAACATTGTCTTTTGAAAAATTGTTGGCTCAATTTTCCATACAGGTGTTTTGATGTTTGTTTTGGTTTTTTTTTGAGCTACAGTAATCCAAGGAAAAATAATGAAAAGATTTGAAATCCGTAAATAAATCTTTTTTTTTAGTTTTGTTTGAAGGTAGTATAATAGCAAAGAATATAGTTCTATATTCTTTGATAATAGTCAACTTATAGATGTAAAGTAAGGACACTATTGGGAAGGTGCAATAGAAGCACTGAATAATACCAAAAACAGTATAAACTAGGAGGCTCTGCTCCCTCAGTACTACGCGCGCCAACCTCTGTTCATACGGACAGACATACTCGGCTGTTGATGCTAATCAAGAATATATTTACTTTATGGGGTCTGCCACGCCTGCAATATGGTCTCCCTAGTAAACATTGCCTCTTTTAACCAAACTTTTTGGGCATACTTTTTGTAGTCAAGGGTCTGGGTCGTGTCATAATACCAACTAAAGTGGATCCGTCACTGCAAATTTTAAGTTTACCCAAAAGAAATCGAACAGATTATGGACTAAAAACGTCCTATGGAGTAAATCCGATATAGGAAACCGATTTTGTTAAAATTTGGTATGGTCTTTGGGAACTTCAAAAAACTTATGAATGCTAAATTTGGTTATAACATCTTCATAAAAAAACGAATTATTTATCTGAAAATTTAAATATAACGCCGATATCAAAAAATAAAATAAAATAGCGGAACTTATCTGAAAGATCTAGGCGTTCATACAGACGGGCGGGGGCATATCGACTTCTTTTTTTGTACCATTAGGAAGGAACAAAGTATAATGATCGACGTAGACTCTTCGCCACTTGAATAGGACAGCCTGTCTACTTTCTTTGCCGAAGAATGGATAAGCATCGTAATTATAAGAAATGACTGCAAGTATGAAAAAACCATGAAAGGACGCACGAATTCATCAAATTTTCACCGACTCTTTGTCAAAAATCAGGAAAAATTTTGTTTTAAGGCAAGTTTCACAACTGTGTGTCATGTTTTTTCAAGTTTTCTGTCGCGCACATGTAACCGCGACAGTCGCGAAGTCTTCTCATTGGAAAACAATTTAATTTGGAAGAACCCAATAGAAACTCATAATTTGAACCATTTGCAGAGCAGGGTTGAAGGCTGGATGGTGTATCATGGCACCAGTAAAAAACAATTGGAGGTGGGATTTCCATGGTGTCGTAAATTTTATTTTTTAGAACGTAGAGGCCCAAATTTTTTGGTGATATAACAGGGACATCCATATTTGAACTTATCCAAGCTAGGAGTTCTATTCACTATTAGAACTTTTTTTCTAATGTCAAATCCAAAATCCTATTCAAGTGGCGAGGAGTACCTATGTCTGTCCGACCATTTATCACAATCTCACTTTTGAAACTCAACACGGACTTTACGCATGTAAATCGCTTGCAAAAAGGCTACGTGACCAAAATCGTTGAGTTGACTTATCTAGGATTAAATATACAAAATGTTGTACTCTTCGGGGATTCACCAATACCAAGTTTCACCCAAAAGTTTTTAACAATTTACCTCCAAAAAATTGAAAAATCCGTTGTACTTCTTGGGATTACCGCCCCAGTATCCTACAGTTAGGGATCATCCATAAACTACGTGGCGCTGATTTTCGTCACGTAGTTTATGGATGATCCCTTAAGGTTGCTTATGAAAAACGCTTTGATCTTGGTATAGTTACCTTTGCTGTTTCAGGAGCACGCAGCTCCAAAAAATTGTCATCAAACTTTCCTTGTTTAATTTGCTCCAGTTCCTCATCCGTTATAAAACTGTCCCTGTCCAGACACTCATTGGCATACATATCATAATACTTTGTAAAGGCACTTTTAGTAAGTACTTTGTACCAGTTCCATTTGAGATATATCACAACTACTTACAGTATTTGATGCCGCACAGGGTGTAACCGGCTCGCATTGCTCAGTTTGATAGTTCCAGAAACTACGTTGTCCAAAGTAGCGCTCCTCACAGTTCAAGGGTGTGCAATTGCTGAAGTAGTTTTTGTCCCAATTTTTGCAGTCCTTAAAGTTTTTATCTACCGCAAAAATGAATATCTTAAAAGTACCTAACTGAGAACCACTTACGTTTTCGCAGATTATGACTTTCTGGATCCAATGTTTCGAAACGTGTGTCAAAATGCAACAATTGCTTAGTGCTGGCCATAACTTCCTTAACATTGGTGGCTTTTATTAAAATCGGACAAAATCCAACTCGATTATAAAGGGACTACAATGAAAAATGTGTAAGTATAAGAGTCCTCTCTTAAGCATGGTACACTACCTACCACAGTGGGCCAAATTAATGAAACAGTTTCGACTTTGCCTCCCTCAATAGCACCAAAATCTCCACCAAATATTCGGCCAGCGTTTTTAATCTGCTCCCCTTTTGTATTGTTCAGCGTACAAGTTCCATCTGTAGAGATCACATACTGCAGCATTTCCTTTTTTCCCTCCTCAATATTGTTCTTCACTGTAAGATCTTTGAGATGGGCCATAAGTTGACTAGCGCATTGGATTTTACTGAATGGCTTACCAAATATAAGACCAATATCGTGCTCCTTCGGCACACGAACAATAATCTTCGTAATGCAAAGTGATCCATACGTTTTGTCAATATTTATTATTATAAAGCATACAAAAAACAGTAGTTGTAACATTTTTTATTTTTATATTTAATTATTATGGCATAATATGCATGGGTCGATTGATAGGGAAGAAATATCGGCAAAGCGGTTCCTGCTCTACGACGCACAGTGGCACGGCAGCAGCAAAATCGTTGCAAAAATCGATTTTGCGATGAAACCATTTTTTAAATGTAATACATGCATCTGATCTAGAATTTCCCAGGGATCAAGAAAATACAAATTTTATTCAATTCGGATGAATAGTTTAGTTGCTACAGCCGCGCAAAGTGGAGTATATTCTCAACTTTGAAAAAAACTCAATTTTTGGAATAAAAGCTCGTGTTTAAGATTGTTTTGTGGAAAAACTACGCAACCAATCCCTATTTTCTTAGTTTCTATAAAAAGGTACATTAAATTTAAACATAAAAGAAAAAAAATGACTTCATATTTTTTCTGGTATTTTCAATACTTCCGTTTACCTGAACTACTGAATTTGGATCACTTTTTCAACTTTGGAAGAAAAGAAAAACCAAATTCCCAGACATTCCCTTTTTGTTTTAACATTAATGCTTTTATTATCAATTTATTTACCTACTCTATAAAGATTATAGCCATTTGTAGCCATAGCTGGCTGTAAGGTCAATAAAAGTGCAGAAACCTCACTCAAAAAAAATGATAGAAAGAAATGATTTGGTGGATACAGGCTTAAAATTTGTATATATTTTCCTGAATCCTTCTGAAATATCAAGACTGCAGCGCTGTTAATGAAAAAAATATCCAGAAAAAAAGTGACTCCCACGCTTCACAAAATTTTGCCACATGGCCAAACTATCATTGAATATCATTGCCTACCCACTGGGGAGATTTCAGAAGAAGCCTAGGAATCGAGAAACAAGGATTATAAAAAATTCAGAGCTATGAATACATGTAAAATATCACGATCAAGGGAAAACGACGATCTTTTTAATACATATCTTGGCAGCCTCTTCAGATCCACTAGTTCCATCCCATAAATGACATCTAATACAGAATTAACAAGTAGCTATTCAAAAGAAATGTTCTTCAAATGTAAATGTGGATGATTATTTTACAAAAAAAACTACTGATAAGACAAATTTTATAATATACTGTAATAAAAAAGCATTGTTACATTGAATTTATTGACTGAAATATAAAATTATGAACAAAAAAAAAATATATCATCAAAGTTTTGTTATAAAAGAAAAAAATATGTACATATTTTTCAATGTGCGCAAATGCGCAGGCAACAAAATCCAACTTCCACAACATATTGCGCAGCTCTCAGATGTCGTATGGGTACTTATTTTAAAGCCTTAAGATTTTTCTTTCAACTACAATTTAATTCATTAAAATATCTCAATTGGTTTAGAAAATATGATTTTTGCAACGCTTTTTCGGCTTCCTTGCCACTGTGCGACGTGGGCTCGATTGATATTGCAATTGTTGTGATCCATATTTTTTAGCAGGTGTCTTTCATTTACACAGTCTTGTTTGGCCAACTCTATAAGAAAGAGCCACAATTTCAGCAAAAACGCAAATCTGAATTTTAATAGTTGAGCTGAGTCCTGGACGGACTGCTTAGATAACCAGCAATTGGAGATATTTATAGACGCTGGTTGGAAACATGGTCACCTTTCGCCTTGGAACTTTTAAACCGCTACAGCAAAGCGACTGGATTTTAATTCCCTTGGCTATGACATGGACGTAATCGACGACAACACAAAAAGGGACGAAGATCTCAAGAGTAAGATGGATGGAAAAGGGTATTTGGAGAATAAATTTCCCTGTTCTTACTCTGCAACTCTAAAGGCTTTGTTATTCTCGATCCGAAACACCCATCGATACATTTCTGACGTGCCGGGCTCAGCAATCATATTCTCCATCTGTTCTTGACATTTGGAAGACGCACCTCAAAGCTGCGACAAGTGCAAGCGAACTTACATCTTCAATCCGATGATGAGTCTGCCACTCTTCCTGGAAAAGTCCCACCTGGGGTGCGAAAACGCTTTTCTGTATCACAGCCATGGACTGCACATGTCCCTGTCTACAAAAGTGCCGCATATATGATAATGACCTTGGTAGCTTTCATAACAGAGGCTTCTACTTCTTGCTTTGCGTGCTGAGCAGAAAGCGTGGCAACACACCAAGTCACTTATCCAAACTAAATGCAGCATCATTTGAACCAGGGGTGCCCAGGCCCATAGCTCAGATGAGCTATAGAACTAGTTCTATATTCTTTGATATCATTCAATGCCAATGCAAATTAAAAAAAAAAACAATTTCGCGAGTTCTCTCACTTACATTCTTTGCTCTCTGAGCTCATGAGCACAGAAACAACCCTTGCCTACAAGGTATACTTATTTAAGGTAGCATACTTCCGCCGAATGCTCTCAACGAAAGTTACCAATTTTTAGTTTCGTTGCGACTCTCAGTAAAATTGGTGACGACGCCGGCAGCATTACTATTTAGTATATTTAAAACAATATTTTGTAAGAGTAATTTAATTGTAGCAAGCTACCTATAGTTTTTTAATTTCAGCTTATATATAAAACAAATAACTTGTTTTTTTTTGTTTTAAGTTTTATAGAAATGTACACCAAATAACTTGAATTTTTTATTTTCAGCTTAATATGTATTAAAAGTAATTGTTTTTATTTTATTTTCAGTTCTATAAGTACATAGAACTCATAACTTGTATTTTTTTCAGTTTTATAAATATAAAAAATTACTTGTGTTATTGCCCTATCACACACTAAATTTTATTTCTTGTGTAGCGAATAATTTGTCATCAATATTGGATTATCACCAAATTTGTATCGGTTGATTGCCAATAAAAAAATAAATATCAAAATAGTGTCATAAAAACTTGTGTTATTTATTTTTTACCTAAAATTACTTTACAATGAACATTTAAGTTAAACACATGTATATAATTAAAAAATCTGTAAATTTTCAATCTAAGTCTATAATTTAAGAATTGTATATGATTGATGATAAGTTACTTATAAGTAAATAAAATGATTACAAATTAAATTAAATAAACTAATATTTTAATACAACAATATTTACTAGTTCAATATTTGAGTTAAATATACTAGAACGAGAGCATACCCAAACGAATTATTATATTCTAGTACGGAAGCAACTAGTTTTGTCCCATATGCAGGCGAACCAGTTTGCTACCAGTTGAACATCATACCAAAAAATTCTGGTTGCTTCCTATGACAAGCCCATGTTAAAAATACTAGTTAGCCAGGAGCAATCATACTAGGTATGAGAAACACAGTTTCACCGTCGGGGTGGTTGGGAACCAGTTCCTAACTGATTTTTTTTTGGGCCCCCCTGATTTAAACTATTTTATCATGGCAAAGAGCATATGCTAAGCAGCATGTCGTTGTAATAAAAAGAGCTGATTTGTTTGTCATGCCTCCAAGGTCTGAAACTTTGTGGATTTTCTTTTCCTAAATCATATATGTATATTCACCTCAAAGTCTGCCGCCCATTCAAAGATACCCGCATAAATAACTACCTCCATGTTCTTGATGTGCTCCTCTTTCTTTTTTAAAAAGGGCACTATGTAAGTATAAAAAAAAAATATTCTTTTATAACATTAAACTGTAGTTGCAACCAGTTCGCTGCAGTCCAGTTGACACTATTTTAGCGAGTTGTAGTCACTATAGTCCTGTCAAGTCTAAATGAAAAACGCTAATGGATCCTTGTTTAATTAAGTGTAATTTTAGTGCTCGCATAAGAATTCCAAGGGTTTTTTGCAACCTGAACGTAAACTTAAATATTGCGCACATATCATGTAGAAGGGGTGACTGCAGTGTTGTGAGTGCAAGGTCCTTGTTTGCTACGCGGTGATCCTTTGCTTATTTCATTTATTCATGGAGCAGGCGAACATTTATACATAAAATGCAATTTATGTTTTAATCATCAAATGCCTCTCGAGCCACGCACTTGGCTCAATTAATCAAGATGGCTTTCGGGCTAAAATTTATGCGGCGGAACAATGGTTTGAAGTGGTTCGCTTGGCATGAGGCGACAGTGACAGCACAAGCGACAGGTGACATTTGCGACTTGCAATAAAGTCCATCTTGCATATTCATAGCCTCATAATTTATGCCAAATTTAAAAACTAATTTGGCAGGAAATAATTAATGTGGCACCACCAAAAGCTAATCCGAGAGAAAAAGATATTCCATAGCAACCAATTAAAATTATTTCGCTTTCATTAAACCAACCAAATAATAAACAAACGAAACAACAGCAACATCTACAATGACAACGACATTTCTGTGGACCTCTTCGAGGAGCAGTTGCAGTTGCAGTTGGGCTTCAAGATGAGGAACAAAAACCAAAAAAAAAAAAAAAGTTTAAATAATGAAATCACTTCGCACCATCTCGAAATTGCTCATTAACATTTTGTGTTTGCGATATCAACTTGTGAAAATCGGAGTTCGATGCCAGTTGCAGCTTCAGTTCCAACTTGCCAACTTGGCTTAAAGAGTGTCAAGGCGTGGTGTACCCGCACTTCTTACTTGGCTGCTGTGCTTTTATTTATTATGCCATGTTGTTGTTGCTCCTGCAGTTGTTGTTGCTGTTTTTTCGTTTCTTCAATGGATGCTGTAGATGTTCGGGGCCAGGCTTATTAGTTTGGGACACTCGTCGCAGTAGCGACTTTGTGTCTGTCCGTTTAAGGTGTGAAATGTGGTTTAGAGGCATTCATAGTAGTAACTACTACCTATAGCTATAGCTCCAATGTGGCTGAGCTTGTCTTTGTTGGTTCGTGACGCAAAGTCTACAAGCTCCCTGATTCTAAAGGTCGTTTGGCATTTTACTGCAGCTTTTTCGTTTTGCTCAATGAAATCGCCTGGCCCATCCTGACCAAGATAACTTGTGTAGAGGCATTTCAGTTTTCCCTGTTGTGTATTCCAGTAGCCACTCGATTTATGTTAAATAAGCTGGATGCGAATGCTGCTTGTTGTAAATTACCAATTGCAAGACGTCTCGACGACAACTGGCAGCTCGTGTGACTCACGTTTTGGAGCTCTCAAACTTGGCTGCTGTTTGGAATCATTGCCATTGCATCAGATTTCTTAATTTAATTGGCTTTATGCAAGGATTTGTGTTGGCTGCCTGGCAGTGTGTTGACTCTTTTATAGACAAACTGTCTGGCCAGGTGCCCGGGTAGACCCTTTTTGGTTTTGTGTACTACACTCGTGTCTCCCCCATTACTCCTTGGGCACAAATT
This sequence comes from Chymomyza fuscimana, assembly GCA_949987675.1. Classification (NCBI taxonomy): domain Eukaryota; kingdom Metazoa; phylum Arthropoda; class Insecta; order Diptera; family Drosophilidae; genus Chymomyza; species Chymomyza fuscimana. Next base: position 90,885,595 of record OX465088.1, read on the forward strand.
AAAATTTACCCAAACACATGGTCCAATACTGATATCATCTTGCTTAGAATTGTTGTAGTTGCTGTTATTGTTACCAGCGCTGGACAGAATTTATAATTTCCAGTTGACTTTTGACTACTAGTAATGTTTGGCAAATCGTGGGAATGACATGCGTGGACTTGGAAAAAATATTCCAAACTTTGGCCATTTAACAAAGATTTGAAATTGCGCCCGGTTATACAGCGTTTATTTTTGTTGGAACTTTATTTGGTACTGGACAATTTGTTTGGTGTCTTTGTGGAAGCTGACATCGGGCAGCACTTTTATCAACATTTCTCTTGGAAAATGATGGCCTTAGCTGTTCTAGGGTCACAGACCGATTTGCATACACTTTTCACTTGATATTTCCACAGGAAAAAGTCTGGAGCTGATAAATCTGAAGACAACTGTCTTCAGTCCTAATTGGACGTAGTAAAGCCATTGTCTCGAGTGCAGTGTGAGATATCGCGCCGTCCTGTTTAAACTAGTATTCCAGCGTATCATTTTCGTCGAGAATTGGTGCCAAATAATCACGAATCCTGGTCCGATAGCACTCTCCATTGATTGTTTTCGGATGAGCCCTAACATCAGCTCTGTCGGCGGCCACCATGAGCACGCCACAGTGAGGTCCCACAATTGAGAAGTTACTCGTAAAGTGTGTTCCAAAATACCAATAAATGTACATATTATGGCAAGTTTTTTTTAGGTGATCACGAGACGACGCAGTCGGTATATGAAAAACAGAATAAAACAAGGTTAAATGGAATATTTATGTGAGCACTCATTACTCCTCATTGCTGAATTTCGTAGTTTGAAGCCACAACATTAAAGGAAGTCAATTTGCCATTTTAGGAAAATCCTTTAGATATTAACAAAGCTGTTTTTTCATTATACCCTGTACCGTATGGTACAAAGGGTATATTGTGTTTGTGCAAGCCGAAAATGTATGTAACGTACAGAAGGAGAAGTCGGAGACCCACAAAAGTTACCTAAAGTATGATCAGAGTGACTAGAGAAGTCGATATACCCATGTCCGTCTGTCCGTCTGACCGTCTGTCCGTATGAACGCCTAGATCTCAGAGATGGTAAGAGCTAGAGCAACCAAACTTTCAGATAAGATCGCTTATTAATCCATAGGAGACAAGTTTATTTTATTTTTTTGATATCGGGACTACATTAGATAGCTCCCATAGGGGTGTTTCAGAGGACCTCGAAAAAAAGCAAAAGTTTTAGATGGATAATTCGTTTGCTTATGAAGATATCATAACCAAATTTGGCAATCGGAAGTTTTTTAGAAACCCCCAGCACTGTACCAAATTTTATCAAAATCGGTTGACTATATCATATAGGTCCCATAGGATCGATCGGTCGAAAATTTGTTTTTTGTACAAAATTCGTTGTGTTTCGTTTGTTTGTGAAGATATGTAACCAAATTTAACATTAAGATGTTTTTTAGAGTACCCAAGCACTGCAGCAAATTTGATCACAATCGGTTGACTTTACCATATACCTCCCATAGGAACGATCGGTCAAAACAACAATTTTGGTTACAAATTCGTCTGTTTTTGGTTGTTTATGAAGGTATCGTAATCTAATTAGGCAATCGAATGTCTTTTGGTGTACTTAAGCAATTTACTGGATTTTATTGCAAGCAGTGGTACAGGGTATCCCAAAGTCGTCCGCGCCCGACTTTAACGTACGCCATCTTTATATTTAGTAATTGGGCGGGTACTACTTTGAGATACCCCCCACCATATTCAGTTTGATCCACAAAAAAAATAATTAAAATAAGTTACGTATCTGTAACTAGTTAACTTGAAATTGGCATAAATTGATTCTGAAAATATCAAAGAATATTTAAAAAAATTTTTTAGTTAAAAATGCGTAGACTTTTAAATCTATTTAACCAATTCGTTTTAATTCCTGTTGCAACAAAACATTCGACTTCAAATTACATAAAAAATTCGTTTCAAAACAAAAAAAAAGGTTGGGATTCGTTTTCGGGAGCACGGCCGATTAACCCATTTTTGACGATTTTCATTGTTTTGTTTGTGGGTGCCATGAGTCTTCGACCGAGGCGATTCGTACTTTTGTCTATAATGATCGAAAGATTTGTTTATTTGAATAACTATATAATATAATAATAAATCCCACTCTTTTTCAAATCTTTTCGATACGTCTCATTTCATACGTTTAAGCCTAAGCTGGATAGAACATATGGTGCTTTAAAAATATTTGGAGTTTATCATCGGTGCACCTCATCAAGACAAGGAATCCAACTCAAGACGGCGGTACGACAACCTATTCATAAGGCAGAGTGTAGGGCATAAGAAATTTACCCACCAACACCTACTTACTGGTACATTTTGTGGCTAGCAAGAACTATCGACCACCTTCTTGATGCCTGCAACGGACTGAAAAGTATTATAGCTTTTTTTTTTTTTTTCAAAAGTCGTCCTGCCTCTGATCTCCTGAATTTTTTTGAAGAAATAAAGATAGAATTGAAATATTTGCCTTAAACTAAATATACCTAAGTTCTTAAAATAATATTATTATTAAAAATATATTGCAATATAAAATATGATAAATACTAAAAATACAAAAATTTTATGAATTTACCAAAAAAATTTTAAAAAAATCCTTCCGTCATAACAAAATAACCTGCCTGCTATTGCAAAGAAAAATTCTCGCAAAGTTTTCTAGCTTAAAGGCTCATACGCAGTTCGAAAATTTTCGCACGGAATGACAAAATTTCATATAAAAAAAAAAATCAATTGAAACAAGAACTGCTAAACAAATTATAATTAAATTATTATTAAATTGATCTATTTTTCTGTACAAGTTTTCAAATACAGTGCATGCTCGATAACGTGAACTAATTAAAACCAAGGGAGTTCACGTTAACAAAAGTGTTCACGTTTTCGAATGCCAAGCAAGTATCAAGTAAATTCACACGTTTAAATTCATATTTTATTGATGTTTTGTATAGGTACATATTAATTTGAGAAAATTTGAAAAATTTTTTATTTAAAAAAATCAGTCATCTTTTTCTGTGTCTTCTGTTTTTCTATTAATTGAAACAAAGCTTTCTCTCTTAGTCGTTTCAGTACATTCATATCATTTTGATCGACATCTTCATGGCTAGACCACTGTACCGCTTTGCTGAAAATCTGAATTGCTTCGCTTGGTTTAAAATGTGTCGTTTACGCTTTTTAAAATAATTTTTTCTTTTTTAATGCCACAAATTGTTGATTTAGCAACATTGTATTTTTTCGCTAAGCACGTCACACTCGATCCTTTTTGTCAAAAACCGAGAATGTCAGCATTTTCTTTCAACGTCAAGCACACAGGTTTTTATACCCTGTACCTATAGGTACAAAGGGTATACTAGATTTGTGCAATGTATGTAACGGACAGAAGGAGGCGTGGCAGACCCCAAGTCCTTTATACCAAAATGCTTATCATAACCTCGGGTAGCGATTGAGCCATGTCCGTCCGTCCGTCCGTCCGTCCGTCCGTCCGTCCGTCCGTCCGTCCGTCCGTCTGTCCGTCCGTATGAACGCCTAGATCTCGGAGACTATAAGAGCTAGAGACACGGAACTTTACCTGCTGGTGCGCATATTTCCTAAGCAGATGAAGTTTGTTGAATCATGTCCATATCTTCCCCCGTTCCCCCGTAGTAGAGTTTCGCGGTTTTTAGCCACACCGTTTAATATTTTCATCTGAAATTTAACAGAGCGATGCGTTGTGGTTACATTCACCTGTGTGTAAAAAATGAACAAAATCGGACAAATACAACAGAAGTTATAGTCAAAAATGTGCAAATTTCACCTCCCCTTGCCCATAAAGTGCATCAATATTTGACTCTACGCAATTATGGCTACAAGTGACCTAGAATCACAATTTTTGGTAAGCTCATTTATGTGGCTCTAATGAACAAATCCACATCCAAATTTTATCGATGCGGTCCCCCCACCCCCCGCAATCCATTTACCGTGTTTTCTCCCAAACCCCTGAACATACCAACTTGAAACTTACCCCGTATACTTTTAATAAATTCTTTGTTGTAACATTCGAGTTTCATCAAAATGGGTAAAAATTTAGGGAACTTATAGGTATAAATATCGATTTTCACCAAAAAAAAATAAATTCCAATTGGAAAGTTCTTAGATGGAATATGCAGGAAAAATTTTTTTGACACAAAAGGTACAGGGTATTCCACTGTCGGGCACCGCCTCGACTGTACCACATTTTTTAAAACTCATTTCTATTCTGAATAGATATAAACTAAGACAAAACGCTTCATGCTAGGCTAAAATTGCCAAATAAAAAACATAACTCACTATTAGGGGAATCCCCAAGTTTAGAATTATTTAAGCTCAATGCAAAAGGGGAATCCCCAAGATCAGAATTATTTGAGCTCAATGCAAATTACATGCAAACATTGAAACTTTTATTGTTCATGTTATAGAGCTTTCTCGCCTTGTTCACGTTTTGGAGTAGTCAATGCACAACAAAATTTGTTCACATTTTGGGGTGTTCACGTTTTGGAGTATTCACGTTATCGAGCTTGCACTGTATGATTCATACTGAAAATATCGCCCTTGAAAGGGAAGTGATGTAATATTTATTTATACAAGGTTTCTGTCCCACATTGTTACCTACACCAACCGGGGTCTAATTTGGAAATCAAAATTTCATTGTTGGACAAAGGTGAGTCATTTAATACCAACCTTATCCCAAGATTCTTGTAAATTTTAACAGTTCCCCCTTGGCAGAAAATTTGGAGAATGACTTTATAGCCGCTAACAGAGAAATAATTCCATTTTAGATTTACGCACAAGACACGAAACTTCTCAACTTTCAAGCTGAACAAAGTTGAAACTCCATACTGCGACAAATATATATACATATAAATATATATAGGTATATATAATCATATTAAAGAATCAAACGAATTAAAAGCTGCATCAGATGTTGTAACATATTTTATTGGATGCAAAGCAAAGTTTTAAAAACGGAAACGGATGACCATAAGCGGTCCCATAGAAAAAAATAAAAACTTTTTCAAACGCAAACCATGACCTTAAGGCTGTCTTTTTAGGCTTTTGGAAATTCTTATGTATGATACGTAGACTGTACAGTCTGCAGTAAATTTAACTAAGCCAGTGGCGGATTGACATGGGTTTTCGGGCTCAAATCCCACGAAGTGATATTTAATTTGAAAGTAAATTATATCAAAAATCCAAAACCACTACGTATTTCAGCCACCTCCGTGGGCAGCCACCTCTATCATCCTGTATGGAAATCGAATTAAACGATGGGGGGACTCTGCGTATGTATTAAATTCATCCTATTAGGATTCTTGAGGCCATTATCTTTTTCTAATCTTGGCATTTGGGGTTTTTGTTTTTATATGAAGTTTTGTCATTCCGTGCGAAATTTTAGCGTGCTGCGTATAGGCCTTTAGGAAAGAAAAATTTTGTTTTTTAATATTTCGAAAAAAGTGGCGCCCGCTTTGCTAGGTTAATAAGGTTTCCGTGTACTTGGGCCTCTAACGATTTGAATTTATGAATAGCCATAACAAAGGAACAGACAGAACCATGACAACGGCAAAGATCCGCTGGAGTAGCCAGCTCAGGTAAAATGAAAAGCTCTAAAGTTGAAATTTTCCATTATCGCGTGCAGTGGAAACGTTTTAGGAACAATTGCAGTGCATTTAAGCATAAGTGCACCAGGCGAAAAGTTCAGATACTGACGATGTTGGCTGCTGGGCGTGTGTCTGTGTATCTATGGGTGTGAGTGTGTGTTGGTGTGTGCGACACTTAATCATCAGCGTGAAATGAAGAAAAAGAAATGGCCAGCCAGTCAGCCAACTATAATTAAGCCATAAATTGTGTTTTTATAATTTTCCACAAAGTTATGAATTTATGGCAACAACTACAAGACGACTGACTCCCTTTTGACTGCATACTACAAACACACACACACACACACACACATACAACAATACACATAAACAATAATTTGCGCTAAAACGGAAGTGCATTTAAATGCGCGCGCATGCGAAATGTAAGTCAGACCCGACGCCATGTTGGCCAAAGTAGCCCATAAATGTCTGGGCCTCGAAGCGCTTCAAGTTGGCTCGTAAATTTAACGCTTTTAGTTTTAGTATTAGCTTTTGTGGTTGTTTTAGTTGCGACCTGCATTATAAAATTTAAATATTTTTCTGGCCACATTTCTCATTTACTATGCAAATGATCGTCTCTCTATAAACGCCAAAAAAGTAAGAAATCTTGTTGGGTCAACTGAAGCAACGACAATAACAAAAAAAACATAAAACATTCAAATTTGCTACTTTAATTTTACAAAATTGTGCAGTGTCGGAATGATCGACGGTATTTGGAACACACCCTTGACTGATGCCTCCCCTCCCCATTAGTGTGCTGCTGCTGCGGCATTGTAGAGAGCTCCAATTAGCATAATCGCTTTTGAAATTGCAACCCAAGGCTCATATCTGACATTGTTAATCGTACAAGTAAAATAAATTTAAGAACTAGGGTTGCTGCAGTAGTTGCATTCAAGGGCAGGTCGCGAAAAAAATTAATAATAACAGCAATTACGTAAAATGCTCATGACTGCTCATGTCATGGCTTGTTCTTAATACGAAAATAAGGTTATTAATTTTTAGAAACCAACTAACAGGCTACACTATATACATACATATCTATAGCTTGACTATGGATCTTCAAAATAAGGTTTCTGAAGCTTCAAGAGCAATGCCAAATGACAAAAATAAGAATGAGCACTACGATGGATCCTGCTTAACCGGCTTTTGCTGGTCGCTCAAATTCAATTTGTATCCTTTGAACGGGATAATGCAAGCAGCTGCAAAATTTTGTCTTGCCCTCTTATAATTTTGAATTTTTTTTTTAAATTACAATATTAATGCGGAAAATCTTTTGGGGTTGTCGTCGTTCGTTTTGATGTTCATTAAAGTTGCTGCGACGTGTTGCAGTTTCAATGCAAGGTGTGCATCATGCAGTTGGAAGATACACGCTGTACTGTTGTAGTTGCTGTTGTTGTTGCAGGCGGCGCGACATCTTTTTGTCTACCCTGTATCCATAGAGGCAAGGGTAATATAGTTTTGCGCAGTGTATGTTACAGGCGCAATAAAATGTTTGACTAAGAGAGCTAGATGCATAAAATTTCACCAAAAGATGCGCATCTTAATGAAAGGGCTCTAAAACTTTCGTGTTTAAGGAGGGCCAACATCACCAGTAGTGAGCTTCTATTAAAATAAAACGAGAATCCAAGAAAGGTTCGCCGTTTATAGCGCATTGAGGCCGATGAACCACAAAAGTAACTAATTTTTGGATTGCCGCGAAAAACTCAACTTGCACTTGACGCGGACCAATTTGTATTGCCAGATGCTGCGGTAAAGAGTTTAGATCATCGGCATAAATTAAAATTTTGTATGAGCGTCAAAATATTAATTGAATGGGTTCAGGATATCCCACAGTCGGCCATCGCGTCCACTGATTTACATTTTTATATTTTAAATTTTTATCGCCTAGACAGAGTGGAAACATCCAAGGACAAGAACTTTGCGCTTATTGACCATGTTAGTTAGTACATAGCTCGGCTTAATACAAGATTCTGTTTTTGCTGTTCTTGCAATTAACTGCGATTAAATCGCGCACAAACTTTCGAAAGAAAAGCAGAAAATGCTCAAGTAACTGCAATTACATACAAAAAAAAAAAAACAAGAATAAAATATGGCAGCTAAGCAAAAATTTACATAAATATTCGTAAAAGAACCAACAACTGCAGTAACAACAACAATAACAACAATCATGGTATAAATTATACTCATGAAAAGGCAACGAGGTTCTCTGTGCTTATCTCGAAAGCAAAATTAACTGATAAATATGCAAAACATGCCATGAAATTGCAAACTGAACCAAATTCAAAATTATTACTTTCAGCTAACTCAAACTCATACTCTTACTTACTCGCAGAAACTATATTTTTATGCGCAATTGCCTGTTCACGTTGTTTAAAAACTGCTCTTATTTCTCAAACTGCTCTTATTAAGAATTTCTTATACTTAAAAGTAGTTTTTTTCATTGTAAGAAGTCGCCGTACATATTTTTGTTATACATAATAATGTATCAAATAAAAACAATTAATATCTCTAGTATAAAAAAAACCCCATTATTATATATACGAAAAGAGATTCAACCGAAAAACGTAGACGCCGTGGCTTAGTTGGTTAAGGCGCCTGCCTAGTAAACAGGAGATCGTGAGTTCGAATCTCGCCAGCGCCTTTTCGTGTGAGAAGTGAAAGAGTTTTTTATTTATTTATTTTTTTTATATAAAAATAAAAGGTAATGTGTAGGGGCTAGTTTTATTGTACAGAGCACCGGAAAAAAAATTGTTTTGCACTACCAACAGAATACCGCAGAGGATCAGAGGAACCGCACTGGTTGGAAACCGCGAGTTTAGTCTCACAAGAAATTTTTAAAGTTTTGAGAGTTTACATACATTGGTTTTTTAATACTCTCTACTTTGGGTACAAGTATATATAACTATGATAATATAGTTAATAATATATAGGTATAATATTAGGTCGTTGCATAGCCCCATAAAAAAAAAATATGTGCTCCCCAATACCCACTCTTGGTTAATTTATATTGGCTTTTTTAATCAACTGACAAGTTTCATATTGATAATAACCAATATCCCTTCCTTTGTGCTACCTACCTCAAAACGGTGAATATAACTTTTGATTAATTTCCATATAATGCATATAAACCGAGTTTTTAGTTAATAGAATGAAAAAGATGCACCTGGCTAAAAGCGGTAAATGAAACCACCACATAGAGTGTAAAATGATTAAGTATCATAGCCCCAATCAAATTGATTATTCCAATTTCCACACTAAGTGGCTGATTTAAAAAAAAACCTACCTAATATGTGTCAATTTGTAAGTCGGTTTGATAAAAAAAAAGGTTCCTCATAAAAACTTTGACCTGTCATTTGCCTCACTTATGGAATTTATTTTCCAGGAACAGAAAATGAGTAGGATCGCACAACTAAAATCAAATCAGGACAACAAAAGAAATCGGTTACGACCTATCCGACTGTTCGTATTGCCTGTTTCTTGAAGACCAATAGAGTTATTACATTTTGATATTGCAGGGCCATTTGAAAGGATGCGTTAAAGCGCCTTAAATCTGAAGAAATCTTTAGAAACTATAAAATTTTATAGTCTGATGTCCCGACTTTAACCGACTTACTTGTTTTTTTTTTGGGAATGTTTGCTAATTAAATGTAACTTAAATTTACTTATGAACTCTTAATATATACAGTTTGCAATCATACTAATCGTTCCTAGAGTTAAATTAACAACTAAAATTAATTAATTTATAAAAAACATCGTTTTACGCACTATCGTTGTGTAATAAAATTAATTTAAGGTTGTATGCAGTCTTTGGTGTGCTAATTGTGTAACAAAACATGGCAAAAACGTTTCTTGTGTAAATTAATTTTAAAAAAAGGACTAGTTTTTCGTTTCAATTGAGATATACCTACATTTGATATGGTAGCTTCGAGGACCGTACTAGAACTAGACGATCTAACATACTAGTGTTGATAAATGTTCGAAACAACAACTAAAACTAAAAAGGGGATGTACCATGCTTTGTAAGCTTCAGTTCAAAGTTTGTTGTTATTACAATATGTAATTTGTTTTTGCAGATATTATTAGAGAACGCTCTTAGTGTATTGCCATGACAAAAAAATTGCAAAATGAACTTTTGCAGTCAGAGTTATATACTATACAGTGAATAGACAATTTTGTTTTCAATGCATTCCAAAATGGTTTCAAAAATGTAAGTTGTCACACCTTTTGGCTTGTAAGTTGTCACACATCTATTTTAATTTTTTTACATTGCTATGCTATTTATTTATTTTTTTTTTTTTTCCTCTTATTACTCCTCCAGGGAGCTTAGGGCTTCTACAAGAACTTTCCACCGGACTCTGTTAGGCGCAGTTTGCTTTGCTGTGTCCCAGCTGGTGTTGTGTAGGGCCAATTCGTTAAGTATTGTACGTCGCCAGGTTGCCTTCGGTCTTCCCACTCTTCTACTTCCTTGAGGGTTCCATTCCAGGGACATCCTGACAATGCTGCTTCGATCTTTCCTGAGGGCAAGGAACTTCACTTGTACAGTGCCATAGTTCTGCGTTTGATATCCGATTGGGCCAGAAAATCCCGCATATAATCCTTAGGCACTTGTTGACAAATGACTGCAGTTTCGACATCATTCTTGGCGGGGTCAGCCACGTCTCGCTGCCGTACAACAGGATGGATTTGACGCATGCATTGAAGATTCGCAACTTCGTTCTTCTGCTTATTTGCTGGTTTCTCCATATGCGGAACAAGCGTCCAAATGCTGATCGCGCTTTGTTGAGACGATTCTCTATATCCTCATCCACCCCACCACAGGTGGATATTGTGGTACCAAGGTATGAGAAGCTATCAACAAAGTCGATAGTGTTCCCGCAGATGGTTATGCTACTTTGGCTGGTGTGGTTGAGGCGCATCGCTTTGTTTTTGGATGCGTTTATTGAGAGTCCAACTTTGCTGGCCAGGATCTCGAGGTCATTCGCTTTGGCTTGGATATCACTAAGTTTATGAGAGATGAGGCATATGTCATCCGCGTAATCCAGGTCTTCCAAGTGACGGGTGAGACTCCACGTTATCCCACGCCTATCTCTCATAACCTCGTCAACTACTCGTCCTTGCCTAACACCAGTGTTTGTTTGGAAAGGTGCAATTTATATGACTGTTTTATTGTGTGGAATTATCATTGAAACTAATTTGAATTGTTTTAGTGCATTTTTCTGCCATTTTCGGATATATTTTTTCAATATTTTCCATAACAATTCATTTAGTATGGCGACCAAGAAAATCCGATCGCAAAAAACCACAATTTTGACTTCTCTGGAATGTTACAATTTTCTTGTTTTTTTTAAAATTCAATTTAATGCTCAGTTAAAATTAAAATCAATAAATTTTCATAAAATTTAATAACCATACGTTTTTATTTCAGTTTTCTCAATTTGCAGGTGTGACAACTTACAAGCCTTTTTTTTTGTTGGTCGTTTTCAAGCTCTTTTGAAAATTGTGTGTAAAATTCTTATTTTTATAAATTTCAAATGATTTGCTTATTGTGGTTATAGCTCTTTCTTTTCTCTTTCCAAAGGTATACTTACATTGATGCCTATGTGTATTCAATGTCGAGATATAGCCAAAAAAGCTATGGTGTGTCAACTTACAAGCCTTTCCCCTATACACTCGTAAGCACTCGTAAGAAGGGGTGTCAATCGTACGCTATCCGAGTGGATTCAATCTCTACTCAGGTCAAGGCTAGTCACAGCGGAAACAGGAAACAGCTCCGTAACCGTGACCACTACACTCCCCGAAATTCAATTAAGAACACCTGTTTTTATTTAAAAATATTAAGTTTTGAGTTATTCAAAAAGCATTTGTGACTCAAAAAATATTTTTAGCGTTACTTAATACCGATTCAACTAAAAAATTATCCTAAATAACCAAAAAAAAGGCTTGAAACTTCAAATAGTATAAAAAAATTGAATTTATACTGCGAAATTCAATTAAGAACACTTTCTAAAAAGGACCAAAAAATAAATGTTTTGTAAAAAAGGAAGGGAAAAATACTAAGTTAATGGTGAGTCCAGTCTCCCTACTTATTTATAACCTCGAAAATTCGGGTTGGCATCAAAAGAACCACCTTCTGAAAATCTGAAAGTGGGATTTGAGCCCATTCTTAATATTTTTAAATAAAAACAGGTGTTCTTAATTGAATTTCGGGGAGTGTATCCCCACTTTTATGGAGCCTCCCTGTTGATGAACTACTAGTAAGATTGTCCGACAAAGGAATACAATGTCAGGGCAGTGCTGATGACATTGTCCTTATCGCAGTAAGAAGATTCGAGTACATCCTCTGTGATATAGTGCAGAGGGGATTGAATATTACGTACAACTGGTGCAAGGAAGTGGGCCTCAGCCTTAACCCAACTAAGACAGTGACCATTCATAAGACGGTATAAAATACCAAATATGCGGCAACTCCATCTCAGAGGCTGCCCCATTACGACAAGCAAGGAAGTAAAATATCTTGGAGTAATATTTGACAGCAATCTTAGATTTAACTGTCATATAGAAAGCGTGGTAAATAAATGCACTAGAGCACTATACACATGTAGAAGAATAGCCGGAAGATCGTGGGGAACATCGCCAAAGATTATTCGCTCATGGTCATACGACCGATGCTCACCTATGGAGCCATCGCATGGGGAGATCGGGTGGAGATTATCTCCGTCCAGAATGATCTCAAGAAATTACAGTGTCTAGCCTGTGTATGTATGACAGGAGCCATGAGAACCTGTCCTACCGAAGCACTGGAGGTTCTTAAGGACATAACACCACTCCATATTATAATAAAACTCCAGATGAAAGCAACACTGCTTAGAATGGCAGCCGAAGGAATCGGCAAAGGGCACATAATTAGTGCTAGAGAAGCTGATGAACTTGGAAAAACGGTCCCCTCAGTTCTGCTACCAAGAGATGAGATGACCATGGAGTACAACTTCAAAAAGAACTTTAGCACTAGTATCAGTAGCAAAAGCAAATGGACCACATTAGAGGAGATACATCCTTTAAAAAAACACACCATTGTGTGGTATACGGACGGGTCTTTAACAAAAGAAGGCACCGGCCTGGGGGTCGCGGGACCATTTTTCAGGCAGAAGTATGTGCGATAGGTAGGTGTGTGGACATAAACCCATCTAGGAAATATATGGGCAGAGAAATTGCTATTCTGTCAGATAGTGAGGCCGCTATAAACGCGGTAACTGGCTCAAAAATAAATTGAAAATTGGTTCAGGAAACCAGAGCCAAGCTAAACCATCTAGGATACTGGAACAACGTTTCCCTTAGATGGATCCCAGGACATAAAAAAATTCCTGGGAACGAAATTGCCGACAAGCTGGCAAGAAACGGTGCTGCGAACCAATTAAAAGGGCCTGAACCCTTTTGTGGTATTGGCAGACACACCATTAAACAACTGCTACGAGGAGAGGAGAGATCCAGACGACAAGTCCACGCAGCTCTTCGGTTCTAAATAGGTTCAAGAAAATCTCCCACCTGGGCAAGAATTCCCTTAGGATACTTACTTACGGGACACAGCAGACTAAGGAAACACCTGAGCATGATGGGCATCGTAGATTCTCAAATTTCTAGGTTCTGTGAAATAAGGGACGAATCCTAACACATACTAACGGAGTGTGACGCTCTCGCCAGAAGAAAGGAATCCATCTTCGGCGGCTACAGAATATCGATGCGCGACGTATTTGGACTAGACCCATCCCAGATAATTAAATTTATCTCCATAATTGGACTGGCCAAGGAGCTCTAGAGCTAGTAGGGAGCACAATAGATCCTAAGGGTCGCAGCGCGGTTTTCCCCTCACAATTATCTTATCTTATATTATATAGCTTCCATAGCGGCGTTTCAGAGGTCCGCGAAAAAAACAAAAATTTGTGTGTTTATGAAGATATCTTACCAATATTGGCAAATAAGTATCATTTAGAGTTTTCAAGCAATATACACAAAGTCTTCCGCGCCTCACTTAAACGTACACTATTTTTTAAATACTAGTATTTTCTAAAATTTAGTTTTTAGTATTTTTTTTTTTATGTATACCATATTATAGGCAAATATTTTTCATAACATAAATATAACTTTACTGTTTTTTTTATTGTTGTATATAATAATTTGTTAATAAGTTTTAATAACTAAATTTTACACCTTAAATATTAAACGAAACTTACAACGTCTGTCTTGAAAAAGCAGACGGAACTTGGTTCTTCAGGGGGTTCTCATGACCGCACCCTACCTTTTTTTTATTTACCTTTTAATAACATAGTAAAAGATTTACATTGAAGTTGATTGACTTGGGACTGCACCCTCTTACTAGACACTGAAGTTTACGATTAACGTTTTTTTCGTTTTATATTAATGATTAATTAAAAATATATAAAATAATTTCTAAAGTCATCGTGTTTTTTTAATTTGTATAAAGTTCTACTTAAATAGCATTTAAGTTAGTTTTACAAATTGTTTAGTAGCCTATCGTTTAAGCATTTATTCAATGGAGCGATTTGCTATTAACTGCAATTGCGACGTCTATTGCAATTTGTAGTGTTGTCAAGTTTGGGTATTGAGATTCTAATGAGTGACAGACAGCTTGAGTGTTGCATTGTTGTTGTTTCTGTTGTTGTGGTTGTTGTTGTTTGGTGTATCTGCCACTAACTATAATAGGTGGAAATAGGTGTACGGGGAGTAGTACATACTATGTATAACTACTTAGCTGGCAGCTTCTATTTGGTTAGTGATCATGTTGATCATTCTGGCAGTAGCTAGCATCTAAACACAGCAGCGGCTGCAAATGTCCATCAAGTGTCACGATCAAATGCTGCAGATCGATCTCTTTTAATGCGTAATTATTGGAATCACGCAACGTCAATCGGTTGGAACAGCCGGCATTGGCAAGTCTGGGATGGTTATGGTAATGGTGGATGTGGTTCTATGGGCAACTGCTTTTGAATACTTTCACTTGACCTTGCTAAGCCGCTTGTTCATCTTGTTGTAGCAATTTTCCCAGGCTTCGAGTCCTTAATTATAGGCAATTCTTGGGTTTGCACACAGCTGTTACCGCTTCTAGGCGCATCAATGTCAATGCCAATCGTAGGTGGCTTTGTGAGGGCGTTTTACGTGGTGCTTAATGCGGATTAACTTTTTCCTCTTATTCTTCGACACATGCGGTACTGCAAGTGCAACAACTGCAGCAACAACAACAACAACAATAATCAGTACAAGTACGACAGCAGTTTGGCATGCCGGTTCCTTGTAAGACAATCGCATTGACAGGTCCGGCAGAAATTATGTTGCCAAGTTGAGAAGAGAAGGCAGCACCAGCAGCAGCCGCAGCCGCAGCTATAGCTAAAGTGGCAATTATTTATTGATCGTCCGCATTTACATGACCTGCAGCGTCCGCTGCACCAACAAAACAACAACAACAACAACAATAAGAACTGACACAACAGCAGCCATCTTTTTCTTTGTGCTGCCTTTTCCGTTGTCGTCGTCATAATTCTTATAAACCGACGCATCTCAACGCCACCGTCCACTGTCCGCCATTGCCAGCCAACATTATTATTATTTCTTTTTTTTTTGTTTGCCTCCACTTTTTGTTTCATAAATGTTGTGGTTGTTATTGTTCTTTGTTGCTAGTGTTGTTCTTGGCTACGCCTTGGTATACACCCGCCTGACCGACCGCCCGCAGTTATCAGTTATTGCTGTGATTCCAGAATCACAGTGCTGTTGGTTCCACCCATATTCCATTTTCCAGCCTACAGTTCAGTGGTTGCAACAAGCACTCACTCACGGTTGAGTGAAATGCTTTTTTGAGTACTTTTTCTTACATTTGCTGCTCAACCGGTTACTTGTATATGAGTTATAAAACCTATCAAAGTTAAGTTTTCATTGTCATTCTATTGTCTTTTCGAAACAAATGTTCCCAAAATACACTTTGTAGTATGTAAGTATATATGCAAATCTTTGCTATTAGCCCATTTAAATGACATTTTAAGAGCTGCTCTAAGCTTTATAATTTTCATTATAAAAGGTTTTCTGTGTGAAGGTTGCTCTGCATTGTTACTGCTAGAGGGCTTTCCGCAAGGCCAGTAAGGAAATTACATATCTAGTTATCTAGTTACTAGCTGACTATGAACTTTGCCCAGAAACACAAACCCAACCAAGCGCGATCCGTGCGACCTGCTTCATAGCCCCGTGTCCCTGTTGCAGTCTATCAAATAGTAAATTCTAAAAGCACGTTGTTATGCGTTGATTTCGAAAATGACAATTTTCAGTTGTTGCCAACAACAACAACAACAACAACAACAACAACAACAACAACAACAACAACAACAACAACAACAACACACACACATACAATGTCTCGAATTTACGACATTTTCATGGGACAGAGGAGCAGCCACAAAAAATCTTGGAGGGATTAGCATAATAAGCTCTAAGCTCTGGACGAATGCCTTCGTTATCTATTATTCTTACCAAATTCCAATAACTGTACAAGCCAGGTAAAAATCCAATATTATTAAACTTTGACAAACACGTAGGAAGTTGTGTACCAGTAGTTTTTTGTAATCCAAAAGAAATCTGTCTCTTTAAGATAGTTGGATATATTCTTGCTGTGGCATTAGACTAAACTATTAAAGATTTCTTATTTTCCGTTGAAATCAGCTTAAGCATGCCATACTCACGCACCTTCAAACGTAAAAAACCGAAGAACCTGGCCTAATGTAATGCCTCATTTATTGCGCAGTCAAATTGAATTGTACAAGGTATAACAATTTCTTGCAAATGTTTGTAACGGGCAGAAGGAGGCGTGGTAGACCCCATAAGTATATATATTCTTCATCGGGATGAAAAGCAGCGTCGATATAGCCATGTCTGTCTTTTTGCCCGTCTGCCCTTCCGTATAAACAAAAGGATCTCAGAGACTGTAAGAGGAAGAAAGCCAAAATTTTACCAAAAGATACCAATTACCTTTAGGCAAATCAAGTATCAATATTTGCCTCGAAATTTCAGTTTAGATAGCTTACGGTCCGTCACAGCTTCTTCTGCCTGTTGCAAACATTGCACAAATCTAGTACACCCACGATCTAAAGCATGGCTATTGAGGCTACTCAATACATAACAAATTACTATAGAATTATACATATTTCGAATAATACTCTCTATTTAAAAAAAAGTATGGGCACAGTGGTTACTATCGTTGGGCCCTTAGCGCACTTCTTTTTCCCGAAGTATACTTTTTCAAAATCTACCTTTAGAAAACTCCGTGCCCAAGGAACTTAAAATCTTTTGAATTATTAGTGCTCTGTTAAAAATAGTGATGATGATCATCATATTGACCTCACTATTACGTCAACAAACAAAGTTGTCGCATTTGTGAAAAATATACTTTTTGGTGATGGCCCATACAAGCAGTGTCATAAGTAACCTTAAATTAATCTAAGGGCCTCTAGTATGCCAAGATTTATGCATAATGAATTATTTGTAGTAACCACTTGAAAAAAAAAAAAAAAAATAAGAAATTTAAAGCTTAATGGTTTAAGTCTTTACAAAGTAGAGTGCTTGACTTGTAACCGACTCGGCTAAGCACCGTAAGACCCTCTTGACTACGCTACTGCGTGACGGAATGTGCGTGCGGCGTTGCGTCTGCCTTTGGCTATGTGCCTTGGCTCTGACTCCCAGTATGGAAGTGCATTAACAATGGCATTTTGATTGCATTTGGCTAGTAATTGCTATATTTTGCTTAATAGCAGTCAAGAACATGGTATTAGTTTATTGACACACACACTCACAAAACACACACACTTCTATACTCCCACATAGACATAGACGTATTGTATTGTATGAGTGAATGCACCGACTTTCGGTTTCTATGGCATTAAAGCAGAAAATTTGAAATACGGGTTAGATTTACGTTCAATCCTACTAAGAGTACCTTATTTATTTTTACTTTTTTTTGCAAGATTTTGGCCAGTGAATTATTATTCCATAAATCAAAGCTCATTGACGCATTTTTGCGCAAAGTCCATAAATTTCGTTACCTTGAAGACAAAACCTTTCTTAGCAATGCGTTGAATTGGTCTCCTATGCAGGTACATGTCAAAGTGCGCCTGCTGTTGTCGTCATAGCGGTGCCGTGCCAACAGCTCCCGGGCAACAACAACAACAACAATATCGAAAGCAAGTCTCGTCGTATGCTCGGAACTTAGTCAACAACAACAACTGCAACAACTTTAACAGCAAAGCGCCAGCTAACGTTTGTCTCTGCGACTGGGACGACGAGTACGACTGGGAATGGGCTTGGGTTTTGGGATGGGACCTGTGGTGCGGCTTTTTCCATGTTTACGCTAAGATGGCGTATTGTATAACATCATTATGTGAGCTTCGTTCATGTTCATGTCATAATTTTACCATGAGCTTGCGGCTTGTTAGAGCATTCCATGCGAATTGAGCGCCAGACTTGCATTGGGTGCATCTCCAGCCGAGTCGAGTTGGGGCCTAAAGATTTTCATATTGGTCAGAAGTTTTGCGGTCTCTGTTTGTGCCATGTTTGAGGCAACGTAATTAAAAATAAATTATCGCGAGTTGACAACAGGAGCGCATTTATTTAGGCGTGGCAATCAGTTGAATATAAAGAACTAAGAAGAGTTCTATATAGCAGGGTAGAAGGTAGTAAGTTTCGATCGATTACAACAAATATCTAGGGTATTATAAATAGTTGTTTAATGTATGTAAAAGGCAGAATATGAATACTTTGGTTACTCCCGCGCTCCTCAACATGTCTACATTTAAAAAAATATTGAATAAAGTTAATGCTCCAAAAACATTAATCCATTAAAGAATCTATTCTATGAAATGGTTGATTTAATATGACTATGATTTTAAAAGCCGAACTATTTTATTAAAGCAAAGGGTAGTCAATATCAAAAACTGAATGCAAGTGAAGAAGTACAAGCTGAGTCCTAGAGACTAGAGACTAAATACTACAAAATAAATACCTCTTGCCCATTGAGCAGCCCCAATCGTATAGCGCGCCAAACGCTCATGTCCGCACCGAGCCGATCCTACCCATTTGGATTTGTATAGCTTTTTGCTTCTTTAGATGGTTTATTTTTAATTTAATGAATATTCTGGGACAATTTATTACCAAACATATTGATTTCAGCATTTGCTGCATTTTTTTTTTTTGCATTTTGCATATGTATTTCTGTTTGTTACTGTTGTACATAAACGTAAAGTTTATACGGTAGTTACCGACATAAATAGCAGCAATTTGGCCAGACACCAGCCAACAGCAGCGCCATCCCGACCCAGCCGGACTCCACTTTTGTATCCAGCTCTGATCTGACCCGCTTCTATAAACATACTGTGTGCTTGCTGAACAAGCGTAAAATTAATATGCGCTTGCCGCTTGTGGAGTTGCCGGCACAGCGGGTGATCAGCTCGTTCAGTCGGATGATCGAACTTTCCGCCGGGAGGGGGACGGCGACTTGGAGCGAACAACTGATCATGGGTAATGGTCAGCGAGCAGTCGAAAGTTCATGACGATGGGTGCGATTTATTTCGTTTCAATAATTTTTTAATAAATATTTTATTCATATTGATGAGACAATATGAAATTACTCACAATTTGTTTTTGTGGTCATCCTTTGGGCGCAGTAGCCTAATTGTGGCTCATATTGTGGATAAAATGATAATATAATTTGCTTCAACAGCTTGGCATTTGTTTCAATTGTTGTTGATGTTGGACATGGCGTATGATTGATCTGTGCGTTCTGTGGTGTCTGGCTCAGTTTTATTGGTGCACCCTGTAATTAGCGCATAAAATGTTTGTCCACTCTTGTTGATTGTAATTCATATATACAAGTATTTTTGACAATTGAAATGGAATTTAAATGAGTTTAGTTGCGGGCGTGTAACTGAGGGTAGCGCCAGCTTCAGTTCTCCGTTTGGGTTTCGCTTATGAGTTTGCACTCATCATCCATCCCACTACACAGCAGCTGTCAATCACAATGATTTATGTGTGTAAATTGTTGTGTTGATGTGTGTGTGTGTGTGTGTGTGTGTGTGCATTTGCCTACAACAACGATCAACGGTTCAATTTATCTTTCCGCAGTTGCAACAGCTGAGAAGAAACTCATCAAGAGCAACATTGGCGGCTTCCTTTGCCTCCATAAATGTTGATGAAATTTTTTCATTTGAATTTCAGTTTGATGCGGCCTCTTAATTGTCGGCACTTTTAAGCTTTTGATGAACTGTTTGTTTGGATTTGCCGCGACACTTAACGCAAACTTTACTCACTCTTTGCCACACTGTGCCTGAAATAGTAGCTGCAGTCACTTGATATGATCATAAGGTGTTTGGCTGGATTTGGCATCGGGGGCATAGCGAAGTTTCTCTCGGGTCGCCTGTGGTTCAATGCATATCTGCGCCCAGTTTGTAATTCTTAGATACTTTTTGTTGCACACACATACCGTCTATGATTTCTTGGCTTGCGTGCATTAGCTTGCTCTCTACATCTCTTATTTTTGCTACTCTGCATCACTCAAAACAAATGGCATTTAGCTACCGCTGACAGCAACAAAAAAAAAAGATACAGATGCAGATACAAACTCAAACTTAAACTCAAACACAAACACAGACAGGCCGCCATTTTAGCTACCTACTGAATCTCAAGCCAATTATACGGGACTACTACTTAGACTGAATATGTATCTAGACAATTGTTAGCGGCATTTGTTTGTGTATCTGGCTGGTATCTCAATTTACCAATCAAATAACAAATGCGCCGCACAACAAAGCTATCTATTATTAATGGCTGCCAACGTTTTAAGATGCAGCCAGCTAGCTGAAGCCCAGAAAGCAAAACTCAACCCAACTGAACTGCCTATATAATTTCCACGAACTCCATTCATTTTGTTTGCCGGCATCACCGTTCACAAACACACATCGACTTCCATCCACATCGATAATATATAATTGATTTGATTGATGCTTCGACGTCGATCTGCCAAGGCAATGGAGCAACCAGTAGAGAAGCCGCAAGCTGTTGGCCTTTTGTGGCCAGATTTTC
This sequence comes from Chymomyza fuscimana, assembly GCA_949987675.1. NCBI lineage: Eukaryota > Metazoa > Arthropoda > Insecta > Diptera > Drosophilidae > Chymomyza > Chymomyza fuscimana. The sequence continues at coordinate 90,906,428 of OX465088.1, forward strand.
ATTGTTGATTGGTGCACAACTTCCATTTGCCATTCTCCTCACCCTCCTTACTAGGGTGTTATTAGCGAGAAATTATGGGTTCTGATTCTGTCTGGGCTCTTGATTGTGTGTAATTTGGTGGTGTACAAAATGGCGAAGCTAAACATTGATGTGCCTAGCCGCCGACCTTTCTTTCCCATGCAATTGCAGGCAGGCAGCGCGCCATAAACTAAAACTCCAAGCTTGTTAACAAATTAAGCTTGGCTTGGCTTGATTTATGAATAAACAAAATAACGAAAATAAACGAAAGTAAGCAAAAACCAAGCCAAACCAATGGCACCAAGTGGAATCCCTTCCAAAGGACAGCCAACATAATTTGCATACTCATCGTGCCTTCGAAGAGGCTCAGATTACAATCGCCGACGCGTCGTCGCTTGGTCGCCTGTTAATGTCTGACCTCGGGGCTTGGTCAGGACTGGAGGATAACTAAGAGGCAGAGGGCTGAAGACTTGGGCAATGTCAGGCATAATAGAATACAAAAGTCCAAAACAAGTGTAAAACGTTGTGGGCAAATTAAGTTAATCTTGAACAACATCACGTGTCAAAGAAGTCATCGCTGATCCCAACTGAATCTACACATATACATATAGTAATACAATTTATATGTATGTATCTCTTGATCACACATGATCAAAAGCGCCTCGCCAAACTCTGTGAAGAATTCCGTTTAAATTCGACGCTATGCCTTTCAAAACTAAATTAATCTTCATTGCCTATATGTGGTGGTACGATATGTATGTTTGTAGCCCAATCGACAGGAGTTGAGACGCCAAGGCTGCTCTGCCCAACTGCTCAAATAGCAACAGCAAAAGATACATATTCTGAACGCCAAGAAAAATTAGCGCAAATGATTGACAGCCTAAATGAGAATTTAATGGAGAATATTTTTTTTGTGCTGACTTTTGTTTGCTGGCGCTTTTCGCCTGCCCAGGACTGGGCCGCTATAATTTGCCTTAAATAACCCAGAAACAAAAGGTCTTCACAACATCAGCAACAACAAATAAGGTGGGGGGAACAGTGTTAAAGTAAATTGTTTCGCAAAAAATTGATACGAAATTGATGTTTTCAGAAACAGTTTTAATGTTTCCTGGCGTTTCGAGAAATGGATCAACAGTAAAAACTAGGGTCTCTGTCCGACTCTTAATCACCCTGTCCCCACACAAGTCGCCGCTCGGTTTTTGCTGGCGATTATGAAAAGTTTAATCGGTATCCAGCAAACACCAGCAACAGGCCATTGAATCTTCAATATTCAAAAGTCGAAAGAATTTTTACATTGTAGCCAGCATGAGTCTACTTATCTACTTTGCTAATTGTAGATTCTTTACAAAAAGTTTTAAAAAATAGCTTGTTTTGCTTTTGTATGTACCTTTGTACCTTTGGCACAAGCTATAACAACACATAAAGTTGCGTCAGGAATATTCTTCTTCTGGCTAGAGGGTCACACTCTGCAAGTATGTGCTGGGATGTTTCGTCCTCCAATTCACGATGCCCATTTTGCTCAGTTGGTTCCGGAACCTGCAGTATCCCAAGGGAATTCTGTCCCAATTCATTAACTTATCCAAGTTATAGGAACCCAGGAGCCGTTGGCCTGGCTTATGCCCACCGAGTTGATCCAGTTTCCGCTTCATTTGGATCTCTTCTCGGTTTGGTGGTGCGTCTGCCAACGCCACAGAAGTGAGCACCACTTCTGGCTGATATTCTGTTAGCTCCATAAGGACTTCTAAAGCTGCTGTTCTCTGATGTTCACAAAAAATTGTTAAATAATCTAATCTGCACATGATAGATAAATGTTTAATGTTGAAGTTTAAATAAAATGCTATAACAGGCAGTTGAAATACAGTTGCTCCGGAATAAATTATTTAAGTTGAGAAATATTTTTAATCGTTTAATAGCTGAAAGAAATTAGCTAAGTACTGATTGTTTTTAATTATAAACCCTTTTAATAATAGGTTTAAAAAAAAATGCGTTGCGTTTTTATGGATTCCAAAATGGAAGAAGCGTCTCGGGGTATTATTAAAATTCTTATAAATTATATTTTTTTTTACACATAAGGTTTTTTCTGCCGATTTGAAAAGAAATGTAACAGATAGCTGTCAAAGTACATGGTGAGGGTCTAAAAAGAGGAATAAGTTCAAAACTACTAAAGCTTCCTCTAAAATCTATGGGCAAGCAACGGTCTAATGAGAGCTATCAAAGCTGTAGTTTGCTCTCGAATATGACTCCAAGGTATTTGACTTCCTTGCTTGTCTCAATGGGGCAACATCTGAGGCGGAGTATTTTGTATCTTCTACTGTTTGACCGGAAGCTCACTTCCTTGCAGCAGTCCTATGCAATGACTAATTCTCTCTAAACTATTTCAGAATGTCTTCGAACTTTCTTACTGAGGACAATGTCTTTAATATCTACGATGGTTTTATTCAATAATTTTTCGATTGAGAAGTAAACGGAGTGAACAAAAAATATAGAACCTGTGCATAGAATTATACTTAAAATTTGCCTTTATTCTTGCAAGAATTTCTTACGGTCTCCGCACACCTCCGCTATACACTTAAAATTTTACAGTGTTCGGCCGATTTTCAAGCATATTAATTTTGAAGCATACGTTTACATAATAAAACTAAACTAGTATTTAAACTTGGAAATTTTTGCTTACAAGCACCGAAGTTACCTAACGATTAAAAAATATGAGTCTACAAACCGATTTAGCTGACTGCAGCTTCTTTGGAAACATCCTGACAAAGAAAACATGTAATTTACGAGACGCAAAAGCTACGGCTATGGAATAACAGCTTTAGTAATCACCTGACTAGCGTTATAGGTAAAGTCCAACTTCTGAGGCTTATAAACAGTTACAGGAAGATAAATATTTTTTTTGTTTCAGATCTTGACTGATGGTTCAGCCAATAGCCATTGCAAATACATTAGTGCAATCTCCCACCCACTAATGTATCATCTCTATTAGCTGTGGTTTCTTGTTTACTTTATTTGCATATGTTTATGCATTTTAAATGTTTTATTTGCATTTTGATGCAACGACGAAAAGTTTTGCCCTCGTCTTTGACTTTAGCTTTACCTGACAGAAGTGCATTTTTGCACGCAATCTTTTGCGTTGAATTGAAGCAGCTCCTGCGACCACATGGCGCTGCCCATTTGGGTGCCTCTACACCCAACTGCTCCCTACTCCCTCCTGCGGCGAAGTCTTAACCCACTCGCTCTGGTCATGTTATGGGTACTTGTACTTCTGACTGACGTCACTTGGCAGCAGAACAATTTATGCCACTGCCTGCGACTGTTATCGATACGCCGCCGCCGCCGACTAAATTCTGCACCATCAACGCCGTCATCGTCGTCGTCGGCGTCGTCGACCATGTGCGTGTCATCAAGTTGGTCTAAAGTGACAGTCGCGATTTAATGGCACAGTCAACAGGCAGAGGTAGGGGACCAACTGCCGGGTGGGGACCACTGGCGGACAGTGGCAAACTAACTGAACTAAAGTTACAAATTAATATACAGTCGTTGAAAGTACGACAGGCAGGCAGCTCAAAGGCTCGGCAGGTCGGCAGCTCGGCAGCTCGGAGGTTCGATAGTTTGGCAGTCCCACAAACACGCCCTGGCCAAGGCAAACGCATTTGGGCTCAACTAGGCAGTTGCACTTGCAATGAATAATCAATCGATTTCAGTTCAATTAGCACCTTTTAGTGTGCAAAATAGCGCGCCCAGTCTACTGTGCTGCCTCAGCTTGTCAATTTTGTTGTCAACGTTTGTCAAAAGTTAAGTGCCATGTGGGCAATGGCCATGGCCATGTCTTGGTGGGTGCGTGGGAAACGGTTCGGACAGAAGCACTTACGGATTGAGCGTTCCGTTTCATGAAAATTGAGGTAGTCAAGAAATCAAAATTTACTTACTGGCCTAAACGACTCCGATAAACTCGTTTTTTTTTGTAAGTTTCCATGAAGAGCAATTTGTATAGGAACAATGTCCGAATTTTGACCGATCCTATAGGTAGTTTGTTTGAATAAACAGATCTCCGAAACACATCTATATACAAACAAGATCGCAACGTTAACTTCGGATTTAGGCACAATTTCTAAGGCAATATTTTATTTTTTTTTAAATTCATGCCGAAAAATTGTCTTTCTGTCCCAATGGGCCAATTTTGTTTCAATCAGTTGAACAATTCGGGAGTTCGAGTCGATACTAAATATTCGATACAATATCGTCGATATTTCTCGAGCTAGGATAAATTTTACAAAGAAAAGTACCCTTTATTAAATGTCATGCATTGCTCACCAAAATTTTGATATGATTATCTTCAGGGCCGTCGGTAGCGTAGTGGTAGCGTACTCGCTTTACAAACCGAAGGTCGGTGGTTCGAATCCCCGCAGTAGCACTGGTACATATGCCTAGCACTGGCATCGCTAGCTCAAAGACGCTATTTGCCAAAGAAAGTCTCTATTAATTAAAGACACCGCCGTTCGGATTCGGCTATAAACTGTAGGTCCCTGTTCTCTTTGAACAGTTATTAATAGAGATCCCCATGTCCCGCCCAGGGGCGACTGACAAAAAAAAAAAATTGTCAGTCAGGGAATTATTATATATCTTCAGGGATAAGAATTTGGGTCTAAATTTCTTCCTAAAAAACAACGAGATCGGCCAGAAAGTGACTGTCAATGTCAAACGACATCGAGCCGTGTTTACTGATACTTTTTGGTCTCAATCGAACGACAAGACCTGAATGACCTGTGGTTCCAATAAATTGCAATGGGGCCAGAAGAGACGATGTGGAATGGCCCTTAAGGGAACGGTAAGCTTATGATAATAAACCGACTACTCGTCCAGAGTGACTGAAACAGATTGAAGCACGAAGACTTGTTAGAAGGTCGTCTCTAATATGGTTACACGGACAAAATATATTTTGATATTTCCGTTCTTCTGTTTGTTTATGTCTCCGTCGATCTGACTGTCTGTCTCTATGTCCGTCTTATAGACTCCTACAACTTAGAGGCTATAAGAGTAAGGATAACAAAACTTGATAATTGGATTTTTGAAGATGGACACACATGTAGCCAAAACAAGTTTGTCTATTTTTTCTTTTGCAACGATCCTTTCCAGTCACAAAAAAATGTTTCAACTAATTTCAAACTTCATTATGATTTTCATTAATTTTTCTTTTTGAGATTATTTATGAAATTATCCATCGTGATGAATCGATAAATAGTCGGAATTTTGCAAAAAATTTTGTTTTTATCTTATTTGGCTACAACGTACTATGAAAAAAGGTTTTTTCTCTTTTAATCCACACATTTTTCTTAAACATTTAAGATTTTCTTAATCATTCCTTATATGGACTAAAAAAAAAATTTTTTACAAAATTACAATCAATGGAAAAAAAACTTTCAAAAAAATTTAATGAATAGGGACTTATTGCCAACTTGCTTTAAACTGAAATCATCCGAAATTTTTAGGAAATCGTTTTTGGTCCTTATCCAGTTGGCCTTTTTAAAACCAAATTCAAAATTTCTAAAAAAAAAAATTTTTACTAAATAACAATCAATGGAAAAAAAAACTTTAAAAAAAAAGTAATGAATGTGTTTAAAGAACCTACTTAAAAAATATTAAATCTTAATAATATTAATAAAATATGTTAGTTAAAAAAGTTATTTTTTAGGGACTTATTGCCAACTTGCTTTAAACTGAAATCATCCGAAATTTTTTTGAAATCGTTTTTGGTCCTTATCCAGTTGGCCTCTTTAAAACAAAATTCAAAATTTCTATATTTCTATGAAATTGTGGCTTTAACGATTTTTACATTGGGTACGTAGAGAAACTAGGTCCAAATTTACGAAATTCTGAAAATATGAAATTTTGGTAGATTAAAAAGACACAATAATGTTCCCAAGCAAGTCGGACGCTTCTTTCCTCAAGTTGTGAGGAAACACGACTTTGTTTTATATGAATATAAATCATTAAATTTAACAGTTTAAACTTAGGTTTTAAAACAATTAATAAATGCATCGATTTCAATCCCATTTTTTTTTTTCGGATCATCGGTCCTATAGGGGCTATATGATATAGTAAGCCGTTTTTTATTAAATTATTTTTAAAAGGCTTCTGAACGCCAAATTTTGTTACGATATCTTCGAAAAAAAAACGCACTTAAGTCATAAAAGTTTTTTGACCGATCAATCCTATGAGGGGTGTAGTAAACTAATGAGTCTCCGACGTATCCTGCACACTTACGCCGTACATGTGCTAGGTGTAATAAACAACACATTCAGGAATGTTCTGGATTTCGATTCCGACAAAAGTGGAATCGTTTTGAAAAGTTTGGCTCGCAGCTGTCGAAATGAAAAGTAATTGGCTTAATTTACTTAAATAAATAAAAGCATTTAATGTCACTAAAAATAATTTTGTATTATTTTTTAATGTTTTAAGAAAATTTAGAACTGTTCAGTTGAACGGATTATGGCTAAATTTCATTAAATATTTTTATTACAAAGTTTGTCTATGAAACCAAAACGAGTGGAATGAAAGTAAGGTGTTCCGGATTTAGACCAGTGGTGGGCAGTCTCTCAATTTACATAATTCGGGAGGCTACTGCACCAAAATCTGCCGCAGCGCTGTCGGCTCATGTACGGTCCAAGTGTGTGAAATCTCTCGCTAGTTTTTGCTTAATTGCGGTTCTTGCTCTCTCGTGCGCTTTTGCTTACTGCGCTGTTTACTCACACAAAGAAATGTTTGTTGGTATGAGTTTTGCCCATCACTGATTTAGACACGTTGTTTCTTCGAAAAGTTATGTGTTGTCGTGTTGCACAAATAAATTCGAAGATAGTTTTACAAATGGATGGCTTAAAATATGTAAATAAAATAAATTGTACAAAATTTGTAAATAAAGAAAAAATATTTCTTTCTCAGAAAGATGTTGGCAAAAAGAAAAAATATTCATTTGTAAAAGATGGCTGCTGTATGATGTCGCTGCCATTTAAATTTTGCGCTACATAAACAAACATAAACAATACAGCTGTTTCTGTCCTGAATGAAAACGATTCGAAATCTGTCTAACAGGCATGTTCCCGATTTCGTCAAATTTACAGTTTGGTCGTTATTTATCCATTCATATGAAATTTTTCATCATTTTCAGCCAATTTTTGAGAAAAATTCTTTTCGAACGTAAATTTAAAAATTTAAATAATTTTTTTCGTACAGTTTTCTTCATGACTCGTAAAGTTCGATCGATTACAAAGAAAATGAGTGGTTGGTTATCAAAATCGAAGAAAAATTATGGAAATAACAAGGATTTTTGTAAAAAGTGAAAAATGTGAATTTATTTTAAAAGCCAAAAGTTTTATATAATAATATATTAAAAATAAATATATAACAAATGTTAAATTTTAAAATTTTTCACTTATTGTCAATTACTACATTATAAAAAAGAGTGTCACTTTTGAGTCAAAAGCTGAAGCTGAGTCATGAATTCGAAAAATAAAGTTACATACATGAAATTTGGTGTAGTTGATTGTAATGACATATATAAGAACTGAGAAAAATTCCAGGATATTTGATTTATAAATATATATTTATATATTAGTTTTATTTATGCCAATTTATATTTAAATTTCCAAATAACACGAAAAATTCTAATAAGGCTGTGAAATTGGGACTTATTTAAGTAGAAACAAGGTACAATGAATTTTTAACAGTCGATTTCTGCGTATAATTCAGATGAAAAGAGATTTTCAATTTCGTTTTTCAGCATCGATGGAAGTGTTACAACTATCAGTGTCACTGTGATAATCTGTAAAATTATTATTTTTATACGGCAACAGGTTTTATCCAATAATAATAATACATACCACAATTCTCAAAGGCTTACATTTGGATTTGTCTTCTCTTATTCTATTGTAGCTGGGATAAAAATCAAAAGATCGGTTTTTGTGAAGCTCCCGAATGTTACAATATTGGCTTTTTGTAAACGCCAAAAACTCATTGGGCGTTAAGGGTACTCGCTCCGAAGCAAAAAGGTTTTTCCTTACTTGATTTGGGTCATTTGAAGCAAGCAAAGTATTTCTCAATATTAAAGCCGTGTCTTTTTCGTTTGATTTTTTTGGCCGAAACTGCAGCAGCGTGCACAAGAAGTGGTGTGTTGCGGCGTTGTTTATCTGCCAAATCGGATGCCAACTTTGTCTTCAAACGTGGTCCAGCATCGCTATATTCCATCGGTGGACGTCCCACTGTGTTTAAAAATGACTTTACAGGCTCGGTTGTAGATGCGAAACCTAAGCTATCGAAAGAAAAAAATCATTTTTGACAATAGCCACTTGGAATGTTTTTCCTTTAAATTTTTCAAATTTCTTTGTTTTTTTGTTCTTGCATTAATTTCATATTTTTTCTCTGCGCTTAAGTTGTAGTCTTGAAGTTGATCAAATATCCAGCCCGAAACATCGGATGCCTTTCGACTATAGTCATTCCCAGCGGTGGGCACGAAAAATAACGGAAAGAGCCCTACAATAACATCAAGAAAAAAAATTCGTGTTACGGTCCCACAAGCAATTCTCGAGTAGGGCCATAAAACCAAGTCGCTGCGAGTCGACTGTGTGTAATTTGTTATTGTAAACTCTTGCGAGCACTAATAAAAAGTCCCGTTACGGTCGCCAAAGCATCCTCGAGTAGGGCCATAAAACTCGCACATTGTGTTTTTTTTTTTAAGTTCTCGTGTGCGTCTGACATAACGGAAAGAGCACTCGGAGCAAAAAGAGCCAACGTGTGCCCACCGCTGGTCATTCCAGATATTGACCAGCGTTGCATAGCAAAACTTTACCTTAGCTACAAAATGGCAATACCCGAAAAGCCGCCAAAAACCCGCAAAAGCATAAAAAGGGTAAATTAGTATACACCTAATTCTGTTTTTGCGCGAATTTTTTTCACGCGAATTTGATTTAACGCGATTCAACAAAATTATTCCGTTAATTTTTTACGCGATTTAATTTGATTTAACGCGATTTTAAAAAATCAACTAAATTATTTTTAGTAAAAAATAACACCTTAAACACAAAACACTTTAAAGAAAGGACAACTGCTATAGATATTTGTACAGTTTGAAAACAGCTGATAGCAGACAATTTTATTAGTTGCGGGAATACACTAAATATGTTTTTTCTTGAATTATTACTCCTTTGGCTTTCATTGTGACACCAATAATTGCTCTGCTAATTGTATAAAATCATGTGAAATAACGACGGCTTTCAATTTCGTTATATTTAAGGTCTAAAAACATAAAAAATTATAAATTTTCCTAGCTTCAATAAACGGTAATTCATAATATGAATATGAATTTTCTTTTTGTGAAATTAATATTCTTTATTGTATTTTTTCGTTTTTCCTTATCTTATAAGTGGCGGTGGGCACGAAAAATAACAGAAAGAGCCCTACAACAACATCAACAAAGAAAGCCCTGTTACAGTCCCACAAGCAATTCTCTAGTAGGGCCATAAAACTCGCACGCTGCATGCATTTTGATTTTGTAAGTTGCTGCGAGTCGAGCGATGGCCCACACTGTGTGTATTTTGTTTTTGTAAATTCGGAGCGTCGCCGGCGATCTGCTTGTGCGTGCACACTGAACGAAGTTTTGCAACACATTCAATGACACAGAAAAGTCATATGAGTTTATATGACAATTTTAATTTACCAAAAAAATCACTTGGTCTTATAGTTGCCAAATTAACTATATTTCTGTGCTTAGTGTACTTGTGCGAAATTTTCGTCCGCGAGCACTAATAAAAAAGTCCAGTTACGGTCACCCAAGCATCCTCAAGTTGAGCGAAACGCGCACCCTGGTTGGTTTTGTGTTTTTGTAAAATTCTCGGCTTTTTGCGTGTGCATCAGGCTGGCGCCACTTGCAAGACATAACGGAAAGAGCACTCGGAGCAAAAAGAGCCAAGGCGTGCCCACCGCTGCTTGTAAGCCAGGGGTGTCCAGGCCCATTGCTCATCTGGCTCTTTTTGTTTTTGTAATGGGTCTTAGGCATAGGCAGCAAGGCGCGTACATGCACGGCCCAAACTGTATATCACTCAATGCCAATGCAAATTACAAAAACAATTTCGCGAGTTCTCTCCCTTACTCTCTTTGCTCTCTGAGCTCCTGAGCACAGAAACAACCCTTGTGTATATTTGTTGTTGGCCCACTGATTTTCACTGGAATTTTGTTGTTGTTTTTCGTTGGTGCTCTCTGAACTCTTGCACTTAAAAAAAAGGGTGTAGGATTGATCGCGGACACGAAATTTTTGTACACCATGTGTTAAATGTGAGTATTAAGGCATAGCTTGCAAAGGAAAAGGAGTTACAACGAAAAACAAAACATTTATATGAGTATATACTATTTTTGTCAGTGTACATAATAACATGAAAAAACGGTTTGCTTTAGATGTGTTAGTGTTTTTCTTTCATATGTATTGGTGTTTGCTCTTCCATAAGCAGCCTTTGGACACCCCTGTTATAAGCTATTTAAATAAAAAATTGTAATATTAAATTTAAATTGGAATAAAAAAACCTAACTCCCATGTAAAAACGATTATTTTATTTATATCATAAACCTATATTATTTTAGTTGGATTTTCAAACGGAGAACCAACCACCTAGTTTTCTATGGATACTGTATGTTTTTTTGCGCGAAATTTTTTTCGCGTATTTTCTGGGAACGTATATATCGCGTAAAAACAGAATTAGGTGTAAATTTTGTACTTTAATGTTACATTAATATTTTTTTGCAGAAGCTTGCAGAAAGTTAGTTTTTATTTATAATTTGGAACAACACAAAACAATACACAAACATATCTAACAAATTAACAAAATTAAGGAAACACCTTTTTAACATAAACATTCTACATACCCCTGCCTTTATTAAATATTATTATTAAATATACAAGCTCGCAAAGTTAACAAAAATTTTTGCGCCGTTTTTACTGCATCGAACATGTAACTTTGAAGGGCTGCCAAAACTTCAGGGCTGCAATAAAATCAATAATATTTGTGAATTTTTTGTAAAAAAACGATTTTGTTTCTATGCATTTTTTGAATTTATGCCAAAAAATCGGTTTTCTCGCCTATTGGAAATATGGAAAGGTGGTACCAAAAACATCCTTGACGCACCTGCACCATAATCGGTTTCATATGCTAAATAAAACATTTGTGGAAAGCTAACTAAAACGGGGGCACTATAGGCTTAGTAGCTGTTTGGTCTTAATGAGTAAAATGCTGAAAGTATTGATTGTAAGATTTATACCCCCACTTATAAAGTTAAATGCCTGTATTTATCATTTATTTATAAGGTATAGTCATTTTACTATAGCTCAATGTCAGCTGTTCATAAATACTAACAAACCATTTTCCGTTGTAATAAACTTTGTTTTTGTTTTTGTTGATGTACTCTTTCCACAATTGCAGCGGATAACCTTCACATAGAAAATCTCTCAACAAGAAAATTATACACGCAGCAAGTTGGTTGAATCAGGGGCAGAGTTATGGGCACTGCAACATGTGCAACAACCTTGGTTGTGTTATGCAACAAAATGTAGGAACTCAGAGGTGCTCCGAACTAAGAGTACAAATACATGGTCTAGGTAGGGCAGACAGGGATTAGGGTTGCGGTCGCCACCACAAAACCAATTAAGTGGCAAAAATGATTGTTTCAAGTATAATTATTGCAGCTTATATTGTGTTTCAAAGGCATATGGATACGAGTGTATATACAAATTGAGGTGCATGCAGCCGACAGACGTTTGTTCATCTAAAAATTAAGGCCTGTGGTTTCCGTTGTTGTCGAGCCATCCAACGACATCCGTTTGGTAAGTAAAAATTCAAAATTTTTATGAACAAGTTCTTTTAATTATTTAAGCAAAATAAATAAATCCATCCCGCAACCCAATAAATATACCAACAAATACTAACTGAAAACACGCAATTATCTACACGAGATTCCGTCTGAGCACCTACTCAATAAACACCGCAATCGATTTGTCCATACTGCAACATAATCCTTAATCACTGCCACTTTACCTTAAATCTATGCACCTCCTTACAAATTTCAAATGTATAATAATAATACAATATAATAAGAATATACTGTATAATAATTTTTTAACCAGCCTGAAGGGCTACGTTGCTCCGGCTTACAATCCTTTATAATTTAGAATTGACTTCTACTTTATAATTATATAAATAAATAAATAAATATTTAAGCATTCTAGACGACTAACTTGTAGACAACAATATACGTTTTATACATGACTAGAAGGTCACGCAACGCGCAACTTTTTTGTTTTTTAAAATATCGCAACCAAATTTTTGTCAGTTTAATTTAGTATAAGTCTTTACATTTGTGTGAAGTTTGATCAAAATTGGTCCACTATTTCATGTAGCTACCATACAAAAAGTGAACCCGGAGCCGCCATTTTTTCCGCGCAGCCGAATTCTTTGCGTCACCTTGTAAAATTCTTTGCATCATGCGTTTTATATAGTAACTAATTAAAATTAGAGCTCAAGACAGGCTCATGCCCACTTTTCATGTTCTGCAAAAATCGGTGGAAATTAATGTAGTCCAAATCTGATACTGACTCTATCTAAGTAAATTATGCAATTCTATCTCAAATGCTAAAAAATAATAAATGCAAATAAAACCGGAAAACTAACCGGTATACACACTAAATTGACTGTGGAGCATTCATGGCCCAGCCTAGTCTTAAAAGTTAATAATAAAAATGACGACTAAAATAAGCATCGACTAATTGCAATTAATTAGAAAAGTCTCATCCATCAAAGTTGTTATGGTATGTATTGTGAAATGAGCTCAGCTGACTTTTCGTCTAAAGGCGGCGTCTTTTTAGCCAAAACTCATGCACCAAATGTTGGTTAGTCGGATCACGCGAATGTCGTATAAGCAACATTTTTTATCCACTATGTTATACATATATAATAAAAAACGTAAATGAGTTAAAAATGAAATGGTATGTGTTAAGTAAAATGCACTGGCTATAAGTCAAATTGAATTAGGGCTTGTAAAATGAAAATAAGTTTCTTATAAAGTCAGCCGAACAACTAAGGGGCAATGATAGAGAGCTCAAGGTTTTGTGGCAAGTGAACAAGTTGTGGAAAAATTATTAAGAAAAGAGGCACTTTTTGTGACGCAAGGAATTGTCTAATCAATAAAACGTAAGAAAACGAGTTTAGTTAAAGAAGTCTTTAATTTTACACTTATACTTACAATTTATACGTTGCGTGTTTTCATCTATTAAAAACATTTCAATTATATCCAGCTAATTGTCAACTGCTAGATTTGAACTTTTAACTAAAACTTTTGTTTAACTTTTAAGTAGTACAAATTTTTAGTAACGCTTTTCACCTCTTGCTCAACAATATTATGACGTGTAGGTAAACTTGAAAAGGCCTACACAGTGCAGAGCGTGCTTTTTCACATAATTAACAATTGTTTGTGACAATTGTCAAGTTTAATTATTGACTAATTGTTGTTGTAATATGAAAAACTATGTCACTAATTACTGGGTACTTGAAAAAGATTATAACAACAAAAGCAGAGTATAAAATCAAATTTTATAACGTCGGCATATTGTTTTTAAACGATAAAAACTGCTCTCAACTTGAACTGCTCACAATTTACACTCATAAGTTGAGTGGATTTTATGCTCCGCCTTTTTTTGTTTGTAAGTGTGCGTGTAGCGTGTAGCCAGTAGCCAGCACAAAGCACAAATATAAAAAGCACTCAACATGGCGGTTTGTGTTACTCACTGGAAGTTGAGTGGAATGCGTTTGGAATTATGCAGCTCTGCTGAGGTACTCACATATACGGAGTACATTAAATACTAGGCTGTGCTAAACTCGTTGATATGACTTCCAGTTTATAAATTTAACTTTAGTTTACACTCGGGTTACTCTTGTCAGTTGGGGTCTGCAGCAGAGTGCGCAAGTTAGACGCACTTAAGATGAAGACTTAAGATACGAGGCAATGTCTGGGTGTCGCTTTTGCTTAATGCAGCGCAAATTGCTTTGGATTTTCTGACAAAGAAAACTAGCACCTTAAACCATGCAGCTTACACAACAACATTTCGTTAAATCTAGTACATAATGTTTTACCAATGTCATGTTCAAAGGATCACCCTAAAGGGGTATATGAAGTTTTGTCATTCCGTGCGAAATATTTCGTACTGCGTATAGGCCTTAAAACGCTATTAAATATAGTATAAGCTAGAGCTATTTGTATTGTATATGTATGTATATAACCTATGTACATATTTTTGTCAAGCATCGTAACATATGTGACTTGTTGATAACCGCATCAACGCTTTAATTGCAATCGACCGAACTGTCGGCATTAGTCATTCGTTTTAACTAATTTCTCCAGTTTTTCGGTACCCGAACAATTAATATTTCATTTTAATTAGCATAATTTGTTTATTGGTAAACAATTTTGGGTCGAGTGGAAATTCGCGTGCACTATTCGACATTGTGTTTCATTTTTCTTTTTTTTTCTTTTATAGTTTTATTGATCTATTCTTTATATGCATTATGCCTCAGGGGTTGACTATAGTTTCAGAACTCGTAATTTATTTGTTTCATGTAACTACATAGACGTGAAAGCAATTTAAAGTTTAGTTGGCAAATGGGTCAATGGTTGGTTACTATATATGTACTATCCATACATACTTACATCGTACCATGAATTTATTTCAATAGTGTTATTTGTATTTACTGTCGCCAGTACACGCAATTCTTAAAGTTAAAGCACTTAGAAAACAATCAGCGGGGCTCTTGTCCCTTTCATCAAGTTTTAGTAGAAGTAGGAAACGGTGTAGCAACTCTTCTGTTCTTTCCGGCTTTACGAAAAAGAACGTAGTAATCCAAAGGATTCGCCTTTCTGCACAATTTATTAAATATATCTTTACAAGCCAACCTTATTTCGCTGCGTTCATCGCTCTGTCAATAAATTCATACTGACGACACCTCTTTCAAAACTCTGTGAGTACAAATTTAATATTATAAACAAATGATTCTCGTAAAAGTCAAACTAACTAACTAAACTTTAACTTGACGTAACATAGGCCAAAAGATAAATGTCTACCCATACCCATATCCATCATATCGCAATGCTTGGGGATTTTTCATTAAGACAACTCTAACCATTATAAACATAATTTTTAAAAGCTTTGTTTTTTTTTTTTTGTTTACTCATTTAAAATATAATATTTCATTTAACATAAACTTAATTTGTATTATTAATGAAAGAAAGAAGTTGCTCCCCTACACAATTACTTAAAAAAGTATATTATTGCAAACACTTAATTCCATAATACAATTAAAAACTCATAAAAAGAACTTATATAATGGTAATAATTAATATATGTAAATAGATATATATTTTTGTAATCTATATGCAACGCCGTCGTCGACGCCGCCATCGCTGCGTGCCTCATCTTGGCAGAGGCAGGGTGACGCCTTGCGCCATGCTCATGCTTTTGACTCATTCACCTGCGAACAACGCTTCGCAGAATAAATAAAATACAATAATTTTATATAAAAATGCGCATTCAAGTCGCATAAAATAAAGTCATAATTTACAGATGATTTATGAAATGGAGAGACGGTGAAACAACGTGGTGCAGACGCCGCGCCGTCCAAATTGTATTCGCATCCTTCATGTGCTAGCGAGGCATAATTTCATTTATTTATTTAGTTTTTTGCTTAAGTCACATTTTATTCAACTTTTTAATATAACTTGCATTTGTTGCCAGTGCTTTTAAAGTTGATTAAGTTTGATGCATTCTTGTGTTGATTGTACCCTGCATCCATAGAATCATATGTGAAGATTTTTCAACATTATGCAACATAATAAGTTCTTTATGCCAAGAGGATCTGCATTGTTATACCCTCTACCAAAGGTACAATTGATTCGTGGACATGTATGTAACGGGCAAAAGGAGGCGTGCCAGTATGCCGAGCCTATATAGCCATGTCTGTATGAACAAAAGAAACTCAGAGACTATTGGACACAGAATGGTATGATTTTTAAAACCGAATGAAAAAATTTGTTTATTTTGACCACCCTGCCATATATACTGCACAAGCTATCAAGCTATTTGTAAAACTGTTTACTGTTACAGCCACCAAAACCGGTGTGACCGATGACTCATATAGGCTAAACAAAAACTGCTTTTAGTTTGTTGAGACATCACCCCATAGTCCCTCGGAGCAGTTTTTTTTTTTTTTTACCAATTAAGGCCTATACGCAGCACGAAATATTTCGCGCGGAATCGCAAAACTTCATATAAAAAAAAATATCCCATTTGGGATATCCCATTTGCGTATATGTATTTATTACAATCGGTTGGGAACTTCGGGAGTTATAGCCAAAAATTACCAAATTAACACACCTGGTAAAGGGTATTTAAGAGTCGGGAAGGCCCACCACAAGAACTGTAGATACACAGCTATGCACAAAATTCTTCAAAAACTGCGCGTAATATATTGAAAAGTATTTTGTTAAATTGGGTCGATTTATGCTTTCTTTTTTCCGAGAAGAATTTTAGCCATGCTATTAAATCTTTAGTGTATCAATATTGGTTAAATTCAGCAAAAATTGCATTAATTTATTAGGGGCGACGAGGGAAAAGCAGAACCAGGCGGTGACTATTAACACGCCCGAAGAGCATGAATTTCACTTTTGTTAAAACAAAGTTAAACAATATATATTAGCAATTAGGGATGGATCCCAAGAAAGAAAATGGAAAAAAATGCATTGTTTGAAAATCTTGTGAAATCTTCTGATTTTGTTTCTTAACTCTCAGAAAAAACTTAAAGAAAAATACAAGTTCTAGGGACTCACTAGAAAACTTGGGCTTCTTTTCCCTGCATGATGTTGGCTAGTTCAGGGTATTTCAATGTCGGTCACTGTTTCGCTGTAGACGTACTATTGCGGTTTTCCTTTTTTTTTTTTTTTGCATCATTTTAGGGCTCAAGCCAATTGGATTGGCCTTTTGGCCGCATTAGCATAACGTAGCACGCATGGTCTGATCCCAGGCAGAAGCTAGACCCGGGCTTGTGAGTGACTTAGCTTGTTAAATTTGACATGGCCTCTTATGATTAGCTGAATTATACTTTTGGAATTTGCATTGCGATAAGATGTGCTTCGCACCTAACTGAACTGGACTCTGGTGCGGCATATATCACTGGGGTGCTTACGGATCATAGCTATATGGCTATGCTCATGGCTGTCTGGCATTTCTAGAGATAATCATGCAATTAAATCGTCTTAATTATAAATTCAAGCTATTTTCCTTTCATATATTTTTTGTTGTTTTTGCATTTTAATTTGTTATTTATTTTTTATAAGAGCGGCCAACACCTCGGCGGCGGACATACACTGCATGTCTGCCCAGTGCAGCCGCCTATGACTACGTATGGCTAACTCCTAGACTCCCTCTAGCTCTTGGATTTTACATTGTTTTTTTTTACCAGCAATTAGGCGAAAAAAGCAACATTTTTCTTTGGCTTTCAACAGCCAAGAAAAAGCATGTCTAATATGACAGAGGTGGGTTTCGGGCAATAGCGTAGAGGGGAAGGGGGACGCACATAGACTGATGTATGTAGATGTGTGGGTCTGCTCATGTTGAATTTGCATTTTAAATTGTGTTTTAATATTTCTTTCTTTATTATTTATTGCTTAAAATGCTGGCGGCAAGTGCAACAAGGCGTATGCTTAACTTTGTTGATAATTGGAGTGAGAATATTTATAATTTATAACTTTGGTGTTGTTGCAGTCGGCTCACATTTAGAGTGCAAAAACATGGACGTTAATTAATGTGATTTTTAAGCGTTGAAAAATTACAGTAATTTTTTGTAACTCTACTTTTTTGCATATACATATTTTTATTATATATTTCTTATGAATTTATGGCGCCAAAAAGGCGTTGCAGGGTTTTTCGGGCGGCTGGGCGTAGCACAATTTTGAGCTGTTTTGTGGCTGGCAACCCCTTCATTATGCGCTTTACCCTCTTAAGTAATATTTGCATATTTAGCCACCAAGTTTCGAACAAATCAAAATCGTCGGTACCTGTGACTAATGCCTGTGAAGCTCTTGGTCGCCATTGTAATTAGGGCTGTACAAAGCTTTCACTCAGAAAAATTAAAAAAAACTTATTTTAAACCTTAATTTAAAAACTCTTTTGGTACAAGTTGCAATGTTTCAAATTTTTATTTTAAAGTTTTCGTTTTGTAAATAGGTAAAATTGAAAATCTTGGATGCCAACAAATCCACGGTAAAAGTCTATCCGGAGAAACTTACTCTTTGGTATACATTTTGTTCATACGAATTCATTAGGCCATACACAAAATAAAATATTTATAGTTTGGCTGAAATTCTTATAAGCGAATATCTTGAGCAATTATTTATACGATATTTCTATTTCTTATTCCATTTAAGCTTTACTTGCAAATCGGGCTGTATTGACAACTCAAAATTTGAATTGGATTTAGGAACATAGGTAGGAGGTATCCGTGAAAGGTAACAAAAAATGTATTTTAAATCCATAAAGCTGTGTACATATGTATTACTTAAGGTTTTACAAAAATGTGTTCTTTTGTGAATTCCCATTCGGATAGTTATGTACACAACTGCAGCAAATCTGAATTTATTTTATTGGGCACATTTGTAGATTGCCTTCAAGCTTTTGCTTCCAAGTCGGGCCATAGTGACAGCTCAAAATTTGCATTGAATTTAGAAACATACAGAGTTATCCCTGAAAGGCAGATGGCATCAATCTATAAAACTCTTTACTCTATTAGTACCTGTTACGACGAACGCTGAATAAGAATAAAGAACTAAAGTCGCATCTGCCAAAATATAAACCTCTAGCCTATAATCTACTTCTATCCAGGTCTCGATGCCATTCCTAGTTGTGTCTTAAAACATTGTGCTCCCTTTCCATGCCATTACCTAATACTCTTGTCATCCGGACATCTGGAGTGAATCCTTCATTATTCCCATTCATAAAAAAGGTTCCATGTATAATATTGAGAACTACCGTGGTATTGCCAACCTTTTATCAATTCCGAAAGTTTTTGAAAGGATTGCCACTTCAAAATTGCAACACTACTTTCGTTCTTTAATATCAGACTCCCAACATGGGTTTGTAAAACGTCGGTCCACTTCTACTAATTTTCATATCTGCATGGTTTTATGAAAAAAAAAAATTTAAACTGATATCATTTATACTGACTTTACTAAGCCATTGGACTCAGTAAACAATAGTTTTCTTCTAGTTAAACTGTCGCGTTTGGGATTTGGATCTCGTCCTATTTATCTAACCTTGTGCAGAAGATAGTTTGTCAAGCCTGCGAATCTAAAGTAATTAAGGTCCTCAAAAACCGTACAATATGCCACGGTGTGCTATGTAGAATAAAGAAACTCTGATACCTTATATGTATGCTATTAACATAGACCCAAACTTACTCGCAAACCCCATAAGCTAACCGATGGAACAAAGGCTAATGTCTACATAGGCTAGCAGATATGGGCTAATGTTGTCGGAGAATGAATTCAGGACCATACACTGTGGCTAGCAAAACAGTGGCTGCGGGGCTTCTTTGACCCATCCGAAATTTCAACACCCATCTATATGTAAAACAACGTTGTGTTAGTTACACCATTTATAACTCAAGAACGGCTGGAAAGATTTTGATGATCTATGGTTTGTTGTAGTGCTGGAAGTAACATCGATGTTTTTTATTTTTTCCGATCATCGATATTTTTATTTAGATTTTCGATTATCGACCAAATCACATTACGGACAAAATACGGGCAATCAACGGCATCAACAAATCTCAAAAGTTTCGAAATAGTAGGGTTGACTCAAATCAGGCACTTCGACAATATTTTAATGTCGAAAACTTAGATTCAAGCATGTGCCAGTTGAATTACTGGAAGGTAATACTTTTTAAAGTTTAGCAAGACTGGCAATCTAGTGAGCGACAAGCGGAGTTCGGTTAGCTCAAAAAACGTTGACATGATTTTATTTAATAACCATAATGAATGGATCTCAAATTAGTTTAAAGATTATGAGACTGCAATTCTGGCTGGAATAGAACATATTTTAGTTATAACTCGGATTCAGCTGCTCAAAATCCATAATGGATGCCTCTGTCCTGTATTATCTTTTGTTTTCGTTTTATAACCTTTTGGATTGTTATTTATTATTTCTTTGCTTATTTTTCTATGAAATATAATTAATTTTGAAATGTGTATTATGAAAATATAGTTATCTCTGTGTTTGTTTGTTAATTCAATTTTATTATTTAAAAATACTTATATAACCAAACCAACATATGGCCCACTCTGAATTAATTTAAGCATTCAAAAAATGTCCGCCACATGTACTTCGATGTATCGAAGTTAAAAAATATCGAAAACATCGATATATATCATATTGTGGGAGTATTATTATAATAAATGCCAAGACGAAGAAAAAGGGAATCTTTCTCAACAAAGCCATAATCAATTGTGATACTTCCACTGAAGAAGAACGAGAAATCACACGGGAAGAGCGCCACGTTGGAATGGCTCGACTTCACAAAGAGAGGTAGTCTGTGAAACGGCTCGGTTGACATAGATCAACAACGAGATCATTTTCGACGTGCTATAAGAAATATTTCAATACGATTGCACGTTTAATTACAGCTCGCATTGGCCCAATGGCATTGTGGGGCATGCCAAAGAGGGGCAAAGTGAAATTGCCATTATTGACTCCGCTTCCCGAGCCATTGCATGCATTGAGTAAGTGAGTAAGCTCAGAGAAAACTTAGAGTTAAGGACTACTAAGATGGCAAAGAAGACTGCTGAGAGAATATTTAGATTTCACCATTACAGAGCAGGATAGTGATACATCGCGTAGATAGCAAAACAGACAGGTAGAAATATGTTAAACCCAGCGAGTAAGTCAAAATAGAAGCAAGTGACACAGCACAAAAAGTGGGGAATATAAAGAAACTCATAAGTTTAGCCCAGATAGCCTTTTTCTGGCAGATCTGTTTCCTTTTATTAACTGCAAATTCACATTTTGTAAAACTGGCAGATTTAACAGCTTTACCAGAATGTTTTAAAAGCTTAATATCATGAGAGGAAAAATTAGTGCCACCTCGGTTACCGTTTATGATAATTAAGTCATTAGGATATGAAAAACAGAACAGTATCAAAGGAGCCATAGTAAACGTTCATATTCCAATTGCGAATCCTAGCAGCGACCTGCATTGATTTAGGGTATTTTAAAGTCGGGCATAAAAAAATTGTACAGGGTATATAATAGTCTGGATGATCTGAATAGAATAAAGAAGAGCGTACGGGGGATGGCGTGTGAAGCACGCAGGGGGCGGAGACCCCTAGTACTGCATAAAAGCATACAAAAATGTCAAACTACATAAACTAAAAGATAGACTGAAAATGGTATGAAGAAGACAACAGATATTAATTAAAAAGCAGGCTAAGATGTTCTTGCCGCTACGCAAAATTAGCATTCGAAAGTTTTTTAGAGATCTTCAACACTGTACCAAATTTGATCAAAATCGGTTGACTATATCATATAGCTCCCATAGGACCAATCGGCCAAAATTTTTTTTTTTTATATGATGTTCGATGTATTTCGTTTGTTTATGAAGGTATCATAACCAAAGTTGGCATTCAGCATTTTTTAGAGTACCCAAGCACTGAACCAAATTTGATCAAAATCAAAATAAAAAAAAAAAAAAATCGTTGTTTTTCGTTTCTTTATGAAGATATCGATATCGTAGTCAAACCTCACATTCAAAAGTTTCTTATAGATCCCAAGCACTGTACCAAATTTGATCAAAATCGGTTGACTTTATATAAAACCGATCGATCAAAAAAATGTTTTGTACAAAATTCGATTTGTTTCGTGTGTTTATGAAGATATTGTAACCAAATTTGGCAAATAACTATCTTTTAGAGTTCTGAAGCAATATACCGGATTTAATTGCAATGTGGTGGTACAGGGTATCCCAAAGTCGTCCGCGCCCGACTTTAACAATATGTATTTATTGAATTTTGTTTACTTTAGATTTGCTAAAATTTTTGACATGTGGATTAAGAATGACAGTTTCCCCAAAACAATATTCAATGAGATCTTCAACAAAAATACACGTTTTTTTAATACAAAGTCTCTATTTTTGGATGATTACTGCTGTAATAGCTATATGATATAGTGATCCGATCTGGGTTTGGATCCAATGTGGCAGTGAGAATGAAAACGTGTGAGGTGTATTAATTCTAATAAAATCATCTCTATAGTAGTTTAACGGCAAGAATCCTAATAAAACCATTAATAAAATCATTCTAAAATTCACATAATCTTGAAATGAATTGAGACGATGTTACATATACAGCTCATATGAAAAAGATAATGTTTGCTAAATGTCGCAATTTGCTTAACTGTGTACTACTCTACTACTCTATGCTTTTGTGTGAAAACATTTTATATCAACAATATTATAATTAGTATGGGCGGTGCACTACACTGGAAGTCCCCACACCCATTTATAAACTTTTATTCGATCTTCATTATTGAGTTTACTTAAGAGAGAGGCTGTCACTGAGTCAATCTTCAACTGTGTGTACCCTGTATGCTGTACCCTAAGGTAAGATATATAACAAAGATAAGTATATGCCTGGGACCCCCAAAATTGCCACAAAAAGAAATTGATCTAGACATGTCCTTCCGTTTGTATGTCCGTCTGTATAAACCTATTAATCTTGGAGACAACAAAACTATGAGAGCTAGGTTAGCCAAACTTGGCATTTGGACTTTCTATATAAATACATTCGAGCCAGTCGAGGAACCCTATATCTAGGGCGTAAAGAGTGTTTTAAGTTTGAGAAAGCCAAAATTGTATTTAACATACAGAAGGAGACGTTGAAAACTCAAGTTATTTAATTTACGTTTAATTTGTCCGTCTCTCTAAATAAAATGATCTATTTTGAAACTTTGTGACGTCACGGGAGACGAGTTGCCCTTCGAAAGCATTAAAAAATATTTGAGTTGAATCGGTTTTCATATAGACCCCATAGGACCGATCGGTTAAAAATAACTTCTGTCGAAAAAATATTTTCAGGAAGTAACTCGTTTGTGCATGAGGATACTTTAACCAAATTTGGTAATTAAAAGTGCTTTAGAGTGCAAAAGCACGGTGCCATGTATTTTTTTGTTCACAGGGTATCTAAAAGTCGGCCACGCCCGACTGATGAAAAAGTAAAGCAAAGGATTGATGACATTAATAAGATTGACGCGCCACAAACTGTTGAATGCGCTATAAAAGATAAAAAATAATTTGTATTTAAATTTAAGAAAATAAAAAAAAATTATTCCCAAACGCCTCGTAGCATGTTAAGAAATTTTCATAATATTCTATATAACCTAATGTGCTATTAGCATTAATATAATGAATATTAAATTTAATTTAATTATTGAGAGATTAGGAACTATATATACCCAGTCAGTTTAGTTTCTTATTAGTCTTAGTTCAATTAATGTTGATCAACTCTATATATGCATATATGCAGTAGGTCTCATACAAAAATTGATTTCGTGCCGTCTTTTGAGGAAGTTTACGTATAAGTAGATCTTATCTTGTCTAGATGTTGAAAGGGACGAACTGATAGTCGAATATCGCTCAATCGCTACCAGAGGTGATGATAAGCATTTAAGTAATATTTGTTAATTTGCTTCCTTTTGCCCGATCCATAAATTGCAAATCTATTTGGCTGTCTGATTTAAGAGCATTTGTGTTGGATTGAGAGGTGTCTGCCACCAGTTGGCGTTACTGCAGATTGGAGTCAGTAGTCTGGAACACGCATTTATTTTAACGAGAATATGTTTAAGTATACAACTGAGATGCGTCTTCCCTATTTGTCGTTAGGGCTATTTGTCAGTTATATGCATTAATGCTTGTCATTGTGGAAACATGAAAGCCTTATGTCCCACCGCCAGATATTAGAGCCAGTTCGGTAAGACGTCTTGGTCGACGTGTGTGGGCGGGTGTCATATCGGTTACCTTGCATTGCAGTGGCATCCCTAGCCAAACCGCAATATCAGCATCAGAATACAATGAGCAGTGCCATGAATGTGCTGCGTTGGCGTCGACAGGTTGTTAATCGGTTAAATTAGCCATGAAAGAATGCACAAGATATCAAAGGCAAGCTCGGGTTACACACAGGCTTTTGGGAGCACACCCTCGCACAAGTCGTATAAGTCGCAGCCGCAGACAGGTCTCTGAGCTCTGATGGGCTGTGAGAGCTGTGAGAAGCATCAATGAAATCAATCGAAATGCCTGCTCGAGTTGTAGGCTCAATCCTTGTGCCTCACTGACTTATGATAGACGTGTGCCACGTGTGTGTGGATCAGTGTCAACAGGTTTCGCAGTTTGCAGTAGTATAAGAAATGTGGTCATGACTGTGGTGTGGCTCTTCTCACTTGTTAAGAAGTGCTGTCTCATGTTACTGCTGTGTGTCTGCGAGTGTCTATCAGTGTCCAAGGGTGCCTCTTAGCTTTAGGTCTTAAAGTTAAGTTTAACCTTAATCATTGTTATTTGACGTCATTAGGCCGCTACGCATTTGGCTGCTGGTGTTTCGCCTTTATAGTCTTCAATTATGTTGACAATTTGCTTCGCAGCTGTGTGGCCGTTTGGCTTAAAGCCATCGGCAGCTACACTCATATATATCATTAAGAGCACTTTATAAAAAAAAAGAGTTCAAACCATGTCACTTTAATTGATTAATGGGCGCCGATATACCGACAGGTAGACTGGTCACCCAGGAGCACAAACGCAGTCTAAACGACCTAAATTAAGGCTATATTAAGGCTAAAGCCAATATTTAGGTTCCTTAAGTAGTTTAAACAAGCCAATCCCAAGCCATTGGGAAAGTTTTTCCATTCTACTGTCCCAACTGACCGGAAACATTTTGGCTCGATCTGCTGTCTAATAAACGTCGCCCCAAACGCAGCGCATAAATTCTCAATTATCGCCCACGCCCTGCGAAATGTGGCTGCAATTTGTAACAGTTTAAAGGCGCATAAATAAAAAGTGTTGCAGTTGCCGTTGTTGCATATAGATATCACTGTCTGCCTGCTTTGCCAAAGTAAGTATGGGGCGAGAAAAAAATCCTCTGCAACGGCTTAGAGCAGATTGAATCGTTTAGCAGCCTAAAAAGTATAACTACAGAGAACTACATTGCAACGAGCAACTTGCAACGTGCAACGTGTTATGTTGTTGCAACTACAACTATTATTACTATTTGCTTTGGCCTACGGCGATGCAATTGATCAGCTAGAAAATGCGGAAACGTGCTGTGGACTGTGCAGCATTGTTGTTGGTTGTACTCGCTGATGTTACTGTCATGGACGTACACGGGCGAGATCAAGCTACCCCTTCTTAATACATAATACACATAACATCGAATCTTTACCGAGATCTGGTGCTGCTAACAATCCAAGAATATTTGCTGCGGACTGGGCTATCAACGTCCAGTATGAGCATCTTATGTTTTTATTTTAAGTATCTCCTTTAATAATGAAGCTAGAATTGTTTTATTAATTTTTTATTAAATGGCCCCCTTTGTAAGAAGCTGGTTACGCCCTTGGTTGACGTTGCTGTTCTTTTTGCTGTTTTAATTCCAGTACGCGATTCATATCGGTCCAAGCAGCAACCAGTTCAAGTCCGCATTACATTTTAGCTGTTGGAATTAAAAAGATCTATATTTTTGTTGTTGTTGCTCCGTTGGCTGCTGCACAAATCCATCAAGCCGGCCAACACGTAACGTGTGCACTGCAGCGCCATCTAGTGTCGGCTAAATGGTTTCCGCAACTCGGTGAGTTTTATTTTTTCTAGAGTTTCTTGCCTGAGGAGGGATCTATCTACTATGAGCCAGCATTAGAATGCTGCTTCTTCTTCTTCTTTCTGTATAAGAATTTTGTTTTTGTTTGATTTCCTATTATTGCAATTGTTGTGTCTGGCGCTGGGCAGAAAAAAGCCGTAGACGCTTCGGTTAGTTTGGATGCTTGTGTAAACACCCACTAAAATGTATTGCTGCATTTGTGCGCCATGGTTCATAAATCATCGCGATAACAAATTACCGCTGCAAAAATAAAAAAAAAAAATACGCAAAAGCAAAGTATGGAAGTTACAAAAGATCAATCTTATTTGCGCCCGAAAAGACGACGACGACGACGCCGTAGTAACTAAAAACAAAAACTAAAAGGCGCTAGCTTTAGAGATACCTAGCGAAAATCCAAAACATAGCTGCATCATTGCATTGCATTGAGCTGACCATAAGTTGGCGATTAATTTGAGCGTAGCTCTCTCCTCCACTCTGGCTCGGAATATTATTATTGTTATTGCTATTGCCATTGCCAGGTAAACAAACTTACAATTTAGATTGAATTTATTAAAGCGCGCGCGCTCAGCTCTGCGCTCAGTTCGGTCGGTTAGTTAGCCGCCCCCTAGACAAGTTGAAACCATTGAGATCTTCATTTGCTGATCTTTCTGGGAAGATCTTTGCGGCGTTGACCCCAAGGCGGCGGCTGCGTATTGTCTGCCAGCCAGCCAGCCAGCCAGTTAGTCAACTAGCTGGCTAACTTAGTTTAGTAACCAGTTTTCCGTTCTGCCTTGCGCCTTTCGATTTGTGCCAAACATTGGACGTCTCCATCCTTGGCAGCGTCTTCAGCGTTGTGTTTTGAACTCTATTAAACTCAACGGATTTATTAATTTCGCTGCTGATTAACGGTTTCAGATACTCGTAGGATGCCCTTAGCCACCGTTATCCGTTAGTTACATCGTTTAATAAATCATATTTGAATTTGAAATTAATTGCTTTAGTTTTTATACCATTATCTGACTTGGTCAGTTTGTTTTACCCCAAACCAAGCTGCCACCCAAATCAATAATTTTCATGTTGCTCATATACTTAATTTCAGTTCATCCATTCTGACGAAGATTGACACTTTAGTGGCCGCCAATGAGATACCATAGTTAATTAGACAAAAACTCAGCAGCGGTGCCTGCCACATTCTAAGCACATTCACTCCATCCCATTCTGTCTGTCTGTCTATATTAAATTTAATAGCAGCGTAAAATACAAGCCATGTACTCTGATTGTATAAATGCATTAATACATGCATACCTAAATATCTATATATATACATATACATATATACGTATGGCATTTTATCTCTCAGATACAATGGTAAAACCAACAACGACACATTGCAGGTAAGTAACTTAACGAAAGGGTGGCCGCCACTGGGCATTGGACATTGGGCATTGGGTGACTGCTGTGTTGTCCACTTATCTCGCGCAATTGATCGCTTGCGTTCTAGCCGCCATTGTTTAACTTGCTTTTTTGTTTGTTCGTGTATCTGTGTGTGTGTGTTGTGTGTATCTGTGTGTGCTCTTTCTAAAACGACATTGTCGTATTTTAGCTGTTATTGTTTTTTGCTGTTGACAAAAAATGGCGGCCATATAAACAGCAATTATAATTGCGGCTACTTAGCGTATGCCGCTTGGATGACTAGTTGGCTGGCCGGATAGTTGCATAGCCGATGGATGGGGTGGTGCACTTTGATGTTTGAAAAAAAGCTTAACGTTCAGTCAACCCCAATATAGATACACTTACCGTTAAAGGGCTCTAGAAATCGTTTATAAAGGCAAAAAAATATATATGTTATATATAGTGATGTTCAGTGAAGAGAAGTAGTCCTATGCCACCTTTATAAACAAATAAGTTGTTGTAACTTTATAAATAGCAACTTTAGATGAGAATATTTTCTTTTTTTACTTTCTCAGTACTTGGGATTTAGTTTTTAGAAATTGTTTTTATATTATTCAACTTATTTTGGGAATTTAAATTAGTAATTAAGCATTTAATAAGTCGCTTTAAATTTTTTTAAGTTTTTTTTTAAAAAAAAAGCTGGAATATACTTTGGCGATCCTAATAAAAATCTTGGACGGGTTTGAACAAAAAACAAATTTTTTTAATTCAATTCAATACATTTTTTTTGTTGTTGTTTTGTTGTCTACATTTGATAAATTTTTTTATTCTCAATCATGTTGATTTGTATTTATCTGAGAAAAGCCGCAAGCGACAGTCAACAAAATACATATTCAATATGTCCTAATTCAGCCGTTGCAATTGATATGCAACACTAAATCATTATCAAAAAAATTTTATTAACCCATGACTTAATGTTCTGTTGAGGACCCTATATTTATAACACTAGTTTACAGCAAAATGTATTCTCAACATGTTTCAGTCGTTTCCGTAGTAAAATGGCATGCTATAGTCGAAAGTGCAGTCAAAAAATTATTATGGAACGGATTTCAAGACACTTGTTTTCTAATTTAGAAAAATGTTTTTTTTTTCGCAATACATCGAAATCCGTTCCTTGAAAAAACTTTTTGGCTGCATTTTCGGTTTTAGCAAGACGCTTCCAACGCTACCTGTTTTTATACAATTATGATAAGCGGCTTAGAAGTTACGAGTGAGCAGATGAACATACATATATACAGACCAAACTGATAGCTTCGTAGTCGAGTAAAAAACAGATACTATCGAGATGTTAATTGGAGTGTTTGATCTGGTCGAGATTTTTTTAAAATATGGCTGCGATCTATAAAATTGTATAGTCTAATTAGACTGGCAAGCCACTTTTTCAACTTTCCGAAATTCAGCCTTCTTTTAATAAAAGCTTTAAATGAATAAATATTAAATTTTTAAATAAGCTTTAAAATATAGTATACACTCTTACACTATATTATTTATTAAATGAACGCTTAGTCAGTTATATAATAATAGTATTTTCTTCGTATTATTATACCCCGAAGAGATTTTTTTTTGTAAATATACAACTTTGCCAAGTAGCCTTTTCAGACTATAGTAGTTTCGAAATTACAAGAACTAATGGCCAAATACGAATTACTGATTTTAACAGCTGAAGACGGAGTAGCCCTATTAGGCACACATTTATTTTCGAATATAATGCGAGGGAAATTTTATGTAGAAATAAAATTTTTAACGTGCTTCAAACTTTTTTCACTACAAAATTGATATTAAAGTTTATCTTCCACAGACAAGCGTTCTTGAGATCTAGCGCGGAGAGTGAACGAAAAATCTTTTATTGTGGATCGTTGTTTGAATACCTTCACCGAAATAAATGCGTAACAGAATCAGAATCAACCAGCTTTTTTGGACGAGTACGGCATTGCGTCACTTGGGTTATTTTTAGGATTCTATTCAACCCTCTGTCGGACACGCGGGTCTGGCCAGACATATTTCGTTTTTGACCGTTAATTCAAAGTGTTTCTAATTTAGATATCGACTTGCGCTAAAAGATATATGATATTTTTTGTTAAGATGTCACTATCTGAGTGGAATACTTCACGAGATTACATTCTTCAATGTCTCTCTTATACCAGCTTAGAATTAATTCATGCATCTGCATTTGTCAGATAGTACTCAAACTTGTAATAATAATTTATATACATGTCATTTTTGGTGGTCACAGCAGAAGAAACAATTTCCATTTCCAGCTTACATTACAGCTTTCCTAGTGTGTGGGTTAGTTGCTGCTGTTTTTTTCCCTTTCCCACCCACAAGTGAGTGTAGCTCTTCCCTGCAGTTCTCTTCACTTATGACGAAGGGGTGAAAGCACACATGCATTGTGAAGTACCACCTATGAATCTCTCGATGCAACTACGTGCATTCGAGGGCGTGAATTTAACACGGGCATGTCATAGGACTTCATGCGTCCTACTTCGGCGTTCGCTTCTCGTGAAGGGGTGATTTTCATGCCTCTATTCATATCGTTTGCATGCATAGAAATCATAGCTTGTTTATGAAATATGCATGCATGAAATTTATGGCTTGTCTACGGAACCATATTGGCTGGCTGCTGTAAAATTATTATGAAAACCACAAGGCACAAATTTTTATTTTAATTCAAGTTTTTATTTTATTATTACCTATGTATTATACAATTTTGTATTATTTATTTCTTTTAAAATTATTTTAATTATTTAAAATTTTTTGACAATGTTAGCTCTTAAATAATTAGTTTAAAACAAACTTTTATATTTGTATTTTATTATACATATTTCGATAATTAATTTGTTAATTATATCTAGTACTTACTATTAATGTTTTTTACATTGATGGCTGGGGTTGTTTTTTAAATGTAAGGCCTTTCTTAGCTGTTGTCTGCTGGTCATGACAATTCGATCACAATAATTGATTCTGAAATATTAAACAAATTGTATTTATTTTTTAATTAGACGTTGCATTTGTCGCTTACCAACCATGTTTCCTTGTTGTATTTGCTGCCACACAGAAATAAAATAATAAATAAACAATAAAAACGCATGGAATTGTTATTAATTTATATTTTCAATAATTGTTTTACAAAATTTTTATGCACAGTTATACAGTTATACTTGCATTTTCGGTTTACATACCAAAAATTTATCTCAATTTTTTAAACAGAGAGAGCGCATCGCGCTCTCAGTATACGTCGCTCTCTCAAACGCTCGCATTTTGTGAGGCTCTTCTTCTTCGACCGCTTCGCACTCGCTTCAAAATGCATGCCTGTTTTCATGGGTGTCACAATCACATATGGAATCACAAATGGATGAAAGCAATCAGCAATCGATCCAAGTAGAACTGCTGGGTTATTACAAGTGTTCACTTGCGCTGATTCAAGGGGAAACACCTTAAGATTTACTGGATATTTTTCCTTACGTTTACATTTCTTTGATGCATTTAATTAAAAAAGGATTGTTATTAGTTTTTGAGAAGCATTTTTTTCTTGAAAAACATTTCATTTTTAAGG
Source organism: Chymomyza fuscimana (assembly GCA_949987675.1). Taxonomy (NCBI): domain Eukaryota; kingdom Metazoa; phylum Arthropoda; class Insecta; order Diptera; family Drosophilidae; genus Chymomyza; species Chymomyza fuscimana. The sequence continues at coordinate 90,937,410 of OX465088.1, forward strand.
GTATTCTTTGTGGGGTATATTTTTATAGTTGTTTTTATCCTTTCGAGCTTTGGCCTGTATGCAGTTATTTCTCTTGCTTGTGTACATAATAATTACAGTTAATTGTACGAGTTGTAACTTTTGTGATTTTTTTTTCTATGTATAACATTTTTCTTTTCTTTTACATTTATAGTTTTTTTTTTTTTTTTTGCACAGCTCGAGTTATATCTTTTTTGTTGTATATTTGTATTTATACGGCAGCAATTTGGATAATGTTGGCAGTCTTTGAATACAGATGGCAATCTTGGCGCACACTTAATTGGCAAATTGGGGTATTGTCAAATTGGCGAATTGTAGCTAAATATCAACTGACATGTCTAGATCGGATCAAGAGTCGTCATCGACTTTGACATTGATGCGGCAAAACTTGCGTTAAGGGTTAACTGTTCGATGAACTGGGGCGCAGCTGCAGTGTAATGAGAAACTTGTTATGAGTTTGGACATTTTGTAGTGAGGGAATTCTTCTACCTAAAGCTACCAAAGTCAGTCGCCAGTCGCCCAGGAAACATTGAACTAGCAGTGTATTAAGACCCGCGGCAAAACCTTATGCAAACACATAATTCCTCATGCGAATGACAAGCAGCGAGTGTAATTTAACAAAGGAGGGGGGCCAAGAAATTGATATGCGAAGACAGTACAAGCAACAATCATAAACACGCACACACATGCAGAAAAAGTGTATATTATTTAAAAAGCACCTGCACGGTTCCTTCACATTGTCCTGGCAGTAAAATGTAGCACTACTACGTCACAAGCGTTGAAGTTGAAGCGTAAATTGATAAGCCTGTTGCTGTTGCAAGTGCACAAAAAGAGACGGGGCAGGTTGTGATGTTGCTGTTACTGTCGCTGTGTCTATGTCAGCAACCTCTCCACTCATCCTCTTCTCTCATCTCAATAGTTTCACCTATTCCTGCGCAGCGGGGTTTGCGCTTGCGCACAGACTCCGCATGCCGCATGGACCAATCGTAGCCAGCAGCATAGGAACTAGAACTCTAGTACTTCCAGAAGTAGTATATAGAAACAAAGCGATGTCTAAGGTCCACAGCAGCTCATATAGACGTACTGATGTATGTAGTGTGCCCGTGCGACTTTAGCTGACTACCTAGCAGATAAATATTTGGCTTGCATTGAATATTTGCACGCAATGTAATTGAAGTTTTGTACGTTGCGGACTTGGGACTGCGGCAAAGTGTCTGCAGCGGGACACCATTCGACTTGACGTTATGGAACGGCCCTTCAATGCCGGCTTTGGTGTATACAAGTCGATTCGTGGCCATATGTGGCCAAGAAGACTGCAGCCATGGCCTGTGGTTAATTTTCATCGCACTGACATATGGCAGCATTGTCAGACGTCGTCGTGGCTGTCGTACTTATTGTTGACTGCAGACATTTTGCCTAGGCGCTGCTCTCTGCTCTTGTATTGTAGTAGCTCGTTTTATTCTCTTTTTAATTACGCTTTTAATTTGGCGCCTTTCCAGGAATTTTGTACAAAGTTTTTCTTGCAGTTTTGTTGCAGTTGCATCGTCGTTAGCGGCATATAATGTATAAATCATTGAGATAAGCGGTCGAAACGAAGTGTTGTATTTGGTTGGTTGTTTGCCAATTGTTGTGGTTGTTTTTGCGCATTTATGGCAGCCGCCTTAATGGCTTTTGGTGTTGGGGCGCAGGGCTGCCGCCATGCTCGAGGAAGTAGCATTAACCCTGTGATTTGTGCACCTAAGCGACAACCCATAATTTGCATTTACACATATGCATCGACTAGTACATACATACACTTGTATGCATAAGGCTACGTACAGTTCATACGATTTTAAAAATCGAACTATGAACGTAAATATCTTAACTGGTACGCTACGAATAATAATAATAAATTTGATTTTTTACCTAAATTGAGGCGAACACAGTGAAGTTTTGACAGTATAAATTAAGTTAAAACATAAATTATAATTGGATTATAACAATTTTTGATGCACTTTTAAAAATTTCCTTTTTTTTTGGAACCATACCTAAATTTGAATTTTAATTAAATGAAAATTTTTAAAAATAATTTTAAAAAAATATATAATATATGGGAATGATTTTACAAGAACAAACATTTTTGAGATTTTCGTTTTTATCGGAACATATTGCTGACAACGTGGACACAACTTTTCTTTAAATTGAGCAATGGAGCCCTTTGGGCTTTCCGACCATTCGTGTTCTCTATTCGGAAGTACATACTTGTATCTTTAAAAAAAGTTCAAATTAAATTTAATTTTGTTTGCACTATACGCAGACTTATGCAAGCTAGTGTATGTATACGAACAAGAATATATGTATATACATATGTATGTACAATGTTCAAATAACAGCCAGACGAAAAATCGCATCAACGTGAACCTAGCATTTAGTTGGTTCGTAGAGGGGGGATGACAGTGGGGTGGTAGCTGGCAAAATGCACTTTGATAGCAACGATTCAACATTCAACGGGACATGCAAAACACCAAACACCAATGATAAGCAGTTAAACAGCTAAGAGAGAAAGAGAGAAAGAGCATGTCTGTGAGAGAGCACAAGGCAAACGATGCAACGATGCATAAAGATGCGAATCTATGATAACTAATAAAAGTTAAGCTTTAAAATGTTTAATTACACCATAATTAATTAACAACTACAGCCACAGCACAGGCACACACACACAAACACAGGCGCACGCGCAACACCCATCACAACTCACAACATGAGTGCGAATGAGTTGGCAATACTCACAACAATTTAACGTTGAAAACACGCCCCATCAATTTTGTGCAAGCGGGATGGCGCTTGCACTTCCATAATTGGTCGTTATTTCCAGGCGTTGCCCAGGACGACTGGAAAGCTGTTCTTTTGTTTTTTTTTTTTTTTTAGTTTCGATAACCAGGACTGGTTTTTTTCCAATTTCAGTTTCAGTTCTTGTTGGAATCTCAAAGCGTTTACGTGGCGGCGCGGTCAGGCAAGTTTTCGCGCAAAGCAACGTGTAGCTAAATTTTCGGCTCTGACGTCGTCGGAGCTCTTGTTGTTGTTGTTGTCGGCGCTGTTTCTGGCTGGCCTCACTCGCTCACTCACTCGCCCGCGCATTCATTCGTTGCTGCCGCTCGCGTGCAGTCGCTCATAACGGTCTTTACCGCTTCTGTGCTCCGCCGTTTTGACTGACCGACCGACCACTTTTGTGGCGCTCGTGAACGCACATTGCCGCCAGCAATGTCCGCGTTTTAGAATAAACAAAATAAAAAATCCATAAAATTAAATATAAATATTCGAGATGCGTTTTTAAAACAGTGAACAGTGAAGTGAAAAAAGCGTTGCATGAAGAGTTGAGACAAAAACAAATCTTTTATTGCATCCGCAGCAGCAACTATTCGTGAAGTTAAAATGGTATATAAACATTAATTTAACAAAAACAACCTTAAACGCACAACTGACCAAATGCCGTCGGTCATTCTCTTTCATATACTTTGGCGTTGTTAATGCTTTTGTTGGCGTTGTTGTTGTTTTCGTGTGCTCCATCAATACATGCATACATATATGTATGCGTGCACTATGTAGACAAATGTCATTTGGACAGCTGCTAACGTTCTGGTTCTGCCTTTGCCGGGTCGATCGTGCCTCATATTATTTGCGTGTCGTTCTTGCGTTTGCCGTGCTGATTTGTTGCATGCGTCGTCGTCAACGCCAACACCAACACCAATCCAAACCAACAGCAAAGCACCTTAGCTAAACTAGCAGCAGCAACAGCAACAACAGCAATAACACTAACAACAACAAATGGTGTTGTAGTAAAAAGCAAAAGTGTTTTGTTTACAAACACAAATTGAATAAATAACACCAAACTTGATATTTTAAATATATTTATTAGATACAAAGAAAATGTTTAAATTTTAAACATAATAACAATTAATTTCCAAAAAATAAAATAGAGTTTGTACTTTTAACATAAACAATTTAAACTCAGTTATGAATGTCCATTTGGGTATTTGATGTATAATTTATTTGTCAGGTGATAAATAGCAGCGCCGATTGATTCTATCTTTTCAATTAGGATCAAAAGGATCTTACTTTCCAGTATAAATTACTTGTACGATTAAAAAGAGTTGTAACTTTTATAAAATTTCATCATATTTCATTGACTGACAAATCTGAGAAACACTTTTTTTTTTTACTATTAAAAATTGAATCCCTTTTTGTTACTTTTGTGAGTTGAATTGTAGAGTTTATGCCTCTGCTTTCCTCATTTTGTAAATTTTAAATTTGGCGCAGTGCAGGGTGCATCTACTTTTTTGTTGTTGATTTAGCCACTTACAAGTAAAAATATTTAATTTACTTAATTTACTTTAATTTTGTACATAAGCATAAATTGCGGCAATTCTATTAAACTTGATTAAAATTAACATTGTTAACTTTTATTTTGCCAATCTTTGTCTATTAGCCACGAGTTAAAGGTAACTCTTTGCTTTTTACATCTCTTTTACAAAATGGCTAAAAATCCACAGTGTTGGAAATGCGACTAACAGCAGCAGTAAGAACTCAACTGTGTACACACAGAGCTAGCATGAATACCATAAATAATTTTTAGAAATTTTCTTGCTTGAGCCAGTTTAACGGAATCGCTTTATTTTTGAAAAGTTCGAATTGAATTCTATTTTCAAAGAAAATTTAAAAAAGTCTTGGGGGAAAATATACGTAGCTCTGTCAAATTTAAGATTAATTTATGAAACAGTCAGTAAGCTAAAAATCCCGATTCTCCTACGTAGGAATGGCGCAAGATACTGAGACGAATCAAAAACTTGATCTGAAGAGGAGTTATACGCTTCTGTTGGTAAAGTTGTGTGTCATTATCTCTTGTAGTCTCCGAAATCTAAGTGCTCAGTTGTCCAATCGCTACTTGTGGTTATGAAAAGTATCTGTCTGTCTGTCATATACATTGCGCAAATCCATTGACCCTTTGGATGCGTGATATAGATAGTTCGTTAAGCAATATATGCATAGTTATTTTAGAATAAAACTTTTGAATGATGATTAATCGGATGTTAACCGTTCCAGTGCAAATTATATAATTTGCTTATTATAGTATTTTCATAATTCAAGTACAAAAAGAGATTTTTCTTTGTAAATTTTAAATACATAAATTTAAAAGATAGTATTGATTTAGAATACATGCAAAATACAAAAACTTTACACGACTTTTTTTTGGCTTTTACCATCCGCCACAGAGGCTTGCACAAATATTCGTTAAAAAAATTGAAATAAAGTGGAAAAGCTGCCGTTAAACATTAAATTCTAATACATTGATGGTGATGGAAAAAATATTTAATCAAATATATTATGGCGAATTTCATCGCCTAATTGTGTTTTGATTTTCATATTTTGGTTGATAGTAGAAGACCTTTCCAAGCAGTTAATGGGCGCCGGATTTTGAATAATCTGGTCTAGAACATTACACTATCTGTTAGCACCATTTAGCTTATATATATTCAATATTAAGGCTACATTCCGAAGCTTAAATCCTGCCTGTTAAAGGTTCTACATAAACCAAGCTTATAACTGAGGCTTATTTAATTTTGCCTTTCTACCAGGGCTCTATTGAATCAGTGCTCAACCATATACAAAGTGCAATAAACAAACAAAGAATAAATATGAATAAGAAAAATGAAAATGAAGCATACCAAGCAAACAAAATGTAACCGTGATGATAATTAAAAATTGTGTGGCACACAGTGAACCAAACGAAAAACAAGCTGTCCCAGCAGGATCTCAAGAATTAAAAAAAAAAAAAAAAAGAGAACGACACAGATGCAGCCCGCTATATGGATGGTTGTTTAAAGCAAATAAAATCAATAAATAAAAACCAATTACAAAACAAAGCAAAAAACTTTAAAAATATATGTATACATACATAGTATAAGAAGTGAATCCAAGTGCGGCGTTTCAGCTGTAGTTGCCAGTTCTCAAAAGCTACAACCAGCAAGCAAAATCATTCACAACGGCGACCATAACGAACTCCGCCCTTGCAATGAGCCAGCTGGGCACCGTTTATGCCACCAAACGGAGGCGACGCAACGGCAAAAGGTGAGTACCAGTTTCACAGTCCAACAGTTCAGAAAGACGAGATGTCGCCCCAGGGGGGAGTGGCACGCGAATGTATGCATGTGCCGCAATGGCAAGGTGGGGCTGTGCCACAGGTTGGGACCTTAGTTGAAACCAAGAAACTATTATTATTGAAAGATTTCAATCAGCACTCTCGAGAAGCCGCTCAGCAGCTTCGACCGACTTCAAGTTGGGCACAGTCGTAGCGCCACCCGCTGCTGAGCGATTTGTTAACGCTATCAATCTGTGGCCTGTTACTGGCAGCGCCATCAGCAGCACCCATTGTTCCAGCTGCGTTTATCGGCTTCATTATCGGCTTGGACTACTGATAAATGATTGCTGCTAGCTGTGGGATGGCAATCGATTGCTACTGTGCAGCACCTTATCAAAAGTGTTTGCAGTTCCAGCGATTAGATTAGTGCGATTTTATTAATGATTTAGATTCAATTTGTTGACAAACTGCATTTATTTTACGATTTGTGTTGGGCCAGTTGACTTTTGATTTGGCGTCAGTAACTTGTTTACATGGCGTATACTTAATCATAGGACCTTTAATAGATCCACGCACAATTAATATCGCCAAAGTAGCGTGAAATTGCAGTTGCTTGCGTACTGCTTGTGGGGTCCAGCTAAATGAAGACTTCTTTCTTTATTTTATCTTATCGCTTATCGTTCCAACAAGATCTTGGTCAAGAGTTCCAGCTGCAATGCATATAATTTCTGATAATATTGTGTACATTACTGCAACAACTGCTAAAGCATTTTATTTTTTTGTACAATGTTTATGGTATAAAATATAAAAAAAAACAAAAAAAACAAAAAAAACAAAAACATAATTATAAACACTGCAACCGACTCAGGCCGAACGCCTATAAATATGCAAAGTGCAGCAGCGGAGCATTTTTGTGTGCAAACTTTTGTGCGCAAAACATGCCCTCCATGGTCAAAATTAGCGACACCCCACTGTAATTACGCCCATAATCATGCGCATCTGATCAGCAAAGCCATGGCGGGACAAAGTTATTAATTTGTTCGTTGTTGTTTTTTTTTTTTTTATATAAACATTGTATATACACGCGCCCATTGACAGCGCAGTGTGAGAGGCGACCGACCCCCAACTCTTGCCTCTTATTCCCGATATTACCCGGTTAGCTTGATATCTGGCCGGGCAGCGCATAATTTGCCGCATATTGCAGTAGCTGCAGTTTTGAAGTCGCTGCGCTTCTTGCGCATAGCTTTAAAAACAATTACTAACTGAAGACAGTGATAATGATGAAAGAGGTCGACGGTGGTCGAATAGGCAATACCCTTCAGAAAACCATTTGACCTGTTTTGATTGCACAACATTTATTAAGTAATCATCGACTTTATCCCAACTCTAGGCGGGCTTGATAATGCCTTTGGACATATTCATTTTTCTGGATTATTCTTAAATATCGTTTCATTACAATTTCGCCAAATTTTTATGTGTTCAGTAGCTGCAATAGTCACAGAACATTAAAATAGCAACGAATAACTAGTATCTTAATGTGCAGACAACGTGTATTGGCTTTCATAGAAATAAATGCCAAACTTTTGGTACCACCAACCGAATGAACTTTATATTATATTTAATAGTTAAACGTTGGACCCAGTAATTTGTACATTTTTTTAAATGTTGAATCTTTTTTTCTACTCACTAGTCTATTATAGAGTTAAATGTCTAAATATTATTATTTTTATTCGTATTGATCGATTGTAAATGAAGTAAATTTATTAGAAATTTATTATTGATTAAAAATTATACATCAAATAGTAAATTATATAAAAAATGAATACATTACATTTATTAAAAATTTTACACGAAATAATGTGTGCAAAATATAAAGTCTAAATAAAATGAGATGTTCTAAAAAAAAAAAAGGGAAACGAGCCACTTTTTTGGTCGACCTCTTCGATTTTGATGATTTTTACACATGTGAATATATATTTAAAAAAAAGAAACGATTTCTGTGACCTTTGACCTTAAATATCTGGAGTCTAATTATCTTTCAATTCCGCGGAGTTATGCATATTTGTCATTTTTCGAGGAACTGTTTACTATGGCGAACATGCGAGTTAAGCCTAACTTCCACAATTCTAGGAGTTACAAATTTTTTATTTTTTTGTTTATCGCAGTGAATTTACACGCATAAAATGGCATTAAACTTTTTTTTAAAAGTGAGGGATAACTTTTATATTTTAAAACTACAAATTTTTTTTTTTTAAATTCAATATTTTATCTATTATTTGCATCAACATCCTTAATCGTGTAGAAGATATGGCTTGTCAAAGAAAAGTTTTTTTTTTTTTTTGTTCGTTATTAGTGTAATTCTATATCTTATATCTAACAAATAAAATAATTATTATCTAAAAATAACAGTTTTTTCAAAAAATATATCTTAGTATCATATGTGTATTACACATCCTTGTTATGATACAAATGAATATAGTTTGTTCAAAGAAAAGTCTAAAAGTCTAATCGAAATTTTGCAATAAAAATTTACGTGGTTACTATTCTGCAGTAGCTCTATCACCTATGTATGTAAAAATCATCAAAATCGAAGAGGTCGATCAAAAAAGTGTCCCGCTTAACTTATTTCGCCCATATACAAAACCATAATGAAAAAAGAGAATTTAAACTAATATATGAAATATTAAAAAGTGATAATCTAACTTTAATCTGGAGCAGACTTAAAGTTTTGAGGTTAATAGGCTTATGTGTCCTTTTATCTCTACACGATTTTGTTCCGTGACGTTTTCGTTACAAAATAAAACACTTCGAGTTAGTAAACACGCCTACTAACCAAGTTTTGTATTTGGATGGATTTAAACATTTAAAAATCTTCTTTAAAAAGTCATTAAAGGTTTTATTATTAATTTTGTGTAAAATTTGCAGCTTTCCATAGTTATGTTGTTACATCCTTTAGCACAAAGCCTATGTACCCTTAAACAAGTAGTCGCTTAAAAATTCATTTAAAAATTGTCTTGCTACCCCCAGTAGTCGTCATCGTCATTCCCATCGCCATCGCTCCTGCTGCGGCTCGCTTGACTGACGCAAAATTGTCGCCTTGCACTGCCGCTGGCCTTTCAAGTGGCTGATACTCGTGCCGTTACCCATGCCCATGTCAAGACCCACTTGCATGCCTGGTGCAATGTACACCTGCAATTAAGTAGCAGGCAAAGTGCTATCATTGACCCCTTTATAATATCTTTTCCTAGAGTTGGCTAAAAATTAATGTTTTTAATGAAATGATCAAAAGTTTTTATTGTTATATACATTTTTATTGCAGGTAAGGTAAATGATATTTTTGTTTTGACAGAGAGGTAGTAGAAAGCGTGTCAGATCATTAGCTGTATGTATCAAAATGATCGATTATCGAATCAGCCGTCTTTCCAGCCATATGAACGCACCTAGAGCTCAGGAGCCATAAGAGCTAGAGACATAATCATTATCCGTGCTGAGGTCTGGTCTTTACGCAAAAATTTAGCATTTCATGGGATTTTCCCTATGAACTGCAACCAAATATGTAAATGAAATACTGACTGATTCAAATGTTCTCAAAATTACGCATACGCACTGTTTATTTTCATATCAAAACGACAAAAACTAAATACCACAATGGAAAAATCAAATTCAGCATAATAAACAAGTTTTAAGCATCTTGCGTGCAAATATTTTATTAGAACTTATAATTTCAATTGAAAGCGCAGTCCTTTTAGCGATAAAACCGAAACAAAAACAAAACCGACAACAACTTGCAGCTACTGGAAATAACTTCAGCCGCACTCAATATTATGGACTACTCTATGTGCAGCTGGGGCTTCGTTAAAGTTGGCCGCATAGCATTGTCAGAACTTTGAATTTTTATTTGAATTTGCCGCCAAGTAAGGCCCAACAAAATGCAGATACAATGGTGGAAGACTGACTGTTGCAACAAGCAATTTTAAGAACAACAACAATAAAATGTGAATCACTCGGTGCGTTGTTCGACATTGGAATGCCCTACATCCACTATAGCAAAACAAAAAAAAAAAAAAAAAAAATTATTGCACCAAATTTTGTATTGATACGTGCAGGATTACAGTCGTTTTTAATTTTGTGAAAAAGTCAACCATGCATTGCTTAGTGGGCTTACATGATTCTATTTTATATACCAAATATGGTGGCTCTGCATTATATATTTTTAAAAGCAACAAAAAAATTGCTACAGTTAGTTACTCTTTTGTTACTACATATTTTGTATCTTTTTTAGTAAAAAGAATTTATTTTCTGCCACGCCTCCTTCCCGCACCCTTGACCCTATGGGTATAGGGTATAATCAAGAACAACAACAACAACGAGTTGGCAGTAGTGCCACCTTCTAATTGGGAACCATGCGTGCGGCGTTGCATTGGCGGCCAATTTTCGCCTGCAATTACTACAAGTAGTTTAAGTTTTCCATAGCGTAGGGCAAACTGTGACGTCGTGTCTTCGTTGGTTCTCTCTGCTCCGGGAGTCTCTATTAGCACCACCAAGCACCCAAGCGTTAGTACCGAACACTAAGTGTACGTACTGGTTCCACTTGTTGGTTGTTATGGATATATGAGTCCTGCTTTTACTTTATTGATTATCAGCATGTTGTTTATGCTCTTGTAGTTGTAGTTGTTGGTGTTTTGGTTGTTATTGATTGCAACAACTGGCCCCGTTGCCTCATCCACTCCTCATCGCTATTCCATTGCAATCCTTGAGCTTTTAGAAATTGTAATTAGTCCTGTTGTAGCTCCTACTGTTGTTGCTTTGTTGTAACTGGGTCTTTAAAGTTCAAGCGCTCATATTTTATGCAGTTTGATTGAGTTGTTTAAATATGATATTTCTTTGGTTTAAGTTTTTAAAGGTAAAATGGTCTCGATTTGTTTGTTTGCTCGGCAACTGTCATTAGTCCGATCCATACTTTGAAATAAAGCCATTTTCCCAACCTCTCTGCGGATGGTTTTAAGGAGACGCAAGAGATTAATTTGAATTTCTCAGAAGAAAAATCTGTAATTGGGATTGTATACATGATGGGACTATGCCTACTGGTATGAACAGATCATTTTCGTGAGAAGAAATATCATTAGCATTTTATACTATAGCCTTTTTCGAACTCAAATCAGGACTCACATTCGCCTCATACTATATAAAGGGTAGGCCATCTGTTGGTTTGTTTGTTAATTGCATTTTATTCGTATATTTGCCAACAAAATTGGGGCAAATGTATATACCAGATGCAAGTTTAAAACTACTCATTTATGTACGAAAAATAATATCGCCCAAATGGCCGCCGTGGCTGGCTTTATTGAACGAAAAGGCGACATTTGAATCTTGTAAGCGTTTAAATGCAGATCCGCATGCAAAATTCGACGCAAAGTGGTCCTAGCAAGATGATTTTCTTGTGAACGATGGCGCGTCGGTTTTCTCGGCGACTCGGCGAAACTGGCCTGGTACGCCTGGTTGTTAAACGATCCATTACATTAAAATTGAGTAGTTTTGAACTTGACATATGTCGAAGAGCATCCACTTTTGGACGGGTATGTTCCGCATTATGAGTGTTTGATAACTAAACCAACATATGGCCCACCCTATATATTTGTATTCACGTTCAGATATTTTGACTAGTTTAATTGTGGTTCATGGTTTGACGGTATTTGGAAATATGTATTTACAATTAGATTACATTTATTCTAAACAATGCTGATAAAAGATGGTTACTTTTATCGATACTACATATTTTGCAAGCAGTCCCTCCTACAATAACAAGGAACCATCTAAGTTTCAAATGAAACCACGGATTCTCAACCGTCTTAGTGTCATGTCCTGCTAGATAGCCGAACCACTCTAATTTTTTAAAGTCTAAACAACTTTTGAATCGCATGAAAAATAATAAGAAGAAATAAGCAAACTTATAGTTGGCAACGCTTTCCGTCAAAACTACAATAATTTGGACCACAGTGGTGATATTGTATAAAAATATTCTGATTTGAACTAAACCAGCTTTAAAATTAATTATAATTTTTTTTATTAATAATAAGACAATTAATATTTAATTAAGATGTAATATATTATTTAATATGAATCAATTATTTTATATAGATATACCTACAGTTTAACTTTTTAAGCATATTTTAAGAAATAAGTAATTTTTGTTAGGACATTCATTTGTTTTTTAACAATAGGTTAGGGATACAAACACATTATAAGGTCTTCAGAAACATCCGACAAAAATTGAATGAAGACATACCTACAGCTTAACTTTTTAAGCATATTTTAAGAAATAAGTAATTTTTGTTAGGATTTCACATTCATTTGTTTTTTAACAATAGGTTAGGGATACAAACACATTATAAGGTCTTCAGAAACATCCGAAAAAATTGAATGAAGACAATAAAAATGTTTGTGACGTTAACTTATTCATTTATGTCTGGGACTTTATTTAATTAATTATTATTATTTTTTAATTAATAAAGTCTCCTGAAGTATGCTTTAAAATCGTTATACGGATTACAAAAATCTATGCGATTTTAATTTACAAATTTTTTTTTATACAGAAATATTCGCTACATAAATCTTTTACGAAAAATCAGTGTAAAAAATTCGTTGTGGTAGAGTGCGTTAAAGGGAACAGTCATAGTCTAAAAACGAATATAAGTAATTTCACAGAAAGGGCCACCATGACCATTTATTATTTAAGAAAAATATTCAAAAGCTACTAAATTTAAGAAATTAAAGATTTTCTCACAACTAATGTTATAAGATGGTGAGAGATCTGGCTTCAAAACTAAAAGTTTATATAATTTTTATAATTTTTTATAATTGTATTACTATTTTTGCAACAAATGAAATGTATTCTTTAGAGTTATTAATATTACAGAAAAAAACAATTATTTTCTTGAGTTCAAAATATTTTTTTTTTGATATCCTTTATTTGCAAATAAGTTTTCATAGATCTTATTTTTAAGCTCTTTATAGTTCAAAATTAAAAAAAAAATTAAAAATGGAAATTTTGATTAACGTCATGCTAATTATACCCTGTACCGTATGGTACAACGGGTATATTAAGTTTGCTTTTCTGTCTGTCTGTCCGTCCGTATGAACGCCTAGACCTCACAGATGGTAAGAGCTAGAGCAACCAAAATTTCAGATTAGATCCCTTCTACGGGAGACAGTTTTATTTTATTTTTTTGATATTGGGGTTACATTATATATCACCCATAGGGGTGTTTCAGACGACCTCGAAAAAAAGCAAAAGTTATAGATGCATAATTCGTTTTTTTATGACGATATCGTGGCATTCGGGCATGTACCAAATTTGATCAAATTCGGTTGACTATATCATATAGCTCCCATAGAACCGATCGGTCAAAAAACTTGGTTTAGTGCAAACTTCGTTCTGTTTCGTTTGTTTACAAAGATATCGTAACCAAATTTAGTATTCGGAAGTTTTTTAGAGTTCCCCAGCACTGTAAAAAAATTTTTTGATATTGGGGCTACATTATATAGCTCCCATAGGAGTGTTTAAGACGACCTGGAAAAAAACAAAAAGTTTTAGATGCATAATCCGTTTGTTTATGAAGATATCGTAACCAAATTTGCCATTCGGAAATTTTTTAAAGATCACCAGCACTGTACTAAATTTAATCAAAATCGGTTGACTATATTATATAGCTCCCATAGGACCGATCGATCAAAAAAACGTTTTTATGGCAAAACTCGGTTGTTTATAAAGCTATCGAAACCTAACTTGGCATTCCTTAGTTTTTTAGAGTTTCCCAGCACTGTATCAAATTTGATCAAAATTGGTTAACTATATCATACCAATAAGTCAAAAAGACGTTTTTGGTGCAAAATTCCATTTTTTTTTTGTTTGTTTATTAAAATACCGTTACCAAATTTGGCAAAAAAGCTATTTTAGGGTTCGTAAGCAATATATCGGATTTGATTGCAATGTGGTGGTACAGGGTAGCCCAAAGTTGTCCTTACCCGACTTTGACGTACGCCATCTTTTTTAACTTGCAAAAATTACTGCCATTGTAGTAAAAGTTGTATACCAGAAACCTTGCTAAATTCGCAGAAAATTGTGATATTGTAATAGTTCAAGTCAAAACCCACTTCTATTTTATGTAACGTAAAGCAATAGTTTTGCTTGCATATTTTAATCGATAATACCGATTATTGTCATTGTTTTTATTACTATATACAGTACTTGCTAAACTTTTTAAAATTTTAGTTTTTTCATTTTTTTTTGTTTCATTTTTTGTCAAACAATCGTAACATTACGCCAAAATAGACAAAGAAATGTGAAATTGAGCACAACAAGGATAGTCATGGGATATTTTTCAAAAATTGACTGAAAATTAGTTCATTTCCATATGGTACTTAAAGATCAATGGCAAACATCCAACCAACTTCATATAATCAATTGCCTAGGGCTGTCTGCCATTGTGATGAATTACTTTACTAGGTCTATTAACCCTATCTAATCATAATTACTTTGCCACATGGTAATATGCTTAACAAAGTGATATCGCTCTGATCACTTCGAAACCGCAGAACTCATAACATATGTTTTCCCAGTTAGAGAGTGGAAAAAAAAAATTGGAAAATTGGGTGGCAATCGGACAGGCCAGACAAGGCAGGCCAGCTAACAACCAGCGGAGACCAGCTGACCATATGCCAATGCTGATGACCATATAGCACCATAAATTTAAAAAAAAAAAATATTTCAAAGTCCGTTCCGACTTTACCCAAATTGAGCTGAGCGACTAGCATTTAATGTTGGTCAAACAGCACACAATGACCAAGGACCAAAAGGGGGCAATCAAACAAACATACACATATACGAGTACATGTTCAAATATTAAATAGACAACAGTTGGCCATGCTATATAGTATAGTGGTGGTGGTGGTGGTGGTGTCGTTGGTGCTTATAGTGGTGGTGGTTCCCATTGCAATGCTGTTCATTAGTTGCGCCTGCGCTGGTGTGAATGTTCCAAAAGTTCATATGGGGTTAAGAGTATGGCACGGTGCCGCGCGGTGAATGCTTTGGGTGTTAGTTAATTACAAATATAGGCGGCAGTAGGGCCGCTTGTCAGCATGCATAAGCGTTCTAAGAGATTGCTGTTGCTGATAGCCAGGTTGAGGTACATTTCTGGTGTGTGTGTCTAAAACACAGTTAATTATTACATACTCGTACAAGTCATATATTAGTTATCCTTTGTCTCTTTACCACTCTGACGTCACAGCTGTTATGGAATTCTCAGCGCTTTGCTGTCCAGCCTTGACCAAACGCTCTCTCTGCCCCTATCTCTATCTCTATCTCTATATTTCTCTTACCTTATCTCTGTATGCACAGTGTAAACAAAATGGTCCCAAATGCTCTGCTTTCATCGTCAAAGCCGTCTTTGGTAACAAACATTAACAGTTTTCTATTGGTAACGCTTGCTTTGGCTTAGTTCGTTTGTCGCTTCGTTTGTCTATGAGCGATTATCTACAACTATGTATGTATATACTGGAGTGCCTATAGTACTAGTCGTATCTGTGTAAGTGTGTGAGTGTGTTGGTAATTAACACCATTGCGTAATGCAGCGTATCGAAGCCTAAATAGTGCTGCTCCATATGCCAATCTGGGCGGCAGGCGCGCCAGCCATTAAAACCATTTTTTTGCCTTAATCGCAATCGCCTGCTCACTCTTCCTCTTTCTCTAGCCCCATCTGTGTCTGTCTCATTTCCACTCGCTTAGCCGTAGCCGGCTGGGCATTTGCATTTCCCCTTGATTTTAGTAAAATGTTGTTGCCATTTTTTTTATAACGTAGGATTGCGTATCTTGTGGTTTTCTACGCCCATGTTATGAGGTGCTAAAACGCTTAACGGTTACATTTTAAGCGGTTTTAATGTCAAATGTTAAACTCGAACCAACTACGCAGGAAATTCGAGCAGTATTTAGTCTGAGTAAGGGATAAGCTTAGGCCATGAGGCGCTCATAAATTTCCAATGTCAGTGAACCCAAGCACTTGGGCTAATCCATAAGTCACCATAGCAGTCACTTGGTCGGGTCACTGCTGTCCAAAACCGGCCAAGCCAGCTGCAAGTGGAACTTGGAACGCGCCTAGTTTTTGGTTTGGCACAACAAAAGAATTTTGAATTAACTAACTAAAGTTCCATAAAAATCCACCCCATGTAAGCCGGCAAAGGTGCAGCAAGCTTGTGTGTATCTGTGTGCGTCCCTGTGGTGTGGGTTTATATGTGTGCGCTGAAGTGGATAGCTTGCTAGGACTAAACAGAATTTTTATTGTAAGGCTCAGCTGCTGGGCTGCCAGGAGGGGGTTTCAGGCGTAGTCTCAGACAGGTGAAACTCTTTTTTTTAACATTGCTGTTTTTGATTCTCTGGCTGTTTTCATTCCCATTCTGCTGCAATAAAAAAAATGCAAAAGGAGAAGCATGTGTATGCATTAAACATATTTAGGTAGTTCCAGTTACTTTAATTCTTTGTCTTAAGCAGAAAAAATAAAATCAAAAATAATTTGATTTTATAATTATGCTATACTTAGTAAATAAATGATAAATGTTTAATGCCAATGCCAAAGGCGCATCATTAGCCAACACAGTAGCAGACGGTTAAGCGTGTAAACGCCCCCTACATCCCCATTCCCCATACCCACCCAAAAATGGCCGCGCCTACATGGCATGGACAAGTAAGTAGTGCTACTGTGTGCCGTTGCGGGGCTCGAGCTAGGGCACAGCTGTCAAAAACTTTTCAAAGGCGCTCTGTATATTTCTTTGTATGTTTGCTTGTGTGTGTGTGTGTATCTGTGTGTCAGTAGATACATTTTTTGTTGCTGACGCCGCGCTCTGGGTACGGCAGAGTCGTCGTCTAAGATTCCGCTGCTCGAATCGCAAAAATGTTTAATCGATAAAATAAATGAGTTGCCTCTATTGTTGTAGTTCATGTTGTTATTTTTGTTGCTGTTGCTGTTGCTGGTATAGTTGTCGTTATTCTTGGGCTCAACTTTTGCTCTGTATAATCATACAATATATGTATACTTTATATAAAATGTTTATACAGCTATAAGTATGAATATGTGTACGTGCCAACGTGTACGAAATGTATCTGACAAATACAAATTTTTTTGCCGAACGCGTTATTAGCATTTAATATTTTTTTTGCTTCAATTTAACTCAATATTCTGCCAAAATAACGATTAGGACAAAGACCATATTTTTACCTACCAAGGAATCTTAAATATTTTCTCTTATGGCAAAGAAAGTAAATGTAAGACTAATGTAATGTAAGAAAGTAAGACTTTTTTGATACTTTGGACAAGGATGTGTCCAGAAACTGTTTAAGTAGCAATGACTGCATCCGCAATAACTCAGCTTTCTAGCGAGCTTTGCCTGGATGTGACTATGTGACCACCGTCTGTCCATACGAATACATCTTCTATGAGACCATGTGAAGGCGAAGTAAGGAAATGATCCTGTAAAGTACCATCTAATGTGCTAGACTTTTCCTAGTTGTCGTCAAATTTCTAAACTGTGAGAACTGTATGCTGCTGCCACAGCAACGAATATCAAAAGTAGCCGCTATCCCATAAATGGGATATTGTGCTACTACGATAACATTTATCACCATGTTACTTTTTCCACTTTGATGCGAGCATGTTAAACTGTCACTTAAATGTTTTTAAAATTGTTTGCACAATTAATATGCAAATTAAGGCATTTTAATGTGCCGTGCAACCAACCAGATTCAGTCAGCTAGCCATCTACATGGCAGCCATCTTCAGTGTCTTTCAAAATATGCAAATAATGCGTTAACAACTTAATTTGCGCTCCAAGGAATGGCTCGATCCAGGCTCTGAACTAAATTGAACTTTAACAAGCCAGTTGGGGACAACGGCAGGCCCAACTACTTTGCGATTAGCGCGGGTCCTGAACTGTGCCAAGCTTCAACTTAAACTTCGATTTTAATTCCATTTCCAACGCCAGCGCAACTATCAATGGAGCTCCAAGGCTCGGACTGAGAATTGCTCGTTATCTTGACACAGCATTGCAATCGTTTTGTAGACCTCATCGTCTCCTTCGTTTTTTATGCTTTTGTACTTGTCCCGGGTCCAGTTCCATGCTTGGTTAGGTCGATGCGTGCCCGCTGTCTGCGCCTGCGCAGCTACTGTGCTTCAACTACAAAAGATTTTGCGCTGTTTACGGTTGATGATGGTGTTGTTTGAGACTTTGTTTTGTTTTCGGGTTGACAATTTTAAGCCGCTTGCAAAATTAATGAGTTGGCGAATATCGATGGAGTCGTGGAGTCGATGGCGGTAACATCGTTAAATTTAACAGCTTAGCGCAATGTCTTTCTCGGCAGGCGTAAATTTATGCGTGAATTTGGCGCAGATCCATTAAGTGGTCCATAGATTAAATTGAGTTGAGTGTCCTGCTGTTGGTTTTGTACTCTCTTGACTTCTTAAGTGACCAGTTTCTGCCGGTAGCAATTCGATTTCATGTTTTCCTCTGACAGCTTCTTTAAATGGCGCTTAACTTTTGTTTTGACATTTTGCTGAAACGTTGCCTTTGCTTTTTTCTGCGTCTTTACGAATGCAAATTCAATTAATTGTGACACGTTTTTAAATACCAAAGTGACAGATGTCGAACGCTCTTATCCATGCTCCTGCTACTGCTGCTTGCTGTATAATATGAATCATTCAATTGACCCACTGACTGCCACCACCAAATAGAAACAACAAGTGTGCCTAGTTATGCGTCAGCCGGCACAACATGCGAAAAATCACTAAAAGAAGCCGCCAACATGCACTTGAAATCACACAGATACATACACACACACTGCACACAACATGCAAAATGAAATTAGCTGCAAAAACAAAAGCAACAACAACAAACAACAAATTGAGGCATGAAGTAAAAGTGTAATTGTTGCGTTTAGCTGCTGAAGCCGACGCCTACGCCGCTGCCATTGCCAGGGAGTTCTTTTTTTATATTACGTACATTTTTTTCGGACATGAGACACGCCACTTTGCGTTTTTGTGCCAGACAGCAGACAGACATGGCCCGCTTATACATATGTACATACGTATGTACAACTGTGAATGTATGTATGTAGCAGAAGAAGAGTCATTGAGACGACGTGCTAATGCACGCATAGGGACGGAGCGCCAGCGGGACACGCATACGCAGTGTTGTCATGCCAAGCGCAACAATGAGCGACTTATACAGAAAGAGAGATAGAGAGACACACACTGGGAGAGCGACACACATCTAACTGTGATATTTTGTTTTGTTTTGGTGCCATATTTAGAATACATGCAAAGATCAACAAACAGAGGCACAGCACATGGCGTATGCGTAATATTTTGGCATGCAATGCAGCCGGTAAAAGGAATTAAAAAACGCACTAGGTATACAGTGAATCAAAAAAGTCTATGCACAGCGATATTTTTGCAAATTTTACCTAAGCAACTATATTTTATGTTACTTACAAAAGTAATAAGGTTTAATATTAACTCAGCTACCATTTTTCCCAAAGCAGTCTTTAATTTTGAGTATTTTTAGCAAATTCAAGAAAAATATTTTTTTGGGCTATATATTATACACAGTTTATAGGGGATGGGTTCAAAAAATAAATAATTTCCCCTGTATTTTGTAGAGTTTTAATCCGATTTATTATTTAAACTCTGTACCAAAGGCACAAAGGTATAGTGTATGTAATGGGCAGAAGGAGGCGCGACAGATATATATATAGATATATTCTTCATCAGCATCAATAGCAGAGTCGATATAGTCATGTCTGTCTGACCGTCTATTTGTATAAACAAAAGGAGCCATAGACTTGAAATTTTACCAAATTAACACCCTTTTGCCGAAAAGATCATTTAAAAACAGCGGGAACAGAGTTAGTTAGTTAATATTATCTTATCTGTACAATGTACGATTAATGCTTTTAATATTTGCATTTTGTTGAAAGAAGCTGTGGTTTGGGAATCAAAGATTCCACAAAACAGTTGAATTTCATTTCATTTAACCTTCCGAAATAAATAATTAAGTAGTGATTTGCCGAAAATAAGGCAAATTTTTTTTTAGTAGAGTGGGCTGTGCTTAAACTTTTTTGATATATTGTTTGTTTATTCGTAATGGTGTGTTTATATGTTGTGGTTCCATAAACTCACGTGTCCACAAGAATTGCGTGTCATTTGTTTATAAGCACATGAACCTGGCAGAAAGCCTTGATGTGGTTGTTGTTGGCGCCGCTGTTTGTTTGGTAACGCTTTGTAAGCCAACGTCCAATTTGACACCTGCACAAATGCAACGCATCCTTACCAATGCACAAATATGCGTGCCACCAATCTGAAATTTGGGGCGGCATTGGACAAAATCAATGCCAAAAGCGTGGGGCAAGCTTGCTTCCTGATCGTACGCCCCCTAAAACGTTTCACTTTACAGACTGTAATGTAATTTCTTTAAAAGCAATTCATTTCATAATGGCCCTAAAGAACAAAAAAAATAAACCAAATATAAAGGCACAAAACGTGGCAGAAGGGCAACCAACGAAAATGGCAACAGAAATAGAATGAAATGAGCGAATGGCACAAAGCAAGAAAAATTAAAACTGAAGTATTGTGGCTAGGGAAACAGCGTCAAACTTTTGCTTGGAATTTCTATTCACACACAAACTGACTTTGCTATGCAGTTATCTTTTGTTCGCTAGGATTCAGCACCATTTTTTTTTTTGTTTTTTTTTTTTGGCCGCCACATTTTATGGCTTTGCTCTCTATTCTACACACAGTGTTCAGTTCCCAGACAAAAGACTGACCCGCAAACCCCACCAGTTCCCTGACCAGCGCATATACTTGATTATTATATTTTTTTTTGTCCTTTTCAGAAAGTTGTTTATGGAACTCATTTTATTACATTCTATATGCTAGAGTTTTGAATGTCTTGGGGATTTTGCTTTTTGAGTTCGTCGCTTTTTATAGATAATAAGAAAATTATACATTTTATTTAAGCACCCCTTGCCCAAGCAATACAATACAGGATAGGCCAGAGAAAGGCGAGTCAAGCCAAGGCAAAGGCACAGCAAATGAGGGCAAAAAGGTAACAAAGTATACACCGCAATGCCCCCAATTTGGAAGCTTTAATTTGCTGTTAAATTATTTATATGCCGCTGCAGCGGCAGCCTAGTCTTATGGAGAACGACGTCATGGCCTGGGCCCTTACTCGTAATTTGCAGCCTTGACTGTTGAAACCTTCGGAGAATAAAAGTAGAAGAAGACCAGACTTATAAAAAGGAGTAAAACAAAACTGAACCGAATTCAAATTGCATTCCAATGCGTCTAACGGTTTCGTTACCATCATCGTCATCATCATTACCATCATTATCAATGACGTCGCCCGCTACTTTTACCATTTTCTAATTGACGTTTATAGCAACGTCGAGTCTTCTTCCTTTGTTGGATACTTAAAATTTATTTTTTTTTATTAAGTTATCCTTTTTTTGTTAGCGGTTTTTGTAATTGCCATTTGCCTTAGTTTGTATTTAATTGAATCAATTTGAGAATATTTGTTCTACTATGCAAGATGAAATGCTGCATACCAACGCGTTCCAGTTCCATTTGATTGGACCGTTTAGCTCTGATTCGTTTTATTAATTTCAATTTGATACCCTTTACGAAATTGTTCCAACAGCTCATCATTTGGCACTCCAAACGACATTAGAAGTTTATTAAATAAATTTGTTTCCATGAATCATCTGCAGCTTTATTAAAATGCTTTGCGAACAAAAAATTCCACATTTGTTGACTGGTTTTTGTTCTGTTGTGACATTTGTGCATTCCCACATGCCAATGAAGAAGCAATTGCCACACACACCTTGTGGCATGCCACGAACGGGCTCGTTCTGCGATTAGAGACACAAAACTTTTCGCTATTTGTAGGTACCGTATGTTTCTTTGATGTCTCGTTTGCAACCATTTGAGACACACACATGGCGTCCTGTTGACAACGAACGGACATGCCAGTGACAATTACCAGCGCAAAAACTGAGCCAAAACAGCAGCAAAAACTCCAGACAATTAAGTTAAATACTTTTTTATTTTGTTTTTTTTGTTGTCACCAGCTCGACAATGTCCTAGCACATTGGCAGCCCTGGGCGTTGATGTCGGCGTTGTGCAGCCATGCAAAAAGTTTCGAAAAAAAATACAAAAAACCAAAAAACTAGAATGCTATTGGCATCCATCCAGCAAACGACAAATTTTCAGTAGTAACAAAAAGTAATCGTTAGTATATGAATGTAGAGAGAGAGAGAGAGAGAGAGAGAGAGAGAACGATAGAGAGAGTGAGAGAGGCTATGAGGGGGGAGAGTTGGCGGTTGAGGTGACCATGGAAAGGGTCGCTCATAAATTACAATGGTAATTATATTTAATAACCGCAATTAACTTGGTAATAATGTCAATGGAAACGATGAGACAAAATATGATTAAAAATATTACAACGTTGATACACCAACCAAACAACCAACAACAACAACAACAACAACACACACTTACACACACACACACTCAGCTAACACAGATACGAGTATAAGCTGACATTTATACAAAATCTTTGTCAGCTCAGCTTAGCCTTATATAGTAGCTTAGCTAAACTGGCAACCAATGCAAATCCAAGGTTTTTTATCCGCTTACCATGTAGATAATGATAAATGAGTTATATACAGGGTGATTTTTAACGTGTTAGCACTTGGAATTTTCTTAAAACAACAGTCTAGAATTTATGAGAATTAAGCTAAGAATGATGATGAATGAAGAATTTCTGTCTAGAAAAAAAACGCTCTTAAAATCTTGTTTCGCATAAACAACAACATTGGTGATTCCAAATACAATTTTGACTACAACTTTTGGTATACCTATATTTGTTCGATTTTCTTGATTTCACTTTACTCACTGATTACAAGTATAGTATTGCCTGAGGCCTTCAAAGCCTAAAGAAAATTTAGAAACTAAAATCTGGAATTTTAAATCTAGACCGTCCAGGAAAATTCAAAATTATTAAGCGGAAGCTGTGATTGTTGACACTTCGCGAGCGTATTCGAATTGAATTTGGCTACTCTTGTAATTCCAAAGTGGTGTGCGAGTCGAACCAAATGCATTAGTTTTGTTTATTAACGTATCCATTCTGAGGCATATACGTTCGGTTACCCAACAGCAAAGAGATCACCCGTTAATAGCTGCAGCCACTACATTAGCGTTTGTGGCCACCTCACACACACACTAGTACAGTAAACCATGCTATTCGTGCCCCTTGCCATTATTCCTTGGCCTCCAGCTGCAGCTGACTGACTGACCCGCCACTTGCACCGCTTATCATAAATGGACTTACCCACTTTTGCATTTATGATTTTTATGGCTGCTTCATTCGAGTCCACGTATTCGTTTTGTTCTTCTTCTGGACGAGTCGTTGAGTGATTTGTGTTGTTTTGAGTCATTTTATGACATTTAATTGGACATTTTCTGTGCTCCGGTAGATTGCTGCATACTCACAGCAGTTCTAATTCGTATCGAAATTAGACCCGATGTGGCGTTTTTATTATTTGGTTTCGCGGAAATTATTATTTGATTCCAAGCGCTGCCAGCCACCATCTTTATTGCTATTGCATTCATATATCAGTCAGTGAAAAAGTTAGTTGACTGGTTGCCTTTCTGGCCAACATAATCGGCTCTGCGTTTGCTTGACTTTTTCACCAATTTTTAAAATTTTGCACATTTCCTCATTCGATACCGCAACTTGGCCAATATAATATGGAATATGGAATATTGAAAATTGTATTATTTTGTATTTTGCTGTAATTAGCAGATCAAGTGGGCATGGCTAATCGATTTTTACAACCATCGTTCAAACCATATATATTTTTTGCTTGTAATTCTCTTGCCCAGAGTTTGAGGGGTAAAAGTTGAACGGCAGTTGCCCTTGTTCATTGTTCATATGATACATATAATAGACCGAACAGTTATTATCCAATTCCTTTTGCTTTGCGTAACTGATAAGTGCAATTAATAATTTTGACGGCGTATATTTATGAAAATCGTTTTAAATTTTCCTTTTCCTTAATTTTTTATTTTTTTTATTGTTACAGCCTTAAACCGCCGCCCAAGGATGGCGTCACAAAGAGTAATCCATCAAAACGACATCGGGAGCGCTTAAATGCCGAATTGGATCTGCTCGCATCACTGCTGCCATTCGAGCAGAATATACTAAGCAAATTGGATCGACTGAGCATACTAAGGCTGTCCGTTAGTTATTTAAGAACTAAAAGTTATTTTCAAGGTAAGTCGAATGTGAAAAACCCTTTTAGTATAATATTGCTGCCGGAAGGTAAGAGGCAGGCAGGAGTGGAAGGCATGTAGGCTAAACTTAAAACGCCTTTTTTTTTTGTCCAAGGTGCCCATATGGTTGTCGGTCTAGTCGAATCGAGTTCAGCGAGTCCTGGCCAGAATGTCAGTTGGGTGGGTCTGGAGTAGTGCCTGGGGATGGTCTATTAAATCGATTATGCCGAGTCAGAGAGCGGCAGCAGCAGCAGCGTCGACAACTCGAAAGACCCTAAACATGACTCATAAATGATTCAAAACTAATTTTAACGTCGCGGCGGGTGTCCAGCAACTCTCACACATACACACACACACACACACACAAACACACAGATACGGACATACTAGACACAGGCATACGCACGTGCCAGAATTAGTGCCTTTGACGGATTAAAACGAACCGAAAACTACAAGAACAAAAAGCACCCAAATTCATTTCGCTTTTTTTTAGTTTTATTTCTTTTTCCTATGCCTTACAAATGAATTAAAGGTGCGTTATCCTTATCCAGAGCGAATGGAAAATGGGAAAGGCAAGCTAAAAATGAGGAACATTTTCAGCTCTGCTCGTATATTCATAATAAGTTTTATTTTTGTAGTAGAACAAAAGTGAAAGTAAATCTGAGGGTGTGTGTGTGTGTGTGAACATATGTACATTTTCTCCCAGGGGGTGCTGAAATGTCCAAGGCAGTGTGGAACGAGATAAAAAAGAGGTGAAAATAAAGCCAAGTATGTAGAACAAAAAAAAAAAAACAAAAAAAACAAGAATCATTCTTCATGGCAGCAGGCAAAATCAATGGGCATGTATTACATGTTTAACGATCCGACATAAATAAAATTTAAATTAATTAAAACAATGCAAATTAAATTGCTTTTGCTTTTATTTTACGCTTCTATCATAACTTGGGTTGTTCTTATAATTTGATGACTTTATTATCGGAGCGTTCATTGGCTCTTCGCTTTGTTTTGTTTGCTGTTCTTTGTTTTACGACAGTTTTAATTGCTTCATTTGCTTTCGTTACTCAAAATTGGCACAGGAACTGAGTGAGAGCGGCAGAAGGGATATTGGCTTAATTAAAGTTAAGTGCAAAATTGAAATACATAGGCAACGAGAACTTGATGAAAAAACTGATGAATTTAGTCGGGAGGTTACAACAAAACAAAAAAAGGGAAAACTTGAAGTCATCAGCCCCGTTTTAATTCCCACCCACTCAAATGAAATGTTGGCTGACAGTGTTTTATGTCTCTTTGTTGGTCTTGTCAAAGCACACGTGCCCACAATGGAACCAGCCCCAAATCGCTTAGGGCGGAAGTCATCCTTAGACCAACACAAAACAACCAAAACAACGTAGACAGTGAAAAGTACAACGCTTAAGTAAATATTTTGACAATTAGCGGTCAAGCGAAGTTTGGCGTTAATTGCAATAGCAAACTGCGTTCGGACACTATTCCAAAATTCACTGCCGCCACGTGACTCAGTCGATGTAAAGAACAATTCCAAATATTGGTGTTTTGCTTTTAGCCTTTGCTTATCGGTACGATGTCCTAGAATCCGCTAAGAACTGGCGCAGCAATCCAAAAGCCTTATGTGCATTTAACGTTTGTTTGCAGTTCACAGGACAGCGGCAACGACGGGTTAATGGACCAGAACCGTTGCGCCGTGGACTTGGGGTGACCCCTAAGGAACTGCGTTCGCTGAGGGTTGACACAAAATCGTGTACTGCATAGGTCAATGTTTGTTTTCATTTGGTTTTATTTGTTTGTCTAGATGTTTTTCGGATATTATCAGGATCATTTAATTTACAATTAGTGTGTGCTTGTGTGTGTATTTCAAGTAGAGCTAAAGTTGTATGGCGTGTGCCGGTGGATTAGCAAAGGAAGTACTTTATACGATTAATTGATTAGTGGAGCCAGGCGGTGAGCTCATGAAAGAGTTCGATTTTAGAGTGCCAACAAACCGTATGACTTTTGAGCAATGCAACAATGCTCACTTGGTTCTATGAGAGTTGGTGCTATGTGCCTCTATACGATAATACTCATACTCACATCGTGTAAGTATGTACATATATACATACATAGTCAGCTATATACAAACGTATGTATTCTGTACTTATTCTGTATACATATACGCATACTATATAAAATGGGCCACATGGGGTTGCTGTGCAGACATCAGAATACTGCCAGCAATAACAACAACAACAACAACAAATGGCAATCCTCTATCTAGGGGCAGTTGACCCTGACTTGCGCAAAACCCAGCCAAGAAACAGAAACATCGCAACATGGCAAAACAAAACGAAAAACGAAACAATAGAAACAGAAATTCTCTATACCAAAAGCGTAGCCAAAGTTCGTTTTCATTCATTGCCGCCGCCCACCCACACAGCCCCATTGCCACTTATGTATATAAACGCATAAGTTTGTAGTATATGGTATGTATATAAAGGTAAGCTGAGTGGCCTTATATACACAGTACATACTACATTTAGCTACTCCATGTTAAAATGTTAGCTGCTGCATTTTTTTGTGTTTAGTTTTCTGTTTTCTGGTTTTTTTTTTTGCTCTGCAAACTAAATAATTAAAGCGCGCTGCTAATGGCTCATTGTCTTGCAGTGTGAAAGCTGACAGGGATTGGGGTATTGGGGTTGTGACTGGTGCGGGGACTGGGTCTAGTGCCACACACACACCGTGTTCATATCTAAACGGCCATAATTACGGGCCAAGCGCGAGCAGCGCCTTATGGCTGGCAATAATTGTTAAGACGACGCGCAATTTGTACATTTTTAATATGCATTTGTATGGGTGTTTGTATCTGTGTATAGGAATTGCTTACCCTAAGAGCCGTACCACTCTGGGCTCGACTAGAAATATGGGGTTGCTCTTCTTTGCTTCTGCCTAATTGATGAGTTGCGTAATTAACTGCAAAGAAAAATTGTGGTCAATTGGATGGGTAACTACATTATGTATCTAATGCCAGACCTTGCAACATACATACTTTATATACGAGTGTGTGTATGTATTAGTATTGATTTCTATAAAGCAGTTAGTGGAAGTAGTTTACTGAAATGGTTTCTATCGTTATTATTATTATGGTTTTTTTTTTTTTTATGTTAATTGAGTGTAAAATGAATTCATTAAATTTGAATGTACATACTTACTATAAAATCGGCATCAAGTAATGTACATGCGTGAACGGGGTCTAACATAACTAGAGAGCACTTAGAACCAAGGTTGTGAACCACTTTTGAATTAAAGTGAGCCAATACCCAGATTTTGACTTGACATCGAAAAGAAATTGGGTATAAGATAACCGAAATGTTCTAGATCTATGCAATGCTGGGCTCTGAACCGCAATCTGAAACTAACCTGGAGTTAAAAATACAATTATCGTGCTCCTATTGTCGTACAATGTTTTTCCAACAAAAGCTTATACTAAAAAAAAAGATGGCGTACGTTAAAGTCGGGCGCGGACGACTTTGGGACACCCTGTACCACTGCTTGCCATAAAATTTGAGAGCCAAATTAGATTACGATACCTTCATAAACAACCAAAGACAGATGAATTTTTAATCTAAAATGTTTTTTTGACCGTTCCTATGGGAGCTATATGATATAGCCAACCGATTTTGATCAAATTACAGTACAGTATTTGGGTACTCTAAAAAACTTCTGAATGCCGAATTTGGTTAGAATATCTTCATAAACAAACGAAACACAACGAGTATATCCATCTAAAACTTTTTGTTTTTTCGAGGTCCTCTGATATCAAAAAAAATAAAATAAACTTGTCTCCCCTGACATAATAGCGCATCTAATCTGAAAATTTGGTTGCTTTAGCTCTTACCATCTCTGAGATCTAGGCGTTCATACAGGCAGACGGACAGACGGACATGGGTATATCGACTTCTCTAGTCACCCTGATCATACTTTAGGTAACTTTGGGGGGTCTCCGACCTCTCCTTCTGTATGTTACATACATTTTCGGCTTGCACAAACTTAATATACCCTTTGTACCATACGGTACAGGGTATAAAAATTCTGCATTTCTGCCCGAGTCACGAACGGTAGGGCACTTCTGCCTTAAACTAAAAGCAAAAATATCTTATATTGTTTTTGGTATAATTTGGAGCTTTCAGTGTAATGCAAAACTAAACAGCTGTTGGCTAACAACCGGCAAAAGAATGTAAAACTAATTTTTTTTAAATAGTTGAAGTTATAATTGGAAGATCAGCAAATATAGTATATATGTTGAACTGCACTTAAATGGTATTTTACATTTATTTTATTTCGAAAAATACATTTGCTAAAATGTTGAACTTCTTTATACTTCTGTACAGAAGACTATCGGTTTATCTATGATGGTAACAAATTAAATAGCAAAATCAATATATCCATCAAACTATATTAAATATAAGAAAGTTTAAAACTTTAATATATAAAGCCAAACTATAGAAAATTTTTAAAGAAAAATGTATGATAAACATATTAATATTTTTATGCTAATAAATTATTCAGCCAATCGGAGCCCCAAAATAGAAATATGGATTGGCTTTTGATTGGGATAATTTTTAAAAGAATCACAATGTAAAATTATGAATTGTGTGCCATTGTTTGTGATCTTCTGACGTTCTTCCGATTTTGTATTTCTCATCCGAAATTCATTATTTTTATAACACAGATGCACACAATCATTAGATCTAAAGAAAAAGGACCAATTCAATCCATCTTTTGGTTATTTGTGTCTTCTTGTGCGACGCAATCGAATTGGATCAAATTGAATTTATTCTATTTTCAAAAAAAAAATGCGAAATTATTATTATTATAGCGGCATTCAAAAAGAAACGAATATATTTTGAAATATTGAAAGTATCCAATTCCGGCTTTTCACTGTTTACACACTTTTCCGGTTTAAAAAATATCCAAGCAAAATTTCAGACTACTTAATGAGTTACGCCCATGTCTGAGTTGCATTGGCAAACATGTTGGTTGGTTTAACCAGAGTTCCCACACATGATTAAAATATGTTTTCTAATATATATAAAATAAATTTGCCAACAAATCATGTCTACATTGCTTGACTCAGACTCAGACCTGTCTGAGCTGGGAGCTGAAATCGTCTTGCCTTGGACGTGGGAATCAACACAAAAGCTCGGTGTAATTTTGATGCCAGTTTCTTGGGACATGCCTGACAAACTAAGCATATTATAATTTTGCACGAACACAAAACAGCTGTGTGCGTTGGGAAGATACTTTGGCAATTTTTTGGCTGCCATAAGACTGCTTAGAGCAATTCTATACGGGAGTCCTTGAGGGGCATACCTTTTCAGCTGGAGGTTAGATAATATAGAAGGTCAGCTGGTCAAGTTGTAAAAATTGTACTATATGCAACCTATAGATGTCACGTGAATTTTTGTTATTATCAAAATGGCAGTCAAGTGTACGTTAAATGCTTGTCCAGAAAATTATTGTGTGCCTACTTTTAGCTCGACTAAAAAAAAACGAAAAGAAAACAAGACCATCTGGTGGGGGCCAAGGCTTAGTTCTTAACCCATTTTCGTACATGACTTTCGTGCGTTGCTCCAGTTTAGGCCCATTAGAGTGTAGGACCGTCAGACAATGGGCCGAGCATGCAATCCGTCAGTCAGGCGATGCATTTACCTACACCTCCTCTATTCGTGTATGAATGAGTGTTGACATCAGTGTGTATGTATGTATCTGTGTGTAATAGAGACAGTGTGTATATGTCACGCCGGCTCAGAGTCAGCTGTTTTTTGCTGCTATGCAATTTTTTAACCGGCTCCCGTTTCACGCCTACACAAGAAGTGTTGGAGAAATAGTGGAAGGGTGAGAAAGAGGTTGAGCCGGGAAGACAATCGAATCCGTTTTCTGGTCACGCTAACATATTGCGTGACTACTGCATTCGTAGCCTTTTCCCCCACTACAGAGTTCGCGGACCGAAGTATCAGTTTAACCAGTTGGTTCCATTTAAAGACTGATATATGATTTTTGAAGTTGTGCAAACTATGCCAGGAGTCTTTTCATACTAACGCAGTAGGGCTTAACAAGAGCGTAGTCAGACGGGTGTCAGTAGGAGGACCGTTGCCCTCAACCTTCATCAAAGATTTCCATATTGGTTTTTAAAAAAATGTCACACATAAATTGTTTATTTAAAGTGTACATTTGGAAGTGTTCGCTACTGCCCCTGACACTCCCGGATACTTTGAACCATCACTTAATAAGGCAACTTTATATTTTCATACATATATCATATGTATATCATCAAGTGCCCAGCGAAAACTACGTGAAGGCTATTACCAAAGAGTAAAAATGTATTTACTAAACTTTCAATGACCTAGCCGTCGCGAATAACAATACTTAATTAGCTAATACAGCTAATTAAATGACTTTTGCCATTAAAAACAACCAAATAAAAAATATTAAAAAAATAAAAGGCAAAAATTCTGCTAACTTAGCTCAGAATTGCATAAAATCAAAAAAACTCTGAATAAAACTAGGGGCGCTACCCACTGCTTGCTTCGCATGCCAACCCCAACTGCTTTCTATATTTATACCCTGTACCTATAGGTACAAAGGGTATACTAGATTTGTGCCATGTATGTAACGGACAGAAGGAGGCGTGGCAGACCCCAAGTCTTTTATACCAAAATGCTTATCATAACCTCGGGTAGCGATTGAGCCATGTCCGTCCGTCCGTCTGTCCGTCCGTATGAACGCCTAGATCTCGGAGACTATAAGAGCTAGAGACACGGAACTTTTCCTGCTGGTGCGCATATTTCCTAAGCAGATGAAGTTTGTTGAATCATGTCAATATCTTCCCCGTTCCCCCGCTGTAGATTTTCGCGGTTTTTAGCCACACCGTTTATAATTTTCATTTGAAATTTAATTTCCCTCAAAATCGCTCCTAAATTCAAAGACTAACTGATATCTAGATAACATCACAAAGATGCCTTTACAACTGCAATGTTAAAATATAGGGGTGACCCTCTATTCGCAAAAAAGTTTTCGTCAGATCGCGGCATACTATTGTATATAACTGGGGATAATCTGGATCAAGTATCTTTTATAGTGTTGTTCTAAGCCGCGCAATTCTCCTACGTGTACGGGACAAGATATCGACTTAAATCGGTTAGAGGCACGGATGAAACGACATGTCTATATCAATTTCTATTGTCCACCTGGCCTCATATCTTTTCTCCTCCTCTTTGGATCTACATTTGCACAAAATTAATATGCTGCCTACCTTAATGTGCAGATTATAACAACGTTAAAATACTGAACAAAAGTAAGTTTATGTTTTAGTAGTTGGAATTTTTCATAGCCTAAGCTTAATTTTGTAATAATCAATAGATTTATAATTCTTGAAAAAATTTTTTTTTTATTTCTTTTTTTTACAAATGTATTTTTATTAGTAATCTGTTAGATGAAAATCAGCAAATTTTATAAAGGGTCTAGTTAACTGGAGACTGCCCCTGCGATTTTTGAAAACTAATGATGCTAACTAATGATGTTGAGCAATGTTAAAATTTTTATATTTACCTACAACATAAATAAATTTTTTCCATCATACATTTTTTTAAAAAAAACATTACAAAATTTTTGTTTTATTTTATTTAAACATTGTTCCACCAAATCGATTTGATTCAGATTCACACCAAATAAAGAACGTATAAAAACACGTGTTAAAAAAAAATGGTGATTGACATATTTAAGGAACATGCTTAAAAAAAAAAAGAAAATTTAATATTTTTATTTTTAAGAAAATGTGTTGGTTACAAAAAATTTAAATATTTTTTTTAAATAGCCCTGTTGCCAACTTAGATTATAAAAAAAAATTGATTCAGTAGTTTAGTCACAATTAAATGAAAGCGAAAATCACGTTTTTTTTAAATTAAGCAGTAACGCGTTAAGTTTAAAAACTGAAATTTTGTGAAAATTTTTTTTTTGCCATATGCATTGAAGTTTTCAAAAATCTTTGGGGGCAGTTTCTAAAGTGGCTGGATTGTCATTGTGCTTCAGTGAAATTTTTTTATTTTGGGATCCCCTTTAAGAGACATGGTAGCCAGTCGGCTACGCCCTTGCTACTGGCCACTGTGCTTAGTTTGCACCTGTTTTCTATTCAATCATTTTCTGCTGATGAATTTGACATTTCTATGGCATATTTATTTTAGTTGCAGCACGAAAAATATTTGCCAAAATGTCAAAATTAAAACTTTATACTAGATATTGTTGATGTTTGTTTTAGACATGCCGAGCCAAGATGATGATGATGATGATGATGATGATAATCGGGTCCGCCCAATTCAGCTTTAGTAAAATAACGCCATTTTGGGAGCTTTCCTGCTATGGAAGCTTCTGTTTTTTTTTTGCTGATTTGCTTTATCTTTTGCTTTGTGCAACGTCATTATTATGTTTATGTACTGTGTTATGTACTATGTATATCTCATGCTTGCTCTGCGCACGCTTTTCCGCCTCTTTGTGCTTGTTTTCCTTTTCTGGGTGGGGTTACTTTTCATGTTGTTGCTTTATCTGAGTCTGAGCAGTTCGCTATGTATGTATTAGTTTTTCCTGCTTTACGGTCTGCTTCGTCGTCGTATGTTTGCTGCTTCGTCGACGCCATTTTTCTGTATCTCATCAGAACAAAATAAAACCACCCAGTCTCAGTCCCCAGAGCAGTGTCTAAAGAGATTTTGCGAGATTTACAAAGGTTCATCCACCAATTTTTCTTATGGGGTGGTTTTGAGAGTGCTGAATTGTGGTTTGTGCTGCAGTACATGAAATGAGGCATTTTTGAACGCGGGCTGCTTGAGAAGTTTCAGTATGAGTCGTAGCTATATGAATTATGTGTATTTCACAAAAATCCGTATATATTAAATTAAGGATGTCATAAATTGTGTTTAACCTGAATGCCACGGACGAAACCACCCAAGCCCAAGTTAAAATAAAAACAAAAAAGTAAGTGCAATAAAATGTGCGCCTAGCATTTGCAAACACGCCCAAATAGGCCTTGGGACTGCTAAGGTCTATGGATAAAATGGCAGAGATTTGTTATACGGCATTTTGACTACTATTTGAGGCCAAATTAATTAAATGTTTTTATGCACGTGAAAATTAAAATGCGGTGCGACCGTATGAAAAGGCAGAATATATTTTACCGCAACAATAAAAAAAAAAAGTGCTACTTACCTTACAAGCTGAAATGTAAACTGAGCCTAATTAAATTATGAATAATTACGTGAGTCCGTCCAAGTGGGCACGAGTCAGTGCGCCAGGATTACACGCACATGATGCAATTTATATAGGGCTTGGGCAGGTGGAGGAGCTAGAGCTAGAGCTACTTGGCGAGTTGGGGTTTTGACCAACTTACGTTGAGGCATAACTATTTGTTTTATCGCACTTTCGCTAAAATAAACCGCAAGTCTCAGCCACAAACACACGCACACCCCCGTACTATAGCACTTTTGTTAATTTGATAAAAAGCCAAAGGAGCGCAGAGATTAACCAAGTCGACAAGCGGCCAAACTGCTTTTTGGAGTTGCTAATTGAAATGAGTTCAGAGGTTGAAGTTGTTTTTGTTGTTGCTAATGAAATTTAAGACCAGTTTTTAGGGGTTGTTGGCCAATTGGCCACTTGGCTGCAGTTCCTCTAACTTTCTACTATGCGTAAATTAGTTTCGTTGTTTTAGTTGCGACCGTTAGTTTTATTTTCTGTGCTTCCTTTTTTATTTTTTCATTTTCATTTTATTTTTTTCCATTTTTGTTACTGATAAAAATCATAATTTATGACATCAGCTGCCGTGGCATATTTTATGACAAAAATGTTTTGGGGCTAGACCTAAGTTTGTTGAAAGCTACTCCCTGATATACGATTATAAGTGAACTTTGGCCTGCCCTAACTATATAGCATAAAAAATATTTGGATCAGACCAAAAAAAATAGACAACAGCAATAATGACAACTGCGCCTTGGCTGCCATGGCTTTAGAAAAAAACACTCCGTAAAAGTAAGCTTCTACCCTATTTTTCATACTATCACACTCCGGTCCAAAATATATTAACTCTATTTTTTTTTTTGTTATCGTTTATCGCGCATAAATCAATTTTTGTGACAAATTTATTATAAAACTTGAGTCACACACACACACACACAGAATTTCGTTAAGAAAATGGCTGCCATCGTTGGGTGTTAGGGGTGAGCCGAACCAATGCCAGTACCAGGCAGGCGCACAAATGTACCCCCTCGTAAAATATTACAATGACACCATAAACAATTTTTACTGCCCTATACATCTTTCTACTCCTTTTGTACGGTTAGCAGTAAATATTTATTGTATATACTACTATACAGATACTTATACTTACTTATATATAATAGTAAATGTTGTGGATTTTTATGAAGTAACTATGGCATTTCCTTTTTATTTAGTAGAACAACGTTTTAAGCGAG
The DNA here is from genome assembly GCA_949987675.1 of Chymomyza fuscimana. NCBI lineage: Eukaryota > Metazoa > Arthropoda > Insecta > Diptera > Drosophilidae > Chymomyza > Chymomyza fuscimana. The sequence continues at coordinate 90,972,422 of OX465088.1, forward strand.
TAATTTATGGTGAACAATTTCAACAGCGGATTGTCGCACATAAAATGAAAATGGCTAATAAAATAAGAAATTTGGCCATAAATTTATGAACTAGCACTATCTATATCATTCTCATTGCAGTTGTTATGCATAAGGATAAGGAGGAGAATGGTGTCCTGCCTCACATACACGCACATGATGGATATCGAACGCGCGAGCTGGGTGCCTTTGAGCACGGCCTGCTCGATGGTGATATGTTCCTGCAGGTAAGTCTTCATTATAACCAATTAATTTAGCTAGTAGTAGCACTTATTAAGAAGGCAACAACTATATCGCTCTCTCTCCGGTATTATCTGTGAATAATCAATCAACTAATCATTAGAAAGTTTCATTTTGGCTCATTGATAAATGTCTTGACAAGACAATCATGCTGATGACTTTGACGATGATGATGATGATGATGATGATGATGATAAGACTGAGTTAGTCCGATTGACACGCAATCGCTTGCATCGATACTTGTGATTTGTGTTTAAGTGGAAAATTGTTCAACAATTTGTTGCAATTAGTATGTGTCTATTCTTAACCAAATTGATTAATGTAATTTGTTATGTATACCTAAACATGTGTTGCCCCCATCATCATAATATTTGTAATTAATTTGTACAATCGGCGCCCTCGATTGGCCTCACATTTGTTTAATATAGTATCCAAATGTCCAGGTACCTTATTTACTCTATCTATCAATTGTCAGTGGCACAGCTGCCAAGTTAAAATAACAAAAATTCTGTAGTTTGAGTTTTATGTACTGTATGTAGTGTATTAAGCGCCACATACCAATGTTCCAAAACTGCAATTAAAGTGTCTGCGACCGACTACTACTACTGCCATAGTGTGGTTGACAAGTTGCATGTTTTAGCTGAATTAAAGCGCATTGTGGCACGGCCTAGCCAAGGTAAGGCAAGTCAAGTCGGAGCCGGCCGGCACATGTTTGGAACAAATGCACTTGTCAACCCAACAACAACAACAACTGACAGTTTAATTTAATGTACACATAGCTCACCAACACCAACAACAAAAGTAGCTAGATACAACAGACAGTGCCACAGACACACGCAATTGTGCAACATGCGCTTTATGCATTTTTTGGTCGAACTCTACAATTCAATGTCAAAGTCTAAGCAAAGAACTGCCCCAGACACTCTTATAAACATTATAAACACAATATGCATTGTGTTGTGTGCATGCAAAAATGCATTTCACCGAGGCTTTAAATATGCAACCAACTGCATTACGTATACGCAGAGTATTGGCCGCGTTTAGCTCAAGCCGAAAACTGCAAAAACTTGCAGTTGGCTCTTTTTCTTCCTTCCTTTAGGGCATGCACGAGGGCAGACTGAAAACGAATCGACAGAGCAGAACTTAACTTAATCCCCTTAAAAAAAAAACAACTCACTTTTTCAGGCACTTAGTACACAGTCAATAAATTTAAAGAAAGAACAAATTTTAAAATAATATATTTGCAACTGACCTCAGATTGGTGTAATGTTTTGAAGCAGTTTGTGCGATATACATATATGAAAAAATGTGAAAAGATATCGATATAATAGGCATTCTTGGTAAATTTTGGAGCTTCTAGCTCTTTCTTTTTGTAGCTTATAGTCTGCTTCAGCTTATTATAAACATTGCACTAATCTGCAATACTCGCAACCCTTAGTGTATGTTTGCTAACGTGCATTCTTGGCTATTCCGGTTAGCTATCAGCCTGCCCTCGTATTTTGCAACATATTGTGATGAGGCACAGTTTGACTGGACAGTTGGCATGTAATGGTAACCTGCAACTAATTGTCGAGTTGCACAATTGTGCATTTCCGTGCATATTTTTAGTCATTTTGTACAAGGGCCGGTTGGTTGTCTGTCCGTCCGGGCGCTTTCATATGTGTGTGCATATTTACTTTTAATAGCTTAGGTATTTGTTACCTGTTGCCATTTCAAATGTTCATGAAGTTTTATTTTTGTTGTTGTTGTTTTTGTGTTTATTGTGGGTCACATTTTATGATTAGAAAATGGCGTTTTGTCACGCAGCTTTGTTGTCGCTGCTGGTACTGCTTACGAGCCATCTTGGTAACGACAAAAAAATATATTAAATTTAAAGACTTTCAACACTTTATTTAGACTGCTTTTTGAAAAAAATAAACTGATATGGTTACAACAAATTGATTTTGAAGCGAAAAACTAGAAACCCACACAGCGAATGCGCAATGTTGTGACAGCTCAAAGCTTTGCTTATCCGCCGTTAAGAGTTTGAAATGTGTGCAGATTTAAAAAAGTAACTGGCATTTTTACACATACTCATAGATACAAATTGTGGTGATTTCTTTTTGGAAAAGTTGCCCAAGCGTAGCAACGGACAGTTGACCTAGAGCTGCGGCTTTATTAAGCAATTATGCTTGGCAATAAAGCGAAAATTGCTCAAATGACATAGGCTAAGATCTACTCGTGGCTTGGCAATGCTTTGCCGCTTGATGAAGGCGACGACTAACAAGGGAATAGAAACGCCGCCAAGGAAATGATAAAATAATCGCAGCCGACTTATCAAATCAAAACTAAAATAAAATCCCAAACGCACATATGTACACAAAATAAAAGAATCTTGGCGTGTATTATTAAAATCGCATTAGAAGATACAGTCGTCAGACATACCCTCCACAGTGCCAAGAAACAAAATATATGTATGTACATAAAAAGAGATAGAGAGAGAGAGAGAGATCGCGTTGGGGAAGCTGATGAGCTGAGTAGAAGAAAAAAAAATGTTTCAGATGAAAACAATTAGATGCTGCATTCAACTGTAAAATACAAGAAAATTTATAAATCAAGTAGAAATAAAAAGAAACCAACCAAGTCAAAGTGGCACATCCGCTTAGTCTGAAGCTACTCCTTGCCGATCTCCCTTTTCTGACGCTACTGTTGGGCATCTTTATGTTGATTATTGATGCGGCCGTCTTGATGACAAAACATATCCTTTCCACAGCATTGCATAGTCACAGCATAGTCCGTTCCTGGCACCCTGGTATTGTTGATGCGTTTTAAATGATGACGCCACTTAGCATTTGTGTCGGTTAATGCCAACTCTTCTCGAATTTCGCGAACACCCTGAACTGCCTGCGCTGCCCCGCTCTGTAATTAGCCGCAATCGTGGACATTTGTCTCCCGCTGCAAGTGGGAAACACTTGCGACGGAAATGTGGCTTCTTGGCCAATTCGTGGTCGGTTGTCGGCTGCCTGTCCGCGTTCGCAAATTGATTTTTAAATACGTCTGTATTAATTATGAAGCAGTTGCTCAGCTTTATTAATTGCTGCCGTACAATTCGGCTGCACTAATGGAACGCCAGCATATTTGTCTTTTTGGGCCAGTCGGAGACGACATGGTGTGTTCGCACCTTCCAATGGTACTATGTCTGAGTTGGTTGCTCATTCATTAGAAACTTTTCGAATCGCATGCGCAACTTCCATTAGCAGCCAATAAAAATCAGTTTTAAATGAAATATAAAATAATCATAGTTCAAACTTGAGAAAAAAAATAAATAAAACATTTCGCATGTATTTCAAATTTTAATACGTATCTTAAATTACAATGGAAGCAGCAAATAGTTGCAATTGGAAATGAAAGAGCAAAATAAAGTTAAAAAAATAGTGGACGGACTGACATTGCTTTTCGTAGACTACCACATTATGCTGTAGTATCTTATGGTTGGCCTTAAAAGCAAAGTGCTGAGAAATCAAAGCAACAGACATGGCATCAGAAAAAGTAACCCTCTTTGGAAGAGCGGCGCAACAGCACACATCACATTCAGTTGAATCACATTGATTTAATTGCACATCATTTCCTGGCATGTAGTTGGTACGACCCGTTGCCTTGCCTCACAAGAAATGAGCAGCTTAAGAGGTACCGATTACGTTGTAGCCGCAAGTTAGCGCCGTCTCCAAATTTATGCCCCAAAGACCAAAGCCATAGCCATAGCTACAGGGTCAACGACGCGTCGTCGCAACATTCATTCATGTCCAGCATATACGAGCACATATCTCATATAAACACGCTGCCGCTCTAAGATGATGGATTAATCCATTCAAGAACCGCCAGCTACTGCAATTAACGCACGCCCCTCGGTTCATCCATATCCATCTCTAAGTCTATCTCTATCTATCTGCATCTCTTCTCGATTCTATCGATTTTTATCTCAATCTCTCTTTTATACTTAATTTGCTACTTGTATCTAGCGTTCACCAGTTTACGCAGCCTAAGAAATACCTTTCATTTCCATGCTTTGTCGATTTGACATTCATTTCATTCGCCCCTCTACCCCCGTCTACTCCACTTCCACAACTCTGTCTCACTCACACAAACGTCTTACGTTCGCTGGTAACATTTAATACGCAGTTTTGATTTAATTTGTTGTTTTCTTTTCTACTCTCTGCTTTCAGGCTCTAAATGGATTTCTAATGATACTGACATGCGAAGGCGAGGTCTTCTTTGCCACGCACAGCATCGAGAGCTATTTGGGATTTCATCAGGTAAGTGGCATTGGCCCTAAACCGTCTTCGAGCTGGGTCACATTGTATGATTGATTTTAATTGCCCATGGAGAGAGCTGTTTTTTTTTGTTTTTTTTCTGCCAGTTTTCTTTTTTTTTTTTTGTGAATGAAAATTTGGATTTTGGGTCAAGCTGATAAGATTTCGATTGCGGAAGTGGATCCAAGTACACTTTGGTGTCTATAATATACGTCTTGGCATTTATATAGGGGCTAACTAACATTTAAATTCAACAATTTCCGTTTATTAGCATACACCTGTCGCAATAACCCAACCTGACGTAACCATGGGTTATATCTCCTTGTATGAACACCTCTTAAAAGCTTCTTACCAGCAATTCGCCAATTTGCACACATTTGCTGCAATCGATTGAATGCAAGTGATTGAATGAAATCCTAAAGGAAAAACGACAAGTGCTAAGACAACAAGTTTGCCACTTACTGTCGGGACATCACGACTATATTATACACTGTATCCTCGCTAATTTCCACATCACTCACCCGATAAAAGCTTTCTTTAAAAAATAGTAGGTTGGAAACGATTATCAAGTTGCTCGCGTCAAGTTTTAAATTTTGGTTGTTGCGGGGGTTTCTAACAAAGTTGAACTAATAATACATGCGCACGCACATTTTTTTCCGCTAACTTAGCATACTCCTTTCTCTTTGGAAGCAGGGTATTAAACAAAAACAAACAAAATATACCTGTGTCGAGGATCTACATATGACCATGTCGCTTGGCAAGGTGCGCTGTGTTCTCTCGATCGCAGTTTGAGTCATAAATAAAAATCAGATCAGCGGGAGGATTGCGCAATACATACACACACACTCACTCAAACACGCATGCGGTAGGGGCGTCACTTCGTTGGGGGATTTCCTTGCCGGACAACAACAGCGCCAGGCTGCTATTATGCTGCTATTAACATGTACAGCGCATTCACGAAGACTCGGCAGCTGGCTGGGTGCTTGATTTTGGTCTACCGACTTGCAACATGGTTTGGGCTTAACCTCGAATGCCAGCATCGGTTGCTCCGACTGCTCCGGCTCCTTCAATTGTGCGCTTGTCTGCCTCTGCCCCTTCTTTTGGTTTATTGTGTTTATTCCTACTTTATTGAATTGGCGTTTGTCGAATGGAAATTGAAATTGCAGTTAGCTTTCTATAGCACCTTGTTGCCGTTGTTGGAGATGCTGCTCAATGAATGGTCTTTGGTTTTTAATTTAGTTGTAAATGTGTAAAGCAGCACTTGGCACGCCCCTTTGGCAGCTCAATTAAAATCCAAGGCATTACTATGTACGTTGAGCAAATCATTTGGTTTGTTGATTTTCTCTCGACTTGATTGAAATTGAAAAACAAAACAGAAAGAAAGTTTAGCAAACCGCCGAGATAGTTGAAGCTCTGGCGCACTGATGGCCAGCAACACCCCATGGTGCACCACCCCACTATATGCTCTGCCAAGTTTTAATAATTTATGTCTTAATTTGGATCAGTTGGATGGGACAGACCTTAGTGGGGCAGAGAAAAAGGTTACCGAACGCAAAAATCAATATAGGGCGATACTGTGGCGCGTTTTCAATTTGCGCTCGATTTGATTTATAAGCCCAAAAAGCAAGCCGTAATCGAGAAAACCAGAAAACAAAAAAAAAGTGCCTCTCAAAACTTGCTGTCGAATACCCTAACGAATTTTTGGTTATCTAAAAATCAGTCTTAAGATAGGGTTAAGTTAAAGTTTTACAATCCAAATTTTCTGCCTATTGCAGTCTGACATTGTGCACCAATCCGTCTATGAACTAGTCCACTCCGAGGATCGTGAGGAATTGCAGCGACAGTTACTGTGGAACAGCTTTTTGCCTGCAGACATGTCCAGCATGCAACTTGCTGAAACACTTGCACCTGACAAAGCGCTCTGTCTGGAGCGAAGCTTTACTGTGCGCTTCCGCTGTCTGTTGGACAATACATCAGGATTTCTTCGACTGGACATACGTGGTCGCATCAAGATACTGCACGGCCAGAATCGAAAGACAGAGGAGCCACCATTAGCGCTCTTCGCATACTGCACGCCCTTCGGTCCGCCAAGTTTGCTAGAGATACCGCACAAGGAGAACATGTTCAAGTCTAAGCATAAGTTGGACTTTTCGCTTGTGTCAATGGATCAGCGTGGCAAGCATATTCTTGGCTACGCGGATGCTGAGCTGGTTAACATGGGTGGCTACGATTTGGTGCACTACGATGACCTGGCTTATGTGGCCAGTGCTCATCAGGAGCGTATGTATATGCTCAACCGAAACGATTCATTGGTATGTAAAGTCTTATCTCTTTATAGTGTTGAAAACTGGAGCCTCTGGCATGATTGCCTACCGTTATCAGAAGAAGGATGGCGAATGGCAGTGGCTGCAGACTAGCTCACGGCTTGTGTACAAAAACTCTAAGCCTGACTTTGTCATATGCACGCATCGGCAGCTAATGGATGAGGAGGGGCACGACTTGCTGGGCAAACGCACCATGGACTTTAAGGTGAGCTACCTGGATACAGGTTTGGCTTCCACATACTTCTCAGAAGCCGATCAACTGGTGGTACCACCAAGCACTTCGACCAACTCGTTACCGCCCCCGGTGACACCTACCCGGCCAAATCGACGCTATAAGACACAATTGCGCGACTTTCTATCTACGTGCCGCAGCAAGCGTAAACTACAGCAACAGCAATCCCAACAGTCATCACCGCTTGGGCAGGTAAGCTCCCCGGCACCAGCGGTTGTAGAATATCTGCCAGATCCAGCTGTAGCCGTTGCCGCTGCCTACTCCAATCTAAATCCCATGTACACAGCGTCACCATATGCGACGGCAGCGGATAACCTGTACATGGGCACTTCGGTTCACTCAACCAATGCGTTTTACCCTGTTACCGAGAATCTCTTCCATCAGTATCGGCTCCAAGGCGCCGTTGGAGGCTATTATACAGATTATCATCATACAGGAGCGCCCGCCTCTGCTTATGTAACAAATGGATTCCTTTCCTATGACAGCTATGCTATTGCATCAAAAGCTGATGAAAAATGGCAAGATACGGGGAAGTACTATAGTGGATACAGTAGCGGCTACGGCAGTCCAACATCAACTCCTCAGGTAAGCCAGTTCAATTTTAACTACAAGTCGCTATATAGGTACTATAATAATTAAAAATTTTAGCAAGTGCCACTGAAAACGCCAAAATCTTCGCCGCAAGTCATGGAAGTCGTCTCCTGCTCCTCAGATGGACCCTCACCGTTAGGGTTAAGCAGTAATGCCGTTAGCAGTATCACACCTAATGGTGGAAACGTAACCCCAAAGGTAGAGCTCTCTGGCCAGGATCCCTATGAGCGTCAGACGGTTCTAATGTGGGGCACAACACATTCCAGCGGTGTACCACTCAACAGCTTACATGGCAGCCGATCTGTCATCTCCCCACAGCGAACCACACCTTTGTCAAATGGGCTCAGCTACAACAACAATGAGCACGAATCGGCTGCCGCTGCGGCCAAGTGGAATGGAGCAAAGGAGCTGACCAGCAAGTCAGCTAGTGCCAGCACGCCCGAAAACTATCAGCTGCAGCATGATGACTCTGGCCTCTACTCGGCTTCCTCACACACTACATCGCCACAACAACAACAACAACAACAGCAGCAGCAGCAACAGCAGCCACGCGTTGCCGGCTCCAATGTTAGCGCCAATAATTCTGTAACGCACTCGACTATCGCAGCACAAGTTGCCACCGAGCACCAATCCACAGTCGTGGTTCCACCAGCTCAGCAGCAGCATTTACAACAGCATCCTCAGCAACAAAGCAGCCTGCAGCACAATTGCGTAGCCAGTCATCAACAGCAGACGCATAACCATAGTCACAACCACCCACATCCGCACCCGCATCCGCATTCCCATCACCATCACCACCATCATCATCATCACAATGCGCAGCAGACAGACACCCCTGCCGCTGTCTCTGCTTCTGCTTCCGCTTCCGTCTCAGCCGCTGCGCATGCTCATCATCTACACCATCACTCTAATGGCAGCGAGGTATGGGCGCCAGCATCCTACACACAGTACTCGCAGTACTTCACCTATCACCATCCACATCACCACGCCCAGCCGGCGGGGAGCGCACCAGCGGCACATCATCTGCACAGCCATAGCCAACACACAGCCAGCACTCGCTAGTCTAGCAGTAGCAAGCTTACATCGTCCAATAGAAAGCACCTTAGACGCACACAATTACACATACACACAGATACACACACACATACACACATATATAAGAAACCTGCAAGAAGAGTTCTAGTAGTTTGTTTTTAGTAGCTTTATCCGTACAGTTTCGTACGTAAATATGTATTTTATAATTTTTAGTGGGAATAGAGGACAATACCATGGAAAATTTTATGACTGAAAATGAGTTGTTTCTAGTAGATCGCAAAGATTGCCTTCTGACTGCAGGTCTCTGTAACACAAAAGCAAACACATACACACTCACCCGATTTATTACTTACGCACTTGAGAACTGACAACTGCTTGTTTGACTACTAACCGTAACGATCCCTCCTAGATCATACTCACCACCCAACTGCAGCAACATCCGCAACAGCAACAGCAGCAGCATCAGCAACCACAACAACATCAGCTCGGTGGATATACGCTGCATCATGTGACAGACGAATCACCACCTAACTGCCGCACGCCTCCGGCTGTATCCACAACGCAGAGTCAACAGCTGCCGGCGGTTACCAGCCTACTAAACGGCGGCATTGGGAACAGCGACACCGTCGTGCCATATCATCAGCTGGCTATTGTCTCGGCAGCTACAGTGGCCACTTCAACGGCTCCGCTTGTCATATGTGCTGAGGATAACTTAACCATGGCGCTGCACCCGCTCAACAGTGAGGCCCACATCAGCTCCACAACCAACACAGGATTGACATCGATTGGCGGACGTATTGGTCGTAAGGCTGCCAAGATGATAACCCAGCAGCAGCAGCAGCAGCAACAGCACTATCATCAACAGCCCCATCAGCAGCACTTGCTTTATCCGGCGAACATAACAGCACACACGGCTCTGGCATATGCACCACCACCAACCAATGCGACCTATATAAACAGTGGTCCCGGTGAGCACCACGCGGATGGCAGTCCGCTGCTCTCCTTTTCGGAGGTGACCAACACTTTGCTGAACCAGTAGACATGCTAGAGTAAAGGATAAGCATTTTCAACAGTTTTGCCAAACAGTGGACTATCGTATCTTCCATAATCCTCTCTAGACGACACAGCACTGCAGCACACTAGTTGACAGAGGTAGAACAAATATTCGTCCTTGAGTACTAGCCAGTAATGTTAATGCAAAGGTTTTATCCAAGTAAAATTCAAAAATTATAAACAGTTTAAAATAATTTCTTGATGCATTTGGGCATGCTGAATTTTAAATTTATTATTACGTTAAACTTACTCCGAATTTCGCAAACAAACAATAAACAAATTTAATTATATTTATTTTACTGTGATAATTTATGTTAAACAGCTGAACCTAGAAACTAAATAAAACTCAGCAAGAACAAATTGTTTCAATTAAAATTGTTTCTAAATACTTCCGTTACATCATTATTCATATCCCTTTTAATAGAACGGTATCGCATAATACCTAATTATGTATATGAGTATGTACAATATAAGGCATAATTGAAGGTGAACCTGCACAAAACTTATATACTGCATACGTATTTGCAAATTTCTACTTTTAGTTGTAATTACAACCAAAGATGAATCGAAAATGAAATACTTAGAGATATAAAGTTGCAAATGAGTAAAGTTACAAGAAGTATCGGACAGAAAGCGATACTTTTTATTGACTTCTATTTTTGGCGCCAAATGTTAGTTGCGTTTAAGCACTTGAAAACAAATCATTTAAACAATTGCAATTGAGTGCTTAATTACTTTAGCGCATAAGTAAAGTTTATTTATAACGCTTGTATCAATATGCAAATTTAGTAATAATAATAATTTAATTGACATTTTCATGATTCCTATGGTTTAGTGTGTAACTCCTTAGATCAATAATAAGAGCCCATGTATACATATACATATGTAAGTTTTCTTGAATTTCTAGTCGCCCGCATAAAACATTTACTATAAGTTAATTATTAAAAAAAAAAAACTTCAATTGTAAATTACGATTTAGCAGCCGTGAGCCTAGGCAATAATATAATACATAAAAAAATAAAAATATATTTAAAAAAGTTATAATTCTGGAAACCAAAATTCTTTACAATTTATTGAAGAATATGTCACAAATGAGGCAACTCATAATTTTTGTAAATCATGAACATTGAGTTGTGAATGTAATTTAAACATTAAATTTTTAATTCAAAATTAACAATTGTTCGCTATTGTATTAATACCAATAAGATGCATATAAGCGCTTATTTAATCAAAGCGAAATAAATCCATATAATTGAAAAAAATACTCAATTTCGACTGAAACTACTATTATTCAACAGTGGAATTGGGTTTATTTATTTTTTAAACATCCAATCTTTTGTGTTGTTATAATAAGGGGGTATCAAAGGAGTTTTATTTATTAGATTAAGCTGAGCTGAAACAAAATTTGGTGCATCTAGCAAATATAGGTATTATCAAATTTGGTGGCCCGTACGGTCTGCTTTATTCAATTCAGATCATCCAGACTATTGTATACCCTGTACAATTCCTTATTCCCATAATGTTCATCCCATTGCATGCTACAGTCCGCCCTGCCCGACTTTAAAATAACCTGAAACAATACGGGTCGCTGCTCGGATTCGCAACGTTTACAATGGCTCCTTTGATACTGTTCTATTTTTTATATCCTAATGACTTGATTATCATAAACAACGGTAGCCGAGGTGACATTAATCTTTCCTCTAATGATGTTAAGCTTTTTAAACATTCCGGCAAAGCTGTTGAATCAAAGACATTTGAAATTGAACTTTTCGGCTTCCTATCTGCCTTAATTGTACGTCTGCAAGTTTTACAACAGGGGTGTCCAGGCCCATTGCTCATCTGGCTCTTTTTGTAATGGCTCTTAGGCATAGGCAGCAATGCGTGTGTACATGCACGGCCCAAACTGTATATCACTCAATGCCAATGCAAATTACAAAAACAATTTCGCGAGTTCTCTCCCTTACTCTCTTTGCTCTCTGAGCTCATGAGCATAGAAACAACCCTTGTGTATATTTGTTTTTGGCCTACTGATTTTCACTGTGATTTTGTTGTTGTTTTTCGTTTGTGCTCTCTGAACTCTTGCACTTAAAAAAAAAGGGTGTAGGATTGATCGCGGACACGAAATTTGTGTACACCATGTGTTAAATGTGAGTATTAAGGCATAGCTTGCAAAGAAAAAAGACTTACAACGAAAAACAAAACATTTGTATGAGTATATACTATTTTTGTCAGTGTACATAATAACATAAAAAAACGGTTTGCTTTAGATGTGTTAGTGTTTTTCTTTCATATGTATTGGTGTTTGCTCTTCCATCAAGGTATACTTATTTAAGGTAGAGTAATGCTGCCGGCGTCGTCACCAATTTTACTGAGAGCATGAAAAATCGAGAGAGGGAGAACGCAAACATATTAAAATAATATGCGTGAAAACACGCGCAGTCGCAACGAAACTAAAAATTGGTAACTTTCGTTGAGAGCCTTCGGCGGGAGTATGCTACCTTAAATAAGTACACCTTGCTCTTCCATAAGCAGCCTTTGGACACCCCTGTTTTACAAAATGTTAATATTCCGTTATTGAAAGAAAATAGATCTGCCACAAGAAGTATCTGGGCTAAACACATGAGTTTCAATATATTCCCTACTTATTCATATTATTTGATGACGGAACATCAAGCTTTAAAGCAAAAGCAAACTTTATCTGAGTTTAACAACGTACTCGATCAACTGGCCACCCACAACCAAGTCTCTTTGATTTGGATGCCCGACATACGCTAAAAAGGGGGCGGAAAAGCCATTGTTAACCCTGAAAACGTTACGATTTTTTGCGTTTTCGTCTCTATGTAGTTTGATACTCTGGGGCAGTAACCTTCATTATTTTCAAACTAATAGAATTACATATTGCAAACATTTGATTAAAATTTATTGTTTAGATCAGCGGTGATCAAAACTAGTACATAATGCAATTTTCTGTGACTGTGGTGATCGAGGTACAATGGGACAAATTTTTTTTTTTTCGCTACTGAAAAAGCCGCTATAGAAAAAATTTTTTTTACAAAATTTAATTCGAGTTAGCACAATTCAAAAAAACTATTTGATTAAAATTTTCAATAAAAATATTTTTATTAATTGACCTTGTTAATTGTGCTCTTGTCAGCCTGGTATGCCATGGTGATATTACCAATGAATTGTAACCAGTGAATTCACCCAGCAACGGTTTTGTAATAGTTTTGTTCAATATTTTAGTTTCTTAGTAGCAAGTAGCGGTTGAAGCTATTTAGCGATGTAAAGTTTGTGTTAGAAAACCATTACGACCATTTGCGCTTACACAAAAATCAAACATTTCAGAAGCCATCTATATAACCGATGACTCTGCTCCTGCTTAGTAGCAATTAAGAAAGGCCATGCATTTAACAAAAAATCGAGTAAACCAAGCGAGCAGTCTGATTATAAATAAATAACTACATAAATAAATTAACAACATTTTATTAAAATAAAAAAATCTTTTCTAAAAAGATTTCATATTTCTTTTTTTTCACAGGTGAAATGTACTTGAGGGTGCAAAAAAAACGCGGTAGATTTTATATTTTCTTAAGCAGTTGATTGGAATTAATTTCGAATTTTTAAACCTTTCCACCTTTGTACCCGTTTTAATAGTATTTTAGTTATTATGCAACACGAAGAAGGTTGCGTGGATAGCCGAGATACAGGCTCCAAAAGACATTTGATTTCCAAATTTGATTGCGATAGTTAGTTAGTCAGGTTCACTTAAAGTAGATTTTATGTTCTGTCTCGGCATTTTTAATTAAAGTTTTTGAATTTAATGCAATTTGTACCAATTTACAAATGTAAACAAACACAGGAAAGAAGAAGAAAAAGTCAACAAGTCAACTCATAAACTCAACAGGAGGTGTTTACCCCACCAATACTGGTCACTGGTGAGTATTTGGTGAGTTCACCAAATACCACTCACCAATACTGGTTACCCTCTACAATACATCACTGGTGAATTTAACACCTGCATGTCATTGCCTCGAAACCTTCTGCAAATTGCTTTGTTCTTTTTTCTAAGACGAATAAACAAGTAAGACGAAAATTTAAACAAAACATGCATTACCCTCTGCAGTACCACTGCTTGGTGAATTCACTGGTTACAATCATTGGTGATATCACCACTACCGTATACCAGCCATACTAGAGGGACGCTTTGGCCTGTTGACTTTTTCAACATATTTTCAACTCCTCAAGTGAGAGTGTTTATTAAACATTATTGTGCGAAAATTTGTGCGAGTATTATTAAGCCACGACGTAGAAGATCGAATCTTACTCAACAAAGTCGCAGTCAATTCGGCTTCGGAACATTAGGAATCCACTCACAGATGAAGCAGCAGAAATCGTATGAGAAGTGCGTTACGTTGCTTTGCGGCGGGATGCAGATGTTAGGCGACAACGGCATGTTTTCAACACTATACTTAGAGCTCTGCACAGAGAAGACATAGAGTTTACAATTGAAGAGAAGGAAGATTATGCTTACAAGACAGCTCTGAAAAAACTTAAAGTTTAGGACTGCAGAGAAGGAGCGTAATATATTGCGTAGATCGCAGAGCAGACAGCAAGTAAGAAATACTACGAAAAGATGACTGGTCAGAAAATATTTAGATTTCACCATTAAATTACACCATGTGGCTCTCGGTAGCGTAGTGGTAGCGTACTCGATTTGCAACCCGATGGTCGGTGGTTCGATTCCCCGCAGAAGCACTGGTGCAATTGCCTAGCACTGTCATCGCTAGCTCAAAGACGCTATTTGCATAAGAAAATCTCTATTAATTCAAGACACCGCCGTTCGGATTCGGCTATAAACTGTAGGTCCCGAATTATTATTAATAGAGATCCCCATGCTCCGCCCAGGGGCGACTGACAAAATAGTCAGTCAGGGAAATTATTATTATTATTATAGAGCACGATCGTGACACATTGCGTAGATAGCAAAACAGACAGTTAGGAAGATGTTAAAGATTCGCTTTTTGAGAACCATAATGGAATAATTAAATAGCGACCAGATAAGGTTTGCTTTTGCTCTAAAGCTTGATGTTCCCTCATCAAATAAAATGGATAAGTAGGGAATATATTGAAAGTCATGTGTTTAGCCCAGATACTTCTTGTGGCAGATCTATTTCCTTTTTTAATAACGGAATATACAATTAAGGCAGGTAGGAAGCCCAAAAGATCAATTTCAAATGTCTTTGATTCAACAGCTTTGCCGGAATGTTTAAAAAGCTTAACATCATTAGATGAAAGATTAGTGTCACCTCGGCTACCGTTGTTTATGATAATTAAGTCATAAGGATATAAAAAATAGAACAGTATCAAAGGAGTCATTGTAAACGTTGCGAATCCGAGCAGCGACCCGTATTGTTCCAGGTTATTTTAAAGTCAGGCAGGGCGGACTGCAGCATGCAATGGGATGAACATTATGGGAATAAAGAATTGTACAGCGTATATAATAGTCAGGATGATCTAAAATTTAGATTCTAAATAAAGCTGACCGTACGGAGGTCGGCGTGCGACGCACACAGGGTTCGGAGCCTCGTAATACATATATATTTCTTTAAATATATTTGACTTAATAGTGGACAACAATGAAATTAATTTCATAAAATAAATAGGGAACTAAAGAATTAAATATCCTTACCTAAAGTTTTTCATGTTTTTGTCTGTTCGCTTGTAAATATACGTGACATTTTCGGACTTAACAACCCAAAGAATAATGAAAATGTTGTTCGTGTGCACGAGTAGATCTCGGGTGTTATGAGCGACCCGAACTCTAGCGAACACTCGAGTAATAGTCGTTGCATCTATCTATCTAATAAATAACTTTATTAAATAAATATCGATAAAATAAGAGACTATCTATTGTCTTAAAAAGTGAATACAACTATATTGAAAAAAGATGGCGTACGTTAAAGTCGGGCGCGGACGACTTTGGGATACCCTGTACCACTGCTTGCAATAAAATCCGGTAAATTGCTTAAAAACACCAAAAGACATTTGATTGCCAAATTAGATTATGATACCTTCAGACGAATTTTTAATCAACAACTTTTTTTCGACCGATCGGCCCTATGGGAGCTATATGATATAGTCAACCGATTTTGATAAAATTTCGTACAGAGTTGAAGATCTCTAAAAAACTTCTGAATGCCAAATTTGGTTACAATATCTTCACAAATAAACGGAACGCAACGAATTTTGTACAAAACACGATTTTTTGACCGATTGGTCCTATGGGAGCTATATGATATAGTCAACTTATTTTGATCAAATTTGGTATAGTGCTTGGGAACTCTAAAAAACTTCTTAATGCCAAATGTGGTTATGGTATGTTCACAAATAAACAAAACACAACGAATTTTGTACAAAAAACAAGTTTTCGACCGATCGATCCTATGGGACCTATATGATATAGTCAACCGATTTTGATAAAATTTGGTACAGTGCTGGGGGTTTCTAAAAAACTTCTTCATCTTAAACTTTTGCTTTTTTTCGAGGTCCTCTGAAACACCCCTATGGGAGCTATATAATGTAGTCCCGATATCAAAAAAATAAAATAAACTTGTCTCCTATGGATTAATAAGGGATCTTATCTGAAAGTTTGGTTGCTCTAGCTCTTACCATCTCAGAGATCTAGGCGTTCATACGGACAGACGTTTGTTTGTGAAGATATTATAACCAAATTTGATCAAAATCGGTTGACTATATCATATAGGTCCCATAGGATCGATCTGTCGAAAACTTGTTTTTTGTACAAAATTCGTTGTGTTTTGTTTATTTGTGAACATACCATAACCACATTTGGCATTAAGTAAAAAACGGAGAGGTCGGAGACCCCCCAAAGTTACCTAAAGTATGATCAGGGTGACTAGAGAAGTCGATATACCCATGTCCTTCGGTCCGTCTGCCTGTATGAACGCCTAGATCTCAGAGATGGTAAGAGCTAGAGCAACCAAATTTTCAGACAAGTTTATTTTATTTTTTTGATATCGGGGTTATATTATATAGCTCCCATAGGGGTGTTTCAGAGGACCTCGAAAAACGCCAAAAGTTTTAGATGGATATGAAGATATCGTAACCAAATTTGGCACTTAAAAGTTTTTTAGAGTTCCCAAGCACTGTACCAAATTTGATCAAAATCGGTTGACTATATCATATAGCTCGCATAGGACCAAGCGGCCAAAAAAATTTTTTTTGCTCAAAATTTGTTGTGCTTCGTTTGTTTATGAAGATATCGTAGCCAAATTCGGTATTTGGAAGTTTTTTAGGGTTACCCAGTACTGTACCAAATTTGATCAAAATCGGTTGACTATATCATATAGCTACCATAGGGCCGAAAAAAACCTGTTGTGCACAAAATTCGTTGCGTTTCGTTTGTTGGCAATTTTTGCAATCAGATGTCTTTTGGAATTCTTAAGCAATATACTGGACTTAAATGCAGTGTGGTGGTACAGGGTATCCCAAAGTCGTCTGCGCCCGACTTTAACGTACGCCATCTTTTATATTTATTTTTATTGGCAATCAACCGATACAAATTAGGTTATTATCCAATATTGATGAAGGTTATTCGCTACACAATAAATAAAATTTGGTGTGTAATATACTATTACATATTTAATTTTCACAACTTCTTTAGTAGTCATAAATTATGTTTCTCATTTCCAATAAACAAACATCGTGAGAATAATACGCCACAGCTATAAAAAAATTAACATTTGCATTTGAACTTCTACCGCACAACTTCCCAGGCCAACTCAATAACTTTTGGTTAAAAGCAACGAACATTTTAAATTTGTATAGTATTTTTAGTTAGTACTTTTATAATTGCCGCTTTTGGTATTTAAAACTATTTATATTTTTGGTATGCACGTTTTTTAGTATTTAAATACTCTTAACAGCTGATTGGGGAAAAAATAAGCACATTACGCAAACAAGGCACACAGATTATTGTTAGCGTTCAAATTATTTATTAAAAATGTCACTTTGGAGTACATTTGGAAGGCAAATATATTAATTAACCTATTATTAACTAATACTTACTTACCTCTGAGACTTTTTACAGATTAGCACTTCAAAATAACGTAATAGCCGGACGACTTTTACACACAACGCCGATACTATGCGCGGAGCCGCTTAAGAAAAAGAAAAAAATGGATCCACAAATTATTAAGCAACGTGAGGAACGCAGGAAAAAGAAACTGGAGAAGCAGATTCGCAGGCTTGAAAAAAATGCGCGGCAACTAAAGCCAATTGAAGAGCTAGAAGTGCCATTAGACCTAATTGACGAAAAAAAGTGAGCTTTGACAAAGATTTTTATGAATGAAACTTATGTACTATAGTGATTGTATAAATTGTTACTTGTAGTCAACGCGAACGAAAACTCGCACCTCTGGGAACTGCGGAACTGGAGCAACGAGCACAGCTAAAAAAACAGTGGGCTCGCTATAAGCATGATGAAAAGGCGGCAGACTTTCAAATAATCGATCGATTGCTGCAGTCCCAATTCAAAGCCCTTGAGGAGCTACGACAGGAATCGCAAGAGCTCTATCAAGAAGCTATTCAAGTGGATTTGCATCTTCTCCCGTTTACAGCTAAGGGTACAGTTGCTTCGCCACCAATTAAACATTATGATAGCCCTGACGGCGATTATCTACGTCAATCAAAGAAATGGGATTAGTTGTTACTTAAGCCTTAATTCTTATTCATGAGCGGTTAAGTTCGTTTTATAATTACACGTTTTATTTTCTGCGAAACCAGCAAATGTTTCTCTGCCCATACAGCACCTTATGCTGCCAAAACACTGACTAAACTTATAGCTAAAGCTATTTAGAAAACGTTTGTCTTTGCGGTTGACCTCGCTTAAAATGTCCATTAATATGGATGATTTTGTCAAGGAACATCGCCTTCGCAAATGTCAGTCAAATATTTAAATAGCGGGAGAACGTCAATGCCATTATCAAGCTGCTTGCAACATTGACCTACACAAAAATTATAGAATTAAAGCTAAGGCGGTCAGTGTCCAGTTTACATGCTTCAATGCACAATAATGTCTTATATGGGGATGTTGTATTTAAGTGGTGGGTGGCAAGTTGTTTATGAAAAATTGAGATGCTTTATAACTTTCGATTAATTAATTAATGCGAATGCATATATTACCATTTAATTACGAGATCCTTAAGATTTTGAACTATAAATTCGCGAATTGAAGGACTTGAGTAGCAGAAGAAGTCAACTGGCTGCGCGTTTAACATGTGGCGCAATCAAGTACAATATCGGCATTGCAGGGTACTGTTTACATTTATCCTGCTCCATTTACTATGGCAACATGTTCTAGCCTTGTACGTAAACTTTGCACAATAAATTGAGAAAAACATTAAATTTAAAAAAAAAACTTTTCAGAGATTTCAACGATCGACGCCCATGCCGAGAAGGAAATTCCGAAATACCTAGAAATTGTATCAATAGCTTTCATCAAGTAGATACACCGGGATGCGGATCGCGGTACTTCTGTAGTAGGCAGCAGGGGGAGAAGTGCAACGACTCTGAAAACAAATGCATGGCTGGCTTGACTTGTAATTGTGGTGTCTGCCAAAATTGTGGCCCCAGAGGTTGTCATTTGAATCTCTGCTCAAATGAGATATTCAAGCGATTTGGCGATCGTTTTCCGCCGTGGTATCGAAATAGGTGGCCGAATTGGTTAAAAGAATAAAAATTTAAGTAATTCCGGCCTTCTACTAAACCTTACTAATTACAAATAAATTAATCATTCTATAACGTACGTACATAATCTCGAACAAAAATAAAGCAAGCGACATAGTGAACAGCAACTTGGTATTTTTCATTTGTATAAACATTTATTTTATCGTTTATTAGGCAACTAAATGGTTAACATATGCTGGAAGGCAAAATGTTTGATAAGAATAAGATTGCATTTCAGAGACCTATCTTTCCTAACGTTAAACTTTTTAAGCCAACTTGTTAATAAATAAATGAAGCAGCAATGAATGTAAACCATATCCGACAATTTAATCCATTTAACATCAAATTCAATTATTAGTGTTGTGGGGTTTACTTATTTCGGCGCATTTCGTTGCATATATAAGTTTTTTAAGAAGAGATGTTGCTTGGATTGGTTTTGGCTGCTGCCTGTCTTTTTTTGACGCCCCAATTGTGAACGCGGGCCATGTTAACCTCGGTCGTGGTTATTTGATCCCTGATTGAGAAATAGCAATGAATTAAAAATGTAAGATAGAAGCCATAAGCAATAGTTATACCTTAAAAAGTCTTGATCATGTTCCACTGACTTAAGATTACCGACAGCAGAAGTGATATTTTGCCTTAGCAGCGCTTCAGCCTCGTCCAAAGGATATTCCAACATTACCTTTGCGCCAAGCCATAGGTATACGGTTTTTGTGGGTGGCACAAGTGTTTTAATAAAAACTTGGTCACTAAGCAGAAACTGCGTCTCACGTTCTTCATCCTCTTTACACAAAACATTTACCATTTCAAGGGAACGTTCTAGGTCGGGAATTTGCGATTTAAGCTTGCGACGACGTGCTTCTAAATTGTATGCCATGAAGCGGTATTTACCGTGTTGCTCGTCCAGACGTTGAAGCACCTTTTCACAATTCTCATTATCTGGCTGTGCCATAAACGAATCTATCTCCTCCTATGAGAGACACACGGGTGATTAATGTTTAGGTTAGAGCATGGAAATGTATGATAGCTCTTTTTTGTAACTTACAAGGAAAATTGCTTCTGGTATTCCGGCAAATGTTTTCTGGTTTTCCGGTAATTTCGGCATTTCTATTGTGTCCATAATGCCAGTCATTTTGTTTGGGCTCTGTTACAACTTATTTATATGATAAAAATTCACAGCAGTCACACTCGTCGAACACACAAATAATTTTTTTTTCATAGCAGCAGTGTTGTGAAACCGTTTGAATAAGTGCTCGATAATTTCATGTCGTGATTGCTCACGCTCATTTTCCATGTGCAAAAAAACAGTGCACCGGCATAGAAATTTGTAATTTCTTGCACTTTTTATTATAATTAAAAATCATCAAAGCGATATAATGTCATTACAATTCCAAAACGACTGTGGCGATTCTGTGAAGCAGGCTATCATTGAGGAACTCCAGAATTTGCTTAGTTCGGATACCAGCATACTTCAACAGGCCGAGAAACGCATAAAGCAGCTGCAATATACAGAAGGTAATTTCGCGCGCTTTGCTTGGTGCTGCTGGGTGTGGCACCCGGAAACTAAAGGAATATTTGTAACCTCCTTTAATATCATATGCACATAGGATACGGCGTCTACTTGTCCGAGATCATAATGAATCAGTCCCATGAACTGCCGTTGCGGCAGATCGCCATCATAATGCTCACGCGCTACGTAGAGAACCATTGGACGGAAATAGATGAGTCTGGTTACAAGAATGACAGGGCAAATGGTGGAATCGCCAGCGAACAGGCCAAACGCACTATTCGCAACATATTGCCTAACGGTTTGTACGATCCAAACTCCAAGATACGCTCTTCTGTGGCCCACACAATATCGACCATAGCAGCCACTGATTATCCACAAGGATGGTCTGAGCTATTTGACATCATTGTTAAATGTTTGGGCGGAAACGAGGACTCAATACATGGTGCCATGCAAGTACTTCAAGATTTGCCGTACGATGTGGATCAAATAAAGGAACTTGGTCCAGTTGTAATACCAGAAGTTTACCGTATCTTCGACTCCGAACAAAACTATAGTATTAAAACGCGTGTGTCGGCAATACGCATTCTGAAGCCTTTATTTTCGTCTATATCTTCGCTTATCATAAACAAACAAGAGCAGGCAACAATGATGAATTCAATACTGACTAATTTTATGGATAAGCTTATGCACTATCTAAGTATGAACAGCGGGGCAGGCTCAAATTTTTTACTACGCTCTGAAATCATAAAGGGTTTGTATATATGCTCGTATATTCTTAATACAGCCGATATAAATATCTACATATGTATATT
Source organism: Chymomyza fuscimana (assembly GCA_949987675.1). NCBI lineage: Eukaryota > Metazoa > Arthropoda > Insecta > Diptera > Drosophilidae > Chymomyza > Chymomyza fuscimana. The sequence continues at coordinate 90,994,273 of OX465088.1, forward strand.
ATACAGTTTTTACATATTTGGTCAGTGAAATGCCCAAATATGTTCATCCTTTTATGGACCGTATATTACCTATTATATGGCAACTGCTCACACAAATTGCCGATACTTACGTTAAGGTTACTGTTAATCAAACCGAACCAAGTCCATTGGCTAGTGGCGATAGCGAAGATGACGATGAACAGACCAATTTTCAAACAATGATAATACAAATTTTAGAGTTCATTAATTGTATTGTCACTTGTGGAAAATTGCGTGGAAATATTAAGAACGTGTTAGCCGATTTGATTTATATAATGATTGTGTATATACAATTAAGTGAGGAGCAACTAGAAGATTGGCAAGATGATCATGAAAAGTTTGTGGATGACGAAGACGACGGCGGCGCCGAGCTAACTGTTCGCATGTGTGGCCGGGACGTGCTTTTGGTAAGTTAACAGAATTGTAATTGTAAACTTAATTTGATATGATAATATACTTCAACAGGCAATCAACGACGAGTTTGGTGTAAAAGCAATACAGCCCTTACAGGAGGCACTTGGTCGGCATTTTAGCGTCGCTGAGGCAGAAAAGTCGGCCGGTAATGCTCATTGGTGGAAAATCCAGGAGGCCTGTATGGATGCAGTTCACGGCTTTCGAGACATTATACTCGAGAGAGACTCAAAGTTTGACCTGCTTAACTACTTAACGATTGTACGCAACCTGCTTGTGCATCAGGAATCACCAAACTTAGTTGGCCGCGCTCTCTGGACCTTGAGTACGTACTCTAAGTCAGACCTTTACAATCCTCAGATGCTGGCCGAGATATTGGATGTAACATTATGCAGTTTGTCCCCTGATAAATCACATATATTGCGCATTAGCGCTGTGCGCACACTTAATGGATTTCTACAAGCAAACGAAAATGCTGAAGGTGAAAAACGCACAATGCTTGCATCTAAACTTCTAGGATTCTTAGATGGAATCATGGCACTTGTGCCTGGATGCAAGGCTACTGTTTTGGCACTTCTAATGGAGGCCCTAACAACAATGGTTAAAGTAAGTAAAAAAAAGCTTGTTTTAATTTTGGTTAATTTGTAAATATTTTTTATATACAGTTTGATGACGATTTTGCATACGCCGCACATGGTAAAGTGACGCCTTTAGCTATTGCCGTTTTCCTAAAATACGCAGAGGATCCGTATGTGCTTGAAAATGTACAGGACCTTATTAAAGCGCTTTGCCAACACAAACAGTGTTTGGCCCCTTTGCAAGAAAAATTTATACCCACCATCGTAAGCATTTTATCACTGCAGGGTGAGCACTCCAGTGAAAAACAGGACATAGCGCTGGATGTTCTCACAACCATAGTAAAATATACAGAGCCACCGCTATCCAGCACACTGCTTGAGACAGCGTTTCCCGCCATGATTAACTGTGTATTGCGCACAGATGACCACGCTGTAATGGTGGCTGGCGGAGAGTGTCTGCGCAGTTTTATCAACGTTTCGCCCGAACAGATTTGCAGTTACAAAAATGGCGAAGGAGTTAATTACGTCATGCAGGTCGCAACAGTGCTGCTAAACCCTATGAATAGCGAAATGACAGCTGGCCAAATCGGACGCCTCGTAATAACTATCATTACAAAAATGGGCAATATGTTGGGTCAAAATATTGACATGTTGCTCAAGGCAGTCATAAGCAAAATGCAACTGGTCGAGTGCCTCAAGGTCGTCATGAGTTTGGTTGTGATATTTGCACATCTATTTCTGACTCAAATGGATGCAGTGCTTAATTTTTTATCGACAGTGCCTGGTCCCACGGGCGAGCCGGCGATGCAGTTTGTGTTGACAAATTGGCTGTCGCGACAGAATTCCTTCTTTGGATCCTACGAACGCAAGGTTTTTTAATTTACAACTCGAGTACAACCACGAAATAACAACTTAGCTTTTTACAGGTGACCACAATGGCGCTTTGTAAGCTGTTCGAATACGGCATGACTACACAGGATAACCGTCTGACCTCTATTACTTATAAAGAGTTGGTTGATGAGAGTAGTGACGAGCGTCGTCGCACTCGTTCAGCTGCGGCAGCTACTCAAAAATGGGTTACTATACCGGCGTTGGTAAAGATCTTCAAAGTGCTCATCTCTGAATATCAGCACTTCCAAGAGGGAAAGATGGAAGAGCCGCTTACAGACTCTGAGGATGAAGTTACCGAAGAAGACGAACAAGGCGTTGGGAGTTCATCTAAGCCTCGTTATATTTCTGACTTGTATTTTGATTTTGATGAAGATAATGCCGAAGACGATCAGCAGCTGCAGGAGCTGCTTAAGGAATCCAACCCCCAAGGTGATATAGCAGACATTCTACAGAAATTTGTAATCAATTTTACGCAAAACGAGCATTTCCCCATGTTCTACGAGCACCTTAACGCCGTTGAAAAACTTATACTTACTAAGGTGCAGCAGAAATAGAAAGTGTTAACAGTGCATCATCGCACAGATTTCATCACATTGTTAATATTTTCAAAAGCCTGTTACTATGTTAAATGTAAATGTGTTGCAATGTTAGATATGTTTATTAAAAAAATATATTTTTGTATTGTGTTTAAAAGATGGCCTACACAGTGCCTTTAATTCTATGTCTCTAGTCGTTATCGACTTTGGCCGATCATAAAACATTGAACAAATATTTGAAGTGCCCTGTACTATCACATGATATGGAAATTTTTATCTGCAGACACATTCATATGCATGTAATAATAAAGATGGCGTGCGTTAAAGTCGGGCGCGGACGACTTTGGGATACCACCACATTGTAATTAAATCCGATATAAAAACTGAAATTTTGCACCAAAAATTTTTTTTTACAGATCGGTCCTATGGGGGCTAAATGATATAGTCAACCGATTTTGATCAAATTTGGTACAGTGATTGGAAACTGTAAAAAACTTCCGAGTGCGAAATTTCGTTACGATATATTTTGATCAAATTTGGTACAGAGATTTGGAGCTCTACAGAACTTCCGAGTGTCAAATTTCGTTACGATAGGTTCATAAACAAACGAATTATTTTTCTAAAACTTTTGGGGTTTTTCGAGGTCCTCTGAATCACCCCTATACGATATCAAAAATATAAAATAAACTTGATTCCCCTGACATAATAACGCATCTAATCTGAAAATTTGGTTGTTCTAGCTCTTACCATCTCTGAGATCTAGGCGTTCATATGGTGATCTAGCTCTTAACAGCGTTTAAATGGACGAACACACGGACATGGGTATATCGACTTCTAGTCACACTGCTCGTACTTTAGGTAACTTTTGTATGTTATAAACGTATATTAAGAAAAGATGGCGTACGTTAAAGTCGGGCGCGGACGACTTTGGGATACCCTGTACCACCACATTGCAATCAAGGCCGATATATTGCATTGGAGCTATATGATATAATCAACCGATTTTAATCAAATTTGGTACTGTGCTTAGGTACTCTAAAAAATTTCGAATTGCCGAATTTGGTTACGATATCTTTACAAACAAACGAAACACAACGAATTTTGTGCAAAAAATGATTTTTTGACATTGTAATTAAATCCGATATAAAAACAATGAAATTTTGCACCAACAATCGGTCCTATGAGAGCTATATGATATAGTCAACCGATTTTGATAAAATTTGATATAGTGATTGGGAACGAACAGACAGACAGACAGACAGGTTATATGGACTTCTCTAGTCACCCCGATCATACTTTGGGTAACTTTGGCGGGTCTCCTTCTGTATGTTACATACATTTTTGGCTTGCACAAACATAATACATATACCCTTTCTACCATACGGTACAGGGTATAAAAAAATGTGGTACAGTCGAGGCAGTGCCCGACAGTGGAATACCCTGTACCTTTTCTGCATATTCCTTCTAAAAAATTTCCAATTGGAATTTATTTTTTTGGTGAAATTCTATATTTATACCTAAAATTTTACCGATTGTGATGAAACTCGAATGTTACGTCAAAGAAGTTATTTAAAGTATATGGGGTAAGTTTCAAGTTGGTATGTTTAGGGGTGTGGGAGAAAACACATTGTAAATCGATTGCGGGGAGTGGGGGGACCGCATCGATAAAATTTGCATGTGGATTTGTTCATTAGAGTCACATGAATCAGCTTACTAAAAATTGTGATTCTAGGTCACTTGTAACCAAAATTACGAAGAGTCAAATATTGAAGCAGTTTATAGGTGAAATTTTAACCTTTTTGACTATAACTTTTGCTGTATTTGTCCAATTTTGTTAATTTTTTACACACAGATGCATGTAACCACAACGCATCGCTCTGTTTCAGATGAAAATATTAAACGGTGTGGCTAAAAACCTCGAAACTCCACTGTGGGTTAACGGGGAAAGATATTGACATGATTCAACAAACTTCATCTTCTGAGGAAACATGCACACCAGCTGGTAAAGTTTCGTGTATCTTGCTCTTATAGTCTCCGAGATCTACCCGAGGTTATGATAAACATTTTGGTATAAAGGACTTGGGGTCTGCCACGCCTCCTTCTGTCCGTTACAAACATTGCACAAATCTAGTATACTCTTTGTACCTGTAGGTACAGGGTATAAAAAGGGGAAAAAATATGTAAAAAAAATATGTTGGGTTTGGCAAAAATGTCTCTGCAAAAAATGGTCAGTTATCAAAAAACATTGCGATGGATTAGTGTAGACATGTGCGCTGAATTGTTTCTTTCAAAGATCAAGTTTTGACACAAAAAGTAGACTTTTTTACGTCTACAAAAAGAGCCAAACGAAGACGAATAGTTCAGCTTGTCTACATTAAAGAATCTGCTGTTTCCGCTCTATGCAATATTCAACTACATGCCGAAAACGTGACAACGGAGACAAGCAAGACCATTCATCAATATTACATATACATATTAATAAAAATTTGATAATCGATCAATCCCCTAATTATTTATAATTGTACAAAAATAAAATTTTACTTCAAAAGAACAGTAAAGTATTATACTTGTAATAGGAAGAAGAAGACGTTCCAGAACATAAGTTCTAAATACCCAACTACTTTTATAAACTCGAGTCGCGATTGATCCACATCCGCCCGCCAGCCTTAGAAAATTCTACTTCGTTACGTTAATTATTGGGTAGGTAGACCTATGTGAGCCTTGTAAACAAATACATTTACACTACACCCTTTCCATGAATATGCGGGTAATCCTCAACTCATCAATACAAAATGTAATGCATTTAATTACTGTTGAACTACTATCTCAACTGATTCACATTTCTTGTAGAAAAAGATTGCTTGATGATGCCCTGGGCCAAGGAGCTCAGGCTCCGTTAAAGCTTTTCTAAAGCATACATGGTTAAAGAAACTTCACATAAAAAAAGAAGTAGGTTGCATTAGGTTTAATCAATTTGACTCTTCTGTTGACTTCATAATATTTATTACTTGGTCAGGATGGCGTAGTAGTATTAAAAATACCCAATATTAAGATACAGATATTATGCCTCATTAAGCACCTAACTCACTTAGACTTTTTCATCTAAACACATAACATAATCAAGACAAATGACGTCACTGGCGTAATTTTAAAACTCTCTAAGAGTAACTGTATTACAGTAGGTCATCACCTATGTTTACGAAAACAGGACGAATACCATCCATCGTAGAGTGCTAATGTTATCTGGCAAAAGTGGCCAATACTTACCATTACACTTTAAAGCAGTCTGTGGTCGGCTAGAAATACATTCGTATTTTAGACTGTGCTTGTGTGAGTGTCACTATTTTATTTTATTTAATTTTTAATCATTTTATTCATTTTTAGTTCATTAGAATTAGGTTTATACTTACGAAACTGAAAATAATATGTTATACATACAGTGGCTCACAGCTTAAATGAACCAACCCATTTTTAAAACGTTACGTGTGTGTAGTTAATAAACTAAGATGTTTATTAACAAAATTTAAATGCAAATGTGGAAAGCAAGTAATTATAAAACTATAGGTAAAAAAAAATCATAACATATTTCCTTCTTGAAAGAAGCAGAGCGAAAACATGAATTGTGTATAAGAAACTAGCTCATAGCTTATTTGAACCACTACTGTAGAGCAGCGTGAGCTGGTAATTACGCATTTTAAAAATGGCCATTCACGCCGAAAAATTGCTGAAATGGTCAATCTGCCAGACTCCACCGTTCAGCATATAATAAAACGCTTTGTCCATGAGAATAGAATCCATAATAAGGGCCGAAACGCCCCAAATAAAATTTTCTCGAAAGCGGACGAAGGAATTATTATACGCAAAATCAAGGACAATCCAAAAATTTCCGCTCCAAAAATTGCTGCTGACCTCAATAAGGACTTAGGAATCTAGTGTAGCTCAGAGACGGTACGCAGAGTCCTTAGGGCTCATGAGTTCAATGGGCGAGTAGCCAGGAAGAAACCGTTTATAAACAAATCAAATGCAATCAGCAAAGCCGGCTTTTGTTTGCTAAGGACCATATAAATAAGGATGCAGCCTTTTGGAATAGTGTGATCTTTGCAGACGAGTCCAAATTCAACCTGTTTGGCTCTGACGGCATGACATATGCATGGAGAAAGCCCAACACTGAGCTCCAAAAAGAAAAACCAACTATGAAACATGGAGGTGGCAGTGTAATGGTTTGGGCTTGTATGTCTGCAGCAGTTGTAGGAAACCTGGTTTTCATTGACGGAAACATGGTTAAGAATATGTACCTCGACATACTAAAAAATAATTTGCTCCAAAGTGCCGATAAGCTTGGAGTGAGAGACAATTTTAGATTTTATCAGGATAATGACCCCAAACACAAATCTGGTATAGTGCAGTCCTGGCTAATCTGGAATGTACCCCACGCTATGGCACCACCCGCACAGTCACCAGATATAAATGTGATTGAAAATTTATGGGCCATTTTGAACAGAAAGATAAGAGATCACAATATTTCGTCCAAAAATGACCTAAAAGCAGCAATTATAACGGAATGGGAGAAAATCACACCAGATATAACCACAAAACTGGTAAATTGCGTACCAAAACGGCTTAAGGGTGTAATACAAAATACTAAAAACTTTTAAAATATTAAGATAATAAGCTGTGACGTGAAATAGGTCAGCGTTTTTTGTTTTTATTTTATAATTTTGTTAAAAAAATTTTTAAAAAATATATGAAGTTGATAATTTATAAGTTTAAATATTGGTCTATAATTGGGCAATTAAACTTTTTTTATAAATATTTTTGTTTCCACATAACAGCGATAACAAATACCTCTTCAGGTCTGGTTCATTTAAGCTGTGAGCCACTGTATGTATAAAGCTGAAAATAAAAAATGCAAGCTCTTTGCATAATTAAAGCTTCTCTTAAATTATGTCAACGTTCGCGCAAGCGCATTACTCGTATATGGGCATTTCCAAAATGTCAAACGGGACCATCAAACGAATTCAAAGTGAAATAAAACCTACGCTCAAATATTTTTTTCTGTTGAATTAATACTTAACTGAAAGCTCTTGAGAAGCACTATAATTGGTGCTTAAATAGAGTTTAAGGCGATGTCCTGGTAAAAAGATATTGGGAAGAAAAGGGCGCTATTCGAGCGTGACAAAAATAGAAACAGTTTTCGCGGCGAACTTTAAGATAGTCGATTTAAGCGAAACCTGATAGAATATTTTAATGAAATAAACTTTTAAGTTATGCAATAACGTCCTTTTTTTTCTGTTTATCTGATTAAAAAATCTTTGGTACTTTTTTTAAAATATAATTTTAACCGCTGTCGAACGTGACATTATTTCCACTATGATTAAAATAAAAATGTTGTTTTTATTTTTTTTTCATCCTTTTTATACCTTGTACCGAATGGTACAAAGGGTATATTAAGTTTGTGCATGCCGAAAATGTATGTAACATACAGAAGGAGACGTCGAAGACCCCCCAAAGTTACCTAAAGTATGATCAGGGTGACTAGAGAAGTCGATATACCCATGTCCGTCTGTCCGTACGTCCGTCTGTCCGTCTGTATGAACGCCTAGATCTCAGAGATGATAAGAGCTTTAGCAACAAAACTTTCAGATTAGATCCGTTATTATCCTACGGGAGAGTTACCCAGCACTGTACCAAATTTGATTAAAATCGGTTGACTATATCATATAGCTCCCATAGGGTCGATCGGTCGAAAATTTGTTTTTTGTACAAAATTCGTTGTGTTTCGTTTGTTTATGAAGATATTGTAACCAACTTTGGCATTAAGAAGTTTTTTAGAGATATTTTGAACAAAATTCGTTGTGTTTTTGAAGACACCGTAACCAAATTTGGTGTTCTAAAGTTTTTTATAGTTCCCAAACACTGTTGAAAATTTTATAATAATCGGATGACTATATCATATAGCTCCCATAGGACCGATCGGTCAAAAAAACGTTTTTTCAAAAAATTCTATGTGTTTCTTTTGTTTGTGAAGATATCGTACCCAAATTTGGCAATCAATTGTCTTTTAGAGTGCTTAAGCAATATATCGGACTTAATTGCAACTAGTGGTACATAGTATCCCAAAGTCGTCCGCGCCCGACTTTAACGTACGCCATCTTTTATATATTATTATTATTATATTTTATATTCGGAAAAGTACTTTGGGGATTTAAAAAAAACTATCGACTGCCAAATATGGTTACAATATCTTCACAAACAAACGAAATACAACGAATTTTGTGCAAAAAACGTTTTTTTGACCGATCTGTCCTATGGGAGCTATATGATATAGTCAATCGATTTTGATCAAATATATAAATATATAAATATATATATATATATAAATATATAAAAACTTACGAGTGCCAAATTTGGTTACGATAACTTCATAAACAAACGAAATTTCCATCTAAAACTTTTAGTTTTTTTCGAGGTCCTCTGAAACACCCCAATGGGAGCTATAAAATATAAAACCGATATCAAAAAAAAAATTAAATTTGTCTCCCGTAGGTTAATAACGGATCTAATCTGAAAGTTTGGTTGCTCTAGCTCTTACCATCTCAGAGATCTAGGCGTTCATACAGACGGACGGACATGGGTATATCTACTTCTCTAGTCACCCTGATCCTACTTCAGGTAACTTTAGGGGGTCTCCGACGTTATCTTCTGTATGTTACATACATTTTCGGCTTGCACAAACTTAATATACCCTTTGTACCATACGGTACAAGGTATACAAAATATAGATTTTTGTGTTCTAGTCTCAAAATTAATGTTTTTTGCAAATGAAAATTCCTTTGTTCACGAATATGGTTTGGGAATTTTAAGTAGCCTGTAAAGAATTAATGGTTATTGAGACAGACATCTTTCTTTTGAAGTATTCTGGTTTAAAGACATGATTTAGATCCTGTTGAAATGATAAAAATAATTTCAAGAGTATGTACTTTAGCAAAACTGAAAAAAAAATTGTTGTTTATTATATTATAGATCCATAAAATCCCCTATATGCTCCCAAGAAACATACATTTTAGGGCTCTCAATCGTTAATTTATTAACTTTCGATGATTTTTTTTGCACATATAACATTTTTGACAGAAGACACTAATTTTGTTTAGTATTTCAATATTATCCGTCAATCTGAAATTAGCGTTAAAGACTTAATTAAAGTTAAAGTGAAATGAAAGACATAACCTAATACATCCGAGGCCGACTGTATTATTTGAGTTCTGGTTTGAGACTGACTTTATTATATGTTTAGCATGTATAAGTGTGTACAAACATGTGGTGAATTTACTTAACTACATACATATATAACATATTCCCCTTTTAATTTTCGATTAATTAATGTTTCTTAGACTTTCTAAAATCAGGAACACTGAAGCGGTCAACATCTTGGCGGACTCGACTGCTTTTACGTAGAGGTATGCCAGACTTCCTTGGATCCTTTGGTTTCATAGCTGGTTGATTAGAATCGGCATCTGCAAGTTTTGGAGCGGTTTCGCTAGATGAAGGTTCCTGGTCTTCTCGGTGTGTCAACGTAGCTTCGCGATCAAATGGCATACTTATAGGAACCATTGGCGTTAATTTTTCCTCTTCTGGCAGGCATACGAAAGGTTGCGCTTCTTGTATAGCATTTTGCATATCTGGTGATCTATGACTGCTTCAATCCACTTTTTTTTGGCACTTTCTCTTATGACTACCTTAAACATTATATCGTTATTAATTGAAAGCATGTAGCTAAGAAAAATTTTATAAATAAACCCTATACTGCAGTTCTGAACAATAAGAGTCAAATTACAGGTTTAAAAACTACGCTAAAAGCAGGAAAAAAGACAGTACAAAGCGAATTTAATCCGAAATTGGGCAATTAAAATCAAGGCTGGAAGACCCCGAACTAGGGGCTCCGCCCCCTGCGTGCTTCGCAGTCTAACCCCCGTACAGTCATATTTACTCAATTAATATCCCCTGTGCATTACTTTATATCTATAATACATCCATGCATGAATGCTATAGTCGGTCCAGCCCGACTTTAAAATACCCTGTACCTTAAAACTCTATAGCCTTCATCCTGACCAATTAAGTTGTCAATTTCACTTTCATTAAGTGCGGTTCGAGATGTTATGTCTTGAGAGACAAACACTCTGCTTTCGCAAGAATAAATGGTGGAAAAAGACAATTCCTCTTTATCACAATCGCTGTCCCTCACCTGTCGCAATAGCTACTCTTTGAACATCTAAATTCTCTACTGGAATGTTATCTATTAAGTAACTCCGTTTCTTTAGCTGCTGCAACAAAGAAAAATAGATTCAGAAGAAAACGAAGAGATAAAGTTGCACAGTCTCTGTATTATTAAAATCTCTTTGAAAGGAAGTTACGACATTTGCAACTGGAAAAAGAACGCTTACAACGGCTTCTTTGATGCTCTTCTGACTTTCATATCATAACGACTTAACTATCATAAACGGTTTTACGAAGAGTATCACATTCCTGCTCTGCAACCCCAAGCTCTAAGTTTTCTCTTAGCTGTGTTCTATGCATAGTGTTACTTACTTGCTCTTCCCGCCTAACATCTTCATTGTGTGTTCCTACTCTGCAACCCTATACCAAGGTATACTTATTTAAGGTAGCATACTCCTGCCGAAGGCTCTCAACGAAAGTTACCAATTTTTAGTTTCGTTGCGACTGCGCGTGAGGAGGGTTGTTTTCACGCATATTATTTTAATATGTTTGCGTTCTCTCTCTCTTTTTCTTGCTCTCAGTAAAATTGGTGACGACGCCGGCAGCATTACTCTACCTTAAATAAGTATACCTTGACCCTATACTATATTTCTTCTCTGTGTATAAGTATAGTAGTAGTATAGTATAGAAGTGTCTCTAAGTATAGTGTTCATACATAACATGCTCTTGGCGCCGAACTTCTAAACTTCCCCGCCTTATATCCCTCTCCTGATCTGCATTTTTAATCTGTAAGTCATAATATTAACGCCTTGCACTTGTAACCTGACTTCTGCAACCTGTCTGCTTTGTGATCTACGCTATGTATCTCTCTCTTGTTCTGCAGTTCTAAACTATAAGTCTTCTCTAAGCTGAGTTCTAAACATAGTGTTCCTTTTTTGCTCTTTAGTATCCTGTCTGCTCTGTGATATTTGTTCATTTATTCGGTGACTGCGGCCTAAGCTCTCTTTGAGACTTTTCCTCTTCACATCTTTTGATAAAATTTCAGCTCCATAGCTCTTATAGTCTCTGAGATCCTTTTACTCATACGGATAGACGAACAGACAGACATGGCTATATCGACTCAGCTGTTGACGATGATCAAGAATTGATATACTTTATGGGCTCTACCACGCCTCCTTCTGCCCGTTACATACATTTGCACGAACTTATATATTATATATTTTTTGGTTTGGTTCGCGGGATCCGTGCCACTACTGGGTCCAAGTTCAAGTTCACGAACGATCAGTTTTTTACCAGAAAGTTCGCAGGAGTTCCATGCTTAAAAGGCTAAAATTAAAAAATATAAGTATGTATATAAAAATATTAAAAAAAAAAAAATTTAAATCTCTTTAGTAAAACAAATTACATTTTTACTATTTTTATACGATTTTAAAACTTTATTTTTCAAGATGAAAATAAACAATATACTTTTTTGTGTTTTTGTTTTTTTTTTAGTAAATTTTACATAATTTTTTGTTTTTCAATAAAATAAGTTGGTTTTTATTTTTTTTTTACGATTAAAAATGTCATATTATAGTTTGTGGTTTGCTCTCATTTTTCTCGTTCAATTTCTTTATGCATAATTTTTTGTATTTTTGTTTTTGCATAAATACAAGTTTTATGTAATTGTATTTGCTTACAGACCAAATATTTATTTTTTTTTGCTTTTAACGTTTTTAAAGTTTGTTTAATTTGAGCTAAATTCTGTTTCCCAATATAAAAGAATCATACATCATATATTTATAATTTTGTTTACGCGAATATACAATTTTGGCGAGTGTTTTCCAAACTGTTTCCCGATGTAGCTTCTTTTTTGTTTTTTTCTTACGTCCAGACCAACTTTTCGAAATTTCCAAAATGTACACCAAAAATATTAAGAAAAGACGAAACCAAAACAAATGTATGCGTTTATATTTGCTGCGAATACATATGCTTGTTGATTTTTTATTTTTAAAAAATTTTTATTTGGTTTGGCTTGAAATGAATTATTTAAGTATGTATATAAAGATAGTATATTGTACCTATGTATATATATATATATACGCAGACGTTATAATGTAGAATTAGATGCTTTCATTGACTGTTTGTTGTCTTTATATGCTTACATTTTCATTTTGCGTAATACATTCATACATACATATAAGTATTGTGGTAATTGTGTAGTAGTAGTGTTTGAATCTGGTTCATGGGAGTTTCTCATAAAAGGGGTATGTTCTTCTATTGTTATTACAAATACTTATAATTTAAATTGTCTTTCTTTTTTGCTTTTGGATGTTTTTGTTTTTTACCAATGCTTCCTCTGATCTCATTATAAACTGAGTGTTTTATGCACGTTAATGATTTGCTTGAATTTTTTTTAAATAAAACTTAAAATTAAACTTAGACAACTTAATTCTGCAAAGTTGAAATTTCAAAATTATTAGTGTAAAACGCTTTAAATTTAGCTTAGTTTCAAAAATTGCAACTCATTGTGTGTATAAATTCAAAAATGTAAAATATTCTTTATAGGTAAATATATATTTTTTTATCGGATTCTTACTATGGTTTACATATTTTTGGTAGCACTCTACTCTCAATACTCTCTGTATTGCCAAAATATGAATTTTAGTTGTGTCACCACCAATGGAAAACAAAAATAATACAAATTCGGAATTCTGATGTATTAGTAATTTACTTTGAGACAGTGGCGTAGATGGGGGCCAATTTTATTTTTCATACAAAAATGGTAACTACGGGGCGATTGTTGCCACTAGACCCCCTGCTATCTACTCCACTGCTTTAAGATAGAGTGCTGTTTTATTTTTATTTTTTACCACTTACTGTATAGATTAATTACGTTATAAAAGTTATTTCTAAAGTTGTTTGTACTATTGCTTGGAAATCATTCCGGTCTATTGCTGTTAAATAAAACTTTTCATTTTGAATAAAAACTAAAGTAAATTTAATCATGATTTAATTTACTAAGCTTCAGTTAATACAATTAATTTTTTGCTCATGCTTTGCATCTATGCATCAAGTCTAAAATGATGCTCTCGTATCCCAAAAAGTGAAAATCGCAATTAATTTTGCCGAAATTTGTTCATACAATCTATGGAAATGCTGATCTCATGTTTCTTACACATAAGTGTTAATCAAATGATAGCCGAACTTGTTAATACACTTTTTTTTCCAAATATTTTCGCGAATCTTTTGCTCAATGTATATTTTTCGATTAAATTTTAAATAATGTACATGCCATACGCACTATACATAATAATAATAATAAATAGTTAATAATGCTGCTTTTTAAATGAATATTAATACATATGTAAGTAGCTTTATACATTTTTTTTTCATTGAGTACTTATATGTATATAAAATAATTCTTAATTGAATGTAATGCAATACAATGCCTGGCGTAGCCTTTTTAGGTAAGTACCTACATAGTTTAAATATGGGAATTTTAAATTTTGCTAATTTTTGCTAGTATTTTTGTCAATCGACGATTTTGTCAAAACTAATCGCTCAACTAAAGTATGCAACATAATATTTAAAACCAGGCTTAAATCATCGAATTTATTCTGGCGAAATAATTAAATAATTATAGAACGTGCTTAAGGAACGTTCATTTCGTTTTGCATTTTTTTTGTTTGTTTTTGGTTTGAAAGTCTTTTAAAGTTTAGATGTACTTTACGCTTTTCCCATTGTGAATTATTTCTAAGAGTATTCACAATATATATGTATATATATACGTGTGTACTACTCTTCTATGTGTATGCTTAGCCTCTATACTTTATAGATGCACAATTTTCGATTTAATTTCTTTCATTCATTTTGTTAGTTAAGTTTTTATCTTAAATGTAGTTATTTGCATTACATCTTATTGCCGCCATTTTACTTTTATGCCGTTCTTATTTAGTATTTATTTACTTAACTTTGTTTTCAATATTTTATTTCCACCTATGACCTAAATTATATGTAGCATAGTGTACGCAAGTGTGTGTTTGGTGTGTGTGTGTGTGTGTGTGTGTAGTTGTGAGTGTATTTGTTAATTTTGCGAAATATAAAAATTAATGCTTTTCTTTTTTTATGTAATAGTTTTTTTTGGTTTTTTTTTTTTTTTAATTTAATGAGCAACTCAGCATTTTTGTAATATTTAGTATAACTTTTTTACTTGCCTCAATGCATATACATAAGTAAGTATTTCTTTAGTTATATCCAAACCTTTTCATTTTTTGTTTTTAATTCTAAATCATTAATTTCATGTTTGTCTAAATCGATTTAATTTTTACTTCAAGATTATTTACTTAAATTAAATGTATCGCTTACTTAAGTAGTCAATTTGAACTTTGTTAGAATGTCCGAAATTTGCGCTCGTCTTGTTGCTAAATAAAAAGGTCCTTCATGTTGTTATGTCCTGTCCAAACTGAGATTGGAGAATCGAAAGTGCGTGGTGTTGCCAGGCTAAACTTTAATAGTTTTGGTTTTTTGCGTCTGGTCTATTTGGAGCCCGTTTTCTTTATATTTTTACTTAATGCTTTTTTTTTTACTTTTAACACCTTTAAATTTTTTATACATTTTTTTTTTTGTTATAATTTTAGTTTAAGTTACATAAAAAAATCAACAATTTTTTTGTTTTCTTCATATTTTTTTTTTTTTTATTAATTTTATTTTTTTTTATTTTTTTGTTACTTGAAGGCACTTTAGATCGGACGTTGTGGCCCCATTTTAAAATTTGCTTTAACATTTTTATTTGTTATCATCACTTTAGTTGTCGCTGTCGCTGTTATCTGGATGCTTTAGATTGTGTGTGGAGCGTTTGGAGATGTTGCCGCATAAATAACAAATTAACAACAAAAGCATAATCGAAAGTTATTCGAAAGTTGCCGAAAAGTACGTTCGAAATGTTACCGAAAGAGTTTTTCTTCGAAACTTGGTTGTCTTTGCCTCTCTTTGCTCTATATCATTGCCATTGTATATTATTGGATATTGTTTGTAATATTTTTTAAGTTGCCTTCAGTGCTATGGTTTGCAAAACGGTTCTGGATGTCAAGAGATACACGATGCCCTCCCTGTCTGGTTTGGACTTTCGTGCAGTTTAGCTTTATTTTAGGCTTGAGAACTATTAACAAGTTGGCCTGGCTTGCCAAAGATACTTTTTAGTTTTAATCTCGGTAGCTGCAGAGATTCTCCAATTATTGTGTTCGAATTTCGATTTCTTTAAAAATAGTATTCCAAAAAATAAGTCACGTCGTTTTGGTCTTTTTTTGAAGTTACAGTTGCAAAGTGTAGCGCAAATTTCAAGACACACTACAATAGTTGAAGTAGGGAGTGGGAAGATAGGTTGAGTAGGACGAATATATCGTATTTAGTAATATATTACAAATGTATTGGGAATATTTGCCTTGTATTATTACATAAAACTAATTATAAGGGAAACTGGGCATTGGTACTACATAATACGCCTATAGTTTCACATACAGTTTTACATTTAATTTTCTCTCACCAAGATCTAACTTAAATTCTTCCGCAATATTTTCATCATCATCTTTTATCAATTTTATACATCTAAACATTTACAAAGTATTTCAAATTTTTTGGTTTTTGTTTTTGTTTTCGTGGGTTTTTAACTTAAAAATTGTACAAGTAGAATGGAAAATCTTGAGTTTCAAGATGGGTACGTTTTACTTGTTAGGTAATAACAAAGTACATACAATAAACCGTTGCTATTTTGTGTTTGTTTTTGTAGTTGTTGTTGTTGTTGTTGTTGTATTTGTTGTATTGTGCTCAAACCGTATTTTAGAATTTTTATAATTAATTTAATAATTTTGTTCGTTTTTAGTTTTATTATTTTTGAATTTTGAAATCTGCTGCTGCTATTTAACACCTTTTACGATTTGATGTTTGGTTTTTTGCTGATTCGTAACTTTGATTTGTATCGGTTTGTGTCTTGGCTAGCTTCTCTGATTGAGAGGCCAGTGCCTCCCAAACCATAAAGCGCTCAGCTCTTATGGAAGTACATAATTACATTTTTTGCGATTAATTTGCTACTTCTTTGATTCTATTCGACTAGTCCTGTTTTCTATTTGATTTTGTTTTTTTTTGGTTTTTTTGGTTTTTTGTTTTTTCGTAGTTTACAAGGCAGATTTTTATTGAAATTAAAAGGGCCTAAAAAAAGTTGCTTTTGTGCCGTTTTTGCTATCAGACTTAAAATATTTCGTAACTACCTGGAGATGTATCGAAAGTTTTTATTTTTGTTTTTATTTATAAATTTACACGATTTTTGTTTTAAATTTATTTAAATTTAAGTTCATCAATGTCGTTTTTTTTTTTGTTTTATTTTTCATTAATTTTTTGTTCTTAAAGATAAGGCGCGAAGGTGCTTAAAATAAGCTTGTACTTTTTTTCTTGATATTTTTACCAACACGTTTTCAAAATGTTTGCCTTAACAAAGCTTTGGGCCAGTATTCCGCATGTTTTTAGACGGCGGCCTTACGTGTAACTTGTATGTTTATTATTTTATACTTTTGCTTTACGAAATTTTGTTTTCCAAAATTTTGTAATTTTGCATATAACTTTTGGATTTTGAGTTCTTTTTTTCTTTTAAATCTAAAGTTGTTTTTTTGTTTT
Source organism: Chymomyza fuscimana (assembly GCA_949987675.1). Taxonomy (NCBI): domain Eukaryota; kingdom Metazoa; phylum Arthropoda; class Insecta; order Diptera; family Drosophilidae; genus Chymomyza; species Chymomyza fuscimana. Next base: position 91,011,569 of record OX465088.1, read on the forward strand.
TTTTTTTTTTTGTTTTTGTAAATTTGTCCTGAACTTTACACCGAGAGAGAATTATCCAAACATGGCCGAGAGTTGTAATTTTGCTAATTAGTTTTTGTCATTATTAATTTGGTTGTTGTATCTTTTTTTCAGTCATTATCCTTCATCGTAGCTTTTTTAAACGCGTTACTCGTTGTTGTTGTTGTTGTTAAAAAGTACCTGTGATCCGTTTTTGGAATACTTTAAATAATCATAATTGGTAAAAATATAAAATGAAAGAGTTGAGGAAAATCATGTTAATAATTTTACTTTTAATGCTGCCTGTAAATTATTACCTTTATTTATTTTTATATTTATATTTAACATGCAAGTGACCCAGACGCTTGCCAATCAATTTCATTAGGCTCTGTGATTTTTTTTGCTACCACTGATATATATTATAATATTTATGGTACTCCGAAAATGTTTAATCTTGAATTTTCATGTGTCCCAAAAATGTAATTTTCATTTATGTTTTTTGTTTTTTTGTTTTTTAATATACTATGCTTGTATATATAGGAACATTACCGAAATATTTTATATTTAATTTTACACTTATACCTAAACGCACTTTTGACTCCACTCTCATACCGAGTACTTTAATACTTTGGGGCCTGAAAGTAAGTTTGGCAAGCGCTGGTTCGGTCACCCACAGCGCGTCTTTAACTTCATGTCCTTTTTGTTGATTGTTTCTAAGTCATACGTTTTTTGTTTGTTTTTTTTGGTGTTCTTTTGCTTTTACCGAAATGCACGCCGAAGTCTATGCCGAGATTTGTAATTTTTTTTTGTGGTTTTCATCTTGTATTTTAGATTTTAAATGCATCCAAGCATTGCCGCGTTTCTTTGAGCCGAAAGTTCCTTAAATTTTTTAGCTAACCCGAATGAAATAGTCAAACTTCTAGTTGATTTCAAATAGCACTGTCAATTGAACAATTCCGAAATGACATTTTTTCTTATCGAAGCATACCCTTTAACAGTTTATCAGTTTATTACCTATATATAGTTAGTACGTGTATACTTTGTTCGTGTGTGTATGTATGTATTTGTTGTTGTATCGGGAATGAGAAGTAAATAAGTTTAGTTGAAAACTATAAGTAAGCTTATGTGTGTTGGTGTGCGTGTATGCGTGTGTGTGTGTGCGTGTGTGTCGCTGCTTGTTGATTGAACGGCTTTTTGTAACTTTTTTTCTTTTATTTTTTTTTATAATTTTTTTGAGTTGTTAGTTGGCGGAAATATATATTTTATTTGTTTAATTGATGCGGAAAGTTGTTGTTGTTGTTGTTGTTCTAGTTCTAAAGACTAGTTTTTAATCGTTTATGTGGTATGTAAGATGTATGTAATTCTATGTAATGAGCTTGAGTTTTTGTAATTTCGTGTATCATTGGCTCACATGCATACATATGTAAGTGTATGTATATGTATGACCTTAATTTCTTTTCGTTTGGCTGGTTTGATTTACTTTGTTTTGTTTTTGGTTTTCGTTAAGTAAAAAATAAATAATCAATTACGACGACTGCTAAACTATGAGTATAAATTTATGTTTACTTTTATTTTTTTACTTTTTTGGATTTGTAATTGTAATTGTTATTGTAATACCATATTTTTTTTGTTGTATGATATTTTCACTTTTACTTATGCTGACATTGATGTGTTGTATCTGTGTGTGTGTGTGTGTGTGTGTGTGTCGTATCTGTGTTAGTGTAAAGAAATTAAACCTAAAAGCTGCGGCTCCAGAGTTTTGTGCTCCGAGCTTTTCTTTTCTTTTCTTTTCTTTTCTTTTCTTTTCTTTTATTTTGTTTATGTTCTGTAAGTAAAAAAGCATACAAATCTCATATTGGAACAAACTGCATATTATATAATATGTATGTAGTATATTGTTGTTGTGGTTTGCTTGAGCTTTGCTTGGTTTTGGTTCCTGCTTAACATTTATTGCATATTTGATGATCTTTTTATAATTTTTTTTATTTATCTTCTTTTTTTTTGTTGTGTAATATTTAAAATAGCAACTACCGTTATGTTTCTTTTGTATTTACGCTTTATATAAGTAATAAGTTATATTATATATTTATAAGGATGTAGTATGTCATTATATGGGGGGTGTGTGTTTTTTTTTTCGGGGGAGGGAAAATGGATAATGTTGGGGATTAACTGCCAAGAATTGCAGAGCACAATGCAACTTTAGTACACCTACTTAACTTACATAGAAAACGATGCGCAAATGATTTCCCTTTTAGTTTGGATTTTTTTTTATATTTTTTGATCTGTTGCATACCATATGAGTTTGTTTTTTTTTTTCGTTTTTTATTTTAGTTTTTCTGTTTAAGTTTTATGGTTTACTCAGTGTACGTTTAGAACATTTGTTAGCTATACTGAAATACGTATTGCTTAAAATGTTTAGTGTATACTATATAGTATATATATATATATATATGTAATACTTATTTTACAAATATTACCGGCACTATTGTTCGTAACAGAATGTTTGCTTTGAATTTTGTAAATATATTTTGAAATGCTTGTTGCTTTTAACTAAGAAAATCGTAAAGTTATTGTGAAATGTTGCCAAAGTTGTTTGTTGTTGCAAAACTAATAAAAAAAAAAAACAACATGAAATTGGTAAAACAAGTACATAAATTAATCTAGACATTTAGTAAAAGTTTTTTGGTTTTGTTATTTTTGTTTTGTTTTCATCTAGGCTTAAGACTGTTTTCGTTGCTGCATTTGCTTCACATCAAGATTCTTACATTGATTTCAACTCTCTTTCTACCACTCTAATTCTCGCTTTCTTGTTCTCTCGTTTAAACTAAATAGAAACTTTGTATGAACTTTGAACTTAATGACAGACAACAACAATTCGGTTGTTGTTGTTGTTGCTGTTGCTGCTGTTGTTGTATTAAAAAAACACAAAATAGTTGAACTAAATACTGGATTGAAACTGAGGCAAAGCTTGGCCTTCGAAAAGATCTGTATGACCTTGGGCCAAGCTACGCCATTTTGGTTTTTCTATTTCGCTATTTTTAACTTAAACGGTAAATTGTTACTGTGAAAGGCAACTGTTGCGCAAGAAACTGTTGCATACTTTTTTGGGTCGGCGGTGCACCCAACCCTCAAAAGCGCCGCAGTTCTCGCTCGGTTTGTTTGTTTCTTTGTTTGTTTGTTGTTATACTATAAGTTTTTCTTTAGTTGTATATGCTATTGTAAAAAATATTATTTGAAATATTTTTTTTATGTTTTGCTTACGTATAAATATTGACATACAAGTTGGCTCTTGTTTTGCTTTTCTTTTTCTTTTAGTTATAGTTATTATACTTTTGTTTTTGATTCTTTTCGCTATTACATACTAAACTCTGGTTTTGTTTTTAATTTTTTTCGCTTTTGACTTGCTCTCTTGTTATATATATATTTTTTTTTCTTGAATTTGTTGTTGTTGTTGTTGTTGCTGTTTGTAAACTTATATTATTATAAAATATCTGATCACATTTGTTTGCAGTCTCTGTATAAATATTGTTTCATTTTATGTTTTGCATACATTTTACATACATATTTAACACGCACGTGTTCTACGTGCGCGTGTCATTAGATTACGTTTTGTTTTGCTTTGCCTTTTTCGCAAAGAAAACGTGATTGCTTAAAACGAAAACGAAAACGAAAATGAAAACGAAAAATTAGAAACTGAAAATCATTATGCATTGAAATTGCGTTTTTCGTTTGCTCCTACAGTTTTTACAAAAAATGTTGTAGAATTTTGACAAACGTCTGGTGGAATTTCTGGCAAGTTGCTTAGATGTTAAGCTTGTGCTTTTTGTGACATACTTTTAGGCTGACTGCGTAAATGGTAAATGGCAACAAATGTTCGTTACATGTTATCGCTATCATGCTTCATGCCAATTTTTTTTGTATTTTTTTTGGTTCGATTCGGTTTGTGCTTCTGTTGTACGGTGGTTTGTGCGTCTTTAATTCTCGAAGAATTACAAAAACGCACTAGGAAAATAAGAATAATATTACTGGGCTATTGTATGTGGCCTTCGTTTCGGTTGGGCACACATTTTTGTTTTTGTTTTCTATACATTTCAATATGATGCATCTTGTCAATTTTGAGCTTGTTTATTGTTATGGCTCAATGCCATATGTATTGTGCTTATATATGTGAGAGAGTAAACCAAAAAAGTTTGCAGTTTTTTGTTGCATTTTCATTTACGCGGAGCAGCTGCTTCATTGTTGGATCGTTGTATCTGAGGCGCTTGCAAGAAATTCTGCCAGCTTAACGCACGCAAAGTTTATGATTCATCGATTCGATTGATTGAGTTTTCATAAGAGAATTGTTAAATAAAATGTTTTTATCACTTATTTAATTTTTTTTCTGGTTGCTTGTGGTTTTGCTAAGGCTGCTGAGTCCTTGGCTTAGACTCGGTCTTTTTAGGTTCTCGGTGTTGAATTTGGGCTTGCAATGGCCCAGGCTATGCCTAGGGCTCAAAAAGGTACTACCACTGACACACACAAACACACACTCGCACTTGTTAAGAAAATATTTTGTTTGAATTGATTGATTGATTCACTGATGCATTGATTCATTGATCCATTCACTTAGTAGGCAGGCGTCTTCCAGTCTTCGTCTTCTTGCAACTTGGTTGCAATTATTGGCTATTGTAAATTTTATTGTGCGTTTTAGTGCGATTATGCGTCTGTGCATGCTGCTTTAGTGGAAAGAATCTTTTTTGCAGGCTAACTGGCAGTCTTCTACTCTTTGACTCTGATTAACTGAAAATTGAAATGTTGCTGTTTGTAATTGTGAACTCAAGAATTGTGAATGAACTAAAAGCTTTGGCTTATTATGCTAATTGGCTATTATTAATTTTCATTTGTTTTTCTCTTTGTAGTATAAAAATATAAATCGTTTTATAAAAATTGATTTGTTTTTTTTTTTATTTTGTTTGTGTGTTCTTTTTTATTTATTTTTTATTTTGGTTGTTGTATTGTACTATAAATTATCCCGGTACGTGCTGGGCACGTTTTAGACTATTGCAAATGATACTGTGGCTTAAAATTGAATTGTTGTTTTTGGAAAATTCAACTAGAAACACTTATGTGTGTAATATTTATTTATTTGTGTGTATATAGTAGTAAAGTTTTTGTTGTTACGCTTATGTTATGAGTAAATATGTTATCATGTACTTTGTTAAAAATTTGAACTTAGGATGGTTTAACGGTCACAACAGAAAACATTTCTCGTAAATAGTAATCCTCCATTTTTGTTATGTATTATTGTTAGCTTTGATTTTCGACTTGATTTCAGTTTTTTTTATGTTAGGTAAGGTTTATGCTATGTATCGACTTGATGGCTTGATATGTGTAGACAACCCAAAAAAAGTTGCTGCTGGAAGTGCTGTGTGTGTTTGTTGTTTTATTTGTATTTACTTTTTTATATTGTCGCTTTTAATTGGGCTTTTATTTTTTGTTTTTTGGTTACCATTGCTTTTACTGTATTATATGTATTATATATCTGCTTGTATATAAGTTTCAATAAAAAATATGTTGCGGTTTCATTAAAAAAAGAAACTGAAAAATATCACATACGAGTTGCGTATGTTTCCCTGGCTATTGTTTGTTGTTAAAACTAAATATTTCAAATTCTTTGTTAATTGGCATTTTATGTATTGTTATTAATTCATTTATTTAATTATTATGTTATGCAACTGTTATATACTTTTATACTTTAGAGTGCTACAATACACATGCGTCTGTACCCATGTAGTATATACATATGTATAACTATATATCAATTGAATTTCGAATTTTTAGATTTTCACAAATGAGTATGTATGTATAAGCCAAAAGTTTTATATTTCAAACATAAAAGAATAACATCAATCTCCTTTCACTTTTTAACTAAGGATGCTTAAAATTGTTCTGTTGCTGGTCTTCAACGAAAAAGTTCTTCATGAAATTACTTCATTTTATTGTATAGAAATTAGTCCATTTGTTGCATTACAGTGTGCGCCATAATTATGCACACGGCAATGCTCTATTGCAGTTTATAACTAAAAACTTGGAGCGTAACGATGCCCCAAAAAATGTGCTCTCGTTTGCTGCTGGTGTTGCTGCTTTTCTGCTGCTGCTGCTTATGACAAATAAGTGATAAAAAAAGATTCGTTTTTTTTTTTTTTTGTTTTGTTTTGCTAAACATTTTCGTACGAATGCTTTGAATTTGGTTGCTGATTTTGACCAAAATTGTTGAGAATTTTGTGAATCGCGTTTGCTACTAAAAAAACGCAATTACTTTAAGTATTGTAGTTCATGTATTTACCTAAACTGCAAATTTGTATATGTATTAGTTTGAATTTTTAATTTGTTTTTCATTCATTTCATTGTTTGTTTTTTGTGATCAGACTTTTTTAAAACCAAGGATGTTTAACTAACTTACAGTATACAATACAATGCTTAATAGAAAGTTAAAGTTCTCCAAAGACGCTCACACCAAGTGTTTGAGTGTAGGTATGTGAGCTCTGATTTATACATACATATATAGTATTAGTATTATATACGAGTACTTGCTTGTTCTTGTTGTTTGGTTGGTATATGTACCTACATATGTATGTGCTTGCTTATATGTTTTGGCACTATAGCTCTTAAGGGTTAATCATTTGCGCGCATTTTCAATGCAGTAAAGCTCTGAATAAAAGTTGATTTGCACTCTGCTGTAGCTTGCAAAGTTTGCTATTTTAATTAATATTTTTTTTGTTTTGGTTTTTTTTTTGATGCTTAAACTGTAGTAATATTTAATTAGTTGTATTTAAATGTGTTCGTTTTTGGTTTTTTGTTTTTTGTTTTTCTCTTCTTTTTTTTTTTGTTATGTACAAATTTGACCATTTTCAATTGCATTTGCGGTATTTGCGGTAATAATGTTTTAAAATCTAGTTAAAACTGCATATGTCTGCATTCTTATATATTTTTATGGCTTTCGCATTTATTTTGGGTAAGTATTAATTATGCTTTAAGTTTAATTTGCTGTGCTTCTTCATATAATCAGATCAGTAAATGGCATCGAATTCTCTTTTGTTGCTCCTTTCTTCTCACTGCTTTCCTTCGTTCTTCGTTCCGTATTTTCCACGCTTGGTTAACGGTTGCTTTCTTGCTGGTTTCTTTTAGTGTTGTGCAATACTGCTAATAATGGGCCAAGGTATACTTATTTAAGGTAGCATACTCCCGCCGAAGGCTCTCAACGAAAGTTACCAATTTTTAGTTTCGTTGTGACTGCGCGTGAGGAGCGTTGTATACGCGCATCGTTTTTGTTTGTTTCCCTCTCACGCTTTTTCTTGCTCTCACTAAAATTGGTGACGACGCCGGCAGCATTACTCTACCTTAAATAAGTATACCTTGATAATGGGCAGTATAGATTGACGATTGACACTCTCTCTCAACTATTGCTGCTTGATGACTGCCTCTCTGTTCACTGCTCTCTCGTTGGCTGGTGCCTGGTGCAAGATGTTGGCTTGCTTAAGATGCTAATGACCTGGCTCTCTTTACTAACTGAACAAAGTGTAAACTGTACCTCGCGCAGTTGGGCACAAAGCAGTACGAATATTTTTGCTAGGCTATGGCAGTCTTTTTAAAGAATTTTACTTTTGGAATTGACCAACACCAAATTTGAATGGCACATTTTGTGTCTCTGTGTAGGCAACTAAAATCAAATTTAAATGCTCCGAAATCTGTTGCCAAAAGTTTGAGAAGCTTCTAACACGTAGCTGCTTTAAGTGCCTCGCGTCTAATAATTTTTTTTTTTTTTTTTAATTATTAGTTTAAACGTTTTGCTTACCGTTGGCTGAATGTGTGAGTGTTCGCTGGCGGTGAATGTTTTGTGTTTTGTTTTAAAGCCAATTCCTTTGATAATTGCCAAAAATGGTGACGGTTTAGTAGTATTGGCGGAGTTCGTTGCAACATAAAATTGGAAACTACAAAACAGCCAAAAGTGGGGAGATAAAACAAGGTGGGGTACATTAAGGAAATCTTTTGTAAAAGTAAAAAGCAAGCGCCGTCTTTGTTTTTTTTTTTGTTTTTTTTTTTTGTTTTAATGAATTTTGTTTTATTAACCAATTATTAATTTGCCTTATTGGTTTTTGTTCACTTAATGTATAGTTATGTAGGTAAGTAGTATAAATGTATGAAATAGTATGTCAATTTATATAAATGTATACTTGTGTGTGTATGTAGTAAATATGTTTGCATGTTTCTTGTCCGTTGTCTAATTTTAATTTCCATTCATGGATGATGTAGTATTCAACTGAAGTTTGCATTGAAAATTCATAAATTTTTTATTGCAGTTTGTAACTAATACGTTATTGCACACTAAAAATGTTGATAATTAAATTATTAAAGAAAAAACTTTAAAACTTATAAAACTCAACGATTAATATTTAACTGAGCTTTGACGTCATATTTATATGTTGTTATTCTTGTATTCATACGTCTTTTTGTTTATGTTTTCATAAAATTTTGAATTTTTACTTGCTTAATTATAAAATTTCGCCTAAAGGTTTTGATAGCCAAAAATTAGTTGCATTTGTTTATTGTTAATACGCCTTAAATTGCCTAAAAGTGTTTTCAATTTCGTTAAATTTTTTTTTTGCGCTTTGTTTCGTTTTAATTTCAACTATTTTTACAATAAATAATTTCGTATGGTAGTCGTGGGATTATGAAATCAATCATAATCTCACGCGGTAGCCATCTTTGTTTTTGCCGAAACAATAGTCATTTTTTTTTTATCACAAAATCAGTTACAATTGTATTTAAATAAATTTTTAGTAGTTGTTTTTCTTTTACCAACTTAATTGCCAAAAGTTTTTAAGTAATTTAGCTTAATCGATTTCGTAAAGGCATTAACAATCAACGAATTTGGAATTTCGACTTCGATTTCTATAACTGTTCAAAAGAGTTTTTCAAGTAAATAAATTCAAATTATATGGAAATCAGATGGAATAAAACAAACTGCACGATTACGATTTTTAAATATAATACTTTTTGTTGCTTTTTTTTTTTTTTTTTTTTTTTGTTCGTTTTAAGACTAATTATGAATTTTTATCTTTTATATGGTTTTCCAAATGTTTTCATATTTTTGACAAAAGAAATGCCTTTTTCTTTTGTTTAGATTAGGAAACTCACCGTTCACTTTACTTAATTTTGTCATAATTACGCCAAATTGCATAAATTTTGTTTAATTTTTCCATTTGGCCAATTGGAATTGGATTGACCCAAATGTGGTTAAGCCTAAAAGTTTTGTTCATTAAATTTTGTTTTAGCTAAAATTTGACTATTGTTAAAATTTTTGTTTTCATAGTGTTGCCAAAATTTTTGTGTACTTGTTTACTTGCCGGTGTTTCGATTCTAATCTAAAGCCAAATTGTCGAGGGCGTTAGGGGTATCCATTCCCAAGCTGCTGACCATAAATTACTGTTGGGCCAAAACGATTTTAGACACAATTTGAGAAATAATTTTTGACTGACACAAATATCTTGAAAATATTCAACACTTATGTCCCATAAGGGTGATTGCTAATGACATTTGTGTGCATCTTGCAAATTTCTTTCAAATAAAGAACCCTCTAAGCCAGCCCACTTTTCATTATTCGTTGTTTTTGTTGTTATTATTATTATATAAGAATAAAATAAAAGTGTTTGTTTCAGGGTCGCAGCTAGAGTCTATGGACCTGATCCGTCTCGAAAGGGCATGTGTCTTATAAAGTAAATAAATAAAAGAATAAAAGAACATACAATGTTACTTGGGTTTATGTATTTGCTTGCAGGCCACGTAATGTGGCTGATTGCATTTAACTTAAGGCCAATTGAATTAAACAAAATATAAACTTAAGCTATTACATATAACTAAAACTATGTACACATAAGACAAATTATATTAAACATAATGCGATATATAACAGACTAGTGTGTGTGGGTGTGTATATATGTATGTGTGATACATATGGTAAAAAATAATGTTATAAAAATTACGTGCACAATTTGGTGGCATTTAATATAAAAAAAATTAAAATTATTTTCCTTAACAATAAACTTTGGTCGTTAATTTGCATAAAATTTCAAATAGCTTCTCACTAAAAACTGCATAGTGAACACCCCTAACGCCCTAACGCCCGCTGCGATTACAACGTTCTCTCTGGTTAAACCTATCTTTAAATGTTTTAATTTTTTTTATTTTTGTTAATTTTTTTTGTTTTTTAGTTTTGAATACTTAATAGACATCAAATTTATGATTTATGTTTAAAGGAATAAGCAAACCTTAAGTCGTCTTAGACATCCTGACATTTTTCTCTTGTTTTAAGCGCAAATGTTGCGTAAGGTTTTGAAAAACTTATGCAACATTCGCGTTAAAATTGGTCATCTGCAGTTTACAGTAAAATGGAAAATATGTTTCTCAAGTGAAAGTGCGTTTTGTAGCTAAAAGATAGCTTGCATGAAATTCAGATGTAAAAACCTTTCACGTTCTCGTTATGGAACACACTTTGAATTTTGTACGACAAGTGTCAGAGTTGTGTGTTTTTGTGAGTAGGTGTAGGTGTGCTCGTGTGTATACAAGTATGTGTGTGGTTACTTTTAACTATATATGTTACAAAAAATATTTTTAAAAAAATTTCATCTAACAAACCAACGGTACTAGTACAGTTTACACTGTGTAAATATTGATGGCTCAGGTTCTCCTTTCTCTCTTGTTTTATTTTTAGTAATTTGCACTATTTCATATATATAGTAACTATATATAGCAGGTATATAAATTTATCTGAGAGCATGATTAAAAGTGCAGCCTATTTAAGGAAATTGTTTTTCTGAGGTTTGTATATGTGCTCTTGTAGATTATTTAGTTTGGTTTCAAACGTAATTCGAAATGTTTGCTTATATTGCGAAATTTTTGAAAAAATATTTTACGGCTCTAAAACTTTGCTGCTCTACAATTTTTTTTGTTTCTGTTTCTGTTCATTTTTTTTTTTTTTTTTTTTTTTGTCGGCACTCGATAAAAGGGCTTAACGCGAGTATCTAGTATACAAAATATTTGCTGTACTCATTATCGTTATCATTTATAAATGTTTTTGTTGTTGTTGTTGTGGTTGCTGTTGCTGTTAAGGTAGGTTGTCGTATCCAGTTTACTTTTTTACGTAAATTTAGTTTTTTGATTTGACCTTTCGCCTTTTCATCGTAGTCGTCGTCGTTGCTGGTGCTGTTGGTTGACAAGTTTCTGGCTTTTGTGGATGTGGTTTTTGTTGTTTGGGTGGTTGTGGCTGTGCTGGCATCATTTTTGGCAGAGCCAACTCCTCCACTTATTCCAGCTGCTCTAAAAAATTCGGCGACTTGAAGTACTCGGGCACGGGATCGTCCATGCGTGAGATAATTTTGTATATGGATTTCTTCCATGATTGCTCAGTGTCTTTGCCACCTTGTATTGCACGGAAAAATTCACGCAGTGTCTGTTCGACGACATAGCGGAAATTTTGGGGCACCTGTGGAACAGCGTGTCAAATGGTATATAGTGAGTATTTATCTAAAGGGTTCTTTGTGTTCGTACACACACATACAGATCTAGTTTTTGTTTGCTTGTTTGTTTTATTGTAAATTGGTACTATTGCGTGTGCGTGTGCGTGTGTGTGTGTGTGTGTGTGTGTGTGACTAGTTCGAGTGCGTAGAGCGTGTTTTATTAAATAAGTATAAATAGTTGCTGGATTTGAGCTCTACACACACACAAGCACACACGTACACAACACACACACACACACACATAAATATTTATTTGTAGTGTGTGTATGTGTGGGTGTGATTTGCATACCTCAATGTGATTATTGCGATTGTAGTGCAAATTGAGCACGCGATATAATTCACTATCTCCAGCAATCAACAGATCATCGGGTGTCTTGATGCCTTCAGTGACAGCTTGTCGTGCATATTTCTCCATTTGTATGTAGTAGAATTCTCTGCAGATGCGTAGATGAGGAATATGTTTTGTTTGGTCAGTATTTCTATTGCTATGCTTGGTTTGGTTTGTTTTTCAGCATTCAAATTTACCAAATAAAAGTATAAATTATAAAGTCAAAAGAGGTGAAATAAAAAGTTCAAATCAAAAATAGCTTAAACTTAACGAAAGACAAATGAAATAAGTCAACAAATAACAAAAGAAAAAATCTTCATGCAATCCCAAAACACAAAAGTACAGAAGTCCACTCAGTTCGTTGGCAATTACGCTCATCTTTCATACACCATACTTTCTATTGCATACTTAGGGGGGCCCTACACTGCCGCCTTGTTATCATCTGCCTATACACTTGATGCATTATATTGGATTGCCGTTTTAATATGACATTATTAATAATTTGCAGCATACACTTGGGCTCTGCAGCTCTTTTGTGCCCAAAAGCCTGTGTATTTGCGGGTGTGTTGTGGTACGATTTGGCTGGTGTGTGTGTGTGTGAGAGAGAGTGAGTATGTGCGGTTCTTATGCATCTTTATTGTAAAGAATTTTTAATAAATCTCAAATGTGCAGCCGGAATACCAACCAGCGATTGGCTTGGGGTGACTACTATGCAGACAGCGCAAGGCTAATAACAATTGCAAGTCAATGCTGCGTCTTCTGCTGCGGTTTCACTAAAGTGCTGCCTCTGTCCCAGCCCCAGCCCACTGGTGGTAAGGGATTTAATTAGCAAGTGCAGTGCACCACTTGGTGCTGTGTCGCCTTGTTTAGTCAAGTGATTTATATATGTAGCTGTATGCCACTGCATTTCCAGCATGAGGAGTACATATAAGTAATTGCTTGTCTTTTTCTAATGTGCCATTGGGCTTAGTTCGCTGCCATTGCTCCAGCACATTGTTACTTAATAATTGTTGTCTTTTCGCTGTAGACTTTGTCTACTCATCAAAGAACAAGTCCCCCATTTCCCTGCCCTTTCCATCTTATTTTCAATTCGCGTTACTTCTCACTTCTCACGCCTTTGCATCCTCTACACTTCACTACGCTCCGATAATCGCGCTAATTTCAAGATTTCCCAGTAGCAAGCCAAATGCATTTCTCGTGTCGTATCGCGCTTGTGTTGATTTTTCCAAACAATAAGCGCTGCGAGCAAATAGAAATACGGAAAAAAAAGCGAAAATTGCAAGCGCGAAATCTTTACTGTCACCGGCTGTCAAGCTCCCCGGAGGCTGACTACTCTAGCTGGCTGCATAGTTGGAGTATGGGAGTGTGGAGCATGGAGCATGGAGCAGGGAGACTTTAGCAGTTTGCATGCGCCTACATTGCTGCCACAATTTTGTATTGCATACTGTAATGAGTGGAGTTGCAAGGCCTAGAAGTGTGGTAATGGCTAAAGACAGAAAAGTGGAACCTGTAAGCTGGCAGTAGTACATTGTTTGGCAGTTTATGGACTATTGTTGGCCGCGTTAGTGGCCCAAGGGTTAAGGATGGTTGTTGGACTGTTGTTCAGCATACGCCTATTATTAGTTGCCTGTGGTGAGTGTGTGTGCTTGTGTGTATGTGTTTCTGGTGTGTGCAATTGTGTGTAAAATGCTAACTGATAAGTGTTTAAAACACAATACGTTGTCTACTTATAGACAACTCCCCTGTAGCTTTCAGAAATTTTCGAGATACAATTAGTAGCTACTTTGAGTCTGACAAAAAAAGTCATCAAAGGTGTGAAAAACCACAGCAGTGCAGCTTGAGGCGCATAAGCTTTTATATATATAATTTTTTTTTTTTCACATGGTCGTCAGCCTGTGTTTATTGTGGGGAAAAACACTTTAGCATTATGCCAGGAAAAAGGAAGTTTAGCTAACTGCAGCTCGTATTCTGCACAAACACCAAGTATGTGTATGCCACATGTGGTGATGAATGTGTGTAAGTTTGCGCCACTTAATTTAGATAATAAAGTGAAATAAAGCTGAATGCAAAAAATGCATAGCATACAAACAGGCGTCGTCGGAAATGCAGCTGTCAGTCGCTGCGGCTGTAACTAATTAGTTTATATAATTTTCGTACCCTATTTATTTTGCATGGTTTAGGTTTTTGGTTGGTGGCAGAAGGTAGGCTGCCCTAACACACAAATATTCGTAGACCCATGAAAGAGTTGCACATTGTATCACTCTAGGTGGGGTAAGCACGTCATGTTTGATGGCGGTCCGCTGGCTTATCACATCTTAAAACCTTAACTTGCCATACATCATGCCATGCATCACACCAAACAGGCACTTGAAGCGGCAAGTAAGCGTCTCCGCTGAAGAGCTTGTAGCTACTAGCACTGCTTGTTGCTCTCTCTTACTCCTGCTGTTTGTTCTAGTGTCTGTGTATGAGTGAGTGAGTGTGTGTGTGTGTGTGTGTATGTGTGTTGTGGGCTTTTGAGTCTTCTTCGCTTTTTCTTCAAAAGTGCCATTCACAAATATGAATATATAATTACACAGTATTAATAAGCTCACACATACTCACCCACACATATGCAGACATCTCTACCTCATACATTAATGAAGTAATTGGCAACACTTTATATATATATAAGCATATATATATATACAAAAATATTACTTTTTTTTGCATATACTATATATGTATTTGTATTTGATGGTTGTTTTTTTCTTTTTTTTTAGCAAGATCTTTTCACGCGCTGCGTGCGGCTGGCTCCTCTACGCGCCAAAGGACACTTAACCTCAAAAAATATATGCTTGATGAAAAACGAAAAAAAAAACAAAAACATCGAAATGCACAGCGTATAGGTAGTAGAAGCTGCGCGTGTGTGTGTATATATATATATGTGTGGGTGAGTTTATGTTGTATGTGAGAACGTTTGCGACCGACCCCCCTCCCCGCCCAAAGTCGCATGTCTATCGTGGCGGCACAGACCGCACATGAATATCCTTGAGCACTTTTTTTTTGTCGTTTGCCATTATGCGATGCACTCTAGAAGCTGAAGTACCCATTCTGCTGCTCCTTTCTGCACGGGTTGAAAGAAAGGTGCTCCTAACTGAGTGGCTGGCTGGCTGCCTTGGCTTTTGTCTAGCTTAGCCAAAACAAACTAATTAGCTTGTCGCTGGGCTGTGTGGGGTGTCAACATGGCGTACTAACGCCAACAACAATAAGAGCAACTGCAATTAAGACTCTTTTAGCTGCTTTCTTTTTATCATTTGTATATATGTAATAGAAGTAACTGCAGATAATGCAATTATATAAGTGCCATACTTGAGAGTCCTTTTCTTTGCGCACACACACACGTGTGAATATTTGAAAAAAAAACACATAGACACTTCTGTTAATTAGCTTACAAAAGAAGTGGCAAAGAAAAAGCAGAGCATGTTGCAAGAGGCACCACTAAAAGCCCCCGACATAAGCCCAAAAGAATGCAATGAATTTTTTTTCAAATATACTTCTGTTAATTTCTTCAACATTCTAGGTTTGGTTGAGTAGCGTCTGTATTTTCTAGCTACGGAGTCAGACATCCATCCGTAACTCATAGTAGGCGCGCTTAAGTGCGACTGCTTTGCATTTTCTTAAGTGGCACTCCATGCAACATGTTATTTGAACAACCACTGTACCTTGGAGGACCTTTTTAGTAAGTTGTAAGTAAGTGTGTGTGCTGTGTGTGTGAAACTCATATAAAATTATATGTTAAAAAGTTGCACTAAAGTTAAGTTGATGGTCAAGAGAAAAGCTTAAATTTTATTTTTAAAGCATTTAGCGGGGCCTTTGATGGAAACAGTTTTAAAGAATGCCAGATAAATAAAATTGGAAACAAAGTAAAAAATTTGCATAAAATTTAAGTAACAAATAAGAAGCCCGTAAGAACCGTTACAAAACTCAAAAAAAAAAGAAAGAAAAAAGAACGGAACCCTTATAAGGTAAAACACAAAACAGCAACGAAATCAAAAAATATTCCCACCCATTTTAACCTCAGCGAAAGTCGAAGTCGCAAAAGATGTGGAGGTAAATTGCTTTAAGAAATTCCCATGCATTGTCGAATATGCCAACCCCTTTCAAGTTAGCCCAGCTCTTGCAAAAGACACAGGAACCAAACAACCCTAAGACACTAAGACATAAAAGGTGCAAGAAATTCCGACAATCGGCAAGCGGAACGCAACCGAACAATGTCAGCAAGCCGACAAGCCGGGAAAACCCCCGAACGTGCCATGATTTGTGCGAAGTGCGCAGGTAAGGGGTGGCTACGTCTTAAGACGCTCAAGCGCATGTCTTGGGCCAGCTGTTAATCCAGTCAAGCAAAGCAAAGCGAGGGGTGAAAACAAAAAACCAGGTGAACTATTGTTATATACTATGTACTTATGTACTTATGTGTGTGTGTGTGTGCCCGACTCGCCTTGGACAGATGTGCATTGAATATTGTTTTGGCGCGCAAAACCATATAGTGCCCGAAAATGCAGTTGCTGCTCTGCGAAAACAATTGCCTGTTGCCAGAGCATAGCATGCGGGCCTTCTAAGGTTGGTTCGGGCTCAGGTCGTGCTCCGGCAAGTTTATGTTTAGACTTTTTGCCACTGACAGCAGTTGGCACTGCTTTGGGAGTATGTATCTTTTTCTGCAATTTTCTGTTTGGTTCAGCAACTTCTTTGGCATTGGACAATAAAATACTGACAGCTATTTTTGGGGGTTTATGACAGCCCAGTTTTGGAGTGCGCTTGCATGTGCCAGGCGTCAGTTGTACAATTTCTTGAGTGCAAGTCAAGGGATCGACAGTTGGCAATCAATGTAAAGTGTAGTGTCAGCTAAAACTTGGGGTAGGGGGCTATTAAATTAAAATCTAAAACGAGGTGTACTTGGGGTTCTTTGTAGCTTGTTACTTGTCTAACTTGGTAGAGGGTAATCAATAAATAAGAAGTACATACATAAAAAAAAAAAATTATTTAAATCATAAAAATGAATGCTTTTTTTCTTTTGAATATTATACTTTTAGTGGCTATAGAGTACATGGAGGCGTAAAACTTACCGGAAATTCGAGAACCATTTCACCAATTGTGCTGTATTATTTTTGTTAAACTTGATGTCGGGGAAGTACATCTTAAGTACCGCCGAGCTGGGATAGCGCACCCAGAAGAACATCAGCTTGGCCTTGCGCAGGTGCATCGGTGTTAATGTTGAAGAGTGCACAGAAGTTAAGGATTCACAATTCGCGCTAATGATATAATATATATTTGTAATTTTTTTTCAATAATTTCTTTGAGCTATACTACTTTTAAAGTGTGTGTGGAAGAGCATAAAGAGGAGATACCTCCCTCCATTATAGAATAGATTAATTGTCAAATTGATTTGATTTTCTTGTTGCCGTTTGATTGAAATCACAATTGAAACTGAATGCTTGCCATTAGTATGAAACGATGATGACTTAGATAGTGGGCCCTACAAGGGGTTTTATTGGTGCGGGTCGATTCGTCATTGATTTTTCATACAACTTTTAGTTGCATGCACTACGAATGCAAATGCAACTCAAGCCGACGAACGCTCAAGAGACGATGGAAACGTTCGAGGTGACTTGAGCTGTAATTGGGGTGCTTGGTTGCTGCTATAGTAAGCGTTGAGAGGGGCTTGGGTGGACTTGAAGCATTGCAAGTAAGTATATAAGGTTTTGATTACATTTTATAAAAGAATTTAGTTTAAATGGAAAATAAATAAACTGAAGAAGACACTTGATTGGTTTCAGTTGTAAGCAAGCAAGCGTAGCACATTTGGCAGCCCAATGGGTGAACTCACAGACGAACTAAGTAACTGACTAAATGACTACCTAGCTTTTTACTCTGCCACACATCTATCTAGAAATTTTTAACTCACATCATTTGCTGCTGTTGTTCTTGTTTTAAAAAGGATATAGTAGGTTGCATGCCATCGAACTGCATCTCAGCCGAGTTGCACTCAGATTGGCGATCTTGGGCATCCATGGCTGCCCTTAGGCAGGTATTGTAATCAGGTGAGGCTCCGTGGTGGGCAGCTGCTAGTAGTGCAGGATGAAGCATAGTTGGCGGATGTGGCAGTGGTGGCGAATCACGCGAGTCCATCAGTGCTCCCAAGCTACCGGGGGGACTTGACGACATCTTCATGTGATGCATCTGGGCGGCCGTGGGTTGACCCCCATGCGGCGGCCCATGAGGTGGTGGGGGCGGCGCGGCGTGATGATTGAAAAACGGGCTGTACGGCGAGAAGACTTGGGATTCATGTAGCGAAGGATTTGGTATGGCCACCGATGTGGGCAAGGACACCGGCATCATTGGTGGTGGTGGTGGTGGCGGGTGATAGGCAGGCGCCTGACCGCGCGGTGACGGGCTCTGTGTGGGCGTTGCTGTATTGCTGTTGTTGCTGTTCGCGTGAAGCGCGCTAGCATTGGCATTCAACGTGGCAGCATTTTGCTGTAGCTGCTGCTGAGCGTTGGTGGTACTGGCGCTTGTCTGTGCGTTGGGTGGCACAACACCGTCTTGGGCAAGAATGCGGCTCACGGTGCGTGGCGTAATACGCGTATCAGTCACCTTATGGCGTTTTTTCTTGGGAGTGACCACAAGGCTAAGTGCCTCATTTTGCTCCAACTGCTGCTGCGTCTGCTGTTGTTGGGTGACCTGTTGCTGCTGCTGCTGCTGTTGGACTGCCTGTTGTTGCTGCTGTTGATCGGGCAGACAGAAGGGATTGGGACCACCGGTTGTCATCGAGTTGTAAAGTGCGGCTGCTGCTACGGGATTCATGCCCTGTGGAGTCTTCGGTGCCTGAAACATTGCTGCTGCTGTGGGCGAAGGACGTATGTGAGGTGGTGGTATATTAAGGGTACTTAAACTATTGTTATTGGAAGTATTGCTAGTTGGGTTAGTGCCGCCTGTAACTGGCCCTTCGCTTCCGCTGCTATTAACGGCCTGCTGCTGCTGATTGGCGGCCGCTGCTGACATGGCCGCTGCAGCTGCGGCATGATGCATTTGCAGACCCATTGCGGCCGCTGCAGCAGCCGCTGGTGAGGGGAACGACAACTGGTTACCATTGAGACGGGGAGCAGCTATAAGCTGCTGGCAGTTTTGAGCTGCGGCCGCCGCTGCAGCCATCGCAGACATAGCCTGGGATTGATTCAATGGGTGTTGGGGCACATTGACGGTGCCATTATTGACAACTGTCTGTAATTGTTGTTGTTGGTGCTGCTGTTGTTGGTGCTGCTGCTGATGCTGTGCGGCGGCTGCTGCAGCTAACTGCTGCTGTGCATTTGAACCATTGTGGTGGTTGCTTTGGTTATTGTTGTTGGAGGAGGGTATTTGACTATTAACTAGTAGTAGTGAAGAACCATTATTACCTGATTGTTGTGCCGGCGCAGGACAACTCTGGGCAGTTCCACTGCTATTGTCTCTAACTGCACTATTGCTACCATGGTGATGATGGCCGCTGCCACCGCGATCTGCTACTTTAGTTCGAGGGGACTTGCGGTCCAATATTTGTGACGCCAGGAGTAAGTCCTTGTTAAGCTGCTCGGCTGCTGCCGTTACGGAGTCTGCCTGCTTGCTGAACAGACGACGCTGGTGCACAAACCGTGTTACTATGGTGTCTACCAGGGCCGAAAGAGAGGTGGTTATTTCCGATTTGAGCACATCGGCTAGTCCCTCTAAATCTGAGCCAGACATACGCATCATGGAGTTGTTGTTGTTGTTGCGTATCATGTTGAACTTTTCTGATAGCTCCGACTTTAGCACTGTGTGAGAAGCGGAGCCACCCATTCTCGTGGGCAGCCGCGGATTATGATGCAGCTGAGGCCGTGTAGGCTGATTTAGCGGAGCGGATGTTACATGTTGCTGCTCCAGGTGTTGTTGCTGTTGTTGCAATTGTTGAATGTGTTGCTGTTGGCGCTGGAGTTGCTGTTGTTGCTCGTCTTTGCGGCGTTGTTCCTGCTCCTGCTCAAAACGACGTTGCTGTTCCTGCTGCTCTTGCTGTTGTTGTTGCTGTACGGCCGCCTGTTGTTGGGCAACAGCCTGCTGTTGTTGTTGCTGCTGCTGTCGTTCCTGCTGATCTGCTGCCTCTTTGGCCATGCGAGCTTCCTGTTCAAAGAAGAACTGCTGATACATGGCAGCTGCGTGCGACATGTCACCCATATGCTGCAACAGAGGAGGCAATGGTCCATTAAAGTTTTGCGGCAGCGAAGGATGAGCAACCATTGGATTATGCAGCTTGGTGGATTGCATCATTTTACTCATCATCTGGGTGAGCACATTAGGCGAATTGTCGAGAGACGAGTTCATAGCATTGGGCACAGCGACTTTTGCGTTTCCTGGCTTGGTTGTTGGCGGCGAGCTAGAGTTAGCGCGCTCCTTTGGCCTTTCGTGCATGCCCAGAGATCCTTCCCCAGTAAGTGTAGGCGTCGGTGAAGGTGAGAGATCTTGCTCATCCTGCTGCTCTAAACTATCGCTAGCATTGTCATTGTCTAGCTCCTGACACTCGGACTCCTGCTCCATGCGCGTACATAATTGCACGTATTTCTGTTGCATCTCTGCTAGTTGCTCTTGCATGGAACGCAGCTGTGACTTCAGTGCGTTTTTCTCAACTCGCTTTTGCTGAATCTGCGGCGACTCCATTTCATTGGACTCGGTGTCGTCTTGGTCTAACATCATGCTTTGCAGATTAAGACCAAAATTAAGTCCCGCTGCAGCGGCAACGTACCGTTCCATGGCATGTTGTTGTGGCTGATAGAGCTTGCGTTTCTTACAGCCATTTACCTGTAAATGGGGCGCCTGCTGCGCGGACGGACTGCATCGCATTGTAGACACAATATTCTCTACGCGTGCTCTTTTTAAGTCCATACCGGGTTTCTTTAGGCTAGAGCCGCTAGTGCTACATCCACTCACATCTTCCGGCTTTTCATCCGCACAGTCTTCATCGTCATTATCCAGCACATCGTCCTTGCTGTTGTCCAGCAGCAGCATATCTGAGTGGCTGGGCGATGTCAGAGACTCCAGATCGTCGAGCATATCATCGACAGCTTCTTTCTTAGTGGTCACTACTTCATTAACGGCTGCATCAATATTCATACCACATTGCTGTGCCCCATCATGCGTGGAGCCGGCCGCGCTGTCCAGCGAATCAGAAGATTTGCGTCGTAAGCTTTCTGCCTCGCTCTCGCTGCTGCTGCGACTGTGACTACCGTGTAGTGAGTGAAGCTGTTCTTGTTGCTGTGGCTGTTGAGGCTCACTTTTAATTTTGATGTCGGCCATGTGGCTGTCCTCGATTAGATTTATCACCTGGCTACTGCTATTCAGCTTATCGGACATATTGCTAATATTATTATTGTTAGCGGCAGCCACACTGTTGTTGTTGTTAAGCTTGTGCAGCTCCTGCTTATCCTGGCTGGTTTGCTGTTGCTGCTGCTGTTGCTGCATGACTGTCCGCAGCTCCTGGTCCAGCTGCATAAGCTCTTTCTTGCCTTGCAATATATTACGCAACATGTGATGAGCTACCAGATCATGCTGCATCTGCTGCTGGCTGGGTGAGGTATGGCCTGCGCCGTTGTTTGAATTGGCACCACCGTTCAGCGAGCTGACTGATGCGGCTCGTGGTGGTGAACCACTAGCGACCCCGTCTCCACCGTCTCCTATTGAGCGATCGCTACAATTGGAGGTGCGCCTCCGATTTTTTGGCGAAGGCTGGGAGTGCACCGATCCAGGAGATGCATTTATTTTGCTGCCATTGCTTAGGGCATTAATGCTATTGTTGTTGTTGTTATTGTTGAGCAGTTTACCAGAATTTAGGCTGTTGACTAAACCTGCTGCACTGAGCAACTCAGCACTGGTTGCTGTCTCCATGGCTGCTGCCAACATGGCATTATCCAGAGTCTGGGGCAGCCCGCTAGTTGCATCTTGAGCCTGTTTCATTTGCCGACCAAATAGTTCATTTAGCATTTTAGCTGAGCCGAACGCACCGTTAGCAGCGCCGAAAATATTACCGAATGCGGCTGTCAGCAGGGAGGAGGCGTTCGATGGCGAACTGGATGCCGATAAAATTGGTGTAGTAGGACTACTGCCTCCACAATTTGTATTATTATTATTATTTTTGTTGTTGCTGTTGGAACTACCACTGACACTGCCAATAATTGGTAATTGATTCGAAATCGAGTTTGTATTTGAATTTGAATTGGTATTTGGATTGATATTGGTATTGGCACTTAAGGCGCCATAAAGTGCTCCACCAGCGGCACCCGCGGCAGCCGCTGCAGCGCTACTCATGAAGGCAGCAGTTGCCGCTGCTGTGCTTGCACAGGACGCGGCGTTTGTTTGACCGCTAACGTTGCCGTTGCTATTATTATTGCTCTGAATGCTGCAATTGTCTTTGCTAAAGGACTGAGTACGCGAGCGACGAGTTCGTTCGGTAATCTGTTTCGTAAAAGCTGCCGCCGCGCCACTGTTCACATTTATATTTACGTTCGCGTTCGCGCCTTTTGTTGGCAATTTTTTAGCCGTACACGTTGTTGTCTTGTTGACGGCCGTTGACTGAGTGATTTGCTGTCGTGCCCGACTGTGACTGCGACTGTTGCGACGTTGGCCGCCGCTGCTGCTGTTGCTGCTTTCGCCGCTTGCGGTGGCGGATTTTACGGCGACGGCGGCGGCTTTATTTTCGCAGCCTTCGAGTATGACGACAACGTCGTTGGAGTCAGAGTCGCCGATGTCGTCGTCGTTGTTGCTGTTGTTGTTGTTGCCGTTACTACCGTCCTCCTCGTCGTCGTCGTCGTCGTCGCTGTTGTTGTTACGTTTCTCCGTTTCGATGCCGTTCTCAGTACAATTCGCCGTATCTATTGCGACTTCGTCGCCGTTCGTGTAAATTCTCTGTTCGTGTCCGTTGCTGTTACTCGACTGTAATGGTAGTGGCAGTGGTAGTGGCAGAGGCAGCGTAGTTGTTGTTGCTGTTGTCGTTGCTGCCGCTGGGGATGCGCTCTTTGCCAGCGGTGGTTGCTTAGTCGCTGCCGTTAAGTGTGTTGTTGTTGTTATTTTTGTATTTTTCCTTAACAGCACGTCGTTCTCATCGCTATACAAACCAAAACAGTCCGCGTCGTACTCCTCTGATGACATCATAAGATGATGCCAAACAGCAGCAGCAGCGCTTGCTCGTTTCCCCACGTTGCTCTCTTAGCGCTTGTAGTTGTAGTTTTTGTTGTTATCTTTGGCGTGTGTGTGCGCCTGTTGTTGGTATTGGTATTCGCCGCTTGTTGTCTCTGCTTCTGTTACTGCTTGTGTTTGTGCTGCTCTCACACACTCACGCACGCACTACGGCTACGGCAGCCACTTCTCCTTTCTTGCCTTTTTTTCTAACTTGCTGTCTATTGGCGGCTTTATTGTTCGCTTTGCTTTGCTTCTTTATCTGTTAGTTATTTAATTCGCCGCAGTATCCGTAACTTTAATTTTAAGTTGGATTAGATTCAGTTGTGGGGTAAGGGATGGAAGGGCATCTAAAATATCTTAACTTTTTCGATGTGTGCGTGCGTGTATCTGGCTCCTTCAAAACTATGTAGCTGGCGAACCGTGCGCCTGCCTAGCTCGCGCTTTGTCTCTGTCTTTGTTTAGTGCGCCAAACGTTGAAATTTTGCTTTCGCTCCTCAACTTGTTTCTCAAAATGTTGTTCTTCGAAATAGTCGACGTTGTTGTTGTAAATATTAGTATATTTTTGTTGTTGTTGCTGCTTTTAGCATTGATTTTGCGTCTACGTTTTCTACGTTTTTTTTTGCGTTTTCTAATTGTGAATTTTGTTTTGAATTTTCTTTCCACCACCACACACATGCGAATGTCCTTTGCATTTAATTTTATTTAAGTTTTAAATTTTAATTTTTATGTATTTTCTTTTTGTCGCTTAGTTTGTCTTAATTCATACTTTGGATGCGTCTTATTCGTTTCGCTTTGATATTTTCCTCTCCAAAATATTTTATTTTTCTTACAACTTTCCAACAATATGTTTTTGTTTCGTTTTTGGTATTCCTTTTTGGTTGTCTTTATTTTCGTTTAATAATCCTTGCTTGCGCTCAAAAAGTCTTTCTGCGAATAGAAATAAACTCCAGGCTAGAATCAAAACAAGAAATATGCAAGATTTTGAAAAGAAAGCTACAGTTGTTTAAGCTGAAAGTAAAAGCTTTTGCATATGGTATGGGTAGCCGCTTGATTGGTGCCCATATTATCATGTACAAAGGGGGTGGCTTCGATTGCCTGATGACCTTTGTCTAGTTGAACTTGTTTGAGAGAGCCAGTGCGTTGGGACTCAGTAGGGTGGAGGCTGTGCTTTCGACTGGCCAACCCTGTCATTGATACAATGAGACAGGTTTTTATCTAATTTCTCCACTTGAGCTTATTTAGCTATCTAGGGTTGCATGTAAATATATACATACATACGTGGTTTTCGAGTGGATGTGTGGGGTAGTGCTCATCATTCAGCATAGTATATAAACAATAAATAAAGATAAGTCATTTTATTTTGCTGATAAACAACTTACTGACTTACTTTGTGTATAGACCGCGTAATACATACAAATACACGTACGTAACCATACGTACATATACAACTCGTAGTAGTATATGCCATTAACTGTTTGCGTAAGCACTTGAAAGAATAATCAATAATTGACAACTTTGGAACGCCATATGCGTCAAGCATTTGGTTAAAATTTGCATTCTGACTACACTTGGGTAAAATTTGAAATTCGTTCAATCCTAATAAACTATTAATCTTGTGCATACTATGGTTACTTCTTGGCTACCTACTTCCTACCCTCTGTTGCTATTGTTGCATTGGAATGCATTGCCGAGAGCTCGAGTAATGCACAGAACAGAACCACCCGATGCCCAACATCAATGTCAACGAATTAAACTATATAGAAGCATTTCGCTAACTACCCCACCCCTATGTCTGTCTTACTCTCTTCGTCCTTTTTCTAACAACTGTACTGCTATTTGCTTAGTAAGCAGCTTGAAAAAAAGTAACACACATCCACCCCGATGGACTTTAGTACACTAAGGTTAGGGGTCTGCGTAGGGTAGGGATCTGCAGCCAGATGAGAATCACTTGGGTTACTTAAACTTTTTCGCATATTTACCACAAACAAAGCATTATTTTTCTCTATCGTCCATCATAGATACTCCTGGAAAATAAAAGAAGTTGCAGAATATAAGTTTAATTGTAATAAAAGTACGTTCTATCAAATAAGAAATACACTTTTATCCTAGTTACATAAGTTCAATGCACCTACAGCCCTTATCAATAGGCGCCTTGCAGCCGGCACAACCCTCACTGCGTCGCGACAGGGAATAGAAGCAGGCCAAAAGAAACATATGGCATTTTTTGTGGCAACGAAGTAAGAGGAAAAGTTGCTAGAAAGGAACTTCAGAGGTTGCTGGCTGGGTCTACTTACACCTACACGAACAACAGTCTCGCACACACATAATTACGACCTTAACACATTTTTTGTACCGCTATTACTTTTTAGTTTTCAACTCGGCAGAGTTCTTGTAACGTACTTTGAAATATGTACATGTGAGATACATGGGTACATGTGTAGAGTGCCAGCAAATGTATCCCAAAGCGTGCTTTGGAATGTGCCTTCACAGATCGTGGCACACGGTAATGTACACAGTTTTTTTGAAAGCGGCACGTTGTTATTGCAGCAGGGTGTCATCATAAAAAAAAATTTCATTTATAGACACAGTAGTGTAGCAGGCAACTCATTTTTAGTCCAACCTGACTGCAACACTTGGCCGTGAGCACACACACACACACACACACACATTAAAAATTACTTTACGGTCAAGCGACTTTAAAATCCGTTAAAAAGTTTATGACATTCTATGTATGTTAGTTGATGAAATACAATCACGAATTATTTTGATATCGCTTCATTTACTGTTGTGATTCATATTTTGGGTAGAAATAAATAAATATATATAGGTATAGTATGAATATTTTTTTTTGTATTTCAAAGCCATCATTTGTCTATTAAAATTGCACATAGTTAAGTTTTTAAAAAAAATCACAACTATTGGAATCTATAAACTGCTCAACAAAAATATTTTGCATCTAGTTTTTACCTTTACGATTAAAACCCCTATTTAATGGGCCTGTAAAATACAACCTATTCTTACAGCGAGTGATCATAATTACTTGGCACAAGTTGCAGCCAACGATAAAGTTCAAAAAGAGAGGTATAGCACAAGCGTACGGAACACCTGGACACATGAGCTAGAACCCGAGCTATGCCCGATTTCTCTGAATGCCTCAATGCGCCTGCACACAAGCTGATGGAAAGACTGAAAAAAGAAGCGGGGCAAGAAAAGATAAAGCGCACGCGCAGGCATCGGAAACAAGGGGCGTTCTGATGATTGTGGTGGTGGTTGACATTAAGCATACGTTCTGTACTGTTCCGTTCTGTGACCGTGTGCCATCGGTTCCGATTTTTACCTGAGCCAACGATCCGTCTAGGTGGCGATACGTCGAGTCGACGCAGCGTGTGCTGTTTGCATAACGGCTGCAGTGGCCAGGAAGTAGCAAGAAGTCGACATCGACAAAGTTCATAAAACACCATTCAAGTAGCGGCATGCAGTTATTTCCAATTCAGAAATTTTTTGCCATTTGCCCCTGCTACAACTACAACTACAACTACAAATATGGTATATGAGTTTAATTCCTGGGCCGCCGCCTAAGCTACTCGAAAACCCAAATAAGAGATGCTTTGCGGCAAAACACATTAAAATTATTCTAAAAAGTTTTCTGGCAAACGATTCTATTGCATTTGGCAACAATGTTATATCCATACACATACGAAGGCAATTGAAGCGAAAATTATGCTAAAAGAAAATGTCCTTTATGTTGTTTGACTGCTGTGTGTCTGTTACAGGCGAAGAAAGAACAGACAAAGATGTTAATGTTTATGGGAAAAGTTTTACACCAAATAGAACAAAGCTGCATGAGGTTGGAGCTGAAGCACATGCGACATTTATGAGACAGGGTACTTTTCAATGGACTTTTACTTGGGTTTCTCTGGTTATACATATATATTATTCATAGTAGTTTAACCAAGCTAAAGTTGTGTCTTAATTTCCCGTAATATACCTACACGTTCTAATTTCTACTATATAAGTTAATATTTTCTTACTTGTATTAAGTACCATATTGATAGAGATTTTTAATTATTATTGCTTATGCCCACAAAAAAAATTAATCTCAAAACTTTGACCCTCCAGTTCCTTTAATCCTCGAATAGAGCCCATGTGAACTTTGATTCGCTATTCCCTGAATTATCTAGAATCCTTGCTATTGTTATAATCCAAAACACTTTCTTCGCATTATAAATCGTATCTTCATACAAACTTTCAGCTGTATTTTTTTTTACTGCTGCGTAGATATGCCAACTTTTTCACAGTACAGCTCACCTACGCCAAAAAACACAACTCTGTGCAAAATTTCAGCCCTGGTGGATATGGTTCTGATTTTTGGATTTGCCAAACAGTCCCTCCTAGTACGTCATATACAAGTACGTATTAATCTTTAGCTTTAACTAGTTTTATCTCTCCAAACCTAATTCACAATAGATTTGGTAGAAAGTTATAAAACCAAAGCATTTAACATGAAAGTACTTTTAGTGAAATAATACTGATATGATAGTTGCGACCATATGGTACCTAACGATAGGAGTATGCCAATACCTAACTAAACGAACATAAAAGTATATAAGAGGGGGGTTAACAACGCACTTTGAAGTAGGACACAGAAGTTTCCCAAAGATATGCGATGGTGAGTGAGGCATCCGCCATTGCACTTAGTCAAAGTAAGCAGAGCGCTATCCCCACCACAATAAACCACCCACTCTTCATTTAACCGAGCTGTATGTGCTTTATTTCTGATGTTTTCGGTTTTTTGTTTTAGTATAAGCACTTTTTGTGGTGGCTATTTGTCGTGGCTGTTGTTGGCTTTTATTGTCTTTCAAAGCTTGATTAGATAGCAGACATACTCGTACAAAGAGGAACACTCAGTCAGCTACAGGTACACGCAATGCTCGCCATATTGGAGACGGTAAGCGGAAAATGGCCATATGTGGCCAAGTTGTTGCTGTTTCTGTTGTTGTTGTTGTTGCTCTATATCTTTAACAATGATTTTTTGTGTTTGGACAGTCCAGTCCAGTTCAGCTTATACAGACTAATAGACTAACCATACGAACCTCGGTCGACTTCTTGTTCGTGCATTGCATACTGGCAGGCGCAGTGCCTCCTACCTTTTGTTTTAGCTGGATAGCTTGGCGTCCCGCTTTCGTGTCTGTTGCTTATCGCGATTTTAATATAAAAAAAAAGAAACAATGTATGTATACGCCATACATAAACAACGTATGTTTAGGTTTTGTGTGCGTCTAAATAAATGTCTATATGCCTTTTGCTATGATATCTATGCAGATATCTTTCTCTGCGCGCAAGTGTGTGAGTGACAGTGAGTGTGTGTGTGTGTGTGTGTGTGTATTAAAAACATTTTCATTGTAATCAAGCGTACTTTCTTTTATTATTATTATTTTTCCTCTGGTTCTCTATTGCTTTGCGCTATGGTCATACACTAACGACGCAAATTACTCAAATGTATCTGCTAGATACTTTTTGTTTTCTGGCCCGATGTCGTGCTATAGCGACAGCTAGAGCTCAGGCTGTTTTTTTTCCTACCCATATATTATTTATTGATCGCGATAAGCGTCACGAAGCCAATTTTCAAAGCGCACAAAATGATACAACCGAAATCAACTTGCAGCTTAAGTGCTTTTTGCGCTACCAACATGCAATTTGCATGCAATTCGAGCTGCAATCCAAGGTACAGTCTCCACAGTTCCTATTGTCGCTTTGATGCGTGCCTCAATTAACCCAGGTGACTTCCTTCCTACCTTCCTACCTTTCTGCCTGCCCAACTGCCAACACAAAGTCAAGCTGTTGGGCATATGCTGTTCTAGTATATCGTAGTTCTTAATTGTGTACATAAGTCACCCCAAAACTGAGGCAAGGAACGTCTTGAAGACGCTATGGGAAATTAACGACGTTCTTGGCCGTTACATTTGAGCTAGCATAAAAAGCGTAAAGAAAAACGTCTTATAGAGCCACTGAATGGAACGGTAAGGCACACACCACCACAGTACGTTTTTTATCGGATCTTGAGTTCCCGACTGTCTCTGACTGTCTGTCTATGACTTTGTAACGTATTTTCTGACCATTTGAAGAATGAAAATGTTTGTAAAGTTTTCCTTTTAATGGCTAGAACACGCAATGGGTGTCATTTGTTAGCTGGATCGCTTAGTTGGCTCCGTAACTCGCCAACGCCTTGTAAGCGCTTTAATAATTCAATTTTCGTGTAATATGTTCATTTAGTATAATTATAAGCACATATGTGAGCACTTAATATGCATAAACATTTCCTTTCCGTTTCCAGTTGGCCTTTAATCACGAACTTCCTTAACAAAACGCCTGCTACTGGGCAGAAACTATTCACCTGGTTGCGATTGGGGTCTCAACTCCATGGGGGCGTTAATGGAACATTGCGTGGATGGTGACTTATTTTTATGACAAATGTGAGATATGTTAATGCGATAGGCTTTCGTTTGGTTATTAAGGAAATTACCTGCACATGGCAGCCTTAAGCCTAATAGATACAAAGACTGAGGTAGAGGAGTACAGTGTAGAACTTTTACTATTACCCAAGTCCTTGAACACAAATATTTGAAGTTTCAATTTCATATATGTTTGGGCTTGTGTAGTATGCATGGATATCCGTAAGTGCGGTTTGGCAGAAAAATGACTCCATGTCATGCCTTGAAATAATTAGAGGTTGCAATTGTTGTGCTGCTTATCATTTGGAACAAATCTTTGTAGCTATTATATTTTCATTTGCCAATACATACATATATAAAAATGCACAAGTCAAAGGCACAAAGCCATGCCTATTGCATGTTCTCCTCGTCGGTAAGGACAATGGTCATGTGCATTGCTCAGGCGCCTTTGACTTTTTCACTTTGCTCGAACATGACATGACAGAGACACTTGGGTGTCATTAATACCATTTTAAAATGACTAAAACAACAAGACCAACAGATTTGAATGCATCAACTAAAACCGACTGAGTCATCGCCTGGGGGGTATCGTACTTGGAATTGAATTAAGTGACTTGACTCCAGACTCAGACTCAACCATTGTTGCCCATTGCCCATTGCCCATTGCCCATTGTGCTGATGATAGCATGCAAGTTATTTAAATTCGTTTGCATATAAACAAATTGATTGTTTTTAATTTAATTTAATTTGAGAGTGTGAAAACAAGAGCCACTCAACTTTATCTTGGCCAGCTGGAAATACCTAGCAGTATCTATCAAAGATTTTTGCCATCTTTTAAATTGATTTCCATTTTGAAAAGTAAGTTTCTGTGTGTTTCTGGTTGTTTTCATGGCAAATTGAGTGCAAAAGTTGCAATCAAATCTTGTAAAGCATAAAATTCAATTTTAATTGTGTTTCATTGAAAAGATTTCTTGTCTCGGACAATGGCTTAGACATTGTGTATAGTTGTGGAATTGTTGATGATTTATGTTTCGTTGCTCAGAATTCTTGGAAAAGCGAAAAGTTTATAGTTACTGCATTAGTTTGTGTTGGGGAAGGCCTTGTAAAGCTATTTAAATTTTGAAACCATAATTGCTACAAAAATACACTTGAGCTAAGAGAGAGGTAGGTAGCGGGCAGGGGAAGACGTCCCACTTGACTGGCCAGCCCAGGCCATTATATATGCTGCATTTGTATTGAAAAGCAGTACTCTAGTAGTCGCCTCCAAGCTGTGGTCAGCGTTGTTGCAGAAAATCAATGGAACTGCTCCATGCGGCGCCCTACGGCATTAAATCTAAGTGACATTTTCATTAAGGAGTTGCCGGAGCCAGGCAGAAGGGAGCGCAAAGTTCGGGGCAAGAGTTATATAATCCCAACAAAGTTGCGACAGTTTGGCGACCACAAAAAGAAAACCAACGCCAACAACAACTCAAGTAGTTGCAAAAGCGATGGACATAGAGGGGGTGAGAACGAGTGAGGGAGCAAAAGTAAAGTCGTCCAGCCAGATTCATTATGATAATTTAGTTGCGCGCTTGCCTCGCTGATGATGAAGCATGCTCTCAAGCACGACAACGGAGAAGACTGTTCAGGAGTGAAGCAGTGAAGGAGTGAAGGTCTCTTACGAATGCATTGACATTTTCAATTCAAGAACCTTTGAAAAGAAGAAAACAAAAAATAAAAGCAGAAATTCAAAAAAGCAGATAGAATGAGCCAGAGCGGGCATTAATGAAATTAAATTGTGGAAAAATATTTATGCATTTCTCTACAAAAAAAAAAGGCTTCAAGTTGAGTACTTCAAGTTTAGTTAAGTAGCATTTAGCCTTGCGCACTTTAAAGGAATCACAAACTAGGGAGACGCAAAACTCGTGCTAGATATAAGTACGTACCACTGTCCACACGTGCTAATGATAGAGGGTTTTGATTTTCTCCGCTTCTATCGTAAATATAAGGCAATGAATCAACGACCACTTGCTATAAAACCTCCACCCCACCAGATTACGAAACATACTATATATGTATATACTATAAACAGAGTCATGGACTGTGACAGCTTGTCAGCTGGCATCATAACTCAGCCAGCAGCTACGCGTTCAACCATCTACGGTCATCATCATACTTTTGTCCCGCCGTGCGTTCAAAGGCTTTGCGCATTGCACTTAATGAGTGCATCCGGTTTTGTCCAGCACTTGGACTTGCTTGCATTGCTTCATTGCTTCATTGCACTTTATATTAAAGTCTGCGACAACATTACACAATGCAAGAACATTAACATTCATTAAGCATTAGGGGTTAACATTAGAAATCCATAAAAGTATCTTGAAACTATTGACAGGCTGTGTTTCAATGTTCCTAGGTGACAAGCCATTGCGTCGCTTCACGCTCAATTACAGCGTCTTGGCTCCAAGTCGCAATCTTAAACGCGTAATTGAAACCAGACCGTCTTCTTCTTCGAGCAATTCTCAGGAAATGCAGGCAACCGCCGTGACGTTTCCTTTGGGTCTCTCTGTTGATTTCTTACTGGCTCCTTTGTTGGTTTTTCGCTGTTTTACTTTTTAATGGGTACATTCTATCAGTACTCAAACTTGACCTTTTGTTGTGCCGGTTGCGGTTCATTAAGGCAACCTGAAACCTTTTAATTGTTGTCTTTTATGCTTAGCAGCAGGCATGAGAACTTTGGCATGGTTCTTCATCTTTTTGGGTCAGAAAGTTTACTTTCAGACTCTTGTCACAAACAGCTATCAAGGGCTGTTTCCCTGGCTTGGTCTAATTTGGTACTAACAGATTTTTAGCTGACCCCCGCAATTGTCTACATTCGTCTTATCATCATCATCATCATCATCATCATCATCATCATCATAGTCACAACTGGTGCAACGGCGGCGTCAATTAAACGAGCCTTCAGAGCTATTTGTTTTTATATCTGCCAGCAGACAGAGAATAACTTCAGAATTAGTTGATTTATGAATTATGACAATGCAGAGCAAGCTCACATGAAGCAGACAGTACGTCTGGCTCCTCTAAGCTGCCGGAAATTCTAATAAAGCAGCAGCGGCTGCAGTAACTGGAGGGATTGCTGTGGCCTCACAAGTGTAGCTTAACGGTGGCACTGTGCAGATTTAACACTTCTTGTCAGAAATTGATTGCTAGGGGCTACCCGGGTAGATCAGCTGAGGCCGGGATTGGTATAGAAGAAGTAGCGGTTGCCAATGGACAAGGAACTGACAGTTGTCAAATGCGGAACTAGTTGTTATCTTTGGGTGCAGTCAAAGTATTGTAGTTGTCACTCTATTTTAAATGGAAGTGGGAACCATTTGTTGTTGGGCACCATTCAAATTAGTGCAATCAAGTTATCTTCTGCATCTGCATCTGTACATGTATCTGTAACAGTATATGGATGAATCTATAAGTGCAGCAATTGCAATTGCTGC
Organism: Chymomyza fuscimana; assembly: GCA_949987675.1. Taxonomy (NCBI): domain Eukaryota; kingdom Metazoa; phylum Arthropoda; class Insecta; order Diptera; family Drosophilidae; genus Chymomyza; species Chymomyza fuscimana. Next base: position 91,044,582 of record OX465088.1, read on the forward strand.
TGTTTATTTGTGTCTTTGCATCTAACACTTCAATTGCCATATGGTGGGAATTTGTTGTCATGCGTAAAAGGAAAAACTGTTTAACTAAAGGAAATTATTAAAAATTATTGCTTGAGAAAAACGCAACGACCCCTTCTTGACCAAGCAGACCATAGCGCACCGTGTGAAAACCGCGCACCCTCTACAATATAATGCAAATGTGAATGGAAATTGTTTCCTTTCGAGTTTCCTGTATTATTAGTTTATGCTTCAGGGCACTTTTTAGACCACTCAAGGTGAACTATGGCTCGCCTTGTATGATTGTCAAAACTCTTATGAGATATCAGCAGAAACCTGCCACAAAAGAAAGTCAAGACAGTCTTTCTCTTTACATGTTGTGTGTTAGGTGTGAGTCGGTGCAAGTTCATTGTCAGCACCCTTGGGCGTAATTCATTATGCCACATATGTAGACAATACCCTAAAATGCACCTAACCACCACACAGCAAAAAAAATATATGGTGCTCGACTTAAGACAAATTGCACATGAACAAAAAGCAACCCCAAAAATACAAAATTCTACGTAAGTACGAGTCAAAGCTATTAAGACAACAAAAAAAAAAAGAGAAATCTTAAAAAATTGCAGAGCTGTGGCTGGCAATGCAACCAGAAGACAACCCACACTCGGACCATTTTGAGAGGAGAAGAAGAAGGGTTGTTTCCAAGGACATGCTACACTGCAACCCACTTGAGTGAGATTTCGCTTTTTTTATACCCTGTACCTATAGGTACAAAGGGTATACTAGGTTTGTGCAATGTATGTAACGGACAGAAGGAGGCGTGGCAGACCCCAAGTCCTTTATACCAAAATGCTTATCATAACCTCGGGTAGCGATTGAGCCATGTCCGTCCGTCCGTCCGTCCGTATGAACGCCTAGATCTCAGAGACTATAAGAGCTAGAGACACGAAACTTTACCAGCTGGTGCGCATATTTCCTAAGCAGATGAAGTTTGTTGAATCATGTCAATATCTTCCCCCGTTCCCCCGCAGTAGAGTTTCGCGGTTTTTAGCCACACCGTTAAGTATTTTCACCTGAAATTTAACAGAGCGATGCGTTGCTACATGCATCTATGTGTAAAAAATGAACAAAATCGGACAAATACAACAGAAGTTATAGTCAAAAATGTGCAAATTTCACCAATTTGCCAATAAACTGCGTCAATATTTGACTCTACGCAATTATGGCTACAACTGACCTAGAATCACAATTTTTGGTAAGCTCATTCATGTGGCTCTAATAAACAAATCCACATCCAAATTTTATCGATGCGGTCCCCCCACCCCCCGCAATCCATTTACCGTGTTTTCTCCCACACCCCTCAACATACCAACTTGAAACTTACCCCGTATACTTTTAATAAATTCTTTGTTGTAACATTCGAGTTTCATCAAAATGGGTAAAAATTTAGGGAACTTATAGGTATAAATATCGATTTTCACCAAAAAAAAATAAATTCCAATTGGAAAGTTCTTAGATGGAATATGCAGGAAAAATTTTTTTGACACAAAAGGTACAGGGTATTCCACTGTCGGGCACCGCCTCGACTGTACCACATTTTTTGTTTTTTGAATTTAGCAAAAATTTTCTGAAATTGTCTGCATTTCTTTTAGATTATTGTTGCGATTCTCTCTGCTAGCAGCATGCTCGAGACAAAAGAAATTAAAAAGTGCATAATATGAATCTATAATATACAATCATAATCTTTAACAGAAGCCACATAATCATCATCATCATCGTCAACATCAGCCGACAAAAATAAAAGGGTTGGAATCGTCGCTGAGCCCGTCAGATATTTTGTTTTTTATTTTGGCATAACAGAAAACAAGAAATGCAAACAGAAAATAAAATTTTCGTTAAAAAGAAATTAAAAATCTGCAAGATTTGCATTTTGACTCAGCTCAGCAGTAGCAGCTCTTACGAGGCCAACAGCGCTCAACAGCTCAACAGCCCCAAAAAGTAATATATAATTTTTTTTGCAGCCTGGTAAACTTTTGAGTGTTCACCTCAAAGTGCACTGGCGTGGACATTGAGAACTTATATGGTGGGAGGTTGGTGGCCTGACGTTTGCTTCAAGGACCTTGCCTGAGCAACTGCTGATGTTCCTGATGCGGCTAGCCAGCATAATGATGTGCGCTTTGATGCCGCCGTGCCAGGTGCTCGACTATGTGTGTCCAAGTTGGGCTGGCCTTCTTCTGCTGCTTCTAGTCAAAAGCTGACAGCTGCCGTTTGTTGGTTGAAGATGCGCGCAACGGCAACAGCAGAAGCAAGTGGATTGCTGTGCTGCGTTTAAAAAATTTTGTTCAATTTTAATAGATGGACATACAATTTGCTTTCACATTGCCTTAAATGTGACGAAAATTCCTTAGTTCTTCCATATCTAAGCATAATATAAAGCACGCCAACTTAAACTCAAATTCGGACACCGACACGGGAATAAGCTTAATAAAAAGCTAGTCCACCTCCACGCGCATTTTTTTTACACATCTTTTCTTTGCTAACCAGTTGAATTTTTTTTTTGCATTTCTATTTGACTGATGAATGCTCATCATGGCAGCTTCCATTCAATATTCAGTTCATAAGCAAAGAAGAAAATTTCCAAAGGAAAAATGTGCAATTCATTTATTTGCATTTCCTTCTTTGGGTGGCATGGCAATACTGGGCAACCCTTTGGCCTTTGGCAAGCAAGGAGCTAGCTGCTCTCCCAGCCTAAACATTCTGCTCTCTTTCTCTCCAATTTCGGTCCATATACTACCTATTATAAATGCACTCATTCATATTTATTCGCATTGTGGGTTTTGCTGCGTCTTCTTCTCTCTATGTGTGTGTATGTGTGTGTGTGTGCAATGCACTTGTCAAAGCTTAATTGAAGGCAAGATTGCAGTCACTTTGTGAGTGTGTGTGTGTGTGTGAATGCGGCATATTTTCCCGACGACTTGGCAAAAGTTGCAGCAGCGCCACTGCTGCTCTTAAACAAAGTAAAAGCAAAAGAAAAGCAAAAGCAAAGAAAAGGAATTATTTGTACTACAAACATACAAATCTATGTACACTGAGCCAAAGCAAGTTCACTCAGTTATACTGGGTCCTAGCTAGCAATGCGCAGCCATCCTTCCAACCAGCCTGCCCTTTCCCAACACACCAGCTACCTGCATCTCCTTCGCTGTGCTTCCATTGCATTTCAAGTCACATTTTTATTCAAAAAAAAAAAGATACCAAAATTAGACAAAGCGACTCGGTGTGTCTGTACCAGACGAGTTCCGCTACTGCACACCTAAAAGCCCGCCCGCCCGCACGTATCGGTATCCAAATAAGAAAAGCCAACGTCAACGTCAAAAGAATGCAGTTAAGCATACAATTGACATTTGAAACGTCAACTTGGGAAACCACTCGAGTTGAAGATGTTGCATAAAAAGTGCCTCCGTTAGGGATTTCCTTTAGCCTTATGACAGCGAAAGAACGTCATGCCACCAGAATCTTTTCTGCTACGCTACAGTTGCCTTGGACGATTGTAAAAAATTGTAGACATACAACCGACTGCATTTTATTTGCTGAGCAAATAAATTTCTATGCGACAAGGAATCCAGCTAAGCTCATGGCTACCTTCAACGAATGAGTTGCAATGTGGCATATGAGTTATCTTATTTTACTTGCGGGCCCGCTCTAACGCTCTCTTCTAAGATAATCAACAAACGGCGGCTGATGCTGAAGACTAACGATGTGCGCATATCTGATTGCAGTTTACTGTTGCATGCATCATTAAAATGTGTCTATTCCGTATCCCCACTTACCCAGGCCAGCCGCTGCAGACTACCGACCTCCTCATAGAGTACCCACAGCACTTTCTTTTTATGCAACATACTTTGCTCAAGGTGCATGCCACAGTTTGTGGCTGGGCTGTGTATTTGCATATGAGCATATGGGTTGCTGAATGGGAAGACACGCGTAAGGCCAGGCCTTTGAGTTGAGTGTCGCTGAACCATAGCAGAGCATAGCGAATATTTGTGCTTATCTAGCAAGATGGTTTGGGTGACGGTAGCAGTTCACATCCAAAATGAATCTTTCGTTTAAAGTTCTGAAACTGTATAGCCAAGCTACCCTAATAACTAACCGAGAAACCAACAAACACACTTACACACAAGCAAGCATCTACGTAGTATATTTAGATATTTCATTAAGTGCAACGAAAACCCATGAAGAAATAACTTTTGCAACATTGCAGCAGAGCGAGCACCAAAAAGAGTCTACAAAACGAATGCTGTAGCCCCAAAAAGGGTAAGAGAGTCGAACTCAACCAACAAACTACTGCGAAAAGTGCAAAGTTTTCAACTGCAACACACACACACGCAACTTGCCACTTGTGCACTTCTGAAAAGAGGTGACTGAATACTGCGAACTAGTATGCTTCTACGAATCTATGTACTACGACGTGTATTTGTATGCATGCACATACACACATATATGCATATATATGGTACACACTATGTACTACTATACACACTAACAAATTTTCCAACGGCAGGCAGCTAAGAGTGCAAAAAAAAAATTATGTTGCATACATTACGGCGTGCACACAAAAACAAAAGAAAATTGCAAGCAACGGCAAGACCAACCAACAAAAGCAATGCAGGCAACTTTCTGCAGTCACGGCAACAACAACAAAAACAACAGGAGGACAAGATGAGAATCCGTCGAAGAGGTGCACAGACTGTGCGATGCCCTGCATTCTTTTTCCTTAATTTTGCAATAATCTTATGTGTCTCAGGGACTTTTCAAATCGAGTTTAACTTTTTTTTAATGACAAATAATATTTTGCAAATTTTAGTCGGTTTAATGTAGCTCTAAAGTATCTGTGAAAGTTTTAGTATTTTTAGCTGATGAGTGTGGACGTTGATAAAGGGAAGCGGATATGGTGGAAATTCAACATACTATTTCAAAGAAGAAAAACCTTCTCCATCTAGGTGTTCGTACTGACGGACATGGCTCAATGGTTATCCAAGGTCCGTCATGCTTCCTTCTGCCTGTTACATATATCTCGCAAATCTAAAACAACCTTAACGCTACGGGTACAGGGTATAAACAAATATCCTTGATGCTGCAGTAACTCAGCCCAAGCCTTCCTCTGCCCAAGCCACACGGCGACTCCTAGAACTCGGAGCACTAGGAGCACTCGGAGAGTTGCTGAGCTGCTACTTCTGAGTAAATTAACTGAATTTCTTTAATGGTGCTTCTCGTGGCGCATATTTGGCGGCTGAGCCTGGCGCAAATAACTTAACTACCTGCCCTCCAGCGTAGTTGGCCAGGTGAAATTTGCACAGCTACAGCAGCAGCAGCAGCGTCAGGGGCTGGAAAAGATGGCGAAACGGAAACGGCAGCAGCAGCCGTCATCATTTCATTTTTGGCGCCAAGCCGTTGAATCTGGCTCTGCCTAGTACTATGTAGCAGGCTACAAAGCGGTGGGGAGCTAAGAGCGTGCTGGTGGGTGCACAAAGGGTTGGTCGGGCCGGTTGGAGTTGCAAAACAAGTTTTACTTGTAGAAAATGTACTTTGCATTCGCATTAATTAATTAAAAATAAAATATAGTATATATACATACTTGATGGGGGCTGTGCATCATGCACAGGAGGGTGGCACTGCTGCATTCAGTAGTAGAAGTAGAAGAAGAAACTGTGGAAGCAGCAAGAGTAAAGCAAGACGAACATTGGAGTGGGAAGTGAAGCGAACCCAAGTGAATGCAACGGATGCGAAGACATGGCAAAGAAGCATGGGCAAACGGAAGTAGAACGGACACAGAGAAGGTTGCGGGAAAAACTTGATGACTTCAAAACTGGACTTTGGGGCGCGCACATAAAAGCAGCGGCCAGCAACAAAAACAACAACAACTGAAACAAACAAAAATAAAAAGAATAAAATAAAATAAAAGAAAAATAAAACAAAACAAAATTCGCGAAGCTTGGCAAGCGGCTTCTGCTGATGAGGCATAGTAGTCAACATGCAGGGATGGTGGGGTAAGCTGTATGGTTCCTAAAGGGGGCGATTTTATTTTGTTGATTGTTTGATTTTCGTTTCACTCGTCTCCGTCACCATCATCGTCTCCATCTCGCCATCAGAACCATAGCTGACGCACTGCATTTGAACGCAGTGACGGCGTAGACGTTGGTCATTAAAGGGTCGCCAGTACACGTACACTACACTGCGTGCAGCCGCAGAACTTTCTTTGTGAGTGTATAAGCGTGTGTGTGTGTGTGTGTGTGTGTGTGAGCATTGGGCTAAACGGAAGCGTAAGAGGGGGTCATTCATGAAAAACGCACTCGAATTAAATCGCTGTGTGGGCTTGGAATTGTGGCTGCAAAAAAACTCAATCCAACTTTGCGACTGAAGTGCGTTTTGAGCAAACCAACCTGACCAGCTAACAACCAGACCAACAATCGTCCAAGCCACCAAGTAGTCATGTTTCGAACATAAACCAATGTTTACACTGCATTTAGCGCAAGGGGTGCGGGGGAAGCATCCGCCTTGGCCACAAAGTTTTAGACCAAACTGCAGTTGCATTCAATGCAATAAGTCCCTCGTTGCCTTTTTATATGTATACACCAATTGTCGAGTGAGGCGACGGATTGGGGTGCTTAAATTCAAATGGACCACAAACATACTACATATATAATTGCAAATAGTACAAGAGTTAAGATTGCAGCTTACCATATGATTTAAGTAGCTCTTAAGGATACGCTGAGTTTTAACTCAGAATTTAAGGTAACTAAGTGCATTTCAAAAACTACCTTACGTCTACATTTCTTAGTAGGTACTTAATTAACGACGCAGGGGTTTTATACGCTTGGGGTTACATAAGAGCTTTATATATATAGGACTTTATATATCCATATGTATTAATGTTCTGAATACTTTTGTACCTTGGGTACAAAATATAAAAATGTGGTACAGTTGAGGCGGTGCCCGACAGTGGAATACCCTGTACCTTTTGTCTCGAAAAAATTCTGCATATTCCTTCTAAGAACTTTCCAATTGGATTTTTTTTTTTTGGTGAAATTCGATATTTATACCTATAAGTTCCCTAAATTATAACCGATTTTGATGAAACTCAAATATTACGTCAAAGAATTTATTTAAAGTATATGGGGTAAGTTTCAAGTTGGTATGTAGAGGGGTGTGGGAGAAAACACGGTAAATCGATTGCGGGGGGTGGGGGGACCACATCGATAAAATTTGGATGTGGATTTTTTCATTAGAGCCATATGAATCAGTTTACCAAAAATTGTGATTTTGGTCACTTGTAACCATGGCTAAAAACCGCGAAACTCTACTGCGGGGGTTACAGGGGAACCCAAATCCAAGATTCAAAAACCCCTGCACCCTAGGATTTGAAGAATCAATACTATTTCCGATTTATGGTTTTCAACGATGTTTACTATATGTTTTTGGGCTCGCTGAATCTGAAAACGAGGTCCAAAAAGTTATAGCACTTCATGGTTCTGAGATATGGTCCAAAATACCTTTTTCAAAAGGGCCTTTTAGGGTTAAGAGTTCGTATTCGGATCCAAGGGTCGCCCTATTGTGGGCCTTTGCATTCAAGGCTGTTTGATATAGATTTTTAGTTAAGACTTGGAAAAATTTCTTAAAAACTTCCACGGATTTTATCTTTTAATCTTATTAACTAGGATCACGATTAAAATAACTAAAAAGTGGTAATTTTCACAACAATTTTCTCGTAATTCGACCTGGCCGGGGGAGAGTTAACAATACCAACACGATCTTTGGGTAAAAGTTGTTGTTCCCGAATGTTACGATCCGTAAGATCTAGATTGAAAAGATTGACATGCGCATTTGCGGAGAAATTGTGATGCAAAATGATAAGTAAAAATGCATTCCGAGCTAAAAAAAAAAAACTCCCAAAAGCAAGAGCAGACAGAATAAGGAGTAAGAGAAGAAGTTACAGAGACTAGCCAGCCAGACAACCAGCATATTGCAATTTCACAAATCAAACAAAGGGCAAAAAAAAATTTCCACCCATCCCAACCACCGCAATTGTTGTTGTCCTTGCCACTATGGGACGATGGAGCGTCCCAGGGCCACAAAATCCGAAAGAATGACTGAAGCGCCTGCTGCTCGACCAAAAGGACAATGCACACGCACACACTCACACTCACACACGGCTAATATGCATTGCACATGCACATTGCAGCGCTAACTCAAGGAGGAAGGAGAGTGAAGTGGTTAGAGTGTGGTGGGTAAGGAGTATGAGAAGAAGAAGGCGCCACAAACTCAACGCAGCCGAAAGCGAAACTTTTTTCATGACTGTTTGTCTGTTGTTTGGCTTGGGATTGGGCTTGGGCTTGGGCTTGGGCTTTGGTTTGTTTATCAAGTAGAAGCAGCAGCAGCGGCAAATGCATCCAATGCAATTTTTTTTAGGCCGTCATGTAGGCGCAAGTCCTTGCTGCAGCAATCAACTTTTGTAATAGTCCGCTTTACCGCGGGGAGAAGATAAAATGGTAGCTGAGCTGTTTGTGTTTCAGCCGTTTTGCTTTTTGCAAGTCAATCAGTAGTCCAAAAAGTCGTAATGCCAAACGGCGCAACCTCCACCCAACCCATCAGACGCAGCGTTCTAAAGTACTTATTATCCTCGCATGTTGCCAGCCAGCAACGAGAACAGAAAAAAAAATATACATACTATATCGAATGCATTTTCATGAGCTGGCATTCCAACTAAACGTCAAACTGCAGTCTGAAAAAAAAAAAAAACCAAAATGCGCAAAGAAATTGAAAAAAAAAAAAATGTAGGAATGGATTGCAGTTGGAGGCTTATGATGGCGCACATATATGGCAAAAAAAGATTTCCAATTAAAAGGAATTGCTGCTATATGTGGATTTTTGTGCTTATTAGGCTGGCAGCCTATATATCCCCTCATCCCCTGATTCTGTTTACCATCTCTATCACAGTCGAGTACTTGAAAGCTCTGCACATTTGGTAATCAATTTCTGTTGTTGTAGCTGCCACTGTCGACGACGGCGTCGTTGTTGTATAGACAATCTTTGCTAATAGGCTGCCAGCGATGCTCCACCTCTCTTGCCGAGCGAATGCATCTAATATGCTGTATCGCATAGATACATTTTTGCCATGTTAGGATTACACAAATTCATTGTTGTTACTGTTGGCTTAGAGTGTCAATGCTTTCAGTTAGGACAAGCCGCGCAAGATTGCCAAGGATTAGTATTTTTATGCAGTGGAACAATTACTCATAATGCCGACAAGTGTCTTGTTGTCAAGGGAATAGTGCGCCTAAAAGACTGCAGCATTGCACAAGTCCGTTTTCTATGTGGATTTCATGCATACTTTAAATTGTGTAAGTCCCTTTTCAGCTAATTTCCCCAAACCAGCCAGCATAGAAAATTGCATTGAAACTGTACAAAGTGGACACACAAATCGAGAATTATCTGAACGAAACAAAAATATAACTCTTGCTGCAAAGAACGTCGTGTGCACAATGGGTTAGGTAGCTGGGCGAAAAAAACAAACAAAATTCTTTGAGGGATCTAAATGAACGAAAGGTAACACAATGCTCAATATAAGCATATGTAGCTGTTTATGAATGGACGGATCAGAATGGAATAGGTCACAGTGCACACTCTCTAATGCAAAATAAGTGCAAAGGCTTAACAATCCCAAATGCTTAAGTACATTTTCTACTGTCTATGGGTTTGGGTTGACAAACGATTCACAAAAGTAGAAGAGTTTGTAACCAAAATTTCGAAAATATGTGAGAAAATATGCAGTTTTCTTTATCAAAATTGCAGTTGGTTATTTTAACTTTTTGCATTTTTCATAGGGGGAAACCCTTTCTTTAGGAGACATCTCCTTGGTTTCCTCAGCCGCATATTGGGACAGCTGAAAAGTTACTGAGTTTTGTGTTTCAGTGATTTTATTGATATGCGCTCCGGCATTGTTTGATTTATTCATGCCACACCTTGATACTTTTGAAGTACAAAGCAGAAAAGTCGAATGGCAGTCTCGTCTTTTGTTTGTTGGCTGTGATTGGCAAGGGTAAAACTACATATATTTGAATGAGTTAATTTGTGGTTCTAAGCATTTTCCTCAGTCTCTTGGTGAAATATTCTGTGCATATGTAAGGGGCTGGGACAGCTGTTTTTCAAGTGTCTGAGCTACTGGTCATTGCAAGCCCTTAACCATAATTTTGCTAGCCATTAAATAGATGCATCGGCTGAAAATGCAGTGGAATTAATATCTTGTATAATACTGCAGTAGAGGAATATATTGAACTCTGAGGTATATTTATGTGTAGAGTTGCAGCCAGCATTGAAATATAAATCCAATTAAAGGTTAAGTCCTTGCAGACAACTTGCCGCACGTACTACAAGGAATCGTTTATTTTGCACCTTGACATAAACAAGAGGCAAATGAAAAACGCAAATCATACGCAAAAGTCGACAAAGATGCGGCATCTTTTACGCTACGTAATCGATATGGAGGACCCGCATGAATATTTTTAAGATGCAACAACAGCAGGCCATAGCTCAGGGCAATGTGCAAAAGTAGATGTATCGCATATCCTGTCTTCTCGATGGGCTTTGTTTGCCAAATGCCAAAACCAAGAAAAACGCAGCACAAGTCCCTTTTAACCTTTTGCCCTTTGTCGATGACATGCCGTCAGCCTGTCAGCTGGTGCTGCAATCTGTTTTCGTTGTTTTCCTAAATAATCATAAATTGCCAAATCAGCCGTATGCGCATCCCTATCAGGTGTTATAGTAGCTGACGCGTGTCTATTTGTGGCCAACTGTGATTTGTCGATGCCGGCTGGTAGTCCATTATTAAGATCCAACGCGTCATATGTTCTAGCATTGACCCAGTTGTAGCTACAAGATACTTTTCTTTATAGCAGAGCCGTTATATGTTGTTGCTGCTATTGTTGGCCGCATGGCAAATTACCCGCTTAATTGTTAACATGCCACTTTGGCCTACATACAAAGTGAACGACTTTTTGTGGAAGATATTTGTTTTTTGTAGCTGGGTTTTCTTATATGCAAATGCACATGATATACAATATACAATTCAATTTTATATAAATGGGTAAAACCAAGCAGCAATATTAATGTTGTACATAAAAGTTGAAAACTACAAAGTTGATGTCAAAGTAATGCTGATTACAGAAAAATACCCACTGTAGAAACAATAAAAAGAAAACGCATTAACAATGTGTACTAAAAGAAAAAGCTTTTTAATTAAAAGTCCTCAAAGTCGCCTTAAAAAACCAGTCGGAAATGCAACGGGCAACGGAACTTTGCCAAAGAAAGTCGACAAATGAAAATCAAGCAAAAATCACAAAACTTTTATTACAATCATCACGATTATCGTCATCATTGCTTTCGTAAAACGCCTATACCATACCATTTGCCATCATCATCATCGTCATTGTCGTCTGCAAAAGCCGCCCCCACGATTGCAGCAGCTGTAACTCTTGTCGCCTACTTTGTCATTATAATTTTCCTTTTCAAGCAAAAATGAGAAATAATAATTTGTGGCCAAAAGAAATGCATTTTATTATTATTATTATGCCTACTTTCTCTGTTCAAAATTTTTAATCAAACTGATTCTCTGCATTTTTTGTTGGATTGTTAGCTATTGGGTATAGACAAGGAGTTAGGGTGAACGAGTAACAACCAAAATAATAAATTAAAAACAACACTTAAAGACGAATCAGAGGCAAGACTATCTTAAAGCGTACACTTACCACCCCCGCTACCTTATTTATTGACACATTCTTATTGGTGCGTCTAGCGACTCCCTATGGCAGTCCAGTAAAAACAAAAAATACCAACTACATACACCTACACTTGATTGAACGACAGATGCGGTACGATAAGATACAAAAACCCGAAAACCAGTCGAGACCGCAGCGAATAAGAAAAGTTCAAGTAATACACACACATTTACACACACACTCACACACACAGGCAATTAGAAAGAGTCGAATATATGGGCCAACCGAAAAGCACCAAAGCAAGACCTAAGAAAACTCACACCAAGACAAACCAAGAAGGAGAAGCCACTACAACAAAGCAAATTGATGACGACAAATTCGCCGCAGAAACTTGTTTGAGCGCCCGAGACAACGAACTCTACCGAACCAAATTGAACCTGGGCATTGTTGTGGCTGGCAATGGTTCGGCTTTGGCTTTCCCCCTTGCTCTTCGTCGCGTCGCGTCATGTCGTTGTTATCATCTTCTTCGTCTTTGCATTCGTCGTGACGTCATGCCCATGCCTCAAGAAACCACTCAAGGAAACGCAACGACCTTCAGACCATACGTCAGCGAATGAGTCAATATAAAGAAATAGCAAAAGGAATGAGCGTGCCATGTGTAAACGAAGAAGAGCACACAAATTGAGAACAGAGAACAGAAAACTGAGAACTGAGCAAGAGACCACGACGCGTTTCAATTTCGATGACCTGCACCAGGCACTTTATTTGTGCGTTTAGTTATTTTTTCGTTCTTGCATCTTATAGTTCGTCATTTTCTTTATCGCAGCCGTCGCGTCGGATGTTTAGCGCGCATAAAGAAAGCAGCAAGACGTTTGGAGACCAATTTTTTCTGTGGATTTCGCATCGAACATATGACTCTGGCTCTGGATTAACTTTAATTTGTTTTTGATTGTTTGTTGCTGGGCTTGCAATACGAACATGCTTTGTGTAAGTAAATTCTGAAATAATGCTTGTATTTGGTTTCTGGTTTTAGCTTTGGTGATTCGGTTCTGCAAGATAAACCCAACCGCAGGTCCGTAGGGAGCGTCTGCTTTATCGCAGCTTGGCCTTGGTTTGTGTCTTGATTTTGTATCTGTTTTCAAGTGGGCGTACTTCTTGGCAATTAAATAGGCGTTTTATGAAATTAATCAACTACGCATGCGTCCAGCGGGAATAACAATTTGAAAGGCAGTGAGCCGAGCTGGCACTCTTGGATAGACATAAGCTGAAGAAATTGTGTCAAAGTGAAATCTAATGAGTTTATGAACAGGCTTGTGGATAGATAGGCATTAATGGATCGAGTTTATTTTGTTTATACATGTGCATGTATGCGTGTAAAGCATTAAAATAGAATTCAAAGAAAAATGAAAAGTAGATGAAATAACTGTTGCTGGCGTCTGGCGTCTCGGGAGGGCAGTTTTCTTTGTGATGACTCAGTACGGCAAGATCGACAGATAAATATTATGAAGTGGCAAAGAGTGAAGACCTTAGCGAAGCGGATAGCAAAGAGAGGAGAAGTGCAGTGTTGTCAAGTCAAAGTAAACTAGAAGACAAACAAAGAAAAATAAAACGAAAGCGTAAAGCGTAAGGCGCTAAAGTGAATAAGGAAATAAAACTGAAGTGAAGACCAACGGGTTGAGTTCGCAAGAAAAACAACAAGAAAAAGTGGTGTTAAAAGTTCTACTTAAATTTAATAAATTTGAGAATCTTAAGGTAAATTGAGTTTCCAAAAATGTATCGTCAATTGTTCCATGAACTTAACGATAGCAATTGATGTTTTTCTTGTCATTAGCAAATTATTGCATTGTTTACACTAGGCCAGGTTCTGCAATTGTATTTTGTCAGCCATTTTAGCAATACAAAAGAGTTTATAAGGTGCAACTGTCTATATGCAGGCAAAAACTCCAAATGAGGCAGCTGCAGTTGAAATGTTTTAAACACATCTACACAATTTCACGGATACGAATAAGGCTCAAAAGGAGCACAGACGCGAGCAGAAAGAGGCAAAGCGGCAAAACAACAAAATGTAGACGAGAATGCCGCGGCATGGAATCAAAAACGTGCAAGTCAGAGAGAGGGATGATGTTATTGCACAAAACCGAGAGAAATGAAGTAAGGCAGCGGCAACATCAACAACAACAACAACAACAAAAACGTCGTCGACGATGACGACAACATAACAAGTAAGCAGGATCAAGGACGCAGGCAGGCCAGCTGTTTGGTAGGAAGGTAGCCAGCAGCACAAAGCAGAGGACGAGAAATGGTTACAAGCAAACGGGCGAATGAAAAGAAAAGGGAGATTAAGGACCAGTTCTTTGTTCCTAGTAGTTTCATGGGTATCGGAGTTTTTTTTTGGAAACTCATTAGTAGTACGCATAGGTAGCGCAGATCATCGAGCATATCCTAGCATGAGCGAAACGTAAGTGTAAAAGGAAAGTAAGAAAAATAAATAAGGGAACAAAAAAGGGAGGAATCATATTCAGAAACACGCGTTAGTCAGCCAGACAGAAGTGAGTGCAAATTCCTAAGGCCACGGCACCATCGATTACTTGAATGCGAAATTTTCAGGGTAGTGTCGACCGAGAGTATAATTATTCATCTCTGTCGCTTTAAGTTGTTTTTATTTTTCTGCAGATAATTCCAAAACCGGTTGCAAATTGTAAATGAAAATGTTTCAGGAAAACTTGTTTTTAGAACCAAAAAATTTCAAATTCCTTAAATCACTTTTGTGCATTTTTAGTACTATTTGAAGAGTAGTGTATTTGGCACAAAAGAGATTTAAGTTTTATAATCATGGTTATATCATCGTTTATGGCACCTGTAGAAATGTTAATCTTTTTTTACTCTTTTTCTAGGCTGCATGCAGCTGCCGTTAACACCAAATAGTCAACAGCAAACGATTTATAGCAAACAAAAGGCCGGCTGGCAATCTAATTTGGCTGCGATCAAATCATCCACGTCATCAACAACCACACGACAACGACGACTGTAAGACAGACGAACCGTAGATGATCATTAAAGGCTCACTGGCTCGTGGCATATGAAGTATTAGGGATACATTAAAAGCAAATGTCGAGGGGTTGATAGCGTCGTGTTGAATTTCAAAAGAAGTTCAAATATTCATGTTCATGTACAAAATGCTCGTCTAGCTAACTGAGTGGCAGGCAGTCTGGCAAGGCGCAAAACAAAGCGATCCTGTGAGGACGAGCTGCTTATCAGCCATGCATTGGCAAAGCAGCAAGCATTGAGGGTTAGAAACTACACGCGCTAGGGAGTTCTTATCTTAAAGCTTAGGGTGGAAGACCGCAGCGGAAAAAAGAGCAGATGCGCAAAAGGCTACGATAAATAAGCGCAGGGCGCAGTAGAAGCAAGGAAAAATTTACAGCGCGTGCTCGGCGCGCGTTGAAATTGTTTTTTTTTTGTTTTTTTTGTATACCCTGTTGAAATTGTTAACCTCCTGTAGACAAGCAGCTTAGTCATTTTTTATAGGCGCTTTTAATTTAGATACATTCGGGCAACTTTATTTCTAAATTTCTTCAGAAAAATGTCTGTAGAACGCCGCTTAGAAATTGTAGATTCTAGTTTGACAAATGAAAAAAGTAATATACTAAAAAAAAACTCAACAAAAAGTTTTAAAAGGTCTGAAAAGGAAAATTTTGAGAGCAAGATTACAAAAGTGGAAATAGCCACATGCCTATCTAACACAGACAATAACGAAGACAACGGTATTGATATAAGCACTACCACCACCACGGGTGCCAAAGCAGAGCCAGCCACACCAGCCAACACGACGGCGGTGTTAACGAAACAAGATGCGCCAGATGGGAGCGCCGCGGATCTTAAGATTTCCAACCAAGGCAACGGCAGTTACAGGATCATCAAGACTCTGGGGAAGGGAAACTTTGCAAAGGTGAAGCTAGCCCTACACTTACCAACTGGTCGTGAGGTGGCCATAAAGATTATCGATAAGACACAATTAAACAGCAGTGCCAAGCAAAAGCTGTACCGTGAAGTGCGGATTATGAAGCTTCTTAACCATCCCAATATCGTGCGCCTCTTCCAGGTTATAGAGTCGGACCGCACGCTCTATTTGATCATGGAGTATGCTAGTCGAGGTGAACTTTTTGATCATTTGGTTAAGAACGGGCGATTACGCGAGCGCGATGCTCGAAGATTATTTCGTCAGCTTGTGTCGGCCATACAGTACTGTCATAGCAAATTTGTGGTGCATCGTGATCTTAAGGCGGAGAATCTGTTACTTGACCACAACATGAACATCAAGATTGCGGACTTTGGTTTTGGAAACACTTACGATCCTAATGCTCAGCTAGAGACCTTTTGCGGTAGTCCGCCCTATGCAGCACCCGAACTGTTTATGGGTCGCAAGTACGCAGGACCGGAGGTTGATGCCTGGTCCTTGGGAGTGGTCCTGTACACACTTGTCAGTGGCTCGCTGCCCTTCGATGGTGGCACACTCAAGGAACTACGCGAGCGTGTACTGCGTGGCAAGTATCGGGTGCCCTACTATATATCTATGGATTGCGAGAATCTTATGCGCAAGTTTTTGGTGCTTAATCCGGCCAAGCGCACTACGCTGCACGCAGTCATGTCCGATAAGTGGATCAACATGGGCTATGATGAGAGTGAACGTTTGCGCGCTTATAGAGAAAAACCAATGGAGCAGCAGGATCCCGTTCGTGTGGAACTGATGGTCACCATGGGCTACAAGCGACGGGACGTGGAGAATTCCTTTATGACGCAACTCTTTGATGATATTTACTGCACCTACATGC
This sequence comes from Chymomyza fuscimana, assembly GCA_949987675.1. Taxonomy (NCBI): domain Eukaryota; kingdom Metazoa; phylum Arthropoda; class Insecta; order Diptera; family Drosophilidae; genus Chymomyza; species Chymomyza fuscimana. The sequence goes on from OX465088.1 coordinate 91,061,179, forward strand.
TGATGGGCTTACCCAAGCCCAGAAACTCACGGCAGGAATCGTCTACTGCTGAAGCGGTAGCTTCTTTAGCAGGGCCTCCTGTGACCACAACAAACATAACATTTCCACCGAACATGGGTCGCCCCACAGCACCGCGTTTAGCCAACTCGGTGGCAACTCCTACTAATTCACCAATAACTATCAAAGCCCCTACACCTGCACAACCTGCTCTTGGCTGCAGCCAACCTCCAGCTAAGCCCACTCGTCGCACGCCACGAAAGACATCTAACAGCATTGCACGCTCCGAGCCGATATCGCGTACTCCTCAAACTCCACTCACGCCTAAGGGTAAACGCTCCGTTGACGTAAAGCCTACTTTGCTCAGTGCACAACGTCAATTAATGCAGACACAGAAGTTGTCCAGTTCGAACATCGCAACTCGCCTGCAAAATATGGGTACCGTTTCGTCACGGCGACCCACGACGGTCTATGAGAAGGCAGAGGCTTTAGCAGGCCCGCCTGCCCCGGCCCCAAAGTCCCCCAAAAATGGAAATCTCAATGAGCGCCTGCATATACCTAATAGTCAGGGTCAAGCTGCAGGTGCTGCTGCTGCTGCTGCGGTTGGAGGTGCCACAAATGGCCATTCTGTCACCAACACCGACAAGTCTTTGGAGAAGCCATTTTCACGCAATAATGTCGCGCGGGCTACCTTCCACTTTGGTCAGGGCCGCAACAACAAGCAAGGTCGAGGAGGAACTGGTGGCACTGAGGAGGATAATTATCAGACCCCTCCACTCTCTGCTGATGATACGAAACCTGCCTCCCGCATTGGTTTCTTCTCGAAGCTGACTGCGCGTTTCGGACGTCGCGTTATACATTTGAATGAAAAGGATGCCTCGGAGCAACGTAAAAATTTGACAAAGTAGATAGTCTCACACACACACACACACTCACACACACACACACACTCACACAAATATATGAATGTATTGTATATGCAAATGAGATTCAAGTTTATCCTCATTATATTTCGCTGCATGATAAAATTAAAAAATAAAGTACAAATGAAGAATTAAACATAAATTGTTAACTTATGGTTCGAATTAGTATAAAAGATAGATTATAACATTTATATTAATGATTGTTTCTTAAATAAAAGCCATAATTAAATAAATTTTAGGCGTCTCGAATTCATGAATATGTTGCATTAATGCCTTTAAAACTGCAGCCGAAATTTTTTGCAAATAAAAAATGCTTTGCGTGTTGACGTCACATTAAATATTACCGGTGTGCGGATACATTTACGCATACTCTATCAAAAGGGGCTTTGAAAATATAACCAAACACGAAGCCGCAATCATTTTGCACTTTTTATGTAGAAAATTTAAAAAGTACACGATTCCAAGTTAGCCTGAACGTAGGCGTTAAGGTGCGGAAGGAACAGGCGTTCACACTGCCTGCACATGACAATATCCGGAAAATTCCCTCGTAGGTTTTATACACATGGTGGGAATTTTAACCAAACAACACTAAACAGAACAGGGTAGCTAATTGGGTATGAACTTATTGGAAGAACTTATTGAAAACGGAAGCAGTAAAGTTTAATTTATTTAACTGCGGAAGTTAGCCAAGAAAAGTAACAGGTCGCACATATGTATGTATATTACGATCCCTTTAATGGGAGTTTCTGTATTACATATAAAACTATGAGGTGATACGATTGGAGTTGGAAAAAAGCCAGCGTATTTGCATTTCACTTGACTAGTGTGCTGCGTGCTGCGTTGTACCGATAGGTTAAACTGATAAATAATCAAAAATATACTTAAAATGCATGAAAGCAATTTGAGTCAATATATTTACGCTTAAGTTAGATAAGATATAGCAAACAATTGAGGTAAAATATATCAAGGATTAGAGTCCCACGATTTTATGTGAGACTAAATTTCTGATAAGAAGGTAATGTGTAGATTAGATAAAGCACCAACTAAAAGACAAAATCAAGCATATGGATCGCGACACTGAAATGATATTTATTTCGGATATATTTTCTGGATTGCTCAGCTTTTTGGCATCCACGCCATTTATTCAAACAAAGTTCTAATTCACGCATTATTAAGAGTCGCTTTTAGTTTCTGTACTCTGAAAATTTTGTACTCATATGCACTCGTTAAAAGTTTTTAGTCTGATTAGATTGTATTGTATCTTTGTATTTTTTAGCTCGCTTTTACAAATTATAACGTTATATTTTTTATCTTTTTTATCTAGCAAATGTATGTGTCGGGCATCTCCGCCCCATGGTATAATAAGTAAGGTAGAGTAAGTTTGACGTGTCGTTCTCTTTGCTGGGGCCATATTTTTCATTCAAGCATGCATAGATTTTTAAACGAGAGTGTCAGTGTGTATGCGTCAGCTTGTGTGTTGCTTCTCTCTCTCTCACATTTTTTTGCTCTCACAGAATTTATGGCCCCGAGTTCGGCAAACTTACTCTACCTTACTTATTATACCATGTCTCCGCCCTACAAGTAATACAATATAGATCATCATGAGCAGACAAGTCGATATAGCCATATCTATCTGTCCATTAATAGCTACAGAATAAAAATTTGAGTAAAAGATAATTATCTACTGGCAGATCACACAAACACTATAAAAGCTACTCACCCGAAAGTTATCATAATTACACTCCTTATTGCTAAGGATAGTATGGCATGAGTGCTTAAGAAGCACTTAAAAAATCAATAATGTATATGTGACATGCTATATATATATAACACGTAGCACTAAAAAAATGTTGCACTGCTGGCTCGTATTAAATCCTTGACTACGAAAATATCTCTCAAAAATTTCGATTGCAACTCATGGCTGACTAAATACTTAAAATGAATTCAATCTCACGAACAGCTTTAAAAAATATAAAAACAAAGCACGCCTAATGATAGCTGCTTACAGATGTAAACAGCTGATTTTATACAATTTTGTGCACAAGGGTTGCTCACGTTGTAAGCCTGCACAATTTCATGAAAAATAAAAATAAATATATTTAAAAATATTAAATAATATTTTTTATAAACAAGACTAATACGTGTATGGTTAGTTAGTGAATGGTTGGTTCGTGTATTGAGCGAGGCTATTATAGATTTGTTCAAGGTATACCCAAGTATATGTGTCTAAAGTTTTGCTGTGTTTACAAGCACATGCCTTACGAATGGGCTTCGAACTATGCACCGATTACACTAGTCGACGATGAAAAATCTCGAGAGATGGGTCTTATATTTTATGTTAGAGTAATGTTTCAGCGTTACAAAACACCTTTTTTTTTTATCCTTCCATAGCTTGTTTTTTTTATGGCTATTTTAGTGAAAAATTACATTTGAGGTCATAAAAATTGGAAACCTTAAGAAAAAACTACATCCGAAAGTGTGTGCCCAAAACATCAAAAAACACAACATTTTGGTGACTCTTTGTACAAATATCGCTATTTCTTTCAGAAAAACTCTTTGACACTTAAAAAGTTAGATATTTAATTTTATTGGTCATGATTTGTAGATGCGATTTCTATATAATTTCGTCTTTTTTTGTCAAAAAATGACCGGCTTATTGAATTTTTAGTAAAAACGAAATAATATAATTTTTTTCGAATGATTTTTTTTTTGTCACTTTCAACTGCATTTAAACTTTGAAAAGTGATTCACTTTTCTATATTTTAATTTGTTATAGAAAGTACATTTCAAATAAGCCCTTTTTCTAGAAATTTGAACTGCCCATTGAACGCCAGTAGCTGAATATATCACTATAAGTATACGAAAAATCATGATTTCACCAAAAATTACATTTTTTGTTTGTAATGGTGCTTTAATAAAACAATAATTGGGGATTTACAATATAATTTTTTAATGCGTATAACGGTAACAAATTTATAAAAAAAAAAAATAAAAACGAAAAACACGTTTTTTTTAAACTTTTTTAAACATATGTACTGAATAAGCTTGAACTTTTTTTTAAATCTGCGTTGTCTTTATAATAAGCACATTTTTTTAAAACAAAATATGAAATTATATAATGTAGTTGGTGTAAAGACAGTCTATCAATATATTAACTCTAAACATTAATTTTTGTAAATATTTAGTTTTTAGGTTATTTTTAAGTTAAAATTAAGGTTTTCCCATTTTTCCTTACTAATTTCATATTAATCAACGCAAACATCAATACACACATGTATGTAAGGTCAAAAATAACATAATCATAAATATTTCAGTTGAAAGCATCGGCTAAAACTCTGTAAAATTATAATAATAAACCATTGGCTTTAATGAAAGTGTATATGAAATATGAAATTTTCTTATTTTTTATGTTAATTTTTTAAATATGTTAGTCACCATTTTTTTAAACACGTTATCTATCCCTTATACCCTTAATACGGCGTAATTATAAATCAAATCGTTTCGATGGAACAATTTTAAAATAATTAAAGTAAAATTTTTGTAATGCTTTTTTTAACAGTTGAGTAGATAAGGATTTTTTTTTTAATGAATGTTAAATTTGGTGTAATGCTTGGGAACTCTAAAAAACTTCCGTACGCCACATTTGGTCGCGATATCTGTATTAATAAACAAATTATAGCCTGAAAGTTTTGTGCATTTTTCGAGGTGCCTTGTATTATCCCTATGGGAGCTATATAATATTGCTTCGATATCGAACAAATAAAATAAACTTGCTCGTGGTATTTATAAAAAGGAGTCTAATCTAATGGTCTGGCTCTTACCATCTCTGAGATCTACATAGAAGTTCATACAGATGGCCATGTCTTTGCGGGTATCCGATGTCTGAACCAATGAGTAAGTATGCCAATAATATTTAAAAACAGTCACCGACTATCTATTATCTATTATCAGTTCTATCGCTTATTCTTGTCGTTAATTGATTTTTTTCATCGCGCACGTGTGCCTAATTTAAGCTTCAGTCTTACCTATAATCAACACCATGGCTCCTGGGCAACCTAATTTAGGGGACAACCGCTTCGCTAGGCTTAGCGTTAAGGCCCAAATGGGATATCCCGAATGGGATTTATCAAAAGTTTCCAGGTACTCGAAGGCTGTGAAATTAAAACCTGCACCCGAATGTGATAAGCCACAAAAACATCTCAAAGCGCCGTGCAATGCAATCTCCTCGACCCCCCCGCATTACAAACTACCATCAACATATTTTCTTAAAGCTCACTCTCTTACGAAAACATCGAAAACAAAATTAAATGCAATTAAAATCACGAGCTCTCAGTTTCGAAGCGCACGAATCTTTCCATTCAAAAAATCAAAATAACTTCAATAACTCAAACTACACTAACAGCTCTCACAAACATAACTCTTTAATAAATGATATAACCGTTTCTGACACTTCTATGGAAGACCTTGACTCTTAGTCGAGTCTCTTTACTTGAATATTCCAACTCTAGCTAACATAAAATAACTCCCTTAGTATCTATAATGTCCATTAAAATTTTACAATGGAATTTGAATGGTATTTTCAGTAACCATATTGAACTCACTCTGCTTATAAAAGACTGACTATTCGCCTGATATTTTCCTTGGTTCCAAGGCATATACTAGGTATTCCCCTTACTTACAATATTATCAACTCAAATTAGTACATTTTTGACTATAACTTCTGTTGTATTTGTCCGATTTGCTCATTTTCGATACACAGATACATGTAATCACGACGCATCGCTATGTTAAGTTTCAGATAAAAATATTAAACGGTGTAACTAAAAACCGCAAAAATCAACTGCGGGGGAACGGGGGAATATATCGATATGATTCAACAAACTTCATCTTCTGAGGAAATATGCGCATCAGGTGGTAAAGTTTGGTATCTCTAGCTCTTATAGTCTCCGAAATCTAGGTGTTCATACAGACGGACGGACGGACGGACATGGGTCAATCGCTACCCGAGCTTATGATAAGTATTTTGGTATAAAGGACTTGGGGTCTGCCATGCCTCCTTCTGTCCGTTACATACATTGCACAAATCTAGTATACCCTTTGTACCTATAGGTACAGGGTATAAACAATACAATATTGCTACGTATCCAACACTTCGCGTCGAACGCTCTTTCTACAAAAAACATGTCACCATTCTGGCGACGGATTTTAAAGAGCCTTCGATCGTGGTGGGCTTCATGCAGTGTTTTGCCGACTCGAGAGCTGGGGCGTTGGTCCTAGGCTTTATAACCTTATAAAAGCCTTTATGACCAATCGCACTTTCAGATTTCGAGTGAACAACACCTCTTCTGCCTCCCACAAGCGATTCAACGGAATTCCACAAGGAATTCTCTGTCGTTCTCTTCACGATAGCGTTTGAACAACTTAACACCATTCCAAGGTAAACTTCTTAGCATCTTAGCCCAATCGGGCGCCTCTCTTGCCATAGAAAAATGTCAAATCCTGCACATTTGCAATTTAAGAAAAAATGTATCAAAAATGTGGATAACCTATAAATCTTGGGGATAACCTTCAACTCTAAGCTTCTTTAAAAGCAACACTGCCAAGGCACAAATGAATATCTATTAACTGGCTCTACATGGCCGCTTTGCGTACTATGGATTTTGATCAAATTTGGTACAGTGCAAAAACTTCGGAATGCAAAACTTGGTTACGATATCTTTATAAACAAATGAATTATCCATCTAAAACTTTTTGTTTTTTTCGAGGTCCTCTGAAACACCCCTATGGGGAGCAATATAATATAACCCCGATATCGAAAAAATAAAATAAACTTGTCTCCCGTAGGATAATAAGGGATCTTATCTAAAAGTTTGGTTGGTATGAAAATATCGTAAAATATCTTTCGGAATTCTAAAGCAATATATCGGATTTAATTGCAATGCGGTGGTACAGTTTATCCCAAAGTCGTCCGCGCCCGACTTTAACGTACACCATCTTTTTTTTATTTTTAATATATTTCAGTCTTTTATAGTCAGTCCTGGCCATATCCGAGAAATCCTGACACTTTAAAGAGTATTACAAAAGTTGTTTTAAAGAACTGTTCAGTTAATCAGAAACATCCCAAGTCAACTTGCACTCACTTAAACTTCAATTATACAGACGCCTTAGAATATGCTATGGAAAAGTTTTGATGGTCTTGGCGGAAATACCAATAAGAAAAGTATCTGCACATTCAGAAGCGTCTTTCCCATAAAAACAAAAGCTAATTTGCGGCAAAAGTCATAACGAGCTCGTAAGAATCAAAAAAAGAACACGAAACACAGCAAAAGATGAAAATTACAAGGATGAACAACAATAGCAACTTTATGCAAAGCGTAATCCAAACGGCTCGTCGTCTTACCAAGGCTCTCAACAACTAATTGAGGGTGGATTTGCCCAAGTTGAAATCTTCCATAGATTTGGTGCTCACTTAAAGGCCCTAGCCAAAGTGTCTGCCTGCAACGCCTTGAGTGTGACTTGGGTCGAGTCATGCCACCCACAATTATGTCAATAGCCCTCAGTAACGGAAAGTGAAACAGTTTGTGGGTGGTAGGAAGTAGTTGGATTGGGTTGGTCTGCAAATTGCTCGCCGAGATTTTGTAGTGCTCTTTGTTTGACAAAAGGTTGACTTGACTTGGCTCACCTTTTTGATTTGGGCGTTTCATTGTTTACGATTTGTAAATATTTTATAGACCATTTGTTTGCTCATAAGAAATTTGCTAAGAACTGTGGTAAACGTCCCTGTTCCTTGACAAGTGGGGTCGAGCATTTATTAAGCATTTCATGCATTTTTTTTTTATTATTATATTTTATACTTTTCTTGCGGTTACTGAAGGTCACTGAATGGGTCCAAGTCCAAATGTTCAAAGTTTTTCAGTACACTTTAGCACTAATTGGCTCTGATTCATTTTTAAGCGCTTTTCGTGCGCCTGCATTATTATTTTTATTCTCATCAGGTTAAAGCTTGTAGTAAAGAAGTTATTTTTTAGATAATAATTAAAGTTTGTCAGACCAACCCTTTAGGCAGCTTTGTTGCTGCTAAGTTTGAAACTATTTTGTCTAATTTTCTGCTTGATTTAAGCGTTTAATAGTTTTTAGATTTTTTGGCCAACAATAGTGGAAGCAACCCCGTCTTGCCTTGCCAGCTGACGACACTTTGTCTTCTGGGATGCTTCATTTTCTTGCTTAAACTTTAAAAACTTTTCTTATTGGCAAAGGGTTTGAAACTTTACTATTGTTTACGTTCTATTACTTGTTGGCCCTTTTTTTCTTTTTGTTTCTGGTTACTGGTAGTTAATCAATTTTTTAGTCCCGAGTCTTTTATTTTTGCAGATTGTTTAAAAAGTTTATATACAGTAGTACAGATGTGGGTATGTGTGGCTTGTTCGAAAGGAAAAACTTTTAATTAAGAAAACCTTGAAGTGATTTATTGATTAGCTAGGCGTAGGTCAAACTTTTCTGTCTCAAATAAAGCTCAAAAACGAAGTATTAGCCAATGAGATAACCGCATTTGAAAACTAAGAATCAAATGAATAACTCGCATGCGATTTATTTAAGGGGAACTTAGAATAAATTATAGTAGAAAAGAAAAAAAAGCAAACAAAAAAATTTGAAAACAAATACAAAGCGCGGCGAACTAAAGCAGAGCCGACTGAGCCGATACAATAGAAAAGGAAAGAAGAATGAGACCGGAATGAGACTACTCCCACACCCTAAAAGCAATGAAAATAAAAGCCAGTAGAAAATTCAGCTTCGATTCGTTGAGTTGTTGAGGCGCGCTGCTTACAGAAGCGCAAAGAAATACACCCACTAAACTCACACAAAGATACAGATACACACTCACACCCACACAGATATACACTCAGCCACGTTCTCTTGCCGCTTCACATTTTGCTCAACTAGCAGAACGAAAACTTTGAGTTTGGTGCCAGCCCACGTAGAGAAACCGAGAACTACAATGAAGACCGGAAAAACTTTTATTCATTATTATTAATCTATTTTTTTTTTAGTTTGCACTGCCCCTGACCAATGCGCACCAAGAAAGATGGACACAAAATGGCGCACATTTCCGTACAGAAAAATTTCAAAAATACATATTAATTACCAAAGTCAAACCCAGTGCCCACTCACTGAAACTTGGAAGTTGGTCTGTGCCACAGATTTTATGCCCACCTGCCGTTGCCTTTTTTAATTGTAAACAATATGAAGATAATCAGTGCCCAGAAATCGGTGCCTCGTGGATGACTCAGTTGCCGAGTGAAAAATTCTTCATGACAGTTGGTCACAACACACCCTGCCACCTGCAACTTGGATGCAGATGCCAATGCCGATGCCGATGCCGATGCCAATGCCGTCGTTGACTTTGAGCGGAAGTGTCGCGGTGGCAATAACAAAAAAGCGGAACTACTCTTGAAAGATTTGCGTTGGACGTTGCCCGTTGTTCGTTGTATGAAGGTAGATGTTGTTTGCTGTTTGGTGGTTGGGGTTTGTCGTTAGTCACCTTCCACTTGCCTGTCTGTGGCTTTTCAACAGCATCGGAACTTTGGTTCCATGGCGGGGTGCCCTGGTTGAGTTTGTCAAGTTGCCGTGAGGTAATTTTTTTTTCTTTCTGCTTCGCGCATATTATTAACGTTTTAATACGTATTAATATTGTTTCCACCCGTCCCTTCGTTTTCGATTTTCGCTTTTGTTTTGTTTTGTTTTGTTTCTGGGCTTGGTGTGTGCTATATGCTATATGCCTTTGTACAAGTTCGAGGGTGAACGTTAGGGATAGTGTGAGGCTACGGACACTTGTTGCAGTTTCGTTTCTTTTTACCAACATACTATTTACTAGACAGACAGCACGTGGGAAACATTGTAAGCTTAATTAAACTTGGTAAGCTGTAATGTATTTTGAACTTCCGCTTTTGGCTAGCAATTTGGCAGTGAGATATTATATGAGAACATTTCGAGATATGGCCAAATTAGACCAGACAAGACTAGATAAGTGCTCTAGTAGTTTACTACAATGCGATGCTTGAATGATTTGAGCCGGCGGGAGAAGGTCACCCTAAGCTAGGCACGCCAAGTGCTCATGTATCCGGTCTCGTTTTATATCTCGCCAGTTGGGCGTGCTCAGCTTAGTATAGTTAAGCTTGGTTCAGCTCAGATCAGCTTTCGTGCCATACCATCATCTGAATATTGTGAATCATGAGTGTACGTATGTGTATGTAAGTGTAAGTGTGTGGGCACTCATAAGTCTGTCAATTGTACTATAGATAGTTCGTACAACATTTTACGCTATATGTAAGCTCTCGTTCTCCACAGTTATAGATAGTTAGATATTCGTCGTACTCATGCATAGCGCGCACCAAATACGAAATAAATTACTCTTGATTATCTTGTTGTGGCTGTCGCTGGTCCGTAGCATGTTTGAAAAAACGCAAAAAAAAAAAATGTTATCTAACAGTCGCCTCGCCTCATGTTGATATTCTACAAGTCAGTTGCTGACTTAATTTCCAAAACAGAGCAGAACTAAACTGAATAGAAAATATTGAAATGATCGCGCGAGCCAACTACGCTGCGGTCCATCCACGGACCACGAACGGCTACCATCGACGATCGACCATCGAGCACGGGCTCTTGTGCAGCGAGGCGTGCTACTTGGACGACGCTGCTTAAGCTAGGGTTGGGGTCTGAAAGTGGGACTGGGCAGCGCGCACTTAAGCGTTGCTATTGGTCGGACTTTTGATCTCGCTTTGTTTGTGTGTGTGTGTGTGTGTGTGTACTTTATTTAATTCTAGATAACCATAACGACTTATTATGTATACATATTCCTATATATATATATATAGTATATCAGCCTCTCGCATTTGATTATTCTTTTTTTTTTGTTGTTTTTGGGGTAATTTTCTTTTCGCAATTGAATGAATTTGCGTTTTAGTCGCTGCCATGGTTTATTGTTCCATTTCAATAAAAAGATTATTTGGGCTTTTGCGGAGCACAGAGACTGTTAGATGTGGCATTTAGATGGTTGCGCTCAGTTGCAGCTGGCAACTAGTAACTATAAATTTGTTTAACTATTTACTATATAGAGTATTTTCACTTCCGTTCTTAAAACGATTTCCGCTTAAACATTTCTCATTGTCATTATTGTTGTTTTAACCTTACTGTACTTGTCACAGTTGTTCTTGTAATTATTGTTTTTGTTTGTGTTCAATGGCATGGCAAAAACTTTCTACATACTCAACAACAAATTTCCAAATTTCAACTCTCATCTGACTCACATGTACCAAGTGTGTAACTTTTGGGGGCATGGGGGCATATGTGCAAAACTTTCTTAGTAACAGACAGTATCATACAAGTAGGTACATAAATAGGAAAAACAAAAAGATTTTGCAATGAAAACTCATATTAACTAACAAGTGCAACAAGAAAATGTATGGCAGCCAGGAAAATTGTGTGCCTAAAAGTCAACTTTAATTTACATTTTTCATAAGTAGCCTTAGGTGCACTTACTTATGCGGACATAAGAGCAGCTGCAGCTGCAGCAGCAACAACTACAATAACCAACTAACTAGCGGCATCAGCAGCGCTAGGATGAGAAGCTTAGTTTCTGTTGTTGCAGGTTGGAAATGTGAAAAGAAAACTGGCAAAGTAGCAACAAGCAACGATAAAAGCAAAGCCAAAAGAGATGAGGGCACACATACATACTACATGCACACGCGTTTACACTCACATGAGACGAGCGACAACTCAAGCCAAAGTTATGCGCAGCTAAAATTAAACAAAACACACACCGGCAACAGCAACAACAACACAAAGTTTGAAATACAACAAACAAAATACAAACATACGAGGGCAGGCTGAGAAGCAACCGGCGTGGCGACGCAGGCAATCATTTTCGAAAAACCCAAATTTTATTACAAATATTTCTATATGATGACTATATTATATTTCTTAAAGTAAATACATTAAATGAGCACTACTCCGAATTGAACTTCTCAAAATATTCAAAATTAACAAAGAGCTATTGGAATCACCTAATTGGTTGACAGACACGCCTGGCTCTTTTTCAGCAGCGATATACTTCTTTGACTGTTTTTTTGAAAACGGCTTCTTCTTCTTTATGAAATGGCTTAAATAGTTTAATTTTTACACAATCACGTTATTTAAATATTCGACTTCCGGCAAAAATAAACATAACCATATACCTAGGTGGCTGGCTCTTTAAAAGAAAATGATAAAACAAAATATGAGGCAAAAGGTTAGATTGCTTACTTTCCTGCTTGCCCTCGAAATAGAAAAAAAAAATAACTACAACAACAACTCATTTACACGACATCGAGCATGGCCTGCATGGTAGCAACAACAACAACAACAACAACAACAAGAGCAACAGCTACAACACCGACTACAAAAATAATAATGGGCAAAAGCTAAAGCTGATAGGGGGTTAGGATGCAGCGGTGTGGTCGGGGCAAATGCTTAAGACTTGTTTCCTTGCATTTTGTCATTTAAGCTGAAAATAATTGCAGCTGCTTGTAAATTTCCACGGCATCAGCGACAGCAACAACAACAACAAGCTGTCAGCAAAAGTATAACACGGCAATGAGCAACGCATACATTTGTATCATTACACACACACACACACGCAAAGAGAGACATGTTGCAACTTCAGCAATTTCCGCTTCCGTTGCTGTTTCATTTGCCTCAAGTGCCAGCCAGCCAGCTCTTTGCCTTACCCAATACAAGCTCAAGTCCTCTTTTCATCGTCTAAACAGCCCGCCTCTCTATTTCCCCCATGTGCACCATCTTACATAGTAAGTTGTATTTCATTTTTTTTTCCACACATACGTCTATGCAAAAAAAAGAAGAAAGAAAAGAAAATGGCAAGCAACGTTGCGTAAGGGACTTGAAATTAAAATGGACACAGGCTACTGCCTTCCATGCAAATAAGTTCCCTTCTTTGCCATTTCATCTTAAGTAGCACACAAAAACAAAAAGAAACGGATAAACAAAAGGCAGCAGCAAAATGCAGCGAACAAACAAACTAGTAGCGAACACCACAAAGGCGCCTCCTTTCGATTAAGCATCTGCAGGACATTCGTTGTGGCCATGTCTACATGTTATTATACATATGTGTGTAAAAGCGTTTGTGTGTGTGTGTGTGTGTGTGTGTGTGTTGACTTTCTAATTAAAAAATGAAGTTCACTCGAGCACAAAAGCGTTTCATTAAAAAACTTTGGCCATTGATGGGAGTGTGCTAAGAAGTACTTACCAAAAATTTAAGCGGCATTCTCTTTGGATAACTTCTCGATATGGTGTAACCTGTAAGTATAAAGCAAAGCATTGCACATTGCGCAAAAGGATAATCGTGATTAGTAATTTGTACTTTTAATAGACAAGATAAAATCTGTAATAATTTAAATTGTGTCAAGAGAAAGATAAGTTTAACATTTGCAGTGTGTTACTGATCTGGCAATTAAACTAAGTCAAGCTGGCTCAATTTTTCCTCTCATTCATTTTACATATATTCATACGCACCGTTGCCCTAGGCAAATGGCGTCTTTTGCCTTTTGGAGTAATTTAAGCTGCAGGCTGAAATTTTGCTTCATATTTTAGCATCGAAATTTGCACAAAATTTTGTGGAAAAGAATTTGAATGTACGTTATTTGTATATGTTATATATCTGCGAGTATAGAAACCAGCCATTTACATTTATTTTGGCAATAAAAACTGCACTGTGTACGCTAATTTAACTGTTTTATTTCTAAAGAAAGTGATCAGTGGAACTGGTCGGTTAATGGGTGCAGCTAGGCCAGAATTTATAAGATCTATATTTTAGATGCATTTATATATTTAAAAAAAAGCCATTCATTAATAATACATGGGAATTGTACTATATCAAATTACTTTGAAATTAAAAAAATCAAACAAATTTACCTTAACCATTTGTTTCGTTAAAAAGAGAATATTTTAAAAAATTTAAAACCTGCAGCTTTTCTTTTTACTTTAATTAAATATTTCTGCCAAATTCTTTGCGAAACCTTCTCCTCTCAAAATATATTAGTTTTTAAATTCAATAGCCCACATTGTAATGTTTATAATGGTTGCTGTTCATGTGCTTTAAAACTTTTTGGGGATAGTATTTTGTATTTAAGAGCTCAGAATAATTGTCTTTTATGTTTTCTTGTGATTTTTATTTTGTTCTTTGTTTTTTTTTTTCACCAATACCATTTGCGATATTTTACCCTTAATTTAAGATTACATAGCGTGCGAGTGCTGGCAGTGTGTGTGTGTGCGAGAACTGCAGCAAAAGATTCAACGTCGGCAGCGGGCAGCAGCAGCGACGGCGAACGTGGCAAAGGTGGCGCCAATGCAACGTCGCCGTAGCGCTGCTCTGGTACAGTGCAATGGAGCACTGATGTTTAGTTGTGACGAAAGCGTGCGTGGATGTTTGCGCCGCATTTTGGGCCAGTCGATTTTTTAAACACAAGTTTGTAAAATAAGTTGAAAGCGTTTCACAGCAATTTTTTATATAGATTTTGGGGAAGGACGTTGACGGGAAAAGTATCACTGAGGCGCTGCGGACAACGGGTTGCGGTAACAGTTGAGGTAACGATAACGATTAACAAAGGTCACTTGGCCGTGGATAGGGTCAAGAATTTGACGCACAAAACGAAACACTGTACACTTGAAAGAGCAACTGAAGAATTTTATTTAGAGGAAAGCCGTGTTGTATGCATCATTTTCTGATTTGTTTGATTTTTGTCAACAGCCGAAAGTTATGTTACACTTTTTGGGTTACATTTAAATTAAAATTAGTTATTGTTTGGATTTATTAAATGCTATTATTTTTTTAGTTAGTTGGTTTTTAATTCCTAACATCTTAGAATATTAACGATTTGTTTTTTTTTTATTTGTTGCCGCAGCGCTGTTTATTTAACATTTTGATGAATTGAAATTTTATTTTTACTGCACTGTTTTTTCGTAATTTCGAATTTTTCGTTGTTACTTTATGGCTAAAAATTATAAAAATACAATTAATTGAAATACAAGAATCATGAAAAAAGCACCAAAAATATTGAAAGCACAAAAAGAATATAATATATTTAAATTATTATTACACTTGCAGTCAAAATTATTAACATAATACGGTCGAAAAATAAAGTGGTATCAAAGTTTTCTCAAGTCAGAAAATACAAAATGTAAAAAAATTTAAAGTTAAAAGGTGGATTGTAAATATTGGCTATTGTTTAAAGTTAAAGCGTCACATTTTTTACACACATTGATTCGATAAAATAAAAAACTTTATTGTTCTTTATTTAATTTAAGTTTGAATGATTTTTCGCGCACTGTTTGAAGTTGTTGTATATAACATTATATGTTAGAGCACTTTCTCATATATTAAATTATTAATTCATATTTTTAAGTTTAAATTGTCCAGGTTTAACAAAATCTGTTAGGCCATAGACGTACCATTGGAGTAAGTAATGCTTTCGACAAAACACACAATTATTTGGACTAATTGACCGCTGAGCTCTGTGCTAACTGACCAACTGACCAATGAATGGATTAGTGCCTGGCTACCTGACTGAGTTACTCCTGACTGAGTGACCGCATGTGCGGACTCTGCTAGCCAAGACGATCGAATGTCTTACAAGAAGCAGCTGCCAATTGCTTTTATACTACGGCCAACTCAGCGCTGCTCTCTGTTTTTCTCTTGGACTGTGAGTTTATACTTACATATATAGAAATTAGACATACCATTGTGTATCTCAACTATATAAGTAAAAGTGCCCCTTTACAAGTCTATGTGTGTGTGTGTGTGTGTGTCTGTCTATGTATGTTGGAAAGCCAAGTTGCTGAGAAAGTTGGACAGCAGACTGAAGCAATGTGCGGCGAATCTGAAACTCAATCTGAATCTGGGGCGTCTCCTTTATACGTTTGTCTGTCTGTAAAGCCTTTAAGCATTTTAGATAATTTCCGGCAAAGTTTCTTCTCCGCGAATGTAGCAACCGCTTGTAGCAGTAAATGCGCAAGTCTTTTGCCTTTTGGTCGACAATATGTCGTATACGCAATATAAACACGTTGACAACCAATGCCAGCAGCAAGTGGTGGTCTTTCTTTGTTGTATGTGCGTGTGCTTATATGTTTGAGATATTTTTAAAAGTGTTTTGCTGTTGGTTGGCTAAACTAAGCAACAAATTAACTCAACTATCTACGTCGCTTCGATTTGCACGTACCACAAAGGAATCTGCGAAATCTTAATCTTAATTTACTATTTCGTTATTTTTTAAATCAAGTTTTAGTTTTAATTATATGATTGGTATTGATTAAATGCATATAGTGCATTATTATTTTGCAAAAAATTTTGTGCTTTTTAATATATATATTTTTTTTTATTTTATCTTAAAATTTTTAAACACGCTGCAATTGCTTTTGCACTGTATATTTTTATATTTTTATTTTTTTTTTGCTGTCACCGCAAACAATTATTGTTTATTTTTATATTAATTTTGTTATTTGTTAAACATTCATTAATTTGAATAAAGGAATTTTTTACACAAGTCAAGGCGTCTTCGTCAAGACATACGAAAAACTTCTGCTACTGGCAACGCGCGTTACTCGAAACAAACTGAATTTTGTATTTCAGAATACAAAAGTAAAATGCTCGCGTACCGCTTGGTTTGCCTTGGCTTGGCAATGCCGAAAGCCAAAAGTACAAGACGCTGCTGCTGCTGCTTTTGCTCCTGCTTCTGCTTCTACGATGACGGCGACGGCGTTAGCGTTTGCTCATATAAGTATGCAATACTTTCTTGCAAGCAAGCGACGACGCCAACCGACTACAACGACAACGACAGCTTGCTTGCTTGCTCCTACCTACGACTTGTATGTTTTTTCTATATGTACGCGCGCACACACACACACACACATAGATACTCAAGCACGAAGAGAGAATTTAAATATATGCATATCTATATAATAATATATATTATTTATATATGTATTAGGCAGCAGCAGCAGCGACTGCGTCGGAGGCAGGCGTCGTCGTCGTTGACAGCAGCAGATAATTTCCTACACGCAGCAACTACGAGCTACATCAGCCAACAGTAAGTGCAAGTAAGTGTGAGCTTGCTCTCATAAACACACTCACACACACACGTAAACAAAGGCATGAGGCATGTGCATACCTAGGCGACCCACGAAGAAACATACCATTGAAAATGGTGAAAAAGAACAGAGTCATCCGAAATTGAAAAAAGCCGAAGTTACGAGTAAAACGCACGACCAGGCGAACGGAAACGGATGAGCGCACGAATAGCAACCGTACGCGCGCGTAGCTTAAGATGAACTAGAAGAAGCAGGCAGGCAGAGGCAGCAGCAAGCAGGCCAAGTATCCTCACTCACACATAGGTACTTCAATGCAGAGAAGCAGACATACGAAATCGAAGCACGACGCGTCGTCGACGTTCTGCTTGGCGTAGGTGTTTGCTGCCGCCATTGCTCTTCGGTAATGTAATGTAATGCACACACTCACACCCATTTACACGAGGAGAGAGCGACGGCAACGCAATTAGAAAGCATGGCTTCACGAAGTAGCCGAAAATTCCACTGCTGGATACACGAAGCACAAAGCAATGAAATCTTCGTACTTTTTCGGAGAGTGCCTTTGCAGGCGAAGAGAAACATTGTATGCGTGTGCGTGTGCTTATGTGTATTTGTTTGACATTAGGCAGCAAGTCAAGCAAAGGAAGTGGCTGAACAATTTATGAAAGGAGAAATGCGACGGTTCCCTACGTTTCTGTTGTTGCTCCTGTTCTTATTAGTATCAGTGCGAGTTGCAGGTGTGTGTGGTTGTGTGTGTGTGTGTGTGTGTGTGTGTGTGTTTAGGACCATACTCAAACTGTTGCCTTATTTAACACATATTTTATCATTAAGTCAACACATTTCGCTTACCCAGTCGGAGAAACTTCACGTGAGTAAAATTTTGACTTATACAGTTTACTTGCTTTTTTAACGCGAATTTTTTGCATCGTTTTTTGTATAAAAAATATATATACAAATAATAATATACAATATATATATATAAAAATGTTGCCAACAATCTTTAAATGCTTTGTACTTTTGATTTTACGTTTGAATTTCGTAGTTTTTGCTTAAGTTAATGTTGTTGTTTATATTTTTGTTTTTTTTTTTGTATTTTTGTGAAACAAAAAAATATGTATGACTTTTGGGCTAAGTTAACAGAAAGGCGAAAATAGTCAGAAGAAATTGTTGTAACTTTAGTTTCTTTGCTGGTCAAAAATTGTTTGCTTTCAAAACACTTGCAAAATTTACTTCATTTTTGTTCAAAGACCGGTAAACTGTTTGGCTATAATTTTTTTATTGGTCTGAAATTATTTGCCTTTTGATCTTATTTGAATTCGAGGAGAGAGTTCAACATATACACATATATTAATATATTTCCATATATCTAAATATGTATTTGTTTGTTTTTGGTAATTTTTGGTAGATTTTTTTTTTATATACGCAAAAATTAATACTTAAAAATAAATGAAAACGTAATTGAAAAATCCGAAAATAAAAATTTGTTTGTACGACGACGTTGATGTGAAGCTTTGTACTAAAAATGCGAAAAATAATTTCGCGGCGAATAGGCCGACGCGCAGAGCGTTGTTGGCGGCGACGCGAAAACCCTGTATGGGTGTTAGTGTGATGGTGAGTATGTGGAAGCAACAACAAAATCCACAGCAGCAAATACAAAAAAAAAAAAAGAAAAAAAAAGACAAAAACGCATACAATACATATTGGCAAGCCGACAACAGCAACAACAACTGCAAAAAATGTTTTCCTGCCGCAGTCGCGAAAAAATGCGCGACTGAGCGAATCCAGCCAGAAAGGATGCAGGCCGGGAGTTGGGCTAGCAAAGACAAACAAACACAAATACAAAAGCAAAGCCAAAAACAAAAACAATGTAGCTCTCGGTTTTTGCAAATGAAATTTGCACAAGAGCAGAAGTTTCAACAGCCTCCCACAGGCAATAAAATAAATAAATACAAAAAAAACAAAAACGTGTACACACTGCAGGGGAGCTTACGTAGACTCTCTTTGAGCTAGAGCTAGTGCGCATTTTCAAATACTTCCATACAGCCGCTTATGTATATGTTTCTACACATGTACATAGAGGGGCAAAACCGGAGCAGCAGCGTCAGCAGCGACGCGCTTTGGGGCAGACAACAAAATGGAGTATGGGCATTATGTGTCTGTGAGGGTAAATGCAGGTACTTGGAGCTGGATGGGAACTGTTTATGTGTAGTTGTGCATGTTTTTGAGTATAGCCCCTTAAGTTATGCTACATATCTTTTTTCTCTAAACATTTGTATGGCTGTTTAACGCGTTTTATGCCTAAGACTTTTAAGGTCTAATAAACTAGGTTCAGCACAGCCTGACCAACAGTCTCTATATTTAAGTATGAACATAAAAAAATTGTCTCAGTGTTTTTTTTTTATTGTGCTATGTTTATTTTGTTTTTACCGTCGGAAAAGTGCATCTTTTGCAAGTTAAGCGGCGAAAGTTGCATTGGGGAAATGGCGCAGATTTAGATTTAAATAAAAACCAAAACGTTGTAACTTAGAGAAAACATGTAGTTGGGGTATATGTTTGCACATATGACATCAGATACTTTTATTTTTCTACCCTCTTTGCTTCAATTATAAAATGAGCACAGCACGTGCTCAAACGAAAAGAAAAAGATGCTAACAAGTAGTTTTTGAGCAATTAGTTTTGATAAATCTTGAAAGATTAGATTTAAGAAAAAAAAAAATGATTTTAAGATATTATTTGATTACATGAATCAATAAAAAAAGTGCAATTCAATTTTATTAACAAGCAACCACATTAAAAATTAATAAAAATTAACTAAATAATGCAGAAATAAAAATTTTCTAAGTAATCGTATTTGTTTTACAGTCGTTTTTTGAAAATAAAACAAAATATTAAAATAACACAATCGAAAATGTATTTTTGTTATTTAAATTTTGTTTATTGGATTGTAGATAATAATTATAATATGATCATATTATTTTCAAATAAATATATCTATTATATTTACGCAAATGATACAATATAAATTTACAAATGTGAAACAATTAACATAAATCCATTTTATGCAATGAAAATAGTCTCAATCTTACATAGCTCAAAAAATTTAAAATAGGAATTTTATAGAAAAATTTTTTGTTGGTAATAGTCATACCTTTTTGATAATATTGTTTACGAATATGAAAAAGAATAAGAAAACCCCTCGTCTATTTGCTATTTGCAAAACTCTTTAACAATATCCATATGTTTAATAAGATAGTAATAAAAGATTTAAATTTTATAAGGAACCTACAGGACAATTTACTGATGTTATTTATCCATGTTAATGTTCAGGTTTTCTCTCGTGTCCACAGCAAAAGCTGGCAGTTTATAACGGCAGATCGTTGCAATTTCGGCGAAAAACAAAATATCTCTTAAATGCATTAGAGATCTGTGCATATTTGTTAATGTCGCCGTCGCCGAAAATTAAATGCTATGCAAATTTTTTAAATGCTATTGCAATGTGTCCAAGTAATTTTTATTAATATAGAATCTCAGCATGAGCAGAAATTGGATATTTTTAAATTTAAGATTTGATTACTTTTACAAGTTAAATATAATGTGATTTTTACTTAAATTAATAGTTTGTTAACACTCAAGCTTGGTTTAGTTTTTGAAGCAGCCATTTTTGTTGATTGACAAAAAACTCAGGATTATTTCGAAAAACGACGGCGACGACGACTGCGATGGTGACGTTGAACACAGCAATAAATCAAGTATAGTTGAATAATTTTTAATTGAGGATTTTCAATATTGTGAAATATTATATAAAAACCGATGGTCTTAGTTTGATATTTTTTTTTAAATTTTATATTAAATGCATTTTTGAGTATAACGATTTAATGAATAAATTATTTGCAGCGAAATGTTTCTTTAGATATATTTAATTATTATTTGTATTGCTTTTAATTGAGCACACAATCACACACACTCTTTTATGTTTTTGATTTATGTATATGCATTAATATATGTGTATATAAATTTGTATTATTTTGATATTTATTTTTGTATTTGAAAAAGTGTTAGATGAAAACTCAATGCTTAACAGGATGATTTTATTTGCTTTTTTTATTATTTACTTTTAGACCGAACACGACGCGCTCGACTCTGCTGCACTTTACACTTTTATATATACACAATATATATATATATATTATATATAATAATATGGGTTTTTCTATATGTATATATATATATATAGATATAAATGTATGTGTATATTTTAGAAAATAAGCAAATCCGAAAATGACCAAACGAGCGACCGAACCGTAGACGACTTTGAACAGCTCTGTCTCTGGGTTGCCTGCTCTGCTTGCCCAAAACTGTTAGGCTGACTGGCCCAGCTTGCATTGGTCGTCGCCGTCGTCGGCGTTCTTTTTGTGCTCGATGCGTTTCTGCGTACCGTGCCGAGCCGAGAATATAAAAAAGCCAATGTTGTACTCAAAAGACGTCCAAAAGCCGTATGCCAACTACCGCACGGCCGATAGATGCGTTCGGCGTTTCATCACCAAGCAAATCCAGCGACCAGCAGCACATACTACATACGGTAACACCTCAAAACATAACACGGCTTCGTCGTGTAGTCCACTCTCCAAGCTGCAACCGCCGAAAAACACACACACACACACACATTTACAGTGCGACGAACGCGCGCGAATTTGCAAAAACAACAACCATACACACACACACCCACACACACTTAAACTAACTTATATACAAAACAGTTAGCGTTGTATGTAAAAGTAGCAGAGCAGCGTCTCTGATAAGTGTTTTTTTTTTGCTGCATATCTTTGCTCGAAGTTGTTTGCGCGCGCGAAAAGTTAACCCATACAGCTACACTATGTGCAACATGGTTATATACTCGTGCACGCATTGCATCGAACGCACATCGAACATAAAGACCCCCCCAACCCATAGGCTCCACAAACACAACGTCAAAAAACTGTGCATCAAGAAATAGAAAAAACTTGGTGCTACCGGCTCTACGCAATGTCTACGCTATCACACTTCCGCATAATCCCCATACAACCCATACGAACCCACAGTTCCATCATACCCAAACTTGACATCAATGCAATGCCGATGAGCCGACCAACCACGCACGATGCACGCACGAAGGGCGAACTTTCAGGCTAAGGAAGAAGTGCAATGCGTGAGCCCACCTAGTTAACCCAACTGCCACAGGAGCCCAACTCTCATCGGCCTGGTAGCTAGGCAGTCAGACAGCCACAGCAGCAGACGTCATCAACGTCAGTATCATTATAGCCATCGCCAACACCAATTCCATCATTATCATCATCATCATCATCATCATCATCATTATGATTTTCCTCATCGTCATCATGCGGCTGGGTAGGCTTTTGGCCGTTGGGTGCTTCTTATTGCAGTTGCTTGCTGCACATGCTGAGTATCCAGCAACGAGGACTACGACGAGGATGCCATAAACAGCTGCTCCCGCTGCTGCAGCCGAACCATGTAAAACTTTCGAGCCATATTGCTGGTCAAGTAAATAAAGTGCATGATGCCAGGCTGACCGGCACATAGAGGAGGCATGAGCTGATAGAGTCTGCTGTTGCGCCTCAAATAGCCGGGTAGGGGGAAGCGGAAGGGGCGGCAATTCTAAAAATAAGCCGAAAAGAGACAACAAAGCCAAAAAAAGAAGAAACCGACTACTTGTGCATGTCGTCGCACTTCAAGTGCATTGCCTTGCAGCGTTGCATACATTCGGGCTGCATGCTTACATGCGCTCTCGCGCTCTCTCGCACTCGCAGCACTACTCATAATCTCACTCGGCCTCTCTCTTTCACACTCTCTCTCTCTCTCTATACCTCACTCTGCGTCTTTCTCTCTTTTTCTTTTCCCCCTCGCATTTCTCTCTGTCTGTCACTCAGACTCACTGCACTCACCGGACGCTCACACCTTTGCTCAAACTGCTTCTTTTTTTGGTCATCTAAATTGTGGCAAGTTGGGTGGCTTTCGACGCTGGCGTCACTGTCGCCGCGCTGCCGCAGTCGCTGCCACTGCCACAATTACTAACGCACACTAATACATCTGAAATGAGGCATATAGATGGCTAGATGGCAGTGCCCAGTGCCCCCAATCTATCCTCTAGTTGCGGATTGCATTGCATGGCGATGCATTTCTCCTACTGCGTTATGTTGGGGAAGTGGCGTTGCACTGCGCATGTGCTTGTTTACATTAAATATGGCTAGCTGGCTCCAAAGCTGATGTCGTATCTGTGCATTTGCTACTGCAACTTAGCTTTAGATCGCTACGATGGTTCTAGGAATGATACATGCAGATCGATCAGCTTCAATGTATTTGCCTTAGCGATTTAGAAAAGTAATGGGATAACGAAACTATTCGTATATTTCTTTAATACGCGGAAACACAGAAGATATCTAGTCTGACATTAAAATATTTTTAGTTATTGAATCGCCACATGATTGAAATCTTATAGAATTCTTTCGGATTGTGATCATGTCTGTAAATACAACTGGAAAAGTCCAGTAATTTATAGTGAAATATTTAGCAACTTGGTGCTTATTCCATATGCTTCAAGTCTCCATTAATTCATTTGGCAGAAAGCGAATAAATTCACTTTCGAATCACATTGTTTTTTTTTTTAATCAAAGTTAGTATTTTAACTGAAACAATTAAGTCTATATTCTTGCGAAGAGTTGATATTTCGATATAAGGCAGTAACTATTTTTCTTATGATATCTATAGAAAAAAGATTTTTACAGCTACTTATAGGATTGGGTTCAAAGATTAGGATAATTTTGGTTAGATCTTTTAATAACTAATTCTCTGTACCTAAGTCTTAAGCTCTAATCGTCGCTATTTGTTCATTCAGGCGGATGTCGACAGCAGTCACCACTTTCTTTCCCCTTTTCAAAATATCTTACACTTCTAATAACTTTCTGAAATTTACTATTGGGAGTAGTAAAAAATTAGAGTTTTAAAAATTTTCGTACACTTACAGAAAAAATAAAATAAAAAAAAAAACTTTCGTACGTGATTTAAAATTTAAAAAAAAAAACTCAGGTTTCAAAACTAATAAAACGTACTCCAAAACTTTCTATAGGCGAAAGTGTAGAAATTCCTATATCATATAAGGATACTAACATACTTCTTGCTTATCGTAACAAAAAATGTACTTACCCGTGATTAAAAAATGTATCGTAAAAATATTTCATCACAACAATTTTTGATATTCCATTGCATTTTAGTTATTTGTTGCGCTTTAGTTCCTAAATTTGTTCTCTATATTGTTCTTGAGTTCAGTTAATTTGTTAAATTTTCGCTAAAAGTTTCTTTACTTTTGTAAATAATTATAATATAATTTTGCTCGTTAATTTTGTTAATTTTTATTTTTTAATTTATTTTCTTTTGATCTTAAAGATTTTTTGTTAAAAATTTTCAGGTAATTTCGTAGTTTTTCTTTTCTTGCTCTAGAATATATTTTCGTTTACTTTTCTTGGCCCAAAATGTCTTTGCCAAAATACACACGTAAAATGTTAACTAAAGATTGACGTCTGAATTTTTTAAAAAGGAAATTTTCGTTACGAGAAACGGGGACCGAGACAAACTTGTGGACCGAAACTGTAGACTCGAGACATAAAATTCAGACGCTTAAATTTTGCTTCAAATCGGAATCGGTGCGAAACTAAAACTGGAAGTTATATTTGACTTCTAACTTCTTCTGACTGTTGTTGACTGTTGCCTGCTTGTTACTGTTGTTATTAATTTTTTTGAATCCTTTGTTTTTATTTTTTATTTTTGCTTGTTGTTGTTGCTTTGATTGACGATTGCGAAACGAACGAAATTTTGTTTAAGTGCGTTGAGTGAATTACTTTATTTTATTTTTATTACTTTCGTATTGGTAAAAATGTAATTTTGTCTATTATCTTATTTGTTGTTGGCTGGCTGGTTTTTGTTTGTTTGGTTTTTAGGAAATGAAGAAAAAACTGCCTTACATGCTTGTGCCGGCGTTTACATTGTCTTTAAGGGTTCTTTTGGCAGGAGGGGCGAGGATATTCAAGATGGCGTAGCAGCGCTTAGAAACGGCACGTGCAAGTGCCCTGGGCCCGGCTGGACGGTGGTCGAACTGGTGCTGATTGAGCTAAGAGGGCTTTTCTGGACCGGTGGCATTTCGAGGCACATTACAAACACAATTACAAAGACGATGAAAAGAAATTCAACAAATATGGTAGTGTTCGTATGCAGAAGGAGAATTGCTGCTTCTTTAGTTTAGGTGTTTTGTTTTTTAGTAGTTTTCTTTTAGTATATAAGGGGAGCTATTGCATTTCAAGTCATTTTCGCAAACACTTACACATTCACTTTCACTTTGATTGTTTCTTAGTTTTCGTTACACACACTTTTGTTTTTTATTTTTTTCTGTGCTCTCTTTGTTTCGATCTCCAAGTCCAAGTTTAGCTTCCAGTAATGCTACAAGTGTCTATATGTGTTTGTATTCTTCTTGATGTTAGTGTTGGTATTTGGAAAACTGTTGTACGTTGGTCTGGCTTTTGATTTATACACTGCGAAGACTGCCGACTGCCTGCCTGACTACCAACTAATTTGCCTGCCGTACTAAGCCAGAAAAAACGCCGCAACTTGTTTCGCGTTTAGCAGTTTTCTGTTGCAATGTTGTGCAAAAATTTTTAACGATGACGGCGAACGTCAGAGTCCGCCGCGGTCGCTGTCGCTGCCGATGCCAATGTCGATGGCGTCGATGTCGATGAAGTCGATGCAGTCGAAATCGTCGCTGCTGACGCGGGCGCGTTATTGTTGCAACGCGTTGATTATAAAGCTGCCCCGGCCCTGACCAAAGCTGGCTCTGAGTATGATGAAAGTGGCCTGTTGCCCGTTAGCTCTATGCTGTTAGCCATGTTGGCCGTGCGCGTTGATGTGGCGGGCGCGAAAAAATTTTATCGGCAGCAGCAGCGGAAAACGCGCACTGAATTGTCCTCGTCCTTTTTTTTGTATGGCAAAACAACTTGGCTAGGAAAGGCGACCGCGATGGCACTGGCGACGTTACTAATGTACATACATGTACATGCATATACATGTGCAGCAAACACATATGCATAGCAGTGCTAACAAATCCAGCAACACATACATAAAAACACAGACAGCAACTCGCGCTCAGTCGCGAAAAATCAAAACAAAGCGCGACGACAGCGCAGCCCCACAATAACACCCATACAGAAAGAGAGATATAGTGCTGCATATAGAATACACAAACAGACACAGACACAGACACATACACACCAAGCCACTCTGGCTGCTGGCTGCCAAAGCTGCATCCGAAGCTGTAGCTGGAGTTTGGTGCAAAACGCATTTTCTGTTTGCTGCGCCTAAAAATCCAGCCATGCCGAAAAGTATGCAACACAACGGGGGCATCAGAGGCAGACAAATGCGACTGACTGGCTGCGCCGCTCTTGCCACCGTTTCCTTGCTGGCATGTTACGCAGTTGCGGCTGGCGAGCCTAAAACATACCTAAAATCCCATGCTTGACCAATACACTCCCATATACAGAGGAGCGTGCCACCAGTCCACCAGTTTTTGTTGTGAATTGCAGAATGTTCATGGTCTGGGCGCTGTTGCTCCCAGCTAGCTAGCATTGTTGTTATGTGGCTGCACTTTTCGTTCATTTCGATTGCCCGAATGAAGCTAGCAAAACGAACCCAAACCCACTTTTAAACAGCTCCACATTACGAGTATGTGGCAGTTTTGTTTTGATTTTGTGTTTCTATTTTTTTAAGTTTTCTTCTTTTTTTTTTGCCACTAACACACATGAACATAGTCACGTCCCCCTTTGCGTACATGCATAGGAAATGCAATTTTTTCGTTTTCATTCACCATAAAAAAAGAAAAATAAATGGTAGCAGCAGTTGGAAAAAATGTGGTGAAGTTTTCCCCTGCGCGTAGTATGCCTCACTTGATGTAATGTTTTATTTGCACAACTTTGTGGTATGATTATGCATTAGTGTTAGTACATTGCGTATACGTATGGCTTAGGGTTGTCAATGAGCCAGCGCTGACAACTCTAAAAACATACATCCCACATTTCCACGCATATCTGTGTGACTGAGTTGCTCTATAAGTGTATGGGTGAAATGCAATGTAGAGACGCCGAAACTGCAGTTAGCGTTGCATTTGGAAAAAATGTAGAGCGCGTTCATACATACATATAAGCTCTGTAAGTTTTACATAGGCTCCCATCCGCCTACACATCCACGGACATAAAAATGGAAGCGCATCAAAAAAAGCGGAGAAAATTGACTGAGCCACACGCACACGCACACATACACACACACACGCACACACACACAACGATGTAGTTTCAAGCATTATGTGGCTAAAATGCAGTCCCCATATAACCCATACGCCGCCTTGTGGATTCAGGGGGTGGCAACCGATGGTCAGCTTAGGCCTACCTAGGGACACGCACATAGTCACATCACATGGTACATGCATCTATATATGAATATGCTTGCTGTGGGCATGAAGTGCACCCAAACGGCTTATACATAGACATTTATGGCGTTATCGATGGCATTGGTTATTGACTTTGCCTTCGCTTTTGCTTTTGCCTTTGAGAACGATGTTTGAGTTTTACTCTGCAACACAATTGTTTCAGCACGGCTATCCTATAATGCATTAGTTTTAGCAGCTTCTATTTTATGCTACATACAAAGAGATTGATAGATAACTTATGGATTACAAGTTTTTCAGCAAAAATACCTACTAAAGCTGTAACATTCAGATGTTAAAAAAATTGGGCCTCGAAAGTATTTGTATGGAGGGGGTTGTAGAAAAAAAAAATTACAAATGGCAAGTTTGGTTATCCTAGTTCAGACAGATGGACGAAATTGATCGTCTTTTTTTCTAATGAGTAAATTGTAGGTAACTTTTGACTGGTCCCATTCTACATGATGCATACGTTTGCACAAGCTTTCCCTAAAATGCAGGATATAAGAATTTGTCATGATCCGATGTGTGAAGTGGGCGTATTGAAAAAAGGCGGTTTGTTTAAGTTCCGCTTATAGAGGATTATATATAATAAATATATACATACGTTTTTTCTGTAAAGAATATTGAAAACATCTGTGGATACGGTTTATAAGAAATAGTAAAAGTGAAATAAGAAAATTTGAAAACGCAACTTCATAAAAAAGTACGCGGTTATTGCTTTTTTGGATTTTGAGAAATTGATACTTTATGACCTCTGGTTTTTTTAGTGAAGCAAAGCCTGTATTTACGGCCATTTGATCAGTAAATTGTAAACCATTTTTAAGTTTTTTTAGAACTAAAAGTCCAAACATTTTTAACAACCACCGTTACTTATTTTCGGAAATAATTTTTGTAAATTGTGTAAATAATTTTTCTATCTGGGGTGCCACAGAAAACCATTTCTTTTTACTTTCTTTACAATTCCAAATCTTGGTGCCACAGACATGATTCGTAACGGTTTTAAAATCTTTGACAAAATTGTTTGAGATTTGATTAAATTCAACAATAAAACCTATTTTACACAAAGAAGAAATCTTTATTAGATCTTTTGTAAATATAGCCATTCTGTGTCAACGTGCAAAATCTTTTCAAGATAAGAGTTGCCACCTAGTTGTAGTACTAAATAATATTAATTCGGAGTACTTATTTTACCATATTAATAGATGTTTTTGATGTTAAATGAAAGTTAAAAAGCTGCTTGTTTTATTTTAACCAAGTTGCCATTATGAAATGCGACGAATTTAATGCACAGTTAAATAAATAAGTGCTGTGCACCTTTTTCACCTAGTGTGGCAACGTACGGCGTGTTTGTGATAAATCTGAATGTCAATAATAAATTTTATTATTAGTTCATAAACAAAAATAAAAACGAACGAGTAATAAATTTAAAAATGTAAGTAAAAATTTATTATATTTTAAGCAATAGGCATTTTGAAAATAATTTTCTCTTTGCGTGCAAATTTTCAAATGTAATCAAACGAATTTTGCCATTCACACATTTTGTTCAAATTTCATTCATATTTATTTTGTACAAATATAAAGTAAAATGTTGCAAAATATGCTGAAATTATCGCTTAATGTAAAAAGTATTAACTTTCTTGGACCACTGCACAATGGGCCCGCGTGGCCAGATTTTGGCCAAAAGCCCTCCAGACGAAATTCAAAATTTGGACACAACGATAATTTAATATGATTTTACACATACTAATGTATCCTGTGCATAAAAGAAATATTAAATTTTAATTACTGGTTCTTAAGTAATTAGCCATCAAAGTTGGCATTTTGTATTTTTTTAACTTTCGCGATAATTTACAGTAAAAAACTTTACCATTTACCATGATACATGCAGCTACGAAATCTTCATTCACTTTGTTATTCATAAATGTTACTTCAGAGAAAAAATAAAATTGAGCTTAAAAACTTTTTGGTTTTAAAAATATTCGAGTAGTTATAAAGATTTTGTTTGTTTTTCATCATTTGGCTACTTTGCTTTAAGGGTACCTCCGACTACCACTCAATATTTGATCGAAAAAAATTTTATAAATTTCTTCACATGTTTTACAACAAAATGTAATTCCTCCCGATTTTCGGAAATTGAATTTTATATCTAAAAGTTGAATTTTAAAAATTGAAGAAGTTATACTATTTTTTGACTTTCTTAGCTGCCTAAAAGTAAGCTTTAATTTTTTTCATTTCAAAAGTTGTACTTAAATGTAAGAAAAATGTACAATTTGAAAATTTTATAGCATACTTACAATGGCGCAAATCAAAAATTGTAAAATTTATGAGTTTTGAAGAAAAAATGTAAAAATGTAAATATTGATTTTTGAAATTTTTTTTCGGAAATTAAAAGAGCATGCAAAAAAAAAATTATTACTTACTTACTTAGGTGGCCTTCACAACCCGTTACCGAGTTACAGCCGACCTCAAGAGCTCTCGCCAGGAGCCTCTGCTTCTAGCGCGTCTTCTCCAATTTATACACCAAAAGTAGACAGGTTCTCCTCCACTTGGTCCTTCCATCGGAGACGCGGTCTCCCGCTTCGTCGTCCGTCGTTGACTCTCGCTTCAAACACCTTTTTCGCTGGAGCTTCTTCGTCCATACGAACGACATGTCCGAGCCAGCCCAAACGTTATATTGTTATGCGCTGGAAGACATCGATGTCGCTGAAGAGCTCATACAGTTCGTGGTTCATTCTTATACGATAGTCGCTCCCAATACGGACGGGACCGACGATTTTGCGAAGAATTTTCCTCTCGAACACTCCAAGCGCTGCTGCATCCGTCTGCGACACAACCCATGCTTCTGCGCCGTAAAGAAGCACGGGTAAGATGAGCTTCTTGTTGAGTGTAAGTTTTGTCTTTCGAGAGAGGGCTCTGCTACACATTTGCTTACTGATAGCAGTAAAAAAAATTATAACAGTTAAAAAACATATGGGTTAGTGATGTCGTCTTTTAGTAATTTGCTTGGAAAGCTGAAACTATTTGGGGCTATAACTTCAAAACCATTCAATATTTTGGGTATAGGCTATTTTTTTAAGAGCTCATATCTATCTCTGTGTGAAATATGGTCCAATTTCAATAAACCGCTTTTTTTTTAATTAAGTTAAACATTTTTTTTAAATTTTTCCAATTTTGGTTTAGATTATCTATATCCTACAAAAAATCTGAGCAGGCTCAAACTTAAATAATAAAAAATAGTTCAATCCTTTCATCACAAAAAAATTTGTATGGAAATGCCAGGGTTTTGGCCAAAATATGAGAATCTGGGCCCATAGTGCACTGTTAAAAAACATTTATTTAAACACGTGTCTAAATGTACTCAAATAATTTTTGGAAAGTGGGAACCTTTGTTTAATTAATCAATTCCGAAAAATAAAATCTTTGAGACAAGGAGTTTATTCTAAAGATTTGTTTTCAAACCGTTGCACAATGGGCCCGCGTGGCCAGATTTTGGCCAAAACTCCTCCAGATGAAAATCAAAATTTGGACAAAATTTTATTTCAATATGATTTTACACATATTAAGGTATCCTGTGCAGATAAAATTATTAAATTATAATTAGTGGGCTTTAAGTTATTGGCAATCAAAGTTGATATTTTGTATTCTTTGACCTTTCGCGATAATTTACTGAAAAAAAAACCTGCATTTACCATGGTACATGAAGCTACGAAATCTTTATTCACTTTATTATTTATAAGTTTTACTTCAGAAAAACAATAAAACTGAGATGAAAAACTTTTCGATTTTAAATATATTCGAGTAGTTAAAAAGATTTTGTTGGTTTTTTTTATCATTTGGCTGCTTTGCTTTAAGGGTACCTCCTCTACCACTCGATATTTCATCGAAACATTTTTAATAAATTTCTTCACATGTTTTACAACAAAATGTAATTCCTCCCGATTTTCGGAAATTGAATTTTGTATCTGAAATTTGAATTTTAAAAATTGTACTATTTTTTGACTTTCGAAGCTGCCTAAAAGTATGCTTTCATAACAAATTTTTCCAAAGTTGTACTAAAATGTAAAAAAAATGTACCTTTTGAAAATATGAAAATCTGGGCCCACAGTGCGTTGGCAAAACTATTAAGATTTCTGAGGCACCCCGGTATATTTTGTAGAATATTCGATTACTAGGGTTACTATAAAAAATACAATAAAAATAACTTTCCATCCACCTCACTTCAATGCAGTGTGAAGCGACTAAATTTTGTGTATCTATTAGATAATAATATTATACAAATAAATTTGTGTATGAACACACGCATATTTCACTCGAATAGAGTAAATAAACAACGTTTACAATACGTAATAGGTTACTGGTTCCTTAAACAAAACTAGTGAAATAGTGAGTTTTTTTAAAAAAAAAAATAATATTTTGCAAACCAAAGTTCATGAAAAAATGTTATAAGCCAATAACTTGAGAAAATTTGTGTGACCATACCATTTGTTTCTTTTGATTTATGATGCTGTTAAAGAAAACGACCGGTTATATACCTAAGAATATATTTAAGACCAGTTCAAAACTTCTAAAAATATAGGTGAAAGTGTATCAACTTTAGACCCCTTTCATACATATTGTACACACAGTATATATACACATATACACCCAATACTGTTTTTGAACAGTAGATACGTTTAAGAAAAAACCGTTTAAAAAAAGACATGAAGTAAATCCTTAAGCTGCTATGAAAAATAAGTATCGAGTTTTTGATATGTTTTTATTTTAACAAAGAACTATACGAAATGCATCTTTTTTTATTCTGCAATTTTTAAGTATTTTTTTATACGTTCATATCAAATAAATAATTTGTTTTCGCATAGCATCGAATACTTTATTTTCTTATATGTTAAAATAATTTCTCAATAGTTTTTTTTTTCATAATATAAATACAAGGTGTTTGCTAGAAAATGTTAATAAAATTAGTTGATTAGATTTTGAGTTCAGAATGACAGTTTTTGTATTTATTTGGAAAGTCAGATTTTGTTGTTATTATCTTTGGTCTCACTTATTCGATATTGATAAATAAATAGGATAACTTTTGGAAAATTATTTATAGACTTTAGTTATTTTCTTTGTTATGAAGAAAAATATGACGCTGATCAAAAATTATCTCCAATATACAAAATCCTTTTAGGTTTCTACTATACCTACCTGAAACTATGAATTGAATTCGAATGCCACTGTTCACGTATTGTCTCATTTTATGTTTAATTTGTTGCGTTGCCTGGTATTTCAATTGTTACTTACTTATTTTCAACCTCCAAGGTTAGGTTATGTTATCTAGGCAGCTCGGCACAAGGTCGAGACCAGTCGGAGACCTGGAGGCCCATTGTAATGCCTACTTAAGAGACAGGAGGAGTGAAGAGAATGGAATGGTAGGGAGGGAGGAGAGTATAGATGCTGGGTGGGGGGCAGGTAAAATAGCCAATTCCGCCTAATCATCCTGTTTGCTGAACCATTTTGAGGATTCGATAAAAAGAGCCAAGTCCGTTATGGGCAGGTTTGCAAGATTGTCACGGTCTTCAAACCAGGACTTTCCCAGATACTTAGGGCGTTTCTTAAGAAGTGCAGGCAACAGCACAACACGTGTTAGATGCTTTCGATCCATTGTCGTTCTACATCGGATCTGAATATCTCTGATACTACATCGTGCAGAGGTCTTCCTATATCCTTAACAGCGGGGGCCACAGGTAGTGCTAATCCTTCCCCTCATTACCAGGTCCTGGGTACAGTTGAGCGCCATAAAGGTGTTACGAATAGGTTTGGCTTGGCTGTCAACAAAAATAGATTCGTTCTTTGAACTGATGTTTATCGTTTGTGTCAGTTTTGCCGCTTGCCAGGCCACGTATATCTCGGCCTGAAACACACCGCACAAATTTGGAAGACGCCAGCTCCTGTGCCTTTATCCGTCTTCGAACCTCCAAAGTTAAAACAACATTTATTTCGATACCGATCCTAGAAAAATTATGGAAAGGTATCAAATACCGCTTCTTTAAACTAAAAAGCCAAATACCAAGATAAAGATATAAGAATAACAAGAAGTATCGGAACATACCCGTCCAAAGTGGATGATCTTCGACATATGTCAAGCTCAAAACTAGTCAATTTTAGTCATGGATCGTTTAACAACCGAACGACGCGTAAAAGTGGTACAGGCGTACAATGAAAATGGTCGTTCTGTGAAAAAATCATAGTTGAGGCCATTGTCGACGAGTCGCCGCGAAGATCGACGCGACAATTCTTTGCAAGAACGCATTTACACGCTTATAAGATTCAAATGACGTAATACGGGCCTGTAGAGCCAACCGCGGCGGCCATTCGGGCGATATTATTTTTCATACATAAATGAGTAGTTTCCACCTTGCATATGGAAAATATACAACTTATATGCAATGAACAAACAAACCAACAGATGGCCCACCCTATACATCGTTTCAAAGCCGATAAACTTTATTTATACAAGGGATAATTTTAAAAGATTGGTGTCCCGTGCTCCAATGGTCTCAGCGATCACATAAATCCTTATGACGATATCCGAATTGGTATCAACGCCTCCTGCCTTCTGCCTATATGTTTTTATAGGGTTTTTTTAAAACAGAAATTCTTTATTCCTGTAAGCACCACGGTATTCTCTGCCTAGCGTAAGAGGCCCCTAAAAGAGAACTAGTCAGATGCAGGCATACTTACCATCACAACGAGCCTGAGGCACATTTTTAACATCTTAAAGAGTTTCCAAAGATCAGTGTATGCGATTGGTTACCGGGTCTGGAGACAACCGCCGGTGTAAAGGGAAAGTCCTTAACTAACGAATATCCATACACAAGTGCCAAAAACGTCAGCTTTTTAACATCAGCAACGAATGGGTCTCAACGACGACAAGATCCAGGATCGGAATGCCTGCAGACGAATGCTGAGATCGCATACCCACACCTCAGGAGGAGCATAAGCGAGTCCGAAAAGAGGTAAACCAGGGTTTGGGAGAAGAAGAAGAAATTCTTTATTTGAGATTTAAAAAAAAAGTGCTCTCAATGAAAGAATAAAGTACTAATAAGAGCATTTCGAGTATTTTCATTTTCTTATAAAATCAGGTCTGACAAGATCAAATTCGAACTAGAAATTAGATCGGTTTTTTCTTGAGTGTATGTTTACGAATTTGCCAGTTATTTTAAATTAAAACTTTTTATATACACAGTATCTTGTGTTACAATTAGTAATACGGCTACTTGATCGTAATATAATGAGCCCAACAATCCTTATATGCCAAACATTCATCAATCAAGCAATGCACACACAATATATACACCTATCTACACACAGACACACTCTACCATAAATTTGCTGTTATTATTGTTGTAGTTCCCTAATGGCGGCATTTACATATTCCCAAAAGCTCGCTGCAATGCGTTGCATGAGTTGCATTGCGCCTAAACCCGCCGCAACCCGAATAGTCCAGTCCAGCCAATAGGTAGCACATAGGAGGCGCACAAAAATATGAATTTTCCACACACACCCCACTCGAAAACGCCAAATGACAAAACCAACGCGGAAAATTGCGCGAAAAACTAAACAAGCAAGGCGGGTCAGATGGATAGACATATAGCGATATGCAGCAGTTCCAGTCTATGGCAAACGACAGCTGCAGTCCCAACAACAATAACAACAGAAGGGTCTTTACGACTTGGTGCACATTGCACCAATGCAGTAGCAGGCAGCGCTTGTAGACCCCCATCAAAAATAAAAACAAAATTGCAGCATATAAATTCAGAGCAGGGGATGGCTGGAGTGCTAAGGGGACGGATAGAGAAGAAGATTCGTTGCGACTCGAGTGGCCAGAGGAGGAGGAGAAGTGATGGCGCAGATGGTGAGACTATGTAAAAAAAAAGTTCACTTGGAAATCTCAGTCTCTCTGCTTGACGCCTGTACATAATTGATCAGGTTCAATTTTTTGCCATAAACACATTTCGCTTTTAATTAATCAAGTGAACTGCAGCTCAAAGAATATAAAATGCCCCTCTGATCTTCGGGGCAGAATTTTTTAAGTGCAATTCTACCTGCATGTATATGTGTAGCATGTAAGTGTATGGGATGCGAGAATGCATCAACCAGCATCCCATGCAGAAGCCATATCGGCCGCATCAACAGAAGCAAAATACAAAAACAAAATACTAAGCCTGCATTTGGAATGCAAATGGGGGCCACGTACAGTGACCACAGTGGTTTGGACCTAGGGTGTGAGAGAATATTGCTGCATGTGTGTGTGTGTGTGTGTTTATGCGTATACTTGTCTTTGTCACTGTTGTTGTTGTTGCACTAAAAATGCGCGCTCGCGTTTGAAAAACAGGACAAAAAATACAAAAATGCTCCGCCTACCAGAAACGACGATGACGATAGCGATGGTTGAGGCCATGATGATGTCAGCTACCATTGCAATAAATGCAACTGCAAAAGTTGCAGCAGCAGCCTTTGGTCCTCTCTGCTTCACTTCGCTGCCCAATGCAAACACTCACAGCACGATGCAACACGCAATGCCCTGCGTTACTCATACGTCCCATGCGCCGCGACAAAATGCATTTTTTCGCAGTGCGCGTCGCTCGACGTCAAATGTCGCTTGTTGTTGCTATTTTGTTGTTGTTGTTGCACTTGCTACTGAATTTTGCTACATCAGCTGCAAAAGAATAGTGTAGATGGGAAGAAGGTGATAGGCTTTGTATTGGGTTTGGTTTTGGGATTGGGTTTTTGCTTGGAATACAGCAAAATGGATGAATTTTAATACCCTATACACACCCATAGAGTACATTGCCTCCTGGTTCTTAGAGTCCTCATAAAAATATTATCTAAAAATGCAAAATTCATCGACTTTGAGATCTAAAAAAATGCACTAATCCGACACCCCTTCATCCAAAAACTGCATCAAAAAATTATCAAGGGTTTTTTCGATCGCTGCTCGTTTCGCTTCCCAAAGCCTGCCTCATTACCCATTTTTATTTTAGGACATACCGACTATTATATTCAAATCAATTTCCAAAGCCTTCATTCTGAGTATGCTATGAATTCGAATTCATCTCCAGAAGGATATAGCACTTATTCGGACACTTTCACATCGATAGACCCAAACGCTGTCCTGCCTGAACTTTGGCTTGCTATAGATTTTTTTGATGTTCGAATTATCGAGGAAGTATACTTGCTTTTTTTTCCGCCAAACTTTCCTTTTAGGATCGTCTAGTGAATCGCATAGCCCATAGTTAACTCACCACCAAACATAACATCATTTTAACAATTATACCCTGTACATTATGGTACAAAGGGTATATTAGGTTTGCGCAAGCCTCAAATAGGGCATAAGAATTTTATTGTATTTTTCTTATAACAGCATCGTATTATATAGATCCCAGGGGATTGTTTCAGAGCTCCTCGAAAAAAAAACAAAAGTTTTAGATGGATAAGTTGGTTGCATATGAAAAAATTTTGACGTTCGGATGTTAAGAGTTAGAGTTCCCAAGCACTGTATCAATTTTTGTCAAAATCGATTGACTATATCTTATAATCATTATTGGCGCAAATTTTATACCAATGTGATGGTACAAGGTATCCAAATTTTAATTGCGCTTTATAAGCCAAGCAGATTTGTTTTTATTTGAAAGTTTATTTGATGCGTATTGTTGGTCTTTGCCGCATGTAAGCAAATTTTGTGCAGTGTATTCCATCGTCTTTACCATGTCAAATTTTTTTCCAGCTGCTGCTGCTTCATATATATCAATTTGTTGTTGTAGTCATTGCTATGAGTTGGGGTCGGTTGTTTGGCAGTTGCTTTTAGCCAGCCAACTGCATTTCCGTCAACTCTAACAAAGTTGCATTAATTTGAGCTTGGCGGCTATGGTAAAAGTGTACAAAGGGTCATTTGGCAGATCTGCCGGGAGGCAGTTGGCTAATGAAAAGCCTTTGTATGTATCTCCACGTGTTTAAGCAATCAATAAAGAACAATCACAGATGTACAATTTTTGGCGACTACGTGAACGTTCAATATAAAATGTAAGTTATTTAATAAAAAAATTAAGCAGAAAAACTTAATTTCAATTAAACACACGGCGACATTTTGTGAAGCGAGACGAAGACAATGGGCAAAACAACTCCAACAACAAAATCGAAATCGAAATCGAGAACGAGAACGAGGACGTGGACGTGGACGACGTCATCTTCATTCGAAAAGAAAGCTAGCAACTAAGCACACAATAAATGCAGGAAAAGTGGTAAGAAGGAGGGACAGAGGCAAGGCAGCAAAAACATGCAAATGGCTAAAGTGAAAACCACCGTTAAGGATAAGGTACAAAGGAGTGCCGCACACACACACACACACACACACACAGATATACGCAAATAAAGACTTTCACTCTGTGTGAGTGTGTGGGTAGGTGTGTGTGAGGCCAGTGTGAAATATCTCAGGAGACAGCACACTAACCACAACAACGACAACAACAAGAACAACACAATGGCGGCATATTGTAATTAAAGTAGCACAGCTTAAAGGACATTAAAACACAAGGCTATACTGGCCCTAGCAAAAGCCAGAGCTTGTAAGCTACACTCAACAACTGTGCCCCCCTGAACGACGAAACCTCTTGGCAACCCAGAAACGACTATCGTACTTTGCGCTTTTGTGCGTTGAAAAAAATTCCGCATGTCATGTGATAAGGATAATGAAATCCTTGTGAATGAAAATATTTACTTTGCATACACTATTATTTGCGCTGTGTCTGTGTGTGTGTGTTTGTGTTTTTGACCACATGTAGGTAAGCAAAGGTGTGGCCAAACTTGTCGCCAAAGTCGTCGTAGCCGTCTTTGAATCCTTTGGGGTTTTACCTGCGTCCTTGCCATGCTCTTTTTTTAGTGTCAATTTGGTCGCAAGTGTTGTCAACACACATAAAAGTGAATTCAATTAACTCTACGAGCGTGTGTTTGTGTGTAAACTCTTAAGTCATCAGCACTTGGTAATGGGCCCGGCCGCACCTTGTTGTAAGCTATGACTTACTTAATATTCATTTTGAGGTCAAGGAATTGCGTCATAAGTTAATCCTCTGCACAATTGTATTATACTCAAGTCAATTTTTGTATGGCGCCAGCTAATTGCATACACAAGGTAACTCTACACTCCCACACCCGTCCCATCGATATACCGACAGACCGAAACAACATTCTAATCTTAAACGCAATTTGCATTTCTTGTTAGGCTCGCACAAATGCAATTTAAAAACTTTTTTGCCCAAAATAAGGCAAACCTCCAACAAATGCCAAACAAAGTTGTAGAAATTGCACACATGCAACCCTCAACCACCCCTCACCCCCTAACCCACTGGGAATCATTAAAGAAATCGTTGCATTGATAGGCCTCGAGGTTTTCGTATTTTTTTTTTTTTTTTTTTGACGAACTGCGCTCTGTGCCATCCAGTTAGTATACATCCAGTCAGCCATCCATCGTCTACTAGACAAAAAGTTACAACTTGCGCCAAAAAAATATATCAGAAACAAAACTAGAAGCCAACAACCCCAAAGTGCATATTATGCAGGATCAGACCCAAAAAATGCAACCACATGCAGTTGCGCTTCAAGGGGCCAAGAAGTTGTTCCCTCGGCAAGACCAATTTAAAAACTTCTATTGATAGCAAACAAACAAAGTGCAGACAACGTTGGTCTTGCCAGTTAATTCTTTGTAGTCATTCCGTCCAAGGGTTGTGGCCATCCGATAGATACAAAAAAAAAAAAACAACAAACAACAAAAGCTGCATGCGTAGCTGCAGAGTACACAAAGTGGTTAACCTATTATACAATATTAAAACCCATCTGACGACAAAAATAAAAAATAAAATATGTTACACTTAAACAGACTGTCTAATGAGAAATAATATCATTCCTATCGTCAGTACTTCCACTAATTTTCATAGAGTCCATCTGTGTGAGAATGCTACCGTATCCAGTGAACACTACCATAATGCCATTGTACCCGCAATACCGATTCAAGATCTTGAAACGAATATACACCTCATCGAGAGAGATGAGATGAGATGAGATATTTGAGGTTATTTACCCGAAAAACGTTGCTTTTTCCTACATTTGAGGTTATGTACAGGGTGCAAAAAATTTTCATATCTCAAATTTAATATCTCAAAATCCTGACGTGATGGGCCAATTCTGACACTGGATTAGGATTCTACCAAGCAAATTACTTCGGAAATGAGCTTTAACCTTAGCTTTCCAACAACTAAACTATGATGAGCTGTGTAATAATTTATGTTCAAGACAATACTTTACAGAATCATTTCTGCTGTCATTCTTCATTTTCTTATACATAACTGACTTTGCTTATTAGTATTCCAACTTATCAGCAATTTTATTTTTATCTCATTCACATCTGCACAGTAATTTTGAAAGAATCAGCTGCTTTATTCTCCACTTTTCTGGCTTTATTATATATAATCCACATTTAGTTTCATTCCTTTCCTCTTAGTTTCACATCCACCTTTGCCCCCCAGCTCGTGGTTTGAAATTAAATTAAATTGTACATACAACGAGTAGGTACCAGTCTAGTATTTTTATTTGAACCCATCCCAATCACATCCAAATTCACTCGAGAAACACTGCAGTTTGAGTATATTACTCAATTTTGTATGTTGTATGCTACAAAAGCTCACCTTAATAATTATTATTTAACAATATCATTACAAAGAGTTCTCAAGTGCTTAAAAAAAAGTAATACAGTCGAGGCGGTGTCCGACAGTGTAATACCCTGTACCTTTTTTCTCGAAAAAAATGTTGTTCCTGCATATTTCTACTAGGAACTTTCCAATTGGAACATTTTTTTTTGGTGCGAAACGATATTTATACCTATAAGTTCTGTAAAGTACCGATTTTGATGAAAATCGATTGTTACGTCAAAGAAGCTATTTTAAGTATATGGGGAAAGTTTCAAGTTGATATATTAAGGGGTGTGGGAGAAAACGCGGTTAATCAATTGCGGGAGGTGGGGGGGCCACATCGATAAAATTTGGATGTGGATTTGTTCATTAGAGCCACATGAATCAGCTTACCAAAAATTGTGATTCTAGGTCACTTGTTACTATAATTACGTATATTCAAAGATTGATGTAGTTTATTGGCAAGGGGAGGTGAAATTTGTACATTTTTCCAATTTTGTTCATTTTTGACACAAAGATGCATGTAACCACAACGCATTGCATCAAATAAAAATAGTAAACGGTGTGTCTAAAAACCGCGAAAATCTACTGCGGGGGAACGGGGGAAGATATTGACACGATTCAACAAACTTCATCTTCTGAGGAAATGTGCGCACCATCTGGTAAAGTTTGGTATCTCTAGCTCTTATAGTCTTCGAAATCTAGGTGTTCATACAGACGGACAGACACTCACACTAAATAATTCTTAAAAAAAATCACAGACAGCATAAGATAAAAAATATTTATACATTCTATTTTGACAGTTGAGGTATTCACGCTTTGTGTTAAATTAAGAAGTTGAAAATTTGTTGAAAAAGTCAACAGGCCAAAGCGTGAATACCTCCTGTTGATTTCATGAGTTGACTTGTTGACTTTTTCTTCTTCCTTCCAGTGTTTGTTTGCATTTGTAAATTGGTGCAAATGGCATTAAAATTCAAAAACTTGAATTAGTGTCACCTCGGCTACCGTTTATGATAATTAAGTCATTAGGATATAAAAAACAGAACAGTATCAAAGGAGCCG
Source organism: Chymomyza fuscimana (assembly GCA_949987675.1). NCBI lineage: Eukaryota > Metazoa > Arthropoda > Insecta > Diptera > Drosophilidae > Chymomyza > Chymomyza fuscimana. The sequence goes on from OX465088.1 coordinate 91,102,533, forward strand.
TTGTAAAAGTTCCTATTCGTTTCAGGGTATTTGATAAAGAAGTCGTTCAGTGATACGCTGCCATCGCTGGTGACTTTAACATGCGTCTTTTAGGTTGGTGTGAGGGTTAAGACTCTTTCTATTCATATCCTTCAAGTGGGATGCATTATCGAATGAATTTGTAGATATGCTTCTGGAATTATCTGTTGTGCAGGTAAACAATGTTCAAAATTCTAATGTTTATTGATCAGTCAGCGGAGTTTAAACTTCGTCCACCACCTCCTCTAACATTGCCAGAGGATTTGCACCACACAACAAAGTGGAGCTACGCTACTACATCCTTAAATGGAATTTTGGTGCTGCTAATATATCAATTATAAGCCAGCGCCTAATGATCGTTGACTGGGACATCGTCTTTGCCTCAAGTATTAGATATTTTTAACACTGACGGTCCAAAATAAAATCATTCTTAATTGCTAAAGTTCCCCTGGATGACTCGAGAGCTAAAGTATTTTTTTTTCCAAAAATTTCGTTTTTCGAGGTGACATTTACGCACTTGCGAACTTGGAGTTTAATTTATACATATATTAAAATTCAATACCAATCGTATGTTTCTTTTATAAATTTGTCAACGCTAAATGTCGTTCTCACCCATCTCCTCTCGGAATTTCTCTTAACAATGGTCTTACTGCTTATGAAAAAGATATTGCAAAGCTATTTGCCTCTTTCTTTGAAACAAATTATTCTAATTTGGTGGTTAAAAAATTCCAAGTACCATCTTTGACGTTAGCACAATACAAAATCCTACAATCGATGCTTATGTATGGTTCAAATAATGTTCCTCCTGCAGTATTAAAATTGTGCTCAGAAGCTATGGAAAGAGCTCAAAACTTTTTGTTTTCCATTCTGAATGGCAGTACTAATACATAATTCCGCTTTACAAAAAGGGTCCATCTGATGATGTAAGCTGCGAAATTGCGTACCATACCCAAAATTTTAGAGCATATTGTCGCTGATTAACTCAAATATAATATCAAAATGGAATATTCGGCGAACTGACTTGTAATTTTTACTGATTTACTGATTTCAGTTAAGTATTTGATTCTGTTAAGCATAACTTGTCATTGCTAAAACTTGAGACAATGGTCTTTCCAAAAATTTGATGGACGACATATTTAGATGGTTGAACCCAACAGTTTAAATTTGACGTTGCTTTGTAAAAGCAAATTAATTTTTGTTACCTCAGGTGTTCCACAGGGTAGTCACCTGGGGCCACTCTTGTTCGATATATTATAGCTTGCCACTGATGATGTTAAACTTTTCTCCGCAGTGCCTGATGTTACAAATTGGGTAAAATTACAGCAAAATCTGTAAATCATCTATAGTTGAACTCAGATAAGCGCAAATGAATGAGTTTTTCGCAACGAGCCATAGCCTGTTATGATTATGAACTTGGTGTTTCCCCTCTTAGTAGGATATAACTATTTACAGACCTCGGAATTCTGCTGTACTCTAAGCTAACTTAGGTATAATGGGAATATTGACATTATGGTATAAAGAGAACCTACCCTCTTACGAGAGTCGTCTGTTGCTAATTGATTAACCATTATTAACGGCAAGACATACCACACTGGGAAGCTCATTCTTAGAGAAGCTTATTGTTAGTGACATTGGTTCTCGGTTTCTTTTGGAAAGGATTAGATTCAACATCCCGAATCATCGTTCCTGGTACTTCGAGGCTCTTTGTTTCAAAATTTACACATGAAACTACAAAGCTTTTGAAGCTTTTGTGGTTTCTATTTAAAATATTATATATTTTTTTGTTGCAAATTTGTGTACTTTGAACTGGGTATCCCTACAACCTTTAGCTGATGTTAACTTTATTTTGAAAAAATACATCGCACCGGTTTACTATATTACAGTTTTTGTATTTAAATACATCCAGCTGACTCAAATATAGTCGTTGTAATGCACAGAGAGAGAGAGAGAGAGAGAGAGTGTGAATGATTATCGCTTGCCCGTTCGCAGAGAAAGTATCATATACGTATCTCGCGTAAAAGTGTAAACCATATAATGAGTTTGACCGGCATTATTCTGCCATTTTTAAATATCACGTGATTTTTCAAGCCGGCAAAAAGGGAACAAAACAAAAAACACCGAATGCGATGTTCGTAACGAGAGCGTGTGGGATGAGAGAGCGCAAACAGGACAACGGCCCACACGGTCAGGACAACAGCTAGGCCACATTGTATGCAGCACAGAAAAAAAAAAAAAAAAAAAAAAAGATAAGTTAAATAACATTTCGAGCAAAAGAATCAGCACAAATTACATGAAAATACAGCAAAAATAAAGCGAACGAAAATTGGCGCCAAGTGTTGTCCTTTTTGTTTTTTTCTCGGTTGAAGCAACACATGGTTGCCAAACGAAAGCCTCTTCCATTTGGGTGTGCATGAGTGCGAGTGTGAGTGTGTGCGTGAAGGTGCGGCTGCGTTTACGAGAGTGAAGTCATTTGGCAATGCGCTGAGTAGTGTTTATAGTATATAAGGCGTAAGGCGAGAGAAAGCCAAGCGTTTAATGCCAAAATGCGATTGTCGAGTGAATCCTGGACAAAGGGGACGAACCGGAATATGGAATGTTGTGTACTCTATTTTCATGTATAACGACACTATTGATTAACCAAACTTGATATGTTTTGTTTATTTCGAAAATGTCTTTACTAACCAGTGTTGCTCCGTTACAAGTTCTGGTTCATTTATATATGTAGGTAATCCCAGTTATGCTGAGACCCATTTTTAGCCTTTTTTATTTTCGACACTGTTGCTCTGTTATCTTATTTTTTTGGTTTGCCTGCCGTTTTCAGCTTCTGCAATGCCCCCCAGCTTATTGGTGACCAACAACACACATACACACACCTTCACATAAACCGGCTGACCGGCTTTTTTTACACTTATTTTTGTTTCGCCATTTTCGTTGATTTCTGCTCTGTGTGTTGGCTTTCGCGCGTATTTTTTTCATAATTTTTTTTGCGCTCTTTTTGGCGAAATAAAAAATAAATTAAAAAACAATTAAAACATAAACTGCAGCAAATAAAAGCAACAAGAAATACAAAATAAATAAAAGGGAAAATATAAAAAATAAAACATAGCATTAAATGTGAAAATCAGGTTGATTCTGCTCTCTGCTGCTCGCACTTCATGCCTTCACGTACTGTTCAGGCCTTTTATCTGTTTGTGCCATTGATTTTTAATTATATTGCATACTTTTGGGCTCGTGACTTTTTCCGATGCGTTTATTTGCATTTTTTCATGAGTTTTATTTTTTTGGCAATAATTTACACAATGAGACAGGCGCGCTGGGAAAATTGCATTAAACAAAAATTAAAGAAAAATAAATGATAAAACAAAAAAATAACAATAATATATACGAAATGGCCATTAAGCAAAAATAAACAAATAAAAAAAAAAAAATTAAATATGTTGCAAATAATTTTCATTATCAACGATTATGGTGTGACCTTGAGAAACACAGCCTATACTCGTATATATACATATGTGTTATTGTTATTGCAATGGTGTGAGTAAAAAGTAAAAAAAAACGCTGTCGTTCCATAAATGAGGCCGTTGAACAGTCGCTAACCGAACACGGAGCATGGAGAGTATTGGCAGAGCACGCTTTTGCCGGTTAATGAAGCATACACGCACCCCATTGGAATGGGGTCATGGGTTTGGGTTCATGGGCAATGTTTGTCTGACCCAAGCTCCACCATGTTCGAATTGTTGTTCCAGTTGCGCGGTATGTGAATGTGTGTGTTTGTCCTATAGTTTGTTTGACATGCGTAACGTAGTATATACGAGTATTGCATTTTACTTTTTGTTTTTTTGGTTAATATTAATTGATGGCTCAATCTGCAAAATTATTATTATGCATGTATATGCATATGTATGTATTTTAAATATTTTTTACACTCGCTTTCACTTTTTATTGTGTGTACCGCAGCTCTTATTTTTACACACAAAATTCATTCATTCATACTTTTCAGTCGCCTGTACCGGTCAGTTCATTGACTTTCGGCTGCTTAAAGTAAGAAAACTTTATACATAACTCAAAGGCAAGCAAAAAAGATGATAATCTTTAAGAAACAATAAACCCAACTATACTGATTTACCTAGGCTGTGCTGCAACAAAAGGCAACCATTTTACCAACACAATTGCGGGCAGACCCCACGTAGTAGAAATTAAGAAATGAGTTGCCGAAGGAAACAACGAACAATTTCACCTTTGTTTGTGACACTTGCCAGAAGGGGTGTGTAGCATAAATGTGTATGCAAAGTGCTTATGAATCCTGCGCCTGATGCCCAGCAATAATTATTGCCATGTGACCATTGAGCCGACCTAATGAGCAGCCGAGGAAAAGGCCTATTAAGCTTATCGAAGCACTTGCATCTATCTACATATAGTTAGAACCAGAGAGCATCGTAGCACTTACCCCGGTACGGAACAGACATTGAAAGGGCTTCGATAAGCAAGAACATGTGCATGGTACGCACATGTGTTAGTGGGTTTCCGTTTTTGGGTATTTTTAAGTCAACTTTTGTGCCGCTTAAATCAAAGACAATGGCCAGGGTATTTTATGTAAAGTTCTCATCTTAAGGTAACGAGGATGATACCAACACCATCACTTCCACCAACTCAACTATTCCCATTTTGTATTGTCATCGTTAAGATAGAAATCTTTATGAAGGTCGACATTGTCGATGCTGTTTTCTAGCGAAACTTTTGTGCTGAATAATGACATTAAAACTAAAAGCTTAAACTTTAGATACGTGGCCAAATATATATGGAATAAATAACGTTATACTTAATTGTCACAAATTCCTGTGTGACTCTTCTTCTTCGTTCTTTAAGGGTTTGACCAAATTTAAGCCATGGATATCGTTTACCCACTGAAGCGACTTTTTCTTGCCGCTTTTGTTGTAAAATTTATGACACAAGTAATTTGGCCATGGTCAAGCAGGCACATATTTGGTTTCCAACCACACACACACACTAAGATAATCCCATATGAACGGTCAAGGAACTTTCGTGGTCAATGCGTAGTTTTCCACCAGGTTGCCATGTGTCTAATTAGTTGTGCGTCTTCTGCAAAATGAGGTCAAATTGTAAGCCATACGACATGGATTTTGTATGTCTCTTTTCAAATTTTATGGCCAGGCAAATGTGCTTTAAAGGTGCGTCACATGGGTTAATTGAAATGTCCTGAGTGCCACCCATAGTTAGATAAGTTCAACTGCTAATTGACATTGCATGACTTTCTTTTGGGCCAATATGTAGCCATACGAAATGGCATCAGACAAACACGTACAAATCTTTAGATGACTCATTAAGTTGGTCGACAAAATACAAATCCGAGAGCTTGCATCTAACAGCCGGCGAAGCCTTGCTTCATGTGACGTCGCCGGCTTGTTGACAAAAATTATGCAAATTTAAAGCAATTAAAAATACTTGTTAATTGACTTGAGAGCTGTCCAAACAGCGGCGAAAAAGAGTCCAATAAAGAGTGAATCGGCGACACAGAAGGATATCAACTAATTTAATTAAACACCGACTGGAGCGACTGGAGCGACTGGAACGACTGGAGCGATTGCAGCAGCCTCAGTATTAACTTATTTTTCGTGCAATTAACTTTTTAGTGCCGCGCACAAACAACCAAATAAAAAAAAAAAAAAATACAAATGAAAAAAAAGTAAATTTTTCAAAAAAAATAAAATCAAAGAAATCCCATTTCGACATGTGAACAGTCCACTCGCCTGGCTGCACTTTATTCGCAATCGCTCACATAAACCCGTCTACACAGCAGGGAATTTGTTTACTAGTATCAGTTCCAACTAGTTCCATAGTATCTAGTCGTGGTCAGGTTTTAAAATGAACATCACATACATACTCGTCGAGTATCGTTTCAAATATTTAAAAAATATTTTACAACTAGGGGGTTTTGGCCCCTGTTCGCTTCGTTCGTCAAACATGTTCTGAATTTATTTCAAGACATCCCGATTTTAACAGCATCTGTGTTCTCGCTTATTTCACTCATGGATGGCGAATGCAATACGAATCAAAAATTAGTTTGTTTAAATCATGAGAATTCTCGTCATGAGCAGTTACACAGTCGACAGATTTGAAGGAATGCATTGGACCAACGATTTGATTTTAAATTGCGATTTGATTTTATGTTCAGGCTCTGGGAAATATAAAATTTTGGTTTTTCAAATTTTCACACTTTTACAGCAAATCATGTACTAAAAATAAATAAATCGGAAGTTTTTTAGAGTGCCTAAGCACAGTATATAATATAGATCTCATAGGACCGATCGGGTAAAAACTCGTTGTGCTTCGTTTGTTTATAAAAATATCGTAACCAAATTTGGCAAAGAAATATCTTTTGGAGTTCGTAAGCAATATATCGGCCTTGATTGCAATGTGGTGGTACAGGGTATTCCATAGTCGTCCGCGCCCGACACTAATGTACGCCATCTTTTTCTTCTGAATCCGTTAATTAGAATACTAAATACTAAATGATATGTATGCAGCTCCTGGTCTAGAAAGGGATGTCCAGGCAAAGGAGGAGGAGTAGCTGTTGCTCCAGGTGAGGGACAGGAATTGTCTTTCTCCATAATACAAGCCGGAATTAAAAGAAAGTGTATAGATAAATTATTTTTCAATTATAGGAAATTGAAATTGATCAATATAAGAAATACTACATACGCTCTTCTCCTGCGAATTAGGAATCAGAGAAGAAGAAAGTTCTGGCTATGATAACCATAGATGTATTAGTACAGAGTATTTTAAAGTCGGGCAGGACCGAATTTAGCATTCATGTATGCAACGGAATGAACATTATGGAAACAAAGAAAATTACACAGGAATTTATGGCCTGGATGATCTGAATTGAATAAATAATACCGGGGGCGGAGCCCCCTAGTCTATAAATATATAAATTTACTTATATCATAATTGAATCATAAATAAAAATTTATAGAATAATAAAATGTAAAATGTTGATAAGACATTCAGCGTTAAGGAACTAGATTTGAACTAGTATGATTGCTTGTAGGGAACACGCACATTTACACACACACACACACACGTGTGTTAACTATACTGGGTTGCATTCATTTTGCATTATGCAAAAGTTCTTTTTACGTTGTGTTACTAAATGTGTACACTTCCAGACCCTCCAACCCTCCAACCCTCCAACCCCCAACCCGCGACATCTTTCTCTACGTATACGTGCTTATGTGTAAAGCCATCAATCATTAGCAGGCCAGGTCCTGTAGTATTTTGCTTTGCTTGGCTTTCTGATTTCTGTTTGGGTTTTTGTTTTTTAACTCGCTTTTAGAATATGCATTGAATGCCAAATGTTGAACAGCATATTCATATTTATATATGTACATATGAGCGAATATATGTTGATTTCTAATTTAAACACACAACACACACACGGATCCATAGAGGAAAAATGGTATGCGTTCAAACACAGCCCCAGGCGTTGATGTCGACTACTTTTGAATGAGCCATTCGTGGACTCAGGGAAAAGCTGAAGTGTGCAATAGGTCGTCATATAGAGAGCATATGGTAAGGGCATGTCTGTTGGTCAGTCCAAGCTCGTCGTCTATGGCTGTTCTGATTCTGATTTCTATTTACCAGCACTCAGCTTGTACTTTTGTTTCTTTGCGTTTCCTTTATGACTTTTCAATTGATGCAAAGCTCGAAGAGTGGCCACACAGCGTCAGGGTTCGCTCCAATATTGCATACTATACAATAACAACAACCACACTGTGCGGAAACTCATTTAAAATTAACACATTTTAAAGACTACATGCATAAGATTGAAATGAAAAAAAAAGAAGTGAAATCACTCAGTAATTAAGGAAAAGGAATCGAATCGTATACTTCAGGGGTTGTTTGGGTACTGGTCAGCTACGTAGCCACCAAGTCAAAGTTTTGAAGTTCAGTTGGTCATTGAAATTGTCGGCGACGACTCGTTTCGTTTCCGCTTGTTTATGCCCAAAGACACAAGCCATACACTATCTACAATGGATTAACCCAATGCAACCTCATCTGGGCACTCAGGACTAACGACTGGCCATCGGCTGAGCATGTGCGCCTGCAGCGCGCACGTAATCAAAGAAATTAGCGCCACGTTGCGTTCAGCGGCCCGTGCCCACTGATGGAAGCAACATACGAGTACAGCACAACGAGAAGGGTTGCGAATGGACCCATCAGGCCGGATTCCTCGCTGTCCAGCGACGCGGGTCTGCCTTGTCCATCCCACTTTCTGTCAACTCTTACACACTGCCTACCCTTGTCAATGTTGATGCTTAAAGTATATTTGAGCTTTGTCTTAAACAGTTTGACTTCTAATTTGAAGCAAAGTTTAATAAAATGGACATCCCAGCAGTGTTTCAGTCAGTGAATGAAAACAACGAATTTTAATTAGAATTGGATGAAGCAAATCAAGCAATATTTTGGATGAAATTAAAAAAAAAATTAGAAAGTGTACTGAAGGCACATGGAAATGGAAATATTATTGAAGACTATATAAGAGAGTTCGTTGAATCTGAAGAAAAGGTACAACATTTTTGAACCCTGGGCATGCTGTAGTATGCGAGCTGATCCACTTTTGTCATACATATTTTCATATCTTTTACCAAAGAACATTTCATTTTTTTTCTATCGTTTTGAACAAGAGCAAAAACAAAACGTTTGCAATGTCAAGGAGTACATACAACAAAATTCCTGTTTCGGTCTTTAATGTGTTTTGGCAAACCGAAGCACTCGTAACGAAACGCGAACGAAACATTAGGGAAACGTTTGCTCACGATTTTTGTGCGTGTGTGACACAATGTGTACATCAGCAACGAGTTTTGTTTTCTTTGTGTATTTATTATTTTGTATTTATTACGTATTAAGTAGTACTTGGAGAAATGGACCCATTCACTTCAAGACTTTCACGTGTTCCAATGCAAGGAGATCAAATTGAAATGTCGTCTGTCGAGAAAACTGTTTTGTATTTAACGACAAATAATGTCATCATCGATGACTCTCTACTTTTCGATCAAATTATGAATTGAATGAGTTTTTGAGATCTAAAAAAGAGGATTTTGGATTTTGTGATCAGTCAAGCAACGATAAAATCTATTCGTTGCATCGTATGGTGAAATATTAAAAATTGCCAAATTTTTCTTTGCCGTTCCCGCTTCCAATGCGACAGTTGAGCGAAGTTTTTCGCTCATAGAATCTCAATGGATTGATGAGCGGAATTGTCCGTGCCGGCCGTGCGTGACATAATTACGGTCCAGTTTAATTTCAAAAACTTCCAATGTATAGAGCTCAAGAGATATTTACAGCGTCCAGAAAATTGGGGATTCAGACAAATAGGTCACATATTAGTCCTTAAGTTGATTGGTATAAATAAAAGACGTAATTTTAAGACGTTAATTGAAATTGAATAAAAAATTGTGCAATGAAAATGTTCAAATAATTTTATCTCACTCATATTCCATCCACACTCCTTTAGGTAAAGTATAATATGGTGGTTCGAGAATCAACGAGTAAGTGTCACCTTTCTAAATTTGTCTTTTACTATTTATTTGCATTAAAATACATACATTTTGTAGTCTATGTCCACTTTTTTCACTCGCATCATCTGGTAACCCTATTTATGCCAAAAGGCTAATCATAACCTCGGGTAGCGATTGAGCCATGTCCGTCCGTCCGTCTGCATGAAGACCTAGATTTCGGAGACTATTAGACTATTAGCGCATCTGATGCGCATATTTCCTGAGCAGATGAAGTTTGTTAAATCATATCGATATCTTACCCCGTTCCCAACAAGTAGAATTTTCGCGCTTTTTAGCAACACAGTTCAATATTTATACCCTTTACCGTATGGTACAAAGGGTATATTGTGTTTGTGCAAGCCGAAAATGTATGTAACGTACAGAAGGAGAAGTCGGAGACCCCCCAAAGTTACCGTAAGTATGATCAGAGTGACTAGAGAAGTCGATATACCCATGTCCGTCTGTCCGTATGAACGCCTAGATCTCAGAGATAGTAAGAGCTAGAGCAACCAAACTTTCAGATAAGATCCCTTATTAATCCATAGGAGACAAGTTTATTTTATTTTTTTGATATCGGGACTACATTATATAGCTCCCATAGGGGTGTTTCAGAGGACCTCGAAAAAAAGCAAAAGTTTTCGATGGATAATTCGTTTGCTTATGAAGATATCATAACCAAATTTGGCAATCGGAAGTTTTTTAGAAACCCCCAGCACTGTACCAAATTTGATCAAAATCAGTTGACTATATTATATAGCTCCCATAGGGCCAATCGGTAAAAAAAAACGTTTTTTGCACAAAATTCGTTGTGTTTCGTTTGTTTGTGCAGATATTGTAACCAAATTTGGCATTCAGAAGTTTTTTGGAGATCTTCAACACTGTACCAAATTTTATCAAAATCGGTTGACTATATCTCATAGCTCCCATAGGGCCCATCGGTCGAAAAAAAGTTTTTGATTAAAAATTCGTCTGTTTTTGGTTATTTATGAAGGTATCATAATCTAATTGGGCAATCAAATGTTATTGCAAGCAGTGGTACAGGGTATCCCAAAGTCGTCCGCGGCCGACTTTAACGTACGCCATCTTTTTATTTGAACCTTAACAAAGCTATGCGTCATGTTCTGTGTGTCAAAAATCAACAAAATCGGACGAATACAATAAAAGTTGTAGCCAAAAATGTACTAATTTCACCCCCATTGCTAATAAACTGCATCGATCTTTAACTACACGTAATTATGGTAAAAAAGGATTGTAGGTCCACCAAACAAACCCACATCCAAATTTTATCGATGCTCGATTTTGCATGAAGTTTGATCGATTACGAAAAAAATGAGTGAATTATGGAAATATCAAGAATTTTTGTAAAAAGTGAAAAATGTCAATATGTTTTAAAAACAAAAAGTTTTAGATGAATAATTCGTTTGTTTATAATAATATCGTTACCAAATTTGGCATTCGCGAGTTTTTTATAGTTCCCAAGCACTGTACCGAATTTTATAAAAATCGGTTGACTATATCATATAGTTCCAATAGGAACGATCGGTCAAAAAAACATTTTTGGTTCAAAATTCGCCAGTTTTTGGTTGCAGGCTAGTGGTACAGGGTATCCCAAAATCTTCCGCGCCCAATTTTCACGTGCGCCATCTTTTTATGTTTATTTCCGTTCTGGCGTATTCCCTTCTGATTCGTCGTTTTAGTTCTATAAGCTCGGAAGCAAAAGGAGGCAGTGGATCTCTACGTTGTTAATTTCCATATTAAGATTCAATGTTTGAGCCAGATCAGATTTAAAAGCTTCTACAGAAAGGCCGAACGGCAGCATATGTTGCTTCCTGGGCTTAAATTTGATAAAACTGGCAAGTGATCTGAAGAGAGTTCATATAGCATATTTACTGTAAACTTATTCCAAGCAATCCCAATAATGATGAAAAAATCCAGAGCAGAGGTGCCGAGCCGAGTGTTATAGGAGTAAAACGTTGGCTCACCATTGGCTTAAATTTGGCACGAACTACTGATTATGGCCTCTTGCAAACGATTTCCATGGTAGCACGACCTTAAGTTACCCCACCAAGGCGCAAAGCACCTTGCCGCCGGCGATGAATGTGTCGCCCAAGGTGATTGAAGTTGGCCTTTGTCCAATGTTCTTTGGGTGGAAGGTATAAGGACGCGATCGAAACGTCGCGTCGCCGCCTCGCAATCTGTACTTTCATGTTTAAAGTAGGCTCATTCTGTGAGTAGGCAATAAATAATAATAAACAGAACGATAACCGCAAAATCACCTTTAGAGTTACCACTTGGCATAGTGTCCAGAGCGCATATGAGTCTCCGTAGTCAGTGGCACTAAGAAAAAGCGTAAGTTCTTCGTTCTTTCTGACCAATCCACGTGCGTTAAATAATCCGATTCTAGGATCCGGATAATTCATTTTGATATGAATTTGTTAGCCAGGTAACATAATTTACTATAATTGAATTATTTTATTAATAATTTAATTTCTAATTTAATCTTATTGCAAATTAATTAGTCGTAATTGATTGTCGGAATTTTCTATTGCTGTAATACAAACTCTTGATACATCAAAATAATTTTCTACTTTTTAGTTCGGCTTACTATTAAAGCGTGTTTTTAGACTTTTTTTAAACTATAATTTTTTTTATTATTATTTTTATTTTTTAATTTTACGTTATTTAAAAAAAAATTTTATTTTTTTATTTTCTGCTTGTTGTGTTTATGTATGATTCATCAGTGGAGCTTTATTTGGTGTTGGTGTTTACTTTAGCTGCAAAGTCAGTAGACAACAACAAACACAACATTGTTGTCGACTTAACCGAACTACGGAGAGCTCGAACCCAGGTCCTTTGGAGCATTTTATCTACCGTCTGGGATTTTGAGATGTTAGGCCGCGCAGCTCAGCAAAGTGCTCCGATGCCCCACAGCGACCCTACAACCCTTGATGTCTGCTGTCAAAAGCAATAGCAGATTTCAACTTTTTGCGCTTGAAGTTTGTATCCGGTCTTGATAGGGTTTATTTTATGATAGATAATCACATTGTTGTAAAGGTTGAAGTTATGGGGTAAAAATGTGAATTATTCGGTGCGGAACCAGACTTTCGTAAAAACAAAGTTTTTATTGGCGCCAAGTTTTTCGCTGATATATTTAGGATTCAATAGAATAGTTGGCGATTGGTTACCGGGTCTGGAGACAACCGCCGGTGTAAAAGGAAAGTCCATAACTAACAAATATCCATACACAAGTGCCAAAAACCTCACCTTTTAAACATAAGAAACGAATGGGTCTCAGCGACGACATGATCCAGGATCGGCATGCCTGCAGACGAATGCTGAGATCGCATACCCACACCTCAGGAGGAGCATAAGCGAGTCCAAAAAGAGGTAAACAAGGGTTTGGGAGAAGAAGAAGAATAGTTGGCCTAAATATTTTTAAAATTTGCATCCGATCTTCATAATTTTTGCACTACTCTCATACTTTTGATTCTTAGCATCTGGGTATATGGTTTTACCCAATTTCGAAAGCAGATCATGAAATCCACTTCTGAGAAATACATTATACGGTCCTTTTGTTAAAAATTAATATCCTTTACTTTTATAAAGTCTGAAATTGTTTATAAGAACAAAATCAATCACGGCCCAACTATCCTTATAAATTAAAAACTATAAAAGGACATAAAAAATGAAGCATTGGAGACTTTCTTTGTGGTGGTAGAGGATATTTCAAAGTCGCCCGCGTTCGTCTTAAACGTACGATATCTTTTAAGCTTCTGTGTATACTTTTCATACCTTGTATTCAGAAGATGAAATGGGCGTAAAACAAGGATTCCAAAATCTTTGGGTTTAAGGGACTTTAATTATCTTAATCGCCGATAATGACAACGGAAAAGTGTCCCATGTCCCATATTAAATGATTATTTTACAAAAACACAAAATTAACTTATTATGATTTTCAGTAATTTTGCAAAAAGCACAAAAATGTTACTGCTGGAGTACTTGCTATGTTTATACAAAAATATATACAGTATAAGAAATAAGTTTATCAACTGTTTTAAGTTAATTTACCTAAATAATGACCAGGATGATTAGAAAATTCGATAAATAGTCATTCCGTCTCTTTGTATGAACGCCTAGATCTTAAAGATACCCTGCAGTTCGGCAGCCGGCAATTGGCGACATGTCGCCAGTAAAATTAGCGAAAAAATTTAATGTATTTCTTGCCTTGCCTACTTAGGCAAACGATATTTTTCTTTTTTAAAAAAGAAAAGAAGTGTCACTAGTGATACACGTTTTTTTTATTTTAAAACAAAGTGTTTACAAATTTTTGATTTACGGGGTATGCATGTCTAAATAATCCATAATAAAATTAAACTGTTATTTCAGCGGCAATGTGATTACGAATAATTGATGCAAAAGAAAAAGTATAAAATTAATTTATTTGATATAATTTAATTGTTTTTATTTTTTAAAATCTATATACTTAAAAAGGACATATTTGTTATTATCATTATTACTGAAATGTAAATTACTTTTAGTGAAATATTGTGCCCATACAAATATTTCTACGATTTTTTGTATTTACTATCAATAATCGGTAATACCTTCCGAATTGTCTGTGGTAAATTACTTAAGACTTGTCTGTGGTAAATTTCTGTATACATGTCTGTGGTAAACTACTCAAGACTTGTCTACGGTAAATTACTGGCGACATGTCATCGAGGAGGCGACAATTGCACCCATCCTATGACATCGTGCGTAAAAAAGAAATTAGACGGGATACGAAGATGTCGCTGGTAATATGCACCTTTGTCGCTAGCAATTTACCGGTAAGTCGCCACGAACTGCTGGGTGGCGAAAGCTGGCGAAACCAACCCATTTCACGGAACACAAGTTAATTCTATATTTACAATATCGGCGTTATATTATAATGGCATAATACTTTTATTTAAGGCTAACGCCGCACATTATTAAAAAAATTAGCAAATTTGGTTCAACCAACTTTCACTTTTTCCCTCCACTTCTCCTACTCACATAATATATATGTGGCCCCCGTTAATCCGTTGTGAAATAAATCAAACAGGGACGACGTTTAATATGTTGTTTATTTGGATTGAATTGATTACTTAAATATTAGTGATATAAATGATGCTTAAACTTTTACTTGACGATCTTACGTGTGCGTGTGACTAGGAGGAGATACCGGCAACGACTGTCTTTGTGTGTACGCGACATTTACTTGCTTACTCGTTTATCATTGGCTACTCTCGATAGACTACTCGCTCATTATCGATGCTCATTATCGGTTCCCACATATATTCCTTCAACGTCTAAGTTACAAAAATAAATAAATATTCCTTCAACGACGTATTACAATCGTCAGCGAATCTGAAATTTGTACCAAATAAAAATGTTATTTTTTTGTCTAATCTATTATGAAATTTTGTTTTTCAACAAGATAAAATGCAGGATCTCATAACGGTTTCCTTTAAATATAAGTGTTGATACTTAAAAAGTTTGTAACAGAATTACGTTAAATAAATAAAGATGGAATGAAAAAATGGTCAACTAGTTGATTTATCTGGTTTAATTGTTTGAAATACATTTTTTTCTGAATAATCTTATTTATCAGTTGATAATAAAAAATATATGTATTTACAAAAATTTCAAAACATCTTTATCATAGCGCAACTTTTTAAATTGGATCTCTGCAAGGATGAAGTAGTTTTCGCTTCAATAAGTACTTTACAAACAATCTTTGTTAAATTAACCACAGAAAGGCGTTCGAGTGTGAAATATACATACGAGAATATTAATAACACATGCCTACTAATTGACACAAAGGCGAGAAGCGGCGTTACATCATCGTCATCGTCATCGTCACCGTCGCCGTCACCTCAAAGAGTTTTCCTACCACCTGTCGGCCTGGACGCACTGACGTAGGCAGCGACTACGCGTTTGATGACGTTGACAACGAAGGAAGAGAAGGAGGAATTTTTCTTTTAGCAACAGTCCAGGCCTAAGTTCAGAGTATTAGATATACACACACACACACACACAAATATGCACAAATAAGAATACACATGAGGGGTAGGTCTTTTTTTTATTTTATTTTTCTACTGGCCTAAAGTGTTAATGGAAAATCAATAATTACGCATCTTGAAATTATTAATAGGAGAACAACAAGAGGATGTATGGGTTATGCCTGAAAGGCAGGCACATAACTTAAATGACAGAAAGGAAGCAAAACTAAATAATAGTATGTGCATAATTGGTTCGATATGTGTGTGAGTGTAAAATGTTGCATGCCACAACTGATTTTTCAGAGGCATGCAGCCTACTACTATTTATTTTTGTTTTTGTTTTTTGTATGCATTTGTTGTAATTGGCTACATAAAAACAATTCCTCTTATTTTTTGTTCAGCTTTTCCTGTTGCTTTATTTTGTCCGATTGTTTTTATTTTTATTGTACTCTATTTATTTGCTGTGAAATAATTGCATTGAAACATGTTTGAAGCCTATACCATTGCATACTTTTGTGCGTTTGATTAGCAACGCCTGAATGCATCGCTGCATTTCGGGTAAGAGAAATGCCTGACTAATTGACAATGACCGGACAACACTTATGGCCGGCCAGGCACTGGTAGGACAGTGCTGCTGGCGCATGCAACTATTAGGGCCGGCAAAGACTTGTTTGTTAGTAACACATAATCGTAGCAATGCCAAAATCAAGTGGAGCTAAGTTAACAACACAAAAAACAAATAGTAAATTTATAAAGAGGGTAGCCCCAAAGTAAAGGCAAATAATTTTAATTAAATGAAAAAGAAACGAAACGCAATGCAATACAACAACGTGAGCAGCGGGCAGCACTTAAGCGTTACTCCAGCGCTTTAATCCAACATCCCAGCGAATTGGCACTTGGTCGTCAACGAACCAAGGGACGCACAAAAATATGCAATGCCCGGAAGCAGCAGCTTCAGCGGCCATTCCACCAAATGCAACCAAGTGTGTCCGGCACACACACACACATACACTTGAATATTTGAATCCGTATGAGTTGTTGTGTTGGTGTGCGGTTGCATGTCCTTTGTAAGAATTCATTTGCAGTGCAGTAAAACTTTTTTTTTGAAATTTCTAACGCCGCGCACTCAAAGTCGCCAAAAGAGCGTAGAGTGGTTTGGATGGCGCCAAAGGGTCGGGGTAACACACAAGTACAAATACAAATATGGTACAAAACTGGCAAAGAGGTAAACTGCACTTAATGTGCAACGAGAAAAAATGCGCCGGGGCTGAACGACTCGGCGGGACTATGATAGCTGCAACTGACCAAAACTGCACTCTATCCAAAGCTAAAGAGTTTTGAGCGAGTGAGTGGGTAGGTGGGTAGGTGGGTGGATGAGTGAGCGGGTGGCGAAGAGCGACGTTTATACCCAAAAAGATAAAGAACAAGTGCCACACACGCATACACTGCCAACAAATTGTTTGTTTTATGCGCTCATATGTGTGTGTGTGTGTGAGTGCGTTTGTGTGTGCCCCGCGAGTTGCCAAAATGCCGTTGAGTGCAATTTTGTAAAACTTGCTTGTTGTTGTTGTTGTTGCTGCTGCTATTCTTCTTCTTCTCTTTGCTGTTGTTGTTGCTCTTACTGCTCTTGCGCTCGCTGTCAAGAGTTTGAGCGATTTTGATTGAAAACGCACTCACACGCCCATCCATCTGGGTGGGGTCTAAAAGGATGCGCCTGCAGTGCGCTTTTTGGCGCTGACGATGGGGCATTTGCATGGGGCAAGTTTGCTCAACTCTCCTGGTCTGCTGCGCATTTTTTAGACAGCTGCACTTTGCTTTAAACAAAAAAATAAAACATTGGAAAATCCTTGCAATATTTGCATTTTGTTGCCGTTGCAGTGCACCAGCTGAGGGCTTGCGAAGGGCAGCGGTAACATCAGCGGCATCCACATCCTGACATATGAGTAATGCGCCTTGATGTATAAAATGTTGCGTGCCAAGACTCAATTGGGGACCATTCTTAAATACAACTTAACTAAAGGATCTTCTAAAAATCTGATCACATTTTTCCCTGGGGCATCTTTTAAAGGATCATTAAAGATCATATAAATCAGTCGTTAATACGATTAAGGTTTATCTCATTGAATCTTACATTAACTGCTTTTCACTCGGACTTTGCCATATATTCGCTTGCGGAATCTTGCAATAGATCTTCAAATATTATGTCAAACGAATTGATTCGATATCTGCTCCACTTTTCCCTCAGCAGAAGTTTCCGGTCTTCAGCCATGCTATTAAATATGCATATAGAGTAGGCGTAAGTACTTAGTATACTTAGATTGCCTTATTAAATTTTGCAGGAAAGCAAGCCGCCTCAACTTTGTTATATTTAATAACCTATAACACTAGTTTTCAAATTTTAGGGTCATCGAGTGAACCTTAAAATTTAAGAGTTTGTTAGGGTAATTTTGGGTAGAAACACGAAAATTACATTCATATTTTTTCTTAAAACCGTTTTCGAGATTTTTTCAGTTATTCGTAAATAAAATATTTTACCTACATAAAATACCATTAGATCGAATGATATGGCCTTTACGGTGATCAAAAGAAATTTATGATCACTTTTTTAAATTACAAACAAAAAAATTTTTGTAATTTGTTTTAAGCTTTCAACATTTTGAGCTTTAGATCTTCAAAATCGGGTAAGAACTGTAGATGCAATGACGAAAGTTCCAACTTTTACTGAATCCTATTTTTGTTCGAAAAATAATTTTTTACTCACAGTTTTTCGTTTGCGTTCAGTTATGGCTTCACGAATTTGCATCCAGCAGAAGGCGTGATCTTTCTTATATGGTCCCATAGTATCTACAGTTCAAACCCGATTTTGAAGATCTTAGGGTCGAAATGTTGGTAAAAGAATTCTCTTTCAGCTTAAAGCTTATATAAAATAAAACAGTACCCAAAAGCATGTTTTTCGAAAAAATGTATCTATCACAGTATATTTTAAACTTTAACTTACATTTAAATTCTTTACGACTAAGTAAGATTTTGGTTAAGACATGCTTGAATATAAACTTAATCTTTTAATCGCAAATATAGTCTTTTACTCCCTCAGGGAAATAGTATTTGTAATACCTGTCGTAAGCATTTGTGATTATATTGTCTCAGGAAATAATATATCTGCAAGCAGTAAGATTTTAAGTTTTGAGAATTGAAGACAGCAAACATGTGACTTTCTTTGAAAACATTTTTTTGTGAAAAAGGTAAGTTGACTTCATAGTTAGAAAAGCCGCGAGTTGAGAATCTTTCTGAAGAAGAACAAGGCATGATTAAGGGATTGACTGAACATTTTTTTTTTTAATTCTTTATATATTTAATGAATCTCTACTTTTTTCTTAAGGGACTAAGAATTATTAATCAAATCTTATTCTAATTTACTTTAGAATTAATAAGTGAATTGCATTTATTTTAAACGGCCCTAAAAAGATGCCGCTAGGCTGGATGGTCGCTGTGCTGCAGTCGACTGTGGCTGCGAACTCGAGTTAAAGATCTTGCAAAACATAATATATATCATATAGCTGACCTTTCGGGTTTACCGAAAAATATAAATTTAATTTTTAAAATTAACTTAAATTTTTGGATGAAAATAGAAGTATTGACGGGGTATCAGTAACCGAGGGAAACATGTCACAAGCGGAATCATAGTGACAGACCGCTTATGATTTGGGCAGCTTTAGGGTATGCATATACGTCTCCACAGTGCCTTTTTCTTATCAGGACAAATGCGAACATCTACATGGAGTCTGTAGTGTCCTTATGAATTGTAATGCAGAACATTATAAGGATATTTGGATTTCCCACCAAGACCATACGGGCCACAAGGCCTTCTTTTCGTCCAGAAAAAAACCATTATTCGAATGCCTGCAATCAGAGCCATCGAAGACCTATTGGAATACTTTAAAACAAGTTCCTTAGAAAGGGCCGCACGTCCGGGATCATTCCTGACGTTAAAAGAACTTTGCTCGAAGAGTGGGAGGAAATAGAAGCCTCTACCCCGAAGAATCTTTTATTTCGATGCCAAGTAAAAAATATAAAAGCTCGTCGTTTGTTATCTTTTTAATGTATTGTATCAACAATAGACAGTATGGTCCTCCAATACGCACCAAATCAAAACGAAAATACCTAAAGGCCTACAGAAAATCCCATTTGGGATATTTTTTTTTATATGAAGTTTTGTCATTCCGTGCGAAATATTTTGTGCTATATATAGACAAAACTATATGTGCATAAATACTTTTTTATATATCTCACTTATAACAACGGAACATTAATTTTGAGTATGCAGATTTTTGGAAACACTTTTTTTGTCTGTGTTTGACAAAACAACCTTCCTTGTTTTTGCCAATATACTGGGGTGCCACAGAAAACCATTTCGTTGCAATTTCGTTGCCATTCTGATTCTTGGTGTCATAGACATGATTCGCAACGGTTTCAAAATTGCTTGAGATTTCATTAAATTCACCAATAAAAACTAATTTATTCAATGAAAGTATTACTTATTTGGAAAGTGTGTTTAATTTCTGAGTTTTCTGTATCTTTATGTTTTGACAAATTTTATGTTTTAATTCATGATTTTTATTTTTGCGAAATCTTTATTAAAATCTTTGGTACATTTGCCATTCTGTGTCAACGTGCAAAATCTTTAAATAAAAAAAAAATCTAATAATAATTCGAAGTGATTATTTTAGCATATTAATAGATGTTTTTGATGTTAAATGAAAGTTAAAAAATTGCTTTTTTTATTTTAACTAATTTGTCGTTATGAAGTGCGCCGAATTTAATGCATAATTAAATAAATAATTGCTGTGCACCTTTTTCTCCTAAGGTGGCAATGTACGGCTGTTAGGCAAGGTTGTGAATGTCAATAGTTTAGCAGTTTTGGCTTAAAATTAAAGTATCAGTAGCGCAACCTTAGGAGAAGAAACCACAACAGCATATAATTTTAATAATAATAATAATATATTCAATAAATAAAAGCGTCGTTTTAAATAATTGGCGAGTGCATCGAAAATACTAATAGCCTATTCACACTGGGGCACATCTAACATCTAACATCTTTTGTCGAAGATGTTACGTATGAATTTGCCGTTCCGAAAAGTTCTACATCATTCCAACATCTTGGGTAAATGTTCCTATCTTATTGTGTCCCGATGAGAAATGACTCGATTATTTTTCTGTGCACCTCTAAATTTTGTCATTCGCCGCTAAAATGTAAACAATGTGAACGAAAAAGACTGGCAATTTTCAATTCGAAACAAGGCGCCAGAACCTCATATGTTCATGGAACTTGCTAACTATACCATAAAAGTGCGAGCCAGCAGGCATTCCAGTCGGAGCTTCTAGTTTTATGAGGGAAAAAAGTAGAAACCAATTTTATAGATTTAATTTGTATTTTTATTTACATTTTAATATACAAAGGCAAATTGTGGCTCATTAAAACATCAGCATATTGTTTTTTGACTTTTCATCCAATGTCAGCACCGCTTACGATACGGCGGTGATTGAGATAAGTAAATCTGCGGCTCAAGTTTTAATTTTGTTAAAAAAACAAATTATTAATTATGTTGGTTAATAACTCCTACTGCTGGTGACCTTATTTTAATGTAGCACCCATCGAATTGAACAAATACTTAAACAAAACTACATATACAAACAAACATTTTTTAAATAATGAATTTACAATTAATTTTAACCCAGTGGCCAGTGGCTTTTAGACATTGGTGAAGTCCAATGGACACGAAGCACTTTAGCACGACACCAACAAACATCCAAACCGCTCGTGGCTCTTGCATATATGTACATGTATGTGTTTATGTGCGAGTCAGCACCAGCTCGTCGTCCTTATTAATACTCCCAATTAATATTATTTCACCTGTCAATATGGCAGCAAGATGTTAGATGTTAGATGTTGACAGTGCGAACACCAATTTCACATCTTCAAAAAATCCTATGCGTTCCGCTAAGATGTTCTCTGTGTGAATAGACTATAAATCCATCTACTGCAAGGGCACTGCCTGACGAAGAACACTTGGAGACTCCCTCGAAGGCTTTAATTGCGACTTACGCTGACGATGTCGCCATTCTCTACAGCTCCAATTGCCAACTTGAGGCGGCTAATGGCCTCCAAAGGTACCTTGACACACTACTTGACTGGTGCAGGAGATGGAATTTGATGATAAACCCAGGCAAGACGTCTAACCCATGCTTCACACTTAAAAGGACAATCCCCCCCCATACAGTTAGAGGGTGTGATACTGGAGCAGCCTAATCAAGTTAAATACCTTAGCATCACGCTGGATAAGCGACTTACCTTTAGGCCACACCTGAAAGCTACTCGCAAGAAGTGTGGTCAAAAGATGCAGCAACTGCGGTGGCTGCTTAACAGAAAAAGTACTTTGTCACTAAGAGCAAAAAGAGCAGTGTATGTCCAGTGTGTCGCCCCGAGCTGGCTCTAGGGGCTGCAGATTTGGAGTATTGCAGCAAAGACAAGCTGTCAGAGTATTCAGGTACTGCAAAACCGAGTTTTAAGGCAAATAACAAATTGCCCCTGGTAAGTGCGCAATTCGACGCTGCGTCGTGACCTTAATCTGCATACCATAGAAGAGCAGATAGGAAGGCACACGAGTAGATACAGTGACAGACTCAGGTGTCACAGCAGTGAACTTGCTAGGAATCTACTGTCAGCTAGGCCTCTTAGGCGGCTCAAAAAACAAGGTTTCGCTAAAACGATTCAGTCATGATGATTCTTCGCCATATAATTAATCCTCGTGCTTAGCGCACGAAGTTTGGCTTTATTTTCTAATATTATTTCTGTTATTGTTATGGTACATTATGCGTACGGATTCATTACTTATTTCTTGTTCAAATAAAAAAAAAAAAAATTAGATTACAATTTTCACTAGCATTTGCGTGGGCGTGTTTTGTATTCAAATTTCACTTCATTTGTTCAGCGCAGTGCACATAATACATAATTGTTGCAACCTTTGCTAGACTGGCTGTCATACGCCTTGAAGCGATCTAGAGGTTCTTCGACACTTTCGCTCCACCTTTTCCTCGACCACATGAGTTTTTTTTAAGGCATCAATGGCTAACAATCCCGCAATTGGCATTTTAAAAATTATTTTCTATTTTCGTGCAAATTTGCAAATGTAAAAAAACGAATTTTGCCATTCACAGCGCTGAGGACAGCTGTTGACCATACAAACTCTTGCATTGGGCGGTACAAATATTCAAACTTAATTTAAATTTATTTTGTACAACTGGATAGGAAAATTATGCAAAATCTGCTGAACATTATCGCTTAATGTAATAAAGAATTAACTTTATTGGATCACTGTTAATAAACATTTATTTAAACGGGTGTCTAAATGTTCTAAAATAATTTTTGGAAAGTAGCAACCGTTTGCTGCCATTCTTGCAAAAGCGAAAACATGCGAAATTAATTGTTCGAAAAATGAAATCTTTGAGATTTCTGTGGCACTTTTAAAGATTTGGTTTCAAACCGTTGCCAAAATCGTAAAATTTTTTGAGGCACCCCCGTATATCAATAGTATGCCAAGGCGCATGTACTACATTCAATAATTGATCTAAGTAATCACTTACTTTTCCAATTATAAAGATGGCGTACGTTGCAGTCGGGCGCGGACGACTTTGGGATACCCTGTACCACTGCTTGCAATAAAATCCGGTATATTGCTTAAGAACTCCAAAAGACGTATGATTGTCAAATTAGATTACGATGCCTTCATAAACAACCAAAAACAGACGAATGTTTAACCAAAAATGTTTTTTTGACCGATCGCTCCCATGGGAGCTACATGAAATTGCCAACTGATTTGTATCAAATTTGGTACAGTGCTTGGGTACTCTAAAAAACTTCTGAATGCCAAATTTGGTTCCCATATCTTAACAAACAAACGAAACACAACGAATTTTGTACAAAAAACGTTTTGTACCCATTGGTCCAATGGGAGCTATATGTTAAAGTCAACCGATTTTGATCAAATTTGGTACAGTGTTGAAGATCTCTAAAAAACTTCCGAATGCAATATTTCAAACAAACGAAACACAACGAATTTTGTACAAAAAACGATTTTTTTTTTACCGATTGGTCCTATCCCATAGGATATATGTATAGTCAACCGATTTTAATCAAATTTGGTACAGTGTTGAAGATCTCTAAAAAGCACCATGTGACATGATACTACTAAACTCAAACAGATTCGTCACAGGTCGTACTTCTATGTCCGAATTATGCAACACCAATGAAGCCGAAGACCTACGCCACTTTCTCGGGAGGTGTCCAATTCTCAAAGACCACAGAGTATTATGCTTCAGAAAACATGTGTTAAGCCCTCACGAAATCTTTGAAATTCTTAATGACACAAACAATATTAGCTCGAAGGAACTTGTAGAATTTTTGAAAATGGCCGCAACGCACAGAAAGCTAATAATAACTGCATACTTTTGATAAAAAATGAAATATTTTGTAATACTACTAATAAACTACTACATGTGGACTCCAGTTTCCCAGGCGACTTGTCCCAACGATCCTGTATCTCGCGACGAGCGCGGAAGCAGGGTGTATTAAGACATTTTGACTGGGATTCTGGAAACCCACCAATAAACTAGAGATAAACAATAAAAAGAACTGCATCTCAACAAAACCAATGCCATTATGACAAAACCATATAAAAAAAAAATCCCTAATGGGATATCCCAAATGGGAATTTTTTTCTTATATGGTTTTGTCACTCCGTGCGTATTCTTTGCATTCTGCGTAGACCACTTAAATATTTATCTTAAGTTTACGAGAATAGCTTTAAAATTAAATTTATTATTATTATTATTAACACCGATATCGAAAAAATAAAAAAAACTTGTCTCCCGTAGGATAATAAGAGATCTTATCTGAAAGTTTGGTTGCTCTAGCTCTTACCATCTCTGAGATCTAGGGACGTTCATACAGAGGGACAGACGGATATACGGACATGGGTATATTGACTTGTCTAGTCACCCTGATCATGCTTTGGGTAACTTTGGGGGTCTCCGACGTCACCTTCTGTATGTTACATATATTTTCGGTTTGCACAAACTTAATATACCCTTTGTACCATACGGTACAGGGTATAAAAATGTAATTGAAGCAATGCAAATATAATTATTTATCTTAAAATAAAATAAATAGAAAATTCTATATATATATGTCTGTATGTCAATTCACTTTTTGTAGGCACTTAAATACTAGGTTAGTGTAGTATGGAGTTGGAGTAGTTGTTATGGCAAGCATTTTGATATATTATAACAACCTATGACCTGATCTAGAATGTTCTAGCCAATATTCCTTTTTTTTGTTGCCAAACTCCGATTAGTTGTCGATAGCTCGCCATTTACTAGATTTATATTAGCTAGTACCTCCATCACATATGTAAAATTCATCAAAATCGAAGCAATACAGCAATTGTATGGAAAATATCTTTGCCGCACCAAAGTTAATGGTAATAATAAGAATAAACCCATTCCACTCATGCCTTTAACTCCTCCTCAATGATTTCATTAGGATGCATTGCAGATGCGGCTGTTATTTTGTTTGCAATTTTATCATCTCTCAGTGTTTTTCATTTCAAATTTTTTCCTCTGCAGCACTTTTTTTTTTTTTTTTTTTTTTTTTTTTGATTAGCTACCGCGTTCTTTACTTCCCCCCCCCCCCCCCCCCCCCCATCCAAGGGCATTGTTTGTTTTTGTTATAATTTGCAACGTCTGCTGTCGCCAGCTCGACGTAGTATATAATGTCAACATCCCCCAAATTCGATTTTATTTTTGTTGTTTTCTTTTTTAGAGCAAGTTGTTGTTTTTTGCGATTAATTTTCGCGTTCATTCATTTTTTTGTTTTTTGTTTTTTGTTTTCCACATTGGCGCACATAATTGAGGTTACGTTCAGCTGCACAAATTGCCAACATTAATTGATTATGTATCTATCCGCTATGAGCTGGGCTCCATCATTGTTGTTGCTGTTAAATAAAAAATGTAATAATCGGATTTTCATGGCTGCAATTTTTGGCCGTATGTAGCACATTTATTGTTCAATTGGTATTACATCTGTTACCCCTCTTTGATCGTTGCGGGGGGCCTTGTCTAAATTCCGACGCAAAAAATAATATGAAACTGACCCGCACAACATACCCTCTAAAGCGTTCAGGGCGAAATCCAACCCCCGCAAGTGCGACATGTGCTTGGGTTTTTATTTTTTTAGCTCATCATTTTTAACACCTCAGATTTATAGCTCAGACATGGCCGTTAATTGTGCCCCAAACTGAATATGGCTCAACTTTAGCTTAAAGCAACATTTGCAACTTACATAAACAAGCACAACAAAAATATATACATACATATGTAATGCACATATATATATATAACAAGATTATGTTTTTATGTCAAAGTTAATAGCAAATTGACCAATTTAACTTTTTTCATGTTTGTTTCGTTTTGTTTTTCTTACAAGTTAACAATAAATTTTTGACATTTTGTTTGACGGAATACTTGGTAATGTTCAAATTTAATTGCCCACAAATTTCATAGCCCCCAAAGATTTAGGAAGTATTGCTGTCAAAGCTGTATTTTTTATGGTGTATGAGAAAAATGTGTATAAAAAAATAAAATCTGGCGTTGCAGACTCTGTCTTCCCTGTATAGAAATGAGAACATCGATATTAGAGTCTTTATGGCTGGCTTAATAGCTTTCTTAATGAAACCTTGTACTGGGTCTTATAATTTTTGTATCTAGCCACAAAAGCTATAAACAAAGAGACTATTGTAAATATCGTAAGTTATGCTTGCATTTGATAGGCCTACAAATTTGGTATTTGGCATTGGTAGGCAGAAGTAAAGTGCACGTAACTTATTTATACCAAAAGGTAATAATAATCTCCGGAATTATGCTGCGAATATTATTAAGATCGGACAAAGGCTTCAAAAGGTATAGGCAAAAATTTACAAATTTAAAACATTTTACAGTATAATTGATACTTAAGGCCAAAAGCAGTTCGAAAAATTGGAATATTTTTTTTTTTATATGAAATTTTGTCATACCGTGCGAAAATTTTCGAGCTACGTATGGGTTTTAGCTGCAATAATAAATTCAATAAAACAAAAATAAATAATAAAAAAAATTTGTAAATTTAAGAGGCGGCTAACAATAAAATGCCAAAAAGTGACCACTACGCAGAGAACCACTACACAACAACACTAGTGAAAAATAAATAGTAGTAGTAATAGTAGATAGTCTCGAAAAAATTTTATTCCTGCATATTCCTGCTAAGAGCTTTCCAATTGGAATTTATTTTTTTTTTTGGTGAAATTCGCAATTTTTAAGTTCCGTAAATTTTTACCGATTTTGATGAAAATCGAAAGTTACGTCAAAGAAGTTATTGAAAGTATATGGGGTAAGTTTCGAGTTCATATGTTCAGGGGTGTGGGAGAAAACACGGTAAATCGTTTGCGGGAGGATGTGGGTTTGTTTATTAATGTATTACCAAAATTTTTGATCAGATCTGGGGGTATGGCGGCTCGCTCGAGTCGCTCACGTATTCAGACACTCCAGAACAGGGCCTTACGCCTTATTACTGGGTGTGAATGGTATGTAAGGAATTCGACCTTGCACCACGACCTCAGACTGGAGACCGTCGAACTCCAGATAAATAAGCACACAAGCCGCTACAACGAAAGGCTAAAAAGACATCGTAATAGGCTGGCAAAAGGGCTCCCAAATGAAAATCCTATAAAAAGGCTTAAAAAAAGAAGTTTTAAAAATCTGCTCCAACAAGCGCCGAACTGAAAGAAAACGAAAAGAAGACCGACAGAAAAGCGGACCAAATGATGGCCTCCTGATTGACAGGACTCCTTAACACTCCTAAGACATCTCTAACTAAACAAGCTGGATTGGCGATCATAAAATAAGAAACCTGCAATTCATAAAAATATATGTATTTTTGATAATTTTGCAAAATAAATACAAAAAAAAAAAAAAAAAAAAAAAAAAAAAAAAAGTTGTGACACCTGCAAAAATCGCTGAAAATTTGAGAAAACTGAAATAAAAACGCATGATTGCTAAAATTTATAAAAATTTATTGATTTTAAATTTAACTGAGCATTAAATTGAATTTAAAAAAACAACAAAAGTTTTAATTTTCCAGAGAATTCAAAATTGTGATTTTTTGTGATCGGTCGACGAGCAGCCTTACAAAAAATGAATTGTTATTCAAAATATTGAAAAAATATATCCGAAAATGGCAGAAAAATGCACTAAAAACAATTCAAATTAGTTTCAATGACAATTCCACTCAATAAAAAAGTCATATAAATAATATAGGAATGGAAAAAAATTGTGCCAACTTACAAGCCAAAAAGTGTGTCAACTTACATTTTTCAAGCCATTTTGGAATGCATTGAAAAAAATTTGTCTATTCACTGTATATCCGAAAACCTTTTTTGATTATGAAAGTTCATTGAATTTCAGTTCCAGCACATATATTTTTCTTGATTTTTTATTTTGATTTGATCACAAAAATAATGTTTTTTATTTTCCGATTTCTTAAAAAACAATTTTTATACTTTGTCACAAACACACACACACTGCGTTTTTGAGTCTGTTCGCATCAAAAACACATTAAAATTGTTTACGGCGTATTTGCCATCGAAGGCATGTTGAATTTTAGTGTTTTCATTGCTGGAACATCAAAATTGACCAGGTGTAGCTAAAAAGTGCGAAATTCTACTGCGGCGGAACGAGGGAAGATATCGAAATGATTTAACAAACTTCATCTGCTCATGAAATATGCGTATCAGCTGGTAAAGTTTCGTGTTATAGTCTCCGAGATCCGAGAGGGACGGACGAACGAACAGACGGACATGGCTCAATCGCTACCCGAGGTTATGATAAGCATTTTGGTATAAAGGACTTGGGGTCTGCCACGACTTCTTCTGTCCGTTAAATACATTGCACAAATCTAGTATACCCCGTAGCTATAATAAAAAAAAACCATTTTGGACATTCCGTGAGTACTTTGGTATTCATAAGAACCCAAATGAAGCAACCATGTTCCATCTGGGCAAATATGAACCCTCGTGAATTCTAAGAGAAGCCGATACACCAGTTAAACAATTTTAAATTAGTTTATACTAATTCGTATGCATTACAAGCATTCTTTAAGTACCCTTTTCTTTTCTGACTCCTCCTTTTCCTCTCTAACGGACGAGGAGTGAGTGCGTTATCTCCCTTATCTTGATCTTTATAATGTTTCGAAAAAACTATGCAAAGCGCAATGAATTATTACCATGCCTTTCAATATATGTTGGTACGGTTTTTTTTTATATCTTTTTTCTATCAAACTTAGAGCTATGATTTGTTGGAATTGTTGGCAATAAAATTATCTATCAAACAAGACTTTAATCAAGGTTGTAGGTTTCTTGGTTCAAGTACAATGCTTTAAATCATGTTTGGTGTTTTTCGAAAAATTTGGAAATATCTCAAAATAGGTCATTTTTTTCTGAAATTTCGGAAACCCATATATTTTGAAAAAAAAGACTCCTCAAATAACAATGAAACAAGATAAAAAACAAAGGAAATCCCTCCTCTTCATCACTACATGTTCGTCCTTGCCGTTACTAATCACAGTCATTGTCATAACTCACAAGACTATGCAGTTTAATAAAAACTAGGGCACTCCGTCCCATGCGTACTTCACAAGCCAACATCCGTAAGGCCTTTTAAATTTATATTTATATATTTCGAGACATTCCCAGCACTTTCCTTAGTTTCTACGAGTTGGAGAAGGCTACAGTCCTGCCTGCGCGACTCTAAAATAACCGGTACCAACGCAGTTCACTCGGTTTTGAAAGGATCTTCTAGGCAAAGGGTTGTTAATTTAGAAACTTTGGCTATCAAATTTGCATCCAAAGATTGACATGAAATGAAAAGGGCTTTGAGCAATTGGTAAAAAACTTTTGTGGTGAACTTGAGTCTACACAACGGGCTTGGTGACCGTAGCTTCTTTACAAACAGTTTTCCAAATACATAGCTTGATTTTAGTGCAGTTTTTAGAAAAGGGGGTTAAAGAAAATACATTTATGCCCTGTACCAAAGGGTATACTAGATTTGTGCAATGTATGTAACAGACCTGTTCTCCTTCGAGGGATAGGAACCGAAAAACTTGTATAACGATAATGTAGATCTATGGGTTTATGAGGTCCTTTTGTTTATACGGATAGACAGACATGGACCTTTATATAAGAATACAATATTTTATATTCAAATTGATAGATTTTAAAAGATTTCAATGTGCAGAGCTAGGCGTAGAAAAGGCGATGGCCATAAGGATTATTAGCCCAGCCAATAAGAAAGTCACCAGGTCACGTTCTCAGCTCGTAAAATCCTCAGTTTGGCAAAATTTAAAGCGAACAGGGTCCCATTCATTTCTTACTTGTTTATTATTAAGAGAAAAAAAAAGAGTTTTGAAAGTAAATTTCTAAGGGACGTAATACTTCAAGGGCGGAATATTTTATTTACAAGGCTACTATAAAACAATGGCGTACGTTAAAGTTGGGCGCGGATGACTTTGTATGACATTGCATTCCAATCCGGTATATTGCTTAAAAACTCCAAAAAACATGTGATTATAAAAATTGGTTACGATATCTTCATAAACAAGCGAAAAACAGACGAATTTTGCACAAAAATTGTTCGGTCCTTTGAATATAAGTCAACCGATTTTGATAAAATTTAGTGCAGTGGTTTGGTACTTAAAGACTTAATAACTTAATAATGCCAATTTCGGTTACACTATCTTTATAAGCAAATGAATTAATCATCTAAAGCGTTTGATTTTTTTTGGGGCTCTCTAAAACACCCATGTGGGAGCTATATGACATAACCACGACATTTAAAAAATAAAATAAACTTCTCTTCTGTAAGATGTGAGAAATAAATATTAAAACTCTCTTTTTTGTTTGCAAAGCCTTTCAAACTTTTATAAAATTGAGTAAATTGGCGTACTAGGAATTTTAAACGCTCAAGACTTAAATGTCAGTTTTTAATTTAATCTTCCAACCGTTTGTTGTAAGGTCAGGTTCAAGATGCCACTAGAAACGTCTGTTTCATGTCTTAACGGTTGTCCATGAAACTGATTGCAATCCTGATTGACATATCATGAGATATGCTGCATGCTTTGAGAGGACTTAAAAACTAGGCCTTTTTTCATAAGCAGCAGTACTAGTTATAATTCTAATAAGAATATTTCTGATAATGCACTACTGGCGCCATCTATTGCTAGTTAGCTAGCAACAAATGGCCCACACTAAATGTCGGTAAAGAAGTTGCCACCGGATAATTTAAGAGCAACTAAGGAGAACCCTCCTGATTCTATGAGCTGCTCTCTATTCCTTCTGAGGGGTGGTAGCAGCAAAGCAAAAGCCACCACCAACAGCCCACCCTATACTCTATGCGACAGTGCTGCCAACTCGATGCAAATGCGACGCGTGGGCCGTGGGCCGTGGGCAGAGCAAGCTGCCGCAGAGGACGGCAGCAACGATGACGACTAAACGCCATGGCCGACGTTGGCAAAGTGCGAGCATGGCTGCCGTTTTGCCCAGTTCCTGGCGGATTTCTATTGTTTAGCCACATACACGCACACAGACGCTTATGGTGTGCGCATGTGCGCTGGACAGGAGTAGTATCTCATGCCGACGGCAATAGCAGCAAGTTAATAGATACATTTGTAATCATAATCTGGTAAATTTTCAATGCAACATTTGGGGTTTGGTTTTTTGGTGGCTACTGTGGTGTCGAGGGGCACATAATCTGAGTGGTGTGTGGTTAAAACTGCTGCTGCAACAAAGCTAAAAATAAAAAAAAATATTACTAGAATGCATTGATAGACAGTAGACACGTAAGCACGTCACACATAAGTACTATGTATTACTTGTGTATGTAAGTATACATACATATGTATGTATATAAATTTATAATGTAAACAATGTACATATGTATATAGTGTAAATGCATGCATTTCATACACGTTGCGAATTGTAGTAATTAATCATTTTTATGGATTATTAATGGATTTAGTTGTTTGTTCTTGCACAGGTTGAATGCCACCGCCGCCGCTGCTTCATTTAGTTGCTTCATTTGTAAATGGCCTGCGATTTGCATTAGAGAGAAATCAGATTAGAGGGTGAAATTTATTAAAATGCATTTTAGAATAGCATTGATTTATGTTCACCAACTTACAGAAACATTTTGCCACAAGCCAAACACGAGTTAAACATTCCCCTAAGGGACTTCATTAAGTCAAAAGGAATACAAAGAGTCCATGATAGCCCACAAGTGTGACAATAAAAACAGATAAAAAAAAAATGTTGGCCACAGTCTAATGAAAACACCGACAGGACTAAGAAAACTAAAAAAAAAAAAAAAAAAAACAATTGAACCAAAGTTTTTTTTAGGAAAGAAAAACTTGTCTAAAGAGCAAGTTCAAAATCCAGACGCAGCTTCAGCCACTACACTCTTTTCCACTCCCGTCGCCACGATTCCATATACGGCAGCATTTTTTGCACAATTTTCTTGTGTTTCCGTTGCCCACGTCTAGCCTGTTTGATCGTTCTATCCATTTGTCTGGCTTAGTTGCCTTTCCTTGATTCTCGTTTTACTTTCGAATGCTCCGCACGCATCTAAAGGTCTGAGACAATATTTGCGGTGCATACATTATAAGGAAGTTGGAAAGGGTTGAAGCGGTTGAGGCTGCTGAAAGCCGAGCCGTTACGTCTGCAGGAGTTGAAATGGACTTTGTTTTGTCCTTTTTAGACTAGCTTGTTTTAATAAGGCACACAATTTGAGTTCCTTACTTTGGATCTCTTTAAATGAAAAAGCAGTTTGACTAAGAACCTTTAGAGGCACAAGTCATGTGATGCAAATAATTTAAAAGCCTCGTAGCTTGATTTTTTTGAAAGAGTCTGTCAAATTTTATAAGTACATAGGTTAAAAATGTAACACAGTCGAGGCGGTGCCCGACAGTGAAATACCCTGTACCTTTTGTCTCGAACAAATTTTTCCTGCATATTCCTTCTAAGAACTTTCCAATTGGAATTTTTTTTTTTTTGGTGAAATTCGATATTTATACCTATAAGTTCCCTAAATTTTTACCGATTTTGATGAAACTCGAATGTTACGTCATAGAAGTTATTTAAAGTATATGGGGTAAGTTTCAAGTTGGTATGTTGAGGGGTGTGGGAGAAAACACGGTAAATCGATTGCGGGGGGTGGGGGGACCGCATCGATAAAATTTGGATGTGGATTTCATTAGAGCCACATGAATCAGATTACCAAAAATTGTGATTCTGGGTCACTTGTAACCATAATTACGAGTAGTCAAATATTGACGCAGTTTATAGGCAATGGTTGTGAAATTTGTACATTTTTGACTATAACTTTTGCTGTATTTGTCCGATTTTGTTTATTTTTCACACACAGATGTATGTAACCACAACGCATCGCTCTGTTAAATTTCAGATGAAAATATTAAACGGTGTGGCTAAAAGCTCTACTGCGGGGGAACGGGGAAAGATAATGACATGATTCAATAAACTTCATCTTTCCAGGAAATATTCGCACATGCTGGTAAAGTTTCGTGTCTCTAGCTCTTATAGTCTCCGAGATCTAGGCGTTCATATGGACGGACAGACGGACGTCGCTACCCGAGGTTATGATAAGCATTTTGGTATAAAGGACTTGGGGTCTGCCACGCCTCCTTCTGTCCGTTACATACATTGCACAAATCTTGTATACCCTTTGTACCTATAGGTACAGGGTATAAAAATGCATTTCTTAAAAGGTTTTGAAAATAATACTTTAACACATGTTAAAACAAGAAAATGCGAGTTGCAGATTGAAGCTAAAGTATGAACTATAACACAAGTTATCTTATTTTATAGTATCATATTCTATCGCAGATAGGATAGGAATTCAATTTGAATTATCGGAAACAATAGACAATAAAATTCAGTTCATATACAGTGGGTTTCTGATCTTATACCCGCATCAAATGGTTAACCGATTGAGTTAGAGGTAAAACTATTGTAGAAACATTCAAAAGATGTACATTTTCTCATATCCGTCTGTCTTTTTGACTAACTTTATACTTGACGAATCTTTCCGACGTATTTGTGATTAGACTCAGTGTGGTTAAACTCAATCAATCTTTTTGTCTTTGCTTTATGAAAATACCCTGTTTCCTGCAAATATTTTTAATGGGATTCCTACCTATCCGATAAAAATTGAGTAAACAATGAGGGGTGTATAGCAAAGTCGAGATGTCCCAACAGAAACCGGACCATTTGTATGCTTTGTACCTTGAGGTGAAAAGGTATATTAAGTATGAATCATAGAGAAAAATAAATCTGAGACCCCCAAAATTACCTAATGTATTATCGGGGTGATTAGAGAAGGCGACATAGACATGTCCGTCAGAGATGCTAAAACCTTTGCGTTTAGGCACCTTATTTGATTTTTATTATATGAGAATGTTCCAAAACTACTTAATTTTAGTCATGGATCGTTTAACAACCGAACACCACGTAAAAGTGGTACAGGCGTTCTATGAAAATGGTCGTTCTGTGAAAAAGACATCGCGGAGAACATCGACGCGCCATCTTTCGTAAGATTATTGCATTTACACGCTTACAAGATTCAAATGACGCAATAATTGAAGCCCACGGACCATCATCAGCGTCGCTTATTCATTTAATGGATGGTAAAACAGCCAGATGTGTTTTCGTCAAAAAATGTCATCGACAATTACGATGTTCGCATACGGTCCTATACGGTCCTGCGTAGGTTTATTTAAAAACCATATCGATTAGTAAAAATAAAAAAACAACGACACTTAGGGAAGTATACACTATATAAACGCTTTCTTATATATACATACTCTTTTATGCTCCATGCACGTCTAAATGAGTAAAATGCAAATTTAATTTAGCCATATGAGAGAATGGTTGCTAAAAGTCACTACAGTTGCATATATCTAGGATGGCGTCTTTAGTTTTATCATGGTCAAAAAGTCGCAGGTCTAAAGGGTTGTTTGGTTCGCCAGTTGGACCAACACAAAGGACTACAGCCCGCATGCCAACTTGGGATAGTTGTGACTTAATGTGCAGGCATGCACAAATATGGGCTTGGCTTTTCAAGAGGGTGGCTTGCTTGTCCTGTGCCCTTTACTCCTTGACACTCTATGTGAGCTACGTTGAAGGGTAGCCATGGCTGTAGTCCCATTGGTGTGAGTGCAATAAAACTTATTTCCTTTTGTAGAATCCTTTTGCAAAATGCTAACCCCAAAAACTTTTCGTTTGGTCTTTATGGCAAGCAAGCGTCTGTGTGTAATTGAATAAGTTTTACTCGTAGCTGGGGCTTTGGTCAGGAAATTGAATAGTTTTAGTTGTAGTTGTTGAATAATTTGGGTAAAACAGGGTATTGGAATTTATATTTCATGTACTTGTCTAGCCAACCACCGTCATTGTTGAGAGCACCAAAAAGCTTTGCAATTTTCACGTTTATGTAGATTTCCATCAAGCTTTTGTTTGCGTCACTCAAATTTCGCCTTTGTTCATCAAAGTAATTAGTAAAATTCTAAAGTACTCTGCTTCACTCATTTTTCTTTTAATTAAGCCTGCTCTGGCTATTGTTTTTGTTTTAAACTGTTCCTGTGGGACGCTGGGATGCGGAGCTTCTGTACATAATGTGTACATTCAGCTTATTTGATTTTTGCATGTAAATTAGTAAGCTAAGGACAATTTGTTGGCAATCGTAAATTCAACCTTTCTATCCGAAGAAGGTTGGAAAAAATAAAAAATACTAAACAGTACGTTTGCTCAAAAATACACAACAACAAATCAACAGAAGCATTACTGGCCAAGCATGACGACAACCAGAATAACGTGGGGCTGCTCAACATACCAGCCAAGGGATCCTAAGTGGAGCTAAGCATGTAAAATGAGCACATGTCCTTAAATAAACGAACGGCGTCTGCCGTCCGCGCAAATGGCTGAAGGTTGTTGGCCATGGGCGGACGAAGTGGAAGGCGCAAGCAATGCTGACGACGATGACGACCAAGCCAGATTATATTTTCAAAAGAGCTCAAAACAAAAATGAGTAGAGAACGATGTGCTGGCAAATGGTCCTGGTCAGGGGGGCTAGCTGCGTGGTATAGCGACAACGGAGGACCTTCATTATGAAAGTTGCTGTTTTCATTATTTTCTTGCAGTAAAATTGTCTGTCGAGGCAGTCAGCTGCGTCGCCCCTGCAGCATCACAAACAACTAATCTACATTTAAAGCGAAGCCAGTGGCTGGTTGAGAAGGAGTTCCGGCGGGGTGCATTGGAGCAATGCTTGGTGCGGAACTACGTGTGCTCATTGCATGTGTTTAATTTTTACACCCCGAAGGCATTTGCCAAAAGGATTCATCTTACGACATTAGTGACCTCAGCAGCAACAGAACCAACAACTGGAGCGGATGTGTGCTGGGAAGTGAGCACACAAAGCCGGCGACATGACTGGGTGTCTAGCAATCTAGTGTGTGTGGCTGTATGAGGGTGTGTGTGAAAGGCTATGTGGTGTTTTTCTAGCAAATATAAGTTTTCCATAATGGCTGCCAGCAGCAGAAGGAGCTTAAAAAGTTTTTGGTATGGGCTTTGGTTTTGGCATCCTTTTGCGTACCTTGGGGTACAATCTAGTACAAATGCACACACAGAACCCAGAACTCGGTAGGTTAGTTATTCAACGGGGAGGTAGAGTGGCAGGCAATGACCCAACTCCAACTAGTCCTGTGCTCTTTTGTTATACTTAATCGTCAAGCCTGAATTTTAAAAGCGTTGTTTTTCTCTTACTCTTTTAGTTGCCCAACACTAGTTTATGTTAATTCATAAAAAGAAATCAAGTTTTTGAAATAGGGCGTAGCTAGTTTCAGAAAAATTAAAAAAAAAATTAGAAAATTAGATTCGGTTTCAAAATCGTATTTTCGGATGGAAGGCGACCTTCATTTAATTTTTTTTGCAGTTGGTCAAACGAAACTAATATTTGTTTGGGATTACTTTTCATTGCAATATTGGTTTGTATAAGTAGTAAGTAGTAGTCTGACAATTCAAGTTTTCAATTGAATGCTATTTATTGAAGTGCATTTGGATACACAATATGAGCAGGCTACATATAATTGACCATGGGAGAAGCATGGATTCTCTAAATTCAATCCACATACTTGTAGTGATTGTCCTTGCGCTTTATTGATGGTCATTGCAAATGCGAGTCGTATTGGAAACTGCAAACGTTTAAATTCGAAAGAAATTAACATGCGTGGTAACAGCACATTTTCTCTTTTGAATTTGCCATTTAAAATGGTTGCTTCGTTGATATTGTTCATCGTTTTTTTCTCTGCAAGTCTGGTTCCATTGCAAAGACGTGGTGGATCAATGTTTCTGAGGAGTATAATAGGAAAACCAATTTTCAAGCTCAAAATTTTGTTCGTCTGTCAAATTTGAATTGAATGGAAACTGAGTGAACACTGTGTTTTTTTCGTTGCATTTGAAAACTATGCTCAGTACTCAGCGCCACCTATCGAAAGGTGTCCATACTTATGTTCTAAACCTTCTCGACAATCAAAAAAATGATGTACAAGTAGTAATTAAAAAGAATTATATATTACATACGAGACTTGTTAAAGTAAAGCTAAAAATGTACTAGTTTTAGAATACTAAAATATAATAATCTATATATTAACTAGATTCCTCAAATATGCTTAGTTTAATCATGTGAGCCTACAAAACAACGGATCGTTGACCTTTTTTTCAAACCATCCCGCAGACTCCTAGCACAAGTTAACTATTCCTACCTATCACAATGGACCAATATAAATTTTGGGTATAAACGTTGCCCATACTTATATAATTAAAAAAAATCATTTTTGTCTTAAAGTTAAGTTATGATTCGGCATGAGCCGACTTTTCTATAGCTCTGTTTAAATCTATTTAAAAATCCATTACACATGCCGCAATCTGGCCGCGGGGCCACATACCAAAAACTTCTAATTCAACATTACCGAGAGAAATGCATTCAATTCTACTAGTTTTATAGTTGGTCAAAAAGAGCTGGCAGGCATAACCGCCACCGCGAGCGAACATATGAGTTCACACACACACACACAAATGTTCATATGCATAGGTGCATGTAGAAGTATATATACATTTGGGCTTATATGAACATAGATAGACAAAGTTTTGAAACAGCTGCCTGATGTACAATATAAATGTGGTTTTCATATTTTTGTGGTTCACTTCAGTGCGTCTCACTTCAGTGCCAAAAGTACAACCAAACACAGCCCCACACACACACACACACACATACACACACATATACACACATGTGGAGCGTAATAAACGCCATTCATAAAACTTTGGCTAAATACGAACATTCATTATAAAATAATTTTGCCTAAAAATGCAAGGTGCGGGTCCTACAGTTCCTACTGCCAGCTCCGTGGCTCTCAATCGTTGGCGAAGCTTGGCGAGCTTGGTCGAGGTCGAAATTTGCATGCAGAGTGAAAAAGTTACTAAAAGATAATAACCAATCTATGTAGTGCCGCTGCCTCTGTGGCAGCTCTGTGGATCTGTGTGTGTATGTGTGTTGACTGCACTGACATAGCTGACCAGGATTTCACTTTGAGCACCCCAAAACACGCCCTGCACTGTTCTATGGTTGCTTCATTAAATTTCTGTTTGCATTTGGCGTTTGTATGTTGCGGTTACCGTGCACTATACCATCGACTACTACAACGAATTAGATGGTCTCCCCAACCAGCTATACTATATAACTTGTAGTTGGTGCAAAGTAAATTAGACTCTGTTAACTTTATCAAGTGCAAGTGAATTGAAAAGCATTAGGCCGAATTTTCGGTATATGACCATAACCAAAATATCCAACTCTTGTTCAGACCCAATTTGCGCCATATTGTGCAACATTTGTCGTCTAGAACGTTTGTCAAGGAAATGTCACAATAAATCTTCAACTTTATAAAATGTCTGAAGCTTAATTGTCAAGCTCTGGGCGCTACGTGACTTTACATAATGAACATAAACATCAAGAAGAATCCCTTACTAATCCATTACTAAATTAAACATTACACTAAATATAAATAAATAGCTAGACAGCGTGACAGCAAACAAAGTCAGGCGACAGACATGGGCACAGACGCTGTTTCTCAAACAACCACAGCTCTTACGAGACTTTTAAGAACCCTTTCTAATTTGCCTAAAACACACGAATGCCCCCCACTTGGACATTCTCAACCGAGTACAGTAGTAGAACTTTTGTCTGTCGAACAATAAATCATCAAGTCGGAAGAGTTGTAGCTGGAGAAGTTTTCGGACGAATGCCCAGCCAACTTCAACACCCGGACGACCTTTAATTATACGTAGGCTCAAGTGTATTTTGAAACTAAATCTGCCCGAACAGCCACATGCAGGGCAGGGTAGGGCAGGGCATTCAGCTGCCCGTTTCCCCAATTGGTGCTTTGCTGCTTATACACCCAAAACAATTAAACCCTTTCGACTGCAAATCTCATTGCTCACTCCTTGCCAACAGTGCTTGCTCCCCAGTTGATTCCTTGATGGCCTGCAATTTTTATACGCCTGCTATGGCTTGTTATAAAAATTCCAAGTTAGCTTAAAAAATTAATGACATCAAGAAGCTGGCGCCTGAGCCAGCCAAAGGGCGCTCCTTTGAGTTGCGTCGTAATATCAAATTGCTATACAAACTAAAAATTTACATTTCATTTGAGTTTTATTTTTTATTATTATTTTTGTTAAGGGTGGAGGCGGCTTTTCTTATTAATGGCCTTTGTTTAACTTCGTTAAGTGCGTCCAGGGTATCGACATTAACCCTTTGAGAATATTTCTTCAAAATACTAGTATGGGTAAATAAATATTCGTTAAATTTTAAATTGTATTAAGCCTGACTCGACTTGAGCTCATCCATATAGACATAACTGACACATGCACAAATTTTGTATTGCACTAATTGCGAAATAAATTTTCTGGTAAATTAACTTTTTTGAAAGAAAATCTGCAAAACTGCAGCTTAAACTGCTCCCACTAACTGCTCTGGAGGGGTCCGTAAGGAGCAGCTGAAGTTATAATTTTAGAATTTTAATAACATGTAAAATGTATCGTTGTATACATGTATGTGTGTATATACTGTGTAGTGCATATATGTATAAGCCGCGTTCAGCGGTACATATTATATGCGAGGGCACCAGTGGTGGGCGCCACTTTGCAACAAGGCAACAAGCAGCTTGTGCTGCTACCGTTTATAATTTCTAAAAATCATAATCATAATTATTATTTTTAGAAGTGCAAACTAAAAGTTGCTTTAACCCGAACCCACTTCCTGACCATACTGCCTTGTCTGACAGTTAAAGTTTATCCACAGAGTTTTGCTCCAGGAGCTCTCAGCTCTGCGTTGCCTGATATTAAGCGCAACAACAAATGCATTTTGAAGCAACTTTTGAGCTACAACAATAGCAGCAATGGTAAAGCGATTTAGGAAAGCAATTTTGCTAAATTTCTAGCAGGGATTTCGCAACGAAATGTTTGCTGTATATGTGTGCATAAAGATTTCAACTGGAGTTTTCCATTATTTTTGCTTTTAATTTGTGGGGTAACTAATGAGATTGTTAGTTTTGCATAAATCCAACTCATTTCAGTCTTTCTGGCAGTTTCTGACATGTATCAGGTGCCAGCCAACTGCTTCATGAAGATTTGCAGGATCCTCCCTTAATGTTTATGTACCCTTTTGTTCGCTCTAGCAAGAAAGGGTCCCATTTCAGAATATTCCAAGTGCGCACGCGTGTTAAGCACGCTTAAGGGTTGACACCCAAAGCAAGCCCAAATCCGGATACATATGACTTAACCAAAATAGGTTAGATCAATTAACCCCTGACATTTAACCACGTGCCCACTGTTGTATCCTCCAATGGGATATGCATATCAACCTAATCATTTGATTTGATTTTTGATTCCTTTAGACCAATTTAAGATAAATATATCTTACACATTGACCAAATATGTTAAAGAAAACTTAGTAAATGCATATGGAAGCTTGTTTTATTTTAGAAAGCTTTAAAAAAGAGCTAAACTCGTCAGATAACTTTTTGGTTCCCAGCATCTAGTTCATTGCTTTCTAAGCACCCTTGTCAAAAGTGCTCAAAACCATTATCTGAAAATTTGTGTGAACCTTTGACAAACCAAAAAAAAAAAAAAAAGGGTGAAAAAGGTGAGACGACATCAACAAGCAAAACAACTTTGAAAACTTGTTTAGCATTACGCCAAAGACACAAAAGATTGTCCAAAGATCTTCTTTTATTAATTGTCGCACCAAACAAAAGACAAACAAAATGAAAAAATGTGAAAAATATATGAAAAATTGTGTTCCAAAAAACTGGTTAGCATTGTATCATTTGGCGATCTGCTTCTAAGCCTTAAAAATTATATGCCGTTTTATCAGTTTGGTTTTGTATGCGAACGCGTCGTGATCGAAATTTGGCTTCAGAAGGACGCATAAAAAATATTTTTTGAAACGAACAAGAAATTTGTGCGGTAAGTGCTTTCAAATGTATATTCTTGCTAAAACTGCATTTCTGTCGGTTTTCGCGTCAAGTGCCTGTTAGACATTTAAAGGGCAACATTTTAACCCACTAAAAAATAAGAGCGATGAGAAAAAGAAAAAGGTTACAAGGTTACGCAAACGTCCTTCGCCTTCGCCTGAAATTCTGCAAACAAAAAACCAACGAACGACCAAAACAAAGCAAAACAAAATAAAGCGTAACATAGAAAAAAAATGGTCTGGACAAAAAAATTTGTTGCCACTTTTCTTTTACTTGCACACATCCACACTCACACTCACACACACCAACACACACACACTTTTCTACTGTTCCTTTTCGTGAAAAGCTCTGCCATGTGTGCTAGAAATTTTCACAAAAAAAATAATTTTCTAACAACCCAAACAAACAAACGGCAAGCAACCAAAAAAACCTTCGGCAGACCCCCACAAAAGTACCGCGAAAAAATCTGCTTTGAATGCCACAAAATGTGGGGGTATCTGTGTGTATCTGGATTTATATATATTCAAGAAAAAAATATTAAATGTGAATGAGCTAGCGAATGCAGTGCATGGGAGGTAAGCCCCTCTATAGGGTTTTATTAGAAAATAAGTGGGTGATATATATATTTAATTTTTTATTAATTACCATTATATTTTCATTCTTATATAGCTATAGATAGAAAAGTATAGAAAAGTTTAAAAATAAATTAAATGATGTGATAATAAATGAAAATTTTGGCAGTACAAAGTTATTATCTATGCCAAATTTGACACAGATATGATGAGAGATGCAGGCTCATTCCTTAAAGATGGTAGGCGGCTTCTTTTGTGGAAAAGTTAAAATTTCGTCTTTATTTTTTGACGTGAGTCTATATGCCCAATTTGTTGACTCCAGCTAAAATACCTAGAAAAGAACATGGGTAATTATTCAGATTATAGTTATAAAAACAGATGGACCAACGAACCACAAGCCGATAAGTTGACTGACGGACGGATCGAGAAAATTGATAGGCAGTGCTACGAACGGACAGACATTGTAAAAGCTATCCTGAATAAGCTTAGAAAAATTTTCTTTAAAAAACAATTAATGTTTACCAAATTTGATTTATCTAAAATTATTTAATATTGATATCCTATAAAATTTATGCCTTTCTTGGTTATCTTAGAGTCCATTTCAATGAATTAAGAAAATATAAATGGTTTTCTTAGGAAAGTTTTATCAGTATGCCTCACCCCCAACCCCCGTCCCTCTTCAAACATTCTTTCCCTCAGTGATGTCGGCTTAAGTCGAGCAGCCTAACTAACCTAACCTATATACGTGAAAGTCACCTGCTATCTTTAGTAAAGGCCAGTGTTAGCGTAAAACCCAAAAAATCTATAGCGGACAATGTCGGTCATCAATTTCAATTCAGATGCGACCCATCAATATGACAAAAGTATCGTCAAGATCTTAAAAAAACCGGTAATGAGTGGCCTTCATTTAAAAAATTGCAGATAAAAATATTTTAAAGCCGTTGAAAGATTTTCGGCACTTGAATTAGTATAAAAAAATAGCGCGCTTGCAGATATCGAAGATCTGAAAAACTTTTGGTCTGACTTTTCTCTTATCTCGCACATTAAGGACGCCTAAGAAATATTATCAATAAGTTCATTTTTAAATATCTCACAAACATTTTAATGTCTATTTATCTGCAATTACTTCTGAAGGAGCTCCGAGACTGAATTCTCTGTATCAAAAAAAAAAATATGTTAAAAATATATCAGCATTTGGTCAACGTTGACAAAAGTTCTTTATTTAGAACTAATACATGTTGTTATGGGGAGAGGGCTGAAAAATGAAGAAGCACAAAACTGCGACTGCAAGCACCCGATTGGCTTTGGCCACGCACACTAAATGTGCATATAGAGTGCAACTTTTAGCGCCAACCGAATGCAGTTGCAGACACACATACACACACACACTCGCACAAACGACTAAAAATATAGGAATACAAAAAAAAAAGAGCTAGTGAATGTTTGTTGTACATGCAGTACATGGATAACAAGTAAAACAAAACCCAAACACAATCGCAAAAAAGAAAGCAAAACAAAATCAAAAACTGTTGGAAAACTGCAGTTTTTCTGGGTGTGGCAGCCAGTACGTAGAGTAGCATTTGCATTAGAGCCGAGTCAGTCGGGGCAACATGGCTGCCTAAAATGGCAAAAAAACGTTTTGTGTGTACATAGAATATCGCACATTTGATAGTGAGTGTGAGTTTGAGTGTGAGTGTGACTGTGTAGAAGCGAGAGAACGAATGCAACTCACCAATACACCGAACAAAGTTTCTGCCATTGCAGTTTTTCACAAAAGTTTTTTGCATAGCAGCTGAGCTCCCTCAAGGACCCAGAGGGGCAGGCAGCCGACCAAGCGCATTTTTAGTTGGTGAAAGCTACGCAAAAACAACCAGAACAACAACAAAGCCAACACACAAAACAACAACAGCAAAGCAACGGCAAATGCATTTTTACACCCTTACTTGTATGCATGTTCTTTTATATATATACATATACATATATACATACGTGTACATAGATGACATTGCATCGGTATATGTTTCGGTATCTGCGCGTATCTGTGTGTGTGTCTGTGTGGCGTATCCCTATTTGATATCCTAAAAAAGTACGCAAAATTTTTGAGCGCGCAAGCAGAGCCGTCGATAGCAGCAGCAGCAAACGCGC
This sequence comes from Chymomyza fuscimana, assembly GCA_949987675.1. NCBI lineage: Eukaryota > Metazoa > Arthropoda > Insecta > Diptera > Drosophilidae > Chymomyza > Chymomyza fuscimana. The sequence goes on from OX465088.1 coordinate 91,146,604, forward strand.
ACACGCCCATGTATTATATACAAAACTTGACGACGCTTTTACATGCGCAGCTTTCTGTGTGACTCTTTAAGTGTGTGTGTGTGTGTGTGTTCGTGTGTATGGCAAAAAAGGAAATAAAAAAGTGAGATGCAAAACGCTAAAAACTAATGCGCCAGAAAGAGAAACAGACATTAGAAAAATGTGCGCCTGTGTACACATATGTGTTGGTGAGCATTGAGCATTGAGTAGTCGGCAGCCGGCCATGTTTGCGCGTATGCTCCAGGAGCGCACAACCGCAGCGACAGAGAGAGAGCAAAAACAGCGAGTGAGAGAGCAAACGGAGCCGAAGTCAACACAAACATAGAGTTGAAGCAGTTTCGTTATCTGAGAGGGATGTTGAATCCATATAGCTAGTAGCAGTAGTAGTATGTGTAGCTACTGTCTTTTTAGATGTGCGTAGTGTGTAGAAGTAGTCGATTGGGTTGCCTTGTATGGCACCGCTCCCGAAGCTGCTTTGTGAGAGCTTCTTATGAGAGATAATGGAACAGAGAGTGACAGCTCTGAATTCTAAATTCGTTCAATACGACTTACAGATACATTTTTATCCAGAATATCTTATAAAATGCCACTATGATACCCAACAAATGCTCTACCCAGAAAATTGTATACATATATACCAAAAATTTCTCCTACTTTTATTGCCCTAGGCGCTCTCGGCTCGGTAATTTTGTTCTTTGAAAGTATACGTGATTTTATTCTGCTCTTTTTTGTCATATTCTTTTTTCTATGTACACGACTCACGCACTCACAGCACTCTGACTGCTGAGCATTAGCCATGCAAAAAGACCTGACAGCAACGGTTGTTGCTCTCCTTTTTTGCTTAATTTTACATACGCCTACACACACACACACGAACTGATACACATGTATATACATAAGAGCACATACATAACATAATTTTATATAATTTTAAAATGCGTGTGTGGTTTGATGTTGGGCGTCTTAAGTAGTTAAAGCTTGTGAGCTGGCTATACATTTATATACTATTATTATATATATATGGGTGATATATATGGGTGCATGTAATCGCGCCTGATAAGGATAAAGTACGCATACACTTATATACGCATAAGCATTATTTCTTAATACATATAAGCATTATTAAATTTATCTAATCAAATTTTATTCAAATATGTAAAAAGGTTTTGAAATATCGTTATTTCTTTTAGTCTTAGTTTAAATTTGTTTTCTATAAATTCTTAGCCAGAATCGTAACGTTCCACCTATATAACTTAAAAACTCAGACCAAATTGTTGTTCAACACAAAAACAAATTCTACCTAATTCTACACCTATCTTAGAAAGAACGTTTCCTCATACACATATGGCACACCAGAAAAAATTTGTTCTCCTTATATCTTATAACCAGAGTCAAAGTTAGTGAAAATAAATTTTGGTTTCTATCACAAATAAATAAACTGTCTGACAGACTCTGTTTCGATGGCTCTTTTTCAACGTCCAAATGACTAAGGTATACCAAGCTTTGTCACAAAATGCGTCTTCGTCAATTTTATTTCTTTCTAAAATAGGGCGGTTATAATACCCTGTAACGAAGGTGTATACGTGTGGGTGTAATAAGCTTGTGTAAATGTATGCAGCCTTTTCTTTCTGTCTGGTAGCCCCTATGAACAAACGGATCTTGAAGGCTATTTGAGAAATCACGTCGATATATTTTCCCATTCTTCTTTACAAGAAATTCACTCCTTACACCCTCTCTAGAAAAAAACCCGAAAGAACATAATACAATTTGACACACCTTGTTGTTAAGAATAAAATAAGAAATATACAAATTTAAGATCCCCTCTACAAAGTTTTACATGAGGCTAAATAACGTTTTTAGTGCCTCTAGAAAAATCTTATTATCCGATTTCTAAATAAAAATTAATATTTACTTTTACTTTCATGCAAACCACCTTATTTTCTTTGATTTTTTCAACCCCACAACACTTATTTGCGATCCTTGATTTGAGGTCCAATATTTGAAAAACAAAATTAATGATGGCGTACGTTAAAGTCGGGCGCGGACGACTTTGGGATACCCTGTACCACTGCTTGCAATAAAATCCGGTATATTGCTTAAGGGAGCTATATGATATAGCCAACCGATTTTGATCAAATTTTGTACAGTGTTGAAGATCTCTAAAAAACTTCCGAATGCCAAGTTTGGTTACAATATCTCCACAAACAAACGAAACGCAACGAATTTTGTACAAAAAATGTTTTTTTGACCGATTGGTCCTATGGGAGCTATATAATATAACCCCGATATCGAAAAAATAAAATAAACCTGTCTGAAAATTTGGTTGCTCTAGCTCTTACCATCTCTGAGATCTAGGCCCTTTTACTTTTTTTACATCCTTGCCATAGGCACCGCAAATTGTCGGAAGGACTCTGGGTGGTCTAGCCTATTCAACCAAACCAAATGGTTGTAACAAAAATTAAACTGTATCATCTACCAATTGTCGATCATTATCATCGGCATTACTAGAACTAAAGATGTATTAAAAAAATAACAAAGTGGATCTCTTAATTCTTGTAAAAATAAAAAAAAATTGTTTAAAAATAACTTGATAAAATTTCAACCAAAAACCACTCAAACTTCAGGGTTAACATGAAAAAGATGTTTCTATTCTATTAACAACTTAAATTATTTTTATTGATTTAGTTTATTTATACCTAAATAAAGTCAGGAGTTGCGAATTAGTATCAACTCATCTGCGTAAGGTGTTTTCGCAAAAAGCCATTGAACCAAGTTTTAAATAATAAAGGAGTATGAACCAAAATGATTGATAGTACGCACAACTTCTCACCCAACAATATAAACAGGACTCTTTGTTTCAGTTCCCATGCATGCTCATAATAAACGTTACTATTATATTGTACAAAACTAACACATAACCGAAACAATCTAAATATGGCGAAAATTTATGTATTGATTTTCATTAATAATATTTTTTTGCCAGCTTTCGGCAACGTGCTGGCCGTGGCGTTTTTCCAATTTGGCCACAGCAGGCGTTGTTGCCACGGCTAAATTGAAATTTTTGAACAAACAAAACAAAACAAAACAAGAACAACAACAAGTACAAAACGAATACAGAAGGTGCATTGAAAGTGGTCACGCTGAGCTGCAACAGCAGTCCCGGCAAGTGCATCATTTTTCATCAAAGGAACCGATCCGTCCGTTTTCCATCGATGGAACAGTGGGCGAGGTAAGCCTCGGCAATAAAATCCCATTGAAGCTTGGTTTGGGTGCGGGCATTGGATTCTAGCTTTTGGGTTATGCATCATAGCTATATGTGCATAGGAGTATATCTATGCGCCTGTGTGTGAGGCTGCGAGTGGGCACTGCATAAATCTATAGATTGCATTGCATGGCCTTTGTTGTTGCTGCTCCTGCTGCTGCTGCTGTTGCTGTCGTTGATGTTGGCGCTGCCGCTGCCATTGCCATGGATACTGCTCTTGATGCACCTTTGATATGCAATTTATGCACGTCATCTGTACTGCGTCCTTTGTCTATGTGTGGGCCTAAACACAACTCCCTCACCCTCCGAATGCCCGCTCCCATATTTTGGCTGCCAATTTATAGGCCCCCTTGTGTGTGTGTGTGTGTGTGCATTGCGTTTTTCCGGTTTCATATTTGCATTGTCGGCCAGGAATGGCCTGACAGCAGTCGAGCTGCAATGTTTGCCCTTTGGTTTGTTTTGTTGTGAATTTTCCAGGCTCAAAATCATGTTTTTGCGAAAATGCATTTTCATATGCCATGTATACCAGCCAACCATCTAACCATGTACATGGTGTAAACTGCACATGAACATGGTAAGCATCAAGCCGATATGGAAGTGCAATGCACTTTTATCTAATCAAATGAAAGGAACTGGTTTAACGACATACATGGCTTCAAATTTAATTGATACATTCCCGGGATATGTTTTGATACCTGCGTTATCATACAAATACAATAAGCTTGATTACAAGCAAATTAACATAAGTTTAGACAGTTTTTTTCAATATCCTGAATGTTCAAAGCTTTACGAGTCCAATATTTGTACCCTATAGACATCATTCCCTACTTAAGAGCGTAACAAAGAAACACATTTGCTAGATTGCAATCGCGACTTGGGCGCGTTTCTATTTTTGTTTTCTGCGCTCTCGACGCCAACAAAAAAAATCAATGGCCAATCCTAGGGTCATTCAATGGAGTTGCATCGTGGACGCGGCTTTGAGCCTGCAATTTTTACCTTTCTCTATGAAAATCAACATGAAATTTTTCCTATACGCTGCGTTGAGTTGGCCAAAACAAAAAAAAAAAACAAAAAAACACGAAAAAATAGCAAAGAAAAAAAAACAAAAATATATGCGACATATTTGCAAATTCTACCAAAGGATGCACTAACGAACTTTCGGGCTCTGCAAGCTGCGTATGCCATAGTGTATGTATGTGTGCATCTGTGTGTGCGTGTATTTGTGTGATTGTATGTGTATCTGAGCTACATGGATTCAAAACTTTTCGGCATGGCCTTTGGTCCGCTGCAGGTGCCGCTGCATATTTTTTCACAAACACAAAACAACAACAACAGCAAAGAACTGAATGCACTTTTTCCCCCAGAAACTAATAAAAGCTCGTCGAAACAGGATTTGTTATGACGTTTGGTATGGGCGGGTGTATTTGGCTCTAGAGAAGAGAGCTACAACTGTACGGTGCTAAGCACGGGCTTTAATATGTTTCAATTTTTTAAATTTGACCATTTAAAAAATATTTTTAGCTTTAAATATTAGCTTTTAAATACAGGATCACAACATCCTTATCAATAATAGGTTTTTCATACCCTGTACCTTATGGCACAAAGGGAATATTAAGTTTGTGCCAGCCCAAAAAATGTATGTAACATAGATAAGGATACCCCCAAAGTTACCTAAAGTATGTCTGTGTGTCATTCTGTCTGTCTGTATGAATGCCTAGATCTCAGATTAGTTCCCTTATTACGTCAAGGGAGAGATACCCTGTAAAAACAAAGAAATGAAACAATTTCGATCAATTTTGATCTCCAAACAACTTTTGATTGCTGAACTTAGTTACGATATCTTCATAAGCAAATGGTAGCTATCGAAAAAGTTAAATACAATATTTTCATGTCCCGTAACATAATAAAGAATCTAACTCGAAAGATTCCTCTAGCTCTTATCATCTCTGAGATTTAGGCGTTTATACGCACGGACAGAGAGGCAGACGTATAGAAGAATTTGTCAATATCGACTTGAGTCTTGAGGCCGAAAATTTACCAACTCAGCCAAAACACTGCCATTATCACAGATGTTTTTGGTCAGATTTTAAGTATGTTTGGTATTAATCAAAGCATTTTTTATTTTCCAAATTTGCACCCATACAAATTTAACCTGTAACTTTGAAATTGTAGAAAACGTTGCGCTTTGAAAATATTTGGGGGTGAAAAGGGGTGCAGATGCACATATAATAATTGCAAATCACGCATTTCGTTCACCTTGTTCTTAAAATCTTTAAAATTAAGATTTTTTATCAGATTATCGATAACTCAATATGTATTGAATAAAGATATCTAGGTACTCAATTTTTTTTTTTAATGAAAGATTGAAATTTTTATTTTTTTTTTCAATTTTATTTATTTACAATACAAGAAATAGTTAAACTCCAATGAGTAATAACTATTGCTTTTTTAAAAAGATGGAATTTGAAAAAAAATTAATTTAATGGGACTGCTATAATTGAGGAAGTTATACCTACTTATTTTAGTGAGGTCATCTGGCATGTAAGCAGTACCTCGAATAATGAGACTTAAGCATAACTCCTCGGAATAGAAAGGCAATACCTTCAAACTTGGTATGAAAGTTAAAGTTTCCTGGCAAATTGTGATTAAAGACAGATTTTTCGAAATGGAGCTAATGCTTCGTTAGACTTCAACATGAAAAGATAAAAAGGCATAAGTAGCATTTTATGATATCACTTAAAAGTTTCACTCTATAACAAATTATTAAGCACGACGACATGGATTCGATTTGACCAATTTACTCCCATATTATTGCGAAACGTTGACCATATACTATGTCTATTTTAAAACTTTTTTCAAAGGAAGTTATGTATTATATAACGGAAAATTCAATACAAATGTACGGCAGTAGTTGATAAAAATATATGTTGCCCTCAGCAAATCAAATTGAACAATTAAAAATTATGCTTATAACTAGTAAGTATATGTATGTCAAATGATTTTCAAAAACTAGTGAGAACCTTCTTTAGGGCACAAAAACAGAGCTAAAAGGACCACAATATTCTAGGCTAAAAGCTGCAAGCAGTGCATTGAAAAAGCATAGGTGTTGCTTTTATTATAATTTTTTGTTAATCCGTCAACCGTCAACAACAGTGCAGAGTCTGTGAACAACAAATTCCAGCCAAAATACTGTAGCCTTTTTCCCATTCTACGCACCACCCTGCTCCTGGCCCCTAATGGAGCCACCCACAAAGGAGCAAAACTAAAAGCAAACAAAAATGATGGCAGCTACCATGGCAATGGCAGCCCCCAAAAGTAGGCAAAAAGAAATCAAATTGCATGGCAACCATTTTGAATAACAAGTGCAAGCCTGAAAGAAAACACACACACACAAACACGTACACGGAAATAAAACAATAAAACAACAAAACAAAAGCAAATGTATCAGCCCCCAGTCGCACCTCCACTTCAGCCAAAAACAAGCAGTAGAAATTTTTGTAGAAAAATGCATTGCTAGTGCAGTTGCCATATCCCATCCAGGGGACCAGTTTCAATGCAAGAAAAAATATGCGGAGTGCAGCAACAATAGCAACAACAACAACAACAGCGATAACAACAAGAAGAAGAAGAGCAACGGCTTCCTGCAAACGCCTCCTCTGTACAAAACAACAAAACATGGGGAGGTGGCATCTGTCCCGCTCCAGAAAGAGAATCAGCTCAAACTGCAGTTGCATTGCAATGTGCAAAAGGCGGTGCATGGTTGGGAGATGTATGCAGAATGGTTGGAGGTGTATGCCTTTTGAGTGCTGCACAGGATGTGCATTCGTCCAGGGCGACAGGCAAAAAGCAACAAAATCAAATGCCGAGAAATACAATTTCATGCCGTGCACCAAACAAAAGCTAAAAAGCAAACAGAAGCTTCATATACTATATATATATTTTTTTTGGCTTATTGTGCGTGCATTGAAATTTTTTCATCACTTGGCGACTACGACAACGACGATGGCGATGGCGACGACGACGACATTGGAAAAAAGAATGAAAATCAAAATGTGCAAAGTTGCAATGGTAGCAGAGAGAGAGAGAGAGAGAGAGAGAGAGAATGCGGTGGCAGCCAGTCTGTCGGCCATAGGAAAAGCCTATTTCAAAAAATTGAAAATGCAAAATTTCATTTGTGCAACGTGGCCCGCAGTCAGCCCCATCCAGGTTAGCTTACTTCAACTCCACGACTCATTGCCAAACTGCAGCATGGAGTAAGCAAATGCTATCTGTATGATCCAGCTGGTAACAACCAAGCCGCCCACATACCAACAACAACGACGACGAAGTCGACGAACCGACAAAGCAATTCTTCAGATATGAAATGTACTGCCACCTCGTCGCTAACGCCAGTGCTGGTGCAGTGGGTTGACATTCTACTTGGAGTGGGGTTTGGCATTGACGACAATAGAAAGCGTCATAAGATTCGGAATCGAATGTATGGGAAGACTGGGTGGCGAAATCAGTACGTTTTCGAGATGATCCTAATATCAAGCGATTTATAAGTAGTTTAGTTTAGCTTTTCATATTCTAAAATTGGTAAACAACCCAACGCCAACTTCTTCATAAAGTTCCCAGAATTGGTCAAAACAAAAGTAAAAAAATTTCAAGCCAGACTGTGTCCGACTGTGAGTTACCCTACACACACTCCAAAAAAGTGAGATCCACGCCAAGTTTTCAGAGTGCTTTGCCTGTTTTGATGACAAATGGATGCGAAATCATTACATTATTAGGGTTACAATAGTAGACAATACAAAGTAAAGTTTCGGCTCCGTTAATAGTGTTAGGGTCTACACGCTGAAACTTAACTGCAGGGAAAAGGGGACCTTTAAACTTTACCTGTATTAGCAAACGGTCTCCGTGATTAAGATTTTCATTGGGGTGCACACATGGTTATACCGATTTACGAGTCGATGTATCGACCCCTTCCGACTGTTCCATACATTGCACAAATCTATAATACTCTTGACCCTATGGGTACAGGGTACAGGGTATAACAAAAAGAATGTAGAGTCTCGCGGCAAAAAAACTTATTTGCCTACTGCAGAGCTACTCCAAAAAGTATGCTACAGCATTTGCTGTTGCATGACGCAAAAGGGGCGGCCTAGAAGAACCTCAACCCAGATCCTGGTCTCTCCGAATGAAAAACAGTGCACCGGTCGCAGTCGCAGTGGAAGCATCTGCAAACAAAAAAGTGAAATCAAAAACTGCAACCGATGCGCATTGTGGACCTGAACTTTTTTTTTGTGATTTGTGTGACTGCTATGTTGAGTTTTCTGGGTTGGGGAGTGAAAGGAGTGGATGTTGCTTCTACTTCAAACAGTTCCAAGTGAAAGGCAGCAAGAAAAAATGCAAGCAAAGGATGCAGTAAAAATGGCGCAAAACAAAACGCAGCAACCGAAGGGAGAACAAAACAAAACAAAACGGGACAGGACAAAGCAAAAAACCTGCAAAAGCAACGGCGAATCAGTGGCCGCATAGTCCATGCAATGTGGATGCACATTGTTAGGTTGATGCCGATGCTAGCAGGGGGGGTTGTGGGTAAGAGGGCCAATGGACAGTGGAATTGGATTGGATTGGTGTTGGACACTGTGTCGCGACGCTCGCGTTGCAGTTGGTTGGGGCACCAAATCAACAGCCGGCCGACTGCCTCACAGCAGTTCACAGAGGCTCAGAACTCACTAGACGCCTTGTGCCAAATGCAATTCACATGAAAAAATTGTAACGATAGAAGGAAGTTGGGCCGGAGGATTTCGGATGCTTCGCCAACTTGAAGATGTGTGTGGCATTCGTATTGTGCATTTTGTATTTATTGCAACGTGCCTTCAGTATGTGTATGTGTGTGTTTGTGAATGTGTGTGTATGCGACATATGAAGTGCATTTTTTGCTCTAGACACACAGAATAAGGCGACTTCGTCACGTACCATTGGTCTGGTACAGGCCGCTGGCAATGCGCTGATAATAAAAATAGTAGGGAAGAAGAAGAAGAAATGTATGCGGATGCGGAAGAAGATGAAGTTGGTGCAGGGAGACGCGAAATTTTAAGCTTTGGCCAGTTTTTTATTTGTCCTGTCTGGACGGATACAACAACGCGGCTTAATACTGTGGCATTTTTCTTGAATCTGAAACAACAGACGTACCAAAAGCAGACGCTGAAAAAATGCATAGAAGGCTGCAATATGCAAAATGACCGCCAAGAAATAGATGCAGGATATAGGAATAGATGGAAATGCAGATGGGTTGGTAGTCAGAGCGACGAGGAGAAGCAGCTGCAACGCTGATTTGATGAACATTTCGGGCGCCGTCTGGTATAGCACTCACTCTAAACGTACCAAAGTCTAGTTGTAATATGCAAAAAGTGCTCACTCAGACTTTTGCCTCAAGGGATTTTACTATGCTTATACTCTGAGTTGGAGGAGGGGTTTTCCCACACACACACACACACACACACACACACACACACACACATATGCATAACAATGCAATTTTTCTTCATTGTAATTTGCCTAGGACGCGGAACTGGCAGGGCACACTGCACTGATTCCCATCGAGTAAGTGACATGGCAATGGCAATGGGTTTTCGTCCCAACCAGTTGTGCCGCGCATACAAATTATTCGCTTGGGCCGCAATGCACACAACTTTCCATAGATTGGGATGAGTGGAATTCTAGGGGACACGATTGTAGGGTTGGCGGTTGGCGGTTGGTATAGTGGTCGCACAGTCCAGTGAGTCCAGCTTCTATGCCCATTGTAAATTTGCAATTTTTGCTGAATGCTGCGACGTTGCTTTGTTTCGATTTGACCGTCTGGGCGGTGGGACTTGCCAAAAAACGAACCAGAAGATAAGTTAAAATGCCACGACTATGACGACGCGCAAAATTTTTGCTAAAATGCATTTTGATGTAGTCACCGAAGCATTTTGTGTTGAAAAAAAAAATTTGAATGTTGCACACTTTTAAGTGTTGGAAATTGCTTTTTGCAAATGGACGCTTAAATCTACTGGACTGGGTCTAATGTCTTTTGTTAAAAGCTGACTAAGCCTGGCATAGACGTTTGATGGACCGTCCCTCAACTTACTCCACGTCTTTTCGTCTCACATAGCAAAAATTTCAATTATAAAACTGCAACAGAATGTAACAAAACTTTTGCAAATATAAATATGATTTTAAAAGTGGCAAAAAAAACTTTGTCTTTGGATTTGTCCACGTTCCACGTTCACAGCTCAAATATCAGATTTACTTGTGCGCGTTCTTTTATCATTGCTATAAGGCAGTCTGAAAGTTTTTCAATTATTTTAATAGAAAAAAAGCTTTTATTTATCCAGGCTAAGTACTTTTTGCAACTTAAAACTTTAAACTCTTTCAATTTCAATTGAAGCCTAGCTTTTTATTGTTGTTGCTCATAAGACCCAACCAAATGCATTCGATAGCCTCTGCTCAATTGCACTTGCAACTAGCCACAAAAAAATTAAATGCAACCCATATGTTGCATTTAAACTTCAATGTGCGGTTAATCGAACCAACAGCAAAGTAAACACACAAATGTAACATGTATTCCAACTGTCCATAGACATTGGTCATTAGATGATGACTGTGTTGAGGCAGGGAGCCACTACGAGGCTCTCGGCTGGGAGCCATGGGTTTGCCAAATCCAAAATTGCCAAATATTTACATAGGCAATTTAGCATGGCCGCGGCTGTGCAAATAATTACAATCGTAGAAAGAAAACAAATAACTAATAGAAATAAATGGATGGATTGCCCGAAAACTACAATCAAAGAAAATAAAATGCATGCTGCGCAAAGTAAACAAACATAGGCACATGCAATACTATAATATAAAAAACAAAAAAATTTGTGCTGAAAAATAATATAAAAAAAATTGTTAATCGTACGGGACACATAAACTTGCAGCTATTGTTGTTTGGTAGCTTAAATAAATATTTTAATGTTGTATAAATTCATATTTATTAAAAAATTTTACATTAGAAGCCTTTTTAAGAAAATACACCCAAAGCAGGGAGATGACACATCAATCTGAATGCATCATTCCAACTACCAAATACGCGTACATACAAATATATTTATGCCCCGGCAAACAGCACAACAAATATTTGCGCTTTGCCATTTTGTTGATGCTTAATGTTGATATATTGCCCAAAATCCATCCTGTATATAACCATAAGTGTACATACAATAGATTATATGCCCGTATGTGCACTTTAAAGCCCAGCTCAGCACAATCCATAGAACCGAATAGCAGCCCAATGCAAAACCTAAGTTATATATATTTCGAATCTCAAACAAATGATTTGCATACCATTTCGCCAAAATACTTTAACGAAGAGAAACAATTCAAATGTGTGGTTGCAATGCTGTTTCTTAATGCTAACATGAATCTTTGGTTGCTGTGACTTTGAAATGCACTTGCATCAAAATGGCTGAATATGCGACAAGTATGCTCCGTAACGCTTGGTCAGCCAAGCCATTTTACCCACACATAGATGGACATGCATAGATGTACACTGCATCATCCATATATCGTAGCACATCCGTCGTTCAATAGTATTTTTTGCTGGTCATAACGAACCAAGTATTGCTCTATATCTAACTCTGTCTCACATACCCGATGTCCGATGTCTCAGTTGGCAGCTCAGTGTGTCTCGCTTGCTGTCTCTCTTGTCTATTCATTTGAAATGCAATTTCAAAATTTTTTCCGAAACTTCTTCTGAAACTCAAACTCTGGAACCACCCGCTTCGTTGCAATGTTGTTGTTGCTGTTGTTGTTGTTGCTGTTGCTGCTGTTGCAAGGCTGCATTTTAGGCTCAGAGCGATAGTTGGGAAAATGCATTTACCAGGCAACCAACACATTCACACACACACCCACACTCACACTCACACTCACACTCACACATACAAGTGCATGGCAAAGCCCACATTTGATGTACAATATTTTTAGTGAGCTGAACTCAGTTTGTCGTCGCGCCTCTTTTCAGGCCCGGGACTGGGCCCGGTTCCTGGTTTTGTGTTTTGGGTATTGGGTATTTGAATTCTGGGCTATGGGCTCTGTATTTTGTGTGCTGTGTCGTGCGGGCAACGGCCTGGCCCGTTTTTGCAGTTTCAATTGGCTTTGCAAAAAATTGCAATCTAGGCAAAAATGCAACAAAGGCCTGGGCGTGCATATTCACAGCGGAGCTTTGTCTATTTACATACATATATGCATTTGTGCGTGTGTGTGTGTGTATGTGTGGGTATATATGTTTTTCACTACATGTCGCTGCATGTTGGGCATGCAACTGCATGTGTCCTAGTATGTCTGTATGAGTGTATCCATGTGCATTCATTTGCCGCTGACTGCTTCGCTCTAGCAAAAATGCAAATTTTTTAGCAAAAACAAAAACGTGCAACTGAAAACAGAAAATTTTTTACATTGCAGTTTCGAAAGCCTGAAAATTTCGTTTTGAAAGAAAAATGCATTCGCTGCCGGCCAGATGGATTGCCAGACATTACATGCCATCCATGCACTTTTCTAACGATACAAAAAAAACAATCTGACATTTTAAAGCTTTAAGTGTCGAACTTTCATGAAACGAATCAACCCACGTAATCGTATAAAAGTATTTCTCTCTTTGGGGAGCATCCCTTGAGGCCATTGTAATTTCTACAATTAATTGACCGGAACAATTTCATAAAACTAAAAAATATCAAATGTTCATTCGAGGCATAATAAATTAAGCAACCTCATGACATTGTCACGTAGCCCACGAACCAAAACTGCCTACGCCTCATCCTGTCGATGTCAAAAAAGGTCTCTAATATTTGGTGAAAGGAGTCGCAATGTATGTATTAGAAGGGGAGTCAACCCAATGAAAATGAAGGCAACAAAAATGTATGCAAAAAATTTGCAAGTAAAATTAATGACGTTTAAGAAAATTTAGATGAGTCAAGGGATAACCCCCGCCTAAAGGGTAGACTCACCGCTCACCGCACGGATATCTTTCTAATTAAGAAATTCTTACATAAGACTACATCTGCTATTTGCAAACTTGTTTCTTTGCCTATAATACATGCAACATTTATGTGCTGCTTATGTATTTGTATTTAAAAAGCAGCTGTGACCCTTTGCATAGTCACTCACACAAACTCATCTTGCGGCCATGTTGCTTAGCCCAGGTCTGGACTGTTCTGTTCGGTCCTGTCCTGTCCTGTCCTTTGTATGCATTGAAATAAAATAATAGTAAAAAGTTAAAATTCTATTCAAATTGTTTGCCAGCTGAAAACAATGTAATTTCATTTTATTTGAATATAAAATAGCTGAACAGCAGCAGACCAACCTCTTAGTTACCCTGGCGTTCTTCACCTACCCCACTCACCCACCGAATGTTAAACAAACCATCCCCGTCATTACCATGCAGGCAGCAGTTCCAGTAGCATCCAACGACAACGGTACATTCTCCATCTTAATGTTAAAAAGTCCACAAAGTCGTCTTTTGTCTGCGGCAGAAAGGAACAGCAATCCTGCAAAGCGGTTTTGTATGATTACGTTGGCAACTTTACCACAGTTTCTCAACTCAGCTCAACAGAACTCCGTTTAGATAGTTGGAAAATGGTGCTGGTTGGATGCTTGCACACACAACTGTCACCCGATTCCCACTCTCTCCACTCATACCCGAAGAGAGTCTGCGGTTGTTGTGGGTGTTTTGCAAGTGGCGAGTGGGAAAGGATCCATCAGCAGCTTGGTCGATGCTTGATTGTGTGCTTGGTTTCCATTGAAAGTTCTATTTGAATGAATGTGGCAAGGCATTTTTGAAATACTCATTTTGGCAATAACAGCTATGTATAGTGCGAAGCGAAGCTCGTGGGTTACAAAATGCAGTATTATTTCCAAGACTCGCTCAAAATTCCATAAAAATTTGTCCCTAACCGGATTCAAACTCCCCCATGGTTGTATTTTCATTTTAATGATGTTTTAGAAAGATATATGGTTTTTTATTATTTATTAATTCATTATGTATTGAAACAAATGTAGGTTGGCACAGTTAACTGGCATCAAAAGTTCGCAAATGGTAAAATCCTGCATATGGTAGACCATATTTTATTATTTTTAATCAAAATTTTTATAATCTCCTCGGGTAGCGATTGACCTGATCATCAGATCAAGATCATTGAGATCTTGGAAGTAACTAGATAGCTAGAGACACAAAATTATTCAAAAAGATCAGCTTAATTTCTCTTCAGGTAAAGTTTGTTAAACTAAGTCGATAACTACTACCCTGATACAGACTTCAACCCAACACATTTGCGTTAAAATTTGACTATATCAAAATTCGTGATATACGAAGCAGTGCGTACTCTCATTAAGTCAAATAATTCGCTTCGACTTTTTGTATTTACAACCCCATAAACAACCTCATAAAACTCACATGTTTCTTAGAGTTTAAATTTTGACTTTTCACAGCATTTTTGACCTATGTTTTGAAACACTTAAAAATTGGTTATAATTTACGGAAATGTAGTTTGCCCCACATATGTTTCCCAAAAATGAATTCGAAAAGGAATGCAACGTGTAGACCTGTGTTGGGCACTGGTGTAGACGGAGACAACGGAGACACCCTAAAGTTATGTCAAGTACGATTAAGGTGCCTAGAGAAGACATTTATATGTCCGTCGGTCTCGCTAGCCGTCCGTATATACGCCTAGATGCCAAACAGAGCTAGATATATTTATTTTTTGTCGATATCAGCGTCGTATTATATAGCTTTGATATTGGTATTATACAGCACCTCAAAAAATTCAAAATTTTAACGGGCACAATACGGCAGTGCACGAATTCTAAAATAAAAAGTACTTGAAAACGTTTTTTTTACCGATTGCTCCAAACTCAAGGTCCTATGCGTATTTTTTTTTGTATATACGGTAAAATATTACGAGGACCAACTGGTGGATATGCCCAAAACGTGAAAACAATTTTGTATTTGATTTTGTGTATCGATTGAGCAATGTATATCTCTTTGTTTGTATGTCCGTCCGTGGATGTAAATGCGCATGATCCAGTGATACAACATCTTACCAAGAGATAACAATTATCATTAAATGTTGCTAAATGACTTCGTCTCCATGTAGAGAAGCTTAGTGGGCAACACCTACACTACAGTAGGTAGCTGTTCCAATCTTGGCACAGTTTACATCCATCCGTTAATAAGTGCTGCAAAAATCTTTAAAAGATATAGGCAAAATGGTTCTATGATCATACTAATTTTCAATTTCTGCAACTATTTCAAAATATAGGATAGAGCTTTATAAGCCAGAATATTTAAAGTTTGTCGTATTTATAAATTACACTGGCGTACAATCTAAATAGAATTTTTGTGGGCTATTTTATGTTTGCGGAATCGCTCAAGCCATTTCCTAACTCCACTGCCGCACTCCAAATCCCAACAACATCAATCGGTTTTGTAAATATAAAGCATATTGCCCGGAAAGAGATGCTATGATATTTTCAAAGTCAATAAAATTTTATCTTGAATATAATAATAAATAAAATTTTATCGAAATCAAAAGTAAACAAAGTTCTTTAGTGCGAGGTTGTGCTTGAAATGGATAACATATTCCGTGTCCACGACCTCCAAAAATAAAATATGGATGGTCACAGCCCACGTCAAGAAAAAAAAGAGACCATTATATTTAAGAATACGTCGAAGAACCGAAAAAAAATCTGTTGCAAAATAATGCTAAAAATTATTGTTATCGCATTAAAAGATCCTGATAAATTATACTGACTACTTATATCAGCAACCACATTTAAGATCTCCGACAGTTCTTCAAAAACGTATAGCTCCGAGCGGTGCCCGACGATGAAATACCCAAATACATAAATAAATATCTGCACCAAGTGTTGAAGGTTTGAGCGTATTCAAGGGAAATAATTGAGTGGGTAAGGATGTGGCCGGTTTGGTTTAGAATACAATTATGCGTATGTCTTTTGAAGTTGTCAACTGATCATGCAAATGAGGCTTTCTGAATAACATATCTATTTTACTGAACAGTATTTATATGGTATGTGAAAACCTGCAATAGGGTCCGTTAATGAAAAAAAAAACCTTCTTAAAGCATTCTAAAGTTTTTTAACTTCGCTAACTCAGCACCCCGTATGAGACTTGATGGATTCCATCAACCCTCGTAGTTTTACAAACAGCCGTGGCAACCCCAAACGCACTTCCTTAATAATAAGAGCAGCCTCAACTGGACATGCGGTCATGGGGGTTTGGTTGCATCGTCAACGTGCCACAACGCAAATTGCAGTCCAAGCATTTTACGTTTAATAGACGAAAAGGCACCCATGTTATTATGCAAGGAACGGATATCGACAGACAAATGCATCCGCACAAAGAAGAGACATGTTTGCAACGCTTTTTGACCAGCCAGCACACAGAGTTCTAGAATATAAAGCCATTTGAATTCAAAATTTTCTAATAACATTTCGGCTGAAACAATCTAATAACACAGACACACATACACACATACACCGGGAACCACTTACGTATACGTATCTGTCTGCATACAGACCACAAACCCATACATTCAAAAACAAAAAGCCGAAAATAAAAGGCTGAGTGTCAACCTCGACGCTGGCTGCTTGAATATCCCTGCCTTGTACTCGTACACAAGTTACAAGCTTCGGACCGCCATCCACAAGCCCATAACCATCATCGTCAGACTTCTCGACATCGTCGCGCCCATCGTGTTGCTCAAAAGCAAAAGTGTTGCTGTTGGTGCCACTTGGTGCTAGATGGTACAGGGCGGTTGGTGGTGGGTGCAGGGTGTTGGACAACTCTGGCGTGTCCTTCAACGTTGTCATTGTAGTTGCCGCAGTGCCAGTTCGTGTATCGTATCTTGGCAATAAAATAATGACTCAACTGAACTGAAAACTAAAAATGTGAATTGTAAATGGCGTACAACCATACATCCACAAACTACAAACATTTACGGAATATGGAGAGCAATGCGTCTAGTTGGCTACAGGATACACCATCCAACACCCCACAGTCACTTGCTACTTGCTACTTGTGCCTGGGTGTGTCTGTGTACTACTATAAACTTAAATTGTGCAATTTTATATGTTGTAAGTTTCTATGTAGTCGGTACCAATAGATTCAACTACCCACTCCAACCCAAATCCAAACAGCCCCGCTGCTCTTTTATAATTGCTTCATGCTGGCTGGCAATGGAGCAAACTGGGAAACTGGCCTTGCTTCCAACTACCCCCAACTTAAGTCGCATGTTAGATATGGCGCTGTGGTGCTTGTGTGCTGGACTGCGTACTGGCATAGTATCTCGAGCAGGGTTTTGTAACTTGACATGTGCAACTGCAACAAGGACTTCTAGAACTACAAAAACGACTACTACGAGTAGTACTATGTTGTATTATGCATGAGGTTTGCCAAGGGGAGGAAAGTTATTCTTGTCAGTGTATAGGATATGCTGTCATATGCATTTATTGTAACCACTTGAGCCATAAAAAACAAAAGATACTTTTGTGAGTCGCTTTAAGTTTTTGTAGCTACAAGATTTAAAGGAATAGGTATTAGCTCAAATCAAGGGATGTCTGCATATGTACTGTGTCCAACTCATTAAAGGCAATTTTATGAATGCATGAATGTGAAAATTTGTTTGGTGAAAGGACAGAATATCATCAAATAAAATAAAATGGTAGAGTTTGTGTTAGGTGGAGGACAACCTTTAGCTACAATAAATGACTGCAATTGTATGTACATACTCACAAGTCTGAAGTAAATTGCTTGTAAAATGAAAGCAGAATTTAAATTAACTTTTGTTTGCTTTTTAAAAAATAAAAGTAAAAAAATTTACACCGTGCGACATGACTCGACATGACTTAGCCCGGCTCTGCTACTTATTTTAATAATTTTCGACCACCCAAACTCAGGCAGGCACGCACAGGAGCAGCTATAAAGAAGTACTACCAACAAGGACGAGGCCAGTTGGGTTCAGTCCTGGGCAGATAGAAAGAACTGGGAACTGGTTGCTTCTAATAAATATGCAAATGGCGCATTTAAATTAACAGGCGGATGTGAGTGAGTTGGTATAACAATATGATAGAGCTGCGGGTGTAGTGGGCTGTTGCTGTTTGGTCATTCCAGTAAAGGCTTATGTACATTTTTTAATGCCATTTCTTAATAGCTCAAAATAAAATCAGAATACGCGGCAGGCGCCACCGAAGCACCAAAGTCAAAGAGATGCCACAGTACAGATAATGCGCATACGCCAGGTAAGCCGCGACAGGCAGCCAAGCGCAGGTACAGCATGGCGTACAGCCATTAAAATATATATTTGCAAAGGACACAGTCCAGTTCCTTTATCCCTTCATCATCCGTAGTCGGTTGCCTGAATTAGGTGGCGTGCCTTACTCTGTCAAGCCCGCCCCCCGAAAAGGTGGCAAGCCTTGAGATCCTTGTCTGAACGCCAGCCAGGCAGTTTGCTAAATGTTGGTCTGCGTACGGGTGTGTGCTGGTGTTTGTTTGCCTGTGTAAATATGAAAATAAATAAATCCTAAGCGTAAGCCAAAAGTTTTGATGTATGCCCCAAGCAGTTAAAACATTGCGTACTTATATGCAAGGGCTCCAAATCCTAGGATCGACTGTGGGTGTGTGCGCATGTGTGTGTGTGTGTACGTACAAAGTTATTTTAGGGCCAAAAATTTAAGCTCTTTCGAAACGTGTCCTACGTGCTGCTGCTTCGCCTTATCTGCCAGTGCCAACGCTGCCCCAAGTGGTGCCAAGTGGGTTGGCGTTTTTAATATTTTAGGGAGTTTAAAGATACATAACGAGCAGGTCGAATGATGCTCGTTGGTCAACTGTTTCTATGTACGTTATAAGGCTCCTGGCATATCTGTCTATGGCTGCGAATGTTCGTGGCTGTGGCGCTTTATTTATCAGCAAACAGGAAATTAAAAAAACACTTTTTTGCTTATCTTAGAGCTTAGATGTAAATTGTAGAATTTTGCTTGTGTAATATTAAAGGAAAAGCAATGCAGAAGGTTCCACACACACTACATGGAACATGGCCAAAAGCGATTTTAATTAATTAGACAGACGCATGCGGCTTTAAAATAAGGCAAGTTAAGAACCGCCCACTACCAACCACGGTGGTCATTGTGTGCAATGCCAAAAGTTTTTACATGTGTAACCGGTCAGGCCGAGGTCCCTTATCAAATCCACTGCACTAGCTCCGAAAGCAGCAACACAACATCAGTAGCTTCAGCTATGGGAAAAGGCAGCGGCAACAACAGCAGCAAAGTTAAAAGTTAGAGGTACAAAACTATTAACTAAAATTTTCTATTAAAACTTTTTGCAAACCAACAACCAAAAACTTTGCCTTGTATTTGTTGTTGTTGTTGTTGTTATGTGCAGCGGTTTCTGCTAAAAAGCAAGTTTAATTTGTTGTAAACTTTATTTTTTTTTATTTCCAAGAGGAAAACAACCAAAGCTGAATAGGGCCAACTCTAACGTTGTCCTCCTGTGGCTTTTATTACAAAGTTTTTGCGTTTAATTTTATAACCTAAAAAACAACGCAAATACAAAAAGAGACCAACTTCAATATATAATAAAATAATATTTTTTTATTCTTCTATTTTCAGAGTTCTTCCGACTGGCTTCGAAAATATTACTCTTGTGTTTTGCAATTTCGACTTAGTCTATGCTTAAATACACGCTACTAACATAATATACTTTAGTTCTTAAGCGATCTCTTAGATAAGCTTTTTATGATTTAAATAATTTTACTTATTTATTTGTAGCTATTGTGTTTGCTTTGTACCTGCTAGTTGCTTTAAGAAATGCTTTTTACCATGCTTGAATTGTTTTTTTTTTTGCTGAATAAATGCTTTTAGTAAGTTTATGTATTTGTTTATTTGCGTATGGAGGAAGAAATGATGGTGAAGTAACATCTCAAATTCGACACATGGATGGACTAAGCGGAATTCACATATAAAAAGGTTTGTCAATTATAAGAAGTGGTGGTCAAATAACATGATTATGAAAAACCTGTGCACTGAACACTGAACACACGCACCAGCGTCATCTAGCGATTTTTATTTGCAACTTTTCAAACATTCTGGCATAAACAACCCTTATGCCTTATGTGTACCAAACGGCTTTCTAACATTTCAAATCAAAAAGCTCTGCGCAAAAGCTCTTAGCTGCTCCAATTTGATTGTTGCGACTTTCGGCTTTTCTTAGCCCATTAGAGTAAACTTCACGTATTGTATTAGTTAACAATATAGATTTTCTTTTGTGTTACAAACATAGTATATTCAATTAGTTAAAATACTACTGCGGGCTTTTAGGTGATTGTATATTACTTCAGTAAAGTGTCTGAGACACTGAAGTTCCAACAAAATTGGAACTCTAATTTAAGGCTTAGGACACTGAACAACTTTTTCACTCAGTTACGAATTCTATTTAATTGTTATACCCTGTACTAAAAGGGTAGAATATGTTTGTGCAAATGTATGTAACGGACAGAAGGAGGCGTGGCAGACCCCATAAAGTATATATATTCTTGATCAATAGCTGAGTCAATATATCCAAGTCGATATTGGATCCAAATTAATAGCGGTTATACGCAATGAATAGAATAGTAAAAATTTTTAAAATCGAGTGCCAACTTTTAAAGACATAAGTAAAACCTAATCTGACATTAAATTGCAAACACCTTTGATAAGAACTAAATGCTAGTGCCTAAAATTTTAAAGAATAAATAATAATAAATCACTCAAATGTCAGGCTACAAGAGCAGGTGGTTAGTACTATGCAAAGATCGCATCTCAGAGAAGATTTAGAGATTAGAAAAGGCAGGAGAGGCATATAAAGCGTAGAGGGCGGAGCAGCCAGCACATAGAAGTTCGACGACAAGAGAGCAAGTAGGGAACACTTTGCATAGAACAGAGCTCAGAGAAAACTTAGGGGTAAGGACTGCAGAGCAGGAGCATGCGTAGATCGCTGAGAAGACAGGTGAGGCGAGAAGAGCAACTAAGGGACACAGGCTATGGCTGACCCAACACGTAATTGAGTTTAGGAGGCAAAATATATAATTAATAGCAGTATTGCAAGAATACAACCACGCCCCACGGGTGGACATCTTCATTTTTATTCTGAATCCATTCGTTGCAGCAGCAGAAGACACATAGTTAATTAGAAAACTAAATGATAGGTATGCAGATCCTTGGTTAGAAAGGGACGTCCAGGCAAAAGAGGAGGAGTAGCTATTGCTCCAGGTGAGGGACAGCGACCTCTGGATATGATCTTAGATTGTGATTCAGTGGAATTGTCTTTCTTCACCATATTGCTGCAATTAAGAGAATGTGTACGGAGAGCTACACAAAAAAAGTTAGGTCAGAGCTAAGAAACTTTGATAGAAGAGGATGTAGAATAGATAAGTTGTTCAATTATTGGAAAATAGAATTGATCAGTATAAGAAGCAATACATCCTGCGTATTAGGAATCATAGAAGAAGAAAGCTCTGACTATGATAAGGGCGGAATGAACATTATAAAAATTAAAGAAAATATTATGGTCTGGATGAACTGAATTGAATATATAGTAAAGAAGACCGCACGGGGGTTGGCTAGCGAAGCACCCTAGTTTCTATTATAAAGTGGCAAAGTATCAAAATTCCCACAATTTCAAAACATACGTTTAAATCAATATAAAGGAATTTGCAAAATATTTTATTTATTTATTTATTTAATAATTTAATTAAAATAATTTAATTTTACTGTACCAAATTTTTATGAAATTGAGTAATGGTGGTCGGTTTGGCCCATATATAGCAGAATAAAATTAATATCTTCTCAGCTCCATTAAATTTGACATTTACCAATATTTTAGTTGGATACGTAGATGTGTCAAGCATGGTTTATATTCAACGACTATATTCGATATCTGCAATATAACCCGAAATCGGTTTTGGTCATATCTCCATAATTTTTCATTCTATCTCAACCAAATCTGACAATAGCAAATATTTTAATGATATACATATATGTGTATACATTTGCCGAATTTGATCTGGATCGAAAGACTACGTATAACATAAAGCTTTTATATAGCACGAAATTCGTCATATCTCCGCCATATGTCAAATAATATATATCAATTTCATAGCATGGTAAAAAAAAAACAGCTCAGGGTCGTAATAGTTATCTGTTGTGATAGGTAGCAAGTTGTGCCAGGTAAGCAATGAATAATTTTTCAAAAAACAAAAGGTATTATTCCCAAATCAGTCGTAATACAAAAGATGCAGTCTACCATAGTCTAAAAAGTGTCACTAAAAAAAGAACAGTACGGTTGCTAGCTTTCAGTACGTTTTACCATTACAACATGTAAGCACAGGCCACGGAACATTTTTTGTTAAAAATTTTTAGGGTTTTCACATTTTAAAATTTGGAGTTTCTCCGCTATGTCTTTTTTTGTGTGCTCTACCGAAGGTATAAAGGCATAATAATTTCGTGCGTATGTATGTAAGGGGCGGAACGAATTGCGGCAGACCCCATAAAGTATATCTGTCACATAATCTTTATCAGCTTCAAATGCCGAGTCGATATAGCCATGTCTGTCTATCCATCTGTACTTTCCTATGAACTAAAGGATCTCAGAGATTTAAAAAAATGAAGGTGCCAAGAAATATGTGTGCTTTTTAGACTCTCTCTCAAGCTTTTACAAAAGTTTTTTCAAAGAATCTGCAGTCATCAAAACCGGTACTTTCGTTTTGTTATAATTTGTAGGGAAATATTTTGTTGTATTTATTGGTGATAATACCCTTTTGGATGTGTCTAAACGTATCCTTTTAAGAAAGTTATGAACATCTCCAGGATTCAGAACAAATTCCACCTAACTAGCCGATTGGGTTTTATAGTAAAAATGTATATCGGTTACCTTCATATGTTGATTAATATAGTTTGTGTTTAATGTTTCCGGTTACGGGTTGATTCCCTAATCATATCTATATTGAAATCGATTAAAAGCTCATTACAAAATTCAAATGTGGAAGTATACTTTGGCCCTTTTAAGGCAAAATTTTTAGTTTTATAAGCTTTTTAAATTAATGGTTATAATTTAAAAACATTTAAAATGTATAAAAAAGATTAGAGGATAGTGATAGTTTTTTGACAGAACTGTTGGGACAACTTTTCCCTTATGCTTTCAAGTCGGTTAAATTATCTTGTATAAGATGTTTACTACATCTGAAGATTTCTTAATTGCAATTATATACTCATTTCTTTTTATAATTGTTCCATAAATAAAGAAGCTTAGTTTTCGATCGGAAATCTTGGTCAGTGAGACCAAGAAGAATTACTTATCAAAATATGGTATGTTAAAATTAAGTCCATTAAAATAAAAACGCACCCCAACACACGTGGGACGGTAACAGTCGGGACATCCGGACTATTACATACACTTTAATTTCTTTAATTTCTATAGTCCTCATCCGATTATGAATCGGTTTTTGAAGCGTATGTTGAATGAGTTTCATTGAAGTGGTTCCCAAAGTTCCCAGCCGATTTTAAAAAGATGACGAACGTTAAAGTCGGGAACTGACGACTTTGGCATACTCTGTACCATCACGTTGCAATCAAATTCGGTATATTTCTTCCGATATTTTTAAAAATAAACGAATTTTGCGCCACACACAAACACAAACGATTTTTTGACCAAATGGTCTCCTAGCTCATACCTCTAAGATTTAGGCGTGCATACAGACAGACAGACGGACTTCTCAAGTCACCATAATCGCACTTTATGTCACTTACATTTTCCGCTTGTACTAACTTAATAGACCCTTTGTACAGGGTAGACAAAAATTGGTTTTTGGATGCATTATGTAAAAAGTCTGTATCTTGGGGGAAAAGCTAACAAAATTATTATTATCTGTACCTTTAGGTTTAAAGGATAAACTATAATACACTCGCGCAATGTATGTATTTAACGGACAGAAGTAGGCGTGGCAGACCCAAAGTTCTTTAAGCCAAAATACTTATCATAACGTGTGGCGATTGAGCCATGTCCGTCCGTCTGTCCATCCACCCGGCTGTCTGAACATCTAGATTTCGAAGACTACGAGAGCTAGAGACACGAAACTTAAAATATGAAGTTTTTTGAATTATATCAATATTTAACACAATTATACCACGTTTTCCGCTTTTTAGCTACACCGTTAAATATTTTGATTTGAAACTTAACAGAGCTATGCGTCAAATGTACTAGTTTAACTCCCCTTTGCCTATCTATATTCAACATCAACATTTGACTTTACTAATTATGATAAAAAGTTACAAAGAATACCAGTTTTGGTAAGAATATTCATGTGGCCCCAATAAACAAACCTATATACAATTTTTATCGATGCGATCCCCCCACTCACACGCCTCGCAACATATGCTTTTTAAACTTACCACATATGCTTTAAATAACTTCTTTGATGCATCTTTTAATTCTTATCAAAATCGGTAGCAATTTGCGGAACTTTTAGGTCGTCCTGTATCGAAAACCGGTACAGGGTATCACACTGTCGGCCACCGCCTCGACTGTGTCACAATTTTTATATTATAGCGTACATATTGATTTTGGTGGCTGTAGTGATTATTTATCGGCAAAAGCAAAACTATAACTCCTAGATGGGTTATCAAAAACGTATGGTCCGTGTCGAGTTGCAATATTGCTGCTTAAAAAATCCGTTAAAAAACCGCAAAATTCTATCGATGGAAAGTGGTGACGATATCAAATGCCTGAATGAACTTAAACACAAGATGCACCTTGTGACACAATTTCATGCTCCCATCTCTTCTGGCTTCGAGAAGCATGTAGACATGGAAAAATATGCTTCTTTTGTCATTCTGATTATTTCAATATAACCGTATAAAAAGATAATTTTAATTTAACCGATTAAATTAGAGACGTTTAGGTGATATACTCGAAATCTACAATATATGACATTAGATAGTAGATATCATATCAATCTGGTCTGATACGTTTCAAGTAAGCATGAAATAATGAGCATTTGGCTTAGAAAAGTAGCTTAATAATATATGTAATAACCCTAAATGCAGGAGTATTAATACTTTCCAACCATAGGCGTGGTGTCAGCCCCACATGCAAACACACGTCCTCATTCAACGGCAACCACCAACTTGGAAAAAGGTGGACTGCAAAACATTTTGTGCCTTATCAACGACAATGCCAGGTCGTTAGGCTTGCATTCAAATTTCACTTGCAGACACTGTCCACAACGACGCGTCGCTTCTAGGTTGGGTTAAAGTCAAAGAAACCCCTGGGGGCAAGGTGGTCTATGCACATGAACAAGTGTGTAGAGAACAGCAGGTGAGGTGCAGACCATGAACACACGGGGCGCAACTTTCAAAGGCAATCAACCCGACTAGAATGGAGCTTTTTACTACCAGGCGCACCCTAAGAGACCATGATGGTTTTAATTTTATGACTCGGCAAGGGTTAAAAACTTTTGCACATAAAAAGAGCTCTTTAGACACAAATGAAATAAAAATGAAGGCAACATTTTTGTAGACACAGCAGCGCCAATAAAAAGTTGAAGGCAGCGCCGTCTGCTGAAGTTGTTTGAAGTTGCCGCCACCTGCAGCATC
Source organism: Chymomyza fuscimana (assembly GCA_949987675.1). Lineage (NCBI taxonomy): Eukaryota > Metazoa > Arthropoda > Insecta > Diptera > Drosophilidae > Chymomyza > Chymomyza fuscimana. The sequence goes on from OX465088.1 coordinate 91,172,594, forward strand.
CCCAATTTTTAGGCTAGTTTAGGATAAGCCCAACTTGTATTCATTCTGTCAACTAGCCAAGTCAGACAGCTGGCCATGATTTGTAACAAATTTCCTGTCAGTCTCAGCTTCTCGGCAATTTAACGGCTCAATTTCGTAAGGCCAACTGTCACAGTGGCAAGTTTATGTGGCAACGTCTCAAACAATGGGGCAACAAACATAGCAAACCAACGAAATAACAAAACTACAACAAACACAACAATAACGGTGGAGGCAAAACCAAATGCGGAAACACCTGAAGCAAAGAATATTAATGGACATGTGCAATAAAGAAGACAGCTGGCACCAAAAGCACGGAGAGACATGGCTAGACATGAGAGAGCACAAAAGACCGAATGGCATTAAGTCGAGCAGAATAAAATATGTGAGCGGCAGTAGGGGTTAGGGCGCACATTAGGTCTAAAGGGGCTAAAGGGGCTGTAGGTAGTGAAATAAAATTTGTTGCCAAAAGTATGCAAGAACAAAAGAAAAAGTTCATGATAGAACAAATAAAGCAAACAACACAAAAAAAAAAACAAAAGAAAGAGCCAAAGGCAACGGTAAATCGGCGGCCATTGTGGAAAAACGGTCAAGGGTGTTAGCTACCCAAGGAAATTTCAGACAGTAACAAGGGTTGTTTGAATTCACCTCGAAAAGGGTTGACTTTATTTGGCATTGCATACTTTTAGGCTTGCGCCTTAAATATTCTAATATATGTATAAACTTTTTCATTGCGTCTGCAAGCTCCACGCTCCATGCTCTCAAATGAATTTTAATTTCTTTTCTGCAGTGGTTGGCTACCCTCAACCGCATTCAACCCCAAAGCACAAAAAAAAAAAGAAAAAGAAAAAAAGGACTACGAAGAAAGCAAAATCAAGTTGAATTAATTTCGAAAATCATGGCCGCTACTCAGGGTGCATGACGACGAACAACTCCAGCGCCATATTGTCTACTGAAATGAGTAGGCAGTATGGAGCCGGGCTTTATGCCACTGACAGCACAAAACAGGATACAGAGGACGTGTACATTAATCTGCTTGCAGACGTTTCATGCGTGTCTCGTGCTCTTTCGCTCGTTTAGATCAAATGGCTATACTATACGTATGCATGCATCTATGTATATATATGCCGTTTCTGAGTGCGTGTGTGTGTGTGTGGGGGGACGTGTGGATCTGTGATTGTCTGTTGCCGAGTAAAGTGTTTGCTTCTTGTCCTAGCCTTGGCAGCAGCAGCCCCCCTTATCATTACCAAAAGCAGGAGAAGCAAAAACCGCACTTGGCCAGTTTCCTGGCAGTTGGCAGTTGGCAGTTATGCCCATGTCACACAGGCGAAAGTAAATCTACTTTCACCCTTGCTTCTCTTCGTGAAAGGAGACAGCGGCATGTTTTCCCTCTAATGCTGTACGCCGCTCCTGCAAAATGGCTTCTATAATTTGTTTAGCCTTTCATTCTTCTCGTTTGCGTTTTTGGTTTGTTTTGCTTTCATTCACTTTCGCTCGTTTCATTGTCATTGTTGTTTACGTCGTATTCGTTACTCCTTTTATTTGCGAATACCAACCATTATTCAGGTTAAATCCTTTCAGCTCAACATTTTTCCAACATTATTTTCCGTCACGTGTCGGGAGCCTTTTTATTTTCGCTTTTTGCCTGCCTTTGTCATAATTAATGCGCCGGAAGCTTTTTACAATAAATATAATTATATTTTGGCTCATTAATTTTACTCATTGTTCTTTAAAATAATTTGTTTTGAAAACAAGAATGTTTTTAGCGTATTTTTCATGTCTCTTTTGCATTTCGGTGTGAGTTTGACAAATGGCGGACTGCATATTAATTGTCGGCTCTGCAAGCCAAATTTTTTTTTAACATTTTCTTTTGCCATTAGTTAATAGCCCAAAGATAATTAAACATCTCACAGATACCAAGGTATTTCAGAAAATATTGCTTATTACTCACATGCATTATTTTTAGGTTCTGAAAATATATATTTAAAATGCCATTTGTATAATTATTGTGCAAGCCACAACACTGTATTAAAATTGCTCTCACTATTTCTTAAACAAAAATTCTTCTTCATTTCCATTTTGGCGTGACGTGACGTTTATACGACAAAATATGTATACAGAAGAGCCAAATATTAAAAAGCTTTGTTACACTTACGTAACAATTAAGTGGCATTATATTTTGTATAAAATGGAAACAATCCGTCTTATCAATTAAAAGATACTTTTGTTTTGGTCTTTTGGTATAAAACTTTTATTAGTAATATGTAATAATAATGTAAGTAAATTTTGAATATCATAAATCAAAAATCCATTTTTCCGTCTGGCGTAACGTTACACAAATTTCGCCTAAAAATTTTTTATTAATAACTAATGTACACCAGCTGGTAAAATTTCGTGCATGGCCCAATCACTGAGCTAGGTTTTGATAAGTATTTTCCTTTATTAAAACTTTATTATTAACTTTATAAAATAAAAAAAATATTAAAAGGTTAAGGTAAAAATACAGCTATTGAGCTTGAATTATTTGTGGCCTTTTTTTAAAACTTTAAATATATAGAACTCATCCAATATTCTGAATTATTCGTTTTTATATTTACTTTTCTTTTCAATTTCGTTCGATTTTTAAAAGAATTGTGAGCACTCTAAAATAAAAACCCTACTTTTTCCAAAAATTCTATTTATTCAAGACGTTAAGAATTCTTTAGTTTTCGTATACCTTAAAAAAAAAGGGTATTTATTTATTTGTAAAGAGCGTTAAAAGCTTATTAAAGCAATAACTACTAGGCCATATGCTTTTAAAAAAAAAATAAGATTCTCGTAAAAGACATTTGATTCATGTCGAAGAAATCTTTCAATTTCTTCAAAATTGGTAGAAAAAAAAAGTATAGACAGATTGTTTCCCAATATCCAAATATTGCAGAATAACATTTTTCATTCTTTCGGAAAAGATATCTACATCCTCAGCAATGTCGTTTACGCTTACTCGTCAATTCTCAAAGACGATTCCGATGGTAACTTTTTTTTTTAATAATCAGGAGGTCATAATTTAAAAAGCTTTGTGTGTGATTGTTAACGACGCACAGTGGCACGGAAGCCAAAAAAACGTTGCAAAAATCATATTTTCTAAACTAATTGAGATATTTTTATGGTGGATAAAGGCGGACATAAACTTTATAGAGTGGGTAAATAAATTGATAACAAAACCATTTATGTTAAATTGAAAAAATGTAAAAATATGTAATATAAAATGTTTTCTTCCAAAGTTGAAAAAGTGGTCCAAATATAGTGGTTCAGTTAAACGGAAAAACCCAGAAAAGATATGAAGTCATTTTTTTTTTCTTATATGTTCAAATTGCATGTACCTTTTTCTAGAAACTTAGAAAATAGGGATTGGTTGCGGAGTTTTTCCACGAAACAATCTTAAACTCGAATTTTTATTCCAAAAATATACTCCACTTTGAGCGGCTGTAGCAACTAAACTATTCATCCGAATTGAATAAAATTTTTATTTTCTTGATCCCTGGGAAATTCTAAATCAGATGCATGTATTACATTTAAAAAATGGTTACATCGCAAAATCGATTTTTGCAACGCTTTTGCGGCTGCCGTGCCACTGTGCGACGGTGGCGATTGGCTGTGTCGCTTTTGATATTATAATATGCTTTCCATTTTATAAACCGATATCGAATAAACTCAGTAAGATTGATTTGTTTAATATTTGAAAACATGTGAAAACTGTTATCTATCAACTTCAGCAAGAACTACAAAGGGAGACACAGTTGGTTAAAACTTTGTCAACAATTATCCAACAGAAAATGTTAACAAAAAAAGTTAACAAAATTGTTACTAACTTGGTTTCTTGGCTAGGCCAATTACTTTTTAGCCTCTCCTGCCATTCATTATAGTATGTAGATTTGTGTAGATATTATGTGTGCCTAATAAACAAAAACGTCAAGATTTTGTTTATGAATGGACCAACCCCATTTTGTAACTTCCCAGAAGGCTTGTTGTTAAGTTGGTGATGTGTGTTCCACAATATTACCTGAAAAGAATGGACTTATCTATCCTGGATGGCACTAGCTATGATTTTGGTGAATTTTAGTCTGCAATAGCAAATCTGACGGTGTTACTATTGCTGATAAAAAAAAAACAGCGATAATTCTCATGAAATTTGATACCCTCAAATCTTTATACCCATTACCCACAAAGCAAAAGCTGCATTTAAAAGCATAAAAAAACCATTTCACAGCATGAACAGCTAGATCGGTTTTACGTGCCTCTGTCCGTCTATTTAAAGGTCATATTGATCTTAAAAGTTGCACACCCTATAACCCTTTCCTCATTTACATTACATTTGGATTTATATAAGGCTTCCATGAATGATTAAACATCAAATATTTAGTATTTTTTTATTTTTGTGTTTGTTTTTGTAATCAAGATTTAATTATACATTTGTTTGTATAATGTTTTTTGATTGATTTTTGAAATATATTTACACAAAATTTTTACGAAATTGAAAACTGTATCATAATACAATATTTTGATATGTGATATGATATGTATGATATATACATAAGGGGTTTTCTTCACTTATTTTCGCCATAAAAAATGCTTTTATCAAGAATTTTACAAATGTTTAATTGCAGTTTTCAACAACAAATTCCTAAAACGGGCAATAATAAGGCCGTCGTGCAAAAACACCTTATTCCCGACATCCCTTGCAATGAACAAGATATATGAAATCAATAAAAAAAACACTTTAAGCAAGTTGTGAAAAATCTATTTGTTTTTTATTTAATACTCAAAATTTTTTGAGAAATTCCTAATATAATTATGTTATCTGTTTGTATGTTTTTTCATAAATTTTGACCTTTGTAAGCCCTATGTCGTTATTGGCTGTAATTCGGTCTCTCTCCTCTAAACTAAAATCCATACCTTGCGCCGTTTTATCATAACATGAACAAAAAGTTATTTAAAATTAAAAAAGTATATTTTTATGCCATCCTTACACTTAAAATTGCAGAAAAAGGTCCAGTAATAGAGAGTTATTGTGGCAAATAAAGCTTTGGTGGATCACCACCACAAAAAGAGATATTTACTATTGAACATAAAACTTCAAGGTGTCCTATAGTTTTGAGAGGCACTGTAGTTGATAGTGCTCAGATCTTTATTTAGCAAGAGAATGTAATTTAGAAAAATTCAAATATTCAAAATTAATATAATCTCTTAAGAAAATAACTTGAAATTTATGCAGACTGTGGCCCAAAAATTTTTTTATTTTAATAATTTGCTTACCCATATGTACATATTCAAAAATGGAAGGTGTCTACGAATTTCTGCTATTATTTTGTAAATATCAATTCTATTAGGATTGAGAAATTCCAATTCTAAATTAAGCTAGCTTTAAGTAAAACACATTTATTATAAAAATAAAGCAAATTGTTAACTGGTTCTATTGTTAACTAAATGAAGCTCTATAAAAATTGAAATTTCTTTACAATCAAAATAATTTTTTTTTTGCAACAATTAAATCACTTTATTGAAATGATTAATAAATTCGCATTGCACCAATCATCAACTTCTCAAAGATACTTATTGCAGCGACTATTCAAATTTTATTGCATACTTTGAGGAGCGAAGATAAAATATTCTACAGATATTCTTTGTGTCGCTTTAGAAGCAATAACACCCGCACTGGATAATGGAAGCAAACATAACCACTTGCAATAATTAAACAAATATTTAATTATAAAATATTTTACTGCAAAATGTAAGCAGACGCATAAAATTTATAGCTAAACTATTTCGAGCCCAATACCACACACACCACACACTCACACACTAACTTATACGAGTACCGTTATTCATGAGCATGTTACAACATTATGCCAGCTCAGCAGGAAAACAGTGGAAAACCCGCATGAACAATATATTTTAACTAAAATGCGAAAAGTTTTTTAATTTAATTAAATTAGAAGCAATTAGAACGAAAGCTAATAAAAGTTGACCAAAAACTGTAAACTCAGAGCGACGCTGTTGGTTTCGGCGACGCCATTTTGCCTGTGCTGTGCCAGCAACTTTTAGATATCGCAAACAAGAATTTGGTAGCTGGAAACAGTTTTTACTGCCTTGTTTAATATACCCAAAATTTATGATATAAAAAAACTTTTGCCAAATGATATTTGCAGAAAGCAAACAAAGAGTTCCGCCATGCTTGTACGAATCCAAATCAAAGCAGTGCCAGTATGTCCGACCGAGGCGAGTCTATATCAAGTAATTAACTAAAGAACCACACATGTGATAATTGAGTATCGCTAAGTGTCATTAAGTGCTAGGCCTGTGCCAAAGGATCCTTTCGCCAAATCAGTCAGTTGCCTCCTTCTAGCTGACTGCATGTGGCTTGTGTGCTGTGTGTGTGTGCTCTCTCAATCCCTAGTTCTGATGTTGGTTGTCGACGCACTGCAAATAACTAAATGTGTTTACTAAACCACTTACTAAACACTCAACAACTACTGCCACGTTCAGTGTCCCACTCGCCTTTCCCCGCACCGGCCTTGTCTTTCTTGCACCAAAGTGACGAAGCCACAGACGCAAAACGCAACACGATGGCAACGTGACCAAGTGCGCCAGCGACAGACAACGAAAGTTGGGCAATAGAAAAATAGAAACACATCCAAAAAAAAAAACTAAACAAGGGCATAGGAAAAAACAAGGTTGGACGGTCCAACAGTCACAGACATAGACGAGGCTACTCCAACCACAGTAGACGCGTCTAGGGACCAACAAACCCAGGCAGGACGCTGCCAAACCCAAACCCAAGCCGAACCCAAGCAGCAACCATTTTCATTTTTCATAATGTAGTTAGGCAGACATAGCAACTATAATACCCGTATACATATATATTTATATATATATATATACATATATACTTATATGCATGTGTGTGTATGTGTGACTGTTGCTATATAATATGCACATCTAACGAACGAACGCACACAAAATATAAATGTTAAAAATAAAATGTGAAAAAGCAAAAAATACAAAATCAACACAAAAATTAAAAAAATAATAACAAAAAGAAGAAAAGCCACACACACACACAGAAACACACAAACACACGCATGCGTTTTTATTATTTTTGTTGCTACACCGAGTTAGCCTTTTTTCCCCCTTTTAGGTAGCTGTTGTTGTTGGCCATGTTTCGTTGTTGTTGTTGTTGTTGCTGCTACGGCCGAAGCAGACAACCAATCCGCATGCAGCAAGTAGGTGGAGCTTAAAAAAAAGACAAAAAACATTTTTTGCTTTACTCTAGTATATAAAAAATGAGAAAAACTTTGCGTGCAGCAAAAACAAACCTTTAGCCATTTTGGGTGGCTCAGTGAGCTCCATGACCATTTATCTTACTCGCCTTTTTGATACGTTTTGCTATACGTAAACAAAAAATACGATGACGTGGACGTGGTCGAGGACGTGGACGAAGACGGGAAAGAGTACAACGACGTGATGGACGAAGTGAACGCTGAGCGAAGCTGGCGAAAATACTGAGGCGAAAAATGCACTACTTGCACTGGTATTGGTGAGAGAGAGAGAGTATTTCGCAGTCGTTTTGTTAACTTTGTTTGCTGCTGCGACAAGTTTTTCTTGCCCTTTTTTTTTGTGCTCTGGGCATTTTATTTGATTTTATTTTATCCAAACTCTTTCGCACTCTCAAGGCGGCCCAATGTAGGGGGAACATACATACATACACACATATGCGCTCGTATAGACGAGTATATAAACGTGCAAAGAATAAAGTAAAAAATCAACGAATTTGAGCATTTAGTTTGCCAATGGTGGGTCACGGGTCACGTCAAGAAGTGGGGTTTGCCAAGGTGAAAATGACTTGTTTCCCATCAATGGCGGCTAGGTGAAACTTTAACAGCGGATAGCTAAAGTTATTGATTAGTATGTGTTAGATATTGATTTGATAGACAACTTAAAAATCGAATTATCAAACATGTAGGTCAGCTAATAAACAGGCGCACGGCTTCAGTTCGATTTTTATACAGGTCAAAGATTGGTATACGGACATAATTCCCATTGTACCAGGACAAAGAGCCATTTCTACTGTAAACTGTACTGTTTGCAGTTCAAACCAGAAACTGATATTCTTAAAAAGTCTAACCTGGAAGCATTGGGGGCAGTATCTACGAAATGTAAAAAAAAAATATATTTTTTTTTAAATGCGGCATCTGGTTTATTAAAGTGGCCTTAATAGGATACGTGTGGGTGGTATTTAGTCTATATGAGTTTACAATCCGATATAGGTGGTTTAAGCTTCTTAACAAACGGTTTTAATAGCATAAGTAGCTTGCTTTATGTACATTTTCCAACGGAAAATCGGACAAGATGTCGTTATGAATCGATAAGCTATTGGTCTCATTTTTTGTATCTACCATATATAGTCTTCGAGATCCGTTTGTGCATATGGACTACCAGACTGATATCGACTGTGCTGTTTTTGCTAATCAAGAATATACCATATATACCTTAAATGGTCGGAGATGTCTCTATACGCCCCTTATATACCTTTAATAATACTAGCAATTCTTAGTTAGCAAGAATGAATTAATGAATTAATGTCAAATAGGTACTGAATAGCCCAGTTCCCACCGCCTTGGCGCTGACAAGATTCAAATGACGCAACAATTTAAGTTCACCATTATCAGCGTCGCTTATTCGTTCAATGGATGAGAGAACGATGAGTTTTCGTCAAAAAAAAAGTCATCGAAAATTACGATGTTCGCATACGGACGTGTAGAGCCAGCCGCGGAGGTCATTTGGGCATTATTATTTTTCATACATAAATGAGTAGATTCAAACTTGTATTTGGTATATACATTAACAAATAACCCAACAGATGGCCCACCCTATATTACATATGTATGCAACAAAGAGAAAAACGCAAGCCTGTGTCAATGAAGAAAAAGAAAATCAGCTAAACCCAAAAGACAAGAAGCGTAAAAAAAACTGTTATGTCTTCACTCTTTATTTAGTTACTTTCACCCAATACAGTTCTACGCTTTACTACCGCATTTTTTAAGAGAGAAAATAGATAAACTGTGGAGCTTCATCCTCTACATAAATATAGCAACAGCTTATGATATTATGATAACTATAAGATTGTGCAAAATATTGACAATTTCAGCCAGTCCAATTGCAAATTCACAAAACTCAAAGGATATATTTTTTTATAACGAAAAAATTGAGCAAATTATCAATTTAATACAAATACAAACCATTAAATACTTAGTAAACATATAAATTATAAAATTATTGCGTTAAGTGTATTAAAAAGAAGTTATTGTAATAAAATGTATACATATTCTCAGTTTGAAAATTCCAAGTGCTGTGCGTCCAAATAAAGCTCACTTTTTAGCATGACTGTACTTTATTTTTCATTTTGTTTTTATCTTCTTTTTTTGTTAATTTCGCATATACATCCTTTTCGTCGCTACTGCTCACACGCTGAAATGGTTTGACCAACTCCAAGTCATCCTTAAATGTTAATTTTGAATTACGAAATTTTTCATGTCCGACCCAAAAGTCCCCCAGACCTCAGCTACACCCACATACACAAACACTTAATACAATGATTCAGGGTTGGCATTGCCATGGACGTCGACCGCCCTCATCAGGACTATGCGTAAATAATTTAAGGACCTTAACGTGCCGCCAACTTTGCTAAAACAACAACAAGCCAGCTGAGCCAAGCCCAACAAAACCGATGCGAAAAAACCCCAGAAAACTCGAAAACCCTTAATACCAAATAGAGCTCAAGGTCTGAGGAGGCTGGGACAGCCAGCGGGCTGTAGCTCTAGAAATGAGCTAGGTGGCAGAAGTCGGCTTTTTCTGTATGCAGCAATGTGCTTTCGTGCTTGTTGTTGCTGTGTCATTTTATTTTCTATATACAACGAAAACGAATGAAAATGAGAAAATAAAAAACAAAATGGCGGCTGATTTTCTCTTTTTATGTGTACTAAAAAGCGCCACGGCAAGCAACCGCTGCCGCCCGCCGTTCAAGTGAAGAAAAATGCGAAAAACAAAATGCAACATGCAGCTGAAAGGACAACAAAAAAAAAAGAGAGTGTCAAAAAGAAGAGAGCAAAATAAAACAACGTAAAAAGGGCAGACGCACAGTCTGAGTCTTTGGGCAAAAGAGGGGATTTTGGGCATTCGAGGGCAGAAACAAAAGCATGAAAAATGCCGAGGAAAAGCTCATGATTTATGATTTAAATTCGTATGATGGTGTGAAGCATCAAGTCTCGTTTTCCCTGAGTGTGTGTATGTGTGTGTGCTTTGTGGCAGACAGGCAACATGCTTGCAGCTTTCTTTATTTGTCCCGCCCCTCCACATGAGCCCGTGCCGCACGCCCAATGAGTGTGCGCTTCTTCTACCAACTTTCAATTAAAGCTGTTTGTTTTAATTAATTATATTAATAAAGTTTTCTTGTACCAAAGGCCACGCCTTGGCAATCAAGGTATCCTTAAAATTCCCACTTCCACTTGGACCTATTACTACATCTATTTCGAAGCTCATTTTCGAACTAAAATATGAAAAACCCATTAACCGCAACTCAAACCATATTACTTGGAAAACAACATTAGCACGACTAGTCGAGTGATGTGGTTAGCTCTACTCATTTCAATTTCCGACTTCCTTCATACCGACTGGTCTGTCGGCAGCCTTTGTTATTGCAACCGTCAGAGAGGGACGCTTTTAGGCCCAGCCTAAACGCGACATTTTAAACAGGTTTTAGGTTTTACATTGTCCAGACAGGCGCGTTTTACCATTTGTATCTCACAGATACATTTTCTAGGCACGCCGTGCAGCTGCAAAGTGCAAATAATGGCATTTTTATTTATTTTTGCACTGAATGGCGTATATGTGTGCGTCCTGTATATCTGCGCATATTTGCAGCTTTTAAACAGCAGCTAAAATCCACCGTTGGCAACAAAAATTGTTTCACATTTTCTTTATGTCAAAATTCAAAATGGCCGCACGCACCAAACAAAAAAAACTTACCCTTATTATGTGCCACCTTATTGTTAGTTTTAAGGGTTCGTCTTTACAACTTTGATTTGTTTTTAAAGGGGTGAGTTGCCAAAGCAGCTGGCAAAAATATATTATCTTTGATTATTGCAGCAAAAGAGAGCATTAACTTTGCCATGCCAAAGTTACGGAAACAATAAATATGTAAGGATAATCAAATTATCTCGAAGAAATTCAGTAGCATCATTGTTAAAATGAGTATTATATAAAAAATTAACAGCACAGCCTAATTATTGGATTATTGTTTTTTTTTTATATCATAATTTGTAACATTCGCTTGAAAAATTTTTAGTTACTTAAATATCTTTGTTTACTATTTATTTTTAAAAACTTTTTTTAAAAAGTATATGCTCTTGAAAATACTCAAATCGAATTAATTAGGCGTGTTCTAGATTTCGATTCCGACAAAAGTGGAATCGTTTTGAAAAGTTTGGTTTGCAGCTGTCGAAATGAAAAGTAATTGGCTTTATTTACTTAAATAAATGCATTTATTGTCACTAAAATTAATTTTTTATTATTTTTTAATGTTTTAAGAAAATTTGGAAGTGTTCAGTTGAACGGAATATGATTATTTTTAATTATATATTTTTATTACAAAAATTGTCCATTAAAATTGTGTGTAGATGCAAAACCAAAACGAGTGGAATGAAAGTAGGTTGTTCTAGATTTAGACAATAAAAGTCTTCGAAAACTTATGTGTTCTAGTGTTGCACAAGTAATTTCGAAGGTAATTTTAAGAATGGATGGCCTAAAATATATATATAAAATAAATTGTATAAAATTTTTAAATAAAGGAAAAAAAAATATATCTCTTTTTGAAAGATGTTGCAAAAAAGAAAAAATTAATTATTTAGTTAGTTGTTCGAAAACTTGTGGCAGTTGATCAGATGATAAACTGACAAACCCCAATTATGGAAGTAACAATGAGCCGCTTTTATTTTAGATATTTGTAATAATAAATTTTTGAAGGCCAGGAGACTTTGCTGAATAAGCAATAAGCATGAATCAGATTGTTTATAATTATGGTTCATGCGAATAGATTTAGGTACGATGCTGCTTACCACAGCATTTATTGTGAAAGTCAGAAATAAGATCAGAAGAATTTGAATAAAAGCAGAGATCGCTCACTTGAGCGGAGTAGTATCATTCGTACTCATTAAAGTGTATGTTTACAACGCACAATGGGCCCGCGTGGCCAGATTTTGGCCAAAAGCCCTCCAGACGAAATTCAAAATTTGGACACAATGACAATTTAATATGATTTTACACATATTAATGTATCCTGTGCAAAAAAGAAATATTAAATTTTAATTACTAGTTCCTTTAGTAATTAGCAATCGAAGTTGGCATTTTGTATTTTTTTAACTTTCGCGATAGTTTACAGAAAAAAAAACTTGCATTTACCATGATACATGCAGCTACGAAATCTTCATTCACTTTGTTATTCATAAATGTTACTTCAGAGAAAAAATAAAATTGAGCTTAAAAACTTTTTGGTTTTAAAAATATTCGAGTAGTTATAAAGATTTTGTACGTTTTTCATCATTTGGCTACTTCGCTTTAAGGGTACCTCCGACTACCACTCGATATTTAATCTAAAAAAATTTTATAAATTTCTTCACATGTTTTACAACAAAATGTAATTCCTGCCGATTTTCGGAAATTGAATTTTGTATCTAAAAGTTGAATATTAAAAATTCACCTCCACGAAATTGTACTATTTTTTGAATTTCTTAGCTGCCTAAAAGTAAGCTTTAATTTTTTTCATTTCAAAATTTGTACTTAAATGTAAGAAAAATTTACAATTTGAAAATTTTATAGCATACTTACAAAGGCCCAAATCAAAAATTGTAAAATTGAGCAATTTTGACGAAAAAACTTAAAAATGTAAATATTGATTTTTGAAAATTTTTTTCGGAAATTAAAAGAGCATGCAAAAAAAAAATTATAACAGTTAAAAAACATATGGATTAGTGATGTCGTCTTTTAGTATTTTGCTTGGAAAACTGAAACCATTTGGGGCTATAACTTCAAAACCATTCAATATTTTAGGTATAGGCTATTTTTTCAACGTATGAGGAGCTCATATCTATCTCTGTATGAAATATGGTCCAATTCCAATAAACCGCTTTTATTTTTTAATTAAGTTAAACATTTTTTTTAAATTTTTTCCAATTTTGGTTTAGATTATCTATATCTTAAAAAAATCTGAGGAGGCTCAAACATATATAATAAAAAATAGCTCAATCCTTTACGAACACATGTGTAAAATTTCATCACTCTAAAAAAATTATTATGGAAATGCTAGGGTTTTGGCCAAAATATGAGAATCTGGGCCCATAGTGCAACGGTAAAACATTCTTTACATATAGTTGAATTTTAATAAAAGAAACAACTTATAAAGTTGGCGAAATGTTATTTTATGATGTCACTACCATTTAAATTTTGCACCACGTAAACAAACATAAGCAACTCAGCTGTTTCTGGCCGAAACGAAAACGAACACAGTCGAACTCAGTCTACATCTAGAACACCAATTGTCGGAATGCACTCTGAATATTGTGCACAAAGTTTGTCCCTTGAACCTTGAACCTAATTTAAAAAATCAACTCGATCTTTAAGGTCATAATGGACAAAGTTCCTTAAGTCAGCCAAGTTACTGGATCGCAACATATTTTTGATATACCCTTTATCTGTAAGGTACAATGAGTATATTAAGTATGTGGAAATGTTTGTAACACTGACAATAAAATGTTGCAGACCCTCCAAGTATGATCAGAGTGACCAGTGAAATCCGTCTGTCTGCCTGTCTGTCTGTTCTAACTATGCTATGCTATATATTTATGTATAGAATATATGCAGCGAATAAACGATTTATTTTAGGGCATAACTCGTTTCTTTATAAACATATCGGCACAAAATTCGACCATCAAAAGTTTTTCGTAATACATATCAAAGCACTGTGTTTAATTTGATCGCATAGGTTCGTTTGTTCGTTGTGATGGTAAAGTATATTTCAAATTAGTCGGCGCTCGACTTTAATACAATACCTCTTTCGAGGGCTTTTGTGGTAATGAAAAACCAAACCTAATTTAAGTAAAAGAAATAACTTTTTTTGCCTCAATTTTGAATTCTATTCTGAACGTGTTTTCTTTTAAATGAAAAGACGAAGGGATCTTTACATTTATAAATTTCCGACTGCATCTTTTAAAATATTTATCCTTTTTTATGCACATAACCAAGAAGTATAATTGCGTAAAAATATAGATTAAAGGCTTAAATAGCTGGACAGAAAAACGATAAGGTTTGTTAGAAGAAAAGATGCAAGAATCACATAAACTTGCACTTCATCATTGAGATATAAAAGATTATACTCGTTCGTTATAAAATTATCATCTCTTAATAAAAATAAAGGTGAATAAAGCGGAAACCCAATAAATCTGCTTGTGTCTATAACTTCGTTGTTCATTTTATATATCTTTACGAAGTTTAACTTCGTGCTTTTTTATCGCTATTAGACTTTATCTTAATTATTTCGCATAAAGAAAGAATATAATAACAAATGCAAATTTAACAAAGAATCTGAGGAGGAATAAAGCCAAAAAGCAAAGCGTATATCGCCCATCGCCCTCATGGACTCCCTCGTGACTATTCGAAAACTTCCGTAAATCCGCCACTGGTACGTACATTAGGGTGGCCGCAGCTGGTATGGAGGATTTTTAAACCGTCGATATCAATAACGCCACCCCCTAAAAAGTTTCCTTTTTACCTGCATATAGTGCCTGTAAAATTTAAAAACGATCCGAATGTATTTGATGGGTCCGGCAATAGGTCAAAGGTCATAACTTGCACTTTTCCCGTTTTTGACTGTATTGTTCTACATAAACTTTAAAAACTTATTTCCAAATAAACAAGTTATGGTTCAAAAGGTCTCATATCTATCAAAACATAATTTTAAAAAATATAGAGTCGGCCTAAATAAATTTGGTAAATTGTTAATCAATTGATTAAATTGACCACTTTACAAATAAAAAAAAATGTTCGTATCCTTAACATTTTTGAATCGTATCTGTAGTAAAATGACATGCTAAAACCAAAAATGCAGTCAAAATTCGAGATATTTTGAAATAACCATTTTTCGAAATTAAAAAAAAAAAAAAAAAAAGTGCCTTTACTCAACAGTAAGTATCTCTGGTTATACTAAACTGATTTCGATAATTTTTTTTCTCGACTGTAGATAATTGAATTACCCATTGATTATATATGGAACATATTTTTGTCAAACTTACAAACATTCATATGAAACTTTTTATGACCTTTGACCTATTGCCGGATCCATCAAATACATTCGGATCGTTTTTAAATTTTACAATTTTTATCGTGAGATGTTGCAAAAATGGCCACCCTAATGTACATACATTTAGCACACTAAACGCCTTTCATTGAGCAAAACATTATTATTAGATTCATCAAGAAATAGCCAGATAACCTTGTGGATATCGGTATGTTAAACCTGGTGCTACAAACTTGTATGTTCGGCAACGCAGTGAACTGAATTAATTCTGGACCTTTGTTCCAAGCGACGTCGTAAATACTGAACTACATATTTCAATTGGCCTAGGATGAACTACACACCATGGGCTAGGCTTTGTTCCAAAACTGTCTCAAGTCTGCCATAAAAGGCCCCTTTAGTTATTTTTACGAATCGAGCTCTTGTTTGTGAATCAGCTTTTTGCTGATAATGGCTGAGTCTGCGGACACGGTTTGCAGCTCTTAACCTTTTTAAAGCACAATACCTATGCACAGCTCTTTTTATAACCAGGGCAGACTTCACTGAATTTATTTTGTTTTGAGTTTTATTTAAGTGTATAGTATAACAAGGAGATGGAAGTATCACAGATTTGTAGCTGCTATTTTGGGAATCTTCAATATTAACTTTATTGTAAAGAGAATCCAAAGAATCTGTTAAGTCCATTAAAAACTCTTTAAAATGAAAAAAATCTTTTTCATCAGATTTAACATAAAATTCCGCTAGAATTAAAAGCCACACATGATCAGAGTGCAGTACTCCCATATGTATGACCAGAACTCTGAACAAAACTCAGAGCACAAACGAACAACAGCCGCAATATGCATTCACACCCACACACAGGGATTCGGGTTAGAGGCCATACATCAACTACAAGAACAACGACAACAAAAAAAAGGCGCCTGAAACTATGAAAAAAAAAGAACGCAGCCCACAAAGCCAAAAACTGTTGAGTAAATTATATACCACAGTAAAGGCTTCGCCAGCTGGGCATCACACGCATATAACGATACATATATACATATACTTATACACATATACATACGCACACTCATACGCTCTCTATCTCTCTCTGGCAACAAGCATATAAAAAAGGTCTATGTACAGTAAATTATATATGCGGTGAAGTGTGCACTAAATAAGGTAATTTGTGTATGTCTATATGCGTGTGCGTTTTTCAGTGTTTGTGTGCGCCAACAGTCAGCAACAACAAACAACAACAACAACATCAAGCGAACAACGACAACAAAAATTCATTAAAATGAAAAATGAAATACAACATTTTTGGTTTGAGTTCGCGTCTAGCTGGTTTAAATTTTCGCCATTATCCCCAACGTATGTCAAATAATTTTTCCACTTGATGTATGCGGCAGCATCCCATGCTTTCAGACCCCAACAACAGCAACAGCAACAACAACAACACTATTGAGTAGACGCCGTAGTCCCATTAACGACAACACGTCCAAAATAAAGCAGCAACTACATCGCACAAAATACCATATGAACTTACTGTGAATATGTTTCAAAATTCCCGTAGAACTTAAGTGAACCAAGTTTTATATTAACTTTCAAAAATTTTAAATACATACTGTGTGGAAAAACAATTCTGAAACAAAAATAATCAAATCTATGAAGTCTTTTTAACTTTTGTAAGCAAATTATGAAAAAAAATTTTGTTTTTTTTGTTTTTTGAATGGAATTCCATCAACGAATTTAAGCTCTTTACGTGTAAGGGTATATTCAGTTTATGTAAAAAAAAGTGACCTCTATGGCTATAAACTTGTTTTTTCGATATCGTTGTTATATCATACAGTAGCTCCCAACTCACCTAGGGAAAAACCAAAGCCTAATATGTTTATTTATAAAGACATCGTCATCAAATTCGTTAAGAATTTGTTTAGAGCTCCCAAGCTCTGCAATTTTATAAAAATCGGTTGACTATATCATGTAGCCGCCATTGGACAGTTCCTGTAGGAAACGCATTGTGCTGCTGCCGATCGATTACTGAATATGCATTCACTTATGATACTATCAAAACAAATCGAGTAAGATAGAATTGGGTTTTTTTTTTTTTTTTTTTTAGCTATGCCGGTCTGTATGGACCTCCTTACATCTGTTCTTTATTTCTTATTTCTTTAAAGCAACAAAGTTTTAAATCTTTTCATGTTGATTCCCTTTTTTCCCAAAAGCATTTTGTGGTTTACTCCATAGTTTTTAAGTTACCAAAGTCCAAAAGTCCAAGATGCTTATATGTTGTTAACATTTTTGTTCATTATTTATTTATTATTTTTTTTTTTTTTTTGTGACAATTGATATTGTCCCATTTATTGTTATTTAACAACTTTAGTGACTTTTGAAAATTCTATGGGAGAGAAAAATATTTAAAACTCTTATAAAATTGAATCCACAACGAATGAAAATACACTTTAAACCATCCCTGAAATATTCCCACGAATATTATCAAAAGGTTTAATTCCTTGGACTTTTATGATATTCTGAAAATTATAGTAGAGGAAAATGAAATATTATACAATATTTCAGTAATATTTAAAAAAAAAAAAATATTCTATTAATGTTCTATGCTCTGAGGGCTCACTTGAAAATTGGTCTAATATACTTCAAAATATTGAAAAGAAAAGTGTATATTGTTTCAAAACTTTATAAATAGTTATTAATTTTGCTAAAAAAAATTGTCCAAGTTTGAAACTTTGTTGAACTTCAACACTTGCTCAAGCTCAAAAACAACAGGAGCTGGTATTCTTCAATCTATTGAGATGTTGATTTCACAATTGTAGAAGATGAGAACGTCGACATATTTTTGAGAAGATTTACGAAGCTACACGTGATAAGTGATAAAGCAGCAGCACTGGATTTGACATTTCCAGCTATCTATATAGCGAAAAAAGTACCAAAACGATTGGAACACAAAACTAATGACGACCCGTCAGCAGTTCTTGATACCAAAACAAATCTCCGAAAACATTATTTTGAAGTTTTCGATCTTATGATAAGCCAATTTAAAGATCACTTCCACCAAGAAGGACTCAAAACCCGTATTAGACTTGAAAGCGTTCTTTTAAATGCTTTTCATGACAATAACATTCCCAATTCGAGTGAACTTCAACAATAAAAAAAAAAATTACAAACGATTTTGATATGAACACCCTTAGAATGCAGCTCAAGATGTTGCAGAGTCTTCCATTTAATCCTCGTCCAAAATGTAGTTCGGCCTTGGCCGAAGAATCAGATACAAAATGTATGCTTGATCAAGTAATTCGACTACTTATACTTGTGCTAACTATTCCGGCATCAGCTGCTTCAGCAGAGCGCTCCATCAGCGCTTTACGACGCCTAATGACGTATCTTCAAAAAGTCTTTTTTACGTTATGCTTTTGTAATCTACAGGAAATATGTAGGCATAAACGTGTATTCAGCTCAGTGTAAACCCTTGTGATTACCAAAAATAAGTAAACTTTATACTTTATCTCATATTTCTATGTACCACACACGAAAATAAAGAGAGAAACTTTTTAAAATATTTATAATATCTTTGAAGTTGATTTGGTTTTGTTTCTTATCACGACGCCTAGCTCTTTCTGAAATTTAAGATCAAAATATTTAACAGCATAACGCGAAATGCTGTTGCCGATATGAATACAACTCAAGAAACTTTACGTGAAGAGGGATTATAAATATCTGGCCCAGTTACCACGTAGTGATGAAAACTTCAAAAGATGTAGGCACAAATATATCAACTTAAGAACTAGAGTAGTACTACCAAATTTTGGTATGCAGATTTAAATATATAAGCATAATAAATAACGTAACGTTGACATTTACTTAAAACAACCCATCAAGGTCCTATTATTTTGTTTTAAAAAATCCATATTCCGGCGCGGTTAAGACATCAAAAAACAGAATATTATTCAATGTGCACTGAAATGTATGCTATGCTTTTTATCGATACTTGTACCATAAAAAACCCAAACAAATAATCAGCTGATTTCGTTCTTTTGGGGAATGACCAACGACAACAACTATACACACAGCCACAAGTATGACGAATGCACATGTGACGACGACGTCATAGTATATAAACATCATAAAATGCCAAAATGTATAAAAAAAAAACACCAAAAAAATATCCAAAAAAAAATTAAAATTTTAACATGAAAATGAGCAAGTGTCGCCAATGGCACGCACCAACAAAAACAAATTGCAATTAAATAAAAATAAAAACAACAAGCAAGTAAAAAACAAAAAACAAAAAAAAAGGAGATATGCCAGACTCAAATGGCAACAATGACATTGACAATGTCAATGAACGGCCGAAAAAAAATTAAACCGAATCTGAAAAAAAAACCAAAGCCCCAACGAGTCGCATGCCACGTGCCGGCCAGTTGGCCGTATCTCCAACCCGGGCAGACGCAACGTGGCGAGCAATTATCATAAGCAGCAGACAGATGCAACAGCCGGTCAATGATATATGCAGCAGATGTATCTGTGTGTGCGTGTAAATCTGTATGTGTGGGTCTCTCTGTATAAGTATGTGAAAAAAAATAAACTAAAAACGCATGACCGCATGCCCACATACATATAAATACACACACACACACACACATAACGATGCCGGTCATTGCATCGGCTTTTTTTTAATTTTTGTATGTTTTCTTTTACACAGCGTTGTTTTCATTGTTGTTGTTGTTGGCCAAGTGTGGGCTTGCTGGCATTTAATTTAATGCCAATTACTTGTATGAACCACATTAACCAAACGAGCGCCACGACAGTCCACACAAAAAGACATACATATACATATATATATATATGTATACTATACACATACACCTACTTCCTTATATGCATCCGAACACTTTCGCCAAACAAATTACAGAGTAGCGCCATCGAAGGTTGCATGCCCTCAAAGATCCCTATTT
Source organism: Chymomyza fuscimana (assembly GCA_949987675.1). NCBI lineage: Eukaryota > Metazoa > Arthropoda > Insecta > Diptera > Drosophilidae > Chymomyza > Chymomyza fuscimana. The sequence continues at coordinate 91,192,946 of OX465088.1, forward strand.
CCGGTTCGGATAATAATTTAGCTGTCAGTCGATTAGCTTTAACTATAAACATATCAAAATGCGGTAGAAGGACCATGCAGTTCGGTCAGTCATGCCTGAAAACTCGGACCTGAAATCAGGCATGAAAAGGAAGCAAATGCTCATGGCTTTCTAAGAGAAACAAGGACACATGTAAAAATTTCGCTTTCTGTCTCTTTCTTTCGAAAGACAATTAAAGCAAAAAAAAATAAGCAAAGAGAAAAAACAAATGTCAATTGTATTTTGTTACTTCACTACATTAGTATTGGTGCTTGCGTTTGAGTGCGTAGATATTTCTGACGTTTTCTTTTATTACCTACACAAAAATAAATTGAGGTGAAAATTTTAATTTCTAGGTAAGTATTTATTAAATATTATTTTATAAAGCATTATTTTTTCCTTATAAAATAGTTTTAAAGGTATTGACAATGTGGAGCAAAAGATAACTGCTCAAGTTTCGGCTAACTGAAAATAAGGAGCTATGAAAAATTTGGACGTATTTGTAAGGAAGACAAAAAAAATCGATTGATGCCTTTGTCATAGGCGCCAAAAAAAGATTGCCTTGAAAGGACTTAAGCAACTTAATACCTCTTTACTTGGTAGGTCAAAAAAATATTTTTTTATTTTAGAATCAATACCAATTACAGCGGACTCACAGCTGCGTAATGCAATGCAATTGCAAAAGAATCTCAATTTAAAGGCTGCACCCAATCCACTATAATTTATAATATTAAATTAAAATTTATAATAAAATTTTGTTAAAAATGTATGAATAAAATATGTTCCAGTGTATTAATTACTCACTTGTGATTTCAAACACAAAAAGGGTAATAGATCCGACGTTTCCAATTATCGTGGCATCGCCAAATTGTCATCAATTCCCAAACTGTTTGAAAAAATTTTAGTGGCTCATTTGCAGCATCTTTGTAAGTCCCTTATTTCCCTGTGCCAGCATGGATTTATGAAAGGTCGATCTACTTCTACAAACCTTCTGGAGTTTACATCCTTAGCATTTATAGGATTTTCAAAAAAACTTCAAACAGATGTCATTTATACGGACTTTAGTAAGGCCTTTGACTCTGTTAACTTATTTTCAAGCTTGGGCTCTTAGGATTTCCGACCAACTTTCTCAATTGGACTTTATCTTACCTTGCTGGTAGAACCCAAAGAGTTATAGTTAGGTTTACTGTTTCCAAAATTGTTCAAGTATCTTCCGGTTTCCGCAAGGTAGTCATCTAGGTTCTCTGTTTTTTACCCTTTTTATAAATGATCTGCCAAATGTGATGTTAATGATTCCACCTCGCATCTTTTACTTCAGGATGATTTAAACTCTCTTTATAACTGGTGTACGATTAACCATTTGAACTTAAACCTTTCTAAATGTATGTTTATCACATTTCATCGACATAAGCCCCACTTGGTTAATGACTTCATACATGGTTCTCTTTTGGTGCGTATTTCTTTATTTACTGATCTAGGTCTCACTTTTGACCCTAAAATTACCTTCAATAACCATGTTGACCAAATGATGGCCTCCTGATTGACAGGACTCCTTAACACTCCTAAGACATCTCTAACTAAACAAGCTGGATTGGCGATCATAAAATAAGAAACCTGCAATTCATAAAAATATATGTATTTTTGATAATTTTGCAAAATAAATACAAAAAAAAAAAAAAAAAAAAAAAAAAAAAAAAATAACCATGTTTCTACAATTGTGAATAAAGCCAGGTGTATTTTAGGGTAGGACTTGAGTACTGATCCTGAGTTTGGTGCCCCCAATATATATATAAAATATCAAGCACGAATTGAATCTGTACAGAAACGGTTTATCCTATTTGCTCTTCGTAGCTTAAATTGGGACCCCAATATCCGATTGCCTCCTTATGTCAGTAGACTTCTGCTAATTGATTTCCTTTATTGAAAAATCATAGGATTGCCCTTAATGCTATTTTTCTGCACAAACAAAGGTTATATTGATTCCCCTTTTCTACTTCGGCAGCTTCTGTTTAACATTCCTAGACGCTCCTCTAGGAATTTTTTACTCTTATCTCTTATGAGATGCACTACCACTTATACTTTACATGAGCCATTTAGAGTTTTATGTTCAAACTATAATGACTTGGTGCGAATCTTCTCAAGTGAACTTTCTCCTTCCAGCTTGATGAGAGCTGTTTTAAATTACCTTGGCACCAACTAAGACCTCCGGCCACTCTTCCTGTGGTTAGGGGCACGCTTGCCTCAGGACTATTTTGCTGGTTCAACTTGTTTTGCCACTGACAACATTTGGCTGTGAGTAGGGGCATAGCTGGCCCTCTTGCAAATAAAATTCCCCCACCGGGTCAGTGGCAAGCTACCTAATATTAATTATATTATTTATCATAAGTTTTAATTATGGTTTCTTTTGTTTTGTCTTTTTATATTTATCAACTGTATAGATTGTATGTTGATCATTCTAATAAATAAATAAATAAAACAAGACTTTTAAACATACGTCAGCACTGAATTCATGTCCGAATTTTTGATGCAATCACCCCTGATTTCAGGCATGACTTTTTAAAGTCGATCAGCAATGAATTCATAGCTGAATGTTACGGCTAAGGTTCAGGCCTGAACGCCTAGGACATGCATGTTTTAAATTCAGTGACAAATGAATGCGTAGATTCATGGCTGGTACTGAAAATTCAGGAATGATTTCATGACTATTTCAGGCCTGAGCCGAATTGAAGGGGAGGTCATTCTGGTATTCCACATAATAAGAAAATTATCCCCTTGAAAACCTTTACATCAACCTGTTTTAGTATAATATAAATATTTATTGGTAATCAAAAAGAATATTTAAACTGTTAGCGAGTGTTTATATTTTTCTAGATATTTCATAAACATTTATTGTTTTAAAAATCTAAATTTTTTATTTTTAAAAATTATTAAATTCAATTATGTTTAAATAATATTTATAATACAAAAAACTGACTTGTGCCACACTACTATAGAGTGTGTGCTCAGGGGGCATTTGAAAGGTTTTGTACATCTATGCATAAAAACGTCAACAAAAATTCAGTGTGGTACCGATTGTGTTCGTATGCGTTAAGGTATCGAGGTGAAACTTACACTATGTGATAGCCACACCTCATGCGGTAAGTACAATGTATCGGTGGTTCACATCGATACGTTGAAATCATGGAGGTGAAATCTCATACGAAGCATAAGGAAATGTTATTGTAAGTATTTATATCGTTTTCCCATTCGTAGGTACTTACTATACAATTCCTTCGGAATGCAAAAAAAAAAAAAAAAGGAAGGGAAACGAACAGAAAAAGTGTGTACACTCAGAGCAAGTATAAAAAACAGCAAACTGAATTCGACTCCTTTGCTCAATACGGCGAAATAAAGAAGAGGCGAATTTTTTGCAATGCTTTTTGAACGTTGCTGTGCATTTTTTGTCAAGCGCCAAGCGATATACTTCGTAACTTTGAATAGCCATAACTTTCGTAAATGATCGCTTGAACCCTTAAATTAAAGGGTACGAGTGGTATTAAATGATGTAACTGGAGTGACAGACCACAACAATTTTTTGCACCCTGTACATAACCTCAAAAGTAGGAAAAAACTCAGTTTTTCGGGTACATAACAATAGGCATACAAAGAATAAACTCGCGACATACTCTTTAAGTAGTATGATGTATGGCTATGGGGGACATCATAAACAATCCAAGCGAGAGATAAGAGAATAGATAAAAAATACATCCAAATTCGATGGCATGTCATAGACCAAGGTTTAAAGGATTACAACTTGTTAAAGAGTTACCTTAAGAAAAATTGGTAGTTGTTGATCACTTGATCAATTTTTTGCAAAGCTTTTTGTATAACTTTGCCCAGAATATTTGAATTCATCCCAGGAATTGAAAAAAAAATTGTAAGATTAAACTTAAAATAAAAAATGATTTACGATGAAATTGATAATTAAACAAAAATTTCGCATTCATTTTAATGCAAAATCCAACTTCTCTAGCATATTTTGCAGCTCCTAGGTATATATTTATATATATTTATTTATTTTATAAAAATTATTAATTAATTATGATAATTCGCTGCAAGCGGAGAGTGTACATCTTTTTGCGAAGCTTGGTGTTATGGTTTGTCTAATGGGATCGGAAATATAAAAATATATGACAGACGGTAACACTTGTTTAAAAATAATTTATTTATTTAGTTGAATTATTAATTAACAGGCTAACTTTTATTCTCTATATCGTGTTGTTTATTTTTAACGATTCATAAACTGAGCGACTTTATATTTACTTCACATAATTATTACAAAAACAATAAAATACAGTCGAGGCGGTGCCCGACAGTGTAATACCCTGTACCTTTTTTCTAGAAAAAAAATTAATTTCTGCATATTCCTTATAAGAACTTTCGAATTGGATTTGCCCATAAGTTCCGTAAATTTTAACCGATTTTAAAGAAAATCTAAAATTTCAAGTTCATATGTTGAGGGGGGTGTAGGAGAAAAATCGATTGCGAAGGGTGAGGGGACCCCTTCAATAAAATTTGGATGTGGATTTGTTCATTAGAGCCACATGAATCAGCTTACCAAAAATTGTGATTCTAGGTCACTTGTTACCATAATTACGTAGAGTCAAATATAGACGCAGTTTATCGGCAAGGGAAGGTGAAATTTGTTAGTTTTTGACTATATCTTTTGTAGTATTTGTCCGATTTTGTACATTTTTTATACACAGATGCATATAACCACGACGCATCGCTCTGTTAAGTTTCAGATAAAAATGTTAAATCGTGTTTAGCTAAAAACTTCGAAAATCTACTACGTGTCTCTAGCTCTTTTAGTTTCCGAAATCTAGGCGTTCATACAGACGGACGGACGCTACCCGAGGTTATGATTACCATTGATATAAAGAACTTGGTGTCTGCCACGCCTCCTTCTGTCCGTTACAAACATTGCACCCATTTTAGTATACCCTTTGTACCTATAGATACAGGGTATTAAAAGCATAGATTTCCGTATAGCAGCTGTTTGATATTTTTTCCGGCTGAAGCAGTTGAAAAAAGGACAAATCTATCCGGAAAAACAAAATTTAAAAATTAAAAAATTTAAATTTCAGTTTTTTACAAAAACATTTCGTAAAAAACCAAATCAAAAATATGAGACTTGTAAACAGCAGATTGTTATTGCTCATACTATTAATCAGGCCTTTGAAATGTAACCAGTTAGAATGGTCTTACCATTTTGCTAATGGAAATGTATCACCTGCAGCTTTCTTATTTCTAGATAAATGAATAAGAAAAAAAGGCATTCTTTGTACTTTATCATAAGTACAGGAGAGCGAACTTCAAGTCAATAAAAATACTCAACGTATTCAATAAGAACAATTCATCAAAATATGCGACAGACATCAAGAAGAACATATTTTCGTGGCTAAAACTGCAACTGTGGAATCAAAACATCCTTCTCTCTTCTTTTTTGTTGTTCTAAAATCTTTAAAATTAGTTTAAAATTTGTAATACTTTTGCAATTTTCATAACATAACTAGCAGCTCAAAAAAAGCAAAGTTTGTAGCAATTAGGGCATTCACGGTTCCTGTTGAGTTGAGGAGTTGTAAAGATAAGAACTTTTGCAACAACAACATGTTCAGTGCTGAGTTTCAACTCTCAACTCAACTTAGCCTCAACCCAAATCCTACTCTAGTTTTAAGCTGTTGGATTGAGGCGAAAGTTTTCCAAAATACGTTGTTTGCTCCGTTTGCAACACTCCAATACTTAAGTATTTGTTAGCCACTTTGTTATATAAGCAGAAGCAAAAACAATAAACAGAGTGAATTTTAATAATTAAACTGGATTTAAAGCAATTGAACAGTTAATTCTAATGCATTTTATTTACTAAATTAAGCATTTTAGGTAGCTGAGCAAAAAAAAGACAAAAAAGACACCAACTTTAAAACTTACAAATGCAAACAAATCTGGAAAGAAGAAACAGAAACTTAACAACTCAACTGATAATTTGAGTTTTTGCGAAGCTTTTAAACTACTCATCATGAACCGTGAACAGCTTAAATATATTATATAAATGGATGTTTTGTTAAGCTAATTAATTTAAATTGTCTAATTTCAAAGCGCCCATCTATGATGGGCATTTTAAATAGGGTTTAGAATAATTAAAGTTATGTTTAAGTTTGCAGCCACAGTCGACTGCAGCGCAACAACCATCCAGCCCAGCGCCATCTTTTTGGGACCCGTTAACATAAATGCAATTTTATAATTAATTGTAAATTAAATTAGAATAAGATTTGATTAATTATTGTTAGTCCCTAAGTAAAAAGCGGAATTGCCCAAAAAAAAAAAATAAATATTTAATTGGCATTAAATAAAAATGCGAAAAAATAGATACAACATATGTTACAAATAGGCAAGAAGAAGGAAAAGCGAAACGCGCTGCACGCATGCAAAGTAAAAGAGAAAAACAAGACAGCGTAGCATAAATTTGCTACATCCCCAAAAGTATGCAATGGTAAATGCTCGATGCTTGCAGCAACTTCATTTTTATTTTCATGCACAGTTTATTGCACTTGAAGAAACGCACACACACTCGCAGTCACATATACGCACACACTCAAACATATGCCCAGTCAGGGCATGGCTGACATTTGTGATGATGTATGTGCATGTGATGATGCAATGACAACACAGTACCAACTGGTATTAAAATACAATGGGTGAACCAAAAAAGAAAAAAAAGTACGAAAAATACAACAACGTTAAAATGTATACGCCATATTGGCCGGCAGTGTCCTCGTCCTTCACCTAGAATTATTTTTGTAATTTTATTTTGGTTGCCACAACAATAACAACAACTACAACAAAAGCATCAACAATGACAGACTGTACACATGCATATGTATATACACATTTTACATAATATGCAATTTTTATTTCGCAGTAGTTATTCGTTTTTTGCCCTCTTGCCGTTGTTGTTGTTGTTGCTGCTGCTGCTGTTGTTGCAGCACTCTGAACCAAAATTCCCAAAATATAAAAATCGAATGGGCGCCACACGGGCTCTGTGTGCGTATGTTTTTCGGTGCGTATTTCATTATCAGACCACGCAGACGCCGTATTAATAAGTTAAGAGTGAAAGTGCCAGGATACCAAAAAAATAAAATCAAATAAAAAACAATATTAAAGAGGCGCAATCAAAATAAAAATAATACGAACCCCAGCCGACTACCAAGTGATGCACAGAAAAATTAATCGAACATTCACATATAAATGGCCGAGAGTCGAACAACTCTCTCTTTGTTTATACGCTCTCCATTCTATGCAGAAGGTGGGCTAGGGTTTCCCACAAAGCATAATTCAATTAGTTTATGTAATTTATGAACAAAATTAAATTCATCCCTTCCACACCTAATGCTATTGTTTTGACACAGTTAAAAATAATCGATGCCCTCGAATTGGTGTGACTATTGCCAAATGTCAAAGACGCATACTAAAAGACCAAATCTACTCACTCAGCCGTGCTCCGGAAAACGAAAAACAAACAAATTTTAGTTGTTTTCGTTTTCGCGTACTCTTAATTTCACATTTTTTGTTGTCGATATCCTCTGATATCTCCCTCACTCTGTTTAGCATAGCTCTAATGCCTTTGTTTCATATGGTTTACATATTTGCTGGATTAATATTAATTACATATAATTATTTATTATTGTAACTTAGGAATTAATTCTAGGAAACAAAAGTAATTAAAGCCAGAGCACCATAGGCCTTCAGGCTATTATATTATTATTATGTCTTTTAAAAAAAAATTATTACATCAATCGCATAACAACAGAAATACAAAATACTGTTGAAAGGAGGGATTAGCGGACCTCAACATTTCTGGACGTGTCTCAAGCACTCGACCGTGTTTGTTTAGACGCCATGATGTGTAAAATCTACACTATGCTTTCTTACAACAGTCGCAAGCTAGTTGAGTCATACCTACACAAAAGAGTATTTGCAGTGAGATGCAATACTGCCACGTCGGACGACCACATCAACGTACTTGGACCAACCCTATATGTCCTACACAAGGCAGATATCCCCACAAGCAGGCAACTAACAACCTTTACTTTTGCTGACGATACAGCGATTCTTAGCCGCTTAAAGTGTCTAACAAATTAAAATCCACGAAAATAAATGCAATTGTCCTCTAGTAACAATGAGCAATACGCTTATTCCGCAAGCAAATGAAGTAACGCATTTTGAGTCCATCTTGGTAGAGGTCTTACTTGGGGCAGGCACATTGAAGCTAAGAGAAAACAACTAAAGCTAAAGGCCAATAGCCTTCATTGGCTTATAAACGCACGTTCTTCCCTAAGTTGGGATCAATCTGGACATATGGCTCCCAGCTATGAGAAAACGCAAGCAGCAGCAACATTACACAACGAGCTCAATCAAAGATCCTTAGGACCATCATTGGGGCACCGTGGTACGTTCGATAAGTTAATATTCAGAGAGAACATCCAACCCGTTAAAGATGATATATGTATTATAACAAATTGCAAAATACTATATGAAAGTACCTTCGCACCCTAATCATCTCAAGATAATTAACTCGATTGTGCAGCCGATCTCATCATCGATGCAACAACCTTACCTTATATAGTCTAAAACCTTTAGCTATGAAGACTTGCAAACTTATTGTTTGTCTTCGATATCGGTAGTAGATTCAATAAAAAATGCACAACAAAAAAAAATCAATATTAGCTTTAGCAACAACATTTATTAAAATTTATAACGATTTAGATATTTTTATTACAAGGGGCAATTTTTTATGCAAAAAATTCGTTTCGAGTAGTGCATACTATAATTTGGGTTGCATCAAAAGAAAAATAATCAAAACTAATTATCAATAAGTTTTCGTAAATATAATCTAAGAATATCAAAGAATTAAAAAAAAAATTATTTTAATTTAAAATGCCAATTTTTAACCTATTTTGCCAGTTTATTTGAATATCTCTTGCAATAAAGTAGTCGAATTCAAAAATATTCGAATCAAAAATACTAAGAAAAATTATGCAGGATACGAAATACTAAAAACAAATTCAATTTAAGGCACTGATATGCATCAAACAATAATTTGTCAGTACTGCATATTTAAAGATGGCGTATGTTAAAGTCGGGCGTGGATGACTTTGGGATAACCTGTACAACCGCATTGCAATCAAATCCGGTACATTGCTTAAGAACTCCAAAAGACATTTGATTGCCAAATTTGGCTACGATATCTTCATAAACAAGCGAAAAACAAACGAATTTTGCGCCAAAAACGTTTTTTTGACTATATGATACAGTCAAACGATTTTGATCAAATTTGATACAGTGCTTGGGAACTATAAAAAACTTTAGAATGTTAAAAAACGTTTTTTTGGCCTATCGGGCCTATGGGAGCTTTATGATATTGTCAAACGATTTTAATCAAATTTGATATAGTGCTACTGAGTGCCAAATTTGGTTACGATATCTTAATAAACAATCGAATTATCCATCTATAACTTTTGGTTTTTTTTTGAGGTTATCAGAAACACCCCTATGTGAGCTATGTATATACATAATATATAACCCCGATATCGAAAAAATAATATAAACTTGTCTCCCGTAGGATAATATATGTATATGGGTATATCGACTTCTCTAGTCACCCTGATCATACTTTGAGTAACTCCTTCTGTATATTACATACATTTTCGGCTTGTACAAACTTAATATACCCTTTGTACCATAAGGTAGAGGGTATATGTACAAATGGTAAAAACAAGTAGTCAGATTACAAACGGAGCACTCCTACCATAATATACACTGCACCTTCCTCTCTATTTTTCATTGTTTCCATCCGATCAGCTTTAAAGTTTACACTTCTACAAAGTACTTTACTAATAAATACATTTGTATTTTTTCAACTTTCATATTTTAATTATAATATTATTAAGTTTTATGCAAATGCAAAATGAAAAGGAATAAATTAAAATTAAGTGTCTGCGCTAAAGAACAAATGCAAATACTTTATAATTTAACGAACTAATGAAAAGTCTTTTTCTCTTTTTTCAGACAAATTTTTCACCCCATCTGGCCACTAACTAGTTTGGTTTTTGTGCAATTTTAATCAGCAGAAGGCATTCATCTTGTTTCCAAACTAATTTTTTATCTAAGCAGACGCAGCAGTTTCAACGGCAGCACAAGACACGAACCGGCACTTATATAGTAGCCGGAGGTGGAGCTGTGATATGCTGTCCCGGGCCGGGCTACCCTGTGGCCATAAGCAGCCACTGTGGCTTGGCGTGTCTTTCAAGCAGCGAGACAAGGTTCGGGATCCCCAAAGAAATGCACACAAAACGCCAAGCCAACACTCCCACACATAGCCAGAGCATGTGGTATGCATATAGAAGAGGACTGTGGCAGCTGCAAAAGTAAATTGTAAAAACTTTTAACGAATGTTGCCGCCGCCGTGGCAACATTGCTGCCGGCCCTCGCCAGTTCCGTCTCCTTATGTGGCAGCTGCAGCAGCTGCTCCTGCCTCACATTTATTTAACTAACAGAAGAAAAAAATTACTTGTGCTGCTAAAAATGGCCGGAACAGCAGCAGGGGACTTGGCAGGAGCTGAACAGCAAGTGGGAATGGAAAAAGGACATTCGTTATGCTTAAGCAGAAGAATACGAAACTGTACTTGACAGCGTACTCCCTTGCCAGCAGAACTAATGGCAAAAAGGGAGCTAGGCAACATAGCAAAAGGTTTTCTATATATGTATATATGTATAAGTATGTGCATATGTGTATACGCTAACATAAAAAACAAAAAAAAGAATAAAATAAAGTAAAAGATAAAACCTGCAAAAAAAAAAAGTAATAGCCAACTGCACAGGACAACTTCCTTGGGTATTTGGCTGTGTATGTGTGTGTGTGCCAAGGGGATTGGCATGGTATCTAGGTATGTGTGTGAGTGTGCATCTGTGATCTGGTCGTTGGCTGGTTTGGGGTTGTTTGCTGTGCAAGCCAAAAGCAAAATGGCGTCGCCTTAATTTATTTTAAGTGGTTGATGGTTTTAACTTACACTGCAAAAAATTAAATAAAGCAAGAATTTAAAACTGGTACACAACATAGAGTTGAAATAATACAGGCAAGTCTACAAGTGCAAATTGAACTTCATGCGCCCATATAAGTATGCTATAGTCTTCAGCTGAACCACAAAATAAACTACTCATTCTACAGCAACGATAAGCCACATTTTGTCGGCCAATGTCCTTTGAAGTTGACTTTGTCTTTTCTATGAGCCTTTATGCAAATAGGTCCAAAGGCAAAGTGCAAGTCAAATTTATGGCCGACTTAACAATTTTCAGCACTGGCCAGACCAAAACAAAAACAAAAATTACAAACAAATCACGAAAAATTGTAAAAACGATTAAATATAGGCAACAACAGCAAAAACAATGACAAGCAGGCAAAGAGCAGTACAAGCTCGATTCAAAAGCAAACGAATGCAAATTAAAATTGTCCCCTTAAGTTGACCAAGCAGCGCACTTTTCCTATACGATGACGATGGCGCCATAAAAAGTATGTGCTCCATAGTCGGCCAGACCATCGTCAAACAATGCAGCCGTACGCCGTACGAGATTCACTTGGTAGTCGGCAGCCGCTCTTTGCTTCACCTCTTCTCCACAGACTTGCCACTTCCACTCTATCACTCCACTTCCACTTTAGACATAGGGGAGTCATTATATTGAATTGAACGTTAAAGCGCAGATAAAATGTGCAACAAAAGGATAACTACCGTGGCCATTGCTGTTGCTGTTGCCATCAACCGAGCCCAAGTACATTGACTCACGGCCAACTTGGGGCAATAGCTGTTGGAGGGACAGGAACTGCTGAAGTTGCAGTTAAGTGTACCGGTCCCTTTGGGTTCAGTTCGGTTCGGTTCGGTTCGGCTGAGTCGACTCGGTCGTAGTCGAAAAGCCAGTAAAGCAATTGAGGCCTCAAACACTTAAAATGTAAGCTAAAGGCCGTCTGCATGCTTGTGTGTGTAACAGTGTGTGTGTGTTACCGGTGTTCATAGCTGTCAGCCATAAGATATTTTCAAGCACCTAGAGGCAGCGATTGAGTTGCCAGGTTTGTCCAGACAGATTGGACAATAGCCAGGTCGACTGACTGTCTGTCTGGTTGGGTAAACTGAGCGAGCTAAACTGAGTGGCTTGCCTTGGCTGGAATATGCTGGCCTAGCACACGAGGAAAAAATAACTTTAACCACTAGGGTGTTTCACTGTAGAAATAATATTGTATAGAAATCTTTAGTTATGAGATGGAAATTTCTATCAAAAGGTATCTCTATTAGCACGCCAAACACATTTTTTAAAATACTTTCCACAACTGCTACTATGTAGCATGTTATCTTTAAATGAGATCACCTAACCACGTCTTTGTTCCAAGAAAAGTAGCCGAGCTACACTTCCGTCTTCATCTACCTATTACACACAATACTGAAATATATAATAAAGTCTGGATGACTCCATGCTAAAAAGAAAAGCAGATTGCAGATTAATATTAAATCCGTCTTTAAAATCACAATTTACTTAAATGTTGAATCCGGAAAAAAGTACGAAAATCATTTGCACCCTCGGTGCAGACATTACCTAAAGTCCTCAATAGGTTTAAAGATTATAATATTCTCAAATCTACGTGAACTCATTCGGAAACGGGTCACCCTATGGTTAGACATATCGAAGTAACTGCCTGTTTCCTGTATTCCTTATGTCTGGAACTTTCAATTGCAGTGCTTATCTTCTTTTAACTCCCAACCAAGTTACGCTTTTTGTATTTTTTAGCAAATCAAGTGAAATTACATTTTTCTATGCCATGTTCCTAATGTTATTTGCATACGTATCCTGCAGCTACAATATTTACAAATGAATGCTGCAAAACGGACTAGACAAGCGGCAGTTGAACTTACCATAACCCCCAAACCCCGACACCAACTCTTACTGCTCTTTGCCTTGGCTACTAAACCAACTAACAACGTTTGCAAAAATTCTTTCATATCCTTTGCAACCATCGTTACGTGCCCTCAAAGTGCCATTTTGTCACTAGCCCACAAACCCAACCCTGGAAGCCTTCTGTCATTTGCATTTGCATTTTCTGTTTCTTTTATTTTTATTTGTCTTTTTTTAGCACATTAATATTTGTTTTTGTCTTTGATAATTTTCCTTTTGCTGCCTTTTATACTTTTAAGTGCACATCCCGCCTTGTTCCTCTTATTCAGTATTTCTTTCGTTTTTTCATCGCTTTCTACTCTCGCTCTCGCTCTATGCTCATCCTTACTGCTTCGTCTTATAGGACAGAACTGCATAAGCAGCAAACTACTGAAAGCACACTCACACATGCATTCATTTGCATGTATATATTTATATATTTGTGCATATATATACAAATACATATGGGTTTAATGTGCCCGTCGCATTAAAATATGCTCCGCCCCTTTTCTATTTAAAAAAAAACATACATATATATAAAGCACTCTCTTTTCTTGCTTTTTTTCTTGTTGCCTAGTCTGCTGCTTGCTCTTTCTTTTAATTTATTTAATTTTTCCCCTTTTCTTGCAAGGTCCGTCCGCGTATAGCTGCCTCCCTAACGGACTTCCGCTGCCACGGCTTCTGCTTCTACTTGCCTTGAGGTTGCAAGTTGCAAGCTGCCCGGCAACGTCGTTCTCCTTGTCGTCAAGTTTCCTTGTCCAATAAGATTGTCACGTCAACCGCGCTCAGCTGCCACCACCATATGTAGATAGATGCGCTGAAAGGATGTGAATTCCATTTTAAAGACCCTGCTTGCTAAATCGGATTTCGGTATTACCATAAAAAGAACAAGTGGGTGATGAGGTCATGCCGTTGTTGCCAATTCAAGAAACCTTTAAGATTCTTAAGTTGGGGTCGAAGTGGTGCCCGAAATTGGGAGACACTGCACCCAGATTCCAAAAAACGCTATTATGCAACTGCGTCAGATATTGCATTGATAGGTTGACGCAACTACCCGTGGTGATAATCAAACTAATCAGATTTGATGAATTAAAAACAAATACTGAATACTTATACTGACTTATACTTATACTTATACTATACGATATATATAAAAAAAACTTGGGTGTGGTCATTGAACCCGCATAATGCAGATAGTTCCTTAAGTTTAAATTAATGTTTAAGGAGAAACGTTTATTTATTAAAAAATAAAACACAAAATATTAATAAAAATATTATTTCATTAAAAAATTTAAACAAAATGTTAAATTGTATACTTATTATAATTAATGATATATAATAACAATTAAATTATAAAAATTAAAAACCGATTTATGTACCAAATAGCAAAAAGTAAAATAAAAGATGACGTACGTTAAAATCGGGCGCGGACGACTTTGGGATAACCTGTACAATAGGGTGGCCGCCGCTGGTATGGATGATTTTTAAACCGTCGATATCAAAACCGCCACCCCCTAAAAAGTTTCCTTTTTACCTGCATATAGCGCCTGTAAAATTTGAAAACGATCCGAATGTATTTGATGGTCGCGGGAATAGGTCAAAGGTCATAACTTGCACTTTTTCCGTACATAAACTTTAAAAACTTATTTCCAAATAAACAAATTATGGTTCAAAAAGTCTCATATCTATCAAAACAAAATTTTAAAAAAATATAGAGTCGGCCTGAACAATTTTGGTAAGCTCTGAAATTGATTAAATTGACTAATTACACCAGTTTAAAAATAAAAAATGTTGTATCCTTAACATGTTTCAGTCGTTTCTGTACTAAAATGACATGCTAAAACCGAAAATGCAGTCAAAAATTTTTTTTCATGAAACGGGCTTCGAGATATTTTGAAAAAACTGTTTTTCGAAATTAGAAAAAAAAAAAAAAAAAGTCCCTTTACTTAACAGCAAATATCGCTGGTTATACTAAACTGATTTCGATAATTTTTTTACTTGACTGTCGATAATTGAATTACCCGTCGATTATATCTGGAACATGTTTTTGGCAAACTTACGTTTTGGTCTATTTATGCATTCATATGAACATTTTTTATGACCTTTGAACTATTCCCGCGACCATCAAATATATTCGGATAGTTTTTAAATTTGCTATATGCAGTTAAAAAGGAAACTTTTTAGGGGGTGGCGTTAGTAAAATCGTGAGATGTTGCAAAAATTGCCACCCTATTGTACAACCACATTACAATCAAATACGGTACATTGCTTCAGAACTCTAAAAGATATTTATTTGTGAAATTTTGGTGTAAGATTTTAACATAGCTTAACAAACCTCATCTTCTAGAGGACAATGCACACTCTCCACTGTCAGGCCGGTGAGAGCTGGAGTACCTCAAGGAAGCGTTCTTGCGCGGCTTGTCTACAACGTGTATACTGCTGACATCCCTACGCCAATGGAACTAATGCAAGTTGTTGAGAACGCCAAAATGCTGATCGCCTCGTACGCCGAAGACCTGGTAGTATTTTACACATCATCGTGTGAGTGTGAAGCAGCTGACGGGATACAAGAGTACATCCACCTGTTAGAGAGATGGGCTCGCGGGTGGAATGTTACGCTAAATCCGACCAAATGTCAGTCGGTTTGTATATGCTTTAATGAGGAGGACTCCTCCCACGGCTTACATTCCATTCACACATTATGCATACTATCAAAAGCTGCCGCTTCAAAATGTCCAAAATGTATTGGCTGCTAAATAAAAAAAAAAATCCGCTCCCTCTGAGCGCGTTATAATACAATAGTGGCACCTACTCGGAGATTCGCGTTATTACTGGCTGCGAATGGTACGTAAGAAATTCGACCTCAATCTGGAGAGACGTAAGCCGTCATAATGAGCATCTAGCCAGACACAAAAACAGGTTTGCGAAAACCATGCTCAATAATAATCCAATAAAGAGTTTAAAAAGAAGATCGGTGAAATACTTTATTCCCTAAAACGGCTTCAACTTTATTTAAGGGCCCAATTTGGCCTAAGGGAGATTATGCCAAACAATGGTTCCAGCTTTGAATATTTTCAAATAAAGAATCAACAATAAAAAAAGATTTGAATAAATTACTATCAATTAATATATATTTTTAATTTATTTTCGTTTTATTGATTTTTTTTTGAGCGAATCTAGAAATTCCTTAAGGCCAAGAGTAGGCAACATTTATGGGGGTTACGAAGTAAGAGAAAACTTGCACAGCTTGTTAGTTTATCCGCACATTGCCAAGCAGTGCAAAGCAGTGCGCCTGAGAGCAGTGCGCAATTGCGCCATCTAGCGTGTGTAAGCAGCAACCAGTTGCAAACTGCTTGGCTGTATACAAAATTATCCGCCACAAGTCCAGCTCTATGTTGACCACCCCAACAACCACAGACAGCATCACATTCTGCTCAACAAAACGGGTTTTCGGGTAAATTTTTAACCCTTGATTGTCTCCGGAACGGACCCATCTTATTAGTGCGCAAATCAAGAAAATCATGAGAAAATATTGAAATTGTGTGCAGCATCTTCTGGTAGTTTTTTCCCTTTTAGAGCCTGTTTTTTTTTACTGCCGCACTTGGTTCAAAGGTGACTGACCAGCAGACCGGATTAGTTAATGAAACAAGAACCGAACAAGCAGCAGCCTGGGAAAGTCTGTAAGTTTTGGAAGCTGGGATGCTGTCTCGACTGGAACAACTTGTAGACCAATTAAATGGAATGCTAATAAAGAGTTATCTGTTTGTTTGTCATTGAATAAATGCATGCAATTGTGTGTTATTTGTGTGCGTGAAAATTTTTTGGGCTAGCAAAGCAATTTCTACGGAGAAAATATTCTAATGAGATCCGAAGTTTCACATGCAACTCAACCCAACTTCCTGCCGAGACTGACTGAAATGGGAATACGGCGATTTCCTTCCACTTGCAACAATGACTTCCGCATCCCGTTGTGCAAATAAAAATGAGTTACTTTTATAAAAAAAAAAATTCCATTGCTTACTTCACAGTCTGTGTTCAAAGACAAGTTGCAATTAGGCATTAATATTAACATGAGTTACACGTGGATCACGTGTCTTGGCCATCCCGACGCAAAACTAATTAGTTTTAAGCCTTAACACGCTAGGGCGCAACCTGCCCTCCGGTCCAGCTATGCGTTGCTCCCTTGACTTCTCAACCAAAGTCACAGCCGTGAACGAAGCCATGGCGTATTTTATTATGCAAACTACGGCGTATCTGGCAAGCAAATGAAGCTCATTCAAACTAACAAACTGCGGCAAGGATGTGGCCAAGGTAACGACGATGTTGCCTGATGGCCAATTGCCAACGTTGAATATTTGATAAGTTGCACAAAAAAGAAATAAAAATAAACTGCACCAAGCGTAAACATGCTTAAAAGCCGGCCAAAACAGCTCGGCACAAATAAAGTATCATATTTAAAATTTATGGCAACGCAAAGTGTGGCCATCCTCACCAGAAGTTGTCGTCATGGTGGTGGTTGTTGTTGTTGTTGTTGTTAGTGTTAGTGTTATTGGCCAATGCAAAATTTATTTTGAGCTAGTCCAGCGGCTACTTCAACTATCGAACTAGCAACCTATCCAAACCAATAAATTGAGCGTCCCGTACTGAAACGGTGTGTGTCCTCTGTCCTGGAACAGCCTCCTGGCAGGAGTATAAGTCAACATATGGATAGCTGCTATAGTTGTTGCTGTTGTTGATGTTATTTCTCTATGGTAATTATAATTCGCAGAACTCGTGCATAAAATAAATTAAGAAAAAGCAAAGTTTTTAGTAAACCAAAATGGCTGCGCATTCATACACACTCTGTGTGTGTGTATATGTGCATGTGTTTTGGCAGTCATGCTCCACTTTATATAATTTGCTTTCGCTCAAGTCCTTACACAAGCAACAACAACTACTACTACCAATTGCATTTAGCCTGCATGCAAATAAAAACAACAACAAGAAACACAGCACAAAAAGGCGGACATCGCCGACGAAAACTTTTATTGAACTTGGGAGTTGTCCTATAGACATGACCAGCCCAGGCTAACCAAACCATAGCTAGCCCCACTGAGTACTACAACTACTGCTACATCCTGGAACCAGGCGTTGCAAATGTTGCCAAGGCACAACATTTTTCCATGCTGGTAAAAGTTAACTATGAAAACCAAAGGAAGTTAACTGCTGAAATTAGTAAAAGTGCAGAAAAGTTGATGAATTTGCAAAATGAGGGTGGCGGAATTGGGCGCCAAGTAAACGGGGCACTGCATTTATCCGGAGACTAGGAGATTTATGCGTTTTGTGAAAATTCTTGGGTATCCTACAGAAATTATATACTTTTTTGATTGGATAAGATTTTCTCATTTTTCTTCTTCAACAAAACCTTATAAAATGTGTTAAGTAATCTAAGCACATAAGCACTGTAATGTATACTCGTTTTTTGTAGAAATATTAAGAGAAGGAACCCGTCATAGCGTTAATACCATGTCTTCAGCAACAGCCAAGTCTTCTAGAGCTTTTGTGAATATATAAAAGAAATATATTGTTTATATGCCTGATATATTCTGAGCTCCATGATTTTCCAGATTTTCCATTAATTCGCAATTATTTCTGCCTAATATTACCTTTCCCTACTTTGCTGTATGGCTTTCATCAAAAATATGGCTGTAGCAGATCCTCCATTCGTGCTATTATGTTTGTAAAAATTATCTTTCTATAATGTTATTTTAAAGTGTAGACCATCGTCTTGGATCTCTTTCATTTCGCCCTTTTACCTCTTAAGGTTTTTTAAACATGGTCGCCTTATTTAAACTCAATATAGTTTTTGTGAATACCCCGAACCATTTTTCAAAAATTCAAATGTTCTTTAAAGAAAATCGTATAAGTAGTACGTTATAGGGATTTTTAATTTGTTTTTTTTTTTTCCTTTTTTTTAGCCTATCTACATCAAATTTTTAGTTGGAGCTTATAAGACTTAAAGTCAAGTGTCTCATGGAAATTTGTATCGTTTGAAAACTAACTAACAAAACTTTTAACATTGTTCCACCAAATCGAATTGATTCATGTTCACACCAAAAAAAAAAAAACACGTTTAAAAACGCGTGTTTTAAAAAAAAATCGTGATTGACTTGTTTAAGAAACATATTAAAAAAAAAAATAAGAAAATGTCATACTTTTTATTAGGAAAATGTGAGAATATGAAAGAGACCTATTGCCAATTTATATTAAAAAAAGAAATTGGTTCAAAAATAATCAATAGTTTAGTCACAATTAAATAAAAACGAAAAACACGTTTTTTTAAATTAAGCCGTTAAGCTTTGACTTTAAAAACTGAAATTTTGCGAAAAAATGCATTAAACTGCATCGTTAGTTTTCAAAAATCGCTGGAGGCAGTTTCCAGTATCTTACCCAGCTAGACCCTTTACTTTAATAAATTAAAATTAGTAGCTTATGATCAAAAGTTCGAATAAGGCAAATAAAATGTAAGCTTCCTGGCATTCTTCAATTAAATTAAATGCGATCAGAAGTGGAACTAGGCCATATTAGTTGCACATATTTGTGTCGGCTTAGGGATATCCAACTAACATTGGGCAATACAAAAATATTTATTTTCTATTTCATATAAGCGAAAGCAATTGGCAGGACTATTTGCCTTTTTCCACCTTATAAATTTATTTAAGTTACGTTTACGCTCAACAAAAAAAGGTGCCCCTCCTTGGTCTTGAACAATGCACGCATTCCACAAGCTGACGAAGTAACATACCTGGGCATTCACCTAGACAGGCGGTTCACTAGGCACATAGAAGCCAAAAAGATACATCTGAAACTCAAGGCAAGTAGCCTTGACTGGCTAATAAACTCTCGCTCTCCCCTTAGCCTGCACTACAAAGTCATCCTGTATAACTCCGTGCTAAAAAGAGATCACAGAAAAATAGCAAAGACATCAAATCAATCTCGTCTCACATCCAAGCCCTCATGCAAGATCTTTAGCCCGAGTTTGCAGCCACAGTCGACTGCAGCGCAACGACCATCCAGCCCAGCGACATCTTTTTAGGGCCGTTTAACATAAATGTAATTCACTTACTAATTGTAGAGCAAATTAGAATAAGATTTGATTGTTAGTCACTTAAGAAAAAAGTTGAGATGCAAGAGAACTGAAAAAAAATTAAATAAATAAATTATCCTGTAGTTTGAATTACTACATTATCCACAACTAGTAGAAATAGATTCTCAAGTCTACAAGACGGGTAAACAAATGCGCTCCTGTGTAGCCACAAAATGCCGCCCGCTGCTTGGGGCAACCCATTGACATTTTGGCCAAAACTTGATGTTGATGTTGAAATTTTTCATCAAGTTGCATAAAAATAACACCAAAATACAAATTTTTTGCACAATAACAAAAAGAACGAGAAATGATGAAAACAAACTGTGAGGAAAACTCATCTAAAATGCATAAAATTTGAGTTGATGAACTGTCCAGTGAGTAGAAGAGAGTGGTAGATGCGAGAGGGCAGAGGTTTGAGACACACATGGGCAGAGGGTGGCAAGCGGGTGGGCAATCAACAGCATGCTGTGCACTCCGACGCAAACGAACCAAAGACAAACGGGCTGCTCCAAGCACCAGGGATGACTTATGGCAAGAACAGACACCGGCCAGCATTATGAATAGCTTGGAGTAGGCAAATCCTAAGGTTGGAACAACTATTTCGATAGCTTCATTGGCTGTCAATTGCAAGAATATTTCAAACCAAATTTATGTTAATAATTCAAAAATCAATTTGAAATGGCCAAAATGGACAAAAGATACGCTGGTGTCTATTTAAAATACTTGGAACAAGGAATAGTTTGTCTAAATTCCGCAGACATTCAGACAATGACCCGTTGAGTCTGGCAATTGCATGGACATGGCAGGAACATGGCAGTCCAACAAGAAGCACACAACAAGTCAGTGGGCAGAGTCAGCTTTATAAATAAATAAAAGCTGTTGAAAATAAATAAATCTATCTTCATATGTATGGTGAATGGGAATGTGTGTGTGTATGTGTGGAAGTGTGGATATGCAGGACATGTACAGTGGCTCATAGCTTAAATGAACCAAGCCAGAACAGGTATTTGTAATCGCTATCATGTGCTAACAAAAATATTTATGAAAAAATTTAATATTTAAACTTGATATATTTTTTCAAAATTTATTAACCATGTTATAAAAAAAAAAAAAAAAAAAAAAAACTCCGACTTATTTCATGTCACAGCTTATTTATTATTTATTTACAATGATAATAATAGTTAAAAACTAATAATTAACATAAAATATAAATAAATATATAAATACGTTTGAACCAAAAACTTAAAAAATACAAATTTCATAATTTGTTTTTATATTTTCACTCCTTTTCACCCACTTTTGATATAATACACCGCTAAGCCGTGACTTTAGGTGTTATTTTGTCCCATTCTGTACGGATGGCTAATTTACGGTCGATTTTGGACGAAATATTATGATTACTAATATTACATTCCAAATAGCCCATAAATTTTGAATCACATATAATGTCTAGCATTGGGAGGGTAGTGCCATAATGTTGGATTTATTCCAGATCAACCAGGACTGCTCTATGCCTGATTTGATCTTGAATTGTCCTTTACTCCAAGTTTATCCGCATTTTGGTGTAAGTTATTTTTTAATTTATCGAGGGACATATTCTAAGCTATGTTTCTTCGATAAAAACAAGATTTCCTATACTTGCTGCAGACATACTGGCCCAAGCCATCACACTGCCATCGCCATGTTTAAAACTTGGTTTTAAATTAAATTTTTGCAGCTTAGTGTTGGTCCAAATATTCCAAAAGGTTGCATCCTTATTTATGTGGATGGGTTGGTTCATTTAAGCTGTGAGCCACTGTATATGCATGCATACCCGTAAATATTTAAACAATGCTAAAGTAAAAGAAACAAGAAATCAAGAGCAAGAACAAGAAATAAAAGGACAATGTCTAGAGCAGCAGCAAAAACACATACGCAAGGACTAGGCAAGGCGTGCGAAAGGACAACATTTGAGCATACAAGCAGACAAGACAAGAAGGAGTGATGCTGTCTGGCCGACAAACTCTCAGACTCCCAGACTCCCAGACTGCCTGACTGCTGACCATAAGCAAATGTACCAAAAATTTCTTGTTTTATTTCGACATTTTATTGTCGGAAATTTCCTCTGCCTTTGGCTCAGCCAAAATTTGCAAAAGATTCTGCCAGTGCCTTGGCAACCAAGGGCAATGACAACTGCAACCTAGACGTCAACGAACACTACCAAGACATTTTCGAGTTGCATGCAACGTGATGCTAAATTAAAGTTTTCAATTAAAAATTGCCATTGTTGTCGTTTTCGGGTTTCTGTTGTCACAGGCAAGCCAGATAGAGCCTCAGGCAAAGTGTTGCCATAGACGTTCCTGCTCCTTCGCCTCTTGTCGCTGCTCCTGATGTGTATGAGGCGTGAGAAGCATAGAAGAGACACTTGGTTATGATATAAATGCCACATCAGTCCCTTCGAACTCAAAACTTGTTTCATGTTGCTTTCATTTCAGTTTTAAAGCAGATTGTTAATTTATACTGGAATACAATTTTTGTATTTCTTCATATTTGTCTAGAATTAAATATTTTTGAAGTACATTTTTCAAAGAAATATTAACTGCGTCTTTATGTGTTCCATTGCTTGAATTCCCAGTTTTTAAGCTTTTACAGAAAAATCTCTTTATTTCAAGCCATGTCTTCAAGTTTGCAAAAAGATAATAGTCACGACTTCGCAATGTTGACAAACACCAAGCAACTCCTTGAAAGAAATCCACCGCTCTGCTGTATTGCAATCGATCCTATTATTCTTTAAACAACATCAAATACTTTTTTAAAAAGGTTGCATGATCACGTTGCATCCAAGCTTCCTCATGTCCAAAAATGGGAAAACATAGTTTCCGTTCGATAAATGTGATTACGAACTCAGATTCTGTCAACTTTTTCTGAAGTGGTGAACCTCATCAACAATGTAATTCCTGTCACGGTGTATTTCAGTGCCCTAAACACTATCCTTATTTTTTTTGATCTCATGAATGTCGTCCGTTATCAAACCAAAAGTCGAATCGCAGCACAGGCGAAAATTAATTTCTTTCAACTCCCACCAAGACTGCATAGGGGAACTCAGGTGAATCCAAAAATTGCAGCAAACCTTACTAGTTTTAAACTAAAGCTCAAGCACAACTGGTTTTAAAAAAATTTCGGAATGTACATCCGCGATGTCGTAACGTCAAAACTGGCATTACCATCGTAAACTTTGACATTTGTAGCTGCAAATTTTATCTCGGAAAAAAATGGAATTAAATCGTAAATATTTTTGTGCGATTATTGTTAATAGCTTTCGTCGGGGTTTATCACGACAACAGTGTATGGATGAACTTAATTCGTTATTTGTTGGTGAATTATGTACCAGTGTTCATTGATGGTTCAGCTAATTCAAAGGTGGTCGTAGTTCGCTATGGAACGCATTGAATGAAGATCGTTGAAAATCAGTCGTGGTGCCGGAAAACATTGATGCCATTTGTCAACTGGTAATGCAAGATCGTCATGTAGCATACCGTAAGATAGAGGCTTCCTTGGGCATTAGTATGTGAGGCATCAACACTATTTTACATAAAAAAAATGTTCAGTCGACCGCGTGGGTCACTCGAAATGTCGAATTAATGGGTTATTCGCCGAATAGTCCTGATTTAGCCTAATGATCAAATCAAAAAATAAAATGCGTGGCGAACGTTTATGCCTTCCTTGACACTTAATCTTTATGTATGTAACTTGTTTTCAATTTTTACCCAACTCTATAATAGACAAAATATTGATGAACACTTCAGCAGCAAAATAACTCTGAACCTTAAAAAAATAATCTTCAGCAAAACATGTATTGCCAAAAATACGGTCGATAAATTTTAAGATATTGCGAAATAATGTTTTTGTGGACTTAAAAACAAGTGTCAACACTTCATCGTAAATACCTATAGTCTGGAGGGGTCCATATTGACGAAAGTAACTGAGAGCGTTCTCTACTAATAATCAAATAATCAAAAAATCAAGCTTTCAAAACGCGGTACTTCACCTTTCTATTTTTTTTTCAAACATTCTGGGGTGGCCCTCATAATAAGAAAATAAATTTTTGAATTAAATTTTAAGTGCTAAAATTACTCATCTTCCATTTTTTTTAAGTTTTTCATCAAAATTCTAATTTTATACATAGTTACTGGTAGAAAAAAATTTTATTTTAGTTTATTCATAAATTTTTAAGATTAATCGACTTCCAAAGAAATGAATTCATCGAATCCGGAAGAAAATGTAGAAATGATACGTATTTTTTTTTAGGTAGTTTGACAAAAGTAGAAGACAATATCGAAATTATCGATATTTTTGTAAATACTTGAAAAAGTTTTCTAAAACGCTATAAAAAATTAAAGTTACATGAAAATTGAGAAAAATTTTGTACTTTTTACAAAAATACGTGTACATTTACGACTACGTGACATAAACGATATACGATATACTTAAAACCAAACGTTGCCAAAATATTGGCTTCTATAGTCAGCATGATCATGGTTTAGATGTACAGGTACAGGGTATAAAAATATAATGGTAACAAGTGTTCAAAGTTTCAAAATGAAAGTTCGAAATATTGATTCTTGGCCGTTTGTCTCTCAATGGTAATCAATACTTGAAGGTGAACGTTAGTATTCATGTTCCAATTCCAATGGTTTTCTCCACTAAGAAGACATGCTACTCCACAATCGTTAAGCCCTCAAACATTTACAAACACCAAGTGAAGCAACAACAGCACAGCCAACCCTTGCTCCAAGAATAGTGTTGGACCCCACACCAGCAACCCTAGTGCTACGCTCTACACAAAATGGTGGTGGGTCTTTGCAACACGTAAGCACACTCAAGTTACCCCAAAACCAAACGAAGAGGAGCGTGCTCGTGGATGAAGATAAAACGAGGGGCATGCAGGCGATAAGTTTTTATGTCTTGAGCTGATGACGTAGAAAAACTTTTGGGTGCTGCTACTGCAGCATTATACAACAAATCCAACATGACATAGTTTGGGGTTGTTGCTGCAAGAAGTGTTGCCGAACATGGACGCACAACTTTCATGGGTGTTTGTGTGTGGGGGGGAGAGAAAATTGTAATAAAAAGGGTGTTTGGGGCTAGATAGTTGTTGCCTTCAAGAAACAGCACCAAGCCCACACGCCACAAACCAACTCCAACTGCAGCCTTAAAAGAGCGGATACACAAATACGTTGTCAGGCTCTTTGGCCTGTTGGCTACAACAATGGCCACGACAGAGAATCTAAAAAATGAGAACGGGGCTCAAGAGATGTGGGGTTATGCATATGGGGTTGGTGGGGTAGTTGTGTTGGTGTGCATAAAAGATAATGATGTTGCCTTAAACTTTTGGGAATATATAATAGTTGTAGTTGTGTTTTTTTTTTTATTTTGTATATTGTGTAGTATATGGTAAGCTAAGGTTATTATCTTTCAAGTTTTGCGGGCTGCTTTTAGCTAGGCTATAGTTTTAGGTAGGTTTGTTGTCATGTGCTACAAAAGCTACATAGCACTACACAACAACATGGCCCACCGGCCGTGCAGCCGAGCAGCCGAGCAGCCGACCAAACATAGAAAAAGGGACCCAAGGCCTTAAGCTTATAATTAATTGCATGTTTGGTCGAGACGAAATAATCCTTTGTACGAAAATAACACCCAAACATATACAGCCCACATGGCCCATGGCCAAAGCACATCTTATGTAGGTATAAGCCAGAGAGTGCTTGTAAGTGTGTATTTTTTAGTTATAGTTTTTACTGTACAACTACCAGCCTTTTGGGAAATTTTGAACAAGTATGTACTGGCTCAAACAAATTTTAGCCGAACTTAGTGCTGGCTGCTTAAAGCCTACTGCCCCAAAGTTGAATTATGAATAAAGTTAAACATCAATGCTACATTGGAGCTACGCCTGTAGCTCTTTTGAAATGTTATTAAAATTGATGAATGTAGCGCTAATTAATGAAATATAGTCAGTCCCTGGGCAGGTTTAGTACAGTCAAGTTGACAGGCTAATGTTGATTTTTGTTTCTAATTTAAATTGATTCATGCTGCCTCATTGTGCCTGATTATGAATATTAATGATGCGCATTGTGCCAACAATTAAGTAAAAACTGCAAAAAAAAAGAATCTCAAATGTACAAAAAAGATTTGAAAAGTTTATAAAATTTTCAACCCTTTTATTTTTTCATGGTAGGCAGCATCTTTGCCTACCGGCCAGAGGTCATTTTTGCCCAAATTTTCTCACAATCTTATTTTCGGCTGCTTTTCAACTCTTTTTTCGGACTGCACCAAAACTGGATAGTCGAGTTTCTTGGGATGCTGTGGGAAAAAACGTTAGAAGTACTGCTTGTCCCACGGTAGCGTTAAGATTTGATCCAGTCGTCCGTTTGGGTTTGTGTTAGAAAGTTAAGTTGCACAACGTTTCAAAAATAAAAAAAAGTAAGTCAACAAAATATATATAAATATAAACAAGTAACTGGCATAAATCAAGCCTAAAGACAAGCTATAAATTACATCTAAACACTCTCTCTATGTAGTACATACAAGTACTATATACATATGTACATATATACTACGAATACTATGTACTACTATGAAAAACCTTATCTTAGAGCTCATGGCTGCAAAATAAATTGGCAAACATTTTTGGTCGGGCTGACATAAAGAAGCAGAAACTTTGTTAGCAAAAAGAGAGAACTTTTGCTAAACACAAATCTCTTGCCCACTCTGTCTACCCTACCCTACCCCTACCCTACACTAACTACACTTGTCAGCTCTTCTAGCATTCTGAGCTCTCGCAAGAACTATTTCAACTTTCGGTCATGCCATAATACCTCCAGCAATCCAATACCAAGTCAAGCGCCAGCAAATGGCCCATCCTGGCAAGGCACGTACAATTTAGTGTCCCGCAGTGGTACTTGAGAAAAAGTAGTTGGCAGATGGGAAGTGAAAAATTGTAGATGGAGTTTAGCTTGCAAAGCTAAGAACTTGTACTTATTTCATCTAGCATGATGGCAGGCGGAGCTGGCCACCATCAAAAAACTCCACTGGCCACTGGCCATCAGCAATGGCCAGCAAAACTTTTGCCAAAGCAAAAAAGTTCAAGCTGCAAAAAGAAATACTAAGCATTCTACCAACACACAGATATACACACACACACACACATATATACTATAATAAAATAAAACATTTAAGTGTATACCGAAAAATAGTTGGACACCCTACCCTACAAATACACCCACAGAGATGGCTGGCAAGAAAACTTTCTCGTACAAGGACGACCAGAACCAACCAGCACCAAGCGACCAAGTCGAAATTTAATAGAAAATGTTCTTGTTGGAATTTTCATTTATAAATTTCCAGCATTGCTAGGCGGCAACTTCCCACTGACTAAACTCAAGGGCCTCAGTCGGCCCAGTTCCTATTGAAGTTCCCTGGTCCTTGCTGGCCTCTCTCTGGTAAAAGCAAATATTTGCTGCAAATTCTAAGAAGTCTTGATAGCAAGGAGCGGGTGAATTTCCTGCTTTTAAATGCTGCCTTTTCATTTACAATTTCAGGCCAGTTGTTTTTTGCATCTTTGCCTTATGATTTATGTATACATAGAGAACGGCATGAATGATGATAAAACCATTTGTCCATTTAAGTGGAAAACTATACAAAAACCGAACTTCCTTTGTACATATGCATTGTAGCGTTCAAAGGAACACAATTTACATAAGCCCAAAAATATTTTATGGTCAAATGCTTTTAATGTTTTACTTTTGATGTTGCTCGCAATACTAAAAGGATCTGTCAAAGAGGGCAGCATAGCTGTTATTGACATCCCACTTACCACACATTAGCCAGCTTTCAGTTTAGAGACGACGCTCTCAACTAGTATTTCAATAATCTTAAATGTCCTAAAGCTTAAGTGAATCTGCTGGAAACATTGAGGTGTCTCTGCCCCTCGTCAAAGTCAACTTAATTAATAAAGGAGCCCAAAGTGAAGCCCACAAAAAGCATTAGCACGCCTGCACTAAGGACAATACTGAACTTAAGGCGACACAAATTTGACACAAAAATCAATTTTCAAATTGCCTAACTAAAGGGTAAAGAAAGCTCTCTACTACAACATTAAATCTAACACATCGTCTTTCGAGTCCTCAGTACCAAGGAAGAGGTACAGTAGCGTACAAGCAGGCAAACATACATACATGTATACATACCCTTATGGTCATAAGAAAAGGCGTGGTTGCAAACGCATATACCAAGCGTAATAGTCCTGGAACTGGTTTTCATCAAAACTCACCCTCAAAATTTAAAAGATGCGACGCTTGGACTGCCCGTTTCTAATAAGAAAATGACGCCATTTTGAATAAAAGCAACCCCCTGCCCTTATTGCTCGAACGTAAGCACAGAATGTTTCTTATTTATGACATTTTTATGCTAATGGCATTTGTGTATATGTGGGTATACCCCTGACAATATATATTCAAATTAAAGATGACGACAGTGTACCATTTATTAAGAAACTCTGCGAACTTTTGTTTTATCATGAATCATGATAATAACATTTGAAAATTATATATTTAACATCTAAGTACATACAATCCTGTATGTATTGATTTCGATTTCGATTTGGACTTGTCAATTTAACAATTTTGTTTGTCTATAGTAAAGTGCTATAACTAAAGTAGTCTTTGGGAAATCTATACAAGCATAATGACTCTACCGATGAACTGCATTGTCAAATCGCCAACTCAGAAATCTAGAACAGGCATGAACTTTTCTAATTTAAGAAAGACTTTTACTTTAGGTTTTTACTTTTTTACAAAAACTGCGTAAATAATAGAAAATGTTTTGGACGCAGGTGAAGTGAATGGAACTAACAATATCTATGAGCTGCTGGTACCATAAATAAAGTAACAAAGTGAACTTTTTATTTTTTGCTTTAGAAAATTTATATATTTGGCATTTTTTTCAAAGTTCTGTCACATGGAATTCTGAAAAACTGGCTAAAACTAGTAGTACTTAAAATATTTTTTTCTTTTGTAAGTAAGTTGTTTGTTTAATAAACGATCAATGCTGATTAGTTTGCACATAATAATTTCGCATGAGAATAAATTCACTTTTCAGAGCGTGATGCCTTAAGTGTTTTTCAGTGTTTGCATTTACTACTCCATAGCAGCAATAGAGAGAAAAAAATTGCTCTGCTATTGCTCCTGCTCTCATTTTGTTTAGAGCAGAAGCACAGCACAGAGCACAACATTTGACAACTAACTCCATGCTCTGCTCGTGCTATGAATGAAATCAAGAGCAGAGCAAAAGCAATAGCAAAAAAATGAATGAAGTGCTATTCGTAGTTATAGTAATGTCAAAAAAGAGAGAGCAAAAATAGAGCAGAGTAATCGGTTTGTGCTATAGCATTCGAAGTTTTTGCTATAGCATTTTCTAGAGAATTTGCTATAGCATTTGTAGCAAGTGCTATAGTATTAGTGAAGCAAAGTGACGGTAAACTATAGGAAGCACGCCGCATAGCAACAGACACGAAGTTGAAGGTGCTGATAGCCGAGCTAAATTTCAAAGGAAAAAAAACTTGAGAAGCTGAAAGCGTGACATTACTATAACTACGAATAGCACTTCATTAATTTTTTTGCTATTGCTATTGCTCTGCTCTTGATTTCATTCGTAGCACGAGCAGAGCATGGAGTTAGTTGTCAAATGTTGTGCTCTGTGCTGTGCTTCTGCTCTGAACAAAATGAGAGCAGGAGCAATAGCAGAGCAAAAATTTTGAACATAGCATAGCATTTTCAATCTCTGGTGTTTTTTAACATATTATTCTATTTAAATTATTTTGTGATAATAATTTCGTAATAAAGCATGTAAACAGTCGCTTTACATTTTTATAAGGTTTTATTTTTTTACATATGTATATGTACTTAGATAAAAGTCAAAAACTAGAGCAAGTTTTTAATAAGTCTTATAACAATACCTCATTGGCAAATTATGGCAAACGGCTAAGAAGTTTCGAGGGAGCATATGAACATACATATGTACTTGACCCTCCCTTTTGCTTCGCTGTAGTCGGCTAAAAATTAATACAAAATTGAACGCAATTAATTAATTAATTGGATTGGATTTTTTTTTTTTTTTTTTTTAAAGATGTTTATTTATTTTAGACAGTATTATTTGATTACTATTATAAACATTAGTTACAAATTTATAATTTAAAGCACTGACCCCGATGGGTACTCTAACTTTGGCCTATAAAATTTACATTTTTTTTTTAAATAATAATATATTAATACTATATTGTCCATGCACATAGCATTTAGTTAAAGAAAAAATATAGATTGTAATGAAAAAAAATTATCTAAAAACATTACATTAAATATGTCAGTTATTTATAAAAAGTGGTGTGAGAAAGAAAAAAATATAACAATAATAATATCGTAAGGTTTACATATGTTGCCACCAAAAGCGTTTTTTCAGAAAATTGTTTAAAATATAAGACAAGTTGGTACAGCTTACAATATCTGTTATATTTATTGTTTTCTTGTTTGCTCTTCTGTATACATGATAGAAGTAGGGGATCCCTTCGGAGTTCTGGATGTATCCCATTTTGTCCAAATACAAAAAGGCTTCAGGAGGAACGTAGCCGGATAGCAAACATTTTTCCAGATATTCATCGCAAGTATAATAAGGAGCCAAAATAAGGTTATTATTCATACAATCAAAGCTTCGAACGATGTGTTTTCTGATAAGATCAATAATAAAGTTATCGATCCGTATAATTTTTGTTGAGTTGTAAAGTTTTTTGTTTGAATAGAGTTTTAAGAAGTCACTTTGCGGCGTTCGGTACAATGAGGTGCAAACTCTTAGGCACTCCCTCTCAAATTTCCTTAATCTTTCCATGTATGATGGCGATATGTTGATTAATTGGATTGGATTGTGACAGCGTATGCTCCAAGTTCTTTATGAAAGTGTTCTTTATGAAAGTTTTTTTTATTTGAATGATATTTACAAAAACTTTTTTTTTTTTAATAAAAATTTTATTTTAAGAGTATATTCGGTCAAGATGGTTTTTGGTAAAACACCTTATTCAGTGTCTGTTTATACCCTGTACCGTATGGTACAAAGGGTATATTGTGTTTGTGCAAGCCGAAAATGTATGTAACGTACAAAAGGAGAAGTCGGAGACCCCCCAAAGTTACCTAAAGTATGATCAGAGTGACTAGAGAAGTCGATATACCCATGTCCGTCTGTCCGTCTGACCGTCTGTCCGTATGAACGCCTAGATCTCAGAGATGGTAAGAGCTAGAGTAACCACACTTTCAGATAAGATCCCTTATTAATCTATAGGAGACAAGTTTATTTTATTTTTTTGATATCGGGACTACATTATATAGCTCCCATAGGGGTGTTTCAGAGGACCTCGAAAAAAGCAAAAGTTTTAGATGGATAATTCATTTGCTTATGAAGATATCATAACCAAATTTGGCAATCGGAAGTTTTTTAGAAACCCCCAGCACTGTACCAAATTTTATCAAAATCGGTTGACTATATCATATAGGTCCCATAGGATCGATCGGTCGAAAATTTGTTTTTTGCACAAAATTCGTTTGTTTGTGAAGATATTGTAACAAAATTTGGCATTAAGAAGTTGTTTAGAGTTCCCAAGCACTGTACCAAATTTGATCAAAATCGGTTGACTATATCATATAGCTCCCATCGGACCAATCGGTCAAAAAATCGTGTTTTGTACAAAATTCGTTGTGTTTCGTTTATTTGTGAACATACCGTAACCACATTTGGCATTAACAAGTTTTTTAGAGTTCCCAAGCTCTGTACCAAATTTGATCAAAATCGGTTGACTATATCATATAGCTCCCATAGGATCGATCGGTCGAAAAATACGCTTTTTGTACAAAATTGGTTGTGTTTCGTTTGTTTGTCAAGATATTGTAACCAAATTTGGCATTCAGAAATTTTTTAGAGATCTTCAACACTGTACCAAATTTTATCAAAATCGGTTGACTATATCATATAGCTCCCATAGGGCCGATCGGTCGAAAAAAGGTTTTTGATTAAAAATTCGTCTGTTTTTGGTTGTTTATGAAGGTATCATAATCTAATTTGGCAATCAAATGTCTTTTGGTGTTCTTAAGCAATTTACCGGATTTGATTGGAAGCAGTGGTATAGGGTATCCCAAAGTCGTCCGCGCCCGACTTTAACGTACGCCATCTTTTTAAGAACATTTTAGTGTCACACAATTTTATTTTAGTAATCCATCCTGTTCATCTTTAACACTTGTGTATAATATTATATTAAAGGGCCTATACACCTAGCATAAAGTTTATAACTAATTTTTCGGTTTTGTCCGCACACAAATTATATACTAGTTTCAGAATTGTATTCTCACAGACTTGCACACATTACATACTATTATATTTATAAACTGCAATTGAACATATAATGATTTTTTGTAGATTTGTAGAAGGCAGAACTTTTGTATATAGATATGTATATAAAACCAATATTTGTATATTTTTTATTCGATATATCTCATTTTATAAAAAAGAACATAACAAAAATGCCTAGTAGGTTATACACAAATGGCAGCTGATAGTCTAGAGACAGTTGGAATCTGAATATTAGTCGCAAATAGCTGCTGAATAAGGCAAAATTTTTGTCACAAAATGCTCGAGATTTTATGTTTTTAGATTTTTAACTGATAAACTCGAAATATAAAAGAAACCTTGCATTTGACATAATTACAAAAGGAAACAAATGTGCCACATACACACACACATACACACACACACACAACTACATATGAATAAACACTCACAGGATACATATCTAAAGGGTTCAAGTTGAAACAAAAGGACTTTTCTTTGGCATAACATTTTATAATGATAAAAAATATGTGACATATAATGCTAAATGTAGCAGGAGAGAAATTTAACAGACACACGCACACTCACAGGCCCACAAGCACTGAATGCCAAAGGACAAAAAGGACACACACACATACACAGTGAGTTTCCATAAAAATGCTTAAAAATTCAGCCATGTTTCTTAAAAGCCAAAATTCCTGCCACAATGGGGATTGTACGGGCAAGCACTCTATACAGATATAGATATGTACATATATGTCTATTTATTTTTTTATACATATGAAAATGTGTACGATTGAGGATGAGATTGTTGGCACACTTAAGTTGGCATCAGTCAA
The DNA here is from genome assembly GCA_949987675.1 of Chymomyza fuscimana. Lineage (NCBI taxonomy): Eukaryota > Metazoa > Arthropoda > Insecta > Diptera > Drosophilidae > Chymomyza > Chymomyza fuscimana. The sequence continues at coordinate 91,226,342 of OX465088.1, forward strand.
CCTCAAACGACAAACGCCCATACTTAAAGACATCATACTAACAGAGGAGATCTGCAGTCAACTCCAAACCAAATACTAAAACTTGTTAATGGTGCTTAATGGAAACGCCGCCGTCTGCTTTTGGAAAATGGCAATTCCTGCGCATATTTCCAATTAAGTTGCTCATCAAAAACTATCAAAAAAAAAAAAAAAAAAACGCACAGACTCAAGTACAAATGCCAAATAAATTGCCAAGTGAGGCATCAATAATAGCATAAAAATTGATTACATTTCAAAAATGGCTTAAACCCCCAAGTACTGGTAACTAGGCAGGAAATGGGAAATGCATCCCACTGGTAAAAACTCACAACTTTTGGCCATCATCGTTCGGCCAAAGCTAGCGACAACAACACTTTCCTCCTTACTTAATGTCCAATTTTGTGAAGGGTTTCAGATTTGGTAACGTCGCCCGCCTAGGACCCTCGTTCCATCATCATCAGCAGGCGATTTTCTTGCAATAACAACAAAAGCAACCATTTTTGGTAGTAATATCCTTGAGGCTGTTTTGTATATAGTCCATTTGCAAATGCCAAGCTTGCATACTATACATATATACCATATGTAAGTATGTATTTATATTACACATGTAGTAGGATATGCTGAAAATAGTTTCTATAGCATATACACAGGCGCACAACATTATTTCAACTTTCCATGATGAGGGTGAAAAAAGATGTTTTAGTTTTCGTTGAGGGCATCTTGTTGTCCTGTTTTCATACTAGTATTTGTGCTTGTGTGTATCTACAACTAATAAATATGACCAAAATGAAACTGCCCAAAAATTTCCACACAATCACACATTATGCCCACATACATACACACTCACTTGGCTGCACACATTAGCCATATAGTTTTGCTGTTGGCTTGAAAGTTGACTGCAAAATCCGCAAAAGAACGCCACACATACACACACACAAGCAGATACAGACACAGATGCAAAAGCACACACAGATTCAAATACAGATACAGAGTGAAAGAGAGACAGTGAGGAAGAGTTGCCGCCATTTGCTTGTGTGTGGGCACATGGTCAACTTTCGCTTCATAAGTGGTTGTCTCTGGGTTTGTGTGCGTGTTGAAAAATGAACCCATCATGGCCGAAAGACTACAGGAAATTCGGTTAAAAAGTGTAGGCTCCCTTTTTTGGTTGCATTGTGTGCGTGTGTGTGGTACCAGAGTGTGTATAACGAGTGCCCTTTTTTTTCTTAAAGTCAAATTATGGTAACATAAATGTTGGCAACGGCAGCTGAAAAGTCTGGCCAACCAAAAATGAGAGTCGCTATTACGTACAAAAGATAGAAACTTATTTTTAGGCGCATTTTCATAGCAAAGCCTTACTATAAAGGGTTTACAAAGCCCCCCCCTTCCAAAGTCCTTCACACGCACACACAAAGGGACAAGCCCTGGTTGGAACTGCTTGTCGCAGTAGGAGTGTGGTGGGGGCTGGCCCCTTGGCAAGGCCTTCGTTAAATTTATATACTTGTTTGTATTTGTGTGTGTGTATCTTTAGCTGACTTTCCACACACACACGCACGCACAAGCCTTTGTACTTTTCCTTAAACAGAAGCTCTTTTGTGTAGATACTTTGTGCTTGTATGCGTGTGTGTCCATGTGTGTGTGTTTGTACGGTCATTGCTTGTTTACCTCGTTGTTATCTCCCTCTACACTCCGCTGCCCAACTTTTCTCTCTCTTTTTGTCTGTTTTCACTTGTATTTTATATGAAAACTTTACGGCACAAAATTTGCATATATAGAAGTCTCAGTTTGTCAATGTATGTACGTACATACACTCAAACACACACAGACACACATGCTATATATGTATAGTCATGTGTTTCTTTCTATCTAAGTGTGGATGGTAAATGTATGCAAATTTCAAGTGTTTCCTCTTCGTTATGAACCCAACTTCAATGCAAAATTAACAGAAATATGTAAATTTTCTATTCGTTAAGGCCGCTAACAGTCGTGGTCAAAATGATATGGCCCATTGTCAAAATGTCTAAGCCCTTAAAGCAATCTTTTTGCCTGTACCAAAGTATAAAATTGTGTTTATTACATTTTGTACATTTTTGTATTTTGGTCTTAAAAAATAAAAACAAAAAATAAAACAAAACTGTTGACTTTTCAAGCAGTTTGATCTAATAGCCTAATACGGTATGTTTCTTGCCGTCTAACTTTTTTTTTTTTTTTACAATCACGCTAAGAACTTATTACAAAACCCAAACGTATCCCAACCAGAAATATGTAGCTTTATTAAATTCGCATTGCCAGGCCTACCGCACCGAGATGGTGTATAAGCAAATATTCCATTACACAATTGCCGGAATCAAAATTTTTGAATAAACTAGAGGAATATACGAGGGTGCTACTACCGTGTACTATGGTGTAGTACATTCTCGTAGACGGCTACTGTCGAAATTTCAGCCGAATCGGACTTGTAGCTTTGTTATCGTGTGGAAGCGAATCCAAAATTTTCGTTTTTGTTTTATAGGCTAAGTACTTATCAACTTGGCATATTTAAAGAGAAAACCAATTAGAAAATTTTTAAAAATTACTAAAAGCTGTTTCACGTGGATGTATTGTGATTCATATTTTTTGAGCTCTGAAATTGACTAAGAACTTCCTTTTGGACAACAATGATCCTATTTGAAATAAGAATAATATAATTTTATTTTTAATGATTTACCATTTTTGTTTATCTTTCGAAAGATTCATTCTGAAATAACCTCAGTTTTGCGTCCAATTTCAATCCAACAATGCTACAATCTATTCTACCGCAACATTAAGGAATATTTCTGAAAAGGGCAAAAAGCGGCAAGATCAATTAATTCCATTATATTACGCATGTATAATTTGCATAATTTGTTGCAAGTAGGAACAAGTAGCTTTCAACTTATGCTCCACGAAAGACGTATGACAATTTTTTTTCTTTATTTTACATAAATCAAGTATTTTTTAATAAAAAAAATAGTTTACAAAAAGCACATTGTTTTTCAAAATAGAACAACAATAAATCGATTAATTAAAATCCGCTCACTTTGAGGGAGATATGATACAACATTATTATATGTAGATATAACTACTATGTTGTTTTTGAGTTAATGTCAAAATTTTGGTTTTTCAACTCTTTAAAATGTAAGATGACTTTTATTAAAACCACACCATAAAAATACGATATTTAAGAAAGTTTTTATATAAAGTCCCATAAAAAAAAACTTTTGTTTGAATTTAAAAACAAATATCAAAAAAACAAAAGCGTATGTTTTGTATAAATGTTAACGTTTTGTTGTTGATAAAGCTCACATGAGTCTATTTTGTTCTATCTTGATTATTAATGACAAAAATTGGGATATTGTTACAGTTTAAAAAAAACTTTTTAAATTTTTCTTTAAGTTTACTACCAGCCAACAAACAGTACCTTGATCAAAAATTTACCGGAATCATCACTGTGTGGCGTTCTCGATCACCCGATTTGTCTTCTCTTTTTTTTCTTAAATTGCCACATCTGTAATTGACATTCAATGAAATTTTCAGCTTGATAGCTTGACATTTGCAAAAGTGACATCCGCGACTGTGCAAGTTTTTGATTTTTTAAAATTTAAAAAAAAAATGTCATCGTTATCTGTGACCATTTGGCTAAAAACGGAACAAATACCATCCAACAACCACCGAATTCACCTGATTTGGCTTCCTGCGATTTTTTCCTATTAGGTCGACTCAAGAAACCGCTCCGTGGAACGCCCGAGATGAGGTCATGGAAAAATCAAAGATGCAAACCGATCATAAAAAATGTTTCGAGGATTGGATCAAGCGCTGGCATAAGAATAGAATGTCAATTACAGATGTGGCAATTTAAGAAAAAAAAGAGACATCAAATCGGGTGATTTTTTGATCAAGGTAGTATATACATATAACTAACTGTTGTATATCGTTTGGACAGACGTAATGACTAGTAGACATATCTCAATCGCTACCCGAGATGGCATAAGGAACTTTTGTCACAAAACTATAATAATCTATAACGTGTGTGTTTAGGGCAGTGATGGGCAGTCTCTCAATTTACATAAATCGCGAGGCTATTGCACCAAAATCTGCCGCAGCGCAGTCGGCTCATGTACGGTCCAAGTGTGTGAAATCTCTCTCTCGTTTTTGCTTAATTGCGGTTCTTGCTCTCTCGTGCGGTTTTGCTTACTGCGCTGTTTACTCACACAAAGAAATGTTTGTTGGTATGAGTTTTGCCCATCACTGGTTTAGGGTAACTAATAACAAAAAATTTAAAAGAAAATAGTTCTTTTTGAGAAGTTTATTAAAATCGTTCTGCAAAGGAGGCAATGGAGATTACTTATAGAGGGCTTATGCCCAGATCCGACGCCGCATTGCTTAATAATAATAATAATTGAGATGTGTCCAAAAATATAAAGGAATTAAAAGCTTCATTTATGTTTAAAAAGCAAAATATTTTTTCTTTTACAAAACTTAGTGTTAACAATCAAGCTTAATAACACTAGTTTATAGAAAATATACGCATAAACCAAAAAAAAAATTTCATGTTTTTTTTAGATTTATTAAATTTACAATCTATTCTTGGATAATAAACAAATGATTTGGTATAAATAATATGTATAACAGAATCGACAGAGTTTCAATAAACTCAGCCAATATAAAAAATTATTTCATTAGTTACAATAAAAACATAAAAATGTACAAAGCACATCTAAAATATGTTGGGAAGGTCTAGAACATGATGTCGAAGACCTAGTTTTGGTTGTTGTTGTGTCCTTTATTTCCTTGTGGAGCATAGGGCCTCAGTGATAAATTTCCATCTGGTACGATAATGCGCTGTTGCTTTCAGCTCACTCCATGATTTTCCTGTTGAGTTTCTTTCGCTGTTCAACGTTCTTCTCTTCTTCTTGTTTTAGGCCGCCCTCCGCCTTGCGGATTCCAGTCAAACGCTTGGCGACAAACTTCTGTTTGTTCTTTGCGAAGAAATGTGGCCCATCCAACGCCATTTGCGTCTTTTAATGAAATTTGACATCGGTTCAATTTTACATCTTCTATTTAACTCTTCATTGCTTATTATATTTGGCCACCATATTGTTATAATGCGTCTTAAGCAGCTTTTTACAAAGTATGTATTTTATTCATTAAATTTTCGGTGCTAAGTGGTTATCGTGACTATGAAGTCTTTCAATGTATGTTTTTGTAAGTCTTTGTATCTCATCTCTGACAAGTGGCACATTCAAGTCTTTGTGTAGCTCAAAATTGCTTATATATGCATGGATTATTTGCTAAACTTCTCAGAGTCTTCGACTGATACCTTTGCAATATCTTAATATTGGATGTACTCCATACGGGTTTAAGTACGGCTTTGTATAGCCGAACCTTGTTGTCCAAGCTTAGCTGAGACCTTGGCCCCAATAGCCAATATATTTTTTTGCTTTTTGCCTTTAACTGCGTTTGTTCAGCTTTTATATGCGTCTTCCATGTAAGCCTCCGAAAAATTGTGTTTTATTTTTTTCGTGCTTGTTTATTGGTTTATTGTATAATCAGTGAATTTCGTAATAAACAAAAAATAGTAGGTATAATAAAAAAAAAAAATTAATTCATATATGCTATATAACAAATTTAAATAACTATTATAAATGATTTAATTTCCGAATGGTAATGGCTAGGTTTATTAATGAAGATACAATGAAAAACATTATTAACATATTGTGGTTAATATAAAAAAAAATTTAGAAAAAATTTAATTTTCATCTGAAATTTAACAGAGCGATGCGTTGTGGTTACATGCATCTGTGTTTAGAAAATTAACAAAATCGGACAAATACAGCAAAAGTTATAGTCAAAAATGTACAAATTTCACCTCCCTTGCCTATAAACTGCGTCAATATTTGACTCCTCGTAATTATGGTTACAAGTGACCTAGAATCAATTTTTGGTAAGCTGATTCATGTGGCTCTAATGAACAAATCCACATCCAAATTTTATCGATGCGGTCCCCCCACCCCCCGAAATCGATTTACCGTGTTACCTCCCACACCCCTCAACATATGAACTTGAAACTTACCTCATATACTTTAAATAAATTCTTTGACGTAACATTCGAGTTTCATCAAAATCGGTAAAAATTTAGGGAACTTATAGGTATAAATATCGAATTTCACCAAAAATGAATGAATTCCAATTGGAAAGTTCTTAGAAGGAATATGCAGGAAAAATTTTTTCGATACAAAAGGTACAGGGTATTCCACTGTCGGGCACTGTACCACATTTTTTAACTTTATTTGGGAGATCTGTGTTAAATCTAAAGTCCGATTCATACGTTGAATTAAATTAATTTTTTTGTCAGTAGCCCGCCTGTACATGTGGTAAGAAATTGGTATCATATTTTGATTTGTATGTCTCTCTTGTCCAAGTAAGTGAATGTTTCAGGCGTGGCGAAACCGCTTCACAGTGGTGCTAATAAAGTTCCTAGCGCCGCAAAAGTCCATTTTGAAACTTGCTAATTAAACCGATATTTTCTAATTTTTCGATAGCTATTTTTTGGATGACTCTTCAAATTCACGCGGTTGTGAGCTGTCAAAGTTGGCATTTGTGGTAACACGTGCGAGAATTTATTCTATCAATTTCAAATTGTAAACTTTAAATTTAAAAAAAAAAAAAGGTAAAATATTCGAATATCGTCCAATCTTTTGACTCAAAAAAAAGTTAAAGGTATGTATTTAATAAAAAAAATATGTCTGTGACCTATGCTTAGGTGTGTTTGGGATAATTACTAGTTTAAAAACTCTCTTCGATATACTGTATTTTCTCATGTACTATAAACTTCTTTAGAGTAAAAGTAACATGAGGCCGGCTAGGTCCGATTATTATTATGGTTATTTTATTCCATAATATTTTTAGTTTTTATATAGTTTCAGGTATGTATTAATAAAAAAAAAAATTTTCGTTGCCTGTGCTTATATGCTGCAAAGGTAAATCGTCGTGGAAGCTTGCAACCTTGCTGAACTTTTTGTTTACTAGTGTTTTTAGCATGGTGCTCTACAGCATGATATATCAGCTATATGATATAGTCAACCGATTCGAACCAAACTCGGCATATTTGTATATCTATTCAAAATATATTTAAATGCCAAATTTGAAGGACATTGGTTGATGTTTGGCGGAGATATGGCCAAAACCGATTTCGGGATATATTGCATCTATACGACATCAGATTTGGTTTAGATAGAATCAAAAATTAAGAATATATGCCCAAAACCGATTTCGGGTTATATGGTAGCTATATAATATAGTCTTCCGATCCGAATTAAACTCGGTACGTATATGTTACTGTCTAAAATTGTTCTTCATGCCATTAATGAGGTTCATTACAAAATTATCTATTCTGTTTACGTTTTGTTTAAAATCATGTAGTGTATTAGGATGATAAGGTCTAGAGGGAGTTTGTACTGTAATATTTTATAAATCAGACCATTTAGACATATCGTGTCGAATGCTTTTTGGGGATCGATTAGGTTAAAGTTCCACTGAACTGGAGATGAATGGCATGTATTGTTGAATGCTTATATTTGAAGCCAAATTGTCTGTTGTGAATAAGTTTTTTTTTTCTTACAAAAGTCTGTTAGGTTGAGGTTTATGCATATTTCCAAAATTTTGGTTATGTTAGGAAGAAGACAGATTGGTCTTAGATTTTTAAGTTCGTTATCGTTAATTTTTTTTTGGTATAAAAATGACTTTGGCTTGTATCCAAACGGTGGGAAAATATGAGTTGTTCAGCATATTATTGAACAGTGTACAGTAGGGATTTTGATTCTTTGGGTCATTCTAAGCAACTTTGCCCAAGAAACTATGGATCTAAAATGGATTTCGAGTCGGCCAATATTCAAAATAGGTGTTTTTTTTCAAAATATTCAAAAATCGACATAGACATTGCATCGAAAAAAAATGTCTAAAAATTATGTTAAGCTTTAAACTGAAAGAGAATTCTTTTACGAACGAATTTTGAGTCTAAGATCTTAAAAATCGGTTAAGAATTGTAGATGTTATGGAACCATGAAAAAAAAAATTTCAAAAACATTTTTTTATTTGCATTTTTTTATCAACGTATCCACGCATTTGTATGCAGCTGTAGCCGTGATTTTTCGTACATAACACCTACAATTCTCAACCGATTTTTAAGATCTTAGACTCTAAATGTTCGTAAAAGAATTCTCTTTCAGCTTACAGCTTAACATAATTTTTGAAATTTTTTTCAATGCAATGTCAATGTCGATTTTTGAATATTTCGAAAAAAAAACCTAATTTGAAAAAGTGGGCGACTCGAAATTAATTTTAGACCCATAGTTTCTTTGGCAAAGTTGCTTAGAATGACCCAAAGAATCAAAATCACTGTGAGCCCCAGAACGTTTATTCGGCTCCATACAAATTGACCCGCCCTAGTGTACAGTAATCGGATATTATTTCTTTGGGTAAGTTTTTTATAAAATAATATTGGAGATATTGTCTGGACCTGTGGATAATTTACTTTTAAGATTTTTAAAAATATACAAGATGTTTTGCTGTGGTATAAAGTAAGTAATCGTTATTTTCATCGCTATTTGACTCAAATCTGGTTTTTATGTCTAAAAATTGATGGATTGATTGTTACTTGTCAAGTCCTTTTCAAGTGTTTCTGGGTCAATGCTGGCATCTCTTATTAGTTGAGAATCGTTCGATGGGACCTTGGAAAAGTTTAAGACTTGTGTTCTTTTTTGTATTGCCGAATTATTTTTTATGATCTAAAACATTTTGCTACTTTCTTTAGGTATAATATTGGAGAGTTTATTTTGAATGTGTTTGTTAATTGAAAGTAAATACAACTAATGACTACACCAACGACTGCAAAAATTTAAAAAAAACTGAAGCAAAGTTCTTGACTTTTAACCCAAAACAATTAAAAGCAAAAATTTCAAATAAAATTTAAAATATGGAAAGGTCTAAATAATGAATCAGAGCCAAATGAAATATTATACTACTAGTTGCAACATCACGAAAATGAGAAACTTAAATTCATAAAAGTAACTCAGTTTCAAACAAAATATTCAATCAAACAAAACAATTAATAAATAAATCTCTCCTGAAAGCGATGTTAACTTACTTAAAAACATCAAGAACATTCTATACCGGTAGAATTGATGCTCTTTTCACACTTCTAGAAAATAATGAATAATAACAATATTAGCAAAATTCTAAAAAACAATCTTAAAATTATATTATGTATTATCTTGAATAAGTTTTCTAATTAGTTTTAATTTATTCCATTAACGGAAGCGTTCTCTCAAACCTATTGTATTTCTTAACACTCGTTAGTATTTTGCTCTTCTCCTTATGAAGTTTTCTAATTGTATTATTAATTATCGGGTCGAGCAGGTCTGTATTTTTGGATTTGGGTACAGTCTTTTCTATTGTTTTTTCAATTTTTTGATTAATTTTTTTTTAGTAAATTTCTGTTATTAGGAACAGAAACATTATTGTCAATAAGTAGTACTCTTTGGAATTTTTTCCAGTTTGTAATTTTGTAATTGGTGGTTTGCACTTAAAGCTTATTTCGTTGTCGTTTAACCATTATTTCATAATATTTCCTTTTTTTGTTGTTAGAAGTATTGCCCCAGTCAGTATGCTTACAATTTAGGTCTCCCGCAATTATATAGAAGTGATTTTCGTTATATAATTGTAACGTTTCGAACAGTTTGTTGAGGTTTTCTTTAAAATGTTCACTATTATTAACCGAAGGCTGATAAATTGCCACAATAAATAGCGACTGATTAGTTCCAATGGGAATTTGCGTAAAGCATGTCTCGAGAGTTTTAAGCTTTTCAGAGAGTTCATCAAAACAAGAGTTAATGTTAATATTATCTTTAATTAAAATAGCAGTTCCACCCCCCCTTGTTGCATTAATTCTGCCTTTTCTAACCGTTGCAACTTATTTTATGTTTATTGTTCAATTTCGTTTCACTCAAAAGTACAATATCGGGTCTGTTTTCGAATAATAATTAGTGGAGGTCTTGCTTCCTGCTTAGGTTTATTAATGAGTTAACATTTATTGAGATAATTTTAAGATTGTTTTTTAGAATTTTGCTAATATTGTTATTATTCATTATTTTCTAGAAGTGTGAAAAGAGCATCAATTCTACCGGTATAGAATGTTCTTGATGTTTTTAAGTAAGTTAACATCGCTTTCAGGAGAGATTTATTTATTAATTGTTTTGTTTGATTGAATATTTTGTTTGAAACTGAGTTACTTTTATGAATTTAAGTTTCTCATTTTCGTGATGTTGCAACTAGTAGTATAATATTTCATTTGGCTCTGATTCATTATTTAGACCTTTCCATATTTTAAATTTTATTTGAAATTTTTGCTTTTAATTGTTTTGGGTTAAAAGTCAAGAACTTTGCTTCAGTTTTTTTTAAATTTTTGCAGTCGTTGGTGTAGTCATTAGTTGTATTTACGAAAAGAGCTATTTTATTGTCTCTGTATTCTTTTATTCTGAGGCGAGATCCTTGTCCGCCGCTTACCATAAATGGTACCATTTAAGTATTTACAATACCATTTAAGAACTCTCATCCGTATCTTGGAGTTCATCTGGATAAAAAACTTTGTTCGATTGATCATGCGATAATAAGATGCAGGTCCAAACTCGCCAAAATGCACTGGCTTTTGGGCAGAAAAAGTAAGCTGTCAATTTCAAACAAAATCACTCTGTATAAAGCCATCATAACACCTACGTGGACGTATGGAATTCAAGTTTGGGGAACGGCAGCCAAATCAAAACTGAAGAGAATTCAAACACTCCAAAATAAAGCTTTACGCCCAATAGCAGATGCTCCTTGGTATGTTAGGAATAGGAATCTACATAAAGACCTTAAGATAAGCTTCACAGGGGACACCATAAACAATCTGAGCGGGAGGTATGAGACTAGACTGGAAACCCATCCAAATTCGTTGGCCTGTGCTCTTGCGGGTTATAGACCAAGGCGAAGGCTAAAAAGATTACACCCTTCGGATCTAAAGAAAAGAGTGTGTATCGATTAACTTTATAATTTACATATTGGATTATAGTCTTAGTATTAAATAGGCTGATTGTTAATAATTAAAAAAAAAAAAGTTTTCTTTTATTATTATTATTATTCAAATTATTCAATTTTTAAACCATTTTTTATAAAAGAAATTAGTTTATTTGAATTCACAAGCCTCCAACCCAAGTGTACACCAAGGTAAACAGATCTTCCATTTATTTAGCCATTAGTTACCATGCAAAGTTGCTCTTGCAAATGTTGAGATGCCTCCAAAAGATTTTTACTTGATGCAACGACTGCCGTGTCATCAGCAAATTTTTCTACCTCAGCATTGCTTAAAACTGGAAAATCAGTGGTAACTTTAGTATACAACACAGGTCCAGCACGCTCCCCTGAGGCAACTCTGCATTTATCTTATAAAGCTTTAAGTCTGCACCAGATTGTTGGACATAAAAAGGACGATTTGACAGATAAGACTTCAAAAGGAGGTATTATGGTGCCGGGAGCCATTTCTTAATCTTATAAAGCACACCAGGATGCCATACCCTATAAAAAATTTGAAAAATTAATAAAAGAGTATGATGTACAAATTATCGAAATCGGTGGGTTATAGTTTAAATATATTCAAATTTTACCTCTCTCTCCCTTAAAATCCTGCAAAATCAAATGAGTATATGTAAATATTATTATATTGTATGCGATATAGATATGTCATATAACTCTTAAAACGACGATTTCGACCTTTTGAAGATAAGGCCCTTCACCATATCAAAACATCGATTTAAAGTTTGCTATAGATATTCCTGATAATAACGTTTTGTGGGCAAAAACGGTGATACATTTTTTGAACATAAATTTAAATTATGATTATATGTAAATATAATTTGTTCCCAATAACAATAAGCTTTTCTACTTGTTTTATTAAAAAATTAATCGTGAGTAGTAAAATTCCTACATCACTGTGTGCAGGAATTAATTTGTTTTTGAGACACAGGAAGATACAGGAAGTCCCACTTTTGCGCACCTCTTCCAACAACGACTACATCAATGTTGATCACGACCGACACTCTCATGAAACCGAACTCGTGAATAGATCTTAAGAACAAATTTTTATGGCTTCCTGCTTGTATTCAATTTTTAAAAGCAATAAAATAGATGGATAACGAGACGAAATTGCCAAAAAAAAAAATTGTATGTGCAATTGTTTTTACTAGATCGAAAAATCAAAGGAGTATTTTTATAGTTTAAATTTTTGAGCTGTGAAAAAATTGGTAGCAATTGTTGAACTATTATGCAAAAAAAACTTTTTTTTCATTTTTTCTCCATTATGATTTTAACTTAATATTATACTTATTTATATGTTGTATGTATATTGACCTATTTAAAAAAATAAAAAATAAAAAAAAAGTTCTTAAACGTTTGAGAAATGTGAATTTATACAATTTACTGATGAATTGTAGAGTTTGGTATGGTCACCCTAAAACAATTGCCACATTCGCAATTTTCATTCATCCTCTCGCTTACAAAGTGTCCCATCACGGAATAGGCTACACCTCATTTTACATACACACACTAAATCAACTGCACACAGGAGGGCTAATGTCATGATCCCAACTCTAACCCAATGCCATCTAAGCAGAACAAGGGTAAACAGCATTTTAAATATCCAAATTGCGTGGCATAAAAAAAACCACCAACCCTTAACTTGTTGATATGTACGTTACAAATTACTTTGATAGAATATGAGAAAAAAAAAAAATGCAAATCCAAAATGAAACTAGTAGGATGCGAAAAAAAAAATTACTGATGGGTTTGCTATAAATGACCATTTGAGTGTGGTTACAGCAGTTGCCCTCCAAGAAAAGGTTATGACCCACAATTTTTATGTGGAGCATACAAAAAGGCAACGACAATGTGGCAATGTGGGGTTTTATATTTTTGGCATACATCATATAGAGTAGTGTTGGCCTGAAGTTGTTTCTTACGGTCAGCAGACATGTTCAGCCGATAAATTTCATAAAGACAAATGGGAAAAACTTTAAAATATTGCCTACATTTAGAAGAAGAAGCTGCTTGGCAACAAAAATACCATGTCGTGACAAGCGATCTTATCCAATTGCAATGCCAAGCGCAAACTTTATAAAATATAAAACTACATAATATGCTTAAAAAAAAAAAACAAGTTCAAATTCACAGCCTACGGAATTTTTAATATTCAGAATATTGTCGGTTCAAATGGTCAAGGATACTCAAGGATGTTGAACGTAACGATCGTCAAGTCGACACAAAACTAAATCTGTCGTAACCCTTATGAAATAAAAAAAAAAAAATTTAAAAAAAAACAAGTTTAACGGCAGCCGCCGTCGGTCCAGCCTCTGCAGCTTTCAGCTTTCTAGCCATGGACCCGAGCCAGGTGTGCTTTTGAGCTGATGCTGCAGCAACCCACCACCCTGGAAAAAAAGGAAGCGCGTTTTTCCCAATCTTTCGAACAACGGTTTTTCTACAATAAACTAGCCTAACGAGTTTTTGGCAGCTCGCTTTGTTAGCTTTACAATGTTTCGCTTCTATTGTCCGGTCGGCGTAGACAAAGGATCCAACCACGCTATGCTGCCTGATACTCGCGTCGCTTGCCGATCTGCTGACGTATAAAAGCCAAGCCTGCTGCAGAGAATTAATCAGTTTCATTTCAATCTTCAAACGCTGAGGATCGCAGCACGGCAGCAGGAGCAGCCAGCAAGTCAACCAAGCAGCCTAAATTTCGTGGATCCGTAACAGATCCTTCAAACACGATGGCCAAGCGCTAAGTTTGGAGGCTGTTGCACGCGGCGCGCGTTCTAAAAACTACATCAAAAATACAAAAAATATTTCAAGTTACTTTCAAACGACCAATCAACCAATTCCGTCAAGTTAAAAAGTTTTAAAAAAAAATCAAATTCAAATACCAAAAGTCAGATTAATTTTTATTAACAAAGTACAAACTCAGGCTTACAAAAAAAAAAAAAAAACACAACAACAACGAGCAAAAACGCGAAAAATATCTGTGTAGAATTTTTTTTACATAATTTTTGCAAGAATCGGTTCAAGTATAAAAAGGAGCACAATAAAAAACTAGCACTAAAAAAACTAAAAAGTTTTTGCAATATTTCATAAAAATACAATTATTTCAAAACGTTGCCGCCCAAAGCCGAAAATTATATATTCGAAAAAAAAACAAAATAATAGTTGAAGTATAAAAGTGCTCTCAACTTGGAATCAACTGGAAAGTTTTCAAAACGACAGCTATAGAACCACATAAGAAAGATCTTTCAGCGTGCAGCATAATTAACATTTTTTTTTATATTTTACAGGTAAGCTAAAGCGATATATAAGTATTTGCAATATATCTCTACTTATGTTTCCATTTTACTAAAAGTTTTAATTTTGGTGCAACTCGTTTATTATTGATCTACAGGAACCCAAGCGGAGCAGACGACAAAACGTTCAACTGATAATTTTTCAAGCAAACTGAAAATTCATCATGGATCAAGCAGTACCGAAATCATCGACAAAATTCATAAACAAAGGCCACAAAAAAGTTCATCAATTATTGTTATGAAACTCAACAAAATTCTAAAATGCATACTGCTTATATTTCTCTACTATAAACCCTGGCAAAAAAATATTCAATCCAAGCAACAAAATACAAAATTATATCGACGAAGGCCAAAAGAACTCCTAGCGATAAATTCTAAAAATCCTACCAAATTGAAACTACCATGGCGCAATATCAGTCAACAGGAGCAACAGCAGCAGCGCGGTGTTTTATGCGCCACAAAAACAGCAAAAACAATATTACGTATCAAAAAACAGCCCAGGCCCGCAAATTACACAGCATCAAGGCAAAAAATGCAAGGAAGGAAACCAAAATTCAAATTCTGAAAAAATCGCAAAAATCGTATCGAAATTGATGGAGCAAAACGCAGCGCAAGCAGCAGTAGCACAGCAGAGACAATTGTGTCAACGATGAGGATCAAATTTTTCGATGCACATAAAGTCCGGCGAAAGGAGTAGATTTTGGCGACGACGCTGATGATGTTGATGATGATGGCGATGACAACAGCTTTTATCTGAAACAGCAGATAAACGGGGACAAATTGCCCCGTCGCAGATAGTCTGCTGAGTATCTAAGCAGAGGCTGCGGCTTCTAAGTCGCCCCATGTTTTAAAAAGCATTGAGCAGAACACCCCTTGACAGGAAGGAGTCACACTCTCACACTCACACACTCACACACAAACACACACAAACACACAAAACACGCATACACACACACTGCCGTTCGGCCCACCACCACCCAGCTAAACACTCTCACAACAACAGCAACAAGAGCAGCAGCACGCTCCTGCGGCGAATTCAACACAAGCCAACACACTACACATAGAACCAGCGCACACAGAGAGACATGGCCGAGAGAGCGAACAGAGAGGAAGAGAGAAAGAAAATGAAGCAGCAAAGAGCAAACTTAAGCGCACCTTTTTAATCCCAAACATCGGGCAACACTTTTCGCAAGTATGTTTTGAATTTTTTTAGTGTTTAAATTATTATTTCCATTAAGATTCACGTGAAATTTCCAACATTTTAATTTGCTAGCGAAATTTATAAAAATTGGACAAAACAAAATTCAAGCGCCAAATTCCAAATAACAGAAAGGTGTGCTTTTGTTTTTACAAACAAAACACTCTAAATACAAGGGTTTTAACAAATTTGATACTCCCGATACTCTTCTTCTACGGCATCGCAGAAGCCTTTATCCATTTTCTTCACTTATGTGCGCGTATTGTTCCTGCCCCATGCCCCCACTTCACCAAATTCTACACACACAATGCAATAGTTTTTCATTTTGTGTAAAAATTGCACACTGCACAAAACGCAAATCGAAAGCAAAATTTCAAATTCATGTTTCGTTATTTTGCAAATTTTTATTTTCAATAACCAATGAATTTTTGTACAACCTAAATATCCAAAAGGCCGTTTCGCATCTCGAGCTTTAGGCATAAAAACAACCACCAATTTGACACACAATCCACACACACACACACACACACATTTTTTAGAATATACCCACACACACACACACACACATACTCAGGGGCACGCACATACGCACACGCACACTCACAAGCGCATACAATAAGAATGCCCTCCCAACCCCCACGCATCAGTTTCGCAATAAAATGGCTGAAAAGTAAGCTGCTGCTTCTTCGATTCCATAGAAGAAAAGAAATAGCCCGGAAAATCGTGTTTGAGAATCAGGCAGAAATATTATCCAAACAGTACAAATTTTCTTAAAGCATTTTTGCTGTTTGTGAAATTTTTTTTTTTTTAATTTTCACAAAATGCAAAGACGTGCGGTATTTTTTTACAAAAAATTTGTGAAAATTAAAAAAAAAGTTAAATATTTTAATATGTAAAAATGTTGAAACAATTTTTGAAACAACTCAAGCAAACATCTGTAGTAATATGTTCCCCAAGCATAGCTAAAATTATTAGAACTGCCCTGGTTGTTGGTCATAAACAGAAAAAAATTACTCAATTCGACGAAAATCTTATTATTATTATTATTGATAAATGAACTTGAAAATGGTATTATAGAGAGGACTGCAAAATCAAACTTATTTGGTTTTAAAAATTTCTTTTGGCTTTAAAAATTACAAAGTAATTCAAAAATTTAAAATTATAATTGAGCTTCTAAAATATCTAGCGATATTTGCTTTCAATTTTACGTTTCATCGTTACTAAATTTAAAAATTTGAGTCTGAAAACCTTGACAATTAACTTGCTAAATTCTAAGTTAATTGCATTTGAAAAACACTTTTTAAAAAACATAATCAAAATTCTTATTAAATTTTTTTTTAATAAATGTTGACTTTAAATTATAACAAAATCACAATTTTCCAAGTAAATCTTAATTTCGTATTACGGTAAAAAAATCACTTAAAATTTTTAACACAAAAAAAAATTCTAAAATATCTAATTCTTTTCCAATACCAAAAAAATTACTCAAGACCTAATAATCAAATTAATTTTCAACCTAAAATCGTGTTTTGCAAAAAATTTCTAACCCAAAAACTCACTAGACGAAAAACAAATTTAAAAATTGTATTGATATAAAAAAAATTGAGCTCTCGTCTCAAATAAAATACTCGGTAAAAACAAAAAGCATATTCAAGCAGTTCCTGGAAAAACAAATTCTGTCCGGCAACAAAAATATTTTTTTGCATTAACATACAAAATATTTTCAGAACTTAAGAACATAAAACCATGTAAGGCTGAAAATTGTTAAATAACAAATACTCTCTTTAATCGCAAATCAAATTAAAAAAAAAAAACAAATTTTACGATACAAAAGTTCATTAAATACTCGTTAAAAACTTGAAACAATCCTGGTAAAACAAAAAACGTAGTCCTGCAACAAAAAACTATTTAAACATTTAAAATATTCTCAAAACTTATAATCAAATTATTTCTGAAAGTCTTCTAGCCAACGAACTCACTAAACGCAAACTTTAGAGTTTAAATTTAAAAAAAAAAAATGATATTTTCGATAGAAAACTTCTTCAAATACTCGATACAAACTTAAAAACGTTTACAAGCAGTTCCTGTTAAAAAAAATTCTGTCTGGCAGCAAAAATATTTTTAGTTTAAACATTAAAAATATGCTCAAAAGTTAATAACAAAAAAAATTATTTTTGCACATAAACTCAAATATTCCTAAGAAACAAAGACTCTTAATGCCAACCATATTTAAAAATTATACTTATATTTAAAAAAAGTTTATTTTCGATAAAAAAATTCATCTACTCGATAAAAACATAGGAACAGTTCCTAATAATACAAATTCTTACCGGCAGCAAAGATTTATTTAGTTTTAACATTCCAAATATTCTCAAAACTGCATTTCTGCATTTATTTTCCAAATTTAAATTTATTTTTGATACAAAAGTTTTTCCTTAAAAAGTTTGCTAGCAGTTCCTGGTAAAAAAAAATTATGTCAAGTAACAAAAATATTTTTAGTTTAAACATTCAAAATATTCTGTTTCGTACAAAAACCATATTTAACAAAAGTTGTATGATGACCCAACAATTTAAAAATTTTATATTTAAAATCTAGAAAAATTATACTCCTTCCTGGTCGTACAAAAAAAATATTTTACTAAACCTAAAATTTTTATAAAATTTTATAAATTAAAAAAAAAGTAATATCTATTTATGAAAATATGAGTTTCGATTGCATTTAAACAACAATTTAAAAATTTTATATTTAAAATCTGGAAAAATTATACTCCTTTCTGGTCGTACAAAAAAAATATTTTGCTAAACCTAAAATTTTTATTAAATTTTATAAATTAAAAAAAAAATAATATCTATTTATGACAATATCTGTTTCGATTGCATTTAAACAACAATTTAAAAATTTGATATATAAAATCTGGAAAAATTATACTCCTTTCTGATCGTACAAAAAAAATATTTTGCTAAACCTAAAATTTTTATAAATTAAAAAAAAATAATATCTATTTATGAAAATATCTGTTTCGATTGCATTTAAACAACAATTTAAAAATTTTACATTTAAAATCTAGAAAAATTATACTCCTTTCTGGTCGTAAAAAAAAAATATTTTACTTAACCTAAAATTTTTAAAAAATTTTATAAATTAAAAAAAAATAATATCTATTTATGAAAATATCTGTTTCGATTGCATTTAAACAACAATTTAAAAATTTGATATTTAAAATCTGGAAAAATTATGCTCCTTTCTGATCGTACAAAAAAAATATTTTACTTAACCTAAAATTTTTATAAATTATGACAATATCTGTTTCGATTGCATTTAAGCTTTTTTAAACAAATTTTTAACAATTTAAATTACCTTATTTTAGAACTCGCTATTACACAAGCAACAAAATTTGCACTTTCGGCTACTCTGGATACCATGATAAAATCAAATTGAAAATTAAAATCAAAACCAAATTTTCAAAAACAACAACAAATTCAAAGCAAAATTTAAATATACTTAAATATTACAAATTTTCGCAAATTTATCTGGCAACTAAAACACAATTCTAAAAAAAATAATCAATTCACAATTTGATTTTTTTGAAAAATTTAAAAACTTAAAAAATTCTGAAACCCTCAAAGCTGCAAAGCATTCGAGCCCATTTGGCGCATAATTATGACACGTTAAGTTGACAAAGTGCAGGCGACTGCCAACAAAAAGTTACATAGAAATTCCAAAAAGCAACATTATAAATTACAAGAAGCGGCGGAAGTTTTAATGCGACAAAAGTTAAGAACAAAAAAAACACATCGTTAAAAAGAAAATCAAAAAACAAAATTACCAAAAATCCAACCACGTGCTGCCAAGGAACAATGCCATCCAACTCGCAGACAACTTTAAAACAAAATCTTACAAATGGCGGCAGCAGAAAGACCAGTAAGTCAGGCAGATGATGATGATGATAAATCAGAACAATAAACAAACAATAAAGGAGCTCGCTTTCATCCGCGGTTATAGAAAAAACATCAAGTATAGAGGGGGTTGAAAGAACAGAGCAAAAGAAAACAAAAACACAGATACATCTGCAGATACAGATACAGGCATTTACATACTACACATACAATATACATATAAGGAGCATTCAGTACTAAAGAGTTATGGCTAAAGACTTTTGTTCGTTTTATTTATTTTTTTTCGACAAAGTTTCGACTATGATGGCTTCAAAGCAAATTAGTTGTGCTTCAGAGCAACTCAATACACAAAAAAAAAAAAAAAAAAAACAAAACATACACACAAAATTGAAAGCAAACTATAAGTTTACCCAAATCCAAATCTAAATCAAAGTCAAAATCAAAAACAAATTTGTAGTATATGTATCTATAAAGGAAAACAACTTTAAGTACATCATAAAATAGTAGCATTGGCCAACCCATAGCCAAGTCAGAAGAAACCCGCACTAGCCTGCCAAATTGTGGTTAGGTTTCTTTGGCATAAGTTCGAACCAGCATTGGCAGCAAGAAAAGGATGATGCCTCTTGCAGTTGAAAGCACATCAAACAAAACTCTAAATTTATATAAACTGCTACTCTATACTCTACTGGAAATATTCAAGACATAATTGCTATCAATAAATAAAATAAATGGCAGGCAGTGGGATGCCAGCAAGCCGGCAATACCAATACCAAGACCAAGACCAAACCGAATCAAAAAACTCAAACCCCCAACACCAATGGCCAGTAGACAGAAATTTTGATTTATAAATTCATAGCTAAAGTTGCCAGGCCAAGCGGGCAACAGACATGCAACATCATCACACACACACACACATGCAGGCAAATTTACATGCAACATACAGATACAGATACAGATACAGCTACATACATATATACCAACAAGCGACTTGGCAAAAACAAGAACAAGCAAACCCGTCTTTATGAAATTACACATTTCCGACTTGTAAGTACTACGACATTGAAGCCAAAAAAAAAACCCATAATATTATTACATAGATGAAAATTTTCTAAGAAGCAGGCAGTATAGGATAGTTAGCAGACCAGACCCACCAACAAACAGCTTACAGCCTACACAGCTTTTCGGGCTGCAAGCAGTTTAAGCAGTTTCGAAAATTTATTTATGAATTTTATTTACAAACTTCGAGTCTTCAACTTTGGCAAAAACCAAAACCAAAAACGAAAAAAAAAAATAATTTTGTATTGGCGTAGAAAACGTTTCATACAATTTGGAAATCTGGAAAATCATTAAGACAAGTGCACAAAACAAAAAGAAAACACCAACAAACAAAAGTAGCAAATGGAATCTTGTACAATATTTCTATTGAAAATCAAATTAAAACGCAAGCTCTTAGGATCTATGCATAGAGATTGTCACATTGAAAACTAACTAACGTAACTTTTCGGACACACAAGGTTGGGGATACCTAGTGTAATTGCTCAGCGTATTGCACTTGCTGGAAGACAAGTGCAGAGCTCACCGGCAACTGACTAGCAACAGATAGTGGTGCAGTTTAGTTGGCTTAGTATTTATTATAGATTTGACCACAGAAACATATTTCAAAACTAAAAAAAAAAATCTTTAAAAAAGAGCATAGGCCTTTGTCGGATACTTTAAAATTAATTGTTAGATTTAAATTTTATTTATAACTGCCAAAACTGGACTTTAAGCAAAAATTGTATATGTAACTACACTCTGTATCCCCTTAGTTAAGCTAAACTGAGAAGGCTAAAAATTTCAGCAAAAGTCGAAACCCCGACCAAAAATGTAGATAATGCCAATCCTTTTGTCTAAAATACCAATTCTTCTAATAATTGCATAATTGTTTAAATTTTAGACGAAACGATTGCTGCATTTTTTATATAATTTCTATAAAGTTTTCCAAGTTCCGTTTTAACTTTATTTACTTTATTTCGATAAATGTGATAAGCAAAGCTAAGTATAAAGGTCCAAGCAAAAATTGTGTATGTCAATCTCTTAGATGGATCTAAAATATTATAAATTAAACTACACTATTAAGTACAAATTCAATTATACTTAAAGAAAACAAATTATACTTTCAAATTCAGTTAGTAAATGTCAAAAAAAAAAAATCTTATTCAAAATCCTTAAGTTAAACAAAAATATATAATCTTTTGTGCACATTGTAAAAATTATTAATACTATATTTTACACTTTTAAATCAATAAAATTGTACAAGCCAATTTGCTCAAATAACAAAACAACATTTGCCTTTTATTTACCATCATAATATCATTACAACAAAACAAGAGACAGGTGCTATATTCACTTCGAGGCATCCCGAATACCACTCGAATTGAGATGTTTCCATTGGTTTCCCCAACCTGGGGAGTGGGCTCTTTGGTACTGAAGCATCATTACATTCACTTCTGGAAAAATTTGGAAAATATCTGCCGCACAACACCAGCTGTTATAGCAACTATCTGCCAAAAATAGAGTCTTTGTATTAAAAACTCTTTTATTTTTTAAGATATCGTAAATAAACTCTTTAGGATTTTCCTAGCAGTGTTCTTCATGATTTTGAAAAGTTGAATGGAAATCGGACTATTATATTATTTAACTGCCATGAGCACTATCGCCCAAAAACTTTTATAATTGGCTAAAAAAGGATATTTAAATTTAGATTTTCAGCAACAGTGATATGGTCAGTCTTAAACCATATGTCTAAAACGTTTCTGTCCAGTCAAAACCGTCTGTTCTTCAAAATGTTCAATTTTTAATTTTTACGTCTTTTTGCAAGGTTCTAGAAATCCGTCATCTTGCTGGATTGATCTGTAAGACTCTTGATCTGGCTTTGAGTGCCGGTAAAATTAAATCCGGCTTTCTATCAACAGGAATTTGTCCGTTCGATCCAGACATTTTCGATGAACTGCATTTCATCGAAGCCGTCGAGCAAAACACTGAAGAGGCTTCCAACCAGACTTGCGCCGATGATTGTGTTGCTTGATCCAGCTGTTGGGCATGTCGAGAAAGTGGCCACCACACCAGAGCCATCGACACGAGAGCTGCCTCATTGAATATTCACTCGATTTTAGACAAAGTAGAGCCTTTGCATGGAGCTAAGCCACAGAAACCTTCAAAGCGTGGCCGGAAACCCATGCAAAGCGCAATTCTCACTTTGCCACCAGTTCTGTCGGAATTGAAGGATAAAGCCGCTAAGAGAGCAGTAAACAGAGCAGCTAAAGCGACGCAAGTAGTACAAACCGCAGCTTCAACAAGAGCGCGCCAATAGAAAAATGGACGAGGATCGCGAATGGCAGCTCACAACTCCATTTGAGATGCACTGAATTGCAAAACGGCTTTTATGTTTGCAAGCATTGCGATATTGATCCGGACGATGAGTAGCTGAATTTTTATTTTTTTTTTTAATTTTTATTTCATTATTGCTATGAAGGCAAAATAAATTTCGTTTTTTCCTATAAAGTGACGTATGCAAACAAAATGCAGAATTTCCAGCGAAATATAAGCAGAGAAGCAGAATCTGATGATCCCGACTATAAGTGGAAGAACATTTCTGGAGCGGGTGCATCGCAAACATCAATTGCTAAAGCGCATACAACAAGAAGCGAAGAGTAGTGCGATGTGGAATGCAAAAGGCTAGTAGATCTAAAAAATAATGCCTATCACAAATACACACAATCCAGAACTCGTCAAAGGCGTCTAGAATATGGAAACTACAGACGTGAAGCAAAAAAAACTGATAAAACGAAAAAAGAAACTCTTTATGAAAACAAAAATTGAATAAATTGAAATCAAAACAAAATCGAATAGCCGCAATTTTCACCTAAACGTATGCCTAGATGAAGAGGGGGAACCACTGTGTGAATAGGAGCAAATTTTGCACAGGTGGCGTGACAACTTTGAGAACGTCCTAAATAATCCGCAACAACCTTCAACAGAGAACGAGGAAGGCTACTTTACAGTAGAAAACCAGCTACAAAAGCCCTCGTACGAAGAAGTTAAAGTAAGCTACATATAAACGAAGTTAAGAATAGGAAGACAAGCGGCAAAGATTACATCCCTGCTGAACTCTTAAAATACGTCGGTGATGCATTACATCGGCAAATCTACGAGCTCATAAAAACGATTTGGTCACGAGAAAAAATACCAGAAGCTTGGCAAAACAGTATTATAACACCGGTTCACAAAAAAGGTGAAAAACGAAACTGCAACAACTACCGTGGTATATCGCTACTCCCAACGGTCTATAAAGTCTTTACAAACGTAATATAACAAGTCAAAAATAAGTCAACAATAGACCAATGCTTTATTTCAGTCAGGCGTTTGAGAAATGCACCGAGTTCGGTGCAGTAGAGGTGGGATACTGTCGATAGTACTATCGATAGTTTCATTTTACGGATACTATCGATGGTTTTGTTCGATATATCGATAGTATACTTTTGTAAGTAAAAAACTTTTTTGACAAATCAACGGACAAAAAATTGGCAACATGTCAAAAACAATACAAAGCCATTGGTAACACGTCGAACCTTTTTGACCATCCAACGCTTTTAGAGTCACCAAATCCGATGGGGACCATAAAAAATTATTTAAGTAAGTCAAATTTTGATAAAAATTCTTCGCATTAAAAACCAAAAATCGATGGCGCATTAGCCTTAATGATTGCCATAGATGTCCAGCATTTCCGGATAGTAGACGACTTTGGCTTCCGAAATTTCGAATTTCATAAAATTGCAAAAAAACAGACAAAAAGATCTCTAAAAATTAGATAGCAGCAATATTTAACATTTATGTTGGTCTTCTGCCACAAAAACAAGCTACTTGAAAGATAATTTTCTTATGATTGTTAATTGTGGAATGGACAGTTTTTGGGTTTTTTAAGATGTAATTTTAAAAGGATCTATTTTTACAATGTCATCAATAAAACGTTTCTGTTCAAAATTTTGAAATACTCTTTTTGTAAGTATTAGAATTTTCCCCACTTTGTTCGATAGTACTATCGATAGTATCGAAAGTTTCAACTATCGAGTGGTGGCACTATCGATAGTATCCCACCACTACTGTGTAGGCGTAAGATACTGACCACGCTTATAAAAATGATATATGTATATATATTAGGCAGCCTAGCCTGCATGAAACTAGAAAATACCAAAGCTAAAACCTGGGTACGAAACTACATCTCAGGACCCTTTCTCATCGAGTCCGGCGTAAAACAAGGTGATGCTCTATCCACATTGGTATTTAACCTGACTTTACATAAAGCAGTAAAATAAATCGAACGCGAAAAAGTTATACTCGCAAAGTCCACCCAAGTTTGTGCATATGCTGATGATCAGGCCCTGCTAGCAATAAACGTAAGAGAACTAAAACAAACATTCCTAGAATTAAACAAGCACGTTAAAGAAATTGGTATGAAAATATGAAGATAAAACCAAGTACTTCCTAAAATCAAATCAAAAGCAGATAGCCGACACATTTACAAAAACAAAAGATGGCATACGTTAAAGTCGGACGTGGACAACTGTGGGATACCCTGTACCACCACATTGAAATCAAATCCGATATATTGCATAAGGACTCAAAAAAAATGGTTGCCATATTTGGTAACGATATTTTTATAAACAATCATGATAAAGTCGAATTTCTATATATATATATTCTCCAGTCACCCTGATCATACTTTAGGTAACTTTCGGGGGTCTCCTTCTATATGTTACATACATTTTCGGCTTGCACAATCTTAATATACTTAAGTCCATGTACAAACTCCAGCAACAACAAACGATCACAATTTCAGCAACACATACATATGTATAAGCAGCAATAGCAAAACAAATATACAAAATGCACAGCAAGACAAAAAATATTTGTTGCCACCCTTATGCTTACTCACTCTCCTACAGTAGCAAAAGGAATGTTTTCTCTTGCTCAGATGTACACATTTTCTTAGGGTTGTTTATTTTTCGTTCTTGTCATCACCTTGTATTATTCTACCATGTGCAGTCGCAACGAAACTAAAAATTGGTAACTTTCGTTAAGCGGCTTCGGCCGGAAATAATAAAGTAAAGGTATAAAAATGTAGTACAGTCGAGGCGGTGCCCGACAGTGGAATACCCTGTACCTTTTGTCTTGAAAAAATTTTTCCTGCATATTCCTTCTAAGAACTTTCCAATTTGAAATTATTTTTTTTTTGGTGAAATTCGATATTTAAACCAATAAGTTCCGTAAATTTTTAACGATTTTGGTGAAACACGAATGTTACGTAAGTTGGTATGTTGAGGGGTGTGGGTGAAAACACGGTAAATCGATTGCGGGGGGTGGGGGGACCGCATCGATAATTTTGATGTGGATTTGTTCATTAGAGCCACATGAATCAGCTTACCAAAAATTGTGATTCTAGGTCACTTGTAACCATAATTACGGAGAGTCAAATGTTGACGCAGTTTATAGGCAAGGGTGGTGAAATTTGTACATTTATGACTATAACTTTTGCTGTATTTGTCCGATTTTGCTCATTTTTTACACACAGATGCATGTAACGCATCGCTCTGTTAAATTTCAGATGTAAATATTAAACGGTGTGGCTAAAAACCGCGAAACTCTACTGCGGGGAAACGGGGAAAGATAATGACATGATTCAATAAACTTCATCTGCTTAGGAAATATGCGCACCAGCTGGTAAAGTTTCGTGTCTCTAGCTATTATAGTCTCCGAGATCTAGGCGTTCATACGGACGGACAGACGGACGGACGGACGGACATGGCTCAATCGCTACCCGAGGTTATGATAAGCATTTTGGTATAAAGGACTTGGGGTCTGCCACGCCTACTTCTGTCGGTTACATACATTGCACAAATCTAGTATACCCTTTGTACCTATAGGTACAGGGTATAAAAAGTGAGCAAAACTTTGCAAACACAAAATCTTTATAACTGGTTCTACGATTTTCTTTTTAGCCTACGTATAAGGTATTGTATTTTTTTAGCATGCTTTTATTAGCTTGAGCTATATGTATGTACAGTTTGTCAATTAATTGTTTGCGAAATGGAAAAAACACATAAATTCAACTTTATACATATTAAAAATTTATTAACATATAATAATTTCAATTCATTTTTTCTTTTGACAGGTATTAGATATTAATTTATAAAAACAAAAACGTAAAAATAGCAATAAAATATCAACAAAAACAACCAAATCCAAGAATAATCTAATTTTTTGCTGTCAATTAAATGTTTGCAAAATATGAGCACATATTGCATTTACTTTAGGAAAACATTGAAAAGTGGCTCAATGCCGGCCATCAGCAACCATGACAGCCTTTAGCCGACGCGACATTGGCTGAAACCGCTCTCGAATGTTGTAAAGCTCTGGAATTTTCTCCCATTCTTCCTGCCGTTTTGCCACTTTTTTCTTCAGTAGAGCCCAAAAATTTGCAAATGGATTAAGGTCTGGACTCTGGGCTGGCGTGTCAATGCACGAAACACATCCCCACACCATTGCAAAAAGTATGCCAAATTTTACAGTTGGAACGATATTCTTTGCCTGCAACGCCATGTTTGGCTTTCTCCAAACTTTGTTGAGCCCATTGTGATAATACAATATGTATTATTTTTGTTTCATTACAAAAAATAACATTGTTCCAATACTCTGCGGGGTTGTTTTTGGTGCAAATTGCAAACCCAAGACGCCTCTCTTAAAACCTGGCTATTACACAATATGTTCCGACTCCTTATCTTCGCTTCAAGCTATTGGCAATACAGAAAACTCCTCCTACTACCCAAGTGCAATTAGAGCACTTCTATTGACACACCACCCAAAGTTTAAACTTTTATGGATCCCTGACCACAAAGGCATCAGGGGAAATGAACTAGCTGATCAGAAAGCCAAATCCGCACCTAACTTTCCTCTAGTTTTCACAACCAATTACAACATAACAGACATTAACAAGACTATCAAAATTTACCTTTTAAAAATAAAACTTAACCGATCAAGCCAAACCTCTCGCTGGTTCCAACTTATCAATAAAGACACTAGCCCCCCTTACACATTCATAAAAGATATTGATCACAAGTCTATCCCAAGAATTTACCAACTAAAAATAAATAGATTACGTCTAGGCCATACCAAAATTACTCATGAACACTATTTTAACCCAAACATCATCTCTCAGAACTGTATAAACTGTCAATCTAATACCCCAATCTCAATAAAACATCTACTGTTGGATTGTCAATCCCTTCTCCTTAAAAATGCACGTATTAAATTTTTTGGAATTGAAACACCACTCTCATTCGTATTAAATCCAACAAATAAAAATATTATAAAAATAATAAATTTTCTAAAAGAAGCCAAATTATACCATTCTATTTGAAAAAAAAAAAAAAAAAAATTATATATTTAAAAAATTAAGTAATAATACTTTGTGTTATTTTCTGTTAGAACACCCTATTCTACTCTAAAATAATTATGTAATATTTATAAAATACTCTATCTCTAAAACATAATCATACGTCACCTTCACAACATCTTCATAATTTTATTGTTTAAACATACACGTATTACTATTATATCTAACACATAAATAACATAGCCAAAGGCCTTAGTAGCCAGCGCTATACCTTTATTCCTAAGCTAGGTTAGAAATTTATTTGTAATCTTGCTGTATATAAAAAAAAAAAAAAAGGCCTCTCAATATTTATTATCGAAAGCAATGGTTTTTTCCTCGCTTTTTGGGAGGGGTGAGTACTTGTGTGTTTTTAGCGCTTTCCTTACTGACTCGTGGCTTACTGTCTTATTACAATCTATTTGAATATTCTGGGCCATCTGACGCAGGCTGGCTTGTGGATGAGCGTTGAATTGTTTTAAAATTTTTGAGCGATCGCGTCTAGTTACTTTCGGGGGTCTGCCGGGAGAACTGTTTAAATGCAGCCGATTTTCTTTTTCAACCCATTAAATTATATTAAATACAGTCCTTAATTGTATGTGTAACATTTCACATATTTCCTTTGCTTTCGCGTTTTCCATTTTTTTTTACATGTTAATTGCTGATACTTACCTTAATAATAATACTACAAAAGAAAAAACGAAAAAGATGGCGTACGTTAAAGTCGGGCGCGGACGACTTTGGGATACCCTGTACCACCACATTGCAATCAAGGCCGATATATTGGTTACAAACTCCAAAACATATTTCTTTGCCAAACAAATTTTTGTTCAAAATACGTTTTTTTTAACGATTGGTCCTATGGGAGCTATATGATATAGTCAACCGATTTGGATCAAATTTGGTACAGTGTTGAAGATCTCTAAAAAACTTCCGAATGCAAAATTTGGTTACAATATCTTCACAAACAAACGAAACACAACGAATTTTGGAAAAAAAACGTTTTTTTGACCGGTTGGTCCTATGGGAGCTATATGATATAGTCAACCGATTTTGATCAAATTTGCTACAGTGCTTGGGAACTCTAAAAAACTTCTTAATGCCAAATGTGGTTACGGTATCTTCACAAATAAACAAAACACAACGAATTTTGTACAAAACACGATTTTTTGACCGATTGGTCCTATGGGAGCTATATGATATAGTCAACCGATTTTCATCAAATTTGGTATAGTGCTTGGGAACTCTAAAAAACTTCTTAATGCCAAATTTGGTAACAATATCTTCACAAACAAACGAAACACAACGAATTTTGTACAAAAAACAAATTTTCGACCGATCGATCCTATGGGACCTATATGATATAGTCAACCGATTTTGATAAAATTTGGTACAGTGCTGGGGGTTTCTAAAAAACTTCCGATTGCCAAATTTGGTTATGATATCTTCATAAGCAAACGAATTATCCATCTAAAACTTTTGCTTTTTTTCGAGGTCCTCTGAAACACCCCTATGGGAGCTATATAATGTAGTCCCGATATCAAAAAAATAAAATAAACTTGTCTCCTATGGATTAATAAGGGATCTTATCTGAAAGTTTGGTTGCTCTAGCTCTTACCATCTCTGAGATCTAGGCGTTCATACGGACAGACGGACAGACGGACATGGGTATATCGACTTCTCTAGTCACTCTGATCATACTTTAGGTAACTTTGGGGGGTCTCCGACTTCTCCTTCTGTACGTTACATACATTTTCGGCTTGCACAAACACAATATACCCTTTGTACCATACGGTACAGGGTATAAAAAGTAATTTTTAAATTTTGCGGTGCCCGACAGTGGAATACCCTGTACCTTTTGTCTCGAAAAAATGTTTCCTGCAATTCCTTCTAAGAACTTTCCAGTTGGAACTTATTTTTTTTTTGGTGAAATTCGATATTTATACCTATAAGTTCCCTAAATTTTTACCGATTTTGATGAAACTCGAATGTTACGACAAAGAATTTATTTAAAGTATATGGGGTAAGTTTCAAGTTGATATGTTGAGGGGTGTGGGAGAAAACACGGTAAATCGATTGCGGAGGGTGGGGGGACCGCATCGATAAAATTTGGAAGTGGATTTGTTCATTAGAGCCACATGAATCAACTTACCATAAATTGTGATTCTAGTTAACCATAATTACGTAGAGTCAAATATTGACGCAGTTTAACGGCAAGGGGTGGTGAAATTTGTATATTTTTGACTAAAACTTTTGCTGTATGTGTCCGATTTTGTTTATATTTTACACACAGATGCATGTAACCACATCGCATCGCTCTGCTTAATTTCAGATGAAAATATTAAACGGTGTGGCTAAAAACCGCGAAACTCTACTGCGTGGGAACGGGGGCAGATATTGACAAGCTTTAACAAACTTCATCTTCTCAGGAAATATGCGCACCAGCTGGTAAAGTTTCGTGTCTCTAGCTATTATAGTCTCCGACGGACATGGCTCAATCGCTACACGAGGTTGTGATAAGCATTTCGGTATAAAGGACTTGGGGTCTGCTACGCCTCCTTCTGCACAAATCTTGTATACCTTGTACAGGGTATAAAAATACAAAAATACAATAACTTATATGTACTATGTAACGAAATCATGCAGCTTAATTTTCACCGATTTCAAGAAATCTGATCATCTTGAAAATTTGCACAGGGGTCAAGGACTGATGACAATACAATTATTTAATAACTTTGTTCTAATGTCCTGACTAGGATCATCAGGATTTAAAATATGAAATTTTTTCAAAATAATTAGTAGGCTTGTTGACAAAAATCCATGTTTGTTTTTAGTCTTAAAATAGAAAATTATAGTTTAAAAAAACGAAACGGTCTATTCAATCTATCACTTCTTCTATCTTAAGTCACCTTGACTTGCCACTTCGAGCATCCTTGACCAATCCTATATTATGAGTCACCCACATGGTCAACGGTGATCCATTGGCTCTTTTTGTGATATAATGTTTAATTTTTATCTTGCTTCCTTGTTTCAACTTTTATATTGTAAATCCAAGTGTCTGGCCAGTTCTTGATGTGAGTTGGTGCATATCATTAAAAAGTTTACCCATCGGGCTAGAGACGTGGATTAGTTCATATCAATACCCTCGCTCTATTTTCTTTTCTAAATAAATTATACTTTTTTTATAATATAGGGTCAACTGAACTTAGTTGTACCCCTCAAATAAATGAATAAAAAATAATAATAATAATAATTCCCTGACTGACAAGGCTTAGTTTCCGCTAATAGGTTTTTAAGTGGGACTATTATTTGGACGTGCTATGTTATAGACTGGGATTGGTTGTGTCATTGGATGAGATACTTGCATGTTAACTTTTAAGAGCATTCGCAAAAGTTATACTTTTTTTTTATTTGATTGTTACTTAATTCTAATTGAATTTGCTTTTTAGAATCTCTCTTAGCGCTAAGTTTTTGTTGTAATTACTTGTATTTTTCGCATCCTTTGTATGACGCTGGGTGGCCGTGCTGATTGCAGAGTGTACAAAAAAGTTTGTCTTTGTTGTTTGTTCTCTTCGGTGCTTATTGTTTTGCATTCCTTGCTTTGGTGGTTCGATCTGCATTTTACACATCTGGGAGGAAGGTAGCAGTTAGCTGCGCTGTGGAAGAAACCTTAGCAGTTTCTGCATTGTGGAATCTCTGGACGTCGCAGGTTTTCCCATCGAACTACTCGGAATAGTAAGTTCGATATTTTTTTAATTGCTCCTACGTTGGTGTTAGCCGCTAGCTGCACTAAGACCATTGGTAGTGGCTTGTTTTGCTCAATAGATGTTTTGGTTGAGTACTGTGTAGGTGTGTACTGTGTGTAGGTGTAGAATTTTACTGTAGTCTTTTCTAGGAAAGATTTGTGGTTTGTGTTGCTTTAATTGCTTAGTGGTGAAAGAACAGAATCACAACATTTTTTAGCAAACACTCAAAAATACAATGGCTGTCTTCAAAGGACTTTATTATTCAAGAGCATAGATTTAATCCAATATTCAAGGTAATTTATGTTGTTTTTTTAAAAGATTAGATTTAAGACAAAAAAAAAATGGTAAAATTTAGTTGGTTACGCCTTTGTATTTGTGTCTAAAACAAATAAGGGATGAAGACTTTTGTGATTACAAACCTGTAATACTAACTTCGCTTTTGAAGACCCAAGGCCAGATTTACCATCGAATGGGATCATATGCGTCTTCACAGCAAAAATTTTTACAAATATACTTCATGGGCCATATAGAGGAGCAACTTGAAAAGAGAAGAAGAAGACATTTACATTAAATTCGTGTCAGTTCAAGAAATCCCTATCTTGAGGCGAATGAGGGGATGTATGACCAGGCTTTGCTATTGATCCAAAACATGTGTTATCTCATTTGCGGCAGTTTGTTAGTCAAGTTAGGACCGCCAGCGCCAGATCGCGGAATGAATGACGCATTTAATCGAGAATTGGAGCGTGAACATGATTATGATCGTCATGAATTATACCAATCAGTTCAAACGAATGCCCCGCTGTTGAACCCCAAACAGAAGGAAGTCTATCACACATTGATGAAAGCAATTGAACATGGAAATGGTTGCTTATTTTTCCTTGATGTCCCCGGTGGAACAAGGAAGAAATTTCTGATGTCATTAATTTTGGTCACTTTTCGTGCGAGATCCGACATTGGCGTCCAAACGCGCAGATCTGCGCAATGGTTCGAGATATTTTGGAGGCGCAATGATTTTACTGTCTGGCGATTTCCGGCAAACACTGGCAATCATTCCAAGATCGACTGCTGCCGATGAAATAAACGCCTCAAATCTTCTTATCTGTGGCGCTATGTGAAGAATCTTCAGCTAACAGCAAACATGTGAGTTGCTTTGCTGAAAGATCCATCTGCTCAAGATTTATCAAAAAAGTTGCTGACTCTCGGTAATGGCCATGGTCCTCTCGATAAATCGAGTGAATTGATTTCCTTTCCTCCGAATATTTGTACTTTTGTCTTATCGAAAGACGAGCTCATCAACAACGTATTCCCGAACATCGTTGCTAACCAAAAAGATAACGATTGGTTGAGTGAGCGAGCCATTTTAGCGGCTAAAAATAAAGATGTGCATGATTTAAACTTTGTAATACAGAATCAAATCGTTGGTACTTTGTATTCATTCAAATCTATTGACTGTGTTTCAAACGAAGACGAAGCCACCAACTATTCAACTGAATTTTTAAACTCCTTGGATATGCCTTGACCACCACACAATTTGAAGCTAAAGGATGGCGTGGTAATCATCATGCTTCGAAGTATTAATCAACCAAAACTATGTAATGGCTCACGTTTGGTGGTAAGAAAACTGATGATGAATGTGATTCACGCGAGTTTAAAAGAATCCAATTTCTAATTCGCCTTGCATTCGCCATGACGATAAACAAATCACAAGACCAATCCTTGAGTGTTTGTGGACTAAACTTAGAAAATTAATGTTTTTCTCAGGGTCAATTGTATGTGGCATGTTCACGTGTCGGCCTAATAAGAAAACGAAAAATATAGTATATCACAAGGTGCTTCAATGAAAAGAGTCAATCAGAGACTAACCCATTCACCAGAATACATAACTTCATCAAAATAGCGATATGCCATAGATGTACTTAATTTTTGTACTTTTGTTGCGATTGAGTTTCGTTTTTTAATTCGAGGAGCTGCCTGTGATGGTAAAGGGTTTTTAAAATCGGGTAGGGTCAACTATAGCAAATAAATGGAAGTAAAGATATACAAGGGATATTATAATCAGGAATGATTAGAATTGTTTAAAGAACACGGGGGTTGGCGTGCGTTACATCTTTTGGTACTATCTTTTGAGCTCTATAGCTTTTATAGTCTCTGAGAACCTTTTACTCATACGGACAGATAGACATGGCTATATCGACTCGGCTGTTGATGCTGATCAAGAATATATATACTTTATGGGGTCTGCCCTCCCTAATTACAGTGATGAAGACAACACCGCTGTAAGCCTAGAACTGGAATCTAGCACCTTAAGGTTAAGCTCGTGCTACATGGCTCACGACCAGAGCAGCCCTCCGGGGGCACGTCGCCTTGTGAAGGATAGCGAGAACGAAAAAATCGACCTGATTATAGGGTGCGACGCCAACGCACACCACACTCAGTGGGGAAGCACTGACATAAACATACGGGTTGAGTTACTTCTTGACTACATCTTGTCTACTAGTAATATGATGTTATGCAATAGAGGTAATGACCCTGCCTATATTATAAAGAATTGGAGAGAAGTCCTAGACCTTACCTTAGAATCAAGCTCTCTGTACCTTAGGGTCCACAATTGGAGGGTCCTTAGTGATCACTCCTTTTCGGATCATAGGTACATAGAGATGATGATATCCTTAGCCCCGTCCATTGTAGGGAAATTCAGAATCCCCCGCTCGGCAAACTGGGGAATATTTGCGGAGATTATGGGTAGAACACTCCCTGTGGATCCTCCAAGAGGTCCTGACTCGGTAGATTTCAATAATACCCTAATCACAACGCTAACAAAAGCATGCAATAGTGCTTTCAAAAAAGCGTGCAATTTAAGAACACGAAGGGGGAAAGACAAACCTCCTTAGTGGTCGTCTGAAATTGGGCAACTCCACCACAATTGGCGTAGACTAATTAATAGTGCTAGAACTAAGGATGACGAAAATTCATGGAAGAATACAAAGTCAGCCTGTAAAAATATAAGAAGGCAGTCCGACAAGACAAACGTTCCTCATGGCAGCTCTTCTGCTCCGAGATTGAAAGTACCACAGATGCTGCAAGGATAAAAAAGGTGCTGTCCAAATGCCCATCGACACCTGGATACTTTCAAGAATCCAATGAAAAATGGTCGACTTCAAGTGAGGAATCGCTGAAGCTACTCACCCACACCCACTTTCCAGGTTGCTCCAGCAACAAGTCAGTGGAGATCAACCCTGGGACAGACTGGACACGGGTCCAGTGGGCCATAAGCACCTTTAAAACCTATAAATCGCAGGGGCCAGACAATATTATCCCAGCACAATTGCGACATGGACGGGAATCTGTCATAAGATGGCTGACGGATATTTTCCTAAAAATTTTAGCCACTTGAACTTTTCCGGAATCGTGGCTTATATCCAAAGTAGTCTTTATAGCCAAGGCAGGGAAGGCTACACATACACTTCCTAATGACTTCAGGCCCATAAGTCTTTCATCTTTTCTTCTCAAGACGATGGAAAGCCTACAGCTTAGGAATACCATTCCTCAATCTAAAATGTCAGAATCACAACATGTTTATAAAAAGGGCTGCTCCACTGCTCCACCCTACATTCGGTGATCTCAGGAATCGAGAAATCACTACACTACAAGGAATTTTCATTAGTCGCCTTGCTAGATTGAGGGGGCTTTTAATAATGTCACACCTAAGACAATCATTGACGCACTGAAAGTGGATTCCAGGGTTATCAGCCTCATTGAACAGATGCTCAGATGCAGAGTTATTCAATCCTCTCTGGAGAATTCCAGTATCGTAAAATACGTAAATAGAGTAACGCCTCAGGGGGGAGTTCTCTCCCTTCCTTTGGAACGTAGCTATAAACGGCGGATGCAACGTAACTGAGTACGCTGATGACGTTGCAGTTGCCTTCTCTGGTAAATGCCCTCAAACTCTCTGTGAGCATAAGACAGACGCCTTACGCACACTCTCTCTCTTTGGTGGCCTTCACTGGACAAGAAAACCAACCTAAAAAAGCTGAGCAAGGTTCAGCGGAACGCAGAATTGTCCATCAGCGGGGCACTATGCTCGACCCCAAATGATGCATTAGATGCCATACTGAACCTCCTGCCTCTGGACAAAGTGGGTAAACAATCAGCCGTTCTATCAGCTCTACGTATGAGAGAGGCGACAAAATGGAATGACCTAGACTTCGGTCACTCAAGGATTCTAAAGGGAAACCCTCTAATTCCTGAGGGTACGGACTACTGTACCCCACAGGTACATTTTATAACTACATTCAAGACCCGTTTTCCAACTAGGGAGGAGTGGAATGACCACGGACGGTTCCAAGTTAGACGACCGCGTTAGTGGAGGCGTCTACATTGAGGAACACGACGTAAGAATATCTTTTAGAATCCCGGATCACTGCAGTGTCTTCCAGGCCGAAGTCACGGCAATCCAGGAGGCCCCTTCAATAATAAAAAACTTACCAATAAATAGCAACAATGTATTTACTCAGATTGCCAGGCGGCTATTAAGTCAATCGCCTCCCTGACATCATGCATGAAGTCAGTGAACAACTGTCGCTCATCTCTGGAGGAGATGGCAGAACAGTTTTCGATAAACCTCATCTGGGTCCCGGGACACAGGGATATTAAGGGCAATTGCATTGCGGATGAACTGGCAAGACCAACATCCTCCTTCAGGACAAGGAGCGTCTTGGTATACCTATGTTCAGCTGTAAATTGAGCATAAAAAACCACTTTGCTCTAGCTGCAAATCAAGCGTGGAATCAGATATCGAACATGTGCAGGATCTCACGGCAAACTTGACCGGCATACTGCGGAAAAAGAACAAAGCAATTACCGGGCATGCATCAAGGCTCAACGCACTCATCATGACTTCTGTAGAATTTGTGGCGATGAGGAGGAGCTGGAGACGGTGGAACACTTCTTCTGTCACTGCCCCGGGCTGTGTAGGACAAGGCTTCGATTTCTTAAATCATACTTCTTAAATGACTTATCCCAGCTCTTAGAGAAGAGTCCAATATGCCTTTCGAGGTTTATTCAGGCCACCGGATGGGTGTGACTTTGGTACATATGAGGACACTCTGAGTGGGGAAGGGTGGTGAAAGGTCCACCACTGCGGCATCACAACGGGCCTACTTTTTGGCCCAAGTCATTTGCGACTTCAGGTCCCGACTGCCGCCCTAACCTAAACCTGCACCATTTATAACTCAAAAACGGCTGGACAGATTTTGATGATCTATGGTTTGTTAATAAATCGTTTGTAAAATATCGGAAAAATTCACATCGAAAGAAATAATCAAGAAAGATATTTAGCCACACAGAAAATGCAGGAATCAAAATATAAACAAAAATATAGAGAACAAATGACAACACTGTCAAAATAGAATGTATAATTATTTTTTTTTTATGTTTGTTTGGTCCAGCAGCTATAATTTAATTATGCATCAATAATACTTCTCTTTGTTTTGTAAATTGCGCTGCGCGGCAAGAGAACTTTCTTGTTAACCTCTCTTAAACTACAGTGCGTTTCATAACTATAGGACAGTCGCAAATTTTTTTTTCAAGTGCAAATATAACGGTTAATAAGCACGATCTAGCAAAGCTTCCTTTTACAAAAACAACTACCTATTATTGGAGCTTTTAATTTAACGTAAGGTTATTGCACTGTTGCTTAACACGTTGTTTCGCTATGGCTTATGCATGGATATGCCACTTTTGGTGCTATTTTAAGCGTTTCATAACTATAGGACAGTAGTCTTTTATAAGGAAATTAAGTGTAAGGATAGCATAAATATATTTTATTTTAATTTTGATTCACTTTTTGATTATTTTATGATAAAACGCCACAAGGTATGACTTTTAGTTTAGAGGAGAAAGACCGTATTATAGCCAAAAACGACATGGGCCTTAGAATAGTCAAAATTTATGAAATAACATATAAACCGATAACACAATTGTATTCGAAACTTCTTTAAAGACACTGAAAAATACCTAAAAAAATAAGTAAAAGATTATTAGTAAGATTTCGGAGCGCTAAAAACGAATAATCTTAAAAAATTCATCATATTCTTCCGTTCCTTGCTCAGAGTTGGTACCATTAGTGGACCATAAAATGTCCAAAGCTACAATTTGGCAAATGAAGATTTGAGCAAGAAGTGCCCACTCAAGATACATGTCAGGATGTCGGAATCTTGGACCATTACAAAAATGCTTACTATGATTTCGATGCTGTAACTCATGTTTTATAGGCGTGATTTTGTGATTTTTTTTTTTGTGCATGTTTTTCAAAGATTTTCCTTATAAGGTTGATTGTTTTCATATTTTCCAATGATAAAACATTGAGTTCGAGTTGTCCTGGTGGATATAATTACTATTGGAGGGATTTGCCAAAGGATTCACAAAATTTTTTCTAGCGAAATTTTAGAAGCGACTTGGTTTTTATGCGGGGCGCATATAAAACCTGTTACACCTTCGACCTTCCATTGAACTCATCTTAAATGGGTAGCGGAGAATACTAACAGGTCTTTCCGAGCAGTTTGATACCATTCTATTTTAAAAATATGGCGAAACCAAAATATTTTAACAGGACAGCGCCTCAATTCAAGTAGATAAACACACGAAAAAATTCTTGAGGGCGACTCTTACGGTCAGAAAGCCTGTGACTTTTCATTTACTATATTTTTTACTTATTTCTCAATGTTTTTAAAGAAATTCCAAATATAATTATGTTATCTTTTTATATGCTTTTTCATAAATTTTGACTATTCTAAGGCCCATGTCGTTTTTGGCTATAATACGGTCTCTCTCCTCTAAACTAAAAGTCATACCTTGCGGCGTTTTATCATAAAATAATCAAAAAGTGAATCAAAATTAAAATGAAATATATTTATGCTATCCTTACACTTAATTTCCTTATAAAAGACTACTGTCCTATAGTTATGAAACGCTTAAAATAGCACCAAAAGTGGCATATCCATGCATAAGCCATAGCGAAAAAACGTGTTAAGCAACAGTGCAATAACCTTACGTTAAATTAAAAGCTCCAATAATAGGTAGTTGTTTTTGTAAAAGGAAGCTTTGCTAGATCGTGCTTATTAACCGTTATATTTGCACTTGAAAAAAAAATTTGCGACTGTCCTATAGTTATGAAACGCACTGTATGTAAGCATTCGCGCAAGCGCATTGTATGCGTCGGCTGCAACGCCGACCTCTCTCAAAGCTATTTGTCGCTTCACCTATTATCGGCTACTTCACCTAATGGTTTGCCAATGCAGATCAGTAATCACTCGTCGCTAATCATACCTCAACGCATCTACGCACTTTCGCAACTCGTACCTACTTATACCGCTTATAAATTATACAATAAACATAATACAAATTAGTTAAACCACTTGTTATTATTAAATACTCTGCTTCAGTTCAGCCGGTTGAAAATAAATGCTAGCAAAAAATATTGTTAGCTCAACAATGTTGTCTGTAATTTTTTTTTTTTTAAGAAAAAGAATATAAAGGATAACCGTCGATTTGACTGTTGAGCAGGAGCGTGATATATTGCGTAAATCGCAGAGGACACAGGTAAGGAATACTATGCAAAGAAGACAGCTCAGAGAATATTTAGATTTCACCATTACAGAGCAGGATCGTGAAATATTGCGTAGATAGCAAAACAGACAGGTTGAAGATAGGGAAAATTGTTTAGCAGAGAACGCAATGCGTACGAACGAGAAACCTGTAGACATAGACAAGTCACACAGCACAATACATGTTCGATTTTTGAGAACTATACTGGAATAATGAAACAGCGACAAAGGAGCCATTGCAAATATCCTATTCCAGTTGCGAATCCGGCCTGCATTAGTCTAGATCAGTGGTCGGCACAAAATACACTCACATTTTTTTCTTGCGTATGTATTGAAGTTTTCTCTGCCGCAGTGACGTATTGCGATGCTGACGTTGGTAAGCAACATACACGAAGTTGATGGTGCGTGGCATGGTAATAATTAACTTATTATACCATGGTGCGTGGCTTCGGCTCTTGTTGCTCTGCTTTACTGCCACTGCAGAAGAGAAAACAATATCAGAGCAACAAGAGCCGAAGCCACACACCATCAACTTCGTGTCTGTTGCTTACCAACGTCAGCATCGCAATACGTCACTGCGGCAGAGAAAACTTCAATACATACGCAAGAAAAAAATGTGAGTGTATTTTGTGCCGACCCCTGGTCTAGATGATCTGAATTGATTAACGTCTATTGCGTTGTAATTAATTAATTAACTTTTTTAGTGCAAGTGGTAATCGATAGATTTATATTTTGAAAATAATCTGAATTTCGTACTTTTATTATTTTCGAATTAGTACTCCTTGACTCAACACATAAGCCCGTCTGTATGAGTGTGATTTTATTGGATTTGTGACACGCGAGAAAACAAATAAATTAACAAAATAAAGTACGAAAGCATTGCGCTCTGGTCGCCGGCGCTTTTGGTTGGTCTACTGACTTATATCAATTGAACAGCTTGGGACAAACATCTCGCTTAATTTTTACATTACAAGCCGGCAACTATTATTCTGGGATCTTCAACGGCAGCTTTGATTTTGCGCAGGAACAAGACAGCCTCACGTCCATCAATAATTCGATGATCGTAAGTCAGAGCAACGTACATCATAGGACGTATTTTAACCTGAAAGAAACTCACAACGTTTAGAGATCACTGCTTAATACATGTAGAGATTTTTTACCTCGCCCTTGACGGCAATGGGTCGCTCAAAGATGCCGTGCATGCCGAGTATGGCACTTTGTGGTGGATTAATGATAGGTGTTCCCATCAGTGATCCAAACACACCACCGTTGCTAATGGTAAATGTTCCACCATCCATGTCCTCTACGGTAATAGCATCACGCTTCGCCTTATCTGCCAATCCGGCCAAGGCAATCTCAATGTCTGCATAGTTCATGCTCTCCACATTGCGTATAACGGGAACTACCAGGCCGCGAGGCGTGGCTACAGCCACTGAGATATCCACATAGTCGCGGTAGACCATATCCTAAAACAAATCAATTTGCTGTTACACTTATTGCATATCGCTCGAGAAACAAATAAGATGACGCGGCTTGCTTTTATCGCACACATTAAAAATCGTCATAGATTTGACTAACTAGTAAGCATACCTGTCCATCTATAACAGCGTTTACTACGGGTTGGTCCTGCAAAGCGTAGGCGCTTGCTTTGGAAAAGATTGACATAAACCCAAACTTAATACCGTACTTTTTAACGAATGCGTCTAGATTTTCCTTACGGAACTGCATGGCATAGCTGTATAAAAGAAATTTGTGCAATCGTTTTATTTTAATTCTAATAGTCATTAATTCGAGCAAACCTACCTCATATCAATTTCGTTAAAGGTAGTCAACATTGCACAGGTGTTTTGCGCATCCTTCAAGCGTGCAGCAATCTTTAGGCGCATGCGATTCATTTTTACACGCTGTTCGGAACGTGTGCCCAAGATTTGGCGAGTTCCATCTGCAGGTGGCATCTTGACCTGTGCAACAGCTGGTCTAACAGCTGCCGGAGGTGGCACAGCTGCACGTGGAGCAGCTGGTGGTGGACGTGCGGCTGGTGGAGGTGGCGGTGGTGGAGCAGCACGAGGCGATGGAGGAGGCGCTGCGGCAGCAGGCTTTAGTGGTGCTGCTGCTGGAGCTGGTGCTGCTTTGGGAGCTGCAGGTTCGGCAGCCTTAGCTTCGGCAGGTTTTCCGGCAGGTGCTGCACCGGGTTTCATTTTAAAAAGTTCCTGACCTGGCTTCACAGTATCACCATCTTTAACTAAAATTTCAGTTAAAGAGCCTGCAAAAGGTGCTGGTACAGGCATCGTAGTTTTGTCCGTTTCGATTTCCATGACCGCTTCATCAGCACCAAACGAATCACCCACTTTACAAGAGAATCTGATGATGTTAGCGATTTTTCATAGGTAAATAAAATATTTTATTATTGAAATGGCTAGATAAGATAACAAGATATCAAAAGACAACAAGCCAAATCTTCACTTACTTTATATCGCCTTCAGTGATGGAGTCAGCAAACGGCGGCACCTTAACTGTCTGCTCTTGCCACAGCCCGGAAGTAGTGTGAAAGCTCTGACAACTGCTGGCGCCTAATGCACTGTATAGGAAAATTTTTTGTTAGCCGTGTCAAATTTTTTTGGTCAAATAAGACTTACCTTTGGTGCTTGCTGCAGCATAGCATGGCATTTTGAGGCAATTTCCCAGTTGCAACCACTACAGTTAATCTTGAATACTGGCGTGTGTTACGTTTCAGCTATACAAGAAAGTAATAAGAAATCAATGATTGCACAATTCGTCAATGGTCACGTGAACAAGGCGTCATCATGTATTGGCGGTTTGCAGATTTTGTGGGACATGCAATCCTTGATACATAAAGTTCCTGTTTGTGTACATACACATTTAGGGACAGTATTTCACAATTTTCAAAAGCAACACCAACACACACAACCAAAATTACATAATCGCATTGCGCGCTGCTTAGCCAACTAGTGATTTTTGAATGTTTTTTTTACGGTTGCCAAAGTTTTAAATACATAGCAAATTATGTAGTCTTGATGCTGCCAACGTCGCACTGTCTTTAAATGGCCATTAAGGA
The DNA here is from genome assembly GCA_949987675.1 of Chymomyza fuscimana. Lineage (NCBI taxonomy): Eukaryota > Metazoa > Arthropoda > Insecta > Diptera > Drosophilidae > Chymomyza > Chymomyza fuscimana. Next base: position 91,268,783 of record OX465088.1, read on the forward strand.
AAAACCCCACTTACTTGACTCCGAGCGGCGGCAGTAGCACCAGCTTTTTGCAAAGTACGCGGCAGACGCCTAGTCAAGAGTGAAATTATACCCGTCATTGCTTAGATGTCGTAGCTGTTTTTATTTATTATTTACTCTAACCAATTTTGGAGAAAAATGTATTAAATAATCTTAAATTTAGTGTCGGCTTAATAAAACAATGTCGATATCAGGTGCCGTCGTCTACGTCTCCGTTTACTTCTTATGTCATATGGTACTAGGTATGACAGTAAATGAAAAGACGCCATCTGGCGTTATTGCCTATATATCTACATCTGGCAGCCCTTGCAAGCAAAATAAAATAAATTTTTTCACAGTGTGGCAGCCTCTGCGTTTTGCATTTCGTCAGTTCGCAAGTAAAACTTTCAGCAGCGATATAATTATTCTCGCGTGAAGTTAAAAAAATAACAAAATGAGCTCTAAATCTTTTTTCGAGAACGAAAGTGATGAGTTGCAAAGCAGCAAATTGTCCAGAAAAGTCAAGGAATCACCATTCATGTTAATTGGTAAGTAGTAAAATGTTATGTGACGTCACATGTGGAAACTTCCGCGCATCTCAAGGTTCGTCATGACCTTGGCCATGTAACACAATGTTTAGGTTATAATACCCATATCCCATATTCTTTCAACATATTTCTGGCATATGCTAGCACTATCAAATTTGAATTCAATATTTATTTTAAACACGCTTAATTTTGGATGATGTAATCTCCACCAAATTCTTTTTTTTTTATTACATTTACAATTAATGCATGTCGATGACATATAAAACGCCATTAAAATTGTCTGTGTGCCTGCCCGGCGATGATTTTGATTTTTTGTGACATTGCGAAAAATGGCTCATATACACAACCAAACTTCTTTATATTTCTCTCGTCCGTCAAATTTTGGAATGTTGTTCCTGCGTTTGGAGCCCTCAATACCTCCTTTATCAGGACAGAATTGAGTCCGTTCAAAAGCAATTCCTCCCCTTCGCACTTTGCGGCTTAAATTGGGATCCACTTATCCGACGAACTCCATATTCTGACAGACTTTGCCTTATAAAGCTGCCCTCGTTAAATAACCGTAGAACATGCCACGGTGTACTCTTCTTGCATAAGCTATTACTCCGCCTTATTGATTCTACTGAACTTCTTAAAAAAGTTACTTTTGTCGTACCTACCAGAGTTACTCGTAATTTTCGCCCCATAGCCTTGCAAGTTTTTAGATCAAATTTTGATCTGCATGATCCTTTCCGTGTCTTATGCTCTAATAATAAAACCTTTTTAATTTCCTCTCTTTTGAACGGTCTATATCTTCTATCACGTATTCTATCCTAACCAATATTATGAGGCACCTATTTGGTCATTGATGCTATTTTGGCTTTTTTTTTTTCTAATATACACTTGGTTATTGTAAATCCAAGTCTCTGGCCACTTTTTGATGTAAGTCGGTGCATATCGCTAAAAAGTTCACCAACCGGGCTAGTAACGTGCATTAGTTCATATCTATCTTTTTTCCTCGTTTATTTTTCAATATTTCATTTACATTTTTCTTATAATTTAAGGCCAACTGTACTTTGTTGTACCCCATTTAAAATAAATAACCGTCTACTAAACTAACAAAACTATTTCCTCCCCAGGTTTGGCTGGTTTCGCTGCTGCTGGTATTATAGGAGCCTACAAATACAAAAATCGTGGAACCATGAGCACCAGCGTATTTCTCATGCAGCTTCGTGTGGCAGCGCAAGGAACTGTTGTTGGTGCATTGACTTTGGGTTTGGGCTATACTATGGCTATGGAATACATCTTTAATAAAACGCCCAAGGAGAAGTAATTTTTAAGTTCCTCATTTTAGTAAAACTTAGTTGTACTTATTGATTTTGTAAGTTAATGCTTGAGTTTTGCATGTTTCCATCAACCCACACCTACAGTTTATTTTTATTTCTTTACTCATTCTTTTCCTTTTTTATTTTTAGTTTAAAACCGTTAAATAATTAACGTGCAGTAGACCCCTATAACAACCATTATGAATTGGACAGATTGATGCAGCTCATATGTATTTGTACCAAACCAAAGCAATTATAACATTATCATTAGATCCTAACATTCGCCCCAACACAAGCTCACATACAATGTAAAGTGTTTGCAAACGGCAAGCATTTCTAAGCTAATGCTAAAATGTTTCGTATACCTGTGTAAAATTGTGATAATGCTCGTTTTTAAGTAGTACTACGAGAACTAATAAATATAACTTGAATTATACGCAAGCCATGCATACTGGTTGAACGATAAATATGTACATGTGTATGTTTACAAAAACCTCTTAACGACGACAAAATAAAGTGTATGTAAATTAATGTATGATTAAATTGAAATTTTACAAGGAAAAATTCCAGTTCTTGACACGAAATGGGAAATTTCCAAAGATTTATATTATCTTACTCAATAATCAAATTAATTTGGTACTCTCAAATTTATTTAATTTTTTTTAGTGATTTTTAGCACTACTGAAGCGGCGATCTATTTCAGCAATAAAAATAGTTTTCTTGAATTTGGTACCATCGGTTGGACAATCATTGTAACCGTTAATATATTGTAATTTGCAAGAAGTTTGGCAAACCTGGCAAGCATTTTTATAATAGATATTAACAATTTCGATGGGAATATGTTGGCTTTTGAAGAATAAAATCGTTAAAATAGAGAGAGTAATTAGAATCAAATTTAAAGGTCTTTTAGAGCACTGCCATAAATGTCATTGGCACAAGATAGGGTAGTCCAAAGCGGCACTATAAAGATTCTTACATCCGCTAGTTGACTTCTCACAGCTGTTGAGAACCGCCTGGCCAATGATGTTTGTCGTTATGAAGTTGCAGCACAAAGTGATTGTAGTAATCCTTACTAAATCTTACGGCCTATGTGCGTGTTTTTCTTGCCCACGGCAATGGTAAACGAGCCTACATTTATACAAACGCATACATGCGTTTGATCGTCCAGAAAACCCAGTCTCCATTTGCTGCATTGGTGCACTCGTTCCCTTCTCCACTAATTGGTCTGAACACTAAACAAAGTCAAATGGGAGAGCTCGTCACACCAAGACATCTTGGTCATTCGAACAGCATTGTATCCATTTCAAGAGTGTACTGGATTTGTTCAGTGGTCTATCAATACACAACAATACTGTTTGCTTAAAGTTATTAAAAAGTCGATCTAGAAGATCCAAAATATGAAATCTTTTCAGACGTCTAACGTCCATACTATTGTCTATTAGGTTAATTGCCAGTGAGTTTTCATGGTTAGACAGTCTCCTTAGATATCTACGCGATGTTTTGATTATTTAATCTTTGACGTAAGGAAAATTTAAGTCTTTGTGTATTGGTTGCTTACATAGCAAGGAGCGCCTGCAATATTTCTTAGAGTTACAGATTGATATAGTTGAAAGCGATGCTTTGTAAAGCCGTATTTTATTTTCTAGGCTGAGTTGCGACCGTGGGCTTAAAAGCCAGTACGTTTTTTTAGTTTTTAATTTTCGCTATTTTGTCAGCCTTTCAAGTCAGTCTTCTGTCTTACTGTACCCCGAGTTATGTACACACGCAGAGATTTCTGCATATTAACTTCCATCCTCCATTTCTTAAGCCATTTTTCAAATATTGTAAGCTGTTCCTGTAAGCGCAGTGATGCATCATCTCTATAGTCGTTTGTGGCAATGAATGCTGTATCATCAGCATATGTTGCAACCATAGTTCCAATGACAGTCAGTAGGTCAGCTGCAAATATTGTATATATGACGGGACCTAGTACGATCCCTTGAGGAATTCCAGCATTAACATAGAACTTTCAATCAGTTAGATATGATTTTATAATTAAAAATAGGGTGCTGGTAACCACTTCTTAACTTTGTGAAATACACCGGGGTGCCATACCCTATCAAATGCTTGCTTTAAATCTTTAAAGACTCCTGCACAATACTGCTTGCTTTCAAAAGCACTCATTATAGTATGTCATGTCCCCTTCGAAGCCCAAACTGGTGTTCAGTTATTTAATTAAGTCCCCCAAAACAGGAAATGTTCTTCTTAAAAATATCCTTTCAAATACTTTAGTGAAAGTCACCAGCTAACTGATCGGACGGTATGAAGAGGGCTGTGTTCTGGCTTGCCGAGTTTTAATATCATGATAACCTCAGCGCATTTCCACTGATTTGGGTAGTGATCGAGTCTAAGCATGGCATTGAAAATGGAAGCAAGGAGTCTGATTCACTTTGGTGGTAAGTTTCTTAAGGTGATTCCATAAACTTTGTCAAATCCATTTCCAAATCGATTTTTTAAGTTTTATTTGCTTAATCTCCTTTGTTACTTCCTCAACAGTAGTTTTGCGAATAGGCCAGCTCATCTGACGAGGCGATTGTAAGAAGTTATGCACATGAGTAGTATTTCCGTTGTCAGATGATATATTTGGCTAAAAGACTGGATGCAAGTGTTTGGCAAAAGCCTCAGTTTTCTCTTCATTACTTATGCGCCGGTGACCATTTCTATTTTCTATAACTGTGCTTCTGCTGATGGGCCTCTTTAAATAACTGGTTTCCTTCCAAAGGTTATGGTGAGGATTATTTGAAAAAGAATCTAGATTTTTTAGGTTTTCTGCCTTATCCAGCCTTAATATCGCGTAGATTTGATTTCAAGTCCTTAGCTGCCTTGTTGAATATCCTTTTAACAAGAGAACTACGGCTGATTTGCCACCTTTTCCTAAGTATCCTTTTCTCTTTGATAAGTCTTCTCAGCTCAATGGGAAGAAATGGTTTTCTTACTTCATCTGTGCTTATTTGTGGGGTGAATAGAAAACCATAACATAGGTGAGTTATTCAACAGCTAGGTTAATCTCATCTCCATATTTAAGTGATATGTCCAAACTAGTTCGATCCTCAATCCAGTATTTATATCCAGCAATATCAGACTTTTTTGTAATAACTCTGTATGGTTTTTCCTTTTATAAAACAGTAGAGCCATACGTTACTATTATTGACGAATGGTCAGAGCTTAAGTCAAAGCTCTCCTTGATATGAAGTTGGTGATGTGGCACACCATTGTGAACAACAAAGTCTAATAAGGCAGGAATTTTTCGTGGATCACTAGGCCAGTACATACGTGGGTTTTCCGATAGAGACGGTTGAATCATTGAATTTTCTTGTGCATTTAAAAAGTTCGGTCCCTTTTTATTTTATTTTTTTATATATGTATGTATAGTAACCATGCACGCTGCGCTTGCACGCTTTTCAAGGGGAGCGCAGACTTTAATGCGTTCTTTTTTTTAAAGGCCTATACGCAGCACGCAAAATAATGAAAAATTTCATATAAAAAAAATGGTGGCGAAAAATTCTGATTAAAAATGTTTGACGATGGGTCGCGGACAACAAAACAAAACAGTGTTGTATTTTAATTTTAAAAATGCCTAACGTTAGATGGCGCCACTACTTTACTAGGTGTGGTAACACTAACAACATTTGTTGCGCGTTGGGTCGAATTAATATACATACATACATATATGCAGAATTTTTTTATTCGAAATGGCAGGTAGAAGAAAACGGTGTGAATCATTTCCAAGAGAACAAAAAATAGCGCCTATAAAAGCAGTACAAGCTCACCCAGTGTTATGGCATATAACACACAAAATGCACTTTAATGCACTGGTGAGAAAAAGTGCATGGGAGGAAATTGCTAAAATGTTAAATAAAGATGGTTTTTTTTGCAGCCGACCTTTATACAATTAGCTAGGCAGTCATACACGCATTGTTTACATTTAGTAATGTTAACAATACTTGATACAAATCCATGTTTGTTTTATTTATTTCTTTGTCTTATTTTATTTCGCGCTTAATTTTTGTAAACATAAAGCAGCTGATTATAATGTGAGTGTGGCCACATTAACCCAAAGTATCGGAAAAAATATTGATGTATACCGAAAAAAAACGATAACTCGATCAAAAATATCACTTTGTCTTACTGTGCACACACTGGAGCCACCAATAATATGAAAAAAATTCCATATGGAAATTTTCATGCTGCGTAGACCCCTTAAGATCTAAAACAGGGGTGTCCAGGCCCATTGCTCATCTGGCTCTTTTTGTTTTTGTAATGGCTCTTAGGCATAGGCAGCAATGCTCGTGTACATGCACGGCCCAAAATGTATATCACTCAATGCCAATGCAAATTACAAAAACAATTTCGCGAGTTCTCTCCCTTACTCTCTTTGATGTCTGAGCTCATGAGCACAGAAACAACCCTTGTGTATATTTGTTGTTGGCCTACTGATTTTCACTATAATTTTGTTGTTGTTTTTCGTTTGTGCTCTCTGAACTCTTGCACTTAAAAAAAAGGGTGTAGGATTGATCGCGGACACGAAATTTTTGTACACCATGTGTTAAATGTGAGTATTAAGGCATAGCTTGCAAAGAAAACAGAGTTACAACGAAAAACAAAACATTTATATGAGTATATACTATTTTTGTCAGTGTACACAATAACATGAAAAAACGGTTTGCTTTAGAATTTAGATCAAGGTATACTTATTTAAGGTAGCATACTCCCGCCGAAGGCTCTCAACGAAAGTTACCAATTTTTAGTTTCGTTGCGACTGCGCGTGAGAAGGGTTGTTTTCACGCATATTATTTTAATATGTTTGCGTTCTCTCTCTCTCGCTTTTTCTTGCTCTTTGTAAAATTGGTGACGACGCCGGCAGCATTACTCTACCTTAAATAAGTATACCTTGGCTTTGGATGTGTTAGTGTTTTTCTTTCAAATGTATTGGTATTTGCTTTTCCATAAGCAGCCTTTGGACACCACTGATCTAAAACATGCATGTCATAGACAAGCAATGGCAAGGGGGTGGTACGAAAAACGACTTTTTAGTAACTTTGGCGCCCTCTACCGCCAAATATATGAACTTCTGAATAGACCTGTAAATAGCCTTAAATATTTATTTAAATAACGGTTAACCCTACGGGAGGCGAAGGTCACCTTTTTGATTTTAGACTTTTTGGATTGTCCTTAAAAGTTTAAGCAACAGAAATTCCAGTGTGCAATTTTTTCTAGGTCAGGCACCTATTTGGTACATCTTTACTATACTAATAGGCCTGAAGGCCTATGTTGCTCTGGCTTTAAAACTACTTTTGTTCCCTAGAATTAATTCTAAGTTACAATATTTAAATAAATAAATAAAATAATAGGCATTTTATACCAACCATGGGAATGTTTGAAAACATCTCGAAATAAAACTAATTATAATTCGTTTGTTAATAAAGATGTTTTTTACAGTTCCCAAGTCCTGTAGCAAACTTCATCCAAATCGGTTGACTATATTGTTCCCACAGCAAAGATTGGTAAAAAAAAAAACGTTTTTGGTGCAAAAGTTGTTTATGTTCGTTCCATTTGTTTATAAAGATATCGTAACCAAATTTGGCAATCAATCTTTTGGAATTCTTAAGCAATATACCGGATTTAATTGCAATCTGGTGGTATAGGTTTTACTTGCCCTTATTTAAAACCTCAACATAAACCAAATAGTCAATTTTCTTTAAAAAAAAAAAAAAATATAATAAAAAGATAGCGTACGTTAAAGTCGGCCGCGGACGACTTTGGGTTACCCTGTACCACAACATTGCAATTAAATCCGATACATTGCTTAAGAACTACAAAAGATATTTTATTTGCCACATTTGGTTTGGACCGGTCGGTCCTATAAGGGCTATATCATATAGTCAACCGATTGATCCAATTTGGTACACTGATTAGGAACTATAACAAACTTCCGAGTGCCAAATTTGGTTACGATATCTTTATAAACAAACGAATTATCCATTTAAAACTTCTAGTTTTTTCGAGGTCATCTGAAACGCCCCTATGGAAGCTATATAATATATCCCCGATATCAAATATATAAAATAAACTTGTCTCCCCTGACATAATAACGCATCTAACCTGAGAATTTGGTTGCTCTATCTCTTACCGTCTCTGAGATCTAGACGTTCATACAGACAGACGGACATGGGTATATCGACTTCTATAGTCACCCTGATCATACTTTAGGTAACTTTGGGGGTCTCCTTCTGTATGTTACATACATTTTCGGCTTGCACAAACTTAGTATACCCTTTGTACCATACGGTACAGGGTAAAAAAATAACCTTATAGTAACGCTCCAAATCGGATTAGTATTTTTGGAGTAGTTTAGTGACACGCTGTATTTCAAGTTTGTATATGTGAACATATATTTATTTTCTTTTCAATTAGGTCTATGCAAATATTTATTAAGCTGTGACACCAGTGGCAGCAGCGCTTGTGGTGGCTGCTTGCTCTTCCTTAAGACGATCCTTCTTAAGGGGACCCATGAACGCCAGCTTATCGGCTGGTGTTTGGAAGCGACCATGACCCATCTTGGATGAGGTATCTATGAACTTGAGCTTGATCTGTTCCAAGGCCGAGCGCTTTGTGTGTCTAAGCAGCGATTTGCGTAGGGTGATAATACGCTTCTTGGAGCCAATGCAGCAGCCCTTGATCATGACAAAGTCGTTATTGACTTCACCATAATGAGGGAAGCCACCCATTGGGGTAATGCTCTTATCTGTCAAATCGTACTCAGTGGAGGCGTTGTTCTTAATGACCTGCAAGAGTTAGATCAAAATAAGTACATATTTCCAAAAGTCGTGTATTATGCAATACAATCAAGTCTCTTCGTTACTTGGCTGCAATCAGTCCTATCATTATAAAATATCATGGTTATTCAATATTTTTTACTTCGATGTCAATATTTTTAATAGTGTTGTGTGTCATCATGCCAGAGCCAAGCAACAGTTTAAAGATGTGTTAACGAACTGAGTATTATATTGGTAAGGTAGGGCTTACCTTGCCGTCCTTGGTGTGGATTCCAGCACCGATGCGATAAATCTTCTTGTTGATCTCAGTACGGTGATGATAACCCTTTTGACCAGCACGGGCCACTGTGGTTGACACACGGGATGGATGCCAGGCACCAATACATGCAACCTTACGCAACCCTTTGTGCGTCTTGCGGGGCAGTTTCTTGGTATGCCAACGTGATGTGACACCCTTGAAACCCTTACCCTTGGTCACACCAACGCAATCAATCATCTCATCTTGACCGAATACATTGCTGACCTGGATGGGTTGTTCCAAGTGCTCGCGCACCCACTTGATCTTATCTTCGATGGATCCACCGTTCAGCTGGATTTCCATAATGTGCGCCTTCTTTTGGCGCTGCTTGATCAAACGGATCTGTCAGTGGAGCACCAAAAGCAAAGAAAAAAAAGGACGTAAATATATAAATTTAAGAGGAACAGGTTGGACTGTGCGTAATATGGTTTAACCGCGCGATCATAGCCTAAGCGGCTACGCACCGTTACTGGAATATATTAAGCTTCGCCACCCGAGGGGCAATTTGGTCTTCGACGTTGCACTCATTGACTGTGTATTGAATGGACACAGTGGGAATGCCTTTTAGGCCAGACGCACCAACTGCCCACGCCCCAGTAATGGGGAGCGACACAGAAAGCGCAACAAGGCCAAGGACGTCGTAGCAAACGAATTTGTTTTAAAAGTTGATATTTACCTGCGAGTGAGCAATGACGCGAATAACTTTGCAATAACGCAGCATTTTGCGGAAATCGTTCTCGATGCTCTTCTTGCCAAGATCATCAGTCCATTTCTTGCTGGCCTTGGTGAATGCCTTCTTCTGGCTCTTATACCTAAGTTAATATGGAGTTGATATGAAGATTAGAGCATTAGTAGTGTCCTCCCAGACAGTTGACAAATTAGTCCTCCTCGAGGTTTTTCGCAACTCCACATGTTTGCTGTAGGACGATACAAAACGGGAAGTAAACCTCATCGCAATTAAAAGCGAGCGGAGATTAAAGCTTCCACGCCGGTTTGCTTGATAATTTGGTAAAGTAAAGCACGCCAAAGAACAAGGCAGCTTTCCAAACATCAGCTCACACGACTTGCACATATTTAAAAAGCTCTCTCAGCAAGCTGATCGAAGAACTTTATAATTTAGTTGTACTTTTAGTAACACTTTTACTTTGTGCTCCTACAAACGCAAACGAGCTTAACACGAACAAATTACATGCTACGAATTTGATCAGAAGGAAGGCAGCAGTGATGGTAGAAGGCTTTTCAACATGAATATTTGCTCATTCAGGTACCATCTTATCATCACCCAAATGTAGCACATAATAAGTGTGTGCCTCTTTGCATACAAAGACGTTGACAATTGTCGATGCTATTTTAAGTTTAGGTACATACCAGTTCTTATAGAAGCGACGACGGCACTCTTCGGACAGATGCTGGGCCCAGACGTTTACAAGAGCACGCAGGCCAAATGGAGTCTCAATGTAACCAACAGCGCCCACAACAATCATTGGTGGCGTTTCCAAAACGGTTACAGCTTCGACGACCTCCTTCTTGTTTATCTCTGCAAGGGCGATCAAAAAATATCGTGTTTGAATTGCATATCTCGAAGGTTAAGTGCTACATATTTATCGTATATACATAAATCAGTCCGCCCTAGTTTGTTTAAAATCACGGTTTATCATTCGTGTTCTAACCATAAAATTTAACTTTTTATCATCATGAAAATGTATCGTACTCATGTAAATTGGTATGAAAATAACTTACTTGAGCCAGGACGGTCTGCCTCTCGCACAATATGCGTCATACCGGCTTTGTAGCCGATAAAGCAAGTTAGATGGACTGGCTTGGTGGCATCATCCTTAGGGAAAGCCTTAACCTTTCCACGATGACGACACGAGCGCTTCTTGGGGTAGAATGCCATGGAGCCATGGCGGGGTGCAGAAAATTTGCGATGACTCTGCAATTATCAAATGTATTTATGTAATTGTAAATCTACTTTTATCAATTATCATATTATTTTTGTAAGGTTAGGTAAGTGGTACACGTGTGCAAAGCAAATAAAAAAAAAATAAAATTAAACGTTAAATTTTCAATTCTATAAATAATACCAGGAAAATGTATTATTGTATAACAATTAAAGATACTAATTGAAACTTTATTTTAAATTTTATGATTTACACTTATTATCAGCACACAATTTTAAGCAGACGTCTTACCATTACGACTGTTGAATCAAAAAGAACGGAAGTCCGTGAAGTTGGTAGCAGCTGCTTCAAAAAGTGCTGCCAAACATTTTGCTAGTCGTCGAAATGCATGGCAACGCTCGCGCTTGCATGTATCGACACAAAATTGCATACAATTATTATACATCCCTAGTTTGGTCAGATTTGGCGCTATTTCTATTTATGTGTTATTGTGGTCCGGTTTATTGTCAAAATTAAACAAAATATGTCTACTTTAGATTTATGCGAAAAGTATTTTGATACGCGTGATGTGTACAAGCTAATGGGTCTAAAGCAAGATGCTCAAGCAAAAAGCATTAAAAAAGCATATCACAAGATGTCACTACTTGTGCATCCCGATCGAGTCCCCGAGGCTCAAAAAGAGGAATCCACCGAAAAATTTAAGGTGCTCTCCAAAATTTACCAAGTTTTAACTGATGCCCAAAAGCGTGCGCTATACGATGAAAGAGGTGTAATTGATGACGATGACGAAGAGGGCAAGCTCAACTCTTGGTTGGACTTATGGACAAAAATTTTCAAACCGCTTACAGAAGAAGACATCAGTAATTATGAAAAGGAGTATATCAACTCAGAATTGGAACGCACAGATATTAAGAAGGCGTACCTAGGTGGTAAAGGCTGCATCAATTACATTATGAACCACGTACCATTTATGAGAGTCGAAGATGAGCCGCGAGTTCATGAGATTTTGGCTCAAATGATTTCTACTGAAGAAGTGCCAGAGTACAAAATTTTTACAGAGGAACCCGCATCGAAGCGTAATAAACGCCACAAGAAATACGCACGAGAGGCAAAGGAAGCTAAAGTAATTAAAGAGCGAATTCAACGCAACAGGAAGGATGAGGACCAACAAGCGAACGACGGTAACTTAGAACAACTAATATTGGCGCGTAAGAATCAGCGCGAGTCAAATTACAATTCCTTAATGGATCGTTTGTTGGAAAAATACGGCGATGAGGACGATTCAGATGAAGTGGATTTTAATGCTTTGGACAAAAAGAAAAAGTTGAAAGTAAAGCCTTCAGCCAAACTAAGCCCAAAATCGTCCAAACTTAGTGGAGTAAAAAATGGGCGAATTAAGAAGACAAAAGCTTAACCACATTCATATTTACAAACATAAATTAAAATGTATTAATTCTTTTTAGTACGTATAATTCAGATAAATACATAAAATAAATTTTTGGTTTAATTTGAAAATAATGGCAACCTGGGTAATTTTTTTACGGCGAGTTGGCATGCGCGTTGCATTTCTATGAAATGTCCAAAAACAAATTTTTTTTTATATCGTCCATAAATAAGCTAATATGGCTCCACCGCCGATAATAATTTTAAAGTGGTGCTATTACGCTGATGAAAATCAGTTGCAAGACAAGGAAATCCCACTAACCACCAGCAAAGTCGATAATTTTGAGAAGGGCGATGTGCCCAAATCATCTGATCCACCGCCAAATGAAACGCCTTACAAACAAAGGCCTGGCCGACCCGAAAAATTAATGAAAAAACGTAAGGATAAAAAAATTTTCACATGCAACTTGTGCAAAAATGTTTACCAACAAAAAAGTGAGCTAAGCTCCCACATGGCAGCCCACCTGAACTATAAACCACACCAGTGCGAGTAAGTATAGGTGATTACAAGCCACACTCATACCGACACAGATTTTCTTTTTGAGAATTTGTTTCAAATCCTTTCGGCAAATGGGCGAATTAAGGGAGCACATTCGACGTCATACCGGCGAGCGCCCTTACAAATGTTTGTACTGTGACCGTCGCTTTTACGACCGCAGCGAAAAGTCTCGCCATGAACGCATGCACACGAATACGCGACCCTACGCATGCAAGGATTGTGGCAAAACTTTTACCCATTCGGCTATACTAAAAAACCACAGAATACTACATTCTGGAATAAAAAATTTTAAGTAAGCAATTTTTTAAAACATATTTGGACATATTTAAAAACAACGTTATAACTTATTTTTTAGATGTTCCATTTGCGAAAAATCATTTACACTTCTTCATCAGCTCAAGGCCCATCTGCAAACAATGACACATAGGGGCAAGGAGAAGCTTGCTCTTGCCAGCACATCGGAGTACCTATATGACCAAGCTTAAATTTCACAAAATAAACGTACTACATACAAACTTTTCTTAATTCAAATTGTATTCGCAAAAACGGCTGAACAACAGAAATGAGTCGCAGAATTTTTTGTGTACTCTTAAATTGAGTACATTTTGAAAAGACTTATGTCACTTATTTGTGAAAAACATTACAGACCGACTAAGGTCTTATAGTTTCTGAAATTTCCACCACGACCATGATATTTCAAAAAGTATTAAAAAAATCTATTTGAGATTATTATATAGCCGTGCCAATTTACTTAAATATTTAATTATCAAGTTGGCAGGTCCATTGTTGCAGATGTTTTTTTAGTGCTGCCAAATCAGCGCAGCCAAGCCAAACAAATTAGTTCAGTTTTGTGAGCAAGCAAAAGTACATATTAATAAATTAATTATACATACATTCGTTACTTAAACATTATTAACTATGACTGCACCACCCATCGTAATACTGAAATGCCGCATCTGTCTCGGTGAATCCGACGAGACCAGCATGCACGCCCTTTTCGATTCAACAACTGGTCCCTCTGAGGAAACTGACACCGAGGACGCAACTATTAGTGAAAATTCAGGACATCGCGAAGATTTGGAGTCACAGCAATTTGGTAAAAAAATTGAATTTTGTTGTGGTGTAAAGGTAAGTTAATTAAAATAGAAAACTTACTAATATATTTCAATTGTAATTTCTCCAGATCCGCAGGTCTCCCGGCATGCCATCTACGATATGTCATCGTTGCCACGAATTTGTGCGAATGTGGTACCATTTTCGTCAAATGTGTCTAAATTCACAAGTTTATTTAGAAAGTTCATGTTTGGATGCCGAAAAGCCCGATGAACTAATCGATGCAAGTGACAGCGAGTATATGGAATACCTTTATGAATCGCTGCAAAACAGTCCAGCTCCCATTGTTTATGTACATCCCAATTCGACATCATATCCAATAGCACCTGAGGAAGAGGAATTTATTGTTGAGAGTGATTATGCCGCTGATGAAGATGGCAATGTTGGTGCTGAGGAAGAGCAAGGATACATCGATGTCGAACAGTCAATAAAACACAAACAAGAGGAAATATTTGTTGCAACTCTTGAACCTTTTGAATGTAATGACGAAATTTCCGTACCAAACTATATAAATGAGAGTCAACTGCCCGACAATGATCACGATGACAATAACTATGGTGACAACGATGATTTCTTATCGCCCACACCGTCACCTGAACCACCACCAAGTGCGCCATCTGGCAAACGCAGACCAGGTCGCCCTCGAAAACCAGATAGTGAACTTAAGTCAAAACGCAAAGTGTCTCGCACTCAATCGTCAAAATTTGATATGCAGTCAGAAGACTTGCAAACTTACAAATTCATATGCAACCTATGTGGCAATGTTTACCAAAAGAAAGCAGCGTATACCTCACACATGACAGCCCATTCTGACTATAAGCCACACCAGTGCGAGTAAGTAATATTAATCACAAGTTGCTAAAATAATTAATTTAAATTAATTGTAGAATCTGCTTGAAATCATTTCGTCAAATGGGTGAACTACGCGCACATATACGCCGGCACACCGGTGAACGTCCCTACAAATGCTTATACTGTGAGCGCCACTTTTATGACCGAAGCGAGAAGGTACGCCATGAACGCGTGCATACCAATACCCGTCCGTATGCATGCAAGGAATGTGGCAAGACCTTTACACATACGGCCATATTAAAAAACCATAGCCTAGTTCACTCTGGCAAAAAGAACTATAAGTGAGTTGCTGATAGTATTTTCTTTGTTGGATTAATTTTCTATATCTGATTTTCGCAACCACTCTTTCAGCTGCACCGTGTGCTCAAAATCGTTTACATTGCAGCATCAGCTTAAGGCTCACCTTCAAACAATAACGCACAAAGCTAGAGAAGAGCAAGGGCTTGCCAGCACTTCCAGCTAAATACTCAAAGTGCTTAGAATAATATTATTATGTGTTAAGCTAGACCTTAGTTATAACTTAAGACACTAATGTGTATTTAAAAAAGACTTGTTTGTGTGCGACTTTTTATTTTTCTTAATTTTGTTAAGATATGACCAACGAAGACGATTGAAGTTTCGATTTCTTTGTTTTCTATGTACATTAAATGCCAGCTTCGTAGCGGTGTGCGTGTGTATTTTCGTGCGCCTTTAGCTGGTGTGGCAATTTGAAGCCCTTGTTGCAAGTCAAGCACCTACCAGAATTATTAATACATAATAAGTATATATTTAAAGCATATGTTCTTGACTGCGTACCTGTGCGGCTTCTTCTGAGAGTGAACTGCTTCATGCGCTTTCAGTGATGTCGAAAGCGAAAAGGCTTTGCAGCAAACTGTACATTCAAATGGCCTTTCATTCGTGTGTATTCTAAAAAACAAAGCATATCAGAACTGTAATGCTGTTTTTATTCATTTTGTGTAAATTCTGTACTAAAATACAGAAATAAAAAATAACATGGCATGATAAAAACTAGTACAAACCGTTCATGTTTGCGATGTGTGCTGCGATCCGCAAACCGACGGCTACAAAATTTACACTCGTACGGTTTCTCGCCTGTGTGAGTTCGCATATGTGTATTTAAATTGCAAGCAGCGCTAAATCTTTTAAAGCACAATCTGCAAGTAAGAGAATTTGAGTATTGCTCGGGTAGTTTGCCTTTCTTATTAAGGAGACTTACTCGCATTCATAGCATTTTTCTGTGCGATGCATTCGTAAATGTGACTTAAGTAGGCTGTAATTTTTGAACGAATTGCCACACTCGGTGCAGGTATGCTTAGCCAAGTTCGAAGGATCACATGCTGCTCCGAGATCTACTGATGGGGCTGATAACGGTATTATGGTGGTATCTACGATTTCTGATTTGACGACATGATCTTCTTGCTCTGCCTCATGAGTGATGTCCTCTTCTATTAAGTAATCCACAGATACTGCTGCTGAATTTAAGGAATAAGAATCATTCCGAATTGTTGCAGCTGCGAGATTATTGGGCATCGTGTACTCTGTGAGGTCGCTATAATCAACTTCACTGTTGGTCTCTACGACTATCTGGCTAATTTTTTTGTCAGCTTCAGTTTCATTCATAGCTGTAACATAATCGTCGGAATAATTTGTACTCAGTTTGATTTGTTTGGCAATTGGTAGACATCTCTCAGAAGGTGGTGTTACAATAATAAACTCGGACATATCGTTTGCAGATCTCTCGTCGTTGTTTGCAATGGCAGGCTTTTCTGTGTTTTTAATCCTTTCATGAACTATCTCGTCGGGACTGGGTAGTTTTTGATTGAAGGAAAGTGATGGTTCATCATTGATTTGCTTTAAGTTATCCACGTCAAGCTGTCCGCCAGACAAGGCAAGCTTATGGTCTCTTGTAGCTTTCTTAATTACGGAAGCTTCTACATCCGAAACTTGAATTAACTCTTGAAAGTGTGTCTGTGTGAACATCGCTCGGCTCACTACACTTTTTAAATGTTGGTCAGTTTTTTTACAGGCACTTAAAAATTTGTGCGCTGATTGCAGTTTCAGTATGCATTCATTGCATATTTTATCCGGCAAGCCGTCGCTGCGATCCACCTGCAGTGAAATAAGGCTTTAATTGTGAATTCTCTTTTAAAATGAAAAATTTTGTGAGCTTACAACAACATCGGCGTATTTTTGCAGGTATTTTGCAAGATTGTCATCATTAAAAAGCGGCTGAAGCTCTTCGACACGCTGACAACTGCAGGTACGACACATGATCCACTTGATACTGATTTCCATAATTATAGCGATAAATGTATGGTAAGAACCTTTTCTAGTTTAAACAACTAAAATTAAAAGTTGTTTACGAATTGTTTTGTGGTCTGAGCTGCTAACCTTGTAATTTACTCCACAAATATATTTTGTTATCAAAAATTTATCGATAGTGCTGCCTGTCTCATCTCCAAACGCATCTGTCTATCTCCTTGTAACTCATTGAATTTTATTAAAAAGCTATTTTACTCTTCTAACTTATCAAGTCGAATGACATTACAGCAATTGGATAATTTGTTGTTGCCATTACTGAGAATCAATAAGTTAAACATTAAATATGCCAGAATATATGTTGTGTAGAATATGTTTAACAGAAGATACAAATCCGGATAACATGACGCCGCTTTTCGACGAGCACAACGAAAATATTCAATGTCAAGAGCTCGTCCGTAAAATTGAAGAAGTCGGCAGCATTAAGGTAAAAAATAGTTGCACAAAGGAACAAATTCACTTCTGGACACTAGGCATTTAAAATAACATATATGCATTTTTTTGTTTGATATAAATAGTTGCCACCACTCGAAGACATTTTGAGCATGTTGTGTTTTAATTGCCTTGATACTCTGACTAGAGCATATAAATTCCGTGAACTTTGTCAAGCAAGCGAGCGCACATTTTCGAAAAATGTAGTCAAGGTATTAAAATCAAGATTTGTATTAATCCGAATTAATAATAAAAACAATTTATTTCGGCATTTCATCAGTCCGAAATGAAAACGGAACCAACAGATGACCTCAATTCACATAACAGTCAAGCTGTTGAGTTCATCTACGAAACAGTCAATGAATTTATTGACGCAAATGAAGAAGTTGAATTGAACGGCATTATGGAAGAACGCTTAGATGGTATTGAAACGGATCATATTCACTTTGATGAGACGGTTGAAGATCTGGATGGGGAGGACATATTCAAAGGCCACAACAGTGACAGTGACTATAGTCCGACCGAGCGTGTGCGTAAGCCAAAGGTACGAAAAACGCGACACGGCAAGCGTGGGCGGCCTCGCAACACGCACCCGGCCTCGGCTAAACATCTAAGGGACCCAAAACACTCGACCAATACAAAAATGTCTGCTGACGGTGAAAAAATTGGCGACGAAACGCCTACAAACATAATTTGCGAAGTCTGTGGCAACATATACTCCAAAAGGGGTGCCCTTAACATTCACATGCGCCGTCATATGTCGGAAAAGCCATTCGAATGCGAGTTCGTAAATATGTCGGTCTCTAAAACAAACAAATTTAATATATATTTGGTGTTTTACAGAATATGCGGTAAAACTTTTGCAGGTCCCTCGGAGTTAAATCGACATATACGAGTGCATACGGGCGAGAAACCATTCACTTGTAAATATTGCTCGAGATCATTCGCAGATCGCAGTTCAAATATTCGCCATGAAAGGTAGGATTTGTTACCCAAGTTTTATACTTACTTATTAAAATTTTCTTCAGAACCCATACAAATGAACGACCATTTACGTGCACCACTTGTGGTAAATCATTCTCCTATTCCAACGTTCTGAAAAACCATTTGCTTACGCATACAGGAGAAAAGCCATTTATGTACGTACAATAAGTTTCGAGAATATTTTTTATTCGATTTTGAATCCTAAAATGATAATTCTTTAATAGGTGCATACCCTGCAATAAAACGTTTTCACGAAAGCATCAGCTTGAACAGCATCTTGGAACGCTGACTCATCAGCAAACTCTGAAATCACTTCACACTAATGGTGCGCAAAACTATTGATGGTAAAAAGTATACAAGACGCGCTAAAGCTCAAATGTAATTATTTGTACTATATTGTTAAATAAGTATTAGAGTTTGTTAAAAAAAATATATACATATGTACATCTTAAGATACGGGAACAACAAAAGCAATTCTTAATACGACGAAATTAGTCGAGCTGTTGATTGAACTGTTCAAATACAGTTTATAGGTCGGTTATCAGCTTATGCGTGTGTACTTGGCTCCGCATGTGAGCCTGCAGATGGCACAGTCTGAGAAACCACTGATTGCAAGTAGCGCAACTATTACAATAAAATTTTAAAGACATGAAATTTAAGACATTTGTCAATACGTACTGATAATTCCTTTCAGCCTTGTCATTATGTGTCAGCATATGTTTGCTCAAGCACCCGGAACTGACAAAACTTTTGCCACACTGATTGCACTCGTAGCAACGGTCATTTGTATGACGCCTTTCATGCTGCGCCCTTGTTCCCAGATCGGAAAATCGACTGCTACAAAACCTACATGAGTATGGCCGCTCCCCAGTGTGACAACGGTGGTGGCGAGTAAGTTCTCTCCTTGTTGTAAATCTTTTCACACAGGTACTGTGGGGAAATGTACGCTATACACAAGAAAATGGTAAGGGCATTGGTTGGATTATTCACCTGCATTGAAAAGATTTCATGCCAGAATGTCTTAGTTGATGGTCACGAAAATTAGCTAAATTTTTTATTTCCCTTCCGCATTGCTCACAGACATATGGGCCAACACTTTTACGCTTCTTGCATATACTTGATAAATTGTTAATTGCGGTTTTCGAAAAGTTGCTGGGAGGATTGGTCAACAGCGATGAAGCGCTATCATTTTCCAATTCTTCTTCTATCTTTACAAAAAAATAATCTATTTGAGAATCACTGCTATCGTCATCCAATTCGACGATATCCCACAACGATGGTTCCGTTTCTTCCAAGCTTTTCCACATATTGCCCTTTGCGTCAACCGTATGGTGAACAAACGTATTCATTTCTTTAATATCTCGTGTACTTGTGTTACCAGCGAGTTGCTTTTGTGATAGAATACAACGTTGGCGAAAATTGATGGCACAGCTTAGGTCCATAAGACATTTCTGGCATATAAGTTTTGGATAGCCATCTATATTTTGTAGCTGGAAATAAACAATAAGAGCGTATTTTAATTTGTACGAAGCATGCAAACAAAAATATGTACATGAGGACATACCTTCAAGCCAGTAATTGATTGAATTTGCCGAAGCAAATATTCCTCACGTGTCCCAAAAATATTAACCATTTCGTCATTTTTATCATCATAGATATTGCAAATACGGCATATATTTTTTTCCATATTTTAATGTCCTATGTGCATACAATTTTTATTAGCTTGCGCAATTTAGTTGTGTTGTTTGGCTCAGAATCACTTAAATTGTACGAATTTTAAAGTAAACCAATGATCTACATTTAAATTTAGTTCCGTTGTAGTGAATGAATAAGAAAATTCCCGTAAATAATAAGAAAACATTTGAAAGATAAACGCTAAATATATTGCAACTTGGTTCGCGAGCTAAAAGTGAACTAATGATTCAAATTGAATAACTCAAATCTATCGATTTTCTTTTTGCTTACCATTCACAACGAAACGTTAAAATACAGCTGTTTTGTTTTCAGTCTTAATAGATATGCGAGTTTTATTATTTTATAAATAAAAGTAAACAAACGCAATATGCCACTTCAATGTCGTACCTGTGCGGGTACCATTTACAATACAAATGCAAAAAATCTTTTTTATCCTCACAATGGGGAAATACTTAATAACATTTTTTTGGTGACTGGGATGGCGGTAAGAACATAACATTGTTTACAAATGGCTAAAAATTAATATATACATAGATAAATATGCATTTTTGTTTCAGCTTTTTAAAGATCCAACGCTTCCTAGTTGCATATGTGCAGGCTGCCTAATCGATCTGAATCGTGCCATAATTTTTCGAGATCAATGCATCAACACACAGGAGCAATTTAAAAACTCCCGGTCACAAAACATTTCGGCAGACTCCCAAGTTGAATTTGAAGATGATAAATATGTGCAAGATATTAAGTTCGAGATTGAAAATGAAGCTGTTACAATACCTATTACCGATTTAGACGAATCTTCAATTGAGAACAAGAGTTTTTTAATTTTAAAGGAAAACAACGATATAAGTGTCAAAAGGGAGGCTTTTGTAGACAATCAAACCACTGATGATGAGACCAATTCTTTGATTGCAAGTCTACGCAAAGAAATTTGCAGTATATTTGAAGACAGTAGCGAAGAAGATTTGCCAACTGAAGAGTTTTTAGAAAGTTCGGATGACTCAACAAAAAACAATTCTAATAACAGTCCCAACACTTCCTCCTCTGCAAACAGAGATATTAATAGTAGAGCCAAACCCTTAGGTGCTGCAATACCTTTAAAAACGCGTAGCCAACGCCAAAGAACAATTAAACAAATAAATGCGCGTGACGAGCTTTCAGATCAATATAGCGAGAGTACGTCAACTAGTCCTGCTACAAATAAACAAATCTGCCATAGTAGAATATCGCAGAAGGACAAAAAGAAATACGTTACTTGGAAACACCTCACCGAAGATGAAGTTATTGCACGCAAACGACAAATGCGCCGCAAAGATTGTGTGTGTGATCAGTGTGGCAGGCACTTCACCGATCAAAGTAATTTCAAGTTACACATGCTACGGCATACCGGCATCAAAAACTATTCATGCGAGGAATGTAGTCGAAAATTCTATACTGAACATTTGCTGTCCCTTCATAAAAGGATCGTACACAATGGCGAAAAGCCATACGCATGTAAATACTGCTCGAAGCCATTTCACAACAGCACAACAAGGGCTATCCATGAGCGGTTCGTATGAGTATTATTAATTTTTAATATCAACATTTAAATTAAATTTCATTCGGCAGCACTCACACAAAAATACGTCCATATGTATGTAAGCACTGTAGTAAAACATTTAGTTCAGCGTCCGGCCGCAAGCGACATGAGTTAATACACACCGGTGTAAGGCCGTTCCAGTAAGTCTCAATAAGTATTTTTTTCTTTATTAAGGATTTATATTATACATTGTATGTAATTTACAGGTGCTTAACTTGTAATCAAACTTTTCAACGCAACACGCATTTAAAGGCGCATTATAGATCAAAGCTGCACATTCAAAAGGAAATGCTTTATCATCCCATTAATGACGCATTTGAGTAAAACCAACTTAATAGCTTTAAAAAAGGTTAAATAACATGAATAATATTTAGGTTCAAAAATAATATAGCAAACCAAAAATTAAGCGAAACGCATTTAGTCTCTTCCTCTTGTATTGCCAGTCGCCAGTGTCGTCGATATTCATTTTTTATGTTCACTGTGAATGTCAAACTCTTATTGACACTACTATAGCAATTTCAAAGCAAACCATTTTGTGTATCTAATATCTAAATATTATTTGTAATGGATCAATTTTGCCGCACTTGTGGAAAAACGATTGACCAAAAAAAATGCATAAAACTATTTAACAGTGCAAATATAAACCTTTTGAGTTGTGCGCGTAAATTTGCAAACTGCTGGGTAATACAAGTTCCAATACTGTTTGTTAAAATGTGTGTAGGGATAATTCTAATCCTATTTATGAATGTATTTACGTAGCTAGAAAATGTGACAGGTTTCCCAACTCTTGTGTGCCGCGATTGTCAAAAGTTGTTGAAAAAGCTTGAAGCCTTTCGCAAACGTTGTGGAAAAATTGAATATTATCTTACCAAACACAAAAAGTCATTGGGTAGGCCTGAACAGCAACAATGCGACCCACTTCAAATTGAAGAGCAAGCTGCTGCTTCCCGTGCCAAAGAAAAAGAATCTCGTTGTACTAAAGCAGATGAAGCACACAGTACTGAAGACTCCTGCGATAGGCAAATTAATAATCTCTTGCCGAAGTATGATTTCAAAGATCAAGATGATTCAAACGATGATGTCGGAGAAATGTCGTCAGACGATGTTCTTGACATAATATCTAAGGACAATGTCCAAAATGAAATGGATAAAGAGGATCCGAAATTTCTTATGAAAGATCCTGTTCCAGAAGCGAATACCAATCCGAATAGACCAAAGGCGACTGCTGGCACACGCACAATGCGTCTCGGGCGAAAACTCATCCGAGTTAGAATGACAAACGAAACACATCCCAAACGAATCCTTGACAAACGCCAATGGGCGCCAGCAAATCCATGTATTTGTGAATTCTGCGGGCGTCAGTTCAAAGACGTAAGCAATATGCACGTCCATTTGCTACGACATACGGGAACCAAGAATTTTGAATGCCCGCAGTGTAACGTCAAATGCTATACATTACACTTGCTAAACCGTCACTTATTAAAGCACACAGAAGGACCGTACCCATGCACATTCTGTGGGGTAGAATACAGTACTAATAGTTCCAGAATGCGTCATGAACGGTACGTGTGAGCAAACAAAATTCGTTTTTAAAAAATAAATGTGTATACCCTTGAAATTTACAGTGAGGCTTGCAAATTAGGCCGAGCACCGCAGGCTAAAACTGAACTTATAAGAAGGGGTGAACGCACATTTCAGTAAGTGTTGCACATTTGTATAATTAAGTAATTATTAATGTAATGTTTATAAAAATTCTGTTATTCCCCTTCAAGCTGTGACGTATGCGATTTATGGTTTCTTCGAGCTGGCAATTTACAACAACACCGAGTTTCTAACAATCATATTGAAAATGCACGTCGAAAATCGCGTTTGTTCAACAAAAATGTTGCAAAAATAACTTTAACAGCTGATGACAATTAATAAGGAGGAGCTGAAGTTTCTGCACTAAACTAAATAATTAGGCCACCCAGCAAAATCATCTATATCAAAAAAATATGTTTCGATTTTTTTGGAATGGTGGTATGCGTATGCATTCCAGCTTCACATGTTACACCAATAAATAAAAAAGTTTTGAAAAGAGTAAAAATAGTAAAATAACATACGGGAGTAGGCTAACAGTCACAAAAATCGATGTGGAATTGAACTTTTTTATTTTGGGTATTTAAGAGGCGGTCAAATTCTTAAAAAATTAAGTAAAATGCTCGGATGTCTCGAAATAAATATAGGAGGCCTCACGAGGTAAAAATCGAATTAGATATACCATTCATAAGGCCCAAAACGTTAATTTTTCTCTACTCACGTTTTATATAGATATAGTAACCAAATTTTGCTTACGAAGCTTTTTGAATTCCCAAGCACTGTAACAAATTCGATTAAAGTCGGTTGACTATATCATATAGCTCCCATAGGACTCTTTGGATAAAAAAATCGATTTTGGTGCAAAATTCGTCTGTTTTTTGATTGTTAATAAAAATATCGTTACAAAATTTGGCAATCAATTGTCTTTTTGAGTACTTAATCAATATACCACATTTACTTGAAATGTGGTGGTACAGGGTAATACCACCATTATTAAAGGATCCAAATCTGTGCCCTTTGCCACAAAAATTGCTAGTTCACTAACCCAATTGTAATTTTTATGGTAAGCATCAATGGTTGCGTTGGGCTTGGTTTTACTTACATATGTCAATTATACCTTAATTTACCTTATAGTACAAAAAGTATATTTAGTCGAAAATTTATGTAACATACAAAAGGATACCCCCAAAGTTACTTAAAGTATGATCATCGTAAGTAGAGAACGTCTGGATAAGCAACCAAACTTTCAGTTAAGATTCCTTATTATGTATCAAGAGACAAGTTTATTTTTTTTTTATATCGGCGACATATATAGCTTCCATAGGAGTATTTCAGAGCAAACGATTTTGCGACATAATTCTTTTGTTTTTCGTTTGTTTATGAAGATTATGTAACCAAATATTACAATCAAAAGTTTTTAAGAGTGCTTATTGGTATATGAATTCGTCCGCGTTAATCAAATACTAAAGGTAAAAGATGCTTCCAGAACATGCATAGGGTTTTGAGTGATAGATAAAATATGATAAATTACAGATAAAATAGCATTTAAAGATATTTTTGAAGTTTAGATAATCATTTCTGCTGTTTTGTAATATCAAACTTATTAAATTCAAATTATTCCCATATGCTTGTATTAATACATAGTTACTATTTTTGATTCAGCTCTTCTTCAATTACTGTATCAATTTCATTTCTGTTTTTGACTTGTTCTTCGTTTGCCATTTTGTTTATATGGTATTTCGAGCGATAATGTCCGTTTAAATTGGATTTACATAAAAAGGGTAAATTGCACGTCGTGCAGCTATAAAAAAAAAATATATATAATGGTAAAATATTCTTAGATTCAAATATTTTTAAAAACATACTTGTACGGGCGTTCTCCAGTGTGAAAACGCTGGTGATTTCGCAAGCTGTGTTTGTCGAAATAAGCCTTATTACAAGTCTCGCATATGAAAGTCCGTTTGTCATCAGTTTGCTTAGTATGCATTCGTCTGTAAAATAAGTAAACATTAAAAAACTGCAAATTATAATAATATTTCAATATTTCATACCGTTCATGTCGATTACGTATCGAGGTTCTAAGAAAACGCTCATCACAATATCTGCAGGCATACGGTAATTCTCCTTTATGCCTTGTCCGTATGTGCATATTCAGTAAATATGAGGTATAATCTTTATGATCACACTCCGGACAAGCATATTCTTTTAGACCACTATGGCGCAACATATGCAGTTTGAAATTTGTGGGGTCGGTGAAATGCTTGCCACATTGGTCACAAACGTGATCTATAACACGTCTTTTGCGTTTTAATTCTTTGATTTCCTCTTCGGTAAGATTAGACCACTTGATAAACTTTCTTTTTTGTGTCGGTTTATCAGTGGACAGGTCGGAGGAATTATTGATTTCATAATTTAAGCTCGATTGAGAATCGGGCCTACCGTCTTCTTCCAAATTCGAGACAGGTACGATGCTTTGAAGCGAATCCTCACCACTTATTGTACCATCTGAGTCGATTCGAGCTAGCTCAGAATCGTTTAAAGGGTCAAGTAGCTCAGTGTTTTCAATTTTAGGTGTCAGTAGGTGTTCTTTTTTTTCTCGTTTAAGAAATACAAGACCGTTGTTTTTCGCTGGCTTCTTGAAGCTTCCTTGTAATAAGTTTTTGTGTGTGTTAATGCAACGCTGTCGAAATAACATTGCATGATTTAAGTCCAACAAACAATAAGCGCATATGTGTTCGGGCATATTAGGTTCGTCACTTAGCTTAAAGTAATTTTTGAGTTGAAATAACTGTGGTTATGTTGTATTCATTTTTTTTAATAATGTCTACCCACCCGAATACCAGTCAGCGCTTCAATCTTGTGTAGAATGCTGGAGTTTGATTTCTCAAAAATATTTTTAGCATTTTGATTGTTAGTCTGCTCGCCACAAGTTCGGCAATGAACTGACATTTTCCTCTTTGTTGTTGATAGTTTTGGTAAATTTGTACAGATATAAATTTCTAATGAACTCCATAAATCGACATTCTTGCCAGTGGGTACATATCTATTTCAATCGTATAAAAATATTAATATAGATAAACAATTTCGTATGGTAACATTGACACGCGTTCTGTGCTATATTTGTTTACATTTGAAATTGTTAATAAACAATGCAAATAATAAAATTATATGTTTTTTTGCTGGTTAATTGGATGTAAGACAAACATTTAACACGTTTGGTCACGAAATTTTTCTGCAGGGTGTATCCTAAGGATGTGCGATACCGATCCGATATTTTGAATCTACGGAATATCGAAGTCGATACTGAATATTCAAAACCGATATTTTGATTCTTGATTAATCGTCGATCCGATACCAATTTGCTTAGTATCGGTATCGAGCTAAATTTCGTTTTACATTTGGCGCTTAAAATTTATTTTGCAAAAGTTTCTTTATGGTGGTGAATACCACTTGCAGTTGTCTTTTTTTGTTGTAAGCCGAAGGAGTATCAAACTACATAGAGACGAATACTAGACACTTTTGAAAACTACTCGGTTGCCAAAATCGCGATGTTTTGAGGGTTTACATTTGAGTTGCTGTTGTGTGCGTATTACCATGCAAGACAACAACAAAAAACAGCTGGCGACACACATTTTCTTTCATTCTATTCGTTTCACACACGTAGACAACAGCAACTATAATGTAAGCCCTGAAACCGTCACGATTTTCTGCGCCACCGAGTACGTTTTGTGCGTGTGCGTCTCTATCAGTTTGAAACTCCTTTAGATGGTGCCTTCAGCAAAATCAGCTCTTTGGTTTTGCGCCAAAAACAAAACTTATGTGCAGCTAGTTACAAGAGCCGAAGCCACGCACCATCAACTTCGTGTCTGTTGCTTACGAACGCACAGTGGCACGGCAGCCGCAAAAGCGTTGTAAAAATCAGAATTTTGATGAAAACATTTTGAAAAGTCAATTATTATTATTTGTGTAATATGTACTGCGACCCAAGTGGATCTATTATACCCCCTTCATGGCTTAGAGCTCTCCCAAAAGTCCAATTGCCTGCATATACTCCAGTATTTTGCTTGGACTTAGGGTAACAACACTCTCCGGAGAGATGACGTACATGCCTAGAAGTTTGATTCTTTTGGTGACGAGTGCTATGCATTCACATAGTAGATGCACTGAAGTTTCTTCCTCCATGCTACAGAAGCGACAAAGTCCACTATCCGCTATGCCAATTTTATTTAAGTGGCTGCGGAGCCTACAGTGTCCCGTCAAGAGACCCGCCAGGATCCTCACGGTGTTTTTCCCGTGAGTTATCATGAGTTTGAACCTCTTACGGTTGTAGTTAGAGAGGAGGATTTTTGACTGCTTAAGCCCTGGTATCTGTGCCCAGTGAAGCAGCCGTTTGTTTTCCTCCTCTTTCCTCAATAGGTCCCTTACCACGTGGTTGCCAATCCCACAGTGTGGTTCAGGTCCGATTAGCGGTGTGAGCTTGTTTCTGGCACCTAATTTGTCAAGTGCAGATCTCACTTCTTTGACCAGCCTTGATGTGATCTTGGCTCTGCTAATTGCCTTTATCGCTGCTTGACTATCAGACAGGATGGAGATTTCCTTGTCGTGGTAGTTCTTTTGCAGATTAAATTCTGCGCACCTTCCAATAGCACAGACTTCAGCTTGAAAAATGCTGGTGTGTCTGCCTAGTGACTCATGATATTTAGTCCTGGGTCCTACTACCCCCAGGCCACTTCCTTCATCGGTGAGGGATCCATCCGTATACCACTTTATTGTCTGTGGTTTCATTGGGTGAACTGCCGAAAGAGTTGTCCAGGCCTCTTTCGTGCTGAGTTTAATATCGAAGTTCTGATTGAACTTGTACTCAGCTGGCGTTTCATCTCTAGGTTGCAGAAGCATTGGTATGTCCTTTGCTAAGTCTGCAGCGTCTTTCCTCGTGAGGTTGAAGTCAACTCCTTCCCTCCCAATTCTTATTAACGTTGCTTTCTGCTGCATATCAACAACGATATGAAGCGGTGTAACATCCATTAATACTTCGATGGCCGCAGTAGGACAAGTGCGCATTGCTCCTGTCATACATATGCAGGCCATGTACCCCACGACTTCCCGGCAATGCTTCTACACGTAAAGAGAGCCCTTGAGCACTTATTTATCGTGTTGTTTACATGGGTCTTGAAGTTAAGCTTGGCGTCAAAGGTGACTCCAAGATACTTGACTTCATTACTTGTTTCTATGCTGCATCCTCATCCTTCCAAGTTTATATCTCCTTGTGAAGGGTACTATGACTGTTTTGGCAGGGTTGAGACTAAGGCCTGCGTTTTTACACCAGTCATTAGTTTCCTTGAGCCCTAGCTGGATAATATCGCAGAGTGTTTCTTCATACTTGCCTCTGGCTATAATGACGATATCGTCAGCATAGCCTTGGCACAGTATGCCTCTGCCCGCTAGTTTCTCCAGTAGCTCATCTACTAGTAGACTCCATAAGAGGGGTGATAGTACCCCGCCCTGAGGGCAGCCTCTTGTCGTCGTTACGGTGGTGGATTGCCCACCAATAGTTGCTGTGGCTTGCCTAGACGCTAATTTTGATTGATGTAAAACTTTGTTCTAGCTTAGTTAAAGTAGATACTTCGTTGGACATTGAATTCATTTGTGTCAAAATAAGTTTGCATAACTCTTCATGTTTTATAACATGTTCGTACATTCCTCCTTCATCTACTACTGAAATTTATTTGCAACACTTGGCTGCAATTAACTATGTTCATTCGTTTTTACATAATCGCGACAATCTCTTAGTTTTAGGCGATTTTAACCTTCCAACCATTTCATGGGTTTCGTCACCTTCTTCTAACTCTGTTATTTCGTCCTCTTATAACGAATTCCTGGACGGCTCGATTTGCCATTACTGCAAATAAATGTCGTCCAAAACTGTTTAAATCGAATCCTTGATTTGGTTTTTGCCAATGATCCCGCTATTGTGTCAGTCTCCAGATCTTCGCCGTTATCTATTCCTGAGGATTCATATCACCCTACTTTGGATATTGAAATCCTTATTAGTGCGCCTCAACCACATTTTTCTTCTCCTGCTATTGTCCGTCGCCGCTGTTTTCGTAAGGCTAATTTTACTATGTTAAACGAACTTTTAACCTCCACTGGCTGGTCCCGCTTGATGAATTGTGATGACGTGAATGAAGCTGCATCATTTTTCTATGATACGCTAAACATTATATTTGATGCGTGTGTCCCTTCGACAAATGCTTGTTTTTCGCTCAAACCTCCCTGGTTTACTCGGAATTTGTCACATTTAAAAAATTTGAAATCTAGATATTACAAGAAATTTAGAATGACAGGCTCTAATCGTGATTTCTCTAATTATTCGTATGCTCGATCAGAATTTATCCTTTTAAACAGAAATTGCTATCAAAATTATTTATCCCGTTGCCGTGAACAATTTTCTGTTGATCCGAAACAGTTCTTTAATTTTGTAAATTCTAAACGTAAATCTGATCTATTTCCTTCTACACTCATGTATAATGGTGTAGTAGCCTCTACTGACGCAGGTATATCTAACTTATTTGCTAGTTTTTTTCAATCTACTTACTCTTCAAAGTCTTATTCTCCTAATTCTTATCCTTTCAATATTTCGTCTGGTAGCGGTCTATATGTTCCATTTATTAGCAATGATGACCTCAATTCTGGTATTTGTTCGCTTAAAATGTCTTACTCGCCAGGCCCTGATAATGTTCCTACCTGTGTTATCAAAGCTTGTGCACTTGCGCTTCATGAACCCTTGCTGAAACTATTTAATTTGTCACTTGAATCGGCCTCTTTCCCTACCATTTTGAAATCGTCTTTTATTATCCCACTTCACAAAAAGGGTAATAGATCCGATGTTTCCAATTATCGTGGCATCGCCAAATTGTCATCAATTCCCAAATTGTTTGAAAAAATTTTAGTGGCTCATTTGCAGCATCTTTGTAAGTCCCTTATTTCCCCGTGCCAGCATGGATTTATGAAAGGTCGATCGACCTCTACAAACCTTCTGGAGTTTACATCCTTTGCATTTAAAGGATTTTCAAATAAACTTCAAACAGATGTCATTTATAGTGATTTTAGTAAGGCCTTTGACTCTGTTAATCACAAGCTCCTTCTTTTCAAGCTTGGGCTCTTAGGATTACCGACCAACTTTCTCAATTGGATTTCATCTTACCTTGCTGATAGAACCCAAAGAGTTATAGTTAGGTCTACTGTTTCCAAAATTGTTCAAGTATCTTCCGGTGTTCCGCAAGGTAGTCATCTAGGTCCTCTTTTTTTTACCCTTTTTATAAATGATCTGCCAAATGTGGTAAATCATGCCCGTGTTCTTATGTTCGCTGACGATGTTAAACTTTGTTTCTCGTTTAATGATTTCATGTCACATCTTTTACTTCAGGATGATTTAAACTCTCTTTATAACTGGTGTACGGTCAACCATTTGAACTTAAACCTTTCCAAATGTATGTTTATGACATTTCATCGACACAAACCTCACTTGGTTAATTACTCCATAAATGGTTCTCTTTTGGTGCGTATCTCTTTATGTACTGATTTAGGTGTTACTTTTGAGCCTAAAATTACCTTCAACACCCATGTTTCTACAGTTGTGAATAAAGCTAGGTGTGTTTTAGGGTACATTAAACGCTGGTCAAAAGAATTTAATGATCCGTATACGACCAAGGTTCTTTATTCTGCTCTCGTTCGCCCAGGACTTGAGTACTGTTCCTGTGTTTGGTGCCCTCAATACCAAAAATATCAAGCACGAATTGAATCTGTTCAGAAACAGTTTCTCCTTTTTGCTCTACGAAGCTTAAATTGGGACCCCAATATCCGTTTGCCTCCTTATGCCAGTAGACTTCTTCTAATTGATCTACCTTCATTGAAAAATCGTAGGATTGCCCTTAATGTTATTTTTTTGCACAAACTTATAACATGAGCCTTTTAGAGTTTTATGTTCGAATTTTAATGACTTGGCGCGTATCCTCTCAAGTGAACTTTCGCCTTCCAGTTTGATGAGAGCTGTCTTGAACCACCTTGGCTCCAGTTAAAAAGTACCCCAACGGGCAGGAGTCCGATTATTTTCTGGATTGCTGGTTCTACTTGTTTGCTACTGACCACAATTGGCTGTGGGTAGGGGCATAGCTGGCCACCAGGCAAATAAAATTCCCCCAACGGGTCAGTGGCAAACTACCTAATGTTAATTATATTATATTATATTAAATCTTTTAAAAATTTGTTTATAAGTTTCTTTTTGTATTATGCTTTTTAAATTAACCTTGTTTTTTGTTTTTAAGTAATCAACTGATTATATTATATGTTGATCCTAAATAAATAAATAAAAATAAATAAATAAAATAAGGGTTTTCAGCTGATATAGTGCTGTGTCCGAAGACCTTCCTGCACAGGGCATTCATACAGATGCATGTTGCATCCTTTGAAGGGGTCGTTGTACTAGCAATGTGCTTCTAATTCTGAAATCTACCAGCTTTTCCAGCCTTTTCAGCAAAAACGAAGTTAAGCTAAAAGGGGTGTAAGACTTTGGATTAGTGATGTCTTTCTTCCCAGCTTTCGGGATGAAGACCACCCTAGCTGTACTCCATGCGGTAGGTATATGCCCTAGCGCAAGGCTGCTAACCAGTACTTCCCTAATGGGGGTCAAGAGGTTGCCCAGTCCTTTCTGTAGGAGGACTGGGTGTATACCATCCAGACCAGGAGATTTGTAGGGCTGGAACGTGCCAATTGCCCATGCTAATCTCTCAGGGGTTACCGTGGACTTGGCAATGGACCAGTCAGCGGCACGCGATTTATTTCTACCTGTTGGCTGAATTCTACCTTCCACCAGTGCAGTACTTCCAGGGAAGTGCATGGCTAGGAGGAGTTCTAGTTTCTCCTTACTGTTTTTTGTGAAGGAGTTATCCGGTTTCTGGAGTGCTAGATTCAAGTCTGGCACTCCTTTGGAAATCGCTTTGTGAAGTCTTGCGCCTTCACTTGTTTTTTCAATGGCTTCGCAGAAGGTTCTATAATTCCTTCGCTTGGCTTTTCTGATTTCCTTTTTATACAAGGTCAGACTATTTCGATAAGCGTCCCACTCTCCAACGCGTCTCGCGGTATTGAAGAGTTCCACCATGGGGCGTCCTTTTCCTTCTTTGCGTTAGCAAGGGGCAGCTTTCATTGAAGGCGTTCACTACACACGTATTCAACTCCTCCACTGCGCATTCCAGTCCAACTGGGCTTCTGGGTTTTCCAGATGCTCTGCTGGCTAGGAACTTTTCCCAGTCTGTGTTCCTGGGGTTACGTTTGCGTTCGCTACTCTCTAGATTCAGCCCTAGGTTAAATCTAATGATCCTGTGGTCTGACATAGACTCTTCAGGAGACACGTGCCAGTGCCTAATATGTGGCTTTATTGCCCTACTGGCCAAGGTTATGTATAGAACCTCGGATCTTACCCTAGTTACAAAAGTCGGGACACTGCCGACGTTTAAGATTTCTAGGTTACTACTTGAAATAAACTCTAAGAGTGACTCACCTGTAAGGTTTATATCCGTGCTGCCCCATACCACGTGATGCGCATTAGCATCGCATCCAATGATGATGGGTAGATGTTGTCTTGCACAGTGTTCCACGAGTGCTTTGACCTCGGGCGGTGGGCAGGTTTCGTCTCCCGCAAAATAGACGGAAGCTACTACTGCTGTCCTCACTCCACCAGCTTCTTCAACCACGATGGGTAGGCAGTCACCAGTGAGGAATTCTGTAAGTATGTTATAATTAATACTTCTACTTGCCAAGATACAGGCTCTAGGGAGTGGGTCCCTATGGTCCCAAATTACCTTAGCATCTTTCACGTACAGTCCTTTTACGCCCTGGTTGTACCAGGGTTCCTGTACCAGGGCTAGCCCTAGGTGTTGTTTAGTGAACATCCTTGCCAGTACGGCCGAGGCCGCCTTGGCACGGTGGATGTTCACCTGGGCTATCCCTGTACTTCCGACCATAGGATCGGTTCCACAACTGGCGTCTGAGGTCTGGAGGTAGTCTCCAGATTCCTCTCTTCTTCTTCGCCCAGCTCCATGGCCAGTTCCCGCGAGGTCATGGGAGGCTGATCTTCCATGTCACAGCTCGCCTCAATCACTGTGGTATAGAGGTCTTCGTCTTCCGCCAGGTCTGCAAGGGAATCAGAGGTGTTCACTACCTCATCCTCCGCTGCAGATTGGGGAACCGAGGCCGGATTTGCCTCTTTGGCAGCCGTCTTGCCCCTCCTCAATCGACTCACCGGGATACTTCCGAACCTAAAGTTCAGCTTGTAACCGTTCTTTATAATTTCGGCACAGGAGTTGTAGTCGATGCCGAGGACGAGGAGCAGACCGCTTCCTTCGCTTTACCTCGACATCAACCTCCAGTAGTCCGTGTTCAGATGGTTCTGCTTCTGGATCAACTCAAAGATCCATTCCGTCGGCTTGTCTCCCGTTCTAGGGCAGAAGATGGTGATAGTGTGCGCCGCCGGAATGTCGTCGCCCATCCTCGCCTCTAGTGAGACCCCTTTTCACAAACGCAGGGTGGGGGCTGCCAGCCGCAACCACTCAGCCGACGCTTCGTCCCAGCAGTCCACGACTAGATGGCCCACCCTGAAGTGGAACCCATCGAATACTATTGGGGAGTCCCAGCCTGATGAGATAGCTCCTACAATATTGCTTCCTCAAGCAGCGAGAGATCCTCACCGCTGAGGACCACCTGAGGGTACTCCTCAGGCACAACTGCTACTTTTAGCCTCTTGGCCACGGCAGCATACGAAGGTCCCTCCGTCGTTGTCCTGGGTGTCGAGGGTTGGTCCTCGGCATCCAGAGCAGCATCGGAGGTGCTCGCGTTTACCGCAGGCGATGGCCCTTCTGCGGTCCTTCTCTCCATACGTACCCTCTTCGGGGTGTCTGTAGGCGGCGTGAGAGTGCTACTCAGCCTTTTCGGGGCAGGAGTGGAACCCTGCCCTTCCTCTGGGCGTTGCTGTTTTGCCAGAGCCAGTGCTTCATCAGGTGTCTTGCCCTGATGAAGATATCTGAGGTACCACTTAACTTTGGCACCGCACAGCCCCCTTCGGTTCGGGTCATCCCGACCTCCAGGTTTTCCAAGTTCCGGTCGGGGGGCTTTCCCATGCCGGCTTGTCTTGGATTGACTGCTTGTCTGCTAGTTGCAGGAGTGTGGGGTAACTCCCACTAAACGGCCTCCTGAAATTTGCCTTCTCTCCTGTATTCTCCTGTTAGGAGCTACTGTTGGTGGTCTCACCAATGAGGGCCGCTCCCTATCAAGGTCACGGTTTAGCAACAGTTCCCGCAGTTACATCCTGCGGTGCTTTCAAAAAGTTATTTTTCTTACTCATAATCCCAAGAGTTGCGGAGAAATATGCTGTCCACCCGGGCAGAGATCCGCAATACCCGGGTAAGGCTCACCAGACTAGGCGGTCGCCACTTGCCTAGGCTCTGCGTTAGAGACTGTGCTATTTGTTTTCCGGGCCCCCAGCCAGGCTGACTCTCGGCACGGGTCGAATGACACCTTAGTCCGGCTCGGAGATGTGGAAATTTTTTAGGAGTATCCAGCTCCAGCCCGACTACTATTAGCCAGCCCCTTAGCAGTGACAATGCTAACTAAGGGACTAAGGACAGCACGTCCATTACGGTGCATGTTATTCCTCCTGTTCCAGTCCTCGGCAGGCGGGCTTGAAAAGTCAATACATGCATCTGATTTAGAATTTCCCAATGATCAAGAAAAAAAAAATTCGGATGAATAGTTTAGTTGCCACAGCCGGTCAAAGTTGAGTATATTTTCAACTATAAAAAAAATCGAAATTTTTGGAATAAAAGTTCATGTTTAAGATTGTTTTGTAAAAAAAACTATGCAACCAATCCCTATTTTCTTAAAAAGGTATATGAAATTTGAACATAAAAGAAAAAAAATCGACTTCGTATCTTTTCTGGTTTTTTCAATACTTCCGTTTACCTGAATCACTATATTTGGACCACTTTTTCAACTTTGGAAGAAAAGAAAAAACAAATACCCAGCACTACCCTTTTTGTTTTAACATAAATGCTTTTCTTATTAATTTTTTTACCTATTCTAAAAAATGTATGACCTCCTTTGTCCAACTTTGGCTGTAAGGCCAGTAAAATTGCAGAAACCCAACTCCAAAATATGCTGACGCAGGTATAAGAAGAACACACAGTAGATGCAGCCACTAAATTTAGAGTTGTTTGCTTATATTTTTACTTACAATAAAATAAAGCATACCTGTGACATTTGAAAAAAGGATTAATCATGCCAATTCTTTTGGAATTTACAGGTAGTTCTAAAACATTTAATGTAATTACATTTTTACCTGTTATGCGTTGTGTTGATATAGGCTTAAACTTAGTATATATTTTCCTGAATACTTCTGAAATATTATAGTCTCGTTTTGGCATTACAATAACACATATTGCAGTGAAAGTATCTTTAAATATAATTCGTAACCATTGATTTTATAAGTGTAACGATGTCTTTAGAAAACTTTAAAGTTTAAACTATTTGAGTTGTTCAGAAACTCCAAAAGCGCGAATGAATTCGTTTTGGCCATCAGAAAAGAACTTAACGTTGAGGAAGGAAATATAGAGAAGTTTGAAACCTTAAAAGGCAAACTTAATCTAATTTACGCCCAAATAAAAAAAAAGTGGCAAGACTCCCATCGCTGCCGAGAAAATTTTATTGAGAAACACGAAAACTGGCTAAAAGGACTTAGCTTCCTCTTCAGATCCACTAGTTGCATCCCTTAGACAAGTGAGTGTTAAATTAAATTTATTTACTGAAACATAAAATTATGAACAAAAAAAAATCATAAAAATATCTTTATAAATGAAAAAATATGTACTTACCTATTTTTCAATGGGAAATGTTGCACAGGCAACAAAATCCAACATATTGCGCAGCTCTCAGATATCATATCTCCATGTATGAGATGTATGTATTTTAAAGCCAGAACCTTTTTCTTTCAAATACAATTTAATTCATTAAAATATCTCAATTGGTTTAGAAAATATGATTTTTGCAACGCTTTTTCGGCTTCCGTGCCACTGTGCATCGTCAGCGCCGCAATAAGTCACTGCGGCAGAGAGAATTTCAGTACAAAAAGCATGCACACATGCATACGTTTTGTGTATATAAGATGATGATGACGTCAAATGTTATACAGTACACTTGCTAACCCGTCACTTATTACAGCACACAGAAGGACCGTACCCTTGCACATTCTGTGGGGTAGAATACAGTACTAACAGTTTCAGAATGCGTCATGAACGGTACGTGTGAGCAAACAAAATTCGTTTTTAAAAAATAAATGTGTACCCTTTTTGAGTACTTAATCAATATACCACATTTACTTGAAATGTGGTGGTGCAGGGTAATACCACCATTATTAAAGAATCCAAATCTGTGCTCTTTGCCACAAAAATTACTAGTTCACTAACCCAATTGTAATTTTTATGGTAAGAAACAATGGTTGGGTTGGGCTTGGTTTTACTTACATATGTCAATTATACCTTAATTTACCTTATAGTACAAAAAGTATATTTAGTCGAAAATGTATGTAACATACAGAAGGATACCCCCAAAGTTACTTAAAGTATGATCATCGTAACTAGAGTACGCCTAGATAAGCAACCAAACTTTCAGTTAAGATTCCTTATTATGTAACAAGAAACAAGTTTATTTTTTTTTGATATCGGCGACATATTATATTGCTCTCATAGGAGTATTT
The DNA here is from genome assembly GCA_949987675.1 of Chymomyza fuscimana. Lineage (NCBI taxonomy): Eukaryota > Metazoa > Arthropoda > Insecta > Diptera > Drosophilidae > Chymomyza > Chymomyza fuscimana. Next base: position 91,305,935 of record OX465088.1, read on the forward strand.
CAGAGCAAACGATTTTGGGACATAATTCTTTTGTTTTTCGTTTATTTATAAAGATTATGTAACCAAATTTGACAATCAAAAGATTTTAAGAGTGCTTAATGGTACATGCTATCTCCTCTTCCTCCTCTCTTCGTTCGCGTTAATCAAATACTAAAGGTAAAAGATGCTTCCAGAACATGCATAGGGTTTTGAGTGATAGGTAAAATAAGATAAGTTACAGATAAAACAGCATTTCAAGATATTTTTGAAGTTATATAATCATTTCTGCTGTTTTGTAATATCAAACTTATTAAATTCAAATTATTCCCATATGCTTGTATTAATACATAGTTACTATTTTTGATTCAGCTCTTCTTTAATTACTGTATCAATTTCATTTCCTTTTTTGACATGTTCTTCGTTTGCCATTTTGGTTTTATGGTATTTCGAGCGATAATGTCCGTTTAAATTGGATTTACATAAAAAGGGTAAATTGCACGTCGTGCAGCTATAAAAAAAAAGAAAAATATAATGGTAAAATATTCTTAGATTCAAATATTTTTAAAAACATACTTGTACGGGCGTTCTCCAGTGTGAAAACGCTGGTGATTTCGCAAGCTGTGTTTGTCGAAATAAGCCTTATTACAAGTCTCGCATATGAAAGTCCGTTTGTCATCAGTTTGCTTAGTATGCATTCGCCTGTAAAATAAGTAAATTGAAAAACTGCAAATTATAATAATATTTCAATATTTCATACCGTTCATGTCGATTACGTATCGAAGTTCTAGGAAAACGCTCATCACAATATCTGCAGGCATACGGTAATTCTCCTTTATGCCTTGTCCGTATGTGCATATTCAGTAAATGTGGGGTAAAATCTTTATGATCACACTCCGGACAAGTATATTCTTTTAGACCGCTATGGCGCAACATATGCAGTTTGAAGCTTGAGGGGTCGGTGAAATGCTTGCCACATTGGTCACAAATGTGATCTATAAGACGTCTTTTGCGTTTTAATTCTTTGATTTCCTCTTCGGTAAGATTAGACCGCTTGATACACTTTCTTTTTGGTGTCGGTTTATCAGTTGACTGGTCGGAGGAATTATTGATTTCATAATTTAAGCTCGATTGAGAATCGGGCCTACCGTCTTCTTCCAAATTCGAGACAGGTACGATGCTTTGAAGCGAATCCTCACCACTTATTGTACCATCTGAGTCGATTCGAGCTAGCTCAGAATCGTTTAAAGGGTCAAGTAGATCAGTGTTTTCAATTTTAGGTGTCAGTAGGTGTTCTTTTTTTTCTCGTTTAAGAAATACTAGACCGTTGTCTTTCGCTGGCTTCTTGAAGCTTCCTTGTAATAAGTTTTTGTGTGTGTTAATGCAACGCTGTCGAAATAACATTGCATGATTTAAGTCCAACAAACAATAAGCGCATATGTGTTCGGGCATATTAGGTTCGTCACTTAGCTTAAAGTAATTTTTGAGTTGAAATAACTGTGGTTATGTTGTATTCATTTTTTTTAAATAATGTCTACCCACCCGAATACCAGTCAGAGCTTCAATCTTGTGTAGAATGCTGGAGTTTGATTTCTCAAAAATATTCTTAGCATTTTGATTGTTAGTCTGCTCGCCACAAGTTCTGCAACGAACTGACATTTTCCTCTTTGTTGTTGATTGTTTTGGTAAATTTGCACAGATATAAATTTCTAATGAGCTACATAAATCGACATTCTTGCCAGTGGGTACATATCTATTTCAATCGAATAAAAATATTAATATACATAGATAAACAATTTCGTATGGTAACATTGTTCTGTGCTACATTTGTTTACATTTGAAATTGTTAATAAATGCAAATAATAAAATTATATGTTTTTTTTGCTGGTTAGTTGGATGTAAGACAAACTTTTAACAATTTTTTTTTAACTTCATAAAACAAATATGTTTTAACATTGCTCATTACACACCCTTCGACGAATTAGACGGCAACAAAAAATTGAACCACAAATATTCAGTTCAGGTTAGTTTAAAAGTTGTACGCCCGATGCAGACACGAACAATAAACAAAACTTCATATAAAATGACGCAGCAAAACGTTTGGTCACGAAATTTTTCTGCAGGGTGTATCCTAAGGATGTGCGATACCGATCCGATATTTTGAATCTACGGAATATCGAAGTCGATACTGAATATTCAAAGCCGATATTTTGATTCTTGATTAATCGTCGATCCGATACCAATTTGCTTAGTATCGGTATCGAGCTAAATTTCGTTTTACATTTGGCGCTTAAAATTTATTTTGCAAAAGTTTCTTTATGGTGGTGAATACCACTTGCAGCTGTCTTTTTTTGTTGTAAGCCGAAGGAGTATCAAACTACATAGAGACGAATACTAGACACTTTTGAAAACTACTCGCTTGCCAAAATCGCGTTGTTTTGAGGGTTTACATTTGAGTTGCTGTTGGGTGCGTATTACCATGCAAGACAACAACAAAAAACAGCTGGCGACACACATTTTCTTTCATTCTATTCGTTTCACACACGTACACAACAGCAACTATAATGTAAGTCCTGAAACCGTCACGATTTTCTGCGTGACTAACTTATGTGGTAGTTATTTTGGACGCAAAAAATTATGGCTGGTCGACAAAATCGTTGTGGACCGTTGGAAAAGGATGAGAAAATAGCTCTGATTATAGCAGTGGAGGAACATCGTGTTATATGAGATATAAAGCATAGCACGCCATTGCAATTAAGGGCGCTTTGTTGCGCTTTGCCAAAATTTAAATAGAAAGTGTAAGTAAATCTCACATATGAATGCACCTTTACATTTTAAATGCGTAAAACTATTTTGAAATGCAAATATAAACCTTTTGAGTTGTTAGCGTCTTGCAAACTGTGTATAGGGATAATTCTAATCCTATTTATGAATGTATTTACGTAGGTAGAAAATGTGACAGGTTTCCCAACTCTTGTGTGCTGGGATTGTCAAAAGTTGTTGAAAAAACTTGAAGCCTTTCGCAAACGTTGTGGAAAAATTGAATATTATCTTACAAAACACAAAAAGTCTTTTGTTAGGCCTGAACAGCAACAATGCGACCCACTTCAAATTGAAGAGCAACCTGCTGCTTCCCGTGCCAAAGAAAAAGAATCTCGCAGATGAAGCACACAGTACTGAAGACTCGTGCGATAGGCAAAGTATTAATCTCTTGTCGAAGTATGATTTCAAAGGTCAAGATGATACAAACGATGATGTCGGAGAAATGTCGTCAGGTGATGTTCTTGACATAATATCTAAGGACAATGTCCAAAATGAAATGGATAAAGAGGATCCGAAATTTCTTATAAAAGATTATGTTCCAGAAGCGAATACCAATCCGAATAGACCAAAGCCGACTGCTGGCACACGCACAATGCGTCTCGGGCGAAAACTCATCCGAGTTAGAATGACAAACGAAACACATCCCAAACGAATCCTTGACAAACGCCAATGGGCGCCAGCAAATCCATGTATTTGTGAATTCTGCGGGCGTCAGTTCAAAGACGTAAGCAATATGCACGTCCATTTGCTACGACATACGGGAACCAAGAATTTTGAATGCCCGCAGTGTAACGTCAAATGCTATACATTACACTTGCTAAACCGTCACTTATTAAAGCACACAGAAGGACCGTACCCATGCACATTCTGTGGGGTAGAATACAGTACTAATAGTTCCAGAATGCGTCATGAACGGTACGTGTGAGCAAACAAAATTCGTTTTTAAAAAATAAATGTGTATACCCTTGAAATTTACAGTGAGGCTTGCAAATTAGGCCGAGCACCGCAGGCTAAAACTGAACTTATAAGAAGGGGTGAACGCACATTTCAGTAAGTGTTGCACATTTGTATAATTAAGTAATTATTAATGTAATGTTTATAAAAATTCTGTTATTCCCCCCTTCAAGCTGTGACGTATGCGATTTATGGTTTCTTCGAGCTGGCAATTTACAACAACACCGAGTTTCTAACAATCATATTGAAAATGCACGTCGAAAATCGCGTTTGTTCAACAAAAATGTTGCAAAAATAACTTTAACAGCTTGTGAAAATTAATAAAGAGGAGCTGAAGTTTTTGCACTAAACTAAAAGATGGCGTACGTTAATGTCGGGGGCGGACGACTTTGGGATACCCTGTTCCACTAATTGCAATTAAGACCGATATATTGCTTAAGCACTCTTAAAGACAATTGATTGCCAAATTTGGGTACGATGTCTTCACAAACAAACAAAACACATAGGATTATGTGAAATAACGTTTTTTTGACCGATCGGTCATATGGCCCTATGGGAGCTATATAATATAACCCCGATATCAAAAAAATAAAATAAACTTGTCTCCCGTAGGATAATAACGGATCTAATCTGAAAGTTTGGTTGCTCTAGCTCTTACCATCTCTGAGATCTAGGCGTTCATACAGACGGACAGACGGACATGATCATACTTTAGGTAACTTTGGGAGGTCTCCGACGTCTCCTTCTGTATGTTACATACATTTTCGGCTTGCACAAACTTAATATACCCTACACATATTACACCAATAAATAAAAAAAAGTTTTGAAAAGAGTAAAAATAGTTTTTTTTTTTTTTTTTTTTTTTTTTGAATATATTTATTTATTGGCAATCAACCGAAAAATTCAAAAGGTTTTAATCCAATATTTATACAAAAATAAATCGCTACACACTAAATATAGGTGTGTGATAGGGCTTACATTACTACATATATACATATATACAATATTTACAAAAAGAAAATGTGCAAAAAAAAAGATTCGACTGAATCTACAAAATACTCAGGTCTTTGTAATCTGCTAGAAAAAAAAAATTATAGTCTGATTTAGCGACATTAAACATTTCCTCATAAAATATTAATAAGACACATAGTTGCTATGTTAAAGCACGCCTTCTGAGATCATATGGGTTGAGTCGTTTCAGGCGTCTTCTTGGTCTATGACCGGCCAGGGCACATGCAAGAGAATTGGGATGGGATCGTAAGCGATCCGCGTAACGGCCGCTAAGTTTATTTAACAAGTCACCCACAAAAGGAATGCCTAGATCCTTGTGAAGGTTGCGATTACGGATGTACCATGGGGCATCAGCAATTTTGCGCAAGGTAAAAATAGTAAAATAACATACGAGAGTAGGTTGACAGTCACAAAAATGTAGAATTGGATTTTTTTTTGCCAACTACTCATCCTTTCAGTAGCAAATTTTAACTTGTCACATGTTTTTTCATCGACCATCCGTAAATGCAATTTTTATTAAAATCGGTTGGGAACTTTAGGGGCTATAAATAGTTATTATAGAACTACGTTGGTACAGGGTATTTAGGAGTTTCACACATTCAAAGACGCAGTGAAGTCATATGAGTTTATATGACAATTTTAAATTGCCAAAAAAAATTTCTCGGTTTTACAGTTGCCAAAGTAACTATATGGCGCCAGTTTCAAGACATAACGGAAAGAGCACTCGGAGCAAAAAGAACCAAGGCGTGCCCACCGCTGGTTATAAGGATCCAAACCTGTGCACTTTGCCACAATAATTGCTCGTTCACGAACGCAATTGTAATTTTTATGGTAAGCAACGGTGTTTGGTTTGGCTTGGCTTGGTTTTACTTAAATATGTAAATTATTCCTTTATTTACCACCATAAGGTACAAAGGGTATATTAGCTTTGTGCAAGCCGAAAATGTATGTAACATACAGAAGGATACCCCCAAAGTTGCTTAAAGTACGATCAGCGTAACTAGAAAACCAAACTTTCAGAATAGATTCCTTATTATATTACAAGGGACAAGATAATTTTTTTGATATCGGTGACATCAATAAAAAGTTTTTAAGAGTGCTTAAGCAATATACCGAATTTGATTGAAATGTTATGGTACATGCTCTCTCGAATAATCGAATAATGAAATAAATACTAAAGGTAAAAGATGCATCCAGAACATAAAGCATCTGTCAGTAGATTTTTGAGTGATAGATAAAATAAGTTTAATTACAGATAAAATTGCATTTATAGATATTTTTTAAGCTTAGATATAGTTATGATTTTTTTTAATGTATTTTTATTTGCAATCTGTCTGATAACAATCTGCAATCTGTCTGATTGTGCTCCACTGAGCCCAATCAATTATAGTTATGATTTAAGAGAATTTTACTGAAGTTGTACTTTTAATTTAGGAGAAACTCAATGAATTTTTGTATATTAAATGCTCGCCCTAAGTGCTCTTACTCTCTCTCTACGCTCAAGCTTTGAATCATCGGGATTTCCCGATGGCTTGTATACAGGTTTAGAGGGTCACTTAGATCTTAATATCGTCATATATGTTAAACTCGTTTATGTACTAGCACGAAAGGCACCTCCTCTACAGCCCAACATATAATTAATTACATTTTTTATGCACAAAATTTAAATACCGCGTACTTTATTTATTTCGTTAACTTTGTATAATCATTAAAACTCCAGTGATTTTTCAACCCGCAAACACTATTCAAAACATACCAATTTTTAAAAATTATAAAAGTATAAAATTATCTAGACATTGTCAGTGTTAAAAGAGTTTGATATTTCAACGTGCAATTCATTTCTGCTTTTTTGTAATATCAAATTTATTAAATTTAAATTATTCCCATATGCTTATATTAATAAATAAATATTATTATTTTTGATTCAGCTCTTTTTCAATTACTGGATCAATTTCATTTCTATTTTTAACATGTTCTTCGTTTGCCTTTTTGTTTTTATGGTATTTTGAGCGATAATGTGTGTTTAAATTGGATTGACTTAAAAAGGCTAAATTGCACGTCTTGCAGCTATAAAAAAAAAACAATGGTAAAATATTCTTCAATTCAAATTTTTTTAAAAACATACTGGTACGGGCGTTCTCCAGTGTGAGCACGCTGGTGATTTCTCAAACTGTGTTTGTTGAAATAAGCCTTATTACAAGTCTCGCATATGAATGTCCGTTTGTCACCAGTTTGCTTAGTATGCATTCGCCTGTAAAATAAGTAAATTGAAAAACTGCAAATTATAATAATATTTCAATATTTCATACCGTTCATGTCGACAACGTATCGTGCTTCTATGAAAACGCTCATCGCAATATCTGCAGGCATATGGTAATTCTCCTTTATGCCTTGTCCGTATGTGCATATTCAGTAAATGTGAGGTATAATCTTTATGATCACACTCCGGACAAGTATATTCTTTTACACCGCTATGGCGCAACATATGCAGTTTGAAGTTTGTGGTGTCGGTGAAATGCTTGCCACATTGGTCACAAACGTGATCTCTAGTACGTCTTTTGCGTTTTAATTCTTTGATTTCCTCTTCGGTAAGATCACACCATTTGATATACTTTCTTTTTGGTGTTGGTTTATCAGCTGACTGGTCGGAGGAATTATTGATTTCATAATTTAAGCTCGATTGAGAATCGGGCCTATCTTCTTCTTCCAAGTTCAAGACAGGTTCGATGCTTTTAACTGAATCCTCATCACTTATTGTACCATCTGAGTCGATTCGAGCTAGCTCAGAATCGTTTAAAGGGTCAAGTAGATCAGTGTTTTCAATTTTAGGTGTCAGTAGGTGTTCTTTTTTTTCTCGTTTAAGAAATACTAGACCGTTGTTTTTCGCTGGCATCTTGAAGCTCCCTTGCAATAAGTTTTTGTGTGTGTTAATGCAACGCCGTCGAAATAACATTGCATGATTTAAGTCCAACAAACAATAAGCGCATATGTGTTCGGGCATATTAGGTTCGTCACTTAGCTTAAAGTAATTTTTGAGTTGAAATAACTGTGGTTAAGTTGTATTAAATAATTTTTTTTTAATAATGTCTACCCACCCAAATACCAGTCAGCGCTTCAATCTTGTGTAGAATGCTGGAGTTTGATTTCTCAAAAATATTCTTAGCATTTTGATTGTTAGTCTGCTCGCCACAAGTTCTGCAACGAACTGACATTTTCCTCTTTGTTGTTGATTGTTTTGGTAAATTTGCACAGATATAAATTTCTAATGAGCTACATAAATCGACATTCTTGCCAGTGGGTACATATCTATTTCAATCGAATAAAAATATTAATATACATAGATAAACAATTTCGTATGGTAACATTGTTCTGTGCTACATTTGTTTACATTTGAAATTGTTAATAAACAATGAAAATAATACATTTATATGTTTATACCCTGTACCTATGTACCTATAGGTACAATGGGTATACTAGATTTGTGCAAAGTACAGAAGGAGGCGGGGCAGACCCCAAGTCCTTTATACCAAAATGCTTATCATAATCTGAACACCTTGACTATAAGAGCTAAAGATGAAAGACGAAACTTTACCAGCTGGTGCGCATATTTCCTGAAAAGATGAAGTTTGTTGAATCATGTCAATATCTGCCCCCGTTCCCCCGCAGTAGATTTTTGCGGGATTTAGCCACAGCGTTTAATATTTTTATTTGAAATTTAACAGAGTGATGCGTTGTGGTTACATGCATCTGTGTGTCAAAAATGAACTAAATCGGAAAAATACAACAAAAGTTACAGACAAAAATGTACAAATTTCACCTTTCCTTGCCAATTGCCAATAAGCTGCGTCAATATTTGACTCTACGTAATTGTGGTAGTAAGTGACCTAGAATCACCATTTTGATAAGCTGATTCATGTGGCTCTAATATTTAAATCCACATCCAAATTTTATTGATGCGCAATCGATTAACCGTGTTTTCTCCCACACCCCTCAACATTTTCATCAAAATTGGTACAAATTTACAGAACTCATAGGTATAAATATCGTTTTGCACTAAAAAAAAAATGTTCCAATTGAAAAGTTCTCAGAAGGAATATGCAAGAAAAATTTTTTTTTCAAAAATAAGGTACAGGGTATTACACTGTCGGGCACCGCCTCGACTGTACGACATTTTTTTTCCTGGTTAGTTGGATGTCAGACAAACTTTTTACAATTTTTTTTTTAACTTCATAAAACAAATATGGTTTTACATTGCTCTAAAAACACAACATCTGAAGGATTAGACAGCCAAAAAAAAAATTGATCCACAAATGTTCAGTTCTGTTTAGTTTTAACAGTTTGAAGTCAAAGAAATCAACCTTACTTTGTTTAGCACAATTTCGTGTCCGAATGTCTGGGAAGCTTAAAGCTATAAAGCGATCTAAGCTAACTCTAATACAAGTGCTTTGCCGTCATAAATGTATGTACGCAATGTGGAGACCCCTGATCGTAGGCGGAACAAATTCATTATTTATTAATTTTTTACAATGAGGAACGAAAAACCAATGCCTAAACAATGCTGCCTGCTCCCGTTCTATAGGGGTTCTTAAAAAAAACAAAACAAAGGCATATAGTGTGCGTAAAACGAATATATAAATTGAGGCAACCATGTCACGTTTGCTATTATCCAATAGTAGCAAAAAATATTAACACGCTGAAGGCACTGCTTCGATTTCAACCTGAAGTCAAGCGTTTCACCGATACTGTATGGTTTTGTAAGCATTCAGTGGTACTGCCCATTCTGCGGCAGTCTCTTCCTTTTTGCGTTTCCTGTTATTTTTAGAACTTGCTTTCTTTTCACCAGCAATAGTCCCACTCAATTTAAAAAAAAATCAACACTACTGGAGCGAATTACCAACTTTATGTTGCCGTTTTATCGGAATTCATTAATAGATTAATTCCATACTATATCAAATAGACATTGAACATAATTATTTTTGACAAAATACATAAAGGTAAATATCAATACAAATTATTTTGATTGATTCACACACCCGTTGAGCTCTTCCTTTTTAAAAAACGTAAATACAATATACGCAAATATTAAGATAATAAAAATAATGAAATTAAATAAAAAATTTAATTCGTAGAATCGAAAGGTAAATAATGTAATCCGGAAACTATTCAACAGTAATAGAATATATAAGTTTTTAAGTTATAAATAAACATTCTCAATATCTGACGGTCCTTCCGTTACTAATACAACTCCATAAGCTACTTTTATAAATTTAGATGGTAACGTTAAAGAAAACATTTTGAGTTCTTTCTTATAATTATGATTCAACCCAGTTTGCAAAGAATTCGTATATAAACATTGAGCCAATATTCATATAGTTTAAGTGACCATAATAAAATAATTTAATTTCAATTATTATCTATATTGGAAAATTCTGCCATGTTGATTTAATTTGAACATTATTTAATAAAACTATTCCCTTTTGAACGATTTGTGACCGGCACTATTTCACAATTTGTTGTCTTCTTCAATGAAATCGTCAAAGTTAAATTCCTCCTCGTTGGCTGAAGCATTTAGAGGTTGCAATGACTCTTGTACTTTTTTTAAATGTTGTTTTGAACGATTATGTGTATTTAAATAAGTTTTCATCTGAAAGTCCATATTACACGTATCACAACTGTTGAAAGACATTAATGTAAATAGAATAAGTATTGAAGTTTAGATTATATTTCAACTTACCGATGCGGTCGAGCACCCGTATGCAAAAACTCGTGTTGTTTTAGGGAAGAAGTCATTATGAAGGTTTTGCCACAATGTTTGCATCCTAGAGGCTTATTGATATGTTTCCTTTAAAAATGGGAAAATTGGATAAGCTTGATAAGACTAAATTTCTTAAGCTTACCGCTCATGTCGACACCGGCTGGTACTAGTATAAAAACGTTGGTCGCATAATTTACAAGCGTATGGTTTTTCACCACGATGCTGTACGCGAATATGCAAGTTTAAAAGATGGTGAGTGAATTCTTTATGACCACATTCTTTGCATTCATAGTTTTTTATACCAGTGTGACGGATCAAATGCACTTTGAAGTTACTGGAGTTTTTAAAGCACCTTCCGCATTGGTCACATATATAATTCTGCTCTTCATTCCGCTTTCTTTTTTTTACTAGTTTTTTGTCGGCTGGCTTTTCAGTTTTATGTTGTAAACTGCTAGCTGGCTTGGCTGATCTGGAGTTCGTTACTTTCTGAGCAGGCCGATGAGCTGCACTCCGCAGTTTTGATTTTCTAGATTGCTGCATATTGACAGATGGACGCACACTTAAAGTTACTGGGGTTTCTGGTTTTAAAATATTGTAAGCTTTATTTGTGGACTCAACACCCGATTTAGTTCGTTCTTTTAAATGGCTCTGTTGTAGTTTAGCATTTGAAGATAAACCTTTTTTCTTCAAAGTTGGCTTTTCATAAAGTTTTGCCGAAGGTACATCATACAGTATATCCAGTGATTGAGTGCAATTTGTGGAGTATCGGCTTTTCTGCGGAACTGCATTGTTTTTTGTTGACGTGGGCTCGTCGTCTGAGTCGGACTCTAATATAAATGAATCCTCACTGAAATCTGAGCGCTTCAAAGGGTCGAGCTGGTCCCAATTTTTCCGTGTCGACTTAATTAGGCCCAGCTCCATATTTTGTTTTTCCTGTATTAGTTGTGTTTGAGTTTTAATGCAACGATCCCTGAACGCCATAGCATGATTCAAATCCAGTTGACAACAAGCGCAAATGTGAGTAGGCATGTTCGCGTCGTCGGTAAACTAAAACAATAAATTTTTTTTTTTTCATTTTTTTAAAGCTAATATAATTAAGACCAGCAACTATTGCAATTATCCAAATTCCTACCAGTAAGCCGGTCAACACTTCTATCTTTTTCAGAATGCCATCGTTGTCTTTATCGAAAAGACCCATTGCATTGAGGTTATAAATTTGTTCCCCGCACGTTCTGCACCGAACCGACATTTTTAATGTTCTATGTACTCTTCAGTATAAACAAAATTTCTTTTTTAAGCATCAAATTTATTTACATTTTCCGAAGATTAGCCAGTGTGTGCACAGTCTCTGTAGGTATGTATACATATAACATTGTCAGAACATTTCAAGATAAAATAGAGCAACACTTGTAAATACTTCGCAAGAAACATATGACAATAAACAAACCATATGTTGTTGAGGTATGCACAATAAATGAAATGTTTAATTTTCAACTACATTTACAATAGAGTCGCTTAAATCAAAGTCAATATCGTCATTTGAAATAGTGTTCCTACTTATACTATCGCAGCTATTTAATAATAGGTCACCAGCTCTCTTTTGATGAAGTTTCGATCTGTAGTGGATTTTAAGATTTGTATTCCGCTGAAATGCCACATCGCAAGTTTCACAACTGTTGAAATAAAACATAAGTAAATAAAAAAAACCGGAACATAACACAATTTTTTAAGAGTAATCTGAACTTTACCGGTAGGGCCTTTGGCCTGTGTGCAAAAACTCGTGTTTGTTTAAACAGGATTTAGTGTTGAATGACTTGCTGCAATATTTACACTCGAAAGATTTTTTATCCATATGAATTCTGCGTAATATCAGCATTAACAAAGTTTAACAGTCTTACCAAATACTTATGTAGCTTACCGTTCGTGGCGACAGCGGTTAGTGCTTGTGTAAAAACGCTTATCGCAATATTTGCAGGCGTAGGGCATCTCGCCATTATGTCGTACTCGTATATGAAGGTTTAATAAATGGGATGAAATGTATTTGCGGTGACACTCTTTGCACTCATATTGTTTTATGCCAGTATGACGTATTAAATGCAATTTTAAGTTGCTACTATCCTTAAAACACCGTCCGCACTGGTCACATATGTAGCTTTTTTTTTCAAGGGACTTGAACTTCTTTACGTATTTTTGGCCAGCTAAATTTTCGGTTGCATCAAGCGAACAGCTAACTTGATTGCCTAGCTGAGATTGTGATTTGTTAAGAGAATGCGATGAAGTCCGCGATTTTCTGCAGTGCTGCGATTTGACATTTTGGTTAGGAGGGGAAAATTGCTGTGGCTTAGATGGCTGTGAGCAGGTTTGAGGCAATCTATTGATTTGCTTTGGTACACTGTGTGTTGTTAATGTGGCCTCGTCGTCTGTATCGGAAATTAACAGAAATGAATGCAAAGGGTCGAGCTCATCCCAGTTACGCTGTGTAAGTTTTGTCATGCCTAGATCCATATTATAATTCTCATTTAGTAGCTGCTTTTGAGTTTCAATGCAACGATCCCGGAAAGTCATGGCATTATCTAAATCCACTTGGCAACACGCACAAATGTGAACAGGCATGTTTACATCATTAGTAAACTAAAAATCAAATAATTTGATTAAATTATTATTATAAAAATTGTATTGTAAAAATAAATAGTTAAAATACTTTGTATATATTTTCTTACCAGTATACCGGTCAAGACTTTTATTTTCTGAAGCACGCCGTCGTTATTTTTATCAAAAAGACTTATTGCATTCAGATTGTAAATATGTTCCCCGCATGTTCTGCACCGAATCGACATTTTAAGGGTTTTATGTGCCTTTATAAACTAAACTTTGTATTCGACCATTAAATTTAATTACAAATTCAGTAGATTAGTGGTCAGTGTGTCTACAACAACTGAGGGTTAAAATTTATCAGTCAGAAAATGTACTAAGAAAATAAAGCAACACTTTCAAGGTTTAAATTTAAAAACTTAGCAATAAATATATATGTATGTACATATGTGCATTTTACAATAGTCTCTCAGGTCAAAATAAACAAAATTATTGGGTTTGTTTGAAAAACTGGTAGGCCAAATTTAAAATAATCAAATTGCATTAACGTAAGTAACAAACGGTTGCGCCTTTTTTGTGCGAAATTAAATGAATTAGACACGATTAGTTGTTGGAGTTTACGCAAATAAAAGAGTAAAAATAGATGTAATAGGCTTAATATATGATGGAACTGTTGGGAAGTTACCCTCATCATTTGAACAACACGCTTGTCGCCGAAGGAACTGAGCACGTCCTGCGCCAGTCAATTGACTTAGGGATGTGGAAGTGGTCGCCCTGCCGCGAGAGTATTATAGCATTCATGTCCTCCCGCAACCCCCTAGTAATAAACAAAAACTAAGTATTTCTGCAATGAATTTGTTTTAGCAGACGAACCTTTAATAAAATTAATTTCAGCCAAAGCCACTTTAGTAACAGTTTCAATCAAAGTAGGCTTTACGCTCAGTCTTGGCATTTTTATTTTAATGATTATTTGCAGCAATTTATAAAAGTAAACAAACAACGGGAAGAAGCAGCACAAACTCAAATACGGTTTTTCTACAATTGTTTCGTTTTTGCAGCAATAAAATAATAAAAATCTGTGTAATCCATAGCTACTTTAGCTACAGGTTCTATTAAAGTAGATTTTATGTTCTTACTCTGCATTTGTAATTCAAGTTTTTTAATTTTAATGCAGGAAAAAACTTGGATAAAAACCTAAAGGAAAAAAAAAAAAAAAAAAAAAAGAAACTAAAACTAAATTTAGTCCACATTTAAAAACTAAAATAGAGAGATATGCAAAAAAAAAAAAAACATTAAAAATAGGAATATCAAATATATAGTTATACGAGTTTTTTGCCTGAAAAAGTGTTTTTGCTGGGAGTTCGTCTTCACTACAACATGAAGAAAACCCCCAGACAACCACTGCCGAAAGGCATAGAATTTTAGTAGTAGTTTAGGCCGTGCTCTGTCAGAACGAACGTGGAACGGAGTTCCAAAAAAGTTTGAAGATGAAGAATTGGAGGTATAACTCGTACAAGACTCATGTCAAACGCAAGAAGTGGTTGCAGAATCATTCAGAGTGACTCAAGCGGCCATTTCGTAACGTTTGAGAGCATTGGAAATAATCTAAAATGAAGGAAATTGAGTCCCATGCGAATTGAAGCAGAGAGACGTGGAAAGGCGACTTTTCACCTTTGAACAACTGTTTCAAGGACAAAACAGAAAGGGATTTGTCATCGTATTGTCACTGGTGATGAAAATTGTATCAATTTCGGTAATCCAAAGCAAAAAATCATTGGGACCACTTGGTCATGTATCAACATCAACGACATAGCCGAATATTCATGGCTTCAAGCCAATGCTCTGTATCTGTTGTGATCAGCTTGGTGAGGTGCACTATGAACTGATGAAACCTAATGAAACCATCAATGGGAATCGCTATCGACTATAATTGAAGCGTTTTAACCGAGCACTGCGTAAAAAACGGCTGAAATACGAGCAAAGACACAATAAGATTATTCTCAGCATGACAACGCTCGACCACATGTTGCCAAACCGGTTAAAACATATTTGGAATCATTAAAACGAGAACTGCCACTCCACCCGCTGTATTCTCCAGATCCTCTTTCTGATTACCACTTTTTCCGAGCCGTGACCTGTTTAAGCAGCGCTTCACTTCTTATGAAGAAACCAAAAAATCGGTCGATTCGTGAATAGCCTCAAAAGATACATCGTTCTTCTTTATTCAATTTAGATCATCCAGACCATAATATCCATAATAGTCGGTCCAGCTCGACTTTAAAATACCCTGTATTCAGGGCCGTTGAGAGAAAATCTTGGCCCCAGGGGGGGAAAATGTACTATTACACCTTTAACTTGAATCATTGTGTTCTGTAAGTACGACAGTAATTACACCTGGCCTCTGAAAATCGCCGGGCCCGGGGGGAATCCCCCATTCCCCCTCTCGCCTGAAGTTGCACAGTCCCCATATTATTAAAATCATTTTAAAGGAAGTTACGAAATTTGCTACTAGAATAAGAACGCTTACAACGGCTCTTTTGATGCTCTTCTGTCTGTCATATCCTAACGACTTAACTATCATAAACGGTTCGGTCAGCCCCAGCCTGGGACCAATTAATTCTACCAATTTCTCTATCTAATATTCTAATTTCCATATTTTGCCTCCTTGCTGTATAAAGTGTTGCGCAGTTGTAATCTTCTTACTAAGACAACAAGCGTTTTAATTATAGTGTTCATAACTTGCTATTGGCGCCGAACTTCTAAGTGTTGGTTTCGCAGCCGTCCACGACTTATATCCCTTATAGCCTGACTTCTGTCTGCTCTGTGATCTACGCCATGTATCTCTCTCTTGTTCTACAGTACTAAACTCTAAGTCTTCTCCTAGCTGAATTCTAAACATAGTGTTCCATTTTGCTCTTCTCGCCTAACTTCTGTATCCTGTCTACTCTGTGATCTACGCAATGAATCACGCTCCTGCTCTGCATTCCTAAGCCGAATACTTCGTCTACGATCTGAATGCTGCCGACTATTTGCTACTTGTTCATTTATTCGGGGATTGCTATGCGCCATTAACTCTCCTTGAGACTTTCCCTCTCTACATAATATACATTCTGCCTATTAAGCCTATTGCTTTCCCTATGTCTTTGAGAACAAGTACTACCTGACTGCCTTTTCCTTTTGGGGCATTTGTGGTATATTTAGACGGTGAAGTTAAATGGCGCAAATCCCGAAACGTAAAAACACACGTCGAACACTAATGCAGTGCGCGAGTGATTTATTATTATTTAAGGCATTAGCATTTAGCTCTCATCAATACTGTGTAATTTATTGTCACATTAGGTAAATATTTCAATATAGTACATGGTTTTACTTATATCTTTATATTTTTACAGTTTTCACTCTATTTTAAAATTTTTTATGGCATACTATTCCCCAAGGCATACATTATACGGCATGTCGTACACACGTCTGTTTATCGAGCTGTACGTTATGCACCCAAACAGTGCGGCAAAATGTGCTACCTAGTTAGAAAGAAGTTTACATTTGTTGCATAAACGCTCGATAAACATCCGTGCGGTACAGTACGTCGTATAATGTATGCCTTGCTTTATAATCTCTGAGATCCATTTACTCATACGGAGAGACATTCATTATAAATTGATTACAATAACTGACTTTGGCATACCTACATAATTTTTTTTAGTAATTTTAAGTCATCGTTTCTACCTTGAAATGAGCCTAAAAAGCTCTAAAACAAAGCGAGAGAATTAAACAGAACAGCGAACGAAACATTGCATTAAATCTTCAACATTTTTGTTTGTATGTAAACATATATTTATGTATATTTCAATCCCATTATTCATACATGTTAAAAATGTTGTGACTGTGTAGGATTATTCGATTAAGCGGTGACACCAGTGGCAGCAGCGCTTGTGGTGGCTGCTTGCTCTTCCTTAAGACGATCCTTCTTAAGGGGACCCATGAACGCCAGCTTATCGGCTGGTGTTTGGAAGCGACCATGACCCATCTTGGATGAGGTATCTATGAACTTGAGCTTGATCTGTTCCAAGGCCGAGCGCTTTGTGTGTCTAAGCAGCGATTTGCGTAGGGTGATAATACGCTTCTTGGAGCCAATGCAGCAGCCCTTGATCATGACAAAGTCGTTATTGACTTCACCATAATGAGGGAAGCCACCCATTGGGGTAATGCTCTTATCTGTCAAATCGTACTCAGTGGAGGCGTTGTTCTTAATGACCTGCAAGAGTTAAATCAAAATAAGTATTTTCAAAAGCCGTGTATTATGCAATACAATCAAGTCTCTTCGTTACTTGGCTGCAATCAGTCCTATCATTATAAAATATCATGGTTATTCAATATTTTTTACTTCGATGTCAATATTTTTAATAGTGTTGTGTGTCATCATGCCAGAGCCAAGCAACAGTTTAAAGATGTGTCAACGAACAGAGTATTATAGTAGTAAGGTAGGGCTTACCTTGCCGTCCTTGGTGTGGATTCCAGCACCGATGCGATAAATCTTCTTGTTGATCTCAGTACGGTGATGATAACCCTTTTGACCAGCACGGGCCACTGTGGTTGACACACGGGATGGATGCCAGGCACCAATACATGCAACCTTACGCAACCCTTTGTGCGTCTTGCGGGGCAGTTTCTTGGTATGCCAACGTGATGTGACACCCTTGAAACCCTTACCCTTGGTCACTCCAACGCAATCAATCATCTCATCTTGACCGAATACATTGCTGACCTGGATGGGTTGTTCCAAGTGCTCGCGCACCCACTTGATCTTATCTTCGATGGATCCACCGTTCAGCTGGATTTCCATAATGTGCGCCTTCTTTTGGCGCTGCTTGATCAAACGGATCTGTCAGTGGAGCACCAAAAGCAAAGAAAAAACAGGACGTAAATATATAAATTTAAGAGGAACAGGTTGGGACTGTGCGTAATATGGTTTAACCGCGCGATCATAGCCTAAGCGGCTACGCACCGTTACTGGAATATATTAAGCATCGCCACCCTAGGGGCAATTTGGTCTTCGACGTTGCACTCATTGACTGTGTATTGAATGGACACAGTGGGAATGCCTTTTAGGCCAGGCGCACCAACTGCCCACGCCCCAGTAATGGGGAGCGACACAGAAAGCGCAACAAGGCCAAGGACGTCGTAGCAAACGAATTTGTATTAAAAGTTGATATTTACCTGCGAGTGAGCAATGACGCGAATAACTTTGCAATAACGCAGCATTTTGCGGAAATCGTTCTCGATGCTCTTCTTGCCAAGATCATCAGTCCATTTCTTGCTGGCCTTGGTGAATGCCTTCTTCTGGCTCTTATACCTAAGTTAATATGGAGTTGATATGAAGATTAGAGCATTAGTAGTGTCCTCCCAGACAGTTGACAAATTAGTCCTCCTTGAGGTTTTTCGCAACTCCACATGTTTGCTGTAGGACGATACAAAACGGGAAGTAAACCTCATCGCAATTAAAAGCGAGCGGAGATTAAAGCTTCCACGCCGGTTTGCTTGATAATTTGGTAAAGTAAAGCACGCCAAAGAACAAGGCAGCTTTCCAAACATCAGCTCACACGACTTGCACATATTTAAAAAGCTCTCTCAGCAAGCTGATCGAAGAACTTTATAATTTAGTTGTTCTTTTAGTAACACTTTTACTTTGTGCTCCTACAAACGCAAACGAGCTTAACACGAACAAATTACATGCTACGAATTTGATCAGAAGGAAGGCAGCAGTGATGGTAGAAGGCTTTTCAACATGAATATTTGCTCATTCAGGTACCATCTTATCATCACCCAAATGTAGCACATAATAAGTGTGTGCCTCTTTGCATACAAAGACGTTGACAATTGTCGATGCTATTTTAAGTTTAGGTACATACCAGTTCTTATAGAAGCGACGACGGCACTCTTCGGACAGATGCTGGGCCCAGACGTTTACAAGAGCACGCAGGCCAAATGGAGTCTCAATGTAACCAACAGCGCCCACAACAATCATTGGTGGCGTTTCCAAAACGGTTACAGCTTCGACGACCTCCTTCTTGTTTATCTCTGCAAGGGCGATCAAAAAATATCTGGTTTGAATTGCATATCTCGAAGGTTAAGTTCTACATATTTATCGTATATACATAAATCAGTCCGCCCTAGTTTGTTTAAAATCACGGTTTATCATTCGTGTTCTAACCATAAAATTTAACTTTTTATCATGAAAATGTATCGTACTCATGTAAATTGGTATGAAAATAACTTACTTGAGCCAGGACGGTCTGCCTCTCGCACAATATGCGTCATACCGGCTTTGTAGCCGATAAAGCAAGTTAGATGGACTGGCTTGGTGGCATCATCCTTAGGGAAAGCCTTAACCTTTCCACGATGACGACACGAGCGCTTCTTGGGGTAGAATGCCATGGAGCCATGGCGAGGCGCGGAAAATTTGCGATGAGACTGCAAATAGAAAATAAATTGATGCAATTTCCTCTTTTATTTTAAGGTTAGGTTGCCCTACACATGTGCAACGCGTTACTTTTTTTTCTTTTTACAGAACGTAAATAAAACCACGAAAAATAATTATGCTATTGCAGTTTATGATCATGATTTGAACTTTAAATTTTACGATTGTACATTTTTCACTACCAGCTAAAATACACATCCAAAACCACATCTTACCATGATGGCTGTTGAAACAAAAAGAAAGGAAGTGAACGAAGGTGGTAGCGACTACTTCAAAAAGTGCTGCCAATCATTATGGCCTTCCTTCAAATGTATGGCAACGCATTGCTTTTGAAAAAAAAACAGCTGCTTACTAGATGATTACCCATCACTAACAGCACGCACGACTTTTGTAATATATTTGAAAAATAATTGTTGAATTATAAACATATTCTTATTATGTTATTTACAATGATAATTAAAGTTAAAAACTAATAATTAACATAAAAGATTGATAGCACTATTTGGTTCTGTTCTGCAGGTGCAGCAAATCTGCTACCTAAAAATATAAAATTGGAATGCCATCTTGCAATATTTTTCACCATTAATAAAAGTGTTTTTTTTTTTGAATAAATACATTTAATTTTTTCGATGCAATCAATAAGAAAATTGCAACTTATACTAAAACTTTCAAAACTCCTAAACATAAATGCAAATATTTTGACTATAAAAGTGTTTGGTGCATAAGTTAGTGGTGGGAAATTGTAAAAAAAAAAAAGCTGTGGCAGACGCTTAGTAATACACCGGTAGTGCTTGGAAAATTTATTACAAGTACTTACTTCATATTATTGTTCGACGCTCGTTGACTTTTTGGATTTCGAACTAAATATTTGCTAACGAGGATGGATATGCATTCAGGACGTTATTTGACAAAGTCCATTATCAGATGTGGAATGCGAAAATATTTAACGCCAACTTTGGAATATATAAATGAGATATCACACTTAAACGAGCTGCGAAAGTCACAGGCTCGCGTAATCGCCATTAAGGTAAGACACAATATTTATACTGTTCTTTTATAATTTATATTAAACATTTTTCATGGCAGAATCATATAAAGAACATGGGCGACACAAAGCGTAGCATAATGCAAAATATTGATGAAGTCAAACAACAACATTTTAAAGTATATACTGATATAAAGGAGTTTGGTGGTCAACGATCATCAGAAAAATATCTTCAACTAGTTCGCGAGGAGTTAAAGGTTTGTTGTTGTATTTAAATATACATGTATGTATGTGCATAAATACTTATGGAGTACTAATAGGATGTTGTTGTACATAAATAACCAAGCATGTATGCATATGCACAAATTTATAAATGTAAGTAGTTAGTTTAAATTAAAAGCGCATTTTCAGCTTCATCAGGCAGAAAACGGACTGCGTAAGAAATATAAGGATGCCGATGCTCAAGAAATAAGTTTGTTCACTGATTTCTCCATTGCAATTTCAAATTCACACGAAAAGGAGAAAATTCACAAGCACTTTTTAATTACGATTAACATATTTGCTTCAATTATAGCAACGTTTTGTGGTTTTATATTGAACGTGCTATACTACCAAAATGAAAAAAAAAAGTTAAGTTTAATGCAAGCAATTGCCGGTGATAAAGGGCGTAACGCAGAGTCTTGGACTGGTTACTTGAACAATCGAACTCGTTGGATGTACTCATGGATGTTTCGCAAGTATTAGAAAGAAAATGAATTACATTTCTAATTTAATTACGCCGAAAATGAATGAGAAAGTATATGTATATAAGGGACGAATTGCTTCTAATGCATGAAAAAATTAAAGCTTGCAGCACGGTTGAAGTTATGCTTTCTAATGGTAAAGCAGTTCAGTTCACTCTTTAAGTTAATATATGTACATTAGGGCGGGTCAATTTGTATGGGGCCGAAAAAACCTTATGGGGCTCACTCGGATTTTGATTCTTTGGGTCATTTTAAGCAACTTTGCCCAAGAAACTATGGGTCTAAAATTAATTTCGAGTCGCCCACTTTTTCAAAATAGGTTTTTTTTTTCGAAATATTCAAAAAACGACTTAGACATTGCATTGAAAAAAATTTCTAAAAATTATGTTAAACTTTAAGCTGAAAGAGAATTCATTTACGAACATTTCGAGTCTAAGATCTTAAAAATCGGTGGAGAATTGTAGGTGTTATGAACGAAAAATAACGGCTACACCTGCATACAAACTCGTGAAGACGTAAGTGAATGCAAATAAAAAAAATTTTGTGAAAATTTTTTTTTCATATAAAATTGTGATTGAGTGAAGATTGGAACTTCCGTACATGGTTACATAACATCTACAATTCTCAACCGATTTTTAAGATCTTAGACTCGAAATGTTCGTAAATGAATTCTCTTTCAGCTTAAAGTTTAACATAATTTTTAGAAATTTTTTTCAATGCAATGTCTAAGTCGTTTTTTGAATATTTCGAAAAAAAAAACCTATTTTGAAAAAGTGGGCGACTCGAAATTCATTTTAGACCCATAGTTTCTTGGGCAAATTTGCTTAGAATTACCCAAAGAATCAAAATCCGAGTGAGCCCTTACACCGAAAAAAATTGACCCACCCTAATGTACATATATTTTTTTTGGTTATATTCAAATATATATTTTTGTTAATATTCACTATTTAAAAGTATGTATTAAAATCATATAACTTAATCGTTATATGTTTTTCAAATAAAATAAGTAAAGTAAAAATGAAAAATAATTACAAGTCGCAGCTATGGATTATCCTAAGCTCTTTATTTGGAACAAAAAAGTTGCATAAATGTTGTTTTACTGATAATCAGTGTCTTCTACAGAACATGAGTTTGGTGAGAAATTAAACTAAGGCAGCACAGTTGACTAAAGTGCCGTATAGTGAGAAGACTTCTTGTTTTCACAAACAATGCTCCTTTTTAAAATGGGCTAAGATCTTTAAATAAAAATTACAAAAATATATAATAACTCCAATTCGCAACGCCAAAATAAATGGAAAATTGGTTCATTAAATACACCAAATTCTCTTTTTACACTACCTATGACAATACTATACAGGTACTATGACAATAAATTATAAAGGGGAATTCCCAAAATAAAGATTAGGTTAATAAAAATATTTTTCTTTAAAATTTCAATCAAATAGCTTTTTTAAACGTGCTATATCGAAAAAAAATTTAATTCAAAGTCTTGTAAGAAAAGACCGTGTAAAAACAAAATCAGTGGGATTTTTCTTTGTAAATTTCGGTCTCTCTGCTACAAACAGCCCAGCTGATATAAATCAGCTGAAGTGGCTGCTTAGAAAGTGTGGCAACGCCAAGTGCTGGTAGTTATTTTTCCCGTGGCTACGACCATTTGGAATGTTTGGTTAAAATGTTGAATGCACTGCGCTTAGTTAATCGGCGATGTTTTAGTTATAAGTCAGTTCGTCGACCGGATTTACGATCAACCAGTCGTAAACTTATAGACCCAAAAGCAGGGCCAGAGGGTCATCATGTACAAAATAAGGATCCTGGAAATTTGACCAAACAACTGAAGTCCAGAATTTTGTCAACAGGCCCGATACCATTGGCGGAATACATGCGCGAAGTGCTTACAAATCCCCATGCTGGCTACTATATGACACGCGACGTATTTGGCCGTGAAGGTGACTTTATTACATCGCCCGAAATATCCCAAATTTTTGGTGAGGTGAGCACATAGAAAAAATCTTTGCTGATATGATTATATTACATTACATACACATACATTATGTTCTTCAGCTTGTGGGTATCTGGTTTGTAAACGAGTGGCGTAAATTAGGAAGCCCATCGCCGTTCCAATTGGTTGAATTGGGACCAGGACGTGGTACCCTTGCACGTGACATACTTAAGGTGCTAACGAGATTTAAGCTTGGCGCAGAGTTCTCCATGCATATGATTGAGATAAGCCCATTTCTTAGTAAAGTGCAGGCAGAACGTTTTTGCTACACACACGACTCGATTTCGGATAGTTCACAGCCGTATTACCAAGTGGGCACAACTGCTACTGGTACAAAAGCCTACTGGCACAGATGTTTGGAGGATGTCCCGGAAGGTTTCTCGCTGATCTTAGCTCACGAGTACTTCGACGCATTGCCCATACATAAGCTTCAACTGGTCAAAGGTTTGTGGCAGGAGGTTTTAATTGACGTAGCTCAATCGAATGATTCTGCTGATTTTCGCTACATTTTGTCTAAAACTCAGACCCCGATAGCACGTTTATTTCAACCTCTGCCTCAAGAGTCGCGTACTTGTCTAGAGTATTCATTAGAGACTGAACGCCAGATTGGATTGTTGTCTGAGCGTATTGTGCGCAACGGCGGTATTGCTCTGATTATGGACTACGGCCATTTTGGCGAAAAAACTGATACATTTCGTGCCTTTAAACAGCATGCGCTTTACGACCCTCTGTTACTGCCTGGTACAGCAGATTTAACAGCTGATGTGGATTTCAAGCTTATTAAATGTACAGCCGAGGCCCGAGGACATGTACACTGTTGCGGACCAGTGGAGCAGCGTGAATTCTTGCAAAAAATGCACGGAGTAGCTCGACTTGAGGTATTTATTCAGTATTGATGCGGAAGACTATTGACCTCTTAAATGCTTTCAGCAATTGCTTATCCACGCGTTACCTGAGAACCACAACATTATTCGCTCTGGCTACGAGATGCTTACAGATCCCAAGCAAATGGGCAGTCGCTTTAAGTTTTTTGCCATATTTCCAGGTGTGATTTGCGAACATTTGAAAAAGTATCCAGTGGCTGGTTTTACTTAAATGAAAGTTCTTAACATTTTTTAATGGTTGTATATTTTGAAAACTAATCACTTGTGATAAATAATTTTGATAAAATAAAAATTATTTCTTTTGGAATGAAACGTTAATGGTTTGAATTTCGGCATTGGTTAACTGCAATACCGCACTAATAGCGTTTAGCATGTGGCGTTTGCCATCGACATCTCTAGTGACAATAAAACTGATGATGACGTTTTTCAGGTACTCAAGATTGGCTCCCTCGCGGGTCTTGCAACGCTCCAGCCTACAAAGTACCAATAAAATTGAGTGTCCAATATTTATGCACCAACATACCTGTCCACATGTTCTCGAAGGCTTTCGATTTTATCGTGCATTTCCTGCTGCGCGGTTACCTTTTCTTGTATCGCCTTCCGCAGCGCTGCTTCGGCTAAATATTTAGCCTTACGCAGGGCTGTTATTTCAATATCCTTGCGAGCTAGCTCATTAGCGTAATGCAGCATGTGACAGCTCTCGCCAAGCGATAGTTTCTTCGACTTAAGTTTCACCTTGCGCTCCCGTTCGACCTCAACACTCTCTGCATCAGATGAACCTGCGTAGAGGTCGCAGTGTGCATGAAGTGAAGTCGCTTGTAAAGGATTGCTGCCTGAACTGTGGAATATCTCAAAGGATGTCTGCAACGTCTTAATTTCCTGCTCTTTTTCGTCTAACAATTGGAGCGATCGTTGTCGCTGTTTTTGTAGCTGCTGCTCCAATTCAATGAGTTTGCAGCGCATCTCATTTTCCAATTCAGCTTGCGCCTCTTTCCATTTCGCTCGTTCGTTTTTTAAAGTTAGCCGTAGTTTTTCGCCTTGTTGCTTTAATTCCGACTCTGATTCGTCAATATTTTGATTTAGAACCTGCACTTTCTCCTGCAATGTTTGGATGTGGGATTTTTGCAAGAGAATCTTTTCTTCAAGCGCCAAGCGATCTTGTTTTGAGGCATCAAGTGATTGTTGTACGCTTAGCAACTGTTGTTCACATTGAACATGGTTGTCGACTGTCGAACTGGTGCCAATTGCCAAAACTTTGTTCAAGTCGATTGGGTTGGCCTTGCGCGAATTTTCGCTAGTTAACAGTTTTTTGAGGCGCACTATTTCTTCGACCAAAGAACTTATGTCGATGTCACTCAAAGGTTGCGACAATGGGGCATAAGTTTCGCGAACTGGGCGCATCTGGGCTTGTTCTAGTTCTTGCAGCTGTTGCTTAAGTGCATGTATATTTTCCTGATCCTGATGCCTCACGCGATCGTAGTTACCCACAGTACTGCTAAGCTCCGCAAGGCGGGCTTCGAGATTGGCCACGCGATCTTCGTGTAATGCTGCCTGTTTGCGACTTTGCTCTTCCGCGCGCAGCGCACGGCGTTGTTCTTGTTTAATGGCTATTGCATGCTGTTCCTTAAGTTGATGCATTTCTTGGCGAACTTGTTGCAGCAGCGCGCCACTGTCTGTGTCAGGTGAAGAACAGGCAGTGCCAGAGTGGTCAGCTTTGGCTTGAAATTGTTTCAAATAGGCTTTAGCTTCCTTTAGTTGCAACTGCAGTTCTCGCAGGCGACTGGATTCGTCATCGTTGCTGGCAAACTGCGTTTTAAAATTATTAAGCTGCATCTCAATATTCTCCTTAAGATGGCGTTCATCAGAGTAGAGCTTTTGCAGTTCGCGTATCATTAGAATTTGATTGTTTGTTTCCTTTTCGCGTTCTTGACGCTCGATTATCCATTTCGCTTTTAATTCGTCGACATCGTTCTTGGCGCGCGCAGCTTGCTCTTTCAATTTTTCTTGCAGTTCCTGAATGCTATGCTCTTTTTGAACAATTTGGATACGTAGCTGTTTTTTATCTGATTGAAATGAGGCCTCCATGCGGGATTTCTCTGCAGAAAGGGTTGCAAGCGAGTTCATTAGGGTAATAATTTGCGTTTGCAGTTGTCCCTTTTCATCATTTTTGTCTGTTGACACTCCATTCTTAGTTTCTTCGCCTGCAGTCGCTGTCATTCGAGGATCATCTTTTAAGACAGCATCAGGATTAGCATGCTCAAGATCCTTGCTATTGCTTAAAGCTGCAAGGCTTGTTTCTAGAGCCTCCTTTTCTTTTAGCAGACCCTTATATGCGGTTACAACATCTACAATTCCATCAAGCAAATTCAATTTGTTTATTTAATGATTCGGCTTTCTTACCTTTAAGACGTTTTTCATAACGTGACAATTGCTCCTTCTGCGTTGATACCACCGCTTCTAGTTCTCGTTGTCGCTTATCCATATCCAAAATACTTTAAATAAGTTGAGTTTATACTAACATAAACTATGTTGTTTTCTTATATCGTGGCTTTTTATTTTATATAGATATACTATTAGCACCCAGCTGTTAGCTCTTGTGCGCTGCCAACTCGGACTTAAAATGCGAACAGCTGTTTTCATTAAAAAAGTTGAAAACAGATTGTCATAAAAAATATGTATATTGTTCTATACTGTAAATTTATTTATGCTCTTCGAGAAGTTCATCTTTTAACATCTTCTCAATTAATTGCTTTCGTTCCTCTGCTTGTCTTAATTTGTGCATGACCAAGTCTTCATAGTCGCGCGTTGACACATTTTTCGATCCTGTTGACTGCTGTGTAGGAGGATTAACCCACTCAAAGTGTAGAGGATTTTCTGGGTTGCCATGCTCATAAGCCAAAATCATATCGCAGGCTTCACGAGTTTTAAGTTCCACCATAGCACGACCCCGTTTCTTAGAGTTTATGACGAGTGCCGCCACCTCGCCGTGTTTCTTGAGGAATTGTAGCAGCTTCTCCTGTGTATAGCCACCATTGCATTCGTCATATTTTTCGGCTTTCCACTTGATTTTAATACGATTCTGGGTGGAATCAAATATATCTTGTTGTTGATGTTGACTTTTCTGGCTATGCTTAAGTTGTTCACGCATGGCAAGCTGCTCTGCTTCTAGAAGTTTAGAACCTTCGCGGCGTAAGCGCTCAATTTGCTCCTGTAACAACTCCTCGTCGCTTTTTTGTACAGTACTGTACGATTGAGTGGCTTGCAATTTGTGCTGCGCCACCCTCTCCCTCTGTTCAAGCTCATCCTTTAGTTTTTGTCGTTTGATGTCGAGTTGCTTAGTGCGAAGCTCTGTTGCCTTTTTCGCTTTAAGGACCTTGTCATAAGCAGCCCGCGCTGTGGTATCAGTAAGTATTTCTAGAGCCTTTGACAGTTCATGAAATCGTTCTGCTGCTTTCGGGTTGTCAGGATTCTTATCAGGATGGCAATCCAGAGCACGTTTCCTATAGGCTTTGCGGATTTCCGTTTGCTCGGCGTCAATGGAAACGCCAAGCAAATCGTAAAGATTTATGTCACTAAATTTTTTGTTGGCCATACTTTGCAATTAGTTGAACTGAAATGTAAATGAAATTACAAACAGCCGTTTAGAATCAATTGAGCTAGTTATAATGAACTACTGAACGAAAAACGATCTAGATTTCGATTCCGACAAAAATTGAATCGTTTTAAAACGTAATGCTCGCAGTTGTCAGAATGAAAATTAATTTTAGTATTTTAAGAATATATTAAATTGTTAATTTGAGCGGATTATATTTAATTTTCATTTTTGTGAACCTATTTAATAATTAATTTTTGAAGGGGAAAAAAATTAAATGCTAAGCGGTAGGGTATCTGGCTTCCTTTTATTCACAACAATCAAAACATTGCCAGATGTAGGTAAATTTGCAAACACTAATCAGGCATGTTCTAGATTTCGACTCGTTTTGAAACGTCATAACGAGTGCGTTCCGACAATTGGTGTTACTTGCGAACTAAGTAACTCAATTTTTTACTGCGTTTGCATTTTTAAAAGGTTTAAAGCCTAGTACGCAGCAGTGTAAAACCGCGTGAAAGAAAACAAAACTTCATATAAAAAAAAACGTTGTCAAAATTCTTAGCGCCAAAAACAAAATCATTGGTACGCAGCAGGGCTGCGTATTTTTTTAGAAATGACTCGTAGATAGCGCTAAAAAAACAGCTGTTCTCTTTCAAGCCAAGCAAGCAGTAGTGAAAACTTACTAATTAAAGCCAACTGAATAACGCCACTCAATTGCAAACTCAAATAGTTCATTGGAACAATTTCGCATCAGCTGTTCTCTGAAAAAAGTTGGCAGTACTTCAACAAATTCGACCCAACGTGTTTGACATGCGTGCTATTATTTTTTGTTTTAATATGAATCGAAATAACAAATCTACGCAATGAGTGTCTATCATGACGAGGTTGAGATCGAAGACTTTGAGTATGATGAGGATGAAGAAATGTATTACTATCCTTGTCCATGTGGTGATCGCTTTCAAATATCAAAGGTAACTTTAATTAAAGTAAACAAGTTACAAGCAACTTGTCATTCTCTTGTTTAAGGAAGAGTTGTTGGAAGGCGAAGAGGTTGCGACATGTCCCAGCTGTTCCTTAATTATAAAAGTCATTTACGATCCTGTAAGTTCACAAATGATACTAGGTTTTATTAATTCCAATTCTTTAACAAGACGCTTTTTATCAGGATATGTTTAAGGCCGAGGTGGATGAGTCAACGGTACTTAATGACAAGTTGAGCGAATTAAAACTGGAGACGAATTAGATATTAGTGTTAGTTTTTTTATTTGTTCATACATAATTTTATATAAATATTTATATACGGTTTAATTGTATATATTATATTGACTAGCATAAAAATAAAATTATAATGTAAAAAAAAACTTGATTGGTAAATTGTAATTACATGTGACTGATGTGTTACTTTATCATGAAACATCTTTAAATTAATATGAGAAGTATGCCCATACATGTGAATATTGCACTTTGCGTCTTTTGGTTTTTAATTTTACAAGCATTGATTGTTAAAAACGAAATTTCAAATAATTGTGTAAACATAAGGAACAATTTGTAAATATTAAAATAAAAGTTAGGACAAAGTGTATAAATAAGTACATACTTGTGTAAGTATTTGGGACAAATTACAATACATTTTGGTAAGCTTTTAAATTTTTGCTTAAGAATTAGGAATGTGACTTAGAATTTATTATATTTTTATTTATGCAGCTGTAGCTACAGAATATTTTGTATTTTTAGAGAGCGTGCTCGTTCAGCAAACTGCATTAACTTTACAATTGGACAAGTGTTAAAGAGTTTTAAGCTTATATTCCGTACTAAATTTTGATGTTTTGTTGTTTGTACGAAAAAATTTGTAGTCTGAGAGTTCGTAGTTCTTTTTTACTACTGTTCCAGCCAAGATCCAGTGCTAGAATTTGGTGATTTTAACTGAAACCAAAATAATGCACAATCTGATATTATAGCATATATTAAAAACTGCAATAAAAACATACCTTTATATTAAACTGCTTTAATGTGGTCTCCAGAGCCATGGCATTGCCCGAAAAGTAAGCAGCGATGGCGTTGTGTAGTAATATTAATTGTTTATGCATGACTTTGATCTGTACGATAAAAAAAGATGTGTGGTTTGTCATTAACCTCAACAGCTTTAAAACTTACGCGATTTTCGTCGAGGAATTGCATTTTCACGTCAACGTCTGCGCGAAGTTTTTCATATAGTTCTTTATGATGTGAATAACTGCGTTGTGTTTCCTCTACAGAGGATACTGTTTGTGGTATTTCTGGTTTGGCATTTTCCAAATCCATCCGGTAGGCATCAAATTCGATTCTGTTAAATATAAGCAAACGTATATAACATTTATTGTAACTTCATAATTAACATTTTAGGCGTTTACCTTGCCGTCTCATATTGCCGTATCGTAAGAAGTGTATCATCAATGGTTTTATTGCAGAGCGTATTTACCGACGAAATAAAGAAATTTAACGCATTTAACAACAATTCTCCGTTTTTGGTTAAATTTCGTTGAGTTTCTGAGTTGCATGTGAATTCTTTTTGCAGCTCGGGATTTTTTTGTGCCAAATCTGCAAAGGCATCGGCTAAGGCATGCTGTGTAACAACGACGTGTTGAAAATGTGAGCTGAAGGCGCGAGTCAAACGTAATATAGATAAATACTTTCGTTGAGTTTCACGCAGCTGTTCGATTTGTGCCTCCAGTTCCGAGTCGACAGTGCGTTGTGACTTGCCCAGCTTTTCGAGCATTATCTGCCGGGTACACTTGTAAGTTGATATGCTCCAATTCTTAATGCTATCGATCTTGGAAGCGCTTGTACGAATGAGACCGCCGCTACTATCTGGAGACATTAAGATGCCATTATTTGATTGAGGACTGGTTGGCGACATGGGCGTGGTGGGCTCTTTAAGCAATGAATTCAATTCAAAAGTTAACGACATTTTATGCTATTAATGCAAAGCCTTACCTGAATGATTCCGCAATGGCAAACTGTTGGGAGTACTGAAAGGTCCGCTAGAAGAGCCACCACTGCCACTGCTATTGCTACTGCAATTTAATCCTATCCCAATGCCGCTGCCCTCAGTGCCGGTGTGTACCGCCCCACTGCTTTCGTTCATTGAAGGCGTATCTTTTAGCATTTCGTGTATACTACGCTCTCGTTCTGCCATATCAATCAAATTACTTGCGTTTATCAACTTTGTACTTTTAATTATGCGGTAAAAATCGTTGGGCTTGGGCTAGGAGCAAGCAACGACACAGTGATTGTCGCAGCAATACCGTGTGCAAATCGATATTATATGCTTTTCGAAGGCGTCGAATTGGACTTCTTAAAGCGCACAAACCAGAAAATATTTCTAGCCCAATTGCAACATTAATTTATAAGTTTAAGTGTTTTTCACGCAGCAGAGAAAAGAAAGATATTATGCCCATCGATAATTGTACATATCGATACTTTTTATTAATATCTGGCAGCCCTTTTATTATCTTGTTATTTATTGTAAAAATTGTAAAATCAATTGGGGTATTCAAGGTTGCTGTTAAGTTGTGTTACAAAGTTTATGTTTTTTGCAACAACAAAATAAACAGGTTAGAGTTTTAACTCTTATTCATTTTTTGTGCAACCCTGTTATACTCCATGGCACTAAGTTTTGGTACTAGGTAGTGTACACTTGACCAAATGAGTTATAACCCTCTAGTACGTGGGTAGTGCAGAACTAGTGATTTCAGTAGGCACCAGGTAATGACCAGTACTTACCTTGGTATTTACCTCTTCATTTCCATCTTATTAACAAATGTCATAGGCGGTAGGCAATCGCCACCACCCCGTTTACCAGTAGACAGCAGAATCACTACTTACGCCTTAGTTAACCAGTAGACCGCGGCATCGCTACTTACGCCTTCGTTAACCAGTATACAGCGGCATCGCTACTTACTCTTTTGTACACTTGTAGACAGCGTTGTAGTCCCCAGTATTGTATCCCTACTGAATTTATTAAAATTGAAAACACACAAATGTATATTTTAATATTATTTTATATTATTTCAGAATTATACATTCATAATTTTTTTATTTAAATCGTTATTTTTTGAAAACGCGTTTGTTTTGGAGCTGGAGTGCCCTTTTAAGGTTGACTTCTGACGGTCTGGCTTCCTTTCCAATTGCATCTGAAAATATAAAAATTTAATTGTAGCGCTGAAAATATTTATTTAGAGCTTTAATAAGCTTACCGATTATTGCTTCATAACATTCAGGAATTGTCATACATTTGTTTGTGTAAATTATAGTCGCAAAGAATACGCAGAATACACACAAAAAGAATAGCGAAAAATTCGCCTTACTCTATATTCCCGTATTAAGAAAAGGAGGCGAATTGCTTAATTTTTTTTTTGTTTCTATTTGTTGGCATATTTTGTTCGTCGCCCGTTTACATCGCGCATTACAAGGGGCTTGCAAGGTAGGTAGCTACTTGTGACAAACGATGTAAGTACTTACTGGAGAACAATAGCCACCAGCCGTACTAAAGGGTTACGATCTTTAAACTACAGACTTAGATTAAAAAATTTATTGATTTTTAAATTGTGTACACGTGTTTAACTTAAATGATCATTACAAACTAATTTTAGGTAACTACGTTTTTATGTATTTTCCTGAAAATAAATAATACAAGTAATTTCTTATTTATATGTACTAATAGAACTGAAAATAAAATAAAAACAATTATTTGCAATACATATTGAGCTGAAAATAAAAAATGCAATTTATTTGGAGTACACATAAAACTGAAAACAAAAAACACAAGTTATTTGTTGCAAACAAAAAAATAAATAATTTTACATATGACGTTGGGATTTTTATTTTTAACACAAATTAGTAAAACTCTGTATTTTAGTTTTGGTCACACTGTCAAAATGCAGTCCGTCTGAAAAAGTTCAGTTTTATACAAAATCTTTTGAATTCCTTATAGATTTCGTTGACAAATTTCAACAAATTTCAACAAACTTGACATGACGTACTGGCACCTTCTAAGTTTCGCTGTAGTCTTAGTGACGGGAGTTGTGGTGTATCTGCGAAACCGACCAGATCAACAAGGAGAGCAGCGACACAGTCGTCATTATAACAATAACGAAAACTCTCGTGATGGCGCATCTTGTAAAAGACAAAACAATTCAATTCAATTTCCTACACGTAAACCGCCGTAAATATATCCATGCATGCTGTGCATTTTAGTTGTAAATATACTTACACATTTGTTATTTACAGACGCATCGGCGATACCTGCATCGTTTGTCTTGAAGTGATGATAGAAGAAAATATGCACGTAACTATTTGCAATCATGGCCTTCACAAAGAGTGCTTCGCCACTTATAAGGAACAGGGGATCTACAAATGTCCAACTTGCTTCAAGCTCATGGTGTATTCGGTGCCTGGCGATCCATGCGTAATATGTATGCAAGAATTGTTGCCCGAAGATATAGACTATCTAAAATGTGAACACGCTTTGCACAAGGAATGTCTAATTGAAATGAAGAGCAAGCTTTTGAATACATGTCCGACTTGTCGGAAGGACGTTTAAGGTTCCAGACTGAGAAGTGCCTTTCGTTTTTAAAAAGTCACTTATACAAATTGTATACATATAACTAGAGATAAGAATTGAAACATTAAAAGCCTTACATATCTTTAATTTCGTTAAATAATTTACAAAGCAAATGTAGTTGAACATAAAGTAGATCATGCAGTAATATCTATAAAAATGCTTCAAGAATGGGTTCGACTCTTTGCTTCCAGTTTTCTCGCCAACGTAAAGACTGAAATTCTTGCAAGCTACGATCAAACCGTGCGCGCGTCTCCAATATGCTGGGGTTGTTTGGAAAGTTTTCGAACCAAATTCTAAGTTGTTCGGCCAATTCAGCCTGATCGCTAAAAACGAAACCATTTTCACCGTGCTTCACCAGTTCACTGAGGCTGACGTTGTAGAAACCGATAAGCGATATAAGTTGTTAAATTTCGAATGCGTTACGAATGCACTTACCATCTAAAATTGTATGCGCAAACTGGCAGCCCGCTGCCGAACATATCCACAACCTTCATAGGCAAATCTAATCCGCTTGTGCTCCAATGAAGACATACACCCAAATCGGCGCTTGCCAAAACGCTGGGGTAATCCTCAATCTCCAGCCATGGTGTTATGATAGAAACCTTGAGCCACTGCAGCTTAGCTATTTCTGCCTCATAGAAGGCTTTTTGTGGGCCTTTGCCAGTAATTATGCACAGCAGTGACGGATAAACTTGGGGCTGTGCAACGGCAGTCTTTTCGTATGTCTTTAATGCCTGCAATAATATGCCAAAGTCCTCATCTTGTGTCCAACTGGTGCTCGAGACTAATATGGCTTGACGCTGTGGCTTATAAAACACCGTACCATTTGCCCGTTTTTGTGTCAAGGCCGTCGACTCCACAACGCCCGATTCCTTGAGGTCTGCATAGCACTCTGGCATAAACTGAGGGTAGTCTTTGGAAAGTCTCATAAAAAGATCATGCTTTTGTAGCAACTCAATGGGATGAAATTGAGCCGGAGGTCGATCGTAAAGAACAGTAATAGGCCTGAAAATTTGGCACATTATTTAAGGGACATACCATCAGTTTAGGCTCGTCTCACCCAATATGCCAATTTCGCTGCAAGTCCTCTTTCATGGCGTTCGTCACGCAGAAATGAGTATGTGCCTTGGCACCAAAGTATCGCTCCAGCCGTTTGACCAATTGGCTCAAACGGCTTTGTTCACCGCCTGGCAGACCCAACGCAAGTACTGTGTATGTATAATTGTGCCAGTCAATGGCCAATTTGGTGCGAGTTATGGCGCAGTACAAATAACAAACAACTAGCGTTGGTATGCCAGGAGGGTTCTGAACTAGCAAAAAGTTTGGTCGTCTAATAGAAATCAGGGCAATAAGCAGACTCAACGTTTGCCAGAACGCCTTAAAAAGCAATCTCAATTTTGGCGTAAGATTTGTGACTGGTACGGCGGGCAGTTCGTGTATTTTGCACTTGGGCTGCGCAATGCTGAGTGCCTCAAGCGGACGAGTCTCCAAATATCCAATAATGTCTACATTATAATTATCTTCAAGTAAGCTTAGTGCATGGTACTGCATACGTGGACTGCGTCCAATATCACCGAGAACAATGACGCAAGCGTTTCGCTTGCGTAGGTCCAGTCCAACCATCCTTTTAGTTCCACTTTGCAGACATGCAAAAATTCAGTATGAATCGTTACGAAGTAGGGATTAAAAATGGTTACGATTTGAGAAGTAGCTTAAAAGTTTATTTAGGGGAATGTTTATTCCTGGTTGTGTAAAATTCAGCAAAATTCTTATAAATTAGTGATGTGCTTGTTGCCTATCAGCTGAGCCTACATGCATACATGTTTGTGTGTGTTTACAAAGGCAGCCAAAGTAAACAAGTGTTTCCTTATCAACACGCATCTTGTGACTTTATCTTGAGCATTATGTATTTTTCATGAATTTAAAAAACAAACGTGTAAAATTAAATTCTCGTAATGTAAAATTAATTGTAATATATAATAAAATATCGATTTGCAGTTGTATAAATCGCACACACATCGATATGTCGAATGGTCTGTTATCGGTATCGGTTTCGCATCGACAGTCCTTCTCCATATCATTTTTGTGGGATTTTTTCTCGTGAGTGGTTGTTGTTGCGCTTCGAAAACGTCTAGTTCTATCTATAACGGATATTTTGTCTTCTTTTTCGCGTTTATATGTTAAAGTGTATGTGTATGTGTTTTAAATGCCCTTTACGGTCGGTCTTCAAATCAAATTAAAAATAAATAATTGTAAAATGTTTAAAATGCAATCAAATAAATTACATCAGGGTGCATAGTGAATACTAACAACTAATGCTACTTACATATACATATACATATCAACATAAATCCAAAATCAACAACTACTTGAAACAGCAATCGTTTTTTGCGGTATTATTTGCCGGTAAGTAAAAATTAAAGTATTTTTTCTATAGTATCTGCGCAGTAGCAAGAATCAGTTTCTATGACGACCCCGTTGCAATACCTTATTCCATCTTATTTTGTACCGGCAAAATAAAGTCTGTCTTTGCATCATACATAAGCAACGCATCCTGTTAAGCTTTTTAGCGTCTTGTCTTTGTCCTGCTTTTTGAGAGTCTTGGAAGGGTCGTAAGGAATTTGTCAATATAATCCCAATTAGTCAGAGACTTGTGCATAATGTATAAGGATAAAAATAGTTGCTAGTTTATGGCATACGTATCGTCTGGATAAATTGGGCGAAGCAGACGAAATGCAGGTATAGCGGATTGTTTTTCTCTTCGGCATTGTCAAAGGCATATAGCCAAAAAGCCGACTTCGCCAACCCCCGCCAATGGTCAGATAACGCCGACGGTGCCTGAATGCTGGGCGTTATACTTGTATGTATACAAGTGTGAACTTATCTGGGGTGGCTTGGCGCGGAACCTTTTACTGGCTGTTTGGGGTGGTATAGGGCTTTACTGGCACTAAAGCTGTTGTTGACTTTTAATTCATAAGTAAATCTCTTCTGCTTTAGTAGTATATGTATATGTATAAAAAAAACTTGCGAAAAATTAGTGTTATCATTGTAGTGAATTTTACGAGATTAAGCAACATACATATGTATTACCCATTTTTAATCGCTCATCAAACGAAACATAATTATCAATAAAAAATTGCACTGCCGTTTCTTATAACTTTGTACAAAATTTCTTTATTTTTGACATTTTTGTATAGGCAATGGAATAACTTAAATTTTTTAATTGCGACTATTTTGTTTGAAATTAACAATTTATTTATGATTATTTTGTTTTAATTTAATAAGATTTTTTTTGTTTTAGTTTATTAAAAATTAAAATTATACCCTGCGTAGCACTTTTTTCTTCTTTTTTTATTATTGAAGATAAACATTTCTAGGATTATACATCGTGAGTCTTAAAGAAAGAATGTCAGATAAAGTTTGACGATTCATGAGCATATCTTTTCCTGTCCCCCCGTAGAAGAAAAATTTGACACAATTCTACGTTATGTATCTAGGAATGTGGGAATTTTTTAAAACAATGACCCCCTACTCTAAAAACTGAACAAAAATAAAACTATTTGTAAAACTCTTCGCGATGATTATTGGTAATAAAAACGTTTTTGGTAAAAATTTGGCAATCAAAAGTTTTTGGGTTAAGGTTCATTTACTAAAGTAATCTACCGAATTTAATTGCAATATGATGGTACAAAATATCTTAAGGTCGTCCGCGCTCGACTTTAAAGTAATTACAATTTTCCATATACTAACTAATAAAGCTCATATAACATTTTTTAGATATCGTACCATAAATATTTTGATTTCAGCCATGTTTGAAGCAAATACGCTGCATTTTTTTTTTTCGTTTCAAACTATAAAAGATATTTATTCAAAAAAATTATACGGAAAGTTATCTTTTATCGATGCATCCTAGGTTTAGGCTTGGAGGGCTTGAAGCATTACGTTCGCTACAGGAATTGTACCGTCAAATCTGCCAAATACTGCTATATAGAATTTATAAATGTGATAGTTTCAAATTGGTTTTGCAAGGTACTACGGCAGATGGTGAATATCCTAAACAAACTTCCTCAAAGCACAAATAAATATAATTAGTGCCCTCCGACTCCGCTAGATCTAAAATACGAGAAGGGGGATCATAAGACATAAAAACATGCCGTGATAGTTGGTTCCGAGCTGTAAGTGCTCGGCAGCGCTGCTATTTTTGTTGCAGTTGAATGGCCGCCTGCGTGACTCTGTTTGAC
This sequence comes from Chymomyza fuscimana, assembly GCA_949987675.1. Lineage (NCBI taxonomy): Eukaryota > Metazoa > Arthropoda > Insecta > Diptera > Drosophilidae > Chymomyza > Chymomyza fuscimana. The sequence continues at coordinate 91,343,570 of OX465088.1, forward strand.
TTATGACTAAGCGGGCGTCCGAAAGTGTATTTGACATTTTCCAAGCAATAGCAAATAACGATGCAAAGAAAGAAACCTCACTAAGATAGTGCTATGTCTCATCTTTGGCAATTTATGTTCTTTTATTATTGCTTGCACTTAACTACGGAGATTCCATTTATCTCAAGCGTTCCGGTCCAAGCGCTAATGAGTTGTTCGTAAGCAAATGATAACAAATTTAAGCGTCTTAATTTTACATATACGCAGATATGTGCCAAAATGGAATAAAATCGGAATTAATTAATTTCACCCTCCTTGACATGGCAATCGCAACCCAAGCCTATGCAAGTGAAGACTTTCGGGTTTTATTAAACTTCGAGAAACAGACGAAAATAGCTAAATAGATTTTGTTTGTTTTCCAGATCACTTTGGTATAAAGGTTATGGTAACTCGTTGCGTTCTAAGCGCTTTTCGTAAACTTTATTATGTTAACATAAGTCTACATACTAAATTTAGTGGCCTATGCTTATATATTAATGAAGAACGGTAGAATATTGGGTTCTGGCGTGGATCTGCAATTAATACCGTTTGCCCTATCTTTTTTAATGTCGGTCGGTCCTATGGGGGCTATACGATATAATAAACCGATTTTGATAAAATTTAGGGTAGAGCTTGGAAATTCCTAAGAACTTCCTTACGAAACTAAGCGAACTCAAAATTTTTGTTGCTCTAGCTCCAACTATTTTCAAGGTCTATGCCTTCAGACAGACTGACGGACAGAGATATGTATTTAGGTACACTTTTCTTTAACAAGTCATTATAACGAATATAGCTTTTTTATTTTTTTTTTAATAATATATATGTATATGTTATATCGGGGTTATTATATAGCTCTAATAGCGGTGTTTCAGAGAACATCGCAAAAAAAAAAAGTTTAAGATGGATAATTCGTTTGTTTGTGAAGATATCGTATTCAAATTTGGCGTTTGGTAGTTTTTAAATTTCCCCAACACCATAGGACCGATGTGTCAAAAACCGACCGATGTGGTGCAAAATTGGTTGTGTTTATTTTCAACTTATATAATAAAAATTGCAGAAAAACTCGTTTTTTTTTTTCGAATTAAAAAATAAAAATTATGAAATAATATTTATGGTAAATGCCAATTTTTATTATAAAAATTTAAAAATAAGATTTATTTCATAATATATTATTTATTTTTAAAGTCAAAAAATAGAGTTACGCTTGACTTTCTTGATAAAAATTAGAAATAAATGTTTATCCTTAATCCGAAGATAGTCCTTTCAAAAATATGATACTCTGTGGCTTGCACGTTCATCCAAAGCACTTTTTCAACCCCAAAAAACTTATTTGCGATCTCTGATCGTAACCAAATTTGGTAATCAAATAGCTTTTGGAGTTCAATATCGGATTTAATTGCAATGTGGTGCTAACGGCTATCTTATTTATTTCATGGGGTAAAAGTCGCGGCCTCGTATGGATCTTCCAAAAGATTAAAGATTGGAAAGTTGTTAGATGGAATATGCAGGAAAAATTTTTTTTACACAAAAGGTACAGGGTATTCCACTGTCGGGCACCGCCTCGACTGTACCACATTTTTTTTTTATCAAAATTTTTTGTTTTATTATTTGTGCAGCCTTTGTAATTATGTTTTTTTTGGAAGCTTTTTAAGCCCAGACTTCGCCGGGCCTTATGTGATAAGTTTAATAAACTTGGGAATTTGCTTTATGTAAAGGAATGTTTAGGCCAGTAATGTTGATTCTAGTTTAAAGGTTCTTGATCATTGCTTTATGTCCTTTAGCTATTAAAAAGTGGCTGTACACTTGTACTATTGCGGGTTGCTTATCTTTTAGTATTAACGCTTCATAAAATGTTTTTTCTTCAGTAAATTAAATAAAATTCCCTCCTCTATCTTTTTGGCATGTCCGTTTTTTTTTTGCGTACGACCATTTAAGCCATAATTATGCTCGAAGAGAGCTTAAATGCCTTCCATCCAGATAACGGGTCAAAAGACAAAATGAATGCCAAACGACTTAATTTTCATTAACCCAGCACAGAGCACATGGGCCACAAAATGCCGCCATGCCAAAAATTTTCGCGGCTGGCAAGTGCGGTATATTGTTCCCATTGGGATCTGCAATGCTAGATGCTAAACAGCAAAAATGCCTGAGGGGCGGTAAAAAGAGACTAACTGAAAGCACGGAGAGCTCGTCGGACAACAGCACCAAAACCGTGTATAATGCAGCATTGCAGTTGATGTTTATATCCTGTACCTATGGGTACAAAGTGTATACTTCCTTTATACCAAAATGCTTATCATAATCTCGGGTAGCGATTGAGCCATGTCCGTCCAACCGTCTGTCCGTCCGTATGAACGCCTAGATTTCGGAGAGACACGAAACTTTACCAGCTAGTGCGCATATTTCCTGAGAAGATGAAGTTTGTTGAATCATGTGTATATTCATGTGGCCCTAATGAACAAACCCACATACAAATTTTATCAATTTTTAAACCCTGTACCGTATGGTACAAAGGGTATATTAAGTTTGTGCAAGCCGAAAATGTATGTAACATACAGAAGGAGACGTCGGAGACCCCCCAAAGTATGATCGGGGTGACTAGAGAAGTCGATATACCCATGCCCGTCTGTCTGTCTGTCTGTATGAACGCCTAGATCTCAGAGATTGTAAGAGCTAGAGCAACCAAATTTCAGATTAGATGCGTTATTATGTCAGGGGATGCAAGCTTATTTTATATTTTCGATATCGGGGATATATTATATAGCTCCCATAGGGGTGTTTCAGAAATAGAGAATTGTACAGGGCACATAATAGTCTGGATGATCTGAATTGTATAAAGCAGACCCTACGGGGGTTGGCGTGCAAAGCACGCAAGGAGCGGAGCCCCCTAGTATTACATAAATCCGTAATACCCTGGACTCTGTAGGAACAGGGTATAAAAAGATGGCGTACGTTAAAGTCGGGCGCGGACGACTTTGGGATACCCTGTACCACCACATTGCAATCAAGTCCGATATATTACTTACGAACACCAAAAACAATTTCTTTGCCAAATTCAGTTGCAATATTTTTATAAACAAACGAAACACAACGAATTTTCTTCAAAAAACTTGTTTTTGACCGATCGGTCCTATGGGAGCTATATTATATAGTCAACCGATTTTGATCAAATTTGGTACTGTGCTTAGGCACTCTAAAAAACTTCCAATTGCCGAATTTGGTTACGATATCTTCATAAACAAACTAAACAAAAAGAATTTTGTTCAAAATACGTTTTTTCGACCGATCTGTCCTATGGGAGCTATATAATATAGTCAATCGATTTGGGTCAAATTTGGTACAGTGCTGGGTATCCCTAAAAAACTGACAAACACCAAATTTGGTTACAATATCATCACAAACAAACGAAACACAACGAATTTTGTACAAAAAACGTTTTTTTTGACCGATTGGTCCTATGGGAGCTATATGATATAGTCAACCGATTTTGATAAAATTTGGTACAGTGTTTAAGAACTCTAAAAAACTTCGGAATGTCACATTTGGTTACAATATCTTAACAAATAAACGAAACACAACGAATTTTGTAAAAAAAACGTTTTTTTGACCGATTGGTCCTATGGGAGCTATATGATATAGTCAACCGATTTGGTAAAAATTTGCTACAGTGTTGAAGATCCATAAAAAACTCCCGAATGCCAAATTTGGTTACAATATCTTCACAAACAAACAAAACACAACGAATTTTGTAGAAAAAACGTTTTTTTGACCGATTGGTCCTATGGGAGCTATATGATATAGTCAACCGATTTTGATAAAATTTGGTACAGTGTTGAAGATCCATAAAAAACTCCCGAATGCCAAATTTGGTTACGATATCTTCACAAACAAACGAAACACAATGAATTTTGTAGAAAAAACGTTTTTTTGACCGATTGGTCATATGGGAGCTATATGATATAGTCAACCGATTTTGATAAAATTTGGTACAGTGCTTAGGAACTCTAAAAAACTATTGTGTGCCAAATTTGGTTACGATATCTTCATAAACAAACGAATTATCCATCTAAAACTTTTGGTTTTTTTCGAGGTCCTCTGAAACACCCCTATGGGAGCTATATAATGTAGTCCCGATATCAAAAAAATAAAATAAACTTGTCTCCTATGGATTAATAAGGGATCTTATCTGAAAGTTTGGTTGCTCTAGATCTTACCATCTCTGAGATCTAGGCTTTCATACGGACAGACGGACATGGGTATATCGACTTCTCTAGTCACTCTGGGGGGTCTCCGACTTCTCCTTCTGTACGTTACATACATTTTCGGCTTGCACAAACACAATATACCCTTTGTACCATACGGGACAGGGTATAAAAAAGATACAGTCAAGGCGGTGCCCGACAGTGTAACACCTTTTACATTTTTCTCGAAAAAAGATGGCGTACGTTAAAGTCGGGCGCGGACGACTTTGGGATACCCTGTACCACCACATTGCAATCAAGTCCGCTTTATTGCTTACAAACTCCAAAAGATATTTCTTTGCCAAACAAACGAAACACAATGAATTTTGTTCAAAATACGTTTTTTTGACCGATTGGTCCTATGGCAGCTATATGATATAGTCAACCGATTTTGATAAAATTTGGTACAGTGTGGAAGATCTTTAAAAAACTTCCGAATGCCAAATTTGGTTACAATATCTTTACAAACAAACGAAACACAACGAATTTTGTGCAAAAAACGTTTTTTTGACCGATCTGCCCAATGGGAGCTATATGATATAGTCAACCGATTTTGATAAAACTTGGTACAGTGATTGGGAACTATAAAAAACTTTTGAGTACCGAATTTAGTTACGATATCTTCAAAAACAAATGAATTATCCATCTAAAACTTTTGGGGGTTTTCGAGGTCGTCGGAAACACCCCTATAGGAGCTATAAAATATATCCCCGATATCAAAAATATAAAATAAACTTGTCTCCCTCTGACATAATCTAATCTAATCAGAAAAGGGTCTAGCTGGATAAGGTACTGGAAACTGCCCCCAGCGATTTTTGAAAACTAATGATGCAGTTCGATGCATATGGCAAAATAAAAATTGTACGCAAAATTTCAGTACTAAAACTTAACGCGTTGCGGCTTAATTTAAAAAAATGCGTTTTTCGTTTTTATTTAATTGTGTCTAATCTACAGAAAATTTTTGAACCAATATTTTTTTAATCTAAGTTGGCAATAGGCCTATTTAAAAAAAAAATATTTAATTTTTTTTAACCAACACATTTTCTTAAAAAAAAATATGAAGTTTTCTTTTTTTTTTTTTTAAGTATGTTCCTTAAATCTGTCAATCACCATTTTTTTTTAAACACGTGTTTTTATACGTTCTTTATTTGGTGTGAATATGAATCAAATCGATTTGGTGGAACAATGTTAAAAAAAAATAAAACGAAAATTTTTAAATGTTTTTTTAAAAAATGTATGAAAAAAATTTTATATTATTTTATATCATATGAAAATTTTCAATTTATGTCGATATGTAATTTAAGTATTGTAACTATATATGACTAGTGGCGAAGCTAAGTTTCGTGGTGAATGTTGCAAATAAGAGATATTAATATAATTGGACTTGAAAAGGGACGCAGCAGTTAGTAGTACCATAGCATTCATTTTAATGTGTGCCTGAATTTTCTTTTTTTTTTTTTTCGGGATTAGCGTAAAATGTACCCATTGTCGGACATTGCCATGACTTAAAATTTTGTCTGCTTTCAGTTGTTGTAGCGCACCTGGGGCAATGTTTCAAGAGAGAATAAAAATGTTTTCATTGTATATGTTCCTATTGTTATGCCTTGTTTTGTTTTCTATGTCATTATAGTTATTGTTTTTATTACTTCAGAACGAAATTCTCAGCATAGTGGCATCTTCTAAGTTTAAGATTTGTTTGACAAGTAAGAACTTAAAAGTAGCTGCTTGGCTCCACCAATTGCGCAAACATTGATAGGTTTTTGAATTTGACCAGGATATTGGCTCGATGGCGCTCAATAATTTTCAAAAACAACAACCATATTTGCATGAGGTTAACCGCGCACACAGACATAGTTACAGACATTCCGAATAAAACGTTCATGTTTTAAATTTTTATTTTTTTTTTTTGGTGAAGAAGGAGTGGTGAGTATGAGTGTGTGCCATCTACCAGTCAAGCTAGTTATGACACCTTCGAACAGAGTGCAAAAACCACTCTGTAATGCAATTTCGACTAGACAATACTCTGCTTTAGTTTTGACGGAATAACAAGTCAACCAAGACAACAAGTCGTTTTCCAAAACAGCCTTCATGGAGCTTAGTCAGGTAAATAAGGCGGCTGAGGAACAGTATTAGTGAAATTTTTGGCGAAAAACTCAAGAAGAAACTCAAGCTCTTTTTTGATGAATCGAGCGTTTTAGGCACCAAACGAGATTTTTGTCTTCTGACGACAAAATGATCCTTCAAAATTGTTTGCATTGATCATTGAAATGCCAACCATATCGACAAGGTCTCGTAACTGTCAATATACGAATATTAAGCACCAATTCTTTGATCTTCATAACTTGTTGCTTATCGGTTGAGTTTGATGTACGTCCGGATCGTTCCAAGTCATCGACGCGTTCTCTGTCTTCTTTAAAGTTTTTGTACCAGTTAAAAATATCCTGAACTCCTGAGCATTAATCGGCTCAATTAAACAAACACGTGAATAAGTGTCTCTAGCTCTTGTTGTCTCTCATATCTAGGTGTTTATAAAGACGGACATGGCAAAATCGGTACCGAAATTATGATAATCGTTTAAGAAAAGGAATTTATGGTCTTCCATGCCTCCTTCTGACTGACACATATATTGCACATATCTAGTATATCCTTGGCTACAGGGTATAATAACGTGGGAATAACCTAATGAACAGATAATTATCTTAATTAATCAACAGACTATCAGACAGATAGATGGTCATGGCCAGGTAAATTTCTTTTGTTGGGTTTTACTCGTTTCCCTCTCGGTCTTGCTTTTTGTTAGATGGTATAAAAAATGAGGTGTATTCAATATTTCAAAAAGTAGTTTCTTGCTGTAAGATTTGTATCGCATTCCCCTGCGACGAATTTTATTTATATTGCAAAAATTAACGGACTAGGAAAGCGAATGCACTGAATTAAGGTACATAATTTAGTTTAGTAGGATATTTTTAAAGACACTGATTTAAATACTATACTTATTTGTACGCCAGTTCATCTTGTCAGTAGTATTCTGTTACAAACATGTTGTAAAGTTGCAACATACTCTGGCACATTTTGTTTTGATAAACAGAGAAAAACACTAAAAAGAAAGAGCAGGAACGAGGAGTCCAACACAACAGGGCGTCTGTGTAACTTCCGGTTTGATGCTGTGTGCTTACTGCGGAGGTTTTATGCCAGTTTTACACTGTCTACTCTGTGGCGCAGATGGCTTTTCACATGAGAAAGGTGTTTACATTGTAAAGGAGTGTGTCACAACGATGTTAAGGAGCCAATATTCGTCGAGGTTGAGCGAAAATTAATTTTGTATCTTACTTTATTGGCTGGTTTGTTTTGAATTTTAAAAACGTATTTATACACGGACACGTACACACGTTGCTGCCTCAAGAACATTAATTTTAAGTCTTCAAATATGACAATATTTACGAATTTCAACTAAATATTGGTAGATAACTGAAATTGCAATATAATATAAGTCAGTACAAATGTAATTAACTTTGGAGACGCCCCTAAAGCTATCTCCAATATGGTTAGGAGGATAAAATAAATGGATCTTAACATATTCGTTCGTTTGTTTGAACGATTAGATGTTGACCACTACAAGAGCAAGGATAACCAGCCAAATCAAGTTTATATTTTTTTTAATTTCAAAGCTGCAGCTTTTTATACCCTGTACCTATAGGTACAAAGGGTATACAAGATTTCTGCAATGTAAGTAGCGGACAGAAGGAGGCGTGGCCTCAAGTCCTTTATACCAAAATGCTTATCAAAACCTCGGGTAGCGATTGAGCCATGTCCGTCCGTCCGTCCGTCCGTATGAACGCCTAGATCTCGGAGACTATAAGAGCTAGAGACAGGAAACTTTACCGGCTGGTGCGCAAATTTCCTGAGAAGATGAAGCTTGTTGAATCATGTCAATATCTTCCCCCGTTCCCCCGCAGTAGAGTTTCGCGGTTTTTAGCCACACCATTTTATATTTTCATCTGAAATTTAACAGAGCGATGCGTTGTGGTTACATGCATCTGTGTGTAAAAAATGAACAAAATCGGCTAAATGTATGTATGTCCCCCCACCCACCGCAATCGATTTATCGTGTTTTCTCCCACACCCCTCAACATACCAACTTGAAATTTACCCCATATACTTTAAATAAATTCTTTGACGTAACATTCGAGTTTCATCAAAATCGGTAAAAATTTAGGGAACTTATAGGTATAAATCTCGAATTTCACAAAAAAAAAAAAAAATAATCCAATTGGAAAGTTCTTAGAAGGAATATGCAGGAAAAATTTTTTTGACACAAAAGGTACAGGGTATTCCACTGTCGGGCACCGCCTCGGCTGTACCACATTTTTTTTTATTGTTTTTGTGCAATAGTTATATCAACGTACACATACGTATACATATGCAGATATTAAGTTGCCCTATAATGGTTATATTCTGGACATCTAACTTTCCTTAATTTTTTGAGTGTTCAATCAATTTTGAGACTTTTGAAGCATACGTTCAATAAGAATGTAGTGAATACGCAAGTTTACGCAAGCGGTTTACAGGTAGGGCTTCTAGTCAAAAGGGTTTTCAATTTGGTCCTCCACGGTCATCAAAATGAAGATGGGCATTTCCAGTATCGCGTACGTGATATTCGTACGCCTTTAAAGTGCAAAGAAGTTAAGAAAAAAAAACATTTTTTTTTCTTGCTATTATTTGTTGATACTCTTTTTGTAGCTGTATATGTAGTGCAAAAGGTAGGATCTGTTAATTTAACGTTTTCAATATACAAAAATAGACAAAAATAGAAGTCGTTTTCGACTGCATCTATAAAAATGTAAAAATCTTCAAAATAATACAATACAATCGGGGGTGCCACAGAAAACCATTTCGTTGCAATTTCGTTGCCATTCCGATTCTTGGTGCCACAGACATGATTCGCAACGGTTTCAAAATCTTCGACAAAATTGCTTGAGATTTGATTAAATTCACCAATAAAAACTAATTTATTCAATGAAAGTATTACTTATTTGGAAAGTGTGTTTAATTTCTGAGTTTTCTGTACCTTTATGTTTTGACAAATTTAATGTTTTAATTCATGATTTTTATTTTTTCGAAATCTTTATTAAAATCTTTGGTACATTTGCCATTCTGTGTCAACGTGCAAAATCTTTTCGTTGCAAGGAGTTGCCACCTAGTTGCTGTACTAAATAATAATAATTCGAAGTGATTATTTTAGCATACTAATAGATGTTTTTGATGTTAAATGAAAGTTAAAAAATCGCTTTTTTTATTTTAACTAATTTGTCGTTATGAAGTGCGCCGAATTTAATGCATAATTGAATAAATAATTGCTATGCACCTTTTTCTCCTAAGGTGGCAATGTAGGGCTGTTAGGCAAGGTTTTGAATGTCAATAGTTTAGCAGTTAAGGTTTAAAATTAAAATATCAGTAGCGCAACCTAAGGAGAAAAAAGCCACAACAGCATATGATTTTAATAAATGAAGTAACATATTCAATAAATAAAAGCGTCGTTTTAAATAATTGGCGAGTGCATCGAAAATACTAAATCCATCTACTGCAAGGGCACAATTAGCATTACAATTTTCAATAGCATTTGCGTGTGTGTGTTTTGTATCCAAATTTCACTTCATTTGTTAAACGCAGTGCACAGCATACATAATTGTTGCAACCTTTGCTGGACTGTATGACAGCCTTGAAGCGATCTAGAGGTTCTTCGACACCTTCGCTCCACCTTTTCTTCGTCCATATGTGTGCGTGTGTTTTTTTAAGGCATCAATGGCTAGCAATCCTGCAAGTGGCATTTTAAAAATTATTTTCTATTTTCGTGCAAATTTGCAAATGTAAACAAACGAAATTTGCCATTCACTACGCTGAGGACAGCTGTTGACCCGTAGGGTTGCCATACAAACTCTTGTATTGGGCGGTACAAATATTCAAACTTTATTTAAATTTATTTTGTACAAATGGAAATTAAAATGATGCAAAATATGCTGACAATTATCGCTTAATGTAATAAAGAATAAACTTTATTGGATCACTGTTAATAAACATTTTTTTAAATGAGTGTCTAAATGTTCTAAAATAATTTTTGCAAAGTAGCAACCCTTTGCTGCCATTCTTGCAAAAGCGTAAACATTCGAAATTAATTGTTCGAAAAATGAAATCTTTGAGATTTCTGTGGCACCTTTTAACGATTTGGTTTCAAACCGTTGCCAAAAGCGTTAACGATTTCTGTGGCACCCCCGAATATTTAAAAGCAATTAATTTTTAACTAATGTGAAATATTGTAGCTTTCTTTTACACTTTATTTTGTTAAAATGTGTATTCTAGTTATTTTTTTTTATAAGCTTAAGTCTGATTAAGTACGTGAAGCGTACTAAAAGCGACATATTTTTCCACTTTAGTTTTTGAATTTCTTCAAGTAATTTTTAAAAATACTTGTATTTACATTGAAAAAAGTTTATGTGTACAAAAAGTGATAATTCAAGAGTAGTGTGAAACGAGAAAAGTAAATGAGAAACCTAAACAAATTAGACTGAAAATCACTCAAAAAGTAGTAAAAACTAGAAAAACATAAATATCTTCAGTTTTCAGGCCAACTATTTATGGAAACCCATTTTTAACTTACAATGTTGACAAAAATCCCTCTATTCTTAACATTGCAATTTTTGGACCCGGTTGCCAATTCTGTGGAAATGCCCATATCCAAAATTGCAAATGCACGTAGAGAGCTAAACCATAAGATGCACCTTGTGGCAATGGCAACACAATTCTTGTCACGAACCGTGCCAACTACTGTCGTATTCATTCCGGTGGCGTTTTGAATGTGTGCCAATGCGTTGAAGTAAAGTTCAACTGTGCCGTTGCGTAATGCAGTGTAAACATGGCATCGGGTTTGTGTGTATGTTGGTGGTGCTACTGTTGCACTGACAAGTGGATTATGTTCATGTGTGTGATGTTGTATTCTATTTGCCAGCCAGATAGTAGACAATTGTCAACAAAAGCTGCTTACAACACTTGAGGTTCACTCTTGGCACATTGTGGCCATTGTTGTTATTGTTGTTGTTGCAACTAGTGCGCCGACTGCAGTTAAATTACAATTGTGCGCTTTGTTGAACATTTGTTCAACTCATATAGAGATTTTGCTGTTTTTGCCGGTTCTTTTTTTCAGGTTTTATGCGCTTGGATTGTTTTTTTCTATACCCATAATTGTGTTTCAAAGAATAAAAAGCTCGGTCTATTATCATCGTTGTTATGTGTTGGTTTTGCCTTTTGTTAAATGGTATTAAATGCAAATCGCATTAAGTGTAATTTTTTCTAGTGTGTAATTTAGAGATGGCAAAAAGCTGCGGTATTTACTGGGATTTTCATCTACAGCGCATCGAAATAAAACAAAACTAAAGAACTTTTAAAATTTCGTGTTAATTTGTGTAAAATTAAAAATAAATTAATTATGTAAGAGTTGCAAACGTTAAAGTAGGCAAACAGGGTGCACCTACATGCATGAGTCCTACATTTACAGACACAAATTTCGCTTCATTTAAGCCCAAAAACACACGTATAAATACAACACCAACGGAAACTCAACTTTTTTTGCATTTAATGAGTAAAAACTTAGCATTTAACTGCAGCAGAAGCAGGAGGTAGATGCACATACAAGTACATAAGGATGCACACACATGTACATACATATATTGTACTATATACAAATATATGTATGCTTATATACAGTTGTATGCACAGACAGCTGGCATAATGAAGCACGCCAAGTTTTGCATTAAAACTTATTAAATTTCTGCGGCTGTTGCAAGTTGCTACTGTTGTTGCATTTGTACAACTCTTTGTGGTGGCTCCACATCCTTTTTTTAATCCTTGTTGGCACGTAAAACATTTCACAAATGGCTGCTACTTTACAGACAGCCAACATCGCTACCATTTTCTTTTCGGTTGAACTTAATGTTTTGTTTCTTTTTCTTTGGCTTATTTTATGCAAATGAAAATGATTTCATTTCAACTTAAATCGACATCTCCTAGGCATTCAGTACACCATGATGGCGTCGACAGGGCCGATGACAGCCTGACATGGCTTTGCAGGATCTTACGCACTTTTGTAAGCTATGCATACGTGCGTATGTATACTATGTAAAATGTATACAGAAAGAAGTACATACAACATTTACATATACTTACTATAAACACATTTTTTGGCTGCGTGTTTCCTTTTCTCATATTTGTAATAATGCGTATATTTTAAATTGTTAAATGTGCGTTGCGTGACTTTTGTGTCTCTTACTTAACATTTTACTGGTATGGATTAAATGTACATGTGTGAGGTTCCTTCAGCCACCACAGCGTTGTCAAGTCCCAATACTTGTCTTTTAACCGATCGTCGTCGTCGTCAACGTCAACGTCTTATTATCAATGTTTAAAAGTTGTGCATTTCGTTGATTCCCTCAATTGCCTTTATATTTTATGCGGTTAGCGAAGAAGAAATTTACGGAAGTGAAGCTACCATTAAATGATGTTTTATAGTACTTCACACGAGAAGGGTTGTCTTGTTTTTATTGCAACAAAAGATGGCAAAAATGTACCTTAGCCTGTCGTATTGGTCAGACCACACAAGCACATTAAGCCTGCTAGTAAAATTAGTGTCCTAAGTGGAGTAACTGACTGGTTGTAAAATTTTAATCACTATTTTAATGCATGTTATATAATCTGATAAAAAGATGTCATACGTTAAAGTCGGACGCGGAGGACCACCACATTGCAATCAAATCCGATATATCGCTTACGAACTCCAAAAGATATTTCTTTGCTAAATTTGGTTAGGATATTTTTATAAACAAACAAAAAAGATGTCGTACGTTAAAGTAGGGCGCGGATGACTTTGGGATACCCTGTACCACCACATTGCAAAAAGATATTTATTTGTCAAATTTGTTTACGATATTTTCATAAATTTGCGAAAAACAGACGAATTTTGCACCAAAAACGATTTTTCGACAGATCCGTTCTATTTGGGCTATATTATACAGTCAACCGATTTTGATCAAATTTGTATAGCGCTTGGGAACTATAAAAAACTTTCGAATGTGACAAATTTGGTTACGATATTTTTAAAAACAAGCGAATTATTCATCTAAAACTTTTAGTTTTTTTTCGAGGTCCTCTGAAAGACCCCTATGGGAAAAAAATATAATAAACTTGTCTCCCGTTGGATAATAACGGTGTGAGGAGGCGAATTGCCACCTCACAACACATTTTCCTAAAAATCTCTACAGGGTAGTTGTTGAGAGAGAGTAGCGAAGAAAACGCGCGTTTTCACTCTCAACAACACCGACTTACGTATAACGGCCTCAGAGTTGGCGCGCTACTGATGCATTTGTATAGGCGTATACGTAAGAGTGTAGAGTAGGTGATAGGGATATTGTAGGATACGGCGGACTCTGTTATATCTATCAGGATAGATATCTAGATAAATAGAGTGCCGTTTATATTTCATTAGTATAAGTTTGGGCGGGAATTTATGGATTTGGCGGCGATCAATGCCTATATAAGGCGATCAGCAGCCAGATGAGTTAGTTAGTTGTCGGTCGAAGAGTTAGTTAGTTTTCGGTTGAAGAGTCAGAGTGAGTGCAGTTCGGTGAATGAGATAAGTTCATTTAGTGAGTGGAACCAGGACGACGACAACAGACGAGAGCCGCAGAGAGAAGACCTGTACCAGGAAGGACGTCATTAGGCGGCAGAGGAGACAGCTAGTCGAGTGGTACGCGGCGTTGGGCAACGTGGTGGCGCCTGGACTACGTGTGAGCGGTACCGTCGAGGCAGGCAATGGCCAAATCCATGGGATTGGCATTGATGCGCTCGGGTCGGCCCAGAAACAGTAGTGGGAGGCTGACTATCGTAGACCCAACGTTAGCGGATATCCAGACAGCGTAATAATCTGACCGGTGAACGCCTTGGGTAAGGTATGGGAGAGAAAACTGTTGAGTCTGTAGTTTTAGTTCGTCGTATTAAGACCAGAAAACTGTTTAGTGGGCGAGAAACTGCGGCCCTATAAGTATTATATGACAAGAATATTATACGTGCAATAAGCCGAGAAAAAGCGGATAATAAAGACAAAAGTACAAAACTAAAACAAGTCTGGCGTTCTCAATTTTATTACAGAGTCTCAGCGAATATAAATTCGTTGTGACATTTACCCTGGGCATAGCTGAGCTATCCCAGCCGTTGTTCCGGACAAAACCGGAGGTCGTTACAACGGATCTAATCATATCTTAGGTAACTTTGGAAGGTCTCCGACGTTTCTTTCTGTATGTTACATACATTTTCGGCTTGTACAAACTTAATATACCCTTTGTACCATACGGTACAGGGTATAATAACGCAGGAACAAAAGCACGGAATACCCAAGAACATAAAAAAAAATTGATTTTGAAGTATCTCTCTTCTGGCTGTCTTTCTGCTGTTCGTATTGTTTCTTCATGGCTAAAATAGCATGAAACTTTGAACGAATGAGTCCCCATTTTCCCCTTTAGAATTTTGCGATTTCTAATTACGACGCAACTGTGGAATGTAGGAGCAGTGGGCCATGGCCATAGAGTCCCAATATAAAATAAAAATAGATAAACTAGGTTAGGGGAGATTTATCCCATCAAAACACTTATGTTTGACGTATGTATTATGTAGTATACAGACGGGTCTGGATTGAAAAATAATATTAAAAAGGTTATACGCTAACAAGGAATAGTGAAAATTTAGACTTGATGAAATTCAGACTGCATCAGCACCGTAGGCCTACGGTAGTCCAAGTAACTGCTAGGGGACTATAACTTAAAGATTTTGAAGAAAATCACAGAGTACTGACAGAGTTACTTACGCGACACTGGAGATTCAGGAAAAAGAAGAGCAAGATGGACATCTCGGACTCTAATACCGGTAGGTCTGTGAGATTGGCCCACATAGAAACTGGATGCTCGATTTTAACCATCCAAAATAATTAAGTTTGTTTCGGAAATTGGATGTTAAGCATAAGATTAAACGCCTGTGAACTTCCGGGTTGGGAGCATTAGTTTTAAAGACGCAGATGTGAAATTTCGAAGACACAGGCGATACTACGTCAGTGTTTTCTGATAGATCTACACGTGTTTTTGTTAGCGAGTATCTCATGCCCTAGTTTTGGTTGACGCTGGCTCAAATCAATCTTTGGACATAGACTGTTAGCTGTCTTTCTTTAAGACCACTACAACGTACACTAACTTAGTTCTTCTTATATTATACCAAATATAGATAATTCTCTCAAACTTAAAGCATACTCGCACGTTATTTACTATTAATATTAGATTGATATTGAATGTTGCTTGAGTTATTAACTTTGACTTGCAAGGACAAGTTCAATATAATTTTGTATACATACATATATACTATAGCAACTCATTGTGTTAATAAGGAATTCACTCACATATCGTATGCATTGAAAATATTGCTGCCTACATTGTGGCATTTGGGCGTTGGTTTGTGCGTGTCATCAATAAGAAATCAGAAATCGATTAGTCTTGCCATAAATAGGCCTTTATCAGCTTGGGGTGTCATGGTCCCAGTCCAAGCAGCCCCAGTTTTATATTTCGCTTCCTATCGCTGATGGCGCTGAGGTTTCTGTGTCTATTGAAAAACCTCCGCTTAATTTGTGGTTTGTTTGTATGTATGTATTGTATGTATATACACTATATGCCCAAATTGCCATTAAAAAGTTTTAATTACAAATTGTGTGTATGTGTGGGTGTGTGCATGTGCATTAATATAAATTCTTGTAATTGGCGCTTTAGAACATTAATGGCCGCTAATTGGCAAAGCCAATTGAAATGGTTAACACTTTTTGCCATTGCTGGCGGTCTCAGATTGATTTCAAAGTATTTGATATACATATTTTTTATAATTGCAAATTATTAATTATTTTTCTCTCTTCTACCCTGTCTTTTTGCAGATACAACTCATGCAGGAGTAATACAAAAAAAAAAAAACTGAAAAGGTAACTTTGGAAACGAATAACCAGTTTACAGTTCCCAAAATCTAAAGTAACAGCTGCCGCAGTTGCTTGAAAATGATCCCCAAAACTGCCAGCATGCCCATTAATATGAAAAAGCTGAATGCCCCAAATTATATACGTACATACAAGCACATACGTGATTCCATGTGGGACTTTTTTTTTAAGCACAACCTTAAAAACCAGCCTGACCAGCAGAGGAGCCACAGATGTCGCTCGGGCGATCGCCTTTCCTACTTTGCCTTGGACAGCTTTCTTACCTGCAATTCTTTGATTTCGAGCAGTGTACGTTATAGTGACTGGCATGTCTGTTGGCAGGTGCAAATTTTGTAGCCGAAGCGCTTCTTTTCGTTTACTTCTTGTGACTTATTTCTGATTTGTTTGGCACA
Organism: Chymomyza fuscimana; assembly: GCA_949987675.1. NCBI lineage: Eukaryota > Metazoa > Arthropoda > Insecta > Diptera > Drosophilidae > Chymomyza > Chymomyza fuscimana. Next base: position 91,360,288 of record OX465088.1, read on the forward strand.
CCTGCCGTTTTTTGTCTTGGTTCTCTACGTGCCACTACTTAATTCGATTTGAGCAGGTAGCAACTGTCGACAAAGGTGATCCTTTTCTCTTTTTGGCTGTCCTTGCCTTTATTTTTATTTTTTCTTCTTGTCTACAAACGTCTTATAAAATTTGTTTGCTTAGCGTTGCTGTTGTTGTAGCAATGCTGCTGTTAATCTCAAGTGCTTAAATATCCTGTTTCATGGTTGTTGTGTGCGGCTCTTAAGATTTTTATCGGTATATCCAGTGCCCGACTCGGTCGGCATCAACAATGCACAATGTCTTACACAGTCTCACCGTTTTCATAATAATCATTATAAGCATCACAAGAGTCTTTATCATTATTGTTGTCAATGGCATGTCAAAATAATTGTCATAAATTATTTAACTGCCTGGCTACCGGGTTTATCTCTCTCTCGTTTTTGGCAGCTCTTTTTAATCTTACGACTTTAAGGCATGTGTTAATTGCACAGTTTTTGCCTTTAGTTTCTTTGTCATTTAGAAATTTGAAAAACTCAAGGTATAAATTAAATCAATTTTTCATATTTTTTCAATACATGTATGTTTGCAATGGTATGCCATCTCATTCATCTGACCCTTGGAGTTATATATGTTATTAGTCTTATCAGAACATTCATAGAATATGTTAATAAATACCAATTTTAAAGTCCCGTTCCCCAGAACAATTTCTTGCGAAAAAAATTCTTTTTATATCCTTGCGTGTAAACTGTACCAATATTTATACCCTGTACCTGTAGGTACAAAGGCCATGTCCGTCTGTCCGTCCGTCTGTATGAACGCCTAGATTTTGGAGACTTTTTTGGCAACGCCGTTTAATATTTTGATTACTTAGCAGAGTGATGCGTCACGATTTCATGCATCTGTGTGTCAAAAATTAAGAAATCGGACAAATACAACGAAAGTTGTAATCAAAAATTTGCTAATTTCACCCCACCTTGCCTTTAAACCGCATCAATCTTTGGCTACACGTAATTATGGTAAAAAATCACCAATCTTGATGTGAGTTGGTGCATATCATTAAAAAGTTCACCCATCGGGCTAGAGACGCGGATTAGTTTATATCAATTCCCTCGCTCTATTTTCTTTTCTATATAAATTATACTTTTTTTATAATATAAGGTCAACTGAACTTAGTTGTACCCCTCAAATAAAATAAATAAATAAATAAATAAAATTATTTATAAAGATATGGAATTCTGATAAGAGTATTCATGTGGCCCTAATAAACAAACCCACATCTAAATTTATTGAAGCATACCCTACCCCCTTCAAACGATTTATCGTGTTTTCTTCCACACCCCTCAACATATTCACTTGAAACTCATCTCATATACTTTAAATAACTTCTTTGACGTAAGTTTCGATTTTCAACAAAACCGGTAAAAATTTACGGAACTTATAGGAATAAATATCGAGCAGCACCAAAAAAAAACAATCCCACTGTATCACTTTTTTTTATAGTAAAAAAACTAAAGTCATGCAAATTGAAATATAAAAATTAAATTTTTGCTCCTTGCTCTAAACATTTTTAGGTAGTAAACTGTCTGTTTTTTACAAACCATCTGGAGATCTACATTTTATTAAAATAGTTTTTGAACTTTGGGATTTATAGCAAAAACAGACAAAAAAGATGGCGAGCGTTAAAGTCGGGCGCGGACGACTTTGGGATACCCTGTACCACTGCTTGCAATAAAATCCGGTAAATTGCTTACGAACACAAAATACATTTGATTGCCAAATTAGATTATGATACCTTCATAAACAACCAAAAACAGACGAATTTTTAATCAAAAACTTTTTTTCGACCGATCGGCCCTATGGGAGCTATATGATATAGTCAACCGATTTTGATAAAATTTGGTACAGTGTTGAAGATCTCTAAAAACTTCTGAATGCCAAATTTGGTTACAATATCTTCACAAACAAACGAAACACAACGATTTTTGTGCAAGAAACGTTTTTTTGACCGATTGGCCCTATGGGAGCTATATGATATAGTCAACCGATTTTGATCAAATTTGGTACAGTGTTGAAGATCTCTAAAAAACTTCTGAATGCCAAATTTGGTTACAATATCTTCACAAACAAACAAAACACAACGAATTTTGTGCAAAAAACGTTTTTTTGACCGATTGGTCCTATGGGAGCTATATGATATAGTCAACCGATTTTGATCAAATTTGGTATAGTGCTTGGGAACTCTAAAAAACTTCTTAATGCCAAATTTGGTTACAATATCTTCACAAACAAACGAAACACAACAAATTTTGTACAAAAAACAAATTTTCGACCGATCGATCCTATGGGAGCTATATGATATAGTCAACCGATTTTGATAAAATTTGGTACAGTGCTGGAGGTTTCTAAAAAACTTCCGATTGCCAAATTTGGTTATGATATCTTCATAAACAAACAAATTATCCATCTAAAACTTTTGCTTTTTTTCGAGGTCCTCTGAAACACCCCTATGGGAGCTATATAATGTAGTCCCGATATCAAAAAAATAAAATAAACTTGTCTCCTATGGATTAATAAGGGATCTTATCTGAAAGTTTGGTTGCTCTAGCTCTTACCATCTCTGAGATCTAGGCGTTCATACGGACAGACGGACAGACGGACATGGGTATATCGACTTCTCTAGTCACTCTGATCATACTTTAGGTAACTTTGGGGGGTCTCCGACTTCTCCTTCTGTACGTTACATACATTTTCGGCTTGCACAAACACAATATACCCTTTGTACCATACGGTACAGGGTATAATTACTTTGGTAACTATTGAAGACTAAAATATATAAATTTGTTTTACTTTGTTTTTTATTTATCCCCAAAACTCTCTATTTAAAATGTTAAACTTATTTCTATTCTAAATTCTGAATTATAAGAATTTTATCCTAAAAATTGTATATTCCAATGTATAAATATTAGGTTATATAAAGAACTAGATTGAATTGAATATTCAATATGTTATTTAATGTTGAGGATATTCTAAATTTGGATATCCCAAATGTATCCGATTTGTTTTTTTTTATTAATCACAATCATTACGAGTTTTCCGTTTACGAGTTTTAATGATCCAAATTTTTGCTCTGAACAACAATAGAAAGCCGAATTGTGTTCAAATTCAATACAATGGAACAACTAAAAATACTTTTAGCAAATAAAATTTCCTTCATTAAACTGAATGAACTACAAAGAAAACTAAACTCAACTTCCAACTCCCAACTCCCACTGTAACACCCGTATCTGCTGGGGTAAGAATTGGTTCGTAGTGTAGCTTAGTTCAGTGTCGAGCAGATTTACGAAAATTACAAATGTGTATACGACGAGCACTTCAACTTGAACTGACGCCGTTGTGTCGACGCAGTTGCTGCCTCATCTGTCCCTGCATTTTACAGTGCCACTGACGTTGGAGTGGTTGTAGTAGCAGTTGGTACTCGTTGCTAGACATCCCGCCCGGCCCAGTCAGATAAAAACTTTTTGACTATGTGTGCATATGTATATTGTACATAGAACAGAACACTGAACACTGAAGGAACCAAGACCGAATTCGAATAAAAAATCGATAAGAATAACACAAAATGTGAGTGAGACACAGCAGTGGCGGAGACGACGCGTCGCGACGTACCTATGTACATAACCAGTGGCTGAGGTGGGTGTTGCTTTTGGGCACGTAATTTTGCCAATAAATGGCAGAGAGAAGGCGGCGACTGGAAGCTGGAAAAAGCCGATGAACAATTTCTACCAGTGCATTATCTTATTTTTTTTTGCTTAAACATTACATTTGACAGACGGTGAAAAATACGTGTTTAGTTATTGCAAAATATTGTGGGACAGACATCGTAAGACATTGTCGAATAAATCGATAGACAACGAGAGTCGAGAATTGAGTTTTGATAAGCAAAGATAGGCGGGTAAAATATTACTTGAAGGTATGAATGGGCAGGGGGCATTGGAGTAAAGAAGGAGGTAGGTAGCACAAAAGACAGCTTGAAGCACTTCAGCTAGGCAGAAATGCCACTTGAATTTGAGTTGAGTGGCTTTAAGTGCAAATGAGAAAGGACAGTTGCTTTTGCGTCGTTGTAGAGTCCATTCAGTACGAGGGACTATTCCGTGAGATACGTTGGCCATACTTTTGAATCGGGACAAGCGGGTGTCAATTGACGTATATATTCGACAATCGTCTATAGCTCCTTTTGGCTCAGCAGAATCTACAACTTTTTGTCAGCAACATACTTGTACATTAAATTACTTTGTCGGGCAGAAATGCCGAAGTGCCCGACTAACGACGCAAGGCATGCTTTGTTTTTGTTAAGAGAAGTTTATGAGAAAATTTCAATTTTAATTTTAAATTGCTAGATTTCTTCTTCTTCTCCCAAACCCTTGTTTACCTCTTTTCGGACTCGCTTATGCTGCTCCTGAGGTGTGGGTATGCGATCTCAGCATTAGTCTGCAGGCATTCCGATCCTGGATCATGTTGTCGCTGAGACCCATTCGTTGCTGATGTTAAAAAGGTGAGGTTTTTGGCACTTGTGTATGTATATTCGTTAGTTATGGACTTTCCTTTTACACCGGCGGTTGTATCCAGGCCCGGTAACCAATCGCATACACTGATCTTTGGAAAATCTTTAAGATGTTAAAAATTTGCTATATTATACTGACAAATATCCAAAACTTAATATATATGCTGATATTTCGATGCCGAGAATTTACAAATTCAATTATTTAAAAAATACAATTATTTTACATACTTTTGACGGTTGGTTGTCTTTCATACTAAAAACACTAAATAGTACTATAAAAGGTATTATTAATATGTAAAGTGTTCTGAGTTACGTAGTCATGGGTCTGAGTCGGGCAGATATGCAAAATTGTTGTTGCACTAATGCATTTCTGCCCATAAAAGTGAACACTTTAAATGCTAGGCTTGGATCATGCCTAGTAGAAGTGCTTCATCTGGCACTAAATGTTTAAATGATTCTTCCAAATCAGCTGGCTTTAATATATATTTTATTTTATTGATCTTTTAAGTGCCAAAAAATTATTATAAACAACATGGCAGTATTCATATAGTCATCGTCATTGTTGGTCGTCAAGAAGATCAACTACGGTGTTCACTATGAACTCAATTTGCTATCGAGAGTTATAGAAAACTTTTTACTGCACTGGTAGGTGGCAATTGACCCCAGTTAACATTTAAGGCTATCCACTAAGGGTACACAACACACATAGCGAACTGAAGGGGCTATTTGAGTGGGGTCGAATACAAAGGCAAAGGCAGTTGTTATGAATGGAAAAGTGTGTTGTCCTTAATATTTATCATTTCTCACTGACATTCAAGTGACAAACTGACAAACAGTGCCTCAAGAAATTGAAAAATTACACAAACTGGTAAAATGTTGACTAGCGCAGCCGCACAGTCAATTACAATTTGGTAATGTGGCAAACTGTAAAGCTCATCATTAACAACATTTGCTGCATTTGGTAACAATATCCACAATCTGGCATGTATGTCAGTTAGTCAGTTGTCATACCCTATATATGTATATATTTATATAGTTCTATGTAACTGTGCTCTATCACTTCGCTATAACAAGAAGTTCCCGCTTTCATTCCCAGTGCCATTCCCTGCACTGTTTACTTTTGCCCGTGGTCGTGCATATCATGACAGTTGTGGTTGCCTTTAATGATTCACGGCACCACCCGCCCGCTTCTTAACACATACTAATTTTTGTTTCTGAGAGCCTAAAAAGTCTATGATGTAGTACATCTGTATATATGTGGCCCGGGTGGGCTATATTGTGCTATGCAACACACGGTATATAAGTCGTTCGTCGTTCCATTCTACTGTTAATGTTGGGTCTCTTGGCTTGGCTTAGAATTCTACGTGCAATGTATGTCCCTATGCCAGTCTGTTTGTTTCTTTGCTGTACCAGTATATTTTAGCAAGTAAGAGTAGCTTGCCAGAGTAGTCGTCAACGTTGTCGTGCTCTGTTTTTAGATTAAAATGTCATTTACAAGGTGTTTTCCCTCGCCGGCTTTTTTATGTTTACTGTACTTTTTATACACTTATTTTTTTATTTTTTTTTTCTTATTTTGCAGTTAAGTTGGCTATGAGCTCATTTTGGCCCATTAGTATGAGCCACGGCGAATGTGTATATGTGTTTGTGAAAAATGCGTTTTCTGATAAAGTTACAAGATTGGGAAGCCTAACTAAAAGTGTATCTGGCTGCAAATCTAAATGAGGCATGTGACAGGCGCTAGCCAACACTTCCGCCAACAAAAACAAATTTCATTCCACCCCAGCAGCATATCCCACTCTCACATGATTAATCTCAACACTTTCCGACCCATTAAGTTCACAAGGAGTCTGTCAGTAACTGCTAGCTGCAATATCAGTCTGACTTCGTATTGCTGATGGGGTTCAGCCAAAAGTGGCACATGAGTATATCACATTTATAAGCGGTGCAGCCCTGGGTACAGTTGATGTTAAGCATACTCATAACTATACACACGATTATTTGCACCTGTGGCGATTGAATTTTAGTCTTCCAATTAAATTTTGGCTTTTGCAATCTTAAAACTTTTACGGCTGGATGAAGCGCATGAATTTTTGTAGCACAACGACCTGATAAGGTGTAATAATATCTTTGCGGCGGCGAACAATATAAGAAGGCAACTCAGACAACGTGGCGTATGAGTATGCTAATTTGCAGCAATTTAGATTTGGTTGTCTTTGCTCTTCTTTTAGTTCTTCTTTTATAATATTCAATAAGATAGAAATCCGGAAAATGAACGAGCAGTGGACAAAAGAAACGATTTATACGTGCTTCAAAATGCTGCTGATAACAGGAAATTACAAAAAAAAACTCATTCCTGCCTATAACTTTTTATGCGATTTGAAATATTTTTTTGTGGCATACTACTCTTAGTTCCCAGGCATTTAACTGTGTAAAATTAAACGAATAGCTATAGTGTGGGTGTAATCCTCGAAATGCGCCTAATGCGCATTTTCTGGTGAATTTAGGTCTCTTTAGCTCTTATACTCTTTAATTCTCTCCTCAAGAATACTTCATCGGGTCTGCCGCGCCTCCTTCTTTACGCATTCCTATGACTTCTTCAACTTCGTAAAGCAACTATGGGAACGTTTAAGGTAGTACAAGTTTCCTAAATTTTTTTCTTCTCTCTGGTACGTTTGCAGAGTTCTGTGTTTGTCTATCATGTTGCTCTTATCTTTAACTTGAACGTTGCACAGAGCAACATTTTAATAATATTTCTTAGCCTTTCAAAAAAGAGGAAATACTGCTTTCCAATGGATCTGGCAAAAAGATAACATATTCAAAACACGCTTTTCCGTATAAATTAAAAAAAGCTAACTTCCTACTTTGTCACGAGAAACATATTTAAGCGGCTGCCAATTGTTAAGCCCTCAATTCATGCTGCAAGTGGCCATAAATTATAACATGACGTTGATCCCCTTCACCTCTTGTCCTGTAGCTTGTTTTTTGACTTGCCCCCCTTAACTTTGAAAATAAAATCCTTCGTTTGCAAGTTCTGACTGGCACGCCTTTTGCATATGCTCTAACTTATTTTTATGGCGCCAACAAAATGGCTGCTCTTTGTTGATTTATCCTGCAGTTAGTGTCGCTGCTGTTGTAAATATTGGCCAGTCAATCTGTGCAAGAACTTAATGCCGCGTTCCAGACAACAAAGAAAAGTGCAAATTTATCATTTGTTGCATTTAATCAAAGTACACACGCAAACGGAGCATGACACATACAGAGTACGGTACCATAAAGTCATGAACGTTTAATTTTGCACAAGAGAAATCCTTTTTGACAAGCACGAAGATGCATTTATGGAGCTATTGTGTTTTTAAGGAACTTATTGTGAATTATGATACAAAGGGTATATTAAGTTTGTGCAAGCCGAAAAGACATTGGAGACCCCCAAAAATTATCTAAAGTATGATCAGGGTGAAAAGTCGATATACCCATGTAAGTCTGTCCGTCCGTCGGTCATTTCATGATTTTTGACGAGGAATCTTAATAAATTAAGATGTTCGGGACTTGGTATCAAAAGAAGACATACCGTGATGTTTAGGAATCTTTAGATATTCACTTTCATAAGGCATGATCGAGAAGTCTTGGTTCCGTTGGATGAAGAATTGAAAATTACACTTTATGCGACCCAAAACATATTTATGGCATCGTAACAGATGACAAATCGTAGATCTTTGCAGTCGACCGCATAACCAATTGCTTCACAGAAGTTTTTGAAGAATAGACGAAAACCTATTGCTGAAAGCGGATTGTCCTTCACTACGAAAATGCAAGCTTTCACATTAAGGTTCATACCGGATTTGAACACTCAACACATTAAATTAATGGTTCATCCGCCGGGTCACCATATGCCCCTTAAACCTTCTTTTAGTTCTCGCATATTAAATCAGAGGAACCTGTTGAAGTTTTCAAAAAACTATATATGAGATTTCCACTTAGTGGTAGAAATGCTTTGAAATGTAAACGTGTACAAAAGTGCACTGATTTGGAATACTGATGGGGCATACTTTAAAAAGCACTCAAGGCACTTTCAATGACTTTGACTATAGACCGGGAATCTTGTAAAATAGCAAACCTCGTGCTGTGAGGAGTCCAAAAATTTCTAAGATGAAATATGAGTAATTTTGAAACACACATTTTTGACCTTTACGCAGATATCGTAAAGTTTAAACGCATCTTATCCAAAATAGTGGCAGAAGTAAAAAATAGCTAAAACTTTTCTTGCTCTATTTTAAGCTTAACGTCAGGTAATTTAAATATATTATGATACTACTTATGTAATTTCCATCAGCTAACAAATACTTTGTCAAGTTGCAAGAAAAAATATGTTGGAATGGATTTTAGAGTCTTCTTGCAGATTTGTCTCAATTTCGTCTTCTTTATTCTGACCAACTATATCCTTTTTGCGAAATCATGAGTTTATATACAGCATAAACGGAGTCTACTATAAGCATGCATGTTTCCAAGACGAAGTGATATAAAAATTTGTTTGCGAGCAACGAGCAAGAGGCAGCAAACTCTTCCCAAGTAAAGTGGAAAAACTTTTGACTGACTAGAAGTACAATGAAGTTTTATCCATACTTGGATCCATAAATGTACATATTTGTGTGAATGGTTTAGCAACATTTTTGGGGCTCATGATACTTTGGTGCCCAATGATGCCTTTACGGTAACATACAAATGTTTGCTCCTGTTTTATTTATTTTTTATTGCTGCTTGACTTGTTTTTTGGATGATAATATTATTTGTGTTTGCATTTGTTTTCAATTTTTCAATGTCATTTTTTGTTCAGCAAAAAAAAGAAAAACATTTGTCTGGTTCTGGGAGCAAAAGTCATAATTCATTGCCTGCAGCGGTTGGGATGAAACTCCCGTCGAAACAACAGAGTTGTACCTACATACGCATACACTCTATAAAATACGCATATTTTTCAACATAATTTTGATTTTGATAATATACCTACGTTAATATAATTTTTATTGTTGTTCCGCCTAAAAGAAAATAACGATTCGCTACATTTTATGTTTATTTTTACATGTATTTATTTCCCTTGGTACTTTTATTTCTAACCCTTTGCTCCCACACACTTTTTATGATTGTCACATAAATTCACGTCTGGTCGTCATTCCCTCCTTTGCCTATTTCGCCTATTTCGACAAACCAAAAACATACAAAAGTATTTCTTCCTCTTACTTTTGCAAATGAGATTTGCTTCACTTGTGCGTATTGTGATACATTGTTGATAGCTGTGGACTTGGACTTTTTACATTGATGCGTTCAAGGAATGCGATTGGTCTTGTTTTTGAGTAGGGTAGCTTAAGAAAAAGGAGTACTTTGGGTTTCTTGTGATAAACATAATTTTTTGTGCACAAGAATGTTGCAAGAAATTTATTTTTAGGAATCTTAATTTATTTCACTTTTATCTTTTTTTTAATCACTGAATGGTTGATCTGAATTGAAAAGGGAAATATGGAGTGCCAATAAAAAATTGAAGCCAAAGTTTCAAAAATGTTGAATTTTTTCGTAAATGTCATTTGAAAAAAATATAATGAATAAAAATGTGGTCATTCGAGGCGGTCATTCGAAGTGGATCTAGCGGATTTCAGCTCCCCATTTGCGGAAGTTATGCTCTTTGACGTAACCAGAGACATGGAAATGGGCTTCATCGCTGAAAATGATTTTTGACGTAAATTCATCTGGCTGTTCTCCCATCCATTGAACAAATAACCGACGCTGATAATCGTCCGTGGGCTTCTTGCGTACTATGGCGCGTCGATGTTCTCAGCGACTCGTCGACATTGTACGTGTACGAACCGGACGAGCATGCAAATATGGTGTAGTGCCGACCACTGTACCAGTAGACTCCAATCGATCAATAAGTTTCTTGATTCCGGGCTCGGAAGGCCTAACACTGTGCATAATGCACGAAATGTTTTTTTTCACAGAACAACCATTGTCTTAGTACGCCAGTACCACCTTCACACGTAGTTCGGTTGTTCAACGATCCATGACTAAAATTGAGTAGTTTTGAGCTTATCATATGTCGAAGAGCATCCACTTTGGACCCAACCAGCTTGTTGCAACATTATATAAAGGAATAAATAAAATGAGCATAAATTATATGAAATGCAATTGTACTAGAAGTTATTAGAAGAACTAATACCTGAAGTAATTTGCTAATATTGAACGCTACTACGTACTTCATCATAATGAAAACCAATTAAAAGTGCTGAACAACTTCACTTCAAGTCGAGTCAAGTTTAGTCAAGTTGAGACGAGTTGAATCGACTTGAGAAAAGGCACAGTCAAAGCAAATGAGAACTTTAAATGTGGAATTTTATTTTTGTGCCTTCTCGAAACTAATGGTCAACTTAAAGGCGTTTGCTACGGGAAAGGAACACAACATGGCGCCTGACTCTCTGGCTGACTGGCCTGGTGGCATATTATAAATAATAGCCAAACACGCAAACAGTTAAGCAAGTTTATTTGCTTTTCGTCGTTAGGTATCCTGAACGAGTTAAGGTCGTCCTGCTCTCCACTTACGTGCCCAACAACGTCGAAAACAAAACTTTCTATAACAACAACAGCCGGAAAAAGTTGCAACAAAAACTTTGATTAAGTTTCTTACGTTCCTTAAAGCTCCAACGAATAAAGGAACGCAATGTATTAACTAACCAAAAAAATCCACAGGCCAAAGGCCAAAGGCATCAGCAAACGCAGCAACAACGTGCTTGGATTTTGAAAATGACGCTCAAAAGTATGCTACACAAAATGTCTGAGAGCTACGAAGTTCACGCGATTTGAATTCGACGGAAGATATAAGGGGGAGCAGGAACCACAGTTGTGGGCAAGGCCTTTATGATTATTGTCTTAGAATTAATCAAAATGTGTGTGCATGTTGGGGTCGGTTTGGTAAAAGTTGTGCCTGTCATTTAGACTTTAATAGATTTCTGGCCATGTGCCAAATTGCTGGTGTTCTTCATATAGATATTTTGCACTTAATAGATATGCAAGAACTTGTGTGTATTTTAAGGTAAGGTTAAATGGAGAAACATACTTTAATTAAATTAATTTGGAAACACTTTTCTTATGCTGCATGGCTCTTCTCTGTCCATCTCTGCATGATCACGCAAATGAAATTGACAAACTGCAACAAATTGCCGAGTCATTGGGAAAATGGGCTGGCAAAATGATGGCCAGTTTGAACTAGGCTCGTTCGTGGAAAAGTTTTGTGTCTCCAACTTAATGGGAAATACAGCAACATGAAATGCTGTGTCAATTTGTTGTGGGTTGAGGCTTCTTTTGGGATAAATGCTTGATGGCGATGACTGAGACAGATTAAACCTGAAAATACATTTTATCTGATTTTCTGACGCAAGATTATAAATATTTTGTTTAACTTGAGAATAAACAATTCCAGACAAATGCTTATAGATGCTAAGTTATACTATAATTGCCGCAAATAAAACTTGCGGAGAAATGGATTGGTGTCTTCAATTTCGATTAAACTTTTCGCTATCAATAGAACAATTTTAAGTGCTTTTAATAAATAACAGTGTTTGTCAAAGAAATATTTTTGAAATTAAACTTTAATTGTGTTACAAAATTTATTTAGGAGTTCACCTTTTTTGTTAAAAAATCAAATTTATTTCTCAATACTGTTTCCCAAAAACACACTGCTTCGTGGACCCTTGGATTGTGGAGTGTTGCAATGGTTCCAAGTTTCCGCTGTTACGAAATGGTGCAAAAATTTCCCTTTCTTTGACGTAAATACTTATTGGGCGAAATTAGGTAATTTTAGTCCACAGACCAAAGGTATTTTACTAAGTTTTCTAAGGACAACACAAAATAAATGCACTTAAATTTTCTCGTCCATCCGAAGTCATGTTTTTTTAATTTTGAAGTTGAGCTTAAGTTTCGTAGTTTTTTTGCGTAAGCAACCTGATTGTTGATCAGATTCTAAAAGTTTGAAAAAATTTAATTTTTTATAAAGATATTTAGCAATCAGCTTATGGAAAACGCCTGGTCGATTACTTGTCAGCATACCCTCGTATGCCTATGAACACTGCTCGAGATTAAAATGGGAAACACAGAATGCCTTCAAGAGAACTCATTAAAGATAAAAGATTTGTACTTCCTTAACATATGCTACATATTGTTGGGTTTTAAACTTTTTTTTTTTGTTACCTAGTTGCTGCCGCTGCTGTTGTTGATTTAGCCTGCTGAGTTGTCGCTTTTTTAACATAAAAAAGTTTTCGCTGTTGGCAATGTCAACAGCGACTTTTCATTTATTTTATGTATTTGTTTCGAAGAAAAAACACGAAGAAATATGGAAGAGCTTTTCCAACTGTCAGCAAGCTTAAGTTGCTAAGATTGTGAGTCAATCTTTAATCTTTCCACAAAATCACAAAATGTTCTTTTGATTGCACTTTGTTTGACAGCATTGTCAACGATTTGACATAAGTATATAAAATATTTCGAGTTGTTTTTTATGTGCCTGTTTTTATGTATTGTTTCTTTTTGATTTAATGCCTGGCAAAGCCCTCTACTGTATGCTTTATTTCTCATTGAGTTAGAAAATATTTATTTCGTTTTTTTACATTTTTGTTTTTGTATAGGAAGAGGCTATGTCCATTTTCGCTAATGGCAGGCGGAAATGTGCTAGGCACCATTTTGCATTGTTTTCCTTTTTTTTGTCATAGCATTTATATTTGCTTTTTATTCATGCTCTTTTGGTGTTTTGTTTGTTTTGTTTATTTGCCTTTGATTATGATGCTATTTTTGACACTCTATAAAGCTAATAAACAAAATGGCTAAGCAAAATGGCGTTGCTTTTAATGTTCTTTTTCCTGATTTTCTCTCCTACAAGCTGTGGTGAAAAATATGTGGAGGGCTATTAAGTATGTACTAGAGAGCTGCACAAAATGTTCTAAACCTCGCACTTCACTACTGCACCGTACTTCCAAGCACTGTATTTCACTGCAGAGCTGACAGCAGAACAAAATGTTTTGATTTTCTGTTTGCTTCAAAACAAAACCTTGTGCTTGACAGTGCTTGAATATTTTAAAACATTAGAACATCACACAAAATGCTTAAGCCACACACAGACACAAGCAGATTGTTTGTTTGTGTTAGTCAAAAAAACCATCACCAAAATCATTGCAACAACAAAAACTATGCTTGAAATGTTCTACTTCAGTTTGGATCTAGTTCAGTTTGGTTCTACTTCCATTTTGTTCTATTTCACTTTTTTGTTTTGATGTTCTATTGCTTGTTGTTAACCAATCACTTTTGACACTGAATTATTTGTTTTGTCCAAGCCAAAGACATGAAGTGCTTTAAATAACAGCTGATGGCTTACAAGACATTTGTGCAGTGCTTGCGCAGCGCTCTAGTAAAGGGTTTTCCAACAAGAGGTGTTATTTTGAATCACACGGTATTTCGGTAGCTGTCACTTTTAAAGCTTTTATTCTTTGACATTTGACAAGTAGAAACTACGCCACTACTAAAAATGGAACGATACACGCTTCAACAAAGCATTGAAATTTATAAAATTCACTACAAAAATGGTGAAAAACTTGCAGACACAGTTCGCAAAACTAAAGCATTTTTGGGTCGTCGTGAAGCACCTTGTCGGACCGCAATACAGAAATTGGTGAAAAAATTCCAGCTGTTGGGACAAGTTAGTGATGTGAAGAATAAAACCCGTGCACGTCGCTCAAGAACAACTGAGAATATTGCTGCTGTAGCCCAAAGTGTTGAAGAAACCCCAGGTTTGTCCATTGCTCGTCGTTCTTTGGAATTGGGCATTCCACAAACGTCAATACACCGTATTTTGCATAAAGACTTGGGTCTTAAGGCTAATAAAGTTCAGTTAACACAAGAACTCAAGCCGGCCGATCATCAACAACGTCGTGTCTTTGCTGATTGGGTCCTTGAAATGCATGAAAATGATCCGGAATTCCATCGAAAAATCATCTTGACTGATGAGGCCCATTTACACCTCGGTGGCTACGTCAACAAGCAAAAATGTCGCATCTGGGGCACGGAAAACCCAAGAGTTATTGTTGAGAAGCCTCTCCATCCTCAACGTGTGACTGTTTGGTGCAGTTTATGGTCCGGCGGGGTCATTGGACCTTACTTTTTCGAAAATGAATTTGGATCAACAGTTACGGTGAATGGATTGCGCTGTCGAGAGATGATTAATGGTTTTTTATGGTCGGAGTTGGATGGTATTGATCTGGACAACGTTTACTTTCAACAATACGGCGCTACGTGCCACACAAGCAACGAAACCATTGCTCTTTTACGGGAAAAGTTTCCGGACCGTGTTATCTCTCGAAGAGGTGATCACAATTGGCCACTGAGATCTTGTGATTTAACACCTTGCGACTTCTTCCTTTGGGGCCACGTGAAAGATAAGGTCTACGCCAACAGCCCAGCGTCGATTCAAGACCTCAAAGATAGAATTCGTGAGGCTATCGAGGACATAGGGCAGCCACTTTGCGATTTGGTTATGGAAAATTTCATAGAAAGGATATGGTCCTGTAAGCGTTGTTTTTCATTATTAACGGCATACCTTCCTCTTTATTATGAAATAAACATCCGATCATTTATCTCAAAAAATGGCATTTTTCTTTGAATACCAAAATAACAACTCGTATTGGAAAACCCTTTATGTACATATGTATATAACAGCTAGAGGTAGGCGTGGCAGATCCAGTAAAGTGTTTTTATATTCTTAATCAGCATGAAAATCCGTCTGTATGAACAAAGGATCTTAGAGACGATACGATAGAGCCCAAAATTCAATTTTGTCGATTCACAGCGAAATTTTGGCTCGTTCACCTGACGGAGAATTCAGCGGTTATACACTCTGTAAACTACTCTGTCAAAATAAAGCAATTTTGTCAAAAAAAAATAAAAAATAAAATAAAATGTCTTTTCGAGATACCCACACGTATGTTGACTTATTTAGACTAAAATACAAAAGTTTTTTCTTACTTTTATATACTACATCATCCCGAAACCTTTTTTTTGCATTGCATAATTTTATTAAAATCCGTTGGAAGCTTTTGAGTTATAACACGACTATTACTCAGTGTATTCTATCCCTTGGATGACAGTCGTAAATTTGATTGATTATTCTTTGATTTAATTTAATTTAACTTCCATCTAGGTGTCTAAGGCGGCTCAAGAAACAAGGTTTCGCTAAAACGATTGAACCATGATGATTTTCCACCGTGTTATTAATCCTCGTGCTTAGCGCACGAAGTTTGATTTTTTTTATATAGTTATTTCCGTTATTGTTATGGTACATTCTGCGTACGGATTCAATACTTATTTTTGTTTTAATAAAAATAAAAAAAAAATGTTATTTAATTTTTTTAATGGTATTGGGTATGATGACTTGAGGTATACAATTTGTGAAAGAAATCAATATCAATATAGAGTGTGGAATGTTCGTATGCTTGACTGCACTTCTATACCTAAATTTTTCAAAAAAATATACTTTATTGATTCATGTCATATGTGGCGTGGGCTAACGTTGCGACTTACACCCTACACCTGGTGGTTAAGAATGAAAAAATGCAAGATATAAAAGTATACAAAGGTATATCTCCCTTTTTATTAATTGCAACAATATTGCACTTTGATTCTTTGATAATCGAGTTAGAGCCACCAAATTGCCCATTTGGTCTCATGTGAACCTAACAAACGTAATCATTGAATATGCATGCAATCCGACAGATAATCGCTCTGTGGGGTACGGTACCGTTCCGAATGATCCTATTTTTCTTTATTTGAAGTTTGAAGATATGCTCAGTGCTCATTTGGAAATACTAGGAAAATGCTAGCCATACCCTCCTTGACTAGAAAGAACAGAACTTCGTCTTCTTAGGTAGCTACTTTAAGCGACTATTAGTTATGATAGGCAATTTATCTTATGTATAATAGTTGTTAGTAACCACTTTTTTATTTTGTTTTTTATTTTCAGCATAAATCTTAGCAATTATTTTTTGATGGATGAAACTAAATCTATCAAAGGTAAGTGGAAATATTTCAAATAAATTTATTTGCATTATAATTGAAAATGGTAGTAAACAAATCTTTTCATTTAATAGGGCAAACAAAAAGACAAGTACAAAATGGTACTATGGCATAGGCATTCTTTTTTTTTTTTCACAGAAAGCTAGTTTTAGTGTTAATGCGAAAACGTACTTCAACTAAAGCTTAGTTTTCGTGTATTTGGATTTTGGCCGAAAAAAGTTTAAGTAATTCGAATTCAAATGTCCCATGCCAAGCGGATGCAGTCAAAAGTCCAACTCACGGCAGCTGGCATTTCGACTAGGACATCAAATTGAATACATGCGACAAGAACAACTACAAAAACTTGAAGAACTTGGCTTAAATGTTCTCATGTGCAAAAATGCCATTGTTTAAGATTTTGTGCAAGAAATGCCATAAACAAAGCGTCCTACAATGGAATAAAAGTGTTTCTGGTATTTTCGTCTCTGTCTCTCTCTATGTTTGGCTCGCTATTGCTATTTCTCTCATGGATTTAGTCTGGCAGCAATAAAATCAAACTTGGGGGAAAAACTAGGCGAGAAAAGGTAATGTTAAAGTGAAAAGAATAAAACAACTACAGCAAAAAGAACGAAAATAAAAGTTTAACAGACAGCCCGACAGTGGGATACTCTGCAGCCAAGAAAAATTTAATTATTTGCTCCAAATCATGTATTGATATGTTGAGAATAGGTTGTGTTTGTGTATTAAGCTTACATGAGTCTACATAACATATTTGGTTGCTCAAGCTCCGAGACAAAGTGGAATATTCGGCCATGCTGCGGAAAACGAAAAACCAAACGAATTTTTGGATTGAAATTGACCATGACCAAATTTTTTGTATGTAAGACATGAACCATGCCCTATGTTTAAAATTCGTCTTGAGCTGTGCATGCTATTTTTTGGGTTGAATCAGAAAAAAATATTATTAAAAATAATTATCAATAAATATATAAGTTGAATTTGGCAGAAATATAATCTAAGAATATCAACGAATATTTTTAACATTTTTTCAGTTTACAATGCGTACACTTTCAAAATAATTTTGCCAATTCGTTTTAATTTCTCTTGCAATAAGGTAGTCGGTTTCGTTTTGGTGAAATTGGAAGCACCAAACAAGTGGGATTCAAAACGAATCCAAATAAAATATTCGTGAAATCTAGGCTTTCACTACCCAAAGTTATTATAAGCATTTGGGTGCAAAGAAATAATGTCTCTTTCTGCCTTTTCCACACATTGCTTAAATCTATATTATCCTTGTACCAATGAGTGTAGGGTATAAAAACGACATCATGTATCAGGAAGCTGCACTAAAACAATAACATAAAAAGCTACAACAACAAAAAAACAACAACAACATCATCAACAAAAAGGCAACTCAAAGGCTTGTAAGCACTTGAGAAACTCTACAGAAAATGTGCCTGAAAAGTTTTCCATGAAGAGAAACGCTTTTGGGTTTTTGGTCCGCTTTTCGTTTTCAACGCTTTTGCTTTCGACATATAGCCGACAGTTAGGTGGATGTGATTTTCTTGAGTTTGATTGTGATGCGAAGAGATGGGGAGCGAAAGAAACTTATTTGATGTTCTGTGTTGCCGTACGATGTCAACGCAGTTTTCCGCAGTAACAGACTATTGCAAATGCATAAAAAAAGGAAATGAATAGAAATACAAGTAGAAAACGAAAACTAAATATTTTTCTGTACTATGATATACTTGTACTACTTACGGACTTATAGAAGACATTTTTTAAAAAAATTTCAGTTTAAATTTCGAGACAAGTTTAGTGCTAGCTCGAAAATAAAGTTCTGATTCAAAGCAAGGATTACAACAATTTAAGATGGAATAAATGTTTGGCGTATTTTGAAAGTCAAATTTTTCATCACTTTTTTCCCATAGAAAATAATTTAGCGGCGTTTTAAATCTTAAAAATAAATAAAATTTTTTTTTTTTTAATTTAATATTTTATCTATCATGGAAAAAAAATCGCGTCAATATCTTTACTTGTTTAGAAGATATGGCTTGTCAAAGAATAGTCTAAAAACGATAAACCCAATTTTCAGTTATCGATAACTCTATAAATAATCGGAATTTTGCAATAAAATTGTACGTGGTTACTATTGGCTAGTAGCTCTACCAAATCTGTAAAAATCATTAAAATCGGAGAAGGTCGAGGGGAAAAAGTGTGCGTTACACTTATTTTCACCGATATGTATAATATGTAATATATATATAATACATAAATACATTGTATATATAGCCGGTAAATAAGGTGTCAAAGCAATAAGAATAAGTTATCAGGGCTATCGGCAATTCCTGACAAGTTTTGTAAACAATTTGGAACTGTTGGACAAGCTGACATTTTAAGAGAATTTGCATTTAGTTTTAATTTGGCATTAAACAAAACCGGAACGCAAACTTAAAACTCCTTAACTTATATATATACATATATATATATTTACTTTTAATGACATTAGGTTTCGATAAGTTCAAAACTGTTCACCACTATGTGATGCTTGCACATAAGTAATCTCAAAATGAAGGCAGTTTTTAAATTTAGTTAATTGTGAAATACATATATTGCATCAGTTTCATTTACAAACAAACGAATATGCGATATTAAACACATAAACTAGGCTTACACAAACATTTACAAATTTTGTCATAGTTGAGTGCACAAAATGCCTCAAAATGGTTGCTCTTTGTTGTTTTTGTTGTGCATGGTTGCTGTATGGTTGCTGTGGCTCGTTTCCGTTTCCGTTTTCATTGCAGTCGCATTTTTGGCATATGTCACCGCACAAAATGGCAAACTTGAGTGTCCATTTTGTTGTTTGTACTGTTATGGTTGTTGTTGTCCTTTGTTGTCTTTGCTTTTGTGGCTTGAGGACGCATTTCAATTACAACTACTAAAAACTGAACAAACACGAACTTTCGTTGTTGTTGAGCTTCTTTTACAATAAAACCATTTTAATATCTAAATTGCAGATCACTTTTAGTTTACGAGGAATTCAAGGGAAAATATTCTTAAAGGCACAAAAAAGAAAAAGCGTCAGCAAAAGAAACGAGCAAACAACAACAATGGCTACTCCTCTGTCTGCATTATTAATAAAGTAAAATGGCTGTTGCCACATGCAGACACAAATGGATACTAAGGCAGAGCCAAACGACGTATATAAATTGACAATTCCAAAGCTTTTGTAGCTTTAAAATGGCCTATAAATTATTACAAAAAATATTTGCTCACTTGGCGGCGGCGCAGTTCATAAACTGTCCATGAAAATGTACGTATATACCATATTTGTATACCCTGTATTCATGGGGTCAAGGGTATTATAGAACTCTTTAGCAGGTAGTGACAGTCAATAGTGAAGTCAGATAAAGTTTGCTGTATTGAAACTGAAACAATAATAATATACTTGGGTCAAATCTTAAATTTACTCATTTTATTATATATGTATGTATGTTTTATATAAGTTTTTATACCCTGTACCGTATGGTTCAATGGATATATGAAGCCGAAAATTTATGTAACATACAGAAGTAGACGTCGCGACGGAGACCCTCAAAAGTTACCTAAAATTCGTTTAGAATCTGAACTTATTCAGTTTGTCTAAACACAAAATCGGCTTCAGGTATAACGTAGCCGGATTGTCAACATTTTTTAAAATATTCATCGAAACCTCGACGAATATGTTTATAGTTATTTAGATAGTATATTTGTTGAGTTATAAAGTTTTTATACCCTGTACTAAAAAGTACAAAGGGTAAAATAAGTTCGTGCAAATGTATGCAAAGGGCAGAAGTTGGCTTGGTAGACCCCATAAAGTACCATATACATATATATTCTGGATCAGCGTCAACAGCTGAGTTAATAAAGCCATGTCTGTCTGTCTGTATGTCTGACTGTTCGTTTGAAAAAATGTATCTCAGAGACTATAAAGTATGGAGTTGAAATTTTACCAACATATGCACTTAAAACTTACCCTTACCCCTTACTTAAAATAACTTCTTTGACGTAACTTTCGATTATCATCACAATCGGCAAAAATTTACGGAACTTATAGGTATAAATATTGTTCTGCACCAAAAAAAAAAAAAATCCTATCGCAAAATTCTTTGAAGGAATATGCAAGAATATGTTTTTTTTTCGAGAAAAAAGGTACTGTATCAAAATTTTTTTTGTTAGTGTACAGGGTATTCCACCGTCGGGCTCTGAAGCAACTGAATTACATTTTTCTTACAAAAGACAACAACAAACTGACCAGTTGTCCAGCTGGCCCACAATAAAAAAGATTCAATTTGTAATTTTATATAGAATAGAGACTATGTAGTACATATCTACAATATATACATAAATGGATGCACTGAGTTGTTGCTATTGTAAAAGCTAAGGCAGAAAATAAATTTGGTTGGTTTATTTTAATTGTTAACGTTTTATTTATAAATATTTGTGCTTTTATTTTGGCTTAATTTTTGGTATTTATTGATATAACGTTTACTGCCCATCGGGACAGGATGCCTTACCAAGACCAAGAAGAATAGGCTTTTTGCTTTTTTGTTGTTTTGTATCGTTGGCTGTTTATATATTTCGGTCAGTATTTGTCCAAATTGGCTATGTTTTTGTTTGATTTGCTTACAATGCTTTGTTATGGCATCGTAATTGCCTTTTAGAACACATTTCGTTTGCAAGCATATTATTACGCATTCATGCTTGATTAATTGCAAATCATAAATAAATAAATAAATCATATGGTATACTTTGTATGTGTAGATGCTTGACTTAGGTATAACTTTTAACCCTTTTTTGGTTTGACTCTTGCGTCAAGCCAACAGTTAACCCCGGTTCTTTGTGGTTGGTTGGGTGGCTGAGTGCCTTAACCTTTGCTTTGGAACAACAAAAAGCTATGCATTTTCTTTGCTCTGACATTTGATATAAATATTTCATGCTATTTTCTGCTACAACATGGCGGCTGCGCCATTTTTGCCATTGCTTTGTGCTATATTTCATTTCCGCTTGTCGCTGCCTTGTTTTCTATGCATTGTTGGCTTTGCCCTCCTTCCTCACTGTTTTTCTCGTTTTTTTTCTCTCTATATTGTTATGGCGGCGCATTTTCAAAACTCAATTATTTATGCATATCACGTAATTTTCGTCGAAAATTCGCACAAAGAACATAAAGACAAAAATGTAATAAAGTCAAAGCGGTGTTCGACAATGGTATACTCTATAAATATTTTGCGTGTCGTACGACACGTCTGTTTATCGAGCTGTACGTTTTGCAACCAAACGATGCGGCAAAATGTGCAACCTAGTTTTAAAATAGTTTTAAATTTGTTGCATAAACGTTTGCGTCGGCAATTTCAGTTTTGACGAGACAAACAAATCAAACAATCATTCGATCACAAATAGGCCCATACACAATACGACCGTCTGTACGATTGGCCAAAAAAATCAAAACTTTTTGATTTTTCGTGCGACCATCGCACAGTGGCACGGAAGCCGAAAAAGCATTGCAAAAATCATATTTTCTAAACCAATTGAGATATTTTTATGAAATAAAGCTGCGCAATATGTTGTGGAAGTTGGATTTTGTTGGCTGCGCATTTGCCATTGAAAAATATGTACATATTTTTTTCTTTTATAACAAAATTTTGATGATATATTTTTTTTGTTCATAATTTTATATTTCAGTCAATAAAATTAATGTAACAATGCTTTTTTATTACAATATATTATATAATTTGTCTTATCAGTAGTTTTTTGTAAAATAATCATCCACATTTACATTTGAAGAACATTTCTTTGGAATAACTACTTGTTAATTCTATATTAGATCTCACTTGTCTAAGGGATGCAACTATTGGATCTGAAGTGGCTGCCAACATATGTATTAAAAAGACCCTCGTTTTCCCTTTATCGTGATATTTTACATGTATTCATAGCTCTGAAATTTTTATAATCCTTGTTTTTCGATTCCTAAGCTTCTTCTGAAATCTCCCCAATGGGTAGGCAATAATATTCGATTATAGTTTGGCCATGTGGCAAAATTTTGTGAAGTGTGGGAGTCAGTTTTTTTTTTCTGGATATTTTCCCATTAACAGTTCTGCAGTCTTGATATTTCAGAAGGATTCAGGAAAATATATGCAAATTTTAAGCCTATATCCACCAAACTTGTAACAGGTAAAAGTTAAGTTACATTAATTTTTTTTTTTTTGGTACCTAATATTTCATTATAAAGGGAAAGGTTGCGTAAACTACCTGAACATACCAAAAAATTTGAATTTGCTTTAATAATAATCAGTCTTACTTTTTCCAAATGTCACAGGTAAGCTTTATTTTGTTGTCAAGCAAAAATATAAGCAAACAACTCTTAATTTAGTAAATGCATCTGCTGTGTGGTCTTCTTCTTATACCTGCGGTATCATTTTTTTTTGAGTGAGGTTTCTGCACTTTTATTGACCTTACAGCCAGCTATGGCTACAAATGGCTATAATCTTTATAGAGTAGGTAAATAAATTGATAATAAAAGCATTAATGTAAAAACAAAAAGGGAATGTCTGGGAATTTTGTTTTTCTTTTCTTCCAAAGTAGAAAAAGTGATCCAAATTTAGTAGTTCAGGTAAACGGAAGTATTGAAAAAACCAGAAAAGATATGAAGTCATTTTTTTTTCTTTTATGTTTAAATTTCATGTACCTTTTTATAGAAACTAATAAAATAGGGATTGGTTGCGTAGTTTTTCCACAAAACAATCGTAAATTGCCATTTTTTTCAAAGTTGAAAATATACTCCACTTTAAGCGGCTGTAGCAATTAAACTATTCATCCGAATTGAACAAAATTTTTATTTTCTTGATCCCTTGGAAATTCTAGATCAGATGCATGTATTACATTTAAAAAATGGTTCCCTCGCAAAATCGATTTTTGCATCGCTTTTGCGGCTGCCGTGCCACTGTGCGTCGTACGACTACATACGGCAGCGCCATACACAATGCAATGGAAATACGACGCGCTCGATAAACAGCCTCGCTGTACGACACGTTGTATAGTGTATGCCCTGCTTTATGCAAATAAATATGTAATTTTTTCAAATTTCAAAATTAACGTCAAATGTCTTTTGGTATAGCTGAACCCGCTAATAACAGTTAAGCCAATAGTACATCATATGAACCGGTAATATCCTTGAGCAATGACCTCATGGTATAGGGTATAAAAATCCTGGATGATGAAATACATCTACAAAAACATTGACGATATCTGAAGAATCTTTCACTAATACCCAAGAAAGGCAAAAAATTTGATGTCACAATACGGCAGCGAGTGCCCAAAATGCTTGACATACAAGCAACTTTTTATACACCTATATGTGCTGAACATATACATACATCTATATGTACATAGTATATGTATATGAGCACCTGAGTTTATTAAATTACACAAACGTGCGAGTGTATGTTTAGTTTAATCTTCTCTTGACTTTAAAGACACATTGTATTTAAGCCACAATGCTTAATTAATTGTTATAAGCTCAGAAATTATGATAAGTGCTATTTATATTATGACCAGAAACCATTTTTATATACATAAAATGTTATGTTAATTACTCTTACTGTTGTGTTGTAAATAAGTGTTTTGCAAAATTATAGATTGTATAATATTAAAGAAGAATAAATAACTTTAAGAGTTATGTTTAATAGTTTCGTGTATTTCACATTTATTAGCGATGATTAGAAAACATCGCTTGAAAAATATAAAAATTTGCCGTTTGGGAAAACAGACCACGTATATTTCATTCGATGATATTTATTTTTATCACCTAGTATAATTAGCGATTGACAGTTGCCACCTTTTGTCTCCCTGCATTGAGTTTGTTGTAAAAAATTACCTTGAAATCGACTTAAGAAACTATTTTATTTATAATCGGAACCAAACTTTTAAATTTTTGGCCATACATTTTATTTTTGCAATGTACAAATATTGTTTAACAACTTTTTACACAACGGCTAGATATAATGAATTCATTTTTCATTTAACTAAACAGATGAGTTTTTTGTTCAAATATACATACACTTAGCAATGTGACAAGACTTCCAACAAACAATCAATCAATTAAATTGCCTTTCAATACAGTAGCAAATACTTTATTTTTTTCGCATTAAAATAGCTGGGACAAAGTATTTTATTCTACATAGACACTAGGGTGGCCATTAGGGTGGCCCCCGCTGGTATGGAGGATTTTTAAACCGTCGATATCAATAACGCCACCCCCTAAAAAGTTTCCTTTTTACCTGCATATAGCGCCTGTAAAATTTAAAAACGATCCGAATGTATTTGATGGGTCCGGCAATGGGTCAAAGGTCATACAAAATGTTCATATGAATGCATAAATAGCGACCAAACCGTAAGTTTGACAAAAACATGTTCCAAACATATTCAATGGGTAATTCAGTTATCTACAGTCGAGAAAAAAAATTATCGAAATCAGTTTAGTATAACCAGAGATACTTACTGTTAAGTAAAGGCATTTTTTTTTTTTTTTCTTTTTTAATTTCGAAAAATGGTTTTTTCAAATATCTCGAAGCCCGTTTCATGAAAAAAAATTTTGACTGCATTTTCGGTTTTAGCATGTCATTTTACTACAGAAACGATTCAAAAATGTTAAGGATGCCAACAATTTTTTTTTATTTGTAAACTGGTGTAATTAGTCAATTTAATCAATTTTAGAGCTTACCAAATTTATTTAGGCCGACTCTATATTTTTTTAAAATTATGTTTTGGTAGATATGAGACTTTTTGAACCATAATTTGTTTGATTGGAAATAAGTTTTTAAAGTTTATGTAGAACAATGCAGTCAAAAACGGAAAAAAGTGCAAGTTATGACCTTTGACCTATTGCCGGACCCATCAAATACATTCGGATCGTTTTTAAATTTTACAGGCGCTATATGCAGGTAAAAAGGAAACTTTTTAGGGGGTGGCGGTTTTGATATCGACGGTTTAAAAATCCTCTATACCAGCGGCGGCCACCCTAATAGACACCCATTTTAGATTTCGCCCGAGATAATGAGAGGCTCGCCGTGTTACTTAGGGAATACTCAACCAATTATTCGATAATTTTAATATTTATGCAAATATAAAAGAACTGAAGAAAAATGGGAAATTAAATAAGCCCAATGTCTATAAAGCGTTAAATTAAATTTGTTGTTAACTGACTTTGTCTCCTGTTTATTCAAAGCTACGACTTTGCTAAATATTATTATATTATGTATTTTCAATTCATTGATTCGAAGGCTCAAAGGCTAGAACATTTAATCGAGATGCAAATGTGCTTGTCGCCAAGCATTTTCATTTTGGCATTTCCATTGTAATAAAGTCATAAATTGCTCAATGCGACAATGTGCGTCTTTTCCACTTTTGCCCTTTTTATACCCTATACCTATAGGTACAAAGGGTATACTAGATTTGTACAATGTGTGTAACTGAGAGAAAGAGGCGTGGCAGAGCCCCGGGTAGCGGTTGAGCCGTGTCCGTCCT
Organism: Chymomyza fuscimana; assembly: GCA_949987675.1. Classification (NCBI taxonomy): domain Eukaryota; kingdom Metazoa; phylum Arthropoda; class Insecta; order Diptera; family Drosophilidae; genus Chymomyza; species Chymomyza fuscimana. Next base: position 91,386,480 of record OX465088.1, read on the forward strand.
TCCGTCTATAAGTGCTAGGGACACACATTTGACCAGTTTAGAAGAAAACGTTTGATATAAAATCAATATCTTAGCCCATTCCCCTGTAGTAGAATTTGGCGCTTTTTGGCTACACCGATTAATACTTTGATCTGAAAATCGAGCTATGCGTCGTGGTTACTTACATCTGTGTGTCAATAATCAATCAATTTGAAATGATCAGACAAATACAAAAAAAGTTATAGTCAAAAATGTTATAATTTCAACCCTCTTTGCCTATAAGCTACATCAATATTTGACTATAAAATAAAAATCTTTCGATTCTTATCAAAAGAAGTGCTTAGGTGGAATATGCAGGAATATATATATATAGGTATATATATATTTTTTTTTCTCGAGAAAATGGGTACAGGGTATCACAATGTCGGGCACCGTTTCGACTGTACCACATATTTTGTACAATATATCCTCCATTTTCTTTACTCAATCATTATTTGGGTAAGCACGTGGCTCACATACAAAGGCACATATTTTAAGATTTATCTTGGTCCATACAAACAAGCAGATAGGAAGGAAGTGGGGAGCAACACAGAAGAAGGCTGATTTTCAATAAGAAAGGATTAAGTTTAAAGAAAACTACAAACGATGTTTGCATGTAGCTGTATTAATGTGTGTGTGTGTGTGTGTGTGTGGGGCAAAGCCTATAAAAAACGTAAGATCTCATATCTATTATGGGCTCTGTGTGTGCCATGGTGATAAGTGTTATTTTCAACTGCCAGCTGTGATTCCATAAAAAGTTTCATGTTACCCGAGCCTTTATCCTTCTTTATTCTACGACGCGTCGTTTCAATAGCTCACTCGGGTGTATTAGTAAGCGAATTTTATTTACGTGTGTGCGAGGGCAGGCTTAAAAATCCAAAATGGCGAACATTAAAGTGGGAATTGCATCTTCATCACTAGACTTCTTTAAGCATTTGTGGCGGACTTTGGCTTATTTAGCCATACAAACAAAAGCTGTAACATTGAAATTATGGAAACGTCCTTCGTCTCTTTATTACATACTTTTGCACAAACTTTATATGCCCCTTAGCTAAAGGTACAGGTTTATTTAATTTTTATGGTTAGCATTTGAAAACAAACGATAAAATCAAAAACGAACGTTAAGAATTGTAGTCGTATCCTAGTGAAAATATTGGGGCGTTTATTAAGCTCACTTGAGTTTAGCGGCGAAATATCGCTGCAGCGTGTAGGGAAGTCTAAAATTGATTAATTTTATCAAAATTTTTTGGTAAAATGAAAATTCTCTATGGCTTAATGGAAAAAACTACTATACTCTTGACTTGATTGGGGTATAGAGTTTAAAAATGGTAGACTTTGCTGATTTATCAGCTAATTCTTTGCCACTTATGCCAGAATGGCAAAAACATGCATAGAGTTAGCCTTAAAACTTAAATCATCTCGAGACCACTACCTATTCCAAGCTTGAAGAAATGGGGAAGATTTGTCATTTCAATTTATGAGCTTTTTAACACAAATACAATTCATTTTAGAATCGTAAAGCAAATTAGACTAAGATTTGATTAATTATTCCTTTAAGAAAAAAAATGGAGATGTAATAAATAAAGAATTAATAGAAAAGAAATAATGATATTTTATAGCTTGGACAAATTTTTCTTTGTAAGACAGCAGCATTTAGTGCATTAATCTAAAAAAAAAATAATTATATTATTATAATATTGTGAATATTAACTTATTTTGTCCTTGCTCTGCTGGACCGAATACTTTTAAGTCGGCCCTCTTATGTTCGTATTTGTGTATGTGCGGTTATAAATTGCCTTGTCACAATGTACCGATAGAGCGGAAAATTTGCCACATTCGAGTTGCTTTAAAGCTGCTTGCTACAAAATTTATGTCTGTAACTTCGCATGTGCGCCTGTTTGTATACTACACAAATAAAAATTTAAAATTAAATATGCTCAAAGATTTTCAGCTGAGCTTGTTAAAACTGTTTTGAAACAACTTAACTTCGTTAAAGATTTGAAATTATTATTTTTCTTTTAATGTTTATAAAATAAAAATCGTGTATAGCCAAAGGCATTTGCATAAACCATACCTTACATACACACAGACACACACACCTCTTGAGGCTAAACTAAATCTTAAAAGCACTTAACTTTCATGCTGCACTTAAAGTGGAAAATATGTCTTAATATTTTAAAATTGTGAAAATCAAGTGACTCAAGTGGCAAGTACACAAACACACAAAAAATCTTTAACGAACTCTAGCCGACAAGATTAACTGCGGTTTCTTGCCACATCTAGTCCCCTGCATCATGGCTAATTTGATTAGTCAAGTTATTCGTTTGCTTCAAAAACCAGATTGCTTTTCCTGCTCTTTTGAAGGGGTTTGGATAGTTCAAGTGCCTTTAATAAAGTTTATGAAATATTTGAATCTTCCAAATTACAAAACAACATTAATAATTATGCAGGAATGGGGAAGAGATAGCCACTAAAAAATTGTTTTCTAGAAAACAAAAATTATGTATAAACTAATTTAAGTATGGTTTAGTTCGCTCACTCACCCTCTTGCTTTTATTTCATTTTCAGTATTAGTTTAGTTTAGTTTTTTTTTTTTTTTCTTTTTATCAGAATTTCAATTAAACTTTTTGTCAAGTCAACCAACGCCAACTGTCAAGTTGAGCTGAGCTGAGTTCTGCCCTGCCAGCCCCGCTTAATGGATGCTGCTTCCCCACAGCGCTCTGACAACATTTGTTGAACACAAAATTTCAGTTAAGCATTTTACGCTTGACGCTGGGGCTCCTCTGCCCCAACTACCTTCATTTCCTTCAGCAGCAGTAAATGAATAATGCATTTTTATCCACAATTTAGTTGAGCGCAAAGTTTTGATATGTACTAGAATAGCTTTCTACTTTCTGCGTTCGTCATTCTTCTTCTGGTTCTACTTTTAATGTATTCTCTTTTTTCGTTTTCCTTGTTTGACTTTTTGGCCAAGTTTTTGCCTGTAGACTAACTCACCTGGCGCCATTTTGTCGCATAACTTAATTACGAGCTTTGAAATATAATTTACCAATGGCCGAACAGGTTGCTTAAAAATGTCAGCACTCAATGGCAAATTACACTAGTCAAAAACCCTAAAACCCCCCCGTGGATCTTCCACTATGTTCTTTTAATGCTTTTTATCAAACTTGACTCTTGAGATAAAAAGAGATTTGATAATGTTAGCGCGCTTTGCACAAAATTTTCGATCGGTCTGGCCGCACCTACCCTTTAACGTTCATATTTATACAGCCTGAAAGCCATTGTGTATACAAAATATTTTGTATGTGTATCATAATAACTTAAAATTGTGTCAACAAATGTGTTTTATATTTCAATAATACTGTTTGACGATGAAAATATATAATTAGTTTTAAAAATATTAAAAATAATTTAAAATTCGTGTGGCTACCAGATACCTGCAACGGATTACACATACCCCAGTAAAATTGATATATGTGCACTGCTTTTATATGGATTTTCTTTGTGTAACTTTTGTTTTCAGTGGCGATGCATTTTTTTTTTTTGTTTTTTAGGTGTTAGTGAAATTTAAAAAATTATAAACATTTTTAATTCATAACATTTTTATAATAATAAAAAATAAACTTAAAATTCTTTCATAGAAAACTGATATTTGTGCAAAGCAACTTTTTTCCAATATATACAAGGTGGCGCAAAAGAAATCACCCTATTGGAAGATGCTCTCATTTTTGTAAATGGCCGCCAATATCAAATCTGTTTTGACATTTGTGGACTAGACAGATACAGAATACAAGTGAATAAGCCATGGAGCGATACACTCCCCAAGAACGCGGAATATTTGTGTCAATTTTTTTTGCGTAACAATTCGTCTGTGGTGTTGGCGCAGCGCGAATTACGTCGCCGATTTCCCGGCCGTCCGACACCAACTGCGCAAACACTGCGCCGTTTAGCCACTAATCTTGAAGAGTATGGGACCACACGAGACGTTGCCAAGAGTGGCCGGCCCCGGAGCGCCCGTTCTGCCGAAAATATCGCCGCTGTAGCCGAGGACGTCGAAGTGAGCCCCGAAACATCGACCAGACGACGTGCCACGCAATTGGGCCTCAGCCGGCGGTCCCTGCAACGAATTTTGGTCATTTTTGGTCAATTTTGGAATTTCATTTAGAAAAAAAATAAGAGCCAAACAACATCGGATGACTTCTTTTGCGCCACCTTGTATTATTTTTAACGAAAAGTTAAGCTGCAAATGCAGCTTAAAGGTATTGTTAGTAAGAAATTGTGTTGCCCTTTTGTTTTTGGAGTAGCTGCAACCGTCGTGGCATTGAATTTGCCAAGTTTTGTTAGACTGACGAGTCTATATTTGCCCATTCCTTAACAATGACTTCTTTCAGCTGCTTCAAAGTGTCGTACTGCTTTGCAGCTCCGAAAATTTTGGCAGAAAGAATGGTCCATAGATCCTCAATTGGATATCTTGCTGAAATGTCCAGTTGTCGCCATGAAATTTTGCTCCAAACGGTATAAGCTCATCTTCCAGCAATTCTGCATACTTCTGTGCATTCATAGGGCCTGGCACAAAACAAATTTCAGATCTTCCACTAGCACTAAAGGCAGCCCATACCATAAGGGATCCACCACCATGATTGCGCCTGTAGCAGGTCTGCCGGGAATGTCGCATGTCTCTCCAATATTTGTGATGGCCGTCTGGGCCGTCTAAATTAAACTTCTTTTCATCAGTTTTGAATTCGTCTTCCCAGAACTTATGCTTTTCATAAAAGTCCATGCGATGCAAATCAGTTTTGCAAATTTGCAGTACACGTTGTCTGGCTAATGGGAGATCTAGTTCAGCCTTAATTTGGGCACAGCTCATCATATTATTTGCAGCTAGAGTCCGTATATGCCGCTTAGTACATTCATCCACTTTGGGTTTTGCGCCTTAGCGATTATTTACTCCACATTTCTGCGGGCTTTTTAAAAATTTCGAGATTGTGTTCCGATGGCGATTTGTTGCAGCAGCAATATGCCTCCTTTCCACGGGGCATTTTGAACTAGAATTAATCATTTCCAATACAAATAATCGGCATTTATATTTTTATATTATTGCTTACACACCTCTTAAGCCATATTGTCACTTCCACGATGCTGAGTTGACGCTGAATGATTTTGCACAAATATCAATTTTCTATGAAAAGCACGACTTGGCACGCTGGTTTAAGCTAACGGTACCATAGATTAACAGTAAATAAGATGTCAACGCATGACAAAGCGACAACAAGAATAAGAGGATAAAAGTGCATACTCAAAACAAATACGCCGACAATAGTTTCTGGGAAATAGCGTACAAAGTTTTTGCACATATATCAATTTTACTGGGGTATTACTTGCATGATCGAAATGTTCGCTAGAATTTGGAACGTTCATGACACCCGAGCTCTACGTGTGCATATGCCAAAAATTTTCATTATTTTCTATTGTACTTTCGGCTTTTAAGTTTTAATTACCGGAATCTGTGCATGCGTACATAAAAAAATGGAGGAGAACATAATTTTCATTGACTGGTAATATTATAGCGGAAATTGAATTTGACTCGCATCAGAAACAGTGGATAGCTTGCTATTTCTAAATTCGGTTTCTAGAACATAAGAACATGAATTATCTTCCATTAATTTATCATTTATTTAATTAAGCAGACTTAAAACGTTAGTTCTTTTTTTCATATTTTCTGAAACAATTTCATATTCCTTTAAGTTATGTAATAGTTGCAAAAAAAATGAGTAAATATGTTTTCTTTTAATTTTTGGTCTCTTGTAGTCAATTTACTGCGTTGACTCCAATCTTACTCATAGAATAACCTTTCAACTTAATCCTGTAAAGGAACGACATTAAAATGCGTGAAAATTTGCATTAGTTAGAAAAATTCATATATTTTTAAATTTTTGTGTTTAACTTATGTAGAATATTTGAGTATAAGTGTTTACAAAAACCTTAATGTATGTTGGGACATTTTTTTTTAATCATGTCAAAATGGTAGCGCTGTGTTATCGATAAGCGATTACCAACACACACACACACACACACACACTTTTGCTTACCTATATAAATCTGCTTCAGTTTCCAATTGTGTGTCATTTATATATATTATTTATACATAGATGTATGAATGTAAAAAATAATGCCATTTTTAATAATCGTGGCTTACCTCGATGCAAACATAAAACCAATAAACGACGGCTGGCAAGTCAAATACTTTGCCAGAAAAGCGACAACAAATTCAACAACGTTGTGTGAAAAGGAAAGATAAGTTCAGGAAACCTTCATCCACATTCTCATCCATACACATACATACAAATGTATAGCTGTTGTTGTAAAATGTCAGCATTTTTATGAGTTTTCCACTTTGTTGTTGGCATGCCACAGATGAGTCTGCTATCCTTTCAAGACGGCGGAAAATTGTCATAGTTGATCAGTTTTATTTTTTATGGCATCCACTTGAAGAGGTATCGACGACTACTTTGAAGGGAGAAATAATAATATATGTGAAAGCACTGGATAGTTTATCAAAAGAAAACTACAATCCACAAATGAACAACTTTTATTTTAAATTGCCAAAAAAAAAAATATAATTTTAGATATTGATGAATTATTAAATAACCTTGATTTTTTTTATACCACTTTAATTGAAAACTTTTTGCTTTGCAATGTCAGACAAAATATTTGTTTTTCGGGTGCGAATTTTTCAACTCTGCTGTGTTTCATTCCGCATCGAAACTCAACATTACCTAAGACTTTAGTTCATTATCAAAAGTTCGTGTGAGAGAGAATTCACAATCTTTTGGGATTTTTACTATAATCACCAAGCACTATTACCCTGAATTGGAGTCATCCATTCATTAAACGTGATCTCTCTATCCAGATTTTTTTGAGACTTTTGAAATTTTTGTTGTTAGAAAATAGTATTTACTTAACCATATTCGAAAGTTCAATTGCTATTCGACTAGAGATAGAGTATTTAAGTTCTAGCTTAGTAAAGTTTTGAGTTTGCTATTATTGCACTTACTTTACCCCTTTGGCTTATCTTTTTCTTTTTCCAGCTAGACTTCTGCTCTATTTGCGGCTCAATACTGCAGCTGCACTTTAGCACCGGCTCAAGTTTTATGCAAATATGCTAGCAAAATGTGTTCATTGGTTGAAAGTTTTGCTCGTGTCATAATCTCTGACAACTATCGGCATTCCATGTGGTATCATTCGTCCCTAAGCACATATACGCAGTAACTGTCGCTGGAGGAAGAACAGAGCAGGAGGAGAAACCGCAGTTGCCAGCTGGTGCTACGAGATGGCTTTGATGGCTGAGCGCAGTTTTTATTTGTTGAGAAAGTTTCTCATGCAACTCGGCATAACAAATGTTGGCCAACAGCTAGACCGTTTGTCGGTTAGTCAGTGCGTCCGCCATCTTTGTTTGTTCTATGCTCATTCACATTCTGTTTATGATCTTTTTGACTCATCATTGCTATGCCTTTTTTTTTTTTGTTTTTCTACAATACTATGAAAAACTTCTGACATTAAGTGAAATTGAAAACTGCCAGCGATTCTGTTACTTCTAGTTTTTCCTCTTCTTTTTTATCTTGTCTCAATTGTTGGCATGTGCAATTTTTAATAGTTCTGTGTGGATTCTCACTTCTTCTGCTACTTCTATCCTTTTCCGCTTTGCTGTCACTTGACTTGAATTCTTATTGCTCTGTGGTTTTCACTTATTGCCATGGTTATTGTTATTGTTATTGTTATTGCTTTTCTAGCTTGTTGTTTTATCTCGCATATACATACATGCTGTATAGACTTTATACAGTCAGACCAGAAATTATTCGAACATCTTTAAATTTTTAGTCAATGTTGAAATTTTTGTATGTTACAAACCATTAGTAATAAATAATAAAGATATTATTTTTTCAACATAGTTGCAGGGAACTGTGCCAAAGAGTTACTTCCCGCACTAATAGGAAACATTGCTACCATATTTCAGATTTGTGCCAAGAATATGCTTTGCAAAGAACAGCTAATGGTTAAATGTTATGAAAATTGCTCTGTACCATTTTTTTGGGACTCTCTGTAATACTTCTATGGGGCATACCGAGAAAATAAAAGAAACTTGTTTCCCATGACGGAATCTAAATTGAAAGTTTTCTTTCTCTATCTCAGACCAATTCTGAGATCTAGGCGTTCATACGGACATAACTTCTCTAGTAACCCTGATCGCACTTTAGATAAATTTTGAGTGTCTCTGACGTACCTTACAGGTACAAGGCATATAAATGGTTTAATTATGACAAAGATCTGAGAATAATCATTGATTAGGTGAATCGCAGAAAAGCTCAAAAAGTCCATAACAGAAGAGTTTAAAATTGAGGAAGCTTTTTAGATGCTAGACTTTGCCGTCTCTCAGATATTCCAAAAGGTGGCTGTAATAGTGGCGCATCAAAGTCAACAAGCAAAACATGTCACATTTACCATAAACAGATTTAATTGTCATCTCCAGCTTAAAGGCCCATACGCTGTTCGAAAATTTTCGCACGGAATGACAAAACTTCATATAAAAAAGATGGCGTACGTTAAAGTCGGACGCGGACGACTTTGTTATACCCTGTACCACTCTTGCAATAAAATCCAGTAAATTGCTTAAGAACACCAAAAGACATTCGATTGCCAAATTAGATTGCGATACCTTCATAAACAACCAAAAACAGACGAATTTTTAACCAAAAATGTTTTTTTGACCGATCGTTCCTATGGGAGGTATATGGTATAGTCAACCGACTTTGATCAAATTTGCTGCAGTGCTTGGGTACTCTAAAAAACTTCTGAATGCCAAATTTGGTTATAATATATTCACAAACAAACGAAATACAACGAATTTTGTACAAAAAACGATTTTTTGACCGATTGGTCCTATGGGAGCTATATGATATAGTGAACCGGTTTTGATCAAATTTGGTACAGTGTTGAAGAACTCTAAAAAACTTCCGAATGCCAAATGTGGTTACGGTATGTTAACAAATAAACGAAACACAACGAATTTTGTACAAATTTTGATCAAATTTGGTATAGTGCTTGGGAACTCTAAAAAAACTTCTTAATGCCAAATGTGGTTACAACATCTTCACAAACAAACGAAACACAACGAATTTTGTACAAAAAACTAATTTTCGACCGATCGATCCTATGGGACCTATATGATATAATCAAACGATTGTGATTAAATTTGGTACAGTGCTGGGGGTTTCTAAAAAACTTCCGATTGCCAAATTTGGTTGTGATATCTTCATAAGCAAACGAAATATCCATCTAAAACTTTTGCTTTTTTTCGAGGTCCTCTGAAACACCCCTATGGGAGCTATATAATGTAGTCCCGATATCAAAAAAATAAAATAAACTAGTCTCCTATGGATTAATAAGGGATCTTATCTGAAAGTTTGATTGCTCTAGCTCTTACCATCTCTGAGATCGAATTCTCTAGTCACTCTGATCATACTTTAGGTAACTTTGGGGGTCTCCGAATTCTCCTTCTGTACGTTACATACATTTTCGGCTTGCACAAACACAATATACCCTTTGTACCATACGGTACAGGGTATAAAAAATCCCAAAGGGGATATCATCGCGTGCGAAATTTTTCGAACTGCGTATGGGCCTTAAATAACCAAATTTATTTTCTTCGCACTCAAATCTAATACGTCTCAGAAGAAATAATCTTCCAGTTCGATAGTCCTTGTATCTCAAATGCTCAAATTGAGGGTGGATTTGAAAATTTATTGTTGGTCTCTTAAAAAAGGATTCTTCCCGTCCAAAAAAAAAAAAAAAAAGAGTAGTTAGAGAGAAATAAACTTAAAATTCAAGTGTGTCCGAATAATTCCTAGTCTAAGTGTTTATGGAAAGTGCTTACTTAAATGCCAGATTGTTGAAAGTTTTTCAAGCAGTTACCGCATATTGATTGATAGCTGTGTTCTGTAGTTGGCCACAAACCAGTCAAAAGCTACACAGCTTTTGGCTTATTTAAAAATTTTACCAATCAGCCTGCTGCATAATTGACATTGTCAACGTATAAATTACAAAATTTTGCAATTGTTTCGGAGACTTTTTGAATAAATTTTGTCGGAGTCGTATACTGAATGTTTTTATTTGGGGGCTGCTAGACATGTTTTAATATATTCAGAGATTATTGACAGCTCAGCCAAATGCTTGTTATAGATTGTAACAGATTTCACATATTGAAATGTCGCCTGAAATTCATCAATAAAACGAAACAAAACAAAATTCATTAAATCTTTGAGACAACAAACCATACGCCCCGTTGTGCCCGCCTGCCTGCCTGCCACCCAGTGTTTATCTATGTAAATGGGGTTGTGTGCAAATTGACCTATTAAACTGCAGCTAAGAACTCGAATATGGATGACTGACTATACACGGAGACAGATGGGCCGATGACCACAGACCCATTGAGTGGAGCACAAACAACGTGCCGTTGATTTTAATTTAAAATTGGAATCATTATGAACAATTGTCGATGCAATACCAAACAGCTTGACTGCGGCTCTACATAAATATATGTACATATCCTTGTACGTATGTATGTACATATTTATTTGCTATTCATATGTACATATATGTACATATGTATGTGTTGCTTTCTTTTTCGCTGTTTTTTCTACCTTTTTCATTCATTGTGAAGAATATCTATTGTTGTTTGGCCATTGATTGTCGGTTAGTTGTTGCCTGGCATGCGGTTGGCATGTGTCTGCTAAAGAATATCAATGAAAGTTGGTCAGGCAGGGAACCAGTGCCCATGGTGTTTTTGTTTGCTTAGTAGAGAGCCTTTTAATTAAAATGGCGAAGTTTTTTTTTTGTTGCAAGTTGGCAGAACCCATGATACTGATTGGATCACAAAAAATAAAAATAACATGAATTGGAAAACGTAAATAAATCTCTACACAATGACAAATCACATGGGAAGTGTTCTTCTACAGCCTTAAAAATTTATCCTAAAATGTTTCCTAAATGTTCTAAAAAGTCTGCGAAAAACAATAAAATAGCCAAGTGTGCACTTTCTCCATTTTGTTTTGTAAGAGATTTTCCTCTTTTTGGTGCTTTTTCTTGGCGTTTTGCTTTTAACTAGGCAATGCGGAAATGTCAAAACAAAATGCCGCTTAATGTAGCGTGCCACTTGGTCATGTGAGTCGGTCCGTTGTCGTAGTTGCCACCTGTGCCGGCTGGGAAGTTTACCTTTGGCCTTTTACCCCATAATGTTGCGGATGTGGAGCAGGGAGTAGTAAGGAGCGCTGCGCTTGGCTGCGCCTATCGATTTTCTTAAATGGCTTAAGTTGCAGACGGTTTGCATGTGTTGTACCATGTACAAGTAGTACTATAGACGGCAACCTGCCAAACTCATTCAACAAAATCAACTACGATACACAGCAACAATTCCACAAACACAACCCCTGTGTGGAAATCCCCAAATCCATTTAAAAGCAATAAATTCCAACGTTTTTACGAGTGGAGAGCGCCAGCCCGAAATGCAGGCGACAATAACAACATAGCTATAAAATGTCTGGGGAATTTACCATGCTGCGACATTAGAGCCCGGGGCACCCTCAGCACTCCCCATGTGTACACCAGAGAAACGAGAGAACCCAACCAAAGGTGGTTGTTCGTTCTACATGTACGAGCGTCTAACGCAATTTAAGCTTTGAAAATTGGCGCATTTCAACGCATTTTGTTGATGGGCAGATATAAGTAGCGGCATGTGGCATGGTGGTTGCGCAACCCCATGTCGCCAGTGTTGTTAAACGCTATGATTGGTGTGCGTGAGCAGTGTTCATTAATGTACTAGTTTCAATATTTTTATTTTTCATATTGGTAATTTGCCTGCATTTTGGCTATCCCTTGGCCATGTTTAAGTATTTATACACTGTACCGTATGGTACAAAGGGTATATTAAGTTTGTGCAAGCCGAAAATATATGTAACAAAGAGAAGGAGACATCGGAGACCCCCCAAAGTTACCTAAAGTATAAGCAGGGTGACTTTTTATTTTTTTGATATCGGTAATAAAAATTATTATATATTATATATATATAGCTCATATAGGGGTGTTTCAGAGGACCTCGAAAAAAAACCGAAAGTTTTAGATGGCTAATTCGTTTCTTTATAAAGATATCGTAACCAATTTTGGCATTCGGAAGTTTTTTAGAGATCTTCAACACTGTACCAAATTTTAACAAAATCGATTGGCTAAATCATAGGATCGATCGGCCAAAAAATCAATTTTTGTACAAAATTTGGTATGTTTCGTTTGTTTATAAAGATATCGTAACCAAAGTTGGCATTCAGCAGTTTTTTAGAGTACCCATGCACTGAACCAAATTTGATCAAAATCAGTTGACTATATCATATAGCTCCCATCAGACCAATCGGCCAAAAAATGGTTTTTGTACAAAATTCGTTGTATTTCGTTTGTTTATGAAGATATTGTAGTCAAACCTCACATTTGAAAGTTTTTTATAGGTCCCAAGCACTAAACGAATTTTGATCAAAATCGGTTAACATTATCATATAGCCGCAATAGGACGGACCGGTCAAAAAAATGTGTTTAGTGCAAAATTCGTTTTATTTCGTGTGTTTATGAATATATCGTAACCAAAGTCAAATAAATTGAGGTATTCACGCTATGTGTTGAGTTGAGGAAAAAGTCAACAAGCCATAGCGTGAATCCCTCCTGTTGAGTTTATGAGTTGAGTTGTTGAGTTTTCTTCTTCTTTCCAGAGTTTGTTTACATTTGTTCATAACTTTAATTAAAAATGCCGAGACAGAGCATGAAATCTACTTTAATTGAACCTGTAGCTACGGACTACATACATTTTTATTATTTTATTGCTGCAAAAACGAATTAATTGTACAAAAAACAAATTTGAGTTTGTGCTTCTTCTTTCCTGTGTTTGTTAACATTTGTAAATTGCTGAAAATTATTATTAAAATTTAAAATTTTAATTTAAAAATGCCAAGACAGAGCGTAAAGTCTATGCTGATTGAAGCTGTTGCTCAAAAGGCTTTGGATGAAATCAATTTTATTGAAGGTTCGTCTGCTAAAATAAATTCATTGTGCAAAAACTAACTTTAGTTTAATACCGAGACAATGGGATTGCGACGCACCTATTGATAAAGTTCTAGATAAATCTCATGAGGACATGAATGCAATTATACTCTCGCATTGTGGTGACCATTTCCAAATCCCGGAGTCAAGTAATAATGTCTAATACTTGCGTTTATGCAATTTGATTATTTTATTAATCGTTATGTTTTCATATCACGAAATGGCTAAAAAATTACAAATATTGCAGTGCTGAAAATACCACAATTATCGTATTATGCAACACTTTCTCAACAACTCAACCGCGAAAAAGTAGACTTGGGTCTGGGTTGAGTAAAAGTTGAGTTGAGAGTTGAATCACAGGGTTGTATATCCCTGTACATTTTGTTTTTGTAAAAGTCCTCAACCCTTCAACTCAACACAAAGCGTGAATACCTCAAATATCTTTTAGTGTTCTGAAGCAGTATACCGGATTTGATTGCAATGTGGTGGTACAGGGTATCCCAAAGTCGTCTGCGCCCGACTTTAACGTACGCCATCTTTTTTATTTAGCTGGTTTCATAATAAAATTTTAATTGCTTTAATAAAAATTAACATAAAAAACCATTATTTATGGAGTTACTTTTAGTTTATAAATCATAATATAATAATTATTTCTATGACCCAGTTAACGTATAAACCATAAAACCCCTAAAAAGAGCTAACGTTTTAGGTTCGTTGTACTTTAGTATTGAAAAAAAGATACATAAATAACAAGAGGATGATGGTGATGACAACGACACGCATTAGCTCCGCACATGTGTAAATCCAATTCAAAACATGCCACGTTTGCAATTTGAAAGCAAGTAAAACTTTGCTGCTTCAGGAATTGCATGGAAAAATTCCATCACCCCTGAAACTCACTCTATCTATATTTTCCAATTTTCAGTAGCTCCCCTAAAATAAAAATATTTAACAACTGACTCATGCGTGGGACGCCATAGGTACCAACAACAGTAATATTTACAACAATATGGTACAGTAGGGTGTCCCAGACTCTTTAAAATTGTAATAATGTTGTGCTTACTCTTAGATTTATGGGTTTGCCGAGTTAACCACCATCTTAATATCATAATATCATATTTGTTAGCTCTAATCTTTTTTGCAGTGCCAGCTGCTCTAAACAAAATATCAACGAAAGCAAGCGCCTCTAATGGCTTAGTAGATTTAAAATCCATGGGGATTTTTTACGTTGGGTTTTCACAAGTGCCGGCCCCTCTATACACCTTTAGCTTGAATCACGACAGTACGACAGTAATTACACCGGGCCCCTGAGAAAACCGGAGAAAATAAAATAAACTTGTCTTGTCTTGAGTCGGATCTGAAAGCTTGGTAGCTTTAGCTCTTATTATTATCGCTAAATTCTAAGCGTTCATTCAGAAGAAAATACGGGCATGGGTAAATCGACTTCTGTGGCGACCCTTATCATAGTTTAGGTGAATTTGGGGGGTTTCCGACGTCTCCTTCTGTATGTTACATATATTTTCGGCTTTCATAAACTAAGTATACTTAGTAATAAGAAAGTTCCATATGTATATGGTGGGCCATCTGTTGGTTTGGTTGTTAAACACTCATAATTCGGCATATACCCGTCTAAAGTGGATGCTCAATTTTAGTCATAGTTGAGGCCAGTGTCGACGTGTCGCCGGGAACATCGACGCCCCATAGTTCGTAAGAATTACACCTTGTTAGGACTACTTTGCGTCGAATTTCGCAAGCGGATCTGCATTTAAACGCAAGATTCAAATGACGCAACATTTGAAGCCCATGGTTCATCATCGAAAATTGCAATGTTCGCATACGGGCCTATAGAGCCAGTCATTTGTGCAATATTATTTTTGATACATAAATGAGTAGTTTCCTATAAATGCTACTAACAAATAAACCAGCAGATGGCCCACCCTATATAAAAAATATGACATATTTTTCATAATTAATAATCAAAGTAAATATAATTTTTTTAACCATCCAAGGGCCACCCTAATAAACATCATTCAAATATTTTTTGAGTAAACACGGTGGCATTGAGAAGCGGACTTCAACTCGAATCTGTTCGAGCCAAGTTGAGTGCAGTTGAGTCGAATTTGTCACGCACAGTGAAAAACTAACTTTCGTTTGGGAGTTGCTTTGGGATAACTGCAAACTTATTGGCGGTTGTGGTTTGTTTGGTGTGATTCGCCAAAGAATAGAATCAGGTTGAGGTAGTAGCTGCAGCATTCATAAAACTAAGAGAGTCTTTAAAATACATACGAAGTATTCGTATTGCGGAAAATGCATTTATATAATGAAAATATACAGTCAGGTTGGCTAGTTTTCCTTTTTGATTTTTCTTTTTGCTTCACCTACTGTTTATTTTTGTTTTCATGGTTCATTTAAGCACAAAGACAACACCGCCATAGGGCGACTGCAGAAGGCAAAGAAGTATTTGAAGAGAAAGCAAAATAAACTCGCACAAAAAGGCGCCCATATAAATGAGCTTGGCACTCAACAGAGATTGGGTAGGCACTTGTGTGGCAGCCATTTAATTGTGCCAATGTGTTAGCTCAGGATGCGGGCATATGGCGGGAAAGGAGCAGGAAGAGGTTGGCTTTGCCAAGGAGCAAGCCTTGCCTTTGGCGTGTATCTATGGCATCTGGTAACTGCTGTCAGTTAGGCTTTAAGAAAGAAGCGCCGCCATTTAACATATTTCGTCAAGTGTGCGTTAGCAAAAGCTGGCGTAATTGTTTTCTTGTATTTGACGTACAAATTGAAGATGCGGTAGATGAAGAAACCGCCGTGATATCGATGACAAAGTCAAAGACTGGTTGCAAATTAAAACTTAACTATGTACTCTCAGCAAGTAAGCGCATTTAACTGAAGTTTTTTTTAAGAGAAAATTTAAATATAGATAAGAGAAGAGTGCAAATACAGTCACGCATTGGGAACGGCAGAAACACAGCCTTAGTTCCAGAAACAGACAAAGTACTGAAAACCATAAAGTGGCAGATTTCATTTGCCTAACAGCACTGCAAACGCGACAAATTGCCCAGGGGTGGCAACATACCGACTGAACTGGCGCAAATTGAGATGGGCGCGTGATGCGTAATATTAAGGTAACATATCCCGCGATGGGTGCATGAAAATTCTGCAAAATCATTCTTTCAAAAGTCATCTAAATTTTTCATTCCTCTCAACTTAAATTTTGCATGATTTATAAAAATGTAGCATTGCGTATGACTACAACGTGATACTCGCTAAGTGGTCCTGTACCGATTTTCTTCAAAAATATTGTATATCTAATTATAAAATTACGGCCCGAATGTTGTTCTGGAGTTCACGAATTGTTGCTGGCTTATTGGAATACACTTTGCCTTTCAAAAAACCCCAAAGAAAATACTCCAACGGGGTCATATCGAACGACTTAGCCGGCCAATTGTGATCGGTGTTCCGCGAAATAACGAACTTGCCGCGCAATGATCCGATTGTGTCACGAATTGTATGGCATCTTCTTCGGGAACCATAGCTCGTCCGCTTCCATACCATCAATTTTGGGCTATAAAGGGGGCGAGATGTAGCTATTGACAAAATACCAAAAATCAAATCATCAAAATTGACCCGGACTGGTGCATTTTAACTGCGCGCGTAAACCGAATAGGTAATTTTTTTTCCTTAAGTTGGCAGGTGATGGAAACATCGTCGTTTTGGCATTAGAGAAATAGCAGAGACTGAGTGTCTCTTATGGATCGACTCAACACATTTTGGTTGATATTTTGGGTATGAAACGCATTGCCGCCAGACTCGATATTTTGTGTTTGATAAATTAAAATTAATCATTTACAAGAGAGCTTTCATATAAGTAAACATTATTATTATTGTCATCATGAATTTTGTCAAGTGTGAATTATATACATCCGAGTTAAAACTTTAATTTCTTCGCGACCATTATCTCAAGAGCCTCATTGGGTTTAACCCCCATGTCCCAATAAATTTGGAAAGTGCACTAAGTTTTTCGTCGCCTATCGCGTTCCGTATGTATGTCGAAAATTATGTCTCGAGGCTCGCAGTTGTAACTAGCAAAGTCGCCAAACGGTTAAAAGCTACTTGTCGGGAAACTGCTTGAGTCACAAAAGTCCAAAACGTCCAAGATCTCAGTCTCTTTCTTCACTTTAAACAATTTTCTACACTATAATCTATACTCAGCTTTTACAGCGGACTCTGACACTTGAAATATGGTGCAAGATTCTTTAAATCTTCTACTTTTTCAGTTTTTGTTAATTAATTATAAAATTATATTTTGTTTTAGACTCCATATTTGTGTGAAGTTTCATCAAAATTGGTCTATTAAATTCTTGAATTTTATTTTCTGTACATAGGTCAGAAAGATATCACAAACATATTTATTTACTGAGAGTATGTGCATTAACCATTTGTAATCTATCTCTTTGGGTCGGGTCGAAGCACTGTACAGATAGCTTCGGTACCGTTTAATACTTTATAGTACTATGGATACAGAAATCACTAGTCAGCGTGCTATGTACTATGCAATACAATAAAGGCCGAAATTATGCCAAGACATAGGATGGGAAATTTTGTTGAAAAAGGATTCTTTCCAAACGCAAAAAGAACTTAGACTTGCAAAACCACGGAAATTGGGTTTGATATGAACTGAGATAATGCTGCTTCTCAGGCATAAAAAGGAGTTTTTTGCAGCGTCTAATCACTGGTGATGAAAAATGTATCCATTGCGTTAACTCAAGAAGCGAAACTTACCCAATAGTCCTGGAAAAAAAACACATGCTGTCTTTTATACATGCTTCGTATTTTTCACTTACCCACACGACCTCTCTACCGAACACAATTAATAAAATTGAGTCGAGAACTCAAGCAAAAACACGCCCTTTACTCTTCTGGACATAACAAAATTATTAACGTAATGCTTGTCGGCAACCCTACCCAAAGTCACGAGACATTGCCAGATTAACATTTGCTTTGATCGCTGGCGCATGTCTATCTGAGCAGCGGCTCTAAAGATAACCTAGAATTAGTTATCTTAAAAGATAAAGGGTGCTGCCGACTTGGTATCAGAATGCTGCCAGAAAGATGGGAAAAAGTGAAACATTGTGTGCTGGCTTTCCAATTTTTTTTTTTATAGGAAATGGTGGAATTTCATTTGTGCACATTCGTTACATTAAATTTTTACTAACATGATTAGGCCTTCGGAAAACGGGAATTTCCGTTTCTTCGAGACAATTCCCGGGCTCCCGTTTTTTCGTGTTTATTCCCGGTTTTTACATTGCATGATTTTTAGTCTGAATTACTTTTTAAAAAGATTCTGAAATCATCACATATTTCGGAGAAACTAACCAATTTAAAAAAATGCATTTAACGAAATTAGAATGCAAAGAAATTGTTCTTATTTTTTAAAAAAAATCTATATTTCCTTATTTATTGATTTGCATATGGGCATTTTCAAGATTGCAAAACGCGACATTCGTAAGCGTTTAAAGTGCAAAAAAGTTTTTTTTTTTTATTTTTATTTTTTATTGTTGATCGTTTATTAGTGTCATTTAGTTTTTGCAAAAAAGTAAAGAAATAATATAATTTTTTTTCTTTTGTTTTTTTTTTTTGATACTCTTTTTGTAGCTGTATATGTAGTGTAAAAGGTAGGATCTGTTAATTTATCGTTTCCAATATATTGGCAATTAACCTGCGATTTAGAACGCGACAAAAATAGAAATCGTTTTGCGACTGCATCCACAAAAATGTGGTACAGTCGAGGCGGTGCCCGACAGTGGAATACCCTGTACCTTTTGTGTCAAAAAAATTTTTCCTGCATATTCCATCTAAGAACTTTCCAATTGGAATTTATTTTTTTTTGGGGAAAATCGATATTTATACCTATAAGTTCCCTAAATTTTTACCCATTTTGATGAAACTCGAATGTTACAACAAAGAATTTATTAAAAGTATACGGGGTAAGTTTCAAGTTGGTATGTTGAGGGGTGTGGGAGAAAACACGGTAAATGGATTGCGGGGGGTGGGGGGACCGCATCGATAAAATTTGGATGTGGATTTGTTCATTAGAGCCACATGAATGAGCTTACCAAAAATTGTGATTCTAGGTCAGTTGTAGCCATAATTGCGTAGAGTCAAATATTGCCGCAGTTTATAGGCAAGGGGTGGTGAAATTTGCACATTTTTGACTATAACTTCAGTTGTATTTGTCCGATTTTGTTCATTTTTTACACATAGATGCATGTAGCTACAACGCATCGCTCTGTTAAATTTCAGGTGAAAATACTTAACGGTGTGGCTAAAAACCGCGAAACTCTACTGCGGGGGAACGGGGGAAAATATTGACATGATTCAACAAACTTCATCTGCTTAGGAAATATGCGCACCAGCTGGTAAAGTTTCGTGTCTCTAGCTCTTATAGTCTCTGAGATCTAGGCGTTCATACGGACGGACGGACGGACGGACGGACGGACGGACGGACAGACAGACAGACAGACAGACAGACATGGCTCAATCGCTACCCGAGGTTATGATAAGCATTTTGGTATAAAGGACTTGGGGTCTGCCACGCCTCCTTCTGTCCGTTACATACATTGCACAAACCTAGTATACCCTTTGTACCTATAGTTACAGGGTATAAAAATGTAAAAATCTTCGAAATAATACAAAATATTTAAAAGCAATTAATTTTTAACTAATGTGAAATATTGTAGCTTTCTTTTACACATTATTTTGTTAAAATGTATATACTTACTAGGTTTTTTTTTATAAGCTTAAGTCTGATTAAGTACGTGACCAATCAGTACGCGACATATTTTTTTACCTCTTTACTTTTATGAATTTCTACAAGTAATTTTTAAAAATTCTTGTATTTACATTAATAATAAGAAAATATACAAGTTTATGTGTACAAAAAGTGATAAATTAGACTGAAAATCACTCAAAAAGTAGTAAAAACTAGAAAAACCCAAATATCTTCAGTTTTCAGGCCAATTATTTATGCAAATAAATAAGAAAAGTTGTAAAATCAATGTCTTATCAAATTTAACCCGTTTTTGACTTACAATGTTGAAAAAAATCCCTCTATTCTTAACATTGTATTTTTGGATCCTGGTTGACATTTCTGTGGAAATGCCCATATGTCAATCTATTTGTAAACTTATAATGCACACAAGCAACAATGACGACGAATCGTAGTGTGGAGAAAGGATTAACGTAACAGTGTCGAACAGCCTCCACAGCCAGAGAGAACTAAAATAGACAGAGTGGAAAATTCTCTCCGAGTTCGAAACTCGAAAAAGATTCTGCGTGACTTGGGCTTTATTTTGTCAAAGGTACCAACATACCATTTGAGCGATCATTTTCACTCATCAAGAATATGTGGAAAAGCGACCGTTCTGAGCTTACATTGGATAGAATCAAATCGACGATCGTGATTAAATTCAATACAAACCAAACATGCAAGGAATTTTATGATGCAATCGAAAAACGACCTGACATATTGAGAGCAATAAAAAGAGGCGATAAGTACAACACAAAGATCAGAAAAAAATGTGTTTCCTTTGACTGAATAGTTATTTTGTAATAATTTTTATTTACTTATGTTATCTCATTATTTAAAAATTCCCGTTTTTTTCCCCGCTTTTGCATTTTAAAATTCCCGCTTTTCCCACCTTTCGTGACTTGAAATTCCCGTTTTTTAAAAAAATAGCGCTTAGGCCTAAACATGATACATAACTGTGAAAGTTCTATAATGGGCTAACGACGGTAAAGCTTATACTCTTAAAAATTAGAGCTGTGCGTGACAGACGTGATTGCTGTTGAATCGTAAGAAACACTTTGTTCATCTCTATGGCAGATTTACCATTTAAGACAAAGGAAATGCCCCAAGCGGCTGTACCAGAGCACGGAAGTGCAAAAGAAGTGTAAGCATCTGCATTTATGACTTTTGCGGCATGCTAATCTGATGTCAAGTATGTCAACAACAACAATAACAATAACAACAACAACCAAGAGGCAAGTGTATGTAAGAAAAGCCATCCTACCAACAGAGAGATAGAGAGAGAGAGGACTAAGGACACGGCTTATGCTAAGATAAATATGACTGAGAGAGACCGAAAGAAAGAGAGAGAGAGTGAGAGTGTGGCAGTTTTGCAAGGGGGTTGGGGAAGGGAAGCTTAAATCTGTTTGGCAGAGTCTGACAAACAAACATGGTGTATAAAGCTTGTAATTAACATAAAATTAATATCAACATGGCTTACAGTAACTTGAGCTAGTAGCCGCTTGCCCTTGTTCACCCTTTTCTCGCTTTGGGTACCCAAGTATCTCAGCAACTCGGTATCTCAGTATCTCAAGTATCTTGCAGTTATGTATAATACTCCATGTGTATTTTGGGCTTTCTGTTACATTTCAAAGCTTTGGTCACTTGCCTTTTGTTGTGGGCCATTGTAAGCTTGCAGAGCTGGCTAGAAGAAACAACAGCAACAACAAAGACAATATATGTACATCAATGTCGACTGCAATTACCAATTAAAATGTGTAAATTGCAAGCTACATAAATTCCAAATACTAATTTGCAAACAAACCAAGTGTGTACTATATGTATATACACATGCATACATACCTACATAAGTACCATGTACATGTATAAAACATGTTTTCATTTCGCTTGCAATTTGTTAAAATATTTTTAATTACACAAAACGGCAACACCAACAACATGGCAACAACAAAGTGCAACTTTTTTGCATAGCAAACGTTAACTTCGCTTTCATTTGCTGCCATGTCGAACAAAACGCAACATTTTGTTAACGAGCTGTTGTTTCTATTGTTATTGGTATTGTTGTTGTTGGTGATGTTGTTGTTGCTACTGTCTTGCGGCAAATCCTGTTTTAAACACGCAATGTTGATGACGCTCTAGCCTCATGTGATGATTACCTTGGTTTTATGCATATGCATAATTTCCTTTGCTACCAACTCCATCCAATCCAAATTCTTTCCCTTCTCATCACTTTGCTTTACTTGTCTTTGGTTGAATACAGTTTATAGCCTATAATTATATAATACCGGCAAAACATTTTAGCGCAAGTGCCAGACAAAGGCGGTACTGCAAATGACTGCTTTACATACATACTTAAATATCTGGTATTACCGAGTCACTTGGCTCAGATTGATTTATATCTCGGCAGTTATTTTGTTTGCATCTAACTTTAGAAGTTTTCATCCTCCTGACATTCATTATTTTGATAATTTGGAGAATGTTAATACAAAATTTTGTTTGACTTAATGGAATCGAAATTAATAGAAGTTATCTTAAAAAATCCTAGCTTGAGAAAAAAAAGGGCAAAAAACAAATGCCATTTAAAATGATTTTTGAAACATTTGTATTGTTACTCCAAAAGAGTGTGTCGTTTGGACACCAAATGGGGTTCCAACAACTCAAACAAGGTGTTGAAAACATCCGAGGATACGTGGAAATTTTCATAAAATGCTGCCGGATTCTGTACCATGGCTTCGTAGTGAAAATTTGGGTGAAATGTAAATAATAGAATTGCAATATTGATTCACTTCAAATCAAATACATAAGTACGTCTCTGCAAAATCTTCCACAATCAGCTCTGCTTATTAATTATGGGCTTACCCAAATATTTTATTTTTTCTTGCATGTTGTCTGTTCTTGGCGTTTCTTTCCTTTCGTGAACTGCAATTGGCAAGGATCGTATTAGTTGTGCAATCGTACGTTCGTTATTTGTCTTAATTTTATAATAATAAAAATTTTTTATGTGAGCTCACTGACTTGAACAGATCAGAGCGAGAGACACAAAAATTCTTATTGAAAAAATGTGAGAGAATTACAACAAAACTTCATATTAAAAAAAATGTGGTACAGTCGAGGCGGTACCCGACAGTGGAATACCCTGTACCTTTTGTGTCAAAAAAATTTTTCCTGCATATTCCATCTAAGAACTTTCCAATTGGAATTTATTTCTTTTTGGTGAAATTCGATATTTATACCTATAAGTTCCCTAAATTATTACCGATTTTGATGAAACTCAAATATTACGTCAAAGAATTTATTTAAAGTATATTGGGTAAGTTTCAAGTTGGTATGTAGAGGGGTGTGGGAGAAAACACGGTAAATCGGTTGCGGGGGGTGGGGGGACCACATCGATAAAATTTGGATGTGAATTTATTTATTAGAGCCACATGAATCAGCTTACCATGTGATTAAATTGTGATTCTAGGTCACTTGTAACCATAATTACGAGGAGTCAAATATTGTGGGGTGGTGAAATTTGTACATTTTTGACTATAACTTTTTCTGTATTTGTCCGATTTTTTACACACAGATGCATGTAACCACAACGCATCGCTCTGTTAAATTTCAGATGAAAATATTAAACGATGTGGCTAAAAACCGCAAAACTCTACTGCGGGGGAACGGGAGAAGATATTGACATGATTCAACAAACTTCATCTTTCCAGGAAATATGCGCACCTGCTGGTAAAGTTTCGTGTCTCTAGCTCTTATAATCTCCGAGATCTAGGCGTTCATACGGACGGACAGACGGACATGGCTCAATCGCTACCCGAGGTTATGATAAGCATTTTGGTATAAAGGACTTGGGGTCTGCCACGCCTCCTTCTGTCCGTTACATACATTGCACAAATCTAGTATACCCTTTGTACCTATAGGTACAGGGTATAAAAATAGTAGTACAGCGCGATCTTATTTTGTAGCCAACTAAACAACACCAAAGCCACGGCGTACTAATGTAAGCCTGCCGGCTGGAGCGCTTTAATTTTGTGAGAGTAAAAAAAGTGAAAGAGAGAGAGAATCAAGCAAAAATACTAGCTGGCACACAAGCTAATGCATGGTGTAACAATACAAGGTGAGGAAATGCCAAACAGCGCTCTCTCGTGGGTCTTTATTTTGCTTGCCGTAGGCAATTACATTTCAAAGTGAAAGGTTGTGCAAATGCCGTCGGCAAATGATCGTATTTGTCTTCGCGTGTTATTGTTAAGTTTTAATGTGATTGGTTGTTTATTTTAAACATTGCGAACTAGAGTTCAAAGTGGGTGGTTGTGCAAGTGAAGTCGGCAAATGATCTTATTTGTCCTCCCTCGTTTTTGTTAAAGTTCTATTTTGGGTGGTTGATTGATTTAGAAGATAAAGTTAAATATTTCTTTTTTAAAATACGGGTATTCCAACGCATTAAATTTCTTAATAAGCTTTTACGAATTAAAAACAATAAACAGCGATTAATAGGCAATAAAAAATATTTTAAAATTTTGTTGTAGAATAATATTATTATTATTATTATATACAGCAAGATTACAAATAAATTTCTAACCTAGCTTAGGAATAAAGGTATAGCGCTGGCTACTAAGGCCTTTGGCTATGTTATTTATGTGCTAGATATAATAGTAATACATGTATGTTTAAACAATAAAATTATGAAAATGTTGTGAAGGTGACTTATGATTACGTTTTAGAGATAGAGTATTTTATAAATATTACATAATTATTTTAGAGTAGAATAGGGTGTTCTAACAGAAAATAACACAAAGTGTATTATTACTTAGTTTTTTAAATATATAATTTTTTTTTTTTTTTTTTACAAATAGAATGGTATAATTTGGCTTCTTTTAGAAAATTTATTATTTTTATATTTTTATTTGTTGGATTTAATACGAATTAGAGTGGTGTTTCAATTCCAAAAAATTTAATACGCGCATTTTTAAGGAGAAGGGATTGACAATCCAACAGTAGATGTTTTATTGAGATTGGGGTATTAGATTGACAGTTTATACAGTTGTGAGAGATGTTTGGGTTAAAATAGTGTTCATGAGTAATTTTGGTATGGCCTAGACGTAATCTATTTATTTTTAGTTGGTAAATTCTTGTTATAGACTTGTGATCAATATCTTTTATGAATGTGTAAGGGGGGCTAGTGTCTTTATTGATAAGTTGGAACCAGCTAGAGGTTTGGCTTGATCGGTTAAGTTTTATTTTTATAAGGTTAATTTTGATAGTCTTGTTAATGTCTGTTATGTTGTAATTGGGTGTGAAAACTAGAGGAAAGTTAGGTGCGGATTTGGCTTTCTGATCAGCTAGTTCATTTCCCCTAATGCCTTTGTGGCCAGGGATCCATAAAAGTTTAAACTTTGGGTGGTGTGTCATTAGAAATGCTCTAATTGCACTTGGGTAGTAGGAGGAGTTAACTGTATTGCCAATAGCTTGAAGCGAAGATAAGGAGTCGGAACATATTGTGTAATAGCCAGGTTTTATTTTGATAGTTTGTATTGCTTCGTAAATTGCTACGATCTCAGCTGAATAAATTGAAGTGTAGTTTGGTAGTAAAGCTATTTTTACAGTGTCCTGCTCGGTTGTAATTGAAAATGAAGTATAGTCTTGGGTTTTAGAGCCGTCAGTGTAGATGAAGGTGCGTTTTATGAACAATTTTTAATATTCAGAAATTTTTGTAAGAATATGTTTGGGTGTGTTTCGTGAATTGGCAACAATAAGAGTTCAGTATTGATTAAGTTTTGAGGTAGATTCCAAAAGGGTTGTTTAGCTTTTATTTCTGGTGGTGTAAAGGGCTTAATGTTAAGTGGACTACATAGTTTTATTGAGTTACGTATGGCAGATGAAAATTTTTTGCTGCAATGAGAGTTGATTTTAAGTTTTTTTGAGATTGAATCAAGAGGTGAGTTTTTAGATACAGAAATGTTTTTAATAAGTTTAGCTTGTAAGTAATCTCGTCGTTCAACTACGGCGTTAAAATTGGACACCATTAAAAGGTTTTTGGTTGGGGTTGATCTGAATGCACCCAAAGCTGTTCTTATTGCACTGTTTATAACAATTTGAATTTTTTTTTAATTGTGTTGCCGATGTGGATCCATAGAAAGCAAGTCCATAGTCAATTTTAGAAATAATAATTGGCTGGATGATTGAAAGTAGGGTGTGTGTGTTACAGTTAAATCTGACGTTAGATAAACATTTAATAATATTAAACCTTTTGTAAGCGAAATTAGTAAGTCCTCTATATGTTTGTGCCATTTATATTTACGATCAAATGTCGAACCAAGTATTTTCATAAATGCTACTTTGGGTATCATGAAACATTTTCTTATGGGTGCTTATTTTTTGCTTTTGTCTTCACCTTGTATTATTACACCATGAGCTAATGCATGCACACTGCCACTTGTATTTATGTATGTATGTTTTTTTTATTCACGCAATGCGTACAAAAACAATTCTCCTGTTTACACACATGCACATGTGCTGCGTGCTTTAGCTGACCAACCGCGGCCACTTTACTCTCCTCTCCTTATCATGACCACGGCACGCTCTACTTCGTGTAGAGCCAGCGTCGCAATTCGTCATTGCGAAAGAGAATAATCAAAACAAACGCACCGAAACTAACATTTTTCGTGTTTACAAAATTTCAAAGTTACTCACATTGAAATTCACAATGCCGCCTAAAAAGTTTAACTTAAAAAAATATTGTTGGCTCAACATCTATTTTGTTTTAAAATCAATTCCACTTGTGAGCTCAAGCTAGGACAACCGTTTTTGCGAGCGCCTATTACTATATAAAATATTGAAACCATATCTCAAATCTTTAAAATTTTGTATGGAATTCGATTTCTTGAACTTTATCCTATTTTGATACGTTCTAAAACCAATTTGGGAGTTATGTACCAAGTTTAGTGTCTGTAGCATATTTTCAAACAGTTTTACAAAAGGGATTAACATTTAATTAATTTTTTGTAGAACTCCCGAAGTTTCCAACCGATAAAAAAAAAGAAAGCCCTGTGTCGATTTTAGTTTTTTAATTTCATGTGAGGAAAAAGGGTGAATATCAAAAGACAGAATGCCAGTGACGAACTAGACCTGAAATCCTGCCGTTCATATAAATTTTGGTACAAAGGTTGTCGGGTCTAAGTTGTTTTAATACATAAGTACTAGTTGCTAACTAACTTTACGTATCCCTGTGACACTATATATTATTATTTTTCTCTTTTAATTGCAGGTCGTTTAATAGGCGCAATGAAAAGCCATTACAGAACAGCAAATAAAATGTAATGTTACAATGAGTCACATTAGCAAACACCCCATATCAACTAGCCCAATTAGGACACCAAAAGCAACGAACTGGCTTGAATAACAATGAACATCACTTAAGCAAGTAGACAATCAACGAACAGAATAAATATAAAATCCAGTACAAACAGCGTGAAATATATTGTCAACATTTGTTGCAAGTCGATTGAAAACCTTTAGAAAAAAAGAAAAGGAAAATAAAATCCTCGGCAGTCCAACTCAGCTTGACGAAGAGGCTTTAATTTAAGTACGCCCACACAATGGGCGGGAAGAATGCGTCTGTTGGTGTCGGAGGAGTGGGCAGCCTCAACTCAAGCGCCTCCAACTCGGTGATGACCAATGCGACGAGCAGCAGCCTCACGCAACAGCAGCAGCAACTGCAGGCCAAGTATATCAAGTCGAAGAGGAGTCAGACTCGCTATACCCATTTACAGCATGCAGGAAGCTTGCACGATTCCAGTAGCTATCTGCATTTAAACTCACTCTGGTCCATCTGGTATGGTGTGCTTTTGACACTATTCCAAGGTTATTTGGCCATGCATGGAGCATATAGATTCTTAGGTAAGTTTAGGCATTTCACCTATTGCTGTTTTTTTTTTAATAAATTACTGGGCTAAAAGGTCAAATCGATTGCATTTCAAATGTGTAAAGTGGTTTCCTATTAAAAATATTGCAGTGCACGCTCGATAGCGTGAATACTCCAAAACGTGAACACCCCAAAACGTGAACAAATTTTTTTGTGCATTGACTACTCCAAAATGTGAACAAGGCGAGAAAGCTCTATAACATGAACAATAAAAGTTTCAATGTTTGCATGTAATTTGCATTGAGCTTAAATAATTCTAAACTTGGGGATTCCCCTAATAGTGAGTTATGTTTTTTATTTGGCAATTTTAGCCTAGCATGGAGCGTTTTGTCTTAGTTTATATCTATTCAGAATAGAAATGAGTTGTAAAAAACCTGTGTGCTTGACGTTGAAAGAAAAAGCTGACATTCTCGGTTTTTGACAAAAAGGATCGAGTGTGACGTGCTTAGCGAATTTAAACGTGTGAATTTACTTGATACTTGTTTGGCATTCAAAAACGTGAACACTTTTGTTAATGTGAACTCCCTTGGTTTTAATTAGTTCACGTTATCGAGCGTGCACTGTATATACAACACGTGAAAAGTTCCGAAATATAACCAAAAATTTGAACTTTTTTTTTTAGTATATAAAGTATTTTAATTTGTTTAAATTCATTAATATAATTTTTAATAAAAATAAATTTTGTTTTCGTTTATACACTTGAGAAAAATTCGACTAAATTAAAAATAAATTAAGAAATTTGTACGTTTTTCCATCAACGTTTTTTTAACATGCTTTTATTAGCTTGAGCTGCTTAATTTTCACCAATTTCAAGAAGTCTGATCATCTTGAAAATTTGCACAGGGCTTAAGCAATATAGGTACTGAATTTGAATCTGATGGTACAGGGTATTTTAAAGTTATCCGCGCACGACTCTAAAATACGCCATCCTTACATTTTGTATTAATCATATTTGATTTAAAATATTTGTCGATTTGTTTTCCAGGCTGCTCGCTAATACCATGGAAAATTGAACCTGTTGCCGAGTTAAATTTACAAATAGTGCTCTCTGGTGTCGTATTTATTTTACTGCCTGTCTTTTTTACATCGGCCGTTTTCAAGGTGAGTAACATGCAGCAACATTTTGGCACTTTGTGCCTATTAAACGTTGCTCGGGTGCCCTTTAAGTTAATTTTGTTGTGCCTACGATGCAATCTGCCACATGACATGGAAGAATATGAACTACCTACTCTGCTCATAGACCGCGAAATTAACTATGCGCCTGTCTGCCTGTATGTGTCCTTTGTGTGCCTTAAAGTCACTCAATAATTAAATATTTTTTTTTTCTGCAAGTTGTTATTGGTGTGAAGGGGGAGCCTCTGTTGTTGCGGCTTGTGCCTTTGTTTTTGTGCGAATTATTTTTAGTGGCATTATTCTCGTTATTAAATTTATTTGCAAACAAAAACAGCAACATCAACATCAACGGATGCATACACTTACATATACAGACGCAAACAAACAAAATGGCTGCCAACGGTAATAGTGCATGCACACATACAAACTCACATGCACAAAGAGACAGAGAGGCAGAGAGAGTGAGAGAGAGAGCGGTTTCGGTTATCCTTTGTACACACACACTTGCACAAAAGTTGGCTCTGTCCGTGTAAATGCTTTTATCAGTATAATAAATGCAATTATGGGGTTTTCATATTTCCCAACTGCAGCTCTCTCCTTTTCATTCCCGGTGCCCGGTGCCTTCTGTTGCTATTTCGCTTTTTGTCTTTCCTTTTCTTTCCATGTGTCGCCATAGCGGCTATAACAGTTTTTATACCCTGTACATTGGTTACAAAGGTATATTTGGTTAGTGACAAAAAATGTTGTATTAAACAGCTAGAATAAAATCAGTAAGACCAACAGCAATGGTTTGCAGGCCCGTATGTCTTTCCGTATGGTTTTTATTTTTCTCTTTTACTAATATTTCGCAGATAAAGTTAAAGCTAATATAATATTTAAAGTTCTCAGCGTAAGCTGTAAACCGACTGTTACAGGCACGCTTGCAGCAACCAGCGTTAATAAAATTATAAAGTAAAATTCATTGGAAATGCTAAGCAGTTTTCAAGAATCGTACTTCCTGTTTATGCTTAATTATTTTGGGTATCCTTTAAGCAAATATTTACAAATTTGTTGTATCAAAATTATCAGGATGTCTAAAACGATAATTTTTTATAATTTTATATATGTTTCTTTAAATGTAAGATCAAGTTTCAAGAAACCCCAGCACGTCAGGGTTTTGGCATAACCTCAGAAAACGCCTCACCTTTTTTTATAGACCGATTGTACGTTAATGCTTATCCGAATTCGAGTTAAAAAAAAATCAAGCACTTCCGGGTTATAAGATTAACAACTCGATTCATAGGTGCTTTTAGCTATGTTTCACCCCATAACAGTCTTTTCGAGTCCGGGTGTCCGACTTTATTTTTTATATTTTTTTGTTGGGTTGATTCATCAGAATCCGAGGTCTTAAACACGCCAGCAGGACAGGATTCCGAGGTAACATCCAAATTAATTCCTTTTATGGCGTTTTTATATTAACAAAAGTCATGTGAATTTTTCAAAAGTATATGGCAAATACATCTTCGAAAGAAATTCTTCCCCTATTAGAATAAACTTTATTATTGTTTAGTGCCTATTTGAAGTGTTATTTGTTGTGAGCATCAAACTCGATTCAAAAACAAAATAACTCAACAGCTTTATACCCTGTAAGAGACGTACCAGACTATGAGTTACATACATCAACATGATCAGCATCTGCCGTGTCCATCCGTCTGTTCGTTCGTCCGTATAAACATTAAACAGAAACACGAAATAATATTTTATACTATGGGGCTTCGCCGCTTCGTGCTTTACGCTTCTATATTCATGCTGATACATCCTGACTAAAATTTCCCTAAAACTTTCCTTAATTTTAAAAATTTGAATATGCTTAAGTCGTGCCTGTCCGACACAAAAATACACTGTACCAACGTAGTTTACGAAGTTTTTGAAGGATCTTCTAGGCAAAGGGATTTACAGTTGGTCCTTTATAAGGCCCGAACTTCCTATCGGACTTTGGTAAAATTTGCATCCATAGATGGGTAATAAAATAAAAAGCAATTGGTAATAAACTGTTTCAGCGGTCTGGGTTGGTATCCCCTCATAGTAAAAAGAGAAAGATTTAATAATGTAGCCATAAATTTTTATGCCCTGTACTTTACTGTACAAAGGGTTTATTAAGTTTCTGCAAGTCGAAAATGTATGCACAATACAGAAGGGACGTCGGAGATCCCATAAAGTTACCCAAAGTATGATCAGGGCGCCTAGAAAAGTCGATATACCCGTGTGTGACCGTCTGTCCGTCCGTCCGTCTGTATGAACGCCTAGATCTCAGAGATGCTAAGAGCTAGAGAAATCAAACTTTCAGTTCAGATCCCGTATTATTCTATAAGAGACAAGTGTATTTTTTGATATCGGGATTATATTATAAAGCTCCCATAGGGGTGTTTCAGAAGACCTCGAAAAAAACAAAGTTTTAAATGGACCACATTTGGAGTCGGAAATTTTTTCCCCAAGCACTGTACCAAATTTGATCAAAATCGGTTGACTATGTCAGATAGCTCCCATAAGATCAATCGGCCAAACTAATTTTTGTACAAAATTCGTTGTGTTTCGTTTGTTTATGAAGATATCGTAACCAAATTTGGTGTTCGGAAGCTTTTTAGAGTACCCAAGCACTGAACCAATTTTGATAACAATCGATTGACTATATCATCGATCAAAAAACGTTTTTTGTATGATAAAAAATTCGTTGTGTTTCGTTTGTTTATGAAGATATAGCTAAGCACTACACTAAATTTTATCACAATCGTTTGACTATATCATAGGATGTCAAAAAATCGTTGTTGGGGCAAAAAAAGACAGTTTTTGGTTTGTTTACGAAGATAGCGTAAGAAAATTTGACAATCAAATGTCTAAGCAATATACCAGATTTAATTGCAATTCAGACTTTAACGTACGCCATCTTTTTATTATTATTTATAACTTAAAATAAATGTTCTGATCCAATGGTAAAAACGACTCTATAGAAATATGAATCTATCGGCGAGGTGACAGATAGCGTCATACCCTGCACCGACTTTTACAGGTATGCAGGTATTCATGGAAAAGAAGAGGGTATCCTAATGTCGGGCACTGTACTACACGCCATAAAAGGTACTTAAATCGCATATCTACTAGGTGAGAGTATTGTTGTTGTGCATGTGTTTGGGTGCGGTCCATTGTGTTTTGTCTATCAGTTGTTGTTGGCTTTGCAGCTCCTGGCCAACCACTCCGTTTCAGCCGGCGGGCTTTTCACAAATAATTGGCTTGCTTAAAAGCAAGTGAAGAGGCGAGATATGGGCGTGGTTGTGTGTTTGAAAGTTTGCTATAGTTTGTCCGCTGGTTTGTTAATCGAATGGAACGGTTCTTGGTTAAAGTTGACAGTTGACAGCACGTACATGGCATGCAAACCATGCTCATGTCTAGCGCTTGATCATGGGACATATTTATAATCAAGATAGAATAATTTCATTAAGAGCACACTGCATTTTTAAAAGCGCCAGACCAAAAACAAAATAAAAATAATATACTCGTGAATAAGTAGAAAAGAGTCGGACCCAACACAGCTCACAAAAGCAGTGTACAGCCAGTCATGGACATGTAAGGGTATTCAAACCAAAAGCCGCCTATCAGTCACAACACAGACCGGTCTGTGGCCAGTGGCGAGTTCATCACACGGCGGCCATTTAATGAAGGCAACTCTGCAGTGCTGCCACCGAAAAAAAAAAAAAAAATGTTAAACAGAAAGTTGGTTTTGTTTTTCTGGCTGGACTAACTAACTAACTGAACTGGTCATTGATGCGTTGTTATCAGTGGACATACAGCAGACTCAGCACCAGGCCTGGTTCATTGAAGTTCGCTTGGCAGCCAGAGCACAGTTTTCACCGCTGATGAGTTTTGCTCCGGCAGAACCATCTGAGTGCAATTATGTGTTATGACTGATAACTATAGAAACTGTCACAAAAATAACAAAAACTACCGATACAAAAGTGACTCTATAAACGCAAAATCGAGCCAACCAGGTACAAAATTGAACAGTTTCCAATGCATTTTTAGGAAATAAAGCCTCAATGCAGCTTAGTTGCGTTATAAATGTATATGGTTGGTGTCTGTGTACCTATGTGTTTGTTGGCCATGTGGCAAAGCCATAGATCCCGCGTCACATCGCCACCTCAATGAGTATGGGCGATTCTCGTACAAATCCAGGGGATTTAAATAAAAAATATATCACATCTAGATTAAGTTTGATAGAAAAAAAGATATCAGCAAAACTCGCACCCAAACAATCTCTGAAAGTTTCATCATCTAAGTATTTTTTTTCAGATGAAACTTTTTTTTTACTCTACTATTATTTAAAGTTTCCGAACAAAACCAATTTCAATAGCAACAATGTTTAATTTTTTGGACTTTTTTTTTGTTCATGAGATTTTATGATTATCGAACTTTGACATTCCCTGTACCATTCCATTATAACAACTTTATATGTTATGATAATATAGAACAACTATTTATTAATTAAAATGAGAGTATCGCCAATTGAATTAGTAAAATTATTCATACCCAGGGAACACTACGTAGAACCCAAAGAACTCGACTAAGAATGGCATAAAAGCAGTAACACTTGAAATAAATACCAACCATCAACTATCTTCCCCTCGAAGACTGACTTTTTAAGAATACCCTCCACATCGCAATTAATTGATCGTGGCGAATTATATGAAAGACAAGAATTAATGAGACCCCCTGAGGCTTGTACAAATTAATAACAAAAATATATATATGAATAAAATGATAAAAAAAAATTGTGGAAATTTTTTTAATTTACGAATTTATTTCATCCAAAATTTGGAAAAACGGGAGAAATTAATTTAGGCAGATCATAATTTTTAAGTCGGAAGTGGTGTTATTGGATTTGTTAAAGAATCGCCCAAATTGAGTAGTGTACGTGAATGTGTTCGTGCGTGAGAGCTCAATGTGTCTCGCTTCGAAATCGTTGCAACGGCTTTTTTGCAAATCAGAACAAACCAAAGTAGTCAACATAACATGCATTTCATTTTTATTTTAGCAATTTCTTTTATTTTTTAATTTTAAAATCCAGCCGAGCGCATTTATTTATGTGACTCACGTGATTTTACTTTTTTCACTTATTCAACAACAAGCATTTGTCACGTGAATTTTTTATGAGCTCGCGCGCCCGTTTCCCTTCACCAATTTATTTGGCTTCACGCTTATGTTGTCGCTAGTTTCGCAGCATACGCGACGTATGCGCAATTTTGTAGTTTTCCGGGTTATACGTATACGTATGTAAAATGCAGAATGAGGCGTGCGTTGTTTATACAGTAAATGCACAGCATAGATAGTCTAGCCGACAACTTCTAAAGGTTAGCGGATTATCCATAAGTCTATCTTAAGGATCGGTTGTTAAATTATTTTTTCTTTTGACGGTGTGAAGCGCTTTTCTTTGGCCATCTGGATATGAATCTAATGGACTTGGTCAATTTGGTTGTACATCCCATTGATCTTATCGTTCCACCCCATAAGTATAGTGACGATGGTACCAAGGTGGACAAGAACGTCATGAGAGCATAAGAGCATAAAAAAATCATTATTTTCAACCACGTGATGAGTTTGTCAAGGTTTGGTGTTTTTTTTTATTCTACTCTTGGCTTAAACAAAATCAGTTGTTTGTTATGTATTCATTTTATAAGGGAATAATGTTGCAAAAAGGTTAAAGAGCTCACAAAATATGATCAGCACTATTTCCAGTGGCAACTCCTCACGAGTCCTCAAGTGATGAAACTTACGCATTTCACACATTTTTTTCTATCTCTTCCCAAAACATTTATTTGAATCTATCAAAAATGCAACCAATCTCTGAGCAAACTTTCGAGTACTGGGTCAAAGATACAGACACAGATGCTATTCAAATAATTGTAATGCAGGAACGGTTTGAAACGATCAGACTTTAAATCCCTTTTTGACAATAATGATAACATTTTCCTTCTTCAAAAACGTATGGAGTTTAGGTAAATACAAATGGAACAATTTGTGTCAGTCGATTAGCAAATTTGCTCCACTAAAGTCAGGAACATAATGAGCCGGTACAACCCAAATAGGTATAATAAATGGGAAGATAAGATTTTGGAACCTAGAGGTAGTTGGAGATTGTACTACAAATTAAATGTGATAATGCGCGGTGTCCAAGATTGGTAAGAGAAGCTGCCAGGCATCAAAATTTCAGGCTGCTTTTTGACCCCAATTAAAGTATTTGGCATAATAAAAAGAAAAAACAGAATCCTCGCTCGTTGAATATGTTGCTGACAAAAGATACTGCGTGTCGAGTTAACAAGTCTAAAAAATAAAATATATGTATTACGGGCCCAATATATGCGAGGAGTTAGTCGAATGAAATTTATGGGTTTAAAAGAAAAATATAGGAATTCAAGAACTTCGATTAAACTTCAAGAATTTTGATTTAAAATATTTGATAATCATTTAATCGCACTAAAAATATGTGAAGGGTTAAGGAAAATATGAAAACGCTGTTTAATTTTGTTGGGTACGACTAGTCAGGTCTATGTACACTAGGTACACTCTTCAAATTATGCCTTTTTTAGGATTTGAGATATGGTTGACTTGACACTAGTTGAGCTAAGATAATTTAGGTCCTTCGTTCCGTGTAAAATGCATTTTAAACGGTGGTAACACAAAAAGCAAATACTTTGAATTTCCCCACTTGACTTGATTTAGTTTTGTGACACATTTCCTATGCTACATTGCTTACGGACATGAATGGTCGGTCATTCATCTCTTGCGCTTTTGAGAACATGATAAATTCTGCAAATTCCAAATGCAAACACACACTATGGAACACGCGGGACCTGAAAGTTGACTTACATTTAGATTTTGGATTTTACGATATGTGGACTCAAAGCTAAACTCCAAACTAATTTCAAACAGTTTTATGTTCAGAATGCTGCTAACTCAACTAATACCATAGTATATGCTCTATACAGAGATGATGAAGATGAGGCATGAGCTTGCAATTTGAATATGGCCATGCTTTTGTATGTATTGGGATACAGCAAAGCGTACATGTCCAGCCAAACACTTTATTAAAAAGTAAACGAAAACATTTATTTTTTGTCATTCCTTTCTGGCAGGTTGGAAACTTGGCAAACGATGGCATTAAATTGGCCACCGGCGCAAAGGAACGACGCTGCTCTCTCGCACCCCACGATGGACTGGAGGAGGAGTCACGAGGCGGTACCCTGCGTGCTCTGTGGACTCATGGTGGCCCGACGGCGGCCTTTGTGCACATTCTGATTGCGTTGTGCTTGCTCCTGCCGCGTTTGCTTCTGGAGGCTCGCATCATTGAGAATGGACTGCTGCCAAAAGGTAAGGTAATTAAGTGCCAAGTGGGCGGGATTGAACAAGCAGCGGACAGTGGGCGTGTTTTGGGCGTAAGTGCTGACATTGTAAGGCAAATATTTGCACGCATGCAACGGCGGCCGCCTGGACGTCATCAACATTGTCAACGTTGTTGTCATCGCTTGCATATTAAGTTCGGCGCTCTCGAAAGTAGGCAACGGAAGTGCAGCCATTTTGTTTTTATTGATTCTGATGTTGTTTTTGTTGTGATTTTATTGCACAATTGCATTTCAATTTAAAACATCCGTCTGAACCTTTTGGGAAGCGATAAAGAGCATTGCAAGCTTGTAGCTGCTGACATTGTTGCTCACTGCCTGGTGGCCATTTGATTTCTCATATATCGTCGTTGATGGTCATCCCACAGGCATTGTGCAGCTGCTCAATTTTTTGGTAATTGTAGTACGTATTTATATTTTATAAGCAATCAATAATTATTTTTCCTTATTGGCTTGGTGCATTTTAATTAAATTAATTTGCCATTAAATTAAACTCTTAATATTGAGTTAACACTCTTTAAAATTGCAACTTTAACCAAAAAAAAAAAAAATCAAAACTGTTGGGCCAAAGTTAAATAAGGCTAATATCTGTGCCATAGACAACGCTTATCATAGCGAACACTTGGGAATTTCACTAAGGCAACCGTCAGAGAAGCTGCACAAACATACAGTTGGGTTGATGAAGTTAGTCAGTCAGTGAGGCGGCTAGTATTTAAGCCATCCCGAACAGCTTGCATCAAAGGCGCTGCGCAATCACTGGGGAAATCTGCAACGAAAACATGCATGAACGACGCTCGGCAAACAAAACAAACCAGTGCACACATAGGGTAACAACCACAGAATCAAATACACTTACATACGAGTACACCCAACCAGCTCCACCCTTCCTTAAACATGGGCATGGGTGGGTCGTCATTATGTGCAGCAATAAGCCGTGTTATTAACAGGAACATGCAGACGGACGTTACTGAGGCTGAACGACTGGACTGAACCTGAACGACAAGAGGACGATCTGAGGTAGAATGTAACCAACCCACCAACCAAGCAAGCAAACCAACCAACCAACCGACCAACCGACCGACCGACTGCGGTAGTTGTCCCAAAACAGAGCGTGAAGCAAATGTTTGCAAATGGTTGAATGATGCTTGTTCTTGTACATATGCATGTATGCTATCGTCCTGTCCCTGTTTACTATACTGTCTATATGTAAAAATATATATGTATATATATATATTTAGTCGCTTTATGCCACTCATAGCACAGTAAACTAATTCGAAAGAGAATTAAAAAGAAATTCAAAAAATTCTACTTTTAAAGCAACAGCAAACAAAAGTTAAAAAATCAAATCAAAAAAAAACTAAAAGAAAAAACTATGTACTTTTAAAGTAAGTCAGACGGGAATTGCTCAGAGTCTATCGTTTGTCTATGTTGATTAAACCGACTGGCAAATTAAACAGACAAAAAAAATGTTCCAATTCAATGAGAATATAATGAAATAAATGTTTGGAGTTTACAAAATAGTAGTAGTAGTAATAGTATGTAACGGACAGAAGGAGGCGTGGCAGACCCCAAGTCCTTTATACCAAAATGCTTATCATAACCTCGGGTAGCGATTGAGCCATGTCCATCCGTCCGTCTGTATGAACGCCTAGATCTCGGAGATTATAAGAGCTAGAGACACGAAACTTTACCAGCAGGTGCGCATATTTCCTGGAAAGATGAAGTTTGTTGAATCATGTCAATATCTTCCCCCGTTCCCCCGCAGTAGAGTTTCGCGGTTTTTAGCCACACCGTTAAATATTTTCATCTGCACTTTCACAGAGCGATGCGTTGTGGTTACATGCATCTGTGGTTAACAAAATCGGACAAATACAGCAAAAGTTATAGTCAAAAATGTACAAATTCCACCTCCCCTTGCTAATAAACTGCGTCTAATAAACAAATCCACATCCAAATTTTATCGATGTGGTCCCCCCACCCCCCGCAATCGATTTACCGTGTTTTCTCCCACAGCCCTCTACATACCAACTTGAAACTTACCCCATATACTTTAAATAAATTCTTTGACGTAATATTTGAGTTTCATCAAAATCGGTAATAATTTAGGGAACTTATAGGTATAAATATCGAATTACACAAAAAAAAAAATTGGATTGGAAAGTTCTTAGAAGGAATATGCAGGAAAAATTTTTTCGAGACAAAAGGTACAGGGTACCTTTCGGGCACCGCCTCGACTGTACCACATTTTTTTATACTCGATTTCTGCAATGTATGTAAAAGTCAGAAGTAGGCGTAGCTGACCATTTGTTCTTCATACCAAAATAATTATTATATCCTTGGGTAGCGAATTATCTATCATCTTAGAGACCGATACATGCACATTTTTCGCATGCAGGTGAATTTGTCCTAACTCACAACTCAAGCTTCCGATATTTGCAACTGATATACACCAATGTATTGTATTGAGTAGACTCATGCCTGATCGATCGTGACGAGTAAAACTCGGTATGAGTATTACAAAGTGAATCATTCCAAAGCAATCATGCATGACAAAAGAGCTTTTATCAGCCGTTGCACGCTGGGGATAATAAACACAATCGACCGCTCACATAGACACGAGCCGAACGCATGCCGAAGTTGCGTCATGTTGCTGCTGAAAGAGAAACAATGAGCTTAGCAAATTATGGTTTTTTATTGTTCTTTATATTATTCAGCCCAAAAATTTTGTAATATTTTTATTATATTCTTTTATTAAAGTCGTTGATTTCAAATATACAGTACAGTAAAACCAAAAAAATTACAAATCAAAAGATTTAAAAAATCTCTAATGGAGATTGTTTGGCGCACCGCCGAAGGGTCTCCCGTATTCGTTGAAATATTGCTGATTATCTCTATCAATATCATAACTTTAACTTCAAATGTTTTTTTTTATATATTTGTTTATTTGTAATCTGTAAAGGACATTCAACAAATTTTATAACATCTTACAAAAATATTCACATTATTGGCTTTACTCCAATGAGCTAAACCAATATAACATGGTACAGGGTATACCAAAGTCGTCCGCGCCCGACCTTAACGTACGCCATCTTTTATATATTTGTTTATTTGTAATCTGTAACGGACATTCAACAAATTTTATAACATCCTACAAAAATATTCACATTATTGGCTTTACTCCAATGAGCTAAATCAATATAACATGGTACAGGGTATACCAAAGTCGTCCGCGCCCATCTTTTTTTGTATGCTTTTTTTGAAGAATATACATAAAACAATTTTTTTTTTATTTGGGTGTTCGCAAAGATGCCTATCTTTTTTTTATACCCTGTACATATATGTATATATGTACAAAGGTTAGTAGATTTGTGGAATGTATGTAACTGACAGAAGGAGGCGTGCCAGACCCCAAGCTCTTTATACCAAAATGCTTATCTGTATGAACACCTAGATTTCGGAGACTAAGAGAGCTACAGAAAAGAAATTTTACCAGCTGATGCGCATTTATACTGGGCAGATGAAGTTTGTTGAATTATATCAATATCTTACCCTCTTCCCCCCTAGTAGTGCTTTTTAATTTAACTTAGATTCAAAAAATTCCAATTGGAAAGTTCTTTGAAGGACTGTGGAGAAATAAAATGTTTTTCAAGAAAAAAGGTACAGGGTAGTACACTGTCGGGCATCGCCTTGACTGTATCACATTTTTTGAATATGAAACTACATTTGTGGTTTACTTGCTTGTATTGACTTTGAAAAATTTCGCTTACCATCACGCATTATTTGTTATTTTTCAAAATTAAATTTTATATTTGCGTTTTGTAGCCAAAAAGCTAAGCAAACTACAAGCAACCATCTCGGTAGGGTTGTTTTTCATTTTTCCATTTGGCTTTTTCTCGTCGCCGCATTTCAATTCATCTCGTGTACCCACTGTCGCTAACAGAAGTTCGAGTTTCTTTCCTTTTTTTTTTGTGTTGGTATGTGAAACCGTTTGATGGGAAATTGTTTTCACGCCGAGCACTGTAAAATTAGAAAATCATTGGTAGAAAATAAAATGTGCAACCAGCTAAAGGGAAACCATGCATCACTTATCCCAGCGCTAAAAGCAAGTTGGTCAAACTGCCTGGTCGCTAAGTGAAATGCTCTGTACGCTGCATTGAACGCACAGCATGCCAGCTGGTCAGACACTCCTCGAGCCACCAGGGTGAGGAGGAGGAAGTGGCGGAGGCCCTTTTGACATTTTTCTACATGGCTAAGCTTGCTATAGGACGACCACCCTTCTTAGAAGTCCGCTGGCGTCAGCTGCAATTTGTCAACGTGTCATTCCATTTTTAAAGACTTAAGCTGGAGGAAGTTGAACTAGACTTTGGCATTTCAGCAAGGCCTTGGACAAGCTTAATGCTGTAAGTTGGGTATTAAAATTTTGCTGAAGCAATTAGAAAAACTTTTACTTTTGATTGACTTGTATATTGAGACGATGATGATAAGGAAACCTGCATCGGTTTGCCCGCTACTAAGCGGCCTTAGTTGAGTAGAAGCTACTTGGTGGAAAATTTTGCTTATCCTGCAAATGCATTAGGGAAGAGAT
This sequence comes from Chymomyza fuscimana, assembly GCA_949987675.1. Lineage (NCBI taxonomy): Eukaryota > Metazoa > Arthropoda > Insecta > Diptera > Drosophilidae > Chymomyza > Chymomyza fuscimana. The sequence goes on from OX465088.1 coordinate 91,427,483, forward strand.
GAAAGTTGGTTAATATAAATAAGGTTACGTACATCTAATAAATAAAATTTGCATTATCATAAAAAAAGTTAAAAAGTTTATTTTTTGTGCAATGCCAAACAAGTGCAAGCAGAAAACTCATAAAAATGCTTTCAAAAAGTTGTGCTAAAACGCGTTAAAAGTACGAAGGACTTAAAAAAAGCTATTAATAAATATTAATACCCAAATCGATGGCGAAGTGTAAGTAAAATATGCTGACTGCTACAATTAATTAATTTTGATAATTAAATGAGCTGGACCTGGAGCTGGTGTAAGCAACAAAAATCAGCAAACAAAACTGCCAAAATAGTCGCATAAACTTGGAAATTAAAATCACTTATACGCCATGTTGCGCACAGCCTCATTAATAATTAATGCAGCCGTAACACGGATAAGAATAACAATAAAGAAGAAAAAAAAACTAAATTAAAACAAAAAGGAGAGAAATGAAAAATTCTAAAAGGGAAGCGCTTTCCCGTGGCCAACTAAGCAAAATTGTTATACGCCATATTGAACGCATAAAAGGCTGCTAAACAGCCCACTCAAATTACTTGTACCCAGTCGGCAGTCGGCGCACAGTGGCACGGCAGCCGCAAAAACGTTGCAAAAATCGATTTTGCGATGAAACCATTTTTTAAATGTAATACATGCATCTGATCTAGAATTTCCTAGAGATCAAGAAAATAAAAATTTTATTCAATTCGGATGAATAGTTTAGTTGCTACAGCCGCTTAAAGTGGAGTATATTTTCAACTTTGAAAAAAATCGCAATTTTTGGAATAAAAGCTCGTGTTTAAGATTGTTTTGTGGAAAAACTACGCAACCAATCCCTATTTTATTAGTTTCTATAAAAAGGTACATGAAATTTAAACATAAAAGAAAAAAAAAAATGACTTCATATCTTTTCTGGTTTTTTCAATACTTCCGTTTACCTGAACTACTAAATTTGGATCACTTTTTCAACTTTGGAAGAAAAGAAAAACAAAATTCCCAGACATTCCCTTTTTGTTTTAACATTAATGCTTTTATTATCAATTTATTTACCTACTCTATAAAGATTATAGCCATTTGTAGCCATAGCTGGCTGTAAGGTCAATAAAAGTGCAGAAATCTCACTCAAAAAAATGATGCCGCAGGTATAAGAAGAACACGCTCCAGATGCATTTACTAAATTAAGAGTTGTTTGCTTATATTTTTGCTTGACAACAAAATAAAGCTTACCTGTGACATTTGGAAAAAGTAAGACTAATTATTTTGAAAGTAAATTCAAATGTTTTTTGGTATGTTCAGGTAGTATATCTGAAATCATACGGTTATATAGTAGGTACGCAACCTTTCCCTTTATAATGAAATATTAGGTACCAACAAAAAAAAAATTAATGTAACTTAATTTTTACCTGTTACAAGTTTGGTGGATATAGGCTTAAAATTTGTATATATTTTCCTGAATCCTTCTGAAATATCAAGACTGCAGAGCTGTTAATGGGAAAATATCCAGAAAAAAAAACTGACTCCCACGCTTCACAAAATTTTGCCACATGGCCAAACTATAATTGAATATCATTGCCTACCCATTGGGGAGATTTCAAAAGAAGCCCAGGAATCGGGAAACCAGGATTATAAAAAATGTAGAGCTATGAATACATGTAAAATATCACGATCAATGGAAAACGAGGGTCTTTTTAATATGTACATATATTGGCAGCCTCTTCAGATCCACTAGTTGCATCCCTTAGACAAGTGAGATCTAATATAGAATTAACAAGTAGTTATTCAAAAGAAATGTTCTTCAAATGTAAATGTGGATGATTATTTTACAAAAACTACCGATAAGACAAACTATATAATATATTGTAATAAAAAAGCATTGTTACATTAAATTTATTGACTGAAATATAAAATTATGAACAAAAAAAAAATATATCATCAAAATTTTGTTATAAAAGAAAAAAATATGTACATATTTTTCAATGGCAAATGCGCAGCCAACAGAATCCAACTTCCACAATATATTGCGCAGCTCTCAGCTGTCGTATCAAAATGTATGTGTACTTATTTTAAAGCCTAAAGATTTTTCTTTCAACTACAATTTATTTCATAAAAAAATCTCAATTGGTTTAGAAAATATGATTTTTGCAACGCTTTTTCGGCTTCCGTGCCACTGTGCGGCGGTTAGTTGGTTCAAGGAAAAACCGTAGCTGTGGACAGGAACGCAAAGCGGAAATCGCCTCCAAGTACTATTAGCAAAGATGCAGCAGCGCCGCGCGACAGCAAGTCTGCCTTGCCTGACCAAGCTTGGCCCGGCGTGGTCCGACTTGGCCATATAATGAAACTTATCATTATTCATGCTAAAGACTTAACGAGTTTGAGTTTTGTGCGGCTCGGCATTGCCAACTTTTCCGGAGTCTTGTGCTGCTGCTGCTGCTTATCAGCGGCGGTTAACGGTTGGCGGTTGTCGGTTGTTGGTTGCCTTTTGGTCATTGAAGGATCCCTAGGATTTGCGCATTTTCATTACGTTTGCCCACTTTCTTGTTAATGTTGATGTCGTTGCCATTTTCGTTTTAGTTCTTGTCTGCTTCGCCTTCTAGCACGCTCACCCCTGCTAAGCTGGAGTCCTAGTCATTGGTGTTATTGTTGTCATTGCCTTAATAAAAGAGGGTGGGAGGCGGCTTTTGGGTTAATCTGTAGATTTTCGGTATTGTCGGTTTTACGAGCCACTTGCCGCCACTTTCAGCATGTCAGACAGACAGCAGTCAGGGAGCCTGCCAAGTACAACACATATACTTATACATTATTATTATTATACGAACATTGCTTTAATCCCTTCTAGCACGCTGGTAGCTTTGCTTTTCTTTTTATACCCTGTACCGTATGGTACAAAGGGTATATTAAGTTTGTGCAAGCCGAAAATGTATGTAACATACAGAAGGAGACGTCGGAGACCCCCCAAAGTTACCTAAAGTATGATCAGGGTGACTAGAGAAGTCGATATTCCCATGTCCGTCTGTCCGTCCGTCTGTCTGTATGAACGCCTAGATCTCAGAGATGGTAAGACCTAGAGAAACCAAATTTTCAGATTAGATGCGCTATTATGTCAGGGGAGACAAGTTTTTTAGAGTTCCCAAGCACTGCACCAAATTTTATTAAAATCGGTTGACTATATCATATAGCTCCCATAGGACCAATCGGTCAAAAAAAACCGTTTTTCTACAAAATTCGCTGTGTTTCGTTTGTTTGTGAAGATATTGTTACCAAATTTGGCATTCGGAAGTTTTTTAGAGATCTTCAACACTTTAGCAAATTTGATCAAAATCGGTTGACTATACCATATACCTCCCATAGGAACGATCGGTCAAAAAAACATTTTTGGTTAAAAATTCGTCTGTTTTTGGTTGTTTATGAAGGTATCGTAATCTAATTTGGCAATCGAATGTCTTTTGGTATTCTTAAGCAATTTACTGGATTTTTTTGCAAGAGTGGTACAGGGTATCCCAAAGTCGTCCGCGCCCGACTTTAACGTACGCCATCTTTCTTTATACATTTCACCACACAAACATATTCTTTTTGCATTTCTCTCTCTCTTTAAACTTCTTCAACAATTTTCTTTGTTTATTTCTGCGTAGGCGAAACCTAAAACAACTTGGCTAATAAATTATTTTATGAAAGTGTTAATTCGACAAGTTTTCATGTCGCTATTTTGTGGGCTTTTTGTAACATCTGTAAAAGAAGCTAAGTAGTACAGTAGTAATTTTATTGTGAACACTTAAACACTATCTTGAGTTCCAATACGCTGTCCATATTTTAGACATACATTAATCTGAATGGAATTTAATCTAAGCACATAAAACCCCTTTTTTTTTGCTGCCTTGGTGCTCGAAAAGCTTAACCAACATAAATATTAATTTTAGTTGGATCAGTTTCCTAGCCTGGGGCAACCCACCAGCATAGTAAGTATCCCGACTCCTAGTAACTCAGGGTTAACACACACACACTCGAACAAATTACAGAAGCTGCTCAGCAAAGCTTGACCATAATAAACATAAACATTAAGCCCAGTAACAGCAAAAGTTAAATACTCCCAAAGAAGACAGAGAAGTGCAGAAAAAGTGGAAATAATTGTTTAATAAACCCATTGCCCATACCATGTAAACACACACATACTTATGCTTTAGATGTGGCTTTAATTAGGCCCAGAACTGTACAGTGTTTTTTAAGCATTGATTTCGTGTTCGATTTATTCTTTTCTACTGTGTTACGCAGCTATAACTGACTGGGTGGAGTTCATTAAATATTGCTTATTGTCCTACTAAACCTGAAATCTGTAAGCGGCTTTGGCGCATCTATCAACGCCTCCTTTAATTAAGGAAAGAAAAGAAAAATAAATTAGCTGGGTTAGATGCTTGGTTGGCTACGTATACGCCACGTTGTGTTTCGGTTATTTCTTTGAATGTTCATTGCCCGTGCTCATGTTTATTTAATTTATATACATATTTGTAAGAGTGTGAATGTAGCCAGGAAGGAGCTGGCAGAAAAGTACCCCCCCTCTTCGTTATAGATTCCATATTGTATTATGTATAGACAGTATTATGTATACACCAATTTGAAGGGACCGCATTTTTGAGCAGTTGGCTGCGACCTTGTTTGTGTTAATATGTCTCAGTTTAGATGTGCGTGTGGCTGCTTATTGGGCCATGTGGTATATGTAGTAATTAGAATCGCCTTTGTTCCACGGCTTAGACTAGCCGCTTGTGTGCCAGTTCAAAGCAATTAGGTTTTGTTGCTATCAATCAGGCGTAAGTTAAGCCAACCATTAGATACATAAGGTAAATCGATAAATATTTATCCGCATACTAAGAGACTCTTATTTACCTTTACCATTTCAGAGCAAATTTGGGCCACCGAACTTGATTTTGTTGTAGTCAATAGGCGCAATTTAATGGCGCTTTCCGTCGTTGGCAGCAAGACGCCGTACCAGAGTTTGAATGTAAGCAGTCTGGAGCATGACGATGAGGACTACTATAACGATACGATGTTTACGGCTGTTGGTGATGCTGGTGCTGAATCCAGAAACAATTTGTATGAGCTAACACGTGATAAGGAATTTAGAAATTTTAACCGCGGCATTGGCAATGAAAATGGTGGCAGAAAGGCAGCAAAGGCAACAGCAATAACGAAAACCAAAAACGGAGCAGCTGCTGGAGCCATAGGCGAGACCAGATATTTTGAAGTGCCCGATTTAATTAATCGTGATATAGAAGCGGAAATACATGAGATAGAGGAAGGAGAGCAGCGTGTACTGGAGCAGGTAGAGGCTGAACGCGAACTAAATGCTAATAACGATGATGATGCTGATGCCGATGGTGCTGACACGGGCACCATTATCATGCCTGACTTTGATGTAAGCAATGTTGTTAATTTCACTAAGCCGAAGCCCACAACCTTATCAAAGAAAGCAACTACAAGCACAACCACAACAACAATAGACAGCAATAACAATGACAACAACAACCAGGGAAAATTGAATATGGCAAATTGGCAAAAGTTGGGCACATTGGGCAAGGCAAACAGCTTAAACGGCATTGAGACAATGGAGTCTAGCAAGATAGTTGTGGCAACTACCAGGATCACAGTAGCCGCAACAACTGTAGCGACAACTAAACCAACACCAACAACCACGTCGACAGCGACACCAACAAAAACAACAACGCGACGCACCACACGCAAGTCAACGCTAGCATCAACCACGACGACAACGGCAGACAGCTTAACAGCCGCAACACCCAGCATGTTGCATCATCATCATCATCATCATAATCAACAGCATCACACTTTGCACCAAGGCAACCACAGTCAGCACAAGAGCGGACGTAATAAACACCACAAACAGCAGCGGCAAAGGCAACAACACCAACAGCAAAGAGAACCTTTGCGTCGTCACCATGTAAACTCACCTGAACAGGTGCTGGAAAGCTACGAGCAGCTTTCGCCCCAAAGATCAGAAGAACAGCCCTGGAGTCCTGGCATTGCCGATGAGACCACCACGCGGGATAGCAGCATACATCGTGTACGGCCAGAAGTGCTGCCGGAAATTATTATACCCTCCACGCCCGTTTCAAGTAATTCTAAGATCATTGCAATCAAGGCCAAGACCCAGAAGCGGCGTATTGTCAAGCGAATGACGGTGGCTGGCGTAGAAATTGAGCCAGAGTATTTGGTGGGTGATTTGACGCGTAACAATAACGATGGTGATGGCAGCACCATCACTTCCAGTGAGTTCAAAGCCAGATCCAATGAGGAACGCGAAGATGAAGACAATCTTAGCGAAGAGCAACTTGATGATGCAGACTTTCAAACACTGCTCGCAGTCACGCCACCTGCAACTGCTCCGAGTTCGACCTATGTGCGTCTAGACGGCTTTGCGGGCATGTTGCAGCTCTTTTTTGGCATTGACAAACCTATCGATGCGGCTGTCTTTGCTCATCCACCCAGTGCCGAGTTTGTTAATTTGCTGTGTGCGCTACTGGTTTGGACTGTACGTTATCCGGCTGTCTTCTGGAACACTACCAAGTCGTTTGCAAGCGTCTTCAGCCTGCAAATGGTTGTGGCCGCTTTGGACATTGTTTTTGGCTATATTGGTGTCTCTAATCTATACAAGTTGCAAATCTATGCCGAAGCCATGCCTGTGCATCAGCCTGGTCTTATACTCAATGCCAGTGTTACCTTGGCGCTGTATTTGTTGGCCACGGTATTGGTCATCGCTTCCTCCATGGTGATGTACTTGTATGGACATGGCAGGATAGCAACACGGATGCGTGACCGTTCCATTATCACACTAAAGAGCAGCGAAACTTGGATCTACTTTGCTCACTGTGCTTCACTTTGCTTTGTGCTGGCATTGGCCGTGGTCAAAGCGCCGCTGTTAAACGATCTTAGCGTGACCTACAAAAACAATTTGCACTGTCCCACATTTGTTGCTGGTAAGTTGAAGTTGAAAACCAATAACTGACCGCTAACACTGCTTTAAAAAACTGGTTCCATTAATGATTTGTTTCTGTTTGTCTGTGTTCCTGTTGCGCCTTGGTCAATTGGTTTTACATTTCCTGTACTCAACTTTTTTGTGTTTTTTTACTTTTGTGCCATTTAGCACTGATTGGCGTGGTTCATTTGCTGCTATGGATTTTTATATGGCTGTGCTTGACCATTAAGCGACGTTGGCATTTCAAGCTGCCGCCATTGGACATGTACGGCGGGCTCATCAACAAGACCAACGCCCAACCGCTGATGATGGCCAGTGGCCAGCGGACAGGCAGTATTCCCAGCAGTGGTGGCAATTCCACAAGCACAACCGTCAATGGAGCTAGCTCCGAGTCCAAGCCGGACGTGATGAATACAGCTACCAGCACAGAGTTAAGCATGGGCATGGGGGTTACGGCGCAGGAAGATATCTATTGGCCAAAGCTGACGCCTAGCTCGCCCAAGCTGAAGGTCACTTTCAATGAAGTAACGAGTACGTCTGATGATGTCCTACTAATTGGTGACCAAGAACAAACTGATGGCAAGCGGTAAAAAATCGTTTTTAAGCTAAACAAAGTATAAATAGAATGAAAAAAATCTCGTCCAGGTTCGCCTGGACACTGGGAAAAGTACCCCAATGCCTTTGTGTAGATTCATTTAGTTTCATGCACACAACACACCAAGTTCACCTAACCCATCCTAAGCACTCAAAGGCACAGCCCGTTTTATGTTCGATTTTCAATTTTCGGTTTTTATTTGCATTTTTCATTTTTATTTTTCATTTTTTTTCTGTTGCCTAGCCATTTTTCATTTTTTCATTTTATGTCTGTGTTTTTGTCTCTGTGTGTGTGTATTTTGTCTGCACGTTTCATTAACCAAGAAACTAATTAAAAAATAAATTTGTGTCAAATGCAAAAATATTTTGTTAAATACAAAAAGGGGAAGAGTTTCAATGTTATCTCAACCGAATTTATGTTTCTTATATAAACAATATTGAAAAGCATTTGACAAATATTTAAAATTAAATACATTTGTTTTTGTACACCAGCAAATAATTATTGTAATTAACCGTCAATACACTTTTTTTGTTAGTGAACTTTAATCCACGCAAATAATTAGATTGAACGAAAAGTGTTAAACTTGATAAATATTAAGATAAAAAGAAACTATTTTGTTCCGCTTGTCGCCTGTTTTATTGAGATTTGTAAATTAATTTTATTTATTTTATATACTCAACATATTTGCGTAAGTTAGATGTTATTAATATACTACTGACTAACTTTTAAATCTTTTAATTATAAATTATTTACAATTAACAACATTTGACTAACTTAAAAATTTGGTAACCCTTTTATATAGTTGATTGTAAAATGTTGATTTTAAAAATGTCTACTTGGTAATAATAGCCTGTCACCAATAGATTCAATGAAAACTGAGATTCGGATAATTATACAATTTTAAGGCTATCTCAAAATAGCAAATATAATGTATATCTTATATATAAGTCTACAAAAGTCTTCATTCCGATTGTGATGGCTCCTCCAGCTTGTCTTTTAAGCAATTTAATACAATTATACGTGTCTTTTTTTATTTTTTCAATAATTCCGATTATTTATCGAGTTATTGATAACTAAACATTAAGGTAAACTTTTCTTAAAAAAATCACATCTCAATAATTTCATATCATAGCTCCCGATTATATCGGTTTAGCCCTTTATCTAATCCGTGGCCGAATTGTCCCAATGACTTGAAAGTTTTGTCTTTAATCGAGGAAAAATTTGGCCCGCCGATATACAGTGCTTTTCAAAACTATAGGACACCTTGAAGTTTTATCTTCAATTGTAAATATCTCTTTTTGTGGGGGTGATCCACCTTAGCTTTAGTTGCCACAATAACTGTCTATTATTGGACCTTTCAAATTACCGTTAGACCTTTGCATTATTGCTTCACACGATTTTTATAGCCTGTACCGTATGGTACAAAGGGTATATTTAGTTTGTGCAAGCCGAAAATGTATGTAACATATAGAAGGAGTTTTCGGAGACCCTTCAATGTTATCTAAAGTATGATCAGGGTGACTAGAGAAGTCGATATACCCATGTCCGTCCGTATGAACGCCTAGATCTCGGAGATGGTAGGAGCTAGAATAACCAAACTTTCAGATTAGATCCGTTATTATTCTGGCGAAGCGTCTCGATCATATGGAAAATGTTGAAAAATATTCCGTCACTGTGTCTTAATGGGGAGGGGGGGTCTATTTTGATGAAAATCAGCGACACGCAGCTTATGGATGATCCCTGTACAGGATGTCTTTTTCTATACAAAGAATTAGTTTAATGTTTTTGATTTTTAAACATGGAATATATATAGGTACATGAAAGCATTATAGCTTAAAATATCAAAACATTTTTTTTAAAAGTCGTCCAAAATGTATTCAAAATATTACGCATTTTTTCTGTATTTTTTATTAACAGCCATACGAGCCGTGGAGCCGCGGTATGTTTTACCAGTTCTGCGGGGGAAATTGACGACGGCGAGTATGCGACACTAAGAGCTGCCACAGCCGCCACTGTGGTGGGCATTACATTGGGCAGTGTAAAGGGCAGCGTTGGTAGTGGCTTGGCAAAAATACGTAGCAGTGGCAGTAAAGTGCTGCATCTTTCCGAGTACGATGACCTGCCTCCACCATCAGCTCAGTCGCATCAGCAAACCATTCATATTAGCGACTACGCCAATCTCAGCAGCCTAGGCGGCATTAGTGACGACAATATATCTGAGGAAGGTAAACTGTTGGCTTGTGTTCGTGATGACAGCATTACCTATGCCTCGACGCGTGACTTGGAACCACCGCAGCCTCAGCCGCCACCACCGCCACCGCCCTTGCCTGTTAAAGGAGCAACTCAGCCACCACCGCTCACTGTTAAGCCGCATCCAAGCTACGCTCGCGCACCACAAGCAATGCCTGAAATAATGCAACTGTCCTCTACTTCTCCCGATCATCAACAACAATACCAACCCCAAAATCCGTCGCATCAGCATCTAGTCAGCCCACTGGCACCGGTCACGGTCACTGTGCACACTAACGAGGCTCATGTGAGTATGCTAGAGTTGGTTATAGTGTAAACATAACATGTATTACGCCACACCCTGACCTGCTCGTCTATCTGTTGTGGCAGTCTTTGGTGATTTACATGGTGTACTGTGTAGTCCCAGGTGTGCCTAGGCAACCTACGGGAGCAGCCATGCACAAGATTAATGTTTGCCTATATGAGACAGCATAAATCAATGACGCGTTTGATGTATGATGCTTTGGCCTGCCTAGACCTGTCTGAACTGTCCGAAGTGTCGGATATACATATAAGCTTGATTTGATTTCATTTTCACTTTCAGGCCCGTAACTAAAAGCCAAAGCAACCTGCCTCCGTGTTTCATGCCCTCCAAGCAACTCTACTCTCTAAACCTATCATTTTCACTTACCCCTCTGTTCTCCCGCCTCCAGATCGCCTCCAGTTCCACACCCCGCTGCCTACGGCGTGCCGATTCCGGTGTACCCAACGAAGCGCTTACCCCACGCAGTGATACCACCTCAACCACCGAGAGCACTACCTCACCACCAGAGCGCGCACCCTCCGAGTCCTCCAGTGGCGTTCACTCCGGAGAAGAGCGCGAAGTAGAAGTCATTATAAGGCCACGTGTCAGTTGCAAGCCTCTTCCAAAGCCGCCGCAACCGCCTATACAGGAGGAACCCTACGGACGCTGCACCAACATGCGTATGTCAAGCTTCAATGCTGATTCCTCTACTTTGGCCGCAATAGGCGCTGCAGCAGCTCAATCCCGCAACAACAGCGCAACACTGCCGCTGCAACGCAGCGCTCCAGAGCAGAAATTCGACTACACATCCCACTGCAGCACTATGCCACTGCCGGCAGGTTGTCACAGCCAGCAACATGTTGTCGGTGCCGGTGCTGCAGCCGTGGGGTATGCCTCTACTTCGGCCATGCAACAGTCGATGACTGCATCGTTGGGTGGGGCTGCGCCTCCTTTGCCACTTTCGGTGGCGAGTATGTCCAGTTTTAAGACACCAACCATACACTATGCCAATTCATCGGTGGCTCTCTCTGGCTTGCAGTCTCAGAACGCTCCACATACTACGCTATCTAATGGTGTGAGGTACTCAAATCCCCACTTTCTGCGTCGCCTGCCGCATGTTAGCAAGGCAGCTGAGTCACCATACGGCCACCTAGGTTACGGTGCAGGCCATCATACGTTCTCAAAGCTGTCTCATGAGACACAGACTCTGGCGCATACGGCCATACCAGAGGATAGGGACTCTGCTAACTATTCGATGGCGTCCGACCAGGATTGTGGACTGTATGTGACGGCGCAGCTTCACTAAACGCAGACACCGAGCCAAGCAACCCAGCTTTATACAGCAGTATTCTTAAAAGGAAAAAACGAACACTTGCCCACTTAAATAAATTTAGATATATTTGCATATATACAAACTTTTCTAAATACCTATATAGACAGTTTAAGCATGTATATTAAACTTTTAAGTGTATAAAAGATGCGGCATTAAGTTTGCTCTCAGTTCAATATGCCGGTCGATCAGGGCAGTCGTACCAAATCGAAATCTTCCATGTTCATTTGAGAACCGACATAAAAGTAGGATAATTCCTTTGAAACTAAACAAGCAGCCATATGTTAATGTTGTGATTGTAAAACTTAAGCTGTTTTTATTTTTATATATTTTGCCATGTAGCCAGCCCAGTATCGTTAGTTTAACCCACAAACTTAGTGAGAGCTCTATCCCAAGCATTAGGTGACCAAATGCAAAAATAGATGCCACTCTAAACTGCAGCATGAAGATCTGTCGAAGCATAGAATAATATTTAGTACTTACTTATCTTAATTTATGTATGTAAGATAATTAAAATGCTTCAATAAGTAATTTATGTAAAATAAAATATAAAGTAACAAAAGCACACACTAAGCTCTAAAATTAATCATATCAATAAATTAATAAATGAATTATGATATTAATTTATTTATATATAAGCAAGGAATAATTAATATTTATATCCAAATATAAGAGAATATCATGCATATGAATAACAAAATGATAAACATATTTAAATATGTGCAAGCACTCACTCCAACCAATTTTAACCCCTAAGCAATTTCTACCACATAACTCATTCACAATGCATACGAATTTAAGCTGCAATGATATGGTTTTTAAAAACGCACTAGAACTCCAATATTCTATATCGCGTATACGTATACATATGTAAAATAAAATGTAGAGTTATGCAAATCTTTAGCAACCCTTCACCTAGTCCATTTACATTTAAGTATTCCATATTGCTTACCTATCTAAATGAAGAACTATAACTTATGCTTCTGCTAACTAAAATGCATATTTCAATGGTCTCTTAACAAGTACAGACATATTTAAAGATTTGTATGCAACAAGTTAAGATAAATGTAAAATGTAACAAAGCGACAATATCAACTTATCTAATGTAAAGCAAAACATAAACGTAAAATTAATATATACATATATACATCTTAAAAGAACTCGTTCATAAATTGTGAACCATATGCATTATACAAATTATTGAATAGCTCACAGACTTTCAAACGTACACAATACATATCCCCCAAATTTGCAATGAAGACTTTCTTTCATCTTCAAATACTGTAAGTATCTTTAAACTCGCTTTAAAAGATTAACCAAAGCACCAGTATCCAGACACCCATCAATTTTACATAAGACTTAAACTAAAAATAGTTTGCCATCCCTCTAAACCACATTCGGACCGCATTTATTTTTGTTATTAAGACTGATTAGAGTTATAGTTCATACTACAACGTGAAGTGAGCGATGCACAAGTAAGCCACAAATGCTTATAAAAGAATAAATCTACATATGGAGTTAAAAAACGATATTCTGTTTACACACAGTCTACATCCAGCTTCTGTTTTTTTCTAGGATAACTTTAAGCTGAACTTTTGTAAAATAATTTCTAATTATCTAAAGATATAATTACAAGCTTTTACCAGCAATTCAATACGAGCAGAATATATAATCAGCCAAATGCGTTTTTTTTTTTGTTTTTTGTTTTTGTATATTAATCTACTCCAAAAACTTCTAAGACATATGTATGTATGAGATATACTTATGTCAAATATGACTTAATCAAATAACTGCACACATACTATATGCAACATATAAGTAATACCTACTAAAAATTATTGCCTAATTCAGTGTTTAATTTATTTATATAATAAATTTAAATAAAAATGGTTTATCAATGGTAAATAAAGATATACCACCGCTTTATGTGAAACCCCAAAACAAATTGTTGTGGTTTAATTTATTTATTTATTTATTTATTTGAGGGGTACAACTACGTACAGTTGACCTTATATTATAAAAAAGTAAATATCATTTATTTAGAAAAGAAAATAGAGCGAGGGTATTGATATGAACTAATCCACGTCTCTAGCCCGATGGATGAACTTTTTAATGATATGCACCAACTCACATCAAGAACTGGCCAGAAACTTGGATTTACAAAATTAAAGTTGAAAAAAGGAAGCAAGATAAAAATTAAACATTATATCGCAAAAAGAGCCAATGGATCACCGTTGACCAAGTGGGTGACTCATAATATAGGATTGGTCAAGGATGCTCGAAGTGGCAAGTCAAGGTGACTTAAGATAGAAGAAGTGATAGATTGAATAGACCGTTCGAAAGAGAGGAAATTGTTAAAGCTATTATAGTTGGAGCATAAGACACGGAGAGGATCGTGCAAAGCATAATTTGATCTACAAAATTGTAAGGCTAAGGGTCGAAAATTACGAGTTACTCTGGATGGTATGGCAAAAGTAACTTTGCTAAGAAGTACATTGGAATCGATAAGACCGAGTAACAGTTTATGCAAGAATAACACGCCGCGGCATGTTCTGCGATGATTTAAGGAAGGCAACTTTATAAGGCGAAGTCTATCAGAATATGGTGGCAGTCGGATATTTGGGTCCCAGTTTAAGCCACGAAGTGCAAAAAGGAGAAATTGCTTTTGTACGGACTCAATCATGTCCTGATAAAGGTGGTATTGAGGGATCCTAACGCAGGAACAATATTCCAAAATTGGACGGACGAGAGAAATATAAAGAAGTTTGGTTGTGTAAGGGTCGTTAAACTCTTTAGACCAACGCTTAATAAAAGCAAGAACACCTCTAGCCTTATTCACGATGTTGCAAATATGGTTATTAAATTTAAGGTTATGATCAAACAAAACACCAAGGTCAGACACACTCTCGATGCGTTCTAAGGTAGAAGATTCTAAAGAGTAAGTAGCCAAATAAGGAGCAGAACGATAAAATGTCATAACGTTACATTTTGTCTTGTTGAGAAAAAATTGGTTGATATTGCACCAAGATTGCATGTTATCAAAATCATGCTGAAGAAGTAAGTACTTATTATTATCGGAGTAGGACATACAGAGTTTAACATCATCCGCATACATAAGAATGTGAGAAGATGAGATTACCTGAGGGAGATCATTTAAAAATAAGTTAAAAAGAAGAGGGCCTAGATGGCTACCTTGAGGTACCCCTGACGTGACCATAATTTCTGTAGATTCGCAGCCTTTAAAAACTACCTTCTGGACTCGGTTGGATAAATAGCACGATATCCAATTTAAAAGACAAGACGGAAACCCCAGACGAGACAGTTTAACAAGTAGAAGACTATGGTTTACCGAGTCAAATGCTTTACTAAAGTCAGTATAAATGACATCAGTTTGTTTTTTTCCGTAAAACCAAGATTAATAAGAGACAAAAGTTCTAAAAGGTTAGTAGAAGTGGACCGACGTTTTACAAACCCATGTTGGGAATCCGACATTAAAGAACGACAGTAGTGTTGCAATTGTGAAGTTACAATCCTTTCAAAAACTTTTGGAATTGATGAAAGCTTGGCAATACCGCGGTAGTTCTCAATGTTGGACTTGGAACCTTTTTTGTGAATAGGGATAATGAAGGATTCATTCCAGATGGCCGGAAGATAAGAATATTTTAATGAAGTGCGGAAAAGAACAGATAATGGCGTAGAAAGAGAGTGAGCACAATGCTTTAAGACGCAACTAGGAATGGCATCGGGGCCAGGGGAGAAGGATGATTTAATGGACAGTAGGGATTGTAAAACGTCGGTTTCAAAGATTTCTGGATAAGCAATAAGATTTGAATGTGGTAGGTTATAGGGATAGTTAAGGTCAATGCTATGAGGGTTGACAGAATAGGTAGTTTGAAAAAATTTCGCAAACAGGTCGGTGATTTCTGAATTGTTAGTAGAGTTTTCATTTTTGAAATATAGCGATGAAGGATATAAGGAAGATTTACGTTTAGAATTAACAAAAGAAAAAAATTTTTTAGGATCACTACAGAAGTTAAGCCGATAGCGGGAAAGATAATTATTGTAGCAAACTCTATTTAGAAGGACGAACTTGCTGCGTAAAATAGAAAACTTATAAAAGTCAACAGGAGATCCAGATTTCTTAGATTTTTTGTAAGAAGAAGACTTGCGATTTTTTTAAGAGGACAGACTAGTAGTAAACCAAGGCGGCTTTAAAGAAGGAGCCGGGACAGAATAAGGGACAAAGAGATCAAAAGCAGCGTATAAAACCCGATAGAAATTGGAAATGGATAAGTCAAAGTCATTAGTAGTCAACAAAGGCAACCAGTTAACTTCGGACAAAAATTTATTAAGACCGACAAAATTAGACTTGCGAAAGCAGCGATACCGAAGAGCATGAGCATGTGGCTGATTTCTGTAGAGACCATTAAATTTTAAAGAGATTTGTAATGTCGGATGGTACGGATCCTCGGGTACGGAGAGCGGACAGACCCTAGAAATTTCAAAATCAGAATTATCATTGACAAAAACGAGGTCAACCATTCTATTTGAGCAATTATGTATAAAATTTATTTGGCTGAGAGAGATATCAATCAGTCCTGTAACAAACTCATGATTACCAGATGGAAAAAGAAAACTAGAATTGACTGAACTAAGCCAAGATAATGTAGGCAGATTAAAGTCGCCTAAGACAACAATTTGATCCCGAGTACCAACAGAATCAGCCACCATACGAATGGCAGTGAGATGATTCTGATATACACTCAAGTCGGAGCAAGGAGGTATATAGGAACAAGTAAAATAGATAGGAATTATTAAAAAACACTTTTACCGCAATGAACTCAATGCCTATTGGAAAATTTAGAGATAGTAAATGAGATTCTAAGGCTACATTTACAGCAATGAGTACACCACCACCACGACCGGGAGACCGGTCAAGCCTGTAGGTTACATAGGAGCTAACAAAAATCTCAAAATCATAGACAGACGCATTAAGCCAGGTTTCAGAGAAAGCAATAATATCAGAATCGAAATTTACGCTATTGGTGAAAAGTCTACTAAGTTTAGAGAGGAGACCACGAACATTCTGATATTGAATGGTAAGAACAGAATTTAGTTTTTTGAAGCTGTGTTAACTACACTTGTAGAGGAAGCTACATTAGATGCTAAAGTCTTTTTAGGTTTTCTAATAAACTCATGCACTAAAGTATGAGTAGGCCAGAATGAAGGATTAAGTATAGCAGAAAAGAGAGAATCAGAGACACTAATCTTAAACGAGGAGAAATCGCGCTTATACTTAAAATTGAACTTAAATACTTCAATTTCATTCGGAGAAATATTAAGCTTCTCGCAAACGAATTGATTAATGCAATTTTCTGTTGCCGATGGCATTAGCCTGGAGACGAAGATTGTCTTTTTAGGAGCCACTCCTACCAATGAGTCCGAGGGGTCAGCAGTTGGCGGGGCGGCAGGTATAGGGACTCCACTCAAAATGATGACAGAGGACGGCGCATCAGTCACGCTGTTAGTGGCGCAGTCCGTAGTGGCAGACTCGACAGAAACGGTAGGAGCTGTAGAAGCTACAGTCAAACTAGCGCCAGTGTCGACAGCAACAGCACTAGCCGTGTCACCAGCAGCGGCTGAAGAAACTGGTATAGGTGTAGCAAACGAAATAAGCTGGGTCGGACCAATTGAAATATTAAACTAAATTTTTTTTTTTTTAATGGATTTTTATTTCCAATCTGTCCAACAATCAGCAAATTAAATATAAATATGAAAATCGCAGGATTGATTATGAGTCCAGTTACTCCAATCAATGTACAACAATAATTTTATATTTAGTACATTGTACATTTCTTTATTTCCATAATGTTTATCCCATTGTATGCTACAGTTGGTACTGCTCGACTTTAAAATACCCTGGAACAATGCAGGTCGCTGTTCGCTATTCTGTCTTTCATATGCTAACGACTTAATTATCATCAATGCTAGCCGAGGTGACACCAATCTTTCCTCTAATTATGTTAGCCTTTTTGAACATTCCGGTAAAGCTGTTAAATCTAAGCCATTTAAAATGGAATTTTTGGGCTTCCTACCTGGCTTATTTGTTCGGCTGCAAGTTTTACAAAATGTTAATATGCCCTTAATAAAAGGAAACAGATCTGCCAGAAGAAGTATATTAGACTATGACCTATTAATTGTATCTATTTCTCTTTCTAATATTCTAATTTAAATATTTTGTCTTCGTGCTGATCTATATAAAGTGTTGCGCACGTCTTCTAATCTTCTTACTAAGACATTCAATGTAAATCTACGTTTACGAAGTGTATCAGGTTTCTGCAACCCTAAATTCTAAGTTTTCTCAGGGCTCAGTTTAATATTTTTTTTCTTGTTGCCTAAAATCTTCCAACTGTCTGTTTTACTATCTACACAATGTGTCATGCTCCCGTTTTCTAAACATAGGGTTTATAATTTGTTCTTAAGGTTTATCGATTTTTGGTTGTTTTTGTGAATGAAATGCTCTTAATTTAAAGAAGGTTTGTAATTTTATCTAATATGATTTTAGGAAAGCAATAAACGAATAAAAGAATGCATTACTTGTAGCATAAAAGGAATTGATACACGAGCTGATGTTGAATATCGCTATTTGGGAGCAGGCACTGTTTCCAGCTTCCGTATAATCGTGATTTGATAGTTTTTTTTTTTTATGAGCCGAAAACGCAAGACGATTGCGGCACTAAAGATAATTGCTAATACCAAAAGCAAAGCCTGAAAAAAATGAATCACTAGAAGAAGAAAAAGTAGATTCAATAGGAAATAATAACAACAACCCAAGAAACGGCCGTAAAACTAATTGCATTAAAATTCAGCACATAACTCCGATTCCAAAGCGGAAGAGATCATCTCTCAAATCGTCTATCATTACGAACAATAGCCATGAAAGATTGCGAAATTGAAAGAATCACTTGATTGATACTTCTTGCATTTTATAGCATTCAAAGACGATGGGGACATCCGATTGTGTGTTGACACAGGGCAATCCTAGCTAAAGGTTGCCAAATAGTTGTCTCGATTAGATCTTAAGGATGCCTACCACAAGTTATAGTTGGATGAACCGAGTAGACGCATAACGACGTTTATATATAAAAGACTCATATTTTGGTCTTACTCTTTCACCAAAATTGGCCAACGGAGACTTGCAAAATTACTAGCATTATGGCCGATCGTTATAAATTGAGCGATAATATTATCATACCCTGTACCTGAAAGGTACAAAGGGTATAGTAAGTTTGTAGTAGGGTTGCAATAAACCGAATTTGATTACAATGTGCTGGTACAGGGTATCTCAAAGTCGTCCGCGCCCGACTTTAACAAGCGCATTTTATTTTGAGTTGGCGATCATGCAGTTAATAGAATCGATGAAGCGCTAAAAAAAACATTCTCTTAATAAAAAAAAAAAAAAAATGTATCTGAAAAAGGCATGAGCTTAAATTCCTGGGTCCACATCATATAAAATATCAAAACTTAGATAGATGCAGAAAAAAATAAGTTGGAAACCCTGTACCACCACATTGCATTAAACCCAGTAAATTGCTTAAGAACTCCTATTGCCAAATTTGGTTACGAAATCTTCATAGACAAGCGAAAAACAGACGAATTTTGCACCAAACCCGTTTTTTTTGGCGGATAGGTCATATGTGGCTATATGATATAGTCAACCGATGTGGATCAAATTTGGTACAGTGCTTGCTTGGAAACTCTAGTTTAGGTAAGGTTAGGCCGTTGTGATACCGCAGTGGTAGACTTCCGTCCACCCTTCCCCACTAGTTGGTCCACTAGATGTTCTCATTCACAGACATCCGGTGGCCTGAATAAACCTTGAGAAGCATTTTGGACTCTGTTCTGAGAGCTGGGATAAGCTGGGAGGAAGCGAAACCTTATCCTACACAGTCCAGGGCAGTGACAGAAGAGGTGCTCCACCGTCTCCAGCTCTTCCTCATCACCACAACTTCTGCAGAAGTCATGGTGAGGAGCATTAAGCCTTGATGCGTTAGTTCCCACTAGCCAGTGTCCAGTTATTGCTCGGATAACTTTCGAGCATTGAGCTCTATTTAAACAGCAAAGCTCCTTGGTTCTTTTCCTGCAGTACACCGGCCAAGTTTGCCGTGGGATCCTGCACGTATTGGATATTCGATTCCAGGTTTGGTTTGTATTGTGAGCAAAATGGGATTTTATGCTTAATTTGCAGCTGGCCATAGGAATACCCAGACGTTCCTTGTCCTGAAGGAGGATGCTGGTAGTTCCTTGCCTTGCCATTTTTTATGGTTGTAAGAGCCTACAGAATTGCCGTGACTTCAGCCTGGAAAACGCTGCAACGATCTGGCAGTCGAAACAATATTGTAACGTTGAATTCCCCAACGCGATAGTCCAATTTGGAAACGTTCGTGAATATCTTAGTTGAGCCAGCCGGGCCCGGTACACCAACATTCCACTCATCCCTGGTTGAAATGTGGGTTTTGAATTTTGTTATAAAGTGCTCTTGTGGAGTACAGTAGTCCGTACTCTCCGGAATAAGGGGAAAGTCTTTTAGAATCCTTGAGTGACCGAAGTCTAGGTCATTCCATTTTTTCGCCTCTCTCATTCGTAGAGTCGATATTACTGCTGATTGTTTTCGCACCTTGTCCAGAGGCGGGAGGTTTAAAATTGCATCTAAAGCTTCGTTTGGTGTCGAACATAGTGCCCCGCTGATGGTAATCTCCGCGGTCCGCTGAACCTTACTCAGCTTTTTTAGGGTGGTTTTCTTGTCCAGTGAAGGCCACAAAATTGAGACTCCGTAGAGAAGGATTGGTCTGACAATGGCAGTGTAAAGCCAGTGGACAATGTTTGGAGACATGCCCTTTTAAGTCCAATAGCCTTCCTGCATGTGTACAGGGCGATCGCGGCCTTCTTCCTTCGATCTTCCGTATTTAGGTTCAAGTCCAGTTTGCTATCGAGGATTAATCCAAGATATCTGGCTGAAGGGTAATGTGACACCATTGAGTTTCGGGTTAATGAGAGGGGTATTTTATACCTCCTGGTGAAGAGCATGAGCTTTGTTTTTTCTGGATTAACTCCTAGTCCGCTGGCTGAAGCCCATTTGAAGAGTGTGCGTAAGACGTCGGTCATATGCTCACAGAGAGTTTGAGGGTATTTACCCGAGGAGGAAACTGCAACGTCGCACAGTGGCACGGAAGCCAAAAAAACGTTGCAAAAATCATATTTTCTAAACCAATTGAGATATTTTTATGAATTAAATTGTAGTTGAAAGAAAAATCTTTAAGCTTTAAAATAAGTACCCAAACTTTGTGATACGACATCTGAGAGCTGCGCAATATGTTGTGGAAGTTGGATTTTGTTGTTTTTTCATTTATAAAGAAATTTTGATGATATATTTTTGTTCATAATTTTATATTTCAGTCAATAAATTTAATGTAACAATGCTTTTTTATTATAATATATTATATAATTTGTCTTATCAGTAGTTTTTTGTAAAATAATCATCCACATTTACATTTGAAGGAATATCTAAAAGACTTAACATTTCATTTGAATAACTAGTACTTGTTAATTCTGTATTGGATTTCACATGTCTAAGGGATGCAACTAGTGGATCTGAAGAGGCTGCCAACATATTAAAAAGATCCTCGTTTTCCCTTGATCGTGAGATTTTACATGTATTCATAGCTCTGAATTTTTTATAATCCTTGTTTCTCGATTACTGGACTTCTTCTGACATCTCCCCAATGGATAGGCAATGATATTCAATTATAGTTTGGCCATGTGCCAAAATTTTGTGAAGCGTGGGAGTCAATTTTTTTCCTGGATATTTTTCCATTAACAGCTCTGCAGTCTTAGTGGCATATTCACCAAATTTGCTGCCGTTAATTTTTTCCTTGCAGTTCAAAATATTCAAAATAACACCCAATCTTTTGATAATTTCATCATCCACTCCAGTTATTTCTGATGTAACTTTGTTTTCTGCAAAGAATTTTCGGGATGAGTTTCCATCGTTTGTGTTACCATATCCATATTTGGGGAAGGAAGAGTCTTGCCACTTTTTTTTTATTCGGGAGTGAATTAGATTAAGTTTGCCTTTTAAGGTATCAAACTTCTCCATATTTGCTTCCTCAACATTAAGTTATTTTCTGATGGCCGAAATGAATTCATTCGCGCTTTTGGAGTTTCTGAACAATTCAAATAATTTTACGTTTACCAAAGACATCGTTACACTTATAAAATCAATGCTTGCGAATTATATTTAAAAATACGTTTCACTGCAATGTGTGTTCTTATAAAGTCAAAACATAACTATGATGTTTCTGAAGTATTCAGGCAATATATACAAATTTTAAGCCTATAGCCAGAAAACGTGTAACAGGTACAAATTAAATTACTTTAAATGTTTCAAACTACCTGGAAACACAAAAAAAAAAATTGGGATGATTAATCCTTTTTTTTATGTCACAGGTAGGCTTTATTTTATTGTAAAGTGAAAATATAAGCAATCAGTTCTAAATTCAGTGGCTGCATCTACTGCGTGTTCTTCTTCTTATACCTGCGTCAGAATATTTTGGAGTTGGGTTTCTGGACTTTTACTGGCCTTACAGCCACGTATGCAAATTTATGCAGTCAATTTTTATAGAGCAAGTAAATAAATTAATAACAAACCCATTTATGTTAAATTGAAAAAATGAAAAAATATGGAATATAAAATATTTTCTTCCAAAGTTGAAAAAGTGGTCCAAATATAATGGTTCAGTTAAACGGAAGTATTGAAAAACCCAGAAAAGAAATGAAGTCATTTTTTTTTTCTTATATGTTTAAATTTCATGTACCTTTTTATAGAAACTAAGAAAATAGGGATTGGTTGCGTAGTTTTTCCACAAAACAATCTTAAACACGAATTTTTATTCAAAAAATTGCGATTTTTTTCAAAGTTGCAAATATACTCCACTTTGAGCGGCTGTAGCAACTAAACTATTCATCCGAATTGACTAAAATTTTTATTTTCTTGATCCCTGGGAAATTCTAAATCAGATGCATGTATTACATTTAAAAAATGGTTACATCGCAAAATCGATTTTTGCAACGCTTTTGCGGCTGCCGTGCCACTGTGCGTCGTCGGCGTACGCAGCTGTGTTGCTTCCGCCACCCTCCAACGTGCGTAGAAGTTCATTTATGGCGACATTCCATTCCTTGAGGCATTCCTCTGTTTACGTATCTAACGATACTGGAATTACCCAGAGAGGCTTGAATAACTCTGCATTTAAGTATCTGTTCAACGAGGCTGATTAGCATTGAATTCACTCTAAGTTTCTTCAGAGCGTCAGTGATTGTCTTGGGTATGACATTATTAAAAGCCCCCTCAATGTCTAGGAAGGCAATTAGTGAGAATTCTTTATGTTGAAGTGATTTCTCAACTCCTGAAATCACCGAATGCAAGGCAGTTTCAGTGGAGCTACCTTTTTTGTAGCCTGAGATTTGAGATTGAGGAATGGTATTATTAAGTTGTAGGCCAATTAGTCTTTTCATCGTTTTGAGAAGAAACGAAGAGAGACTTATGGGCCGGAAGTCGTTGGGAAAAGTGTGTGTAGCCTTCCCTGCCTTGGGAATGTAGACTACTTTAGATGTGAACCAAGCTTCTGGGATGATCCCAGTGGCTAGATTTCTGAGGAAAATGTCCGCCAACCATTTTACGACAGATTCCCCCCCATGTTGTAGTTGTGCTGGGATTATGTTGACAGGCTCTGGCGATTTAAAGGGCTTGAAGGAGTTTATGTCCCATTTAAGCTTATCTAAGGTGAACAGAATTGCGGGAACGCAAGTCCCGTCTAACACAGGGCTGATCCTCACTGACTTGGTGGTAGAGCAACCCGGAAAGTGAGTGTGAGTTAGTAATTCCAGCGACTCCTCGCTTGAAATTGTCCATTTTCCACTGGATCCTTGTAGGTATCCAAGAGTCAATGGACATTTAGAAAATGGTGCTTTCATTTTCTGAGCAGAAGAGCTGCCATGAGGAACGTTTGGCTTGTCGAATCGCCTTCTTGTACTTTGAAAGGCTGACTTTATATTCTGTCCATGAATTTCCGTCATCCTTACTTCTAGCAATATTAAAAAACTTACGGGAATTAAGTCGGAGTTGCCCGATTTCAGACGACCACCAAGGAGGTTTTTTTTCCCCCTTGATGTTCTTAGTTTACAAGCTTTGTTGCATGCTTCTGTTAGTGTTAAGAAGTCAATGAAAACAGCCGAATCGGGACCTCATGATCTCTGCAAAGAGTTCCCAGTTCGCTGAGCGGGGGTTTTTTTTCTCTTTAATGGGTGGGACTAGGGATATCGTCGTCTCGATGTACCGATGATCCAAAAAGGAGTGGTCGTTTAGGACCCTCTAATTTTGGACCGTATGGTACAGAGAGTTTGATACCAAGGTAAGATCTAAGACTTCTTTCCTATTTTTAATAATAAATCGTCGCACCATATAATCAGGTCAATCTACCTCACTGTCCTTCACAAGTTGGCGTGTTTCTTCCGGAGGAGGACTGCTCTGGTCGTGCGCCATGTAGCATGAGCTGCAACTGCTACGAGCTTTGCGCCCGGGTACACCTCTCCGAGGGCAGCAATTGCTCTTTTTTAAGCCTCGGCCGAGCTCTTGATGCAAGTGGCAGATACTTATCGTCAAAACATCTCGATTGACTCCTTTCTTCTAAGATAATTTTGCGGTTTACTAAGCCGCACCAACTGTGGATGCAAATTTTGTATAAATTAATTGGGAACTTCGTTAGTTACAGGCAAAATTACCTTTAAGCCCCTTTTGTCTAGAAGCCCTGCTATAAAGAACCTGTAGTTAAAAAAATATTAATGAAAAAGATAGAGTCACCGAAATCGCTATGTAAACTCATTCAATATATGCTTCAAAATTCAAACGCCTTAAATACGGAAGAGCAATATAGAAACTAAACTAAACTAATTTTTTGACTTATTGACGACTGGATGCGGACTTGGACAATATTCGAAAACTGCAGTCAGAAAGTTGAATGAGCTGAATGATCAAAGCTGAAAAGCAGGCTTGTTATTTTAATCGGTTAAGATAAATTTTGTCAAGGACTTCGAAATTAAAAATAAAACAAGAATGAAAGTGACCCGAGACAATAGGTAAAGCGGCATTATTATTCCATAGCTAATTAATTTTATTTGTTTGATATCGGAATTATATTATATAGCTCCCAAAGGCGCGTTTCAGAGGACCTTGAAAAAAACCAAAAGTTTTAAAAGGATATTTCGTTTGTTTATGAAGGCGTTCCGAAGTTGTTTACAGCTCCCAATCAATCAAAATTGGTTGACTATATTATACAAGATTATGATAATTAAAATAACAGACAATAAAGGCTATATAATTTAAAAAAAAAATAATAGTAAATAATTTAATGTGTCAATATACATACATATATGAGTTTCTTAATTTGAAATTAATTCAGTATAGGTGGTATATGGTATAATAGCGTAAGGAATGATGCCGCTGTCTTCTGGTAAACGACGCTACTCCGTTTCGAAAAAGTCGATTTGGGGTGAATCCGTAAGTGTCGAAAAGAGCCAAATAATTATTTTGAATACAATTTCAGCACGGCTTTAAACTGTTTTTTGTGTCAAAATGCTGAGAACTTACGAAAAAAGCGAAATAAATCCCCGTAACCGGTTCTAAGTTCTGATGATTTGTTGGAAATGCTGAAGGCAGTGAAAATCGACAAAAGGAGTGCTGAACCGACCATGCACACATATATACATATGCATACATATGTATATGTAAGCGCCACGAGCTGTTTGGATGTTTGTTGGTATTGTGTTAAAGTACTTCGAGTGCATTGGACCTCACCAATGCCTAAAAGCCACTGGTTTACAAATAATGGTCAATTCATTATTTAAAAAATGTATGTAAACTATTTGTTCAATTCGTTGGGTGCTACCATCAAAATAAAGTCACCAGCAGTAGAAGTTCTTGACCACCATAATTATTAAGTTATTTTTTTAACAAAATTAAACCTTGAGCTACACATTTTCATACGTCAATCACCGTCGAATCATCGCTGGTGCTGGAGTAGAAGTCAAAAAATAATATGCTGTTTTTTAATGAGCCACAATTAGTTTTTGTTTATTAAAATGTAATAAATAAAAATACAAAATAAATCTTTAAAATCGGTTTCTATTTTTTCCCCCTTCTCAAACTAGAAGCTCCGACTGGATGCCTCCTGGCTCTCCCTTGTATGGTTTAGTTAGCCATATATTGTAATGGACCAAGTAGTTTGCAATATGGCTATAAATCAAATATAAAAAGAAAAGAAAATTTGTAAATACTAGTTACTACTACTACTACTAGTTAATTATTCTAATAAACTTAAAAAGAAATATATATATGTGTATATTGCGTCGGATGAGTCGTTAAGCACATCGATAATTAGATCCAATGAACCAGCTCAATATTTGAATTTCTGGTATTTAATTACACACTACCGATAATCTTTAAATCTCAAAGCTATCGAAAAGTAAGCCGCGCATATTCGGCCTACACCAGTGATGGGCAAAACTCATACCAACAAACATTTCTTTGTGTGAGTAAACAGCGCAGTAAGCAAAAGCGCACGAGAGAGCAAGAATTAACCGCAATTAAGCAAAAACGAGCGACAGATTTCACACACTTGGACCGTACATGAGCCGACTGCGCTGCGGCAGATTTTGGTGCAATAGCCTCGCGAGTTATGTAAATTGAGAGACTGCCCATCACTGGCCTACACAGTGATATAAATCTTGAGTAGTATAAAAATCACCTGAAATTCAATTCAATTAAAGCGGATACGACCAAAGTTTGGCTACTCGCTATGTGTTGTAGTTTAATTAAAAACTAAAACGAAAGGAAAGAAAAAACTAATTTGATTGGAAAATTAAGCTCAAAAATACATGTCTACATTTTAATAAGAATTTTTTATTAAAGTGCCTTAATTGGCCTAGAAGAGGGGTGTCGGAAAATAAAGAGGAATTGCGCAGGAGAAAAGGCAGAATAGCAACTACAATTTGCTAACACTCGGCAAAAAGCTCCAAGTGCAGGCGTCTCCATCTGGCACCGCCAAATCCCACTAACCTCTGTTTTTGAGGCAGCAAAGCGCTGCTCATTCCAATAAACAGCAGCCAGATCAAAATCGGAGCAACTTTTCGATTTAAACACATCTTACTAACAACATCAGACCCATAACCACGTCAACGCATACAACAACAATAACCAGATAAAGCCATATGAAAATAGCAAACTTACTCTATTCAAAACATATAAACCCTAAAAGAAAAAAAAAAGTAAAGCATAAAAACTACGAAAGTGCAGCACAACTTACAATTTTCCAAAGGCTAGAAATGCATTTTGTTAAAAGCTTGAAAAAAAAAGAAAATACTTAACTTATATATAAAAAAAAATAATAATAATAAAACCAAAATAGATATATATAAATATATATTTTTTGATATGGTAAATTGTACTCCTTTAATATCGTTTGTATTTTGTATACCAATCCATTTGAATCTTTAATCCTAAAATTTTGAATACCCAAAAGTCTTATTATAGGGCATAACTCGGTTGTTTATAATGATATTGAAACCAAATGTGGCATTCGAAAGTCTTTTAAAGTTTCCCAGCACTGTACCAAATTTGATCAAAATCGCTTGACTATATTATATAGCCCCCATAGGACCAATCGGTGAAAAAAACGTGTTTGGTGCCAAACTCGATTTTTTTTTTGGTTTGTTTATAAAAATATCGTAACCAAATTTGGCAAAGAAATATATTTTGGAGTTCGAAAGCAATTTATCCGATTTGATTGCAATGTGGTGGTAGAGGGTCTCCCAAAGTCGTCCGCGTCCAACTTTAACGTACGCCATCTTTGATATTAAATAGTTCTGCTTTTTTTCTATTCCCGAAATATATGGATCAGCCCACGTACATTGTGAGTACGTGAATACGGTATTATAGAATAAATCATGAAAAATTTAGAATTTCTTATAATGCAAATAATTAAAAATCTATTGTTGAGCAATGTTACAATTTTTATATATATGTACCTACAAAATAAATCACATTTTTCCTTCATATAAACAAGAAGTATGTATTCCATTAAATATTATAAAAATGTATTATAATTTTTGATTTTTTTTTTTTTTAATTGTTCCACCACATCGATTTGATTTATATTCACACCAAATAAAGAACGTATAAAAAGTGTTTAAAAAAAATGGTGATTGACATATTTAAGGAACATACTTAAAAAAACACGAAAATTTCATTTTTTTTTTTTTTTAATGTGTTGGTTAAAAAAGATTAAATAGTTTTTTAATTGCCCTGTTGCCAACTTAGATTAAAAGAAAAAATTGTTTCAGTAGTTTAGTCACAATTATATAAAAACGAAAAACACATTTTTAAAAATTAAGCTGTTGCCGCTTCCCTTGAAGCTGTGTTAAAGATACAAAAATACAACATGGTCAAGTAATTTTAAAGTTAAGAGTTAAGTGTGTATGAGTAGAGAGTGAGAGTAAGAGTTTATTGAAACGTATCTTTTCCGAAATTATAATTTGCTGCCGTTCTCTTTCGTACGTAAAGGCCCCTACGGAGACACGAAAACAGCCACCTAGCGAAAAGACAGACTTATTTTGGTCACGAAAGGAACAGTAGGTCTCTAGTAACAAAATGTGCATTTTATCGGAATTATTATCGATAATTAGCTGCTTTTTGTTTACAAATAGCTAATTTTTAAAAGGCGCGAAATAAAACATAACATGAATTATCGTCAACTTTTATAACTTTTGGTATTGTGTGTAAAAAATGCAATAATAATGACATGCACATTGCAATTGAATTGTTGGATGAGGAAAAAAAGCAACGAGAGGAGGCAATACACAGGAGAAGGCGGAATGTTTGGGTGAATGTTTAATGCGCAGAGCTGAGTGTGGATGAATTGCATAGACGTATTTTAAGGCACATTAATGTTACAGATGAAGAAGTAAGACAAACTCTCAGCATCATTGACACACCACTACAAATGACGTTGCCTGTTCGACCCATCCGATTAGATGAGATTGAGGAAACTATAACAAAGCTTCCTAAGTCAAAAGCCCCAGGTCATGACAGAATATGTCATGTTACTTTGCGAGCCCTGCCAACGAAAGCTGTCCTATTCATTACGTCGATTTTCAATTTTCAAGAACGCAGCACTTCCCGGCCCAATGGAAAATCGCTCTCATTGCTATGATCAGGAAACCTGGAAAAGAAGAGTCGGACCCCGAATCATACCGTCCAATCAGCCTCCTCCCCACTCTTGCCAAAGTTTGGGAGACGTTGATGGCTAAGAGGATCAATGAACACAGCAATTTTTTACCTGACCATCAATTTGGATTTAGGGAAGGACACGGCACCGCCGAGCAGGTAAATAGAGTGGCTAATTATATTCTTAAAGCGTTCGACGACAAAGAATACTGTTTTGGGGTATTTTTCGACGTCAAACAGGCGTTTGACAGAGTTTGGCTGATCGGACTTCTTGCTAAAATTAAGACCTTGCTTCCTGCTCCGTACTTTGGCATATTGCGATCATACCTCGAGGACCGAAGATTCCAAGTCAAAATCAAAAGCACGCTTTCCACTGCCAGGCTGATGAGAGCTGGAATACCTCAAGGAAGCGTTCTTGCGCCGCTTCTTTACAACCTATACACTGCCGACATACCTACCCCAATGGAGTTAATGCAGGCTGTTGTGCTAATGCTAATCGCTTCATACGCTGACGACCTGGCAATATTTTACACATCATCCTGCGAGTATGAAGCAGCTGACGGGATACAAGAATACATCCACCTGCTTGAGAGCTGGGCTCGCAGGTGGAATGTTACCTTAAATCCGGCCAAATGTCAGTCGGTTTTATATACTTTAAAAAGGAAGGAATGACCCGCAGTATGGCTAGATGGCCAGCCCCTCATCATTCAAAGTGAAGCGAAATATCTTGGGGTGATACTCGACAAGCGGCTAACATTTCGATCACACATTAACCAAACGATCAAAAGTTGTCGCTTTAAAATGACCAAAATGTATTGGCTGCTAAATAAAAAAAGTCCTCTTCCTCTACGGTGTAAAAGAGCGCTTTATAACATAATAGTGGAACCTACTTGGAGGTACGCTATCCAGATCTGGGGTATGGCGGCTCGCTCGAATCGCTTACGTATACAGCCGTTCCAAAATAAGGCATTGCGGCTCATTACTGGTTGCGATTGGTACGTAAGGAATTCGACCCTGCACCACGACCTCAATCTGGATACCGTGGAAATCCAAATCAACAAGCACGTTAGCCGATACAATGAGCGTCTAACCAGACACACAAACAGGCTGGCGAAAAACTTACTGAATGAAAACCCAATAACAAGATTAAAAAGGCGATCGTTGATAAATTTATTTCCCAAACTCCAACATTGTTTTAACGGCCTGATTTGGCCTTAAGGCAGTTCATGCCCAATGATGGCTCCAGCTGCATCCTGGATTGGCGACAATAAAACATATGATAAATGCAATATATAAAAATACATGAATTTTTGAGTTTTTGCAATAAATAAATAAAAAAAAAAAAATTAATGTTACAAATGAATTATTTTATTATTATAGCTATTTTCTCATCCTTTCCCAACGATCCGCAAAAATTTTGTTGACCAACCATAAAATTCGCGTGCAAAATAAACTGCACATAAGTTTTGTTTATGACGCCAAAACCGAACAGCTGTTTTTGCCGAGTGCGCCATCTATGGTTTGTTACTGGCATTAAAAAAACAAAAAAAACGAGCAACACTGGTCTAAATACCACCAGCAAGAACAGTTTGTGAGCGTTTTTTTTTATATGAAGTTTTGTTTATTTTTCGTGTCTGCGTAGGGGCCTTTAAAGAAGATGAAAAGATATTTTTTTTTAACAAAGTTGCCCAAATCCTAATTTCAAAGAATGAAGTATGAAAACATATTAGTACAACAAACATTTTCAACGAAATACTACATCTTTCTGTGCATCGAAAATATGAAAAGTTTTTATATTTTTATACAATTCTGTTAACGGTCTTAAGAGCTATTTTTTAGCTTGCCTTCGTTTTATAATTAAGCAATTGTTAAAGATACTTGCATCAAAATGAGCATTGACGCAACTTTGGATTATATGGAAAATGCGCGTTTCAACTACTTGTACGCCAATGTGATCACTCGTATGCGCAAGGAAACCCATTTTACTCATACCGAATTGTTATCGGTTGTAACGATTTATCATAAATTTGCGCTAGAAAATGGCCCCAAGGCCAATCATATGACCTTGAAGCAGATGGTCATTTTTCTAGATGTTATGTGTGAATTACGTGATCCTAAGTTTAATACTGCTATAGTTTCGCATATGAAAAACCTAGATCCGGACTATACACATCCCACGTTTCAAGCTGACCGACATTGCAGTACAGTTGCTTTCGTTCGATTTATGGCCATCATATTTTCCAAAGATGTGGAAGTACAGATGAAATTTGTCTTCAGCGTAAGTTTTTTTTTATAGAATATATTTTATTATAACAAATGCTTTAAATAATGCTAGATCTATGATACTTTGGATCGAGGATTTTTGGATCGCGAGCAAGTCTCGCAGTACGTAGATAGTTTTTTTACTTGTGAAGAAGATGATGAACGGCATGAGTTAAATGAGGTATAATTTTAGCTTATATATGTACATATGTAGGCGTGTATAACACACATATTTTCATATTTAATTTCAGGATATGGTAGATTTGTTATTTTCCAAGTTTAATAAGGGCAAGGATATGGTAATATCTCTAAAAGACTATTGCCAAACAGTGCGTGATCAGCCCTTATTAATGGAATTTCTTGGTAGAGTGATACCCGCGCAAAGTACCCTGGATGTAGCTGCTTTGTGCTGCAACGTTCTAACCTGGTTCGATAAAACTGGCAATCCGCTTACAGCTGAAAAATAGACTGGCTTGGGTTAGCAAATGTATTGAGTATCGGGGCTTCAATATATAATTATAAAAAAAAATGTTGTGCGTTGAAAGTATAAAACAAAAAAAATCTGTTAAGCCGTTAAATTTCTAAAAATAAATAAGTTAAACAATTGTATTTATGTTTCACTAATGAAATTCTTGTGGGAAAGAGGATTTGATTATTGTGAAAGAATATATTTTATAATTTCAAAGGCCCCAACGCATACACGAAAACAAAAAAATGTGGTACAGTCGAGGCGGTGCCCGACAGTGGAATACCCTGTACCTTTTTTCTCGAAAAAATTTTTCCTTCTAAGAACTTTCCAATTGGAATTTTTTTTTTTTGGTGAAATTCGATATTTATACCAATAAGTTCCCTAAATTATTATTATTATTATTAATTTGATGAAACTCAAATATTACGTCAAAGAATTTATTTAAAGTATACGGGGTAAGTTTCAAGTTGGTATGTAGAGGGGTGTGGGAGAAAACACGGTAAATCGATTGCGGGGAGTGGGGGGACCACATCGATAAAATTTGGACGTGGATTTGTTTATTAGAGCCACATGAATCAGCTTACCAAAAATTGTGATTCTAGGTCACTTGTAACCATAATTACGAGGAGTCAAATATTGACGCAGTTTATTGGCAAGGGTGGTGAAATTTGTACATTTTTGACTATAACTTTTGCTGTAATTGTCCGATTTTGTTAATTTTTTACACATAGATGCATGTAACCACAACGCATCGCTCTGTTAAATTTCAAATGAAAATATTAAACGGTGTGGCTAAAAACCGCGAAAATCTACAGCGGGGGAACGGGGAAAGATATTGACATGATTCAACAAACTTCATCTGCTTAGGAAATATGCGCACCAGCTGGTAAAGTTTCGTGTCTCTAGCTCTTATAGTCTCCGAGATTATGATAAGCATTTAGGTATAAAGGACTTGGGGTCTGCCACGCCTCCTTCTGTCCGTTACATACATTGCACAAATCTAGTATACCCTTTGTACCTATAGGTACAGGGTATAAAAATGCATTGTAAACAATGCAAAAAAAAAAATGACATGCATTGCAATTGAATTGTTGGATGAGGAAAAAAAGCAACGAGAGGAGGCTATACACAGGAAAATGCAGAGTATTTGGGTGACCCCATATTTAATGCGTAGAGCTGAGTGTGGACGAAATGCATAGAATCATTTTAACGCACATTAATGTTTCAATTGAATTATTTTATTATTATAGCTATTTTCTCATCCTTTTCCAACGATCCGCAACAATTTTGTTGACCAACCATAAAATTCGTGTGCAAAATAAATAGCTGCATATAAGTTTTGTTTATGGCGCCAAAACCGAACAGCGGTTTTTGCTGAGTGCGCCATCTATGGTTTGTTACTGGCATTAAAAAACAAAAAAACGAGCAACACTGGTCTAAATACCACCTGCAAGAACAGCTTGTGACCAAACGTTTGTGAGCGTTTTTTTTTATATGAAATTTTGTTTATTTTTCGTATCTGCGTAGGGGCCTTAAAACCGGGGTGACGCGATAGTCGATGCGTGCCAAACCGAACCTCGCTTTCGATAATTTAGCAATGACAGAGTTGCAACACAAAAAGGGCGATAACATCAAAGATTCGACAAACAGTTGGCAGGGCTAAATTATTCAAATGTTTCAGTTGGTGCCTGCATCCGATACATAAGCCGTAACGCGTTGTTTGAAACTGAAATTTTTTTTTTCATTATGCATCGAACTGCCTCTATGCTGGGCATAAGCTAGCCCCAAGTAGTCTCCATTGTCTGCTTCGTAGAGCGATCTACCTGAGCTCGATGATATTAGTATATCGCCTGCTGCCATGTTCCACGCTGGTGTTAATCTCGTTCAGGACTGATCGTCTCCAGGTAATTTTCGGGTGGCCTCTGCGTCTATTGCCTTGCGGGTTGTATTGCAAAGACATATAGGTGATGTCATTTGGTGGTTTGCGCAATGTGTGGCCGATCCAGCGGAGCTTCCTTCTTGACGTCCAACATGCCAGTTCTTGACTACAGTTCTTCATTTGATATTCGGTGTGGCCAAAATATTTGCAAG
This sequence comes from Chymomyza fuscimana, assembly GCA_949987675.1. Lineage (NCBI taxonomy): Eukaryota > Metazoa > Arthropoda > Insecta > Diptera > Drosophilidae > Chymomyza > Chymomyza fuscimana. The sequence goes on from OX465088.1 coordinate 91,461,092, forward strand.
ATCTTACGAAGACATCGATTGACATAGCTGCGTATTTTCTGCTGTACTTGTTCTGTTACGAACCACGTAACAGATGATTTAAAGATCGAGATTTTGTTTCGGATACTATAACAATTCGATGACCAGATCTTATTTAGTCGTGTAAAGGCGCCGATTGATTTTTATACCCTGTACCGTATGGTACAAAGGGTGTATTGTGTTTGTGCAAGCCGAAAATGTATGTAACGTACAGAAGGAGAAGTCGGAGACCCCCCAAAGTTACCTAAAGTATGATCAGAGTGACTAGAGAAGTCGATATACCCATGTCCGTCTGTCCGTCTGTCCGTATGAACGCCTAGATCTCAGAGATGGTAAGAGCTAGAGCAACCAAACTTTCAGATAAGATCCCTTATTAATCCATAGGAGACAAGTTTATTTTATTTTTTTGATATCGGGACTACATTATATAGCTCCCATAGGGGTGTTTCAGAGGGCCTCGAAAAAAAGCAAAAGTTTTAGATGGATAATTCGTTTGCTTATGAAGATATTATAACCAAATTTGGCAATCGGAAGTTTTTTGGAAACCCCCATCGGTTGACTATATCATATAGGTCCCATAGGATCGATCGGTCGAAAATTTGTTGTTTGTACAAAATTCGTTGTGTTTCGTTTGTTTGTGAAGATATTGTAACCAAATTTGGCATTTAGAAGTTTTTTAGAGTACCCAAGCACTGCAGCAAATTTGATCAAAATCGGTTGACTATACCATATACGTCCCATAGGAACGATCGGTCAAAAAAACATTTTTGGTTAAAAATTCGTCTGTTGTTGGTTGTTTATGAAGGTATCGTAATCTAATTTGGCAATCGAATGTCTTTTGGTGTTCTTAAGCAATTTACTGGATTTTATTGCAAGCAGTGGTACAGGGTATCCCAAAGTCGTCCGCGCCCGACTTTAACGTACGCCATCTTTTAATTTAATTTTATCATTAGTTTTCAAAAATCGCTGGGGGCAGTTTCCAGTACCTTATCCAGCTAGACCCTTTATGGAAAAAAACCGGCTTTCTCGTTGCGCATCGATCATAAATCTTGTTTCGCGACTTTTTTTTTCGAAAAATTTTGTAAATTTCGCCCATTGTGCAATGATTGTAGAATTTAATTATGGTTGTTCAAAATAAAACGACAGCTTTGCTTTATTAGAAAACAATTTTAATGAATTTTGTTTGTTCTTTTTAATTTTTTTTTTTTTCATGTTATATCTTTTAATAAATTATATTATAGTTTTAGTTTACACAAATTTCTGAGTTGTGTGCTTCAAGTTATGACATTTTTTTTGCAAATTGTTAGTAATAGTATAATTTTACTTTATTTAGTTTTTACATTTTTATTTTCACAGTTTATTGTCGTTTCTCGACCTTCGATTGTTGTCGAGATATTAAAATATCTTATAATTTGCGCATGGTGCGCTACTTTTCTTCTCAATTTTTTTTTGTTTTTTTATATATTTTTAATAAATGATATATTTTTTTGTTGTTTATGCATTTAAGTTGCTGTCTGTTGCAATTAATAGAATTTTTTTTTGTTTCCAAATAACTTGCCATAATAATCTTATTTGACTTTTTCTTTCAACATTTGTTTATGTTTTTATTTGTGTAGTTTTATTTGTATAAGAATAATTAATCAGAAAATTGTATGAATTAAATAATTTCACAGACTCTTTCCTGGAGCCAAATTTTTTCTGTATAATTCAGAGTGGGTTTTTTTTTTCGAATTTTTACATATTTATGCATAGTTGGGATAATTTAATTTTAAGGCAGGATTGCTCAGTTTGGAAAGAGTATGTTATCTTTGGTTTTCCAAAGATGTGCACTTGTTGAATGTTTGCGATTTGAAACATTATATTAAAGCAAGTCGTTTGCTTGCAATTGTTTTCGGGAGCAGGTAATTAATTTTACGATTTGCGTACATAGAAGCTTTTTAGAAGTCACCGATAAAAGTGAGTATGAGAGTATGTTGACAGAGTTATAGACATTTCTTTTGTTATTTGTATATGCACAAAACTAAATAATTTATTTGGGCTTGTAAGTTCAGTAAGTGTATCTAGTAGTTGATAAATTGCTGGAAACCTCGCTGTTAGTTACAAGTTTTTGAAGCATTTGCATTTATTGAGCGATTTGCCTTGTTATAAGTATTTTTAGCGGCAACATTTTGAATGCGTTTAGTAAAACAAACAGGTTACTATTTCAGATATACGATATGTATGTATATATGTATGTACATACATAAAAACTACTATGTATTTATTATGTTGGGCATTATTCATTTTTAGATATTCGTGTTGTGCTTGGATGGATAAGTGCTTGAAGTTAGTGTAATGAATGGACGGAAAGGTTGAAAATGATCAAAAGATATTAGATGTGCAATTGAGCAGAATTGAGATATTATTGATACAGCGTCGGATTTTATCTGTTTTTGATATGCCTGCTCTATTAATGGATGCTTTATTGGCAAGGGAAGATGAACTAAATTTTAAAGCTATTGCAGTACGCTAGTTCTTGATAGGAACAATATACATATGTAGATACATAAAACGTAAGTTTATTTTCCCGGTTGCTGTATTTTTTTTATATAGGCTTAGTTGTGGATTTCTGGTTTCTACTCAGGCATTGGATATGTTGACTCATAGCGATCATTCTGAGCATCTGCCTGCCCAAATTATTTATGTATTACTATGTGACTGCATTGCAAAATGTTGGCCAAAAATTACAAAACCAAAACTCGAAACTTAATGAAAATGTTGTTTTTTTTTTTTGTTTTTTTTTTTGGTCTCTTTTGATACTTAAAATGCATATTTTGCTTTCACATACATATGGTATTTTTTAATTATTTTTTTATTTTATTATAATTTTTAGCAAGCAGGTAACTTTTTTACAGCTCACACTATTAACTTGAAGGTACATCATACTTTATGCGTTTGTTTTCGATTAGTTTTTATTTTTTTTTTAAAATATTTTTATAGGCAAATTACGTGTAAGTACATATAACAAAAGTTAGAAGAAAGCGCAGCTTATGGCAAATAAAAAATGATTAAGCTTTGACAAAAAAAAAAGAAGATAGTTCCGAACTTTTAACTCATTGTACAAAAACTCCAGCATTTTGGGGTTCCTGTGGAGTTTTTGTAAATGCGCTCTGGATGCAAGTAAATAGTCGTAATTTACATGTATGTATATGTATTTATTTTATGTTCATACGCATAATTAACAGAATAACGGATAAAGTACATACAATTTAAAAATTTGTCTCAGTTAAACTATACGTATGTAACATAGAGCTTCAAAGTGTATGTCTGTGTGTGTGTGTGTGTGTGTGAATGTGTGTAAGTCATTTTTAGCTATATACAACTAATTACTTTAATATAAGTAATATAATTAATTACTACTTGCTGATTTTGTATGGTAAATATTTGTTTTTGTTTGTTAGTGGTTGATTTTGTTTTGTTTTACAATATTAAATATGTTGTATATCTTATATCTCATCATCGTCGTCATCATCATCATCATCATCATTGATTATTTATGCATAATTTAGTTTGGTTTAGTTAAGTTTTCCGTAAATTAGGCTTATTTAAATGTTAGTGGTTCTTTGCTTGCTTAATTTATATATATACGTAATAGCTAAGTGTTGCGCCTCTCCAAACTTTTAACAATATATTTTTTTTATATTTATTTAGATTTAGCTATTAAACAGTTTATCAATTGTCGTTTTTCCATTTTTTAATTTTATTTTATCTCAGCGCATTTCCATTTTCTTTTGTTTTTATTTAATAATATATGTACTAATTTATCTTTATATATAATAATAATAATAATAATAATAACTTTTGCATAGCTTTAAGTATGAATGACTGACATTAGCACTTTGTTTGGTTGGTATATTAATAATAATCGTAATATGAAAATAATAGTGGCTTTAGTTTACAATAAAAATCGTGTATGCATCTTCAGTTTTTAGTTTACAAATAAATGTTTTTTTTTTTGTTTTTTTTTTATAACAATCTCGTATTTATTTTTTTATCAAATCATAGTTTTCACCATTTATTCATATAATGTTGCTCGGATTTCTTATCTGTTTCTCGTTTCTATGTTTTAAATGCATTTGTTTTCATGATTTACAAAAATTGGATTCTTATACATTTTCAAAAACTATAAATGTTCCTTGCTTCCTGTTTACGCATCCATGCATACATACTAGTTGGAAAAAAAAATACTCGGACTTGGGCATAATACTGCTTTAAGGCCCAGCCTACTCTACTACGCGCAGGCAACTTCGATAAAGTTCAGGTTGGTCCGCAGCATGTCCTGTTTCAGCCCTGGCCACTTGACGGCGTTTTGTTATTTGGCTGCCTGGCTAGCAGCTCTTTGCAAAGGTTACTGTAAAGGTCAACAATCTGGTTAGCTGGGTTTATTTAGCACAGAGTTTTGTTTGGTTTTTCAGTGTTAGTTCTGGTAATAGGGCAATTTGGCAGTTTAGTTAAGAATACGCAAATATGTAGTAGATGTTAATGTTATTTTTTTTTGTAGTTCTTGATTTTGTGGCTTAAAATGGCAAAATGGCGTTACTAGCTTTTATTAGTAAGGTGACTAAGACGATGTCTGTATATGGCTGTGGTTTAGTGCTTAAGTTTTTTGATTTTTTTTTTAATTGATAATTTTTATAAAATAATATTAGTGCACTTACAAATCCATTTAATTTGCTTATAGGCAAGTTTTTATTTTGTTTTCATTGCTCGAAGCATTTAGTTTGTGCTTGGTGTCTATAGTGTTTTCGTTGTGTCTCTACCCATGCTGCCTAGAAACTGTTATTCACCCTGCTCCTCCATTATAACAGATTCACCGGCCCAAACAATCGGACGACCCTGAATTTTAGTTTTTGAAAATTAGTTCATCTCTTTATTTGAACAGTTCTACGCATGATTAGGTTTTGTGTCTAAGTATATAGTAGTAGTAGATAATTGAGTTTCTTTTTTAGCTAGCCAAAATTTGCCATTTTATGTGATGTTATGTTATGTTTTTCAAGACACAATATATACATATTATTTAAGCGTGTATTTATAATGAGTATTAGTAGTGAGTAGTAAATGATGTAAAGCAAGACCAAACTTTAAACTGTTTTACAAAATATTGCAAATAAGTTTATAAAGTATTATAAAATAAGGGAAAAATATTTAAATAAGTCCGGCGTTGCCTGACAAAGCAATACACTGTACCCATTTTCACAAAAGGTCAGCCTTTGTTTTGTTTATTACGTTCACACAGGTTTAAATATAAAAATTTTATTTGAAACATACGTTTTCAAGTGTTCATTTGATCTCGATCAGAAGACAGTAACATTTTGTTAAAAACTTAGATTAAGATGTTGATTAGGGTGGCCATTTTTGCAACATCTCAGGATTTTACTAACGCCACCCCCTAAAAAGTTTCCTTTTTACCTGCATATAGCGCCTGTAAAATTTAAAAATGTATTTGATGGGCAATAGGTCAAAGGTCATAAAAAATTTTCATATGAATGCATAAATAGCGACCAAATCGTAAGTTTGACAAAAACATGTTCCAAATATAATCAATGGGTAATTCAATTATCTACAGTCGAAAAAAAAAATTATCGAAATTAGTTTAGCATAACCAGAGATACTTACTGTTAAGTAAAGGCAATTTTTTTTTTTTTTTTTAATTTCGAAAAATGTTTTTTTTTTAAATATCTCGAAGCCCGTTACATGAAAAAAAAAATTTTACTGCATTTTCGGTTTAAGCATGTCATTTTACTACAGAAACGATTCAAAAATGTTAAGGATACGAACATTTTTTTTTATTTGTAAACTGTACACCAGTCAATTTAATCAATTTTAGAGCTTACCAAATTTATTTAGGCCGACTCTATATTTTTTTAAAATTATGTTTTGATAGATATGAGACCTTTTGAACCATAATTTGTCTGAATGGTAACAAGATTTTAAAGTTTATGTAGAACAATACAGTCAAAAACGGGAAAAGTGCAAGTTATGATCTTTGACCTATTGCCGGACCCATCAAATACATTCGGATCGTTTTTAAATTTTACAGGCACTATATGCAGGTAAAAAGGAAACTTTTTAGGGGGTGGCGTTATTGATATCGACGGTTTAAAAATCCTACATACCAGCGGCGGCCACCCTAATGTTTATACATATGGACAGACGTACGGACAGACGATAGACGTATTTAGCAAGTTATTGTTTGTGTGATGCATTATTGCATTTTGGAAAATTTTCTTTATTTATTAAGAAATCGTGACCAAATTTGTAACGGCTGTATTTTATTTTACCATACAAAAATTGAACCAATTTTCTGCTCAACTAAACCCGCGCACTTCTACTTTGCGGCACCTTGTAAAATTCATTGCATCATGGGTACTAGGTACTTCATAGAATACTTGTCTACTCATGCAGAATAAAAGTAAAATGTATATCAATGTATTGTTGTGTTAAGTGTTTGGGTAGTTTTGGGATAGAGAAACATACCTAGATGAGTATTTTTCGAGTCTATAAAAACTATGTTGAAGTTGTATGCTATGCCAAAAAACGTAACGGTGATTAGGATGACTTGCGAGAAGTTTTTAATTTTTCGTATCTTAAACTTGGTATTTTACTTAAGCTATTGATCTTTAAATTTTCGTATTAAAGCGTACTCAATGCAAATTGCTATTGGTATTAGAGTGTTTGTGAGTTAGTGTATAAGGAAGCTTTTCTAAATATACAAGAAACAAGCGAACCATTTACAGGGGTGCGATTATTGTTTGACTAAGGTATTTCTATAATTTAATATTTGATAATTTCAAAGCAACTTAATAAAGATTAGTTTTTATTATTTTAATTTGTTGTTGGCTATTAATTTGAACTGTTTGCTTTTCGAGAAGGAGAGCTACATACATATACCAACTTTTGGTTCTGGCCTGTGTTTGTGTGTGTATGTGTTTGTGGGTATAAAATGGTGTGCTTTCATAAGAATAACTACACTACATAGTCTCTAATCGCAGATGCAATTGTATTTGGGATATTATTATGTTATTTTTCATGATTCTTTAGTTTTTCAATGTAGTATATTAATACTAAACCAAATTTTACTATATTTTGTGTGTATGTCGTTTAAGTCGTTTGTTTTTTATTTTTGTTTTGCTAATCTCATTAAATATTGTAATTCGAGGTTTAATTTTGTACGTCTTGAATTTAAGAGAAAGAGTTTTATAGTTTGAGTGAGTCGAGTGAGGCTATTGATGAACGCCTAGAGCCTAATCCTATATTAGTGGGACAACTGACCAGTGAGGTGGTGCCAAAAAGTTTGTACCAGCCGATAACGATATTCGACAGGTTCAGATCATCGAGCATTATTTGTGCCACGCCCATAAAAACTTTCTTTTCAATGCGGCCATAATCGCCCCAAACGGTCACCTACAAAAATACAATCATTAGGTTGTTGTAAAAGATATTCCAAATGGTCAACAAACCTGTAACACACAGCCATTGTAGGGCTGCTTAAAAACCAATTGCTGTTGATAAAGCGGATCCAGCGTGCGGCGAGCCGTTGATGTTTTCATCTTATCAATGCAACGCTTGCCGGAAACCAAATACACTTTAACATAGGGCGCTGGCAACATTTTCGAGGAAGGTTTTTGCTGTAAATATGGCAAGTGCTTAGCAAAATATAAACATTTGAAAGTTTTGTGAAGTATGCTTACCTGCAAGCCCCTGGCACGTATTACCTCGACTTCGAGGAAGCCTTTCTGGTGGCACAACGACAGCTGGATATCACCTAAAGAAGGAGCGCCAAGTACTTGACGACCCACTAGCTGCCCTGGCCCCAGGCCATCGACAAACTCATTCAGTGCGCCATCATTACGTAGTGAAGGTGAGAATCTGCATTTGGAGTGTTCGTATGTGTGTGTAGGGTGGGTATAGTTAAGTTGATAAGAAAGAGATTTTAGTAAAATAATCTTAAAATACTATATTTTCTTAAAATTTTGTTGATAAATCATACAAAAGATTATAAAAAAAAAATTCTCTCATGACAGCTTATCGTACAGCAATTTTCAGATTTCTAAATTTTACATAAAAAAGAATTTTTTTTTTTTTTTTTTGAAAAGTATAAGATCTTATACACAGGGAGTTGTAGAAAGACAGTACTAATTTGTTGTTGTGGATTTATGTTGGTTCAGTTAATAACTGGTAATAACTGGTTTTTGTGGAATGGTATCGTATGAGAATGGGCTGAGATTGATTATTTTCATAAGTGTTTGTATTTTTTGTGCATAAGTTGCATGCAAGTGTTTTTTATATATGTATGTATATATATTTTGTATAAATGCTTAAAGGGACGTCATTATGACTGCCATAGCTTTTGGACTTAAAGCCATAGAGTTTAAGCTAGGCTCTACTCCTAAACACAGTTGGTAATGATTACAAGTATTATTTAGTATATAAGTGAGGGTGAAACGTGTAATAAATAGATTATGACATTATGTGGTTTGGATTTTACAAAAATTGGAATATTTATAATATAAAGTCCACACCTGCGTAGTTAATAGAGAATTTAGATAAAATACTTTGTCAGTAACTACCAGCAAGTGCTAACAATTTTTATCAAAGTGCTGTGAAAGTTTTTAGGATGCCTAGTTATTTGTTATACTAAAATAGTTATTAGTTTCTCAGCTGGTCGTTTACACACACATCAATAAGATTTCTTGTACAAGTATTTGTTTATATACAAAATTTATAAAATAAAAATAAAATTATTAAATAATACAAGAATAGTATAATAAGAAATACTTTAAAGATAAATTGACAAGACAGAAATATTACAAGTACACAAACGGGTGAAAGAAGATAAGTACGAACTTAAATTATATATTTATAAAAGAACACATATGAAAATACAGAAATGCAGGCTGGCTCAACAGTTTCAAGGCGCACATATAAAAGAAAGATTTCGGCAAAATAGACAGTTAGAGGAATATGTATCATATGCATAAGTAGTAATAGTAAAATGAAAGTTTGCAGATCACAAGAAAGTGGAAGAGTTTGGAGAGAGAGAGAGAGAGAGTTTCGCTTACATAAAGGTATTCAATAGTTTCAATGAGAGAAAGAGAATGAGAATGCAAGCGAGTTAAAATACCATACCATGTACAAAGACAATGGAAAGACAGAGACAGAGAATGGCTGAGGCAAAGGCACAGGCAAAGATCATAGATCACAGTTTAGTAAGACAGACAGATCGGTAAAGACAGTTCGGTTTTGGTATTTTGATTTTGATTTTGGTTTTGGTTTTTTTTGTTTTTTTTTTTTTTCGTTTTCAATGTGTAATCGCTAGGTAGCGATATAAGAAACTTACGATGAACCCTCGGAGCTAGAGATCGAATGTATGCTTCCGGCACTGTAACGGGTCACCGAGACCACCGGCGGCACCTCTACAGAGCGTTGTATGCTGCCCGCCGAGCCACGCGACTGCCGTTGGTGATATGGATGTGGTGGTGGTAGTGTGATATGATGGTGACTAGTGGAAGAAGCGCTCGAGCTGCCTGAATACTGTGCCTGATATTGGTCTGTCAAAACGGTATAAACATGTATATACGCATATAGTACAAACTTTCAGCAAAATCAAAATTTTGAAACTAAAAATTAAAGCAACAACGTTGACCACTCATAGAACTGCGACGCTCAATATTTTTTTGACTGTTGAAAACGACGCTGGGCTCTTGGATGGGTCTCTTAAAAGCTGTTGGCAGCACCCAAAATAGCAATAAATTGTACAGAAACCAAAACACAGAGTAAAATGCAATAATACTTAAGAAATTAATAATTTGGATAATTAATAAAAAGCAGGGAAAATAACCATTTAAAAACATATAGGCTATACATATGTAAGTATGTATATATGCAGGTTTACATGGGAATTTTTTTTTTTTTAAATAATAAATTTAAAAAGGTATTCACGCTAACGCTGTTGAGTTGCGGAGTTGCATAGTTGGGGACTTTTTCAACAGTTAAAATTACACGGCTGAGTGTAAACTCTCAACTCAGAGCCCCATATTTTGTTTTTATCTTTTGAGTTAAGGAGTAAATGTTGCAAAATACGCTATTTGCATTTTCTAATATTTCGTTTATTAAATTGACTAAATTATGCAATTATTACTTTGAAGTTGCTAAATTAACGCCAATGCTGCTGCGTAGAAAGCCAAAAAAATCTGAAGAAAAGCAGCACAAACTCGACAACTCAAATCATAAACTATCAAAAAGGGTGTTCACGCTATAGCCATTTGACTTTAGGAGCAACTTTTCAGCTTCTTAACAACAGCAATCGTGAATACCCTAAGAGGCTTATTTTTTATGTGGTAGTTAGTACAAGTAACCATTAATTTTGGTAATATGAAATTATCGAATGAGTTTTAATTTGCCAATATTTTCATATTCTTTACTGTTTTTAACATTATTTTTAATCTTATTTTAATATCTTCAATGCTCTATGCATATTGATTTTATAACAGTTGTAGTAGTAGTAGTAAAAGTGTATAATGTTTACTAACTCATTAAGTTTTTGTAAGTATGTTTATTTGTTAGAACGCACTGTAAAATTGTAGTTAGTGGTAGCCAATTTCCATGAAAGATCTAGACTTAAGATATATATGTATATATTTTTTTTTTTTGTATTTGTGGGCTTGAGTGAAATATTATTGTGTATTTGTTGTAATTTGTTATGTTGACTTTCTATGACAGCTCCCTGTATATAAATTCAAATTTAATATTAATTAAATTGCAATAAAAATAAAAACGAAACGTATAGAAAATTGAATAGATGATAAACATTAGTTTCCTTATCAAACTTCTTTTGACATGCACATTCCTTAGACATATTAATATTAAGTCATTCGTTTCTTTTAACCCTTGGTACGCATTTTTAACCCAGATCACATTAACAAATGAGAGTTATACCGAGGTTTATTGAAGTAGGGCTTACCGCTTGACTGCAATACATTTCGCTTTAACGGCTTTTTAATTTTTGTAAGGCTGTAATAAATTAGCTAGTATGTCTGGTATATAACAATTGTTGTTTATATGTTTATTATAAGCAGATAAGTACAAAACTCAAAGCATGCAAATTGAACAAAACTCTAATTGAAGTATACTTGTATTGTGTAGAACATTACGCTGGTATTCAGGTTATACTTGTATGTATGTATGTAGGTAGTAAGTTATGAAAATCATTATGGCATTAACAATTAATTTTAACATGGCTCTGGGTTAGTAAGTAAGAATTGTAACAAAAATAATTGCGTAACGAAAGTTAATACAAACGTTAATTTCTACTTGTATGTAGTAAGATGATACGTGGCGGCACTGTTGCCCCACAGTGAGCGTCAAAAAGACGCGCACACAGTTCAAAAGCTTTGCTCCTCTCGCATTTACGTAAAACTGGACAGTAACTGCGGTCAAGAGGCAAAGCTTTCGGTGTGCAGTGTCTTGGGAAATTATTTTTTGGCTGTTAGCCAGCCAGCCAAAATAGCCTAAAAATACGTATCGACTTTGGATTGTTTGTTTGCCTGATGGGTTAGTTGTTTGGTTTGGTTAGGTTTGTTTGTTTTTGTTGTTTTTTCTGTTGATTATTTTTTATTGGTTTCATTTTGGGTTGTGAGAGGGACTTGGCAAAATAGCTGCGCTTAAAGTTTAAATTAAAAGTCAAGTGCTGAAGAACAAAAAATTTACTTTGAAAAAAAAAGGGAAATTTTTTGGTATTTATTTTGGCGACAAGAGCGAAAGAGCGCGCGCGTTTGAGCAGAGAGCTTTGAAAGCTTTTAACAAGAGAATATGAGCGTAAATTTAGGAGCGAGTGAAAAGCACTTACAACTAGTTACTAAATCGTATAAACCTGTATCCTGTCACCGATGCGTGTTGGTGAGAGAAGGAGGTGTGTGTCTTTAGCAAAGCTTTGCGGCGCCCAAAAACGTAAATAAAAAATTGCACGTGTGCTTTACATACTGCATAAATGTATGGCCAACTAATGTTTATCATCGTTTTTATTTGTACCATTACCGTTGGTTCAATTTCAAACGAAAATTTAAAAACACTATACTATATAAAAATCAAAAAAGTAAACAAAAAAGTAAAAACAGTCTTAGCATAGCATAGTTAGACAGAGCAGGTGGAAGATTAAGAGAGAGAGAACAATAAAATAAAGTTGGACTTGTGCGCACCTTTCCCCACCAGCGCCATCGCCGAAAAATTGCTCAATGGCATCCGCCTCCGAGGACGAGCCCCGCGACAGCCCACCACCTCGCACCACCTCACGTGTGATATCACCGGGCAGCACTTCTTCGCTGCGATGCACAGTAAACGAGTTCTTACCCTTCTTTCCAAAGCCCATACGTCTTTTACGACCTTTGAGTTTGTATGGTATTATTATAGTAATTTTTTTAGTACATTAATTTAGAATGTAGTTTGTAGTAGAGAGTGGATGGTGATGCTAAAGAATAGTCTTAAATGATAAGTTAAAGCAAGACTAAATGTGAATGAGAATATCAACCATACAACCACAGAACGCGGCGTTAGTTGCATCTGTTAGTTGGAGTTAGCTTAAGATTCGATTACTAGATGATGGTTAGAGTTAGTCAACGGTACTGAACAGAACGAACTGTAAACGTAACGACAAATAAAAACTTGGCGCTTACCTGTTGCGGATAGCTGTGAGGTGGAATTGGACTTTTTGCCCATACCACTGCCGCCCTTGGGCGATCGTTCCTGATCCACGACGCCCTTTTTTCGATCGGTTGTAGTATCCGATAGGCTGCCATCTTTTGTCATGGAAATAAAAAGAGCTGATTAATAATAACGAAAAAATGGCACAGATTGCGTCCTTTACTTACCAACTTTCTCATCGACCTCAGCAGTTCCATCGGCTGGCTTAGCACCTCCATTTTCTTCGGTACCATTCTTCTCCTTATCGTACTCACTAAAATCGTCATCCAGCATTGCATCGATAGCATCCCAATCGATAACGTCGAGAGGAGCATCGGCATCGGGATCAGCATTAGCATCGGCATTGATATTGGCATCAGTGTTTCCCAAAGTTGTGGTTGTTGTTGCGTTTGGTTCATTTGTATTATTTACATTTGTTGTTGTCGTTGTTGTATTTGTGGCAGTTGTTGTAGCAGTCGTTGTTGTTGCCGCAGCAGTCATTGCATTCGACGATGTGTTGGTTATTGTATTTGTGGTGAGATTTGTAGATGTATTTGGTGGTTGTTGTTGTTGTGTGGGATTGATTGTGTTTGTTGTTGCGTTTTGGTCATGCGTCAAGTTGGTGTTGGCGTCGTTAGTTGTTGTTGTTGTTGTTTTAGTGGTTGTTGTTGTGGTGTGTATCGATGATGGGGCACGTTTATTGGGTGATGTATTTGTTGTTGTTGGTTGATTAGCGACACCATGATGTAGGGGATTTGCAAAAGAGGAAGAAGAAGCATTATTAGCATTATTACTACCGACGACGACATTACCAGCAGCAGCAGTAGTCGAAGCACCACCACCACTACCACTCCCACTACTAGATTTCGTCTGTTGTTCCGATGCAGCCGCATAGAGCAGCGATGTGCCTTCTTTCCCTTTTTGCCTAGCTGATTGTTGTTGTAGTTGTTGCTGTTGTTGCAGTTGTTGTTGACTAGGACTACTACTATAGGCTTTGGCATTCACATTGGCATTGGAATAACCATAGCTACCACTAACACTACCACTACTCGTGGCTGCTTGATTGTTTGTAATTGTATTTGTGTTTGGAATCGTGTTTGTGTTCATGTTCGTATTAGTTTGTGTCGTGCTGTGAGGGCCACTGCGCCGTCCACCGTATGCATCGTACTCATTGTACTCCGGTTGCTTATTATTACTGACTCCACCATGCTGCGACAATGTACCCTCCGCGGTTGTTGCCTCCATGGGAGAAAAGTTGTGTGCGTTTTGGGCACTTGGTGGATGCGGAAGATTGCGACGCCGCTTTAGATAAGGCGCGGCCGGACCATACAATTTTTGTTGATTGGTTCGCTGTAGATCAAGGGACATGTGATGTCGAGCATCTGCGGAATAGGCGCCGCGGCGGTGTGGTGCACGAAAAAGAGAGGGTGCTACTCCGCGACGTGTCCATCCCACGTCCGAATCATAAGTTATTGTGACAATTTTGTCATCGGTTACAAGAAAATGCGAATGGCTTAGAGGATTCGTCGCATTCACATTGGCGCCCATGTATGATTGACGTATATTGGTCTCGGAACCGTATCGGCGCGAAAGCTCCTCCATTGCCAGAGGTGGGTGGTAAACTTCATCTTCATAACGTATGCGTCGGCGGCCCCAGCTCTTGGCGTGCAGATCATCGTAATCCAGTGAACGCGATTGGCCTTCGTGAAACATTTTTCGACGATCAAGGGAGCCGCGAGGTGCCGCTGGCATGCCCAGTTTTGGCTTTTTTAGGATTGATGTAGGTTGTGCCTTCGATTCGGCAATGGGCACTGCAGAGACCAGCGCATCCTCACTCAGTTGACGAGACAGTCGAAGTACTGACTGAGTTGGGAGGGGCGGCGCCAGTTGGGACTTTGCCTGCTTATGAGCCGTTGGCGTGGGCGTGTGCACGTGATAGGTGGGCACAGCACCAAGATTGATTTGGGGACCAATAAGTCCACCAACAAAATGCTGATCAACGCACTCACCGCACATTGTCGGGTCCATGGTGGGCAGTGAGGGCTCCGATATTGGCTGGAACATGGAAAGCGATGGGCGGCGCAGAAGCTGTTCGGCGGTGTAGGGATAGGCAATGAGATGGTGTTGCGGGTGGGGATGCGCGTCGGCCAGACAGTAGGGATCGTCACAGGCACCTATGGATAAGCCCGGTGTGGCAAGGGTTGTGTTCGTGGACAGCACCACGGGCTGGCTACCATTCTGACAGTGGCTGCAAGTATTATCAAAATGACCGCGCACATAGCCAACATACGACGACGGCGACGAGGACACAGTGTGGGCGTGTTCGTGTGCATGCACCGGTGCGGCAGGTGAGCTGCGAAAGAGATTCATGACGGGTGTGGTGATGCGTTTTAATTGTTCGAAACTGGCAAAATGAGGAGCATCAACAGCTGCACGTCCGTTGCGTTTGAACATGTCAGATGGCAGATGTGTAAAGTCAGCGGCATGCGTGAGAAACTCCGGCATGTGGATATCTGCGAATTGGGGGAGTAGATGGGGCGAAAAGTACGAATGCGAATGATGATGAGGATTGTGTTGTTCGAGTGGATCGTGTGGATCGAGCGAGGGCGGCGCATGTTGTGACTCTGGTGTACTGCTGACAGCTGGAGCAATTAGCAGCAGCTCCTCTGCGGCGGTAGCTGGTTCTATGAAAAACTGCTCGACCAGCTCACCGCTGCTTGTGTCCGTCACCATGACGTGTTGGGTTGGCAGTGTCATTGGCTGTGCGGCATTGACTGCGGACGGCTTTACAAGCGAGGATGTGGTTGGAGGCGAGTCGGCGGCTGCAAGAGCCGCCAACTGCTGGAGTTGCTCAAGTTGCTCCAGCAACAGCAGCTGCTGGGTGGCATTATTAAGTTGGGGTGGCGTTGAATGCTGCGGTAGATAAGCGCAGTCATCCACCTCGATGGTATTTGCGCGGTAACGTTCAAGGCAGCCAGGGTTGGCGGTGCTACCGTTGGTCGTAGGAAATGCGCTGATGCCGGTTATGGCACCTGCCTCTGCGGCGCTTAGGAAGCTGTTGCGTACGCCAAAGAGATTGCGCCAATTGCGTGGGAAGCTAACAGTTATTTTTGTTTGTTCGGCATTAGGGAGATTGTAGTGTAGTTGGTGGGTGTGGGTTGGTGAATTGGATTTGCAATTTTGTTTCAGTTTCGGGTGTTGGGGTTTTCATTTGTTCATGCAGTGTTTTTGAGTTGAGTTTTTTAATATAAAACGTGATAAAAAATATGGGATGAAGTAATTTCAAAATTTTTTGAATTTTTATGAATTGAATTTAATTTTAAGCATTGTGGTGTGGAGCGAGCATTAATGGAGCATGGGTAATTTTCATCGTGGCGAGTTTGGCATTGCAAGCAACGGCGTCCAAAGTCAAAGTGAGTTTAGTTTGGTTTGGTTGGTTTTTGTAAGCATTGTGTGTTGGGCATTGGGGCGTGTGGTGTGTTTGTGTGTGGGGCGTGTTTATTATTGAGGTGAGCGTTTGCGTGTGCAGAGTTCGTTAAGAAGCATTCGAAATACAAAAATTTCGCGCGCCGATCGTCGATTTTATAAATTTTTTCATTTGATTTTGACATTCGTTCGTTTTTAGAGGTTTAACACAAAAATAAATGCAGAAAAGAAACTTAATGTTTTTGCTTTGCTACGCTTTTGATATATTTTTGTTCTTTTTTTTTGTGTATTTGGTTAGGTTGCCATTTTAAAGGCAACTTTTTCCTTATGTAGAGTTGTGGCTGCATGTGTATGTGTGCGAGGGTGTAGAGTCTGGTGTTTCAAGTTATGCGATAAGCGCGCTGATTGATTTCAAGTTAATTCAGAGCCTAATTGAAGGGAAATTTTGGATTTTGTAACATCTACTCAAAGAGTTGGTGCATGACCAATATGTTGGATCCCAAAGAGAAATTTAAACAAATTTTGGCGGGTTGATTGCTTGGCTTGGCTGCATGGTGACAATTCGCTTATATACAGCGAAGCACACACATGACACCGTGGGTGCACGGAAAGGCACAGCTTTACTCACCTGAGTCCACGAGAGGTACGAGGCCGCTCTGACTGTGTAGAAAAGGCGCTGGACGTTACACTGACCACAGATTCCATGTCCGAATCGCCAAACTCTCCCATGAAATCTTTGTCGGGCGACAGGGAATGACGCGGTCGCATGCGTGTCTCCATGGAGTGCAAATCGCTGTCCGAAAGACCTGTGTAGTGACGTTCCCATCCGCCCATGCCGGTGCTTCGATATGTCGCTTGATGATGCGGCTGGCGTGTTCGATGCCGTCCAAATCGGCTGCCTGAGGCCATGCGCTCATCGAATTCCTGGCCGAATCGATCGCGCAACATTGCGCTGCGTGAAGTTTGTGGCACCTTTAAAGAGTTCATCATATAAGTGGTGCTTTAAAACATGGCTTTTATAGCTTACCTGTGGCAGTTGTCGCTTCTTAGGCGAGCCCGTCGGCGTGGCTGTGGCCGATCGTGATTGAAATCGCTGCTGCTGCGACGCTGTGGTTGCCGCTGCTGCACTGCCAGGCCCTGCTGCGCCGTAAGTGGCAACACTTGGGGCACCGTGTATTGGAAGAACTGGATAATCTATATAGCGATCGTCTGGAGGCGACAAAGATCCACGCCGAGGACTATTGCTGCGGTAACCGTAACCTCCGGAACCGGGACCGTGTGGGCCTACAGCTATCCCACTGCCACTGCTGTGATAGCTATCATTAGGAGCTGCCGAGTGACTACGTTGGCTCAGGCTCATGCCACCAGGTCCGATAGCGGCACCCACGCCACCGCCGCGTCGATAGTAGCCTGTAGCTGAGGCCTGAGAGTGTTTTAAATTTTGGGAAGACAAAGATTGTTAGGTAGATTAAAAATCAACATAAATTACGACAAACAAAACGCTCAGGCGTTGCGTTTGCATTGTTCCAAGGATGAAAATATTCCTTGGGTCTATAACAGAGTGTTAAACATTGGTTTTTTTTTTTTTGGTTTTTTTCTTAAGTCTAACGTTGTGAGTAAACGAGTTTTTATTTCATTCAGGCAAATGAGTGTGTAGTGTATGTATAGTTATAGTTATACTTTTACTGCAACTTCTACTGGAACACTGATAACAAGTAAAGAGCTTATTAAAAAAGTAATTTGATAAATTTTTGACAAATTGCGGAAATCAATTTTAAAACATTTATGATTATAAATAAGCTAAGAGTATATTATAGAAGTAGAAAATTTGTTTACTATATGTGCTCTTGGATTAACTAGCAAAGGCGTTAGGGCTGACTTTTGGTTACTAAGATATTACTGTACAAATACAATACATATTATATTCGTAAGATTTGTTGAAAGGTAAGCCTGGCTATTACGAATCGGCGTCATAAAGCTTGTGTTTATCATGCAGTTCCAAATTTATTTCTATTTCATACGTGAGTAGGCGAAATGATCCTGAAATGAAGTCTGCTTGGTGTGCGCATAATGTTATGGATTAAGGATGTGAATTAAAAATTTCTGTACCCCCATCAATCTATTGAGTCGTTTACCTAAACTGCAAAAGAATTGTGTAATCTGTAAATGTTGTTTATCATGATATGAAAATTTGTACGTAAATTTAGCTTTGTCTATTGGGCTTTTTTTCGAGTGCAAACCTGATTGTGATGACTTTGTCCAATGCCAGATACTGTACGGTAATCACGAGCTACCATGCCGGCCACCCGTTTTCGGCCTTGTGGCGACATGTCACGCCTCGAGCGACGCTCGTTTAGATCGTGCTGAATAGATGGAAGGTTCAATATGGGTTGTTTGGGTTTGTGGTTTCAATGGATCGTAGACACAAAGGAATATTTATGGTTAATGGGAGTCATTTTATTGGAGTTGCACACGATTTTCAGCCGGAAGTATATACATTATATGTATTGGTAAGATATGTAAAGGGCCGAATATATAAGGGAGAATGGGAATGAAAAAGAGAGCAAGAGAAAAAGAGGAGTAGATAAGAACGTAATCATGATCAAAATGAGAAAGTTAATTAAGTGTGCTACAAATAAATTTTACTTTGTATTTTTGTAAGATTTTGTACATTATGTGTGTGTATGGGTTGTACTTGTGTGCTATATAGGGCATTAGATTGATTTATAATTAAGTATTGTTCTAGGGTGTTGAATGTTTTGTTTATGGGCGTTTTTTAAATAAAATAATTTTTACCCAAAGCCATACAGAAGCTAGAATATAAACACAAATAATTATTTTAAACTATTTAAGTGGCCAAGTTACAAGCAGTATCTACAAAGCATTGGAAAAACATGCAACAGTTGTTATAGAAGTATTTGAAATTGCAGTTTAAAAATTTTCATTGCATAAAATACAAGATTAATAGATTGATAACTGAACCATAAATGAGTTAATCTCATTTGTATATGATATATATTTTTTATCTTAGCTATCAAGATTTGTTTAAACATAAATGCTCAGTTAACTTTAGTTTTTAGGTATGTGTTCTCAAGTTTGAATTGGTAAAGTTAATTGTTTTTTTGTTTTTAATATTACATTGAGACTTAATGTTAATAATTTCTCCCATACTTTTTTATTGCATATGACTTAAAAATTATTTACTTAAAGGCATAATTAGTTATAACTAATTATGAGCACTAATAATAATGTAAAACATGAAAAGCTGCCATGATCTTGAACGTTGAGATATTGACACATTTCCAAAAGATAGAACATTTTTATCATATGATGTTGTAGGTTCATTTGAAATTGTAAAGATATGCAGTATTAGTTATTATTTAGGTAAAGTTTTAATTAGAGAGCTTAGAACGTTAAAAGGGCTGAGCGAGAGCTTAGCGAGACAGAGTGAAAAATTTAACACACGCAATAATAAAACGACACCAATTTGACTGTAGGGAGCAATAAACAACGATAAATATATTCTTAATAATTCATACAATTTGGGAGATGATATCAATTGGTGAGATGTATATACATATATGAGTGTGAGCGCATATATTTCACCTATTGCCTGGCACTTTTAAAGGTGGTGCATTCAAAAGTGTTAGGCAACGTGCTTTTAAAATAGTTCGAGTTTCGCAATTTTGAATCCCGGACTGTCACTTTGTTAACAGTTTGAAGTTGTTGTTTGTAAGCACAAAACTCACTCCTAAGTTAATAATTTCGTCAGCTTGCAATTTAGTTAATTTCTGTTTTTATTCTTCCGAATTTGATATAATATAACGTGAGATCCTAACACTCAAAATAAATATTGAAAAAACAAACGGATTATGCTTTTTAAACATGTTTTGACCGATTTGTCCTATGGACAGGCCCATCGAGACAGGGGGAAATGGGGGTTGCCCGCAGTTTTCTCAGGCGCACGCTGTAATTACTATCGTTATAAAGTTTTCTGAAATTTGCTGTACTGCTAAAAAAAATGCTGTTCCGATGCATTGTCCTTTTCGAGTGAAAAAGTTCGTCGTACTTACAGAACACAATGATTCAAGCTAAAGGTGTCATAGCGGGGCCGGTACATTTTGCCCCGGGTCCCGGATTTTTTTTACAGGATATACAAACTGAGAAATCTTACAAATAGTAGTACAAAAATGATAGCTTAATATTAATATTTTAAATATATATTGTCATCTTCAACTAAATGACAATGCAAGTTTGCCGAAAAAAGGCTTAGATTCCATGACTAGGACGAAGAAATTTATTAAACTAAAGTGACAGTAGGGATGCCAAATTTTTTTTTAATTTTTATTCTGGCAACCCACCATAAACCATGGCTGATGATTTTTTCTTTGTGATGTGTAAAATTAGAAATGGTTATGTTAGAGACACAGGATAACAAACGCACACACAAATTGATAAAGAACAAAAAAACAAGGAAAACAAAGTTAGGAGTTGTTGTATTTGTTTTTGTTGCTCTAATTGTTGTATAGTTGTTTTCGAAAAAATTCGAACCAGAGAAACCATAACAGCTTCCAAATTCGAACGGCGTGCTATTGAAGTGTTGGAGTGTAATTCTTAAAATCCTGCTAACTGTAGCAGGTTGTAGTATCTTTGTGTCAAAATGCGAGTGTCCTTTTATTTTTTTCACTCTTAGTTATAGTTTTTGCTTTTGTCTGTTGTTTTGTAGTAGTATGTTTTTGGACTTGATTTGATTGTTGTTACCTCTGGTAGGGGCGGGCTGGCAGAGCTGCCCATTGAAGATATGCTGGCGCCGTCACGTCCCGGCGTCATTCCATCGATGTCACACTCAGACGTTGTATCTGAGTCGCTTAGACGCGACGTGGTGCTTGGCGGTGATAAATGATCTGTCGGTGTCAGTATCAGGCCGTCCACATCGCTGCCATCGTCACGTAACTGTTCATTGTTTTTGTCATAAATTTTAGCGCCGATTTTTTTTTAGTTTTCGGACAGAATTTTCAATTGGGGTTAGAGTAGTTGTTGTGGTTGTCGCAATGGAACGAATCGATTCGAGCTCGGGTTCGAGTGTTCGTGTGTTTATTCATGGTGTTGTTGTAGTTGGGAATTTGGTTGCGTTGAGTTGGTGGTGGGGTTGGTGGTTTTTACGAGTGCACGACCAAAGCAAAAGATGGACAAGTGTGTTAATAATTTGTATCTAATTGGGCAACGGGGGTCTTTACACAAATAGGAAAAATACTTTTTAAAATACAACAAATTAAGAAAACTCATAAACTCATACCAAAAAAAAAAATTATTTTTCCTTTAGAAGTCTAAAAGTTCTTTTCACTCTCGTTTCCAGTGGGTGTTAATTTTTTCGCTCACTAACACGCTGGGTACCAGGGCACAGCCTTTAAAGCAGCGCTTAAATAAATAATATAAACGCATTGGAGTGGATACTCCGCAGACCTACTGAAGCACAATGAACAGACAGAAAGCCTCAACTGGATATCAACACCACACGTTCAAAACATCGTACATAAAATGGAACGAAACGAACGGGTATGGAACAGAAAGCACAAAATAATTCAAAACAATCGAAATCAATAGTTAAAATCCTAGTCCTAAGAGCGAGACATACGAGGTAGGAGGTGTCCTGATGCGGTTGCAGTTGATACCATTCCGCCTCGTCATCGAGTATGTGATGAGCCAGATCGATAACCACTTCGCCAATGAAATCATTGGCACCATATCGGACATAGTCCCAGAGCGTAACCTGCAACAGCAGAATTTATGAGATAGAAATTAAAGACCATTTGCAGGCTTACCTCCAGCAGTCGCCCGCTAAGATCACAGCGTCTTAGACCAGTGTAGATGAACGTTTGACCCCATCGCGGCTCGCAGGTGGTGCCTACGGTTTTCGTGCGTCGCTTTGACTTATGGCTGCGATCAGGTAAAAGGAACACCTGCCAAATTCACACAGTTAGTTTAGTCTCATTTAGTGGGACATGTTTATACTTACTTTTGCATACGGATTGCGCCCCGCACCACTCTGCCGCAGTGAGAGACCCGTAGCACACACCAATGTAACAATCAGCTGTAACGTATTCTGATCATAGCCCAGTTTCAGCTGCAAGCGACCTTCAATGGGAATAGGCTGAGTGGTTGTTCCGCTACCGACCCCGCCACCATGATGTGATCCGTGGCCATGAGCAAGCGTGTGCGATGTCGGTGATGGCGCTGCCTGGTGGCAATGATGGTGGTGGCCCGCCGTCGTTGTGCTGTGTAGGCCGCCGCTGGCGGCTTGCAGGGTGGCACTGCTGGTGCTACTGCCGCTGCTGCTGTTGTTACTGCTGCTATGGTTGTGCGAGTGACTCTGGTTGTTGGCGTTTGGTCCCAGACGCTGGTGGTACTGCGCTGTGCCGCCACGTTGGCGTATTCCACTGCCCGCGGCAGTAGCGTGTAAATCCGGTGACCCGGGTGAGGTGATTAAGACACTCGGTTTATCGCGGTGTATTTCAACGGCATCGACTACTGGTGCTGTGGGTTATTTAGTTATAAAAGTTAGTTATAATTAAATATCAAGTGACATGTGTGCCTGTGAGGTAGCATGAGTTGGTTTTCGTGTTCTTGTTGTACCATAATAATTTGTTCCTAGACATACACAGTTCTATTTCAATCTCAACAAACTTTACAATCATTCACACATCAACGCACTTATGTTCAGATGCATACAGGCTTCTCAAATTCTTTTAATATGTATACGATCTACTATTGGTCAAAGAAACTGGCAGCTTAGCTAAGATTGCTTTTGAGGTCATAAGTGACAGTTGGTTCTTAAGTACCTTTTCGTTGAAGATATCGCCCTCCGCTGCTGACTACCGCACTGCCAGCCATGCTGGACGCCAGGCCACTGTGCGGAAAATTTGCAGAGGATTTACGTGCACTGCCGCCGGAGCAAGCGCTGCTGGGACTAACGTTACTACTGCTGCCTCCGCTGCTGCCACCGAGAGTAGGCAGCAGCAAGGAGCGGGAAACAATCAATTCCACTTGTGCATCAAGACGGGTCTCATCTATAATGTCATACACCTCATCAGCACTTTTGTTGTGCAGCGTGCGACCGTTCCATTCGATGATTTCGTCGCCTGGAGTCAGCGTGGATGTTGTCAATGAATGTAGATGGTTGAAAGTCAAAACACAAAGCATGGGAACGAGAGATAGATAGAAAAAAGAAAAAAATAGAGATAAAGAGAGAGAGAGAGAGAGAGCGAGAAAGTAATGTGGTGCTGATTTGAAATGTGTGTAGCGTGTTACCTGGTCTTATGTGCCCCTCCAGATCAGCGACGGAGCCACGCTTCACCTTCTCCACAATGGCACCACAAGTGATGCTGCAGTTGCTGTGCTCCGTTTGTGCCAAAGACAACGGCAAGGGTTGACCGCCATTCACCTTTAAGCCTAATATATCTTCCCCATCATAGTATTTACGTAATATCATATGACCAATCATGCGAGTATTATCCGCGGATGTTTGCCAATTCACCGGATTCTATAGATACATGTATGTTCACACGGGGCCAATGACAGGTGGTAGCATGTACATATATGTGCCGGTTGACAGGTTTTTTTTTTTTTTTTTTTTTTTTGTGGTAGTGGTTGTGAGTCGTGGGTGGTTGTGGTGGCAATTTAGCATTGATTTTATTTGGTGGGGTATCGATTGGTGGTTGGTTTGGTTGTTAGATATTGTTGATTGATGGGTGTCAATTTGATCATATGCAGAGGGTAGTAGAATGGTATATAAATTTAAGTATGTACCGTACAAGATTCTCAAGATAAAATTAATATTCGTATCCTATGAGTTGTTAAGACTTATACTTAGAAACAAAAAAAGATATGATTACAATTAAAATGAATGTTTTTGAAACACAAACATCGTGTACTTACAATGTTTTTACATTTAAGTTTCTTACATCTTAGAACTTTCAGCTACTAAGTTATTTTCAATAGATAAATATTTGTCATTCAAAGAGTATGAATAAAGTTTCTTTGTCATATTTTTGCTCTTTACCGACTACTTTGAGAACACACACGATTCATTTTATTTCATAATTAAAATTACTTTAAATTAAATTTTGAAATATTATGAAATATAAAGTGTTACAGATAAAGAAAGTATATGCATAAATTAATTAACTGAGATACACAAATACACAGAGAACGACATGCAGTTATAAAGTGCACTAAAATGATAATGGAAAAAGACAGTTTTTTTAGGCAGGTTCATTGATCTTATTGCTCTATCCATGCTAAGAAGATGAAAAAAAATAAAAAATACAGTATCTAGTAGTAGGCATGAATTGTATCATGCAAATGAATAAGCTGCTTAACAATTGTACTTTTGTGGCATTTAAGATTCGATTCAAAATATTGCTTAAATTTAGGGCAAAGAGATCGTAGAGTGTTTGCTTTATCAATTTTAACGATAAAATGCGAACTAAAAACGAGTAGGATTCTCTATAAGGGCGATACATGTTAAAATTTTCAAAAGATATCAATACGATTGCAACTTGGGAGGCATGACAAGAACAACAAACAGTAAAAAGATTTATACACGCTGGGATCGTTCAGGAGTTCGCAAACAGACAAGTTCAATAGAGGGTTGCGCTACATGACGACAGACAGACAGACAGGCAGACAACAGACAGACAGGCACACACAGACTGACAGAGTGGTAGCTCGCCATAGTTTCCCCATCGTGTACCTTCGGCCCATCGCCGCGATTCGAGTCCTCACTGCTGGTAAATGTGCTGCTAGTATCGATGCCCGAATCCTTGGTGGCTGAGTCTTGACTGCCTTGACGTTCTGCATCCCAGCGAGCCCAGTCATCAACTGCCGCTGATGCATTGGTTTTCTGGCCATGGCCAAGCTTAGCGCTTGTTAAAATAGTTGCCGCACCCACATCGACAGCTGTGGAGGGCAGTATAGTCGTCACAGGCGGCAGTGTACTACTGCCTACCACACCAGTCATAATTGGCTCATCGTGTGCATCGAAGCGCACTGTCTTCTTTATTCTGCGCTCTGTGAAGCGTCGCGAATCCTGCGCCGCCGACGAGGAAGAGGTTGAGCCACCTGCGGCCTCGTCCCAATATGGCACCTCTGCAGAGCTGACCGAACTGCCGCCCACGCCAAGCAGACTGCGCTCGCGGCTTAGGCTACGCTCATGACTCAAGCTGCGCTGCGTTGCAGTGCAACCCTCGGCCGTGGCTGACATAACGCCACGCTCATAGACGGCTGACGCAGATGCAGCGCTGCCAATGACAATCTGTGGCTTGGTCTGACCGGAGGGGTAGTAGCTGCTGCTGGTGCTACTGCTGCTGCTTCCGCCCGCACTGGCCGTTGCTAAGGGCGGTGCTCGGCGATAGGCTCCACCAGCACCACCAACAGCTCCCACGCCCGAACTGTTGCTACCGAATTGCCGATCGTGGTTGGATCTATTGAAAGAGTTGCGCTGTTGCACGTCGAGGCGAGCGGTGCGCGTCAGCGGATATTGCTCGAGACGTTCGCGATGCTGCAGCTCGTACCGATCACGCTGATCCGCTGAGGAGTACAGTCGATTGTTGTGGGCTAGCAGGCGGAAGTCACTGGATGCGTACGAACCGCTAACGCTTAGGAGATCGCGCTCGTTCAGGCTACGTTGTTGGCGCCAGGGATCCGTGCGCACATGAAGACGGCTGCCTGTAGATGGTTAGAATATTTGGGATTTGGCATTTTTTATTTTTCATATAGTTTGCGTTGCGGTTACTAAAATATACTGTTGTTGAAGGTTTTGGAGGGCTGCTAATGGTCTCTTTTTTTTATTGGATTTGCTTTTGGTTTTGTTTTTATTTTGTTTTTCATTTTTATTAATTTCACCTTGGGAGGAAAGTTCGACAATATAGAAACAGTGGTTTAGAGAAATAAGTAGACAGCGATAGCGAGAGAGATCGCGTAAATTATCAAGGGATATCTGCAATGTTTGACCAATTCGCTGCTTGCCTGCATTAGTTTGTTGTCCTTTTCGATTTTTTTCTTGAATGTAAACAATATACGTTGATACAAAAAAGTTGTTGCTTTTGTTGTTAAATATATACTGGAAATTATGGTACACAAAAAAAATGATTTGAAAAACTAAATGTAAGTATCCATGTGTGTGTTTGTGTGATTAGACTTACTTGTAGCAGATAATTTTGTAAACTAGTACATATGTGTGTATTTTAATGTTTATAGCTATGATGCGTGATAGTTCTAAGCTAGTAAAGTCGGAAGCTGGAGCCGGTTAAAGTGCAAGTGACGTAGTAAGTAATTTGGAACTCCGAAAAAAACGTTTTACGTTTCTGGATTGCTTAGCTAGACCAAAACAAGATTTTGGGGGAAAAACTTTCAAAAGTGCCAGGTATATAGCAATCCGTTTAATTTATCTTATTGAAATATCTCTGTGTGTTTACTATTATTTATGAAGAGCTCATAAATTTAATTTTTTGAAACGCATCTAAACATAGCTGTTCAAGCAGAATACTTTTGTGGTTTTATGGTTGTATTTTGTGTGAATGTTGTTCTTGAAAAGTATAGAAGAAGAAAACAGCGTTACGATATCCATGCAAATTTTTCACGTTTTCGTAATTTTGATCATTTTGTTAAATTTACACTCAAGTGAAAGGTAAAACATAGACGAATAAAACTGGTTAAAAAAAAACAAAAACAGAAAAAAAAAACAAGAGCATTAAACAAATTTAGAAGCATTTGGTGGTGTACACATCGCAACGAGGCAGTGTTTTAAGTAAGATAGGTTCTTAAATCGTAAAATATTTGGAAGGATTAAATAAAAGAAAATTTGGTACAACGATTTCATTCAGCGGATTGTGTGGGAAATTTGTACAGTTCGACTTGATTAAAACACACGCACACAAACATTAAACAAATATGCGAGGAATTGTTAAGAAATAGTCTAAAAAGGGGATGGGAGGAAAAAAGTAAGTGCTCAATGAAAGTATAAGACGATAAAAATTGTACATTCCATTTTGTGGTGAAATCATAAATTAATTAGAATAATAAAATACAATAACAATCAAATTGATGCCGAAAAGACACTCATAAAAATTACGAAATAATTTCTTGAAACATTTGTTTTTCTATGTTTTGGTTCTGCTTAATTGCTTACATTTGCATGAATCTGTAGATCGCCGGGCGAGAGAACAGTTTGGACACCTTGCACGCCACCAAAGTTACCTGCTGTTTGTGGTTATTTTTATAAGCAAAAGTTTTTATTTTTTTTTTAGTTTATACATAATAATTTATGGTGTTCATTTAGACAAAACGGTTTATTTTTGATAGGGGTATTTGTTTTTTCATTTGGTTTTTTTTTTAGCACGCACATTGAAACAGAAGAATGAAAAAAATGTAAGTATACAAATTAAGTATATTGTATAATATTTATATTTAAATTAATAAATAAAATAAATTGGTGAAATTTTTAAAGAGTTATAGGTATAAGAGAGCTACAATACTCTAATGATTAACTTACTTCTTAATTTATACTTAAACTTATTTTATTGTAAATGTACATTGAAGATTTTTGTGTTGCTAAAGCAATTGCAGTTGCATTTAACATGCAACATACAGCTACCAATCTCACGTAGACCTTTCCACACAATAATCCTTGGCCAAGCAAGCCAAAATAGTTGGTTATCAGAACGTAGCAAACCTCTGGCATACATTCATTAGAAAACGTTTATTGTGAACAAAATGGGCAATAACAAAGGAAAATTACATAAAAATTGCAATGGCAATGTAAACAAAAAAAAAAAAAACTACAAATTAAAACAAAAGCCAAAGAAAAGCGATTTTTTTTGTGAGGCAGCGCAGCAAAGACGAAAAATCAGACACACACACACCAGCACACAAACATATAGGCCGAATCCCACACATACTATAACAATAACCTCACGCACTTTTACACAAACTTGGTTGCCACATTGTACAGTTGTGGTTGAGGAAGGGGGGTGTGGAAGGCAAAGAAAGCGGAAAGAAAAAAATCAATAACGTATACAACAACATGTTCATTTAGACTTTATTGTAGGCCGTATGGCAGCTGCACTGCTTTTTGTTGACAATACCGAAAAAGAAAAAGTGCCAAGTAAGGAGCAAAATAGAATCACATCAAGTAGAAGAAACAAACATGGGAAACGTATGTACATATGTATAAAAAAACAACTCAAACAAAATTGTTGTATATGTGCCACTTCCGTTTCCTGCTTGATGTGAATTCTTTTTCAGTTTGCTATAAATTCTATGCGGCAGCCGTCAAAATGAGCAATATTGGGTCCATAAGAAGCCTAAAAATATGCCAAAATGTCAAAATGGCAGCGGCGTTTTGCGAGCACGCACACAAATACAAACGCACACACAGACACAGACATGCGAAACAGCTTGTGCTATTTTTAAACCAACGCCAATACCAAAACATCCACACCTACATGCATACAGACGCAGGCGCATTAATAGCATCACATTGTATTGCTGATGCTCACATTAATGTCGCTCATACGCACAGTAGCCCACAAACATATTCACGCACTTGCATACACTTGACAATTTTTGCACAGCTCTAGCTTCAGCATAGAGCAACAGTAACAGTAGAGCAGGGTTGCTGTGTTGTTGTCGTTGTTGTCGTTGTTAATGGTCAACATTTTAATTAAATTCATAGAGCTCCAACAGAGGATAACCAATGAACCATGCGTGTGCAAATATGTCAGGCGCATTTTGTATTTTTCTTTAAATAGGCACAAGGGATAACAAACGAGTGAGTGTAGGATGTAGCAGTGTCGGCGCACAAGCTCGTTTATGTGGTCGGGAATATCAACTGTAGGCTTAATACAATGAAACACATTCAAACTTAATGATACAACAAGCATACGTACGTACATATGCAATGATAATTCACAAAAGTGTTGCATATTTTTGAGCGCTAGCTTTTATAAATTCCATATAAAAATGCAACTTTATACGCTAGAGTCTCCACTAAAGGCGTTGAAATGGAAATGAGTGCAACTTGCTTGGTTATAAGTTTTGCTTTGATTTTTACTTCGATTGTACTGTGTATGTCTAAGCAGTGTGTTTGTTTTTGCTGCCAGTGATTTTTGTTTTATACTTGTAATCTATTTACATTTTGCATTAGTTTTGCCATTGCCTTATATTCTTACAAACCCATTTTTGTTGTGTACGGGTTTTTTGTTTTTTTTTTTTTGGCAATCTAAGCATTTTTGCAATTTTTTTTTAGTATTTTTCTACTTGTAGTTTGTGACATAAATGTAGTATGTGCTGCATTTTTTTTTGTTACGATTTTCTTGTTGCTGTGGCTTGTGCTTGTGTATGTTTTGCTCCTATCTGTGACCGACACTCACCTCAATTCGTATGTTCGGATTCTTGGCTCGATGCTTTATTTATATTTTTCATTTAAATGTGGTTTTTAAGAAATTACATTAAGTCACTTTGTTTTGGATTTTAATTTATTTATTACGTGAATTTAAGTAACTTTTTTATCTTTACCTTGGCTTTAAATTAACCGTGAATAGTTTTTTTAGCCTTACAATTTATGGAACATGTTGAAAACATGCCCCCAACGCGCACCTTAACACAGTTACAAACACTTACTTACACTTTTACGAAGTTACTACATAGTTGGTACTTATGCATAGTAAACAAATCGGACATTTAGTTTTATTTTCCTTATAGTAATACTTAGTACCTCCTGTGTCATAAAATGAAAACATTAACAATAAAGTATTAAAAGTTTCGTACTTTACTTTGGCATTGCGTAGGCGGAGACGCGTGGTCTGCAAAGGTTAATGTATTTGTGTGTGAGAGGCAGTGTGCGTGTGTGTAACTGAGCGCGTGGGCAGCCATATGCAAAGGACTAGCGGAGGTCGCGTTTCACACAGTGTAGTCTGTTAAATGATTCGGGTTTTTGCTTTAAATTTATATCTTTTAACAATAAAATGAATCGTTTTTTCCTCTATGTTATGTTTCTTCGGAATTCACACAAGGCAGTACACGTATTTATCTGGCACAGCACTTGTACAATTAATATTTGTATTCAAATTAATATTTTCCCTACTTGCTTGCTTAGATTGAATTTTATATTCAAAGTTTCACCAAGGTTATTTTTAACTCATGGGGCATACAGCAACATACAGCGCACTATTAAATTTATTACACAGGCACGCACACACATGTTTCCATGCTGGACTTTATAGCAACATTTTTCACTTTGGAATAATTTTATATTATATTTAATTTTTGTAACCATCACAAAGTTTTCGCTATGCGTTATTATTAACTTAAAAAATATTTGTATTTTTTATTTTTTTTTTTTAACCTTCGCCACGTTTACGTTTCTACTTTTTATTTTTTTTAAATTTTATTTTGTTCCTCGTCTTTTCAGTATTGAACACGCGGACCCGCTTTGCCTGTTTATTCGCCTTTGAAGTTCATCGAAAACTAATTTCGTTTCGATTTTATAAAAAGTCTCAATGGAATTTTTGCTTTACGTTTCGCTTTTGCTTTCCTTTGCGCCTACTCGTTGCCACTGTTGTTGTTGGAGCCTACAAATTCCAATAATAATGTTACAAGTCGTTTGTTGTTGTCGCTGTTGTAGGCACTTTCCACTAAGCCTTCCAAGGAACAACTAAAAATAAAGTTAAGCGTGGCAAGCAGCAACCGACAAACAACGCCGACCGCGACGCCTACTGCTGCGCTCACTGCAACGGCGATAACATTGACAGCTGCTTTTGGGGTCGGATTTTTTTGTGTGTGCGCGCGTGTGTGTGTGTTTACTATGCTTCTCAAGGCAAATGGCAAAACCAACGTGTTTGTCTTTACATTCCAGTCGCTTATACTTACTAAAGAGGGTTGAGGGGTTGTGAGTGTGTGTGGTCTATAGAGAGTTCAAAATAAATTGTAGGTAGACGCAGATGATGAATTCAAGACTGAATAAAGTTACTTAAATCGACGAAAAATGATCATCCATAGTCGAGGAAAGTTTGTACAATGACAATGAAGTAGCTTTTAGCAAACAAAAAGACAGACGCCATGGCATCTCTGGTGGTGGCAAAACTGTAGGACAACTAATCCAATTGTTGGGAGCTATGATAACATTTCTTAGCCTCATTTTACACCAAAAAAATAAAAAAAAATATAAAAAAAAACAAAACCGAAACAAATGACAAATACAATTTTTGTTTACGCGCGCGCTTTACAACATCAGCTGCTGTGGTCATGAA
Organism: Chymomyza fuscimana; assembly: GCA_949987675.1. Lineage (NCBI taxonomy): Eukaryota > Metazoa > Arthropoda > Insecta > Diptera > Drosophilidae > Chymomyza > Chymomyza fuscimana. The sequence continues at coordinate 91,492,561 of OX465088.1, forward strand.
ATATAGATGAGTGCTGAGAGGAAGAGTGAGTGGGCTGTGAGAGCTTCACATTGAGCGCATGCGTCAGTTCTCATATGTGCACTTCTGTTTGTCGGAATTTGTGGGAATATTCCAATTAGGCTGGAAAATTCCAACGCATGACGTCTGACTTTTGTTTGCTTAAAAATTCCGTCCATTGTGAATTGCCAACACGCCTTTTAACGTGTGAGCGTGAGCGTGAACGTGTATTTGTGGGGAAAGGTCTTCTGGCGCGTGTTGCAAATTGCAGTAAATTGTAGTGCAGCTGCACCGAAAATCAAACATACTTCCACAAATTATCCCATCACCAAGGAACCGTAGCCTCCCCCACTGATGCTCAACAAGCTAGGCTTTATTGGGGTTTTCGACTTATCAGTTGGGCAACACATGAAGTGAATTTATGGCTTCTTATGCTGCTTTTAAGTTGCTATGCTTTAAACCTAGCCAAGAGAGTAAAGTCTAGAAATATTTTGCGCCTAATTTTATATCAATATCCTTTACATTGCATTTTTACGATTTTTTGTTTTTTTTTGTTGAAAAGTTGCCTAGAATCTAGAATTTGAAATCAATAATTGCCGGTTCCTAGTTTTTTTTTGTCCATTTGAATATGCCCTTGGTAATGGCGTGTGGCGGAGGGTGAGGACAACACCGCATAGGCTTGCCAGAAATAAAAGCGATTTAAATCATCTCCCAGTGCCATTTTGCATAATGTGCTTGTAGTTTTCAGCAGATACCCCAATTATGAGTGCTTCTTGTCGCCTACGCCGTCAGCATCCGAATAAAGTCACTATCCTTAGAATGGTTAGAGGTTGCAGCCAAGTGCCAACAAGAAACTTTGTAATTAGGATAATAAATTTCGGCGGAACACTTGACAGCAGCAGTGGCAACTATAAGAAGCATCTGACATTTTCATGTTGTAGGCAATGCAAAACATGAAAGCAAGTCAACCCAATCCTTAGGCCCCAGCCTCAGTCACCTCTACATCTCTTACAACTGAGCTCTGCCAATTTGATGTTTTGTTGCATGCTGCAGAAAAGAAAAACCGGCTGATGTTCTTTGAAGTTGTTGCTGCTAATGTTGGAAAATGTGTTTTCGGGTCATAGATGCCAACAGCTGCTGATTCTGCCTCCTATAATTTATGGTGATTGTATATAACTGCAGGAATAAATACTCGCTCCGAAAAGTATGCAATGGTCAGGCCCTTGTAGTATTCCTGCTGCTGCGTTGTATAAATAATTTATTTTTACTTTAGTATATTCTCCATGCAGCGGACTGCTGTTTGCTGTTTGCCAGGCCAAGTGCCCAAGATAAGCATTGCAATGTTTCCGCTCCAGAATGTTTCTCCATGTGAGTGTGTGTGTCGCAATTTTTTTTAAAAGTTACATTTAAGATGCGATCTAATTTGGCCATGTTCCTTCCAGTTGGTTGGAAAAATGTTTAAAATCTTGGTAAAGCTTGTGAAATTACATATTGCTGTTTTTAAAACACCTGGCGTGTTCATTTAACCATAAGTTCAATTCATAATCTGTCTAATTGTGGTAACATAAACTTAAGGTTAAGCTAGTATAGAATTTATTCATAAATTTGCTACTTAGTTTCTTGCTTAATTTAGTATGTAAAATGTTAAACAAAATACTTAAGATATGCGATTTCAAAAAATATATAGAGTCGAATTAATTCGAAATAAAAGAAATAAAGTAATCTCGGAGAACCAATCAATGAAAAAGACAACGCACCAATGAGAGACAACAGTGGAAAAAATTTTACTCTTTTTTTAAAGCGAGCGAGTCAAAGATAGAGCGTACAGTAAAAATAATTAATGTTATTCAAAAAAGAAAATGATTTAATTTTATTTTATTTTCTAAGGCTCCGACAAATTTTAAAAAGGACATTCAGAAAAATAAATTGCTCGGAAAACTTTGAAAGCGATTTGAAGATAATATTGTGACAAAGACAGAAGGTAGAGTTAAAGAGCGCTAGAATATCCTAAAGAGATTTAGTCAGAGATAGATAGGGATATTGATAGCGAGACAGAGTGTGGCAGAAAAATGTGAATGCAAATTGGAGAGTACGAGCTAACTCACCATCATAGTTGGACGTAGATCCCGAAGTAGTTCCTGCCTGAGCCTGTACTGCGAGCAAATGATTTTGGAACTCCTCCTCGGAGCTACTGAACGAACGTTGCTGCTGCGACGCGTATTGCGAGCCAGCCAAAGTCCTTCTCTGCTGTTGTTGCTGGTTATAGGATGTGGCGTCCATGGCATGGCCACCGCTGATCGTTAAATTACGTGTTAGTGGCGGAGCCTTTTGGTAGCCACCACCTGCACCTATAGTTAGTGATGGCTGGACGCTTGGTTGCTGAGGAGCCACATGACTTGGCATTTGATGGTGGATTTGGGCGTAGGCTTGTTGCTGGTGCTGTTGTTGCTGCAGTTGTGTTGGAAGGCGTTGTTGCTGCTGTTGTATGGAGTTCACTGCTTGCGGTCGCGACGCTGGATGCATTCCGGCAGAGGCTGCATAATGTTGTTGTTGTTGCTGTTGATGCTGTTGTTGTTGTTGTGTGGGTTGCCGTTGTTGTTGCTGTTGTGGCAAGAGATTTTGTTGCTGTTGTGGCTGCTGTTGCTGCACCTGACTGGGATGTGCCAGATGCGGATGTTGTCGCATAAGACCATCCAATTCACCCTTTTCAAAAAACAAATGGGAAACTAAGATAAGCCAAGGTCAAGTGGAAAGCTTGATTTTCCTACCTGATAGAAGCGTGGATCATCCTCGGCATATGTGCCAGTTCGTGGTTGTTTTTGTTGAAGATGCTGCTGCTGTACGCCATAGCCCTGCTGCTGCATTTGCTGTTGTTGCTGCTGCTGATATTGTTGTGCCTGCTGGGGATTCATTGGTTGCATGCGTCCTCGCTGCGGCGGATGCTGCTGGCCTGGACTCATCACCATGCCACTCATGTCTGAACCAGACATGCGTCGACTTGTAGGTTGTTCCTGCTGTGAGTATTGACGTCGCAGCATGCTTCCAGTGCGTTGCATGGGCAGATTCTCCTTTTCCGCAGCACTTCGCGTCCGCTCCAGCTTTGGTCGCTTGTCTGTTGTGTCATGGGGATCTACAATGGCCTGTTGCGAAATATCCTGAGAGAGCGTTAAGAATACTTTGTTTAAACTGTTTAGCGGGTAACATTACTGACACTTACGCTGCTGCCATCTGGCTCGATGCGTCTGATGAAACCATCTTGTTGCACCGTTGTTTTGTTGATCCATTGGCCGGTCTTTGAGAGCAGTTCTTGCTTCTTGCGACACAGAATGCAAACCCATATAACCTACACGTTGGATAACAGAGAAATTAAATTTTTTGCTATAAAAGAAATTTTGTTCGTAGACACTAATTTAAGATATAAGAAATATATCTCAGTAAAGTACATATGACGTCACAAACTCAATTTTTGTAGGTCGTTTCATATGCTACATGATCTACTTTAACAGCGGCGTTTTTTATCTTAATTTTCATGTGAATTGTTGTGAATTAAAACGAAAAATAAAGATTTTCCTATCGTGAAATACCCGTATTATTGCGCTGCGCATGTGTAGATGTGTGTCTGTAGGTGTAAATCTAAAATTTTGGCAGCATTTCAAGTTTGGAAGCATTTGGCAGCATTCAGCTTTTGATAAGCTTACCAATGTCGGGGACATGCCCCACAGCCCGCGACTCAGTGGGTCAACTAAAAATTAAAAAAAAAATGTAAGTGCATTTGTAAGTTTAATTGAAATACGATGCCAAATGGGAATAATGCCAATCAATGACTGCACAATAAAATTCGAAAAACAATCCAAGTACCTATATATTAAGTAAAAATAGATTGACATTGTTGTTGCAGCAACAACTATATGCTTAATTGAAATGCTGTGAAATTATTTAATTTAATTCGTACAAAAAGTGTTAAGAAGTAAAAAGCGACGATTTCGAGGGGTGCATACCATTCCTGTGCGACTTTAAAAAATAACGTTGTTAATGCCTCAAAGTTCCATTATGGTAAAAACGTACCATCCCGGAAGATTTGATACCGAACGAGGTTTTTCTCTTCCGAGTGCCAAGTTGCCACGACATTGGCGACGATTAGTACGAAACTCCTACATTGGGTCATAGCCCAACCTTGTAATGGGCAAACTGAGATGTGGCGGTGCAATGTAGTTTTAAACTTTCTAGACTGTATTATCATTATCGGGTAGTATAGTATAGCATTATCATCTCGGGTAGCGATTCAGCCATATACGATTGTATCTCCGATTGAACACCCCACGATCATAAGTGATGGACGTACCAAAAGATGCGCATTATCTATATTTAGAAACAGTTTGTGTAAAAACCATCTGGTTGAACCTTATCGCAGTTATACATATTCTTACACTTTGCTAGACTAATAGAGATCGGATGAAATCGTCAAATAAAAGAAGGACAAGTTGAAGTAATTTAAAATCCCTACGCCGAAACTAGGAGAGTATTCCACTAGAGCCACTAAAGGCTAGAGCTATCCGTCTAGTATACCTAGGTCTCCCATCGATATTATTTTAAAAAACGGGAATTTCAAAACATTAACTTTATATTGTTATGCCAGCACTTGATCCAATCCACGAAACATTTTTATAATCGGTTGCGGTATGGCCATCAGAGCCATCTTAGATTTTTCCATGATCTCATCTCGGGTGCTGTAACGGAGCGGTTTCTTGAGTCTACCGAATAGGAAAAAAAACCGCAGGGAGCCAAATGAGGTGAATTTGGTGGTTGTTGGATGGTATTCGTTCCGTTTTTAGCCAAATGGTCACGGATAACCATGAAATTTTTTTTAAATTGTAAAAAATTGAAAAAACGCACAATCGCAGATGTACTCAATACTATCAAGCTGAAAATTTCATAAAATGTCAATAACAAAATAACAAATGAGGAATTATGTCCTAAAAGCTATATGATATAGTAAGTCGATTTCGATAAAATTTGTTACAGTCTAAACAACTTCCGAACACCGCGATATCTTTCTGAACAAACGAATAATGCATCAAAAACTTTTGCTTCTTTTTCGAGGTGCTCTGCAATATCCCTATGGTATCTAATATTAGGCAAAGTAACATGTTTCCGACAGTTTTTGCTAGATATCTTTAGTAAGAAATATCTCACGATGTATATATCGCATTAGGTCATACCATAACGCATTTTAAATGCGTTTTTTTGGTAAAGCGTCAATTTTTGGTAAAGTCAGTTTTGGGCTGCATCATTTCAAAATGGAGGCAAAAAAGAGAAGATTCGATACATTCTTCAGTACCGCTATTACCAAGGTAAAAAGGCGGAGCAGGCGGCTAAAAATTAACAAACAATAATTTAAACACTGCGCCCAAAATAGGCTGCAACAATGTGCACATGAGCCGCATTGATTTTTCCGAAATATTGTAATATTGGAGCTGTATAATACAATCAAATAAATCGACCAATGGATCCAACAAATGGATCCACGCTGAATAGTTGGCCGTAGAGATTTGAAGCATATTCAATAGGCCATACCCATGTCCCTATGGGATATTGCCAATTAGCTGCTACGTTCCACTAAAGAAAATTGTGGTCAAAAAAAGAGGTCTTCGATCACAGTTAATATCCTATTTTGACTTCTTGCCATGCTCTTCTGGTACAGCATCACCAGTTCTTTTTGACACTTGAACTCCAAAACCGGAAACTAAAATATGCCCAGGATACTCTTAAAGGGATCACGTGCGACCAACCAATTATTGGATTGAATAGGGCACAAAAGGGCACAAATTGACTCAAAAACTTCTTTGTTTCATTTTACACATAATTGGTTATTAAATGTTGTTGAAAATATAAAAAAAAAACATCCAAATAATTTATTAACATACATATGTAAATAAAGATGGCGTACGTAAAGTCGGGCGCGGACGACTTTGGGATACCCTGTACTACCACAGTGCAATCAAATTTGGCTACGATAATACATACAACGAATTTTGAGTCCTATGGGAGCTATATGATATAGGCATCCAATTTTGATCAAATTTTGTACAATGTTTGGGAACTATCAAAAACTTTGGAACACCAAATTTGGTCACGGTATCTTCAAAAACACACGAAACACAACGAATTTTGTACAAAAAACGTTTTTTCGACCGATCTGCACTATGGGAGCTATATGATATAGTCAACCGATTTTGATAAAATTTGGTACAGTATTTGGGAACTATAAAAATCTTACGAGTGCCAAATTTGGTTACGATAACTTTAAAAACAAACGAATTATCCATCTAAAACTTTTGGTTTTTTTTCGAAGTCCGCTGAAACACCCCTATGGTAGCTATATAATAGAACTCCGATATCAAAAAAATAAAATAAACTCGTCTCCCGTAGGATAATAACGGATCTAATCTGAAAGTTTGTTTGCTCTAGCTCTTACCATCTCTGAGATCTAGGCGTTCATACAGACGGACAGACGGACATGGGTATATCGACTTCTCTAGTCACCCTAATCATACTTTAGGTAACTTTGGAGGGTCTCCGACGTCTCCTTCTGTATGTTACATACATTTTCGGCTTGCACAAACTTAAGATACCCTTTGTACCATACGGTACATGGTATAAAAATGCCAAAAATTGCGTATACGTACAGTACAAAAATGTACCACTCAGGCCCATTTCGGTAGGGCCAAACTAGAATACCCAGGACCTTGAAATTTTTTTCTGTGACTATTTGTGGCTATATTAAGATAATTCTAAGGTAAAATATTTTTAAAGTCGTCCCATTTTAATTCGGTTCTGAAAGGGTTAAGGGCCGAGTGGCACACTGCCTGTCGTATACTAATACCATTCTGCTAGGAAATAAGAAATAGGCATTAATGATAACTCCAAAAGATTTTTTTATTTTAATATAGATAGTGTTGGAAGCAGAAGCTTGGTGCTGAATCTCATAAAAATTGTACATATTTTCCAAGCTGTATGTAGTACTTCATCTTGGGAGATAGTGTGCCCTAAATAAAGTGCCTTGTCATTGGGCGCCTCATAAATTGTGCGTCTTATGGGCCCATCGGAACGAAGCCATCAGGTTGAATGTGCTAACTGACCTCGGCTTTGTTGGCAAGCGCCAATTCGACAATTATTTATACGCACAGCGGGGACAGATAGTAGTGCGTTGTAGGCGCAAATCAATGGGACGTATGAAGGATAGCGCCAGTAATATTGGCGTCTATGCCTAGAGCGAGAAATATGTTTTTATTGGACTACTCCGCGGCTGAAGGTCCAACCCCAGTGACAAGTACTTCTAATGGCACTTGAAAACAATTTTCCATCAAGCGCGAAAATTGACAACTTTCTGGCGCGTTGTCAACATGCCCGACTATAGGCACATTCACATGCACACAAACTGTTTGGTTGGGTTTGGTTTGGTGTGGTTTGACAGGCGCATTTAGACGCTTCACGCCTTGTCAGTTTGAGATTGCTCTGCCGGGGAGCAGGGAGTCTTCTTGGACTTTGTACTTACCTTGTTGCTGCGCAGCGTCACTTTGCCGCCACAACGCGCGCAGCATCGAATATTGCAGTAATGGCAAATGTGGCCAACACCATCAGCAAATTTGGTCTTAAGGCATATGTGACAGGTCGCATCAAGCTCGACGCCGGCTTTTTTCTGCTGCTCCGAACGTTGACGTATTTGCATCTCCAATGTGACAACTTCATCTTGCTTGCGACTGTTGCGAAAACGGAAGGGTAAAAAGGAAAAATTGCCCCCAATATTGGGTTGAAATTAGACTTTGGCAAATGTTGGAGGTTCCTGTGAACCTGTGATTTCAATCCGCCCAAGTGTAACTCAATGGCTTGGCAATGCATTGCACTCACCGCATTATCTCGTTCTGTTTCTCCTCCTCCTGCTTTTGCCGCATGAGCACATTTTCAATTTGCATTCGCTCGTGTGGCGTTAGATGCGATAGGTCGGGCATCTCATCCATGATTTCCTTGCTGCTCCTATTGGTAATTCTTGTTGAAACGTTTGAGAGTTTGGCGCCCGGGTTTGCTTAAGATGTGGTTAGCAGTAAGTTATGTGGATTATTCTATATTTGTTTTTTTTTTGTTTAAAATATTTATTTGTTTATAAGTTTTGTTACGGTTGCGATTTGTTCGTTGCTGCGATGAGTTTCTTTTCTTTTTTTTTTTGCATCAAGTAAGACGTTGTAGCTTTTAGCAAAAGTTGGATTTTTTTTAAGCCTTTGCTGAGAATATTTTACTCTAATTTATTCTAATTTGAGTTACACTAAATATCTTTATTTATTAAATTTAAATTTTATAATAAATATTCATATCTTTATAGAGATTTGGTTTAAAGCTTTTTGGTTAGACTTTGCTTATTTATTTATTTTTTTGTTGAAGTTGAGTGTGTTTGTATAATTGCTATTAAATATTTTTAGTCCAGATTTTAATTTTTAAACCTTTTTGATAGAAAATCACAGAGTAAATTTCTAAATTTATATACGTTTCAATTTATAAAGTTATTAATTATATTTTGTTTTTTTGTCGGTTTACTTCTTGTTTCTTTTTATTTTATTATAGGAAATTCGTTGAATCTTTTATATATGGCGCTAAGAGTTTTTCAGCTGCTTTTCCGTTTCCGTTTCCTTTTTTGTTTATTTTCTTGTTGTTGTTCTTGTTTAGTTTAAGATGATCATTTTGTATGCGTGCAAGTGTTCTCTTGTGCTTGGCTGACTGTGTTTGTGTGTAAGTGTTGTGTTCGGTTTAATTCCGAAATTTTCTGCGTAATTCTTTCACCTTTGTCCTAGGTATATGCGTCCGCTTCCATGTTGGCAGCCATTTAAAGAGAATAATTCGTTACGCTTTTTGCTTTTAGTTTGTGCAACATTCTCGTCCTTCATTGTGTCTGCGTCTTAATCCGTAGCCCATTTAATAAACTATTATTTACTTCAACGTTTTTCTCTTGAATAAACTGCAATATTTGTTGTTTTTGTCGCTTTGTTCGCTGAGCCATCTTTGTTGTCTTTTTTAATGCTTGAGCTTAAAATGTAAAGTTGTCAGCACTGCAAGGAATATAAGAAAATTAAACTATAGTGAATTTCTTTAGGATTTCGATTTATTTTCAAATATTGAACAATTCGTAGAGTTTGTGCCAAAACATATGCAAAGTAATAACCTATTTTCTATCTCAAAAAAAGTAGTTAAGTGCTGTATGCAAACCTTTAGTTTGGCGTCATGAGGGCATATCCCGATTGGCTCGACTTTGTTCTTATCAAAACAGATTTCTCGTATATATAACCCTACCATGGTAATTCAGCTTATAAAAAAATAATTTCCCTGACTGACTATTTAGTCAGTCGCCCCTGGGAGGAGCATTGGGGATCTCTATTAATAGCTGTTCGAAGAGAACAGGGACCTAAGTTTATAGCCGAATCCGAGAGACTTTCTTAGGCAAATAGCGTCTTTGAGCTAGCGATGCCAGTGCTAGGCAAATGTAATTTTTTAAAATTATTTGTTTCGTTTTGAGATCAATTAGAAGTCTTAATAACAGTCAATAATAGAACAAAAAACTCTTTGTTTTATCGATTGGATAAGATACAGAAATCCATTTCGCCCAAATTTCCACGATTTCCAATTTAAGATGACGCAGACCCCTTTTGGATGGTTTAAAAATCTCTAGTGATTTCATGTGAGAATTTAACTTGCGAATTTAGAATAATTAAAGCCCGAAATCAAAATTGGTCATTACATTTTTTAGTTATCTCTATCTTTATAAATTAATATATATATTTATAATACATATAATGTAATATATAAAATTTAAAGTTTTTGAGTTTCATTTCAAAAATCAATCCTTGTTTTTGGTATCAAATATATTTAGAGAAATTATAATTTAAGTTTCGAAGCGTGACGAATTATTTGCACAATTTGGCATTGTGATATTAGCGATAATTTTTCAACTCCTCAAATCAACAGAAAGCGAAAATATACTTTTAGTTTGATTTGCTACATTTGTATTTGTTCCGTAGGTAAAAAACAGAATCCCGTAACCGGACAGAAGCTTACATATAATATTTATACCCTGTACCGTATGGTACAAAGGGTATATTGTGTTTGTGCAAGCCGAAAATTTATGTAACGTACAGAAGGAGAAGTCGGAGACCCCCCAAAGTTACCTAAAGTATGATCAGAGTGACTAGAGAAGTCGATCCGTCTGTCCGTCTGTCCGTCTGTCCGTCTGACCATCTGTCCGTCTGTCCGTCTGTCCGTATGAACGCCTATATATCATAACCAAATTTGGCAATCGGAAGTTTTTTAGAAACCCCCAGCACTGTACCAAATTTTATCAAAATCGGTTGACTATATCATATAGCTCCCATAGGACCAATCGGTCGAAAATTTGTTTTATGTACAAAATTCGTTGTGTTTCGTTTGTTTGTGAAGATATTGTAACCAAATTTGGCGTTAAGGAGTTTTTAAGAGTTCCCAAGCACTGTACCAAATTTGATCAAAATCGGTTGACTATATCATATAGCTCCTATAGGACCAATCGGTCAAAAAATCGTTTTTTGTACAAAATTCGTTGCGTTTCGTTTGTTTGTGAAGATATTATAACCAAATTTGGCATTTATAAGTTTTTAAGAGTTCCCAAGCACTGTACCAAATTTGATCAAAATCGGTTGACTATATCATATAGCTCCCATAGGACCAATCGGTCAAAAAATCCTTTTTTGTACAAAATTCGTTGCGTTTCGTTTGTTTGTAAAGATATTATAACCAAATTTGGCATTTATCAGTTTTTAAGAGTTCCCAAGCACTGTACCAAATTTGATCAAAATCGGTTGACTATATCATATAGCTCCCATAGGACCAATCGGTCAAAAAATCCTTTTTTGTACAAAATTCGTTGCGTTTCGTTTGTTTGTGAAGATATTATAACCAAATTTGGCATTTATAAGTTTTTAAGAGTTCCCAAGCACTGTACCAAATTTGATCAAAATCGGTTGACTATATCATATAGCTTCCATAGGGCCAATCGGTCAAAAAAACGTTTTTTGCACAAAATTCGTTGTGTTTGGTTTGTTTGTGAAGATATTGTAACCAAATTTGGCATTCACAAGTTTTTTAGAGATCTTCAACACTGTACCAAATTTTATCAAAATCGGTTGACTATATCATATAGCTCCCATAGGGCCGATCGGTCAAAAAAAAATTTTTGATTAAAAATTCGTCTGTTTTTGGTTGTTTATGAAGGTATCATAATCTAATTTGGCAATCAAATGTCTTTTGGTGTTCGTAAGCAATTTACCGGATTTTATTGCAAGCAGTGGTACAGGGTATCCCAAAGTCGTCCGCGCCCGACTTTAACGTACGCCATCTTTGGATATGGATTTGTTTATTAATAATAATTGTGAGGGGAAAAACTGCACTGCGACCCTTAGGATCTATTGTGCTGCCTACTAGCTCTAGAGCTCCTTGGCCAGTCCAATTATGGAGATAAATTTAATTATCAGAGATGGTTCTAGTCCAGTTATTTCACAGAACCTACAAGTGTTAGAATCTACGATGCCTATCATGCTCAGGTGTTTCCTTAGTCTGCAGTGTCCCGTAAGTAACCAAGTAAGTATCCTAAGGGAATTCTTGCCCAGATGGGAGATTTTCTTGAACCTATTCAGATCATAGAAACCGAGGAGCTGCTTGGACCGTCGTAAACCAGTCGTGTCAATCCAGTTTGATTGTCGTCTTCATCTCTCCTCTTCTCGTAGCAGTTGTTTAATGGTGTGTCTGCCAATGCCACAAAAGGGTTCAGGCCCTATTAATTGGTTCGCAGCACCGTTTCTTGCCAGCTTGTCAGCAATTTGTTTATTAGAGCGATTCATATGGCTTACCAAAATTGGTGATTCTATGTCACTTGTTACCATAATTACGTAGAATCAAATATTGACACAGTTTATAGGCAAGGGGAGGTGAAATTTGTACATTTTTGACTTTTGTTGCGTTAGTCAGATTTTGTTCATTTTTTACGCACAGATGCATGTAAACACAACGCATTGCTCTGTTAAGTTTCAGATCAAAATATCAAACGGTGTAGTCAAAAACCGTGAAAATCTATCACAAGGAAACGGGGAAAGATATTGACATAATTCAATAAACTTCATCTTTTGCATCATACATTGCACAAATCTAGTAAACCCTTTGTACCTATAAGTACAGGGTATAATGAGAGCGCAGATTTATTTTCAAAAGCAGAAGAATGCTTCTTAGAATTTTGCACATTGTTGAGTCCTTGTCTTTTCCAATGGCCCTTTCTTACTCATACAAATGCAGCATGGTTGCAAGTTGCTATAATGGTGAAATGGATGATGATGTGCATCTTGTTCAGATCATAAATTATCATAAATGCCTAGTTATTAACGCTATAGTTATAGCAAAAGCTGTTAGCATAGTAAAATATGAGAAGTTATCTACGTCCATAATATATATCATTTGATTATGTCCTTTTTACTTTGGTGCGATCTTACATTGAAAGCAAATGCACTTTGGTACTAATAGCCCCGATGACCCGCAGAGTTATTATACAAATGCATATTGGCCGAGAAAAATATTAAAATTTATTTTATTTTATCTATTAAAAAAATCAACATTCTTAAATACATGTATAAAAAAAATATCGAGTGGGCCATCTGTTGGTTTGTTTGCTAATTGCATTTTATTGGTATATTTATATATATATTTATATATATAATATCGCCCAAATGGCTGCCGCGGTTTTATCTACAGGCCCGAATGCCAATATCTTAATTTTCGATGACTTTTTTTTGACGAAAACTCATCTGTCTGTTCTCCCATCTCTTGAACAAATAAGCGACGCTGATAATGGTCCGTGGGTTTCAATTGTTGCGTTATTTGAATCCTGTAAGCGAGTAAATGCAGATCCGCATGCAAAATTCAACGCAAAGTGGTCCCAGCAAGGTGAAATTCTTGCGAACGATGGGGCATCGATGTTCCCGGCAATTCGTTGACACTGGCCTCAACTATGTTTTTTTCACAGAACGACCATTTTGTTGTTGTTTAACGATCCATGACTAAAATTGAGTAGTTTTGAACTTGACATATGTCGAAGAGCATCTATTTTGGACGGGTATGTTCCGAATTATAAGTGTTTAACAACCATACCAACAGATGCCCACCCTGAATTATTGAACTTATCTATGTATGTATATGTATTTACATTAAAATTGCACTGTAGCAAAAACAAATAGAGAGAGAGAGAAAGTTCCTAATCCTTCACGGAGACCATGTTAACATCGTCTCTTTATTTAAAGGAAATAAGATGTTCTTCGTCTCTCTCCCATTATCATAAAATCCACTATAGATAAAACGTCATAAGCCGCAAAACCTCTGGTAACAAGTCACTGAGTACAACCAATTTTGCGATTATCAAAAGGTTTGGAAAAGCCTCCCCATTATTCATTGAAATAAGTGAAGCCCAAAAAACTTTGGTGAAAGGTGGAACTTAAAAAACTAGCTATCAAATATTGCCCAATAATTACTCGGGGACCTCTCTGCAGATTTGGTAAAGTAGCTTTTAAAACCTCAGTGCACTCTCCTCATCCGCCATGCCACGTCTCTAGCACTCTCATCATCGGACAGTGATGTCCGTGATATGCACAGATCGCATAACAGTGTTCCGTTAAATTTTTCTTTTAGCGGCGTTTAGTAACCATCAACGTTTGCGGAGTAGGAAATATGCGTCCAAAGGCCATTGGCGCAATTAGATTCAGTGGGGGATTGTGTGTGCTTTTCGTAGGATTGATAAATGCTTTAAATCCATCACAGCGTTATCCATCTTTCCATCCATTGGTCTGAGGTTAGCCAGCTACGACTAACTTGATATCTGCAACAAGTTTCTATGCTTCATGCAGCTGCGTATTAAGCTAGCTTTAGATCGTTATTCGAGGTGATGCAAGAAGATCTTGAACCAAGCAAAGTGCATCTTCAGCTGTGGATTAAATTCGAGGCTATGTTGTGAAACTGAATTTTTCTGCTGTGGAATCAAAGCTGTTCTAGAGTCTACGTGCATATAGTATTGCTATTATGAGAATTGAGACATTGTTGAAAACCATGAAGTCAAGTTTGATTTGTAACAGTGGAGCCAAAGTAACCTACGTCGATGTCAGCAAGTTCATACCGTTTCGTCTCATTAATAAGCATCATGAAAATGAAATGTAAGGATGTAAATAAGTGACTATGTGCCAGAAAATCATGGTGTGACGGGGTGCAACTAAATATAAGGACACACAGCTACAGCGGACAAGAAACGGCTAAGTAATAGTAAGGACCGACGTCAACCCTTACGTGTACCCAAAAGACTTGGTGATGCAGTTGACTCGGTGGATGTCAAACGCACCCACATTCACAGTGGACTGAACTGCTTTGAACGTAGACAAGCAGCAGGAGGAAGCAGCCGCTTTATCTGCTACCGGCTGAGTGCTTGTCTGAATGGGATTTTTTTATAAGCCTATTTCCATAGTGCTTTTAGACGACTAAGCAACTTAAAAAGTATAAAGCTAGTGTACTCGATCACTGACTAATTTAAAAATCTTTTACATCATTTTATAGAAATACATGTAGAAAAAAGTTGCAGCCAAAGATAAACAAAAAATTGGCTTACATCTGCCCGCGCGACGTCTAAGCAAGTTTTATGAAGAGAATATAAACCTCCTTTTCCTCAAAGTGTAGCTGTTTGGAAGTAGAGCGGAGCACATGCATACAAACTTGCATGCAGGCCGAAGAGCGTCAGCATCAGGGATGCAGCTTTGATTACATTAATATTATATGAAATTGTCTTTGTTTGTATGTTTACCCCTAGGGCAGGCACACACTACAAAAGGCACACACGGATAAAACTCCACCATAGTGTGTGGTGTGTGTCTATGTTCTGTTTAAGCTTTGTTGTTGTTGTCGATGAATCGCTGGTTCATTCAGCATTGGTTATAAAGCTCATGAATGAATAACACACAGAATGCAGAGATGTCACTGCCTATAAGAAGATACTCGATACAGCATGTCCAGGAACTAGGAACTAGAAAAGGGACATTGTCAGTTATTTATGCTAAATTTATTGCATAAGGAGCAACTGTTGGCTAGTTTTGTGCTATGAAAATAACTTATTGCTCCTATTGAGCTTACTGATAACTGAAATATTTCGCAGCTTATAAATGGTTATACATATAACACAAATATATAAATAAGTATATTATACTCGTAATATATTGCACAAAAATAGAGGAAATTGAATAGAACTTAATGTATTTACTGCAAACAAAGTCAGTTGTGGGTGGAAGAGTGTGACGTCTGACAGAGAGCCAAACAATTGGCCAAAATATTAGCAGCTCATTTGGGGCCACAGCAAACTTAATACACACAAAATCTCTCCAGACCCCCAGACCCCCAAAAAATTACTTCTAAAAATTGTGAAAGAAGAGCAAGGAAAAGAGCGTCAGAATCTACCACAGCAGAGGTTCGCTCTTGCACGCAATTTGCGTGCTCTCGACTTTTACCCACACACAAACACACACACACATATAAACATATAAATAAATTTCCCAGTATTTATTTTTGCCCTTTTGCGAAGTAGAGCAAAACGCATGATAGACAAAATGGTCTGCCCGAGCATAACTTATTTATATGTACTATATAAATGTATATACATATGTGTGCCTACAAATACATATGTATGTATGACAAAAAAGAAAAGAAATAAGAAACGACTAAGGATATTCCTCAATTTATCAAACCAAAGCAAAAAAGAAAAAGCTCATTGGGCTCAAGGATAATATAACATAATACTAATGAAAATGCAAAGGCAAATCAGAAAGTACGTTAAATTAGTAGTTTAAAAATATCCACAAACGTTCAACTGTGCCATCTTTAAATATAAATTTCTACAAAGATTAAAATGTATACTTTAAATTTTCTAATACAACGTTCTCTTTGCGTAATAAATAGCATTACACTGTAATACAACGCGTTGACCAAGGCAAATGTTAAAGTTCGCAGAGATGCGACGAGGATAACTCGGTTGAGCAACGGTTGAGTAAAAAAAACTCCACTGATAATTGACTTTTTCAATTACCAATTGAAATGAAGGGACTGTTCTGTGGCAATGCAGATAATATATATGTACATTATTTTTGTTCTTGTCGTAAGTTGGTGGGTGGTAGCAAAAAAATAGTTTAAAATAAGAGCATACTACAGCTAGGTCAAAAAGTTGAAAAGCTTCAGCTGAAAAGTATCTTAGTGCTGACAACAATTTTGTTGCGATTGTTAATTTTTTGCTCGCACCTAGTATCTTTTGATTTTATAAATAAGTAGAAGCTTTGGCCACAAATGCAGTGGTCACCAAGACCACTAAATGCATTTATCTACGAGTATGCATTTATATTGTTAGAAAGGCAGATGTACCCAAACGTTAAGTAAATGTTTTTTTGGCCAAAACATGTAGATTTGCTGTTAAAGTGAAAAAACTTATTAAAAAAAAAATTTCACATTTTGAAAAGTATCTTAAATTTATGGATTGTTTTTACGATAGATTTACTTATCACTGTATCGTACAGACAGAAACGACAGTAAGTGATTAATTAATTAATAATGTAGACTATTTTTTTTTTTAATTATGCGTCCAAGATTTCATGATTTTTTCTTTATTTATGTTATATATTTTTTTGTTAAAGCCTACACTACAACAATTCCATGGCTGAACTTATCACGCTAGCTGTACGAAAATCATCGTGTTTTTCGAAAACAAGAGTTGGCTTAGAAAATTTTAGCATAATCAAACACCATTCAGATTTCTGAAATGACTGCATTTATCACGCTCGTTCATCGCAAATCAATGAGTTTGTTTAAAAAAACAATTATAAAAAAATAATTTTACAAAAAAAGAAAAAAAAATATGGGATTTGAGAGCAGCTTTAAAGGAAACACAAAGTTCACAAACTTAGCTTTGTCAATCTTTTTATAAAATTTACATTTACCAGATTAAAAGTAGGTGAATACATTTCGAATAAAAAAAGGTCTTCATTAAAAAAATTTCAGATTTCGTAACTTTACTAATAAAATGAGTGTAGCAATTAAGTACGGCCCTGAACTTGGACTAACTAAGTTCAAGACCATAGATTAAACAAAAAAAATGTTAATTCATTCGAATGACTTTAACCAACAAAATTTTCGAGATTTTGTTGCATATATAACTGCATGGGATACCTATATATTTAAACCTATCACAACAATTCCACAAGTAAAAATAATATGATGGCAACCCTGAAATTTGGATATGCTCGCAAGCAGCTGTTTGTTTCCCCAAAAAAATCACGAAACTTAAGCTTAACCTGAAAATAGAAAAACATGGCATTCGTCAGACGAATAAATTTAAGAAAAAATTAAAAAAAAATTATAGTTTCAGTAGCGGGAATAGTAAAAAGCAATTGCTTAAATGTTTTGATTTTCTTAAGTTCATTTTTTGTGTTCTTCTTAGATATGGAAAACTTAACAATAATTTGAGAGTTCTGTGGTGTATAAACCAACTTTCGCCCATTATGTATGTGGCCCCCGTTAATCCGTTGTGAATAAATTAACTAGGGACGACGTTAACATTCTGTTTTATTTGGATTATTATGACTACTTTAATATTAACAATATTAATGTTGCTTAAACTTGTAATTGTACCGGCAACGACTGTTGTTGTTCATTCGGAATAAATAAACGCTAAAAATATTATTTGAGTCACAAATGCTTTTTAAATAACTTAAAACTTCATATTTTTAAATAAAAACAGGTGTTCTTAATTGAATTTCGGGGAGTGTATAAATAATATATCGCAAAAGTTTATATTTTGTATACCAATCCATTTGAATCTTTAATCCTAAAATTAAAAATCTACCAAGACCAAGTTTTAATTATTGACTTTTAAAAGCATTCAAATTTATAGTAAACACCAAGGTGAGTCTTTCAAAAAGTAGTATTGAATACCTTGGTCAAACGAAATTGAAATTTATGTTCAGGTTACTTGTGTTTGGTTATTGATTATAAGGTGCAGCAAAAAAATTAAACCTGTCAATGCTTTATTACCCATAACCAAGCAGCAGTTAATTTATAATTTGTTTTGATGATTTTACACTGCGCGCTTAAAACCAAAACAAAATTAAGAACAAAACAGAAAACAAAATAAAAACAAAACAAAACAAAATAAAAATCAATGTAAAAGGGGTAAAATCTAACTGCCACTTAAAATGTAAAAAAACAAAGCTAAATCATATCAATTACATATAACGAAAAAAAATGTATTATCAAAAGTAGTGAGAAGTATTTAACTTAAAAATTGTAAATCAATAATTTTGATAAATATTGTTAAAACCACCATTCACACCTCCTACGATTATATCTAACAAAACAAAACAAAAAAAAGAGAATAACTAACGAAAAGCCAAACAAAAAACATGTAATCAAGACCTTAGCTAAGTACTCGTTATATATTATTCTTTATTGCATATAGGTATTTATTTTGTAATGATTCTACATATTCTACTATATTATGTACATACCAAAACCAAAACAAAAAACTTAACTATCTATCTATTTTAATAACAAAAGCAAACACTAATAAGAAAGCCTATATTATACGAAACCAATTGAAACTTAAATATGAAATAATTATATATCTGTAATATCTGTATATTCTTACTTCTAATAGCATAAAATTTTTACATTTCCATAACATGCTCATAAACTTGCTAAAACTATAATGTTTATAAGATTCTGAAGTTATTATACTGAGCATTGATGTACATAAATATATCTTATATTTGAATACCCAAAAGTCTTATTATGAAAAATTTAGTTGATTTATTATGTAAATAAAATATTACGGCTATTATCGAATAGAAGTTTAATTAATTTTTCCTAAAGAGAGGATGGGGTAGAGAACGTTTGGCAGTCCTCTTATAAAATCAGCGCGCAAAAAGGGACTCATAGGTAGGGTGGATCGTGACCAGGTCTGACGAGAGGCGGTTGAGAAAAGGGGGGATTCCCCCCGGGCCCGGAGTTTTCTCAGGGGCCCGGTGTAATTACTGTCGTACTGTCGTATTTCAAGCTAAAGGTGTAATAGAGGGGCCGGTACATGTTTCCCCCGGGCCCGGATTTTCACTCTACGGCCCTGGTCGTGACGCGCCATGTTGCTCAACATCCATGCAACGTGAATATGTAAATGATTATGTCCGATATTTGTCTATGTGCCTGAATCTATCTAACATCCACAAACTTCTTTTCTTTTGTGTTGTAATTGTGAGACCCAGAATACCTTCATCAACGAACCCCCCAACAGGCTGATATTGCTAGCGGTTTAGGATGAAGAATTTCGGGTTATGCTGCATAGGGTTAGTGGGTGTTTGATCTTTCCTTATTGTCGATGCCTTCACCACATTCTCATTTAACATCATAATACACTACACAATTGTACATTACAATACGGCCGCACACTTTAAATTCTGTGCAAGTTTCATAAACATATGAGGTTTTGGCGCCTTGTTGCGAATTAAAAATGTCCAGTCTTTTTCGTTGACATTGTGAACATTTTCGTAGCGAATGACAAAAATTTAGAGGTGCACAGAAAAATAATCGAATAATTTCTCATTGTGAGGCAATGAAATAAGAACATTTCCACAAAATGTTGGAATGATGTTGAAATTTTCGGAACGGCAAATTCATATGCAACATCTTCGGCAAAAGATGTTAGATGTGCCCCAGTGTGAATAGGCTATTACCCGTTTACTACTACTAATTTCGATAGCTTTTGTTTAAATAATTATATATTAATATTACTACACGGCCCTTTGCATACTATGCGGAGACAATTTTACCGTGGATCATCTGCTGGCCTCTTGTCCTTATCTTCAAAGCATTAGAGCTACCTTCTTCGGATCTCAGACCCCATATCAATTACTAGAAACACCCACAGAATCTAACATTTTAGAAATATACAACTTTACGAAAGCAGCAAAATTAAATATTTAGTATAATCGTCTTAGAAGCCCATATTGCGAGTCGAAGGCCCCAGTAGCTAGTGCTCGTTAAAATTAATATTAAGTTTAGTATACTAGATTTAATTGGTTAAAATAAAAAAATAAATAAAAAATGTACTACACTTATGTTTGAATATAAAAAAATTATAGTTTAAAAAAACTAAAAAACACGCTTTAATAGCAAACCGAACTAAAAAGTAGAAAATAATTTTGATGATCAAGATTTACAGCAATAGAAAATTCCGACAATCAATTACGACTGATTAATTTCGAATAAGATTAAATTAGAAATTAAATTATTAATAAAATAATTTAATTATAGTTAAAGCGTGGTGTGCAATTTGCTATATTTTCATAATGACCTTAATTTTATAAATAGCTACAACTGAAATAATTAAGCACCTAAACCATAACTATAATTTTTCAAAGATGGGTTTAATTTAATTTAATTTAATTTCATTCCATGGCATTAATATTTAGATTTAATAGATAAAAAGAAATATATACAGAGTCTAGCTGACTTTGCTTTTTAACTGAATGGTTAATCTTTAAAAATATTAAATTAAGTTTACAATAACAATATTAATTTGTTAGGAAAATTGGTAAAAACCTAAAGCTGATAAATTTCGTAAACTACTTCTTAAAACTAAAACTCTAACTATAGATTGATCTTAGGAGTACTAACTTTAGGTTAGCCTCAAAAGTACCAATCCTGCGAGATTCGCGAGATTCTCTAATTGTTGCGTAGCATAAAATTATGTTTTCTAAAATAAACTAATTGATTTATGAGGCTGACTTTTGCCTGATCATGGAGACGAGAGGTCGAGTAGTAGAATGGGAGGTTGAGCATCATTTTAGGTAGTTTGTTTTGTGCTGTTTGCAGCTTGGTGTCCTGTCTGGTGACTGACAATCACCCCAAATTTCACAGCTATATAAAAAAATGGGCACAAATGTAGATTTAAAGAGAAGGTGTTTATTGTTTGTTGAGAGATGGGATCTTCTGTTAATAAAAGAATACAAGATCCGAATAGTTCTATTGATTTTGTCAATAGTGTTGTTAATATGATTGTTAAAGGTTAGTTTTTTATCCAGTGTAAGTCCAAGGTATTTAATGTTGGTAGCCTAACAAACATGGATTTTTGTCAACAAGCCTACTAATTATTTTGAAAAACTGTTGCATACTTTTTTGTACATTTTATTTTTTAAATCCTAATGCTCCTAGTCAGTACATTAGAACAAAGTTATTCAATTATTGTACTGTCATCAGTCCTTGACCCCTGTGCAAATTTTCAAGATGATCAGACTTCTTGAAATTGGTGAAAATTAAGCTAAAAGATTTTGTTACATGCATACATACAGGTGAAGCTAATAAAAGCATTTTAAAAACATTTTTTTTGTTTTTAAAAGTTCGAGTGTGATGGTGTGAAAAAATTACGTATACGCAACGTGGTCGTATATGGGTAAAATCCATCAAGTTTTATTTCAAAAATTTTAGGTTTCTTTGCCAAGTTTCGACTGACTGAAAAGCACAAAAAGGAGGAATAGGTAAGATATCAACATGAATTAAATATTGGTGTACAAACGGATGGCTGGAACCATACTCATATCGATGCTAATCATCTTGGTGAAAATAATTTATGCTCTGCCATGATTTTTTGTCTGGTCACACACATTCGACCTTGACCTTATGGTAAAGGGTACGAAACAATTTATCCTTTTTTTTTAACTAGAAAGCTTAAGAATTATAATGCTTTTTGTACTCTCGACTTTAAGCATTTTAGTTGACATATTTATTTAAATCCACTTTATTAAGGCATTTTAAAAATTTCAACACTTTTTTAGCGCACTGCTATAAAAAATATGTGACGTCACTCTAGGCGCAACACTACGTTTGTATATGATAAATTGACGTTGGATACTTGGGTGATTGCCACTTCATTGAGTACATTGCACTTTGTTAGTGTCTGTTGTTTTCTTGGCACACACACAAAATTTGTTTGCAAAAATGTCTTAGAATGTAAGCCAAAACTATAAATGAGACAATGACTCGACAACTTTGCATAATTTGTCTCTGTGTATTGTTGCTGTCATTGATCCTTTGGCCACTTTAGTCAGGGTTTTATATACAATACTTTTCTCACTCTTTGTCAAAACACTGCTATGCAACTTGGCTAACAAGTGAGTACACACTATTCAATGACACCTTCTTTATTCTACTTACAATTTTACTGCAATTAATAAAATAGTGTACTGCAACTTTTCAGAGCGTGTTGAGCAGAAAGCCTTTTATTTATTTTTTATTTTTTTTTTTGCCAAACAATTGACAGCTGCACAAAAAGTTGTGAAAATTTCAAACAACTGGCGATAGCATGAGACATAAAAAGAAATTTTATGCATGCATTGAACCCAACAGTCGAAAAGAATAGAAGGCTACTTAGAGATGTGGGAAGCGTGGGCGCTGGTCAATGGTTTCAGACAAGTTCGTAGATACAAACAAAAAGCGGATGCTATTATGAGAACGGTGACAAAGGGTGCTGCATTTATACGCTGTACTGCATTGTCAAGCTTTTATGACGTCTGTCCGATTGACTGTGGTAAGAGTGTGTGGGGGGTCTAAAGCATGCTGTGTGTTTGTGTAATTCGTGCATGCAAGCGCCCAAACAATGGCCTCGCATGTCGTCATCATTGTCATTTGTCCGCAAAACATCCCTGCGCCTACTCTTCGCTAAGTTGTTGTGACGTTTGCCATTTTATTACATATACATACAAATATACTCACACAAATACTTGCCACAACAACAACAACAACAACAACAACAAAATCGATGATTGCCTGTTGCTGCTGCTGCTGCTTAACAACTTTGCCTTTTAATTAAATTTTCCACCCGCCACCCGCCACCCTACACCTAAACACTCACACTCATTTCACACACTACTCAAAAGCACACACATAAAACATCCACAAACACACACTCGGACCCACAACATTGATTGCATTGAGTACACTTTCATTATTGGCCCGACTGTTGCGGCAATTTCTTGGTCATTGGTTGGTGCGCTTGTCACTTGTCATGGATTTAGTCGGTTCAGCCATCTTTGGTATTACCTTCCACTTATCGAATCTATTGCCTGTATGCATTTATTTATATGCGTATACAGTATTGTTGTAAGGCCAGACAACAAGCACACACATTGTAACTTGGCTATTATCGAAGAATAATCTCTATTCTATGCCGCCTAACCTTTAGCACATTTTAATTTGCACATTTTATCTTAATAAAATTTATGTTTTGTTGTTTTACGCGACTACGGTGAAGAAAAATTTACTTTAGTATTCCAAACGAAAGTGAATAAGCGCTTAAATTAGAAATAGGTAAATAGGGTGTTCAACAACTGACTGCCAAGATATTTAAGAGGCCCATAAGAAGTAAAATTAGTTAAAAATATTAAATAAGGAGTAAAATTTATTGTCTACCCTTAGGATCAAACAAACTAAAAAACTTGACAGAGTTTTAAAACCGGTTGTTAATAAGAGATATCCAAAAAGTCAATTATTTTCGTAGCCAAGAGCCATGACTTTGGTGTTGGTATTTAAAATCATGTGAGCTTAATAGCTGAACAAATTTTGACCCTTTCTACTTTTCAACATATCCTTAAAGTCGCAAACTGCAACTGTAAAAGCTATCTTCGAATTTCATTGATTTAACTAAATAAACGAATATACACATGCATTTGATTCTTTGGTTTATTTTTAGTATTCAAAAGTCCTTATTATTCATAAATTTAATAATGAACGACTGGCAATCAAGTTAATAGAGCGCGCAGAGCTGAGCTATTGCTATTGCCGATTTGTTTATTGCCAATAATTTTAATTTCGTACTTTAAGCCAACTAATCGAAATACGATAAGGGAAGAGGAACAAGAAGCAAGAATAGTTAAGCAAATTCATTTACTTACATGCATTCATTTTGTAGACGGCGTTGTGTGTTCATTCGTTGTCTCAATATATTTTAAACTAGTTTAAGTTGTTTTCTTTTTACTTAGCATAGTGAAGGATGCTGGATTTGTTTTGTTACAACTATGTTTAATTTAATAATTCCAAACTATTATTTCCCGATTGAATATTGCAAAAAATAGATTAAATGCACTTTTGGTCAGATGCTAACTAGTTAATATACTTATATTATTTGCACTTTTTTTGTTAATTATAAATGGGGCAAAAGTTTTGTAGCTTTTGTTGTTGTTCTAGTCGCTGTTGTTGTTGCTTTTGGCGCATGTATACTGCATGAGCGTCAACTACTGTCTGAGTCTGAATAGTTATGCTGCATGGTTGGTGCCACAGTTGCAATGTCCCGCAGTCCCACATACACACAGATGCAAACATGTACACACACATGGTCACGAATAAGGGAGACGGAGACAGCTGCCAGCTGTTACTGTGGTGTGATGACAGGTTAAGAAGGAAATACTGGGAAGTCAGTTTATACTGGTTAAATTGTGTGGGCAATAAAAAGGATACAACAAAAGCAAAACAAAAAAGAGAGAGAACTCAATGCACCAATAGCGTTGACACCAATTAAACTTTTTTATTGCAATTAAAAGTTCTGTAGCAAACAAAGAGCAGGAAGTTATATTTTTTTCACATACGTTGCTCATACGCACTGTGTGCCACATAAATGTTGCATACATTTTTGCGGTAATGAGTTTGTTTACTTATGTTACGAGCTATCAATTTTACACTATGTGGCAGCTTGACTAAGCGTGTATGTGTGTGCATGTGTGGTGAAGTTGATTGAGTGGGTTTTTGGCTCTCAGTGTACGAAGAGGTGTTGTTACACGCACGTTTTTTGTATCTCTCAGAAAAAGTTGCCCAAAATTATGCTACTCTAATTTTTTGTTTTTTTTTTTTGTTTAAATTATTGCTATATAATGCACTTTGTTTAATAGATATTCTTTTGGACTTCAAGGAGTTAGAAGCTGTCTCTATTTTGCCTGTGTGCTTGCATATGTGTATGCCCTTCTGCTGCTTATTTAATGCGTTTATCCTGCTCAACCAGCCATATGTGTAAGCGAGACAGACTGAAGCGTGAGGGATCACGGCCGTAAGCGACAACGACAACGACGACAACAACAACTACATGAACAACGACAACGACAAGTATTTCGACGACTTCCACGAGGACGATGAGTACTTCGGGAGAGTTTTAGGCTGGGCGGCGCAGCGCCAAGAGACGTCGTTGTGTGTACAGAAAATAAAGGCATTAGAATGAAGAAAGAAAGAATGAAGGAAAAATATACATACATATAGTATGCTCGAAAAGAAGACGGGAAATAAACTTTGCATTTTTGTTACTCTTACTCAAAAAATTTGTTGCTGCTGTTTTTTTTATTGTTTCACTGTGGTTGCTGTGGTTTTTGCTTTCTAACAATTAAATCACATTGAATTTGCACTTAGAACAATCTATGTAACTACATATGAGTATGTATAAATTTTGTATACATATGTAGCCTCTTTTATAGTAGATGTATGCGTACATTTATACGTATATCTATGCGTGTGAGTGTGTGTATGTGTACGCATAAATATACATGTATATATATTTACATATGCGTTGCCTTATGTACAGAAATGTACAAGTATAATTTATAACTATTAAAAAACATATTTAAATTATTTTGCTATATGTTTTTGTTGCTTTGCACAGTGCGCGCGACAAATGAGTTAATAGCTGCTTCTGCCTTTGTTGTTGGTGTTGTTGGTGTTGCTACTATGCTGCGACTACAACGACGGCATCGACGACGACGGCAATGACTACGACGGCAACGACATCACGGCACGACAACGACTGACGCCGAGCATTCAAGTGACAGTCCAAATGGGCATCGCCATCGCCATCACGGTATTCGACGCCAACGCCAACGCCAGCGCTAACGCCAGCGCTAGACGTCAACGCCAGAGACAGAGTTGGAGCCAGAGCAAGAGCTCACCTACGTTATGGCAGGTTGTTGGTGTGTGCGTCGGCGTCGGCATCGGCATCGACATCAGAGCAATGGTTAAGCTCCCGTTAAATGTTTCGCTCCCAACCTTGCGCTCTCTCAGTGGTGAAAAACCAAGCGCAGCACTCAACAGAAAGTTCATGTGAGTGTGTGTGAGCACGCGTGTTTAGTGTTTTGATTCATATGCAACTCAAACACCTACAATACAAGCAAACTGCGCTAATAAATATAAGCGAGTATAAGCGAGTGCGCTCTCGTTTTTTCTCTCTTATTGCCTTTGCTCTTCGCTGCCGCAACATTTTGGTTTTGTTGCTTATTCATAAAATATACAAGGATAGGGAATATTTCTTGTTATTGTTATTGTTGTTGTTAGGATCATTACGATCTTCATGCAACATCGTGTGTTACAAATTGTCTTTTTTAATTTTTCTTTGATTTATCTAAAAATTATAGCCAACATGTCGCATCAATCAAGTGATTCAGAGCATGTGTCATCCCTATTCCCTTAGCCATTGCATATTGCCTTGAGGGCAGAAATCTGCTAGTCAGCCTTTTTCTTATCTAAAAAACCCATGCACGAACCAAGACACCAACTAAGTCCTACAGAATCTTTGCTTGTCCTGTTGGCCGGCCTGCGTGTATCTTTGTAGCTTGCCACACAGTGGCTGAAGACAGCTTCCAGCGGCAGCAGTAGAAGCAGCGGCTACAACAAAAACAGCACCAACAACAATACAAACAGCTTAAGTTGATTTCCTGCGGCAAGTCGTTTGGATATGTATACGTGTGTTTGTAAATTGGTGAGTCGCGGCGTGCGTAGTTCACTTGATAGTGGCTACGTTTATCTTAAACGAAATTACAAACATACACACGTATCTGTACATGTGCATGCGTATGTGTATGTGATGCATTCGTGTGCGTGTAAGAGCTGTAAGCATACACAGTATACACTCTACTGACGTCATTGAGCTTTTTATTGATTTTCATTTCGCCGAAAATTCTTTCTTTCTCGTGTTTGTTTGTGCGTTCGTTTTCCTGCTGGCCAACAGATGGCAGCCGTTCGTTGAAGCGCAATTAAGTGTTACTTACGCAGACGGTGGCAGCAACTCAGATGAAGCAGACGTACTATTCGCAACGATTATTTGCCTATTTGGTCCTTGCATTCGGCTTCTTAGGTTAAGGTTAACAGCGTCACAAGGCAGATTCATCTGGTATCATTCATTGGTATTTATTGGAGTTGTTGCAGATTCATGCTGATTTTAATATATATAATTTTTAAACGAAATTGCGCTAAAATTGGGCATACAAATTATGTAGTGGGCTTTTGTTTCAAAAACAATTTGTATCTTTCCAATTTTTTGGGGTCACTCATAGACGTGTGGCATCCAAGTGAAGAGCTTTGTCTCCACATATCACATACAAAAACTGTATTTCTACGTAAATTAAAAAACCTTATTAAACTATTTGATACTGTAAAACGTGCGTAGTGGCACAATTGTAAGTGGGAAATATCCTTAATAGACTTAGCACCCGCTAAAGGGTTAACTTTCGAAATAGATTATTTAATTATTTATTTTTTCCATTTTGACGATGTATTATATAGGGTTGGTTTGGGTAAATTGGGCAAATGTATATACCAACTGCAAGTTTGAAACTGTTATGTTTATGTATAAATGGCCGCTGCCGCTAGTGCTACAGGCCCGTATGCGTAATTTTTGATGACTTTTTTTTTGACGAAAACTCATCTGGCTGTTCTCCTATCCATTGAACGATTAAGCGTCGCTGAAAATGGTACGTGGGCTTCAATTGTTGCGTCATTTGAATCTTGTAAGCGTATCAATGCAGATCCGCATGCAAAATTTGTTGCAAAGTGGTCGTAGAAAGGGGTAATTCTTACGAACGATGGCGCGTCGATGTTCCTGGTGACTCGTTGACACTGGCCTTAGCTATGTTTTTTTTTCACAGAACGACCATTTTCATAGTACGCCTGGAACACTTTTACGCGTTGCCCGGTTCTTAACGATCCATGACTAAAATTGAGTAGTTTCTAACTTGGCATATGTCGAAGAACATCCACTTTGGATGTGTATGTAGCGAGTTACCAGTGTTTAACAACCAAACCGAAAGATGGCCCACCAAATGTATATCATATTTTATCTTTATATCGTATACAAATTTAGCGTTCGGGAAGTTTTAGAGTTTCCAAGAACTATTCCAAATTTTATTACAATCTATGTACTATATTACATAGCCCCCATAGTACCGATCGGTCCAAAAATTGTTTTTAGGGCATAATTTGTTTGATAATTGTTTATTTGTTAATGTATCGCAAACCATATTTGGCGTTTGGAAGTTTGTAGACGATGTGAAAAAAAGCAATGTAACAAGTTTTAAACCAAAGGGTCTACCTGGATACTGGAAAAATTTTTCACAAAATTTCAGTTTTGAAATTTAACTCGTTACGGCTTAATTAAAAAAAAAGTGTTTTTAGTTGTTATACAATTGTGACTAAGCTACTGAATATTTTTAAGCCAGTTTATTTAAAAAACGTATTTTTCACTATTTATGTCATTGTGATTAAACTTCTGAATAGTTTTGAACCATTTCTTTTAACTAAGTTTACTCTTTAAAAAAATTGTTTTCATTTGGTAAATAACTCTAATTGAGAACGTTCGCGCCTTCGTATTAAATCAAAACCATCCATCAAACAACAAATAATTAACAAAGAAAAAAAAAAACAATTTCCAAAAAGTGCAGTGAACGTAGTGGTTTAAGCTGCAGCAAAGCAGCATCAACATGAGTGACGACGATGAGGACAATATTACTTTGGAGTGGCAAAAAGTGAAAGCTGTCATCAGTTTTATGTCGTATGTAAAAGATATCAATGGATTGATAAGCTACTGAAGAACTGAAACTGATAGCAAAGACTTCACCTACATATAAACCAAAGGATGGACACGTTGGAGGTATGGTGCAGAAAATAGAAAAAGACAGGTCACTAATTAAAAAGATAGCCAAAGGCCTGAGTAGCCTATGCTATTATCCTTTATGTTAATTATTAGTTTTTAACTATTATTATAATTGTAAATAACAATAATAATAAATGAAAAAGACAAAGCATTTACAGTAGTAGCTAAACGTCCTCATTTGTCTACCCCATATGAAATTATTTCGCGAAGATATCTAGATAGACTGTCTTACCATGAAAACTAACTATCAATTAACCTACAAGACAATAGTATGAACTTTAGACGTCTGAAAAATTTGCATATTTTGGACCTTCCAGATTGATTTGGAGCACAATCAATCGTCCATTTTTATTTTTTTAATAAAATTCGATAATTGTTATATGACAGATTGCAAATAAAAACACATTAATAAAAATATTCATTATTATTTATACGTTTTTTAAGAGTATATCAAACACCATATTTTTTTAACACAGTCTTTTTATGCCTTTTTTTCATTTTATGAAAATTTTGTTTAAAAGATCCAAAAATAAAATTTGTTTAATATTTAAAAGAACATCTAGATAGTGAACTAGGTTAAGGTTTTATTATTTTACCCAAATATCGAGATTACTACATATAATAAAAACAATATTAATTGATAATAAAAATAATGTGTGCTAAAAATGTCTTTTGACTGAAATTCAATTCACAGTAATCCATGTAGATACATTAGATGTTATAATAGACTAAATTTAAACAAAAAGGCTACCAGATGATTGGAATTTTCATTTTATGTTTAATTTTTTTCTTTATGCAATGCAAGGCGTTAATTTAAAAAAGTTGTTACTCTATTGAAAACACTAAACTATATAAAAAATACGGTACAGGGTTTAAAAATGTGATACAGTCGAGGCGGCGCCCGACAGTGTAATATCCTGTACACTTTTTCTCGACAAAATTTTAGTTCTGCATAGTCCTTCTAAGAACCTTTCAATTGAAATTTTTTTTTTGGTGCAACATACCAATAAATTCCGTATATAAATTCCGTATATTTTTACCGGTTTTGATGAGAATCGAAAGTTACTTCAAAGAAGTTATTTAAAGTTCATGGGGTAAGTTTCAAGGGGATATGTTGAGGGGTGCGGGAGAAAACACGGTAAGTCGATTGCGGGGGCAGAGGGGTGCATCGATAAAATTTGGATGTGGGTTTGTACATTAGGGCCACATGATTAATCTTACCAAAATTAACTTCTATTGTATTTGCTCGATTCTGTTCATTTTTGACACACAGATGTATGTAACCATAACGCATCTCTCTGTAAAGTTTCAGATAAAAATATTTACTTAACGGCGTAGCTAAAAACCACGAAACTCTACTACGGGGGAACGGGGAAAGATATTGACATGATTCAACAAACTTCATCTTCTGGTAAAGTTTCGTGTCTCTAGCTCTTATAGTTTCCGAAATCTAGAGGTTCATACAGACGGAAAGACGGACCCATGTCAATCGCTACCCGAGGTTAAAATAAGTATTGTGGTATTGAGGACTTGAGGTTTGCCAAGCCTCCTTCTGTCCGTTACATACACTGCACAAATCTAGTATGCCCTTTGTACCTATAGGTACAGGGTATAAATATTAAGTATACGTTACTTGCTTATACATATTGTGAATACTTAAGTTTGTTTTATTTTTACGAGTAAGATGAACAAAAATTAATTAAAAATACTAAAGCGCTAAGTCACAATTAAATAAAAAGTAGATAACCTGAAATTTAAAAAAAAAAAAAATTTACATATGAATCGATCGGCAGCATTAGATATTAAAAATCGCTTGGGTTACGTTTTTGATCCGTATCTTGCTGATATTTCACCTTCGGCATTCGTGTTGAGTTGTTTCAATGTCCGTAGTTTATTGATAGACAATTTATACTTCAAATATTCCCACAAAAAAAGGTCAATGGAGTTATATCGAGCCATCACTTTCACTTTCTTGGTCTAAGAATTCTTCGTGGATTACAAGATACTGCTAGCTTTTGATAAAATTGTATTATTGTATTGTTGAGTTAAAAATTGTCAATTTGAAAATGTACAGGGTGGGCCATCTGTTGGCTTGGTCGTTAAACACTCATAATTCAGAACGTACCCGTCCAAAGTCAAAGCTCTTCGACATGTGGCAAGTTCAAAACCAGTCCATTTTAGTCATGGATCGTTTAACAACCAAACAACACGTAAAAGTGGTCCAGTGCTCGTACTATTAAAGTGGTCGTCCTGGGAACATCGACGCGCCATCGCTCGCAAGAATTTCACCTTGCTGGGACCATTTTTCGATTTAAATGATGTAACAATTGAAGCCCACGGACCATTCTCAGCGTCGCTTATTTGTTCAATGGATGGGAGAACAGCCAAATGAGTTTTCGTCAAAAAAAAAGTCATCGAAAATTAAGATGTTCGCATACGGGCCTGAAGAGCAAGCCGCGGCGGCCATTTGGGCGACATTATTTTTCATACATAAATGAGTAGTTTCAATCTCGGATGGTCCAACCTATACATCAAAGTAATAACGAGCTAACCAACGAAAAATATCGCATATATCTGTGGTTAAATTAGAATGCGTGTGAAAACTGTGAAATTTTCCTTAGCTATATTCGGCGGAATATATGTACATACTTATGGGGTCTGCCATGTCTCCTTCAGCCTGCACGAACTTACTAAATTTTGGGGTATAAAAAACAAGTTGTGGTATTCATAAAATAAAAATTTTTAGCAATACATTTTACATTCTAAAAAATTATGTTTTTGTATAAAACATAAGCAAGTCAGCATGACTTTTAGCTAAGACAATAACCATAGGATTATTAGCGCCATCTAGCGTCCACTTTACACCAACGTTTAAGCTCTTTGCAAAAAAATACAACAATGCATTATTGTAGAGATTTTCGGAAAACGTCAAAATGACAAGCAAAAGGTGAAAAGGCGCATAAGAAAAGAGCAGAAAAGAAACAAACACACAAACCACCCCCATGAGAAAATGGCTTGCAATTCAACCACCAAGTTAACCAAACTTAACTTTAAAGAATCCCATTAATGTAGTTCACAACTGATTAATTTACGTATAGACTAACCGTATCATTAACTTAATAATAATATGGTATTTATTCCGGAGACAGGTTGATTTCTTTTGCACAGCGCGTTTAGGCATTGAACCACCAACCAACCCACCCACTCAGACTCTCTGCCGCCCACCTGACAGTCAACCAGACGCTCTCTTTGGCTGCTGTGTGCGCAGCCATCTCCATGGCAGAGCCAAAATCTCTAATGAAAATCATGAAAAATTCATGGCTGGCAGAAATACAGCAGACCAGCTCTCGTGAGTAAACGGCAACACTTTGACTCTGCAACAACGAAAAGCTACGAGCAGCGTGCTTCAAGTGCAACCAAAAGAATATTTAGTGTTTTGATAGCGTTATAACTATTATCGTAGCATAGTGCTAGGCGCTATTTGATACATTCACTGCTTTGGAAGTTGGTATTCCTCTCGATAAAGTTGTTCTTTAGAACGCTACAGCTCATGGAAAATTTCCCAAACGCCGCCTGAATCTGAGGTGTGAGTGTGTGTGTGTGTGCGTGTTTTGTCCGAGTCATCGCGGCGCAGTGTGAAACGATTGTATAATTTCAGATACACGGAATACATAGGAATTCAAAAAAGGATGTGCCTAGTTTGTTCAAAAATAAACACACACAGCAAACAAAGGCTAACAAAAGATTTGTAGTGCTACGTAAGGCCTAAGTGAAATTTGATATTCTAATGCGCACCGCCTCAAAGTATACATCAAAATCGAGATACACGACATAATAACTCTGCGTTTTGTTGTTGTTGTTGTTGCTGCTGCTGCTTTTGGCACAAACTTTTCGGTGAAATTCGTAGAAGCTCCAAAAGCGAATGTGGGCACAAAGCAGAATCGGGAAAAATTAGGCAAAAGCAGAGTGTATATAGACGCAGTGACGTGTTTGTCAGAGAGGGTGCGAGAGAGGGAGGAGTGGTGGAAGAGAGCGTTAACGCCGTAGCGACGGAGAGCCTAAAGAGAGAGTGGCAGAGAGAGGAGACGAGTTGGCATGTGGATGCCATCGTGTGTGGAACGTATTAAGCAAGAGAGTCAAAATGCATAAACAAAATGTAAAGTACATCAAATAAAGTACTCTGCTTAAATGTAAAAATAATTATTTTAATGTGAATTAACCAACTTAACATATCATGTAAAACGCCTCTTTACTTGCTTTTTTGACAAGTTTAGCATAAATATTAAACCAATTATACATATAACTACAATTAATGAATTAATCTAAGCAAGAAAATTTTGCCAATATCGCATACATATCACTCTTGTAAAGAGAAATTCGGCATTAAGTTTCAAGCATAAAGTATCTAATATAAATAAATCAAACATATCTGAAAGTCTATATCTAAACTGAACAAATAACTATTTTATTGTCTAAGTAAATATATACAAAAATCTACACTATATCGATACATATCTATGACGCAAAGTCAAATCAACGTAAGATAAACTTAATAAAAATCATATCAACCAAAATTGCCAAAGCAATATAGACATAAGAGAATAAGAGAACTAATTCGAGTAAACTGATTTTTAAGATCGTCGAATAATTTTTTAAAAAGCCATTAAGAGGACCAATGCCATAAATTAAGAATCAATGAGTTCTGGAACTCATTAAATATAAACTCTAAGCCGATCCAATGTTAAAGGTAAGTCCAAGAATAAATTTTATAAAATATGAAAACTTATGACTACCCAAAACTGCCACTACGATTTTGTAAATTATTCTGGTCTTATCACTACGAGCAGAGTGAACGCAAAGCGGAATATCCTGTACCAAAAGGTACTCCAAAAATATGTATTCCAGCATAACATATTAACGTCGAGTATATATTTTGAGTCAACATGATTTTTATATTCATAAATAGAGATCGCAAATAAGAGTTATGGGGTTTAAAAAAATCAAAACGAAAAAAGTGCGTTGGATGAAAGTGCAAGCCGGACTATCCGGATTAAGGATAAATTTTTATTCTTAATTTTTATCAAAAAAAATCAAGCCTAAATCTTTTTTTTTGACTTTAAAAATAAAGATGGCGTACGTTAAAGTCGGGCGCGAACGACTTTGGGATACCCTGTACCGCTACATTGCAACCAAATTCGTTAATTTGCTTAAGAATTCCAAAATATATTGATTTGCCAAATTTGGTTCATAAACAAACAAGAAACAGACGAATTTTGCCCCAAAAACGTTTTTTTTTTTACCGATGGGCGCTATACAATATAGTCAACCGGTTTTTATAAAATTTGGTAACGTGCTGCGAAACTCTAAAAAAATTAATAAATACCAAATTTTGTTATGGGCTCGAATATATATTAATTCAGTTAAAACAATATTAAACAACTAGCAAGCTTGGATAACGTGTTATCTTTCTTTTTTTCCATGTTAGGTATATTATTTTTAATGTGATCTAAGGACTGCTTGTATAATAACTTCGTTTAGGGCCTGAATATGTAAACACAAATCCATGAAGTTCAGTTACGATACCTAAGGCAAAAACACACTCACAACCACACGCGGTAAAACACTGGGCACGGGGCACGCAAGTAATCAAGTAAATTTAGACGTAGAGCCTAAAAGCATGCAACAAAGCTTGAATAAAATCAATATTGAGAGTATGTGGGTGTGTGTATGTGTGCGTGAAAACTACCCTGCAGTACTGATGGTGGCGATTGCAAGCTTCGAACTAACCTACTCGGATGGTCCGCGTATGGGTATCCAACGGACTAGCCCTTCGAAGAACGGATGTCGAACTAGCAAAACCGAAAAAAAATGAACTTAGTCCTGTCTACTTTTGTAACCCTATGCCCACCACCCTATGCAGTAAAATAAAAAAGTGCACATATTTAAAAGTGTGTAAGCAGGGATATAAAATTAAAATGTCAAATACGAAGTAAAATAAAAAACAAGCTGAAAATATATATGCAAATTTATAGCAAAGGGCATGTTCGTAAGATGAATACACAAAGTACTGCATTATCTATCAGCTGTAAGTATCAGAATACGTTCTTTAAAAAAAATAAATTTATTTAATAATAACAATTATTCACATTTTATACTTCAGCACCTAAAAGCACATGTAAAAATTGAGTACATTTTTATGTCGAATCACTTGGTAAGTTTAGTTTTGCTTTAATGTATTTAAATATTACCTTTCTAGATGCACACTGGATCTGTAAAATCAAAAACCAGCGTAAAAAAATATAGCACCCATAATAATAAATAATGTAAAATTTAAATTATTTATAAAATAAATAATAATTAAAAAAAAATTAAAAGTATTTTAAATTGTTTTTGTTTTGTGTTGCAGCATGTTGAGCGAATTAAACAGATGGGTAACCTTTGCTCTATGCACCACATGGGTGCCATTTGCAGTACCCACCAGATGGGTAGTCATTGCACCACGCATCATTGGGACTACCCATGAGGTAAACGGTCCACATGTCCTAGGACATTTTGTGGAAAAAACGAAATGAAGCAATGTATTGGTGGTGTCTTGTAAAGTGGTTAGTGGTGGTCTGCTAGTGGATGCCCATTTCATCACTTCCGAACTAGTGCGCAGTACTGCAGGGAAGTAACTAGAAAAATCAACGAAACATACACAAACACGCTGGCACACTGTACACGGCCTATTGAAATTTAGATTTTTATGATTATCGCCTGTGAAAGTCCAAAACAATTGTAAAATCTCTCGCACAGAGTAGGAGCTGTCAGACGCCAAAGGGTGATTATACGAACGTGTGACAATGTTTAACTTAAGCCATAAAATGAAATTTAATTTTCAATTACTGCGGCTGGCATTCGACGATGACGACAATTTGCTTCAAGCGCCAATAAGTGACTAGGATATTCGCGTTAAAACTCAAAGGGCTACAGTAATAAAAATGCGATACAGTCGAGTCTATTGGCCCTAAAAAAAAAGAACTGCCTCATTTTCTCATTTAAATATGCAAATACAATACAACCAATATACAAAACTAAAATTCAATAGAAACTTCACATCGAGGCTGTTTTGGCTCATTTTGGATGTTGTTGTTGCTAAACAATTATGGACAGGCAGTAAAATTCAAGTGGTTGGAACACTTTAAATTTGTTGCAGCTGCTTCAATTTGCTGCATCAAAAATTTACACCCTTTGGTTTTTTTTACTCACTTACTTTTCCACCGACCACGGACGCTGGAAAAATATCCCAACCGCTGTACAAATTGGCTTCAAAGTTAGTGTTAACTTTAGCTTCAGTTTTAGCTTCGGCTGTGGCGCATATGCCCTTAACTAGCCAAGGCAAGTGTTTGGTTTACTGGCTTGGCCATTTGCGCGGTTCGTGTTGCATACTTCCAGGCGGATAATGACTGCAAAAATGCGCTCGTTCTGGCGTTGCGCGTAACTTTTCCTAAGTGGGTGAAGGTAATTTTCTATGTAGCTCACGCGCAATTTCATGCAAATTGTTTTTATTCTCGTCGTTGTTTGTGTTTTTTTGGCTTTCTTTCTACTTTACATACTTTTCGGCGTATTACATGAGACCCTCTGCAGCGTAGCATTTTAAGTGCTCTTATCCATGATGTCATCATCGCCAGCACATAGAACCTTAAACATGCGTTAAAGCACATAGAGACCGAAAAAACGAAAAAAAAAATTGAAATGTTCAATAAACGTCTAAATACAAATCATTGGTAAATATTCACAAAAAGCTTGCTCAAGAAATGTTTTGTGGCGACCCAGAACCCCATAGCAATAATTTAAATACCTTGAATTGTGCCTGTCAAGGGACTCTTGTCATATGCGGGCTGTCGCATTTCCTTACCCTATATTGAGATTGACTCAATGGGATATGTGCATTTTGCTTACCAGTTGGCGATCGATACTTTGTGATTTATTTTTTTTAACAAATTTAATTATAAAGTTTATATTAATGCCCAGTATCCATTGCTACGGTTTAACAAGTCCCTCTGACGGTCCGTCCATCCACACGTACAAACGCTTAGATCCTAGAGACTACATATAAGAGCGACAGAGCTCAAATTAAAATACTGAACAGCATAGCTTAAAAGCGCAGAATTCTTCTACGGTAACCAGGAAGCGATATCAAGACAAATCTCAACGGAAGTGGGATTATACGAAATTATTATTTGGAAATATTGGCTCATAGCTCAATCGCTACTCGAAGTTTTGATAAGCATTTTACTATAAAGAGAACTTATGGTCTGGCACATCTACTTCCTTCTGTTATATACATTGCCAAACCTAGGATTTCCTTGATTCTCTAGGTAGGACTACGTTTTATTGCATATAATAAATGTGACAAATGTATGACTTACGTATGTATGTATTACATTGTAGAGTATATTTCAGTTTTAAGTGGTCACCGAGCATGGTCCAGTGAACACAAATTGCGCAATGAAAGTCAAACGCAAAATGTCTAAACACTCCTAGTAACTTTTCGCTGCCATTTTGTTGGGCATATTTCCGCACATGTGTCATTACATCAGATGACATGCTGTCTCGGCAAGCGGCAAGCGGCAAGAGAGCAACAAAATTTCAAGGTCCACGTAAAAGATGCTTAAGACAGCGCCAGATGGGCGGGTGCCCCCCATGACAATGACGTAGCATACGTTCCCTATTCCCGGGCAAGGCCCAACAGGCGGTACAACTTGGATGACTAACTGCTGATGGCAATGCCACTACGAACTTTTTTAAGCCACCCCCACTGGAAGAGAGCGGCAAGAAAGAAAAAGGGAGCGTATTTGTGCGTGCGTTGCTTATTTTTAATTCATGAAATGTTCTTTACCTAAAATAATTTACACATTATGCCAACTTGTATCGTGTATCGGGTGGGATAGACAGCGAGTGATGCCCAAAATTTTCCATTTCCATTGCCTCATTGACACACTCACGATGGCGTTTGACGTCCTGTGACTGTCAGAGGCGCATGCAAAGGAAGCTACTCCAAATCACTTAAATAATTGTCACTTACTGATGTGAACATTTAGAAGCAAAGACAACAAGATACATACATATATATATAGGTACATTAGGGTGGGTCAATTTATATGGAGCCGAAAAAGTAGGAGT
Organism: Chymomyza fuscimana; assembly: GCA_949987675.1. NCBI lineage: Eukaryota > Metazoa > Arthropoda > Insecta > Diptera > Drosophilidae > Chymomyza > Chymomyza fuscimana. Next base: position 91,530,803 of record OX465088.1, read on the forward strand.
ATTCTATGGACAATTCTAAGCAACTTTGCCCATGAAACCATAGGTCTATTTTGAATTTCGAGGTTTTTTCCAACATTTGGATTTTTAAGCCAAAACTTGTCATCTTATGTGAATATGGGGGGTTTCGGGGCTCAAGGAATTCATTTTTGATGTTTATTTTTACTTATGAGTGCCGCCAGAGGGCGTTGTGTAAAAAAAATCGATTTAAAAAAATCGACCAAAAGAACAAAGCATATTTATCGACGCAAAAAAAACAAGGCGAATAGATTGTTACTGTTATTTGTGGCAACTAGCAATCCATCTATGAATTTGAAAATTCTAGCAACCTACATAATCAGAGTATATGTGCCGATGCATTTCAATATTAAGTATTGCAATTCAGTCGTGTACGGTAGCGTATTATTTTCAAATTCATTCGTTGGATACCATATTTGTATACAAATTTACGCGAAGTTGTCAATAATGTCATTAAAGAAAAAATTTGGTACAGTCGAGGCGGTGCCCGACAGTGGAATACCCTGCAACTTTTGTCTCGAAAAAATTTTTCCTGCATATTCCTTCTAAGAACTTTCCAATTGGATTTTTTTTTTTTGGTGAAATTCGACATTTATACCTATAAGTTCCCTAAATTATTACCGATTTTGATGAAACTCAAATATTACGTCAAAGAATTTATTTAAAGTATATGGGGTAAGTTTCAAGTTGGTATGTAGAGGGGTGTGGGAGAAAACACGGTAAATCGTTTGCGGGGGGTGGGGGACCACATCGATAAAATTTGGATGTGGATTTGTTTATTAGAGCCACATGAATCAGCTTACCAAAAATTGTGATTCTAGGTCACATGTAGCCATAATTGCGTAGAGTCAAATATTGACGCAGTTTATTGGCAAGGGGAGGTGAAATTTGCACATTTTTGACTATAACTTTTGCTGTATTTGTCCGATTTTGTTTATTTTTTACACACAGATGCATGTAACCACAAAGCATCGCTCTATTAAATTTCAGATGAAAATATTTAACGGTGTGGCTAAAAACCGCGAAACTCTACTGCGGGGGAACGGGTGAAGATATTGACATGATTCAACAAACTTCATCAATATGCGCACCTGGTGGTAAAGTTTCGTGTCTCTAGCTCTTATAATCTCCGAGATCTAGGCGTTCATACGGACGGACGGACGGACGGACGGACGGACATGGCTCAATCGCTACCCGAGGTTATGATAAGCATTTTGGTATAAAGGACTTGGTGTCTGCCACGCCTCCTTTGGTCCGTTACATACATTGCACAAATCTAGTATACCCTTTGTACCTATAGGTACAGGGTATAAAAAGAAGCAGAAAATGTGTTTTTTATATTTAAATTTTCAAATACTTATAACGTATTTTTGGAAAATAACACGTTGGTAAAGCAGTTTATTTTATTTCTTTTAAACGCGTTTTAGAAGAAAATCAAAAACATGTTATGACGGTGACAACTGAAAGCCGTGCGAATTATCCTAGACTTGATAGCAAGAAAGACTTTCAAACATAACTCCTTGTCGCTTCTCTTCTATTAATAAATTCTTTTTTCTTCATTTTTCACATATGTTTTTATCGTTTAATTTGAGTTTGTGAAGAAAAAAACAAATTGAAATACGAAAAAAATATGCTTTGTTCTTTTGGTCGATTTTTTCAACGCTGAACATTTTGGGCTAATAAATATTTGGATTGCAATACGAGGAAGTCAAATATTTCTCAAGAAGCGAATAAATGGCAAAATATGCATGAAACGCCCTCTGGCGGCACTCATGACCCCCAAAACCCCCCATATACACATAAAAAGATGAAAAGTTTTGGTTTAAAAATACAAAGGTTGAAAAAACCTATTTTTTTAAGTCTGCAAGCTCGAAATTCAAAATAGACCCATGGTTTCTTCGGCAAAGTAGCTTAGAATTGTCCGTAGAATGCTACTAGGGGTCGCCGCGAATAGGCAAAAACTTTGGCCCACCCTAAGGTACATACATACTATGACATACATACTCTTATGCACTTGAGTATGGGTTATACATGTAAAGATAGACACGACCAGAATATGAAATATTTATGAAATTACATCTAAAGAAACAATCTACAAAAGTTAGTACCCGTTGTAGCTGGTATGGCTGTGTGTATGTGCATGGAATCAATTGACTGAATGACTGACGGACTGACATGCTGGTTGACAGTTGGCCGAGTGTCAATCGCGTTCAAGTTTGGGACGACTGCAACTGTCAACCTGCTTATATATTCTCAAGTCTCACATTTTTAATTCAGTTTTTAATTGCGTTAAATCAATTTTGTTATGCCAATGGAAAAGCACCTGAATGTTTCCAGGTGCTTGAAACGTGCCAACTATAAATACTCCGGCATGTGTTTTAGTTCACAGCTCTTTTATAATGGGTCTTAAAGGTAATCAAAGTTTTATATCCCACCGACGACGCAGTGTCTTTCTCCGCGGATGCGTTGCTCTCTAACCAATTTTTTTCTTCTCATGCGCCAAATTTTGTATAAGTACGTGGGTACATTTCAAGGGAAATGGAAGTCAAAGTGGTTTCCTCATAATAGTTGATTAACTTGGTGACTCCATACTATAGAAATATTAAAATATTTACTTTACTTTTTTAATTTTATTGCAGTTTATAGATGATGGAATCTGAAGTGTAAGCTTTTAAGTTTCCAACCCATCTCAAAAAAAAGTAAGAAAGTATATATAAATATTCCAAGTCTCAAATCGATATTTTTGTTACGTACAAATGGACAGATCGATCTGCAACGCCTCCTTCCGACTGCGACAAAAAAGGAAAAAAATATTTATGGCTTTTGACACATTAGGTGTAAGGTAGCATAAAAATGATAAAAAAAAAATGTATTTACTGATGCTACTGGGACTGAATAGCTTTAAAGTATTCCAGCTGGCAGACTCCTCAGTGCATTAATAGAATTTTCAGACTGCTCTTTCCTCACCTAAAGTCACATGTGCTCTTGTTACTCTGTTTGCTTTTAATTTACTATTGACTGATTCGTAATTTTAGATAAGCAAATGGAGAGCTGCTAGCGCTAGCTAGAAAATCCAGTAAAATGTTTTGTCAATATTTGCCAGACAACGATGAAGACGAGAGTAACAAAAACATTAGTGATGAGCCAAGTCTAAAGCAGAACTCTTAGAGGAGCTTTCAATTGTTTGCTTGCTTTAAGCATCTTTTAGATGTTTTCCTGATTGATTTTACATGGCAGGCTGCATCCACTCCTTCTTCATTAATTATGCATATAAGTAGAGCTGAGCTTGTTTTTATTCTTTTTTATTCAGAGAAACGAAATTTCAGTGCAGACAATAATCTTAGCTCACGTCCGGACACGTTTGGAATTAAGCTTGCTGCAGCTCTTATTGTTCTGGAGCTGTGTGTGTTGATGTTTTTGGCGATGTCGGGAGCCACGTTGGTGGCGGTGGCCATTTAATGAGATTATTTGGTGTTAAGTGGCCAGACAAACAGTCGGTTGAATGGAGTTGATTGCCGCAGGAGCGCAGGAGCTGCAGTTATGGCTGGCTTATTGCCAGCATTATAACCGGCAATGACTTTTTAAATACAAAGTGTCGACGCACTGCTTCGCATTTTGAATTGAGACGCACAGAATTCCATATTAAGTCAGTCAAATACTTTCGTTTTACGAGAACTATTCTTAACTTGTGGAAAAGGTAACCAACAATTCAAAACCGTAGCAAAGCAAATGATGACAAATCGTGATCATAATGATTAAGATGATGATGATGGTGACAATGTAGTGCACGTCGGCTGCTTAAAATGTATGTCAAGTTGACGGTTTTGAGCAGTGAAAACATGTGAGAGACACACAAGAAAAAAAGCAAGAAAAGATTAAAAAAAATGTGGTACAGTCGAGGCGGTGCCCGACAGTGGAATACCCTGTACCTTTTGTGTCAAAAAAATTTTTCCTGCATATTCCATCTAAGAACTTTCCAATTGGAATTTATTTTTTTTTGGTGAAAATCGATATTTATACCTATAAGTTCCCTAAAATTTTACCCATTTTGATGAAACTCGAATGTTACAGCAAAGAACTTATTTAAAGTATACGGGGTAAGTTTCAAGTTGGTATGTTGAGGGGTGTGGGAGAAAACACGGTAAATGGATTGCGGGGGTCGGGGGGACCGCATCGATAAAATTTGGATGTGGATTTGTTCATTAGAGCCACATGAATGAGCTTACCAAAAATTGTGATTCTAGGTCACTTGTAGCCATAATTGCGTAGAGTCAAATATTGACGCAGTTTATTGGCAAGGGGAGGTGAAATTTGCACATTTTTGACTATAACTTCTGTTGTATTTGTCCGATTTTGTTCATTTTTTACATATAGATGCATGTAACTACAACGAATCGCTCTGTTAAATTTCAGATGAAAATATGAAAAGGTGTGGCTAAAAACCGCGGAACTCTACTGCGGGGGAACGGGGAAAGATATTGACATGATTCAACAAACTTCATCTGCTTAGGAAATATGCGCACCAGCTGGTAAAGTTTCGTGTCTCTAGCTCTTATAGTCTCTGAGATCTAGGCGTTCATACGGACGGACAGACGGACGGACGGACGGACGGACGGACGGACGGACGGACGGACGGACGGACGGACGGACGGACGGACGGACATGGCTCAATCGCTACCCGAGGTTATGATAAGCATTTTGGTATAAAGGACTTGGGGTCTGCCACGCCTCCTTCTGTCCGTTACATACATTGCACAAATCTAGTATACCCTTTGTACCTATAGGTACAGGGTATAAAAACTACAAAGGAATTGCAAACCCAGAAAAGTATGCGCCAGCTTTTCCCATGTGGCATAAACACACACACATTCACCTTCATGTGGTCACATTGACTTGTGGTTTATGTCCCCCGCTATCTACTTTTATTTGGCATACTTTAAGGTGTTTGTTAAAAAGCTTATGTAAAGTATATACACTGGGCGCTTCGCACGCCAAAATAGGAGCAAGTAAAAATATTGGACAGAAAGCATTATTTGACGCACGGATTTCGTCAAGCGAATTGGCAACGCTCATGGATTTCGAGTCGCTGAATACGAATTCGCCCTCACAGTTTTTCCTAGATCCCACATTCTTTCCAGAATCAAAGGAAAATGTGGGAAAAATTCAGGCTATTTTATAGTTGCATTTCGTGAAGAACCTCAGCACCTCATTTATGGCGATTCCTAGTTCTTTTATCGTTCAAAGTCCTTCTACTACTGACTACTTCCCGGAAACTGGTACTAGCCGCTTTCTCGCTATCATTCTTAATATCTGTATTTTGACCATGGTCTTCAATTCAGATTCCTGCCTTCCACTTGATGTGAGATGGACGAGAAATTGGGTTACTTAAGTACTTAATCTATCTTAATTATCTCCCTCTTTGTTCAGTGAAGAAATACTAAAGTGTTATATGAAGAGTGGAAAGATTTTTCGGGATCTACCAAAAGCTTTAGCAGTACATTTTTTGAGCTACATAGCTTCCTTTTCTTTGTAACAAACTTTGAAAACTTGCACAAAATTACTTAAAATATACCCCTTGCACATTAAGGTACTCCGTTCAATAAAATAAAATTATGATCTTGAGCTATTAACTCAATTTATCGTTTAACCTACGATTTCCATTACGGCTTAATATAAGATAGTTACCGCCGTTTAAACAAAAATGCGAATCCAACTATCACATTTTGTCTACCTTGATACGAAAGGAATACAATCTAGTTTTATATTAGTTACTGGTCCCATTATTTTATTTCTTCAAGTTATTCTTATCAGATGCTTCTACTGGTTCAAAGAGAAGTTGACGAGGTTTGAGTTTGCTGCATACGAGGCACTACTTAAGAGAAGTTAGTTATAAGAATATATAATTATTGGCATTCATAGATGTTATTTTTATACCCTGTACCTTATGGTACAAAGGGTATATTAAGTTTGTGCAAGCCCAAAATGTATGTAACATACAGAAGGAGTAGTGGGAGACCCCCACAATTTTACCTAAAGTATGATCAGGGTGACCCATGTCTATAACTCATAGATGGTAAGAGCAACCAAACATTCAGATTAGATGACTTTTTATGGCAGGGGCGATAAGTTTAGTTTATTTCTTTCTCTTCTATTTATCTCCCATATGGATGTTTCAGATGGCCACGAAGGAAAACAAAAGTTTTAGATTGATAATTCGTTTGTTTATAAAGACTAGGGGGCACCGCTCCCGTCATGCGTCATACGCCAACCCCCGTATGGTTTTCTTTATTCGATTTAGATCATCAAGATCATAATATCCCCAGTGCATTTCATTATATCCATAATACATGCTTTCATGCATGCTATAGTCGGTCCAGCCCGACTTTAAAATACCCTGTACTTTAAAACTCTGCGATATGCGTGTAGTGTTTACATCTTGTTCTTCTCGCCTAACTTCTGCAACCTCACTCCTCATAGGACAGATCGGTAAAAAAAACGCTTTTGGTGCAAAAATCGTCTGTTTATGTTTATTTACGAAGATATCGTAACCAAATCCAATATCTTTTGGACTTTTTAAGCAGAATATCGTATTTGATTGTAATGTGGTGGTACAGGGTATCCCAAAGTCGTCCGTGCCCGTCTTTGTTATTGTTGTAAATGCCACATATGTATTATCGAAATGATATTTTGATCATACGGTTAGTAAATTAATTATGGCCCTCTTGTAGCCCCGCTAATTTTTACCCTTATTCCAACTCCTGGTATTAGCAATAAGTTTTATTGATGACTGCGCTTATTGTTCATGAGTTCAATGACTGCAAAGGTTAAAGTTGAGGCGCATGCACAATATTTGTACAAACTGTCTCTCTTTCTCTCTTTGTGTTTTCTTTAACAAAATGGCGTCGCCTCCATTGTTGTTTTAATTTTTTGTAACAACAAAGTTGGATTTACTTTGACGGACGAGCTCAGCGAGTCATTATATAATAATAATTATGGTTTTTCATGACTATTTCATTAGTTTGTTGCCGTAGCCGAACCACAGCATACTCTGGCAGTACAATATGACTCTCTGGCCCACTGCGAACCATCATTGTGTTTCTGCTTTGCGTTTTTCCTTTTTTTATTCTTTATATGTAAATTATCGACCGCGTTTCGTTCGACGAGGACGATGATGAAAGTAGCGGCGGGAAAGAAAAGAAGTCGGTTGGACCAAGAACACTGGACACACGACATGGTCTGACACGCAGCAATGTTACCCTTGCCATTACCTGCGTCGCGTCGTCTCCATTGCTGCCCTTGGGCCGTGCTGCGCGGGCACGGGTCTGTAAGTGGTTAATGCTACATGCCCGCTAGCCATTTGTGAGCCCATCCATACAAATACACGTACATATATGCATATGTACCTACATATTCTCCTGCGTACCATTTCGGCGGCCACACGTATGTCACAATATGTATGTATATATACATATATATGCATATACAATGTATATGTATGTTGGTGTGTTGTCTTTCTATGTGTATGTGCTCACGTATTCATTATCATTATCTTAATGAAGCGTTATATAAGGTGCATTATAATTATAGATTTTTTCATTGGACGCACTGTCAGCTAATGAATGGTCTTCGCTCTATCGCCCCCAATCCCTATATACTTGCTATTAGATGTAGCTGTGACTCCATGGAGCTGTTTGCTAAAAGTCAGTAAAATTAGGCTCATTAAACGCTATTAGACCCGAGCAGATTGTGAATTTCACTTCTTTTTTTTTTGCGTTTGATATTTTATAAAGCACTTTTCTGAAGAGCGGTTGAGCAAGGAAGACAAAGGTTGGCAACTCCCAAAGTTATTTCCAATGGAGCTCTTCATTTATCCTATTAAAATGTCAGTCAAACGGTTGAAGGGTCATAAAAACACTGGGAGGATACTCTCGTACAAGCGTTAAAAAAAATATAAATAAAAAAATGGCGTTTGTAAAGACAGGCGTGACCGAATTTGTTATACTCGTTACTCAAGGCCAAAAACATTATTTTCTGCAAACAGTAAGTTGGTGGTAACTTAAGTACTTGCGTCTGATTGCATATAGTAATAAAAAGCAGTTTCAATATAAACGATTATATGAAGGCGTCCTAGGGTGGGCTTGAAACTTTAGTCTAAAAGATATACGTTTAGTAGTGTGCAAATCGATTGTGAGCTGATGAAAATTTGAATCGTCAAAAGGTCAATATAGTTTTGATTATTTGGGTTACATGAGGCCAAATACTAAACTTGGTGTCTTCAGCGTATATCGACAATGACTTTGAAAGCGTTTTGTTTTTAATACAGAAAATTGCAATCTATAAATTATAGATTTGTTTTTTTTACAATCAGTTCTTTTACTCTATCCGCATAGTTGAATAAATTTTTAAAAGTGGTCTGCTCATCGATGCGAACGAGGCAGTCCTATTTATAATATAAGCCTACCAAAATTTTTTTATTTTTAAATTTATTTGGCTTTCTTTCATGCAGATTCCAAAGATTTGATTATATATATGTGTGTATTATGTACACAACGAAAGGAACTAAGTTGAGTAAAGCTCGCAAGTTACCAATATTATTGTCTATAAGAATTTTTTTTGTTTTCATATTACAAAAAGGGTATGTTACATCTGGACTGGCTGGAAACGCGAAACTTGGCTAGGGGAACATGTGACTATGTGCACATTTTGGAGTCCCTCGCTCTTTGGGTTTTCGGGATCACAAATTGCTATCCTTACTGGCCTACTGGTGTGTAGTATACTTCACAGGGTCAGAATGGGTTCTATTCTACTGTTACATACACTTGATGAATGTTAATGTAGCCTAAAGTAATAGGTATACAAATATATACGTACTCGTATACATATGCATATTATATTGTCAACATAAAGTGTATTGAATTATATAGGTAGGTTATGGCAAGTATACTTGTGTTTGTAACCGAGTGTCACTCTTTTTGTGAATCAATATGCACTGTACTTTGTGTGTGTGCGTGAATCTGTGTGTGTGTGTGTGTGTTGAACCGAATGTGAACACATTTTCCAAACGCATTTGGTGAACAATTAAAATTAAAAATTCATATTCATTGGCAACTTGCTGCATGGAAAATGTTTGACAAGCCTGACACAAATAACAGAAGGACTACATACACACACACACACATACATATGCATACATACTATATACAAGCTTACAAGAGGCAATTTATTTAAAATACAAACACTCACAAACATAACTCTATATTTTATATTATACATAGATATATGCTTGGGATTGCGTATGAGTGCATTTCAGTACATATTTGGTATTCAATTTAAATTTTTAATAATTTTCAAAATTGATGAGTGGCAGAGAGAGAGTAAGAGAGAGTGAGAGGCCACCAAAAAATAAGGTTAGTTGGTAAGCCAGTTGGTAAGTAAAGCCCAAAATTAGGTAATAGCAAAGCTGTAGCAAGAGACATATGATATCATAATGGCACAGAAACTGAAATGAAAAATTAATTTGATTTTTCCTTTGGCGAAATACTATAAGAGCTCTTGAACACAATTCAACTAAAGTGCAGTACATTGAGTGACTCAGTTAGTTATTCAGCTTGTCAGTATTCTAATTTTTTATATGTATGGGTCCTGTCGATGTCTACCTTCAAATTCAGTTGATGCCATTTCAGCAGAAGACTGTATGATGAATTTTTAAATAATTAAAACAATTTGTGGCATACTTTTAGGTAGCACCCATAAAAACACTTAAGTTGAGGTAACCCAAACATTTATATGTTAAATTTCACAGGCCATTAAATTTACTGAGTCGAAACTGTCAGTAACAGAAACAGCGGACACATCAGTTCAGACATATTCTGAAGTTTAACTGTCAATCAAAGTTTGAAACGAAAACTTTGTAATATATGCAACCTAGGGAAAGTGGGTCCACAACAAAGTTCTTCTGGAGACCAGCAACCACTTAGCCGAGCTATTTCCCTGTCAAGCCGTGCACAAAGCCTTTAAGTGCCACAAAATGGCAAACGGGTTAAGCGGTGGGTTGCGACGGCACCAGATTTATGGAAATTTTTGCCTCTACCTGCTGTGAGCAATCGAAGAGACAAAGAGAGTGAGAGAATGACGTAGGCAGCCTTTTGTTGTTTGCCTAATGAAAATACAATTCAATTGAAAATTGGTTAAAGTGAATTGATTTTCACTTTGAAGATTGTGGCGCACTTTCCACACTTTTCATCTGTAGTTGACATTCAGCAGCATCCGCCTGCCGCCTCAATTCACCTGCCTTAGCCAAGTCATCGATGGTTTTTGTTCTCCTTGTTGCCCCTCATTGGGCTTATCTTTTTTTTGCATAATTTAGCCGCGTTTCGGACAAAGCTACAGTTAGCTTTTGCTATAAAGTAGATATCCTAATGTGTATGGTATGGCCTGTGTTTGCGTGTGTGTGTTGGGCTCGGATAGCTGCCCATTATCCGCAGTAATTTATGCAATTAGCCCGATTAACAGGTTTCGCTTGTTATTTATGCCACTGACGAGCAGACAGCCCCAACTATACGATACCAAGCCAACTTGGCCGAATCGGCCTCGAACACATACACTCACTAGTGGAACTGTATTGGCTTTGTTGGTGTTCAAATTAAGACTGTGTGCGTAGACTGAGTCGCCCACCTTCGATTGACTCACGTTGGATCGATACTCATTGTCCTAAGCGACATTTTCTAGTAGGTCTTCTAGTGTTCTACTTATTCCATCATAATTGATGTAATTGTTGTTGTAATTTCAAACGTTTGTTTTAATTGGGTTTATGCATTAATGATCATATTTAACTCAACCATTTGACCAGTGAAAACTTTTATACTGGGTCTTTTTACAATCTGCCTTGCCTTAGCGGCGACCTAGACACCCTATATCGACCAGCACACCCACAGAAACGAAAAAATCCTTTGTTGGCCAAAATAATAACTCTATGGCAACGGCCATAATGCGTGTCGGCTAAGCTAAGCGAGGGCTAGCTCCAGCTAGCACGAAGGACACGACATGGCACGACAAATATCCTCAGCCAAGCAATTGCTAGGATACGCGCTGCCAACACCCAAAACAACAACACGTCAGGATAGTCGCACTTGGCTGTTGGTCGCAGTAACAACTAGCAACTGGCAACAGCAGGGCATTATAAATAATACAAAAAATTTAAGTAAAACAATTAGATTTGTGTTATGTAAAACTAGCTTAATAAATATTAGAAAAATACCAACTAGAGGACTAAAAAAGCAATGGTGACATAATTCGGAAAATGTAATGTAAATGTGAGTGTGTGTGTTCCATTTCGACATGTCTCTGAGTCAGAAAATTTACAAAATCAAACATTTTACGCAGAAAATTTGTCAAAAATATGTCGAAAAATTTCGCAAGGATACAGTTTCTCGTTTTTAATAAAGTGACAAATAATTCTTGAAGCTTACTTAAAACATTTTTATAAAACTGTTAAAGCCATAAGGTGACTTTTGTATTTTCAAGAACAAAAGAAGGAAAATATACATTATATAAATACATACATATGTACCTACATATATTGAATTTTTTATAAATATTTCGATACCACTCGCGATGTAACTAAGCAACGCGCATTGCAAACAAACGCAAAGTAAGTAAAAATATGCATACATACACATGTACATATGTAAATGCTTATATATGCCATATAATTATTAGGTACCTATACATACATACATATATCGGTATTCAAGTTCCACAAAAGTACGTGGCGTGCCGTGCCGTGCCGTACCATGCCTTAAGCCCCTCCCGCCTGCATGGCAACACTTTTTCCGAGTTGTTTAATCGATTTTTTGGGCTACTAATTTTTTTTTTTTTTTTGAGCTGTATACGCCATGCAAACGATTTGAGAATGCATGAAGGCAGTGGGTCGAAAATTCTAGAGTCGAAATTTTTTTTTAGGGTGATAGTTCGTTTGTTTATAAGGATATCGTATGCAAATTTGGCGTTCGGATCTCTTTAATGGTTCTCAAGCACTGTAACAATTTTTATCAAAACCGGTTAACTATATCATATAGCCAGCATAGGGCCGATCGGTCAAAAAATCGTTTTTGGTGCAAAATTCATTGTGTTTTGTTTGTGTATGACGATATCGTAACCAAAGGCTGTCAAAACCTTTGGAATATTTAAGCAATATACCGAATTTGATTGCAATGGGATGGTACAGGGCGTTATGAAGTCGTCCGCGCCCGACTTTAATGAGCGCCTTCTTTATGCTCTGTACACATATGGTCAAAGGCATTATGGATTTATGTAAAAGCAGAAGGGTGCACCGTAGCGGACACCTAGGTTTTCGTAAACCATTTTTTACATTTGTTTGATTGTTTGTGTTTTGAATACCATGTTGACTGATGTAACGTGCAGATTTCGGTTAATGTAGCTTTTTGTTTAATGAGTCTTCCTCATTTTGGCTCTCGAAGTTCAAAGCAGATTTTCTTTGTTGGATGGGTTATGTTTGTATCGAGTTTTAACTTTACAAGAGGCAAAGCTAGGGGATAAATAGAGAAAAACATTTTCAGGTGAAGCATCATTAAAAAGTAAAACAATATTTTTTTTATTGTTGCCAACATCAATTGTTTTTAGTTTAAGATTTTAATAAAATTTGTAACAACAGATGGGTTTTCATTGAAAAAGACAATTTGGACTTACTCGTTTCCTTTTAAGTTTTATCAAACATTTTAATTTTTTGCGATTAGTTAAAAGTTCAGTATTGTATTGTATTAAAAACGATTTTTGAGATAAATGAGCGGATGTTTATTTCATAATGAAGAGGAAGGTATGCCGTTAATAATGAAAAACAACGCTTACAGGATCATATCCTTTTCATGAAATTTTCCATAACCAAATCGCAAAGTGGCTGCCCTATGTCCTCGATAGCCTCACGAATTCTATTTTTGAGGTCTGCAAGCGACGCTGGGCTGTTGGCGTAGACCTTATCTTTCACGTGGCCCCAAAGGAAGAAGTCGCAAGGTGTTAAATCACAAGATCTCGGTGGCCAGTTGTGATCACCTCTTCGAGAGATAACACGGTGCGGAAACTTTTCCCGTAAAAGAGCAATGGTTTCGTTGCTTGTGTGGCACGTAGCGCCGTCTTGTTGAAAGTAAACGTTGTCCAGATCAATACCATCCAACTCCGACCATAAAAAATCATTAATCATTTCTCGATAGCGCAAACCATTCACCGTAACTGTTGATCCAACCTCATTTTCGAAAAAGTAAGGTCCAATGGCCGGACCCTAAACCGCATCAAACAGTCAAACGTTGAGGATGGAGAGGCTTCTCAACAATAACTCTTGGGTTTTCCGAGCCCCAGATGCGACAATTTTGCCTGTTGACGTAGCCACCGAGGTGGAAATGGGCCTCATCAGTCAAGATGATTTTTCGATGGAATTCCGGATCATTTTCATGCATTTCAAGGACCCAATCAGCAAAGACACGACGTTGTTGATGATCGGCCGGCTTGAGTTCTTGTGTTAACTGAACTTTATAAGCCTTAAGACTCAAGTCTTTATGCAAAATATGGTGTAATGACGTTTGTGGAATGCCCCATTCCAAAGAACGACGAGGAATGGAGAAACCTGGGTTTTCTTCAACACTTTGGGCTACAGCAGCAATATACTCAGTTGTTCTTGAGCGACGTGCACGGGTTTTATTCTTCACATCACTAACTTGTCCCAACTGCTTGAATTTTTCCACCAATTTCTGTATTGCGGTCCGACAAGGTGCTTCATGACGACCCAAAAATGCTTTAGTTTTGCGAACTGTGACTGCAAGATTTTCACCATTTTTGTAGTGAATTTTAATAATTTCAATGCGTTGTTGAAGCGTGTATCGTTCCATCTTTAGTAATGGCGTAGTTTCTACTTGTCAAATGTCAAAGAATAAAAGCTTCAAAAGTGACAGCTACCGAAATACCGTGTGATTCAAAATAACACCTCTTGTTGGAAAACCCTATAGTTTAGTTGAAAGAATTTCTACTTTCTGTCCAAACGATATTCTATCTACAGTAATCTCCTTGCTTTGGCTTATTCTTAATAAAACAACAATACAACAAATTAGCATAATTGCCTGCATTATGAAGAAGAAGAAAAACGAAAACTGCAAGAACTGAGTGCAGCAAACCGGGCAACAATTTACGGTAATCGATGCTAGCAACTAAACTTTATGACGGAAAACTTGACGCTTAATTTTTTATTGTTAGCCAACTTTAAAAACTTTGCAAAAATAAAAGCGGAAAGCAGAATATGAAAAAGTGATAGGAAAAAAAGATGAAAATGTCCAATAGAAAACTTGAAAACTCAAACACTTGGCCATTTACAGTTCTGCAGCTAAAGAGAGGAACGAGAAACAGTAAAAAGAGAGAGAGAAAGCTAGCAAGAGAATTGGAGATGAAGTCTGAAAAATTGTTTCTCCTTCATGGTCTGTCAATTAACACGCCTTTTGCATTTATTCAATATAAATCGAGTGGGTCCAGTGCTTCACCAAAATGTTTGCCAGTTAAGAGGGAGTTGTAATACAAATTAGTTGAAAAGAACAAATGGAAAAATAGTGAGATAGCCGTAAAATAAAAAATGTAGAGTGCGGCCATGCCGAACCGATGCACTGCAGCATTTTGTGCAGTTCATTACAACCTGCAAATACTCAGCACATGTTTGCCATTTTCATAAAAAGCTGTGAAAAAACGAAGTAAACGAACGTAAGCTGGAAAATTGCCTGCAAGAAAATTGCAGGAACAACAAAGCGGAGACCTATGGGCTTTGTATTTGTATTTAAAGTACTCTGTGTTTGTGTGTGGGTGTGTATGTTTGAGAGGCTTAAAGTGCTCACTCGGCTATGGACTCCATGCCTAAAGGCACTCACTGGGGTTGGGCCAAACTGTCGAATTTGTAGCACACAAAAAATGGCACGTAGCCATCTTTAGTGCAGCTTGCAAACCGTATACATATGTAGGTAGATACAGATATACATACACACATCTTTATATATATGTATACATATAAATAATATGTACGTGTGTGAGTATGTATCAACTTGCAGTGGCATGAGATGCACACAATGTGATGTGAATTTTATGTGCACTGCATTGGGGCACGGACGTGTCCGTATATGACTCAAACACACGGACACGCTTTGCCTTGTCAGTCTACATACATATGCATATGTTCAAACAAGCTCCCGACGGCTATTAGCACTAGCTGCAACCAGTCAGCCAGCCATTTCCTTTCAACATAAAAATGGAGTTGAGACTGAAATGCAAAGGATAAAAAAACACAAAAAGCTAAATACAAAATACGACGAAATACACGCCACTAAAACGGAGCACTACTAGACTACTACTCTAGATTTCGTGACTCTGCGTTGAAGACTTCAATTTGTAGCACTCTATGCATACATATGTATGTCTTTGGGATTCTCTATCTGTCTGTGTGAGTGTTTTTGTGCCACGTGCAATCAGCGTGAGCCTGGAGTTCGAATAAAGCAAGGAGTAGACTAGGCAGGGCAATCCTGACTTGATGACAGACGGAGCAAGTAACACACGACGCGACGCTGGCTGCAGCTGTAACTGCAGAAGTTTGCTGGCAGTCCCGGAATGGTGCTCCAGCAAATTGGGTCAAAGTTCAAATGTGATAAAAATCAACATCAAAATGCTAGAAGTGCTCACAGCGTCGCCGGCAGAAGCCAAAAACCCCAAGAAAGAGCACGGTGCAGTGAGTATCGGGCGAAAATAAGTGCTCTTGCCGCTTTCTGGATGAATGACTCTTGATTTTTGTTTGTGCCACCTGCCTAACCCAGCCTGTCCAGCCTGGCTTAAAAATCAGCCATTTTTATTGCATTGAAATTTTACAACTTTCAATGTTGGCTTTGCAGGTACCAGAAACAGCCAATGACTAATCTATTCCAAAAAGGCTCTTCGTTTTCTTATGACTACAAGAATTGCTCCAAGCAACTAACATACATATCGATATCCTGTTCGCATGTATATCCACCATTTGGTCGTAAACAATGTAGCAAAAACTAAAAAAATATCTTATATAGCTTCACATTGACTGAAAAACCACCTCAGAGTACTTCCCAATGCAGTAGGACAATTGAAAATAATCTAGGCATATCCGTCCGCCTGACTCTTTGTCCGTCGTCTGTGCGTCTGCGTGAACGACCGGATCTTGGATGCACCGCGCCCGAATTATGGCAGATATCACTCATTGTAGATATTTAAGTCCATAATACCAAATACAACCGTGGTGGCCCATCTTAATGTGATTCGTAGAAGTTCATTATTAAATCGATAAATTCGAGTGGTTCAAGCCAGTTACCGTCAATGCTTACCGATTTTTTTATGCCGATTGTGTGTAGAAAGCGCATACGGAACTTTATGTTGTAACAAGGTGTTGCGCCATGCCATACATCGGCTGACACGATAAATTTATTGAAGTTTGAATAACCCGGTCATTAGAAATCCACAAATGTTGATTTTGACCGGCCACCGAGCTCGCCCGCAAGAAAAATATTGAACGTGCAATATCGGTTATTTCAAGCGAGAAAGTAATAGAAAATGCCGAAAAGAAAGCCCAATAGATTATTGTGACAGCAAAGAAGAATAATTAAAATACATCCTGCATAGATAGGACCTAAAATTTATCTCCTTAAAAATCAAGGGGGCCACATGTAGATGGGCCGCTCTGTAGTTACTGTCAGCAATCATAGACGGGACCTCACGGGAATTTGTTCTACTCGAACAGGCAGATCACGCTTTAAGTTGAATTTTTTAGTCGTTGTCAAAGCTTCCTGTGATCCTTGTCGTTGCTATAGAACCTTGAACTGCTTGAATTCGGCCATGTGTACACAACACTTCTGTATTCCAAAATCCCTTTCAATTTTATTTTATTCTATTAAACTTACTTTGCATGTTGCACTTTTTCCATCAATGCTGCCCAGGCGTGCAATTTTTCACAGTTTCCCTTGTTATTGTTGTAGTTGTTGGTGTTGGTGTTGCAAAAACAAGAGCAACTGAGACAATACAATGCTATAGTGCCTCTGTGTGACAAAATTGGCTTAGGAAGCCCGAACTGCGACGCACAACCGAACAATGGAGACCAACAACAAAAATTCAGCAGGGCTTTCCGGGTCCCCCCAACTTGGTCTGTTAGTCAGTCGGTCAGGCGTTGGGCCTTGCTTTAAAATGCCACTCTCTGTGTGGCACTACGGTGAATTTCATTAAAAATTTAAACAACATATGGTAAATTTCCACAGAGTACCGAACTTCACACACAAAAACAAAAATAACAAAAAGGAACAAAAAACGAAACGCCAAAACATGGCTAAAAAGAACCAGAATGACCAAGTGTAAAAATGACATTGTTTGAATGGAGCAGAGCGGGGGTGGCGGCTAAAGCGGCCTATATATATAGCCTTTTGAGGACTATTTCTGCTGCTGCGGCTCTGTAATAAAATTAGTTGCAAGTTGTAGCCGCTTTGCAACAACGGTTTGTTGCAGTTGTTGCTGCTTCTCTATTGCTTTTGTTGCCTTTTGGCTGGCCTGTCTGCTACTTGCCAAAAGCAGGCGTACCGGCAACTAACCACTTCTTTGGTCGACCCTTTGCATAAATCTACTGGTCCAACGAAGAATTTACGATATTCCAAGCACAATTTACAACAATTCAGCAAGCACATTAGGCCCAAATTCGCTGAAGGACCCAATAGACGGCAACTGGCAACATGCAACAAGCCATGGGCAAAGGGAAAGGAACGCAACGAGCTTTGTGGTCTCGGCTTGCAAGCTGCTATATGGACTGCCTCTATAGACAGTAAGATAAAACGTAAATTGATTTGCTGGGCAGGCTTACAGGTGGACAAGGAACCAAGCGCGAACCGCTAATTGAAAAAGTAATTTGCTAAAAGGGAAGCCGGATATAATTATCGCTTTACATTGACTAAGTGAATGGTTCTAATTTACTCCTTCTCCTCCTAATATTATAAAATTTGGATCTTTTCGGACTGTGCCCGATAGTGGGATTCCCTTTAGTTAATGGTAAATCCGGGTAAATCATTTTCGGGCATTGGTAGAAGGGTGGATATGTTTCAAAGAAACGCCCATATTTATACCCTGTACCCATAGGTACAAATGGTATACTAGATTAGTGCATTGTATGTAGCACACAGAAGGAGGCGGGGATGACCTCAAGTTATCAATGGCTATCATTACTTCGGGTAGAGATTGAGCCGTGTCCAACCGTCTGTATGAACACCTAGATTTCGGAGACTATAAGAGCTAGAGACGCGAAACCTTACCAGCAGGTGTGTATATCTCCTGAGCAGATGAGGTTTGTTGAATCATGTCAATATCTTTCCCCGTTACCCCCTAGTAGAATTTGGCGCCTTTTATGCATCTGTGTGTCACCAATTTTGGTAAGAGTATTCATGTGTAACTTTCGATTATCATCAAAAACGGTAAACATTTTCGGAGCTTATAGGTAAAAATATCGTTCTGTGCCAAAAAAACAATATGCAATTGGAAAATTCTTTGAAGGAATATTTTTGGAGGAAAAAGATACTGTATCAAATTTTTATACCCTGTGCCTATAGGCACGGTTGCCACACTTGGCGATTTAGCACCAAAACTGGTGCTTTTTATACCCTGTACCGTATGGTACAAAGGGTATATGTTTTAAGTTTGTGCAAGCCAAAAATGTATGTAACATACAGAAGGAGACGTCGGAGACCCCCAGAGTTACCTAAAGTATGATCAGGGTGACTAGAGAAGTCGATATACCCATGTCCGTCTGTCTGTCTGTCCATCAGTCCGTCTACATGAACGCCTAGATTTCGGAGACTATAAGAGCTAGAGACACGAAACTTTACCAGCTGGTGCGCATAATTCCTGAGCAGATGAAGTTTGTTAAATCGTATCGATATCTTATCCCGTTCCCCCCTTGAAGTTTGTTGAATCATGTCAATATCATTATTATTATTATTATTATTATTATTTTTATTTATTTATAGCGATGCGCTGTGGTTACATGCATCTGTGTGTCAAAAATTAACAGAATCGGACAAATGCAACAAAAGTTATAGCCAAAAATGTACAAATTTCACCTCCCCTTGCCAATAAACTGACACAATCTTTGACTATACGTAATTATGGTAGCAAGTGACCTAGAATCACAATTTTTGCTAAGCTGATTCATGTGAAAAAATGAAAAAATACACATCCAAATTTTATCGATGCGTTCCCCCCACGCCCCGCAATCGATTTATCGTGTTTTCTCCCACACCCCTGAACATATCAAATTGAAATTTACTCCATATACTTAAAATAGCTTCTTTGACGTAACTTTCGATTTTTATCAAAATCGGTACAAATTTACGGAACTTATAGGTATAAATATCGTTTTGCACCAAAAAAAAATGTTTCCAATTGTAAAGTTCTTAGAAGAAATATGCAGGAAAAAAAATTTTTGCGAGAAAAAAGGTACAGGGTATTACACTGTCGGACACCGCCTCGACTATATGACATTTTTTTAATTGCCAACGATGTTATTTTTGTGTTAAGGGCCGACCGGCAAATTTTCCTATGAGGGAACAGGAAAAAACAATGCAATACGCGTCTTTTGGTGAAACTTGTCATCAGTAGTTCCGATAGTCTCCAAAATTGTTCTGTTTATTCGGACAGACTCATCAAGTACATATGCTTATACTTTATATCGTTGGAGAAGCCTTCTTCTATTTGCAAAAAATAATTATGCCGTTATACTTTCAATAAAGGGGTCAGATCAACCTGGCATGAATAAAATTTCGATGTGGGTTTCTTTATTAGGACCACATGAATATTCTTACCAAAATTATGTAATTTTTTACCACAGTTACGTAAAGGCGAGTGAAATTAGTTAGGTTAGGTTTTGAATCAAAATACGGCGTAAGATAATACAATTCAACAAACATCATTATCTAAGAGACTATGCGCACCAGCTAGTAAAGTTTCGTATATCTAGCTCTTATAGGCTCCGAAATCAAGGTGTTCATACTAACGGACGGACGGGCGGACGGACAGACAGACAGACGGATATGACTCAATCGCTACCCGAGGCTATGCTAAGCGTTTTGGTATAAAGGACATGGGGTGTGCCTCCGAAAAGTTTTTTTCGTTTTCGTTTCAATAAAAATACTTAAAGGCGCTCTAATGGATTTTTACCTGTTTCTTGATTTTTTCAGATTTGAAGTGTAAAAAAAAATCTGCTGCACGTTTTTGGGATAGGTAAGTTAAATTATCTAATAACTACATTCCGACATTGATTTTTTCCAAAAATTGCTGAATTCGTAAATATTATATCTGTGGAAATGCTAACTGGAACGAATTGGGAGAAAATGTCAAACAAAAATTTAAAATATTCCTAGACATACATACATACTAATGTTATAACAAAATATTCAACGTTAACTAAAATTTGTTCAAAGGCAAAAGTTTTGAAATACGAGTATAAAATTTTGGGTTTTAAAAATATTCGCTCAAGAGAATAATCCGAAAACCCCTCGGACGCTTCGTTCTCGAGTTATGGAATTGCAAAAGACTTTTTTTATACATACAGATAATACTATATTTAAAACAATTTTAAAAGATTTTCAAGCAAGTGGTGGTAGCCATTGCGCTTGAGGAAGCATCCATTCGTGTATATCGATCCATTTAGTTAATCGAATTTCTATCGATTAAACTCAAATAACGAAGAGTTGTAGCTGAAATATTAATCAGAAGCTGAGATATACATAAAATGAAATGAAAAACACGCCTAATGATTTTTCAGTCGTTCAGAGCATTACAATGGCTGCTGGCTAATTAATTTAATGACTTTCGGAGCTTCACAAAACAAATTGAAATTAATTTGCATTGAATGCATTGAACGGTGCATGGTGAATGGTGAACGTCAAAGGGGGAACGTATTAATTGCGCTTTGAATATCTATGCAATGATTTGGTATTTTAATCTTAAATGCAAATGTGCAGGAAGTCATAAGTAACAAAAACAGAAAACAACAAATCATCAAAGCGCGTAGAATGCGTATCTTACAGATATAGCAGGCTCTGCAGAATCAATTGCGTATTTTGAAAGATGCCATACGAATTTTAGAAACTGTTTCTTCTCGTTATTGTCTACTGGGGGTCAGTCACAGTCAAGATGGTCTAAGAACTTAAATTGTCTTAACTGACTTCGCTCTAAGCTATGGGTCACGCACATTGGGTCAACTAGACTGACGTTGCCTCAAACTTTGGGCCATTGTTTGCAGTGTTGGGGAACCGGCTAGACGAGCGCAGAGTAAAGTCAACTAGACTGCGGTAACTTGGTCAAGAGTTGCCCTGCCATTAAAGTTGCCAGTTGCACTCTACAAATGGTTGCACATTGACAATCACACATCTTCCTGATGTGGCTTCAATAGACAAAGACAGAGAGAGAGAGAGCGAGAGAGAGAGCGAGTGAGAAAAAGATAGAGAAAAATGTATAAAGTACATTTTTCACATTAATGACTCAAAAAACCATATACTAAATACTACTTAATATTGTTGGGTACAACTTTATTCCACTTGCTTTTAGTTTTGCTTTTGTTGGTGTTTCTTGTGCAGCATTATGTACGCGCCTTTTAATGATCTTCTTGGCCAAGTTTTGCGCCTTTTGACACGCACACCAACACACACAAACTCATGGCCGTCTGTAGAGAGACAGGTATGTGTAATTATTTGTCACACCTGAGTTACTGCAAGCAACAGAGGACAGAGCCGAGCCGAGCAGAGCAGAGCGGACAACAAAACAGTGGAAAAAGCGTCTCACTTGGTTGCCCATTTCAAATGTGAAGCAGCCGGCACGCCAACCAACAACCACTTTTCTATATACATGTTTCTATATAGTACATAAAAACAACTATTGTATGAGTATATACTAAAGTAAACTTAATACACATATATTGTTATACATATGTACTATATCCGTCGGTGTGTGTGTGTGTGTTTATGCGTTTTGTCGCTGATATTTACCTTTTTGGTGACGTAAGTGAGTCGCACCAAAAAAAGTCGACCGTCGATATGGTCGTGCCGGCTGGTGTGTGCTTTACCGGAAAGCAAGCAGTTTGATTGACAGACGGGGCTGCAGTTTTGCATTCTGCCTGATGACCAGACAGAGACACACCCCTCTATGCATATTGTGCGTTGGGGAAGTTTATTTCTTGAGTAATGGAGGAACTAGTAAAGGAACAAAATTGTCACTTTTGCTTTTGGAAGCAATGCATTTTTAAAAATCCTATTCGTATCGTATTTTTAAGTTTTAAGAAGTATGGCGGAATAATATTTTTAGTTTTAAGTCTTTCCAATGGAATAACAAGACCCTCTAACTTTTTATTTCGGTTGTAGAGACAAAAATATTTTGAAGCTAGTGAAGCTGTTTCACAATTTGAAGAATGCTAAGCCGCACACATTTTTAAATTATCCAATTTGAAACCCCTTACCTGTGTTAATTTTTGACACATAGATGCATCTAAATAATTCAAACTTGATATGAAGAGGGATTCTACGTTTCTGTAGGTAAAGTTTTGTGGCTCTAGCTCCTGTGGTCTCCAAAATTAAATAATTGTCTTCGTATTTAGACGCTCTCTCTCTCTCTCTTATAAATTGCCTAAAAATTGTTTAGGAACCGTGTAAAATGTTTAAATGGAAATTCTTAAATTCTCTAATGGGGATACCATACTGGAGCAGATATATGAGACTTGAAGATTCCTGTAGGCTCTTTTTATAGCGTAGAAAAATGTGATTAAAAATGTAAGATTTACTATCAACTAGGTATACTGCAATTCTACTGCAATTATTGTTTTATTGTATTGTGATTTTTTATTATTTTTTAAATTTTAACGCTGTTGTAATTCAAATAATTGCCAGTTTATGTGTTGTACTTGTATCTCCCTCATTTTTGTTGTTGTTGAGTAAATCACAATAAAGCTATTAAGAGCGGAAACGGAAGCATTCGTCGCTGGGCACGCATTGAAGCGTTGCCATCAACACTATAACGAATGAACAGTTGTCAGGTGCCCAGTTGTCCTTCTGTACTCTGTGCAGCATTGGAAAGAGGTTAAAGTGTATTGGCCGACACTCCAATACAGAATTGATGTGTCTTCAAAGATAAAGATGGAAAGAAATAAAGTCACAATCATAAGGCTAATAAGTAATTTTTGAATCTAGCATACATTATGCATATCTATGATTTTTTTTATCGTTTGTGTTGCCATTGTCTGTCTAAAATGCCAAGCTCATTGTATGACTAGCCTGACTGTTTGAAATTGTTAAACTTCCTGCTCATTCCGAACTCAGACTGAATTAGAACCCAGCGTCTGTTTGGCGTCATCTTGAAGGCTGACCAGCAATTTCCCATAGTCATTGTGCTGCAGTTAGTTTTATTAACCAATTTGGATGCTCCTCTCTGTGACAGTAAAGTGCAGGTTGTAAGGTACATACTACTATTAGAATAGTATCTGAATTTTTTTTATTTTTTTTTTGCTTTTTGTGTGATATGTTGTCCGTCCATTCACCTTGTTTTGTTTGCTTCCTTTTCGTAGTTGCTTGGGCACACACCAAAAAAAAAACAACCCTCAGAAATGAAATTGGAATATGAAATATGTTAGGGTCGATTTACTTTCACGAAAAAGTTATATCAAGCCGATAGCTAGACATGAGTCACAGGGGAAGAAACACCTGACTCGGTGCAGCTCACGTGAATTTATCACTCATATGACTCGTAGCGCATACAGGGCCTGTATCTGCAACTGTTGTCATTGTGTGCGTACAAGTGAGCCGCAAAATGTTAAATTCAAGTCGTCCAAGGTGGAGCTGCCACCTGCCACACTGCAGCTGCTGTCAAAAGCGTTAACATATTTCTTGGCCATGTCTACAACTATTGCTAGTTTTAAGAGCGCCCAGTATGGATTGAGTTGAGATGTGGATTGAGTTGAGTGTTTCTCTTCTCTTTTGTGTTAGTGGTTGGAATTGTGCCGGCAGTTCCCATGTCTCATGTCTGGTGTTGTTAGACTATATACAAAATGTATTTTAAATTTGTTTTCGATGCATAAACAAACTGTCAATAGGAAACTAGGACTAAAAACCAATCGAAGACATGCAACTATGTCATAATAATTATTATGGAAAATAATAATAGTTTGAAATCACGTCAGAAGGAGGCACGTGGCAAAAGGCATATATCGTACTACTTGACTAAGCCATGCCCAGCTTAGTTTGGGCCAAAACATGGCGTATGATAAGTATGTATATGGCTTATTGTCTTTATTGCCTGCAAACGGCAAACGTTTCGCTAAACAAATTCAGCAATTTTCATAATAATTGCGGCCTGACATGGAAGACAGCACGGAAAAACTGCAACAACAACAATAACATCATCATCTAAAGGCAAATTACTTGGGCAAAAGGTAGGGTAGTATCTGGTAGTGAGCTATTGGGACTGCTTGCCTGACTAAGGTTTCTTGTATATCAAATGGAGTGGGCCAGCAAGAACAACAAATAGTTTAACTTTTGTAAGTTATGAATAAATAAACATTCTAAATGGGTAATCGTGCCTGCCACACAATCACAGACGTGGGTACATACAATAACATGCTCCCCTTCTAAACTGTGCCTAGTTTTCTTTTTCACATTTTGCATGACATGCAAATTACATTTTGTCATTTATTTCAGCAGCCGTTTGATCAATTATCTAATAAATTATCGAAATCATGTCAACGGGTTTATAGATAGAAAAAATAAAACCTTTATTCTCAGCTAAATTGGGTGTTGCAAGAATGGCCCCCGCAAAAGTTTTTGTGGTGTCGTCAGTAAGTTTGCGAAAACTGCGTAATTTGATATCCTACTTAGCTTGTTCAACTAGTCCTAGTCAAGCGTTAAGTGCGCTTCCTTCCACACTCACAGTTTTGGTCAATTGCAAACATTCCAAACAAACGTTGATGGCGACTTACTTGCTTGAGCTTAAGACCAAAACAAAGCAAAAAGGCGGCTAAAAGCAAGCAGACGTACAACTAACCAACCGAACCCAATCCGCAGTGCCGCATCCGCCAACCACACGTAGTAAGTTGTAAACGATGGCAACTTCATCGAGCCAACTAATGAACGTCCGCACAGGCATTGACCAGGCGGCAGGCAATTTAAGCCACCCCAAACTGTGCCGCTGAAGTGCAAAAAGGTGCAAGTTGCAAGCAAAGCCAAAAGTGCGAAAAAAAACAAAAAGGGGTAAAACAAGATGGAAGAAAATTGTGCTCAGTTACAGATACGAATAGGTTGAGCTAAGCAAACGTACTAGAGACAAAAGCAGATATGAAAACTGCAAATGAATTAAGTTTCAAGTAAGGACAGAATGGAACAGCCGTCGGGCGTAGAGTCTGAGATGTGGCGACACTTACTACTTAGTAGTGATACGTTACTTAGTCGCTCGGTTGAGTTAGTTAGACGAAGAAAAGTTTTGCTCCATTCGTTGTTACATAATCCAACAGCAGGTCGAGAAGATTTCTAAAAACGGAAAATGATTTGTTAACATTTCTTTTACTTACACCATAACCTCGCCAATCGCTTGATTGGGAAAGCGGAAAGTACCCGACGTTGAGTAGTAAGTTAGAGTTAAGATACCTGTAAGGAGGTTAGAGGAGAATAAGACAACTCGATTGGCCAAGTTTCCTGCAAGTTTTGCTATTTTTTCCCGCTTAGCGCACGTGATTTATCGTCTGTGCCATTTATTTCTATTTCTATATACACATGTAGAATTGCCGCAGGACTCTAAGGACTCAAACATACACACACATAGTATATTCGCTTTCAGTTGAAGTATAGGTTGTCTAGTTAGGCAATTGTGCCAGTTTTTGGTACATATTTTGAAGTTGGCCCGCTCAAACTGCTAACTGCTGCTGCTAATCAAGCCATAGTCCATAGTGTAGTACAAAACTCTTACAATCCACAACCCACAATCCACAAAAGGCAATAGCCATGCTCTCTTAAGTCTATCCGCTCTCTTACACACTCACACTCGGCAAACGAACTGCAAAACCAAAACAAATGTTATGAAAATCTTTTACTTGGGGTATTTTGGGGTATAAGAATGTATGTATGTATATGTGCTATGTGCTAAGAGCATTAAGAGAAACGAAAAGCGAGCTCGTGCTCGTGAGCAAACGAGCTGCTGCCGACTGCCGATGATATTGCAACCAGTCGTGTTTTGTTGTTTTCGCCTTCGTCGTGTTCATCGACTCGTCGTTAACGCTTCGGCATTGTCGCAGTTAAGTTGAGACCGCTACAGTTGGGCAGAGTATCTGACAGTTTCGTGCAGTCAGTCTAATGTCAGAAACGCAGTTAGCTGTTCGTCGTGCGGAAGTTTCAAATACATAATATACTATAACAACAACTATCACTACTACAACAACAAATAAAATATTACCAGTAAAAAGTAAAACTAAAGCATTGTAAATCATTTCAAATACTAAACTACACACAAACTCACACACATGCATATTCCAATACAATCCATATCGCATAACTATTCAAACAATAGTTCAATTATTTGCTATTGCTTATAAATCACAAGCAAATACAACAATTATAACAAAGCGGAAATATTTTGCAATTGTTTGTTTTATAAGTGAACAAAAATTAAAAAAAACAAAAAAAAAAAAACAAGAAAACAAGAAAATATTCAAAGTAATTAAATAATTGCCACAAGAGTCAATATTTATTTGCAAGAAATGTTTAACTAAATATTTAATGAACAAATAAAATAAATTGCTTTATAATAAAATTAAATTGTCGACACACACATACCACATACATACTTAATATGCAGTTGTAAATTGCTGATCGTGGTTATTTGTTGCTGTTTTTGGCATATACAAGTAAAAACTGTGCATTGTGCTAAAATATTTTTAATATAAAAATAAATGAAATTAAATATATTTAAAACCACTAAAAAAAAAACAAATAAAATCAGTTAAAAAATTTAATAATAGATAGTTTTTCAGAATTGGCAAAAAAATAAATGTCTTTCATTTGTTAAGTTCGTAAGAATAAAAAAAAATTGGTGATACCATATACTGAATTATAAAGCTCAGCAAAGCCAAACCAAGCCAAGTTGAATGAAAAACTGCAGCACACAAATCAAAGCCTGAAAATTTTGTTAACGCTATTGCGTGCAACAACAACAAAAAAAAACAATACCAACACCAACAACGCTCCAAAGAAAATTGTGCAGTCGAAGGCACATTCCAAAGTTGCAGCAACGTGGCATAAATATAAGTCATTATGTGCCGCAGAATTTCTATTAACTGCAAAATAAGCCAGCTGCAGTCTGTACTAATTAGTTGCCATAGTTTGTACTTGACCAGGACGAGCCACCCATAAGTTTGGAACCAACCAACCATAAAGTAGGAGCAGTCTTTTAGTCTTCATTAGTTTCTGCCTCGATTGCAATTAATATCAAATTGAATTATAGATTCCATGCGACTTTCAGTTTTAACCGCTCTTAATCTTTCCCCGCCTTCAGCTCTTCGGTGAGCCTCTCTCAGGACAAAACTATTTCATTTTCATTTAGCCATTTTGGCGGCCAAGTTAGCTTGTGGCAAACTTTTGTGACGCCGCTAAAGTTAAAGTTCAAACTTAACTCGCAACGCAAAAGTTGTTTCGAGTTTATTCTCCTTCTTTGCTTTTTTTTTTTTACTTTTTTCCCCAACCAGCTGCTTGTTGTCGTCGTATGGCTTTATTTATTTTAGCCAAGTTCAACACGCAGAGTTAGTCGCACTCTAGTTCTTGGCCAACAAGTCAACCAACACCAAGCATTCCCATTCCGTTTTGTTGTCTTTCTCTGTGTTTTGCGCTAAACTTTTATTTTATGCCTTTTCTCAGTTGGAGTTGGTGTCTTCGGTTTGGCTTTTTCTTTGGCTGGCTTTATTTTTACCTTACTTTACGATTATTTCCGCCGAAGGTAAAGCCGCCGTAGTCGCAGCTGACGATGGCGCTGACGTCGAACCCCGCTTGGTTGCCTAAGTCACAACTGACGTGAGATCATCTGACCGAACGGCTGACAATGAAGCGGCGTGACCCCGCCGCCTTTTATAAAGAATAATATTTATAACGTACTTTTACCCAGCTAACCATATGCAAGTCATTGACTTTGGCTCAGTTATTTTGGGGTCTAGTTATTCTAATGCTCAGTCGGTCAGTTCCCACACCCACAAGACAATGTTGCTGGAAAATTATATCAATTGTTTGTTGCTGGCATTATGCAAGTCTTGGGCCGTTGCCAAGTCTGGCCACTCGATCTGCAACTCGGGTTCATGCTTCTTTCTTCCAGAACCGGTCCCGTCGACGAGCAGTCAGCAGCCAGCGTTTGAGACAGCATTTGAGCCAAGTTTTGAGCCAACGTGCTACAATACATAAATCAGGCAGGCGACCAACAGCTAACAACTAACAGGTTTATTTGTTTATAACTCGCATAAAAATATGCAAGGCTTTGTTGTGCCAATGTGCCCCTGCTCTCCCTCTCTTGCTCGATCGTGTGTGTATGTGTGTGTGTGTGTGCCAAAAGGTAATCATCTTTAATAAATTCAACAGCATCAAATAATATTTTTAAAGAACAGATATTTCGAATACAGCAGCAACTATAATATAATAATATTGAAATAAACAATTAATTTAAATCTGTGAAATAAAAAATTTTATGCTGAAGTAACCAAATATTCGAATAGCAAAAAAGCAAAAAAAAAATATAATGTAGAGTTTAAAAATTGTGATAGCAAATATAATTTCAACAAAACGTATTTAAGAAATATATACACAAATAACGCAACTGCACCCAACAGCGTGTTTCAAATTATATATGTACATACATATATATGTATGTAGTATATGAATACCAAAAAAGTTGAAAGTGGGCGGCAAACAATTTAAAATGCGCCACAACCAACAACAATTACAAAAAATTCAACTACAACTAAGAGATCTGTAGGAGCCAGAGCTATTTCAATTACAGTGCAGCTGAAAAGTAAAACTTCAATAGCTCCAACAGCAACAACAACTACAACAGAAACCAGTTAAAAGTGACAGGCAGGCAAAACCAAACTACAAATGAAAAAAATGTTAATAGCCGCGTCAAATATTAATACATATACATAGTTATACAAATATATACATACACATATATATAAAAATACATCGGCCGTGTGGTCTTTATCGTAGTGCTCACTAACAGCATACTTCCAGCGGATTTACTGAAATTCAAAACCCCTTTCCAAGTGTGAAACAATAAATGTACAAAGAATTCTATATGGTTTAATCGGTGCACAGCTGCAGTCAAACTTAAAGCGGATCACAGCTAACAACAACAATCGACAAAATAACTCCAACATGGTAAATATTTACAAATTGTATATAAAATTCCAAAGAAAACTTTTGCTATCGATGTTTCTAGTTTTTTGTACTTGACCCATTAATTATGCAAAAAAAAAAAAAAATTAGAAAAAAGTTGAAGATTATCAGCTTTAAGAAGCAACAAATGTACAAGCTCTGACTGAAACCAAAACCTACACATTATATAATGTATTTTGTATACCCTATACTCAAGGAGTAAAGAGTTCATCACATATAGTAGAACAAAACGAGTCAGAAAAACAAATTCAAATTCTTTAAAATAATAGTTTGAAAAACGATAAAAAATATAATTTTTATTAAATTTGAAAAAAAATTGGCTGAGATTTTCAATATTGAATAAGTACATACACCAATGTTTATGCGACTTAAAATCTTTGCAAACTAATTTCAATCAGTTGCCGCTGGTTCAGAGTATATTATAGTCGGCCAATTCCGACTGCAGCGTTCCTATTTGTTTTTTGTTGTTTTTAGTTTCATTATGTGCTCCACGTGACGATAAAACTCAGACTCGAGCTGTGTTAAGTTTAAAGCTACGTTCTAGGAATGTGTTATGCAGGCTAGTCATAAACTTGAAATTTATGTGAAAGTTTCAGTTCGTAATCGTTTCTCCGACGGGTGCCCTGCTACTCTGTTTCTCATAACTTTGTCGCTGATTACGCAATTCACAATTATCTAAATATAAAATACAATTCAATTGAAAACCTCAAGAGATAATTGCTTATCTAAAACTATGGTACCTTGCCGAATTGCGTGCGCCCTATGAAAACAGGAACTCATCTATGGAATATGGGCTGACAAAAATTCTATACTCTTGCCGAAGCAAGTCATCATATAATGCCAAATTGCACTGCGGTCACACTTGAGTTGGTAAATAATTCTAAATTCTGGTATCTTTTGTGCTCACACAGGTACCACAAAATAAATAAGCTTTTTTTGCAGTGTATGCAGCGTGTACAAATAAGAAACCACAGTCGACAGCCGAGTTCATAAAATATTTATCAGTATTTTTCATGTGTAGATTTTTGTGCGCCGTTATCGAATTTTTAAAAAAAGTTTCTCACATTTCGTAGCTTCTGCAGTTGTTTTTCATTACGATTATTTTTAATCAGAGGCAGCCGCACTTGAATTTGCCTAAGATCAGATTGACTGACCTAATCGGTCGGAGCTGTAAACTTTATTAATGGTAGCTAATTGGGCTGTTAAATTGATAGCACTCCAAACTGGATTTGTTGTCTTTAAAAATATCGGCAGATAATAAAACAAAATTTTATACTTGGAGCAGGTAGAGAATTGATAAACTAAGTTTCTTTAAAAACATGGAAAACAAATCTTGTCAAGCTGCTCGAGTATGCAGTACAAATTGCAAATGATATGCAAAAAACGCTCAGACAGCTAAAAAAAAAAGTACTTTGGAAATAGTTTTTAATTTTCGATGTCAATTAAAATGAACTGTGAGCTTCATATCTTTGCCTTCATTTGTGTTTGACTTTAAAAGTACATGTTTGTGTGTGTGTGTGTGTGTGTGTGTAGCAGAGTACAGCAGCAACAACAAAAACAACTACAACAACAAACACGCAACCAGACAAGAAAAACAATAAACTTAAAGATACAAGCGAAAAAGCGGGCTAGTGAAGGCAAGAAAGTCATACGCTGAGCTTTTTATATATACATAGTAAATTGTATATACATACATATATACGAGTATGTATATTTTTTTGTTGCTGTTGCTTTTTTTGTTTTTTAGCCTAACCGTCACCGTCACCCCCCTTCATCTTCGACCCAACTAAATACACGCTCACACAGACACCCCAAACACTCTCTGTCATACCGTGCATTGTACTTGGCTTTGTTTCTACGCCACATGCGAGCAAGTTACCAAGCAAGCTAGTAATTTGCTGCTAGAGCTAAATCCGAGTTGGAGCAGGAGACCGAAACGAGCCAGACACAAGGGGATCGGGGGAGCCAGAGAGCTAGACTCAGACTCAATAGCTAACAAGCCCCGCGGCCCTAAACATTCAGCTTCGAAGACAAAGTGAGAGTCAGCCCGGTCGGCCTTTGATCGATGTTTTGAGTTATGACCAAGTGACCGCGCCGGCACTCTTGGATACGTTGGTATCATTGGGTGGGGTGAACTTTGGGTGCAGCTGTCGGTTACTTGGCAGCTGCCGTCACGTCGTTTTAGGTGCCGTGAGGGTGTTAAAATGAGCAAGCAAGTTGCTGTCATGCAAATGTAAGCCCAAAAAGTCGGTTATCAGCTAACGACATTTGCCATACATACTACACTATCGATAAGGTTCGCCGCGTCCTTTCCCCATCGATTCAACCAATGAACTACTCTACCCTAGCCCTTGTCGGCAGCAGGCCATATTGACTGAAAGACAGAGATAACATGCATGAATATTTCGAATTTTATTTATTTTGTGATGACAACAAAATCGAAATGAACAAGAAAAATGAAAATAACGAAAACTAGAAGTATTTGTATGTGTATCCAAGTAGTATCTAACTGTATGTATATATACATATATAAAACAACCATATCAATAACTTGGGTGCTTGAGTGTGATTATGTGTGTGCAAACAAATATGGTTGAGCATGAAGCATCTAACAGTGCACACACAGAGCGGAAATATTACCAATAAATATCGATATTAATATTTTGTATAGATACAAACTTCGCAGAGAGTGCAAGCATACATAGCAACACATATGTACATAGATATACATACAAGTATACTCGTATACTTTAATTGGCATGCATATTTTTTGGTGCTTTAGATAAATTATAAATAATCATTATTTTCATCAGTCTCAAAGGGAGGTGAAAGTGAGCGATGAAAAGATTGTAGTTTATGTAATAAACTGCTGTAATTTATTTTTGTTGTTGCGGGCCAGACTTGGTCATTCTTAAATGAAGTTTACCACTTAATTAAATTAAAAACAATTAGTAAAAGGCCAAGCAGTCATAAATGTTTCAAATGCTCGGAACAGTGGCAGTCCGAGTGGGGTCGAAGCGCGCAAACTATAAAATAAAATCCCAGGCCATAAGTTATGGGCATTGTGGCTTACACATGGGACAAATACTACATACATACACACGCACATGCACACGGAAAATCAATCATCAATAAAACTTAATTGAATTTTCGTTGTTATGTCGTCGATAAATGGACATCGGCGTCGCCATCGCTATTGCTGTTAATTTGTGGCCATAAGCCTCTGCCCCTTGTCCGTTGCAATGGGATCCGGAGACTCGTAAGTGCTAGAGTCAGAGTTAGAGCAAGGGCAAGAGCTAAATAAGAATTTTACCAGCAATGACCATCATAATTTGTGTGATTGAGAACTATAAAATACCCACCACAAGCGAACGACTTGATCACGGGTAGATCATTAGATTTACTCAAGGAATGCGTGCCGAATTCGTCCGCCGCTGTGATATGGGTCATTCACATACAAAAACACAAACGCGTACATAATCATGAATCAAGTCCGATTAAGCGTTGTGAGAGACCCTAGCCATTATCGCATCATCAAAATAGCTGACGGAAACTTTATGAAAATAACTTTAACAAATTGTCAGCTGGTGGTTTCCTGGATTCTCCATGCTTCCAATAAAATGCAATTTGAAATGAAAATCGAGAAAGCTAGACTTTCCTGAATATCCCATATTGCTGGCACTTACTACTAAAGATGGGTCAACGACTTGAAGGAAATACTCGAGAAAAAAAGAAACATGCCGAATGGATAATTTTCACTTCCGACACAACATGGAACACGAAAATAAAACAACTACGTAGCAGATGGATGACTCTAGCAGGGCCAGGAATTAACCGAGAAAGAAGAAAGGGTGATGATGAGGTCAAAACTAGTACTAGGTACAGCTATTACAACAGCCAAGACAAACAGCAACTGGCCTACTCCCATGTGTGTGTGTGTGTGGTGTGCGTGTGTGTCTGTGTGTGGTGTTTAAGTGTTGTTTTAATCAAGCTGCTTTCTGACTGCTTCAGTTTATTTTGCGCCTTCTCTTTTTAAGGTGCGGTTCAGTGCCCTTTTGGTGGCCATAAAATGCTTTGCCATATGGATAGGTGACCGTGCTCCTCTCAACCACGATTACTCTGTTGGCCAACTTACCACTAAACAGCCGGCCGGCCGGCCGGTTAGTTGGTTAGTTGGAAAATACTATCAGCTGTCGTCTCTGATGTCCGCTGTGGCGGTTGCTGCCGCTTCGCCGCTGTTATGTTTGTTGCACAAGGTTCGTTTGAGTTAAAAAAAATGTTGCACGACTGAACTGGAGGGTTGTTCCTGTTGTTATTGTTTTTGTTGTTGCATGGTTACTGTAATTTACAACCAGCATGGTCTGTCAGTTAGGAGCGTGTGTGTATTTATAAGGAGGATTGCTAAACTACACGCAAGCTAAGAATGAAATCCAGTATAGAGATGTACTATGTGTGCGGGTGTGCTGGATGGTTTTGTATTCAGAAGTTTTCTTAATTTTATGATACGCGCAAGTTTTTATTGTACTTAGTACAATGTTCTTGCGATTATTTGTATACAAATTAGGTATTTGCACCTTATCTTTCACTCTATGGCTACAATAATAAAGCGATTAAATAACATACGAATAAAATAAATGGAGTTTGCATTTATTTGCTGATTGATGTTTTTGTGCATTTGCATCTGTAAGATATTTCACAACCACAACAACACTACTCCAACGATATATTTGTGACAGTCTTGTGTTGCGATTTATCAAAGGATTAGTATTTTTTTGACAACTCCCAAAAGAAACAAGTCTAAAGTGTATGCAAAAGATGCCAATATGTATTTGTACAATTATGTATGTATAAAAAAATGCAAAGATGTCGGTAAAAATACAGAGACCTGTCAAAATTGACAAATTGAGGCGGCATCTTTCGATTTATTTCACCTCTAAACTATACAGCATATCTGACTATGTTTATACATAAACTTTATATATTCATTTGATATTGGCCGCATTACTCAATTCGTAACAATAATAATAATATAAAAAGAAAATGAACACACACTTTATAGCTGGCGTTACCAACAACTACAACTATAGCTAAAAGCTCTTGCACAATCCTCGTAGTATGAAATGCGAGACGTGCCAGCTCGTGAACGGCGGCTGGTGCAGCTTTATAAGTGCAGCGGCGTGCAAAGACAGCTGTACTTATATGAGATATAGATACTTTTGTTTATACGAGGGTGGTCTGAAACATTTTTGTCTGGTTTGTTTGATATTCCGGCAAATACTCATAACAATTTAAATGTATGAGTCACATTGTTCACATAACCAAAACTTTTGCAAAATAAATATTGTACAAATAAGAGCGTGTTTTGGCTTATCTTAAACTAGCTTACTTGTATGTTGTTTATAACGTTAAAATTACTTTTTACGAAAATTATCTGATTACACAGATGTGTATCTTATAAGTTGACGGGCCTCGAAGGACGTTTTAAATCCTGTGGAAAAATAATAAATTTGGTTTTAAATTGTACGAGAGAAAAATGTATACGATATTTTACTTTAATTCAACAAGAGAACAAATACTACACGTCATATTTTTTGATCTATTATTTATAATAGATAATTACTATTCAGCAATAAAGCACTACACACTACTATACTTATTTTATTAAAAAAATATGTGCCATACAATAAATGTAGCCTATATAGTAATCCAAGGGCCTGTGAGACAACAAAATTGAAATAATGTCAAGTGAATTCTTGTTCAAGGGTTGCTATGAAAACAATTATATAGTCAACCAAAAAATCGTATGCATTTCATGAAAATCGGTCGAGCCGTTTCTGAGAACTGCGACCACAAACACCGTTACACGAGAATTTTATATATTAGATAGTATATGAAGCTTAGATAAAAGAAAAAAAAGGATGGTATTAGGAAGGGACGGGATAATAAGGTTTGGGCTTACAGGAGCTTAGGGTTCTTATGATAGCCATCAGATTTAACAGAGTCTTGTAGAAGATTGAAACGCCCGCTTCTATTTGAGTACCACTTTTTGTTGTCCAACAGAAGAAATGCTTCTGGTGGAATAGATCCAGATTTAAATCTATTTCTTACTGTGTTGATAATTTTCGTTTTCATAGCATGGTACCGTTCTTAAGCTGTTTTCGTTAAAATCTGTAGATGTTATGGCGAATTAGTTTGATAATGGGATGTATAATATATGGGTCATATCGATACCAGAGTCGACGCTGATAAGTCTTGCAAAATGTCTTATCTAATTTTCAAATAAACAACTTGCAAACTTTGCTGTTTAGTGATGTTGTTGCTCGTATGGTAAACAGAACAACAATATTATTTTTTTTCCTTACTCCGCTCTTTATAACAGATGCTGTAGTTTTGTTTATTAACTAAATCAGCGAGGGTAAAAAAATGAGTGATTTGAAAATAAATTTCTATTAAAAGCTGGCAACTAATTGAACGTGGCACAAGATGTTATTATTTTTGACTTGTAAAGAACAACTCGTGCAAAAACTTAGAAATACCATCAAAACTAACTTATCATAGCGTGTATTATAAGGATACAGTTACGGATATAAAAGCCTCGGGAACAAATATGACAGTCAACCCTCGCTAAGACATGTAATAGTCTAACCGCCAATTTGATGATGATGCAAAGCAAATGTACTCGTATAAATATAATACATATATATACTTAAAGTTGCATTCGTTTAAGATTGATCAATGAACGAGATTTTGACGCTTTAGAGTAAATGGCAGCAGCTGTCTCAACAGCATCTAACTTAGTCGATGCTCAGATATCAGGCAAACCTAATAGACAATGAAAGCCCCAACGGAAAAGCAGTCGGCAGGCAAAACCGACTGCCAATATAACCTAAATAAAGAAAATGGTGCAGTCGCAGCAAAAGTATCTAGACGATGACGTTTACGTTTTGGTTGTGACGTTTGCATATTGCATTAAACGCTACTTGGAAGGTAGTGCAACAAAGCCGCTGCAACAGCGTTGACTGACTGCCATCATCTGCATGTCTTTTTGTTTTTGTTGTTTTTTTTTGTTCCTTGCAATGTTGCTACGTTGTAAGTTGGGATTATTACAAAGTAACTGACAACATTGGAATCGGCTTTGGTAGCGGCAGCGGCAGCGGCAGAGGTAGTTGCAGTGTCGGCGGCGTCTGTTTGTTCAACTCTCGACTTCAATTTGACGGAAAAACAAAAGAGAAGTAAAAACACAGCAAAAGGCAGACGAAGGCAATGCTAGAGTTACTAGAGATACTATACACATAGATATAGATACAGATGGAAGGCAAACTGTGAAAAATGATGACGCGGATATGTTTTTAGCTTTGTATGCCAATGTTTCTGAAGTTGGTTGCATCACTTGCAGCATTTTGCATCCGTAGACAAAAGTAAACCAAGTGAAGTGTGCGAAAAGTAAACGTAAATACAAATTAAAAGCAGGTTGAAAGTAAAACGACACAATTAAGTAAGAAAAAAACAACGACAGCAACAACCACAACAACAAAACGAACTATATACAATAGTGTAACTGAATAAATAGATTTCGTACCGACACCTGTTGATGACAGCGACGCAGCTGTCGATGTCGACGTCCCAATGCCGTCTATATTTGCGCAACTGGTGCCAGTCAATGGTTAACAATATACATATATATAAGTATATAGCCCTAGTGCATATCTAAATATCGTATCTATGTGCGAGTGCGCATTCTAGTATATGTTTTCGCTATTGTTTCATTAACACGGTTGAAAGTCGAAACATTTTGTGAAACGAAATTGCAGCATTCAAAGTATCTGTCACTGTCATCAGCCGTTTGAACTGCAATTAGTGGCGTATGGAGATTGTTGCTAGTATGAGACAATTTGTTTACTCCAAGCCAAGTCAATAAACTATTCCCCACTTTCCATTTCGCCAACTGCAACAAAATTGATTCGCTCATGGTCATTTTTGTTTTTTGTTTTCTAACCATTTGTGCTTGGTTTAAAAATAATTTTTTACCTACTATTATGGTTAATTATACGCGTTTCTTTTCTGTATTTGCTGTTTGTCAGCATAATTTGCATAAGCCGATAAAAGCAAAATGGCCAAATAATGATCCAAGTCGATTACAATGTTTGCTTGTTTGGTTGGCGTCTTAGCCTAAACGTTTTGAAATGGCGCTGAACTGTGCGTTTAGACGAAGATACACGCAAAAGAAAGAAAATTTAAGGCAAAGAAAAAGCAGCTCTTTTATTTCTTGATGTTGCGTGTGGGCCAATAATTAATCATAAAATTTACTTGAAAGACGCTCAATAGCCTTTGACCTCTACAATAAAACTATAAACTTTGTCAAAATGTCAGCTTTAAATTAATTCTACGGCAATGTAATGAAAACTCAAAGGCTAGTATGAAACAATAGTCTGGATATCCAAAAGCATTTGCATAGCTAACTACGTCTTAGAAAAAGTGCCCCTAGGGCTTATATTCTTACCAAAATGAGGGCAACCGGTCATACAAAAAAGGTGCATGTCTATTCAAACAAAACTCAAAACCAGTCATTGAGATGAAATATTTTATATTAGTGTGAATGATTGTAGAAGATCTTTCATATTTCGCCCTAAACCGGTCGTGTACTATTAAGACCATTTAAAGCTCGAGTTAGTGGGCAGCAGTAGCTGAAAGATCTCGTCTATAAATCAATCTGCGCCATAAAATTGTATTTGGTTATCATCATTGAGACTCGCTCAGATTTATTTTCTAAGCTTGGTGAGGTGAACCGTTTCTATCAAGCAAAGATTTCCTCGTACAATTCCCATTGCCTGCAATTAAGGTATTTTGTGTGCTGCTGCTGCTGCTTTGGGTATCTTTCATCTTAGGTCTCTTCAAGCAGAAAAATCAAGACACAAACCATATTTCCATTGTCCCAGATTTGTACGCTAGCTAAATCACAGACACTTTATCTACGCCAGCGAAAGTTACCAACTTGACGCATTTAATGAACATGTTCAGGGTGTTTCTCCACCGGTTCAGTACCACTAGGGGTTGGCAAAGTACATATAGCATAGTTTTTTTTGGTAACCTCAAAGATGTACATTTTTTTCAAGTGTTTGGGGCTTGTTTGCTTGTTGATGTTGATTTGGTGTATACCACTAGGCTAGAAGTCAATAAGAGCAAGCAGCTAGAAAAACTAAGAAAAAACTGCACCGAAATTCCGAAAAATGAACCAACTGCAAACTCTCTTGTAGACGTTTTCCGTCCTGCTTCGATACACTACTTTATTCTTATAGCATTCACTTGACATATACATATCAGAGAGCTGCATTGAGTGCGCTCGAGCCTGTACGAGTATAACAAGTAAAATGTGAGTGTGAGTAGCAAACCGAAATGAGCTTGTTTGAGTGTCGCGCTCAAAGTGAACGGAGAGCTGCGTTGAGTTAACTCGAGCCTGTATGAGCATAACAAGTAAAATGTGAGTGTGCGAGAGCTTGTTTAAGTGTTGCGCACAAAGTGACTGACTAACTATGTTTCTAATGCAAGACAAAAGTATAGGGTGAACTAATTAGATGAATTAGGCACTCACCCACAACACTACGCATTTGCATTCACCCAAAAAAAGGCTCACAATTCAATCTTCGTCGCTACACATGCACATGTGTATGCGTGCTAATGCTGTAAATAAAGCAATCGCTGAAACAACCTACCTTATAAACAATAGCAACCAGAATGCAAGTTATAGGCCAAGCAAGACCGATCGTGGCAAACTTCTGTAGGTTACTCGTGTTACACGAGTACATTGTGAGTTTTGCAAATCAACAGCTCAAAAAATACACAGCTCGTTTGTACTCAAAACACAAAAAGCTGGTGAGTCACTTTTGATAGCTCAAGAGATACACATACATGGTTTGCTCAATTGACTTGCATTGCTCAAAAGTTTAAGTCATGACTGAGTGCACTCAAAAATTTTTATACTCGTTGCAGCTCTCTAATACATATTTATCTAACAGATACTTTTGCTCAGTTTAAGAAGAGCAAAAAGTGTTGGACATAATTACCGAGATATTTCCATACATAAACAGACTCTTGGGCCGACTCGGCAGTCCAGCTTCTACGTCGGACTCACACTCTTGAGTCTATTTGGTACGGGCTCACCATCACAAATAGATGTAAATGAAATGAATCTAGAAAAGTATGGCCAGAATACTTCTTAATGGAGGTATAACTAGATTCTAGGTGAACAGTCAATTTCTTTGATTTTCCACCTGTTATTGTTTACTTTTACATTTCCTAATGCCATTTCTCTGTTTGCCTTCTGTACCACATGAATTTTCACCAAAAGGTTGGTTTACCTGTCGGCACCTGTTCTATTGGCCACAGCTGTTTATCTTACGTCAGCGGACACAGTTGGTGCAGCGACGTCGCGACGCGTCGGCGGCTTGGCATTAAATCAAAACCATTTCCGCAAAGACTGATGTGCTTGTGCTCGTTGTTCTCTATGTTGTTCTTGTAATTGGCTTGTACCCTTCCGCGCATCACGCATATGGCGTTGCCAAAGTTGCACCACGTTATCATAAGCATCAGCAAGAACGAGAACAAGATTCAAAAGAGTGGCACGTTGTTGCCAAGGATGATGACGACGTCACCAACCAGTTTGTGTTGAGCGACAGGCCGCATTGCCTGCCACTCACTACCATCTATACATCCATCCATCCATCCATCCATCAAAGGGCTGCAGCCAAGCTAACCAGCCAGGGAGTCAGGCAGCCATTCAGCCAGCATGTAATCCGAGACTTACACTTAGTGCGCAGCGCCCACCCTGTCGTAAACCTTCTGCCACCCCTTTCCCATCAAAGGGACAACAACAACAACAGGTCGTAAGGCAGATCTTTTAAGGGCATGTGTAAATAAAGCATGTAGGAAAATAAAAGCTTCAAACAATATGTATATAAAAACTTATGATATTCAAGGAACTGAGCTTCTTAAAGGTGGTACACTTGTCTGAGGATATAACATTTATGTAGAATACCTTTAAAGTGGAAGAAAAAAAGGGAGTAAGTAGTAAATCTGACTGTAAGTGTGCGTGTACTAGTCGCTGTGACAAGTTTTACCTTTGGCTTGGGATGGGCTTGGAAGGAACCTTACAAACTATGCACCACTCGAAACTGTCATTGCCATGTGCATGGCAATATGTGTACGTGCGCCTATTTGCACATCATTAAAAGTGGCTACTACAAACAGGAGATTCAAAAATAAGCAGCAACTATATAGTTACATTTTTACTCAGTGCTTCGCATTAAGGCGGTCGGGTAGTCCTGATCAGCAAGACAAAGACAGCAAAGCGTTATAAAGAAGGCAAGCAAATATCAACGGTTAAATTCATTTAGAAAAAGGCAGAAGCGAAGTTGAAAAAGTAAATAAATAAATTCAAAATGAGAGTACAAATGTTTTTATGGTTTATTCAAACCCTATCTGTGAAACTAGTACCTTTTTCGCTTCGGTCAGTGGTTACAAAAACCAATGTAACTGGCCGAAGAGAGAGAATGATCACGAGATTAGTGAAAGGTTTCCAAATCTTATACTTTGGTAAATTACCCTGCCAGCAGCTGGCGCCTTTCCACTCAAGCAAAACAATTGCGATCAAGAGCATGAGCTTCTAAGCTAAGGTCAATGACGCTGTTTGACCTCATAACGGCATTCTAAACACAAATCATACAATTTCCATATTACTTATAGTTTGGACTTGACCCACCCTGTTTTACTTAAAGTGCAGTTGTGATGTGATGTGTGCCGATGAAAGGCCCGCCAAGAGGTGATTAGAGATGAGCGCGTGAATAAGTGTAGATATCTAAATACATTTAAGATGCCATAAAACTAATTAGATTGGTAATAGAATATCAGTTATTTATTCAATAATAGT
Source organism: Chymomyza fuscimana (assembly GCA_949987675.1). NCBI lineage: Eukaryota > Metazoa > Arthropoda > Insecta > Diptera > Drosophilidae > Chymomyza > Chymomyza fuscimana. Next base: position 91,572,236 of record OX465088.1, read on the forward strand.
ATGCTATTACGTGCCATAGTTGCTGGTATCTGCTGTCTTAGATCAGAATAGTGGGAAAGTATTTATTTTCTAGAGACGTTTGTTTGATTTAATATGATTTAATTTTACTATCAGTACTACCTAGACATTGGTTTTAACTAATAACTAAAATAGAATTGTAACTTTCCATTAAATTTCCATTAAATATTGAAACAGTAGTTATATTTATATATTAAGATTAATCATATGAACCTCTATTATTAGGGTTACCAGATGGTCCGAGTAAAAAAAAGCGGACATACACCCCTTGAAAAAATTTTAAAAAAATTTGTTAATGCCAAAAAAAGGTAAAAGAAAAAAAAAATTTTAGAAAGGTGTCACTTACTCGTTGATTCTCGAACCTTTACCTGCAGGAGTGTGGAGGAAATATGAGTGAGATAAAAATATTTGAACATTTTCATTGCACAATTTTTTATTCAATTTCAATTAATCTCCAGTTTTCAACGATGAAAAACGTATTAAGCTTACGTCTTTTAATTATACCAATTATCAATTTATAACGGATAATACCTTAGTGACTAGTGTGTGACGTATTTGTCTGAATCCCCAATTTTTATTTGCAAATATTGATTTTCTGTACGCTGTAAATATCTCTTGAACTCAGTACATTTGAAATTAAACCTGACCGTTATTATGTCACGCACGGTCGGCACGGACAATCGATTCCGCTCATCAGTCCATAGAGATTCTATGAGCGAAAAAATTCGCTCAACTGTTGCATTGGAAGCGGGAATGGAGAAGAAAAATTTGGCAATTTTTAATATTTCACCATAAGATGCAACATTTTTATTTGCAGCGAAGAACGAACAGATTTTATCGTTTTAGAGCTCAAAAACTCATTCAAATTCATAATTTGATCGAAAAGCAGACAGTCATCGATGATGACATTTCTTGTAGTTAAATACAAAACAGTTTTCTTGACAAACGACATTTCAATTTGATCTCCTTGCTTGAAATTAAGCCATTGAAACACGCGAAATTGTTGAAGTGAATGGGTCCATTTCTCCAAGTGTGCGAGTGCTTTAAACGTTGAAAGCTTGTTTTTCAAAATGATCAAATTCAGCATCTTGGCTTTCACTTTCGAGAGGTTTTCGAGATAATACTTTTAAATTTTAAATTTTTACTAGAGCTCAGAATCAATCACCTTCAATGTTTCCAAAATGCTGTTAGACTCTTTTTCTAACGCTAACAGTTTGTCATGGAAAATTGGATAGAAAAAACATTCAGAAAAATTGCTGACAAAGAAAATTTTTATGATTTTAGGGGGGTTCTTTTGGAACAGAAAATATGATTTTAAACCTTTAAAAATTTTCGAATTGCGCTCAACTGCGGGTTTGTTTTCGTATTCTGATCCACTTTTGCAGAAAATATACTTAAATACTTGGTAAAAGATATGAAAATATGTATGACAAAAGTGGATCGGTCTAATCGAGCGAAAAAAGCGAAAATTTCAATATTGCGAATTTTAATCGTGATTCACGTGAGTGTTGATTTAGCTCATCTCTGATACAGACTAAACACAAGCTTAATAGACTTTCAAATTCACATAAGTATTCTCTAAGGCACACATTCACCCAGACCACACGTTCTATGCGCTACATTCTAATGGTCTACCCATTAGGCATCCAGAGGCAAGAAAGGCTAAATACCGAAAATGCTCAATATGAATATTTTTTAACGCCTATTTGTGTAGTGGGCAAAAATTTCAAGACTCGTTTGGTGCACTTCTAATTGGTGTATAGGATTGTTTGTCTGGGTTTGTTTGCTCACCCGTGTGAAAGCTCTTCCAGTTAGCTTCCAATTGAATTGCAATAGAAAGTTGTCTGCTTGGTTCCGATTTCATATGTTCTCTTCGGTTGTTATTGGATCCCAAAATTTATGCATAATTTTGCTAAAAGATTTAGAGATTTAGCGATTTATCAATATCTGATTTGCTTTATTTATAAACCCATCTCTTTTTCTTTCTTTTGCAGGTACGTACTACAAGAAGCTTCTTTTGAGTAAGTAAGTGAAAGGCAGAAGCGAAACTTTGACTAGTTAGAGGTATCTAAGTAATAGCACCTGCTCGCACGCAAAGTAAGGAAAGAAGAAGAAAACGATAATCCTACACTCAGCGCCAAGTAAAACTTTGGCATGCCCAAGCAACACAAGACTAAGAATTTTATCTGCATAATGGTTTTCCTTACGATTTTCCACTTTTTCCTATACGTTTCGCCGAGCTTCTCATTCTGCCGCCGAGCTTAAGTAAAATACAACAACAATAAATCAAGGAAAATTTCCCAGTTGGATTTTCATTTTATTGCATTTACTTATATTATTATTATTATTATGCTTATTCATATTTTTCTATCTCTCTCTATTTGTCTCTCGTTCTCTCCGTTATGTTGTATGTTTCTTTGTTTTGTTTTTTGCTTCAAACGACTGTTGGGTTTGTTACTGGCGTTCTCCGTCGGTCTGCATTGCTTTTAATGATTTCATTTAGTTTTTAGTGTTTCTTTTTTTTTATTTTCGGATTTTATTTTTGGCCAAAGTCTGTCCGTGTCTGTTGTCTGTCTCTAGTTTTTGGACTTAACTATTGTTACCGAGTTCCCTGAAAGTTTGTGAAGACCGTATTTTGTATATTAAGATAAAGCTTTCAACTTTTGCAAAGAATTTGTGTGTGCCAGTGTTGCCTCACTAGGGCCGCTACTGCTGGACCAACAGCTGGGCTAAGCCGTCGGTATCGTTGCTTCCGAGCTTCATATGCGCAATTGTAAATGCTTATAAAATATAACCATTGCATGTCTCTACAGTTGCATGTGTGAGTGGGTTGTGGTTGCCCCTGCCACAACGATGAACAATCCCCGACAAACAAGTACAACGAAAATTATGCAGCACTCGCGCCATCAAGTGCGCTTTCCGCAGCTAATTGACATCATACTGAACTCATTCACATTAATTAATGACATCATTCTCAAGTTGAAAAGAAGCATGAGAGAAGTCATCTACAGTGAAAACAACGAGTACTACCAACTAGTACACATAAGTAAATAGCAGTGAGCAATTTATAATACAACAAAAAGAACAACAGATTCGACGGTTTCTGGGGCAGAGGCGGAAATTTTACGCACATAATATAGTGCGTTCAATTTGTAGCACAATCAGAAGCTGAGACAATGAAGCTGGTCTTAAATATGCCTCTCGGAATACGATTCCATTAGAGATGAGAGCGTGACAAGAGAAGGTTAGTTTTTTGTGGGGGTTTCTTCGGCGAATTTTTTTAATATTGTTTTACCTTACGCAATCTTCATTCACGCACATGTATAAAAACAAAAAAAAAAAAGATTATTTTTGTAAAGTTTTGTATCATTACGTAGCAGGGATTGGGTACATTGATTGCTGGGTAGCTAGGCCACATAAGTTCGTATTTAAACGATATGTTAGTGCGAATATTTTTTGAAGTTGATTTAAAAAGCTTGACTTGACCGTAACTTGTGGTCTCAAAACCTCCGGGATATGCACAATTTTAAAAACCCTTGTACTAATTTCACCGCCCTTTGCCTATAAACTGCATCAATATTTTATTATATGTAATTAAGGTAACAAGTGACCTAGACCCGTCAATTTTGGTAAGAATATTCATATGCAACGCAATCAATTACACGGGTTTTCTCCCACACCTCTTAACATATGTACATACCCCATATACTTTAAACAATTTCGTCACGGTAACTTTCGATTATCAATAAAATCGCTAAAAATTTACGGAAGTATAAATATCGTTCTGCAACAAGAAAAAAAAAATCCAATTGGAAAGTTCTTAGAAGGAATATGTGGGAATAGGTTTTTTTTTATAATAAAAAGGTACAGGATATAATAGTTTCGGACACCGCCTCGACTGTAATACATTTTTTTTTTGGTGTACGTGTGACCACATCCGACTTTTATTTTGTTTTTTTTTTTTGATTTTGTATATGTCTGCGACACCGATGTAACAAGAATCGGCCATCTCTAATGTGTAGAACACAGTTCAAGTGAAATGATGCCCGGAAGCAAAACAGTCGTTTGAAATGTCGCAAGTGCCAGAATCAGAGTATACGAGTACCACAAGTGTCCCTGCAAATACCAAGTGAGTTTGGCTTTAGTCGGTGATTAACCGCAAAATGCGCTCAGAGTCAACCACAGGTTACGGTTTGACTTTGGTTCTCTGACTTTAGAATCTATCCACATCTCTGGTTCTTATTGAACGTTGTTGCCAGCATCGCCTTCTGCCTTTGGCTTGACAGGGAACAATGGAAACGTTTTTCTTTTGCGGTTTTCGCAAACGTGGAAGTGGGTTGGTTGGTGGGATATCTTGCAGAATATTTTGCAATTTTGCATGGCGTACGAATTTTAATTTTGTGCCGTATGCATTCTTGTGGTTAGATCTAATAGAAGTTTGCATATGTATATACCATAGAGATAAAATCAGAGAGAAATATTACGTACAATGTTTGTATATAAAAGGTACTAAATTTGCACAAATTTTACTGTAAAGGCCTATCCCATTTGGGATTTATTTGTTTATATGAAGTTTTGTCATTCCGTGCGAAAATTTTCAAACTGCGTATGGGCCTTAAAGTAAAAGTGTCAAATGGACATTGACAGTGGTTATGATGAAATGTAAAAAGCTTTTCCATGTAGCTTGACACTTAAAAAAGGTCATAAAGCATTACAATTATATTATATTTAAATTAAACGTCACTCATTCCTTTTGAAGCTCAAGTCGAGTCCTATCCAAAATGTCCGACAACTAAAAGTAATTAGGCAAACTCTTTTAATTGTTCATACTCTACGACCATCTCTCACTCTATCTATCTTTCAAAATTAATATTAATTAGTTTCAAACATAGTTTGTTAGTTTTCCCCAAGGCCAAACGGATTTTTTTTTAAATTTAGCTAAAATATTAGAATTAATATCCTTGTGTTTAGAATCGTCGTTGAAAGTTATCACAAATACTGACATACGCATTTTCAAAATAATTCGTATATACAATAGTATACATTATATACATATGGATATATAGTCTACAAAAATAAATTCGTATATGGCAGCCACAACAAATGCAAGTCAAACTCACTCAAATCAACGTCAATCTTGATGACGATGACGATGATAATAATGATGATGACGTTGGCATTTGCGCCAAGCATTTGTCATTTGGCGAAATTAGTATGTTTGTGTTTATTCGAGTGTATCTGTATCTTTATCAGCATCTGTGTGTGCTTGACTGTGGAAGGGAAAACATTCCGACAGGTTGCTGACATCTTAGTTACTTCTATTGACGTTATTGTAGCTACTTTTATTGTTGTTGCTGCCTATCGAACATTTCATAAACACAAAATCAATGACAAAATTTTGTGGTCCATTGCTGAAACACATCTTAACAATGACGATGGAGTAAGACGGAGACGGTTTGGTCGTTGTCGATGGCTTTGAGCATAACACAAAATATATCAAAAGTTTGATTGAAGCTCCAATGTATGACTTGCGGTCTCTACCGATACATACCATACCATGTGTATGTATGTGTGCCTTCAATCAAATTGAATTGAGACACATTGTTATAGTTTTGGGGCCATGGGAAAGTAGCATTCTAAGTGCACACCATATGCAATAACCACAACATCACAACATGCTTCATTCGAATCGGAATGAAACAAATCGAGACAAACTTCCACTAGAAACGTTATGAGCCAAGAGATTGAAGTGAAGTAGCCCGATGCGTCACGCTTGCGCCATTCTCGTCTAGTTAGGTATTTATGATTGTTGTTCATGTAAGGCCCGCCCAAAATCTGCTGGTGATTTTAATACGCGGTACTTTTGGATACAAGGGTACCTGTGGGTACAATACCTAGGGCTTCCTGTCCTCCGTAATATTATTTTACCGCCTAGCACATCCAGATGATTTGGTATCTCTCGAACCTATATTTTAGTGCTAAATTGAGAGAGACAAGTTTTTTCATTATTATCAAGTTAAATGATTTTTATACCATGTACCATAGGCTACAAAGGGTATATTAAGTTTGTGCAAGCCTAAAATGTATGTAATATACAGAAGGAGGCGTCGGAGACCCCCCAAAGTTACCTAAAGTATGATCAGGGTGACTAGAAAGGCCGATGTACAACTGTTTTTTGTTTGTTTATGAAAATGTTGTAACCAAATTGGCAAATAAATATCTTTTGGGGTTTTTAAGCAATATACTGGATTTGATTGCAATGTGGTGGTCGTCAGTGCTTTGGAACAATATGTTTTATTAATTCATTCAATTTTACCAAATTATTACACGTAAGCTAAATAATGTATTATCACAACGGCAAGACTATGTCAAAATATCGAAGATAAAGAACCAGGAACAGCCAGGTGTTATAAATAAATGTTCAATATGCCACTTACTTTTCATTCCGGGTTCAAAAATTAATTATTTTTGTTCAGAATCCCGAACCCGGTTCACATCGGTTTTGATAGCCACAACAGACTTGTATGGCATTTTTTACAGAACCCAAAACACAAACAATCTGGTGCATGTTAGCAGCGACGGCATCTAAGTCTACAGCCAACATCAGATTCAACTACATACGTCATAGAAAGCAAATTATTTTTCGACTGCCTTTCGCTGGCTTAAAATGCGCGGCCTTTGATGATCGTGCACCCATTCATTCACTCAGTCATCCAAACAACTCATTCTGTTGAACTTTTGAACTAGTTTCGTATTCACTCATACATTTACCACCAGATCCAGATTTCGTCCATTGTAACTTTGCGCAGTCTTAGTCCCGCCAGCAGCACAGCTTAGACCTTTGCACATGAGTGTTGCTTTCGCTTCTAAAGTGGGGTGATAGTAGAACCTGGTTGAATATGAATACGATATACCTATAAAAAAGCTAACTTTAGATGTTTTAAGTATTTCGTTTATTTAGGTAACCATTGGTTCAAGAAAATGGCATTTGGCAATATTGCTTAAAAAGTATATTTGTTATACCATGTACCTATAGGTGGTACAAAGGGTATACTAGATTTGTGCTGTATATGCAAAGGACAGAAGGTGGCGTGGCAGACCCCAAGTCCTTTATACCAAAATGCTTATCATAACCTCGGGTAGTGATTGAGACATATCCGTCTCTCTGTCCGTCCGTCCCTCCGTTGGTATGAACACCTAGATTTCGGAGACTATAAGAGCATATTTCCTGTAAAGATGAAGTTTGTTGAATCATATCGATATCTTACCAACACTTTTTAATATTTTTATTTGAAACTTAACAGAGAGTCATGATTACATGCATCTGTTTGTCAAAAATGAACAAAATCGGACAATTTTTACAGAAGTTATTGTCAAAAATATACTAATTTCACCCCCTTTGCCGTTAAACTGTATCAATATTTGAATTAACTAACACACCCCTCAACATTTGAACTTGAAACTTACCCCATAGGCTTGAAATAACTTCTTTGACATAACTTTCGATCAAAAATGGGAAAAATTTTCTGGAACTTATAGGTACGCATATCGGTCTGTACCAAAAAAAATAAATACATAAATTCCAATTGGAAAGTTCTTAGAAGGAATACAATTTTTTTGAGAAAAAAGATACAGGATATTACACGGACACTGCCTCGACTGTTATTTTTATACCCTAGACCGTATGGTACAAAGGGTATATTAAGTTTGTGCAAGCCGAAAATGTATGTAACATACGGAGAGAAGGAGAAGGAGACGTCGGAGATCCTCCAAAGTTACCTAAAGTATGATCATGGTGACTAGATAAGTCAATATACGCATGCCCGTCTGTCTGTCGGTATGAACGCATAGATCTCAGAGATGGTAAAAGCTAAATAAAATAAAAGAAAAAAAAAATATATAAGTGTTCTTTGTATAAACTTGTTGAATGTTAATAGTTATATATACAATTTTAGTGTAAAGTTAATACGCGCATAAATCGCTATAATAACGCGATAACTTGTTCGTAGACAAAACTCTGATCTTGGCTTTATACTTGGTGAATGGAGAGTCAATTATGTGATTTTAGTTATGCGCCTGCATAGGACTAACATAACATAGTTGAGTGCCGCATGCCGCATGCAAACAGGCGTGAGAGAATTAACATTAGTACAGAGAGTTTAACGTATATTTAGTAGAATAAACATGGTGCGATGTAAGCATTAAGGGCTCATGAAATGACCAAACAATCAAAATCGGTTAACTATAAAATATAGCTTCCATAGGAACGATCAGTCAAAAAAACATTTTTGTTTTAAAATTCGTCTGTTTTTGATTGTTTATGAAGGTATCGTAATCTAATTTGGCAATCAAATGTCTTTTGGTGCTCTTAAGCAATATACCGGATTTTATTGCAAGCCGACTTTAAAGTACGCCGTCTTTTTTTAATTTAATTGTATTTTTTCTATTATTATTGCTTTCAAACCAAAAATTTTTTACTTTAAGCCCATACGCAGCATGCAAAATTTACGAACGGATTGAAAAACTTCATAAAAAAAAAATTCCCTCGACAAATTCCGATTAAAAATTTTTGACAAGTGGACGCAGATAACAAAACAAAACAGTGTTGTCTTTTAATTTTAAAAATACTTAACGTTAGATGGCGCCACTACTTCACTAGGTGTGATAGAACTAGCCACAGATGTTGTTTGGTTTTGGCTGTCTTCGCGAGAATTAATGTGCATGCACATTATTCCTTCCGTAAATAATGGCTGGTAGAAACAAATTGATGCGAAACATTTTTTACAAATCCGTTTACTATTTATTATTTTTGGTGAGCTGTTTAGTAGCCATGTGATGCTTTTTAACAATCCACACAAAGTATGTAATAAATTAATTATTTTTCGACGCATATGAAAATTTTCTTCATATGTGATAGCCGTCCCTCTTGTGGTTGTTTTTTTTACACCCAACCTTTTTGCAGGCAGTCATACACGCATTGTTTACACAAAGTAATGTTAACAAAACTTCTTGATAAAAATCCACGTTTGTTTTATTTGCCAATTTTTCGCGCTTAATTTCTGTAAACAAAAAGCAGCTGATTGTAATGTGACTGTTTGCCACACTAACCCAAAGTATCGGAAAAAATATCAATGAATATCAAAAAAAAATAAAAATTCGATCAAAAATAGCACTTTGTCTAACTATGCACACACTGGTACTTCCATCTGAAATAATATGCAATAATTTCTATATGGAAATTTGCGACTGCGTATGGGCCTTTAGGCTAATTATCTTTATTATATTTTTAAAAATCAATAAAAATTCAAATTTTTTTTTTTTTTTAGTTTGTGAAAAGATCTTGATCCGCGTGAATAGCCAAGTCGATATAGCCATTTTGAGAGTTAACACCACACTATTAAGAACACCAGGTTGATATTACAAATCCATGGAGTTGCAACATTGCGTGAAAGCTTTAAAAGATATATGTAAAATATATTTATTAGTGTCCCTCCCATAAAAACTACACAAAAAATAAGCATTTTATAAAATTGTTTGTAAATAAGCTACAGTAGACCCATGTACACTACAATATAAAAGTTCTTTTTGCTTTATGGGGAGACCAACACTCAGTTCTTCACAATATTTTTATACTATTTAGCCCACAACTTTTCTATGTAGCTAGTTTGAACTGGGCCTTCCCTTTTTGTTATCTTTTGGTCCTTAGGTGTAAATCACACAAGATTAAAATCCATTGAGAACCTCGGGAGCATTAAAAAACTAGTTATTTCTGAACCTCGAGAAGCTACAGTCATCAAATCGGTGTGGAGAAATTTAAAGGTCTCCAATGGTGTCCTCTTAAAAAAAGGTTTTTTACATCTCCTTTCGACATTTCGGTTGAAATAAGCCTCTTGCAGTGTTCCCGTGATACCGATTAGAATTTTTATCATGTTGCACCGCATATCAGTTTATAGTAAAAGTGTCCATTACCATTTTGGTAATAACTGCCTCTGGTATAATTAAACGCTTATTGATATAACTCCATGTCAACAATGCGAAACTGCATTATACGGGCTATTTGATACTTTCGATTGTTTTCTTCTTTTTTATGAGGGAGCAAAGTTAAGTTAATCTGAACAATTCCAGCTAGATATATTTAGTGTACTATCGTTTATTGATTACATGCTATAAATTTTTCGAAAGTATTCATCAAACTAAAAAAAAAATGGCATAAAAAAAATAGAGAGCTGTAGACAGAGGGAACGACGAAGTGCAGCCAGTTGTGGATAGCTAGCTGAGCTCAAAGTTCACCGAGTTTAGATTGTGCTAGGGGTAGGACGTTCGTACTGCTAGGAAATTAAATTGAATGCCTTCCGAAAACTGCGCCATGTATGTGTATATACATATATATGTGTACATGTGTGTGTGTGTTTTGCTACTTGAGAGAGAAACGACTACGACGATGACGTCTCAGCTTGGCTTTGGATCTAGCTCAGCCCAACCTACTTAGCTGTTCGAGTGTTTGAATGTTTGTGCATTAAATATGGCGTAGATAATAAAAGCGGCAACGTCAGGCGAAGGCGTGTGCCAAGGCAGCTAAATATGTACAAGTGTGTGTGTGTATGTATGTGTTGGTGCTACATGGCGTATGATGGATTTATGTTTAAGTTGCGTGCAAGCAACTTAATGGATTTTGTAATTTTCAAAAACGCTAAAATGAAACGAAACGAAACGGGACTTGAAGGTAAGGCTAGGCTAGACATACCAAAGCAATGTAATACAAACAAACTATATATTTGCATATATATATATATATATATATGTATATATATGTATAACATTTATGTATATATGTACTACAATATATGTGTAGTGTGGTATAACTGCCATTTTGGAATTGCCAGTGGCACCACACAGAGACACAGAGAGCAGTTACCTTGCGCCAAAAGAATTGGAGCAAGCCAAGTTATAAAAATGTTTCTTGAGCATCATAATATATGCGTGCACATAAGCACATAAACACAGTTACAACAGAAGCAACATTTGAAAAATGAAAACAAACAAAGACTGAGGCAGTTTGCGAGAATGGTTGCTTGAATCTTGCTCGTTTCAGAACGTCGGACGGACTGACTTATTAAATATTAATTATGATGCATATGTGCGCTCAGCCAAGTACAACACCAGCAACTACAACTACAACAACAACAATGAGTTGCAAACAAAAGTAATAGAAACACCGACTTATGGCCAAAACCACTTTCAGTTAACACAGAGGCAGCCAACAAGCCAAGCTACTACTAGGCGTGCCATTTTGTTAGTTTTTAAGCGCATCTCACACGCCCAACGACAAATTTGGTTAGAACAAGATACACCAACTGTCAGCTTAAATGTATATGGAAGCAACTTTGTATCTGTATCTGTGTTGATATGAGTGCCTTATGTGTACCGACTGAATGTAGTTGTTGTGGCATAAATTTTGTATAACTTGCAATAAAAAATGATGCCATTAAGTATGCGAAATAGCATGCAGGGCAGACTTTAAGAATATCCACGTGGGTGGCTTGCTTTTTCCTTTTTTCTTCTATCCAACTACTGTTGTTGTATTGCTATGTAAATTGAAGCTACTTATGAGATAGTTGTATCTTGCTGCTATATACAAGTAAATTGGCATATATTTGTAATGCTTTTGCAAGTGTATATACTATATTTGCATTGCTAATTGTTTTTGTTGCTAGTATTGCCGTTGATCAGCGTTTGACGCCAAACGCCAAAATCATCTTTATCTTTAGTTTTATGGCTAGCAGCACATTTCACAACTCGTTTTGTCTATAAGTCAGCCGAGTACAATAGCTAAGATTGAGCGATGAGAACGATGAGTAGAGCTCTTGAGCACGTGAACGTGGGCGTGCATCGATTAGCATCAATCTTTATATACTTAAAAATTAAGATGCGGGCACATACGAGTATCCAAAGGCCTGAGGCGCTGTAGGGGGCAGCGGGTTAGCAGCTTGTTGGATTTGCATATCCGCCAGCTATTGCAAATAATTTCAGATGTGTCTGCCCAATTACTGAGCCACATCAACAACGGTAAGCTAAGCTTCCACTTTGAGGTCAGCTAACACAAAAACAATGAACAACAACGTGATGTTGATCAATACTTCAGCTAGCTATAAATCAGGCCAAATCCAGCACCCATTTACATGAAGCGTGCAAAAGCGATTTGGACGCCACAGGCGGTCAACCAATTGCCGGTTAGTTCCAAAACCCAAATCCAAAAACAAAAAACTCAACATCGAAATTTACATTAAACGCCAAATTGAACACAGCGAACTAAAAACTGGAAATTGGTTTTAGCCAAGTTTAAGAAGTGTGCTCTGATTTTGAATTTCTGCTCTCTGGTATCCAATGTTTTAGGCCGCTCATTTGGGAGCTGCTGCTGCTGTTCATTTCCGCCGCATGGAGGCGTGGCTGGTGTTAGTTTCTGTTGTCATTATGAAAATTACTTTTAATTATATTTATTTCTAAGCAGCAACACAGTTAAATAAACTAAACAAAAAAAAAAAAATACCATATAACAAAGCTGCCAACTTCCGTTGTAGTTTTTTGTTTAGAATAAAAACCAAGCAGTGAGTCGATGTGAGCCAATCCGTACTGGGCAAAGTTAAGTTGCGCTAAGCTTAACAAAAATGCGGGAAATACATTGGCAATATTTATGACTAGTTTTTGTATGAAATTGTTTTACTGACTAATTCCCAATTGGGTACGTAAGATATTGCGCTGTTTATATATACACACGAGTATATAAGTACGAGTATATACCCTTTGTCATTGTATTAGGCTGTTATAGATGTACATTAGGGTGGCCGCCGCTGGTATGGAGGATTTTTAAACCGTTGATATCAAAACCGCCACCCCCTAAAAAGTTTACTTTTTACCTGCATATAGCGCCTGTAAAATTTAAAAACGATACGAATGTATTTGATGATCGCGGGAATAGGTCAAAGGTCATAACTTGCACTTTTTCCGCTTTTGACTGTATTGTTCTACATAAACTTTAAAATCTTGTTACCATTCAGACAAATTATGCGCCCATAAAATACATTCGGATCGCCTTTAAATTTTACGGTCGCTATATGCAGGTAAAGAGCAAACTTTTAAGGGGGTTGTGTTATTAAAATCGTGAAAAATGGCCACCCTAATGTACATAGGTGTGTTTGACTAGAATTATTTGCCTTTATTTAATAGATTTTCATATTATTATGAGGATCTTGTTAGTACAGATTCAAAATATAGCTGGAAATACATCATTATTAAAACACGTTTGGAAAGAAATGCAGGTTACTTTCAAATGACACTTGTCTGTTTATTATACATTTTTTTGTCAGGATATTAGTCCCAGATAGCAAAAAAAAAGTCTTTGAATTTATCATTGTTTCCACCTCTGAATTAAAGCACATTTTAAAAATCTTCAAACTAAACAGCATTCTGAGGTTCACTTACGAGAACATTACAAAGCACTTATCTATATATTTGAAAGCTGTTTACAAATCACTAGCATCATAATTTATACTTTTTATTATATGACGGCACACTATTTTTACACACCTCAAGCTGTTGGCCATCACTTTTACGATTTATAGATATAGTTTTCAAGAGAATTATACAAAGTTTTGTTTTTTTTTGCTGAGGAAAGGTTTGGGATTAAAAGTACAAGACTGCTGCGGAAGACTTAGAAGGTACCTCAAAATAGAATAAAACAAAATTTTGGTTAAATTTGACGTTATACTTCTATAATGATTTTATATTTCAGACCTTCCGGATTGATTTGAATAATAGGCTGAGCTCGCAAAAAACTGTCAACCCAATTATCCAATGCGGTTGGCTCACTAGCAAAACAGAAAAAATAAAACGAAAACGGTCTCTCACTGAGCCGAACACTTTTTGCGTTTCGCTTTTCGGTTCTGGCCAGTGTTTTCGGTTGAGCAATACAAATGTGTCGCTCTCACAATAACACTTACGTTGAGACACTTTGAGCGATCGCTCACTAAAAAACCCTCAGCAAAAGACCGTTTTGCAAAAAGTGTCCGCGAAAAGTGTCTTTTGCGTGTGTATGCGTGCTTGTGTACCAAACACGAAGTAAAACACAGGCGATTCGCACAAGCACGCACCCATACACAAAAGAAACTTTTGCGAAAAGACTCAAGCAAAAGTGTCCGCGAAAAACACAACCAAAAAGGAAGCGAAAAAATTGGTCTTGGTCTGAGCCGAACACTTTTGAGCAAAAACACAATTGAAAGTGTTTTGTCAATAGCTTCTCTCAAAGTGTTCGTAAGAGAGCGTTTTTTTTCGGACACTCTGAAAGTGTTGAGGGTTTTTTGCGAGCTCTGATAATAGGGAATAATAGGGAATATAATAGAACGCATAACCTTTGAACATTTTTAGATCGATCTGGATTCGCCTACTTTTAACTTTATCTAAAACAACATCTCGTATACGTATTTATTTAAGTCATAATTTTTATTTGTTAACTTGAAATATTGAAAAAAAAATATGTTTTTATATATTGTATAATTGAAGGATTTTTTTTTTTTTTTTGCAAGTTATTTAATTAGTAATCCATATATAATTGTAACAGAAAAACAAAGTTAAACTCAATTGATTTATTTTATTTTTGAAATGCTAGTCTTCCCATAGCCAAAACATTAAAAATGATTATGTAGCCTTTTCACACATCTTGTGCTAAACATATGTATTCTTTTTTTTTGTACGTCAAGTTCCTTTGTGTGACTTTTCCAGATGAAGCTGCGATTTAAATCAAGTCCAAGATTATTGGCTGAGTCGCTATGCGGAATTTGTTCATTATTTAAGTATACTGGCGAAAATTCTTCTCTTCATAAGTTACAAGTTTCGACTTCTCACTATTTACCTTTATTTTCCTTATATTAATTTAAATCCAATTTACCAAGTTAGTTCGACTAATAATATTTTTAATTTTTATTATATGTTGGTAGAAATTTGCAGAAAGTTTTTATTTAAAAGAACACACTTATTTTTGCTAAGTTTACAATTTCTAAGGAGAACAAAAAATTAATTCACAATAAATGCATTTAACTATTATTATGTTTGTTGCTAGTACTCTATGTTTAAATTAATAAATAATTTTTATTTGTTACTAATAACATCACTTTTTTTCCAAATTTTTATTTTTCCCCTCCATCAGAAGCCATTTTATTTTAACTTTCGTGCTTTGCGCTCGCTGTAATATCTAATTGAAAACGCCTACATCAAACTTGGATGATTAGTCAATATTTTTTAAATTTAGACGTTAAGGGATACAGCTGTTGAGACATACATAATTTTTCTCTGTTTTTTATTAACTTTGTAAATGGCACACAAAAGTGCGATAAATTGCCTAATTAGTCGAATAAATTTACGATATTGATTATTTATAACATAGTAACATTAGCTAAAATGGCCGTAACGAGTAACTGAGTAACTGAGTATTCAGGACCGAATCCTCTCCATTAAACTATTTAAAACTTCCTGCCTTTTGTTATATTGGGGCAAAAGTTGTCGAGACAAAAATATATTAATTAAATGCTAGTAAGTAGTTTATTGCAAGCAAAATGCCAATTAAATTTTGACATATTATGCATATCTACGAATATTAAGCATACGCAAGGTAGACAATTAATTCGGACCGAATTATGGCTATAAATCTCTTATGTGTGGCCCAACAAATTGCCATTGATTTCGTTCTCATACAAAAGAGACATTTAAATTCTATTGTATGCCTGTAATAATTTGGCTAAGGCTGAGCTTGCTGTTACTGGGGTGTAGACGCTCTATATATGACTGAGACGGAGGCTTTGGGTTTTACTAAATGTTTTATGTATTGTTCGCTTACATTTCTATTAATTATAAATCAAGTGGGATTAGCTGTTTGGGGTTTCTACCAAGGACGTGGCTCCGCCTGATTGGCATGGCATATTAATTTTGAATTAAGATTAGCTGCCATTGTGTAATTAGCTTAAGCTGTACACACAACAAACTTACGGACGTTAGAGGATGATGCATGGTGCTGTCAACTTGCTATTTTCCTAGTTGCTGACGCTGCTAATATTTTCATTTAATTGGAAACTCATGAACTTTGTCACCAAAACGAAATTTGCTTTACCCCCTTGCCGTGTTGAGTTGGGTGTCGTCAATAAATTTTATCGTTTGCATAATTTGTCATAGTTTAAGTGACGATATGTATTGATATAACAGATACAATTCGCAAGGCCAGCCATGCTTGTTTTTGCCCTTGTGCGGCGCCATAATATACATAGTTATTGTAAGTATTTGTATATATCTGCTCTGATCTGTACTCAGCTGCTTTTAGTTATAGGCATAAGTAGGTATAGTATAGGGTGGGTCACCTTTGGTTTGGTTGATAAACACTCATAATTCGGAACATACCCATCCAAAGTGGATGCTATTCGAGATATGTCAAGTTCAAAACTACTGAATTTTAGTCATGGATCGTTTAACAACCTAACAACAGGTGTACTATGAAAAGGTCTGGTTCTGTGAAAAAACGTAGTTGAGGCTATTGTCGATGAGTGTCCCCGTGAGTATCGACGCGCCATTGTTCGCAAGAATCAGACCTTGCTAGGACGACTTTGCGTCGAATTTTGCATGCGGATCTAACTAAAAACGCTTACCAGATTCAAATGAAGCAACAATTGAAGCCAAAGGTTATTCGTTTAATGGATGGGAGAACAGCTAGAAAAAAAATCATCGAAAATTACGATGTTCGCATACGGTCTTGTAGAGCCAGCCGCGACGGCCATTTGGTCGATATTATTTTTTATACATAAATTAATACTTCAAACTTACATTTCGTATACACATTTGCACAATTTTGTTAGAAAATATACGAATAAAATGCAATTAACAAAGAAACCAACAGATGACTCACCCTATATGTGCATATTTTAGGATTCTTGACAAGGTCTTGCTTGCTGTCTGCTCTCTGTTATTTTTGCTGCTTCAGTTTTCAAGTTGTGGTACATACACTCACCTGTATGCATATTGGATTTTTAGTTCATTCAAATTTAAATTTTTTCGATCTCATGTTCTTGACTGCGTAATGTAGAGGATGTAAAGATTTGACACTGGATAAGAGTGTACACTCATATATGAATGTTTAATTGTGTGTATGACCTACTCAATTTCCATATTGCTTGTGCGCAGCTTCAGTATTTACTTAGAATTTCGCTTTTATTTATGTCAAGTAGCCCCGCCATAGTTCTAAAGGGAAAATTCATACTATATTCAACTTTTCTCGCTGGTTTGACATATGTATTGGTTTTTCGATGTAGCTCGAGTGTTTGTTTGTCGCGCATTGTCAACATTTGCATTAAGCTAAACAAACTTGCAAGTATTTTGACAATATCGAGATATTATTTGCATATTATACAACAATAATTCGAAAACCCAAACATAAATATTTGCTGAAATTTATGTGTCGTTGGCATTATACTTATATTCTACTGTATAAATTCGTATTTTTTTATCCCGTTTTACTAAATATATAGTTACTTGTATTTCTTTTTTTTTTATTGCAGACTCTCTAAGCCGCATCCGTTTGCGTGAGCAACAATAGCAAACATAGCCAACTACCACGAGCTGATCTTTGGCAGACATCACCTGCTCACCATAGATAATCCTTTGCATCAGCACCAAATTCAACTCCCACACGAATTCCATTTAGCCCATCTGCTGCCAGCAACGTCAATACAGCGAACAGCAACCGGCGTGCACACTCCCCCCCAGCAGACAGTCTACGAAAAAGCCATCACCATTTCGTCCATTGCGATTAAACGCAGGCCGACGCTGCCGCAAACGCCAGCGAGTGCCCCACAGGTGTTGTCGCCCAAGCGCCAGTGCGCTGCCGCTGTCTCTGTGCTGCCCGCCGCCGCCGTCGCCCAGCTGACTACAGCACCGGCCGCCGCCGCTGCTGCAGCCGCCGCGCAACTACAGTACGAATACGCCAACTCAGCCGCCGCCGCCGCTGCACTCAAGGGCCACCAGTTGACCTTCAATCCGACAGCCGCCGCTGCAGCTCAATTGGCTGCCGCCGCACATCACGCCGCTCATCCCACACAGCTGGCTGTCGCCGTAGCTGCACACCATCATCAGCAGCAACAACAACAACAACAGGCCGTAGCCGCCTATACAGCTGCACAACAACAGCAACAACAACACCAACAGCAGCAGCAACACCACCACCATCAGCAGCAACAGTCGCATCATCATCAGCAACAGCAGCGTCTTGCCCAGTTTAACCAAGCAGCCGCTGCTGCTCTGCTCAATCAGCATCTACACTCCGCCAGTGGAGCAGTCGCTGCTGCAGCTGCAGCCGCGCATCATCAGCAGCAAGTCGCCGTCTTGCAGCAGCAGCATCCAGCTCATTTTGGAAGCGCTCAGCAGCAAGCAGCTCAGCAGAGTTACTCAAGCTATCAGTTGCGTCACGCCCACTACGCTGCCCAACCCCAACAACAACACATATTACTAGGCAGTGCAAAACATTGCAATAGCAACAGCAGCAGCAACAACAACAATAACAATAACTCAACGCCCGCCAGCAGTCAGACTGCGGCCACAAGTAGTGCATCTGGGTCAACCACAACAGCAGCGACAGCGGGAGCAACAACAACCACAGCCGGAGTAGTTGGGACAGCGGGAGTTGCAACCACTGCATTGACCGTTGCCACTGCAACGACATCAGCAATAACAACAGCCGTCAGCAACAACAACAACAACAGCAGCAGCTCACCGGGGAGCCTGAACGAATCGCACGAGTCAAACTCCTCGTCAGCGTCGACAACTCCGTCGCCAGCAGCCAGCATAAACGCGGTCACTGCTAGCGACAGTAACAACAACAACACGAACAGCAGCGCCAGCACAAACGCCGGAGTCATAATGGAGAATCAAATCGCGTTAGCTCCGCTGGGATTGTCACAGAGTATGGATTCCGTGAACACGGCCAGCAATGAGGAAGAGGTAAGTTACACTTTTTTATGGAGAAATACTGCAAACTATATTTAATCGATTGTTTTAAAGCAAGGCTCAGTGAAGATCGATACGCTTACCTAGTATTAGTTTCAATACGATCTCTTATTCACTGTGCACTGCAAGAATCACACTCTAATGCATCTTAAGAGGATGCATAATTTACTGCCCAAAGTTCTTCCCATTTCTATGAAAGATGTAGTAATTTCTTTTGTTTTTAATTATTATACCCAATGTTTACCTAAATTGCAAGGGTGGAAACGCCTTAAACGTGGCATTAGCATAGGCAAGTGAGTTTAACAGTTTACTGTTAATTTTTCTTAACATAAAATATTGATCTTCATTTACTACCTAGAGGGATGATAACATTCTGTCAATCCAGTTACTCAAAAGACAAATTCTTAGGCATAAAAAGATTATTAGGGTATTCACGCTTTGTGTTGAGTTGAGGAGTTGAAAATTTGAGGATTTTTACAAAAACAAATGTACGCTGAAAATCAACTCTGAGTTGATAAAATAAAATGTAAAAATAAAATGCGAATTGAAAAATGCTGGGACTGTACTAGGCTTAATATATGCTGGAGCTGCTGTGGAGTTAACCTCAACCTTTAAACAAAGCGGTTTTCATCAAAGGAATTGAGCACGTCAGTTGATTGCGGGATATGGAACTGGTCACCCCCTTGCGAGGACTTCTTATGGTAGTTATTTTAAACATCATAAATTTTTTCGACGCCACGCAATCACATTGTGTCTGTACTAAACTAAAATTTTGTTTTAGCAGCTCTGGTTCGGCATTTTCAATTCAAGATTTTAAATTTTAATTTTAGTTTGCAGCAATTGCAGATGTTAACAAACACAGGAAAGAAAAAGCAAAAACTCAAATTTTGTTTTTCTTCAATAAATTCATTTTAGCAGCAATAAAATAATTAAAGCTTGTTCACTTGAATATGATAGGTACTATTATTAAAATGTACATAATTTAAAACAAAATATTAATGTTTCAGTTGCATAGGTTTTAAGCATTATTATAATATAAAGGAAATAAAGCACAATTAAATAAAAAAATAATAAATAATAAATAATTAAAATCTGTTTCATCCATAGCTACTTAAGCTACAGATTGAATAAGTATAGATTTTACTCTTCGACTCGGTATTTTTAATTTAAGTTTTTGAATTTTAATGTAATATGTTCCAATTTACAAATGTAAACAAACACAGGAAAGAAGAAGAAAGACTCAAACACACAACTCACAGAAGGTATTCACGCTTTGACTTTTTCTGCAAATTTGCAATTCCTCAACTCAACACAAGGCGCGAATATCTCATGTATATAAAGCGCTTTAGTTTTGTGAGAGTAAAAAAGCCAGCACGCTCTCTAAGCAAGAGCCGAAGTCATGCACAAGCAACTTCGTGTCTGTTGCTTTGCGACGTCAGCGTCGAAATACGTCACAGCGGCAGAAAATGTTCAATACAAACGCAAGAAAAGAATGCATATGTATATTTTGCCGACCACTGATATAAAGTTAAGGCATATTATATGTACATATAACTTCCGATGTTTAACAAATATCGTACTACATAAATAACGATTAAGCGTAATTTTTGGTAAGTCACGATTTCATAATTGCAGTCTCCCCTCCGTATAAACATAACTACACACTCACACAAAGATATGTCAAGCACAATGCGCTACATCAACTCGCAGCTCGGGCGTGAGGAGAAGCTTTTGTGCTCACCCAGCTCGGTCTTTGTTTTCGCCTTTGCTAAAATGTGTGCGTGTGTGTGTGGTGTCGTTTTGGCGTTTGTATGTATTTCCGTTTCATTTTTTTGGGGCTGCAAAAATAAACCACAGCAATTTCACATGCTGGCTCTCTTTCGCTCTGTTCTTTGTGAGCGTGTGTGAGTGTTTGTTTGGCTGTGTGTCTGAACAAGTCCAATGCATGTGCATCAACAAGCTCAAGTGTGCCTGTGTGCTGTGTGCGTGTGTGTTGGTTTGGCACTGTTTTTTGTAGCGCTGCGTCTTGATTATGCGCCTTGTCTTATGCTATACATTTTTACGCAGCTTCTTTTCATATTTTCTCACCACTTGTATGGAGCGTTTTTCTGCCGCCTGGTATCTACCTCCTGCCGAGCGCAGCGTAATCCGGAGACACGTGCAGTGATCCCTCATCCTTCGCCTAAGAGTACTGCATACTTATGTGGGAGGATTGGATTGTAGTTATTATATGTGTGTGAGGGTATCGTGTCAAGTGGTACGTGGCCTTCCTTTAGCAACGCTTTTCGACTGACTTTTGCAAAAGCTCATGCTATGCGTTAAATTTGATTTTATTTTTGCTTGAAATCGTTTTAACTTTTTTTTTTGTCCTCTCATTTTGTTTCTAGCTTGGAAGCAGTCTTATTTAAAGGCTTTACCATTTTAATAGCTTCAACTCTGACCTCATTTTCCCCCGTAAAATTTAATGTGCAGCAACTTTAAATATAGCGACTAATCGTATTTTTCAAACGGAAATAAGATTTTTTTTTTTAAGTTATTCACATTTAGACCGCGTTCTATCCAAACTGCATGCATTTCTTTTGCTCAAACGAATGCGCATTAAAAATGCATCAATCACATGCTTTCCAGTTTGCTCCAGGCTGGTACTGCGCGGAAAGGACTCAGTTCTAGGCAGTAACCATAATGGCAAAAGGGTGAAGATAAAGATGCAGAGGCATAAATGAAAAAAAAAATACATGAAAGACAACTTAAATGAATCAAAATAAATATGAAAGACAGCTGATGTGAGATATCAAGAAATAAAGAAAAGTGGGAAATGATGGCCATGATGCACCTCAGAGGCCATTTGTATTTATGACAGGCCGCATGAATTATTGATAAGTCAATTAAAAAAGTATAACAGTGGCTGATGACAAGATACCCTCTCCGAGTTACTGTGTTTTCCAAAGACCGAGGCAAAATTTCTTTTGGTAAAGTAAAGGAATTGTGATCTTCATGTGGTGCTGTTTTATATTTGGTCCAAGCTTGAAGTGACCATACTACAAAAAAAAAAAACACACACACATAAGTTAGTTCACCCATTTGAAAAATGACAGCAGAGGCCATTGAGCGGTCAAATGTGCGCAACGTACCACATAAAAGTGTGTAACACACTCTTGTGCACATGGGGCTACATCTGATTTTATCAGAGCTCCGACAAAGCCTCATGGCAACTAAACAGCTGGCCAGCATAAAATAAAACCCGACGAGTTTTTCTGCACCATGTTCCTAAGTAAAGGGAGCTCCTCTGGTGCTAAATGCAAAAACGAAACAACAAAATGAACTTAATAAAAGTTGTCGCTGGAAGGGATGCAGTGCTTCAGCTAGGAACCAGGGGGTGTCGGTCATATGCGTTGCATTTAAGCGGTGCGCACAATTAAACTTTTAACTTTTTGTAAATTTCTCGAAAAGAATTTAACTCACCTACACACTACACCCGCACAGTGTCTCATACAAATTTTTTGTCATGTGCTTTCGACGGAAATTGCCATGTGCCAAAATGGCGAACGGGCTGGCGAGAGAGCGGTCCGACAGTCAGCTCCTCTAGGACTCTCTCGCTCTTGCCGTTAGTTGCTCTTGGCGTGACATTTTTGCTTCTCGTCTGTGCCAAGTTTCAGGTTTCCAGTTCTTCTTTTTGACATTTTGCCTTGTGTTTGTTGTTGTTGCTACTGCATGTAAATAAAATAATGGCCAAAGCATAAAAGTTGACTTTTGCCATGAGAAAAACTGCTCGGACAACGCCCGGAGCTGCAAACAGTTGCTAAACAAATAAATAACCAAAAAGCACAAAACTTTGCTTTGTTGTTGTTGTTGTTTTTGTTGCAGTTGTTACTAACTGTCCTATTCTGCAACATTTGTTTGACTTTTGTTTGGCTGTTAAAGTTAGCATTGGATATAGTGCTTGGTAAGTGGCCAGGGTCTACTGTAAGGTGGAAACTGTTGCATATGCAAGTTGTCACCTGCCTGCTTATAAAATTTCTTTCTTTAATAAATAAATTGACAGCCAGTCGAAACACAAAGGCAAGGGGTACTTGCAACACTATGCTCGTGCCACTCTTTGTTTTAAATTCAAATAAACTGTTTATTTCGTTTTGGCCTGCAAAAAAATTTGTTGCAAAATTTATTTTGTATTTCTTGACACTTTTCTGATGCTGCTGCTGCTGCTGCTATAAATAAACAAACAAGAACCAAGGCTGGCAGAGCAACAAGCAACTGAAAAACTTTTGGCCCAATGAATTTCTAAACATTTTGCAACCCTCCCTCGGGGCTGCAAATATGAGGGTTGCATGTGTGAGTGTGAGTATATGAAACTTTTTCTTTTCATTTCTTTCTGTTTGTTTGTTTGTTTGCCACTAAGTGAAATGTCAACTGTGTCTCTGTGTACAATATACATGCTATATACTATATGGCTTTGTCCATTTGCGTTTTTTCGTTGTCCTTGTTTCTTCGTGCCCAGTCTTAGCCCTTGCATAAACGCCAAACAGTTTTTGACAAGGCTTTTAAGCCAGACCAACTGCAGTCAGAGTCGTGCACCACAAATTGCTTTACGTGGTTAAAAGTCGGCAGCTTTATATACTTTTTAGGTTTTTTTTCTTTTCAATCAGGCAGTGTATAGTATCTGGCAGCTAGCAACCAAACTCCTTGCATAAATTGTTGAAAATTTCAAGTTGACACATAATGGCAACAATGTCCATTTGCACTTAAGCAGGCCAACGAAAGAGCAACCCAATAAAAGCATTATAAAAAAAAAAACTGAAAAGCGGAAATACTAAAGAAAAGTTAAGCGCCATTAGCCACAAGCAGCCTCCAAGTGGCGCTGGGCATTTCAAGAGCCAGACCAATTGCCAGCGATGGTGACTCTCGATAAGAACGCGCATACACACACATACACACACACACACATACCCACAAAATACTGACTTATACCAACTTAAGAGCTGCCCGGGCTAAGGTGTGTTCACGTAAACGATGACGGAGGTCCTATGGTTGGACCCGTTGTCTGCGCTTAATTTAATTTCGCTCAAGACAATTTTGTGCTAAATGAAATTATTAAAAGGCTCGAGTCGACTGCTTTCTTTAAGAGAGCAGTCTGGCAGGTTCATTGGAAGATCTTATCGTAAATAGTTTGTATAAAAACTAAGTTGATTGTTAGCGCCAAATTAAATGGCTGACATTAACAGAAAGACCCATAAAGATAATGGTCTTGAATACTCGAGTTAGCAGCAAATTACTTTATGATTTGCGCTACTTTTCGTTAAATAGATTTTGCTGCAGTTCTTTAACGACTGGCATATTGTTCGCTGTGTTTGGTAGTCAGTTTAACTTTTACGACCCTGTCCGACACTCATTAAAATGATAATCACAGTTGCTGCCCAGCTGCTACTGATTAAACTTCAATTAATAAAACAAACACCATGCAACAACACCTGGGCTATCACTCACAATCTTCGCACTCTGTATGCGTCCATGCGGCTTTCTCTGTGCTACTCGTTCTGCATTTAACACGCGTTAACTTTCCGCGTTTCGTATGTAATGCAATTAAAATAAAAAAATTTTTTTTTTCTTCCTTTTTTTGCAACATAAATTTCACGCGTAAATAATGCAAAAATTAATAAGCTCCGTTTGTCTGACATCAAACTGCAGCATACCTGGCAATAACTCTTCATTACCAACAGTCGAGACAGTAGTTGCTTCCCTGTAGCTTAATATCGAATGCACCTGGCTGGGTGAATGCCGCAAACAACGCTGTCAAGGAACAGGCAGGAAACGGCAGCACAAACAAAATATACAGCATAGCTACAGGCGCAGCAGCATCATTAATTTCCCTTGACCTCGTTATACCCTTGTATCTTTCGCTCTTGCGCAGATAGACATTGTAACACACACACACACACCCATAGCTTCAACCCGTGCAACCTTCATGTTTAATGTCAGCAAATCAGCAAGATGACGCGGTCTCTTGCGGTCTGAGCTCTTGCTTCGTTGAGTTCGTGCAGTTTTATGGATTTCACCTGGTTTTAATTTCGCAGTTCTTACCAACATGCAAGCAGTTTGTAGCATTGGCAACAGTTCTTAAGTCCTTTTATATCGCATAAGCTACGTATTAACTTCGTGTTCCGGCTACTTAAATTTGGACATTTAAGTTTTTAACGAGCATACTAAGCTCAATTTTGTTTTTAATTCAATATTCGATATTTTTAAAAATTTATCGAAATTGGAAAATAAACGACTTTGAGATATAAGTAATATAATGACAAACAAAGAATTATGGTCTAAACATTTTTTTGTCCGACCGATTTTGATAAAATTTGGTGGAGTGCTTGGATGTTGGTTATGATACCTTAGTAAACAAACGAATCGTGCATCTAAAACTGTTCATTTTTTAGAGGAATACTCCTTATAACACCGACTTAAAAAAAAAAGAGAAGACTTGTTTCCGGTAAGGTCAATTGCTCTAGCTCTTACCATCTTTAAGATCTAGGCTTTCATACCTACATACAGAAGAACAGAGCGTGATCATATTTTAGGTAGCTTTGGGAGGATAAATAAATTGGGACGTGAGATGTTGAAGAACTTGAACTTGAGTTTTTTAATTCATTATTTCACATTGTATAATAGTTTTTAATAAATAGTACCTAAAACTTAAAAATTATAAAAATAAAGCAAACTAACTCACTAATATGCTTTTTCACATGCCCCCTTTTACTATTTTTTTGAATACACCTTGTCGATTGCCGACAGCCTACATGCGCGCTTGAAAAAGAAAAGCATTCGAAAAAAGCTAGGCGTGGACGCTGGCTTAGAAGAAATGTCGAGAAACGACACACAGAGACCCTACCTTGAAGTATAGTTTACCGCTGTCCCGGGTTAGAGTAGGTCCAGAAAAGGGGAGATGTTAAAAGGTGATACAGGATATCGGTCACCGCGTCGATGTACTTACACTTTCTATTTTAATTTTTTTTTGTGATGCCAATTCCCAATTCCCTGCTACAGATTACAAACATTAAGTTAAACCTTGATAAATGCAATTTTTGTGGATTTTTTGCTGGAGTTAAAGGTGTAGCGGCACATGCTACAGTAATTTATGGTTCTGCACCACTTCGACGCACAAGTATTTCTTATATACTTTGCAACCATTCCGGGTTTGTTTACCCCTTTGTTGGCACTTTTCTTCTATCTCAAATGGCGACAGCCGAAAACACCCACATAATACATAATACAATAAATAAAGCAGAGTTGAATCAACAACAAAAAGTAAATAAATAAATAAATGCGCATATGCCAAATTGTGCTGACATTTGCAACAATTTCCGTTGCCGGACCTCGCGCCTGTTTGTATGCAACACCAAATGACAGCCATACGCTCGCCATTTTTATGATTATTATAACAGTTTTTTTTTCTTTTGTTGTGTCCTTTTTTATTTCTTTTCCTCTTTACTATCACTTGATGTTTGGTACACAAAAACGAGTCAAAATTTGTTGTAACCTCGCCGCATTGCTGCCCATTTTCAGGTTGCCCAGGACTTGCTCTTTTGTTATTCGGAACCCGGCTGGGTTCTCGCTTTTGTGTTGTGTCATCATCGACACGCAAGTCAAACAAATCAGAAAACAAATAAGTGCACACCTCTACGCTGAGCCCACAACAATAACGCTAGCCTACAATAAGCATACAGAGTTTGGCCAAAAGGTAATGCTAACTAAAAAGAAGCGGTCGGACTACAGGGTGCTGCCTAATAAATGGTCGACTTAGCAAGACCCCGAACCGGATGCCAAGACCCGTCCATGGTCAAAACGGCATACACACAGAAGTTCGTGACCAATCCTTGTTACCGGAAAGGAAACTTTCTATGTCGCTCATTCTCTTTTTTTTTGTTGCTATTTTTTACTGTTGTTGGGTGAACCTTCTCCTCCTCAGCGCGCACGTTCATGTTCTACTCCTGTTATTTTTTACGTGGAATAATTGAAGTTTTATTTAAGTTCTTGTTGCTGGTGTTGGCGTCAACTTCCTGTAAGTTTGGTTTAAGTTTTGCGGTCATTTTTGTTGTGAAGTGAAAAAATGAAAGGAGAAAAGGTAAAACTAAATTAAATATTTATAGTCGAATGGACGGTTGGCCAAGCTCTGGGCCTATCAATTGAAAATTTATAAGCGTCGCCTTTCCGATGATCCCATGAATTTTTTTTGAAATTTAATTTACGCTTGCGGTTGATTTTGTTTTTATTTATTTTCACTCAAATTGTAAATTCCGTAAATTACATACAAACACACACACACACACACAACGAGAGAGACAGATAATGTTTAACAAATAAAAGTAGGCAACAGCTAAATGGCCGCGGCAGGCTTACGCAGCGCGGCCCAACCCTGTCCCAATCCCAATGCCAACCTTAACTCTAATGTGTTAAACATGTTGCTCGTAATGCGTCAGCTACACCCAATGACAACGCCATTGCCAAGTAGCCCACTAGCCTGGTTGGGGAAGAGGTGCCTGGGACAGGCCAAAATAAATGACAACAATACATGCGACAGGAATCCGAGTATGCAGCAGGGGGCTCACCCAGCCAGCTTTGCTATGTCAGCTGAGAGTAGATTTAGTCTATGTTGTTGTTGTTGTTATTTTTGTTTGCTTGGCTCCGCCGAGACAGGAGACAGTGGTTCGTATTGTTTGCCTTAGCACACTTTAAGGCGTTCATTAGTGGACCCCCAAAGTGTTGCTGTCCATCATAATTAGATGTCATGCATGCGTGTCTCTTTCCCTGTGATAACTCTGACAATTCGTGCGTGTCCTTAGTGTGGGCATGAGCACACTGAGCCACGCGTAGTAAACTTTAATTCGTTTGTTCATTGCCATTGGTTTCTTGTTGTTATAGCGTCAAAAACCAAACCAACTAAAAAAAATGTAGGAGCTTCGCATCTGTGCCTCGCTGTCTGCATAGCTTATCGTAAACCAATACTGCACAAGTTGCGGCCCTATGCCGCACTAGGGGAAAGGGAATTTAAGAAGAAGACTGCACAAGTTTATGCGCCAAAAGCGCATAGCTCCATGCCAAAATCCTGCCAAAATGCAGCAGACCCTATGCAGACAACAAGGTGGCAGAGTCAATCATAAAATGAAATTTATTCATACCAATAGACAGAACAGTAATACGCCGCTGGCCTGTAACTACGTTGGGGGTGTGGAGATCCATGTATAGCTGGCACAAGCGAACGCAATTTCAGCGGTAACAGGAAGTCAACTTTAGGGCGCTTTTGTTTATTGTATATGTGTTTGTTTTGTCTATTTAATTTTGTTCTGAACAAAAAAAAAACAAACTACAATACATTTTTGCATTTTAGCTTTCACAAACTAGGATAGGCTGAAAAGTAATTGGACTAGTCATGACCACATTAGCAACCATTTTGTTAAAATTGGTTAGTTTGCATATTACATCAGTTGATCAGTCGACCACAAAGAAGAAGTGCACGCGACATAATTTACCAGACAGCATACATTAAAGAAGGCGTTGTCCGACAGCAGAATACCCTGCACCGTCTGTCAAATAATATATTCTTTTTATCTGTCAGAGTTTCGACTTTCAGTAGTAAACAGCGAAACTCTCCTACTAAGAAACGACAAACTTTACCTACGTAATAAAATGTTTTATAAATGTAAGATCTTTACTAGGCCAATTACTTTTCAGCCTGCCCTCCTTTGGCAGGGACCGTTAAAGAAAAAAAATATCTTTACACAGCTTTAGGGGCCCAACTACGCTTTTAAGTTGTCATGCTAAGTATTACTATGATTTTTCAAAGGCCAAAGGTCAGTCGGTTTTATATGCTTTAAAGAGGAAGACTCCACCCGCAATATGGCTACATAGACAGCCCCTTATCATACAAAACGAAGCAATACTTGACAATCGGATAACATTTCGATCACACATTAACCATACGATCAAAAGCTATCGCTTTAAAATGAATGTATTGGCTGCTAAATAAAAAAAGTCCTCTTCCTCTACGGTGGGGTATGGTACCTAAGAAATTCGACCCTGCACCACGACCTCAATCTAGATGGACATCCGTGGACATCCGAATAAACAAGCACGTTAGCCGGTATAATGAGCGTCTTGCCAGACACACAAACAGGCTGGCGAAAAACCTACTCAATGATAACCCAGTAAAAAGATAAAAAAAACAATCGTTGAAAAATTTAATTCCCAATGACAATAACACATGATATAAATGAATTTTTTAGTTTTTGCATAAAAAATATTTTAAATCCGTAGGGGCTGTGGTCACATGGCATTTATTGACCCTAAAGTCGGATCGTTGCTTAAAAGGCTCATATTAAATTTGTTGGACGTTGGTTACCATACATAATACAATTTTTGAGAAAGCCTAACTCTGTTGCAGTTTATATTTGTAAGCAGCTTATGGTAGTTAGTAAAATTTTCTTCTGCTTGTTGCAAGCAATACATAAACTTAGATCCTTAAATTCAACTTTAAATGTACAACAAAAACAAGGACAAAAGGATAAAATAACAATAAAAAATGGCGTACGCTAAAGTTGGGCGCGAACGGCTTTGGGATACCCTGTACCACCTCATTGCAATCAAATCCGGTATATTGCATCAGAACTCTAAAAGCTATTTATTTGCCAAATTTGGTTACGATATCCTCATAAGCACACGAAACAAGACAAACTTTTACCAAACACGATTTTTGACCGATCGGTCCTATATGATATGCCAAATTTGGTTACGATATCTTCATAATCAAACGAATTATCCATCTATCATTTTTGATTTTTTTCGAGTTCCTCTGAAACACCCCTATGGGAGCTATATATAATATTATATAACCCCAACATCAAAAAAAATAAATAAACTTGTCTCATATGGAATAATAAGGGATCTAATCTGAAAAATTTGTTGCTATAGCTCTTAGACGGACAGACAGACAGACGGACATGGGTATATCAACTTCTCTAGTCATCCTGATCATACTTTAGATAACTTTGGGGGGTCTCCGACGACTACTTCTGTATGTTACCTACATTTTCGGCTTGCACAAACTTAATATACCTCATATATAATAAGGTACAGGGTATAAAAATGCATTATAGCATGCACTGGCCATAGTTAAACGTTAAATGCAAATTAATTTCAGACAACAGTTTAAGAGCAACTTCATCAAATTGACCGTTTGCTAGCCATTGGATGGGAATCTCAAGTACTTATGGAATGTACGTAACGTAACTTACAGTTTTGCAGTTTTCATAGTTCATTTACCTGCTTCAACCACCTTTTTGCCGTGCCTCTTCAGCTCCCTTTGCCCTGTTGCATGCAACTTTCTGCCGTAACTTTAGTTCGTTATTAAAGCATCCAAATACAGAAAAAGAAAGTTAGGTACAAAAAAATTTAAAAAATTCCTGGAATTGTGTATAAAAAAAATGGTCAAAAGCCATTGAAGCATGATTTTAATAGCTTCAGAGCATGATGCAACGTTAATGCAAAAGGCATCTGAAGAGAGCCTGAGCAATGTGGTGCAGACTATAGAAGGGACCTCTGGCGGAGCCAAGCGACAGAGGCGTTGAGCAATTCATTTAATTTGCGTTGAATGCAAGCGGCTCGAGCTGAAGGAAGCTTTGACTACTACGCAGTAAACGCTTTAGCACAGTGGTGCACATCAGTATCGGACCAAGCTATAGAAGCTGCAACAAAATGAAGAATCAGATTGCCCACTATACATTGCTTCAAACAATGCGCCAGAGAGTATGCTTTACAAACTGCGCGCATGTTGGAGTCGCTTTCAAGCAAAATGCTAACCGCTCTTTTCACAACTTCACCCTGAGCTGCTTCCTTCGTCTGTCCCCCTCTTTTTTCATCCAAAACATAATTTTCTTTTCCGCCTATTTACACCACAAAAGGCAACCGGAGAGCCATCAGACGACCCAGCGAGTAAATAAAATCACAATGGGTAAGCGTTAAATGGCTGCTTCAAGATATATGTACATACATATATATATGGTACGTAAAAGGCAAAGGAGTCATCGTATGCGGAAATTAAAGCGGCAGCCATGGGCCTTTGCAAGAGACCCAGAGAAAGAAATCGTATTAGGAAAGTAGCAAGTCGATTTGTTTGCCAACAATTGGTATAAAATAATTGTTTTGGTCAACGGGGGTTAAGTGTTTGGCACGTACATTTTCTAAACAGAGGCTACTTTTGCATTGTCCCAAGTCTGTTTAACTGTACCGATATCAAAATATAAGCGTGGTTAAGTCTAGTGGCTTTATACTGTTTTGAAATATACTAACAAATTGTTCGATAAACATAAGGATTGTGTAGCATTAAATGGCTTCATCTAGCTAGCTTTTGTGATTTCCGAGATTAGCGTATACGTACGAACCCGAACCCGGTTACTCCCGATTTCCTGATCAACATATTCTATTCTTTACAGGTGTTTAAGTATCTGTCTTTAATAAAAAAACATTAATACTTAATTAAATTATACTCATAACAATTTTTCATTTTTCTTTTTCATTGCAGGTGTGTACTTAAATTGAAACATTCTCGTATAATTGCCATATCTCTCTTAGAATACAAGTAAGGTTAAATGCAAATTTATATATGTATGTGGGTTGGATTGCTATCAAAAAAGTCAATCAAACGTTTATTATCCGCATTGTAAATGGGTCATGAAATGTCCATTTAAATTGTACACAAATTATATACCTCGGCTAATATACGAGGTCAGAGTGAATGTAAATGCTCATATAGAAAATATACTGAGAGAAATAGTTTGGTTCATTACTACACTAATTCACTTTATCGTTTTATAAATTACTTGTAGGGTACTCCACTACCCGACTCCGCATAGGTAATTTATTTGGACAATTTATTCAGTCTGTCGTTGAATATAAAAGTTGTCCGCCACCGCGTGAATCAAAATTATGCTAATATAAGAGTGTGCCCAATACAATATAGATAAATAATATTTTTTGCAAGTGTACATTATTTTAGTAATGACACGCCAAAACGCAAATTGGTGTGTGTATGCATTTAGAAGGCACTATCATAGAGTTAAATATCTAAAGCTGAAGTGCGCACATTTGTGTAATTATAGTCCCAAATGTCGCCCAAATGCCCTTGCAGCACAACGCCTCTCACCATCCGATAGCTCTTAAAAAAAAAAAACAATTTCAATTGTATTTCAAAATGGACAATGCGTTTATATGAGAACAGTCTAATGACGCGAACAGTTGTCTGTGAAAATGGGGGTCTGGTTTTGTGGCGACGTGTACAATTTGCAAACTAAATTGTTCTATTGTATTTAAGTTAATTACTCAGGCTAATGCTAATTTATGTCGTCGTTGACAATTGTCATGCGCATGTTGAAAAATATTTTTGCCTTGCATTCGAAGGTTTGATTACTGTATAACCAAAGGATAGGGGTTATATTAGGCTACATAGTGCAGGAAAAAAGTTGGAACACACAGGTTAAGTTTTACAATTATTCCGCCAGATGTTTTTATTTTTATTAGATACATACAATTTATTGATGGTTACTAAGATCTGCATTACTTTCAAATTCGGTGTAGTCAGTCATCATTCGAAGATGCAGGGAATATTTGAGTCGGTATGTTTCAACGGTTTTTTGCTATGTGTAAGTCGACTTTGAAGTGTGTATATCTGTTAGAGATATCGTGTGCCTAATGCATGCATATCTATTGCGTTTCAGTTTTGTTTCCAATGTTTTAACTCTAATGCACTTTCGAAGTTACTTTTTTTTTACCCAACCACCAAGGAATTTATACATGCCACTTGCAGTATTAGAAAATGTGGGACTTCCAATTTTGATTGCCTTGACGATATTTAAATGGAAATTTTTTTTGGTTGAATATTATTTTTCACATTTAACCACAAAGGGTGTAATTGTAATCCCTAGCAAGCGCATTGACGTAGATGTTTTCGTCGCATGTTTTGAAGCGACACTCCCACGTGCCACCACGCCCCCTACCGTGCTGTTATTCCCATGACAGAGCTGGGGCTGGGGCACAAAAACGCTCTAAGTAACCTTCACGCTTGGCGGCACACGTAAATGTCAAAATGTCTAAAGCTGATTGTTTTATTTACGACTCTTTTTAATGTTTGACAAATTAGTGACAGAAGCAAAGCAGATCCACAGCAGAACAACAACAATAACAACAGCCACAAAAACACCAACTTCAACAAAAATAATAACAATTAGAAGTAATAAAAAAAAAAAAAAAACAGAAGTTCATATACATACTAACATTTTACACCAGTTCGTAACATAGAAAGTAGAAGCCAAACATTATCTGAAGGAAAAAGTTTGGCTCGTATATCAAAATCTTATAATGACTTTAAGGTAAACCTGCAGCCATTATTTTATTGTGGTTAGAGGTATAAATTACATAACTTGGGCATTGCTTGCAATAAATAAAGGAAGTACTTAAGTGTAAGGGAGAGCAGTAGAGTAAAAAAAAGTGAAAGATAAAGCTATTATTGCACAACTGTCGCTAAATGTCACCACAAAGACCTCAACAAAGTCCTTCTCAGGTTACCTTCACATGACACTTGAAACAGTAAGCAACCTTATAATGCGTATTTATTAAAGCTGTTCAACCCCATCTCTATTGCAATATGATTTGGGATACTTTCTGTAGAGGCTCTACTGTAGGCTTCTGCTTTGCTATTAATATTGCATTGAGCTGTGATCACGCCCGCAATTTGGCATTACCTTACGCCCATTGTTCATATTTTATATTGCGGTCATGTCAAAGTTTCTGGCGCAAAACACGCACAGTGAATTATTTTAATGAATTTAATGAATTAATATTAAAATATTAATCAGACGGCAATTACTCTTATGATTGAAGATTTGACTGTAATTTGAGTTTACTTTGATTATGCATTGCATTCAAGCTGCCATGGCTTTTAAATGCGGTCTCATTGAATATTAGAAATGCTGTGAGCACCGACTCATGCTTGTCAAAAAGAAGGGGGAATCCGAGGGAATCAACCTGAGCTTGCCAAGCCACTTAAATGCCACTCAATTGAGCTTGCAAACCAATTGATAATATTATTTTAGCTGCTACTGTTTATGTTATAAGTATTATGAGTACCAGTTGTTGTTGTTGTTGTTGTCGAAGCTTTAATTAAGCTAATTAATGCATGACCAACGACCCTGACAGTCAGTTGGCATACTTATGTATCTACGTGTGCTTGTCAGTGTGTGGGTGTGAGAGGAAGTTGTGTATTGTACATGAAATACATGAAATGGCATACCCTGTAGCCATAGGGTCAAGGAAATTATTAATTGAATTATGTCTGTAAGTCCGTCACCGAGACCATAACCCAAGCCATACACGATGCGACTAATTGTACAACCCAGTTTTTTAATCGAACAATTCAACACTTTCATTTGTCGAACAAACATTCAAAATTTAATACAGCGGTCCAACATACGATGTAATCGATTGTACAATATCTAGAGATACAAACGTTATGTAAAAGCTATTTCAATATTACACTCACACAATTGGCACAAAGAATTCTGCACATCAGCTAACAACCACCAAAGAATAACGTGAGCCAAATAAAGATAAAAAATTGACTTTTTGTCTAAACAATCTCGGCTTATCATCATACCCAAGCCCACTATGTTTACAGAACTTGTCCCATACACCGTATAAGTAAATTTGTTTATATGCAGAGTATCCCACCGTCTGTCTCCTCTCCGACTGTTTCACTGTGGTACTTCTCAAAGTGTGGCTTTTCGATATGGCGAACCAGACAAAAATGTTTTAAAAATTGTAATCCGAAGAAACCATATACCACATTGAAAAACTATTTTCACTCTTCTCAAATGTTACTAAAAAAAAATATTTTTAATGTATCTAGAAACCACTTCGGTTTAAAAATACCACAGGCATAAACTACGTCTATCGGCTGTCGTTAATGATCCCCCCCGTGGATCCGCGACTGAGTCGTAATAATTGTTTTCAAAGAGATGATAGTAATTTTAGATGATAAAAGTGGGGCCTACACAGAAAACCAAAAATATTTTTAGTGTTACAACAAATCTATATGGCAACTTTACGAGTAAAAATCTAATTTGTAATTAAGAGTAAGGCGATATTTATAGCCATTTTTAAAAGTTTTTCAAAACATAAGCTTAAAAATAGTTATGAAATTTCATCAAACCGATATCTTCCTTAAAAATTTTATTTTTATTTACACCAAGCACAGCTGTTGACAAGGGATGTGCCACAAATCGTTGCAAAATGTCTCACATATATGTATATAGGTCGTCTTGGGCCTAAAAAATATTTGTAAGACATCACAAGCGCATACTTTTACAATGCACCTTGGACTTCTTATATTTAATTAAATTTTTCTATATAATTATAAAATTTTGAGTTTTTACACCTTGGCCGCCCTCCATCTCCATCACTTTTCATCTCACTGTCCCTTTCGCGCGTACACTAACTCGTATCTGTCATTTGGTAAACAAATTACTTACACAGCCGGCGAAATCTTGAGACGACAGACAGCAGGCGGCAGATTGCCCAGTTTTGATAAATCTGTGCAGTTTCCTACGCTCAGACACTTTTATCAAGCTTATCGCAACAATTTCATCTCATTTTACTCACTGAGTGACTGCCAGAGTAGAAGAAAGCAAAAAAGAAAACAATGTTGGGAAAATGAGGAAAAACAAAATCAAAGGCAGGCAGTGGAAACTTTGACTCTACTCGCTGTATTTGGGGATACACTTTTGAAGCAGGGCCTTGATAAGACACTGACAGCTGTACAATGTCAGCAGCCAAATCATTTCCCTAATGCCTTGCCAAAACTTTGGGACACTTTTTGTTTGGTCATGTTGTCCAATCAGAAACCCATTTACTAAATGGTCCGTTAATATGTTGTCGATAAGTAAGTGAGGAGGGGCGCTAATGTAACTATCTAAGAGGCAACAGCTGTACACCAAAGTGTTTTAGGGTATCAATTTAAGGAAGCATTGCACACGCGGGCTAAATTCCGAGACTAAGTCTTAGTTGATTTTCACACCTTATTTAAGAGCTTTGACTCTACATGCATGAGAGTACTCCCAAGACCGCAGAATCTGAAAAAGTTTTCCAAGCCCTAACCATTTTAAAAATACATAGAGACTGCAAATCTTCATTAAAATTTCGAAACGACCTGCCCTCGACTTAAACAGTGCCTTTGATGATGCTCCAGATAATTTGCGGGCAAATGTGGTTACATCATTAGCGCACAGACATCGCCATGTGGCTAAGTATTTAAGTTAGTGTGTGTGATTTTAGCTATGTAAGAAATTTATTAGCGCTGCGGCTGTAGCCACCCCTTGCCTCCTCAGTTCTAAAATGATGCATGGCTTGCTGTATGCCAACTTTTACTTTATTTATTTCCAGTGTATGTGAATAACAAGCAACTAAGAAGGCAAAATAGACAAACATTTATACCCTTACACCCACAGACACACACACACACACACAAGCCCAGTTCCTTAAACTTGGCACCTTGTTTGTCTTGCGACAAATTATTTAGCGCCTTGCACTTCGTAGATCTAGTCGTGCCTCTTCCTCACTCTACTTTGTCAGTCTGTAATTCTCAAACTGTCTTACTCACAAGGAAGGCACTCACCCAATGAAATATATTAAAACTGACATTTTAATGAGCTTTATGATATTAATCTTGGTTGTTACCCTCTGTCGTCTTTTGCCTACTGCCTGCCGCTTGCTCCTGGCGGTTTTGATGAGACAAACTTTTTAGTCTACCCAACTTGAAGATATTTAGATCTGTTGCGGAATTCAAGAAACCGTGCGACATACAATTAAAAGGCAATTAGAATTGCTGCGACAGAAAAGTTATTCCCAGCGATTTTCAGAATGTCACACGTTCACTAGGTATAAACAAACACAAACACAAAGTTAACAATAAAATGTTATATTCAAACTCATAATTTTGCATATAAAATTATTATCGCAATAATTTTTATGCAACATCATATGAGGCATTTGGAGCAACGGAGGCGCCACTAATGGAAAGTTCGCGTAATTTGTCAGCAGACCATAAAAATGTGCAGAGGTCGACACATTCAGAAACATGCGCATATAAGTAGTACATATATATATAGTATGCTAAAGAGTATATGCAAAGTGCAGTTAGCAGAAAAATATGAATGTTCCTGCCCCCCTTGCAACCTCACACAGAAAGCATGAGTGGCACTTTTTTTATTAAGGCGACACAACCATATCCACATTGGGGTTAAAGTTTGTTGCAGGGTCATACTGACTGCCTACTTACCGTCTCTCTCTCCCTCTCTGCTTCGTATCTGTCTCGCTGTCGCCAGTCAGGTGACTGGCAACTTGATTATTCTTGTTAGTAAGTGTTGCCAGGCATTTACTGTTAATTAACGATTAAAAGCACTTTTGGCCAAAAAGTTTTTCGTATGCCGGCCACGTTCTCTCATCTGTGGTTAACTGGTTGGTGGTAATGACATTTTATGCTAATCGCACATGACTAGGCGGAAATTTGCATGTTATATCCCTAAAAGGTTGATTAATGTTGCTGTAAAGGGTTTGAGTTAGCTTGACAGAAGAATCTCCAAACCTATGCTACACCTTGGCTCTTAACTTAACTCTAACTCATGCTACCCCTCACTTTAACTAATAGTCATAATAAAAATATTACGCATACGTCCTGTTGTTAGGCACTTGTAGTAATGCCAACATAAATATTCATTTGTAAACGCACTCTAAATATATTATATGCTATGTGTTGGCATTTGAGTGTGCTCTTGGTTGGGTGTTTGTGGTTGGCAACCATTTTGCTACTTTAATGGCCACAAATACATCATGACTTTTCATAAGCGGACGCCACTTGAGTCCGTCTTGTCTCCGTCCTTGCGAGTTATGTTTCTTGTAGCTATTGCGGATTTTTTCTTCCTTCTTGTACGTACATACATACATAGATACGATATATGGCAAGGACAACAAGCCTTGCTGTGTATATTTTTCTTGGCTTCCACCCACTGTGCAATTGAACGCGCCGCGCGACATTTTGTCATATTTATGTGGAAGCGTTTAAGCCATCTGTACTTAAACTATTCTGCTCCTGGCCACAAGAGCAAAAACAAATAATATCATAAATGCTACAATTTAGCAATAATTGCATTATACTTAGTTGGCGCCGATCATCACTGTATCTCCCTCCATTGATAACTCTGTGCATGTCCTCTTGGGTCAGCCACATAGCCTCACAAACTTTCGTGCTACTTATTAAGCTTATTGCCAGTTCTCAGAACATGTCAAAGCAACTCGAGACAATAAGCTGACTGAATCTAACTGTTGACTGGTGTTGCGCCAAGTTGCACAACCAATTACAACTGCAACTTTTACGGCAACATGTGTCAAGTACATTTAATTTAATTACCGCAATTTGCCAGACAACCGGCAACCACAGAGCACAAGTCAGCATCGAACTTTATCTAATAAACTTGGACATGCGAGTGAGTTGCTATACCAAAAAGTGTAGATTATTAATATTTACTTTTAAGTGTAAACTAGCAAACGATTAATTAGGATACTTTATTTTAAGCTGGGAATACAGAGTTCCAAATCGGTTGAAAAGTTTGAAAACAAAATTATGTACATTAAACTTTAGATGGCCGTTTTTCTATTACCATACAAAGTGGTAACCCAGAGTGTAACCAAAAATAATCCTGATCATAGTAAACATCAACATGGTTTTAGTTATTAGGCTTACGCGACGCTTCATGTGAAAAGTGAAATACGGATAGGACACAGGCGGCAGTCGTTTCCGACTAATGCATGGCATATTCTAACGAATTTCCCAAAAATATTTAAATCAACTATACAACTAAAAAAAAATTGTAAATGCCAAAGCCATTAAAAGTTAATGAAAAATAAAGTTACACGCTGAGAATGTTAGTTAATGATGATATAATTGTGATGTGACTGTCAAGATATCTGTCAGTTACTGTGACCAGCAACTCATCTTTGAGCTTGCGTTGCAGAAATGGCTTAGATGAAAGTTTTTTGAGACACCAAAAGTGAGGCCAACAGTTGCAACAATTTTTTTTAGAAAGGTTTCATTAGGGATTCGTACAGCGTTGCGGGGGTCGCCATCTTGCGCCCTCAACCGCACATTATGTTAATGAGCTTTTTGGACGCTCTTTTG
This sequence comes from Chymomyza fuscimana, assembly GCA_949987675.1. Lineage (NCBI taxonomy): Eukaryota > Metazoa > Arthropoda > Insecta > Diptera > Drosophilidae > Chymomyza > Chymomyza fuscimana. The sequence goes on from OX465088.1 coordinate 91,611,552, forward strand.
CACTACCTGTTAATTATGAAGACCCAAATGTTCCTAGCCTGGGTAAGGCCAGGCCCTGGTTAGCACCATCTGCAGCTCCTGCACGTTTGTAATTTTTCGCGCGGCTTGGCTCGAGTGTGCGGCTCGCTTTACTTGTGGCGCCTCCCCTAGTGACTTGGTAGCAGTTTTGTTAATTTTTGCTCATTTTTATTTTAACCATTAATGTTTTTTTTTTCTTTTTTGCTTTATAAAATGTAGGCTGACAAATTATGCGCATGAATATTTTTTGCCTTGTTTTCATATTTGTACAAGTGGTTGCAGGCACTCCGTATACTTTTTTTGTACGAATGCAAATTCGCATTTGATGCCCTTTTAATGGCAAGCACTGGCAACAACAGAAACAGCGATGAAAAAATGCAGTTTAATTATTAAAATGTTTTCATTTTATCGTATAACTTTAGGTAGTACTCTGAGCTGAGTTTTGTGAATGTGTTCAAAATTTACTCGTTTTGCAGTTGGATTTGTTAAATTAGAAGAGAATTTTGACAAAAAGTGAACAATTGTAGTTAAAGATTTTTTGTAATCATCAGACGTGTTCCGAGTTTCGCAAATAGGCAGAATTCTCACAATTTCACATTACCTCTACTCTTTTCGATAAATTCTTATATTTCTATAAATAAATATATTATATATAAAATTATGGCCAAATCGTTTTATAGGCTATTCACACTGAGCAGATATGAAAAAGGTGTTTGCACTGCCAACATCTAACATCTAACATCTTGCTGCCATATTGACAGACTGATAGGTGGAATAAACAAATTATACAAACTTATTAAAAATGTTTTTTAATATTAAAATAACAATCCTTTTATGAGTTAATTTTCAACATCAACTATTATTAAGCAAGGGTTAATTAACCATTAATTAATTGGGAGTATTTATGAGGACGACGAGCTGCTGCTGACTCGCTTAATAATGTTTAATGTGTGTTAATAACAATAATTGGTAGTAATATGAAATATAAACTTAAGGTGATCAGCCACAACCGGGTACCGCACAGCACAATCTCTCAACTTCATTGGTACATCTTTGACATAAGATGTTAGATGTGCCCTAGTGTGAATAGGCTATTAATTTATCTTGCAAAAAATCAGTCGTGTTTAAGCCACGCAAAAAAAAAAACAAATATTAGCATTAACAATAGCTTTTCAAAATTCAATGAAGTCCCAGTAGCTTCACTCTCAAAACAATATCATACATAGACTTTTGATGATCATAATACATTTACAGTCAGTCGTGCTCCGTAAAACGAAAACGAACTAAATATTCGGATTAAACTTCAGACCATTACAGAAATCAATGAGGCCTGCAGTTGCTCTATAATAGATTGTCTTGATTGTCCGTCAGCAAAATGGCTTAACGAGAAGCGTTTAGAAACTTTTTACAGCGAAGACTATGCTGCAAAATGTACTATACTACGCATTGGAAACCACAATAGAGTCAAAAACATCAATAGCAATAACTGACGGTAACAAACAAGACGGCCGAATTCTGTCCATATCAACAATGAAAATGACCATGGCAATGGTGCGACAGACTTTAAAGTTGTGACAGAAGTATTTGACGTCACAGCTGCACGTGACGCAACCAATTGTCGGACAAAGGCCATCATTACTCGATTCGCAGCTAAATACGCGACGTGATGCGCATCATCGAATATCATTTGGATGGGTAATGAGTCGAGATGAGATGGGGGTTATGGGTGTGGGCGTATTCACATACCAAAATTCATTACTGCCCGTGTATGTAACCGGGTGACACTAGCTCATATAAGTAGTTTACCAGATTTAAATTTTCTTAGTTGTGCATTGCCTAAATGGAAACAGCAATCTTTAATCACTTTTTGAAAGCAGAAAAACCCGCGAATCCCGCTCTAATAATTGCTGATATTCCTTTTGCTCGCTATCCAAGTAGTTTTAATATTAATTTAATTAATAATTTTAATTCGAAATTTCTCAACAATCTTTTCAGTTTAGAAATTATGAGAATTTTGTTCTGGAATTAAGAATAAATTATTCTCAATTTCAGTATTACGACTTAAATAATAATTTCCCTGACCGACTATTTAGCCAGTAGTCCCTGGGAGGAGCATTGGGGATCTCTATTAATAGCTGTTCGAACAGAACAGGGACCTACAGTTTATAGCCGAATCCGAACGGCGGTGTCTTCAATTAATAGAGACTTTCTTAGGCAAATAGCGTCTTTGAGCTAGCGATGCCAGTGCTAGGCAAATGTACCAGTGCTACTGCGGGAATTCAAACCAAATTCTCAAATGAGGGACTTCTTAAAAATGCTATTGAAATAAAATTTGTGTTCTCAATTACAGAAAAATTCCTTTGGGGTACTTCTGACACCTCAGATGAGCATTTTAAGCGCGAAATTAATTAATTTAATTTTTTTTGCTCCGTGTATATAGAATCTTTCGTTGAGAAAACCCACAACAGTTCATATCAGAGCATGAAAAGCTTTTAAAATCTAGCTTAACTTCACATGTGTTAATAAGCTCTTGTAAGCGGCTTTAGCAACAACAGGTTTTTCTGACGAAACAATGTTTTTTGAATGACCAATGAGTATTTCGTCCTGAAGCGAATGCACTTCCTATATATTTGTCTACTGGTAATGAAATTTTGTTTTTAACAAACCTTTCCTTCAAAACAATTTATCCTAAAGGTTTAAATTTACTTCGCACATATTTCATAAAAAGTGCTGCTAGGAAAATCTATTTTATAGTTTTCTTTAGGCTTAAGAGTTAATTATACCTTTCACCCATCCATCAAGTAACCTTTAAAATTGCATAGAAATCTTAGAAAGTCCAAGGTATACATATTATAGTCGGAAAATCTCGAAATGTGAACACAGAAGGCCTCACGTGGTGCGGAGCCCAGTAGTTTTTATTTTAAGTAGCCATCAAGTTTCCATTATCAGGCGTGCTCCGGAATCAGAAAAATTCAATCCGAACAATTTTATTCGGATTCGGTTTTGCGTGCTCCGGAATCAGAATGTTTTGTCGATAATTTCCTTTTTTATTCTCGATAAATGCGTAAATTTCCCTCACTTTTTTCGATAAATTGACATATGGTGTGTTTTAACCAGCTGACTGCCTTTTGTTAAGAATTTGTAAACATTGCAAAAATGTAATTTATTTTCTCAATGGCTTGTTTTAAAGCTAAAAGAAGGCGTAAAAAAATGAAAGAATCATGTCCTATATATTGAAATGTTTATTTGCATATTTTTTTGCATTAAATTCTTTTGATTAAATATGCACCTTTTTAGTTTTAGTTTCTTAATCTCTTTTTTATTTTTATTTTTTTTTTTATTTTTTATTTTTTTTAGGGTTTTTATTCAAATTTTTCCTTCAAAATTCAATTTTACATAAACACAAATTTACACAACACAATTTTTCACACCTTAGTTGTAAAGCTTTTCTTTAAGCTAATCTCTATAAATTATATAAATAAACTAATGTATAAATATGATGATGAATAAAATTAAATTAAATTAAATTAAATTAAATTAAATTAAATTAAATTAAATATGCACCTACATTGTGTTTCTTGGCGCGAAATGTTTTTTGTTTGATACAAAACAGCTGACAAGGCTGCCGCAGTTTTGCACCTTTTTATTAGTACATGTTGTTTAGACTTAATTTTCATTAATATATTGCTAGTTCTTTATTATTTTATTTTTTTTAAGTTAAAATTACACAAAAATATTAATCTAGCAACAATGTTTATTAAATTTAAACACGATTTAACTATTTTTGTTACAAGGGAAATTTTGCATGTTTGATACACACACATGCACAAACAAAACGAAAATTCGGTTTGGCTTGTATTTGCTATTTGGGTTGTGTCAGGAAAAAAATTATTAAAAATAGTTAGCAGCTAATATGCAAATTAAAGTTAGCATAAATAGAATCTAAGAATATCAAGGCATATATAAAAAATGACTTCAATATAAAATTTGTGGTTTTTTAATACTATTTTGACGATTCGTTTTAATTCCACTTGCAACAAAGCAGTCGGTTTCAAAGCACATAAAAAATTCGGATTGGTGGAAATGGGAGCACCAAACATTCGGATTCAAAACGAATCCGCATAAATTATTCTGATTCGGATTCCGGAGCACGCCTGTATAATTCGTTATTGAAAGATATAAATATATTGTATGCATCCATCAATTATTAAATTTCGTATGTACCTGTTTAAAAAATGTTTAAAGTTGTATCAAATGCATTAGGTTTTGTGTTTACCTTTTGTTAAATTTAGTTTTCAATTAGTTGATTTGCTTAAATCTAGTTTTTGTTTTTTTTTTTTCTTGAATTGCTACAGTACCAATTTGCAGTCTTGCAATTTTTCAATGTCTTTGCAAATGGCTCTTATCTCACGCGCAGCTCACACACACTCATGCAAACACGAGATCAACGAATTCCGGCCGGAAAATGCATTAACACGCCAAGCTCGTTAATATTGCACAGCTTCTCTAGTATGAGCTGCTGGATTCCACCTCTAAAGAAAAATATATACTTTTATATACGCTGAAATTGCTGCGCAAATCAACAAACGAATCTTGCAGATACAGGAGCACAACAGCAAAAAAATCAGAATTATCAGACAGACAGAAGGACACAGACGTAGTCAGACATACACACAGTCAGAACAAAAAAAAAAAAAAAAGGAGTTAAATTGGGAAACGGGCCGACTTTGAGGCACGCTGCACCAACATATTATAGTGAACTTTATATCTGCATATTATAATGATGTTTGGTATTAATCGTAAGATTTATTTCACGCATTTAACCCAAATAAATTAAAGCTGTAATATTTAAATTAATAAATTAAATATTTAAATTAAAATGTAATATTGTATTGAATCTGTATCTCTTGTAATCCCCAAAGATACAAGCGTCAAAACGGACAGAGCGGCATCCATACATTTGCACAAATTTAATATGCCCCTTACTTTAGGGTACACAGCATAAGCACACAGAGAAAGAAGTGGTGGAGAGATAGAGACAACAACAAGAAGCGCAATCATTGCGCCAAAATACAGTTGAGCGGAAGTGAACTTTAAGTAACATGGCGCACAGACACAAACACAAACACATACTCGTACATATTTGTGGACAAGGCAGTAAGCACCAACACATGCAAGTGTGGCAAGAACCAAGTCAAGTCAAGAGAATAGCAGAAGGCCCCTCTTCTTCTGCCGACTCACATGATTAACCAAGCGCAGATATAATTGTAATTGGGTTTTGTTGTTCCTAGGCTGAAAGAACAACTTTTATTCTATTTATTGTACGTTGTTGCTCTGCATTCCGCATTCTGCAGTCATCTCTCACTTTTTCGGCTAGAGTCTGACTCTGAGTCTGGATTTGGATATGAGTCGGATTCAGTCTTGTTTTTTGTGTATTTGCATTGGCGTAAGCCACAATAGTTGCCGCTGGAGCGCACACTAATTAGCGCATATTTCACGCTCAACTCTTGGGCATGGCGCCTTTACTGGCATTTAGTGTTTTTGCTCTTGCAACAACTGCAGCTGGGCAACATAAATGTGCCACACAGATGCCGTATAAACGGATTTCTTGCCGTGATTTTGATGAAGTTTTTTTTTTCTTTTTTTGGAGCACTGCGTGTGTTTTTCCGTGTAATTACAATTGTAATTATCATTCCCGCTTATTACTTGGTCGCTGTTGATGTTGATGTTGATTTTGATTATGTTTGTGCAGGAGGGTGTTTGCTGCACTGCGTCGCAGTTTAATTTTGATTTGTCACTTTGGATCGCCCTAACACTAAAATTTGTTAGTGTTGTGTAATGGAATTTTTAATGCACTCGGTTACACATTTTCTCTTTTTTGGTTTTGTGTCTATGGGTCTCGTTCTTAAACAGGTCTCGTGCAGCGCATCAGGCCTTATCTCTCATTGGTTATCAACACACAATAACTGAAACAATAGCGTGGCAAAGGCAATTTATAACATTCTAAGGATACACTCCCTTACAGGCACTTTAATGAATGTAGACGAGTCACACGGACAACGATGTTTACCCACATTTTGTCAATATCTCGTCATGTCCCTTACACATACACCGAGAGTGGACACGCCCAGCATGTCAGTGGGCGTTAGCACGGGCTGTGTCCTGTTTCCAGTGTCCGAACCTTACTTTGTAGCGAACTTTTATGCGCCCTTTTTATTACTTTGCATAATGAAGTCAACGCTCAGCTGTTGACTTTGTCCAGGGGCACAGAATATGTGCGCGGCGGCATAAAGGACGCACGTTACGCATCTTGGCTTGGAATTTTTCGTGCCGTCGACCGAGAACCAGAACCAGCAACATTTCAATCTTTGCGCACATTTTTAATTACTCTGACGTTGACTGCGGCTGGCGCTTTAATATGCAAACAATAAACAGGAAATGCTTGCAGCTTAATTAGAAAAAAAGGATAACGATGCATGTCATGCATGCAAATATGTACACCTCTAAAGCTGTTTCTGTGTGTGTGTGTGTATGTGTGCGTGTTTGTTTAAGTAAATGTAAGGGTACACGTGGCGTATGCGCAATATGCCTCATTAAATTTGAGTTCTAATTATTAAGCCCAAAATAATTGCCCAGCGGGATTGCAGCCGACAGCTGAAACTAAAAGCATTTTTCATCATTTATTTTATAATTAAAATTCAAACTTTCACATCGTCATGTTAGAGCATTTAATTATAAAACAACAATAATATATTGTTGCAAATATTTACTAGTTAAGCAATTAAAGTGATTTTCTAATTAATTTTACCATTAAACTAATTTCCAATATTTATGTTTACAAAATTAAACTCGATCGTGATTGTAAAAGTGCTTAAAATGCATTTACATTTGACAGTAAACTGTTGCGCTCGAATTGTCCCCCATCGGATGGGTGCAGTGCTCAATGAGTACCCTCAGTTTTCCTGGGCGCGGTCTCAATCTGCAATTGATAAAAGTTTAAATTATGTCACGTTTTGCTTCAGCGCTTCCGAGGCTGAAACAATAATGTCGATTAACCCATTTCCGTTCCCGATTTCACAGTGATTAGCTGTGCACTATGCGTATCGTCAGCCGTCATTAAATTGTTGAAAATTAAGCCAAACTGCGATTTGTTTTTATTTAAAGCGGCTTGACAAACCTGGGTCTATGTAAAAAATAAAACAAATAGGAAACTTCATCATAATAAAAATAATATTGAAAAGCATAGTAATAAGAATCGTCAGAAATCGTAAATAACTATTAAAATATCGGAAAAATTCACATTAAAAGAAGTAATCAAGAAAGATATCTAATCACACCGAAAATACAGGAATAGAAATGTAAACCAAAATATAGAGAAGAAATGGCAACACTGTCAAAATAGAATGTATGAATAGCGGGATGCAAGTTTTTAACAGGCATTTCGAGAGAAAAGTACTGACCTGGTGATGACTATAGTTAGGGCCTAAGCGCAGTCATTTCTCCCGAACATTTTTTTCAAATCTCCGGCCCTTAAGAAAGCTACGGGGGCAACTATGACTTGATGATGACTAGGCTATTGGCAAAAATACCACGCTGGGCCAAAATGGTCCAAATTTTCTGACTGCGGTTGGTCACACTGGGCGGAGTCAAAAAGTTCAAAAGTTATACAGCAAGCTTTTAACACTATAGTTAGAAGGCAGGACAGAAAAGACATAGAGTTTACGATAATAGAGACGAAACACTGTGCTTGGAAGACAGCTCAGAGAAAAGTAAGAGTTAGGGAGTGCGTAGATCACAGAGCAGATAGGTTGAAGGCGTTAGGCAAGACGGCAAAGAAATGAATACTATGCAAAGAAGACTGATAAGAGAATATTTAGATTTCACCATTATAGAGAAAGATCGTGAAACATTGCGTAGATAGCAAAACAGACACGTGGGAAGATGTTAAGAAACCTGTTGACAGAGAGATAGACAAACAACACAGCACAATACGGGTTCGCTTTTTGAGAACGATAATGAAATAATTAAACATTGACCCGATAAGGCTTACTTTTGCTGTAAAGACTTGATGTTCCCTCGTCAAATAGAAAGATTTAGTAGGGAATATATAGAACGTCATGTGTTTAGCCCAAATATCCTTCTTCCGGCAGATCTGTTTCCTTTTATTAACATTTTGTAAAACTTGCAGCCGTACAATTAAGGCAGGTAGGAATCCCAAAAATTCAATTTCAAATGGCTCAGATTTAACAGATTTACCGGAATGTTTAAAAGCGTTAGCGTTCCAGTTGTGAATCCGAGCAGCGACCTGCATTGAATAAAGCACGCAGGTTCTGGAGTCCCCTAGTATGTAAATAAATATGATATAATGCCAAAAAATGCAACAACAAAAAATTTATTAATATTTTAAAGCAAATATTTTGCAAGTTTTACATATATAATATGGCTAGCCTGGCTTAGTGCTCTGATTTAAAGCAAATATACAGCCATTGACGTGGCCAGATTTGTATTTATGGGTGATTTAGCTGTTTTTGTTGAATAGTCCGGTCTGCCACAATATTGCTCTGTAGCTTGACTTCCGTTGCATGGCAAAGTGTGTGCAAATATTTTCAGCTGGCGTAAACACCAAAAAATATTAAATATTTATTGCAAAGCCGATGGAGGTTGAACTTGTCAGTCGTGTTTAAAATTGAACGGAGGACATGAAAATCAAGCAATCCTTCACACGTTGACAAATAATTTCATTATAAGGAATGAGCACAAAGGAAATCAGCCCGTACAGCAGCTTCCCTGACAAAGTGAATTAAGTGGAGCCACCCACAGAATGTGCTGACCCGACACGCGAAAAACTAAGAATTATGTATTCGCTCAAGTGACAGTGGCAATACTGCTCTGTTTCGTTTCCTGGCCAGCGGGAGTGCAGCGGGTCGGTCAACCAACAAAAATAAATTATTCTCCAACGCAGGACGCATGCCTCGACCAAATGGCTGTAAAAGGTGCAAAGCAGAAGAACAACAGCCATGACAACAAATAAATCGAATAATAAAAACAAGGGAAAAAAAACGTAGGAAGAACAGTGGCCACAAGTTGATCCAAAAGCATTTGAGCATGAAAACAGCGTTCCACTTGCATCCGTGTTCCGTGCTGCACATTCTCCTGGCAGGCGAACTTCTGTACGAAGTTTGTCTTTCACCCTTTCTTCTCTCTCTCTCTCTCTCTCTCTCTCTCAGGCGAGACCAAGGTATAATTTCTCATATATATGTCACACGCGGCAACGAACCGTGCAAAATGTGTTCAGACACTCACAAATGCAGGGTGGAATGAAGTGTTTGCCTCCTTACTCCTACGTCATTCTTTTACGGGCTCTGTTACGTTGTTTGTTTGCTACTTGGGGAAAACAATGACAACAACATAATATATGTCCACTCCTCCATTTCTGAGTAAGATAACTGGGAACAGTTATTACCCAGAGGCATGCCTTAAATGTCTGGGCATATGTTTGGATGCCACCAGCATGGTTTTCGTCCAGACATAGAAACAGAAATCCCATTTAGAAATACAATCACTGTACCACCCGACCTGCTCATTCAATTCCCATAAAATACATTGCAATGCATACGGAATTTGTTCAAGGTCAAGATTTATGATAGAAAGTCCTTATGATTCCCACTATAAGTATGAAGGCTAAGATACAAAAGATATGTATATCATACTACATATACTATGTACATATATATATATGCCCTTATTAAATATAATTAACATCGGTTTATTTTTTTCATTTCAGGTATGTCAAATCCATCTATCTCATTTATTGCCTTGGACATCTGTAAGTCTAAGCCCCGAAATGAAAATTTGCCCTAGAAGCCAGCAACATATAGCCAAACGCAAAAATAGAAAAACTTACAAAGTGTCAAGCCATAAATTAACCCAAATTATTATTAATGCCTGAACATTAATCGCTGTCATCGCTGTTCAACCCAGTAAATTCCCAAAACAGAAAAAAAGAAACGAACGAATGAAATCCAAATCCAAATGTAGAACGCGAAATTAGCAGACCTTAAATATCTCTCGCTTTTTATATCACCCTCTCTCTCTCTCACTCTCTTTATGTACCCTGTACCAAAATGTAAGGGGTATATTAGGTTGGTGCTAATGTTTATAATAAAATATAATAATACAATCGTAATATAAATATCGGAGAAAAATAAAAAATAGTATTCAAGATGCCACAGAACCATTGAACCGATTCAGTGGCAAACGTTACGAGTTAGAACAGTGTTTGCCTCAAAACTTAAAGGCGGCTCGAGTTCCCGGTTCGTGTCCCAGCCAAGGCTATTCAGAGCAGATTGTTTTTTTATGCATAATGTGATCATACTGGGTATCGCCAGCACATTCTAAATATTCATATGTATTTTATTTATTTTTTTATACCCTGTACCATATGGTATAAAGGGTATATTACTTTTGTGCAAGCCGGAAATGTATGTTACATACAGAAGGAGGCGTCGCAGACCCCCCAGAGTTACCTAAAGCATAATCTGAGTGACTAGAGACGTCTGTCTGTCTGTCCGTATGTACGCCTAGATCTTAGCGATGGTATGTGCTAGAGGAACCAAACTTTCAGATTAGATGCCTTATTTTGTCAGGGGAGACAAGAATTTTTTTATTTTTTGTTATCGGCGTTATAATATATAGCTCCCCATAGGGGTGTTTCAGAGGACCTCGAAAAAAACCAAAAGTTTTAGATGAATATTTCGTTTGTTTATGAAGATATCGTAAGCAAATTTGGTACTCGGAAGTTGTTTAGTGTCCCAAATGCTGTACCAAATTTGATCAAAATCGGTTGACTATATCATATAGCTCCCATAGGACCAATCGTTCAGAAAAACGTGTATGGTGCAAAATTTTTTAAGTTTCGTTTGTTTATGAAGATATTGTAACCAAATTTGGGATTGGGAAGTTTTTTGGAGTTACCGAGCAAATTTGATTAAAATCGGTTGACTATATCATACAGCCCCATTTGTGCATAAAGATACCGTAGCCAAATTTGGCACTCGGAAGTTTTCTAGATTTTCCAAGCACTGTACCAAATTTGATCAATATCGGATGATTATATTATACAGCTTCCATAGGACCGATGGGTCAGAAAAAAAGTTCTTCGGTCATAATTCGTTAGTTTATAAAGATATCGATAGAACTCTCACGCAGTGTACCAAATTCGATCAAAATCGGTTGACTAAATTATATTGCCCCCATAGGACCAATCGGTCAAAAAAAACGTTTTTGGTGCAATATTCGTCTGTTTTTTGTTTGTTTATGAAAATAGCGTAACCAATCAAATATCTTTTGGATTTCTTGAGCAATGCACCGGATTGGATTGCAATGTGGTGGTACAGGGTATCCCAAAGTTGTCCGCGTCCGACTTTATCGTACGACATCTTTTTTTTTTGCTTATGGCTAAAAGGTGACTGTACATATGGTCGGTGAGATTCTAGGAGGCCGCTGATTAATTGCAATTTGAAGCTAAAAATTGCTCAGATTCTTGGCATCAAATTGCCTTGTAGACGCTTGGAACAGACATAAAGAAGTTGTCAGGTGCCAGAATGAAATGAAAACAACACGTTAAATGTTTGCCAAAAATGTAGCCAAATATTTCCTTGACATGATATATCTGTATCTATAGGTTTACGGCTTTGTTCGTGAACAAACCAAAGCGAGAGAATATCGAAAGAAATACGTGTAGTTGCTATGGGCAGCTGACTCGCAAGATTTCTAAAAGAGGAACTTAATTGTGAAAACTGAAACATTAATTGTCTTTGGAATTTCTGTAGGTTCTATTGAATGCCTTTTCGGGCAATGTCAATCTACAGTCTAATGCCATTACTAATAATTCATGTACATACATTGGATTAAACATTTCAATATACAGTCGACGGCATAAGTATTTTGCTTTGAAGAACTGTATCATGTAACGGAACTTATATGTTTTTAAAAGCGTAGGTATGTAAGCATAAAGTAAGTCATGGAGGTGGATCGGTAATGTTTTGGGGATGCGTTTCGTTTAATGGGGTAGGAGATTTAGTTCCCATCAATGGAACCATGGACAAAGGGAAATATTTAAACATTTTAAATGATAACGCTTGCCCCTCTGGGGACAAACTGATTGGAGAGTTCTTTACTTTCCAACAGGACAACGCACCGTGCCATAAAGCCAAGTTAGTTTCAAATTTTTTGAATGAAGTTGGGGTTAACGTGCTGGATTGGCCAACGCAAAGTGCCGATATGAATGTAATTGAAAATGTATGGGCCTATATTAAACAAAAGCTGTGTGCAGATATGACCAGAACGCGCGAGAAGACAATTTGTGAAGTTGGAGAGCTCTGGAAGGATATACAATTGGATAACATTCAAAAATTGGTCGACTCAGTAACTAAATGGTTGGAAAAGGTTATTAGTTCTTAGGGTGGATATATTTTTGATTAATATTCAATTATAATGCGCAGAGAAATTACATTTGCTAGTTTTTTCTTCAACAAAAAGTGGGTCAAAATACTGCCACCTTACATTTTTGAAATATAATTTTTTATTTTTCTATTTTTACCTCGATGTAATCTTTTGCAAATTTATTTTATAGTAATATATAAAATAAAATTTACTTTGTCAAAATACTTATGCCGTCGACTGTAAGTACAAATCAGAGCTACACTGAGTGCTCAAGGTCGAACTAGTGGGATTGTCCAAAAAAAATTGTCAATCAATGCAGTTGGAAAAATATTATTTCATCCTTTAGGTTGTCCTTCATATGTTAAAGTACTAGCTTCTTCTCTTTGTGTTACCGCAGTCCTCCAAGTAGTGCCTTATGTGATGGTTCATCACAACGTTCATCTCATGATGTTGGCTTATAGTCTTTGAGGGCTTGGCGTATTTTCAATGAAAATGACAAACGAATATCCATATCTATAGCTATTCCGAATTGATTCTGTTTGTTTTTTTTTTTAGAATACTAATAATTTTCCACGTTTCTATTTACTTGTAAGAAAAAGGAATACAAGTAATACCCAGAAAATAAAATAGACCAGATAAAGCTGCGAATATGCAAAGAGCTTCTCCTAGAAAAATATTCATGGCACTTTAAAGCCTTCTTTTTTACGCTAGTTCGATTGCCGACCCTAAGCAACCCTCTTCTAACCAACCTTTAGCTTTTAATAGACCAGATCTGGCACTCTTCTTATACTATGTCTTATACTTAAAAAAATCCTCCGAACGATATATGCAGTAGCAATCCATGTGACATGTGACTTTGAAGCAAATCACTTACAATAGAGTTAATTTTAATTAATTATTCTTATTCTGCCTTTCTAGGCAGATTTAAAATGCATACGGTTTAATCTTGGAAAACAAATTTATTATAGACTCTTAATATCTTTTATATTATTTCTGTAGTGCTCAGCTTAATGACCATATTTTCGGGGATCCTTTCTTGGAAAATCATTAAATAATAATATGCGCCAATAAAATTTTTATGCTACCCGAAACTTTATGACCAACTCAAGTTCACCAAACCGACTCCCCAACCCGTTTGAGTACAGTGGACGTCTGTTGGAGCCCGTTCGAGCCTCACTTGGCATGCCACGTCACGTGTGTGTTCTGTTGCTCCAGTTTATACTAGATCCGTTTGGTCGTTCCCGTGTTGAACATTCATGGCATGTTTCGGCAAGTGTCGAAATTTTGTTGCGGCCCCATCATACTAGTAATTGCTACCAAGCACCTTCCCCACGCCGATGGAGTTGTCGGTGCTGGTATGGATTTTGTTCCTCCTGTTTTTGAGCCAACTTTTTGTGCTGTAAACTTTTTGACGCTAGTGTTTGAGGGGCTATTAAATTTTCGTGTCTACTGAATTGCCAGGCAACATGCCAGCCGGGTGGTCGAGTGTTTAAAATTTGATGTGTTTTTGCAGTTTTGTATTGTTTGTTGTTGTTTTTATTTTTGTTCCTTATGCACGTAATGTTATGGCTTGGCTTGGACTCATCATGACGTATCCGGCCATCATCTACGTCAGCCCAATCAAAACAGCTTAACAACATTTCATCAATAACGGCGACATCCTCCACCCAGCTATCTGATGCACATTCCACTACCAATCCCTCAACTGACAGTTTTTGTGGTGGTGTCATTTAATGTTTCATGGGCTGCAGGATCTGCCGTTTTTGTGGGTTAAGCTAACTTTGTGCTTGTCGCCTGTTAGTTAAAGAGAACAGACGACAGACAGAGCACAACTTTTATGTGTATGCTATCAGAAAACAGAGCACAGAACACAGACAACATGGCGGCGTCGACAGCAATGGCTAATGACAATGGGGAAGCGGCTTGAACAGTAAAGGAACCACCTCAAACCGCTTGGCGGAGGTTGAATTACAGGCCAAGCCTTTTCACATAGCCATAGCCGCTTTAATGAGCACGATGGTGCGCACGTGATTGGCCTTTTCAGCACGTTCTATTGATACTTGAAGAGGGCAAACGGGGCTAGGGCAGACAGAACTTTAACCACTGAACTTTGACACTGTGGGTCAAACGTGGGTTAAATGTCACAAGCTGTTATATGTTTTTGTCTTTAAAAATTTAGCACAGTGGCACTGCCACAAAATGCACCATTCTAAAATAAAAATTTTTGGCTGGTTAAAGTTGCTCGCAAATCTCCTAGAACTGAAAACAGCCGAAACTAATTTCAAGTTTATTTACCCGAACGGGTTGCACTTCAAAAGGACTCGAACGGGTGAGAGAGAGAGAGAGCAAGTAAGTTTCTATGCATTCGCTACAGATGCATTTTTTTATTTTCGCTTGTAGACGGTTCTATTTCTCTTGTTTGATACATAGGTGTTTTTTTTAGTTTTTTTTGTATATGCTCTCCGTTCGGCCAACCGCCAATTTCCATATGTAACCTTTGAATATTGCAGTGCCAATGCCTTTGGTCGCTCCTGTGGTTGTTGCTACTCCCGCCGGCATTGCCCTCAATGCAGACAAAAAATACAATTTGAATTCTTCTGTCCGACATAGCGCAAAGGAATAGCTGAAAGAATTACAACAACTGCGAGGCACAAAAAGCAAAACATTTCCTGAACGAATCAAAGCGTTGTAAAAAAATGACACCGACAACAGACGACGCATACGAACTCTGTCAAAGATGTATGTGACGGGGACTGCAGGCCCAGATATCAAGGGGGCGGTGACCGTGGGGTTGATGGGTTAATGCCATTAGACAGAATTGATTTGATTGGCGTTGATTGGGAAATAGCATCAATATGCAATGTGTAGCAGTGATTCGACAAAGTACAATTACTAGACATTGAAGATGACTTGGCGAGTCCACCACAATGACGAGAAATTTTTTTGATAGTTTTTTTTTGTGGTACCTGGTGCTACAAAAAAAGTGAATACCCTGAGATCGCGATAAAGAAATCTTTAAAGATACTACTTAGATTTGTAAAGATTCTATGAGACCTGGCGAGCATATCATATTGTTTTTTAACGAATTAGATATAAAATATAAATAAAAATATAAATACCAAGGTTCTAACACGTACATTCATATGTGCGTCAACTAGATTTTTGCTTTACATAAAATAGTATGTTAGCAAGTATGTAGACTCCTTTCTCCTTTTCCGTCCGCTTCGTGTACTTCAAATCTTATAAGTACCAACATCAATTGGTTCCAGCCTGTTGGCTAAAGAATTTAATCACACGTCAGATGGCAATACATTATATTTCATTTGTGTGGTGTGTTAATCTACCACCACCTAGCTAGGCCGAACCCCTTCGGCTCACTCCCCTCGGGCAATACTAGTCACGAGATAGTCCGTGCGAAGTGTGAAATTGTAAAAATGATTTCTCTTTTCTGGCATGTGCATAAGTTTTAGTTGAATAAGACAACTTTTGCCAATGCCTATGTAGTATATATGTAGTATGCATGTATTTATGTGTAGGTAACTCTCTATGCGTTTTTGCATTGTGTGCGTTTTTTGCACTGCTTATTTCTTAGCGTATACTCAACGTCAGCGTCATCCAACAAATGCTGCAACATTTTGTGGCAACAACTTTAACTGATTGGTCAAGTTGCCCAAAAAATAAATTTGTTAACTTGTGCTTATAAGCGCTCAGTAGCTTGCAGCTGTTGCATGCTGCTGCTTAACGTAATTTTTTCAATCTCAGCCAAGGATACTTTCATTGTGACAGTACAAAGCTTCTGGAGGACAACAAAAAAGTGCCCAGGGGTGATGTAAATAAAAACAAAGTGTGAAAAATTGTATAAATATTTTCCATGTTTTTAGTGTGTGAGCTGTCAATTTGATTTTTCTCTTTGTTGATGTTGCATACTTCAAGGCTGCTCTTAAACTCGGGCTGCCATGGTCAATGCTTTTTACTGTATGTAGTATAAGCTGTCTATTTCTCTTTCAACTGCTTTGTTTCCCATAGTTTGTCTCTAGTTTTCTTTTTATTCTGTTTGCTTTGCATATTGTCAACGTCAAAGTGACAAATACAACAACAACAACAATCCAGTCCATCGCCGCCATTTTGACATGAAACTGACAGCCGCTTATATTGTTGGCCATATTTGCAGCTTTTTTGCTGTTGCCGTTCATTTGCACTGTCAGTCAAAAACTTTTGTTTTATTTCAGAGTTTCGGACGGCTTTTTATCTAGTTTTTGGATTTACCACTTGGAGCGTCAGAGAGATCTGAGAGTTTCAAATATTCTGCCGCACAAATTGCACTGCACTGCTCTAAGAGCACCCTTCAAGAGTTAATCTGTGTCCAAGGCAGCAAACTGAGTTACAATAATAAAACTAAAAAATATGGATGGGGAAACTCTGCTGAAGCAAACGTGCCAGGTCCAAAAAATATGTGCTCAAAATTGCTAAAATAAGCCAAGAATTGCATAAAAATCAAGCCCGCAATGAGGCTGAAGATACGCGTCTAGAAGCAGCCAAAAATTGGCAAGTAAACGTGTAGAAAGGCGGTAGGAGGAGTGATGCAAGCAACATGGCAATTGTCTTGAGGTTTGGCTGCAGTTGGAAGCCCTTTAAAATGCTTTTGACGCTGGCCCATAAGTTTTGAAAGTTGTTTGGCGAGAGAGTGTGTACCACGTGCTTGGCGTAGAACTTTTCCTTGAATTTGGGTCGCATTTAGCGTTACGATGTTGTTGTTGTTATCGTTTTACTAGTTGTTCCTTGATGTGAAGTGCATGCTTTATTTTTGGCAGCTACTTGATGCCTACGGAACTGCAGCTAAAAATGGTTAAACTTAATTTTCGTGCCTGATTGCATTTTGACTTCATTTTGGATTGCAGTTAAGAAAATCAAGACAATATTTAGAACAATTTTAAACTGGAATAGAAAATAAATCAAACAAAATTGTAAAAAACAAAAAATAAGGTAAAACACTTAAACTAACGCAACTCCTGCGCATCATTTTTATCATGACAATTTGGCCAAAGCTCGCAAAGCAGTGACAATGCAAGCGACAAGTCATTGAATTTATACACTCACAAAGGACATATATCTCTAGGATATCTGTGAGGCACGATAGAGCCAAACAAACCCCAACTTAAAGTGACGGCGGCAGAAAACAATAAAATTGTTACAAACAAGATAGAAGGAAGAAAAAAACGATAGATGAAATGTAAACGCATGGGAAGAGGTTGGGAGACATTTGGCAAATGTTAAGCGATAAAAAAATTGCTTCGCATAAAAAAATGTACGATAAAATGCGGCAAACCAACAAACAAACAAATCTCTACACACACACACACACAAAACGAAAGTGAGATTGAGACTGAGACTAAAACTTAGATCCAGAGACATTCCGAGGCATTCCGCTGTTTGCGCAAAAATCGCTGCGAGTTATCCTTGAGGGCATGTCCACAAACATTGCCAGACAAGACGCTAGCACACTCGAACACACTCGGCCATGTACTTACACACACAAACAAACTCATGCATTTAAGCATATGAAAAATGTCTTCATCTAGTAAAATGGTAGAAGTAGTTGAAAGTATTTGGTTGGCTTCCTTCGGATTTGGCGCTTTGTCGAAGTGGATTTCAGTTTTACGATAACGATAAAAAGTGTGAGATATTTTCTGTTCTTGTCTTGAAACTCAGTTGCTCTCATCTTTAAAAAAAAAAAGCACACAAACTCTTCAGTCTTTAATGCATTCAAACTTCCTCCTTTACAGCGTATCGATAAAATTTGGATGTGGCCTTGTTCATTAGGCCCACATGAATATACTTATCAAAATTGGTGATTCTAGGCAATTTTTTACCATAATTACGTATAGTCAAAGATTGATGCAGTTTATTGGCAAGGGGAGGTGAAATTTGTACATTTTTGGCTATAACTTTTGTTGTATTTGTCCGATTTAGTTAATTTTTGGCACACAGACGCATCGCTCTGTAAAGTTTCAGATGAAAATACTAAATGGTGTAGCTAAAATTGACATGATTAAACCAACTTCATTTTCTGAGGAAATTATACGCACAATCTGGTACAGATTCGTGACTCTAGCTCTTATAGTCTCCGAAATATAGGCTGTCATACAGACTGACAGACAGACGAACATGTCTCAATCGCTACCCGAGGTTATGATAAGCATTTTGGTATAAAGGACTAGGGGTCTGCCACGCCTCCTTTTGACCGTTACACACATTGCACAAATCTAGTTTACCCTTTATACTTAATTTTACAGGATGTCAAAAACATTTTTTGGGAGATATGCAAATTTTAAATAAAATTTCATAAAAGAAAAAGTAAAGTACCATCATTACCATCTTTATTGTGAGTAATGAGAAGAATTGATAAGAATTGATAATAAGCGACTAAAGAGAAAAGATATTGCTAAGCAGTTTGGAAGGATAAAAGCTGCTCGTGACATAATTTATCTGTATTTGGTCAATAATTAGACCAACAGTCAATGAATTTGCTGCCACATTACTACATAGGGAGTTTGAAGCGAGTGCAGGATAGTTGGACAAACTCAATATAGAGCTCGGTATTGTTCGAAATTCCAATTGAAATTTTTGGACCATTTCTAGAGACGAGGATCAATATATTGTATAATGTATTTGATAACGTAACGTTTGAGAAGTTTTTACTGAGAAAGAAGAAAGGAAAAGTGTAATCCAAACACAAATTATTGATTTCTTTAAATATTTGTTAAAAAACTTAAACCTAAATCGAGTTCGTTAGTGGGAAGTTCGGCAGTATCTACTGTGCTGTATTGCTCAGTTACCGCAGGAATCCTGTTTTTTTATATTTATACTTTCCATAAAGGCATTTTCGAACTATTTTTATTATTAGCTGAAAGTTTGGCAGACAGGTAAGCCAAGTGCACTTGGCTATCTACATATGTGGATGGATGCGAGATGCTTAAGGTTGCATGAAGCAAATACGTAGTTGCGCTGTTTTTTTTTCAAGGATATTTATTGGAAATGGCCACTTTAGTGTCTATTAATAGAGCCCGAGTCGATTCGATGTGTTCCTATGAAATTGGCACATAATGGCTGACAATTTTCACACTCACTTGAGCTGCTACGTTGGCATCGATCCACTCCAACCAACTAACACATACACACACATATGCATGCATGGACGCAATCCTTGTGTGTCATTTACAATTAGCCACATGACTAAAAATAAACAAAAATAACAAGTGAGTGGGGAGGAAGAGTTGGTGTGAAAGGAACGCATGACAAAGGGCCAGTGCTTAGGGCCTGGCTAGCTTAGGTTTGACAGTATTCCATGACAGTGCATACACATACAGAGGGACAGAGCCAGAGCCAGAGACAGACATGCACAGCGCTTAACATATTTTTATATACAGATTTCAACGGCGAGCGACTGCTGACGGTAGGACACTTGTCCAAGCATTTTGGAGTGTCCTTCAGCATGTCTATTTGGATACTTTGCATTTGCTCGTGCCTCTTCTTCTTTGGTTTTTTTTTGTTTTGTTTTTTGCGCCTCCCCCCCCCCTGTATAAAAATGCTCTCAATTTTTATGGTAGAGCTGGCACACACAATGCCACTCTTGCTAATGAAATGCAAATCTCCCCACACTTCCCCTACCGCACATACACGCACATAGTAGTACATACAAAAACACTTTCGTTTTCGCTTGTTTCTAGGTAGAACGTCTCTCTTCAGCTCGTGGGTTGAAAATAGCTTCAAAGCAAAAAAAAAATACAAGAGCAACAACGACAACAACACCAAGCACATTAATATTTATGCGTCGTACTTGAAATCGTAGAGCAGAAGAACAAATTAACTAGCCAGGCCAAGCCACTTGGCTAAGAAAGTCGGTCCAAAGGGGTTCTATGGAACTCAGGAATAGCGACTTTTAGCTTTTCATTTGCGCAACTTTCTCGCTCTCTCGCTTGATTCAATGATTACTTAATTTATTGAAATAGAGCAAGAAACCAAAAATACGCAACTTTTCATGATTCGCTCTAATTACAAAAGGTTTGTTCCCAACCCAATCTTGTCAAGTTGACAACTTTCGTTTGCAAAATAAATGACGTAAGAGTGTAAAGGTGAAATATTCAGTATCTGTGTGTTGGTGGTGGCTCTCCATTTGGTTTGCAAATAGAAATTGAAATGTTCTAAAAATAAAGTAAAATAGAGGTTAAAGGGGAATAAACGAAACTACGCCGATTTGTTCTCAACCTCAACGATTGTTTTTAATTGGCACTTTGAGCGAGTTAGTGGCTGTGTCAAATAGTATATTTTCAAATTAATTTGATTGTGAGCATATTCAAAGTGAATACAGAAATACCATATAAAAGCGTATGGTATATGATGTCACTTTATTTTATTTTAATTTGATTTTTTTTATGTCAATTAATTGAAATTAAAACAACAACGGCATTTACTTACTATTGTTATTACTCTGAAATAATTTTTAATATGTATGCTCCTAAGCGTTAAGTATGCGATAGAAATAAAATAAACGATTGGGCGAGGACGTGGACATACATGCAGATTTTGGTGACTCTAGCCTGGAACTGCAAAAAGGATGCATATAACCATCACAACTTTTAATCGACTTAAATGAGTAATACGAAACAGGAGGACTTTGTTTATACTTTATATAACTTGCTTACTTCTGGGCTTTACGTTCGCTTCATATTCAATTGATTTACGTGCTTTATATTTCAAATAAGCTGTCAAGCGCCATTTAAAACACACAATACACACACTTACGTCTGTAGCAGCCATTTTGGAGTTTTCATCGAAACAAACAAGAGCGTAATTGAGTCAAACGATTGGCGATTCAAACCAAATAGCGTAAAATACGCTCGGTCTCGCCTCGCCTGGACTCTATAAATAAAAATTAGAGTCCACCAAACAAAAAAGCGGTAAAAAAGTATGGGACAACTACAACAACAACAACCAGAGTGATGAGGACTGCTGAAAATGTAGATGGACCCATCGTTGTCGTTGTTTCTGTTGTTGTCATCGTGTTGGGACTCTGTCGATCCACATCAAAAATGAAAATTGTAATACGGCATATCAGCACCAACCCCAACACCTACACTCGCACATGCATGTGTGTGTGTGTACATGTGCTTATTTACTCAATCGTATATAGATTTGTTGTAGCCAAAGTTGGCTATATTGACAGCAGCAAATTCATTAATGTCAGACACAGACAACACTCGCAAGTGGATAGGTATGCAACATGTACGCCATTTTGTTTTTAACTTATTTTTACGTAACAAATTTGCCGCCATTGTTAAATTGTTTGCGTGCACTACATAACGTAGGGGCAATCCATGAGATATATGTATGTATGTACCAACTGTGTATGTAATTGCTGTGAGTTATCGCCTGTGTCGTGTCTGGCTATCTCATTCTCCAGCTGTTCGGCTGTCCGAAAGGACAATTCGCGTAATGAAGTGACTGCTTTATTGACATACAAATATTTTAGTTCGTTTGCCAATGCTCGCTCAACAAGCCAAAATACTAGAAGCAAAGCAAAACAAACAAAACATAATACTAAACTTCAAATACTAAATTTTGAATTGCATTAGTGCAATGACCAATTGCATTGATCTGTGACAATAAATGTACTATATAAAAATACTGCATCGACTGACAAGGCAACTACTCTTCATTTCAAATTCAAATCATTCAGTAACAACAAAAGCCACAATTTCAACTCATTTCTAGAGAGAAATGTTGTATGCCAGCCAGGGCATAAATTATTCAATAATAAATGTGCAGATTAAACACAAATGCAAAGCACTTAAAATGGCGAATAACTAATGCATCAAGCGCCATTGCATACAAGCATCAATAGCAAAGCCAGAGTGCCCCACAATGTCAAACAGGCAGCAGTCAGGCAGCTTTCAACAGGACAATACGAGCTACGAGTGCATCATTACCACCAGTTGGGGACTGTCAATGCCAGACAATTATAATTGTTAAAATATTTAACAAAATCGAAACTGGCGCTCTAAACATAGCGAAACTATCTTGTTGAGCAGGTAGAGAGCTCTTCCATATTCTCATACCTAGTAAATGGCTGGTTCGGCTTACATAGTACACTTTCGTGCTGTCTATTCCCGTGGCAATTAGCCTTCTGATTATCCAACAAATTGACCATATGCCATAGGCTTTTTATTTTTTGGAATTTATCACTAGAATTATGAGCTCTTCCCAGCAGCTCCAAGTTTGTAATTGTTGGGTTTGGTTAGTGCAAATAATATGCATTCATATTATATTATGATGTATTATTTATTTTCTGCCATGCCCCTTTTCAAACTACAGTACAATCAGACCAAATGCCACTTATAATTATTGTCAAATAGTTAAATTAACTTTTTTTCTTTTCATTTTTTTTGACCGAAAACACGGTAAGTCGATTGCGGGGAATGGGAGAGCCGCATCGATAAAATTTGGATGTGGGTTTGTTCATTAGGGCTACAATATACTTATCAAAATTTGTGATTCTAAGTAATTTTTTACCATAATTACGTTCAGTCAAAGATTGATGCAGTTGATTGACAAAGGGGGGTGAAATTAGTACATTTTTGACTATAACTTTTGTAGTATTTGTCCGATTTCGTTTTTTTCATACACACAGATGCATGTTATTATTAAAAGGTGTTGCTAAAAACTGCTACGGGGGAACGGGGCAAGATATTGACATACAATCAAATCGCTGTCAATCACACTTTGAAAATGTTTATACGATAGTATTTTTTATAGACTAAAAGCATTTTCGGAACAATCTGGCAGCCAGCTTTCTTATGGATCGCTGAGCAACCTACAGCCTTCGTAACTCCTTGACTTTTCCAACTTATATCAGTTTTCAAAACACAAATCAAATAAGTATTCTCGCAGTATTAATTTTTGCAGAGAATTTTACGATTTGCAATTTTTTGGCATATTCTAAAAATGTCCAAAAGATAGGAAAATTTGTTATTTGCAAAACTATTATTACTTTCCAAATCTGTTGTTAAATGAAAATGAACATTCATATTAACTTTGAAATAATTATCTTTCAATTCCAAGGAGTTTTGCTTATTAGTCACTATTACAATGTAATGTCTACTATGACAACAATTGGCGGTCCCATCCAAGTTACCAATTTAAAAAAATGTTTAAATCAAAAAGAAAAATCCAAATTTTTTTTAAATTCAAAGTTTCTTCTATTATTAAAAAAAAACAAATATTTAAAAGTCCTTATTCGTTTACGAAAGAAACGTAATAAAATATTCAACTCTTGCCAACTCAATAAATAATAGAAATTTTGTCATAAAAAAAAATCACTTATGCAAAAATCATCACAAGCCGAATAGATCGATATTCGTTCCATATTATTTAAGTTTCAAACTACCACATACTGATTCTTACTATTTGGATACCAATTATTAAAATTCTTTATTGTGTATTAAGATATAAAGTCATATTATAGATATAGAACATATCTTAAAGCTGGGTGATACAGAAAACCATATTTCTTAAATTTCTTTACAATTCCAATTTTCAGTGCCAAATCTATATTTAATTTTCTCGAGATTTGGTCAAATTTGCCAATAAAATCAAGTTTATTCAAAGAATTTCTGAGTTATCTGTATGTATAGAATTTGATCAATCGTATATTTTATTTAATTCATGATTTTAATTTTTACAAAAAATTGTGTCAATGTGCAAATCCGTCCCTAGCTAAGGACTTACCTAATTGTGGGACCAAATATTTTAATGTCGGAGTATTCAATTTTCCATATTAATGGACATTTTTGGTGTTATTGTGTAGTAAGACGAATTAAGTTGACCCATAGGGTTGTCACCCAATCTCATATAACTCAAATTTATTTTGAAAAATTGAAATCTAAACGTTGCATAATATTCTGTAAATAACCGCCTAATGTAAGACAGAATTAACTTTCTTGGAGCACTATTGAAAAACATTTAATTAAATAAAGGTCTAAATGAACTAAAACTTTTTTGAACAGCAGCAACTCCTTGCTGCCATGATTGCAAAAGCGTAGATCTCTGAAAATTCTGTTTGGTTTCAAACTATGTATATGTATTTTAAGGAAATAAGTTGTAAAAACATATTTTTTGTGTTACTGCCAAACACGTTTATTAAAGATAGTTTGTTACTTTCAAAACTATGTAAAAATACGAATTTTATACTAAATTGGAATTGCAACGTTTATTTGACAACTTGGCACCTTTCATTTTGAAGTGTCGCGTAGAGTTTGAAATACGAATAGTGAATAAAGTGTGTTGAGAGGATGACTTAAATGAAAGTGAAAAGAAGGAAAAGCCGCAGCGCCAACATCATTTATTTATGGGCCAACAAACGCCGACTGTGCGCACACAGTCCTTCAGCACTCAAACAAAGCCAGGAAGCCAAGAAACAGAGCAGGGACATCGGGGTTTTAAGAGGAAGAGAAGTCAACCAGAGGCTTTATAGAGGCTTACACAAATTTCATTTGGTGTATTTGTATAAAGCTGAAGCAGAATCCGAACTGTCGACGTTGCTGCCGACATAGTGTATTTAATATGCGTGCCTTGTTGTTTGGTCAATCGGAGCGGAGCGGAGCGGAACATGGTTGCTCGTTAGTCGAGAATGGAAATATATGTATGTACATAGGATACATATAGAATAAAAAATGTAAAAAAACAACGGCCAAGGAAGGGTGGGGAAAAAATTATTGAAAGCAAATGCTTTGACCAAAATCTGGCACAAGGAACAGGAGATAAATCTGAGCTAAAAACAAGAACTGCTGCGGCACGTATTGCTCAGAGACATACAAACTATCTAGCCATGATTGACCCATAAGCGCGCTGATTCGTTATAATTTTTTACATGAATACTCCACTTAGCCTCTCTTCTTGTATGTCAACAATTTTTCAGTTTTGCCTCATCGTCAAAATGCTACAATTTTGTAAGATATTACAATACAAAAAGCCAAATTGGTATGTTGCACCATGGTTTGAGTAAAACAGCTTTGAAGTACATTGACCAAGTCAATTATTCAATAATCCTTCTGAACGCTAAAACATTAATAAAACAGCAAAAGCCAGTACCTCCTTTTTACACGCATCACTTAACTGCTTTCCAGATGTCACAACATATTTTTGGTATAATAAATTACCTGGTTGCATGCAAGATAGCGGCAGCTTCAATCTTAATTAGCAGAAGCGCACACGCACTGCTGCAGACTGCACCCAATATCAAGTATACGAATCGTACGCAATGCCGCCAAAAACGAAATACTAAATATTTAAGTTAAATATGTTCTTTGCGTGCTTCTCATTAGTCCCTTCAACTAACGAGCACTACCCTCGACCTTTGTATCCCTCAGCCATTGTTGTTAGATATTACGCTTTGTTTTCATTTATAACGGAAACATTTTGACTGCCTTGGCCCGAACGACGTTAATATTTTACATAAGCCCTGACACCAAGGACTCAGTAACATGCAACAACTGCAAACTGAATTGTTGCATATGCAAAGTGCAAGCAGCACAGTAGCCTTGTCCCACTTATTCAAGTAATTTGACTTGACCAGCTGCCGTAGATAAGAAGCTAAACAAGCCGACCCTTGTTTAAGAGCAGTCCTTTAATGAATTTCCTAGGCATCATTTTATAAAGAGACTGTAAATTTTAATGAAGAATTATTTCCACAAAATTTACTTTATGCAATTAAGAATCTTTCAAAGTCGTTATGCTACTGGTAGCTACAATAAGTCGAGTTGTTTATATACTATTTGTTCACAAGCCTAAGGCTATATTAAGTTTATGCAAATGTGTCTAACATAGCGAAGGAGACGCCAAAGACACTCCAAAGTAATCTCCAATATGGTCATAAGAACAAAAGAAATTTATCAAAGGTGTATTGTGGATGCGAGATCCATTCTCGTCTGCTCGGTTGAGATTTCTACAGCCTTTGCTACCATGCTCATTCAGTGGCAACCTCTATTCGGCGATCTGACCGTGCTGGGACGACCACAACGTATCTCAGAAAACCACATCTTAGCCGTTGTAATTGATGGTCCGTAATGCTTAACCAGCCGACGAGCATTCACGACGATCACTGTAAACAGATGATACTTTTTTAGGAATAGTGATGCATTCAAAGTTCAATCTAAAATAAAAGTTGCCTTTTAATATAATGAATGGTACATATTTGTCATATTTCTTAACAATTAAGAAAGCTAGCCAATCAAAGGCGTACACAGAAAAAAAAAACTAGAAATAAGTTAGAGTCTACCATTTGAGTAAACTCGACTAGTATGTTCGAACTTAATGATGACTGTTAAACCGCTTATTTAAAAGTGTATCTTGGTATTCCAGTAATGCATTTTTTTATTTTCAGTATAACCCTCTTAGTAGAAAGCTAAAAAGTTGTTCATATCCGCCAGTACCTCCGAAAAGTATGCAACACCAATCGACGCTCAAGTCATTGCTCATTCGTTATTTAGTCATCGTTCGTTTACGGACCCACGGACTCCAGCAACTGTGAGCGAAAGTGTTAATGAGTTTTAATTATTAAAATGTGAAAATTTTGCTATTACTTTGGCTATTGTTGTAGTTGTTGTTGTTGTTGCCGCTGTCATGCATTTTTAAAATACCAAGTCGAAGCCGAAGCTAAAGCACGGCTGTCCTGAATTAGATATTTCATGCAAAAGGCAGCGTGCAGGCATCTTAGCCAGGCTAAGTCAGCTAAGTCAAAACTAAATGCTACACACAGCACCGTATGCTCCCGACCCATGCCCCAAAAGTAGAAGAGTGTTATATGTATGTGTATGCCACCAAATGTTTGCCTGCTGTTTGCCCTCTTTATCTCGTTACATAATTTGTGTTGCAAAAACTGCCAAGAGATGGCACGATGCCACCCAGTAGCAACAACAGGAACACTAGTAAAACACGAGTAACTACAACAAAAATAAGAAGAACAAGAACAAAAACAAAAACAAGAAGAAAAAGTGTTCGCTGCTGGCACGAAACTTTTACTGTGTGTTGCAAATAATTTGCAATCAAAAGTTGCAGCTACAGAAGCAACTATGGAAATTCGCTTCCTGCTACGTGTGCTCCGCATTTGGCAGCATGGAAATGAGTATTTAGAGTTTGAGCTGGGGCTGGGCTGGGCTTGGCTTTGGACTTTTGGATATTACGCCTGCAGCTGTTTAGCATTTCAGTTAGTCCTGTTATTCTGCCGTGCGCCAACCGAAAAGTGTCTCGAAATTTTGCTAATTTGTAAAATAAGCAAACGGAAAAGCGGCAAACGACCGACAGGCCACGGAACAGGACAACTGAGCCGGCAGAACGAGCTTTAATTCTCTTATTCAACTTCGTTTGCCTACAGTTGTTTGCTTAGAAATTATAATATTTAGTTTTATTCGTTGTTGGCTTTGGGAAAAACGAAAGCATATTAAGCGATTTAAAAAGCATACAAGCAGATTCCAAACTAAAGCTTAGAATTGGACAGAAGGCTAATTGATGACTCAGTAGACAAGCAAATGAGACGTAAAAAAGGGAGAAAAAACGCTAATTAGCACACCATAGCTGGCAAATAAAAAAAGTTAACAACGAACAGAAGAATCACGCGAAAGTCTGAGAAAAGCGACAAGCAAGACAAATAACAGTTAAATAACAACGGGGTCGCAGCCATCGCCTAGAGATTAAAGCAGAGTCGCTGAAAAACGCCGCCCAACGAGCTAGCTTAGTTTTAAGAGGGAAGTTGTTGTTGGTTGTTGGGGTGCGATAAAGTGCGGCAAGTCTCGGGCACGTGAGCCAAATATCAAAACAACAAGCAGAAGAGCTGCAAAGAGACAGGCGCTTAAAATCCAAACAAAACGAATTATTTAACGAAAGCCGTGGCAGGCTATTGTTGTTGTGGCCTCTGATGCGATGCAGTGAGCAGAAGAGTGGAACACACACACACACACTCATACACACAATCACACACAAAATGGCGCTGCACGTTTATGTAAGGCACAACGAAAACAAAGAATGAAAGAAAGAAAGCAAAATGTAAACATGGACGCAGTTGTTGCAGCTTCCTTTTCACAATGGCGGCCGCATTTTGAATGCAAAATGCGTCAAAACACAAGCGCAACAAAAACATTATTCGTTTGTTGGTTTACTCATTTAGACGTTCATTCGTTTGCTTGCAACAACAAAAACAACAATTTTCATTTAAGTGCTACCAGCAACAACTTGCACTGCAAAAAAAAAAAACAACACAACAAAACATAAGAAAAGCCAAAGTCGTGGGAGGACTCCGACAAAAGACAACCGCGTTCTTGAGTCATTCTATTGCATTGTTACTTTTAAAGATTTTCTTTGCCATTTAACCCCAAAACAAATAAAATATTAAACAAGTACTAAGTAGACTGCATAGGCGCTACCGACTTTGAGATAACCCTTACGAAAGGCTTTTTAAAAGGTACGGCCCATATAGTAAATCAATATCGTTTAATGCCTTTCTTCATCTTAAATTTACTTTGACGCAATGTTTTGGGATCGCTTTTAGTTAGTTACAATGATGAAGAGCAAGTTTGCTTACCTTGTCATCTTAAATTATATCCTTGGAATTTTGAATTCTTATCATTTTTCAAAGTCAGAACAAACCGTGCATTATGATCGATTAAAATTTAATCAATTAATGTTTTGAAGACGCCCAAACTTCTTTCGTAATCGAAATCCAGAATAGGCACACTTCAAACTCAGCTCAGAATCGCATAAAAATAACACTTGAAATAATAATAATCAACAGGAATTGCATCCTTGAACTCATTACTTGGCATTATTGCACTAAATTTTGCAGTGATATGTTGACAATTGTAAGTACATTCAAGTTTTGCAGGGGCGGAAAGGATGACTTATAGTATAGGGTGGGCCATTTGTTTGTTAAACACTAATAATTCGGAACATACCCGTCCAAACTGGATGCTCTTCGGCATATGTCAAGTTTAAATCTACTCAATTTTAGCCATGGATCGTTTAACAAGCGAACAATGCGTAAAAGTGGTACTGGCGTACTATGAAAATGGTCGAAAGTGTTGACTAGTCGCATCTAAAATTGCGATGCTTTCGTTGGCAAATATACGAATAAAATGAAATTAACAAACGAACCAACAGATGGCCCACCCCATATAAAGCGGTGGTGTCTAAAATTTATACATGTTGGCTTTAGCTGTTGAAGGTTTAGTCTTATTCTTTTTTAGATTGTAAAAATCTCTTATGATCTGCCGCCCTTTCTTTTACCGTATACATATATACACTCTACCTGTTCGCCCAGGTTGTAGTAAACAGAAAAGAGTAAAAGATTCATTTTGAAATAAAAACAAGAAAAAAAAACTTTTTAAACTTATTAAAGATGAGCTCGATCTTAAAAACATTTAGAATGGGTTTGCATCTCTGAGTATTACAAACGGCATTGGAGTAGCACCCACTATCCATAGAGCGATGAAATACCTCTCATTCATACATTTTTTCATGGCAAGATAATAGAGCACTATGACTATCTGTTATGTAAAATTTATAGCGAGAATTTTTTAAATTTTTGATCCGTGTTATAACGACTCATCAGAAGTGAATGAAATACAGCTAGAAATAAAATATTATATATTAAGCAATTGGAAAATGCTCCATATTGCATATTGATTGCTTTCAGGCAATATTTACTACCACTAAACAGAGAGATAGATAATCCAAAACTAACATATCGGTGAAACACAAACCATAAGAATGTACTCTTTCACATTTAGGAAGCATTACACAAGATAAAACGACAAATGAATGCAACTTTAGCTAGAAGGGTACACATACATCTGTAGATACTAGGCAACAGGAGTAGGAGGACTTAACCACAAAAACACACCAACACCGAGTGAGTGCGAACCGATATGCAATCTTTAGGTATCTGAATCAGTGCCAAATAGCAAGGTTGACCAGTAAACAACAACTATACATATCGTACTATAGTGTCTACAGCTTACAACTCCAGCTTCCCGCCAAGCTGCGGCATTTGGCTTCATTTAAATGGAACTTTGAGCAAAGATAAATGAAGCCAGAGGAGACTCCGGACTACTCTGCTCTTCACCCACTTCAGCCAATCCACATTTTGAATTTAATGTGCATAAATGTGAGAGCTTTGCAGTCATGTTTACTTTTACTCGGTTGCCAAAATGTTGAATGTGTTGCCGCATTGCCAAAACACAAGACAAATAAACAGACAAACAAATGAGAGAACTGGCCAAAAGTGCCGTAGGGAAGCCCTTGACTTCGACTGGCTAACTCCACTCTTGCGGCTTAAATGTCTGTCTGTATGGCTGTCAATCAGACTGTCTGTTTATCATTTTAGCTAACTTAGAAGTCTATATCATTTTTGTCGTTGTTGTTGTTGTTGAACTGCTCCTGCTCTTGGCAGTCTGTGTTGCCAATGCACATGGCCAACAACTCAAGTTGAGGGACATTGCTGTGGTCAGGGATTGTGCCAAAGTTCGTAAACACTTTTCAGGCGAGACCTAAAATAATTGGGTTTCAATGCCGTTTATGCTGGAAAATAGTTAAGCCAAAAGCCATTAAAGCATCCACATTAGTTCTCTGGTACATAATTAACTGTCTTAGTTACTGCGAAAGTCGCCACAAACGGTACAAAAAATTAATTTCAATTGGCATTATTTAACACAACGTATCCTTTTTACTTACTTCTTATTGTATTTTTTCCCACAAACTAGCCAACGTTTGTGGTTGTTTGAAGTTTCCATTAAAATATTAGTGAAATGTGAATTTGAATATATGTATCAAAAACCAAAAGTAGTACAACTGAGGTTCCACGTTCCTGGCCCTTTTCCAAGTTTTTTTTTGTGCTTTTGCTTTTTTTTTTGCAATGCGCCGCGCCCATCAAGCAGCGCTCATACAGCGTAGATTTTAACAAGAAGATCTTATGATTAAACACGTTTTAATTTTTGCACACAATATACAAAACTTCACCCAAAGAAGAAAAAAATTGTATATGTTAAGCTGTTAAGATAAAATATTGTTGCCACATATGAGCTAAATATTTCTTTAAACAACTGATACTTTTCCAAATAGTAATTATAAATGTGTACAGTATGCACGTACAAGCGTACATTGTATTAAAACTTCTATATCTAAATGTTGCGAGTGAATCCGGAAAAGGTGTCAAAGAAGTCTTCATTCGTTTGGCACTCAACCTCTGACCCACTCCAATTTATGTTATATTCAAACACCGACTCTGCCTAGGTGTTGAAAATAAACAAGCATCCCCCTCGGTGCCAGTTGGTGGTTAGCAAGGCTCATTAATGCTCCGAATCCGGAGCTTTTTACAAAGTGTATACGGCACGTCGTTGTCGTTTGAGTTTAATGAATTCAGCGTTTATGAGGCTTATTCCATTTGGTTTCATTATCACAGACACAGGCAGCGAAACTCGTATATGTATTTGAAAATATATTCAAGCACTGTGCGAACTTTTGGGGTTAAGGCGCATTTTAAATATTTGACGTTGACACAAGGGAATGGAGTCTAACAGCCACGTGACAGCTTTGACTTAATTGTGTAATCATAGAAAATTGGTTTCCTTCGCACACACATAGCCAAAGAGACTTTTGCTTTTACTTAAGTCTTGTACATATATATGGTACTAAATCCTAACATACATACATATGTTTCAATGTATCTCTCTTCTTTTATAGGTGCGCACACTCTTTGTTAGTGGCTTGCCGATGGATGCCAAGCCACGTGAGCTATATTTGCTGTTCAGAGCCTATGAGGTAAGATTTATTAAACGTAGCTCTGGATGTGACATATTTAAATGCTTTTGGTTTCATTGGTATAGGGCTATGAAGGATCTCTACTAAAAGTAACTAGTAAAAATGGCAAAACAGCTTCAGTAAGTAAACAAAGCTCTATACATAGTAGTGAACAAATAAAGGTTTTAACAAATTACAATTGCAGCCCGTGGGGTTTGTTACATTCCATACAAGAGCCGGTGCCGAAGCCGCTAAACAGGATCTACAGGTAACATACGCTAATGATTTTAAAATACTCGACTACTTTGTATGCAAAAAGTGTTAATCTATCAAAACTGTAATAATCGAAATATTCAAAATCACAATCAATTACTTTGAGTAATTTGTGTAAAACATAAATAACGCCAAATGTGGCGGCAAGTTTTTGTTCGACGTTTTAAAACCAAAATACCAAATAAATATTCACACAAATTGTAAAGCACACCAAATATGCCTGGCTTACACTGAGCGAAAATTACGTTGAACTTTGGATGAGCATTAGGCAGCTAGCTACTCTTTTTTCACCTACCACCAATACACCCAACAACAACAGCTACAAACAGCCACCACATAAATGAAAACAACAACAACAACTACAACAACACGCGCTTGCATTTGAACAAATCAAATAATAATAAAAAATAAGAGAACATCACCGCATTACTCGTATTATATTTTTTATTTAGTTTTTGGTATTGCATCTACTCTGTCAATCTATATCAATATTTCTCTCGATCTCACACACACACACAAACACTTACATACACAAACACGTACACAAACACACATATACGTAGGAAATAAGAAATTCCATCAATGGCAATCACAGCAAGGAAAAACACAAAAAAAAACACAAAAAAAAAATTAAACGAGTTTTAGATGTATCTGTATCTGCTGGACCCTAGAGTTACATTTGCTGGTGCATGTGAAGAAACCCACTGATCCACAGACCCCTTAATCTTTAATACTTAGTATCTTGGCACTTTTGTGTATGACTTTATCCATGCCTATAGCTTTTGTTAGCAGGCAGTTCATGAGCTCATTAACTTTTTGATTTTAATTCCCCAATTTGTCCACTTCACGGTAGCCAACCGAGGAGAACCTTCCACCACGGAGTTCAGAGCTGTTCAAGGCAAAAGCATTAAATTAAATCAAATAAAATAGGTGATATAAAACTAGCTAAAGCTTAACAATGCCGCGTTCCAAATGTAAGCACTCCAAAAGAATTTGCCTTCATTCAAATAATATCTTAAAATGATTTTCTACCCAACACACGGCCTTCCATTATTTTTGGCGAATTGTGAAAAATAAATAAGCATTAAAAAAAAATCAAAACTTAAAAAATACAGTTGTATAAAAAACACTTTCAATTTTGCTAAAGTAAACGAAAAAAAAATTTAAACAAAAATGAAATAGAAAATACAAACCGCTGTATTTTGATCTGGTCATTTACAGCAGGGTGTACGCTTCGACCCCGATATGCCCCAAACAATTCGCTTGGAATTCGCCAAGAGTAACACGAAAGTGAGCAAACCCAAACCACAGCCCAATACAGCGACAACAGCCTCACATCCTGCATTGATGCACCCACTCACTGGACGTAAGTAAATTATAAACAAAAAAAAAAACAAAAAAAAAAAAATAAAAGATTTACAAACCAAAAACAAGAATAATAACTGAAAAGATAATGCATCTACTTTTGGTACTTTTTAGTTAGCAGTTTGTTTTGTTTTCTGTATATAGCTAATAAATGCAAAACAAAACAAAAAAATTTACAAATTATGTATTTGTAAAAGCTGTACCTAAGGCGTATAAGATAAAGTACTTAGTGCACCAATCCTATCGACACTTCACAGAACACACACGCTCAATACCTCCTAACTATTAAATTTCTAAAAAGTACGGAAAACTATACAAGAACTTGCTTCAAGTGCACTTATATAATTAACGGTTTAAACTATATAATGTAATACATTTTATATACATGTATTAAAACTGAGTTTCGTAATAACCACAGTACGATAACGAGAACAATAAGTTCTTCCGAGCAATAATTACTATGTACTGCACTTTGATCACTTGCAAAACTTTGTTTGAATCACAAACAAACACACACACACACACGTGCAAGAACGCTGACACTAGCACATCAATACACAAGAAGCAATTAAAATATGATTCGAAAATATATAAAACTTAAGAGAATACTCTATTCTTTTTCAAAATCAAAAGACTTAGGCAACGAACTTTCCATAGAATAATTAAGCCATTAAAAAAGAAAACCGCTTTTGACATTGCCCAATCCATAACTTGCTTTCATTATTCTCTCTTCTTCTACACTTTTGAATTGTCCGCATTAGATCTGGGCGGTCCGTTCTTTCCAGGCGGTCCTGAGCTATGGCATCATCAGTTAGCCTATTCGGCCGCTGCTGCCGCTGAGCTACCCGGCGCTGCTGCCTTGCAGCATGCAACTCTAGTGCATCCGGCACTGCATCCGCAGGTGCCCGTACGCTCCTATCTCTGACTAAATACAGACAAAGTAATGGAGCAGCCTATGCATCAAGTGAGTATCCCGTCGCCTCAAATATAAGCATTCCATAAAGATTCTTGCTACGAACCGTTTCACAGACTCAAATGGCAATGCCGCAACATCATCAGACAACTGCTACAGCAATACATCCAACGACAGCTATGCATATGGCAGCTGCTGCAGCTGCAGCTGCAGGACAAGCTGGTCCAGGCGCTGGTGGCACCTCTGCCACGGCTCCACAAGCAACTGCTGCTGCTGCACAACATCATCATTTTTTATCCAGTCCCGCTCTGGCGAGTCCGGCCGGTTCTACGAATAACACCATACATCCGGCAAATCCGCAGATTGCAGCCAACGCACCCTGCTCAACACTCTTTGTCGCCAATTTAGGCCAGTTTGTGTCCGAACACGAGCTCAAGGAAGTGTTCTCAAGGTAATTAGCCCAAAAGCAAATCTATTTTATTCAATTTCACCATAAACAAATGAACACGTGTTGAAGTTTTAAGTCACAAACTGCACCAACAAACACCAATTACCCTTGCCATCACCATCACCATCACCCTCACCATCACTGTCACGATCATCAGAGAACATCTGAATTGCACCAAAAAAAAAAACACACCTTATGAAATACATTTTTTTTGGCAAATTAATTAACAGCAACTAATCGAATTATGCGTTCTCTTTTGTTCGTTTTACTCACACCTGTAATATACATGATACTCTCTGATCTGAAACTCTGACTTCCACATACTTCTACTACTACTTACTATTTATATGCCATATATATATATATACATATATAACTATACATACATATAAATATTATATATATATATATCAAATATATAATCAAACAATGCACAGTATGCCTGGCTTTTGTCGCCTACGAATGCACACAAAAGGTACGCACAATATCACAACTTCTATGCCTACTATGTCTACTACTCTGAACTCTACAAAACGAACTTCAACTTCCCACTCTCCAATAAACACGATCAAACCAACAAAAATAACAACTGCAACAACAACAACAACAACAACCAACACAAATCTGTTTGGCGAACAACCACAATTTGCCACAGCAATGGCATTGGCAACCACAACGCCAGCAACCATATCAGCAGGCGGAAACTGTTCTTCAAACACTGGCCAGCATCCTGTGGCCTTTATTGAGTTTAAGGATGCTCCAAGTGCCGCCCAAGCAATGCAGCAACTTCAGGGAAAATATTTGCTATCATCCGACCGTGGTTCTATACGCATTGAGTATGCCAAGACCAAAATGCTTAATGATGTCATCTTGCTGAATGGCCACAAGCAACAACAACAACAACAACAACATCAACATTACCAACAAATACAGCAGCAGCAGCAGCAACAAGCACAAGGGGCACCTCCACCACCATCATCTCAACATTTGCTTATATTAAATGGGGCATATGCCGCAATGGACTTGCCGTCGCATCTTAGCCATGTTAATAATAGTAATTTACTCGTTAGTGCACCACCAACAGCACCACAAGCACCACCAGCAACAGCACAACAGCTGCTGCAGTCGCAACCACATTTGCAGCAACTGCAACTTCAGCAGCAGCCACAGACGCCCCTTGCGTCCACCTCTTCTTCTAGCGTTATTGTTAACTCACTTCAGCACCAACTTCATCCAAATCAGCACCACCAAAATCATCTCTTTAGAGACGTATGTATATTATAATAAAAGACAAACAATAAAAAAAAACAATAGTTTATTATATATTATGTGTATAATACAAAAGTCATCTGTCTATGAGAGTTTTCCAAGCTTTCCCTCTATCAAATCTCACTATTTCTCTCTTCTCGTTTTGCATGCGTCATTTATGTTATTTAATTAGCTTTTTAATTAGTCTTTTATGTATAATAGCATTTGTTACATCTACTTATGTATATTTAACATAAGTGCCTATGTATAAGTTACAAAAAGTAAATGTTGGTTGCATACCTTGTTGCCTTTGCATGCTATCAAAAACAGCTACCAAGTATTTTTAACAACATTTAAATACAAATTATAACAAATAAAAGTTGGAGTCTGGCCCAGCAACCACCATCACGAACTCCCTTTGCCAGCAGAACAGGAACGACAAGCAAGTTATAGCGGCTTTAAAACACTTGACTTAATGGCACAATACGTTCCAAGCACAAACACATACGTATATTACATATATATATATATATAAATACCATGGTGTACGGCTGGACTCGCCTCAACTCTGCTGCCTGGTTCTGGGCACAGACATCCGCCACTTAAATGCTGGCTTCCGGTTGCCACCAACCAAAACCTTTGCCGCATGTATGTGTGCGTTCAACGAGCACGTTTTAAAAACTACAAGAAAAAGGAGCGCATAAATTTATTATCCAATTTTACTAAAAAGAGCCGGAGTGATCAGGGCGTGCAGAATAAGACTTATAAAAAATGCAACGCATAACCGTAACACCCAAAAAAAAATACACTTACCCCACTTACCCACCCACTCACAAGGGCATACAAGCTAAGTAGTTTGTTGTTCCATATAATATTGTCCTTACGTTTAAGTTGACAGTCTGTTAGTTCCATATTGGAAATCAATTTAAGTCCTTAAAATGTTGCCTACCGTAAGGCGTAATCAATTCGCAAACGAATAGCGGTCGTCCAAGGTCCACTTGTATAAAGTGTATCTGTGTATGTGTTGAAATTTTGCATGCTGTTTACATAAAACTTGATTTTTATATCCAATAACTAAATAAGAACTGTTGAAAAGGTTCTGAGTTGAAGCATGTTTGGCATATATATATCCGAAACCAATATCATAAGCTTAATAATAATAATAATAATAATACATAGTCGCAAACAACTTGCACCCAATGCTGCACTGAACAATTCTATTTCGTGACAATTTACAAATATTTAATCTTCCAACACTTAAACTTCTTGCAGAGGAGCGGGTATGGAATCAAGGCATGATTTACTCGCTAAAAAACTAGAACGCGAAGTGCAGCATCAACAGCAACACCACCAACACCAGCAGCAACAACAACAGCCGCATCATCACCCGACCACGCATCAGCCGCCGCTTTACCATCATGGCCACCAACAACATCATCACCAACAACATCACCACCATCAGCAGCAGTTTTTGATGACCCCAACAGCGACCTGACCCAGCAGCGCTCACACACCCGCACAGACGCCCCACTACCAACACCACCAACACCACCACCACCACCAAACCCTTCAGAGCCATCAGTCCCATCAGCAACACATTGCCGCGGCTGGCACTGGCGTTTCGTACTCCTATGTACTTCCAGCGCCTACACATATTGCCGCCTGATCGGTTCTGGGGGCCAGTGGGGGCCATTGGAGGCTGTGCCTGAGTTCAATTTGAGTTTGAGTAGCGCCCAGCATAGCGCAGAGGCTCCGCATGTGACGGATGCATGCAAAGTGACGTTTAGTTGTAATCATAAAAAAAAACATACAAAACAAAAAAAAAAAACAAAAAAAAACAAAAGTATAAACAAAAAATGTAAAAAAAAAAAATTTAATTTATATAACAAAACCTTAACCAGTTTAGTGGAATTTTTGGAAGCAAATATTATGTACCAAAACAAAATGGAGGCGTATTACAAACATAAAACAGACAAAACATTATATATGTAGTAAAATATTCAATACAATAAACAGTATCAGCGTTGAAAGGATTTAGCAGAAGTTGAGATCTAAACTACGAGTTGGCAATGCAGTATATAACTAGTATGTATGTAGTATACGAGTATACTATACATACTATAAATACATATCACATTAAGATACAGTAGCAAGCTGATAAATGATAAACATTTTAGAAACATTTTGATTTTGTCAACTAATTAACATTGTTTTTCTTATACTTTTTGTTGTTTTTGTTTCTTTATACTTGTACCCACTTTTCATTGTCCACACTTACAACAACGGAATTGACAAATTTTGACAGCAAATATTTTTTTCACATTTAAATTGAATTATTTTGCGTTCAGTGCAGTAAATAAAATATTAAATAAAAAATATAAGCAAAATTTAAGGGAATAAATTAAATATAATTATAGCTTAACCGAATGTGCCCTTTGAATAGCTCTTTCTAGAATTATTAAATTAAATACTACGCATAACAAAAAAAAAACAAAAAGAAGAAAAGAAAGAAAGTATGTATATTGCATATTATACAAATAGTAATAGAAATTTTGAAATGTTACTCAACAAAAGCAACAACAACGAGTCGGATGATCGCATACGTCATCAACATAAAAAACGTGAAATTTTTAAAGAAATTTATATACATACATATATACTGAACGGTGGTTTCTAAATTTATTTGTTAAATCGAGTTATTAAGAAGTAATGATATGATGCATGAAGTTGGTTACAAAAAAAAGTAGAAGCAGGTGCGCTGCCTATAAAGCAAAGACTCTCAAAGAACTTATTTTAAAATTGTATCTAATCAGGCAGAGCATCCAAGAATCATCTGGATCAACTGTAAACACTCTAAACTTTCCGCCCAAAATCGTGTTTTTTCTTCGAATATGGTCACCACCCAAATACTAAAGACTAAGAAGCATCTTTCACTATAACTGTAAACTGTAAACTGTAAACGTAACTGAAAT
Source organism: Chymomyza fuscimana (assembly GCA_949987675.1). Classification (NCBI taxonomy): domain Eukaryota; kingdom Metazoa; phylum Arthropoda; class Insecta; order Diptera; family Drosophilidae; genus Chymomyza; species Chymomyza fuscimana. The sequence goes on from OX465088.1 coordinate 91,651,075, forward strand.
TTAAACTGACTGTAGCTGTATTTTGTACACTGTACTTGTAGCTCACGCTTCCTCCCAACTCCACAGCTCCAAAAAAATGTCCTACTTAATTTCTTGAAAATGCTTGAACAATCAAATCATTCTTCTTGCTAACCGATAACCAGCAAACAACGCTGTTGGGGATTAGGAGTCATGCAGTGGAGGCTGAGCAGAATAGGCCCGAACAACAGAGCGCAGAAAAGCAGGCAGCACATTGTACAAGTAAATAAAATCAATAACATATCATCTTACGTAGAAGTAACAATTTTTCGACTACATCAATCTAAATAAACTCAACTAAATACAAAGCAACAAAAAACAAAAACAATGTTAAGAGTTATACAACAGCTTAAAAAGAAATACATAAAACATATACATATATATACATATACATACGTACACATATACTTATAAAAAGGCAAGGCATAGGCTTTTAAGTAGTAGAATTCAAAAAAAGATCAGCGCTACGCTTTTTTTTAAATTTTAACAAAATCAATTAATAATGAAACATCTTTTGTATTTATTGATTGAAGTTTCTCAGTTCTCAGCATTGTTAACAGCTTAAGAATGTAATAACTATTATTATTATTATTATTATTATTATTATTTTTTTTTTGTAATTTACCAAAGTTGTCCTTACTAAATACTTACCATTTATTATGTAATAACATCATTTGTTAGACAAATCAAGCAACATAAATTTAAATATACATTTTAAAATACTTAGTTTAAAATCAACAACAACAATAACAATAACAACAACTAGACATACCAAAGGCTTATTTGAATGTATTGTTGAAAACAAAAAATTATTATTTTAATAACTATTAATATTTAATTGGCAAGAACAATATAAAATGCTATTTGGCCTGAAACGTATTCCCAATTAAATTACAATTATTATATAGGTTTTTATATATACAATATATATTTTTTCCGCCTTCTAATTTAGTAAAGTGTAAAAGCATATTCCGTCCAATTACATTTCTCTCTCACTCTCTATCTCCCCCCTTTATGTTCACTTGCCTTTTGTCTTATATATTTATATACTATCATTCTAAGTTGGCGGATAACACGATCACACACACACACACACACACTCATACAGACACACACACACACACACACATACACCGTATTAGAATTAGTGAAACATTTAATTAGTATTTGTACTAATGCATATCATTGACTTGCGCCTTTTAAATTATTACAGCAAAATGAATATAATAACTAAGTGTATTTAAATACAACTATACTTATATACCTAAGTAAAAAAATTTACCAAAAAAAAATAGAAGCTACGATATGTCTAACAAAAATACTTACATGTATTTTCAATACTAATTTTTAGTGCTAAGAGAAAGTAGAAGACGAAGACGCAGACGAAGAAGAAGCAGCAATGACAATTTCATTGAGGAATATTTAAAATGTTCGAAAACCAGGACAAATTTCTTAGACATCCTTAGAAGGTGTGTGCGTGTATGTGCGTGTGAAATAGTGTGCAATATTCGCCTAACTCTAGTATTTACCTACCATAAACAACCAAGCTGCGAACGAATTCTAGAACCTATTATTTACTTCAGTCTAGTTTTAAAAAAAACAAAAAAAAAAGCAAAGATTCTAGAATATTTTGAACGAAGCTGTTTTCTAAAGGCTTCGTGCATTCGTGACGTAGCAAAGTTTTTGGAAAAGTTGCAAAACAGTTTATAAACTTTTTGCATAAAATAAAAATTAATTTTTAATATTTTGATTAATCGAGAGTGAAACAGCTTACGTCAATAATGTGTGTTTCTAAGAAGGAAAAACTAGTTTATCAATAATAAACTAAAAACTTAACTAAACAATATGAATTATGGGAACATTATATGAATACATTTTTAAAACAAATAACAAATAAAAACCAACTAATACATAAAACGCATATTATTGTGCATACAAGTGTATAGCAACAACAAATACATATCACCAAATTTAAAGATTTACAAAGAGAAAACAATGAGAAATTGTTGATAAACGATAAGCGATAACGGATAGACGGTATGTTTTGATGTGGTTTTTAAACATTTTTAATAATGTAAGCATAAAGCAGTTACCAAAAAGCAGTAATAAAAAAAATTAACATAAACATATACCTAAAATAAATAAAGAATATAAAAAAAAATAGCTAACAACAATAAAGGCAAAACCGTGAGACAGAAATCAAGTATGCTCATAAGCATATTTTTGGGATAGATAATCGATAAGTTTAGCTCTTTGTCGGTCGATGAAGGTCCGACTTATAACTATTAAGGACAAAAAATACAGATACACAAATGTGTAAGAAAAATTATGTATGTTTAAAGGTTTTGCTTTAATTAAAATTTGTTTCTCCCAATTTTAATTACCTTAAAATCTTATTGTTTTGTAGCCCAAAATAAAGAATTACACATATAACATTTTTATATAAATGTATACTAAAACTTAAGTAATATACATACATATATACACACCACGTATATAATACATACTTATATATATATACTTATATACATATATTTATTATTATGTGTAACTCTGACCCATTCCCAATTACGTTTTATATGTAGCGTTTAACTTAGCCTTTTCAATTGACGGTATTAATTATGCATAATAAATTTACTTTGTTCGTTAAACAAAAATAAAATTTCTTTTTTGTTTTATTTATACAAAATTTTATGCTTTAGTTTTATTATCCCTTCTCCTTTAGCATTGTGTTTAAACCTTTTACAACAACAACAAAAAATGCGACAAGAAGAATAAAAAAACAATTTCGCATAAAACCTTAAAGAAACGAATTTTATATTAGTAAAAAATTTTGCAACAACATATTATACAGACATAGTATATATACAGACATAAAACTAGTATATACGTTGAGTAGCTAAGTGAAAAAAAAATAAAACTAAAAAAAAAGCTAATGCTGTAAAATTGTTTATAAAAAAATGTTTAAAGAACCTTGAGAGCAAGTTGGCATTCAACTTGGCATATATAGTTCTTATGACAGATATCTATATAGTAGCTATATAAGTAGTGAAAATTGATATTATATATTGAAAATATCAATGTCTTAAAAAATACTATAAGACAGCGTCAGCATCAGCAAAAATTAAAAAATTAAAAAAATAAAAAAACAAAACATATCAAACTCGTGCCCGATAAAAATTAAATCGACCTATATAAATATACATGATATAAATATATGTTATAAAAATAAAAAAAAAAAGCAGCAACAAATACACGCAGCAATTTTCAAAGCATACAAATTATAAACTTAATATGATACTGTAATTTTTAATTGCATATTTTTAGGCGTCTACACATAAAAGAAAAAGTGATGGCGTTTATTTGCGTACCGTTTTGATGCAACTTTTATCGTAATATTAATATTAAAATTAATAACAAAACAAATATTGTATTTTGAGGCTCGTTTTTAATTGAATTTAGAAAAATACAAATTCTACCATTTAATTTCTTTATTATGATCAATGAACATTTTTGCTAATATTGTAAGAATAATTTTCAACAAATGCGAAAACCGAAATAATATTAATTAAAATATACATACAAAAATGCGAAAGCGAAAGAGAAATAGCTAAATATTATTATTATGACCTTAAACGGGGGAAAAAAATCGTAAATATATATTAATATCAGCCTTGTTCTTTATACATATATTTGAATATAAACAAAAACCAAAAAACCAAAAAACAAAAAAATCATATAATGTATTCAAAATTATTAACTGCAATATTGAAAAAACAAATGCCCAAACAAAAAACTGAATACATTAAAATTTATCAAAAATATTGTATTGTGAGTTTAAATGTATTGTTGCGTACGAAACATATTAACACTAAAGCTATTGAAACAAATTAATTATAATACCATTCGGCAGTAATGAGAAATTAAGACCAGCTAAGATCTAGAAAGCAACATAAAATATCATCAAGATTTGCAACCAACGAATAAGCAGTTAAATACTTAAACATGCAAATTATTTCAATTACATAAAACTGAAACGGAATCTAATTATTGTACCACAAAAAAAAAAAACAAACCAACAAAAAATAAATTATACAAATTCAGCAAATATTGCCGGTTAGCAAAGCTCAGCTGAGACAGCACCAGATCCAAAACAAGATATGTAGTAGTATCCATGGATACATCTACTGTCCTGTAATTGGCATTGGAAACATGTGCAGAGGTAGCAACAAACAAACAACAATACGAAGAATAATATGAATAATAAATAAAATCTTTAAAAATTGTTTTGTGTAATTGTAAAAAAAAAACAAAAAAAAAAACAACAATTTTATGAGTTTTTTCTTATCACTAGAAGTTCATAGGGAAACTGTACTGAATAGACCAAAATTTTTAGTTATCGGCATTACTACAAATACTTCAGACGTTAAACAAATAAAATCTTAGGTCGGTGAATTTTAGAGCTGTTTTGAATGATTACCAAAACCCTTCCTCCATCCATTAATATTCAATTCATTAGCTTTTCAGAATTTTGGATTGGTTTGGCTTATTGTTTCTTTCTGCTTAATTCGAAAAAAATGCCTTTATTAAATTCAATAGCAGTATATCAGAAACCTTAATTTTTTTAATTTTTCTTACAAAACTAGAAGCATACAAGCCTAAAATTATAATAATACTATAAAATGTGTCGATTTTGCTTTGTTTATAGGTTAGGTCTTATAAAAAGTTTTCCCCGAATTATGTTCAGAACTTTATGACAATGTGCTTGAGGTGACTGTTTATAGGGTCGTTAGTGCCAAATTCATTTTTTTGATCGGATTTATTTCTTCATCGGATGGTTTGTATTAGTGCTGGATGTTAGCCAACATCGATGTTTTCGATATCTTTTAACTTCGATACATCGATGTTTCGATACATCGAAGTACATGTGGCGGCCATTTTTTGAATGCTTAAATTGATTCAGAGTGGGCCATCTGTTGGTTTGGTAATGTAAGTATTTTCAAATAATAAAATGGAATTAACTAACAAACCAAGAGATAACTATATTTTCATAACATACATTTCAAAATTAATTACATTTCATAGAAAAATAAGCAAAGAAATAATAAATAACAATCCAAAAGGTTATACAACGAAAGCACAAGATAATACAGGCCACAAAAAAGTGGTGTAAACTTAACAGGTGACAGAGGCATTCCTTATGGATTCTGAACAGCCGAATCCGAAATAAAATCATGTCAACGTTTTTTGATTCAAGCGAACTCCGCTTGTCGCTCACTAGATTGCCAGCCTTGCTAAACTTTAAAAGGTATTACCTTCCAGTAGTTTAATCGAAATAAAAATATCGATGATCGGAAAAAAATAAAAAACATCGATGCATCGATATAACATCGATGTTACTTCCAGCACTAGTTTGTATTCCTTTTCAGGGTAGCTTTCCTCATTGATTTGCACTTCTTGGCTACCGCTTCTATATCAGACACATTGATGTGTCTTTTTCTTCTTATTCTTCCCCAAGAATCTCAATCTTTGGTCTAATAAAGACAGATTGTAAATAAAATACGAAGAACGAAAAAAAAATCATTTACCATAAAATTTTTTTTATTCTACTACAGTGGCGGATCCACGGGGGGTTTTCGAGTCCGCCACCCCCCCTCCAAGTTGGAAAAATGAATTGAACACCCCGCAAGACCAAATCCTAGATCCGCACATGCTCTACTAATATTACTTCCTTTCCTCATATGTAAGCCTTCAAAATCAAATAAATATGGATAATCCTTTTCCAGTTCCGTAGTAGAAAAGTTGATTGGATAGTACATAGTACGTTGAAAATTTTGCCCCCTAAAAATTTTTACTAACTAGGCCCTTGGCACTAACCCAGCTTGAACCACGACGCTGATAAAGTAATATTAGAGCAGAGCTAACAAAATGGGTCCCACAGCTGCAAACAAAATTTACGAGCCTTTTATTATCAGCGAGAAAAATTTCAAATTGCGACCTACCTGTTCCCTTTTTACCTGCCGAACCTTAAGCCAAAAATTTCTGTGTGCGTACATTATGAGCACCCTGTATTGCATAAGAAACATGACAGCTCAAAGTACGCGTTCCTAAACAGTTGCACATAGACCTTACAACCATTCAGTTCTATATACAATGAAATTGATATTCCTCTTGCTGCTGACTCTTGCGGCAGTACAGTCTGACAAGGTCAACAAAGTGTCTTGCAAGGATGAACAAGGCAACGATGTCGATTGGTAAGTCTAAAATAGTACATGGAATATCAATATTGAGAAAGAAAAATGTATCGATGTGCCTCTCACTTAGGTGGTACATGTACAAATTGCCCAAGCACTACTCCATGCATCAGCCGGGCCAAGGCCAGGACACTAGTGGGCTGCGATATCTCTACGTAACCAGTCATGGATACGACAATTGGCAGTTCTCGGGGCGGCGCATTAGTGACTTAGATTCGCTAACAGCTCACACACTTAATCCACTTTTTGGCGATGAAAAACATGTGCTGCTAGCTGCTTACAATGATGAGTTTCCCAATGGCACAGTGATCACTACTGGAGGACATGCCAAAGGTGTGGTCGCAACAGATGGCCAGACAGGCATATGGCTAGTGCACTCGGTTCCCAAGTTTCCAGCGGTGCCAGAATATAGCTATCCCACAACTGGAGAGAACTATGCGCAGAGTTGTATGTGCCTCTCGTTGGATGCGGCGGGTGTAGAAAAAGTGGGTGAAGTGCTGGTCTATAACGAACCAAACTTTTACTACCAGCGTAATCCCTTACTGCATACGGTAAGCGAACTGTTTCCCAGTTTGGAACGTGCACTGCAAGGACAGTGGCGTACTCAGGCACCGTACCAGAAGGAAATAGAGTTACGCACCATAGATGGCAAAGAGTTTCGTGTCTTTGGAAAGAGCTCACGAGCCAACGTGGAGCTCTACGCAGATGTAGTGGCACCGGCTCTTGACGTGAGTCTCTTTGTGGAGGCGTGGCGAGATGGCGCTGGCAACTTGCCGAATAGTTGCACGCAAGCAGAGAAGGTGTTTAATGTAGAGGAGATTTCAAGTTCGGGCCTAGCTGTGGATTTCAAAACGACCTTAGATCACTCCAAATGGGCTGTGTCTCAAGAGAAGGGCATTAAAGTGCACCGCTGGCGCATTGGGGGTACCGATTGGACTTGTGTTGGAGATATTAATCGGCAGCAGCATCAGTTACAGCGCGGCGGAGGAACAGTTTGCCACAGAAGCTCAAGAATTGCCGACTTGTACCGCAAACTTGTAGCCAACTATGACAAATGTAGTACAAATTAAATAAATACAAATATATTTGAAAAAAATTTGAAATTTGTATACATACATACATATATAATAATATACTTGATGGTAAACATGATGGTAAACATGATGGAGAGATTGTAGTGGCTTGTGGGTTTAAAGCAAAATAAGAGATGGCGTACGTTAAAGTCGGGCGCGGCCGACTTTGGGATACCCTTACCACCACATTGCAAAAAGATATTTATTTGTGAAACTCGGCTACGATATTTTCATAAACAAACGTAAAACAGGCGAATCCGTCCTATGGGGGCTACATATATGATATAGTCATTCAATTTTGATCACATTTGGTTCAGTGCTTGGGTACTCTTGAAACCTGCTGAATGCCATCTTTGGATATGACACCTTCGGAAACAAACGAATTTTGTACAAAAAACATTTTTTTGGCCGATTGGTCCTATGGGAGCTATATGAGCTATATTGTCATGACATTATCTTCATAAACAAACGAATTATCCAACTAAAACTTTTTGTTTTTTTCGAGGTCCTCTGAAACACCCCTATGGGAATATATATATGATATACATATGATATAAGCGCGATATCGAAAAAATAAAATAAACTTGTCTCCCGTAGGATAATAACAGATTTTATCTGAAAGTTTGGTTGCTCTAACTCTTACCCTCTCTGAGATCTAGGCGTTCATACAGTCGGACAGACGGACATGGGTATATCGACATTTAGAAAAGTTTCGAAAGGAATTGTGCCACATTTTTTGAAGGGACTAAAACAAACATTCGTTTAGATTTATATTTGCTTATTAATACTAACTTTTCAAAAAAAAAAAAAAATGAAAACGAGGTGTGCATTCCTTAATCGAATCGCAAAATCAATTAGTTTCACAAAGATTGCGCTATATTTTACTATTGGAACACGCCAGCCGATATATTATCCCTTTTATTCCAAAAAAATGATTCAAATTCCCGTGGGATGGCTTATTAATATTTTGATTTTGAGCTTCAATATTTCCAAGATTGTTTCAGTAGCATTAAAATCTTAATTTTGTGGGAAATTTAAGGGAGTTGGAACATTCCTGAGTACTATGTACTATGTATATTGACTTCATGTAGGTCGATGAATTTGATAACAAAAAGTGGTGAATTGTTCGCCATGGTTCAATCTGCTAGCACAACGAAAGCTAGTTGCTACAATTAAATTGTATGAGTCAGTGTTTGCTGAACCAGCTCAATGGAACTTTAAATGGAAATTTTCTCCTCGTCAAGTCTGGCGATGGTAAATTTTCTCTCTGATAATGGCGCCATCTACCTTTTTTACTTGTTGCTGTAGCGCCATCTATTCTTCATTATTTGATTGAGTTTCCAAAATCCAAAACCACCCAAATGAGAAAATTTACCTTGACGAGGAGAAAATTTACCATCCCAGAGGGTTTTTTTCGGTTTTTGTTTTGACATTCAAGCCAGCCAGCAGCCAGGTTTATGACTAAGGGATTTTTTGTGGGAAATAATATTCTTTGGTTTTTGGTTTAATAGTGCAGCGTATTTGTTTGTGGGGCTGGGCTGCTGGGCTGCTGTGGGCTGCATTTTCGATTTATCGTTTTAATCATTTAATCTAATTTCTTCTGTGCAAAATCAAAGAGTATATACTAAAGAGAGGCGTAAGAACGACCGTTGGCGTTTGAATGCTATTAACATATTCTGAGCTAGAATAGCGGAATGTTAAAGTTGACTTTAACATTCCGGCATTCTGCTCAAAATGTTAGCTGGTTGGTGTTTGCATATGAGTAAAGAGGATGGAAAAAAACCGAGAGACGCTGTCGGCACTGCTCTAAGCTGTTAAGTTGTGCTGGCTACATTTGTTTTGGTGGAAACATGTGCATGTGTGTATGTGTATGTTTGTATGTATGTACAATGTACATATGTATGTATATCTTTGATTCCAACATTGGACACACAATGTTAGTCAGTTTTAATTTTGTATAAAAGAAAAATTAAATTTAAAAAATATTTTTTTGTTGCTGCTGTTGATGTTGCTATTATTGCTAAAATAATTAAATTAAATAAATCAAATTTAATATTTGATTTAATATTTTATTAATAATAATATTAATATTATAATAATTATCACAACAATAGAAAATCTAATCCCTGTTTTTATAAATGCTATTTTTTACCATAGACACACAATGTTAGTCAAATCGACTAACATGATTTTTGCGTTTGTGTGAATAAATTGTTTGAAAAACGAAAAATAACTAAAAGTGTATCTTATTCCTTTTTTTCTAAAGCATGAATTTTGATATTCAATTAGTCAAATCGACTTATGCGATATTTAATTGTTTATAACTCTAATCCCAAATCGTTTAATGGAATGCAGATAATTGAATATAAAACTTAATGCATTAAAAAAGGCCCATTTTTGCAAAATCACAAAAAATTATGTTAGTCGGACTAACATTGTGTGGCTAGGTTTAAGCAAATCTTGTACCTTTTTTGGCAATAAAGCAAATCTTTGAAATTAAAAAACAAATTTTTATTGAATAAAACAATTTTAATTTGATTTATGTTTACAATATTTTTTTAATAATAATAATAATACAAACAATAATTATAAAATAAAACCATATTTCAAAATGTATTTTTTTTTCTTAAGGCTGTGGCGTTTGCTCAATAATAATATAATAATAATAATATAAAATAAATGATTATAATAATATAAACAATAATTATACAATAAAAACAGAATTCAAATGTAATTTTTTTTGTTTAAGGCTGTGGGTTTTGTTAAGCTTGATGCTGCTGTTGTTGTTTAGCTAGTAGTTGTTTTTAAAATAGTTTACAAGAAATTATATTTTCATCATCAGCCAAATTTGTAAATTTTTAGCTTTCGACCATAGCACAACACAGGCCGAGCCAATGCTTGCTTTTACTTAGTTAATAATTATTATTATTTATTAATTTAAATATATTATACAATAATATACTTAAGAACTACAGTACTAGCAACAGTGGTCTAATAACTTGCAGTTATTAATGACAACGCACTGACCAAAAGTCTGTTTGTTTTTTTTCAGCTAAAAATGTCGTGTTGTGTTCGCATAATGCGAAACAGTTCAGCATACTAATGATAGCTAAATACTCTTCTTCGTATTTTTCGCCTCTTATGCATGCATTTGTTAGTGTAAAAGCAAACGCAATAGCAAAGTGTCATAGCAGCCACATATTAGAAAAGGGTATGAATGCTCTGAAACGAAAAATTTACAAATTTGGCTGCGGCTGAATTTGTGAACATAGCCGAAAGCCAACAACGAAGCTTAGAGCCGAGTTCAATTGTAAGAACACGAGAATTGTATGGGCTATTTTTAGATTTTCCTTTTTAACTCTGCCCGCCCGCACACTTCTTAGAGAGTTTAAAACGTCTTTGGGCTGCCGGCCTTGGCTAATCATAATTTTTGACTTCTTTCTTTTTCGCTATTTAAATTAGTTTGCAATTTATTTTTTGCCATTTTTAAAATCAATATACATATAAGTCGAAAAAATGTAGTTAGTTCTCTCTGATATAAATGCAAGTACATAATATTATTTGTGTATGCACGCCGCAAAACCGTTCAACAGTATGCAAGTCGCTAGGAAAATACCCTTTTTGCTTTTTATGTATCCATTTGTTAGTGCGATTATAAAATGTCATACAAGTCAAATGCTTCGAAAGGGTATGAAAGTTCGAAAACTTAAAATTTAGAAACTTGGCTGATGCTGAAAATACGCAAATTGTGTCAAACATTTGTTCTGCGAGAGAAAATCAGGCGCGCAACTTAAGCAAAGCAGCAACAATAAAAGCAAGCTGTACAACAACAGCTAGACCAACAAGAACAGCAGCAGTAACAAAAAAGCAGTTACAAAGCAAATAAAAAATTAACAGTTTTTAATTTTATTTATTTAATTCTATCATAATAATTTGTATTATATTTATTATTATTATACAATTATTATCAGTATTACACAAAATTGCAAATAAAAAAGTTAAAAAAAAAAATAAATGAAATAAAAATAAAACTATGAAAAACACCCCCCATGCACCGCACACATCCACAATGCCAAGCACACGCAGCGGTTCCATACACATACACACATGCACATGTTTCCACCAAAACAAATGTAGCCAGCACAACTTAACAGCTTAGAGCAGTGCCGACAGCGTCTCTCGGTTTTTTTCCATCCTCTTTACTCATATGCAAACACCAACCAGCTAACATTTTGAGCAGAATGCCGGAATGTTAAAGTCAACACCTAACATGAATTTAACATTCCGCTATTCTGGCTCAGAATATTATAGCGCGCAAACGTTAACGGCCGTTCTTACGCCTCTCTTTAATATATACTCTTTGTGCAAAATGATGTAAGTAAATTCATTAATAAAAACATACGCGCATAATAATCAACCAATTCTTATAACAAATATGTTATGCGATAGCTGGCAAAGCCAAGAGTTTGTGGTTTGTAAATCAATTGCAGGCCAAAAGGGTAAACATTACTTTTTTTACTTCTCTAGTCTCCCTAATCATACTTTAGGTAATTTTGGGGATGGATTGTTTAAATAAGCTATGTAGCTTCCACTTCGGAGAACAATCTTACTTTCTGATGTCAAGGTATGTTTACCCCTAGACTTATAATGAAATTCTATTTGTAGATAATAAAAAAAAGACCAAAAAATAAGGTGACATTGCATTTATTTAAAAAAATCTTCATTTATTCGTCCAAATCAATTTCATGGCTTTCAAAGTAATCCCCTCTCCCCACCGCTGATACAACGCACTTATGCCAACGGATTTTTCAATCTTCGAAACAGTTGTTAAAATCGATTTCCGGGATGGCCTTCAACTCTCTCTTCAACGCGGCTTGTATCTTCTCTATCGACTCAAAACGGTGTCCCCGGAGCGGTCTTTTGAGTTTGTTGAATAGCCAGAAGTCGCACGGTGCCATATCAGGTGAATACGGTGGTTGTGGAACGATATGGGTTGAGTTTCTGGGGAAATGGTCACGAAGAATCAATGCAGAGTGAGGCGTTGCATTGTCATGGTGTCCCACAATTCCGGCCTCTTTTGGCGAATAGCTTCACGCAACAACGCATAACGCTCAAAAAATATTCCTTGTTGACTGTTTGGTGTTTGACCCGGCGGAAGGAACTCATAATGCACAACACCATACCCCACGATAATCGAAGAAAATAGACATGACCTTGATTTTTGAGCAACTTTGGCGCGGTTTTTTTGGTCTCCTCACCTTTGGCCTTTGGCACGATATTCGTTCGATTGATCGGTTGTTTCGGGGTCGTAAGCAGAGATCCAAGTCTCATCGCCAATTATTATGCATTTCGTCTTGTTAATGTAGTCAGTTCACACACTTCAACGCGACGCCTTTTTTCCAAAAAAATTCAATTTAGACATTGTGAAAATCGAAAAATTCACTTTTAGGCTCACAAAAACGAAGCGTACTCAAACACTAATGAATATTTTGACGTGTAAGTTGGCTCGGTTGACAAAGACAGTCCTACCAACCTGAAAAAAAATGTCTCCAAATCCAATTTTGGCGCGCGTACTTTAAATTCAAATGAGCACTTCTTAGTCGCCACGATTTGTTTCACCTCAATTTTCGAATAAAACAATAGATGGCGTATATAAGTGTTCAAAGCAGTTTCAAGCAGATAAAGCAGTGTGAGCATTTTTTTTCAAGCAGTACTCAAAAATGTATGGGTTAGCTAGAGTGACATCACAATATGGCGTCTAGTCGCATTGCATTTTGAAAACATCTGTTCACTTAACTTGTCAAGAGGGAAAGCAAACATTAGCCAAAAACAAATATTTTAAATTTAGCGAATTGCAACCAAATAACATAATAGTTTTATAGTTTTGTTAAACAATGTTTTGCTGCTTGCGCACATGTTTAAATGCGGGGCATCTCGGCAAGCCCTCAGCGGCTTCACACAGGCTTCGAGAGCCCGATGTACATCTGGATGCTGCACATATGGGTATGTTTAGAATGAATTTACAAATTGATACTTAAGAACGATTTGATACAGGTCCAGATGTCATACTACTTTCCAACCAATTACGGGTGACAGGCACAGGCGGAGTATTGGCCACTGCACCACTAGTGCAATCCAAGTCTTACTTTGAAGTAAAAATACAACAGACTGGAAGCTGGTCAATTGGTCTGGCCACACGTCATACAGATCTGTCACGCAAATGCGGCGGCAGTGACCGTGAGTCTTGGTGCCTGTGCTCTGACAACGCCACTCGTCATAACGACGAAGAGTTCCGTCCGGTGGTGAACGCCTGCACACAAGCACCGACTAGCAAAGCTGGGGTTACCACCAGCACAAATGGTATTCTGAATAATAGCGCTGCTGCGGCAGCCGGCCTTATTGCTATCGAGGACCTGCAGGAGGACTTACTCATGACTACGGGCAGCAATGTACACCCGGTGGAAGTAAATATGGCTGACGGCTTGATTGCGTCGCCACAACGCGACTTTCCCGATGAGGGAGATATTGTAGGCGTGGCCTTTGATCATGTGGAGTTGAATTTCTATTTCAATGGCAAAAATCTGGAAGTGCCCTTCAGGAATGTTAAAGGAGCGGCACTATTTCCCGTAATATATGGTATGTTGCCAAAGAAATTTTAAGTCATTGCCAAGTTGTAACTTTTGACTTTGCAGTGGGTAATGGCGCCATTGTTGACATCATTCTAGACAACTTTAGTCACGGGCCACCACCAGGCTTTGAGCGCATATTGTTAGAGCAGTCACTCCTTTAGGATGAACCTTGTCACAAACTACATGTCGAACAAATAACTTTGTCTATAGGGGATCTTATTCGTTTTGGTGGCTGTATTTATTTTTTACTTTTCTAGTCTTGGCCACCAATTGTATTGTATTATATAAATTATAATATATAAGCTATTGCCATATGTATCTTTAGTTTATCAGATCTATATTGGTAACATTATGTTTCTCACATTCCAAATTTATAGTATTTACTATTCCTATTTCTAGGAACAACAATCATACCAAAGTTACCGAACAAATTATTTCGCAAACTATGCACTAAAAAAAAACAAAGTTAAAATGTATCTATAATACTATAAGATTTAACTCAAGCTTGCATTAATGCACTATTAAGTGATCCGATTTCGGACAATAATCGATGTTATGTGTTTTGGGCGCAACTACTACTTAAACAAGTACCGAATGCAAATCGAAACTATATTCTTTAAGCCACATTAACAAATTTTATGTTTAGCTTGTCAATAAAAATGTAAAATGAATTAAAAAATGAAATACAAGTATGCTTATAACAATTTTGGATCCTAAAACTTTAAACAGTCCAACTGTTTGTGAACTAAATTGAAAAGTCGATCGGTATTAGATGGCCGGGAAGGGCGAAATAATCCAAATTCATATTGGCCAGGCCGGCGTGCAAATAGCAAATGCCTGCTGGGAGCTTTACTGTCTAGAGCATGGCATTTTGGCAAATGGTCGACTTATGCAGCAACCATGTGACGATTCCTTTTTGACCTTTTTTGAGTGCACCAGTCAGCAAACTGTGCAACCTCGCCTGGTAATGGTTGATACAGAGCCAACAGTCATCGGTGGGTAAGGCGTGTCGTCAAAAACAACATTTTGAATATAACCAGCATGACCTTTAGACGAGATTCGGTCTGGATCTTATCGTAATCTCTTCCACCCAGACACATTGATAACGGGTAAAGATGACAGTGGTAGCAACTTCTCGAGGGGCTACAACTTGATGGCCAGCGAACTTTTGGATCGTGCTATGAATGCCATACGACGCGTGGCTGATCGTTGCAACAGTTTGCGCGGTTTCCTTGTCTTTCGTGCCATTGGCGGCGGTACTGGATCTGGCTTGGGTACCCGCATCATGGAGAAGTTGGTTGAGGATTTTGGCAAAAAGATGACAGTCATTGAATTTCTCGTCTATCCGTCGCCCTCGTAAGTTACCTAAATATTTAGTGGTATCGTGTCTTCTTATCGTATCATGTTGGCTACAGTATTTCGCCAGTAATCGTGGAACCATACAATGCGCTTCTTGCCACTCACTTCTCTATGGACTGCGCAGATGTATCTTTCATCGTGGATAATGAGGCACTCTATGACATCTGCGCAAATACGCTAAACGTGCCCGCGCCCACTTACACTAATCTGAATCGCATTCTTGGCCAGGTAGTTTCTGCCTTCACGGCCTCGCAACGTTTTTCAGGCCAGTCCAGTGTAAGCTTTCAGGAGTTGCAAACCAATCTGGTGCCCTATCCGCGTATACACTACCCTCTCATAAACTACGCTCCACTTGTGCCTATCACAAACTCACAGTTTGTCAATATGACTACGGCCCAGCTTACTGCGCAATGCTTCCAGATGAGCAATCAAATGGTGCGATGCAATCCGGCTCACGGCAAATACATGGCTTGCGTATTGCTTTATAGAGGAGACATTGCATCCAACGAGATTAACACAACGCTGGAGAACATTAGGAGGGCCAAGTCATTTCGCTTCGTCGATTGGTCGCCAACGGGCTTTAAGATAGGCGTGTCCGATATGCCGCCAGTGTTTGTACCTGGCGGCGATCTGGCGCCTTCCAGTCGCGCATGCGTGTGCATATCCAACAACACAAATATAAGAATTGCCTGGTGCCGCCTGGTCAACAAGTTCGATAAGCTCTACCAGCGACGCGCCTTTGTCTACCACTACGTTGGCGAGGGGCTTGAGGAGGGCAACTTCAGCGAAGCATCCGAGAATATATGTCAGTTGGTGCATGATTACCTTGAGGTAGACGCATCTGCACCCCTCTCACAGCAAGGTTCGCGTCGCAGCTCCAATGAAGAGGAGTGAGAATCATCATGGATCAATATATACTTTTTTTCGGCACCTTGAATAAAATTAAATTGTAAGTGCACAAAGGACAGTAATTGCATCAATTGCCTGAAAGATGACTTCATCAAATCATAAAGCTCCACTTAGACATACCGCTTGGGGCCCCGAAGCTCTATGCTGTGACGGTGACGTCAAATTAAGTATTTATGGATGGGCAAAACAAACATTTACATGAACCCAGTAATTTGCTAGCAAGTTGTTTGACCCCAAGCGCAGAAGGAGTACACAGCGTACCTTGTGGCGGTTAGCCCAAGGCCTATAATTAAAATGATCACAGCAAAGGGTTTAGCACGTACCGAAGCAAAAATCGCGCTTATCGCGATCTGCCAAAACGCACCCAGGACAAGGTCTCTGGTTTTTGGTCTGCCGCTTATAACGTGACTTACGCACGCTTAATGACCGATTATCGATGGGGGCAGACTCCATATCGGTTTTGGATCTTGCTGGCACACGCAGCGGACTCCGTAAAGCAGGCGCAGCTTATCAGCGCCGTTTTTGGTGGGCCTTTTCCTGGTGCTTTGGTGGTGGCCGTTGTTATTATGAGGGCATTATCATTATATTCCCGTCCTTTTGCAATTCTTTTGTGTTCTTCCTGTTGCTAATCTTAAATTCTGTACGCTTTTGTTTTCATATCGTGAGAACCGCTGCGTGTGTTCCAAACTCTTTTTTTTTGTCTATACAATATGTGTTAATGAGCTAAAGGAATTATTGGACCCTCTGAGCAACCACATGCGTTGCCATCCTATCTGTTCAATGGTAGCACATAAAGTTTTTTGATACAGAAAATTTGAAGCTGCTAATAAAGCCATTTTGGTTTTGAAAGAACGTTGCCATTACGCCTTATCACGCCAGCCAAGACTTTGGCATCCATCTGGCCAGAGTGCTGCTTCTATGAAAAATCTAGTTAAGTTTTATTCTTCACAAAGGCCCAGACATGACCTTATTTATTTATGTACTAATCCGTGGGAAATGCAAGCCCAGCCACCTGAGGCCGATTTATGCTTACACATGTTACATCCAACACCCGCAACAAAAAAATACGGCTAAAAATGGGAAAAAATTAAACAACCGTCGAGTGAATTAATAAAACGCCGTATGAGCAAGAGGCGGCCACGCATTAAACGACATGACCATATGTGCTACAACTGGCCTGGCTTGGCCTAACCTACAAGCTCCTCTGGCTTCCTCTGGCTCCCTCTGGCCAATAGATGCCACATGACATGGCCAAGCAAATGCGCCACAAAGCACAAGCTGCCGCCACAACTATAGTCCACTCCACTTTAGCCGAGGGCAAACATTTTGGAATTGCAATTTTCGACTTCATTTCCAAACCAACAGTGGACCCACGGACAGAGCGACCGTCGAGCAAGCCGACCAGCGTTCCATTGCGCCTAGGCCTTGTTGTGGCTACATTGTGCTCAGACCGGCAACACCTACCGAGTGCAAATGGAACTCATTGTAAGATCAGCTATAGCTATGTGTATGTATCTGGGCGAGGGATGGTCAAGGCGGGGGCTCTTTGGCAACGCATGTGCAGCAAGTGTTTCGATATATGTATGTTTTTGCGCCTGTGCGCAGCCAAAACACGCCTCGACTACAACTCCGACCCAGCTCCGACGTTGACTTTTCACTGTTGGCGTTTTCATTCAAAATGTTTAACTATGCAGCGTCCAAACGGCAGACAGACATACGGACAGACAGACAGACAGGCAGACAGACCGACCACTTGTTGCTCTTTTATTCATTCAATTTGTCAGTTTTGCACTGAGACAAACAAAAATCTGTGGAGAAACGTTTGGAGCTGCAAGGGAGGAAGTAGAAAGAGGAAATGCGGCTACGCGATGCAGTCAAGTCAAAAGGTTATCGCCACACTTGCAACATTTTCAAAATCTCATCATCATCACCATCATCATCATCATCATCATGATCATGATCGTAATTCTGATCATAATGTTTACCGGAATGGCTTTGGTGGATCGGATCTACGGTGTGCTCGCAAGTACAGCACAACGCCAGTGCCTCGTCGTGCGCCTAGTTTGTATGTTTACATGGTAAAATTATTAGTGGTAATATTTGTGAAATATTTGTTTTCTAATCTGTAAACACCAATCATATTAGCAATTTGAATATGACAGGCACAGCAGCAACTCCAAACAGTTAGAGGCCTTGTTGTTGGTGCAGTCGCTGTGGCTAGTTGTAGTTCAATGGTCAGTGGAGTGGAGTTGGGCATCTCTGTTTCTGTTTATGTTGCTGTTTATGTCTCTGTATCTGTGGCTAGTGGCCAGTTGGGTGGGTGGGTTACTTTGGTGGGTAGGTGGGGCGTGAGTTATTATCTATTCAATTGTTGCACTTTGCTGCTTCCTTTTGCCATTTCCCCGAGCGTTTCGCTGGCCTCCAAATTGGGGTTGGCCAAATTAATTGGCCAATGTCGCTTGCGGTTTTATTGAAATCTTAGCACCGCATGCGGCGGAACGGCGCAACAGTCTTCTCCATTGATTGGCAAGTGTAAATTATGAGCGGTGCTTATGGGTGTTGGATACTTTTTAGTGACTTTTGATAAATAAAATTTGTTGGCCAGTTAGTTGGCCATTTGAATGTTATTGCAAGCTCGTTAGCGCCTTGGTCTTGCCGTTTACAACACTTTGATGACCATCTTTGATGGCCTCTTGCAACTCGACAGACCGTCTGATGGCCTGATGCATGACAGCCATTAGCAACCCAATTGACATACTCCCGACAGATACGACTGCATCTGAATCTGCCGAAAAACAACTGCAGCAGTCAACTGCACAAAATTTATCATAGGCCATCAATGCAACAAGCCAAACTGAGTGATGGCCCAAAATGGCACAAGTAACGATATAATTTGTAAAAAAAAAAAGAAGCATGTGGACCGAATGAGATGCAGTATATGCAAATGGCGGCGGTTGCTGTCCATGCTTGGCCCCCAATAAGGCAGCACAAATGGCGTTTTAAAATGCTGATCCAAATGGATAGCCATCGAGTATTGTTGTTAAACTAAGCTTTATTGTACCTGTTTTTTTTTTTAAATATATTTTTAAGTTTTTAAATTAGTCTAAATCAGTGGCCTCTACTTCTACATATAAAATGAGTAGCAACATTGTTAAACATGCCACATGCCACTCATGGCCAATCAGCAATTGATCACTTTGATCTCGGCTAAACTATGCCGGTGGCCGGTCTTTCAACATGACATCATTTTAGAATTCAAATAAACTTACAAAAAATAAAAATAAAATGTGGCTAAAAGTATGCTGCACGGTCAGATCAAATACATTTTTTGCATGTCTGTAATTTGCTTATAAACTAGTGAAAAATGAATATTTATTTTGAACTTGAATTGAAATTCCATATTAAAAGCCGTTTGGCATGGAGCTTAACTTGGCAATTACCACAATGACTTGGCCAAACTCTATTTAGCTAGTAATTTGAGCAACTAAAAAGTCAAATCTTGCACCGGGCACAATTAATCAGTATAGCGGGTGAGTCGCGGTCGTGCCTGGTCGTGTCCAAAATGCATGCGAGTTGGCCTAATGATGCCGTTGGCAGTCATCAGTGTGCCGCATGTGGCACACAAATATGGCATGAAAACAAAGCGCACTGCAACCATGTACGAGTCAGAGGTCAAGTGCTGCGCTCTTATGTCTCACTTATGGCCAATGCGTGAGAATTAAGCCGTGCCAGACAACAACAATCATGCCTACTACTTACCTACAACGAATCCGCCAATGCTCTACTTTGGCTTTGCTGCAAATGCGGTAAATGCTGTTTCTCCAGGTATCTGTACTTGTATCTGGCGCTAATCTTGATTGATCACCAGCGGCTGCTAAACACATTGCGCTGTCTGGGCTCTTAACTTATCTTCCTGCTTTAGGAGCGCTATGCTAGTGACCAGTTGCCAGTGGCCAAATGACTGAGCTATGGCGCTGATTAGACACCGCATGAGCCAAATTTAATACCGATAATTTGCCTTAAATGCGTGACCAGGTCCGCCAATGTGTACGCTGCATTATTTCAGCTAATAACTAAGAGCCAGCTCCTCAACTAGGCTTTTGACAACGTGTCTTATAAATGGCCAACTCCATTCCATTCGATTACAAGTAGGCCAACTCAACTATTCGCCAGTTGGCGTAATCTGAAGAACTTCCGTGCTGGCTGGCGTTTTTTATATTTTTTTTTTACTCGCTAGGCTAATCCATTTTAACGCCTGACGAGGCGTCATAATCACGCTTTTAAGAAATCATTTAACAGCTCTGAAAAAACCAAAATAAATTATGACTCCCAAAGAGTCAAATATTATACACTCTCACGAGCTGTACGATGAATAAAAACCATTTCTGATTCGACAGATGTTTGAAAAAGTCAGGTTAGGACAAACTTACTCGCTCTGCTAACATACTCCTTCCCAGAAGTATCAAATTTAAAATAATCATTTAAAAAACATTGTTAAGTGTTACATTTTCCATTAGCTGCAGTTATTTGCAAGCAGGCAACGCAATTATCAGTGCGGCCAAAACTAGGCACGGGACCCTGGACAGTGGACACGGGATACTAGACACCGAACACTGCAATTAGTGTTGATTACGATGATGGATTATAACACTTTGTGTCGAGTAGATTGTAGCCTACAGCCTGCGCACACGAAGATATTGGCCAATGCGAAATTTAGCCAATTATATGCATATAACAAGGCTTAAGACGCATTAAATAAAAACTGTCGGACTTGGTGCTTCTATAAATGAGCAATTTTTTTGCCTTGGCGGCGACTGAAAACAAAACAACTTTATGCCCAAGTACCGTATTGATAATATAGCATCCATATAGCATGATCTAGGCCTTAACTAAAACAAATAACTCTCAACTTGATACAAGACGAGCGTGTGGCTGAGTCTGCCTTGAGTGGTGCGGCTTGCCTAGAAGCTGGCCAGCTATCTGAACGCTTTGCCCATTGTTTTGTAGTGTTCGTGCGACGACAGGTCACGATTTGAGCATTTCAATTGAAATCTCCACTTGGGGTGTTGCCCCAATGTTTTTGAAGCTACAGTTGAAGGCTACTGCGTATATTTGAAGTACATTATGTACGAGTGGCTGGAAGAGGCCAAAAATTAATTTAACAGCTTGACAGGATTACCCTCTTGCCATTGATAAAGCCATTAAAAAGGGCATCCCGGCTGAACAATGCTGCAGGGTGTAACCAATTTGGTGGCGTGGCCAATAGCTGTGGACAGGCGTATGCAGCAACCACAATAACCACAACAACGGCTATAACCAGAGCAGCGCATTAAGCGATTTGTCACAAGTCAAAATCAAAAATGTTTTCAAAAGACACAGGTAAAAGGCGTCAGAGCAACCGAGAAACACAGTGGGGGAAGAAACCATTACCAAAGCATTCCTTCCATTTCATGCGCGTCTAATTTGCTGTGCGAGCGTGCTCAGCTACTTGTCATCTCTTAGTGGATTGACCTCAGAACAGGTGCAGCACTTGCTAATTGAGACCAGCTCAAATGTACAGCATCACCTATGACAAACGCAAATGCCCATGGGCGACCAAGCTGAACCCTACCCAGCTTAACGATCATTAACTAACTCATTTGCTAAACGGTGTCGCCCGGCGAATATGCAAATGTGCCGCAGATTAGAGAATTTGGAACCTACAGCTACTGTGTGGCGTTGCATTTGGAGCCAACCACAGACGATTAATCAATGATAAATCCGAAATAGATAAATGATGCCGGACATAGCCACAAAAATATCAATTCACAAACCGACGGCTAATCCAGTCACTGGTTTAGTTAGTCAGCTAGTCAGGCTTTTTTTGAGGCAACATTTTGTTGTCGTTGACTTGTTGCCAATTTGTGTGGTCCTCCAGTTTTTGATCACCTGCTGTTGGTGTTACTGTAGCTGAATAACATTGACTAAGGCAGAAGGCAATGGCATTCAGAATTGTAGCGGGTGTCCCATGTTCAACGTCCAATTTTCAATGCACAGTGTCCAATCCAAGTAAGCAAAAACCAGCTCGAGTAAGATAAATGCTGCGTTGATGATGCTGACAGCCTCTGCAGATACGACAATTTCACTTTGTAACTGGCATTCCTTCGCTACTCGCTACCGTTCCATCCACTATTTTTCACTTCTTTATGTCGCTGTGGAATTTGAACAACTTAGAGTTGGTTTAAAGGGAACCCTTGAAACTGCCAGTTAAAGTCCAGCAGCTTTTGGCCATTATGGGCATGACATTAGGACACGCATGCGACCAGATGCAAATCCATGTGCATGTGCAGTAAATTGTGACCGCTATGTTACCAATTGTGGGTGGCAGTGCCTCACTGGTTCACTAGCTTAGTAACTGAATTGGGCATTGCCATTGCCTTGTGGGGGTCGACAAACTGGTTTCTTTTTCATTTTTGGATTAGCATATTGTTTTGAATGTGGATTTCAGGCACAGGTTGCGGCAATTAGATGGCTTGCCTCTTATTTTAAAGCAGCAACTGGAAGAGTTTTTTGCATGGTTTGGGTGTTTTTTTATCGCAGTCAGTATCTTCCTCTAAACGTAGACGCTACTCTATATATAGCCAACTGGTGTGATTTTGATTCATGGCGCGATTATATGTGTGCACGCAGTTTATCTTATTTTTCACACAATAATACGCAAGCTGCTCGAAGAGCTGCTAGAGAATTGCTGGCCAAGTGCAGCCTGGTATTTATACTGGTTACACAGTAGCGAGCACATCCTTTTGCACAGCATGGCGCAAACATTGGCCGACAGCGGCCCTCGCATTGTGGCACTTAACATTTTATTGTTAATAAAATATATTACAAGGCGCAATACAAAAGGCCAGCCAGAAAGCCAAACGAAGCCAGAGAGCAGCCAAATCATCTGTGAACGATTCGGGCTCCACTGGGAATGTCGCGTGAGTTGGTGCCGTACATTTTACGCGTGACTTCTTTTTAAAATTCTTCATAAATTTTGCGTTTAACAGTAGCAGCCAGGCCAAGGAACAGGCCAGACTGGTAGTAGGCCAACTACATGATCGTTGAAGACATGCGTCGCGACGGTGAAGAGCTTTGCTTTTAAACACTCTATTAAACGTATGACGAGGGTACATTGGAATAGATCCGGCACAATATTTTTCTATGTTCAAATTTGTAAGCTGTTACAATATTACAAGACATTCAACTAAGTAAATATTGTAAAATATTATGCACTCTGCTACATTCTATTGTCGGAAAATTTTGCTTCTTTAACGTCAGTAGGTTCCCATGTCTTTGTTTAGAGTTATTGTAATGCTTTATGGATTCTATTTATTTTGTTGTTAAATGAATACATCGAAAATAAATACAAAAAAAAAATTTGATTTATGTAAATACCATCAAAAACATTCAGGCATGTTCTAGATTTCGATTCCGACAAAATGTGTCGGAATCACACCAATACAATCCAAACGTTGCCAAATGTTGGTAAATTTGCAAACACTAATGTTGTCAACAACAGGCACTACGGCTGTAAAAAATAAGCTTACCTTGTACCTTGTTAATGGTGAATTGCTTATGGGGGAAAAAAATTACAGAAAAAAGGACGATATAGCAGAGAAGCAACTGAAGGCGACTCTGAAGCTGCTGCTCAAAATAGATTAAAAAGCGCAAATGCAAATCAAACCAAAGAACAGTAAAACGTTTTTTAAATATAGTTGAAATAAATAAAATAACCAACATTGAAACATTCTTTAAATATAGTTGAAATAAATAAAATAAAAAACTTATAAAGTTGGTGAAATTTTGTGTATTATACTTCCTAATCCTAATCTTTCACACTTGCGAACACAAGCAACTTTTTTTAGTACATTTCCATTTTAAGAAGACGGCTGCTGCACTTAAATTTTGCGTCATTTACAGCTTTTTCTGGACGGAATGAAAAGATTCGAACTCAGTCTGAATCTAGAACACCAATTGTCGGAATGCACTCGTAATGAGCAGCGGTTGGCACCCTTGACTCTTTTTGCTCCTAGTGCTCTTTCCGTTATTTCTTGCAAGTGGCGCCAGCCAGACGCACATGCAGAAAGCCGACAATTTTACAAAAACAAAATACACGCAGTGTGCGCGTTTAGCTCAACTCGAGGATGCTGGGGCGACCGTAACGCGACTTTTTATTAGTGTTTGCGGACTAAAATTTCGCACAAGTACACTGAGCACAGAAATATAGTTGATTTGACGACTAAAAGACCGAGTTTACAAAAAAAAAATACATGCTGTGCGATGGGCTCGACTCGCAGCAACTTACAAAAACAAAATACACACAGTGTGCTAGTTTTATTGCCCTACTCGAGAATCGCTTATGCGACCGTAACGGGACTTTATTTGTTGATGTTGTTGTAGGGCTCCACAACGCTCGTTATGACGTTTGAAAACGAGTCGAAATCCAGAACAGGCCTGAATTTTTGTATAAATCATTTGAAAAATTGAATCGGATGGTCATCTTGCAACTAATTTTCTCAAAAATAAAAAAAATTGCGACAAATTGAAGGCTATTTAAAACAAAAATGTTTTGTAGGGGTCAACGTTTTTTATTTATTAGAATCACATACCACATTTGGCTCTACTCGTATATTAATAAAGGGTAGTGAAACCCTATTGTGAAGACAAAATTTGAACTTTGGTCAAATTTGGAGTAAATAGTGCGTAGCTTACTTGATACCTAAGGCGATGCTGGCCATGCTTATGGCAATGCACAAATCTTCTATACCTTCGATATGGTACACTGGAGTTCACTCAGCTTAATATTGGAAAATATTAGAATAGCTTGATATACATCTCGCTAGCAGAATCTTGACCCAAGTTTGTCATTTTCTTGGACAGCCAGCAGTTTTTGAGTAATCTAGAGCATGTGCTGGGTAGATCTAGCTTTTTTCAGTAAAGTCTGATTGGAAAAACACTTGAAACAGTGGAAAGCTGGAATTCTTTTTCTATTTACATTTTAGTATTTATTTCTAAAAACAGTATATAGCTCGTACCTTCCTTTCCTTAGTTTGTATTCAATTGTGAAAGATGCGTTGTAAAGGATCATAAAAAAAGCCAAAAATTAGTTGATGCAAGTTTTAGACAATTTATTAACTGGATATCAAGATAAATATGCTGATTTTGGACAAAGAAGTGGGTTGATAACAGTTGTTTATGTGATCTTTTGCTGTGCCTTTTGCTTTTGTCTGCATCAATGGAGTGAGTGTTCCTTTCGCTAATTCAAATGCAAAAACTTATAATTAATAATACACAAAATGTTATTAGCATTGTTAATTAGGCACATCCGCTCGTTAAGATTTAAAATTTGTACGCGTGCTGTCACCTCCATCGAGTTTCATTCATAAAATAATATCTGGGTAACCTGGCTTGCTTCCCACACATTTTTATTTGCATTTGTAAGTCAAGTCAAGTGAGTAGTAAAAAATTAAACATAAAATCGTTAAGAATATTTGTCAATCATTCAAAGATACAAAAAACGGCAATGGCAACCGGTTTGCTCAACTCAATGTTGCTCACAATTTCGAAACAGTTTTTATGAATGAAGTTTTGAACTCTTAACACTATTAATATTTTTCTTAGTTTTTGTTTTTGTTTTCGTTTGGTTTTATTACTCATGCGCCCCATTGACCAACCGTGCTTGAAGTTTATTAAACAATTTAGTTCCGCTGAAATGATTTAGCTAGCTTCAACTTGGACATCTGATGCATTATATGATTCACATTTCCGCTGAGCATTTAAATCTTATAGCTATTTAACTAACAGGTGCTGCCTCCTAGGCACTGGACTGAATCATCTCCAGCAAAATTAACAATAACAACAATGAGTACATTTTGCTGATTTATTCTTGAGTGCTGTTTAAATTATTATTAATTTATTATTTCCGCTGCGCAAAAGCAAAATATTTACATGTTTCATTACGAAAAACAATATTTTTATGGAAATAGCAGCCACAATTCAATTATGTCATTCGAGCCAATGGTTCTTAACAAACTGCATTAAAATAAATGCATTTACCGAAAAGACAAGTATACAGCTTTAAAGACGAGGTCTGAACAATCCATTTATTTGCTTGCAAATTGACTGACAACTCGGTCGATCAGGTGAGCGATCCATGAGATAAACGAATGACCAGGTAGCCGTTAGGCAGTCAGGTTTTCGACTTTTAAATTGGCTTAAATAAAAAGCATGTATGCATATACTTATAGTTAGTGAAATTTGCATACTCTTCACGAACCACGCATTTTTAAGAGTATCGGCATTTCCATTTTGGCGTTACGTTACGTTTATGCAACAAAAAATATGACAAAAAACAAGGAAAACGCAGAATTACAAAATTTTTTTATGTGACAACAATCTGTCCAATCGATTTTAGAAATTTATTTGCCAAAGTAAATATCATTGTTTTGAAATATATATTTCAAATAATTTTCATCGATTTAACGATTAAAAAAATTACAATTCTACTTTATAAAATTCTGTTTTAAAATAAATTTAATTAATTTTTTCCAAAAATTTCATTTCTTCGTTCATGGACTTGTGATTATAAACAACGTGTTAAAATTTTAAATGGCGCACGGCGTAGATATTTATAAATGCAAAAACACGTTTTCGAGACAATCGCGTCTAAAGTTTGCAGCTTTTATTTTAGAAGGATTAAATTGGTTACATTGAATTGCCTTTTCGAAGTCTTTGAATGGAAGAATAGCCTTCGTTGAAATTGCTAGAGGATGAATGAGCTGCGATTTCGAATGGCTGCAAACCTCCTGGAAGATGCTTTGGGCTGATTTTCAATACTAGCTCTCGTTGTTATTCAACGAGCTTCAAAAGATACACTTATATATGGTGCCAAAAAATACAATACATATACATACTTGTATATTGTATATCTCACGTCACGAAAGCACTATAGAAACACTATGTCCTAATTATCCGACCAGGCGCGATTTAACGAAAAGTTAGAAATGGCGCGCTATAAAAAGTTTTGCGGAAATATTTTTGAGATGTAATTTCTTATTTAACTTTTGTTTTTAACTAAAGCTTTAATGCTTAAGCTCTATCAATACACAAGTTAAAACGTGATTTTATTCGCGAAAAATAGTGAAAATCTGTTGCGGCGGAGTGTGGTGGTATCCCGCTTGACAAATATCTTGTTTATAGTGGCGCTTCTAGTCACAAGCGCTTTAAATTTGATTATTTTTAACTGAAACTCTCAAAGTTCCCTACTCATTTAAACACCCCAGGATCGGTTTTTTAATCGAAATCGGTTTACTTGCATTCTGCATACAAGCGGCTTGAACTTTTAGTATATAATAAAGTTGCCTTATTAGGAATGGTTTTATTTTTTCGTGAAAAGGGCGTAGAGTATCCCACTATATAGTGTATAATTGTCAACCAACTGCTCTTGCATGTTGGTCTTTAGTCCGACTTTTTTTTCATTGAATTCTTTTGTGTATTTATTTATAAGTACATATGTATATTGTTTCTTTATCAATTTCAGTTGAAACTCTACACAAGAGCACATAAACGACTAAGCAACTAGTTCAATATTTGGTTAACCTAGAAACAACAGAATACGCATGCAAATTGATAGATGGTTAGACTTTAAGCGCAAATTAATAGATCTTACATACTATATAAACAGTAGTGTCCATAGAGTATACATCAATTGTGGCAAGCAGTCTTAAATTATTCACAGAAATGGCCCAAATATTTGGCTAAGTGTAGTTAAGAAAACTTAATACTAGACTTACAGATTCGATTAACATATTCACGCTATAATCTCCGATCGACCCACGGAGAGTTCGACAGCCCACGCCTGGCCACGTGTCAAAAATCTTTGCTTGGGCACTTCCGATCATTAAAGATGCACCATCAGCACGGCACGGCACGGCAAGGCACGCCCACCTCTACCTGAAGGGCCTTTGTTTGTTGCCTTAATTAATAAACCAAATGCAACACGTTCTTTTTTCTTTTTTTTTTCTTTATCGATATTGTTGCTATTCTTCATGATTTGATAAATTATCAAAATGTAGTTTAGCGTGTGCCATAGACAAAAGATATTCAAATTAATCATGAGATGGTTATGTTGGCAGCTATTAATTCCGACATATAATGCCGCATAATTAACGATTTCAAAAGAAAGCACAAAATAAAGGCCATAACCGATGCTAAAATTAAATTAAATATGCTTTTGCAGTTACAGTTTATTACAACAATAAATTAATTTTAACAAATTGTTATATTGTAATCACATTATATTAACTTGCTGTCGACTCCCCTGTAGTATTTTGCAACAACAACTTCTTTGTGTTGAAGGTTGCATCAGCCTTCATCAGCCGCTCATGGCATTTAATGCACCAAAAAGCGGACCGCCCGCTACACCCGTTCCCCCACTTTGCTTCTTTGTCGAGATACTTACTATGCAGCTAGTCTTTCCACATCCCACACAGTGACTTGGCGTTGAGTTTCATTCATCATTTTCTATTTAGTGACGCGCGTGCCCCTCGTGCGCGTCCAAATCAAGTATTATATTTTGATTTTTTTTCACAGATTTTAAAATTAAGACGTCATGACTTTTTTTTTTTTTTTTGTATAGAAAATCTTTTAGTTCGGCGAAGCAAACGTAGCAGCTTCAAGGCACATTAAATCTTTTTTTGTAGATAGATAGATAGATAGACACACAACATTTTAATTTGTATGATTATTATTACTATAATTCTCTTGATTAGGATTTTTGTGAAACACTTGCATGCATGCGGCTTAAATTTATTGTAAATACAATAGTATATCTATAAGATACAATAGCATAGTAAGCAGTTTTAATGCGAATACTCCATAGATCAGTACAAATACAACAAATACAAGCAAACTAAATTAATTAATAACTAAATACTTATACGAATCATTGTATCAACATGATTGCAATGTATCCGGGTTGCCTGGAGGGCTTGGCTTTTCAGCTCGTTTTATTTATATTTGGTTTACGCCTTTGGTGTAATTTTTGAACAGTTTTATAGACTGAAAGCAATAATATTGAGGATTATATATACAAGATCAAGGTTATTATTAAACATGCGACATATTTAGTGATAAGGATAACGTAGTAGTTCTTCGTTGTCGGACTCCTGCTCCTCATCGCTGGTGGAGGGCGGTGTATCGAGATTGGCCACATCCACATCCACATAATCTACTTTGTCCCGCAACAACGCCTCCATAAACTCCACGATCTCAGGGAATTGTGGCCGTGCAATTGCATCAAAATGCCAACACTGCCGCATGAGTATATAAATGTTTATGCAGCACTTGGCGGGTTTCTCCATGCGCTGACCGGACATTAAGTAGCTATATAGTTCCTCAGCTGACATAATAGTTGGATACGGTTGTGCTCCAAACGTCATAATCTCCCACAAAAGTATTCCATAAGACCAGACATCGCTCTGCGAATCGTAAAACTTATCCTGCAGAGACTCAGGTGCCATCCACTTTAAAGGCAGCCTACCCGAGGTGTTCTTGCGATAGTAGTCCGTGCTCTGTATATCCCGTGCTAGGCCAAAGTCAGCTATTTTCATAACAAGGCCATCGCTAACAAGCACATTGCGAGCAGCCAGATCCCTATGTATACAGCGTCGCGATGCTAAGTAGTCCATGCCCCGCGCTATCTGATGCGCAAATTTTATGAGAGTCTTTTCGGTGATCACATGCTCCGGTGGGGCAGACGGCGGCTGCGAGCTATCTTGTTCCTTGCCGTGGGGTCGGTTTTTATATAGAAAATCCTTGAGATTTCCATGTGGTGCAAACTCTACGATAACATATAGTGGACCACTCTGACTACAACAGCCCAGCAGATTGATTATGTTGATGTGCTTTCCAATGATTTTCATTACTTCCATTTCGCGAACCAGGCTTGCTACGTCGTCATCCGTATGGCCCTCTTTAACCATCTTAACAGCAACAATAGCATTATTAACCTCAGCCATGACCACGCGTCCAAAGGCGCCCTCGCCCAGTGTTGCACCAAGCAATAGTTGATTGCGCGGCAACTCCCAGTTGGAGTCCAGTGGAAACTCATATTCGTTAAAGCAGGCCGGCTCCGAGTTAGAGCTTTGCAGCAAAGTAGTGCGTTGCTTTTCGATTCGCACGACCGGCATAATCATTGTGTCCATGGAGCCGCTAGAATCTCCTCCGCTTGCTGGCTTATAGACGATCACCTTCTTGGTCCACTGATGCACTGTCTCAATGCGCTGCTTTAGCAGTTTCTCATGCTTCATCTTGCGTACCGCATATACTACAAAGAATATGCAGAGCACAATAAGTAGGCCGATTACAGTGATCACAATGGCCATCACGGTACTGCTGCGCACCACGGTACCCAAGGTGTCCTCCAGCAGCAAGGAGCGTACGACGCGCAAATAAGCAGAACTATAGGAATGTCCTAGGCTATTGGTTTCAATACAGGTGTACCAGCCCTCCTGGCTGTCTGTGACATTTTTAAAATGCAGGTGCTCCTCATCCTCCAGTATTTTGGTGCGATTTGATAAACAGTTGTTGGGACTGGTGCAATGGGTGAAGAACCAAACCTTTTTGCTGGTCAAATCCGATAAATACGAGCATTCCATTTCACCGCTGCCGTTTACAACAAGTGTAATATTTGCGGGTCCTTTGAGTAAAATTGGCTTGTGATTGACCCGGTCACTGATTATCAGCGTCATGATGTGTTCGATACAGCCGAGTGTATTGCAGACACGACATGTGTAAGTGTCAGAGTCATCTGGCACCAAATCATCCATTTTAAGCGACAATTTGTTTTTCTTATAATTGCCATAGTGGCGAGTCCAGTTACTGATGCCATTACGATACCAAGTTATATTAGGCTCTGGTTTACCCTCGGCGTGGCATGGCAAGGTAACGGAGGTACCGGAGGGACGTGCAAAGATTTTGTCCATAATTTTTTTATTTTTAAAGCGCGGAGCATATTGATTTTCCTCAATGTTGCTTGTGTTTTGGGCTTGGCCAGTCTTGTCACTTACGTTGACCTGGTCCGCATAGCTATCTTGTAAATCCAAATCATCTTCCGTGTTGCTATTGCTTTTGTTGCTATTAAAAAGTGTTTTGTTGGACGTTTCTACATAGTCGTCATAATCCTTGATCAGCTCTTGGGAGCTGGCTGGCGGTCGACGCCCGGCTACCTGCGTGGGCGTTTGTAGCAGCAATAATAAAAACAGGCTACCCAGACGTCCTAGTTGTTGTCGTCGTCGTCGTCGTTGTTTCTGTAGCATCTCGTGGCAGTAGCAGGTCGAAATGCAGTCGCCTTCGTCGTCGTCTACGTCGTTATTATAGTCGTTGAAGCCCATTAAAGCATCATGGGTTTTCCAGCAAATGTTCCTGGCATCAGTATCCATTTTTAGCATATGCTGTGTATATTTATTTTTGTAACGTATCGTCAGCGCCCTACTGCGCCCAAGAGACTCTCCCTCACCGTAGAACAGGGCGCATGTAGTACTCTATATTGTTCAAGGGATAGCAACTTCAGTTTGAGGTTTGTCGCATGTGTTGAAGGGCTGCCGCTCTGATCGTTTGCTGTTTTTTATTTACCGGAAATCCACTTTAACTTCTCGACCAGTTGCGCTGTAGCTCGCTCTCTCTCTCTCTATCTCTCTCTCTGATTCCCAGTCTCTCCGCGTTTAAAATTATTATTGGGAAAGTTGCGATGCACCCCCAAGTTGATAGCCAGCAACATGTGTTTCTTAGATATCTCCGTTTCCTCGCTTTGCCTTTGATCTGACTTCAATGATCACCTAGATCATCTGAAGACGTAACGGAAACACTATCAAATATGCACTGATGGCTTTTAATTACTGTTTCTATTGTTGTTGTTGTGGTTGTTGTTGCTGTGGGTGATTTAGTTAGCGAGTTGATGGATTTATGGCAGCCACGTTTTGGTCGACTTTGACTGCCCCCAAATGATGAATATAGCGCTTCTGTTGAGTGTGAGTGTGAGTGTGAGTGTGGGCGGCACTAATTCTAGTTCATATATCAATCGTCAACTACAATCGCAGAGTCCTCAGCAAGGCCTTTGAAGTTTAGTTCCTGTTTGATCTGTCTCTGTCTATATATGTACATCTATATTTGCGACACCTGGAAAAAAATAAACGATTAGATTTATGATCATTTCCGTTCCGCACACCTACTCAGTAACATGCAAAAGTTTACAATACGCGTATCTAAATTTATTGGGTAGCCCAAGAAAAAACCACAAACCCGACATGTAGCCTTTGACGAAAATTGCTTATGAAACGCATATGCCCAACAAGTGTTGTTTTTTTTTTGTTTTGGTTTATTGTTAGTACTGTATCTACCCTATGATGATGGTACGTTTAACGCATAATATGGGGGAGACAGCCGTACTGCATTCGCTGGGACGCCGTCGAACCGCAGCAGTATAGAATCAGCACTAAACAACACAGAACTGTACACAGAATTAAAATTTGTATGTATAAGATACATATATTGTATCTGCATCTCTATCTCACACTTCCGTTTAACTTGTGCGAATGTGCCGAAAAATATAATCAAATTTGTTTTTCACACTTTATAATTTGTGAATTTTCGGCTAAATGTGCGCCCATTCATATAAATTTATTTTCTTTTAGCTTTTGTTTATAAACGAAATGGATGTGCGTGTTATTTTTTGTTTTATATAACCTTTAAACTTAAAAGTTTGAACTGCTAATTGGCACTGATATTTTCATTTCGATGTACGATTCAGAGTTATTTAATTTTGCAAACATACTTAATTAAAATGTCGCGCACATTTCCGGTAACTTGTTGAACTTGTTCCAGGTTAAGCAAGCTCAGCCGTGTATGGCGATCACTTGCTCTGGCCTGTCACTAATTAACTTAGCGTGTACTTTTTAAAATATTTATTAAACGACTTTTCTTATATCGGGTATCGCTGTTGTCGTGACCTAAATTTTATTTAGTTTCAATTTTATACATTAAGGCAACACTATAAAACTTTTATGGTATCCTCAAGCAACGGTACAAACCAAAATATTTTATTATGCTATTAATTTTTTTATTTTTTTTAACTTGAAAACTCAATGCGCAAAACACTTTTCCTTTAAGACCATTTACTTTTCTTTGGTATACTGTGTACACATAATTTTTTATTGTACATGATTTTATACATTGTACGTGTATTCGGTTTATTTAGAATTTGTTTTCGTTTATGTTCTATTTTTTGCACAAGAAATTTCCACGAGTAAAAGATAGCAAATAGGAAAAAAAATACCAGCTCTCGGCTGATAGTCCGCGTTCACGAAGTGAATTTCCACAGCGCCGCTCGAAAACTGTTCTAAATGCAGTACAGAGAAAATTTAAGTCAATCGACCGACGTATTCTGCTCCTACGCTCAGTACATAAAAACACACAATATATGTATATATATATATATATATATATATATAGTATAAAGCACTCGACTCGACGTCCTACTCAGTACTGTTCCGACTGCAGCCACTCAATTTTGCTGGCAGTGATCACTGGGCCTTCCTCATCTACCCTGAGTACGGACAGAAAATGCTTTAACGTTTTTGCCGTTAATTTTAATTTTGTTGTTATTTGCTGTAGTTGTTGTTGATATTCTGATGGTATTTTTGCCCGGTACGAAAAGTCGTTGCCTTCTGTTCCCGCATCTTTTTCGGTTTCATTGAGCGCGCATCCAACGGTCGCTAGCCTTAATTTTTCACATATGCGTGACATGCGCGCGCACACACACACACACACACACACATACACTTTTTCTCTCTTTCGTGCCATATGCATTTCTCTCGTTTAATTAAAACAGATACAGATAGAGATACACAATACATTTGTACATTGACTGTAGGCTGCAGAACACTCGCTAACTTCTCTCTGATCGTTCCAACCCACATAAGAGTATGCGGCGCAGAGCAAAATTAAAGAAATTAAAACAAACAATCCTCTCTAGAGTATTCCCCACACACATCATTACATCAGACACAAGGGCAAATACTGTTTCATCTGTTTTGCTTTATTGTTGTTCCAGCTATATGTAGACAATATGCAGCAGGCACATCTAGGGCTACCTAGTCGCTCAACATAATACCGACATGGAAGAGAGTTACGCCTGCCTTTAACTGGGCACATCTTCGTTTTGTTCTTTTTGAAACATGTGTTGTCCAGACGTTGACTTGGAAACTTGGCGGCAGTTGAGAGTTAAGTTGCTTCTGGAAAGAGCACACTGTAGCTGGAATGATTTCGAAAGGGTTGTCTGGTCCCTGACTTAATAGTGGCACATTGTATTCATATAGTCAAAACATATCCTAAACTCAACCTAGCTGATTTCTTTGTTGGCAGAATGAAACAAGATGATATACATATTTGTACTTTACTTATGGAAAGAAGCAGCAAAAACTAATTTCGTTTTCTGTAATTCCCAAAGAATTTCAGCGCCTCGCCTTGTATATACATATGTACATAATTCGAAAACGGCACGAGTACTCAATTATGGAATGGTCCATTGCAGTTGTTGTGCTCGTAACAAAACTATTACAAGGTATGTAGAATATATACCTTTTACAATATTCATTATCATAATAGTTTAACAAATGGAAAAAATCGGAATTCCGTAGATCACATAATTTGAATTATTATTAGGAAAATTGTATAACTATGAAAAAAATATTGAGGTGCAAGAACAATAGAGATAAATGCATAAAGGCAAGAATACCCAAACAACAACGTGAACTACCCTAACAACGAGCTATAATGGTAAAAATGCCAGACTACTGAGCAACAAACAATTTTCTGTTTACAAGTGTCATATGGTGTGCTTTGTTTATGTTAAGAACAATGTTTTAATTTAAATTTAAATTTTAAAGATATTTGTCTGTAAGAGGAACTTCAATTATTTAAAAATAAAACCCGGGTATGTTCCATTCGGTGCTCCGCACTATATAACATATATAAATATCGTTTTCAATTTTAATGGGAAAGTTTAAAGATCCGTTTTAGAATTTTTTAGTATTTAGCCGATGTGGGTACATTCCCTGCAGTTCGGCTGCCGACAATTGGCGGCATGTCGCCAGTAAAATAAGCGAAAAAATTGTATGTATTGTTGCCTTGCTTACTTAGGCAAAAGATATTTTTCTTTTCCTTTTTTGCGAGTGTTTTATATTCGCTGCGGCTAAAAATTACTCAAACAAAAACGAGCGTAACTGTTTTTTACCTACACATATTCTCTTTTGTATAAATCTTTCTGTATCTTTACTTTGACTACTGTAATCCCTTTAGTTGAACTATTACGTTAAACAAGAGCGTACGTTTTTTGCGATTTTTATTAATTTATTGTTCGGGTCAAATGTTATTTTTATCAACAGTTAATTGCTTGTAACCGAAAAAAAACATAATTTTATAAAAGAAAACAAGTGTCACAAGTGAGACCCGTTTTTTTGTATTTTAAAACAAAGGAAAAAATTAACATTGAAATAAACGAGGCAGATTAGCAGCAATATGTAAGTCATAAAATAAGCTACAATAACAAATTTATTCAAACATTTGATTTTACAGATAAATGCTATCACAACAATAAGAAGGCCTGGAGGATAAAATAAAAATGAAAACATTATCTTTTAAACAAATAATAAGAGCAAATGAAAAAAGTATAAAATTAATTTAATTGTTTTTATTTTTATTTTTTTAAGTCTATATTCCTATTTAAATATTTTTGAAATTTGCACTATTTTATTTATATTATTGTTAATGAAATGAAAATTACTTTTAATGAAAAATTCTTTCCATAAGAATATTTATTCGATTTTTTGTATTTACTAATAATAATCGGTAATAGCTTCCTAGCTGTTTGTGGTAAATTATTTCAGAGATATCTTTATGTCATCAAGAGGGCGACAATTGCAGGCATCGTATGACATCGTGTGTAAAAAAGAAATTAGGCGAGATACGAAGATGTCGCAGGTAACTTGCCCCTATGTCGCTAGTAATTTACCGGTAAGTCGTTATTTTTATTTTGCGAGCCTAACATATTAAAATTAAAAAAAAAAAATCTTTTTAAGACCGATTAAAGTAATTCTATAAATAAACCTCGATATGCTCCATATACTATTTTATGTATTTCTTTAATTTGTCTATTAAAAGCAAACATTTTTGATTGGGTTACCATGTCAACTAATGATATAAAAGCCTAAACAAAGCCGCACTTCATGATACGAAATTTACTCGATAAAAGCTATAAAAAGTAATGCTTTGTTACTTTTAAATAAATATAAATCAATTTTTTCATAGAGAAGCGCAAAAACAGAAAACATAAACATTTATGGGGGAACCGTCGCGACGTGTCAGTTACTGTTGGCTTAAACGAACCACTAGCAGACAGTACTTTGGATACAAATTGGACATGGGTGCGCTACAATAGCGAATACAACCTAAAATTGTTTATAATTGAACGATTGACTACACACACGTACACACACACATACACACACACGCACGGCACAAATTGACTGTTTTTTTTATTTATATTTTTGTAACAATTGGTTCTGGGCAAACGCAACATGGGCAACATGAGCAACATACTCACAAAGCTATTGCCACAATCAAAAGTAGACTAAACAAACAATTTAAAGCAATTAGATTGGATCAAAAGGAACAGCAACTAAAATATTATAATTAATAAAACAATCAAAACAATAGATAATTGATGATAGTCTAAGAAGTGTTAAAGAAGTCGAAAAAAAACCTGTTCCAAATTCCTTACAGGCTTGTTGCAAAATAAAATCTCTTCAGGAATTTATCTTGTCAACATAAAGTAAATGTTTCGGCAATCGTCGCTTGTTTATATAACACTTTTAAAACACTTTAAATTCCACAAATATTTTGTACAAAAATCTCTTGCTTAGATTTCCACACTGGGCTTCGTCAGATTCAAACTATACAAGTGTCCATACATAAGTAATACACACATTTCGTATATATAAATAAAAATAAATTCCCGTTGCAGAGTATCGCTGTAAAGTGCGCATAACTGTAACAGCGCATTGTTGGATCGAAACTAAAAAAGTTCAGAGCGCAGCGTCCCGAATAAATCTTTTCAATTAAATTTGTACAGAATGAGCAGATCCAACAAATATGGCGAGTGCCCGCTGGCGTACCATATGCCGTCGAGAGAGCTGGAAAAAAATCTCATGTTGTAGACATAAACAAAACCAAATGTTTCAATCAGTTGAGGGCGGTAGGCAACACTGGGATACACTACACCCATTTTCACAAACAAAAAAAAAAAATCTGCTTCAAGTCTGTATGAGGGATATGGACGCATATAAATAAATATTTTTTTATTTGCCTCAAATTGAACGACTAATTTTGCATACGCTGTTTAATAAATCTATATGTTTTTTGCCGGAAGAAGATTTTGATTTCACTATGACATTTGTAAGCACAAATATAGCCTCCATTAGAGTATTAATATGTTTGCCCTTCCCTTGGAAAGTGAAATGAAATTGAGTGCAGATCTAAATTTGTCGGGCCATGCCCAATTGAGTCAAATACTTGAAATAGCTCAAATACAATGCGACGAAAACTGTTGCATAGTTTTGCGCGTAGACCATAATTCATAAGATACTCATACGGTATATAAAAGGTAAGGGGCACATTTGTGTATTATGCAAATATATAGGACGTTCTTCAATCGATCAGAACAAGATAACTAGTTGATTTATAAACTTAAAAATGTATCCAATAAAACTTTAAGAACCATTTCAACAAAGTCTCTTAGACCATGCAAATGGGATTCATTAGCAAACAAGTATCTCGGAGTTGCTTTAATAGTTATTATTTATGCCTACTTAAAAACCATCAGCTACTTACTGCACGTTCAGTAGCTGGATTGTTAAAATGCTTACAATGATAGCTTTCCAAACAAAGAAAAAATATCATGCTGAGCACCAAAAACAATGCCCTCGATTAGGAGTACCCGTTGAGTTATAGAAATTCCCTGGAAGGGGGGCAAGACAAGGCGTATAGTCAAGCCGTTAGAAAGAACAATCGAATATCAATGACTATTAAGTTAAACGATAGCCTGTCAGCCGCAAGACCCGGTAGACAGCTCCTTTTGTGCCAAATGACTTTGTAATTACATACTATACTTTCTTTTATGTCATTGTTTTTAGTGTTTTTTTTAAAAAAGGTGCCGAAGAAGTAGAAGATTTTATATTTTAAATATGCATTAGTTAGTTCTACGGACAGTTTGTAAATTGTATCTTTAATTTAACGAAGCTGCGAGGCGTGAGAGGAGGACAATGAATATAAGTTGAACATTTTACATCCAAATAAATATTGTAATCATAAGTAAAACTCTAATAGATTCTTCTAGACATTTTCTCATATTTAACTTCTATCTTCCGATATCGAACAGTTAACCACAAACAGCATAAAGTTCATTGCTTGTCTGATTAATTGCACGTTAACCTGAATGTTTATTATTTTTGTAGTTCATTTTAGAGGTGATCGAATCTGGCATTTACGATTTTGTCACGAACTGGGACTTTCTCGACCGAGCTGTCAAGTCGCTTGTTTTTAGGAAAATATCATTTGCAGCAAGATATTGTGCCTGCTCTACACGTTATTACAAAAACAATATTACGCAAGGTCTCCAAAAATTCAACGGATCAAAGATACTTCAAGTTCTTTAGCCAACGCACTTAATAACCCATTACTCTCGGGGTCTTTAGTAGGGTGAAAAGCACCCTATCTAGAGTCAGATAAGCTTAATGATAAAAAAAATTAGTTTGAGAAAAACATGTCGAGCCTTATGTTTAACAGCTCGATACCGGAAAACTGCCTGTTGTAGGATGTCCACCTAGAAGCCTGTGTTACTCTCAAGACGTGATACCGGAGAAGACAATACGCAAAATTGCAACGTTTCACACGCCAACCCCTGGCCTGGAGGACGTTTGCAATGGGGACATACCGACTGTACTATCTGGGACCGCATATAAGAGTTATGGGGTTGAAAAAGAAAACAAAGCGAAAAAAGTGGTTTAGATGAAAGTACAAGCCACAACATATAATTTTTTTAAATGACTATTAGAAAAACGAAACACTTTTGGCCAATTTTTATTTTAAAAATTGAAAATATAAATTCCATTTAAAAATATTTTGAACCAAGGGTTGGCGCATTTCTGTGATGCACACTTCAAGATCTTTCCATCGATGCCTGACATGTCCCCAAATGATCAATATTAAGAATCCCACAAAATAAAAGATAAATTTTAAACATCTTCTGAATCAACAAATTAACAAAAGTTGCAATTTTAAGGCCTTGCAACTTTTTTAAATGGCGTAATATCGGTGACAAGATATTTAGTGCGCCGCATATCAGTAAGGTCCCTGGTGACCTATTACATGTTTTATTATTTACATAGTGCTATGTATGCAAAAAATAAGAGTTATTGTTTAGTTTTAATAAAAAAAATCAAATAGTAATTTCATGATATTTACTTTAATAATTATAAGAGCTACAGTCCCTGATTTCTACTATGTTTTACTATGTTCATACCCAAAAAGTAATGCCCACATAGGTACTATATGGCTATATATAAATTTTGGTGATTGTAGCTCCTTATAGGTTGTCTCTAGACGGCTTCTTCATTTTTGCCCACAACTGGTAATGTTCTCAAGCGATATAAATAAATTTTGCAAGCAGCTGGTGGGCCAGGGTATATAATAAAAAAAAAAAATTCTAGACTGAGACTTCAGCCAACAACAGAGATACAAACTCTGGTCTCTGCAACACAAAATTGCTATTATCTCCAAAAATGTTCACTCATTCAAACTAAATCTGTAACTTGAAAAAACATAGCGCTCCAAATCCCAATATTATCCAACAGCTCCAAGACAGACATGAGTATATCAATTTTTTTTTTCTCCGGCTATATGTACCTTAAGGTACTGGGTATGAATATTGACAGCTTTTTGGTATCACATATATACTGAAATCAAATAAAAATGTAGGAAAATTTTGCTCATATTTAAAATTTCAGCGGAACAAGCTAGAAACTCCAATCACATTTAGAATGACTTAAAATCATTTGATATTTGAATTATTGACTAGCCATCCGCCAAGTCAGTTTGGGCTGAGGCAGAACTCAACTGAATCAACCAAGCTGTCTGCATGCATCAGTTTCCGGTCTTAAATCTTAAGCGCGTGAGCTTATCATAACTTACAATGTGGTCCAGCAATTTGACAGGCTGGCCAGCGAGTCAACCGCGAGTCAACTACGACGACCGGTCACAGCCCGTAGCAGCTTCAAGAGGATCATGGATCATGGATCTTGGATGAATGTTGCCGCCGCCGTTGCTGTTTGAGATTCTGCTGTTGTTGGTGTTGTTGGATGCTTGGGGCTAGCAAGCTGCGCGAGCTGTCAATGAACTTGTATGCCTTTGATTGATTTATATTGTGTTGTGTTAGAGTAGTACGAGTATATGCATATACGTATCTATCTATATCTTTTGTATATGTATCTATTCGCCACACTCGTGTATCGATAAATTGTAAATCAGCTTACCAGCGGCCAGGTTACTAAGTAATCGGCCTTTGTTTAATGCGTTGATATCTTGTTTTTAAAGTATACAATAACACCAGCATCATCAACAACAACTGGAATCTTTCTTCTGGCCACCACAACAATCTAACGAAAGGTGTATTAATTATGTAAGATATCGCCAACACGATCTCTTGATCGTGCAACTGCCTAAGCTTGGGATTGCTACTGTTATGGATACCTTGCCGAATGGCATATAAGTAAAAGCAAGCAAACTGCTGTGTAGATACATTTCTGTATGTTAGAGACGTGATCGGAAAAGGAAATCATCCTTTCCAGTCCTTACTATGGATGGATCGAAATTGTTTATTTATCAATGAAGATAGGCAATTAAAATTTGTTTGAAAAAAAGCAATAAACAATATGCCTAAATTATTGTAGTCAGTCTTGTTGTGTTGATGGACTTTATCTCAAAGTTATCCACGCCTGCTTCAAAATTTTGCCATATTAAATATGGCTATAATAATTTCGCGCAAATGTATGAAACTGTCGAAAGGAGGCGTGGCAGAACTATAAAGTATGTATATTCTTGATCAGCATCAACAACACCCACTATAAAGCAACTATCTACTGCAAATCCTCTCTATTTAGCAAGTCACATATATAAATATACGCCATATTGAGCGTTGATACAGAGTAGTTAAGAGTGAGGCAGGCACGACTGTAGCATTCACAAATTTTAAGAAATTAAAAAAAGTGCAGGGGGGCAACTTAAACGGCGTGATCATACCCTACATACCACATGTTTATATACCCTATAGAATTACAATTCTCGGTGACAGTCCTTAAATTAAGATTTAACTTTTGCGTCGGCATTTTTGTTATTTTTATAGTTCATACTATGACCTTTTACTTTAACTTTTGCGTTGTTATTATTTATGTTATTTTCTCGAATCGAATTCTTGTTTTCAATGAAATTGGTCATATCTGAAAAGCTTTTGTCTTGCTTTATTTATATACAAACGTATTTTTTACTCTAAACATATCAAAACTGTAGTAAGAGTTATTATGTATCAATCGCTCATCTGACCCATTGGTTCCACATATCACCATCATACATGAAAAGATTAAGGAAATTTGAGAGAGAATGCTTAAGAGTTTCAACCTCAATGTGCAGAACGCCGCAAAGTGCTTTCTCAAAACTCTACTCAAACACAATACTTTATAATTCAACAAAAATCATATGGATTGATAACTTCATTAGTGACCCCATCAGAAAATAAATCGTTCGAAGCTTTGACGGCATGAATGACAACCTTATTTTGGTTCTTATTATACCTGCGATGAATATTTGGAAAAATTTCTACTATCCGTCTAAGTTCCACAAGTATTTCTCGTTAAGACTAAAATTACTTAAATAATTTTATCCATAAACACTTTTAGTGGCAACATACATAAGTAGATCTTATGATTTTATTTATTTTTTTTACCTTTAATGTAATGTTTTTCTCTAATTTTTTAATTACTATCTATCTTTTTCAAACTATGTTCTATGTATATGTATATGAAATGTTGTTGTTTTCTGCCGCCATTGCAATTGTAATTGAGCAAGCAGTAAAATTTTTTTTTGTTTTTTTTTATTACTATGTATTTGTTTTTTTTACCATCACATTGGTAGGGGGCTGTACCCATACTACGTGACCCATTTTTTGAACTTTTGTACCTCCTCCTACCCTCCCACGGTGACCAACCGTAGGATGTGGCAAGACCACCCCCCAACCTTAGTTGTCACGCTGTCATTCGTAAATGTTATTTTGAATAAATTTTTGGAACCCATAAGAAAAAAAAAAGGTCGACATTTCCCTAGAAAATTTTAACTCATTTTTTAGTCGACTTTTCCGTGCAGAATATTAAGTACGTGACAAACGCCTAACCTAACCTAATAAAGTCTGAAAAACGATCTATTCAATCATTTACAAAAATTCTATATATCTTGTTCTTTCCTCTTGGCTAAGCGCTTGACTGTAAATTAGTGCTGTTGCAGACAGACCAGACTATGAAGCCGGGTATAGATGGTCAGAGGTGGCACTGCCTCTACACATAAAACTGGCGCTTAAGTGCCAGTTTAAAACGCACAACTAAGTAGATACAATTGTCTTCAGGAAGGGGTCTAGGTAATGCTGCTCTTGAAAGGATGTTGAACGCACCCAATTTAGGGCGTGGCGTTTACCAATTCGTATGTACATACATCTAGAGTGCTCGTTCAAACTACGCTTAATATAATTTACGCCGTCGGAAATGTAAAGTATTAACTAAAAGCCCCACGCACACCCAACGCACCATCAAAGGGGCGCACATAAATCATAACTGCACCTGGGCCTAAACTGTGGACCAGCCAAAGCCATGGCAAAGGCGACACCAACAGCGGTAGAGACGCCAAGAGCTTTGACGATGACGACGTCCGCTACTGGCAACAAGTTTCCCACACATAAAGCGGAGCCAGTCAGCTTGTTAT
The DNA here is from genome assembly GCA_949987675.1 of Chymomyza fuscimana. Lineage (NCBI taxonomy): Eukaryota > Metazoa > Arthropoda > Insecta > Diptera > Drosophilidae > Chymomyza > Chymomyza fuscimana. The sequence continues at coordinate 91,694,473 of OX465088.1, forward strand.
ATGCCCTTACCGCCGCCACCAAAGGCGCAAAATATTTGCACGCAAATTTATTGTTGTTCCAGTCAAAGGAATCCGCTATTCACAGCAGATCGTGCGATCCGATCCTCAAAAGGCTACCGTATTCGCTCGGTTGTGACTTGTCAGTGGGTCTGTCTGCATGCCAGTTAGTCTGCCATTTAGGCAGGCCCCCAAAAAAGTCGTTGACATAACTGTACCACCGGGGCCTTACTAACTGTTCCAATGTCTGGCTGTTGAGGCTGTGCGTTGCATGCGTTTAGAACCGTTTCTAGCAAGTGATTTTGGTCCATATAGCCGTGTTGGTCGTCGTCGTTTTTGGTATAAAACACATGTCGAAGCACATGAAAGGACTTGATATGGTTTGGACTGAGATCATAGCCATAGCATGCATGTTTGGCGTTTGAATGGGCATTAATTTTTTCAGCTTTCGCAGGTATTTGGCATGACGGGTTGGCGGGTTGCCGGTTTGTTGTTTTGGTCGACACGAATGGCTATGAAAGGTTAATAAATCAAATGTATATTAAAAGCAAGGCAGGCACGGGCGGCATGTTTGGTTTTGTGGGACAGTTTGCATTGGCAACACTTGTGCGCTTGAGCTTTGCAACTTTGCAGCTTTGCTCTTTGGAGCCAGAGTTCCACAATGTCGGTGAATGTTCCATAACTGTTTTAGCAATATGTTATTATAATTTCCTCAATGCCATTTATGGCAGTCAGACCAACGCGCAATCAAAACCAAAGCCTTTTATGTTTGAAATGAAAAAATTTGGAGCACTTACACCCAATTAAGTTAAGACTTTTCGACTCGGGCAAGGATATCAGTATATTAGGCTTGACAATCATTCACAAAATGTTAAAAAATAATAATTTTTTAATCCATATTTTTATACCCCGTACCTTTATGTGCAAAATTATATTAGATTTGTGCAACTATGTAATAGACAGAAAGAGGCGTGCCAGTCCCTAAATCCTTTATACCAAAATAATTATCATAACCTCGGAGCCGGCGATTAAGCCATGTGCGTCCGACCGTCTTTATAAACACCTAGATTTCGGAGACTATAAGTCATAGAGACATGAAACTATACCAGCTGGTGTGCATAGTTCCATGTGTGTGTCAAAAATAATCAAAATCGGGCAGATACAACAAAAGTTTTAGTCAAAAAAAATTAGACTTCTAATCTTTTTTTGAAGTAATTAATTATGTTATACAAACATAGTGACGTGAGTTAAGCAGTGAGGTGTTCAATCTGAATTAGAGCCAGTTTGCAAAGTAGTTGTTTTTTCCCCTCTTTACTAAATGGGTTATAAGAAGAAAACTCTTAGTTGCATTTAATCTGCATTTATGACCCAGTTACACGGTTTGCAGCACTTGAGCTATCTCGACACGTTCTGGGATTAATTTATAAATTAATTGAATCTATTTTCTAGTTAAATAGCAGCAACGTCATGCTCTAGGTGCCAATGTGATATCAATCAGTAAAGCTGATGGCGCCGAGATCACCAAAGATCTCTGAGATCGCTAAGATCGGCGATCACTGATCGATTGCTCATGACGTTGTTGATGTGGTAGCAGCACATTTGACTTGGTGTTGATCGACATGCTTGCCAGTTGTACGTGCTCGGCATTTCAATGATCGGAACAGCGATCGGTTACATATGTGCATGCATATACATACATACATAGTATGCACGGAGTATATTGCAATCTCTGATTAACGGCTTACCGATGGTGTCTTCTAATTGGAACAACAAAAAAAAAAATGGTCAATTGCCAGGTACTAAAGATAAATGTCTTGCGGGATCTTTAGATCGATCGCCGCTCGATCCACTCAGTAAATGGCAGGGAACGCGGTCTACTAATAACTTTAAATTAAATTAAAACTCCGCCTATTTGCGTTCTGTTCGTCGTGCAAGTCGTGATCATCATCCGCGGATAGCTTGTATATTAAACAAAAAATATGTTTTCACACCAAGCTTTAAGGTGGCTTGTAAACCATGTAATAAAGACTAAGTTAGAGTTTTTCAACAGGTGCAGACAGCAGATAGCTTACTTCTTGTTGTATTTGTGGCAATCGTTTAAAGCAAAACCCGTCTGCAAATGGGCCCTGAAACATGGTTACTCCATCGTTATGTGCAGTTATGTATTTGTAAATAAATTACTACACTTGCTGTTGTGGTAACAAAACGCTAGATCTACGCTGGATTTATTCTCAAGAAAGTGACTTATTTTGTATACCTACTATTCCATTGTACTTGCCTCTTTCCTGTGCTAACCCAAGTTGTTTGATAGTCAGCAAAATTAATCTCTCAATCGTCTCCTTTTTTGTAGTTAAAAGACCCCACACAAGTCACCGAAATAGACCGCCGTGGATTCTTATTGATTTATAGAAATTGCCCAGAGCTTTACTTCGTCTGAATCCTCAGCGCCTCATCGATATTGATATCAAAACCGCTACACTCTCCACCATCATCGACCATTGGCATTGTTGTGCTAATCAGCATTCAAGTTTATGTGACAGTTTAAAGTGTGCCACACACATGGCCCTCTCGCTGACCGATGTGGCGCTGGCAAGGTGTTGCTGCCAATGATCTTTACAAGACGCAGCATCTCTGTCTTTCCTTGGCACTTTCGTTGTGGCCGTGCTATACACATTGATAATTCAATTTTTTCTTAAATTTCTTCTTTTATCTTGACTCAATTTTTTTAGACCACCAGCATGCTGATCGCCGATGCAACCATCTACTAGATATCTATTCATAAGCATACTGTTCATCTGGGCACACTAGTAATCACCAGCGATCATAACAATCGTCACCATGCGGTCCCAGTAGACTTTGCTGCCGTTGCTTTAACTGCGGGCTGTGTGTGGCCTTTGTTAAATTTATTGTTCAATTTTATTGTTAATTGAAATTCAACTAGTTTAGTATGTCGCCTTTGATCGGATCGATTCGTCCAAGCTCGTTGGGCGCGGTCGGTTCTTGGGGCTCTGTTTGTGTTTCTAGTGACCTCTGTTAAACTGTCATCTGAATTGAATTGTTGTTTCATAATTCTGTTAGCTTTTGATTATGCGGTCTCTTTAAAGTTGCTAGTGATCCTGATTTATGATCATCTTTAGCACATATTTACGGTCTTGAGTAGGAGTATACGAAACTGTTTGTTTACTGATCATAAAATTGTTTTTACCGTAACGCTTATGGGCTTATTATTTAAATGACATTTTATCAATATATGTATGCAACTTTTTCTAATCTACCCTCAGTAAAATTGTCTTCCCGATTAACTAAGTTAAAGAGACTCCACATTATAAGGGTCGGTCGAATAGTTGGCTAAGTATTGAGTTGGGTTTAAAACACTCAATTGCCATAAAGACTACAACAATTTCCTGATTAACACTTTAAAAAAGATTTAACCGCCGGCGACAGTAGAACGTACACAAAATATACAGATGAAGTGCCTTGCTCTGCTTTGACTGCGTCTGGCCCAATCTGGTCCGGTTTATTCTCAAGCAGTGGCGCGTGCGCGGTGGCCGCTGCTCGTTAGAGACCATATTCTACATGTGGATGAGCAGAGACAAATTCTAATGCTTGGATAAGAGATATTATTATGCTCGGATGTGCGCTGAGCTTCGTGCTGATTGTCTGTAAGTAGCTGAGGGCAAAAAGTGCAAATTACATAAAGTTACATAAAGAAGCAGACGTTTTGAGAGTGCGCGTTTTGAATTTGGATTTAAACTTGTTATTACTTATGCATCGCGGCTCTATGCGGAGATTTTCCGCATTCCTTGAACAATTTAGTGGCGCGAAAATACTTCTTGCATATTCTTTATAACGATCAACGAAAAGCCTTGTGCGACTTGATTATACTCTATTCAATTTTATTGATATTGCTTTCTTTTCAAGGCTTTATAGTGGGTTACGTTGCACCTAAAGCATTTGGTGCATCTGAAATATCAATACCAAGCTTATTTGAATCAATAACGCAAATCGATGTTTGAAATGGGAAGGGGTTAGGTACAATACAATAATGGCAAAACATAAGTGTTCAAATGGGGATGATACAAAACATTTGTATAGATAGGATATTCGGCCTTGGAAACATGGAAACATCTTAGTGGCTTTTTTCTACGCCAAGAAGGGGTGCTATCAATACAAATTACAAAAATTTAGTTGCGGTTTCTGGTTATACAAAACGGCTGTTGAAGCCAATCAGCCCATAAGCTTGCCACAAATTTTGCAGGTCTTTGAACCTTTTTATCTGTAAAATTAATTTCTGAAAATTACTTTCAGCTAAATAGATATTGTACTTTAATTGGTTATTTTATTCTGGTCATATATTGTAGCTGAAGGTCGTCGTGGTATGGGTGTTGTACCCGAGTCTTGTTTCCGTTTCTTGAATGGGTTGGTTTTTACGGCTGGGTCACTGGGCCAACGCATCCTACTGAACCAGTAGGAGACGCACAGGATATTAAGGCATCCTGTTATGCTTTTGTGGACACTTTTTTATAGCGAGCCGCTTGCTACAAGATCAGACGGTCGCTTTTCGCCGCACCTAGCCTGGTAAACAGACGCTAATATTATGGATTGTTCTTTGTTTCAGCATTCACCCTCGACCATACCTACTTTGCTCTAAGGATCACTATACGTAGTGAGTCCACTCAAGGTGGCAATACCCTTTAGTTTATGTTCAAAGAGTAAAATTTTGTGCGCAATATATGGTGTATCATCAAAATGATCAGGACGACAAAAGGAATTAGCCATGTCCGTTTGTGTGTCCGTCTTTGATTGTCTGTTTCTCGAAAAACAAAAGAGCCAAGAACTTGAAATTTTACCGCATGGTTATGGTTATTTGCACTTCGTTTTTTGATATTGGCTTTCCTTTCTTCTCAATAGAATTTCGTTGTTAAATCGTGCATTTTTCAACCTACAATACTGAAATTCGCCACTGGTTGAGAACACATCTGTGTGTGCAAACATGTCTTCTGTTTTCCGTTTAACATAACCCATCTAACAATGAAAGTTATTTAAAAGCCTCTAGTTATAGCCAAAAATGAAGAAGCCCCTCTAAAATCAAACTACAGTCACAAAAATCGCTTTGTAGACTCATTCACAAAACCGGGTAAACAATCTAGAAATTAAATAAATTACAGGGTGTAGTATAGTCAGAATATCCCAACTGATCGTCAATTTTATTATTTACTCATTTAAAAGGTTGCAATAATTAAGTCGTTCCTGTATGCCGAACAATCAGTCTGTCTCTCTTTTTGGTGAAGACTTTTTTTTTATAGAAACTCACCACAGCGTTTCTCTCCTTTTTTTCGAGTAATTTTCGAATATCGAAACGCAGCTTGCAGTTATCGATCGTTTCCCCTCCATTTGCTGCTGGCAATATCAATGTAAATAAACCTTTTCTAAAGTTATGCGCGCTAAAATATAAACAATTCTTAAACAATTGATAAAGTGTGTCAGATATTTTAGAGCTATTAGTGAGTTTTTGTATAATGTAATATAATCAAAAACTATAATAAACAGTAGTTCTTCTTCTCCCAAACCCTTGTTTACCTCTTTTCGGACTCGCCTATGCTGCTCCTGAGGTGTGGGTATGCGATCTCAGCATTCGTCTGCAGGCATTCCGATCCTGGATCATGTCGTCGCTGAGACCCATTCGTTGATGATTTTAAAAAGGTAAGGTTTTTGGCACTTGTGTATGGATATTCGTTAGTTATGGACTTTCCTTTTACACCGGCGGTTGTCTCCAGACCCGGTAACCAATCGCATACACTGATCTTTGGAAGATCTTTAAGATGTTAAAAATAAACAGTAGTTAATATATGTATATTAATCCATCGGTCGATTTCCTAGATGGGGTAGGATATGATAAAGGATAATAGGATAACTTTAAATTATTCAAGCTTTCTGATAATTTTTACGCTTTGGAAATAAAACGATTACATTTTGGATCAGAGGAACTCTTAGTTTTATGGTGCATTGGTAGCATCAGAAATCTGCCAGATTCCATTCAAATTGAACAAGAATTGCGGCAGAGCCATTAAAGTCAAAACTCAAACGGTCGGCTTTGTTTCCATAATAAAAATAACAGCAAAATGTAACTATGACTATTTATTTATGAGCCAGGCGCATGGCAGCCGCAGCAGGCGGAGTATTTATAACTATTGATTTTGGCCTGGAAGCAGCAAAAAGGCAACAACACAAACAACAGCAACTGCAACAACAACCAGTAACAGCAACTACAATTAAAGTCAAGTCGCTATGCAAGTGGTTAATGGCTTTTTTGGTGCAAGGCCCAGCTATTTCTCAAACATGCAGCTAGGAGACTAACAGGCTGGGAGACTGATGGACTTATTGGCCAACTGCTGCCCAGCTGCTGTGTTTCCTTATAGTGTTGATCTGCTTGGCAGCTATGCAAATGATGTCATTTGCTATTGCTTTGGTGAAAAGGAACAAGGGGTAGGAGGATGAAGTTTTGTGTGGTGTTTCCTAGTTGGTGCTTTGCTGTTGAATGGACTAGCGTCGCGACGAGGCGGCAAGTTGACAGTTAAATAGTTCAATGTTGGATTTTGCTTGCGGCGCGTCGTAGCTAATAGATCTTGTGACCACCATTTGGGAACTGCTTTAGACATTTATTGCATATCTTATGACCGAGTCGATCAGCTGCACTCTGGTAATGCCATTGGTATTTGGCCGTGTTCTATTTGTTATAAAGTTGTACAATTGTGCCCATCATTCGTTTACGTCGTTGCGAAAATCTTTCGCCCGTTTACTCGAAATAAAGTAACTGCGAATCCATCTCTGTTAGAGGGACTAAGATTTCGAAATTAGAATGCGACAGATTTAAGTTAAACATTGCGACGTACATGGGTTAAACTGCGCAGCTTAACCTTTGCTGCTACGCGTGCCAAAAAGCAACAAACGAGCTTTTTACGATACAGGAAACGTCCATTGCAGTTAAAGCCAAAGCTAAGAGCAGCAACAACAAACGCAGCATGCGTCCTACCATGTTGAACTTGGCTCACAGATTTATAACAAAGATATCGCAGTGACTTTAGCGTCGGCAGCAATGGCTTGGAAAACTCGATGATGATTCCCCGACGCAGCATGACGGCGGAGCACCTTCGTGGCTGCATGCTATGAGCTATTAGAGTTCACCCAAACTAAACCAAAGCCCGAGACCAAGACCAAAACCAAGCCAATGCAAAACGAAAGCATAGCCTGGCCAAGTCAAGTCAAGCCAAAACGTACCATGCCAGGCATTACATCGAGGCAATCCATTAGTGTGCCGGCAATTTTTGTTCTTGTTGTTGTTGGTGGTGTTGTTGTTGTTTTGCAAACTACACCGCACATCGTCGGCAACTAACAAATCGTTCTGTAATTTGATAGCTTCGAAGTTTATGACTATGGCCTCGCAGTACTTAATGGGCACTCGGCTCGACTGCATAGAGTTGCGACAACCTGGTCCACATCTCGGCCAACTTCTAGCTTTGCTAGACAGCTGCTGCAGTCGCCAGATTGCCAGAGATTTTCACCCAAAAATCAAAATCTAACAACTCTTTTTGGCCCCGATCTGAGTGACTTGACTGCTTGGCAAATTGCACAAAATATGCTAAAAGGTTTTGCTAGATCAATTTAGAGATCTTAAGCCAAGATAAGAATTTCGTTTATTAGCAAAGCAGACAAACATGTTGCGCTTAGTTACTTAATCTCGAAAAACGCACGGACCAGGGCGTTGTCGGAACCGGCAGTTGTAGTAACTATGTACTACAACTACTACTAATACTAGTACATAATATCAGCAAATACACATGTTCAGGTTCATATCTGATCTGATCTATGCAAACGATGCTGCAGCGCATTCAATGGAATGACAAAGCAGCTGAAAGTCAAGTGCCGAAAGCATTTAAAGCGTTTTCTTGCTCTCCTGCACAGGTGCAACATTCATTTCAAGCTACTCGGTGGGTTGGAGCAGGCGGATGACGGGTGTGCTTTATGTCTATGCGAAATTGGCATAAAAGGCGCAATCCAGCGCCAGGCCAAACAACCATGTACATACTGCTTTTGTTGCGGCTCATATGGCTCGCCGTTGCGCATGTTGCATAAGATGGTGCAACCGTTGGCCATTTAGTTACTTGATTAATGACCACTTATGCACATACATATGTACATACTATACATATTTGCTATTTCGCTGCGACATGGGCATGTCAGTCATTCTGACCAAAGCCAAGTAGTGGGATGTGTAGTCGTCGTATGATTTGAACGACTGATGCCTTGGCAGATATAGTGGATAAGAAAAGCTTTTACATGCCCCAAAGGCGGCAGTCATGCCATAGTTCACATAAGATTTATAATGGCCTAAAACTGACATGGGGTCAGCTGGTTTGTTTCGTATCAAGCTGACTGCCACATGGCTGCCAACGTTGTCACCACCAACTTGTCTTCCAAGCACCAGCACTAGCTCCAGCTTCAACTTCAGCTGCAGCTTCACTCCTAGTACCAGTCTCCTTGTCAACTTGGCGACATCCACGTCATACACTGAATATGTTTACATTTCTTAGTCGCTTTGGCATGTCACAAAAATTGCAACTTAATTAAATAAAACTTAAACAGATCTTGTTGGCTGCATCTTTCTGCCAGTCGCTAGTTGCAATCAGCAGTTCCCCCTCCCTCGATTTGTGGCGACTACTTATTGCGTGTCAAGCAAACATCATGCGTAGCGCAGTTTTTCTGTATTTTCAGCTTTTCTAGTTATTTTTCCATTTTACTCTTTTTTTATGTAACGCTCTCCTGCGTCTTTTTACATGTTACACCAATTTTAGTTTGGAAAATCCTTGTCGAGTCTTAATATGATTTAGTAGCCACATGCATGGCTTGACAAGTGTCCATTTGAATACTCATTGGCTCAACAAGCGGTCGTCGCCGTCTCCATCGCCTGTTTTGAGGCATGTTGCAGGCAGCCGCTGACTTTGGAGCGGCTACTACTTCTGGCTGGTTACTCTCCGGCTGCGAAACATTTTAAACATTGACTTGTGTGTAATTTAATAAAATTTACATAATATTTTGTTTTTAATGAGACCTAAGGTGATGTTTAAATGCTTTGACTTGGCTTAGTAGCGTTAGGACTCAAGTTTGATACTTTTGGCCAACCACTTAGTTGCCGACATTCGTGTTGGATTTCTTTTTTTTTTCTCTTTTTTTTTTGAGACTTTGTTGCGTCCTGCCGCAAAAAGGATTTAATTGCCTGACAAATTGGTCGCAACTTAATTAAAGTTGATTAAAAAGAGTATTATATGTTGGTACTACAAGCCACAAAGATTTATATAAAGCAAACTAATTAAGTCACATTTTGCGGCACTATCAGTTACCAGGTTATATTTCATGTTGATGGGACCAGGCAGCCTGGCGCTTGGCTACTTCATTGTGCGACATCCAATCACAACAGCAAACACCTTTGCAAAATGCAAGCGTTACGATAACTAAGGTACCTCATCTCAGCTCTTGGGCTATGCCAAACCAAGCCCCAAAGTAGCTTGGCGTGCCCTTGTCGGTTAATAAGAGTAGATTATTTATGTTTATTAACTTAACATGTTTACATTTTGTAAAACGAGACTTTTAATGTGAACTTTATCATAAGACTTTTTCAACTGCAATTGGTTGGAGCCGGGGTCTGTGTCGCTTCAGAATACGCTACATGAAATGTATGATACGATGAACAGCTTCATCATACGATTTAAACATCCTTATCAAACCTTATACATATGACATATATCAAATTGTTATTATGCTTGAGTATTGGGCGAAATAACCTCCTTCCGAATATTTGGCAGCCTGTAATCCCTTATAAGACCACCATTGTACATACCTAAAATAGATTTAATTTTCTTTTTGGGCCCCACACAGTTTTAATTTCAATATTTTTGCAGGGTGTTCAAAATTCCGACACACTGTACACAATTGCATTTCCAAACTTCTGTCCGATAGCTGCAAACCGCTTTGGTTGTCTTGCCATGTCATTCCATTTGGCGATGTGGCGCTCCTTGCCACATTTTAATGACGTCTGATCGGCCAGACCTGGTTCTCTTAATGCATTTTTACATGATCATATGCGTTTATCTTTTATTTCTCTGAGCTGCGACGAATACGACTCCATGGTCTGTTATCGGCCGGTTTGCTTTGGCACTCATTTAATAAGTTTGTTCTGCCTAAGAGATTACATGAACCTGCAGTGTTCACTCGCAATCATATTTTAGGCCGTACCGAGCACAGGTTTCCAGTTGGCGAACTGGCCAGTGGACAGCATACTATACTACTATCTCTGGCATGCCATCCCAACCATTCCAACCCCATTTGCTTCAATCGGAAACGACCTGACTAGGCCATGCCCGACACGTTTGGATATCGTATATGAATGCCGTTGACGCCCAGCCCTTTTTAAGTTGGGTTAACGTGTTTCGTTTGTATATAGTATCTCTTAAATTTTTTTTCGTTTTTGTATGTGAGTGTCGGAAAGTATCGTGTGACATATCGAGTGTGAAGTGTCAATTTGAATTTATTGATAAGGCGCTGAGATCGCATTGGAACAGGAATGGTTGCACTATAATACTAACTTTGAGCAAATCCGACAGCACTGCCACTGCTATTAGGCATTACGAATTAACCATGCTAAATATGCCAGAGTTTGCACAATTACAAGCACATAAATATCCAAGCATTTTGCATATGCATTTGGGTTAAAATTTATTAAACGTTGATTTGCAAACGAGTTGAAGCAATCAGGCTAAAGTACAAGACCAAGACCCAATGTGTGTGTGTCCATAAAAATGTTTATGGAGCGCATCAGTTCGGCGCAAATTGTTATTTATCACGGGGTACAATAAATTTGAGTGAATTGGCAGCATTTTCATATTTTCCAGAGGGTAGCAAAGCGGTGCGAAGGGAACACAGGCATTTCTGACCAACTGGACCGGCATAGCATCTAATCAATTTTGGTATGTCTAAATCAATGATTAAGAATGTCAACGTTTTTGAAATGCCAGGAGACAGACAGCCGCGAATATAGCCAGCGAGGCGGTCCAAGCTTAAATTGAAAAGTAAAGCAACCCAAAACATTGTATCTCCGCATTTGTATATGAGTGTGTTTGAGTATATTGACAACAATTCGATGCGGCTACGACGACAGGAAACATCTTGTAAAACTAGCTAAAGGTACATGTTGTGAACATGAAAGGGCCAAGCCAGGACAGAGCTCGCCTGGCCCGATCAGCTTTTATCCACAGCCGCAAATCCACAATGAGAGCAACAACATTATAATGAATAACCTAGGCCGGCGCACGCGCGACGCCTTTTTTTGTGCAACTGCACCAGCTCCCTCCGACATCTGCCTGCCCAACACATTGGACACTCCGCGCAGCAATGGGGATTCATGGATCCGTAGCTGGGACCGATAAATAAAAAGGGGCGCGCTGGCACTGGCACTGGTACTGGCACTGGCGACAATGAAACGTCTATTTTGTGCATATCCACTGAGGGCAGGCTAATGTACACGAATGTGTTGCAATTGTCACGCCAAGTGAAGTAACAAATTTATGAATGCACTGTTTTGCTCTGTTTTCTGCTGCCAAAAAGGGTGTTCGTTCAGGCACAAGGTTCAGATGAGTCCGCCGTCCTACAAGGCGACAACGACAACAAGACAGAGATGGGACAACGATGCCAATGGGAACGGCGACGTGTGTGTTTGACTTGGCACGCGGCGTATTCCTTATGCCCGCCCCTCTACAAACCAAAACTCATAAATATGTTAAGAGTCAAAGTCAAAAGTGTTACGGTTTGACTCTGCTATGCTTTACTTTACTTTACTTTACTTTACATTGGATATTACGATATACGACCAAAAAAAAAAAAAAACAAGAAAACTTTCTCATTAAGACAACTTTTCTTCTTCTAGAGTTCATTCCAATATGCCTGCAAAGGTACATTTCGTCTATCGTGTCGCGTTGCCAACCCAAACTAAAAGCTAAAAGCCAATTTAAATGAGTTGGCCAGAAATGAGACAGGCACGCATTTTAAAAAGCCAGACCAGTTAAGCGCACCAGCCTCCAAATTGTAATTAAATCGAAAATATGAGCGATCCAGACTAAGCGGAGCTTGCTTGGTTGGAAGCCTCATCATCAATGCTGGAAACGCATTTCAATGATTTATTGAATTTAAATCACTTGTATTGGCAACGCTCCCGCTGTGAATTTGTGACATTTTCGTAAACGAAAAATGCCAGTTACAAGTTTTTATTGGATGCAGACTGTCAACTGTTCCAAGTCGAAGCAAGAACCACTAACACCAGCAGATAGATGCTTAAACCATAAACACAATTGGGATAAGCTAAGAAAGTAACGTTCAAACTCATTGAATAACTAAGGATGATTAAACATTAATAGAAGAAGAAACAATTTTCTTTGGGCTAGTTTCTATTTTAATATAGTTATTATATTATATACAACTTTTTAGCTCGTCTCACTTGGCCTTCTTAAAATATCATAAATATATTATAAAACATAACAGACCAATCAATAAACGCATATAAGTGCTGGTCACAGTCCAAGTAACTCCAAGACAGTCCAGCACAGGTCAGTTGTAAATACATCACCATCATCATCCAGATTCACGTCTGCCCTGCTATGCACTACGAAAACTGGAATTAGTGTTTTCCTCGCTATTTGATGACATGTTTGTTCATTAATTAGAAAGCTTTGGGTTTGTTACAAACATCCAATATCCACGAACCGTGCAACAGCTCCTAATTAGAAAGAAAAAAAACTTGGAAAATGACTTCATTAGAAAACTATAACAAGCTTGTTAACGTCATGTCTTGACTCTATTTTTGGGGGCTGCCTCCAATGCGGGTTAAACTTAATAGCCGACCCAGTCTCTGGCCTCCTTTTGTTTGGAGTTTAAAAAATAAAAAGAGAAAAAAGATTTCGAACCGCGTAAAGTTTTAATTATTTTATGGGCGTGTTATATGGATGTAAACCTCCCATAGATGTATAGTGCTGAAGTCGAGCGCCGTCAGTCGGCTAAGAGTCAATGTAAATAACTTGTAGTTACAGCATTCTATCCCATAAAGTTTTCTTTTATTGCATTGATTTCTCAACTAATTATCGGCATGGTTCATAAAAGCATGTGAGGTTCCAATATTAGTTATATGCCAGCTACATATATGTTTGTGTGGTGTTGTATTTTGTTTTATACCAACTTTATGGCCTCTTAGCTAACAGCGACTAAACAGGGTTTAATACAATTCAGATACATCAATTTTATTATTACGAGTCTCATTATTGGTTAATAAGAAATGGGTTTTCTTTTTAATAAATTGCTAAACAAATTGGAATTGTCAACTATTTCTTTAGTATTATTCTGTAATGTAGATGCAAAAGTAAGATTATTTGTTTTTAAATGCACTTTTTGATTAACTGACAACCAATGAAAAATGTATAAAGTTGCAAGAACTACCTATCTACTCTCGATGGATAGAACATGGTAATGATGATCCCTAAAAGCGACAAATATAATTTTCTTAATAATGCCTTTTTAAATTATTGAATACCGTGTGCTCCGACTCCTGCCTGCTAACGATTCTTGTTAACATATTTCAAATTTTTATATGTATATATTCTTATATAAGCTCCGAATATTCTTACCAAAATTTGTAATTCTAGGTAATTTTATAGATATAGTTTACAAACTTTAGGAAAATCATTTGAGCAAAAATTCACTAGTCTGCAGCTCAATAAACTTATTTATCATTCGTTATTTTCAGAAGAAGAAATCACTAGCTTCTGGCCAAAAGCTGTAATATTAAGTCTCAAAAATCTTCGAAAAAAGCACTTAACACTGTTAAAGTTCAAAATTCCAAACAAGAACTAGTTGCAGTCGAAAACAATAGAGCGGAATAGTGAGCCAGCCATCCCAAGCTTAGTCGAGAGCTTTCGTACTGTTAGATACTTTATTGGAGTTAACGTACAAATATGAAATAAAAATCTACTTGTCGCTGGCGTCATTTCAGGATCGCTATAGCGCTATATACCTTTTGTAGATCAAACCACTTTTCCCACGCAGCCTTCAAGACGGACTTAACATTAGCCATTACTCTTGTATATCTTGGTCTAACTTTCGATAAAAACTACTAACCTATAGAAACCACTTAAGTAAGTATTGGCATCTTATATACATTTGTGAACCGAAAATCTCAGCACCCAATATATACTACCATGTTGGTAAGCCGCCCAAGCTACAAATTGTCCAAAACAAACTGGGTATAATGATTCTCTACCTCGCATTCTACTGCTCGACCTTCTGTCTCGACATTTACCATTTTTTACTCTGATAAACCAGACAATTTGTCAGAGGCCGATTAGCAGTTAATAAGAAATGTATAGCTATAGTCTTAGTTGAATTCTGAACAAAAAATAATCTTTGTTAGGTTTTTCAACCTTTCTTTTTCTTTGTTTGTCAGTTATGAAGCTAGAATTAAGTCAAGCCGTATAACATTTGTTAATCTTGAAAATACCAGAAAAAAAGCCTCGCAATAAGTTTAAAAGACGCAAATGCCGAGTATTAATTTGAAGAAAGGACTAAATATTTAGATTTGCCAGCTATCTCTCGATAAAATGGGATTGCTCATTGCATAAAATTAATATTCCGACTATAATATACCCTGTATTATTTGATTTTAACGCATCAAGATTCAACTTTCTACGAGTAGAATTTGGTGATAAATACTAAAATACTGAAACCGAAAAGTAAAAATTTTAATTGCACAGTAGAAAAGGTAACTAATTTAGCCTGAACTCTGTATTTAAAAATTAAACTCCACATGTATTCATAATGTCTTAGATTTAGTGAATAAAATTGAAATTGAAATTGAATTGAAAAGTAAAAATTTGTATAAGTATGATGGATGTAGCTTCTTCATAAACAGTTTTAATAATAGCTTTCTTTTAGTGACCTATGGGTGACCTATAAATTTTTAAATGTGTCTTCTTCGCAAAAGGGGTACAAATTTGTCTATAGAACTCATGAAGTTCACAAAAAAAAAAAAAAAAAAAAAATTTATACCCACGAAACAGTAACCAAAAAGGAAGGGGTGGGTAAAGAGTTTCAGTATAAAAGCTTATAACTTGGCCAAAGACAATATACAAAAAACAAGCGTGCTCAATATTTGAAGAGCGTTAAAAAAAATTGTTATTTTTCTTTCGACTTTCATTCTGTTGATTTTTGTCTGTGCTTATCGTATCCTTTTTGCAGTTAATGGCAGAAAGAATAGATGAAATAAGTCAATTGTCATGCCATGGAATTGATTTTATCTTAAAAATATACAAATAATAAAACGTAAAAATAAATTTCAAAAACAATATTTTCATTATCGGATATCACCGCAGTGTAGAATTTTAAAGCCCAGAGTTTCAATCGCCTTAATAGCAAAAGCGTACATAAGGATACATAAATTCGAAAAATATTGGTTTCAAAATTGAAATTCAGTTAGATTCCTAGACGAGCCAACTATACTTCATTTATTTTTAAAAATGTTCAACCAATTTTGTATTTTTGTTGAGGCTGTTCCTCACTAGAATGTTTTATTTTTTACGTTCGCGTTTCAGAAATTTATTGTACAAGCTCTTTTACACCTGTTTTCCAGAAGTGTCTGGAGTAATGGAAACACTAAATAGAAAATTGCAAGTCTTTGAAGTAATCTACTAATGACTAAGAAAGTCGACCGTTTTTGGGTTTAACTACGTATACATAGATACAATGGGTATCTACTAATCATAAATCTCTACAAATACTCAGGTCAAACTTATTTATATGACAGGCAAATCACTTGGGCGTTCAACCAACACCTTTTTACAGTTCAAATTGAATTCAATTTTCCGCAAAACTCTCACGACTTTATTTAATTTGGCCAACAAAATCCATTTTTATGATCAATCATGATGCCCGTCCGCCTATCTGTCCGTCCATCTGCCAGTCTGATTTTCTGACTGGTTACCTAGCCTACTAGCGTGCATGCACCTCAAAGTGCTTCGAAATTGGCAAATTAGCGTTGCATGACATGAAAAATTGCAGCAATCTAAGGCAAAGTAACTCACAAGATATATGGCATTAAGATTTATATACTATACCTATAATATAAGACTTTACTCGGTATTTATAAATATTGAAAGTTTAAGTTTTGTTGCCAGCTAATTAAACTGGGGACAAATGCATACTAGAAATTAAAATTAATTTTAAAATCGATTTTATCTCATTTATCGTTATCTAATCGGCGGCATCTGCAAGTCAGCGATAAAAAAAAAAATTTAAAAAATTAAACGAAAACGAAAAAATGAGGAGCACAACTTGATCGGAATACGAATGTGGAATTAATTATGCTTTTCCCTTCGGTATTTTATGCTTTTCCACAGCAAGTTGTAGCCCTAATGACTTGCTTTGACACTTTTGGCTTTGCCTAAATATGCCCGAGAAAAACTTGAATCGAAATCCCCATAAATTCAACAGCAATTATGTCAGTTTATTTAGAGCAAAGCGTTTGATAATTTATGTTGCCCAAATGAGAACATAAATTCAAATACCTATACCCATAGCTATTGGACCAAGAGAAGTTCACAATTAAAAGATGATTTTTGTGCTCCTAACAGCAGGTGTTAACTAGACAAACAAATATTTTATATGGGAGTACCAACACAAAGTGCTTACAACTGTGGGCCTGATTGATTGCAAAGTTTGGATAACTAAGTAAGTAAGGTTTCAAAAGCTAGTGGGTCAACCGTTCGAAATACACTTCTTAAGCAGGATTTATTGGACTGTACACAGCATCCGTATAGAGTAGATCGACACAGGAATACCTTCAGTAGATCAGTTGAAAACAATGAAGTCGCAGTATGGCCACCCTTGATATTGAGGGTGCCAAGTCAAATCTAGTCATGGCGAACATGGGAACAAAAGGTCCCTCCGCAACCGATACCATAACTCGTGATACATGAGAGCTTTATATTCGCGTAGAAGGATGATGATGATGTGAGTAGGGTGTGAGTTGTTTGCATCCCCCTGCACTGGGACCAGCATGTAGATCTTTTGTGCACCCGCAGAGAGGGGGAAATGGGGGATTCACCCCGGGCCAGGAGTTTTCTCAGGGGCCCGGTGTAACTACTGTCGGTATAATTTTCTGAAATTTGCTGTACTGCCAAAAAAATGCTATCCCGATGCATTATCTTTTTCGAGTGAAAAAGTTCGTCGTACTGATTCAAGCTGAAGGTGTAATAGAGGGGCCGGTACATTTTCCGCCCCCGACCCGGATTTTCTCTCTACGGCCCTGTGCACCCGTATATAGCTTAAATCTTATTTAACGATAGGGTTTGGTAGTCCACTTCTTCCAATGTTTAGTTAGCGCTGAACAGTTGGCAAGTAGGCGTTCCATGGTTTCATCCTCTTTGTTGCAATATCTGTATATTTCTTTACCGAGTTTGGCCATGTGGTATCTACATAGGTAGTGGCCAGTAACGGCACCGCATAGCATGCGTAGGTCTCTTCTATTTAATTCAAGGGCTTCTGCCCCCCTTTTTGCATTGAACTGTAGGAATTTTTTCAGTAATAAAGTCCTTCCAAGTTGTCCCAATAGGTTTTTACCTCTTGTCTTGTTTTTTCTGACATAATGTTTATAATATCGTTTTTGTAAAGCAATACAACGGGCTTGGTCCTATGAAGCGCTCCTCCGCCACTTTTTTGGCTTGTATATCCGCTGCTTCATTACCTTCAAATCATTTGTGCGCAGGTACCCATACTCGTACCTTGTTACGAGTTGCCAGTAGGTTAAGGTTGTTGTGGCATTCAAGAACAGATTTGAACATGAATTTTTAGATAGAATATATATTTTTATTCTTTTCACATTACGGTCCAATAGTGTTTATTGCAAACAATTCGGCATCGAATATTGTTGCGTCTTTGCATAATGAGATGTGCGTATGGAAGCGGGGACCGACTACCCCTGCACCTACTCCTTCGTTCGTTTTGGATCCATACGTGTACCGTTTTTGGGCATCATCCCGCACCCAGCTTGGGTTGTTTTCCCATTCGTCCCTTGTGGGTATATAAATTTCGTAACTTTTTGTTGGGCTAACTACTGGGTATATTTGATTGTTGAAAGTTGCAAATTGCTTTGCACCCTTTGCCCAATTTAGCATTGCGAGCTGTCCTTTATGATCCCCAGCTATGAATTTATATATCTTGTGGAGGCTTACAGCCTCTTTACGATTATGTGCAGCGGTGTGACGTTGAGATGCCTCCAATCCTTCTGTGGGTGTTGTCCTCATCGCTCCAGTTATGCTAAGACATGCAAGCCTTTGAATCTTAGTCGTTGTACGTTTGGGACCACAGCTCTTCTGTGCTATAGGCAAAATCACCACCAAACAGCTGCTACGAGAAAGGTAGAGATCCAATCAATAAACAAAATCTCAATACACAACGCCACAACGGACTGGTTGAGAAGCGCTAGGGCTAGTAGGGAGCCCAGATCACATTTTTATTATTATTAAATGCTCGTGTTCAATTCAAGACTGAGGACCACCAGGTCACATTGCATATTGCCAACCAAGACACTTGTCAGCGCCGGCGCCAAGAGCTCCCCTTTTTTTAAAAACTGTAAATGAGTGGCACACTGCTTGACTTAATTGCTATCTAATTAAGTTGTTAAAATGAAGTGTAGCGACCTCCCGAGTGGAGGACGATTTCAGGGGAAGAATTAGTAACATACTATTACTTTTGATATTTGCAATAACTAAGTAGCTGAAATGATTAAGCTGAAGCCATGGTCACCTTAAGGAGTACAAGGCATTTTTCAATTTTTTGGTATTGCATGACTCGAAAAACTGAGATCTTGACAGATTTTGCTTGGACATTCAATAGACTTGGCCTTCACACTTATTCTTTATTATTTTCATAGTGATTCCAGTCCGTTGGCCATCAATAAATTATCCCCATAATGAGCCACAAGAGGCGCCGCTGTCACAGGCATGCCACAAATGTGTTACCAACTCGAATACCATTGCCACATTCGAATTGCATTTAAAATACATTTAAAAAAACGGTCGTCCCATTTATCATTTTGGTTTATTTATTGCTCCTAGCTACGCTACGGATTCCCTCTTTATTTTCTTAATTCACTTGTTGCATTGGATTCCTTTCGAGTCGTTTTGTTTCGCTGTATTCGGTTTCGCAGATCATTCGATGAATAATTGCTACCATCTACGCAAATCGTTATCAGCGCCATAATTAAATAACGCCGGGAGGTAAGTCAGAAAAAAACAAGTGCCATGTGCAAAGTGGTTCAGAATTATTTTAGAACGCCGTACTTTTCATTAAGAGAAATGTATAACTTTCTATTACTCAGAGAGAGCATCTACATAGTTGATAACCGCGATGTGGCATGTTCTTTTAATTGGCATGATTGTGCACATTTGTGAACACCATGACTAAGCAAGCTTTGATCGAGAGATCGGCATATCGATTTCCAGTCAAAACAAAAATCAATTAAACTCTTGTTCGAACCAGCAAACAATCGATCAAGTTGGAGCAGTCAAACAGTTAAAGAAAATTAAAAATTATCACAATACGCCGTTAAAAACAAGAAAAATTAATAATAAAATGTATTTGGAGCTCCTACCACTGGCCCCTCAAAGAACCAGATGCACTGGATACACCAGCACCCAGTATCCAATACCAATGGCAAGTCCCAATTAAATGTTACGCTAAATGAAGCGTAAAATTGTCCGCTGCTGCTGGTCTTAAAGACGGCCAAAAGTATCGGCAAATTGCTACAGCCGAGTACAGGCGGTAGTTTTGCAGGCTCAGGCTGTCGGATGATTGGAAAGGTAAGGCAGCAGCTGTAACAGGAGGCAAATGTGACAGTGTAATAAAAAATCAATTTCACAATAAATATATCGCAGCTACAAGGCTAAACCTGTATCTTATCACCGCTAGGCATCGCAGAGCCTGAAGTGGTACTTACGCATCTGAAGCTGCAGATCATATCGAAACCAAGGAAAGCGGGACAAGGCTTGGCATGGCCCGACGTGTCGGTCAGCCAGGCAAACAAAAGTGTGGTAGCGCGACTGTCAGCGATTGATGTAGCAGCCCTTTATCATTATCACATCTGAACTGAGGGCAGGTACCAATGGATGGTACGTCGGTCTCGTGTCCCGCGCAGGACAAATGCCTAAGCAGCGCGTCAGCCAGTCTGCAAAGTAGCGAGCGAACTGCTACTACTGATGCGATGGATCAGCTCTCTGCTACCCTTACTTACTTCTGTTATTGTATGTTGGTATGTTGTCTGTTATCTTAAAAACCTTGTTGTCGTCTTAATTATTGCGTTAATGAGTTTTCTGTTTACTTTTGCAGCTAACCCGTTTGCAACAGCATTTCGTGCTATTATCAATCAATCGCACATCGACCATCGGTGATCGTCGATCGCAGACCATCGATCGATGGCCTGTACATTGCTCCCATTGCTACCAGTGCTAGCGGCTGAGATTGGACTGCAACACAACAGATCATATTCAACGATAAGCCAAATGTTTTATTTTTTCTTTTTTTTACTACCAGTTACAATATGTTTGCATATAATAAATAGTGTGAGCGCTATCGCATCCATTGATATTTATTAAGAAATGGCGATAAGCAACATATTTTGCTTGTGCCGTGCCGTCTTGTGTCGCACTTAAAATGCCGACAGGATATGATTCGTTTCTTGACCATTCCACCGAGGCGATCCAGCATTAGGGCACACAAATACTAAATCACTTGTATGGTTAGCCCCGTGAACAATCCACCTCCACAGTTTGCCGTCAGCGGTCACGGACCACCATTACAAAGTTCAGAAAGTGATTTACTATGAGAACTCAACATAATTTTAATTAGCATGTTAAGTTATTGTTATGAATCCCTACACAATAGATCAATAAATAAATGATCTAGGTGTGTCGGTCGTTCCATATCATTGCCTGCCTGTCTTCAAGTCTTTGAATTCCCAACTTGATGGGCATTTGATTAATTATGGGAGCACAAATTTCCCACTGTGAAAAAGGGTCTTGTACTGCATTTCTGTAGTCGAGCATGAAATGCATTGAGGCGTGCAGTTTACTTGTTCTTGACTCATTGAAGGAGTGAAGAATTAATGGTTTGTTGATTTATGAATTGACTGGTGGTCAAGTGTACACCTAGACAAACCGAAAAGTAATATCTGATAGGGTTAAAGAGTTAACTATCTGAAACGACATAATTTCGTTCTCTTCGTATGTATTTTTATACCCTGCACCTATAGGTACAAAGGGTATACTAGATTTGTGCGATGTATGTAACGGACAAAAGGAGGCGTGGCAGACCCCAAGTCCTTTTGTACCAAAATGCTTATCATAACTTCGGGTAGCGATTGCGCCATGTTCCGGATAGATTTCAGATACTATAAGAACTTGAGACACGAAACTTTAACAGCTGGTGAGCAAATTTCCTCACAAGATTAAGTTTGTTGAATTATGTAAATATACCTACCAGTTTTTGTGAAAATATTCATGTGGTCATAAAAAACAAATATCTTGGTAGGACATCATTTTTCAAAAACTTTGTTGGTTATAGAGACGAGGAATTATGCTATCTTAAAAAGAAATATTCTGGCGGTTAGGCATTTAAAAAAAGGCACGATATAGTTCAGAATACCTTATGGGGAGAAAGCACCTATGCGAACACACAATATCAAAATGAATGGGAAATAAATGTTTTATCTTGATTAATGGAAAAATATGATAAAAACACAATTTTTTGTGTTAAAAATGAAAAACGCATTCGTTTCCTGATAGTAAGCAATATAACTGAATCGGAAAATATGAAATCGATTTATTTTGATAGGACTAAAAAAGTTGTATACGTGCTGAAATTATATTCAAAATAATTTTTGGCTATAAATACTGCTTTAAGGACTATCGCAGTTCGAAATATTTCGCACGGAATGACAAAACTTCATATAAAAAAAAAATCGCAAATGATATATCCCAAATGGGATTTTTTTTTATATGAAGTTTTGTCATTTGTAGCAACGAAAAATGCTAAATGACACGTAATTTGTGATTTCGGAGATTTTCGACACTTCCGGATTCACCCCAAATCGAGCTTCCGGATTCACCTCAACTCGGCTTTTTCTATACGGAGTAGCGTCATTCTGGTGGCTTGCAAAATTCGATACGAATCTTTTAGCATTTTTGAAGTATAGAGTCTAAATAAATGCATTTGATTTTAATCGAGAAAATGTTGAAATTATAGCGACACAAAAACTTTCAAGGTAGCAATTTTTGTAGAAAATCACGTGTACTCGAGTCGCAGTATTATCAAAAAGTAGCGTCGGTCATGACGTTTATTTGACAGGGTGCGTTTCCGGATTCACCCCACTTCCGAATTATCCCCACTTGCCTATATGTTACGATAGGACAGGGTATCTTAAAGTCGACAACATCATAATTTAACGTTACCATTAAAATATGTTTTTTTTTTTAAGGCAGTAATAATAATTTACGATTAAAACTAAAAAGCTTAGTTTTCACTTTTGAATGCAAATAAAAAGCACAGCCAAAAAAAAAAAGAAAGGTAGGAACGCCGCCTTTATATAATTGCAACAACTTGAAAAATCACAACAAATAAGCAACAAACAAGATCCAAACAAACAAGCTAACATTCAAATTGATTACACAAGATGAGTCCTGTCTGGTGGCTCCTGATAACGATGACTTGGCAAATCAAGCTACGGTTGCTGTAGCTTTTATTGGTGTTGTTTTTGTTGTTGCTGCTGCTGCTGCTGCTTTTATTGTTAAGCTCGTTATCAAGTCAAAATAATCAGGCGCAGTGCCGCGAAGCTAACAATTGTCATTGTTAAAGGAGTTAAGGAGCAGCACTCGCTCTCAACTGAAATGTGCCTCATCATTGCCACTGGCCATAAAAGTGAAGTTTCTTTTATTTAGTGTTTTTGTTGTTGTTCTTTTTTGAAACTTTTTAGTAAGGCTTCAACGTCCTCATCAACGCCGCCGCACTGAACAATGCAACATGATTCGCGAATTATATGTGAATATGGTAGAAAGAAAGGGAGCGGTAGGGAAGACAGCAGCAAGAAAACATTTTCGTAAATTTCTGGAGCAATATAATCGCTGAAGCATCACCAGCCACAACAACAACAAGAACGCTTAATTTCAAACAGCAGTCAAACTGCATCCAGCGACCAAGCCAAGAATCATCCAGCGTAATTCTGACTCCATCCAACTAGTAATTGTGGCAAGTAGTATGTGTGAGTGTTTGCGTGTATCTGAGTGCTACTACTGCCCCTCCATGCGCCGATTCACCTTCCTGCTACTGCGCACAGAAGCCTAAACGTGTCGTCCTTTTGAGATACATCCGTACGTGTTGCCGTCAACCTCAGCTTCGAGTAGGCTGCTCGTGGCTCGTTTTTAATTAAACAATGTAAGCAACAGGCAGTGTGAAGTGCAGTTGCAATGTTGGCACCTTGTTGTATCCCCCCCAACACCAACTGTTGCTTCAGCCGGAAGACGTGCTAAGTTCAAGTTGGGGGCTACTGGTTACCACTATCCAAGTTGCCGCAACCATGTTGTGAGTTATGAGTTGCGCAATCACGACTTCTTGTCTTCGAGTGAAAAGCGTTCCTCCGAACAGCCCTACTCTGCGCAGTGGGTCTGTTCTTGGCTGCTGATTAAGTTTTAGAACAAATGAATTTAAAACGTGCGCAGGAAGCTACCTTCTTGGTACCGTCTTACCTTCTCCTGCAGGGTGTGAAATAATTTGGCTGTGACTCTTAATCACTTTTTTGCCTGAGCTGGCCATAAACTGGCAGCTGTTAAGTCTGCCTGAAATCCAAAGGTTTCAAAATTTTCCAAGGCTGCCATTTTATGGCGCAATGGATTTTCTTTTGTGCTGTGAACAGCTGCACTGCGAAAAAGTTCTTAATAGCTTACCTGAGTTTCGAGTGGAAAATACAAACGCATATGGAAATTATTGTTAAAGCTTCAACTCAAATCAAGTGAGCGATTTCTGTGTTAAGATAAAATATTGTAATTCATTTAAATGGACAAATCACGGACAAACAACTTGAATGCATTCGTGAAAAAAAAAAAGAAAAAATGTCCACTTGAGAGCGCAACTCAGACAAAGTCAAAGTCAAAACACCTCGAAGAGCTTCACAGATTGTAGTGATGTGATTATGTCAAAATTATTAAAACAGTCTCAAGTAAAATGCTTCTTATTTACCTATACATATAAAATGTTATATGTAGATATGTACATACATATGTATATACAAACGCTGTACCAAGCTGCTCAGGAGTTTCACAATTCGTCTGCCGTTTTGATCGACACTGATCTCTGATAAAATCGGGCACCCAAAAAATATAAACAACAACACCACAAGGAGACGAATTCGAGACAAGTGCATTTGCATCACGAGTTTTGAGTAAGGGCGTGTGAAACCGATTTCCAGTGTTGTGCAGCGGTGTGAGGTGTGCTCAAAGACTGAAAACTGAATGAATTTGTTGAAAAATATTAACAAGAAAATATTTTCACCATTGTTTAGACCAAGTTTTTATGCTTTGACAGCCAAGCAGCGCAGTCATAATGATAACTATGAAAGCAGCCAGAAATAAAGCTGGAACTGAGTTCAAATTTGATGTTGAAGTTGACAACAATGCTATTAGCTTCAATGGCTAGATGGTTATAATGGTTACAATGGCGGGGCGCAACTGTGGCAATTGACAAGAGGTGTATGTGGAACCTAGACTATGGCTCTATGAGTCCATGTGTCTATTGTCTGTGTGTCTATAGTGTTGTGAATGGGGTTTGTTGGTGTGAACCTGTAGACATTGCCATTCTCATTCTCAGTTCTCAGCTAGTTATGTGCACCATTGAGTAAATTCTAATCGGGTCTTAAGCTGTTGACAAAACAGCCAAGTTGAATAACTTTGATTTGAACAGCTTATTATATCGAAAGAATATACCATAGTAGTGTAGCCAAAGAACATTGCTTTTCTTTGGAAAAACTCTACATATTCCACGACTACGTTATGTACAAATGTTGTTCGCTTCTATGTCGCATCTGTGTGCAACTCTGGCACACACATACATATGTGCGTGTGTCTACATCCGGCCTGCCTCCAAAGTTACACGTCTACCTTCTTGTAATATGCAAACTAAGCTCAGAGCGATAACTGTAAAGATAAGCTGGAGTACGTGGCCAAGACGCTATGCAATGTCTGCAAATACAAATCGCAGTGCAAACTTCAGACATGATGATGATGATGATGATGCCCGACTCTTTTGGCTAGCTAAACTTTTTCTAGTTTTCTATCTTCTGGCCAATGTTAATGCAAGTTATAAAGTTTTGCAACCTTTACAATAAGTTGTAGCTACCTGCAATACATTTCGAACTCAAAATTTTCCGATTTTGTACTACATAATATCGTTGAGTACATTGTCAAACTATATTAAGTAATTATACCTGTACCTGTATTTGGTGTGCCAGGTGGACCAGGTGTGCGAACGTAAAAAGGATTAGTGATCGTATTAGTTAACTTTTGGTAAGTGCAGGTCATAAAATATAGCAGCGTTGGATTGAAACCGCGACTACCTAAATAGGCACATCTAGGATCTACCTGCGCTCTATAAAAGCAACTGCACAATCTGCCGGAGACATATTCTGTGTTTAGCAGTCAAGTGGAAAACATCTATTGAAACCATGCTTCAAAACGCAGCATTCTACAACAGCGCTTCGGAAGGCCAGCAACCGGAGCTGCCACCAACAGAAGAGTGTGAGCCAAACTACATAGACAACTTGAACGTGATATTTTTCGAGCAAATCTTCGAGAGCATTGTTTGTCTCAGCGATCAAGTGCGCATGGCCCGTGCCTACCCACAGTTCCTGCCAGTTGTGCTGAGAATTTGGCAACGTCGTCCTCACTACCGCATTGCTGGCCCGAATACTGCATATCTGGGCCTGCTGGATATCGAAGACTATGTATTTTTCATGGAACATATGCGCGATCGCTTCACGGAATTGCATGTGCATGAAGACGGCATCGGTTCCTTCGCCGAGTTCTACAACTACATTACTCATTTGTGTGACATCAATATAACCCGCTTACCGAGTGTGGAAACTTTGCTGCTGACTGGTAATCCAGAGACGATGGTGGACCAAGACATTCGCGATCTGACACACATTTTGCCCAATCTTAAGCGTCTTATTAGCTGCATGAATCTATCCGGAATCTACATGCGAGGTTTTGCCAAGCTAGAGGAGCTGGTTTTCAAGTCCATGTACAATTCTTTACCACTGGAACGACTTCATATACAGAACATCTGCCTAACAATGAGTACGCTGCGTGTATTGGACATTACCGATTTCTTTGACAGCACTGTTGTATTGGAGGACATAAAACTGCCCCATCTGGAAGTGCTTAAGCTTAATCTGATATCAGTGGAAAACATGCTGCCCCAAGTACTACAATTGCCAAAATTGACTAAATTGGCAGTGCGCTTTGATGACTCACGTCAGCTCAATGCTAACCAGGAGACCATCTTCCAGCAGATCGTCATGGCCAAGAGCGAGCGCATTACACGCATTGCCCTTAACAACGAAGTGCTACAGCTGCCCTGTCGGTGGCACCAGAGTATTGTC
This sequence comes from Chymomyza fuscimana, assembly GCA_949987675.1. Lineage (NCBI taxonomy): Eukaryota > Metazoa > Arthropoda > Insecta > Diptera > Drosophilidae > Chymomyza > Chymomyza fuscimana. The sequence continues at coordinate 91,721,264 of OX465088.1, forward strand.
TTGGAACTACCCAAACTGCGCTCCCTCGTCTGTGAGAATTGGTGTCACGACGAATTCTTTTTGGATCGCAAGCACATACCAGGAGCTCAAATGGAGGTGCTCAGTTTTGGTGGCTGGGAGATTGTGCGTGAAAATCAGATGCTCGAGCTTGTGGCTGACTGCCCGCAGCTGCACAGTCTCCGTTTAAATGAGTACCATAGTAATCACTACAAACTAGAGAAACTATCTGCAATACGCGCCACCGAACGTAATCCTAAGACTTTGCATGTGCTCAGCGATGTGATGTGGACTCAATTGACGCACGATCAGTTTCAGCATTGGGCATGCAACAAGCTGGTGCAGATAACTTGCGATGACACCGAGTATGACTACCAGGAAGATGGCTTTGAATTTGATTTTGAATAGGATTGTTTTCGGACGACTCGGACTGTATATATTTTGTAATCGATGTAAATAAATATAATAGGCTTCAATTTGCATAAACAAAAAACGTGGTCTTCTCAATTCTTATCTAGATTCCCCTCATGTCCCATTAATACTACACCATTCCGCCGTTTTTCGTCTATTTATTTATTTCGATTGCGGTGCTTCAGGGCCCTCACTACACCAAATGGAAAAATCAACACATTTTATGAAACACATCAATGGGAATGTAACTGTGGTTGGGGGCTCTATCCATGGATGGGCTTGTGTATAGCCCAAGACTCTCGCATGCTCAATCGGCACTAGCACACATGTTGCACCTTGTGACCTCCACTCACTGGCCAGTTAATTTTGCAAGGCATAAATTATTTGATTTGATTGAGTCGGAAAATGAGTTCGCAAACTGCCCAAAGCGCTCCAAAACAAGCCTGGACTACTCCGTCCTTTTGTTTGTGTGCAATCTTTTGTGTGTTAGTGGCAGTATGTCTGTGCGTGCCTCATGCATAATGGAAAATTAAGCAATTTTGAATAATGTTCAAGCACAAATTATTTGCATTATTTAAAAAAAAAACAAAAAAACAAGTGGGACGTCTATAGCCGAGACATCCTAACAACTATAAACACTGCACTCTCCGTAACTATCACAACGTCGGGTAAGTGGGCTTGGTATTCCTAGAAAGTAAACAGAATTGTTACACTTTAGTCTCCACACCGATTTTTTTAATCAAATTGAAGTACACTAAACAAATAAATAACTAACCTCTATCTTTCAAAACTTTATCCAATCATTTTAACTGCACTCTCTCCATAACAGCAAGGTTAAAAAATTATTTGGGAACGACAACAACATTATGGGCCCAGCAAAGAATGATCCCAGCAAGCTTACTTTACCTGTATAGGTATAACCTGAAACTATTCGACTGTTCATGCTGACGAAGAGTAGGTACAGATTATAGGATCGGAGATGCCTCCGCCTTATCGGTTCGTAAAGATAATGTTGTATAGCGATTTTGTAGTAAATTTTGTGCTCTTCAATTTTTGGGTGCATTATAAGTTTTTTTAAAGCACGCAAATATTTCAATTTGCAAATAACCGATTTTTGTGATTTTTTAAAACGGTATCATGATATTTATGTTATATTTTAAATTTATCATAGAATATCAACATGAATATTTCTCGCATTTTTTAAGTTATTATCTTTCCATTAAAAGGAGTTATGCTCATTTGTCATTATTACAAGGTACGGTGAACTGGCGACCATTAGAGGTGGCATCACTAAAAAAGCGTGACATTCTCAATTATGGAATATATAAAAATGCGTGTTTAAAAAAATGTTGATTAACATATTTAAGAAACCTACTTAAAAGAAATAAGAAAACTGCATTGTTTTTTAGAAAATTAATATTTTTTTTAAAGAGCTCTTTCAAAATTGGTTAAAAAATATTCAGTAGTTTAGTCACAATGAAATAAAAACGAAAAACACGTTTTTTTGAATTAAGCCGTAACGTGTTAAGTTTAAAAACTGAAATTTTGCGAACAATTTTTTTTGCATCGAACTGCATCACTAGTTTTCAAAAATCGCTGGAGGCAATTTTGATTTTATTTTTCAAGTATACAATTAATTATTTAATTATATAAAAAATATGTCCGAAGTTAATACATATTTGCTAATATATCTATTAGATATGAAAAAAAAATATTTTCCTGCTACTATAAAACCGTATGTACAACTAACTAACTAATTTTAAGAACTTTCCAATTGGATTTTTTTTTGCTAGGTGCAATACGATATTTATACCTATAATTTCAATAAATTTCTACCGAAGTTTGGAGTATTTGGGGTAAGTTTTAAGTGCATATGTTGAGAGGTGTGGACAAAAATTTCGATGTGACATTGTTAATTGGGGCCATATGAGTACACTTACCAAAATTTTTGAGTCTATTTGTCAAATATTGATGCAGCTTATCTGCAAAGGAGGGTGAATTTAGTGAGTAGAAATAAAAGGCTGACAGACGGACATGGCTCAAACGATATCCAAGGTTATGATAAGTATTTTGGTATAAAGGATTTGGGGTCTGCAACGCTTCCTTCTGTCCGTTACATATACATATTGCTCAAATTTAGTATACCCTTTGTTGCTACTGGTACAGGGTCGGAAGAGCCTGACTATACCTATACCCTCTACTCTTGGCCAAGATTAATATTTAACCTTCTACGTTGAAGGGATGCAGAGAATGAAAATCAGGTACGGTGGATTTTATATGGCATTCCCTAAATGAAACAATTTTAGACACATATTTGCAAAATAAAGGCGCATCATTTTTGTGTATGGATGTTTCACAATATTACACTTAGATATAATCTGTGTCGACTTTCAGGCTTGTTACTTGAAAGGGATCTTAATAATAATAACTACCAAATACTTTTGTTTTTGCACAAACACATTTCTTCTCATATAATTTAAGTGCAGCTTATAAAAACAAAATTATTCCATTTAGATTCAGACCTATCTATCTAGAAAGCTGCGAACTGAACATACTACATGTCCAGGTTAAATCATTAGTCGCACCGACAACTCAGCACAGAGTCAGTCAAATGAGCTCAAATGAGTCTATGGCGACTGTGACATAGTCTGATTTCTTTCTCTCCCTGATCTCTCGCTGTTTCCCCCGTAGATTAAAATGCAAACGAAGCTAGTGGAATGTGTTGTGACTATCGGGACAGACACTTAAAAACCTCACAGTTGGCGACAGTGTTGAAGTGGACAAAATTTAAAAATAATGGGGTATTAATTTATGGTCTGGTGTTTGTATTGCCATTTTAAGAAACCTTTTAAGCCACATAAATGAAACGTTTGAGCAACTAACCAACTGTTCAACTCTGTTGTAATGCCTGCACTGTCGACCTTTTAAGTGTTGAGCCCAATATTTATGGGATTTTCATTAATTGACTAATTGCACTTGGTCGAAGTGGAAAGCTTGGTCTGACAAATGCGCCACTTAAAGCCTAAGACTAATGCGCCCAATTAAATATGGTCAGTCAGTTTCTTTGATTTGGTTAATTTTGACTCTTCTGCCTAAACTTTTAATTAATTTTATTTAACATGACAGCTGCAATTCGTAACGCCAAACGGAACCAATTTCTCGGTGAAATTGGACCAATAAAAGCAAAGCCGGTCGATTCGTTCATACTCGTAACTATAGGGATTTGCAGTTCGATGCTGAAATTAATGAATTTGAATGAAATCGTAACGAAAATCATTTTAGCATAATTAAAATAAACATGAAAAGGTCAAAGGCTTACGATAAGTGTTTAACTGTGACGGATGAAACCCTACTTTAATAGCACGATAAGATAAAGCGGCTTGTTTCATATTGAGTTTGAAAGTATCGCCACAGAACCACTCAGACTACAATTGATTGACGATATTTAAAAAATTATTTCCTATACTTATGATATATCATTTGTGAAAAAATTTGCTGAAGCGAGGCCTTAAGCCAAATGTAATGCAACTTAATAAAACCAACCAAGTTTGCTTGAATGCAGGGATCGTAACTCTTATAATTTTTAAAATAAAAATCATCAAATAATTATTATTTTTTGATTTTTATCATCAAAATTGCATAATAATTCTTATTTTTTGACTTAAAAAATAAAAATTAATTAATTAAATAATAATAATAATTAAAATTGGCAAATAACTCTTATTTTTCAATTTTTATAATAAAAATTTAAAATAAAAATTACTGACCAATTTTTTATTGTGTTATTGTGCTATTTTGCTTTATTTTTATAATATAGTATAGGGTTTTCCAACAAGAGGTGTTATTTTGAATCACCCGTCATCATCATCAATTTTTATTTTCAATTTTTAAAATAAAAATAGCTCAATAACTTTTATTTTCAATTTATATAATAAAAATTGCACAATAACTCTTATTCACAATTTATAAAATAAAAATTGGTCAATAATTTTTATTATTTTTTTTTTACATTTTTTTAAAAAAACATATAAAAACACGTGTTTTAACAAAAATGGTGATTGACCTTTTTAAGGAACATACTTAAAAAAAATAAGAAAATTACATATTTTTTTTAAGATAATGTGTTGGTTAAAAAAAAATTAAATATTTTTTTTTAAATAGCACTATTACCAACTTAGATTAAAAAAAAAATGGTTCAAAAATTTTCAGTAGTTTAGACACAATTTTTTTTTAAATTTAGCCGCAACGCGTTAAGTTCTAAAACTGAAATTTTGGGTACAAGTTTTATTTGCCATATGCATCGAACTGCATCATTAGTTTTCAAAAATCGCTGAGGGCAGTTTCCAGTACCTTATCCAGCTAGACCCTTTCAGTTCAAGTTAATATCTCGATATTTGACAGGATGACTTGCATTGAGTGGCTGCGGGGGAACGTGGTAGGATATCAGACAAGTGGATCCCCGACATAGTGAAACATGAGATATATATATATTTTTTAAAATAATTAAAAACAAAAATATGAAAATTTAAACTCGTGCTCTGTACCTTGCACCAACGTAGCTCAGGCAGATTTTAAATGATCTTTTAGGCAAATATGTTTAAATATGGTCTGTTTTGGCTATAAGTGTCAAAGTTCCCAACCGATTTGCATCCACGGATATGCAATGAAAAGATGAAAGAATGTGGCGTGTTTTAACTTGCTACATAAAAAGGTTTCAGAATAAGGTGTAAAAAACTGCTTCGGTATGTTAACCTTTAAATTATAGCGTGAAACTGAAACTAATTTGGATCTGGTAGCTTGGGCCACAAAAAAAGAAATGAATAGGGATCATAATTTCCAACTCTTGTATTCCTCACATGCAGCTTCTAAGATTTATTAGAGGCACAAAGTCTTTTTACTCCTTCTTTTGATTCAGTTGATTTTGTAAAATTTTACGTCTCGGAAATTTTAAAAGCTTAACCTCAATTACCCCTTGCGTTCCACGGCTTTTTCAGATTGTAAAAAAAATCGTGAAGACTTGCCTCTTCGAGCATCCTTGATTAATTCTGAATTGTGAGTCACTCAATTGGTTAACGGTGTTCTTTTGGCTTTTTCTTAAGGTAATTGTTTGGTCCAGCAGCTAACATTTAACTAAGCATTAACAATTATCTTTGTTTTGAAACTTTCGCTGAGCGGCAAGAGAACTCTCTTATTAAACCTTTCTCTTAAACCTCACCTGGATAAAACAATTCAATTATAATTACCTAAACATATAGGTATTATAAATTGTATACACTTACTCTTACTTTTTTAAACAAAGTACTTACTTAAAGGCATTTACCTGCTCCAGTTCGCGGGTTCGGAATAATGATCGCTAACAAAAAATATTGCTAGCCCAAATAAATATTTAATTTTTATTTGCTTTTTTTTCTACTTAGATGTTGTAAATCCTAGTCCAATTCATCAGGCGACTAGGTGCATATCGCTAAAAAGTTCACTCATAATTCTAGATAATTTAATATATATTTTTCATCGTTCTATTTTTCAAAAAAATCCTGCTCTAAAATCTAAGGTTAGCTTTTTGATTCCCAGATAATGTGTTAAGGTCCCAGGAGAACCAAAATATGTATACCAAGATAGGACGTATGATTGCCTTTTTAATTATATCTTTAATTTGGGCTTAGACAAATTTTTATGACTACTTTACACTACTCTTTTCTAACCGTCTACTTCAGCTCATAAATATCGAATATAAGTGTTTAAAATAATCTTTCAAGTCTTTACTGCACTCACTGAACAAATATATGTCTTCTAATAAATTTCCACGATCTTAGTAATGATGACGACACGCAAACATATTAACCATACAAAACACAAAAGAATTGAAATGAGTTAGCATGAGAAGGAAGCTTAGAGATCGAACCCCCTAGTTTTTGGCTTGCAGTATTATTCACTTAACTGGTGGCGGACCCCACAAACTTCAACAAAGGTGTCGGGAAAAGCATTACAATAAAAACAAAACCAGTGCCAAAAAAAACAAAATGTTTGTTGCCTCAGCCGCCGTCAGTTGTTGTGTCTCTAAACGTTGACAAATCGCTTGGTAACTCAATACTTTGTAATGCCAAAACACAAACACACAAAAAAATAAAAAGGTGAAAAAGATATAATGATTTGGTCTACGCACAAAAAACAAAAATTAAATGAAAAACTACGAGAGACCCACAAACCATATAATGGATAGAAACCAACAACCTACAAGATAAATGCCTACAATTTTATTGCCAAACAACTTGACAAGTTGTCGACTATGTTATGTTGTTTTTGTTGTAGTTTCTTCTTGGGCTTGCTGGAATCAAAACAAAACTATAGCTTTACTGCATCCCTGATACATATATATAGGTACAATTGGTGTATGTATTTACTAGTGTGTTTTTAAATATTGAATTATGACTTCCTGCGGCTTATTAATTAATGCCAACCAACGATAGCTCTATTAATTTGTCACTTGGCATTTGGACATAAAGTTAATAACTCTCCGAGTTGTCAAAGTTTGCACAGTTGGAATTCAAATGGTTAACCAGCTTGGCAGACGCCGTTCAGGCAGTGTCTTTCCAAAATCGCGTGTTGCGGGCGCGTAATAAGCGCACTGACAAGCGCAGAAAATTTGGCACATTTCATAAATATTAAATGATTTACTAATATGTTTTATATCTCAATACCAGAAACGTTCCAAACGATTGACTGCTCGACCAATCGACCGATCAACAACTTCTTTATGAAGTGTCATCAACGCAACAATTTGGTTCTAGTTGAACTTCAACGCTAGCCGCTAATTTGTACTCCCATCAAAATGCTAATTTGAATACCAGATGAAACTTTCATCTTATGCCGACATTGCACCAGAAAGTCAAAGAAAACTTCAGATAATGCCAGCATAAAGTAATTTAGTAGCTGTCGACGACGCGTCGTCGGCGATGGCGGCATTTACAAAGATATCGAAGCTGTAAACTGTCAAATTTAATAACTGAATTTAACAATGGTAGAAAACTGCCTAAATTGAATTTCATTTGGATGCCAAAGTCTTTTTACGATCCAAAGCACTCACACCCAGAGAAACATGGCAAGAAAAACACTTTGTAATAATATGCGATTTGCATTTAAATCACTTATTCGAATGCTGCCTCAGAAGCAAGTAGTTGAACAAAAGGTTCTTTCTACTATTCAAATTACTTATAGTAATTAAAGATATGTGATGGTTTTTAAAAAGACATTTCTGGCTTATCCATTTTGTTTTTATAGCAAACGATTAAACGGTTTAACTATTTAATTTAGTACTAATGAAGACATTGGAAGAGGCGTAGCCCTTTGCTGACGCAGGCAAAACAAAAGACTTAGGTGACGAACTTTTGGTTTAAGCTAACAAGTCTAGCATATACTTATTGCAACATATTCGGTTGGTCAGAAGATGAGAACTCTTTGCTTAGACGCGACACGAAGAAGCAAAATAAAGTGCAACATTCTATAGCTCAAAGGCACGTGTATGCAATTTTCATTCATACATTATTCATTCAAAGTGTTTTCCTTTTTTCCTTCATTTTTGTACTTTTTATTTTACCTGGCCACATACGATATGCGCTATACCTACTTGATTTGGAGTTTGAGTTCTCGTTCGCAGTTGGCATATGGAGCCACAGCCCCCATTCACATGTGATTCTTCTTGGATCGTAGTCTGCCACGTTTGGTTGAGACGCTGTTGCAAGGCGATGCAGTCAAAAAAAAAAATATAATTGCCAATTTCAAGTCAATTGGCTGTTTACCCTGCTTATGGTTAATAGAGAAATCGCTTCAGCAATGGCATGCAAGCAAATCGTACTATGTGTATATACATATAGGGTGGGACATCTGTTGGTTTGTTTGTTAATTGCATTTTATTCGTATATTTTCCAAAAAAAATTGGATGAATATATATAGCAAATGCAAGTTTGGAACTACTACTAAGTATGAAAAATAATAAGACAAATGGCCGCCGCGGCTGGCTCTACAGGCCCGTATGCGAACATCGAATTTTTCGATGACTTTTTTGACGATGGTCATTGGGCTTCAATTGTTGCGTCATTTGAATGTGGCAAGCTTGTAAATTCAGATACGCATGCAAAATTCAACGCAAAGTGGTCCCAGGAATGTGCAATTCTTGCGAACGATGCTGTGTCGATGTTCCCGGCGACTCGTCAACACTGGTCTCAACTATGTATGAACGACCATTTTCATAGTGTACTTGTAACACTTTTACGCGTTGTTCGCCTGTTAAACGATCCATGACTAAGATTGAGTAGTTTTGAACTTGACATATGTCGAAGAGCATCCACTTTGGAAGGGTATGTTCCGAATTATGGGTGTTTAACAACCAAACCAACAGATGGCGCACCCTATATATATGTATATCTTAGGTACACACCGCAAATTCATTTACATAGTCAATGGCAAATTGAGATAATAGTGAAATTTTCGTGCAAAATTGGAGAGCGTTTAAACGGCTTCAAGCACTTTGGGCACTTAGCCAATTCTGGCATAATTTAAAGCCTTATTTTGTTGTTGCTAGTACAGGATATGCAAAAATATGATGCCAAAATATGCAAGCTGTTGACAAGCGTTAGGCAATGAAACCATAAGGTGGTAACTCAATTTATTTATTTAAATTTCAACAGTCAACTTGCAACTTGACGTCATGCAAAGCAGACAAATCATAACTTCTGCATACTTGCAACAACAAAACCCCAACAATTCAGTCGAGACGAGTCTACAATTTGAGACAGTTACAGATATCTAGACATATGTAGACTTGTGAAATCAGATGATTTATTTGACATAGTTTGTAGACAGCGATTTAGAGTATCTGAACTGAAAGACGCCCCAAACTCAAACATTGTTGAAGGCGGTGAATTAATTGAAATTGCAAATGTTCGAGGTACGCATAAAAACTGATAGATATTCTTAGGCAGTTTGAGGGAAATGCAATAAAAGAGATTTATGCTAGCCAAATGGGCTTGGCAAACAGAAAAACCAAAGAAAAAAAAAAAAAAACAAAGTCTGGCCAGGGTATGACGTATATTAATTGAAAAATTATAAGCTTTCTTATGGTTGTTTAAAAGCAGAAGTGGTTTATGCAAGCACAATTGCCAAGGCAAGAATTAAATATCTATATACCAGATTTCGAGATAGCTAATAAAAGATATTTATTTTATTTATTTTTTTACAGATAAATGGGCTATGGAATATTATACGATTGTGGTGTGCCATGCAACATGTGTGGCTTCCATCAAAAAGCCATAAAACAATATAAATTGACGCCATACAATCAAGAAAATGCCTAATAAATACTTCACATATATCCAGCAACAAATACAACAAAAAGATGTGACCAAGACAACACACAATAATTTGCATAAATTCAATGGAATTGTAGAAGAAGCTTATATATAGTAAATAGTGCATCGATTTTTATGGAGCACGTTATCATAAATCACAAAAGCCAGTTGCCAAGCTCTATAAGGCCAAAAGAGAGAGACTTAGAGCCATAATGGCACTGGCCAAATAAAAGTGTCACTCTCTACTACGATATACTACTTATGTATAGATACATATCTTAGCCGTCTCCGAGATGTTGACGATATTGATGATGATGAAAACAATGCCGCAGCGCATCAAGCCACACACGAATGCTGGCCAATTGAAATGTCAAAATTTAAGATTTAACAACCAACATTTTAAAGCTATTAAATAAATACGTAGTCTGTTGTGGGTCGGTCAGAGACCACCAGCATATCGCCAGATCGAACTGAGACCAAGTTAAAAAACAATTTCTAACACGGCAGAGTGCACCGACCCACGCAATTAATCGAACAAGAACCAAAAGTAGCTGTGTATCTTTGCTCCTTAGAAGATTCTCTATTTATAGCTGCATCCAAAGCTGCGCAATTATGTGCGCATTAACTACTAATTTTAAATGCAATTCAATTAAAAATAAACACTTTGTTAACAAGTCGTTGGAAAGTATTTAGCAAACTAAATATAGTCAAGTCAAACGATATACCCACAAAAGCTCCTCCTGTTTTTCAGTAAACCCAGCAAGATACTACAACAATTAAAACAACAAGCACAACTTACAACAGCAACAACAACAACCTACAGCAATGCTAATGAATGAGATACTCTTTGTAAGATGTCTGCTCAAATGAATGTGTATGAATAAGAGTGTAAGTATAAGTAACTAAATGAGTGAGTGACAACCGAATGGCAGTGCAACCAGGAGCACATTTTAATGAGCAACAACAAAAACAAAGATAGTCTCCGGCATCTTGGGCAAAGCTTCCAAAGATATTTTTGACTTTATATCACAAAGTTGTTTCGGTTTTTTTAAAACAACTTGTGGTTGTTGTTGGCTTTGGTTTGTGGGCTTAAGCATCGCTCATTAATTGCACCTCAATGGTGTTTAAACGGAAGCTTTCTTGTCACCTTTTCTGATGGGTTACTGAGTTAACGAATGTATTTGAATAAGTACGTTGAACACAGTAAGTATAGTGACGTGTATGGGAGTAGGATGGTTTTGACGACGCGTCGTGACGGTCAAAGCAAACCAGCACCACACAAACACACAAATATTATCGTCGAATTCATCAAAAATCTATGTATTTAGTACATAACCCACGTGAGGAAAAAATGTTCTTACCACGATACTTTATGAAGACAAATAGGGTAAGTTTAAAGATTAAAATATCCAAAAAAAAAATTCGAGTTTGTAGCAAGTTTCAGTACTGTTATGCTATTGAGGGAAAAAATGTAATACAGTCGAGTTGGGCCCGACAGTGTAATACCCTGTACCCTTTTTCGCGAAAATAAACTATATTCCTGCTTATTCCTTCTAAGAACTTACCAATTCGAATTATTTGTTGTGCAAAACGATATTTTTACTTATAAGTACCGTAAGTTTTTACCGATTTTAATGAGAATCGAAAGTTACATCAAAGAAGTTATTTCAAGCACATGGTGTAAGTGCATATGTTAAGGGGTGTGGCAGAAAACATTTATATCGATTCGAATTTCGATGTTGGTTTGTTTATTGGGGCCACAGGATTAATCTTACCAAAATTGGTGAGTCTGGCCCCTATTTTAGTATAATTATGTATAGACAAATATTGATGCAGTTAATAGGCAAGGGAGGGTGAAATTTGTAAATCATTGACTATAACTTTTGTTGTATTTGTCCGATTTTGTTAATTTTTGACACGCAGATGCAAGTTATCTTGACGCATAGCAAGTTTGTGTTTTTAAAAGGTGTAGCTAAAATTGCGAAATTCTACTAAGGTGAACGGGGCAAGATATTGATAAAATTCAACAAACTTCTGCCTCTGAGGAACTACGCACCAGCTGGTAAGGTTTCGTGCCACTAGCTCTCTAGGTGTTCATACAGACGAACAGATGGACAATCAGACGAATATGGCTCAATCGCTACCCGAGGTTATGATAAGCATTTTGGTATAAAGGACTTGGTGTCAGCCAAGCGTCCATCTGTCCGTTACATACATTGCACAAATCCAGTATACCACTTGTACCTACAGGTACTGGGTATAAAAACTGAATGCAAGTGAAGAAGTAGACCAGAATACGTACCACTTTAGATCTTCGAAAAACACTCAATACGGAAAGACGGACGGACACCTTTTTCTAAAAGAAATTAAAGTTATTAAATTCAGTAGATTAATTACTGAATTAAAATTCTTAAAAATAAAGTTTTTTTAATTAATAAATAAGTGGAGTGTAAGCTCAAACGGTACGCAGTCTTAAGTAATTTTCTGATTAGCCTAAACAACAATAAATCAGTGAGCAAAGCCGGTGCTTAATAGCTTTAAAAAATAGATTCTGGACAACAACTAAACAATAACCACTATTACTTTCTACTTCAAACTTTAGAAGAAAGATGCAATAAAATCCGGTATATTGCTTAAGAACACCAAAATACATTTGATTGCCAAATTAGGTTACGATACCTTCATAAACAACCAAAAACTGACGAATTTTGAACCAAAAATGTTTTTTTACCGATCGTTCTTATTGGAAATATATGATATAGTCATCCGATTTTGATCAAATTTGGTACAGTGCTTGGGTACTCTAAAAAACTTCTGAATGGCAAATTTGGTTACGATATCTTTATAAACAAACGAATTATCCATCAAAAAATTTTTGGGTTTTTTCGAGGTCCTCTGAAACACCCCTATGGGAGCTATATAATGTAACCCCGAAAAAAATGAAATAAACTTGTCTCCTATGGAATAATAAGGGATCTAATCTGAAAGTTTGGTGGCTCTAGCTCTTACCATCTCTGAGATCTAGGCGTTCATACGGACGGACAGACAGACAGCCAGACAGACAGACAGTCAGACAGACAGACAGGCGGACAGACCAGAGAGACGGACATCGGTATATCGACTTCTCTAGTCTCTAGTTACTTTAGGTAACTTTGGGGGTCTCCGACGCCTCCTTCTGTATATTACATACATTTCCGGTTTGCACAAATTTAATATACCCTTTGTACCATACGGTACAGGGTATAAAAATTCCACGATAAGGTAGACGATGGAACAGCGCTCATTGTCACAAAAACAAAACTTTATCTACCTCTGTAGAGCAATTACATGTTGCATGCAAAGTATTGAGTCTAGAAAATTTTTCAATCAAAAAAAGCTGAATGGGAATTAAACTGTATTATGCAGAGATGGACGATTACAAAAAAGTTATCAGTTATATTCAAAATAGATATGAGTTCTTTTCCTATGCAACAAAAAATTATAAGCCGTATAAGGCATTACTTATGGGCGTTGACAGCAACTGGCCAGAGGAAGTCAAAAACCAACTCATCAGCATGGGGCTTCAATGTGTCGATGTTAAACCGGTCAATAGAAAACGATCAGACGGTTCCAGTACATGCTTGCAGTTTGTCAACAAGTCCCCCACTGTAGGCGAGCTCAAGAAAAACTATTCGGCGATCAACTATATCAGAGTTAAATGAGACTATCAACGACAAAATAGCAACAGGGTCACACGGTGCAACAATTGCCAGATGTCTGACCATGGATCTAGTCACTGCGCGGTTAAGGCTATCTGCGCTGGAAATAGTTAAGTGTACTAACTGGCACGGTACTCACAAGTCCTCCTCCCAAGATTGTCCATCTCGAGAGAAATATATTAAGTTAAGAGAAATCAGTTAAAACTAATTCGATTAGGACTCCTTCTTTGCACTGTCAAGTAGCTTTTCCGAAGTTTAATGAACAAACTCTACAACCATTCAATTCGAGCTGGCCAGAAAGGCAACATCAGCAAAGTGAAGATCACCTTTCAATTAATGAAAACTTACACTTGAGTTAATTAAGAATCTCTGAAATTGCAAGACAAGAACCGATCAGCTGGAGGTTATTACCTCACTAGCCTTCATATTTCTTTCATAATGCTTGATAATATATCGATCGTAGCATGGAATGCCAGAGGCATTCGCAGTAAGTTAGATGAGCATGTCGTGTAAATTAATTAATTATAATTGCTACAGGATTGACAGAGCCGATATCAGAGGGGGTGGCGTAGCGATCTTTATATAAAAACTTTACGCCACACTCTGCCACCTCTCCCAAACACTTTTGTCTTAAAAACTATTGACGTAATAGTAACTAATTTTGAGGGTATGCATGTGCAAGTAGTATCATCTTACTTTCATACCCAACGGTTCACACTTATATTTCTGCAAGTGCCCATGGGCAATCGTCTACTTTAGACCTGTTTCTTACAAATTGTCCTCAACATCTATCCAATGCGCGAGTATTAAATGATTTGGGATCGGATCACCTACATATCGCTATCAAATATACCTGCAGACGTAGATGCACCATATTACTATGATAGTAAGAACGCAAACTGGGCAGAAAATGCACGTCAAGTAACTTTGTTATTGCCAACCCATGAACCGAGCTCAATGCGACACACCCAGGATAGAGACGAATTAATAAATACTTTTAATAATGTCATATCTATCGCCAAAACTGTCTGCGTTCCCAAAAAAAGTATAGACTTCTCTCCTAAACGGATCCCTCGCGACATAATCAATTTAATTAAAAATCGAAATTGCTTCTGGCGTAATTGGCAAAGAGGTAGACGACTTTTTGATCTTTCCCTGTTAAATTCGTTGAATTCGATGAAATAAAGCCGGAACATCACACTATCTCTTAGCCCAAACAAAAGTTGTTAAGAACTAGCAAATAGTTATACCTAAGCTTATTGAAAGTTCCACCACCAGTAAAATGTCTCTCGTCTAACCACGAAACAGTTGAACAGTTGTGTCTAAAAATGCTCCCGAGAAAAGGAATAGGATTCCCCACAATGTTGCTTAATCATTGTCTTCAGTTCTGCTACTTCTCTAACTCTTGGAAAATGTCTAAAATCATTCCCATTGTCAAGCCAAACAAGCCGGTAGAATCCCCATCCACATACAGGCCTATTAGCCTCCTGTCGTCAGTAAGCAAATTGCTTGAAAAATTAATTAAGGAGAGACTAGTTATATTCATTGAAGACAACGCCATTCTGCCATCATTTCATATGGGTTCCGCCGCCAGCCAGTACAGTCCACCCACTTTTAAGAATTAAGAAAATTTAAAAAAATAGCTTTTCACATTCTTAATCAAACGGGATAGTGCTGTTGGATAATAGAGCTGCGTTTGATTCGGTTTGGCACAACTGTATCATTCAGAAAATGTACCGTTTAAATGTTCCCCCAGAAGACATCTTAATAGTACAGAGTTTTTTAAAAGATCGGACATTTAATGTACATATTGGAAGAGCAACATCCTCCCTAGCTCGCATACCATCAGGGTGTCCGCAAGGATCATGCCGCTAATTAGAACCTGAACTCTTAAAGTTACTATATTAGAATTCACGAAAACTGTAAATATTATAAATTAAAACCGTGAAATAAATTTAATTGAAAAACAAAAAATAAATAAGTACTTACTAAATGATTCTGTTGCATAGGTTAATCCTTAACCCTGTATGATCAAAATCAAGCTAGCTTTAAGTAAAAATAAATATATAGGAAATAATGCAAAAATAATAAAATGTTTGTGAATCCCTTTTAAATAAAAGTATTTTTTTGGACAAAAAAAATTAAATTTTAGCACAGCCTCCTTTTGGTCAATACATTTAATTCCATGCTTTTCCACTTTTTTTTGTTTATTCAAGATACAGATTTTTCAAATCTTTTGTCGTCCAGCCATTTTATCAAGTTTGGAAACAGAAATTAGTCGCTAGATGCAAGATCTGGAGAGTATAGTGGATATCGAGGCTCCCCTCACTGCTTCAGCTTTTATATGTGCAAGTATTTATATAATACTAAAAGGGTTCGACTCTTCGCTGCGGAGGTACTAATCTGTATTAGTTTAAAGAGATTTCCTTCTCTTTGATCATCAAAAAAAGCTAATGTACCATGTTTCAAGTTAATTTGATATAATATTAATCTGACATTTCCCTACTTGGGAGCTGGAGACGGAATAATCCAAATTTTTTCCAAAGTGCTCACCTCCACCATAAAATTAAACACCATGACCTGGCTATAGCTGGTTTATATTATGAAAATTAAACAAAAGTCTACGTTCCTCCGATTCCCAGTTTTTGGGGCCGAATCAGCAAAACCGGTGAAAAGTGTTTTGCTTACTTACTTTTGATGTAAATAAAATTCCCATGCAAACTCTTAGTACACCCCTACTTCAAAAAACAAAACTCCATGCAAGATTAAAGTCTTGTAGCGCTTACTATAGGTTACAATAGGTTATTCCGTCAGGTCAAACACATCCTCAGGCACCTCACGCACTTTTATGCAGCGGCAGTTCATTATCATTCCATGGATTTCATCGACGATTCTAGCGAGATGACCTCTTTTGGGCGACCCGAACGTCCGAAGTCGTTTGTTTTGATGGCGCACAGTACCAATATAATTTTTCATATTTAAGGACGTTTTTCTTTTGTCCAAATTCTATGATCGAAGAGACTCGTTTGACTGAAGCCGATTTACTAGATAAGCAATAATATGTCGTTGTTGTTTGTCGTAAAATGTTTGAAAAACTTTAGACAGAGGATGACAAATTTTGTTTTGTCTCGTTTTCATTACGGAAGGTTTTTCAGCAACCGAATCCACGGCTGTAAAAGGAGCCTCTTGATAAGAAAATTGGAATTGACCACGTCGAGTTCTTCACTCCATCAGATAATCGATGCAGTTGAAAGTAGTGATTTAATTTTTCAACCTTTGTAATGTCTAAGTACATTTATTTTAATTAGATAATTAATGTAATTTTACACAGCAACGGAAAGGAGATAGTTGTGTGACTAGATTTGTAACAAGTCGGAATAAATATTCACAAGCACATCCAATTCCAATGCCATTATGTTAAGTAACTAAAATGGCGAAGTCCGAGAGTTTTTTTGGCACACATAAAAAAATAAATAGCAGTTAATTATTCATTAATTTAAATTGTTAATTTGAAATAGGGCAGTAATTTGCCGAAACAACAACTAAATTAAATTAATAGTAAACTGAACAAAATGTTCATAAAACAAAACATAAAACAGAATCACCAAAAAAAATATTTTTGGGTTTTTTTATACGACACATAACTATTGATCATTTCGGTACAGCAAGATTGGCATTGAGAATGCAATTAATGGTTTTATCAATCATAATGTCACGAGATTTCTTTTTAAATTGGGGATCCATGTATTTGTGGTGATGTTCAAAAAAATTGTTACACAGCAATGCAAGTGCAAATGCAAAACTGGCTTACCGACTGTCCATCCGTCCCTCCGTATAAACATGTAGATCTCACAAACTATAATAGGTAGATATACAATTCTTAACTCGAATTCCATCCATTCCGTTTTCCATCGGATAATTTTGCGGTTACACACCTTGTTGATCAGAATAGTAGTGAGATATAGCAAAAAATGGTAACTTACCCTCCTACCCCCTACCGCAAGGCTCAGACTATTTAACATTTTTATACACTCTACTTTGGGTAAAACCCAAGACAATGAAACATACATATGCTTTAAGGCCCATTCGTGCTGAAACCTCTAGACCAAACTAGCAAAAACTTTTGAAGATTGAAAATCTGGAAAACCCTATATGACATTACTATATCATATTTAAAAAGTAACAATAGATTATAGGTACAATTTAAAAAATGTCTTGTTTAGACAAAGCCACATAACAAGTAAGAAAAATGTCAAGAGTGACAAATATATTTTATATCATATAAGGTCTAATGAGCATTGTAGTTGTTATTGATGAATTATGAATGAAAAATTGCAATTGATGCGGACATATGTAGGTGGGCGTGTTAAGTATAATTAATGCCAACTGAGCAGCCAGCTCGTTTTATCACAAATATTTGCTCAGTGTATGACTTAAACTAATTTACAAGTTTCCTTATATAAACACATTGTGAATTAAAAAAAAGAGAAAAGAATAACCGAAGCCGGCATATGATTAAAATCCAATAGAAGAGTGAGAAGCATGCTGAAATGATCATTCAGTGGGCGTTGGCAGTTCAGCGAACACGGAGCAGTCGTCTCTTTTGCACCTTTAAGTCGGCTGTTGTTCATTCACAAAAAGCAGCAACGGCATCTAATGCTCAGCTGAAGCCTGAGCTGAGTATAAGCCGCATGTCTCTTGCCCTCTCTTCATTGTTGTCGTTTAAAGTGGAGCGTGGAGCGCCGTCAAGCAAAAGAGTGATAACGACGGGACGCGACGGTGCGAACGTTGAATAGTTGGGAGAGCGACTCTGTTGGCTGTGCAGCAAACACAGCTGCAACATTTTGCAATTCAATTTGCAGTTAATCTTTGCGACGTCGCAAAGTCGACAGAGCTAAAAATTTATCAATGAAGCCACCCACGTCAGCAGCAGCAGCGGCAGCAGGCAACTTTGTGTGGAGGTGTCGCCGGCAGCGACGCAACGTAGGCGTCGCAGTTTTCATGAAAGCTGCAGACTCGGTGGTGGCACTGTGTGTGTTGGCTTGTGCTTTTTAACAAAGAACTTTTAAGAGCTTTCGATGGTGTTATTTTTAGCTACAAGCTCGCCGTGAAAAAGCACACAGGAGCCACTAACTGCTGCCGTAGTGTCGTTAGGACTTTTTTGCGACTGAGCTTTATGATAATTGATTTCCCGGAAGTGCAGAGAGAGAGCCGTGCATATCCGTTACAACTGCAGCTTAATGACGCACATTTAACGGGATTTTGCGAGGACTTTTTTTAATTCTAAGGGGTTCGCCCTGAAATGATTGTTAGGTTTGTGTGGCTGAGATCAGTTGGGCAATGTCAGCGCCTTATTCCGCCTTGTGTGGGCGAGCAGAGACTGTTAAAACAAGAGCTCAGTGTTAGTCTTAGCCTAAGTAAAAATCAACTCAGCCCACACGCATATACTTAGACGCCCCTGGAAAAAAAATACTGAAGGTGTTGCAACTGGCACGCGTCAGTGTTCGTGCGTGTGTGTTTGTGTGTGTGAGTCCAAGTAGAACTTAGCAAAGAAAAGCACTTGAAAAAACATTGCGGGGGTTGGGCAACATGCAAAGCAGCCGTTCAGGTAGGAGCAAGCTAAAGACAGTGAGAGAGAGGGAGAGCGATAGTAAGGGGTAAGTCGAAAGAGATGGAGCTAACTACACGAACAGTTGGTGCCCACACAAATGGCGACTGGCGACAGATCTCTAAGTAAGGCGATGATCAGCCCACGATGCGCCGCAGCTGCGCAGCGCGCCTAAATGAATCTGAAGCTGAATCAAGCAAATGGCCAAACAGCCAAACAGTTTCCATGCCTCAGACATTTTGCTCGCATGCGGCCTAACGCGCTCGATTCGTACTGATCGTTCATAACCGGAAGGAACCAATAACTAATCAAAACTCTTTTAATAACAATTTATCCACCCTAATCATGAGACCGTTAAAAATAGAAACGCCACAAAATATCGGCAAGTGTATTATATCTCAACTGCCACATCAAATTGCGTGTCTGGAATAAAAATTGCATTCATACAATCCGTCCAGCGGCTTTCATTCGTAACCGAATTACCGATCGTAATCGTCAGGCAAGGTCTATTGCAAGCAGTAGCGCCTCTATCGGACAGTAGCATCTGCGCATACAATCTTTGTCTAGCTAGCTCTTATGGCAATCGACGCGTAATTGAGGTAGCCGCCGCATCATATAAGCAACAGTCCTTTGACTAGCCACATAGCCGCTTATCGCCGTTGAACAATCAACAGAGCAGTGCTCGCCGGTCGCTGCAGTCTCCTCTCCTGGTTGACTTAGTACGCGTGCGCCATCAGATCGCAGACTCCAAAAGTCCATCTTGTCGCATTATCGCAGCTCATCGTTCGTAGAGTTCGCCTTTGGCCCGCCTGATAATTAATTACAAACGCAGCGAGCAGCTTTTGCCGTGCAATTGCCCAGTTTAGTGGTTCTAGTGTTAACTCTATGTGTATCTGTGTCGGAGTTTGTGCGGATGTGTGCGTGTATAATTGTGTTTGTATTTGTGTCGAAGTTGTTGAAAACTTCTTATTTACGCGTTAAATCTTGATGCGCCGCCTGGCTTGCGTGTGCTGCTTTGGGATACGTTGGCTTCGGCTTGGGATTAGGCGCATCTGATTGCTTTTTATGGTTTGGCATTAAGCGGCCATTAATGCTGGAGGTAAGTGTAACCATTACATGGTTAAGGCTGCTGCGTTGACATTTAAATTATTGTTAAAGTGCTTAGAATTTTTATATTTCACCCGGCTTTTTGAGTACAGCCCACTTTTGTTCGCTTGTTGGGTGGTTTGGTGGTTAGTGGTTGAGTAGTTCCGCTAATAAAGGCGTCTAACATATCAATTAGTTGACAACTGCAAAAAGCAACTAATTTACACTCCCACGCACAAAAGAACATGCCCACACACGTGTAGCTGGTAAATATCAAAACTAACATGAACGTGTGCCAAAGGTCATTGCAGCAACAAGCTGTTGCTAATTAAATTTCGCTCCTTTTTCCATTACAATTTCATAATACAGAAGTAGCAACTGGAACAGAAAAAGCATCCAATCCAATGGAGCTTCTGCAACTGACATTTGTTTGCATTGAAAATAAATATGTATATATATAAATAAAAAAGATTTACTTATATACAATAAACAGATAAACGTGGCCTGGGCCAGTGATAAATATCAAAGTTCAAATGGCAATGCTTTGGCTCTCATTTTCTATCTATCTCTTTTTCGCTTGGTGCAAAACTTCTTCATACATATGAATGAAAGCGCAAGGAGAGCAACTTCGATGACGTCATTAGAGCTTTTTTCATTGATAGCCGAAATCGGACCCTGTAATACTTACTATGTGTGGCATTCATTCATATGCCACAGTAAAGTCTACTGCCGCCATTTTTTTTTTGTTTTTGCCAGCAGCAACTGTTGCTGCCAGTACTCCTGTTCTTATAATTTTTATTGGTATTGTTGTATTTATTGTTGTTATGGTAACAGAGCAACCTACACACGTGCCAGGAGCAGACGCAACAAAGGGCAAAGTATCATGCAGCCAGGCATTTATGTTGTTATATATACAGTATGTATATATGTATATTAGGGTGGATCAATTTTTTTCGTTATAAAAGCTCTTATCGATTTTGATTCATTGGGTCATTCGAAGCAATTTTGTCCAAGAAACTATGGGTCTAAAATGAATTTCGAGTTGGCCATTTTTTCAAAAAAGGTTTTTTTCAAAATATTCAAAAATCGACTTAGACCTTCCATTTACACGGCCAAAAAACGTTATTTTCCTCTAGCCAAATGTTTATTTTGGGGTTTTTGCGGTCGAGGAATCCATTTTTGACATCTATTTTTAATTTTGAGCACCGCCAGAGGGCACTTTTGTGTATTTTTTATACCCTGTACCTATAGGTACAAAGGGTATACTAGGTTTGTGCAATGTATGTAACGGACAGAAGGAGGCGTGGCAGACACCAAGTCCTTTATACCAAAATGCTTATCATAACCTCGGGTAGCGATTGAGCCATGTCCGTCCGTCCGTATGAACGCCTAGATCTCAGAGACTATAAGAGCTAGAGACACGAAACTTTACCAGCTGGTGCGCATATTTCCTAAGCAGATGAAGTTTGTTGAATCATGTCAATATCTTGCCCCGTTCCCCCGCTGTATATTTCACTTTTTCATAGTTCTCAGGCACTGTAACAAATTTCGTCGATTTTCGCAACATTTTGTCAATTTTCCAAAAAAAAAACGGAATAAAATCAAAAAAATACACCTCTGGCGGTGCTCAAAATTAAAAGTAGATGTCAAAAATGGATTCCTCGATGCCAAATACACATTTGGCTAGAGGAAAAATAACGTTTTTTGGCCTTGTAAATGGAAGGTCTAAGTCGATTTTTGAATATTTTGATAAAAACCTCTTTTGAAAAAGTGGGCGACTCGAAATTCATTTTGGACCCATAGTTTCTTGGTCAAAGTTGGTTAAAATGACCCAAAGAATCCAAATCGCTAAGAGCCCCAGAACGTTTTTTCGGCCCCATTTAAGTTGTTCCGCCCTAATGTGTATATGTATATATGCTTCTCTTTTATTGTGGGCGTTTAATCGCATCTATTAGCATCATAGACTATTTGCTTGCTTCCCAACTTTAGCTACAGCCGTGACGCTTCCAGTGAAATTTTATAAAACAAAAACAAGACCCAAGTATTAAATGCCAACTTTCAACACACACACACACATATACACACTTATTGTATCTGAATCAACAAGTTAAGGAGAATCGACATCGGAAAGGAGCAACTTGTTGCCTCTACTTGACGATTTTATATGGCCTATCATTATCTTTGTTTGTATTTGTTTACTTAGTTCTGTGAAAAATATTTCACAGTTAATGTGCGTACTTGCTTATGCAGCTGCTATTCAACTTTGGCATTTAAATGTCAAATGGATCTGGAATTTTCGGCTCCGGCAGCTGTAAAAAATGTGCGCGTCTTTTCGGAGTAACTCTAATTACCAGCAACAGAGTGGGAAGCAGGATTCATGTGTTTTTACTTTGTGGCGCTATTTGATTTGTTGTTTCGGCTATTGCTGTTGTTATGACAGTTGTCTGTGGGCGCCATTTGTTTGATATTTGAAGTTCTTCAATGTTGACTTTTTGAAAGTCTGTCATGGGATTTTGACTTTTCATAAAATATGACAAAAGGCTATACAAAGTAAAGCTTTGCTTACATTATGAATGTATAATGAGTTGATAAAAGGTCTTAATTTGCTCGTTTGGAATACACGACGTATGCGTAATATTCGACATTATATTGGCATTACGCATACGCACTGTGTCCCACGTCATCAACTGATGAAATTCTCACAATCAACAGTCAGCCAGCGTATGATAGCCCAAACCAAGCAATCAAACATCACTATCTCCCAATTGCACTGTAAAAGTGAAAGCAAATAATAAATAAATAAATAAATAAGGTTTGTGCAATTTCTATTTCAAAGCTAATCCGTCCCAGAGCGCAACTGACTGAGAGAGCAGGGTGAGCGAGAGAGTAATTAACGCAAGTGCACTGTAATTAGGCATAACAGTATCACAGACAAATTGCTGCCTGCTACACTACTCTAACGTATTCCATTTTATTTTCCCTCTTCCTTTTCATCTGGTTCTCTTTTTATCATTCACTGAGCACCCACCCACACAGCCAGAAGCGCCCACACATTGATACCTTGTCAGATTTGCTCTTTTACAGGCTGGCAGCCATAGCATTTAGCCAACGGAAATGCCGGTTTTCACTCTTACAGCTACCGACCACCCACACATGGGTGAGCACACACGCACACTCTCGTAATTGAGAAAAGTAACTGCCAGAGCTAAGTATTAGGCCTCACTGATACGGAGCTAAAGTACGCGAACTTTCCTCTACATATTTACCGATGATTTTGCTCTGGTTGTTGTGATGACGACGCCAATAATTTTCGTTTCCGCGCATTCGGACACACACAGCTGCCGACAGCAACACCAACGCAGCACACAACGCACACTCAGACGATTTGCCGCTTGTTTTTACGATTTTTCATCGAGTTTTCCATTTTCAATTTTCACCGCTCGTGCTAGTAGCGCATTGACGGCTCAACTGCTCGTCTCGGCCGCTTTCGATTTTTCTTCATATTTTCCGCACGTTGTTTCATAGTAGCGAATATCACCACAAAATCTCTATGGAACAGCGACAGGTGCGCAAAGAATTGTCGGCAGCAAACTTTGTTCTTACACATATTCATTCGTACTAAATAAACGAAAAAGTTAAAAAAAAAATTAAAAACAAGATCCATGGGGAATCGAAAAAGTGAAAAGAATTTATTATTATAAATGTGCCAAGCATACTGTAGATAACAGATACGTCGTCCGTGTGCCTATTTATTAAAAATAAAAAGCGTAATGACATTCTTTAAAATTGCCGTCGGAAAAAAAATAAAAAATTTAATTAAATCGCGCGACTTATTTTAAACGGTTTTTAAAATTTTACTCTGAAAAGCCGATGGTGAAATATGTATACAGAACAAAATAAAATGGATGCAAACATTTTTTCGCGGTCAATTTTAATATACAAATTTTACCAAAAAAATTAATAAACATATTGAATATAATTTTGTCATTTTACAAAAAATTTGTGCAAGTTGTTGTGATTCTATTGAATGATGTTTAGTGTATACTGTATGTTCTATCTATACTGTAGTGTTTAAAAGGGATCTACATTGACCCATTGTAAAAATTGTTGTGTAACCTTTATGGTCTAATCATTTTTGATTAAGGTGAAACGCCCAAAGTTTAAAGAAAACCGTCGGAGATAAATGAAATATTTTAATAAAAGGTAATTTTTAAAGGGTGTATATACAATAATAATAGTTTAATAATTAAGATTCTTAACATAAAGACGAAGACGCCGGGGACTTGAATATGGTAGTGAGAAGATAAGTAATACATATAAACATATCCGTCCAACTGTTCGTATAAACGCCTAGACCGTCGTGATTATAAGAGTTTCGATATCCAAACTTATTTGGACACATAAAAGAGCGGACACATAAATGTGATCTTTTTCATATGGCAAACAATTTCAAATATTGGGACTTTAGTTTGTATTTTCTTTGTCAAAATATGGTGAAAGACTTTGAGATACCGATTTTGATCCAATTATTCGTGGATAATACAATAAACTTTCGATTGCCGAAATTGGCTACGATATCTTAACAAACTAATTGTACCTCTAAAACTTTTGGTCTTATAGAAAAAATTAAAATAGACTTGATTCCCGTAACATAACAAGGGACCTATATCGAAAGTTTGTTTGCTCTGGCTTTATCTGTCTTTGAGATCAATGTGTTTATATGGAGGGTCATACCGACTCCTCTCACAACCCTGACCATACTTTATGTAACTTTGGGGATTATCTGATGCCTTCACTATGTGCCATACATTTTCGGCTTATAAAAAATTAATATACAATGTATCTTTCAGGACGTAATGAGTAGAATATCCATATAAAATATACTCTTACGATTACTACCAAACATCGCGATGCATCGTTCTAATCATACCGTTTATATCGGAGATGAAAATAATATACATACATAGTAGCTCTAAAACTCAGAATTCGAATTGCCTCAGTAGCAAAAACATACATAAGGGATCAATAGTAATATGTATACTGGCCATTATATTCACTTTTTTGTCGGATTTTAAAATTTCGGCGAAAAAAGTTTTGATTTGGAGCAGAATTTGGTGATGATTGGACAACGTTTGATTTACGTTTGCTCCACCTGAAGCTTGAGATGGCTATTTATATTGGAACAATCAGAGATATAATTGCATTTTTGATTCTTACCTTTTCAAATCGATTTATTTATACCAAATTCTGTTTATTTCGTTAGGTATTTGTCCAAAGTACGAATAAGAAATGTTAAAACAATTTTTTTTTTTAAATTACAAAATTTGTCGATTTTTATGGTTTTTTTTTTTTTGACTTTAGAATATTTACATTTGGATATAACAAAATCATTTGTAGTCACTGTTTAAATATAAGAATGTTGTTTTATTATTCAGAAGTGACGAATGCTCTGAAGCTTTCTATTTCTTCATATCGGTTAGATTTTCGTTTGATTAAAACATTGCAAGTACTTTATTAACCTGTCTTTTTAATAAATTTACGCCATATTATAAGCTTATTGCAAGGGAAATTTTTATATGCTAAGCTTGAACCATTTATGTGTATATGAACGTATACAAAAAAGATGGCGTACGTTAAAGTCGGGCGCGGACGACTTTACCACCTGTACCTGTACCACCACATTGCAATTAAGTCCGATATAATGCTAACGAACTCAAAAAGATATTTCTTTGCCAAATTTGGTTACGATATTTTTGTAAACAAACGAAGCACAACAAATTTTGTTCAAAAAATGTTTTTTTTTGCTCGAACGGTCCTATGGGAGCTATATGATATAGTCAACCGATTTTGATTAAATTTGGTACTGCGCTTAGGTACTCTAAAAAACTGACAAACACCAAATTTGGTTGCGGTATTTTTTATAAACAAACGAAACACATCGAATTTTGTTCAAAACACGTTTTTTTGACCGATTGTCCCTATGGGAGCTATATGATATAGGCAACCGATTTCGGTAAAATTTGGTACAGTGCTTGGGAACTATAAAAAATTCCCGAATGCCAAATTTGGTTACGATATTTTCAAAAACAAACGAATTATTCATCTATAACTTTTGATTTTTTTCGAGGTCCTCTGAAACACCCCTATGGGAGCTATATAATACATAGAACCCCGATATCAAAAAAATATAATAAACTTGTCTCCCGTAGGATAATAACGGATCTACTCTGAAAGTTTGGTTGCTCTAGCCCTAACCATCTCTGAGGTCTGAGATCATACAGACGGACGGACGTACAGACGGTCAGACGAGCACACGGACATGGGTATCGAGTTCTCTAGTCACCCTGATCATACTTTCGGTAACTTTGGGGGGTCTCCGACGTTTCCTTCTGTATGTTACATACATTTTCGGCTTGTACAAACTTAATACATATACCCTTTGTACCATACGGTACAGGGTATAAAAATGTGATACAGTCGAGGCGGTGCCCGTCGGTGTAATACCCTGTACACTTATTCTCGAAAAAAATCTACACCTGCATATACTGCTTCTTAGAACTTTCTCATTGGATTATTTTTTGTTGTTGCAGAACGATATCTATTTCTATAAATGCCATAATTTTAAAGTATATGGAGTAAGTTTAAAGTTCATATATTGAGGGGTGTGGGCGAAAACACGGTAAATCGATTGGGGGGGTTGGGGGGCCGCATCGATAAAATTTTAATGTGTATTTGTTCATAAGAGCTACATGAATCAGCTTACCAAAATTGGTGATTCTAGGTCACTTGTTACCATAATTGCGTAGAGTCAAATATTGACGCAGTTTATTGGCAATGGGAGGTGAAATTTGCACATTTTTGACTCTAACTTTTGTTGTATTTGTCCGACTTTGTTAATTTTTTCAACACAAATGCATGTAACAACGTTGCAAACGTTAAGTTTCGGATAAAAATATTAAAAGGTGTATCTAAAAACAGTGAAAATCTAATACGGGGGAACGGGGAAGATATTGACATACTTTAACCAACTTTATCTTCTAAGGAAATTTGCGCACCAGCTGGTTAAGTTTCGTATCTCTAGCTCTTATAGTCTCCGAAATCTAGGTGTTCATAAACACAAACTGACAGACGGACAAACGGACATGGCTCAATCGCTACCCAAGGTTATGATAAGCATTTTAGTATAAAGGACTTGGGGCCTGTTACGCCTCGTTCTGTCCGTTACATGCATTGCACAAATATAGTATATCCTTTGTACCTATAGGTACAGGGTATAACTACTATCAATAAATGTCTAACTTGAAATTGGCACAAATAGAATGTTAAAGATGGCGTACGTTAAAGTCGGGCGCGGACGACTTTGGGATACCTTGTAGCACCACATTGCGAATAAATCCGATATATTGCTTAAGAACTCCAAACGATATTTTATTTGCCAAATTTGGTAACGAATTTATTTGACTTTTTTTTTGGATATATGATATAGATATATGATATAGTCAACCGATTTCGATTTGGTACAGTAATTGGGAGCTCTAAAAAACTTCCGACTGCCAAATTTGGTTACGATATCTTCACAAACAAACGAAACACAACGAATTTTATGCAAAAAACGTTTTTTTTTTACCGATTACAGGTCCTATGGACTCTATTTGATATAGTCATCCGATTTTGATCAAATTTTGTACAGTGTTTGGGAACAATAAAAAACATACGAAAGCCAAATTTGGTTATACAAACGAATTATCCATCTAAAAGTTTTGTTTATTTTCGAGGTCGTCTGAAATACTCCTATGGGAGCTATAAGTATAATATATATATATATCAAAAATATAAATGCTGGCCAGTCTAATGCAGATAATTAGTTGTCTTCTAATGTGACAGTATTGGTTATTTCAAAACCGCACTCGCCCGCGCTTAACAACCACCATTTTTGTAATGATTTTTTTTGACTTAGTTTATATAGGTACTCTTTTTTTGTTGAAAATGGGAACAAGCTATCACTCTGTCGGACAACGCTCCGATTGATCGACATTTTTTTCTTTTTAAGTTGTTAAGCAGGTGTAGCCAAAATTATTACATAATTATAATTATTATTTATAAATAACTTGGCTAACTTTTTCAAATTCTTATTTTCAGCTATAATTCAATCAATTTGCAAACGAATTCAAACAGACAACTATAAGACTGAATTGGTGAAAACTGAGAAAACATTTTAGTGCAATTGTTAATCTAAAAACTAAATCACATTGTTGTTAATCATTTAAACAAACGGCGCTCTTGTTCCAGTTCTTATGCTTGCAAATGGAGTCAGACTTAATGAGGCTACCTTTTTTTTTGGATTTTATTTTTGTTTCATTTTTTACTACTCCCAATTCATTATTTCCCCGGCCAAAACACAATCTGTGCATATGCAAAAATGTTGCTGACAATGCGGCGTCAGAATGAACTGATAAGCAGCCAGCACAGCCACGCCTCCTCCAACGCAAATGCAACAACGAATATCAACGTATCGACTTCAGCGCCTACAGTAGCTACTGGGCAAACACCCGCTCTGAGTCTCACTCCAGTTGCAAGCGTAACTGCCACAGCACAGGCGCAGCAAAACGATTCCCTCAACACACCAACCACACCTTTACTAAGCCTCAGCCGCAATCCCTTGCAATTTGGAACTGCGGCACCCGCATCTCCTGCTGCACCACCTATATCTATGCCAGCTGCTAGCTGTGGGCCACCCAACTACGGCTACTACAGCACCAACCACGGAGCAGGCAGTACACCAACGCTTTTAAGTCATAATCCGGCCAAAGAAGCCAGTGCTGCTCTGGGAACTAATACGGCACATTCAGTGGAACTAGACGAATACGTTGATATATTGCAAGTACAGCAGCTGCTCTTAGACTCCTCCGCCGCAGCTGCAGCAGCAGGAAATCAGAGTACCACTGTCACTGCTCCATTGACTACGACCAGCCAAACAGCTGCAGCTGATCTGCAGAATCTGCCAAAGCCGCGTCCACGCATCAATCTACAAAAAGCTTCGGAATATGCCGCTCAACTAGCGCAGCGTAAGTTTATCTGTCCTTTGACCAATTTTTTATTAGTTCCAGAGTTTCCCCTTTTTGTACTTACAGCTGAAAATTCGACTTCATCGCGCCGCGTTTTGCTCGACTATCCAAATCCTTATTTGTACGGAAATCATTATCATACATCACCAAGCGAGGACCTTGTGGCCCTTTGGTTTGGCAGCAATGGCACAGGTGAGTCGGCGCTATGCTTCTTTTCCTATTACATATTTTATTATGCTAATAAGCTGATTGAGTGTGCAAAAATGGTTTATGATTTGCATATTAAGCAATTATTCTTGCAATAAAATGCTATGTTTAATTAATAATTGCGTCAACTCGGGTGTAAATTGTCGTCATAGGCGAGCTAGTGCACAAGTTATCAGCAAGTGAAGTAAAAATGAAATTATATTTTTTCTAGCGCTGTCGCCATAGCAGTCTCCTTAGCCTGCTGGCGCCCGTCTCTGCGTCTCCCAGTCGGTCACGCCGTCAGTCTATCAGTCTATTGGCCATGTCAAGCTTGGCCAAATTGCATAATTTTGGTAGATAGGCTTGTAGACCTGCTGTATGTCTGCAGTAACTCAAAACTATCTCAAAACCTATAAATTGCCAAAATTAATCTGTGAATGAGCTGACAGCAGCATACACCAATCCAGTCCCGGCCAAAGCCCCTAGCAGACTCTAGACATGCCAGACTGATCACACCTCGCCACAGCTCTTTAATGACACCATAAATATAAATTTTGCAGACTTAAATGCGGTTTTTTGTGCGTTTTATTTAATTTTATTTACTTATTTATTGCTTTAAACGACAGTGGGAAAATCCACAGCAAACCAATACTCAAGCAATGTAAACGGCACATTTCAAAACTTTGGCGCCATTACATCCTCCTCAACCAAGTGGCGCTTCATTTCGAAAAAAATAACAAACCAAAAATTATACTCAACGATTTTTTGAACATTTGCCAACAAGTTGAATATGAATTTCCCAATAACGCGATACCAGACTTTGTCCCTAGACATGCCCAATTCTTTGCCTTTCCCTTCTGCGCCGACAATACCAAGCATTAGCAACAGGTGTTGCTTGCTCGCCCGAGCTGTTTATGATTCATGTGACGCCACACACGATCAATCGATTATAAGTTATTCGCTCTGTTTATCAACCAGACTAAACGTGACGAGACATGTATGTGGTCAGACTTGTGGTCTCTGGATTTGGGCTTGGCCACCGCTTTCAGGCACATAGTGTGCCAAAACTATGGTATCAGCGCGACCACCCAAAGTGTCTAAACGTTGGCAGCAAGACTTAAATGTTGTTTAGAAGCTCTGCATTTATTCCTTCAAGCGTTTAATAGTTCATTCTCTGTCGTAGGAATAGACATATTCCTTCAATTAATGCTCAGGCTATAAGCAGTCACATAAAACTACATATGTCAACGAGACAGATAATATCATTCCGAACTTTATAAGCGCCCTTGTAAAGGCCTTACCCTAAGTAGATTTACCAACTACATTATTTGTCATCCAAAACTTCACGATATATTTATTATCTGAAATTCAGGGAATCAAGGGATACAAGCTGCACTAGCACGAAGCTTTACAAAAACTGTTTCTCCAAAACCAGTTGGGATCGTATACTTAAAAATATCGATTCCACATTGTTTTATTGAAAACAATTCGAAATATATATTTTTACTTTTGAGTTTGGGCTTATTAGAAATCTCGGTGCATTGAAAATGTCTTAATTAATTAATGTCATTAATATGCTACAATCTTAATTACGACAATATGAGTTGATCAAAAAACCAAGAAAAAATCAAACCAAGCAAGCGCAAATCTCTCATGAACACTAATTAGCCAGGAAATGACCCCAGCTGACCACATCAGGCAGAAATTATACTCCAGTCGAGTGACCCTAATCGACAGGAAGCTGACTCAAGCTTACGCAGTGAATAGTGCAAAGTGACATTGAGACATTGGACAGACAACAGCAACAACAACCAGGGACAGAGAAGGAGTGCAATTTCATTTGGAGTTGACGAGTTGCGGAGTTGATTGTCTAAAAGCAAGCAATCAATATTCATAAATCTCTGATGTGCTTGGGTCTGGAAAAGTTCACCAATTAATAACGTGACCCGTTTTCGCCGCTTCAATTCAACCTGGGTGATCTCTTCTGGACAAAGGGGGCATGCGATGCTGTCAACGTTTCTACAGAAAATCACACAAAAAACCTTTCAACGTTTGTCACCAACGCGTTGCAACGTTGACAACATCAACAATAACAACTGCAACTACAACAACAACAATTCAAAGCCATAGTCAAGAAAAGTGCAAGAAAATTAAGGCGACGGCTACGGTTATGGGTATGGGTATGGGTATGGGTATGGGCACGATGGCGACAACAGCGTCGCCAAAAGCCAACAACAACGTGGCAACCTTTGCGCCTAGTGCTACGGAAGCCGGTGACATGGACCACACCACAGCAGCCTGCCATGGACTAGATAACTTTGTATTCATTGGCAATGAAGCTAGCGACGTTTGCCTAATGTTTAATTAACGTGATTGCTGATCGGTCGGTCAGGCAAAGTTGTTGTTGTTGTTGGAGTTTCATTGTTCAGGCAACTGAAGGCACTGGAGCATACGATCACCAAATTGGTTTGTATGTACAGGATAAAGAAACTAGGCAAGCTTTTGTCAAACACTTGCAACAGGACACACCGAATCAAGGCGCCTCCAAAAGCCAGACGGCAGACCACAGCATTAATGAAGATTAATTGCAATCAGTGCGCCAGTTGAGTGCGGATTAATTGCATTCTCAATACAACAACAACCACTACAACAACTAGGCATAGAGACAGACGATGACTGCGCATGAGCAACATGCTTGGGCAAGACAAAATGCTGAGAATGGACATGACTCGAAGAGGGAAACGTAATGCTATCATAGATGTTAACTTCCTAGACTACTTTGCTGGTACCCTAACTAAGATTGCGACGCCAATGATGATGATGAATATTCTTGCCCGCTACATTGGCAATGATCGCTTAGTTCACAAGTTCAGAAGACCTCCACGTAGAGCAATACCCAGGCCGCAACTTAATTGCCATTTCCATTGAGCGCTTTTGGCCAACTTTGTTGGTGGCAAGCCCTCGCCTGATGAATTGCCAGGGCAGCGCGTGCGCCATCCGGAGTTGATTAGCGGCCACCTAGGTGAATAGAAATGAAAATTTGTCACAGTTAATCAATGGAAGGTAACGATTGCGACTTTGTCACCTAGTTGATACGATACGATAAGTCCGACTAAACGCAATTAACTTACAATAAATTGAACTTGGCTGGCCAAATACTACTTAATTAACATAATTTGTGTGGGATGTCTTACGGCTGGAGAAAAAGTGTGCCACGAATATGTCTCTTGTTTTTGCATTGTCGCGCCACTTGTCAGCTGCATCAACAAAAAACTTAAGTAGCCAGTGGCTTAACCTGGCGCCAGTTTTCAACCTGAACAGTCAAATAAAATCAACTCACTTCGAAATGATACGAAACCAAATGTGGGCAGATTATTTTGTTATACTCTAGCAAAGGGTATATTACGATTTATAATCTCTTTCTGCTTTAATGAGAATAAGTAAACCTTAAATTAAATTATACAAAACGTCGACGTCGTCGTCCCCGTCATCATTTATTTTTTTCGTTTAGTGTGACAGATAGATGGCGAAGGCAAATTATTTTTGCGTTTTTGAATTTGGGTTCACAATTATAAAAACCTAATTTAAATAAAATTTATGTTAATATTTTATAAAACAAACTATAAAATAAATATTTTATAGTTCTGCTGAGTAGTCTTATCGAAGGTGATTAAAAATGTTATATTTGTATGGGCCAAATGTAACCTTTCTTCGTCTATTTTTGTTAGGTAACAAAAGAGAAAAATGTATACATATTGTTATTCCCAAAAAAAAATAGTAATTTTAGTAATTAGCTTATAAGGATATTATAACAAAGAATTTAAATCTTTGCTATTTTAACTGAATTAATGTAACACTGGTTAATTTTGCAAATTAAAAAATCCTTTGTTAACCAATGCCAATTGTATTTAATTCAATTCATCTTTATTGGAATAACATTTTCATTAAAAATAAGGTAATATGGTTCATCTATAAATTAACAATAATCGTGTTGGAGGAAAAATGCGAAAAACCTATTTGAACTGATTTGTCACAAAATTATATATTTTTATTTAATGCATAAACACTGATTTATATATAACACAAATTTATTTTTCCATTTGAGGTCGCACACAAAACAAAACATTTTTTTAAACAAATTAAAAAAAATATATATAAAAAAGTTTTGATTTATTTTTTAACATCCCTATCACACACTAAAAAATATTGGGATTGATATTTTTAAGTTTCATATTTAAAAAATACTATAATCTCATATTTAAAATAAAAAATGTGTTGGTTAAAACAAAAATATGTTATGTAAATTGCCCTTTAGCCAACTTAGATTAAAAAAAGTTTGTTCAAAAATATCAGTATCTTCGTCAATGAGAAGCGAAAAACATTTTTTTTTATTAGCTGTAACTCGATGAATTTAAAAACTGAAACTTTGCAAACCACAATTTTTGTTACTTTTAAATCGATCTGCCTCATTCAGCTAGATCCTGTTACAATGTTTGCCTATAATTCCTGCAGTTCTATACGCACGGCAAAAAAGCCTAAGCAGGACCTTTTATTCATCACTATTTTGGTTTCCGAAAAACCGCTGTCCCTAACTTCAAGAGACAAACAATAATATTTTAGACCTTGTAATCAAAAAAGGCTGAATTTTGGTCCAAACATTTCCGCACAAAGTATCGATACACGATGTGACGCAGATGTTTACATTTTTTGAAGAAAACCAAGCTTCAGATTTTTTAAAGGCAGCAAGTACTATTGGTAAAGTCGGGGAGAGTCTACAGAATTCGGCAAAGCTCAACTCTCGATACGCTTCTTGTGGTTTGCGGTTAAGCAAGTCCATAAATTGTGTCAAAGTAAAATAGTGTATTATATAAAAATATTATTTCATATCTAAAAATAGACAGACCACTTAATTTTTGCTAAAACTAAAATACAAAATTTAGAGTAATTAATCTATCAGATTTCTTGTTTATATAAAGGTATTTTTCTAATCAAGAAGTCTTTTCCTTAGCGTCGTACTTTGAAGAATTTATTTTTGATTAGATACATTTGGATAGCCACACATATATCAGAGACCGAAATTATTAAAAGTTGTCTTTCATTAAACGGCCACAATTATTGTAAACATACAGTTTACTTGACTTGTATCTTTAAAATGCATCCACCCACACACAAGAGATTGGCTTTGAGCAACCTGTTTTGGATTTTGGCGCCAAGTGGAACTTGGTAGTTGCTTGACAGGCAACCCCCGCAAACAACATTAACTTTGTAAACCACAAACAGTCATTAACAAAAACAAAAACACAAAGATTAAGACCATAGACAACTAAAAAAAAAAAAAAAAATAAGAGAAACAAATAAAATCTACAACTTCTACGAATAACCGCAACACTATGCATTTGCATAAAATTTTTTTAAATCGATTGAACATAAACCACGACAAGCTGAAAGCCAACAAAAAATAAAAAATACAAAATATAAAAAACTCCACAGGGTAGCTTTGATTTCCATTCATAACCTGCCTGCCAGCTCCATTCATAAAAACTTTACATATCTAGTTTAAGGTAAGCCACTGGACACCTACGAACACTACATATGTCCCTCCCTCACTCCCTCCGACCGATAGAGTGCGAATGATTGTGGCTTGCGGATCACTGATCGCTGCAGTTGGCCCGGCCAAAACAACTGCATATTATTTATCACATTTTGCTGTTTTGGGGTCACATGTTGGCGTGTGTTGCAAATTAAATTTGCAAATTATAGGCTGTCGCTGGGGTTTCCGGTAGACGTGTTTGAGGAGGCAATGTCTTATATCTTGAGGATTGGCAAAAGTTTAGCCATTGTCTGCATGTAACACTTTAAAAAGCAAGTTCAAAAATTTCTACTTCACTGTTTTCGAAATTTTGGCTAAGCATAACTAGCCAACAAGACACTAGATGGCAA
This sequence comes from Chymomyza fuscimana, assembly GCA_949987675.1. Taxonomy (NCBI): domain Eukaryota; kingdom Metazoa; phylum Arthropoda; class Insecta; order Diptera; family Drosophilidae; genus Chymomyza; species Chymomyza fuscimana. The sequence continues at coordinate 91,756,599 of OX465088.1, forward strand.
TCCAAATATGGCTCGAGCAACAAAATGGTCTCATAGATTTGAACTGTCATGCAGCTCCGACATTTGAAGCGAAATGTCAGTCATTCCGTCACTCAGTCAGTCAGTCAGTCAGACGGTACATCTGTGGGCTGTTCGATGGCTTATAGAAAACTGCCACAAAGCGCAAGAGATCATAAGATTTCCAACTAAATATGGTAGCCAAATAATTTACATGAACTTTTGTTTATTGTTCTTGTCTGCTCATTGGTATTGCTATTGTTAATGATTTTCAAGTTTTTGTGTTTTTTGTTTTTCGTACTATTTCTCTAACTTCTTAAGTCACTTTTCGAAAAGTTTCCACTTCGGGGTAGGCGTAACGCGCGCGCAGCTTACATCCCACTCAATATTACCTTTTTCAGTAGCGTTTGGACCATGGTAAGGCCATGAGTTTTGATTGGTCGGCACCGACAATCTTGGGGCCAGTAACTTCAGATATTCAAGTACTCCTGCTACTACATATTGCTTCCACTCGATGTCGTTTGCTTTGGAATGCCTAAAAGTCTGCCCATCCTACACAGCCAGTGAACTGTTGGCTATTCTTGTCGCTCATAATATGCCGCCGCATACTACTTGACATATTTTCGTAGAGATGGTGGCACACAACTCACGTAGCCGCTGATAGATGCTCCACTTGCAGCTACGACCAATCCATGGCACTCCAAGCCAGACCAGGCCAAGCCAAGCGGGACAAAGTAATAGCGCCGCTGCTAAATCAAAAATATTCGATGAAGCAGTATTAAAATAAAAATATCACAAATTACGCGCATGTTTTCTAATGAACTCATGCGAGGCACAGTTCGGCATGGTTCGAAACCATTTGGATCGCTTGGACGCCACTGTCAGACTGGGCTGACAGACTGTCGTGCAACAGTTTGGCGGCTCCATGGCCCGTCGCTGCCGTGTAGCAGTTGTCCCCACGATTTATGTACGCGTTTAGACGCTAAATTTTTCCCAAAAATATCTTTCGAAATCATGCGCTATGTGGAGCACGGCATGGCGCACAAAGCTCAACCAAAAACAATTTTGAAGTGTTCGCATATGTGGAGGAGGGGAACTAGAAGAATTGGACTATTGTGCCAAGTTTTTGGCGTTAGATGATAGATGGATAGATGCAAGTATATCGTTAGCACAAAGCTGTCTCTTAGCTTTTCGTTCTTGTCAACGTTAAAAGATGCGGTAATTTGCTGCTAGGCAAAGGGAAGCGTTTAGCAAGTGGATAATAATGAGCCGGATTGGGATAATGTGGTTGCTTTGGTTTGCTTTTCGATATCGGCCCTTGGTTCAACCACAAGCCTAAAATGTTACTAAAACGATCATGATAATTACAGTAACTTTAAAGTTTTATTAACCGCATTTTGATTTTATCGGCTTACTCCAATGGATGGTGCTATATTGGGCTCTTTATTCGAAATAATGGTAAGACTAGTTGTTATGAACCACCAAAACTAAGCAATATATAACGTGTGATAAATAAAAAGCACAAAATAATGTAAGTGAAGCGGATCACTTTGTAAACCGAGCTCTTCTTCTTTTTCATATATGATAGAGGTACTTGGTAAAATTATGAACACAAAATTTTTTTTATTTTAAAGGGGTCTACGCAGCACGAAATATTTCGCATGGAATGACAAAACTTTATATAAAAAAAATATCCCAAATGGGATATCCCAAATGGGATTTTTTTTTATATGAAGTTTTGCGATTCCGCGCGCAATACTGCAAAACGCATCGACTCCATTGGCTTCTTAATAAACAGAGCAAGCTCTTCCTTCGCAGTAAATAATAAAAAAATAATATAAAAAAAAATGCGAATTTGACATTGCATTCATAAGGCCAAAAAGACTTATTTTTTCTCAAGCCGAATGTGTACATGGGAATTTTTGGGGTCGAGGAATCAATTTTTGACATCTACTTTTAATTTTTTGAGAGGCGCTTTGTGTCTTTTTTATTTTTTTTGTTTTTTTTTTTTTAAAATTGACAAAATGTTGCGAAAATCGACGAATATTTCACTTTCTCATAGTTCTCAAGTACTGTAACAAATTTTTTGAAAATCGGTGAACAATATCGAATATCTCCCATAGAACCGATAGGTCCAAAAAACATGTTTTTAAGTCAAATCCGTCCTATTTCGTTTGCTTATGAAGCATCGTAATCAAATTTGATATTTGATTACTTTTTAAAGTTCCTCAGCACTGTACCAAATTTGATCAAAATCGGTTGACCATATCCGATCGATAAAAACAACATGTGTGGTCCAAAATTTGGCTAACTTTTGTTTGTTTATAAAAATATCGCAACCAAATTTGACAAATAAATATCTATTGGAGTTCTTAAGCCTTTTACCGGATTTTATTGCAGGCGGTGGTACAGGGTATCCCAAAGTCGTCCGCGCCCGACTTTAACGCCTTTGGGTTTTCTAAGAGTTTTCAAGCATAATATATAACTGTGCATATTCTGAATCAAAATATAACTCAAATATATATAGATACATATGTGTCGATTTCTAGAAAAGCGAAGCAGGTACGATTTAGAGGTTTGGCAATTTTGAATCTGGGGGTTATGTAGAACAACTCTACAAACCGTTTTCCGAGGGTCAAGTCCATCAAACCTGCCGCTCCTTGAGGAGGGGTGTACATTACAACTCTGTTGCGTACGGTAGTGTATTATTTTGTGAATTCATTTGTTGGACTCAAGACTTAGATTCGAACTTGAGATACATTGTACATAATGTTTTTAAAAACAACGCATATTATGCTCCCTCAGAAAACGTCAAATAGCAATGTTGTTCGACGGTAATAAAAAAATACGCGACTTAGCCTTAAATAATATTTTACACTACCGTAAGCATGTGGAAGATCCGATGCAACTGAGAATTTATAAAAAAAAACCTACTATAAATTTCAATTGCAAGGATTATACCAATATGATTCACAGTAATGCAATTCCATCACATTTAAAGCACCATTTACTTTAAAAATTCCTTATGAACATCTACGGCAACATATAGAAGGCAATGAGCCACCGGTGCCTAACCCCAAAATTCCGTTGTATATGCAAGGAATCGAAAGGCACGTTCAGTTGTTGTCTAGGGTATTCAAACGGGTTTTTGGACAGAATTCCACTATAAAAAGGTGAAATATTCGTCGATTTTCGCAACATTTTGTCAAAAAAGGATTCCTCGATCACAAAATCCCCCATATACCTTTTTTTGGCCTTATGAATGAATGCAATGTCAAACTCGATTTTTAAGTATTTTGAAAAAAAACTATTTTGAACTCGAAAATTGTTCAAGGCCTATAGTTTCTTGGGCAAAGTTGCTTAGAATGAACCATAGAATCAAAATCGATGAGAGCCCCAGAACGTTTTTTTGGCACCATACAAATTGACCCACCCTAATATACACCCATAATTTTAATAGTGCTTTCAAGCGTCTTAAAAAATACATATGTTAATTGAGTCCAGTAACCGGCAACTGTGGCTTCGTCATAAACTGTTTTACAAATAACTGGTCCAAGTGACATTTAAAATAAATTTTTTACTTTGTAATTCTCCCCTTTGTTCAAAAGATATTTTAATTCTATTTTTAATGTTACAATAAAAATTTATTCAATAAAAGTTTAAAAAATAAGATTATTTCGCGATTTTTAAATAATAAATTTTAATTTATTATTGTTATTTATAATTTATTTCTATTTGTAAATTATAGATTTTATGTTTAGGTCAAAAAATATAATTAAACTAATTTTTTTTTATATTAATTCAAACCAATTTTTCACTTTGATTTTTTATAACCCCATAACTCTCATTCGCGATACCTGGTTTTTAACGAAAAAAAAAATTGAAAATGTTCATTCCCTTATTTAAACTAGGGGGATCCGACCCCTGCGTGCTTCGAAGGCAACCTTCTTTATTCAATTTAGGTCATTCCGACTATAATATCCCCTGTACATTTCTTTATTTCTATAATGTTCATTATATACCCTGTACTAACGAACGTATGCCTTATCATAACCATAACTTTCTTCTTCTCAGATTCCCAATGCGGAGGAGAAGAGCATATGCTTTTTAAAACTCTATAACCCTCATCATGACGAATTAAGTTGTCAATTTGATTTAATTGAAAAAAAAAATTGTCTACTCTACAGACTTATGTTAAAGTTTCTTAACTAGGACCTAACAGCTTTTGTGTAGCTCTACGTAAGCTTTCTCTTAATACCGGCATAAATGGTGGAAAAAGACAATTCCTCTGTATCACATTCTATGATCATATCCAGAGGTTGCGGTCCTTCTTGTGTAGCAATAGCTACTCCTCCTCTTTTGCCTGGACGTCTCTTTCTAGCCCAGGAGCTACATACACATAATTTAGTTTTCTCTATAACTATGTGTCTTCTGCTGCTACAACGAAAGGAACGGTTTCAGAAGAAAAAAGATTTCCGATTCTCATTAACGTAGAGTGACTGTATTCTTGCAATTTTCCTATTAATTGTATCTCTTGCCTGCTCATCTAAATTTCGTGTTGGGTAGCCTGTGTTCCTTACTTGCTCTTCTCGCCTAACATCTTCAACGTGTCTGCTCTGCGATCTACTCAATGTATCACTCTCCCGTGGGGCGGGGGCCGCGTCGATAAAATTTGGATGTGGATTCATCATTATGGCCACATGAATAATCTTACCAAAACTTGTGGTTCTAGGTCATTTGTTGCTATAACTACGTAGAGTCACGCAGATGCATGTAACCACGATGCAACGATCTATCAATCAAAATATTGAACCGCTTAGCTAAAAAGCGCAAAATTCTACTAGGGGGAACGGGGTACGATATTAACATAATTGGTAAAGTTCCGTGTCTGTAGCTCTTATAGTCACTGAAATGTAGGTGTTCATTCAGGCGGACAGACGGACGGACGTACGGACAGACGGACATGGCTCAATCGCTACCAGAGGTTATGATAAGCATTTTGGTATAAAGGACTTGGGGTCTGCCATGTCCGTTACATACATACAAATCTAGTACTATATACCTTTTGGTATAAACAGTCTAATTTTGCCCCAAAAATTTAAAGCTATTTTCAAACTAGGTTGCACATTCTGCCGCATCGTTTGGGTGCAAAACGTACAGCTCGATAAACAGACATGCAATTTATAAAAAAAAAAAGTTCCCTAGCACTGTACCAAATTTGATCATATCCGGTTGACTGTATCAAATAGCCACCATAGGACAGATCGGTCGAAAAAACGTGTTTGGTGCAAAATTCCTTGTGTATCGTAACCATAGAACCGATCGATCAAAATAACTCTTTTGGTGGTACTGGGTATCCCAAAGTAGTCCGCGCCGACTTTAACGTACGCCATCTTTAGTATTAACTTATGTTCACGCATTTCGACCTTACAAACTTAAGCTGTAACTTTAAAATTTAGATATGGAAGGGGGCGTGGAAAAACAAATTACACTGTATCTGCATACATATGTAAGGAGTCAAAATCTGAAGTTTGGATATCCTCGCTTTTATAGTCTCCAAGATTTGGGTATTCATACAGACGAGTGGACAAAGTCAATATTAATTTATTTTATCGTTCTGAGAAACATTGGGAGTAGCTGTGGTGGGTCTACGTCATATATTTGCATAAGCATAGCTTAAGGTACTAGGTTAAAAATGTGACTTATTGGAAAACTAATTCATTTTCTGGCATTATGATAAATGACCTACAACTGCCGTAGGAGTAGGGACAAAATGTGGATGTGGCTAAGTATATCAGGTTTATAACAATACATAAAGTCGAATTTCGGTAATAGATGTTGCCACAATTTGACAAACTTGACCTGAACAGAGATTTTTCTCTGTGGTTTCCGAAGTCTATGTGATCTTACAGATGGACGCCATCCACGCCTCCTTTTTTCTTGTACACGAATTGCACATATCTAGAATACCCTTGACCCTATGGGTTACCCAGGGTATAAAAATCTAACATCGTCGCAAGTTTTTCCAAACCACTCGTTTGCTTACTCGATTTTACTTTAGCTCGTGGCTGGCCGCTTGACGGGTTTACTGGCTTACCGGCTGACTAGCTGACTGTCTGACGGTCTTATTGTCTAGCTTGGAAGCTGCTGTAACTTCCTCGAATCTCTCGCTCGCACCAATGCTTGGGGCAAGGCAATGCAAGCGAAAACGACAACGACAACGACGACGACATTGCATTTGAATTGTGCGCACAGTGGAACAAATTTGCAGCTGATTTATGTAAATCGCTAGCACCACCGTCACAGCCAATGCTGCTTAGTTCCAATCAAGCACAAGAGTCGAATATGTGAACTACTTGCTTTTCTCCACTCACAGTGGCTTCTGATACTCTGGCATTGTGCCGTTATTTGGCCCAAACGCAAACACGCACACAAACACAAATTCAACTGCAATTGGTGGCTTGTATCTTAAAGATACAAAACTGCAATTCATTCAGCGAAAATTTTCGTTATGAATGAGTCGACCCACGCGCAACACCGAAAAGAAACAAGCTGCTGCTGCTGCTGCTGCTGCTGCTGCAGACAACGTTGACTGTGACGGCGGATGTGGCGCACTTACTGCTGCGCCTTCCAGTCGTTGTTGATGTTATTCGTTATTTCTGCAGTGTTGTTTTTTTTTGGCTTTTGGTTTTTTTTTTTTTTTTTTTTTGGCCACATCGTGCTGCGCCCCATTCATTAACTGTTTTTGCCTGCGACCTCGTATGCGCATGCGCGTCGGTTGCACTCTTCTATGTGCTGGGGTGACCTGAGTTTCTGTCTCGTTTCATGCCAAAAGTCGATCAAGTCTGCTGCCGCCAAAGCCACAAATTGTTGCAAGCTCGTGACGTCCAACGGTCTGTCAATGATGTTTTTGTTGCCATTTGTGATTTTGGCCAATATTCAAATTCGATTTATGTGATAGTTGTGCTTATGACGTCACCCAGCCTGTCAGTGACTAGGTTGTGGTTCGTGTGTATGGTTTATGGTGTGGTTATGGCAAAGAGTAAAAAAAAGATTTGGCGACACCATATAAAATTTTAAAGCTTTAACTTTTTTTCAGTAGATATGCTCCATAGTTCTATTTTTTTTTTATAGAACAATGCAAACCGTTCAGATGTAATATGATAGCTTTAGCGATTGCCTAAGCCCATTTCGTTAAACTCAATAACAATAATAAATGAAAAAATATAAAAATCGATTTTATTATGGTTTCACTAGTTTCAACATTTATAGGAAAAAACACAACAATACGTTTCGAAATTTGAATTTTTTCATTGAGTGCAACCAAAGACCGAAAGATTTGTCAGTTAATTTGTTTGCATTTGAAATTTACATATCTCAAAGCTTTGGCTACTTTCCGGTCTTTCATGCTAATGTGGTTCCGGTATATCTGCATCCATGTTTTCAACTTTGTCTTTTGTAAAACCATTTGATGGGCTCAGTCTGCAATGCTGCCCACGTTTGTGGACGTGGACCCATGGTTATGCCTTTTTGCCAGCTACATAGGCTTTTCATTCATGTTTTGGTTTTTTATCTTTGAGCGTGGGCGCATTTTACTCTTTCATTCATAAAAATAAAAATTTTCAACGCTGGCTTTCCCAATTTTTTTTTTGTCCAAGTCACTTTTGAATGAAAGGGCGTGTGCCACCGAGCTTATTATCTTTGGTAACTTAATATCGGCATGTATATTATTGTTCGTTGATTTTATTAGGTTGAGTTATGGGCAGTTTGGGGCATGCGTTGATTGGGTTGTTTAGATTTTCAGCTTTATGACATGGCTTACTCTAATCAAGGCGACTAAATTTCCATCATCTACGAGCATGTGTGTTTGTTTGTTTGTTTTTTAATTTTTTTTTTTTTTTATATTGTCATATATATGTTAGTATGTAAATATAGCAACATTTAACCCAGATTTTTGCTAATGAAGTGTCAACGACAAATTGAATGCTTAACATTTGTTGCATGTCGCCAGCACAAAATATCATAGATACATAGACAATTCATGCGTCTTGTTTGCGTTTTCTTTGTTTAATGCTTTAAATAAATAAAATTTACTTATTTAAACTTTATGCCAACATCTTGGCCACGTACGGCTACACAATTCCATTCATGTATAGTAGTTGTTGTTGTTGTCGTTGTTGTGCTTGGATGTTGCAATCGCAGCGGCGATCATTGAAAATCGCTTGCCAAGTGTGTCAGCCATGGCTACTGCACAAATAAGTTAACATCGACGGCCAATTTGCATACAGCGATCGGGACTGTGCGGTTTATGAATGAAAATGTTGACCATGCCAAAGTAGAGTAGAAAACTGATTGCCCAGCCCTCTGCCTAGCCCCACCGTAGTTTGGCAGTGCGGCTGCCTGGCTACCCGGCTGCCAACAAATTAAATCAACAAAATCCAATAAATTGTTAAATTTTATTACAAATACAGTCCGCAACGGCAGAGCGTATAGGGTGCCGCCAAGAGCAACTGCCTACGCATGTTTTATGCTCAAAGTTAGCTGTCAGAGCTAAAGTTTGTGCATCTATGAGATACAAATATACACAATATGGTGTTCGCTATCGAGCGCCATGTTGTTGCTAATTTGATTTCTGTTGCATTTAAAATATTTTTGAGTTCAACTAGCAACTGATTGTTTTCTGTGTATATGCAAGTTTGTCTCAAAACTGACGGCAACACACACACAGATACACTTTGTCAGACAATTGCCAACAAGTTTTAAAAGTTTCATTGATGATTTTCAGCTAAGCATTATTTAGTGACATTTGCTTTGTCCGTTGTTTCGTTTCCCTGCTTTGATTCATTCATTAAAGTATCTATGGTCATTTGTCATTGTTGTTGTTGCTTTCGATTTTACATTTACTTTTTATTGTATCCAATAATTACCGTTTGACGTTTTAATGCAAACTGTAAATGTAATAATAAATTACTTACACAGCCAAAACAAGTCATTTGTAGGCGTACACTACTAACAGATACTTTTATTTATGGCAAGATACTCCATGAGAAATCAAACAGTTTGTTTTGCATCAAGTTACTTTGGTCAACTTGTCGTTTATTTTATTTATAATTGTATCATTAATTAAGCCAATGAATGAGTACCTATATAATAAATGGGTTATAAACCGCTCAAGTAGTATATAGGAAGTACATACAACTTAAGTGTTGCAGATTTTTAAATAATCAACACAAATTGTTAGATCAATATACATAATAAAGTGATATATTTCTATTGAGTGTAATATACTGTAACTACTGCCCCCGAAATCGAACACCTTATCCTAAAGATAGAGGTTCTATGATAAATCCAATATGATGGTATATAAAAATATAATCGTAGAATGATTAAATTTTAAAAAGATAACATTATACCAATACAATACATGTCACGGTATAAAGCGTAATTTGTGCACCTTGGGCATGATAGCCAGTAGGCGATATGTGACTTATTCCTTCACTATCCAGTCACTATCACTGAATTTGCTTTCTACTGTCAATCTCTATTAAACAAACTAAGTCACCTTTGCTTAAAAAACCCATGAACACATAAAACCAAATGATATTTGTAAGTGCATCCAACATTCGTCAAGTTTGACTCTGCTCTGTGTACAATAAGAAGTTGTAAAAGCTATTGTTATAAAATTCACATATAAGGTGTTCAATCTGTCGGGCAGAAATGCAGAAATGCACGAGTAACGAAACGAGCAATGGGCGGATCTAACAGCTTGAGCAAGAAAATAATAAGGCGTGTTTCATTTAAGTTAAGAATTTTTTTTGTTGTGAGAAAAAATAATGTTACTAGCATAAAAGAAAAAGTTTTCTATATTTGTCGCTACATTATTTATTGGTTTGTTTTCCACTGCTAAGGCATTCGCAAAAGACTTTGAGATACCCTGTATCTTTACACTTTAACTCATATCTTATCTGAGATTTAAACGATTATAAAGACAGACAGATGGACATATCTATTTATCGATATACTTATTGACAATTTGATTCGTATTGTTATATAAGCTTCACTTGACACAGCAAATGATGCGTTTTTTCATGTCCTTAAAAAATTAATTAAATTTATATCTGTAAAGAGCAAAGAATGCAATTTTTATTTATGATCTTTGCTTTTATTATGATTTTGACTCAGTTAATTATAATTTAAATATCCATTTGTAACACCATTTATAAGTGCTTTCCATCGAACATCTAGCATAATAAGTCCTCTCAAAAATCATAAAATGAAAACATATCTAACAAGAAGCAAAGAGCGCATGCACTTGAGTTTTAATTTGCTACTTACAAGAGAGATTCTCTAAAGTGATGACAAGTACAATGGAAATTTATATGGGAAGCCATAAACAATCCACATGCATAAATAAAAAGCTTAGCAACTAAGAATTATGAAGCAGTGAACATGGCTGTGATCGCTAGAGGCAGAGAAAGGCGAACGCAGTAGAGGCTACATACAAAACTAATTAAGTTAAACACTTTGGGGACACTGGGTGGGCGTTACAATTTGAGTGTGTGAAATTTATGTACAATAAATAAATGAAATGATGACCACAACGATCGAGGCCTCTGAAAAGATGTTAACTGAACCCAATGCAAGTACATTTCAAGTGAGAACAATGCCAAAAACGAAATTCCCACGCCCACAACACCAGCCTCATGCAAATTCAAAAACGTAGGGTCCCCCACGTCAAGACTAATAAGTTAATAATAGCTGGGATATATACCTACATAGTACATCGTAAACATGATATACTAAAATGCACCCACTTTCATTGCAAATTTGGCATACAATGCGTCGCGTGCCAGCTCCACCTCCATGCCAGGGCAAGCGCGCCAAGTCGCCGCACACTTTTGAAGCGGGTTTAGTTGAGTGACCCCTTCAATGAACGCCCATGCAAGACCCAGTAAGCCACTGAGACAGTGCGTCTTTTGGGTATCGCTCTGTTTGTCGTTTAGGACAAAAACAGGCAGCGATCAGAGCAAGTTAAGAGTCGCGTGGCGTGTGCCGTAATGTGTGTTGTTGTTGTTCTTTTTTGATGTTTTCGGTTTTGGTAATAGCTGAGCGGGCGGCAAGTATGTGGACTCCTCCACATAATACAGATACGAAAATTCTACGTTCGTGTCATCGACGACGATGACGACGACGACGACGTCGTCTTGTCTGGCCGCAAATTGCGGGGGTAGTTGTTTGTTTTTCTCACATGCCCACTCACACATGGATGCATGTGACCGAAAACCACCCACCTTATATGATGTGGTTGTTATTGTTGCTGCCGCTGCTGCTGCGGCTTCTGTTAGTTCTTGCCGCCTATTTTGCTTTTGTGACAAATGTCGGTCAGCATGTAATACTTGATGAGTTCAAGGGCATAAGCCAGAATGCCTCTACTTTTCTGCTCACGTGCCTGTGGTATTCAAACTAAGCCTTTTCATTAATTTTGCAACACATTTAAAGATATTGCACTCTTTTTGCTCCTTTCGAGTACTTGTACAATCAACTCTTATCTTGTGGCGCCTCTGCAGTCTTCAACAGTATGTGGCACTTTGTACGTGGTCGTATTGGTCGTGTGCCGACTAATGCATAAATCAACATGTACCGCGTGCCTATCTCGTCTTGAGGTCCGGTTCGCCCATTCTGACAGCTTACCTCACTGCAAGTTAGATGACGCCCTGGCTTTTTGGTAAGTTTTCAGTCCGTATTATGAAATGAAATTGTCGCAACTTAATCAAGGCATTTATTTTGTGTATTTGTGCTGATATTTTGTTTAATTTGTGGCAGCAACTGAGGCATTGTTATTGTTTTTGCTGCTGCGGCTGCTGCTGCAACGCCAACTCACTGTGGACCATGTCAGAATGCATTTTTAGCAATAAGGCGGCCATAACATGGCAGTCAACAAATTTACGACATAATAATTTACATTTATCTGCAAAGCAAAAAAAAAAAAGGCAAAAATAATAATAAACTCGCTTTCAATAAATATATATATGTGTGTGTGTGTGTGTGTGTTTGTCGCCATGTTGTTTAATAAGTTACCTTTGCAATATGTCAAGCGACGCAGACGTCAGACAAGAGCAACAACTAACAAGCAGCAACAACAACGACGACAACGACAACGACAGCGTCTCTTTATCAGTTTATAGCTTGGAAAACTTTTAATTTTATTTTAATATTTTTTATTTTTACTTGGGTGTTGCTGCAGTTGAGCGACTTTTAATTTTTAACGCCTCTTTGCTAGCAACAGCCAGAGACAGTCAGAGGACAAAGCCGGCCATTCCGGTTCTCAATGCCATGATAAATGAGTGCCTTTGTTATGCTCTTGCTCTTGCTCCTGCTTTTGCTTTTGCTTTTGCTTTTATCAAGCATATGGCTGCCTTAATGAACTTTGAACCCAACATGGCGAACAAACAGAATCAAGTCAAAGTCAAGGCGAGTGAGAGAAACAAAGAGAGATAGAGAGAGCTTTTTATACTTTCACTTGCGTGCTTTCTTGTCTCTCATTCTTTGCCTGTCACTAAACTTGGCAAAAATCGATGGAGCTAAATACAGACGCACATACACACACACTTTGCTTGCGTAAATTTGGCTTGGTGTTTTTATGAATGAATGCAAAAGTATAGCATACTTAACAGCGCGCTTGCGTATGCCTTCTGTGTGTGTGTGTGTGTGTATGTGCGTGTGTGTGTGTGTGTGTGTTTATGTGCGCAAAATCTCGCAATGACGAAAGCAACTAAAATCATTATTATTGGCCTTGACAGTGTGGCGTTCTTTTTTTACAACAGGTGGAATTTTATGAAAGCCTCCACACAAGCACACACACACACACACACACACACATGTATTCTCACCACATATGCAACATTATATAATATATCACTCTTTTTGCCCCCTTATTAACTCGCCGCTGACGTAGACAAGTCAAATAATGATGGGCCCATAAATTTTCATTACTTGCATTTGGCATTTGCACTATACAACTAAAAATAACCATCTAACCATTATAACTTACTTACGTTCGATGCCCCCGATTCAAAAATCGTAAAATAAAAACAGAGTTGTAAAAACTTTTGGAGGCACTTAAGCGGCGCTTAGCTCTGGAACCATCAACTAGTGGGCGAGCGAAACTAAAACTTCACCGCAACGTTTGCATGGCGAATTTGGTTAAAAATAGTCATATGAGCTGTGCTGCCATTTGGCAACACTTCAAGAACCACCACAACAACAATAATAACGCTGGCAATGATTAAGCGTCAACTGAAATTATTAACTTGTTTTGCAAGCAGCCAAACAAAAAAGCCTCAAAAACTTGCCTTATTTGGTATGTAGCCCAACGATGAGACAAAACAAAAATAAAAACCGCAATTAAGCGCAAATCTCACAGTTTGCCCAAAATTGGTTAAAGTTGAAATATACAACAATGCGTATAGCAATAAAGATGAAATTTGTGGTGCCTACTTTTGACCAAATATGGAACGCGGGCATTTATCGCTGGACTGTTTGCATATATATTTTTGTATTCGAATTATTTTTGTTTGTCTTTTGTTAGTGTTGACCTTTTTTTTGGAAACTAATAAAATTTATAAACCAAAGCATTTGTACGAGTAAACAACAAAAATCGGGTAGCTGCTATTAACTAACTTTTTATTTAAAAAAAAAAGTGATACTCCTCTCCTGAGCAAAGGGCAGAGCCTTTTACACTGGAAACCTTATGTGTCCGATGACGTCATTATTTTACATTTATAGTGAAGTTGTTTACGTTTTCGCTTCATGTAAACTTGCTTTTTTTTTGGGAAACCAATCAAATTTTTATAAACATTGACAAGTTTTATTAATGAAAACGTAAACTTAAATATTTGTTATCATAGTATATTATTCGAAATGTTATCACTTATTCAAACTGCCTAAAATTACTTATTGGTACTTATCGGAACACATACTGGCTAGACAAGGAACTACCAGCATCCTCCTTCAGGAAAAGGAGGGCCTGGGTATACCCATGGTTAGTTGTAAACTGAGATTACGAAACCTTTTCGCTCTCGTTGCAAACCAAACGTGGAATCGGATATCGAACATATGTAGGATCTCACGGCAAACTTGGCCGATATACTGCAGCAAAAGAACCAAATAACTTTGCTGTCTAAACAGAGCCCAATGCTCGACCGTAGTCCGTGCTATCACCGGACACTGGCTGGTGGGAGCCCATGCAGCAAGGCTTTGCGCTTCCCATCACGACTTCTATAGAAGCTGTGGTGATGAGGAGGAGCTGGAAACAGTGGAGCAGCTTTTCTGCCACTGCCCTGGTTTGTGCAGGACAAGGTTTCGCTTCCTTAACTCTCATTTTCTGAATAATCTATCTCAGCTCTCAGAAAAGATTTAAAAATGCCTCTTAAGGTTCATACCAGCCGCCGGATGGCTGTGACATATCTCATATAGGAGTCATTTAGAGGGGTGAAGGGTCCACCGTTGCGGTATCACAACGGGCCTATTCTTGGCCTAAGTGAGCTGGGACGATTAGTCCCAACTGCCGCCCTTACCTAACCTTACGTAATCTATCGGAACATATTCTTATGATCATTTATAGTCAAAGTATCAAAGTATCAAATTTATTTATTAAATAATCAAGTATTTTCGTTTTAACTAAAGTTAATTTTACTTATGTATGTTCGCTTAGTGAAATATTTAGTGCAACAACTAAAGTATTATCACAAAAATTATTAACTAATAATAAAAAAGAATTTATTTTAGATTAGACGTCTCACATCCGGCTTGGAATGGAAGCAAACCAATTCGCAAAATGATTTACCTAAATAGGGCTAGAAAATAATTCGATAGCTTGGATTAGTTCAAATATTCTAAAATAATCCATATACTTCATATATCCTTACGAAGATATTCAAATCGTGCGAGGGCGTCCAGCTTAATATTTTAAATTTTTGCCTTTCGTGTTGTTATAATAAACTCAAGTCGGAGGTTCATAAAAGTTACATTACACCATGGAAATATCTCTTGCAATATAATATATTGAGACAACCCATTTATTATGCGAGTACTATTATTATATTTTATCATTTATTTATTTATAATAAGAAATGGCCACCCACCCTATATCACCTCATACAGTGTTTGTCAGTCGGTCCAAATATTGAGTTTCTTTGTGAAAGTCAAGAAAATTGCTGGACGGTATATCTATCGGAGTTTTCCAAATTATGTTTTTTCGTTTGAGAAGACCAAGCTATGACACACTTTGGACAAAAACTAAAGCGTTGCGTATTTAGAACCGGGCTATTTGATGGCTTCTTCTTAAGATATATTCTTTTATAGACTTAGCTTTTGAAATAACTTGACGCGCAGCATCATTGCAAGCTTTGATTTGTCATTTTTCTCTCTTCTCTACCGATATTAATATTCTTTCAAAGAAAGAATTTTGTTGTTATTTGTTATTTTGTTTAAATTTCAACGAATGCTAACATAAGTTAAAAAAAAAATATGTTTCGGTATTTTTTCAGAACTTGCAAAGTGTCACAGAGAGAAAAGTATAATTGCCCAGAAAGAGATCATCGAAAAACTACGTGATGCTCCAGGGGGCGGGGAGTCTGGCGAAGCGTCCGTCGCTGTGTCACAAGGGGGATGGGGGAGGTCTATTTTGACGAAAATCAGCGTCACGTAGTTTATGGATGATCCCAAATAACATCCAAAAATATCTCTATAATATTATTCTGCTCAAATTGTGGCGATTTAAAAATATTTGAGGGAGCGTGATAAAATAAAAACAAACAAGCTTGATCTGGTTGGGCACATAAGGAGTCCCATAGTCAAGTTTGTACATTTGCTCTTCTGACCATTATAATTATATAGCTTTAGCGGATCTCCGGTGTCTCCTTCTTCTTACCTCAGAGTACATGCTAAAAAGAACTCCCTGGAGACCAACATTCAGAACTTTAAGTTCGCAAATTGAATAACAGCCAAAAAAAAACTTGGTTATAATAATTGTTGTAGCAATGTTAATGTTAGCAATGCTTGAAGTAATAAGTCTTTAACAATTTTTTTATAAAACTACTCGTGCATATTTTTCTATAATTTAGCTTCATGATTTGATTAATATCTTGATTCGAAACAACAACGCATCGAATGCATTTTTGGGCTAAATTTGTCATGTGCAACATTTATTTGCTATGAGATTTAGAGGAACAGATCACCTTCTATTAATACAAGATGTCTGGAGTACAACACCTCAACACAAAAAAAAAAAAACTTTTATTAAATGCAACTTGACAGACTTTTAGACAAAAAGAAATTTCGTGTAATACATTTTGCAACATTTCTAAAAAACATAAAACGATCCATGCATTTCAAGTTATTTTTGCCACTTGGCCTGGCAGTCTGTGTCATTGTTTCTTATATTATTTTGTTGTTGTTGTTGTCGTTATTGTTGGTGTTGTTGTTTTTGGTGTTATGGAGGCATGCCTTTGGGGTCTGTTAGCTGTCTCTTTTATTATACAGCTCACAATGTAGGCGTATTTTGATTATGATAAACTGGCGAATTATGTTGTCACTTTGCATTTTTCATGTACTCGTATGCAGTATGCAGAATGAAATTATTTTATAAGCGCTGCAATAAGAGATCCTTCTGTCGTTGTTGGTGTTATTGTTGTTGGTAATTTTGAATAGGTTTTATCTGCAAATGGGTATGACGGGATTTATGCTCTTGTCGCATGACTTGTTGTCATCCGCAGCTTCGTAAAATGAAAAATTACCAAACTAGAGAATTGAATTAGTGCTGGAAATTTGCCTATTCGAAAAATATTCTATTTTCACTGCATAGTTTCGGATATATTTTTCCCCCATTTTTATTTTGCTCATTTGCTTTTGGGCTTTAACTAACGTCAACAACAGATACTACAGATACAAAGCCATATACCTACAGAGTTGATAGAGAATTCGTGTATGCGTGTGTGTCTATTTATTTATTTTAAATTTCTCAGCTAATTTTAAACTTGCTGCTATTTTTATAATTTTACGTAACGAGTATTAACTTGGAAAATGTTTTACTAATTATTTTCCGACGTCAAGAGCACAAACAACGATGACGTCGTCTGTTAGGATCTACTCAATCCCACTATTGAAATGCAAAAACAACTAAATACAAAAAATCAAATATTCGCAGACCAACAATATCTAAATTTTAACAATTTAATTTATTGATAGCTTAAGATTTGTTTATACTAACTAGGTATAATCTGGTAGATAAATTATTGCGAACCGTAAAAGAAATACGTAAGACCCCAAATGCTACTAAAATTTGAACTTAAAGTATAACAGACTTCTTAAAGTTATAAAAAAAAATTAAAAAAATAACAATTTTTAAGATAGAGTATGTCAAAGCTTATACACTCGTATTTACACATTATGTGGCAGATACCAAAACTAATGACAACATTCGGCGAAAACACGAGAAATTTGTTTTATAGGAACAAAAAAACTGTCTTATTTTATTTGCTGTGCTCTTTTTTTTAAAAAATTTTGTTTTCCTTATTTTTTTTTTTTTTTTGGTCACCATTGTGTCAATGTGAAATAAAAGTTCTCACATTTACGTTTTTGTCAAATGAAAAGCATTAGCCGGGTCGACCATATGGAGGAAAAACACGAAAATTAATGATGTAAGTTGGCGCAAGGCGACGGAACTATGTCATGGTGGATCTTATGGATACAACATGTACGAATATATATATATATCCGAACCGTTACAGATAAAGTCAGATCAAAGACATGACGGAATGGAAAAATTGAAAAAATTTAGATCAAAACTTAAGAATTTACCATTAGCAGCATACAGTAAAATAGAGTTTTTGCTATTTACATGCCTAATCATTAGGTTGCCAGGCCAGGCCCCCTAGGACTGGTCTCGTTTATTTAATTAAACGCCTCTAGATAGATGTCGTATTTTGAATATATAGGCGACTATATTTAGCTCATGTAGTATTATATATTGCATATCTACTATATCTATATCTATATCTATATCTATATCTATATCTATGCAGTTGATTGACGCACAACATTGGCCGTGACGTGACACTGCCCTGCTTATCACATAGATATTATAGCCATATCTTCATCCATATCTATACATTTAGATATATTTCAGCATATGACGTAAATTACATATAGTGCAAATGATAAAAGTATATTGAGACAGCAGCTGTTCACAAAAAGTGGCTGGAAACGGCTATTTCTGATGTATACCATATAACCCACTTTTCCATAAAAACAAATCATTAAGCTGTAGCTTAAAATCATTTTATGCCCTCAGATATTCCACATACGCCACATTTGTCACTTTTCTAATAATAACAAAGGAGTAAAAACTTTGCTGTCAGACACACAGCCAGGCACACACACTCACAAATCGTAACATAAACTATCAAAAGGCATTTAATGGGATTAACTTTTTGTGGCCAGCATTGTCATAAATTGCTCAACATTTCTCTGCGCGCCTCGTAAATAAAGCCATTAAGATGAAATTCTAAATAGAATACTTAGTACTATCTGCTATCTGCCCGCATCTACTATATTGAATGAAATCTCTGTTGAAAGCATGCAACAATTCCACATACAAAATCGTATGTCATAAAATCATTTCATATACCTTTTATCTTATGTAGAATGTATATGCATATATCTATATGTAGTTTGTACGTGCTACATATTTGCAAATCTATTTCAAGAGGCCTAGCCTAAAGTGCCTTGACCGAGTAGCTGCCAATAATACTCATAGTAGTCGTTGGAAATGACCAAATAAATTGCCGAACATAAAAAATATCCAGCAGATTCATAAAAAAGCAACTGATTAAACAGCTCTCTATTTATGAACTTGCCGTAGAAATTTATTTGTAATTATTTTGCTATTTGGCTTTTTCACGTCATCGGCCGCACAAACGCAGGCAACAATTTGTTTACCGGGGGCGGACCACGAACCGCACCACATACCGCATAAGGCAGACCATCGGTAGAACCACAAATATTTCCAGTTAATTGTTTACGAGCATTTGCCACAGCTGACGTAGACATGGCGAGATAGTGAGCAAAAGAGAGTACTTTGGATATTGCAATCTCTATTTTAGTTAGCCTTATCCCTGACCAAGTACGGGTAGACACTGGCAGACAGCAGCACAGGAGAGCACAGTGGAACCCAATGGAACACATGCGGCGATGGCGATCAATGACGCTCGATGACGCTGCGCTGCCAATTTAAGGCATGATGCCGATGATGTCGATGATGCCGATACCCGCTCTTGTATAAATATCTAAGCAAAATACACTAGATAGAAGGGGGCAATGGGCAGTACCGCTCGTGGCACACGTAAAGATTTTGCAGCCAGCTGATTAGTACATACAAAAAAAATTATATTTTAAAATTAGTGCAATGAGGCACGCGATATACATATATGTAAAAAATTTGGCAAAGGGCATAAGAATTGTTTTTATATAAACTTTTCGTTTATTGAATTTTTATATTGTTTTAAGCACAGTCGAAGCAGTACAGTATGAAAAACAAATACTATTTGCGCAAAAAAGTGCAAATATTTGCTAAAAATGCACAGACTAGATGTAAAATATTTTATTATCAGTGTGACGATCAAACATTAACAACAAATCAAATTGAAATTCGAACAAATATTTGCTTCGTGTAATAAAGTCATTATTCAGTGCTGCTGTTTTGTGGAAAATATTTCGCCGAACGTTTTGTTTGCTCATACAGGTAAACGGCATGAGCAAATAGCAAATATTTGAAGATGAAATTTTTATTTTTGCCGTATATTCAATAAATGTACAGGGTTAAGATAGTAAAGAAACAAAAAAACTGACACAACGATATCTAAAAACTAATGATGCAGTTCATTTCATGCGCCAACTTTTAGTTTTTATAACTAACGCGTTATGGCTTAGAAACACATGCTCTTAACTTTTTATTAACTTGTAGAAAAATATTGCATATTTTCGATCCAATGTTCTTTTTTGATCGAAGTTGGCAACCAACATATTTTCTTAAAAAAATAAATATATTTTCTATCTTTCTTTCTTCTTCAAGGTTTGTCTTTATTTTATTTATTTCAATTTTCTCGACAACGGTTTTCATTTTCAGAAACCACAATAAATTCAGACGAAAAAAATAACAAATATTTCCCCATTTATCTTGTGTTTGGCAAAGAATATTTGGAGGAAATATTTATCATAGTGTGATACCGTGAGCAAACACCTTTGCTCAAAACCGAATTTTGGCCAAATAATTTCAACAAATATTTGCTTTGTTCAATACTAACTGTAGGCTCATATGAGCCGGCGTTGCACTTTATTGGAGTAACGCTCTAAAATTGATTGGTTTTTTCATATTTTTTTGGATGTTTGGTATAAGACTTATAAAAACTTCACTTCGGTGGGAATAACTACACAAAACCTACGACAAACCCGAGGAGATACCAATCTTTTTCCTGACTTTTGCATATTGTATGGGTATTAAGTGTGGTATTTTTGAAACCACTTGGTCCAGGGTATGCAATGTATATAATAATATTAATATATTCTTATCATAACCACGTATAACGATTAAACTACTTTAGTCGAAGCTCGATGTTTTACCAATAAATGCGCATAATCTAGTTTAGTTCGTTCAATTATATTGTGTGGTGTATATATACCAGGTCCGTTGGCATATCTTCACTTTTATTCATTTGATGTTTGGTAGCTGAGACCACAAGCAAGACAAAAATAATTGCTAAGAGAGAAGAAAAGTCAATTAGTAAGGTTTTGCCTTAAAACTTATGCAGTTATGTAATACAAGTCCAATACACAGGACTATCACATAAATAAGATGATTACTAGATAATCAATTTTTGAATGAAATCTGTTGACCTACTTTCACCGCACAAATTTCAATTCAGACAATTTGGATACATTCAGATAAATACTACACACAAACACATAGAGATACTTATATAAAGGCAGTGTTGAAAATAAAATTTTATAATTAGGCACACTCATAAAAATAATAATAATCTACGATGTGTGGGCAAATAATCAGACTCTTAAAAATAGTGTTTCTTAACAATCTATGAAATAATAATATGACACAGCAGACAAGAAATATTATTAAATAAAATATGGTCTGCACACCTGCCCATAATAAATATTATTCAAAGTATTTTTTAGCTACAGTTTTAGAATTTTTCACTTGATTAAATGTATGTATTTTACTCCCGAGTTTTTAATTTTAACACATCTAAATAAGTAGAGTTAAAAAAAAAATGGAACAGTTTAAATTTATAGTCCCTGTCCGCATACTTCATTCCGCTCTGTTGCCACCATTAACCAATGGAATATTTTTTTTTTGTCAACAATTTGGATGCTGTTTAAATTTCTAATTTGTGTCTCTTTCCGATTTTCGGATGCGCCTCTGCTGTTGAATACAACAATTTACGGCAACATGCCAAAGGCATAAAGCATATTATGGTGCTCATAAATTAAATGAAAAAAAATATTAAATTAATTTACACACAACACAAGATGTTCATAATTCGAGTGCATAATATAAAATCAAGATTTTATATAGTCTACAACTAAGTACAAAAAACAAAAACCTGCTCAGCAAAATAATATGAAAGCTAAATATTGTTTAAATCTTTCATATAAATTTATTCACACCTCAACTTAGCAACGCCCACCTGTAACTTCATCAAAAGGTCGTAAAAAAAACAAATTATTCAAGTCTATAATTTAGTAAAAAAAAATATATATGTATACAATAACAAACTTGCGTAATGTGCAGCTGTATCTGGTATCGATAACTACAATGGAAAACTATATAACTCACACGATTGGTGGTTCAAGAAAAATAAAAACAACAATAATAATAAAAATTGTCACCCCTTCCCCTTGTAACAACAACTCAAGTGCTGTCAGTCTCGGTCTCGGCCAATAACAACTTAAGCGAACAAATGAAAAAAGTAACTCATAGTTTTCAAATTGAGTATCTGAGTATGCTCATATGTAGTTACAAGTGTGCAAGTGAGATGGCAAGTTGCATTCGCTCTTATTGAAAAGTCAGTCGCCGATTGATGTGGATCATTGAATGGTGACTTGACTCCAATGCAATGTAATCCAACCTCTGCGCCACTCAATACTCAATACCTATTTAATTACAGCCTTCACACACACACACACACACTCGCTCAGAGCTCATGGAGCTGGTCTCGCATGCCCTAAAAAAGTTTTCACCATTTATGGCAAGCGGCGGACCTTGCCTGTGTTGCTTCGATAGTCAGCCGCCAATCGGTTTGGCATTGGCTTGTTGTACGAGTACTTTTCTTATACATATGTATGAATATATACATTCATTCACATTATTCATTAAGAGGCATATCGTCCATTTGCTGTGTGTGTGTGATTTGTATATGTTGTTTCTCTGTTTGTTGGTTTTGAGGCGCGTGCCATGTGTCATGCGACTTGCGACTATCTAACGCCTCTGCAGGCTTCTCTTCCCATTGAATGAATGACCCACGCAGTGTTCTTGCCACGATAACAAAAAACCCACACAGTGTCTGACACACTTGGCAGAAAGCGAGCTATACGAGTATATCGTATCTATACGGTATCTGTGTAAACTTAAAGATGTATTTATCCATCTATATTCAATACTTATTTAATTTTGTCATACCGTACTTAATTAGTTTTTCAATATTCAAATTGCATTGGGTGTGTATATTAGTTAAGAGGTCGGAAGAGGTGCGCTCAGAGTGCATATTCTGCGAAACTCGTCATCCATTTGACGCCGTCTATAATACTATGTCCATCTTTGGTATTGCCGGCTGCCTGGCAGCAGTTAAATCTGTTGTGCGAAAAGTTTGCTCTCGTCATAGCATTTAGTACGTGCCAATTGTAAACACTATAGGAAAAAAACGTAAAATTTCATATTTACTCTATCGACTTGTCGATACTCTCTCTATTTAAAGTAATGGCAAACTCAGCATTAAAATTTGATTGCATAAGTTCTAGAATACAAGTGGTGACTTTAACAAATTAGTTAAAGGGGTTACTGATAACACATACATATACATATGTAGTTCTCCCCTAAGAGTATTAGCACAGTCAACCTAATCAGATAGGTCTTTCTCTCACCCACCAGCATGGGCAAGAAATTTATTTTTAGTTAACGCGCGTACACAAACTTATTTTCGTGGGTGTTAGGGGCTGGGCTGAGCATTTTACAATAGTATCTTATAGACACAGACAAGTCCATGTGAATAAGTAAAATAACAATGTATTGTGTAAAGGTGTGCGCTCATGGTTCAACGCCGTGCACTTGTTTTGCTCGCTCATCATTTATTTGTTTATAGCAATTCATCAGATGCACGGCATGTCGATCTTACGTAGTAGAACCAATTTCTAATTATAATTGCATGCCGTTGGTTATTTTTAGAAGCGGGGAAATGGCCAAGTTTAAAGCCAATTTTCGCATCTACGTCACAAGGCAGGTCGTGTGAATAGATTGGCTATTTTTGGCTACCTGGCGTAATAAGTTTATATTTTCACTATTTTCGGCATTAAGAGTGTGTCTACAGGTGGCTGGCTGATGAGGCCGACTCTTCACCTTCCACCTACCGCATGCAGCATAATACAGTCAGGAAAAATCATGTGAAGGTTAAAAATAGTCGGTCGAGGCGCGTTTATCTACATATGTATACTGTTTATTCCTAATGCTGCTCTTGTTATTATTGTGGTTTGGTGTTTGGCGCACGAACTTTTACAGAATGAGGCAAAATTCTATTTTCGCTGGCCGCGTATTTGTAAGATAAAAGATATGTAAACAATTTGGCATGGCCCGTTGCCCCTCTAGTAGTTCCTGTTGAACT
The DNA here is from genome assembly GCA_949987675.1 of Chymomyza fuscimana. Taxonomy (NCBI): domain Eukaryota; kingdom Metazoa; phylum Arthropoda; class Insecta; order Diptera; family Drosophilidae; genus Chymomyza; species Chymomyza fuscimana. The sequence goes on from OX465088.1 coordinate 91,780,544, forward strand.
TTTTAAACGTGCAAATTGCTCGTTTTATTTTTAGGTCAGGGATTCATTATCTGGGTTATGTTATGTTTTCGTGCCAGACGGCCAGCCAGCCGGCCGGTCAGTCAACTGACTGTACGCTTTTCAGGGCCAAAGCCCCCAAACATTGCAGGAAGACGTTCCATGCTAAAATTATACTATAGTCCAAGCAAATATTATTTGCATTTGCATTTTGCTGGCAATGTTTCAATATTTTACAGCATTTTCAAAATATTTTTTGTGTTTATGAGGCATTTGTATTTGTTTATGCTGCGGTCAATAATACCCCATCAACATTTGACTATATTGATGTGTAACCTTGTCCTTAGATCATGAAAATAATATTTGTTTTACAGTCAGCATATGTACGCAAATTTATATAGCAATTGCTGTCAATGAATGTAAAATGCGAAAACAGAAAGAATATTTATAAACTATTTTAATTTTTAGGGAATCTACTAAGCTACTAAATAATAATAAAAGGAAATAAGGAGAACATGATGGGCAGATTTAACTATAATTTAAATGGCGGGCGTTGCACGCCAACCTCTGTACGATCTTCTTTATTTAATTAAGATCATCCAGACTATTATACACCGTGTACAATTCTTAATTTCCATAATGTTTAGTCGGTTCTGCCCGACTTTAAAATACTCTGAAACAATGCAGGTGGAATAGGAACGTTTACAATGGCTCCTTTCATACTGTTCTGTTTTTTTTTATCCTAATGACTTAATTATCATAAACGTTAGCCGAGGTGACACTAATCTTGTTAAGCTTTTTGAACATTATGGTAAAGCTGTTAAATCTGAGCCTATCGAAAGGAAACAGATTTGCCAGAAGAAGGATATCTGGGCTAAACACATGAGTTTCAATATATTCCCTACTTATTATTTTTATTTGATGGATAAATGTCAAGCCTTTAAAGCAAAAGCAAACCTTATCTGGTCGCTGTTTAATTATTCCGTCATAGTTCTTCATAGTTCACTTGTCTACCTATCTGTCTACAGGTTTCCCGTTCGTGCACATTGCGTCCCCAGTTAAACAATTTTCCCTATTGCTCCTATTTCGAGTTACTTGCTGGGCTTAACATCTTCCTACCTGTCTGTAATGGTGAAATCTAAATATTCTCTGCATAGTATTCCTTACTTGCTCTTCTCGCAATACTTAACGCTACCGCTCTGCAGTCCTAAACTCTAAGCTTTCTCTGAGTTGTCTTCTAAGCATTGTATTCGGGTGGCGGAGTCAATAATGGCAATTTCATTTTGTCATTATGTACTTCAATCCGCCACAATGGCATTGGGAAAATGCGAAAGAAAGGATGCGACCTGCACGTCGAAGATTATCTTGTTGTTGATCTGTGTCAACCGAGCCGTTTCACAGGTTGCCTTCTCTTTGAATTGATTCGCAATGTTCCACCGCCTAATTGATTACGGCTTTGTTGAGAAAGATTCGATACTCTTCGTCCGTGGTAATTTTAATAATAATACTCGCTCAATAGGATTTAATAATAACACTCCCACTAAACAAACAACTCGACGGTTAACCTTTATATTCTTTATCTTAAAACATAAAATACAAATGTTTATTAATTCTATTTTGACAGTGTTGTCATTTGTTCTGTATTTTCTGTGTGGTTAGATATATTTCTAGATTACTTCTTTTAATGTGAGTTTTTCCGATATTTGAATAGAGTATTCTTCTATTCGGGGCGGAGACGAAACCAACTAAGCATAGATCATCAAAATCTGTCAAGCCGTTGTTGAGCTATAAATGGTGAACTAACACAACTTTGTTATATCCTGTAAAAAAGGTACAAAAAGTTCGTACAAATGTATGTAACAGGAAGAAGGAGGCGTGCCAGACCCCATATACATATATGTATATATGAGCTATGGAGCTGAAATTTTACCAAAAGATGCGCATAATAGTCACGCAGATTAGGTTTAACGATTTATGTCGATATCTGTCCCCTCCCCTGTAAGAAAATTTCGCGGCTTACTTCTTTTTATGTGAACTTTTTCGATATTTTAATAGTTATTCTTTTAACAAGGGATCATAGATCATCAAAATCTGTCCAGCCGTTCTTGAGTTATAAATGGTGTAACTAACACAACTTTGTTTTATACTTATATATAGATGATTGTTTCCTCTGACCAGACCATGTTTATTTAATGGTTTAGAGTCGCTAGATCTGGGGTTTGTGCAACTGTACTATGTCAAAGGCATGAACTAAATAATAGGTCTCACGCCATAACTCCTAAGCTCCCCTTTACTCACTAATGCCGGACAAAACATTACAATAATGAGAGTTTAAGAATCAACAAATTTTGAAGCATTTCGAGAATTTCGAGAAAACTTTTCTATTATTTGCATTTTTGGACACATCATTCCTTAAAGGTCTAAGGTCTAGTTACTCGTTGCCCTAATGTTTATTAGTTATTGTATTATAATTAATATTTAAATACATAAATAAAAAATTGCTTAAAGACGCTCGATCTAATACAAGGCCTGGACTCTGTAAGAGTTTGAAGTTACCTTTTTACACAAATTCTTAAGTGAAGTGTGTGCTTTCTGACTACATTGAAAATGAAGTGCATAATAACTGGAGATGAGACTTGGATCTATGCTTACGACCCCGAAACAACCGATCAATCGAGCAAATATCGCGCCAAAGGTGAGGCAAGACCAAAAAAACCGCGCCAAAGTCGCTCAAAAATCAAGATCATGTTGACTGTTTTCTTCGATTATCGTGGTGTTGTGCATTATGTGTTCCTTTAGCCGGGTCAAACAGTCAACCAGAAATATTATTTGAGGATGAAGGCGATGAAATTGATTTGGACGAATAAATAAAGATTTTTCAAAATAAATGCAATGTCACCTTAGTTTTTGTATGACAGTATGACATACCCCTAAAATCAAATTGTCAAAGAATTTAAAAAAAAAAATTTTTAAATTTTAAAAGATTATTCAATCTAAAAACAAATCGCTACTACGGAGTAGAGTGATCCTTAAGTAGAAGCCTAACAAGTTACACCTTTGACGGTAATAAGTTTATTTTGATTATTTATTTGAAGACAGAAATTATGTAAAAAGCCGCCCCGAGGCATATACAAATTTACAATTTAAAAAAAGAAAACATACAAAAGACGGTAAATATATTTTTTACAAAGCCCCACTATCTATCACACTAATTTATTGGTATTATCCCTTAAAACATCTACATACACATAACATACATCTAACAATTTATTTATTTATCTACAAAGTTAGCAAAGTTAGCTGAAACGATCCATAAATGGTCATGTGATTCAAATTCTGTTTAAAACTTAATACACCGTCAATGCTTTCTACGCAGGGACCAGAGCTAATGGGGGCCCATATGAGCAAATTTTCATTGCATTGATGACGTATTTTGGGAAAATCATAACACTCACACTAACACACACTCACTGTCAGCCAACAAAGTGACGACGTGGACGGCGGCGGAGTTGGGGACGGTCGTTAGGTACCTGTTGTTTTATTTTTACCACAAAAAACTCAACTGAGAGCGAGCGCCAAAAGAGATCGAACAAACTCACCATACACACACGCATGCACACATACATAGGTTGGCGTTAGCAAACTGTTGATTGGCTGCACTGCGCTTGCGCCGGCCCAAGTAATAACGAAAATGGCTGCACTGTAGGGAGGTGACAGCGCGTACGATTGGATCGACCACCGACCGACCAGCCGGTTTCCACTCTATGTGATTGTGAGTGTGTGGTAGTGTTTGTGTTCCCCACGGCAATGCTGAATGCTGCCGGCACTCGGCACTCTCAGGCGCTCTGTAAATGTTCGAATTTTGTTCGAATCTTCGAAGAGCAACTTTTGTTCGAATTTCGCGCAGTTTTTCTTTTGTAGGCACTTTTGGGGCGCGTGCCAACTGCTGCCGCCACCGCCGCCGTCAGTAGGGGAAATGTAAGCAAAGCATACATACGTAAGCATTGGATGCCCAGTGTATTGGGTCTCAGTATTGGTGTGTTGTGTATGGCTTGCCGCCAGTTGAATGTTGAATTTCATTCATAAAAACCGAAAGAGTGCGCATCTCGTGCTTCAGTAGTGTTCGAACAAGCAAACGCGACGGTTAGACAGCAAACAGAAAGCTAAGCGCAACAGCAAAAGCTAAAGCAGACACACACAAACACACATCAGAACGACGCATAGTATATGAAAATACAGAGATAGAGAGCGAGAGCTATCAGCTACGTTGTTAGGAAAATTGTTTTAAAAATTATGAAGTGTTCGGTGTAACAAAAAGAAAATTTCATTAAAAAAATATTTACAGTGAAAATTGATAAGCATTTTTAAAGGAGCAGTGCAATACATTTGTAACTTGATAAATGTTAAATGGCTTAAAATAAAAAAAAAAAATCCAAAAAATAACAATTACCGGTGAAGAAACTTGTGTCAGTGAAAGGATAGTTCAAAGAAAAAAAAAATTCAAAATATACATGGCGACGGCTTTCAAAGCTGCCCCAACTTAATGAATGAAAATCTGTGACGTGCACAACGTATCCGCAAGATACACACTAACACAGCCCGAAAACTCTCGCACACACACACATTTACGGCAAAAGATGTTAGCTTAGGCGCTGCATGAATTGAAATCGATTTTCTTGCCGTGTTTCTGTGTGTTAAAGAAGACGTCTAAAAGTGAACTTAGTAAACTGAAGTGCCGCCAGACATTTTTTCTGCCAGCCCAGCAGCATTAGCGGCAAATTGCCCTAAACAAACCATTTGTTGAATTCTTCTGCACGTGCCATTGCGATCCAGGTGGGTTCTTTGAAATTTTTCATTGTGTTTTTAAAGAGAGCAATTCTAAAACTGAGATAGACGTTTGAAATGCCATTAGAGAAAATATTAATAGTATATCAAGGCGTCAGTCAGGCTCTTAAAAATAAATTAAAATAAGGTTCTTCAGCCATAATAATACAAAGTTGTAAGATTTTAAAATACAGCGACAAGGAGAGCATATTTTTTGTAAATAAAATAAAAAAAAAAAACATTTTAAAACTAATTTGCAGTAGTTTTGTTTATCAAATTTGCGCTTCATTTTTTGTTTGATGAAAGTAGTAAAATGTATATAAGTATAAATGCAAAAATTGTTATTCTTGGTTTTAAAATTAGAATAAAAAACTCTAACAAAATAATTATGAAAATCCCAGCTGCCTTATTTTGTTACAATAATTAATATTAATACAAGTTAAAGTAACCATATCTTCGAAGATGAGTTTTTACTATATGCGTTCGTAGTAGATACGAAATGCACAAATATAAAGTATACTAACTTATTCATAGTTGTGTTCTGCATTTTCTAAATTTAAATGAAACATACATTTAAATGAAACATAAATTCATTTAACGCATAATAAAAATTTCTGCACGTTATTAAGCGACGACCAAATCGCACTCATCTGCATATATTGTATAGTTGGTACATACAGACACACCTGCAACAGAGACAGACAAAAAAAATTATGGCGACAGCTCTGGTTGGCCACAACTATGTGTCTTTATATATATGCAGCATACAAAAAAATAATATAAGAAATATGGTATATAAGAAATATTAATTATAGTCAGTCTCTGAGCAGATAATTGAAGCAACGCTGCAATTTCTGTTTACAATTTAATGGCACATTTTTGGTCAGGCCCAGTGGATGGCGCAGGCCAGGAAGCCAACCAGCCGACCAGCCTGTTAACCAACTCTTGTGTTTCCCAAAAGAAAAAAAAAATCTAACGTGAAAAAAAAAACAATTAGCAAAATGATTTACATGCAGCCTCCCATGTCAGCTTCAACGACAACAACAACAAAAACAACTAACAACAATACTTGTTGGTGACTCTCTAACAATTTTTCAATTTCCCGGTTTTTCTTAAGTTTTTTTTTTTGTTTTAGATATTTAACAAAATAATTATGACATCAAACGCAATAGAGCCGCTGTCGGGCAGGTTAACATTAACACTTTCCATCTTTCCATTTGCCATCAGCTACCAAAAATAACAACAACAAGTGACACTTTGACACCGAAAGCCTGACCAACTAAGCAAGCGATCGCAGCATCGGCTCTTTCCAAGATTACCAAGGAAAACAGACGGCGGCCTGTTCGCCTGTCCGCCTGCCTATTAAGTGCCACTAAAATGTTTTTAAATTTATAATAATAAAAATATACGCAAAGTGTTGAGGTTCTTAAAACTGCTTTTGTTGTGGTTGCTGTTGTTGTTGTTGTTGTTTCGGCTGATGTTGTTGCCGTGTAGCGCCTGTGGTTGTTTATTTTCATTAATTGTTCTCATGAGGAAAGACCACAAAAAAAAATAAAAGATGGCATAAAGTGAAAATAAAAGACAACAAAAAACTGAACCTTGCATGAAAAGTGTGACAAAATGTTACGCATGCAAACCAGCAGATACATTTTTCCAAACTGTAAACGGGCGTCGTTGTTGTTACAGTTGTTGTTGTTGCTGTTGCATCGCTTAACTTGTTGCGCCTTGTTACAACAACGGACCAGGCTGTGCCTGTTCATGGGCCTGTGCCTGTGACTGTCCCGCTGTGTGAATGATGGACTTTGTCTCTGCTGTGCCTTGGCTGCCTCGTCTGCAGCATGTTGCATGTGCACGCATCTAAAAGATACTTTTACGGCCCGCCTTGCAACTTGACTAATGGCACAGCAACGTTTCTCCAATTTCTTTTCATGTTAATAAGCAACAACAAGCGTCCTAATGCTTTTTATTTTATTATTTTATTTAAGCTTTTGTCTTTTATGTACTATTTTATATATATATTATTTGCCATTTTTTTTTTTTTTTTGACCAGTGAGAATAAGATGGGGATATATGTTTACTTGGCTCTATCTACAAGGTTAAATATCTGGCTTGTAGTGTTAATAAGTACACACCACAAGATCTATAAAAACAAACACCAACTCCATAAATACGCTTTTTGATTTTTTTCGATTTTGGGGCCAAAAATATCTTTATGCAAATCCAAACAAAAGCCGGGTTGAATACCTAATATTATGGCCTGGCATTGCATAAGATTTAAAAATAACAATAACAATAATAAATAAAATAATAATAAAAATAATGCACGAAAAATTATTGGAAAAACAATATACATATGTAGTATGAAACTTGTTGTTATTGTACTTGTGTTTATTTACGAAGCCAACAAACAGCTCGTTTTGTGGACCATAATACCCGAAAAGGTTAAATTTGTAGTCTAAAGGCACCTGAATCGACAACTCTTGAAATCTCGCTATAGTAATAGGTAGAAAAATGTCTTTCAACAAATTGGCGCTCATATTTCGAAATTTCGAACACTTCGGGCTAGTCCTAAAAGTATGAAGAATAAAACCCAGACATATATAGATTAGAGTAAATTGGCAAGAGAATAAACAGCATGGTATATCTGTATGTATGTATATAGTACACATATTGAAATATTCAGAGAACGGGCAAAAAAGTTTTAGCTGCAAGGCAACAATCTAACCGGTTTCAAAAACTTAATTAAAATAATATCACCATAACAATTTTTCCTTATGTGTTGGCTTCCTCAGCGTTTAAGTGTGTTCGTTTGTATACCTAGTAGATATATGTATGTAGATAGTATGTATAACATATAGGTATTTGCGCCAATATTCATTCATAGCTCAACATGGTTAGAGGATTGACGACTACTACGTCAAAAGCTATGCAAAATTATTCAGAGTGAAAGAAGCATATAAAAGAGTCAAAAGATTTACGTTAAATGTAAACGTCTCTAGCACGATCCACAACAAAAGCCACAACTACTCAGCAAAAAAAGTCGTTTTTATCTTTCTTTAAGGGAGTGTCAATTGTTAGCCAAGTTATTAAGCGAACAGAGGAAGCTGTGACTGACTGACTGACTTACTGTGGCTATGGCAACCGCAACGGCAACGGCTTTAGCTGAGCCTCAGACCAGTTTCATGACGTTGGATGATTCATTTGATTCACATTGAGTCTTAAGATACACAGATACAAATCTTTGATCGACTGTAAAATTATTGACTGCGACGCATAATTTTATGAATGAACAACAACAATGAAAATAACGACACAGCACGCGCGCCAATTGTGCCTGTATCTTGAACTTTATCTGTGTCTATCCAGCAGATACTTCTGTTTTTTTGTTGTTTTTTTTTGTGGCTGTATGTGTGCGTATAAGTAAATACACTGCTTGGCTGAGTCGAGTGCACTTGGCAACATGGCCATTCAAATTATGCGTGAAACAAAATCTAAATATTAAAAGCAAAAGTGCCAAAAAAAAAAAAATGAAAAAGAAAAACTTAAAATAATAGTAATCATAAAAAAAGTACACCACACCATGGATGGTTGGAGGGATGGATGGATGGATGGATGGCACGGTAGTTATTTTGGGAGTACACTTGTGATGCAAATCAAGTCGGTCAAGTTGCAATTGCCGACGGCTGTGCCACAACCACTCGAAGATGACGCCACAAGTTGAGACAAAATATGTACGTTGCATCTCCGTCGCTCTTGGTTTCGCTTAAAAACTTTTGGCTGTGATTTTCGCCAATTAGTTGGTTTGTTTATCAGTTAGCCATGATAAAAATCTTCTGTGAACATATAATAAGCCATGTTTATGCGCCAGCTTTGCAATATGGCCAAGCACATCAGCAGCATTAAGGCTTTAATTAAGCTGATGGCTTTGACAATTTCGCAAATGCATTGAGATGGCCTAACCATTGCATAATACAAAACGTTGTTGACCCAAAAGCCAGAAGATCTGGTCACATAGCCTAGATAAAGGGTTCGCCGTCCGTCATCTGTCAACCGTCATCTGTGGGAAAACTGAAATGTTCTACTTTGCTGTGTGATCTTCTTGGTTAAGTGCTTAATCGATTTTAATTTAATTGCTTAGGTCGCGAGTACTATGTGGGCGGCGACGGAGTCGCACGCTTGTAAAAAAAACAACAAAAACAATTCCAAATGTGTGACAGTTTTTGGCGGCAAATTAAATTGTTTGTATTGAATATATTGTTTTTGAGACTGCTGGTTCACTGTGTCGTCGTTATGTAATTGAGCAGCTGTCATGGCAATTCAATTAAATACAGAGAAGAGCTTAATTTAAAACGTAGAGCTGAAAGCAGGTTAACAGCAGCCGGAACACCTTGTGGCAAGTCGTAGAGTCTGTTAAAGTATCCAGCTGAGCGTCATTTAAATCAAAATTTTAGTAAATTTTATTGCCAAGCTTCCAAACTATCCAATTACCATAACATAAAACAGTTAACTGTTTCAATTTATGTTGCTTTTGTACTCATCTTGCCAATTCTTTTTTTTTTTTTTTGCAGGCGGCGTAGCCCCTGGAACTTCATCAGCGGCCATGATCATGGAAGGGCTTGAAACCCTGGTGGCGCCAACGCATCACGCATTCCTATTAACCGAATCGGCAGCAGCCGCACACTTCAATGTTCTAAGCTTTGACACGTGCCTATTCAAAACTACAGCCCAAACGAGTCCGGCAGCAGCCGCCGCCAGCTACCTGAACACGGCACAGTTTGGCAGCGGCAGTGGCAGCAGCATCAGTAACATCGGCCTAGCCAGCAGCAGCATTGGCGGCTCCAGTCCCAGTGGCTCCCAAACCTTTCTGCACTATAATCTAAGCAGTGCCACAGCAACAGCGGCGGCCAACAACTCCGTTTTACGCGCCCGCAACAATACGGCCACGCCAACTCAAGCCTGCACGGGTAACGTTGCTGTACAGCCGAATACGAACAGTGCTGCAGCAGCTGCAGCAATCGCAGCAGCTAGCACTGGTCGCAGCTCGGCCTCACATCTCAGCTTGCTGAACACAACACAGCATAGTCCAGTGTCGGTGTCGGAGCAGGGCGTCGTGGAGGCTAAGCTGATTGAGGCATTGCCAGGAGATTTGAATACGCCCGTTACTACGTCCAGCGATATACCGTCGTTCTTTGGTCCATCCACAGTGGTGGAGCCACCACCAATTACTGGTAAGTTGCACAATTAAAAATTTAAGGCACCCTTTTTTTTTGTGTTGTAAGACATTTTTTGAAAACGGATAAATGCATGTTCTATGAGTTAACAGGGAGCAGAGCCGCGTAATTACTTAAAATTCAACCTCATTTATAGTAGATACTACCCAAAGGATACATCAAGAGTCTTCGACTTTTAGACATTTTGATTTTAACAATTTCAAATGTGAAATTGTTTGTGATTTTCGGTATAACCACAAATAAATAAACAAATGAATTTATCAACATTTTGACGTCGTCAAATTGTTTATAGTATATGAATTAATATATACTCTGCTCTATAAAGTACTAATTTATTTATGCAGTTAATTACACTCTTGAGATTTTGCTCTTTCTCTGACTGCGCAGCTTGAATCTTCTACTGTAACAGAGCAAGAAAAACAAATAATATTATTTAATTAATCTACAACAATATTGAGAACAAGAACAAGAAGAATAAAACTTGGCGGCGCATGTATTAAACACATCCGTTCAGTGTCAATGTTTCGCGTAATTTGTTCACTTTGCTCGGCTTCAACTTAAGATATGCCAGAGTCAGAGTCAGAGTCCGTCAGCCAGTCAGCCAGTCAGCAAGTAAGTCAGTCACTCAGTCAGTCAATCTTTCAAACCGTTTGGCTAGACATATCAACCATATCAACATGCAAGTATGTACGTAGTATGTGTAATTGTATGACAAATGCACAAAACACACATTTCTAATTGAATTAAGGCACAACTATACTAGATTTTTGCCTTTTGCCTTTAAGCGATATCAAAAACAATTGAATTTAATTGCTCGCGTAATTTTTGTCCATAGGAAATGATACCCCTCGAGTGAACGAGTGAGAGAGGGTGGGGGAGCGAAAAAGAGCGGCAGAAATATTATATTAATTTTGTCAAGTCTTTTGGCCAATTGAAAATCCATAAAAGAAATTCATGGAAATAAAAGAAAAATTTTGACACGTCCAAGTTGTCACACATAAATTTAACGATGCCTGACAAGCAGCAAAGCGCCCACGCATAAATTGTTTTGGTTTCTTGCTCAGAGACCAGAGACATGTTACCCAAAATTTTCCAATGAAAATTCTACAATAAAACAATTTGCGATCCCATTCCATACGATTTACTACTGCGACTAGTACATACAACATGCAATTCCTCTTTCTATTTATTCGGGCGACAATGATAAAGCAGCTTTTAATCGCCAAACTTGGCAGCCAACTTAGCCAACTAGTCAGCAATGAGACGCATAACTTATGTCAGAATAGACAGAAAATTGCATGAGTAATGTGAGTGGTCCGGCCAAATGAGTGCCAATTGCCAGAGAATAGAGTCTGGACAGCATTTTCTTGTGTCATTTATGGCCACATTTGAATAATGTTTATAAACATTTCAAATAAAATATATTTGCCAAATGTAATTTCCTTTTTGCCATTATTAATGACAGTTGGCCATAATGCTGCATATGGAAAAAAAATGCATGCCCAGACTTATCAATTGCAATTGGCCTTGCCTCGGTCTCGGTTCTGATCTTGGTTTCAAGCGGGCCTTCTAAGATAAGAGCTTAGAGCAATGCCTAGAACGCAGATCAACGCAAAACTAGAAAAAAACAAAAGAAAAAAAAAAAAAAAACAAGAATTCTGTGAATTCAAGCGCAGGGTTCCGTCGGTCCGAGAAGTGAGATTGATGTCGCAGCACATTAGGCTCACTGCAACTCAATCAATACGAACGAATAGCATTAATGATCATCAGACTGAGCGCAAAACAAAAAAAAAATAAAACCAAGAGTCGACTAGATCCAGCAGTAGCTGCATAATTAGTGTTCTGGCATGCCCAACACTCCATTTATGATCTGCTCACTTGCCTCTGTCGGCACGATGAGCGATGATGCGCTGCCTGGAGTGCCCTGGTGTTAGCTGATGCTGGCCGACGCTAGCTGATGTTGGCTGCCAAGTAAGCGACCTCCCGTGTGGCTCTATTTCTGCGAAATCAGCCCAGCTGCACGTAATCGAGTAGCCCTGCCAAGTGTCGCTTGGAAATAGTGTTAAAGTTACTTTGTGATTAATGCCAAAGCGAAATTCAATTTTTTTTTTCTTTAAATATTTTGCAGGTTCGATTGAATCCGAGGATCTCTCACTTGAGCCGCAAGCAGTATCCAGCCCCGTGCTGTCGTGCAGTCCCTTAAAGGAGGAGCGCAGCACTCCGCCAGTATTGGCCGTCGTCAAGGAAGAATCAAGTAATAATAGTTGTACCATGTACCCACTACACAACAGCAACACTAGTACATCAACAACAACACCAACAACAACAGAACATACAACAACAGCCACTACAGATGCAAATGCTGCAGCCACTGAGACGACAGCCACCAGCTCATGCTCAACAACGACCACAACGAGCAGTGGCAATCACAGCAATAGCAACACAACACAAAGCCACACTCACCAACAACAGCAACAACAACAACAATTGCATCACGGTCACAATCACTGTCACAGTAACCATCCACAACAACAACAACAACAACCACCACAACATCAGCATTTGGGACAACATTCACCGCAACACCAACAACAATTTCAACAACAGCAACACCTACAGCAAAACCAAATACAACAACAACAACAACAACAACAACCACAACACAGTCAGCTACACCAACAACAGCAACAACAATTGCCACATCACCACCACCATCATCATCATCACCATCACCATAATCATCATCAAAACCAGCAACAACAACAGCAACACTACCAACAACATGCGCTACAACAACAACAACAGCAGACACAACAACAGCAAAGTGGCAAAATTTCATATCGTGGCATTTTTACTACCACAGGTAACACCACCATGAGTGGCCTAAACTCATCCGCAACTGCAATCGCAGTTCAACAACAACAGCAACAACAGCAGCACCAACATCAACAACAGCAGCAACAGCAGCAACAACAATTACCCTCACCCCAGCTCAGTGTGTTGGCTGGACCCATGTCGCCACCATCCACTAGTCTCGGCAACAGTTGGGGCTTACCCAGTCCCGATAAATCGCTCTTCCAACCGCCCATGTTCAGCCTTTTAGGCGGTGTAACCACCCAAAACGCAACTCAGGCTCACTACACTGTCCAACAGCAACAGCAGCAGCAACAAAATTCAGCCACCCCATCCCCTCATCACATGCACACGTCCACTTCAGTTGGCTATGACGATGGACGAGCAGCAGCTGCCGCAAATGCTGCAGCCCAGCACGCCGAACTGCTTGGACTTAGCATGGATTGCACGCCGCTTCTGCTAAAGCAGCCGCCACCAAGCTATGGTGGTGCCACAAGCGCCAGCAACTTTACCAGTCTGACGGATATGCAGAGTACTCATGATCTACAGCAACAACAATATACCGTGCGCACCCAAATGTCTGCCGTGAGCACGCCAAAATATCAGTGGTTGGATTCACCTGCCGATTATGCGGCTGCAGCAGCTGTGGCAGCACAGCAACAGACACTTGTGCTACCGGGTCCCACCTCGTCAGCATCATCCAGTAATGCGGCGCTGGGCGGTCTCATACCCAAACAGGAGAACTACACCGACATGCAGCCCTCGGGCGGTTCCAATGGCCAATCGAGTTACTCATCTGTCTCAAACAATCCCACAGCCGTGCAGCTGGCTGAGTACAGCCCATCCACCAGCAAGGGCCATGAGATTCTTTCGCAAGTATATCAGCAAAGCACCGTACCACTGAAGCTGGTGCCGGTTAAGCCTCGCAAATATCCCAACAGGCCCAGTAAAACACCTGTGCACGAGCGACCCTATGCCTGCCCTGTAGAGAACTGCGATCGTCGCTTTTCCCGCTCTGATGAACTTACCCGCCATATACGCATTCACACTGGTCAAAAGCCGTTTCAGTGCCGCATCTGCATGCGCTCCTTCAGTCGCTCCGATCACCTAACCACCCACATTCGAACACACACCGGCGAGAAGCCCTTCTCCTGCGACATTTGTGGCCGCAAGTTTGCCCGCTCCGACGAAAAGAAGCGCCATGCCAAAGTGCACCTAAAGCAACGCATCAAGAAGGAGTCGAAAATTAGTCGTGAACAACATCAACAGCAGCAACAGGCTGCTGCAGCCGCCGCTGCAGCTCAGCAGCAACAACAACAACAGCTACACCAGCAAATGCAGCATCATCAGAATCAACACCAACATCCACATCATAATCTGTTGCACTCAGCTGACCTGTCCATTGTCACAACGAGTGCGACCAGCATGTAGACCGAAGAGAATTCAACGTCCTCGATTGATTCCAACATACCCAGCACCAGTAGGCGCTGTCGCCTCAAGCTGCAAGGACAACGCGAAGAAGCAGTTGGTTCTACTACAGCAAGTAGAAAAGAGAAACCTTCACCAAGTTATCAGCCGCCTACGCTTGATCTTGCACTGGCCATCAATGAGAGCGCCTTTCCCTTTGAGCTCACATCGGACTATGGCACCCTATCACCATTGACCAGTCCATTGGACTTTAATTTCGTGCTTGACAATGCTGAACAATGTGTGAACAGTTCCATAGAGCTCAGCTACTTTTACAAGGACTGTTTACTCTATTGCCCGAAACAGACCCACTCACCGCAGGATTCCAACTAATCTGAATATTTTTCCTTCGTTAGCTCTCGTTTTTTGTTTTTTTTTTGACTAAGATGATTTGAGAGAAATATATTTTGAATGGTGGATTGTAGTGTGACTCTATGTGCCAATATCGGTAACCAATGTACAACATAGCAACAGATACAATAAGCCCTAGATTGTCTAAGAGAGGAGAGAGAGGCAAAGTGGGAGAGAGAATATTATTTTGTCGAGATACTTGACAGCAAACTTTTAGGCAAGCGCACAAAGCCACTAAGAATATAAAAATTGTACACAGGAATCAATCGCTGATGCTGAATCTAAAATCCATAAAACATAGATAAAAAGAAGATATTCATATACATAAGTACATATGTATATAGTATGTGCTACATAAATAGTAAACTAACTTAGCTGTAGCTAAACAATAAACATAGATTGTTCTTAGCAGCTGATTAGCCCAAGCAAATCATCAAAATGGAGAATTCTATGCAAGACACTAAGATAAAAACTAAATTAGACTACAATTAAAAGTAATAAATAAAGCCCATCATGCCACTTAAACAAAATAAAATAGTAAACAGAAGTTACTAACCGAAGAAACTAAAAAGAAGCAAACTAACAAAGAAACTAAATGAACATACAATAAAATTCAAAAATTAATTAATATATTTAATATTTAACTTATTGTCTCTAATACTGTGATCTCATGTGTAATAAATATTAATTTTAATTTCTTAAAACTAAACCTTAAAAAAATAAATGAAAAATATTTAAAATATTTAAATTTGCCTAGCTAATGTTCACATCTAAAACAAAACGTCTAACATTTAAATTAAAAAAAAAAAAAAAAAAAAAACACTAATTTATTGCAGTTAAGCAGTTTTAATATTACTATTAACTTATTTAGAATCTTAAGTAGTTGTCTTTAAGTTATTCTTTAAATGTTACAATGTCAAACAAAAACTTAACACACATAAACAAATTTTAGCATATCATTTTTATATAAATTTAAGAAAACATAAAAACCATTGAAAACATTTGCATGTTATAAGTTAAAAAAAAAAAAATTAAGCTAATGAGTGTAAAAGTCGTAAACGACAAACCTTAACAATTTATAATTTAATGCCCTCCCTGTACTTTCTTTATTGATTTTAAATCAACTCAAAATGCAACGTGCTAACAGTTATTTTAGTTTTATACTATAAAAATAAAAATATTTGTATTTTTTAGTTAAATGCTTTTAATTTTAAGTTCAAAAATTTTTATAAGTATATTTTATTTAAAAAAAAAAAAACAAAATATAACAAATTTTTAAAACAAAAATTTTGAGTTTTTGAATTTTAATTTCTCCTATTGTCTGTATTCTAGTAGATTTTTTTTTATTTTTTTATGATAAAAAACTTAAAACAAAGGTGCGTATATAAAGCGATGGTTTCGGTGGGTAGTCTATATACATAGATAGATAGATACATATTTCTTATCGATTTACATTGAATGAGCCAGCCAACTGAATGCAGAGCTTAGCCTTAAGAGTATAACGAAAGAACCTAAAAAAAATAAAAAAGACGAGTATGGAACTTCATACATGGAACTTTTGTGCCACTTAAGCAACGATAGCTGAAATCGAATGTAAACAATGAATGAGTTCTTTTCCAGAACCCAGTTGGTAATTGATTCGGGCCTCTATAGTTATGGCCAAAACTAAATAATAGTATTCGCAAAATATACTTGGCTGTATATTTGGCATAGCCGCTGAATGGTAACACAAACTTCGTATTAAGAAAATTACTGTATAGATGTACACTTTAATGCTTAAAAAAAAAAAAATATATATATATATATATCTTTGGACATATTGATGTTTACTTTGCGAAAAAAAAAAAAATAAAACTTAATTTAGGAATTTTTTGTATACTCGTATGTTCAGTGTATTGTAGTTAATCAAAACAGGTTGCATGCGCCTTTATATGGATTATTTAATGAAATTTTGAAAAAGTTAAAATTAAATAATAATAATTACAAATAAAAATAAAAGTGTGAAACTTATGTGCCATCGAAAAACCAAATGTAACTTATTATATACAACTTTGAAAGGTAATTACAGTAGCATAATGAAAAAAAAACAAAAAACAAATGTATGTATAATCAAAAACAAATTTAAAAATATATACAAAATCGAAATTTTAAAACGTTGTGATTCATATTGTTTATTAATCAATGCATGTATGACATTTTATTCTAATAAATAAAAAATATATGTATTAAAAACTTTTTGAGTGCTAATAAAAAAAACTATGTACGAGTTTATAAATGTATATTGTATTGTATGTACAATTTGCTTATGGACAGTTTTTCTTCCATATACAGAAACTAAACTCGGTGTACTTAAATTTAGAATCTAATTTTATTATATAAATGTATTTATTGATGCATTATTAGCTAGCAAAACTTATTTGCAAACAATTACTCCTTTTTTTTTATTTATTATGTCATAAACAATATTATTAACCTATTAAAAGCGATTATATTGATCATTTATAATACGTATTGCATGTACTATGTATATCAAATAAATAGTCTATGCTCAAATTTTAATCAGTTGAAAGATTTGTTCTTTTTAATAGATGTCAGCATAAGACCTACATTCTTGAAATATTTCCAAATCTACTTATACATATATCTAGTATGTATCTATCTAATTGGTGAAAATATTTCAAAAAAAATTCAGGACTATGAAAAACTTAGCAAATGCGTGTGCATGCGAATGTATGTATGTGTGTGTGTATTTGTGTATTTGTGTTTGTGCTATCTTCGCCATTTCATTCTAATTTCAAAGACTGTCTTTGTGTTTAAGCCTAAGCCTACCACCCATAAACATATATGGAACTATCAACAAATAAAATGTAATATATAAAAAAAATATTTTAATATCATTAAAATACAGTCAATATCATACAATACAGAGCCGGAAGATTATTTATTTCTATCAACGATTCTATATAATAGTATCTTTAATATAAGTTTATAAATTGCATATGCTATACTACGTATATACTTGTAAACTACTCTAGTAACAAATAAAATTTGGCAAGAACTTTTGAAAAAATAAAACTACAAATTTGAAATTAATGTCGGCTTTCTATTCTAAGTTTTATTGTATATTTATATAAAGGGTGCTTTTTTGGCGTTTGAATTGTGAAAGCATCATATTAGACGGCTCAAAATGAAACATGCTAAAATCTAACAGCTGCACCCAGTACCCAGTACCCAGTACCCAGTACCCAGTACCCAGTACCCAGTACCCAGTACCCAGTACCCAGTACCCAGTACCCAGTACCCAGTACCCAGTACCCAGTACCCAGTACCCAGTACCCAGTACCCAGTACCCAGTACCCAGTACCCAGTACCCAGTACCCAGTACCCAGTACCCAGTACCCAGTACCCAGTACCCAGTACCCAGTACCCAGTACCCAGTACCCAGTACCCAGTACCCAGTACCCAGTACCCAGTACCCAGTACCCAGTACCCTGTACCCTGTACCGGCCCTTTGCTCCAACTGGGAATCTAATTTAGGACAAAAATGTATGTACTTAGGTATATCTTGAAATAGTCAGTAGAAAAATCTACTGGGTACAGGGTACACCACAGCGTCACGCTCCGTATGAACGCCTAGATTTCTCCCTAGGAGAATTTCGACGTTTTGAGATATGCATAAAATCAACTGTTTTTGAATTTATTAGTCGTACATACGCAACGTTACGCCAAAATACAATTTTTATGCAATCAGGATGGGTTTGCGCAAGTAATAGATCAAAGCGTCTGTCTGTCTGTAAAAGAGACACAAGAATAAAAATAATTGTTAATCCAAATTGTATTAAATGTTCCATCCGAGTAAGATATTTGTTCTTCACTGTATGGAATATCGGTATTACTCATACTTTTATATAAAGTAATAAATTAAAATCAATACTTCGAAAAATATTTAAAGGAAACAAATCAGAAAACTGACCGCATGTGGCAACTCTCCGATGTATGCGAATAAAAATCGCAATAAAATTAAAAATAATAACCAAGGAAGGAAGGCAGAAAAGCAACCGGAACAACAATAACAACTGAGTTGCAATATATGCCAGCACTCAAAACTAATGAAATGTTCCAAAGTTAAAACGATTGCTGCCACACGCACACTCACACACACGTGTGCACACAGACAAAGCCTCCAACTCAACCAGAGCTGGCAGCAGGCCAGTCGACCAGGCCAGACCGGGTACACTTGGATGCCTCCTGGCCGGGACGCCTGGCCACTCGTTGAAAGCAACTTGTTTCTCTGCACTGCCGTCTGTTCCACCAACGCCACCAAGAGCGACAGGCACATGTCGCACTAAAATTTTTCAGCTTCAGTTTCAAGCAGTCCAGCGGCCATGCGGCCAAGAGGAGCAGCTCGTTCCAACACGGCAGTCACCTGCACTGGCCGCCACACAAAAACTCCAAAGTTATGAGTGCAATTCTATCGTAAAAATGCAAAATGCTTTCACGGCCTCGACCGACTGCAAGGCAACAACAGCCTGCTTTAGTTTAAGTTCGATCAGCGTGTTCCAAAACTAGAATTTCTTGTTGCAGGGGCAACACCAGCAACATCGGCAGCATCACCAGCATCACCAGCAGCAGCAGCAGCAGCATCCTAGCAATCATCGTCAGACCGGGGACTGTAGTTCGCTCCTATTTGTGATTTGTGTGCTTGCGGTACAATTTGAGCCGCAAGCTCTGGCTACTTCGAATCCACATGAATACTTTTAGTTGGTGGGGAGCGTTCTGCTTTTGGTTTTGGCTTCAGCTTATGACAGGCGCAAACAAAACTATTTGAGTCCAGTTTGCAGCTACAGATCTTTTATGCTGCGTTACGAGCAGCGCTTTTAATATTTAATTTCCATGTGGCAACGATCCCAGTTGCAGTTGCAGCCAGACAGTCACACAGCTCGATGACTAAGTGATGGACTGTCCAGTCTTGGAACAACAGGTTAGGTATGTGTAGCTGTCGCCTTAAGTGTGGCTATTTGACATGTTTAGGTGTTTAGATTGTATTGCAGATATGGCAAAATTGATTTTGATTTGATAAAGCACGGCGAGCACTTGCCACATGCCGCACGCTGAATACTGCATACTGGGTACATTCATATGTACATACATATGTATTATTGGATCATACGGTAGCGTCAATATATGGCAAATATTTATTAGTTGTTATCGTTAGTAGATAGCAACTAAGATGAATTTTTGCGATTTAAGTGAAAATATTTTGAGCATTTAATGTCTTAGATGATAGGAAAGTCGAAAGTCTTAATGACCAAATACCAAGTGAAGGCCGTGAAGTCGCATAGAGCTCAGTCTAGCTCGGTTGGAGAGCTGTCATCATATGCGCATGGTGAGGTGTCACAGTTGTCTACGTACATATAGTATATGCTCATACGTATACACTGTTGAAAAAAAGTAGCCCAACTTAGACCAAAGTAAATACTATAAACAATAATTTGGGTTTTCTTTATTTTTATATGTTGTTTGCTTAGGGTCAGGGTTACACTAGGTTTCTACAAAGTATATAACAGTCAGAAGTAGATGCAACAGTTCATAATTCCTTTATACCGATATGCTCATCATAACCTCGGGTTGCCATTGAGCTATGTCTGTCCTGTACGCCTGTACGCTTGTATGAATATCTACATTTCATAGACCGCATGATAGAGACACAAAACTTTCACAGATAATCCCCAATAAGAAAAATTTCAAATTTTAGTACTTAATTCTAGTTTTTTGTTTTTATAGTAGTGTACATGGGAATAATTTTAAGGAGTGGTATGTTATATTACGTGATATAAATTAGTAATTTTAAGAAATTTTATGATTTTTTGAAAATTATGACTAGTATCAGATAGATAAAGAGTGGGATTATCGTTCCCAAAGATTTGTATTCTAGCTTGGCTAAGCGCTATGCAGTGACTAAGTAAATGTTCGGTGGTTATTGATGCATTCGTGTTACATAGATTACAGGAGGTAGAAGTGGTTCTGTCAATATAGTGCTGGTTCGTTATTTTAGTGTGTCCTAGTCGTAGTCGGATAATTTTGATTTGGTCAATTCTGCTTAAGTTATGTTGTGAAGCAGAATCCAGATAATCTGATATTGTCAGTTTATTGAAATTAATAACTTGATACCAGTTGGTGCACGATTGAAACAATTGTTGTTGTCTTGATATCAATGATTTTTTTAGGAATTTGTTTATGTCTTGTGTATTTAAGTTTTGCGTGTATACAAGTGGGAATTTTGTTGTTTTTTTTTGCTTCACTATCTGCCAGCTCGTTGCCTTTAATGTTTGAATGTCCTGGTATCCATAATATTTTGATTTTAGGGTAGTATTGACTCAACAGATTTCTTATAGCAGTTGGATAAATGTTCGAGTTGTTGGGGTTACAAATTGCGTCGAGAGAATAAAGGGAATCAGAGCAAATTACGCATTTGCCCTTTTTCTCTTTAGCAATTTTAATTGCTTCAAGCAATGCAATAATTTCGGCTGACATTACTGAGGAGAATGGTGGAAGTAGTCCAGTTTTCAGTAAGTGAGTTTCCGTAGTTATAGCATAACTGATTTGGGAGCCGTCCGTATAAATAAATGAGTAATTTTTGTGTTGTTCTCTTATTTCTTCAAAAAATTGATTATACACAAATGGGTCTGTGTTTTGTTTGTTATATTTCCTAAGATCGGTTATAATGGTATTGTTTGGAAAGGTCCAGAATGGTTGTAATAAGCTTGGCTTGACGGGTTTATAAGGAATTTCAAAATACTTGCAGAGATTTATTGCTTTTAATATTGTAGAATATGTATTTTTAAGGCTTGTGTTTTGTTGAAGAATTTTATAGATGGGAGAGTGATGTGAATTTAAAAAATTTCTGTAGAGTGTAGCTGTAAGATAGTCTCTTTTAGTGTCTATTTCTGGAATGTTGGCTTGAAATAACATATTTTTAATAGGTTTTGTACGGAAAGCACCGAGAGAAGTGCGTATCGCAGCGTTAAGAGGAGTTTTCAGTTTGTTGAGGGTACTTTTGTGAGTATACCCGTCGATGAAGAGAGCCTAATCTATCTTCGATATGAGCATGGCCTTTGTTACAGCTATTAAAATATGGGTGTTGCAATTGAATCGGTAGCTTCCTATGCATTTTATAATGTCAAGTCGTTTGGAAAGGGATTGTTAGAGGTTATCTATGTGCGTGTGCCAGTTATAATTTTTGTTGATTGTAAGACCCAGTATTTTTAGTGAGATGACTTCAGGGATCTGTATATCATTGCACAATGTTGTACATTGGCAACTGTGTTACTTACAATAGTTATATTCATTCTTTTCAGTAATCTTATTTGAAATTGATTTCTTATATATAGTTGCTTATCTTCAGTTATGTACATTTAAAGGATTTATGATATGGACACGTAAAGTCAAAGGATGCTTCAGAACAATCAAAGCACATAGTTTCGCTGAAACTCAAGATCCTTAGACGCTTAGCTAGTCAAATTTAATGTACATATTTAAATGGGCTCAGTAAAGATTAAAGTCATTTAGGAACCTGGAAAAGGTACTTCCACGTCATAACAAACTTCCTGGCTCCTGTAGAAGACTGAGCAAATGGACAGACAATTTTAGGTACATTCTCAGGATAGAGTATGTGACAAGAAATTAAGTTAAGTATGGTCGTACACTGGGCTGGCTGGCTTTTTTGTCCTAGACACCATCGTCATGAATCAGCTACCAATCATACCAGTTGAGAACTTTGTTTTGTGGCTTAGTAAGTATCTGTAATCCCACATAATTTAAAACCTACAATTTTCTTAGTTGTTTTTCGCAGTGTACGCGCCCTGCGAGCGGGCCATATGAATGCTGTGCTAACAATCTCTTGCCCCCGCATTGTCGAGCCTAATATCTTACTTTTCCTTAACTGCTAATGAGTTGCTGTTAGTGATTTATTTTCCAAATAAATAGAATTGCTGTCACATGCAACTGGCTATCATCTCGGAACCTCTGTTCCTCTATTATTCCCGGTTACTTGCATACTTAAGCATGCAACATGCTACGATTGAAAAAGAAAAAAATTCAAACTTGATCATGGCAAAAGATTTTTCAGTATTTTTCGAATTCGCTTGTGCCTCCAGCTTATGTGGCTATTAATAAAAGAGACTATCGTCAGTTGTATGACATTTGACTAATTGAAAAGCTCTGATATATTATTGTAGCAGAGAAAATCAGCGAAAGTACGAGGACTGCAAAGTTGACTTTAAATACATACATATACATATATACAAAATTCAAAACGAATGTGGACGATTGTGGTTTGTTGTTACTCCTGATGCTGTCTAATCAAAACTAATTCATCATGGCCGTTTCCGATCCATTAGTCGTAGACGAAGCGAACCGATCCGGTAATGGCCACAAGACAAACAGAAAATTCCACGTGCACGGTCAATGGCATGCGTATCTATAGCACCATATTTCATCGTTGTGGACCGTACCATTTGGAAATGTGGTTAGTCGGTCGGTCCGCGGTCTGTTGACCATCGGCCGATGGACGTTGTCGTACAGAAGCTTTTTGTGGCCATAAAGAAACTAGATCAATTTAATTTGTTTTCGGTTTTTCTTTACTTTTGCCTCGACTGCGCGGCTGCTGATGTTGGCACTGCTACTTGGCGACATTGCGGAAGCTTGCCACTTTGTCAAGGCATGCAACGGGCATTGTGCCGCGGGCGTTCATAGTACATACCCATACCCATACACATACACATACGGAGTGCTACCAAAAGGCGCCGGCTGGAAGCCACACGCTGCTGGCAATTTCTATTGCCGCCAGCAGTCGGCTGTGTCTTGGCATGTCTGATTAATACCAATGGACCGCCAAGTGACTTGCGCTAGACAGTCAAGCTACCATTTGGGAATCGGGCGCGTGCGCAGACACAAAGATACAAATGAAAATCTATTGAAGCTGAGCACTAAAAGTGGCCGCCGTTGCATTCTTATCAGTGTTTGTAATTAGCGCATTTGCATTAAAAATAGCAATAATTTCCCATAAAAAAAAAAAAAAAACCAACACACACACACACAACTTCGATATATTTGGTTGCTCTCAGTTCCAGTTCCTATAATGCTAAATTGACACTGTCCCACACGTAGCAGATGTGACATTTGTACTTTGGGTACAAGGAATTATTACGCTTGCGATAAAAAAATTTCTGTGAACACCTAAGAAGAAGCGACCCTTATATAAAATTGATAAGAACGACTGAAAAGACCGCTTAAGCCATGTCAGTCTATCCGTCAGCCGTTCGTTTGAACATCCAGATTTTGGAGGCTACAAAAACTTTAAAACTTTACCAACATATGCTCATAATCGCTAATTTTAGCTTTGGTATTAAATATTGAGATCTGATGTACATTTTTTTTTATGCAGTAGCATGTCCAAAATGCATAAAACTCGACAAATATTACAAAAGATACATCCACTCTTTGTAAGGGTCATCAAATTTAGTACGCAAACTAATGTATACACACTAGGGATGGGCGATAGTGTATCGATATATCTGAATATCGATATTCTTTCTTTGGAAGTCGACTATTTTGTATCGATATCCATGTTCGACGATATATCCGATATCGATATTTTCATCCGATACTGACGATATTTACGAATTCGGCGCCAAAACTAAGCGTGCAAGGTGGAATGGCCACTTTGGGCATAGAAAAAGATTTGACTGCATCGGGGAAAAAATTGGAGACGTCGGGAAACAACATTCTGGCTAAGTCGCTGCACATTACCATTTCATCAGAAAAATTATTTTTGGGAAAGCACATTGTTGCCGTGAGCAATCCTGTATTGCATTTAGATACGGAAGATCCAAAAAGTATTGCGAGAACGGAAATGAAATTTTTTTTCACGCCAACAGTCTCCGCTGGACTCCAATCCACTAACCATATGGGAGCCCCTGTCGACACAATTCTTGAATCTTTACAAACTAGCAAGGATATTTGTTCCGGCTGTTGCGACGTCTGTTACCTCGGAGCGACCATTTTCCCTTGCAGGGAGAATAATGACCGATGAACGGAACCGGCTTTTGGCTTGTGTAGACGATTCTTTGGAGCCTTTCTAATTTAAACTAAAAACCAGCCTTTTGGAATAATTGTAAGAAATCCGGATAAACTGATTATTTGTGTGTATCTGAATTTATGTATGACTTTGGGCGATATATCGAGATATCGATATTGTTTGGTCGATATATCGATTTTTTACATCGGTTTCATACGATACACATCGATACTGAATATCGATATTCGAGTACGCGATGCCCATCCCTAACACACACACAAGGACGAAATTAAGCCAAAACGAGGTATTTGAATATTTGCCAATACAAACAAAATCAGGAAAGAAGAAACCCAAACTCAACAACTCTACCGATAAACTAATAGACTTCTCAAGTCAACAGCAACTAGTGAATACGTCAACTAAAAAAGGTACGTTTTATTGCTGCGACTATTTGCGCCTGAATCAGTTCATGGACTGTTAACACTGAACTTTTGTGACTTAGTGTAAACGCAGCTTAAGCGTCTAACACTCTTTTAGTGAGTATGTAATTATTGCACACTGGCAGGAAGAGGCACAGAATTAAAACTGAAACATTAAAGCAATAGCAACCGGCTTAGACTTTGCTAGTATCTGCATGTACGTATGCATCCAGTCACCATCAAGACATCAATTAAACCAGCAAGCCAAGTCAAGTTGTGTTCGGCATATTAATGACGCTTTTTTTTGAGGTTCGACATATGTACATAGCTCGCAGGACCATCTTGGGTTTGACTTTATAATCAACCCTAGCAGTTTATTGTTTGCCTTTAAAAATTGTCAACCTATATATTATGTAAAATATAGACATGCAACAAATATTATAAGTTGCAAACTTAGTCTATGTATTCCAATTAATCTTAAATCGGCTTGCAAATTTCTGCAATTAAGCAAACTAATTAATGGTTCTTACAAGATTATGATACTTCCTTTTAACCACAAGTGTACGTAAAACAAACTAACCGCAACGCATTTTGCGCACATTTGAGCCAATTATATGGCTTGATAATTGCAATTGCCAGCCAACCCGCCTCATCTACCATGTAGTATATCCAATGATAAGTGCAAGGCCTGCATTTATTGATTCAAAATGATTGTGATCATTTTAAAACAACAAAAACAACACCAAATGAATGACACGCCCCAAATTACATTTGCAATTTAGAGAGCTGCCACAGCAGGTGCAGCAACAGGTATACATATGTATGTACATACTTACATAGCTGGAAAGGAGCCGGGATAGAGGTAGTCAGTCCGCCGCCTTATGACTGCCCCCACACTTAATCAGAAATTCAGTAGTCAATGTTGCCATTTTGACTGCCTAATGGTTTAATATCCAATACTCAGACCAGCCCATGAATTATGATGCTAACCATAGCCATGATAGCACAATTGGCCAACAAGTCTATTATTATTTGTATGCCAGCAAGCGGCTGCCTGACTTTAGCTAAGCCATCAATCTTGAAATTATTTCCTTTCAATCGATGGACCGCTTTGCATGGAGCCTCTAGTCTGGCCTACTATTATTGTTCTTGTTCTTGTTATTGTTGCTGTTGTTGTTGTTGTTGCGAAGAAAGTGAAGGTGAAGGTGCTTTTACCCAGAAAAGGGCGAGACTTTGTGGAAATTAATTAATGGCTGTTTCAATTAAAATTGCAACAAGCAACTGATGCGTATCCTTTGCCCGATTCCAAATTGTTTGCGGCCCTTGTACAACTTGTATCTACAACTTGCGCGTGCAAGTTGGCTGATGAGCTGAAGCGGCAAGAACAACAACATGGAGCACTCTTGCAACCATTTGTGGCATGTAAGCATTTGTGTGTCCCGCGGGCAAACTTCGATTTCTGGTGTAAAATCAATTTGCCCATTTGCTGCCCTTGCACATGGCGACTGGTCTATGTCTCTCGCAATTTGTGGTGAAAATGGAAAATTGCTGTTCAATTAATTTAGCCACGTAAATTTTATGCCAGGTGACAAGAATTACAATAACTTGCTTAGCCTAAATACTAAAGGGTGTTTTTTTAGTGGTTCCATTTACGGATAACAATTAAATCTTCGCAAAATGGTCTGATCTGGCAACGCCAGGTTCGTCCAAGTAAGAAAAATAATCGTATTTTAAATCCACGGGCCCCTTAGAGAATTTCGGACCGATGGCGAGTTCCTTCGTTCCTCCCTGCCTAGCTAGGACAAAGCTATAATTGATTTTGCTAGAATAACGCCAGAACAACACTCACCAATATCTCAGTGGTCATGTCAAAAAGGTGTCAAAGTCAAGCCTCAATTGACATTATGAATTTTTTAATAAATTTTATAGACATAAAGAAAATAGCGACAAAATGGCGTTACATAGTTTCCTCAAAACCCATTAAAACTGATTATATACCCCACTTTGCGCGTCTGAAGCAACTAGTTAGTTTAGGTGACTTTGAAGATAACACTTTGGGAACCATTGCATAGAAATTGTGGTCGAAAATTGGAACTCACAATGAGGCCCGGCCCACAAAAACACCCTCTTTGACATTAACGCAAAAGTGATTGACCTAAGGGAACACACACGCGCTTACAAAAAAAAAAAGTAGTCATTAATTTACATTCGCTTAACAAATTATTTTTCAACGGTTTGTTAATGTAAAGCACAAAGATATAACATTCCAAGAAATGAAATCAAAATTTATAATATAAAAAAAAATAAATGTTTAAATAACTTTAAGTAATTATCACAAAATAACCCAAATGGGGAAAAAAGACAAAAGCAAACCAAAATTAACATTTAAATTGTTTTCAGATAAGACACGGCCGAAAATGGTGCACTTATTGACAACTTTAACGAGTTGACAAAATGACAAAATGACATTAAACCAAGCGTTTATAAATGCTCTTTTTCGGTCAACAGGTTGTAAACCTGACCAGCATAGATTGAAAAATCAAAATGCGCTGAGTTTTCCTAAGGAAAGCTTTTCAAAATTGATGAGGGCGCTCGCTTAACTACCATAGCACTAGCTGTCGTCCAACCATAAAACCATGACTCTGACTTTGATTAACTGATGTCTTTGGTATGACAAGACAAATTTCAACTTAAACGCTTCAATGCGCAGCCAAATGGCGCCCACAGGTTGCGCATGCGCAGTTTCACGACTTGGGCTCTACGATTCCTAGGTATGAATAGCGAGTTATTTATGAGCGCATTGTCTTAAAATGACTTCCAATTGGAATATACTAAATTTGAATTGCATTTAACGCTCGAGCTAAGACGCTCCAAAATGGCGAGTTTTGAATACGGCAGTGTATAAGGATTGCTGCTACATTTTGTTAATGTTCATCAGAAAATTGCATGATAAAAACATAAAAAATTTTATGCGCATTCCTTAAACACGACAACACACACAGAAACTTGGAAACAGATCAAAACATGACAATAAAAAAAATCAGGACTCCAAACCGGGTCGTCGTCGGCGTCGTCGTCGTCGTCATTATCGTCGTTGTCGTTCTTGCTGTTGGTCGTGTGCCTTTTTAACGCCAAAAGTGTGACATATAATTTTGAAAATGACAAGCGGCAACAACTCCAATAACACCAACAACACGAACAACAACAGCAACAATGACGACATTCACCAAGATCCCCAAGACTACGGTCAACAACAAGAGCCATAACAACAACTCAGCGACAAGATTGTCACCAAGAACACGCAATGCAAGGCGACAGGCAAAAAGTTCCAAGGAGCGTCTGGTCAAGATCAACAACAACACCAACAACAGAGACAACAATGAGAAAAGAAACGAGTTGAAGTTGGCATTCAGTTAACGATCATACTACCTTTTAATTTAAAGTGCCAAAAACAATGATAACAAAAATTTTAGCACTAAACAATTCATATAAATTAGATTCCTTTTATGTAATTTAAGTGCAAATGGATCAAGTGCAAAAAGCTTAATCAAAATATCAAATAAACAAGCCAAGTTGAAACTCAACTCCAGCGTATCCTAATATAGCGTTAAACAAATCCCACATAAACTCCAGAAAAAATTATGGAGAGTCGATCAATTTTTTTTGCTTATACTCAAGGTCATTGTAGATTTGTGCAATGTGTGTAACAGGCTCATCGAAGGCGAGGTCGAAATCTGCCCATATATATAAATTCCTAGAGACACCTCATTTTACGGAAAGTTGCGACCCATGTTTTTATCTTCCAATATTCTCCCTTCGAAAATTTTTGTGAAAAAGCTCTACTGTTACAATGAATGGTATAAGGAAAAATTATGTGAGCCTAATGAGCCAAATAATGATGGCCCAATTTTAATTTAACTAAAAATGTGCAGCAAATTGTGTTGTGCTAATAAAAATATTTTGTGAAGTATCTTTGTAAGATACTTTGTGTACTAATAAGTGTTTGCATAGAGCAGTCGTCCGTCCAAGCACTAATATTAAAATATCTATAAGCAAATTCTGGCAATGCGAATAGCAACTTAATTGGAAAGGTTATCACGATTTGTCGAAAAAGATTCGATAAAGTAACTTATTAAAGAAAACGTAATTTGAAGAAATAACTTATGTTTTTTGTGTACCAAGGGTATATTAAGCCTTCAGTTCGGCTCAGGCCTGAATTAGTCATGAAATCATGCCTGAATTTTCAGTACCAGCCATGAATCTACGCATTCATTTGACACTGAATTTAGCACATGCATGTCCTTGGCGTTCAAGCCTGAAGCTTAGCCGTTACAATCAGCTATGAATCAGGGGCGAATGTTTTTAAATATCGAACATGAATTCAGTGCTGAAATCACAAGTGAGTGATTAATACACTGGAACAAATATTCTTCATACTTTTAACAAAATTTTATTATCAATTTTTGTTTTAATTTAATATTATAAATTACGGTGGATTGGGTGCAGCCTTATTGATTGTAAAATCAAAAAATATTTTTTAAATATTACAATACCCGTATTTTTTGACCTACCTACTTTTGTCGATACAATTTGTCTTACTAAATACTTACCTAAAAAACCTTTTTCTTTGTTTAATAAAAGAAAACGTCAGAAATAGCTACGCACACAAACGCAAACACCAATACTAATGTAATGTCAAATAAAAAAATACAATTGACTTTTCTTATTTCTCTTTGCTTATTCTTTTTGCCTTGCTTGTCTGTCAAAAAAAAAAAAAACATTTTTGTATATGCCTTTGTTTCTCTTACAAAGCCATGAGCGTTCGCTTCCTTTTCATACCTGAACTCATCGCTGAAATTTTAAGGCCTGAACAACCGAACTGCAGGGAAGTTAGTGCAAAAAATGTTGTTTGTAACTCCTAAATCGACCAAATAAGTTGGGTGCCAAAAATTTTGTTTCAAAAAGACGCACCGTCTTATGGTATTGATATTGGCCCCCCTTTCCCCTAGTAGAAACGGCAATAGGTAAATATGATTGTACAGCAGCTACAATAATATAAATCGGTTTGTGGACTCAAGTATGCTAGAATATGAACAATGAAAGTTTATACATTTTGGAGGTGCCACATCCCACTACTATGCAATTGATTCTTACTATTTACTCGCGTAACTTTCCCGTAGAAAGTTAAAACTCGACGCAGACATTCCGTTTTAGCCAAAATCGGTTGGGAACTTCGAAGCCCCACTAAAATGAAACATTCAATGTAGTTGCCCCCTACTTTTCTTATAGAAAGAGACCTCTAAAAAATTTATACATACAGGGTTTTCAATGGGCGTGGATAGAGGTTCCGCCTGGTAGCGTCTGTCTAACCCACGATGTCAAATCATCAAAAATGTATTACCTTTGGGATAAGTATTTTATTATTGGAAATACGTCAACCCTCCCGAAGCCCACAAGGATTCAATGCATCCACGCAATATTATTGTTTGTTGCGAATTTCGGCAGCGGCGTCATTGGTGCGTACTTTTTTTTTGAAAAAATTGGCGTTGGTAACCGATCTTTTTCACCCCAAATGGAACAATATAGACGAACGACGCACAGTGGCACGGCAGCCGCAAAAGCGTTGCAAAAATCAGAATTTTGATGAAAACATTTTGAAAAGTCAATACATGCATCTGATTTAGAATTTTCCAAGGATCAAGAAAATACAAATTTTATTCAATTCGGATGAATAGTTTAGTTGCCACAGCCGGTCAAAGGTGAGTATATTTTCAACTATAATAAAAATCGAAATTTTTGGAATAAAAGTTCATGTTTATGATTGTTTTGTAAAAAAACTATGCAACCAATTGCTATTTTCTTGATTTCTATTAAAAGGTATATGAAATTTGAACATAAAAGAAACAAAAATAGATTTCGTATCTTTTCTGGTTTTTTCAATACTTCCGTTTACCTGAACCATTATATTTGGACCACTTTTGCAACTTTGGAAGAAAAGAAGAAAAAAATACCCAGCCCTACCCTTTTTGTTTTAACATAAATGCTTTTCTTATTCATTTTTTTACCTACTCTAAAAAATGTATCTCCCCCTTCGTCCAACTTTGGCTGTAAGGCCAGTAAAATTGCAGAAACCCAACTCGAAAATATGCTGACGCAGGTATAAGAACAAGAACACGCAGTAGACGCAGCCACTAAATTTAGAGTGGTTTGCTTATATTTTTAATTACAATAAAATAAAGCATACCTGTGACATTTGAAAAAAGAAGGATTAATCATGCCAATTTTTTTTTGGGTATTTAAAGGTATTTCTAAAACATTTAATGTAATTACATTTTTACCTGTTACGCGTTTTTTGGATATAGGCTTAAACTTAGTGTATATTTCCCTGAATACTTCTAAAATATCATAGTCTTGTTTTGGCATTACAATCGTAACCATTGATTTTATATGTGTAGCGATGTCTTTGGAAAACTTTAAAGTTTAAATTATTTGAGTTGTTCATCAACTCCAAAAGCGCGAATGAATTCGTTTCGGTCATCAGAAAAGAACTTAACGTTGAGGAAGGAAATATAGATAAGTTTGATACCTTAAAAGGCAAACTTAATCTAATTTACGCCCAAATAAAAAAAAAGTGGCAAGACTCCCATCGCTGCCGAGAAAATTTTATTGAGAAACACGAAAACTGGCTAAAAGGACATAGCTTCCTCTTCAGATCCACTAGTTGCATCCCTTAGACAAGTGAAATCCAAAACAGAATTTACAAGTAGTTATTCAAAAGAAATGTGAAGTCTTTTAGATATTCCTTGAAATGTAAATGTGGATGTTTATTTTACAAAAAACTACTGACGTAACATATTATAATAAACATAAAATTATGAACAAAAAAACATATCAACAAAATTTCTTTATAAATGAAAAAATATGTACTTGCATATTTTTCAATGGGAAATGTTGCACAGGCAACAAAATCCAACTTTCGCAACATATTGCGCAACTCTCAGATATCATATCACCATGTATGAGTACTTATTTTAAAGCCTAAATATTTTTCTTTCAAATACAATTTAATTCATTAAAATATCTCAATTGGTTTAGAAAATATGATTTTTGCAACGCTTTTTCGGCTTCCGTGCCACTGTGCGACGTGTGATTCCAGTAGGACGGCGCTATGAGCCACCCAGCGGACTCCAACAAACATCGACCCCACCTTATTAAAAAAAAAAAAATGTGCTACAGTCGAGGCGGTGCCCGACAGTGGAATACCTTGTACCTTTTGTCTCGAAAAAATTTGTCCCGCATATTCCTTCTAAGAACTTTCCAATTGGATTTTTTTTTTTTTTTTTGGAACTTCGATATTTATACCAAAAATTCCGTAAATTTTTACCGAATTTGATGAAAATCGAAGGTTATGTCAGAAAAGTTATTTAAAGTACATGGGGTAAGTTTCAAGTTGACATGTTGAAGGGCGTAGAAGAAAACACGGTAAATCGATTGCGGGGGCAGGGGGGCCGCATCGATAAAATTTGGATGTGCGTTTGTTTATTAGGACCACATGAATAATCTTACCAAAATTTGTGATTGTAGGTAATTTTTAACCATAATTACGTAAAGTCAAATATTGACTTAGTTTATAGGCAAGGGGGGGTGAAATTAGTACATTTTTGACTATAACTTCTGTTGTATTTGTCCGATTTTGCTCAATTTTTTCAATTTTTACATGTAATCACGACGCATCATTATGTTAAGATTGAGATAAAAATATTAAACGGTGTAACTAAAAACAGCGAAAATCAACTGCGGGTGAACGGGGGAAGATATCGATATGATTTAACAAACTCCATCTTCTGAGGAAATATGCGCATCAGGTGGTAAAGTTTGGTATCTCTAGCTCTTATAGTCTCTGAAATCTTGGTGTTCATACAGACGGACGGACGGACATGGGTCAATCGCTACCCGAGGTTATGATAAGCATTTTGGTATAAAGGACTTGAGGTCTGCCACGCCGTCTTCTGTCCGTTACATACATTGCACAAATCTAGTATACCCATTGTATCTATAGGTACAGTGTATAAAAAATACCTATCTATTTTGTCAAAAGAAACTTATCGTCTGCTACATCTCTTTCTGTTTGTTAAGTGTTTAACGAAAATCTTAATCCTGCGGCTACAGGGCATAAAAGCTTGGCGTGTTTTTCGCTCCACCTTACGACAGGAAATAGAAAAAAAAGGTTTGGCCTTATATCTAATAAATGCATATGTGTACTTTTATATACTATGTATGTAAGTACTATAGGTTCTTACTTGCAACAATAATGACGTTGACTACGGGACGACTCCTATGGCAACGCGTCACCGGAAGGGCTCAATGCATTCGCAATGCTTGGCAACTGACATTCAGACTGGTTGACTAAGTGGCCCACAGACTGACAGTTTGGTAATACAAATTACTACTTTGGCTCAAAAGGCGCAACTAAAGAGGCTTTTTCTTGTGGGTGATATGTTGCGCTTAAATGGATTAATATATGGTACCGGGTACTACGAGTATTTGGTAAGTGCCTAGAACAAGATGTATCTAAGAGATACGAAGTATTATCCAACAGTGTGTTGACTAAAAACAACTCAACTAAAACGATTAGTATACAAATAAATGAATTTAAAAAAGTAAATAAATTTGTATGTTTTCAATATTCAAAGTAATTAAAAAATTCAACGTTTTATGCATTTTTTTAAGTTGCAGCGGCGCCAATACATCGAGCAACTTTTTTCTCAGCCACCGCCTGTGGAGTGTCAACGTGGCCAAGATTACTCGTATTTACATTTACACCTGTTGCGAGCTAGATATTGGCCATTTGGATCCCCAAACTATGGTTTGGCTTCTTATCGCTGTCGCACTATCGTGTTGTACACACACCAACTCTCTGCCAACGCACTGCCCCCTAGCCATTACCTTAGCCAAACTGCTCTACTAATGATGCGGCCGGTTGAGTTTGACATTTGGCCAAGACCACCAGCCGAGACAAGAGCAACAACACCAACTTGCCACTTAGAGTTGCTCGCTGTGATCAGTTGTTGTTGCCGTTGTCGATTTTAATTCCGATTTCGATTTCTTATCACTATGCCCTGTGCCGTTTGTCAATTAAAGAAAATCTCAACGCTCTTCTTGTCGATGTTATCGGCGAAACGATTAATGCAAATGCCCTCTTCAATGAAGCTTCCAACGTATATAAATGGTGGCCACATTTACGTATTCGTATTAGTTTGTGTATTTTATTGTTGCAGCAAAAATAAATCACAATTAAAGAAAAGTGTTAAAATGATTTGATTGTTTTCGGATCGTCATGATGTCTGTGATAAGCAGCTGATAAGCTTTTCGAAATATATAATGTTAGGTTACTTTGCATGTTGACCAAGATTGAAAAGTTTTGATAATCAAAACTGCTTAAATTGATATTAATTTTCTTACACTTGCTATGCAGCTGAGGCTGTTGCCCATTTTTATATTAATTATAAGTCGGAAAATTCGAAAAAACCCTATGACACGCATTCTTGCAACTTGGCCAGCACAACGGAAGTGCGACATTAATCTTAAAATGTCTGCCACAATTTGTCAACTGCAATAGCAGCAAAGTCAAGCAGTCACTTTGTCCGGATTGTTGAAAAATTCATTCACGAATTGATTTTTGAATGGAAATCCAAGCACAGCGCAAGCTCAGGGCCTTTGTTCAAGCTGGCCAACTCTCTCGAATTTTTGGCTGAGACTGGCTGGCAATAAGCATACAAAAAACCTTAGCATGGCTATTTGCTTGTTTATAAATAGAAGTAAATTAATAACATAAGTACCTAATCCAATCAATCAAACTGAAAATCACAATCCATAGAAAAGCCAAAAGCTAAAGTAAAAAAAAGAAAAAAACACACAAAAAAGTTACCAGTTTGCCGTTTGCTAGTTCAAGTTATATATCGATGCCGTTTCGTGTATCTTTTTGTGTGTATTGCTGTTGTGACTCTGTGACTGACTGTCTACAAGATAAAAACATCAACAAGGAACAGCAACAACAACAACAACAGCAACAACACTAACAGCCACGACAATGACACAAACAGCAAAAAGACAAAAGCTTCAATGCTCGGCCTCATGGTACAAAAATCGGATATGCCCATCCCTAAAAAGGCAACAGCAACATAAAAAAAAATATATATATATATATGTATTAATAATACAAGAGTAGAGGTTATTATACCCTGTTTATAAGGTATACTAAACTTGTGCTCTTGTTTGTCACATAGAGAAGAAGACGCCAGAGGCTCCCAGCGTTACATTCAATAGGGTCAGGACGACGCGTCGTGACGCTTAGATACATATTTACCTATATGAGCAGATCAAGTTTTTTTTTCTTTCTACCCCTTCTATCCCCAAACAAGCGATTTATTTATTGCACTATTAAAGCACCAGCTTTAGTTTTTATGGGTCGGACAGAAATAAAATTCTAATCCGACCATAAATATAAAGGATTCGTTGTGAATCGCAAAAGAGTACTCGAAAGGTCAGAGTTTGAATCATCACACTAAAAAACAATATATAAGCAGTAAGTTGGTTGGTAGAAACTTTGCCAGTCTATACAGTTTTTCGTTTTTTTTTGTTGCATTAAAACTACGTTGACGGGATAATTTTCTTTAAAAATAAACTTGCCTTATAAAATAATGATGTAGGGTATCTCAAAGTCGACCGCAACCGACTTTAACGTTCGAAATATTTTTTATAGCGCTGCAAAGGGTATATAATATTTGACCTAACACTTGTAACTTAAGAAACAAGATTTGGCACACCCTTAAAAGCTTTTTAGAAATAAATCGATCGAAATAGAACAAAATACACAAACTTCACTCTTTTTTTTTCAACTAACACTTTTATTAAGTTAGCAAAGCTGTCAACAAGTGATCAACAGAAGAAAAGTAATCTATCATATTACGTTGAGAAATCCTGTACCATTTATGTATACGTATGTATATAATACAACTATGCAATAGAAAAAAAAAAGTTTCTTCAAAAAAAAATAAACTAATAAAAAAAACGAATCTTGGTCTCTAGACTTCGTCTGATACCAACACTCTACCAATTCGGCTTCAAGTTCAAATTTTTTGCAAAAGTAAAAATTTTCATCAGTTATATTTTCTTAAAGTGAAATTTTTGTAAGCTTGCAAACTCTGATCAACTTTCGCCCAATTGCGTCCAATATATTTTATATTTATATCAAACAAAATTCTTTAAATTTTAAACTGTGTACCTTAACAAGTTATTACTAGTTTTTGGCCAATTTTGGCCATGATCCGTATATTTCTTGAATATTGGGTTTGATTACAGTTTACAGAAGTCATTCCATGGCAGAGATTCCTTGCGACATCATAATCCTTGATTAAAAACGTATATAAGTAAAAAGGTATCGAGAAAAATGTACCTCATTGAAAACAAACTAACTTTTATTTAAACTATTATAATAATATAAATAACTATTGTTAAGCTGACCTATAGTTATTTTTAAATTGAAAAAAAAAAAAAAAAATGTATATGCCTCTATATGACTATATTGTGATTATCTCCTGCATGTATTGTCCTATTATTATGATATTTGATACAAATCGAAAGATTTATCCGAATTTCGCTAATGTAAAATAAAGCTAAGTTCTTTAGATATTAAATTATTTTGTTATAGGTATCTTTATCGCTATAGCCCGAGACATCTCTCGGTAGAAAATGTTGTTAACTAGTAAAAATAAAAACGTTAAAATATTTTTTATTATTAACTAGTTTTAAAAAATATATTATATCAGTAAAAATTATATCTGACATATACATACATGCATGTCATCAAAGAGTATTAACGTTTCGTTGTCCTGCCACGAAATGATTTATATGCTATGAACCACTATGGCCCATTTGAGTTGATGCTGTCGCTTGGCCTCTGCCATGCAGTGAGCCAAACCAAGGCATTGCGGAACTGGCGTGCGAGCTTACTAAAGAGCTGATCTGAAAGTCGGCTCCGATGCTCTGCCAGTACCTTAACCCATACCCATGCCTATGCCCGTACCTGATTCCATGTTTCCCGTCTGCGTCTGTGTCTCGGTTGGCTTACAGTCCAGTTTTTAGAGTCCGCTCATCCACAGCTGTCGTTGGCTGCTGCTGCGGTTTCACACCCTCGCCCTACTACCAATCCTTAATTTTTGTCGGCGATTGCTGCCGTGACTCTGTACTAGCTGTAGATGTAGCTGGAGCTGTGGCTTTTATGAATATGAATGGCTTAGCACGCGCCTTTTAAGCCACCAGCTGAGATGACTTGTGGGTTTCCAATTTTTTTTTTTTTTTTTGTTCCTCGCTTTATACCTCTCTCTTGTTGTTGGTTTCTTACTTGTTGTCCGTTGTCGTTCATATTGATCATTTGGTTTTTTTGAGACCTGTGCTTTTTTTTTTTTTTGTAAATTATTGAGTACTTGACGTGGTCTGTGCATGTCTGTCGGTCCATCAGTGTCTCTTATCCCTGGTAGTATTTGCTTGTGTGCTCAGCGTAATGACTGCGCAATTTCTTTTCGCTCAATTGTGGTACTTGGCGCATTACTTGAGATTCTTTTGTTTTAGAAAGTATAGGTATATTCATAGTGCAAGAGCCAGAAAAGCTTAATGACTAACTAACTGACAAGTGGATCAAGCAGATTAGCAGACACCTTCAAGTTAAAGTTAAGTTAAATATCTACTTATGACAAAGTTTCATTTGGCCGTTTTTAAAGTCTTATAAATCTTATATCTGTACATCATGGGTAGAACACTTTGTTGTCTAGCTTTGCGGCGTTTGAGTCTTTTGTTACTCATACTTGGGTTTAGCGATTGGCTTTGACAATTTGTAAGAGATGTACACGTCAGCCGGAAATGAGTAATCAAGATTGTGCGATATTAGCAAAAATACATAGATTGGACTTTGGAGCATTTTAAATGATTGATGACCTCAAAAATGATCGGTAAGTTTGTTGGAAGTCTTTAGTAAAACGAGTTCAGCTTCGCAAGTGCCAAAACTCTGACAACTGCAAGTTTGGTACTACCAATTATTATACAAGTTTTGTAATTAAACATGCGCCCAACATGATGGGATAGATAGTTTTGCATAACATCTTGAAAGAAGAGTAAGCCCTTTTCTCAAAGATTGATTTGTTCAGAAGGTGCACTTTTTAAATTCTGGCAGTTCCATTTCATCCGATTTACCAAGAACTCTCAAGCTATTTCTTAAAACTACAAACAATATCAAATTGTTGCCTTTTTTTTTAAGCTGCTAGCGGCTGAACAACATTGTAATATGATCCCCTTTATTGGATGGATACAGTCTTTAAGCTGGATTCGTTGATGCTGAGGCCTAAACAACATATTTGTGCATAAAAAATATTTAAACAATGTTTATTAACCCTACAAGCCCCATTTGTTGAAATCCTATACATCTATCAGTGTTCCGGGTACACATAAGGTATACGAGTATAAATGGTACTGGAATTGAAGCGTCATTATGATCATGAATAATTCCCGTAAAATAACCACTGACTCAGTGCCAACGTCTCAAACTTTTGAGGGCAATTAAATTTAAAGTTATGACCTATTAAAATGTTTGGCAGTTGAAATGTAAGCCAAACACATAAACAATCGTTTAATGGTCATTGGTAGCAACAATGGAACGAACTGGAACTTGTCACACATAGAATGCGTTCTTATATGTATATTGGAAGACATATATTATTTACCAAGTTAGTTTTTCTTTATTCCAATGATGACCAGGGCAAAGTCGCAAATGAACTTCATCAAGTAATAACAAAGTTGATGAGCCAGCGCCACAATATCCATTTGCCGAGCTAAACATTTCTTTTTCTAACTTAGGTAACTTGAGCAACGCTTAGTGTATTATCAACAGACACAGACGTACATATTTAGATCAGTAGCTGGCTTCATAATAAAACCAAATCAAAGCGAGGCTCAAGACCTTGTGAGTCTAAAACATTGTCATTAAAACGACAATCGAAACAGCGGTCGAGGCCCTTCTAAAAATGCCACGACAAATAAGTAGAATTAATGTCCAATGGTCAGCTAGGTATAAAAACCAACATTTTATGTAATGTGTTCATTAGACTCGGAATCCATAAATTTTCCTCATACCTAGAACTAATGTATTGGCAAAACACTCAGCCAGCCAATGAACCAGAATGCCAACTAAACAGTGAATAATTGACCTAATAACGCAGCGTGCAGTTGATTTTTACAAGCGAACAATAAAATACTACTATCGTTTATCGAAAATTATCGCAAATTAGTTATTGATCGCCCGTTTTCAAAGACTGTCATGTATATGTTTGATGGGGCGAAATGTTTTAAATTAATCTCTGCCTCAGCATGAGAAGTTTAGTTTTAATAATATTCGTTTTCTTGGTGTTCTACAAATCAGCTATTTGTTTTTTTTTTTTTAATACATGCAACTACACATTTCCTTTTTGAAATATTGCCTTTTCACGCTACTTTTCGTCTTTTGTGGACCCATTCATTTATTTATTTATTTATTTATTTATTTATTTATTTATTTATTTATTTATTTATTTATTTATTTATTTATTTATTTGAGTGGTACAACTACGTACAGTTGACCTTATATTATAAAAAAGTACATATAATTTATTTAGAAAAGAAAATAGAGCGAGGGAATTGATATGAACTAATCCGCGTCTCTAGCCCGATGGGTGAACTTTTTAATGATATGCACCAACTCACATCAAGAACTGGCCAGAAACTTGGATTTACAATATTAAAGTTGAAAAAAGGAAGCAAGATAAAAATTAAACATTATATCGCAAAAAGAGCCAATGGATCACCGTTGACCAAGTGGGTGACTCATAATTTAGGATTGGTCAAGGATGCTCGAAGTGGCAAGTCAAGGTGACTTAAGATAGAAGAAGTGATAGATTGAATAGACCGTTCGAAAGAGAGGAAATTGTTAAAGCTATTATAGTTAGAGCATAAGACACGGAAAGGATCGTGCAAAGCATAATTTGATCTACAAAATTGTAAGGCTAAGGGTCGAAAATTACATGTAACGTCTTATTTGATTATTATTTCCCTTGACTTTATAATATGGCCAAAACGTATTTTGGCTTCTAGCCCAGAGGCAATAACAAAACGTATTTTTCGATTTAGTTTCCATCAACGCAAATACGAACGACATTGGATTAATGAAAAGATTGTCTCAATGAAATTTTTCCAGCTTTAAAAGCTGCGCTGCTTTGGGAAATGTCCGCGATTGGTAATTTCTACTGTTTACCTATTCATATATATTTAAATTAATAATTCTTTATGATCTTAAGACGTCCAATAAAGTCAAAATCTATAGGCATATTTTATTATTTGCACATGGGAAATTTTTAATTTTGCCAATGAATAAAATGTTGATCGCAGATCACTGTGGATCTCCATGGTGGTAGGCTCATCAAAATTTTCTAAAACTGTTGTGTCATCCACGACGTTACTAAGCTGGGTCTGGCACACTTCCAACTTTAAAATTGAAAAGTTCTCTTGGAATTTTTATTAAATTTTATTGATGTTTCATACCTAGCTCACAACTATACAGCGCCACTGAGCGTCACCACGTTAATACTCGTATCTGTCATGGACTTGACAGTTGGTACAACATTAAGGCACGCCACACACAAGCGGCCTGCTGCAGTCATCCCGACATTCACTTAGACATGCCAATAAAATCTTCGACTGATGTTCCGAGTTGCTGGTACCAAGAGCCTTCCTATTGCTGTTAGTGCTGTTGGCATTTGGCATAAACTGGCCAAGTCAACGGCTAACGCCAAATGAAAGTTGCTATAAACTGGAATCGCTCTCGACATGCCCAAGTGTAACTTGAATGTATTTTTTTGTTCAGCTTG
The DNA here is from genome assembly GCA_949987675.1 of Chymomyza fuscimana. Taxonomy (NCBI): domain Eukaryota; kingdom Metazoa; phylum Arthropoda; class Insecta; order Diptera; family Drosophilidae; genus Chymomyza; species Chymomyza fuscimana. The sequence goes on from OX465088.1 coordinate 91,821,714, forward strand.
ATCATAATTCACAAATTGAGAGCATAAATCAGAATTAATGAGCTATGCTGAGCCAAAGCACGTCACGGTATCCTACGTGATACGACGTGATGAATAAAATGCACTTTCAGTTGACAACTTGGTTAGGTTTTTGACCAAAATTTGTCAAAGCGGCACGTTTAAGAGAACAACAAAAGTGTTATAAGATGTTATCAGGCAACATCAAGTTTACTTTGCCCTTTTTGGTGTGAAAGAAGCCCCTAACTGGAGGCCAATCAAAGGACCAAAAGCCGACAGTTTGAAACTATGTAGTACATATAAGACTTCAAGACTTCGCCCTCTCATCAACTGCTACCATCTGGTTGTTAAATCAACGCGGCAAAGGCAGTAGCTCAATGACCAGCACTTGAGCCCTGGGGGCTGGGATCCCGTGTACCCGATACCAAATTACAGCCGCTGATCGCAGCAGACTTGGACAGCAGACAGACTTCACCAGGCAGGCAATAAGCCAAACTGCCAAAGAGCCAAACAGCCGGCTTGTTGCCACTAATAAAGCCGTAAAATTAAACGCCAACAGACAGAGTGATCAAGCCAGTGTACCCCAGTGATAAATACTAAGAGATACTTTGAATAGTTTATTTGCGTGCAAATAATTGCAGTTCATGGATTCAACCATCTAATCACCCAAGAGTCTTTTAGCTAACCAACTTGCGTGGAGCAAATGTTATTTGAGAGGCGTAAATCGCCGATGCTAATGAGCCGCTAATAAGAAAGCGACCGAAAACCTCAAATTTTGTCAGGTGTTGATCTTATTCGAGTATACCATAATTGAATGTAACACGAAAGAGCCATATTGGGTATACATTATATACTCGTACATATGGTATATAATAATTCAACGATTTGAATATGAACTAATCTCAATTTATTTAACATAGTAGTATTACATTGACAAAAAAAATTAATTTAAATGTTGCTTCATCGCGTGGCATTTTTGGGGCGTTCTCAAAATAATTAAAATATTTACAAATGCCAAAAAACGGCAAGGCCCCTAAACAAAAATGAAATGTAAATAAAACTGCCAACGACCAACTGGAAAACGAGTTCAAGCCAAATGTTAACGCCCCAAAAGCGAAGCACGTATAAAATAAACTTTTTCTGCTATCTACCTGTATACCCAAGCACAAGTGAATGTTGGCAGCCGACGAAATCTGGACTAAACTCGTCTTATGCCCGATTTTTTATAATTATATTACATATGTGCAAATACCATCAACGCAACTTCAAAAACGTAAAATGATATTTAGATAACATTCGTGGGCCCAAAATTGCAGTACCAAAACAATACCATACACAATAGCTCAAATTTTGAACTTAAGACCTATATATCCCAAATGGGATTTTTTTCTTTATATGAAGTTTTGCGATTCCGCGCGAATTGTTTCGTGCTGCGTATAGGCCTTTAGACAAGAAAAGCAGATTTAAAAACTTTTTGATCTCACACAAAAACTCAACTGACTAAAGTATGAACGCCCTTGTGTTTCTTTTTTGCAAATTATAAATTTGGCGCGTTAGTCAACTTTTTAATTTAATAAATTTAAGAAGCAATTGATTAATTGCGTCAAATCCAGTTAAATTTGCTTAAAGTCCCAAAAAGATACAAATAAAATTGCACTCCTTAGGATCTATAGTCTAAATCTCGAGATGAACTTAAGTATCTGGGTTAATCTATTATTAATATATTATCGCCAAAAAAGGATGCTCTTCTTCTAGCTAGTGCTTCACAGTCCACAGGCCTCCTCAAGGAGCGGCAGGTTTCGTCAACGTGAGCCACATAAAACTCTTTGTAGTGTTCTTCTAATAATCCTCTAAAGCGTACCTGTTTCGCTTTTCTAGTAATAATCTTATACGTATCTATATATAGGTTCTGCAAAAATTACCATAACCAGTCTCTATTTTTACTTTCATGCGAGTTAGAGCTGTGTTTAAAGGGGTCTAGGCATCACGAAATATTTCGCACGGAATGACAGAACTTCATATAAAAAAAAATCCCATTTTATATTTCCAAAAAGCAAAGCATGTAAATAGTAGTGAAGAAACATTGTAATACAAAATTTTGCCTCAAAAAGTAAGCCAAAGTCAGTAAAAATATCCAACCAATAATATCAATAGATTGATATTCTGGGGAACAATCTTCTCCAGCTGTATAAGAATAGATGCTTTTATTGATTCCTTGGTTGGATATTTTTACTGATTGGTAAACAAAACATTTAGGAATTGCTTGAAAGCAGGCGCGGATCCAGGATTTGGTATTAGGGAGGTTTTTCACTTCGAAGTGTATGTATAATATGTATATCAGAACAACAGTTAACGGCTATTATAGGAAGGGCCATCTGTTGGTTTGTTTGTTAATCGTATTTTATTCGAATATTTTCCAACAAAATTGGGCAAATGTATATACCAAATGGAAGTTTGAAACTACTCATTTATGTATGAAAAGAAATATCGCCCAAATGGCCGCCCCGGCTGACTGTACAGGCCCGTATGCGAACATCGTAATTTCCCATGACTTTTCCCAGTAAAACGAGTCCAATGTTCTGGTAAATTTTTACTGGCTTATTGGAATATGCTTTGCCTTTCAAAAAACTCCAAAGAAAATAATCTAACGGGGTCGAATCGCCCGATTTAGCCGGCGATCTGTGTGATCGGGGATCTCGCCGAACTTAACGCGCAATAATGCGATTGTGTCACGAGTTGTATGGTATTTACCCCATCTTGCTGAAACATGGCATTGTAGCGATCGGAGTTGACGGTAACCGCCTGGCCGGCCTCATTTTCAAAGAAGTACGGCCCATGATGGGGTATAATCCGCAACAATCAGTTGATTTTTGTGGATGAAGGAGAGTCTCGGTATACTCCCTTGGACTTTTAGCTCCCCATATGGGGCAGTTTTGCTTGTTGTCGTAACCAGAGAGGTAGAAATGGGCTTCAACGCTGAAGATGAATTTAGACGAAAACTCATCTGGTTGTTCTCCCATACATTGAACGAATAAGCGACGCTGATAATGGTCCGTATGCTTCAATTGTTGCGTCATATAAATCTTGTAAGCGTGTAAATGAAGATCCGCATGCAAAATTCGATGCAAAGTGGTCCTAGCACTGGCCTCAACTATGTTTTTTTCACAGAACAACCATTTTCAAAGTACGCCTGTACCAATTTTACGCATTGTTCGGTTGTTAAACGATCCATGACTAAAATTGAGTGGTTCTCAACTTGAAATATGTCGAAGCCACTTTGGACGGGTACGTTCCGAATTGTAAGTGTTTAACAACCAAACCAACAGATGGTCCACCCTGTAGAATAAAAAACTTTGAACTTCAATTTTGGGAGGTCCGGATCGGGGCCTGAAAAATTCAGCCCTGAATTCAAGCATGAAAAGCAAGCGATCGCTCATGGCTTTGTAAGAGGAACAAGGACACATACAAAAATGTGGTACAGTCGAGGCGGTGCCCGACAGTGGAATACCCTGTACCTTTTGTGTCAACAAAATTTTTCCTGCATATTCCATCTAAGAACTTTCCAATTGGAATTTATTTTTTTTTGGTGAAAATCGATATTTATACCTATAAGTTCCCTAAATTTTTACCCATTTTGATGAAACTCGAATGTTACAACAAAGAACTTATTTAAAGTATACGGGGTAAGTTTCAAGTTGGTATGTTGAGGGGTGTGGGAGAAAACACGGTAAATGAATTGCGGGGGGTGGGGGGACCGCATCGATAAAATTTGGATGTGGATTTGTTCATTAGAGCCACATGAATGAGCTTACCAAAAATTGTGATTCTAGGTCACTTGTAGCCATAATTGCGTAGAGTCAAATATTGACGCAGTTTATAGGCAAGGGGAGGTGAAATTTGCACATTTTTGACTATAATTTCTGTTGTATTTGTCCGATTTTGTTCATTTTTTACACATAGATGCATGTAACTACAACGCATCGCTCTGTTAAATTTCAGATGAAAATACTAAACGGTGTGGCTAAAAACCGCGAAACTCTACTGCGGGGGAACGGGGGAAGATATTGACATGATTCAACAAACTTCATCTGCTTAGGAAATATGCGCACCAGCAGGTAAAGTTCCGTGTCTCTAGCTCTTATAGTCTCCGAGATCTAGGCGTTCATACGGACGGACGGACGGACGGACATGGCTCAATCGCTACCCGAGGTTATGATAAGCATTTTGGTATAAAGGACTTGGGGTCTGCCACGCCTCCTTCTGTCCGTTACATACATTGCACAAATCTAGTATACCCTTTGTTCCTATAGGTACAGGGTATAAAAATTTGTCTTCTATCTCTTTTGATTGTCTATGAAAATACCGTAACCTTTGGCAAATAAATATCTTTTGGCGTTCTTAAGCAGTATACCGATGTAGTGGTGCGGGCTATCCCAAAGTCGCCCGCACCCGACTTTAACTAACGCCATGTTTTAATAACATTTTTGGATTTTAGAATCAATACCAGTTACAGCGGACTCTGGCCCGACGGAATTACAGCTGCGTAAGGTAATGAAGTTGCATAAAAAGCCGCTGTAATTTACATTATTAGATTAAAATAAAAATTGATAATAAAATTTTGTTAAAAATGTGTGAAGAATATTTATCCCAGTGTATTAATTACTTGCCTCTGATTTCAAACCTGATTTATATGATGATATAAATAAATCAGTACTGAATTTACACTTGATTTGATTTGATTTAAAATTCACGAGAGGCTTCAGGCATGAATTTTGAAAACAAATCAGTACTAAATATTTGTCTGATTTATTGAAAAATTCACCTGTGGTTTCAGGTATGGCTTTTCAAATTCAATTAGCACTGAATTCATAGCTGATTGTTAAGTTTCAGGCCTGAACGCCTTGGACATGCATGTATTAAATTCAGTGACAAATGAATGCGTAGATGCATGGCTGGTACTGAAAATTCAGGTATAATTTCATGTCTGATTCAGGCCTGCGCCGAACTGAAGGTATATAATAATATATAATTACATTGTTACTTATAAATAGACACTCTCGTATAATTGGCAGTATTCACAAATTGTTTCTTTACTATAAAAAACTATAACTATATATAATTGTAGCCTTAGTTTTTACAAGTTGCCTACGTTAAAAAGTTAAAAATCCATCCACCTATGGTATCCACTATAAAGAATACAGTCCCCAAAACTATAACTATATATAATTGTAGCCTTAGTTTTTACAAGTTGCCTACGTTAAAAAGTTAAAAATCCATCCACCTATGGTATCCACTATAAAGAATACAGTCCCAAAAATTGGCATAATTGTATCTCGCTTAGTACAGTAGCGCAGCCCACCAAGTGAAGCGATCCAGTGGTGGGGGTTGGCAGCAACAAGTAATATGTTCGTTTTACCATTAAATATAACACAAATCCGTAGCTGATCTTGGTAAGTTGTCCAACTGTCGCAGATTTTGCACAACGAACTCGGCAGCATTAAAATTAAAATGTTCTTGTTGATTTTTTGGCTGCTGTTTATAAAATTAAGTATTAAATAAATTTTATATTTACAACATTGCGATTGAAGATACTAATGCTTGATTAGATTTTGAAACTTGTTTAGAAAAACCGCTTAAATGAAAAATATATGAGAACCCGTGCGTTATAAATAAGCGTAGCACGACAGAGCGGCAGCCTGTCGCGCTCATTAGCAGCCGGTGAAGGAAAAGCCGCGACATTATGGGAAAAACAGCGACCCAGACTTGGCCAGGCAGGTGGGCCGTCATAAAATCAAAAAAAAATTAAACGAAGTTTGACGGTCAGTTGGACCCGGTGCCCAATCTACAGCTTTAGCCCCCAAGTGAGTATTTTATGCGGCCGGGACACGCTTTGATAATGAAAACATTTCCACGGCTCGTTAGAAACAGTTCAATAAGCCGGTCTGGACAGCTTTTAGCATAACAATATCTTTAGCTGTAGGGAACAACTGTTACCGTAAAGGCTAAGCACATGACACTTATCGAGATCCAGAAACATGCCGTACCACATACAGTGCCACGCCAACAGGGCAAATGGCATCAACTTGCCAAATCTAGTTTTTCGGCTGGATAACCAAACGATTATAATAACCGCGTACTGCCGAAAGAAGCCCTCTACTGGTCAAATAATTCCGAATTCAGTCTTCTTCAATAAGCGATTTCTTCTCAATATTTTTTTTAAATAAACGATTCTTTCAATTAAATCCTACCAATCAATATCCATCGATTAGTCAAGTCGATGTTACCACCCGGAAAAATCATAAACTCTGTACATGTATTGCCAATACAAGAAGTATTTATTGTCTAGTTTCCAATATGAACAACCCAACCGCGCTAATTGGTCGCTTTGCATAAGCAATTTGTAAGTGTCGCTAGGCGTAGTGGTGCCCAACTCCAAATCCACCTCGAAGACGCATGCGCCACGCACTGCGCTTACAATTTCTCAAACACGCCGACCATCCTACTCCCCCTTAGCAACTCTTCACCTTTTTACGTATTATACACGCAACTTCAACAAGAAATTTGTCATATGTGCAGCGGTCCGTTTGGTTGTTGTCGTTGTTGTTGTTGTTGGTATGGAGTTGACATGACCACCGCACGGAATGCAACAAATTTGTGAACATGTCTCCAAACTCACCAAGATCTTGGAAGCCAAACAGCGAACGCAGCTACAGTTTCATATATACGTCGTTATACGGGTATTTGGAGGCCCACCCATTGTTATAATTATTGGGCGCCCATGTGCAAGTGACAATTCATTTTGGTGGCATTTGTGGAACACAACAACAACAACAGCAAAGACAAGCGACGACATGTGTTCCAAGTTGTTGTTTTTGTTGTTACCTGGTAGTGTTGGTTGACAGGCAATAGAAAAATTCAGCTTAGAGCATATGTACTACTGGACTTAAATTAAAAAGATGGCGTACGTTAAAGTCGGGCGCGAGGACAAATTTGGGATACCCTGTGCAACTATTTGCAATTAAGTCCGATATATTGCTTAAGCACTTTAAAAGACAATTGATTGCCAAATTTGGGTACATCTTCACAAACACATAGAATTTTTTGAAAAAAACGTTTTTTTGACCAATCGGTCCTATGGGAGCTATATGATATAGTCATCCGATTTTTATAAAATTTTATACAGTGTTTGGGAACTATATAAAACTTTGGAACACAAAATTTGGTCACGGTATCTTCCAAAATACACGAAACACAACGAATTTTGTTCAAAAAACATTTTTTTGACTGATCGGTCCTATGGGAGCTATATGATATAAGCAACCGATTTTGATACAGTACAGTGTTTGGGAACTATAAAAAACTATTAAGTGATAAACATTAAACGATATCTTTATAAACAAACGAATTATCCATCTAAAACTTTTTGTTTTTTTCGAGGTCCTCTGAAACACCCCTATGGGAGATATATAATATAACCCCGATATCAAGAAAATAAAATAAATAAATAATAAAATCTAAATAATAAGATATAAATAAAAATGTAATGCAGTCGAGGCGGTGTCCGACATTTTAATACCCTGTACCTTTTTTCTCTAATAACAATTTATTCCTGCATATTCTTTCTAAGAACTTTCCAATTGGAACTTTTTTTTGGTGCAAAACGATATTTATTCCCAGGGCCGTAGAGAGAAAATCCGGGCCCGGGGGGTAAAATCTACCGGCCCCTTTATTACACCTTAAGTTTCTATCATTACAGTACGACAGTAATTATACCGGGCCACTAAGGAAACTCCGGGCCCGGCGGGAACCCCCCCCCCCCCCATTCCTACCCCCCTCTCGACAGGCATGTTTATACCTATAACTTCCGTAAATTTGTACCGATTTTGATGAAAATCGAAAGTTACGCCAAAGAAGCTATTTAAAGTTGATATGTTGAGGGGTCTGGAAGGTCAATCGATTACGTGGTGTGGTGGGTCCGCATCGATAAAGTTTGGATGTAGATTAGTTCATTATAGCCATTTGAATCAGCTTACCAAAAATTGTGATTCTTGGTCACTTGTTACCATAATTACGTAGAGCAGTTGCGTATTGTCGCATTTTACTGGCAAGAGGAGGTGAAATATGTGTTTGACTATAACTTTTGTTGTATTTGTCCGATTTCGTTCGTCCGTGTTTTGATACACAGATAAGTTTCAGATGAAAATATTAAACGGTGTAGCTAAAAACCGTGAAAATCTACTACGGGGGAACGGGGAAAGATATTGACATGATTCAAAACTTCATCTTCTGAAGAAATATGCGCGTCAGCTGGTAAAGTTTCGTATCTCTAGCTCTTATAGCCTCCGAGATCTAGGCGTTCATACCCGAGGCTATGATAAGCATTTTGGTATAATGGACTTGGGGACTGCCACGCTTCCTCCTCCACATATATTGCACAAATCAAGTATACCCTTTGTACCTACCTATAGGTACAGGGTATAATTAGGCATTTCTTAAGTAGATGAACCACTAATGGAAAAGTTTTAATGATTCGGATTCCTTAAAAAATAAGGCATTGATATCATCGAATTAGTTTAAACAAGGACTTGATTCCTAGGGCACAATAAATATCTGTAACGATACGTCAAAAGCAATAAAAAGGATTTTGAAGGGATTTAAACATTTTTTAAAGAACATAGACACTTTTCTTCTCATTGCACAGTGGTCGATTTGGTCTATCTAACGGTACTAAAACCAAATTTTATATCAAAATCTAGACGATTTTGCCTACTTGATAATATTTTTGGTTTTTAAAAGTTCCTGCGTATTAAAAGTTATTATTAATACATTTTATTCGGTGTGGGATAGGTTGATAAATGGTGTTAATTCTGTTAAATCTTCTTGAAATATTTTGGTTTAAATAGAAAGATTAATGATAGAGAAATGTTTAAAACCCGATTTCGGGTTAGATGTCAAGAATAGTACATAATAAATAATTGTTCCATTTGGACGAAACTTTTTTCAAAATCTTTCCAAATAATAAGTTTAATGGAGAAAGCTTGATTATTTTCGCTTAGTATTTCGGTAGCGCTCTTCTATAGCTTTTGGTCGCATATTAGTTTTGTATATTCATACCTTGGCAGACGAACATCTAGATTTGAGAGATACAAGTGTCAAAGACAAAAAATTTATTTTTTATTTATTTATATTTTACTATTAAGTTGTTCTGCAATCCATAACATATCAATGCAACTTTTTATGGAAAAAGTGGGCGCAAAGAATGCCAGGCTGGCATTTTCTAATTTTTCAAAATTTGTTGATATACAAATAATTTTTTTATTCAAATATTTTTATTTATTAAATAACATGATACGATGTAGTAAAAATAAGTCTTTATTAATATAGAAAGAAGTGCTTTAAAGTTGCCAAGAAATAAAGTAATAAAAAAGATGGCGAACTTTAAAGTCGTGGTTGGGAAACTTTGGGATATCCTATACCATAACATTGCAATCAAATTCGGTTTCCCAATTTTCTTATTTTTTCCTATTTATTTATTTTTTTTTAAATAATTTATTATTTCGTATACATACACTTTTAATAAAAAATATATTTTATAAAGTATTACATGAAACTTACATAATTACTTTTTAGAAGCTTAGTAGTAGAAGTACCTTCTTACGGAGGTCATATATTATCGTCAACACTGAAATTAAATTCAATTGCAATTTAAAGTCGGGCGCGGACGTCTTTGGGTTACCCTGTACCACCAGATTGCAATTAAATCCGGTATATTGCTTAAGAACTCCAAAAGACATTTGACGTAACCAGAGAGGTGAACATGCCCCTCTGACTTTTCTCCTATCCATTGAACCAATAAGCGACGCTTTAAACTTGTAAGCTTGTAAATGCAGATCCGTATGCAAAATTTGACGAAAAGTAGCCCAGCAAGGTGTAATTCTTGCGAACGATGGCGCTTCGATGATCCCGGCGACTCGTGGACACTGGCCTCAACTGCAGCAATATTATCGCGTGTACGAACCGGACGATCATTCAAATATGGGGTAGTGCCGGCCACTGAGCCAGTAGACTCGAACCGATCAATAATTTTCTTGATTCCGGGCTCGGATGGCCTAAAACTGTGCGTAATGCATGAAAATTTTTTTTCACAGAACGACCATTTTCTTATTACGCCTGTACCACTTTTACGGGTTGTTCGGTTGTTAAACGATCCATGACTAAAATTGAGTGGTTCTCAACTTGAAATATGTCGAAGAGCATCCACTTTGGACGGGTATGTTCCGAATTGTAAGTGTTTAACAACCAAACCAACAAATGGTCCACACTGTAGAATACAAAACTTTGAACTTCACTTTTGGGGAGGCGGCCCAGACCCGAAAACCCCCAGAGGATCTGCCACTGGTATTGAGTATAAACAGACGAATTATCCACCAAACACTTTCTTTTGACCGATCGATCCTATGGGGGCTATACGATATAGTTAACCGATTTTGCTTAAATTTGGTAATGTGCTTGGCAACTATAAAAAACTTCCGAATCCAAAATTTTTTTTTAGCTTTTGGAGTTCTTAAGCAATATATCGGATTCAATTACAATGTGGTGGTACAGGGTATCCCAAAGTCGACTGCGCCCGACTTTAACGTAAGCCATCTTTTAAATATACATAAATATTTATTTTTTTTATTATTGCAAAGGTACGTATGTATATGCAGATACAAAGTCGCCATAAAAATGCATTAGTCCCTCATACCTTAAGTCTCCTCTGGTAAAACTTTTACATTTATTCACTCATCAATGCATTTCCATTTTTCATCCATTTTCACACTTTTCGTAGCTTTCAACAATCATTTGACCGGCGGCACTTCGATTGCGCCTAACTTCATTTGTCGGCATTAGATCTACAAGTCAACTAATATTTATGTTTGCCCTGCATTTCCACTTCCATCCACTCTCCATCTGGCTTTCCTTGGATTTCCAGCTCTATTTGAGTGCAGATGGCATACGATATGATAAACAAATGGAGTTGGTTAGCCGGCCGGTTCATTCCGTTTCATTTCATTTCGATCGGGACTCTCCGCCGAGACACTCTCGAATCGACAGGCAAAAAGGTGCGAATAAATAATTCCCAGTAGCCGCCATCCAAAGTGAAATGTGGCGGTAGCAGTAACCAGGCCGCAGTGGCAACGATGCCAATACCCGCGACCTGGCCATGTTTGGACTAGACATGGCCAGACAAATATTTTATTGCAAATTTTCTGATATTGGTCGGAAAAACGTTGGAACCGCTGCGGCTGTTTTGCATATTAAATTTATTTTATTGAATACTGTAGTATGTAGAGCAAATGCTTTTGGACATTGGTTTTGTTGCTGCTATGTTTTTCTCTATAATTGCTTGACGCCATGTGAGCCCGGGGGGGCTTTGAATTATTAATTGCTGTTGATTTGCATTGATTTCCATTGATTTCTTGCGCCGGTTAATAAGTAGATTCAAGAATTTTTTCTAAGTCACTGTAGCTGTTAAAATTATTTAATTTTTAGAAATACATATGTCCGCCTGCAATTAAGAGGAATTTTTTTTACCCAAAGACCTAGCAGGTCTTTTTTTTTAGATTTCTTAAGCTTAGATTGTTTAAGCGACCTTTAAAAAATATTTTATTTCATTATTATTAATTTATTAATTAGTATTTTAGGGATTTGAGTCATTGCACAGTGGTCGAAAATCCTGATTTGCTGGTATAAATAAAAATATTTTTTTTCATCGTACGAGATGCAATCTGAGTTTTTGGGTGCATACTCGACCGCTGCACTGACGAGGTGTTTGTGTTGCCGCCTACTAAATAGAGCTTCACAAATCCCCCACCCCCCAAATCCTACACAAAACCCACCACTCTCCTTATTCCCTTACACCTCACACCTGGGCTGGGCTTAGGTGTCATCCGAACCGTGCTGAAAGCCGGCCAGGCTGAAGGCCCAGGTTTATCAAAAATAGTTCGGTCGCGAACGTGTGGGCTCCGGCAAGTGGCGACCGTCGTCAGGTAGTCAAGGTAGCTATCGTGCCTGTGGAATATCCGGAGGTGACACTTTCACCTGAGGATTTGACCACGATAGAAGAAGCCATCCTGTTGGTAATTGCCAACGGATGGAACGCTGCATTGCGCCTAGTCGGCATCCATTTCAAACCGGGTTACCTGGTGGTGGACTGCCTCGGCGAGGAGCCAGCAGAATGGCTCTTCAATGCAGCGTCGAGACTTTCGGGTTGGAATGGAGTAGCCCTAGAGGCAAGAAAAGGAAATGACATTCCTAGCGCTCACGCTATAACAGTCTTCCTTCCACGCAGTGCGGGCAAAACTGGTGGTGAACCAGAATGATCTGTGTGCAGATCTCTGGAAAGTGATGTCAAGGCGTGTACAGGGAGCAGGTATCCTGATGACGATTGGCATAGACGAGCTAACGATGAATACCATCGTTAAGCAAGGTTACAGGCTGCACACCAGTGACTCAAAGGTAATTTGGGACCAGAGTCACACCTCACCACGAGCATGTATAGTAGCTAGAAAATGTATTAACTACACCATTATTTCAGAATTTCTAACACGTGACTGTGTCCCCATCGCTGTCCAGGATATTGGGGCGATGAGGACAATAGTAATCGCCTCGGCTTATCTAGCAGGAGATGAGCCGGTACCACCTGAGGAAATTACCAGTCTCGTTGAGCACTGCAATAAGCATGGACTGCCGCTGCTTTTAGGATGTGACGCCAACGCTCACCACATCCAATGGGGCAGCACAAATGTCAACAGACGAGGTGAGTGCTTATTAGAGTTTATCTCTAAAGTAGGTTTAGAAATATGTAATGTCGGGAACACTCCGACATTCGAGAATAAAATCCGGGAAGAAGTCCTTGACATAACCGTAGCAAGCCCCTCCCTCAAATCGAGGATTGGGGAATGGCATGTCTCTAGTGAACAATCCATGTCGGATCACAAGATCATAAGGTTTAATATTTCGTTAAATATGAATTCAAGCAAGCCAACTCGCAACCCAAGAAAAACCAATTGGGAAACTTTTAACGCGAGGCTGGACCTTGAACTATCCAACCTGAGTGCTGGGATAAGCACCCTAAGCACCCGTTGGAATTAGATCAAAGAGCACGTGAGGTTAATAAATGCATAACCAACGCTTTTGAAGAAAGCTGTCCTGTCAGCCGAGCACGCCGGGATAGAGATGCTCCAAGGTGGAATAAGCACCTGGATAGACTACGAAAGATGAGTCGCTCTCTCTTCAATCGTGCCAAACGAACTGGAGAGTGGGAGACCTATCACCATAATCTTACTCTATACAGTGCAAGCATAAGAAAAGCTAAGCGACAGAATTACAGGAACTTCTGTGAATCTATAGCTAATACAAACGCTGCGGCCAGACTTCATAAAGCCATGGCGAAGTCAGCACCAGAGGGCAACATCTCTCTGAAGAAAAATGACAACACTTTTACCGTCAATGCGTCAGATAGGGTAAGGCTCCTAGTTGAGACCCACTTCCCAGGAAGCATTCCTGATGTAGTGCCTTTCCCAACTGTGTCCAAACGTAAGAAACCCGAAAGGGAGGACTGGATAAACGCCAATTCCATTGTAACCAGTGAACGGCTGGAATGGGCATTAACCTCATTCCATGTGGTATACTGACGGGTCTCTTACCAAAGAAGGCACCGGACTGGGAGTCGCGGGACCCAGAACGCGACTTTCAGAAGCATTGGGTGTATACACCAGCATATTTCAGGCAGAGGTATGTGTGGACATCAACCTGGAAAGGAAATATAAAGACAGAGACATTGCCATACTGTCAGACAGCCAAGCCGCGATTAATGCGGTGAGTGGCTTGAAGATCAATTCAAAGTTGGTTCGGGAAACCAGAGCCAAACTCAACCATCTAGGACAATCGAACAAAGTCTCCCTTAGATGGATCCCAGTACACAAGAATACTCCCGGGAACGAAGCAGCTGACGAACTGGCGAGAAAAGGTGCTGCAAAACCACTAGTAGGGCCTGAACCTTACTGTGGCATTGGCAGACATACGACTAGACAGCTGCTAAGAGAAGAGGAAAGGTCCAGACGAGAAATGAACTGGATGAGCACAGCTGGCTTACGGCAAGCCAAGCAACTTCTCGGCTCCTATAACCTAAATAGGTTCAAGAAACTATCCCAACTGGGCAAGAATCCCCTTAGAATAGTGACTGGGCTACTGACGGGACATTATAGACTCAGGAAACACTTGAGTACTATTGGTATCGTTAGCTCGAACACATGCAGGTTTTGTGAGATTTAAGAGGAAACCTCTCTACATATACTTGCAGAGTGTGACGCCCTTGTCAGAAGAAGGGCATCCTTTCTTGGCGGGTATAGAGTATCGATATACGACATCACCAGACTAGACCCATCTCAAATAATTAAGTTTGTTCCAGATATAGGGCTAGTTGAGGAGCTTTAGGGCTAGAAGGGAGCACAATAGATCCTACGGGTCGCGGTGCAGTATTCCCTACCAATATTATTATTATTAGAGTTTTTGGGCTTATAAAATTTGTCTCATCCAAAAAATAGAATTGAACAGCGAAAATTTTCGTGCCATGATTTATTACGACTTCCAAGTGAACTATCTTGACAAGAGTCCAACGATCAACTTCATTCGATTTTCAATTTTCAATTAAATAAGGAAAATTAACCGCCAGAGCCGAATCATTCTTCATCACGATAAAGCGAGCACTCAAATAATTGATGGACACACCCTATAGACCTGACTTAGCGCCCAATGATTTCTTATTGTTCCCGCACATCAAAAATAATCCAAGTGATCTTGAAGAAGTCGGTCTGAAATTTTTTCTAGCATACAGAGTAAATTTGCCAAATTGTAGAAAAAAATTGTATGTATGAACGTTCATCGAATTTATACCAGCCAATCGTGACTTTCGACCACTACGCATTGTGCAAAATTTCGGACGATGGCAAGAATAAACAAACCTGCAGACGAATGGACCCTTTTCTGTTCTACCGCCATAATCGTCGTCGTCATCGTTTGTTAAATTGGGCTAATATAAAACTCGGATTATAAATTGAGATAATAGAAATCTGTGAAGCCAAAGGCTTTGAAGCATTTCTGTCATTTTGAGGGCACTTTCAAATAAAAGCCCAAACAGTCCCTAACTTGATGATTAATTTTATTTTATATCAGAAAATTTTTATAACTTCAGAAAACTATTATCGATTTTGATATCGCTCAACTGTTAAGCTAAAAAGAATATTTAATAAATCTGTATTAAGTTGTAAGTCTATAGTTTACGTAGTGTGGAAGAAAGACTTAAGGCTACTTACTACATAACGTTTTGACTACAACTTTTGAATATTTCTCCAATTTTGGTAATGTTTGACACAAGTCAAAATATATAGTAGAATAGCAAAAATCTCCTGCGGTTGAATCATATGAGCATATGCATTCGTATACCATAACATATTGCAAAAAAATGTGGTACAGTCGAGGCGGTGCCCGACAGTGGAATACCCCGTACCTTTTGTGTCAAAAAAATTTTTCCTGCATATTCCATCTAAGAACTTTCCAATTGGAATTTATTTTTTTTTTGGTGAAAATCGATATTTATACCAATAAGTTCCCTAAATTTTTACCCCTTTTGATGAAACTCGAATGTTACAACAAAGAACTTATTTAAAGTATACGGGGTAAGTTTCAAGTTGGTATGTTGAGGGGTGTGGGAGAAAACACGGTAAATGGATTGCGGGGGTTGGGGGGACCGCATCGATAAAATTTGGATGTGGATTTGTTC
Organism: Chymomyza fuscimana; assembly: GCA_949987675.1. NCBI lineage: Eukaryota > Metazoa > Arthropoda > Insecta > Diptera > Drosophilidae > Chymomyza > Chymomyza fuscimana. Next base: position 91,837,537 of record OX465088.1, read on the forward strand.
ATTAGAGCCACATGAATGAGCTTACCAAAAATTGTGATTCTAGGTCACTTGTGGCCATAATTGCGTAGAGTCAAATATTGACGCAGTTTATAGGCAAGGGAAGGTGAAATTTGCACATTTTTGACTATAACTTTTGCTGTATTTGTCCGATTTTGTTCATTTTTTACACATATATGCATGTAAATACAACGCATCGCTCTGTTAAATTTCAGATGAAAATACTAAACGGTGTGGCTAAAAACCGCGAAACTCTACTGCGGGGAACGGAACATGATTCAACAAACTTCATCTTCTCAGGAAATATGCGCACCAGCTGGTAAAGTTTTGTGTCTCTAGCTCTTATAGTCTCCGAGATCTAGGCGTTCATACGGACGGACAGACGGACGGACGGACATGGCTCAATCGCTACCCGAGGTTATGATAAGCATTTTGGTATAAAGGACTTGGGGTCTGCCACGCCACCTTCTGTCCATTACATACATTGCACATATCTAGCACACCCTTTGTACCTATAGGTACAGGGTATAAATATGCTATTCAAATAAAACAACATCAAAAATAAAAAATATACAAAAAAAACATTAAGTATTTAAGCGCTTCGAATTTTGGTCTGTATTGCGATATAATTATTATGTTGATGTTGGCTATTAATCGAAAGAGTTTCTTATTTTATTTAAACAAACTTAACCTCATGCACTACTTGATTTGGGCACAAAGCCAAAATATATATATGTAAATTTTTTTTTTTTTTTGGTCCATTTGCAACTGAAACACCCTATTAGTGTCGTAGGATGTTAATTATACAAAAAAAAAAAAAAAAAAAAAGTATATCTAGCATACCCCGTCAATTTAAGCATTATAATCAATGCACCTTAGGCTATAAAAATATGTTAAGAGTACAGGTATTTATACTTATGGAGCAGGCAAATGGAAGTGATAATACAGAGGTTAAAAAAATGCAAAATGGCCACCGGGCGCACACAATTGACACCTGAGTTTCACTGTACGTTGTTGTTGTTGTTCCTATAATTTTAGTTGCTCATAGTTTATTTGTTGCTGTTGCAATTGTAATTGTTATTTATGAAGTTGAATTTAGTTTAATGGCACAGAAAGCGTTGCTTTTATATGCAATTTGCACCATTGTGGCACACGGTGCAGCCCAGTCAGGTTGTGAGGTGTGCAAGGAGTGTGTATAGCCCATGGGCTGGTTTTGAGTCTTTTGATTGTATGTGATAGGTCCCATGAAGGCGTTTCGACGATTACATAAGAGTTTTAGCGTATGTAGTTAATTGCATAGACTATTCAATATTGATACTTATCAATGTTATCATCTTGGCTAAAAGAAACCACAATGCCACCACCAACGTCAGAGGGGCAGCAAAACAGACAGACAGACAGGCAGACAGACAGACGGTCGGATGGACAGACAGACAGTCAACTACAGTTGGTGTAAACAAACACACGCGCTTAACTTCAACTTGAGCATGAAATTTGCATGATGATGACGCAGACTATCGCAAAGATGATGATGCTGACTGATGGTGACTACTGTGCTGCCATTTTGATGTTTCCCTGATGACTGACATGGCAACTAGCAACCAGAAACAGGCAACAGGCAAAAGGCATAAAGTCTTTTGTGCTGCGCGCCAAGTAAGCACTTAACTTAACTTTGCTTAGTGCTGCCTTGTCAAAATTGCAGCAGCCGCTGTGGCAGCAATAACAACAACAACAAAAAGTATCTCCATAAGGCCCGTGTTCGCAAGATGACGAAGTTAAAACGACGTCCTCAGTCTTAGCCATAGCCATAGCCATAGCCCAAGTCGCAGTCGCAGTCTTAGCAGCTTGTGGTGGCCGCAACTGTAGCCAAATGAATTAACCCTTTTACTTAGCTCATGATGAAAATACGGTGGCAACTGCAGCCAACTGTTTTCTTGATGCTTTGGAGCTGTTATTGTTGTTAAGATCGTGGTTGTTGTTGTTGTTGTTTTTGTTTTCACTGTATATTGGTGTGGGTTGGTTGGTTGGTTGGTTCTCTGTTTTGTGCTGCCGATCCGCACATACGCCAGTGCAAAAATGTTAGTATACACAAACTGGCTCAATGAGATGCCAAAAATATTAAGAAAGTTGTTGTTAATCGAAAGTTTGCTAGAAAAGGCAGTTCTACCAATTTTAGCTTAACGAAAAATTAAGAAAATCGTCTAAACTGTTCAAGAGGTTTTGAACGTTAAGTCGTACTTTGTTTTAAACCACCTTATACTCTTACCATTTTTTTGAATGTAATGCTTATGTATGTATGTGTGTATTGAAACCCTCCGATACGGTTTTTTCTTTTATATTTCGTGTAAATTTTGAGAAAATTCAACCAAATAAGGCATTTTTATACCTTGTAGCTTGAGAGCCCAGGGTATACTAGGTGAGTGCAGGCCCGTCTTTCACTACTCTTATATATCACCTAAATTTCGAATAACACAAAAGCTGGAGACAAAAGTTTATCCATTGTATTCAATATTTCTACTTAACAGAGACATTCGTCGTACAAAATACAAAAAAAGTTATAGTCAAAAATATACTAATTTCACCCCACCTTGCGAATATATAAATACATATACACGAGCTAGAGTCACGAAATTTAGTATGTAGCATCATCAAAGCCACGTGATATTCAATATGAAACTTCAAAAATTCGTAAGATCATAATAATTACTCTTTTTAAATTTTTCAAAAGTCGATACGGTTCTTGGCATGGGTCAATTAAAAAAAGTCACATATTAGAAAGATTATTATACAAACATAGTACATATTATGTAGTAACTGGATAATATGCAATTAAAAAACAAGCTTTGCTAATCTTAAAACTATAAAAAATTTGTTTATTAAACTACAATATTCATCAACTTTCAATATTCGCATCGCATGCTTATACAAAAAAAAAAAAAAACGAGGGCAGTTTGATAAGTCTGTGACTTTTTGAATTTCCCGCGTATTAACATTCAATGCAACGCTGTATATAGACTCCTGTAAAATTTTAAGTCAGCTGCGTCATTTACTTGTGTTGACAGACATTGAAAGTAAACAACGTAAATAAATTGACTAAAATGAAAAGCTCGATAAATGCTATGGGGACTCTTCTCCATAAATTTCAATGCTTAAAAATTGTTGAAGCAAGTGACTTCAAAGTGACTCCAGGTCCGACTATGTTAAAGTTATCGGCGCGAGGGTTACCACAATTGCTGACACTCGATCATTGCCATTAGCGCCACCTTAGTCACCATTGCAAAATTTTATAAATTGGGATCTTTTGAATTCTCCAAAATTTGCTTTAACTGAAGTAATAAAAATTATTACAAAACATTGTACTGAAAGTATCAAGCTAAATCGCTTATTTACCAAAATATCTTTAAGAAAAGCTCACTGAACTATCAAATTTTTTCAAATTGTGTTTTTTTTTTTGATGTTTTGTTTGTATACACATACACATGTTTGACCCAAAATGATCTTTAGCCCTAACAATACGAACATTTTTCTCCTTTGCCTCGTCTGGACCGTATTTAAATTGTGTGCTGTCGCTTAACCAACTCAAGTGGAGCAGAATTGCGCGTAAATTTGTTGCGGTCTCGCGTCATCAACATAATCGCCGTCAACAACATCAAACTGCCAGCAAAATGTTGCTACTGTTTTGTGGAAGGCACTTGAAGATGGTGGCCAGAAGCCGGTTGAGTATACGGCCGGTGACCGCAGAAGGTACACCAACAAAAAAACCAATTGAAAAGTGTTTCTTTTGACAAAGGGGCAAACAGACGTAATAACTGACTGAAAGCCAAGTACAGCCCATTGCCAGCATTTCTTAAATTTAAAACTATAATTAATATTATAGAAAAATATAATATATAATATATATATGCATATATATTAATAGCAAAAACTTTGAATAACTAATGAAGATGCAATAAATTGAATTGAAAAAAAATTGAATATATGTTCATATAATATAAGCCAAAGAGCTTTTTACTGGCCATTAAAATTTGCCCGTCTGGCTTGCGTTAATTGATCTTATATCTTAAATAAAAAAAAAGATGGCTTTCTTTAAAGTCGGCCGCGGACGACTTTGGGATGCCCTGTAATTAAAATCCGATATATTGCTTAAGGACACCAAAATACATTTGATTGCCAAATTAGGTTACGATACCTTCATAAAAAAACATTTTGAACCAAAAATGTTTTTTTGACCGATCGTTTTTTGCCCGATCGGTCCTGTGGGGGCTATATGATATAGTCAATCGATTTAGATCAAATTTGATACAATGATTGAGAATTTTAAAATACTTCCGAGTGCGAAATTTGGTTACGATATCTTTACAAACAAACGAAACACAATGAATTACATATATGCAAAACACGTTTTTTTGAACGATCGGTCCTATGGGAGCTATATGATATAGTCAACCGATTTTGATCAAATTTGGTACAGTGTGGAAGATCTCTAAAAAACTTCTGAATGCCAAATTTGGTTACGATATCTTCATAAACAAACGAATTATTTATCTAAAACTTTTGGGGTTTTTCGAGGTCCTCTGAAACACACCTATGGGAGCTATATAATATATCCCCGATATCCAAAATATAAAATAAATTTGCATCCCCTGACATAATAACGCATCTAATCTGAAAATTTGGTTGCTCCAGCTCTTACCATCTCTGAGTCTCTGAGATCTAGGCGTTCATACAGACAGACAGACGGACAGACGGACATGGGTATATCGACTTCTCTAGTCACCCTGATCATACTTTAGGTAACTTTGGGGGGTCTCCGACGTTTCCTTCTGTATGTTACATACATTTTTGGCTTGCACAAACTTAATATACCCTTTGAACCATACGGTACAGGGTATAAAAATTGCCCCGAAGTCGAGGAAATAAAATAAATTTGTTGCCCGTGGCATAAAAAGCAATCAAATCCGAAAGTTTGGTTCATCTTGCGTACACGGTCATAAACAACTAGTTTTAGATTTAGCAGGTATATGTACATAGGTATAACTTCTCTTCGAGAAAGTCTCAAAGGCGTGTTGCAAAAGACTTCAAAATCAAGATAGTTGAATAATCTGAAGTATCTATCTAAATATATGAAATAAAATAAAACTGTACAACTGTTTTGAGAATGATTTTCGATTTCAAGATTGATCATGCGGCCTGTAATGTTCATGTTCTACACTGTGGAGACGGTGCTCAACATAATCCTGATGAACTATCATATTCTTGGCTTTATGTCTGTTTCGCTTCCAGTGCTGGATTTTGCTACCCAGATGGGATATTACATTTGTACGCTTTGTTTTTACTTTTTTACCGTGTTGACAATCTTTGCCAGCATTAATGTATGCACAGGACATATGTGTAGCCTCTACGACGAGCTGTTGCGCTCAATTATTGGAGCCATAGTGTATGTTGCACTCACAATGCTAACTTTAAGTGATGCGGAGCGTAATTTTCATTTGATGTATCTAGATGAGAACATTGGGGAATCACACAAGTATGCAAACGTAACGCTATCCACGCCGGTACATCCATTCTTTGAATACCAACGTTCCCAAGCAATGCTTGCGCTGGCCTGCGGTGTTATATATTTGCTGCATGCCATCATTGTTCTCGATATTCTGCTCTCCAACGATGAAGACAGCGATGGCGAATACCATGTGCACGATGACTACGACTCCGATGAAGAATTTGTACCAGTTCGATTATACGTCTTTGGCGAAATGGTACACGCCAAACTCGCGCATTATCATTGGTTTCGTGAATTTTGTCAGGCCGATCCTATATCCATATAAAGACATCTCTGATATTATTCCAAAGCCCATTTTTATTTTTACTAAGTACATACGGATGTACATACATTTTTATTGCTGCTGTCGTATGACGTCAACGAACATTTCGTTGCCTCAGCCTTTTTAGTTGTCATAGAAGTCGAAAGCAACAATTATGCCTACATCACTTTAAAACTCATTGACGACACCAACTCAAGCAGTGCCCCGAGAAACGTCTGGCCAAGATTGTGAGTAAGGAGAGCGCTCACGGCGCATGTGTCGGCACATGCAAAAATCAATAATTTGTAGGGCATAACACATTGTATGTAGTATGTAATTGCCAGTCAAGAGCAAGGCTACTGCAGCAGCAAAAGCTTTAACCCCGCCACTCCAATGCGCACAACATATATCTAGCATCCTCTCGCCACGCCCATGCGGCATCGTGCTCATAGTATGTCGATTGCCATTCATAAAATCGGAGTGTTCCGTTTTTTCTGTGTTCTAGTTTACGGTAGCTCGTCCTTTTCCAAATCTATTTTTAACACACACAAAGCGTCTGCCGGCCGGATATTGTGCTCAAAGAGCTTTTTTACATATATACACATACATGTACCGTCGACCGAAACTGTCCAAACTTGGGCATACAAAAATTAAAAATGTCGAAAAATTCAATATAAAACTGTTTTACTTACAACTATCAATGGATTTGCTTTCACTTTTTATTCAAAATTGTAAATTGATTTCTGAGAATTTGAGAATGCCATAGTCGTGCCTTCACAACTTGTGAATACCCTGTATCAACACTGTTCATGCAGTTTTTAAAGGAAGCGAAGGGGTTGCTGACTTTAATAATTTTGAGGATGTTCTTAAAATGTTCTCTTAAAACATTTTCGTTCCGAACGCACCACGGTGACACAGTGATTGTTCTTAGGATTTTTGATTGAGCTTGCTGGATAATGTCAATGTTGCTGCTGCTCGCGTTCCCCCATAGCTGGGAGCCATAAGTCCAGATGGGTTTTAAAACGGAGTTACAGAGTAGGACTTTGTAGTCCAAATGCGTTTATAAGCTTTAGTTGCGTTCTCTTAGTGCCTCAATGTGCCTTCTCCAAGTAAGACGTGTATCAAGGTGGACTCCAAGATACATTACATCGTTTGCTTGCGGTATTAGCGCATAGTTCATTGTAAGTGGAGGACAAACTTGCCTGTTCAAAGTAAACGTAACATGCTCGCATTTATTTTCATTGATTTTAATTCGCCAGTCTGACAGCCACTTCTCCAAAACCAACAGATGAAGAGCTAATTGCGTTGTTGCAAGGATTGGACACTTGGAGCGACTGAGAACCGCGGTATCGTCAGCAAAAGTAGAAGTTGATAGTCACCTGCTTGTGGGGATATCTGCCGTTTATAGGAAATATAGGGTTGGTCCAAGTACGCTGCTTTGGGGAACTCTAGCTTTAATGACGTGGTGTAACTTTTTTACAGACATTTTTACAAATAGCTTGATTCTAGTGCCGTCTAGTTGAGGGGGGTTAGGTCAAATTAAACTCATTTTTAACTATAACTTTTGAACGGGGCAAGATATGGACATTAATCTGCATGACTATTATGTGCATCTTTTGATAAAATTTCAGCTCCTTTCGTTCATACGGATTAGTGCACCACTCATAGGCACCCGCAGTAGGTGTGTTAATTGAAATAACAGGAATTAATCCATAATTCCTAACTATATGCGATTCATGTCGATATCTTGCCCCATATCCCTACAAAAGATATCGAATCCAAATTTACCATAGTTATACGCAATGTCTTTAAAAATAAGTATGCCGCAAAAATTTAATTTTAAGATCGGAAGAAAACTTCAAAAGCTATAGCTAAAAATGTGTTTTTTTTAGAACCCTTCTCCTACAAACTGAACTAGAAACAAGCCCGTTGTAGAACTGTTTGTAAAGAATGATACAATTTTATTTTTTATTTTTTTTTTTTTTAGATTTATTAACCTTAGACCTACCTGTCCTTGGGGTACTGAGTGCCCCAGATGAATTTTAAATTAAATAATTTTTTGATTTTTGCCCCAAGGACGGGGAAGATGAAAGACATGTCTAGGGTTAAATTTACGATTTATCCTTGGATAATAAGTAAATGATAAAATATATATAAGGTACATAACAGGATTGTCTGAGCTTCAATAATTTCAGCCAATATAAAGAATGTTAAAATATAACATTTTTATACCCTGTACCTTGTGGTAGAAAGGGTATATTAAGTTTGTGCAAGCCGAAAATGTATATAACATACAGAAGGAAACGTCGGAGACCCCCCAAAGTTACCTAAAGTATGATCAGGGTGACTAGAAAAGTCGATATACCTATGTCCGTCTGTCTGTCCGTCCGTATGAACGCCTAGATCCCAGAGATGGTAAGAGCTACAGCAACCAAACTTTCAGATTAGATCCCTTATTATTCCATAGGAGACAAGTTTATTTTATTTTTCGATATCGGGGTTACATTATATAGCTCCCATAGTGGTGTTTCAGAGGACCTCGAAAAAAACAAAAAGTTTTAGATGGATAATTCGGTTGTTTATAAAGATATCGTAACCAAATTTTGCTTTCGGAAGTTTTTTAGAGATCTTCAGCACTGTACCGAATTTGGTCAAAATCGGTTGACTATATCATATAGCTCCCGTAGGAGCAATCGGCCAAAAAAAATTTTTTAAAATGACTTTCGATGTATTTTATTTGTTTATGAAGATATCGTAACCAAATTTGGCATTCGCGAGTTTTTTATAGTTCCCAAGCACTGTACCAAATTTGATCCAAGTCGGTTGACTATATTATATAGCTCCCGAAGGGCCGATAGATCAAAAAACCGTTTTTTGTACAAAATTTGTTGTGCTTCGTTTGTTTATGAAAATATCGTAACCGAATTCGGCATTTGGAAGTTTTTTAGGGTTACCCAGCACTGAACCAAATTTGATCAAAATCGGTTGACTATATTTAAAAATTCGTCTGTTTTTGGTTGTTTATGAAGGTATCGTAATCTAATTCGGCAATCAAATGTCTTTTGGTGTTCTTAAGCAATGTACCGGATTTTATTGCAAGCAGTGGTAACGTACGCCATCTTTTTATAATGTGGGGATACATCCTCAAGTCCGACGCAACAGTAATTTTCTTTGCCCATCAGGAGAGTATTCGCACGGAGTGGGTACAGGGTATTTTAGAGCTGGATACGCATGACCCAGGGGATACTACAGTCGGGAAGTCTCGAATTTAATACAGAATGACGTACATGGTTCGACGTGCAAAATGCACAATATGGCTTATTTTGGCGAGATGATTTATGTAGCACGAGTAGTTGCTTCAAATCCTGTATTGATATGATTTCCAAAATGGTTATTTACAAAATATTTGACTCCACTCGAGTTTATTTATTTCTCATATAATGGTGTATCGTAGAACAAAAAAACAAATTTAATCCAACAATTATTTTGATATAAGGCTTAAAAACGACTTTGAGGTATGTATATATTACTATGTTGTAATTCTGAGCCCATTTGGGTTTTTGTTAAACTTTTTGAAATTTTCTAATCGATTGTTTGCAACTAGAAACCGAGAAAATCCTTTATGCCGCAGCACTCATCAATCAACCTTTAAAAGCTGTACCCGAAATGCTACAAAAAATATGCTGCGGTGATTTTCCCAAAGTTACTTAAATTTACGCCTACGTCAAATTGCAAAAAAATGGAAAAATCAATAAAGGCGCCAAAGCCCGCATGTCTCGCAACCCAACTCTCCCCCACTAGTGGCAAATGTCCTTGAAATGCAGGAGAGTAGTACCAGTATTAAACCTGAAATTCTATTTTGGTCAAACAGTGAGAGCTAAGAATCCATGTGTACTGCGTGCTCTAGCCTTCCATTCATAAAATGTACAGAAACCAAATGAGATTTTTTATCAATGAAAAGAAAATTCGAGCTTTTGTAGGGGAACAAAGTGTTGGACATGCGCCCTGCACATTTTCGTGCAAATATTGTATTAACCACTGCGACATGGAACGCCTAAGCAGGGCACTGACGCAACTCCGGCGTGTCCAAGGTCAACGTAAAATTTCATTCATAAACTGAAACATCCAAAGGCATAGTACACACGTTCTCCTACACATGTACCCTAAACTTATGTATATGTACATATTTATGTACAAACATATGTAAGCGAGTATTGTCCAGGTGTGTGTGCAGGCCTGTTTGGGGTGGCGCCGGAAGAACTGCGCAAGGTTAAGTGCACGGACGGCAGCAGGGCTTGTTGATTTTTCTACGCGGAAAAGCAATTTTTATTCATAAAACTGAGACCGCCCTTAGCGTGACGTGGTTACAATGTACACTAGCAGCGCTTAGGTTAATTCTATGAGCACACATGAGCTCAAATCTCAAACCGAATTCCCAGAAACCGAGTCACTCCGGGAGCAATGACTCAGTAGAATATTAACTAGAAGGGCGGCCGCCTTAAAAATGTGGATACTTTTGCCAAAAAAGTAAAATGAAACCAAGCCAAAGAATCCATAACAAATGTCAACGATGGTTGTACATTTCCTGTGCCAGATAAAATGTTAACACCAACCAATTGTATCTGATGTCTGATAACAACCTTAACTCTGTTCAATCTGTAACTCTAAATTTTTTTTTAATCACGCTATCATTGGCTCTATAAAAGACTGCAGCATATTCAACTTTCTATCCAGTCAGATAATGAAGTACCACGCTTGGATAACTTACAGCTGTCTCCTGGCTGCCAAACTGGTGTTAGCTGGACAAGAAACATACAAAATAAGAGTAGTGCACTTCACAGACCCAATTTATTCACCCGAAACACTTAACTCCACGCTAGAATACAGTAATGATGAAGCCACGGGCACAGCTACCATTGGTGGCGTTTTCCAGCAGCATACGGAAATGGGTGATGAATGGAAGGTTAACGCTAAAGTGACTTTCGGAAATGAGCTGCAACTCACTTTTTTTCCTTCCAGTTTAGTTTTTATGTGTACCTCCATCTCCTAAATGACAACAATCAGTATCATTACGATATAGTCTATGCCAAGCAAGAAATGGGTATCTGCGATATTATGGACATACTCTACAAAGAATTCTTTGCCAGCAGAGTGCAACAACGCGAAGGCCTGCCTATGCCCAACAAATTTCCTGTGCCGAGTGGCAAATACGAGTTCCACAATTACCTTCTTGATGTGTCGCTCTTGCAACAGGTACTGGGCGAGGTTTCCGAGGGCGACTATATGGTTTCGCTAGAAGGCTTTAAAATTAACCGTAAGGAAATCAACTATGTTTTGTTTGCAGAGGTCAGGAAATAGGATAAAACAAGCTTGATTATAATACATATTAAATAAAGCACTGTTCTTCATTTTGTCAATGTATCTGATTATATTGGACCAATTGGCCAAAAAATTCGTTATATCATATAGCCCCCATAGGATCGTTTGGCCAAAAAATCGATTTTTTTACAAAATTTGGTATTTGGTAGAAATCGTAACCAAATTTGGTACTCGGAAGTATTTTATAGTTCCCTAGCCCTCGCTTAACACGAACTCGGTCTAACACGATTATAAATTTGTTCCCTTTCCTCTTTTAACACGCTGAAAACCTCGCTCTAGCACGATTGAAAAATATAGATTTTTTTTTCAATTGATGCGTGAGTATTTTTGTATATCACTACGCATGAAATGCATGCAGAAAAAGGGGAATCCCATTTTTAACACTGTCAGATGTAAGAAGATAAAAGTTTTTGAAAAGGTGGACAAAGCTTGAGCTGTTTAGACGTGTTCATAATAAACCAAATTTTGTGGTAAGTGAAAATGGTGTGCAGTTTAATTAGGTAAATACCAATTTTACTAAATGAATCATACAAATTGCAGCTTCTAAAAAAGAACAAACCAAATCTAAAACGAAAAGTTATTTCTTTAGAAACAAAAATTGAAATTCTAAACCGCTTTGACAAAGCGCCTACTGCCACCGAAATTGCAAGAAGCCTTGACTTGAAATGAAACTGAAATAAGACGTGCAGCAGGTACTGGGTCATCTAAGTATATCTACAAAATTTACCACTAGAGCACGTGCACCTATATTAGAGAAAATGGAAAGAGCACTTAGCATTTGGATTGATGATAGCTACGAAAAAAAACGTCACTTTAAGCCAGCGAATCATTCAGGAAAAGGCGCTCAGAATTTATGAACTGATCAAGCAAAATGGAGAGCCCTCTTCCAGCACAGATTTTGTTGCTAGTAATGGGTGGTTTGATAAATTTAAAAAACGGTTCTCCACTCATAGCATAAAACTCAAAGGCGATGGGGCAACGGCCGATGATGGAGCTGCTGCCACATATCCACGAGAAATTCAAGGATTCATTGACGAAGAAGAATTCTTGCCTGACCAAGTTTTCAATGCTGACGAAACTGGGCTTTGGTGGAAAAAACTGCCAAGTCGAACTTTTTTTATCAAAAAATGGGAAAGGGGCACCCGGATTTAAGGCACAAAAAGATCGTTTTACACTTCTGCTGCGTAGTAATGCATCAGGTGACTTTCAAGTAAAGCCAATGCTTGTTTATAAGTCCATGAATGAAGCAAACAATTCAATATCAGAAGACACTAGCTCTGAAGAAACCGAACCTATAAATGGTTTAACTATAGAAAAACTTCAAGAAGGATTCGCATATGCTAGCAGCTTGGAATCGTGCTTTGTAAATTCTGATCCCCTCATTGTAAGACGTTTAAAGTTTAAAAGAGAGTTGGAAAAAATTCTTTTACCTTATACATAGGTAGTGTTACAAGGAAGCTTTAAAAGCTACTAAACAAAGCAAAATGACTGATTTTTTTATCATCTAAGAGGAGCCACAACAAAAAAAAATGTCGCTTTTGTCTTGAACAAATTTTTCCTGCATATTCTTTCTAAGAACTTTCCAATTGGAATTTTTTTTTTTGGTTAAATTCGATATTTATACCAATAACTTCCATAAATTTTTACCGATTTTGATGAAACTCGAATGTTACGTCAAAGAAGTTATTTAAAGTATGTTTATGGGGTAAGTTTCAAGTTGGTATGTTGAGGGGTGTGAGAGAAAACACGGTAAATCGATTGCGGGGGTGGGTGGACCGCAGCTATAAAATTCGGATGTGGATTTGTTCATTAGAGCTACATGAATCAGCTTACCAAAAATTTTATAACTTTTGCTGTATTTGTCCGATTTTGTTCATTTTTTACACACAGATACATGTAACCACAACGCATTAAATTTCAGATGAAAATATTTAACGGTGTGAACCGCGAAACTCTGCAGGGGAACGAAGGAAGATATTGACATGATTCAACAAACTTCATCTTCTGAGGAACTTTGCGCACCAGCTGGTAAAGTTTCGTGTGCCTAGCTCTTATAGTATCCGAGATCTAGGCGTTCATACGGACGGACAGACGGATGGACGGACATGGCTCAATCGCTACCAGAGGTTATGATAAGCATTTTGGTATAAAGGACTTGGGGTCTGCCACGCCTCCTTCTGTCCATTACATACATTGCACAAATATAGTATAACCTTTGTACCTATAGGTACAGGGTATAAACATGTTGAATACGAAAGCGGCTCAGATTTTAATGCCATCAAATGGATCTCAAATTTTATGTTTACTTGAAATGAAAATTTTTGTTTTTTCAATAATCTCTATCTGTTATTTTTTTAGTTAATTTTAAAATTATTTTGAAACTTTAATAAAAAAAACGCGTACTTGAACAGTAAAACTATTTTTTTTTTTTAGTTTTTTAAAATCTGGGAACGTAACCCCATATTTTGTAATGTATCCACGTCTCGTTTAACATGATTTCGCTGAACACGAGGGTTGCGTTCCTAGAAAACCGAGGGCTAGGATCATATAGCCCCCATAGGACCGATCGGTCAAAAAAACGTGTTTAGTGCGAAATTCGTTTTTTTTTCGTGTGCTTATGAAAATATCTTAACGAAATTTAGCAAATAAATATCTTTTAGAGTTCTGAATATTATGCAATATGCCGGATTTTATTGCAATGTGGTGGTACAGGGTATACGAAAGTCGTCCGCGCCCGACTTTAACGTACGCCATCTTTCTTAATATTTAGTTATGCTTTCGTTAATAGATCGAGGGCCTAAAAATTTTGACGAAAATCAGCGTCACGTAGTTAATGGATGATCCCAAAGTCAGTGTTGCCTATAGGCAACATTAGACCTTAGTGGTACAAAAAATTTGCAAATTTTTATACCCTGTACCGTATGGTACAAAGGGTATATTAAGTTTGTGCTAGCCGAAAATGTATGCAACATACAGAAGGAGACGTCGGAGATCCCCAAAGTTACCTAAAGTATGATCAGGGTGACTAGAGAAGACGATATACCCATGTCCGTCTGTCCGTCTGTCTGTCTGTATGAACGTCTAGATCTCAGAGATGGTAAGAGCTAGAGCAACCAAATTTTTTGATTAGATGCGTTATTATGTCAGGGGATGCAAGTTTATTTTATATTTTGGATATCGGGGATATATTATATAGCTCCCATAGGGTGTTTCAGAGGATCTCGAAAAACCCTAAAAGTTTTAGATAAATAATTCGTTTGTTTATGAAGATATCGTAACCAAATTTGGCATTCAGAAGTTTTTTAGAGATTTTCCACACTATACCAAATTTTTCAAAATTTTTCAAAGATTTCAAAATCGGTTGACTATATCATATAGCTCCCATAGGACCAATCGGTCAAAAAAACGTTTTTTGTACAAAATTCGTTGTGTTTCGTTTGTTTGTTAAGATATTGGCATTCAGAAGTTTTTTAGAGTACCCAAGCACTGCACCAAATTTTATCAAAATCGGTTGACTATATCATATAGCTCCCATAGCTCGGTCAAAAAATCATTTTTGGTTCAAAATTCATCTGTTTTTGGTTGTTTATGAAGGTATCGTAATCTAATTCGGCAATCAAATGTATTTTGGTGTTCTACAATCCAGGAGTTTCTCCAGCAAACTTCAGCAAACAACGTCTATTGGAACAATGCGAACGAAAGGATGCGAGCTGTAATCAATTGTATAAACGTATAGAAACGCTGCTCGATTTATATCAGAACTTGAAGTATTTCTTATTGAACGCCGAAGATTGTTGTTGATCTATGCGATTAGCTCAACGATTTCTCATTACCAACGGAACCGTTCCACGGGCTACCTCTCTTTTGCTCCTGTGTTTGAGAAACACGAAGCCGGCCCATTCTGACGCAGCGATTTCATTAATAATACTCGGACAACAAGATTTATTAATAACACTCGCTCTAAACAGACAAATGGACCGTGAACCTTTATATTCTTTTACATACAAAAAATCACAGACAACATAAAATAAAAATATTTATACATTCTATTTTGTGGGTGTTGTCATTTGTTCTCTATATTTTTGTTTACATTTCGATTCCTGTATTTCTGTGTAGTATATCTCTCTTGATTACTTCTTTTAATGTGAATTCTCGATATTTTAGTAGTTAATTCTATTATCTATTCAACCAAACTGACCAATTAGCTGTACTTTTCCTGCCAATCCAACATCTTACATGTAAGACATAATGGTCCAATCCACAAATTCTTCAGTCAACTACAAATCGTAGATTGGCTCTATGAACGAGCAAGAAGCATGATGATATCAAAAAATTAAGCTTTCGTGTATTAATGTATGAAATAGGCCCAATAACGAACGAACACATCAGTTGTTATTAAACCGAATTTCTGAATACTTCCGATTCAATACGAACGCTATCAAAATTATTCACACTAAACGATGGAAACTTTATAGCAAAGAAAAAAGAACAGCCCACTAATCTGAAAACTTTGGCATTATCAAAATATTTTCCCCAAAATACAAGATAATTTATTTTTTACGCTTATACAATAAGTGTCTTCAACATACTCTATCATACGAATAGCATAAAGCCAATATATCTAGGACATGAACTAAGGAGTAATCCAAAAACAAAGTACATACATATATAAATATAAATATAAAATAATAAATATTTATTGTTTATGTGCATTCCCATCCTAAGGCTGAACGGTTGGGTTGCTGGAGTCGATGCTGCCTTTTTCAGTAGTCACAGTTACCATTTGAATGCTTGGTTCAGATTCGGAACGCTTGTGCGTGCGCTTAGGCAAACGCTTACAGCGTTCATTCTTTGATATTGCACTGCCTACTAAACTGTCGGGTCCGCTTCCGGTGCCGTCGCTTAATTGCAGCAGATCCGGCTCACTACGAACTATTTCATCCTCCTGATATAGCTCTTGTCCGACGTTTGATACATTCGTAACCTGCTCATTTAGGCAGACATCGTCTAGATCGACATCGCTATTGGAGAAAAGAGCTGTGGCACCTAGCTCCAATGAGTTGGTCACATCCAGCTCTACTTCACTGGTAGCCTTCTTTGGCGTGGATGTAATAGTGACACCACTGCAGCGGGAAAAGTTGTGGCTCAGGTCAAGTGTTGACTTGACGAACACCGAGGCGGATATGGATGCTGATTTGCTGCTTGCATTATTATTGTTATTGTTGATAAGTTGCTGAATACCACTACTGCTGTTGCAACTGTTGGCAACGCCTATAGTTGGCACATTAGTCATGCTGCTAGGTGTGGAGCTACTGCGCTCAGTTTGATGTTCCTTCATCAACTTGCAGGCCTTTCCCAGAGCACATATAGTCAGGCAAATGCGTAAGCCCAAGACAAAGATGTAGGCGAGTAAAAAAAGCAACCAGGCAGCTAAGTTGTGAAAAGATACGGCCGAGTAGATAGCCTTGATGAGAACCACAGCCAAAGGAAATGGTATAAAGCCCATTCGTCGAGCAACTAAGTCCGAATGATCGGAGAAAGCGTGCTTCTGACGTGTTTGCGTCATGTCATAGGCTAGGCTGGTGGTATACTCACGGTAAATGCCTTCAGGAAGCTCGTTGAATCGCGTGATAAAGGCATGCTTAACCCAGTCGATTAATATTTCGGTAAAAAGAACTGCAAAACAGTCCGGCAGCATAATGCAGAACTGCATAAGGCTCCAATCGAATTCCTTCATCGTTTGAATCATGACAATAAATAATAGAACGGAGAGATGAAAACGTTCGCGCACATCGCTGCAGGTCAATTGGAAAAGATTGTTCTTGTCGAATTTCTTGAAGACGGAGCCTTTAAGCTCCACAAAATTATTTGAAATCATGATGGTTAGCAGTCCCTTGTTGCTCGAGTTAACGGCGACATTCAGACAAGTTGCCTGGAACATAATTAAGCCACTGTGCAGAACCACATAGATGAGCGTGAAGAGAATATGCGTAATCACACCAAAATGCTCGCGTTTTGAATTCTTCGGCTCGGTGGCCGTCCAGAAGAGAGCATCTATTGTGTCCTGCCCAAATGCGGAGAGCAAACGATCGCCAACCTCGAGCATATTATAAAAAATGTACAGCTTTATAATGGATTGCGATTTGATTATGTGGTAAACCCGATTTGTGTCCACCAGCAGCATGATTAACGTAACAGTTATCCAAATGGCGCCTTTGAGCAAATCGCAGATTTCGGCTGGAGATAGAAGACGCTGACCGCTGCCACGCAGCCTGCATATACGAGCGATTGTGCGTGTTAATAGCGCCCAAACTGCGAGCAGGAAACGCACGGGCAAAAAGGTATGTATGTAGAGAAATGAATCAGCACATTGCATGATACCGTAAACCATAAACCGCTCAAGATCGCGGGGTATGCGCATAAAACTGTAGATCTTTTGACGTCGTGCTGAATAACGCTCCTCGTCGTGTTCTAGCATATACCCTCGCGTCATTTCCACTTTAAAAAAGTCGTAGAATGTGTTTACCTCTGAAGTTGTGGCCGCAATTGCTGCAGCGCATTGGAATTAAAGTAACAAAAAAAAAACATAAGCGTTTAGACTTGAATGGTTTATACTTAAGATTCTTACAATTTTGGGAAAACTGTTGAGCCGCAAAATCTATGTTATTCTGTTGCAATGGTACATGCTTTCCACTTGGTTGCTGCTGTTGTTGTAGTTGCTTGGCTTGAATAACTTTGTTGTTTGTTGTGAATTGCCGTTGAGGTTCCTCATGGCGTAACTCCTCGATGCGATTTGTGGCGCAGATATCGCCACGGAAACGCAATTGTTTTTTACTTGCATTAGTTGATGAATTATGCATTGCAATTTGTTGTCAATGGGATTTTTTGTCACTCTGGCACCTAATTTTGATTTGTTTTGCTCCGCTAATTCGTATAAAAAAACAGTGTTTGCACACCCGAAAATCTTTTATTATCGACAGCTGGTACATATCGATTAAAAAATTGAAAGGCATACTTTTCCCACCTCTATATTTAACAACAAAAAAGGAGATCAATTAAAATTACAAATAACTAGCACTTAACAATGGCCGCGTCAGTTGACTTAAGCTCCTACAGAGATCAGCATTTCAAAGTAAATTACTAAAATATGAATGGTTTTTCTTATTTCTTTTCTTGCATTTCAATTTACTTCACAGGGTTCACGTTCTGAGCAGGAGCGTTCACTTCGCGACTCTTGCACACTTTATGTTGGCAATTTATCATTCTACACTACAGAAGAGCAAATTCATGAACTGTTTTCGCGCTGTGGCGATGTGCGTGTCATTGTAATGGGCTTAGACAAATATAAAAAAACGCCATGTGGCTTTTGTTTTGTCGAATACTACACACGACCTGAGGCTGAAGCGGCTATGCGGTAAGGCTTCTTAACTTCCTTGGTTTGTATGTGCAGATATTCTTATGTACAAACTGCTCTTTTCCTAGATTTGTAAATGGAACACGTCTTGACGACCGTCTCATTCGTGTTGATTGGGATGCCGGCTTTATTGAGGGTCGCCAGTATGGTCGTGGCAAAACTGGAGGACAAGTGCGCGACGAATATCGCACAGACTTCGATGCTGGCAGGGGGGGCTATGGAAAGCTGCTCTCCCAGAAAATTGTACCAAACACAGATAACCGCTGACTATGAAGTAATTTACATACATAGATTAGAGCATACTGCTCTTAGTTTTTATACATATAATAAAATATCGTAGTTTTCCTAATAGCACAAATTGTATTTGATATTACAACATATGTATATTTTTGCAATAATTGAATTTAAATTCAAAAATGTACTCCAGCCCACAACACTAATAGTACTGGAAGCAAGACTTTAGTTTACTTCTTGCCAATGTGGTTTGCCAATGAGCAGCTGAGGCCAGTACCATCTGGCTCAACGTTCAACTCAGTGACCTTGCCATCTTCCACGACCATGGAGTAACGTTTGGAGCGAACACCACCTAGGGGTGGCAAATCAATAGTCACGTCCAAGGCCTTGGTAAAAGCGGCTGCCGGATCCGCAAGCAGACGCACTTTGCCAACTGCAGCATGTTCTTTGCCCCAAGCCGACATAACGAATGGATCGTTGACAGAAACGCAAACGATTTCATCGACATGCTGTTGTGACTTTAGAGTATCGGCAGAGCTTACAAAGCTTGGCAAATGGGTCTGGAATTCATAAAATGGTAAAACAGTTCTTAGGTACTGCTTCAGTGTGAACGCACCTTGGAACATCCTGGGGTAAATGCACCAGGCACACCAAAAATGATGACCTTTTTACCGGAAGTAAGATCCCCAGTATTTATCTTGTTAGCGGGGGAATCTTCGAAGAGATCTACAGACGGAATTTTATCTCCAATCTAAAATGAAGCCACATACATATCGATTAGAATGACCTTGATTTCGATTTGATTTCATTACATTTTTGCTTTTGCATCAATCAATAATTACTCAGGTCTACGCACTTATGTAATTGCGCAAGAGCTCATAGTCATGATGGTTTCATGAAGATTGTGTTATCAAAAGATTACTTACTCGAACCATTGCGGCTGGTGTTCTGGATAAAGATCGGACCGGAAGTATTACTTTAGCGAAGTTTACAAGTCGGAGTAAATTGCCTGCCCTCATACTGCTGTCAGTGTTCACCTGCACAATGGATGTCGCAGCTGACAGTGTTGCCAAACGGCGTAAAATATGTAGCAAAGCAAAAAAAAAAAAAAGTACAATAAAATATTAAAAAAAAAATTGTGATTTTAGCTCGAGTCAAATTTTATTATTTAAGTATGTGCTACTACTTTAAGTCAAAAAATGTTGCATTCAATTGAACACAAATTAATGCTGTCTTGCTACATCTGTGTTACGGTGCTGAAATTACCCTACCGACCGTATTATCGGCAAAACGCTCCAGATCATCAAGGCTCAAGTTTTTAAGTTTAATTTCAAAATCAGCCATAAATTCGTTTGTAAGCCGTTCAGATTGCTGTTCTGTGTAGTATTTGCGAAAAGCTCTGTGAATGCAATCCCGCACATTATCAGGCTTCATGACTACCAGGTTTAATTTGGAACCATCTTTTATATTGGAATACGAACAAATTTGTTGATCATCATTAAGAGGTCTTCCTAAGAGTAGTAGTTTTTGATTTGCAGCTGGTATATTTAATAATGCATCGATTTGTTTCTTCACCTCAAGTATTGTGGTCGTCGGTGACACCTGTACAACGAAATAGTTGTGTCAGCGATTTTGCAAGACGGCAAAAAAGAAATTGTAGTTTTACTAACCCTCAAGGAGCAATCCTTGCCCTTTAACACTTTTATTGTAATTTGCATATCTCTCGAAGCAAAATCCAACTACAAATATATTTTGTGCATCAAGCATTAAGCTGGAGCCACCAAACAACATAAACAAAATAAGAATTTTAAGTGTTGCCACTTGCTAAATTTGTGGTAAAGTGGCCAGATTTTTATGATATAGGCCTGGTTCATTCAACTTAGCTAAACATTTTTATTGTACATTTACAATGATTAATAATTCTATCCTTCAAATAAGTCAGTTTTAAACATGCATATTTAGATATGAAATGTTGCACTAATTACTGCATTTTATGTACATAGCTATACACAAACACGTTGGCAGCTTTGTTCTTTCTGTCATCTGTCTGGGTACTTCTACTTTTCTATTTAGCAGGCAACGTTGCGTGAACAAAATTTTACATAAATAATAATTTAGTGTTAAACGTCAGTTTGATGTTGATTTAAAAAAAAGGTGAACTTGACCGTTGCGCCAATAATAAGTAGTGCTTTTATTTGTACAATTTGTGAGATAACTTTGTGAAAATCGCGAACAAAAATACTACTTTAACAAAAACTGCAGCGCAAATGAAAAAGTGAAGCGCAAATAATACATAGCCTCGAGTGAACTAAAGCGTATACGGTACAAGTGTATAAGTGTACGTGTGTATTAAAATTCGTATTTTACGTAAAAAAAAAACCATATCACCAAAAAGTTTGATGTTCTCAAACTTGAATCGAGGCAGGGGAAAATTGAACAAGTTCTTGCAATTACTTGCGGTAAATACCGGAGTCCCAACATAACTCAACAACTTGTTATGCATCCCAGTTTTCCTTTTTGTATTCGCAATAGTTTTCTTGCATTGTATATCTATTATTGTTTGACTTTCGATGCAGCACACAATTAATCTATCTCTGTATTGTACATTTATATTATTTTTACTCTTCGAGCTTTCTCTTGTAATCGAACAAAGCTGCCACCCAATTTATTTTTCTTTGCGGCACATCATTTTAGTGCAAAGTGCATATTTATTAGTTTAATTGCTAAATTGCAAAACAATATTTAATGAAAATCTAGACTGTATGTTTCTTCATATCGCATGTCAATTCTTAGTCTGGCAACTCTAATTGACGGCCATTGCTAGCTTCACAACTTGTTGCTCTCTGTGACTGACTGCCTTGACTGTGTATAGAGTTCGTGTTTTGGAGTTCCGTGTAGTATTAAACGTTTTGTGCAGAACAACCAAAATGTCATCAAGTTGTCGGAGAGGTATCAATTATAAGCCTACACTAGCCACAAGGGCCATTGTCAGCCAGCCGGGGCAGCTAAACCAATATAAATAGTACAAAAACAATAAGAAAAAAATATTATCCTTTACTAAAGCCATAGACCAAATAAAACCTTAATGAATTAGGCAAATCAAATGATGACATTTTGTTACATTAATTTTTGTGACTAGTGCAAACTTTTGCGGAAGCAATACTCACAAGCTTCCATGTAGTAGCCAAATATATATTCGTAATACTCTGGACGTTGGTTGAGAACTTGAATAGATGTGTGTGGTAGTACCGTTTAGAACCGGATTCTCGTTAGAAATCAACAGACATGGGGGATAGCATGGTATTAATTTGCTCGCACAGTGGGACTTGTGGGACTACTTTTGGACACTTTAAGTTGTAGCGGTTTTCTAAGCATTGATGCCTGCCTATATGTGTGTGTTTGTGTGTGTGTGGAAAAGTGACCATGCTGCATGTTGTTCTTGCTTTGCTTTTTAGTATTATTAAACTGTTTAATCCCCTACAGTGTTGATTTTCATATTGTTATTGTCAGATTAAAGCAAGTACGGCTAATTTAATAAAAGCTCATTGTCACTCTTGGAGTCTAACACACACACACACACACATATATATACACGCACAGAACATAGATCTAGATAAGAGTGGCCGAGCAGCTGTTGGTAAGCCAAACTAAATCAAGCTGAGAGCATATTATGGATAACGATACGTTAGAAACAACAAAAAGCAAGACAGTAGCAGCACCAACAGGGGCAGCGGTGACGTCCACAGCAGCAACAGCTACGAAAAGCGATTCGGCCACAAATAACAATAATAATAACAACAACAACAATAGCAGCAGCGGGGCGAGCAAAGTCACAGCTACAGCCACTAACGGTATCAAAGAGAATAACAGTAACTTAAGTACAACAACAGCGGCAGCAGAAGCAACTACAGCAATCACACCAGCCGGAGCTGGGAGCGGTCCACCAACCGTACCAATCGTTGTAACCAACACAGAAACAGCTAGTAGCAGCTCCGTCAGTGTCACAGGCACAGTTGCCAACAACGAGGTGAGTTCTATCTATGTTGTGATACATGCACTGTATTTATTGTCTATTGCGTTGCACTGGATGCTAAAAGATAGATCCCACAACTCATACTTTTTAATTATAAACGAGTGTCGTCTTAAAACGAATGTGGTATCCCTTGCTGCATATCCCTTGTTAGCTAGCAACTCATCATTGTTAAAGTGATTTATGTACGTAGAATGTGCGTGTATGTGTCTCCCACATTTCACTCACATACCTAAGCCAACCCTACCACATATCTAATCTTGTCGCTCAAAAATGTTTTCCCAACAGGCGTTGTGCCCAATTACAATTAAAACAAACTAGATTTGAATATTTGGATATTAAATCAAAGCCGAAAACGTAACCTTTGCATGAGTGCCTCTTGTACAACATATAAGTATGTGTGTGCGTATCAATGTACGAATACATAGGAGTAAGCAGCACATTTCGTTCCGAGTCAATTGGCTATACAATTAATCTCCTTGAACACAAATGATTTCTTTTTATTCAACTTTTCAAATTAGTTCCGTAAGGATACTAAAATCTTTTTTTCAAAAAAATTATCACCGACAAACCTTAGGACGGATAAGCGTTTATGCTTTTTTTAACGGTATTATTTAAAATAGGTTCTTTTAAATAGTATATTTCAATTAATGTATCCTTTTTAAATTAAAATCATTCGATTTGCCCAACGCAACATTTCTCAGATATTATTAAAACTTACGTACTCGAAAAACATGATTACGAGCTATAAATGCAATAGGCAGTTGATTTGATAATTCACAATGTAAACAATGAATTTTTTTCGTTAACTCCTA
The DNA here is from genome assembly GCA_949987675.1 of Chymomyza fuscimana. Lineage (NCBI taxonomy): Eukaryota > Metazoa > Arthropoda > Insecta > Diptera > Drosophilidae > Chymomyza > Chymomyza fuscimana. The sequence goes on from OX465088.1 coordinate 91,861,207, forward strand.
CAAATCATGATTGAATCTGAAACTATTATCTCAGCAGAATGATTTTTAGCCTATGATTTTCCTAGCCGGTGATTCCCCTTTATTGTCAGATTGCACTGACATATTCAGACACACAGTTGATGGCAATTATTTTTCAAAAATGCATACTTTGCCATTTTACTTGAAGCTTGGAGAAATTAAGTAATTATACACTTATAATAAATTCACACTCTGGTGTGAATTTTATTTCATCTGCGTAAAAACTAAAAGGAACAGAAATGTGTCGATAAACTCCATTAAATTCGCCTACTAATATATTTCAACATTAGAATGTATGACCATAAATAAGCCTGTAAATATCTTGTTAACAACTAACAGTATTGAGCCTACTAAAACAAGATTTGTCAATAATACCCACAGACTGCAAGATTAAAACGCCAAGGATTTGCGCAGACCAAGGTAAAGCAAGCAGTAAAATCTCTACTATGGGCAAGCAAATATTCCCCCTAGAGCTACGGCCATAAAACATTATTTTATAATTTAATTATAAGTTTTTTGCTTGATTTATTATTGAGGCATCTTAAAATTATTTTTGTTTGTGATATTACGCTTATTAGTATTGTTTATGCCTATTTCCAAAAACTTTACAACTAATAACTCATGAATCGCTTACAGGCCAACAAAGACAAGGATACAGCACAGCACGATGCGCCCCCTCCAACGCCGATCACTAAGGGTTTAAACCTATCTGCAACGCCGCTGGTACGCAAAGAAAAACGACAGAGCAGCTCACGTTACAATGTGTCCAAGAACTGCGAATTAACAGCACTTAGTCCGCTCAATGAAAGTGAGTAAGAAACTCCCCGATAAGAAGGGAGCTGTTATAAACATAAGTATTTTTTTTTTGAGTAGATAATTATTTTTTTTTCCCTGCACCATAAGAAGTTGGTCGACTACAGAAAGTATCTCAACGCACCTTATTTAATTTAAATGTCACAGTCTTATGGCTTTATCGATGCTTATCAAGATCTGAGATAAGCATCGATAAAGCCATGATTATCCGTCTGTATCTCTGGATCTCAGGGAGTCACAAATTTTTAATATACATTTAATACTAAATACTGATATACTAGTATAATTTCATGGGCACTCGCAACTATCCAAACATTTGTTTATTATTATTCATTAAACAAGTTCACAACGGTCAAACATATGTAAGTCATAGCCAGTGTAAGAGAGTGCGAGAGCGCTATGTGGGCGTTTAGAGTGCACCATCTGTTTCGTTCCTAGACGGTCTAGGGCGCCCCACAGGCTGACGAAAGCTAGCATGTGAGAGCGCATCATGTTTAAGTTTGACACATGCGCGCTCTCACATCCACACCTCTTTGTTGATTAGTATTTGGTTATTCTCGAGCGGTCATTTTGCTAATTATTAACAATTGACATTCAAATATATGTGTATATTTGTATGTGTATATATGTATGTACATGCTAGATAGCGCAAATGTTATTAATATACCTCACATTTATAATATAGATTTTTTTTTAAGGCATTTAAAAATGTCATCTGTCAGTGTAAGCGCTCTCTCTGCGCTGCATTAGCCAAAAGGCATACGATGTTGGACTTATTGATTTTTCATTCTGTTACTGTCTTTTGAACGTATTTCTTTCCCGTTTTTGCCAATCAGTGCTTGTTGAAATAAAACTAGTAGCTTGCATTGTCGCTAAAACTCAACTCAGTGATATTTTTTAGGAATAAAAAATATTTTAAAAAAAAATTTATAGTAGAGTGTATCAGGCAACAATTTTTTCAAACTATTTTTTTTGGTTTGTGGTTAAGTCTGACAGTGCCATACCACAGCAATAGAATCCGTCATAACTAAAAACCGGCTAAATTGCATGAACTTTAAATTCACATAGAACTGAAAGTAAGTGCAAATTATTTTCGAGTTATTTCTATTAGAACTGTATATCGGATTTGTAAGAACCCATTCATTGCAATATTTTGATTTGTTTATATGTATTTTTTTCATTCTTGAGTTTGCAAGTAGGTAATCTCATTTGTCATATGTGTACCTATTTCACCTATAAATCACATTCTACTTTACAATTCCATTGCAGATATCATATACGCATAGAAAACACGAAATAAAAACCAAATTTCAAAATAATATGTGTTATTTTTAGTTATTTAATTACTGTTGTCAATGTGTATTGGGCTTAGAACAAGAAATGCATAACAATTTTTAATACACCAAAAGTAAAACGAAGACAATTTAATCAACGCAATAACATTCCATATTGAGTGCGGTTTAAGTAATGCTATTCAATTTCGTTGTAATTAATATAAGTGTGGCACTAATGAAATGGTCTTCGGTGCTATGTTGATGTCGGGTAATTTGCCCGGCTTCAAGCAGCAACAGCAGCAACCTCTCGCGGAGCAGCAGCCAGTGTCAGCCACGTCAGTTACGCAGAGGGACAACAACAACGACGACCACAATCCAGGAACTATAACAACAGTAAGCAACGCAGGATATTATGGTCTGCGCATACCCAAGTCGCCATCGTTTCACAGTGGACTAGATCAGTTGGCTGACGAGTCACAAATCAAATCGAACTCAGCGGCAAACGCCAGCAAGTTTAAGTTTAGCAGCGTGGAGGAGCTTAAGGCCAAGTTTGAAGGTAGAAAAATGCCACAACCACAATCCCCGCCGTCTCCGCATCATCAAATCCAACAGCAGCAACAATTAGAAACTAACCCAGTAAACGCATCTTCATCCTCGCCGTCATCATCTTCGACATCGTCCAACTCTTCCGCATTATCGTCTCTCTCGCAGGCAGCTTCATCTTCGCTAAATTCGGCCGCAGCCCATTCATCCGGCTCATGCTCATCCTCGGCTACATACGGAGGAGGCGCAAACTCAGCTGCCGCCGCATTAATTGCTTCATCATCACCATTTGGCTCCCAATCTTCCACATCCTCACTATCGCTCTCGTCGTCGGCCCCAAATGCACAGACAACCGCAATTCAGAAAATTACGACACAGACCACTATTGCCGCTGCCACCTCGGGAGCTAGCAGCAATTCGTTGGTATCTACACTAGCGCAGCACTTTTCAGCGGTTACGTCAGCTAGTTCATTACTAAGTTCAAGTGGCTCTAACTCCTCAGGAACACCGACAACAGCCAACAAGGTTTGAAGCTTCGCTTACTTAAACACAAACACTATAAACACCTACAGTACAAACACTGATATCAGCACCCGATCCACTGAGTTACATTCAACCGACTCCACCTCCACTTTTTCATTCTCCTTTACAAGTCGCTGCCATACTAAAAAAATCTGCTCTGATTTCATTTCATAAATTCAAACCACGCGGTTATTCAAAAATCACAATCAACCAGTCACCTGTAAGTGCAGCTGCGGCTATAAAAAACATATTGAATGCAACAAAGACCGTCGGAAGCATTAGCAACAATAGTGAGACGAACGTCAGTGAGGAGACCCGCTCATCCGTTGCTCAAAATTTGGTCGGTGGTATCAGCATATCGTTGGGCATTGGCAATCGTTATGCCAGTGGTACAAGCAACACCACAGCAGTGAGCTCAACTTCGGTGTCTATAGCCTCCACCACGCTGAATATACGACAACAAAATGGCGATGTGGGCCGTGAGTTGAGCGGAGTTGGAGCAAACGCCAACAACAATTTGTCAGCTCAGTCGCTACAGCAGCTGACAGGTAGTCCAGGACGTGCTCGGGATAGAAATCTGTTTCATTCTCCAACGGCTTCGGCTGCAGTGGCGTTGCCGCTCTTGCGAGGTTGCTTACTTAGTCCAGATCTTTCCAAGACTTTGAAAATATATATATTCTTTTGTGTTCGTTAAGCGTTTATTAGTTCGTTGAATCATCTATTTATTAAGAGTTTTGCTTTAGATTTTATTTTCATACTTTTGGTTTATCGATGCCTTTAAGCGGGTGCCCAGAAAGACGTTTACTTTAGTTTCTATTGTTTCTATCTATTTTTTTATATCTTTTTACTTATAAAGAGGAATTTACTTATTCGTTTTATTAATGGTATATCTTTTTGCACAGAAACACCGGCGACAGAACGCGAAGAGCTATTCTTACAAAAACTTAGGCAATGTTGCACTCTATTCGATTTCTCCGAGCCTTTGAGCGATTTAAAATGGAAGGAAGTGAAGCGTGCCGCTTTGCACGAAATGGTAGAATTTCTGTCCAATCAAAGTGGCGTCATCACCGAAGTTATCTATCCGGAAGCAATCAATATGGTACGCGACAGATCTAATACTAGCTGTGCATGACATTTGGACCTTAAACCTTTTTATTTCTCCCCCCAGTTTGCGGTTAATCTGTTTCGCACTTTGCCGCCCTCATCAAATCCCAATGGCGCGGAGTTCGATCCGGAAGAGGATGAGCCTACTTTGGAGTCGTCTTGGCCACATTTGCAGTTTGTGTATGAGTTGTTTCTGCGCTTTTTAGAATCGCCGGATTTCCAGCCAAATATAGCTAAGCGATTTATTGATCATCAATTTGTATTACAACTGTTGGATTTATTCGATTCTGAGGATCCGCGGGAACGTGATTTCCTTAAGACTGTCTTACACCGTATCTACGGAAAGTTCTTGGGCTTAAGGGCATTTATTAGAAAACAGATAAACAATGTGTTTTATAGGTGAGTTAACATTGAGGAAAAGATGTAGTTTTCTTCATTGTTTTTATAATATTTCGCAGATTTATCTATGAAACGGAGCATCATAATGGCATAGCCGAGCTACTGGAAATTCTGGGTAGTATTATCAATGGCTTCGCTTTACCGCTTAAAGAGGAGCACAAACAATTTTTACTTAAGGTATTGCTGCCATTGCACAAAGCGAAGAGCCTTTCGGTCTACCATCCACAACTGACTTACTGTGTTGTTCAGTTCTTGGAGAAAGATCCCAGTCTATCCGAGGCAGTTATCAAGTGAGCATTCATTTTATCTTTCAAAACTAATAAACCAAATCCATTTTGCAACATTCCAGAAGTCTGCTTAAATTTTGGCCTAAAACCCACAGTCCCAAGGAAGTTATGTTCCTTAATGAGCTGGAAGAACTGCTCGATGTCATAGAGCCGGCCGAGTTTCAAAAGGTGATGGTGCCGCTGTTTCGTCAAATAGCCAAATGCGTATCCTCGCCCCATTTCCAGGTGGCCGAGCGTGCGCTGTATTACTGGAACAATGAGTATATCATGTCCTTGATAGCCGATAACTCGCAGGTCATACTGCCTATCATGTTTCCGTCGCTGAATCGTAACTCCAAGACTCATTGGAATAAGACCATTCATGGGCTCATTTACAATGCTCTCAAGTTGTTTATGGAAATGAACCAGCGTCTTTTTGATGAGTGCAGTAAAAACTACAAACAGGAGAAGCAGTTGTAAGTATATCTTCTTACTCTTGAATGCTATCTTTTAAAAATCAATTGATTGATTGATGGTAGGGAACGAGAGAAGCTGTCGCAGCGCGAGGAGCTCTGGCAACAAGTTGAGAGCTTGGCCAAAACCAATCCAGAATGGACAAAAGTCAGCAGCTTCAGCGATTGCCTGCAGCTTTCCGACAGTCAAATTCTGTATGATCAATACAATGAGAATTGTGATCTAACCTATGATAAATTGGAACAGACCCGGCAGCCAGCGCCCCAAAAGCAGCTGCAGGAGCCCAGAGAGGTGAGACAAGCACTTGCCACATTAAACACACTAAGCAACTACTAACTATCAAGAACCAAGTAACAATTAATACTAATTACGACCGCATTAACATAAAACATGTTTGACTTGTGTCTATTACGAGTTATTTTAACTAATATGATTATGTAAGTTAGATCGGTTTTTGGGTGCAAGTCCTCGCACGCGATTATATAATTTATGTTCTTTACTTTCTTATTACACATACACACACAAACAAATAAACGAAGACATTGTGTTTTTAAATGGATTGGATTAACTGTATTAACTCAATAGAAATATATGTTGTGTGTATTAATATTAATACGTATGTGTTTCTTCAATTAACCACCACACCCAAATGAACATACACACAGCACATACTCCCCAGCACATCTATGTATAAATTTTTCAATACAATCTCAACTTCGTCTCAACTTCTATCACTCGTAAATGTGTCCTTTGGCTCTCTGCTATGATATCTGCCCGTCTTCCTTCGTTACTCACAGATACGTGGCGAACGCAACAAGGATAAGCCGTTAATACGAAGAAAATCCGATCTACCCTCAGACACCGGTACAGTCCGTGCGCTTATCGAGCACAAGCGACCCGATGAGTACTTGACAACGCCTCCGCCAGACGTAAATAACTGCTAAGCTGGGCCGTAAAACCAAACGCTGGCGTTTCAAAAGCAAAATTTTATCTAATTAAAAACATAAAAAAAAGATTGAACACAAAAATCCAAACTTAAAAATTTTAACACATTATTATTGATCCGTTGACATTTAGAGTTTAAAATTTTATTGTTTGTGTTCTAAATATTTTTTTTGTTTCGTATAGTCGCACTTACTTAGAGTACATTTAGTTAGCTCTGCGGTGCATCGCAGCTAAGAAAAGCAAAAAATTATCGTTTATATATATATTTCTTATAGATCCTAAGTGCTGTAGCAGAAACACACAAGTACACGTTATTATACACAACAACAAATGCAACCACAAATAAATCAAAACATGGTACCAATAAAGAATCCAATATTATTAAATTAATGCCGATATCTTGATTTTTGCATGTCCAATTTCGAAATGCAGCCAAAGTTTAGTTATATGCATGCGCCAATTTCATTCTAATATTGATATTCCAATTTTAATTAATAAATTGAATGATTATGCTCTTACCGTTTCAGTGAAAACGTGAAATTTGTACATTTTTTGAATTGTAACTTCAGGCGTTATACCTACCACATTGATTGAGCATACCTACTACTCTACTACTATATTTCGACATAGCTATATATATAATATATACTTATATATATAACATATATAATATCAAACTTATCTATATTTAATTGAGCTGAATGTTATGATCCAAGCAAAGTAGCAGCTAGGTATGATCAAAATGGCCTGGTACTGAATTATAAACGAAACGAGAAACAAATAAAATTTGCTTAGATACATATATATATATATATATAGCTATTAAAAATTATAATTTGTTAAAAACAATTTTGGTATCAACCAATATGTGTATGTATGTATGTATGGACATAAATGCATACGCTTTATATTTATTCCTTAAGCTGTGTTTACATGTATATGTATATGTATATCCTTCATCATCAGCATCAATATGCCCATTCTTCATTACTTAATCATGGCAACTTATAGACAGATTCACGTAGACCTTGGATTTCAGGAAATCTTAGTCGAAATGTAAATGCAAATGATTACAAGCAATAAGTGAAAAAACAACACTAATTTCTTTTCAAACAACTGGACATCCAAATGGAAAGCCTTTAATTTATAGTTTTTAGAGGATCCAACAAGTCTATGTTGGCAAGAATTTTTGCTACTAAGTCATTGACAGTTGACAGGTCAAAAGCGTAAGCTTCAGGTAGGTATAGTCTACGCATACACATAAAAAAAAAAATATATATACATAGATAAATGTATCTAAATATTTTTGGCATTACAACATTCATACATCAAGGTTGCAGAACAATAATACGACAAAGAACATTTAAATTTCCCTAAGGAAACTGTGAAATCAAAGTGGCTCGGTGCGTAGAGCTTAAGTTTTCAAAAAAAAATAATATAATAATAATTAGTTATATAAATACAGCCTAAAACAATTTGTAAATTAAATATATAACGTTAAAAAGGTCGTAATTTTGTAAAATTATGAATAAAAAAAGTTATCGAAAAAAATTTAAATTATACTTGTATATATTATTACTTGCTAAAATCACGCAGATCACATATATTTTCATACTGAAGCCTAGGTATAGTAAAACAATTACAACATAGATTAAACATTACTTTTGAAGGGCTCCTAACTACATGCATCAAAAATAAACAGGGAAAGTCGAAACGAATGAGACGTGAGTGATATAGACATATATTTGTGTACGACGATTTAGTCATATAACCACTTAATGAAACTTTTCGACGAGTCCCCGCGATTTCATAGCAAATTCTGCTAGATGCTGTTGCAGTAGACGCTTGTTGACTTTCTCCCTGTAAAAAATATTTTCGCATTTATAAGTCAACTCATTAATAATTTTAAAGTCATTTGGCTTACTTAATAATTAGCGTAACGTAGCGCGATTTTTCCGCATCACATATCAGTTGCGTAGGAAAGTTAGGTGTTAGCATGGCCGTCCTTAGCCAGAGAGCTAGCTCCGCGGGATACTTTTTGTTGATAGCCAAAAAAATATCAGCAAACTTATCCACCTGTTGCCTAGGAGCCAAACAACCCACACATAACACGGCGGTGTGCAAAATCTCTTGGCCTGTGAGCAGAACAGCCTCGGTCATCCGAGGATAGTTGCGAGATTGCATCGTGAAATGTGCAATAAACTGACTGCTTGTGCGTATGGGCCCGTTCTCGGGTAACGTCAGGGCGCGCAGAGCATAGAATATAAGCCGATCGTATGCAATACTCTTATCATCCAAGGACTGCGGTATCTTTTTGATGATTTGTGTGAGGCATGCATAGAACATTTCTACAGTGTCTGCTATGTTAGAGAAGCTGTTCTCTGGCGTGGAATCAAATAGCTTAAAGCTGTGCATCACAAACTCAACCAGCAGCTGCTGCATTAATGACTTGCAACTTTCATCTTTATAGAAGATGATAATGGCCTAAGGAAAAATATCAAATTTTTTAATTTTGTCTATTAAAAATCTATAATTCTATGAATTGCAGTCAATATACAGAGGTACTGTGTTTAGCTCAACTCCTATAGGGTTTAAAGTATTTTTTTAAAGTGTCACTACTATAAAAAAAATTTGTGATTTTATGTAGCATTCATCTGCCAAGTTTAAATCTTGGGAATCATTAAAATCCATTGTAGGGATATTTGCAAAGTAACTAGTCATCTCTTGTGCATTTTAAGTACTGAGACTTTCTATTAATGTACTACTTGAAATGCAAAGGGAGGGAAAACATAGACCTATTATAGTCTAATAAGACTGCAAAGTTGATAAAGCGTTCATACTGACCGTTTTTGAAATTTCAAGGGTAGGCGCACAACATCGCGTTTGAAAAATTGCCACTATGAAGAGGCATAGTTCCTGTAGCATTGGCCTGAAATTTGACTTGAGGTTGATAATCGCATGCTTTAATGCACTGCAAGCCGTCTATAAGTAAAAATTAAAACTATTAAAGTAGGTTCTCCACAATAAATTAGAAACATACCTCCATTACATCGAGCTCCTCTACCCACAGCTCGGCTATTTTGCGAAAAATGGGCATAGTTTTCTGCATGACAAGCAGTACGGGTTGCACATTTTCAACATCTTTAATCCCTTCATCGCAATCATCTAGATCAGTATTAAGCGAGGAAAATAATGTTGAAATCATATTAAGTCGGAAAATTGTGCGTATGCGAGCCGCTGGTGTTGTCTGCAATTAAAAAATATAACTGCTAAATATGTCTTTTAATCAAATTACAACTTACAACTTGAGCTTGGCAAATAGCCTGCAATTCTTCGAAACATGGACTAACAATAATGTCCAAATATTTAGGTATTTGATCGGGGGGCAATAAACTCATAAGCTTGCCGATACTAAACATCAATCGCACCGAGTCAGAATTTTTCATGCGTCCTGTACTGAGCGAAGCATGGCAAGCATTGAGCAATGGTTCGGCATATGGCTTCATTTGTAGCTGACAGTCGCGGCACAGTTCCTTTAGACCCAAAGTGGCCTGTGCGCACATGGACGAATTAAGACCGCGAACAAGTAGCTCAATAGCTGCGGGAATATAGCTGGGATTATCCATTAGCCAGGAGCAATACGAGCCAATGGTCTCTAGTGCAGTTCCCAACAATTTTTCATTCAGTTTCTCATAGGGTATTTCAGTAAGTACGCGCATTAATTTTGGTATTTGCTTTGATTCCTCGCCGCCAAAGTGCTCAGCCACCGACTGAAAGGAATATATACAAGCCTCCAGCTTTGTCCAATGCGAAGGATTTATTTGCAAGTCTGCAATGGCTTCATCTAACATGGCCGCTAGTATGTCCAAAATATAGCCGTGCAATACATCATAGCAATACATCTTTGAATAAAGTAAAACTTAGCTTAAGTTCATGTGTTAATTAATCTTACAATTGCATTTACAAACGTGTCTGAGATGTCCTGTCTATAGCAGCGAAAGCATTCTAGGTCATCCGAATTCCACTTATCAATAGTCGTCTCGTCGGGCTGTTCTGACTTTCGTACTAGTACGCGGGTAAGATGCGCATACAACGGCTTTATGTACTCCCAACACTTTAGCTTATGCTCTTCTATGGGCATGGCAAATACTTCGTCCTGTAACATGTACCAGAATGCCATGGCCATGGTGCTGCATGATTCTTCGACTGGATAGATTCCAGGTTTGTCTGTGCATTGCAAAATTTCATGGACCATGCGACACCAAAGGTCTGACAAATCTGGATCCGTAGCTGTTATTCCGCTAAGAAACAGTTGCGAGTGTCGTTCCACAGCGGACACGAATAGAGTGTATATATTAACTATAATGTCTTCGTTGTCATTTTCGCGTTTCCATTCCATTTTAGTTATCTCGCAAAGTGAGTCCAAGCACATTTTTATTAGCACAAACGCCGATTTTGGATAAAGGTGGCAATCGGGTTGAATTACAATATTCACCAGCGTCTTGAGGCAATTTTCGGAGAGATCGTTTTCATCGGCCGACATGCAACCGTCGCCGTCAGGGCCACGCATGCATGGCCAATAGCATTTGTTAACCATCTCGAGCATTAAAGCGCTTATACTGACGCAGCCTTCAATGCAATAGCCAATATTTCTAAAAGAATTCAAAGGGTATTGTTTAAAGTTTAAGTAAAGTTCTTTATATACAAATAAGTGGGGTTCAGATACACACCTTACCCACGTGCCTACACATTTGACAGCACGTGTTATGTTATTATAGCTCTCCGCATCCCATTCGCGTTTCATTTCCTCCTTCAGGTACACCTCAATTGTGTGAACTACGAGGGGTGCGCGTTTACCGATCTCACAACGAATGGTGGCTCGTCTCACCGATGAGTGTAGCACTTGAGCCTCTTCAGGGATAGCCTGCAGCACTTCCAACATAATCCACAATTGCATTTGGGTGCTGACATTGGGAATGCGCTGATTTTGAAATGTTTCGATAACCTCCTCGATGGATGTCGGCCAGTCATCTAACATGTGCACGATGAAAGCACTCAACTGTACGCATAATAAATCTTTTAACATTGAAGAAATAATCAGTATACTTTAGTGGACTTACCGCGATACAAAGACGGTTTAAGACAAGCTTAGGGCCACCTGCAAAAAGTATAATTGTTTCCAAAATCTTTTGCTTAAGTTCTTCCCGATTTTCAGGTGGTACTTCGTGCCAGCTTTTCATAAGTTTTGAGTGCAATGTGATTGCGCCAAAAAATTGCACCTCTTGACTCTGTGAGGCACAAAATGGTACAACTTTAAATGCTGCAAGGAGGATTCAAAACTAAGCCATATACCTTTCCCATCTGCATAAGATGCCACGCAAATTGCCACGCCTGCGAGCTAGCTTGCGCCTTTGTCAGCCAGTCATGTGAAATTGCCTGCTCCTGCGACGTGGAACGATAAAAAACCACAACGGCTTCCTCTAGCTGCGCTAATTCGATGGGATCCATTGATTCAAGGTTGCAATGAATCCGTTAGCTCTACTTGCATATAAATATATGCGAATACACACTTATCTGCCTTCTCGATAGCTATAGGTCCCTCTATTTTACAGGAATGAATACGAGAATCAGGAAATAAAACGAAGTTTCGTTGCTTCTTCTTTATGTGTTATTGACTGGCGGAAAGAGTTGCCACTCTAACAGAAAATGTATTACTTTGAGAAATTATTAAGTTAATTATAAATGATAGTTTTAAATGTGGTCGTGCTATTCAAATTTTTTTTTGTCCGTAATAGAATAGGTTAGAAAATATTCCGGAAATTCATATAAAATTACTTTATTGGGACGCAGCTTAGTTCGGTTTTTGAACAGTTTTGAAGCCAACTAAGTGTTTAAGCAAATAAATTAACTCGTCTGATCAATATAGGTAGGTATTGATAATATAATTCAATCCATTTAATTGCATACAAAAATATTTATTATACATTCGATTACTACTGAAAATGCATTATAGTGTTGTCTAACGTTGCTAAGTTGCCAATATGAAAAGAAGAAGAAGAGGCAGAAAGTCGACGACGTAAGAAACTTTTGGGTGACTAAATTGTCATATTTCCATACAAATTTTAGCTACCTTTCACAATAATGTAATAAAAAAAAAATACATTTATTGTGACAAAGGGGTTATACTTACTTGCTGCCATTTTAGCCTATTTAATTGCGTGCATCTCTTAAATCAAAAACAAGTGGCAGCTGGAGCTTTGGGCCAAAAGCAAAATGTCTTCATCAGCTATATTTGTGCTCGACGTTAAGGGCAAGGTGCTGATATCCCGCAACTATCGCGGTGACAATATCGACATGGCCGTCATAGATAAATTTATGCCATTGCTTATGGAGCGTGAAGAAGAGGGTCTAATCACGCCCATCTTGCAGACAGCTGAAACTACGTTTGCGTACATTAAAACGAATAACCTGTATATCGTGTCTACCACACCACGGAATAAGAATGTAAACATTGCATTAGTGTTTGTCTTTTTGCACAAAATTGCGCAGGTTTTCATTGAGTATTTTAAAGAGCTGGAGGAGGAATCCATTCGTGACAATTTTGTAATTATATATGAGTTGCTAGATGAACTGATCGACTTTGGGTATCCGCAAACCACGGACTCCAAGATACTGCAGGAGTACATCACGCAAGAAGGACATAAGCTGGAGCTGCAACCCCGCATACCGGTTGCCGTAACAAACGCCGTGTCTTGGCGCTCGGAAGGCATCAAGTATCGCAAAAATGAAGTCTTTTTAGACGTCATCGAGTCAGTCAATCTGCTGGCCAATGCAAATGGTAATGTATTGCGCAGTGAAATAGTTGGCGCGATAAAAATGCGCGTTTATCTTTCGGGCATGCCCGAACTTCGTCTGGGTCTTAACGATAAAGTGCTTTTTGAAAGCACAGGCCGTGGCAAATCAAAATCTGTCGAGCTGGAGGATGTTAAGTTCCATCAGTGTGTTCGTCTGTCTCGCTTCGAAAACGATCGCACAATATCCTTTATACCTCCGGATGGAGAGTTTGAGTTAATGTCGTACCGTCTCAACACCCATGTAAGTAGTGATCAATAGTACCTTTATACTTAAGATTAAATTTCATCGACTTTCAGGTCAAGCCCTTGATCTGGATTGAATCGGTCATAGAACGCCATGCCCACTCGCGTGTCGAGTACATGATCAAGGCAAAATCGCAATTCAAGCGACGCTCAACCGCTAACAACGTAGAAATTGTCATACCTGTGCCAGCGGATGCTGACTCCCCTAAATTCAAGACAACTATTGGAAGCTGCAAGTACGCGCCAGAGCAAAACGCAATCATCTGGACGATCAAGTCGTTTCCTGGCGGCAAAGAGTATCTGATGCGAGCTCATTTCGGTCTGCCAAGCGTTGAGAATGAAGACAACACAGAAGGCAAGCCGCCAATACAAGTGCGATTTGAAATACCATACTTTACCACTTCGGGCATACAGGTGCGCTACCTTAAGATTATCGAAAAGAGCGGCTATCAAGCGCTCCCATGGGTTCGCTATATTACACAAAACGGCGATTATCAACTGCGCACCAACTGAATAAGCATACTATCTATCGATCGAAACGCATCCATCGCTCGTCAAGCATTCCAACTTTGTTTTACCAGTTGTAAGACGTACGCGTAAGCATCAAGACTTGTTTTCATCTAGTGCATACATAGCAGGCGTATATTATCTAGCTTTACAGTGCGTGCCCGATTTGGAGATGTATTTATTCATTTATTTACGTTATTTAAGTCAAAACTATATTATGTATTGTTTGCGCATGTATATGTATATTGTATGTAAATCAAAAAAGTGAATAAATTTTAACACTGCTTTAAAAATATAAACAATTGGCATCTGAAATTTGGGTTGAACCCACCACTCACACATAAAACAATACTTAAATTTAATAAATGCACTTTTAAAAAGTCTCTTGGTTAGAAAATGTTTTTGTGGGTTCTTAGGGTTTGTAGTTTTTTAGTGGGTAGGCCTCTTTGTGACCCTCAATGTGCTGCTCAAGTTCGAGCATTTGGTCTTTCAGATGCTCTGGGATTTCGTCGTAAACTCCTTCAAACATTTCACGCCAATTTGGCTTGAGCTTCTTTTCTGAGACGGCAATCTGTTTCAAAACCTGTTTGCGTACATCTTTGATGTAATCCGTTTCCTGTGACTCATTAAACCATCCCTTGTGGACCATGTAACGTTTAAGCTTGGATATAGGATGTTCTGTAGAGTTCCATACTTCAATTTCCTCTGCTGGACGGTAAGCAGTGCTGTCGTCCGAAGTTGAATGGTGACCCACGCGATAGGCCATCGCTTCAAATATGATGGGTTTGTTTTCGCGTAGCACATACTCACGCGCCACTTTCATGGCATTGTAAACGGCAAAAACGTCTGTGCCATCGACTCTAATGGTGGCCATTCCATAGGCTGGCCCACGGGCTGCAATGCCGTCACCATTGTACTGCTCATAGGAGGGCGTGGAAATGGCAAACCCATTATTACGGCTGTAAAGAAAATTAATTGTAATGCATGCGACTAGTGTGTGATTAACTGAGCATCTACCAAAATAATATCACAGGACAATCAAGCGTAGCGGCAAAGTTGAAAGCTGCATGAGCGTCTCCCTCGGATGCCGCACCTTCACCAAAATAGCAAACAACGCAGGCATCGTTTTGTGGACGACGTTTCAACGCATAGGCTGCCCCAACTGCCTGTGGCATTTGAGTTGATAAGGGGCTGGAGATGGTAACAAAGTTTAAGTCCTTGGACCCGTAATGGACCGGCATTTGTTTGCCCCGGCCCTTGTCTGCATCATTGCCATAGCACTGATCAATGAACTGGTCTATTTTAAATCCGCGCCAGACCAATACGCCGGCCTCCCGATACTGTCCATATATAATGTCTTTCATTTCCAGGGCCGCAGCACTGCCGATATGCGAAGCCTCCTCACCGAAATTGGTCATGTAGAAAGATATGCGTCCTTGACGTTGTGATTCGTAAAGAATTTTATCCATGGTATTTAGCAACAACATGTCGCGGAACATTTTTTCCACTATCTCTTGACTCAGTTGCGGGTCTTGAGTTGTGTCAGCTATGAAACCATCACGATCCATTACACGGTATATTGGTATAGGTTCATAAGTCTCGGGCATGGTGAGCTTAGGTTTGCTAACAAACGGGGCCTTGGCGCCGGGAAACATTGTTTGCTCCTCGGCTAGTTCTGCTTTGCCATAGGCCCGTTCACTTACACAAGAAACTGCGTTGACCTGTCAAGAACCAACATGTACAATGTGCACATGGACATTGGGTAAGTTAAACGATTTCAAGTAAGTGCCAGTTTACAAACCATTTGGAAACTTTGATTCTTTGGACACATTTTTAAGATTTTGCAGGATTTTCGGAGAAACGACATATTGAACAAATAACAAAATAACAACGGAGCAGAAATTGCAATAAGTAACAAGTTATATAAATTTGGAGCTGTATCGAATAGTTCTGAAAATTTAAGTCAGATGGTTCATTAAACGAACTACTGAACATATTAAGTCAATAAAATTTGTTCAGTTGTTCATTAATTCTTCATTCTTGTTCATATAAGTTCCTATCAGAATTCCCTTTCCGATTCTGACACTATTATTAAGTTTAAAACTAAAAGTATTATTTTGATCACAAGTGGTACGCAAAATAAATAAATGCGCTCGTTTAAATAGTAATTTCAATCCTTAAAGAAATATAGTACTCGAGTGCACCAGACTGGTCAGATTCATAGCTTCAGGTAACTTAAAATAAACTACAAAAAAAATGTAATATTGAAATGAAAGCGGATAGACTTTCGCGAATATCCCACAACTTTCGTTTAAGATGTACATGCATGCTCTACATACCCTCAGCCCAGCCCGTATATATAGTTAGACGCTAGCTTTGAACTCAACATAACAATATTATAAGACACATCCGAATCCAAGTGGTAGAAATGACGTGTCAAAGTTTATATGGGCTCAATGCACAGCCAAGCCGGTAAAAGCAACAGGATTGAAGTTTTTAATAAAGCTTCATTTTATGGTGTAAATGACCACTAGGGAATGATTTTGGATAAATCCGTGGATTGAAGCAAGTGGGCGAAATGGGTTTTGAAGTTTGAAGGGTGGAATGCCAAGTGAAATGAGAAAGGGGCCTTATTTACATACATATATGAAAACATACATACATGAATTCATAGCTGGCAAATATGTTGCTTCGGTGGTTTCAAATATTGTTGTTGTTGAAACAGCGGTCTCTATAGAAATCGGTACCGAAATTATCCAAAATTGTACCCATTGATATACTATTTGTAATGGATAGAAAGGGGACCCCTAGTCGAATTTCGCGCTTTTTATCTACACCGTTTAATATTTTGATCTGAAACTGAAACATCTGTCGTGGTTACTTGCATCTGTATGTCAAAACTTAACGAAATCGGGCAAATATAACAAATGTGTACCAATAAACAACAGCACAAACATAAACTCTTGAACTATATAACTAATTAGTAATTACTCTTATCTTGCTTTGTAACAACTCTTTCCTTCTCTGTTTTCTGCAATATGTTAATCATCAATCCCTTTTTATGCTACCTACGATTCTTGGCAGCGTTCGAAGATCAAATAAGTCTTTGCTATTCCATACAAGCATAAGGTTGCATTATTGCTTAAGTTTGCGTGTTCAAGTTAATCGTTAACACTTGCCGTGACGTCCATATAAAATAAAAGTTATAACGTTTTAAAATAAAGTATATTTTATCTCGCTTAATTAAAAACAATTAACTAAAAAAGATTAGTTAATTCAACAAAATTCGCCAATTTTGGTAAGAATATTCATGTGAACCTAATAAACAAACCCACATTGAAATTTTATCGATGCGACCCCCACTCTCAACATATACGTTGAAACTTACCGCATATACTTTTAATAAATAAAATATTTATTTATTTATTAAGAATGCTAAACACAATAGTAGGTTTCGATGGAAACTTGCTATTATATTTATATTGTATTAATTATTTAAGTAAATTTACTTATTGTCTAATAAAGACAGATTGTAAATAAAACGCAAAAAAAAAAAAAAAAAAAAAATTAATTAAGAAGGTTAACAATAACTAAGCTGCAAGTCTTTCAGCTCACTTTGAGGATCAACAGTTTTCTAAATAATGTTTATATATCCTGTATTTTTTATGATTTTTATATGGTGACAACATTGGCAGTCGGCGGGTTTGAGAGTGTTTCCGCAGGCCGCTCTCCAAGAGTTGAGATCGTGGCAGTCGGTGATTATGTGGTTTATTGTTAATAAAGGTGCGTTACATTTTGCACAGGCTGGAGCGAGATTCCCTTTGAGATGGCTGTGAGTGACGTGAAGTGTGTTCGATACGGTGTATGATAAAGGTTTTTATAGTGGTGAGCAACATCAATCCAATCGGAGAGATGTTTTTTTTTTTACGAAGTTGGAGATCTGCTGAAGAAGTTGTTCCTTTTCTATTGCTGAATGATCAGTTGCTGTTAGTTTGGAATATTGTCTGCCGCTTCATTTAAATAAATAAAGTTACGGAACTTATAAGTAAAAATATCGTACTACACCAACATACATTTTCCAATTTGAAAGTTCTTAGAAGGAATATGCAGAAATATATTGTTATGTTATAAAATAAATAAATAATAAATATGCAACTTCTTACCTCCTTAACTCAACAGCAACCATGAATACCCAATTGGCCATTAAACTTAATAAACTGAACAAATTAAAAAAAAAAAATCGTATGAACAATAATGAGCAAGTGAACTGGTTCACCAAAATGAGCATTTTTTATACAACGCATTCTTACTATATTAGTAGGCACATAAATGTAAGTATGTTTGTCACCGAGCAACAATTCTGGCGTGCAATTTTAGTTTTAATTGAAAACTACCATGCGCTGAATAAAAAGATATTTCAAGTGCTTCTAGAGGAAGTTCGTAAAGTGGAACATGGGAAACCAATTGAATTATCTAACAAAGCGGAGCTTGAGAGGTGTCTACGCAGTGAGACACGCGATCTAACCGGCGGGTTCCAGATTGTTTTAAAGCTTTTGTCAAAGAAACTGGAGCAGAATATTCAAGCCAATGCTTTTGTGGGTATGGTCCTTTAACAAATTTGTATACCTAAATTCACGAATCTATTAAAAATGTTGACAGATTTTGATAAATTAACGTATCAGTGCAATTTCGAAAGCGCAACTTGTCAAGATTTTCTGGTGCGGTTAAATGACGGAAGTATAGAAGTGCTAATACTCCCTAAGGACTCCGACGAAGGTAACCGCTGGGCCGACTTTGTATTAAAGCCAAAAATTCTCAGATGGTGCCAGGGCAATCATGAAGCTCGTAACAGCGGATTTAAAGCGAAGTCCCTTAGTTTAGTAGACATCGAAAAGTACAATGATCTGTACAAAGCGCTCAAGGAAAAGCATTCGAAGCGTCTGCTTAATGTATGTACAAATGTGTTTGCGTATAGAATAATGAAATTGTATAGTATAGTGCCGATTTCTTTTTAGTATTGGCAGGAGGCCAATGAGTCTACAGATCCACTTAAATTTATTTATGAGGATTTGTCCATTGCTGCCTATCTAATTACTTTTTGGAGCTGCACTCACACGGAACCGACAGCCTTTGCAGACTTGGGCTGTGGCAATGGCTTACTCGTGCACATACTTCTGACTGAGGGTTACAAAGGCTATGGCTTTGACATACGAAAGCGAAAACTTTGGGCGCATTTTCCCAATAACACGTATCTCATTGAACAGGCAGTGGAGCCGAATTCTTTTTGTTTGCCTGTGGGTGTGGACTGGCTTATAGGTAATCACTCTGACGAACTTTCCCCTTGGCTACCAGTTTTGGCTGCACGACAGAATATAAAATACTTTTTGCTGCCATGTTGCCCATACGAACTTTCCGGCGCTAAGTTTCAACGTCGGAATACCAGCATTAGTGCCTATCAAGATTTTTATAAATATACGAGTCAGCTGTCAGATCAATGTGGTTTTGAAACTCTGGAAGACCGTCTTAAAATACCCAGCACAAAACGTTTGGCACTCATAGGGGTACGACTCATAAACAAACCAATTGAACTGGAATATTTGATTCGGAAGGAACTGCACAAGTATAAAATCGCTGATGGGGGGGAGCATGAAACAAAAGTGAAGTTGCGAGAAAAAGCCGAGGTGGTTAGAAATTGTACACAGGTGGAAAAGAGCATAATTAATTTGTTGGTTTTAAAAATATTCAAAATGCTGCTGGAAGATGAAGATCTCGCAGGTAATTCCAAGGGTTGGAGGCTGGGTAATCGATTGCCTCTCCGAGAGATTGCTCAGGGCTTAACCAAGGTGGAGCTAAACGGTATTAAGTCGGAGTGTGGTGGCATTAAAACGCTTCTGCGAAATAAACACGAAGTTTTTGAGTTTTTCGAAAGTGATCTTATAGCCATTCGCAAGCCCCAAGCTTGTGCCGAAATTCTTCAGCGTAAAGGATTTACGACTAAGAAACGTTCGTGTTTTTTTAAAGATCACCATCCGCAAGGATGCCCTTTGAATGATGATGAATGCTCCTTCATACATTAGCTGCGTATTTTATTTATGTATTTTTGTTTTTGCTACAGTGGCTTAGTTTTTGTAAAATAAAACTCGAAAAGTTATTTTATGCCGATAAAATGCTAAATGTGTTTGTTTCAACGAGAGCTATCGGAGCTGTTGCTGCGGCGTCGACGGCGAATGGGCGAGCGCGAACGGCGACGTGGGGAGCGACGTCCACGTGGTGGGGATGGACGGCGACCACCACGATTGTTGAAGCGATTGAACTGTGGTGGGGAACGCCAACGACCACCTTGCGGACGACGCATCGGGGGCGAAGGACGCCGTATTGGGGGTCTCTGTTTGGGCAAAATAACTGGGGAAACCGTTATTTCCTGCCCATCAATTTGTCCGCCATCCATGTGCTTCATGGCCGACTCGCAATCCTCGGGTGTCGCGTACTCCACATAGGCAATGCCACGACCGAAATTTGGATGAAAGCGATCTGTTGGGAACTCTACAAGTTTAACATCTCCAAAGCTACTGAAAATCTCGAGAACATGGTCTTTTGTGACGTTTCGCGTCAAACGGCCTACATGAATGCGTACTGGTTTCGGTGTTGGCGACCGTGAACGCGTTCGGGAACGTGAGCGCTCGCGCCGTTTCGGCGGTGGCGTGCGGTCGACAGAGTTGCGTCCACGTCGGCGTGGCGAACGAGAGCGACTTGCTGAACGAGAACGCTCCCGCTTAACGTTGTTACTATCCGTTCCGGCACGTTCGTTGGAACCTCGACGGACGCGATCCCTTGATCGAGTACGACTGCGTAGCTGACGTTCGCGTTCACTGCGATCTCTGTCACGGTCAGCTTCCTTGCGACTTTTGCTGCCTGCACGAGGAGATCTCGTTGCTCTGCGTGGAGAGCGAGAGCTATCTTTGCCCCCGATTGCTGCACCAGCACGACGACGATCCTTTTGACTGCGATCTGAATCGCTTGACGATGAGGACGAGGAGCTCGAGGAATCGCTTGAGCTGCTTGAGCTTGATCGAGAATTCGATCCAGAGCTGCTGCGCGATGAACTGCTGTCTGACGAGCTGTAATTACATGTGATAATTATGGTATTTTTAATGCAATATATACATGTATGCGCCCTCGTTTTATGCAAGACATCGTACCTGCTTCTGGAGTCACTGCTTGAGGAGCCCGAACCTCTTCGTTTGCGTTCCCGCTCTCTACGTGACGAGTTGGAAGTCACTGCCTTTGCATCCTTGTCTTTACTGTCTTTTTGTTCCTTTTCGCCCTCATTGTTAGGGGACCGGGCACGCGCCCTACGTTTATAGAAAAAAATTAAATTATAACATCTGCAAATTGCATTTTATGTTTTCAGCAATATTTTAAGCTTACATTTCTTAAATTGGTTCTACTAAATAATAGCCAAATTTCGTGTACAATTTCAATGCCGGCTAAATTGTATAGATTAAGAGAATTTATAGAACGAATCTGTAAATGGCGTTTACGCTGTAAAATCAGTGTATGCATACCAATTTTTTAATTCACTAAATACACTGTGTACATATTTAAGTGTTTGAACCACTGAATTATTGAACTACAGATTATTTTCCAACACTACTTTTAACATTCAGCAAAGTGCGATAGCAATATTAGAATTACATCAGTTGTCTCAAATCCTCTGTTCGATGATTGTTTCTCGTTTCTCGTCGCTAACTGGTGTGTAAAATAATTTTTTTTGTTACTTTTTTTGTATAAACAAATTCGCAATCTTTTCTGCGGTTTCAAATTTAAGTGTGCCTATTTTATTTAACTTATTTCAACGTAGTCAATCAATTTAAGCAAGCAGTAGACAGGTTCAGGTGGATTTTTAGTATGGTAAACACCCCAAAACTGTAAGAAAATACAGATACATATATTGTTCAACCTAGTGAAGTGAATTTCGTAGGCTGTACTGCACTGTACAGTATAAATTAAGTTGTGGTCATCATAAAACAAGTGAAATTACATAAAACGTAATTGTTAATGTTAGTTTTATCTGGGCTGACGAAGTGGTTGTCATTGTGTATTTTATGCCTGCCTGCAAAGGGGAGCGGTTCAGTTCCATTGTGGACACAGAGTTTCGATTTTCCATCCATATCTATACAACGCATTTACAAATACACTCACGAGAGTCGTGAGCGAAGTAAACGAAACGACAAAGCAACATAAAAAGACTTTGTCTTTGTCTGCTGACGGCCGTGCTCGTGTTGGCATTTGGCATTTCTGTGTGCGTCGCTCGCTCGCTCGCGTTGGTGTGTAAAATAATTTTGTTCGTTATTTCTTTATTTTTTTTTTGTTTGCACTCATATAAACAATTTTGCAATCGTTTTTGTGTATATATGTACATATGTACATATCTGTGCGTTTGGGTATGACTTTTTAAATGTGCAGTAATTTTTAATATAGCTAAGAGCAAACATTATTAGTCTGTGTTACATTGAAACATAATTTATAAAAGCCAAACATCCAGCAAACATTTTATAGTATACACATTTATATTCATTTAATCACGAAGTTGACTGCCATGACTACGCAATCGTGACGCGAGTCGTGAGAATTCTCTTAAGTGTAACACAGAGAGCAGAGAGAGAGAGAACTTACTTTGTTGAAGCTTTTTCAGCTAAATACGGGCTCTCTTTCAAATGGAATTCATGAATTCAATACGAGTTAACAATTACAAATGCTCAATGTAAATAATAATTGTATTTTGAGTAGTCAACATTGGAGCAGCTAACATTTTTTTTTAATTTAAATGTCTACTTCAATTAAGACAAAATAATAATAAAGCCAAGTGCATCCAATTTCGCTTTGATTATTGGACATAGGATTTGTGTTCTGAAATAATTAAAAAGTACAAAAATTATTGTCCTTGAAGGCAGATAACATTCTTACCCAACAATTGAGCATATCCAAACACAGATAGATACATACATATGTACGTATTTTTTATACACCTACACACACATATATATACACACACAATCACACCTAGAGATTAATTGTTGTAATCACCAGCTGATATTTGTATATTGATATTTACTGTGCATTTATATAATTACATATATTTTTATGCCTGCTACTTTTGTTTACATGAATTTACATAATATTGGCATACTCATTGGCAATTGGCAAACTGCTACTGTTACTGCTACAATTAAACAAGGCTATATCACTATTTATTGCTAACCCCCAACTCAACTAAAAACAATTAACTATAAAATCCAAGTATGTAGTTTCAACTATGAATGTAATAGCAAATGTTTTTTTATTTTTATTTTCTTTGTTTTTAGCATACATTTTTTATTGCTGGTTTTGGTGGTAAATTTGCATTGTTAAAATCGACAGGCCCCAGATGGTGCCAGCTTTTTAACGTAATCGTACTACTCTACTACTACCACATATTGCTCGTATACGTATACAACTTCTCGCATAGAGTACGAGTGTATAAAATCTAGTTTCTGTGCCACATGTATAAAATAAATAAGCAATCAAATCAATAACTAAACTAAAAAACAAAACATAAAAGAAATACTCCAAAACATAGTACTAGACAGGACTGCTCGTTCGTTCGTTTGTTCGCCGTCCATGCAACCAACCAACTTATTCCTCGTACTGCCTACAACTACCAACTCTCTTCTACTATTCGTTACAACTGGCAAAAGTCGTCTTTAGTTTGTAAGCTTGTTTTGTAAATTTGTTAATTACATGCATACTATCTACCATATACATACTACATTCAACTTATATCCTATACTTTTTATACGAGGGCCGTCCCAGAAGCCGCTGTTACTAGAGAATGCTCTCAGTGAATTTGGCAAAATGAAAAAAATTGTTCATCATCATGTGATACAGTACTTTCACTTGAATATTCAAGAAGTCGATGTGGATTCTACCTTAGGGGATTCTTTTCCTTCACTTATGGCCGAGTTTAAACGAGGTCGAATGAGCTGCCAAGATGAAAATCGACAAAATGATGGTATTGGGTGACCGACCGTTGACTAAAAGTTTGTGAGCTAGCTGAAAGTGTTGTGCATCGCATATTGACAGAAAATTGGAGATGAAAAAGCGGTGCCGCGTTTACTGACAATGAAATAAAAATAGTTTCGTGAGGATGTTCCATAAAAATAGGGCTAATTCTTTCCGTCGACTTATAACAATGGCTCAAACGAGAACAATAGACTAAACAAGGAGAATTGGCACCAAAGAAGGCGAAAACAGTGCCATCATGATCATAGCTTCGATGTTTTTGGACGCGGTTGGCATAATTTCAAAAATAATCTTAAAAAAAAAGTACCAAAAAATGAATATTATGCGAACTCATGACAAATCGGCCGCATTGTTCTTCCATCTTTACAATGACATAGTTCACGCTATTGCAATGGCCAAAATCCACGAACTAAAATTCGAATTCGTACGCTATTCGCAAGATTTAGCCCCCTCTGAATGTTTGCTTTTTTCAAATTTAAAAAAAGATTCGGCGAAAATTAGCAGGTAGAGTTTGGGGCTAAGTCTTTTTTGAGGCGATTCCCGGTTCTTATTAAAAGGGAAAAGTGTACTGACTTTAAAGGAAGAAGCTAGGTTAAGAAATAAAAAAAATATGCAAGGTTTAGTGCTTTTGTAGTCAGCTCGGCTAATTCTGGGACCACACTCGTATAGATTACATATATATTTATATTATTATATTTATATTAGCCATGTACTTGTATTTGTCCTTTGTTTGGTTCAAAACAAAAAATAACAACAACAAATGAAACGCTCTAACACTCACATTGTCACACGTTGTTATTTTGCACACGTTCGTTTTAATTTATGCGTAGTTCAAATTCTATTTACATTTGTATACATTTATTTAAATAGAGCACACATTATTTATTTATATAAACAAAAAATAAAACTTTAAAATTGCCTACATCTAATATATACATATACATACATATTTATATATATATATATATAAAAATATAGACTTTATTATATTAAGTGTAACTCTTAAATTTGTACTAACTGCCACAAGTGTTAAATAAAAACAAAAAAAACAAAAACATTTTTTGTAGTCGTGAAGTGAATTTCAATGCTGCTTATAAACCAATAAATAAACAACAACACTTAACTAATTCCTTTTATGTTTAGTATAAAACTCACATAGTACACCACATATTGTATTTGCCACGCAGCTTAAAACATTTAAACATATTTAGTTTATCTGTATATCTGATAAGTTGTCAGCACAGGTGCTGGTCAGGCCGCTCCTTAAGTAATTAGTTGAAACTAACCACGCACGTACCTCCATTCAATTTTTATATACTACCTAAAATTGACAACTATTAAAGCTATACACTATTATATCAAACTGAAATTGTTGCTGTTTTATTTATTACTCCAATACGATATACATACTACATACATGCCAAAAGAAATAATACTCGTACATTATTATTATTATCGTGTAAAAAAGAATTGAATTTCATTAACCACATAAACACACACACACACCAACACATACACTCATAAATTTTCGTTTTAAGTAAGTAAGTATGTATGTTTGTTAATTTTTCGAGCATGGCTTGTGGCTTGTTGGTTGTGTTATACTTTTTGTTGGAGCAAGGGACACAAAAAAAGAGAAGGCAACAAGGGTTGGGGCTATCTCAGGCTTATGAAATAATATACCCGAGAGTTTTGCGCTTAAACTACTACAGTTTAATGAATCACTTGATTAGCGTTTATTTCCCTTTTCTACAAATTCCAGCTAAATAAATGTTAACAGAACAGAGCAATAAGCGTTTACACAAGTAAGTCTCAAGCAGGGATCATCAGCAATCCAACCAAAAAAAAAAGAAACCTCTTCGTGCTTAGGCACGCAAACCAAGGCGCAGTCGCAGCCTCGAAGAAGTTGGTACAACCGAGCGCGCCTACCACCTATTTGTGTTTAATTAAAAAGGAAGTGCGTGCAAAATGCTAAACTCCAATCATTCGGGCAGCTCCAGGCGTCCCTTCTCGCGCAATGCAGCGTCAGCTCGTTCACATCGTGGTCGCATGGTATTCTCGCCACATGCGCATCCCCAGCATGGTCACGGTGGGCAGCAACAACAACAACACCAACAGCACCAAATTCAACAGTTTCGTGGCGTTCCCGGCCACACTCCCTGGTGCAATGTTAATATCAATGGCAGCAATAACAACAACAACAACAGCAACAATAACAACAACAACTGCAACGCCAGCAACAAGGATGCTCTCGATGGAAGAAACTTGAATTGGTAAGAGCTGAGCAGCTGTTAGAATAAGATTTTGGTAACAACAAAAACAACAGCAACAACAATTACGTTAGAATTAAGTGACATAAAAGCGAATTTGACAAAAAAAAAAAATAATCCTTTATCCCGCCGATCCCACACCAAAACGTTATGCCTCGATTTACCACCATATATAAAATCCTTGTAATTTGTTTCCACGTTCCTCTTATGGCTACAACAGTTTCTCTTCTTTCAATATACAAATCAATCTCTCTCTCTCTCTCTATCTCCGTCTATCTACTATCTACTATATCTATACTATTTCAAAAGTATCTAATACACAATTAAAATGAAAATCGCTTTTAGGTTAAAGGGAGAATTTTGTAATTAATCGCGTAACACAAAAGAGCAGCCAAAAAATATTGTTGGCTTTTGAACGAACCGTTGAATTTTCGAAGCACTAAAAAAATCGTTTGCATTAGAACACCCTGTAACAGGAACAGCTAATCTGTAATTGCAATATTTAAATAAATAAATAAATAAATAAAAATAGCGCTGACCTGCAGCTTAATCTATAACTGTTACCGGTTTCCTGGTGTTCGGTGTTCCAATGCCATTGCGTTCAAAACTGATTATCCTGTTCATTTGTAATTTTTGTTATAATTCGTATACATTGTTTATGTTTGGTTATTGTCGATTGGCACATCTACCTACTAACTATCGTTGTATCTATTTGCATTTACATTACCCTAAAACAAAAAAATATATATATATATTAAATCGTTTTAAACAAATTTTCTAAATGTACATTTTATAACCGCTTTTATTATGAATTATGTACAAGCGAAAATCCGTAGTGTTTAAATGATTTGAATATAACAAAATCAAACAACATTACATATAATTGAAACCTTAACAAATTTGAAATGTTTAAAATTAAGATTATAATTAAACAAAAACAACCAAAAAAAAAAACAATATGAAAAATGCATGAAGAGCACTTGAAAATGGCGAACAACATAAGTAGAAAATGTTTTGTATAAGTTCTGTAGTTGTTTTTTTTTTTTTTTGTTGTCTAAAACGCTTCTTCATTTGCGTAAACCACGCTTTCCGGTCTTCCAGCATGCTCATTTAAAACATCCTATGTTATTAAGAAATGGGCTTTCTAAAATCTCTGTAAGCCGTAGTGATAAATTATTCGTACTTACCGATTTTTACATTATCGTATATGACAATTGTTTTAATTTATGAATAGTTTTTGATACGTGTGTAATATATATTCTATTTAAATGGTTTTGGCTCAATTAACAAAAACTATACCATTGTAAGATAGTCTCTTGTGTCAAGAGCAACTCTCTTTCGGGTGGTTACATGTACTACTATTTATTTTCTTAGTTTTGCAATAAGGGCGGCTACCTGACATAACCGCGCCTGCCATAACCGCGAACTATTTTTGTCATAAGCGCGACTTATGAAATATTAGTGAAATAAGCGCGACTCTCTTAATTTTAATTTTGTCGTAAGCGCGACGTCCAAAAATTGAAAAATTTGCGTTCGCGCTTATAACGAAATTTTTTGACATTACCGCGACTGCTATTTTTTTAAAAATGCGGTGTCGCGCTTATGACAATTTATTTTGTTATTAGCGCGACAGCTAAATTTATAAAAATTTCGAGTGAATGGAAAGCCACAACAATATCAAAATTTAAATTGGTAGTTCAATGAAGGAAAATCACAATATTCGATGTGTATTGGATGTGATTGTTTTCAAGTTTCGCTATTATAACAAATAAAAATGACATTACCGCGACAAATAAAAATCAATTTTTTTGGTGACGCGGTAATGGCAATTTGTTTTGCCATAAGCGCGACACTTGAAAACGTGATTTGTAATGTTCGCCCTTATAACAAAAAAAAGTCGGGCGCGGACGATTTTGGGATACCCTGTACCACTGCTTGCAATAAAATCCGGTAAATTGCTTACGAACACCAAAAGACATTTGATTGCCAAATTAGATTATGATACCTTCATAAACAACCAAAAACAGACGAATTTTTAATCAAAAACTTTTTTTCGACCGATCGGCCCTATGGGAGCTATATGATATAGTCAACCGATTTTGATAAAATTTGGTACAGTGTTGAAAATCTCTAAAAAACTTCTGAATGCCAAATTTGGTTACAATATCTTCACAAACAAACGAAACACAACAAATTTTGTACAAAAAGCGTTTTTTTGACCGATTGGCCCTATGGGAGCTATATAATATAGTCAACCGATGTTGATCAAATTTGGTAGAGTGCTTGAGAACTCTAAAAAACTTCTTAATGTCAAATTTGGTTACAATATCTTCACAAACAAACGAAACACAACGAATTTTGTACAAAAAACAAATTTTCGACCGATCGATCCTATGGGACCTATATGATATAGTCAACCGATTTTGATAAAATTTGGTACAGTCTCTAAAAAACTTCGGAAGGCCAAATTTGGTTACAATATCTTCACAAACAAACGAAACACAACCAATTTTGTACAAAAAGCGTATTTTTCGACCGATCGATCCTATGGGAGCTATATGATATAGTCAACCGATTTTGATCAAATTTGGTACAGTGTTGAAAATCTCTAAAAAACTTCTGAATGCCAAATTTGGTTACAATATCTTCACAAACAAACGAAACACAACAAATTTTGTACAAAAAGCGTTTTTTTGACCGATTGGCCCTATGGGAGCTATATAATATAGTCAACCGATGTTGATCAAATTTGGTAGAGTGCTTGAGAACTCTAAAAAACTTCTTAATGTCAAATTTGGTTACAATATCTTCACAAACAAACGAAACACAACGAATTTTGTACAAAAAACAAATTTTCGACCGATCGATCCTATGGGACCTATATGATATAGTCAACCGATTTTGATAAAATTTGGTACAGTGCTGTGGGTTTCTAAAAAACTTCCGATTACCAAATTTGGTTATGATATCTTCATAAACAAACGAATTATCCATCTAAAACTTTTGCTTTTTTTCGAGGTCCTCTGAAACACCCCTATGGGAGCTATATAATGTAGTCCCGATATCAAAAAAATAAAATAAACTTGTCTCCTATGGATTAATAAGGGATCTTATCTGAAAGTTTGGTTGCTCTAGCTCTTACCATCTCTGAGATCTAGGCGTTCATACGGACAGACGGACATGGGTATATCGACTTCTCTAGTCACTCTGATCATACTTTAGGTAACTTTGGGGGGTCTCCGACGTCTTCTTCTGTACGTTACATACATTTTCGGCTTGCACAAACACAATATACCCTTTGTACCATACGGTACAGGGTATACAAATTGTCATAACCGCGACACCAAAAAATAATTTTTTCAGCTGTCGCGGTAATGTCATTTTTGTTTGTTATAATAGCGAATGGGCTAAGGAAATGTTCTGCCACAAACGCGAATTCGCGGTTATGACAAAAATAAAAGATGTTCGCGGTATTGTCATTTTTTTTTTGTCATAACCGCGAATCCCATACAAAACTCAGTTTCGCGCTTATGACAAAAATAGTTCGCGGTTATGGCAGGCGCCATAAGGGCTATAGTACTCATATCTGCACACATTTCAAGCTACATATACAATATTTTCAGTTTTGTGCAATAAGATCTTACTCGGACAACAAATTTTTAAGTTCCCGATTTATATTTTTCAATAAATTCAAATAATTGGTTTCGGTGTTGCAAAAATAAAGTTCATTGCAGGGGGCACAAGAATAGTGAGTGCAAGTGCTTTTCATGCATCCACCAGAACTGCTGACACAGTTGAACATTTGTAGTACCAGATCTTTTGTAGTATCTATTGATTTATGTACATCACGAAACGAGTGATTTTTTATTTCAGTTACGTAATACACCAAAAAATTTTTATTTACGCATAGTTTTGCTTCACGTTTTACGCAAGAATTCAGTTCATGAGTAAATATTCTATGAAAAAGTTTATTTCAAAACCTTAAATGCAAGCGTCAAAGTGCAAGCCAAGTAAAACTTAGTTACAAAATTTCCTCTTTATCCAAACGTACAGTATTTAGCTAGTTTGTAATTTTTTCAATTCAACATTTTAAGAATGATGCATTTTAGTTGAGTTTGTTGATTAATTGATTGGATTGGATTGAATTGAATTGGATTGGATTTATGTAGATATGCGCTTAACTGTATTGGGTTAGGCAGTTATGTAATCGTTTGGCAATTGGATCAAGAAACTCAGCTTAATGTATTTACTTATTTATTTGCATTTAGCACACTGCGGCTTAGAGTGTTTGATGGGCAAGTTTAATGTACTGCTTCTAACTACTCGATTTTTCAAAGAAAAGAAAATTAAAAATACTTCTACATAGAGTAGAACTTTTATTCAGCGCATTTTTCCCCATTTTGTTTGATTTTACTTTGATTATTTTTACCATTATACTATACCTATGTGCTAAATATTCTTATATCGTACATATATTTATGTATATGTGTGTGTGTGCTCTATTAATGCCCACTCTAGAGCAATAGCAACAAATAATGATATACATTTAGTCTTTGTCACACTCTGTTTACCATGTACCTACTTTATAATATAGTATAATTTCATATACATTTTTCAATCTAAAAACTTTCCTTGTTTTAATTTAGTATACTACTATATATAATAAGATCAAAAAACAAAAAGGACACTGATTACGAATGTGAATTTTCGAAGCTTTTGCAACTGCATATTTATCCGTAGCCTTTAAGCTTGGTACCCAATTACTATCTTCCATCTTTTTGCAGTGTAATAATATTAATACAATTTATATTTGCATATATGTACTACATAAAGTGTAAATCATTTATAATGGATCAAGTTCTTCTGCCACCAAAGCTTCGCATGCTGTTTTGCTGTTGCTTAATTAAACTACTTGCTACTTGCGAAAGACTGACTCTTTTCAAAGCGCACCCCGTTCAGGCAACGCCTTCCACCATAAAAATCCAAGCTTTGACAAAGATTATTTGTATTTTGTAAGCCATTTTATTTTCATAAATTTTGTTTTAATTATACTTTTTGTGAACTTTGTACTTACCTAAGAACGTAAGTATATTGTAAGCATGTTGTGACTCTTAGCACTCTCCAACTTTCTATCTTTCGCTATTCCTGCTCTGTCGTGTTTTTAGCTTAGCTAGCTAGTTGGGCGGACACGTTCCGTATCCGTTTCATTCCGTTCCGTTCCGTAACACAGTTAAACACCGTTAAATTTTGTGTCTTTTGTGATTTATGTAAAACTGTAAAGTAAAACTCAATGTGAGCGCAAAATATTGTCTTTACTTTAGAAATTTGACTTTTATTGTTGATTCTATAAGCGTAGTGTGCATAAATGCAAAAAAACAAAACAAAAAAAAAATGAAAGAAACTTAGTTGCATATGTATTTATTTCTATTAAATGCATATATGTATATGCGTGCACATCTAGTCAAAGGCCAGATATGCACGCACACCAACACTGTTGCAAATATTTTTATATGTGTGTGTGTGTACATACTGATATAACATATATACGATATTACTATATATATCTAATATTCAAACTAATAATCTAATTATTGCATTTTGGCATTTACATATATTATTTTTATCTTTTTCGTTTTTCTTTCTTCTTCATATCAAAAAAAAAAAAAAAAAAAAAAAAAAAAAAATACACTGCAAATAATTTATATAAATACGTATATATGTGTGGCTACCATTGCATATATATACTACTACTACTACTACCTACTACTACTACTACTACTACCTGTATATGTATATGCATAAATAACTATATGGGTTGTGTTTATACTACTACCACTGCTACTGCATTGACTTGATTGAAAAATTTTCAATTGTATCTCGTAAACCAATATTTTACATATATACTATATATATATATATTATGTGTTACATATGTATTACTTAATTAAAACGCAAACGCAAATCTAAATCGAAAATCCAGCGATGTACAAACAAGTAATTCTAGCGGAACTTGTATTTATAATAATAGCAACAAAACGCATCACCTACACCACAGTCAGAACCACAACCTCAGCCAACAACACCTTCATCAATTACATACACATGCCCCAAGCTATGATAGCAGTCCGCCACATAGCAACCACAATCAGCATCACCCCTTGTCACCACAAACGCCGCCTCACTACAGCAATAGAAATATTATTAATAACAATAGCAATATAAGTAGCATTCGTCCT
This sequence comes from Chymomyza fuscimana, assembly GCA_949987675.1. Classification (NCBI taxonomy): domain Eukaryota; kingdom Metazoa; phylum Arthropoda; class Insecta; order Diptera; family Drosophilidae; genus Chymomyza; species Chymomyza fuscimana. The sequence goes on from OX465088.1 coordinate 91,893,734, forward strand.
CACCAGAACTATCACCAAAACTACTTTCACACACAAGTGCATCCAGACATTTTTCATAATTTTGTCTCAACACCGTCCCAAACTACATTTGGTTCGATGTCTGTGTCCGTTGTTAGAATTGATCCAGCTAGCTTGTGTTTAACAGTTGCCACTCCATCGACACGCTCCCCCTTAGCAAATGTCCATTGCAATGGTCAAATATCCCGCAACTCGCCACCCCCGCCCATATCCAACAATATTACTAATGATAACCATAATTCCTTTTTAATTGAACGGCAACGTAACCGAAATCATTCCAATAACAATCTTGGTCACAACCAAAACAATCATCATCATAACCACAACCACAACCATCATAGTCAACACCAATACCACACCAATCATTACCAATCACAACCACAACAACAGCAACAACAACACACTAATCGCCAATCCCTCCCGCTAACACGAACGAATTCAAATTCAACAACCGCAACAACTTTAAATTCAACCTCCACAACTACTACAACAACAAATAGTAACCCTACTGATGTTGTGAATGTAAATTCTTGTACCGATATAATTCCTAATGGGTTGTCATCGTCGCCACCTTCTCCGACTTCCAATTCGTGCTCGACCTTCACGCCGTCACGACTACAACCACAACGACGACCTCAACAACATCATCTGCAACACTTATCGATGCCGCTTCTTATGATTAATAACAACCACAACAACAATAACAACCAAATGGCTGAAAACTGTATTAATAATGCACCCATCAATAGCAACAATTCGCAAGGACAGCCGCCAAGTCATCACCAGCGCTCCTACAATGGCCGCCTCAACCCCAACAACAACAATACTGGCAACCCTGGCAATGGGAATCCAAACAATGGAGCCGACTACAATATGAGCTATAGGCGGGCCAACGGAGGAGGGGCTTTCCAGCGTGACTATCAACCACAGCATCCAGGCAATGGACATAATCGTCGCCATAATGGCAACTACGACAGAAATCCAAATAACAACAATGTAAGCTATAGATTAAATTTAATCTCTGTGTATAAGAAGTCGAAGTTCAACTTCCCTAAAAAGTAGTGCACCCTTAGTTACATTCCTTATATTACATTAATGTGGTCAAAACAAAGAAATGGTACACTTATCTTCCACAAACAGTGGGTCACGTACTCATCTAGCACCTTTCGGTTGTTTATCCTTTACCAAACATAAAAGGCATATTCCGTTCGTAAAAATGTATGTAATCTAGAGACGGAATCATCGGAGACTCCCCAATGTTATCTCCAATATGGCCACGAAGATTAAAGAAATTGTCGGTGTGTCTGTCTGTCTATAATTATACCCTGTACCTGTAGGTACAAAGCGTATGCTAGATTTGTGCAATGTATGTAACGGACAGAATGAGGCGTGACAGACCCCAAGTCCTTTATACCAAAATGCTTATCATAACCTCGGGTAGCGATTGAGCCATGCCCGTCTGTCTGTCCGTCCGTATGAACGCCTAGATCTCGGAGACTATAAGAGCTAGAGACACGAAACTTTACCAGCTGGTGCGCATATTTCCTCAGAAGATGAAGTTTGTCGAATCATGTCGGGCCCGTTCCCCCGCTGGAGATTTCGTGAAATTTAACAGAACGATGCGTTATGGTTCCATGCATCTGTGTGTCAAAAATGAACAAAATCGGACAAATACAGCAAAAGTTATAGTCAAAAATGTACAAATTTCACCACCCTTGCCTACAAACTGCGTCAATATTTGACTCTAGGTAATTATGGTTACAAGTGACCTAGAATCACAATTTTTGGTAAGCTGATTCATGTGGCTCTAATGAACAAATCCACATCCAAATTTTATCGGTGCGGCCCCCCACCCCCCTCAATCGATTTACCGTGTTTTCTCCCACACCCCTCAACATACCAACTTGAAACTTACCCCATATACTTTAAATAACTTCTTTGACGTAATTTTCGACTTTCATCAAAATCGGTACTAATTTACGGAACTTATAGGTATAAATATTGAATTTCACAAAAAAAATATATTCCAATTAGTAAGTTCTTAGAAGGAATATGTAGGAAAAATTTTTTCGAGACAAAAGGTACATGGTATTCCACTGTCGGGCACCGCCTCGACTGTACCACATTTTTTTAAAGTTTAGTTTGTATTGGTGAAATGTGGGAAATAAACTTTCGACTTTTTCCGGGATAATTTAAATCGGATCATAGCGGCATAACGAAGATAATCGCAATGTAGTTTTCTAGAGGTGGGAGCTCGAATCGCTGGTTGAGGGTTACTGCTGTTTTATGTTACTATTACCTGGAAATCATAAGTTGCCTTATAATGTAATGCTACAGAGTTTCCAGAAGTCGGCAAACTTTTTTGTTCGCAATACTTTTAAATATTGCAACTCTTCCCGTCTCAACCAACAAAATTTTGAAACTAACCGTCAAATGTGTAACTTTTCAAAATCGGGTTAGACTTAAAAATCCAGAGATTCCACTGTTTTTACACACAATTCTTTTAAAGCACATCTAACCGGATTAAAAGTAAAATTATTAATACAATTTAGTTTAGTGTGAAAAAAGTGTGCCTGACTGTAGCGGGCCAACTTGTTTTTATTTAAGTTGTCTATTCGACCTAGGCCGGTTATCAAGTGTTTTTCATTCTATTGCCCAAGCCATACATGATGCGACTGGTTGTACAACTTGGCTGTGTGTGGTGTCGTTGCATGAAATTCTTTTAATTTTTCGATAAACAACCAAATTATGCAATCTGTCGAATTTTGTATGGCTTGGGTAAGAAAGACGAAATCAAGTCCTTGCAGGAAAAATCTCTATGTTGATTTTAATTTTATTTTTATTTATTTGTTTATAAACAGCATTTAATGTACTTGTTCCAAAACACATGTAAAGGAAGATCCTTAAAATCTGTCAAACCATATGCATTTTCAGCCATTCGACAACAATCGCAACATGGAACAAAATCAGGATGGAAGGGGCGAGCGTAGCTATGGTGGTGCCGATAATGGTTACAACTTTATGCGTGGCGGTTATGGGCGTAATGGCCACTATCAGTTGCCACATGGTCTTGGTTACAGTAATAACAACAACAACAACAACGGCGCATCGACGTCATCCGCAAGTTTAATGAGCGGAAGTGAGTTGCCCTCTGGCTCAGGCCTGTCGGCCTCAACATTGTCGCTAAACGGCCCCGGCGGCCCTCTAAACTCAGACAGTCCATCACGCAAGCGTCGTCGGATTTCTGGCCGACCAAGCCAGTCTCCTCCAGCTATGTGGGAGCCTCGTCGCTCGCAGCGCGTCATGGTAAGATACAGATTGTATTGCCATTGTATTAAGTCTTAAAATAAAAATTCGGAATTTCAGATGCAGCAGGGCAGTCCGCCACTGCGACGTCCGCGTCTGCGTGATGCGGCTACATCAACGCAGCAACAGTCAAACTACCACCTTAATGGTGCACAGCAGCAGCAGTCAAATTATCATCAAGTTCATCACCACCAATCGGCACCACACTATGCGCATCAGCCGCAACAACAGGGCCCATCCCATCCAGTCGCCGCTGCACACCGCTCGCCTTGGGAGTTGCCCGGCAATGTACCACCACAGCAGGCAGTAGGTAATGCCGGTCCAGCCAACACTGTTGGAGCCATCTTGCAGCAGGTACAAGGGCCACCGCCACAGCAGCCAGGCCATCAACAGCCGGTGCCCGCACCACCACCCACCTCACTGATGGTCGATCTTAATCAGGTGCCCGTCAGCCTAGCACTACGTCATGAGCCTATCTGGGCATCATTTTGTACCTATCCGGTGCCGCCTCAAGCGCGCCTTGCGCCCTGCCATCTCCATGGGATTTATACCCAGCCGTTCTCAACGGGTCCGTCCGGTTTGACGGCCACGCCATTACAGGTAGCCCAGATGCCGTCAGCTTCACATGTAGCAGCTGCGGCAGCTGCTCAGCACATGATGCATTTGGGTCACGCACAGCGCGCAGATGTTACGGTGGCTACGATCGCGGGAATGTCCCTAGAACCCCCGAATGCCCATCATCTGGAAGGAAATCCGGCGACAGCATCGGCTGCCGCACAGGCTGCGCATGCACACCAGTTGCCGCCCAGCCATATTCATATAGCTTCAATGAGTGCAGCTGCTGCAGCAACTCATCATTTACATTCCACAGCTGCTGCTGCGGCGGCCGCTGCTCAGGCAACACAAATGTCTACTGCTCCTCAGCAGATAATAATTTCTTCTGAGGTAATATCAACTTTATAACATTATAATGGCCAAGTAATTGTTTTATTGTTAAATTTATAGCGACGCACATTCCCGCCTCATCGGCGCATCCCACGCTTCTGGCCGGCTAATCACGGACCTCATCGACATGTGCTGCCGCCACAGACTCTGGGAGCGCATCAGGCCCCAGTGCAAATACAAACCACCGCAGGCATTATTAATCCAGGCTTTTTGCTGAACTTCCTGTATGTTTAATATTTTATTAACGCCACCTACCTTAACTAATTGTTGTCGTGTTGGTCTTTAGTGCAATGTTCCCGCTGTCACCCTACAACCAACACGAGTTGAGCTCGACGGATACCACTGAAACGGAGAATTACGAGGCATTGCTAAGTTTGGCCGAGCGTCTAGGTGAAGCCAAGCCGCGCGGCCTCACGCGTAATGAGATCGATCAGCTGCCCAGCTATAAGTATAATCCTGAGACGCATAACGGTAAGAAGTTCATGTCCAAAGTCATTTAGTTATTTGATTGGGTTGAGTGATCTCATTCACAAAGGTTTGGACTATTGAATGTTTTTATAATACACAACAGAATTGAGTATTGGGTGTACTTTAAAATATTGAACATTTCAACTAGTACAGTAAACGAAGGCTTAAAAAAAGTCTAAGAAAAAAGGCTAAGTCTAAAACCGAGTTTTCGTATTTGTTGGTAGGGGGGCTCAACAGAGCCGGTACTACGCCCTACGAAACCAAAGCAAGCAGTCGACAAAGCAAGCAGTCCTCTGCTTTGTCTCTTGCTGTTCGCTTAGCTGCATTTTGTATGTAAAAATTATGAAAATTGGCGTTGGCGAGCGACTTATTTCTTCGATTAATCGTAGAAAAGTGATGGAGGACTCATTTTGTAGATAATTTCAATTACTTTAACAAAATATATGGGTAAAATTTCCGAAAAAACCTTCCTGTTTTGAGATATTTGCAAATTATTCGAAAAACACCAAACACGATTTCCAACTTTTAACTTTAAAAAGGCATTGGGCTTGAACCAACAAACCTACAACCTTGATTTAAGTCTTGTTTGATAGATAATTTTATTGGCAACAATTATGACTCTAAGTTTGATAGAAAAAAAGATATGCAAAATCCGTACCAACATATATTGCCAGGGGGCAATAACGATTCCTGAAAGTTTCATCCATAATTTGTATTTTTCCTAACTGAAACTCTTCGTTTACTGTACTAAACGTCGATACTGATACTCATATTTGGATTTTCGAGAATCTTCGATAAGTATCGGTATCGTGCTAAATTTTGTTTTTTATTGTAAATATGTAATTAAATTAAGAACTTAACCCTTTTTTAAATTCAGCTTTAGCGATTTTAAAAACGTGTTTGAAAAATGCGAAGCACGTTGAGCTATACTTGAAAGTATAAAAATATAAATTTTGTTTTCAGGAGACCAAACTTCTTGTGTGGTTTGCATGTGCGATTTTGAGCTGCGACAATTGCTTCGCGTGTTGCCTTGTTCTCACGAATTTCATGCCAAGTGTGTGGACAAATGGCTACGAGTGAGTTCAGATCACCCTATGCGTAGATTTTGTTTAAGCATTTATTTCTTACAATTAACTATTTGCAGTCAAATCGCACGTGTCCAATTTGTCGTGGAAATGCATCGGACTACTTTGAAAGCGCCGATCATCAGCAGCAAGCCCAATCTTTGACCACTGCCGGCAGCAATAACAATAACAACAACGACAGCAACAGTAACAGTAATAATACTATAATGCAAACACCAACTCCAACCCCAACAGTCGCCACTCAGCATAGCCAAGCTGCCTAGAGAGCCAGGCGCAAATAAAAACTCCAAGACATACGCTTTTTTCAAGTCCAGCGTCCACCAGAAGTTGCTTTCACCACAAAGATTCAGCCATGAATGGACAGCAGCAGTGTTAGCCTACACACAAATTGATATACCATATAAAATAGAAAACCTTAAAAAACACAAAAAACAAAAGTATCGCGCAACGAATCCAACTGCCAAATCGCTTCCCCTAATACCAGCAACTTCTATAGCTTTTGTCGTAGATGCTTAGGCGTTAGCTGTTTTTAAGAAATAGATAATATTTATATAAACAAAAATACCACCAAGATTTCATTAAAAGTGCATGTATTGTTAGAAAGAAAACACATATTTTTGTCGATTTCTAAATGTCTACACAAATTTGATGCTGAAGGTCAAATTTAAGCTGCAAGCGAGTAGGCTTAAAAACCTTTAATTGATAAATGTTTTAAATTAGTTTGTTAAGAAAATGAACAAATGATTAGGTTAGATATGCTTAGCTTGGTGGTTGAAGTTCTTTGATTTATGGTCTGAATGAAACTATAATGGACATTGGGACTTTCTATAGCATTCTTTCTTACGTAGGCAAAGCATCATCAAATACATAATGCAAATTATATAAAGGCTTACTATACTTGTACTTTAAATGTATATACAACAAAAAGATATGTATCAAATTAATACAATAGATACTTGTGTCTGCGTGCTTACGTATGCTTTTTGTATTGATTGTTTTTTTTTTTTTTTTTTTCAAGATAACTGACATATGTATGTACAACATGGATTAATTAATTTACTATATAGTCCATTGCATTTTTAATATAATATGTATGTATATTGTACGAACTGAACCCACTGACAAAGTTCTCCTTCTTGCACTAAGCATAATCTTTAAAAAAAAAATGAAATATATACTTATATACAGTATGTACATGTTTTTTGTTTAGCTAAGCGTTTCGTTTTTGTGTTGTTGTGTTTTCACATTTACTATATACATTATCTTAAAAAAAGTCACTAACTTTTGAAACATATAAGCAATCTTTGAAATCGACTAAACAAACCGAACGACAAACGTTTCAATAATTAAAAATATACAAATTTATATGCATATATATATATATATAAACAAAAACAAAAATACATAGATTAAGCATTGGTGGGCTTACTATATTAATAAATATGTACATGTAATATGAGAATGCATGAACGTGTAAACATTTTTATGTAAATCACAAAAAAAAAACAAATTTAATTGAAATTATATTAGAGAAAAGCCCAAAATTATTTTAAACCGTAAACAGAGCAAGCTCAAATTTTCAATCGAATTAGGTTCGGCAGTAAGTAAATAATTTACAACTAACAATGTCTAGTGTATTATGTATGTACTCATTGTGTATATAGATACTTTTCATAAAAACCTAAACCTCCTTCAATCAATGTGACTTGTCTATTAAAAGTAGCACGCTGGCCGAGCATCAGATGCATATACATAGGTAGTTTCCTTCTATTATTATTGTGCAAAGAAATAAAAACTATTAAAAACCATATTTATATACACTAGCGCATGCATTATGGGAACTTTTAAACAATATGCATACATACTATTTGTATACTACAAACATATATAATCCGAATACGTGAATTGCATATGTATGTATATGATGATCAAATAATTTAGCATATGTATACTTAAAGATTCTACATATAGTGAAGACCACACAATAATAATGGCATTAAATTGTCACATCTTACAATATATACTTACAAGTTACCAAAACAAGTAAATTGAAATGATTCCTGCCCTCCATTCGTATCAAAAAAAAAAAAAAAAAAAAAAAAAAAAAAAAATACAATGAAAACTACTAACTCAAAACTTTTTATATAGTATATGCATAAATATACCATTGATCTTTTGTGACATTTGAGAATGGGTATACTATTATAATACACAAATAGAGATTAACTTTATTTAAGCAAAACTGTATGAAATGGATTTTCGTTTTGGATTTTCTTCTATTTTACGGGTACGCAGCTAAAAGTTTTCTTCTTAAAAGCAACAGCATACTAGTTGTATAATAGTATCTGCAATTCTTTTTATATACTCTTATATACATACTATGAAATAAATACATTATTATATACAAAACAATACATAGTTACAAAGTTCTTCAAAAACTATCGCATAGCTTTTTTGAGCACAGCTTGGGAGCACTGTGAACATACGTGTGTGTGTGTATGCCACGACTGTGAGACTTTTCCATTTAAAAACAACTCCTCCACCCAAATCCCATCCAAAACAACGAGCACTTAAAGGTTTAACAAATCGTTTTCTTTTCACCAAGCTGCTGGTATTGTACTAGCATCAACTTAAGAAACAAAAACGTTCTCAATTCTAAATCTTAACGCATAAAGATAAATCTTGATACCTAGTTGATACTTATATAAAACAAAAAAAAACAAAAAAAAATATATGTATGTGTATGTATTTGTAATCTATTTAAATGGTATTTCCAAAAGACCATTGTAAAGGTGTTGTGCTTTTCTAGAATTTTATTAGTAGGTACATCAACTAAAAGAAAAACTTTATTTTTTGTCACAATAAAACGTTATGATACAAAAAGCGATTAATATATAGACTATATGTATATACATACATACCTATATATATAAATGAATTGATTACCTTTTATACGTGCACTGACATACCTACTTACAAGTATATTCATATATATAAAATATATTTACAAAATAATACACAAAAATGCAATTAACACAACTAAGCGATTTGCTTATACTTTTGTATCTTTGGTGTTTTTGAGGTTCCTTTCAACTTTATGCTTCTAATTTTAATCGTCCGTCTGTTTAAAAAAAAATCGTTTGCTTATCTTTTATCGTTTAAATACAATAGTTATCTGAGAAATACACATTTATAAACAAATCAAAGGCTTATCATATATTAAATTTGTAGAAAACCAAACACAAAAAAAAAAAAAAACAAATGAAAAATATTATAAAGTTTTGCTGTGATGTACGTTATATATATTTAATTACATAAATTGCAATACAAAAAATATATATGAAACATAATTCCAAATTATTACAAAAATATAAAAAAAAGTATTTTATGCATGAAAACTTTAACTCCAACAATATGTATGACATATGAATAAATGTCTAGAATTTGAACAATGAAATTAATGCAATTTTAAAAGTGACTATTATTTTACAATTTTGTAGAGAATAAAAATTAACGAAAACATTAATAACAACAAACACAGATGTAACTTTAATATTAATTGTATAATCAGTTAACCAGTTAGTATTAAACCAAAATATTTTCAATAAAATTTTAATGATCCCTAACCGCGAAATGCAGTAATCAAAAAAATCAATTTCGATAATATTTCTTTCCTTTGGTTGGCATTACAATATTTCGAATTGAATTCAATTTAACTGCGTATCTTTAAGCTACAATATCTTATCCAAAAGTCACTTTCAGAAAAATGTCACTGACGTTATTATTCCGGTTAGGGATCGATATTATAATGAGCTAAACGGGCATTTTTTTAATGTTAATTGCAATAATTTCAATTTTCGTTTTTGTTTTATGTCGCAAAATTTCAATAAAACTAACTCAATGAACGTAAATAAACTGGAAGTTTTTATTCTTTAAAAAATTTTTGAATAAATTGTACCATAATTAAATAGTTAAGTGTTATTTTATTTTTGTGATTATTATCGATTTGGTATGAATTGCATTCTTCGACTATTTTCAAGCTGAAAAGACGTACGCCAGTTAAAGTCGCTCGCGTACGACTTTGGGATACCCTGTAACATCCAATTCATTGCAATTAAATCCGATATATTGCTTAAGACCTCCAAAAGATATTTTATTTGCCTTTGGTTACGATGTTTTCATTAACAAGCAAAAAACAGTCGAATTTTGCACCAAACACTTTTTTTGACCGATCGGTCCTATGGGGTATGATATAGTCAACCGATTTTGATCAAGTTGGTAGGTACAGTAATTGTGAACTCTAAAAAAAACTTCCGAAAATAAAATAAACTTGTCTCCTATGGAATAAGGGATAAAGGATCTAATTTGAAAGTTTGGTTGCCCTAGCTCTTCCCATCTCTGAGATATAGGCGTTCATACGGACGGACAGACAGACGGACATCGGTATATCGACTTCTCTAGTCGCCCTGATCATACTTTGTGGGGTCTCCGGTCTCTGTATGTTACATACATTTTCGGCTTACACAAACTTAATATACCCTTTGTACCATACGGTACAGGGTATATGGCGACCTGCAACGCCATATTGGCTCTACATATCGAGTCAGCAAGCGCTCACCATGCTTTGGATCAGTTTGATATGTTCGATGTGGACTCGATAATTCTGCAAACTTAAATTTTTTTTTAATTTAGACAGTCAGCACGAACGAATCGAAAGATTTTTGTGACTTTGTTGGTTCCACATTCAGTAAATTGCTCAATCACTGCAAAACGCATTTTGAAAATTTTGAAGGTTTAAAATCATATTTTCTGTCCCAAAAGATCCGCCCTAAAATCATAAAAAAATTTCTTTGTGAGCGATTTTTCTGAATGTTTTTTGTATTTCGCCCTCTCTTATATGCCAATTTTATATGACAAACTGTTAGGCGTTAGAAAAAGAATCTAACAGCATTTTGGAAACTTTGGAGGTGATTGATTCTGTTCTTAAGTCTTTGCGCAACAGATTCGAACACAAATTTTTGCCTTTAAAAGTTAAAAGTATTCTCTCGAAAACCCGAAGTGAAGGCCAAGATGCTGAATGTGATCATTTTAGAAGCTTTTAATGTTTATGATTAAGCCCTCACATACTTGGAGAAATGGACCCATTCACTTCAAGAGTTTCACGTGGCTTAATTTGAAATGTCGTCTGTCGAGAAAATGGGTTTGTATTTAAAGGACGGTATGCAGTTCTACTTTTCATTTGATCGAAATGAGGGCGAATTGAATTGAATTGAATTTGAATGAAGTTTTTTAGCTCTAAAAAAAAGGATGTTGGATTTTTTGATCAGTCAAGGATCGATAAAATCTGTTCGTTCTTCGCTGCACATACCAATATTGCATCGTTGAGCGCATTTTATCGCTTGAGATTGCTCAATGGACTGATGAGTGGAATCGATTGTCCGTACCGACCGTGCGTGACATAATTACGGTCCAGTCTAATTTCAAAGATAGAGTTCAAGAGATATTTACAGCGTCCACCGTAAAATACCTCGGGGCACATCTAGACAGAAGACTGACTTGGAAGGACCACATGAAAGCGAAACAAAAACAGCTAAAATTAAAGACTAAAAAAATTTACTGGCTTTTACGCCCACGGTCGCAACTCAGCCTTTAGGCTTTACAAGGCAGTCCTTAAGCCAGTTTGGACGTTTGGACCTTATTTTCAAAAATTCTTATGCGCCCTGTGAATGAGATATCGCTACCATTTTTTTGTTTTTGTTTTAAAGGTATATCTTTTATCTTTCTTCTTCTCCATAAACTGACACCCTGCAAAACACACACACACACACCTGCGTATGTGTACACACCTTTTTTGGACATATTTTGAACTGTACACTAAAAATTATTGAATGTAAATTTTTGGTCTTATGTACATCAAAACATGTTGACAAAAGAACAAAGAAAAATTTAAATTAGTTTATGACGTATCCAGAAGTGATTGCGAGAGTTCTAGATGAAACTGTTTCGGATATTCTGGGACGACGAAACCATCGGTATTATCGTTTCTAACTGAAAAATCGAGTCTGTAATTTTCACCACCACTCGACAACAAGTGTCTCGCCTTATCGAGATTCTTTTTCTTTCTGGCTATCACAAACTTCGTCAGATAGAGTACCTTTGGTAGGTTCAACCGGATCTTGGGCTTCCGGCTTTGAAAAAGAAGTTCAAGCAAGTTGGGATTTTCGGCACGCATTTATCAATTGATGAACATATAACTCCATATTTCGCCCGACATAGTTAATTAGAGCGAAGCCAATTCGCAACGACTTCAAATTATGGTGCCTCTATTCCGATTCAGGATATATTTTCCATACCATTCCATACGCTGGCAAAGGAAGTTCATTTGACAAAACCATTGGGTTCGGTGCGTAAAAGTATCTCTCTATAATCGAATCCATGAATCGAAGAATCAGAGATACATGCGTGTTACAACGACAACTTCCTCACGTCATATTGTTTACACTGCTTGCCGAATGAAATAATGGTTCGGGCAATCGGTATTGTGGGATCAAACCGGCTTAGAGAAGCGAACGGTTAACTTGCAACAGGGAAAAATCTGAATAATCGTTCGTACAATAAGTGTCTCGAAAAAACTAACTCAATATCTGTCGTGTGGCAGAACAATGCCGAAGTGACAGCCGCTTTAAACTTCATTGCAGTGGAACCAACGAAAAGCCTCCATATATTCGCAAGCAGAAAGAAAAAGAAAAGAAGCTTACGATCACTCTACCTAGAATAATATGTGGGTACAACAAACATATGGGAAAAGTATGTTTGCCTCTCAAGCTGTCTGCAACTACTTATTTCCTATTATTTTATTTTCTTTTGTTCAATTTCTTTGCTTTCATGTAGTTTTAATAATTTCTGGTAAAATAAATTATCAAAATGATACGATTTGACATGATACTTTACTCATCCGAGACTATTCTATTTGTCGAGCAATACGCCAGCGTTGCGTACACGCAACATGACGTCACAGCCTTCCTAGGTGTCAGAAAATTTTAAAATTTTGCAAATAACTTGTCTAAGGCAAATGAAAAGCCTCAACATTGATTTCATTCAAATAAAATTGTTTTTCGCGAAAACAGCGAAAATGGGCTAGACGTCGAAATCTTTCAAAGATATCAATCTGTAACTCTAAGAAACATTGCAGGCGCTCCTTGGTATAAAAGCAGCCAAGAAATACACAAAGACTTGAATGATCCTAACGTCAAAGATGAAATAAGCAAAACATCGCGAAGATATTTAGAGACACTGTCTAATCATGACACTGGCAATTAACCTACTAGACAATAGTATGGGCGTTAGACGTCTGAAAAGATTTCATATTCTGGACCTTCCAGATCGAGTTGTACAATACTAACCATTCGCAAAGCACAATCAATCCTGTCATTTTTGTTTTACTAATAAAATTTGCTGACAGATTGCAAATAAAAATACATTACTAAAAACAAAAAAAAAAATTGTTACTTGCATATTGGAATTTGTTTAAAAAGTGCGCCAACTGGCCAGCTATCCATAAGTTCACATTGTAGAGTTTCCACACTTTTTCAAACAACTAACTAATTAATTTATTTTTTCTATTTGTTAACATCTTTCAAAGATTAAATTCATTTTACTGACATCAAATACATTTACTTAAGTAAATAAAGCCAATTAAATTTCATTCCAACAGCTGCGATCCAAACTTTTCAAAACGATCGAAACGAATCTTGTCATGCTCACCGCAATGAATATATGGAAAAATGGGTTTTTGCACGACGACCCTCTTAGGCATTCGTTATTAAATTCAATTAAATTCAATTAAACATCTTCAAACTTTAATCATTTGAAAAAATTCTTGTATATAACCTCTTAAGTTAAGCCTTTTTTAGCATATTTATTTTCCTTTTTGGCTTATTTTAGAAACTTTTTTGTCTCGCAACTTCTGGCAACAGTGCACAAATTGGCTCATAAATCCCGCACACAGCGTATTTTGCAACACTTAACAGCTAAACAAAATAGAATAGGGCCCGAGGAAAACTTGAGTTGAGAGTTGAAACTCAGCTCTGTATATTTTGTCGGGGCAAAAGTACTATACATTTCATCTCCTCAACACAACAACAACAACAATCACTTTAATTGTTTTAATTAAAATATATCAATGTTTCGATATAGGCATATTTTTAAACGGAATATGGCGATTTTCGATAGTTTTGTGTATCGAGTACAAAATCTGTCGCGATATTTTACACAACCGATATAACAAACTCAAAGTGCTCGATGTATTTTATAACATGAGAAAACACAAAATGAGAACCATAATAATGGAGAGTTCGAGGTGAGCGTAAGCAAACGCAACAGCAAGCGAAGAAAAGTTAATATTGATTGAAATTTCTGCTAAAAAAATATATATATAAATATAAATTTAATTATATATTGTAAATGTCTCTACTTTAAGTGATATAAATCAAATATATGTGTAACGTTAATATTTTAATACGCGCAAAATTACAACGAGTGAAGCTTCAAAAATTAAAAAATCAGCATACAAAGAAATCTTGCAGCGCACCAACGGCAAAAAATATTACATCTTTGTGCGCGGCCATTCAGCCAATTTCGTGGATGTTCGTTTAATTTTCGGGAATAAAAAAACTAATAAAAAATTTTAAAACAACTTCATCGCTTCGGTGTATATAAAAGTTTAATACATTCAACTAAATCAGTTGAGATTGTGATTTTTTTTTAGCCTTTGTCTTTAGGTAAAGAGAAAGCTTTAAGCGGAATTAAAAAATAAATGCGAAGCAAGCAACCCGTCGCCATTTTGAAAGTGATTTTACAATACATGCAAATATATTCCAAATACACATTAACAAACACACATAAGCAACCCCATCATAAAATATACAACAAAACCCAATTTCTGTAGTTTTAATAACCGGATAATTAAAGAGAACTGGAAAGCAATAAACTTAAATTCATAAAAATAAAATCGGTGGTCATATTAAAACACATTTATGCATTAAAAAAATTTAAAGTGGTAAAAACGCAAAACAAAATCCCCCAACTGCAATCGATAAAAACAGAGACACAACACAGCCGTCTTCTTCACATCGTACTTCACCAACGAGTTCAAGCAAGGGTGCGAGTGAGATCACAACAGCGACTACACGCACGCAACGTTTGTGTGAAAAGGTTTACAACTTAAAGGTAAGTTGTCGCATTGTGCTGTGTATGTTCATATTAAGCTTTGTACTCGTTGGACTGGCACCTCTACCTCTACTAACTAGTTCCCATACGTCAATAGCAATAGGAGTCCGACAAATAGCTTTTGTGGACGTAAATAGCAATATGGGCAAAACAAGAAGCGGGTTTGTGGGATTTTCAACAATTTTCCTCTTATAGTTGTGACCTGCCAACGTTTTTAACTTTCTTCGGGGAAAGGTGGGTAGCAGTAGGTAACTGTCGCGGTGGAGTGGTTGGTGGAAAAAATTAAAATTAAGAAGCAAAATGTACAACAAAATTTAATTTAATTTGCGTTAACACATGGATAGATGGAATTCTTTTGTAATCCTGATCATTTTGTTGGAATAGATGTTGTGGGTTCTTATTTGTTTCCATAGGTGTTACACACATACATATTTCTTTTGCAGTAGCTTAATGTATCATAAACAGGTAACATAGGGAATCATGACGCCTGTTTTTTCCTATGGTTTTACCCTCGATGTTCCGCTAAGCAAAGTTTGTTTACCTGTTTTTTTTTTGTTTCGTTTCTTGTTTTTTTTTTGCAACAGGGACCGGCCCAGCTTGGATGAGAACCCAAAGCAACCGCACTATAAAACACCGAAAAAGGCAAAAGGGAAACGGCGTTTGCGAAATTAGAGCTAAGGATAGCCTAACAAAAAGAGATAAATCAACAGACTGATACACAATATATAACGTTTAAAGTAAAACTATATATTTCATAAAGTAAATAAGAAGCTGTACATAAGGGACAAGACAACCCGGACCCGGCCTGAGCTGACTAAGTGCGCCAAACGGTACCCGTTAAGCGCTGCTGGACCTCTTCCCACACGTTACCCTAACGTTGGAAATAACCAAAGATACACAAAAAGTGCGCAGCGATAAAAACTCAACAGACAGAGAAGAAGCAATAATAAGAACAACTGCTACGTAGCATTGCGCAGGTCCGAGTTTGTTTTGATTATAAACCAATTGATTGATTTTAAGTGTGTGTGATATTTAACGTTAAGCATTAATTTAGCAAATAACAAAAAAAAAAGTGAAAATAAAAACAAGCAGAAATTGAAAAGAAGATCGAATCAAATCACCGCTTCGCTTAGGTCAAAAAAGGAGAAATAGGAAAGCGGCGTAAAAGGAGAGAACCGAGCTTGCAGAAGAAGCAAAAGTAAAAGAAATTAATATGACATACTCGCACAATAGCGTTAGAAACAACTTCAAAATGACAACTGCATCAGCAACAAAATCCATACGTTTGAAAAAGGGCACAGCGGCGTCGTCGGCATCTACCACGACTCCGCCTCCCGTAACAACACCCTCGGTAACTGCACATTCCAACAGTATTGCCAGCAGTACAAATTTGAACATCAACAACAACAACTACCACTTCCATCAGCAGCATCAGAACGGCGCCCTAAGCACATCACCAACTCCTTATGCCGAAAGCATTGGCCTCTGTATTCTGTCCACTCCCACTAACAATCGGCAGCGTCAGCCTCAGCAGCCTCAGTCGGCACCACCCCGCAGCCGTCAGCAGCGTCAATCGCCTCAGCAGCAGTATCAGGCACAAGGCGGTGGAGCCTTTTTCTTTGCCAACAATTCCAGGCGCAGCGCTGGTACAGCAGGTATTGCGCGGTCACCCGGGGCCGCTGCGGTTCGCCAATCGCCGGCAACTATTTTGGGTGGCGGCTTTTCGCTAGCGTCAGGAAACGCTCCATTTGGCACCGGTTCGTCGCGTAAGCAACGCAAAAGCCCAACTACATTTGGTGTCGGTGGCAAGGTTTCACCCCAGCACCCACCACCACTCATACCCACCGCATTGACGCATTTTGCGGGCAGCAAGTGCTTTGACGCACCGGCGCCCACGGCGCTGCCCAAGCCACCGCAGCACTGGACGTTGTCAAAGTCGGAGGAGAAGCTGGCCAGCAGTGCTGGTCCATCATTGCAGTCCCTGCTCCGCGGCGGCGGCGGTGGTGGTTTCTCAATGCACTCGTCCAACAACCACCATCAGCTCGTTGGTCATGTGATCAAGTCGTCTAAACGCAATTTACTTGACGACTTTGATACGCAAAATTTGAAACTGTTGCTTAATGTGCAGTCGTAACCGATCCTGTTGCACCTAAGACGATATCCGACGACGAACCACGCTGAAATATGAGGACCCAGAAACACGAAAAACAAAAAGAAAACAAAAATTGTATAAAAAATGCAAAAACAAAAAAAAAAAAACAAAAAAAAAAGAGGAAAATTTAAACTTTTTTAAAGAAACCACACAATTATCTTAAAATGTGTAAATGTTTGTGATCTCAAGTGTATCATAAAACAAAACAATAAAAAATGAGAAGCTACGAAAAGAACTCAAAGCAAAAAAAATATATATAAATTTATAAATAAAAAAAAATATCAAACGTAAACAAATGAATAAACACAACGACGAAGATAAAAGAAATAATTCAAATACACAATAATAAGATGCAAAATTCATCCCAAAAGAACAACAGTTCCCCGTTAACTTCAAAATGCAAATTTTAAAAACAAAAAACCTTAACAACAACCTAAAAAAAAAACTTGAACTAGACGAATGATAGCTTGGCAAAAAAATATAAAGTGTAATAAATAAATGTACTATATAAAAAAACAAAAACATTGATAAATTTAACAGGTTAAACGGATATTTCACACAACTGAGCACTGTTTTTAAACGTGATAAGCAAATAGACTTGAAAATTTATTAATAAGTATGAATATGTAACATGTATTTATGAATATATAACTAAAACGACGCTAGAAGCGTTCAACATAATAAGTACACAGTTTTATGTTTATCCAAATGCGGACAAAATGTGCAACGTACCTTAAAAAATGTTGAAATGCATCATAAAACAAAAAAAAAAACAAAAACACCACTACGTAATAAATAATAAATTAAAAAGATTTAATAAAGAACACCCACCAAATCACAAAGACTAATTCAACAAGAACAACAGCAACAACGACAAACTCATCGCCGTCGTCGGCGCAGCAATAAGAGCAGCAGCAGCGCAAAATACAAGCACCTTGGCGCCTCACCCACCCGCAGACTCATCAAACTCAACTTTATGGCCGCTATATCTTAAGCCACAATTTAATGTCATTTGACCTACACACACAAACACATGTACATAAATATATATGTACTTCCATTGCGATTAGTTCAAAACTTTCAAGCTGTACCAACTGAGTTGTTTGTCTAGATTTTTGAAAACTTGTTTGTCTGGCCTATCTCCTACGGCTCGAGATACATGTAACAAATAAGTTTTAAATATTTTTGATATATTTAGTATATTGTATAAACACCTATACATATATGTAAAAAGAATGGCTTTAATTAATTTTTTTTTAAATTAAAAAACTTATTTGAATTGTATATAAATTATATTTTAAATTAAATAAAAATTGCACAACAAAATTTAACGAAACGTGATTTAGATTGCAACCAATATAATTTGTATTAATAAACACATTAATTAATTGAATGGCATACACCATTCAATCGATACTGTAAACAAATGTGAATTTCAGTTGTAAGGCCAACAGAAAATTAATAATTTCAAGAAAAAAAAAAACAAAAAAAAAACACTTATATTTAAACTATTTTTTATTATGAATGTATAAATGCAAACTTTGCAAATTCGTTGATGATGCTCATATTGAAACACTTGAACCCAGTACCTTATTTTCATTATTTAGCATTACTATTAACTGTTAATACCAATGTAAATTATTTAAGCAGATCCTTTCCAATTTTTAAAGTTATTGTATTTTGCATGTAGTAGACAACAGCTGTTGCCAAAACACACTAATTGTAAAATGCCCAGCGAAGAGTTTTGTTATGTATGTTCTTGCCAAACGAATTGGCACCCGAGTGATAAGCCAAAAAGAAAAAAAGAAAATTATAAATTCTTTTGTATTGTATCAAGCACATTTTAGTTTCATATACCATATAAAAATAAAAATTAAAGATTTTGTTTATTGTTTATCCTAAATATATATATATGCAATTGTGCTGCTGCATCTAAAGCATAGTTTTAATATTGATACAAAAAAATTAAAAGCCAAAAAGTCATGCACAGTTTCTAGGTTTACGGTTACTAGGCCGAGTTGTCATATGGTAGCTTTAGAGCTTGTATCTTCAAGTTGACAATTGATTTCCTACTACTACTTAAAAGAGTATTTTAAAGTGCGTTTGTTCAGAGTGGCGAGCGGTGCTCGAACACAAACCAAACAAACTAAATTAAATCTAAAAGTAAAACTAATTTAAAAAGCTTCAAAATCCCATGCACTTGTCGCGCAGAATTTTGCATTTTTTTAAGTGTAAGCTAACATTTCTCATTGGACGTCAATTTAAGAGAAAAAAAATCACACTCATAACCAAAAAAAACTTTTCGAGACAGACCAAAATGTTGCGTTCTTTACTCACTTTCGGATCGCTGCCGATGACAATTTCGGGAACTTTTGAGGCAGTTCAACTCAATGGAAGCCTTTGCAAACTTTACAATAACAACACCAATCAGTACAAATTAATTTCTATTCAATGAATGGTTTTATAAAACACTGCGAATAGATTGCTCGACAGTTCCGCAATTGAGTAAAGAAGGTGTAAGCGTACTAAATTTTATTTTATCTTCAAATTCAAAGACAATTTCAAAAATGTATTGAAGTTCGAATATTATTTTTATTTAATTTTTTTTTTTTCAGTAATGAGGGTAATACTTTATTGCACTCTAATTTGTCATTTAATTTTTTCATTGATCTAATTTACAATTTAATTTGCAATTTTTTGTGATACTTTGCTATTTATATTTACAAATTATAAAAAACGAAAAAAAAAAATCTAAAAAAAAACAAACCCAAATACACAACAATTACCATTAATGGACCATATAAGAAGAAAGACTCTTAACAAAATTGTATAAAAACCCAAGAACAGACATTTTAAGCAATTATGTATTGGAATTATTTTAATTCAAGTCATCTTGTAACATTGAAAAGAAAAATCAGAAAACAAAAACAATAGCTCAAAAAAAGAAAAAAAAACAATAGAAAAGAAAATTTAATAAACAATTATACACGGCTTTTATGAAGTAATTCATTAAAGCTTTGTATAATTAACCAAAACAAAACAAATCTTACTTTGTGTTTTAATTTGCAATTGCACAATTTTCAGTTCACCATGGAAATTCAAATTGGCATCATGTACATTTATAATTACAATTATAATTCCTCACACCCCCTATATAAGATCTGATTGCAGTCTGTCAGAGTTGCCCACAAATCAACTTACGTAAAAGAGAGGAATACTTAAATTTAGAGTTTTCAAATAAATAACATACTATAAAGGAGAAATTAAAAATAACAACAACATAAGAATCTTAATCATTTTATAAATTTGTATTACAACAAAAGCGTAAAGATGAAATTTAACGTATTTTATAGAATTTCAAAACAAATACCGAATATGCATTCATATTGTAGTAAACACAATACTTAACAAAAGATCGAGGAAGGCTACACTACATTAACTATATGTGCATGCGTATAGTATGTATATAACCAAATGAAATAGAGCTCATCAAATAGCGAAATACCAAGAAAAAAAATAAATAGATTTAATAATAAAAAAAAAGAAAGAAACAAAGCCCCTATTTCCATAAATCTCCATCCAAAAATATTACCTATATCCACAACTCCCTTTCCCAAATCCCCAAAACTGTGATCAAAGAGATTAACATATTTTCAATGAGAGATGGCAAGCTTAATGCCAAGAGATCCTACAGAGCTGGATGAAGGAAGTTGCTGAACGGGCTTAATAAAAACGTACACGCTATCCAAATTAGATTATAAAGGTGAGTCTTGGACATGGTTATTATACATCAAAACCAAATGCTAACTTGAACGTTCGAGTATTTGAATTTTTCTTGTTTTAAGAAATTGGGATCCCCTGTACCAACACATTGGAATCAAACCTGATATATTGCTTATGGACTCCAAAAGATATTTCTTTGCCAAATTTGGTTACGATATTTTTATAAACAAAGCAAAAAAAAGTGAAATTTTTTTGACCGATTGGTCCTATGGGGGCTATATGATATAGTCAACCGATTTTGATCAAATTGAGTACAGTGCTGGGGAAATCTTAAAAAACTTCGGAATACTAAATTTAGAACGAAGTTTGCACCCAACACGGTTTTTTGACCGATCGGTCCTGTATGAGCTATATGATATAGTCAACCGATTTTGATAAAATTTGGTACAATGCTGGGGATTTCTAAAAAAAAGTTCCGAATGCCCAATTTGGCTATGATACCTTCACAAACAAACGAATTATCCACCTAAAACTTTGTTTTTTTTCGAATTCGTCTGAAAAACACCTACGGCTAAGCTGAAAGTCGCTGTTTGTCATAGATGGCGTTAACGGGCGTATTAAGACACCATAATAATAATTTCCCTGACCGACTATTTTGTGCGACAGTGCTTTCGAGCATCCTAAACGCAAAAAATCATGGCTTGATCCCCGCCAACCATTAACATCATCCGTAAGACCAAATCGCTTCGGACGTCAGACGATGCTGTGTGTTTGGTGGAATCAGCGGGGTATCGTCTCAAATCGGGAACAAATTGCACCGTGCTCTGCGTGAAAAAAGGCCGGATTATCAACAAAAACATGACAAGCTGATTTTACTCCACGACAACGCACCATCGCACACGTCAAAAATGGTCGGCAACCACTTGCAGACACTGAACTGGGAGGTGCTACCCCCATCCCGCTAATTCACCAGACCTGGCCCCTTCCGACTACCACCTTTTTTCGGCAATGGGCCACGCCCTCGCTAAGCAGAACTTTGAATCTTACGAAGACGTCCGAAAATGGCTTGATGAGTGAGAAGGAATTTTTTTGGCATGGTATCCACAAATTAACCGAAAGATGGGAAAACTGTGTAGCTAGCGAGGGCCAGTACTTTGAATAAATTTTTGTTTGCTTTCTATGAAAGAAACATGTGTTTCTTTGACCAAAAAACAGCGGATTTAAGCTTATACACTTGGCAATGTAACCCCGATATCAAAAAAATAAAATAAGGTTGTCTCCAATGGTATAATAAGGGATCTAATCAAAAAGTTTGGTTGCTCTAGCTCTTACCATCTCTGAGATCTAGGCGTTAGACGGACATCGGTACCTCGATCATACTTTAGGTAACTTTGGGATGTCTCCGACGACTCCTTCTATATGTTACATACATTTTCGGCTTATCTAAAACACATTTATGTAAAAGGAATTATTTTATGTGAAAGGTTGGAGTTAAACAGTAGTATACTTTTGTGGGGCACTGAGGGGTGTCCCCAATATGTAAATTTGCATATTATAGTCTACATGAGCCTACATACCGACCTTGGCACCTTTTTTTTGCAACAGTACTGTTTAAAATTGTCTTTTTGGAAATTATTAGAAAGAAAGTACGCCCTCTTGGTTTTCATTAATTTTTTGGTCTTTTTTTTTTTGTTAGATGAAAGTCTGACATTTATTATGATGGCATTTTATTTGGTAGAAGACCGCTTTAAAGATATTCAGCAAGCTAAAAAAATGCTGAAAAAATCGTCAAACTGAGGATTTTTGTCAAAAGACAACTTCGTCATTGCACTTTTAATTGGAAGATCAACAAAAAAAAATTAACGTGTCAAGACAAGCTGATGCGTTCTCTGGGTGGTGTACATTTTGGTAGAAAGGCATCAATGGGCCTAATTCTTTCGAGAATGACGCTGGCGACATATTTCATCTTATAATATGGGTTTACTTTCATGTTCCTAAGTATATTGGATCACCTTATATTATGTACCTAGTTATAATACAGCACGATCACGATGCTACTTGGTATAATAACTACATGAAAATAATGCTTAATTAAATTCATTTGCTGCTCTTAATAATAATAATTTTTAATGTCCTACTAAATCTTAAATTGTTGACCGAGTAAGCCATATGTGTGCTGACCACTTAACCTGTTCCAAAGATCCAGCCGATTGGAGATTTCAAAACAAAGAAATTTGCTTTTTTGATGTTAATCTATGCTATTAGCTTTTTTTTGACGGGTCGAAGATTTGAAATTCATTCCCAAAACGTGCGTAAAATATCAAACATTAATATCAAAGTCTGGATGGCAATAGGTAATATTTAACTAAAAAAAATGTTACATTAGATATATGCATATATAGATATTTTCTTATGATACGATCAATTTGGAGAGAGGGAAATCCCCAGTGCCATAAGAAAAAAAATAACAATTATAAAATAGACTCCCAGCACAAAAAAAAAACACCATGAAGGTGAGTCATTCATCTGTTTATTAAAAAGATTAAAAGGCACGCATATGTTATACGTATACATATATATGTATATATTACACATATTATATACTTTTACATATGTATGTAGTACATACAAACAAACTCGCTTCTTTCAAATACACGTGCCTTGCATCACCTTCACGAAGCGGTCCAACAACGACAACAAGAAGAATAGTCTTTTATAGTTGGCTTCAACGTTGTTGATGTCACAAGAGCTAAACTGGATTTAAATATCTAACTATTTTTTCAACTTTATACATACATACATACATATGCATATAAATATTTATTTTAAAATTTGTTTGGATAAAGCAACAACTACCCGACAAACGTCTAAACGTTTTTCGATTACGCCAAGTCACTAAATTGTGACTCATTTAGTGCAGAGTAGTAAATACTAAATTCAGTGGGTAATTGTTCTTACTAATGTCAAGCTAAATTCATTTTGATTCAGAATATAAAACTTGGGTCGCGATGTCGTCACAATAATTTCCAATTTTACGCAATTTAATTAAACAAAAAAAATCTTACCAGAGATAGCTTTCCACTCCTATAATAATAATACTTACAGAATTAAAGGGTATTTGGGTTTTTTTTCTTCTATTCTATATCTATAAATTAGTTTCAAAGGATTTAAAACAGATGGTGTTACTGTGTATTAAATCGCGTCGGGTACACTTGTAACTAACTTCATGTTGAAGCCTCACTGACACACTTTTCAATGTGTGTCATTTCTTTGAAGTAAAACAAAAAATGGGTTCAGTTTTGGACAGCCAAAAAAACTTGAAGATGAGGATCCGATGAGATTACTCGATGATGATCCGTATAAAACGCAAGAAGAACATGCAGTATTGTTGGGAGTAATACAAGGAACTATTTCCAATCCGAAAGCTTGGACATTGTGTGCCGTATGAAATGAAGCCCAGAGACATTGAAAGGCGTTTGGTCATGTGTGGAATACTGCTTCAACCGCAAAATCTGAAAGGTTTTTTTCATCGTATTGTTACTAGTGATGAAAAGTGAATCCATTGCGATGATCCAAAGCGAAAAAAAATCAAGGCGACCACCAGGTTATGCATCGAAAAAATTCAGATGTCGATTTGTTTATTAGGTCCACACGAATACTCTCACCAAAATTGGTGATACAACCTCATTTTTTACCGTTACTCCTGATAACCCGAAACGCAAGATATTAAGAAGAACTAGTGAACCCGAATTCATTGCATAATATACAAATAGCTTTGCAGAAAATAATACATATATAATAAAACTGCAGCGCTTGGCCGAACGTGTCAATCGCGTAATTTACATCTGCAGTCGTAGGGTAGCCAGATGTCAGTTTCTAATAAGATCTTTAGTAATTTCAATCGGCCTTCCTTTTCGAACTTTTTATAGCCATGATTGAAATTTTATTTTAGCGATATCCACCAAAATATAGATTTAACCGAAAAAATAACACCTGTTTGCACATCTAGGTGTAAATAGCTTTCGATTGATACCTCATTTGTTGAAATCGCGCGATCTGTCTAGGAGCCTTTGATGTCACAAAAAACGGCCTTGTGTAATATATATATAGATTGGCGACCAATGTGATTAATGCGGCCAAGAAAATTGGCCTAATTATAAATAAAGATAACTCTAAATATACGATAATGTACCGAGCAGCAGCAGAAGACAGCCCAGAAATCTAAACATAATGGATTATTGCTTATTTACCTTGGTGTCTACGTCAGTAATAAGTTATTACTAATAACAATTGCACGCGACAGAGCATCCAAAACCGCTTCTTAGCAGCAAACAGAGCGTTCTTCGCCCACCAAAAAATCAACGGTAATTCCGAGAAACTGCAAACTGCGAGTTTACAAAACCATTATTAGACCGATACCAACATATGGCGGACAAATATGGGCAATGACATCCTCAGATGAATAGGCGCTGCGTGTATTTGAAATGAAAATTCTGTGCAAAATCTTTGGTGCAAATTGGGATAAATATGGGAACTATACTGCGTTTAACAAATGGAGAGGACATTGTAAAATACGCCAATGCACAGAGACTGAGATGGATAGCTCATTTGATGAGAATGGACGCTGGACGCCCACAAAAGAAGATACTACAGTACAACCGAACTCATATACGATACAGAGGACACCCAAAAACACGCTTAATTGACTGCATTGAAAAAGATTTGCGAATACTTGGGAAGACTAACTGGAAGATGCTGGCCAGAGACAGAGGCGAATGGAGCAGGATAGGAGATGAATTTAAAACCTATAGCAATAAATATCGAGGTGTACCAATAATAATATGCAGGAGTATATTTTTTTCGAGAAAAAGGGTACAGAGACTAAATATACATGGTATTGTAAAGACAATTTTTAAAATCATTCGGGTCAACATTGGTCATGCATATGTAAAGATGTTGATCAACATATATACATATGTGCTTTTTTGTAAGTTAAATACATACATACAATGCAAAGAATCGCATAATCAATTTGGTTTTTAGCTTTTGCTTTTCTTCTTTTCTGTTATTGTGCATGCGATAATTGCAATCAACAAAAATTAGTCGACCAACACACATGCTTATGTACTTTATACAAAACCGTCGAAGTCGATTGCGACGTTTGCCTATATTTGTATACACATCGTACATATACTATACATAAACCGACACACAACGCCCTTTGGGGGGGCTTTAATCAAACGCATCGCATAGATTTTGCGAGTTCATGTTGTTTTTCAACTTAAAAACAACCAAGTGTACATACATACATACAAATGTATGTATATGCGATTGTGTGTTTATGTGTGTAGCTGCGTACGTGCGTTTTTCGTTTGGGTAGAGAGGTTTCTACGCAATTGTATCTGAAAGATATTTTTGAGTACACCACACACGCGCTCACACAGACACATTCATAATACATGTTTGCAAGCTTCTGCGTTCTCCGTTGGTCTCCATCTCCACAACAGAGTCGTCAGACAACCGTCCGTCCGTCCGTCCGTCTGTCTGCCTCTTTCCGACCGCCAGTTACCCGTCCCGGTAGCAGAGTGTTCGACTTTTTGTGTTTGCATGTTGAAAAATTTAAAAATATAAAAATAATTTTGTTTAGCATTCACACACAGGCACACCACGTTGATATTGTGTGTATACAGAAACGAATGTTGTATATGTGTGCGTGTGCACGTAATACCGAGCGCTGTTATGTATGTACATACATACTTACATTTGTATGTATGTTGTATATACATACAAAACAACGTCAACGTTTTTTTATTTTGTTGGAATTATTTAAAATTATGTATGTATATCGTGTTTAATATTTTTGCTGCGCAATTTCTACTATTGATTTCCACCCTCCTCCCTCGTCTTCCTTATCCATTTCTGGATGTTATTGTTTTCTCTTGTCTTTAATTTTATTTGTTCTGCTTTTCCCTCTAACTGCTGTTGCGTGTGCTTAGTGTTGTGTTTGTGAGCTATGTATAGAATGATTTTTTTATTGAATAGGGACGCAGATAGCGCCTTGTACCTTATCTTTATGTACAATTACAATATTTAATCATAGGCGCATTTTCACATACATATATGTGTGTACATATGTATGGACATATCCAGGCCCATCGAGAGAGGGGGTGGGGAGGGGGGGGGAGAGAGGAGGAATTCCCCCGGGCAAGGAGTTTTCTCTTACTTACTGTCTTAATAAAATTTTCTGAAATTTTTTTTTTTTAGATGGATAGTTTTTTTTTTCGCGCTAGTCTTTTTCGAGTGAAAAAGTTTGTCGTACTTACAGAACACAATGTTTCAAGCTAAAGGTGTATTAGAGGGGCCGGTACATTTTCCGTCTACGGCCCGGTACAAATGTATGTGCATACATACCCTGCAGTACGGCGTACTAGTATGGAACTAGCGACACGACTAGTCCAGTCTCTAAATTTACATAACTCGCTAGGATAGGGCCATGGTGTAATAATACAAGGTGAGGACAAAAGCGAAAATTACGCACCCATAAGGAAATGTGTGCATCTGAGCAAGAGAAAACATCCCCTTTGCTACTGTAGCGAGAGCGAGTAAGCATAAGGGTGGGCAAAAAGTATTTTTATTCCCTGTACCTATAGGAACAAAGGGTATTCTAGATTTGTGCAATGTATGTTACGGACAGAAGGAGGCGTGGCAGACCCCAAGTCCTTTATACCATAATGCTTATCATAACCTCGGCGATTGAGCTATGTCCGTCTGTCCGTCCGCCCGTCTGTCCGTCTGTATGAAAACCTAGATCTCGGTGACTATAACAGCTAGAGATACGAAACTTTACCAGCTGGTGCGCATATTTCCTGAGAAGGTGAAGTTTGTTGAATCATATCAATATCTTCCCCGTTCCCCCGCAGTAGAGTTTCGCGGTTTTTAGCGACACCGTTTAATATTTTCATTTGAAATTTAACAGAGCGATACGATGTGGTTACATGCATCTTTGTGCCAAAAATGAACAAAATCAGACAAATGCAACAAAAGTTATAGTCAAAAATATACAAGTTTCACCTCCCATTGCCTTCAAACTGCGTCCATGTTTGACTCTACGTAATTTTGGTAATAAGTGAACTAGAATCACAATTTGGTAAGCTGATTCATGTGGCTCTAATGAACCAATCCACATCAAAACGAAACTTTCGAGTTTCATCAAAATCGGTAAAAACTTACGGAACTTATAGGTATAAATATCGAATTTCACAAAAAAAAAAAAATTCCAATTGGAAAGTCCTTAGAAGGAATATGCAGGAATAAATTTTTCTTTTGAGAAAATAGGTACAGGGTATTACACTGTCGGGCTCCGCCTCGACTGTATTACTTTTTTTTTATCTGTCTTGCTGTGCATTTTGTATGTTTGTTTTGCTATTGCTGCTTGTATGTGTTGCTGAAATTTTGATCGTCTGTTACTGGGAATTGTACATGGACTTGTTTTCTTTAATAAATAAAATACTCGGTTAATTTAGTTAAAATTTTTTTTTATTATTTATTATTATTAATATTATTCTACAACAAAATTTTAAAATATTTTTTATTGCCGATTAATCTTCGTATTCGTAAAACCTTATTAAGAAATTGAATGCGTTGGAATACCCGCAGTTTCAAAAAGAAATATTTAACTTTTTCTTCTAAATCAAACAACCACCTTCATTAGAACTTGAACAACAACGAGGGAGGACAAATACGATGATTTGCCGACGGCACTTGCACAACCTCCCACTTTGAACTCTAGTTCGCACTGTTTAAAATAAACATCCACCCACATTAGTACTTCAACAATAACACGCGAGGACAAATACGATCGAATGCCGACGACATTTGCACAACATTTCACTTTGAAATGTAATTTACTACTGCAAGCAAAATAAAGACCCACGAGAGAGCGCTGTTTGGCATTTCCTCACCTTGTATTATTACACCATGGATAGGGCACCAAAATCTGCCGCAGCGCAGTCGGCTCATGCACGGTCCAAGTGTGTCGAATCTCTCTCTCGTTTTTGCTTGATAGCGGTTCTTGCTCTCTCGTGCGCTTTTGCTTACTGCGCTGCTTACTCACACAAAGAAATGTTTGTTTGTATGAGTTTTGCCCATCATTGGACTAGTCTATTGGTATATAGGACTGGTCCGACGTCAATCCATCATGCTTTCAGCTGTGTACTTTAACATTGCCATGTCTTGGGGAGTATTCCCGCTTCGCATGAGCGGTACACAGTTCAGTATACCGTATACGCCTTAGAATGAGCGATATACAGTTCAGTGTACTGTATACTTCTTCGCATGAGTGGTATACAGTTCGGTATATAGTACGAAGGGAACAATTCGGTAAAGTATACTGTGCGAGACTGTACAGTAGTAGTTTATTTCAGATTAACATAATAAAATTACTTCTTCAGTCTTCATGAGTATTTTCATATTTAAACTTCATATAAATCAGGGATGTCCAGGCCCATTGCTCATCTGGCTCTTTTTGTTTTTGTAATGGCTCTTAGGCATAGGCAGCGATGCGCGTGTACATGCACGGCCCTAACTGTATATCACCCAGTGCCAATGCAAATTACAAAAAGAATTTCGAGCGTGCTCTCACTTACTCTCTGTTACTCTCTTTGCTCTCTGATCTCGTGTGCACAAAAACAACCCTTGCGTATATTTGTTGTTGGCCCACAGATTTTCAATGTAATTTGTTGTTGCTTTTCGTTTGAGCATGCACTCACAAAAATCGGTATGAGATTCTTTCGCTATTTTTTAGGAAACTTGTTAAATGGGACTTTTAAGGCGTTGCTTGCAAACAAAAACTAGTTATGGCCCTGTAGCTTTCGGTACAAAGGGTATACTAGATTTATGCAATGTATATAACAGACAGATGGCGGCTATAGGTAAAAACATATGAATGGAATATATATTTTTTGGAAAATCCGGTGGTAATATAACAAACTTGCACGTGGCCATCATAAATAGATATTTTTCGGGAAATCCCTTGGAAGAAATTCGCACTTGTATACAATCTTTTTTCTAGTAGTAACAAATGTTAACAGGTACCAAAGGGTGTTTTGCATCCATTGACCGAGTTTAGTAACTGTGCAATTTTTACGCCCCTACCTGCGCAGGTAAAGAGTTACATTGTAATATCTTTCAATTTTACTTTTTAAATCATTTTTATACTGATATTTTCCTAGTTTTTCAAATACCCCTTACTCCACAGCGAAATTATGCGAGTTTTATCTATTTTTGGAAGCACATATATTTGTGAATGTGCGTTTTCAAGCTTAAAATTAATTAAAAATAAACTGAGAAATCGATTAACAAACGAACTATTGGAGGCATTATTAAAACTATCATTAACTAAAATCAATATTGATATTGACCAATTTTTAAGTTCTTTATAAGTATACATATGTACCATAACTTTTTTTTCATTATTTTTTACCACTCTTATAAGAATGCACATACAATTTCTTACAGTGCACTCAATAAACTGTAATAACTGTTTACTTTAAATGTGTTAGTGTTTTTCTTTATATGTATTGGTTTTTGCTCTTCCATAAGCAGTGTTTGGACATCCCTGATATAAATGCAAAATCTTAATACAACTAAATAAAATTAATTAACAATTACTCTATATAGTCATTAATGTTGCTCATAACTGTATTTCCTTTAAAAAACATTTTTTTTGGATCTTCATTGCTCTGCGCAACTGGTTTCTCTCTTCTGTGCTCAAATCGCCGACTTCGGGTTGCTTCGGCCTCGTGTCTATGTAAATGCACGAAGTAAAACACAGGCGACTCACACAAGCACGCGTACATGTACAATCGAAAAAGAACCGAAAAAATTGATCTTGGTCTGAGCGGAACACTTTTGAGCAAAAACACAATTGAGTACGTTTTGTCAATATCTTTTCTTAAAGTGTTCGTAAGAGAATGGTTTTTTTTCGGACACTCTGATAGTGCTTATTTTCATTTTTTATATAAGGCTCTGTTTGCGACATTTCCTAGTCCGATTTAATTGGGAATTTTCTAGACAAAAAAAATTCTTGGGTCTTTTATCGCACCAAAGTTTTTAAAGTGGTCTTAGCTCTGATATGGTATTCGACAATGTAAGTCAAATGGGCTTTTAAAATATTATTTTGTTCTGAAAGAAAATGCGTGAATGAATTTATACGAAATATTTTTCGATTTTCCAAACCTTGCAAAGGATCTATTTTACTAAGCATAGACCCCGTTTGGTTATTCAAGCTGCTTTAAAATGGTATAATCAAAAATTAAATTATTTCAAAATATTTGATGTTCCAAGTTTTGGAGAGTCTTTGAATTTTGCGAGGAATTTCCTTTTTCATTATGACAACTTAAAAAATGTTTAAAACAATTACATTAAGCTTCTATAAAACGGAAAACACAACGTACGCGGCGGATGCTACAAAAGAAAGAAAAATATAATAAGAAGTAAGTAGAACAAACTATGTGTCGTCGTGCATCGTTAAAGTCGAACAAATAATTTGATTCGACTGGTCTTTCGCTCGTATACCAAGTGTATCGGGCGTATACTACACAATCACCACGAACGGGATGGTGCTGAACTAGTATAAAATTAACAATTGCTATCACCCAACAGTAAAAAAATGCAGTTCTGAACTGGTTCCCAACCACCCCGAACGTAAAACTGTGTTTCCGAAACCTAGTATGTTTAACATAGACGAGCAACTAGAACTTTCGGGTTTGATGTTCAACTGGTATTAAACTGGTTCGTCTGCATATGGAATAAAGCTAGTTGCTTCCTTACTAGAATACAATAATTCGCTAGGGTGTGCTAGTTAATATTGTTTATTTTATTTAGATTCTAATCATTTTATTAAAAAAAATAATTGTTATCAAACATTTACGATTCTTAAACAATAGACATAGATTGAAAATTTATTGCTTTTTAAATTGTGTACATGTGTTTAACTTAAATGTTGATTATAAACTAATTTTAGGTAACTACGTTTTTATATATTTTCCTGAAAATTTGGTGTAGATATCAAACTGAAAACAACAAAAAAAAAGGCGTACGTTAAAGTCGGGCGCGGACGATTTTGGGACACCCTTTGCCACCACATTGCATTTAAATCCGATAAATTGCTTAAGACCTGCAAAAGGTATTCTATTTGCCAAATTTGGTTACGATATTTTTATAAACAAACAAAAAACAGTCGAATTTTGCACCAAACACTTTTTTTGACAGATCGGTCCTAGGGTGCTATATGATATAGTCAACCGATTTTGCTCAAATTTGGTACAGTGATTGGGAACTATAAAAAACTTCCGAGTGCCAAATTTGGTTACAATATCTTCATAAACAAACGAATTATTTATCGAAAACTTTTGAGGTTGGTAAGAGCTAGAGCAACCAAATTTTCAGATAAGATGCGTTATTATGTCAGGGGAGACAAGTTTATTTTATATTCTTGATAACGTGAATATATTATAGAGGGTGTTTCAGAGGACCAAAAATTTTAGATGGATATCTATAATCTATCTATAATCACATTAGACTAGGAGACCATAAAAACTAGGACACCAAAAGACGCATGTGAAGTATTTAGAATATCTGATCATCAAGCCCGCAGAAGATTGACAACTCGTTACTGTTTTTATGCATTAATAAATAGTTAATTATGATGATTAAAAAATAATCATTAAGTTGAGATGTAAAATTTAAAAGCAAATTAAGTTAAATTTTTTTCTACTCGCAAATCTCATTGCTGCTCAACCACGTGATTGGATTTTTTGAAAAGGGGCTTGCAGCTGACATTTATTGAACAAATCTCTTATCAGTTTTTAAAGCTGACCTTTCTCAAGAACTGAGATAAGATTCATAATGTTGAGGTCTGATTTATTTTCGCTGCCTCTCAATGGTTAGTCCAAGTAAAGCGTGCTCTCGCGACGTTTCAAAATGTTTTTGCAAGCCAGTTGGCTTGTATTGAGTATCTACTGTGGTTTCTCTTTTCACATAGTTGGGGCAAACGTCTTATTTCATTTTTCATTGGATTTCAATGTAAAACAACATGAAAACGCCAGTCCCGGTCAATTAATTAATAAGACAATTATAGTTGACAATAATCAATTTTCTGTTCAGGACAATGAGGCCACAAGCACAAGTGCACCGAAACTGCAGTGGACCAAAGATAATTATTACACCGAAACAGCCTTGAGAACTTTGAAAGCAACCAAGAAGATATTGCAAGATCTCAACACGGAATTGTCACCCGTAGTTGGACGCAGCGACGAGTTGGCACTGAGGTTGAAACAAAGCATGCGTTACGTAAACGCCGTAGACGCAACTATTGACCGAGAAGATTTCATCGAATATTTGGAAATGTTGCGCAGATATGTAGGTTTAGTCGACACATTAAGGGCTCCATCAAGCAACGGAGGTGTTCGCACGCTGGAATATGTACTGCTTAAGCTAGCCATTGAGAAGTTCGAGCTTCTGCGTTTGCAACAAGAAATCAGCGCGTATTTGAAGCAGGCCGAAGCGGATTGGGCGTCTTTTCAAAAAACACATATTTTGTTCGTCCAACAATCCCAATAGATTGTAAGCCTCAAACGTAGCCGGTTCGAGCATTAAGAGAAACAATTGTTGCACCATCAACAGCATTAAAAAAAGACTATTATAAAGGACTTCCTGTTTGTTCTTTAAATGTGAGCTCACTTCGACAAATGCCATCACAACAGGTATCCTTATGTCGATTGTTAGACGCTCAAACGGGGGGGGGGTTACAGAAATACGAAACTCAAAGACCTAAAACTACATCGACACTCAAACCACTTTTCAGCTGTGTTATATCTATGCAGGTAGGCAACGGGTAGTTGCAGCTGCCACGGACAGACGTTATTAATGGTTAAGGCAGCAGACGAAACGAGAGATTCCGAAAATCCAGAAACTACCACAAAAAATACACAAACACCATGTATACAAACGTACATACATATGCATGCGGCTGTTTTTTTGTTGTTTTTTTTATTGCTAAACATATAGAACGAGAAGAACATACATACTTACAATATGTACACAGTTAATACATACAGGGTGGGCCATCTACATGTGACCAGGGCCACAGAAAGAAAATCCGGGCACGGGGGGAAAATGTACAGGCGCCTCTATTACATCTATAGCTTGAATCACGACAGTAATTACACCGGGCCCCTGAGAAAACTCCGAGCTAACCATCCAAAAAAGTATCTCAATCGATGAAAATGTCTATGCTGGACCATACCAAACTATATCGAAGCCACGTACCGTCAATACTGCAGACGCTACGATGGATTTATTAAGATCATTCTTCCCTGGTCGCTTGATATCCAAAACTGGCGATTTTGACTGGCCACCGCGTTCGCCCGATCTGACGCCACCCGACTTCTATTTGGGGGGATTTTTGAAACACCATACATCAACAAACCACGGACTTTGGCTCAACTAAAAGCAAGCATCGAACATGAAACAGCTTCGATACCGAGCCCTACGCTCGAGAAAGTGATGGAAAATGTCGAAAAAGATCACATTTTGTCATCAGGAGAACAGACGACCACTTGAGTCAAATAATGTTTCAAAGATAATTGATATTTATCTCCAAAGATTAAAATAAAGGCCTGTGGCCTAAAAAAAAAATCAAATTGGGCCACATGTAAATGGCCCACCATGGCTTCACGCTAGATTTTATACAGAGATGGTAATAGCGTTATACCTTATTTTTATACCCTGTACATTAACGTCGGAGACCCCCCAAAGTTACCCAAAGTATGATCAGGGCGAGTAGAAAAGTCGATATACACATGTCCGTCTGTCTGTCTGTCCGTCCGTCCGTATGAACGACTAGATCTGAGAGATGGTAAGAGCCAAACTTTCAGATTTATTATTCTACGGGAGATAAGTTTATTTTTTTTTTGTGACATCGGGGTTATAATATATAGCTCCCATAGGGGTGTTTCAGAGGACTTGGAAAAAATCAAAAGGTTTTAGATGGATAATTCGTTTGTTTATGAAGATATCGTAACCAAATTTGGCATTTGAAAGTTCCCAAGCAGTGTTCCAAATTTGATCAAAATCGGTTGAAAGTATCATGTAGCTCCCATAGGACCGAACGGTGGAAAAAACGTGTTTGGTGCAAAATTCGCTTTGTTTCGGTGTTTATGAAGATATCGTAACCAAAGGGCCCAGCTGGATAAGGTACTGGAAACTGCCCCCAGCGATTTTTGAAAACTAATGATGCAGTTCGATGCATATGGTAAAAAATTTTTTTTTCGTTAAATTTAAGTTTTTAAACTTAACGCGTTACGGCTTAATTTAAAAAAACGTGTTTTTCGTTTTTATTTAATTGTGACTAAACTACTGAATATTTTTAAACGATTTTTTTTTTTTAACTAAGTTGGAAACAGGGCTGTTTAAACATTTTCTTAAAAAAAAAAATGAAATTTTCTTATTTTTTTTGAAGTATGTCAATCACCTTCTTTTTTTTTTAAGTTCTTATACGTTCTTTTTTTGATGTAAATATGAATCAAATCGATTTGGTGATATTTTTTTTTTAAAAAAAATGATTTTTTTTTTATCAAAAATGGCAAAAATTTTAATACATTTTTATAATGTTCATATGTTTTTATGATGGAACAAACTGATTTATTTTGTAGGTAAGTAAATAGAAAAGTTTTCACAAGAAGAAGAAGTGCTCTACTGATTCTACCTCTTCCTCATCTTTGCAGCTTCTGCAAAAGTCGTTGTTCGGAACATTTAGTCTGGTTGCATGTACTCCGACAAGCCAGTGTCCAGTGTCCGACTTACTTATTTCAGGTCTCCACCATGTTGGTTTCCTTTTACCTCTTGGCTTACTTGTTGGACAAGATGACTTGTAAGAGTTGTTGCACCCTTCGGTGAAAGCTTTTATGAGATGCTGAAGTTTCTCCTTTGAGCAAGGAGCCATCTCAGGAGGGTTGGGGGGTCTTTTGTTAATTTTATTTTGAAAGATTTCCAGTTGGTTCTTCTGGGTTTATAGAGCACTACTGGAACTGGAAAGAGGAGATAATTGCTTCTCAATATATCTGTGATCTGAGGAGTGCACTTTCGAGACTTCTCAATTAATGACTTGGTCATATAGAAAATCAGAGATTAAGCTTAGGTCAATGACCTCTTCTCTGTTCCTGATTATGAACGTTGGATCATTTCCCCGATTGCAAACTAACAAGTTACTGGAGAGAAGATATTCACCTCTCTCATTTGAATTAGAGCTGCCCCATTGTCCATGGTGGGCATTTGCGTCGCATCCAACCAGTAGGCTAGTGCCAAGATCATCACTGCCCTTAATTAGTTGATGCATCGCTGCAGCATTTCGAGGATCATCTCCGGTTGCTTGAAGGTTGCCGGGATCCACATAATGGCAGGAGGTCTGCTCGGAACATCCTTCCAATCTAAGGCAACTAGATTGGCGCCAGGGTACACCTCGCCCACTCTCAGAACGGCCGCTTTGAAAAGCTCCGCCGATCTGATACCTTCACAGGCAATCACTTTTACATTGCCCTGGTACCACCCGACATCTTTGCAGAGTAGTGATGGCCCTGGATCCGCCTCTAGAACCTCGAAGCAGTGTATAGCCAGTGCTGCCTCTACCCACTTCCATTGGTTCTTTGGGATCCTACCGTCGGAAGTTCCTCGGTCTAAGACCCTCAGAAGAATCTTCTCTTTAGCCTTCTCGGCAAAGCTTCTATTCACGACCACATGCGCATTCGCCCTTACTCTCTTTGGAACATTTGGGGCTGTGGTCTCTATGGAGCTTTAACGCTTTGACTGAGTCCTCCTTAGGTCTCTCGAAGACGAAATTGGGAAACACAGCTTTAGCCCACTCTACCTTTTTCAACCATTCGGCCGATGGGGTCGTGATATTGCTGGTCGCCTGACGTTTAAGGATAAGTGCGGCGTTTTTCCTCTCAGCATGTCTTTCCCTTTTGGCCTTGTTAGAGGAGGGCAGCTCTATCTCTCCCGCACCCATCTGAGTACCAGCTGCGCTTGTGGTAGCGCCTCGCTGGTTGCTCAGGGTGGCAGGAGCCTTCGAGGTGTCCTCCACTTTGCTCCTGAGCAAGGGGCTATGGTGGAGCTGACTATAGGTCCAGTGACCGCTGTCTTCCCCCATTTCTGCACCTTCGGTCCTTTCCGGGTTTAAGAGAGTGCCGGCCTCTTTTTCTTTTTTATTTGTATTATTTATAGACGACATATTTGGTCCCACGAGTGGCGGAGAAAGGGTGGTCCACCATGCGCTGAGATCCGCATGCGCAGGTAAGGCTAGCTAATCCGGTGGGCGCCCGGTATTCCTATGCTCCGTTTGCGACTGGGCTATTTTTAAGAAAGGGCCCCCAGCCAGGTTGATCATCGGCACGGGTCGCATGACACCTTGATCCAGCCCTTTTACCTAAATAACCATGATATGGAGTGGCAACCAAGCCACAGAGCTATGGAAGAGCTGAGTTACAGGCTACTAACGCCAAATCTTAGCTGGTACCGGTCACTGTAGTACCATTTAGGATTTTTTTGCCGACCATTCGCAATAAAAGAAATTCTATTCACAATACCTTCTACTTGGTCTATTTTGTTTTTGTAAGTTTCTGCCAGTCGCGAGCGATGGCACACACAGCATGTATTTTGTTTTTGGCTGGCGATCTGATTGTGCGTGTACACTGAACGAAATTTTGCAACACATTTAAAGACAGAAAAGTCATATGAGTTTATATAACAATTTTAATTATTTATTTATTTATTGTGCTTTATTCCCTTTAAGTATTTACATTTTCATTGAAGCTAATGGTTCATTATTATAATTATACAGAGTTTTAGCAGATGCTTTCAACTGAAATTTTTATAATTGTGTCATTTTGACTTTACATACATGTATGTATTGATGTTTGCGTTAATTAATATGAAATTTATAAGGAAAAAATGGGAAAAACCTTAATTTTAACAATTTTAATTTACCAAAAAAATCACTCGGTCTTTTATTTGCCAAATTAATTATATTTCTGTGCTCAGGGTAGTTGCGCGAAATTTTCGTCTGCATCCTCGAGTTGGCCGAAACGCTCATACTGCGTTTATTTTGTTTTTGTAAAATTGTCGGCTTTCTGCTTGTGCGTCTGGCTGGCGCCACTTGCAAGAAATAACGGAAAGAGCAATCGGAGCAAAAAGAGCCAAGGCGTGCCTACCACTGATTATAAGTATAAATAACAAAAAAAAAGAAGAAAATTCTGAATTAAAATCTACATGAAATCTTTTAAGTCTTCTATAGGTTTGACTATTATCTGTTAAATTAAGGGCTAGATTATTGCTATGGTCCTATAATCTTTCCATGTATATGTTGCTGAATTTGCTGACTTCTTCTTTTACACAGCAAATGATTAGATCTTTGTGTATTTCGGCATTTGACACATACCATGGAGCGCCGTGCCCCAAAACTGAATGCCATTTGTCCAAATAGGTTTTAGAATGGCCTTGTAAAGTCTTACTTTGTTCTCGAGGCTGAGTTGAGAATTACTTCATAATAGCCAGTGCATTTTTTTGGCTGTTTGGTGTTTGGCTTTTAAATGCGCATTACATCTGAGTCTTCTATCCAGGTACATTCCAAGGTATTTAACGATATTACTTTGGGGAACTTCAGATACGTATAACCGAACCGATGGACAGTTTGTTTAATTTTTTTTAACATTGCTCCACCAAATCGATTTGATTCATATGTACACCAAATAAAAAACGTATAAAAACACGTGGATTGACATATTTAAGGAACATACTTAAAAAAAAAAAAAATTTTAATATTTTTTTTGAAAAAATTTTGTTTCCAACTTAGATTAAAAAAAAAATTGGTTCAATAATATTAAGTAGTTTAGTTACAGTTAAATAAAATGAAAGATGACGTACGTTAAAGTCGGGCGCGGACGACTTTGGGATACCCTGTACCACCACATTGCAATTAAATCCGGTATATTGCTTCAGAAATAAAAGATAGTTATTTGCCTTTGGTTACAATATCTTCATAAACACACGAAACAAATCGAATTTTTTACTAAACTAATTTTTTTGCCGATCGGTCTTATGATATAGTCAACCGATTTTGATCAAATTTGGTACAGTGCTTGAGACCTATAAAAAACTTCCGAGTGCCAAATTTGGTTACGATATCTTTATAAACAAACGAATTATCCATCTAAAACTTTTCGTTTTTTTTGAGGTCCTCTGACACACCCCTATGGGAGCTATAATAATAATAATAAATTTATTTTTAAAGCCATTCTTTAGAGAAGTATTTAAATACAAAAGGATTCTTAAACACAAATTACAATGGTTTTAAAAACAATATACGCGACTATGACTATACGTCGTCCGTCGGGGAGTTGAGATGCAGTACTTTTTGTTGTTATCCTTAGTTTATTGGTGAGTTTCCAGAGTGCCAGTCAAAATGTCTTAATACACCTTGCTTCCCCGCTCGTCGCGAGATACAGGATCGTTGGGACAAGTTGCCTGAAAAACTGGAGTCCACATGCAGTAGTTTATTAGTTGTAGATATTACAAAATATTTAATTTTGTATCAAAAGTATTCAGTGATTATTTGCTTTCTGGACTTTGTGGCCATTTTCAAAAATTCTACAAGTTCCATCCAGCTAGTATTGTTTGTGTCATTTAGAATTTCAAGAATTTCGTGAGGGCTTAACACAGGTTTTCTAAAGCATAATAGAAGTACGACCTGTGACGAATCTGTTTCCGTTTAGTAGTAAGCAAATATGGATATGTGGGCGGTATCATGGACTCTGAAAGCACGATGTGACATGATACTATGGGAGCTATATAAGGTGACCCCGATATCGAAAAAATAAAAAAAACTTGTGTCCTATGGAATAATAAGGGATCCAATCTCAAAGTTTGGTTGCCGTAGCTCTTACCGTCTCTGAGATCTAGGCGTTCATACGGACAGACGGACAGACAGACAGACGGACATGGGTATATCGACTTCTCTAGTCACCCTAATCATACTTTAGGTAACTTTGGGGGGTCTCCGACGTTTCCTTCTGTATGTTACATACATTTTCGGCTTACACAAACTTGATATACTCTTTGTGCCATGCGGTACAGGGTATAAAAACACGTTTTTTTTTTAAATTAAGTCGTAACGTGTTAAGTTTAGAAACTGAAATTTTTTTTGTCCATATACATCGAACTGCATCATTATTGCTGGGAGCAGTTGCTAGTACCCTATCCAGCTAGACCCTTTGGCAAAAAAATATCTTTTAGAGTTCTGAAGCAATATACCGGGGTAAATTGCATTGTGGTGGTACAGGATATCCCAAAGTCGTCCGCGCCCGACTTTATTGCAGTTGATTCGTTTCGGCAAATTTATTTTCACATGATGCTCTTTTCGTGTTTTGCTGTCCCATTTGCAAAAAAAAAACAGCAGTATTTTGTGTATCCTTGCTGCAAACCAGGGAAACAAGATTATAGAAGGCGTATTCGTGGGACCTCAAATAAAAAACTTCTCAGTGACTCAAAATTCAATTCAACATTGACGGTGAATGAGGTAAAGGCATGGAATTCGCTACGATCTGTTGTCGATCGATAGCTTCTTGGGTAACTCAAAAAGCCAAAATTGCAAGCAAATCGTTAAAGATTTGCTAGCAAATTGTAAGACAATAGGTACGCGTTTAATATAATCATATTTTTTAACTTTCTTAATATGTATTTACCACTTTTATTCAGAAACAGTTACGAACTTGCATTTAACAATCCATTTTCTGCGAACATGTCGAGCGCCATCAGCAAATAAAGTCGGGCGTGGTCGACTTGGGGATACCCTGTTCCACCAATTACAATTAAATCCGGTACATTGCTTAAGGACTCCCGACTAAAAATGACTCGAAAGCTAAAGCTTAAGTTGTGGAGTCTTTTGCTTGTGGCTATTTTGTGGAACTTTAAGGCTTTTACAAAAAAAGGAATATCGATGCTATAAAACACAGCTGGCCTATGAAACACCGCAAATAATCAAACATAGCTATCGCCAACTTTTGCTGTGTTCTTAGCCAGCCCGATTACTTCTTCCTTCATATATTTTGAACATAAAACTTCAAGGTGTCCTAAAGTTTTAAAAAGCACTGTATATCTTTCGAAATTAGAATTGATTGTTATTCTGAAGAAAAAATCAATTCCCAAAATTTCCTAAAACTGCATAGGTATTTACATTAAAATTAGTACTAACTTTTTTCGCAAAAAATATGATCTGATATGATTTGTTAGAGCCGATTTAAAATTAGTGAAAGTATTATTTTTTATGGCTTTTTATATGACAAATAATTATGTACATATATGTATGTATATGCAAAGACTTAAATTTAAGCTAGAGGATGCGCAAACTATTAAACTACTATTTTTTTTGTCGCACCTTTTTATAAAAATAACATTTTTCCTTTTTTATTTAAATAGTTTTTATATTTAAAATTTGTGAAACATTGGCCAAAAGGAGACGCAACTAGACACATTGATCATTGCGAGGATGAACCTCGGGATGACAATTCCCGGTGAGTCTGGAACAGGCTGATCTATTGAATTTCCATTTATTTAATTGAGTTTAATGACTTCCTCAAATGCAGAAGGCAAAAGCCGTTTTTAGACAATCTTGGCCGTAAAAATTTATTAAAGCGTAGCCTTTTTATAAAATATTTGCTTAATACCTAGTTAACCTAGTCCTATACTAGTTTGAGCTTGGCTTAAAATTACGGAGTATTTTTAACACCTCAATTTGAAAATCCAGTTTCTGATCAGCACTCATTCTTTGCATATGTGGCTTGATGCTTTCGAAAAACGACTGATCGGGATCAGTTGAGACTGAGGATGTGTTTGCATTGGAACTGTTTGGTACATTAGGTGTGCTGGCATTAAATTCGGTCGCGAATGTGGAGACTTCGCCTTTTGCTATTGGCGACGAGGTCTTATCAGCGGCTTCTGTTACCGAAGAGTTATCCTCCGAGTAGTTGAGATCTTCCAACACAGAGCGCAGGCCTTCATTCAATGCGCTCTGAACCTCTTGAATTCCTTGATTTTCCGAATTGAGCCGCTTTGACGGCAATCTTAGTGTGCAAAGTCGTTTCCTTTTCAGTGGCAATTTTTGATCATCTGTGTGTGGCTCATTTTTTACATCTAACAAGAACGCCAGCTCTTTTTCATATATATAGGATGCTCTTGAAATTTCATCACCACTTTGGCGCAAACGATTCACACGCAGATAACTATCACGTGTGTTTTTCCAGCGTTTAAGCAATGTCTTAGCTGAAATTGAAAAGTCAATTTTAGCAAAGTTTTATGAATAAAACTGTATTTCATTGGAGACATACGACATTGTGTACGAAATGGAAATGCTTACAAATTTCTTGCTTCTCAGCAGCAGTCGATGTATCAAAGTTTTTGCACAGCTGTTGACCAATTTTTTGCCAAGCCTGATCCCGCAACTCACGGTTGTGAAAATCCTCATGGTACCGATCCCAAATTATACAATTATCTTTGATGGCGTGGATGAAGTCGTACATAGAATAACGTAAAGTGCCTGTTCCAGCTGTCTTCAGTACTTTATGATTGCCCATGGGAAAATTGTATTAGAATGTTTTTGTTTCTCTATAAACATATGTAGATATGCAGTACGTGTGTTTGAAAACGCGCGCGAACCAATGTTCTCACGATTTAAGCAGTTTAGATAAACATTCTACACGGGTTTTGTATGATAATATTTATTAAAACAAGTCCAACAACAAAAAATTAACTAAACAGCTACGTATATTTATTTAGAATAAGAATGTAGTAAAGTGCCTCTGTTCCTCGATTACTCAAAAGTAGTGTTGCTAAATGACATACAAAATACAAAATAACTTAAAAAAGCCATCAAATTTATAAGCTGAAAAAAATACCAAAACAATACCCAAAATAGGTCCTCTTTTGCGTTAGTAAACAAAATAATTGTTTTTGAATACGCGTATATGTAAGTTCGTATTGTTTCTGTATAATGGGCCACTAGAATTAAATCCATACCATTACGTTAGTATACTAACCTACCAAAGCAACGTGTTGGACATATTGTTCATGATTACAATCGACCAAAAACAACAACGAATTGATGATTCTAAGCAGTGTTTGAAGCTGTACTATCGTAACAAACACGAATTTTTGCGTCGGTTATATGACAATGGATGAAACATGGCTCCATTATTTCCCTCCGGAGTCCAATCGACAGTCAGCCTAGTGGACTGCCCGCGAAGAACCGATTCCAAAGCGTGGAAAGACGCAACAGTTAGCTGGCATAGTTATGGCGTCAATATTTTGAGATGCGCATGGAATAATTTTCATCGACTATCTTGAAAATGGAAAAACCATCAACAGCGACTATTGCATAGCGTTAACGCAGCGTTAGGATGAAATCGCGGAAAAACGGCCCATTTGAAGAAGAAGAAAGTGCTGTTTCAACAAGGAAGCACCGTGTCACAAATCAATGAAAACGATGGCAAAATTGCATTAATTGGGCTTCAAATTGCTTTCGCATTCACCGTATTCTCCAGATCTGGCCCCCAGCGACTTTTTCCTGTTCTCAGACCACAAGAGAATGCTCGCTGAAAAGAAATTTAGCGCTAACGAAGAGGTAATCGCCGAGACATAAATGGTATCGAAAAGCTGGAAGATCGCTAAAATCGGTGTATCACCCTCGATGGACACTATGTTGAATAGTTGAATCGAATTTTGCAAAAAAAAAAAATGTGTTATTCTGATTCTCATATCAGTTTAGACAAAATTGAACAAAATGTATATTATTAGGTACTTCTAGACGGCAAAACATATGCATACGTGGTAGTAAACACCCTGCAGTCCGTGAAATTTTCGCTAGATTCCATCACTTTTTTTTTAAAATAGTATTCGAAATAAAAATAAGTGAATCAAAATAGGTGTTTTAATTTTATTAGACACGAAGCAGTAAATCAATTATTCAATAGTGCAACCTTCGGTTAATGACTGAAGTAATATGTTAAACTCTTGTTAAGTAAAAGGTATGTATAATGTGCAATTGGGTTTTGTTTTGATGAGAAATGGCTACGTTTAATTTACATAGGCCTGCCCATGCCTCGGCCCATGGGCGCACCAGCCATCGGAGCATCGGCTCCTTTGGGACTCTTTATTGTCTCGTCCACGGAAAGAATCATACAAGCGGCTTCAGCTGCTGCAGTCAACGCATTTATCTTTATTATGGAAGGCTCCCACACACATTGCTCATAATTATCGGCAATGTCTTCTTTAGTGATATCAACGCCAAACCATTTACCTCCTGAAATAAAACAAAAGACAACTTTATATTAGTCTAAAAGAGCGTACACCTAGAAGACTTAGTCATCACATATTCTGTTCGTGTGATTTAATGCAACATCCCTGATGCAGAGATCGGGTACTGGTAAGAATGTATACTTTGAATTTTGGCATCATAAGAACCAAAAAACGAAGTTGGCAATAATAACTATTTCGTATACTGACCTTGCGCATGTTTCTGGCGGAGTTTATTCAGAATGTTGGTGGCGTCAAATCCGGCATTGTCGCACAATTGTCGTGGTATAATTTCCAAGCCCTTTGCAATTGCAGCTATGAGTAGCTGTTCCTTTCCAGCAATGGTACGCGAGTAATCACGCAGAAGCTTTGAAAGTTCCATTTCAATAGCGCCACCGCCTAAAGATAGAATCAATTTTTATAAAATGTAAATGAATTTTACCACCTTAAAACCCAGTCAATTGGTATGGATTATGGCTTGATCATGTAGCATAACATTAAGTAGCCTCAGTTGCTAGTTCCGCTGCATAGAAGGCGGTCAGTCAAGTT
This sequence comes from Chymomyza fuscimana, assembly GCA_949987675.1. Lineage (NCBI taxonomy): Eukaryota > Metazoa > Arthropoda > Insecta > Diptera > Drosophilidae > Chymomyza > Chymomyza fuscimana. Next base: position 91,938,608 of record OX465088.1, read on the forward strand.
TAATACACTGCAAAACTCACCTGCAACAACTGAATCGTGTTGGATGGTGCGGCGCACAATCATAATAGCATCGTGCAATGAACGTTCCGTTTCCTCTAGGAACTGTTCAGCACCACCACGCAGAATCAAAGTGCTGGTCTTTGCATTTGGACATCCTGTATAAATTTTTTCAAAATGTGTTGCATATTATTTGACGTATTTAAAACTTACCTTGGAAGAGATTGAATCGCTCGCCGCCTACTTGTCGCTCTTCGAAGCGCTCGCACAGACCCAAAACGTTAGGATGTATATCATTAGCAGTAGTCATTACGGCGCCACCGCATGCCTTCATTGTGCGCCTGAGATCCTCCTCCGCCACGCGACCAGCGCAAAACATATTGCGATCAGCGAAATACTGTGTGGCCACATCACCAATAGGCAGCTTGGAGAGGACTACATTGGCTCCTGATTCGTAAATTTTGGCCAATTTGTTATACAGAATTTGCCACTCGGCATCTACCACCTTTTGATATTCCTTCACATTGTCAACGCGAATTTCTGCATTGTCGCGTTCGGCTTTCAACTCCAATTCTATATTAAGCAAAGCAATTTTGCAGTTCTGATAGTTCTTAGGTGCCATCTCAAAGCCAGCGTATGAGAAAGTCTTTTTAAATGCAACGCCTGAAATTAGCTGACTCTCCTCCAGCGAACCGCCAGTTACTTTTTTGATGCCAATCATGTTCAAGGGCAGCAAATCATCCAAAGAGAGAACCGCGTCGACGACAATTTTAGAAAAGAATTCCTTTTGCTGATGTATCAACTTAGATGACATGGCTGTAGCAGCGCACTTTTCAAGCAAGGAACGCTGTTCGTTCTTGGATTGCTTTTCAATGCGTACGGCCATCTCACTAATCTTTTCCATACACAGTTGTAGCGCCTTGCGTATAGCTTTAATGATAATACGTGGGTGTACGCCCTCCTCGACGAAGGGTTTTACTTGTTTAAGAAACTCACCGGCCAACAAAACAACAGATGTAGTGCCATCCCCCACCTAGTGGAGTAAAACATTATTACCAATCACACACACGCGTTGTTTTTAATTTTAAGCACTACAAACCTCTGCGTCTTGTGACTTCGCTATATCGACCAAGGTCTTCGCAGCTGGGTGAATTATTTCCAAAAGTTTCATAATCGTAGCTCCATCATTTGAAATTGTTGCTTTGCCATGTGCATCGACTATTAACTTATCCATGCCGCGCGGACCAAGAGTTGTGCGCACAGCGTCCACAATCGACTGGCAGGCATTGATGTTCGACACAAGTTGAGGCTTGCCCTGGGATGTGTCGGTGCCTTCCTTGAGGAGCACAATTTGCGGTTGCTAGAAAAAAAAAATATTTTCAGAAAAGTGCAGATTTATTTTGACAGCTGGTGGCGGACGAGCCGCAGATGTCACTTTTGCCAGAAGCTTCTTTGAAGGTTATGTTTATGCCGCTGTCGCATGTTTTTGTTAAAATGTTTTAAAAATTTTAGCGATTACTAATGAGACAATTTTATAATTTACAGCATTTGGAGACAACTTGAATAAGCTTTTTCTTTTTTTAAACATTCAACACATGGTTAAGCACGGCAAATGTCTCTTAAAATATCTCATGTGTTTTTAAGTTTTGGATGCGTAGATTTATTTTCAGTAAATATTTTCATTGTTACTAACCATATTTAATTGATGAAATTACTAGCGACTCGTTAAAAATCCTTAAAACAATTAACTTGTTAACAGATAGCGGCAAAAAAAACTAGATTTTCTTTCACGTTTTCGGCAATGAGTAAGCGTTCGGCAGTGTGACCTACACATTAAATCGGAAAAATACCGATTGTACTTTTTTCGATAATAATATACCAGATTTTACAACATGACTTTAAATTTAATAAAAATAGTAAAAATTATCGCTGCTTGTTAATATGTTCGGGCAATATTTTTATATATAAAATATACAGGCATGTTCTATATTTCGACTTGTTTTGAGCTCGAAACGATTTCGAATCGTTTTCATTCAGTCCAGAAACAGTTGTGTTGTTCAAACGGCTGCGACATCATACAGCAGCCGTCTTTTTAAAATGGAAACGTAGTAAAAAATTAAGTTGCTTGTAGCTCGCATTTTAATTGTATAAGTATAACACACAAATTTTCGCCAACTTTATAAGTTGTTTATTCTATTTAATTCAACAAACTATTTTGAGCAGCAGCTTCAGACTCGCTTTCAATTACTTCTGCTATATCCTCCTTTTTCCTGTAATGTTTTTTTTCCCCTAAGCGATTAACAATTGCTTAGGCCATGCGGTTAATTATATGAATCTGATGCAAGCATTTACTTCCAGTCATCGCTTGAACAGGTACTTTCTTTCTTACAGCCTTGGCAACGCTTGGATTGTGTTGGTGTGCAAAATAATAATAATAATACACACGCATTATACACTACCGCTTAGCGCTTCCTTTTTTGCCCCTTCTAAAATGTATTATTACAAATAACTACAAAAAAAAAGCTGCTCATTGTTGTTTGTTTAAAAAGTGCGCCAAATGGCCAGCTCACACCTGGCCACCTATCGATAATTTCACATTGTAGAGTTGCCACATGTTTTTGAGCCACTAACTGAATAATTTATATTTTTATTTTGCCAACATCTTTCTGCGCGAGAAATATTTTATCCTTATTTACAAATATTGTAAAATTTATTTTATATACATATTTTAAGCCATCCATTCAAAAAATTATTTTTTAATTTACTTGTGCAACACGACAACACATTACTTTTCGAAGTTCTGTTTTGTCTAAATCTAGAACACCTTACTTTCATTCCATTCGTTTTGGTTGAGAACACCTTTCATTTCGAGATTCGAAATCTCGAACATGCCTGTAAATCTAGAACTAGAAATTTATGTAAATAAAGCCAATTACTTTTCATTACGACAGCTGCGAACCAAACTTTTGAAAAAGATTTTTTTTTTTTTCATACTCGCCAATATGAAATTATTCAGTTGCAAAAGTTAAATCTTTCGATTATTTTTTTAAAGCTTTTTTATGCTGCCAACTCGCTTTAAGACAGGCGGGATGTGACGTGAAATGGGACCTACTAGTTTTAATTTTAAAATCAAACTTAGTTGCTTGGTATCTATATGCGCTTAGGCAATTACTTTTGATGCTTAAAAAGGGGTCCTTTTTGAGAGACACATCAATAGACAAACTGAAAATAATGTTGTAAGCAGATCTATGTTTTTCTACTTAAATTAAAACTTCAAATATAGACTCGTGCTCCTTTCTATTTATAAAAATTTTGCGATCTCGCAATACAAACGAGTGCAGCCTATTTCATAGAATTTGTTTTTAGTGTTTTTAGTTTGTTCCGCCGCTCAACTTGAGTGAGTTGTTATTGCCCGAGCAAGAGCTGTATAAAATATAACCAATTCGTTGTGAATATGGTTTCAAAAAAATCCATCTATATCTGATTCGTTAATATGGAATCAGAATTGTAGTTGCTAAAGTATGCAACAGCTAAAACAAAATCAAAAATAAGAATGCCGGCAGGTTTAAACAAAGTTCTCGAACAGTTTACTTAAATGATTACGAAATTCTTTATTTTTGTGTGGGCTTCTAGTGTGTAAATAAAGTAAGTAAGTTGTCAAGGTATTGAAGTTTACCAAAACGCAATAACATGTTAGGAAAATTTATCGAACGAAAACTATTGCTGACAAATTCCGTGTCAATAAACTATTTAAAATATTCACTCATCATGTCACTATCCCTATTCTGCCTATTAAGTGCAATGTGTAAAAAAGTTTCAGCTGTTGGAGCCTATGCATAACATTTGGGCTAAAAATAAATGTTTGCTTTGCTTACAAATGCCCATAAAATGACTTACATATATTCCAAATTTAAGACGAATTCTTATTACAATAAATTGCTTCTTCCGGCTTTTGTTCAGCATTTCTTTTGTGTAAGCATAAAGGCCAAAGCTTTGCACCACTCCAACAGCACACAGAATTGGTGCATCCAATAAATGCCAAAGCTCATTTTAATTAAATGAAAAGCTCGAGTCCCAAAGTTAGTCAATCGGTGTCCGACCGAAACGAAAGATCTCCGCTACCGCTAAGCAAACGAAATTTAATTAGAAAAATAAGTTTTTTTAAATTTGAAATTAATAACCTTAATAGAATTTTAAGTGTCTTAAAGTTTTCTCGACGAACTGTAATGCATTTCGAGTAATTTTAAAAGTAAACTATTGTGTCATATTTTAAACGAAAAAACATAAATTTTTTGATAACTTAAAAACGCAAAGAGCTGCTTTATATGACCAAAATTTACTTAGACTGTGCGCCGAATATACTAAAATTAACATATTGACGTCATTGCAAAAGCAGCGAAATTACACTGAAAAAAATAGTTGGAACGAACAGACCGCGAAAATACAAAAGTTTTTGTGTTTCGAAAATAAAGTGGAATGAGATAAAAAGCTACTCGCATATTTTATAGGCGTATTACTAGTACGCAAAAATTTTGGTCTAGTTTGCGCAAACACTACTTAAGGATTTAAGTGTAAATGGTGCGTATACGTGATCTTGTGTGAATCAGCGACTGACGAAAGATGAATACACATTTCGATGTATCATGATTTTGCCATCCATATATTTTAAAGAAAAAATATTGAGAATTAGTTCAACTTTTTGTTAATTTCAGTTTTTCGTTTCAATGTTTTTTTTCACTTAGCTATTTTTTTCTGGGGGAGGATTGCTGAAAACGGGCCGGGCCTATGATGTCACCATGTTATAAATTTATTTAGTGGCGCTACCCTAAACTTTGAATGATAGCTTGGCTGGAGAGCAATGTTAATTAAACTAAATGCAATACGAACAATTAATGCACTCTCAAATTATAATACACATATTTACCACGAAATATGTTTGCTTGTGGACAAGTTTATTTATACATCCAGACGACGGTTTATTAGAAATTTATGAAGTCATTTAGTACATTGACAGCTGGCTATTCCTCTTCAAACAAAGAAGCAAATCAAATTTCAATACGCACGAGATGTTACTAAATGCGTATATATAGAGATTTCTGCCCTTGATAAAGATGATCTTGTGAAACATTGAGAATATAAGTAGCCTATATTTGAACTCTGCTCTGTTTTGCGCATATATATATTAGCAGCGATGCTATATGCTATAATATAAATATAAAATCTGTGTATTTACAATATTAAAACGAATGCATGTACATTGCTTACATATACACAATCATTCTTGTGTATAGTGTAAAAAATTTTTGTTTAAGCAGTTTTTGATAGACCCCATAAAAATAAAACATTTTGTTGGCGTCGTGTAGCAACCACAGTGGTAGGCCTGCCACATGACGTCATCTAGAAACCAACACTGTTCTGTTATGCATTAAATGGGAACAAACTAACTAATAGTACATAAACTAGACTAAACTATGTTAAATTGTATTTATACTGTGTGGTATACTACAGTTGCAAAAAAATGAAAGAAAAAAGCTTTTCCGTAGAAATCAATAAAAGGGGGGCACTTTGTTCTGTTACACTTGTTGATTAGAGAACATGAAAAAAAATAAAAAACAACGAATCAGCTTAGAAGTTAACGGCTAAAAAGTAGCCATATAAATGCCACAAAACATAACAAAGAACTAAATCTCAATGGTTCATGTGTGCCTTTTGCTATCTTTATACCTTTTAAGATCAATTGTCCAAGAATCGAGAGTCATTTATATATCGAAGTTTTGTGGGCTTTCACACCAATATAGTTATACTATAAGTGACCTTTGAAACTAAAAACATGTATATGAAATGCTAAAGGTACTCTGTGATGTTTTGTTGTAATTTTTATACCCTGTACCTTGTGGTACAAAGGGTATATTAAGTTTGTGCAAGCCGAAAATGTATGTAGAAAGAGACGTCGGAGACGCCCAAAGTATGATCCGGGTGACTAGAAAAGTCGATGTACTCATGTCCGTCTGTCTGTCTGTCCGTACGAACGCCTAGATCTCAGATCTCCGATTAGATGCCTTATTATGTCAGGGGCGACAAGTTTATTTTTTTTTGGTTGATATCGGGTTTAAATAATACAGCTACCATAGGGGCGTTTCAGCGGACCTCGAAATAAACCGAAAATTTTAGATGTATAATTCGTTTGTTTATTAAGATATTGTAACCAAAATCGGTTGACTATATCATATGCTCCTATAGGAACGATCGGTCAATAAAACATTTTTGGTGCAAAGTTCGTCAGTTTTTTCTTTGTTTATGAAGATATCCTAACCATTTATTAATATTGTTTAATGAGCCTTTACTTTTTCCCAAAATTTGGGGTTTGGCAACTCAGCTATGTTGGGTTCAGCTACAACAAAATCACTTTAATAATTTACACACTGTATAATTGAAGGTTAATATCAGAGCTGGCAAAAAACTGTCAACCCATTTATCCATTGCGGTCGGCTCACGCACAAAACAGAAAAAATAAAACAAAAACGGTCTCTCACTGAGCCGAACGCCTTTCGGTTCTGGTCAGTGTTTTCGGTAGAGCAAAACAAATGTGTCTCTCTCACAATAACACTTATGTTGAGACACTTTGAGCTATCGCTCACTAAAAAACCCTCGGCAAAAAACCGTTTCGCAAAAAGTGTCCGCGAAAAGTGTTTTTTGCGTGTAAAAATTGGTCTTGATCTGAGCCGAACACTTTTGAGCAAAAACACAATTGAAAGTGTTTTGTCAATAGCTTCTCTCAAAGTGTTCGTAAGAGAGCGGTTTTTTTCGGATACTCTGAAAGTGTTGAGCGTTTTTTGCGAGCTCTGGTTAATATAGACGATTAATAGGTATTTCAAGTCTCTTTGTCTTAAAAATTCAAAACACACTTTAATAAGACACGTCTTAGGTCTGCTTTCTATGGTCCACTGTACCAAAATAAATTTTTTTCGTTTAATTAAAGTTAATTTTATTGTTATCAGTGCTTCTTGCTACAGCTAAAAGTATTAACAAAAAATTATTCACTACAAACTCAATAGGACACTTTAACGAAAACAGCATTTAAAAGAATTCTGATTCTCTTTAACATAAACTGTACTTAAATTTAAGGCGATAACAAAGTTCAACAGTGTATTGAGCCACCTTTCTGCTCCAAAACTTTACATATCTGGCTTGTAAATGAAGCATACCAATCGGCCAAATAATTTACCGAAATAGAGCTCCACTCAAATATTGTTGTCTGTCCATCCAAAGATCTATTATAAGACAACCAGAAAACTGCTTAATATCTTCTAATTTTGGCCTTCTATATGCGTTGTAACAAACCGGGATCTATGTATAGGCCTATTTTCATATTGTTATATTCAAGTCAAAAGTCTAAAAAGTTAAGTTCAATATATTATTTTATGACAACACATTTATTGTGGTTAACAAAATTTGTTATTTACAGGTGCCTTAATACGAAATGGTCCCCCACACCATTATACCTCAAACTCTGTTATGCTCTCGGACCAAATATATAGTTTCTTAGCGAAAGTCTATATATTTCGGTATTGTAAAATTTCACAAATTTACCAAATTTCAAAACATTACATTATAGTAAATTCATGAATTTCAAACACCATCCCTGTCAGAGCAAAGGGCAGAAAGACTATAAGGCTCTTCCAAGTAACTTGTTTTTCGTTTGAAAAGACCGTGGAGTGACATGCGCGACTAACACAAAGGCGTTGCTCTTTTCGAACCGGGTTAAATGATTGAACTTATAGGCCTAGAATTTGAAAAGCGGCGCACAGTTGTTAGACTTGTGTTAGACACATTCTTCCCTAAAAGAGTCGGTGACAATTTGACGAATTTCTTAGTAAACCTGTATCATTCTTTTAGGTTTTATCCATATAAAGGTTTTTTTAAAATTTGGATATAACATGTCGGCTTCTTTCAAGTTTTTTGGCTGTTGGAGCAAAATATACGCCGGTTTCTAGCTTTGATTTATAATTTTCCGCCTCAGCTAAGACTTTTCCTCTACCTATTTTAATTTTTTTTTTTCAAATTAATTACTCGAAATTAACAAAAAAGTTGCATCATCGAAGAATATGAGTCGATTTGGAAAAGAAAACGATCAAACTATAAGAATGTTCTATTCAAGAATGCTTGCATAAAGTGGAAAGAAATATATAAGAAGAATAGTTGCCCAAAAACATTGTAATATTGTCATTATCCGTTTGTTCTATGAACAGTTGAAAGAGTGTATATATATATATATACCGAATATAGATAATACTAAAACTTACAAAGCAACAGACTCATCTACATAGTCACAGATAAATTCCATCCACTTACACCTGCGGACTTCTCAAACTCTACACGCTATCACAGGATCTTAACTTAATTTACACTTACAACATTAAAAGGAGTAGATCCAGATTGTAGGACCTATCTATGCATAACCTCTTCAAGTGTTAAAATAAAGCAACACATATATTTTAATTTCTTAAATGAGTAGAATTATGATACTTTTTCCGAATATTCAGCTTGTTCGTGTTAGGTTGGTTCCCTTTTTACTCCAATTTTTAGAACTCTACATTTTTAAGAACAATTTGGGTTTTCAACTTTTATAGTTTCCGAGATCGTTTTGTTCATACGGACAGGCAGACAGACATGGCTCTATATATTCTCTTTGCTCATTACACATATTTGCATGAACTTATTATACCTTTTGTACCTTCTTGTGCTTTCAGATAAAACCGGACCAAAAGTAAATGTTGCGAGTCTTTCGAATAGGTCGGACTACCATCAAAAAAAAAAAAACGACGGCAAATTTTTATATGAATAACGAACTTTTTGTATATTGTAAAATAAATAGAAATGGCTGAAAATCAAATCAAAACGACCTCTAGCAAAGGATTGCATGGCCAACCAGTGCTATCGTCTTACAAAGCAGTGCGAAAGTTGGAGCAAGTGCATGTGCCCAAAACAAAACAGAGCTTCCAAGCAGTGAAAAATGTAGCCAATCCAAATGATGGTAAAGTGGAAAACTGGGAAACGGTTGGCTTAGGTAAAAACAAACTTAAGCGCAAAAAGAATCTGAGCGCATCACTCACTTCAGTTGGTGACTCGGTCAATCAAGAAAAACGCACGCGCATTGAAGGGTTTCAACTCAATTGTCGCGGTAAACTGAGAGCTCGGGATACAAGTAGTTTTGAAGCTCCTGTTTTATCTGAGAAAGCACCAGCCAAAAAACAGGAAACAAAAAAAATAGAACGTCCTGTCATTATTGGTGGCATAACAACTACCAATGTATTGGCTGCGCCGCCACAGCGCTTCAAGCGTAAACTGCAGGAGAATCTTGAAACCATCCAAAAACTAAATACTCTAACCGAGCAGCTGCGTCTTGAAGTCAACGAGCTTAAGTCTAGTCTGATCACAGAGCGTGGTGCTGTGCGAGCGTTAAGGTAAGAAATCGTCACCAATCCTCATCATTTTGAGTGGCTAAATAAGTCAAAATCTGTGTTTGGACGACTTGGACATGGTTATCCAAGAAGTTATTACAAGAACACGTTGATTTAAAGGAGATGTTGTGGTCACAATGTGAACCACATAAAAGCTCAATTTTGTCCGATACATGATATATAATATTTAAGATACATTTAAACGAGCTACTTACATTTGTTTGCTTTCAGGTTAGGCTATAGAATGGTTGCTAATGGAGATTTACATATTGAGACCGAATTTTGGGTGACTAGTAGATAACATCTTAAAATAAATACAACTTCCCTTTTGGGTTTTACAGAGTTAGTACTTTTCACAGCTAGTATATCACAAAGAACATTAATAATATTTATAAATAAACTATTTTATTACTCGTTTTTTGTTTAAGTATGAATAGAGGTGATATAGAAATTATATTGGGCTTCAAACAAGAGAACAGAAATATTATTAAAGAATTCAAATCAGAATCTTCACCAAACCATATTCGTGTTATATAACAATAGGGTGGTTCACAAATTGGATTACATTTTTTTTTCTAAATTAAAAAATATAAGATTCTTCATAAACTTTTTTTGTCATGATCAGTGTCGTAGAAAGAAAAGTACGGGGCTGGTGGGGATTATCGTCTGGCAAATGTTTGATGATTTTTTCTTTGTATTCTTTGAATTTTATTTGCAGAGCGCAAAATGATGCGGATAATCGCAAGTGGAAAACCGATGTAAAGAAACTTCAACACACTCTGGAAGCTATCAAGAAAACCAACCCGCCCATCCCACACAATAAAACTAATGAGTCCGGTGGTGACGTCACATCGTACGTGGCTGCTGATGGCCTAATAAACTATGAAATTCAAAGACTGACTAATGAAATCGCTGTGCTAAAGGAAGCAAACAAAACCAAAGATGAAAAGAACCAGGTAAGTAGATTGCATGCACGTTTTTCTAGCGCCTACGCTTTGTTCTGGCTCTGTTTTTTGTGACCGACCATCTCGCATATAAAAACTAAACCAGCCAACATTAAGCCCATGCTCCAAAGAAAAAACACGGAATATAGGTGTTGAATCTTAAGCACAACAGGATCATCATGGTTGTTATTGCCCCGATGCACTACCTTGGCGCCAGACTTAATAAACTTCGCATTCATTATACTGTCCCAGAATCGCTGAAAGCCAAACTCATGGGAACTTCGTATGAGTTGGTTAAGAAATCCAAGGTATGGGGATCCATAGGGCACAATATAGACAGAGTGAAACGGCACTAGGCAACTATTCATCAAATGAAAGAGTGGCCGCCCGTATTGCATGTGCTGTCTTGAGCTTACCGCGAATGAGCCAATATGGTATTTGACTAAATATGAATATGTCATATCATTGTTATCTAGATAGTTGGTCAATACATTTTCTGGAACTGCCAGCATTAGCTGCCGCACCTTGGCCTCGTGTGCATGACCCATATTCAGAAAGCGCTCGATGTGTTTGATGTGACGCTGCCTTGCCAGAATGCGGTAGGGTGAGTTGGCCAAAGCGCGAATGTCGTCAATATCGGGAAGGTTCTGCTGAGAGATCAACATGCTTGTTAGGTTGCCCCTGAAGGCTGTGCAGATTAGCATGCCAAAAAGTAGCATGATTATGACAAAGAAACGCAAGGAGAGGCGGCGTGGTGTATGTGACAGTGGCAGGGACAGTGTGCAGGCTAACAGCTGCATCCACATCACCGGGCGAGTGTCACGCCAGGCAAAGCTTGCGTAGCCATAGGCAATTAGAATTGTTAGCAAAATCAATATCCAAACACGCATTCGCAAGGAGCGGAAAACGTTCCAAAAATTTGGTGCCGGCTTAGCCTTTGCCACAATAACGCAAAGATCATCGCGACCGTGTGCCACTGTGGACTCCACATGCCTTGCAAAACTATCCGGCGACAGAAAGCGTATGTTCATGGCCACGTCATCGAACTCTTTCCCAATTTCGTCTAGACAAATATCCGCACTTACGTTGTGCTGTCCGTTAGCTTGAACGTGAGTTATAATACGTGTAGCGTTCAAACTATCAGCTATGTAAGAAGACATGAACCCATCCGCTCCCAATAATTTACCTTGTGGTGTATAAATGGCACGCACTTCATCTGGATAAATGCACATGCGCAAGGGCTTGCGTTGCATATTAGGTATGTTTTTGGGAAAAAGTTGCGCAAGCGTCGGCAGGTGATTCGCATAGGAAACTCTAATAAGATAATCGTTTCTAAAGGGATTATAGCGATAGATTTGCAGATGCTCGCCGCGCCAGTAGATAATGACTATATTGAGTAGCCAGATACGCCAGAATTGTTTAAAACTAGATCGAAGCCAGGCTTTGGTTACAGGTTCCGAATTCCTTAACAGCAAAAAAATATGTGACAAATGTTTGGCCGCTGATTTCTTTCGTATAAGCGAAAGTGCCAGGGGCTGTGTTATATCGTTGAGCAGCATTACCATGTACATTAGTATACCATCATCCTTTATTGTCTCTAAGGGAGCGGTCCGAAATTTGTTCCTGTAATTATAAAAATAGTTAATAATAGGCATAAAACAAATCACTTGCTTCTAACTGACCTTAGGGATATATAGGATATGTCGCACTTGGTTACTTCCTGTAATATTTGACTTGTGCCTTCTAGAGATGTTTGATTTTCAAAGTAAACGAATAGAACCTTTATTTGGGCGCGGCAAAGTATCTTGCTGACCTCCACAACTAATGTAGAATTTTGCATGTCTTCCACTAGTAACTGACAGCCAACAACGGCATTACCCACTACAGCTACTATGACCACTATTTGCCAACATACAAACATATTCGTTGAGTTGCAATTGTACACTGTCTGCGGTCAAGCTGGGAGCCTTTGTTTTTATTGCGAAATTAAAAACTAATACCAATTCCATTAATGCTTTGCCATACTATCTGACAAGCAAAAAGGACGTAAAACAAACATTTTGTATTATGTGTTTATCATTCCAACCGTTGTCAGATGTCTCGTTTAGTTAATGGAAATGATTTATTCACAAAGTGCTACTAAAATCGCTTGCTTGCTGTTACATGTTCTTTTTGTTGGGAGCTTCAAAGTGGGTTCTCATCGTCCACCCCATTGCTCTAACGGTTTTTGTTCACAGATTAATGGTGAGGCTGATAGACGCAAGGCCGCCGATATGCGAACAATGAAAAATGCATATGAAATCCGATTGACTCAAATACAAAAATCAGCCAAAATTGAAATAACACGTTTGGTAAGTTTTTAGAGCGGTTCAGCAACTCGAAAGCGTTTTAGAGGCCAAACTTAGTACCACAACTAAACAAACTTTTTCATAATATGCAAATTCAAGGCAAAAACAATTAGTTCATATACCTTGTACTATAATGGTATTTATGTATGTATGTATTTACAGCTAGAGGAAATCAAAACCAAAGAACGTAATATAGGACAACTAAAAAAGGACATGCAAACCTTGCAAAACTCAAAGAAGCATTTTTATGAATACCAACCAGTCAAGATATCAACGACAAAAACCAACAAAACGAACGAAACGAGCCAAAAGCCAAAGAAACCCACAACGACGAGCATAACAAATCCCAAAAACGAAACAGATATACACAATAAACTACCATGCCAGGCTCAAGTTACAAATGAGGTAAGTGCTTAGGATAACGAAAATAATTATTTCAATTCTATGGAGGGAGGTTTGCTTGGCCTGCACTTGAACTTTAAAACATTGCTGGGCAAAAAGTTAAGTGCAGACTAGCGTCAGCAGTCGTGTACACAAGGTATGATCTATGATACAATTTAGCATAATCTATGCATGAATGTGGAGATTGCAATTGGTATTGGTGTTGGTGTTGGTGTTGGTGGGGGCGACGACAATGAAATATTTACGGTGCGGGGGTCTAAGTCGTGCGACAATGCGGGCTTTGAGCTGCTCAGCTGCTCAGCTGACAACAATCACTGCCATAGCTGTGGCGGCAATAAAAACCTGCTGTACTATATATTGTATTGCATGGATACACGCTTGAAATCCGAGCTAGTCAAAGTATAAACGGCTGTATCGATAAAATGAAGATAAAAAGAAAAAGAAAAACTGCACCGACAATGGTGCAACTGCAAGTGTTGCAAGTCGATCTGGCGCTGCTGCTGCTGCTGTTGTTGCGCGTACAAAAGAGAGGGGGCCAAATGCCAAGCCGGTTTTCACACAGACCAGCACACAGACATGAAACTGACTCGCCGCACACTCACTTTCTCTGAGCTTACCGAGAGTAAAGAGCGCAAGCGCTACGCACAGTGGGTCGTAGTGAAAAAAAAAAACTAGTAATAGTTGAGTGAAATGATCGTTTGGAAATTCTCCATAAAGATTAATCAATGCACTTTTTTATGCGCTTTAACCAATCTTCAATATACTATTTCACTCTTATAAGAAAAAATCATTGGACGCTAAGTCAGGACATACATCATCAATATTATGTTTGTAGCACACAAGAAAAACTCTTGTTTGACTCGATGCGTTACTCTTATTTCACTGAACATTTCTGGCAAAAAAATGATTGCATACCATTCAGAATTGAAGGTTTATTTGGAAGAAATAGGCGCGAACAACTTTTGGCTCATAGATCTACATATCTTAGATCTTTGTACAAATAGACACGAGTCTTCTTTTTAGCAATTATAAATTTATTCGATATCCACTAGCAATGAGATTGTTGCACTTTTGCCCAGTAAGTCAACCTCGGAAGTCCTAATAAATCATTTTTTTTTTTGGGTTTATTTTATATAAATTTTTATTTACTTTTAAGCCACTATAAACAATCATTAAGCGCTCATCAGTCAAAAGGTTGTGAATACGTATATGTTCAAATAGAGATTCTCGTATAAGCTAGAGAAGAATTTTTTAATTTTTACCACTAAAATCAGCAAAACAAACCACTGTGCGACGCAGCAAAGGCAGCCAAAGCCGCAGCAGCTCGCATGAATGGGGGCCGACCGGGCGAATTAAGCCAGAAACCTCGTCATTTCAGTTCGTAACGTCGCAGGTGCGCATGGCCCGTTTATAGTGCGTCGTCGTCTGCGTCTTTGCGTTTGTTATCGTCGAGCGTCAAGTGTAAAGTTTAAGACGGTTTGCCATTAAAAATATATATGTACATACTTATATTCGCATCCGAATTTCGATTCTGTTTCCGTCGGGATAAAAATAATCCAAACACAAATACAAATACATAATAAAACCTAAAAAAATGAATTGACTTGAATGCAATGAGTTCAACGTATGCATAATTAGGTGAAATTTGTTGTACACATTTTCGAAGTGCTATTCCACTAGTGCATTGTGTTTGTCTGCGTCTATGCCAAATAATAGGTATTTGTGTAGAAAATAAAAAAACACATTCAATCTTTTTACAATAGACAGTGTGTGTGTACGGGTACGGATACATACCTCATAGTTCATACAACAATGTGTTGCCGTTGTCTTCAATCGCTTTGTTGCTGTTGGGTCAAAATCGACAACAAAACATTTTGAACGTTGTTTCTTTTTGCTTTTTTTTTTGTGTCTGTTAAAAATTAAAAACTAAAAAATAAAAACTATTGACATTTCGTTTCACCTATAATATCACCAAATTTGCAACAAATTCGATTTCTTTTTATTATTGCTGTTGCATTAGCAAACATTCAAGTTGATTGCTTACAAATTACTGAGCCGATTACTGGCCCTGTTGGATCTCGACTCAGTAGTTTCTCAGTTGTTGCCCGTTCCAATGAATGAATTCTATTTTACAGTTCATTAGTTTGCCGCCATTTGAGGCGACGTAATTGGTTTATTGATTTCCAATAAAAGTATCATTATGATATTGTTTCAAGAATGTTGCTCTCTTTTTTTGGAATCTTTAAGATTCATTGCATTGAAAAATATAGAATATGCATAGATATTAAAGCGGTTCTGTGTACAATTTTCAGTTTAAACTTGATGTTGGCTGAGTAAAATCAACTGGCAGCTGCTAAGTTTCTAAAGCTAAACGCTTGACCAGGCCAAACAAGATGTTTAGCTTGTCATCAATTTGCATAGCAAAAGTGCAACTTCATATCAGCGCGAGCAATTGCAGCAACTGCAACAACAACGACAAGATCTTTGCAACGATGAGATCCAACGGCAGCCAAGTTGTGTGTGGCATAAATAAATATGAGGAAAGTGTGTGTTAGTGGGGAGTAAGGTTTTGCTGTATTTTTTTTTTTTTTTTTTTTTTTTGGTGGTGGTGTACAGCATCTATTGGGGTCAGTGAAAAGCTTTTAAAAAGTTAACGTTATTTTAAATACATTATTTTTATTTTTTTTTTCGTCATATGTGTTTTGCTCTTCTGCAAAAAAAAAAAAATGTAAAGCCATCTTCATCAGTAACAAACGAAAGCGATAAACTTAATAATGACGATGATGATAATGATGCCGTTGTTGTTAATGTTGATGCTAATGATATTAGGCGTTTCTAAAATGCAAAACAACAATTTAAAAAAAGCAAAAAACCAGGGTGTGTGAAATTGCCTAAATTAAGTGCAAAACTATGCAAATATCTGCAATTTATCTATGATCAAAAAAAAAAAAAAAAACAAAACTAAAAAGTGTTAGAAGCAAACATTTATTGGGATGACTCTTTGGCTACATGGCTGTAAAGACCAGTTGGAAATCGGCGTTAATTGTTACAAGTTATGACCACGAAATAATTAATTCAATTAGCTGTGCTTTGATAATGGATTACTTTTATGAATGCTGCGAAGTGAAGGTAACCCACTAAATATTTAATGAACAATGAAATTTATGCTCATATAAGTATATATGTATGTGTTTTAAATTTTAGATAAAGTATTCAATGATATAGTTAAGCTGGATAAGCATATGTGTACATATGATAAGACCTGTCCTTTCTCGAAAAGAGTTTTCAGCCAACCAAACATTAAGCAATAATTAAACTACGGCCTTTAAAAACTACTTTAAAAACTTAAGTTTGTTTCGATATCATTTGTGTACAATACAAAATATTGCACTGCTGTAAAAACTTTCGCTTTTGTAAGATCAAAGCATTTTGAGATATACAAATCAATAAACCTGTATTACAATGCCAAATCAAAGTACATGCATGCACATACACACGCTCTGCTGGATGAGTTTTCATGATGCTGGAGCAAAAACAAAAGTTATCCGGGACTCGAACCCGGAACATTGGCTTGCCAATGCCCAAAAACTGCACAGTCGGTGCCGCCGATCGAGTGAAACCTGTCTGTAACTGAAAGAAAAATTATTTCACACTCACTCACAAACGCATACATGCATAACCACAATGTTATTTGTATTGATACGTCGAGACCTGTGGCTTTTGTACAAACAAACAATTCACCATAGTACAAACCCAAACAAGTTGTCGACAGATTTACACACAATCGCCATCATCACCAGCAGCATCGAATCCAAAGCAACGGAAGGGGATAAAAAAATGCTTGAAATTTACTTGACAGCTTCAAGAAACGCTGCTCCATGGCGGCGTGGTCCGGTCAGCCAATTGCAATCAAAGCAATATTTGTTGTACTGTGGCCATAACAGACCCGCGTACGTTTTTGATTTGCCAAATCACATTCGAAAGGTCCGTCAACTCTTTCGTAAGCCTTATGTAAGAAGATCGAGAACTTCTCATGCCTCGTACGCCTTTTGAAAGAAATTACCATAACAGTTACCTCTGCGACATTACGATTGCCAAGAAGCGGGCTCCGGCTCCGTGTCTGACAAATTTTGAAGACGTGTTGGTATGCGCCTGACTGTTCAACATTTGCTTCATTCAGTCCAGTCTGTAAAGGTATCTTGACATGGGCCTGGGCAGAGCTTAAGTATTCATAGCTGTTGTGAAATGTTAATAGGTATGAATCGATTGGTCATTGCACTTCGTTTTTGGGTGTACCTACTTTTTTGAACGATTGATTAATGATTTCACCGCCCTGCACACAACACAAACAACAAACATATAAACACACCTTCACATACACACAATATCTTAATATTTTTATTTATGTATTTATGCATGTATTTAAATTAACAGTGTCTTAAAAGTGAGCGTTGTAAATTAGTATTATGCAGCACTATGCATAGCAGTATACAATAATAATAAAAAGTGGGCATTATTATAATTTTATTATATAAGCAATTGAAACGATAAAGTTAATATTAGATAATTTCCAAAAGTGCTTAGGAAAAGATTGTCTAATGTTTGCATTGAAAGACACCGGAACTTTAAGGTCCATAGAGCAATTCCCCCTCGAGGCTGCTACCTTTTTCATCATGGATCAAGGGATAGGAATAGTGTGTATTGGTTTTACAAGTTATATGCTTTATCAGCTATCTATACCCGTTACTAAAGGTACAAATGTATCTAGACACAAGTCATGAGATTTTGATAGTGCCCACGTTTTATTCTTGAAAGTGTCCAGTCAAAATAATTTTCTATTAACCTATCTAAAGTGAGCACTGCGAGCAACTACTGTATACAGAGGAGATACAATTTAGTTTCTACTCTTTAACAATGTGCTCCAGTTGCCTCTTTAAAGTCTTTTGCTCGATTTGGTGCCAATGAACTTTGATGGGCAATAAGAATGCGTTCATATCAACACCAACCTACCTACCTACCTGTCCATAATGATTTGCCGCTTTTGCTTCAAAGAGGTTTGTTGTTTTTTTTTGTTGTTTTGTAAAGGTGGAAACGTATAGAATCATAACTGTATGTTGGCTATAAAGCCAAGCTGCGGAACATGCTTGTTATAACACATAAGTATGTTCTAGGCCCATATTCTATGCGGCTACAAGATAAAAGATGAAAGGTTCCACGTAAAATTTATTTGTCACAACTCACTTTGGAGCTCAGCAATAAATTTATGTTTTGTTCAGTAATTAAAAACAATGTTTCAAATATATTTGCAGATAACCCAACTCAAGAATATTGAGCTAATAAACAATACAAAAAATGTGCATAAATCGCTTGAAATGCGTAAAACGAAAGCCAAATCAGGCCTGATTCCGCCTGCATTAGAGGATATTAGCAATAGGCAAGATCAGATTATAACAAATGATGAGTCTGTTAACACATGGATGACGACGACGACGACGAAAAAGAGCCACTCGCTGTCACAGGATGTTGTGTGTGCACTGACACAAACAGATGATGTGCAGGAGTTCAGGCCTAAGGTAAAATGTTAGGGGCAAAAAAATACTGTGTGTAATATGTATAAAAAAAGAATTAGGAAAGTTAATTAGAAATAATGCCAACTCCTATTATTTTTTCATTTAAAAATTAAAATTCATTTACGTTTTGGGATGTACCGACAGTCATCTTTACCTTTTTATTTGCAGGATAACAATTCTGATACGGATTCAGCGTTGTCATCGGCGCCACCTTCCATAAGCCCGCAACCGCCTTCAACTGGCTCGGACAGCGGAGTAATGTGGCAAACGGTATTCAACATATATTTATTGTTTCGATTATGAGAATTTCTATTAAATTAATATTTACCTATTCACAGATGCACACGTACAATAAGGATCTCGAAAAATTACAAAACGAAGTAGAAATCTATCATAAAGAAAATGAACGCCTAAAATCGGAATTACAGCTAATAAAACAGGAACTATTAACAGCCGAAAAGGCCGCACGCGCGAATAATAATAGCGCTCATATCAAAGAACTTTTGGAGCGTATTAAGATAATGGAGGAACATGAGCTGCAGCTAACATCGGAGTCAAATGAATTGCGAGAGCAAAATGAACTGCTCGAGTTTCGCATACTCGAGCTAGAGGATGATAAGGTACGCGTATGCAGCTAACTAATCTCACTCAAAACAAGCCACTCTCACTCAAAACACTACCAATCCAGTTTTCAAACGTCTCACTCAAAAAGCTCCAGCTAGTGCTCGTGTTTATGAATGAACTACGATCATTTCACGATTCAGCTCCATTACTTACTTAACGAGCTGGTGGTAAAAAATGGCACAGTGCTGTAGAAAACGTTTACAGCGCCAGTCCGGAACTAGCTTGAAAACGGCAACTTTTGTGTTGGAATTATTTTAGTGGAGCAAACATACGTAAAGACAGTCATACAGTCATACTGCCATACGGCCAGCAAACAAGCCAAGACGGTTAATATGAAGTTATTATAGAGATAAATAGCAACAATTTGTTATGGTTGTTTGTAAGCCATTCATTCATTGTTGAAGCTTTCAATTGTTAATTGTGAGATCATGGCAAATAGCAAATTTGAAAAGTGTCTAAAGACAGCCATCTAAAATTTCGGCGACTTTATCTCTTTATTAGACAAAGCGACGCCAACGCTTTAATTGTTATGTTCCCAATTTGTTTAAGACTAATTTTTGGACAAATCAAATTTAGCATACTATTTGAAGCTTCAGCTTTTGCATTGCCGACTAGGGCTCTTTTCTCCTATATGGTTTACAACGATTAGGAATTCCAAATTTAGGTGGTCCGCGTCTCTTTTTTCTATCTATGCATCTCATCTAGGTTTTTAAAGTTTTGTTTACCACATCGCTTACTGTTACGCTTAATTTTTAGAGCCGAACGATAGACCATGATGTTAAGTCGCTCAGCTTGAAAATAATTCAATACACCTTGGCTAATTGCAAAAACGAAATAACAATAACTTGTACCTACTAGTAGATAGGCAATTATAAGCATTGGCCAAGTGAAAATAAGCAGGCAAACTTGAATCAGCGATGCATTAATAATATGCGGATTTTTAAGACAACGGCTTTAAAAAATTTTATGCATATTTTACAGATGGACAACAGTACCTGTGAATCGCACTGCCACCGGCTGCAAAATCTGCTACAGAAAGCGGAGCTAGATGAGAAGGATAAAAGCTGTTTGCAGCAACTGCTGTTTTGTGTGCAGCGATTAGATCTGCACAGCGATATAGCACCAATGAACGATTCTAGTAATGTGGATCAGGTGTGTAACAAAAATGAATTTAATTTTTAAAATTATACTTTACTGTATGGATTTAGTCTCAATTTTCATAGAGGAGGGCCATCTAAGCAAAAAAGGATAAAAATTTTGTAATTTTAGACTAAGTCTCTTGAGGTTCTCGAGGGAAGATTTATACTGAGTTGTAATATTAACTAGCTCCTAACTCTTTTGATCTTCGGACTGACGAACATGACCAAATCGATTTATTTTATCATCCTAATGATGTTTCACACAAAACTAACTTAATATACACTCTTGTATACAAAGTGCCCTGTAAAAACAATTCTAATTTATATCTTATACTTGTTTAGGACTGACTAGTAGTAAACTTATTTGTCTTAAATATGGTTTTTGGATGTCTGGTTAAATTTGGGAAAGACATATTTTAAATATTCTCTTCGAGTAATCGCTAATTTTAAAAGAATGAAAAATAAAACTTTTCAACTATGTGCTAGTAAAGTGTGAGCTCAAATAATAATTTAAATCAGTCCATCTAGAAAATGGAACAAGCCAGAGTCAGGTCACGACATCCAAGAGAGGAGGAGCATCTGTATAATATGCTAATATTACGTTAAATAAAGGGGTAGGGATGTTAGTTCCACACATAAAGATAGTACGCGATAGTACACTTTTCGAACTCATTACCTTATACATTATTGTCAATTATATTAACTATTAATTGTTTGCACTACTATAATTTCTAAAAGATTTTTATTAAAATACAAAATTTAAGTTTTCGGCTTTTATTTATTTTCAGACGTTATCGGAGCAACTATTAAGAGCATCAGTCAATCAACAAGCTTCCAAGCCATTATTGACCACGCAAAATCGTATTGTAGCCACTGTGCAGCCTTATAACAACAGTGCGCCCACTGTCACACCCCACGACTCCCCGCGTAAGCTGCGCCACGCCTGGCAGAGCAACAGTCTAAGCGAGAGTGGAATATTTGTCGAGTGTGACTTTGCAGGCGAGCATTCGGACTACGACAGGAGTACAATAAGCACACAACCCGAATGCCAGGAGCGAGATTATCAACAGTTGAGCCTAAACGATTCAAAGCGCTTGCAGTACTATAAAGATCGTCTGGAGCAACTAGAAGGAAAGTTGCTGGTGTACGAGAGTAGTGGTGACGCACAGGCAAAGCACTTGGCGGATCGGCTACAGCGTGAGATACAGCTTGACAAACAGTTAAAGGAATTGATAAGTAGGGTTGAAAGCTTGCTGCAGGAAAACTCATTGCTGGAGGAGGAGAAGTGTGAATTTGAAGAAGCGGAAAACGATACGAGACTGCGGCTACAGCGGCTTGAAGTAGAGCTGGAGATATTGCGGCAACGTAACGTAGAACTAGAGTTCTCTAAAGACGCTTTAGGCGCAAAGTACAAAGATTGTCGTACAGAGTGCATTATTTTACGCGAGGATTTGTGCGCTTTTGAGACTCAAATAAGAAATCTGGAGAGCGATAGGCAGCGTGCCAAGCAGCAGCTCGCAAGTCTTCAAAGATCGCTACCGCTCTTAGTCATATTTCGTTTGCTGGCATTTGCTAAATGCATAGACATGGGTAACGAGTTATCCTCAGAAGAGGCGCGTAAAACCGCTGGCTTTAGCCCACGACAGTGCCAAAATCCCTCAGAATGTTTCTCAAGCACGAACCCAACCACCGAAAGCCGCTCATTTCGTGAAATTAATTATCTTAAAGATGAGGTTAAGAGTTTGCGGTTCCAGATAAAAGATATAAATACTCGTCACTATGAGGCTATGGAAACAGCCGATACTCACTGGGTGGACATGGAACGTGAATACAAGGAGCGCGAAGAGGCTTACCGTGTCAAGGAGGTTAGCCTAAAGCAGAAAATAGCGAAACTGCAAGACTGCTTGCGCGAAGACTCGAGAGCTGCAGCGGAAAAAATACAACAGCTCGAGGAAAGCGAGCAGAGTCTTAAGGCGTGCTTGGTGCGCTTGACAAAAGAACATCGTGATTTGATGAACGAGCACAAAAGTCTAACAAAACAGATCGATTGCAATAAAGAACAAAGTGAACGAAACGCTAATCAGGAGCGGCCGTTGGCTGAAGCGTTGGAGCAGGAACGGTGTCGCAACAAGATGCTAATGGACGATCTTGCCTTTTGCAAGAAACTGCAACAAAACACAGAGGATCAGCTAAAACAAGAAACCGATGCACTACGCAATCAAATCTTTGACATCAAAAAAGAGTTTTTGCACATAGAGGTCACAAATGGTGAACTTAAAGAAGAGGTGCGCACGTTAGAAGTCAAAATTACTGAGATCCAGGGTTCGCTGAAGAGTTCTGAGGAGAGGCAACGTTGTTTGGAAGATGAGCTTCGCACTAAGGAAGAGTTGTGCCAGATCATGGAGCGGAAGCAAGGAGTTTGTCCCGAAGGCTATAGTTTGGCTGATGAACTCTACGATAGTCCTGCAAAACGTGCCAAGCGCGAGGAAGTTCAAGATTTGCAAACAGCTAGCCAAGGACTCGGATCTGCCTTGCGCGACTCTGAGGTAAATACCTTGTACATACTATAATTATTAAGCTTTTTAAATGTCTGGGGTATTACAGCGTCGCGAAAAGGAGCTGCCCACCCATCGCGATTTTCAAACCATCGCGTGCAGCGTTAAGCAGCTTGCTGATGCCATTCTTACTGCACAAAATCCCTCCGAAGAGGTAAGTTGTTGCGCATGCTCGGCAGATAATGATAAAGCAGCAAAGTCAAACAACAGCCAGGAATCACGAATTAACGATGCTGATGATGATGGCATAGCCGAATCTGATAAAAACGCCGATGATGGTGGTAGTGGCCGTATAGGTGGGGGTGCTGTTGCCACGATTGACGGCATGGCATTACATAAAGTTCCGTCTGAGCTATACGAAATTGTCATCAAGACTAGAAATCTTGGTAGGCTGCATAGACCTAGGACATCAATTCGAATACCCAAAAGCAAAGCATTACGGCGCAAGCGAATAATTCGCAAGCATTTCATTAACTGGCGACTTTTTCGGTGCCGACTACATCATTTACGTGATGTAGGAAGACGTAACGTATTGCAGCGCAATTTCTCCTGTTCAAGCTTTCATTCGGCAGCGTCTTTACATTCTGTGCGTTCCGCATCGTCCAAACTGTCATTTCATTCGCAGTATGCGAAGATAGTTGAAAATCATATGGGTAGCTGCAAATGGCATGCTTTTGTCCAGACTGAAAGCGATATTGAGGACGAGCTAAAAATGATTGACTGTGAAATACAGACCGATGACATCAATGTTGAGCAACGTCTTAAGCTGCTGCCATTTCGAACTCGTGGATTTGTCAATTTGCTACAGCAAAACCTTTCCCAGCTTGATTTTGATGACAGCGCTGTTTCGCGACGTCTTCTAAAACTTTGGGAAAACAGCGAAGATTTTCGCGAACACATTGAACTGCTTCAAGATATGTTCATGGACTCTCCCCGGCTGTATAATTCAGAGCAGATTACAAAGTACGAAAAAATCGTCGCTGTTTTGGATTGTGTACGGGCACTAAAGTTTGTGTTCAAGCCTTCGGAGTCCGTTCTGTTAAATAATCTTGAGGAGAAGATTAACGTGGAACTAATAAGATGTCACTGTGAAAAGATGGATTCTCAACTCTGTTGTACCGTCTACTATCCCGTTGAGCGAAAAAACTCATTCAACTTGAATATTTGATATGGGGGAGCAAAGTTTAGGGCTAGGAAAAGACTTTCCTGATAAAACAAACAAGTATTGTCAATAAAATTTAACTTGTAATTTGGATACAGCGCATACAAAACATAAAGACAATTTTCAATTTGACCTCCCACCAGCAAGGCTGTTAAATGTAACAAATTTTGATTTTCTAAATAAAACTGATTGCGATTTTTGACCATATAAGAAAAGACCTTTACTTCTGCTTCACTGGCTATATCAACGGCAGTACCCTTGGGCTCTTTGCTTTTCTCACGCCTTTTTCCGGGGTAGAACCCACGCCACTATCATATAAAATTTGTTTTTCAATTGTTTAAAAACACAATTCTATGTAAGTAGGCTAAGAATTTTCTGTTTTAACTTTCAGTATTAAAGGTTAATTTTAGTTAGTTTTCAAATTCACATCAGGCAACACAAATAGTTTTAAAATCTAAATTTAATGTAAATTGAGTTTAGTTGTAATTTATTTCGAACTACTTACGCCATGGACGAGGAAAATGTCAATTCACAATCATCGCGTTGTATTAACTCATATAGTTGCAATTATATGAGAAATAGAATTTTAATGCAGCAAGTGGCTTCAACACGAACGGTTTACAAGAGACCTAACCTGACTGTTATGCCTAGCATAAGCAACAATGATGAGTTCTTAGATTGCGAAAGCGATTGCGATTTTCCCCAAGAGGGTCATAAATCCAGCATTAAATTTGGTGATCCTGGAGCCATAGAAGTATTGGAACGAGCTGTTAATGCCACGCAGATGTTAAGTAAAATTGAAAATAGTGACGGCTTTTCCGCACCTTGCTTTGCAATGGTGGAGATAACAGCGCGTATACTTACCGACGATAATTCGAAAGAAACGGGTAGGCAACTGAGTGGAAAACCAGTGACTGTAACGATGCCACTGGAATTTAATCCGAAAAATGTTCAGAAGATTCTACGTCCACCAAACAAAGCGATTCCGCCTAGCTTGCCGCCTAAGCCGAAAATATGTACTTGCCGAGGTATTTGCAAGAGCACAAACACGCTTTTTGTAGATTGTAGTGGAGACAGTGATATGTTGCATGTTAAACCATCCCCAACGCATACTTGTAATAGTGTAGACGTTGGTAAAGAAGGACTCTGTGTGTGCTCTGCACCAACGTGTCTATTAACTTGTCCAAATAAATACGAACGACACTCCAGGGACGTGATACTAATAGAGTCTCTGCCAGAGTACGAACTAAAACCAGAGCCAGAGCTTGAGCTTGAGCCAGAGTTAAAGCCAGAGCTAAAGCCAAAGCTAATGCCAAAGCTGGAGCCTGAACTGGATGCAGAGGCAGAACAATTTGAAAAATTAACTCCAGAAAAAGATATATCCGATAAAATTTCAATTGCGTCCACACTAAGTTCGTTGACACCGATTCCAGAAATTAAGCGATATTTTATGGCTCTGCCACAGCACAAAGAATTTGCTTCGTGTGCGCCTTGCCGCTTTGATCCGAGTCCTATTATGGACGAAGATGGAAACGTGTTTTGCCCAGGCAATTGCGGTTGCTGTCAGTGTCCTTGGAGACCGCGCTCTTTCGATCCAAATCACGATCACGTTAATGTGAAGGTTTGCAAGTGCATAAAACGTGGCACCGTATTTGCTAATTTCAGCGAAAGAGATAGGGCATGTAGTCAGACCTCCTACTTTGACTTTTGTCCCTGTCGAGAGAAAGCTGAGGCCAAATTTCTTGAGTTATACCATAAAGAGATGTGGGCAGAAAGTAATATTACGCAAGGTCGTGAGATAAACTTGAATGAAATTAAGGAGTTACAAGAACCAATAAACCGTTCTTAGTGTTGCTTAAATTAAATGCCTCGTCCAAATGGCTGTGTACCAATTCTTCTAATTAATAAAATGTTCGAATTTTTCAACTAAATGTCTAAAATTTTTATTTTTTATTTTTTACTTACAGATGGCCCAGCTTTGATACACATGAAAGACGAGCGATCAGCCCATCCCTCATTTGGCTCCAGACCAAATCAAATACATACGGATAATTTATATTTAAAAGAACATGGCAGAACGCATTCAGGTGCCGACATCACAGATAAAGATAATCCACACTCTACGGCATCACAAACTGAACAATCATTTTTGCAAAAAAAGCAGGAAAGGAACATAGAAAACGAACGCAAGCCAGGCAGCAACGAAAACTTTCCTGATGCTGTCAACGCCAAGCCATCGCAAACTGAAAAATCACTTCTGGACAATAACCAAGTTAGAGACACAGAAAAGAGCCGCATTGGAAACATGGATGCTGTAAACGCCAAGCCATCGCAAACTGAAAAATCATTTCTGAGAGATAATCAAGTTAGGAATATAGAAAAGGGACGCAATAGCACCGAAAGCTTCATGTATGCTGATACCGCCAAGGCATCACCTACTAATAAATCAGTTCTGGAGCAAAATAAAGTTAACGACACTGAAAAGGGCCGCAATGACAACAAAAGCTTCGTGGATGCTGACAACGCCAAGCCACCACCTACTGAAAAATCACTTCAAGAGAATATTCCGGTTAGGGGGACAGAAAAGGCCAGCAATGGAAGCGAAAGATCAGAGAATGCTGTTAACGCGAATCCATCGCAAAATGAAATATCATTTCTTCAAAATCATCAACAAAGGGACGCAGAAAAGGTCCAAGATGTCCACGACACCTTAGTGAATGCCAAACCATCGCAAACTGAAACTTCTTTTTTGAATGACCGCTACATACTGGAGCGCAACAAAGATATGACAGGTAGCAAGCACTCCCAAACCACCATCAAGCAAGATACCGTGCCAATGGCTAAAATACGTTATCCTACACATTTCAACCACGAACAGCAGTCGTCTGTTCAGACTGAAGACCAGCCAGCAGCTGTAAGCCAAAGTAGTTACCACACTGTGGCTACAAAATCCCAGCCAACTTTGCATATGAATTCAAGCTCTTGTACGTGTATTGGACCTGGATCCAAATTGGAGACTAAAGTCCCTTCCCCCTTAGCTGCTGCAAGCATGGAGCAACACACAACTTCCGCTGGCTATAACGATGCAACCACAGCAAACAAACGTGTTCCTTCTGAATATAATAGCCTACCAGAAACACTAGATGGTACCCGCAGCTGCCAGACCGAAACTTGTATAGGATACAATATTTACAGTACAAACGATACAACCACTGAACTTAAGGACCCCGAAATAGATCCCAGAGAACAATTGTTAGAGCAAAAGCAATTATCTAAGTTGTGTGAACCTAACGACTGTTTAGGATACAAAGCGCCATTGCAAAATTCACAGAGTCATCTTACCAAAGACCCTAGGGAGCCTCAGACAACTTCCACTGCCTACAGTGAAGCAATAGCACCACGCCCACGCCTTCGTTCCGAATATCACAGCATACCGGAAGCACTAGATGCAACACGCAGCAACCAGACCGAAACTTGTAGGGGATACAATTTTAACAGTGGAAACGATACAACCACAGGACCTAAGGACACCGAAATATGTCTCAGAGAAAAATCGCAAGATCAAACTCGTTTTGCTGAGTCGAGCGAGCCAAACATCTGTATAGGATATAATACAGAGAGTGATTATATAAGCAAAGCACAACTTCAAAGTCCACATACTAAGTCATGTTACTGTACTCCAAAGCAGTCCCAAAAATTAAGCATAGGAGAAGCTACAGAAGCATCTGGATCTCGATCAATGCTGGTCCAAAAAACTTGCTACTGCCAACCCGAAGATTTAAAGATGGTATCGCATCAAGTAACCCGCAAATCACTTGAACAAAAAAGCGAACAACGCTCGCTGCGAAAAAGCAAGATCTCCTGTGTGTGCTTAAAGCCGTCCAAGACAAAAAGTGAGCGCTCAAAATCTACGCAAGAAAAAAAAAGTGGAATATTCAATTTAAAAAAGAACGACCAGTTTCAGGACTGCGATTCATCGTCTTCTAACACATCGATCCCATACACCAGCAAAGCATCAAAGCCTATTAGCTGGATGGACGACATATCGAAACTGCCAAAATCGGTAAGCTGCTACTGCGCCTCGGGTAATTTATCAGATATTAAACAAAAGTCATCAAAGCACCACAAACAAAAGCCAGAAATTGGCGAAGAGGATTTATGCACATGCAATTCAAAAACTTTAAAAAACGACACGTCAATGCACAGCGGCGTACCAAAGTATGAAGAAAATCTATATGACCTAAAAAGTGCAACGATAAATGATGAAAAGAATGAAAACTCCCACTGTTACCATGCTGTGGATAGTTGTTACCGCTCGGCGCGCTCGATAACAGGCTATGATGTGGGTCAAGACGCGCTCACGCAAAAGCTGAGCGAAAACGATGGCTGCGAATGTTACGATGCAATGATAGAACAAAGTAACCAAAAGGATGAAGAAAATCTATATAACCTAAAAAGTGCAACGATAAATGATGAAAAGAATGGAAACTCCCACTGTTACCATGCTGTGGATAGTTGTTACCGCTCGGCGCGCTCGATAACAGGCTATGATGTGGGTCAAGACGCGCTCACGCAAAAGCTGAGCAAAGACGATGGCTGCGAATGTTACGATGCAATGATAGAACAAAGTAACCAAAAGGATGAAGAAAATCTATATAACCTAAAAAGTGCAACGATAAATGATGAAAACAACGAAAACTCCCACTGTTACCATGCTGTGGATAGTTGTTACCGCTCGGCGCGCTCGATAACAGGCGATGATGTGGGTCAAGATGCGCTCACGCAAAAGCTGAGCGAAGACGATGGCTGCGAATGCTACGATGCAATGATAGAACAAAGTAACCAAAAGGATGAAGAAAATCTATATGACCTAAAAAGTGCAACGATAAATGATGAAAACAACGAAAACTCCCACTGTTACCTTGCTGTGGATAATTGTTATCGCTCGGCGCGCTCGATAACAGGCGATGATGTGGGTCAAGATGCGCTCACGCAAAAGCTGAGCGAAGACGATGGCTGCGAATGTTACGATGAAATGATAGAACAACGGCTGCAAGAGCTTACGATGCTGTTGCGTATTAAAGTAAAAGAGTCAGAAAAAAAATCACAGACTCAACAGATCTCATTTGAAGAGTGCATAGAGGCAGCTCGTAATCAGCCTAATGAAATTTCCAACAGTCAATCAAAAATGCAGCGCAAAAGGCAGGAACGTTTGGAAAAAAAGCATCAGGACCTACAAAAATGCCTTGGCATTACAAGGAAAACTCAGAAACCAATCGAAATTTATAATGTGGAATTCGATAAAGGTTTTGAAGCTGCTGGCGAAGATTCTTTCTATGATGATGTTGATGAAGATGATGATGATGATGATGATGTCGCCAGTCAGTTCACTGTTGAGGCAAACTTAGACGATGATGAATTTTTTGTCGATTGTTACAGTCCTACACAGACAGCCGAAGAATCTCAAATTTGTGAAGCCTCAGAGGAAGACAAAAGTGAAAAAAAAGAGACAGAAGTCGTACCGAAAGGGGAGCCACTACCTAAGGAGAAAGTTAAAGAAGTAATCTCGGAAGAGGAGCCACCGCCTAAGAAGAAACAGGAGCCACAGCCTGAGGAGAGTGTGAAAAAAGTTAACCCGGAAAATGAGTCACTGCCTAAGAAAAATATAAAAGAAGTAAGCCCGGAAAAGGAATCGCCTTCTAAAGAAAAGGTGAAAGAAGTAAGCTCGGTCCAAGCCCTGGTTAAACCAATTCCCTGCCCAACGCCATGCATTTGTTGCCATTGCCGTGCTCTCGAATGCGATAATGCGTGCAAATCCGTAACCAAAACATTGGACGCGGTATTATGTGACCCCTCAGGTGAAATGGTGAGTGCCGTATTAGCTGACATTTCCGCTATGATAACTTGATGTGGCTATTTTGTGCTTTCTCTAGAAATATTTCATTGACTCTATTATTTGTGATCTGAATGCAATGGATCATGTGCTTTGTAAAAAAGAAGTTAAACCAAAAGTAAAAAGTTTAAGATATTTTATAAAGACACTGCTAATCTGTCATCTGTTTTCAGCCTTTTAAGAACCAAGGTACTGTTGGTCTTTGCCCGCGTGATAGCTTTCCGGTCACCATATCTGACGTTAGCAGCTTAGGCTGCGCGGCCCTATACTTGCGCTGGGAAATCGAAGATTGTTCCGGTATTGCCGGATACGAGGTGAGCAGACACAGCCAGACTTATGCTTACATATTTCTAAGTGGAAGTTTACTTATTAGATCTATGTGGATGGCCACTTGACCAATCGCTTCTATAGTTATCGCCACAAGGCAGGCGTTGCGACCAACGTTGATGTCACCAAGTCGCATCAAATAGTGTTACGTGCTCATCCTATCGGACAGGACTTTGCCGGAGACAGTTGCAGATATGCCAGCCAGTTCACTCCATATCCAGAGCTTAAGGCTGGCGCGACAAGACCCTGGTCACCAAGTGTATTCTTTTACGACCCTATACAACCGTCTGATCCCCATACTAGTCAAGTTCCTTCACAAAATCAAATGGCAGTTTCCGGATCACCCCCTGCATAATTTGTAATCTCTCTTATATTACTCACTACAAGGTATAGTAATTGTATAATTAGTTGTTTTCTTTTTTTGGATTATATTAAAGCTGTAAGAGGAGTTGTTTCCGGCATGCTTAAGGAATTAAGATTTTATCAGTGCCTTATAGACGTTGCACATGTTAAGCGTATCAAATGCATTATATAACTATATAGTATAACTGTTAATAGCCTGCCGTTTTAGGCATCAAAATTATTATCACTTACCACCAAAATGTAGCAATTACTATATTATGTACTATATATTTATACTTATACATGTGTACACTTATATATAAGTATATAGTATATAGCGATGGAAGTGAACCAAGTTTGATCTAATTTTTACACACTATCTATAATGTGCATTAATTTACTGTGAAAATACATACATATAATATTTAACATTTAAATGCAATGAATTATTTCTCCGTCATCTCTCTGAATCTGGGCGGGCTAAAAAGCTGATGCAAGTTAATACTAATTTAGCTAAGCTATCTCTGTAAGCAAGGCTCGCAGGTGCCTGGTATAACAAAGGATGGATGGCACTCCGGGCATTTGGGATTCTCGCCGAACCAGCGACGTTTCGCTTCGACATTGCCAGCACCATTGCTGTTTCGAAGCTCGGGTATCTTAAGCTGAAATGAATTGTACACATCGCCGGCACCATACCCAGTGCGTCCAATTGTCTCCAAAGGAAATGCATATTCCGGTATTAGCAGCTCTTTGCGTAACTGTGAAATATCCGATGTTAGAGAGCTGGATGTGAACCCATCAGAGCGCCGTTGCGCTTTATTCGTAACACTTTGAGCCAATGCTTCGGGTTTAATCGAACGCGAGGTGGGTAGCCGTGTTGCCAAAGCATTTTGGGTATGTGACTTGATGGTCTCTGTAGAGCTACCATAATATGTGGACCGACCAGGTATGTCATTCAGTTTAGTGTTGATAATTACTTGGCGCTGGCTGGCTGGTTCTTTAAGACTGTAGTCGAATTTCGTTTCCGGATATTCTCGTCCATCAACACCAATTGGGGGATCTATTTTCGGTGGCTCCAATCCATTAGAAGGAACCTTCCACTCGTAATAGATCGGCGGTCCTTGTGTAGTGGCTATATCATGTGGTACGAAATTCACGAACGGGGGCAGTAGTTCCCTCAATGGCAACTCTGAATTTTGCAAAGGTTTTTGATTATTGGGTTCAGGGGTACTGGGAGGTGTTGCTAGACGAAAGCTTTGCGCAGGAGTTGGAGTTCGCGTTTCAGTTTTTGCAAACACAGCAGCAGGTCCAGTGGCGGTCGTAGGAGCTGTGGCTGATGTAGAGAATGGCAGCCCAGCAAATGTTGTAGGCCGGCTAACTGGGCGAGCTGTTGTGCTTACTACGGTGTTTAACCTACCCGAAGAAGTGGTAAAAGGTGCCGCCGTGGAAGTTAGGAATGTTTGCTGTTGGTCATCCTGGTTGTAGATGGGATATAAGAAAGGCGGTTCGTAAATTTTCGATGGCGGTTTGACGAGCAATCGTGAAGAGTTAAAAGAAGGTGCGCTCTGACTCTTGAGGGGTCGTGCTGGCACCTCTGCGAATTTAAAGTCCGCCGATGTGTTGTAGCGAGTACTGTGACTTGTGCCTAGATCGTCAGTGTCTACTTTCGCCACTATGACAGGGCTCTTGCGCGGATGCAATGCCTCATTGATCACTACTGGTTTGCGAGTTGCAGTCACAGTGCTAAAGGTTTTCTGAATGTTTTTAGTGGTTTGGCGTATTTTGGGGAGCTCTGTTGTGCTAGTAGAAGTTGCCTGTAGTTCGATTTGTGGTTCATATGCTGGCGGCAAAATAGTACGACTTGGCGGAGGAATGCGCCAGCGTGTTTGTCCATTGGTCTGCAGATGTTGCGGCATTAGTTTGTTTCGGTTTTTGGCTGTCTCGTCACGTATTTGGTTTTGTACAGGAGTTAGTTGCTAAGAAGAGCCCAAGTTAATGTGACTAGTTAATTATTTTAAAACTAAAATTAACTTACTTTGTATTGGCTCCTGAAGGATTCGCCCGAATAGTCAGGCGCGTATGGCCGATCTAGAAGATCTGGACGCGGTGTGCGCAAGTTATTTTCTTCATCGTTTACAAAGGGCTTATCACGCTGACCTGCAAAGAGTCAGGATGGCTGTAGTTATTTGTATTGTAAATCTGGGCAATGTATGTAGCCGGCAGCAGGTAGCTCATTACAGAGCTAGAGGTGCCAAATCTTACACAAATATTAGTTGCATACGCAGTTTGATACATAGTGCAATTTTAATCTAGAATTCGTACTCACCAATTAAGAGGTTAGCTGCATAGTCACTCTCAGCCTTGGAACAATTCACCATGTACCAATGATCGCAGATGAGCATACGCTGCTGGAAGAGCGTTGTGTTTGGGCATGTATAGCTGAATTGGCGTCCAAGGCCATCGCACATATGATATATCTGTGTTTTAGATATTTTTAAATGATACTGGGTTGACATCAAACTGTTGTATTTATTTACCTGGCAGCCTGTTTCTATATCGGCATAGTAACCGGCTGGTCGGCCTGCACAGGAGAATGCAGTTTTCTGCATCGATCGCGCTGTTCCATTTACATGTTGGCACTATAAGGGAGATGTTAAGATAGCATTAAAGAGCAAGGGATTGAGAGACGGGGCTGATGGGTTGGTAGCCTGTACTTTCCCATGGCCTAAACCATTGGGTAGCAAAACAAATGATCTGTTGTCTTTTGCTGATCAATATCTTTCTGTAGGTATTATGCCATATAAGCACTAGCTGCCGTAACGAACTGATGTGATGTCATAACGTGGCACATGCTGCCATGGTAACTTGCGACAGCCACTAGTTTGATGACTGTGAAAATGTCAAAGTTATTTTACTACAGTTTCATGAGGATTATAATTATCCAACATAAAGGTATAAAGGCAATGAAAATTTATGACTTGTGGAAATCGGCAGCTTACGATGTGTGAACGTTAGGAAACTTCCGCAGAATGCTTACATATGTGAATACAAAATATATACACATCTCACTACTTTCCACCGATACTAGTACACTCTTTAAGGCAAAAAATGTTCATTGATCATATTTTATTTACTAATTTAGACGATGTTTATGCCCTATACCCTTCGGAATAAGGGGTTATAAGGAGCAAAAGCCGAAATAGCTTATCATCTAGACAGGATCAAGGCTTATTAAATTTTTTCAACAAACTGTAGTGGAAAAATAATCTTTTGACGCTGTCTTATCCACTTGAACGATTCATAAAGTCCGTTGCATAAGAGCAGAGACTTTTTTATGCAAACAGCGAAAACAATTAACCGACATTTTTACTTTGTTTTCGATGTTCCATTTCTGCATGCTAAACTGTCAGTAAAAAGGTCACTTGGTCAATGTGGCGTCTACGTCTGCGTCTGTCTTTGTTTTTTTTTCGGCTAGTGGGCTTATTTTTCCAACTTAATACCTTGCTATATCTTAAAAAACCCGGCATGTGTGAATAATACTATAGCACAGTCACACTCACTAATGCATACATAGAATAAATTAAAAAATAAACAAAGCGTAAAATGCGCAAAATTACAACATTTTCCGTTGCCATTGCTCAAAACACTGGGAAACACAAGAAGAAGAAGTTAAAACTGAAGAAGAAGAAGAAACGGAGAAGTTCATCAACGGATTCCCAGACAAAAGCATAGCCAATGGCAAGCAAGCTGACACGCAAGGTAATATTAAAAAAATAAAATATATAACCTGGCCAAAAGCAACACTTTTAGAAAATTCAAAACTTTTTTTTTTAACTAGAAGAATGCAATCATCATACCATGAAAAAACATAAATCACAAAATGTTATGCTAATTATGTTAATTAAGAGATACTTAACATTATGCACATTACAAGCACAGCTACAAGTTTAATTTGTATACAATTAAAAAATTTAAAACGTAAATGCACGTTAATAATAAGCACTGGCTACTCAACCCAACTTAGAATAAAAAAAAATATCTTAAATACATTTATATGTTTATATAATTTCACATTTGCATTTGAATACACCCCATTGATTTCTAGTAAATAAACGCCTCGAGCATCGTACCAGCAGCATTTCCCTATCTATAACCAACTTCCAACTACCAACTACCAACTTATATTGATTACTTACCTCACTAGCCAAAAATAGCGAGCAGCATAATAAAGCCAAAAGTCGAAAGTGTTTAGTATGCGCCATTTCCCTTTATTAACTTTTTTACTTGTTAAATTATTTGTTTTTTATAGTTGTCGTCGTCCTCTACGTTGACTGGAATTATATCATAGCGTAAAAATTAAGATTTTGCAAAAATATATTATAAATAAATAAATACTATATAGAAAGTGATTCGAATACGCATGTAATGACATCAATGTACAAACTAAGCGCCAGCGCTAATTGTTTGTCTAGTATATGATTGTAATAGTTGTCATTATGTGGTTGGCTTTTTAGTTACATAAAACTGAATTTATGTTACATTTACTTACTTTAGTTAGGTACTACTTTCCCAAATATCACACAGAAATTAAACAATAGATCACTGTATCCAAAGGTGAAAACAATTTTCTATGGTTTTTAAAAGCTTGCTCGTTTAATTGACTTATAAATATTTTCGGCATCTTCTTTATTTTTTTTGTAATTAATTTAAAATACATTAACGATCATTGCATACAACAACATACGATATTAAAACATGCAATGATAAATTGAACTTTTTTTTTTTTGTTTTTGTTGTTGGTTGTGGCAGAATTCGCAACGCTCTTCAAAAGATTTGACCTCCACCTACTCTGGCTGACAACTGGTGCTAGTTGTTGACCTTCTAAAAGCCCAGCTTAAACTTTCGGTTAGTGGGTTCGGAAACTTTCCAGCTTTCCAACAAATTGCACATCCAAAGAATATACTTTTAGGATACACATACATATATAGTTACTTGATAAACTTTGAACTTTTTTTAACTGCAAATTGTAACTGCTGCAGCATGTTTTTTTTTTTCTTGTTCATCATAGTTCATTACCCAAGTGCGTCAGTATGTTAGTAGCTTAGGTATTGGGTGCATTTGTTCAATGCTAACCACAACTACCATATTATTTTGATAGTTACAAGATCTTTAAGATATTCCAGTTAAAAGAGATGGCGTACGTTAAAGTCGATCGCGAACGACTTTGGGATACCCTGTACCACCACATTGCAATCAAATCCAATATGTATATTGTTTAAGAACTCCAAAAGATATTTATTTGCTAAATTTGGTTAGGATATTTTTATAAGCAAACAAAAAACAGACGAATTTTTGCACCAAAACCGCACAGTATATGATATAGTCAACCGATTTTGATAAAATTTGACACAGTGCTTGGGAACTCTAAAAAACTGACAAAAAGTGGCAAATTTGGTTACGATATATGCATAAACAAACGAATTATCCATCTAAAACTTTTAGATATATAACCGATATCAAAAAAATAAAATAATCTTGTCTCCTGGATCTACGACGGACAGGCAGACATACGGACAGACGTACATGGGTATACCGACTTCTCTGGGTGAACTGCATATTTTATATTCTTTGATGGCACAAACTTAATATACCCTTTGTACCATAAGGTACAGGGTATAATTACACTTTAATTTTTTTTTACCAAATGGGTTTTGGTTTCTTCACCCTTTTTTAAGTTATTATGCTAAAGGAAAATCGGACTGCAGATTATTCTGATAGGGCCCGTAACCAGGAATATCCTGCGGGGGTGTTAATATTTTAATAATTATTTTTGTATTATTATTTTTATTTTTGTTAAAATAAGATTAATGTTTCTACTGTAGCACATGTTAGAGTTGTATTTTCCTTAATTTGTTTTTTTTTTTTGACAAATGTTCAATCACTTGAGCTGGATCAATAGTAGTATCCCAGTACACAGAAGTGACTTCACACTTCGATGTAAAGTTTTTATTCGCATCTCAGCTTGTAAACAGATATTTATTTTATCTTTAATGTAGGGATTCAACTTTTTAAATTTTTACACGTTTTTGTTAGCAGTAAATTCTGGAAAATCAATTGGAAGCTGGTAAGAACATCTTTATTGACGATAAATCTTTTTGTTTAATTTCTTATTAAAGAGTCGATGCATGGAATGAGAATCGTTAGTGTGAAATATTCGCACGGTTCACTTACATGGCTCTTGTGTCTCTCAGTTAAACTTCAATTTCAGATGCATAATGAGAAATTCCAGCGAAAAACTTATCCGCAATTTAGCGTATATTGCTTAGGTTAGATTTTTGTTGAGTAAATACTGACAATGAAGAGTAAGTCTGCTGTCAGCAGATATCTTTCAAGTTTTGCCAGAAATTTCTTCTAAGCTGATGACGATGTATAAACCAATACCTTGACTGAGTACCCCAAGACAGTTCCGGGTCGAAGAAGTTGTCATAGCATTATATTAAGCAAGGTTCAAAAAACTAGCACAGTGACTCTTTTTTTTCTCAGTTGAACTCTACTCAAATGACTAACCATATTTGCTGCTACATTATGTATCCCTGTCATATCAAGCTAATGCGATGCTCTTCGCAAAGCTGAAGTATGATTTTTGTTAGATTTTCAGTCGCATTACCTTGAATTATGATGGATTAGGACAATCTTATGGGCACAAAATAATGCACAAATTCAAAAGGGTGCCTGCTAGCCCACTTCCTAGCTTGTATAATCAAGTCCTTGACGATTCTAACGCAAGTTGCATGCTACAGTTTATATAGTCATATTGCAGTAAGTGTATGAGAAAAAAATGTGGTACAGTCGAGGCGGTGCCCGACAGTGGAATACCCTGTACCTTTTGTGTCAAAAAATTTTTTCCTGCATATTCCATCTAAGAACTTTCCAATTGGAATTTATTTTTTTTTTGGTGCAAAACGATATTTATACCTATAAGTTCCGTAAATTTGTACCGATTTTGATGAAAATCGAAAGTTACGTCAAAGA
Organism: Chymomyza fuscimana; assembly: GCA_949987675.1. Classification (NCBI taxonomy): domain Eukaryota; kingdom Metazoa; phylum Arthropoda; class Insecta; order Diptera; family Drosophilidae; genus Chymomyza; species Chymomyza fuscimana. Next base: position 91,976,404 of record OX465088.1, read on the forward strand.
AGCTATTTTAATTACATTGGGTAAGTTTCAAGTTGATATGTTGAGGGGTGTGGGAGAAAACACGGTAAATCGATTGCGATTGAATGAGCTTACCAAAAATTGTGATTCTAGGTCACTTGTAGCCATAATTGCGTAGTCAAATATTGACGCAGTTTATTGGCAAGGGGAGGTGAAATTTGCACATTTTTGACTATAACTTCTGTTGTATTTGTCCGATTTTGTTCATTTTTTACACATAGATGCATATATCCACAACGCATCGCTCTGTTAAATTTCAAATGAAAATATTAAACGGCGTGGCTAAAAACCGCGAAAATCTACAGCGGGGGAACGGGGAAAGATATTGACATGATTCAACAAACTTCATCTGCTTAGGAAATATGCGCACCAGCAGGTAAAGTTCCGTGTTTCTAGCTCTTATAGTCTCCGAGATCTAGGCGTTCATACGGACGGACGGACGGACGGACGGACGGACATGGCTCAATCGCTACCCGAGGTTATGATAAGCGTTTTGGTATAAAGGACTTGGGGTCTGCCACGCCTCCTTCTGTCCGTTACATACATTGCACAAATCTAGTATACCCTTTGTACCTATAGGTACAGGGTATAAATATTTGCTCTCTAGTTGCAGTCCAGACTAGTTCGTTTTTTCTTGTATTGGTCTGTGCTCATCCTCTGGTGATTTGCGACTAAACTCGTGATGCTGTCTTTTAGTTTTGTAGTCGTTGTGTTGTTGTTGAGGCTTTTATTTTTCTTTTGTATCTTTTTTGTTTTTTTTTGGTTTGTTTGGTGCCTTGAAGCGCAAAGCCTATTTGACATTTTTCAAGCCATTTCCACTTAAAGATCATTTGTAGAAGATGCTATGGTGGTTTTTTTTTGTCTTTTTTTTTTGCTAAATGCTATTTTTATTATCTGTTATAGCAATAGCAAAATGCAACAATAACAACACCAACAACAACATTATGCCAATTACAATAGTTGCCATTACAGGTTGATTATAGCGACGGCAGAAGAAACTAACTTGACGTAGCTCGAATTTTTTATTCTAATCGTTTTTTTTTTTGTTTTTTTTACTTAGAAAGGAAGTTGTTAAATGTTTAAAAAATTATTTCTGTTAATGGCTCACCTTCATTAAGATTTTACCGACACTGTAAGGCTGTAAAAATTAAGAAAAAAACGCTTACGCCCAGTGTTGTACGTCGTACGTCTATTTAATGAACGCGCTCTAACAAATCCCCATATGGTGGTTGCTCGCAGATTCATATGTCCCACTGTGCTTGCATATTCACAAGGCGATTTTTAAAGATCAAATGTCATAGAAAATGCACATAAATAAAATTGGCTTGCATTAAAATAGAGTCAAGATCAAACGAACCAAATCGGGCTAGCAAATTATGAAATTCAACGAGCACTAGCAAATTACTGATCACTTATAAGTATTTGGCTTGATCTAAAGTCACTCGTAGCATCCGAAGACGACTTGAAATCAATTAATTTATGTTTTTTTTTTTTTTGCTTTTTGATAGCAGCACTAGTTTAAAACATTATCTTGATTAAATTAAATTCGTTTGTAGAATACTACTTTGATGGCCCGCGCACACTGAACAAATTATGCATTAACGTTAACACACAAAACTTCAAACACCCGCCAAAGCTGTTAACTAATATTTAAGATACTATCTAGAGGTAAGCCGCGAAAGCGACCGCACGTTACGACTTCGCAAACAGAACTGATGCCGTTGAATGTTGAATGCACTTAACATGGCTTAAAATTTACGTTAGGCCGCCCTCCCGCAATATACATCTCGTATTCGTCGTCATTCAACTTCGTCATCGTCTTTATCATCATCAGCTTGATCATTAAAGTTGTCGTCTTCGTCTTCGTCGTCATCGTCATCGTCTTGCTCGTCCCACGAAGCGGCTGGCCAAGTTGGTGTCAACATTGCAGCTTCATTTTGTTTGTCCAAAAATGCACATTATTACCGTTACCGTTTAGAGACCCTTCACTATATAATGTATGTGTTTATTTGTCTAATTTATAGGACCTTAGTTAAATAGAGCTATTGAAGTTGTTGGATTTATCTATCAATTTGCAGCGCAGAAAAAAGATTAAAAATAAAAACAAGCCAAAAGCTGTTGCTGCTACGATTTTGAGATTAGTTTGGATGCCGCCTATTACGAAAGCTCGCGGCACAGTCTCTCGGCGTTGGCGTCTTCATGTCAGATTTTTGCAAGTTTTGTAAGACGAGATTATTGTTTTCACTTCTTGGCGTTTGTTTGGTTCGTTAGCTTGTTTTTGCCGCTTTCAAAGTAGCCCTTCTCGGGCAGCATGCAGCAAAAAGCGAGAACTGCAACTGGTTGGCATAGCTTTTGGCTTAGTTACATGCGCCTCGTGTGTTGCCTCATTGAGTTTCTAGGTTTATATACAGTTTGTTGTTGTCTAAACGCTGTCTACAGTCGTAGTATGCAGCATTTATTACTTGATGTCCAAACGGAAACGTGACGACATAAAATACGGCTAGATTGTTTAAGCGAAATAGCAGATGCATTAAGCCCTCAACATTACTTTATCCCAATACTATTTATTGCATTACTTTTAGGGGAAATAAAAAATGCTACTTAATTTTGAGCCATTTGCGCGCATATTTTAATGTCTTTCGAATAAGCGAAATATGCGGCGTATGCTTAACTTAAATTTAGATAAACGAAAATTCAAATAAAACTGTTAACTTTTAAACATTGAAATTTGTTAACTTGGATTCCCGTGCCAATGTGTACTGGTGAAATTCAGTCAGTATGCGGCTCTCCGGTATATCCGTCTCCACACGGCTTTCAGTAATATCAAATTTCGTGTGCTTATCAAAGAAAATATCAATAACTATGCGAACTCCTGCAGTACGACAAAAATTAATAATGAGCTTCGGCGGTCGCGTTAAATGGTTTATTGTGATAATTACCCTTGCTGGTTTTGCGTATGGTGGTCTTGCTGTGATAATACTTCTCTCCTGCGTTATCGCTATTGCCGTCCAGAGCTGCATCGGTAATGCGACTCATCGAGGTGCGACCGTCTGTAGTGCTCAAACGAAAGCTGCATGGTGATTGATTAATGCGCCACCTGGAGTTGACAAATTTAATGTAGATCTTGGTCTTGGCTTACTTAGAGAAGCACTTACTTGCTTCCGACATGCTCCCCGCTGTCCTTTAGCAGAGTTTGGTCCTGTTTAGCAGCTTTGTTTGCGCTTAAGTAAACGGACTTAGCCCGGGCCAGCTCTTGATTCTTCTCGGTGGCAAAGTTATACAAGTTAATCATATCGCGCACTCTCATTGGTGACTCTTCCGAAGAGCTGCTCTTTTGTGGCTCATCTGTGGCCAATGAGTTTCGTTCCTCATCTTGAACTAAAATGGTTTCGTCAGAGTTTTGTCCTGCGGCAATCATTTTAGGAAAATGTAGCCAAATACAATAACTTAGGAGAGTACTTTAGCAGACCTAAAAGTGATTATATTTTTTTTTTCACTTTGGCTTTAAGTTATTTTCACTATGATTATTGAGACTAGACTGATTTGTTGACATGTTTTGTGTTATGAAGTAAAAATTTCAAAGCCTGCTGAATGTGGCTAATAATGAGTATTTGTCTATATCATACTAATGGTCTCCGCCCCCTGCTCGCTTTGCAATAAAAGACATGTTTGCAGGAAAAGACAAGGCAAGGCCACGTTAAGGAGCCAAAAAAAAAAATAAATGATGAACGTAGTACTAATTTAAGCGTTTTAAACAACATCTTAGCCTACTTTACAAGCTTTATCTATATATGGGCATTTCGACATTCGTACGCCTTTAAAGTGCAAAAAAGTTAAGAAAAAATAAAATGCTTTTTTTCTTGTTTTTGTTTTTTGATACTCTTTATACCCTGTACCTATAGGTACAAAGGGTATACTAGATTTGTGCAATGTATGTAACGGACAGAAGGAGGCGTGGCAGACCCCCAGTCCTTTATACCAAAATGCTTATGATAACCTCGGGTAGCGATTAAGACATGTCCGTCCGTATGAACGTCTAGATCTCAGAGACTATAAGAGCCAGAGGCACGAAACTTTACCAGCAGGTGCGCATATTTCCTGGAAAGAAGTTTGTTGAATCATATCAATATCTTTCCCCGTTTACCCGCAGAAGAGTTTCGCGGTTTTTAGCCACACCGTTGAATATTTTCATCTGAAATTTAACAGAGCGATGCGTTGTGGTTACATGCATCTGTGTGTACAAAATTAACAAAATCGGACAAATACAGCAAAAGTTATAGTCAAAAATGTACAAATTTCACCACCCTTGCCTATAAACTGCGTCAATATTTGACTCCTCGTAATTATGGTTACAAGTGACCTAGAATCACAATTTTTGGTAAGCATATTCATGGGGCTCTAATAATCAAATCCACATCAAAATTTTATCGATGTGGTCACCCACCCCCCGCAATCGATTTACCGTGTTTTCTCCCACACCCCTCTATATACCAACTTGCAACTTACCCCATATACTTTAAATAAATTCTTTGACGTAATATTTGAGTTTCATCAAAATCGGTAAAAATTTAGGGAACTTATAGGTATAAATATCGAATTTCACCAAAAAAAAAAAATTCCAATTGGAAAGTTCTTAGAAGGAATATGCAGGAAAAATTTTTTCGAGACAAAAGGTACAGGGTATTCCACTGTCGGGCACCGCCTCGACTGTACCACATTTTTTTGTAGCTGTATATGTAGTGTAAAATGTAGGATCTGCTAATTTAACGTTTCCCATATATTGGCAATAAACCTGCGATTTAGTACGCGACAAAAATAGAAGTCGTTTTCGACTGCATCTACAAAAATGTAAAAATCTTCAAAATAATAAAAAATATTTAAAAGCAATTAATTTTTAACTAATGTGAAATATTGTAGCTCTCTTTTACACTTTATTTTGTTAAAATGTATATACTAGTTATTTTTTTATAAGCTTAAGTCTGATTCAGTACGCTACATATTTTTCCACCTCTTTAGTTTTATGAATTTCTTTAAGTAATTTTTAAAAACTCTTGTATTTACATTAATAATAAGAGAATATAAATGTTTATGTGTACAAAAAGTGATAATTCAATAGTGTGAAACGAAAAAAGTAAATGAGAAACCTAAACAAATTAGACTAAAAATCACTCAAAAAGTAGTAATAACAAGAAAAACATAAATATCTTCAGTTTTCAGGCCATTTATTTATGCAAATAAATGTCATCAAATTTAACCCATTTTTGACTTACAATGTTGAAAAAAATTCCTCTTTTCTTAACATTTTAATTTTTTGTCCCTGGTTGACATTTCTGTGGAAATGCCCATATACAAAAATGAAATAGATTTTGATTCTAAAAAAGGCATAGTTATATTTAGCATGTTAATAAAAAAAATTTCAAAAAAAAAAAAAAAATAAAAAAACTAAAAAATGTTGAGTTTACATACTAGTACAGTAAACGAAGGCTCAAAAAAGACGTTTATTGGAAAAAAATACTTAATGGATGAAACTTTCAGTGATTGTTATGGACCTTGTTCTAAGTCTAAAACCGACTTTTCGTATTTGTGGGTGGCACCGCCCCCTTCCAATACTTATATGTTGGCACATTTTTTGCATGATATCTTTTTTTCTATCAAACTTAGAGTCATGATTTAAAAGTCGAAATTGTTGCCAATAAAATTATCTATCAAACAAGACTTAAGTCAAAGTTGGAAATGTTTGGTGTTTTTCGAATAATTTGCAAATATCTCAAGACAAGTAGGTTTTTTCGAAAATTTTCCCCATATATTTTGTTAAAGTAATTGTAATTATCTACAAAATGAGTCCTCCATCACTTGAAACTCTTCGTTTACTGTACTATACATTTTGTAACCGATATTTATACCTATAAGTTCCCTAAATTTTTACCGATTTTGATGAAACTCGAATGTTACGTCAAAGAAATTATTTAAAGTATATGGGGTAAGTTTCAAGTATGTTGAGGGGTGTGGGAGAAAACACGGTAAATCTATCATTAGAGCCACATGAATCAGCTTACCAAAAATTATAGTTTATTAGATATTGACATGATTCAACAAACTCAATCTTCTCAGGAAATATGCGCACCAGCTGGTAAAGTTTCGTGTCTCTAACTCTTATAGTCTCCGAGATCTAGGCGTTCATACGGACGGACGGACATGGCTCAATCGCGACCCGAGCTTATGATAAGCATTTTGGTGTAAAGGACTTGGGGTCAGCTTCATCATTGGTGGCGTCATCCAGTAACTACGTCTTTTTCTTTTCCATATGTAGATATTGCGCCTATCGATTTTAAATATTTTTCTTGCAGTTGGTAGTTTAAGCAGCACGCACCATAGTGGCGTAATCAGAAGTTAATAGAAAGAGAAAATCAGATTTAATATACATATTTGTATTTAAAGATGTAATTAGTAGAATAGAATTACCTGATGGACAAAATTGCTTTTAATGTCTCCGCTTAAAATCGGTTTTTACTTTAGTTTTTACCAAATTAGCCTGTACCTTAATGTCGAGCGCGACAAACACAAAAAAAGTCGAATTTTGCACCAAACACGTTTTTTTTTTAATCGATCGGTTCTACGGGAACTTATCATATAGTCAACCGATTTTGATAAAATTTGGTACAGTGCTGGGGAACTCTAAAAAAAACATCCAAGTACGAAATTTGGTTACGATATCTTCTTGAACAAACGAAACAGAACGAAGTTTGCACCAAACCGATCGGTCCTATGGGAGCTTTATTATATAGTCTACCGATTTAAATCAAATTTGGTACAGTGCCGGGGATTTTCCGAATGTCAAATTTGGTTACAATATCTTCATAAACAAACGAATTATCGTCTGCAATACCCCTATCATAAAAATAAAACAAACTTGTCTCCTATGGAATAATAAGAGATCTAATCTGAAAGTTTGGTTATTCTAGCTGTTACCATCTCTGTGATCTAAAAAAGGACAAATCTATCCGGAAAAAGGCTAAATTGGCATCACTGACTGTCTATAACCTGAAGGAGTACCACCCATTTTTTTTTTTTAAATTTATGAAGAGAAACTAGTTTGAGGCAAATTCTAACTTGGTTTTTTTTTTTTTTTATTTAACGAACATGATCGTACACACATATAAATTCGGCACTACAATTTGTAATTACCATTTGAATTGTAATTTAAATTCAAAATTGAACTTGGCTAAGAGAGCGCGGGTGCGACCTTCGATAAAGCAACGACAAGCAACTCGAATATCGTATTAAGTATTAGTGAAATTCGAACCATACATTGAATGCCATATTGAATTGTCTTAGCTCCCCAAATGGATTTGCAGCAAACCTTTGTATGAGTATCTAGATGTTTTATTGTAGGTATATGTTATTGCTTTTGCTGTTGTACATAGTACATTTTGAAATTGGGTGAGCAATGACTTGCTTATGTGGTAGCATCATCCAGCAGCCAAGTCGCATTCATCAGCTCCATTTGACACACTCGCATCATAAAGGCCATTTATGTTATAAGGCCGTGTCATAAGCACCAGATGGGCAGCTTAAATTTGCAATATTAGACTAATGAAGCAGCAAATTTTAAATTTTAAGGGTAACTCTATATGAAAGGTGTAATTCAAGGCCAAAAGAAGTGTGGAAATTTCTAATCTTATTGTAAACGCCCACTGAGGCAGTGCATCATCATCAGCAGCATCATTGGCAGCAGCATCATCATCAGTTGGCAATTAGCGGCAGTGTCATGGAGTTCAAAATACATACAAAAGAACAACAAGGTGTGGGGTTCTACAAAAATAATTCAAAGGTGTGTCATGGCAAGTACAGCTACATAGTACATACATACATATAAATATTTATAATGCTTAGACACTTACGAATAGAAAAAAAAAAAATGCTCTGTAGGCATGTCACACTCTGTTCTATGAAGGCCACAGCATCATTTTCTTGCCATTTATGCTGAGCTGCTGTCTTTTCCTCTCACCCTTAAGATATCTCTTTCCGCCAAGTAGGTATACTGGCTACACATGACTAATTGCTAAATTGGCGCAATTTCACATAATTAATTCAGATTTTGAAGCGTTTGTCACAGCCATTTGAGTTTTACTTAAATTCACAAGGTTAGTGCTCAAGATGTGTAGACAACATCAATTTTCCTAACTAGCCGGACACTGCGCCACTTGGTTACACGTACTTGGTAGTAGGATGAACCAACAACGAGCGTAATTCACACGTTTATTAAAAATGATTTGAAATGGCATTAAACTGCAAAAGCAAACAATGAAAAAAATTAAATTAAAATCAGAAAATTGTGCGGCTTATAGCCATAGGCGGTTATGCCCAGTCGAAGCAGGTCAGCTACTTTGCACGGTATTAGACCTAAATACGTATGAAAAATGAAAGTGTTTCATGTTGCGTACTGCTTTTGTTCCGACAATGGCCGCCTAAAACCTAATTAATCAAGATTTTACACCCCGTCGGCCATCTTAGGTCCGCCATTTTGTAATTTGGAAATTCTAACCCGTTCTAAAAACGTTGATTTAGAAGGGGTATGGCTAGGTTGACAGAGAATCACCCAAATATATATATTTTTTTTTTTCGATTAAAACAGGAGGCATAATAAAATATGGAAATCAATTATTGCGCATACGCCAGCGATACAATCAATTTGAGGCCTATTTAAAAACGTTTGCATTATTATCGTTTTTCGGCTGTGTTAATGCAAAAGTCAAATATAAATATAAATATAAATGCTTGTGCCGTTGGCTATGAATGCTATCAAGTTAACTAAAAAATTGTTGTACTATCCACGAACTGCGCAGCGCATCCGGTCGAATAGCAACTTCAAGTGGCAATTGGATGCTCAAGTTGATTGCTGGGTGCTACAAATTTGTCAAACGAACAATAGTGCAAGGTCGGTCTGGCCAAGTGAGTGATGATCATGGCACCACAATCGGGCTTTGGCCAGTTGTCAGTTTGAAACAATTGAAGCAATGGCAACTTCAAATTTCCAACTACCAGCTGACAATTGCTGCGGCATATCATTGACCTTAAGTGACGATTCCGACAGCCACGAGTAAAACACAATAATGTGGAGATCGTTGGGTAAAAAATAAGATTATCACCTTTTGCTGTTGAATTTGAACTGTTTTTATTTTTAATTTTATATTTATACTTTTGTTATTTTTCTTATTTACGTGCTTTTGTATGTAGCTCACTTTAATTGCACTTACAGCAAACGAATGAAGTTCAATTGGCGGCATTCCTGCTCCCGCCTATGGCATCATAATGTTGTACAACACGACTATTAAAGGTCACCTAACAAAAGTTAAGTAAACAACAACTACAACAAGAGAAAAACAAAAGCAAAAATAAAAATAAAAAAATAACTAAACCAACCAAAGGCAACTAACTGTTTGGCTCACTTTGTTAATTGTGTATGGCCATCTATTAGAAAATGGCCCGAAAAGATGCGGCCACTTTAAACTGGCAAACGGAACGGAACGAAACGAAACGAAAGATTCAAGACACGAACTTGCCGCACAAATATCAATTCCAAATAACATTAGACAATGGCAATGGCAAGGCAAGACAATAACTTTAACAATATGTTAACACTTAGCAAGCCTATTTGTTTCACTTAGTCACCCCAAGCAGTTAGCACATGTTCTCAAATATCAAAATATTTGCCAGGTAACTCTGCCCTATTGTTTTTAATTTTTGGTTTTGGTTTTTTTTTTCTGTTTCTACTCCAGTTGTTGTCTTTAAACAACTTAACCTTCAGCTTATTTTGTATGTTCATTTGGCAATGCCAAATACAGAGCAAAGAAAGAGATATCTACGTTTAGCCCCAAGTTAAATCGAAAAGACGTTTTGTTAAGACTCTTTTTACATCTTCTAAAAAAAAATTTAAACAATCAAGCCATCAACTGTTTTTCAATCTCAACTCAAATATTGTTAATTTACTTCAATGTGCATCGAAATTAGTGCCCGTGATTAATTGCTTTATTTCAAGTGCTATGGGCACGTACGCGCTTGAACACTTAGTTAAACACAATAGTGAACATGGTATAAATCCAGACTGCTCGCTTGGGATTATTCGAGACGCAACCAATAAGGTAATCACCCCCATTTATTACCAAGCGTTAACAGCATCTCAGTTAAGCCCACATATTTAAGCATATCTAGGTGGTTTTAAGTCTTTATTAAGATGCATAATAAACTTTAATTAATATAAAAATAATAGAGACTTACCTCGCTTGCGGTAGGTCAAAAATGCTATATATTCTTTCAACAGTAGTAAAGTATGTGAAGATATTCAACTTTGTGCCTGTAATAATTGAGTATTGCTAAATTAACAACGCATAATAAAATAGCCTACAAATGTTTAAACCTTCCATAGACAGTAGGTCAAACATCTAGAGGTCAGTACGGGATGATTGCGGGAGAGTTTCGACTTAGGAGTAAACAATCTGTTGGGGACTCTTGAAACGCCTAGCACAAACAGCCTGTGGCGGTGTTTAACGAGGTCCACTACCAATTTCCCATCACGTACTTACTCCACCAACTTCATAAATAAAGATGGGAATCCCCTACCAAATGCAATAGGACAGAAAATAAAAAAAATTAAGAAACCCAGAAAAAGAAAAAAAAATGCATTTATAAACCGAACCCTTCCCATTAACAATGAACACAAAGCTATACTGCAAAGATGTCGTCTCAGCACTGCGTCTTAACACATCCTACCTATGAGCCTAGAATTTGTTAATCGTTTAAGCTCCGAAAACACTTTAACAACATAAAGAAAAGTGAACTGCTTGGCATGTGCTGTTCATTACATGCCCTGGTGCATATAAACCTAAAGTAAGATTAAGTTCATAAAAATGTATTAAAGCGCAGAACGCAGGCCGCTTGCGCTCTTGCCCCATAAGAGAGTTTCGCGATTTAAAAGACACTCAAAAATTGACACAATATTGGTACACCTTGTTTTCAAGAATAGTTAGACGCAATAATTATTTAAATCTGATGAAAAATTCATTAGGAACTGTGTAAAACTTCCGATCGCCAAGTTTAGTTACGATATCTTCAAAAACAAACGTAGTATGACCTAACAAACTTATTTTTTTTGGATTAATCAGTCATATATGGGCTATATGATATAACTCCGTTATCGAAAAAAAAATAAACATATTTCCCGTTACATAATAAGGGATCTAATTAGAAAGTTTGGTTGCTCTAACTCTTACCGTATCTGAGATCTAGGCGCTTATGCGTCCATTTTTTTTTTTTGGGTATCAATGTACACTTTACAGGTACAGGGTATAAACTTGGATGAACACTATAGAAATATTTAAAAATTTTCGATTGATCAGCGTATTTTACGCTCCCCCGGACCCGGTGTAATTACTGTCGTAATAAAATTTGCTGTACTGCTAAAAAAAAAGGCTGAAATTAAAAAGTTCGTCGTACTAACAGAGCACAATGATTCGTGTAATAGAGTGGCCGGTACATTTCCCCCCCAGGCCCGGATTTTCTCTCTACGGCCCTGCTCGTCAGTCTTAGCACCTAGATAGAAAACGCAGGAGCTACAAACCCAAAATTTTTCCATAAGGCAGCTTAATATGTGCATACATATGCATAGGTATGTATGTATCGGGCGCGAATCCAGGATTTGGTCATAGGAGGACGGGGTTTTTTACTTCGAAGAGTATAATGTGTATAAGAGCTCGCAAAAAACTATGAATTCATTTTTCCAACTTTATTTTTTGCTTAATATGATAGTACTGTCGCTCGAATTCTTTCCCTGTTAGTAATATAATCAGTATCTTTGGAATGATGTAGGGATGCCAGCCAACTTAACTTAAAATAGTACAACAACAAGAACAAAAAAAAAAGTTCTCCCGTGTAGAAAATAAAGCGCTTTAAAATTATTTTAGAATTGATATGCCTACACTTCTAAGCTTTTCCTGTCAGATGATCCGGCCCTTACGACCAACCTTTCAACCAACCAAAATTCGAATAATAAATATAAACAAATCGCATGGCTACGAAACAATTCATGTCACTTTGGTGGAACTCAGGCTTTCTATATAAAAAAATGTGGTACAGTCGAGGCGGTGCCCGAGTCGAGGTGAATACCCTGTACTTTTTGTCTCGAAAAAATTTTTGGAATTAATTTTTTTTTGATGAAATTCGATATTTTTACTTTTAAGTTCGGTAAATTTTTACTGATTTTGATGAAACTCGAATGTTACGTCAAAGAAGTTATTTAAAGTATATGGGGTAAGTTTCAAGTTGGTATGTTGAGGGGTGTGGGACAAAATACGGTAAAACGATTTCGGGTGGTGGGGGGTCCGCATCGATAAAAGTTGGATGTGGATTTGTTCATTAGAGCCACATGAATCAGCTTACCAAAAATTGTGATTCAAGGCCACTTGTAACCATAATTACGAAGAGTCAAATATTGACGCAGTTTATGGGCAAGGGGTGGTGGAATTTGTACATTTTTGACTATAACTTTTGCTGTACTTGCCTGATTTTGTTCATTTTTTACACACAGATGCATGTAACCACAAAAAATCGCTGCGTTAAATTTCAGCTAAAAATATTTAACGGTGTGGTTAAAAACTCCGAAAATCTACAGCAGCGGAACGCGGGAAGATATTTGCCATGCTTCAACTAACTTCATCTTCTGAGGAAATGTGCGCAGCAGCTGGTAAGGTTTCGTGTCTCTATCTCTTATAGTCTCCAAGATCTAGGCGTTCATAAGGACTGACGGACAGACGTACATGGCTCAATCGCTACCCGAGGCTATGATAAGCATTTTGGAATCAAGGACTTGGGGTATGCCACGCCTCCTTCTGTCCGTTACATACATTGCACAAATCTAGTATACCCTTTGTACCTATAGGTACAGGGTATAATCAGGAAATGGCTCCCTGTAATCAGAAATTGTATGTTCAACATGCGAACGAAAGCTTGGAGCTGTACCCAATAAATGCTGATGTGCTTAAAGGCAGCGTACTTTGACCCGTGCCATACGCAATCCGCGGATCTGTCGATAACAAGCTACGTTGATGTTGCAATGTAAATCAAAATATTCCAAAGATACAGACATAGAAAGAAACATTGTCTCCCTGGTACGTCAGTAAGTGAAGAAATTCTTCTTTTACATGCATTCGTCCAAACGTAATATATTATGTATATATATGTATAAAAAGCGACAGTATGTATGTATGATGATGAAGAAGAAAACAAATTTGTGGTGCCAATCAAAAATTTTTTGTGTCAATTAAAGCGACAGGCTCTGTAAGCTTTCCATAAGACTGAATGCTGCTAGGTAGGTACAAAGTTAAACAATTTCTAGACCGTACAGCCTAAGCACCATCTTTATCTTACTAAAATGTACTTACGTATATATATCAAGAAAAAAACAAGAAACATGGCTTGTCATGACTGTTCTTACAATTTATTATTATATTCCCATTTTTCCCCACGGCGCACTGTGGGAGAAACGGCCAATCCATGGTGGAATAATATAAGGTGGTATCTTCCGTAAAAGCTATCCCTTATTGTATGTATCGCGTGAGTGCGAGTGAGAGGTCAACAGCTTTTTTGTGGGAAAGCTCTCTTAGCATTGCTTCGTGAATGTGAATGAGATAGATACAATTTCTTTGATGTTTGTAAATAAATAACAAAGAACAATTCAGATATGTTTTTATCGTTAATATATTAATTCATTTTACTTTGTCTAACCAGTTTACCGAGGTAAAATGGACAAATTTTTATTTTTTTTGGCAAAGTTGTCATTAAATTCGACAATATCATCGAGTTTTATTCTTTCGTGTCTTGCCATGCGGCTCTGCTTGGCGTTCCATTGTAAAACTAGCTCAGACGTACGAGAAAAGAGCTTTTTACCGTAAAAGCTCTTTGGCACACGTGCCGTCCAAGTGCCCACAGCTGTTTTAAGGTCCATCCAAAAAGTCTAAGCCCAAAAAGGTGACCTCCTCCTCCCATAGGGTTTACTGTTATTTTGACATATGTTTCAGCCCATTTATCTCGAATTCTATAAGTGGTACACAAAAACTTCCAAGGCAAAAAATGGTCACAATTGAATTTCGTTTTATTCGTAATGGAAGGTATACCCAGAAGTTCATATTTTGATCGGTAGAGGGCGCCAAATTTACTAAATTTTTTTTTTTTTTGTATTTTTAACCACACCCTTGCCCTTTTTTGTTTTTGCTGTATATTAAAAAATTGTATAATAGATCTCAAAAAAGTACACAACACTGGTTTTTGAATCATGTAAGTATCTCTAGTAGTTCCGAAGTTAGAACGCTTTAGTCTTCCCGCGCCTTGAAATAGTTCCGAAGTTTTTCAAGGCACGGGCAGACTTAAAAGCGTTCTAGCTTGGAAACTACTGTTTTTTTTTTTTTTTTTTGTTTATTTTTTTTTTATTATTTCTAAAATTATAAACTATAATAAACACTAGTTGAACAATTTAAAATTAGTTTGTACTAATGGACCCTAAATGATCGCTCAAGTACGTTATGTATAATCAATTTCTTTTAGGAATTTTTTTTTTTTTTTTTGTAGTAATTTAAACTATATGTGATGTACAACAGTTTTCATATTTTTTTAAAACATAATGAAAAAGTCTAAAAACATTACTTAATTATTTCACTAACCTAATACTTAAATGGAAACTACTGTTGATAATTACATGATTCAAAATACAGTTTTATGTATATTTTCAAGATCTTCAACTTCTGCATGCATATTATACACAAAATTACGAAATACAGCTTCTTAGTAGCTAAAGCGCCATCTACCGCCCAAAATATGAGCTTCTGGATATACCTTCTATTACGAATATAACTCGAATTTCAATTTTGAACACTTTTAGCCTTGGAAGTTTTTGTGTACGACTTAAAGAATTCGAGATAAATGGGCTGAAACATATGTCAAAATAACGGTAAACCCTACGGGAGGAGGAGGTCACCTTTTTGGTCTTAGACTTTTTGGATGGTCCTTAAAATATTAAGCAAGAGAAATTCCAGTGTGCAATTTTTGCCTTGTCAAAACCTATTTTTACTGTATGTACTAATATTTAATTTACTAATGACCAATACAGGGCAGTGGAAATACCAACAGTGGCAATTCAGCTCGAAGGTTTTTTGAAAATTGGTAATTGCCAACACATATAACAGGGGTAAGTGAAAATTTGATTTACAGACTGCGAGTTATTTTACGATCCATAGTTTCTGGATTCGCGATTAATTAACAGCTAAGGTTTTCATTAAAGAATATTGTCGGGAGCAGCAGCTTCCCAATAAAAAATAGTAAAAACATAACATAACATAAGCGTAACATAAACTCTTAAACTATATTTCTAATTACTCTTAACTTGCATATGCATAACTATTTCGCTCTTGTTTACTGTAATATGTAAGTTATCAATTCCCCTTTTATGCTATGTACGATTCTTGGCAGCGCTGCGGCCCTTGCTGTGCCGTCAGCGTTCCAAGATCTGTTTTTTTGTCTCTGTTAATCTATCCAAGCATACGGTGGCGGGATTCGGTCGCTGTAATCTAATTTACACGGTTGCGTGACAAAATAAAAAAAATGTGGTACAGTCGAGGCGGTGCCCGACATGGAATACCATGTACCTTTTGTGTCAAAAAAATTTTTCCTGCATATTCCATCTAAGAACTTTCCAATTGGAATTTATTTTTTTTTTGGTGCAAAACGATATTTATACCTATAAGTTCCGTAAATTTGTACCGATTTTGATGAAAATCCAAAGTTACGTCACAGAAGCTATTTTAATTATATTGGGTAAGTTTCAAGTTGATATGTTGAGGGGTGTGGGAGAAAACACCGTAAATCGATTGTGGGGGGTGGGGGGACCGCATCGATAAAATTTGGATGTGGATTTGTTCATTAGAGCCACATGCATCTGCATGTATCCACAACGCATCTAGGCGTTCATACGGACGGGCGGACGGACGGACATGGCTCAATCGCTACCCGAGGTTATGATAAGCATTTTGGTATAAAGGACTTGGGGACTGCCACGCCTCCTTCTGTCCGTTACATACATTGCACAAATCTAGTATACCCTTTGTACCTATAGGTACAGGGTATAATTATAACGTTATAAATAAAATCTGTTTCATTTCAATAACTTAAAAACAATTAACTGTTTCAGAGTGAGTCAACCGTCTCCATAACAATTTTAAGGATAGATGTACATATTCCGAGTTTACGCATATTAATAATTTATTATTAAATACCTAGTTTAGTCATAGAATAAGTCCTAGATGTAAGTGAATCATAATCATGGATTTTTTTGTAATATTTTCCCCGCCTCTAACGACTCTAAATCTATTATATATATTCATTATAATTTAATTTCACAGTAGAAAAATTTAAATTAAATTAAAAATTAAACTCCACATGTATTCATAATGTCTTAGATTTAGTGAATAAAATTGAAATTGAAAAACAATTAACTAAAAAATATTAGTAAAACTTCACAAAAAAAAAACTATTGAAAGCTTAGTCAACGCTTTATTTTCATCTTCAGATCTTTCAAAAAATGTGACATGAAAAAATTACTTTTAGGTGAATTCGAATTAGCTGAACAATGCAACATTGACTAAAGTGATGGCTGTAAATATTTTTTTTAGTATATGTCTTTATACTTTTTCTTAAAAAAAATTTATTTTTTTTAATTAAAAAACAAAATTAAATTTAAAAAAAAAAAACAATTATTGTTTTACCCCATTTTATTCGTTTCATTTTTAATTTTTCCGCAAAAATACTCATTTTAATAAATTTTGATTATTTTATACAGTATTGATTTCGTTCCGCTAGATTGACCTCTTCTCCCACTGTGCGATGTATTAATTAATTAATTAAAATTAATTATTTTGTAGTGAAACACAATCTTTTACAAGTTAAAAAATTTCATAGGAATATCTATGGAGTATTTGGGCATCAAAGAGCTACTTCGTCCTTACCTAGTTTGTGCTGCAGTGGAATGTCTGCTTTGTAGTCGCACTAAAAAACAAAAACAATTTATTTAATTTATTGAAATTTATCTTTATAACTTACTATGTCTTTGTCTTGTTCGCTATATGTAAAAAATTTTCGTATGCAGGGCGTCAATAGAACTGGATCTATTTTGTTGGGATTGTTTTTTCCAAAGGCAATTGTGCTCATAAGTGCGATAATGATGGTAACGAGTGCTCCAAGCGCAGTATACCACATATATGAGATTCGGTATAAAGGAAAGATGTCTCTGAAATAGCCAAAAGAAATAATTTAAAACGCAATAATTGTGCTTGTCAACTTATTGCTGCACTTACTCTGCTGAAGGGCTAGCAATATCTGTGGCATTAGAGGCACCTAATAGCATTGCGTCGAATGTGTAATTGCATTGGTCAATGTTAAGTGGCTTGGTCTCGTAGCGTATGGCGCCCGAAGCAATGGCCCATTGTGCGTTTAGGCTGATCCAAGACATGGCAATGACACCGACGATGCCGCCCAGCATGGCGCTCTTGAGCAGGCCGATTGCATAGTTGTATTAATTATTAGGTGAAAATACACTGTTCAACTTACATTGCCATTAATCCAGGGCATGAATATGCCTATCGTAAATATACCAAACAGTGGCCCATTTGTAATAGCTTCTAGGCTCATGGTTAGCTGCAATACTGTGCCCATGTGCTCGACTACATAAACCAATGCCACGCAGAGCACACCCACGCCAACAACCACTGAGCGCATTATCCAGTTAACGGAACGCGAAGAAAGTGGTTTTTTTACAAAAGGCTTGACAAAGTCCTCCAAAACCACAGCCGACATGGAATTTAGGCATGTTGACAGCGAGCTTAAAGCAGCGCTAAAGACGCCAGCAATGAAGAGACCTGTCATACCGGGAAGTTCACCTAGTGTGTCCATGACGAACAGCGGTAATAGTTGATCACGGGCCTTGGCCAGCTGTAGAGATTCAATTTAAATTATATTTGCAACGTTTTGAGCGTTTGCTTGCCTTTGTTGTCAGTGGATCGCAGTTCTGGTAGGTGGCATAGATGAGAAGTCCATTGTAAGCGCAGAGCGCCATTAGGATCAATACTCCGGCACAAAAAATGCACAGAGCTTTTCGGGCATCGGCCAGCGTTGGCAGGGAGAGATAACGTTGGATCATGTTTTGCGACACAGCATTTGTCTGCGTCCAGTACACAATGCCTCCAATAAAGAGACACCAGAATGTATGTCGCACAGTGGGATCAATACTAAGGCTGCAGCAGAGATGTTAGTGTAAAAAAGATTTATATTAAATTTATATTTTGACATAACCTACTCGGGGGCTTCCAATCGATCAGAGTTCCAGGCTCTCTCTAGCACTACACCACCGCCACCTATATCCAAACTGCCTTTGACAGCTACCAAAGCCAAAGCGCCGAGCATTGAAATGGCCTGTACAACATCTGTCCACACAACAGCCTTGAGTCCACCCAAACTAGTGTAAAATACACAGATGATGCACACAATGGGCGTAATAGTGTGCACACCCACACCCGTGACCTGATTGAAGGCTAGGGCAGGCACAAAGATCACAATTGGCAAATAGGCTATCTAAAGCGGGGTTATGCATTTTTAAATAAAGTTCCAAGAATGAATCTTTTAAATAAAAGGGTCATTAAAAAAGACAAAGATCGTCGATTATGTACATATTTGTGCAAAATGTTATCTATGGCTCAAAAATATACCAATATGATAGTTGTATTAAAAAAATAATTTATCTTTGACCTATAAAATTTGATCTCTGTACTTGTTGAATGACTCTCAGAAATTTGTGTTACATTACATTCATGAAAGCAAACATGATCGATCCAAACATGCGCAGACGACGATCAAAGCGAATTTCAAGATACTGAAAAGAAAACTTCAACACTGTATAAAAGCTTTACTAGCATGAAAGGTCAACCTTACCTCATAAGTTGATGTAATGTTCAGGTCGTGAAATACCGGCAAATAGAATACTCCCATTACAATGCCCATAGACACGACGCCCAGAGACACATACAAATACTGTGTGCCATATGAGTACACCTCTGTGGGCAGGCCCAGCAGGGTTATGCCAGATATAAAGCTAGCCACCAAAGAAAATGCAATGGGCACTATCTGCATTTTGCGGCCGCCAAGCATATAATCATCCTCGGAAATCGACTTGTTCATAAAGCCAAAATATATGCCAATAAAGATGCACAGCAGAAACATGGCCACAAAGACCAAATAGTCGGGCCATGAGAATCGTTGCAGATCAGTCAAAATATTTTCGATGTTGTTCATATTGCCCGCTCATACGCTCGGTTACACTGCACTCCGACGCACTAGCGACACTAGTCTCTATATGTTATCGGATTGACTAAGCACGGGTACGGTTTGAACTAAAGCTGCGCCTCTTTCTGGAGCTGATTTACAGTAAAAACCCTCAAATGCTTGCCGGGGTGGGCATGTAGCAATTGCAGTTGAAGCGACTGCGGCGGTGATTCAATTCAATTTTACTCAATTGTCAATTGTCGAGCAATTTAGTTTTGGGCTGTGATTTTTGCCAGACCAGAGAAACCACCACATGGAAGTTAAGTTCAGTAAAACAGATTTGGGCTTATGTTTATAAATAAATATATGTACATATGTATATGTATATGTACGTATGTATGTATTTACACATTACGAGATTTATTCAGGTATTACCGCAGCAAGAATAAATACAAATAGATCAAACTCGCGTCGTAAGTGAGCTCCTGACCTTAGTTTAAAGTGATTTCAAGAGCAGATCGCCCGTTTTTGGTTGTTATATTTATATGGAGAATTTAAATAATTTTCATTTAGACAATATCTATGTACATACGTACATAATTATTTCACTTTTTCGTGGTACAAATCTCAGTGCACAAGGAATACGTACATATGCACGGATGTATTTCTGTATATATGTAAATGGTATATAAGGAAATTCGTCGTTGTAATTATGTCACCGCCCAAAACGATGCAGATTCTAGATGCGAATTTGTAAAGTTTAACCAAAAGTACCAGGAAGCACTGCCAACTGCCACATACATTTATTTTTTTTAATTTCTTTAAACTTGTATAATAATGCGGATTAAAGCTTCGTGATTTATCAGCGCGTCATTAGGGCTATTGCCCCACGCAAGTCGTGCAACAACTGCAGACGCCAGAGAGCAACAAGTGGATATATTTGTATATATATGTACATCCATACTCTGGTTAGAGCCTGCTGCACTCATTCATGAAAATCGAACACAATTTAGTATAAAGAGAAATGCACAAAAACATGTAAATATATATGTATGTACATATGTATGTATGCATGTATATATGTATATACTTACACTTGAATGAATGTATGAAGGTAATGTAATTCAAGTGCAAATTTAATAGCATGCTGCAAGCACATGCCAAAAATTGGCTTTTAATTGAACATTTTTGTGGACGCCTACCGAGTACAACTTGTAGCATTGTGTAGGGTTATCATGTAAGCAATAGAGGGTCTTGTACAAATTATTGGAACTTGTTGTGTGTTTAGGGCAAGTTCATTTGCCCCCGGCTTGTCGACCTTCCTCTAGTTCAGCTTTCAAAATCCACGATGCTGCCCTCACGGCAATGCTGGCAATAACCGTGTTAGGGTTGCCAGAGACAGGTCTGGGTAATACGCTGGCATCAACAATGCGCATATTTGGTATGCCGTGTAATCTGTAATTGAAGACTGTAAATAAAAAAATATTTTCATCACAGTAAAACAGCCTCTTACCTTAAATGTGGGTTTACAACACTATTCCTAGCGTTGGTGCCCATCACACAGCTTCCGCCAGGATGATGAGAGCTCAGACCAAGGTGGCGTATAATGCACTCTAAATAATGGTCCGATGGAGCATGCTCAAAGAAATCTCTTTCAAATGGTCCAAAATTGGCGCATTCCCTTAACTTGGGCCAATACAGTCGCGGACGAAGTTGACTAAATGATGAAGATGTAACTAGCTACAAAAAAAAAGAAGTAATTTAAGTTTTACAGAATGGCAAAAAAAAAAAAAAAAAACTGGTGGTCTTACCTTGACAGCACTTCGAACGGCTGCAATTGTACAATTTAGATCGTCTTCGTGACTTAAATAGTTTGGATCAATAAGCGGATTCTTGCGCATGTTTTTATTTAATAACGTCACGGAACCCCTCGACTTGGGCTGTAGGCAGTTTGATATTACTACAATTCCCTCCTGTGATGCGTTTTGATGCCGTGGAAAGAGAGCTCTGAATGCAGAACGTTTAAAATTTGAAATGCTCATAAACGAGCCTTCGTCAATCGCACCAGCGCCAAAAAATGTGATGGCAAAAGGTGGTTCCTCATGGCTGTCCACATGCCCTACAACACCAAAATTGCCAAAAGGACCGGTGCCTGAAGCCATGTAGTTATATAAATTAAGAGGGTCCAGCAGCGTGCGTTGGTTAAGTGTCGGTCCGATTGTGCCAAGAGAAACAAATAGAGGCATGTTAAAATGATCGTGTAACCCTTGACCTACCAAAGGCAAATCATGCTGCACTGGTAGTTGAAGTTTGCTCAATGTTTCGGAATTTCCTATGCCTGAGGCAAGTAGCAGCTGCGGGGTTTGGTAGGCACCAGCACAGATTAAAAGTTCTCGGCGCACATCAATACTTATTTCTTTCTCCTTGTTTGTCTGCTCATCCTTGATTCCGACTAATACAGAATTTGCCCGCAAGGATTTGTTTGTATCAGATATTGTAATACGTTTGACAAGTGCTTCTGGCAGCAAACGTAAGTTGTTATTCTTCATAACCGGCAGCAAAAACTGGTGTAGCACCGAATGTCGCAAACCGTTCTTAATGTTGTAACGCGATCGCCGAAATATCCAGGGTTTGTTTGCAAACTGTGCTTCCGCTTCGTCTAGTGCTTTGGTTAGCTTAGAATACGTGCGCGGAATTTCAAAAATGTCATGCGGCTTAGGTGACGCAATCTCTATAAAAGGACGCATTTCGGACCAGCTCCACTCACTTAAATTGTGCAAGTGGTGCCATACCTCAAAGTCAGAACCATGTCCACCAAAGTGTAACATGTAATTCAGGTTTGCAGATCCACCTAAGCCCTTGCCTCGAGGAAGACACTGGCGCTGCTCCATAAGACCCTTGGCCGAGTGTTTTTGAGGTACTGATAGAAATGCCCAGTCATTAATACCTTTCTGCTGGAATGTTGTCAATAGTGGTATTTTGCTTAATACTCCAAAGGAGCCACCGGCCTCTATAAGTAAAACAGTTCCATTGCTGTGCTTTGAAAGCAACGATGTTAACACTGAACCTGCGGTGCCGGCGCCAACTAAGAGTGGTTGTATCTTAAGTGGTGTAAGTATTTCATTTAATAAAGTAAATAAGTAAATACCAATGACATAGTCGAAAACATATTTTCGTTCCTCTGGAGCCAAGGTATTTGGAATTGTTTCCTCTAGCAAAGCGCACACAATAAACACTAAAATTGAGAAAAGGCCAAAAAAAATGGCGCTTAGACACAGAACCTCTGCAAAAGTTAAGAGAATCTTTATGAAAAATCTTTATGTGTAAATTAAAATATTCTTGCACTTACTTCGAAAATGCATGTCGTGGCGTGCGATGATGAAATTCGACTGTATAAGAGAGCATGAAAGCACAAGGCAACCACCACCCACAACCTGGTTTAATCCAATTATAGACCGCTAGTCGCTTGCTTTGTTTTACAAAATGTGAAACTTATACGATGCGGAATTCAAATACTTATGGGCGCTTGTGGATTTACATGAAAATTTTCTAGTATATTTCTCGGAAGTCATTTAAATCTAAATCAATATACATATGAATCCTTAAGCTTCTAACATCTCCAGATCTTCCTCTCCTAGACCTTCCTCTAGTTTTTTTTCCAGCTCCCGGGCATCAACGTACGTAATTTCTTCTTCGGGAATGTCTTCTTCCATCATAGCAGACATTTCGGCTTCTTCCTTAGCACGTCGTTGTTTAAGACCAGCAGCAGGTGAACGTATGAGCGACATGTTACGTTGTACATCCTTTACGTCCATATCAATTTCGACTTGGCGACCCTTACGTAAGCGCTCCATGACGAATTGACTTTCACGACGTTCCTTGATCTCGGTGACCTTCTTGATTGCGTCTAAGGCCTTATGCCAAGTTTCTCGACTGTATTTAATAGGCACATTGCGGCGCTTTTCGAATTCAAAACTGGGATCAATTGACAATTCTTTGCCAGCCGCTTTGCGATGTGCTTTTGTCCATGCAACCTTACGTGGGTTCTTCTTGCGTTTAAATGCTTTATGGCATTTTCCACGGCAAAACTTGAATATCTAAACGAGAACAAATAGTGCGCATATGTCCATATAAATGTAAAATTTGTTGCTCAATAAACGTTATAGCTCTGCTTACCTTGCAATCGTTTCTCACAAACTGCATTCCATGGCCTGGATATATTTTGCTGGAGCAAAAATAACACGTTTCAATTCGCATTTTCTACAAATTTACTTATTTAAAGTAAATTGCAGAAAGTAAAGAGCACGTGCGAAATCGATTGTACAAACACAGGCTGCGATAATGGTGCTAAGCTCAAGTCTATCGATGTTTAGGTATGCAATCGATTTTCCAAACCAAAATCATATTTCGATTTATGAATAGGACAATTATCCTTGGTAATTGGTAAACAAAGAATGCTGTTCGAGATCCGCGTTGCTATTTTGTTTGGTATCACTTATATATGAATATACATACAGTTTACAAATTATAAATCAAAATAGCTTTAGTAATGCTGTTTATTTAAAACTTTTAGTTTTTTTTTTCTTTTTTAAACCTCATATACCACAAAAATATTTCTCCTAAGTGCAATAGTAACTTTGTTTTTGCTACTAAAGTGAAAAGATAATTAATTTACTAACATGTGATGTGCATTATTATACAAATATGTTTTAGTACTAGTTTTAAATATTTCCCACAATTTGCGACTTAAAAGCGCATCGATATTATTTATCACGAGTTCTGACTGTTGTCTTTAGTTGTCGCTAGAAATCAGCTGTTGCTGCCAGCTGGCAAAACTTGGAATCCACATCACACACAAATTCTGCCACACGGCCATTTTTAAATAAACATTGTTTAATTCGTGAATATAAATGCAAAGCCCGGCCTTCGCATATAGAGACCTGGAAAATTCGCCGCGCGCTATGTATTTGCGTGACTGGCGATCCGCTCTCCGAACGCCACCAACATATCGTATCGGGAATCGTACGGTTCGGTTTAACTATCATTTTGCTCTGCTTGTATTTTCAGTGGTAGCATTCGCCCTGCTTTTTATATACGCACGGTCAGGTTCAAAATCTTCATCTGATTCGGCATGGCTGCGTAGCTACGCCAGTGCCAAAAATATAAAGAATAATTTTATACCATACATTATTTACAACGCGACTTATCCACTTACTCCTCCACTTGTCGTACACGGAGGTGTTATCAGCTATCGAATAGCCATGATAGCAGATCTAGATACAAACTCTAAACAAGTTAAGGCTGATGGCACTGTGACGTGGCGAAGTTACCTAAAAAAAGGCTACCTGACATATACAAGTTCGAAGAAGGAAGTACATATCAACTGGGATGACGGTTCGCCAACTACGCTGGAATCCAGCTTTTCATTGAAAGGTCGGGGTATGGAACTGTCAGAGCTGGTAACATTCAATGGTAAGCTTCTAAGTTTTGATGATCGGACGGGGCTGATCTATGAAATTGTAAACGACAAGCCAATACCCTGGGTGATACTGCTAGACGGAGATGGACATAGTACCAAAGGTTTTAAGACCGAATGGGCCACAGTGAAGCATCAAACACTCTATGTAGGCTCCATGGGAAAGGAGTGGACAACAAGTATGGGTGATTATGAAAATGAAAATCCGATGTATGTAAAATCCATTAAACCAACCGGCGAAGTGCAATCTTTAAATTGGTCTGCTAAGTTTAAAATGCTACGACTTGAGTCCCAGCAAATATCATGGCCTGGTTATATGATACACGAAAGTGGCATTTGGTCTGACGTTCACAAGCGTTGGTACTTTCTACCACGTCGTTGCTCTAAAGAAAAGTAGGTATAATACCAATCACTTATGAAGTTATTCACAAACTTTTCCTTATGCAGGTACAACGAGACACGTGACGAGTATATGGGTTGCAATGTGCTTATCTCAGCGGATGAGGACTTTAAAAACATAAAAACTGTGGAGCTTGATCCTAAAAACACCTCCCCCACGCATGGGTTCTCTAGCTTTAAATTTTTGCCTGGTACTGAGGATAGCATTATTGTTGCCATTAAATCTGAGGAGCTAAACGGCAAAACATCTACCTTCATCACATCTTTTGATATTAACGGCATAACCGTGTTAGCTGAGCAAAGAATCGAAACTGAGTACAAATATGAGGGCTTCGAGTTCATTTAGTTGTTTTCCATTACCCGTAACTTGACCGTTTGGTGCTGCATGTGAATGTATATAGCTATGTATGTATTATCTCGTAGACAAAGACGTTACTGTGTAAATAGTAACGAAAACTTAGCCTTAAGGTTGCTTTATTTTAGTTATTTAAGCTACTTTAGTTACCCCTTTACCAATGCCCCCATTGATGGCTCTCTCAATTTCTTTAATACACTACAAAATTTGTATTTATGACTCAATTAAAATACGTACAACACTAAACTAACGTAATTTTACAAAGGCACACAATATGTTTGTTTGGAGTTATATGATTGGAGCTCCCTTCGTATTGTGATCTAAGCCGGCTACAAGCAGATCTTTACTCTCTACTCGTCCTTCACTCGCACGAACTTCTAATCTGTCCGCGTTATGATTTACATTCCAAAGATCCGGTAGATACTTTGGCTGCATTGTCTCTAGGAAGTGTTCACGCCAAATTTTTTCTAGTTCAATTAGTCCGCCAAACTTGTCTCGATACATTTCCACCACTTTTTGTCCATGCTGACAATAATCCGTATTTTCAACTCTAAAAAAATAATTCGTATGCTTTTTTAAAAGTTCATCTACAATTAATAGAAATAATACCTATATTCCAAATTAGATGCTGCTTTTAAAAGTTCCTTATTAATTTCTGCGCTCTCTGAATAAAAATCCAGTAGGATTTGACGCATTTCAGCAAGTTTTAAAGGCGGTATTTTGTCCCCGTGGTAAAGAATTGCCCTACCAGCCGATCTTACTCGCCTAGGTAAGAAATAATACATAAATTTGAATATGATTTTGTGCACATTTTGAGCTTACTTCAATTCCTGTATCTCATTGTACTTGGTCGCACCATCTTTGTGTTTGAATGGGGCTTCGCACATTATTGCTAATTTAGTGCGCACTTTTAGGTCAGATATGTTGCTTATTTGGTGGCAACTGGGACAAAGCAGCAGAACATCGTGAGAGGTATGCGATTTCATGACCACTGGAAAATGCTTTCGATATTCATGTGGTACCACATTTTTTCGTATGTACGCGTCACGTCTGCCACATACTACACATTGGTTTTCCTTGCGGTTCTGGTAATATCGACCTACATCACCTACAGCACGTCCAGCTGGTTCAAAATTCAGTCGCACTGTGAAGGGTGAATCGCTTATTTGATTACCCAAGTTCTGGTTGAGGTACCAAGAAGCCTTCCGGCGATCAATGGTACAAAGTAGTTCGCCATCTGGCGCTTCCAATAGGCAGTTATCGTAAAATGCTTTTGTTTGTGTGCCAAGGTTGCGGCATTGTTGCTTCTTAGGTACTGATTTTTTAGTGTTCGCTTTTTCCAAAAGGGAGGATTGGAGCATACCTGTGCTGTTGCGACTGTCAAATGGATAAACTGTGAACCCTTTTGTAAAGTCTACATCCAAAAACGGTTCAATTTTTTGACGTATAAGTTCAAAATTGATAGGTCTTATGTCCCAAAAATTCCTATACCGAATAGATTGGTTTACTATTTCGAAAAGAAAGCATTAGAAAAGCTTTTACCTTGGTTCTAAGTCATTAGAAAGCTTTTGAAATATAGCAACAGCGGCTAAAGCATCATTTGCCGCATAGTCGAGCTGCTTCGCCTCCAAAACCTTGGCTTCCCAATTGGAACAAGCCAAACGCCAGCTTTTATCCAGTTCAAAGTTTAGATGGGTCTTCGAAAGTTTTCCCAACCCTTCAGGCTGGTGACTAGCTATTACGGCCATATAACGCAAATCCAAAGTGCTTGCTACACCGATTCCAAAGTCGTGCGAGAGTTTCCTTGCGTCTTCCTGTGGTGCCACACCAACCTTTATAACAGAGTCATCTTCAAGCAGCTCGCGCAGGTCCTTTGGAACCTGCTTCATGCAGCATAGCCGAAACAATGCACATAGACCTTTATGCGAGGACAGCTGTAGCAACGCTATCGGACGGCGGCTCCCTCCAACCGTTATCCATTCGCAGTCGAATCCAAGAACTTTTAATGAACCGCAGTGCCTGCGGGAGTATGGGTGGTCAGTTGAGGTAAAATATTAATTTTCACTTATGAACAACGTACTTTCTTATTTCATTTAGCACGTATGGGCAGTCACTGCAGGAGCTGATGACTTTGATACGTTTATGGCGTAGGGGACTACAATAAGGCCAGGTGCTGCGTAGTTTTACTAAAATAGTTTGACGGTGACGTACTAGAACATAGACTAAGCTTAGACTTGCAGCTAGAACCGCCAACTTCTTGGCATTACCACTATTGTTATCCATTTCGAGTAATTGTTCCTTAGAACTTCAAATTCTATTTGAAATTTAGGGCGATTAAATTCATCATGCAACAAATGTGAAATACAAAACTGTGGTTGCCAACTTGCAAAAGGAGCAATTATTTAACTCAAGTAAGTTGGCAGCTTTTAATACTTATTTTAAAGACAAGTTGGCAGGAACCACATAAAAGTTTAAAAGTTTTAAAAAAATGAATTAGTTGAAAAGTTTGATTTAAATTGCATATATATATAGAATTTAAACATCAAAAATGCATTTTTTTTTATTAATTAAAAAGCGTTAGCCAAAGCAAATGAAATTCGCGAGTTATAAGTACGCTAAAAAGTTGGAGCCTGGCATTGAAAAATCGATTTTTCACCCGAAATCAAAATATTACAGGTAATTTAAGGAAATATCAAATTAAATTACCTGTTTTAAAAAAGCAAAACATATTGGCTCCTTTTTAGGGTACAATGTGCAAGCAATTAAAGCAATAAGAATCAAATTGAGTAGGACTCGTTGAGCACAATGCCGGAAAATTTGGAACTGCATCAGTTTGTAGGTGGATCGCGAACAAGAGATGTTTCACGATGTTGGCTAGAACGCCTTAAAACCCGCATTAATTGTCCTTACTTGGGCATTATACTGGCCACTCTATCATCACTGTTCTTCTCGCTGTGTTCGGTGATAGTCAAAGGTCTAGTTGATATCAATCCTATGGAGTTGGCATCATTCCGTTTTGTTGGAGTGTTACTGCCGGCCATACCTATTCTCATCTACACAAGGCAACCCGTGTTTCCGGAAGGTAAACGAGTAATTTTATTGTTACGGTGCTTCATGGGAACAACTGGGCTTATGCTTAGCTTTTATGCATTTCGGCACATGCCACTTGCCGATGCCAGCGTCATTATCTTCTCCACACCTGTGTTCGTAGCCATATTTGCGCGTGCATTTCTTAAGGAGCCGTGCACGCTTTTCAACCTAGTAACTATAAACATGACCCTTCTTGGAGTGGTGCTGATTACAAGGCCACCATTAGTCTTTGGAGATGATGCACCATCATTGGAGAGTGAAAAGTATTCGGATAAAACATATGATATTTGGGGACCAGTAGCCGCCATATCGTCAACACTGTTCGGGGCCAACGTCTACATTTTATTAAGAGCCCTCAAAGGACTGCACTTCTCTGTAATAATGACTAATTTTGGCGCTTTTGCTCTTGTGTACACATTAATTGTTTGTGGCTCCATTGGTGCAGTGTGCTGGCCTAGTTGCGGACGTGATCGATTGCTCGTCGTAGTGCTGGGAATATTTAGTTTTCTTGGCCAAATACTTTTAACACTTTCGCTGCAAGTGGAACAGGCCGGTCCTGTGGCTATCGCACGTTGTGCTGATATTGTATTCGCCTTTATTTGGCAGATAATGTTTTTTGGCGAGGCCCCTACGGCATACTCATTGTTTGGTGCTTTAATGGTAGTAAGTTCGGTTATTCTAACCGCTATGAAGAAGTGGGCAATGACTTTGCCCCGGGAGTCTTCGTTACGCAAGCGGTTACGAATTTTTCTGCTCGAATAAATTTTGTAGAAAAAAAATCACATTTAATATGGGAACGCTTTAGATATGTTCGTGGTTTCTCTCAAGTAAATTCTAGTCACATCGTTTACACATCATATTTGTAATAGATAGGCTGTTACGAAAAATGCTCGAAACAGCTTCATCATAAATTTAGACTTACCATATTCAAGCTCAGCTTAGTATTAATTAAAACGCGCATACTCAACATCATTAGGCATGTTTAATGTTCAGGAGTGATAATCCCAAATTTATACATACTTATGTATGACGATATTAACTGAAATAGTTTAGTCAAATTCATCAATTTGTTGTTTTGTACATTGTTATACACGCTCACACTACAAGAGTTATACCTATACAAAATCATAAATAAATCTTAAATATAATTGCATTGTTTTTTTTCTGGTCTGCCAGTTTAGGTAAATATGTGTAAATATGTATTTATTTCGTTAAAGACAGACAGTTTGAGTTCTTTCGCGGAATAAGTGTTGAAAAGTTATAAAAGTCATAGTCCTCGTATCGATAATTTTTCGATAAGTTTTAAAATATCGATGCCCTAGTTTCCAACTATCTGGCAAGCTTAAAAAGTAACTAAAGCATATGTTCCAAAAACAAACAAATCATTTGCCGGCGAAATATTACTATTATTGTGTGCGTGTGATTTGATTTTCATTAGTCTATATATTTAAATACATTCAAAAGGAACGCTACGCAAACAGAATTTTATGTGGTTTAACAAAAAGCAGAAAACAAACACGTTGTACATTCGACTACTAGAAACCTAAATCGGCAATTACTGCGTCAAGTTCGTCCTGCAGATTTGTCGCTCGTGAGCGAACCTGTGAGATTTGATCTTGCAAATTGTCTACATTGGCCTGCAATAGAACATTGCATTTCTTCATTGCAGCAAATCGACTTTCGTGCTTCTTCACGCGCGGCTCCACATTAGCTTTCTTTGCGGAGTTTGTGGCATCCTGGCAAAAAGGTAAGCAGATATAAACTATACGCCTATACATGTACATACGTTGCAGCTGTCAACTTACTTCTGACTCAGATTCACTCTCTGTTTCGCCTTCACTTTCTTCGCTCTCCGATTCCTCAGACTCCTCTTCTGATACTTCGTCGCTTTCGTGCTCCTCTTCTGGCTCTTCTTCGGATTCCTTTTGCTCCTCATCGCCCTCGTCTTCGTCTAGCTTCATCGAGGCAGCCATCTTTTGCACCTCCTTTTCCAGTTTCTTAAACTTTTTGTTTTCCTCCCTAAAAATGGTAAAATTGCTAAATTGTTGCGCTTGCCCCATTGTTACAGCAATACACTTACTTAAGTATACCGTGATTCTTTTTCATGGCCTGTTTCAATGCATCCTTTTCCTTCTTTGCAGCCTCCTCTTTAACCTTTAATTTGGTTAGTTTGCTGCGCAACACCTTAACTTCCTTGCCCAAGCGACGTTCTCGTCGCTCTGTCTTCTTTTCCTCGGGCTCGTCGGGGTCACTCTCGCTGAGCTCCAGTTCCAGCTCTGGCGAACTGTCACGTCCGAAATGCGTATCACTGGGTCGCCTTGAGCCATCGTATGTACCACCCTGTCGTCAATTATATTAAGCCAAATTAGTCAATTGTATCGCTAAAATGGTCAAAAACTAAATGCAGCAGGTTGCATTACCTTGTACACTCCATGATTACCCACGCCATTGTGTGCTTCGTCGTAGTCGTTGTCGTCGTAAGCAAAGCAAATACTAATATGCGGTCTGTTAGTGCTTGATGTCGTATTATCCTTATAATATACAGGTTAATTGGTTAATTTTGTAATGATTAAGTATCCAAGTGGTTAAGCGTTAAACAGTCAATAGCGCTCGTCTAAGTGTCTGTGCTTTCGATTTTTATATTATAGTATTTTCATGTAAAGTGTTGTCAGCTGATACATACAGCATCGCCAAAATACGGCTTTGATTGAGGCTATGACTATGTCTGTAGGTGGAACGAATAAGCTTGCGTCTACGGTTACAACTACTAATTGCGAGCAACTAATTGCATTTACTTCTTTTACATTACTCTCTTTATTTACTCTCAACTGTCGCAGCGACGTGTCGCAGACGGCGCTGAAATGTGCGAGAAGCAAGAAGAGGTTATATGCCATCTTCAACTGACAACACTTTGTGCTACGTATGCCCCCAAGTCAGACACTAACTCACCCTCTTTTACATTCAGTGCTAAAGAACCGAGAAACTGAAAGGCGTCAAGATTTGGCGCTTACCTGCAAAGCTGCTGCCAGTTTGCGCTCCAGCAGTTGAATTTGTCGTTTTTGTTCCTCGATTTCTGTTTTTGCTTCCACAAGCAAGCTGCTTGTGTCATGGTAGTTTTGTTCCACCTCTTTGGAGACTTTGCGCGCGTCCTCTACTTCACGCTTTAGAGAGTTTACATAAGCCTGTTCGGATGTGGGCGTGGGATCCATCGTAGCTACAATCACATTCGAACCGTATTCCAAGTTCTTTTCGCGGGACTTTTCGCGCTCCAGCTCAGTTTCGAGTGTGCGAATCTTTGCCAGCAACTTCTTGTTTTCGCGTTCTTGGGCTTCACGATTACGTAACTCTAATGCCAACATTTGCTTGGTGCTCTGCAGATCATCTCGAATTTTATCAATATCATCCAGATCATCGGGACTTTCCTCATCAATTGACATAGCTGATACTATGCTAGCGCGAGGTCCACAACTAATTGAAGTCGTACTGGGACCCAGTGCACTGCTTGAGGGTGCCTGTTAACATAAGTAAAATTTATGATTATCAGCAACGTGATGAAAACATTTAAAAATATGTGCCATTAATACTTCGATGTCCTTTTTCTGATTTATTCCAAATTTTCGTTTTAGATATTATTGGCTTATGCAAGTATAATAAGACTAATATTGCATTTATAGTGATTTGACCCCAACACTCTATGTTCGTATACAGCAGGTATTTCTTTAATTTAGTGATTCAAGGAATACTTAACTGTGGTGACTACCATTATTTCCATATTTTTCCTAAAACTAAAAATCCCTTTAATTTTTAGAAAATCTAAATCAAAATGTGCGTAATTTGCTTAACGGTCTTCTCTATTCTTTCTCTCTGTTAAATCTCAGCCATTTGAAATTGAGTTTTTGGGCTTCCTACCTGCCTGAATTATACGGCTGAAGTTTTACAAAATGTTAATATGCCGTTAGTAAAAGAAATCTTGGCTAAACACATATTCCTTACTTATTCTTTCTATTTGATAAGGGAACATCAAGCCTTTACAGCAAAAACAAACCTTATCTGGTCCCTCTTTAACTATTCTATTATAGTTCTCAAAAATCGAATCTGTATTGTGCTGTGTGGCTTGTCTATCTATCTGTCATCCGATTTCCCTCTCGTGCGCATTGCGTTCACGATTTCGTCGGCTCTATGCTAAACAATTTTATCCATTGCTCCTATTTTGACCTACTCGCTGGGCTGATTTTCTAAAACCGTCAAAAGCTGCCTGGTGTGCCTGTATTCTTCTCCGTTTAGCCGTTTCAGCCCTAGCCTGTGACCTTTGTATCTATTTCTTGAGATATAAATAGTGTAACTAACACGACTTTGTTTTATATAAAGTGCTTTTCAAAACTATAGGACACTTTGAAGTTTTATGTTCAATTGTAATTTTTTTTGTGTCACCCCCACAATCCACAAATGTTGTATTTGCCACAATAACTGTCGATTATTGGATCTTCCGATTTACTATAGGACAGTATCCGATTATAAGGAAATTAAGTGTAACGTTGGCACAAATATACATTTTTTTAATTTTAAATCACGTTTTGTTCATTTAATGACAAAACGCCGCAAGGTATCCTGTAAAAAGTATTTCCGGCTTAAAATTTTTAACTGCGATATTACCTCGCTGAGCATGTTGATCTTTGACTGAGATTTTTGTAATTGTTCTTCAATGGTCATTTGGCGTCGGAACTTGCGCAGACCCTCCAATATAGGCTTGCTGCGATCATTGGTTCGAGTGGGTTTCAGTTTAATGCCACCTTGAATTTGTTGCAGCAGTTTGTTGTGAGAGTTGCCCTTCTCAGTCTCGTAAATGAACTTATCATCTACTTTGGTCATGGACTTGCATGTCAATATGGGCTGAGATCTGAAAATGCGGAAACATTTGTTTAACACTGGTTTCTGTTTGGGACTCTCTTTTACCTGTCGTTGCAGGCTACATGGCGCAGCTTTCTGCCGCTTTCCACTTCCTTCATCATCTCGGACCAGTCGGGGCGTCTGCGCGGGCGTGTTCTGTAAATTAAATTTAGATTTAGTGGTGAGCTTTCGTACTTTAGCAGGCAGAAGATTTACGCTACTTACTTAAGTTTTTCAATTGTTGCCTTTTGCGTCTCGGTCAGTACGCGCTTTTCGGCGGCTGTCAGTGGTGGTGGCGGTGGTGGTGGTGCCTTTGGCACCAACGAGGGCAGGGGTGGGGGTGCGGGAACTGCACAAAGCCGCCGGACATGGTAAAAAATCAAATGCGTTGATATAAAAAGAGGAGAGGAAGCGAAAGAGAGCGAAAGAGAAAAAAAGAGAACGAGATAAGATGGCGTTGGAGTAAATCGTTTTGCTCTGCGGGCATTCGCAGTTATTAAATATAATTTTAACTTAATGAGTTTGCAATTTATGTCAGTTGTTTGTACAATGCTTTCTTTTTGTTTTTTGGCAAATTATGCCACGGGTATATCAATCGACCCGGGTTTTGGCCTTGTCCAGCGGTTGGTTGTTGCGTGCGGCGTTGTAGCCCGTTTCAGCCGTTTTGTTGTTGCTGAAAGTTGCCAGTGGGCGAAGTTGCAGCAGCAGAGATTGAAAAGTTGCTGCTGCTTGGTGTTTTATTGCTTTAACACCAAGCTATAACAGCTACAGCCAGACGACAGTACATATATAGGGTGCATCTGGAGTCCACCCAACCACGTTTGTCCGCAAAACTTTGATTGCATTTTTTTTTTTCTGTACCTACTGGCAACTGTAGCTTGTCTTTTGCCTTGCGCCTTTCCGTTGTTGCGCTTTATGTTCATCGTTCCGCTCAGTTCGGTGCTGCTAAGTTCAGTTCAGTTCAGTTAAGCTTAGTTTAGTTTAGTTTAGTTCAATTCAGTTGGTTAGTTTAAGGTCTGCCGCTGAGACTGGAGACTGTGTTGCTGTTGCCTGCAAGGCAGCTGTTAACGAGGCCAATTAGTTTGAAATGTTTTCGCAATGGCTGTGCCAAGCTGTATCTAATAAATTTCCGCTTAAATTGTTGGGTTAACAAGAACTTGTAAGAAAAGAAATTGTACTCAGTAACGATTGCTTTAGCGTTTTTGCTGGCATGTAATTAGCAATTGAAAAACTTTTGATTTGTTTTTACAAAATTTGCAAACTTTACAAATTTTTTATTTTTTTTTTAACCGATAACAGCACTTTGCATTTTTCTTATAAACCTACACATACACACACATACATATATATAGGTATATGTATTGTGTTTTGTGTTCTCTTCCAAGTACTTTTCTACAATAAAGATTTTGGCTTTGTTGTTGATTCTTGTTTTTCTTGTTTGTGCAGGCGCCGCCGTTAAAAAGTGGAAAAGTCAAACAACTGCTTAAGACAATGCGAGCCAAGTGATGAAAAGCTGACAAATCTGTTAATTAGCTTTGTTTGAATGAACCCTCGAATTGTCGGGCTGCCAGACTGACTGAAAGACAGTTTGAAGGGCGGGCTGCTGACGGGTGAATGTTACCAACCCTGAGCAGCACAAAGCTGAGACTCTTTAATGTTTGCCTACACTTTATTCCTTTGTCTGAATTTGTTGCTTTTCCCCTCTTTTTTAATCCGTTCCCCCCTTTGGTTATTTGTTGCTTGGATCCCATTGAGTTCACCGTATCGTTTGTCATTTATATTTTTCTCTTTTTTTTTTTCTGTGGTTCATCGTCGAAGTCACCGCAAGTGTGCGCTCGTGTTTAGTTTGCGCGCCACTGAACTTGCACTTAATCTTTAAGTGGTTGGCTGCCTTTTGTGCGCCACTGCGTTGCAATAGCAGCTGGCTGCCTACCCAACTATGCACCTTGCCACATGCTGCCTTTTGGAGTATACCAGACCACCTGTGCACAAAACTAATCCGAAACGAGTGTTAGTTTAGTGAACGAAATCATTGAGGAACTTAATTATTGTGTATCCATACACTTTACACTTTACACTTTACTTTGGTCATGCTTAAGGGGCTGGCAGCCCTTGCATGTTAATGAACTGTCTTATAGACATGTGCGCACTGATTAAAATACATAGTTGGCAACTGTGAATTTGGGAAAAAGTACGGAGAAAAACCAATTGGACACTTTTAGTAAGTTGCGCTTAATTCGTTGTAGTAATTTATGGCCCAGCTTTTGCCACAACATTGCGCTCTAAATCAGGCTCAATGGCTGCTGGCTGGCTGCCCGAAAAAAAACTTAGCAAGGAACTTTGAAGGGTATACGATGATATGGAGTGAGTTTTGGGTTGCAGATAAAAGTCTTCATTCATTCATGTCGGCAAAATGATTTCTTATTTAAATAAAAAGCGAAGGCAGCGCGCCCCAAATGTCGACAACTGAGCGAAGTCTGTGGTGCACTTCATCTCCACTTGATATACCACAAAACCCCGCATTTACAGTACTACTACTCCTGCCTTGCTAAATGAATAGCAGGGTATGTAAACATAAATTTTGCCAGCTCACTCTACACTTCAGTTGTATTCGTTTGTGGTTCCGTCCGTGGTATTACTCGCCAGTCACTGACGGACTGGTCCGCTCTTATTGTGCTATTATTATCGTCAACGGAATATTCTATGCATGCACAAAAATTTGCCGTTGTCTTTGTATCATGCTGAGCAAAGAGCGTGGATCATGGAGCGCCCAGCTTTACGCGACGCCACGTAGTTGATGGCTGACTTTGTTTGCAGCATAGTCATTGTCCTCCCTTTGTCAGCGTCATGATGCGTTGGAGCACAACATACTATAGCTTGTTTATATATACGTACTAACAATTCCCTAAACATGTTAAACAGATAGATAACTGATGGACGCCGAAATGTTCATACACTTTATTTATGACATTTTTAAATTAATATCCATGTATTTAATAAAGCTTGACCTTGAAAAGCACAGATTCTTTATGGTTCGAATCAATACGTGTCTGATTTCTACAAGCAGGTTGTACGAATAGGAGAAAACTTTGATCTTATAGCTTTTAGACTCCCATGCTTAAGATCAGGAATAAGAAAACTCAAACTACATTAGCAGTTTGATATACTTTTCACAAAATGGAAAATGTTAGCATATAGCACATTATCATATACCCAGCACTTTTATATATTTATACTAAGTATATTTTGGGGTTTATTACCGAAATGCCCCTGAGGAAGGTCAAGTCAATGTTTGTTTTGCTTATTTTTTACTTAGTACATGGTCTGTTTTTTTTTTTTTTATTTTTTAGTAATAACTATTTTGTCTTTCCTCGTCATTTGATCAATTTACGATAGTTACATAATTATTGGTATTTAATGAGCAGCATTGCCTTCAAATAGGCACATCTTTGTCAAGAACCTAATCATCTTTTATGCTTGAACGCATTCGGTCCCAAAATATCCTATTGAAAAGCATTGTTAATGACACGCGCACGCATCAGCAGCATCCCAAACGGGACATAGCCAGGACTAGAAGCTGACCCGAAACCCGAGCACTGTAATAGTAGTCTAATATGGCTCATACATACATATATACGATGCTCATTTAAATAAAAGACAGTACGATATTTTGTCTTCCTTTTGTGTTTGTAAGATGCTGCCGCATACTCTACTACTCCTGGGATGATTTTTTTTTTTACTTGGAAGCTGCTCGGCTATGCTTTTTATTTGGTTTTTGTTTTTAGTGCGGATATTTGAATATAAATGGCGCATTTAGTTAGACTATATCAAGCACATTGCCATATATCTTGGCAGTTTTTTTTTCTTCTTCTCAGAGTGCGATGTTTTATTGATAGTTCCACGTTTGGTTTTGCTTGGTCTGTGCTTTAAACGCAAACCCATGCAATCTTACTTTGCCCAACCCGGCAACACACGCAACACCCTCAAGGTCTTAAAAGGACCACAGTTTAAAACATTCCATTTTATGTTGTAGTTTTGACACAATGAGCAATAATCATGAATTTTCCTAGACCATAAAAAAAAAACTCGAAACAGAGTCTGAAACTGAAGCAGGAACGGGTCGAGTGAAGTCAATGTCGATGTCGTTGACGTTTTTGTTGTAGTCTCTGTCTTCATTTTTTTTTGTTGTCCGAGCACATTAAATAAATGTTTCTCTTTCGTTTGGCCTTCTGTATTGTTGCCTTTTTTTATTGTAGTATGTAGACATACATAAGTATACTATGTCGCAGCTAGCTTTAAGAACAACAAAAAACTGGCTAGAAAACTTGACTGCGGTTTTCATTTGAGTGACCCACTCCCAGATTGTGCAGTGACAACAGCTGTACGGGTTTTTTTGGGGTGGCGCCCAGATTAGGCCACATTTGCGGTCACGTTTATTGCTCACTGATTAGGACAGAACAACAACAGGAACGCGAGTAAACTGTCTCACACGTTTGTTCTATGAGCAGTGCCTGCTTTAAACCCTTTTTTCAAAACAAAGACAATACCAAGTTGGGTTAACGATATTTTCACATAATTTTACCGCCTCCTGTCTTTCTTTGCTATGTCCAAAAAGGTCGCACATCAAGCTGACTCCAGGCGACACCTTTGGCAATATTATACAGCACTTAGGCATATAGTATGGTAGATATGCTAACTGCTTTGACGCTTTGTCATGCAATTCAATTTATAAAAATAAAAATAAGGCACGTACTTATGCTACTCACAGATATTAAAATTATTGTGACAAATTTAGGAAGCTAGAGGCAACAAATTCCATTAGAGAAATTACGTTGTAAGATGTTCATACAAAAGTAAAATACGATATTTTTCGGGGGGTGGAATCAAAACACCACTGACCAAGCGACCAAGCCCAGCAACGCACGGCACTCACTAAAATTTAATAAATAAAAAATTTTGTATTTATATTCTCCTGCATAGCCTTTTATACATATATACATACGTATATATCTATATACATAGATATACATACATATATATCATTTTGTGCCTGTGGTTGTTCTCGTTGTGCGCTTTGTTGCGCTTTGTCGTTTTTATGTGCAAAATTTTGTTGATGATACTTTATTTTTTTCGTTTGTTTGAGTGTATTTTATAAATGAGTACCCAGAGCGCAGGTGGACGCGAATGCACAAACATACACACACATATACCTAGAGAAGTGGACAACCTGCGCAGCTGGGTGTGTACCTATCACTCATACGCTACGTTGACGCGCTGATTTTTTGTGACGTGTATTGGCCTTGTCTTTGGCAGCGTTTTTTGTACTTTTTAGTATATACATACGACCGACACTCTACTATATTGCTATGCCCCTTGCAGCATTCCCGCACCTTCTAATAATCTACTCTGTTCTATACGTTCCGTCTGTCGCCCACTCGCTGACGACTCATTTGGCAGAGAGCAGAGTGACCACCAAAAAAAGAAAAAAAAAACAGTATGACAGATACGCTGCGTCATGCCAATGGCACCCACACTCACCCCTTTTGAAGAGTTTTCTCAGCTTTTCAGTTCATTACATTTGTGGTTAAATAAGTATTAAAAAAGCATCGAAAATATTTACAGCATTTTTGTTAGACGTAGGAGGCTGGAAGGTTCGTTCCCATTAGAGATGTTATGCCAAATACTGCCCCAATGCAGGTAAGCTTGGTTATAGGTGGTAGCTCCCAAGTACGGGGTACGCGTTAATGGAACCTTACTTACCGTTCTTGATGCTTGGTTCGCGTTTAATAGAGGGCGCTTTCCGCAAGGTTTTGGTCTTGAATTCAGGTTTGGGTTCTTCTTTAGGTTCTTTGAGTATTTCATCGACCTTGGGTACCTTTTTAAGCACCGGTCGAATCTTGAGTATATTATCAGTGCTTTTGCAAGGCAATGGCTTCTCTTCGCGCTTTACATGCCGTAGCTTGGGTTTATCGAGCTTAAAGCGTAACCTACGTTCACGTTCCTCTTCCGTTTCGCCCTCCTCAGCCGGCTCCTCATCTTCAACCACCTTTTTCATGGACTTATCACGTTTCACGACCGCGCGCAACTTCGGTTTTTCTATTGTGAAACGTTGTTTCAACTCACTTTCCGGCTCCTCCGCACGCTTGTTGACCTGCGTGGGACGTAGCTGGCTCGCCTTCTTCACATGCTCGGGCACACTTGGTTTCGCTTTTGTGTCTTCTTTGGTCGTCTCATCGTCATCATCATCAGTTTCCTCTTCTTCCGTTTCGTCTTCGCTTTCCTCCTCGGTTTCATCCTCAGTTTCTTCTTCCTCAGTTTCCTCTTCCTCGCTCTCCTCTTCTTCTGACGATGATTCTGGCGGTGGCGTGGGCTCCTTCTTTTTAGGCTTAGATGTTACAGTCGTTGGTTTTTTTATCGCAGCTGTGGGCTCCACTTTTTTAACTGGTTGCGGCGTTTTTTTGACCATTTCTGTGGCTGTTTTCTTTGCAGGAGCAGTTGTAGTTTTCTTGATGACAGAATCCGCCAATTTCTTGGCCGGCTCCGTTGTTTTCTTACTGGATGTTGTCGCCTCAGCGCCTGTCTTAGCTGTGCTCGCTGCTGATTTCCCTGTGCTATTGATCGTTGGGTTCGTTGCCGTAGCTGCTTTTTCGCCGTTCTCTTTGGACGCCGCTGTTTTCTTTGCCCATGCTGGCTTAGATGTTGCTGTGCTGGATGCATCCTCCTTCACCCAGGGTGGGCGAAATGTTGTGCGCCCGCTGGAAGCACCACTAGCAGCGTTGCTTCCGGCATTAGTTGTGCTTCTGGGCGTTACGAAGGGCATTGCTTACGGCTTGGTTCCTTCTGTTTCGATACTCCGAAGGAAACAAAGCTGCTCGGCGCTTGCTGTTGGCTGGCGTTCCCGTATTTTCGTTATATATGTATATTTCTTTAACACACACTTTTAAAATAATTTTGCTGTTTTTTATTTTCTGTTAGATTGCATGAAATCACCAAACTTTTCACATTAGCACACTTTCACTTTTTCAAAAAGTTCTTTGCGTTCTTGTGCCGTTTTAAAAAAATATGATTTCTTTTTTTATTATTTTTTGTGCTATTTATTTAAATGTTGCCGACGACGATGAGCAACAGCTGTTTGAGAAATAATTCCAATTCTGGTATATCTGGGTATGTTTCATTCGGTTTTATTTTTAAATTCATTTGCTCATTAGCTTTCCGTAAACACTTTGCTATTGACTATGCCTTTTTTTTTTGTTTTTTATTTATTTTTTGTTGTTGTCTTCGTTGTTTGGGTGCAATAATGTAGGCTTTTGTGTCATAGAGAATTTGACAGCCTGAAGGGATTTGTTTTGGCCAACAACTTCTCTATCTGACCAAAGCAGTTTTTTCAATGAATGCCCCAAATGCCAAAAGTTGGCTGGAATTTCCTATAGTATTCGAGAGCTATACATACTCACACACACACACATACACTATGCAAATGCATGCATCTCTATGTACATACATACCATATGCATGGCCTACACACAAGACAACAAATACTTTGCTCGATATGTAAAAGGCGAAAATATTTAATTTTAGGTTCTTTGTGTCAGTCGCACAGCACTCTCTCACACACACACACACACGCATACATAATCTCACTCTCTCTCTTTCACTCACATACTCAGTCACTCAGCAAGAGAAAAAAAAGAAACGAAGAAGAGCCGGAAAAAAAATCTCTGCGCTTTCTCTTGCCTTTTCAACTTCGTTTCACAAAGTATACAAAAAAAACGAAGCAATTTACAAAAAAAATTAAGAATTTTATTCATTTTTTTTTTGTTTTATAGCTTTTCCATTTTGTACGGCTTTTGCGAATTGGCAAAAATAAAACAAAAGGAAAGCTGTGGAAAATTGTATGGAGGC
This sequence comes from Chymomyza fuscimana, assembly GCA_949987675.1. Lineage (NCBI taxonomy): Eukaryota > Metazoa > Arthropoda > Insecta > Diptera > Drosophilidae > Chymomyza > Chymomyza fuscimana. The sequence continues at coordinate 92,017,887 of OX465088.1, forward strand.
GTTAATTAAACATGACAAGCAAATAAAAATTATACTTATAGATGTGACCGACCGTATGCCGTCATAGACACCAAAATGTAGATACATTTAAATTTATGTACCGTTTATATTATATACTAAATATAGTGCAATAAGGTGGTCGGTCGGTCGTTTCGTTGGTTGCAAATAAATTGCTAATAAAATAGTTTTGTGCATACTAGTTAAAATTTAAAAGCTTCATTGCGTTTAGCAAATCTCGTCAGTGTTTACGAAATAAAGAAAACGTAAAAAGTTTTTTTGGTTTGCATCTTTTAGATAGTTTTCATATTGAAGTTTAGTGGTTTTTTGTTTTTATTGAATTTTATGAGCTGGCACATACAAATTTTTATTATTTATTCCATTTTGCAGGAACTTTTTCTAATAGGGCTGTCTGACCGAACGTATACAACACACATGCACATACACACTTCCACACACATACGTACATAGTCGCCCACTGAGGCGCCATATTCACAGATACACACACACACAAACACACACACATATATATATATATATATGTAGTTATAACAAGCAAGAAGATTCTTAATAGAGCACGCTTCGCGTATGACGGGTTTTCAAAAACTAAATTCATGTATTTTTAACGCGGCGGAAAATGCTTAAAAATTCGAAAATTTTTGCTTTTACTCTCTTGAAAAAATTGAAATTTGGCCGACAGAATATTTTTAGCTTCTATGATTTCCGCTCTCAGCCATGATCTAATGGCAGGTGCAGCATAGTTCAATGAGACTGGAAATTGTTAGATTTTTATTATTATTATGTTTATTATTATTTTAAAAGTCCCACGAATAAATCCAAAGACCGAAGCAATGTCTTGACAATGGACCAGCTTATTGGCCTGGTATGATTTCCAACTACATATATACAGTACATAGTTATGTGTACTTACATACTCTGTTTATATCGGTCAATGGCTTGGACAAATCACACACATAAAAACGAAAAGGTTTCAATTACGCAAGTGGCTGTGGCCATTAAATTAGTCGAAAGCCAATTGAATAAGGGTCTACGGGTCTGCGGCTTACCCTGTGATAAAAACCACTCGTCTAGAAAATCCAAACCCATTATAGCAACTATTGTGGCTGATTTGATGATGAATTTATGCTTGTTTTCAATTTATTTGCATATTTACATTGTAGTCGAAAAGTTGTGGGTTCTTCTTTATAGAGATGCAGTTGTCAATTGTCTGCTAATTGGATGCAGCTTTATCGATTCGTTGATTTTTGTGCGTGATCTTTTTATAGCTGCGTTAATTACATATCGATTGGGCGATTTACTTTGCGTTTAATTATAGCCACCTTAGTAGCATAGTAAACCACTAATAAAAATTCGGTTATTTGCTTAGCTAGAAAATTGTATTTTAAAATATAATTAATTATGTATATAGTTTTCATATTTATTTGCATGGCAAGGACATTTGGACAATTTGGTTTTCTTTATTAGTATAACTTTGATATTTTATTTAAGGTTATAGCCCAAAAGTATACTATAATTTATTTAACTGAAAATAGCTACATAGAAGTATTCTTGCTAATAGCAAAATCATCTGCAAAAATTAAGTTATTTATGTAGCTAAATTTTATTTTTTTTTTTCTAGCTAATTACTATTACTATATGTTCTTGACTCCTAAGTGGAGCTAATCTAGTTAATTAATTTATAATAAATAATTGTAAATCTTAAAGAAATGCTTGAATTTCTTTTTTATTTGAGTCATTAAAATCGTTGATTAAAAATTTGTATCAATACGTTGTTTATTAGGCTCAGATGTGACTAAACAATAAAAAGCTTTCGCAATGACCAAGGTACTATGGGACAAATTTTGTTTTTATTGACATAGCTGAAATTTATTTTATTTCATTTTGGATCCAAACATTGAAAAGAGCCTGTAAATTTCATCTTTTAATTTTGGATATTTTTCGGAATTAACATTTTTCCAGAATACAAGAACCTCGCCTAGCACATGGTATTATTATTAGTAAGGTAGAGTAAGTTTGACGCGTCGTTCTCTTTGCTGGGGCCATATTTTTCATTCAAGCATGCATAGATTTATAAACGAGTGTCAGTGTGTATGCGTCAGCTTGTGTGTTGCTTCTCTCTCTTACATTTTTTTGCTCTCACAAAATTTATGGCCCCGAGTTCGGCAAACTTACTCTACCTTACTTATTATACCATGGCCTAGCATTTTTATTGTTTCTTCTAGCAAATCGAACTTCATTAGTAAAATGTAAATTTGAAACAATATTTTCTTGTACTCTAGTATGAATAAGTAGCAATCTTCTTTCTTTCAAATTTAATTGGTTCAAAAATTGTTTGTCATTTTCATCTGAATTGCGTTCCATTGTAAAGCTCGCTCACACGTACGTGTTGAGCTTTTACGATAGAAAGCTTTCATCTCGTACGTGTACCGCTGTTTTAAAGTATGTGTTAACATACATATGGAATGTGGTGTGTCCTCTTTACCGGGCATAAAGGCATAAAAGTATGAATACCCGAGTACGCCATGTGCAACCCTAACAGGAGAAATAAAGTTATAAGTGCAAACCATCTATTTTTGCTTGCTTTTTTTTAAAGTTTTTTATTGGCTATTTTTTTTTGGTAGTCAATAGCGTAGCCCTGCCATAAATGCACACTTTTTTTTAGCAAAAGTTGTTGGACAGTTTTCCATTTTACCATTATGCATTAAATGCCATGGCCATTTTTTCAAAAGTTCTCGAAATCAACAAGCTTTGGGTCTAAAAAGTTTATTTTTTATTTTATTTATTTATTTATATACAGCTTATAGACTATTACAAATAGTATAAAAGCTTAATTTTTAAAGCTATAGCGCCTAGGCCTTAAGCTTAGTTTATTTTTTACCTCCCTTTGACACCAGTAAAATTGAAAACCGATCAAAGTTTACATATTGAACTTTTTCCTTTTTGGCCACATTCTTCTAAACTTTAAAAGCTCATTTCGCATCAATTAAATTGGCGTTAAAATAGGGTCATTTCTATTTTTGGAAATTTTCATTTGAAAATATTAAGCCAATCTGCAAAAATTTAGTGGCTTAAAAAAATTGATCAAGGTTGGAATAGAATATGAATTTCATAAAACAAGAAGAAACAAATTACAATATTTGGGGTTTTCATTCAATACAAATTTCGTGTATGCAGTATAAACTGAAACTCTGACGGTCATAAGTTTTCAAAAATTTGATTCCACGCAGTAAAATACTGTTTAATCTATTTATTTTCGAATGGATCAATTGCAAAAGAGTCAAGCTTAAATTGTAAGGGATTGAACGAAATAAATCAGAGTAGTTCAATAACATATTTTGATAAATGTTCTACGGATGATTTTGCATTTTCTATTCATGCGTCTATCAAACTTTTCAAGTTTTATGAGTGGTTGATTAGGATTATTTTCTAATAATAGTATTCGAAGAAGTTTTGTCAAAACTTGAGCATCTGAACTCAATTTCGGAACAAAAAAATTAAAAGTAATGAAAAAGAGTGGTTTAGCCCTACAACGAATAAATATAAGTCAATATGATAGGTTTCGAACAAAATGCATCAAGTTTAAAATTTTCAGTTTTCTCAGATCGGTGTAAAATTATTAGTATTAGCCCAAATTCACTGGAAACGAAATGAAACAAAAAAAAAATTTAGTTTGAAGAATCCCATCAAAAATTTTAATGGTGCAATATTTTTTTTACGCGTATTTTCTGGGAACTTATCTATCGGTGTATAATGAAGTTCCTGGCGCCCCAAAATTAATGACTTGAAAAGCATGGTAATTAGGTAAGCTGTCTAAATTTGTTAGAAAACACCCAATTAAAAATTTTATTTTTTGTTTAATATTAAACATTTTTTTTATTAATTTTTTTTTTTATTTTCTCAGTGATCTTTATGTTTTTTTTTTTTTGAATATACAAAATTTAAAAATAAATAGTTTTTTTTTTAAATTTTATTAAAAATGACTATTTAACAAAAATTGAATAAATGTTTCATATTTCTGGTGAAAGCAGTTGTTGTACGTTTTCGTCTAAATCAGTATTATTTTTGCAATACCGTGATTTACTGTTTGATGATGTTAAAGGGTCCGACGATATTAGCAAACCGTGAAACAAATCTTCTATAGTGCGTGCTCTTGTGTCCTTGTGTGTATGGTTTCGACGATATTCGCGGAAGTCTTTATTTCGCGCTTCAAGAGCCTCCTCAGACATCATTCCTATGGGGAGTGAGACGTTTGATGCAATTTCTTTATAAAATTCGCGAATCGATTTTTAACATTTCTTGTGTTTATCTTTGCCGTACTTTTTTCTATCAATTATATGAGTAACCACATAATTTTCAATCTCCCCGTGCCAAACTTCAAACAGCACTTGCTTTTGCACCGACATGTTCCCTAAAAAGCAAAATTATTTGAATACCGGCAAAAAGTGGCAGCTGATATTTGATAACTTACATTCACGGTGGACAGTACTAACAAAAAAAAATCCAAGAATCAAGCTGATCCAGCCGGCCTTATGTTACTTTTACTTTAAAGAAGTTTGTACTACATGAGAAAGTCGAAGAGGTTTTTTAAACTACGAATTATCACTAACACACATAAGCAGAGGTCAAAGACATATATTTATACCCTGTACCTATAGGTACAAAGGGTATACTAGATTTGTGCAATGTATGTAACGTACAGAAGGAGGCGTGGCAGACCCCAAGTCCTTTATACCAAAATGCTTATCATAACCTCGGGTAGCGATTGAGCCATGTCCGTCCGTCCGTCCGTCTGTCCGTCCGTATGAACGCCTAGATCTCAGAGACTATAAGAGCTAGAGACACGAAACTTTACCAGCTGGTGCGCATATTTCCTAAGCAGATGAAGTTTGTTGAATCATGTCAATATCTTCCCCCGTTCCCCCGCAGTAGAGTTTCGCGGTTTTTAGCCACACCGTTTAGTATTTTCACCTGAAATTTAACAGAGCGATGCGTTGTAGTTACATGCATCTATGTGTAAAAAATGAACAAAACAAATACAACAGAAGTTATAGTCAAAAATGTGCAAATTTCACCTCCCCTTGCCTATAAACTGCGTCAATATTTGACTCTGCGGAATTATGGCTACAAGTGACCTAGAATCACAATTTTTGGTAAGCTCATTCATGTGGCTCTAATGAACAAATCCACATCCAAATTTTATCGATGCGGTCCCCCCACCCCCCGCAATCCATTTACCGTGTTTTCTCCCACACCCCTCAACATACCAACTTGAAACTTACCCCGTATACTTTTAATAAATTCTTTGTTGTAACATTCGAGTTTCATCAAAATGGGTAAAAATTTAGGGAACTTATAGGTATAAATATCGATTTTCACCAAAAAAAAATAAATTCCAATTGGAAAGTACTTAGATGGAATATGCAGGAAAAATTTTTTTGACACAAAAGGTACAGGGTATTCCACTGTCGGGCACCGCCTCGACTGTACCACATTTTTTTTATTCAATACATACCTTTAACTTTTTTTTCGAATCAAAAGATTACACGATATTCGAATATTTTACCTTTTTTTTAAATGTAAAGTTTACTATTCGAAATTGTTACAACAAATTCTCGCACGTGCTACTACGAATTCAATCTTTGACAGCTTACAACTGCATGAATTTGAAGTCATCTAAGAATTGTGCTTATATCTTTTGGCTGTTTTGAGGTGCGTGCCGATATCGTAGTAAAAATTATTTCTTGTCCAAATTTCAAAGACATTTTTTTTTTTATCAACAAAATGGCAATGACAAATGGTGTTTAAAGTTCAATGCACCTCGTCAGATTTTATAACCGGCATAGACATTTCAATAGTAATGATAATATGTTGTGGACATTGCTTTATTCATTCTTTTTATACCGTGTTAGACACAATAAAATTATATTTATATTTGTATCTTGAAAATACTGTTGGCGCCTAAAATTCACAGAGTCTAAACTCTTGCACAATTATCCCATAATGATATTAGTGCTCTTAATGTACATGCTGGTACCTGGAGTCAAAGCATTGTTTTGCTTAGATTAGTAAAATTAAAAGGTAGGTTAACTATTTGTGCGGCAGCTCTGCTTCCGTTTTGTTTAGTTGTATAAAATGTGGCCACGTGGAAATCTCCTGGAACAGACGTCCGCCGGGGCATTCTGTGTCGCGAACTTGCCGATGCCCCAACAATTTATAGTTGGCGTCTATGTAACCCCTAGACACACCAAAGTCAATCAAATCTTTAAGGGCCTGCAGCATTTGTGGCGGTGGCAACACGGCTGTAAGCAATAATCTTTAATTAGCAAGAGATTTGTGTATTTTTATTGAGTATGTGCAACTTACTGCGCCAATCTCCAATGAGGCATATGCCCACGCTTTTGTCATTGTAACGTGGCGCATGGGCGCCAATGACATTAAAGCCACGGCCCGCGTAGATCATGCCATCGCCGCCAACGCCAAAACTGTAGCCAATATCATTCCAGCCACGTTCTAGCTGATGAAAATCCTGCATATCCCTCATTGACTTTTTGCACTCTGGCGTCGTATAGCAGGCAGCCGGTATATACGAGTGATGTATGATGACATAGGATGCTGGGCCCGTGAAATGGTCAACCTGCTTGGGCATACGAGCACCCCAGTCGCTGCGTGAGAGCAGCTGGGAGCTGCTGCCGGAGCTAACATCCTGTAAGGATTGCATTTGCTGGCTGTAGCCTGTAACAAAGTTAACATTAAGTGAATTGTCGTTGTTGTTATTGTTTTTGTTTCCCTAGTATGGTTAAGAGTTGTTTGCTTGTTGGCTCTTGGTCGGCCGTTTGGCAAGTTATTTACGCTAACAATAAACACTCGACAAATTGTACAAATTTCGCACTGTCTTTGCCAAAGTTTGTATACACACAAAAACAAACACACACACACACACACACATACACATACAACATAACGAATGAGTACACAGAGTACATTAATTGCATTAGTTGTTGAACTTGCCATCAAGGCCTGGCGTAGTGGTTCGTATTTGTAGCCACATTCTGATGGTTTGTTGTGGTTTTGTGGAGAGCGAGTTGATAAATGATTAAATGATTCTAAGGCAAATTGAGCGAGGGCCAATTCCAGTAAATTGATAAAAATCCCCCTTCACGACATACTTACTTACGGCTAATCTGTGAGGGACAGAGAAACAAAGTGAGAAAGCAAGTCGTGTTCGAAACAGGTCTGTACTCCAACTAAGCTATCAGTCGGTCGCGGATTTGTATTTTAGTATGTTTCATTGGTTTGTTGTTGATTTTTTGTTGCTCGGAAGCGAATGTGTCAATTAATAAAATCGATTTTATATTTTTTACACTTTTTTTTATTATACGTGTATTTTTTATTTTAAACAGACAAACAAATAATATTAAATATGCATAAAGTTGGAAGCGTTAGGCAATTTGTTTGTTTTTGCTTCACTCAATTGGAATCATTGAGGCTGACTCAGCCTTAATATAGCATTTTCAAAATACATCCAAATATGCACACTTTTGTTTACTACAATAGAGACACTATCAACTAAACTAGATATGATATTAAACTTTTTATTGTACAGGTTTTTTTTTTCGGATGCTACTAGATTTCGATGTATAAATTACATAAAATACTTTCTGTAGAAATGTGAATACTTATGAAAGTTATAGATCTTTTAACTTTCGCGTTACCTACAATTTCTACATTTGAAAAGAATCTTCTTCTATCTCTATATTGAGTTCGCATTTTGCTGAAACCATTAAAAATTGAGATACTCTCATAAAGGAGTTTGAGTAACAAACTAAAAATACTAAATTTGTAAACTCCCTATTTATTTAACTTATACTGTATTTATATGTATATGCTGTCCATTGGCCGTGTAGCAACAGGTGCTTACCAACATTTTGTGGCTGGCAGTTAAGCCTAACTGGCAATTTAAGTTGCTTGCCCGGCCCCAATGCCCGTTTGCCCTTTTTTGATGTTCCTGCTGTCTTTGCCAAGTTGTGTGGCACTTGAACTGCGACCATAAATGCAAATTCCCAACAAAACTATTTCATTCAAAAATTCATGCAAAAGTTTTGCCAACTGAAATGTTTATCTGGTTCTGCTGTTTCCTATTTGTAGAGTTGTTTTTGGATATTTAATATTCACATATATGTATACGAGGGTGGTCCGATAAGTACTTAGCCTACAAAAGAAAAACGAAAATTTTGGATTCACTTCATTCCGACAGTAGCCGTCTACGGGAATGTACTACACGATAGTAAATTTTTCTTGCGATAGTAGCGCCATCGGGAGGTGAGGCTATCTTATCGGACCACCTTCGTATATATACATACTCTTACATAGTACTATATATGTATGTATGTATATGCGTACATGCTCCTATTTATGAATATAATATTTTTTGTTGTCCTGATGCACTAAACTAAGTTAAATATTTCCAATTAAAATTTGCAATGCATTATATTCTGGGTCATGCAAGCACATTTGCATCCATTCGTAAATGGTATAGTAAATATTCAAACTATGTTTATGCATGGGTAGATTTTTTAGTGTTAGCTCATGATCAATTAATGGAGCGGGGCGTTATGAAGATACAAATACAGTAAATCGTTTCTCTGCCTCGTGCTTATTTATTTGCTCTACTCAATGTAACATGTTAATTACTGTTACAGTAACAGTAACAAGTACCCCCAGCTCCACCTTAAATCATCCCCTATTTCAGTGCTAATTACGCGGCCTAATAAAGTAAACATTAAACACCAACATGACGGAGGCTAATCAATGTTCCAAAGTGTAGCGAGAGTTTTTGAAGCATTTGAAAAATAGTTTACTGTCGACATATTTAATTAAGTTGTTGGTAGGTGTCAGAAAGTTTCCGGGGGCGGGAACCCCACTATGTGTATACATATCTCTCTCTCTGTGTGTGTGTGTGTGTGCGTTAAAGCGTCGGTAATAATTCATCAGAAAATTGCCCAAAACTAATTTTGACTTTGGCGTTAAATTGACTACGCGACGTGGGGCGGTTCAGATGAGTTCAAAGTTGGCATGTGCTTACTTGGCTGGATTTTAGGTGGGTTAGCTTTATTGGATTGCCTAGGCGCCTTTGATAATTGTCATTAATCCTTTGGGGAATATGAAAACATTAAAGGCTGCTTATGTGTGAATCTGCATTGCCCTAAGCTTGTCGCGTTATTAAAGTATTCAATTTGCCAACAAATAATTAGAGATATTCCCCATAGCAACGTTTTATTTATTTTTTTCAAGCGATAATTGTTTGTTTTTAATCAGGCAGAATGTTGTTTATAATGTTATTGCAATTTTTGTCATTGTACTCGGTGGGAGCGAACAAATATTGTAGTAATTTATTTTTTAAATTATTGTGTTATATATTGCTTTCAATTGCGAATATCGTATGAAATCCAAAGATTATATACCCTTGCAAACGTTAACTTAACTAAAAAATCTCTGTATCATAATTATAATAAATATTATATTACTTTCTTTTGGCACAAAAAATTACAAACAACAAGCTTACGAACTCCAAAAGATATTTCTTTGGAAGCAAACAAAAAAAAATTTTGCATCAAACACGTTTTTTTTTTGACCGATTGGGCAATGGGGGCTATATGATATAGTCAACCGATTTTGATCAAATTTGGTATAGTGATGGGGAAATTCTAAAAGACTTTCGAATGCCAAATTTGGTTTCGATATCTTAATAAACAACCGAGCTATGCCGACGAAACAGAACGAAGTTTGCACCAAATACGGTTTTTTGACCGTTCAGTCGTATGGTAGCTATATGATATAGCCAACCGATTTTGATCAAATTTGGTGCAGTGCTGGGGATCTCTAAAAAACTTCCGAATGCCAACTTCGGTTACGATAAATTCGTAAACAAACGAATTATCCATCTAAAGCTTTTGGTTTTTTTCGAGGTCGTCTGAAACACCCCTATGGGAGCTACATAATGTTACCCCGATATCAAAAAAATAACGCACATCGGTATATCGACTTCTCTAGTCACCCTGATTATACTTTAGGTAACTTTGGGGTGTCTCCGACGACTTCTTCTGTATGTTACATACATTTTCGGCTTGCACACCTTTATACCATACGGTACAGGGTATAAATATTCTTTTCTATAAAGCCGCAACTGTGTTACGTTTTGTCTTTCCCCATTGATTTTTTTAAAATATGTAACTGCGAAAATCAATTGAGACTTAAAAACCAACAGCTTACGTGCACGTGAAAGAAGAAGGGGCTACCAATTTTTCCTATTATATACACTGTATTATACAGAATTAAAAAAAAAAAAAAATGGTGCTGCTTTGAAAACAGTATGATCTTGATCAGTTCTATAAGCAACAAATATGCCCAATATAAAGGTATCTTAAAAAAGTACGCATACAAAAGTAATCAGAAAACCAATTTTTTTAAATTGAAAAAATGCGCTCTTTTGTTTTATTTTAATTCATAATTTTTTTTTTGATCTGTGCTGTGTCAATAAATGACAATTTTGTTAAATGCAAGTAATTAATTTTTGAGCACGAGAAACAAAAAACTCGTTTAATGAGAGTGACTGTCGTGACGTGCAAAAAATGAACAACACGCTTGAATTTATGGTAATATTAAATCGGTAAATTTTTGCGATAACAGTAGACTTTCAAAAACTAATTCACAGTTCACTTGATAAGGCCAATGTCATCTAATATCGCTACATGCCGTGTTGTTATTGATTCCTTTTGTTGTTGGTGCTGTAGACTTACCCATCATTGATAGCAAAAGTAATCCAAGTGCTGTCATGTTTTCTATTATATTTTACTTTTAGCTATTAGCTTAGGAACTTGCGTGCGCTCAAATTAAGTAGTAAATGTAAAAAATTGTATTTTTTAGGAACTTTTTGTTGGTTTTTGGCAAGAATTAGTTTTGATTTTGTTTTTTTTTTTTTTCACAGATATCTCTCACATATTAAGCGTTTTCTCTTTTAACCTTATCGCACTTTGGCTTTTATAGCTGTATCTGTATCAGTGACCGTGACTGTGTGTGTTGCGAGCGCGTTGCGCGTTCAAAGTGTTTGGCAACATAAGGGCGCACCCGATGTTTATAGACAAAATGTTTTGCACCCGAGCGCTGGCAACGCTGCCAAACAAATTCACCGCACTAAATAAATGCGGTAATTTTCAGTCACGAACGCGATCATCGACATCGGCATCAACATGAACTTCGGCTCTTAAAGCTCTCTCTTTCTCCTGTTGCTCCAAGTGGCTCACTTCCGCTCACAGTGCTGGTCGTGTGAGTAAAACTCAATGAGTTGATTACTATTTGTTTTTGGTATTCCATGTTATCTACAAAGCTTTATTGGGTTAGCAGTTTTATTGCGTTCTGTTTTTGATTTTGGTAGGCTTACTTGATTCTTTTTGTGCGTTTATGTCGATGTACATACATATACATATGTATGTATACAAACTCATATAAAGGTCACCCAAGACGGCGCTTGAAAAATGTGATTTACATGCCAATGCACAGATTGCGGTACTTTTTGTTGGGTACTTTTCGCTCTCACTGCATTTTGATAGAGCCCTTCTGCACGACTTTATTGATCCCGAGTTACGCGCAGTTATGACTGTCAGCTTTTCAGTCGGATTGGATTATACTTAACTTGTTTAAAAACAAACGAGTAAGAGCCGGCTATTAAATATACTGTACCTTCAGTTCGATTGTATCTTTGTACACACTGTCTATTAGTTCACAGGTATTATAGGTTTATGCCAAATTGTATGTCGTAAACGAAATCGGCTGAAAACATGAATGTAGCAAGAAATACATTCGCATTTTAACTTGCGTTTGTGTGAGCGCTAAACCCTATATATGCGAGATAGGCCGTGCCGACCACTGTTAAACAGTCAAACTTCTCCACTACGGAAATTTTTCCCCAATAACGATTTTTTTTTAAGTGAGCCGGATTTTTTGTACAATATTTGATGTATCATGATCTTCTCACTACGAATTTCTGTATAGCAAAATTTCATAACGACAATATATTGGGAAACTTTCAAAGTAAAAACTCGGAAAGACGAGAATCCTTGAACATTGTTGTTGCAAAAGAAGTAAAGTGCATGTTTATTTAAACATACATAATATTAATAAATAATAAACGATAAAAATGTTAAAAATTACATATTCATTCTGTATAACGAGTTTTTTATATAACGAACCAATATTCTGCCGCCGCTCTAATTCGCTATAAATCAATCAATTGGAAACTGCTCTTAAACTGCATACAAGCAGTTCAAAGTGGCAAAAAATTGACAATGTAATGTGAACTAAATAAAGTTGCCATTTAACAATGTACAGAAAATATAAATTTTGAGAATTTTTGGCACATCTGAAATAGATTAGATGTATAATCATTGATTGTGTGTGGTGACTGCTTTCCTTTTGGGGGATTCCCTTTGCTATGTCGGGGATTCACATTGTTATTTAAAATAAATGTATTAGAATCCATGTATGTACGTAGTGTAAAATTTTTAGACGCGTTTATTAGCAGCATCATTTTCGGCATGTGTTTTATCTCTTTGTTGCTAAACTACACATAATTAAAGCACACACACACACACCTACGTACACTCGCAATACAAATACTTATATGAAAATTCATACACACATGCACAACTTTTCAAGTTCGGGGGAGTACCGCAGCAATTGACAGCTGCCGAAAAAGGAAGTCGTTTGTTAGCCAAGGTGTTTTTGTTTAACTTAGGCATACATATATGTATGTAGTGTCGGCCTTAATATGTTTATTTATTTTAATATGTACAACTTGTATGAGTTTTTTTTGTTGTTTTTATTTATTTTTTTTTTTTCACTTGAAAGGGGAAATTTTTGAGGTTGCTGCTTGTATTAACTTAAACTATGTACACACACACACACATCCATACATATGTATTCACATCCAAATTGTTAAAATTTTTAGGTGATACATACTTGCAAAAAATTACATCCAACTGTCGACTTTGTTGTTGTTGTATATTAGTTTTGTATCGTTAGCCCCTTTTGCGTGCCGCTAGCAACTTTTTACACACAGAAACCACTCACAAAATGTGAAAAAACTTCGCAGTTGACTTTTGATTAATTTTTGTTTTTTTTTTTATATTTTTGTTTTGGAAATTTACCTTGTACTCTGCTACCGTTAATCGCACATCTTATCAGTGCTTTAAGTGCTCACTCGCACGCTGTTTTCCAAAATGAATGGATCCATAAAAAAAATCCCAAAAGTTGTATGTTGAGGGTATTCACCAATGCGAAACATTATCATTTGACGTGTTAGATAATGACTATAACAATTATAGTAAGTAAGAATGATTGTTTATAATTGTATACTCAGGGGTTGACTTTGGCCTAAGGTGGGCTAGGGATTAAAATTCCTCACTTATTGATGAAATAAGTAAGCAAGCTGTTACGACAAATATTCTTGGACTTCTTCTAAACTTGAACCTTAATGACCCTATGTCAACGAATTTAATAGTATTATAACAAAATTATCAGTATCAACGTTGGTATCAATTGAGTCCACTATACTAAAAGTTAGTAGATTATTAAAGAAATGCGCAACGCAAACCATTCTATCTAGCCTATCGACAAATTTTCGGCCACCTATCCGACCAATTAAAATTTGGTTATAACCATCTTTCAAAGTTTGCGGCACTCAAATTTGGCAAGATTTTTTGTCGATATGGTAATTAATGCTTGTTCTGGCCTGCCCAGCATCTTAATTCGAACTTGAGCAGTGACGGGTTTCATCGGGTGACTGTTTCCTGCCGCCAGCTGTCAGTAGTAGATCATTATGACAAAAGTTTGTTCGCTTGTCTTGCCAAAAGTTTTCACATTGAACAATTGCAGCATGGCGTCAAATGTCGCTCGACGCCATTTTGCATCACGTGCGTTTTGTTCCTTTGGGCATTGAGTGGTTAGCCATGTTGGGTTAGTTACGCTTGGAAAGTATCGCTCCGAGTTGCCATACGATGGAAATACAAAGCAAGACAATTTATAAGCAGTCCATATTAAGGAGCATAAAATGACAAACGACTTGCGTGAAGCTCAAATTGAAAAGAGATGAGATGAAGATTGAAATAAGGTGGAGCCGGAACATCAGCAACTTTTGCTGTTTGTTGTTGCCGTCAGACATGGTTGTCTTCTGTCATCGGGCGCATGTCGCTTAAGTTGCTCGACTGGTTGGTGGACCAGCAAAAACTTTGCCAAAGTATTCAAATTAAAATTTCAATTAAGGAAGTGAATTTGTGAGCCGAAAGTGTATTAAGTCTATTAAGGCGTTGCTCCTCACTTCCTAGCTTACAATCTAGGAGATTCAGGCGTTCGAATTGTGGGCGCACACGTGTGCGTGAGTATGTTACCAAATCCTATTCCAAATGTTGTTGTAGTTGGTTAGGTTGGTTGGTTGGTTGGTTGTTTGATTTATTGCCAAAGTTTTGTTGTCACATGACATAAGGAGAACTTTGTTGAATATTTTACACACACGCATCGCGGCACTTGTTGTGTGTCACCATTGCGACCAATGATGAGCAGAGAGACTACCATTGAATTTTAAATGAGACTCTAAAGAGGCTTATACTGCAAAATATTAATAATGGAATCAATTCGGAAACAATTTGGTTTAGATCAATGTGCTCTCTAACATAACGCACGATGCCAATAAATCTGTGTTCCACTGGTATTGCTTGAAACTAGCAAATAGGCTGATAGCCTTCCTATCTCCGTCTCCATGTACTATGAAAGCTACGGTCGCTGTGCACGCAACGCCGCACGCCATTTGCATCTAGTCTGACATATTGCAATGGCCCCAGTGATTGATGATGGAAATGTGCCGCCGATAGCCGTTACCATTTGTTGGCCAGCCGCTAGATGGATGTATAGGCACTATAGTAGTAGGTACAGAATGTTCTTCCTGTGGTTTGTTAAATAGTCTTTTGCTTAATTTCGCTTGCTTTGGTCATGCCCAGCAAATTTTAATACTCTTCATGTGATTGCTTGTATCGTCTCTAGCATTATTTGTAATACGTAAGTAGCATGTTCAGAATCGAAAGTGGATTCAGATTCTGTTCGTTCATCAATTTAAGTACGAATTTTTGGGAAGCAGTTGATCTGTTTCTAAATAGCTTTTTACTAATAAACCATAAATTTTTAAATGCGTGAAAGTGCTTTAAAGGATCTTCGTTCGATGTAAATGTGGTGATGGTATAACAGTAATTTGACAGTGACAGTGTGTGTAATACCAAAATTTAGAGCCGATGTATTTTTTTACTACCAGTGTAAGTCGAGAAATTCAAATTTTTGTTTCCGAGACCTGAAAAGTATGCGGAAAAGATGACTGCTTTGATACTTGGTGCGATGCTGATTGTTTCTGCATATGAATCTTATGGCCTGTCACGCCTTGCGCCCTCTGTTTTATAGTATATTAAAGAAATTTTAATATCACAAACTTTTGTGAAAAGTCGTTACTTATAAAGTTTTCAAAGTGAACCACCCTTTTACCTTCATATTTTTTATTGAATCTCCGTTAGGCATATTAATACGAAAAGAGTATTAGAGCTTCGGGACAAATAACTTGCTTCGAACTTTTTGTTGCACTGGTTGTTGAATATTTTTTACGGTTGTGTAGAGTGCTTGGCAGTTAGTGACAGCTGTGATGGTGTGCTCGGTTGCCAGCAAGCTTTGAGTTGGGTTTGCCAAACCCACAAACCATATTGTACAGTAAAGAAATCCAAATTGGAGTTTGCCTTGCTGTGTTGGCACCGGGCCTCAAACTGAGCCATTTTAAAAGTTTATGAACTTGGCATTTGTAATGCAAGCACTAAAATAGCATTTATTCGTTACTTTCAGAAGATGTCGGGCCGTCTGAATCAGCAGCATATGCAATATGCTTTGCGCACCGAAATGGAGCTGAATCGTGTGCAGAGCACGCAGGAGCTTAATCGCTATTACGATCACTGGAACAAGGTAACATCCCGTTTTGAGAACTGGACCAACAAGGAGTACTATGACAATGCTGGGAAAAAGCTGCAAAGCAAGAAGGACATGGAGCAAAAAGAACGATCCTTAATAATTCGGCGAAGTAAGTTGCGTCAGATGTTTTGTAGCGAGAACGAGTGCTATCAAAGGGAGATGGAGAAAAAGAAGCAGCCCAAAAAGCCAACAGATAATGTGGACACGCTGAGTCGCGTTAATCAGTCATTAAAAGACCGCGAACAGCTCAAACGTAAGCTTGAACTGGAGGCGAAGTTGTATGGTAGATGGCGCCATGGTGTCGATGATGAAAATCTTTTGTATCAGTGCAAATCCAACAATCAAGTGTTGGCAAAGTTGAATTGGCTTGACAAACAAATCGAAAATACTCAGCAGCGGCGGCAGGAAGAGGCGTTAGCTGTTGAACGTCAGCTCGAACTTCAACAAGAGATTAACAAGACAGAAGAGGCCCAAAAGGAACGTCAGCTTATGCGAGAGAAAGAGATCAAAGAACTTCGAGAGCTGCTTGAGATGCACGTGGCCGAATTAAAACGCCGTCAGCAGCGCTCGGAGAAGCTAAAGGAAGAGGAGCGCCACTTGCGCACATTCCTAGAGGAACTCAAAAAGGAGTTACAGTTGCTCGAGCAGAGCGCTACTCTTGTGCTACAGCGGCCGGATCTATCAAATGCATTTAACCTCAGAAAGATCAAAGTTCTTATACGCAGCCGTTCGGAAGCGTATTGTAAGCAGATAGAACTTTGCATCAATATACTGGAGAGGATTTTGTGTTATGCCACCAAAGCTGAATCGTTGCGGGAATTGCTAAACAAGTACCAAGAACAAAAAGATAATGAATCACTGGTATTTGCCCAAATCGAAGGCATGTATGAATCGGAGGCCAAGTACAGTTTAGAGCGCTGTGAGGAGAACTGGCGCGAGTTACATCTTCAGCGATTCGCTGACATAAAAAAGCTTATCGAGATGGAGGAGCGAAACTTGTCCTCAATGCTGGCTGAGAATATGCTGCAACAAGAGGAATTATTAGAGCTACGTAGCACTCATTTGGCAGCCATTGAGAATTCCAGCAGGCAAATGGAGCGTCTAAACCAAGAGTCCAAAGCATTAGCCTACGACCAGCAAAACACAAAAAATGAATCTTTAGCCAGTCCTGCTTCCAGCAACATTATGGATTCTAGTATTGAGTTGCCGAAAGTCAGCAATTCATTCTCCAACCTAAATCTAGACCGCTGGCAGGATTTTGATTCGACAACCGATACGGTTGACTCAGCGCGTCTGAATAAAACACGTTCCATGAATGTAGTGACTCAGAATAATGCGGCACCACCCAAATTTGCACGGAAGCGTGTGGCGTGGACTTAGCGGCAGGAAATTATCTAACGATAAATTTTGATTTAAGCCGCATAATTATATAAAATAGTGTATAGTATAAGTTAAATTAAGCTGAATTAGTTTACGGTATTTAATTTTTGATTAGTGCTGCTGCAAAGTGCATAAATGTAGCAGCTTTAGGGATAAAAGTCTCTTATAGTTAAGAATATGAATAAAATAATGCATAATTCAAGCCAAGGCTTGAACTTAAGCATTTATCAAGAGTCTATATTTAATTACTTAATTATTTTGGACCAGTTAGTTATTAGAGTTATGCATTTTAAGTGCTTTATTAATGGCATTTTACTGTTGCTTCTAATGGCATTGCGCACAAATGATGAATGTCTTGCCATATTCTTAATACGAAAGTTATGCTTCTCAAGGATAGGAAGGCCACATAGTCCGGTTTTAGTCGAACAAAAGTTAGTCTAGGCTGTTTATCTTTGAGTAGCTGCTGGTTCTTGAGGCAGCATGGAGAAGTTAGCACTTTATGTAATGCACATTTGTAGAATATTAAATATTATCAACAATTATTTTGCCATTATGTATATACAAAGTCATGTTCTGTACATTATGTTGTAAATGTAGCTTGGAAATGATTGCCGTTGATTTAACAAAAGGGCAAATATACGTTTAAGGAGCAAACGACGGATAGATACTATTACAGATGGGGAGAGTAGGCAACGGGAGCACAGAGAGCATGCCTTTGATTAAATTTCTTTGAGTGTTGAGAGACTGTGTTCGCAAAATGCAATTTCATTTGCACTAATGCTTGCCACCCTTCTATCCGCTCTTTCTCTGCATCTCTCTCTCTCTCTGAAACTGCTGTGCAACTTCCGGTTCGCTGGTACATACAAACAATGATGCAAAACACACAGCACAGCAAAAAAACATCAGCAATGAAAACACAGCAAAAACGTTTAAAAAAACCAAATGAAAACAAAAAAATAGCGATTGTTAAATTGAATTAAAACCAAAATGTAAAAAAAAAAAATATCTGTAACATCAACGCAGATGAGAACCAGCAAGGAAGTTGCGCCAGCTGCGGCGAAGCGGAAGGTATTATGCGCTACATGAGCAACGCTACTACTTCGCCCTAACCCAAAAAACTCCCAAAGTATCCTTGGGTTACACTTGTAAGCTGCATAACTACAATGCCATGCTAAGCTTAGGCTCAGCTACAGCACAATCTTCTCGCCAAATTGTTGTTGCTATTGCTGTTGGAGTTGGAGTTGTTGCTGACTGGCGTCATCTGTGTCCAAAGTCTGTCCATTTTTTTATACCCTTTTAAATTTAATGTGCGTAGCGCAACGAAATCAAATTTATGCATGAAAGCATTCCGTTTCATTATATTATTTTGTTGTAGTTGTTGTTGTTACAATATTTGTGCCATTGTAGTATGTGTCTGAAAACCCAATTACATACGCAATATTGTTTGTGTCTGTGTGTTTGTGTGTGTGTGTGTGTGTGTGTGTGATTAGGTGCAGCTGACTGTGATTATACAGGTGTGCGTTGGCGGTTGGTTTTGATTTGATATTGCTTATATCCGGTAGACGCCCTGAGCTCAGGATCTGGCCTGACAAGCTTGTCCCTTAAATAAGATTAACAACTGGATTGCTGTGTCAATGTCGAGCCGTCTAGCAGTCGCAACAACAATCGCAGAATCCATGCCATTCAAAGATGTCGCCTGTCGTCTAACTGACATTTTGTGTCAACAATTCAGCAAAGCATTTCCAAATGTGGCGGCCATAAGGCCATAATAACGGCATGACATTTGAGCTGCCATTTTTGTCTAGTATGTATGTGTGAGTGTGTGTGTGTGTGCGTGTGTCTGTAGCACAGGGCGGGGTCAGTCGCGTCTGTTTCTGTTGCATAAAACGGAAACGGAAGCGGATGCGGAAATACATGTATAAGTATTCGTGTGCGTTTGCGTTTGCATCTGTAGCTGTAACCGAATATATGGTTTGGATATTGCATATACATGTTGTTGTTGTTGCTGTTGATTGTAGTGGCATACCAAATGCCAAACATGACGACAACAAACTAAGCCACACAGAGAACTCACACTCACAATTTTGCTTGGTCTTCTTCAGTCAATTGCATTCAAGTAACGGTTGAAGTACTTAGCTCTTAACTCTCAACACGCTCACAACGATTTTTAAATGCGACAGCAGCTCAAACGCTTTAGCTTAAATCCAAACACATTTACATGCCACCAAACTCGAGAGAGGATCCACCATTGGCCACCACCATGCGGTCGTCCATAGTTGTCTGGCTTTACTTCTACTTCTACTTCTACCTCGCTTCTCTTCTCTTCTCATCGCACCCACTCAATAGTGCTGGAACATTCAATTTACCAACCGTGCTGCTGGCATTTTATGTACATGTTGTATGTAGTTTATAGCCATTGCCATAGCCCAAAAACTGCGGCTGCGTTTAAAGTTTAAACAACATTTACGTTTATATTATCTCCGCATACGCTGGCGGTGCTTCCCCTTCTGTGATTGCCTCTGCTGTTGTTGCTGTAACTATGGTTGCCATGCTTGACGCTCTTTCCCTCGACCACCATTTGGGTTCATGCGCTGGCTGCCCCGTCAACTTTGTTTTCACTTTTTTTTGTACTTTTTTTTCGAATTACATATTTTTGTTATTTTTCTTATACCCTGAAATTATAGTAGAGATTTGTGAAATGCATGTTCTGTCTCACTTCGGGTGAGATGGAGCTACGTACGCTTTGCCATCCGTATGAGCACCTGGATAATGAAACATCAAAGACATGCATGTCACAATCGCACCATAAAGGTCGCGCGATGGAAATTTAGCACAGTTATACATGCTACAAAAATTATGCAAGCTTAAAAGACACAGGCATTCGTAGATCAACTTAAGAACCCACTTCCTATAAACAGAATTAATATTCGAAACTATAGCCTACAAATTTGGTATGTAGTCAAATGTAAGCCTAATAAACAACAAAGCGTAGACTTTGGGAACGTGCGCACAGGGTATCCCCAGATCGGTCACCATCAAACCTGATTCAAATTTTTTTGTTTTTCTGTTACTTGCGAATGCGTGCAAAACGCTGTGCAAATATGGCAGCAGCTCCCCAAATATGAAAAGCAAAATGCGATGGAGGCGACGCTTTAAACTGTTGTTACATTGACGCTGGAGCTGCTGCTGTGGCATGTTGTATTACATATGTAATACTGTTTCGGTTTCCATAACTAAAAACCATAAAATAAAACTGAATACAACTTTTCCACATATATAGTATATGCATAAAATATACATATGTATGTACTTACAAACTAAGCCATTTAAACATATGTGTGTGTGTGTGTGTGTATAAGTATGTGTTGGGGAGTGTTTTATTAAAAGTTTTGCATGAGGTTGGCGCACAAAAATTGTGAATTAATTTGTAGTGACACACTCGAAATAGTGAAAAGTGAAAAGCGAAAAGCTCGACCGAAAACATCTTTCAGTTACATTTAGAAAATGGCACTAATTATACTGCTTTGTACAGTTATACAGCTTTGCAGTTATTCACTTATTCAGTTATATGCTTTATGCGGCACGTTTCCTCTTGCTATTATCTACCAACCTAAAATAGGGCCAACCAACCGACGGTAATTAACGTACTCGAACGGAACTGCCAGCACTTGAAGCGTGGGTCCAGGCTGGTACGTGGCATACAGCACCAGATGCGGCGATTTCGGGGTGCATTACCTTATTTTTTTTTGGTAGGAGAGGGGTTCCCCGCCGTTTTTGCCAAGCCACATTAAAACGTTGCGAGTGCAAATTCCTGACTGCGTGCCGCGTGCAACGGCTGCGCTTGAGCAGCTGCAGCTGCAACACCTGCAGACAAGTGAGCTGTGCTTTGGCCCTGGCATAATACACAGGACGTATACGTAACTTTTGTAATTAAAAGCAACGCAGTGCACCAACAACAGCCACCAGAACAGAACCATCGTTGTCGTCGTCGTCGGAGTCATCGTCTGAACGCGGCACCGAGACAACAAAGCATTCATGCAAAAACGACTGCAGCTGGTGGATTGGTTAGAGTGGGGCTTTGGATTCTTTGCTGGGAAGTAATGGGGTTAGGGCTTGGGTTTCTTTGGATTGTTTTTGAAACAAAACTCTGAAATGCACACAATAGTCTTGGTCTTGCGCCGTCGACGATGACGTTGCGTCGTCGTTGTCAGTTGGGTTAAATGTGAACACCGCTCGGAGCGCTCCGTCAGTGACGATGACGTGCTGCAGTGAGCCTTTTTTGTAGAATAGCAGAGCAAATGGTCTCTATGGCACAATTTACTAGAGTAGAGTGTCTTAACGTAGTGACTAAGTTGTGACCAACTGTTCCTGTAAATGCAGCGTTAATGTGTTAGTCTAAGCAATTGTAATAAAGCGTCTTCACTGGGGATTACATAATTTATTTCAGTTGTTATTAAATCAGTTAAAATTTTAAAATTTAGCACATAATTATTATGAAATATTATTAGAATGGTTTTCAATACTTTATACAAGGTACGAGCAACAATTTGATGTGATTAAGACTAAATCACTGATGGAACCGGAGCCCTTCCTTGGCATTTGCAGACACACCATCAAACAGCTGTTAAGATGAGGGGAGAGTACCAGACGAGACTCAATAGAGAAAGAATTCCCATAAGATATTATTGATATGTCAAAAGCATTTTGTATTTATTTTTGAAATGTGCAAATTGACCCCTTTCACTTGGTAGCCAAAACAAAGACATAAAAAAATTAGCTTTGTAGTTTATGACTTGATGTCCTCTAGAGGGTGCCATATTTAATTTCGCTTTCAATGATACCTCTGTCAAATTAGAACATTGGATATAGTCGGGCAAAAATTGAAGACACTTTCGCATACACGGTCCACCATAAACAATACTGCGTGTATACCTGCATCCTATTTATAAGATTAAGATGAATCTACACACCAAATCTGATGGCCCTCGAAGGTAAATAAAAAATAATGGTAATAAAATTCCTGTAAAAGGTGGAAACAGTATTTGAACTAAAGACTAGAAAATATTACATTTTCCGTATATTAATTTAATTAAACAATATAGCGAGAAAAATTGAAGATTTTTGATAAACGCGTATGGTAAGTAATTTGCTTTACAACCTAGCCGAAATGGGCTTCTGTACTACTTTTGTTGGCCAAGAGGAAATTTAAAAAAAAAAAAAGCCTCAAAAGTATGCTATATATGGTATGAGTGACCAATGGCTTTATTTAAGACAAACTGCTCTATGTCACTTAAATGCCGTCTCCAAAGTAGGGTACAACAAATAGCCAAGTTTAATTGATAAAGTTTTGATAAAAATGACGCCGCATTAAATTGCCTGTCACTGTCGTTGAACAGAGAGGAAAACTGAAAAAAAGAAAAAAAAAAAACAAAATTTGTAAATAACAATAAAAAATCTGCTCCAGCTTTAAGTTGGATTCATTTTATGCGCATTCAGTATTTCAGGCAGTGCCCTGTCCCAAGTTATTCCCCAAGTGCTCGTTTGTTCAATCGCAGCAACTCAACTACATCTTGGGCCGGACGAACCCAATCAATGCAAAACAAAAATTGTATTTTGTCACTTCATTCACAACATAAAAGCGTACATGCTTATTGTGAATGTACTGTATGTACTACATACTATATATTCAATGCCCAACGCACATACTTTCACGCACCAATTCATATACTACAGGTCGATTAAGTGTCATGTGAATGTGAAAATGGATGAGTTCGGGTCTCGGCCTGGTCACGTCGTGCTTTGCTTTGCTTTTATTAAAAACGCCATGCAGAGCACATTACAAGTTAATAATTCCCGTGCCGAATGTGGCACGAAATTGCACAACGATGCCGCAGGAGCAGTCTGTGCCACAAGCTGTCGCACTAAGGCGGAGTGAAGTTTACCCGAACATTGCCATATGCTACACTTCGTGCCATGGCGTGGCGCTTTTTACGCTTTGTTTAAGTGCTCCACAAAATATTTCGCCCTTTGGCCAAGCGCAACATGAATCGAATAATTTTTATTATGCTCACACTGCAGTGCCGAGGGCGATGGTGAAGGCGAAGTCGATGTCGATGTCGACCTCGCCGTCGACGCAGATAGACATGACGAACGAATAATGGTATTTGTGTTCGAATATATTCGTATATTAATACAGTAGTCGGCTACGATTCCGTAGGGGGATGTGCGGCCAGGGCAGTTGACACAAATTGTCAGTTCATCAACGCCTACCAAAGAGGATAAAGACGACAACGAGCGGGTCTAATACGAGCTCGTGCTGTTTGTGAGACTCGAGCTGGGTTCATTGGGTCTGAGCATGTGGCCATGGCAGTGCTCCCTTTGTAAGTCAATTCGAACACATATGAACATAAATCCCAGGCCATTGGCATTGCGATTGCTGCTGCTTCTTATTGGGTTTGT
Organism: Chymomyza fuscimana; assembly: GCA_949987675.1. Taxonomy (NCBI): domain Eukaryota; kingdom Metazoa; phylum Arthropoda; class Insecta; order Diptera; family Drosophilidae; genus Chymomyza; species Chymomyza fuscimana. The sequence goes on from OX465088.1 coordinate 92,041,794, forward strand.
TGTTGTCATTGTTATTAACTTTTTATAGCTTATTACATAAACGACAAAAATCCCGCTTTGCCACGTGACATGTTACAAATGTCAAGTCAAAATTTTAACATTAATTAAATGTAGCACTCTGACATTTACGCAATCCCATCCCACACCATACTCATGCAATAATAGAGTTAATCAATTAACAAAATGGTATTAAAACTTTTTTTTTTTTTGTGTTGTTTGTGTTGTTTGAGCAGGGGCATAACTTTTTTATGCCCCAAAGTCAGAAATCACAGAAAATGCTTAAAAGCAAATCAACGAGTTTCTCATTAAATGAGCACCCACGCGCACCGGATATATCACAATATCGACGAAATGCGAAGGGCGAAGAGCTAAAATCGTAAATTGTGCGAAATGAAAATAAGATACGTAGACTGCATACAAAGGGATTTATAAGTAAAACATTTCTGATTAGCTCAATCTTCAGCAAACGGGGCTTCCCCCATTGCCTTAAGATTGGTGCTAACTGAAGAGAAAGCTTTGGAATCTCGGAATAAATATAAGGTTTTTTTTCTTCTTGCCTTTTGCTGACCTCGCTGCGGTTCGAAAAGTGCGCAAACATAATAAAATCAAGATACAGACAGAGCCAAACACACACAACAACGCACACCCTGTATACAGAGATTCTGTGTAATGACAGAGCGAGGGGAATGCAAGCGAGGGGTTGGTGAAGTTTAGTGAGTAGTTGAAGCTGGATCTAATTGAAGCTGTGTGTAAACGGAATTAAAGCTTATGTGAAAATGTTTGTGTCTGATTCAGTCAGTGCTTAGGATGAATAAAAATATTGTGTTAACTTTGAGCAAGTCTTTCCCCGTCTAGCTTAGACATGATGATGTGAATGGCAATAGCTATGCGAGTGTGGACGAAGTTGTGGGGGAGTGGCTAGGGCCTTAAGTGTATTTGTTTCATTGCCTTGAATGCTAATGATGGGAAAATTTGCAAATTTGCGCCATGCCGGGAAAAACCAGTCGCTCGACGTCGCCAAATGCCATACCCAATGCCAACGCCATCGTCATTGCCATTGCCATTGCCATTGCCAGACCCAGGCCAAAAACAGCAGCAGCAGAAGCAGAACCATGGCCAAAACCATTGCCTAGTACTGCTTCACAGCCTGGCCGTGCGGAGCTGAAATGCTAATGATGTAAAAAGCTTCGACGCTGAAACAAACGACAACATTTGGGGCGACATCATCGTCGGCCAAATGAGGAAACTGACTTAACTTAATTGAAGTTGCCTTTGCTTGGTTTGACATGACTTGGCTTTCATACGCTCCGCACTTCATCTCGTCTATATAATATATTGTATAGACCATATTGTATATCGTATATTGTATGTATTACTTGTTTGTGCATGTGTCTTAGTGTGCGGGTGTTGACTGTCTGCATTTAAAAGCCTTGCCATTTTGGATGATGTGATCGGAAGCTCACTCGAATTGATTTCGTATTTAATGAAGCTGGAGGAGCCGGTTATAGCATTAATATTGCCTATCGGTTGCTCTCGCTAGGTGTTACTACAAGATGCATATTAGTTTCAAAAACCGATGCTAAGTCACTTTTTCCTTCACCTCTCATAAGCTGCTGTTGCACTTAAAGCTGCATCATCATTATGTCCCATTCTACGCTGCATTTTTCGACAATTTAAGCTGCCTCATGGCTTTATCCAGCGAAATGAACGCACTGGCTGCTTTTATCATCAACTTAAAGCCACCCGCATAGTCATTGGTCTGGCCAAATTGTGCAGCACTTCTGGCTCGTTAACTTTGATGTAGGTGCAAGCAAGTAGCCAAAGTCTCCTGCCAAAGACGCAAATACACACTGTCGTGTCTTTTCCAAACACAGACAGACCTCCATTAGCGTACAACATATTTTAATTAGCCAAATAAATTTTCAAATTTTTTGGGCACTGCGCAAGTGTTTAAAAACTGGCCGAGATTTTGGTAATGTTAAAAATGTTGGCGAGAGCCATAAGACTAGCAAATAGAACTGTGCTTAAGATTTATTCGTTTTTGGGGTCAAAGATTTATACTGGTTGGCAGCGGCAACTTCTTTTCTCTTTGGTCCATCCAAAACGCTTTTACTCTCTTTACTCTGGCGTCTGTTTAATTTCACTTAACGTTTAACCCGCTGCCATTAATTGAGCTCAATTAACACGACGCACAGTGACACGGAAGCTGAAAAAGCGTGATTATGAATTAAATTGTAGTTGAAAGAAAAATTTCGAAAAATTTTTTTTATAGACCGTGTTATTTTAAAAGTTATATAAAGACACTTTTATATTTTAGTCAATAAATTTAATCTTGCAATAATGTTTCATAATTTGTCTTATCAGTAGTTTTTTGTAAAATAATATTCCACATTTACATTTAAAGCAATATCTAATAGACTAAACAATTCTTATGAATAACTACGTATGTGCCAAAATTTTGTGAAGCATGGGAGTAACCATTTTTCCCGGACATTTTTCCACTAACAGCTTTGCAGTCTTATTCACCAAATTTGCAGTTCAAAATATTTAAAATAATACCCAATCTTTTGATAATATCTTTATCCGTTGCAGTTATTTCTGATGTAATTTTGTTTTGTTCAAAGAATTTTCAGGATGAGTTTCCATCGTTGTGTGTATCCATATTTGGGGCAGTCGTTTTCCTCAGTCAAAGTCGAGTAAAGAAATCTTCTTGGATTACATTTTTTTCCTAATATTTTGTTTTTCTTTGTCTGGTGTGGTGTGTTGTCTTCAAAAGATTCTTTATTTTGCGGAAGGATATATACAAGTTTCAAAATGATTTCCATGCATTTATTTCTGGCATGCAATGGGGAAATACGAAATTTAAGTTTTACCTCTTCAATTAAGGAATTATCAAAATTTTGATGATGTCTTTTTTTTGCAAAAAGCGCATGCCAAGGTCGATTTTGTTTTTGTCAGTTCGTTGAGAACCTTGCCGTCTACCATTGCACTGTGGGCCCAGAATGTCATATTTTGGCCAAAAATCTGGCATTTCCATAATAATTTATTAGAGTGATGAAACTTTACTTTATTGAATGGTTTTGGAGTTATAGCCCCAAGAGTTTCAGCATTCCAAGCCAATTACAAAAAAAAAAACACCACCAATCAATCTGCTTTTTAACTGTTATACTTTTTTTGGCAAACTCTTAATTTCCGGAAAAAATTTTTTTAAAATCCATATTTAAATTTTTAAGTTTTTTCGTCAAAATTGCTAATTTTTATATTTTATGATTTGCATCTTTGTAAGTATGCTATCAAATTTTCAAATTGTACATTTTTTTTACATTTTAGTACAATTTTTGAATAAATGGTTATTAAACCATACAGGCAGCTAACAAATTCAAAAAACAGTAAAATTTCCTGGGGGTCAATTTTTAAAATTCAACTTTTAGATACAAAATTCAATTTCCGAAAATCGTGAAGAATTACATTTTCTTGTAAAATATATAAAGAAATTTATAAAATTTTTTTCGATCAAATATCGAGTGGTAGTCGGAGGTATCCTTGAAGCAAAGTAGCCAAATGATAAAAAAACCAACAAAATCTTTATAACTACTCGAATATATTTAAAACCAAAAAGTTTTTAAGCTCAATTTTATTTTTTTTCGGAAGTAATATTTATAAATAATAAAGTGAATGAAGATTTTGTAGCTAGATGTATCATGGTAAATCCAGGCTTTTTTTCCGGAAATTATCGCGAAAGTTCATAAAATACAAAATATTAACTTTGATTGTCAATAACTTAAAAACCACTAAATATAATTTAATAATTTTTTTGCACAGGATATCTTAATATGTGTAAAATCATATTAAATTGTCATTTTGTGCAAATTTTGACTTTCTTCTGAAGGACTTTTGGCCAAAATCTGGCTACGCGGGCCCATTGGTAAGACAAAATCATAATTCACAACAATGGTTGTTCCTTCCTTGATTTCTAATAATACAGGCCTTATATCTTCGGGCGACAATAGTAAACTGATGAAGGTCGCGGATTTTTCCAATATTCCAATGTATCACTTCTACAGATAGAGATGACAACCGATAAATGATCCGTGGCTATATCTATTGTGGCATCGGCAAGTTTTCTCTTTCCAATAAAATATTAACCCTTATCCAAACATTTTTTCGGTCTTCCCCTGATTCTGTGCGTGGACGTCTGAAATTTTCGATGAAAGTAAGTCCTTTTAACCAGTTTTTGTGGTTATTAATACATTTTTCTTGGCTGCGATGAGAGTCTTGCCATTTTTTTTTTGGTTTTGGCATAAATTAGATTAAGTTTGCATTTTAAGGTATCAAACTTTCCTATATTTGCTTCGTCAACATTAAGTTCTTGTTTGATGGCCGAAACGAAATCATTCGCTTTTATGAACAACTCAAATAATTTTAAGTTTTCCAAAGACATTGTTACACTTATAAAATCAATGCTTGCGAGTTATATATAAAATATATATACATATATAAAATATGGTCTAGTAAAGGCCAAAACAAGACTATGATATTTCAGAAGAATTCAGGAAAATATATACAAATGTTAAGCCTGTATTCCCAAAACATGTAACAAGTAAAAATTAAATTACATTAAATGTTTTTTAGTTGGTATCTAATATTTCATTATAAAGGGAAAGGTTGCATGCCTATATCCGGATGATTTTAGTTAAACTACCAACAAAATTTGCATTTGTCTTAATAATAACTAATCTTGCTTTTTTCAAATGTCACAGGTAGACTTTATTCTATTGTCAAGTAAAAATATAAGCCAACAACTCTTAATTTAGTGGATGCATCTATTGCGTGTTCTTCTTCTTATACCTGCGGCAGCATTTTTGGAGTTGGGTTTTTGCACTTTTACTGGCTTTACTGCCAACAATGGAAAAAGTAAAGATAAACCTTATAGAGTAGGTAAATAAATTGATAGCAAAAGCATTTATGTTAAAACAATAAAGTTGATTTCTTGTGTTTTTTTTTTTTGTATTTTCTTCCAAAGTTGAAAAAGTGGTCCAAATATAGGATTCAGAAAAGGTACAAAGTATTTTTTTTCTCTTTTATGTTTAAATTTCATGTACCTTTTTATAGAAATCAAGACTATAGCCATTGGTTACATTGTTTTCTTAGAAAGTAATCTTAAAGACGATATATTATTCCAAAAATGTAGTTTTTGTTTTAGTCTAAAATATACTCAACTTTGAGCAACTTTTGTAGCAACTAAACTATTCATCCCAATTGAATAAAATTATTATTTTCTTGATCCCTGGGAAATTTCAATAAATGTTTTCATAAAAATTTTGATTTTTGCAACGCTTTTGCGGCTGCCGTGCCACTGTGCGACGCAGGAGAGGCTCGATGCTCGGCCAATAGGCCAACAAAATATGTATTTCGTCTGCATGGGAGAGTGACTGGCACACATACTCGAACATAAACACACACAGATACAAGCTCATAGATACATATGTATACATATTATGTATTTAATTAGCAAAGGCAGAGTGAAGCCAACATCGCTTGCATTAATGGTCGACGCCGCAGCCGTAGCCGACGTTGACGACGACGCCGACGTGGCGCTTGATAAATAGCCAATAATTCTTACAGTGCTTTACCCCAAATTCAGTACAGTTAGCGGACATGACTACAGGCGTCTGGGCATAGTCCTCGACTCGTCGGGTTCTCGAGGCAGTCAGGCAGCCAGCATGCCAACATGACTACGTTCCGGGCTCTAGTTGAAGCTACCCCACTTTTTTGTTGCTTGTGTTGTTTGTAGATGAAAATGGAAAATGAAATAAATTGCTGGCATATAACCTTGAGCGTGTGTTGTGGCTATTATCATTTGTAATTTGCAGCAATTAGTTGGAGCTCAAAAATTCTAAAGCAAACTTTGTTGGCAACAACACCAACAATAACAGTTGGGACCGATGTAGCTCCCACATACATATAAGGATACAGCCTGTGTGCAGGTTAAAATAGCAAAAGCAACATAAGTTTATTGGACTGGGGGCCGCCTTGCATATTTATAAGGCACATTAAATTAATTTACGCATGTTTTTCATGCACACTCTAACTCACACCTATGTATGCATCGCATTGTATATAAATGTATTTATATAGGCTGTGTTTACTTAGCAAATAGCGTAATGTATTTGCACCTTGGGGGCAACTTTGGCTAGTTAACGTTAGTTGACGTTTATGGCCATTTAAGCAAATATAATGCAACAACAATTAACGCGCAAAAAAAAACATACATATACATACAAACATACATATGTATATGCATATATAGAATGAAACATATGCGGCAGCATTAATAAAAGATTCTAAGCCCATTGCAATATGCAAAAGTTTTTTTGTTTTACTTTGTGAGCAAATACTATAAAATGACAAAAGAATGGTGCAACTCTGGCTCACACAAACACACACACACAAACCCATAAAAATGCGCATATATAAATGTCAACAAAACGGCATGCAAACTTATGTACCATGTACCGCCCCTTCGACCAACTTTTCACCGAATTTATTAGATAAATTGCAGTTTAAACCTACTTACACACATATGTGCATGTAAATGCCACCCCACACATACACTCAGACATGGAGACGGAGAGGAGCTGTTTGAAAATTTTGGGGTTCAGCATAAAAATGTTGCCAACTGCAAGGATTGCTGCATTTTGAAACGCTGCCAAAGAAGACTCAATGCATACATATACGCGGATGTATTCGTAAAAATATTCTATGTCTATGTAGCCGTCTATCTGTGCTCAATATATTTTTAATATACTTAGGCAGAACGAACTCAAAATGGCGTCATTATGTTCTACAATTGTATTCGGTACGGTAAAAGTTAATACGATTTAACTGGCGCCTCCACAACGAACAAACTAGAAGAGAACAAAGAATAAAAGGAATCAAAATAAATATGCAAAACATGGCAAGACAAGCCAAAAGCCGAGGATCTTAGCTCTATATATGTAGGTTTTAGTGGCTGATTGTGGCACTTGGCATGCCAAAAATATGTATTAGGCCACTTGGCCTTTTTGTGTGAACGTGAGCCGGAGAGAAGGAGGCGGCGTTCCAACACGCAGATTTGTTGAGCTCATTCACTTCATGAATAATTTTCGCTTGTCATCTGAAGAGGCTGCGGGTACAACAACAATCCTGCCCAACTATGACTATGCCGACGCGACGGTGGACTTTGTTTTTTTAGACCGTTTTTTTTTAGTCAAAACAATAAGCAAATGCGCAAAAACATATGTACATGTGTATGCAAAAAGGCAAAAGAGCTTATTGTCAAGGGCTGGGCCAAGAGTCAGGAGCTTGGGGGCGTAAAAATAGGACTAAACGAGGTAACTCGGGTGCTACTCTTTTGCAGAACTACAGCACTATTCAAATGAAGTGTTCTGGTTGACAAGCTGGAGCACGTGTGGCATCAATGGCGTCATATAATGCTTAGAGTCAGCAAGTCATCCGAGGGTACAATCCAAAGTAGACACCGAGTAGAGGAATGGAAAAAAGAGATAGAGAAAGAGTGATGAAAAACTTGGCTATGGTAGCAACAAAAACGTGTGAAAACGCATTTAGCCGACTCGTCAACTTCAGCGCCATCTCGAGCAGAAAATCTCACATCACCTTTGGCAAATGATAGTTTTTATCTTAGTCGAATTGCCGCCGCTGCTGCTACTTCTGGCAAATGGCAAACTGTTTGGCGATGAGTTATGGCCATTGCATCAAAACGGCTTTGAGAGCAAAGCAAAATGTATAACAGGCCGACAGCACCAGTTTCTAGGCAGAAGAAAGGGAAATAAATGTTTGGGGGACTGACATGGCGTAAGCCAACTGGCGCCGATTGGATGCCACACACACAGCAACAATATATCGGTCAACACTTGCCACATCTTGGTAGTTGCTCCTGGTACATGGATCGCACGGTGGTGCCTGAGCACAGGATAACGTGAGCACAATTCATCACGTGCTGTCATTGTGTGCTGCGAGTTTTTCAACCGGTTTGCAAACACGTACACACACACCAACTTACCAACTCATATACTTATGTGCTTCTGGTTTTGCTTCCTCACAGAGATTATGTTTATTGGCCTGCTAGTTTGTTAATTTTAATACTTTAGCTTGATTTATTGTCATGTCGACCGAAAACTGAAGCAAGCTAGTATAATAAGATGGGTGAGGAATGTAATAAAGTGCACTTGCTGGCTGCCATATAATGCGTCTTGCTGGGGGATCAAGCACCACTTGTGTTTTATGCACAATATCTTTCCATCATTAAAAGCGACTTCGACTTTACCCTCCTAACCTGAACTACTACTCTGTCCCCGTTTCAGACATTGCCTGCGGCTTTGGCAACATAAAAAACTCGTTTACCTGCATTAAGCAAAATACTCGACAGACGGTTTTTCTTTTTGTTGATTTTTTTTTTTTTTTTTTTTTTGAGCATAAAGGAAATGTGACAAGGCGCTGGCACTGGCAAAGCAAGAGCTTTTGGTGGGGGCGTTATGCAAAATTTCGCGACGGATGCCACAAGTGCCCTTGTGTGGCACGTGAAGAGGAAGCCACCGGCAAACGGGCCAACCAGCGTAACACCTGCTTTGAAGGTGAAACTGGAGCTGTAGCTGAAGTCAAGCTGTTGACTACTGACGACTGCTGCCAACTGGAAACTGGCAACTGCCAAGTGACGACTGGTGACTGGCGACTTGCGACGAGCTGGTTGGCTGGTGAAGGAAGAATGGTTGTGGCACGGCGTTGGCCACCTGCAGCGTAACCAAAATGCAAATCACCTGTGAAACAAGTGAACGCGAACTTTAGCCAAACTCATTCTTTACCAACTCCTCATATCCTTACCCCACTTGTAATTGCAAGCACTTGCTGGTTAATGGGGGCACGGGCAAACGCTTATTGTATAAATTTAGTATGTAAGTGAAAGATGAAAAATCTCAACAAAAAAAATGCATGAAAATTTTTTGAAATATGTAGAGACTGGATTAAAACATATGCCACATAATAGTATATTTCTCAACTGAAAATATTTTTAAGAATGTTTACTTTACAATAATCATAGAGGGAATCTTTCATTTAAAATTCTATAGTTAAAATAAATGTCCCAAGTTAAAAAACCAAAATTTATTTTAAAGCTATTTCTCAGGTAAGTTCTAAGTCGGTTGAGACGCGATCTTTGATAGCTAGCATTTTTATTCGCTTTAAAATTTGAGAAGCATAAAAAAGTTGTGTACCACAATCACCAGTATTTCTTAATTATGATTCTAATAAAGCTAATACCCTTGACCTGTGGGACAAATTGAATGTGCCTTTTGTAAAGGTATGAATTTGTGTTTGGCAAAAGTGCAGCGAATAAGGAAAGCAAAAGAAGCATCAAGCAGAGCAGTCAAATAAACAAAAAAGCAGTCACAGCAACAGCAAACGGAGATACTACAGAAGACATAATATGACAGCGGGTACATATCAAAAAGCAAGTATTTGTCCGTGTGCAGAGTTTTAATGTTTCTTAAATTATGCACCAAGTGTTGTGCTTTGACACATACGGACTTGGGTCTGGTCAGTGATGGGATCCATACCAAGTGTTTCTTTTCTCTCTCTCTCTCTGTCCGCCTATCTGTCTATGTCTCTATTCCTGCTCAGTGTCTCACACCGGGGCACTTCAATTTCGTCCATTGTTATTGTTTGGTTTACAGCGCGTACTACGCTGCGTATGCATGATGATTTACATTCACATTGTTTGTTTTCTTGCCGTAGTTGTTATTGTTGTTACTGCTGCTGTTAGTGTTGTTGCTTTTGTTGTTGCTGTTGTTTTTGTTGCTGACCTGTTCGTGTTATTGTTTTCAATTGGCAAAACATTTCGACCAAACGCTGAATAAATGTAAAAAAAAAAATTAGCAAACGAATAACATTGCCAGCCAATTTGCTTGCTGTTAGTTACGCATTTTGCCCTGTCAACGAATTCAAAAAACTTCCGATTTCAATGGGCTGTTGGGTTCCCCTTTGTGTATAGGAATCCAGCGTTAAAAAAGAACGAGTGTGTGTATGTGTGTGTGAAGGCAGTTTATCAATTGTTGAAGATACGCTAATGGCAATGCTAATGCTAATTAACTTATAATACATAAACTGTCTGTGCCTTTAAAACTTTTAATGTACGACCAGCAGAAAATAGGAGATTCAAACAGGGCGGTCGCATCTTCGAATGACCCAGTGACTTGGTGACAGAGTTCCACATGCTAACCTCATGTAGTATCCTAACTGACTTGATAAACTTTGCCAGCCAAGTGACGGAATTTTTTCAAGGAACCGAAGTGCCAGCCGAGAGAGCAAACGACTCAAAACAGCGTGAGTATGTCGAGAGTGAATGTTGCAAAGGTCTTGGCAACATGTTGCTAAAAGATAGTAGCCGACTCTATTACTTTTGAACTGTGTCGATAGAAAATTAAAATAATGAACACAAAAAAATAGATGAAAAGCAAATAGAGAGAATTGGTATACCATACATGAATATACATACATACATATATACATATAGATGTATATGTATGGGAATATATAAATACGTATATATGGTTATATATAAGTATTTATGAGTGTGTGTGTGTGTAAAGATGTCAATTACGCTGTATTTGTCAAGTTCTTTGGCATTGCTCCACACTTTGAAAATAGAACATGGCAAAAAGCGAACATGAAAAACTTAATATTTGAAGTTCCATCAAGTTTTCAAAATAAAAATATATTAAATATAACTTATAAATACCATATATGTACGTACTTTATGTATATATAAATATACACATGTGCAAGAATGAGTATGTTTATGTGCGCTGATAAATATGTACATATATTTGTCAACAGACCATCGACCAACATTTTCCATTTTGATGGTCTAACACAAACGTTAAAATCTGCCGTCTAGCGCTTAACTGACACGTACATACAAACACACACACACACGCGCACACACACACACACTCAAAGTAAACATAATGTAGACAGGGTGTGGAAAGTGTCATCGTTGTTGGTGTGCCGAAATCATCTGCGGCAACAGCGGGATGGTCCCAACATCAACGTGCCACATTATTTAATCAAGCGTAGAAATTGAATAGGCTCTTAAAAACTTTGCCTAAGGCACTTAACCCGCAGCCAGCAAAGCTCGCCAAAGCAAGAAAATAGAAATAGACGATGGTACCGATACAAGGCAGACGAAGATACTAAGTCAGACGAAGACGAAAAACACGATGGTTGCCTGACTCTACCATCTTGATATTGGGTGTTTTCTTTGGGGAACCTGTCGTGCCATCGCTGCCTCAAGAAATAAACTGATAGGGGAATTTCATGCAAAATTTGGAAGCCAACAACCTGACTGCTTAATTTATCTCTGAGTTTGTGCGTGAGTGTGTATGTATGTATGTTTGTGGGTGTGAGAGGCCAACATACTGCAAACAGCTCGTTTCGTGACCCAAGTTCAGTATGTAATATTATTATACGGTATCAAAGTGTTTGCGTGGAAGCAACGCAACTTCTTTTAATTTAACCGCATTTCAATATATCTTTTTTTTTTTTTACTCTGAAACAAACTTGAAAAGCCTATTTTTTTTCGTTTGGCTTTCAGTTTTTTGCCCAAATCACACATATTTTGTTGTAGTTTACGCTAGAGCTGGCTTTGGCAGTTGCTGCTCCAGCGCCGCTGCCATTGTTGGCCATTTCCATTGCTTCCGTTTGACGCTCGAGCCGAGGCTGATTTTGGCCTAGACTGGTAAGCATGGGCTCGAAGTGAAATGGGCCTGGCTGATGGAGGATTTTTGTGGGTAACATAAAACTACTATTTGATTTCAACATTGATTTATGACCGTGTCCGGTGTTCACGTGCTTGCGCAATCGGCTCTTGCCTTTGGCAGATTTGCTTGACTCATGGCAACTGATTGCTAAAAGTCAGTAAATTAAAGCTACCCATTGTGCATCTCGTTTTGTGTTTTGTGTGGCCCAGACATTTGTAATGCTGGAGTATTTCTTGTGAATAACCACAATCAAAAAGATATTTATTAAGATATAAATTTGATTGGCTTTGGGGTTTATTTATTTTTGTTGTTGTTATTTTTCTAATGAAAAAGCTATTGAAAATTGCCAAATGATTAATGGAGTTTCCAGGGCTGATCAGAGCTTTTAAAGTTTGCCTTGGTGCTAATTTGCGATTTCAAATAACAACTTCCAAACAGCACTTGGTATATATGTATGTGTGTGTATTCAGTACATATATGTATAAATGGAACAACACTTTAAGAGACACTTTTGCCGGGAGCTCTTAATGCTCGCCATTCAGAGCAGATAAAGTAAAAGGAGGACAAGAGCGCAAAGGAGACAAAATAGTTTTGCCTGTCACATAAATCGGATCAATAAATGATGATATTATGCTACCGCAGGGACACATTCAACACACACACCGCACAGATGCACACACAGAGATACACTGGGAAAGCGAAGGGGCGCAGCTGTGTTCGCCATTCAGCGCTATCGTGGCAGCGGCCGCCATGCCAAGTCGTAGGTGGCAACACATTAAGATAAAGTGACAACGCCTCCTGCTCGGGCAATAGTACCATAGATGTTGCAGAAAAGGGGTAGCTGCCGCCACTGTCGAAGGACAAGTAGCAGCAAAAGGAAGAAAAAGCAAAAAAAAAAAAAAAGAAAACAAGCAGACAAAAAAAGACAAAAATCAAGCATCATGTGTTGCCTAACTTTGAGCGCCGACAAAAGCAAAACGGTGGGGAAAGGATAACACAAATGAATTGTACGCATTTATCTGCATGTGCTGCGTGTGTGTGAGTATGAGCGAGAGTGTGAGCATAAAACGCTTTTTATTTGGCATGGCATTTTATGCTCTACACGCATAGAAGCACACACACAAGCACAAACATACATACGTATACGAACACATATCAACATATAAACATAAAGCTTAAATATGCGAATGCTTTTGTGTGTGTATGGATAAAAGTAAACACTCTTTGCATCAAAAGCCTTAAAGGGTGAGCAGAGGAAAGCCAAGGACCAGCTATAATGACATTTAACTTTAAAACAATGTAAACAGTGACTACGACTAGGAATGCGTTCAGGGTTTGACTAGCTAAGCGATGCTGACAGAATCAGCAAGATTGCAAATTTGTGAGTATGACTGAGACAAAGAGTGGCGCCAGCGAGAGCGACAGTGACAACGCTAACAGAGTTCAAAGTTGCCTTGTAGGCCATGCAAAAGTGACGTCAGTTGTACTAAGTACTCGCATGTGTGGGCAAATAACACAGAACGGGAGAGCGCTCAGTTGTATGCTATGGAATTTTGCATGAGGAGTAAACTGTTGCCCAACAGCACTAGTATAATTCAAAGTCCCTTTAACGCACTGCGGTTAATTTGGTTGCTTGTGTGAGAGAGCATAAGGTGCGTTTGACTAAGGTAAATGTTAGTGAGGAACATAAATTTGACGCAAGAATACCATAGCCGTCTACGCCCAAGTTTACAATGCCAACCAACAACATGTTGACATCAAGTTGACATCGAGACTGATTGCTAGACGGGTAACTCCAACTCAATAGATTTCTACTTATAGATAGCACAGCACACCAACGAAAAAGCAAAGGAGATAAATGGATGGATGTCTTTTATTGTTAGTCAAATTGATGCTAGAATTGATTGAGGCATTTATGCATGAGGCATTACCATGCACATTCAAATGTGATGGCATTGTGAAAATATTTACACACGCTTGTAAATATTTCAATTTATTTTATATTGTATCTGTATATTTTATTTTTATGTGCAAGCGAGCAAAGTATCTGCAAGATAGCAATCTAGCTGCTGTTACTTCTGCTGTCATTCTATTGAGTAGCCATATAAAAAATGTGTCCCCATAATCATATGCCAATAAAAAGCCGGTTAGCATACCGCACACTTACGCCAGACGGACGGCTCTAGAACGCATCCTATCATTATGCGCTACATCACTTTCCCTACACACACTCGCACACAAGCTCGCACATATGCGTGTGATATGTGGGGTTGGCCAAAATGGCCAGCTATCCAGCAGTTTTGTAGCTGACGACGCCACCTACCGTACATCGCTTTATAATACATTCAATTCATGGCTAGAACAAATGATGTGGAAATGTAAAATAGATGTTGGGCTTACGACCGGACACCAATATATATAAACGCCATGAATATGTCTGCATGTGTATAAACGTGTGCTTAAGTATCTGTGTGATAACAAAGAAATTGCCTGCTAAACGTGTCGAGCAACTTGAACCAGGCGGGATGCCAGTCAGCCAGCTATGGAAGCCGGCATACACATATGTATATATGTATGAGGATAATGACATTCTAGCCAAAATATCTATCCACACTTCAAATTACACTGAGGAAGTGTCAATGCGTGTCCTTTTTGTGGTCAATTCTCAAAACTCTTTCCCTCAACCATCAGCTTATTGTTGTGTCGTGTGCAGCCATTTAACTAACAGCTTCATTGGCTGCATTGCCGGCTTTTAATTTTTATGGTCATAAGGCAATAGCCTTAATGCAATCTAAAATGCACAAACTTTTTAACTTCCAAAAAGATACAGACTACCACAAAAAATGTTACGAGCTTTAATTGAACTGCTGGCCAAGAGCCACAAAAAAATTTAATTGGTTAGCTCTTATTACCAAATAAAAGTGACCAAAACAGTACTGTGCCTTAGAGGAGGTACGAAATGTTGACTTAACGTTTTATGGTTTGGGAAAATTCTTCGCTTCTATAAAAATTAACTGATAGTGCCAGGTGAGTTTGACAAAACCCACAAAAGACTTTACGTGCTCAGTTTAAAATTGGTATTGCATTTTTAGTACTTTCACGTAAATTGGGTAATTCTGGACTGGATAATTCCAGTCCCAACAATATTGCTTTATTTTTGTTAATAAAATATATTTACATGTACTATAGTAATTCAGACTCAATATATTAAGTTGTCATTCGAACGAAATCTTGCTTATCATAATCGTATAAATTTGTGATACAATCAAGGATGTGCCCGAGACCTTTTTTCAACTTAACTTGTTTGTTATATTTTTGTTTTTTCCGATGCCCATAACCTTAAGAAACTTAAAGTTCAGACTCATATCTGTTTGTCAATACATATGAATATGAGCTGGGGACTCCACAGATAAAATTGATTCAATTGACTCAGTTTGGCTCTCCATTTTACAGAGTAAAATTTAGCGCCAATCTTTTGTCTTTTAAAATAATTTTCAGTTTTTAATTTTAAAATTCAAAAGTGATCTCCCACTTTTAAAAAAAGTGTTAATGTCATTATATGCCTGTAAATTCACTGTGAAAAACAAAAAAATAAAAAGTTTGTAACTCTTAGAATTGTAGAAGTTATGCTTATTTTAGTGATGACACCTCGCATGTTCGCCATAGTAAACAGTACCTCGAAAAATGACAATTCAGCATAACTCCTCGGAGTTGAAATGTTAGGTTAGGTTAGGTTATAGTGGTTGCCTGTCCTGAAAACAGCCCAGACACACTTAGGCACAAGGAGGCCCTTTGTGATGCCACAGGTATCGCTGGCCACGAGCTGACCAGAGATTCCCTTATATCTTGTGTATACTGGAATCGCTGGTCGGCACCTGGTCCGCTCTGATAGGACCGGCACGACTATCCCATAGTAACCGGATTATTGCTGAACCAGCCTGAAAGTTCAATAAACCTGGCTATTTCTCTGGGACAGAGGTTGGAGAGGTCTGTGAGGCTGGTCAGAAAAGGGGACCCAAGGGTCCTTAGTCTCCTTCTTGCTAGGGAGGGGCATTGACACATAAGGTGGAAGACGGTTTCCTCCTCCTCTTCGGATCCGCAGCCGCGGCAGAAATCGTTGGAGGGGACGCGCATTCTTGCGGCATGCCTGCCCATAAGACAATGTCCTGTAAGAATAGACACAGTTGTCGAAAGGGATTTGCGGTTTAACGTGAGCAACTTCCGAGTCTTGTTGCTGTCGATATTTGGCCAGGTGAGTCTTGAAATGCGACAAGAATCCTCATTAGCCCAGGCATTACGGGCAATTGCCAGATACTTTTGTTTAATGGCCAATTTGACTGTGGCCAGGGGAGTACCGATGTCTATATCGGTATAGACAACGGGAAGGAGGGTGCCCTGTTTGGCCAGTTCGTCCGCCACGCAGTTACCCAGTATGTCCCTATGTCCGGGTACCCACACGAGGCGTACCCTAGAGAGCAAGGAAAGCTGGTTTAGGACGATTTGGCAAACATGCACGAGCTTGGAGTTGGCGTTGAAACCAGTGAGGGATTTTATTGCAGCTTGACTATCCGAAAAAATGGTAATGTCTGTTGCAAAACTTCCGCCCTCCTGTAGTGATTTCGCCGCGTAAAAGATGGCGAGAACTTCCGCCTGGAAGACGCTGCAGTGGTCTGGTAGCCTAAGAGAAACCTTCCAATTGAGCTTGTCCGAGAATATGCCGCTGCCGACCCTACCATTAAGTTTGGATCCGTCGGTATATATTTCGGTAGAGCCTTCGGAGGTGACATACTTATGGCTCCATTCCTCCCTGCTCGGGATATGTAAGTCACAAACCCTCTGTAGACTTGGGTATTTAGTGACGTAGTCAATGGAATTGGGAGCTGGTGGGTCCATGTTGAGGATAGTGGCGTGGCCAGATAGGGAGCGCCAGTGAGAGATGGTGTGGAGTCGCGTTGCTGCAATCTTGGCGGATTGCCTAACCAGGAGTCCCGAGGGGAGCCAGCACAGCAACGCGAAGAGGGCCTTGGTGGGTGTTGACCTAAGGGCGCCGGTTATACGGATCGCAGCTTGTCTTCTGATTTTGTCAAAGGTTTTAAGGTTCTGTGCTTTGTCAAGGGCTTGCCACCATATGACCGCACCGTAAAGGAGATTGGGTTCCACGATGGCAGTGTACACCCAGTTTACGACCTTTGGTTTGAGGCCCCATCTGACACCAACTGCTCTTTTGCAGCAGTATAAAGCACACGTAGCTTTGCGCACGCGCTCGGCAACGTTTGCTTTCCATGTCAGCTTAGAGTCGATCGTGAGCCCGAGATACTTAACCTCTCTACTTAGGGTAAGTCGTGTCCCGTTGATTCGTGGTAGGGTTAAGTGGGGAATCTTGTATTTCTTTGTGAATAGTACCACTTCCGTTTTCAGTGGGTTTATGCTCAGCCCAAATTTACTGCACCAATTTAAGATAATGTGCAGTGCATAGCTGAGTTTATCGGATAGTGTTTGAGGGAATTTCCCAGAAGCGGCTATGGCTATGTCATCAGCGTAAGCAATAATGGTACAGCCAGTAGATTCTAAATCTGTAAGCATAGAATTCACCGCGAGGTTCCATATGAGAGGAGATAAGACGCCCCCCTGAGGTGTGCCTCGACTGACTAGTTTGCGAATATGAACATCACCCATAGTTGAGGTGATTATTCTGGATTTAAGTAGCGTCTCAATAAATTGAACCAGATTGGGGTCTATGTTGAGAGCTGAAAGGGCGGTGATAACCGCATTAGGGCACACATTATTGAAGGCCCCTTCTACATCGATGAAGGCTGCAAGAGTGTATTCTTTCACGGCGAAAGATCTTTCAACTTGCGCTACTAAAGAGTGCAGGGCAGTTTCCACTGACATCCCTTTCGTGTAGGCATGCTGCGACGTTGAGATTAGTTTCGGGTCAATTGTGGTTCTGATATGCAGATCAAGAACCCTTTCAAGGACCTTTAGGAGGAAGGACGAAAGACTTATCGGTCTGTAGTCCTTGGCTTTTGTGTGTGATGCTTTCCCGACCTTGGGAATGAAGACAACACGAGAAATTCGCCAGCAGAGCGGTATGTACTGCTGTCTTAGGCAGGCGTTATAAATTCGCTGGAGCCATGGTAGGATTAGGTCTTCTCCCTTTTGTATATCAAAAGGAATGATACCATCTGGTCCCGGGGATTTGAAGGGCTTGAAGGTTTGAATGGCCCATGATATCTGAGCAGTAGTGACCGCAAAAGGCCTGATATCTGTATTATGGGCGGGTTTGGCCTGATATAGCGCCATTTCTGAGTAACATATGTTGCCCGGAAAGTGCGTGTCGAGAAGCACTTCAAGTGTTTCTATGTGGGAGGTGGTCCAGCTACCATCCGGTTTCTGGATGCAGTCCAGGTTGGACTTGGAGGCATTGAGAATTTTGCGCAGACGGCTCGTGTCCGATGTGGATTCGATGTTTTCACAGAAAACCCTCCATGCAGACCTTTTGGCCCGTCGTAGGGCGTATTTAAATTCTCGCTGCTTATTTTTGTAGGAGGTCCAATCGTTAAGATATTTGGCCCTATTGTAGAGAGTTCTAGCCTCACTGCGCAAGCTTGCAATCTCCGGGGTCCACCACTCGGGCCGTGGTTTGCCCCTGGGGACTGTGAGAGGGCAAGCGGTAATGGCCGCAGTTTGTAGGGCTTGCGTTAAGGTGTCGGCAGCCACATCTAAGTCGTGGTTGCTTGAGGTGGGCGGTAAGCTGGTTGGAAGGCTTTCCCCCAGTTTGTGCCTAAAGGCCTCCCAATCGGTATGCCTTCTGTTCCTACGTGTGGTACAACTTCCGGAATTCGGTAGTTGCCTCACATTTAAGTTAAAGGTAATGTACCGATGATCCGAGAAGGAGCATTCATCGGCAACAAACCAACTGTCAAGAGAGTGGGAGTAGTTATCACTAATAAGGGTAACGTCGAGAACTTCTCTTCTACTCTGCGTTATGAAGGTGGGTTCGTTGCCCCTGTTAGCGATAACCAAGTCGTGGGCAAGAATAAAATCTAAGAGACACTCACCTCGAGTGTTGGTGTCCGTGCTCCCCCATATCTCGTGGTGAGCATTGGCATCGGCACCGATGATTATGGGAATCCTCCTCTGATTTGCCTCCCGTGTCATATGCCTGGTGATATCCTGTGGAGGATTGTCACCATGGTCATGAGCCATGTAACAGGATGCAATCCAAATGGCAGTAGCCTTGTATTCAATGGCTACTGCAGTATTGTCACTATTGCTGAAATTAGTGAGTAAGAGAGCGTTGATGCTATTTTT
Source organism: Chymomyza fuscimana (assembly GCA_949987675.1). NCBI lineage: Eukaryota > Metazoa > Arthropoda > Insecta > Diptera > Drosophilidae > Chymomyza > Chymomyza fuscimana. Next base: position 92,060,921 of record OX465088.1, read on the forward strand.
TACAATTATGCAAGATCTGGGTTTACCTTGATCTGCAATGTAGATGGTCTTGTAACCGCTGGTGTTGAGTCCGCAAACCTTGCCGTTAACGAGCCAAGGTTCTTGGACCAGGAAGAGCTCCTCCTTCCGGTCAGCTATCCGGAGGAGCAGGTTGGCCGAAGCGGTTTTAGAGTGCTGGAGATTTATTTGGACCACTCTCAGCATCTCCGCTTGGAACTATGGTGTTGTCGGCCTCGTCCTCATCCGAAAGTAGTGAAGGCAGGCTTGTGGCATCAACGTCCATGAATTCCTCGCCCGGATCAAACCGGCCGAAGAAATGTCTGGCCATATCAGCAACAGACAAGCAACTACTTCTGCTATCAGAAGAGCAAACGCTTGCATTATCCGTTTCCCTGCAGGGGCTGTCTACTGTCACCTGGTCGGTTGCTTCCAACTGGGGGACCGTTTCGGTGCTAGGCGGTTCAGCACTTGGAGGTTCAACGCTTGGAGGTTCAGCGCTTGGTGGGGGCTTGTCACCTCGGTAGATGTGTAGGGTGATCGAACCAAACCCATAATTTATCGTACCTTTGCGAGTCTCGATGAGCGCCACAGATTGCTCATTAAGAATGATAGTGGCCTCACGGAAATTGGAGACTGGATCGCCTACACGCGCGACTTTCCAGTCCTGGGTTGGGAGCTCGCTGTTACTGAGCTGGAGGACCCTTAGGATGTCCTCTGGTTTAGAGGGCTCCATAGGGATGCGGGCCTTGGAGCGTGGTCGGCTGGGAATTTGGTCTACAGGAACGGCTTTGAGCTGAGCTCCGGGCCAAATTTCCCCTACCTTTTCCACTGCCATCTTGTACAGATCCGCAGAGCGTTGATCCGCACAAGAGATGATTTTAACATGCCCTTGGTACCACCCGGCATCCCGACAACTAGGGGAAGGGCCGGGGAAAAGAGGCATGATTTCCAAGAAGGTTTTGAGCAGAGCCAGTTCGACCATCCTCCAGTTAGCGGAAGAGATGGTCCCGTCGGAGTTGCTTACGTCCACGACGGCCCATGTCAAGCTCTCCTTGACAATCTCGCTCAACGGCCTCATGGGGTTGGGCGGTGGGACACGTCGTGGCCGCTTAGTAGCTTGCGCAGCGGGAAGGGGAGGTTGTTGCTCCGAAGATCGCTGCCTCTTCTGAGCAAGGGGGGTGGAGGAGGTGGAAGTGGGTGGACGGGCGCCCAAATTGGCTTTCGCCCACACCAATTTTCCCTTTTCCTCCTCGGTTAGTTTGGAGGGTTCGACTTCGCCAATTTTTGCAATAATGCGAAATGCGGCCCTTCTCGTCCTGTACGCTTTGGTGCTGGCACTGACGTGACCAGGCGCCTCTGCGCGAGTATTGGGGTTGCGAGTACCTGCCGGTACAGAGGTTGGCCTAGCCGTGGAGGCTGCCTTGTTGAAGGCACCTGCCCGTGCAGCCGCAGCACTCGTTGAAGGGGCTAGGTTCAACGGACTAGGGGATGGTGCGGCCATTCGGGGAGGCGAAAAGCGCGAGGAGCAGCTGGTGGCAGCTGAGCGAGCAGTTTGGGGCGCGGGGCCCAAAGGTTCACTGGCGGGCACTTGGCGTACCAGAGTTTTGCGCTCTACCGAAGGGTTGAGCGCTTTGGGGGTTTTGTTTTTATTAGAATTAGTTTCCATGCAATAAGGGTCCCAGCTCAAAGCCGCTATCTCAGTTCGTAAAAATGTGTGGTCGCTATAAATGGTCCCATGGTTATCTATGAAGTCAGGGAGGCCATGCGAGGGTTGGCATCATACCTTATGGGTAGTGATGCTCAGAGCCAGACCAGCGCAGATCGGGAGTAACTCAACCGAACCCACACCACCAACTTAACGGTGACGAACATCGAACGTACTAAGAGACCTGCCAGAGTTTTAACGGGACGGGGAGCGAGCGCAGCCTTAGACCGGAGCCGTTCACTTCGGATTTCACTCCGTCGCTACTAGGTCCGGAAGTTACGCTCACCAGCTAGAGTCAATCAAGACCAAACGTAAATCAGAATCGTAGTCCGTGAAGGAAGCGGGGGTCGTGAGTTGAAATGTAATAAGTTCAAACTTGACATTAATGTTCGTTTTGACATTTTAAGATCAAAAACCCGATTTTCAGTTATCGATAGCTCGATAAATAATCGGTGTTTTGCAATAAAATTCGACGTGGTTACTATTGGCTAGTAACTCTACCAAATCGGAGAAGTTTGGGGGAAAACTGGCCCGCTTCACTTATTTTCACCGATATATAAAAGAAAGTTACGTTAGTTACACAATTTATAACTCAAGAACGGCTGTACCGATCTTGATGATCTATGGTTTGTTGGATTCGTCTAAGCCCTGTTTAACAAAAAAACTATTAAAACATCGGAAAAATTCGCATAAAAAGAAGTAAACTGCGAAGGGGGCTAGATCGATATCTAACTAACATAAATTTCTTTTATATATATTTATGTCGATATATAAATCGAAAATCTTCATATGCGTGACTATTATGAGCATCTTTTGGTAAAATTTCAGCTCTTTAGCACTTACAAACGGAGAGACAGGCATGGCTTATCGACTCGGCTGTTGATGATGATTAAGAATATATATAGTCTATAAAGTCTGCCCCGCCTCCTTCTGACCGTTACATACATTTGCACGAACATATTGTTCCTTTGGTACAGGGTATAACAAAGTTGTGTTAGTTACACCATTTTTGACTCAAGAACGGCTGGACAGATTTTGATGATCTATGATTTGTTGCGAAGAAGATCGAATCATTCTCAACAAAGCAGTAATCAATCTCTGAAGAAGAACGAGAAATCGCACGAGCAGAGCGCCACGTTGCTATGGTCCAACCTCGCAAAGATAGGCAGCCCATAAAACGTCTCGGTTGACATAGATCGTAGATCATAGATCATAGACGTACTATAAGAAATACTTCATTATGATTGCAGATTTGATTGTGGCGCAAAGAAGTAATGGCAAAGTGAAATTGCCATTATTTACTGCGCCACTCGAGCCATTGCATTCATTGCTTCGTGGTGGGATGCAGAAATTTGGCGACTAGAGCCAATTTTCAACACTATACTGTTAGGCGAGACAGGCAAGTACGGAATACTATGCAAAGAAGACTGCTCAGAGAATATTTAGATTTCACCATTACAGAAAAAACAAGTGAAACATTGCGTAGATAGCAAAACAGACAGTTAGGAAGATGTTAAGAAACCTGTAGACAGATAGATAGATAACACTAGTTTACAAATTTAAGGGTCATCGGGTGAACCTTCGTAAGAAAGAGTTTTTAGGGTAATTTTGGGTCGAGAAACACGAAAATTACAACCTTTTTTTTTTCTCAAGCACCGTTTTCGAGCTTTTTTCGAAAAACATGTTTTTGGGCACTTTTTTCAGTTATTCGTCAATATGTCGTGAATAAAATTTTGTATCGACATGAGAGACGATTAGATCGAAAGGTATTTATGTGCTCTTTACAGTGATATCTTATATGTACACATTGAGTAAATTTTCGGTTTGCTTTTTATTAACGAAAAATTTTTTTTCAAAATTATGTTAAGCTTTAAGCTAAAAGAGAATTCTTTTTGAACGCAAATAAAAAAATTTGAGTGAACAATTTTTTTTCATACAAATTGTGATTGAGTGAAAATTGGAACTTCCGAAACCGAAAATTTGTAATTTTGAAAAATGGTCGAAAATGACACTTTTGCAACTTTGGTTGCTTGTAACTTCAATAATTTTTACTCAATCTGTACATATAAATTTATTCACGAGATATTGACGAATAACGAATGCTTCATCTGGCAGATCTGGATCCTTTTATTAACGGCAAATTAACATTTTGTAAAACTTGCAGCAATTAAGGCAGGTAGGAAGCCCAAAGAAGCCATTGTAAACGTTTTTATTCCAGTTGTGAATCCGAGCAGGGACCTGCATTGTTTCAGGGTATTTTAAAGTCGGGCGGGATGAAAATAATGGAAATAGAGAATTGTACTGGGCATATAATAGTCTGGATGATCTAAATTGAATAAAACAGATCGTACGGTGGTTGGCGATAGAAGCACGCAGGGGGCAGAGCCACCTAGTAATAAATAAAACTATGTATTTTTATGCCGAACTATTGTCTTTCTCCTTACTAGCCAAAAAGCAAGTCACTCAAACCGTACTAAAACACGTAAATCGCCAAATATGTATGTTTTTTTTTTTTTTTTTTTTTTATATTTGTTTATTTGTTAATATGTATATATGTACTGAGAAAAAAATCAAGCATTTAGTAAATCCTGTAATGTAGAATTCCGATCTTATTTCAAGTATTTTGATTTTAAGTCGGAAATACTTGAATTAAGAATATGATTTCTTAAAAAATATTGACGAAATGTTCTTGAAATAAGTTAAACAATCGTACTTCAAATACATTTTGAACTTCAATTGAAATAACAAAATACTTAATATTAGTATAAAATATTCTTGAAACACGTTCTCTAAATTTTGATTCAAAATATTTGCTTCTTGAATCAAATTTATATTTACTCCTAAAGTAAGTACGTAATGTACTTGAAACAAATCAAAAAAATCGTAATTGGAGCACATTATATACTTGATTTTGTTCCATAATACTGAAATCTTGAATCAAGATTGTTGCATATTTTTAAAATAAGTACGATTATTTTACCTTATTTCTTCGATATACTTATTATTGTTAGGGTAAAAGTAATGCGGCGGACGTAATTGAGATTCTATTGCTGCAGTTATTATAAATTTGCAAAAGGGTTGAAAATATAATTTGTAAATCCACGACATGGTTCCTTGGCAATAAGATTTTATCATCTTTTAAAGACAAATGTTAAGCTAAGGAAATCGTAATTTTTTCCGATTTATATGTATTTTCTATGATCGCCAAAGGTTCATTTATATCGGATGGATCTATAACATTATGAACAAAAGGTAAATGGTTATTATTTGATGCAATTTCATTCTCATTATACGTGTGTATTTTCTTTAGGTGTATACGAAATCTGTGAAAGTTACTAAATAATTGAAAGCAAATATTTTGAATACACGTGCATTAAAAAATTTTTTTTTTTAAATATTTAGCTATCATTTTTAAGATAACTAATTAGAACGTGAGGTTCTACAAAAATCTTTAGACATTAAATGCAAGCAAAAATTGTTTTAATTATTCAGAAAATCTGTTAGAGATGAAAAACTTGATGATTTTTCATCATAAATTGTATTCATTTCGAAAACACATTTTTGAATTAAAGTCCAAGCTTGTTAACAAGCTACGGGATATCTTAAAGATAGAACTTGAAACATCTTAAAACATATGTCAAGACTTTCTAAAAAGGAATTACATTTACATTTTATATAAAACGAACTGATGAACTGAAAGAATTTATGTATCATTGTTTGTTGTAAAATTCGCTTTCACTAAAAGCTGTTTGCAATACTCTTTGGTGAGATTATTTTTGTAGTACTTAAAAATTTTGTTCTTAAAGTCTTCCCATTTCGCAAATAGTAAAAGGGTTTTTGTGGGATACATCAAAGTCAATTTGAATCTCAAATATATGTATTATGTTTTATTTATGCCATTTAAGCCATTACTTCTTCTTTTACCAATTCGCTTGATTTGGCTTGGGATAATTTTGACAAATTATTTAAAAAATCGACTCTATTGAGCTCCAATTCTTTTCGACGTAAGTGAAAAGTCTTTTTCTAATTCTCACATACATCCTGCCAATTCGGCGATCTCTATTTAAAGATAGCTACAGAGGGGTTCATCAACAATTTCTTGGTTGCTTTCTACTTCTTGTCCTGATTCTAATTTGAGTATTTTTGAGCGAGCATTTCTATATTTTTAATATATTGTAGTTTGAAGCTGCGATTATTTTTACCACTTCGTGGTATATAGTAGTATTCCTTTAATGAAAATAATTAAGGATTGGCTGAGCTATTGAAACTTCAAAATAATGAATGCATACCTGCATATGTTTTTCACAAGGAAACAGGAGCTTTTCTCGATTTTTCGATTTTGATTCTTTGGGTCATTCTAAGCCACTTTGCCCAAGAAACTATAGGGCTAAAACGAATTTTGAGTCGCGTAATTTTTCAAAATAGTTTTTTTTTTTTTCAAAATATTCAAAAATCGACTTAATGCATTCATAAGGCCAAAAAACGCTATTTTTTCTCTAGCCAAATATGTATATGGGGGTCTTTGGGGACAAGTAATCCATTTTTGACATCTGTTTTTAATTTTGAGCGACGCCAGAGGTAACTTTTGTGTATTTTTTGATTTTTTTTACCGTTTTTTTATAGTTATCAAGCACTGTAACAAATTTTATGAAAACCGTTGTAGTATATCATATATCTTCCATAGGACCGAACGGACCAAAAAACGTGTGTTGGCATCCGGAAATTTTTTAGGGTTTCCAAGCACTCTACCAAATTTGATCAAAATCGCTTGACTATATTATAAAGCCCCCATAGGACCGATCGTTCAAAAAAAAAGTGTTTCGTGCAAACTTAGTTGTGTTGCGTTTGTTTATAAACGCTTTTAGGGCATAACTCATTTGTTTGTAAAGATATCGAAACCAAATTTGGCATTCGGAAGTCTTTTAGAGTTTCCCAACACTGCACTAAATTTAATCAAAATCGGATGACTATATCATATAGCCCCCATAACACTGATAGGTCAAAAAATGGTTTTTGGTGCAAAATTTGTTGTTTTTTGTTTGTTTATGTAAGTATCGCAATCTTCTGGAATCTTTTGGAGTTCTTAAGCAATATACCGGATTTGATTGCCCGTTTCAGTTTTCACATAAACACATTTAGCAATGACCCGCTGACGGAAATAGACAAAGCACTCAAAAATTGCCTGTTTAAGAATTTTCGCACATAGGGGTGCCACAGAAAACCATTTCTCTACGATTCCAATACTGGTGCCACAGACACCAATTCGAGACGGTTTTAAATCTCTACTTTTGCTTGAGATTTGATAAACTAATAGTATAAAACCAATTTTAATCCAAGAAAGTGTTACTTATTTAAAAACGTTATTCAATTACTGAGCTGTTTGTATCTTTATTACTTAATAAATCTAATGTTTTAATTCATGATTTTCAGTTTTACAAAATCTTTACTAGATATCTCTAGTAAATATGCCATTCGGTGTCAACGTTCAAAACCGTCTCGAGCTAAGGAGTTGCCACCTAGTTGCTTGCAGATTAATAAATGTCTTTGGTGATAAATTAAAGTTAAAAATTGTATTTTTATCATTATAAAGTGCGACGAATTAAGTGCACATCTAAATGAATAGACGTTGCTATTCTTTTTTACATAAGGTGGCAATGTGCTGTATGTTAGTAATGGATGTGAATTCCAATAGCTTAGCAGTTGGTTCAAAATTAAATGGAGTAGCAGTTTGAGGAGAAAAATTGCAAAACAGCATTTTGGAAGACATTTTTAAAATAAAAAAAAAACAAAGTGTAATGTAAACAAATTCATTTTGCTATTCCCAATGCTACTGACAGCTAATGACAACTGAGAGTTAGTAGGGTTGTCACTCAAGCTCATGTGTTGGGCGGGATATATATTTAAACTTATTTATCAGATATTGGAACCGCAAAGTTGAAAATATGCTAGAAGTGACCGACTAGTCCAATAATAAATTAACTTTCTTGGATAACTGTTGAAAAATATTTAATAAAGTTAGTTTCTTAATGTACTAAAATTAATTTTGAACAGTAGCAACTCTTATCTGCCAGTCTCGTAAAAGCGTCAACATTCGGAAGCAATTTTCCGAAAAATTAAATCTCTGAGATTTCTGTGGCACCTACGGATTTAAATAGATATTTCGTTTCAAACCGTGCCCAAAATCTCTAGAACTCAAATAAACGTTTTGCATTATTATTAGATTTTTCGGACTTATTTTAGCGTCTATGTTCATTCTATGTTTTCATTCTCATTTTAAGTAAAACAGGATTTTTCTTGTTTTATTATTTTTGGTTTATCATTATTAATATTATCAGTATTTTCCAACTTATTTTAAGGAAAAAATTCTTATTTTAAGAATGGCTTCACAAGATTGCAAATTCTTAATTCAATTGAAACCAGTCTTATTTTTAGACGTACTTTTTTTTCTCTGTGTATTACTTTTATTTTCAGCGATATTTTTGAATTGAACATATAATAAATTTAAAATATATGTTTCAATTCACAACAACTGGATTAGATGGTAGAACCCAACTAAGCGTTACCCAATCTTTTCTCCTTAGTATCTGATCATATAAATTGGGTAAAGTTTAAAGGCATTAAGTCGCTTATACGAACGCGTTAAGTGCAAAGTGATGAGTTTTTGCGGCGAGCCTGTAGGGTGGAATTATTTAAGGACCTTAGAATACTGCCCGACTTAATCCTTACTACTAATGGACATATTGACATTATTGTCAATAAAGCTGAAAGTCATCTTGGCTTTATAAAAAGATGCTCAGAATATTTTTATCGTATTGAAACGAAATCAACAGACCGATCTTATAATATGGATCACCGGTCTGGAAGCCTCAATGCGCTATAAACGCGTACAAACTTGAATCGGTTCAAAAGTAGTTTCTGCTATTCACTCTTAGAAGATTAAACTGATTGCTACTGTTTAATTTACCTTCTTAAGCGAGTCGTCTGTTGCTAATTGACCTACCATTCGTAAGAGCAAAACGCACTTCACTTGGGATTTTGTTCTTAGAGAAGCTTGTTCCGGCCCTTTTAGAAAAAAATAAATTCAACGTCCCGAATCGTTGTTTAACCCTTTCGTGTTCTTGTATCTAAAACCTGTCCTTCCATTTTTTAACCAACCAATGCTTAATTTTTTATCTATGATGCTTGCAAAAATGTAACCTGCCAAAAATTTGTTTCGGGTCATCCCAACTGTACCATCATATCCCGCACTTTCCTTAATTTCTGCAGTATTCATCCGATCTTGAGACGCATAAATTTTACAGCTTTTAAGTGTTGCTTCTTTATTTTCGGCAACAACTAACTAAAAGATGAGATATAATATTCATATGTAAGTACAGTAAGTAAAAGGTGTATCCTTTTATAATAATCAAATGAACAACAAGAAAATCGAACCAATTTTAAATTAAGAGTTGGAATAGAACATTCATTATATTTGTACATTTTTTGTTAGTTTAATATTTAAAGCTAACGCTATTGCAGACGGTTTTTGTGATTGTCTCATATCGTTCTGGCCTCCTTGTCGTATACACAACGCGCATACGCAACGTGGGTCTCAAATAATTTTCAATTTTGTCCCCTTTAATTTTCTTGCTTATATAAATAATGTTGCGTTGCTTGTGCCTGCCATTAACTGCTAGCACGTTGTCGGCTAATGAAACAAAATATTTGCGAAAGATAATGGCACCTAAACTAACGGCGCCTCGTAATCGTATTATGTATATATCAATATAGCGTATATGCTATATGGTGCATAAGAGCATATAGAATACATTACATTGCCTTTAAGTCCCGTAGAATGCGGACACCAACTGCCTTGCCAAAGCTATTAATTGTGCTTTAGTTTCGTGTACTTAGTGGCTGGCATTTTTGTTAATCGCATGATGTACGCACACACAAGTTTACCAACGTTAAGTGATAACAAAGGATGGGTCTAAGTTTGGGGTTTATTTTGTGACTGGGTACGGGCACAGGTCGGGGCAATTGCGGCTGCATGCCGATAACAGAGCTCGTATGTATTATGAGCATAGCGTCTTCATATCTGGACATTATGTTAAACGTTTTATGGCTTATGGGTGTGAGAAAAGGATGTGGGGTTGTCTTGGGACAGGCTCTGTGTTTTACACGTATGTCATGTTCGGTTGACCTTTAAACTTGTTTCAATTAAAACTACGAAAGTTGGTAGCTCTTTGGTCAATGTGTGCATGTGGCAGACATTTGCCACATTTTCCACATTTACTTGTAAAAACTACAAGAACATAAAGTCTTTATATTCGTACACAAAAATATGTGTATACATATATGCGTTTTTAGTTGTGTGAGTATGTATTTAAACTGAGCATGAAGAAGACGCGGCACATAAAAGCAAGTTTCATAAATCACAGCTCTAAGCTAAGTTAAAGTGAAAAATCGTACCCCCATTTTAATTAAAAGCGTGTAAAACATGATACTACACACACATACACACAAAACATATACTTACAGTCTTATAAAATATTTTGGCCAAAGCCTTGGCAAAGCCTGCCTGAATAATGATTGAAAAACAAGCAAACAAAGTCTCTGCCGTAGACATTGCCCCCAACCCCGGATGCCGACCAGCTAACGAGTTGTATACACCCACACATAAAGATACATACAGACCCAAAAACACAGGCAAACATCCATATCATGGTACAGTTTACTTGTATTGTATACATGTAAACTTAAGAGTGAAGTTTGCATAAAATAATTTGCAGGCTGCCTAGCAGCAATGGCCGTAAGGCGGCGGCATCCCAACTCAACCATTTTGTTTGCTTATTTATACGTGCAAAGCTCATTTGTTTCGGGTACGTGCCACAACCCCGCCCCTTTGGCTCGACCATAGAGCCAGTGCATGGTTAAGATACGGAGTAGACGCCTGAATGCGACAAAAAGTCTTTAATTTTGCCTAATAACAACGGTGCAAAGTTTTACCAAGCCGCCAACAAGGCGTTAACAAGCTAACAGAGAGAGAGAAAGAAAGAGAGAGCGAGTCAGAGCCATCGGGAGACAAATATACAAAGAACGTACGGCAGCTTGCTCTTGTTTATTTATATGTAACTACAACTTATCTATAAGGAGGTATGAGTGAAAAGGGGGATCCACGAATTCTGTGCGGCGTCACCATAGTCATTGTCATGCCATAATAGCGTTTTGATGCCCGCACATAAACAACAGCAGCAGCAAAAGTACTAGGAACATCTACCGGCAATAAAATTCAAAGAAACAAGTATCACCCAAACGCCCCCAAAACTACCTGACAACCCCCCCATCAGTGTATAGTTGTCGCACTGACTGACTGTATAACTCTGCCCCTATCTTGCTCATTGCTACAAAAGGTAATGCTAATGTTAGCTTAAGTCTTTGTAAAGCCTAGACCATGGCTAAGGAGGGCCATTGCGCTTTGGGAGTACGAGTGGGTTACCCAGCCACGGTAATCGCAAGCATGCCGCGCAAAGGATTATATAAAAGTACTTATTATGCTGGTAAGCACAACAAACCAAGTTGCGATTTATTGTGTGACGTTTGGTGGAACGTGCTTTGCTGTTTTGAGGTCACGTGTTCATTTTAACAGTCATTCAGTCCGTTAGTCAGTCTGTCAGCCAGTCAAGGAGTCCCACAATCAGACAGTCAGACAGTCAGACAGTTAACACAAATGTTAATCTAATTCTGCGATGAGCCAACGATACGTATGTGTAATGGCTGGCAGGCAAATTCAATCTTCGTTTGTTGCCATGACTATGTGAAAAGGCAAACAAACTGAATGTTAACCCCACTGAGTCACAAATACTTGTAAGCCAGTTAAAAGGGATAAAGTTGAGCCTTCGTTAAGCTGCAATGGCAGCTACTTCTACTAACACATAGTACTGTACTCGTATGTATCTACTATACGAACGTATATACAGAGTGTTAAATGACTTGGCCGAAAGGTTGCTTGGTGTTGTTTTTGAAAGCACAAGGCGCCACAAATTGGTTTAAAGTTGTGAGAGTGAAAAGTTATCAAAAAAGTTTCATGGCAGATAGCCCGAACCATCATTATAGGGCATATTAACACACTGACACACACACACACACACACAGACACATAATCTGGTGATGTTTCCATTCAGCTTTACAATCGAATCGCAATCAATTTCAATAGGCGTATGGGCCCAAGTCTGCCTAACTCAAACTGAGCAACAACTTGGACCACTTAATGTCACAATAAAAATGTAACTAACCATGAAAATTACATGTTTCCCAGCAATTTTCTGTTATGACATTGTCTGACGTCTGCACAACCCGCCCCCTCTAGCACACACGCACTCTCTGACCAATGTTTGTCAGTTGCCTCATCGGGATGTCCTTCATTGTTGCCAACCAATCGACCGATCGATAGACCGAGCAAGTCACAGCAATCGCGTTGCCAATGGGCTGGGACATAGTATTACATAGCGTAAACCAATATTTATCAACAATGTCTGACCATTGCATGGCCGAAACTTCTTAAATGTTGCAGAGAAATTTTCCAAAAAATTAAATAAAATAAAATAAAAATTCCAACACCAACAAAAAAAGGGAGCTGCAAAATCGAATGGCAAAATGGGAAAAGTAGCAAAAATTTTTCAATAAAATCGACTTTAGTTGCCAGCAAAATAAAATGTAAAAATGCCAACGTTAACGTTCTTCTATCGAATAAGGCCGGTCGGTTGGGTTTTTGAATGGTTGACTGGTTGGTTGGGTGTTTTTGGTTCATTCTATTTTCATGTAACGCTTTTCACCATCTTTGCAAGACAATTCGAGTGGAAAATTGACATATGTTTACATTTTGTTGTTGCTATTGCTTTTTGTTATTATTGTTTTTGGGGCTTTTGCTAGATCGTTGGGGGTCATTAGATTATGCGCTGCAACAATTGGTATTTGTACTTTGCTTTGAGCGCCACCCTAAAAGAATGGTGTACCTAATTATGCAGGGATTTAAGGATTTCAATTTTAAAGACTCTTTTACTGGCATCCATTTATCACCATTTCTATGCATATTAGGTATTGAGTTAACAATGCACAACACATAGATGTAGCGTACTTTTAGCTGTACCATAAATAGAAATGAATTAATTTACTTACGTATATTTTATCTATGGAAAACAATTGAATAACTCCCAAATGTTGGGCTTAAGCATCTTTTTTATTGAAAATTTGTACTTGTAATTGTCTCTATTTGCCAGGGCCAAGTAATTTTGGTGTCATCTTTTGTAAGAATTTTTGTTAATTAGTCAGAGTTTAAACACAATTCTTTGGTCTAGAGTAATGTCGCGATATTCAGTCTGACGTTATCTGAGACATTAACTTATAATTATTGACGAAAATCGATTTCTACATTGCACTATGTAACCCTGGCATTTTCATAATAATTTTTTTAGAGTGATGAAATTTTACATACGTGTTCGTAAAGGATTGAGCTATTTTTTGTTATTTAAGTTTGAGCCTCCTCAGATTTTATTGAGATATAGACAATCCAGACCAAAATTGGAAAAAATTAAAAAAAATTTTTTACTTAATTAAAAAAAAAAATGTTAATTGGAATTGGACCATATTTCATACAGAGGTAGATATGAGCATACATTGAAAAAATAGCCTATAACCAAAATATTGAACGGTTTTGGAGTTATAGCACCAAATAGTTTCAGCTTTCCAAACAAATTACAAAAAGACGACATCACCAATCCATATGCTCAGTCAAAATGTTATAATTTTTTTTGCATGCTCTTTTAATTTCCGAAAAAAAATTTTAAAAATCAATATTTACATGTTTACGTTTTTTCTTAAAAATTGATCAATTTTACAATTTTTGATTTGCGCCTTTCTAAGTATGCTATAAAATTTTGAAATTGTACGTTTTTCTTACATTTTAGTACAACTTTTGAAATGAAAAAAAATTAAAGCATACTTTTAGGCAGCTAAGAAACTCAAAAAATAGTACAATTTCCTGGAGGTTAATTTTTAAAATTCAACTTTTAGATACAAAATTCAATTTCCGAAAATCGGGAGGAATTACATTTTGTTGTAAAACATGTGAAGAAATTTATAAAATTTTTTTCGGTAAAATATCGAGTGGTAGTCGGAGGCACCCTTAAAGCAAAGTAGCCAAATGATGAAAAACCAACAAAATCTTTATAACTACTCGAATATATTTAAAACCAAAAAGTTTTTAAGCTCAATTTTATTTTTTCTCTGAAGTAACAATTCTTCTTCTCCCAAACCCTTGTTTACCTCTTTTCGGACTCGCTTATGCTCCTCCTGAGGTGTGGGTATGCGATCTCAGCATTCGTCTGCAGGCATTCCGATCCTGGCTCATGTCGTCGCTGACACCCATTCGTTGCTTATGTTTAAAAGGTGAGGATATTCGTTAGTTATGGGCTTTCTTTTACACCGGCGGTTGTCTCCAGACCCGGTAACCAATCGCATACACTGATCTTTAGAAGATCTTTAAGATGATAAAAATGTGCCTCAGGCTCAATGTGATCGTAAGTATGCCTGCATCTGACTAGTTCTCTTTTAGGGGCCTCTTACGCCAGGCAGAAAATGCTAAATTATATTACAGGAATTTTTAATTTTTTAATTTTGACAGAAATTTAATAATAGAAAAATAAATAACTCTAAAGTAACAATTATAAATAATAAAGTGAATGAAGATTTCTTAGCTACATGTATCATAGTAAATGAATGTTTTTTTTTCTGTAAATTATCGCAAAAGTTAAAAAAATGCAAAATGTCATCTTTGTTGTTTAATAAGTTAAAAACCACTAATTAAAATTTAATATTTTTTTTTTGCTCTGGATACCTTAATATGTGTTAAATCATATAACATTGTCATATTTTCCAAATTTGAATTTCGTCTGGAGGGCTTTTGGCCAAAATCTAGCCACACGGGCCCATTGTGCATTGTAAACGTAGCAGACTAAAATATATTTCTATTCAAATTGATCAACTAAGACTCGGGCTTAAGATGAATATTCTTCGACCGGCATTCTATCTATATAATGGCCCAATACCAATGTAGCAAAGTAAACGATAATTAATTTTATCGGACAAATGTTGCTTTTACAAAAATTTAAAATTTGTCGATTCGTGCTTGACACCGACAAAAGGAATGTTCGTGTGGACAAACGGAAATGGCTCAATCGTTACCTGAGGTTAGGATAAGCGTTGTGGTATTTATAATTTATACTTAGCCATATGAGTACAGGGTATAATGACAATCAAAACTCTGTTTGTTCCCACTTACTGAAAAAGTGCATCCCAACACGATCTCGTAATAATTTTTATATCCTATCCCTATAGGTAGTAAGGGTATACTAGATTTATGCAATGAATGTAACGGACCGAAGGAGGCGTGACAGTCCCCAAGTCCTCTATACCAAAATGCTAACCAAAACCTCGGGTAGCGATTGAGCCATATCCGTCTGTCCGTCCGTCTGTATGAACACTTAGACTTCGGAGACTATAAGAGCTAGAGATACAAAACTTTACCAGCTGGTGCGCATATTTCCTCAGAAGATGAAGTTTGTTGAATCATGTCAATATCTTTCCCCGTTCCTCCGCGGGGAGGTTTCCTCTGAAACTTAACAGAGCGATGTGTCGTGGTTACTTGCATCTGAGTGTAAAAAATTAACAAAACCGGACAAAAGTTATAGTCAAAAATATACTGATTTCACCCCACCTTGCCAATAAACTGCATCAATCTTTGACTCTACGAAATTATGGTAACAAGTGACCTAGAATCACAGAATTGGTAAGCTGATTCATATGGCTCTAATGAACAAATCGACATTCAAATTTTTTCGATGCGGACCCCCCCACCCCCGTAATCGATTTACCATACTTTCTTCCACAACCCTCCACATATGAACTTGAAGCTTAGCCCATAATGACTTCATTGATGTAAGTTTCGATTATAGAAAACTTTCTGCACCAAAAAAAGAAAACGCAATTGTAAAGTTCTTAGAAGGAATATGCAGGAATGTACTTTTTTTTCGAGAAAAAACGTACAGGGTATTACACAGTCGGGAACCGCCTCGACTGTACTACATTTTTTTTGTTTAAAATTGTTGCAGGGTGTTTTATTGTCGGGCGCCGCTTCAACTGATTCACACTTTTTAATCAAGTGTTTTCATATTGTCTACAGATTGTAGGTAGTAGAATAAAGAAAGTGTTCGTACGCGGCATTTGTGTCTTCTGGGAGTAAATCGCCCAATGAAAAGACAAAAAGTCTGGTTCCGGGCCAACTGCCCTTTGCCAAATGCCAATTGAGCAAACAAACTGCAGCTAAGAGTAACCAAGACGGGCGAGCGGCCATGAGCTACATTTCAATGACCGTACTACAAAAACACCCGTAGTTATAACTACCTCTGGTTGCCCTTACGTAAGTGGTTGGCTGAATGGCTCAGAGAGCTGGTTGGTGGCCTGATGGCTAAATGGAATGGCCTATACCTAAAAGTGCATTGTGTTGCGAAAAGTTGAAAAGTTGGTGAAAAAGTGCTGGGCATTGTGAAGCGCCTCTATAAATGATTAATGGCAAAAGTTGGGCTGCATTGGTGATAGTTTGCAGCAACACTATTGATAATTTTATGCTTTTAAAATTAGTCAGCTCTTTGCTAAATGTTTGCCTGACAGCAGCCAAAATTAAAACCATCGATAGATAGTTTCGGAAACGCATTAATATGGTCATTTATAACAATTTTTATACCTATCAGAGATACTATTTACAACTAGCTACGCCCAACGTTTTGAATGACTGCAATGCAAATGAAGTGTAAAGACATTAGATAGCAAAAACCCATAGTGCAAATAGATACTCACCCCCTAATTTCCCAGCCACATAGCTAGTAGTACTTATGTAGTAATATATCTTAAGTCAGAAAAAAAAAAAAAAAAACGGGGACAGAGACACTAGCTAATTTGCATAAACCAGAACAACAAATCGTTACAAATTGAAAACTTTTGTCTGCCAAGATTGTAAGCGATTGTATCGCAATGTCCCTCTGTCGTATGCTATTGTTGTAATCAAAGTTGAAAAAAAAGAAACCAAACCGAACCGAACGAATAACAAGAAAAACAGAAACAGACACAGATACAGAAATTGTTCAAGAAAAAGAGACAGTAACCGAAACTGAATCTGACAGTCAGACAATATGAAAGAAACAAACACACAGCGGAGATACGGATATGAAACTGCTTCATACTACTAGCTATTTGTATGTACTATGTAGCTGCTGTAACGCTGGAGAAGACATCCTAGATGTCGTCGGACTATGAAGTACTCCAAAGCTCATGCCGCTGACGTCCCTGACGACTAAGACGACAAAAAGTATCGACAAGTTTGACGCTTTATGGCATTGTTTAGTGCCGCACATTTCGCCAAAAACGTTTTTCAACTTTCACACAATTGCGCCATTTGCTGCGTCTTAAGCGCGTAAGGGGCGAGATATGGAGAGTGAAGGAATCAGGGTCGGAGTTCCGTGGGAGCGGCCCATGCAGTCGACACAAATCTGCTGACGGAAGCTTTTCGAATACCATACGTACTACTTTTTATACGGAAAACGTGCGGAAAGTTTGAGTGCCGGCTTAGAGAGCGTTTGTGCTGCAAGAAAAAAGTTATAAAACAGTAGATAATAAAATAATAAAATATCTATATATGCTACATACATATGTATGTCTGCTCTCAAATGTGTGTGTTCACAGTAGAGCGCGAGGGGCCGCGACTATTTCCCATACAAACTTTGTGTTTCAAGCGATAAAATTACAGTCAAATTGAATGTAACCTGCTATTTGCGCACATTATAGCGGCCATAATTAAACGCCCCCAGCTCTTAACCACTACATATAATAGTAAACAATAAAATGGCTAAGAGCTATCATGTCATAATGGCCAATCACTAACTAACATTTATGGCTCAGAGGCCAACAACTTAAAGTTATGCTTTAGATATTTTTGTACAAATGTGGCACAGAGTGGAAAGTTTTGGCATTTGTCAATCAAGTATAACATGGCAGCAGAGCAGTGTCTAAGGCTACGGAATAGAAATTCTGGCTGTTTGGACACTGGCGGGCGCCTCTTAGGCGACCTCAAGCTCTTCTGTAGTAGCGGCAATATTGTGGGCACACGCTATCTATTGGATCCAGGGTAAGTACCATATTGAAACACAAACAGTTCAATTGAACAATTGATTATATTGACTGATTCTCAATTACCCCGCTCCGTTTACCATCTAGATATCATTTTAGTGAGCGCTGTGTTTGGGCGCTGTTTTTATTCGCTAGCTTTGGATTTATTTTAAAACTTATGTGGTTATATTTTTCCTTCTATAATGATACGTCTTATATGTTGGGCTACGTGGAACACTTTAAGCAGCAACCATTATTATTTCCGACAATTGGAATATGCGAAGTTTTCGCTGGACAAGATATAAATTTGAAATCGAACCCAAACAAGTAAAAACTTTCCTAAGGTCTTTAAAAAATCGGAAAAAATTACTATTTTTTCTAATACAGTGTTTCCAGAGAACTAGAAGAATTCTTACGAGTCCTGGTGTATCAGGAGCATGTAGAAGGCTTAACAATTTTCCGCTACCAACAGCATATTGAACGTACAAAAACATATGATCTAAGTAATGATGACTACGCAAATATCTATAATCAGGTAGGTAATGAATGTCCGTAGTAGAAATATCCAGTAGCCAATTTTCCCCCCCAAAAAAAAAGGTAAATAATATATACATTTTTTGTTGTTAAGACGAATTGATTTCTTGTTTGTGATGACAAAATATCAACCAAATGCAATGCAGAGTTCGTCATCCATTTCTTATCCCTAGATATTTTTTCCTTCCTTTGATACCTTACCTTAAATAATATCAAAGAGACAGTCTAACATATGCTTTCAAATTTGTTAAATTACGTAAAGAGACTAAGTTACAATTCGAATCTTGGAAAATTTTAACATGTTTCATAGAGAAGGAAACGTCAGAGACCCATCAAATTCCCTTCACATACATTTTATTAAACCAACCGGGACCTATTAATTATTTGTCTTAAAGTCAATTCCTTGCCTTTTGGTATAAGAAACTCTCAAAGTATAGGGTGGGCCATCTGTTGTTTTGGTTGTTAAACACTCATAATTTGCAACATACCCGTCCAAAGTAAATGCTCTTCAACATATGTCAAGTTCAAAACTACTCAATTTTAGTCATGGATCGTTTAACGTACAAGCGTTATATGAAAATGTTCGTTCTGTGAAAAAAACATAGTTGAGGCCAGTGTCGACGAGTCGCCGAATACATTGCGTCAAATTTTGCATAAACGGATGGGAGAACGGATAAGTTTTCGTCACAAAAAAGTTATCGAAAATTACGATGTTCGCATACGGGCCTGTAGTTTTATGCATAAATGAGTAGTTTCAAACTTTCATTTGATATATACAATTTCCAAATTTTGTTGGAAAATATACGAATAAAATGCAATTAACAATCAAACCAACAGATGGCCCACCCAATATATACCAAAAATGTGGCCAATGTTAAAGTCGGTCGCTGCCGATTCTGAGATTGTTTCGAATTATTGGGTGCGAGGAATTGAACTTAATGTTGAGCTTCGCAGAAAACATTTAACGTTTGCATCAAACTTGTTTCAGGCTTAGATACTACAAAAAAATTCTTCTGTATGGCGAACTCGAAATCTTTATAATCAGTTGAATTATACTCTAAAAACCGTGGGTAATGATATTGTTAGATAATAATTACTTTGTTTGTTAAATATAAGGTTTTATTGAATTATAGTACACTAATAAACGATCAACAAAAAAAAAAACAATTTTTGACCGATCGACCTTGGACCTGGGGACTATGCGTTATTGGAAGCTCTGAAAAATATCTAAAATAAAAATTTGGATACGTTGTCTGCATTAATAAATAAATTATGCCCTAAAACTTTTGTTTTTTGTAGGTTGTATATAATTTTGGCATGGAAGCTATATGATATCGAAAAAATAAAATAGGCATATCTCCCGTAAGATTAATATGGGTCTTAATCCAAAGTTTGACGCGTGGAAGAGGAAATCAGGGTACGAAAACAAACGAAGCTTTTCACAAACGTTTCCTCAAAAAACACAAACTTTTCTTGTTTAGCTCACTTACTTGAGTACTTTTCGGAATTTTTTTGGTTTTTCTTCTTGACCACAAACAGTACAAAAACAATACAAGCAACCTTTAATTTTATTTTCATTCGTTTGGGTTTTGGTCTCGAAAAATAACTTTTCGTTTCGTTTGTATTCGTACACTGGACGAAATAGGTGATGCCAACGTTTCCTTACTTGTTTGGCTCATGTGAGTTCATCAGTGTTGCCATTTTAGCTTGTCTATAGCTAGATCTAGCATAAATGCATATAAATTTTTATAAATGCCATAGCCAGAAATCTATACTTTTTTAAATCACATTCAGCTTATTTTAGCTTTAAAGGCATATTTCGTTTTATCGAATTTTCAAAGCCACGACAGTAAAGGGCATGGTAGGAATCTTATTACCTGCATTTATTCACTCACGGATAAGATTATACCACTGTATATGCACATTGACATTCATAAAGACGATCTTAGCACATATTAACTTGGGCTATGCTTTTAATTTCAGCAACAAGCTCCAAAAATTAAGGAGCGATTCATGAACTTTTCAAGGAGTTATAAGGCAACGTAGGTTGAGCTGAGCTGTAAATGTTATTCCTGAATTTCATGTCAATATGTCCTGTCAAAATGCAGACAGCGCAACACTTGCTGTGAGCAAGGTTTCTCAAGAACCACTGCACCTATCAATTTATTCTACTCGATGCAGGCTACTTTATATTCTCAAAATCTTGTTTGCGACGTAAGCAATTTTCATTTGGAAAAAAATTTTTTATTTTTGGATCTGAAAAAATCGATATTTTAAGGAAAAATGATCACTACTTGCGTTAAAAATTGTATTCCGTCGAATAAGAGTCCGGGTTTAGGAATGTGTTATAAAAAATGCAATCAAATTCAAGTTGATAATTAGAAAAGATGACATACGTTAAAATCGGACGCGATCAAATCTGGTATATTGCTAAAGAACTCCAAAAGATATTTGTTCACCAAATTAAGTTAAGCACAACGAATTTTGTGCAAAAAACGTTTTTTGACCGATTGGTCCTATGGGAGCTATATGATATAGTCAACCGATTTTGATTTGGTACAGTACTTGGGACTTATAAAAAACTATCGACTGCCAAATTTGGTTACGTTAACTTTATAAAGTTAGCTCCTTTGGGAGCTACATCATATAGCCCCGATATTAAAAAATAAAATAAACTTGTCTCCCGTAGGATAATAACGGATCTAATCTGAAAGTTTGGTTGCTCTAGCTCTTACCATCTCTGAGATCGAGGCGTTCATACAGACGGACAGACGGACGGACGGACAGACGGACATGGGTATATCGACTTCTCTAGTCACCCTGATCATACTTTAGGTAACTTTGGGGGGTATCCGACGTCTCCTTCTGTATGTTACATATATTTTCGACTTGCACAAACTTAATATACGCTTTGTACCATAAGCTACAGGGTATTATAAATTTGTCAAAATATCCTTACTTTCGGTATATAACCCACATATTTATTTTGATTTTTGGCTTATTTTTGCAATTATTTTTTTAAATGTAGCTTACTTTGTCTCCCCATTTCTGGCCACACTGTTCTACGTACCAAAATTTGTTTTCCTCCCACAAGCACTCGCAATAGATTTTCACTATTTGTTTGCCAGAAACCACAGGTATTATAAAAATGGTGAATGTCAAATTTTTCCTAGGTGCTTGCAACCTGCACAAAGTTTCTGCGAGTCTGCAGTTGGCAAGGTATAAAATTCAATTGCTGCAGCCATTTTCAACCGATTCTGACCCTGGTTGGTGGCTGTTTTATATTGCAGCCAGAACATATTCCGGAGTAAGCATAAGTCTGCAAGGAGCCACTCACTTCTTACTAATTTATTTATACTTTCGATCTTAGTTTAAATATGAGCCTAAATGGTTTTAACTATAAGAAACAGGAGCAATTAGGCGTTCATCTAGGCATGCCAGCACAGGTAGATGAAATGTCCTGCCGTGATTAGTTTGGGAATCAACTACTCTCCGTTTACAGATATTTTTATTAACATCCAAGAACACGCCAGAACCATTCTCATTTTGGCGCCAAATACTGGTAAACCGGAACCAGCACGCTTTGATAGAATTTGTCATGCAGCCCACCACAAATGAGCCTCAAGTCTTGGAACTACCGATGGAAGTGCTAGGCTGCCAACGACTGGATTTGGACGGCATGGAGTTTGGAACTTGTCTTTTTGGCTGTGTTCGTCACCTGCAACTAAATGACTGCAACTGCATCTCTTGGAATTTAAATGCTACAAATGAAGAAGCTTGTTCCCTTCTGGGATATGTTTGCCTGGAGTCCAAGCAGCTGTACCCAATTAATAACATTAATCATGAGCTGCTACGGCAATGCGAGTGTTTGCTCAATTGTAATCAAAATACGGTCTTCATCAGCAATTTTACTGCAAGGTAAGTTATTTGACTGCACTTAAGTGGTTCACATTTGTAAATTATGTATCTATCCGGCTTAGTTACAGTGACGATCTTGACGGTTCAGCGGAGTTATCCATACAGCTGATAGAATTTCCACGCAACCGCTTACAACGTCAGCGTGTGCGTAGGGATCTGGATAATTTTGTTACCTTTGGTGGCATAGTGGCTCTCTCGGTGGGCTGTAGCTTTCTATCTGTTCTAGAGTTGTTCTTTATTACGCTGCATAGACTCTATCATGGCGCGGCAGGAGCTTGTTGCCCAGGCGATTTCTATGCTAATACGATTATCTAACTTAATCTAATCTTATTTAATAGAATGAAACGTTTTGACAAATCAACGAACGGCTTAAATGGGCGTTCACTTTATTGTTGATGTTAACGTTTTTGTGGTGGTTGTTGTTGTTGGTTGTTGGTTAAAGTCATAAACTGGTAGACGAATAGATGTATAAAAGTTTTTATATGGCGTTTAAATCCAGCATACAATGAACGCGCTTCATCTCACTTGCTGGCACTCGGTTAACTCAAGCGTCACAAATACTGCAAATCGAATACAATTTGTAATTCTGATGAACATTGAAGCAAAGCTTAAGCACTATCCTCCTACCATTGTCCTGGTAGCAACAGCTTTTACTTCTTCCTTTATTGTGAAGTATTTTACTCTTCAGTTTGTGTTTTCTTTATCATATCTTACGTACATAGCTACGACTATTTCCATATATGTACATCTGTAGCAGTGTGTCCTTGATTTTCACATTTTGTTATCGAAAACATCGACAATGGCCATGCATGTTTCGAAATTTGTCTGTCGACATTTTATGTGAGTGTTGACGTTGTTAACAACATTTATCCAAAGGTACCGAAAACGGTAGCTTGCCAAATGGCAAATAACAAACCGACTACCTTATGCTCTGTCCATGCGAATTTTCGTTTTGTTTTTGCTTTCGGTATATTACCATTGATCTTCTTCTGGTTGCAACTTAAACATTTTGCACACGTAGTGGTATAAAAATTGACACCAATAATTCGTGTGTGTAACTAACGATACACGATAAAAACACGCGCATGTCGCGCACATACATCATGTCAAGAAATTTGTACACAGTCCTCTTGGTGGTTGGGGCAGTTCTTCAAATGTAGGGGCTGTTAGTCGCGAGGGCGCCACGATTTGTTTACACAAACAAAGTTATCAACTTTACACAGCAACATAGAATGAGAGAGTGGGAGCGGGGAGGGGGAGTAGAAGACACGCATGCCTCTGGTGAGGGAGGGAGTGGCAGCAACCTCCGCAAGGCATCACACATTTTCATCAATTTGGTATGCAATCAATGTCCAAATCGAAGACGCGGGCAATGAAGCCTCTCAAGAGCAACAGAATAAAAAAAATTCACTTAAAGCGATGAGCGATTGTCGTCAGTTGGCTAGGAGAGACTGGGGGGTGGCATGAGAGTTGATGCCTGGGCATAATGTTGACGCCAAGCGCTTGTTAACCTTGAAGAAAAAGTTGCGCTTGTTAGTGTAAAATAATTTTTATCTATATGTGTGATGTTGTATATGCCCCACTAAGTTTATGATTTCGTTTTATTATATTATACATGTGAGACGTTACAAGAGATGGTCACCTTAACGGCGGTGTGAACAACGGCGGTAGCAACAACGGCTGTGGCGGTAACGGAGAGAGAAGGGCAGAGCGCCTAGAAAGTTCGAGCGAGTAACAGTTAAGGGTAGTAGTTGAGAGATTGTACTATGCTGTACCGTTTGTGCTGATAGACTATCTAACCAAGGATTTCAATTATTACTAGAAACTATTGTATCATTAACACTTTAAACAGTATCTAATAAAACTGATGGTTATAAACCATCTTAAATATATATATGTATTATATAATAAAGTGTGAGTAAAAAGCGATTGAACTCATTGAAGTATTGTACTGTGCGTCAGCCAATCTGGTGATTCTAAGCAATCTTTCTGTTTTTTTTTTTTTTACTATAGCGTAGGTGTCACAAAAGATATAGATAGATATTAGAAAATCGCCTAAAAGATCATTAAAAAAAGTTTGGCACCAATATAAAAAATTTACTGGTTATACAAATGTAGCGAATACCTTTTGGTTTTTACCAAAAGTTACCAAGTTAATGCGATAGGTTGTGACTATCGATGGTTCCTAAGTGCACTCCTTTTTTCCGAAAATTTAAATACTTAATATTTTTTACAAATCTAGGGCACGTTTAGAAAAGCCCCCTGACACATGGTCTGCATGCCAATATTACGATTTGGGCAGTATAATGACAAGAGTCTTGTAAACGTAGTGTGGCTGTTTGTTTGGGTGGGTGTCAAGCTTGGCAGAGTGGAACAATTTAGCATGTAAACCATTTTATCTATTTGTTTTCATTAAAAGAAACATTTTCGCTTTTTATGTTGTGTTTGTTTGTTTTACTTTTTGCCCCATGGTAAATAGGTAGCTGGAAAAATGCCATGAACAAATTTCATTTATCTGAAAATATTTATAATAACTTTGAAATTCAATTTCTAAAGAAAATATGTTAAACGAATTTACCTGTCCTCCTGTAAATAGTATACATACATATATACATACGTGCGTGTAGATGTCTCAAAGTGCCTATCTGTTAGACCGTGGCTACACATACATTTTTAGCTAGCACCGTTCCCTAGAAAAATGTTGGAAAATTAAAATCAGCCATATGTTGCCTCATCGATTTTGATAAGTCGCTGGCGAACCAACTGCTGCTCCAGTGTTGTGTATCGGTGTTTTGTTGCTGTTGTTCCCGTTGCCATCGCTGCTGTCGCTGTTGCGGCTATGACCGCTTCATATCCGCTTCCGCTCACTCTCTCACCCTTTGTCGCTGCCACATAATGGCGGCTGCCGTGTGCTGCGACACTGGCACAACTCAAAAAATTTTAAGATACGTATGTATGTATATGTGAGGCGCCATGTCATGCATGAGTTTTCACTTTTTATTAATATTTTTATTGTTGCCGCTCTCATTGGTGTTATTCATGTTATTTATATATATATATTACTTTTTTATATTTGTTATTATATTGTCAATACTGTGTGTGTCATTGTAATACAAATCACGATTGCTACTGTGTACATATAATACTATGTAGTATATGCAGGCGTGAGTGCTCTTTGACTTTTTATGTCTGTTCTTGTTGTTGCTCTCAGGATGCTTGTTATTAAATTCATATATCATAAGCAGCTATCAGAAGCGAAATGAAAATTTTAAAGTATCGTATTAAATATACATTCATATGTATTGTACATTGTACATGGTAAATACATATGAATTGACGACAATGTTATTGTACATGTGTTCCCCAAAAGTATGCTACAATTCAATGAATGTTGCGAAGCGTTAGCAACATGCTGCCAGATCCTTGAAGTCGAGAGCATGCGCTTACGCTCTCTTTTGATGCCAATGCCGAAGCCGATGCCTGACGCCTGCCATTTGCATACTGTATGATGACCAAGTTACAGCAGTTCAGTTCAAATCAGTTGCTTACCGCATTCCCAGCCACACAGACCACAGCGGCTACGGTATCGGCATCGTGTTAGTTGTTGCGTTCGCCTTGCTCAACTCAGAATCAGTTGGACTCGCCAATTCGGAGCTCGTCTCCGTCTCATTCATAGTTTCTTCATCATCAACGTAGTAGTTATCGTTTTGTTGTTGTTGTTGTTGTTGTTCTTGTTATCGTCGTAACTACTCGTGACTGCAGTGTAGCAGTGCAGTGAGTGCGAGTGAGTGTGAGTGAGCGTGAGTGTCTGTCAGTGAGATTTAAAATGAGTGCACGCCAGCCCGCGACGTTAAAAGAGTTACGTAAATTCAAAACGCAACGCCAGTGCGCTTGAATGCGTTCCGTTGCGCATGAAATGGCGGCACGCAGTTCGCGGTACATTGAATTAAAATGCATCACTTATAAATTGCTTTAGTCGGAGAAGAGGAAGAAGGTATAAGCACCCAGAAAGATGAAGTCAGTTGGCAATCCCTGCGGATGCCTCGTCAATATAATTAAGTGTATTAGGAAAACGTGACCAACCCGAAATTGCTGCCCACAGCCATCAGCTAAAACCATCAACCAAACCAAGCTCCAGCACCATTTTATTCTTCGCACTTAAACTCAACAGCTTAGGGTGTAATCAAGAAATTGCTTGGATTGATGCGGCTTGGTATTGTTGTTATCTAAGGCTGTTGGTTTTTGGGCTGTTTTGGGTCTTGAAGCTGGGATGTGGGCGTCATGGTGATTGAAAACGAAACCGCATTGCGGCTTGTCATCAGTATAACGAATGTGCTGTGGTTTTTAGCTATGCTGATAAGACAAAATCCCTTCGCTTTCGTGAGCCTCCATTGCCGGCGGTCATATTAATGAATTAATGAAGAAACAATATGGCAGGGATCTGTATCCGGCTGAGTCTGCACCAGCGGCAACATCAGACTCAGTGGCTTCTTATTTGCAATTACCATCATTTATTTTAATTACTTTTTTTGTTGTTTCTTGTACTTTTGTTTTTGCTCCACAGTCATAATTCAAAAGCATTAAAAATTGCGCATGAAATGTTGTTGGAATACTTAATGGCGCTGCTTGTGATCATGGGATTAACCACAACATTTGACAAGCAACATAGGCATAAGCAACAATTCGGTGAGTAGATAAATCAAATTCAATATTTGAATGTAGAATAATTTTATTAATTTAGTAGTTGGCATAAGCTCATCAATCAATAGGTGATTATCTGCTTATTGTATAAATCTGAATTGGTTAAGGCAATAAAACTAGCTACTGAATAAAATCTCGATAAAAAAAGTGAAAAAATAAAACATTTTTAATAAAATTAAACAGCGCAATTAGTTGATTTACTTTTTATTAGGTAAAATAACTAGCAAATAATTTTTTTTTTTTTTTATTTGTTTATTTGTAATTTGTCCAAAGGACATTCAACAAATTTTATAACATCTTACAAAAAATATTTACATGGTTGGCTTTACTCCAATGAGCTAAACCACTATGACATTTGCAAATAAAATTGCCTTGATAATTGTCGTTGATCAAATTAAAATCTTGTTGTTAAGACAGGATGACTGAAATTAACTTCAATAATCTCTTTAACAACTTATCCGGAATAAGTTATTAGATCGAAGTTCTGTAAAGGTGCTTATATTGAAATGATAGAAAAATCATTGCGTATCGTATGCATGAGAATATCGAGTAGGCTACAGATAATCTTAGTCAAAGCTTACATCAGTAGAGTGTTGGCCTGGAACTTTAAAGTCAGTTCGAGTCCTAGCTGCGATTTTCAGTCGAAGGGCATTTATTTTTTTTTGTGTAGTGGGTATTTTGTATAAAATTTATTATATCTATATGCATATATGTATATATATAAAACAAAGTCGTGTATATAACGAATAGCAGAATAATTGTTAAAATATCGGAAAAATTTGGATATCGTGAAACACCGAAATGACCTAATTCTTTTTCTATTTTAATCGCTATGAAATATAAGCTTGAAACACAGCATACTTATTCCCGATAATGATAACATTTAAAAGCATTTTTTAAACAATAACGCCATTTCAAAAATACTGGTCGAACTGTAATCTTTGAACTTCGAGGCATTCAACTGAGTTCCCAATTAAAACACCATCGGCGTTTCAACTAAAACATAGAGTTAGATTTGCTAAAAGATTTGCTATAAGACGGAAAATTTTAATTTCAAAGTTTTGTTAGTTTTTTTACTTTACATAAATCTTATAATTTAATTCAATGGAACTTAAATTTCCTTTATTTTACTTAAATGTCGCAGTAACTTTTTGGCAAGATTTTCTTCATACTGAAGCAATATTATAACAATGCCTATTAAAATATTTTCTTTATCTTTTAATTCTCTAAAAAATGTTGTCTTTTGATTTAATTCTGAAAATTGCTTTTAATTTTTATTCTTAGTTAAATGGAATACGTTGATCTAGCAACTGAAGCTTCCGAACTAATTGCAAAAATTATTTCTTTTAAAGCAATCTTAGATTTAATTAATTAATGGATGCATTTTAATTTATGTTTATTATTGTTAACCATTTTGTATGATATTTGTTTTGAACTGATGACTTGATCGTCAAGGTGTCGAAGCTATGCAGAAAGCTTTTAATTAGTTGATTCACTTGATGAAAGTTTTTTAATAACCGTTTTACTGATGACCTGTACAAAGTAAATATCAATGTAATAATAAAGATAATAATTTGAAAGTGGTTCAGGAGAAGTAACTACGTTTTCTTATACGCGCTTACAGATGTATGTATAATTTATGGCACATATTTATATGCCTGTCTGAATTTTTAGTGCCCACTTGGGGCATGCAAATGCGGTTGCCAAGTGTTGTTGAACCTAACCATAATCCCATTCCCAATCTGCTCTCTAGCCACAATCACCCATACATGGCCATCTCCGTCTACATACTCTTCATACAGCCACTCACTTTATGTAAATATATACTCCAAATTTATTAAAAAATTGCATAGTTCCGTGAGTGTTGTTTTTTGTGGGCCACATATGTACAAAAAGCAATTTCATTTGTATGGATACATTTGTAGTGTTTACCTTGGCCCATGGCAAAGTACCAAAGCAACAGATACAATTTCAATATCAATTAAGTGTTTAACGGCTTTTTATTGCCTGATATACGATAGCTGTAGCCACATACATATATACATAAAAATACACAACTAGATAGTTAGTCTATAAATCAATATCGAAATGGTTCAATACATATGTATCTACATACATACATATAGTATGCGGATCAGATACAAATGTATTTGTTTTATTTGTATGAATATGTACTTAAGGATTATTAGGGTATTAAGGCTCTGTAATGCAAGATAAGCCAGAGCCACAGCCACGCCCTATAAATCACTTAAAATGTCTAATGAAAGGCTGCTGTGATGGATCAGTGGCCATGTCTCATATGCAGACATTGCCGCATAGTCTATTCCGTAAGTGCGAGTGTGCTCGGGACGTGTGGTAATAGAACAGTTGTGTAGCATAAATTAAGCACAAATACTCGTTAATCAAATGAATGTTGATTTGTCTGGCCAACTGTCTTTACACTACAAATACCAAAACACCTTTCTCGCTTTCGCTTGGGCCCGGGTCTGGGCCTGTGCCTGGGTCTGGTCTAGTATCTATATATTTACTACGCCGTATTCTATTAGAAACAGACGTATGTACATCTGTATGTAGTTATAAATGCGCATGAATACATTTAGATTGACATTTAGATATGCTCAGTTATTTGATACCCTTTTCAAGTGTTTGTGCATACATCATTGTGCGTATGTGTGTGTGTGTACCTATGAGTGTGACACATTGACACCATAAAAGACTTTGCCACTATGTAGATGATGTTGACGATGCTGATGATGATGACTCTTGTTTATAGCAAAATAAACATTGACATCTTCAACAAAATCTTTTACTTAGTTAAGTCTTAATGACCCTGACATATCGCAGTACTTGTATATATTTATATACTATACCTATTGACACCTTCCACTGAACATATCTTTTCAGCTCACGCCAACGTCATGCAGCTACCGACGTATTTGTCCCAGAGTCAAAGTCGCAATGCTGAACTCTCTAATTCAATTTTAGATAGCTATGAAGGCTTTGACCCACATTTTGACAACTCCACTGGCAGGGAGATAATTGCCGCATTGGGCACGACAGCACATCTGCATTGTCGTGTTCGAAATTTAGGCGATCGTGCCGTCTCCTGGATACGCCAAAGAGATTTACACATACTTACAATCGGCATCATGACCTATACAAATGATCAGCGTTTTCTGGCCCGCCACATTGACAATTCAGATGAATGGGTACTAAAGGTGGTTTCGGTGCAGCCACGCGATGCTGGCATCTATGAATGTCAAGTTTCAACGGAGCCAAAAATAAGCTTGGCCTACAAGCTCATGGTTGTGAGTAAGTATCATAAGTAACACAAATATGTTGGGACACCATGAGCGTGAGTGTGTTTGGCTCATTCCAACACTTTGGCTGTTCTCTTGATTACAGCGTCGAAGGCGAAAATTATGGCGAATCCTGAGATCTTCATTCAAAGTGGCAGCGACATTAATTTGACGTGTATTGCGCCACAGGCACCCGGTCCCTACACGCACATGCTCTGGTACAAGGACACCGAATTAGTCAGCGATTCTACACGCGGCGGTATTCGTGTTGTCTCTGAGCAGCAAATGAAGACAAGCAATTTGGTGATATCACGCGTGCTGCACACCGATTCCGGGAATTACACGTGCTCGGCAGATAATTCAAGTAAGTGGATGTGGTTGATGAGGATGTGCTCAAACGCTTATGAAATATAATATATACATAAATCATTCCTCTTGTTCTTATCTTTGTTATTCTCTTTACTGTTTATTGCAGACTCTGACAGCGTGTTTGTGCATATCATTAAAAGCGAGCAGCATGCGGCTATGCAACACGAGCTGGCCGTACAAATGCAAGTACCCAAGTTGCTGCTCGTCCTCTTGGCGTTTTTTCACGTGAGTTTCAGAGACACACTCCGCACACTTGGATTAACTTGTGTTTTATGTCTGTTACAGGTTCTAGTGGGCGCCATTAAGTGAAATTGCAATACACGACCCAAGCTTAGCGCAGCAGCAGTCATCATCAGCAACTCAAAGTCTAGGGTCTCGGGTCTTGGGTCTAGGGTCTCGGTTATTGCGTCCCGGATTTTGGGTAGTGGGGGGTACTTTGGGTAAGTTGTCTGCACTTTGTTGGCGCATTCAACTCTTCTACGATTGCATGTGTAGTATGCTATACGAGTATGTATGTACAT
This sequence comes from Chymomyza fuscimana, assembly GCA_949987675.1. Classification (NCBI taxonomy): domain Eukaryota; kingdom Metazoa; phylum Arthropoda; class Insecta; order Diptera; family Drosophilidae; genus Chymomyza; species Chymomyza fuscimana. The sequence goes on from OX465088.1 coordinate 92,092,165, forward strand.
ATGTATGCGTGTGTTTGGGCTGCTAGCCACGCCTACAGCTAAAGGCGCCTACTTAATGCGAGGACGTTGAGGACAACTGTTACGAGTCGCTGCTGCTCACTTAAGGCATACACTTGAGAGGCTAACATAGAGACAGAGACCGAGACAGAGGGAGAGAGAGAGAGAGAGGGAGCTGAGAATGTTGTAAATATGTAAATTTCCGTTTTTTGTTAAGAAGCTTTAAGTATTTTTATACGTAATTAAGTAAATAGGGCGTACACTTATACTTACTTACACATACAAATATATATGTATGTACGTACTTACACAGACGCACATGTGTTGTGTTTGTTTGTATGTACTTTAGCATATAGTCAGTTAAATGTATATATGTATGTAGTACATACATGCATAAAATCGAAATTACAAACGAATAATATGAGACAGTTGTAAATAAAATAAATATTTAATCTTAATCATCAGAGAGTTCCCCCTCCCATTGTTGAAGTGACGGCCAATTTCTTGGACCCCATTGCGGCAATTACAATTGCACGCAATTAATATGCTTGACACTTACACACACACACATACACGTACACAAAACTACACATATTCCGTATATTGTACCATATATTATATGCATTGTAGATTAATTATGATAAATTGAGCTGTTATCAGTGTGAACAGCGTGCCGAAGTAAAAATTTAAATTAAACAAAAAATTATAATAAAAACAAAAAAAAAAAAAAAGCAAGAACAATGATTGATGGAAATATGAATGGCCAAAAGCCAACTCCTTTTAGATTGGACAGAACTGTGTGCACTGATTATAATAAAGCGTAATTACAAATGCGTAATGCTGGACGCACTAATTGAAAATTGATAACGGACCGTTATCAGAGTACGTTGCCCGGCATAAAGATGGCACATAATTTAACGTGGCTTAATTGAAACATAGACAGCCCAGCGGAAACACATACCATATAAACTGATATAGTACATGTACATATATACATACGTATGTATGTATTTTCTCCGGCTAATGGAGATGTTATATATACCCATAGTATGTATATTGCGCAGCTGTCTGTGTTATAAAGCAGTTTGCATTTGTGGTTTCTACGGCAATTTGAGAGACGCCGCAAACAAAATTTGAAGTTAAGCATTCAAGCATTCCTTCCATTTATGTACGACGCTTCGCCTCAGCACCCAGGTAGCATTTCATAAGTAAGGCATTTCAAATCTTCCGGGAATTTTGCGTATCTGAGGCACGCGTCCTCTTGCCATTTGCCGTGAACTTCCAATATTCCCATTTGGAATCTATAGTACCTTTACCCGTCCTCTCCGAACGTCTTCCCCACCACTGCCTTACCCCTTTGTGACGTGCTCAGCCTCCATGAATTGCAAGTGCCAACGTTTCATTGGTTTTGTGCCTCTTTTATTTCACCTTCACTCATAAATTGCTCAACGAGAAATAAATCAAACTCAGACTCTTGCACTGTCGACGCTTCGAGCTGAATGTTGGTTGTTGGTTGCTCGATGCCACGGCTGCTCTACAGCAGCTCTACGGCTGTTCTCTAGTGCTTCTGCTCTCGACGCTGTCCATGTCTGGCGCCGGAGCCGAGACGTTGTCAGTAACAAATCATGCTCAGTGGGGTAGGCAGGCGGTCAGTTGGAGGGACCTACGGACAGTGAGGCTGTCGGTCAGGATGGAGACTTGTTTACGGGCTTAATACGCACTGCCCGAAAAAGAGGAAAGAAAGTGCGTGAACATTTGGCTATATATACAGAAGTATATAAGGGAATGCAAGTTTCTGGGTATGTGTGCGTGCACTAAACCAGTTACTACCGAAACGGAAGTGCGGAAATGTTTGCTATGCAAATACAACAACAACAAGGATAACGACCGCAAGTACGATATAACTTTCAACACAGCGTTAGAAAACTACGAGACGCAGTCCCGCCGGAAAATATTTAATTAGTAATGTGATTTTCATTACAAAAAAAAAAAAATACAAAATATAAGCAAATAAAACGTTTGTAGAAAAAAATGTTACTTAAAATTTTTAATTTGCTAATTAGAATACGCTTTGAAACTGGCCATTTGATGGATGACCATGACCATGAAAAACAAAGAGCAATTCATTAAATTTTTCTTTTGTCGACTTTTAAACTGATAAGTAATTGATTAAAGACCCAAATTGTGTGTGTCCAGGAAACAATTTGTCCCTGCCAAGACAAGATCTCCAAAATGCCTGTGAACCAAACAACTGTATAGAGGTGGCCGGAGAGGGCTGGCGTCGCTGCTGTCAAGGGTTACCAATATCTGCCACATTCAAAATCCAATTTCCATGTAGCCTTCCATGGGATTGCTCGTTCCAGCTCTTTAATTTAGTAATGAATATGAATAAATTATGATTGCTGCCAACAACTTTGCCAAAAAAACAAAGACATCTCTTGAACATACTCGACTCGAACTATAGCAGAAAAAACCTGAGTCATCGTTAACCTTGCAAAAAAAAAAACAAAAAAAAAAAACAAAAAATTTTGGAAGAAAAGAAAAACGCTGTAAAAGGGAACTGTAATGAAACTTTCTTTCGGTATTATTAGGGCATAACTTTTAGCATCCATAAATCTTGTTATACTTATATTTATTCTCGGTGACACTTAGCAACACATAAGCGATGCAAAAGATTTTATTAAATAACCGCAACACATTTATCATGCGATTTGCTTTGGCTCTAACTACTCCACAGCTTTGGCATTTGGCGTCACCCCAAAGGAGCAAAGATTTAGTGATTTACGTTATTTGCTGCCTGACATTAAATTCAAAATTTTATTTTATTCCTTTTAAAAAGATTTCAACAAACGACTACTTGAACCTAAGCTTAAAAACAATTAAAGCGAAAAGTTTTCAAAACGATTCATGAACCTCGCCTTCACAAGTCTACCGTTTCCAAAGATTAAATAAAAAGTCATTAATAACAAAGAACACACAATACGAGAGATTTAAAGATTGGATATAAAACATGAAAAAAGATACACGCTCGCTGAATCAAATGTTTTTGCAAAGCCAGAATAGCGGCATCATATATAGTATAGTCAGTGCAGTTGCATTATGTATGGTACATCATAAATCGATTGTATGTTAAAGGTTTCTACATACTATGATGTACATACTATATTTTATACAGGAGCTGACGAATTAGATTTTATACCCTATACCTTTAGATAAGTGGTAGGCGCCCCTAGCCTACTTTGGAGACCCTCCAAAGTAACCTCTAACATGGTCTCAAAGAAATTGATGTAGACTGTCCGTCCGTCTATATGAACGCCTTGATCTTAGAGATTATATGAGTTGAATAACCGAACATACCATTTCGACTCCATATTTCACCAGCCAAAATAAATTTGTTTTGTTTTCTTCTACCCATTAATTTTTCATTCTATATTTTATGTATCGGTATCTGCTATACTTTCTTAATTTGGTTAGTGTCAACAGTGTTCACAACGTTCATAATAATGAAAAAAAAGTGGATATCTCTTTGTTTTATAATATGCTAAGGTTATTACTTTCCATCGATTTTGGCAAAATGATTGCCGGCTCTATCAATGTGACTACTACATCGACTTTCTATCATTTTTAATAGAGTACCTGTTCCTCCCGCAACTCGATCTGACAGCAGTCTTATCACTTAGAAGCCTGTACGATAGGGATGGGCATCGCGTACTCGAATATCGATATTCAGTATCGATGTGTATCGGATGAAACCGATGTAAAAAATCGATGCATCGACCAAACAATATCGATATCTCGATATATCGCCCAAAAAATTTGTATGAATAATATCAGTTTTAAAATAATAAGTCATACATAAATTCAGACACAAACAAATAATCAGTTAATCTGGAATTCTGACAATTATTCCAAAACGCTGGTTTTTAGTTTAAATTAGAAAGGCTCCAAAAAATCGTCTACACAAGCCAAAGGCCGGTTCCGTTCGTCGGTCATTATCCTCCCTGCAAGGGAAAATGATCGCTCCGAGGTAACAGACGTCGTAACAGCCGGAACAAATATCCTTGCTAGATTGTAAAGATTCAACAATTGTGTCGACAGCTCCCATATGGTAAGTGGATTGGAGTCCAGCGGAGACTGTTGGCGTGAAAAAAAACTTTCATCTCCGTTCTCGCAATACTTTTTGGATCTTCCGTATCTAAATGCAATACAGGATTGCTCACGGCAACAATGTGTTTTCCCAAAAATAATTTTTCTGATGAAATGGTAATGTGCAGCGACTTAGCCAGAATGTTGTTTCCCGACGTCTCCAATTTTTTCCCCGATGCAGTCAAATCTTTTTCTATGCCCGAAGTGGCCATTCCACCTTGCACGCTTAGTTTTGGCGCCGAATTCGTAAATATCGTCAGTATCGGATGAAAATATCGATATCGGATATATCGTCGAACATGGATATCGATACAAAATAGTCGACTTCCAAAGAAAGAATATCGATATTCCGATATATCGATACACTATCGCCCATCCCTACTGTACGATCTCTTATTGGAGCGGCATCCTTAAAAGCCATCTTCGTCTCACGCCTAGGGCTATCGAAGGTGTCATTAAGCATTTCGTTTGCTAAAATCTCAAAATTTTTTCTTCAGATAAAATTAAAATTTTTGAATTTAATTTCAAAAAGTTTGTATAAAGTCGGGCGCGGACGAATTGGGTATACACTGTACCACCACATTGCGGCGAATTGTTCACCAAAAACGGTTTTTGACCGATCGGTCCTATGAGGGCTTTATGATATAGTCAACCAATGTTGAACAAATTTGGTACAGTGCTGGGGAACTCTAAAAAACTACCAAACATAATTTGGTTACGATATCTTAATAAACAAACAAACTATCCATCCAAAAATTTTTATTTTTTTCGAGGTCCTCTGAAACACCCCTGCGGGAGCTATATAATATGACCCGATATCAAAAAAATAAAATATTCTTGTCCGACTAAATAGTAACTAATAAAGCATCTTATCTGAAAATTTTGGCTCTATCTCTTACCATCCCTGAGATCTAGGTGTTCAAAATGGCAGAGAGACATGGGTATATCGACTTCTCTAGTCACCCTGATCAAACTTTAGGTAACTTTGGGGGGTCTCCGACGTTTCCTTCTGTATGTTACATACATTTTCGGCTTGCACAAACTTAATATACGCTTTGTACCATACGGTACAGGGTATAAAAAGCCAAAAGAGCATAGGACGGATCGGTCAAAAATTTGTTGCAAAATTCGTCTGTCGCCCGACTTTAACGTACGCCATCTTTTTATTTTATTTCTTAAGAATCTCGCACAGTTAACCTTTTTTGTCGCACCCTTTTTTTTTGTTGACTGTTATGTACGTGTATTCACAAGATGAAAAACTTTCTTTATCTGATTGAATGATAAGCATTTACTACATCTTGGTTTCTTGGTGAAATGTCCTTGGCGTCCTGTCATGATAAAATCAGTACAAAAGCAATACCTTCTTTTTGTTTTCGGGGAAAATTGGAATCTAAACATCTGACTTCTCCAAGCAATTGTAGCATATTCATTAACTATACTTCGGTCTTTATGCGTTTATCGAACTTCTTAATCTCATTGCTTTTGTCGTGCCGTTTACAATTTTGTAGATCCAATTTTTCATTACACCAGCATTTCAGTGCCTTAGGTTGTAACTGCAATAGTTTGTATAAGTTTCTCTCTTGCGATCGTTCTACTTCTTTTACCACTTTTTCTAACTTGTGGCATCTTGAGACAGAGAATTTCAAAGCGACGTATTTTTTTTGTTCATAAAGCACAATAGGTCGTTCTCGTGTAAAGCTAATTCATTTTATCATCTAGAAAAATTCCGTATTGTCGTAGGACCGTAAAATATGTTTGAGTAGAGGTATACTGAGTAGGCTGCATGCTAAGCTCTTTTTAAATTGCATACATTAAACTGTTTGTTTTAAAAAAATAGTTTTTGTTGTACATGTGATTTTAATTGAAGTTTTTTTTATGCAACAAAAGGGTTAAAAAGTGCAAAGTGCAAGCAGTTAAGGGCATTTTTAGGCTGGTACTATTGGGTCGCTTTGTCTGTCATTTTCTTGCATGTGACACGCAAGTCAGGAAAACAACTTTTCTAGAACGGCGCAAATCGGGCAAACTTGCCCTTATGACGGCTAATGTGGAAAAGGTGGCAAATTGAGGTCTGATGTTTGTAAAAGGTACCTACCTCTAATCTGCAAACAAATCGTTTGATCTATATACATTTGGACCTTAACATCAGTCAGGTCAGCGGCTTATAGTGGCCGGTAAATGGATAAAAAAAAAACAAAAAAAATTAAAAAAGAAACAACTATGCTTATTAACTGACTAAATACTAAAACATGTTAAAAGTCGGAGGTACATTTTTTTTCTGTGTTTAACCAGTTGATTTCCCTTAGGAAGAGCTAGCTAATAAACTTTAAGCAAAATAGCAACATTAAGAGAATAAAACTGCTTTGGTTGGATTTTGGCTTCGGCCAACTTCAATGGACCAAAAAGCTAAATGCAAACAATATGAGACTGTTGTTTGGCTTTAAATATGAGCACCCGCTGAGATTTTATAGCAGCTAAGTTTAAATTATTAAATATTTCATGTCTAGAAACGGCAAGCAAAGTTAGCTCATTTGCCCTTTTATTATTTTTAAAAAGTACTTGATTAATTCTAGTGCTTTTTAGCTGCCATAAAGAGTGCTATAAAAAAATTAAAGCTTGCTGTAAGCGTTTGAACTCAACTTTGGCATTTCAGTCAAAAGCTTACGAAAGCACTAAAGCTTTGTAGAAAGAGCTTTTAGAGGATTTTATCCTGTCGCTTTTAAGACAATTTTTTCATATAAACGAACCTAACTAGCTATGCACTATGTTGTTTTCCATCTTTTTAAACATTGGTGACAACAATTGGCTAACACTGTTGCCTCATGTGTGTTGGCAATGCTGTTGCTTAAAGCGACATCTGGCGCTTGAATAGCTCTTACAGTGGTTTGAGGGCCCTTGACTTCCCTTCCACGCGTAAGATAAATGACACTTAACATTCATTCTAATGGCATAAAACAAAAGCAAGCACATTAGCAGCTTCCTGTTCACACACGCACACGCAGTCACACATATGTACATACACACACATCTATCTACTTAAAGACACACATGCTACATACGCTTGGGAACCACATTCATCTAATATGCATATTCATAAGAGCAAGGGTCGAAAGTATTTTCATAAGCATAAATTCTCATTTCTGTTGCATTTCCTCGATCGCCATTTTCTTTTGTTCCTGGCTCTTTTATCTTTATGCAGACTACAACATACTACATAATTTCTTTCCCCAATTTCGAGCATCCTGCTGCACTGGCAAAAATGTAGAGAAAGTAAGCACACCAAATATCAAGTATACGCCGCACGGACTCAGCAAGTCGTTTGGCAAGGCTTATTTGGCCATTTTGTTTTGCTTTTGTTTTTGCACAGTGCATTTAAGCTACGGCTTCGTTGGGAGTGTTGAAAAGTGAGGAAAGAGTTGGTAAAATTGTTGTTTTTCATTATTATTATTTTTTTTTTTTTGTTAAGTTCTCACAGTTTGCATTTGCACGCATCGGTCCGTAAATTTATGCATTCGGCTATGTGAACGTAATAAACAAGACCTTCAACCGACAACGTCGCCGTTGTCGTTGCTCTTGCTGTTTTGTTGCCACGGTCTTTCCCGGTTACTGCCGTTCGGTCCAAGCTCTGGCCATGCTGTTGGTCATTCTGTAGTCATAGTTGTAGTTGTAGTTGAAGCCATTGCCGGCCGCCAGACTTTTATGCGTAGATATTAAATGTGTTTCCTGGCACTTTATTCCGTTGTCGTTGTAGTTGTTGTTGTTGCTGCCGTATGTGTGTATATGCTGACTGTTGTGGAACTTTACTGGCACACTCTTCACCCAGCCGTGCGCACATTGGCACAAATGTGCGAATATTATTTTGAAAAGCGATAAACTTTAGTTACGCACAAAAATAGAAATAGAAATTGAAATAGAATAGGCAACAAAAAGAAAATGTAACATGCGCATAGATTTGCTTCGTCAAGCAATCATTGCCACACATTTCCATGCAAAAAAAAATATACATATATACCTAGATATAAAAAAAAAAATGGAAAAACATACTACAAACCCGAACCAAACTCACACACATACATAAAACTTTGCCAATTTCAATAACAACATTTCATTTCGTTTCGTGCAGTACTTGTGTTAAAGCGGGAGCGGGCACCAGTTGGAGGTGCGTCGAGGGTGACTAAAGTGCTCGAATTGCTCAGCTTTTTGGCGTCAATGTACAAGCATGTTATAGTACATACTCCGTGGCCTTAGCCGTTGCACTTTTTGAGCTCCGACTGTTTTCCCCTACTCAGCTTCTCAGTCCGTTATGTCCGCTGAGCCCGTTTATCCCCAGCCAACCAACACCACAATGCGAAAGGAAATTCATAAAAATGTTAATTTTTCCGGCGGAAATATAATTTATGTAAAGCGTGGCATTGCATGGATTGCAGCTGAGAGGACCAGGGTACCGCTTGGCTTTCCTGATGTGTGTGTGTGTGTGCGTGTGAGTGCAGTGATTGCAGTTTAAAATGCCTGGAAACATATCCGGTGTGAATTACACAAAGAAGTGTAGATGCCCGACTGCACTTCAATTGCATTGCCGTAATAAATGCAATTTCAATAAATTCATTTACATAGTTAACCATATTTCATTTTGTTTCATTTATTTACTTTTTTCGGTAGCGTGGCATGGTACAAAAAACAACTGCATTTGAAATTTCTACAGATACTTTCAGCTGTAATTAATACAAGATAATTCAAATCTCTCCCTCTCTATCGCGCACACACTCCTTTTTTCATCAAGCTTATCTCGGCTCGCAGCTGCTACCAAGATATTAGAAAGGGTTCAAGTACCTGAAACGCTCACGTGTTGACCAGTCACATTGCGATGTTGGCATGACCATTAATCTTTGCAAGAAGGTAATTGCTTAGCAATTATCCTTTGGGAATACCATCGCTGGGGTTTTCGCAAGTACCCACACTTACTTGTATTACACCAACGCCCGGCAGCTTATGCTCTCATATGGTACATAAGAATGCGGCGCTGTATGCGGTTGCAGTTCAGCGGAAGTCAACGCAACGCCAAAGGCAACAGCTGTATGCTGCATGCGCTTGCCCCTAACATTACCCTCCACCACCCCTACATAGCCACATATCCAAATAGACCAATCCCTCTCTCTCCCTCCCTCTTTCTCTCTGTCACTCTCTCACTATGTGCACCAATGTTAGTAGGACACAATCAACCAGCCTGGCAACCCTGACAACGGGGTTGCGGAGCAGTGACTCAGCTTTACCGTCAAGCTGCGCCTGCATTGTGTTAATGCTTTTTGTTAAGCTGCAGTGCACCGAATGCCACGGGACAGTGTGGCAGTGTGGCGGGGAGGCAAGGCGCGACACTATTGTGTGTTTCTTTTTGCAGTGTTTGTTACACAACAACAACAACAGAAACAACAACAACATGACATGTACTAAAACAACTACAACAGCACCGTGGAGGAGAGGGGATGTCACACATTTGCATGCTGCAGATACTTTAAAATTAGACACACTGTAAATGAAATGTTTGGCTTATGTAATCTCAGCAGTCCTAAAGTATTTACTTTTCACCTTTACACCTACCTATACATACATACATGAGGGTAAGCAAGTACGTACATATGTATGTATGTATATGTATCTAGAACGCACTAGTCGTTAGTTTCAGTACGAAGTACATATATAATCAAGCTTAAGTTGTCAAAAACTTTGGCAGCGCCACCTAGCGCATGGACAAACTTGCAATTTTCCAAAAATACCCAAAAACAAACACACAAAAAAAAAAACTAAGAATAAGAATGAAAATGGAATAAAAAAGGTAACTCTAAAAATTGTTGAAGCACAAACGCACGTTATAATATTATAAAACGCCAACAATAACAAAGCGAATGAAAACCCTGTTTTAAATACCAAATACCAAACATTGTATACTCTTTCCGCCCAAGCAATAATTAAGCAAAGCTTTCCCTTCTTTTCAATTGGAAGGAATGATTCTCATGCTGATTGTTCGTTGTAATGAACAGCATCAAAAGATAAAAACTATATTTTACATGCTGTCTCTTTACGTAAAAACATGTCTTTTGTCTTGGTTTAATTTTTATTTGATTTAAAGCAAAAAATATATCTCCAGTTGGTATTCGTGAAACAGTACGATTTATTCAGTGTTTATTCTACAGAGCAATTTAAAAAAATATCCTTTCATAATATCTAAAATATAATAATAATAATTTGCCAGTTTTTTACATTGCTTTATTCTACACTTTTTTGAAAAGTTAGGTCAAAATCGGATTCGATCATGAAGAAAAGTCGTTGTTCTTGATTTTCTTCACGCCACATGTTTGAAGTTAGGTTATGTTTACAAACATCTGACTATAAATCAAACTGTTATGATTTTGATATTCTGCCAACAAAGTTGGATTGAGGACCAGTGTGCATTGAATGGACTCATTGGAGCGCAATCAATCATGGCATTTTTCTTAAATTTATAAAACTGGTTATCACCTGGAAGATTTCAAATAAAATTACATTGAAAATACAAATTTTTTGGTGGTTTTTTGAATTTCGCAGATCTTAGAAGATTGGTTTAGTATATACATATTTGTTTGTATTAGTTAAATCAACGCTAGGATTGAAAGAAATATTTAATTTGTAAAAAAATTTTTCCTTTTAGTGGTCTACGCAGTACGAAATATTTCGCACGAAATGACAAAACTTCATATAAAAAAAATATCCCAAATGGGATTTTTTTTTTTTTTATGTGAAGTTTTGCGTTTCCGCGCGAAATATTTCGTGCTGCGTATAGGCCTTTTAATAAAAACTGAGTAAGATGTTAATATGTACTACACTCGCCCTTTCAGGGACTGACTATGCTAGTTGCGAGTTAATATGAAAAAAAAATACCTTGTTTTGTCAAGATTTACCTTCATGACAAAGTTCGTATGCTTTCTTTGAAGGTATCAGCCATAAGCAGAAGCAACTACAAGAACAACAACGACCTGATGAAACGATAAAGTTAAGGCAGTAGAGCCAAAGGGGCTGCAGGAGGCATAGGAATCGCAGCTAGTCTAGGCCAGCTAGCTAAAACTGGAGCATGGAAGAAGTAAAACAGCTGCTATTTGGACAATGGCATCCTGTCGCAGCTCAACTAGGAAACTTCGCACCCACTTCCGAGACCCTTTGAGAACTCTACAGGCAGCCCCAACAATGGCAGCAGAAGCAGCAACAAATCGTCGAAATAAATGAAGCGCACTGGGCGAAATCAGTAAAAGTTTTTCCACAATTTTTCTTTCTTACAATAGCAATGCGTTGTCGTGCTCCAAGCCAAACCAAGACCCAACGCGATATCCAAGTTGTTGTTGGGTTTGTTACGCCGGTACTCTGCGACAATCTTTAGATTTTGGATTTTTAGCTTAACGTTGAAAGAGGCTAGCGCGTGAGGCTGTCTCTCTCTCTCGCTTTCTCTCTCGGTCTGTTGACTAACAAATTTAGGTTGGCTCTAACAAAAAGTTTGTTTTGAATTGTAAGTAATTTTTGATACCTAGACATTGCCAGTTCTAAATACTCGCACATACATACATATATACGACTATGTATGTATGTGTACCTTTACTCGGGAGTTATGTATTTTGAAGTATGCGTGTAGTCCTCAAGCGTTCACATTCAGTCAATTAAAAGAGTTGTTGTTGCTGTTGTTGTTCTTGGAGTTTTTTTTGTTGATCTTGTTGTTATTTTTGTTTTTGTTATTGTCGATGCCCTGGTGCGCCTCATAAATTTGTGCATAACTGTCAAAAGCAATTGCCCTTAGCTTTTGCGGTAGTTTAAACTTTGATGATATATATATTCATATTTATGTATAGTATGTATATTATTTTACTACACAGCTTTATATAAACACATACTATACAATGCGTCATATACATGAATACATACAGACTCGCGTGATATTGTGGGTGTTTGTGTGTAATGCAAATCGGCATATTGTGTGTTCTGACAATAGCAGATGCCGTGACATTGTTGTTGCTGCTGCTGTTGCTGTCTTTTTGGGGGAAACGCCAGGATGGCAGCTTGAAAGCCTGCCCCACGTTTCCAGTCTATTGTCTGGCTGAGCAACGTCATATAAGTTTATATAGGTATAGGTGTACACGTGTGCGTGTATCTGAATGTAGGTATTTGTATGTGTGTGTGTGTGTGTGTGGGGATGATAGCGCGTGTGTGAGCACTTAACATGCCAGTCAATTTATACTAATTGTAAGTGTCAGATACATTTGTCAAAATTTAAGTTATGGTTTTTGTTTTGCACTGCGGTTACTTGTCTTCTTTGTTGTTGCTCTTGTTTCTGATACAGCTGCCTTTTTGTTTGTTGTTCTCTTTGTTTCTCTTTTGTGGCTCTGGCTCCTGTTATTTTATGCCGATTTCGATGTTTTTGAAAAAAATTGTATTTTAGCTGTTGCCTTGTTGCCGAACTTGAACCACTAACCACGGTGAAAATCGCCCACATCGAAATCGGCTTATATGATACATAAACATGTCGACAAGCAAATTTACTTCTAATTTTAGTTCCATTTTGGTTTATTGCATAAATTTTATAAATATTGTTGAATTCCTCGTATGAGAAAAGAATTATGTTACTTTTATATTTACTTAAGTCATCACCATACCACAAATAAGTACTGTAGTGTCGCTTGTCGCACTAAAACTTCATACATTTTTTTTATAGCCCAAAAGTAGGCAATAGAATTTTTTATCTATTCATGTTAGTTTGAGTACCTAATAGTTTTTATTAAGCTAATGCTTTTAGTAGTAAAATATACTTTCTATACAAATTAGTTTGGTGTTAGTTTTTTTTTTTTGATATTTATTGAATTTGTAAATTATTATTAATAGGTAATTAATTACATTTTAATGTCTAGAGGGTAATTTGTTGTGTGTCGCCGTCTGTGAGCTGATTAAGGAGGGCGAGTAGTGTTAGAAAATTTATAATTTCTCCAACGCCATTATCTTTGTCTATCTTTTCGCCTATGGTATGGCTGACTTGGATGAGTTTAAACCAAGTTTTTCCGAAAGTGAGCTGCATAGAGTTCGATCGTGCAAGCAGTGAAAAAAACTTGCAAGTTATTTAAAAAGAAAAATTGTGCAGTGTTATTCAACTATATAAAATAGTGTGATATATAATTTTTTTTTTGTTATATACCATTGGCCATTTTTTGAAGGTCGTTAGAACACTCATTGGGAAGAAACTGCCTCAACCATTACTATAATTAGGAGATTGTGAAACTTATTTTTTTTTGGTGCCATTCCAAAAAAAAATGTGTAAATATTGTAGTACCCAAATAAAATAATATAGGTGCATATTTTTTTTATAATTTTAATTTTTTTTAATTAATTTTTTAGCCTTTTAAATCACATCAAAAATGTTGCACAATTCGGGCTAAAAAGCATTCAGAAATTAAATTTATTAATTTTTTTCCCCCGGTACCCCCCGAATAATTTTTTTTGTGCCAATTCCCCAACAAGGGTAAAATTATTAGCCTCGTGGCCTTTATATAAAGAAAAAAAAAAATAATAATAATAATTTGTCATTTATTAATACAAGTTAAAGATTTAGTCTTTGTTTTTATTAACACGAGCCAACGCAGCTCAAACCGGTTGGGGTTCCGTTTATTACTCCCTCATTCAATCTTAAATTATTATAATGGAAAGCTTAATAAAACTAAGTATCTAGCATAATCAGCAGTTCTGCAAAAGCGGGCATTGTTGCAGTCGTCAGCGTAGATCGATTCCATTGTTGCAGAAGTGCTACACAAGCGAATCGGAAGTGGCGTATCGGGTATCCGATGCCGATTCGACGAGATCACCGACCTCTTGGATCGTGGTAGCTGGTCGATGATCTTAACTCTTCCCTCTTTAAACGTCCACGTCCCGGGGACCAGATGTCGATGAAGTCTCTCTGTTATGCACGGCGGCTCGAGGTAACTCTAGGCTCACGCTGGGTACACGCCTGCATGGGCCTATGACAACTTTGCACCATAAGACACCGAAGGCAAGAATGACGGCAATCATGACGGCTACGTCGACTGTTATTGTGGCGCGGTAGTGGTCTCCTAACTCGGCGATACGGTTAATGTTTTCCACGCCGATCGCGTGTACGTAGCCCAAGTCAAGAGTGCTTTTTCTCTCCGTTATTTTTGAGAGAACGGGAGGAGTTATCTGTACAGCGGTTGACAGCTTGTTGGTGAAACGCATACCAGCTAGTTCGATGGTTTCATTTTCCAGGCGAATCAAGTAAGTCCCGCTAAGAAATTTCACACCAGCGGAGCTTGTCATATTGCCACGGTAGTTGGACGCAAAGATAACGTCATCTTTTAGCAGTTCAATGACTTCTTCGTCCGTGTTTCGGTACGTACATCTCGCGTCGCCTCCTTTTAGGAGCCTCGGGATGCAGTCGCTCTCATCTAGCTTGCGTACTGCGGCTTGGTTGCATATTGTCGTATTCGATATAGTGCCGCATGGTGCGATGACGCCGAACGTCTCATGTCGGCTGGTAAGCATTGTTGAAAACGGAAGGTCGATTTTCTTCCCCTGATAGATGGGTGACCGGACGATTAGTGCGTCGAAGACTTCATTGCGCACTTTGGGGATTGCCAGCACGTACCGTAGGATTGTGCCGTTGGTATATACGGACGGTTGTCCGTATTCTATAGCCTCAACGTCGTTGTTGAATGGTATTGTGTCAACTTCCGCGAGTATGTCGTTCATTTCCCGTTTGTCTAGGAGGTTGGTGTTGACGACCAAGCTTTTTGCTAGCTGGCATGCCAAAATCAAGTCGTTGACTTTCTCGTTAATCACAGAAAGTTTGTGAACCAACAGTTGTTCAGCGGCCAGGTCATCCGACGAGCGAATTGCGTTGTTGAACCGGGATAGCAACTCATTAGTTCTGTTGGCCATTTCCGCGGTTACCTCGAGATGTTGGGTCGAATCGATAAGATTCTCTCGGTGAGGTCTTCTAGGGCGGCAAGGTCCACGACGTGTATTAAGTTAAAGAATCTTTTCCATTTTTTTTGTGAATACGTTAGTATAAAACTGTTGTTACGTGTAATGTAATTGTATGTATTGCTTAATGCTGTAAGATTTACGATTTACTTTACTTTAATTAAATTTCAGTAATTTAGGTTTAAGTATAAGAATTTGCTATATATTTTTTGTGAATTTAAATTTGTAGGTGTATTGTCTTTGTGTAGTCAAGGAAAGCAAATTGAAAATTATTTTTTAATAAATTGTAATTTGTTTCTATTTATTGTATTTTTTGTGTCAATGGAGAACATAAAAAAAAAAATAAAGTTCCATTGCAAGCAAGTGCTTTTTTATTTTACTTATATTAAGTTTACTTATGTTCTGTTTGCTTAGCGGG
Source organism: Chymomyza fuscimana (assembly GCA_949987675.1). NCBI lineage: Eukaryota > Metazoa > Arthropoda > Insecta > Diptera > Drosophilidae > Chymomyza > Chymomyza fuscimana. The sequence continues at coordinate 92,107,724 of OX465088.1, forward strand.
TTAGTTGTTAGTAGCTTGTGGGGAAATCTGTCCCATCTTTTTGTGCGACTTTAGGCGCATTGGCTTGCTTCAGCAGAGGCCTACCCCAACAATTTTGGGCTTAAGCTGATGTCTTGCAGTATTGCGTCATTTAACCATGGTGGGTCGTGTTTCGTTGTTTCTGCTTTTGGCAGCATAAACGAGGTGTCGTTTCCCACTTACCGGCTGACCAATATTTTAAATTTAGTATTCTGCAGTCAGCATTTTTATATTTTATATATTTTTTCATTGCATTTTTGCTTAGTGACAGACTTTTCATTTGTTTCGTTTGCGTTTTATTTTTTGCATTACGACATATAAAAAATTTTTATTTTTTTGTTAATTTTTGTTGGATCATGTTGTGATTCAATAATTTAACACAAACTCATCACATCATGGGGGGTCGCAGTTTCCGTTTTGGATCCTGGTTAGGTACCTACTAGGGTACGACTTGTCCCACTTACAGACCGACAGTTTTAACATGATCTAATATGGTATTTATAACTTTTCTTGTAAGTCTGTTTTAACATGGGCTTTATGTAGCTTTTTGCCCGTTTGAGTGGTTATTGTAACGTTTTTATTTTCGACCACCATTTCTTTTTTATATCTTGGCTTTAATTTGCTCTTTATTTGTTTAATTGCGATATAAACTGTATCGCCAGGCTTATATGTTATAGGCTGTTGCCTTTTTTTGTTCGCTATACAATTTATTTGGCATTGGTTCTGAATAAGCAAACCTCTGACATCGTTGTTCAGTTTATCCCTAGGATTTACTGCCTGAGTATAGTTAACTCTCTCAGATCTGTTAAAAAAGATGTCGGTTGGTTTATGCTTCGTCACCGAATGGATGGAGTTGTTATAGCGGTCGACTGCCGTATAGACGAGTTCTTTGGCGTTTATGTAGTCTAGTTCATTTTTTAGGCAGCGACAAATTTCGATCAGTGTAGAGTGAAACCTTCCACTTGACCGTTTACCTCACTTCTCTGAGTGGGCGTTAAGTAAATCTCTATTTGAAGGTTGCGCAAGTAGTTCGTAACGAGAGGTGTTAATAGTCCTCTTTCGTTATCGCACACTATTAGCCTCGGTGCAGAAAAGTAGTGGATAACTTTGCTTAGCTTGTATCTTAACTCTAAAGCAGACTTGTTTTTGACATGGAATAGTTTTGCAAATTTTGAAAATTTGTCTAAGCAGCTCAGAAATTTCTCTTTCTGAATTTCGAAAATATCGATATGGAGAATTTCACACGGACAATTTGGGACAGGTGTGGCCTGAAGCTTAGGCTTGGCAGGATGTCTGTCATACTTGTTAATTTTGCAAGTTTCACATCCTGAAGTATATTTTCTAACTGAGCTGAGCATTCTGGGAAAATAGAATTTTTCCAAGATTTGCTGTGTGTTTTCGCTCGGACCACGGTGTGCTCTCTTATGCTCATTTTCTATTATTTCGCATATCTGGTTTTCGTCGGTGACGTCCTGTACTATTCTTTGCGCAATTCTAATTTTATATAGAGTGAAGTGGGCGAGGTACACCTCTTGCAGAGCCTGCAACGAGCCCTCGGGCATTTTTATGCCGTTAACTATATTGGGTCTCAAAAAGGTTTTTAGAGATATTGCTATCTCGGCATGGCCGAGTTGTGGTTGTTTCACGTAAATCCTCTTAAAGTTTGGATGAGGATGCTGGATCTCCTGTGAGGAGTCACCCAATTCGAAAATTATTTGTAGCCGAAAGACATTGATGGGTGATTCCACATGGTAAATTAAGTCTGTGCTGTCGTTGTCGGCACTGTGGATTGTTGCATTGTCGGAGGATGAATTGGCCCCTTCAGAAGCAGAGTCAGTCTCGGAACACTGCCCCATTATTGCAGCCGCGGTAGCGCCCCCTTCTGACGCTGTATCTGTGTCTTCAGTATAGTCAGTAATAGTTAATTGGGGTGCCGGGGTAAGGTGATGCAAGGATGTTGGTAATCGCGACAGCGCGTCTGCCACCATGTTTGAGTTCCCAGGTTTGTAGAAAAGTTCACAATTATACTCTTCGATGCGTGCCTTCCACCTTTTTAATTTAGCGTTGTAGTTTCTATTACCAAGGGCAAAAGTTAAGGGTTGGTGGTCAGTGTATATGCGGACCAGCTTAGTGCCGTAAAGGTACGATCTTAAGTTATCCAAGGCCCACACAATGGCGAGCATTTCTTTCTCGTTGGTAGCATAGTTCTCTTCCGTTTTATTCAGAGAACGCGAGATAAATGCAATAGGCCTCTCTTTACCTGTCTCACCTTGAGATAACACTGCGCCGATTGCATAGTTTGATGCATCTGTTGTGAGATTGAATGGCTTAGTGAAATCGGGGAAAGCCAACACTTCTGTGGAAACTAGGAGGGTTTTCAGAGCGTTAAACGCTCGAAGCTCCTCTCTGTTCAAGTGTATTGGAACATTTTTTGATTTGGTTGCGCGAACCTGAGCGTTTTCCCCCCTGGTCAGGTTGGTCAATGGTTTTGCCACTTTAGCATAGTCTTGGATAAATTTCCGGTAATAGGATGTCATTCCCAAAAAGCTCTTGAGGTTTTTCAAATTAGTGGGTGGTAGCATGGTGTTGATTGCTTCGACCTTTTTTTGGTCGGGTGAAATGCCCTTGTCAGAGATCAAGTAACCCAAAAATACAACTTCCGTTTGCAAAAACTGTGTCTTTTCAAGGTTGACCTTAAGGCCTGCATCTTGCAGCCTTTGGAAAATAGTTTCTACATTTGCGAGGTGGTCACCGAAATTTTTTCCGAAATCTATTATGTCGTCAATATAGACGTAACAAATTTTGCCAATAAATTCTCTGAGCACGTCGTCTATCATTCGCTGAAAGATGGCTGGGGCATTTTTTAGCCCAAATGGTAATCTTAAGAACTCGTATTTTCCATTCATCGTGGAAAATGCTGTCTTAGGAATGTCAGATGGTTTCATTGGGATTTGATGAAAGCCTGAGGTTAGATCAATCGTCGTAAAGTACGACGAGTTGCCAAGGCTGGCCAGTGTAGAATTTATGTCTGGGATGGGATAGGTATCTGCAATGGTTACCGCATTAAGTCGTTTATAGTCGATAACCATCCGATACTGTTGTTTCCCGTCGGGCTTGGGTTTTTTGGGCACTACCCAAATCGGCGAGTTATAACCGCTTTTCGTGGGGCGGATCATGCGCCCATCTAATAACTCTTTAACCTGCCTATCCACTTCTTCTCGCATACAGACGGGGTATGGATAGCTCTTCGAGTAGATTACTTCGTCGGTTGTAGTCTTTATTTCAGCTACAACTGAAGTGTCTATGGAATCCCCCAACTTAAGAGGCCCAAACAATTCGGAAAATTTCTTAATCAGTGCTTCGAGTCTCAGCCTGACATCCGCCGGTAAATCATCACGGATGGCGTAACTAATCCCCTTTGAAATCATTGATTTCAATTGGATAGTAACACCTGGGCTTATTTTTAGCGTGTTATATTTTCGATCTATTAGTGCTTCGACTATTTTTAGTGTGTCGTCACCGATGATACCATCGAAATCATAAAGAAAGGGCAATTGGAAAAAGGTTGTCAAGCAATTATTGCCGTATTTCGAAAAAAAATGTCCTGAGACATATTGTTTGATGTAAATGTTCCCACCCGCGGTGCGCACTGGGAACGGTTTACGCAAGGCCTTTGTGTCTCCCTCGACCCCTGGTCCAATATAGTTATTATTGGCCCCTGTGTCGATCAGGAACCGCAAGACACGGCCTGCCCTACAACAGTATTCTAAGTAGGGGACGCTGGAGAGGCATCGTTCATAAAATTCGATCCTCCCTGTACCGCGTCCGTGTCGATGTAATCGAGCGGTTCGGCCTCGTTGAACATTGTGTACAAACGCCGCTGATTACTGTTGTTCCCCACTAAATCTGACCTTCTTTGCAGCGAAGGTTGAAAAGGGGGGCGATTCATATAGTTGACCTGTCTCGTTTGGACGGAGGGATCAACCTCCATCCGCTCCACTTCTGAGTTGGCTGATTTAATTTGATTTGCCCCTCGAGGTGGATAATGGTTTCTCTGGGAGAAATTGGAAGCACCTTTTTTCCCACCCTGTTTTCTAGGTGGTAGAGGTGGCCCTTGGGAGCGCCATGGAGGCTCTTGCTCATGGAATTGCCGTGACATTGCGTTGGTGGGCACCGTTACTCGGTTTGGTCTGGAGCGACTAGTGTCATGCAGCGTGTAATTACGACACGAAAAGTTCTGCATCTCTAAACAAATAGAGTAGGCCTCCGGGAGTGTTGTTGGCCTTTGCAGGAGTAAAAATTTGGATAATTCCCCATTAACCCCGCGGATGAAGACATCAAGGGCACGATTTCGGTAATTCTCAGTGAGAACTGCCATTCCACCCTCGGGGTATACGTCGGTTTTTAGTTTGTTTATGATGAGTGAGAATTGGTGGTTTACACGAGCGTAGAACTCGTCAATTCTCATCCCTTTCTGCGTTAACTGATTAAGTTGGTGTTCGAGGGTAGGTATATCGCGTTTATCTGCATAGTGTAGCGACAAACACTTTTTGATATCCCCCCAGCTCTCCGCAAAGATGTTGTAGGAATTTAGTGCGGTGTCAGCCGGACCACGAATCTTGCCCCTTATGTGCTGCAGGATGGCTCGATTAATGGGTTTTTCTTGCACAATAGCATAATCCCCCAGGACTTGTTCTACCGAATTTATCCACGACACATATTGTGTCATGGAGCCCTCGAAGATTTGTAACTCTTTCACGCAGTCGGGCAACCGACTTATCGCCATGAGGTCACTTTCATCACGGGGGCGCCTTGTTTCGGCAGCACCGGCTGCGATTGAGGAGGTTTTATTTTCGGCTTCCATTGCAGCCAGACGATTTTCAACCGCTCTCGATTTGTCGAGGAGCATATTCATTGCCCCCGTGAGTTCAGTAATTTGTTTTTGCATGACCTCCATTTTTATAATATGTTTTTAGTAGGAATAGTAAATGGTACTCACAAGGACTGGATGTACATTCAGTCAACTTCCTTAACCGTCGGTTCCCTTTTAATTGTGTGCTGGTTTTTTGTTAGACCCTTCCTTCCTTCTGTCTCGATATTGTCGGTGTGGGTGTTCCTCCCGTTCAATCTTTTTTATTGTAGTTTTAGAGATTGGAGTAATGTTAATTTTGCCTCTCTTCTCTTTTTTATTAAGCACTGTTATTGAGGAAGATTTTTTTTTATCACTTTTAACAGAGGAAAAAGGTTATAAAATTTTTCGCGACATTAATCGATTTTGGGAAAATAAATCCGACGGTCCCTGCTCGGGCGCCAGTTAAAGATTTAGTCTTTGTTTTTATTAACACGAGCCAACGCAGCTCAAACCGGTTGGGGTTCCGTTTATTACTCCCTCATTCAATCTTAAATTATTATAATGGAAAGCTTAATAAAACTAAGTATCTAGCATAATCAGCAGTTCTGCAAAAGCGGGCATTGTTGCAGTCGTCAGCGTAGATCGATTCCATTGTTGCAGAAGTGCTACACAAGCGAATCGGAAGTGGCGTATCGGGTATCCGATGCCGATTCGACGAGATCACCGACCTCTTGGATCGTGGTAGCTGGTCGATGATCTTAACTTACATATTCTATTTTATTTACTAGTCTCTATATAATTTGTTTGTTAAATAAAGAGAATATGCTTAAGTAATTTTTTTTGTTTTTGCTCAAAATTTTTTTTGTTGTGTGCTAGCAGCATGCATAATCTTTGCAAGTGATTTAGTAAATATAATTTTCTTTTTGTGTGAAAGGCAACAAAAAAAAAATTTTTGTAATAAAAGAACAAGCCCTTCAGTGCCTAATATATAAAATTGCATAATAGTGCAATTCGCAAAAGCATCTAAAACTTTTGGTTTTTTTCAGTGAGAGCTATATAGTACAATATATCCCCATCTTGGAAAAAAAGAAAAAAAATTAGCTGCCCTCGAAATACCAAGATTAGGTGGACAGTCAGATATAGGCACAGAGTATAAAAATATGGCCACAGACTTTCCGTCGCGGTCGACTTTGAGATACTCTGTACCATCTCAAAAACACAAATAAATTAAACCGATTACGAACTCAAACACATCATAGTGCTTAGTTAGTTCAAAAAACTTGTAGCAGCCTTTAGATACAATATATTCATAAACAAACGAATTAGGGTCATAATTGGGTATTATTATTTATTATTACTATTTTAAAAAAATGACAAATAAAAAATTTAGTTACGATTTCTTCGTAAACAAATAAATTATGTTCTAAAAACTTATTTTTGACCTATCGGTTCTATGGGGGCAATATAATGTAGTCAACGTGTTTTTGGTAAAATTTTAATGCGGTGCTTGGGAACTCTTCAAAGTCTCCGAATGCCAAATTTAGTTAGTGATCAGATTGGTTTTGCAGTCACCAGAATGAGTGCGCGAAACATGGTCGAAGGACTCTATAGGATCAGAAACAACAAAACAATCTGGATGAAGTATACAAATTTTTTTTTTACACATTGAACCAACCAAGGGTGACATCGACTCTTCAGGTACACTTACGTCTGTACAGTCCAACGGATTACCAACTGCAACGTATAAACTGAAAGTAGCTACCCGCATCTCACCAAGGTGCTCATTCTAATGAAAGCTAATGCCCAACGTCAGTAAGTCGAGCAACTCTCTGCCACTAGCAGAGATCATCCATTGTAAAGAGCACACCGAAATTTAAGGGCTCCATGTAGAGCCACTACAGTCAATCGAATTCCGGTCGAGTAAAACTGTAAAAGTCATCGAAGAGCAACAAGAGTCCGTTAAATCTCCTGGGTACTATTTGCAAATTCCGAAAATAATCATCGAGCTCCCTAGGTGTTCGATTTTGCACATCTGTCAGCTTCTTTAAGCTATAACAAGACTTGGATGTTTTCCTGACAAATGCAATTATTCTATCATAGTGATGATTTCTAAGACGGGAAAAGTTCAAATATAGCAAGCGTCATATTCACCAATAAGCCGCCAAACCTGCGATTCGAAACTGTAGCACCAATCTGTTTTTCGAGAAAATCCTGGACCTATGGAGCAGGTCAATTGCTTTACTTCAGAAATTCGCACTATATACCACCAATCAACAAGCAACTCATAGGATCATATGATCGAAGCTGGAGTTACCAAAAGCAGCGTTCTCGTACCAATCCTCTACGTTCGGTACATGACGGGCATCTCCACTCCGTTTCTTAGTCGCTCCTGATGCCCTGGCTAGCTGTTGAGGGATGACATACAGATTGACCCATACAAGTAAATGGTCAAAAATTCAGCCAGTTACATTCACTTACGCACCAAACCAAAATTTCCCTTTTTTGGGATATTTTTTTTTATATGAAGTTTTGACGTTTGCTGCGGAATTTTTGCATGCTGCGTATGGGCCTTTAAAAAAAAAAAACGTTTTCCAACAAAGTTTTAAGAATATTAATCTTCAAGTCTTCAAGGCATGAGTAATAATGAATATCCATAATAATATCTCCTTTCCAAAAATCTGAAAAATTTTCCTTTTTGTTTTTTTTAGGAACCCATGTGCGTTGCACCCCACTAATAGGAACTGCTAAAAACATTACTCTGCTTTTAAATTGAATGACAAGAAATTCTTACAACAATTCCTACAATGCCTTAAATTTAAAGATTTCCTTAAACGCCAACCACAAACTCCGTTTTGCCAAGGGCCTATCAGTGAAATCGTCTACATGATGTAAAGATGGATGTAATGGAAAGTTTCTTTGAGTTTTCTCGTAAGTTTTGTCAGCAATGCAATGCAACTGCTTCAATAAGATGCTTCCCAAAAATTATACAAAAAACATAAGTTTTTAAGCTGCTTAACTGCAAGTTCTGATTAGCACAGATTTTTTAGGATTGCGGCTGCAGGCGCCGCTGAATGCTTAATGCGAGTAGCGCATGAGTATGTTGAACGCTGAACGCGGCCTTCATTAGAAAAAAACATGTGCCACAAAGTTTTTTTTTTTGTAAACCGACATTTTTTCGGTGTTGGAGATGGGCAACTGAATGGATGCATAGTAGGCGGGTTGTTGAACTGAATGCCTGCAAAAAATGCCATTGGTTCCAGTGCCGTCCCAGCAGAAGGGTAGCAAAATAAATTTCCATTTTGCTCAATCTTTTATAAGGGGATCTCGGGCAAGTAAACGTAACTTCAAGAAACTATTTAATACAGTCGAAGCCGTGCCTGACAGTGGGATATCCTTTACCTATTTTCCCGAAAAATATATATTCCTATCTACTTTTATATCCAAGATGTGAGAAATTTAAAAACTTATTTTTTTAGGCCAAAATAGTATAGGAAGTCCTGTGAATTTTGCGCAATCTGGTTTTTTTATATGGTATACATGAGACTTCTAAACACATTTGGTTAGTCTAAGTGTGGGATGGTGCGAAAACCTGCTGGTAAAGAGAAGTGGAACAGATATCTACTGAAGAGGGATTATGATGATCTGTTGGTAAAACGAATTTACGAATTCAATCACTACTAGAGGTCATGATAAGCATTGTGGTATAAAAAGCATAGGGTCAGCCATGTCATGTCCACTCCTGTCTGTTACAATCATTTCACAAAGCTAGCCCTTGACCATATGGTTACGTGTCATAAAAACACTCACAATCGTAAACGTGAACTTTAAGTAAATTGTAAATCTTACATATAAATTCAGAAATCATTATTTGTATAAGGCAAAATAATTATATTTAATATAAATTTACTTCTTTAGCTGTGGCACGTAAAAAATTGCCCCCCGTCTCTGTTTTCTTAAATTCCCCACTGTTTGGTTCACTGGCAAATTTAAATGTTTTTAGCTAAAGCGGATTAAACGTTCACCGCATACTACATAGCCCATGTACACACACACACAGACACATATATACACATATATATATGTATATATACATTACACCATGTACTACATATAGCCCAGAACTATATACAGCAGCAGCATGTGGCAAATTTAGGCCAGCAACTTTAACCCCTGCATAATTAACGGTTATACTTTTAAGCATACATAAATATTTCTTATTTTCTTGTAGCAAGCAATTGATTATATCCCAACGTCTAAGCTTCCAAATTTTACCAACACTCAGCTTCTCTTCTAGACAGTCTCCCCAAAAGAGTATCCTTTATTCATAATGCATAAATTATGACGGCCAGCTTGTAAGCTTGAATTATTTTGATTGTCTTTAAGAACTATGCCAATGTTTTCAGTCGGTTGGTTGCCTCGTTGGCTCGGTGGTTGGTTATAGCTTGCCACTGCCATAAATTTACCCTTTCAATTGAAAATTAAATAGTTGCCACTGTCTCTGCCGTTGAACCCTCTGCCATCAGAAGTACAGAGTACTATATAATTGATGCTGGAAGGTCTGTAATTTTGGCTGCCTGGCGCTGATTTAAAGCCTGTTAAACTTGCATTTACAATTGATTTAAAAAGTAGTCGAAAGCCCTGTTCATGTCACTGTCGTTATCGCTCTTGTTGTTGTTGTTAAAATTGTTTTTGGTTGCATTGTCGCGTTGTCATTGGAAGCCCAGCGCTTGGGTTTTTAACGCGGCATGAACTGCGGCCAGAATTTCATACCCTGCACCAACAACTGCATTTACTGCTCTACACTCTTGCCGCAGCGATAACCAACTCATATGAAAACATACAGACACCCAGCCGACCAAATGCTCCTCAAGTCTATCGCAAACGCGAAACTCAAGCGGGTAAAACTGTTGCAAGCAGACCATGCAAGCGAAAACGAAGGAACGCAAAAATGCTCTCTTGCTATACTTTTACAATATCGGTTAAATGTTTATTTATATACAAACATATGTATGTACATATGTATATCGGCAAAAATAAGTGAGCAACTTTTTTCCTCGACCTCTTCGATTTTGATTATTTCTACATATGTGGTACAGCTACTAGCCAATATTAACTAAGTCAAATTTTATTGCAAAATTATTTATCGAGTTATCGATATATGGCATCAGCATTTTTTTTTTAAAATCACTTTTAAATTAAAAAAAAAAAATTGTTAAAAATTTAAAAAAAAAAACTTTCATAAAAAAAAAGAAAAAATCCAATTTTCAGTTATCGATAACTCGAAAAATAATCGGAATTTTGCCATAGTAGCTCTACCACATATGTTAAAAACATTAAAATCGAAGAGGTCGAGGAAAAAAGTGGTCCGTTTTACTTATTTTCACCGATATATATATTTGGCTCCAGTTAATCCGCCGTGAATAAATTAGACTGGGACGACGATTATTATCATAGTTTATTTGGATGATAACGATTACTTTAACATTAACTATATTAATGTTGCTTTGTATGTATTTTGACTTTCTTATGTGTGCTTACAACTAGGAGGAGACACCGGCAATGACTGTTGTTGTTATGTGACCGCGATTTTTACGTACTTACACGTACAAGGTACTCAGAAGACTAATTGCTCACTAACGATGCTCGTTATCGGTTCCCACATATATTTAAAATCTGAATGAGCGACTATTTGGCGCTCAACGCACAGACCAATCCACATTCGGTTAAATTTGAAAAATTTTTGGACAAAAGAAGAGAGGTGCTTGTGCAGTGCCGTAAATTGGTAGATTTGATAACGGTAGCAAGCATAATATTATCACAAGATTTTTTATCGCTTATATAAGGCAACATTGCGTATACGTGTTTTTTTTTTTTAAGTCTCATAACTTTTGTTTGCACACTCGAAAATTAAAAATTAAACATAGTGCCTTTTAACAATAGTTATTTATAATATTATAAGACAGTTGCCTTAGTAATACATATTCATTTAAGTAAAATTTATTTTCTTAAAAATTTTTCTATTTATAAGGAAAATAATAAAAACTATTTTTGCAAAGAATTCACAAAAAACTGCATTAAACAAATAATAAGCGACTTCTTTAATTTATTTTCATTGCTACCTCTCTGTTTACAATATTTTCTTAAGTTCGTCCTTCGTTTGGTCACCAGGAATGGAAAGACGGGGTAATTCAGGAACATTCTCTTTATCATTTTGATGAATTCGGCACTCAAAAGTGAACATTTTGGAAGTCGTTTATTTGTTTTTTGGGGACCCAAGTTCTGCGCTCACCTTAAATGGGGAGATAATTCCAATTGAAACATTGCACCCATACCTTGGCATTCATCTCGACAAAAAACTATGCTGGAAACAGCACATTAAAATAATAACAGCAAGATGCAGAGCGAAACTTGGCAAAATGGAGTGGCTACTTGGCAGAACCAGCAAGCTGTCCCTTGAAAATAAAAGCATCCTCTATAAGAGCATAATAATGCCAACTTGGTATTATGGCATCCAAGTCTGGGGAGCTGCAGCTAAGTCCAATATGAAAAATATTCAAACTTTGCAAAATAAAGTCTTGCGCAAAATTGCTGATGCCCCATGGTATATCCGTAATCGCAACCTTCACAAGGATCTAGGCATTCGTTTTGTGGATGACTTGTTAAGTAAACTGAGCGACCGATACGCGGATCGCTTACGATCCCACCCGAATTCTCTTGCTTGCGCCCTGGCCGGTTACAGACCGCGAGACGCCTGAAACGTCTCCACCCATGTGACCTCAGAAGTCGTCATATAATCTAAATCGCTAATATAGCTCGTGCTTCATATTTATATATTATGAGGTCCTGTGCTCTCTCAGATTAAAGGCATTTTAATATTTAGTAGATTGAGTCGAATCTATTGTTAAATTTTGTTTTTGTAAATATTGTGTAAATCTGTAAATAGTATGTACATATATAGTAATTTAAGCCCTATCACACACTAAATTTTATTTCTTGTATAGCGAATAATTTGTCATCAATATTGGATTATAATCAAATTTGTATCGGTTGATTGCCAATAAAAAATAAAAATAAAAAAAAAATAAAAAATTATTACTGACCAATTTTTTAGCAATTCGTTTGTGGTACAGGTGAGCAACTGGGAAGGACCTCGAAAAATTCCGCCCTCAAATGAGAATGTGGGCGGCATAGTTTGTATGGCGAGAATTTATTTCAGATATACTTTATTTGGCGATAAAAAAAACACTGTTTACGCTGTTTCAAATAATTCGGAAATTGAGGGGTCATATGATTTGTTTGAACCAGGAAACACCTCCAAATTGAAATGTCTGCTTGAAATGCTTAAAACTTTCTTTAGAAGTTCAGGTTAACCTCCATGTTGATGCTATCGCCAAGAAGTAAAAAAAGTGAGTGCCTTTTATTCTACATGAGTCTACAAAGTACAGTTCTTTTTTTGTGACTTAAGCTTCTTCAAAGTTTTAAAAAAAAAAAAAGATTTTCTAGAAAAAGGAGTCTAAATTTGTGAAATTTTGGCTATACTCTCAAAGTTCCTACCGGACTTTAATTGCATCCAAGGATGGGTAATGAAAAGAGGAAGTCATGAGTTTTTTGTGATTAAAAACGGCTAAAAATGTTGGGGTTATATTTTTTTATATTTTAGTCTACATGAGTAGAGGACATGCCGGTTTCGGCAACTTCAGTGGATACCACAGAAGTGTTCGTCCGATTTTAATAATACCCAGATATAGACATGAATAATGCACATTATTTGATAAAATTTAAGGCACTTACATTCTCGAGATGGTTTTAGGTTAGGTTAGGTTAGGTTATAGCGGTAGCTGGCTTAACAAGCCAGCACACTTAGGCCTACACTGGCCCGTTGTGATACCGCGCGAATCTCTAATTAAAACCCGTCTCCAGAAAATATTCTTAAAGGGAGTCCCAGCCTGTTGCTGCAATATAGCTTGCAATCATTCTCGGACAAATAGGACCTAGCTCCTCTAGGTTGTGGAGGAAATAATTTCCCAGATATTTTTTCCTGCGTCTACATAGAGCTTCACAGGAGCAGAAGAAGTGCTCTACTGATTCTACCTCTTCCTCGTCTCTGCAACTTCTGCAGAAGTCATTGCTCGGGGCATTCATTCTGGTCGCATGTGCTCCAACAAGCCAGTGACCCGTGATCGCCCTAACAACAGCCGAACACTGTGACCGGTTAAGTTCACAGAGTCTGGCAGAACGTTTGGGGTCTATTCTAGGCCATATTTGGCGACTGATTCTACAGTGGGATGTGTTGTTCCACATCCTTTGAGCTTGGGAACTAAATTTTTCCCTTGTATATAGCTTAAAAGTAGCCATTGGCATACGGATATCCTCCTTATCCGGGAGGAGGGTAATGGTCGTGCCATGTCTGGCTAATTCATCGGCTATTTCGTTGCCTGTTATATTTTGGTGCCCTGGCACCCAAATGAGGCTTATAACAAACTGCTGTGCCATCTCTTGGATAGATTGGCGGCAGTTGTTGACTGTCAGCGAGTTTGAAGACAACGCTCTCAATGACTTTATAGCTGCCTGGCTATCGGAATATATATTTATCTCGCCGGTTTCCAGGCCGGTGTTGCGTAAGCAGATTAAAGCCTCATTTATGGCTAGGATCTCCGCCTGAAAAACGCTGCAGTGGTCCGGTAGTCGAAAAGACTGCCGGACGTTCAATTGTTCCGAGAAGACCCCGCCCCCAACCTGGTTGTTGAGTTTGGAGCCATCTGTAAAGAAATTTATGCGGTCGCTTTGACCTGGTTGGTTTTCCGACCACGATTCCCTAGAGGGGATGATGGTGGTAAAATGCGTAGAGGAATACTCTAAAGGTATACAATAATCTGTACCTGACACGTTTGTGTCCTCGTTTATGATGGACGAGTGCCCATATCTTGAAACACCCCAGCAATTGGCATCCTTGAGGCGCCTGGCTGTTAAGGTGGCAATTTCTTTTGCCATTAAAAGGATGGGATATATATTAGTGATGGCATTGAGCGCTTCACTAGATGTAGTTCTTAGGGCACCTGTAATGCAAAGTTGTGCCGTTCTTTGTACTTTGTTTAGTAGTTTTGTTTTGCCAACCGAGATGGTTTTAAATACACGCGCTATTTCTGCTGGAACGGTTTGTGGTTTGTTAACCCAATTTCAGAACCTTGCTGGATTGCAAGCAGCAAACTATTGTGTATTTATTGTTGTAATGATAAAAAAATTGTTACAGTCAAGGCAGTGCCCGCCAGTGGGATAACCTGTACCCTTTTTCCAGAAAAATAAAATTCATGGGACTACTTACCAAATGTTGTGACTCAAGGTCGCGTATAACAACAATCACATATGGTTGAATTTTTGGCTTTAACTTATGTTTTTTTGTCCAATTTTTTGTAGCTGGGGCAGTCTGCCCCGCTTCCTTATATACATTGCACAATTCCAATATAAACTTAGATATCTGCAGAATGCTTCAAGAGTTACAGCTTAGTGCATTTAACATAGATTTTTTATGTCCAATCTTTAAATATCGTTACTACGAGCGAATTTATATAAATTTGTATTTTACGAGGATCACTATATATACTTTGCGCCTTGGCACTACCAATGGTACCAGATGCAATCTGGCACTACCACTGAAAAATTATAAATGTAATCACAACGTTTTGACTGGCGTGCGCTTTTTGTGTTGTTTTTTAATCACTAATCACAGTCTTATATATAATTCCAATTTTAAAATGTATATATTTGGGGTGATTCATAAATGATCGAAAAAATAATTTTTTTTATTTTCTTCACTCTCAACTCCTTATTCTTATCTATTCCACTAGAAAACATACCAGGATTTTAATTTTTTTTTTAATTGCAATTGTATAACAAGGGTCGCTACCGACTTTTGAAATTCGAAAAAAAAAGAAACATTTTTTAAGAGTTTATTAATACCAGAAATGAGTGTTACGTATAGGTTTTAGGGAAAATATACTAAATAACAATAACTATTGAACCTCTAAAATTCTAAGTAGAGAGAAAAGAAGATTATTTTAAATAATTAAATTAATTAATTAAATTAATAATTAAAATGATAAATTTGCCTTATTAAAATTTGGGTTTTTCTGCCTATAATTCTTAACTAACAACATTAAGTATTGCTTCTGCTCTTCCTCATTCGTATATAATTTATTGTACTCTTCCATCAATGCAACACCCCTCTCAGCTATATCGTTAACGACTCTCATGTGTTGTACAATTTCTTTAGCCGATTTAAAGCTTTCTTCCTCTTCCCATGACTCAGGATCTTTCTGAATGAACTCGCAAAAAATTCCAGTGATTTTGAAAAAATTGATAGTGTTCAGTTTTCAAAGCCAAAATCATTTTACGTTTTGTTTCGATAGAAACTCGTTTGTCAAAAAAAGCTAAAGCAATCAGCTCTTCGGAAAGATACCAAACATGGCCCAACTGTGTTGTATTTTTTGAAATCAACCAAATCTTTTAATATTTGTAAGTCATTCACTGAGGCCATATAAGCCATTGGCGCTGTAAAACAGTATTTTGCGTAAACAACTACAACAAATATACAAATATTTGTAACGGCCTTTGCTTGCTTAATTGTGATTTTAAGTTGATGCTTAAATAAAAACATTTTCAGTGCGTATATAGCTTTTGCCATCCAGCTCGCACGGTGCATTCCAGCAGGGGCTTTAAATGAGATACCGCTTTCAGGAATCCCTCCCAAAAAAATAACAATAAGGAGCCCTTTGTAATCGTCACGAGGCTGAAATTGTTTCAGTTGATTATCAGCAAAAGCGATGATATTTTTCGCGACAGTTTGAACGCAATTCCATGTAGATGGTTCGGACATTGCGGTTTTGAAGTCTTTTTGGTTTATTTTTGCCCAGTAGCTTTTAAATGTTTTAAAAATCCTTATTTCAGGACCACTGGAAGGCAAATGTAAGAAAGATAATTTATTGATTATAAGATGTACATAAGAGTTTAAAGGGCGATTGCATTGACAAAGATATAAAAAAAAACAATGCATAGTAATAATTGTATTATAAGTATATAAAAACGACTCGCTTAAGACTAAGGGGGTACGGGCATAAGGGGGAGATGGCTTAGGGAGTGAGCCACCAGCATCCTTCAGAGCAGGCGGTGGAATATTTTTTATCGGACTCAGTTATTCGAGATTCGAATCTTCTATTTGTTTGAGTTAATATGTTTGTGGTGAATGTTTTTCGTTTAGCTTTTCTGTGTGTGTATATGTCAATATTGTCATTACTGTACCCTTTTTCATCGATAAATGAAAATTTCAGGGGGGAAGAATCCATTTTCTATCGAATGCTCAAAATATTCCCTACTTTCAAAAAAAGGTGCTCTTATTTCGTTGTTTCCTGTTTCGTTTAAGCAGCCTTATATGAGTTTTCTTATTAGATTATAAAAAAGTCAATTCTGCAAATTTTAGCTGTGTTATATAGCTTTATACTTGAGAAGTGATGGGTGTATGAACACTCTGGCGTTTTTCGTCTTTTTTTTTATTATTTTTCTTTTTGTTTTACATGGGTTTTCTGCATTTATTTAATTAGGTTTTTTAATATTTAAAACTCTTCTGATGGGTACACCGCCGCGACCCGTCTAAGATATCTCCAGCTAAACAGGCTGTATTGGTGATCACAAAATAAGAAAATGCAATTTATAAAATACTATATGTAGTTTTGATTAATTGCATTATATATAAAATGAAAAAAATATTTAAAGCTAGTCATTGCGTTAACTAAAAATAGTTCTATTGTTTATTTCTTTGGTCATTTGTGTCTATTTCTAAGATCATCTCTATAATATTCTTTATGATTATCTTTTCAACAAGTGAAAAATATTTATTATTAAAATATATTAACCTTGGAGTTCAAATTGGTGTTTAAAAAAACTCTATTATATAATTTTCAATGGAACACACCAGATACTGAAGCTAATAAAAAAAAAAAATCGAGAAAAGGTTTTTAACCTGCAAAATAAATAACCTTATTATCTGCAAATTTGCGATTTTGTAATTCTTATATCTTCAGGCCAAGCTTAGGGCTTGCTCTTTGGTCCACTGGGTACACGCGCACACAGATACACACTCACGCACATATTCACAAATGCACACGCTCACAGTCACATTCGGCCAAAGTGCGAATGGCAGTTTGTTTTTTGCACAAACAAAAATGCAACTATGGGTAACGGTAACAGTTTTCAATAAATACTTTCGTATGTGAGTGTGTGTGAGAGAGAGCGTGAGTAAAAGTTTTTCACTGTTCACTTGTTCGTTTGGAATTTTTTATTTTTTATTTTTTTTTACTTTTTTGACTGCTCATTTCCATGACGCGCAGTTGGCATTGTGCAAGGTGGATATGGGTAAGGGTATACGCCATGTGTTTGTTAGGATTGGTTTGAGAATGGAGGCGTGTGCTGAAAACTTTGCGCTTTGTAATTGTGTAATTATGGGAAATTAAAACTGTTGGCGAAACTTGTGCTGTGCACACGTGGGGCTTTTTGCAGTGCGCAAATTGCTAGCAGTCAGCTTGGAAGCGGTAAGGTGCTGAAGCGGGGTTATGAGGCGTTTGCTTGGTCTGACAGTCGGCAGTTGGAAATCTGCAAAACATTTCGCATAGATAGTAAACGAAAGAAAAATCGATAAGTGTTTGCAATCCATGAAACTTAGTTTAGCTGAGTATGCCTGAACTCAATGTCTGCGAGGCAGGCAAGTCAGCTGAGCTACCCACGACCTGCTAAAACTCGAAATGTAACTAACTATTGTAATTGTATACAGTTGGTCAGTATATTGAACAAAGATGAAAGGGATAAACTCACAGGAAGAGACATTGAGAGAGAATGAGAAAGAGAAAAGAACGCTCGTGGCATTTGATTTTATTCAAGTCGTTTTGCCATTTTGCTTATTTCAATGAGTGAGCGATTTATGTTAAGTACACACATACAAGTGCTGCAACATAAACACACTCGCAAACTCTACACACTTATACGCACTAATATACGGATGCATGTACACCCAGCAAGCATTTGGAACAAACCTTTCTTTCATCTTTCACTATTCACACTATGCAGTAACACTTTTAAGTCAATTTAATGAAAAAAGAATTTTCCAAAACGTTTTCTTCGTGCTCATCTACACCATAAATCGCAATCAGTATGTATAGTTATATATATAAAATATGTATTCGAAAATTTGAGTATATGAAATTCTTTATTTTGCAATCGGCTAACACGATGATGATGTTACAGGAAATAAGGTCTTTCTGCACACTTCTTTTTTCGTATTCCCAAACTGATGATGATGGAGAAAAAACCTAATTCTGTTTAAAAAAGATGGCGTACGTTAAAGTCGGGCGCGGACGACTTTGGGATACCCTGTACCACTAGCCTGCAATAAAATCCGGTATATTACTTAAGAACACCAAAATACATTTGATTGCCAAATTAGGTTATGATACCTTCATAAACAACCAAAAGCCGACGAATTTTTAACCAAAAATGTTTTTTTGACCGATCGTTCCTATTGGAGCTATATGATATAGTCAACCGATTTTGATCAAATTTGATAAACAAACGAAGAACAACAAATTTTGTACAAAAAACGTTTTTTTGATATGATATAGTCAACCGATTTCCATCAAATTTGGTGCAGTGCTTGGGAACTATTACTAAAAAACTCGCGAATGCCAAATTTGGTTACAATATCTTCATAAACAAACGAATTATCCATCTAAAAACTTTTTTACCTTACGGTACAGAGTATAAAAAGTGAGACAGTCAAGGCGGCGCCCGACAGTTTGATACACTGTACCCTTATTCTCGAAAAAAAAAAATATCTGTATTCCTGAATATTCCCTCTAAAAACTTTCCAATGGAAATCTTTTTTTTGGTCTGAATGATATTTGTTCGTAAAAGTTGCGTAAATTGTAACAGATTTTGATAAGAATCGAAAGTTACTTCAAAACAGTTATTAAAAGTACATATATGGGGGAGTTTCCAGTGCACATTTTGAGGGGGGTGAAATAAGTAAACCGCATTTTTGACTATATCTTTTGTTGTATTTGTTCGATTTTGTTCATTTTGAACACGCAGATGCATGTAATCACGACGCATAGCTGTCTTAAGTTTCAGATCAAAATATTAAGCGGTTTAGGCGAGAAGCGCGTAATTCTAATAGGGGAAACGGGGTAAGATATTGAAAAAATATATGCGCACCAGCTGGTAAAGTTTCGTAGCTCTAGCTTTATAGTCTCCGAAATCAAGGTGTTCATATAGACGGACAGACGGACATGGCTCAGTCGCTGCCCGAGGTTATGATGAGCATTTTGGTATAGAGGACTTGGGGTCTGCCACACCTCCTTTTGTCCGTTACATACATCGCACAAATCTAGATACAGGGTATAAAAATACATATCAATATATCTTTTCATACAAAAATAGGATTTTTACGATTCCTTGATGGTGTTTCTGTAGGAAATGCGATGATAAAAGCCAAAACTGACTGATAAAATAAATAACAGGCTTCCAAAACTTTTGACATTATAGGTTTCAAAAAATAAAAATAACATAAAAAAAATTAATGCAAAATTATTACTTAGGTGTTCTATATTCGGCGACCCAAACATTTTCGCGATAAGCTTGAGTTTTATTGGATCAAATTTGAAAAAAAAAAAATTATTTTTATACATCGCGCAAAAGCAAGTTTTTTTTTAAATTTTTGAATTGCGGCCGCCATGACGAATCCTGCAATGTTCGTCAAAAAATAGCTGATGCGCCAGAAAAATTTGATGCTGATCGAAAACTGATACACATATAAAAATAATAAATTGGATTCCAAATATTTAAACCATTGCCCAAAAAACAGCTAATGTTGATTCAACACCTAGTGTACCTCGAAAAACGGATCATGGATCTAAGCAATCCTTTCATGTGGCAACTGTTCTGTAGAATCAATGTGGGACGGTCAATTATAATCAGTACATAACCATTTGTTTGCCAAAAAGCAACTAGCACTTTAAACATATAATTTAAAATTGGTTTTCAGCATTGTGGAGTATATTTTGAAAAACAATAAAATCATTTTCAATGATGCATATCGTTCTTTTACTATTAGGATAGAAACATAAAAAGCAGCTCTTGCATAATAATTTTTTTTTCTACTGTTCTCTGTTAGGCGCTCAAGAACAAAATTAATTTAGTTTTATTTGTAGATTTTTGGCCAACTAACATCATTTTATATTTTTTTTTTTATGTAGAAAGTAAGTAAGTATACATATATTCACTATTTACAGATTTCCACTATTTCATCGGCGACGATACTCGAATGAAATAGTGCCCGAAAAAGTTTTTTTCTACGCTATCATAGTTTACGATGTATGCTTAGAGGTTTTTGAACGACTGCTAAGAGGCTATTGAAACTGAATGTAGATTTTAAGTGCTACGAGTATTAACAGTACCAAAGTTAAAAAAAAAAAAGTATTTTATAATCATTTTCATGCAAATAAAAATTTTGCGATAAGCGGTTTTTATGAGCTTCATTTTTACAAGCTATGATTTATGCATACTAGTTTATAAACTTGAAGGCTTCTTTTTTGCGATACTACTCCTTATAGGGCGCATTTGGAGGGCACGTAAAAGTGTTTGGTTACATCGCAATGATGTTACCCTTTTACCCAACATGGGGTACTTTTTAGATAGGAGCCAAATGTGCCAGTACTAATTTGGTAATCTTTGTTGTCGTACCATTCGCGACGAAACGATCAAAAATGCTTGCTGGGCAACAACAGACAGACAATACATAGCAGCAGCATCACAAACGCTTGTACATAAAACACATCTGCAAAAATGAGTCTCCGTCACAAACATGCTAGCAGACACACAACATGAAGACAAGCCGACAAACCGGCAAACTGACAAACAGCCAAACAGACCAGCACACAGGCAAACAGATACAAGGACAAGAAGAAGAACGAATAAGTGTCCGTGTATGTGCCCCATAACAATAAAAATTTATTTTCAACTTTTTATCTTAACCCATCCTACAGATAGTGCATGTATGCGAAACCACCCCTTTTAGCATCTGGGTGAGTATTCTTTATACTTATATACATTATTATAACGTATACGCCTAGGTGTAGTCAACGTAGTGGCATAGTGTGCATAAGCTATATAGTAGTAGGTACTCTAGGTTCCCCGGCAACGCGGTACCATGTCCTTTGGCTGTCCACTGCGTTATGTTTAACTGGTTTTGCTGCTGCCATTTTGTGAGCGAACATGTGTGTATAAATAGGTAATCGCCTGTGGGTGCAGGCAGGACTATTAAATTGTATTTGTAGCCAATACAAATGAGCATACGCCATTCAATTTGCAAAGGCAGCAGCAGGCAGTCATTTAGCCGGGACAGAGAAGGGAGAGCGCACAAGTGAAGGTAGAGAATAACAGCTGTTAGCCTTCATTGCCAAGAGCCAGGGGCAAAGTATATCGATGTGTCGAACTAAACCAACTTAAAGAGTGCCCTCAGCGCTGTGTATATAAAATGCGAATATATTCTATTCACATAAGTAACTACCGTACACATATATGTGATTGTGTGGCATATTCAATAAAGTTGACAGTCAGTATGGTTAAACATCTGTCAGGCCCCTGCCATGCCTTGTCACCCTACACAAGATGTATTCATGGGGTCGCGCGCATTTTAAGTGCCATACTGCCTTTGCTGCTGCTGCTGCTGCTCCAATTCCTGCAACTGCAACTTCCACTTCTGTTACTATCTCTACAAGAGCGTAGTCAGCTTCTCACAAGGGTGGAGAGGGGCAACTAATATTTTTTTGCCTTATCTTTATTAGTTCATAATGAACTTCTTGGACGTTTTCTTGAACCTATTTATATTTCATATAAGGATTTTCTCAGCATCATCTCTTGGGGATATGCGTCTCTCTCTATTTGGTGACCTCATTGCCTAACAGTATGTACTGCTATTATGTATGTACATCGGTACTCTATGTAACAAAAATGAGCAGATTTCCTTTCTTAATCCATTCGTTTTTCTAGATAGCTTTTGATACTAACTTTAACTGATATTTTTAACAGTGTTGCTTTCGTTTCAAGTCTTTAGAAATAAATGGAGTAATGATAATCTACGATAGCCCCTGCTTGGCGACGCCATTGTGCATCCGATGTTGCTGCCACTCGTCAAGTAGTCAAGCCGTCAGAGTGTCACTGCGACAGTGGTTCGGTCTTTCGGAGGGTCGCCGCTGTCTTTGAAACGTCGGCAGTGGCGCCGACAGCGGCAGCAGCTTGTCATGGCAGTGCAATTTACTGCAATGTTGCATGTCAGCTTACAAGCGCACTTTTATTGTAATGTCGCATTATAACAGTTCAGCGAATAGCAGTTGAAAGCAGACAATTTCCTTTCATACGCTAATTGGCAGTTCGAGCAGCGTCGACAAATCAGCGCACAATCCACCTGCCCATCAATTCAATAACCGACCTATAACTTTGTCTACTTATATGCTTATATTGCCACATAGTACTTACATATATACATTTATATATTTTTACATTTTACATCTAAATCGTAATCTTTGCTTGGCACTTTAATTACGCGACTTTAATACTGTTTAGGATTTGGCAGAAACTATAAATATTCTTATATGTATGTTTGCGGTCCATACCATTGCATTTTTCTTCCACCTTGCCTTGAGCCCAGCTAACTTTATGTGCTGACCACTCTTTTGGCCAAATAAGTGCTCACACACACGGCCGTACACACACACATATGGCCATTTACGCATGCCGCAATAATCCCTGACATAAACATTGGCAAATCCGTTTGTGTTTTGTACAAACATGGTTAAAGCGTATTGGCTAACAAAATAGTAGAAGAGCAAAGTGCGTCCAGGAAGCATCAGAGAGAAAGGGACGCTCATTGAGCAAAGTCGACACAAAAAGGCAGACGATTATTTTGGCACGTGGGCGCGTTTGTTAGCATTAAGTCATAAAACGTGTCCATATCCATGGCCATAGCACCAGACGCCAGCAAATGAGCAGCACTGCATTGGTCTATACTGGAGCAACGGGACGAACGAAGAGATTCAATCTAGTCTCAGCAAAGTTCCGTAGAAGCTCATTGACAGTCACAGTCCTCTGTTCTGATTACAACCATTGAACACATACATGTAGATAAATGGAAAAGAATACTTGCCTAATTGTAAATGGTTTGATCGGCACACTAAGCGACTTGGAAATCTTTCAAAATAAATATAAATATCTGTTAATATGGACAATGAATCGTGAATACTTTGTATTAGGGGATTACTGTTGCTTCTCAATCACTCAAAAGTTAACACTGTTTCGTAATGTGCCAACTTTTTTTTTCAATATTTCGATGAATATCTTGAGCACAAAAGAAAAACAGAGCAATTAATCTGAATTATTGTTTTTATCGGGGATTTCATTTTAGTTCTGATATGATTAATTAAGCTATTTAATTAACCTGAAAACTAAACAAGCCGGCTAATAATTCTATATGTACCTATGTATGTGTGCAGAAATGTTCAAATTTCTGTTAAAAAAAAACTTTTTACGATTTCTTAAATTTTTTACAACTTTTAAATCAAAAATTGTGTTTAGAAATTCCAAGAACGAGTCAGTACAGCTTAGATTCTGCATATTCTTCTACATTGCAACATTTTTTGAAAAAGTTAACATTTTCAAGAAATATCTTCATTTTAGTCATATTTTTATACCCTGTACCTTGTGGTACAAAGGGTATATAAAATTAGTGCAAGCCGAAAATGTATGTATGTAACAATCAGAAGGAGACGTCGGAGACCCCACAAAGTTACCTAAAGTATGATCAGGGTGACTAGAGAAGTCGATATACCCATGTCCGTCTGTCTATCTGTATGAACGCCTAGATCTCAGAGATGGTAAACTTTAAAAGTTTTAGATGGATAATTAATTTTTTTATGAAGATATCGTAACCGAATTTGGTGTTGGATAATTTTTTAGAGTTTGGAGCTAAATTCGTTGCGTTTCGTGTATTGATGAAGAAGATATCGTAGCCAAATTTTGTGTTTGACAGTTTTTTAGAGTTTCCCAGCACTGTACTAAATTTAATCAAAATAGGCTTAGTGTATCATTTAGCCCCCATAGTACCGATCGGTCAAAAAGGTATTTGGTCCCAAATTCGTTTCGTGTTTTTGACAATATCGTAGCCAAATTTGAAATTTGACAGTTTTTTAGAATTTCCCAGCACTGTGTTAAATTAGATCAAAATCGCTTGACTATATTATATAGTCCCCATAGGACCTATAATACGTAGCCTGAAAAATAACAAGTCCGCTGGGCCTGATGGGGCCCCCGCCGAGCTTTTCAAAGCAGATCCACCAACAACCGCATATGTTTATACGCCACTTATCCGAGAAATCTTGAACACGCGCGAATTGCCTAGGACGCTGACAGAGGGCATCATAGCCTATGCCGCAACCACAGGCTTGCCCTGCTGAACACATCCCAGACAATTGTAGCCGCCATCATACTCAATGGGATTCGAGGAATAGTAAACGCGATCATAGGCCAAATAGATCGTGTGTTGACCACAGAAATTTCCTTAGAATTATCGTGAAACAATCCATAGAATGGAGATCGCCTCTTCTACTTGTCTTTATAAACTTTGAACGCGCATTCGACACAATAGACTCGAATGCGATCTGGGACGCTCTCACTAGCCTCGGAGTACCTGATCACATCACTGACGTAATAAAAGATCTTTACAGTAACTCCACATGTTTTGTACGTTACAAGGGATAGAGAGGCCGCGCTTTATCACCTCTACTTTTTCTTATTGTCTTAGATATGGTAATGAAGTAAACGAACCAAGACTACACGACAGGCATACAATGGGCCCCATTCGAAGTGCTTGGTGACCTGGATTACGCCGACGATATCTGTTTACTCGCGCATAGCTTCGAAAATATGAACAATAAGCTATCCGCGCTAATCCAGAATGCCCAAAAAGTCGGACTCAAAATCAATTTCTCAAAAACCAAGCTAATGCGTTTACAAACTCGAAACAGCACTAACAGTGCGTCACGAAGAAAGAAATCAGACAATTGATGAGGTCGAACAATTCTGTTATCTAGGCAGTATTATTACAAAAGATGGCGGTGTCGAAGTAGATATGGGCAGCAGAATTAATAAAGCGCGACAAGCATACTATAAGCTCAGCAAAGTTAGGCGGGTACGCAATATCTCACGACACACATAAGTTCGTATTTTTAACACCAACGTTAAACCTATCCTCATGTATGGCTGCGAAACGTGGAAAGTAACAAATGCTATCACTCAGAAATTGCGCGCTTTCGTTAACCGATGTCTTAGAAGAATATGCGGCATATATATATTGGCCAAACATCATTAGCAACGAAGATCTGCAAATTCGGATTGGACACACGCTGCGAAAATAGCATCACATGAATGGCGCTACAATGGAACCCGCAGGGCTCAAGAAGAAGAGGAAGACCCAAAATAACATGAGACCGAAGTGTTCAGAACGAGGCGCAACGGTCATGACACCAACTTAAAACATTCGCTAGCAATCGAGATCGATGGAAGGAACTAGTCATCGCCCTATGCTCTGAATAAGAGCGACAACGGAGAGTTATTTAAATCAATTTATAAATGGATATAATATAATAATAATTTCCCTGACTGACTATTTAGTCAGTCGCCCCTGGGAGGAGCATTGGGGATCTCTATTAATAGCTGTTCGAAGAGAACAGGGACCTACAGTTTATAGCCAAATCCGAACGGCGGTGTAATATAGACTTTCTTAGGCAAATAGCGTCTTTGGGCAAGCGATGCCAGTGCTAGGCAAATGTAGCAGTGCTAATGCGAGGATTCGAACCACCGACCTTCAGTTTGTAAAGCGAGTACGCTACCACTACGCCACCGACGGCCACAAATGGATATAAATGGATATAACTTTGAAAATTCAAGGAAATAATAATAAGAGAACCTATCTATCGGTCAAAAAAACGTTTTTTGGTCAAAAATTATACAGGTTTTTTTTTTTAATGAAAATATAGCTAAATTTGGCAAATAAATATCTTTTGGAGTTTTTAAACAATATATCTGATTTAATTGCATTGGGGTGGTACAGGGTATCCCAAAGTCGTCTGCGCCTGACTTTAACGTATGCCATCTTTTTTTAAACATGATGCTGCCGTAGAATAAATTTCATTATTAATCTTCCCCCAGTTACCCTTTTTGGTTTGTCGATACCGGTAGAAGAAGAGGTTAAATACCTTCGCGTGTACTTGGACCGAAGGCTCACCTAGAAAAAACACATTAGGTGTAAGCAAACCCAGCTCAAAGCTAAGACTAGGCAAATGTATTGGCTTTTAGGACCTCGGTCCCAACTCAGCTTGGAAAATAAAATCCGTCTTTACAAAGCAATTTTAAAGCCAGTATGGACCTATGCCTTGCAACTTTGGGGTACGGCAAGTACATCTAATATCGAGATACTTCAAAGATACCAATCAAGCACACTCAGAAATATTGTGAGGGCACCCTGGTATGTTAGTAATTATACACAAGGACCTCAACATATGTTATGTAAATGATGAAATTAAGCAACGTACAGAAACATACATAAACAGACTAAATTTTCATGAAAACTCATTAGCTATAAACTTATTAGATAATAGCGCAGATACTAGACGATTGAAGCGATATCATATCCTAGATCTTCCCCATAGATTCTAAATTAAAACTAAGTCTGCTTAATGTTATATTGGTTTAGCTCATTGGAGTCAAGCCAATCACAGAAATATTTTTTTTTGTAAGATGTTATAAAATTTGTTGAATGTCCTTTGGACAGATTACAAATAAACAAATACAAAAAAAAAAAAAAAAAATTATTAATCTGAGACAGCATGTAGACAAGGTAATCAATTAAAGGTGACGAATACGGGAAAAATTCTTCCATAGATCATATGTTAGCTGTTAGAAAAATATCATGAAGTCGACTCATGAAAATCCAAGAGATCAGCAAAGCTTAAGCGTAAATCTCACACATGGACAAAGCTTAACAATTCGTTAAAGTTTAACAATAGAGTAGAAACAAAAAGAGGGGAAAAAAGACGTCCATGGTCTACAGTTATTGTTCATGTTTATTGTTTTCTATTGCTGTTTGCCTGCTTTCCTTTGCGTTGTGCAGCACACAATGCTGAGTCAGTTTTAAGCACTTTCCATGCATTTAAGCAATTTTCATTTGGATCTATTTGTTTTTATACCCTACATCCAAAGGATAAGAGGTATATGAAGTTATTTCAAAACATTTCTGCGCTGACATTGAGAATGAAAATGCCTCAAAATGCATGTACTTATATATGGCTCTATGTTCAGCACGACAAAGGAAATGTCCACTACTTGTTTTTGAAGTTGCTGAATCCGAATCTGGACAGGGCTCTGCTGACATAACATCGAGAACCCCTACGAACACAAACACATATAAAAACATCGGCGGACAACCAATCTCGAAAAAAAATGTTTTGGGGTGTTTTGAGGTTATAATA
This sequence comes from Chymomyza fuscimana, assembly GCA_949987675.1. Lineage (NCBI taxonomy): Eukaryota > Metazoa > Arthropoda > Insecta > Diptera > Drosophilidae > Chymomyza > Chymomyza fuscimana. The sequence goes on from OX465088.1 coordinate 92,135,216, forward strand.
GAAAAAACTATATGCCTATACGCCTCTTTTTTTAAAAGGCTAAGTTATTTATGACAACTCTTTCTCTGAGTCAAAAAGATTTCGCGTGTTTTTTGCTCTAGTTATTCGTTTGGGATCTGCTTTTAATTCTCGAAAATCAACCTCATCGATACTCTTATATGTCAGGGAAGTAGTCCAGTTGTGGGCATAGTTTTCTATTTCAGCTATAACTTTTGATCAAGTCAATATTTTGCAGACATATGCATATCAATGGAAATTTACAGACGTTAGCTAACTGGAAAAAGAATCGACTTGATGCCATGAAAAAGAAAAAATTATTAAAATTTTTACGGAAAAAAAAAATTAACTGGTTGTGGGCACCTCTTAAAATAAAAAAAAATATGAAGTAAAACATCACTTTAAAGAAAAAAACGAAATTTATTTTGTCTTCAGAGCAATAATAATGAAATAAAAATGTGAATTTAGTTATTCATCGTCCGCATCAGTATTCGGTGAGAATGGCGCTTTGCATGAGTTTTCGCCACGGCTTGAAGGCTTCCGTGGTTTAGCTCTTTACGAAGGACCTATTGCATGTAAAATCTATAGGCAACTCATCGAGGTAGCTCCCGATGTCTATGGCTTTTGATATAAAAAAATGTGATCGACTGTTGCTAAACATATGCGTCGTTTTATTCGACATTAGCACTAAAACTTGGTGCTGACATTACGCACAAATCTCCTTACGTTCAGAAGTTATGCAGGGGTGCCCACGTCCAGGTAATGCCCACAACTACTTCACCTACTTATAAAAAATCAAATCGAGAGAAAACATCTTCCCAATATTTTCAAGAGTCATAATTATCTACAGGGTATGGTAAAGTCCCTAGATGTCCCTACTGTAGCTTGTTTCGATATGCGTATATATATTTTTTTCATTTTGTCTAAAATTGCATGCTTGCAGGTGCTCACTAGTTTTTTCTCCTTATCAACGCCTTTGTGTTTCTGTCTTTATCCATTAGCTGCTTTCTCTATCTAATAGCCATAGTGTTGCCTGCTTTTAAGTGGCTCAAACGAGCTGCGTCTATCGCATATCCCCCGAGCAATTTCCATGCATTTAAACATTTTCAATTTTTCGCAGAGCGTTTTCACAAATGATGAAAATTTCATAAATAGTTGCGTTTCATTTCGTTTCTAAGCCATTAACTTTGTTGAGTGTGTGTACGTAAGGGTGTATGTACGAGAACGAGAGTATATACGAGTATGTGTGAGTAAGTGTGTGTCCTACATGTCGTAAAATATTTAACGGTTTTAAGTGTTTTCAGCTTGTTTGTGCCAAGCTCTTCTTGGCCATTACATACGCCACATTTGCCCGTTATCATTTGTCTAAGTTTCCGACCTACGACGTCCAAGCTGCTCCCCAAGTCTCAGTCACATTCTCAATTTCATTCAGAGAGCGCAACGTTTTGGAGTCAGCAAAGTGCTCTTTGGCAGCTTCCATTTTATATTAAATTTTTCAAAAGAAATATCGACATATGAATATTCTGACCTTTCCTTCATAAATTTTATGCCAACATATACCCTACCGTACCCATACGTACAGAGTATAGTATATAGAGTAAGACGTGATTTTCAGTGTTCAACCCCCTACTCCACATCACAACACATCACTACTACCCATACTTAAAAAAGGCGTCGCCACACGCACGCATGCCGCACGTAAACGGACCATTGGGGGTACCCGGTCTGAGCTGGTTTGGGGCCTGGTGGCTCCTTTTAGGACACTCTTTGATTGGGGATACCGAGACGGTCACAGCTACAAGTCTCGCTAAAGCTTCGGTATTGGCATTGGCTATGGCTGTTTTCCTGTTTTCTACTTCATGGCACGTTTTTGGATTTCTGCTACATTTGAACTTAATATTTTTGTTGCAAAAAATTTTACTTTGCCCCAACACGCCTTGCGCTGCTCTGCCCTACCCTGCCATGTCCTGCACTGCCCTGCCTTGATTTCTGTTCTTGGCTTACATTGGCATTGGGTTGGGAAATTTTCTTTAGCGTGTTAATGCCTTTTGGCTATCAATTGGCCATTATGCGCACGGGCCGACGAAGCGGCTAACCAACCTACCAACCTACAACAAGCCGACAAGGCGACAAACCAATGGGCCCAACTGTCTGACAGTTGCTTTTCCGTTCCATGCCCATTACCAGGCTCTAATTCCGTTGTGATTTGGGATTCGGTCTGGGCCGTTGCCGTTGCCGTTGCCGCGTTGTCATTCCCTCTGCCCTTCTTGTTGCTATTACTGGGGCTGGTTGCCTTTGCCTTTACTTTGGTATTGCCTTTGCCGCAGCGCATGAACACGCCATAAAAATATCTTGGCAAGGCAATTGAATAAATTGTGACCTTTACATTGATTTCGATGCCGCAGCGCCTTCCAGAGGATGCTGCGTTCCCCCTTGAGTAAATTCGAGCTGAAAAACCATTTATTTTCTTTGACTTTGCACCCTTTTTGAGTTGCTTGAGAGGTTGGAAATTGTGAAGATGAGTTCATAGCAGGTCATATACGCACTGCCCTCGTGCACCGAGCACGTATTTCGCAATGTGTGTATATCTGAGGTCAGTGATGAGCATTTTATAAGTTCATTTTGTGTGTTTGCTATTTTTAAACGCAAAAAAATAAATATGTGCGTATTAGGTTGTTGTTGTTGTTGTTGTTAGTATAGCTGTTGTTTGCACTTAAATCCAGCCCACACACACGCACACACGCACACACACACACACAAGGTGACCACAAAGCGGTCTATTAATGTGCGCAAATAAGCCGCTTAATTAGTTCTTCATTTCGGCCAGCATGAATTGCGGTACAGAAAAACGTCGGATTTGCCCAATGCGACGTATACATAATGAACCAAAGTATATTTTTGGGGGAATGGATGTAAAATTTAATTAATATACGATATTGTTATTTCATAGCCCCAAGCCAACGTCGAACGATTCAAGCGAATGGGTGATTTTTTTTTTTGTGTTAATTTTTAAAAAGACGATAACATCTACAAATTCGCAAATTTCACTATCAAAATTCGTAATGGAAATTTTAAATAAGTTCTGAAATGTTACGACGAAAGAATGATGGACTTTGTACTCCGATTTGCTGAACGGACTTACTTTTTTTTTTGAGTAATTTAGATAATTTTATGGGGCGCCAGTGTGGTGTGGCTATGTAAACAAATTATAAATCATTTAAAATCGAATATTAAGACTGATATTGAATCTCCCCTGGTATTACGCAACTATTGATCTTCTGTCGAAACAATAGTTAAGTTAACTTTATGTATTAAGGGGTTTGGTATAGCTGAAAAGTGAACGCTAGGTCCGATTCCTGAGATAAGAATGGAATCTGGAGACTGCCGCGAATGCAGAAGAACTCTTTTTAAAAACTTCAAATTTTGGACTCGATTATCTAGAAACCGTGTTTATATAAAATTACCGATACGGTTATTTATTTGTTGATTTAGAATCCAATGGTCGGTTCCTGAACTAAGAATTTTTTTTTTTTTTAAATTAATATTTTAAAATCAAATCTAAATCATTTTTTGATTTGATGAGCTGGGCTTATCATGAACTGTTATTATATAAAAAAATTTTAAATCAATGACTATCCGGCACAAATAAAATTCTAATAACATCGAAATTACGAAAACCGCTTTATTCTTGAAAGCACAAGAGTATAAGTAAATGGCAATTAAACATTTAAAAAAAAAATCACCCTATACAATAAAAATACGCATTTTATTTTTAACCATAACCGTATTTGTTCTTTTTTTTATTATGGAGAAACATTTCATTCACATGAAAACAAAACATATTTCATTTTTAGTTATTTATGTAAATAAATTTGAATTTGTATTTTGGTTTGTTTTAATCAATCAAGTCTGTTACTTATCGCTTAAAAGTCTTATCAAGACTGCTTAAAACCGCTAAATATACAATTATAATTATCAATATGCTTTTATTTTTTTTTTTTTTTAATCATTTATCGTTTTTATAATACAGTATAGAATGACTACGTAGATCTGTCGACGACAACCACATTGGAAATTATACACAGAATGTTTAGTTTTTTATTTACTGGTTTTTCTTTTCTTTTCTTTATTTTTTTTTTGTTCAATACTTTAAGGCGCTCCTCTATGCTGAAGTTTATGCTATGATATATGTTACCAAATCAAACAGTAACTTGCTGGAACTCGGAAATTCTGTGCGGGAAATAAAGGGAGGGGGAACATCAATTTGATTTAAACAGCAAATTGTGCGCACATATTTCATGGCAATCTGGCCCTAATAAATTTAGCTCTTGTTCTTTTACAGTGCACTTAAATTTTATTAGCCCTCTGTAATATTCTTTGTCTCAAATTAAAAATTTGTAAACTCAATGAAAAAAACAAAATTTATGTACTTTTATATACAACAATGTGACACACTTTTCATTATTATTATTAATATTAATAATTGTTCTATACTACGCCTAAAAATATAAAACCAAAACGAAAAGAAAAACAGAAAGCGGAAAAAATAAAATTAAAAACTTTAAAGTACATAATTTGACTGAATTTTATTTGCCATGCGAATTTTGCTTTAAATTGCTTTTCTTTTTAAATTGTTGGTATATGTTTAACTGGGACTCTCTTTTATGTGCTTGTCAAATTTAAAAAAAAAATATACATTAAAATGTACAAGTTGAAATTCTCGAGTTTTTACGCACTCCTGCTCTAAGTTATGGGCATCTTAAAGAGTTCTCCACATATATAATATAAGTATGTAGTTAATATGTATACTTACATATATTTTAATACTTTTTCGTTTTATCTTTCTTTTTTTTAGTATGTATGACATGGGAACTGATTTTATAGTATGACTCCAAACTTTAGCCATGCCATTAGTTTTGTCTTTTATACATCCATTTTTATCATTTGTGTGAGTGTAGTATGATGATAACATTAAAATAAAACAAAAAGAAGATGCAAGCCTTTATATATTTACACTCTTCCCGCGTCCTCGTACATTTTAAATGCATCACTACAATTTTAACACTATGCACGAGATTACGGGCGGAACCGCTAACCCAACACGTTGGCAGCTCCTAGCCCCCAAAGGGAGCACTTACTCCTAGCGACAACTGGCAGTCAGCAATCAGCTACATGCTTTCCATGCTTGTCGTGCCGTATTGCCACTATTGTAGAGGCCGGCATTCAATGCTGGCAAGAGTTTGTTGCTCCAGTTGAATGTGAAGACAGGTGTGGCTGTTGCTAGCCAATGCAGCCAGGCCATGACCTGTAGCCAGGCCGTGGGCTTGCTGTTGTCCACGGTGTTTGCCACAGCAGCAGCCATAAACATGGCAAGAAAAGGCACTGAATTCCAACGCTGAGAGCTGGCGCTGCTATTGCCGTGTTGCATCGCAGCCGGATGCTCGCCGTTTATGACATGCACCACCACCGAGGCGGAATCTGCAAGCAGATGACCAAAATGTGTACATAAATGTCAGTTAAATTGCAATTGGCCACATATACAGCTGGCCAACAGATCAATAATGGGGGGGGGGGGGGTAAATGGAATGGAAACAGGTTCTACTCACCTGAGCTGCTTGGAGAGCAGGTATAGTTGCCGGAATCGGCTGGCGTTGCCGTCGCAATGAGTAGCTTGCTGGTGCGCGTTGAACGGTCCGTGATGACGTTAATACCCCCACGTACCGAATAATTCATCACACGCTTGCCTTTGTACCAATAGATGAAGGAGGGCGGCACCGGCGACTGCATGGCAAGGCAGGTGAGATTGATGTCGCTGCCGCTCTTGATGAACAGCTCGGCATTGCCAAGGATTTTGGCACGCGACACTGCAACGATAACAAGCAAGCATAAGCACACAATCAACAGAAAACAACAACGAAAAATAAAAAAACGGAAACGAAAACGAATTCCAAAAAAAAAGACCGTTTAAATTGCACACAAACACAAACACACCAAAGCACACACTCTCATGCACACAGAGCAAATAATTGCCTGACCCGAATTCACAGCTTGGTAGCTACGTTTGGTCTAGGAGCCTTAGAGTCTGCTTTTTCTCTGGGCTTATATGTAGTACTACTACTACTACTACTACCACTACTCACCTACAACGTTCAGTCGAAAGCCCTGGCTTATTTTGGGTTCGGTGGATACCTGACACTCATAGGTGCCAGAGTCACGAGGTTGGGGTGATGAGATTCGCAACGTCCACTCATCGGAGCCCTCCGTGTGAAGAGACTGAAAGCGCTGATCGTTGGTATAGGTCAAGATGCCGACTGTGAGTATGTGCAGGTCGCGCTTACGTATCCAAGACACCTGCAAAATATGCAAAAGTTCCAATTAGTGTGCTATATGTATATTGTAGTGACACCGAGGAATCAAGAGAATCCCAAGCAGCTGCAGTTGGCAGACAAAGCTGTTGGCATTAAATTAGCAAAGCCGTCGCGTTAATTACTCAATTTCAACTGTCTCAGCAACTGTCGCTGACGTTGTTGTAGTTATTGTAGTTGTTGTTGTTGTTGTTCTTGCTGACGTTTCTCAGGAAGTTGTTATCCCCCCCCCCCTAAGCTAACAAAAGCAGGACATGAGACAAAGAGAGATAGAGAGACAGAGAGAGAGAGAGTGAGGAACGAGCAAGAGACATGCTGAAAATTTATTACACCGCATAATTGCACAGCATTTTCGTGGCTTCGCTACGGGTGCTCCGTGCCTCCAAGCCTCGCTTTGTTCTGTGCCCCTGTTGTTGCTGCTTCACAGTATCCTCTGCTTCACCTACTTGTTGTCGTTGGTGCACTTGCTAACAAATCGCTATAAGCGGAAGCACACGGAACGGTTTTACAAATGCGGGAGCCAGCCAAATACACGGCACCACACAAGCCAGAAAGGAGAACAAGAGCGACAACGAACAGAGCAGCGCAAAGTAGCTGTGGAAATGGGAATGAGGATGGGATTGAGGAATGAGTGTGGCTAAACCAAGCAATGGCCGCCATGCTAAGGCTACGGCTGTGAAAACATAGCATATATATGTATATAACCCGAACCGAGCCTAGACCGCGAACTTTATAGCGTAATCTTTTAAAATTAATCTACAAATCTGCCATACGACAGCCGCAGGTCGTTTGTTTTTCTTATGCAAAAATAATGTTTGCTTAGGGTTCCAACTTTGCCTCTTCGTATGCAAAGGAAGGCATGCATACTTGTGTAGGTGCTGCAACACCGTATGTATTTTGTATTTGTTTTTGTTTTAATTGCGTGAACTTAGACCGAGTCTAGCTAGACTTACCGCCCGATCTCCCAGGTTTCTTACACGACAATGCAGCAGGGCCGCCTGGCCAACAGTCGCCGCGACCTCACGCCGCGATGAATTGTCGAAATAGGGCTGCGAGTATGGAGTTTCCCAATAGTGTGGAGGCACTTCACCAATGACCACGCCGGTTTCTATAAATAAAAAATAAAAAAATACATGCATGTATACGGGTAGTCTCGTTAAATACGCATATAAATAAAAAAAAACACATAGGCATTTTTCATTATAATTAGAGCATGCAATATACTTCATTATTAAATATTGAGTCGTAGGCCATTGTTGCATATTTAAACTAATAAATAATAAAACTGTACAGTTTTGTTAGTTTAAATTGTTTTATTACTTTAATGAGTTAGTTATGTTAGCCTGTCTGTTGGCGACAAGGGCTTGGCAGTTTCTTCCAATTTAATTAATTATTAATTTTATAATATGTATGTAGTTTATGTTGCAAAGTGGCAATTTATATTGTACACTTAAAGGCAATTAGTATTTGGGATTACATAATCTGAAAAGGCTCTTGAACTTTAATTAAATATTTCAACGTAATCCTTTATTTATATTTAATACCTTTGTAAAACAAATTACAGTTTGTCAAACTTTTAGTACAATGTGGTACAATGTGGGTCTGTCTCTTAGGTTTTAACCTACATTTTACTAATAATCCCATTTTTGTTGTTTAACTTTAAAAACTGTAATTTGCCAGGTGCTTTATTAAAACTAATGTGCACTAAACAATTTAAAATTTTAAGTACTACAGTTTTACGTTTTACTTACCAAACAATATTACCAGCCATAGTTGAACTAAGCAGTAAAATTTGAAACGGCTTAAATTGTCCATCGACATGTTTTCGTTGACCGTGGAACTAGGCCAGGTTTCTTAATATTGTGAAATGCGATTTTTATACACGAACATAAGTTTATGCAAATACTTTTGTTCAGGTAATTGAAAGGGAAGATTTTTGTTTTTTGTTGTAACCTGAAAGAGGTAAGTAAATATATGTATACACTTTTATGCCATGGCAGAGAGAGAATATGACTAATATGCTAATTTTGTATGCTTTAAACATTGACCCTTAAGAAACCTAAACACATGTACATTAAAAATTAAATAAAATATATATCTACATATATATGGGAAAAGCCTCAAAAATAGTTTGTAATAGCGTAAGTTGACAATGCGTCTACAGATTTTATACGAATCACTTTTAAATTAAAGGTCTTTTTATTCAGTAGGTTTTTGAGAAAAAACAAAGCGAATTTTGCACAAAAACAAGTTTTTTTACGGAAAAAATAAAAAAAATACACAAAAACGCCCTCTGGCGACTCTCAAAATTAAAATAAATGTCAAATATGGATTTCTCGCCCTCAAAATCTCGCGAATACACATTTGGGTAGAGAAAAATTAATGTTTTGGGCCTAATGAATGGTATATCTAATTCGATTTTTTAATACTTTCAAAAAAACCTATTTTGAAAACCCGGCAGTGTCGCGTCACTTTGACATTTCATTATTCATTTGTTATTAATCACAACGAGGTGCGTGCAAAATTTGGATATTACGTGTTTTTTGTGATTATGAAAGGTTGGCATCTTGGTCTTAATTGTATGTGTTAGTTACAGTTACCATTTCGAAAGATTAATCGAAATAAATATATATTTTTTAAATTTTATTCATGTGTGTTAAATTATTTAGACCGATTTACTATCTTGGTCCACATGCAAATTTTTTTGACAAATTTCATTTTCTTTGAAGAGAAAAATTGTTTTAACCAATGTGGTATTATTTTCAGATCAGAATATTATTTTTTTTATTAATGCCGAGAAGACGCAGAAATATTGGCCGTACGATACGCCAAATGTCAAAATTTTGCAATTTTTAGAAAAACACAAATACACAGGAAAACGTGTTCGTGTGAACAGCAAGTAAAATTCATAGTCATCTGGCGCATAATTCCAGATGAACTCGCCACGCTTCCAATTTTTGCGAAGAATAAATTTAATTTCTCTCTAACTCTCTTTCTTTTATCACGATTATTCTGACCGACACAATTGTACCCGAACCCGAGTCAAAATTAGTGCCCATCAACGCGGGCACGGTTACGCTATAATGCATAAACAAGAAAGAAGAGACGAACAAACCCAACAAGATAACGAAAAAAAAATTTAAACAGAACATTATCAAAGGAGGCATTGTCAACGTTCAGAAACAGAGCAGCATACAGGTCGCTGCTGTCCCAGAGTACTGAATAATCGGGCAGGACCGACTGTAGCATGACAATGGTCAATCTAAAGCACGCAGGCGGCGGAGCCCCCTAATTATACATGTGGGAATGGCGTTTGGCAGCTTACAGCTGACCAATACGTAAAGTAGTTGGCAGCGCTAGAAAACTAAGAAAGACAGGAGTTGGCAGCACAAAAGCAGGAGTGCGGAGTTTTGAGAGAGCAGCCAGAGTGTTAAGACGTAAATTTGTTACGCTGTTAAAAAGTAATTAAGCAAAGAAAGTAAAACGTAAATTAAGATGTTTTAATAATGAAATAATAATCCAAATAAACATTTGTTAAGTGCATTTATGAAAAACCTGAGAAGTGCGCGTTTTATTTGAACAGACTCGAGCTTTGACAGCTCCAGTCCTACATACATATAACTCTTATAAGCATTTTATAGATAGAAAAATTAAAAAAAAAAAAAAAAAATGGAAATAATCAAACTATGCTATAAAATGGAACACACTTTAACGATTACCTGGTACACTCAATGATCCAACTTTTAGCCCGAAAATTGGTGGAATATTTGTAAAAGGAGTTTGGTGTCATGTCCTGCAGTTAAGATTTTACTGAAATTTTGCTGGCATCGAAAAGACCAGTGAATTATTTTTTACCAAGCCATACCATATACGACTGATTGTATATACAAATCGGTTGTTGATTGAAAACTGAAAGCATTTCGATGCCATTGATTGTACAACCTGGCCCTTAAGAGGTCTCTTTCAAAAGCTTATTTTCCAAGTTTATTTACGATGAATACACGTCGTTGGTTAGTTGCTCTGCTTAAATTCACTTAACGACTCTCAATACAAAAAATCCTCTACTTCTACAATATAAAGTTTTTTTTTTAAAATAACTATAAATGTTAACATTGGAGACGAGCTTGATTTTGAAAGCTTAAACTTGTTGTTAATACTGCCTAATAAAATATAGTCCATTTGCCAAAAAACCAGCAATAGCTTTTTATTCAACACTTATCGATTACCTGTCATTAAAAAAAAAATTTATATGCATGTCTGTTTTAGATTTGGATTCCAAGTTTGTCATTAGTTACTCTATTGAAAAATCATACAACTATAACTGGTTAATCGACTAGTCGGAATAGGAATCGATATAAAGAACTGGCAAGATATTCTTATTTGGGTCTTCATTCTGTTATTTCATTCGTTTCGAACTGGATTACTTTAGTTCAGTAACTAACCAAGTAGTTTTTACAATAAAAATATCGGAAAAGGGAGAAAGTGGCTCTATGTCGTCACTTTATTCGATAAATTTGTTAGAATTATTAGAAAATTACATTTTTAAAAACCTTTGTTACTAATCCCTGAATAGAAGAGCATTTATACGAATATTTAAAAATAATAGTCAACTACCCAATGATGTACAGAAATTTAATCAGTAAAGAAACTGAACAGAAGATTTCGTAGAACGACGCACAAGACATTAAGTATACGCAAAGGAATCGCTTGGCAACAAAATTAAGGATGTCTTAAAAATACAACTAGATGACAAATTTGAGAATTCATTCCTACTGAGTAAATCTGGATTTTAAGTTTTATTAAAGTTATATTCTCTGTTTAATTATATAATGAACTCTTTTTTAAAAACAAATTTAAATGCTTACTTTTCGGCTTAACTGCTTTTTAAAATAACTAACTATAATTAAATTCAGTTTACAAATAAATATTAATATCGAAAAGAGTCTCTTATAGCATGTCTACGATAGAATAATAGTAATTGTCTAATCAATAATTAACCCGTACTTCAGGTTACAAGTGTTAAATATGAATTCCATACCTAATTTTAGTTTTCACACCAGCAAAATCTAGTTATCCCGAGGTCGTTTTAGTATAGTTTTCATGCTAGCATTGTTCTATATACAAATTTACAAGGCACATTCAGAACGATTACCGTTAAATATTATGATATAATTATACACAATCTTTTCGTTTCTCTAGCCAGCCTTATCAGCCTAATTAGCCGAGTGACTTGCATTTGAGTCAGGTCGTGGGTTGAGGAGGGTCGCGGGTTCATGCTCGTGTTTGTGTTAATTGTTTTGCTCGTTTAGTGTTCATTTGACCGTTGCCACCTCCATTATATTTTTTGTATTTTTATTTTTTTTTGCTTTTGAGATTGCTATCCGGCTCGGGGGCCAGCGTTCAGTATTCGTTCGAATTTCTTATTTTTTACTGGTAATCACCAGCAACAAAAACGTCCCAAGCTAATCTAGCAATTTTTATGACTTGGCATTTATGTTGTATTAAAAGCTAAATGTTTTTCCCAGCTGCCATATAATATAATAACTAATTTTTCTCGCATTTCAATGCCCAAAAAAAAAAGAAAAACAAGAAAAAAATGTTCTTTGGAATATGCAGAAAGTAATACCTAAATGTTGTGTGTAGCGCGCGTGTGCTTGACAGGCCAAAGCTCTTTTCCAAATTTCTTACTCGGAAGAGCCTTATAAATTCCGGTCATTGGACTTACAGTAAGTAGTATTTGGCCCAAAGTATACACGCTTTGCGAATTATTTGGGCTTATCCTTGACGCATCGCTCTAGCATGAAGTTCAGCTTGTTATCCCTTTTGTGTGCACAATCGAAGCAATCCATCCATCCACTCGACGTCAATCTATGTGTACTCCTCAATCACTTTATAATTGGCTGGCTTCCAGCTTGCCAGCACACTGGGGTCATATTGCATGGCCAGCATAGTTATTCAGTTGTTTAGTTAGTTAGTTGGTTAGCTACTTGGATTAGTAGTGTCTAACCAATTTGGCTTATCAAATGTTGTTATAAATTTTCCAATTTAGCAATTTAGTAATTTTTCGATTTTTCAATTCATCAAAATTTGTTGCTTGCTTTAACAATCGATTGCGCAATGCAGCATAATTATAAGCATGAAATTTATCAACATTTTCGATTCACACACACGCACATACACAAATATACTATGCACCATACATGCTATATGTACGAGTATAGTCACTAATACACTCCCAAGCGTATATAGATTCAAATACACGCAGACAGTGCTCACACACACACATATACACGGACGAACGAGCACCTAGGCAAACATTTGAATTGAATAATTTTTGGTTGCTAGTTCTTTTCTTTTTGGTTTCTTTTTCGGTTATTTTATTATTCGATTTCGTTTTGAGTTTATTCGCTTTTCTTTTTTTGTTTGTTTTGTGTTTTGTGTTTGGGTAATAACTCGGATTTCCAAATATTTCCGTTTAGCACTCACATTGAACGGCGAATGGCAAAGGCAAAGGCAACAGCTACTATGGCTTTGTATTATTATTTTTTATTATACCCTGGTTTATGTATGTATGAGTATATTAGGTACACACACACACATACACATACACAGCCAAAGACACAGCTTAAGCGTGCCGTGAGTACAACAAAACAGTCCGAATGCGATATGTATATGTAGATACTATTATGTGTACATATATTGGTGTATGTATATAAATAGAGATGTAAGCGCTGCTGTAACGGTTAGCCAAAATGGCAATGGCGTCGTGCGGCACAAGGCACACAGTACCGAAAAGAGTCAGCAGGCGGCTGCTGGCCAACGATTTCAAAAGTTCTAACGTTCTAACGATCTAAAAGACGGCATAGCGGGGAAGGTAGTCGAAGTACGAACGTGACCGTCTACGCGCTCACTGGGATTTAGTTATTAAATGGCCTTTTTTATATTTAAAATGTGGCACAATGAAAAATTCAGTGGCACTTTCACATTAGATGACGACGTTCTGCGCACGTGTGCGTACGAACATCCTTACGGCAGGATACGCGTACTGGAACTGATTCAACGCACAGTGGCGTATGTCTCTACCTCAGCAAACCGAGCAGCCTAGCCGAGTTAAGCCGAAATGATTCGAATTTAACTAGCGACTCCGAAATCTGAAAGCCGAAAGCGACAGTGAGTAAGCCGAGCAGTATGCTCTCGGCGCAGGCGCTAAAGCAATTTTTCATAATTTTTTTTAGATACTTTTCGGTCATGGTATAAAATTTTAATATATTTTCTCCCGGACCCCGCATAATATTTAAATTGCGGTTCAGCAAGGGTTTAAAAACTTTTGAAGAAAGCGCCACTTTGAGCCTGGCCAGCTTTTGGCTTGTTAAGGCAAAAGCTTAATGCTGCTGGACTCTGGGCTTTAGACATTAAAACTCATTGGCGTATTCTCTCGCAGAGTGGTCTTATTGTCTCATCGTCGTGGTTGTCGCCGTCGTCATCCTTGTTTGGCGGCCACTATCTGGGTTATTAGCACAACCTGCCTCAATGTTGCCGCCGAACCAATACACACACACATATATAGAGTCTCTCTGCGAAGCAGTAACCGAAACTGAAACCGAACCAAACTGAGCCGCATAATATGCTCGATAGTCACGTACAAATGAATATTCGCAATACACATGCCTACGGTCGCATATTAATGTAGTCTACATTTTGGGGCCTCCGAGGCATATGAATGATTTATGTACATTGCCCAGAGAAATGTAATTTTTACCGCAACGTATGTATGAACATGTGTGTGTGTGTGTGTTTGTGTGTATTTTAGTATGCACCTAGTTAAATAGATAGATATGTAGTACCATATAAGGAAAGCCGTGCTGCAAAAACAATTGAACAGACAGTTATAGGCTAATTTGACTTTATGTGCGACTCTTTTTTTTTGGTTGCCAATCTGGTTTGGGGGGTTTGCAGGAGGATGATGACAATATGGTGATGGCAAAGGCGATGACATACACACAAACACACACGTACACACTTGTCGGCATATTGAACGTAAGAACAAAGTTAGCTAAGTTAAAGCTCCTGGCAGCTTACGGCTAAGCCGACGCGTCGCGACGGCAGCAGGTCAGCATTGTGACCGTGTCAAATGTTGCGTGTTATGGTCCGAAAATGTTGTATAGCATAGAAGCAACAAAAAGCGTAACCTATTTATATGCGCAGTTGCCTGCCAACAGCAAACAAACCGGCATACTTAGTATCCCGGCTACTTGAGCCATGTTAGGAAACGTTTCAACACCCGCCATACAAGCTCATAAATAAAATATATCAACGCCGTGACCAACATCTAACCTTACCTTTACCGTTACCGTTACTCTTACGTTACCTTTAGCTATGCCGTTAACGTTACAAGTTACAGTTGGCTTCCATTCAAAAAATCAAATTAGCTGAGAAATCTATTGCATGCTTTTGTACGCTACTAAGCCGATCCTATCTGCTTACCTTTTTACAAGCAAATTTATTGTTGCCAATTAATTTGTTAAAATTAGTAGAGGGCGCCCTCTGCGGTAGTTTCAATTGGAGTCTCCGTCTAGCAATCAAGTGCTTATCGATGCAGCCATGAATGCTAGCTACAGTTACGGCTCCGGCTCCGTTTCCCACTGCGACTGCGACTGAGACGATGCCGGAATAGTTGTATGTATTGTGTGACTCCACGCCTAAATGTATGCCACGTACACGTATTTATCCATTGCTTAGCTTACTTATTGCCGTCCCCATATACTTACTCCACAGTAGAGCTAAGCGCGTGGCTCCCGCGACTTGCCTTACTCTACCCGACCCATCCCTGCCTTGAATGAATGCTAAATTAATTTCAAATGAATACAAATGGCTTTTCGCTTTTAAGACCAAACAGCCAGTCAGACAGACAGACAGCCAGCCAGTCAGACAGACAGCCATTCAGCAATAAACCCGGGGCACCTCCGTCCGTCCAATGGTCTGCTTAACATTTGTTGTTTTTCACAGTTTCAACATTTCAAATAACTCTTCGGCTGGGTGCCACGATGCCCCCCTTCTGCTTTTTCACTCAGTTCAGTTTGGCTCAGATCTGCTTGGCTTAGTTCAGGCTCTGGCTTCTACGAGCCCGCATGTCGACACGGCCACGTTTATCAGATGCACCATAGAAATTTACAGCGCCGACCGTTAATTCAATTCAGTGTTCAACATTACGGCTCTCCGTCTATATACATTTCTCTTATTTGCTGCAGGCGGCATTCAGTTACTGTTGTTGTTGTTGTTGTTATTGTAGTTAGTACCTATTACCCAATAACTGAAACGCGGCTAATCGCGTGAATAGTTTTTGGCCAAGCGTAAATGATGTTTACGGTTAAGCAGCCCGCCCCGGTGCGAAAAGTTGCGCCAACACTTTGGTCAGACTGATAAAATTAGCATTTCATTGCCTACTTTTGGGCGTTCTCTTGGGGCAGCAACTGCTAGTTCCATATGTTGAGGTAAACTACGCAATGATAAATCTATGAACAGACGAAATTAATTCAATACGTTTTCGAAAAATCCAACCTCAATAATATTTGAGGCATATTCTACCCAATTTTAGGTCTTTAGTTGGACTTGCAATGGGATACCATAGAGTGGATATGAGCTGACCTCATTCTTTTTTCGGTTCAAATACTCTATAAGCAGTTTATAGTATCAACGTTATGTGGTGAAGCTTTCTACTTGCCGTAGATTTCGTTGAATGCACCAAATTTTATTCTTTAGACAATAAATCCAAAGAGAAATAAGTTTCTGTGTCATTTGTTTATATACCAAAATGGATGGCACGATGACGTAATAGTTTGAACCATTATTATCGTTCGTCTTGTGCAACTGCGAGACAACATAAAGCAAAGCTCCTCTCGGATCTATAAAATTTGTATTGTTTAAAATAAACAATAATGTTTGGATAAATTGACAAATTTTTGGGTAAAAAAGGCTAAGGAAAGCCTATACAAGGCTGAAACTTGGAACTTTTACCCTCATATAAGGCTACATTTGCGTATACGTATTTTCTTTGTAAGTCAGAACTTTTGAACACACATACATACATACTATTGGGCAAAACAAAACGCATGTATTTTTGCAAAGTTACCATTTATTAGTATAACACAAAAATAATTCACAATAAATATGTTTTGCAAAAACTAAATAATTATTTTATATTATTTTCGTTACTAATACAATTATGTTTTGTTTCCATATTTTCTTTACTTTGTCAGTCCACCCAGTTTTTTGGCGTATACAAGCAGCTTATTGTTGATCAGGGTATAAGAACTTATAACTAAAATAAAGATATTCCTAAATGAAAATGTTAACTTTTATCCAAAAAAAAACTTGGCAATTTAATCCAATGTGATCTGGTAGTAAAATATTGAATGAAAATAAAATAAATAAAACCGAAAAAATTTCACTAACTTATTTCAACAACAATCATGAAAATGATTTAAGTATAAGGTCAAAGTTTTGGAAAATGCTTTTGGTCGACAACAGTTCCCCAATTTGTTACTTAAAAATAAAATGTTCTTCCTTTTTTTTTTAAAATCTTTTTACGATTGATCTAAATCTACATTCAGTAGAAGAGCAAATAGGAAAGCACACTAGTAGATACAGTGACAGACTCAGGTGTCATCGCAGTGAACTTGCAAGGAGACTACTTCCCACTAGGCCTCTGAGGCGACCTAAAAAACAACGATTCGCCAAAACGATTGCTCAATCTGGATGTTCCTCCACCCTATTTAATAATCCTCGGGCCGATTGCAAAAAGTTTGGCTTTTTTTATTTTTGATTCTGTTGTTGTTATGGTACTAGCTTTTTACGGATTTAACAAATATTTTTCTTTAATAAAAAAAAATTTACGATTACCAAAACACAAAGGAATAACTTAATTTGGTCGTATAAATCTTTTATAATGATGAATTTCTTTTATCTTATTTTCAAATTTCGAAATGTGATGAGGATTACTAACCTAACTACAACTACTATATACGTTATTTGACGTAAATTGAATATCGCTTGATGAAGCTCTTTAAACCTTCCAAGGTTTTGAATTCACGAATTTCTCCCAAGTTTATTTCTTTTCATTTCGTTTTGACTTTCTGACTCTGAATGGATGTTGCCAAACAAACATTAGCAATTTAGCAATGACCAAATGCTGGTCCCCCTGTGACAATTTACATACAACATGCGACTTTGTCATCATTGGCTTTCCCGACCTCCTTCTCTCTCTCTGTCTCTCTCTCGCTCTTTAGCTCTCTCTCTCTTTAATTCGGAACCGCTTCCTCTTCGACGCCTATGTGTGTTTGTGGGAATGACAAGAACTAAAACTACAGCAATAGCATCCATCAGATATGCATCAAATATAACTCAATTGCTTTGGGGCTAGCTTTTAACAGCAGAAGAATAACCAGGAAATACTTTGACTCATGTTAAACTTTGCTTTCTTTTTACTCCTGCTGTTGTTGTTTTCTATGACTCTCGATGCCTTTACATTTTCTGTGTTATGCTTTCTGGTTTTCCCTTTCATTTTCTCATCTGTATGGGCGTGTGTGTGGGAATCTGTCTCAGCTTGGCTTTTATATTCCATTTGACTGCGACTCCATATACTTTACAAACACACAATTGTACATGTATTTGCTATGTTTGTGTATGTATGTATGTATGTATGCACATAGATGTCGTATAAATATGCACATGAACAGTTTCTTTGTATGAGAGTTTGTTGGTTTGTTTGTTATGACGGTCTGTCTCTTGAAGATATTTGGCTGAAAGCGTTTAGGGTCTCTGCCTTTGCCTTCGTTGAGCGCTTAAAGCAAAAACATAAAAAAGCCCTTAACGAAAAGAAAGAAGAAACACCAGTAGCAGAAGTAGCAAGACACAGAAAATATAAACTTATGGCAAAAAGGGATTGACGGATATAAATGATGATTTGACCTAAGGTCATTTGTATAAAATTAAGTTTAACATAATATGAAGCGACCAAACCACCCAAACGACCGTTCCCAACTTTAAACTAATGCGACAAAAAAAAAAACTACAAGCACTAAAAATAGTCATAAAAGGCAATAAAAGCATAAATGACACAACAAAAGCAACAACATAATCTAAACAAGATTGTGTCCGTGTGTAATCCGCTCGACATACTTAGGAGCACAAACAGACGACTGACATACTTAGGTACTTGACTTCATCGTGCGTTTCATTTCGCGCCACTCGCATTTCATCTTTAATAAATTTTTATGCCTTCTGCCGAATATGCTAATAAAGATTTTTCTGTCGTGCCTTGAGCCATTTTATATGGAGCGGAGCGACTTTTGCTCATTCTATTTTTTCTCTTCCCATCGTTACCCATTTTGTTTTTTTTTTTTTTTTTTTTTTTTTTTTTTAATATCCAGCCACGTATGTCATGGTAAAAAACCATTAAACACACACAAAAAAAAAAAAAAAAAATCAACAGAAAAGCACAAAATAAAGAGAAGCAAAGCAAAGCAGAGCACAGCCAAAGCAAAGGCAAAAGGCAAAAGCACAAAAAAAAATTATGCCCCAGACGCCGCTGAATTTTAAATGAGCCTTTATGGGCTTCATTTCAGCGTGTAAATTATCTCATTTGTCAGCAATTGCGCTGGCGTGTGCTCTAGTGTATGTATGTATTTGCGTATCTATGTGTAAGTGGAGCTATAGCTTAAGTGCTTGCCTATGAGCACCGTGACCGAGCTTGACTCGACCCGACCGACCCGCCGCCATTTTCATATGCGACATGTACTGAACCATTTGTAAAGTGATTCAATGCTCTGGCTTTGACATTTAATGAGATAAGCGCACGCTTTACAGATTCTCAAAGATATGATGTGCACTACACTATGCAGAATACATATACATACATGCATACATGTGTATGTACAATCTTACGTATGTATAAACGTCAAAAACAAAAGGCAGCCATATTCACCTTTTTGGCAAGGGCATAATTAAAGCACAAGACCAGAGTTAAGCCAAGCCAAGCCAAGCCGACGCGAGGCGTGGCGTGGTAAGGAGATAAAAGAAAGGTAGGGTAGTGTAGTAAAGTAAGTTAAGGCATACATAAAAACGAAACCAACTATACATGGGGTAAAAACAGGTTGTTACTTCCTTGCAAACAAGGTTCCGTATCCGTTATGTATGTGTACTGCATGCTGTCATGCTACTATGTATGTACATATGTATGTATGTATGTATGTCTGTATGTAAAGTCATGTGTAGTGTACGTAAAAGAAAGCCCTTTATTGCCAATTTAACTTACATTGTGCATGTGTCTTTAAACAAAGATTTATGTACCCACTTGCATATACTTATAGTATTTATGGCGTGTCCGTTATGGCCTGCCCTCCACAAACACACACACACACACACAGGAACACACATACATTCTTAAGTAATATTCATAATAAGCTAGTAAATTTCTATGTGCGTATGTGTTTGTAGGGGTGCAATGTTAAATCAGCATAATGATATGCATTTACATATTTGACAGACAAATTTGTTGCGGAAGTGTTGCCACAAAAAAAAAACCGCAAAACCTGCTACTGTCAATTTCTTCATTTGCCTAATATGGCAACGCCATCATTAATATAAAATATGCCAAGACACACACGCAACATGCATGTAATTATGCCTCCTCCGTTTGTGTGTGTGTGTGTGTTTAGGTGTGTGAGTGCACAGTTGCCTGACATTTACGCAAAGCCTTGTTAATCGTGACAAAAGCTTATTGCGGGTTATTTGGACTACTTGTTTCGCAGCTGCCGGAGGCGACGGACGTCTACGGACGTAGACGGACGGCTATGGCAAACGAGGACGACAGTAACATCTACACACACAATAACGTGAATCAATTGGGACGATGCCCGACCTGGGGATACCCTGCATTCACTTTTCCCAAGAACAAATTTTCGATTGTAAACGCTTTAAATGGAAAGGGTTCGCTGGGGTAGAAGTGATATAAAAAATGCATCTGCTTGCAAATAATGCGCATCTTTTGCGAAATTAGTTTGTGTAACATTTTTGTAACAAGTTTACGCGCTAATTTTCGAACTCTAACTGCTACTACTGTCGGTCAGACGGTAAAATGAAAAAATCTCAATCGATAGCTCCTGAGTCAATGCTGAAACAACCTATAGTCTACCATGTAGTATGTATCTTTATTTAATATATAAACGAGCTAAGCTAAGAGTATACATATGTACTTATAATGAGGATAAATCGACTTGGATTATTAACCGACCGCAGCCCTACACCTGCCATCCAATTCGTCATCAAAAATCGTAAGAGTTTAAAGCTTGACAAAGAAGGGTTATGAGTTTCCTAAAGCCCTAATATTGCATATCGGGCATCTTGTATCGTTTACTCCGATATATAGGGTATCTGTCTGTTCGCCACAATTTTACGCAGTCTGTAACGTCCAACATACTCAGGTGCCTCAAAAGTCGGTATTTTTCCCCTTTTCGAAGATTTTCATGAGCCCATTTAAATTATAGTAGCTGGGGAATGCCTCCAGTCTTTATTTCGCCTGGATCTCTCTTCGCTTAGTAGTTGGTTTCGTAGCTCGTCTGCTAATTCTTTCCCAGGTATGTTTGTATGCCCCTATGTGTCCTATGGGTACAGAGTATAAAAATCACCGCATCCTTGTGCGGCTGCTAACTACGCACGCACAAAACATACCATATATATACATGTACATATGTATATATGTACATACATATTGCTGTCATACGTGTATATGTGTGTGCGTGCGTGCGTGTATGCGTGCTGGCGTCTGACTGAGCTGAGTGTAGGGAGCAGCTCGCCGCTCTGTCATCTGAGCGAGAGCGCGCGTCACTTGCACACATAATAAACATTTTAAACATTATTCTCGTGTTTAGCAACTCCTTTCGCTCTGCTGATGCTGCTCTTGTTGTTACTTTTGTTGTTGATGTTACTGTTGCTTGTTACAGCTACAGATACTTCTACTCACGCTGCTTCCGCTGCACCCCCTGCCGTCCCTTATTGTTGTTGTTCGTTTTTGGCAAAATTTACGGGTTTTAACGAATAATGGTGCATGTGGGAAATGAACGTTTTGTGTTCGCTTTTGCTTGTCATCGCAACACGCCGAACATTTGCAAGCATCGCGTTCCAAAACATTCGCCACTTTATCAGCATTTCACTTTAGCTGTTATTACCGCTCCCAATGCCCCATCCCTCCCGTCACCCACAACAGCACGCACACGCACTTGCAGTATATTAGAACAGATGTGTGCGGCAACGTCTGCATTTTGACTCTCTAAGGAAATTAAAAAACAACTAAAACAAATTAACAATGTAATGAAGAAGTCTTATGTTCATGCTGCTTTCGTTGATGCTCTACTTGAGTATCCCAAAAGCCAGCAGCAACAAAAACAATATCAACAAATACAGTGAATACCAAAAGTGTTGATACATCTTAAGTAATTTTTTGACCCACTTTGATTTTTTATTATTTAAACATATGATCATGATTCAAGCCACTTGATTTTTATCTTTTTAACTGACGTGCACACAGTTAAGGCAAAAATTTTAAAAATGTTTATTTGAAAACAACTAATATTTCGTTGGTTCTCCATTCCGCTCAGTACTGAATAAAAATTTTCAAAACTATGGAAAAAACACGTTTTTTTTATGTGAAGTTTTGTTTGGACGCGTTTTTCTTGTCTGCGTAGGGGCCTTAGCACGTCCTCTCTGAAAATATACCTGTGGCAAGAATGTGTTGATTCACTGTACAAATGCACGTCAACAACAACTACAGTAAATACGAATCATATGTAAGAGAGAGGAGAAAGACTCAACGACACAGCAACGCAACACAGCGCAAGAGTAAATCAAGCATTTACTTAAAATTGAGTTAGTCAATGTCTAAGACCAGCCAGCATATACATATATGTACATACATACTATGATACGAAGTAATTGAAGACCTTTAGGCATATCAACTTAAATGTGCGCCATCAAGCGTAAAGTAAGTCGAATTTCCAATGCTTTTAATAATACCATTCCCAATGATGATGATCGATTTGGGTAAACAATGAAATTTGCTTATTTAAATTCAAATTTTATTGCCGGCAATCAGTGTGTCTTTCCTTAAGCCGTTAGCTTCAAGTACAAGCCATACAAATTGCTTAAATTGCCTTAATATATCAAGGCCACTACCACCCACTTTTTTTTTTAAGCCCATTGTTATAAAATTGATGTGTTTTTTTACATTAAATAAAGGCTAATTTTGAATTGTTTCATTAAAATCAGTTGGGATAAAAGGATTTTTTTTAACAATAAAAACGCTAAGCCAATTTCGAATTATTAAGTGTCGTCGGCATAACAACAGACCGCCCTCTCGTATACGCAATTTGTCGACTATAAGCTTTTCATTAAAAGCTTTTTTGCGCGCTGCTTTTTAGTGAGGCCGTACTGCAACAATTTAGTAGTTTTAGTATTAGTTAGCAAAATAGTCCAATAAGCAAACGGGCACACTGTCGAAAATGTGCATATGGTGGCAACTCCAAAATAAATAAAAATAAATAAAATACAAATTGCACTTGCTAAAGAATATAATCAAGAGTTTCGTACAAAGTGCTATATTACTAAAGCTAATAATAAATAGTCAAAATAATAAATGTATTGTATATCTTGAAAGCAAAACGATAATTAAAACCATGCAACATACCGCAGCACTTTCTCCAGATAAATAAAAAAACCAGTCTTGCGGCTTTTTGACATCATCCACACGAATCAATAGAAAAATACACCACAAAACAACACCTGTGCACAAACAGCAACAACAAGAAAAGTTGATTGCCATAGTTGTTGTTGATTATTGGCAAAGTCTACGCGACAACATCGACTCATACAATGAAACCCCAGCCACACCAGCCACAACAGTCACAACTAGCCCATTCTTGAAGTCGGTCGGTATGATCGGTCGATTGGCTTTGGCGCACTAAAACTCGACAAACAAGCACGCTTGGTATTAGGAAAAACCAAAAAACCGAGCAGCGTTAACGCAAAAAGAATTTGTAATTTGCATAGCTGAGCATGTTTGTTATTTTGAGGCATTTCATTGCCAGTTCACCAAATACAATACACATCAAAAGGCGCAAGTGGGTTCGTACTGTCTGCAAATCCATTGGTATTTACACATTATATATAACCCGACTTTCTGCTTTCACATTAGGTTGCAGCAAGCGAGCCAAGATCTGTGGCAACAATTGAGGAGGCACTTTAACTGTAATTGCAATTAAAACCAGAATCAATAAGAATTAAAACATGCCCTCAATTGAGGAGAAAGTACGCAGCATACTGAACGGCAAAGATTTAGGCGACATAACAACAGAACTCTGCGATTTCTCGCTCAAAGAGCAAAATGCCACGGCAGAGGCACAAGGCTTACAGCCGTCAACGGCATCAGACTTCTTGCCCAAACTTGGTCAGACAGTAACCTATATTGTTGCCTGTGTGCTGTTTAACGCACAAGATGAGATTCTTATGATAGAGGAAGCCAAACAAAGTTGTGCAGGTAAGAGAGTGTACCGTACATTGTGTTCCGCATTTAAAATACATTGAAATTGTTTGACATAGGAAAATGGTATTTGCCAGCTGGTCGCATGGAGCGTGGCGAGTCCATATGCGAGGCTGCTGCACGTGAAGTTTTTGAGGAAACTGGCTTAAATGCAGAGATAAGCACTTTACTGGCTGTGGAAACAGCCGGCGGTTCCTGGTTTCGGTTTGTGCTCACCGGTCGCATTACAGGTGGCAAGTTGAAAACACCTGCAGACGCCGACAGCGAGTCCATACAGGCGCGCTGGGTGCGAGACATTAATGAGCTGCCACTGCGTGCCAATGACATATTGAACATCATCGATATTGGACGCACTTACCACCAGCACTTAAAATCAACAGGCACGCCGGGACCTGTGTGGCATGGCAATGTCCTGCCCACACGCTACCCACACAAACGCAATTACCTACGTGTGCTGGCCGTGGTTCGAAAACGCGCAACTAATTCGATGAACATTTTAATTAGCGAAAAGAACGCCCATCACTTTCCCACAGTAGAGTTGCATCCAAATCGCAGCCTGCATTCTACCCTGCGTAAGTTTATGATTGAAATATTTGGCGCTGAGCTGCCGCAGCATAGACCTCATGGTGTGCTAAGTTTAGAACATGCCACGTCCCAGCAACAGGATGAAACTACAGATGGCATTTGCCTTAATGTGCTTGTGGCATTTCGGCCTCCTTTAGAGGAAGTTGCTATTATAGGAAAGTGCGTGTGGCAGGAGCTCTCTGCGCCGCTGGAGGAGACCCTTGGACGCATTTTGAGTAGCAAGCACGCCACGATACCACTGAATGTGGTGCGTTAGCTACAGTCGCCTTAGCTTTAGAAATCTCACAATGGTGCTAGCATTTATCACTTACCAATTAAAAAAGAATACTTTAAAAGTTTACACGGTATTTTTTTTTATTTCTCGGCTTACAATATTGAATGTATTATTTACAATTCGGCCCATATTTTCATGCGTCCTAACTGGCTAAATGCTCAACAATTCACATACGCAATAAACGTATTTAAAAGAAAATAAAAAAATGCTACTTGGAATTTATATAAAATCATCTTCCAACCCGTCTATGGCTATAGCATCAATAAACAAGGTCAATTTCAGTAAAATGCACCTAGCAAACTTAATCCTTCCACACCTTGTTAAACAAATCCATAAACGAATCATAGATCATAAAGGTAATAGCTACGTCCAGGCACACACGTCCTAAACGCGGGACGGTCCCCTTATAAAAGGCTCCCACGCCCTCGTTGCGTAAAATTTTTAGAGCACAATCTGCGGTATTCTTATACTTGGCCGCCTCCAGGCCCTGCATGCGTGTCTTAACCACATCAAGAGGTGTGTTTCCGAATACAGAAGCGGCACCGGCAATGGCACCAAAAGCTCCAACCACAAGCTTTGGTACCGGCTTGTTGCGGTCATCGCCCTTGTATAAGTCTTTCAAGGACTCAATAACATAAAAGCGTATGGCCTGGTTGGAACCTTGTTTCAAAATGGTCGGCGTCAAGCCCTTATAAATACCACTTATGCCCTCTGCCCTTGTTATTTGGCCCACGCCATTCGCAAAGCCCTTAAACCTAGGATTAGCGCTGCGCTGATCATTAATAAACTTGACCTTAATAGTTTCCATGGGAGTCACTGCCAGAACGGCCTCACAGACACCAGCGCCCAGACCACACAGCAGTTTTCCCGCGTTGCTCAACTGGCCATTACCATCCACGGCGTGCGCTCGCAAGTACTCAAAGGCACCAAATCTGATTGGATACGTTGAAGATTATGCATTTCACTTTATTGCTAAATAGTTTTCACATACCTTGCTGCGGACTTGGGTATGCTGCCGTACAGCAGTACGCTCAATCCTCTGTAGAGTCCAAAGAATCCACGCTGTTGCACCGTTTTCTTCACACAGTCCGCTATGCCATTATAACGCTTGTTGGCGCCCTTCTCGTCCAGCTGAAGTTGTGTTTTGACATATTCGGTGGGATATGTAATGCAAATTTCAATACCGCCTGTAATGCCCCCGGCAATAATGCCTTTGACCCCTTTGCCACCACCACTGGGCGCAGCGGCACCACTGTTTGTCATCCAAGGTCGGCATTTATAGGGACTGATAAATGTGGCTAAACTTTGGCGATCCATAGTCTGTGTCTGAACTGAAAACGCAATATGTCTCTAACCTGAAATAGAGAAATGGGAGAAAGCTTTAGATGTGGCAATCCAAACAAATTGTATTTGTAATTTACTATCAATAAAAATATATGTACATACTGATATATCTAAATACAAATGTCGCCTCCAAACTATTTGACAGCTGTGTCGTTTTTGAAACATTCGTTTTTTTTGAGTACAAAGTTCGAAACATATTTTATAATGTATATAATATACATACATATAGCGAAAATTATGTATTAAGTTATATCTTCGAAAATATGAATTTTCAACCGATTGGCTGTTTATGACAATGAGAAAAATTACCAGACGTTTCAAGTAATCTCACCGCTCTTTGAACTACTACATACTACTACTACATTGACGACAAGTATTGTGCAATGAGATTATATAATTATCGCATGTCTATAAAAAATAAATTGGTTTTCTTATCCCACCAGTAGTTACCAAAAAGGTTTACAATTTACACTTTTCTAGCAACAATTGGCTAGCACGGCTGCATATGGCAAGCCGCATAGAGTCCCAATCACGATAAAATAACAAACAAATATATGATAACTTTTGGCTGCAAATGTACATACAAACCATGTACATAGCCTCAATTCACGCGCTTTAAGATTTCATGGCCCTTTCAATTTATGTCACCAACAGAATGCACTCTACCAATCATAATTTTGCACTGATCTCTACTTACAAGTTCTAATTAGGCACAGTCAAAGCTCTACTGCAATTTCTTACTGTTCAAAATAAATTAGTATGTATGATATTTGTATAAATCTACATATGTATGTACACATGTATATAATTGGAATGCGACGACGGCGGCGCGCCAGACTTTTCACACGATCGCCAAAGCGGCACTGTTGGTACTGCTGCGCTCCACAAAAAAAAGTTCAATTTCCAATCATAATCTAAGAGCAAACGAATTTCGAAGCAACATTAAATTATAAACAAATAATATACAGCAAAAGTAGCACTCATGTATGAGCGCAGCTAAGGGAAAGAGAAGACTCTGTCATGTTGGCAGTTCTAAGTTTAAAGAGCGCCAAAGAGCAGAAGTAACGGCTTTCGTGGATGGCGTGATGCGCGATGATATTAAAATTTTACTAAAGTTCTCTTGCGCTCTCAAGTAAGACAAACCTGTTTTTGGTGTAACAAAACTTGAAAGCTTTTGAGTATAAGCCCCAGTTGGAAATTGGCTGCAGAATGTTTTGTTTTGATACTTCTAGTTGAATGAGCCAGAAATCTATACCTTTATATTACAAAATCATGTTTTATAATATGTTTGCATCTCGCACAGAGCATTTGATTTAATTAGAAACTTATTATTTTGATTTTTAATTACATGGCATTTACTTTTGTATGCCAACTACTTCAACTTTAACACATTTAAATAATGTCCTAGCTTGGAAAAAAAAAAACCATCTGAAATAGCCTACTGGGTAGGCTGCCAAGTTGTAAAGCACTGACTAGAAACACTTCAGAGGAAGTATGAACAAACTAAACATTTAAACGACGCTTTTCATCGATCTATAGCCCAAAATTATGCTACATTTTTTAAAGCAAACTAGAAAATAGATTACATAATACAACTTTTTATGTACATACTCGTATGTTTATATATATTGACGTAATCATGCTGATTTCGTCCTATGCAAAGTGCGTGCTGCTGTTTGGCTTATTTTATTTCTAAGAATCTAACTGCCACATATAAAACAAAAATTTAAATAAACATAAAACATCCGCGAATTTCATTTTATTTTACTACAGATACTTGCATATACTCATTTAAATAATTCTAGTTGCTCTTATCATTTCAATAGATAATAAACCACCTTGTTGACGACCACAAGCTGCCGCCACTTGAATCAATATTGCCATTTATTTTAAAAGGTATGGTATACTAATAATTTAATATCTATGATATTTTGGTCGCGAGGTAATCGGAAGTAACTCACGGTAACGTTTCTGAAACCGGCAAAGCACAAATGTCAACTAATGCGAATTCCATAGGTTAACACTACCTATCTTGTATGTGCTGCCAACCCCCAACTGTGGTTAATTGTAGCTGCGCATGCTCCTGGGGCACCCACACCAATTACTAATATTCACTACAGTCAGCTGTCCCTCCTCTTTCATACTATATAGGCATTAATGGTAACAGAAAACAGGGTGTTTGAAAGACATAATTAGGCCGCACGAGCTGCAGTTGTGTTCAAAGATTTAATGTCATAAAAATTTGTAAATCCCATTAAAGAGTTATAACCTCAAAGAAGTGTATCGCGCTAATTATAGTAAAGCCATAAAAAAAATTGCAAAGTTGATTGTTAAGCGCGTTAAGTCCATATTCTCTGGGGAATAATATGGTGTGCAAGAAAACTCTTACGTGTGTAAAAGATATCTTAAACTTGTAGAAACGATATCTAGCTCACAACTGGTTAGCTCGTATAAACTGATTTTGCAATTGTTATTACACCATTTTTAAGCCTATTTGTTAAGAGACCGTACCAAATCGATTTAAGAAAGTGTTAAAGCATTAAATAATTATTATTTTATTGTTATTCAATAACAATGTTATTATAAATGAATTTGCATTTATGCAAAAGTATTGTATTGAACTAAATTCATGTTCAGTCAACTGTATGCTGCAAATGGAATTGTGCTTCTTTTCGCTCCTAGAATCCTTTAGACCAACTTATAGACACGCACGCACTTCACACTGCCAAGGGTAAGTGTCTGAAATATGTATATTGTCGGTAATTAGTTAAAGTTGCCAATTTGAGTTTGAGATAGACTGTAAAAAAGAACTTACAGTGGTCAGCTCATTGTCGGTAAACTCGCGAACAATGGTAGACGGCTTCTCACCCTTCTGCTCCTGAGTCAATGTGTTGCCATCAAGTGTTACGATGCTCTTGACCTTGCGACCATCTAAGGTCTCTTCATCGAATTCCTCACCCAATTTGAATGAGATGACAGTAGTCTTGAACGTGGAGGTGGTGGTAAAAGTGTAAGTATCACCTTTCTGGGTCAGCTCAACAGTAGGATTGAGGCTGTTACCCATTTTACGCAAAACAAGACCGACGCCTGCAAAAAAAAAAGAAAGCCAGTAGAATCCATAAGTTTCCATTCGTATTAAATACTTTCTTGCATGGTCACAGATTTGTATCATTAATGATACATACATATGTACATATATAGTACATATTTATGCTGAGTGTGTGTGTGCACTTTTTATCAGTAAATTAAATTAGCCAGTCAAAGTTGAAGACCTCTACAATGCAAATCATATTGTATTTAATTAAAAATAATAAAGCTAAATTATGATACTTCCCGCCAAATCGCTGACATGCAGGCGCAGTTACAATCACACAGACGTCAAAAGTTAACGTACATGAGATCCAAGTCATGCTCAAGGTTAACTCAACAAGAGAGGCAAACAATAGGGGCAACTATTTGGGATCGTGCTTTTATGCAGCAGCATCATTATTGGACTTATCAATTGCCCAGCCTAAATATAGCGATACAAACAACTGATCTTGCTGTCTGGGTAAATGGTATAACTTATTTATATTGCTAGAGAATGCTTCTATATGCAGGGTCCATACTTCAAAATCAATTATGCCAATTACTTTTTCTTGTGTATTACATATGTACATACATATGTGTGTACTATACACCTATGGATGTGTACAAAAGTATGAAGAAGCAAACTTTTGGAAACTTTTTTGCCAATAGGTTACTGTTATTGCAATATACTTCTGGGAACCTGACCAACTGTGGATATACAATATATATATACTTTCAGAACCAGCAATATCAAACTGATACCCACCCAAAGTAATAATTTGTCACAGGTCTCTAATTTATTTTTCATATTTTGACTATATATATATCGATAAGAACTTGGTGCAAAATCATAATCGCTTATATACCCTAAATAGTATGTATGTGCTTTATATCACAATTTGCAATCAGAGTCTAATAGTTGCCCACCACTGATAGCCAGACCCGCCGCTGCTGAGGCTATCTGCACTTTGAAGCTGCACTTTGTAAGCAGCAAAAGGGCGTATTCCAAGTCTAAGGAAATGTACACTCATCTCTAACTACATATGAACGTAAATCATTGTATATGTACCTTGAAAGCTGATACTATACATGCATGTCGGGTAGCTATTCTGAGTAGTATTAAACCCAGACCGCAATAATAATAAAAAATTGTGAAAAACAGTCGATTTCACGCAAATCTTTCATAAATAACAACGCTGATGCAGCGCACACCCCAAGAACGAGTCAAATTTCAAAACCAGGGCTGCTATCGACGACGCGTCGCGACGTCTAGACTGTGCGATATCCTACACAAGGGCAAAAGATTGGCATACTGTCGCCTAGTTAAATATTTATTCATGTAAATACATACATACATATGGTATGTATAATACATAAAAGTTTAAAACTTTTGTGAGTTTTTAAATTTGGCCGTCATATAAAATGTCTTGTATCTCCCACAAGGCAAAATAACTCATATTGTACAATATTATCGCACACAACCGAAAAATTATACAAAATAAATTGGTGTGTTTTGTAGTTTGTCGAATATGGTCAAAGTACGATATTTATTTTATTTAGCTCTGCTCTGTTGGTTTATTGCTACATACATCAGTTTAGAACTTGATAAGCTTTTTGATATTCTTGGTATACCTCGCACCTGTCTCCAAGTGCTGCACTGTCTCTCATTATTATTTCATAGGTTAAAAAGTTGCCAAAATTGTGAAAACACGTTTTTACGTCCTGCTTATTGATTTTACAGTAACAGACATACATACATACATACATACATACTTATGTATGTACATCATATGTACATATTCATCTTCTTTGCCTGCACCCTTCTTCTATGTGTGTTTAGCTTAATACATACAAACGCACACATGCATATATAATAAGCACGCTAAAAATTGTCAAAATAAAAAAAGACACAAATGCCGGCCGGCATCTGGCGGCAAATTTTTGCACGAGGTGATGGGTGATGGTGACGACGGTCGCGCAGATTTTTAACGAAATACAAGTGATAACTTACCCAACTCCTTCATGTATTCATCAAAATTCTCGGATTTCTCCAGCTTGTACTTCTTGCCAATAAAAGCCGACATTTTAAGAGTTCTTGTAAATTTGATTTAAAACGAATTCAACGAAAAATATCACGAGGGTTAGTTGGTCTTACCAGCACGCTCAACACTAAGCAACTCAGTAAAATCTCATTGTTCGGCACATTTTTATACTCTCTCGTGGCATTGCCAACTACAAAAAATGAAAAAGCTTTTATGTATTTGAATTATGCGCTTTTGCCTCTCTTTACCATTTTTCTTTTGGAGAAATAAGTTTCTAGTATTCATGCGTTGTCATATGCAAGTTTAGCCGTTTAAAAATTATTTACTTAATATTGCAAGACGCATGAAGCTTACATATTGTATCTCTTAAAAAGATATCATTAGATTGTCAACTTGTACTTCATTTCCAAACACCTTCATTTCATGTTGTACTTATTTGACAAAGTAAATAAGTTATAGTGTTTAAACACTCCTTACTTACTATATATTATTATTATTATTATAAAACTATGCACTGAACCTTAAATAAAAGTTAAATATGTATGTAATTCTTTTTAACTTTGGGTGTTACTTTCATTTTCAACACAGCCGTTTATACATTTTGATTTACACACCCCCTTTTTAGCGTCTCTCCGTAATCAATTGATAATGCACCTTAATTGACACAAAAGGGGCCGGCCGCCGGACAATGCCGATGGGGGCACGCCAACTATATGTGTCACCCAACAATCGTCGTCGGCACTGTGAGAACCGCTGACAGGTTAGTTTTCTAAGCATTGTCTGCATCTATACGCTCATGTATTGGGTCCTTTGAGTCCCAACCTTGTGTTATAATATGGCAGAAGCTACTATCATCGGATTAATATTGTAACTATTAAAAATTGATTAGGAAAAAAAAAATTATATGTCGAGTTTAAATATTTGGCTGTATTGGCGATATCAAAATAAGAAAACTGAAACTTATAAAAATATTATATGTATATGTATCTACATATATTTGATAAATAATCAAATTACTCTAATACTCATTACCAAAGTATGATTTGTTGAATAATCTTGCTAAAATAGACTAAAAATAAATTAATTAGACGGTATTATAAATGTTGACAATTAAAAGTTTTGCCTTAGGTTAAAAACCAAGTTGCACGTGTAAACAGAATCAGGGAAAAGCCAAGAGTCTACCTACTTACAAGAAGCTTACGAAAATTATTATATTACTGTTTAAATATTTTACCTTTAACAGTCAAATAATAGAGTTGCCAACAGCGAATTAATTATTTTATATTACTTTCACACTCACATTTTATTTTACAATTTTTCTCTCCATCTATCTCTCTCTCTCTCTAAGACATACTCTTAAGCTTGTAAAGCTTTTAATACAATATCCAAGTACGACAATTTGCCATTCAAATTCAAACCGTTATAACTGACACGATTAGGGTTACCAGATGGTCCGATTGCAAAAAGCGGACATTCCACCCCCTCCACCCAACTCCTCATGACATTTTTTTTCGCATAATACAATACAGTTTTCTCTCCATTTCTCCAAGTTTGTGAGTGCTTGATTATAAACAGCGGTGGGCACGAAAAATAACGGAAAGAGCCCTTCAACAACATCAAGAAAAAAAGTCCTGTTACGGTCCCACAAGCAATTCTCGAGTAGGGTCATAAAACCATAAAGTCGCTGCGAGTCGAGCGATGGCCCGTGTAATTTGTTATTGTAAACTCTTCGCGTCGCCATCGATCTGGATCCAGGATAAACATAAACGTTGAAAGCTTTTTTTTTTTTAAATGATCACATGCAGCATCTTGGCCTTCACTTCGGGTTTCCGAGAGAATACTTTTAACTTTTAACGCCACAAATTTCTGTTCGAATCTGTTGCGCAAAGACTTGAGAACAGAATCTAACGCTAACAGTTTGTCATGGAAAATTGACGAAATACAAAAAACATTCAGAAAAATCGCAACAAAGGCACAGAAAATATGATTTTAAACCATCAAAAGTTTTCAAAATGCGCTCAATTGCGGATTTGTTTTCGTACTCTGATCCACTTTTGTGGAAAATATACTTAAATACTTGGTAGAAGATATGAAAATATGTATGACAAAAGTTGATCGGTCTAATCGAGCGACCCAAAAAAGCGAACAAGCGAACACGAGTCAGAAAAAGCGAACATGTTCGCTTAAAAGCGGACACATGGTAACACTACACACGATTCATATTGGGGTAAGGCTAAAATAATTACATATATGTACTCACTTAGCTTAATATTTTCATTTCTCGTTTTAATATTTTGATAGCATTTTGGAGACAGTCTATGGTATTTGGAGAGAAATGTAGCTTTTTAGATTTGACTATTTCAATACATTGGCAATTGGCAATAAACATGGGACTAGCACGCAACAAAAATTTAAGTAGTTTTCGATTGCAGCAAATAAAAACGCAAATCTTTATGAAATAAGGAAAAATATTAAAAAAAAATTAAAAATATTTATAACTAAAATTGAATATTTTGGCGATTATTAATGCAAAAATTTTACTTATACTAAGAAATTCATCAAATTCCCACAGACACCTTGGCAAAACTTAGTCAAAAAAATGTGGTACAGTCGAGGCGGTGCCCGACAGTGGAATACCCTGTACCTTTTGTCTCGCAAATAATTTTTCCTGCATATTCCTTCTACGAACTTTCCAATTGGATTTTTTTTTTTTTTGGTGAAATTCGATATTTATACCTATAAGTTCCCTAAATTTTTACCGATTTTGATGAAACTCGAATGTTACGTCAAAGAAGTTATTTAAAGTATATGGGGTAAGTTTCAAGTTGGGGTATGTCGACCTTACTGCCAGATCAGTGACAGATCTACGAGAAAGCTTCCTGAAATTGGATGAAGCAGCTAAAAAGGTCGGCCTTAGAGTCAATGAATCAAAGACAAAGCTAATGATGGTCACAAGAATGCAACGAGGACGAGACCAATTTGGCCCATCTTTTCAAGTTGGCCCGTACAATTTTGATGTGGTTAGAGAGTTCACATATCTGGGCTCAAAGGTTGATAGCGAGAATAATATATCGAAGGAAGTTGACAATAGATTACTACTTGCAAACAAATGCTACTTTAGCCTTTTCAAGCACCTAAAAAGTCAAGTGCTTAACTCTCAGACAAAAATTAGAATATATCAAACCCTTATCGCGCCAGTATTAACATATGGCAGTGAAACCTGGGCCTTAAATAAAAATGACATGGAAAAACTGAGAATATTTGAAAGAAGAGTGCTGCGCAAAATATATGGAGCAGTCAACGAAAGAGGGATCTGGCGAAACCGCTACAATGACGAGTAAATGGCGTTGTATAAAGAGTCAGATATTGTAACCATAATACAAATCGAAAGGTTAAGACTTGCGGGCCACATCATAAGAGCGGACAGCGGTCATTCAGCACAAAATATACTATTCGCTAGATGTTCTCAGAACCGCGCCAGAGGAAGGCCTAGGCTTAGATGGATCGATTGTGTAGATAATGACGCAGTAGAGCTAAACGTGAGAAACTGGAGGACGGTGGCGAAAAGAAAGGACGAATGGAGGCAAATACTAAAGCAGGCGAAGACCCAGCACGGGTTGTACGGCCAGCAATGATGATGATGATGTTGAGGGGTGTGGGAGAAAACACGGTAAATCGATTGCGGGGGGTGGTGGGACCGCATCGATAAAATTTGGAGATGTGGATTTGTTCATTAGAGCCACATGAATCAGCTTACCAAAAATTGTGATTCTAGGTCACTTGTAACCATAATTACGAGGAGTCAAATATTGATGCACTTTATTGGCAAGGGGCAGTGAAATTTGTACATTTTTGACTATAACTTTTTCTGTATTTGTCCGATTTTGTTCATTTTTTACACATAGATGCATGTATCCACAACGCATCGCTCTGTTAAATTTCAGACGGTGTGGCTAAAAACCGCGAAAATCTACAGCGGGGGGACGGGGAAAGATATTGACATGATTCAACAAACTTCATCTGCTTAGGAAATATGCGCACCAGCAGGTAAAGTTCCGTGTCTCTAGCTCTTATAGTCTCCGAGATCTAGGCGTTCATACGGACGGACGGACGGTCGGACATGGCTCAATCGCTACCCGAGGTTATGATAAGCATTTTGGTATAAAGGACTTGGGGTCTGCCACGCCTCCTTCTGTCCGTTACATACATTGCACAAATCTAGTATACCCTTTGTACCTATAGGTACAGGGTATAAATATGTGCATTGGCAAATGTCACAACTACGCGTCGTGTTATTTCGAATGCTAAACTAAAAAGGCTAAAATTGAAGAGGAAGCCATGTTGGTGGCGTCATGGTATGGGAACCCTTTTCATATTATGGTACCAGTAAATTGCCATTTTTGTCAACTAAAAGAGGTATTTTCATTGGGGGGGTTCTATTTTGACGAAAATCAGCGTCACGTAGTTTATGGATGATCCCTCATGAAAATCGGTTGACTATATCATATAGCCCCCATAGGGGCGATCGGTCAAAAAAAGTGTTTGGTGCGTAACCGAAATTGGCAAATAAATATCATTTGGAGTTCTTAAGCAGAATACCGGATTTGATTGGAATTTGGTGGAAAAGAGTATCACCAAGTTGTCCGCGCTCGACTTTAACGTACTATATGCCAACTTTTTTTTTCAAGGTGCAATAATGAAATGGCCCTTACTAGTTAAATCTTTTTAGTTAATACACTAAGATATACAAAAAAATATTCCTTTCAGAAGAAATACAACATTAAGATGAACTTAAAAAAAGAATTTCTTAAGGAATGTAAAATTAACTTGATAATAAACAAATGTATATTACCTGATAATACAATTAAAGTAGTAGGCTAGGACCATTCGTTGAAGATCTGCCAAAATCAATTTTTTCTCTACGGCCCTGAGTGCATGGCCCTCAATGCTTCCAACTATGATTAACTCATAGTTTTATATTAATTTTATGCTTACACGAGTTTATAAACATATGAGTTTCTCCTTCTTAAACATTCTTTATAAGCTTTTAAGGCTTTGTTGCTAAACGGCGAATAAAAAACTATCGTTTACTACATAAAATGGAACATTAAACTCAAACGATCCACACATATTTAATATGAATAAATATTCTAAGTATATAACTTATCTACAGAATAATATAATATTACGCAAGTAACTGATGCCAATCAAGACAAAGGCACAGAAAAACTGACGGGTGTGACAATGGATATGGAGTATCAGAAAGTTTCATAAATAACGCACCAAAAAATAACAGTGCAACAGTATATTTTTTCATATATATTTTTTTTTTTTGATAAAACCATTTATCTGGTATACTCTTCTGAATAAATAATGCCAGAGAGCCCAGAGCAGACAGAGAACACAAACTTAAATCTTAACCTCGTGCAATAAAAGAGAGGAGCGGTGTCCCAATTTTGTGTTACTGATCGCTCTGCGGATGAAAACTTTAAACTTCTCTATAAAGTGTATATGGCCTTTGTGGAAAAGCTTGTAGAACATTAAAAAAAAACATCTTTAGACAACCCAACCAGAGCTTTTAAACTAAAAGGTAATGTAGTATATTATGTTTGCAAAAAATTGTCCCTTATATCTACATACATATGTACATACTTTAAGAAATACTAATTAAAAAAATTTTGATTGGAACATAAAATCAATCTAATTTTTTATTAATAAATATAAAAAAAGCTTTAAATGAATTTAAAAAAAAAAAAATATTGTTAAGCAAAATCAAGCATACGTCATGTAACGTACGGAACTAGCTTTGTAAAAAAAAAAAAGTACCTATGTGTTTCTATAGCAGTTTAAAAAAAATATGTATTAATACATAAAGTATGTAACGTACGCAACGGCATTAAACTCATCAAAAAAAAGGCCTACGTTAAATTTGGGTACATAAGAATTTGAGATAACATTGCATTGCTTAAAATCTACTACAAAAAATTTTGATTGCCAAATTTGGTTGCGATATCTTCATAAACAAACAAAACAAAAAAAAAATGAATTTGTTAATAAACAAACCACCATACCATAGCAGAAAAAAAAATAGTAGGTCCAAGACAGCTAGATCGATTTTATAAACTTTACGATAAAGTGCTCCAAACAAAAGCAAAATTCGCAAGTCTTCTAAAGAGCTCAAAATATGTGTACAAATCGATTTTCAACTCAATAAATTAAAAAACAACAAAGTTGGTTCAAATCGGACAGATCGGCTATATGTCAGCTATAAGAAATATTGGGCCGAACCGGGCGAAACTTGATAGATCGTCTTGAGGGCTCAAAGTATGCATAAGTAACAAATTTGGTGCAATTATCTCAATATTTTAAGGTTTATGCCAAAAAAGTGGCCAAAAAACCCATAGTGCTTAGTAACGATCGGTCAAAAAAATATTTTTGGTGCAAAATTCAATGTATTTCATTTGTTTATGAAGATATCCTAACCAAATTTGGCGTTTGGTAGTTTTTTACAACGCATAAGAAGCATTGTGCTAAATTTTACCAAAATCGCTTGACTATATCATGTAATCGTAATAGAAATGATAAGTAAAAAAACGTTTTTGGTGCAAAATTGACTCTTTTGATTTTGCTTATAATGATATCGTAACCAAGTTGGCAATCAAAATTTTTTTTGAGTACTTAAGCAATGAACCGGATTTGATTGCAAGGTGATTATACACGTTATACAGGTTATCGTCTCCGCCCGACTTAAACGTACTCCATCTTTGTTTTATAGCAGGAAAAAATGTAACGTACGCAACGTAACCTGCGCAACGATGGTTTTTTTCAATTTTGGATGAACCTGAACACAGATAGTCTTCAACTGACCCAATTTGAAATTCTTAATTATTCTTCTTTCTTTTTCGTAATATGATTTTTCTTTGATTCTTACGAAAAATTCGCTGAAAATGGCACAAATGCACGTTAACCTCCAAAACTACTTCCGTTTTTTGTAACGTACGCAACGGCACTTTAGACACGAATAACTTTTTTTCTAAAAATAGTTAAGTAAAGGCTTAAGCGTCATTTGAAAAAACTCTCAAAGACCTTTTTATGCTGAAAGTTGTATGGTTATATGTACATATCTCATTCACAGCGCCGATGGTATTAAAAAATATGCGTACGAATGTAACGTACGCAACCTGGGAAATGCCCATATGTATGAATACATGTTTATAGCCAAGATATATTTATCATGGTAGCGTAATTCAGCCGTAGTGGCTCTTCTTTACTAGCCAATTTTTTAGCCTCTTTGTGAATATGTTTGAGGTACGTGAGGTAAGGTGTGTGTGTTTGTGTACGTGGGTGGTTTACTGGCCTCCTCTCGCTCTCACAAAATGTATGCAGGAAGCCGGCATTAGCTTCATTATATTACGTCATTATAACGTGATCATTTTTTTTGGAAGAGTATGCACTCTTTGTCACGACGGCGCGCGCAACGTTGCTAGATTCTCTTTGTTATTGTATTGGTCTGGTTTTTATGAGATTTTCGCTATAATAACAAACACCAGAGCGTTGCGAGCGATAGAAAGCGTTTCGCGATTGAAGTGTGCACAACAAACGAGCTAACGCGGAAAGTTCGACGAATCGCATGCGTTGAACTTCGATAAGTTACGAGGAATCAAGCTAAAATTCTTCTTCCTACTATCTGCTTGTTGTTCCCAAGCAGTGTGATGAAATTCAAAAGTAAGATGGGTGGAACTTGCGCAATTAAAAAAATCTGTTAAGCCAACAATAACAACGTGTATTATATAAAACTTAAGGTGATAAAATATCTAGATAAATGTATATGAAGTACTCCAAACGGCTTACAAGTCAACATAGTGATACAAAAAGCACTCATCTAACGTGAAGGCCCAGTCAGCATGAGTGGAAAAGTTTGCATATTAATCGACTAAGACAATTCCAACCAATTCGTTAATGTCAAACTAATAAAAAACGCGTGTCCCCATTTGAAGTGTTGTTGTTTGTTGGTAATGATAGAACGGTGCTAATTAAACCAACTCTTTGTCTGATTCCAAATACTTAAATATAAATATATGTACATATGTGGTACATATACATAGCTATTTTAAATGCATACATAATTGTGGCAAAATAAACGTATTGTTGAAATCAGTAACAATTAAGATAAAAGATGCAGTCAGTAAAGGCCGAAGAATTGTCGGAGAACCCGCGCGAGAGGGCTAATCCCATATCGGCTCTAATGTTTTGGTGAGTATTAAATTCTCAACAAACTTTTATGTGATTGTATGTATGGTATCTATTGACCATTACAATTGTGATGACTTGATTATTTTATTGAATGGATAGTTTAATAAGCATATATGTACATACATACATACATATACTAACTAAATACGAGTATATGCGTATAAAAATAAAACCGGCTATGTATGGAACCCCGGTCAATTTATGTGAAGTACATATTTCACATTATTCAATTGGCTGCCAATTAACAACGGCTGAATGCTCGTCGAAGTTCATGGCCCACAATGGGTTTAGCAACAATGCATCATACTTTATTTAAACTGATTAGTAAGCTAATAAAACGTTTAGTCAACGTCATAGATGGAAGAACTTTACCCAAAAGGTCTTTCCAAATTAAAGCTTAAGAAACTGTTCATAGATACGTAATTGGCACTACTGAATCAGGCCAAAAGCATCATAAAGCTTATCTTTTAGTTATGCATATATGTACTTAGATTTCAACTGATAAGAAGTCCATTAATTTGATTTAAATATGTAGACATTTTTGTTATTGCAAAAAACATGAATCTTATCTTTTGTTTTTTTAATTAACAGCTTTGCCATGCCCATAATGTTTAAAGGGCGCAAGAAAACACTGGAGCAAAGAGATCTTTACAAGGCTCTCAAAGAGCACAAGTCAGGTGAGCGGTAAGCGTAATTCAAAATAGTTCAGTAACTAAATCTCTTTTGCCTGACTCTTTCTATGATAAAAGACAAACTTGGAAAACACGTTTGCGATGCGTGGGACGAGGAAGTCGCAAAAAAAACGCGCCAAAAACATAAACCTAGCCTGCAAAGGGTTTTAACACGCGTTTACGGCTGGCAACTGGTGTGGTCTGGAATCCTATTAGTCTTTATTGAGCTACTCACAAAGTAAGTCCTTTTAAAATTATTGCGCAACTTATTGACTATTGGTTTTTCGTATCTAGAGCTACTCAGCCTATCTTTCTGTATGGGGTAATGGCCTATTTCGCCGGCGATGATCCTAGCATAACTAAGGCTCAACTCTATGCAGCCGCTCTCATAGTCACCACTGTAACCAGTGTAATGTTTAGCCATCCCTATATGTTGGGCTTACTGCATTTAGGCATGAAAATGCGAGTTTCTTTGTGCAGTTTGGTATATCGCAAGGCGTTGCGCCTAAGCCGAACTGCACTGGGTGATACAACAATAGGCCAGGTGGTAAATTTATTATCCAATGATGTTGGACGCTTTGATACAGTGCTCATTAATGTGCACTATCTCTGGGTGGCACCGCTAGAACTCATAATAGTTACATATTTTATGTACGAACAGGTACATATGTTTTGATTGTTTAAAAGCACATTACATACTTAAATAAGTTCAACTAAATTATTTTAGATTGGCATTTCGTCCCTTTTCGGAGTGGGAACGATGCTCCTTTTTTTGCCGCTACAATCGTATCTTGGTAAAATGACAAGCGTGCTGCGTCTTCGAACAGCACTACGGACGGATGAGCGCGTTCGGTTAATGAACGAAATCATTTCAGGAATACAGGTGATTAAGATGTATGCCTGGGAGAAACCCTTTGGCAAGTTAATTGAGCTCACGCGCCAAAACGAAATGAATTGCATTAGGAAGGTCAACGACATACGCGGCATTACGCTTTCTTTTGCCATGTTTTTGTCACGGATCTCAACCTTCACTAGTCTAGTGGGCTATGTTCTTCTGGGACAAATTCTTACAGCAGAAAAGGCCTTCTTCATTACCGCTTATTATAACATACTACGACGATCCGTCACTATGTTCTTTCCCATGGGCATATCGCAGTTTGCAGAGTTGATGGTATCTATTAAACGTCTTGAGACATTTATGCTTCGCGAAGAGACCCAAGTAAAGGAGAAATCCAATCAACTTAACGATCAAATTGAAGACGACAAAAACAAGGAGCAAGGCGCAATGCTTGTTAAGGAAAAAGAAGCAAACTCAATTAAAAATAATGGTCATGTGAATAACGAAACACTTATCGAGATAAGTCAATTTCATGCCAAGTGGGTGGAAAAAGCAACGGAGTACACGCTGAACAACATCAATCTAAAATTGTGTAGCAAAAACTTAGTAGCTGTGATTGGACCTGTGGGTTCTGGCAAGTCGAGTCTTATTCAAGCCATTCTCGGCGAGCTTCCTGGAGAAACAGGTACCCTCAAGTGCAATGGAACCTATTCGTATGCGGCACAGGAGCCTTGGCTCTTTACAGGAAGTGTGCGTCAAAATATTTTATTTGGATTGCCCATGGATAAGCATAGATATCGCTGCGTGGTTAAGAAGTGCGCACT
This sequence comes from Chymomyza fuscimana, assembly GCA_949987675.1. NCBI lineage: Eukaryota > Metazoa > Arthropoda > Insecta > Diptera > Drosophilidae > Chymomyza > Chymomyza fuscimana. Next base: position 92,177,068 of record OX465088.1, read on the forward strand.
CGAGAGGGACTTTCAATTGTTACATCAAGGGGAAAACACCATTGTTGGCGAGCGTGGGGCATCTCTATCCGGCGGTCAGAAAGCACGCATAAGCTTAGCGCGCGCTGTCTATCGCAAGGCAGATGTGTACCTGTTGGACGATCCGCTTAGCGCCGTGGACACGCATGTAGGTCGCCACCTCTTTGACCAATGCATGCGCGGCTTTTTGCACAACGAACTGGTTATACTAGTTACTCACCAGTTGCAGTTTTTGGAACATGCCGATCTTATAGTTATCATGGACAAGGGTAAGATAAGCGCAATGGGCACATACGAAAATATGAAACGCAGTGGCTTGGATTTTGCACAGTTGCTCACTAATCCAAATAAGGCCGAGGAAGAAAAGAAAGACGAGAGCGCTGGTGAAGATAATTGGGAAAGGCTTAGTGTGACATCACGTAATAGCAGCTTTACCTCCTTATCCTCATTTTCTGAGTCGCTGAAACCGGATGCTCCCATGACAGTTGAAGAATCACGAGTCGAGGGAAAGATTGGCCTAAGTCTTTATAAGGAATACTTTGTAGCGGGTAGTGGCATATTTATGATAGTCTTTATAACGTTTCTTTGCTTAGGAACTCAAATTTTGGCATCTGGCGCGGATTACTATTTATCTTTCTGGTAAGCTCGTAATAATTTCTATATATTCAAGAATATTGCTTAGTCTTTTTGTATGTTCTTAACGCAGGGTGAACAAAAACGAGAATGCTGCCGATATGGAGTCCGATCCTTTGGACATCTACTATTTTACTGCCCTTAATATAGCTGTGGTTGTTTTCACTTTACTACGAACTTCTCTGTTCTACAGAATGGCAATGCGCTCTTCCACCACACTTCATAATGCCATGTTCCGTGGCATCACACGTGCATCTATGTACTTCTTTCACACGAATCCCTCTGGTCGGATATTAAATCGCTTTTCCAAAGACTTGGGACAGATAGACGAACTTTTACCTACTGTAATGATTGATGTAACACAAATCTTTCTGACCCTAGCTGGCATCATTGTTGTTATCTGCATTACAAATCCGTGGTATCTTCTGCTCACATTAGTTCTAACAGTTATATTCTATTACATACGCGAGTTTTATTTGAAGACATCTCGTGACGTTAAGCGCCTGGAGGCAATTGCACGTTCACCCATTTATTCGCACATCAGTGCCTCCTTAAATGGTCTTCCCACTATTCGTGCGCTTGGCGCTCAAAAGGTGCTAATCGAGGAGTTTGACAACATTCAAGACATTCACAGCTCTAACTATTACACCTTCCTCGCAACTAATCGCGCCTTTGGTTATTACCTGGATTGCTTTTGTATGCTATACATAGTGGTAATGATTTTAAACTATTTTATAAACCCTCCAGCTAACTCTGCTGAAGTGGGTTTGGCTATAACTCAAGCAATGGGTATGACCGGTATGGTGCAGTGGGGTATGCGTCAGTCAGCTGAGCTGGAAAACACTATGACTTCTGTAGAGCGCGTGGTGGAATACGATGAAATTGAGCCGGAAGGTGAATACGAATCAAAATCTGAAAAAAAACCACCCGTTGAATGGCCGGAGCAGGGCCAAATTGTGGCGGACGATTTAAGTATGCGATATTTTCCTGATCCGCAATCTGAACACGTGCTTAAATCAGTCAATTTCGAGATTAAACCCATGGAGAAGGTGGGCATAGTAGGTCGGACTGGAGCCGGCAAGTCATCATTGATAAATGCACTATTCCGATTGTCCTACAATGATGGTTCAATTATTATTGATAGTCGCGACACTAGCGAACTTGGATTACATGATCTACGCAGGAAGATCTCTATAATACCACAGGAGCCGGTTCTCTTTTCGGGCACTATGCGTTACAATTTGGACCCCTTTGAGGAGTACAGTGATGAAAAGCTCTGGAATGCTCTTGAGGAAGTAAAACTAAAGCCAGCTATCAGCGAGCTTCCCAGTGGACTTCAAAGCAAGATCTCGGAAGGCGGCACCAACTTTAGTGTGGGCCAGCGCCAGTTGGTTTGCCTTGCTCGTGCCATATTGCGTGAAAATCGTATTCTTGTAATGGATGAGGCCACTGCCAATGTGGATCCACAGACAGATGCGCTAATACAGGCAACCATAAGAAGCAAATTCAGGGACTGCACCGTATTGACCATTGCCCATAGACTACATACTATTATGGACTCGGATAACGTATTCGTTATGGATGCCGGCCAACTAGTCGAGTCTGGTTCACCTTACGAGCTACTTACTGAAAGCGAGTCAAAAATCTTTTACAACATGGTTCTGCAAATGGGAAAACCTACATTTGATACCTTGCTAAAATTAGCTGAAAAAGTAAGTCTAAAACTTTTGTGAAAACATCAGCTGAACAAAAGCAGTGCAGACTTTAATACGCTTTTTCTTTTTTTTTTGCAGACACATTTGGCTGCGCAAAAGCCCAAAACAGCCTAGCAGTCTGTTGTCAAATCCATATCATTATTAAGTTCGTCTAATAAGTGTAGAACTTAAGTAGGTACAAGTTCTTATAGCATTCAAAAGCATTTAAAATTAAAACCGCATTACTTAAAGTATTTTTGATACCAATATTACAATGTATTTATTAATGGTAGTACTAAAATTTTAATGATATCTCTTAAAATGATTTTGGGCTTCAAGCCTGGGTACTGCCTGTTGACTCTAGCTCAACTTCAGTCCACTGAAAGTTAAGCAGCATAGTCTTAGGTTTAGCACTTAACAATAATTTTGAGATGAATGTAAAAAATACGAGTATCATGGAGCAGATTGGAGATCAAGTTTCGAACTTCCCGCCAGGTACCGCGGTTTCGCATAAATATGAAAAAGTACATGCTCATTACGTCACCGATAATAAAGAGACAAATGTTGATATGGCGGGTGTTCCGACGAGCATAGTTGGAATATGCAAATGTCGCGCAGAGAATAATTATGGCCGGTTTAAAAAGGTTCAGCATAATCATAGACCCAATAAGAAACATCGAATAATTTGTTACAAAAACGCGCGCCGTATTTGGATCGAAGGAGTTTACTGAAAACACGTTTCCAGTTCCGAAGAAAGAAAAATAAGTGTAGAGCAGTATTAAGGAAGCATATTGATAAGATCTGTATACATGCTGCTGCGGCGTTAATAATTTCGAATCCATGTCGTCTGCCTCCCTGTTTTTGTTTGCGCGGAGTAACTGTTATCCCAGAATGTATTCCGTGCATAGCATGTTAACGAAGATTGCTTCGTAAGAGGAGCAGAGCAGGGTGTACAGTGTACTCAAATTAAAAAGTATCAACTCGATGCGCTGCTCAGCTGTGGATCCTCCGATGCAGAGTATGGACGTAAAGGAATAAAAGAGATAGACCCAGGCTCCGACATGTACCAGGAAGTGCACGCTTACGTTATGTGAACGTTGATATACACAAAATGCGCCCATAACCAGAATACCAACGTTGGGCAGCCAGGTATACCAGGAATGCCGTTGGTTGGCAAGCAACGGCCGCAACAAAGTCACTAGCATGCTCGCATACAGCACCCATTCATGGTGATAACCCAGATTTGGAATGAGCAGCGGGAAAGTGGCAAATTTATCAGGACATGATTCGAGTCCGTACAAAAGCAATTTCTGCTTTTTGCACTTCGTGGCTTAAACTGGGATCCAAATATCCGACTACCGCCATATTCTGATAGACTTTGCCTTATAAAGTTGCCTTCCTAAAGTCATCGCAGAACATGCCACGGCGTGTTATTGTAATGTACTACCATCCAGAGTAACTCGCCACTTCGAGCATCCTTGACCAATCCTATATTATGAGTCGCTCACTTGGTCAACGGTGATCTATTGGCTCTTTTTGTGATATAATGTTTAATTTTTATCTTGCTTCCTTGCTTCAACTTTTACATTGTAAATCCATGTGTCTGGCCAGTTCTTAATATGACTTGGTGCATATCATTAAAAAGTTCACCCATCGGGCTAGAGACGCGGATTAGTTCATATCTATATCCTCGCTCTATTTTTCTTTTCTTTACTAAAAAAATGATACTATTTCTATAATATAAGGTCAACTGAGCTTAGTTGTACTCCTCAACAATAAATAAATAAATAAATAAAAGGCTTGCTTAACAAAGCTGGGCAAAAAGAGAACGACCAAAAAACTAAAGTGTATTAGTGAGCTTCACACTGCGCAAATGAACTGTGCACAGCTGTATTGCAAAATATTGTTGGGGTAACTATGTAGACTATCAAAAAAATTTAATTGTTTTTTATTTATTATTGAAAATGTTGATTCATATGAATGGTTAACAAGCCAAATCGACTAATCCGTAAAACAAATAGTTGAGAAAAATGAGAAAATAGTAGGGGAAAGGCTTGTAAGTTGACAGGGCTTTTAAGTTGGCGAGCCTGGTCGACTTTGATGTTCCAGCAATGAAAACACCAAAATTCCACCTGTCTTCGACGCCGTAAACTATTTTAATGTGTTTTTGATGCGAACAGACTCAAAAACGCAGTGTGTGTGTGACAAAATATAAAAATTGTTTTTGAAGAAATCGGAAAATAAAAAACATTATTTTTGATTGAGCTCAAAAAGTGATCAAATCAAAATAAAAAATCAAGGAAAATTTATGAGCTGGAACTGAAATTCAATGAACTTTCATAATCAAAAATGGTTTTCGGAAATACAGTGAATAGACATTTCAAAATGGCTTCAAAAATATAAGATGTCATACCTTTTGATTTGTAAGTTGTCATTTATATGACTTTTTTATTGCGTGGAATTGTCATTGAAACTAACTTGAATTGTTTTTAGTGCATTTTTCTGCCATTTTCGGATATATTTTTTCAATATTTTCCGTAACAATTCATTTTTAGTTTGGCGACCAAGAAAAACCGATCACAAAAAAACACAATTTTGACTTCGCTGGAAAGTTAAATTTTTCTTGTTTTTTATACCCTGTACCTATAGGTACAAAGGGTATACTAGATTTGTGCAATGTATGTAACGGACAGAAGGAGGCGTGGCAGACCCCAAGTCCTTTATACCAAAATGCTTATCATAACCTCGGGTAGCGATTGAGCCATGTCCGTCCGTCCGTCCGTCCGTCTGTCCGTCCGTATGAACGCCTAGATCTCGGAGACTATAAGAGCTAGAGACACGAAACTTTACCAGCTGGTGCGCATATTTCCTAAGCAGATGAAGTTTGTTGAATCATGTCAATATCTTTCCCGTTCCCCCGCTGTAGATTTTCGCGGTTTTTAGCCACACCGTTTAATATTTTCATTTGAAATTTGACAGAGCGATGCTTTGTGGATACATGCATCTATGTGTAAAACAACAAACAACAAAATCGGACAAATACAACAGAAGTTATAGTCAAAAATGTGCAAATTTCACCTCCCCTTGCCAATAAACTGCGTCAATATTTGACTCTACGCAATTATGGCTACAAGTGACCTAGAATCACAATTTTTGGTAAGCTCATTCATGTGGCTCTAATGAACAAATCCACATCCCAATTTTATCGAAGCGGTCCCCCCACCCCCCGCAATCCATTTACCGTGTTTTCTCCCACACCCCTCAACATACCAACTTGAAACTTACCCCGTATACTTTAAATAAGTTCTTTGTTGTAACTTTCGAGTTTCATCAAAATGGGTAAAAATTTAGGGAACTTATAGGTATAAATATCGTTTTGCACCAAAAAAAAATAAATTCCAATTGGAAAGTTCTTAGATGGAATATGCAGGAAAAATTTTTTTGACACAAAAGGTACAGGGTATTCCACTGTCGGGCACCGCCTCGACTGTACCACATTTTTTTAAATTCAATTTAATGCTCAGTTAAATTTAAAATCAATAAATTTTCATAAATTTTAGCAATCATGCGTTTTTATTTCAGTTTTCTCCAATTTTCATAGATTTTTGCAGATATGACAACTTACAAGCCTTTTTTTGGTGGTCATTTTCAAGCTCTTTGGAAAATTGTCTGTAAAATGCTTATTTTTATATAATTCAAATGATTTGCTTATTGTGGATTATAGCTCTTTCTTTTCTTTTTCCAACGGTATATTTACATTGTATTCAATGTCGAGATATAGCCAAAAAAGCTATGGTATGTCAACCTACAAGCCTTTCCCCTATATATTGTAATTCAAAATTCCAATTAAGTTCGAAATTCAAATGGATGATGTAGACTGCATTACTGCAGATGTATCTTGTATCTAACGCCATATTAAAAGTATAAGATGGATAACATGGAATATATCGCTATTTTTATTACAAATTCTATATGTTTAAAGGAGTTAATCGATTTGGCAAGTGAAGAAAATTGTTAATTCAAAACCAGTTTTAAATTTATGTTTTTATTACAGAAAAAGTAAATTATATACGTTTTTATTTAAGATTTTAGAAAAAATTAATAATAACTGTTATGTTACATAGACCAAAATTTAATATTTCATATGCCATATCGATTAACTCCATAAACAAAAAGTTGAGAAAAATTAGAAAGTAGTATTTTTATATTGCTTTTTAAAGTGAACGTTAAATTATAAATTAACGATGTAAATAGTATTATATCATATATATTATATCATTATTTGTATTACAATTTTATGTGGTTAAGGGATTTAATCGACTTGACATGTGAAAGAAAATTATTAATTCAAAATCTGTTTTAAATTTATTTTTTCATTACAAAAAAACTATTTTATATAAATTTTTTTTAAGATTTTAGACAAAATAAATAATAACTGCTCTGTTACATATATTTCTTTAAATTGATTCATCAGCAATGTAAATGATCTCTTCTTCGTCAGCTGTATATGAGCTCCGGTCATTTCGTTTTGTCCTTAAATTTTTATACCCTGTACCGTATGGTACAAAGAGTATATTAAGTTAGTGCAAGCCGTAAATGTATGTAACATACAGAAGGAAACGTCGGAGACCCCCAAAGTTACCTAAAGTATGATCAGGGTGACTAGAGAAGTCGATATACCCATGTCCGTCTGTCCGTAAGAACATCTAGATTTCAGAGATGGTAAGAGCTAGAGCAGCCAAACTTTCAGATTAGTTCCCTTATTATTCCATAGGAGACAAGTTTATTTTATTTTTTTGATATAGGAGTTACATTATGTAGCTCCCATAGGGGTGTTTTAGAGGAACTCGAAAAAAACCAAAAGTTTTAGATTTTTTAGATCGTTTGTTTATAAAGATATCGTAACCAAATTTTGCATTCGGAAGTTTTTTAGAGATCTTCAACACTGTACCGAAGTTGATCAAAATCGGATGATTATATCATATAGCTCCCATAGGACCAATCGGTCCAAAAAAAAACGTTTTTTGCACAAAACTCGTTGTGTTTCGTTTGTTTGTGAAGATATCGTACCCAAATTTGGCAATCAATCTAGAGTGCTTAAGCAATATAGCGGACTTAATTGCAATTAGTGGTACAGGGTATCCCAAAGTCGTCCGCGCCCGACTTTAACGTACGCCATCTTTATAATAGTCATGTTTAATAGGAGGACGAGTCTATCATATCTTTTCTCTTGTCACAGTTCTGTCGGTTGGATACAATCAGGGTCGCAGAGAGAGAATCCGGGAAAATGTACCGGCCCCTCTATTACACCTTTAGTTTGAATCACGACAGTACGACAGTAATTACACTGGGCCCCTGAGAAAAGTTCTGGCCCGGGGGAATCCCCCCTTTCCCACCCCCCTCTCGTCTGGCCTGGATACAATAAAGGCGGGTCTACAATTTTCAGACATTGTGGTCTACCTGCTACAGTGTTTCTTATATCAATGGCATTAAATTCTGAATTTTCGTTAAAGTCACACTTGAATTAGTATATAAGATGGGGTTTTGTCTTTTCTAATTTTATCTAGTCAAACCCATCCTGCTATATGGCGCGGAAACTTGGATAGTTTCTGATAGTCTGGGACTGTAAACAAATGTCTACGCATTGTCTGTCGTATATTCTGGCCGCAAACAATATCCAATGTTGAGTTGATGGAACTATTCAACGCAGTGCCGATAAATGCGGAAATAAAACAACGGAAATGGAACTGGATCGGTCACACGCTACGCAGAGATGACAATAACGTGGCGAAAATGGCGTTTCAATCGAATCCACAGGGAAGACGTCGGCCAGGTCGTCCGAGACTGACATGGACAAGAACGATCGCAGCAGAAAGCCAAGGTCGTGAAACTGTTGGAGATCTTTTGTTTCCGCCCTGTGCTCCATCTAGGGGCGATATATCGTTCAAGAATTTTAATTTTGTAATTTGTATCAAGCAATTAACAAAAAAAAAAAATGTATCTAGTGCATTTTATGGATAGTGATTTTTTATTTTTTTTTCTCGAATTATTTATTTGTTTATTGAATCTCCACTTTTTCCATAAGGGACCATCAATAATTAATTAAAATTAAGCTTGAATTTATGTTTTTGCTGTTTTTCGGAAATCTCTTCTTTAACTAGATTAATATGCAGGTCTCTATGAATATCCTCGTTCCGGAGATACCACGGTGCCCCCGTGATTGTTCTCAAGATTTTGGACTGTGCCCGCTGTATAATTTCAATGTTGGATCTGCTTGCGTTGCCCCATAACTCGGAACCATATGTCCAAATTGGTTTCAGCACGGAGTTATACAGAAGGACTTTATAGTCCAGGCTAAGGGGAGAGCAAGCGTTTATAAGCCAGTGAAGGCTACTTGCCTTGAGTTTCAGATGCGTCTTCTTGGCTTCTATGTGCTTTCGCCAGGTGAGCCACCTGTCTAGGTGAACGCCCAGGTACGTTACTTCGTCAGCTTGTAGAATGCGTGCGTTGTTCAAGATCAAGGGAGGGCACCTTTTTTTGTTCAGAGCAAACGTAACTTGCTTGAATTTTTGTTCGTTGACTTGTATACGCCAGTCTGCAAGCCATCTCTCCACGGCTATTAAGTGACGAGCCAGTTGAGCAGTTGCCTTTGCTGGGCATCTGGAGCGACTAAGAATCGCCGTATCATCAGCAAACGTAGCAGTAGTTAGCTGGTAGTCTGTGGGGATGTCCGCCGTGTATAGGATGTAGAGGACTGGTCCTAGAACACTGCCTTGGGGCACTCCAGCTTCGATGACTTGATCCTGGGGCGTGCATGTATTACATCTCACTGCGAAGACTCTTTTATAGAGATACGACTCAAGCAGTTTGTGCGTATTTTTTGGCAGTAGCTTTGTTATTTTGTACATAAGTCCGTCCAGCCAGACTCGGTCAAATTCTTGTGCCACATCGAGAAAAATTGCCGTGCAATATTCCCGTAGCTCGAATGCAGTGCGAATTTATGATGTTATGCGATTGACCTGTTCGATCGTTCCATGTTTTTCTCGAAAACCGAATTGGTGTGATGGTATAATACTGCGGGCTTTGAGGTGTGGGCTGATGCGCAGCAGGACATCTTTTTCAAACAGTTTCGAAAGACAAGTTAGGAGGCTAATTGGTCTGTATGACGATGGCTGCGTTTTATCTTTTCCCGGCTTGGGAATCATTACTATGATCGACTTCTTCCATTTGTCAGGGTAATACCCAAGTCTTGTTATAGGGAGCTCGATGGATAATGATTTAACTAAAATTTTATTACGATTTACATTACAGTATGGAGTTAATCAGATTGGCTTCTGAAATAAATTATTTATTAATCAATGGCTCAAAACATTTTGTCATTTAGTTGCGTTAATTTTTATTTTTAGAGATTTTTATTATGAATAGTGGCAATTTGGCATCTATCAAGTACTTGGCTTTAAAATTTCGAAAAATTCAAAAAGTGGAGTTAATCGATGTGGCAGTTGAGCCATTCATATATGTTTGAAGTGCAGAACATTGATTGAAATTGTTGGTCATTGTTAATATTTTATTTAATTCGTTTTTGTAATTAATAAAATGAGTTGATTGCCAATATTTAAATACAACTGTGACAACTGGTCATAGCGACTCATGTAATCATTTATTTCTCTCAGTGCACACAACGTACAAAGTTGAACTGAGTAATATTTTTTCTCTCTACTGTGCTTAAATTGAAGACTTCGGCTTGCTTCGGCCTCGTGTCTGTGTAAATGCACGAAGTAAAAGTGCCCGTTTGGGCTATGGGATCATAACCAGTTCTGGATCTTAACCTCGTACAATAAAAAGAGAGGAGCGGTGTCCCAATTTTGTGTTACTGATCGCTCTATGGATGAAAACTTTAAGCTTCTCTGTATAGTGAATATTGACTTTGTTGAAAAGCTTGTAAAACATAAAAAAAAATATCTTTAGTCAGTCCAGCCAGAGCTTTTTAACTAAAAGGTAATATGTTTGCAAAAAATTGTCTCTCTCATGCCTACTTATTCTTTAAGAAATGCTAATTAAAAAAAAATGTACCATGATATGCATGCATTTAGCCACAGTGGCTCTTATTTACTTGCCAATTTTTTAGTCTCGTTGTGAATGTGTATAAGGTACGTGAGGTAAGGTTTGTGTGTTTGTGTACGAGGGTGGTTTGCTTGCCTCCTCTCGCTCTTGCAAAATTTAGGCATGAATCCGGTAAAAGCATGGTATAATTAGTTATTCCATGGGTATAAGTTCCATCATATTCCGTCTTTATAAGATGATCACTTTTGTTGGAAGAGTATGTACTCTTTGGCACGATGGCGCAACGTTGCTAGATTCTCTTTGTTATTGTATTGGTCTGGTTTTTATGAGATTTTCGCTATAATAACAGACTCCAGAGCGTTGCGAGCGATAGAAAGCGTTCCGCGATTGAAGTGTGCACAACAAGCGATCTAACGCGGAAAGTTCGTCAAAAGATGCAGTCAGTAAAGGCTGAAGAATTGTCGGAGAACCCGCGCGAGAGGGCTAATCCCATATCGGCTCTAATGTTTTGGTGAGTATTAAATTCTCAACAAACTTTTATGTGATTGTATGTATGGTATCTATCCACCATTACAATTGTGATGACTTGATTATTTTATTCAATGGATAGTTTAATAAGCATGTATGTACATACATACATATACTAACTAAATACGCGTATAAAAATAAAACCGGCTATGTATGGAACCCCGGTCAATTTATGTGAAGTACACATTTCACATTATTCAATTGGCTGCCAATTAACAACGGCTGAATGCCCACAATGGGTTAAGCAACAATGCATACTTTATTTAAGCTGATTGGTAAGCTTTTGTTTTTTTTAATTAACAGCTTTGCCATGCCCATAATGTTTAAAGGGCGCAAGAAAACACTGGAGCAAAGAGATCTTTACAAGGCTCTCAAAGAGCACAAGTCAGGTGAGCGGTAAGCGTAATTCAAAATAGTTCAGTAACTAAATCTCTTTTGCCTGACTCTTTCTATGATCAAAGAAAAACTTGGAAAACACGTTTGCGAAGCGTGGGACGAGGAAGTCGCAAAAAAAACGCGCCAAAAACGTAAACCTAGCCTGCAAAGGGTTTTAACACGCGTTTACGGCTGGAAACTGGTGTGGTCCGGAATCCCATTAGCCTTTATTGAGCTACTCACAAAGTAAGTCCTTTTAAACTAATTGCCCAACCTATTGACTATTGTTATTTCTTATCTAGAGCCACTCAGCCTATCTGTCTATATGGGGTAATGGCCTTTTTCGCCGGCGATGATCCTAGCATGACTAAGGCTCAACTCTATGCAGCCGCTCTCATAGTCACAACTGTAACCAGTGTAATGTTTGGTCAACCCTATATGTTTTGCTTACTGCATTTAGGCATGAAAATGCGTGTTTCTTTGTGCAGTTTGGTATATCGCAAGGCGTTGCGCCTAAGCCGAACTGCACTGGGTGATACAACAATAGGCCAGGTGGTAAATTTATTATCCAATGATGTTGGACGCTTTGATACAGTGCTCATTAATGTGCACTATCTCTGGGTGGCACCGCTAGAACTCATAATAGTTACATATTTTATGTACGAACAGGTACATATGTTTTGATTGTTTAAAAGCACATTACATACTTAAATAAGTTCAACTAAATTATTTTAGATTGGCATTTCGTCCCTTTTCGGAGTGGGAACGATGCTCCTTTTTTTGCCGCTACAATCGTATCTTGGTAAAATGACAAGCGTGCTGCGTCTTCGAACAGCACTACGGACGGATGAGCGCGTTCGGTTAATGAACGAAATCATTTCAGGAATACAGGTGATTAAGATGTATGCCTGGGAGAAACCCTTTGGCAAGTTAATTGAGCTCACGCGCCAAAACGAAATGAATTGCATTAGGAAGGTCAACGACATACGCGGCATTACGCTTTCTTTTGCCATGTTTTTGTCACGGATCTCAACCTTCACTAGTCTAGTGGGCTATGTTCTTCTGGGACAAATTCTTACAGCAGAAAAGGCCTTCTTCATTACCGCTTATTATAACATACTACGACGATCCGTCACTATATCCTTTCCCATGGGCATATCGCAGTTTGCAGAGTTGATGGTATCTATTAAACGTCTTGAGACATTTATGCTTCGCGAAGAGACCCAAGTAAAGGAGAAGTCCAATGAACTTAACGATCAAATAGAAGACGACAAAAACAAGGAGCAAGGTGCAATGCTTGTTAAGGAAAAAGAAGCAAACTCAATTAAAAATAATGGTCATGTGAATAACGAAACACTTATCGAGATAAGTCAATTTCATGCCAAGTGGGTGGAAAAAGCAACGGAGTACACGCTGCACAACATCAATCTAAAATTGTTTAGCAAAAACTTAGTAGCTGTGATTGGACCTGTGGGTTCTGGCAAGTCGAGTCTTATTCAAGCCATTCTCGGCGAGCTTCCTGGAGAAACAGGTACCCTCAAGTGCAATGGAACCTATTCGTATGCGGCACAGGAGCCTTGGCTCTTTACAGGAAGTGTGCGTCAAAATATTTTATTTGGATTGCCCATGGATAAGCATAGATATCGCTCCGTGGTTAAGAAGTGCGCACTCGAGAGGGACTTTCAATTGTTACCTCAAGGGGAAAACACCATTGTTGGCGAGCGTGGGGCATCTCTATCCGGCGGTCAGAAAGCACGCATAAGCTTAGCGCGCGCTGTCTATCGCAAGGCAGATGTGTACCTGTTGGACGATCCGCTTAGCGCCGTGGACACGCATGTAGGTCGCCACCTCTTTGACCAATGCATGCGCGGCTTTTTGTACAACGAACTGGTTATACTAGTTACTCACCAGTTGCAGTTTTTGGAACATGCCGATCTTATAGTTATCATGGACAAGGGTAAGATAAGCGCAATGGGCACATACGAAAATATGAAACGCAGTGGCTTGGATTTTGCACAGTTGCTCACTAATCCAAATAAGGCCGAGGAAGAAAAGAAAGACGAGAGCGCTGGTGAAGATAATTGGGAAAGGCTTAGTGTGACATCACGTAATAGCAGCTTTACCTCCTTATCCTCTTTTTCCGAGTCGCTGAAACCGGATGCTCCCATGACAGTTAAAGAATCACGAGTCGAGGGAAAGATTGGCCTAAGTCTTTATAAGGAATACTTTGTAGCGGGTAGTGGCATATTTATGATAGTCTTCATAACGTTTCTTTGCTTAGGAACTCAAATTTTGGCATCTGGCGCGGATTACTATTTATCTTTCTGGTAAGTTCGTAATAATTTGTATATATTCAAGAATATTGCTTAGTCTTTGTATGTTCATAACGCAGGGTGAACAAAATCGAGAATGCTGCCGATATGGAATCCGATCCTTTGGACATCTACTATTTTACTGCCCTTAATATAGCTGTGGTTGTTTTCACTTTACTACGAACTTCTCTGTTCTACAGAATGGCAATGCGCTCTTCCACCACACTTCATAATGCCATGTTCCGTGGCATCACACGTGCATCTATGTACTTCTTTCACACGAATCCCTCTGGTCGGATATTAAATCGCTTTTCCAAAGACTTGGGACAGTTAGACGAAATTTTACCTACTGTAATGATTGATGTAACACAAGTCTTCCTGACCCTAGCTGGTATCATTGTTGTTATCTGCATTACAAATCCGTGGTATCTTCTGCTCACATTAGTTCTAACAGTTATATTCTATTACATACGCGAGTTTTATTTGAAGACATCTCGTGATGTTAAGCGCCTGGAGGCAATTGCACGTTCACCCATTTATTCGCACATCAGTGCCTCCTTAAATGGTCTTCCCACTATTCGTGCGCTTGGCGCTCAAAAGGTGCTAATCGAGGAGTTTGACAACATTCAAGACATTCACAGCTCTAACTATTACACCTTCCTCGCAACTAATCGCGCCTTTGGTTATTACCTGGATTGCTTTTGTATGCTATACATAGTGGTAATGATTTTAAACTATTTTATAAACCCTCCAGCTAACTCTGCTGAAGTGGGTTTGGCTATAACTCAAGCAATGGGTATGACCGGTATGGTGCAGTGGGGTATGCGTCAGTCAGCTGAGCTGGAAAACACTATGACTTCTGTAGAGCGCGTGGTGGAATACGATGAAATTGAGCCGGAAGGTGAATACGAATCAAAATCTGAAAAAAAACCACCCCTTGAATGGCCGGAGCAGGGCCAAATTGTGGCGGACGATTTAAGTATGCGATATTTTCCTGATCCGCAATCTGAACACGTGCTTAAATCAGTCAATTTCGAGATTAAACCCATGGAGAAGGTGGGCATAGTAGGTCGGACTGGAGCCGGCAAGTCATCATTGATAAATGCACTATTCCGATTGTCCTACAATGATGGTTCAATTATTATTGATAGTCGCGACACTAGCGATCTTGGATTACATGATCTACGCAGCAAAATCTCTATAATACCACAGGAGCCGGTTCTCTTTTCGGGCACTATGCGTTACAATTTGGACCCCTTTGAGGAGTACAGTGATGAAAAGCTCTGGAATGCTCTTGAGGAAGTAAAACTAAAGCCAGCTATCAGCGAGCTTCCCAGTGGACTTCAAAGCAAGATCTCGGAAGGCGGCACCAACTTTAGTGTCGGCCAGCGCCAGTTGGTTTGCCTTGCTCGTGCCATATTGCGTGAAAATCGTATTCTTGTAATGGATGAGGCCACTGCCAATGTGGATCCACAGACAGATGCGCTAATACAGGCAACCATAAGAAGCAAATTCAGGGACTGCACCGTATTGACCATTGCCCATAGACTACATACTATTATGGACTCGGATAACGTATTCGTTATGGATGCTGGCCAACTGGTCGAGTCTGGTTCACCTTACGAACTACTTACTGAAAGCGAGTCAAAAATCTTTTACAACATGGTTCTGCAAATGGGAAAACCTACATTTGATACCTTGCTAAAATTAGCTGAAAAAGTAAGTCTAAAACTTTCACAGTTGAGTTTTCTCGAAGTAAAAAAAAAACTTTATAGATAACTTTTTAAAGAATTTATTTTCGTGAAAACATCAGCTCAACAAAAACGGTGCAGACTTTAAAACGCTTTGTTTTTTTGTTTTTGCAGACACATTTGGCAGCACAATTGCCCAAAACAACCTAACAGTCTGTTGTCAAATCCGTATCAGTATTAAGTTCGTCTAATAAGTGTAGAAGTTAAGTAGGTCCAGATAAACCAACCAGGTCAAAGCGACCGCATAAATTTCTTCACAAAAGGCTCCAAGCTCAACAACAAGGTTGGGGGCGGCGTCTTCTCGGAGCAATTAAATATCCAGCAGTCTTTTCGACTACCGGACCACTGCAGCGTTTTTCATGCGGAGATCCTAGCTATAAATGAGGCTTTAATCTGCTTACGCAATAACGGCCTGGAAACCGGTGAAAGAAATATATACTCCGATAGCCAGGCAGCTATAAAGTCATTACGAGCGTTGTCTTCCAACTCGTTGACAGTCAACAACTGCCGCAAATCTATCCAAGAGATGGCACAGCAGTTTGTACGACCATTACCCTCCTGCCGGATAAGGAGGATATTCGTATGCCAATGGCTACTTTTAAGCTATATTCAAGGAAAAAATTTAGTTCCCAGGCACAAAGGATGTGGGACAATACATCCCACTGTAGAATCAGTCGCCAAATATGGCCTTAAATAGACCCAAAACGCTTCGCCAGGCTCTGTGAACCCAACCGCTCTCAGTGTACATGCGACCAGAATGAATGCTCCAAGCAATGACTTCTACAGAAGTTGCAGAGACGAGGAAGAAGTAAAATAATTGGAGCACTTCTTCTGTTCCTGTGACGCTCTATGTAGACGCAGGAAAATATATCTGGGAAAATTTTTCCTCCACAACCTAGAGGAGCTAGGTCCTATCTGTCCGAGAATGATTGCAAGCTATATTGCAGCAACAGGCTGGGACTCCCTTAAAGAATACTTTCTGGAGACGTGATTAAATAGAGATTCGCGCGTATTACAACAGGCCAGTCTAGGCCTAAGTGTGCTGGCTTGATAAGCCAGCTACCGCTATAACCTAACCTAACCTAACCTAAGTAGGTCCAAGTTCTTAAAGCATTCAAAAGCATTTAAAATTAAAACCGCATTAATTAAAGTATTTTTGATACCAATAATACAATGTATTTATTTATGGTAGTACTATAATTTTGATGGTATCTCTTAAAATGATTTTGGGCTTCAAGCCTGGGAACTGCCTGTTGACTCTAGCTCAAGTCCAGTCCACTTAAAGTTAGGCAGCATAGTCTTAGGTTTAGCACTTAACAATAATTTTGAGATGAATGTTAGGAATACGAGTATCATGGTGGAAACGTGCACTATAAGCAGATTGGATATCGAGTTTCGAACTTCCCGCCAGGTACCGCGGTTTCGCATAAATATGAAAAAGTACATGCTCATTACGTCACCGATAATAAAGAGACAAATGTTGATATGGCGGGTGTTCCGACGAGCATAGTTGGAATATGCAAATGTCGCGCAGAGAATAATTATGGCCGGTATAAAAAGTTTCAGCATAATCATAGACCCAATAAGAAACATCGAATAATTTGTTACAAAAACGCGCGCCGTATTTGGATCGAAGGAGTTTACTGAAAACACGTTTCCAGTTCCGAAGAAAGAAAAATAAGTGTAGAGCAGTATTAAGGAAGCATATTGATAAGATCTGTATACATGCTGCTGCGGCGTAAATAATTTCGAATCCATGTCATCTGCCTCCCTGTGCTTGTTTGCGCGGAGTAACTGTTGTCCCAGAATGTATTCCGTGCATAGCATGTTAACGAAGATTGCTTCGTAAGAGGAGCAGAGCAGAGTGTACAGTGTACTCAAATTAAAAAGTATCAACTCGATGCGCTGCTCAGCTGTGGATCCTCCGATGCAGAGTATGGACATAAAGGAATAAAAGAGATAGATCCAGGCTCCGACATGTACCAGGAAGTGCACGCTTACGTTATGTGAACGTTGATATACACAAAATGCGCCCATAACCAGAATACCAACGTTGGGCAGCCAGGTATACCAGGAATGCCGATGGTTGGCAAGCAACGGCCGCAACAAAGTCACTAGCATGCTCGCATACAGCACCCATTCATGGTGATAACCCAGGTTTGGAATGAGCAGCGGAAAAGTGGCTAGTGCACAAACAAGGAAGAGCCAAACGAAGAACTTCATTGAGGGATGCGAAAAGCAGCGTCGATTATTAGCACAGACGGCAAAAATGTAACCAAGTGAAATAAGTCGCCTCTCGTTGAAGGTGAAGATCAATAGGCCAGCACAGGATACCACCCATACCAACTGGAACACAGGAATAACGCAGATGGGCGAATGTACTCCGCGCTCACGTATTGCCAATAGCCAAATGGGTAAAGGCAGCAACAAGAAGACTCCAATCCAGACAGAGACGCGCTGCAACACGATAAGTACGACAATGACGAAACAGGCCACGCATAGTAAAAGCATAGAAAAAGACGTAAATCCTTGCTTCTCTTCGCCAGAGGTGCGCGCTTGTTTAGCCGTCAAGAAGAAAATCCAACCTAGATAGGTTATAATGGTAGTCACGATCAACGAATTCTGGTAGTAGTCGCGATAGAAATTAAGACATTCTAAGGCTAGTTTTGCGATGGAATGACTGTTTCTCATGGCATCGGCATAGCAACAATTCAGCAACAACTCGGAATTTAACGCTTTATAGTGACGTATACGTGTTAAGTCTAGGGCCTCGAATCGATGCAGATACTCGCTGAAGAATCCACGACTGTGTCGCTTAAGCACACGTTCAACCTGTTCTAATAGTTGTAGTGTGTTGATATGAATTGCATGAGCCTCATATTTTTCACTGACGTTCATGAAACCTCTTGGCAAAATGGCCATGTTGTGCATTGGTGGCGGCAAGCCAATCAATGCCGACATTAAGGGCGCCAATTGAGTTTGGTCTAGTTCGTGTAATGGCATTTCCAGACCATCACTGTTCGCAATAAAGGTGAGCTTTACGTTAGGAGCTTGGCGCCCTATACCAGCTCCCCAAAATATAAAGGGTACCTCAATTTCAACGTCGCTGCCCGAACCATGAGAACCTGCATACAAAACGCAAAATATAACCAATGGTATAGTTGCAATATTTCTTGGTTAGCTTACCGTAATCAGACATTCCATGATCTGCAGTCATCAGGTAGGTGGTACGTTTATCTGGAAAAGTTCTCTCGAACAAGTCGTACATTTCCTTAATGCCGGTTTCTGTAAAATTAAGCTTCTCCAAAAATATTTGGCTATCGGGCTTGTACACATGTCCAGCAACATCAATGTCACCAAGATAGACAAAAAACACTACCGGGCTTATTTCGCGCAGCTTCTCCACCTCATCACTAGCCAGGAAGTGACGCACTTTATTAAAGACCCAAGCGTCAGTTTGACAACTTCCCGAAAAGTCTGAGGATGTGTACATTTCAAAGTTTAATGGCCTTCCACCATTCGGCAAATTACTGAATATATTAACTATGTAATAGGCGCCCCAGCCATACGCAGTGCGGCTACGATTGAACACGGTGTCGAACTCTGTGGGATTTTGCTTAAAGTTGGTCAACGCCGATGATGGATCCTCATGGAAACCACCAAAAACTGCTATGTGACCCGGTCGCGATTGGGTTGGTAAGCAAGTACGCGAAATACCAACCATTCCTTGCTTGGTAAAGATTTCTTGAAGATGTGGAACTGTACTACAATTTTTCGCAAAAAAAGATGCTGCACGATAACCATCGGTAAGAAAAACGACCAGGCGATCGGCTGGCGGCTCTAGACCCAAATCACGCATTGTCCTCTGAGGCTGCAAGTCCTTTTCTAAAGTCGTGCGAAAATAAATCAGCGAGATCGATGCAAGTATTAGCACATGGACTAATTGTCCATAAACTTTCCACATTTTGACTGTTTTTAGTGTTCAATAAAATCCGAAAACATTAAACAAAATTAAGGTTGTGTATTTATATGTATATGGCTGTAAGTTGGTTTCAAGGCTTGCTATTCGTTGTAAAAAAATCTTAAAACAAGACCGTAATTATCTAAAAAGCACCAAAAAAAAAAAATGTGATACAATCGTGGCGGTGCCCGAAAGTGTAATACCATATACCCTTTTTCTATAAAAAAATATATTCCTGCTTATTCCTTATAAGAACTTTCCAATTTGAACATTTTTTTTGGTACAAAACGATTTTGAAGAGAATCGAAAGTTACATTACAAGAAGTTAATTAAAGTATATGGGTTAAGTTTCAAGTGCATATGTTGAGGGGTGTTTGTTTGTTAGGGCCACAGGAATAATCTTATCATAATTGGTGAATATGGGTAATTTTTTACCATAATTACATATAGTCAAAAGACTTGGGGTCTGCCACGTCTCCTTCTGCCCGTTACATACATTGCACAAATCTAGTGCCTATACCCTTTGTACCTAGATACAGGGTATATTTATAAATTGGAATTGCTTTGGATTTCGCATCTTTGTCGTATCGCAGTGCTCAATAAATGGGTATCTTCATGAGGATCGGTCATTAAGTATATACACACTTAATTCTACACCTTTACTTATACAGAATTATGTTCAATATGTTCCAGGACTTGTACTCGAAATTTGATCGTCTTATTGTTAAATAAATATATAAATAGCCTCTAAATAGTCACCCTAAACACACCTCTTGCATTTATCCCTTTGTTTTTTATTTTTTGCAAAGGGTGAGCTATTAAAAGTATGCCTTCGTACCTAGGCAGGGCCGTAGAGAGAAAATCCGGTCCCGGGGGCAAAATGTACCGGTCCCTCTATTACACATTTAGCTTGGATCAAGACAGTACGACAGTAATAACACCGGGCCCCTGAGAACTCCGGGCCCGAAGGGATTCACCCCTTTCTCGACGGACCTGTACCTAAGTATGCTTTTGATAGCACTTATCCAATAATTTTAATTTTGTCTACAAAAAAATTTCGTTCTTAGTTGCTTTATTTATCCAAACTCTTTTGCTTTGCTCCATCTATGTGATTTTCTTCCAGTCGACAGTTATTACTGGTCACAGGTTACAGTGCCTTGCCGGCACCCGCCAACCATCTTGTGGTTTTCATTGAAGATGGTTTACAAGCCAAGTCCTTCTTTCAAGAACAATGCAATTATATACACGCACGCGTGCACCAGCTAATTCTCGACCGGCTCACGTAGCGATTTTAGCAGGCTTTTACGAAGATCCTGCAAGATTACTTAAGTATTTTACGCGAATTGAACATCGAAAGCAAATGCACATTAGAGGGCGCCATAACGATGTTAAGGAGTATAGCAAAGACAGCTACAAGCTGGATGAATGGGTATTTAACTCGGTGTACGTGTTTCTAAATCGCAGGTGGAGGACACTGCTGACAATCGAGAAGGTTGTGTTCTTTCTGCATTTAGTAGGCTTGAAGAAGGCTTTTAATGGATCTAAGCAGGGAGCGGATTTATTTCAGCCAAATCTTAATTATTCGGAAAATGTTTGATGATAAGCAAACAGCTTACTTAATGACTTCTGGCCATGGCATGACAGATAAAGGTAAGTCCTCGATTAGTCAAATCTATTTACTTCGGCTAGGAATTCAGATCTAATTTGACAAAATTAGACACCCAAAGAGTACAATCGTAGTCGACTATTACTTCTTTGCCAGGCACCCATGGTGAAGATACCAAAGAGGAAGTCGAAATGCCGTTCTTTTTATGGGGCTCTGGCGTACTAGGCAATGTACACAGTTCAGGACGTAGCTTTGTGGCGAATGATAGAGGTCATATGATACCACTTCATGTATTGGAGCAAATCCAGCTGACACCATTAATTGCGCCATTGTTAGGTCTCTCGCCGCCAGTAAATAACCGAGGATTGTTGCCATTTTGGGTTTTGCATGTAAGTAGAAGCTACTCTGCGTACCAATGTATTGTTTTATATTCATATATAAATTGTTTATAATAATAGTTAAATAAAAGTCTTGGTGTAATTTATATATATATGTATATATATATATTCTGTTTAATATTCTTTTCAATGCGTGCACACTTGTCAACTATACAAAAACGACTGACTATGAACAAAGGAACCAAGCAACTAGTGCCAAACTACGCTGGAATAGTTCCGTTAGATCAGTGTGTATGCTTGCCATCCTTTTTACTCCTTCATATATCAATGTGACTTTTGCTCCTTGTCCATATAGCAATATAGCCTGCTGAACATGACCACATATGGTATGTCACAACTGATTCCAAGGACAAACTTCTCAATACAATTATATACATATATACATATATATATATATGGACATGTTCAACACACTGCAATGCAGCTGGTGACGCAAACCCGATATCTACTGCATCAACGTTACAATGGATTTTTCGCAAAATTCTTGACCAGACACCGTATCGACGTGGGTGCAATAAACGGATTTGTTAAGCGTAGCAAACGTTTGTTGACACACGGTCACCTAGAAGAGACCGAAGTATTTGAGAAATTGTTACAAGAGAGCATTAAAAATTATCACAAATACTACGAGCATCCACTGCTACTGGTCACAACATTGAGTATTTTGGGCTGGTTGTTTCATCTATACAGCGAGTTGTCTCACCAATTAAGCCCAGAGGCTGCCACTGTTGATCATGGAGTGGATCGTTCGTTATGGATGGCTTCAATAGTGTGGCGGGTTTTATTTCTACTTATTTTATTATTTACCGTTCTGCAGCGTGATTCCTTGCTGATTACATTTTATGTGCTTCTTTGTCCCTTCGTTTTTGGCCATTAACAAACGCATGAAAAAATCTCATAAAGCCATCGAGAGACTTGTCTAAGGCATGGAAAAGAATTTGGTTTTTGTGGCTACTTTTCGTCATACCTTTGACTACAGTGCCTTGGCTGCCACCATCCATAAGTTACTGGAACAAGTCTCATGGTTTTCAGCTTGGTGTTTACATATGTCCGGCCTTTTGCGTGTGGCATTTTTCGTAGTCTTCACAGAATTCTTTGACAATTCTGATTTACGTTTATCAGTGTTCACATCCACTACTAAAGTGCATTGGATTCTGGGTTTATCTCATATATGCAATTGGTTCGTTCATGCTGAAAAAATAGAGCCCACCGATTTAGCCGCATATTGAATTCATTGTCTTCCATGTGAACGTGCTCTACACGCTGTTATCCACGTCCTATGAGCAATGGTCATGCAAATGCTATTGATGGAACTGGAAACATCACTGTGAATCAGTGATGCCTTTTTCCGGATAGATTTGTCCTTTTTTTAACTGCTTTTGTTTTGGTACTATCGTCTGATTGCGCTATTTAAAAATATCACGCACATTACTGACAACATACCAAAGGAAGTGTACAAGCAAAAATTTCGCGATTATTGATTACTGAAGTCGCATTTAAATACTGCTGAATTGATAAAAAAAATGTTACAAAGCCACTATTTTGAGCATGTTATATAATGAGATTAAGAAGCAGCTCAAACAAATATATGAGAAATTCTTTTGTCTTTTAAGGTTGCCCAATAACTTTGAAGTTTTAAAGAATATTGATACGTTTTCTATAGAAAACATCCTTCGTTCGATATTCACAAAATGTTAACACAATATGCTACCATCCAATTGGTAAAACAGGAAAATGTTGATTCAACCATTAAATTTTGCCCCAAGTTAGGAAATATAAAGACTTAGCAGGCAACAGTTAATTTTTATACCCTGCACCGTATGGTACAAATGGTATATTAAGTTTGTGCAAGCCGAAAATGTATGTAACATATAGAAGGATTCGTCGGAGACTCAGAGATGTTAAGAGCTAGAGCAACCAAACTTTCATATTAGATCCCTTAACATTCCATAGAAGACAAGATTTTTTTTATTTTTTGATATTGGGTTAAAAATTTAATCTAAATCGGTGACTATATCATAAATATCCCATAGAAACGATCGGTCATAAAACCGTGTTTGGTGCAAACTTCTTTCGGTTTCGTTTGTTTAACAAGATATCGTAACCAAATTTGGTACTTGGATGTTTTTTAGAGTTCCCCAGCACTGTTCCAAATTTTATCAATATCGGTTGACTAACTCATATAGTTCCCGTAGAACAGATCGATCGATCCTAATTAATTAAAAAAAACAAACGAGGTACAATGATTTTAGTCGAGGCCGTTTTTCGCAGAAGTACGCGTGTGGCTCAAATGAAGCAGACCATCTTCTTGTGGAGCAACGTAAATGACCATCCAAATCTAAATAGTGCCGAACCAATTGTTTGACAAAAGTTATTGAGTTCTTAAGTCCAAGCATCGAGTTTAAGGGACATCCGCTTCCAGCCCTGACTTGGCACCTAATGTCTTCTTTTTGTTTCCATCTATCATGTTGAGCCGTGATCTAGCCTATCCACTAACTTAGCCTCGTGTAATAGTCTATTTCCGTTTTACACGTTGGCCAGTGAAGTTCGACCTAGACCTGACTTTATTTTCAAGTGCAAAAAAAATAAAAATAATTTTGTGAAAAAAAAAAATCGACCGAATTCTAAAGTGCATCCGAATAAATAGTTTGAAAACTTAAATAATAATAAAAATGCGAGTAGTTCATTTTTAAAGCCTTTTTGGCGGCACAAAAAGTACATGGTGCTTATAGCTTTTTTTATTAGCATTTTGTCTTAACGACAATTACTAGTGCATTGTTATATATATATGCTTCACTAAATTTGTATGGCCATACAAACTTGTGGATACTCTCTAATTTTTTTTTTATATAAAGTTTTGCGATTCCGCGCGAAATATTTCGTGCTGCGTATAGGCCTTAAGCAACAACACAGCGAAAGATCTTTCGTCGTGAGCATAAAGCATTACATCGTAAGTGTTTAAAAAAACAAAAAAAACTATAGTGCATATTGAGATGAAAACTTCTATGCTCACTTTCATATTTGATTGTTAACGTAAAGATACAGATACAATTCAATTTACGCTATTAAAGAAACTTAAATTTTTGCTCTGATTTAGAAGAAAAAAAATGATAACAATTAAAATTACTTTAAATAAATATATATTAGTCATAAGTTATTTTTTTATCCCTACATATTATTAATACTTTTCAGCACCTTTCTAAATATTCATTAGCATGTTAGGATTCAAATAGATTGTCTGCTAGAATTTTTTTTTTTACGAATTAAGAAGTACTGGTTTGAAATGTGGAATATACATATTATAATATGGGGTCTCCAATAATATTGTTTTCCGAGGACCATGGTTGGGTGGGTAAAGAACGTGGGTGACAATAACAGCTTACTCGTCCCACCAATAAATTTTCAAAGAAAAACTTCAAATTTTTTTGTGTTAGTATGTATTTCAGGTTCTAGTGCACACTCTTTATTGCGGCTAGTTTTGTTATGACGTTTGATTTGTTCAGACCTATAGTGTCTGTAGGGACTCTTAAATAAAGTTCATGTAGTGCGAGTATTCGCAGTAGCAAAAACCCCCCCAAGCCGAGTAGAGTCAGAACGCAATTAACGGGTCCCGCTGCGCTATCTGCGTATACTCAATAACTTGTCCAAACCATCATGATCGTAAATAACTTTTAGTACGCCTTCGCAAAGCAAGACTAGGATAGTATAAATATTACCATCACCCCAATTAATACTACTGTTCGGTCAAACTCATATGCATTTATAACACACCTCGCATACATAAACATCACACAATAGTAACATAGAACATATACAGAGAGTACCAAATAGATACTCTCTGATACTACTAATAAAACACCTGCTAATTGTCAATTCAACATTACGGTCGTGTTGCTCTCTTTTGTCGTCTTGTGCACTTTGGTCTTATTTGCTAAAACGTTCCAAGGTTTGGCACGGCCCATCCGAGTTATTTGCCTCGGTCAAAAAAACGCCTTTGATCCTACAACTACATTGCAGATGACACATGGGCACTAGTCAAACAGAGGAACCAAGTAAAAGCTCGTATTCGGCGAGAAATGATAAAAAGAAATACATGGAGAATAATGGAAACCTGCTAACGGGAACGGAAAAGCAGCTCAGCAGATGGATAGAACATTTCGAAGAAATAAGCAACCTAAGCAACGAAGAGGGAACACAGTACCTGCCCCACAACAACGAAGCGCGACACCGTGACGCCAGAATCTCCTCGGAGCCGCCATCTATTCAAGAGATAATGAGCGCAATACTGAAGATGAAGAGCTACTCCAAGTAGATCATGGCTGACAGGAATAATTGTCGAAATTCCAAAGAAAGACGATAGAACACTATGCGATAATTGGCGAGGAATCACGCTGTTAAGCACTGTATACAAAATATTTTCCTCAATTGTAAACGCCAGATTGCAGGGCATAGAACAAGCCGGATTTCGTCCCCATCGCAGCTGTGTCGATCAAGTTAATACTCTGCGCATCATAATCGAGCAGTCTATCGAATGGCAGTCCCAGCTATATTTACTTTTTATAGATTTTAAAAAAGCTTTTGACTCGATTAAACGGGAAGCAATATGGACAGCTCTAGCTAACAAAGGGGTTCCAGACAAGATAATACAAATTATCAAAAATATGTATGAAGACAGCGAAATACGAGTGTTCCACAATGAGATGACAATCGAGCCATTTACAACTAATGCTGGCGTGAGAAAAGGATACCCTTGTCTCCATTGCTCTTTGTCATAGTCCTGGATTAGATCATGAGAGAATTATGCAAAAAGAGGAGAGGAATTCAGTGGAGACTCGATCGACGCTTGGCAGACCTTGAGTATGCAGACGACAACTGCCTCACGTCACATAAGTTCAGCGATATGCAAGACAAGACCAACCACCTCGTTGCACTAGCCAAGAACGCCGGACTGGAGATCAACGTCAAGAAGACACAAGCAATGCGCATCAACAACACCAACTTGGAACGTATCACAATTGAAAATGAATCCATCCAATACGTAAATAGTTTCTGCTATCTGGGATGCATAATGCTTAGCAAAGCTAGAGCAGCTTTTTGACGACTAGGAAACGTGGGGCGGCAACACAGATACAGTGCAAAACCAAGATACGCATCTTCAACGCGTGTGTTAAAAATACACTACTTTACGGTAGTGAAACCTGGCTGCTATCGATCGGGAGTGGAATCCCCAAGGTAGTCGCTGCAGGGGTCTCCCCAAAAATACATGGCGTCGGACAATGCTGCAAGAGCTTTCAAACAACAACTATACATGGTAAGAAATTAATTAAGTTATTGTCAAAATAGAGTTAGATGGAAATTGATTGTTGAAGCCCTATCTATGTTCCCAAGTAGAATAATAAACGAAAAAAAAAAAGGTTGAATAGGCTGCTCAATCTATAACTGAGATCAACCAGAGACCATGTGGTCCATTGTGATGCCGAATTGAGGAAAGGATTATGAGAAGGGGAAAGGGGTAGAGGAGGATCAAGAACTATTGGTAATTTCTAGTCACCTAAGTCTCTCTAAGTTCAGATGTACGCTTTGGATTCTACAGTGGCCAGAGTGCTCGAGAGATGCGACAACCGGACACAGAGTCCCATTTTCTTTCAGCCTAAGCTCTGGCCGTCCCCCTAATTTGCAATACTACGTCATGTAAGGGAACAGTATTGATTTTAATAGAGAATACTTCAAAAAGCTATAAATTCAGTTTTTTTATATTCGCGGTAGCTGTTGAGTTGAGGAGTCGAAAAGTTGCAATTTTTATACCCTGTACCTATAGGTACAAAGGGTGTACTAGATTTGTGCAATGTATTTAACGGACAGAAGGAGGCGTGGCAGACCCCAAGTCCTTCATACCAAAATGCTTATCATAACCTCGGGTAGCGATTGAGCCATGTCCATGAAGTTTGTTGAATCATGTCATTATCTTCCCCCGTTCCCCCGCAGTAGATTTTCGCAGTTTTTAGCCACACCGTTAAATATTTTTATCTCAAACTTAACATAGCGATGCGTCTGACAAATACAGCATAAGTTATAGTCAAAAATGTACTAATTTCACCCCCCCTTTGCCTATAAACTAAATGAATATTTGACTTTACGTAATTATGCTAAAAAATGAGCTACAATCACCAATTTTGGTAAGATTATTCATGTGGCCCTAATTAACAAACGCACATCTAAATTTAATCGATGTGGCCCCCCCGCCTCAATCTATTTACCATGTTTTCTCCCACACCCCTCAACATATCAACTTGAAACTTACCCCATATACTTTAAATAACTTTTTTGACGCAACTTTCGATTTTCATTAAAATCGGTACAAATTTACTGAACTTATAGATATAAATATCGTGTTGCACCAAAAGAAAAAATTTTCCAATTGGAAAGTTCTTAGAAGGAATATGCAGGAATAAAACTTTTTCTAGAAAAAAAGGTACAGGGTATTACACTGTCGGGCACCGCCTCGACTGTATTTCATTTTTTTTAAATCGCTTTGTATTTTTATCTTAAATAGATAATTACTTAAAAAGACAGAGCGAGCTGCTCAAATTCCGCATCAAAATATTTATTTTCAACATAAGCTTTCTATGCATGGTTTCGTGGAAAGAGTTGCAATCAGCACTGCGAATGAAATTTAAAACCATTAGAAATAACGCCACATCAATTGTCAGTATCAGTTTGTGGCTTATGTTGTTTAGACGAAAATTGAGAAATAATTCTAAGATTGAATTGCTACAGAATAAAACAGGAATATATATACTTTATGGGGTCTACCACACCTCCTCCTACCCGTTACATACACTTGCACTAACTTATTATACGCTTTGTACTTTTTAGTACAGCGTGCAATGAACAACGACCGTTAAAACGAAGTTGCCACGTTGACAAAGTTTTGCTTTTGACTTTTGACTTTTTAGACTGCTACAAATGGGCATCACTGACTCGCAGCTGTTTTAGAACACTCACTCACATAAAGAATTAAAGAAGAAGCTGATATTTACGCACAACTTTATTTTACCGTTTTTTATGTTGTTTGCACAAATTGTAAAATAAACTCATCCACTTAAATACAATAATTAATAAAATAAAAAAAAAAAATTTAATTTTTTTAAACATACTTATAAGTGTAATGCACGTGTACAAAAAATGCAAATATTGTTTACAGCAAAATGTTTTCGCGTTTCATTTATGTTGGCTTACAAAATCAAAAAAACCTTAAATTTCTGCTTACTTTTGTGAAGGTAACGGTAACTTAATTTTAAAAAATAACTTCTAATTTGCTTGTAAAGCGTCAATTTGTTTCTAATTGAATTATAATTAAATTTGTGTTAGACAGCAGCCGTAAGGTGCCCGCGTGAAAATTCAATAATCGGTTAACAGCGTCGACGCCAGCTGCTGATAGTGATAAGAAGAGCAACAACAACAAAAGCAGCAGTGCGCCATATGAGAGAGTATCAGATAAGACCGTATGCCATATGGGTAGCGGCCCTTCGTTATTTTTTAAAGTTCTCATTTACGAACCGCACGATCGCGTCGTACTTACTACTCTCTAACCAGAACGTAAGGTTTCGTTTCAGTGCATCTAAGTCTTAAATGTTGAGGTCGCCTATAAAAGTACGTTGCAACACGGGCGTCGATTCTAGTTGACTTTTTGTACTGGTCGCGTCGAATATTTGTAAAGCGGCAAGTTGAAAGTTGTGTGTTCCATTTAATGCGGAAATCAAAGTGAGATAAAATAAACGCATACGACGTGTTTTCAATAAGGTAAAATCAATTATTTTTAATATTTAAAAAATTATATTGAGCAGTTTTGAAAAGATGTAAATTAAAAGTGAAACACATAAAAAGCAAATCATTATGAGAAGTCAAATTGTTTATAACTGAAATCTAATGACCATGGAAAGAATTATTTAATCTATTGTTGTGTAATAAATCCTTAGCTTTACACTTACAGTTTTAGTGACGTATATAATTATAATATCTAGCATATGGCAGAGCAATAAATGTTATAATTGGGCCATGAAACCATTTATCTTTGACAAATTTGTGTCTGGCATTTAAAGATAAAGACAATCTCATAAGAACTTTCGTTTTCAAATTATCAACGGATAAATACGACATTTGGTTTATCTACTTTTCAGACTCAGCGATTTAGTTAATTTCGAAAGTCCTCAATGACTTAACAAATTGTGCTTTTTGTTCACCCGATAAAGACCTTTTTAAGCAACGAACCAAAATGCAGTCAAATAAAGCCGATGAGCTGCCGCAAAATCCGCGTGAGCGGGCAAACCCCTTGTCGACAATGATGTTTTGGTACGTAATTCCTCAAATTGATTTTAAATTCTCAATAACATTTATTTAACTTTACATAGCTTTGCCATGCCTACGTTCTTCAAAGGACGCAAGAAAACCCTTGACGAAAATGATTTGTATCGTGCCCTTAAAAGTCACAAGTCAGGTAAGAATGCAGCAATTACGTCAACTCGAAAAAAAAAATTTCTTCGCACTTTTCGGCGCGTTTGTCAAAGAATAATGATTAATTGCGTTTTCTCCGTAAATGGTTACAACAACGTCAGAGCCCTGACCAATAATTTCGATCGCGATTTGCATACAAATTCAGCGCCATTTGGGCAGTCCATATACATATATATACATAGTACTTATGTTTATCATAAGTATTGATAATATATTTCATTTTTTATTTTACCTATAAAGTAAAAATATTACGACAGTCAGCGCGTATCTTTAAAAGTGAAGTAGGTATATACATACTTAAAGAATAGTCGTCGCCGACTTATCACACGTATCACTTGTGTGTTAGATTCGTAGTACGTGACGTCATGTTGTTCAGCGATTTAGTGAGAAGTAATTGCCACTTAACCACATTAATGGAATTTAATAAGTTAACCCAATCCTATGCACACGCCCATGTTCTATGTATTTTGAATGAAAAATGCATACATACCAATCTTTTAGTGTCTGCTAGATAAGGGGCCAATATTCAACATACACACACAAGTAGTTAGTAAGTTTCATTTTCGAAAACAAGCTAGATTTAAATGAACATACAAAGGGCTCTCAGGCCGTAATCTGTGTTACTTACATTTGTTAAGTGATAAAAAGTAGGAAGAATTGACCAACTGAATGTAGTAATTCAAGTGCATTTGATTTTGTAATCTAAAGCTGGTTACACTCTAAAATTGTTTCTATAATTCTACCTCATTTGAAAGCGATTAGATATGCCTTGATCTAGTGACTTGACTTCCTAGATTTCGAGTATTCATTGAGTATACCTACTAACATCCACGGCCGACATACCATAATTATATTGTTATGATAAATAAATTATTTTTGTATGATGCCTTCCATCTATGTATGTAAAATAATGTCAAAGTAATAAAGTAATAATAGTAATTATACAATATCATAAAATGACTTAGATTACCAAATCTTTCTAAACAAAAAGCGAAACTCTTAAAAATTGTTTTTAATGGTTTTTTTTTTTTTTTTGAATGCCCAAACTTGAAGTGCCTGCAAAAATATTATTGTTGACGTTTGACTTGGACAAGATACATATGTATTTTTATGTGTTTGAATTCTGACAAGTTTGCACACTGCAAATAATCAATTAAAAAGCTGACCGTTGAAGATAGATACAATTATACCTTAACCCATAGGGTTATCATTGTTTGAGTAACGCGTAAGCCATGCCCGTCTTTGTAGCCATTTAGTGTATACGAACTGGGGTCTGCGGTGAAGTTTTTTGATTCATGTCTATATCTTTTCCTGTAACACCTTAATAACCATCAGTTCTAAAGGTGCAATTATTTAAGTAGGATTAAAACATGAAAAGCTATAGCAACAAATTTACCTATTTAAAATCACCTTTATCCCCCTACACCTACCTTTATATACTTTTATACCCTGTACCTATAGGTACAAAGGGTATACTAGATTTGTGCAATGTATGTAACGGACAGAAGGAGGCGTGGCAGACCCCAAGTCCTTTATTCCAAAATGCTTATCATAACCTCGGGTAGCGATTGAGCCATGTCCGTCTGTCCGTCCGTCCGTCCGTCCGTCCGTCCGTCTGTATGAACACCTAGATCTCGGAGACTACAAAAGCTAGAGATACGAAACCTTACCAGCTGGTGCGCATATTTCCTGAGAAGATGAAGTTTGTTGAATCATGTCAATATCTTCCCCCGTTCCCCCGCTGTAGATTTTCGCGGGTTTTAGCCACACCGTTCAATATTTTTATTTGAAACAGAGCGATGCGTTATGGTTCCATGTATCTGTGTGTCAAAAATGAACAAAATCTGACAAATACAACAGAAGTTATAGTCTAAACTTTACAATTTTCACCACCCCTTGCCCATAAACTGCGTCAATATTTGACTCTTCGTAATTATGGTAACAAGTGAACTAGAATCACAATTTTTGGTAAGCAGATTCATGTGGCTCTAATGAACAAATCCACACCCAAATTTTATCGATGTGGCCCCGCCACCCCCCGCAATCGATTTACCGTGTTTTCTCCCACACCCCTCAACATAGTCACTTGAAACTTACCCAAAAAAAAAAAAAACAATTGGAAAGTTCTTAGAAGGAATATGCAGAATAAAATATTCTTTTGAGAAAATAGGTACTGTCGGGCACCGCCTCGACTGTATTAAATTGTTTCTTGATAGTAATGATAATGAATGATTACTTTTTTTGTAAAAATTTTACGAATATGAGATTGTTATACAGAACTGTCCTAAAGGCCATAGCTCTTCACTTCATAGAATAATGTAAGACTAGTGAGGTAGACATTTGGGCCACAATTTTAAAGTATTTTTTTTCTTTACTTTTTTATAATTTTTTTTATTGCTGTTCTCTGGAAAGAAACACATTTCTATTTACTGAAATAAGAAGAAAAGCAGTCTCCAGTAAAAGTAGAAGTTTCGTGCAAAAACTTCAATATGGTGATTAGACCGACGAAAATCTGTTTGGGTATAGGTAACAATTATATTTTAGAATTATTAGAGAGACCCTGAAGACCCCACCGCTGGCCACGATATAATTTTCGCAAAATGAAAACTTGGAAATTAACAAAAGAAAAATACGGGTCCGAAGAATTTTCTATAAATTATCAATCAGCTGTGAAACATGTTGGTATACGGATAATTTTTTAGTGTTAGTATGAAGCCTCGTCAAATGGCACCTAATATATTTTTTATTTATTTATTTATTAAAAGTAGAAATTAATTCTATGTTATAAAATGTTTATAGCTGATATATATTTTGAGGATGTGAAGTACTTAAGGGATTAGTAGCGAGCATTGGTTATTAGAACTTTAGTGACTTTTGCTTACCCTACCTAATATAACTGATTATTATACCGTTTTTAGACTATTTAGGCAGTAAGCTATCCGAGGCCTGGGCCAATGAGTTGGAACAAAAACGCAAAAAGAAAAAGAATCCCAGTCTGTTCCGCGCATCATTAAGCGTCTTTGGTTGGCGCTTTGCCTGCCTGGGCACTATACTGTTCATAATAGAAATTGGTTTCCGGTAAGCATGAACCACTGCCACTCAACCATTATGACAACAATTAATGTTCTGCAATTTGCTGAAATCCTTGCAGCGTCACTCAGCCCCTTTTTCTGGGCGGTCTTGTATCTTACTATGCGGATGCGAACAATCAAAGCAGCGAAAACCAAACCAAGGCCTACCTGTATGCCATGGGCATCGTCTTATGCAGTGCGTTCAATGTACTCTTCATGCATCCCTATATGATGGGCATACTGCACACAGGCATGAAAATGCGTATTGCAATGTGTAGCATGATTTATCGGAAGGCGTTGCGCCTGAGCCGCACGGCACTGGGCGACACAACCATCGGTCAGGTGGTTAATCTCATATCGAATGATGTGGGTCGCCTGGATGTTTCAGTCATACAAATGAATTATTTATGGCTTGGCCCGCTGGAGATTGCAATTATAACATGGCTCATGTACCGGGAGGTGAGTTGGCGTTGAGCTTACCGGTTTGTAAATGGCTTTAACGTAAGTTTTTGCTCTGTATCTTTCTCTTTTTCGTTTTGCTGCGCAGATTGGAATTGCCGCGTTTTTTGGTGTAGCTGTCATGCTGCTCTTTATACCGCTGCAGGCGTATCTTGGCAAGAAGACCTCCGTTTTGCGTCTGCGCACCGCCTTACGCACGGATGAGCGAGTTCGACTGATGAATGAGATCATTTCGGGTATACAGGTGATCAAGATGTATGCTTGGGAGATACCCTTCAGTAGGATGATTGAATATTGTCGCAAAAAAGAGATGAATGCTATTCGCAATGTAAACTATATACGCGGCACTCTGCAAAGTTTCATTATGTTTGTCACGCGCATCTCGGTATTTGTCAGCCTTGTAGGCTTTGTGCTGCTAGGCAAATTGTTGACAGCTGAGAAAGCCTTCGTAATCACCGCCTACTACAATATTTTGCGCAATACGATGACTGTATATTTTCCCTTGGGCATCTCTCAGTTTGCGGAGTTGTTGGTGTCTATTGGACGCATACAAAAATTCATGATGCACGAGGAGACCAAGGTGCGCGATAAGTCGAATGATGCCGACAATGAGCTGAAGCTGGACAAAAGTCAGACCAGCATCGCTTTGGAGCAAACAGTAGGACCAAATGGAGTTATACAGCCCAACAGTCGTCGACATAGTCAGGCAGAGCACGGAATACACATTAGCAAGCTTAAGGCCAAATGGGATCCGAAGGTTGCGGAATACACTCTGGATAATATTAGTATCAAGTTTAAGCCAAAGCAGCTGGTGGCAGTAATTGGTCCCGTAGGCTCAGGCAAGTCCAGTCTTATACAGACTATACTGGGTGAGCTGCCTGCTGAGTCTGGTTTAATCAAGGTGAACGGCAGCTTCTCGTATGCCTCGCAGGAACCTTGGCTTTTTACAGGCACAGTGCGACAGAATATACTCTTTGGACTTTCCATGGACAAGCATAGATATCGCACCGTTATCAAAAAGTGTGCTTTGGAGAGAGACTTTGAGTTATTGCCCAATGCGGACAAGACGATTGTTGGCGAACGTGGAGCGTCGCTTTCCGGCGGCCAAAAGGCGCGCATTAGCTTAGCGCGTGCTGTCTACCGCCAAGCGGATATATATCTGCTAGATGATCCGCTTAGCGCAGTTGATACTCATGTAGGTCGCCATCTTTTTGATCAGTGTATGCGTGACTTCTTGCGAGAGAAAATTGTGTTACTGGTAACACATCAGCTACAATTCTTGGAACAGGCCGATCTGATTGTAATTATGGACAAGGGCAAAATCAGCGCAATGGGCACATATGAATCCATGCGCAAAAGTGGACTGGACTTTGCGCAAATGTTAACGGATCCAAGCAAGAAGGATGAGGGCACTGGTGATGCGCCTGTTAAGAAGAATCTATCCAGACAAAACAGTAAATTGCGCGAGCGGCAAAATAGTGTCTCATCTATGGAGTCTGCAGCCGAATCTGTAGTCGTTGACTCACCGATGCAGGTTCAAGAGACCCGCGAGCAGGGTAAAATTGGTTTGGTGCTTTACAAAAAGTATTTCGGAGCCAATGGTTATGGACCGTTTATTGTATTTGCGTTCTTCTGCATTGGCGCTCAAGTGTTAGCTTCTGGTGGTGATATGTTTCTGTCCTATTGGTAAGTCAACAGCACAATACTTGTGAAAGACATGGCTTAATCATTTATGCGTCTCAGGGTTAACAAGACCGGCGACACTGCAACGGATACGTTTATATCTCGTCTTAGACGCGCCTTTGTACCGGAGACACGAATAAATAACAACACCGATCCCAAGGATATATATTACTTTACTGCCATCAATGTGTCTGTGATTATATTTTCGTTGGTGCGCAGCATGCTCTTCTTCTATTTAGCCATGCGCTCCTCCACCAAGCTCCACAATGATATGTTCCGTGGCGTTACACGTGCCGCAATGCATTTCTTTAATGTAAATCCCTCCGGTCGCATATTAAATAGGTTCTCCAAGGATTTGGGCCAAGTCGACGAGATACTGCCCTCGGTCATGATGGATGTAATGCAAATCTTCTTAGCTATTCTGGGTATTGTAATCGTGTTGTGCATTGTAAATGTATGGAACTTACTAGCGACGGCCGTTCTGTTTTTAATATTCTACATATTGCGTACATTTTATCTAAAGACTTCTCGCGATGTGAAGCGCCTGGAAGCAATCAGTAAGCGATACTTACTCCTTATAGTATATTCTAATAGTATTTATTAATTTTGACCACAGCTCGTTCACCTATATACTCTCACTTGGGTGCCTCGCTTACGGGACTTCCAACGATTCGTGCATTTGGCGCACAGAAGGAACTGATAGCTGAGTTTGACAACTATCAGGATATGCATAGCTCTGGCTATTATATGTTTTTGGCGACAAGTCGCGCCTTTGGCTATTGGCTTGACTGCGTATGTGTTGTGTATATCGCCATTATAACCATGAGCTTCTTTTTGTTCTCACCTGAAAATGGCGGTGATGTCGGCCTGGCCATTACACAAGCCATGGGAATGACGGGAATGGTTCAGTGGGGTATGCGACAGTCGGCTGAGCTAGAAAATACGATGACATCAGTAGAGCGTGTAGTTGAATACGATGACATGGAGCCAGAGGGCGAGTTTGAATCAAAACCAGCGAAAAAACCACCAAACGCTTGGCCAGAACAGGGAAAAATTGTATTCGAAGATCTAAGTCTGCGATACTTTCCTGATCCCAAGTCAGACTGTGTACTTAAATCACTTAATATCGATATTAAGCCGACAGAGAAGGTGGGCATAGTAGGCAGAACAGGTGCTGGCAAATCGTCGCTTATTAATGCTCTCTTCCGTTTATCATACAACGAGGGATCTATTCTTATTGATAGTCGCAATACTTCTGAACTGGGCCTGCATGATTTACGTAGCAAGATCTCCATAATACCGCAGGAACCAGTGCTTTTTTCTGGAACTATGCGCTATAATTTAGATCCCTTTGACGAATATAGTGACGTTAAGCTATGGGAATCCTTGGAGGAGGTCAAAATGAAAGAAGTTGTGGCCGAGCTACCCAGCGGTCTACAAAGCAAGATCTCTGAGGGCGGGACCAACTTTAGTGTGGGCCAGCGCCAACTCGTATGCCTGGCTCGTGCCATATTGCGAGAGAATCGCATTCTGGTCATGGATGAGGCCACAGCCAATGTGGATCCACAGACTGACGCACTCATACAGACAACCATTCGAAACAAGTTCAAGGATTGCACTGTCCTAACCATTGCACATCGTCTTCACACAGTTATGGACTCGGATAAGGTGTTGGTTATGGATGCGGGCCGCGCCATTGAGTTCGGTTCCCCCTTTGAGTTACTTACTGTCAGCGAAAAAAAGGTTTTTCATGGCATGGTCAAGCAAACTGGGGACGCAACTTTTGACGCTCTGCTTAAAGTGGCTCAAAAGGTAAGTCCTTAATATTTTTATAAGTAAATTACATTAATTATTGACTCGTTGAAATAGGCGCATGAAGACAATGTGCGTGCTAAAAAGGATTCTTGACATTTCGCCGTACCGAAGGCTTTCAAGGATTACATACTTAAAATACTGGAACCAATAACGAACAACCCGACAGCTAATTCGCGTATACAAAAGACCTTTCACTTTGCAGAGGCCTCTAAGCAAAAATTGTTAGGGTAACACATATAAAACTAGTGACACGCACTTTCTTAGTGTGGAAATATATCAACAAAGAATTTTATATACATACGTATTTAACATGTACAAATACTATTAATTGTTAAAAAATCTGTAGATTAGAAAATAGTGAGAATAACTAGAACATGTGCTCAACAATGGACAATAACATATAAGTAGAGCGGGAGATACTAAATGCCAGTGCATTAAAACTAGAAACTTTTTTACATCTAAGAATAAACATAATTTTAAAGTGATTGTGCAATAATCGTATTTAAGCGCGTAAATCCTTTAAAAGGCAACGTTTATATGTGTTCCGGAACAGACAATAATAAGCATAGGAAAAAGGAATATGATACAAATATAAACTGTTATGATAGTATTATGTACGTACTAATGAGCTGTTTTATACGGTATTAATTTATTATTGTTTATATAAAATAAAAGTAACAAAGCTTATTTTTATTCAAATTTTTCGTTTTTTTTACATTTTCATTTGAAACAATTATAACTTGCATATAAAAAAGCTTTCATTTTTTTACAAAGAAATTATATGCATTTAAACATAGATACATAAATATTATTCGCATAAATTATCTTCCACTAGCTTCAAAAGTGTTTTCATTAGAAATTACTTGTTAACTTATTATGGTACTAAACTTAAAGCAGTGTAAATTAATGCTTATACATACATAGAGACTAAAAATGTAAATTTAAAAACATTTTTAAAAATACTTTATTTTATTGAGCTCTTCATTTATTTGTATGATTTTAAGCGTATTATAAAAGTATCTACAATACTAAGGACAGCCAGGCGGCAATCAGACAAAAGCCGCCTATGGTTGCATAGTGCTGCAGGCGCTTCTCGCCAGAAAGCGCACGATAATACATGCATCCACTGAAGAGCAATGTGCCGGTGGCCATCAACATGCCAGTCTGAAAAATTAAAAAAATTTTGATTTAACTATTGCCTAATATTTTAATGATATGTGCTTTTAGTATTATAGTAGTTGTTGGTTTAAAAATGCATGACCTGTGGCATTTATAATACAATATTTTGTATTGTATACATTTTACTTACAAAATAAGGCTGATAAGAAAAACATACAAATTCAAAAACATGCAGAATTATTGAAGCTGTTTTTTGGTAATTTTTTTAAACGAGACAACATACTTATTATATATAAAGTAACCCAATATCCCATATCAGCTATGAACCGCTAATCATATCGCACATAATGTTGGCAGGTACTATACATAAAAATATGTATATACATATGTATATGCACATAAATGTAGGTGCAAATATACAGATTTGGTATCAAAATTAGTTCTAAGATGCAATTAGGGGTTGTTAATCACTTAGCTTTTAAAAATCTTCCCGAGATACATTATTTAAGTTCAAATATCAAATCAATCCACAGTTCAATTTTGTAACTGATAATCAACAAGCGCATTAGAGAGTGTCAATTATATTGTTGTTAAAAACTACATAATATTTAACTAGCATATGAATAAAACGTATTTCTTTAAGTATTTGCGCATAATGTAAATGTGTGTAATTTAATAGTAACGTGAGTTGTTATTAATTCCGTTCAGAGATTTAACTTTACAATGAACAATAATAAAAACAAATATATATACTATATATATACAAAAGCTTTAAAAAAGTTAAAAAAAAAAACATTGCATAAGCATTGCGCATTTTGTCTACTAAACTAGTTGGCTTGAATAAAAACGAATAAATATTTCTAACAAAAACTATTGTCTTTACGAAATTATCGAAAACAATTTGGCCGGATATAGTACAATTCCAAACATTACGTACCCTGGACAACCCTCCCTCCACAACCCATTACATTGTATATGTAATTGTAATCTATAATCCTTTTAACACGTAGTCTTTATCCGATTTTGTTACATGGGTTGTAAACGATTATTGGTGTTGAACTTTCTACCTGGAAAGGTATGGCTGTACGACTCACGTTTTAACGCGAAATTCTGTCATGGAAGACTTTGGGACGTACAATCCAAACACTAAAAAGATTTTTGTGACTTGTAAAAGTATTTACAAAGATTTGCATTTTGGTGGAACAAAATGAGTATAAATTTGGGAATGCTTTCTTAGAGTGTAATTTCTGAGTTAATTGCGATTTTAAAAATGACATATAAAAGAAAAAGTAATGACGTTTTAACTTTATACAGCCGTAAGACTTCTTACTTTGGGAGCAAATTCAAGTGAAGAACTTGAGCAGTGTGCATAGTCTGACAAAATTTTTTGACCCATCGCCAACCGGGCATGCACCCATGAAATTTTGTGCATTCCCGACTTCCATACTAATAGGAAATTATTGCAGTTTTGCAGTTACTCCCATTTTTATATGATTTTGACGAGAGTTGAAAAGAGAAATGGTTAACTATACTTTTAATGTAAAATAAAATCTGTCCTGGGAAATTTATATGCTGAAAATTCAATAAGACGTTGCTCACATTATCTTTCGTTTGCAGTTTTAAAATTTCTATGACGTAACGGGTAAAGAATAGGCCCAAGCTATCTCTCAGAAAATAATTATCATAATATAAAAACTGATTCTTACAATAAGTTGGATAGCCGATTACAACAAACATGTTCATATTAAATAAGTTGACGCATGTTAAAGTCGGGCGCTGATGGCTTTGAGGTACCCTGTATCATTGCAATCAAATCCGGTATATTGCTTACAAGCTCCAAAAGACAATTGCACAATTTGGTTACGATATCTTCGTATACAAAGAACAGACGAATTTTATACAAAAACCTATAGTCAACCGATTATGATCAAGTTTGGTACAGCGCGTGGGAACTGCAAAAAACTACCAAATGCCAAATTTGGTTACGATATCTTCATAAACAATCGATTAATCTAAAACTTTTGGTTGATAAAATAAACTTTTCTCCCGTAAGATAAGGGATCTAATCTGATAATTTGATTGCTCTATCTTTGACCATCCCTCTTCATACAGACGTGGTATACAGACTTCTCTAGTCAACCTGATCATACTTTGGGTAAGTTTGGGTCTCCGACGATTCCTTCTGTATGTAACATACATTTTCGGATTTCGGCACAAACTTGATATATCCTTGGTACCATATAAAAAATCAAAAATGATTCCCGCCTTAAAATTGCCTACACAAACATACTACATAAAGACGCACATATGTATGTACATATATGGTTCACATCTATTAGTTGTCGCTACTTACAAAGACGGGATAATGCGCCAAGGGCATTGCCATTAGAGCAAAGGAATGCATAAAGTGTATCCGATTGGCTACATCGGCAAATGACTGCGACTCCAATTGTTCTTTGGGATCACTGATTTCCTTCAAATAGTATTTGCAATAAGCACCCATAAAAATGGCCGATGCACCACCAATACCAGCCAATCGCACAAAATTGTAGTTCATGCCGGAACACTCATAAAGTGAACGATTAGCAAAAGCAACCTCGCGAAATGCTTGTTTCTGCAATGCTCCAGGTACCTCTTGGACAGTCACTTGCTTAGGGCGCAGACCCTGATGAAAATTATATATGTATTAGCTTGGCGATGCTTAAAATGCGTCTTGTTCTACTCACTAAATTTCGCATAAGAGAGCCCGTAGAAGATATGACCATGCGGCTAAGCGGATTGTTAAGTGTTATGTAGTCTAGCGTATCTCCGATTGACATTTTGTTGGTTGAAGTTTAATTTTATTTCTAAATAGAAGTTTTACCTTAGCACTGAATCTATGTATTAGATTTATGCCAGCTGTTTTCACGGCGTTGCCAAAGCGATTTTTTTTTATTATACTTTTCATGCAAAATATTTAGGATGTCTCATTTATACTGGGACTTTTTTAAAAACAATATACCGCCTTTAGAAAAATATGAAAACTAAAAAAAACGAAAATAATTTTTTGTACATACATATGTACTTTTATCCGAATGTCATTGTCGGGTAAGTTTTTTCTTTTTGACGTTGCCACACCGATGTATTTGACATTTAAAAAGTTGACACAGCAATTTTTGAGCATATTATATTTAGCCGGCGAACTATACAAACCAATTGTAGTCAGTGGAAAATATATATAAAATCGCGTGCCGATCTGCTATCGGTAAGTAGCATGAGTTTTTTTTTGTAAAACGTTAAAATTATTAACTGCTGGTGCTCCAACAGCCAACGATTAAGTGAGCTCAACTACACAATGCATAAGTTACTTCAATGGGCATTATTCATTATCGCCGCTGCTATGGTAGCAAGCGCCATAGCTATGGACGACGAAGAAAGCCGCCCACGACGCAGTTTCATCAATCCGTATCCACGCCTTAAGCATTACCGCGATAATGTAGATCCTGGACAACCACTTTATTTAACACCACTTATACATGATAGCTCGCTTCCGAAGGAAAAGGTGCAGCAAATGGCTATGGTGCTCGGCAGTCAGTTCCATGGCGTTAAGAGCTATTCCGGTTACCTAACTGTTGATACAAATTTCAACTCAAATATGTTCTTTTGGTATTTCCCTGCTGAGCAGGAACCAGATTACGCACCGGTAGTGCTTTGGCTACAAGGTGGACCCGGCGCTTCTTCTCTTTTTGGTTTGTTTACCGAAAACGGGCCCATAGAATTGGATGAGCATGGCAAACCCCAAAAGCGCAACATAACCTGGAGCCGTACACACAATTTGATCTACATTGATAATCCCGTGGGAACAGGCTTCAGTTTCACGGATAAAGACGAAGGATATGCACGTAACGAACGCGACGTGGGTCGAAATTTGCACGAGGCTGTCATGCAGCTTTATGAACTTTTTGAGTGGAGCAATTCCTCTGGTTTCTGGGTTACTGGTGAGTCGTACGCAGGCAAATATGTGCCCGCCCTCGCTTACCACATACACAAGGTGCAAAATGCTATAGAGACTCGTGTCTATATACCACTAAAGGGCGTGGCCATTGGCAATGGGCTGTCCGATCCGATACACCAGTTAAAGTATGGCGATTACCTCTACCAGTTGGGATTAATTGACGACAATGGTTTGAATAAATTCCATACAGCCGAGGAAGAAGGAGCAAACTGCATTAAAAACCATAATATGACTGGCGCTTTTGACGTGTTTGACTCACTGATTAACGGCGACCTTAGCAGTGGTTCGCTTTTCAAAAACTTGTCTGGCTTTGATTGGTATTTTAATTACTTGTTAACTCACAACGATGGCGCGGACAGTAATTTAGGCAAGTTTCTGCAATCAGGTTCTACGCGACGTGCGATTCATGTTGGCAACAAGCCTTTCCATGACGTAGACAAGAAGAACAAAGTCGAGGAATTCCTAAAAGAGGATGTAATGGACAGCGTAGCTCCATGGATTTCTGAGCTCTTAGAGACTTATACGGTATGCATTTACAACGGGCAGCTGGACATCATTGTCGCATATCCACTAACACGTAACTACCTGAATCGGTTGAAATTCCCTGGCTCTGAACGCTACAAGATTGCGCCACGTGAGATCTGGATCGTTGAAAAAGAAATTGCGGGATATGTAAAGCATGCCGGGCATCTGGTGGAGATAATGGTGCGAAACGCTGGCCACATGGCTCCACATGATCAACCGAAGTGGCTTTATGAGATGATTAACCATTTGACTCATTATAAACATTTAGTTTAACAAGCTTTATTAGTACTCAAAATGTATGTGCTTATTAAAAATTATATGTAATCAATTGAATTTACTATTAAAATCTTGCGAATTATTTTTTGGTATTACACCTTTGAAACCCCGTGCAACCATGAAATGCTCCGCTGAGTCACTACGACTACCCCGTGGTTTCACACGCTTCACTTTTTCATAGTATTGCAGCAAATCGCGTTCAAGCTTGGGAACATCACCATTATCCCAAACTTTTAGCACCAAATTTGCTTGTGGGGCGGACATGGCCAACGCAAACTCCAGCACCGCATAACACAAATTAATAATACCCTCCTGATCCAACATGCGGACACCTGTTGCATTGGGTGCCATGTCCGAGAGGACACAGTTCACTTGTCGACCTCCTAGCGCCTCTTGCAAGCGTTTCTGGGAATCGGGCTTGGTAAAGTCCATGCCACCGAAAATTGTGGCACCCTATAATAAGCAAACTATTTGCAAAGTAGACTCTAGCCTTTGAAATTTTGAACTTACCGGCACTGCATGAAAATGCAAAATATCTATACTATAAACCGATCCAACACGAGCACATTCTATTTTGCCATTTGCATTAGAACATTCTACGGCCACTTGTGTCCAGCTGCCAGGAGCCGCTCCACAATCTAAAACTGTGTCACCCGGATTAAGAATTTTGTATTTCTCGTTGATTTCCAGCAGTTTAAAGGCACTACGGCAGCGATAATTCAACATTCTTGCCTTTTCTACATAAGGGTCTGCTAGCTGCCTCGTCAACCATTCTTGAGAGCTTTTTGATTTTCCTTTGAGATTATGCGGTAGCTGTTTAGCGCACAGCACAACTGACTGAGTCTGCAACATGCGCTTAATTAAAAAATTTCTCATTTTTAGTTTTTAATATAAGACAAATATTATGCCGAATTGTTTACACAAGCCAGCTGTTCTTTAAACTAGGATCTGGCAGCTCTGCTAACGTATAAAACCGTGTTGCCATATAGAAAACTGAATATATGTATGAACAGAGTCACACCTAATGGTTAAATTATATATTATAGGGTAAATACAAATTTCTCTAACGGAAGACTGGTTTTGTTCAATGATGGTATTTTATAATTTGACAACGTGTGTATTTTCATAACGAGCCGGTGGTCACTTGCATATAATATCAACTTTTTTTCAAACAGTAGCTTAATTCAACTGATGTATTTGTTAATCGTAATAATAGTGGTAATAGATAAGACAGAGTTAGTGCAAAGAAAATTGTATGCAAGCCGACACAAAGGATTCCCAGGAGCTAGTTCCTTTCTTAGGAAGGCCTTAGCGAACAACTTGAATAAAAGGTGGTTTTGGTATATTTTGTTGTGCAGCTTAAGAGTTCATATGTTTTGGTATTTCACCATGACAGTGTTCGGCCACACTACATCGCAGTCGCAAAGAGAATGCATGGAAATTTACGCAGAGTTAAACCATTTTTCTAAATAATGCAAAACAATTGTGTTAATTAATATAGTGTAAAGCGACATTTAATTGAAAATATGATAACATTGTCAATAAACAAATAGCTGCAAGTGTACCATAAAAAAAAACCCGAAATAATTAAGTGCGCGATGGCGAATTCGTTGTTCAGTGTTTGCAAAATGAAATTCTACGTAGTAATTTCTTGCTTGCTGTTTTTGCTGCTGAGCGGCTCTATTGCATCAGCAACAAAACAAAAGAGTGTAAGTGCCGACTCAGCAGAAGTTATTAGCAGCGCCGAAGAAGACAAAACGGTAGGTTAAAAATTAGCTTTGTGTGTGTGGGTTGTGCCCTAAAAAACGAACCAAGTTTTGTCCCATACCACATAGTACATGAAAATTAAAAATTCATTATCATTAACTTATTGCGCCGATAATTCATCGTAGGACTGCACGGAACTGGCGCGCGATGAGGAAGCCCTGA
Source organism: Chymomyza fuscimana (assembly GCA_949987675.1). NCBI lineage: Eukaryota > Metazoa > Arthropoda > Insecta > Diptera > Drosophilidae > Chymomyza > Chymomyza fuscimana. The sequence goes on from OX465088.1 coordinate 92,221,793, forward strand.
TGGTATTTTCAACGTTGGGAGGCGGGCTAACAGCCATCGATCCGGTTACAAGTGAAATACGTTGGACTATAGCAGATGGTAATTATATGCACACACATTAAAACACATTGTACACGTCTCATAATATTGCGTTTATTGCTGTTGTTTTAAATGAAAGGTAACCCAATTTAGTTTGCCAAGACACAGCTAATGTACATACATTTGCTCCTTAGTGTTTTGCCTTTTTAATCTACAACTGACCCCACACTGTTTACCAAAAGCTATATAAGTTTCACCATAATTGCTCAAATTCGCAACATAAACAGAGCTATGATTTCATCGTGCAACGATGCTCGTTGCTAGCAAAAAAAAAATATCAAATAAGAAAATGTGTATGTAGCTTTCCCGCAATCACACTCAATTTTAGCTCAGTTTGTTTTTTGATAACATACTCGTAAAACTCACTTTTATTCAGTATTATCGTTCCATTCTTTTGAACCGCCTTTCCTTCACCAAAATCTTTACGCATACATTGAATACAAGCGATAACAATACATACATATGTTTGATATTTCCAAGTAGATGAGACTGTTTAGTTTTCTTCTTTTTTTTTTACTGTGTACCCAAAGAGGAACGGGGTATGTTTAAAGAAAACCTCACAAACTTTATAGCAAAAGAACTCGATTCAGTCATGTCCGATGTGAGTGTGGCATTTATTTTTTTAAACCTTCTACTTATATACAATAGTTTTTCGTATGAAAACTTTTAAAATGATGATGAAAGGGTAAAGTGTGTATCATAGTCAGGGTGTCTTGACTATAACCGGCCAACTAGTTTTTTTTTTCCAACATGTTTATGCTTTTGAAGTAGGTATGTGTGTTTGTACTAAAATTGATTTGATTTATTTCATCTTATAGTTGTGTTTAGATTGTCTCTAGAATCACACCGCGCACACATGGCCACATACTCGCATACACATTCATATATAAATATGTGTATATAGTACATATATACATATGTACCTCTGTCGGTATTTATCAACGGTAGTTCGTGGCAGTTGTATGTGCTAATTGAAATGCTATGGAAAAATTATTTTTTATGTACCTGCCTCCTTATTATTACGGATTTAAAAAGTATAATTGTACTTTCGTTTGCACATAATTTATAAGGATCAAAGAATTTGTGTTGAAATGTTTAATTTCCAATATTAAATATGTATTTATGTATGGATTTATGCACATGAGTTCATAAATGTATTGCGACTCTGTCCTCCAAACTAGGCACACATACATCTGAGCGTCTATAATCGTTCCACACAACACATGTTCCGCAAAAACCTAAACCAAAAAAAAGAGAAAAATTTACGCCCCGTAAAGATCGTTTGTTGTGATAAATCTAAACAAAAATACAAAATTTAACGCTGCTCTTTGTGCATTTCATTTCATAGTTCTATGTCAAATCGTTTGACAAAATATGTATATTAATGGCTTTACTATTCTCTCTATCTACTAATGTGTGTCTGGTGTACTAACGCAATTCATTTAAAAAAATATAAAATTTTGGTTGTTGAATAAGTAGTTTGAATAGTTACTATTAGAATTGCTTATATCAAAGCTGTACAAATTAATATTATAAGTGCAGGTAATGTTTTTAGTATCGATTTCATATAACAATATATGAGTCTAATTATTATTACCTCATCACTTGTTCTATATTATATTATTTCATATCGTCATGAGTTACTAGCTATTAGTGAATTTCGACTTTTCATCAGTTTTCAAATGTTAATCAAAATATGCCTCGGAACAATTGACCCAAGTTGTAGCTCTTTGAAAATATAATTTTTGGCAGCCTCGAAGGGTCGTTTCTGTAGGTTTGTTAATCCAAAGGATATTCATACACTTGAATATTGAATTAATATTTTTAATGCCCGTTTGAAGATATCTTAATATTTATCAGATAATACGGTCAGCATATGCCAGAAATCTCTTGTCGAGATTTGTTTGTTTTTGTCTTTTAATTGGTACCACAAATTTCTTTTTTAATTTGTTCATTGAGTAAAGTTTTTAGGGCTTAAATAATATAGCCCTCAAGTCGTTTACTAATGCTCCTACCCCTCATTTGAATAAGACAAATTTTGTAATAGGTTGACGGTTAAAACATAAAGCAAGGTCAAGAGACCAAAAAGGCGACAAAAACCAAATTTTCTCTGATTCATGTCGATATATTGCCCCGTTCTCCCAATAGGAGAAACGCGTTTTTCAACTGCATTACAAAAACCACTCTATCGAAATTTTTCGCAGTTATGCACCTGTTGCCAAGAACAGTATGCTGATAATGAAGAATAGTTAGTTGTATGTAAGGTTGAATGACAATTTAAAAAGATAACATAAATGTCTGGCATAAATGCAAAATGGTATAAAGGCAGTGTCTAACAATAATTTACACAAAAAAAATGGGTATTTACGCCCGACCAAAACCCTTGACTACGAAAAGTATGGCATTCTTCCCTAAAAGAGTGTACTAAGAAGCACCAAAATTTGCAATATTATTTACACTCTTTTTGGTTTTTTAGTGTTTCTAGTATGGGATCATCCATAAACTACGTGACGCTGATTTTCGTCAATTTACAAATTTTCTTAACAAAACCAAAACTTGTCAACTCAATATATTTTAATCTTAGAAAAATAATTTGTAAAATTTCCGCTTTTTTCCATAATTTATGAATGATATAAAATTAATTTTTTTTTTGTCTAAATAATTTAGAGTTAAATTAGAATTTTTAAAAGAAATTGCTTAAAATTAAAACATTTTTTAAGTGAACGTATAAATATCGACCACTTTGTGATTGTGATAAAAAAAACATTAAAGAAATTGATGAGATATTTAATTATCTCTAATTGGCTATGATGTGATAACAAAATCAAATGTTGAGGATATATCTGTTTTTTATACCCTATACTAAAAAGTGCAAAAGGGATAATAAGTTCGGACAAATGTATTTAAAGGGCAGAAGGAGTGGTAGACTCCATAAAGTATATATGTATATTCTTGATCAGCGTCAACAGCTAAGTCTATATAGCCATGTCAGATCATAATACGCAAAGATTTTAAGAATAGTATGCTGCAATAATTTTTAAAATCGAGTGAAATTTTTAAAAAATATAAGTAAAGGTATATTGAAGTATTTACCTAATGTGGTTTTAGGTTTCGGGATTTGCGCCAATTGGATTCAGCGCCTAAATGTGAAAGTCAGGATACAAGAGCATGTGGTTAATACTATGCAAAGATTGCATCTCAGAGAATATTTCGAGTTTAGAAATGCTGAGCAGGAGAGGGATATAAGTCGTAGACGGCTGCGCAGCCAAAACTTCGAAGTTCGCCGACAAGAGCAAGCTATGAACACAGCACAGAGAATACTTAGAGTTATGGACTGCAGAGCAGGAGCATAATACACGTCGTAGACGTAGGCTTTGATTGAAACAACACTTTATATAGATAAGCACGAAGACAAAATATTTAAATTATAATATTAAAAGCAGATATAGATAAATCAATAGGTAACGTAATGTGGCACAGCACAATATATAGTAGATTCGCTTTTTTTAAATTATAATAGTATAGCTAAACAGGGACCAGAAAAGGTTTGATTTTTCTGTAAAGGCTTGATGATCGCTCAACAAATAGAAAGAATAGGTAGGGAATTTTTCTATAAATGTGTTTAGTCCAGATATCCTTCTTCCGGCAGATCAGTTTCCTTCTATTAAAGTCATATTAGTATTCTATAAAACTTGCAGCCATACAACCAAGGCAGGTAGCATGCCCAAAAATTAAATTTCAAATGAATAAGATTTCCTAGCTTTACCAGAATGTTTAAAATGGTTAACATCATTGGAGGTAAGATTAGTGTCACCTCGGCTACCGTTTATTTTAGTTGGTCTGAAAGAGAGCTTTGTAGAGAACATGAGATAAGGGTTAATGAGGAATTTACATCTTTATTTTCTTCTGAATCCGTTCCCTTCGTAGCAGCAGCAGATGACACAGAGTTAATTTGAGAACTAAATGATGGGTATCTAGCTCCTGGGTCAGAAAGGGACGTCCAGGCAAAAGAGAAGGAGTAGCTATTGCTCCAGATGAGGGAGAGCGACCTCTGGATATGATCTTAGATTTTGATTCAGAGAAACTATCTTTTCCAGCATTTATGCCGGGATTAAGAGAAAGTGTACGGAGAGCTACACAAAAATAGTTAGGTCAGGGTTAAGAAACTTTGATAGAAGAGGCTGTGGCATAGATAAATTGTTTTCCAAATTTAGGAAATTGAATTTGATCGATATAAGAAACAATAACTCAATTTGATTATGAGCGAACTTGATTTTTTGCCTACTGGCAAGCAATGTTCGAGTATAGCAATCACACTCATACTTGTACGATCGAACTGTTCGCTAGAGTTCGGGTCGTTCATGACACCCGAGCTCTACTCATGCACACGCACAGAATTTTCATTTTAACGAGAACGCTCAGCTCGTTTGATTGGATTTTCAGCAAGGTTGATCGAACATACCCGATGCAGCTCTCTGATTGACAACTTATGAGGGTTATACAGTTTTAAAAGGAATACGCTCTGCACCTGCGCATTGTGAAACAGAGATGAAGAAAGTACAGGGTATTTCAAAGTCGGGCAGGACCGGCTATAGTATTCATGCATGCAACGGAATGAACATTATGGAAATAAAGAAATGTACAGGGGATATTATGGTGTGGATGATCTGAATTGTATAAAGAAGACCGAACGAGAGATCGCGTGCTCTCTTTGGTGCAAATACTTACTTGTTTCGGGAAAAGTGATTGCAGAATGTTCGCATTTTAGTAACTATGATAGTTCCTTTAAAAGGTCTTTACTCATCAAACGTAAGTAGAAAACATGGATCATTGAAATGGAAAATAATGAATGAATTGTATTGGTAAACAGTCTGGTTTTTTTTTTTTGTCCAAACCGCAAGGGCAGTTTAATGTATTATTAAGCAAGTGCGCTGGCTATTGTTTTTTTGCTAGCAATACATTGTAGGAGTAAATAGCTTTGCCTTTAACAGAGCAATGGCAACAAACGAATTTTTGGTTAATTTTAATATTTCTAGTGCTGACAAACAAAAGATAACGAATTCCAATAAGACCCTCGAAAAAAAAGTATTTGCGCAACTGTTTTGCAATGTTTTGTACCCACATACTTTTTTTTTTACAGATCCACCGATTGTTGCAGAACCCCAGCAAAATGTTCAGGTTCCGCACTATCTACCGGATCCACGCGACGGCAGCATTTATCAACTTGGTCAAATGGGTAGTCTAAAGAAATTACCCTATACGATACCACAGTTGGTGGCCAACGCGCCTTGTCGCTCCTCTGATGGAATACTTTACTCAGGAAAAAAAAGTGACACTTGGTACATTGTGGATCCAAAAACAGGAAAACGTGAAAAGGTTATGGGCTTTGGTGATGCCAGCATGGACGGCAACGATGGTGAAAAGATCGGTTGGGCCACATCACGTGCCATTTATCTGGGCCGCACGCAGTACACAGTTATGATGTACGACAGTTTAGCGAAAGATAAGAATGCTAAGCCATGGAATATAACATTCTACGATTATAATGCACTAACCGCACCACCAGAGCTGGCCAAAGAGTATGGTAAGCGTTTGTAAAATATAAAATAAACTTAACAAACATTGTATTCATTTTTCAAATAACGTCCCTTCAGAGTACATTCACTTGACTTCCACCAGCAATGGTCAAATAGTTACGTTAGATCGCAAGCAAGGCAAGTTCCTTTGGCAGCGTGACTTAAGCAGTCCTGTAGTTGCATCATTTCTTCTTGGCCCTGATGGTTTGTTAAGCGTTCCCTTTACAACATTGTCTGATGAGGCCTACAATGCTATACTAGAAGAATCCAAAACTGGCAATGTTAACACTGTGAAACTATTGTAAGTACTGCATTATAAATATTGTTGGCCATAAACTAATATCTCTGTCTTCATTACAGCCAATCACTTTACGTAGGGGAACATCAACGGGGTTTGTACGCCCTGCCCTCGTTGGTGGATAAAAATACGCCACGGATATCAACCACCCCGCCCATAAAGTTACTTGATGGACCTGCTATACCTCCAAATAGCAACGAAGCAGATCCAAACATAATTTACATAAATGACGTGCTAAAACAGAATTCTGGGATAATGCTAGGCCATTATAATATGCCAAACGATGGCAACCTTCAGCTGTCGCCAACACCGGCTAACACCAAAAATGTCAATAGTTTGGCTACAATACACAATTACAATGATGGCTATGGCCTGCTTGCCAACAATGAGAAAAATGCCGCCGACATTGGTGTGCAGACAGATCCTGTCGTGGAAATAACCATCGATCGCTCCAACACGATAAACCGCACTAAGACCATAATTCTGGCCAACAGCAATAGGGTGCAAGCTTTTATAAACGAATGGTTTATGGAGCATCCAAGCGGCAAGGTACATCAGATATTGATTGTCATAGTGCTGGGCATGATTGCACTCTTTTGGTACACATGCAGCACAATGCGCGAACTGCAGAAGCAAAGCGAAAATGGCTCCAAGACGTTTGCTTTAAATCAGACAACTGCGAATGGCAGTAACGGCAATGGAAGTAGCAATGCTAGTGCGCATGATCTAATTGATTTGGGTGATGGTCACGTGCGCGTGGGCAAGATCAGCTTTAACTTGAACGAGGTACTTGGCAAGGGCTGCGAAGGAACTTTTGTCTTCAAGGGCACATTTGAATCACGCTTTGTAGCTGTTAAGCGTTTGCTGCCTGAATGTTTTACCTTTGCTGATCGTGAGGTTGCTCTTTTGCGTGAGTCAGATGCACATGAGAATGTAGTACGGTATTTTTGCACCGAACAAGATCGTCAGTTTCGGTACATAGCAGTAGAGTTATGCGCTGCTACGCTACAGGATTTTACAGAGGGCGATCGCGCCTTAGAATTAAAAAAGTTTATTGATGTGTGGCAGGTGTTGGTGCAAGCATCTGCCGGTCTAAGTCACCTACATTCGTTAGATATTGGTATGATTAATGCAATAGGTTTACTATGCTAACAAAATTTGAATTTCTTGGCTTTTTTAGTACATCGGGACATTAAGCCGCAGAATGTGTTGCTTTCACTTCCCGATACAAAGGGTAAAGTACGAGTTATGATTTCGGACTTTGGGCTCTGCAAGAAGTTAAACTTGGGTCGTACCAGTTTCTCCCGTCGCTCAGGCGTTACAGGAACCGATGGATGGATAGCGCCTGAAATGATGCGTGCTCAGCGTACAGTAAGTTAAAGAAAACTTTTTTACATATGCGCTATATTATATAATTGATATTGATATGCAAAACAAGCTTTAGTTAAACGGGTAATAATATTGAATAGTCGCAAACAATAGTTACATATAAAGGTGTATTATGATATACCCTCTACCTGGGGTATTCTAGATTTTTTACCAACATAAATCTTGAAAATCTAGGGTCACTAAGTTTTTGAAATCTTTGTCTAGCTAAGATTGCTCGCTCAATCCCCCGCAACAGATACTACTTAATTTATGGTGACATGTGATTATTTTAGAATTCTTATCAAGTTTTTAAGATAAAAATTTTGCAGGGGATTGTTGGGGAAACTTTAAAAAGGATATATTTTTTTATTTGGCTTTACATAAATCTTAATAATTTTTTCGGCACACAGGAATCAGGATGTTTTATCGTTGTGCCAAGTGTGCTTTCATAGTGTTGAGGCATACCACAAAATTCTCCTCAAGTGACTCGATGCAAGATTTATATGCGTACGAAGCGTCCTTGCACTTTTAGTACTTGAGATTCGCTTGTTCATTATTTATAGGGTACCGTTATATGACTTTCAGGAAATTTAAATGACGAACGGGCGCTCCGATTTTGAGATACCCTCGCAACAAATAAATCAAAAAAAAAAAAATTAGTCGACGTCGTTTTTTGACTGATTATTTCTATATGAGCTATGTCAAGTGTTTGATAAAACATTGTACAGTGCTTGGGAACTTTAAAAATCTTTCAAATTTGGCTACGATATCGGCATGAATATAATAAAATAATGTGAAATGTGTTTCTTTTTTTAAGACTACCGCTGTTGATGTTTTCTCGTTGGGCTGTGTATTCTACTATGTGCTCAGTGGTGGCCATCATGCATTTGGTGATGCTTTAAAGCGTCAAGCTAACATCCTCTCACATGAATACAATCTGGCCAAACTGAAGGCCGACGATGACAGCGAGCACAGCAAAATTGTTAGTATCTTATATTTATGTATTATATTCGAATATATTATGCACGCGTATGGCAAATATTTTTGCAGGTGCTTGCAGAGCAACTTATTGCTGACATGATATGCAAGGATCCGCAAGCACGTCCGCCTGCTCGATGCATTGGAAACCACCCACTGTTCTGGGAGGAGCCGAAGGTTCTTGCATTTTTACAAGATGTCAGCGATCGCGTGGAGAAGCTGCATTTCCACGCCGAGCCCCTCAAATCGCTGGAAAAAAATGGCCGCATTGTTATCCTCGATGATTGGAATTTGCATTTAGATCCCATGATAACCGACGATCTACGTAAATATCGTGGGTACATGGGGGCTAGTGTTCGAGATTTGCTGCGCGCATTGCGTAACAAAAAGCATCATTACCACGAGCTGACGCCGGAGGTTCAAGAACTACTAGGCTGCATTCCTCACGAATTCACAAATTATTGGATACACAAATTTCCACAGCTGATTTCACACGCGTATCATGCGTTTAGTATTTGTTCGAACGAGCCGATATTTCGTCCTTACTACAATGCAGGCTATCAGTTTTCACGACCTTGGTATTTTGATGCTGACGATGCGCTATTTCCGATTCTGATGCGCGATCCCAAGCCATTGCCCAAGCAAGGCTCGATAGGCAGCCCCAAAAAGTCTCCGCACACGCCCGAGCGACAGCAAATGCTTCAGCAACAAATAAAGCAGCGAAAGGGAGCGTATAATTTCCGCAAAGTAGCGAACGATGAGAACGCTATTTTACGCGTCGGACTACAGCGTAATTTAGAGCTGGAAGGAGGCAGTAATGCTTCCGATATAGAAGGGAAACGCGATGTGTTTGCCAATTTTAAATTCCGTCGTTATGGAAAACCAACCCATGGCAATCGAAACTATGGGCACAAGGAGGAAAAGGAAAAGTTTGTTAGTTGGACCATCCCACAGAACAATGCGGAGGAATAGTAAAGCCTTAAGCAACCCTTAATGTAGATTTAGTTTTTTTTGATTATTAGTTTTCAATTTATTGTGCAATTTTTTATGCAATTATTCCAAAAAATCACATTTTCCTTTTATATCTTAACTTATTCTAGAAATGTACTGAAAAATGTTTGAAAAAGCTATAAATACTATACAAAAATTATGTATGTATATAAATGTGTAACTGTCGAATGCACGTGATTTAACTGTGATAATTAAATTTGTTTAAGACCTAAATAAAAAATTTGTATAGCTAATAATTTTGTAAAATAAGTAGTTTTATATTTAATGAGATAATTGTATTGACGTTTTTTTCCAAGACTAAGCAAATAAACTCAAATAATTCAAAGGCTTGTTACACCTCTGATCCACAACTTTACGATTTAATCTAAATTAAAATTTCAAATCACCAATTTTTTTGATGAAGTATGTAAACAAGCTGATAGAAGAAAATACAATTTTATGAATTTGATTGTATATACATTGTTTTTGTCATTAGTTTTAAAACGTTAACGAAATAAAAATAAACAAATTTTAGATGCGTTTATTTTGCGTATAACAGTAACATTTGGCAGTTTATGTGTGCCTTAATTTAAATAATAAAATTTTGCTAAAGGTGTACAACAAATTTTAGTTAACAAATTCATAAATAAGTGGTAGAAAAATTAACAATGATAAATAGCTGAATTTTTAAAGCTAATAAGAGATTGTAGATGTGGCTTCTCTAGGAGTTTATTTTATACTTTGGTAATTTTAAAGATTTTTAAAGTAGCATAATTTTGTTCTATGTTTGCCGGTGAGGATAAGTTCCTCGGGGCTCTAATAGTTGACGGATTTTTTAAGTGCTTTCATTTCCTGTCGCACGCAATATTTGAAAGCATCCCATCCTTCCGATTTGGCAACCGACTGTAAGAAAGTGTGTAGTTAATAGTTATATACTCAGAGTATACAATTAAAATGTGAAAATATTTGTAAGATCGAAGTTGATAGACAAAGTTAAAGGACACACAGCGTAATACTAGTAACAAAGGGTATTCATGTGACAATATTCTGACCTCACATACCTCGTCTACAGACTGTGGCCCCACTGAAGCAGACTTACGCTGCTCCATGATCATAGCGTCTTGCTAAGGAGTATCACAGAAAAATAAAAGCACATGACTTGTTGCTAAGCAGAACACAGACACGTTTTTCCAATTAGTCGCAAATAAAAATTTATATAAAAACAAAAATACGAGCTAAAAAACAAATTATACAAATTTCTGCTAATAACTTTAAAATGAATGCAGCAAAAACAGCAAAGCTTTAAACAAAATTAAAATGCCAATTTGTAGTTTAAAATAATAGATTTTAATATTTGTATGCTAATATAAATTAATATTTGAACTAAGTAATAAGCATATAAAATAACAAACATAAGCGTAATTGGTTAGGTGAAGCTTAAATCTAAAAACTTAATTTGCAACAGACAAACAAATAAATGGGTAACATTCAAACGCTGAGAGCAGGTTAAAACACAAAACACAGACATGAGCACAAGCATAAATTTTTAGTATATATTTATGCAGTTTTAGGCTACTTTGCTTTGCAGTTGGACAGCTTTAGTGCCAAAGCGCATCGCTATCAATGTAAAAGTCCAAGTGGCGGCAAAGGCGTTGCCGCCAGGCTGCAAATATGGGGAACTCGGGCTCATCGAACACATCGAGCAGCTCATTGTAATCAAGAAAGCGACCACTTACTTTAAAGCCACGATGCAGACGATCTTTCATAATGGCAATAAACTCCTTGTAGGACAACAGTCCATCACCATCCTCATCAAAAATGGCAAATACGGTGTCAATTAGATGGAGACTCAGGCTGTATCCGGTACATATTTTAACAGCTCTTGAGAATTCCTCTAAAAATAGATGCAATGATTAGTATTTGTCAAGAGAGAGAGAGAGAGAGTAATAAACTCATTCACCTTTGGATATGGCTCGATCGGCTAGCGTGTACATACGCATGGCAATGGTAAAATCTTCTAAATTGTTCAGGAAATGACAAAAATCGCGAAAATCATCAAAAGTTATGCCCTTTTGGTCCTTGACACGCTCTAATAAACGCTCCAAGAACACATCATACTCATCGGTGGCCAAATAGGTATAACGCAATAAAATTTTGGCAAAGTCCATTTCGCTGATAATGCTGTTACCCTTGGAGAACTCGTGGAACTCGAGTTCCAGGACCTCAGTTTGCAAATTGTCCATAAAACGGTAGAAATTGTCATAATTTATAACTCCAGTGCCACGCTTGCCAAAAAAGTGCAACTGCAGTGTGGTGGCTACGGAATGCCGACGTTGAAGTCCTTCACCATCGTTCACGTAGTTTCTCTGGGCAGAGACGAAAGGGAACAAGTTTTAGATTGTGTACAAACCATAGTAATGCGCATGCACTGTTTACTCCCACAGCTTAGCAGGCACAGACCACACATGCTTTATTACCTGAATCTGATCCAGATTGTTTTCGCCAATCTCGGGATCTTGTTCACCATGCTTTTCTTTCCATGCGCCGCTAAAAATGCGCTCCATCTGGGATTTTATTTACATTTTGGGTAGTTTTAAGGTGTTGGTTGGGAAAAAGAAGAGTTACACATATACGATTTAGTAAGGAAGGATGCAAGTGGTAGAACAAACATAGGAAGCGTAAAAAAATACAACGAAACGTAATAAGGTACAAGTCAAAAGCATAATAAGTACATGTTGTCATTGAATCAACGAGGCGTAACGAACAGTATTTGTGTGGTACTTGTAACGTAATAAAATAAAATTAAATAACGTAACATAACGTAACACTAAAGAAATCATAAAGCTAAGCTTCAACATGTACGTTGAATGCATTTTGTATTTTGTCAACTGAAAGCCAAGCGAAGCCATAGTTCTTAATGTATTAAAAGAATCTTCGTCTCACTTACGAAACCCGGTGCTGGCTTCAAGGCGGCCGTGGGCGTGGCACGCACCAAATTTTTCTGCTCCCCATAGGGAACCAACCGTTGAAGCTGTTAAAGTTTTTCAATTAATAATTAAATAAGTAAAATTATAAATAAAATAAAATAAATTAAAGCTGACTATTCAATTCAACTATACAAAATATAACAGGCGCTCACGTTTTTGCATCGTCGCAGGCTTTTGGAAATATATACATATTACTATTGCTTATTAAAATAACAATTATTATTCTTATTTAAGTCTAAACACAATAGAAAGTAAGGAAAAAAAAATAAAACAAAAGCTTACAACTCGTCGTGTGTTTTCGTCAATATTTGTCATGTCTTTATAGGCCCCGGCCAAAATCGAAATTATCTGAATTGTAAAAAAAAATAAATTATTACAAATAACTAATAAACACAGAAATTATATTTTGCAACATATGTATAACACACTTTGGGGTCCTATTTATTTAACATAAACTTAAACTCACAACTAAAAACTCATCCTTATCCACACGTTGATTACCGTCGGTGTCAAACATGTTAAAAGCAATGCGGAAGCCAGATTTGGGTTCTAGAAATCGAAACAAATTTCAAAAATATACGTAATACATTTAATTTAGCTAATTAGTTTACTTGTTAAAATGGACAGCAGAAACAGATACTCCGTGTATGACACAATGCCTAAAAGTAAAAAAGAATATTATACAATCTACAATATTATAATTAAATTTAGCAACCTTTATCTCTTAAATTGCGAAACAGTCGTGTGGAGCCCTTTTTTAGCGCTGGAGTTACATCTTTATATTTTTCTATCTCTTCTGTGCTGAGCATACGGCGCTTGAGACGTGCTTTAAAGGAAAATAAAATAGATTATTGGGATTTGTTTAAAAAAAATAAAACTATTATAAGGAATGTTGCGGAAAGATATTGCACACTTTTAAATCATATAATTCTCACAGTGCATGCTTTGAATATGACGTCAATAACTGCACCGAAAGGAACATTTTATTTTGAGAATTGGCCAAATGCAAGAAAGTGAGCGTAAATAGTGGATAAAATATCTACAAATCTACAAATTTGGAAATTGACATAATGGAGTACACTTTCCAAAAAAAATGTATCAACAACATCTAACATCTGCAGACTATGTCACCTTCAAAGTATTAAGATCAAATTTCAGAACACGAATAACTGGAGGTTCAGTGGAAATTAATGAAAGGAGTAAAACAAAAAAATACCTAACAAATTGAAACAGTTTGTCATATGAATATAAAAAAAAATAAATAAAATTTCTTGAAAAGAAGTCTGGGCGTTTGCTTTATAAGCTGATTCATATAAATTAATACAAGTATATTTAATATAAGCATTGATGTGTATTAAGGACAAATTCTTCTATCAAGTGTTCTCTACCGCTTAATCCAACCTACATTTCTATTTTAACTTACGTCTAGGCTCCTGCTCCACAACCGAGTCCAGGAAATCGTGCGGCGTCATATAGAGCTGATCATCATATTCCACCGATGCAAACTTTATGAAGCGTCTCTCCCGTGCGGTAAGTTTAATGTTCTCAATTTCATTTTCCTGGCGAGACTAAAAAGAGAGATTAAGATTGCAACTTGAATACAGTTTTTGGCCATTTGGTGAAAATGGTTATCATAAATCAAATGCGATTCAATTGAAACGACTTCCGCCGCTTGGACACAAAGGCTGACACAAAGTTGGTGACGATTTGATTAATGCTCTTCTTATGCGCCAGATTTAAAAATATAGTCAGGTTTCTTATGACGCGCATAAAAATGGCAAGCTAATGAGTTGCTCTTAAGAATTCCCACGTTGGGGCTTGCATTTCAAAGCAGCTAAAATTTAAACTTTCCATAAATCTTCTAATTGATTTGAGTGGCACTGATCTGGTCCCGCGGTTGGCTACAACATGTGATAAAAAAAGGAAATTTTGCCATAAATAAATTGGCTTAATAACAATAAATCTGACATTTAATGCCCACAAAAATAGGCGGGATTTGAACTGTGTCTGCTTGAAAAATGACTCAATTCGATAGGTGGCCTCCAGCAACAAAAGTACGAAAATTGCAACGGCGATCATAACTCTCAATCTCATTGTTATTTTGTTTGGCATATGTGCCGCCAGAATGTACACATATATACATATGTGCAGGCCAAAACAAAAGGAGCCAAAGCCGTATTTAAATATTTAAAAGTTAGACATGTGCAGCCGCGCCCACGCCCATACGCCCACATGTTTCAAAGCGTGTGATAATTCTTCATAATTAACTGACATCACCAAAAGAGAACCAGGAGGGTAGGTGAGTAGTCTCGGTGGCAATGACAGTGGCCTGCCACAGGCGCACAATTCGTAGACAACAATTAAATCCAGTCGAAACTCATTCATCATCATCAGGCGGCCCTGACGTCGTCATAACTTGATTCTGCTTTGGGATTTGAAATTTTGTTTTTATACGCGTGCACATTTCAGGGACACTATCAAGTGGTCCACCACGCCCGTCTGGCATTGGCTGTAGTCCATTGCATATGCTGTTGTTGTGGGTGGAGTTGCATGTTGCATGTCGCTTGTCGTGTGCTTCGTGTAGTTTAAAAAGTCAGTAAGCAGATCGATTGATAGATAAATTTTCAGTAACTTACGGTTGTCAGCATAAATTGTTGCTTGTGGCACAGGTGTGTGGGTGTATCTAGCTGCTAAAATGCGCCTATCTTTTGTTGCCACACTTTATATTATCTACTATCGAGAGCAGCTCTTTACATGTTTTCAAGGTGTGTGGCATTCAATTTAAACAAATTCATTCGTTAGTGCTTAATGTTTAAATGATTACAGTAGAAGATTAAAATAAAATCTAGATTAGGTAGCAGAATTAAGAAACTTTTTTTTGACTATCATTATTGTTAGCACAATTTAATTGGCAGAGATTATTTCGATGACATCAAATGAATAATAGACAACTGGGTAGATATGTTCTGGTCGGACGAACAGCAAATTGTGAAATCGTGAAAAATAATATGACCTATAATAATAGACCATGGAAATGTCTGAGGCATTTTCTCAAGGAAGAGTTGCATCGACAAGACTTTTAATCTGATTCCTTAACAATTCTAATACCGTACTTTAGCTTAAAGCCAAATTATATTTTGGTTTTACTTTAAGCAATTTTTTTTATTGTAAATTAAAAAACCTTGGTAAGAAGACTTCGTAAAGTAACAAACCAAAGTAAAAATAAAGTCAATAAGTCGGGCCGATGGCAGACAGTGGAATACTTCGCAGGGTATTGTGAGTTTTGCGTTGTTACGTTGATGATTGTAGGCATCTTCAAGGAAAAGGGCGCTATGGAGGATTTTTGCTAAATTATATTACAATTGAATCCATAGCATTGTCTTAATGAAATTTATAAAAAATAATTTTGATTCCTTTATACAGGGTGGCGCATCTGTTGGTTTGGTTGTTAAGCACTCATAATTCGGAACATACCCGTCCAAAGTGGATGCTCTTCGACATATGTCAAGTTCAAAACTGCACAATTTTATTCATGGATCGTTTAACAACCGAACAGCGCGCAAAAGTGGTACAGGCGTATTATGAAAATGGTCGATCTGAGAAAAAAAACATAGTTGAGGCCCAGTGTCGACGAGTAGCCGGGAATATCTCTCGCAACAATGGAAGCACACGGACGTCGCTCATTCGTTCAATGGCTTGGAGAAAAGCCAGGTGAGTAGTTTCAAACTTGCATTTGGTACCATACATTTGTCCAATTTTGTTGGAAAATATACGAATAAAATGCAATTAACAAATGTACATACGGGCCTGTCGACAGGAGGAAGAAAGGGGGATTTCACGCAGGCCTGAAGATTTTTTTAGGGCATCAGTAGACTTGATAAATTATAGTTTTTCCAAAAGCTCTCACATATTTTAAAACAATTCTTTGTTTTAAATTTTTTAATTATTGATTATTCTATTTCCTATCGAAAAAGGAAACTCATCCGTTTAGTTACCAGCGGGTGCCTTTTTATCGGTCAACGGCCCATTTGTATATAGTGTAATACATAGCAATACATATTACACTAGATCTCACGTGTGTTCTGTTTTTGTTTTGAAAAATTTTCTTTTGTAAACAGGTTGTTGCTTGTAATAATCTAATATTTCAAAGGAAACACAAAAATGATGACAATAATTGAATTAATTAATAATTACTAAATAATAGTATGAGTCTTCTTCAAATGAGTCACAAAATAACCCAAGAAGAAACGATTTCAGTCTTTTAATTACCAGCTTAATAGTAAACACTTGTTTTAAACGCAAAGAACGTGGCGACCACAACAAAACGACAAACAGCTGATTTATTTGTACGTATGTTTGTATATGTGTGGACTTACGTGACGTTATTTCACGCTACGTAGTCTGCCCCAAGCTAAAAATAGCTGCGCAAGTCTTTTATAGTCAATTATTGACTTTTTCATTTTTCTATGTGAAAAACTTCTGCCACTCTTATTTTTTTTACTTATTGTTGTTATTTCTATTTACCATGCGCTTCTTGAGACTTAGTGCGTTTACAGCGTTTAGATTACTACGAAATTTGATGAGTGCCACCAGCGCGGTTAAAGACACTACACCGCTGCCGCAAAGTAATAAAACGCGCCTGCTGTTTTTATTTGCAAAATGTGTTCCAGCTCCCGCGCCTGCACTTGTGCCACCGCTGGCGTTTCTGTGGAGCAATCTGGCTACAGACAGATTGGATCGATTTGCAAGTATTGTGCGATTTTTTACTATAAATTTAGCCACTACATTTGCCATTGTCTAGTATTATGTGCTACTTGGTGAAAGAAAAACTAAGCGACTGACATATGGAAAACGTAACGCAAGCAAACTGTCACGTAGTGTGGCATGGCGTTGCCAGATAAAATGATTAAGTGCAGGGTTGTATTCCGTAGTGGCGCGCGAATGAATGACGTTTAAATATCTGTTTTTGTAGCACGATTTAAAATTGTAACTTACGAATTTTATTTTGTGGAAAAAACTTTTTATTTTGGAATTTTATGAATACAACGTGCTCATAATTTGTATGTCTTGGCGAAATCCGAAAATGTGTTTGTTAGGCTTGAATAGTAGTTTTAATGATAAAATTAGTTTTTTATTTTTTTAAACAATTTTTAAAAAATCAACATCAAATTCGTCGAAGCAGCTTTTTCAAAAGTTTTAGTTTTTCATAATCATATGTGATATTAGGTTTTAATCTCTTATAATCATTATTTTAGCATATGGGCATTTCCAGGATTTATTTAAAATTTTTTTTTTCTTGTCCACATTTTTTGATAGCTTTTTTATAGCACTATCTATGCCTAGTGAAAAAAGTAAGATCTTTTTATTTTGACGTTTCCAATATATCGACAATAATCGTTCGATTTAGTATACGACAAAAACAAAAGTTGTTTTTGACCTCATTTGCAAAAATTAAAAAATCTGCGAAATAGGAAAGAATATTAAAAAGCGATTAATTTGTAACTAAAGTGGAATATTCAAATTCAAATTAATTACGTGCAATTTTTACTCTATTTATTTTTATACCCTGTACCGTATGTTACAAAGGGTATATTAAGTTTGTGCAAGCCGAAAATGTATGTAACATACAGAAGGAGACGTCAGAGACCCCCCAAAGTTACCCAAAGTATGATCAGGGTGACTAGAGAAGTCGATATACCCATGTCCGTCTGTCCGTCTGTCTGTCTGTCTGTATGAACGCCTAGATCTCAAAGATGGTAAATTTTCAGATTAGACGCGTTATTATGTCAGAGGATGCAAGTTTATTTTAATTTTTTTGATATCGGGGATATATTATATAGCTCCCATAGGGGTGTCTCAGAGGACCTCGAAAAACTCGAAAAGTTTTAGATAAATAATTCGTTTGTTTATGTTGATATCGTAACCAAATTTTGCAATCGAAAGTTTTTTAGAGTTCCCAATCACTGTATCAAATTTTATCAAAATCGGTTGACTATATAATATAGCTCCCATAGGGTCGATCGGTCGACAAAACGTATTTTAAACAAAATTCGTTTTGTTTCGTTTGTTTATGAAGATATCGTAAATAAATTCGGCAATTCGAAGTTTTTTAGAGTACCTAAGCACAGTACCAAATTTGATCAAAATCGGGTGACTATATCATATAGCTCCAATGGGGATCGGGCAAAAAAACGTTTTTTGAACAAAATTCGTTAGTCGCGTTATTATGTCAGGGGATGAAAGTTTATTTTATATTTTTGATATCGGGGATATATTATATAGCTCCCATAGGGGTGTCTCAGAGGACCTCGAAAAGTTTTAGATATATAATTCGTTTGTTTATAAAAATATCGTAACCAAATTTGGCCTTGATTGCAATGTGGTGGTACAGGGTATCCCAAAGTCGTCCGCGCCCGACTTTAACGTTCGCCATCTTTTTATAAGCTAAAGACTGATTAAGTACGCGACATTTAGTACGCGACAAATTTATACCCTGTGCTTTTGGTACAAAGGGTATGGGAAGTTTGTACAAGCTGAAAATGTATGTAATTATAAGATAATAGCCTATTCACACTGAGCACATCTTAGCGGAACGCATGGGATTTTTTGAAGATGTGAAAAAGGTGTTCGCACTAACAACATCTAACATCTTGCTGACATATTGACGACAGGCTGACATTATAAAAATTTATTAAAAATGTTATTTAAAATCAAAATTTCAGTCTTTTTATGAGTTGATTTTCAGCACTAACTATTATTAAGAAAGGCTTTTATGAATTTATGTTGAAACCATTAATTAATTGGGAATATTAATGCGGACGACGAGCTGTGTTTTTTTGGTGTTGTGCTAAAGTGCTTCGAGTAAATTCATAATTAAAAAAATGTATATATATGTAGATTATAAGCTATTTGTTCAATTAGATGGGTGCTATATTAAAATAAAGTCACCAGCAGCAGGAGTTCTCGACCACCATAATTATTAAGTTAGTTTTTTTAACAAAATTAAACCTTGAGCTACACATTTTCATATGTCAAAAATTCAAAAAACAATATGCTGATTTTTTAATGAGCCACAGTTTGCCTTTGTTTATTAAGGGGTCCCAAATGGGATTTTTTTTTTTATATGAAGTTTTGCGATTCCGCGCGAAATATTTCGTGCTGCGTATAGGCCTTAAAACTTAATAAATAAGAGTCCAAAATAAATCTATAAAATTGGTTTCTACTTTTTTCCCTCATCAAACTACAATAGAAGCTCCGACTGGAATGCCTGCTGGCTCACCCTTTTAGCCATATGTTGCGGCATATTTAAAATTCTGTGCCAGTTCCATAAACATATGAGGTTTTGGCGCCTTGTTTGGAATTGGAAATGATTGAATATATTTTCATCGGGACACAATAAGATAGGAATATTTCCACAAGATGTTGGAATGCTGTAGAAATTTTCGGAACGTCAAATTCATACGTAACATCTTCGACAAAAGATGTTAGATGTGCCCCAGTGTGAATAGGCTATAAGTTGAAAACTTAGACAATTACGTAGAAAAAAAAGGAGTTATAAATTTATTTTATCCGTTTGAAAACGAAAACTGCAAGACGGATGAAACGAAATTAAATTCTGAGGAAATTTAGTAGGAGTTCACACGGCTGATTTCAATGCCCCTTTCTTCGGAACAGTGCAACGAATATTCACGTACGTATCGGTTGTATAGGTAGTTTGTTAAGATTACTGAAAATGCAAATAATTTCAATTTTGGATAGAAATCCTACCATTTATCGAGTGTGAATTATTGAAAACTGTGAAAGTCCATGTACTCTTTAAGATCTTTCCTTCTAGTGCGACATTGACATTTTGATTCTGTCAAGAAACTTTGCAAGGAACTGTTCGTGACGATCAAGGAAAGATGGGTAAAAGTAAACTTGTTTCCCGTAAAATAATAAGTTGTCTAAACCAAAGTTTAGTTTGTGTAGTCACCCTGATCGTACTTTATATAACTTTGGGGGGTCTCCGATTTCTCTTTCTCTGTTATATACATTTTCGACCTGCGAAAAACACTTAAGTATGTACCTGTTTGCTATACATACATATATACAAAACAAAATCACACATATGTATATATGTCTTTATATACTACATAGCAATTTATGCATATTTAACATATGTTTGTATGTACATAAGTATTGTGTGTTGTTGTAGCCAATAAGTTTTATGCGCAAGATCAAATGACTCATTTTAATAATTAATAAAAGATCGAGAGAAAACACACACAAAATATTAAAAAGCACCTAAAAAACAATAAAAATGTCCAAATATTTTTGTAAATAAGTATCAATAAAATTCAAATAAAAATCAGTGTGCTCGATTATAAAGAAACAGGCCATCAAATTCAATAGAAATATTCTTGTCTGTTGCCTGGCGAAAATATCGATTTCACTTGATTTTCCACTTTTCCGTTTTCATTGAGACGCATGACACTTGTTGGTGATGGGAAATCGAAACCCAGCGCCAAAGTGGAACCCTTTAACATACATTTGCTGGCCAGGTCTTTTGTATGCTATGAGAGCTTGGGCCTAGCTATTCACTTCATAAGTTGTCCACCAAGTGATGTTCTCTATGAGCTTAGGGCATTATCTAAATTTCCTGCATCCCGCATCATACTACTATGAGCTGGTTTTGTATTCAGGCGGCGTCGCCAACTGGTCGACCAGTTATAGTTATGAGCTCGTAAATTATTAGTTCTTTCTGTTTGTAGTTACCAGCATTGGGTTTCCTTGGTTTCCTTTGCATTTCCTGCGAAAGCTGTACAAATTAAACATGGACTGGCCAAGCGCCAGACGATTCAAATACATATGTACATACATATGTTTGTATATGCTCGTATAATAGTATGTATCCAAGTATGACTTCATTTTGCGCTAAATTCAATTCGAAGGCCATAAAATAAAAATAAATACTTATGTACATCTTTAAAGAAAGATCCGTTGGTTTTGGCTTGCTGTACATAAAAATCTGTGCTCACGCCTTCGCCTGAGATTGGCTCGGTCAGTGTCCTGTATGGGTCGGTCAATATCCTGCGGCGTTTCCTGAATTTGTTTCTTTCTTCTTTTAATGTTTATATTTTCATAATAAAGATGTTTCAATTAGCGTTTGACTTGCGGCCAAGTTACTTTAACATTTGTACATACATACGAACGTTTGCGTCTGTGTTGAGTCCAAAGGTATTCGCGATATTCTGCAGACATAAGTAGGCGTGGCACGTAAGGTAGCGATTGAACCATGTCGCCATGATCAGCAAGACCACTGCAAAATTTAGAGACACCAAGCTGTGTAGGAAAATTTCACCGACACTACCTGCATAAAACTTCAAGTGGATGCAGGGTATTCCATTGTCGGGCACCGCCCGACTGATTCGCATTTTTTTTAGCTTTTATTTCTTGTAGAAACGCATTCGGAAGCGACTTTAGGACATTTATGAAATCCAATAAGCTTAGCGCCAGACTTCAGCCGGCTCCAGACGCTTTTTTTTTATTTATTTTTTTTCTGATTTTGTTTTAAAATTAATAAGTAGGGACTGGTTATGTAATCGCTGATGATGCTACAGCGTTCACTTGGAAGAAACATTCGTTAAAATTTTCAACTTGAGATAGAAACTTAAAACTTTTTTATGTCTATTTAGTATAAAAAGGAAATCAATCTAGAAGCTCCAAGAACTCCAAACGGTAAACTTGAAATTGATATATGAGCTTTACATAATTTTGACATTTATGCCGTAAAGATTATAGTGATATGTCAACGATCCAACGTTTGCCCAAATCAAAACCATATCGCTTCAATATCAATGAGTAAAAAGTTCAATGTCAAAGTCAAGTCTCAAAATCCCAATCACTTAAGGGGCTTGAGCTTGGGCGTATATCAATGCCTTCTGTGTCAAGTGCCTCTTCAGCTTGATGTATCTTTTGTCTTGTGACATAAGCTACATTCAGCTTGTGCCTTTCGGGCACTTGGAATATTTGTCTTTTGTTTTGTGGAGCGCGTCATGGCGGCCACCTGATGGGCAATTCACTCGAACTCATTGAGTTGTAATTAAAGTTATAAAATTCTATAAATGGGGCACAGTTTTTGGGACCACACGCATTGGTCACCAGTGCCACCAGGGCCATACCTGTTTGCGGTACATAAATCTCGAATGACGGTGGATGTGAAAGAGGGGGGTGCTAGCTGCAGCTAACTGACTATGCAAGATTGTACTTTGGCTACAAGTTGCGCCAGATGCCAACAATGGAGGTTCTGTAAGTCTGCTCCAGCTACATGACTTCAAGCACAGTTTGGTGGCGTAAACAACTGCAACATTGCTGGGTTGTCATATTAGACCACACTAATCACTCGGTGGTCAGGCATGGCAAACTTTATCGCGCGACAAGATCTTAGAAAGGATTAGAGTCATGTCCGTCCAGAATGTTTGTATTAACGGTTAAGCAGTCGTCTAATAATGCTGCATGCATTATGCAACAGGTTTGTTGACCAACTTTACGACTGGCGCTAGATGGCCACCAACTTAAAAATAAAGTATAAAAAATCTTCCCAGAGTTCTTTTGTTGTTATGTATTAACATTTGATTAAGTTTTGATGTGGGGTAACCCGACACGCTTTCAACTTGGAGGGCTACCTCTTTGAGTGTTCTTTTAATTTTATTAATTGTTATTGCATAGAATTCCCATAAATTGTTTTCGTCTCCACTTAACTGATTTCGTTAAGGCCGTGATATCGATTTCGTAGCATTAATAAAAATTGCTCACATTTTCCTTAGCACTAACAGCGAGTCCTCAAAGATTGTGAGCAAGTTTCAAGGTGCCCTTATTAAATGTTTTTTTAAACCATTTTCCCTCATAAAATACTTTAAAGTATCGTCTTTTTTTTTTATTAAATTTATTAAATTGCTCTTGATATTGATGGCTGCCAAATAAAAGTGTCAACAGCGCAGCACATTCAAATCCAAGTAAAAATTTATTTAAAAAAAAATTTTCAAATCGTGACAGATTTTTTTTGATTAATAAGGCTCATAAATAAGCGTACTTAATTAGGCGCCGTGATTGGGTGTGGCGTATAACAAATATCCAAGCCAGTTGAAAGATGCATAAATATTTTTTGGCAAATTATATGGTATTAATATAGCTGTCGTCATATGAACGAGCTTCCAAAAACAAATTGCAGTCATAAGGCGACATGGAATGCACAGATCTGTATGTAGCATATATGAGAAGTATTCAGATAATTCCTGATCCGTACATGTGACTTTAACGGGTGGTACACAGGCGCCAGCTGCCGCTATGAATCATTCGCTACTTGGTCTAAATGGGTCAAAATCAAGTGCAGACTGGAGTCATAAAATAAAGTTCCTGATGCGGTAAGTATTTGTTGGATCGTCGAGCATGTTTTTAATGCCATACAATATGACACTTAGCCGCCGTTGGGCAGAGGATTCCAGTTTGCTCTAAACACTCTTAAAATGGCTGGAAAAGTGTTTTGAGTTAGACTTTGTTGGCAACCCGTTGGTCTAGTTTGTACAAAGCCATTTCATCAATCAATTGACCGCATTGGCTTGGCTGGCTTTACAATTTTATGGTTAGTTTATGATCAGCAAAACACCCAGGGGCGTGTGTTCCGGTTAATTTGTGTTTTATCCAGGCACGCCTAGTGCATTCAAGTTGCTGGGGGTTTATTGCTGTAGTCCTATTATAAAGTGTTTATAGACATTATGAATCGGGAAGCTTGAAACTGAAACTATGTACATATCATATTTTTGGAGTGACTGTTAGGGATGGGCGATAGTGTATCGATATATCGGAATATCGATATTCTTTCTTTGGAAGTCGACTATTTTGCATCGATATCCATGTTCGACGATATTTCCGATATCGATATTTTCATCCGATACTGACGATATTTACGAATTCGGCGCCAAAAATAAGCATGCAAGGTGGAATGGCCACTTTGGGCATAGAAAATTTGACTGCATCGGGGAAAAAATTGGAGACGTCGGGAAACAACATTCTGGCTAAGTCGCTGCACATTACCATTTCATCAGAAAAATTATTTTTGGGAAAGCACATTGTTGCCGTGAGCAATCCTGTATTACATTTAGATACGCAAGATCCAAAAAGTATTGCGAGAACGGAGATGAACGTTTTTTTTTCCACGCCAACAGTCTCCGCTGGACTCCAATCCACTAACCATATGGGAGCCGCTGTCGACACAATTCTTGAAACTTTACAAACTAGCAAGGATATTTGTTTCGGCTGTTGCGACGTCTGTTACCTCGGAGTGACCATTTTCCCTTGCAGAAAGAATAATGACCGACGAACGGAACCGGCCTTTAAACTAAAAACCAGCCTTTTGGAATAATTGTAAGAAATCCAGATAAACTGATTATTCGTATGTGTCTGAATTTATGTATGACTTATTATTTTAAAACTGATATTATTATTGTTTGGTCGATATATCGATTTTTTATATCGGTTTCATCCGATACACATCGATACTGAATATCGATATTCGAGTACGCGATGACTGTAGCTCTTAAATTTAAATTAGACAAGCGCTGTTTTACTTAAAATATGTGTACTTAATAGAAAATACTCATGCCTCAGAATTAAGTCAATAAGCAGGTTGTTCATTTCCTGCAGGTCGAGCAAGTCTTGTGCCGCAGCAGTTTTCATATGGTACGGACCCACATGGGCAATGATTGCATCGACTTCGTACGAAAACTGATAAAAATACAAAAACTAGAAAATCTTAAAAAAAATTGATAATAGTTCTTACCAGTTTAAAGAGTTGCACTAGGCCGTCTAGACCTGAGCACGCGGCAGCAATAAATGTATCAGCTGATGAGCCACCTGGTACAAGGCGTTTCCAGATATTTATCCATCCCAGATAGCAGGCAAGACGTACGTTCTCCAAAAGCGTGCGTTTCTGTAATCGCTTCCGCTGACTTTGTTGAGATGTGCAGATTTTGTTATTAGAGTGTTGCAGCAGCTGGGGATTCATATGCTTCTCATCGCCACTTGGCGATGGTTTAGGAACTTCTTCGGTGTGATAGTAGTATGTGGCATCGGTTTGAAAGCACAGCCAGTTTGGAGTCAAAGCTAGCGTGTGTGGAGAGGACAACTGCTGCTCTCCAAAAATTGGGTGGTCTTGGAGCCTAAAATAATGCAGGCGATTGCGTTGCTTCTTGGCACCAGAATTGGGTATCGGATCATTTAAAACAGGGCACTGATACCCGTCTCTGGCAAAGAAACGGCGTAATGTGCAGCAAACATTATTAGCAAATAGCGCCATCTCCGAAAATTTTGAAACTAAAAATTTTATGAATTTGTGAACAGAGACAACTGAAATAAATTTGTTGTCTGATTTTAAATGAGTTAAGTTTCAATGAAGCAAAGTATTTAAAAGTCGGGTAATTCAGCAATCATTAATAGCTATTTATACCCTGTACCGTATGGTACAAAGGTTATATTAAGTTTGTGCAAGCCGAAAATGTATGTAACATACAGAAGGAGACGTCGGAGACCCCCCAAAGTTACCTAAAGTATGATCAGGGTGACTAGAGAAGTCGATATACCCATGTCCGTCTGTCTATCTGTATGAACGCCTAGATCTCAGAGATGGTAAGAGCTAGAGCAACCAAATTTTCAGATTAGATGCGCTGTTATGTCAGGGGAGACAAGTTTATTTTATTTTTTTGATATCGGGGTTATATTATATAGCTCCCATAGGGGTGTTTCAGAGGACCTCGAAAAAAACAAAAAGTTTTAGATGGATAATTCGTTTATTTGTAAAGATAGAAGAAATTTGGCATTCAGAAGTTTTTTAGAGTACCCAAGCACTGTGCCAAATTCGATCAAAATCGGTTGACTATATCATATAGCTCACATAGGAACGATCGGTCAAAAAAACATTTTTGGTTCAAAATTCGTCTGTTTTTGGTTGTTTATGAAGGTATCGTAATCTAATTTGGCAATAAAATGTGTTTTGGTGTTCTTAAGCAATCTACCGGATTTTATTGCAGGCGGTGGTACAGGGTATCCCAAAGTTGTCCGCGGCCGACTTTAACGTACGCCATCTTTTTTCTTGATTTAGCTTTTTTAAAGGATGAGTGCCTGTACTTTTTTCTAGACGGCCCTGAAAGGTGTATCAATAAGTTTCTGCCGTTTTCTCTACCAAATTGAGTAATAACTCTAAAATAAAGGTCCAAACCCCGACTGCTTTGCTCGGTTTGGTGTTGGGATGCTGTGGGAGGCCATTTTGTATTATGGAACTAGTCAAATACAATTTTTGTCAACAACAATGAATGCGTTGTCTTACAATGCTATGCTGGAAGATGCATTTCCATGGTGTCGTAACTATTTCGGACCTCTTCCGTGGATTCAACAACATGATAATGATTATAGTGCCTAAATTTAAAGACATAGCTGGCCGTCATACCCATAATAATTGAATTTCTTTTTAAATGTTTGGAAATGGCTGAAACATCAAGTATATGGTTTAGGACAACAATATTTGAGTATATTCCAACTTATCCTAGCCATCAAATTAGCTTTCAGCTCTATGTTATTTAATAATTTAGCCAATTGGTATGCCTTCCTTGTAAAGTTTAAGAGCACTATTACAAATTTTTTTTCTAGCTTCAAATACTCGAAGTACCTTAAATTTAAGTAAAGTTTATGTCAAAAATAATCAGAATGCTATAATTATTACATTAAAATTGCTTATTCAAGTGGCACGAAATTAGGACTCTATTTTGTGACCGTTTTCATTTCATTGCAGCAACAAGCTCTAGAAATTATCAGATGCATGTTTTTAAAGCAAGTTCGTATCGATTTAACTTTTCGCAGACTACATAAAAGTTTAAAAACTTTCATTTTTGAAAAAATTTTCGGAATTTAAAAACAAAAATCAACTAATTTGTATTCCTTAACCCATTTTTATTTTGATCTTTAACTTATTTTAGAAACTTTTTTTAAGTCAACAATAAAATAAATCTTGGATAAAAAAACAAAAAAATCAAAATCTCTAGCTAGCATTCTTTAAAAATTTCCATGTAATTTTTTAGTACAGTAAACGAAGGCTCAAAAAGGTCGTTTATTGGAAAAAAATACTTAATGGCTGAAACTTTCAGGGATCGTTAGGGGCCTTGTTGTAAGTCTAACGCCAATTTTCATCTTTTTTACATACAAAATTCAGCTAAGCGAACAGCAAGAGACAAAGCAGAGGACTGCTTGCTTTGTCGACTGCTTGCTTTGGTGTCGTAGGGACGACTTGTTCGATTGCTGGAAAACTATTAATCGTAGAAAAGTGATGGAGGACTCATTTTGTAGATAATTTCAATTACTTTAACCAAATATATGGGTAAAATTTCCGAAAAAACCCACCTGTTTTGTGATATTTGCAAATTATTCGAAAAAACACCATTTCCAACTTTTAACTTTAACTTGTTTGATACATAGTTTTAGTAACAACATTTTCGAACTTTAAATCATTTAAATCTAAGTTTTATACAAAAAAGGATATCATGCAAACACCGTACCACCATAAATTGTCAAGGGGCGTTGCCACGCCCCCACCCACAAATACGAAAACTCTGGCTTAGACTTACAACAAGGTCTTTTAAGATCCCTGAAAGTTTCATCCATTAAGTATTTTTTCCCAGATGAAACTCTTCGTTTACTGTACTATTTGTCAAATGGCGGAAACTTATTTGCATACCTTATATACTATACACACTGATTCACGTTAAATGTGTATATACATATGTGCTAATACAATGTCAAGGACCATTTACACGCAAATTGATCCATTCATTTTCCTATAACGAGTAGAAACATTCCAATTAAGATTGCAGTTTATATCAAAATATTTACAAAACAACTGCATATTATGATTAGAGACAGCCGCACTGACTTCCAGTATAATCGATCACCCAGTTGGGTCTCCGATGAATACAATTTGCATAAAAGTGAATTCCGTCGATATGTATGTTGATTTGTTGGGGCCCATTGTGCTTTGTGTATGTCTCATTCATTACCAACCACAATGAATTAATTTCAAAAGACAAAAGACTGTGACTAGTAATTACATTGTAGCGCGACTTTTCAGTTTGGTTGGGTTTGATTGAAAAGATTCGATATGATTCCAGTTCATATCGATATACATTTTCATGTTGGAGTTGATGTCATGTTGTCGCCGTTTTGGCATGACAGCTATTACAATTTTATTAACATAAATTATTGTGTTACTTATGAAATTCAATATCAAAATTAATGTATTTCACTCCAACTGTCTGGGATCTGCCTAAATTAGTTTATTGACTGAATGGGCTTTTGATTGGCGACTGAGCGCAGTTATTTAATTGATAAACTAAATACATATGTATATATATACACATAGTAAAAAGAAGAGATCAAATAAATATTGCAGCAAAGTGTAATAGTGCTGTTGTACTAGTATCCTGCAGATACATGAATGTCACTGACAATGTACATGACAACAAATGTTGTAATTTAATATGGCACAGAGTTAAAATACATAACAAGCTTCTGGCACTGGCTCTTGACAGGCCAACATTCTAAACCACTATGAAAACAACTATATTGACATAAACTTACTACAAGATTATATTTGCAACCTTGAAAACACTTTCAATGGACTCACGCATCGAAAAACGCGCACAAGTCGCGCACAAAACGCGCGCATTTCCCTTTGAGCAACGCGTTGCAACGTGCCGCAGTTTAAAAAACAAGGTGTAAAGTGGGCTGCCACATTTGTCAGGATAAAGCAGCGAAGCGTTTAATAATGTGACATGCCAGCTGCAGCTCATTTAGCCCGAACTCTTGAAACGCTTCCCAAAACACCTTTGTACTAGGAAGCCTTTCCTTTGCCGCTTTAGTCGGTTCTCCCATTGTGACTTTTCCCAGCATATGTAATTTTCACTTGCCACAGCTTGGCTACGCTTTAATTAATCTAACATCTTGCATTCCTCTGACTCCTGATCCAGGCAGTTTCACGGAAAAAGGGTCAAAGTCAGTCGGCGGCAGCAGTCGTTGAGGCGACCACATTAAAGTGAAACATTGAACAGCGTGCGGGGGTTAATTAAGCCATTAGCCCAAAAAGAGACATGTCCTGCTGCTTGCTCCTTAATTAATCATTTTAATTGTACAGCAAAGTCACTAAAGACAATTGTAATAGGTAATCTATCACGTGGTTTAGTTCTCGATAGTGGCTTAGGCCAAGGGGGACTGACACTCATCTTTAATTCTTGGAGTTTCTATACCTTCTACCTACTATTGAGCCAAGGGTTAACTATATGTGTGCAGTGCATGGTTACAGGCATAAAGGTGGCGTTTTTTTTTGCCAAATTGCTTTTGATAATCTCGGGTAGCGTTTAAATTATTAGTTATTAAATCAGAGATGGTAAGTGCTAAAGCAACCAAACTTTCAGATTAGATGCCTTATTATTATTATTATTATTTTTTTTTTGACACGGGTTACATTATATATTAGGTGTACAACTTTGGTTCCGCCGTTTTTTCCCAATGTTAGTGGCCATTTTTTCCTGTAGTTGCCGGAATTCATCTTGAAAAATTTATGACTCCTTTGAGGCGATCCAATTGATTAATTTTTTGACTTTTTCATAAGAGTGGGAAGTCTGGTGAGCTAGACTGCGTGCCATGGATCGAAAAAAATGGTAATCCGAATGAGCAGTATGAATGACAGTACAGCGGGTGAGGTGGGACATCCCATTTAACGTGTCGAGGTATATCTTGACCTATCTGGCGAGATGTGGCCGAGCATTGTCATGCTAAATGATGACTTTGTCGTGTGTTTTTTGATACTGTGGCCGTTTTTCCATCAATGATCAGCTCAAACTCATCAATAGCGTTTGATACCGATCCCCTTTGATGGTTTCAGCCTATTTCAGAAGCTCATAGTATACTACACCGGGCTGATCCCACCAAATACCGGGCATACCCTTAGCGCCGTGGATATTCGACAAGGAGGCATGTCCAGGCATTCTCCATGATTGTTTGCGCTTGGGATTATAGTAGTGAACCCATTTTTCGCCGCCAGTCATAAGTCCACATAAGAACCCTTTCCGAATTAGTCTTTGAAGCAGCTCACAAGTGAAAAAACGACGCTCAACATCTCCCTGCATCATCTCGTACGGAACCCAATTTCCATGTTTCTGAACCATTCCGATGGCTTAAAGTCGGTTCGAAATCGAATGTTGAGTGACTGCCAACTTCCAATGACTTACAATTTTATTTTGCGTTTGGCCCGAGTCTGCAACGGCCCTCTAGCCCTTGTAGGACTTAAAGGAACTTATATATATACGAGCCTTCATGAAGCAATTAATCCAATTCGGAGTCTTTAAAAACTCTCTCTAGCCCACTGCTATGCTTGTCCTCGGCGTCAAAATCACCGATTTTGAAACCCTGAAACCACTCACGACAGGTTCTTTCACTAAGAGCAACCTCACTGTAAGTGCATCAAAGTCGTTCATTTGTTTATGAAGATATCGTAACCAAATTTGCCATTCGGAAGTTTTTTGGAGTTCCCCAGCATTCGTTGTTGTGTTTTTATATGAATATTAAACCTAATTTTGATTTAAATTCGTACCCTATATAAAGATGCCTTTTTACGAACGTCGCATAATATTTTTGATTTAACCGAGCTGATACTCATTATCAAAAATCCCAACAGTTTTGAAGGGTTAGGGTTTTTGCATGGATAGTTTTTTTTTTTTTGACTCGCCGCTGCAGAAGTTATTTAATAATTTTAATTAATTGATTTATATATTTTTGACGATAACTTTTGTTGTAGGTAATTAGTCCGATTTTGTTCATTTTTGACACATAGATGCAAGTAATCAAGACGCATCGCTCTGTTAAGTTTCAGACCAAAATACTTAATGGTGTGGCTAAAAAGCGCAAAACTCTCCTATGGGGGAACGGCGGAAGATATTGACATAATTCAATAAACTTCATCTTCTGGGGAAATCTGCGCACCTGCTGGTAAGGTTTCGTGTCTCTCTTTATTAATATGAGAAAATTCCTTATTCATAAAAGTTAATACTCGGCGAATTTATTCGACTCGTAGGAGAATTTCGCCACATATAAATTCTGAAATCAACCGCTCTTATTGAACTACTATTCTCAAGTTAAAAAAAAAAACAAGAAGATTCGGAAAAAAAATTCTAAGAATTTAGTTTTTAGAAAAATGTGTATTCCTAATGAGTTTAATCAAGCAGTACATGCCTAAGAAACTTGTGAGTAAGCTTTTATTGCCTTCAAACTTTTGTTTACAATTTGACAGCTGTATTGGTTTATTAATATTGTTAATTACATTTGCGCAAGGTAGCCTTAAGATTGCGAAATAGGGAGAACTTTTTAAATGGTCTACGCGCCAAAAGGCACACACGCCAGCAAAGCGCACGAATCGTTAGGAACACGCGCGCAAAACGTATCTAAAATGTATCCAGAACGCAAGCAAATCGCTGATAGAAACTATTGTGACAAAAGCGTGGGAATAGCTTCTCACTGACTAAATCAGAAGATACTGAGATAGAATACTATACTAGAATAAATATATATATATAAATAAATATACGTTTGAATTAACTATGAAGATTTTTTCATGAATGTTTTTCAACAAACCCCGTCTCACAGCTCACCCAATTCTGTCTTTTCACGGTTCTGAAATATCACGGTCTAGAAAAAAAAATTGGTACACAATTTTATTCGATTCTGCATGATTAAAAAAGCCATTTGATTGAAATTTTAAAGAAAAACATTTTTATTAACCTAATCTTTTAGAAATTTAGTCAGATAATTCCACTTTCTAATTTATTTTCAAAGCAGCTTGCTTCATGTCTTTTTTTACACGATTTTTCTAGAACGTAAAAAACCGAATTAGAATTATTAGTATCATACTATTATGTAAAATAATAAATTCTTTAAGAAATAGTACAAGTATGACGTCATTTAATTTAATGGAATCCTTGAGTTTAGCGAAAAAAAAGTGGAATTTGATTAAGCCGTGTGTCTGCATTGGCTGCTAAAGGTGCCAAACGTTTCATCGCTTACACATAAAAGGAGCTTAAACATGGAATTGTAAGGGAATGGAACTCCTTTGAATTGGCCAAACAACAAGCTTGGTTCGCTCAATGTCCCAAAACATTCATTGCCAAAAACATCTTACATCTAAGAGACCATTAGAGCTAGAGATAGGAGAGAGATAGATAGGAAGATCTCCCTCATCTGGAGCAATAGCTACTCCTTCTCTTTAGCCTGGATGTCCCATTCTAACCCAGGAGCTGCATACCCATCATTTAGTTCTCAAATTAACTCTGTGTCATCTGCTGCTGCTACGAAGGGAACGGATTCAGAAGAAAATGAAAAAAGCTCTCTTTCAGACTAACTAAAATAAAAAGGTAGCCGAGGTGTCACTAATCTTACCTCCAATGATGTTAACTATTTTAAACATTCTGGAAAAGCTGGGAAATCTTATTCATTAAAAATTTAATTTTTGGCATGCTACCTGCCTTGGTTGTATTGGCTGCAAGTTTTATAAAATGCTAATATGACGTTAATAGAAGGAAACTGATCTGCCGGAAGAAGGATATCTGGACTAAACTCTACAAGTTTCTCGTTTTTGCACATTACGTTACCTATTGATTCTATCTATTTCTCTTTTTAATATTATAATTTTAATATTTTGTCTTCGTGCTGATCTATATAAAGTGTTGTTTCAATCAAAGCCTACGTCTACGACGTGTATTATGCTCCTGCTCTGCAGCCCATAACTCTAAGTATTCTCTGTGCTGTGTTCATAGCTTGCTCTTGTCGGCGAACTTCGAAGTGTTGGCTGCGCAGCCGTCTACGACTTATATACCTCTCCTGCTCTGCATTTCTAAGCTCTAAATATTCTCTGAGATGCAATCTTTGCATAGTATTAACCACATGCTCTTGTGTCCTGACTTCCACATTTAGGCGCTGAATCCAATTGGCGCAAATCCCAAAAGCTAAACACACGTCGAACTCGTATGTACTATGCGAGTGATTTATTATTATTTATTCTTTAAACTTCAAGGCACTAGCAATTAGTTCTTATCAATAGTGTTTGAAATTTAATGTCACATTAGGTAAATACTTCAATATACCTTTACTTATATTTTTTAAAGATTTCACTCGATTTTAAAAATTTTTGCGAAAAACTTGATCTGCCTGACTATTATGCGTATCTTTTGATAAAATTTCAGCACCATAGCTCTTATAGTCTCTGAGATCCTTTAACTCATACGAAGAGACGGACAGACAGACATGGCTATATCGACTCAGCTGTTGACGCTGATCAAGAATATATATACTTTATGGGGTCTACCATAAGTACAGTGTATAATTACATATGTTTTAAAAAAACTTTAAAAATTTTAGGGCCAATACTCTATTCACTCAGCTATCCTTATGAACAGAGCTGGGCAGCCCATAGCCGAAACGGGCACTTTTTGTTCGTGCATTTTGGTTTTTGTATGGCAGACCGCTCTCGTTTTGCCCAGCTCTGCTTATGAATACTTTTTCAGCAATTTTTGTATTCTAATTGATACTCTCACGCATACACACATGGTACACCTTATTTCATTACGTGATTAGTTTTTTATTATTTCACTCTAAGCTCCGTTAATGAACTTCTTTTAAACAATTTTTTGAGCTTCCGTCTAAAAAGCCACCAGGCTTAGTTAAACGCCTTGTTGCAAGGAATTGTGTTTTGGAAGGTTTAACCCATTTCCCTAAAATATACAACAAAAAGAAATTGGAATCTTACAATAATAATAAAGAACCTTTACATTTGATGTGTAGACTCTTATACAATGAATATAATTTAGTATTTATATAAAATAAGTTCGCAAATTGTAGAAATGTATGTAAGCACATGCGCTCCGACAACACCTACCTGATGGACAATCGCATCGAAAATTAACATATGAGCTCAGCAAGAGTGACCGCGTCAGACTTACTCTACCATGTATAAATATGCCCTTAACTAGTACTATTCACAACTATTCACGTGCTTGACGGACGACGGACGACGAACTAATTTGAAAAACTCGAGTAAATCTCTCGCACGCAGCAGGCCGGTCGCGAAGAGGTACACGAACAGCGACGAACGACGAGCAGCGAACAGCGAACAACGAAGCGCACGCAAGAAGCAATCGGCAATTGCCGCATCGTTCATCGTTCCGTTTAGTTTGAAAATGGATAGCAATATTTAGTCACTCACTGACTGGGCTGACAACACACACGCTGAGAGCGCCCAAAAGTCGCAGAGTTTTTAAAGTGATTTCTTGTGCGCGTCGTGCAGAGTGGTCGACGTGATCGCGGTGTCTGGAAGCTGCAACCGTAGTAGTTCCGGTTAAGCGTTACCAATTTTCGAAAGAGTTTTCACCAAAATTACAACAGCAACTAGTGCAGCATTGAGCAAAAATTGAAAGTGTGCAAGAAACGGGCCGGTATTTGGTGTTAACATTATACAATCGCCCAAAAAAAAAAGAATTTAATATTACCGCAATTTTTTAAATGCCGTCACAAATTTAAACAAATTAGTTGTAGGAAAAAATGTCAAAAGTAATTGACCATAACAACAAAAATATTAAAAAATATTTAATTAAAATGTTTTGCCATGTCAAGCCCCAAGAGTTGAAAAGAGCTTAAGCTGGCGCCCCTGAGCCTAACGTTTACAGTGCCTCCAAAAAAATCACAAAAATAAAATATTATGTTGAATATTTACTGCAAAAAGTGTTGGCAAATTTTTTTCAATGTGCAAATTGAGTGAAACACATAAAAAAATAAACATGAAAAGGTGCGTAGAATTTTGTTCAATGTTAACAAAGTGAAAATTTATAGTTACATAAGTTTAAAGATATTTGCTTAAATATGAAAAAATATCAAAATGTTTTGATTAAAATGTGAGATGCTATATACTTAATCTTCTGTGTGGGACGCTTTTAGGAGATTTTGAATGCTTTCACTTTTAAATAATATATTTATTTAATTGTTTGAATTGCTCATAAACATTGTCAAATTGAATATAATTTAATAGGTTAAAGAACTTGAGTGAAACAAATCAATAACTTATGTGGTATTAAATAAATTAAAAACATTGATAGTTCGAATATACCATATATTTTAAAAAAAGTCAGTAATAGAATAATATGCTCTGAGACGCATTAAGATAGTTATTTCAATTAGCACTTTGCTAATTTCCATTTTTATTTGGTTGAATTGTGAACTCATTACCAAAATACAATTTAAAAAGCATAGTCCTAATAATCACAATATACAATACATATATAAACTTTTTGCAAGTATCATCATTTCGAAAAAGCTGGACTTTTCCAATTCCTTTTCCATCTTTATATCACCGAAATTGTGAAAAATATAATACATAGTATAATAAAAATAAACAAAAAATTCCGCTAAAATCTTGTGACAAAATAGACATGCCGAAATTTGTATAAATTTATTTTTTTTTTGTGTGTTTTATTTATTTAGTAGTGCGTATTTATTTATAGTTTTAAATAACAGCACACTACAACGGACGTTCCTCTCTAAAAAACTGTGTGTGTGTGTGTGTGTGTGTCTGCTATATGTATTTGTAGTGCGTGGGGTATCTCAGTACGTACGCACGCGCTTCTAATCTAATTTACGTTTTTGCAAATTTTTTTGCGCGTACTTTTTGCCCTATAAAGAGAATTTGCTCGGAATTGTTATCTAACACTTTTTGCTTATCTAAGCTGCGAAAAAAAAACACTATGCGTATTTGTTAGTTGTAGTTTTTGTTGATTTGCGTACTGACTTTACACTAGTAAAAGATGTATCTGCGATAAATTTTTTATTTTTTTTACCTGTTATTGTTATATTAATATAGATAGACTGTGAGTTCAACAGCTGGTAATGATGACCGAGGGGTAATGCAAGCTGGATGATTCAAAGGCAACGAGATTTATATGTCCTTTTAAGTATTTTTCATAGATATTCTTATTTGGTTGGTTTTGTTGGAAACAACATATGCGCGAATGAAGTTCCTTCCGCTTATCATTTTTCAAGAATAACAAACAAATTTAAAATATATATATTAGGGCAAGCGGTAGTTTGCCCTGTTTAGTGTGCGGGTAGCGACAGGGCAAAAACACGACTTGCTATATTGTCTGCAAAACAAACAAAATTGGCCTTTGCTTATGGGAGTTACGTGTATTTGGGGTACATTTTTGTTACGTTTCTGATCTTTCGTTTGCGTGATAAAGCGAGAAGCGCTTATGTAGATGAATAAGAACGAACGAGAGATCCGAGAGCGTGCACACGTATATGCACGCATACATTCGAAGCTATTGTCGGGACGTTGATAATGAAATGAAATGAAATGGAATGAAAATCGTTAGATTGTCTTGCGAAGCTTGTGATGGTGTATGTACAAAGTGCGGTGAGCTATTCGGAATGACTTAAGTCAGTGTCACGAAAATAAACTCAACAGTCCGTCTTTTTTACCCTCTTCATAGAAAACACAGTTTTTGTAGTCTAGAATCATATATAAATATGTATGTTTTTAAGCAAAATGCGAAAGTTTATCCAATACATTGTAGTTCTTATAATCTTAAGTGATTCTGTAAGTAGTTTTGTATAAGACGTATAAACATATTTTGTATAAAACGACTATACAGACTATATTAGTGAAAACTGATTTGCAAAAATAGAAGTAAAAAATTATTAACACGAAACTCCAAATTAACTTTCAAAGATACTTTGGAGTGGGTATCACATCTTTTTGTTGCGGCGCATTTTTGAGATACGAGATCTTTTTGTTGCAGTAAACACCAAAATTTACATTTTTGATGTTTTTTTTGGTGGGATATATATATATATATAAAAGAAAAGATAAATTACTAAACAGTAAATCGATTTGAAATTTTTAGGTACAAATTGGGAATTAAATAAAGAATTACATATTTACCATATAATAAAAAAGTAAATGAAATTTGACTCGACCGAGAATCGAACTTGGGTCTTGAGCCGAACTTAGTATTTTTGCAGACAATAGTCTAATATAACTAAATGATTGAATTCCCTTTTCAACGATTTATCACTATCAAAAATATAGACAAATATAAGATTACCTAAAGAGATACGAATTTACTATGCTCACTGAGCACTATCATCTACACATGAAGAGCTCATCTAAACTAAAAAAAGGTCTAAGATGCTTTTTATTATGCCTGTATTGTAAATACAACTACGTCAAGTGCTCACAATTTAGGTAGCACAGAATTGACGTCAGACTAAACTAAAAAAAAAAACAAAATAAAGCAATTAATAATTTGTAGCAATAAAAAAATATTAATGATATTTATAAAACATTTTAATTTATATATATGTATGTATATATATATGTACGCCGTTAAATGGTCTTAAAAGAAATGCACTTACATTTAGTTTAGTTGTATGTATTTATACCCTGCCATGTGTATAGGGCATATATTGTGCAATAAATCTGACAAGCAGAAGGAGGCGTGGCAAACCTTAAGTTTTTTATACCAAAATGATCAGATGTTGATGGGAACATAAGTCAACAAGACTCTGTACTTTAACAGAAGGTAAGATTGCCTTCTCATGTTGTCCTCCAAACTATTAAAACTATCTGATAGAAACTTGGCACAGTTAACACCATTTTGCTAAGAAAACTTTTAACCTATATGAGCTTAGTTATTATTCAATATTTTTATAAATGTAAACAAATAAATAGGTCAGTTTGGAAATTTCATCTGTTTGACAAATGCTTTGCTAGTAGGGATGGGCATCGCGTACTCGAATATCGATATTCAGTATCGATGTGTATCGGATGAAACCGATGTAAAAAATCGATATATCGACCAAACAATATCGATATCTCGATATATCGCCCAACAAATTTGTATGAATAATATCAGTTTTAAAATAATAAGTCATACATAAATTCAGACACATACAAATAATCAGTTTATCTGGATTTCTTACTATTATTCCAAAAGGCTGGTTTTTAGTTTAAATTAGAAAGGCTCCAAAGAATCTAGAGTCTACACAAGCCAAAGGCCGGTTCCGTTCGTCGGTCATTATTCTCCCTGCAAGGGAAAATGGTCGCTCCGAGGTAACAGACGTCGCAACAGCCGGAACAAATATCCTTGCTAGTTTGTAAAGATTCAAGAATTGTGTCGACAGGGGCTCCCATGTAATTAGTGGATTGGAGTCCAGCGGAGACTGTTGGCGTGAAAAAAAACTTTCATCTCCGTTCTCGCAATACTTTTTGTATCTTCCGTATCTAAATGCAATACAGGATTGCTCACGGCAACAATGTGCTTTCCCAAAAATAAATTTTCTAAAATAAATTTTTCTGATGAAATGGTAATGTGCAGCGACTTAGCCAGAATGTTGTTTCCCGACGTCTCCGATTTTTTCCCCGATGCAGTCAAATCTTTTTCTATGCCCAAAGTGGCCATTCCACCTTGCACGCTTAGTTTTGGCGCCGCATTCGTAAATATCGTCAGTATCGGATGAAAATATCGATATCGGATATATCGTCGAACATGGATATCGATACAAAATAGTCGACTTCCAAAGAAAGAATATCGATATTCCGATATATCGATACATTATCGCCCATCTCTATTTGCTAGGCATGCAAAAAGAAAGATCCGAAAAAAAATGGGAATAGTTAAACAACGCTCATATATTATTGATAAAGCTTATCGTTTGCAAAAGTTTATGACCATGCGTACATAGTTTGAAGTTATTATAAGCGTTTCTGTTTTTTTTTTTGTTTTCTCCCTATGGCGCTGCCATAAAAGATATGCGGCAAATGTGAAAATGTGCAACACGAGAATGTCGCTTTTTTAATGAAGCATGAAAACACTAGATCACATAATGTGCGGCACACATTTACCTATTACGTGTGCAGACGCATACACATAAACACACACGCACGCCACATAAAGACAATCAGGCAAGGGCGCAGCCTGGCTCTTTTCTAAGGGGGACTCCATTACACGTTTTTGTTTTTTTTTTGTAATGTTTATACATAAGTTATTGTAACAGCTTTCGCAAACAACTTTTGCGATTACCATATGTTTTATAACGTTTAATCGAGAACAATCGAAAAATTTTAAAAATTGCGCCCAGTGCTACCCTGGCTACGCCCTTGCAACCAGGGAACATCTCAGGGTACACTTAAAAAAAAAAGAAAATCAGCAATGAAAGAAGATTAAAAAAGAGAAACGTCGCACATTTTCTTAGCATTTTCTTGGCGTTGTTGGCATGTTAAAAATATCACACTCGTAATTGTTTTCGTTATTTTTTTGGTGTGTTTATCACATTACTAATACGTCGCGTTGTCTTTGATTTTTTTTGTCCCCCTTGTAGTACTGTTGTTGTTGTTGTTGCCAATTTTCGCGCCTAAAGTGCGTGACTCTTAATTAGACTACAATAAATGTGTGAAAATTTAGCCCGGTGTATGTGAGTGAGTTACTAGGTGATTGGGCTTTTCAAGTTAGCAAAGCACTTGACAGCGTCTAGATGACTTTTAAAACATTAAGAACTAACGACAGTGCAACATTTTTATCTGATTTTTCTTGTCTACTAAAGTTTTACAATAAATTATATAATATAGAGCGAGCTAAGTGATAATATCTTAAGTTGCATTTGGTAATCAAGTTTTTTGCAAAATATTACTAAAATCTTGTTATCGATTAGTCTTCTCTTTAAAACAAAAAAATCGAGACGATTGCTCGAATATTGGTTGTTTGAGTTGGGTCTCATGGAAGATACAGAATACATTTTTTTATTTTTGTATTTAATGTTGATATCAGGTACAAATTATAAAATTACAAGGTTTTCAAAATTGGTGGTGATAATAAATTATCTCTATACAACTCCTTCTAAGAACTTTCCAATACGAAAATGAATTTTTTTTGGGAGAACGTAAATTTCTACCGAATTTTGATGAGAATCGAAAGTTACGTCAAGAAGTTATGCGCTTGGGCTAAGTTTCAAGTGCTTGTGTTGAGAAATGTGGGTGAAAACACGGCAAATGCGGGGGGGTGTAGGAACATGAATATTCTTACCGAAATTGGTTATTCTAGGTCATTAAGTGAAGTCAAATATTAATGTAGTTTATAACTTTATTATTTATAAATTATGTAGTTCATTTTAGACGTAACTTTTATTGTATTTGTCAAAATATTAAACGGGGAGAACGGGATTGGATATTGACATAATTCAACAAACTGTATCTTCTAAAGGACTATGCCCATCAGCTAGTAAAGGTTCGGGTCTCTTTAACTTAAATTATCCGAAATCTAAAAGCTTAATGTCTGACACGGCTACTTTCTTCTCCCTGTTACATGCATTGCACAAATCTAGAAAAACCTTTGTACCTAAAGTTAGACGATAAGAATATCGCATAAGAAGGCTTTTAAGTTTTGGGGACGTCTTGTCCCAGTAGTCCGATCTATTATTTAAATTTTTCTTTGCAATTTAAAGCATATATGTTGCGCTAGATTTCGAAGAATTTTCGGTTTTCACAGCTAACAGCTGGATTGTTAAAATCATCTGAAACTTGACACAGTTAATGCATCGATAACTTGGCCCCATAAATTGCAACATTATTCCACTTTTTCTATTATTTTTATTTATAAATTACGATTTTAACTTTTCAACGGTTAGTCGCCCTAATGCATTTAATTGCTTTGCCTCACTCTTGAAAACCAAGTAATTAACAACAATGTCTGTTTTGCCCCCGATCGTTTTGTGGACTAAATATTTAAAATATCTGCTTGTTTGGCGGTTTGATAGTTCGGTGGTTTGGCGGTTCTCTGAACGATGCAATTGCTTCCGGTTCAAATCGATTACAAAAGCGGCTGCACTTCTTTTGCCTTCCTTTTGTTGCTTTCGTTTTTTTTTTTTTTTTTTTGTTTTTACTATTTCTTCTACTTAAACGTGCTTTCTAATGTTCGCAAGTATCTCGTACTGAAGGTACTTTAGTGTGTTTATTTGTATCTGTGGTTAAGCATGTTATGTGCCGTTGAGGCTGCTGCTGTTTTTGTTGTTGTTGGTGTTGCTATATAGTTCCTATGTATGTATATATATACTGCACTAAACATAAATGAAGTGCAGATCAATTAGTGCATATGCCATTTGTTGCCTTTGTTTGAGTTATGTGTGTTGCGGTATCTTTTTCATTTTCTTGTTTTTCTAAGGAAAATTAATTGTTTTGTAAACACGTGGAAATGGGA
Source organism: Chymomyza fuscimana (assembly GCA_949987675.1). NCBI lineage: Eukaryota > Metazoa > Arthropoda > Insecta > Diptera > Drosophilidae > Chymomyza > Chymomyza fuscimana. The sequence goes on from OX465088.1 coordinate 92,263,434, forward strand.
AAATTCAGTGCGGCTTTATTGTTGTGCCCAAAATGACAACGCAGCATTCGAAGCAACACTAGAAAATCGACGATAGACAATTCCATTGGGACTGAACAGGAAAGCAAGAGAAAAAAGAAAAATCCATGGGCTAAACAAGGGGTTAAACAAGTAATTTGATGTATACATCAGGGATGAGTGTGCTACATGGACACCTTTATTGGTGTTTACAGTTTTCTTGGCAATCTTATAATTCCTATGTATACAATGCACACATTCATATTAACTTTTAATCTACATTTAAATTAAATTCTATATAAGGTACACATATAGACATACATAAATATGTAGTACATACATATATCACTCATTTATTCTGGTGACAATTGTCATATGTATATTCATAGACACGAAAAAAACACAGCACCATTAAAAAGAAAAAAGAAAATATTATTTGAACTAGAACCTGTGCGCATTTGTTCTAATGAGTTCGTTAAGTATAAGTTTTGATTAATATTATTTATGAAAACTAAAACGACAGCAACATCTATCGAAAAGAAAGCCATTAAAAATATTCTTGTATATCTTGGCATTGAATTTACTGCCCACTGTTCTTCTATTGAAGCAATTTGAGACTTAAGTAATACGATTTAGAAGACTATTCTCAAATGGTTACAACACAAAAATAAACAATTTACATTCTTTTGTTTATTTGTGGGTAGTTTTGTTTATGACTTTCACAAGTCTGAGGATAAACTTGAATAGTTATATACTAAAGAGATGAATAATTGGTCCATAAAACACTTAAAAATTGGCTTCCGATTGTTTGAGGTTAAACAACAATTTTTGAATAATTCTCTAGGAGCGAGATGATTATACCCTGTACCTATAGGTACAAAGAGTATACTAGATTTGTGCAATGTTTGTAACGGACAGAAGGAGGCGTGGCAGACCTCAAGTATTTTATACCAAAATGCTTATCATAACCTCGGGTAGCGATTGCGACATGTCCGTCCAGATGAAGTTTGATAAATCGTTTCGATATCTTCGCCCGTTCCCCCACAGTAGAAACTTAACAGAGACAAGCGGTCATGCATCTGTTTGTCAAAAATGAACAAAATCGGACAAATACAACAAAAGTTATAGTCAAAAAACTACTAATTTTACCACTCAACTGTATCAATCTTTGACTACACGTAATCATGGTATAAACTGACCTATTATCACCAATTTTGGTAAGATTATTCATGTGGCCCTAATAAGCAAACCCACATCCAAATTTTAGCGATGCGGCATCGGAATGCCAAACTTTTTTTATGTGTTCTAAAGTATTTTACTGGGTTGGTCTTATTTTTGTCTGTTTTTAATGTTTAACAGTATATTGTTAGAAGGAAAATTAAATAAGGTAAATTTATTGTTATTTGATTTTTATGAAGAATGATCGTATAGTTGGAATAATTTTAACTTGCTAAATTTAGGGAAGTAAATTATATATGTTACACGGTTTTTTATATAAGCACATTGTGTTCACGACGGTTTCATAATTTAAACTAAACAAAAAGGATTTAAAACACTCATGTCCCGTCAGTAATTGTGTTAAGCAAAATCAGGGATTAGGATGTCCAGAATCAGTCTTTTAGTTGGGACGCAAGCATTTGTACGCTTGTAGGGCAGCGCTTAAATTTTGTTTCTCAAAAACGTTTATCGATTACGTTCGTAACCTTCTGTTTTTTTCATTCATTGCACAAATCTGAAATACACTTGATCATATGGGTACAAAGTGTAAAAACATACCAATTTATTTTTATGCCCACATTCCTAAACGTTCGATACAAAACTTGGGCAGACATTAATGGGTTCAGGATATTCCACTGAACAACTCGTTCAATACTCAATCCAATAAAGTTGTTTTATTTAATTTATTGACTCAAAATATTACTTTTCCCATTTAAAGCAGTTAATTAGTTTGAAACTTATAAGCAATTTAATAGGCTGACTTAAACAATAACATAAAATACAAAAAAAAAAAAAAATGTATGAATAAAAATGTAAACTGTAGCCAGAGCCACAACATCCGCGCCTGCCGCTTTCAACTCATTAATTTAATTTTTTTTGTATAGCTTTTGTTGTTTTTGAAGTGTTTTAATTAAATTTTATGCAAATATAAGCCAATATAAAGGGCATTCGAGAAGAATATTTAGTTATCCACGTCCTAATAAATTATTTTTTTAATTTTTAACTAAGAGACATCAATATAAGCATAAACAAAGCAACACCAAAAAAACAAACAAAAAACAACAAGTAATAAAAACAAAAACAAACTCCAAAACCATAGAGCATTCAACAGCTGTCAGCAAATTATTTGCAATTCAAATGTATATTTAAGTTTATGAGTGATAAATGTTGCAGGAAAGTGTTGTTGCTTCTATTGTTGCTTGGTAAGCTTTTGTTGTAGCTGTCGCGGTGGAGGGGGATTCAAATAAACTAGTTTAGTTGCACCTCCCTGTATAAGATTTATTAGTCGTTCCACCTGCTTAGCTTTAAATGGTGGAGTCGTTACTGTTCCAAATAAAAATTTAACTAATGAAAAAAGACAAGACCTTTACAGCCAGCACACAAAGTTACAGTTAGCAAAGAAACAAACACCTAAAAACAACAGGCATAACCTGAATAAAAAAATTTTGAATTGAAGTTGACATGGCGACCGAAAGTGGAGTACCCTGCAGTTGCAGTAATCAAGGTCTAATTGGCTTCTATTAAATAAAATAAATGGGTATTTATGCCCCATCTACACCCTTGACTACGAAAAGTAGCGTAATCTTACCCAAAAGAGTTTTGTAAAAAAGCGCCAATATCTTGCTGGCAGAGTTCGAATACCTTGACGGTAGAAGTGTTCGTCTTTTGAGGCTATCCACGAATCAAGCCATTTTCCGATATCTTCATATGAATGGAACTGCTGATTAGCCAGACCATGTGCCATCGAACGGAACAAGTAAAAATCGGACGGCGCAATATCTGGGGAATATGGCGGGTGGGGTAGGACTTCCCATTTGAGCGTTCCCAAGTAGGTTTTAACAGGATTGGCAATGTGAGGCCGAGCGTTGTCATGCAGTAAAATCACTTTTTCGTGCGTCTGCTCGTATTGTGGCCGTTTTTCTCGCAGTGCTCGGCTCAATCGCATCAATTGAGTTCGATACCGTTCCCCAGTGATGGTTTCGCCTTGTTTCAACAGCTCATAATAAACAACACCGACCTGGTCCCACCAAATGCACAACATAACCTTCGCAGCGTGAGTATTCGGCCGAGCCGACGACGTGGTAGCATGAGAATTTTTCCTCTTTGGGTTGCTGTAATGAATCCATTTTTCATCACCCGTCACGATGCGATGAAGAAAACTCTTCCTTCTTTGTCGCTGGAGCAGTTGTTCACAGGCGAAAAACGACGCTCAACGTCCCTTGGTTTCAAATCATAAGGAACCCAAGTTCCTTGCTTTTGAATCATTCCCAACGCTTGCAATCGCTTGGAAATGGCTTGGCGGGTAACTTCTAATGCTGAAGCAAGCTCTTCTTGCGTTTGGCACGAATCCTCATCGAGCAATGCCTCCAATTCAGCGTCTTCGTCTTTTTGGGTCTTCCTTTACGTGGACGGTCGTCAACATCGAAATCACCGTCTTTGAAGCGACGGAACCAATCACCGCACGTTGTTTCGCTTGGAGCGGCCATCTTTTGACAAACAGCGAGAACTTAGTTATATATTTTTTTTAAATACAATTAAAGTTATCATTTCTTTAAAAAAAAAAATATTTTATTGACATGTCCAAAACTTTATCTGTAATGCCTTCAAATAGGATTATTCTTAACAAATATTTAATTTCAGTAAAAAGTTTGTTGTTGCTTACGTTGTTAGTCTGACATTTTTACCTTTATGCCTCGTTGTTAGGCTCGTTATTCAGGTATTCTTGCCTTTGTGCATTTATGCGCGAAAGTGAATACCCCAAGTGTTTATTAGTCTGAAATGAGTCTACATTAGAATTGCAGCGGCTGTAGATTGTTTATTAATGAAACAAAGTTGAATTTTGGTGTATTTTATGAAATTAAAGCATAAAAAATAGAAAGAAAGTGTATTACCGTAATAATTAATATTTTTAAGTGAAAAAATAAGTAATTTTTGCACGCATTTGTAAAATTTGAATACAATTGATTCGAATACATTTAACTAATTGTGCGACGTAATTTTTTGAATATTCTTGATCCGCTACTTGACTCTAGCTAGTATTCTGACAGACGGATATTAAGAACTTATAAGCGAACTTGCTTTCCTCACTCTATTACAAACAGTTTGAGGGCACCAATATAGCCTTTAATTCTATCAGTAAATGGTATATTTATACATATATACATTTGAGATTCTTCAAATTGCAAGCAAATGTCGCTAATCAATTTGTTTTGGATAAAATGAAAGAGCGGCTCAAAATTTTAAGAGTGGCCTGAAGCGCTCTCGCACATTCAAGAGATCGTGATAGTAAAGAAAGAGATAGAGAGTGTGAAAGAGATAGTCCTAGATAGATACATTTGCATGTTTGACCATTATGGCTACCCGAAAAGATTAATTCGTTAATATATCAAATAAAATGCGTCGATTGTAGTCGAGCCGAGGGAGTCACGGGCAGCTGATGCCACGGTATTTTTCAATGACTTTCGAAAACAAAAAATATATTTATTTTTTGCATAAAAAGCTACTCACATAATATCAGCTTAAAAATAAAACAAAAAAGTAACACTTTTGTGATGTCGACGTTGACGTGGACCTAAAATACGCTGCCGTCAACTAATTTAAATTGGTATTTTTGTTGTTGTCGGCTTAATTTGATTAAATCTGTTTGATTGCCCGACCGGTGATCCAATCGCAGTTAAATTTGGGTTAAGCAAGTTGATGCACTACGTCAGCACCTGTTTGAAGTTGCAGTAAAGCTGCTTTATAAGACACTTACTGACAATCGACTGGTTGCACCAGACTATTAAATTTCAATTCAATTTGAATTATAGAACCTTGCCAATGTTTAATAGCTAAATTGGCTTTTACTTTTTTTTCGTTAGCACATGGAATAATAAGTAGCCACGTATGTATGGTAATTACTCTCATTAGCTGTCCCGCCTACCTTAGTACATATATGTATTTAGCTTCAGCTTCAGGGTATCTCTTTCCCTTTACTTGCTTTTCTTCAGTTCACATTTATGCATATGCTTTATATCACGTGATATGCCATAAAGAGCATTAAAGATTTCATTATTATTTTTTATGCTCTTCATAATTTGTTAATTGTATCTTATGAATGACAGCCCCAAAGCGCTTACCTTTACAGCGGTATAGCTACATATAGTATCCACGTGCGTATATGTGTGTGGTCATAAAAAGATACATTCGTATCTAGGCAATCTTACAGCCAGGTTTTTTCATATATGCACATATATTTAGCTATTTTTGGTTATTTTTATAACTTGGCACATATGTCAGACGTACACCAAAAATAATTCTAAGTTTTTACATAGAGCGAGTCCTATCATTGTTGTTGTTGCTGCAGTTGCTTGTTGCGGCTTATGTTTTATGCCTTGGCGACCAACATCGTATATAAAATTTACCAACTGGCGCATAAACAAAAGTAATAATACCACAAGATAAAAGAGCTTTTTTTTTTGTCTAGACGAATTTGACATACCCTTGAGCTTGTGTATAGACGAGCTTAAGCAATATTTTGTGAACTTGACCACAAGAAACAATGTTCTCTTCGCTATGTTGTAGTAAATATTGCTTTAAAAGTCTTGCTATCCATTATTAGTAGGGTGTATGCGGTTAGACATTGGCTACCTTTGACCCAAATAGTTGGACTGGTTTTTTGACTGGTTCGTTTGTATTTTTCTTAAGCAAATGGTATAAATACTTGGCCACAGAATTATAAATATTGCCGCTACATGATACTGTGTATAGTGATGTCCTGACGCCTTAAAAGCCCTTAAATTCAAAGATACGTTTCGCTGCGTTGACAACCAGCCATTAAAACGAGAAACAAACGCATATACTCTTGGACACAGTTAGAAAGATTTTTAAGTTGTTGGGCAATTGCATAATAAGTACAAGTCCGTAAGATGGGATAAAAGATAGAGATGCGTCTTGACATCACATGCTGGGCACGCTGGCAGTGTGTCGCTCATGATATTCAGCAGAGTGCAAAAGCAATTAACATTTTGATTTTTGAAATATTTTTTGTATGCAACAACAACAGATAGATGACAGTCGCATATGACATATGTATGTATGACTTGGAACACGTCGAGTTTTGTTGCTATCTCCCAAAATATATAAGTACTAAAGCATTTTCGGACCAGCAATTGAATTGTTTTTGTTTATAGTAATTAAGACGAAGATGATGACGTCTTGGAGAAAGAGGCTGCACTTAAATTATGCATAAAAAGTGCATTACGAGTTGACTCTGTCGACGTAAACGGCTGCGCTGGCGATTTGTCATTACTCCTTCGTGTATCTTTTGGCGTAGTTGTTGAACGTGTGCCAAAGTGAAGGAATGGCAACGTCACTCAGTAGCCAGCAGCCAGCAACTAGCAGCCAGTAGCCAATACCTTGCCCCTTCAATGCCCTACCCAATTTTCTTAGATGCGAATCTTAAAGATACTATTGCCGCCATGTTGATGCAGTTAGTGCGTGATTATTTTCAAATTCGACACAGTTTTCTGAGCGAATTGTTTTTGTTGCGTATTTATTTTTACTAATTTGTTTGGGACAGTTTCGCAGTATCGGATTTTCATTGGGAAAGTCATTTCTTGTGTTTTTATTTATTTTATAGTTTTTGTTTCCCTAGAGTTGGAGTTTTACGTAATCGGCTTGAAAAACCAATGATGATGTTGATCCGTTACAGTCGAATGGTGGTTACAAACAGGCGCGGAACCAGGATTTGGGGGAGCTCGCTATAAACTGTCAACCCATTTTTCCAAATTTTGAGTGGATCTGCCACTGGTTACAAACATTGACATTTGTATATAACAAAAGCAGCAACAGTTTACCAATAAATCAGTAAAACGTTGTACATAGATTGAGATTGTTTTGCATTTAATGTTGTTGGCTACTTTTCTTGACGTTGATGGCCCTAAAAATAAACTGTCCCAGTTTGTCGTATTGCCGGCTATTTTCGATCTACTCACTAATTAAATGTCAAAATTGCATATAAAATTGCTTTAAACAAGTAATTTATCTGCTACATGAAAATTTTCAACTAATCCTGCAGCCAACGAGGAATTCTCAAAGCCAGTTTGAGTGCTATAATAAATTCTTTTTTGCTATATTAATGTGCGGAAATGAGCAGGCAAAGAATTCATTTTGTGATGTGGTTGTCATATGACTGAGTTTGCTTATAGTAGATACCATATTGTCTGGCTTGTCAGGTGATTGTCAAAATTAAGAACGACTATTTTTAATATAAGCATTTTTCTTTTCTCTCCTGCAGCATCGAGCTATGAACCAATGCAACAACTTTACGTTTTTATCGGTTCCAATTCGAAAAGAAAAGTAGACATCAGCTGATTGTAACAATTTATTTTTGAACAAAACTAAAAGAGCAGCTTTGAAATGAGAAGAAACCTTTTGACGTTGATAAGATGCATTATCAGCGGGGAAGACGAAGATGAGGATCAACAGCAGCAACATTTAAAATTAAAATCTGTTAAACAAGTCTACGATATGATAACCTAATTTACCACACACCAGCTGCAAAAAGTTTTTCAACCAAGTCAACTCAGACTCGACAACAACTGATAATAAACAAAAATACATGAAAGGGGAAGGGGCAGGAGAAGGAGAAAACCCCCAACGAAACGAAAGTAAACTTTTATTTTACGGCTCTTTTATGTTTTTTCGACGATATCCATGTGCTTGAAAGGCCCAGAAGAGGCGTGGCATACGCCCAGCCAACAACTGACACTGAGATACACGTTTTTAGTATAACATAAAACAACAACAAAAAGAGAGAATTACTTTAAAACTCTGAAATCCGAGCTACGTACTAAGCAACAAACTGAAGTGTGTTAAGACTTTTGTGAAATTAAAGTTGTAATTTTTCATGCGAAGAAACCTGCGATTGGATTGGAGGGCCCTGGCGCTGCTGGGCGCCCTCCTGTCTTTTATTATAGCCTGGCCAGGCCTGGTCTTTGCCATGCCAGCGCTAACGATGCCGAACCATGCAAATAACAGTAGCAGGAATAATAGTAATAACAATAATAATATTAATGCAATTTTAAATCATAGTAATGTAATCAATATACAAAGTGATCATAGTCATAGTAAAGTGCAGAGTGACCATAGTTTAAATCAAAATCAAAGTATTAGTGCTAAAATAAATATCCGAACGTTTACACATCAACAAAAACAGAACAGAACAGAAACTGCCATAACAAACCCAACAATAGACAGAAGAACTACAACAACCACGTCAAATGTGGAAACAGCTGTTACTTCTGATAATAATAATAATAATAATAATAATAATGATAACGCGAATGCAAACGATAATGACGATAGCTTTGAACAGAAGCTTCTTGGCTTTGTCTTCTCGGCGTTACCTAGCGATCAATTAGCCATACTCTCACGCACGGAGCGCAGCATACGTCATCATCAGCAGCAACAGCAAGATATAGAGGAAGATCAGTTGGGAGCGCCTGCTACCGCTGATAAAAATTTTATTGGTTCGAAATCGAAAAGACTGAATAACTATAGAAATAATCTACCCATAAATAGCAGTAACAATCCCAGCAATTTGGATCGCAACGAACGCTCCACGGTGTCTCATCTGGCGGGACCATCGCGCAAGATACAGCTGTATATCAAGAATCGTTTCATACAGCTGCTGCCGGATGGCACAGTTAATGGCACACCGGATGATAAAAGCGAATACAGTGAGTACAATTTATTTTTCAAATGTATCAAAATCGACTGGTATTGTATTTTAAAATAATGATCTTTATTCCTAATTTTAACTATAACTTTGACCTTCGACTGAACTAGAAAGCGGCAACCCCATTGCTTAACTACGGCCGCTACTAGATGAATGGATGGATATTAATGCGAAACGCCAAAAAACAAATGGCTATAATAACAAAATGAGCCTAAAGCATACCTCTCTGCACGCCCACTCGACATACTAAAGAGAAGCACCCTATTAACAACAAAAAGTTGAAAGTTCTCATAAAATTTGTTTGAAAGCTGCATAAAAGCGAAATACTTGCCGCTTGTTTATACAGGCGGCTGCCAAAATATCTCTAAAAAAAAACTTGATGAAAATATTTCTGGCGAGCTGTTTATGTTGAGCATCATTAAGTTAGACACTTGATTTGGCAATCTGCGGGGAAAGGAAAGTTATTGTATTACTTGCTATACTCGTAGAATATTTTTTTATATTGTATTGGTGCTAAGGCCTTGCTAAACATTAAAGATCACTATTTGGGGTGTATAAATCTTTTGCTAATGAACTATGCGGCCTGATTAGCAAGCAGCAAGTTGTTTAAGTGCTTGCATGAGTCATAATACTATATAATGTTGGAGTGGGACCAGGTGCAATGAGCACCACGGCTTCCTTGCCTTATGTAAACGTGTATCTCTTATCAATATTTTGCTCAAGACTCAAAGCACAAGTTGCCAATCAAGATGCAAAGTACTTGCCAAAGTAATTTACAGCTTGCCAAAATACAAAATTCATTCAATTTTTGTTGCTCTTTATTTCTCCCACGCCCTTGTCCGCGCACAAATTTGTACTTCAGAGATAAGGGGCAACGACAAGCGAAACCGTTAAAGAGCGCAGCCATACAACAAGTCGCGATCATGCCGCGTCTACCGGTTTTGCGCGTTTTTTGCGCGCGTCTTTTGCCGCCCTCTTATCGTTTACGCGCGTCGTGCGGTTGTGTCGTCATTGAAACGTGGCCGTCACTGAGATGGCGCATAGATATGGTTGTTTTTTATTTATTTTTTTTTTTTGTTACACCCTCTTTTCATCTTAATTTATTTTGAGCGTGTAGTTTTGCTTCTGCTTCAGGGCTTTTTTTATCTGGATTTCAACAGCCTTTTTCAGGTGTTAATTTAATTTTTTCTTTTGGAATTTTAGTCGAACTTGTTGATCAATCCATTCGATTAGACGAGATAATGCGAGTCGAGCGCGATAAGATTTTTATGAAATGAAATGGTTATAAAAGCTTTTATATTGCTCTCAAGTAGTTAATGTGTAGGTGTTTGAAAAGATTTTTACGATCGCGCTCGAGCAACAAGTCTGTGGCAATTCCTTTGACCGTATAAACACGTATAGGGTGTTTTTTTAAGCGTTTTTTTTTTCCACGCCCATTTTCAGTTTTTCTAAATCTTTTGAATTTCGGCGCCTTGCAGAAACCACACAATGGCGAAAAAAAATTGATCATATGTGAGTCTTCCCAAGGCTTGTTTAAAAATCAGAACCGCTAAAAAATCACCCCATATATTTTAACGCACACATTAAAGAGCAAATGCTCGCTATCCCGATCGCACTGGACCACTTTCACAAACACTCACAGATGAAATTATGTTTATTAACCTGGTTTATGCCAATGGCCATAAGCTAAACAACATCAATATTTACTTATTTGGCTTTTTTAATATGGTGTCAACTCTTTTCTGATTAGTCTATTAATGTTTTACGCTTGTGTGTACATGGTTTAAATGCATTTACTAAAAGCTTGAAACTTGGAAAATGAAAATATTTTCAATACATGAAAAATAATAGCTGCAGTTATAGCTCCTTAGCTGCGTTAGCCACAAATGTTTGTATTTTACGAGTTTTCTTCAGTTTCCCTTTAACCCATTAGCAGGCGGACACACTTACTGTCTAAACAATAGAAAATTGTTCAATTTTACGAGTCTTCTTCATCAACTGGCTGACCTCCTAAAGTCAACTTGACGTTGCAGTCGCTTGACTCGGTAGTCTTTTATAAATTGCTCCAAAAGCTAACGGTGCTTGGCCTGGTCAAGGAGCAAACATGTTATCCAGGGCGGTATGCCTAAAACGAAGTCGGGGCGTGCATATTTCTGGCATGATATATGACGGACGGACGTGGCTTTATGTCTTGCTGCCCCACGGGACCAACAATTATGCGTCTGATTTAGTGCGTAGAGAGGTGTGAAGTTGAGTAAAGCTGTTGTCTTTCCGACACTTTTGATAACTTAATTTACACTGTGTCTGCCGCGGCAGCTTGATGAATTCACAGTTGGCTCTATGGGCAACAGCTGGTGGGCAGATTTTTCTCACTTAACTTACGTTGATACTTTCACTGACACTCTGGGTCACTTGTCTATGCTTTTCTAAAATAAAAATGTTTTATGAATGCTCCCAATTTATACGACTGCATACCAAAATAAATAAAAATGTCAAAATAATAATGAGTTTACATTAAAAAATTTATTGTCGCATAACAAAACGCGGCTTTGTTGCATTTGTTTAAAAGAAATTAGCCATGGGGTCCAGCAGTGTGGTTTAATTTGATGTTCTTTAAAACACTTTGTGCTTAATTTTTAATGGTGCCCATAATGTATTCGAATATTTAAAGCATACCGTCAGCAAAGAACAAAAAATTTCCAAAAGTATTTAGATTATTCAAAGGCAAATTGCATAAACTGCCTAATGTAGGCCGAACACTCGTAAATTTAAGCCCATAATCATGATTAATATAATCACCAATTGGCATCAAAAGAATGCTGACCAGACAATTTCAACACACTTTAGCTATATCTTTGAAGATACATACATATAGATAGATCTAGACTAACAACCAGCTATTATATCACTCTCTGCTCACAAAACAATAAATTAATTTTTTAGTTTTTACAACAAAATTTCCTGCTCTACGTCATGACTCTTCAGGCGGAAGAAATGGAGACATACCACAGCAGAAACCTGACAGATCTACATGTCTGTCAGACAGTTTCAAAAAAAAAAAAAATAATAATAATAATAGAGTATTAAATTAAAAAAAAAAAAATTATTAAAATTTTAGTGTTAAAATCCAAGAGCACATAAAACATTTGACAACATAATACATACATATAATGGTAGAAGAACATGCATATACATACAGACCATTGTATGATAGTTGTATTTGCCAAGAACCGCCATTGGCTGCCGGAATACGTGGGTGGTGGCACTTGACGGACGGACTATTGTCAGCGCCTGGCTCATCACTTGGCCGGCGAGTGATTTATGCGCTCAGTATACCGAACTTGGGAACAGGCACTGAAAGTGTTTTGTTTCAGCTAAGATTATGTATAAGAATGAAAATTTAGACTTCTATATAGTAAGTCGCATTTGGCAAAATCGTGAATGACGACGCAATATGTCAAATGGATTTATAGTCGCCATCCCTGTCGCTCACTATTTTAACGAAGCGCACAAGTTCCGGCAGCATGTACTAGGAATTATTTTTAGAGCAATGGCAATGAACTCTATTCCGTATAGTTTTGGACTATATTGCAATAGTTGGAATTTAGTACGTGTGTATTACTCGTTAATCGTCTTTTGGCCAGGCCCTTTAGCTGTCCAGCTACTGAACTTAATTACTTTTTGAGCAACATATCTTTTGGCACCCACATCTTGCTAGCTTTATTATTTTTTTGGTTGTTTTTAGATTTGTTTATGGCTCGGTGGCATTTTTAATGACTATTACTGCAGCTACTTAAAAAAAAATCACAGTAGTTGGTGTTGTTTTTACTTCTTTAGAAGGCGACCGACCGCATTGACAAAGATGTTAAATTATGCATAAAGTAAGAAACAAAAACAAAAAAAAACGCTTATTTTTGTAATCGCTGCATTTTGTATACTTACTTATTTATGAAGTTGGGTCTGCTATATAAATTATAATGATTAATGATATTTTGCACGCAGCTTCTTCAATATCTTTTGTTGTTGCTGTAGTTATTGCCGTTGTTTTACAAGATTTTTTACGAGCAATTCATTTTCACCGGCATATACAGCAGCGGTCAAGTTGATCAGGTATCCGCAGGCTTTATATTATATTTATACCCTGTATCTGAAGGTAAGGTATATATTAAGATTGTGCAAATGTACGCAACATAGCGAAGGAGAAACCGGGTAGCCCCCAAAGATACCTTCAATATGGTTAAGAGGTCAAAATAAATTAATATAAGGGCATTTTCTTTTTTGGCGTGACGTTACGTTTTGATGTTGCAATATGCAATTACGTAGAAATTTAGTATCATAATATTAAGAAAAAATTACACCAATCGGTCTTATATATTAACAGATACAAGCAATACTATGCATGGCGTTACGTTACAAAAAATAGAAATGGGCTTTGACTTGGATGACGAAATCACAAGCTTCTTCTGGGTTATTTTTTATTTTAGTATAATTTTAGTTTAAATAATGTTAGTTTTGCAAGTTATTAATTCAAAAACCATTTTCTAGCTATTTCAATTGCCCTTTGTATCTGGCGTTACGTTACATGGCATGATGTTACTCAAATTTCGGTTAAAAATTTGTATACCTTGTACCTTATGTACAAAAGGTTATATTAAGTTTGTGCCAGCGGAACATACGGAAGACGTCGGAGACCTTCAAAGTATTACCTATGGTAGAGTAGTCGAGCTAGAGCAACCAAACTTTCAGATTACATGCCTTATTATGTCACGGCAGAAAGATCTAAAGTTTTAGATGGATAATTCGTTTGTTTGTGAAGATATCGTTATCAAATTAGGCATCCGAAATTTCTTTGAGAACTTAAGCAATATACCGAATAAGATTTCACTTACGGCATTTTATATTAATTTAACTAACTTTTCAGGATCGACCTTTAGATCTTAGGGTCGACGGCTAGATTTTTGAGATTATAAGATATATTGATATTTGGACTTTTCATATGTCCAGCCAGATTCCCTTTCACACCAAATAATCACAAAGCGTTATATTTTTTTTTACAACTTCAAATTTTCTACAAGTACGGGTTAAATGCATTTAATGAATATAATCGAACCATAAATATCGTAAATAATTGTAAAACAATATTTCAGAGGTCAGAGTTCGAATCTCTTCAGTAGCAAAAGCTGAGTTGGTAGAGTGACACTTAGGGTCCGTTCAAGTCCAAAGTTCGAGTTTCTGTCGGGGATTTGCCTTTAAACTTTCTATTTTTATACATGTTGCCTTAAAATATCATGGCACAAGGGTATCACAAAGTTGGCTGCGACCGACTTTAATGTTCGCAATATTTTTAGTTCAATATTTTAGTTAGACTTTGACACACGAAATGAAGCTCCTAAATTGATGGTATTTTTAAACATTAATTGTTAACCAATATGCTAAGCATTCGGATTTTATGACGATAGTGATAAGTAGGCTAAACTGCTTCCTTTGAAGAGCTTATCACAAAAAATACTAGTATGGTTAGATAAACGTCCGAAGCTTATGCTATTGATAGGCCTTTATAGGCCAAGTTGGGTGTAGAGCAATGCGTCTACTGTTTAAGTCATCTAAAAGTACTGGAGTACTGCCTTATCAGGTCACTTTTATTTTAGATTTACGATAGCAACCGCGATTGGTAATGATGTGCAATTAATTTATAATCCCAGCACTTTGAACGACAAATACTTTGGACCTACTTTCCCATTGCTGCTGACACATTTATGAACATACAATGTATGACGCAAACAATGCACAATATCAAGTATCGCAGCCCCAATGATGTTTTATGATAGGTGTGGGGAAATACTTTTGGCGCCTAACTGCATTTTGTGTGCCATATTATTGAATTGTGATTCATAATCCACTGTTTGAAGACAGACCTTCCTCAGAAGGTGCTCCAAGCCAAAATCTGCAGAAAACACTTGGCCATTCCCAAACTGACAAATATACCAATTATGCTTTTCGTGCTTTTTGAAATCGCATTGCAAATTAATCTCTTGACTAGCACGGATTTCAAAACAAGCCGTTTGACTTGAATTACAAAGTCATTTTTTGTAAATCTTATTTTTTCTAGCAAAACGTGAAAAACTTTTAGCGGGTTTCTATCGCTAAGCTAAGTTAATATATCAATCCAGTTGCTGGGGCTTGTAGGTGGCAATGTTTTGGCTGTTTAACACTTGTTGCCAACAACTCTCTGATGTTGACCGATTTTATAGCTCATGCCTCTAGTTTCCATTGCAATTTATGAGCTCGATACAATTTTGTCTTCTATTTAACCCAATTTTTGTTTTTATTTTTTTTAATTTAATTTTCTTTTTATGGATTTGTTTGGGCGCGTGTCTTGGTGTCTGTTTAAATGGGCTTCGTTGGACCGATGTTGTTGTAAGATTTATGATCCAAATGACCATGAACGTGATGGTATGGCCTATTGTATCTATTTGCATGAAGACATGTGAACAGATTGCATTGGTACGCAAACCGAATAAATCCATAGCAAACCAACCAAAACGCCATTTTGCTATAATGAAGCAAGTCATGTAACTACTACTATGTATACATAGTATATAACATAGTTTGTTTAGAAAGTGGTCTTGTAAGAGTTTTGTCAGGTGCGTTCACACCTATCAATTTGTTGCTGTCAGGAAAACTAACAATAGTGGAAGATATTGTTATGCTAATAAAAACTACTCGATTTAGAAAAGTTGAGTTAGTGAATGCAAATTATTATAGAAATTTAAAAAAAATAGGAAAATCTTTGAATCCATATCGAAAACTTTTTTCATAATTTGATATAAAGCAATTATATTTAAAAACAGTAATTAATTTAATTAAACTTTGTTAAAGCAATTGCAAAATTTTTGCTAAGTTTTTTACATGTACTATTTTTGTTCAGAGCCGTATACAGGAATAGGGTCCTGATATTTATGTTTCGATTTAATATAATAATCTTAATATTAATTAAAGCAATTCTTAAAAGGCAGATTTAACATTGAATGCTAATTTAGACAGCTAATAAACCTTTAATTCCTAAGGTAGTTCTATATGTACAAAATAAGGCATAAGATACTAATGGTACCATATGCAATCTGACACTTTTATTAAAAAGTTTGATTTTTTTTGAGTACGTTTATCTCACAACGTCTTTTACTTGTATCTTGAAAATTTTGTCTCAGCCAAAAAATTAAATTGAACCGTGAAAGTTTTGGTGCCATAACATTTTTCGACTTCCGATGCGAACTATATTCCCAGGCTCAACGATCATTTTTTGATAACAAAGCCCTACATTACGCCATTGCACAGTGGTCGGTAAATCCGAAATTGGGAAAAAACTTAATAAGTATAATATAATATAATATAGATTTAGGCATTTAAATTTTTTTTTCTGTTCATTCGTGCTATTTTGCAGTAGCCCTCAAAGTCAGCTGATTATTTTTCGATTTATTGTTTTACACTGAGAAAAAAAAATCAAGTATTCCTATACTTAAAACGCCATATTTCGAGCTTAATATCAAGCTTGCTAAACAAGACGCTATGCGTATATAAGTTTTAAATAATTTGTTTAAAAAAGTTGTTTTTTATTAATGAAAAATAAATTTTTAGTTAGCCCTAATCTAATTGCCATGTCTTTCGTGGAAACTAATTAAGCAATTAAAATGATGCTCAACCTCCCATTCTACTACTCGACCTCTCTTTGTATTTTAGAAAATATAATATTATGTTACGCAACAGTTAGAGTATCTTAAGAATCTCGCAGGATTGGTAATTTTGAGGCTAACCTAAAGTTTGTACTCTTAAGTAACAATCTTAATAGTTATAGTTTTACTTTTAATTAGTAGTTTAAGAAAATTAACAGCTTTAGGTTTTTTTCAATTTTCCTAACGAATTGTAATATTGTTACATATTATAAATTTAATTTAATATTTTTAAAGATCAACCATTCAGTTGAAAAGCTAAATTCAGCTAAACTCTGTATATATTTTTTATCTGTTAAAACTAAATATTAATGCCATGGAATAAAATTAAATTAATTATGCAATATTGACAAGTAAATAATATTATGCAATTCGTTCTTAATGTTGCAGTCAATTTAAAGTTAAGTCACATCGAGTAGATGAACATTTGGATTAGAGGTGGACACAAAATTATGGTCAATTTCGAATGGACCTTCCGAAAGATTAATGAAAATCTGAAATCAACACAACAAAAATTAATTACAAAACAATTTTTTGTACAAAATACGTTAAGCCTTACTAGGAAAAGGAAAGAAATTTGAACTTAATTCAAAGCATTGGACTCGAGGGATCCACATGAGACAACTTATAATTACTTTTAATCAAGTATAATAATAGATTAATTACTGTGCATCCATGAAAAATAACATGATTTTGATTAAATTAGGTCATATGAAATAGATAGGTAGATACGTTCCTATAAGATTGGGTTATTAAAGATATTTTTTGATTTTGATTTCAATCAAATAGCTTTTTTAAATCGTGCTAAATCGAATGAAATTTATTTTTACAGTAACGAGATTTATTATACAAAATGTGAAATTTTTCAATAAAGGCTATATGGGGGCAGGAGTGGATTTGCTCAGATGGGTCTGAAACCCTGTACCGCTTAACTTGGCGATGCCCACCCTGGTCTAAAACGTTGATTTTAATGAAAAATATTTTTAAAATCAAAAAACCATTTCTTAACTTAAACTACCATATTTACATTTTCATTAGGCGCAAAATATAAATAATGACTCTCGCTAATCCCTCATGGTAATTTAACCATGCTTAATCCCTCACTCCTCAAGTTATGGACTTAACAGCTGCTAAATAAGACACACAAAAATGCTGTATCCACTAGTAGTATCCAACCATCCCATTTTTGACTGTTATTAAAATTTGTATACTATAAATCTAAGTTTTCCATTTTTATACTGCTAACTGATACAATTAATTCAATATTTAATTCGCTTTTTTTTTTTCTGGAAAATGGGAAGAGGGTATTCCGATGTCGGGCACCTCTTCGACTGCGGCAATAGCTCCATTCACTATTTAAAGTTTTAAAAACAACTTTGTACTTTACATTGCTGTTCCTCAAGAAAATACAAGTTGTGTAAGTTCTACGCGTTCATTTACTTATCCACTTATTCCTTTTTATATCTTTTGCTTGGATAATTTAAATACATATCTTGCCAGTTGACTGACTAGCTTACCGAGTACTTGATGCGATTATTTCTCGCCCATGTCAAAACAATTTATTAAAGACAATTCGCCAACTTGTAAATGACATATTAATGACCACTTCACGGCAATAAGAAAAACAACAAAAACCACAGAAACCACAATGAGAGCCACCACACACGCGAAAAAAATAACAAATTGAAATTACAATGCGTGTACATACCATGAAATGACAGCGAATCCGGTTTACCCAAAACTAGTCGAATTGAGCTGCCCACATCTTGACTCAGCTCAACTGTCCGGGTCTGCATTGTGGAAGACTGACTCCTTTGCAATTTAAGCACAGCAATTTTCGCACTTAATAGCTCAAGTTTATGGCAATCGACAAATTGGTGTGCTAATCTTGGTTTGCCACTGGTCAATGGCTAGTCGAAAAATTTTGGCTTTTCAGGTCCACATGTTCGGATAGATCCATTTCGCATGCGTCACTCGTAGGCAGCGCTTAATATGCGACGCACAAGTATCCAAAGTAATAAACTGCAGCTACTGTTCGGTTACGAGAAGACTACTCCCCTATGGGGGCTTAAACGGGTTAAGTGCGTGCAATTTGCGTAGATAAAGCTAAGCCAGTGAAAAGCCGCTGCCCGAGAAAATTAATTCAAAGCAAGCCAAATGACTTCCGTTCAAAGTCAGTGACGACAACGATGATATTGGTGAAGTTTTAAGACATTCCCAGGTCGGACTAATGGGATGGTTGGATACTACTAGTGGATACAGCATTTTTGTGTGTCTTATGCAGCAGCAAGTAGGAAGTGTACCCAATTGAGGTGATGACACACACAGTGTGTCTCGTGTGTGTTGATGTTATGCAGTCTGTGTCGGCATACGGATACACATACAGATACAGATACTGATACAAATACAGGCCCAACAGGGCCGCACAAAAATTCTAATGGCATGGCATGCGTGCAACGTGCCACACAGTTGCGGTTGCAGCGACTGCTAGACAGTGTCTGGGCCATTGACTTGCATTCTATGCATTTGTAAGCGTGTGTGTGTGTGTGTATCTGGGCTTTATTTAAACTAATTGACGCCCGCCGTTGCAACTGCAATATGAAAGGTGTGCGGGCAGGCGGGTTATGTTGCAAACACCACCCGCCGCCATCCACAGTGGCTGCAACAGAGGTGCAATTGGAAAAGTGTCAATTGTTTGAGTTTGTGGATGGACTGAGGAACTGCTTGCTCGCTCGTTCATTGATGCGCGTCAAAATGAACAATGAGTTTCAATTAGTAGATGCATGCTACTCCAGGCTGCATATTCATAGCTGCTGTACGAGTGTGTACCACCAAGTAGATCCATATGGAGCGGCAAACCTTAGTTAGATTTGCTACTACACACTTATGAAGTGCAATAAGGAAGCGTTTCAATGGCTTGCTGATTGAGGTTCGCGTTAAGGTATTTAATATTTCTATGTACCAGCCAGAATGGGCCAATTGTCTACACCAGAAAAATCAGTAACAATTCGGATATTGATTAAGCTATGCATGTCCGAAGAGACACCAAACTCTCAATAGGGAATCCAAATTTTACCACTTTAAATGAAGTTTATAGCACTGAATCGATATGTACTCCCATTTGAAATCCCATACCAGGTAAGGCTTAATCACATTTATGTCAAGACAAATACACCCCAAATCCGTACGTCCTTTTATATTCATTTCGAAACATTTCGACTATATTCTTTCCTGCAACTTCCCTTCATTTCTACAGTACGCTGTAACAACAAAGGTCGCTGCTCGAATTCGCTCCTGAAAACCACAAAGAGGCTACGTGAAACGAAAATTCCTTCGTTTTTTAACTTTCCTTGGTCGATGAGTTTTTTCAGCAGAATACCCGTTCCGTTACATAGTTTTTGTTGGCTTAGTTCGATTTTATAATTAAAATTAATTAAAATAAAAAGTAGGCCACTGTTTTAGGCTAAATTTTGAGATAGTACTTCAATAGTACCTACTATTTGGGGCGGAGACAAATCTGACAAATGAAAGATCATTGAAATCGGTACAGCTATTTTTACTTATAAATAGTGTAGTCACTATAGTCTAGTTATACATATATGTATAGGAAGATTATCATTTACTCAGTGCTTTCCATTCATATTGAAGCGGCAATAAAAACTAGAAGTTTCATTAGATGCATGGAAAATTTTTGTTCTTCATTCATAACCTTAATATTAACTTGAACTCTTTATTAGCTGTTCAAAAACTTCAATTTACAATGATACTTGTTTTTAGCAGAGTTCTTTCTTACTTCAAAGTTTAATGATCATTCAATCATTTCGATCATATTCGCAGAAGATCAAACGATTTCGACGAGAGGGCGTGAATTACTTCCGTGCATGTTGTTGAGCGGGTGATGAGCGGTTGCTCTAGGCCCTGGCTAAACTACATTTGGACGAGCATTTTATGGGCGCCACTGAAAAGTTGAAGAAGAAGAATTTAAAAAGTTGGCTAGCTCCTAGGTAGCTAGCTACTAATTGCAGTTTATTTGTTTTCAATGGCATTTTTTGGTCAATACAATTCCGAAGTGCTGGCCGTGGTCAGGCGGATACGCTATGATTTGTAACGAGCCTGCTTATTTGCCATCACCTGCGGTCATTTCTTTATTTAGATAGGCCAAACAAATAAAGTTCGTAAGTTGAGAGGAGGACTATTCAGATGTGGAGGCTTGCTTGTTGCATACTATACCATAGATTCAAGTTGTGGAAGGTGCTGCATGAAGAACTTTATGACAGTGAAAATGAGCAAGACCACTGCTGATGAGATGATGCATCAGGGATCAGGGTTATTACAAAGGCAAATAAACAACATAACGCTGTAAAGGCTTGAATCGAAGCAGATAAGTGAGGCATATTTTATGACTCGGTTTTTTTTTACGACTTAGAGATTGCATAACGAGTAGACCGGCTATAAAAATCATTGACCCAGTGTGCACAAGAAATGTGTAAGAACCAAGCCCAGCAAGCTACTGACCCACTAAGAAAATCATGTCAACAAACTTTCAAAATCAACTCGGACATGGGATGAAAAATAAAGAGGAAGCAAACAATAACTTAAGTACTGCGTATGTTATAAGGCGACCACCCACTTAAGTTAAATGTTCAATTTAGTTGTTTATAAACGGCTAAGGAGTTCAATCAACGGCATAAAATGTCTCTTTCAAGAGGGTCCCAGCGTAACTTGGCTTGTCGACATTCTTTTCCAGCTGCGCAACAATTGAAAGTGCACCTCAACCTGGCCAGCCCCTGGGGCTTATAAGCGAACAAGTTGCTTAAACCTTTTTTGCTTGTCTTTCTCTTTTCCTGATTGGCAAGACAATGTTTTGATTACTTCATTAGCAGCAGTAAAGGTGGGTTTACATTTGGTGGATGGGTGGACGGTGTCCCAGTTCGCTGGTTAGAATCGTAAATAAGAGACCCATTTGGTATAGATTGGTCATTGACTCGGCAACAATAAAAAATAATATTTTGCAATATTTAATGCTGCTTTGAAGCGAAAGATAAGGTTACACGACGCCCACTAAATGTCGTGCTTCACTAATTGAATGTCGGACAGATGACGACTGACTATTGTATTTGAAAAATTGGCTGCATGGAATTGTATGAAAATATATTGCAAATATGGTCACTTTGTAGTACATATTAGTCAAAGTCAAGCGTCGTTGGTGTCTGCACTGCATCCATTGTTTGGCTCGACCCATGATTTAAGGCGTGATCAAGTTGGAAGCAATTACAAGTTGCGCATATTATTTTGACAGATGGTTGACAAATGTCACAAGATTCCAACTGTCTCTGGCGTTGTCAGCGCGTGCTATGCTAATTACCTTTGTAACGTCTGTGACAGTTGTGACAGTTTGCATGACTACTGAGCACGCCCACGCCTAACTCGGACAAAGTGATCTATGGGTTCTGCGGACTCTGATGCTGTGCCAAAATAGAATCGCCCACTATCTGACAGTCGCTGCACAACACTATGCGTAATCTAAAGGTGTACGCTCTTAATCTTTAGCTTAAACACGGTTTGGGCCACCATCAATTCATTGAACTTGGCAGCCACTTCAGCTGGCAATAAAATTTTTGTTTGGCAGTCCTAATAATCATTGTAAAGCACAGCACATTTCCACTTTACTTTTATCTAACACGCTGTATCCGTGGGTGTTCCAACAACAAGCTACTTATCATACAAGGCAGCTGCTACTTTGTTAAATATACCTATGTATATGTATGTACACACTAAACCATGTATAGTATGTATGCAATACATGCTTTATGAAATGATGTACTTAAAGCGTGCTCAATTATCCACTATTAAAGTATTAACGGCACTTGGAGCAAATGTTTCTCCCGCCAAAAAAAAAAAAAAAAATAAACTGTATCCCTCAGTGCTCTTTCGTTGCTGGGAGTTGATCTTGATGAAGACGTGGGGCGTGCACACGACATTTTTGTTGCCGTATGCAGTTCCGAACTGTTGATAGAAAACTCTTCGTATGCAGAAGCCAATCCAACATGCAATGTATCCCTAATGTGTATGTAGATCATTGTAATACACTTACACATAGATACAGATACAGATACCGATACAGATTTGTTGCTGCTGGTTTCAGCTCAATCACTTAAGAACTTGAACAAGCGTTGAAAACTTAACATCAATCAGCTGCTGGCAAAGTGTTTATGCGCAGCACGAAATCTGTCTAGCCCTAGTTTTAATTTTTTTTTATTCCGATTTCTGCTTTAATTGCTTTGAAATTCTTAGACGTTCGATCATGTTAACGATAAGATCTTGATCTCGTTTAACGGTGCTTTGATTAAATCCAATTTAATTCAATGCAATTCAGTTTGAATTCGTTTTCGATTCATTTCATTTGATTTGACTCGATTTTCTTTTTTTCTTTCTATTTTTTTGTTTGAGCTACCAGTTTTCCAGTGTCCCAACCTGTTGATTTGCTTATCAACATACTTACTCTCTTGCTGCTGTTGCAGTTGTTGTAACTTATGTTGTTTTGGTTGTTGTGCTATTGGACTTTCCACACCAATGGCAGATAGTAGTTACTGCGACGCGTCGGTAAGAAATCAATGCTATCGCATTACATCAGTGCCCGATATTTGCATTTCCCAGCAATCTCTCACTCTGTATGTGCTGGATGGGGAGGGGATTGATCTATCTATGAGTCGTGTAGCTAATGAAGACAAATGTCAAGTTGTTCAATCGCCTGGGCGGTCTTCTGTCTCCCACTTTTTCTTTTGTCTCAAGTGACATGTACATATAAAATTTTTGTAAGTCCATTAATTGAAAATCTTCTAAAATCAATAAATACGACAAGATATAAATTTGGCAGCTTTCTTTTCAACGCCATTTTGTTGTCTTTTCCTAATTGATGATTACATATTACGATTATTCGGTTGTAGTTTCTGTGGCTCACCATGAATATGCCGTTAAAGCTATTACTCTTGAGCTTCCCACGCATGCCAATAGTGTCAATAGTGAGCCGTTTTCCCACGAAAAGTGATTTCTTTTAGGTTTCGCAAAGATCACACCAGCCGTATAGACCCACAAATCAAAATGAAACTTGCCATACCATGTGGGCTGAGTCCATTTGACTGCAACTGGCAACTGCCAACAGTAACTTCGCATGACGAACGATGTGGCTGGGATGGCAAAGCGCTAATAGAAAAAACATCTTTGGACAACTCAAGAATCCAAAAGAGCGTTACATTTTAGGTGTGAAAAGCAAGCACAGAAAGAGAACTAGATCTGGCTAGTGATGATACACACCTCAGTTGGACTGAAAAAAGCGGGCGGCTCAAGAAATCGCTGGGCGAACAAGAAATCTCCATGGAAATGCCATAAATTAAAACTAAAAGCGAGAACGATCGATTTCTGCACATAAATAATGCCCAGAGTCGTTTGAAATGACGCGACTGGCAAATGAAATGAAATAGAAATTGAAATGACCAACAAGTTGGCCAGGATCAGTACTTATCGTTAGCAATGAAATCGCAAGGAGTTGGGTCTATGATACATTTTTCTATTAGCCAAAGTGCGCTCACGTACCCAACCAGTTAGCCAGGTACTTAGCCAAGCCAACCAATGTCGATTGGCAATTGGCAACCGACAATAGTCGCTCTTTGTTAGCGCCGACAATGCAACCAAGCGATTATAATCGCGCGCAATGTCTGCATAATTTATAAATCCATTTTAATCAGCGCATACGCGCGCATATCCGTCGCAGCACGCGCAGTTACTTTGTCTGCATTTAAATGGCCGCCTGGCCAGGATGCAGCCACAACAAGCTCCACATGAACTTGGCCTAGCAGTGCCAGACATAGCAGCCGCAGTACTACTTGAAGCGGAGCAGCAGTAGCAGCAGGTGTTAAGCCAAGTAGATGAACGCCCGACTACGTGCCCTAGGTGTGTTAATATAGATCGCAGACGTAGCTTTTCGCATGGTCAATGCCGAACCGCAGACAGGAGAAACTACCTACCACTTTGCTCATTGAGTTGTCAACGTCGCGTCGTCGAGCCGCCATGGTTGGGCTCATGATAAATAGCCAGCAATTATGTCGTTTGGTAGAGTTCAAAGGCAGAGGAGCCGTAAATGCATCAGCAGCAAAAAAATAGTTGTACAGTCGATAACAAGTACTTACACGTTTTTCCTCTCAAAAAATTATCATTTCTCAAAGAAATATTTATTTCAGTGTAATTGGAAAAAGCAACTTATATAAAATTTAAGCGACTCAGCTGCATTTAAAAAACTTAAATCGATATTGCTCTACCTCTAGAAACTCTATCTGAGATCTACATAGCTTAATCGCTACCCTCCTTTTGCCTGATTCATATTTTGCAAAAAGCTGTATAATACTCTTAACTCCATGCGTACAGGGTATTAAAAATGCTAATTGAATAAACACGCCGCCAAGTATGGTTTAGCTAGATAAGACGACTTCTTGGTAGTCGCTATAGAGAACATTTCGGCTACTACTTGAAAATCTTGTGACAAGTTGGTCTAATGGCAAAAATAAATACATTTGCACACAGACAGACACAAAAAGATTAGTTAGTTTTTGGTATTTGTACCAAAGCGAAAATTAACTTACGCACTGGTATTGCAAAAATGATTATTTTTCATGCAGATTCGTAAACATGGGGATTTGTAATGAAATGGTGTAAAATGCATAAAATATGCAACACTTTCAAAGTTAAACTATTTAAACGTACGAACTAGTAACATTTGAGAAACACGTTTGACCAGTTATATTAAAAAGCCGCTGAGTGATTTTGGATGGGAGTGAGCCAAATTTTGATACCCTGCGTCGACGATGTACCGCATGTCAAAACCCTATAGGCTTAGGTTCAATGTAACTATTGTTATAGGAAAGATAGATATAGTATATATATATATATTTCATTGGCTCTTTTGCCTCGACTTGGATGCTCATATGGCAAGACAGACGGACGAACAGACATTGCAAAATCGCTACCAGAGTTATTACCCTCCATCCTCAGTCTAATTTAACTAGTATGTGCATAAGGACGAAAGATGTGTGCATCACGTTCAACAACGATTAAAATTGTCCTGAAACTACATAGCATATATTCATTGTTTGGTATGCTCGAACAATCTAATGAAGAATTAGAATAAATTACACCCTAGCCTGTACCACCACATTGCAATTAAATCCGATATATTCCTTAAGATCTCCAACAGATATTTTACTTGCCAAATTTGGTTACGATATTTTCATAAACAAACAAAAATTACGATATTTTCATAATAAAGCGAAAAACAGACGAATTTTGCACAAAAAACGTTTTTTCGACCGATCCGTCCTATGGGGGGCTATATAATACAGTCAACTGAATTTTATCAAATTTGGAAAATGCTGGGGAACTCTAAAATACTACTAAACACCAAATTTGGTTACGATATCTTCATGAACACACGACACACAACGAATTTTGCACCAAAAAGCGTTTTTTTTGACCGATCGGCCCTATGGGAGCTTTATAATATAGTCAGAGAAACTCTGAAAGCTATATAATATAACCCTGATATCCAAAATATAAAATAAACTTGTCTCCCCTGATATAATAACGCATCTAATCTGAAAATTTGGTTGCTCTAGCTCTTACCATCTCTAAGATCTAGGCATTCATATAGACAGAAAGACGGACAGACGGACATGGGTATATTGACTTCTCTAGTCACCCTGATCATACTTTAGGTAACTTTGGGGGATCTCCGATGTCACCTTCTGTACGTTACATACATATTCGGCTTGCACTATACCTTTTCTACCACAAGGTACAGGGTATAATGCTGGGGAACTTCTAAAAGGTTTAGTAATGGAATATTGTTGAAAATTAGCTTTTAATCAATATTATAAAGACGGTGGGATTCCTTTTTATAAAAGAGAGACTTTATTTCATGTTTGGTGTTGCCTCCAAACATGAGTCTGCGGGGCATTGTTTTACCCTAATTACGACGCGTTATTTTTATAAACTTTTCTCCACATGCTCGTCGATTCGACGAAGGCGACTGTAATTAATTATCACAGTTAGGTACTTGAAAAGCAAACTTTATACATTTGAAAATGCCTCTTCATTTCGTGATTACTTATAAAATAATAGCTATTAGAAAAACATTTAAACAAAATCAAAACTATTCAACCTTCAAAATTCATGTATGGATTAACATGAAAAATACAAAAGTTTTGCAAATAATGTTTGTTTTCTGAAAGAGGTACAAAGCTCAACTTTGTGTTCCACAAAAGCGCTCTTCCCGAAACTTTTGGCACGAGCATTTTATCATGCGATACTTTTAAAAAATTTTTTTTGGCTCATATATTTATATTATTATTATTTATATTCCCTCGACGTTCTAGATATTATAAGCTTGCTCTATATATTGAGTAGGTATTACAAGTCGATTCTTCAACCATTTTTCATTATCTTTACAATTTAAAGGTGTTTCCTTAATTTTTGCAATTAAGCATTGGCCATCCATAACGTCATGACACATTGCTGCACATTTGATCAATGGATCAACTCCACCATTCCGTTGAGTTGGTTGGTCTCCTCTAGTTTGTGCTTCTGATAAATTTTTTTCACTAAGCTTGTTATCTTGTATAACATAGGCGTTATCTGCATTATCTTTTCAAAAATCAAAACTGTTTTCGTCATCGCTGTCGATCAGACTTAGAAAAGTTTTAATCTGATCATATGTGAGAGGAACGGGATTTTTTATAGATATCTCATGTATATCATAGACAACCGAAAAGAAACCCGAATGCAATAGATAACATATCATATCTGCAAAATCAAAAATGACGTCTACTGTCGGCTTAACCTTTCAACAACAAAAACTACAAAAATTTTTAAAACTAGTGAGAATAAACAAAAAAAAATTTTTTAATGTTCGTCAATTTGACTAAGGTTTAAAAACAGAAGAATAACTGATATCGCGATAATATAATGAAAAACGGTCACACGTTACTAATAACATTAATAGCTATTAATGCTATTAAAGTTATAACATAAAAAGATAATATTGAAAGGAGCTTCTAATATAGATAAGGCCCGAGATGAAATTCGCTATTCTGTTACATCAAGGGTTATCAAAGGTTCAAATAAAAATAGTGGGAGTGGTAATTCTTTTAAAGCTATATTTTCAATGATTTATTTATTCAATATATTTTTTATCACTCAAAATCATTTTTATTATAGTAGTAAATATTTTAAGGAAGGCAATTTAGATTAAGACTGCTGACAAGCAACAATTTTTCAGACATATGATGACATACATATGTTCAAAAAGTCAATTAGTTAGAGTTAAAGTATTCAAATCAGCTTCAAAAGAAATTCCTCGCTTTTGCACTTCGCCTCTTAAGTCGTTCTCAAAGCAACCGACTGCCACCTTATTCTCACAGAGTTTTTTTTGATTCCACCAAACTTCTTAATAGAATTAGTTTTCCATTGCCTTCCAGAGTGACTTGTAACTTGCTCCCCTTGCCTTTACAATTTTGATTTGCATGTTCCTTAACGACTCCTATATTCTAAATATAATAGTTTTTACAATCTCCTATGTTTCGAATGGTTCTATACTTCTATAACTTTTTCTCTCTTAAGTCATCTTGACTTGCCTTTAAGAGCATCCTTGATTAATCCTGCAATGTGAGTCATCCATTTTGGTCAACTGCACTCTTTTGACTTTTTATTATAATTTTTTTTTTTTCTTTTTTCAACATTATTTTAAAAAAAAATCGTAAAAAATTTCACCCAACGGTTAAGTTTCACCTTCCTCTTCTTTTTTTGATACTAATTTTTTTAATGTTCTTAGGTCAACTGTACATTTTTGTAGCCTTTGAAATGCAAATAAATAAATGTTTAATTTTTATTCGATTATACCCCATTTTCCCTTTACATCCATGATTCTGAATTCTTTTTTATTTAGATACATAATTAAATATAAAATTAATATAAGAGGACCACTTTTTGTCTCTTCCTAAAAAATTATTCGAAATGTTTTTTTTTTGCCAATTGAATATAACTTAAAATTAAAATAAAACCTAGTTAATATATATATTTATAACACTCTTATAGTCTCCGATGAGCGCTCTAGAATCAAAATTAATTAATTTAAAAAAATATTCTTTTACGAATAATTAAAATGATGACACTATTTGATGTTTTAACCAACGACTGTGGAAACAAGCAGAGGAAGACTCATACTTGATGGTTTTAACAAAGCATTTATGTGTTGACTGCCATTCAAAGAGTATTGAAGTTTCGATCGAACTTAATTTTGTATTTTAAAATTTTTTTTTCGTTATTTTTTTAACTTTTATTGCTAAATTGTGACTCAATCAATTGCCAGCTATTGATCTTGCACTTGTCTACAAAAGAGAAGGAACTATTTGAATCTGATTTGATGCACTCTAGTTTATGCCATATGCCAATGTATCTGTATCTGTTTATTGTGTATCTGTCATTCGGCTAGCAAATAAAGCGCGAGTTAAAGTTCAGAACGCATTTTGTGTGTTACCAGTGCCAATTGTGTGTGATTATATGCGGAATTCATTGTCCATTTGCACTACTAACTTACTGTAAATCATAGCCAAGTGATAGCCAATTGGCCGTAGGTCATTGTTGTGCCATAAATTTTGCGGCCAACTATTATGCAAAATTCCATTATAGGCAGGCAGGGTCATTAACTGGCCTAGGCTGACTTCTGGCACACGGCCCGGTCAAATTCATAAATCAGTGGTCCCAAGAATGCAGCAACAGATCATTGGACTGCAGATAAATTGATGATAGAGCCACGGCAACGAAAACAGCTGCAACCGCAGAATTGACTAATAGTATTAGATATTCCCGACTTGATAAGCATTTTGTTGCTTTTTAATACTTGCTCGCCAATTGCAATCAATTATATTGATTAATAGTTGCTCTAATTGTTTGTGCAAAATATGCTTATAAAACTATTTCGTAAGTTTGATCAAAAATGGGGCGAAAAAAATATACTTAAAATATTTGCCATTTGATTAGCACCAAAGAGCGTAAAATTCGCGGCAATGCTTTTGATATCACTATCGGTTATTGCACTTGATACTCGATAAGCACAACTCATGACACAGACAAGGCAAGGTAGTCAGTCAGCTGATGTGAGCCAAAATTCAATTGAAAGTTGGATAAGTTGGACAAGTTGGACACGTCGACAAACAACGGCAGACAACGTAATTGATTTATCTAACGCCATTCAGGCATTTGCGCTAGCCAATTACTTAAATACAGATACAAGTTTGCTGCTGCACTTGTTGGCAACATGCTGCGTCAACATGCAGACTGCTGATTAGCTGTTGAGCTATTAGCAAACATAGACAAATGTGCTAGTATTTTAATGTATGTATCTACATATGTATGTGCAGATATATATCTGAGCTGAGCTAACTAGAAGACTGTGGTTAGTTGCTTTTCGTTGATGGATTCATTTGGCAATCGGCAACATTGTGTAAACAAAGGTGCCTGCCACCCAGAGCGTTTGAATCCAAACGGATTGACACTGACAGCTAAGCACTTGACTTGCCACAAACAACAATAGCAACAACAAGAGTAAAGGCAAAAAAGCTCAAAGGTTTCATTGCTTAGTGTCAGTTCTTGATGGGACAAACAGATTTATAATTGCAAGACATCTATCTACAAGTGCAATATATGGATACATATAAACTTACATAAGTACTATATTGCCATATTGCAGCTAAATGCCTTGCGTGCTTGCTTTAAGTAAATAAATAAGCGCCTTAAGGTTGGCGCGTTGACAACAAGCCTGGCCAGGAGGCAGAGACATGCGACAACCAACTATCTACACATACATGCACATATGCATAGTATATGTCGCAAAAGAGCCAAAGAGGACAAGTGTGTAAATTGAAACCCATTTGATCTTCGTCTTCGGGTGTTAAAACACAAGCTCAGCAAACTAGAGTGGCATCAGAATCAGGCAATCTGGCTAAGGGACCACCGACTGTGAGCCGATCATTTAGCAGCTACTAAAACAAAACCAGACCGACAAGGATGACAACGCTATAATACGTGTATGTATACGATATACATATACTATTGTATAAGTATGTACATATATGTATATAAAACGTTCATTCGAAGCAGAGTAACAATGAATTGAATAAAAATAAAAACGCCATCAAAACAGGCAACAAATATGCGTAATTGAGGAACAAAGCAGCAGATACGAATTCAGGACGAATACCTACAACTACTAGCCGTAGGTATACACCAAGCAAAGATACAGAGATACAGAGAGTTGTGGCACAGCTTGATGAGTGGCGACTGAGAACTTGCTGACTGCGCGCCTGCGCTTTGTGTCTGGCTCCGATCACGCCTCACGCCTTATGCCACCACGCCTTGCCTGCCGGCGCTAAACGAAACTTCACAGCCCAACAATGCGATAAATTACCCGGCAGCTAATTTAAATGGCAGAGCGGCACAGCGCAGAGTAGATCGTTCTACAGCCATAAAAACCCAATCGAAACTAGATCTGATTAACTTTGATTTATCGTAGGTGGCGATGTCTGTGGCATAGGCTAAGGCAACTGTCTGCAACCCACTGCTAAATTTAGACGCACCTCAGCTTCATTAGGCCTGGTTAAAAGGGTCAGCAGGAGCAGCAAGCGCGCAGGTTAGGCAGGCAATAATCTACTCGGTAACTTTTAAATTGAATTGTAGACACAGCTGGATACGGGCGTAAGTTTGAGTAATGTGCGGGTGTCAATGGCAATCGGCAGGGTCACATACTTTTACACTATGCTACAAACAACATTTACGCTCAATTCCTTACCAAGCCACCACCCAAGTTCTGCGCTCTTAACTTTTATTATCTACCCAAGAAACTTCCGCATACAAGTCTCATTGCCTATTTAAAAAGTTTTCCTAGCAATTTGCATGCAAATTGTCGACATTTCTTCTCTTGTTATTATTTCTTTTATTTGGCATTTGCAGTCAAGTTTAAGTTTAAACGCGGCTCATTACCATAAGCCCAAATGCTTTTATTTTACTATTATGACAGGAGCACGACTTTGTCAGCCTACACACGCAATTTGAAGGCACAGTTTTTTGCCATCTCGGAAAGTTTTGGGTTACAATTTTATTTCTTTCTTTTCCTCTTCTCTACTATGTAGTACATACAGCAGCCACATTTGCATGAGGCGCAGAAGAAACGTGCCCTAGCGTCACCTAGGTGTGCCCATGAGAGTTTTTTCAAGTATCTTCGTCATATAGTCGTACCTATGGCTAGTATAGTAAATAATGGTTGCATGAGTCACGCTGCCAATTATCAACTTGTCAACTTTGTCAGCCTAGCCAAAATGTCACCAAAAAAACGTAGCTGAGCAGGATTCTAGCCAAATCATTTACTAGGTAATGTGTAGTAGCTACATCTCTTTTTTATGGCCGGCCATTCAGGTTAAGCCCAATTTCCAATTAAAAATTATGAACTTTTGCATATTGCATGCCGCACATAAATCGCGTGAGAGCTGCGCATAAGTTTCGCCTTTTGAAAGTGAATGAAGCAATTTGTCAATTTAAAAATGCAATTAAAGCAAACAAGTCTCATAAAAATTACATAAATTAACTTCAGTAGCACATTTTTGTATCTCCGAGATACATCCAGATTCCATCCGCATTGATCTTGGCACATGTTTGCCTTAATTAAAGTGACATTGGACAAAAAAGCAAACGAAAAGAGCGCAAAAACTTGGGATGGCAAAAATGTTCGATCGATTCCGAAAGCCAAGTTTCCGTTTCATTTGCGAATTTACAAGCTGTTTTCAACACAATTTTAAATCAGTCGAACAACACATAAAAGTTAAGGTCATGCCACACAACAGTTCACATTAATTGCAACGATTCGTCCTAAAATCCGTAACAGTAACACGTACGCTCCATTAATGTTATGGGCTCCTCTTCCCTCCCAGCCCAGCTGGCATGCTAATGAAGCTCAAGCTATGCAATTAGTTCATTGTTGAAATGTTTGTGTAGCGATTTCTGGTATTACCAATGGACTTGCAAAGATTGGCACAGGTGCATCACTTTTATTTTATTGGTTATAAATTTTCAATAAATTTATGTGTATAAGACATGACCAACGGCCAGTTCTCATTTTATAGTATGTCGGTCATTGAGGCAGTCGACTTTAATACGAATACAAACTGTTGCCAAACGAATGCACTAAAAAAAAAAATGTAATACAATTGATATGGTGCCCGACAGTGAATTATCCTGTACCCTTTTTAACCCTCAAAAAAAGGTAAATAGATGCATAAGAAAAAGTTAAAATTGATACAGATGCAAGTTACCACGACGCATAAGTAGCTCTGACAAGTTTCAGATCATAATAAATATTAAGCAGTGTAGCTTAAAAGCGCAAAATTCTACAACTGGGAAACGGAAAAAGATATTGAAAAAATTCAAAAAACTTTATCTTTTAAGGGCTATATGCAGCAGCTGATAAGTAACAAGCTCTTATAGTGCCCGAAATCTAGTTCTTTAAACAGATGATAAGCATTTTGGTATAAAGGACTTGGGGTCTGCCCCACTTGCACAAATTGTGGCACTCATCGAATGATGTCCGAAAGGCATATGTGGAGTAGTGTGCTAGAAAACACGGAAAATATTTTGCGGGCCCATGAAGGATCACATCGAAAAAGAGTCAATTTGGCTTTGTTTATTAGGGCCACACACATAAGGCTACTTTTAAAATTTCGTGACTCTTTTAACTTTTGTTTCGTGAAAACCGGCCAAGGTATCGAAATAATTCAACAAACTTGACCTGAATAGTGAACATTCGCTTCTGTTGGTAAAGTTTTGTGTCTCTAGCTCTAGTGGCTTTCGAAATTTAGGTGGAAATACGGACGGACAAACGAGCATTGCTCAATCGCCCCAAAAGTAATGATAATTATTTTGGCATATATTAGGGGAAAGGCTTGTAAGTTGTCACAGCTTGTAAGTTGGCACACCTGGTCAATTTTGATGTTCCAGCAACGAAAAAACCACAATTCCACCAGTCTTCAATTGCAAATACGCCGTAAACAATTTTATTGTGTGTGACAAAATATAAAAAATGTTTTTAAGGAAATCGGAAAATAAAAAACATTATTTTTGATTGCGCTCAAAAAGTGATCAAATCAAAATAAAAGATGGCGTACATTAAAGTCGGGCGCGGACGACTTTGGGGTACCCTGTACCACAACACTGCATTTAAGTCCGGTATATTGCTTAAGAATTCCAAAAGACATCTGATTGCAAAATT
Source organism: Chymomyza fuscimana (assembly GCA_949987675.1). Lineage (NCBI taxonomy): Eukaryota > Metazoa > Arthropoda > Insecta > Diptera > Drosophilidae > Chymomyza > Chymomyza fuscimana. Next base: position 92,297,458 of record OX465088.1, read on the forward strand.
TGTTTACGATATTCTCATAAACAAACGAAACGCAACGAATTTTGTGCACAACACGTTTTTTGCCCGATCGGCCCTATGGCAGCTATATGATATAGTCAACCGACTTTGATCAAATTTGGTTTAGTGCTTGGGTACTCTAAAATACTGCTGAACTTTTGTTATGATACCTTCATAAACAAACGAAATACATCGAATATTATTTTAAAAAAAAAATTTTGGCCGATTGGTCTTATGAGAGCTATATGATATAGTCAACCGATTTTTATAAAATTTGGTACAGTGTTGAAGATCTCTAAAAAACTTCCGAATGCAAAATTTGTTTACAATATCTTTATAAACAAACGAATTATCCATCTAAAACTTTTGGTTTTTTTCGAGGTCCTATGAAACACCCCTATGGGAGCTATATAATGTAACTCCGATATCGAAAAAATAAAATAAACTTGTCTCCTATGGAATAATAAGAGACCTAATCTGAAAGTTTGGTTGCTCTAGCTCTTACCATCTCTGAGATCTAGTCGTTCATAAGGACAGACAGACAGACGGACATGGGTATATCGACTTCTCTAGTCACCCTGATCATACTTTAGGTAACTTTGGGGAGACCCCCGTTTCCTTCTGTATGTTACATACATTTTCGGCTTGCACAAACTTAATATACCCTTTGTACCATACGGTACAGGGTAGAAAAATGAAGGAAAATATATGTGCTGGAACTGAAATTCAATGAACTTTCATAATCAAAAAAGGTTTTTGGACATACAGTGAATAGACAAATTTTTTTCAATGCATTCCAAAACAGCTTTCAAAATGTAAGTTGTCACACATCTATTTTAATTTTTTTACATTGCTATGTTATTTACATGATTTTTTTAATTTGAATTGTTTCAAGTGCATTTTTCTGCCATCTTCGGATATATTTTTTCAATATTTTCCGTAACAATTCATTTTTAGTATGTCGACCAAGAAAAAGCGATCACAAAAAAACCACAATTTTGACTTCTCTGGAGAGCTAAATTTAAAATCAATAAATTTTCATAAATTTTAGCAATAATGCTTTTTTATTTCAGTTTTCTTAAATTTTCAGCGATTTTCGCAGGTGTGACAACTTACAAGCCTTTTTTTGGGGTGGTCGTTTTCAAGCTCTTTTGAAAATTGTCTGTAAAATGCTTATTTCTATAAATTTCAAATGATTTGCCAATTGTGGATTATAGCTCTTTCTTTTCTCTTTCCAACGGTATATTTATATTGATGCCTATGTGTATTCAATGTCGAGATATAGCTAAAAAGGTATGGTGTTTCAACTTACAAGCCTTTCCCCTATATAAATTAAGGAGTTTGAGGTTTTGTGCATTGGTTTGGTCTGAGTAGTTTTGAACTTGATATATGTCGAAGAGCATCCACTTGGGCGTGTATGTTGCGAATTATGACTGTTTAACAACCAAACCTTTAGATGGCCCACCCTATACCATATAAATCTTTTTGGTACAGGGTATAAAAATTTAAAACTTTCGGTATCGAAATTATAGGTAAGCCAGTGTCTGGCTATTTTTGAAAAAATATGTGTCACCCATTACTAAGATCTAAAGAAGATTAATAGCATTTCTCAGATATACATAAGAACGATTTTTGTCTAGTTTAATACGAATTTTTTGTAGGATAATTTATAAATTAATTACCAACAATGTATTCAAACAATTGTTAAACCAACAAAAAAGAAGCTTCATCTTAATCTGATTGAAATGCAAAATGACATATTAATGAGTTTCCATTAAAAAAACAACGATACTTTGGTGGTTGGATTATTCGTATATGTTCTTGGCCCATTACATTACTATAATTACATAAAGATGCATCTGTTCTTGCAGCTTTCATTGTTTACAGCAAACTATAACTGCAACTGCGCAACAGTGTTCCAATTTTGATTTATGATATAGTATTTATCTACTTAAAAGATATAAGTACATACTCTAAATATTTCCCCACAAATATCTAGAGCATGCGCGTTTTTTTAAAGAAAACAACTTACTGGAAATGAAGTGTTATAGAATGTATCTCCACGACGATTCATGAGACTAGTAACTGCTTTTGTTTTCGTAGAAAGATTTAGGAATTTAGAGTTTTGAATAGAACTACAGCAGGTCTGATTGCGCTTGACCTATATAGTACATCAAAAAAAAAAAAAAGAAACTAATCATAATGGCATAAAAAAGTATCTAAAATTATAAATACAATTTTAATTTACACTACCGAATGTTTGAAAATTACAATTTTATTATTTTCGTGTTTTCTATTATGTTTAGTGCAATAGATCCAGCTAACATCGGATTGCGCTTGTCCTAAATAGCACTCAAAAGATACCGTGTTTAAATCTGAGACCTTACTTTGAACAATACTATCTCTTTGTTTTTTTTATATATTTTTATTAAATAATCAATATTAGGAAACTTTTAGGGTGCAAAGTATTCCCAAGTCTTTATCAGAAGATCAAAGAATTCACAAGTATCTTAAATTTCATAGTTTTGCAAAAATAATTTTTGCTTTTTTTGCATAAACTCACTTGGCCAATTGTTCGCACTAAATAAACGAATTGAAGTACAACAAAAATTAATGGGGTTATTGACGCATGTTGGTGGGTCTGTGATTTGGGCTGTTGTTTTGATTTTGGCTATACATACGAGTATGCCTATAAATAAAAACCGCAGAATATTTTGCAAAAATCAGGCAGTTCAGTTGTTGGCATATCTCGAATTTGATCAATGGCTGCCAGCCCATGCCGCAAATAATAGAAGCCACCTCTGTTGGTTCCTGGGTTATAGTTTTATAGGGTGAAAAAATATTTTTCCACAGAAAATAATAATAGAAATGAAAACAAATTGAAATAGCGTTTGTTTAGCGGCAAAGTTCGTGTGGGTTCCAGTAAGTTATGTTATTTAGTTTCAAAATGGCTAAACAACACAGTAAACATCAATAAACAGTGCAAAGCATAACAAAGACGAAAGGGGAAAACCCGTGTATTCATTCATGAAAAAAACGCGAGAGAAACGCGTACAAGTCGCGAGCATTGAAAACTGAGGAACATTGTTGCAATTACTTTTCAATTTAACTATTATACTATTGTCACTAACGTCTTAATAAATTGTCCAAAGCTTTGATTTAGGTGTCGAAGACAATTTACATAAATAACAATTACCTGTCAATCGATAAACGATCTAGACACGGCCAGACAAAGTACTTACTACTCCAATGTGTGAACATAACGTGGCCACAAAAAGCGCAGCTAAACGCAACGCTTTGCATGTTAAATTGCACAAGTTGGCTACAAGTGCTGGCCAAGATGACAAATGTTCGCCAGTTGTCCCAAGCCTACGTCTCTCCCTTGCATTCACTTACTGACTTGCAACTGTTAGGCACGGGCTGTGGACACTGTTGCAGTGGCAGCTACACTTTCTTTATGTTGGCATAGCGCCATGGAATACCTACAGTAAGATTGTCAAAACGTTTATTCAAATTGTTTTCGTTATTAGCTGTTTTGAAGCCTCACAAAAGGCATTCAAACTGGTTTGTTTTTGGTGCACAAGTACAGTACTTAACTTGCGTTACTTGAGTTATGGCCTAAAGGTGAAGTAACCAAAAATATTGCCATTAACACATTTTAGGGTAGGACTAAACTTTCGAACCGAACAAAAGAGTTTTGAAAAAAAAAAAAACGTAAGAAGCTGCATGGAAATCATTCTTTTTTTAAAAATAAAACATTTTATTTCTCAATAAAGTCTCGTGTCATCGAAAAATGTGCTAATATTCTCAAAACAGACAAATGACCATACCTTTTTAAAGAAATATCTTACCGGCAAGATATGTTTCATTTTGCATTTGCACTTCCTTTTCAAAGTTTGAATTGTAAATCCTAGTCTCTGACCACTTCATGATGTGAGTCGCTGGATATCGTTGCAAAATTCACTCATTGGGCTTCGATAACGAATTGGTTCATACAGTGCTAAACAGTTGATAAATATAAAAAAGACAAAACAAAAGAAACCATAATTAAAACTTATAATAAATAATATAATTAATATTAGGTAGTTTGCCATTGACCCGGTGGGGGAATTTTATTTGCCAGAGGGCCAGCTATGCCCCTACTCACAGCCAAATGTGGCCAGTGCCAAAACAAGTCGAACCAGCAAAATTGTCCTGAGGCAAGCTGTGCCCCTACCCACAGGAAGAGTGCCCGGAGGTCTTAGTTGGTGCCAAGGTAATTTAAAAGAGCTGGAAGGAGAAAGTTCACTTGAGAAGATTCGCGCCAAGTCATTAATACTTTGAACATAAAACTCTAAATGGCTCAAGTAAAGCATAAGTGGTAGTGCATCTCATAAGAGATAAGGGTACAAAATTCCTAGAGGAGAGTCTAGTAGTGTTAAACAAAAGCTGCCGAAGTAGGAAAGGGGAATCAATATAACCTGTTATAAGTTTGTGCAGAAAAATAGCATTAAGGGCAATCCTACAATTAGAAGAAGTCTACTGGCATAAGGAGGCAATCGGATATTGGGCTCCCAATTTAAGCTACGAAGAGCAAATAGGAGAAACTGTTTCTGCACAGATTCGTGCTTGATATTTTATATATTGGGGGCACCAAACACAGGAACAATACTCAAGTCCTGGGCAAACGAGAGCAGAATAAAGAACCTTGGTCGTATACGGATCATTGGACTCTTTTGACCAGCGTTTAATGTACCCTAAAAGACACCTGGCTTTATTCACAATTGTCGAAACATGATTATTGAACCATTTATGGAGTAATTAATCAAGTGAGGCTTATGTCGATGAAGTGTCATAAACATACATTTGGAATGGTTTAAGTTCAAATGGTTAATCGTACACCAGTTATAAAGAGAGTTTAAATCATCCTGAAGTAAAAGATGCGAGGTGGAACACCAGAAAATACTTGAACAATTTTGGAAACAGTAGACCTAACTATAGCTCTTTGGGTTCTATCAGCAAGGTAAGATGAAATCCAATTGAGCAAGTTGATCGGAAATCCTAAGAGCCCAAGCTTGAAAATAAGGAGCTTGTGGTTAACAGAGTGAAAGGCGTTACTCAAATCAGTATAAATGACATCTGTTTGAAGTTTATTTGAAAATCCTCTAAATGCTAATGTAAACTCCAGAAGGTTTGTAGAGGTAGATCGACCTTTCATAAATCCATGCTGGCACGGGGAAATAAGGGACTTACAAAGATACTGCAAACGAGCCACTAAAATTTTTTCAAACAGTTTGGGAATTGATGACAATTTGGCGATGCCACGATAATTGGAAACATCGGATCTATTACCCTTTTTGTGAAGTGGGTTCATGAATATTTTCTTTCTTTGTTCAATTGAACCTTGTTGTAGTCCCTAAATAAATAAATGTTTGTGGATCAATTCCTTCCTAAACTTGGTATCTATAGTGCAAAATCCCTATAATCATCGCCCAGATGCGTTTATAATTTTATAATTTGCTTTGATTGATCAATAATAAAAACAAAAAATCCGCGTGATAATATTTACTGAAACATTTAATATCGAAAAGTCCCCAGATTTATTGGCTCATTACTTTTTCCTCAGGGGAAAAGTCTATGCGAATCGGAGAGCAGCTTAAGGCTCAAGAAAATTTTGCTATTCCAAGGGAATCGTGGAAAGAAAATAGATTTTCCACAAACGACCAACCAAATAGTACAAGATCAGATAAAGTTTGCCCTAAACGAAAATGAAGATGTTTTTTTTTTTTAAAAATCTATTAAATAAATATAGGTAAATGACCACGAGATGATGCACCCTGTACATGACACAATTTTTATCAGCTGATAAAAACGTTATTTATCGCCTAGGCCGAAGTTTAATTTCTAGTAGATACGGGGCATCCTTTTTTTTTAAGTAACAGCTGATTGATTCGTCGTCTAATGTAATGTCTAAGTGTAAAGCAATTTTATTGTGCATTCTAAGGCGAATTAGACCAAATATTCCTACAACCCAAAAAAAAAAACACTAGCATTGAATAAAAATGCACTAATGGCAGATAAATTACCACTTTCTACAGAATGCCTTGGAATAGTTTTTCAGATCATTAAGTTTTTCTCAGGATAATTACATTAAAAACTAATCCAAATTCAGCTGCAGTCAGTTTTCAGATTCCATCGAAAGAAACAACAAAAACCAAATCGAAAATAAAAAAATTGGATGGCAGATGGCAGCGTTGAAAGTTATATTTCTATATTTGATCTATGGCGGCGACAGTAAAACGAAACATTTTCTTTCATAGATGCATTTGGAGTTTTCGATTGCGTGCTTTTGTTTAAATTAGGGGTTTTCAAAATTAAGTTTTGATATTAGTTTTTATGGTGATTGCTGCTGTGGTTGCTCTTTAAATAATAGCGCCTTGTCCGATACGCATATCTGTTATGGAGTATCTTATTCAATTGATGGCAAAGCATATTAATGATATACTTTCACTCTCTCCATGCCGCAAGATTTGCCAGATATCTGAATTGGAATGCAATCTAAAACTCGACAACTGGTCTGGCTAGGGGCTACTAAGGTCAAACATGCATTTGTTTTTTCACATGGAAAAAGCATCTCTATTATCTTGAAGTGTTAATGAACAGCGAACCGTTGTTGGCATTGACATATTTGTTATTGCTTTATTATAATACGAACAGTGTATTATACCATGGGCTACTATTTTTTTTTTTGTGGTCCATTATATTGAATCTTGCGACAAAACCATTAAGATGCGTTTAACTTTGTATTAATCGGCAGTATAGATATTTGAATTGCATTTAGTAGTTTAATTTATGACCACTTACCTAAGCATTATAAGTTTTATAAATGACTTTATTAATAAATTCCTCGAATATCATCGTGACCAGCTGCCAAATGCGAAACATACTTATGTATATTAAGATTGACAACTCGGCTTTTAAACATAACAGCCTTAACTGGCGTAATATGATATTTTTGTTCGTATAAGCGCAGTACGCGTAATTTAATATGACTAATAAAAATATTCAATAAGTTTCAGAGAATCTCAAAAATAAATTCTAAGCAAGGTACCAGCATCATGTAATAGTTGACCTCAGGGCAAAGGCCAAGGCTTAAAGTTTATATTGCCATTTATAAATATTTTTAAACAAATGCCATACTTGGTAATTTATTGACTAACAAATAAATAAGCGAATCTTCTCATTGAAAGTAACTTAATGGAATCAATTAATTAAATGGTCAAATTACATACAAATGATGCAAAAAACGAATGCAGATGTTTTAGATTTATCCGATTTATTTGCTTAGCATTTAATCGTTTTTTTTTTGTTTAAACTTTAATGGTGCGAAGTGCGAATTAACAACAACAACAACAACATTTTGCATTTGCGTTCAATGAGCCACTGACCTAAGTCAATATATTTTGCATTGTGTGCGTTGCGCTCTACACCGTACTAAGTGTATCTGTATATGTGCATATAATATACCATACATGCATGTATCTGAAGCACGTTAACCAAGTGTGCCTGTTATTGTTGTTGCATTTGCTCATTCACTCTCCCATGCACACACACATGGACACACACATGGACACACACACGCACACACATTTACACAGATACAGGACTGAGCGCCCAGCCGGCCGGCATTCATTTGGGGCGATAATTATGACATTTTGCGGTTTTCGTTTGCACAGCAAAAAAGTACTAACAACAACAACAACAACAACAGATGGTGCTGACGTTGCAGCCGAACGTTTGGACAAGCGGGTAGCGATAAGCGTGGCTGATGTCTCCCTCATCGTCACTTTTGCTGCCGTAGTGTCTTTCGTGGTCGTCGCACTTTTAAATTTTTTTGCGCGGTTTCAATTGCATTTAATGCGGTCTGCTTAGTATTTCACAGATACTTTTTCGTCACAAAAAGTTGTCGTTGTTACACTTTTCATACTCTGCACCCATTAGGTGCATGGGGTATTACAGATTTGTGCAATGCTTGCAAGAGAGGTGTTGCAGACTATAAGCTGGAAGTTTCAAGTATAAGAAAACATAGATTTCGGACACAAGATCAGAAGAATTGGAGATGAAATTTATATAATTGAGTTGATTTCAGCTCTTTTTTATCATAGCAGTATGTCGAAAAAGAGCAAAATCGTTTAAATACAACAAAAGTTAGAGTTTGGAAAGTGGAAAGTTTCGACACTCCCGCCAAACTTTTTAACTCTATGTAAATACTGTCATACTACTTTTTATACCTTGTACCTATTGGGTACAAAATTATACTTAAAATGAAATATTTTTTTTTAAATATCCCTATTGCTAACTTAGATTAAAAAAATAAATTGTTTCAAAAATTTTCAGTAGTTTAGTCACAATTAAATAAATTTGATAATTTTAAGTTTAAAAACTGAAACTTTGCGAAAAATTTGTATTTTATATGTACATCGAATTGCATCATTAGTTTTCAAAAATCGCTGGGGGCAGTTTCCAGTACCTTATTCAACTAGACCCTTAGGCTATAAAGCCCTTTCTTGCCATAGTAATTTGTTTTCGTTGTTAGGCGTTTTCATCCTCTAATTAGAAACAGTAATGTAAGATCTTAGGTTACCATTTTACAGTATGCAGGTGTTAAAATTTTTTTTTTTGAAAAAAGGTACAGGGTATTCCGCTGTCGGCCACCGCCTCGAATATAACACAATTTCTTGTTGTTTTTGTTGTTGTTGGCTTGCTAATTTATTTGCAACATTTTTGTTTACTGTGAATTAATTGCAAAGGCAACTAAGCGCGCTTTGCGCTATTTACACACGCTCACACACACACTTGAAGACAAAGACCCCAAGTTAACATTACGTACTTAGCTGCTGTGGCGCTCGTTTAGTACGCGTGTATCCAAAAGATAATGCTCGACATAGCACATGGTACCGCTTCTTGGATTACACACACTTACACTAGGCTACACACAGACGCACATACACACATTGATTAATTCATTTACATGTGGTTGCTGCTGGTTGACAAATGGAGCGCATCAACCTGCATTTGTATCTACATACATATCTATGTATCTGCAAACTGTTAGCGTCAACATTTGAGGAAGCATTAGCATTAGTTCAACTGAAAATTGCAAAGTGCAAAATAGAAAATGAAAAAAACAATGTTGACGCTTACGTTGACGTTGACACATTTTTTCCTAGGTCCCCAGTGAAAGCCTAAAAGAAAACTAAAGTTAAAGCTAGAAATTCCATTCCAAATTGAGCAGAAAATTAATTGAAATGTTTTAGGTGTTTAGTAGATATAAATGCACCCCAGAGAGTCACGGAGTGCCATAACCCCCATAACACGTTCTATTAGCTAGCCCAAAATTTTGTCAAATGTCAAATGCTTAGGGTTGACAGCTAAAAATATGTACCACACCGAATTCGACAATGTTGTCGCTGACAGGGCACAATTTGGCTTGCTCGTATACAAATTTGTTATGCTCCACATTGGAACTTTTGACTTTGAATGCGTATAATAATATTTTTGGATGCGAGCTGTCCAATGGGTCGTGTGTTGTGAACTTTGTGTGTAGCATGTGTTTAATACTTATGTTTAATGTGGCTTGGCTCCCTCCTCGCCCCAATGTGCAGTTTGGGGCTTATACTCAATTCGTCAAGGTTTGGAAAGTAAATCATAGAATGCACTTGAATTCCCAAGAAATTGTATTATGGCCAAGATTTTCATGCAGGATGCACGATGTAACCGGACTAGAACCATCCCCCCCGCTATCATGTGCGATTTTTTCCGCGTTTTCGTCGGTGAAAAAAAGTATAAAAACCAACCGTACATGTTCATTCTTCTTTTTTTTTGTGCTTCCCATAGAACTTATCTTTAATTGGTTGACTCTACCTTAGTTTTTGTCCTCGTCTCGGGACAGACCCGCATTCAAATTGCCTGCACGTCATTTTTAAAAGCTAAACGTCTGAAGATGCGAAAAATATTTTATTGACTCTAAGTTACAACTATTTTTTCACACAACTCCTGTTCAAAAAAAATGCTGTCCAACCAGACCCGGGTCTTTAGTCATTTGTTACCTTGTCGCTGACAGGCCGAACCAATAGACTACAGTTTGGCATAGTCCGACTGTTGAGTGTAGCAAAAACATGCGACTTATAACAGTTTATTGGCCGCCTGTCTGTCTGCTTGAAATAGTTAAAAGAAGTCGCTTTTGGGTCTAAGCTGTTGACATTTTTGGTTGAAGTATTGTAAATCTCAAAGTTGAATATTTACAGCCATGACTTTGTGCAGCCATTAAATAATATGTGACAATTATTGCGGCACATTGAGGAGTGGGCTACTTGAATCAATTAACTACTGGAAACGGCCTAGAGATGGCCTGTAAGTGCGAGTGGTGGATATATGTGTCATGCCTTGGGCCAATATCAAACTGGATCCATACGAGGCTAAATCCGAAGAGACGCTCTTCTATGATTTTTCAAGTGCGAGCCTGAGGCTGGCAAATAGATAGACAGAGACAACGCAGATGTAGCAGCTGCTTCGGTACATTTGATTTTACTGTGCACCCATAACAATTATAGGCAGTCAAAGGCCTGGCCCCTGGGCACTATTAAGAGATAGCTAGTCAAGTCACACAATGACAGAGTTGTTTTTGTCAAGAGTTTAATCAACACGCCCACTGTGCCAAACGTGAAGGAGGCTGGGACCAATGAAGATGTACTGTGGTTATCGCCGCAAAGCAGAGGCGCAACTTTGTATAGTTCATACTATGTATATATTGTAAATTTAATTGGAGTATTAATGTGTCACATAGAGAATGTACTGTTCAGTACCATGCCGATAGCAGAGCTAACGCCTAGCTGATAGCAGATTATGACATGTTAATACAAAATACAAATATTTGGGCCAAAGATCCATCAGCAAAAGTCGCAGAGGTTGCAAAGCGAGCATCGTGTGACCGTGAAAGCAAGTTGAGAAGCGAAGAGCAACTTCTAATCAAAGATAAACAACTGCTAATGGCTTGAATTCTGGTCAGTTATGTAGTTGCATGTCCACCAAATGACTCAACACCTGCCTAGACTACACATTTGCCATGCCATGCAGACGGTGATTTGGCCTAAAAAGCTTGCCGACGCTGCAACGTCTAAGACACGGTAGGAGGCAGACGCCACACGTCTTGTCGTGTCTCAAATTAATTAAAGACTCATCTACATATTTCATTTCCACTCACAGACTTGTTTGATATCGTACTAAGAAGTGAATCGAAAATGCGGAAAAACAAAACCTGGCTGCCTTTGAGTTGACAACGTCAACTGCAGCTCAAAGTAGTGGATGCGCGCGAGCTGCGGGCGTCTCTGCATTTCTTACACGCTGGGCGACTGGATTCTTTTTGTGACCGGCTATAGCATTTCTTCATATTTCTTTTAAAACTTACTAGCAATTTTTTTTTATATACTCACTTGTCTTGACGATGTAAAATATTGTTCAACAAGTTGTTTTGGGGTGTTCTTCTTATGTATAAACATATTGGACGGTTGAAGTTGGGACACTTCGGCTTTAATATACCCTGCCCATAATTTGATTTGATCGATATCGATGTTCTTTGGAATATAGTTAGGAAAATAAAATTTTATTGTTATCGTCCAATATATTTAAGTCCAAGTGAGTCAACTTGTTTACAAAGAGATTTAGCAATAGGTTTTTGTACTATCTTGCATTTTAATAAAACTGGAACCCAGGGGACTGCCACTGGGACTTTCTGAAATTTTTCTCATATACTACGTTAAAGTCGGGCGTGGACGACCTTAAGACACCCTGTACCCTCACAAAAAAAAAAATAAAAAAATTTACCAATTTCAATAATGTATGGCATAGTGCCAAATTTGGTTACGATATCTTTATAAACAAACTAATTATTCCTCTAAGTCTTTTGGTACCATACCCCTATGGGAGTTTTAATTTATAGCCCCGATATCGAAAAACAAGGAAAGGAATAAACTTGGTATACCCTTTGTACTTTACAACTACAGTGTATAATTGGATCACATGACTTATCTTTTAAAAAAAAATATATATATCCTATATGGATTGATGGATAATATAAACATTCTAGAGTCCTACTCGAGACCTATTAAGTGTTACACGCAATATTTTTATGCGCTACTTACGATATACCATACCCCTTACCCTTTTCTTGAAGAGGTCATAAAAGCTGAATACATTTTCTTATGTTAATAGCGTATTTTTTTTGGGCTTGTACTAATTTGTAAGTAACTTGTTGTAGTGCTGGCCATTGTTTGTTATTTAAATGAATTGACCATCTTAACTTTCACTGCCCAGGGAAACTTTTACCTAAGCAGCTTACATTTTTCTGGACCTAAATTAAGAGCTGTTCTGTGTGGTCTTGTTTGTAAATTTCTTTGGTCTGCCCATACTTTACACGTTATTAGTCTAATGTAATCAAATTAAAACAGTTTTAATATACAAGTTAATTATTCATTGATTAAATGGTCTTGATCCGTTACTTTTGTGGCTTTTGTATGGGTCTGTGGATTCAAAGATCTTGCAGTAGATTTAAACCTTCTGATCTGAAAGAGCTTCAAAACGGTAGCACTTCACATTAGCAGGGGGCTTTTTTTAAGTGCAGCTTAAAATATTTCTTAGCTATTCGTATATATATAATATCTGATAAATGGAAGCCTAATAGTGAAAGCCACAGGCGAGAGAACTTTTTCCATGCTTGAGTGGTTCCATTAACATGAACACTATACGTGTACCAATAACAGAAAGAATCTAAATATTTTCATAATACAAAGCGGCTGTACAAATGTGACACTCATCATCCGAACCGTGGGCGTTTTATCGCTGAAATCCAATCAAATAAATGCTTGAGTGTTTCTTTTTTTTGGGGTGTATCTCGAAAGGCTCATCAACCCTTAATTGGTTTATAGAAATCTCAGCTTGTCAGCCATCGACACAACTGTAATTTATATTTTTGCGCATTTTGCTAATCGGATGTGGTCAGAAGATACGTAGGATATCCGTTGCAATTGCGGCAAAATAAATGGCCCGTCACCCCGGGTAGCGTGCATTTTGAAAACAAAAAGGGCGCAATATTTAGACATAGGGGGTTGAAACTTGTGTTAACTATTACCAATGGGTGTTCATATTGGGTGCAATTTTCCATCTTATCGATGTGGATAGCAAAAACTGTTGCATGCTCATCGACATGAAAAATGTATGTAGTCGTGAAAATCATTCACATTTGGCACTTGCAGGGCCACAGAATTTGCACTACTCCAATTATTCACTTAACAGAAAACTTAACAAAAAGCCAATAAACGGTGTCAAACATAATAATATTTATTCCACAGAGTATTCGTAACCCACTGGTGTGAGTCTATTGATTTGAAATTTTATATATTCGAGACGCATAAATATTAAGCCGCTAATTAGCTCTTAAAAGATCGTGCCCCAAGTTGTTCTGCATCGTATGACAGAGTTTAGTTAGGAAGATCAATTGATTGATGTGCGCATCTTCAAATAAATGACATCAAAATGTCAAAATAGTTTAGTCTCTTTCATAAATTTTGTATCTTTCCGTACAAAGCTTATCTGCATACATATATAAATAATCACACAATGAATATAAATTAAATAAAATGTCACGAGACATGTCAAACTTTTCTTAAAATCTAATTAAAGCTTAAAAGAAAATTAGTTTTTTTTTCTTTCTGAGACCTTTTTACGTTTGAATTTTTATTATATTTAAATCAATGTCGGATTTTGTTAAATTTCTTAATGGCCTGCACGTAAATTTCAATATTACGGACTGTCCAAAAATTAAGGTCTCATTAGCATAAACTGCACGCCTTAACGGTGTCCAAATTTTTTTTGCTGCGTTTAATTGTAGTTCACCGCCATAATTCAATTGGACACCTTTCAAAGTTTTTGACGAACATATTTTGCTGCATTTATTGTTGCTGTTATTGGCATCGTTGACCATATTGATATTTTAATTATGACAATTTCGTGCGTTCCCTGAAGTTATATCTTATGGATACGTGCTTATTTTGTGAGCAATTTAAAGCAGCTCAAAAACGTGCGCAGACTTTTGATGCCAGTTGCATTTTTATTTTGTTTTCGACGATTTATTGGTAAAACACATAATAATTTTTAATTTTTGTAGTTTATTGAACTGTGGGCAAACTTGTAGCTTTCATTTAGGTATGAATTGGTCGAAATGATGATAAAGTATTGCTTGATAGTATTTATTTCCCTTAGTATTTAATTTTTTCACCCAAATATACATTAGCCAAAAAATAAAATTACAGAATTTCTAATAGAATTCTTTTGACAAAAAATTAATACAAAAAAAAATTAAAAAAAAATCAAAAACAAAATATTTTAACCAGAAAGGCCCCGGCGAGATTCGAACTCACGATCTCCTGTTTACTAGACAGGCGCTTTAACCAACTAAGCCACGGCGCCAAGTTGATACGGTGCGTCCAAAGCTTCTACGAAAACAACAGCAGCTTTTTGGTCACTGTCAACTGGCAGTTAGAGCATGAACTGAATTTATGTTTCAAATAAAATCGTATAGTATGAATGTATCTACATATATGTATGTACCCATGTACTTATATAAGCATTTAAAGAAGTACACATGCCGCACAAAAGTATTTTGGCCAATGTATGTTTAAAATAAAAAAAAAATTAAAAATTAGCGTCGCGACTTATTTTTAAAATAACTTTCTCTTGCCTGTCTGACAAAAGCTGTCTGTCTTGTATTATTTTAGAAAGATGTGTCGACATATTTTATTTAAATTGACTTTTCATTTTGTTAGTAATTAAATTTATGATATTAGGTATTAGCCTTTTCAACTACTATGTGCGTCAAGCCAACACCTTAGACTAAGTTAAATAATCATATTTAGCCAGCAAAATAGCTTTACTACTAACATAAATATACATTTGTATGGTAAAATTATAATTCTAAGAAAAATGGGGCATGATTTGCATGATTTAAGTTAGAGCGGATCTCTGAACCAAGGTTTACTGAAATGTTTTGAAATAATAAAACAAATTTCCAATTTACATTTAGCTTTTTTGTGTAGGTACTTTATATTTGCAAATTTTCTCTTTTTCACGTACTATTATCTTAAATTATTTTATTTACAAATATTTATTAATACCCCAAAATATTGTTAATATTAATGTTTTGTTATTTATTATGCTAAATATTCAAATACTCTTAATATGAAGAGTGCCGCAGTTTGCTTTGAATGAAAAAATGAGAGTAGGTTTGGTTTTTTGTTGTCGAGTTAAAAAGTTTCAGTTGTTTCCAAACTTCAAAAAGTTATCAACCATAAATTTTCAAAACAGTATGAAATTGTATGATTGAAAATACAAAAAAAGATTGAAATGTCAAAAACATAGTTGAAATAGTTTTTGAAAGATTATTATTCCATTCGCTTTGCATATGCATATGTATATGCCCACACGCATATTAATTAGTAGATGCACTGACGCATGTTACAAGTAATTTATTAAGTTTCTGGATAACACTGCCCCAAATTCCTTGAAAGATAAATAAAATAGCGGCAAACCATTGTGTGACCATCACAAAGGCAACACAAAGGCGGACGAGCGCACAAAATTAGTCATAGTATCTTCGGTTGAATTGCATGTAGGGAATTTTTTTCTGGTGTTCCTCAAACATTTGTAAATCAGATGTATTGCATATTTATAGTGCTGTTTTTTGTTCCTGGTAGCATGATTACATTCCCGTACAAACAACTTAACAATTTCCGTGTTGTAGCGCGTGCTGTAAATAAACAGAAACGCGCTTCAAGCACGCGCTGTTTGTTTAGGCAGAATCATAGATACTTACATACATACATACATATATACTTGCTAGAGGCACTCGATGCTTAATAAATTGTAACTTTACTGCCACAATTTTATGATATTTGGCTTTTCGACATGGCATTTGACACTTTAAATTTTATGAGAGTGGAAATTGTCTGCGTAAAAAAAATGTTATCTAAAAAATGGTTTTATGATTTTCGAGTATGTATGCCGTGCGCATGCCAAAAAGCGTATTATATCAATTATGTACTATAAGCAAATAAATAGGTACATAATACAATTCTACTACATGTACAGTGCAGCTTGCTTATTTTTACATTAGTGTTTCATAAACAAAAATGAAAAAACAAAACATTCACTTTCGGCGTCAAAGTCATTATCACTGCAGCCAACTAAATAAAAAACAAAACAAGAGTTTTCATATCACTCAAGTGGCACTCCGTAGATATGCGAGTGTGTTCCGGAGTGTACATGAACATCATACACTTAGTATACCCGACTCATAATTTTTTATGAGCACAGTTGCCATATGCTTTGATCCCATGCGTCGCTTCAAGTTGCCTCCGGCCGTAACCAACAGACAGCTGCTAAGATTTCAATTGGAACATAACAAGCTACGTATTTATAAAATCATGTTTATTATGGCAAAGTGCATCAAGTTCATTGAACGCAGAAGCAACTACAACGGTAACAACTACAATGCACTGACACACTTTACCCAGGAAAGTCTGGCAGGCCGGCCACACAAGTGGTTTGACCTTAAAAGAAATTTCAAGGAGTTGCTGTCATCTTCGGCACTGGGTTGTTCTTGGCTAAACCATCGTCGTGTTGAACTTGAATTCTTTGTAATCTTTAGCGCAGGCGGTCTATGAGGCCTCAATGATTTAGCGTGCACATAGCATACTAGTAGTAGTATCTTATAGCACCATTTTAGTGTAATTTAATGTCTGCAATCAATGGGCTGTTGTTATTCAAAGTTTTGGCTTGACAAGGCCGCAATCCTTGAAATATATAATTAACAACTTATTAGCCACTTTCTGACAATATGACACCTTGCTGGGTAGAAAGTAAGGTGTGGTAAGGTTGACAGGGCTTACTAAGGCCACAGCAGGTAGTGCTACGAATTGCCAAAAAAAACATCTTTTTAATTTCTTAAACTTGTATTGTATTAATTGTGCCTTTTCTTTATTTTACTTTCTTGCAGCGATACTACAGCGATCAACTGTGGATGTGGGGCGTATTAAGATACAAAGTGTGGCTACATGTTTGTTTCTCTGTATGGATGCCTGTGGGACTGCCTATGGCTCGGTAAGTAATCCTGATGTATCCACATGGAAATTAAGCCAACGTCATTGATTAAAAAATGCTTACGGAAACTTCAGGCAATAACAATTTCACAGAAATTTCTGGGATATTAAGCATTTACAATTGAATTTGATATTTTCGAATTGGACTACATTTCAATAGAATCGTTTAATCGTTATTTCAGTGCACAAAAAAAAAAAAAAACAAAAAAAGAAACAAACCAAATACTCAAAGGAACGATAAAAAATTGAGGTAGAGGTTCAATGCAGTCGCAGGCAATAAATAAAAAATTAGTGCAACGTTTGTGACCGTAAACAATGAGCTAAACCAATAACAACACCAGTAAGGGTCCGTCTATTTTCTATTTCTATTCGATCCTTTGTCCTTTGTCCTTTGTCAAGTGCCAAGTGATGTCGGTCGCCTGTGAAAATTAATGTGACACTTTTTCCCTGCTCCACAAATCCGTTGAATTTTAAACTACACTGGCGCCATTTAAGATTCGCTTCATTAGCCGCCAAGCATTTGGTATCTGTTAGATATATTTTCGGAATTTGTCGGTTGCTTGCACTTTAACCTTTTCCGTATAGACTAAAATAGGCACAGTTTGTGCCAATTCTGTCAATGTCTTAGAATTGCTCGATACGCCTTTGTATCTAGCAGATACTAATTTATTTAACAAATTTCTCACCGTGTTGATGGATGCCCGCATCAAGTGTGCAACTTTGTACCGGGCCCTTTGATGGGCCTCAACAAACAAGTATATGATCTAATTTACCCAAGTGAGCGGTTATTATGTTGATTTTGGCAGACAATTCTAATGATTTGAGATCGTTCAGTGATTGAATTATAATTCAAAATCTTGGTGGCTTTTTTTATGTGCAGCCACAAAAATAGTTTATTTAAATTGGCAAATCCTTCAATAACTTCGTTGTGTTGTTGTTGAGAAAGTATTTTTAGCAGACCAAGTTATCAAGTGGTTAGGCGCCAACGTTGATAAAAATACCTCTACTTATAAATGCATACAATATATGTATTTTCATATAGATGCCTGTTCGCCTATTAATTTCCATATTTTGTTGTGTTCGTCGATTTAGGAGACCGCCCGTGGAGCATGACGAGACCAATTAATGGTCAGTTTAGAGCATGTGTCGCATTATTATCATTGTTATTGCCCTGTCCTGTAGGCGATAAAAGTTATAGCACACATAGCAACAAGTGAAAGCAGTGACCCTGGGACAAGATGAAAACAGCATTTTGTTTTGTTGTAGGCGTTGCATGTACCTTTTCGAACCTTTTCACCTAGTGTGATGATAAGCCGTATCAAAGACATTTTGTATTTCTAATGGGTGCACTATGTGCCACCAACAACAATAATAGCGACAACTTCCTGTCGGCTTTAATGCGACATTTTAATTTTCTACTAATTTCACTGGCGCTTGCAGCAGTCGGTTGTAATTTTCTCTTGGCGCCCATTGCATTAAAAATAGCTGCGAATGCTGGGAAATCAAAAAGCCACAGACCTGGAGGTAGCCCCAGACATTGTCGCATTGGTGTCACACACGTCAAAAATTTGTCTGAGCTCTGTTAAGTCATGTTTCCAGCCCTCTCCAAATAACGTCAACATTTTAACCGTAATTTTTATAAATTTAGGTAAAACACTTTTGCTTTGGCCCATTTGATGGCTCACTTCGCATTAAATTGGTGTAAAAAACGAAGCTAATGGAACATAGAGGGACGGACTACTGTGATGCGCCTTACTTTGATTAAATTCTAAATTTAGGCGGCGACATTTCCACATGGAAGTGCAATTGGTTCAAGTGCTAATCCCTACATTGGGTTTTGTGCAATTTGCGAGTCGTCTGTGCCCTGTCAAGTTGTCACCCCAGAACAATTTTAATTGCCCGACAAGCGAATTAATTTGAATGTTGTTAATTGAATTTGATTTAAAGATGGAAAAGAAAGGAGAACAAGCAAGCCGACCGACAGGGAATGTGATCTGTTCTAGGTCTGCGATCATTGATCGAGCACTGTTTCAATAGAATACATATATGTATAGGCAATCCTTTCACCAGTGATTTACATTAATTATTTTTTTACCTGAATCACAATTATGGTATCCTTTTGTGTAGCTGTCAATAGGGTACCATAAACTAGGCAATTTTATGGAGGTCTAGCTTCTATTAAACTAAAGCCGCTAATGTTTATCGATGGCGACACCGATACGCTACCTCTGACACATCCTGTGATAATGAGTGCGTTTATCTATAGATTTTACTTTTGATAGTCAAACCGTTTGGCCAGGCCTTAGGTAGCCGCAAGCATTTACAAGCATTTGGTTCAAATGTTTTCGGATGTTAACCTTCAGTTACTTATAGCCAAATAATTTAATCATAGTTCTACTGTTGCAGAAAGACTTCACCGACGATTGTGTCTTCAACGAGAATATGGAGCCGCACAACTATAACACCTACTCCTCCACGTACAACTCAAATGCGCGCCGCATTTACTATTTGGCGCTGAATCGGCGTGGCGAACCGCGCAGGACGCAAATTCCTCCAACGCGATCCCTGGGTAAGCTGTCCACATACACGAACGCCATTACCGAGCCAGTTCCGCAGGAGCGGGTCGAGCAACTGATAGCAAAGAATTTTGGCGCCAATCGCATCAAGCATGGCGTGCGCCAACTCTGTGATACTGGCAAGCCGCTGATCGAACTGATCGACGGTGAAAACTTTAAAGCGCGACCCCAGTGCACTCTAAGCGGTAGCAGCACCGGCTTCACTGGCGGTTCCGGCGGTGGTGGCCAAGCAACACCGAACAATGTTCCTGGGAGCAAAGCAGCTCAGCTTACAAATAGTAGCGCCAGCAGCCTGATTAGTATTAGTAGTAACAGTAGTCAAAGCGGCCATATTAGCAGTAGCAATAGCAGTAATATTAATATCTCTAGCAGTAATACCCTTATCAATAGCAGTAATAGTAGTAGTAGTAGTAGTAATAGTAGTAGTAGTAGTAGCAATAACAATAACAATAATAGTAGTAGTAGCCACCAACATAAGAAGCAAAAGAAGAAGCTCAGAAAGTGCAGGCTAAACGAGAACGAAAGGGAGCACAATTGCACAGTGAAGCCAGCTGCAGGTGCGGGAGCTTTACGCAAGCGTGGTGGTAGTGGCGGCAGTGGAGTGAAGGGTCCCAAGCAACAGCGCTGCAAGGAACTGCAAGAATCTGCATCACCACCGACCTTATGCGCAAACAAACGCGGTGGACCAAAACGCAACGGTGGCGGTAAAGGAGGTCACGGCAAGCTCAAGAACAATGGTAATCATGCACGAAAGCAGGCTGTTGAAAACGGGTCTATGGTTAGCAAAAAGAAGCAACCAAAACCGGGCAGGGCGCGTCAAAATGTGGGTGGCAAGAAACGTGGTGGTCGCAATGGTGCGTCCAGCGGTGCAGCAGGCGGCAAGCGTGGAGGGCAAAAACCCAAACAGAAGTGGGTGGAAGCAAGCACCACAACTACAATGGCCACCAGCCTAGCAACGCCTCGTAGCAGCTGGGAAAGCAGCTCTGCAATGCCCTCTCTTTCATTAAGTGATACCAGCGATCGTGTGGAGCGCGAGCAGCGTAATGTGCATATGAGTAAAGAATACACTGAAGCATCTTCCGAAGAGGCTGTTGATGAGGATGAAGGCTTGGATCTCGAAGAAGCAACAGACTCGCAGGAAACCGAGGACAGTTACGAAGATCCAACAAACGATGTTCACGCACCGCCGCTGGTATCCGGAAGTACAGGCGATTACTATGAAATTGATCATCAGTGAGTTTATCTATCATCTATGCAATCTATCTTTCACTATCTTGTCTCTCTTTCTCTCATTCTCTCTTGCTTTAACTATATGAAATTTATATTTAAAAAAATTTTTCAAAATTTTAATTTTGTATATTTTGGCATTAAAAACCTATTGATTGGCATTAACTTTTAACCGAACGTAAAATTCTCACATTTTGTACTGTTGTCCGAAAATTACACTTTTTTTTTTTTTTTTGGTTGTTGTTTTTCATTTATCATTTCAAAATTTGCATAATTGCATTTGTTTTTTGGAATTGAACAGAACAGTTTTTTTTAAACGTACAAAGTGTGGAAATCTTTTTATAGTAAACAACTAAACTTTTTCAAAGCAGTTTCAATGCGTTTAAATATTAAGGCATTTAAATTTATAAAAATACTTTAAACATAAGCTTGAATAATATGACAAAAATGAAGCAGCCAGTTAAAGCTTGAGTATGCAAAATGATATGTAATTTGCAAATGTAAACCCAAACACAGACACCCAAAAACACTTGCAAAAATTTATATTTCACCTTCATAAGGCACAATTATACTGGACTCATTACAAAACTTACTCTCTCTCTCTCTCTATATACGCTGATCTACGACTGTGGTTAAAAAATTTCAGTATTTTTGATCCAGCTAAGTAGACACGAAATTAGTAATGCCCTAATTTGTAATATTCCCAATTTTCAATTGGGGTCACGCACTGCACTATATCTGTAATGGCGTTTAATATCAAAAAAGCAATCGTATTAAAACGGAGTCTCGAGTATTTTACAAGACTGTCCTGCCACCAAAACGGTGCCTAAAATTTTTTAAGTCAAAACTAGCTAGTTATGTATATTATTATTTTGTTTTATTTACGATTATTTTGGATTACCTAACTAATTCAACTCAACTCAACTCAAACTACAGGCTATTGAAATACTTGAGTCTCTGCCAACTTTTAAACTAAAACATTCATAACATACAAAATACTCAAAAAAAAAAAAATAAAAAAAAAAAATGCACCAACTTCGGCTTTTAAACAGTACCCACTCAAAGCTCTTAAAGAACATTCACAAATACTTATAAAAATTGCAAAATGTTTAGCTTTCGATTTAGAATTTAGATAAAAGAGTCTATTAACTACTACGTGTAAGTTGCAACAGTGTTGTACATACCATAACTCAAATAGCTCGCACTTTGTAAATATCGTAAATTTCTTGAAAAAAAAACCATACATATGTATACATATAGCATATTATATATTACAATATGTGTAAGAAAAAGCGTCAACCTCGCTGCCTCTCAGTGCGTACTTTAAAAGTTTTAATGTTTAACAAACATTAAATATAATTATTGGCTTGTGCTAGAAACTAAATTTACAAAGTATTGAAAGCCATGAACGAAACAAACGAAGTAAACGAGAAATCGAAAAGCAAAGCAAAACGAAATCAAGAAAGAAACTCAAAAACAAACATTGTACTTTAGAAAAATAAAAATCTTTGTATTTTTTAGCTACAACTAACAGATAATGTTTTATTTATTGTAAAAAGGGCTAAAAACGAAAACAAATGTGCCGGAATTGTATAACTTAGCTATTTATTTATGAAATTTTACATAATTTATAAACATAAATAAATGTTGTAAGAATATACAACAATTAAGTAGCAGACTAACAAATTTTACCTAACATTAAGTATGTCAAGAAATGAGAAACATATAAAAAAATGTTTCTTGCTAGTTGTCAACAACAACAACAACAACAAGAGAAAGAGCATGAAAACAAAAACTACAACTAAAAAATAAATTTTTAAACAATTATAAATATTTTGAAACTGATTTTTTGCGTCGATTGGATTGCCATTTGTAATGTATGGTAAGCTTGGCGTAAAATAGAAACAAATATTTTTTAATTTTACATCAACCTATTGTATTTATTTTTATTTATTTATATTCATTTTTTTGCATGTATGTACTATGTATTTGGAATCAAGCTTGACTTGCTTGTTGGTATTTTGTACGTTCTGCACGTTCCACAAAACAAACTTAATATTATTTGAAATACCACTAAAATTGATTTTTGTTTTGTTTTTGGCATGGTTCCTCTGAGTTGCATCTTTTATCCATATCTTGCTTTATCTATAATGCTTTCGTGCATTTTCCAGCAGTCGTCTATTGTTGCTTCAACTGCTGGCCATACTCTGGATGCAGTGCAGTGCCATACCGTAAGATACACAGCGAGATGCATATATGCATATGAACTGGAGACGGATTGCCCATGCATCTGCATTTGTTAATGTTCCTGACTTTTCTTAGCTATGTAAATTGTTTACCTAAGTAAAAATTAAATGTACATAAAGCATATAAAAATTTATCACAATTTTTATAAATAGCTGATTCTAATTTAAGACTGATCAACACTTGGAAACAGCAAAAAAAAAAAAAAAAACGATAAATAAAAAAACTTGCAAAAATAAACAGGAACAAAAATAAGATTTTGTTAAAAATTTATGCTATACGTTTATGATATTTCAATGGGAGCCGCAAATGTTTCTTTTTCCTGGTTAATTTCTTATTAATAATTAGCCAGATGTGATTTATTTGTGCTTAATTGGGAAGGGAAACATTTCAAAATAGTAATTTTCAGCGCTGAAAATCATTTTGGCGGGCACACGTGTTTGTGGAGACAGATAATGCTGATCGATAGACATGTGACCCACAAAATATTACTCATACGCAATATGCTTTATTAGTTTTTTGAAAACTTTGTATCTAGTCATCAGGTAAGTAAACCGCCCTTGATAAATTTATTAAATAAATAACACTAAAATAGTCGTAAAAATGCTTATTCTCAGATTACACCAACAAAGCGTCCCTCGAAAAATCGCTGTCGGCTTTATTCCAGCCAATTGCTTGCAGTCGAGACTCTGCCCGCAGTCGCTGTCATAACAGTTCGGCTTGTTGTTGTTGGTATTTACGCTGCTGCTGCTGCTGCCTGAGACAAGTCACGTAGGCCTTGAAATTAAAAAAATTGGCTAAACCACTCGCACCTATTGCTATTGTTGTTGTTGTTGTTGTTGTAGCGAAGCTCCCATTTCGTTTTTTTTTCCCATACATTGCTTAAATTTTTCGCATGACTAGAGGGAACGAGCACTGAGGCATTCCCCAGCAGCAGAAGTAGCGGCGGCAGACTATTGTCAAAGAAACTTATGGCACTTGGCAACAGTTCGGTTATCGGCAGCATACATCAGTGGCGCATCCAGAGGTGAAGCCTCAGCATCAGTGCCCGTCCCCCACCCAGGAATATTTGAAGCGATGCAATTTTTTTTTTTTTTCCACTAGAAACTCAGGCAAAAATCAAACTGTAAATAAAATTTTAAAACCCCCTTAAGCCCTCATTCATTTTTTTTTACATACGACCCTGACATACATACATATTGATAAAAGCACTCATAACTTGCCCGATGTTTGCCGAACAAATGAGCGATCATCAAGCGATCGTTAGCATTAACAGCAGCTGTGAGAGAGCTTTAGTTTTGGGCGGCCGTTGACGTTGCCGGTTCTTGGCTGTTGGGGCGCGCATTTCCGGTGGGCGAGATTTCGCTTTATCTTTGATCCCATGTCATCAGCATGACAGAGCAGCGCTACTTGTCTTTCAGTTGCGCATTCAGGCTGATTAGAATTTCAATGAAGCGTGCAATTTTACGGCTGTTTTTGTTTGCCTTTTACTTTTGCGCTAATCAAAATCAGCTGATTGCAGTAGTATGAGAAATGGGTGTTTTATAAGTATCATTATTGTGTAGCATTATTTCACCACTTGCAATTCGATTTCAGCTGAGAGTCAGGTGTCTGCATTGTCTACGTGACGTATGGCAAGAATACGCTTCGAACGCTGGCTGATTCACGTGCGCCAAAATGCAACGCGTTTGCTGCTAGGTCTAGAGTGTATCCATCATTTGTTTTTAAGTCATTGGGAACGACGAATACCTTAACAAATGTGGTACGAATTACTATGCATTTGTCTTCTCATTTAACTTTTCTTCAAAGCTTCAGTTATTTAGCATTATGCATCTGTTGCTCATTATACCCTGTACCGTATGGTACAAAGGGTATATGTATTGTGTTTGTGCAAGCCGAAAATGTATGTAACGTACAGAAGGAGAAGTCGGAGACCCCCCAAAGTTACCTAAAGTATGATCAGAGTGACTAGAGAAGTCGATATATCCATGTCCGTCTGTCCGTCTGTCCGTCTGACCGTCTGTCCGTATGAACGCCTAGATCTCAGAGATGGTAAGAGCTAGAGCAACCAAACTTTCAGATAAGATCCCTTATTAATCCATAGGAGACAAGTTTATTTTATTTTTTTGATATCGGGACTACATTATATAGCTCCCATAGGGGTGTTTCAGAGGACCTCGAAAAAAAGCAAAAGTTTTCGATGGATAATTCGTTTGCTTATGAAGATATCATAACCAAATTTGGCAATCGGAAGTTTTTTAGAAACCCCCAGCAATGTACCAAATTTTATCAAAATCGGTTGACTATATCATATAGGTCCCATAGGATCGATCGGTCGAAAATTTGTTTTTTGCACAAAATTCGTTGTGTTTCGTTTGTTTGTGAAGATATTGTAACCAAATTTGGCATTAAGAAGTTTTTTAGAGTTCCCAAGCACAATACCAAATTTGGTCAATATCGGTTGACTATATCATATAGCTCCCATAGGATCGATCGGTCGAAAAAAACGCTTTTTGTACGAAATTTGTTGTTTTTCGTTTGTTTGTGAAGATATTGTAACCAAATTTGGCATTCAGAAGTTTTTTAGAGATCTTCAACACTCTGCCAAATTTTATCAAAATCGGTTGACTATATCATATAGCTCCCATAGGGCCGATCGATCGAAAAAAAGTTTTTGACTAAAAATTCATCTGTTGTTGGTTGTTTATGAAGGTATCGTAATCTAATTTGGGAATCAAATGTCTTTTGGTGTTCTTAAGCAATTTACCGGATTTTATTGCAAGCAGTGGTACAGGGTATCCCAAAGTCGTCCGCGCCCGACTTTAACGTAAGCCATCTTTTTTTTTAAATCTAATGAATAATAAAAAAATTATTGGTGTGTATTACTATTAAGCCTCTGAAGTGTAAGACGAACTTTTTTCAGAAAAGTCAACGCATTGCTTTATATAGGAAGCAGGTCTGGACCAGGAGACAAGTCATAATTCTCAAAAATGAAAATGAATGAAAAAAAAAAAGGATGAATCGAACTTATGCCAAAAGAATTAGTAGTAAAAACTGTTGGAACAAAAATATTTGAAACGGTAAGAAATATCGCAAGGAAGATAATTTTGACGGCGATAGCCCATACGAGGGCAATCTAAAAAGTAATCGGTCTAGTTTAAGTTTTAATTCCTAAACAGTTTTTCTAGGAAACAATATTAGATAGAAGAATAATAATAATAATTTAAGTCAAAGGTAGCGGCAAAGAACCTATAGGAGCAATGTTTAAAAACAAAACTTTGTCATGTGGGTATGTTCGAATCAGAGAATTTCTGTGTGTGGCGAAGTAAACTTAAAAGAACTTTTAAAAAATTTTCAATAGGTAGTTTTATTTAATTTCAGCAAAATTTTTTATTTATTACTAAACCAAACCCAATAAAAAACAAAGTGTTGAGAACTAGGAACATTCAATTATTTAAAGAAATGCTTTATTAAATTAAATACGCTTCAATCAAGTAAACATGTCGGAAGTATTATCATTTTTGCAGCCTGATCAGAGCACCCCTACATGTCAGAGTCTGGTTTTGGTGGCCACCCGACCGGCCATCAGTTATTGCGTTTCTAGTTCATGGCCTGCATTTGCGTATATAGTTATGATGAATATGTTTAATTGGATTAGCTGCGGCGTCTCCTTTTCAATGTGCGCAATGCCGGGAAGTGAGATGGAGTGCAACCCGATTTTAATTGCATAACAAGCTGGCAACGGCAGTCGAAAGAAGAAGTACGATTTATGAGCACTCTGGCATGGCTTACTAAATAGTTTGACAATTCGGATTGCACAAATGTCGCATGTATGCCCAGTAGGTGTCAATCAAAAATTGTGGGAATAACTTGTGTTTAACAACATGATTAAGAGACAAGATATGAGCTATATATATGAATGGTAGAAAGTTCTTTATTAAGCCGTCCGTTCTAGAAGTTGACGCTTAAAGATTATTCACCACTAATCTTCTTCTTTGTCTATCAACAAAATAGTTAAATTCTTTTTCAGGCTCCCAAAAGTCTACATACTAAATTGGGTGGATTTCGCTTATACAACACATACGTATACATGTACTATATATGCATATATGTACACAGAATTGTATGTATTAAACAATTTGCTGCTGGTTCCAGCTATAAAACCAGTTAAGTCCACTTTTCGAGTAATCACGGCTTAAAAGCATATCTTCCGGTAAGAATGGACTTAACTAGTAACAGTATGGATGTTAATATACATATTCCAACAGGGTGTGTGACGTTGCAAAAAAGTATTTTTAAAATGTAAAATGTGCCTCAGCAGAATACAAATTATTTTTATTTTTATTTTTTTTTTTTTTTTTTTTTTATTGGCAACTAACCGATTACACAAAAAATTAAATTTCTATATACATCCACAAATTATTAAATATAAACCCTTTTTTGAGGTATTATTATTATTAATTTTGATGTTTTTATGCAAAATTTTGGAAAATTCATCTAAAATAATAATAATATTTAGTTCTCCTTACTTTTCAGTGGAACTTCGTGGTAGCTAGTTAAAACAAATTTTCTTCGATATCGGCATTACAGGGCATCTCGAAAAAAAATTAATGTTTAGATGCATACTTAATTTGTTTATTAATATATCGTAACCGATTTTGGCGTTTGAAAACTAAGGTTCCCAGCACAGTGCCACAATTGATCAAAATCGGTTCACTATATTATAGCCCTTATAGAAACCAACGGGGAAAAAAAAATTTTAGAGCATACTTCGTTTTTTTTAATGAAATTATCGTAGCCAAAGCTCAAAGACGCTATTTTCCCAAGAAAATCTCTATTAATTCAAGACACCGCCGTTCGGATGCGGCTATAAACTGTAGGTCCCTGTTCTCTTTGAACAGTTATTAATAGAGATCCCCATTCCCCGCCCAGCGGCGACTGACAAATATTGTCAGTCAGGGAATTATTATTATCGTAGCCAAATCTGGGAAGCAAAAATTTTTTGAGTAGTATTTATTTATTTATTTATATAATTATAAAATAGAAGTTAAACCTAATTTAAAAAAAGGTTTGTAGCCAGAGCAACGTAGGCCTTCAGGCTGGTTGAAAAATGTTTATACATTATATTCTTAATGTATTATTGTTATACTATACATTATGTGCTTATATTAAGTCTATATGTGAGTTTTATGAAGTTTTTATACCCTGTACCTATAGGTACAAAGGGTATACTAGGTTTGTGCAATGTATGTAACGGACAGAAGGAGGCGTGGCAGACCCCAAGTCCTTTATACCAAAATGCTTATCATAACCTCGGGTAGCGATTGAGCCATGTCCGTCCGTCCGTCCGTCCGTCCGTATGAACGCCTAGATCTCGGAGACTATAAGAGCTAGAGACACGAAACTTTACCAGCTGGTGCGCATATTTCCTAAGCAGATGAAGTTTGTTGAATCATGTCAATATCTTCCCCCGTTCCCCCGCAGTAGAGTTTCGCGGTTTTTAGCCACACCGTTAAGTATTTTCACCTGAAATTTAAAAGATCGATGCGTTGTAGCTACATGCATCTATGTGTAAAAAATGAACAAAATCGGACAAATACAACAGAAGTTATAGTCAAAAATGTGTAAATTTCACCTCCCCTTGCCAATAAACTGCGTCAATATTTGACTCTACGCAATTATGGCTACAACTGACCTAGAATCACAATTTTTGGTAAGC
This sequence comes from Chymomyza fuscimana, assembly GCA_949987675.1. Classification (NCBI taxonomy): domain Eukaryota; kingdom Metazoa; phylum Arthropoda; class Insecta; order Diptera; family Drosophilidae; genus Chymomyza; species Chymomyza fuscimana. Next base: position 92,326,410 of record OX465088.1, read on the forward strand.
CCATTCATGTGGCTCTAATGAACAAATCCACATCCAAATTTTATCGATGCGGTCCCCCCACCCCCCGCAACCCATTTACCGTGTTTTCTCCCACACCCCTCAACATACCAACTTGAAACTTACCCCGTATACTTTTAATAAATTCTTTGTTGTAACATTCGAGTTTCATCAAAATGGGTAAAAATTTAGGGAACTTATAGGTATAAATATTGATTTTCACCAACAAAAAATAAATTCCAATTGGAAAGTTCTTAGATGGAATATGCAGGAAAAATTTTTTTGACACAAAAGGTACAGGGTATTCCACTGTCGGGCACCGCCTCGACTGTACCACATTTTTCGATAATGAGTTGTAGGGTTGATGGTATACGAAGTTCTGTTTTACGGTTGAGTTGGTTGGTAAGTGTTGCTTTTAAAGATGAATCGGTTGCGTTTATGAGTCTGCTTATTTGTCTGCCGATGCTCCATTCAAATCTGGTGTTTAGATCAGGGAGTCCGGCTTCTGTGAGGATGTTGATGATGGGGGTTGTACGAAAAGCACCTAGAGCTAGTCTGATGGAGGAGTGGTAAGGAGTGGATAATTTGTTTTTATTGGCTTTGTTTGTTTTACCATGCACGCAGAGGCCGTAATCTATTTTAGACAAAATTGTTGCTTTGGCTATATTAACGAGAGAATATTTGTTTTTATTTTACTTTGTCTCTCTCATTTGCTTTCCGACTCAGCGATGATGCGATGCAAATCTTACAATGCATCGTGTCATTGTGAGCGATCGCGATGGATGAGCGGGAGAGCAAATAGAGGTTAATTTTTTTGTTGTTGTTGTTAAAGCTCCATTTCATTTCTGATGCTGTCGTCTGTATCAGAGAGAATTGAGTCGTTTTTCGTTTTGGTGGAGTGTTTTGCATAGTTGTTTTTCATACTCGGTGAGTTCTAACGTTAGGTCTGAGTAGTATTTAAGCACTATTTCTAATTGGATCGAGAAAAGTGTGTTTATTTATTTACTTGTTTGAGGGCGACTAAAAAAGTCGATATACCCATCTTCGTCTGTCTGAGTGAACACCTAGAGATGTGAAGAGTAGAGCAACCAAACTTTTAGATTAAATCCCTTATTATTCCATAGGAGACAATTTTTTTTTTTTTTGATATCGGGAGCTGTACAAAGCTCCCATGTTTTTAGAATTTCCATGCACTGTACCAAATTTTATCAAAATCGGTTGACTATCATATGGAACTATCATAGGACCGATCGGTCAAATAAAAACGTTTTTGGTGCTAAATTCGTTACCTAAGCTATATACCGAATTTGGTGGTAAAGGGCATCTTAAAGTAACGTACGCCATTTTTTTGTCTGTTTGTTTTGGTATAGTTTGGATCTTGTTGCAATATATGACGGTTAGATGTTGGACAGACATATAGGCTATATTGACTCTGCTGCTCATGCTGATCAAGAATATATACACTTTATGGGGTCTGCACGCCTCCTTCTGAACCTCTGTTACATGCATTTGTATGAATTTATTATACCTTTGGTACAAAGTACTTCTGTTTGCGGGTTCCAATTTTTTTAAATACCATTCGAAAGCAATGAAGATGGCAGTGAACTTGCTCTACAATATCGAGAAAATGTAATGTTGTGAAGGCGAGATAATGGTGTGGTATGCCAAGTGGTCCAAAATAGATTCGCGGGAATGGTTGCAATGGTCAACAAGCTCCTGCAATCAAACACCAGTGCGGACATTTTTAACTTTAAGGAGACGAAAAACATTTATACGGAAAAAGCAATAATTTCCAGCGGTGTACAATCCATTTCAAAGTAATCTTAAATCAACGATAATAATAAGAATATAGTTTTACTAACCACATTTCTACTTCACATAAACCAGAAAAAATAAAATATTTATTTACATTGATTTTTTTAATTTAGTGTAGTAATAATTTAGTTTTAGGGGAAGAAAACCACAATAAATTCAGAATAATTTTTTTAATTAAATTTGAAATGAATTTATATAAAAATGTTATTGAAATTATATATTTTTTATTAAAATGAGTTATAAAAAAAAAAATAAAAAATATTATTTTAACCAACTACTGGAGATGCGGGGCATCGATCCCCGTACCTCTCACATGCTAAGCGAGCGCTCTACCATCTGAGCTACATCCCCGTCGTTGCGTCGGTTAGCTAAATGTATATTCTGAGCGTAAGTGAATTTAACCAAAAACAGCTTTTAGATAGAAGAGCTTAAAGCTCTGCAACTTTAATTGAAAAACAAATTAGAACCAATATAAGCTTAGGTAATAGTTGAAATATCAAAAATGATAATGATTGGATAAATAAAATAAATTGTAAATTTTTTTCTCATTGGTTTTTTTTGTAATTTTCTCCACAACTAATAACCAATATTATTACAATAATGTTAATGTTTAAGTAGAAAATGTATTAAAAGCCTGAACTCTTAAACATACCATATTAAACATAACACACTCCGTAATATTATAAATTTGTAATAAATTAAATTGAATAAAATAACTGAATTCATGTTTGCAAAAGGGCACTTGCGAAATGTCACTAAAAGGACCCCGGCAACAATTCTTAACAATTAAAGTATCGATGTCGGACAGCCATTTCAGGCTGACATTGTCATCCATGGGAGTGGATCGTAAAAAAGCCAAGCAATGCGTTTAAAAAAATCTACACGCCCTAATCATCGTAAAAAAGTCTCATTAAAATCACATAAAATAATAAAAAGTTGCCTTAAAGTGTTTTTGTTGATGGGGCTAAATTAAATTGCACTTGGCCCACACACAAATCGATTCTGAACTTGAAACTTGAAAGTTCATACTGAATGTCGAATGGGGAGCAGCAGCACATAAAATGCGGTAAAAATGCATATTGCATGTACCAACCAATTACATGTATGTATTACATAGTATGCACATTATTATGTACGTGACACATATGCTGCAAATTCTACTACTGCTACACTTATGCACTTATACATAGACCACACTATGTACTTAAAAACATGCTGCGTGTGGAATATCTTTTAAGATTTTTTTCTGTTGCAATTAAACGACATCCAATTTGCATAGTTGTTTCTTCTTTAAAATGTAATTGTCAACGGTGCATAATTAATGACTGTAATAGTATGAACGTTAGTTTTATTTATCGCCTTGTTGATAAGCAAGTAAAAGTGTTTTATGTTCGCTAAATAGTTAATTTTATTAGTCATCCGTCACTGGGAGAGGACAGCCTTCTATTAGCCTTACCATTAGAATTTTTTTGATCTATGTTGTTGTTATAGCTAGCTGAAACCAGCTAAAAGAAAAGAATATCCTATTCCAAGAATGCAATGCGTGCGGCTTGCAAATTTATTACTCACATCTTTGAATTTGGCATATGTACATATATGCAAAGCAATTAGTTTGTTTATTGCCAAAATTGATTAAAAATTGAATTGCAGTGATAACATGTAGTAACCATTGCCATTGCTAGCTAACCGATAAGAAGAAGCCTTGTGCGTTTGTCCAATCTTCCAAATGTCGTTGAAAGTAGACAATTCAACTAACTAACCAAAAGAACCAAGTTGCTTAGAGTGCTGAAGTTCACACACAACACCCGCAATGTAAGAGAACCAAACGAGTTCGAGTACAACTAGCGATATAGTCAACAACTGACATCTGAACATGAAAAACTAATTTACTAGGCAGGCGCACATGCGACAGTTTCCAGCTGGACAGGAAGTGGCTGATGGCTGATTGTTAATGTTGGTGGCTGGTTGTTGGTTTTCATCGTCGCGACGGGTAGCCAGCGGATTGGCCCAATGAAAGTTACATGCTACAATGTTGAAATAACTTGTAGTACAAGTATAAATGCCACACTTGGCGGCATATCGATGCGAGACCTTGACCGGGCTGCAACGGTAATTCAAAACCGCTAAAATACTAATAACTGATGTCCTGGCCGATTGCATATGCTAACAACATTTTGCTCTTAGCGCAGACATTTTCAAACGAATTCTAATCGTTGTAGTTGTTGCCATCATAAAATAAGCATATAAATATGTTGCTTGCAAAGAGCTGGTTTCATCTTTAGTGTTTGGAGAACAATAGCATCAATAATGGCGAACTCAGCAATAGAGGCACTCAATATTACTGACCAACTTTGAGTAGTTCATGTACAATAACATATGAGTCCAGCCCACTGCGTTGCTGCCACCCATTTCACAATTTCACACCTTTCGCTATGTGCTGTAGACTCGATCCACTCAATTCAGATTTTGCTAGTTAAAAATTTGCAAGCTTTGGGCGCCAGCCAAGTGCAGAAACATTGATCACAAACGGACTGGCTAACAGCTGGTCCAGTAACCACAACGCCGTTCTTTGGAAACTTGGTCGGCCGTATATTCTGGCTCTTAGATCGCCTATAGCTTGTTACTTGCATCTTCATCTTTATAAATCGGTACATTTTTTTTGATGATCTCTGCGGCCTTTAACGCTGCACAGCCAATGTAAGATTTATACCTAGTCCGTGTAATTTACGCTCTAATCATGCAACACTTTTCATTTTGACACGTTCAGACGGCTCTCAAAGTACCGCCAGCGATAATTATGTAAATTTTCATCAAGCTGCTTTGGACAAGGCCTGTGTATGGGGGGACGCTAACTTTATGATCTATGAGATCTGGGCATTGCTTAGAAGTTAACACAAATTGATAAAAGATGCGAGACAAGACGACTAGTTATTTTTATGGAGGTTCCAATCGGTTGCTCCTTGTTTTCACTAGCTAACACGTTGCTAACATAAATTACTTAGGGCTACGGCTAGGGCTAGGGCTAGGGCTGTGGCATCGAGTTAACCAATCGTACAAGCTTAGGAAAATTCTTGGGAAAATTATAGACTGCGAGTGTTTTGACACCAAGCATCCGCCCTAAGCTGCAGCATTAGTCACTGATCTCAATGTGAGCATGGACAAGGGCAAGAGCATGACATGAGTATACTTAGTATGTATAAGGGTACGAGTCCGACGAAGGTTGCCGCAGTAATGTTGATCTTGTTAACCGTTGCCGCTCATCCGCATGACTGCAATTTAAGCGCCATAAATTTTCCAGAAACATTTTCCGCTTTTAAGTTCTTTGCAATGTGTCAAAGTTGTTTGTCGATTTGTCATTGCGGGGGTCATTTCTATTGTTGAAGTACTTTAGTTTTCAATAAGTATTCAATTTTCTACACAATTAATAACGCCAACTACTCACTTGCAGATCAAGCTTAATAGTTTCGATTGTCAGTCCACAGTCATTTGCTATGCTAATGACATGTTGGTGGACAGTTGTTAATGAATTAATCAGAAAATCAGCGATCTGAAATCATTTCATGCGGTCTAGTTTATGGATTGCATTGGAAATAAATACTTAGGTAGCAAATCGTATAAAAGGCGTGGGTATTTAATTATTATTATAAGAGGCATTAGTGACAAATGATAATTGCTATTTACAAGACAATTACAGTTGTGGAGCCAGTCCTAGACCCAATGCCAGGCACCACACCAAGCACCAGTCGCACTAGTAGAACTATTTAATTTATTTTGATTTCTTGCGTGCGCACTCGTCGTCGCTGACAGTTAATATAGTAAGTTAAAAAACTAGAGAGACATAGTGAGTTAGTTGATTGTCAGGCATGTGACGGAGCCAGGCGCCGTAAAGCTTGGAAATGTTGTTGGCTAATGCAATTGGCTACGCCTTGCACTTCCTGCATATTTGAGTGGCCTGCGCTGATCTGAGCTGGGTCTGATCAGTCGCTTAGCAGAGGTATGCATTTCATTGGATCAATACGTTTGGATGCTTTGGTCGTTGTGGCCAAAGTGCTCTCACATTTCACGAACTTGGCATTGAAAAAATATTGAAACCATTGAAGCCAGCTGTCAATCAGTTGGCACTAAGAGATCTTTATCAATGAGCGTCGCGATCGATTTTCTTTCTTAATGGTTTCAATTTAAGGAGCCAAAATTACTTCGGGCTTAAGTGGGCTTAAGAAAACACAAGAATATAATAATACTCAATTATTGTGTTTTATTTTTGGTGATTGCGACTCAGTCGAAGGCAAACGTCACAAAGTATCGAATTGCAATGCTGACAAGATCACGCACAAAGTCAAACTTGGGGGTAGTCGCAGCCTGTCAATCAATTCATGGGATCTGAGCATCTTTTTCGTAATGTGCCAAAGGGTTGCTCCCCAGCGCTAAGCCATATTAATTCTTCATAGATTACTTTTATACCTAATGAGAGCTTAAGCATTCCATGTTTAGCAGGCAACAACTGTTTGTGAGTTTGATAAGAATGGCTATATGGTGCTATCATAGTTGGTTACTGCCAATCGTTCAAAATAGATAGATAAGTGCCCGATAAAGCATGCAATACGCCTGGCTTTGATACCCATTGTTGTTGATTCTTTTGTGTCGCTTTTTGGCTATCTTTTGTTTGCCATGCGGAATGCCATGTGTGCCACTGCTCAATAACCAGCCAAAATACTGTGTAAATGAGTCATCTGAACTTATGTATAACATAACAAAAGTCTTAGCATACACTTATGATTGTACATTAACTTATTATTTACCAAATACTAATTCAAATTTCCATTGCGGCAGTCGGACCATTTTTTGCCGAGAGCCAAATCCCTGGTTTGTTGTCGAAGCACTTTGCCGCTGCCTGTCTTAGGTAACTCGGTTAAAAAGAAGACTCCACAATGCAGCTGTTTGTGGGTAACGACAAGACGCTTAGCCACATATTCTACAATATCCTGTTCGCTTAGCTTGCTTCCAGGAATCTTAACGACAGCTGCTGCAGCCGGATCTCCATCAACTTCGTTCCATAAACCAAATACACAGGCCTCGATGACATCGGGCAGTTCGGCAATGACTTGCTCTATCTCATGGGGACAATACTGAGCGCCATGAAATCTCAGAAGATCACGCTTGCGATCAACAATATGCAAATAATTTTCATTGTCAAAGTACCCCATGTCACCAGTATGGAACCAGCCTTGATAGTCCTGCATACGTTTTGACTCGTTGGGGTTGCCGTAATAACCATTCCAAACTTTTCCGTTATGCACCAGTATTTCACCGGTCTCACCATGTCCGAGGCTACGGCCGGCATCATCCAAGATTTTGACTCGTACTCCAGGCACAATTCTGCCTACTGAGGAGGGTTTGGCAACGCCCATGTTAGCAGCCACGCTCCCGCTTTCGGTCAGCGCATAGCCATACGAAATTTTACCTCTTATTAGAAACTCTTGCATCTTGAGAAGATTGGCTACGTAGCAGTTGCCACCACCAATGCTGACAAACCGAACGCTGGATAACAGTTGCTTGCTCAGGGTTGGCGCTTTAATCAAAGATGCTACCTGCTGTGGTGATAACGTAAGCAGGGTGATCTTATATTTTTCGACTAGTTGAATCAAGTACTCTGGTGTAAACGCGCGATCTGTGATGATGCGTGTTGATCCATGACAGCAACTGAATAGCATATGAAACATGCCGGCTGACCAATCAATAGTGCCAAAGGAGAGCATTACGTCCTGGCCAGTAACAAACCTATAAAACGACAAACATTAAGTCCCAAATTCAATTTATAATAACTTATGCCTACCCGAAGTCAAAAAGGCAAGCAGAGTTGGAAATGCATACGGCCTTAGGCAGACCCGTGGTACCTGATGTGCATAGAATGGCCACAGTTTGATCGCCTCCTAGACTCAATGGCTCAGGTCTGTGTCATAGAAAAATTTAAATTTTATTAAATTAAGGATGGTGCATAGGATTCTCCACCTACACATAATACAATTCCATTTGTGTAGGCTCCAGCAAATCCTCAACGCGCGACAGAGATGGGCGGTGGTCTTTTAATGTATAAACATAAGCTTTCAGCATTTTACTGATAGCACTGATGCGTTCATATACGTGACCATCGCAGAAGATAACCTTCGGTCGTGTAATGCAAAACAAATGCTTCATGGTAGATTCATCGTGCCAAGGACTGACAGCATGGAATGGTGTACCATTGAGCAAACAACCTAGCACCACTGGCATAAGGTACGTGGTATTTGTGCCGGCAATACCCACTACATCGACTTGTTTAAGGCCCATAGCACGAAGCTGTTGGGCAATGCGAATGGCAAAACTGATGGCCTCACCATTAGTTAACGCTGTGCCATCCGTGTCGGAAATCTTTGAGAAAAAAGGATGAGGAAACGAACGAAATCAGATTTCATGGTATAATACGCATTGATACAAAATTTACCTGACACAGGTTGCCCGGATGATTACGCATAAATGCAAATAATATTTTACCAATGGAACAGTCAACATCAAAAAAGTGCGCCGGCCTTGGTCCACTCCAAATTTTGGTATATTTATCGAATTGTGTATTCACGCGTTCCATATTGGCGGCACTGATAAGCGCTGAAAATTCCGTGCGCGTGTCTAAATGTAGCCCAGGTTGTGCAGCAACTGGCAATAGCCAGCTTTGGAAACTTTGGTCTAGGTGCTTATCGCATAACCGATTTCCATCGGTACGCTACGTCACGGTCAAGCTCACCCACAAAATATAATCACAAAAGAAAAGCTTTCTGATAAGCAATTTGTAGTAAAATCTTATTTTTTATTATTATTATTTGAGAGCTGCAACGTAATAGAGAGTGTGATCGTTATAATCTAAAGGATTGTACAATGTTTGTTTATTTCGTTTCCTTAGATTTTATGAAGTACGCCTTAGTCGCAATGGGGTTAGTCTTGCCATTGGCACTACGGCATAGATCTTTCATAATAATTGCTCCAGCACTTAGCTGTTTATATTTGGCATCAACGTGTCGCGCAACGAATTCAACAACATCCTGAGCATTGAAATCAGCGTGCGCTGACTTTACAACCGCAGCGGCCGCCTCATCTCCAATAAATTTATTCCAAACTCCAAAAACGCAAACATCAGCTACGCCCGGCATTTGCAATATGATTTCTTCAATGTCGTTGGGATAGTACATTATGCTCATATACTTTAGCATACGCTTTTTTCGTTCTAGTATATAGAGGTAGCCATCATTATCCATGTATCCCATGTCTCCGGTGTGAAACCACAATGCAGCATCACAAATACCTTGCGACTCCTTAGGATTATTGTAGTATCCTGCCCAGTACTGGCCGCTAAAGATGCATACCTCACCCATTTCGTTCGGTCCCAAACATTTATTCTGCTCGTCTATTATTTTTAGCCTAAATCCTGGCAACAAGCAACCAACCGAGTTTGGTTTTTTATCAAAGTGGAAGTTAATATTGGACATAGTTCCCAGCTCGGTAAATCCGTATGCAAAATGGAGACAGTCCTGCCGAAGGCGGCTACGAATTTGATGCTGGACATCAAGGGAACAGCGATCTCCGCCATAAAGATAGCAACGGATCGTATTTAGATTGGCATGACCGAACTCCGGGCTGTTGGTCATCATGGCCATATGTGAGGGCGGTTGTAGTAACCAAGTAACACCGAATCCCTGAATTATACGAAGCGCACTAGTTGGATCAAATGGACTATCAACTATGATGCGCTTGGTGCTAAATACTGCGGTTGTTACTAGCGTCAACAAACCCGTAATCCAATCTAGGCTGCTGTGCGAATACTGAACATCAGCGGTGGTTAGAGCCCTACATATGCATATGTATTATACATACTATGTATAAGTTATAAAAAAAAAAAAGTTATCAACTTACGTGCCTGGGATAAATATCTTACGGCTATTTGTAATTGTTACAGCTTTAGGTGTTCCCGTGGTGCCTGAAGAACATAGTATGGCCAGTGTTTGATTGTTTCCCTGATCCAGCCTTGTAGGCTGAAAGTTTTGCTGTACTGCTGTTAGTAGCACATCCTGTATGTTGGTGACATTTGGTCTATGATTCCGCATAGTAATTATTTCAATGCTTAATTCGGAAGTGGCCTCAAGAATCTTGGTATACTCATCACCATCGCAAAACAGCAGCTTGGGCTTAGTAATATTTACCAACTTTTCGATAGTATCTTTTTCATAAGCAACATTAAGCGCATGAAAGGCGATCCCATTGAAAAAGCAAGCATAAGCCACGGCCGCTATATGAGTCGTATTTCTGGCTATAATACAGACTATATCCGATTGCTTTAAGCCTAATTGACGCATATAACAAGCCACACGCATAGCATTCATCAGTAGTTCGTCTCGTGTTAGCACCGTGTGCTCTGTGGCCGATATCTGCTTTTTTAAATGGTTATATTTTCTTCACAAACTATAAATTTGTTTAAGACAGAGCCTTGCAAAAATGCATTTAAAATTGCAAACACAAGTACTATGCATATTAATTTAGTAGTACTGCACACAAATAGAAGAAAAAGAAGATTCCTTGCAAAAATGATTATCCAAATGTTTTCGCGCACGGCTCTATCAGACAATATAGAGAGCAACTCACCTGTGCTACCTTGTTGGGATGACGGCGCATCTCATTGAATATTATTTCGCCTACAGACAAGTCCTGTGCAAAATAATGGTGTTCCCTTGGACCACTCCAAATGTTCTGCTCCGCATCAAAACTAGTTATAGCTTCTTGAAACATTGCAACCAAAGCGCCTGCCTCTAGATTTTTACAATCACTGGCGAATTTCGCTGCCGCCTGCTTTTATACGTCGCGTGCTTCCAAAGCTTTAATTTTATTTGAGCAGTTTGTAGATATGCATATTCCATGGGCACAAGGGGTGCAACGATCCGAATTATTTACGTATTGTTGTTTAACGAGCAAACAAACACTTGTATCTTGATGCTTTGCAAATAGTGCTGACTCAGCAGTTTTTTGCTTGGGAGCTTCCACATCATCGGCCTATATGCTTAATGGCAATAAAAGTTAATTTGAGGTGGCAAAGATCATTTTTTAAATTAATGTTCAAAATCTAGAACAAATTTGCGATTGTAGAGCAGCGCTACGATGAACCCACGTAAATGTACATTAAAATTGAAAACGGATTTAATTAATTTAATTTATTTTCATGGAATTAATATTTAGTTTTATACAGGTAAAAAATATATACAGAGTTTAGCTCAAATACTAGCTTTTCAACTGAAGGGTTGAGTAGTAGAATGGGAGGTTGAGCGTCATTTTAAGTAGTTTGTTATGTGCTGTTTACAGCTTAGCCTGGTGACTGACAGCACAATCTAGCCAATTTTCACAGCCATATAAAAATATTGATTTAAAAAGAAGGAGTTTATTCTTTGTTGAGAGATGGGATTTTTTGTTAATAAAAGGATACAAGATCCGAATAGTTCTATTGATTTTGTCAATTGTGTTGCTAACATGATTGCTAAAGGTTACTTTTTAACCAGTGTTAGTCCAAGGTATGGCCGCCTGCCGAGGCCTGCAACAGGGGGATTAACATGTACCGTAAGTGTTGCTGACTCGGAAGTGTGACTACTCACCACGTGAGGGCGGCTGGAAACAGCCCCTCAGTTAGGCCTTGTCACTGCTAAGGGGGCTGGCTAATATTAGTCGGGCTGGAGCTGGAAACTCCTAAAAATTTCAACATCTCCGGGCCGGACTAAGGTGTCATTCGACCCGTGCCGAGGGTCAGTCTGGCTGGGTTGTGGCCCGGAAAACAAATAGCCCAGTCTCTACTGGAGAATCTAGGCAAGTGGCGACCGCCTAGTCTGGTGAGCCTTACCCGGAAATAGTGGATCTCTGCCCGGGTGGATAGTATATTTCTCCGCTACTTGTGGGATTTTATTTTGAGTATGAATAAAAGCACCTTTTTAAAAGTACCGCAGGGTGTAACTGCGGGAACTTTTGCGAAACAGTTTGAGGACCATGACCTTGACAGGGAGCGGCCCTCATTGGTGAAATCACCAATGGGAGCTCCTAACAGGAGAACACAGGACCTGCAACTAGCACTATTGCAGCCAACCCAAGACAGGCCGACAGGGCCCCACCCCTGCTCTTAAGATGCTGAGCAGTACGCTCACGCCGCCATCCGATACCCCCGAAGAGGGTACGTCTGGAAAAAAGGACCGCAGAAGTGCCATTGACGACGAAAGTAGCGAGCACCTCCGAAGTTGCTCTGGAAGCCGAGGACCAACCCTCGACATCCAGGACGATCAAGGAGGGACCTACTTACACGGCCGTAGCCAAGAGGCTAAAGCTCGCGATTGTGTCTGAGGAATATCTTCAGGTGATCCTCAGCAGTGAGGAGCTTTCGCTGCTTGAGAAAGCAATACTGGTCACATCAAGTTGGGACTCCCCAATATCGTTTGATGGGATCCACTTCAGGGTGGGCCATCTAGTCGTGGACTGCTGGTCGGCTGAGTGGTTGCGGCTGGCAGCCCCCACCCTACATACATGGAAAGAAGTCTCACTAGAGGCGAGGATGGGCGACGACATACCGTCGGCGAACAATATCAACATCTTCTGCCCTAGAACGGGAGAGAAGCCGACGCAATGGGTCTTTGAGTTGATTCAGAAGCAGAACCGTTCACGGCATTGACGACAGCTCCTGCGCCGAAATAATTCAGAATGGCCACAAACTGAATTTCAGGTTCGGCAGTATCCCGGTGAGTGGACTGAGAAGGGGCAAGACGGCTGTCAAGTAGCCAAAAAAGCCGGTCCCACTTCCCCAATCTGCAGTAGAAGAGGAGGGTCTAAACACCTCTAATTCCTTAGCAGACTTGGCGGAAGACGAGGAACTTAATGTTACCGTAATTGAGGCGAACTGCGACATGGGAGATCAGGGATAGCCCAGGTGAACGTCCACCGTGCCAAGGCGGCCTCTGCCGTACTGGCGAAGATATAAACAACACTTAGGGCTAGCCCTGGTACACGAACCCTGGTATAACCAGGGCATGAAAGGACTGTACGTGAAGGTTGCCAAGGTAATCTGGGACCATAGGGACCCACTCCCTAGAGCCTCTTGGCAAGTAAAAGTATTAATCATAACGTACTTACAGAATTCCTCACTGGTGACTGCGTCCCTATCGTGGTCGAAGAAGCTGGTGGGGTGAAGATAGTGGTTGTAGCCCTTGTCTAATTTTCGGGAGAGGAAACCTGCCCGCCGCCCGAGGTCCAAGCACTCGTGGAGCATTGCAAAAGACAGCATCGACCCATCATCATTGGATGCGATGCAATTGCGCATCACGTTGCATGGGGTAGCACGGATATAAACCCCAGAGGTGAGTTCTCTCTTAGAGTTTATTTCAAGTAGCAACCTAGAAATCCTAAACGTCGAAGTGTTCCGACTTTTGTCTGACTATCACCCCTCTTATGGAGTCTACTAGTAGATGGAGAGACTAGCGGGCAGAGGCATACTATGTCAAGGCTATGCTAACGACATCGTCATTATAGCCATGAGGAGACACTCTGCGACATAATCCATCTAGGTCTCAAGTTAACCAATAACTGGTGTAAAAAGGCAGGCCTGAGTCTCAACCCTGCCAAGACAGTCATAGTATCCTTCACAAAGAGATATAAACTTGGAAAGATGAGGAGTATAACCCTATCTGGCAGCATTGCATACTTAGCAGCATAGAAACAAGAAATGAAGTCAAGTATCTTGGAGTCGCCTTTGACTCCAAGCGTAACTTCATGACCCATGTAGACAACACGATAAATAAGTGGTCAGGGGACCCCCAAAACCCCCCATATACACATAAAAAGATGAAGTTTTGGCTTTAAATGTTATGTTATTGTCGTTATAGGGAAAAACCTATTTTTAAAAATCTGCCTTCTCGAAATTCAAGATAGACCTATGGTTTCTTCGGCAAGTTTGCTTAGAATTGCCCGTAGAATACTCCAAGGGGCGCCCGAATGTGAAAAAAATTTGGCCCACCCTAATACACATATATATATATATATGGACATGCTCAACATCTATATTTTAAAAGCCAATCAATGGAACATAAATAAATAATATTATTTTTTGGAACTCAGGAGTCATATTTTTTTACAATATTGTAAGTTTACTGGTTATTTGATGCAGTTGTCTTTATGTAAGAAGCCTTAACACCCTGACGATTTACTTTACCATTGGCGCTTTTTGTTAGATATTCAACTATTAAAGCCCCTGCATTAAGGTGCTTATACTGAACGCTTACATTTCGACGAACAAATTGCTCAACTTCAGTGGATTGTAGTTTGGAACCAGCCTTGGGAACCACCAAGGCCGCGGCTGCATCACCATCAATCTCATTCCAAATGCCAAAGACACAGACTTCAGCAACGTCTGGCATTTGAGCTATAATCTCCTCAATCTCATGTGGATAGTACATCATTCCTTGGTATTTAAGCATATCTTTTTTGCGCTCAACTATATGCAAATAATTGTCCTCGTCAAAGTATCCAATGTCGCCGGTGTGAAACCAACCCGCCGAGTCCTGCATTGCTGCTGTGGCGGATGGATTAGCATAGTAGCCGCACCAGGGATGTTCGTTGTGACAGTATAGTTCACCCAGATTATTGGGCCCTAAAGATTGACCTGCCTCGTCGACCACTCGCAGGCGTATGCCTTTGAAAAGGCATCCTACGGATTTTGGCTTGACAAGCACGTCATAGTTACAGGTGGCACATGTACCCAGCTCGCTGAAGCCATAAGCATTTCGAAGAATGCCCTCGCTGCGTAGATGTGATTGCATTTTCTGAATCGTTGCCACCAGAGCATGGCCACTGGCAAAAAAGAAATGCCGCAGACTGTGCAACTTTTGTGCATTTGTTGACGAGCAATTGGCTAGCATAGCCATGTGGGAGGCGGCGAGAATGGTCCAACTTATATTATGCTTTGCACATAGGTCAAGGAAGTGGTTTGGACTAAAGGATTCCATAGATATAAGCCGCAGGCTGCCATAAACGCCAGCTGTAACTAGTGTGATGAGGCCAGAAAGCCAATCAAGAGTACTGGGCGCGTATTGCACATCATCGGAGGTCAGATAACTGAAATATGCAATCTACTATTAAAAAGCTGTATGACTAGCCGCCGTACTAGAGCTCTTTATTACCTGTGATGCTCAAATATAAGGCGACTGTTGGAAATAGTTACAGCCTTGGGCGTGCCAGTTGTGCCCGAGGAGCACAAAATGGCCATGGTTCTATCAATTCCACGCGTCAGCTTTGTTGGTTGGTAGTTTTTATTGAAAGGTGTCTCCAATAACTGCAAAATATTTATGGTTCCGTCCACGTGACCACCACTTAGAATTACAACACGTGCGTTCAAACCATTTGCTATGACTTTGATGCGCTCGTAGTCCAGAGCATCGCAGCAGATGAAACGCGGCTTGGTTATATTGTACAGACTGCTTATGGTCTGCTCCTCAAGGTTAGGATTAACGGCGTGAAATGGCGTGCTGTTAAACATACATCCATATGCCATGGCCGCCAAGTGCGTAGAATTACGCCCCATTATTCCAACAATATCAGTTTCATTTAGGTCCTGTAGACGCAAGTAGCTACTTACTTTGGATGCATTCTGAAGCATTTCAGATTTAGTAAGATGTGTGTCTTCCGTGTAAGAAATCTGGAAAAGGCGTTTTGGGTGTCGCTGCAGCTGCTTGAAAATAATTTGTCCAATAGTGAGCTCGTCATTGTAGTAGCTCTGCTCTCTCACTCCGCTCCAGACTTTCTCTACTGGATCGTAGGTAGTAGATAGATTGCAGTTCAATTCTAACATATTGTATATGTTGCAGTAAATATTGTTTTCAAGATGCGCAGCTTTATATAGGCCGTTGCAAAATTGAATGACTTGAAACTTGTTAAGATATTGCTTATATGAAAATCTACCTATAGATGTATCATTATAGTATAGTTCCTATAGTATACTAAAAATCTTCATGACTAAATGCATAGAAAAGACACGCGACGCTAAATTAGTCGAAGATTAGTAGTAGAAGTTAGTAGCATTAAATTAGTCGGCAATTTGAGGCTACAAATGGAAAGATTCCGAGATTCCGAGCATTTTCAGTGTGGGGTAGAAAGAGGTTTTTTAACTGTTATGATAATAGATATGTCTTATTTTCCTCTATTCTTCTTATTTAAAATTTTTTAAATCCTAGGGTATAATATATTTTCAATGACCAAGTGTCTCTTTATATTAGTAGCCAATATAGTCCTGAGGAGTCAACTGGGGTCGAGGATATACCATAAATGTGCAATGTATGTCACAGGCAGTAGGAGGCGAGTATTATGCCATAAGCTTTTTATGAGCACAGGGTATAAAACTTTAATTTCATTCAATCTTCCCTTTTCCCACAAACTACAACAAAATTCTTTACAATTTATACACTTATAAGTATTGCTCTGGCCTGATGAATATTCTTACCGATTCTAGGTAATTGTTGACCATATGCCATTACGTATAGTCAAAGAGGGTAAAATTAGTATTATTTGACTATAACTTTTGTCCGGTTTTGTTAATTTGTTTCAAAAATTAACAGCTAAAAATATTAAACGCTCTAGCTAAAAAGCACGAAATGCTACTATAAGGGAACAGGTTAAGATATTGATATAATTCAACAAACTTCATCGCCAGCTCTTATACTGGGGTGCAACAGAAAACCATTTCATGTCAATTTCTTTGCCATTCCAATTCTTGGTGCCACAGATATGATTCGCAACGGTTTCAAAATCTTTGACA
This sequence comes from Chymomyza fuscimana, assembly GCA_949987675.1. Taxonomy (NCBI): domain Eukaryota; kingdom Metazoa; phylum Arthropoda; class Insecta; order Diptera; family Drosophilidae; genus Chymomyza; species Chymomyza fuscimana. The sequence continues at coordinate 92,343,076 of OX465088.1, forward strand.
AAATTGCTTGAGATTTGATTAAATTCACCAATAAAACCTGTTACTTATTTGAAAAAATTATTTATTTATTTAATTTCTGATTTATCTGTATCTTTATGTTTTGATAAATCTAATGTTTTAATTCATGATTTTCATTTTTACAAAATCTTTATTAAAATCTGCCACAATAATGTTTTGCGCATTTATGTATTGCACACTTCAAGACGTTTCCGTCGATACCTGACATGTCCTTGAAGGACTCATATTAAGGATACCACATAAGAAAAATTAAATTTTAATAATTTTTTGAACCAAAATAAGTATGTGTGTACACTTCAATACCCTTTCATAGATGTCCTTACACGTCCTTGAAGGATCAATATTAACGATACCACAAAGTAAACTAAATTTAAAATATATTTTTAGTTAACAGCGCATTGACATAATTTTATTTAAATTAATTTTTTCAAATGATTATTTATTTAAATTGAAAAATAAAAGTTTTTTAATTGACTCCGATGCAAGATTGCATCTTAGATCGGATAGCGGATAAAAATTGAAAATTGAGAGTTATTTCGCGATTTTTAATAAAAATTGATATTTAATTATTATTGCATGATTTTTATTTTTATGTGAAAAAATAAGAGTTAAAATTTGATTTTTCGATATAAATTAAAAATAAAAATTTATCCTTTTTTCGTAAAGTCCTTTCAATAAAATTATATATTGCAGCATGCACTTTCATATAAACCACTTTTTTCGCTTTGAATTTTTTTATTCCCATAACTCTTATTTGCGGTCCCTGCTTTCTCCTAAGGTGGCAATGTACTGCATGTTAGGCATGGTTGTGAATGTCCATAGTTTAAGTTCAAAATGAAAATATCAGTAGCGCAATCTAAGGAGAAAAAAAATTTTATTAAATCTGGCGTCGTTTTAAATCATTGGCGAGTGCATCGAAAATACTAAATCCAACTTCTGCAAGGACACAATTAGAATTACAATTTTCATTAGCATTTGCATTACACTGATAAGACAAAATATATGGTTCGATCCAGCTCTAATCCTGACTCTAGCAATCTAGCCTAGAAGAATTTAAATACCTGGATATAATGCTATCTGCTATAAAAGACTCGACAGAAGCAATTAAGAAAAGAATCAAAGATCAAAGATTCTTTCACGCAGCCAAAAATTCAGAATGTACAAAACACTAATAAGACCAATACTCACATATGCCTGCGAACTCTGGGTCTTGAAGAACGCGGATGCAGCTCAACTGTTGTGCTTCGAGAGAAAAATATGGTGAAAAATATATGGCCCTGTCAAACTACCGGATGGCACCTACCGGATAAGATGCAATCATGAACTAGAGTCGCTAGCAAGACATGAAACAGTCATCAGATTTGTTAAAGCACAGAGAATAAGGTGGCTGCGTCATGTGCTAAGAATGTCCACGGGAAGAACAGCTCGAAAGGCCTTTATATTGCAACCGATTGGAGGAAGAAGAAGAGGACGTCCAAAGAAACGATGGCTGGATGATGTAGAAGCCAATCTCAGAAAAATAGGAGTCCGAAGAAGAAGAAGATTAGCATTTGCATTATTGTTTTCATCAGTGTGTGTGTTTTATATTAAAATTTCAAGCTTAAGGCCACTGATTAAAAATAAACCTAGGTTTCTTATAATTTTAATTATAAGTTAATCTTCTAAATAAATAAATAAAAAATATTAAAATTTCACTTTATTTGTTTAGCGCAGTGCACATAATTGTTGCAATCTTTGCTGGACTGTACGACAGCCTTGCTCGACTTTTTCTTTGTTGGGTGTTTTTCGTAAGGCCTCAATGGCTGATAATAACGCAAAAAGCATTTTTAAAATTATTTTCTATTTGCGTGCAAATTTGCAAATGTAAACAAACGAATTTTGCCATTCACGACGCTGAGGACAGCTGTTGACACCTAGGGTTGTCGTACAAATTCTTTTATTAAAGCCTATACGCAGAATGCAAAAAAATTTCGCCAGGAATGACAAAGCCATATAAAAAAAAAAAAATCCCGAATGGGATATCCCAAATTGGATTTTTTATATGGTTTTGTCATTCCGTGCGAAATTTTTTTGCATTCTGCGTATAGGCCTTTAGGCGGTAGAAATATTCAAACTTCATTCAAATTTATTTCGTACAAATGGAAAGTAAAATTATGCAAAATATGCTGAAAATTATCGCTTAATGTAATAAACAATAAACTTTATTGGATCACTGTTAATAAACATTTATTTAAATAAGTGTCTAAATGTTCTAAAATAATTTATGGAAGGTAGCAACCCTTTGCTGCCATTCTCGCATAAACATTCGATATTAATTGCTCGAAAAATGAAATCTTTGAGATTTATGTGGCACCTATGGTTTTTTCTAAAGATTTGTTTTCAAACCGTTGCCAAAATCTTTAAAGATTTCTTTGGCAACCCCGATGGTCTCCGATCTAGATGTTTAGACATACATACGCTACCCGAGGTTATGATAAGCATTTTAGTATAAGGGACTGCCACGCCTCCTTCGGACAGTTACATACATAGCACAGATCTAGCCCCTACTCTTACGCATCACTCTGGCAAAATTCGGATACCGAATACCATGAATCGACCCAACCGGAACAATAATCGGTAGATCCAGTGGATGGGCTAATCCTTCCCAATTAAATGTTTCCGAATAGGTCAACGTTAAACGTCTCTCGGCTTCAGTTCATATGGAACCAAATTGGCTTTGTTTTTAAACCACTTTCCACGATTTGAAACGATGAAAAAATTTTTGTCGAGTTACCTACCACCAAAGCAAGGCAAAGTTCTTTTTGCGTTTGGAACAAAGCTTTAAACAACAAAATTTCCAATCCCGTGTCTTTGTACACTTTCACAGTTTTTAAACTCTTGAAACCACTCACGACAACTTCTCTCCCTTAAGGCAGCCTTACCATATGCCTTTCCAAGCAATTAAAGTGAGTGATGCTGATTTGAAGTCATTATTACAGGGGTGCCCGGCCCCCCCAACTGGCTCTTTTTGTTTTTGTACTGGCTGTTAGGCATATGCCAATGCAAATTACAAGAACAATTTCTTGAGCTCTTTCTCTTACTCTCTGAGCTCATGAGTACAGAAACAACCCTTACGTATATTTATTGCTGGCCCACTGATTTTCACTGTAGTTTTGTTGTTGTTATTCGTTTGTGCTCTCTGAACTCTTGCACTTAAAAAAAAAGGGTATAAGATTGATCGCGGACACGAAATTTTTGTGCACCACGTGTAAAATTTGAGTATTACAGCATAACTTGCAAACAAAAAATAGATACAACGAAGATCGAGACACTTATAAGAGGTATATACTATTTTTTTCAGTGCACATAATAACATGAAAAAACCCTGCATTATTACTTCAATGTTAAGTTGTTACCAGCTTACCAAACTTCCTATATTTTTTTATAAATCTGACTCATCTTTTGACACATTTCTAAAAAATTCACCTTGTTGGCATATTTTACACTAAAAGGCCTATACGCAGCACGAAATATTTCGAGCGGATTCGCAAAACTTCATATAAAAAAAAAATCCCGTTTTGGATATCCCATTCCGTCATTCCGTGCGAAAACTTTCGAAGCAACATATGCCAGTACAAATTCAGGATTTCCAAACATGTAAGGAAAATACAGTGGTTTTTAAGCTTCTAAGCCCTTACCATTTCCGATATCTCGGCTACCGACTCGGCTGGCTGTTTATTCGAATAAAAAATTATTCTTCTGACCGCATCATACATTTACCCGAACTTATTATACTATTGACTTGGAATAGCTTAATCAGTTTGGCATCATATGGACTCATCATATGGGTTCACGTAACTCTACAAACATATATACATATCAGATCAAACGGCTCTAGGTTTTCTTGGTATATTAATAATATTTGCAGCTACTATTCTTAGCAGTAAGGGGAAACCGCGAAATTATACTACGGGGAATTATGTTACGTGTTACAACGACAATAACAGCCTGTAAATAAAATGGTGCCAGAGAGTTCCTATTTGGTACTCTCTGATGGTACAGTGAAAAAAAAATGACAAGGCGCCAGGAAAAATTGACTAAAAATACGTCACATACTTTTTAGTTGGTATATTTTATGCCTATATTTATGCTTTATTTTTTTACTTGGTATATTTTATGCCTATATTTATGCCACTATAAACCAACAAAATTTGAGGCCTGACAATAGCTCGGTGTTGTGGTCGGTGGAGTAAAGCAGTGCACTGCTTTAAAAAAATGCGAATAAGCAGTCTGTGACGAAAGCAGTGTGTTAAGCAGTTGAAATAAAAGCAGTGTTCTTTTATTATTATTAAATTTCTGTTTTATTTAAACATGCCGTAGCTTGTATTTTCTCATATTTTTTTATGCTTTTCTTTCTTTTTTTTTTTTGTAACTTATAAACATTTCACAAACACTTTTTCTTTGGGTTTTACACATTTTTCTCTTCGGGTGATGGCAATACAACAATTATTTCAACTATTTTGTATATTTATGCTACTTATATTCATTCGACTTATGCATTTAACTCATTTGCAGATTGAAGGTCTTTCGCCCGTGTTTCCAGTTAAAGTTAATTTTCTTCTTAGTTGGTTAATTATTGTTGTGTTCGAACAACAGCAAATGGTCGCTGAAATATTCATTTCTAGTTATAATTTTTTAATTTGATTTGTTTTTATAATGAATGTTCTTAACAATAATCTCTGTGTGTGTGTGATAATTTGTTAATTGCTTGCTAATCTTGTCTTTTCCGTAATTGCGTAATGTCTTAGTTCTATAAAGTAAGGTGATTTTCGGTTTATTGATTCGACATTTTGTATTTACATTTTCATATCTGTTGCTTTTTTTTTTCTAGAAATTATGTAGCCTTATGTTAAGCTTCTTCACTTTTGGTGTTTGTTTGATTGTTAGGATTGGGTGCCGTATGGGATCCCTTTTGGAAGATATGTTATGATTTTTTTTTTTCTTTCTTGTGATTTCTTTCAATTCGTGCAAGTAATTCATTTAGTAGTTGCCATAAGCAGGACTGAAACACTAAAAGTAAGTGAAATGCGTGGGTGGTACTATTTTGTAGTATGCTTTATAAGAAGTAAATGAGCTTGACCTTCAGTAGGTGAAGTATAAGTATGTATAAGTATGTTTGCAAAAATGCTACTATGCTATTATTTTATTTTTTACTTATTTAACACTTTTGCTTAAGAACTACATATATGTATTCACTTAAGATCTAAACAAGTACTGTTTATGGATTTTGTTTTTGTTACATATCTCTTTTTATTTGTAAGTCTTTTTAACGCATCTAGAAATTGTGCACTTTAAACCTATCCACCATAAGACATTTACGTTACACTTAAACAAATGAGACCTTTTTTTTATGTGGTATCTTTAAGTACTATTTACATCATAATTGGACTTCCGTTGTATTAATACTACATATATACTGCAAACCTTATTTCAATGGCAAATAATAATTGACCGAATTGAAGATCTGTCGCTGTGTTTGTAATGATTTAGAATTTGCAATATTTTAGCGCAAAAAAGTCAAAAATTAGCAATTAAGATATTTCTAGTTCTAAATCGAAGAACTTACTTCATAGTATGTAGTTAAGATTGTTTTGTTATTATTAATCAACCAACACACACTAACACGCACACACACACACAAACACACACACACACACACACACATAAACATCACTAACACTGACTGCGACTGGGATGATATCGAATTTGAATGGCTGACTGACTATTTGCTCACATTTAAAAACCCTGTATGTTCAATAGCTTTATATATTTATTTAATCGACAATCGACAACTACCTAAACTGTAACTGTGTGTGTTTTATAATTTATTTCTTTATTTTTGTTTTTCTATTTTAAATCGTAAATTTTTTTTTGTTATTTGCTTAGTTTTCTGCTTTAAACAGTTTCAAACTATTCATTTGTATTCCTACATAGTACATACATATGAATGTGTTTGCTTGGCACGACTTTTACAACATTAAATTTCAATTTTGGATCTATATTTATGATGTGCACTGTAGTGCCAACACTTATTATTTGTAAACTTATAAAAGTGCAGTGTTGTGGTTGTTAAATTTGTTTTATTTAACTATAGTATAAGTAGTATATCTAAATTATTTAGTTTCTTACCTTTAAGGAAATGAAAGTAAAAGCATGAAAAGCGAAGTATCTCATAGAGTAATTAATTATTATAAAAAAAAATAAATCATAAAAAGATTCATATGAAACAAGCATAAATAAAATAAGCATAGAACCAAAAGGCATCAACTACAAAATGTTAGTAGTTATGAGAACGTTTCATTGTCTGCTATGTAGAATACAGTATAATTACATTTTTAGTTAAAATTATTAATAGCATTAGTTTGATAGGTATGTATATGGAAAGTGAAACCAAAACCAAAGTTTCAGGGTTGCACGTGTTCTGCAGGGACTCTTTCGGAAACGAAAAAATGCTTGTTTTTGTTGTGGATAGTGTTTGTTATATGTACTGCAAGAATCGGTAGGCCAAGCCAGCTATTGAGATGCAAAACGATCATTGGGTACTTGAAAATGTGTACGTCATTGTTATCCAAGAGTTTATATACTTTGTATATAGTAAATGGTGGTTAGCAGTTAAAGTTGCGCTGCTTGTACAAAAAGGCACTTAACAAAAATTTATTGGATTATCGATTGAAATGATGTATTTACTAATGTAAATGGCTTAGTATACCTTTTATATACACATTTATTATGTACTTATGTATTTTTTGATTTTTTTTTTATGGATTCAGGGCTTGCACTACATGGTAAACTATTTATTTGTATTGTCTGTTATTTGTAATTAGTTAAACTACTTAGATAAATGAACTAACTAAGAGGCATATGCCTGATACATTAAATAATCAATATTTAGCATAAATATAGGAAAATAAACATTTTATACAATAGAATAATAATTTTAATTATTGCAGGCACAGCGGCAGCATTTTATCCAACAGATCTTAGATCTTTTGGGTTCAAATGCCACCTGACTACTGTCTACTTTTTATGTACTAATAGTTAATTGAGCTACGTCAACAAATTTGGCACTAATAAGTACGTAGTATAGAACAAATTGGTTTATTTAAAACAAGCCAAAACTGAGAAGGAGCATTTCATAAAAATATCTGTATAAAGAAGATACATATATTAATAAAAAGATTCTTGCTGTACCCACCAGATCCAGTTTAATTATTTCTTGGCTATGGACACTGCCAATTATGGCGATTTGAACGTTATATAACAAATGCGAACAAATGCAAAAAAATAAAACATAATTTTTGTTTTTGTTGTGCTTCAAGTTTGATTTCTCAAAACAGTTGAATATGTTTTGTTGAATTTATTTGTTTGTCTTTTACTTTGAACATAATTCAATTTGCCTAGATTGTTTAAATTGGATTTTCCTTTATAGTTATATATGCATGTATGCTTTAATACTAAACTTAAATTTAACTTTACGCTTTTTACAAATACATATTTAAACTATTTATATGCTTTAGCTTTTGCGTACTCTTAAAACTCATGACATATTTACAAAATTGAGAGCCAGATAATAGCTACTCGAAGCATTTGTTTAAAACAATCTAATACTTTTTACAAACTAACTTAGCGTTTTTTAAGTACAAATTAATTTTAATAATTTAACTGATTAAAACTAAACAAAGTATCTCTTTTCTTGCTAGGCTTTGCAATAATTCACTACGTACAGATAGTTTTGAGCAATAAAAACAACAAAAGTATTGACAAGCGATTTGCGCGCGTTTAAAATCGCCAACAAATCGCGTACCAATTGAGACATAAACTAGTATGTATTTAAAATTCGTTTATCTTTTTACTACGCGGAACTAAACTTATAATAATATAGTTTATATCGCTGTATATGTATGTATAAATACAATTTTTATGTACTTGTTTTGTTGTTTGTTTTTTTTTTTGCTATAATTATTACTTTTTTCTATGGAAGTGCCTTGACGTTACGTTTTCAAACATAGTAAAAAGTAAGAGATTTTGCTCGATCTTGTGATCTTGTACACACATGCTAGTATACGATGTTATGTATTGTAATTTTATGTTGAATTCTACATAGCCTTCGGTTTGCTTGATCGCATGGAGAGAGAGAGAGAGACGCGCTTTAGAAGGTCCTTTTGGTAGTAATCAATCAAATCAATCGTTTCGAATCGAGTTGAATTGAACGAAATGAAACGGAAATGAAGCCAAAGCCAAGAACAAAGCGTTACGTAACAAATTTCGAAAGGAACAAAGCATGAAAGAAAAATAATGAAAGAAATTGAAAGAAATAGGTTAGTACATTCTTTGGTTGTTTTTCCAACTTTTTTGTTGTTTTTTTTTTTTTGTTTTTTTTGTTTTTATAATATAAGTTAAGTTAATAGGTAACGGCATTTACTCATCCTCCTCCTCCCTGAAGAGATATGTGCTCCAGTAGACCAAATTGAAGAGTGCAAAGACCAGCGGGAACGTGATGCGTGATATAACATCGATTCTCTTCGATCTAGAACATTGTCTTGGATAAATATTCAACAAGTACAAAACACATTAATTGATCATCTAGAGATTGGCTTTTTGATTTGTGAGTTGTTTTTGTTTAATTCTCAAATTTTATAAAATTTAAATTTAATTTTAATTTTAAAAACCCTTTGGTTTCTTTCAACATTTAATACGCAGCAAAGAATTTGTTTGTTTTAAAATTTGTTATCTACGTGCCTTGAACCAAAAAAATTGCCTTATAAAACGGAGCAAAGGTTCTAGTAAAGTTTTGGGAATTGGAATTTGTATGGAATTGATAGGTTTTTGGTCAGGTTATTTGGGCTGTGACCAACTAGTGAACAAGGACTAGTGAAGATTTAAAGACTACAACGAAAAATGCTTTAAAACAAACAAATCAGTGGATAATATAGTAGCTTTATGTACATATAGTATATACATATGCAATATGTACATAGTACGTTTGCGTAGAGGCTTCAAAGCAAACCAACATATAAAGTAAGTAAGTAGCATTAGGTAAGCATTTAAGAAAATTATATTTTATTATTTACTTGACTTTGCATCGATTGAAATCATTTGGCAAGCATTTAATGGTAAATAAAAGATAACGAGCAAAAACAGAATAACGTTGAACACGGCAAGCATCAAAAGCAGAGGCAGAGGCAACGAATTCGGGTTGGTTTTTATATACCATAATAGTATATGTTAGTATGTACGTATATGTGTTTTTATATGTATTATACCATATATGTATACATATATGCATATACTACATATACTATATGTATTCGTCAATATCGGGATTTCAATTACTGTACTGTAGCAAAAAGTGAACAAGAGTTAGACAGAGTTAGAAAGATATTCACAACATCAAAAAGGAAATCCATCAACTACAACGATTAACACACAAAACTAAATGATAGCTAGTGTATACAGAAATAGTATAGGTTACCTTGTGGGAAACTTCGAGAGCCAAGTTTTACAGCAGTTTGGACGTTTGGGCGCCTGCATGTGCACCTCGCACTGGCGCAGCTTCTCCAAAGCCATCGGATCGCCGGGATGACGCACCAGCGGTTTCTGTAGGCCCCCGCGAGAAAATTGCGATGCCGTTTGATATGGAAGTTTGTTTGTAGTTGATGCAAATGGCAAATGAGAGCGCACAATGTTTATGCAGCCGGTCGGCGGTCGGAGAGCACAGTGACGGAGCGTATCGCAGGATGATGTGACGTAATGGATGTGGGTTATGTGTTTAAAGATTGTTGAAAGTGTTGGGGTTGTATTTTTTTTGTTAATTCAAATTCAGTTGAATATGAACGACGGTGGATTTGATGTGGTTTGGATGGGTTGTTTGGCGGATAGGTTGATTAGTTTTGGTTTTTATGTTGTTTGTAGTTGTAGTTGTTATTAGCCCAATACACGTTTGAAAAAATTGTTGAATTTGAATTTTGCATTCGAGTACGGTTTTGTGTGTTGTTTATAGATATAAAAAAAGAGGTAAATATAAAAGGAAATAGATGTTTTAATAGTTTTATCATCATAATTGTGAGTTGCCAATTTCATTCGATTTTTAAAAAGAATGATTACCCTTTCCAACTCTAGCTTTCTATTAATATATACATTATTCTCCTTACTGGTATACAACACTGAACTATCTATTATTTTCCCTAATCTTATTTTTCTAATAAATAAATCACATAACATAATTAGGGTATTCACGCAGGCTGTTGAATTGAGAAGTCGCAAAATACGGTTTTTGTGGCATTTTCAACAGAGAACAGGCAATTAAACAAGTAAGGCATACGCATTTCATTTAATAAATTAAGCATAAAAAAAAATCTTAAAAGAAGGACCACAAACTCAACCAGTTGAGTTTTTGTGCAATTTTTCAACACCTCAATTTTACAACAACCGTGAATACCTCTAATGTTTATAAACAAACAACCTTGAACCTATAAAAAAAACTACTACCCGTACGGTCTTCTTTATACATACATTCTTCATACAGATCCAGACCTTAATATCCCCTTAATATTCCATGGCCCGACTTTAAAATACCCCGTACTAACGAATGTATGCCTTAGCGTAGCCATAACTTTCTTCTTCTCAGATTCCTAAGGCGCAGGAGATGCCTTTTAAATTTCTATCTCATTAAGTTCTGTTTTAGCTGTTATGTCTTGAGAGACACTATGTATCTACAGACTTCTAATAAAGTTTCTTAACTCGGACCTAACTGTTTTTGTGCAGATATCCGTAAAAATATAAAATAAACACATAAAATCGATTTAAAAACGAATTGTCCCTACCAATTATTATACTATGTATTTGTAAACGACTAGTACTCTTTTGAAAATTTCATTCCGTAAAACTCTTAAGCTAGCAGTTATTTGAATAGTTCAGAGGTAAGTACCATTGCGAACGTTGCATTGCTATCTGTATCGAGCAGATCTGAAGCGGCATCTAAACTGGCCTGCTCCAAATCGCGACGTTTCTTTTTTATATTCTCCTTATGCATGTCTGCGGCCCGATCCATATATGTTGCATGTGATGCGTGTGGTAGAAAATGTTGACAAGAATTTATTTGTTCCACAAAAAGGCGATGGATAGTTGGTAGTTAAGTTTCGTATTTCATATTTTACAGTTGATTTCAGTTAGATGCATAGCACACAGTTACATAGTTACAGACAGAGATATACAGTTAGATCGATAGACAGAGAAACAGAAAGAGATAGCCACACACACAGAAACGTTAAACAATTTGAAATGGTTTTGTGTACAAACATTAAATTATTAGTATTTTTTTTTCATTGAGATAAGGTAGCAAATAAAAAATTAAGGAGTAGGAAAACCAAAAAAAATTTAGAAATGAAGATTTCAAAAATTATGTGGTTTTTTTAAAAAAATATTGTATATATTTACAGGCAAATGACAGTTAGATATATACAAAATAAGAAAGGAAAAAAATCGATTTATTTGTATGTCAGGTTGTAAAATAGGAGGATCGTAGTCCAATCCGATTTAATTATTTGACAGGTTTTTTCAAACGCGTTGGTTGTTATATGGCATAGTATGGTAAGGTATTTGTATTGGTATGGTTTAGTTTGATTAGGTTAGGTTCGATTGTTGTTGTGTTTGGTTTGTCGTTTGTGGTGTTTGCGATTGTTAGTTGTTGGTAAAGTTGATTTATGTGGACGCACAATGAAATAAGAGAGTAAAACAAAAGTGGATTAGTAAAAATATAATAACTGTTATTCTATATTGTAATGAATCCAAAAATGTCTAATCTAAAATAGTTTGGTTATATATAGTATTAAAAAAAAAGAAATACAAAATGATTTAGTTGACCAAAATACATATAAGTATAGCCCAAGAGTGTTCGCCGAAGTGTAGAGCCTGGCCTGGTGTGCTTCCACGTGTGAGTGTGGGTATGGGTGTGTGTAGATGTGAGTCTGAGTCTGTGTGTGACAGTCAGTCCTCGTTCAAAATGATTAACAACGAATGCGTTTCTCTTTTAAAAAATGCTTAACCAATATTATGACTGACTGATTGAAAAAGCGTTCGTCTGGTGTGTTGGTTATTTTTTTTTTTTTTTTTTGTATTGTTGTTGTTGTTGTTGTTGTGGTTTGTTGCAAGTCATTTACATTATATACACAATATAAGGACATATTGATATACAATAAAAATATTTTGTTTGTAAAAAATAAACAACAGTAAAAAAGAAAAACACCATCGATTAATACATTAATAAGTTAGTTAAAGCATATCAAATCTCAATTACTAGCTTTATTCAAACCTGAACGGGAGGCATAGTTTACGAGCGCGAATTCAAGTAATGCTCCAAAGACAAACGTCAAACAGACTCCTGTCCAAACGTCGATGGCTTTGGTATAGGATACCGGCGGCAGTGAGGCATTAATGCCGGATGTTTGTGTGGCCATTGTTAGCAGTGTGGTGACACCTGTAAGATATGACGGAATTAGTGACGCTCTAAAAGAAAGTCGTTTACTAAAATTGCACCATTCTCAATAAATTTAAAATTTTCTCTTTTTTCATACATATGACATATAGTTTGTATAATAATTGAATCCAAGTTTTTGAGAACAAAAATTATCCGATTTATCACTAGATTGAAATTCTTCATCTTTACAAAAACTATCAGTGTATTACAAACGGGGCGAGTGAACATATACTCCTTTATCGATGTCTGCTCCTTAAAAGCAAATTTTGCCATTTACCATGTTTGTAAGTATGTAGCATACTGCTGCTGTAGTTTACTAACTTCTTAGATTGTATGTTAAAATGAAGGTTATTGGTTTTATGGAGCTTATGCGATAATTGTAGAGCGTAGAGTAATAATTCCTTTTATGCATGCATAGTGGTTTTGCTACTTACCCAAGGAGACACGCGCTGGAACGGCGCCTTGATCGAGCCAGAATGACACCCATGAGACAATGACCAACATACAGCATGGTATATAAATTTGTATTAAGTAATATGAGAATTCTCGCTTGAATAGTAGATCGACTTTGAGGCAACTGTATTCACCTATGAGTATACAAGGTATATAAATTGTGTCAAACTCAAAATGTACGGGAGGATGTTCCAAAAGATAGGTGGCTTTTTGTTTCCTTTGTTTTTTTGTTTTTTTTGTTTTCGTTTTGGATCAGCATTTGCAGATAAACACCGATACACACTCACACACACGCACAAAGTATATACATATAATACACATTATCAAATTGTGTTAATCAGAAAATAATGTACACAGACAGACAATATGTAAATACCAATATATAAATTTGTAATAAAAAAAAAAAATTAAAAAAAAGATTAAAAAATAAATTTATTGTGAATTAGCAAAATATTTGCCAATAAAAGAAAGCACATTGTTTTTATGTACAAAATCATATAAAAAATGTTTGCGTTTTTATGTTATGCACAGACCGAGAACGAGAGAATTCAAGATTTTTAGAAAAAGTAGTAGCTGGATAGATAGTCTGGGGTCTAGAGCACAATGTATTTACAAAAAAAAAAAACAAAACAAAAAACAGAAATGAGCTCAGTTGTCAGCTACTGGTGGTCAACACACACACACACATACACACACAGAGAGAGACAAGTAAAATGAGAAAATAGAAAGGCACAGTTATAAATAGAAAGTCAAAAAAGAGACAGAAGAGAGTATAAAATAATAATTAAATTATAAAATTGCATCATAGGCAAAAGGTATCAACATCAATTCAATTTCTGACTTTTGCAACAAAAATCTTAACGGAAATGAAGTCTGGCCGAGTAAAGCTAACTGTTGTTGTTGTCTATTGCTATCGTCACTGTGGGTGTTGTTGTTGCTGTTGTTGTAGTACCTATGTGACTATCTTTTCACAGTCACTGCGTCACAGTCAAAGTCAACTTCCGCTAAAAAAAAATAAACGCCCCCGTTGCCCACGCCCATTTTGTGCTTCATTTCCGTTAATTTGTTGGCAAAGCGTTCCATACTCTTCAAGACAAAGTTGTTTATTATTTTACATTCTCATATTTTTCGCTTTTCATTTTTTGGGTGGTTTCTTTGTGTTTTTGTTGCTTTCGGTATATTAATGTTTTTATTTCCATATCGTTTATGGTTCGGTTCGGGAGCCCTGTTTATTAAATTGGTTCATCGTCTGTTTGGTTTGCTACTACGTGGTGTGGATTATTGTCGCTGCTTTGGCTCTTTTTGGTCGCATTCCGATTTATCGCCACTTTATGCATATAGCGTATGTATTATATCGTACATATGTATGTATGTATATATTTGCTGGTTGGCTGAATGGCGGTGGATCAATGAATGGACGGCTCCGAAACATTTCAGTTTACTTCATCTCCATTTCTCGATTATATCGATTACTTTGCATATGAATTATTTGCTTAATGGCCGCGATGTTTTTTTTTCTCCGTATACGCTCATAGAAGATATAAAATTAATAAACTTTATGTGAGCAACTAAGTTAAAGGCGTTCTATATGCAAAAAACACTACGCAACATCTAAATGAAAGCTAGTAAGTAAGTATATAGTAGTATATAGAATACGGTATGTTTGTTATATAATTACAATAGAAATGTGTTAGGAAATGAACTCATGCTGAAAATGCTTAAATTTTTTTGTTTCGCGCCGAGAAGTAGGCAACTTTTAATCGCATTTCCAGCGGGGAGCATACAATATAAGTACGAGCATATGGAAATTTGCAGGTTAGCCAATTGTACGGCATTAATGGATGTTGCTTGAGCTTCAATGATACCAAATGAACTACATATAAAAAAAATGTATGTAAGTATAGTCGAGCGACTACGACTATGTGCGCAAATATCATAATCTTGATTGCCTCCATAGTCATCATTGGCATCGTCATTGGTGTTTGTGCAAGTTTAAGCATTACGGCGCAAACAATTTCCTCGATTAATTTACTTTCCTCACTGTTTTTTTTTTTTATTATTTTTTCGCTCTCTTTGGCACTCACTCTTTCTCTATCTCTTTTGTTTGCGTCCTTTGTTCCGTTTTATATTGCCGCCGTAGTGTGCATAAGAAGATAGTATTTTTATTCTTTCCGGTTTTTGTGATTCTTTTTGTTGTTGTTTTTGGTGGGTTTTGCCGCTCAGTCATAGCGCACCCAAGGTAAACGTTTACTTAGAGCCCGCGCAGATTTGAAACTGCTCATAAAACTGGCAAGTTGAAGAGACGTCAAATACCGACGACTATGCGGAAGTGTTCAAAGCTTATGTGTTGTGTATACATGTGTATGCGTGTGAAATGAGTAAGTGTGTGTGAATTACGAGTACATCGTAAAAAAAGTTGGGGTTTTATATGATTTTGTTATTGATAACGAACAAATGATGTGCTCATTGAAATGACGTATGTAGTATGTAGGTATTAAGTGTAGCATTATATTTTTTATTGTATATGTGTGAATGGACTATGATGAAGGGTTTATGTGCCGTTTTTTTGTTTAATTTTTGAGCTGATATTAACATGACAATTAAGTAAAAGCAGCTTAAGGAAAATTAGTTATCCGAAACGAATAGCATGCAGTTGTTCGAATTATTATGTCTTTTAATTTGAAACTTTTGATTGAGAGTAAACTATAAAATATAACTAGAAAACAAGCAAAGTAACACCGTCAAAGTTAACTATAATATTAACGCAAAATGAAGTACTAAACTAAATGCTTTGCTAGAGTAAATAGTAAGTAAGATCATACGATACTGAATCACAAAAGTGAAACGCCTGAAAAAAAAACAAATCGAAAATAACAGCACACGCACGTACCCGTGTTAGTTTTACTGTTACAGTAATCAGTCAAAAACTTCTCCAATGTAAAGCGAGGTAGGTGTAAGTTTTTAACCACTTGTACTGGATCGCCTTCCTTCCAAAGGAACACCAGGTCATTAGTAGTCCAGCCATCTAAGAATGGATACATGTATATTATTTTGAGAGAAATTACTTAATAACTTACAGCTCGCCATGCGTAGTGAACAAATTTGCCTATCCAAAGGATACAGTTTTAGATTCATTGGACAAGCCAGTGTTAATGAGATGCGTATACTGTAGAGCACCGAACCATTTGGAAAAATGCGTATATAGACATTTGGCATGATAATGTTATGAAAATGACCCTCTTTCTCATTTGAAAAGAAAAGATCCGGCATCCACACTCGGTTCGCCTCCGTCAACGTCAGATACTTAAGACGACCTAACAAAAACAATACATATTTATTGTAACTATGCTAAGTTTGAACATGTAGTTACTCACCCTGTATATCATCAAATTTGAGACGTTCATCCGTCCATTGCTCACGGAACGTTAGCTGCACGCTGTACTCCTGCAGATCATCAACGTAGACAATAATTTGGAAACATATATAAGATTTAGTTAGTAAATGGCAAGAACAAACGTATTATATAAATTTTAATTGAATTCAATTTAAACTACAATGCAAATTTTGCTTTGCCGGATTGAAATTAGATTGGTTTTTAGACTGCGTGTAAAGGGTCTTCTATTATTTCGATCTTGTTTTTGTTTGTTTGTTTTTTTTTTTATTTGGCGAATAGGCTTCAAATTTATTATGGGTACTTTAAGCAAAAGCTCCTTGGCGGATGTTTTTATAATTTATTTCAATTTTGAATATGAAAGAGCGAGCAAGGCATGAAGGACGAGGCGAACGTTTTTAGTTTTTGAGTATATACTTTTTGGCATGTAATTGAGTTTAATATATAAAAAATATATATATATATATATTTATTTTGGAACTGTTTGATATTTGTAGTATAGATTGAAGCGATTGCATATTGGGTATGTTTTTAATAGTCGAAAATTCTCTGCACAGAATTCGTAGGTCATGGCTAATAAAAATTTCAAATTTTTTTCTTCAAAATGCAACAAAATGCGTTCAGCATGCAACCAGATGCATGCAACATCAATATTCTAGTCACAGTCGACTATAAAAACTCATTGCATTCAAAACAAGAACTAAAAGCATTTTACAACATTTAATATAAGCAAAAAGCGAACAATTTACATAGAGTTTCGAACATTCGAAAGATAAAATACAAACGACCAAAAAATATTGACAAGCAAAAAAGCAAGCAAAGAGCAAAAGCAAACACGAAAAAGGAATTTAAATTGCAAGCCTTACTGTAATTTTATTTATAGAACTTGCATATATTTTTGTACATGCTAGTTCGTTCCATTATATACTTATAGCTTACTTCATACCTTAAACATTACATGCGTGTAAAAAATAAATAAGAAGTAAATAATTTGAATCAGTCCAACAGTGGAGCAAAATTTATTGCTATATTGAAAATCGTGGGCATATTGTTTAGAGACATACATCAGATGTTGTTATGGTCTACCAAGCTCAAAGCTCTTGATTATTGAATGAAAATAATTCCAGAATTGTAGCCACTTAGACTTAGATTTCTTAACAATTTTTTTAGAACAAAGAAAAATCGTCACGTAACGAAATGAAGTATGCTTGTATAGGCTCAAAACTTTGAAAGTCGGCTCCCGGAGTCCCAGTTTCGATTCTCGGTGTAGAAGAAATTTTGAGTCCTTTTCAATATTTAGTTTAGTTTACAATTTGCTTCATTTGCCAATAAAATAAAAATATTGCTTAAAGCTAGCTTTACATATGAAATCAGATATACATCATTTTGCATATACATAATATTTATTAATTATCTTTTAATTAAATGAAACCTACCCTCAATTGTTTGCAGAAAGGATAAGCGAAAGGAACTTTGTTTCTTGCTGGATTTATTTGAATTATTTGAAAAAAATACGAATTTATACAAATGGAACATTGCACAAAGGTTAAGGGGTTATAACTTTTAGTGACGCCTTGTCCTTATAAGGTTCTATAAAATTATTATCAGATTTATCAGAACGATGTACCCCACATCGGATTTTTACAAAGATTAAGCTTCAGACATGCAATTAAATAATGACAGCCAAATCAAATCAAAATTGTGGGACTTAAGGAGTTGAAGCGCATAAAACGAATAAAAAATATATAATTAAGTTATTTTAGAATAGTTATTTAATGATAAGTTAAGTAGATGGCATGCGTATACTTATTGTATTTATTTGAAACGAAAGCTGAGACTTAATATAAATACTCAACCAAAGATGGAACAAAAATAGAATTCAATTTGAAAATAAAACATTAGAATTATTTAAACTAAAATGATGAATTAAGCCTACCGGTGTGTGGTTTTATATACTATGTATTTCTTATGGCAATGGCAATCAATCTTAGTATGAAAATTTAGATACATTTTTTGCAATATGGTTTATTGTATGCGTATGTACTTGTTTAGACAAGGCTATTAACTTGCGCTTTGTATTAATGTACTTTTGAATTATATTGATGAAAATAAATCATTCCGGCTTTACACAGTAGAAAACTCAATTTTAATTATGTATATAAGCTAAAAAATACAATAATTTGTAAGCAGCAGCTTTGTAGGTGATGATAGTGCATCCAATTGAAAGTGTCCATCCAGGATTTTTGATTTTCCGCCAGTGTATTATGCGGATGTTCCATTTAGATTGTGTTTCAAATATCCAAACTGTTTGATATATATATATTTTGTTTGTTGTTATTTTTAGCATGTGTGGTAAGCAATTTTTTTTTCAGTTTTGCTAACTATTTTTAAGTGTAGTATATAGCATAGAAGCAAGACGTTTGAGACATAAGAAACCAAAGCATTAGGTATATGATGATCTTGATTTACTGAATTGGAGTAAAAGATAATTCGGAGAACGCAAATGAATTGATTGGGCTGGTGAATTTGTGTGGCAGTGATTGGATTTGGATGAACTTAGATCAATCTAATTTTATTTGCGCTTACTACATAACTAACTTTAAAAAAAACACAATACTTAAATAAAACTTAATTTTTAAATCCTATCGGTGCAGCTCTTCTTATCGACAGTCGCGTTTATATTGGCTTGTAAGTCTGTCTATCTCTTTGTATTTTAACTATCTTAAAAAAAATAAAAATCTTAATCAGACTATTATATTGTTGTTTCCGTCAGCGCCCCGAAGTATTTTTATAACTATATATAAGCTAATAAAAATAGCTATTGATAAGTTTTTAAAATTTTTTTTTTTTTTTGTTAAAAGCAAAAAGCGCGTTTAAAGCTGGCAGATTTTTAAGAGCATCAAAAGAATGTCAACTGATTGTTTTGTTGTCGTTGGAAAAGATAAATTATTAGCTTTTAAGTAAATAATAATGATTGCTTTTTGTACAAGAAAAGTTAATCAAAGAAACACGCAAACTTTCAGCTGAGTTGTGAAACAAAAGTTAAGGTCATACTTTATTTATGTTACAATAGGAGATATTTTGTGTATTGTACAGTAAGATAATATATTATGCGTAGTATGTATGCTTTGGTGGAATAAAGCACATATTGTAGTGGGAAATATAAAAAGTACGTTGCATGTAACTACAATAATTGTATGCCCTTTTTTTTGTTTTTTTAAATACATTTTTCATTTAATTTTGAAACTGGCTGCTGTCAATGACACTGGGCTTAGACTGTGAAGAGATTTTCTTAGAAGAAAGTTTAAAAGTCTGAAGCACAATCTCTTACAAAGCATTATCGCTAGATTTGCATTTGCTGAACTTTAAGTTATTAAATTTATACATAAAAAAATACATGGAATACACAAACGTTCAATTAAAATTGTACTCCGAAATTGTTATAAATAGTTGCCGTATATTTTTGGTTGGTTTTCATAGACAAAATATTTTATTTAAGCTGTTTGCAAACTATATACATACAGACACACACATTCACTCACAGATACAATTACATATATAGTACCTTTGATTAAATTGAAGTAGATTATTTTAGACACACATTGGGAGCAAAAGTGATAAAGCGTTTGGGACTGTAAATGTGTTCGGTTAGCCCTTACAAACGTACATACTAGAAATATATATGTAGTTCTTGCTGTCGATGTAGTACTTGAACCGCACTCACCATTTTGTAGTCATCGATTTTCGATATAGACCGCAGAAACATGTTGACGGACACATTCGTGGGCAGATTCCCTAAAATATTTATATGAAAATCGCAGCGCACATAAGTTTGTTTTTCTTTTTAATCAAAATCTTGCCATTTTGTTCTTGCATAACTAGTAATACAGTAAGTAATTTTCTTTCTATTCGAAACAGCTTAATTATCGCTTATAATATATCTAACTTATTTTTTAATTCTGGTTTACACAATATAAAGAACCAGACTTCTGGCAATTTTATGATGAATTTTATGTAAAATGCACGAAAAATATGAAACAAAAATTTAAATAAATACAACCCAAGCTTATGACACCAAAAATAATTGAGAAAAAAAAATGCATTTAAAAGATGTGTTTACAAAAAAAATGTCAAATTGGATCTCATTGAAAATGAAGTTATCGTGTTATATGTGCAATTCGGGTGTGCCATAAAAATGATTATTTTTTGTCTTTTTGAATAATTGCATGCCACACAGTTTTTTTTTCCTTTAACATTAGCTTTTAGAAAGTAAATTCGAAATACGAGTCTTTGGATTAATAACAAATATATGTATGTAAAACAAAAGAACTAAGGATGGGGGAAAAGGATAAAACACATGTACAAAGCACATAAATATATTTTATTTATAAATATTTTATAGCTACATATAGTGTACAATTTTTTATGTCAGCTGAGGCTATTTCTTGAAATTTTTTTTTTTTTTTTAGATTTTTTTTACTGGTACACGACATAGACACGACATTGTTTGTAGTTGCGGCTCAGCAATCGTCATATTTAGTTCAAGATAATGAATAAGTATATATGTATGTATAATATAGTAGTATGTAAAAAGAAATCATTTTGGTATATTCTGTAAGAGCGAGCCAGAGTTGAAAAACTAGACAAGCTTAGTTTCGGAATATTTAAAGAAAAAAAAAAAATATAATAACATAGACGAAGATGGAGAAGTATGACAGAGCGTAAGGAGAGATTCATAGCTGGAGTATAGCAAAGCAAAGAGATCCAAAAGACATTTTTTTTTATTTTTTTTTTTTAATTTAATGTGTACTTACAAAACAATTAAATTAATAGCATTTCATTCAAGAGGTATTTTACATTTTGTTTTTTAATTCACATAAGTAAACTAACTAATAAAAGCAACACAAGTTTCCAATTGAAAGCCAAATTTTAACTAAAAATTAATTTGAAAGAATCGATTACTGCTAATTTAGATGGTAACTCAACAAAAATCAAATAGAAAGCTATTATGTTATATCCAATCTTTTTTTTCGTTGTCACTAATTAATTAAAGCAAATCACTTAATTACATTGAAAAATAAAATAAAAATACATCGATAGTCAAACAATATATCAATATCAGTAATATAATATGTATACAGCATAATCATATTTATTTGTAAGATAGATATTTTTATTTTCTGATCAAAACAAAGTTGACTCCAGCGGCTCTGAACTAATTATAGGCCTGTCTTTACGAGATACGAGAACAATACATTACAAAAAAAAAAAAAAAAAAATACGAATAATCTAACATTAGAGATATACGACGACCTCAACAAATAGTACAAAGATGTGGCAAACATTCGCGTCAGAGATTGAGACTCAGGGCAAGAGAAAGGATGTGAACAGTGTTTCATAGTGAAGTAAAGTTCTTTGGCATGTTGCACTTGAGTTTTTGAGAGCCCCCGGAACGGACGCGGGCATGCCATAATTAGATAATTAGTAAATAGTAAGCGCACATAGAGTGCGCTATTAGTAGTAGTAGTAGAGTAGTAGTAGATTCCGGCTGATGCGATATTTTCATTTTGAGTTTTTATATTTTTTTTTTTTACTTTTACGAACGCGCACTTACCATGGTTACATCATCGATTTTCGATATACTTCTAACGAATATGTTGACGCGCACAATAGCGGGACCATCTGGAGAATGATAGCAGTTTGAACAGAGTATAGATAGATTGAACGTATTCTCTGAATAGAGTGTACATAGTACATAATAAAAAACTGAACTTCTACGATAAGCCCCTTTCGGTCACGCCCTTTTTTTTTTCACGTTACTTGGCACTGCGCTGCTGAAACCTTAGCATTAGAACTTAATATATAAAATATGCAACTTGATCTGCTCTACTTATACATAAAACTAAGCTATGTTTGTTTTTATTATTATTATACATATATATTATGATTTAAGTACTAAAGAGTTGCGTTGTTATATTTATGTAACTGTTTTGCCTAATAATAATAATACGTAAAATATATATAAACTATAAGTATTATGTATTGAAGTATGTTTTGTTATGAACTGTTGGTTGCCAGCGAGGGAGATTCATTGTAGCTTGTTGTGGACTGCTCGATTATGGACAAAATGCATTAACAAATGGGTCTTTAATGGGGCAGCAAATGCGAAACTCAAATTTGTATAGAAAATAATGGAAAATGTATTATGCAAAATTGTTGCCGCAAGTTGTAAGGAGCAATTTGTTTGTAATTCAAAAGGTATTTGATAATTGATATGCTTTAATAGTTAACATTCTTCCATTTGGCAGTACATACTAAGTATAGGATATGACTTTAATTAAACAAACATATTTACTATGTGTCCGTGTTACGTAGCTATAAGTATGTATATGTATATGTATAGTATAAATGTGTATTATTGACATTCCTGATAGTATATGGCGTTGCTGGCTTTTGTGGTAACTACCTATAAAGTGTGTAACCATTTTAAATATTTACGCTACTTTTACATATTGAATGATTTCATATCTGCAGCAAAAGTCAATATGAAGTTATTGCGTGTAATTAATTTGAAAATATTATGCACTAAATGGCAAAATAAAAGCGAACACATGAATTGATTTTAAGTGCTAAATAAATATATTTATTATTTAAATAATAAATTCGTATCTGCTTATATGTAGTTACAAAAGTCCAATTTCCAGTTGAATAGAATTTCAGTGATATAAGTTCACTAGCTGGCTGGCTGTCTATTAAAGCCTTAAGGTAGGCTACGATTTTTTTTTGAAAATGTTGCTTTTCTGGTATATCTGATTATTTCAAAAATAAAAATAATAAACAACAGACCATATGACAAATTTCTAACTATGTATACTGCGCATATGTAAGTAAGGATAGAACAAATGTGTTTTGGTGTGTATATAACCATACCGAAAGGAAATGCAACAAACTCTTGCTAAAATTGCATAAACCAAACTCAAACATAATACAATATACTATGTTCAAAATAGTATTTAAGTTGTGTTTATTTTAAAGAAACAAAAAAAAAAAAAAAAATATTCAAAACATAACTTAAAAAATTAAAAGTTGCAAAAGCCAGTACAGAGCCAGAGAAAGTATGTTGATAGATAGATAGATAGGTAGATATAGAGAAAGAGCAATATAGACTCAAACTTGAACAAAAAAAATGAAAATAAGGAATTAAATCTGTTACAGGTATAAGGATATATATTTTTGTGTAAAGCTTAAATTGTTCCTCTTTAAAAAATAGTATTGTTTTTATTTGAATGGGATTGTATTTTGGTTGTTGTAATAACTGCAAGCTACTTAATTTTTTTTTTTTTTTTTTTTTTTTAAATGCATGGTTTGGTGCAATTTTTAGATATTGAGAGACCGGGAGACAGAGATAGAAATGGGGGAACTTTGCTTTATCGAATTTTGTTTCAAATTTAATGTTTGGTGTCTGTCTGTGTGTGCGTGTGTGTGTGTGTGTGTGTGTACTTTTGTGGTAAATAACTTACCATTTTTATATCACTAATCGTCATAATACTGCGTACGAATAGATTGATTCTGA
This sequence comes from Chymomyza fuscimana, assembly GCA_949987675.1. Classification (NCBI taxonomy): domain Eukaryota; kingdom Metazoa; phylum Arthropoda; class Insecta; order Diptera; family Drosophilidae; genus Chymomyza; species Chymomyza fuscimana. The sequence continues at coordinate 92,367,025 of OX465088.1, forward strand.
CTATGGCGGGACCATCTGGCATAGAGTTTGGTTTGTTGTCATTAAATATGAGTTTGTTTTTATGACAATTTCTTATATCAAACTAAGCATAAATGAGTCTGCCCTAGGCTTAACAACGCAATGAATGATTTTGACTCTAACCTAGGCGCTAAACTAAAATATGAGCATTTTGAATTAAAATTTATTTCAGTTTTTGATTAAAATTTCAACTCTGTATGTGTACTTATTAAAAACTTACAAATTTATAGCTACAATAATGACCAATAATTGTTATAATATTTCAATTTATTCATAATTTTCAATAAAAGTGAAAATCAATTTTAAATGACCAATAAATAATTGTTAAATAATAACTTTAACAAATATAATAATAAGAAAGTTTTGTATAAGCATAAACATTTGCATAAACTAAACTAAAAACAAATCATATATGTACTAGATACAAAATTGCATTATGTATAATGTATTATTGTATACATAGTTTAAAAGTTGCTTTTGAGCTCACCTGTGCCATTAATTCCTGATGGTCGAATTCTGGCATCGTATTTGCCTGCACCTAAAATTTGATCTAAGACTTTTTTCTCCTTTTCTCGGAAATTTATTTTGGCATTATTTGCTCTGAAATCAGGATATGGATAGGTACGCACGTATAATTTTAATTATCGTTTCAATTGCTTGACAAATTTTTGTTTTTTGAAGTAATTTTGAAAGTTTCAACTTTCAATATTTATTTTAAAATTGTTTAGGTGTAAAAAAAGAAAGTTTTATTTATATAAAGTGAACATTAAAGTCTGCATTAGCTGACAAACACAAATCAAAAATTTTGAATAGAATATTTTAAGTTTTTAATTTTGCTTCTCTTTTGTTAATATACAAAATCAAAAAAATAAAAAAGTTTAGTTGGTTCTCGTAGGGGGCAAGGGAAAAGTAAATCATTATACTGTCGCACATATCACAAGCCAAGGCAAAGCCAGACAGAGATTGCTTCTGACCCTGTCCTCGACTTGAGCGTAAATAATTCCAAAATTTATGCTCCGACAAAAATTACACAATTTTAATTACATTTTAATTACATGTTGTCAAGTGATATTGTTAATATGCAGCAAAACATGATATATATGTATATAAGTATTCTTGTTTTTCTTACTTCTGAACGAGTATGTTGAAGTGGGCACAAAACGATAAACAATTTGTACATACATACATATGTATGCAATACTATATAGTATGTATACATATGCATTGTATGTAAATATGTATATATATATATAATAGATTTGTAGTATGTATGCAACTACAGCTGACTACAGCGCTACTTGAAATATGCGAAATGAAGCTGCCAACTTGTTGTTGGTCTCCAAATTAATGGCAATTGTATGTAAATCGTCTTGTACAGTGCGTTCATTTCATGTAAACGTACTTACAGTCGAGCAAAAAAAGGACACAATACAAAAAAAAACACAATTTATGAGAAAAATAAAGCAGCAAACTTTTTAAAACTACTGTGTAAACGTTTAAGTGTTTTTCCTTTTTTTTTCGTTAAGAGAAAGATAAAGAAAGATAGCGTGAGCATGATGACTACTTACAAAGAGGCGCTGCATAGGCTCGCAAAGTAGAAGATCGCCCAGAAGTAGTGACCGGTGCCCATGGCTACGATGCTGACTGCACGATGTGAGCTGCCTGTTGAGCAATTTGGGAGTTTTGACACTGAAATTGAGATGTATAATTATTTTTAAATAACTCTTTTCCTAAACTGATATCTTATTAAAAATGATGTGCTGTTTGACCAAATATTACTAAAACAATGTTTTGGTATTTTTAAGCTTAACAGCTTTTAGATCTGGCAAACAATTTTAAAGCCATTTTAAATTAGTTCACACTTTCCATAGGGCGGAGTATAGCCGGCTACTATAACCATTTATATTTTATGTTAACTAATCTCAAGGATGCAATGGAGAATCTCCATAATGAGCAATATTTAGGGGCCGTACCCAAATTACGTGAACCAAATTTTTGACTTTTAAAATAAAGAAGGAATAAATTGAATTGAAAACTTTAGAATCTCAGTCCAAATTGTTTTATTTTTTTGTACATCTTTTGTTGTAGTGGACCAAAACTGTTTATTTTTGACACACAGTCAGTCGCATTCCTTTCTCATTTAAAAATATCTAAAAGCATAATAAAAATCCGCGATATTCTTTCGTAGAAATTCATAGGAAAATGGGTTTCAAACGCACCGACAAAAAGAAGCAAAATTGCCTTTATTGGGACAGGGTTAGCAAACGAATTTGTATTTTATTATGTAGTCGTTGTCACAGTCACTACCTTTTGTCACTGATATTTTTTTTGTCACAGTCACAGTTGTCGCTGTGACTGCAAATTCACAGTATCCCTCATTTCAAAAGCCAGCATTATCTATTAAAAAACTCAACTTTAATCCAATTCAGTTACGAACCTATCGATTAATTTTTCTACATTTCGAGGAAGATCTGAACTCACAATTAAATAATCAAAGCTGCTCAAAATTGATTAACGATTAGGAAGCTTTTTGAGTTCCAATTGTATTACTCCTTCCATTAAGATATAGCAGTATGAAGATTAAGATTATGGGCTGTTATGAAAAATAGTGTCATCTCATACAGTTATTAGAACGTTCGGCTAAAAGAGTTACGAAAAATTAATAAAAAAGATGCGCACACAAAGTTCGTTCTGACATGGGGACAAGGTCTTATAGGGAATAGCCCTATAATCCAACTGTAACATGTGGAATATATAGAAATTTTAAAACATAAAAGAATTACTTATTGAAAATGCAGGCTGCAAGTGGCACTGCCACAGATTGCATTTTAATTATAAATTCACATCTCTGTGAGATACATTTTTGGTGAAATTATTCGAAAAGTATTTTGCATAAAATTTATAATGCCCTGGCCCATACTGGTTGTCAGTGGTCGTAAAAATTGCAATCCAGCAACTGCCAGCCAACATGTGAACTGCCTTCATTTATTGCGCAATCAACGCGTAAGGCCAAAAATCATTATGGCATGGCAGTCTGATGTCCTTCCTGATTCACTCCTGATGGGACGAGAGGACTTTTAGCCGAGATATTTAAAACAATGCCCGAATTCATTTTGGCATGCAAATGTGGAAAGTTTGCAATTAAATTAATTCTTTTTTAAGAATATTTGTGCACATCAATGGCTGACGTGCTCTGTGTGAGTGCTTTTTGATATAGTATGTGTGTAAGCGTATGTTTATGTGTGTGTGTGTGTCTGTGACTGTGTGTGATTCCATGTACTGCCACGCCCAGCTTTGTGGTACGCCATTGTTAATATTGCTGGCAATGGTGTTTTGGGCATTTGGCTACGGGTTTCATACATATCATACAGTCGGCAGGAGTGGCCATGACCGAGTCCATGTGGCTTATAGATACAGATACATATACTCAGAGTGTGTGTGCCTGTGTGTCTGTGTTTGTTGCATGCAAATAATCAATTTGTCGCCCATTCCAGAATCAAAACTGCTTCTTTTGTTATTGCCATTGTCGCCAACTGTTATCATGACTGCAACAGGCTGGCAACCTCTCTACGCTGTCCATTTGATTTTTCTCATATTTTGCACTACTTGCAGTAGTAGCGCCGTGTGTCATGCTGTGTTAATTTGTTGCTGTGCCTGCAATGTTGTGCCATAAATACGATAGTACATACCCTACAAGGGGAGACGGTACCATACATTTGCGAATTTGGTTGCTGCTGTTGTTGTTCATGCATTTTTTTTTGTGCCTCCTATGGTTTTTTTTTTTTCTTTTTTGCCAGCACAAATGCTGAAAATGAAAACTGTAAGGCACACATGTAATACCAAATATTTGAGAGAAGGATAGAAAGGGACTAGAGGAGCTGAATGGAGAGTAAACTGGGTGTTAGGCATGAACGGGCACAGCAGTTGGCCCCTTTTGGCCGACTAGCAAGCAGCAGCTGTCAAAGAAAGTTAACAAAGCGACTGCCAAATGCCCCACATTTTATGCCAACAGCGTCCCGCCGTCTAGATCTCCGGCTTTTACGCCCACATTCTTGTAGTGAATGGTGTAAATATGTTTACTTTTATTTCATTTCATTTTTGTCGCTGCTGTTGTTTTTATTTTGCTTTTGGTTTGTTTTTGTAGTTGTAAAGAGTCGACATACTTTCAACTGAAACTTTTGCACTATATTTTATGCTTTTCTCCCTTAACCAACGTTTACATAGGTACATACATATATGTATGTATGTATGTCACTTGTCACATACTAGTTGTGCAGTTGTTGTTGTCTGTTTTATTATTCTGGGCATAAGATGAAAAAATATTTATAGTCTTTATATTTTAAATGTGGATAGACTTGACTTGCGTGCGGTTTCTCAATGTCGACATCAATTCGCTCTTCAAAATTTATATCGTTTGGTTTGAAGTGGTGATTATATTCAAACAGTGACAAAGTTTTTTTTTTTTGTGCTATTTAATTATTTATTTAACAGTCAAAATATATTAATCAAAGCCGAGAAACGGCTTTAATGTTTTTGGAAAGTATTGTTCATGAAGATCAATGTACTTTGTGGGCTTACATCAATTTTCGAAAAACTTTTTCCACTCTGATTAAGTTATGGTATCTCCAATATATGAAAGGAAGTCGATGTTTTCAGTTTTATTTTTTTCAGCAAACACTTCTGCCAAACGAATGGTTGTGTACCATTGAGAATTGGCCGTCCTGCGTTGATCCAGTAGTACTGCCGGTTATTCCGAAGAAATATACGACTATTTTCTTCGAACTGCTTCGCCCGAGAACCACTTTTGTTGGATTTGGTGCGTCTTGAAAGGTCATACTGACGATTGTAAATTCCAGAGCATCTACAGTTCTTACCCGATTTTAAAGATCTTAGAATCGAAATGTTCGTAAGAGAATTATCTTTCAGCTTTAAGCTTAACAATTTTTCTCGTTTATAAAAAGCAAACCGAAAATTACACTTTATTTTCGAATTTTGTTGCTTGTAACTTCAATATTTTTTACTTAATCTATACACATCGTATATCACCGTAAAGAGCGCATAAATACCTTTCCATCTAATCTTTCATGTTGCTCACGAGATATCTCGAAAGCGGTGCATAAGAAAAAAAAATGAATGTCATTTTCGTGTTTCTCGACCCAAAATTACCCTAAAAAGCACTTTTTTTTACGAAGATTCACTCGATGACCCTTAAATTTTGAAACTAGTGTAAAAGATTAATTTTCGATGGCCTTGACATAAATATGGATCATAACAGGATCGACTGAGTTTCAATAAACTCAACCAATGTAAAAACGTATTTCATTAGTTACAATAAAAAATACAAATTTTACATATTATATCTAAAATCCTCCGGGAAGGTCTAGAAAATGATGTCGCCTAGGTTCATTTATATTTTCTAAAGGTTTTTTTTACGTTATTTTTTTAACAAGCAAGTTTGGTGCATACATTAATAAACAAATATAGCGGTATTACATAAAAACTAATCACAGTCTCTAGTTGAGCGCTCGAATATATAGTTCTAATTTTTAAAGATATATGTACAACAATGATAATTAAATGATTAAAAGATGTACAGAAGTGTTTAAGTGTGCTTGCATTGAAAAAGATATAAAAAACAATGCATAGTAATAATTGTATTATATATAAAAACAACTAGCTTAAGACTAAGGGCGTAAGGGGGAGATGGGCTAGGGAGTGAGCCACCAGAATCCTTTGGAGCAGGCGATGGAATATTTTTTATCGAACTCAGCTATACGAGAATCGAATCTTTTATTTGCTTGAGTGAGTATGTTTGTCATAAATATTTTTTGGTTTGCTTTTCTGTGTATGTTTAAATTATAGGTATGCCAATATTGCCATTAATTTTTCAGCGATATAAATGAAAATTTCAGGGGGGGAGAAACCATTTTCTATCGAATGCTCAAAACATTCCCTACTTTCAAAGAAATGTGTTCTTATTTCGTTGTTTCCTTTTTCGTTTAAGGCGCGATACATGTTTTCGTATTAGACCGATTATAAAAACGTCAATATATAAATGACGGTCTACAGAGAAAGCTAGATTGTCTTGTGCACTACACGCTGGCATCTTACTATCTTGAGAAAAGCATTTTATTTGGCCTACCTGTTAAAAATGTAATCTCAGCATTAGGAAAAATTTGAAAAAATGTAGTATTAAAATCAATGAATCTGGCGATCTGATCTGAAGTCTTTCAACGTATATTATAGTCTTTGTATTTCATCTCTAACTTAAATAAGAAATAGAGTACTAAAAATATAAAATATGTAAAATATATAAAAAAAACTTAAACTTAAATAAGAAATAGAGTACTAAAAATATAAAATATGTAAAATATATAAATTAGTGTCAAAATTGGAGCAATTTAAATAATGTTTCTATTAAGCATTTATGCCTCATAAAGTGCTATCTGAGTTGGCTGAATTAATTTTACGGTAAAAAAACTGTATTATTAACTTGTTTATGTCTTTTCATTTCTAACTTTATCATCAATTAAAGTCAATAAAAAATTTCATATTATTTAAGACAGGCAGGTTTTAGATTCCGACTCATTTTGAAACTTGTAAAATATGCACTGTCTTGTCAGCTGACCAAATGGTTAGCCATCGATAAGTTCAGCTTGTAAATCTGCCAGCTTTTCCGTACTAATAACTAATGATTTATTTATTTATTTTTGTCGCCATTTTCTAAAAAGAAAAACTTTGTTTCTTGATTACTACTTTTTTCTTCTGGCGCAATCGAAATCTAGAACACCTTTCATTTGCACATGAAAGTTTTTTTTTATAAATGCATATTACGATTCAGTCCAAAATTAGATATTCCAAAAGAACACATCCCAGATCTCATTGGGGCCTAATTTTCCTATATGTACTACATGGCTTGCAATTAGCAGAAATCGTAGACGTGCCAAACACAGATTTGTAAAAATAATAATTCTTTTAATTCTTCTTTTCTTTGTGATACCTATATTGTAATAATTTTTTCAAGTTCCAATTCTTAAAATTTTGTTTTTTAAATGTTAATACTGTAGATATTTTCGGCACGCTGAATAAAACTTCGCGCAGTGTTTTTTTGCCAAATAGCATGTTGAGCATTTTATATGCAATATCTGCAAACACACACTTTCTTGTACATAAATATACAGCATACTTATGTACGTATATACTACATACACTGTATATACGAGTATTTGCCTTTATGGCGCTCAGCGCCGCTTGTAGCTCGTTATGTTGATTGGATTTTGCGCTCCGCTCAACGAGTAGCAAAAGTAGTCCGCACGGTAGAGCTCCCCACTGCACACCATACGCACGCACACTATTACGGTACTTGCCTCAAAAGCTCCAGTGGCAGGAACAACAACAACAACGACAACAGTAATGGCGGCACTGGCAGAAACGGAATAAAGTCAAGTGCTGTGTGTGAGTGTGTGTATACGTTTGTGCTAGTATGGGTGCCATAAAGCTGGATTCATTTTCGCTTTTTCCTACTTTCCCAGTTGTTCTGGTGCACTGGTGCAGCATTAACGATTTCGTCAAACACCAGTGACGACAACTAACGAAATGTCTAACGACCGCCCTTGTATTTGCCTAACGAATTTTACATGGGCATGTCCTATGGAGGGACCTAAAGGTACGACGTTGCATAACCTGTCGTTAGGGACTTAGCTGGAACCAGGTCGTTAGTTGCTTCGTCAGCACGACGTTGCACAACCTGTCGTTAGGAACTTAGCTGGCACTAGGTCGTTAGCTGTTTCATTAGGTTAAAGTATCTTGAGTTTTGGCTAGTACAAAAAAAGAATAAAAACAATAATTCGGTTTAAAAGCAGTTTTATTATTTTTTTTTTCTATAATGCACTTCTTTTGCAACTGCGTCGCTTAGTGCAGTTTTTCTTCTGCCGTCCCTGGCCCGAATGTTACGATTGAGTCTGAAAAAGAAACAATTTGATTTTTATAAACGTTATAATAATAAAAGAACATATTTAAAAAATGGTATCCTTACCAAAAAATGTGATACAAAAATGGGACCATCAATATTAAATTCCATTGTAACTTCGTCAGCTATAATATTTTTAAAATTTTTGCGTTATGTAGAACTGTAATTAAATTACAATTAAATTACGAATTTGTTTGTTTTCATTACTTACTCGTTTCGTCTCTACTCCATTAATTTTTTTCTCATAATAGAGATACTTCACCGCTCCACCATAATCTGCTTTATAAACTCCTTCTGCTCGGTGAGCTTCTGCATTACGACTTAACATTGATCTGTGAACACATTATTCTAAAATATTTATGAATATGTACATATTCAACAAAATTAGATTTACAAGATTTATTTCAAATACCTGAATTTATAGCCAAATTTCTTGTCAAAATAATCTCTTCACAATCTCCAAACGAAAACTCTAGAATAGAATAAAAAAGACGACAGAAAACTGCCACAACATATATCTGTTTCTATGACAACGTACCCGTAATTCCGAGAACTCAACAATTTTGTTGCTGTTATATTTTTTTTGGAACAAAATAGCGTGCGATAAAAAACTTACAAGTGCTAACGACTACACTGACGACCGGTTATGCATAGGATCGTCAGTATAGTTTTGTTTTCTTTGAATTTTTCATACCAATCGGTACGACACCGCATAACCGTTACTTAATGAATTGTCTAACGACCTGTGTTGCATCACTTCTCGACTAAAAATGGACCTTTTGCCACCATCAGAACAACTGGGTTGTTCCATATATATTTTTTTTTTACTTTTTGTTTTATGTATGAACAAAATTTTACACTCTTGTTTTCGGAGTCGCTTTCGTTTTTCCCAGCCTTTTCTCGCTTTGCTTTTTTGGTTTTTTTACTTCACTCTCTCTTCCCCTGCGCACACCGAACAGCTAAATAGTAAGCAAGTGGGCTTAGTAGCGTTTAGAATGTGTGTGAACATTTTATGTCATATGCTGGCATAAGATTTTCATAGCGCCCACCTCAGCCAAGCTTAGATCAGCAGAGTTTAACTTTAACATTTAACGATGCTATTTAAAAAACATTGTTAAAAAGGAGACCCCGCCCCACTTACCAATAAGCTCTAGCATTTACATTTTCAATTTGGGGTCTGACATTTATGCAGTCGGCAGCATTTTGCTATCCATCAGGCACTTAGGCAAAGGTCAAAGGGTAACTACACATATATACACATATACGTCAAAATAGCTTTCATTTCACGAAGAGCAAAAGGTCAAAGTTTAGCTATCGCCAAACTCTGCTTTTAGCTCACAATTAATTCAAATGTCACTGCATTGTTTTGCCGCCCAACAGACCGAACAGGTTTCTGCTCCAATTAGGTCTATAATTTTCTTCAATATTCAAGTCGGTTTTTATATTCCCTATTACACAAGCGCTTTTTATGCATTTAGTGTTGTAGAGTATTCAATAAATTTTTGAATACATGCCGTTTCAAACTTTTTTCGTAAACTGCTATACAGTCACAGTTCGATAAAATATGTATATAGTAGATATATATAAAAACGAATGTTTGTTTGTACGAGGCTTATAGAATCCACTATATTGCAGTGTGATTGTGTTCATATTTACAGGCTATGTTCGGTATGTTGTCGAGAAGGTTTACAACATAAGTAAGGACACCTTTCGATAGGTGGCGCTAAGTACTGAGCATAGTTTTCAAATACAACGAAAAAAACACAGTATTCACTCAAATTTGACAGACGAACAAAATTTTGAGCTTGAAAATTGGTGTTCCTATTATACTCCTCAGAAACATTGATCCACCACGTCTTTGCAATGGAACCAGACTTGCAGTGAAAAAAACGATGAACAATATCATCGAAGCAACCATTTTGAATGGCAAATTCAAAGGAGAAAGAGAATGATATCAACAGATATGCCTTTCGAATTTAACCGTTTGCAGTTTCCAATACGACTCGCATTTGCAATGACCATCAACAAAGCGCAAGGACAATCGCTACAAGTATGTGGATTGAATTTAGAGAATCCATGCTTCTTCCATGGACAATTATATGTACGTGTTGGAAAACCATCTGACTTATACGTATATGCACCAGATGGAACAACTAAAAACATTGTGTATCGAAATGCACTTCAATAAATAGCATTCGATTGAAAACTTGAATTGTCAGACTTTTCTCGATAAAACGAATCAAAATACACAATGATCCAAAATAAAAATTGAATATTGTTGTAACGTTATTAGTATTTCTTAAATATAGTAAACGGCACAGCAAGGCGTGACGGGTATAGCTAGTATAATATAAATCCAAGCAGTTACAAACTGTGTGCCCAAATTTTCTTAATATTATTTATATTTTTGAATGTCCTTTCAAAGCTTTTTTTAAATTTATTCGTACGAAATGAAATAGATTTTATGTTCCAAATAGAATCGATTTTTTTTAACATTTTTTTTGATTATCTAAAAAAAGCACTTTTCAAAAAAAAAATCCAATCAAAACATGAGGTTTTTGTAAGTTAAGACCTAGTTAAATGGATCACTGAAAGTCAATACTACTTTATATATTTTAAAAGTTTAATACATAGCCTATTATTCCACAAAAAATACATATGGTTTTGAAAACTTTAAAATCTTGCCTTGAAATCAATCTTCTGGGATTTGCCCATATGGTGCCTGTTATATATACATTGCGAAAATCTAGTAAGCCCTTGACCCTTTGAGTATAGGGTATAAAAACGAATATTTGAAGTTGATATTGGTATAGGTCTAAAATTGCCACAATATGGTATGGTGTGAGTTATCAACACAATTCCACTCGAATGTTCATCATTATGCAGTGTCTAAATCTATACCAATGTAACGAAACCTTTTTAAGTGCTTCGATTTGTAGATATCTATCTATTAATGTATTGAGTTTAGGCTATGTACCAAATAAGCCAGCAAGTTTTGCATTTATTCCATACTGGAACTTTTGTTTTTAAAAGTCAATTTGGAAACAGCGCCTATAACAAATTATGTATGACAGAGAACTGGGTCAATTAAGTAAACTAGCCCTGCGGTCGGGATGTTTAGCACTGCCAATAGCTGAAAGAGCTATAAAAATTATAGACAGCCTAGTTGGGTTGGCTATAGATAAGAACACGATTAAGCTTGTTGTCATGCACATTGCAAACGAAAAAATAGAGGCAGATCATAAAAGCTGGGTGCTGAAGCTCTGTCGAGTTCAAAATACCCACCCAAAACATAAATCACATATCCGAGCGCTTTGTGGCCATTTAATGGCTGTCACGATAAGCTGGCTAGCAAATAATTGCCTTAAAATGCTCTGAATAGCAGGGCCCAGTAGCTGCTCCATTTCTGTTGGTTTGGCCTTTGGCTATAATGTACAATAATAGAGTTGAGTGGTCAGAAATGTGGTACGAATTAAGTGCATTTTTATGTTATCAGTGCTAAATGAGCCAGTTGCATGACAGTTACAACAAATTGCGTCCGTATGGCGTATATGACAATATTAACTAACCCTAGTAAGCGTTGCGAAATGGTATAGCAACTTTGGTTTAAAACAAAAAAAAAACAAAAAATCTTTGAAAGTTAGTAATAAGGACGGTGGGTAAATGATTAATGTATCCGAACCTGTCAACTTTTTGGCTTAAAGAAGTAAGTTTATTTTCAGCTCGCACCTGCGGCTCTAATGTTTGCTTGTCCTTTTATTATTCATTAATCAACACAGTTGCAAAAAATTTCTTGAACCCATTAATTAGCGCAAGTGGACTGCTTTTTCAATAATACATACAAAAATATCTTTATACTCACACCATCCAAGTTATATATAGATGAAGAAAACACATAAATCCCCGAAAAGAAAGTACAACAATTTCAATTTACTCTCTGTCTATAAACAAAAAGCTGCTCAAATAAACTGAGTGTCGCCATCATTGAAATAAACCGAAAGCAATAAGCAGTTGACACTGCAACCCCATCACTTGCTATAAACCGAAAAGGGCGGGCAGACTTCGAGGACATGCAACATTATTGGACAGTGTGTGAAAATGCAATCAAGGCACTATAGCACATGAAAACCGTGCAACGGCGATTTGACTCGAAAACGGAACACGCTCCGTCTCTCCTCGTCGAAAAACGTTGAGAAGATGCTGTTACAGTCGTGGCAGACATTCAGACATTCAGACATTCGGACAGTCAGCCATTGCGCAGCCATTACAGTGGCTGAGTGCAACAAAAAGTGTCAATTGACAATAAAACCGAAATGTGATGCGACAGCAAATGCATCCAACGACTCTCGAGTTTGTCTCCCAGTTAGTCTGTCAGTTAGTCAATAAGTTGGATAGTTTCCCAGTTTCTCAATTTGTTTCTTTTAGCGTGGTTACTGGGTGCGAAAGTACATACATACAGATTAACAAAGCCCTTTCGAGTTGCTTGAGTTTTAGTTTTTTCTCGATCAGTGCCGAAATATGCTACGTTTTGTTATGGGATAAGACACTTTTGGGAAGTTGTTCGCCAGGACATTTATAATAAACGGGTATAACCAGGAAACGTCGTAATTAAAGTTTTTATTTAAAAAATTTAGACTTCAAATATAATTTAAACATTAATTTTTAGCGCAAAGTTTTCAGTAAGTTTATTTTTGACTATAGGTTTTGTTGCATTGGTTCTACTTTTATTATTTTTTACACAAATACCGTGTGCCTTTTGCTAGACAAACTTATAGATACGAAATTTATTTACTACAACTCGGTAAAAAATTGATGTTGATTTTTTTACGCTTTATTTCTGGTTTAATTCACCTCATAACATGAAAGTCTCTATTTGTATTTGGGCCCTAACGGTGAAAACACAGTGATATAGGTTGGAAAACGGTTTTGTTGTTTTTCAAAATCTTCTTTATTGAGATCAACACACTTTTTTATGCTTCAATCTCCAAAGTGTCAACTGACTAGATTTCTGAAAACCTTCGTTTCACAGTGGCGTAAAATCATTAACAGTCAAAACGTTAGTAAGCCTATGCGTATAAAATATCAAATCTTTCAATCCATTAGTAGTGCCAAGGTGCAAAGTATAAATAGTGACTCTCGTATTAACTAAAGGGCTCCCCTATCTGCTCCATTCCCTCGCCAACCATGGTCCCAGCTTGTGTTGCATTTTGTTTGTCTACACAATTAAATCGACTCGGCTGTTCGTGCTGATCATGAATATTTATCCTATGGGGTCGGCTACAGCTCGATCTGCATTACATACATTGACACAAACTCATTAGTCCTTTAGAATTTCGGCACAGTATATAAAAATGTGTGCGAATGTAGCTTCGTGAACAATTTCTGAAGTAAAAGCTAAAAAGAAGTTCCAATTTTATTCCCATGTCCACCGTATTTCTACGCTTAATTTTAATACCCTGTGCAAGCCGAAAATGTATGTAACATACAAAAGGAGACATCGATAACGTAACGATCGTAACGATATATTTATAAATAAACAAGTTATTCATCTAAAACTTTTGGTTTTTAAAACCAATTTACATTTTTCACTTTTTACAAAAATTCCCGGTAATTCCATAATTTTTCTCCGATTTTGATAGATAACCACTCATTTTCTTCGTAATCGATGAAACTTTACGAGCCATGAATAAAACTGTATTTTTTTTGTAAATTTATAAATTTACTTTCGAAATAGAATTTTTTCAAAAATTTGTTGAAAATTACGAAAAATTTTATATGAATGGATAAATAACGACCAAACCGTAAATTTGACAAAAATATGTTCCAAGTATAATTGACGTATAATTCAATTATCTACAGTTTGATCAAAATCAGTTTAGTACAACCAGAGATAATTGCTTTTAAGTAGACACACTTTCTTTTGAATTTCGAAAAGTGTTTTTTTCAAAATATCTCGAAATCCGTTCCATGAAAAAATTTTTGGACTTCATTTTCGGATTTAGCGTGCCATTTTACTACGGAAGCGAGTAAAATATGTTGAGGATAGATTTTGCTGTAAGCTAGTGTTATTATCTTAATGGCAAAATTAATCACAATTTCATGGATAATGCTCATCTTTAGGTAGAAAGACATGGCTACATCATTGCTAATAGGATTTCCCATTTGACTCTTTATATAACAAATATCCATAAAACTTTTGACTCCATGTGGATAAGATCGAGCTAGTGCATGAAATATTATCAAAGTCTCGTTTTACTAGGACTCGGACAAAAAATACCATGTCAACAACAGGTTAGAGCTGACTGCCACATTGCAAGGGTTTAAACAAAGACAATGAACCCCCTGTGCCCTGTGTGTATGTGTGTGGCTGTCGTTTGTGGTCGATTCCTTGGTAAGAACAAGTTTACTTTATGTGGCATCCATTGTTGGTGGGGCATTTTGGTTACTTTTCAAGATGCAAACAATAGCAACGATAATTTATTCATATTTGGCTACAAAAGTGCTACAATATGCAATGCCGAGTGAGTGTGTGTTGCGATGAACTATAAATTTCTAAATTTACACACGAGACTTTACACAACCAAGTAAAAAACATACACACACACACATGACATTTGCATATACGAGGTGTGCTCAAAAAGTTACGTGAACTTTGACACTTTACCGCCAATATAAGGCAATATTGCGTATACGTAATTTTTATTAATAAGTCTAGTCTGGAATGGCTTTTGAACTCCTATTTTCATCGAAGCAAGCAATTTAAACGTTTAACGACGTAAATGTTGCACTCAAACTTTCCTTAAGTTCAAAAAATATGCAAAGAATATGTCGACATAATTTCATATTGGGTGAAATTGGGCGAAAGTTAGTTTAACTCACAATAAATTATCTGTATTTTCTACAGCTTAAAAAAAAACACATTAAAAAAAAAACACATGTGTGAAATCCTTCGACTAATACCAAATATTATTAATATTATCACCACATAGGAGGACCGAGGATCCGTACCATCCGACCTTACAGATCACTCTGACATTTAATGTCCACTACCGTAGTCAGCCTCATGTGCATGCTCTTCGGTATCGGTGTGTTCGTAAGTCGAATTTTGTCGGTCTTAATCAATTTTTTTCCTATATTAACTGGTCCTCTTTGTTGTCTTCTGAGGAATTTGAACTTTCCATTTATAATTTCTATCTTATTTTATAAGCTGCTTATGTTCTCTTTGTCCATTATTCTGTCCGAACTCTTTCTTTAAAGCCGCCTTGATTTACTGCAAGTCTGTCCTCTTTAAAAAATCTTAAGTCTTCTTCTTACAAAAAATTTAAGAAATCTGGATCCGGTTGACTTTTAATAGTTTTCTTTTTTACGCAGCAAGCTTGTTCTTCTTAACAGAATATGCCACAATAATTATCTTTCCTGTTTTTCTTTTGTTTATTCTCAACGTAAACCTTCCTTATTTCCCGCATCGCTATATTTAAAAAATGTATGCTCCACTAACAATTCTGAAATCGCAGACTTGTTTGCGAACTTTTTTCAAACAACCTATTCCGTCAACCCTAATAGCATTGACCTTAACTATCCCTATAACCTGCCTCACTCAAATTTTATTGACTATCCAGAAATCTTTGAAGCCGACATTTTGCAATCCCTACTGTCCATTAAATCCTCCTTCTCCCCTGGCCACGAAGCCATTCTCGCTCTCTCAATGCCATTATCTGTTAGTTTTCGCACTTCATCAAAATATTCTTGTATTCCGGATATCTGGAATAAATCCTTAATTATTCCTATTCATAAAAAAGGTACCAAGTTGAGTATTGAGAACTACCGTGGTATTGCGAAGCTTTCATCAATTCCAAAAGTTTTTGAAAGGATTGTTACTGCACAATTGCAACACCAGTGTCATTCTTTAATATCGTACTCTCAACATGGGTTTGTTCGTCTCCTATTAATCATACTTTACGGAAAAAAGCTTGACTTAAGTAACGCATTTGACTCTTTAACCGTAGTCTTCTTCTTGTTAAACTGTCGCGTTTGGCGTTTCCGTTTTGCCTTTTAAATTTGATATCATCCTATTTATCTAACCGCGTGCCGAAGGTAGTATTTAAAGGCTGCGAATCTAAAGTAAAAAAAGTTTACTTTAGGGTTACCTCAAGGTAGCCATATAGGCCCTCTTCTTTTTATCTTATTTATAAATGATGTCCTTTAAGTAATCTCGAAGTCTAACATTCTTATGTATGCGGATGATGTTAAACTCTGTATGTTCTAGTCTGATATTAATAAGTACTTAATTACTTCTTCAGCATGCAATCTTGGTGCAATATCAAGCAACTCTTTCTCAACAAGATAAAATGTAATGTTATGACATTTTATGTTTCCCCTTATTTGGCTACTTACTCTTTAGACGCCTCTATCTTAGAAAATATCCTGAGTGTTTCTGACCTTGGTGTTTTGTTTGATCATAACTTAAATTTAAGAATCATATTTGCATCATTGTAATAAAGCAAAAGGAGTTCTCGCATTTATCAAGCGTTGGTCCGAAGAGTACCTTCCTTAAATCACCACAGAACATGCCACGGCGTGTTATTCTTGCATAAGCTGTTACTCGGCCTTATTGATTCCAAAATACTTCTTAACAAAGTAACTTTTGTCATGCCATCCAGAGTAACTCGTACTTTTCGACCCTTAGCCCCACAATTTTGTAGATCTAATTATTCTATGCAATCTATCACTACTTCTATCTTAAGTCAGCTTGACTTCCCTCTTCGAGCATCCTTGACCAATCTTAAATTTTGAGTCGACCACTTGGTCAACGGTGCTCTTTTGGATCTTTTTCTGATACAATGTTTAATTTTTATCTGACTTCCTTGTTTTAAACTTTTTTATTGTAAATCCTAGTGTCTGACCAGTTCTTTATGTGAGTCAGTGCATATAGTTAAAAAGCTCACCCATCGGGCTAAAGATGCATATTAGTTCATTTCTATTTCTTTGTTCTATTTTCATTACTTAAAATTATATTTTTTTTATAATATAAGGTCAACTCAGCTTGGTTGTACTCCTTGAATAAATAAATGAAAAGTAAAAAAGAAAAAATTCGGATATAATCGAAATATTGTATTTATGAGTCAAAACCTTAAAGTCGGCTCAAACGATACTATCATATTAAATAATATCATTATAAATAATAAAAAGTATAGAAACAAACGTTTGTATAAAATTGCTTTATATTATAATGGGTCGCTATTTTTGACTTAATTAGCTTTTAATTGAAATTAAATCATTTCGAAATCTATTTTGCCGGCACACGTTTTATACCCGTAATAGTCGAAAACAATTGGCACGTCAACTTTATTATCAACTACTTTGAAATTAAGAAAATGAAAAAGGTAAGATGTCTAGCACATTAAAGCATTCAAAAATTTAAACAAACTATATAAATAACTGTGGACTGAAAAATTAAAATGATAAAAAGATTGACTGCTATGTATAATCCCCAAAATAACAAAATTCATAATACTTTGGAAACTCATCTCGGTAAGTGTAATTTTTAATGCGGTTGTTGATTCTGAAGCTGCTTGCCTGGATAAACTATCAGAGAAAATGGTCAACTTGCAAACAATGAAAATTTTATAATGAATATTTTGGATTCAACCCAGGCAACCTTTTGGCACGGCAAGTGTTGATAATTGTATCATAAATTTTCTGTAACACACATAAGGCAACGAAATCTTTGTTATACACAGTATAAGCTGGCAAGAGGCAACCAAATATTTGCAAAATATTTATAATTTCATAACACATTCAATTAAATTGAATTCTGCAAACACACACATATACAAACTCAGACTTACACACACACACAACACCCACCCAAATGTTTAGGGACTGTATAAATATGTTGATGTCGACGTCAATGTCGACAAGGTCGTCTATAATGACTATAAATATTAAATATTATAAATATCATTAAATCGAGTGTGTTTGTTTGTATACACATCAATTTGCATTACGTATACGCGGCGTATGCACCAGCACACACCAAAGCCAAAGGCCCGCCGCCCCTCCTTTCAGATGGGACACTCTCTTTGAATCCACATTCTGTATAGACGAGCATTTGCCTACGATTTTCGTTGACAGTATTGGCGGCAGAGCAACGTTTGCATCGTTTGCGTACACTTTTTGCCCCTCTGTCTTCGGTTTTGGCATTGGTGCCAAGAAATTTTGTACAAACAGAAAGTGACATAGAGAGAGAGGGGTTGAAAGGGGGGAATAGTGCAGCAGGCCAAAGCGCAACTAATTGCGGCGACATAACTTGTTGCTCTGCCTTCACACACCGATCCCTTCACACACATTGGCATCCAGACTGTCTCAGAACTATTGCCTCCGCAGTCAGAGTACAAACAACAGTGAATTGCATTAGGAGGCGACAAGTTTCCTGCCAATGCCCATGCCCACGTCCACTTCTGTGCCCCCAGCCATATCTGCTAATGGTAAACAAAGTCAGAGTGGCTGCTCAGGCATTTTTGTTTGATTCCCAACAACCTAGCCCCTACCGTTGCAGTAAATTATGTTTTGCATACCATGTAGAGCGACTAATAAAATAAATATGTAAACATGGTAAAGGAGCATGGACCAGCTGCGACTGCTTTAAATTTAATGTTATATATACCTATAGTATATAGAAAAACTCGGGGATCAGCTATACCAGGCAATGAATGAGCTTAAGTGCATATAGTAATTAAAAAAAAAAGTATAAAGAATATAATTTGATGCCTACTTCTAAGAGTGCAGTAAACTGATTTCAAATAGCGAAGCACAGCTCGCCGTCTGTTAATGGCTGGCAACAGCTCCTCTGTTGGCTTCGAGTGCCGCTTAATAAAATTATGGGACGATGATTGCCCCATGAATGCTCAACCAAGTCAGAGCAGGTCAAACTGCGCCATATCAAACCATACCCATTTGCAGCTGGCCGACGAGTGACGACAAATGCTGCTTGAAAAAAGCATTAAAGCTAGAGCTTTATTTTTACATAAGAGCATATGTACGAGTATATATGTGTATAGTATGTATTTACTTATATAAGGTGTGTATGTGTGTGGTTGCATATATTTTATACTTGGCTGGTAGCTTATGTATTTTAGAGTGGTTTGTTGATTGCATGTTAAAAGGCTGCAACTGCGGCCTACTTCCCCTGCTGCAGTCCTGAACTCTTTGTATGCTGCAATTGCGGCACTATGAAATTTAATTAAAATCTTGTGTGGCATGAAATTACATTTCGACGTATGCTTACGTGCATGCCTCTCTCTCTCTCTCTCTCTCGTTTTCTCTCTCTTCACTTTTCTGAGTTTTTGTGAAGCTCTCTCATGCCCAAAAGTTGGCCCTGTCTGTACACACATATTTGGCCGGCTAACCGTGTGGTACGAGTTTATTTTGCATACATATATGGAAGAATATAAATTGTTCAAAATTGTATATGAAAGTGGTAGATGGAAAGGAGGGACTAACTTCTTGTAGGTTGTCACCCATTTGTATCTAATAACAGTATAAGTAATCTCAAACTACTTTTCAATTTATTCACGTTTTTAATTTATAATATTTACAGTTTACTTGAATTTTTAATATAGAAATTTAAGAGTTCAGGTTCTAATAACCTGTTCTACTTAGTTATAAAATTATGACTTCGAAAAATTTACAATGATAGGATTATGATATAAAAGATTGTGGAAAAATATACAAAAACCAACTTAAATCAGTAAAAATCTTATTAAAAAGTATATACACCTTATTCTGTTTTTACACGGTAGAAACGTTCCAGAAAAAAGCGTGTAAAAAAAAAATGGAAGTAATTTCTTAAGCTGTTATGAAAATAAATAAGAAAGGGGAGTTCCCTAACAAAATTTTCAAAAGATTAGGTTAATAGAAATATTTTTCTTTAAAATTTCAATCAAATAGCATGTTTTACCCGTGCTTAATCGATTGAAATTTTGTAAAAATTGTTGTTTCCAGACCGAGTTATTTCAAAACCGTGTAAAAAAAAGACCGTGTAAAAACAGAATTGGGTGTACTAATATACAAGGTGTCTCAAAAGAAAGTTTATATTTTGTGATTCGATAATATAAAAAATAAGATGTCTATAAAAAAAGACGTTCATTAATTATCAAAGTACAGTATTTGCGAATTCACGTTCACGGTATTCGCGGCTCAGCGGATCGACTCCGTTATGGCAGCGATTTCGTAGCGAATATTTTCCTTAAATGCGCAGAGAATCCTGTTTATTCTTACAAACTTTATATTTGGGATAACCCCACCGAAAAAAGTCCATAGAAGTTAAATCAGGACTGCGTGGAGGCCAGTTTTTGTCACCTCTCCTGGAGATCAATTTGATAGGGAAAATTTCACGTACTTCTGCCAGAGTCGTATTGGAGGTGTCTGAGGTTGCGCCATCCTGCTGGAACCATGTTCTTTGGTTATAGCTAGAACCATGAAATTGTCAATACATGCACATTTAAAGCACTTGCGCGCTTCCGCATTAAAAAAATCTAATCTGGTTTACACTCTCTCTAGTAGACCAACAGAATTATCTGCATCAGATATTCATAAAATTGCTCTCGATTTAGGATTACACCTAAACAAAACTGAATTCAAGCAAACGAGCGTTACACATATACCTATAACCGCAACCAACAAGAAATTGTGGTATATATTTCACTTCAGTTTATATCGCAACAAAATAAAAATTCCACTCGATAGGCTATAAAAGTGGTAAGAGCAAACAGATAAATATAAAACAGGTAATAAAAATGTACATATAAGGTCATAAATCACAAGAAATTTGTCGTCGGGATTTGGCTGAAATTTATCTTACTATATTGGGGTATGCGTTTTCCACTGACTACCCTGCATCCGTTGATACATTAATAAATAAAAGATTGTTTCTAATAATCGGGTTTGCCAACAGTGTCATGCATGCATTTATTACAAAACCAAAAACATTCTTAATTTCAAATCATTCAATTCTAATACTGCAGTCAACACATTTTCAAAAATTAATGAGTAACCTTATAATTTAGTATCAGAATATTAGTGGTTTCTTTTCTAAGCTTAGAAGGCATTTTATTAATGGTGAAAATTTGACAAAGAACGTGCTGCTTTCTGTAAAACTTTGCTATATTGACTGGTTGGGAAATTTGTGATTATTACTTTTGTAAAAATCTATCTAGTTTAAGTTTTGCTTTTTCCAACTACAAAAAAATATTTCATCGATTTTTTTTTATCTCTACTAAGGGGATCCGCCTCCTGCGTGCTTCGCACGCCAACCACCTATGCTATAGTTGGTCTGGCACGGTTATAAAATACCCTGTACTAACGAATGGATGCTTTATCATAGCCATAACTTTCTTCTTCTCAGATTCCCAATGCGCAGGAGATGGGCATACGCCTTTTCAAACTCTTTAACCCTCATCATAACGAATGGAGTTGTCAATTTTACTCTCATCAAGTTCTGTTCTAGCTGTTATGCAAGCAAATTGGTGTATTTTGTCTTATATTGATAAATTCCAATTTTCTT